>JAVTVX010000019.1:7500-9875000 GCA_033439265.1 Dillenia suffruticosa
AATCCGCCTCATTGCCCTGTTTGCTCGGTCTTTGGGCATAGTCAGACTAAATGCCCGAAGCACCCCCTATGCAGGATGGCGTGCCGGCTCCCTCTAGGACAGATGCAGAGGGTTTTCAGCCAGTTGGTCGAAAGCAGCGGCGCCGGGGGAAGAAGGATATGCAGACTTCTAAGGCTCCGCCTACTGTAGTACCCCCCCACGAGGGTTCCGTTGCCCCCTTGGGAGAGGTTCCCCGAGAGGAGGTTGTGGAGTCTGTTGAGCCTGCTTGTTTGGCTTTGGTCGTCAGGGCGGCGGCTGCTTCTCCGGTGATGGAGTCTGTTGAGTCTCCGGTTGGGAGTCCGGCAATGGTTGTCAGGGAGGGGGTTGATTCCCCCGCGAGGGATGATCGTGCTCTTGTTGTGCGAGAGGTGACTCCAGTGCCTTCGGGTGTGACTCCAGCTCGGGAGTGTCTGTTGGCTACCGAGTGTCCTAGTATTCCTAGTGTGAGTCCAGGGTTCGATCACGGTGATATGTCGGATACTGTTGCGATCAGTTCTAGTCCCAGCGTTAGTTCTTTCTCTTCCTCCTCTAGAGCTCTTCCCTCGCATAGTCCTCCTCGGGCTAGGAAGAGCAAAAAAGGGAGGAAGCGCCAGTCTTGAGCCTTGAGGGGTGCATCCCCTGGTCTTTTCCGTTCCCGATGATAGGTTGTTGGAACGTTAGGGGTCTGAATGACCCTACTCATATTAGGGCTGCGAGAGATTTTGTGCGTCAGAATTTGGTTGGCTTTCTAGAGACTCGGGTTCGTTCTTCTAATGAGGTACGTATTCAGCAATACCTTTTACCTCATTGGAGATATTCTATCCCTCATGCGGGTAATTCCACGGGTCGTATTTGGTTGTGTTGGGATCCGTTGGAGATCCGGGTTGATATTTTATCCTGTGAGTTGCAGTGGATTCATTGCAGGGTTCAGCCTCTCCATTCTGATTTTGCATGTCATGTTACTATTGTTTACGGGTCTAATTTGGTGGGCGAACGTCGTGCTCTTTGGGAGTTCCTAAGTCGGTTGAGTGGGAGAATGGATGCCCCATGGTGTGTTCTTGGCGATTTTAATACTGTTCGACGTCCGTCGGAGAAGAGTGGCGGTTCAGTTGGCTGGTCTCTGGCGGACTGTGCTCTTGATGATTGTATTCAGCAGTCGGAGTTGGAGGACCTGCGCTGTTCGGGTTCCTTCTTTACCTGTGGAATAGGCAGTCTGTGACTCCCATTCGGAGGAAGTTGGACAGGGTATTGGTTAATTCTGCTTGGCTGACCTCTTATCCTTTTTCGGAGGCTGTTTTTCTCCCTCCGGGTGTTTCGGACCATTCTCCTTGTGTGGTTCGGGTGCAGCGAATGGATCAGCGTCGGTGGGTGCCATTCAAGTTCTTTGATTTCTGGATGGAGCATCCTCAGAATCGCGGGATGTTAGCCGAGGCTTGGGCGGATATGTACTATGGGACTCCGATGTATCGTCTCTACAGGAAACTGAAGGGGCTCCGACGTCGTTTGAGGCAGCTGAACCATCAGGAGTTCAGTGAGCTTTCTTCTCGAGTTCAGGATGCCCAGGCGAGCCTTTTTCAGCTCCAGCAGGAGCTGCTATCAGGTGGTTCTGTTGATGGTTTGGGTGAGGCAGAGAGGTTGGCTGCTTCTCATTACCACCGCCTTGCCAGCATGGAGGAGAGTATGCTTCGTCAGAAGGCCAGGATCCGATGGCTCACCTTGGGAGATCGGAACACGGCTTATTTTTTCCATATGGTTCGCTACAGACGGAATCGGAATACCATTTGCTCATTGGTTAGGGAGGATGGTGAGCGGATCTCTGATCCGGAGGGGATTAGATGTGAGGCGGTTGGGTATTTCAGGGGTTTGTTTTCGAGTCGGCCTCGTGTGGAGCCGCTCGACGCTAGCTTCATTACTTCTATGATTAGAGCTTCTCTCTCGGAGGCTCAGATTCAGGCTATGGCGTCCCCAGTAACGGCTGATGAGGTGAGGGAGGCTATGTTCTCTTTGGGGCGGCATAAGGCTCCGGGCCCATATGGCTATAATGCTGAGTTCTTTTGTCATAGCTGGGATTTGGTGGGTCCTGATGTGACGAGTGCGGTCTTGGATTTCTTTGCCCATGGGCACCTCCTGAAGGAAGCGAATGGTACTATCATTTCGCTGATCCCGAAGAAGGATAGCCCTTCATCTTTGATGGATTTTCGTCCGATTTCCTGTTGCAACACGGTTTATAAGTGCATATCTCGAGTTATTGCTGCGCGGGTGAGTCAAGTGCTGCCGAGCCTTATTGGGAGTGAGCAGTCTGCTTTTGTTCAGAGTCGCCGTATTGGGGATAACATTTTGTTCGCTCATGAGCTCCTTCAGGGTTATCACCTACATCGTGGTCCTCCTAGATGTGCGATCAAGGTCGATATTATGAAGGCTTATGACTCGGTCGAGTGGGACTTTCTTAGACTTGTGCTCAGGTGTTTTGGTTTTCCGGCCCGTCTGGTGGACAGGATTATGACGTGTGTCTCTTCAGCGAGCTTTGCGATAGCCGTTAATGGTGAGTTGACGGAGTTCTTTCGGAGCTCGCGCGGTCTCCGACAGGGTGATCCCTTATCCCCGTTACTCTTTGTGTTAGTCATGGAGGTTTTCTCCGGCATGATGCATCGGCTCTCTCAGGGGTCTCTTTTTGAGTTTCACTGGCGGTGTCAGGAGGTAGGCCTTTCCCATTTATGCTTTGCCGATGACCTGATACTTTTCTCTCGCGGTAGCCTCACTTCAGTGCAGTGTATTTTGGATGCCTTGTCTCGTGTTGGGTATATCTCTGGTTTGCGGATGAACCCCCAGAAGAGTGAGATCTTCTTTGGGGCCGTGGCTCAGAGTGTGCGCGCGGATATCTTGCAGTCTTCAGGTTTCCGACAGGGGCAGCTCCCAGTCAAATCTTAGGCGTTCCGCTTGTTACCTCGCGTCTTTCACATACAGATTGTGTTCAGCTTGTTCGGAGGGTGTCGGCCCGGATTCAGCATTGGACGAGTCGTCGGTTATCTTATGCTGGTCGGTTACAGTTGGTGAGCTTTGTCCTCTTTGCCATTCAGACTTATTGGTCGTCGATGTTTCTCCTTCCAAAGGCGGTTTGTACGGAGCTCGAGCAGGTTATGTCTCGGTTTTTATGGTCCGGTCCGTCTTTAGACCGTCATAAAACCAAGGTTGCTTGGTCTCTTGTCTGCCACTCTAGGAAGGAAGGTGGATTAGATCTGAAGAGGGTTACGGATTGGAATAGGGCAGCCCAGTTCAAGCATATTTGGCATCTCCTTTCGGATCCCGAGGATAATGTGTGGAGTCGATGGGTGAGGACTTATCTTCTTCGTGGCCGTAGCTTTTGGTTTGTTCGGGTTCCGGATAGGTGCTCTTGGATTTGGCGGAAGCTTCTTTCCCTTCGGCACTTAGTTCGGGAGCTGGTTGCCTGGAGGATGGGTGACGGTAGCCGTATTTCTTTCTGGTATGATTCTTTGTTGCCCGCAGGGCCTTTGATTAAGGTTCTTGGGAGGCGGGCTATGGAGAGATCCGGTTTTTCAGCTTCTTGCTCTGTGCAGGATGTCTTCTCTAGCATCCACTGGTCCGAATATCTTCAGGGGCAGCGGCCTTCGAGATCGATGTGCTCCTTCTTTGATAGTCTTCGTGCTTTTATCCGTGACTCTGACCTTCCCTCCTCTGGTCCTGATCGGATCTTGTGGACCCTTCTACCTTCTGGGGAGTTTTCTATCCTGTCAGCCTGGAAGCACCTTCGATGTTCATACGACCCCGTCCCTTGGGCTGACTTAGTTTGGTTTCCGGGTGTGATTCCTCGTTTTGCGTTCGTTTTATGGCTTCTTTTTATGGAGCGGCTTCAGACCTCTGACCTTTTGTTCCGCCTCAGAATTGCGAACTCCTCAACTTGTCCTCTCTGCTCCTGTTGGAGGGAGACCTATGATCACTTATTTTTTCGCTGTCCTTTCTCTAGAGAGGTTTGGCGATTATCTATGGCCCAGTTTGTTCATGCGTCTTTCCCTATCTCTTGGTCTGGCATTCGTTCGAGCTTGCTTTCCCCTTCGAGGCACCCCCTCAGGAGGAACAGGATCTTCAAATGCTCCCTCAGCGCTTGTATTTATTACATTTGGATGGAGCGCAACAAGAGACGGATTGGCGATCGTTAGTTACCGCCTCGTATTATTGCAGCTTTTGTTAGTGCAGTCTTACCAGTAGCAGGTCCTCGATCTTAGTTTTGTTTTGTCGGCCTTGTGGGCGGCTTGATTTTTTGGGTATCTCAGGGCTTCTCCTGGTACCCGTGTAGTTTTTGTTCTTTGATATATATATTCTTTTATATCAAAAAAAAAAACCCTAAACCCTAAACCCTAAACCCTAAACCCTAAACCCTAAAAACCCTAAAAACCCTAAACCCTAAACCCTAAAACCCTAAACCCTAAACCCTAAATCCTAAACCCTAAACCCTAAACCTATTTTCTTGATTGAATATCTTTCTCTACATAACTGTAAATCGAGTGATGTTTTCTACTGAAAAAACCAAACTTCCAAAGATTTATAATGATATAAAATTTGAAAATTTTTATTGAGAAATGAATTTTTGGTAAATTTTCAAAATATCACGTTTTCTATAAAAAAAAAATTTTAAAAAAAAAACTATGTTTTTGCTTGTTTTTCTGCTGAACTTTTTCTCTGATTATTATTTGCCTTTTTATTAGAATTAGACTAATCTCCGAATATAAATATTGTAGTTCTGTGTCTTACCTTTAAATAGCCATCAGAATCACCTCAATCCACTACGTACAAAAAAAGTTATGTTAGTTTTTCTATAAATGCACAAATTCTATTGTAAATTTTGGGTTTTAACATTATTTGATATGATTTTTTTTGTGCAATTGGAATTGAAATATGCTATTAATATAAAAGTTGTAGACTTGAGTTTTAATATTGTGCCACAACTGGATTCATCTCTATCCAAACATTACAGTCCAAGATGTGACGATTTTATCAAAACTAGTTTGCGCTAAAATAGCTCATTGGAGTTCTATGAGTTTGTTGAGTGTATGGATTGCATATTTGTGATATTTGGTTATGAATTCTATATAATTCTTGTGATAAATTAGAATTTTTGTAATCGTTATTCATATGAACATAAAGTAATATATAGATAAAGTGATACGACAATGATTTCTTTGAAAAATTTATGAAACCTATGGGTGAAACTTAAGGAATACAGGTGATATATGAAGTTCTGAAAACTTTACGAAACATGCGGGTGAGATTTGTGAAACTATGGATATATCATTTCTCCCTACAATGGTGGAATTAGAAGCAAGTGAAATGTTTTATGTGTCTAACCTAAAAGACCTAAATTTCATTTATAAATACCGAATTTTAGTTTGCTTTTTTAGATGCTCATACACTAATTTGATTCGACATTCTATTTCTTTCTTTAAATATCAATTTCAAATTAGAATAACAAATATAGAGAAAGATAATGAATCTTCAATGGTAATTGTACTTATTTTTTGGGATTATTTGAGATAATGTGTATCTTTTATGTACTTCTCGATGTTTCCTATTTGCATGCTAATATTAATATTTCTACGCCTGATTATTTATTATGCATGCTATCGATCCTCTGTGTACTTGCTCAGTTTATACCGATCCGTATATCTTTGTTTTCAGATGATCAGAGATACGAGAGGGAATCGTAAGGTAGAGGCCTTTGAGTCAAAATATTTCGTTCCCTACAATTTTTCGATCTACTTGTATTGTTAAGACATATTGTTTTTGTATTTTTTGTTCTAACAGAATATCTGTTATATGTAAATGAATAGTTGAAATTCAATAAGAGTTTTATATGTATAGTTTTTTTTATATTATAATTATATACCATGGTATGTATTTGAATGGTCGGGAGAGTCGTTAATAACTTCTTGTTTAATATTAAAGGTTTATCATATTTTTTATTAATGACAGCGGACTAAATAGTGGAGACTTTGCCATTATTTGGAAATAACAAGTAATTTATTTTTTTCAATAAAAATATCCTTCTATGTTATCACACACGATGTGTGCGATTATCGCGAGTCCAAACATAATCGTGTTGATTGTTTCCGCATTTGTATATCTCTCTTTTGTTAGGGGCTATGGTGCCTGAATTGCGAACCATCACATTTATGACCATCATGGGGTCGATGGATCTCCCCACCGAAGACCCCTTGAGGTTTGAAAGAAATCCATCAACTCCCAATTGATCAAGACCACAAAACTCACCGTGGTAGCATAGTCTGTAATCCACTCAATGACCTAAATAGGAAAACCAGCACATTCCAAAACCGTTTAGAGGAAATTTCACTCTATCAACTCATACGTTTTCATGATATCGACATTTATTACGCATTGGGGAGAGTCGTGATTGAGATGATAACTATGAACGAACTTGTGGATAAGAATGATATTATCCCTGATCCTCCTTCCCTCACAAATGCAGACTACTCACCAGACTTGTAACCAGGCTAGGCCGGGCTGATTTCGGGCCAGTTCAAGGGCGGTTCACGGAGCCGTGGCCCGGGCTAGCTGTTGTTCCTAGGCCATCCAGGCCGGGCCGGGCCGATTCCAAATTTTTTTAAAGGTGAACCGGCCAGACCCGCTGAACTGAAACCGTCGTTCAGCCCCGAATTTTTTTTCTATTACCCTTTTTTTACTTTTTTTTGTAACTCCATTTTTGAAATCTATTTTATTTTTGTAACACTATATTTTTTTAACTTTGTTATTGTTTTGTTTTTTATTTTCTTGTAATAATTTATTTATTCATTTTGTTTTTTTAATTCATATTTTATAAAAAATAAATTAAAAATTAGAAACATAAAATTTTTGGAGTGGTTCCACCGAATTCGATATACGTCCACTACCAAACTCATCACTTGGATTTTCAAATCCACTAATTTTTTTTTTGTTATATTATTTTGATTTTTACATTATTTTGATTTTTTTTATTATATTATTATTCTTTTTCTTCTTCTTCTACTTCTTGTTCATTATCTTCCGAGATCTTCATAATTCTTTACATTCTTTTTTCTATATTTTTTCAATCTTTAATACAAATTAAGGTTTCTAAAATATCGTCCGCTAAATTTGTATATTTTTCGGTTAACACTCGACCACCTGCACTAAAAACACTTTCCGATGGCACTGTAGATATCGGAGGGGTTAGTATATGTTTAACCAGCCAAAATTGGATAATACAATATATTATTTTTCCACCAACTTAATATATCATTTAAATAAGTATCATCAAAACTTTCTAATTTAAGTGTTTGTTTATATAAAAATAATTCATTAAATGATGATGACGAAATTCTTTATTTTTTTCCTAACATGTGTAAGAAATTAAATGAAAATGAAAATAAAGATGATTGAACATTATTATTACTACTAACTATATTATTAGTATTTAAATTATTTTTTTCATTGTCATATAATTCAAATATTGTTTGTAAAGTATGAAATGTTTGTTATTTTAAAAAATATAGGTTAATAAACGCTTCTGATGAAAAAGTTTATGCAAAACGATCTATTAACATTTCAGCACCTTCAATTTTAACACGTGAATCTAAGACACTTACAACTACATATAAAATTAGAATTTTTTCATAATATTTTAAAATTTTTATTTTCATAGAAAAAACAATTTCACTAAATCTTTTTTCATTTTCAAATTCATTAAATATATAAATAATTTTACAAAAATTTGATAACATTAAATGAGTAGTTGGAGAATAATATCTGAAAAATAAATTTCTACATAAATATTCCAATAATTTAGTAAGTGTAGATGCAAAATCGAAAGCGTTATTATCAATAAAACCATATTCGTAATTTGAATTTTCAAATTTAATTAAAATATTTTGAAAATGAATTATATCTTGTAACATGTCATATGTTGAATTCCACATAATTTCACATTTCATTTTAAATTTTTTATATTTTTTATTATATAACAAACATAATTGTCTAATTTATTTGGTTTTTACATAAAAATTTATTATTTGATAAATTAAATCGCGAATAGGTTTTAAAAATAGTTCTCTTATTGTTAAACTATTCTTAACACATAAATTAATTATATGGTATGCACATCTAATATGAAAAAAAAAAGTTTCATTTAAAATTGTGTTTAAAGAATTTTTTAAACTATTAATCGCAATAGTATTAGCCGAAATATTATCAAATGAAATAGAAAAAATTCTATCACTTATTCAATAGTCATGAACAATATTTGAAATTATTCTACCTATATGTGAACCGGAATGTGGAAATTTCCAACGTTGAAAAACTAAAATTATTTTCTCTAAAAACTATGAATTATTTATCCAATGATATGTTACTATAATATAATATTATTTTTTATATTCATTTTTCTAACTATCCGAAATTAATGAAAATTTACAATCACTAGTCATAAATTGGGTAATTATACCATTTTTTAATTCTTAATATCTATTTAATGGTTTTATCCTACCGGATCTTTTACTACTTATTTAATAATCATATTGTAAATATTTTTGTACATATTTTTTAAATACGGGACATACAACTATGTTAAGTGGTAATTCTTTTCTTGCTAACCATTCTATTTGTCTAATTTTTTATTTATCCAAATTATATTTAAATGTACTATTTATATTATCTCCTCATTTAACAATTTCTATTTCTTTTGTTTATGGTAATTTATCTGAATAATTATTAACTATGTGTCTTTTAAGTATGTCTATCCGCAACCCTTAAAAAATTTATATTTTTGATGATAAATTTTACAAATTAGTTTTTGTTCTTCATTTTTTTCTCAAAAAATGTTCATATATTAATATCATCTTTTTTAGTCCGTATTAATATCATCTTCTCCACCCAGACCGTTCTGTAACAAAAGTATCAGAAAAGTTCCCAGGTAAGAGGTAGCGTTTGTTTTTCCTCGCTTAAGTACTTCTTTCCTTCTACACTTAGTTGTCCCCAGATAGAATTTCATAAACATGTTATACCGTTGCATATTGAATCAGTAGATTTTACGAAATTTTAGAGTACAAATTTGAGAATATGTTTAATGAAAATGTGTTTAATGAATAAAATGATAGAAATATGGATAATGGTGGATAATGTTGATAATGGAAATGAGGTGTAAATTGGTGGAAATAACGATAATGGAAATAATAGAAATAAGGATAATGGAAATTGTATAAAAAATGGTGAAAAGGAAATGATAATGGAAATAGTAATGAAAATTGAGAGAATGTAGCAATATTGAGAGAATGTAGATGTGAGAGAGAGAGAAATATTTTATTGTGAAAATTTTGGAAATGGGGTGTAAGGTATTTATAGGAAAAATTTTTGAACTTATGGACTAAAATAATATCAAAACTAACCATTTTATATCTGTTGAGAGAGATAAAATTGGATAAAATTCAAAATTTATAAAAAAAGAGCTGTTGGAACCGTTGGAACCGGCCGGGCCGGTTCTGAGACTGGGCCTGTTCAGTGCCGGTTCCCAGTTCCAAATTCTTGTGAACAGGCCCGGCCTACAACAGTAACCGATTCGGGTCGGGTTACTATAGATTTGGTTCGATTCTCGAGTCGGGTTTTTTTTTTGGGCCGAGTGGATCGGTTTTTGGGCCTAAACCGATCCGGGTACATGTCTACTACTCACTATCAATAATACTTGGAAGCACCTAATTCACCATCACTGTAATAATTTTTGAGATGCACTTATAAATCACACTGCAACAAAAGCTGAGTCGGCCCTGAGTTAAAAAATAAAAAAATAAATTATGCTTTTATTCCAAGTAAATTTTGACCGAATCATACGTGTCCAAATTTAACTAATGAATGAGTTAATCTTTCCTTCACTCTAATTTTTTTAATTCAATTTTAAGTATACTGTCATTTAAATACTATTTGAAGGTGAATTTAAGAGAAATTCGTTGGCTAAAATACTATTTGAAGTCCAATGTATATGATTATAACCCAAACTAAACTAAATAAATTAGACCCTTCTGTAACGAAACTGCTAGTTCCTTATTTGTCCAATTAAGTGAAGAAAAATAATATTTTTGAATAAATGATTAATTATAGATTAAATAAATAAACACCAAGGCTCTTTTCCTTAACATGAGAGAGTAATTGAACAAATTATTTATTAAGATTTTGAACTATGCTCTAAATAATAAATAAAATCCTGAATTTTGGAATGCTATTTTTAAAATTCTAAACTTTAATAATAGGGTCACAAGTGATAAGCGAGACAATTACGAACACCATTTTTTAGTTTATCGTTAAAATTTTTATTTTGTAATTTCCTAAATCGCTGCCTTCTCCGCCATCATCTCCATGACACGAAATTCGAAGGCTATCTTGATCAGAAATTGCAAGAGATTTCAATAGAGATAGAGATCAAAACCTAAACAAAATAAAAATTCATGATCACACCACTCCAGGCCATTGACAGCAATTTTGCGCATTGAATCCATTGCACTAGCTTGTTATTCTTGGCTGGGAAAAAGTCGAAGAGGACAGAAATTCACCAGTACCCAAACACGTCCCAACGAGGGAAATGGATGGACCCGCACATTTGAGGCCAGTTTTTCTTCTGCCACCAAAGAGATAACAAAAACCCTCCACCGTCCTTCCTCACCCTACCCAAACCTCATCCCCCCCTCGCTCCCACAAAATTCCATGGCTATGGCAGCAACAAGAACCTCTAAACTCCTAAACCTTCCGAAGAACCCGACAACACCATCATCTTCTCCAGACCTCAGTTTCACTATCCCCAACCTTAATTTCCCCAAGAGCTCCACAACTCCACATCTCTCCTCAACCTTCCTGTCCAACCCCACCACCCTCTTTCGCTTCCCCATCCCCACCTCCACCCTCTACCGTCGTCACTTCACTGTCCGCGCCGCCCGCGGAAAATTTGAGCGCAAGAAACCCCATGTCAACATCGGTACAATCGGACACGTCGACCATGGCAAAACTACTCTAACTGCAGCCCTTACCATGGCCTTGGCTGCAATGGGTAACAGTGCCCCTAAAAAATACGACGAAATCGATGCTGCCCCTGAAGAAAGAGCTCGTGGAATCACCATCAACACTGCAACTGTCGAGTATGAGACCGAAAATCGTCATTACGCTCATGTTGACTGTCCAGGACATGCTGATTATGTCAAGAACATGATTACTGGTGCTGCCCAAATGGATGGTGCTATCCTTGTTGTGTCTGGTGCAGATGGTCCAATGCCTCAGACTAAAGAGCATATTTTGCTTGCTAAGCAAGTGGGTGTGCCTAATATGGTTGTTTTCTTGAACAAGCAAGACCAAGTTGATGATGAGGAGCTTTTGCAGCTTGTTGAATTGGAGGTGCGTGAGCTTTTGTCTTCTTATGAATTTCCTGGTGATGATGTGCCTATTATTTCTGGCTCTGCTTTGTTAGCCTTAGAGGCTTTGATGGCTAATCCTGCTATTAAGAGAGGAGAGAATCAGTGGGTTGATAAGATTTATGAACTTATGGATGCTGTTGATGATTATATTCCTATTCCTCAGAGACAAACTGATTTGCCCTTTTTGTTGGCTGTGGAAGATGTTTTTTCAATTACCGGTCGTGGGACTGTTGCCACGGGAAGGGTTGAGAGGGGTACGATTAAGGTTGGGGAGACTGTTGATATTGTGGGGTTGAGGGAAACTAGAAATACTACTGTTACTGGGGTTGAGATGTTTCAGAAGATTCTCGATGAGGCCCTTGCTGGGGATAACGTGGGGTTGTTGCTTAGAGGTGTTCAGAAGGCTGATATTCAAAGAGGGATGGTTTTGGCTAAGCCTGGGACAATTACACCGCACACTAAGTTTGTGGCAATTGTTTACGTGTTGAAGAAGGAAGAGGGTGGGAGGCACTCCCCTTTTTTCGCGGGCTATAGGCCACAATTTTACATGAGGACAACTGATGTGACAGGAAGGGTGGCTTCAATTATGAATGATAAGGATGAGGAGTCGAAGATGGTTATGCCCGGCGATCGTGTGAAGATGGTTGTTGAGCTTATTAACCCTGTGGCTTGTGAGCAGGGAATGAGATTTGCTATTAGAGAAGGAGGGAAGACTGTAGGAGCTGGTGTTATTCAGTCCATCATAGAATGATTTCCGCGTTTGGCTTGATATATTGATAGATATAAGAAGCTTTGGAATGAAAACAATTACGTTCACATTTTGATTGGTCTTTAGAACTTTTAATTCCTTATTCGTATGGATTCACTTTTCTCCCTTATTTGAACTCTCTTAACGAGATGTCACATATGCTGGGTTTTGTTCTTTTTAACATTTAGTGTAGCTGGATGTAGCTGAATTACACTTCTATGATGCTTTAATGTGAATTTTCTTTCCTCTTAGTTACTGGAACTTTTACTTGCCTGAGAAAATGATGTGCTTTGATTATGATACCAATCATGCCTTGAACAAGTTAGTATCTCATTTTTCCTCCTCTTCAATTCTCAAGGGACTGTAATAACATCCAGGTAATTGCTTACGATGAAGTTGAGGCTGATCTTATTTTGGTTTGTTAAATTTGTAAAAATATTCATTTTTTTAATATATAACTAATCGGTATTCGAAATCATATTCCGACTAATTCTATTCGAGTGTGGTCGGGTTCAATTTAGGGGGAGCACTTTCAATGTAGTTTTTTTCATTCCCAAGTTTCGAATTCGAGATTTGGTTAAGAAATTTAACATGCTTACCTACTAAGCTGACTTCAATTACACATGATGTCTTTGCTTATGATGAAGTTCCGTGTTATTTTGGAGGTCTTTGTTCACTCTCTGAAGATCTATACATCTGGTAATAATCGAGAGCATGAGGAGGCTAAATTTTATTTCAAATTGATTATAGCTCTGGATCATCTTGGAGCATGTGAGAGATGGAGCTTGTGGTGCACGTTCATAGATTAGTTTCTCTCTAATGAATTTTTGTCGGACGCAAGGATGCAGATTACATCAAGCAACTGTTGAGTCATTTGATATTTAAATTTGAGATATCTTGCCCAATTAACTTTACCTACATTTGTCTGTGTGCAGAGTATCTGTTCTGTGAGTTACCATTCCAGCATCACCAATGAGTGGTCATTTTTCTCGTACAATCTATGTTGGAAACCTGCCTTCAGATATAAGAGAATGGGAGGTTGAAGATCTATTTTACAGGGTTTGATATGTCACCATTTCTTACCTTTGTCGCTTGTTGCAATTGTATGTGTTATTGATTATATGAGTGTCTTAAAATTGATCCCAGCATCTTCATCTCTGCAGTATGGGCGCATATTGGACATTAAGTTGAAGATCCCAGCACCCCTTTGTATTGTTTTGTGGAGGTATTCTACGGATCATGTTATGGGCCATAATCTAATGAACAAGTGATTCATATTTGCTAGTTATTATATTTTCTGAGCTCGCCTATCCTTTCATATTTGGAAGTTTGATAAATCTCAGGATGCTGAAGAAGCAATCAGGGGTCGTGATGGATACAACTTTGATGGATGTTGTCTTAGGGTAATAATTGTTAAGTTGTTTGATTTAGTTCAAAATCTTTCTTGTCCTTGTCTTGTTTCTTAGTTGTCCATTGATGAAAAACAGGTTGAACTTGCCCATGGTGGCAGAGGGCAGTCTGCTTCAAGTGATTGTCGTGATTGTCGTGATTGCTATGGATCTGGTGGGGGGGCGATATGCAGTTTCACGGCATTCTGAGTATCGAGGTGCATTGAGGAATAAGACTTATTTCTGGATGTCTCAAAGGATGGATTATGAACCATTTACTAGTTAAGTTTTGTTAGTATTAGTTGTGCATAATTCTGATAGTTGCTAGTTTTCATGTGCAGTTATTGTTCATGGACTCCCTAATTGAGCTTCATGGCAAGATTTGAAGGTGGGTGAAATTACTGTACTCCCTACTGCTTGTTTCAAGGGAATTGCGTGCTCAACTTTGTTGATAAATTGATTCAGGATCATATGTGAAAAGCTGGAGATATGTGTTATGCTGAAGTCTTTCACAAGGGTGATGGTATGCCTTTCTATACTTCTGTTGTGGCATTTTTATAAAATATATTTTTATTCTCTCCCATCTGGCAATATTGGAATGATGATTTCCTTTCTCTGGACTGTTATGTGAAGATTCAGGGAATAGGACTTTCTGTGAGTGGAATGCCTGTCTGGAATGTGGTGTGACATGATTAAGTTCTCATTTCGTAAAGGAAAAACAGTGGAGCGATAAATGGCATGAATATACCATTGTGCAGATGCAATGACATTTGTAGAAGTGGATAGCGAGGAAGATGATTGAAAGGGTGTAATGTGTTATCTAATCTCACCATTCTTGACATTTTCTTCCTACCAAATGCAAAAGAATTTACCCTCTAGTAAACCCCACCAATCCTCAAATCTTGCTGTTATATTTTTCTCTGAATCTTACCGAAACCCAACATAGGTGATAGAATTTAAGCTTTATATGCATGGCTTTTTGCAATATTTCTGCGCATTAGAAATTCTTTTCTCTAAATTAAGAAGAGTGTGATAGCATTTAAGTAATAGTTGACATAAATTAGCAAATTTTCATGATTGGTTTCATCCATTCTTTCTATTCTTTCTAAGTGATAGGTAATTGCCAACAAGTACATTTACATGATCATTATTCTTTAGAAAAATGTATGGTTCAAAATATTCGCATAATTAAGGAATTTTTACTTGGTTTGAGTTGCGGCATTTTCACTTTGTTTTCCTCTGTCCCTTCACCTTGTTTCATATACATACATATGTTTCTTTTGTTTCATAAAAGAAATTCTCCACTGTCCATCTACCTCAGAAAAATATATTTGAAAATAAACTCTTACACCTTCCCCTTTGGTCATTGAAATGGAAGATCATCTTAGAGCTTTTCTTGAGATCAAAGCATCTATTTAACACATAAATTTTTTACAGAGTCCCAATTAGTTTTAAATTGCAAACCATTGGGGGGGGGGACCTATTTTGAAATGGTGCAAATTTATGTTGGGTCTGATTGAATATGGCTTATGCCTGGCCCATTTTTTGTACAAACCTCTGTGACATATCTACCCATTTTCAAAGGATAAGAATTTTGCATATAGCGCAAGCATTTTAGTTGGGTTTCCAGTATCTGTCATTTGGATTAATCTTTTCAGCCTCATCACTTGTCATTATTCCTAATTCAATGATTAATCATTTCTAGAACAACTCTTGGATTTCTGACTTAGTCGGATTGGTTGCCATTGCCATAGTGTTTATGAATGTCTTTCTTTTTACATGCTGGAAGTTATATGTGAGAGTGATTCTTCATTTCAAAATGTGTTTTAAGGACCCCCCAACTTTCAACATGCTGCTTTAAATCCTATTTTGGTGTCATAAACCTGTTCTTTTAATTTATCTGATGCACAAAAATGGTGCTAAATTTCATTTTTGGACCTGGGAACAATTGGTTTGGTTGATTATGCTAATTATGAAGATGAGAAATCTGCTGTAAATTATTGCAAGAATTGTTTCTTTGTATGGAATTTGGGGTTATTATCTTATAGATTACTTTGTGGTGTTTTTCTATGGTAGACCCGGAAGCTTGATGACGCTGAACTCAGAAATCCTTGGGCAAGGGCTTATATTTGGGTAATTTCTGTGTTGGATTAAACTAACCCTTTCTCTTCAGAGTTGTGGCTTATTGTGTTGGTGAACACCTGACAGATGTGAGCAGGGTGGATTGGGGCCGCAAAACCACTCCTGTATTACCCCTGTTTTGGAAAATGATCCCCATGGCGACCTGCACTTTACATGGGGATAACTTCTGTTCCTGCTTTTGCCCTGTGAAAAATTTTTGTCCTTGCTCTTACCTGTCTCTGGCCTCAACAAATTAGAATTACGTAAGAATATGTATTAGTTTATTGCTTAATGTACAATAAAAACAAAAATTATAAGTTTATGGTAGTGTTATTGTTAAAAATAAAGGGGAGACATGTCACCAGGGCAGGATATACTACCATCATCATTCATACATGCCCCTGACCTACAACTTTTCACTGTAATATATATTACCTGCCTCTCCCCGCTCTTGAACTCCATATCCCCACCCTGAATGGGGTAATTGGCACAAGTTACCCAAGTGCCTGCCCCATGGGCATCACTAATTTTAAGTTATGGTTATTGCTACATTCTTTCCAAATGACCTAACAGTCAGGGAAGGCATTATGACAATTCTTTGATGAGAAAATTTTTTATATGCTGAACTCTTTCCTTCTTACTTTGTTTCATTGAAATTTCAAGCTTGAAGAAGAGTTGCGGTCATTTAATTTCACATGCATGAATGACAGGTTTGGTGAGTTGAGCCTAAATTTGATTACTAAATTTATTTTTATTGTGCTTCTTGTTACTCATAAATTGTATCAGGTAAAGAAGTATGAAGGTAGCCCATCAAGAAGCCAAAGTAGGAGTTTCAGTAGAAGCAGAAGTGTGAAAAGGAATGGGAGGTATTTTGTGATGCTTCCTTTTCTTTTCTTTTCTTTTCTTTTCTTTTTTATTTTATTGCTTATTTTTACTCATAGCATTTCAAATTGATTTACTCAAATAATGTTTGGCAGCAAATCATAAGATCGATCTCCATTGAAATCACCAGGGTGATCCTGGTCCACCTCACCAGTGAAATCCAGGTTCTTTGCTCTCTCTCACCCTCTCATCTAAGGTTAGTCATTTTCCTGTTCATCATTTAAAGGATTTGCTTTATTTTGTTTTCTTTTGTTCCTTTTTTTGTAGGCCAAAGTCAAGATCACCCTCTCCTCGTCAGGTGAGCTATTTCTTGTGATCTGGTGGGAGTAGATTCCTTGCTTTTGTTGAATGTTTTATTGCACCATATTCAAAGGCTTAAATGTAAGAACTAGCACATGCTGTGCAAAATGAAAAGGACAAAAAGAATGATATTAGGGAAGACGTTATATTGCACAGGTCCTGCTGGGTGTCATTTGAAATTTTTGGGAATTTCAGGTCTGGGTTCATTTCCAGGTTTTGTAGGCTCAAACTTAACCAGTTTTGAGTTTGCAGTTCTCTATTTGGCTTTCTAAGCTATTTCCCTCCAATGGTCCCATGTTATATTTTCTTTTTGAAAATTTCCCCCGAAAATTATTTTAGGGGTTCCTGTTAGTTGTGAAATTGCCGATCTTGCCAAGCACACCTATATTTTACTGTATAGATCATAATAATAATTTTTAATTTTCTTGATACTATTTTCTTTTGTGGACATCCAGTAAGTTCTGGTCAATATTTTCTCCAATTTGTCATATATTGCATCTTAATCTTTGTTCTAATTAATAACACTGACTAATTTAGTATTTTACTAAATTGATTTGTATGATATTTGTATAATGTTGTTTTGTACCACACTAATTCTTAAATACTTTTATATTTTCACTTTAAAGGATAGATGTTTTAGTGGACATGAGTTCAATAATAGAGGTGATCCATGAGCTTCCTTTTCAGATTCTAATTTTGGCTTTATATACACTTGTTTCATGCTGCGTGCTCTGCTTGTGTATCTGTATTATGCATGTAGCTTTCTGCATTATATAGTAAAGCACTTATGCATGTAGCTTGCGACATTTCTTTCATTGTATGCGTAAGATTTTTATATACAGATAGTTTTCTTTCTAGTTTGCACCTTAATGCATCTTAATAGATATTGGATTTTGCATATAAGCATAGAGAAGCATGTGTGGTTGTGTATGTTGTGTGCATGTATGTCTACTAGAGGGTGCATTATTAGTCTAACCAGTGTAGGCTTGGGGGAGAAGTTCAATTTCTTAGATCAAAGCTATTAGCCTAGTGTTTGCAGAGGAGATGGCAGATTTCATCTTGTTGTAGGTCAAGGGTTCCAATGCCTCCCCTTTTTGGTACCGAGTGTTTTCTTAACAACATGCATAAAAATTATTAGAATTTTCTCCCAAGTGAACTCATCTTAAAGGACTTAAACTTTGGTACTTCTTAAATTCAAGGACCTCAAGTTTTTAAGTTTTCTAAGCTAGAATGTAGTTCTGGTATTAGGAAATGTTTATGTGGCTATCTAATATGATGATTTAAAACTAAAAAGCTAAGTTAACATGCAATGTAGAGCACATGTGGCAAGTAGTAGTTTTTTTTAGAAAGCTAAATGCTTTCCAGCAAATTAACCGTATATTGCAATGTTCCATAAATTTGCTGCTAAAATAACATAATAAAGATAATACAAAGGAAGTTTCTTTGCTTTGTTTTTGTTTTTGTTACTAATGTGCTCTTTCCGCGTTAAAAAGCCTTCTTAGAGCTTCAATATGTTTTGTTTTCATGTTTAAATTTCACAAACCTAGAATTTTAACTCTTCTGATGATTTGTGGTGGCAATTGTGCATGGATTTCTCACAATGTTCAGTAGACTAGCCAACTTTAGTCTTCACTGAGACCTTTCCTTCAATATGATTTGCATGGTTGTCAGATCCTAGATTAGAAGAAATATAGTTTTGGTATAATTTATGTAATAGTTTGCCATATGTTTGGAGAGTTGTGAACCTGATTGAGATGGATTTTGCATATACAATTTTGAAGCTTGCATCATTTGAGACCACTATGGAAATGCTTTAAAAGCATTCCATCCCAACCCCTGATGATCAAAGCAGCAAACTTCTGCAAGGCTAAGCTTTGATGGTTGATATATTGCTCGTGTCTTCTGTCCAATTGTGTCACCCTGCTGACAACCTGGTGTCTTTTCTCAACAATGCCAAGGGAGCAACAGTTGATGATGTGAGTGAATTATAACCTCATAGGTAGTACGATTTTCGCTGTTTACCAAAGGCCTTCCTCTTGGTATTATCATGATTAACATCCTCATAGGATCTCTGTAGGGTATCTATGATGCTTTCAAAGTTGTCGCCAGCCTGTAGGTTTCTTCTTTATTTCTTGGCTTGTTATTTTAATGATTTTTAAGTGCTTGTATGTCAGTGCCACGGCAGTTTCTGTTGAAGGAGTAGTTTTACTTCCAGTGTGCTGAAAATACTAGGACCTGTTTAGCAGCTTATAGCTCTTAGTTGCTGGTAGGATACTGGTCGGAATTCTTACTTCTGCATCTGTTACTGACTTCTAGGAGGATGTCTTGTTTCCTAAATCTTCAAAGTGATTCCAGGGTTATTAACACATTGTAAACAAATAATATCTAAGGATCGTTTTACAAAATTGATTGACTAGGGGATGTCCATTTTTACTGAAGAGATTTAAAAGCTGAGGTTTCAAACCTTATCTTGATGGCCTAGGCATCATGTCATTTTTTTTTTTAAAATGGTTATTTTTAAACCAAATTTTATGCTTGCTAGGCAAAGGAGGGTCCTAAGTTGGGGTAAGCATCTATCTATCTAAATTACCTTTTTTAAATGAATTGCTCATTAAGTGGGTTGCTTAAATTCAATATTTGATGATGGTTATTTTAGCATCTTGCTGGCGGCTGACAAAATCAGCATGAGCTTAAAGGTTTTCATGATCCATTAGAAGGTTGGAATGATGGATTCTTGGGGAGAATCAAGCCAAACTGAAACAAGTAACTTTTGCACCGCAGAAGGTTGGAATTATGGATAGAAGTCATGACGAAGGGAAGTCTACAATCAAAGGAGACCTAGGTGGAGTGCTAAAAAATAAAATGCATGTTCTCGGTCAGAAACCTTTTTAAGAAAATTAAGGGTCCTGCACTTCGAGTTATGGTGAAAAAGTGGACCAACAATTGTCGAGTGATAAGAAGCATGAAGTGGAATCTGTTGTTACCGTCTTGTGCTGCGGAAGTATGTTATTTATGCCAAAATAACGGGAGGCACTGCAATAACTATTGCACAAGTGAATAGAGTATGTAAGATTGTGGGGTCACAATGGTCTCACATAACCCGCACCCTGGAATAAGATTAAGTAATTTAATAGTATAATATATACATTTAGTTATATCAATTTTTGGATACTATCAAAATAATATTTCATTAATTTCAATGAAATATTCTAACAAAGAAAAAAAAAGTGTCTTAGAATGCGATGAGGTAATTGGAGTCTAAGGATGGAAACTTTCTTCGAATGAAGTTTTAGAAAATTCTATTGGCTCGGGGGTATTTCCTTGGGCAACACGAAGAGATGGTGAACATTTTGCTCGATAAGAATGATGAAGCTAAGGGAGAACTAAAGCTGGAGATTAATGTCTTCACCAAAAAAAAAAAAGGCTTGAGATTAATGTAGGGTCACAGGACAGATCCGTTTCTTTGACCTATGATGAATGTTGTGATGGAAACCTTCATTATTAGATCTTCTGTGGGACATTATACGATATAAGTTAAGGATATTCGTGTTTAAAATTGAATTCAAGATCGAATTTTTTTAGAAGTGAGCAAAACTAGCATAGGAAATCTTTAGAACTAAAGTTTTTGTTATAAAACTAAAAGAGCGAATTACAAGTCAAGTTTATCATCCAAAAAAGAGACCATTGTGCACAAAAAGGATTGCAAAAGAAGATAGCTGTATCCTGGCCACACCAGCACTAACAAGGTGCATTCACGCGCAGTGTACTAGCACTTGGCACATCATTTTCTTTGTATTAATTATTTAAAATTTTGTTAACCATTAAACTGATCGTCATGCCATGTAGGGTGATTTTAAGTGTCTGTTGCTGTGCTTAGGATAAGGATCTGATGTTTTCAACTGAAGCAGGATATCGCACAAAAGCACACCACATTGAAGGGGACAGCCACAATATTTTGTGATGGGATCATTAAAATTGGGGTTGCTCTCTCCTGTACGATTTACGAAGTATTAGCCTGTTGTACTTACGTAGTGTTGTAGATTTGTAATAGGCTGATCCATGGGTGGTTGATTGATTCTTGCTAATAAACAATGTACTCTTAAATTCCCTCCTAAATGGAAGTAGATTGTGCAGCAGTTGTTAAGCTCCTTGCGGAAAATGCAGAGGAAAATCATCCCCTTCACCTGATCAGCTTAGAGTGTAAAGAGTTAATGTTAGAGCTCGGAGTAAGTCAAGTTCTCCACGTCTTCCGTGAAGCTAACGGGTGTGCAGATGCCCTCGCCAGCATGGGCTTCAGATCTTCTCCTGGTGTAACAATCTTAGATGAACCTCCTCAGGAGCTTTTAAATTCTCCCTCTTTCGATGTTATGGGGATGGGTTATCGAAGGAAAGGTGGGTTAAGGCCTCCTGCCGTTTGAGGGTTTGGGTACTTAGCCTCTTTGGGCTTTATGTGTTTTCCAATTTTACCAAAAAAAAAAAATTAAACAATGTACTCTTCATGTGATGTTGCAAGTGCGTGCGTGAGGTGAGAGCAAGATTATGGCATAAGTGGACAAAGTTTTACATGAAAGAGAGTGTTCTTAATTACATGGTCATCAAATTTCGAAAAGACTCATATACTATATATGGAAGGGGAAAAAATTAATGGAACTTGAGGCTAGTTAAGACGTTGTTGTTGACTGGGTCCGCTAAATGGTCCAGGAGGTTTTGGAAAGGCCCAACACCAGTCACGAGACCTTGAACAAAGTAACCCAAGATGGCCAACATGGCCAACCTCCCATTCTTGATTTCCTTCACTTTGAGGTCCTTCAGGGACTTCTCATCCTTGCCGAGACCCAGAGGATTGAACAAGGGGCCACCAGGATAGGCAGGGTCGCCAGAGCCTCCCAGGTACTTCTCCAACCCTAGGAAGTACTGCTTGCCCATGGAACCTGGGTTGGCCCAGTCTTGGAATCTCCTGTGCTCCGCGAATCCCACCAGTGCCATCTCTAGAACGAATAGGGTGTAAGGGTCCGCCCAGTAGTTGTACGTCCCTGCAGGTGGAATAACCCCGGTCTTGAACCAAGGGAGTGCTGTCTCTGGTGGAATCAGTCCCAGCTTCCCTAGTATCTCTGGCGCAATCGCTCCCACTGCCCCCATCATCGCAGTACGCCCGTTGAAAACTTCTCCATAGGCTAACCATTTCGGCTCAATGAAACCACCTGTTCCTTCAGGATCTGACAGTCCCAATGGATCGAACCCATAATCTCCGGGGAGGCTGAGAGAGAGAGAGAGAGAGAGAATAGATTGAAATTTACAGCAGAAAAAATACATAAAACTCAAACACCACTAGAATACTAGGATTCTTGAAAACCATAAATTCATGGTTGATCTGTTTTGTCATGGCCCTCTATATAGTTATAAGTGAAAGTTCAACAAGACGATGCACTTCGCTTGACAAATAACGACAAAAGAATCATTTCTTTTGTTATTTCCTGACTTATTCCTGTGTATTTACAAGTTCAACATTTTCCTTTTCTTTTTTTGATGCTTCTGCTCGAGGATAGCTTAAAATCTATTTCATAATGATTGAAATTGATTAAAGCATTCTAATTGTGCTTATTCAGACAAACATGAGAAGTTTGGGCATGGGCACTGAAATTTTACCTGCCGTCCAAGTAAGAAAGGCTCTGTTTTGATGCAAACCAGAGGGGTCTATCCACTCCTGGCTGAGGACAAGCATATTAAATGTTTTATAAATCAAATGAAACATCAAGGATACTTCTTTCCAGGAACACCTATAATATGTTCGCGTGGGGGAAGAGAGAGAGAGAGAGAGAGAGAGAGAGACCTTAACCGGAGGGGTCGAGGCTGCTCGCACAATAAAAGAAGACCCCTTCCTTGAGGATCCGACCAAAGTCTGCAGAGGCCTTCCTAGCAACCGCCTAGCGACCTCGACTGACGAGGTAAGAGGCGATGAGACTAGCGCTTGTGATGCCATTTATATTCCTCAACCGCTAATTCTATCAATAAATTAGCAAAACCGGCTCACTTTGAGATAGGTATGGTGGTATGAGTAAAGGAGAGGAGAAAGATATTCTCCCCCTCTCAGCGGCTGATAATCTATACTATGAGAGCAGAGGAGCAACTTGTGGCCGTAAATGCCCCGTAATCCTTGAGGTGGCCTGCGTTACTTCCACCAGATTAGGGAAGGATCTCATCGTCCAATAAGGAGTATCCGCGTGGCAACAGCAAGTAGAGATATCCGGATAGTAACCTAAGTGAGTTAGCATCACAAGAAACACAATCCTCATCAGCCACTAATTCAGATTCGGAGGCATCCATTTGGCTTCTATTTCTACCACTTATGGTTTATTTGGATTTTTCAAATTTCCATTTTTACAATACGAGCGCCATATTTGTTTAGAAGGCGAATGTGAAAAAAAAAGAAAAGGTTAGAACTTGGAGGGAAAAAAAAAAAAAACAATAGAGTCAATAGTGCTATAAATGCTAAGGAATGTAAATGGATCAATAACACTTTTAGTTTTTTGGATAACATTTGATTTTTCATTTTCACACTTAATAAATATTGTGACCTTTAATTTGTCATGCTTAATGAAAATAATATTTATATTCATATCAAACTCTTTTGTAATTTCATTTGATATGCAAAGAAGAGAAATAAAATTTTATTCTCTTTATTCTCTTTATTCTCTTTGTATACTATATTTAAATTTTCTTTTGTATTAGATTTTTTATTTTTGTACCGTTTCAATTTCTACTTTAAGCATATCAAATTTTAGATTCCAAAACTAAAGTTTTATAATACGTTATGAAACTCTAATAAGCTTAGATGAATTCAAAAGAAAGAAACAATTTTTGATAAGTATAATTTATTATTATATTTATTATTTCAGATTTAATATACAGGTATTTTATAATTTTTTTAATATGATATCTGTATTTATATATATTTGTTTTGATGTATTTTAAAGATTGACATTGAAATCATGCATTAGACTTTATCGGTTGAATTTTTCATTTTTGAAAATTTTGATGTGATTGTTAATATCGGAAAGATGCCAAAGGATTTCCAGTCATGGATTAAATTAGTTGCCATCATGAGTTTCGTTGGTTCATCTGTAATTGTGTTAGTGGTTCCTGTAAGTAACATAGAAATTCGAGCTAAAAGTTCTTTCCCCTGCAATGAAATGCTCATACTAGCTTAAAAAAAATAAAAATAAAAATAAAAATAAACTAGAACAGAGCATCAGGTTTATTGTTTTTTACGGCTTCTCTTGTCTTACTTTGACAATGACATTAAATTAGTTGGAATAAACTCAGCAGTTATCTATGCAAAATAAATAAGTATGTAGGGTTAGGATTTCTAGTGTGTTGAGCAGCATTTTTTTATTTTTAATATTTTCCCGTAAACTAACATAATAATGTTCTGTTGTGTTTTGTGAAAATTGACTATTTCTTGTTATAGTTCTTGTTTTGTTCCTTTCATATCGATGAATGTTATTATACAGAGAGAAAATTACTGACTTCAATATGTCAGATAAAAACATTCACAAATATGCTCCAGCAATAATAGCAACATCAAGAAAGAGTGTGGATGTGGCTATGGTGCGGCCATGATTGAAATGTTTATTGTAATAACCATGATTATCATGTAAATTTATCGAATCACCAGAAGTGAAAATATCATGATCACAAACGAGGAAGAAAAAGCCTATAAAAGGCGAAGAAGATGTATGTCTCGTTGACAGTAATATATAACACATACAATACTTAAAGATAAAAATTATTACTCTCACCTAAAGATAGAAAAAACAACTATTGATAACATAAATATTGAATATTTGTATATTGTAACTATTATTTTTGGGGAGAAATATATAGTAGAGAAATTTTCTTTTATTTCTTCTTACCTATATTACACTAAAATTAATACAATTGAATGCAATATTTAGTAAACCAGAAATTTACTAACCAAAATACATTCTTATTATGACATGATCAATTGGGTCATTCTGAATGAATCTGTAATGATGCGATGAATTATTGAAAATTTCATTAGACATCCATTGAAGAATCTGAAAGTTTTTCAATTTCTTGAATTTTCATGTGATGTATGTTATTAAAGTAAATTGATAATAATACCATTGCCAAGCAAAATTGGGATAGAATCCTTTGGAATTTTGAATTGAATACATTTACAAGATAATCACATATATGCTTGTTATCAATCCAAAATTTAGCATTTTCAAGATTATTTGCTCAGATAATTTGATTAAGAATACAATTTTTTATTATACTATCAAAACAATTCATTTTGATAATATTGGGAATTTATATCATAAGTATTTAATGATTATTGTATTTCTAATGGAATAAAGATTGAACATCATGTTACTCATGCTCATACCCAAAATGGGCCAATAGAGGGAGTAAATAGATTGTTTTGATACTTTTTATAATTTTGTGGGTTTTATGAGGGATTTAGGAAGAGAGAGATAGACGATCAGAACACCAAAGATTTATAGTGATTCCACCTTCCGTGGTGTACATTAACTTCTGTGATTCAAATTTTAAATCCACTATTTTTCTAAAATAGTACATAACTAACTTGTTTAGATGTTAGTCATACTTTACAAGTATTTTTCTCAAACGTTCCTCACTAGTTTTGTATAGGAACTAGCCAACCAAACATCCTTCATAGATATGATATGGGTGGATTGACTCTTCTATACCAAAACAATGAAAGATCTTGGACTCATACTTTCAAGCAGATAGAGTTAGTTGCTTGAAAAATCAATAAAAATAGCAAAAATAACTTGTTCTTTATCATTGGAACTTTAACCATCAATTTAGTATTTCAATCTCTTAATTATAAAAATCTACCCTCCATATGACTCTTACAGCCATTTTCTAAGAGTTGACCCAAACTCATAATATTATTAGCTAACATAAGAATATATTAGATATTGACATCAACTAACAATTTGACCTTCATTCTTTGTTTTGATTAGAGTGGTATCTCAAGCTTCAATCTCCACCTTAGTATTATCTCTAAATCGAACATATCCAATTATTTTGGTATCGAAATCAACAAACTTGCTCCAATCTCCGGTCTCGTAATTGTTAGCCTCATCGTCCAAGTGCCATTTGCTTAGCTTCAAGATTATTTCTCTTTTTAGAGACAGTAACAATCTTGAGTCATCTTCAACCGTTAACGAATTGTGTCTCTTCATTTACCTTATTACACCAAATTTATCACATGCATAGCATTAGATATGAGGTTTATCATACCTTTCACCATTGTTTTGTGTTTCTCTTACTTGGCCTTTAGCTCTTCCTCTTCGTCAGTTTACATTGAGTGCATTTTAATCCTTTCTTCCTCTTTGTTAACTATGTCCATCACGACCATGGCCTCGCCCTCTTCCTCTTGATTGGTATGTTCCTCCTCTACCTAATCCATCTCCTTTGACAGCTACTCTTGATGGCAAGACTTATGCCCTCTTCTCTTTATTGCCCTGATTCATTCCCGGTTCATTCTTTCTTCATAAGCAACCAAACAACCATTTAGTCATTTAGTTGTTACATCCTTCAAGTCTTTGGATTCTTCAATGGTAATCACCATGTGATTGAATTTGGATTAAGGATCACGAAATCTTCTCCACCACATGAAAATCTTTAAGGTCTTTGCCAAGCGTACATATGTGGTTCGTCATGGCTTGAATCTGTGTGAAGTAATCGGTGATGGAATCACTCTCATTAATAGAGAGGGCTTTAAACCTAGCTCTTAGAGTTTAATTTTGGTCTTTTTCACTTTATCAACACTGATGAGAATGCTCTTCAAAGCATCCCATAGTTGCTTGGCAGTGGTCTTGTCGCAACTTTCTCAAATATATTTGTTATTGAATGATTGTAAGAGTAGCTTGGTCTTTCTTTCTCCCTTTCTCTATAGCTTCTATTTGTTGTTGGGTAGAGGTGGAGGTGAACAAAAAATGAAATTGTATTTGGGAGAAGATTTTTACCTATTCATTTCTTAAAGGAAGGTAATACATGGTGTTGTTTATATACAAGAATACAAATAATGAAAGGATGACAGGTGATATATTCAAGAATATTATACAAGAATATTTTATAACAAATTTTGTCTTTTTCCCATTTGTTTGGCAACAACTCCGTTTTAACAGCTTTTACAAAATATTCAACATGTGCTTCCAACCATAGCTAAATGATAGCTATACAGGTCTTCACTCTTTTTACAAAATTTGCTGCATTTGTTAAGGGTTCTGCTCTATGGTATATTTCATCATCCCCCCTCAAGGTGGAGCTTGGCGATAATCAACCAAGCCAACTTGTAAAGTAAATTGTGAAATTAAGGGGTAGCCAATGCTTTAGTAAACAAATCAGTGAGTTGATATTGAGAACTAATGTGCTGTGGTGTGACAAACCCTTTTTTATATTTGTTTCTTAACAAGTGACAATCGATTTCTAGATACTTAATTCTTTCATGGAACAGGCAGCATTGTTATCACACCAAAGTGGAATAGGAAGGAGAGGACTTATCTTGAAATCTGTAAGTATATAAGAAATCCACTGTAATTCACACATAATAACAGCCATGCTTCTATATTCGGCCTCAGCTAAAGATCTTGAAACTATAGTATGTTTTTTTGTTTTCCAAGGCACCATTGCATCTCCAAGATAAATGCAGTAACCTGTTAAGGATCTCCTCATATCCAAGCATGAAGCCCAAAAATAAAATTATTAGTTGTAGGAAAGAACAACCCATGAGATGGCTATCCTTTGACATATTTCAACAAATACAAGGGTGCACTCCAATGTGCTTTTAAAGGTGCATTAACATATTGGCTTAATTGTTGGATTACAAACCCGAAATGGACTCAAGCCATAAATGAAGAAATGGAGGCACTGGTAAAAACAAAACATGGACTCTTGTTACCTTGCCTGAAGGGAAAAAACAGTAGGGTGTAAATGTGTATTTTCCATTAAATACAAGGCAGTTGGGACGATCGAGAGATACAAAGCAAGGTTGGTCGCAAAAGGTTATACACAGGACATATGGTGTAAACTATCAAGAGACCTTCTCACCAGTAGCAAAATTGAATATGGTAAGAGTTTTATTATCTCTTGCAATGAACCTTGATTGGCCATTACATCAGCTTGATGTAAAGAATGCTTTCCTCCATGGTGATCTTGAAGAAGAAGTGTACATGGACATCCCATCGGATTATACATCGAATTCCAGAAACAAAGTTGTGTGTAAACTCCAGCGAGCACTATATGGACTAAAACAATCACCACGGGCATGGTTTGGGCGATTTAGTTTGGCAATGAAAAAATATGGCTTTCAACAAAGTAATTCAGACCATACACTATTTCTAAAGCACCAACGAGGAAAGGTAACAAGCTTGATAATTTATGTAGATATGATTATCGCATGAAATGATCCAAAGGAGATAGCAATACTTCCAAAGCAATTAGCAACTGAGTTTGAAATGAAGGATCTAGGGGGGCTCAAATATTTTCTAGGAATTGAAGTTGCTAGCTCAGGGCAAGGTATATTTTTATCTCAACCGAAATACACCTTGGATTTACTATCCGAAGTGGGATTTTTGGAGTGCAAGCCGCAGACACACCAATTATTCAAAACCATAAACTTGGAGAATATCCAGATCAAATGCCTACTGATAAAGAGAAATACCAAAGGCTGGTTGGTAAACTTATTTATCTGTCACATACTCGTCCGGAAATCGCTTATCTGTAAGCATAGTGAGTCAATTCATGCATTGCCCGAGTGAAGATCATATGGATGCTGTAATTTGAATCCCTCGATACTTGAAGTCCTCTCTTGGAAAAGGACTTATGTTTTCAAAGAACAATCACTTGAAGATTGAAGGCTACACCGTTGCAGATTGGGCAAGAAATATCACGAATAAAAAATCCACTTCAGGGTACTTTACATTTGTTGGTGGCAATCTTGATACATGGAGAAGTAAAAAACAAAAGGTGGTGGCATTATCAAGTGCTGAAGCTGAGTTTCGAGGAATGATTAAAGGTCTTTGTGAGCTTCTTTGGCTTAGAAGATTAATGACTGAAATTGGTTTCTCCCCAACTTCTGAGATGGATCTGATCTGTGACAACAAGGCTGCAATAGATATCTCTCATAATCCTGTCCAACATGATCGGACAAAACATGTGGAGGTAGACCGACATTTCATCAAACAAAATTCAAACAAAATTCAAACAAAATCTTGAAGATAAGATCATTCGATTTCCCTTTGTTAAATCCGAAGATCAGTTGGCGGATATACTTACAAAAGTTGTGTCAAGTAAAAACTTCTACAGCTCACTTGACAAGCGGGGCATCCAAGATTTGTACGCATCAACGTGAGGGGAAGTGTTAACGCGAGCTGTCAAACTAGAGAAATTATAGGATAAATCTTTAATATAAATCTCTTGATTGATAATCCCTGATTTAAGGGTCAATCTTTTGATGATAATTTTTTATTTAATCCCTAATTCAATGGTCAAGTTTTATCATAGCCATAGTTTATGAACAACCAAAAATATATTAGAGCATGTATATATATGTATATTCATTCTCAGTAAAGATATACAAGAAAAAAGAAAGTCTCTTTTCTATAAAAACCGTCAGTGTTCAAATGCAGACTATTAGGTTTACCGATGTTGGTGCTACGGCAATTAAGAGGCCTCAAGGCAGAAGTAAGTTACAATGTATTCATTGTAGGAAAGTTGGACATGCAAAAGAAAAGTGTCGGTGTATTTTGGGTTTTCCACCAAGTTACAAGCTGGGAAAGGTAGGAGTAGAGGTTAGTTTCCTCCTATCAATGAGGTCATTATGTTTAAGAAAACCCGTAGATTGTTGACTCTCTCACATTACAAAATATTTGTTTGGCCCAACTCTACTTTCAATTTACCCTCAATTGGCAAGATTACTAAAACAAGGAAATATATATATTTTTATTTTGCTTGATGATTGTTGCTACGTGCAAGTACTTTCATCCATTTTGATGATTAAACTGGCCGAAGATAAAGAGGGTTTGTATTTTCCTCATTAGACAGCACTAGTAACTACTCAAATAAAGGCAAACACCATGACCATTTGCAATGCAAAACCAAATCTGTGGCATTGCAGATTGGGTAACCCTTCTTCACAAATTAATAGTATAGTAAATAAGCCTAGTCCTGATATAGTATTAAGTAGTTGTGATTAATGTTTGATTTGTCCAAGAGCAAAACTAAAACAAACTCCCTTTTATGTACATCTTAAGAATATATTTCCTTTTGAACTGATTCATATTGATGTATGGGTCCTTATTCTAAAACTGTTCTCAAAAGAAATGATACACTTTCCATTGTTGATGATTTACCAGGCCTTTACGGGTTTGTCTCCTTAAATTCAAGTCTAGCTCAATTAATAGAACAAATCTATTATTTTATTTTAAGTCAATTTGGCATTTCTATAAGGCATTTATATAAAAAGGATAAGAAGTGACCATGAGACCGTTTTTCTTACCTTTTTCTAATTCCACAAGGATCATACATCAAACTTCTTGCCCCTACAGCCCACAATGCAGTCGAGAGGAAACACTAGCACATTTTAAGTGTGGCAAGATCTGTTCTATTTCAAGCATCCAGTGGCTAAGCACACAACCATTAGAGTGCTTTGGGCCATAACATCTATCAAGGGTGGGCACTGAAGGCAACTTGATATAAATAATGCCTTTTAAATGTTGACCTAGAAGAAGAAGTCTATACGGCCTTACCTTTAGGATATCAAGTTCAATCAGGTTGCCATGGTGAGCCAGAAGTCTGTCATAATGAATCTGGTGTTTGCACAAGCCATTTTAATTTAGATGGTAAACTTTCAGATGTCTGTCAGCATGTTCAATATGTAAATAGTGAAAAGAAAACCTTGTTTCAAGGTTCAGCAAGCAGAATGAACAACACAAGTCTCTTTATGGCTTGAAACAAGCATCAAGACAATTTAATTTAAAAATCTCTCAATGTTTGATCCAAAATGTTTTGTTCGGTCTAAATGTGATTACTCCGTCTACAAAAAGGAACGAAGATAAGTTCATAGTGCTTTCAATCTATGTTGATGATATTGTTATAGCAAGTTGTAGTCAAAAGCCATAGAAAACCCAAAAAGCAATGTCAGCTCAGTTTTCAAACTCAAGGCTTTGGGGAGTTAAAATACTTTCTAGGTCTTGAAGTGGCCAAAAGCAAGCAGGGATTTGTTTATCTGAAAAGGAATATACATTGGAACTTCTTGAAGAAGAAGGTTTGCTAGGAACAAAGCCTAGTATGATTCCGATTAATTGAAGACTCAAATCAGCACACACCAATGATGAGCTGCTCACAGAATTAACAAAGTACAAGAAACTTGTGGGAAAAATATTGTATTTAACCATCGCAAGACTTGATATAAATTACTTGGTCCATGTCTTGACTCAATTTACAGACAAACCTGCACAAATACATCGGCAAGCAGCTCGTAGAATACTCAAATTCCATAAAGGCTGTCCAGGAAGAGGGGTTTCTTCTCGTCAGACTCTGGCCTACAGCACCAAGCTTATACTTTACAGTGATTGGGGTGCTTGTCCACGCACACAGAGATCAGTGATAGGCTATTATTGGAAAGGTCCTTGGTTATCTGTAATCAATTCCCGAGAGGAAATATAATTCGTTTTTACCGGAACTTAGAAACGTCGTAGTAGAATCCCAAAATCGATATTAATTATAATCGTAATACTAAATGCAGGAATTTATTCTGTGAAATTATCGAGGTAAGGGCAAGACTTGTTTAGCCGGGCAGGGCGGGGCGTGGTGTTGCTGACGTGGTGAGGAAGAAAACGGGGATGGTGATTATGCTTAGTGCTTAATCCAAAGAATTAAACAGAGAGCCCAGCCCAATCCCAAACCAAAGACTCCAAGACACAAAAGATACATGAATTTGGAGTTTGGACCATCACGGTGTAAGAATCCAACTCTAGAAAAAGAGAAGTTAGATAAAGATAGAAAGAATATTAGATAAAAAATTACGAGAGAAAGAGACGGAGAGAGTCTGAACAAAGAACAATTCCATTCCATTACAACACATTATTGTTTTATTTCAAGTATTTACACTTTTTTTTAATTATTTTAACTGTTATCTAACTAATCAGCTAACAACTGACTATTAATTATTATTTGTTATAATAATTAATTATTAACAATTTAATTACTAATTACTAACTACTAATAGTTATATCAACTAAATATTAACCATTTAATCACTTAACTACTAATTATAAATAATTGCATCAATTAACTATTGTTATTTATAGTTGTGACAATATTTTTCACCTTGTACTCAATGATAGAAAATCGGAAATTGAGTTTTTGTAAAATTCATGAATTTTAAATACAAATTTATATTTGTGTTGAGAGATAAGATAATGGAGATGAACGATGAATTCGACTTGAGTTACAGGAAAAGTGGTGAGAGGAAAGTGGAGACAAAAAAACTTGAGAGAGACTTTTCTTCAATATTTTTTTATGAAATTTTTCCTCATGAATATTAAAAATTCAATTTTTGGATGGTTCAACAAAAATTCACCATTAATATTATCTTTCTTGGATAATGGAGATCCTACTTCTAAGAAAGAATTTTTTTTTTAGTGAACCCCATAAGTACAATCTATAAAGGTTTTGTAAGAAATCACGGTTATTAAGTTATTTCTTGAACATTGTGGCCCTCTTTTTATTTTAACTTTTCTTCACTAGAAGTGAGTAGAATAGAAAACTCAATATGTGTTTTAATATCTTTTTTTTTTTTGTCTTTGTTTAGTATCTTAATAATGGTATTGATTTTGTCATCAATAATTATAAAAAAAATATTCTATTTTTTTGGTTTAGTTTATCCATTCTTTATATCTAATGCTTCATACTCGGTCTTCTCTGTAAGTATTTAGTATTAATAAAAAATTCGTAAACTCTGAAATCAATTTATAATAATCAAACTCTAAATAGAGAAAACTACATAGAGATAAAAAGAATAGTAGAAAGAGAATTAAGAGAATTGAGAGAGAAAGAGAGTGCGAAAGAGGATCAATTCCACTTGGTTATTTCATATTATTGTCTTATTTCAGGTATTTATAATCTTTTTTTACTAGCAGTTAACTATTAATTGTTATAATAACTAACGACTAATTACTTAACTACTAATCATTATTATAACAATTAATTACTTAACTGATAACTGATTACACTAATTAATTAGTATTATCTTTGGTTGTTACACACGGCATGCTGCACGTGATATTGCGCCGATGCGATTGAGTTTACTTTTTTGAAGACGTGAAGATTGAGTTGCATGACTCTTGAGATGAGCCGGAGACCCGGGTTAGAGTAACCCACCCTAAGGTTGGGTTTTAACTCCAGTTACAGAGGATAGCCATGGGAAGAAAACGATTTTTTGGGGGAGGGGGGGGGGTGTTTGTTTCCGGCGGAAAAAAGTTTGATCATTTCATTTTTGTTAATTTGATCTGAGAGAAGACGCCGTCTCGGCTGTTGTATTTTGTTAGCAAATCTGCTGCTGCTGCTTCGCTGTTGATCGTATCGTAGACGTGGGCAAAGGAAGCTTCTCTCCATTCATTCTGTTCGTTCGCCCCACTCATGAACAATACGATTCCATCTTCATAGATCTGTCATGGTTATGGTATGTTTTCAATTTCCTCAAATGAGTTCTCGAGGTTTCACTTCTTTGTCCGTATAGGCTTTTTTTTGTTATTTAATTTTATTTATTTTGCATTTCTTTGGCATGGTAGGGTTAGGATAAGAATTTGGATTCCATGTGGTTTCTTCTCCGTTGGGTAAATACGTAGATCTACGCGCTTCAACTAACTGTTGTATTGGCCGTTTTTTTGTTGTTTCACGCTCTTTCTTTACTGCTGAATTTCGCCGGATCTGACGTTAGCATACGGTTCCCAACCCCCACCCCCTCGTCTCTAACATGGAGATCGTCACTTGGAATTTCGCAGCTTAGCCATTTTCAGATCTGACAAATTAGATCTACAGTTTAAGGACCTCAAAAAACGGGTGTTTCCTTCCCCTCATCTGCTGCTTTTGGAGATTTCAGTCATATGTAGACATTCATCAATGTGTGTGCCCTGCATGTTTCGTATTGTTTCCCTCTTGAACGTTAACAACACTTGCCGGGGTTTTTTTTTTCATTTTTTTTCTTTCTTCAGACTTGTTTTTTGTAGATTTGATGTGGAGTGCGTCTCTGTGAGGGAAAGATATTAGTCGACAGAAGAGTTGCTTGCTCTTTTTCCGGTTTCAATCCAAATGGCTTCAAAAGTGGCGTCTTTTATTCATGCAATTTTCCTCTATCTGGTTCTCTCTCCCTGTGCTTGTAATGGATTTTATTTGCCGGGCAGTTACATGCACACTTACTCAACAGGCGAGAACATTTTTGCTAAAGTGAATTCTTTGACATCAATTGAAACTGAGCTTCCCTTCAGCTATTACAGCCTTCCTTACTGCAAACCCCCAGGTGGAATAAAGAAAAGTGCTGAAAATCTTGGGGAACTCCTTATGGGAGATCAGATTGACAATTCTCTTTACCGCTTCCTAATGAATGTCAATGAGTCTGTTTACCTCTGTACAACTCATCCATTAAATGAGCATGAGGTGAAACTCCTAAAGCAGAGAACTCGCGATCTGTACCAGGTCAACATGATTTTGGACAATCTTCCAGTCATGAGATTTGCAAATCAGAATGGGATTAATATCCAATGGACTGGATTCCCGGTAGGATATACTGCTCCCCAAGGTTCTGAGGATTACATAATCAATCACCTCAAGTTCAAGGTTTTAGTTCATGAGTATGAAGGAAGCGGAGTGGAGATTATTGGTACTGGTGAAGAAGGTATGGGTGTAATCACTGAAGCTGATACGAAGAAAGCATCTGGGTTTGAAATTGTTGGCTTCGAGGTTGTTCCTTGCAGTGTGAAGCATGACCTAGAAGCGATGTTGAAACTTCACATGTACGACAAAATCTCCCCAATTAGATGCCCGGCAGAGCTGGACAAGTATCAGATAATTAGGGAGCAAGAGAGAGTATCATTTACATATGAAGTTGAATTTGTTAAAAGTAATATTAGGTGGCCATCCAGATGGGATGCCTATCTAAAAATGGAAGGTTCTCGTGTACACTGGTTCTCAATTCTGAACTCTCTCATGGTAATCTTTTTCTTAGCTGGCATTGTTTTTGTTATATTCTTAAGGACGGTAAGGAGGGATTTAACAAGATATGAGGAATTGGACAAAGAAACTCAGGCACAGATGAATGAGGAGCTTTCAGGCTGGAAGCTTGTTGTGGGCGATGTATTCAGGGAACCAGATTGCTCCAGGCTACTATGTGTGATGGTTGGAGATGGAATTCAAATTGCAGGGATGGCAGTTGTAACCATTGTCTTTGCTGCTCTTGGTTTCATGTCACCAGCTTCACGAGGAATGTTATTGACGGGGATGATAATTCTTTATCTTTTCCTGGGTATTGCTGCTGGGTATGCTGGGGTGCGTCTTTGGAGAACCATCAAGGGTTCTTCAGAAGGCTGGAGGTCGGTGTCCTGGTTGATTGCCTGCTTTTTTCCTGGAATTGTCTTTGTTATTCTTACTTTTCTGAACTTTATTCTTTGGGGAAGCAATAGCACTGGTGCTATTCCAATTTCTTTGTATTTTGTGCTGCTATCTTTGTGGTTCTGCATATCAGTACCACTTACTCTTTTGGGAGGTTTCTTAGGTACACGGGCTGAGCCAATCCAATATCCTGTTCGAATTAACCAAATTCCTAGGGAAATCCCTGCACGTAAATGTCCATCATGGCTTCTTGTTCTAGGTGCTGGGACCCTCCCGTTTGGAACCCTGTTCATTGAGCTTTTCTTCATCCTTTCAAGTATTTGGTTAGGAAGGTTCTACTATGTCTTTGGCTTCTTGCTTGTTGTCCTCTTATTACTGGTTATTGTGTGCGCCGAAGTGTCCGTGGTCCTTACGTACATGCATCTCTGTGTTGAGGATTGGCAGTGGTGGTGGAAAGCATTCTTTGCCTCAGGATCAGTAGCACTTTACATGTTGCTATACTCTATTAATTACTTGGTTTTTGACCTACAGAGCTTAAGTGGGTCCGTCTCTGCAATACTTTATCTGGGCTATTCTTTGATAATGGCAATTGCTATAATGTTATCTACCGGCACCATTGGCTTCCTCATGTCCTTCTACTTTGTTCACTACCTTTTCTCATCTGTAAAAATTGATTGAGAAGTTGTTTCTGGTTAACCTTGTCACTCGTAAAGTGTTCCCTACACAGAGTAGGCAGATAAGCTTTTCTTTGTTCAGCTTGAGTGGATGTCACAGTTGCAATCAAGGTTTCTTGCAGATGTTAGTTGTTGCCTCTGTGGCCTGTTAGTTCAGTTGTGATTTAGAAGTCTAATTTTAATCGAGCTTTTGAGCTTCATTGGGATCACATATATGAGCTTGTAAGTTGTTCCACAAATTTGTAATTGGTTGCACCTAAGACTGGTTTTGACCTTTGATGAATAATTGCAGTACCTTCGATTAAGTTTTATTGGCATATTGAGTTTAAAGATTTTGTCATATTTTAAAAAACTAAAAGTGTGCCACATAAATACTTTACATTTTGTTATTTGTATTTGTGGGACTAAACAGCACTACTCACATGTAATATAATTTTAGGTAATGAGATTAAAAGAAAAGAAATTCAAAATTAGGCACCGTGACGTTAGAACTGTTGTAATGTTACATATACCGAAATAGTCCATTCAGCTGTCAAATTTGTCGACCTAATTTAGCGAATTGAAATATTGTATCACATGCTATGTAGTATCATAATTTGGAGAGCAAGTAAATTTGCATTGCATCAAATTTAATAAATTTGGTTGTTATTATTATTATTATTATTTGATGATGATGATGATGATGTAGCATTATCCATGGCCAATATTTGAAACCGAATATGTGTTGTTAAAAGTTGAGAGATTGAGAACAAATAAAAAGAAAAATACACGAAAAACAAAGTTCAACGGGCACTAGTTCGAAGGTTCAGTCTGCGCAACCATATGGAGTGAATGGTCATGTGGAAGACGTCGAATCTTTTGGGCGGTCCATTAGCCACGAAGTGTCTTTGCACTTGTTTGACTCGCCTTTGCATCCTAATGTACTGTGTTGGAGAAATGCTGGTCAAAATAGTCTTGATGTTTGGGATGTCTCTCACGGCCAGTTGCACAGAAAATGACCCCCAGTTGAGAACATCGCTGAATGGTGGGACATAGTTGTCGGAGATCAAGACGGGGACGCACTCTGCGTAAATGGCTTCCACCACCCGGGGGCTGGCAACCTCATATCCGCTGGGGCACAGGCAGAATCGGCTCTTTCTCAGCATCGTCTCGTAGGACGACTCTCCCTCTGGGAGGCTGTCATATACTTGCACATCTACATCCTTGCCCTTCCAATGCTCCAAAAGCAAGTATCTGATGTGGCCATGAAGACGCCCTGCGAAGAATGCTAGGATTGACCTGTGAGACGGAGAGGGACCCCCAATAAGGCCCGTGATTTCTCCTGTCCTGAGGTGGATTTCCGGAAGCGACGCATCCTTGCTCGGATTGAATCCTTCCGAAGTATTTGCATTGCATAACACTCTAATTGAGCGGTTGAATAGTTCAGGGGAATAGGAAGATGCACGTGGCCCCTGCAGTAAAATCAGATCATATAAATACTACATTCACTATTGGTGGAAGGGTGGATTCAAAAAAGAGAAAGGGAAGGAACAGCGCTATTCATCATCATCATCATCATTATTATTTTTGGGATGGGGGTGGGGCAGTAGTCGGCATAAGGCAGAATGCAGGATGGGGTGCTTGGTACTCGCCCAATCATGACACGATAACATAAAGTGATCGGCTCCAAGACTTCGATTCCAATAGGGATACTTTGTGGAGATAACGTTGATGTAGTCAAGAACGACACGCCCAACAGCATTGCACTCATGGGATCCTGGCACATAGAGATATTGGACCATCATCACCACGCTGAATGGGAGGAAATACGCGTGAGCTTTTTCTGGATCCATGGTTTTGTATTGATTACCCAGTCTCTCCATTTCAAAAATGAACCTTCCCTCGGTTGAGTATATGCTCTTGCAAGGACCATTGTGAAAGATTGGTTGATCTCCTTCTTCGTACACATATATCTTGAACAGCTTTTCCATTTCTAGATAACTCCTAATGCAATAATAAGAATTAATCAACAGGTGAGAAAGAAAGAGATCAATGAGAAAGAAAAAGATAAATGGAAAAATCAATGCACACACCTATGGAAGGCATTCGCATTCCAGTAGATGGCACCTTGTGGGACGTAATCCGAGTCTGATCCCATGCTTTGATTGCTGCCAGCAGCTTCTCTGATGGACCATCTGGCTCTGACCAACTCTGCCTCAACTCTGTCCAATTTGCTGTACTGTCCCTTCCTACTACTTTTGGCAGCATCAAGCTTGTTCCCGCCATCTGATTCTGGAGGCTGCACTCGGCCCTGCATCTCTTTCTATGTGATTAGTATATATTATCTGTAATGGCACCCAAAACTCAAATTCATATCCAAAGGCATGCTTGCTAAAAATTTGCAAGATGAACTGGAAATTAATTGCTGAAATTCGAAAAATATTAATGTTGATATAAATTACAAGAGCAAGCAAGATATCCTGTAATTAGCTATCCGCGGCTAGAAGATTTTAAAGGATGTAAAAATGAGTGTGACCTGAGGCAGAGGCAGGCCATGATTCAGGGACCTATTGGGCAATATGAAGGAAGTCGGAGCTTTCTCTTGTTGTCTGTGAATATAATCAGAGTGCCCCTTTAAGAGTTTTGAACTTGAAGCGGCAACGGATGCATTATTATTATTATTATTATTATTATTATTATTATTATTACTAGAAGAAGAAGAAGAAGAAGAAGCAATGGGAGCAGCAGCCAAAATCTCACTATCAGAATGTATCAGTGAATGAGTGGAAGCAAGTGGGTTAGACCATGAAGAAGTCTCCAATCTGCTCAGTTTACAGACAACCAGTGGAGCTACAACAAGTAAAGGGGTTGCAACTGAGAGAATGCAAAACCAGAAGGAATGAGACCACGATGAGTTTATTGGAAGTCCCTTCATTTCCTTTCCAGCTGCGCTACTGCTTCCTTGATGGTATTCCTTCTTCTTCCACAACACCCAAGTGCATTTTTATTATCTTGATTTTTTTTTCCCTAAAACATACAGCCAATATAGATGCTACTGCATCACAAACGTTGGCTGGTAGATTCATTTCTTCCTTCGTAGTTATTCCTTACCTCTACTCCCAAGGCACATGCTAAATTTCTGATATTATTTTATCCCGTGCGCGGGATCTGTGTATAATGTAAATTCAATGTCATAAACTCAAAACTTACCTGAACGTATCGATTGGATTTTGTCGTCACCAACCCAAAAACTCAAACCGGACGATTTTAAAAGTCATAATTATAGTATCTCAAAAAAAAAAAAAGTCAATTATAAAATAGGAGAAAAAAAATACTATTTGAACTAACAAAATCAAAAATTTGAATGGCACATGGCACTCTCTATTTTTCTGATTAAAAATATGTTAAAAAAACTTTTTAATTAACGTATAAAAATTGTACCATGCGAGTTGTATGTTAAATATATGTAAAAACATCATTGGCTTTCTTGTGTTGAGAAATATTATCTTTTGACTTTATATATTTTTTTGGTTACATCTTTTGACTTTATATGATACAAGAAGTGCCCGCGATAATTATTTTAAGAGACTATTTTAAAAGAAAGAGTGAGAGAAAAGATTTAAGCTTTGGTATAAAATTGTGTAGTTTTAGATTTTATACATAAAGGTATTTATTATGATTTACAAGGGACAAATTGATGATGGACAAATTACTACAATCAAGCGCCAATGATTCCTTTGACTTGTACTCAATCACACAACTGCATGATTGAGTCAGTTATGCTTTCACCTATGAAACTCAAAAGTGATAAATTGATCCTCAAATTGACTTTGGAAATGAGATCAACAAAATGATTAGGTTAGGAAGATGACTTTTGGTAAAAAGGTTAGTAGGTTGTTCTTTGAACTTAATCGAAACTAGTCAAAAGGCTCTATGAAGTATATATTGATGGATGAAGTAACAATCAATGTCGAGCTATTTTGTTCGCTCAAAAAATACATTACTATGAGCAATTTGGATACACTACTGTTTTTGTCACGCAAAAGGGGTTTGATACAGATTTGGTTTACTCCTATATCATCAAGAAATCAACATAACCAAAAGGAGCTCAGATGTTGTCTAATAGTGTCTGAGATTCAGCCTTCATACTTGATCACAGAGTAACACTTTGTTTTTTCCTACACGAAGAGATTAGGAACCAACCCAAAAAGAAACAATATTCAATGGCAGAGCTGCGATCAATAGTCACTAGCATTGGAATTTGATCATAATTATCTGCTAGTTTTATCATTAAGTATGCCCAACAGACTACATATTAACTTCTCTGTGAACTAGAGGTGAGACCAGACCGGGCTGGGCTGGTTCCCGGTCCGGTTCTGGACGGTTCATGGAACAGTGGGCCAGTTCGGCCACAGTTCCAAGAGTACCTGGGCCAGGCGGGGCCCAAAAATTTCCTTGGATCCTGCCCAGCCCCGTGAACCAGCCTGGCTGAACCAGGCTGTGCCGGGCTAGTTCCAAGGTTTTTTTTTTTTTTTTGGGTTATGAGTTCTTAACTAGTTGTTTTTTTTTTTTTTGATTTGTGGGTGTTTTTTTTTACCTGTCTTTTTTTGAGTTTAATTGGGGTTTTTTTTTGTTTAGTTGGGTTATTTATTTATTTTTTTTAATAAACTAAGAATTATGAAAAAGAAAAAGAGACACAATAAATTTTTAGAGTGGTTCCATCAAATTTGGTCCACTACTAAACTTTCGCTTGGATTTTCAAATCCACTAATTTAATATAATTATATTTGATATTGTTACAAGAATGATTTTTTTAAATACATATTTATATTTTTTTAACACAAAAAATTTATTCATCTTCTTTCTCTTTCGTCCCTGAGCTAATGTCAGTATTGCCACCTTTTTTCGGCATCTAACCAATTTTTTTAGCAAATTTGAGATTCTAAGGTATTGTCCACCAATTTTGACCATTTCAACGTTAAAACTCGTCTACCTATACTGAAAGTATTTTCTGATAGCACTGTAGACACCGGAGATATTAATATATCTTTGGTCATTGCGGCCAAAATTGAGAACTAACTAATATTATTTACCCACCAATCTAAAATGTCAAAGTAATCGTCATCGTCAAAACTTTCTAACCTATGTATTTGTTGATATGAAATTAACTCATTTAATAAGAACAACGATAATTCCTAACATATGTAAAGGATTAGACCCAAAATTAGATGAACGTACTGATAAACTACTAGAACTATTACTTACATCACTAGCACCTGTACAATTTTGTTCCTTTTGATATAATGAGAATATATTTTGTAAAGGGATGTTGTACATTTTAAATGTATAGCTTTAATATATATATCCGTAAGAGTACTATTTACAAAATAATCAAATAGTGTTTTTACCTCTTCAATTTTTACCATGAGATTTAAAACACTGGCTACTAAATACAAAATAGGAATTTTAAATGTATATTAGGGTTTAGGGTTCCTTTTGATATAATGAGAACATATTTTGTAAAGTAAGGATGTTGTACATTTTAAATGTATATCGTTAATATATATATCCGTAAGAGTACTATCTACAAAATAATCAAGTAGTGTTTTTACCCCTTCAATTTTTACCATGAGATTTAAAACACTAGCTACTAAATACAAAATAGGAATTTTATAATATTTTAAAATTTTATTTTTCATTAGTTCAACTGTTTCAGTAAATTTTTCTATATTTTCAAATTGATTAAATACATAACAAATTTTACATAAATTAGACAAAATCAAATGTGTTGCTAGGTAATATATACCGAAAAATAAATTTGTATAAGTATAAAAAATTTTCAATAAATCAAGTAGTGTTTTTGTAAAATCAAAAATAGTTTGATCAATAAAACCATAATCATAATTAGAATTAGCAAATTCGATTAAATATTTCTAAATGGAAAACAACTTGTAACATATCGTATGTAGAGTTACACCTAGTGTCAATTTCTATTGTAAACTTTTATATTTATATTATTTAATTGACATAAATTTCTAAATTTTTGTGTTTTTACCGAAAAATTTCTAATTTGATAAATTAGATCACGATTAGGTTGTAACATTACTTTTGCAAAATCTAATTTATCTTTTATATATAAATTTAATACATAACATGCACACCTATTATAAAAACAATATTCCATCTAATATTATTTTTAAAATATTTTTTAAAGAATTAGCTGTACAAATATTGGCTGAAATATTATCTAAAGATAAATAAAAAATTCTATCAGTTGTTCCAAATTAATGAGAAATATTAATTATTACTCTAACAATATTTTGTCCTGAATGTGAATGGTTACATCTTTGAAAAACTAAAATTCTTTTTTCTAAAATTCATAATTCACTTATCCAATAACATGTTACAATTATAAAATATTCACATCTTTTAGCTTTCCAAGTATCCAACTCGAAAATGGTTCTAAATTTTATAATCAAACCATCTTTTAACTCTTGAAAGGGATCTAGCAATCATCTTTTACCCAATTTCCTAGAGTTTCATTTTTAACTCGATTATAAATTTTTTTTAATATACTCCTCAAAGACTTCACATTCAATAATACTAAGTGATAATTCATTATGGGTTATCCATTCAATTTAACATGTTTTTTGGTCTCTACATTATACTTAAATATACCCGTAACATTCTACCAATAGCTATTTGTGTTTGTCTAGTTTGTGATAATCTATTCTAATAATCTCCTACAATATATCTTTTAAGAATGTATACTCTCCAACTATTCAAAAATTTATATTTTTATTGACAAATTTTGCAAGTCGCCTTTTACTCCTCATAATCTTTAACAAAAAAATCTCATACATTAAAATCATCTTTTTTAATGCGTGTGATATTAGATTATGTTTGACTAAATTCAATTTCTTCTACTCCTATATCAATATTAATTTGTTCGCAATATCCTCTTAAAAAAATTGGAATGAGAAAGAGAAGATTGGTGTGAAGATTGTGATGAGTGTTTTCCAATTATTTTTTCTAAAAAAAAGTTTAAAGTAAAAAAAATTAAATACAATGAAATAAATTTGCAAAAAATTAAAGATACAACAAATAAATGCTACAGATTTGACATAGACCACGATTGTTTATCATCAAATCTTTATTAATTTGAGTTTTCAATCTTTATATCTTACCAAATCTTGTGAGATGTTGAAAAGAAAAAAAATTGGTAACGTTATAAAGAAGAAAATAGTGAGCTTGTATATTGTGGGTGAAAAAAATGGTGAGATGTTATTAATTGAGGTGGAGGAAAAAACTAGTGATATTGTGATTGTAAGTTGTTGGTAAAAAAAAAAATGATGAAATGTTCTAAATTGTAGGTAAAAAAATGGTGATATTATAAATTGTAAAGAAATATTATAAAATTATGAGAGAGTAGAGAATATTGTAAGTTGACAGAGTATGAGAAACGGTTGAGTGAAATTGAGTAATGAGTTATGTCTATTTATAACAATTATTTTTTACCTTATGTACAAAAATCCCCTCAAACTAGCTGTTGTATATCTGTTGGGATCGGTATTTTGGAAAAAAATTCAAAAAAAAAAAAAAAAGTGACTGTTGGAATTAGCTTGGCCAGGCCAAGCCGGTTTCCGATTCGAAACCAATGGAACCGGACTGTCCCAACTAATGTAGCCAAGCCGGTCCCATTCTGGCCTACTTTTTCTCGGGGCAATTTCCGACACAGAACCGGGCCATGCCTATCTCTATGTATAAAGTCTAATGATTTGATATATGTGACTTATATACGCGATCTAGTTAACAATGCATATAAGAAGTATAAATTATGGTTATATCAATTTAAAGTAACTAGTTCATAAATGATTGATGAAACTAGATACTTCTTCAAGGTTTAATTTATAACTTGCGAACCTTCCAATTATTTGAGATGAATTATCTTGATTATTGTAGCATTGAGCAAAACCCGGTGAATAATTCCATAAAATGATTTATGGTGTTGGTGCGTTGGGACATGAATACACATTAGAGAATATATGCTAACTGTGTCAGAAATATTTCTCTTGAATCATCCTAGTCAACTATCTACAAACTGAATTTAGTGGTTTGATTTTGTATCATATCAAATATTTTTAAAAATTTGTCGAGTTTCATCGACCAATCGAAAACAAATTTAATATCTAGATATCTTCTATTTTGGACGAGAGATTCAAGGTATTAAATAATTAAAGAGAAGATAGTATATTTATTTATATATTTTGTCTATACTTAGTTACAGATGTTACGTAGATGTTACGTGCAAGGGCAATATATAAAAATACATACAGGTAAAGAACAAAGTTATATATATTTTATGGTTTTTATTTTTGAAGTACAGTTCTAATTATTTAGTGAAATTGAGTAGAGTTAAAAAATTAATACGGTATTAGTCAATGTTTTTAAAATCGAACCACTAAGCGACTTGGCCAACCTATCGATTCATCGGTTTAATAGTTGAATCAATCAGACCGTTTTACAAACCAAATGATATTACCGTTATATTATATATATAATTTGTATATTACATATATTTTAAAATAAATTAAAGTTTGTATATCTTTATCAAAAAAAAAAATAAATTTACATAAGCAAAATAATGTCATCTTTATTAATTGCAACAACCGTTCATAAATTTATATTAAAAAGTAAAAATAAAGTAATTAAATCATATCTGTAATTGAAAAAAATAGTAGAATATTTCTGAAATATAGAGTAACTATGTGTAGATTAAGTGCATTTGTATAAATTTATTTAGTAAATGATAAATTAATAATCAAAAAATTTTAAAATTTCAAAATTATGGCTTGTAAAAACAAAGGGAAAATTTTCATGAAATAAATACATGTATTATATTTTGGTATAATATAAGTTGAATGATATAATTTTCAAACCCTAATGTTATCTGGTCCAATTGTTGAGTGAAATTCAAAATATTTTTATTCTACATCATATGAATATAGAGAGAATAAGGAAAAAGATGTGTATAAATGAAGAGAAAAGAGAAATGAAAAGCATGCTTCCCAATAAAGTGTCATGATTTGTGGTTGAATTGCATTAATCTATGGTTAGATCATTTTAAACGATTTATCGATTTTATCAGTTTTGATTGATTTTAAATAGTTTTAAGCGGATTTGATTTTATCAGATTTAACAGTAAAATCTAAACTAGACTATAGAACGGTTTCCAATCAAACTGGTTGAACTGGTCGGCCCAGTCTGATTTTAAAAACACTGATATTAGCAAATTGTATTATAGTTGTTTTGGAGTCAAAATAAATATATTTTAGATCCCTTTTTATCCTAAAACTCTAATAGAATTTGATAGTATCGCTTAATAGCCCACAATTATTCATGGTTTTTGTATAAGAAAGAAAATCTCCATAACAGCAGAAACTTTTTTTTATTCTCGTAAAATTCTAATTCACTTGTAGTTTCGATAAGAAATGAATTTTTTCTAAAATCTTAAACTTTTCTTAATTTCAAGTGATTCAAAATCAAATTCTTACCATTTTGAAAGACAATTTCTTTACAGGATAAGTAAAGTTTTTTTATACATCTTGGCACATAGAAAACTATATATACAGATCAAAGACAACCCAATAGAGTACTCATTGTACAATACTCTATACACAGTATACACGAAGAGAATATAGGGCAAAAACTACAGACTACTCTCAATTTTTCTTTTATTACTCTTTTTAACTTAAGTGTCCAACTCCCCTCATTGGGTTACCTACAGTGAGGTTTTTGCAGATTTTCCATCCAAGAAAAGTCAACGAACACCTCGGTACTTTGTCGTTGGAGCCAAAATCCGACTTCAACGGTATTTATTATTTTCTCGGGATGTGATATTATTTTGTATTAAGTTAATTAGAGAAAAAGAATAATTAAGAGAGAGAGGTTAGCGTGTTGGGAATCTAAATGCAATAGTGTAGTTTTTGACTTAGGTTGTCTTGTAATTTCTAATAGTTTCATAATCATTAGTAAATTCTAAAAATTCAATAGAATTGTATATAAACTTTAAATTTTAGGGCTTGTATGAGAGAGAGAGGGGAGAGGAGAAAAATTGTCTACAAAACTTTTCAGCCTTGATGCCTTTTTTTAAACATCTAGAGTTAGGTAGGCCTTCATATTCGAAGCACTTCCAAAGGCATTGCTTCCTTTACCAATCATAACACCCGGTAAGATGGGCTTCTGTAGTTTACACAAAAAAGGGAATTGGGGGTTTCTCTATACATAAAGAACCAATTCTAGTTAATTTACTTATCGAGATCATTCATTCGATAGATCAGAGTTACTGCATATGGAAAAAGACTATGGTTGAAGTTAGACTTAGATCAATGGAAATTGCAGGCATAAAAAAATATAGATTCAAATTCAGATCAAAGAAATTAAATTGGGTATTATTGTTCCCTATTTTATATTTATGCAAATTAATTTTTTTTCATATTCAATCTTTTAATATTTCATGTTCATTTTTATATTTTTGTTTCCGTGACAATTGTTTTTTTTTAGAACATGATGGAGATATAATAAAGTGTATGATTTTCCGAAAAGCTTGATAAGTCGAGTACTAGTAAAGGATAATTAAAACACTGAAATAACGTACCTTCTATATATAAAAAAATCGGAGCAACGGCAGGGTAGAGTGAGGAGCAACCATGAATTGGCCAACCAAATGCACGGCACTAACAATATCAGGCCGACTAACCATGAGGTATACCAGTTTACCGGCTAGCTGTTGATAGAGGATTGGATTATCTAGAGGTTTATTATCCAAAGATGCAAGATGGATGTTGGGCTCCATAGATTTTGAGGCCGTCTTAGCATATGTCAAGCCTGCTCGAAACATAAGATCTGAAAAATATTTGATCGGGAAGAGACGATATCCATCGGTAAAAGAGTTGAATTCAAGATCTAATAACTAGTTCAAAGCGTCAAATCCTTCATTTCATAAAGTTGCTGGAGATAACCTTTGAGGGCAAAGATTCTAGTTATGTCATCACTAGTTACGATCATATTATCTCATAAAGTAAAAAAAAAAAAAAAATTGGACCTCTCAGTGTCTTCCAAATAAAAAGTGTTGACTATGAGGATTGGGTTTAAACCCCCAACTACTAAACTATTGTATCGAACTTAGCAAACCAAGCTCTGGGGTTACTATTTCAATTCGTATGATATTCGTCTAAGAAAGTAGACTTTCTGAAGAGGATGCAAATAGCTAGAAAGAGGTGTCATATAGATTTCTTCAGTGAAATTATCTTTTAGGAAGGCATTCTTTACATCTATTTGTAAAAGTTATCAATATTTCATAGTAATGACTACAACTAAGATTCAAACAATGGCGAGTCTGCCAACCTGAGCATCCTCCTCTAAACCCACAATCTGTAAGAGACGATTCTTAGTTGCAGCTAGGTAGAATAAGTTTGAAGGGAAGAAAGCAAAGGCCTGCATAAATAAGGTGCCCTGATTCATATCCATACCATATCAATGTTAACAAGACCTTGAATTTTCCTTGCCTTTGGATTTCGACCTCTTCTACCTTCATCTCAGCTTTTAGAGGAAGTGACTGTAGAGACTCCTTAATATGGTTCCCAAATGGATACTTTCAGCCAGTAACTATCTTTATCCTCCAGGGTTCAGCTTCAGCCATTGCATCAAAGGAGCTTATCCCTATTTCATGCAGTGCAAAACATAGTAATAAAATGAGGATAATCGGAGCAAAACAAAACAAAAATGTCTAAGTATTAAGAATCATGAATCTTCAATTTCTCTCTCTTAAAAAAAAAAAAAAGGAATCAAAAAGTCAAAAAGGAAAACCTTTGCAGTCACCATTCGATGCCAGGAAACTGTTTCAGAATAGGGACTGTCATCCTAAAGCTTTTGATGCAAAGATTTGGCTAACAGCTTTGCATTCAAAGCTCCTTTGTAGTTCTTTCTGTAAATGAAGCGCTCTTTCATGCACTTGGAAATTCTACATCCATTCGTGCATATAGCATTCACATCCCGCATCTGGACAAAACATAATAGAGCAATTAAATCTCAGCCTTAAGAAAGATTTATGCTTGCATTCCACTCCTAGCTTTCAAAATTCAACCTCAAGAGTTTCCGAAGAAAATAACTAGATATAGAACTGAAAAACTGATGCCATGAACCGTGAAATGAGTTATGTGGATTGACGACTGGTTCAGTGATAGCTCATGAACTCCAGGATCACGATTCAAGCAGTCATAAAATCCAGCATTGCTGGGTATTGGATTTGAGAGCTCTAGTTCTAATCGCCCGTATACAAATAAAAAGGTTTCATAAATGTCAAGTAGCAGTCTAGTTGGCCAAGGTGACCAATTAGTTCAGTCTCATTTCGACTAAGAAAACAATAGAAATTGGTGTAAGTTTTTTGTCATGTTGGAAATACAATTAAAATATATCAATCATGCTAATTAACGCGCCATGAGTATTGTATTAAAATACAATTAAAAGTGGTCTCTTTGGTCAATGGTTTCGGTTTTCAAAACAAAAAAGGAAAAAGGTTAAAATATATTAAAATAATTTTAAATAAAATTAAATTTATTTAGTTTTTGATTTATTTGATTGTATGATATTCTATAATTATAAATATAATTTTTTAAAAAAAAAATAGTATACCTCCAATGAGGTGCAACAATAAATTTGCAGAAATGAATTTTAAAATTACCTCTATATGCCGCAGAAAATCATTTCTCAGAACATACTTGGATTTCTGTCTAACCACATCCATAGTCCCATTTCCATATCTATATTTAGGGTGAGAAGCCTATAGACCAGAGCCAAAGTCCAGAGATTGAGAGCAAGGCAGAGAGAAAAATACACTATAAGAAAAGACGCTACGAGTAACAGAAAATTATCGACGGAAAAAAATCTGTTGATAATAGCGACGGATTTGCGATAAATTAACATCGGACTGAATATCGAGAGATTAACGATAAAAATTAGTGACAGAAATATTTCTGTTATTAATCCGTTGCTATAGTGGTCCACAGTTAAAATAAAAAAAAAAATTCTGTAAACCTATTAGTGACGAATTACCGATGGAATTTTTAGTTATGGAAATTTTCCATCGTTAATTCGTAGGTGCAGTGGTGAAGGATAAAATTTTTTTTTTTAAATATGTACAGCTATCAGTGACGGATTAGTGATCGAAAATTTAGCGACGGATTAGTGACGAAAATTTTATTGACGGATTACCGACGAAAATTTTAGGGATGGATCATCGATGGATTTTTTTCTTTTTTTTTCCTATTTTTAATTTTTTAATTTTTATTTAATAATTCTTTTTCTTTTATTTATTTCTAGAGGAATAGTATTATTTTATTTTTTTTATTTTTATTATTTTATTTTAAGCTAAAATTTTATTTTTTTTATTATTTTATAATAAATTATCATTTTATATTATTTTATTATTATTAAAAAAAGTGAGATAAAGATAACAAATAAAAAAAAGAATAGCTATAGAGATCTCATTGTGGTCCGGTGGTTGTGGTGGTTATGGAGGAGGTGATTTGCATCTCATTGGATATTCAGACGCTGATTGGGATGACGATCTCAATAGATGCAAATCGACATTAGTTTTTGTTGTCTTGCTCAATAAATGGTACCATATCTTGAATAAGTAAGAAATAAATCTGTGTATATCTGTTTACGATAGAGGATAAGTTTGTGGTATGCTCAATAGCGGTTCAAAAGAGTGTTTGGTTTTGAAAATTTCTGGATGATTTAGGGATTGTGGCAAAAAAGTAGGAGGCCAATGATGATTTATAGTAATAATTAGGTTAGCACTGCCTACAATTGAAATCTTAAATATTATTGCAAAACCAAACACATTGATACCAAATACAATTTTGTAAGAGATATCACCACAAAGGGTGTAGTGATCACTACTAGAAAACAGACTTTCAGCGAAAAAAAATTACTAACGGAAAAAAATCATCACTAATAGCAACGGATTTGTGACGGAATACCGTCAGACTAAATACCAAGCAATTTACAACGGATTAGCGACAAAAACATCGCTATAGAGGTCAACCATATAAAAAAAAATTTATCAACCTATTAGTGAAAGATTACCGATGGAATTTTTAGTGACGGAAAAATTCCGTCGCTAATCCGTCGGTGTATTGGTGAAGGAAAAAAAATTAAAAAATATATATATATACAGCCATCAGCGACGAATTTTTAGCGACGGATTATTGACGGAAAAATTAGCGACGGATTAAAGACGGATTTTTTTTTTATTTTTATAATTTTTACAATTTTTTATTTTTATTTTTATTTTATTTTGTAGAAAAATAATATTATTTTATATTTTAAATTTTTTATTATTTTATTTTAAGCTGAAATAAAATTATTTTATTATTTTATAATAAATTATAATTTTATATTATTTTATTTTTATTAAAAAATATGAGATAAAGGTAATAAGTAAAAGAAAAAAAGGATTATGATTACATGTTAACTTGGTCTAGTGGTTGTATTGCTCCTTCTATTTTCATTGGGCACGGGTTGTCACCGGACGCATTTTGGAGGTAATTCTTACAAATTAAAAGATGCGGGTCGATGGTGGGCTGGCGGGTTAGCGGGCTCCCCTGTGCATTGTACATATTTTTTTGAGATATTAAAAATCAGCGACGGAACCAATCCATCGTTGATTTTTTTTTCATTTTTTACTTTTTTTATCAGTGACGGATTTTTTTCCGTCGCTAATATTTAACGGTGTGACTTTTAGCGATGGAGTTAGCGACAGACAAAATCCATCGCTGAAAGTTCTTTTTCTAGTAGTGGATGTTTAAGTATATTTTTTATACACTATGGTGATTGATCCCTTCACTAAACCCATTGTGAGAGATTCCTTTGTGAGACTTATGAAATGATTGGGTTTACATGTAATTTGACATTTTCTCATTATGTACTGATTTTGATATTTATTGATATATATGACATATGTGTATTATACAGTCACAAATTTATTTCTTGCACTTGTTTATTGTTTATTGTTATATATTATAGACTGTGTTATAATAAAAAAATATGTCTGTCACGCCCCGAACCGGGATCGTGAACAGCCGCCCGTTGTCCTTAGATGCCGACTGTATTTTTATAAAAAATCGGACAGAACCTCCCCATAAATCGGAGGTTTCCCATGTACAATTTCACCTGTATATGACATTCATCCTGTAAAAATAAACAATTGGTCATCCCGACCTCTCTAAAATCAACAAATACCACAGCCAACATCCAGAACAACGCAAAACTATAAAGTTTCTAACAGTTCTAGCAACAGACCTCTACTGTCATGCCTAACTAGAGCATGAGCAGCCGCCACACCGAGCGGACTTAAATTCTACGCATATATAAAATAAATTCCCAAGTTATTTTTAAATATTTACAAATGTCTCAATGCAATTAAATAAATCAATACGAGAGTTTCAAGAATAAATGTCCATAATTTATACAGCCATCCCAAAAAAATTTATATAAATATATTGGTCAAACTAAAATCTCCAATACATAATAATATCACTAATCATCGTAGCGGAAGAGATGGAAAATATCCATACCCAAGCCCAGTGATATCTCATCGGTCCAACACTAATCCTGTGGGAAAGAAAGTGAGGGGTGAGTATCTATGGAAGGATACTCAGTAAGTGAGGGGATTGACATCATACTATCAATATTTATGGTGAACTTGAAGTGTCAAAGCATAAGATAAGAAAATATCCACAGTGTGCAAACCGATCATATTATTTCAAAATCATATATAATACGCACACATCAGAAATCAAAATATGCATCCAATATTTACATCAATGTCGTGAAGAGCCGGCCAATGAAATATTCTCGGCAATGGTCTACCTCGACCAAGGACGGCGCATTGGGGGGTTTTTCCAAATGCAAGTATTAAATAATGGTTTTCTGCCCCAATGTTGGCCACAGGCTACCCCAACTAGCCTGCAAATAATAATAATGTACATATAACTAGTCGACCGTGTATGGTGCCCCCGCCTGGTGCTAGACAGAGCCGTACTCAACGTCGTCTCCGATGAGGGTCAACCTGGGACACCCATACACACGACGATCCGGCGGATACCTCCGGCTGAAGCGTATCCGGGCACAAGGGGTGCCTCTACCAGATGTCCTTCGTAGTTACGGATCACAATATCATATCGGCCGGGCACGTAACCCCATGCATCCCATCACCAAGTCGGCCGGGCATATAACCCCATGCATAATATCATAACGTCGGCCGGGCATACAGCCCAATGCATAATATCATAAAGTCGGCTGGGCATACAGCCCCAATGTGTAAGTAAATCCATTTAAAACCATGTGCCAATGCAGTGCAAGCATTAAAACATATCAATATGTCGAAAATATGGCACAATATTCAACTATCAAAACTCATCGATGCATATCAATAAAAATAGAATTTAAGACACTCCAAAGATTACAAAACATTTCATAAAATATTCGTAAGTCATAACAATCATACATTTTACAAAAACATGTCAATTAAAAAGGGATTTTTGAAACATAGTTTTTAATCAATAGCGAATGTCAAAATCCCACTCACCGTTCTATGGAAGGGAAGTCACTCCCTACTGACAAGCCAAATCGGATCTGACCGCTCGAGTCTCCAAAAGATCAACCTAAATCAGATTATCAACATTTAATATCAAATAAAAACCAAATCAGGGATTTTCGATTTTTTTCTTCTAAATATATACCACATAATTTACAAAACTTCGTTATAGATTCTCGTTTCCTCAATTTCGACTCATCTGACTCACTAATGGTCGAGTTTCTAATATTTCTCATTTTTTTGTCTAATTTTCCTCGGATTTCACACATTTCAATATATTATGTAACTCTCGATCTAAATTCGACCTAATTTCGATAGAATTAATTCGAATGTTGAAAAGATTGCATTTCTCTCACCTACGGTTTCTCGGATTTCCGGATCTAGCTTTTGTTCGTCCGTCAACCTGGTCTAAAACCTGTAATGTTTACCATTTGAAACACAAGTGAGAAATTTAAGTCAAATTATCAATAATTTTCGAAACCCTAGTATGTACACGGAATCGAGAATTCATTTACCTACGCAGAGGGTCACGGGTCGTCGTGGGCTCGCGGGCCAGGAGCCTGACTGGGCCGCGGGCCGTACTGGGCCTGCGGGCTTGGACGGGCTGTCGGGCCTGGTGGGCCCGTCGGCTTGCTGCTGATGGGCCTGCGCGCTGATGCTCGCCCGTGCGCTGGTGCGCTGTGCTGGTGCGTGCTCGTGCACCGGCTAGCCCGTGCTAGTGCGCTACCGCGCGCTGGGCCGCGCGCCTGTGCTCGCGCTGCGTGCTGGGTCCTGCTCGCGGCCTGGGCTAGCGCTGCAGGCTGGGTCCTGCTCGGGGCCTGGCTCGCGCTACGGGCTCGGGCTGGGGGATCGCGCTGCGGGCTCGAGCTGTGGCGGAAGGCGATGCTCGTGGAGGCTCGCGGCGTGCGGTGGTGCTCGATCATGGCTTGCTGCAGTGTGCGGCGAGGCGGAGCTTGCGAAGGAGATGAGATCGCGAACGATCGCGACTGCAGAAAGGAGAGTGAGTCGCGGGAAGAAAGAAGAAGGAGCAGAAAAAGAAGAAGAAGAAGAAGAAGGAGAAGGAGAAGGAGAAGGCGGCGATGGCGATGCCGGCGGAGCTCGCGGAGAAGAGCAGCGCCGCGGTGGGGGAGGGAGACAAAGGGTCGGGAGAGAAAGAGTGAGAGAGGGAGAGGAGCGAATTAGGGCTTTAGCCCTAATTCGATTTGGTGGCCCAAAATGCTGCGTTTTGGCTCTCCCTCTTTTTTTTTTTTTTTTTTTTTTTTAGTTTGGTGTTACAATGTCAGACTGACGTGGTCGACTCTCTCACGCAAGTAACTACCTCTAGCTCTAAGTAAGCAGAGATAAGACAGTTTCTAGTCATAAGAGACTTTGAGAGTGGTTCTGTTAGAACATAAGTTATCCTGATATGTGTTCAGAATGAAGTCATATACGATATGATCGACATAGACATACTCACATCCATGTTATATGTAAGAAACCAGGTTGAGATCTCAGATATTGTCTACGTTGAGTGATATCATCGCTGAATACTCTCTCTGAGATCTATGGATAAAGTTTTATGTGTAGATTGAGTCTCATATCTGTGAAATATTAGAGAAATCTGATATATGCCATTTTGAGAGATGAATGAATACTACTGTGACACGTGTTTCATACCGTATGTGATAAGATAACTATGGAATAGTGAGAGCTATTATTTGAAACGATAGTATGATTCTGATCCTAGTTCCCACTGTGTGAAACTCGAGATCTATTGGGTGAGATCTTTTGTATTTTTACGACTTTCGTCTGTTTCTTGAAATTTTATTTTGGTGTTACTATTTTAACATGTCACCAAGAAACTATGGCTGATTCGGTTTGGCATGTATGTTTAGGAAAACAGTTAAGATAAAATTAAAAATTAGTAATATGAAAGAAAGACCAATCGGCATTATATCTTGGTGTTGTATTTACCTGTCGATCTATTGTATTAATCCATATTAGGATTTAAACATAACAATGAATACACAGTCGAGCAAATGATTGGAGATCACTTTCAATGAGGAAAATGGCTCGATGGATGTTATTGCATTGAGTTTAAGGTATAGCAAGTTATTTTTTATACTAACGTTGGCTTATCAATTATCTTAACAGGTGTATCGAGAAGTCTTTATTTGTAGGTGTATTCATCGGTCGTATGACGCCCAATCCTATATGAAATCCAGTAAGGTAATGTGATAGATCACATGAGTTATGATCTTGTGGCAGATGAAAAAATACTTTCGTGTGCAAGTAGGAGATTTGGAAGTTATGCCTATATTGGAGCAATTTTGGGATAAGCTAATAATGAAGGGGCATTACTAGAAGAATTCAAATTATCCCAACTGTCACGCCCCAAACCTGGAGCGTGAGCAGCCGCCCGTTACCCTGAATGTCGGCTGTATTTTTACAGAAAATCGGGCAGAACCTCCCCATATATCGGAGGTCTCTCATATTAAAATAAACCTGTTACCTGTCCAAAAGGGCCATCCTGGCCTCAAAATGCATATATTATCCTCAACAACAAACCAGATCATCCTACTGCACAATCCAGGGCAACGCAAGGCTAACAAACAATTCTCCACAGTCCTAACCACAGACCTCTACTACCATGCCCCCATCAAAGGCATGGACAGCCGCCAGTCGCCCCTCCTGTGATTTAGAGGAGGCACCGAGCGATCCTAGAAGACACTTCTAAGACATGACACATTCCCAAATATAGACGCAACGAAAAAAAAATGCCTCAATGCAATGTCATGCAGTGACATGAGAGTTCCACAATTTAAATGTCCATATTTATACAGTCATCCCAGAATTATAAAAAAAACTGGTCATCTATAGATCTCAAAATACATATACATAACCAATACAAATTTGCAGCGGAAATACACAATAATTCCTCAAGTCCAGGCCTGATCTCCCAAAGAAACTGGGCGTCCTAAAAGCGACGCTCCTTGTCAAATACTATCTCTGAAACAAAAGAGAAATGAGGGGTGAGTACTCGGGAAAAAATACTCAGTGAGTGAGTAGGTCAATGCAGTCATCAAATATGGAGTGTGAAACTGGAGTGTCAAAACATAAGTATATAAATCATATTTCAAATCATCATGCTCTTCATTTCAACAATATATCATTTCACGCATTTTCAAGTCAAATATGCATCCAAAGTACCATCATTTAAATCATAGAACTGTCAGCCGAAATGTCCCGGCAGAGGTCTACCGCGACCTATGACAAGCGCACCGGGGGTGTTATATGCAAATTTTTTTAAAGTGCTCTCTACCCCGGCGTTCGCGACGAACCTCGTCCAGGTGCTAGACTTGGACAGGATATCCAATCCAAATCCAAATCCTCCCCCTTTCGGGTTTAACCTGGCTAGTACCGTGTCGATAATCAAATCACGACAACTCGTGGGATACCCCAGGTCTAGGCATATCCGGACGCCACCAAAGCGTCTCTCACGGTGTCCTTCGTAGCTACGGAACAATACATATCAAAGCTCTCAAAGCCAAAATCAATATCACATCAAAATGTGCCGAAGTCAGGTTCATAAACCAATGCAACATAGAGCATAAAATGGCACATTATACATTTCAACCACATGGATGCATAATTTCATAATTCAATACAGTTTTTGGACACTCCAACGGTTCACAAAAGTCAATTTTAAAACCAGTCAAAACATTTCCAACATACGACAAATCATGCTCATTATCAAAATGTTGTAAAACAGGATTTACATATTAAACAAAAGCATTGAAATAAATCCCACTCACTGTTTTGGGGAAGGTAGCGCACTCCCCAATAACGCCAAAATATGCAAAACAAGACGCCCCTCAATCGAATCACCAAAATAGCCAACCTACTCAATCATCACGATTTTCATCAGATTTCGACTATTGTCGGGATTTATCGTTTTTCTTAATTTCGTACGAACCCTAAATTCCTCAATTTATAAACAAATCAACTAATGCTACCTAATTTGACAAAGTTTATTCAAGGGTTGAAGAGATTTCATTTCTCTCACCTAGGATTCTTCGGATCTCAAATTTAGCTTTCGTTCGCCCGTCGGTTTGGTTTAAAACCTGAATGTTTCCAAATTTGAAACAGTTTTGAAAAATTTAAGTCCAATTACTAAAGAGATTTGAAATCCAAGTGCGAAAAATCGAAACTTAGAGTCATTTACCTTCGCAGAGGCTCACGGACTGTCACGGGCAGTCGCGGGCCGTGGGCCGCGGGCTGATGGGCTGGCGGGCCTGGTGGGCCGGCGGGCCTGATGGGTCTGCTGCTTGGTGGGCCTGCGGCCTGGCAAGCCGGATCGCGCGCTCGCGCTCGTGCTGGCGCTGGCGCTGGCTCGCGCGCTGAAGCGCACTCGCAAGCTGGATCGTGCGCTGCTCGCGCTGTGGGTCGCAAGCTGGAGCGTGCTGGAGCAGTGGATCGCGCGCTGGAGTGCACGTTGGCTCGTGCTAGGGCGTGCTGAGGCGCGCTGGGTGTCGCGCTCTGCTCGCGCGCTGATCGAGCGCTGTTCGCGCCCTGCTCGCGGGCTGCTCGAGCGCCGCTCGCGGGCTGCTCGCGCGCCGCTCGCGGGCTGCTCGCGCTTAACTCGCGGGCTGCTCGCACGCAGGCTGGGTTCGCGTGCTGAGCTCGTGCAGGGCTCGCACTGCCGCGCACTCTGGCGCTGTCGCGCACGCTGGTGCGCTCGCTGTGGTGCAGCGCACGCTGGTGCGCTCCGATCGCGCTCGGCGGAGGACGGCAGCGGGAGAGAGAGGCGCGGCGGCGGGGGATCGGGAGAAGAGAGAAGAAAAGGAGAGAGGGAGAGGGAGAGAGAGAAAGAGAAGAGAGGAGAAAAGAGAGAGAGAGAGAATGGAAAGTAATTAGGGCTTTAAGCCCTAATTTTAAATATCCCATCCATTTTATTTATTTTTTTTTTCTTTTTCTTTCTTTTTTTGCTGGGTATTACACCAACTCCCTTAAATATCCACTAACCAACTCTCCCTAACCCCCCTCTATCTTGGTGAAATGTTTGGACGTGAAATTGATAAGAAGAAGAGCAAATTGCTATAAAAAAATGATGGAAATTTTCTAGAGAGAACAATTTAGGGTTTGAGGAATTTTCGTGTACGAAAATTTCTTCCGCAATTTGGGTCACCGGATATTGGATTGAGGTATCGTGGAAAAGTGATGATGGTTTAATCTCGTGATTACCATCCCGATCGAATGATCTGCATGATAAAGTTCACGATTCGATTGATTTTTCGGTGATCTACACATTGAGATATTTATCCATAAATTTTAAAAATTTAAATTTATACGCTTAAGCATACGCATATAGTATAATAAATCCAACAGTAATCATCTACGAAAATAACAAAGTATCGTCACCCTCCCATTATTGGAGCGGAAGAAGGTCGCCCAATCAAATCAAAAGTGATTGTGGAAATGGATTCACTTTTATTGAAAGATAAAACCACTTGTTTTTTATAAGAATGCAATGGAATCTGAGGTCCTACGGTGACATGTATACCAAGAGATACCTAGAATAACAAATAAAATAGTAACATCGGAGGATATAACATATTTGATGATAGAGAGATTACATCAATGAAAGTAAAGGTAACACCTGGGATAGAGTTTATAATAGGAGTGTCAACTGTGGTAGCAGTAGTTGGTGGTGTGTTTTAGAGGAACGGTGCATACTATAGAGGTCTTAGTGGTCGAATACAACAATTGCCAATCTGATGACCAAACTTGTGACAATATTTGCACTCCATTTGACTATAATTTCTTGCATAATGTCTAAGTTTGTTGCACAGTCAGCAAATGATGTGGTTTCGGTCCAATACGATTTGATCTATTAGCACCATGGTGGACAGCAATAATAACATCCATCTTGGCTTTAAGAAAACCAAATATAGTTTCTGCAAAAATTGATTCTGCTACCAGAGTGTCAAGACATGGCAATACGTTACAAGAGGGCCATTAAAAAATTGTGTGAGTTGCATCTGATCTAAGTTGATCGTAGCTTAAGCAACCTAATTCCATAAAGGTTGAATTTAAACGAGGAAATTGTTGATATATTAACGTGATTCTTGTTCGAATTGGTGTAGAGTGTACTCCATAAGTGATATTGGTTCGTAAGACCAGCGGTTGTATATCTATTTGCTAAGAAATCTCAATTTCGTTAGCTGTCTTAAACTGCCAGAACTTGATATGGATTGATTGTATGGTCGCTTACGAATGTAGATGATTTTGCGAATATAGATAACTGGGTTGTGGGTTGAACATACTCCGGATCTGACATGATAGATGTTCATTTACTTCCAAATTTTGATTGGAGCTTCGTTGCAGAGCAGAGAACGTCTTGGTGTCTTTGGAGAGAGAGAGAGAGAGAGAGAGAGAGAGAGAGAGAGAGAAATTAAAAAAAAAAAATCCTGCACTTAACGTGATGATTGTGATGGCGAAAAGAAATTTCCCAAGAGTTTGATGAACTTCTAAAAACTTGATTCACATACTGACACTTTCAAAACTCTGAAGAGCTTTTGAGAACTAAGAACTCTAAAATATATTGAAAACAGAGTGTGTATAAAAAGAATGAATAAAAAGCATGAAAAGAAGAGTTACACATGGTTGGCAGCTATAAAAACCCGAGAGTACAACTGATAAAAATAAGAGCACATTCAAGATCTGCTGAAAGAATCAATTGTGGATTAAACTTAATAAGACAATTGAAAAATACAATGTGTAGCCAAGAAATTAAATTGCTAAGAGCCCAATGGATTTCACCAAGGCTCTAATTCCATGATAAAAAATAAAAAAACTTATATTATGGAGTCACTTTATTTATGAAGAAAATAGAGGATAGAGAAATGATTTGTATTTATTCAATGTGTGTATAATTGTACAGAAGTGGTCATATATATAGACCCAAAATCCTAGCTGTAGTGGTAGAATATGCTATGAAAATATAGTGAATATATTGTCACTATTCTCTAACTATTGTGTCACCAAAGATGGAGAATATTGGCAAAATATCAAATTATCTAAAATATACCAACTATATATTAACATACCTAAGTTACACAAATAAAATATTAATCATACATAAATTACATTGGTAGAATATTTGAGAGAAATTTGACATCCCCTCAAATTTAAGTAGGAAAGAGACTACATAAAATTATATTTGAAAACTAAAGTCATGAAAATGTCCCAATGATAATGCTTTGGTAAAGATGTTACCAATTTATTTGAAATGGCATTCAATTTCTATATGCATTTTATGTTCATAAAAGATATCATTGTGAGCAATTTAGAAAGTACTCTTACATATCAATATATTTAAGAAGATTCTGAATCCAAATGAGTTCATGTAGTCTCAGCAAGAGCATAATAGTCAACTCCAGCATTGAAGAGAACGACAACTGTTTCTTCTTTCTCGGAGCAATAATAGAGTTGCCAAGGAAAAAACACAACCCGGTGATAAACCGCCGATCAGTTGGGACCCTTTGAAATTAACACTCAACACAATTTTTAAAACTCATTATTATATAATATTTTCAATATCAAATCAATTATTGATTTATTTTAATATATAATATTCTTTAATAATTGATTTAATTTTAATACATGATATCATGTCACATCAATCATGTTCTTTACTATGATCAAGATAAATTCTTTTATGATGATGTTTTTGGTTTGGGGAAGGTTTAAGGGCTTTGATTTTGTTGTTTTTGCTAAAGGGCTGATAGGATGGCAATTGGGATAGCTATGGATAGGCATGTTATGATATCCGGGTAGTATCACGGGTACCCATGACACTACCTGGTCAAAGCTCGAGCTCGGGTCAAGCTTGAGCTCGAGCTCAACGATTCTTGTCTCGAGGTTGAGCTCAAGCCCATATTCCTTCAAGCTCATCCCTAAGAATTTCTCTTGTCCACACGTGCCGTATTGGATGAGTCGATTAATGACTAAGATTTGGGCAACGAAGTAGATGCACTATGCTCAAATCAAAGCAATTAAAACTCTAAACGGAGGGGGTTGGAGAATTGAGACTGTACAGGGAAGACATAAACACTGTCCTGAGGGAAAATATATAGTGCTTAGTACATACACGTATGGATGAGCAGATAATGACCTTTTTTTTTTTTTAAACAAGGTATGGGGCTTGAATATTTTTTACTTTACAGGGTGGCATTTTGCCTCTGGATGCAGAATGCATTTCCTGAAATGGAATTTAAAAACTCTTTCATTCGATTTTCCAGGCGTATAAGAAAAGGCAGAAATCTGGGGCAGTTGCGTAGCTCTGCGTGGAATAGTAGTCGCTATCACCACCGCGGCTGCTGGCGTCCCTACTAAAACTTTCAGATCCAGTTTCCAGAGAATTACCATTACCAGGCTTGAATATGAACAATCCTGGCCCAGAACCTGGGGGTGCGAACAGCCAGTTATGTACATCCCAAAAGACCTGGACGGGTTGCTTGTTGACAAACAGAGTCTGGTTGCCCCTGAATTTCCACTGCAAGTTCCGAACGTGGATCAGCACAATACCGTCGATGCTGATCCACATTTCAGAGTCTCTGGGACCCAGTGTGGAGCTTTCTACCACAATGTCATGGTCCCTTTGGCGCTCCTCAAATTTGGCTCGAGTGGAGAAGCATTTCTTTCCAAATACGTGTTCCTTCTTGTAGAAGAGCACCGGGTCCACCAAGGCTGGTCTGGATCGAGTGCGCTTGTAGGCCTTCTTCTTGTAATCTCCCAGCAGCAGCAGCACCTCCTCATCCGACACCAGAGCTACATAGTAGTCGGTGCAGGGCTCAGGGCCCCCAGAAAATTTGGCAGAGCGGAGATCCCAGAACACCTCAACTTGGCAGCCATCCACGTCGAAGGACTTAAAGCCCTTCTTGCTCCAAAAGTGCCAGGGCTTGAGGTCAATCTTGCAGGTGCTGCTGGTCTCAGTCTCAGGGCAATACACAGAGATGGATAGGGAGTGATTCATGAGGTTCTTGCACCACATGACCGTGACATTGCGCCAGAAACTGGCAATGTTGGTCTGGTAGACGCAGGTGACTGTGGTCTGAGCGGCCTTGGTGGCTATGGGCTCCTCTATTACCCTTTCTGCTATGTGGGCTGCTGGTTGGTGTTGGTTAGCAGCGTACTTGTTGCTGTAGTGGTACTGCATTGATTGTGCTCTCATTGACGGCATATTCTGAAGCGACATGATGAACATGGATATTGGATGGATTTCACCGACTTGGGTATTACTGAGGATGGATCAAGCTAATATTGCAGTTGCCTGCCAACAAAGAAGACTCGGATCAATGAACCAGAGACAACCCCCGTCCCCCTTTCCCCCCAAAAGCTATTCCTGGGAAAAAGAGATAAGCAGAGTGATTTAAAAGATACACGAGAACTGATGGAACAAACACACCAGCCCCAATTCTGGTGTTGTGTGGTGTCGTGTGGGGCAAAGGCAAAATGCCTTGGGGCAAATCAAAAGACTAGAACGTTGAATACTCCAAAGGAAGTTGATAGACCCCCACAGGAATAGGATGCATTCATTTTTTTTTTCTTTTTACCAGGTTTAGGTAACAAGCGTAATGAAACTGAGGCTCTCAAGAATGCATGAATTTGCCAGAGGGAGGAATAGATGGAGCTGAGACAACGGCCGTCAGGAGTTTATCTGCACATAATCAAAAGAAAAACCTTGTTTGGAATTGCGCGTTGAATGAAACACAGAACTGGAAAGAGAGTTCACAATGTCCCCAAAAACAATTGAATGATTTTCTGAAGGGGCGAGAATTTCTCCGACTTTGAGGCTGCCAGCTAACACATGTCCAAAACAGAAGGATCCGCCAATTGTCCCCCACTCCCCCCTTTTTTCCTTTTAACCTATATTCAGTCCCTTTTAGTTTCTTTTCTACCCATGGATATCCAAAACCAAATTACTTGCTATTTTGGTGGGGACACAACTCCACCCCTAAAGTCCCGTTTGCCAACTTAGGAAAACCAACCATAAAATCCAAACAACAAACATTTTCTCTGAAGCTGCCTCGATTCTTAACCCAGAGAAGACGGTCCTATTTAATGGAACAGACAACGCGGCACATAAACCCACAGCATTGAATTTTCAAGTTTAGTTTGCCAATTCCGCACTTCTTCTTCAATAGTTTCTTCCTTTTTTTCCCTCCCCTCATCGCAATCACAGTTGTCTTCACCATATTTTTGTCCCCTTCCCATCTCAGTTTGATGGTCAGTTCTACCCAGCTAAGTCAATAATCAACTCGTGTCAGAAACAAGTCGTCAGCAATTTGCTCTCACTGGAGTGGCGCCTCCACAAACACAGTACTGACTCACCGTATACAAATAATACCTTCTTTCCTTGGATGTCTCTTACCCAGGTTGATACTTGGCGTGGTATGATAATTAACTACTGCTGCAACCTACCTCTACCTCGTATCACACAAACTAAAAATGAATTTTTCTGGCTAATTATGAGAAGCATATACAATCTTCTACCATTTTAGGAAATTAAAGGTCCTCAAACACTCATTCTAAGATGATCATCACTTGCTAGCCTGCCATGCTTGTCTCCTTCAGTATTTCGTCTCTCTCAGTTCAACTTTCTTTCAGGTTTTCGTCTCTCTCATTCACCGTATACAGTGCTCGCTTGAATTGCTTCCAAGTAAAGAACCTTCACCAAGTCTCTAAAGAGGCGTTGGCAGGTTGGCATCTGCAACATGGAAGCTACAATTCCGTCAAGTCTGCCATGGAAACATGCACATTGAGTACTAACATTGGCTAACAGGAAGTACGTACTGAATCTCAAAATTTGGACTTCTGCTCTCAATTTAATTCATGTCAACGCATAGGTTTTCCTCCCCCCCCCCCCCCCCGCCACCAGTTGGTTTCCCTTAATCCCCTAGAGGGATGATACGTGTGAGGCCAAAAATGAACGTGACCAGGACCAACGGCATCAAGTATATTAGCTATGACCATTGTCTACCCTCAGCTGGATTTCAGGTGTGTGTTTGGGACTCTCAGAACAAGAACAGTTGGACCAGGGACTCCCAGCAAACTCTCATTTATTTTCCAAATAAAAAAAAACCATATCCTTGCTTTTAACAAATTTCTTTCCAATTGGGTCGTAAAATCTCTAACGAAACTCACCAAACTCATAACTAATGAGAAAGCATTCCATGGACTTAAGCATTAAGTTTTGACTCTCATCTTTTAGAATGTGAAAAATAAAAATTAAAAATTAAAAAAAATGACAACCAAATACCCTCAAATACTTGCAAGGAAACATCTTTCCCCCTCAAACTCTCTTCGGTACATTAAGCCGCAAAGGGACATGTTGGTCAAGTTGACCATATGAACTAGTGTAAAAACCACACTCCAAGAGGATCCGTAGAATTTTGTCATGCCCTGACTCTTGGATCGAGCATGTGACAACCGACCGTGTTACTCAAAATACAGGTAAACCTAACCTATATACCAAGATACCATAAGATATTTATCGATATCCATCCATTTTTCAAAATAATTCAACAAATCCAAATAAACTAATATGCATTAATCATATAACCAAAATGACTAACCCGGTCCATCTCCATTCAAAACATGCATGTGTAACACCAATCCAGCCACTCAAATCCAATTTATGCACAAGGTTATCCCTGTTATTCCAATCAAATTCATAAAATATAAAACAAGTTCCTAGTCAACAATTCCTAGGTAAACATGCGGTGAATCAATAGATTCTTAATAAACGTATACAAAACCAAACGAAACTCAAGTTCAAAATCAGTAAATATAGTATTCAAAATAATTTTCCAAAATAATTTTCCAAAATAATAACAAAGTTTGCCTCCATTTGTATCTATTAATACCTTAAACCAAAAGAAAACTAGTATCCAAAGGAGTCCGATAAAATAAACTTCTACGAATCCGGTAGTAGGTGACCACAAGTCTCAACTAAGTTTTTTTGGTAAAAATGAAAGTAGGAGGGGTAAATATAAACAGTTTTCGGTAAGTGATATGCATGTTCTAAATAAATAAGATTTGTTTGATGGATATATCAAATATATATTTCAAATCATTGTATCATTCTCAAATTCAATCAATAAAAAAAATAAATTCTCAATCGTCATTATTCAATAACATATGCATCTAACTAGTTCACATTTTTAAACATAGGACAACCAAAATTATTATTCTCGACAAAAGTTTGCCACGACCCAACACGAGACTGCCAAAGGTTTTAGCCATTTAACTTTAAAAATGCCCACTTCCCTAGTGTTGGAAGTGATGTTTTATTAGTGGTGCAATCGACTATCTTATACTCTTAAGCATAATATTTAGTAATGAATCACTACAAAACAAATGCACTCTTCAGATGGATGAAAACGTTAGTTAAACATACTAAAACAGTTCGCAAAACTTTCTCCAACTAATATGCTGTCAGTCGGCTATACACCAGTCGAGATAGATCTATCTCGACAATTTTGATGACCGTTTGAGTATGTGATTAATTTATAATGACTATTAGAAAAGTGTTGGTAAAAATACTATCTTTTATCATTGGTTTAAAAAATATCGGTAAAAATTACTATATTTTATCGTCAGTTATCACATGTGTTAGAAAATGTTATTATCTTTTATCGTCAGTTACCACAACCGTTAAGAAATGTTACTGCTATTTATCATCGGTTACCTATTATTATCTTTTATCGTTGATTACCACTCAATTATTATATGATAGTATAAATTACTATTTGTATTATCGGTTACCACAAGTGAGGAAAAATTATTGTTTTTATTGGATAAAAAATGTTAGTATAAGTTACTGTATGTTACTACAAGTTTACTGTAGATTACTACATGTTACTGTCGGTTACCATGGTTGCTGTCGATTACCACATGGATACTAATCGTCATGGTTACTATTTTGTACCGTCGGTTACACAAGCGTCAAAAAATGTTACTCTTTCTTTTTTATCATTATATTTGATTAGAAATGTTATTCCTTTTTATTCTCTGTTATTACAAATATTAAAAAAAATACTATTTTTGTTACCACTAAATTACTGTTCGTTACCATTGTTACCATATGATTACCACATAATATCAATAGTGACGATTTCTTTTTTTTTTAAGATGATAGGTAAATTAAAACACTAAAAAATAAAGAAAATACAAAAATAATATAAATATTACAAGAATTGTAATTGATACAAACTAGAATGATCGATACATATAAGACAAAAAAAATAGAAAAAAGATTATATGTCTCACAACTACATATCTTCTGAGATGTTCCAAACCAAAAATGTTCGTTACAGTTTCTGAAGGTACTTTATCCACAATTACAATTTTTGAAGACATCTTTATCCACAATTTTTCGTGACAATTTATTCATTAAAAACTAATAGTAAAATAGTAAAATCATTATAAATAATAAATAATGAATGTAAATGAAAATATTATCAGAGAAGTAAGCAGATTATGTTTCCTTTCTCTAAATCCAAAATATCTTGATAGTATTAATATTTATATTTCTTCACAACTGTTCAAAATAAAAAATTAAAAATGATATTTTAATATTAAATCTCAAATTAAAATAAAAATAAGATGTTTATTTTTAAAACCTGAATAATATCTTAGATGATTGAGTTTGTTCGACTGAACTTATTCTTTCTTGTAATAGTTATGATTCTTCATACAATACTCATCCGTCGTTCGTCAAATCTTTCAAATATCAAACGTGATTAACTTTTGATAAAATTTTGTAAAATATGAGTGAAAGATTTAAATAGGTTAGGGGAGAAGTGCTTTCAAGGATAGAAAAATTTTGATTGTGAAACTTTCACCAATGTATGATTTATAATATATAATTTTTACAAACAAATTTTTAAAATTTCGCCTTCGCGTCTTTTCTCTCACTTCTTTTTTTATTACCGCATTTTTTATCCCACCTCTTTTTTCATTATCGCGTTTCTTAATTTTTCACATGTATCTTTCATATGTGTCTTGAAAAAATCACTTATAATTTTTACTACTATTAACAAACTACTTACTAACTGATTACTACATTTGATTAATATTATATCTATTTGATTAATCAAAAATAATATATATTCTATATTCGATGATAATAAACTTATTTATCGGAGTGTCCTCCACCGAAACCTCTTTTAGCTATGTTTTTGTATATTTCTACATTGAAGATCACTCTGAGGTTTTTTGCCTAACGATTCCCTATTCAAGACGGAGGGGCAATCTGTTGAAATCATTTTTTAGTATCAATAGATTGGCATCGTCTATAAGAAATGACTGACTGATTAGCATAAAAGTGGTTTATGCCCTGCTTCCTATACCAATATGCTACCAAAAAAAAGAAGGCCAACAATTGGTTTCAATGATGACGACTTACGAGGGGTTGACCTAACTTGACATAACCCCCTCATCATCATAGCCAAAATATGTCGGTATGTCATGAAGAGATTTCTAGTCAACCAGAGGGCAGAATGCAATCTCCTTTACGGGGACACTTTCTCTCAAATGGGTTTCCAGCAAACGTATTTTTAACCTCTTGTCAGCTTCTTGAAAGGATTTTCGAATGAGCGACTAAACCCCAAAGGTACTATCTCCCTTCCCATAACTCTAGGTACATTGCCCAACCACGATTCTACTATGCTTCATTTAGTGTGGTCAACCTACCATTTCCATACAATGTCATTCTCGAGTGCCCTGGTCCAAACAATCTAGAAGCACTGCCAAGCACAAAACATATGAAGGTCAAGTTTAGAATTCCCCCAAGTGTTGCGACACTCGGTTGTGATCTTGACCTCCAAGATATCTTCATATTAAAAAAAAAAAAGAGAAAAAGAAATTTAGCATAAATACTATAGAATTATGAGACAACATTGACCAATCCACCAAACCTGAGCCTAGCGAAGAGGTAATAAAGATCTAGATCACTAAAATCCCAGGTCAAACTGTTCCAATCGGGGCCCATCTACCAACTCCCCTTCGGGATGAATTGGACGAGTGCTTATGATGGCATTCTAGTGTATTTGCATGGAAACCTGAAGATATGTTGGGCATACATTCTTCAATGATCATGCACAAGCTAACAGTAGATCTGAATCGCAAACCCGTGAAGCAGAAGAAGAGAATATTTGCACTCAAACGCCAACAAACAATACAAAAAGAAATACAGAAACTACTAGCGATGAATTTTATCCGAGAGGTAAAATATCTTGAATGGCTAGGAAATATGTCATCATGGTGAAGAAAGCAAAAGTAATTGGAGAATGTGTATCGATTTCATTGACTTCAACAAAGTATGCCCTAAAAACAGTTACCCCTTTCTGAATATCAACAAACTCGTGGACTACTCATGGGGACACCAACTTTTGAGTTCTATGGACGCCTGCTCAGTCTACAACCAAATTCACATGACCCCTGAAGACGAAGAAAAAATGAGCTTTATTATGAAATTTGACAACTACTACTACAAAATCATGCCATTCGATCTGAAGGACGCAGGAACAACCTTCCAACAGCTAGTCAACATGGTTTTCAGTGAACAACTTAGAAGGAATATTGGAACCTATGTGGATGATATGCTCGTCAAAAGCGCCAATTAGGAAGGCCATGTAGAAGACTTAGAAAAAACTTTCCACATGCTAGAGCGCTTCAACATGAAGTTAAATCTAGCTAAGTGCACTTTCAAAATTACTTTCGGTAAGTTTCTAGGCTTCTTAATTACTAGCCAAGGGATCAAGATCAACCTTGAGAAGATTTAAACTATTTTGGATATGGCACCACCAAGAACACTGAAAGAGATGTAACGTCTTACTAGACGGATTGCTGCCTTGAACCAGTTTATATCGAAGGTGAGAGAATGATATAAACCTTTCTTTGACACCTTGAAGAATTGACATAAATTTACATAGGCACCTGAATGTAAAGCAGCTTTCAACAAACTCAAAGAATATCTTTTATTACTGCCTCTGCTCTCTCGGTCCATTCCTGATAACAAATTCTATCTCTACTTATCTGTATCTAACCAAGCTCTTAGCTCTATACTTGTGAGATGGGATGCCACTATGCAAAAACTCATATACTATGTTAGTCGGGTGCTTCAAAGGTCAGAAATCAATTACACGCCCATTGAAAAGGTGGCGCTCGCTCTTGTTATAACTACTTGTTGGCTTCGGACCTACTTTCAGGCACATACAATATTAGTGTTAACCCACCAACCCTTAAGATCGATCTTACAAAAGAGAGATACCTCGGATCGTCTAATCAAATGGAACATCAAACTCCAAGAGCTTGATATTGAATATCAACTGAGATCCGCCATCAAAGGTTAGGCTATAACAGACTTCATTCTCTAATGCACTTTCTCGAACTCTATCGAGTCGATTACCGACAACCTCCCAGAAGCATGGTCAGCCCAACCATAGACACTACATGTAGATGACTCCTCCAATTCCTTAGGGAGTGGAGCAGAGCTCATTTTGGTGGATCCTGAGGATTTCAAAGCGGAATACATGCTTTGCTTCAACTTTCAAGCTACTAACAATTAAGTCGAGTATGAGACACTCCTAACTGACCTACAGATCACAGTGTTACTGTGAGTTTGGGACATTCGAATCTTCACTGACAGCCAACTCGTGGTCAAGCAAATCGAGGGAGCATATAATGCAAAGAAGCTAACAATGGTGAAATATCTCTCCAAGCTCCAGGAGGTAATGTCCAACTTCAATACGGTCAATATATAGCAAATCTCCAGATCTGAGAATGCAAGAGCATGCATGCTCTCAAAGCTCGCAAGTTTAGAATCCGTCAAAACTACCTAGACCGTTTTTGTTGAGAGCCTCTGTACCTGAGCATAGATGAGTAGGAGCGGATCATGGTTGCTGACAATCCACCAAGCTAAAAAGACCTGATCTTGGCCTACCTCCGAAATGGCCAATTGCTGGACTCTCAACAAAAGCGACAAAGGCTAGATGTAAAGCCACACATTACACTAAGTACCTGACACTAGAAAAGGGAAATTATGTTCTCTAGAAAATCTACAAAGGGATATGCAGCAACCACCTGGGTGCTCGGAGTCTAGTGAACAAGGTCTTATGATAAGGGTATTATTGGCTCACCATGAGGACCAACAAGGAAACATGCATCAGACATTGCGATCAGTGCTAACATTTCTCTTCGGTTCCATACCAACCTTTGTCTGAACCCTGTTCCCTTGCAAGCTCGTGAACATTTGTATAATGGGGGATAGACATATTGGGTCTATTCCAAAGCAACCAGACAATGAAAACTTTTTATCATCACCATTGACTACTTCACTAAGTGGGTGGAAATCTAACTCTTGGCTCAAATAACAATAAGCAAGATTTAGGCATTCATATGGACATCCATTATCATCAGATTCAGTTTATTCCATGTTCTTGTTACTGATAATGGTAAGCAGTTCAGTAACAAGAACTTTAAAGAGTTTTGTAGCAAACTTGAGATTCAATATCATTTTACCTCTACTACTTACCCACAATCCAGTAAGCTTGCCGAGATTACAAACTGAACGATCCTTTATGAAATCAAGATGATCTTGAATGAAACAAAGGGCCGGTAAGCAGATGAACTCTATGGAATTCTTTAGGCTTACCAAACCACCACAGAATGCCCACAGGAGAGACATCATTCAGCTTAACTTACTGTTCCAAAGTAGTACTACTGGTGGACATAGGCATCCACTCGCTCCGTATATAACAATATCAACCAGAGACCAACCTGTCTGCATTGTGTAAGAAACTAGACCTCCTATCAGAGCTTTAGACATTGCATAGGCCCTGATGGCTGCCTACTAACAACTAATTGACCGATATTATAATAGAAGGGTGAGAACCATAACATTCAAATCAGGAGATCTAGTCCTCCAAAAATAAGAAGTGACTGGACAACCACAGCTGGGGGGAAAACTCACATTGAACTGGGAAGGCCCATACCAAGTGTGCTCCATAATCTGGATAAGGACCTATCAACTCTTCCACTTAAACAGTTCTGTTATGCCCAGAGCATGGGACTCGAGCAATTTATGCGCCTACTACCAGCAAACTTTGTTTTTCCTCCAGTTTTGATATATGTTATAAGTTGCTAATGACATTGTCTTTTCATACGATATTGACAAATTAGGTTCCTACTATCTTACTATGCTTAGCATAGGCACAATCTCTCGGCTCTACGTCTCACTATACCCATCCTTAGCATCTATATAGGACCGAACTCCCGAGTGGGTGGCTCCCAATAATCTCTCAGCTTTATGTCTTACATAGGTTCTGTACCCATCCTTAGCCTCTATAAGGGACTGATCTCCCAAGTGGGGGGCCTCAAACAATCTCTTAGTGATATGCCTCATATGGGTTCCGCACCCATCATTAACCTCTATACGGGATTAACTCTCGAGCGGGTGGCTCCCAACAATCTCTCGACTCTACACCCACTACTAGAAAATAAGATATCAATGATGAAAATATACGTCTTTGATAGTAAAGATTTCGTCGCTAAGGAGTATTAGCGATGAAAATTTTCTATCGCTAATTTTATCGTTGAAAGTCTCCTCACTAAATACTAGTGATGGAAGATCATCGGCACTAAATTTTCTGACAGAATAGTGATGGAATACTTCCGTCGCTAAAACTTTTTATCGTTTATCTATCGCTAATTTCAAACAATATGTAAAATTATCAGCGACAAAATATTTTGTCACTAAAAATTTCATTGCTGATAGCTTTACATAGTTCGCCAGCACCCGCTCGTTCACCCACATCCGCCCACTGGTGCTCCCGCCTTGCCTTTTTTTTTCTTCTGAAAAGTGTTATCACATGGACTCGAATCTAGGTATGCAACGAGAATTTGAGTTGTAACAACCATTATGTCACAATATCATATCTGATCTTTTTTTTTATTATTTGTTATCATACTCTCACATTTTTTAAAAAAATAATAAAACAATATAAAATGCTAATTTGTTAAAAATAATTAAATAATAAATAACTTAAAATAAAATAATATTATTCTTTAAAAAAATAAAATAAAATGCTAATTTAAAATATTATAAAATAATAAATATGATTTGTTAATATAAAATAAAAAATAAAATAAAATAAAATATAAAATGCTAATTAAAAAAAAATTAATTTTAGTCACAGATTAGCAAATAGAAATTTTTCGTTACTAGAATTTTCGTTCCTAATCCGTCGTTCATAGTTTTACATAGTTTTTGAAATTAGTGACGGATTGGCGATAGAAATTTTTTGTCACTGATAGTTTTACATAGTTTATGAAATTAGCGACGAAAATTTTTCATCATTAATGTTGGATTAAAGCTCAAATGGGGAACTGACTAATAGTCAATGATCTCATAATACTCGTCTCGTAACAGAACTTGAGAATGATTTCCCTAAGAGATGTGAAATCACTTTGGACCTTACCCTTTATGCGATGGATGAGCCTAGTGGCTCGGGGAGCCCAGCGGCGGGATACAAGAATCCACTATGGATCTTGATCTTAGTGGGAGCGATCCATCAAGAGGTAAAGATTTTTCTCTCCTCATAAGAGTATCGAGAATGCGTATTTAAACGTCGTTTCTCGATTGAGGGTGAGACCCTCGTTGTGACTCTAGAGGATGATGAGAAATCCAAAACGGTCCAAGAGGCTCTCGAGAAAGATGCAAAAGACCGTTTATTGAAGGGCATAAATGAAGAGAAGGAGTTAATGAAAATCAACGGGGTCTGGGACCTAGTTGATTTGCATGAGGGCGGAAGGACTATTGGGAATAAGTAGGTTCTCAAAGTCAAGATAAAGGTCAACGGATTGATGAAGAGGTAAATAACTCATCTAGTAACCAAGGGTTACACTTAGACTGAGGGGTGGACTATCGAGAAGTCATAGTCCAATTTATCTCGATCCGTTTATCTTTTAGCGATTGTCATGAACATGGATCTAGAGTTACATCACAAGGACGAAAAGACTGCTTTCGTAGTGGAAGTCTAGATAAGACGTCTACATGGAGCATCCCTCTAGGTTCGTTCTAGTAGATCAGGTGGATAATATCACTTGATTTTAGAAATCAAAATACGACCTTAAGCCATCATCCAGACAGCGGCGCTTGAGATTTCACGAGAATGTGATATCTTATGGTTTTGTAATGATTGAATAGGATCATTGTATCTATCTGATACGTCCCGATGGCTCCTTTATGAGCATGTTCTCATATGTAGGTGACATTCTATTGATCGGGAACAACATAGAGTATCCAATAACTATTGTAATATGGTTATGAGGTTTTAGTTCATTCTCGGATTTTGGATCCATAGGGATCGCTTGAGAATGGTATTAACTCTTTAACAAGAGTTTTACACCAAGAACATTCTTGAGTATTTCGAGAAGAGCGATGACAACCTAAAAGATACTCTTATAGCTAAATGTAGAAAGATCTGAATCTTGACACATACCCTAGAATTTATAAAGAAATAAGAGATATGAGCAGAATCCCTTATTCTAGTGCAAAATACATTTCTAGTGTATGCGATGAGGTATACACGTGCGATATACAGTTTGATGTATGCGATGAGGCATATATGACCAGACGTTTATTTTATGGTCGATTTGGTGAGTAGGTATTAATAGAATCCTGAAAGGCATCACTATATAGCAGTGAAAAATGATTATGAAATATCTTATTTGAACTGCAGATCTCTCCATGTGTTACGGATGAGGTGATTTGCATTTTACATTGGGATTCAGAAACTGACTGGGAGTAATGATATGAATAAACGCAAAAGATTTTATCTTCTTAGAGCAGAAAGAAGAGAACCTGTATATCTTTATTTACGATAAAGACTGAACTTGTAGTATGCTCAATTGCAGTTCATGAGAATGGTTGGCTTCAGAAATTTTCTGGAAGACTTAGGGGTTGTGATAGATAGTGGGAGGTCAGTGATGATTATTGTGATAATCAGACCGACACTGTCAACAAATGAGACCCTAAGTATTATAGTAAAGCCAAACATATTGATACCAAAAACCACTTTGTGAGAGATATTACCGAGAAGGGTATTGTGACAGCTAAGTACACCTTAACATACAGCATGATAGCTGATTCCTTCAGAAAACCCGTTGTTAAAGATTCCTTTGTGAGATAAAGAATCATTGGGTTTAGTATACTTAACATTTTTCATTATATACTGTTTTAGATACTTATTGAAATATATGATATGCATGCATTATCGGGTCACATATTTATTTCATACATTATTTGTTGTCATATATTGTGATCTTGTGATAAAAAATGTGTCAGGCAGGCGTGGTCGACTCTCGCACACGAGTGACCACCTTCAACTCTGAGTGAGCGGAGATGAGACAGATTCTAGTTGTAAGGGGCTTTGAGAGTGGCGCTACTAGAATATAAATCGCCCTGATATGTGTTCAGGATGAGGTTATATGCGATATGACCGACATGGAAATACCAACATCCATGTTGCCTGTAAGTAGCCAAATTTGAGATCTCAGATATCACTTGCGATTTGTGATATTGTCTCTGAGATGCTCTCTCTGAGATCTCTGGGTAAAGTCTTATGTGTAAACTGAGTCCCATACCTGTATAGTGTTAGAGAAATCTTACATACGCCCTTTGAGAGATGGGGGAATAACACTGTGGCACGTGTTTCATACCACGTGTGAAGAGATGACTATGGAACAGTGGGAGCTATTATTTGAGACGATAGTTTGATCTTCATCCCCGTTCCCACTGTGTGAGACCTGAGATCCATTGGGTTGGATCTCTTATGCCCTTATTACTTTCGACTGTCTCTAGAAGTTTTGGTTTAGTGTTGCTACTTTAGTCTGTTTACCTATGGCCCGGAAGATAAATTGAGATCTAAGGGGCAGATCTAGGAAAGCAACTGAATTGAGACTGATAAATTCGAGTTTGGGAAAAGGAAGACCAATAGACATTACATCATTGTCGTGTATTCACAGGTCGACCTGTTATGTTAATCCATGTTGGGATTCAAACATAATAGTGAATACATAATCGAGCAAATTGATTGGGGATCACTTTCGATGAGGAAAGTGGCTCGATGGATGTAAATGTATTAAATCTAGGGTATAGCGAGTTATTTTTATATTAACAGTGACTACTCGATCATCTTAACAGGTGTATCGAGAAATCTTTGCTTGCAGGTGTACTTGCCGGTCGCACGACGCCCAATCCTGTATGAAAGTTCAGTAGGGTGATGTGAGAGATCGCATGAGTTGCGATCTTGTGATTGACGGAAGTGAAATGCCCTCATGTGCAAGTGGGAGATGTTGGAATATGCCCATTGAGGTGGGCATTTGGATAATTTAGGAATGGGGTAACTCACATCCTTCAATTAAGTGGTAACTCCCCAATTAAACCCAATTGATGGCCAAATGAATGCCTATTCTTCTTCCTCAATGAACGTGAATAGCTTGGGCTCCCTGAGACGTGAACAGTAACCATGAGAAGAAAAGAAGTGAGCAAATGGCTAGAATTGCACAATTCTCTAGAGAGAGAAAACACTGTGAGGGTTAGAGATTTTCGCATAGGAAAATCTCCCATCGTCAAACGATACACCAAACATGAGGCTTGAGGCGTCGTAAAATTACGGTGGTGGTTCGATTGCGTGATCACCATCCGACCGTGCGATCCGTTCGAGGGACATCGTGACATAGTGGATTTTGGAGATCGCTCTATAGAGATATTTATTCCGAAAAATTATGAACTATTTATTTTACACTTCCGCATGCGCGATTAAATCCAACAATTAAAAATTCATTGCTAATAGTTTTACACAGTTTATTTTTTCCTTTTTTTTATCCTAGACTAGTACACTGACAGATTAGTGACAAAAAAAATCTATCACTAATTTCCGTCGTTAGTCCCTTGTTAAGTGACACTATTTCTTTCGGTTGCGATCGATTTGTAACAAAAATATTTCCGTCACTAATCTCTTGATAATTTTTACCTTTTTTATTTTGTAACGTCTGACGTTAATCCTTCGTAATTTTGACGCTATTTACGATAGAATTTTTCCATCATTAATTTTTTGTTGCTGATAATCTATTTTCATGTAGTGACCTCGCATGAGTTTTGCACCCACTATGAGATCTAACTATCGAGTGGATGGCTCCCAACCATTTCTCGACTTTATGCCTCACATGAGTTTTGCACTAGTCTTTAGCTTCTATGTGAAGCCGAACTCCCAAGCCGATGGCCCCAAACAATTTGTTGGCTCTACACCTCACATGGGTTCTGCACCCATCATTAATCTCTATAAGGGACTAAACTTCCAAGTGGATAGTCTCCAACCATCTCTCAACTCTATGTCTCACCTCACATGGGTGCTGCACCCACTATCCCTTAAGTAGTTTTTAATAATCTTTCAGCTTCACACTCTCTATAGTATTTCCTCAGTCATACACCACAGTATCCTATTGGATCCTTGGAGTTATACTTCCGAAGACATAAAGGGATGATCAAGCAAGTAAGCGGAATTGCTTTAACATCCTAACGAACTCACTTTGGCCTCACTATTTGAATCACTCTCTCAGTTGCACATTTCAAAAATAAATCACTCAGACTACATACCAATCAAGCAATAGCAAGACAAACAAGTAAGTAATAATTTTTTTTTCAATATGACATTAGAATATATGTTTGAATACAATAGAAGTCTTTTGGATAAATATTTTTCAGTTAGCAGACAAAGTGACTAAATTACACCAAAGAAAGATTGTGAAACCAAAAATTACAACTCCAAAGAGTATGTTGAAGAATATCTTCATCTTTTCAAACAAATTAGCTCTTCAAGCCCAGACATCTTCTCTTTGAGTCCAACACCTTCCTAGATAAATTCGTAAATGAACCCTACGAATCTTACAACTCATGTCTAGCACCCAATGTGATATTCAAACTAGAAAAACAACTAAATGCTTAATTGAAACCAGAAAGAACTTTGTCGCTCGCTAAACAATGTCTACGCCCTAGTAATTAAGGAGTATAAGAGCGATGATGAGTTGCAATTGTTCAGTTAGAACACTGATACAAACCCATCATAACAACGGACTATGATTTTCCTATTGTCATGACAAAACCTTATACTTGCGGATCCTTTACTGATGGAGCTCTGCACCTACGGCCTTAGTCGCCACACCTCCCTTGAATGCCAAACCCGCAAAAGAATGAAAATTCTCTCAATCTTGAAGCACTACTCAGAAACACAGACTTCTCCTTGACTCATTTTTCGTGAATAACCGATGCAACTTGTGGTATATATAGTCGAAGGGTGGAAACTGTATCATCATAATCTCTTAAGAATTAGAGAAGCGTTAGATATTTAATAACCGCATTGCATCTCTAACGTTTTCCATTACGACTTTTTCACTAAAACATGACACTTCGTACTTTTTCAAATCTCCTAATTACTATTGCATTTAATCTACTCATAATGTCATTTTCTCAAAATAACATTAGGAATGGGGGACAAATGATGATACTAGGCCTAATGACCCTTGATCAGACAGCCCATAACCACTGAAGCCCAAACCACAGCGGGTTTACTATGTTACAATCAAACCCATAAGAGACCAAACGATCTCTTGGCCTCTCAACATCTCGGTCTTTACCAAATCGACCCTTATCATATATGAGTCTTAACTGTAATTACTTGATAAGGAAGGAAATTTTAGCGAATTTATACTTTCCTAATCTAATACGGGTTCATCAAAATCTCTTCCAATAAGGAAATGAATCTCTTAATCATACAAACCTCCGCAGGTCTCCATGACAGTAATAGGAACTCTCCTATTTCAAAAGGTCTAGAATTTACAAAAAGTCTACTAATTCAATTTCTGTGATTCTGGAAGATCTCACATGATCAATTTGTAAGGCAAGTAGGATCTCTACACCCCCAAGCACATATAGTACTACCATACATCCCATATATATATCAAACAGAGATAATATGCCATGTATGCCTTTCTCTACACACTACACACTACACACTACACACATAGACTACACAAAATTTAGACTCTTTCAATCTTTCATTCAAAAATCGCTTTTTCTAAGTTGAGTGTTAGAGTTTTCTTTGGTAGGTTTTTTTTGTAGATTTTTACATCGAAAATCACTCAGAGAATTTTTGCCCAACAATTACCCATTTGAGATAGAGGGACGATCTGCTGCAATCATTTTCTAACATCGACATACAGCAATATAGATGTTGTGTTCTGTAAGTTTTAGACTTAATTTTTCTTTTTCTTTAAAAAAAAGAATAAGAATAATTATTACTAAAATAAAAAATATTGGAGAAAAGCTTTAAAAATATATATATACATGAGTTTGTGGTATCCAAGCGTAACTCAAATGGAATCCTCTTACTCTCTCACCGGTGGGACCACAGCAAGTCCATATGCAGTTGGCAATGGCTTAATTGTTTTTGCATTAGTCACGTTGCTTTTGAGACAAATTCGTTAATAAACTCTATTTATTTTAATTTAATTTATTAGTATTTCACTTTTTACTCATAATAGTTTTTTTAATAAAAGTAAAATGATGTTTATAATGAATATAAAATTAAAAATAACAAATTTTTATATAAAATAAAATTATTTATTATATTAATAATTTTTTATATTAATGAGAACTTGAGCCTGATAACAGATAAAGCACGATCTACCGTACCGTCTTGGTTCTAAGCCCTAAGCGGTCAAAACACGATGATGGGGTTTCCGCATCCAATTATCACCGGATCGTTCCATCCAACCCACGGGCTGCCTATTGGAAAAGAAATTGAAAAAGGCACACTTTCCCTCCCAAGTCCCACCTTCTCCATCCTTAAATCTCCCCTCGAGAACGGCCTCCATTTCCAAAATAGCGGAGGAGGTTAGCATACTCTCTCTCTCTCTCTCTCTCTCTCTGTGATTCTATCATCATCCATATAACAAGATCTCAAAATTAGCACTACCACCCAAACAGGATGGCCTCAAAGGAGACGGAAGACCAAGAGCAAGAGCAAGAGGGATGCAACACAGAGACGGAAGATGGAACCATAGCCCTTCAGAAGAAGCGGTCCAGGCGCGTTAGCTTTGCTGAGATCACCTCCGTTCACGTTTTCGACAGGGATGACGAAGACCTGGAAACCCCTCTCGACGACCCTAATAAGCCCCCATTTCAGGATCAGGATGGAGATGACGACGACGATATCAATCGTGACATTTTACGGTTTGGGGACAACTCCGACGACGACGACCACCTGGATGTCCGCAAGTCCTTCTTGCGCCCCATTGAGTCTCCTTCTCCTGGTGGAAGCACATTTGGCTCTGCTACCTCCAATGACGGTAAGTTCTCTCTCTCTCTCTCTCTCTCTCTCTCTCTCTGTCTTGTTCTTCATGTTGAGATGATGATTTTAAGTCCTGGATTCAATTTGTAGTCGATCGCATTCTGTATTATAATTGTTTTGGTTGAGAAAGTGCAATCAACCCCCCCCCACCCAACAAACAAAAAAAAGGAGAACTTTAGCTGACCCGTCTTCTGCAATATTCAAACGAATGACTGCAGAGTTAGCTGCTTTATTCCTTTGCTCCCTCTCACGGTTACAGTTACACCATGCTTTTCAATTCAATCTTCCTGCAACTTCTCTACTACACACTTTACTAGAGCAGGTTGCTCTACCATTGTTTAGGAACATGGTTCTGTAATTTGCATTTTAATTTCAAATACATTGATTTTAAATATTATGGTTTAACAAATCTTGCTTGGATATATTATTTGTACCCAAAGATTTGAGATACCATGGTTTAAAATACTAGAATTTTTGTTCAACTAATTATCAAAATATACTTGATGCACTCTCACTCTAACCACCCTGGCCAGAATACAAAGCGGCCATGTGACAGGGAAACTAGTTCATGAAAATGGAGGGAAGAGAGAGATAGAGGTCATAAAGTTTTGCTGTGTTTTGTCAGGGGAGATTGGCTTAGATGGGATTTGAAATGACTACCTCTAGCTGGATTTGGAATATACAGGTTTTGGGTTTTGAAATCGATGTTCCCAAATGGTACCCTAATCCTTTGAGCGTCTGAGTTATTTTCAGGATTGAATCTCATGGCCTCTGTTTCCTTCTACTTGCAGAAGACAACTTTTTTGGCCCTGTTTCTGCAAGCTTTATTAGACCGGGACGGCTTTCTGATTCAGCTGCCTCTGATGGTGATCATGATGTCACTATGGACTCAACTGCATTTTCCATGCATTTTCGTAGCCTTGCAAGGTCTGACTCTGGTGTTGACTTAAAGACACCTACCAGTACCAATTGTGCCTCCTTTGACCAAGAGAAAACGCCTCAACTTACTAATGTTGGGAGCCCCATGACAATAACAAGATTTAAACATGTCTCTTCAGTCTCCGCAATTAAACATACTGGTGGTGCTGACTCAAATAATATGAGTATTATCAGCGACAACACTCATCAATATGACTATGGCAAGTTATCTCCTGGTTTGGAAGCACTTCTGGATGAATGCAGAAAGGATGTTCAAACTGTCTACAACACAGCGTCAAATAATCCTGCAGGTAAAAGTGAACCCCCTGAGAGGATTGATGGTGATGCTCATCATAATCCTTTCAAAGCAGTAGCTACTGCTTCTAGTGACTTGTGGGATAATGCTAGCCTTCCTGCCACAACCCTTGGTTGTCAGTTGTCTTCTCATTATATGCTAGCTTCTGATGCATCAGTTGAGCACGAGAACCAAAAGGATGATCATTTACCTGAGGTATGAATTCTCTTTCTCCCTGGGACCTGAGGAATGCACATGGTTTTCCTGAATTCTGTTCATATCAAGTTCACTATTATTTTTCTGGCTATAGACTATGTTTCCTCCTTTTCATTCTTTGAGAAATGTCTATTTTTTTTTCTCTCTCTTGGAGACAAGATTTGTTAAATTGGATGTAATGTCTTGGGGATATTTTCTACACCACCCTTCTATAAACTAAACCCAGAAAAAAAAAGAAGAAAAAAGAGCTCTGAGATGCTTTTCTTGTCCTTTTTAGGACCTTGCCTTCTCTTATCCTTCATCAAAGATCCTGCTTTCAGAAATCCCCACAAATCTCTTGCCTGATGCTTGATTAATGGACTAAAAGTTTATAATATGCAAGTTGTTCGCTGGAAAATTGTATTCAATCCTTTTAACTTTATTCTTTTGCCTTTTCTGGAGATTCATAAGTAAAAATCGCTGGTGCTGAGGCTTAAGCTTCATGTTTATAAGTCTCATCCTGAATTGGTGTTGGCATTTCTTTATTGAGCTTATTGGGTAGATTGAAGACCCAACGCAGTGGTCCCTTTTCAATGCAGAATCCTGCATGTTTTTATTAATAAATACTCATAATATGAGTACATTTATTTATCTGAACCTTTTATTATTTTCCAACTAAATAATATTGTCTCATGTGGGGGATTGTTTTTATCATATTTTTGTGGTATTTAGGGCTGAGCACCTTATTCAGCCTTGACCCTAGCCTTGGGCTTAGGTTCACAAATATGGTGATTTGATGCAAATCTATTGGTGGTTTTGTTGCAATCTCCTTGTTTCTTCCCTAGCACATGGTGGATAAAAAAAATCTAGGGGAATTGGCTATCCATAATAAAAGAGGTCCCTTGCAAGCTTCATCTTGTGTGAATGCAAATCTTTTTCAACTATGGTCTTATCATACTTGATTTGTTTAGATCAAATTTTTATTTATATCTGTGTCCTCTTCAATCCATATTGTTGGTCAAATAAGGGAATCATCAAGATTTGAATTGGTATCTAGGTGAACTGTTAGAATTGAATACCATCAAACAAACAACAACAAACTGAACCTGAATCCCAAATTTTAGGTCAGTCATTTGAGAGACCAATATATGAGAGAGGAGAGAGGTGAGAGGTGAGAGAAAATAAAATAAAATAAAATAAAATTAGAGTTTGAAAGTAAAAATAGAGAAAATAAAATTAAAAAATAAAAATAACGAAGAGAAAGAAGTAAAAATAAACTATCTATAGAAACTTAAAATAATAATAATAATACAACAATAACAACAAAAGCCTTAATCCCAAATTTTGGAGTTGGTCATTTAAAAGATAAATATATGGTAGTTAAAAAAAAACTAACAAACTAATTATCCATATTAACCTACAATGACAAAAGATAATATAATATGTTCTAATTCTCCCACGCCAATCATTTTTGTCTAAAGTCATTTCCTTAGTTAACCCCTTAACCATCATATATTTAAGGATACATTGCATTCAGATTTTCAATGACCTATCTCAATATTTCACTAAATCTCCTATATTTAAACTCTTGGTCTTCCTAATTGGTATGCCTTTGGATCTTCGTGGCACATGTCCAAGCCACCTTAGTCCATAGTTTCGCATTTTATTCACAATTAAGTTCACTCCCAACTTATTATATATCTTTTCATTTCTAATCCTATTATTCCTAGTTTTATCATATATTCACTTGAGTATTCTCATTTCAGTTACAGCTATTTTATATTCTTGTTATTGTTTAATGACCAAACACTCGGTGCCATGCAATCGTGCAGACCTTATTGCGACTTTATAAAACTTACTTTTCAAATGCAATGGTATTGTACGTTCACAAAGAATTCTGAATGCCCTTCTCCATTTCATGCAATTCGTTTGGATTCTATGATTTACATCCCCATCTATGTTCATATCGTTTTGAATAATGGACTCAAGATATTTAAAACATTCATTTTTTTGTACGTCCTGTCATTCTAACTTAATCATTTTTTCATTATTCTGGTAATTGTCATCGAACATTCATGTCATATGTTCGATTTTTTATCAGCTTGGATTTTAGTGTGTCCTTTCATAACTCCAATTTAGCAGTAATACCGTCTCTAGTTTTATCGACCAACACTAAATCATTTGAAAAGAGTATATACCATGATATTTCATTTTGTATTCTTTTTGTGATTTCATCTATAATCGCGCAATTATAAATTTTTACATTAGTCGTAGTTTTTCATTAACGCTTGCCACAATACGTCTCTAGGAATCTTATCATATGTTTTTTTAGGTCAATGAATACCATATATAAGTCTTTCTTCTGTATTCTAAATGTCTCCTTCAAATATCTTAGTAAGTGAATTGTTTTGATAGTCGATCAGTCTGAAATAAATCCAAATTGATTTTGAGACACACTTATCTTCAATTTTAATATATACTCAATTATTCTCATACAACTTTATAGTATGACTCATAAGTTTAATTCTTCTATAATTGAAGCAATTTTGTATATCTCTTTTATTTTTATATAGTGGTACAAGTGTACTCTTCTTCCATGGTTGTGACATTTTCTTGATTTGTCAAATTTTGTTAAATATCTGTTAAAATAACTATCCTAATTTTACCCAAACATAATAATAATAATATCTTTTATACTATTTATTTTTATTTAAAGTCATTTTCTCAATTAAACTCATATTTTTACGAAAAACTTACATTTAGATTTTTAGTGTTTTACTCGATATTTTACTAAATATCCTATATTTAAGGTCTCATCCCTCATAACCGTTGCATCTTTGGGTTTTTGTTGCACATGTCCAAACCACGTTAGACGATATTCTCTCATTTTATTGACAATTGAATTTATTTCCAATTTAGTATATATTTTTTCATTTCTATTTCTATCATTTCTAATTTTACTATGTATCTATTTGAACATTCTCATTTAAACTATAATCATTTTATACTCATGTTGTTGTTTAATCGCGCAACATCTAGTGTCATACAATAATATAGATCTTATTATGGTTCTAAAAAACTTCGTGTTCAATTGTAATGGCATCATACGATTGCAAGGAACTCCAAATGTATTTCTCCATTTCATCCAACCCATTTGAATCCGACGATTCATGTCCCCATCTATGTTGTCATGGTTTTGAATGATGGATCTAACATACTTAAAACATTCATTTTTTTTTGTATAGTTTGTCCTTTTAATTTAATTTTTTTCATCATTCTGATAACTATCACCAAACGAACATCTCATATGCTCAGTTTTTTATCAAATTAATCTAAATGTATGGATTTTATTGTATCTCTCCATAACTCCAATTTAGCGTTAGTACCCTCTGTGATTTCATCAATCAATACTATATTACCTGAATAAAGGCATATACCAAGTATTTCATTTTGAATACTTTTCATTATTTCTTTCATTATTTCATTCATTACTATTGCAAAAAGAAGTTGACTTAATGTTGAATATTGATGAAACTCAATGTTAATTGGAAGTTATCACTTAAACCCTCTGCAAGTTCTTACATTAGTAACAACTCTCTCGTATATATCTTTGATGAGATCAATGTATTTCAAGGAGATCATTTTTCATCAACGCCCATCATAGTATGTCTCTAGTGTCTTATCATATGCTTTTATTAGGTCAATAAATACCATATGTAAGTCCCTCTCGTGATCTTAGTGCCTTTATCAAATGTTGAAGGTCTGAGCAATATCATATGCTTTTACTAGGTCAATAAATACCATATGTAAGTCCCTCTTCTATGATCTTAGTGCCTTTATCAAATGTCAGAGGTTTGAGCAAGTGAATGGTTTCGGTGGTAGATTGTCTTGGCATGGACCCAAATTGATTCTAAGACATATTGACCTCTAATCTCAATCTATACTCTTTCACTCTCTTCCATTTAGTTTAATTCTCCTGTTTATATGTCATCTTTATTCTTATATAGTTGTATAATTGTTCTCTCCCTCTACACTTGGGGTATTTTCTTGATTTGTTAAATTTTGTTAAAAAGATCTATTAACATTTCTAACTCTATTTTAGCCAAACACTTCCATATATCAATAGGGATGTCATCAGATCCTATAACTTTATTATTATTTTTTTTTAAGGTTTCGCTCATTTCATGATAATGAATTTTATGTTTAAAATCTCTATTGATCTCTTCTATAAGTATCACAATATCACCAATATCTCTTATGCCTCAATGCTAAAGAGGTTATTAAAATAATCTCTCTAATACTTTCTTATGTCTACATTCATTATTAGAACACTATTGGTTTCATTTTTAATGTACCTAATATCATTTAAATTTTTTCCCTCCTATTTCTTAGTTTGGTAATTCTTAAATCTTTTTTCTTTTTCCCATCGTTAGTTTTTAGTTTTTAGTTTTTTTTTTTATATATAATCCATTATACACTTTAATTTTTGATTCTCGAATAACTTTATTAACCTTTTTTCTTTTCAATCTTATATTTCTTAAACGCATCGTTATCTATCTTACTTTTAAAATTCTTATAATACAATTTGGTACGTGTAACAGTTTGAATTTTCTTATTCCACCACAATGACTCCTTATCTATTGGTTGCCGACCCTTAGATATGCCAAGAACCTTCTTTCCTAAATTTTTAATATTATTAGACATTTCTACTTATATGGTTTTCAAATCATTATTAGCAAATTGGGTAGCTACTTGAATTAATTTGTCTCTAAAGGTTGTCACTTTTTCTCTTTCAAATTCCACCACTTAATTCTTAGATCCATAAATTGATGATCCTTCTTTTGCCTTCTAAACATATGCACGTCTAAAACTAAAAGTCTATATTGAATTATTACACTCTCCTCAGATATAACTTCACAATCTTTACATGTTATTCTATCGCTCCTTCTAGTGAGAAAAAAATCTATTCGACTACATTTGACCCACTTCTATGTGTAAGTATGTGCAACTCTCTTTTCTTGAAAAAAAATATTTATGAGTATCAGATTGAATGTTGTGACAAATTCTAACATGGTACCTAGCCTTATTCCTACTCTCAAAATCAAAGTTTCCATGTACGGCATCAAATCTCTCATTATTCTCACCTACATGTCCATTTAGATTTCTTCCAAAAATAGCTTCTCTCCATTAGGTATGACTTATATAAATTCATTTGGATATTCTCATAACTATTTTTTATTAATTGCCTCTATATTTATTTGAGGTGCATAAATACTGAACTAATTAACTTGACAAGCAAAATTTTATAGCCCTTCCTTTTGATGTCCATTGCATCCTCTTGCAAGTCCTTATAGACAATTATTTCTATTTGGTTCTTAGTTCTTAGTTTTATCTTTACTTGTATCCCAAAGATTATGGCCATAAGACTCTTTCTCTAACTTTCTTTCCTATCCACTTAGTTTCTTAGAGACACATAATATTAATCCTCCGTTTAATTATTACTTATCCTATCTCTCCGTACTTATCGATTAAGAATTTTATTTTTCAAGTGGTTATGTGAATCCTATTTTCGTGGACTAATATCTTTACCAGCATTTGTTTACATAAATATGGGAACCCTTGCCTATTTAAAACCACTTCCAGACCGTGATGTGGTGCGTCACTTTAGGCGACGCCCTAGAGACCCTTGCTAACTTGTCACTACTCCCGGAATCTAGTGCAGTACATAGCTGAGAAGGGAACGCTCAAACGAATTTCCTAATTTGGTTTCTCATTTTGTTGACATAAGTTTTATGCTGGCTGTCAACCTACCGCAACCCTCCTGTTTTATCCGGGTTTGGGACCGACCACGGCGGACTTTTGAATTCCATCAAACATGTCCAACAAATAAAATTACTAAATAAACACTAAGAGTTATTACTTGTAGGACATTGATAGTCTAATGCATCCGCACTGAATATGTGCAGCACATACATAAGGATTCGTTTTACTATTTTAATTTGACTCTTGGTGCATGGGTTGATTAAGGTTGTCTGACTTGTATTGAAATGATGATTTGCACATATTGCATGCAAAATAACTTCAATGACCTGATCTTAGTTTAGAATTTGCATTGATATGCTGAACATAATTCTACAGCTGCTACCTCTTAGTTCAAATAAAAGCTCAGTCTCATACCCAGAGTTTTCCCCCTTTGGTTTCTCTTTTCTTCTGCGGTCATGCTTGCCAGGGGTGGGGACTAGATGTAGAAAGGGAGCAAGTGTTTCTCATTGATGTTGCTTAATTTGCTACATGATTCTTTGTGTACCCTTATCTCTGATTTTTGTTTTCCACTTATTTCTTTTTCTCTGTTTGGGTTCTCAAATGAGTTTTATACCCTATAATGTATTCTACAAGGTAATTATAATCTGGGAGATATCATAAGAATTTTGTGATTTTTTAGTATTTTTTTTAGCTTTATCTATCTATAGTTATTAAGGGCTAAGGTGTACATGCTTCGCTATTGTTTCACTTCAGGGCACTCCCATGGGCAACAGACATGAACTTACCATTGATCGACAAGCAATGACTGGATGCGTATTTGAAATGGCTGCAGCTAATGGTAGTGGTTTAACTAATCTGGATGATGAATTTATTCAGGCAGGATTATCAACAAAAAGCCAATATAGGCATTCACTAGATGAAAATTTGTCCTCAATATCTGCAAAAGAGTGGCATATTTTATCTGATTCTTTCAGATCATCTGGGGATCTGTCCATTCTGACTCCTCAAAAGCAACCTGATTCCCTTCTTGCCAAGGCAAGCATACAAAATAGTGCAATGACATCTCTTCAGAGAATCATGTCTAGATTCAAAGTTCTTGAGGCTTCTTCCTTTTCTTCTGCTTCCAAAGACATTCCTAAAGTTAAATCAACAAGCTACCTTTTTGAGACCCCTCCATCTGGCTCTCAGCCGGAGGAGAAAAAGGAAAAGTTTCAGATCAAACAAGGCGAAACTCTGGTTGCTTGTATGCAAAATCAGCTATTGGTGGATGTACCAAAGACCATAGAGCAAATAAGTACTGACAGAATGCGAGACCCTGTGATTCAGACAATTAAAAGCACAATTTCTAGCCAATCCAAAGAGACTATATGCCTTGTAGAAGTTGGGGGGCCCCTACATCAAATGTCTTCTGGTTTCGATAAAGTTGATAAACCAATTGCCACAGGAGCACTACAGCCTGACTCCTCTCAGACTGAAAAAAAGTCACCAGGGCAGTTTTCCTTGTCTGGTTGTGCCTTGAAAGGGGCATCTGCCCCTCCCACAAATGATTTGCTAGAGATGGAGGTTATGCTTAATTGTCAAAATGATGGAATGACTATTACACCTGATAAATTCGTTTCTTCTCCAGTAAACCATCTTGAAAAGAATTCTTTACCATGGCGTGAACATCAAGCTACACTTTCTAGGAAGACAGAGCCGCAAGATCAATTTGACAACCATGTCGCACTTGGTAAAGGAAAATTTGCTAGCCCTAGTAGTAGCATGGTCATTCCAACTGTTGATAAAAACTTGATCTCAGCAAATGGTGTGCAAATTACATCACCTTCCATTGGGTTTGCCAGCTTGAAAAGCTTCACTCCACTAGAGGGGCTGTATGACAGGGAAGAATTGAATAACCATGAACGGCAGAATGAATCTCAAACCTTTGGGAACTTCAGGACTCCTCCAAGAAATTGGGGCAACGTTGAATTTCCATGTGGGAGGAGTGATGATACTATAGGAACTCAGATGGATTCACCTTGCTCTACGAACAATTTTTCTTTGGCGAGAGGGGAAGTCTCTACTCATGGGCCTGCTTCTCTAGATGTTGATAAAAGGCAACAGCTTGAGAAGGTTATTGCGGTCTTACCAGTTGCTTCTTTTCATGTTTTTTCATAATTATTTTCTTTATAACAATGTGTCTGTGTCTAAGGATTTGCAAGGGCGGGGATGATCAGCATCTAAGCTGTAATTTGAGGCATGCTAGGCTGGCCTTAGGCTGGGACTAGTAGACTGTCAAAGAGGCATCATCATACGCCGCTATTTCTTGCAAAAGCCTTATGATATTTTAAATCTCACAGCTAATTGCGTTTCTGAATTTTAACCATTTTTTTTGGTAATACTATTGTTATTATTCTTATATTTTACAGGCAATTAAGAGCCCTTCAATAAGAGAGCTATATAAATCATCTCAAAATGATGGTTTGCTTAAATTTGTTGGAAAAGGTGGTTTGTCTTCTCAATCCCATCGATTTGTACTAGAACATGGGGACCAGGATATATGTACTTCCGAGACAACAATTTCTACTACTTGTTCTGGTGGTTATTCTAGAAAGAAAAGAAGAAATGAAGCAATGAAATTGATTGATGGATCCCATATAGGTGAAATTGTTGGGTTTCAAAGGAACTCAAAAGTTTCTAAAGTTGGTGGCCATGGTTCTGAGGTCTTGCCAAAAGTTTCTAACATAACTGGGAGTAGCAGATTTGACCATGAAGGTGGCCAAAATATGGTAAATTGGGCTGATGTAAGTATGTTCTGCAATTTACTTGCTGTATGAATTCACAGCTAGGATTGCTTTATGAGAAAGCTAAGTTTCTTTGAGTCCAACACACTATTCATTCTTATTCATGTTGTAGGTTTGCTCTAAAGTCTTTGTGGATGCAAACCAAGTTCTTTCAACGTTAACCAATAAGCTTAGCTTAAAAGCGGTATGTTAGGCACCTGTATCACTCTATTGATAAAAGTTCTTTTACATAGTTTCTCACTTTTTTTTTTCTCCCTTATTGTGAAGCTTTCAATCCTGGATGATTTTTTGTCCAGCACACAGAAGGTTGAATCATTTCAAATGCTTTCTACAAATTTCCCGTCTCAGGTCCGGAACTGTAAGCTCAAAGGGTTGCATTTTGTTCGTTCATTCATTCATTCATTTTTCAGTAAGATGATCAATTTTTTTTTGAATCACAACTTGTGCTTCAGACACTAATAAGTAGTGGAACTGCTGTACTCATAATTTTTGTTTGAACTTGATGTCATTTTCCATTCTATACAGAAATTAGATGACCACTTTAGTGAACTTCAGCATAAAAGGTGATTTATCATCTCAGTTCATGTTTTTTTGAATTATGTGAACACACAAATGCACTAGAGAATCTTGTTCACTTACTTGGTTGACATTAGTGCTTGTGCTGATGCAGGGTTGCAGAAACAAAATTATTGTATCATAGAATTGTCCTTGAGCAAGCAAAATTGCGGTTATCATATCTGGTGCTACAGAGATTACAGGTAAGTGTCTGTCTCTGTCTGTTTGTCTACCCTTTCTCTCCCATGATTCATGTCTATCCAGAATATCATCTGTCTCTGCATGTAGAGAAGAGCACAGCAGTGTAGCACAAGAGTTCAGGAATGTCAAAAGTTAATGTTGGACTGCACCCAACATCTACAAGGGACAAGAGATGCTGAATTTGACAGTGATTGTCTCCAAATATCTTCAGCTAGGACTGAAGGTAACCATGAGGTAAAGCATATTTAAGATGGTTTCCATTTTGGAGATACTTATGCTGTTGGGATAGTATATGAATGTGACATACTTATTACTTTTGAGACCTGCAACCTTCTATTTGCATTAACTTTACCGGATTGAACTTCTACTTTGTAGTGAAGATCCTTCCTGAATGCAGCATTCTGTTCACCTCTTTTATGGTAAGGATATGGGCTTGTGGACATGAATGTTTGACAAGAGTTTCCCTTTTGGACACGCGTAAATACCTGTGGCTTCTTGCCTGCCCTTTAGGAAAAATTTTGTATATTATTCAACTTAACTTAATTAAGCTTTTATTCCAACTTAGTTGGGGTTGGCTATATTTTATGTTATTGTAGATATTTATTTAGTTATTTACTTTTTTTCTGGGCCCTGGGGGGTGTATGACTCATGGTTTTTTTAGAAGATTAAATGACTTATGCACAGTAGGACACTGAATATTGGTGTCTTTGGGCATTTGATGGCAGTTATCTCCGGGTTTTTCTTGGACTTTTAGCTATGCACTTAGTGTCTCCTGCTTGCTATTGTCGGTTTATTATGCAAGTGGAAGTCTAGAAGTATACAACCTTCAGGAAAATGATTTCTAGAGAATGTAGAAATCAATCTGCTCCCTATGGTTTTCAAAATTCTTTGCTTTCTTCATGGTTTTGTATGTGGTATGGCTGGTGCCTAAATACCTTAATTTATTCAACTAAAAACTTGGTATGGAATTTGTGAGGCTAAAAATTTGATGGCTGATGCAATAGTAAGTGCTGCTTTATTTTACTTCCATTATTTCCTATTTGAAACCCTTATGGGAGGGAAATTGCAGAGTACATTGCAGATGAAAACAGATTTCTAGAGGATCCATAAATTAATATATTCTTAGGATTTTCACAAATGACCTTGGTGTGAGCAACACTCTTAGCAGAGATGAGATTTAGTAGGCATGGAAAAAGAAAGATTCCGCTGCTTGTTTTATCCTATTTAGCTTTATATTTGGTGATCTTATTCACGAGTGTGAGCAATATCCTACCGCTCATGATTTTTGAGTGTACCTTAGGGAGAAATATGGAGATATCAATGTTACTCGTTTGAGACAGCTGACTATCAAATTTGATACTTTAAAAAAAAAAGCCAAACTGATTATAGTATCAAACAATATCTAAGGATCATGTCAAATATGATAAGGGTGTTGAAGTCAGCTAGTCATGTTCTCTTTGATGTGCAACAAGTTCAAGTTTTGATCCGACCCTTCCTAACAAGTCGGAGCACTTGAAAGTCAATCTAACCTATAATGATAGTATTAAGACTTCCTTTGACACAGCTCGCCATGTTGAGCTTGAGGATGAGTGGCTTAGTGCTGCAAAATCCATAGCTAATGCTTTTGTGTCTGAATCTATTCCAAGAAAGCTTCAAACTTTAAGTATAAGAGGAATTAGAACAAAAGCAAGAAAAGAAAAGAGATTGGTGAAGGGTCCACGAAGAACAACTCTAGCCACAACAACAAACGCAAGTGGTTTAGAAAGAAACGGGATAAGAGCAAATTGTAGTGCTATAATTGCCAAGAAGCACACCACAACGAAATCAACCTCTTTCTTTAATTGTTCTTTACTTAATTATAGAGAGGACATGAGATGCCACTTGGGCTGTGTTACAACAAGAGTAGTATAAGTTCAACCAAGTTTGACTAGTACAAGCCTCTCATTTGAGCTTGACTCATATCTCCAACGAACCGAGTCTGAGCTTTATTTTGAGCTTATTTATCAAATGAGTCAAGCTTAAGCAAAAGTTACTCAGCTCATACTTTTTTTCCTCCAAAAATATATATATAAATTAAGCAAGCTACTCAAACATTTTAGCTTGACTTGAAAAAATTCATTCGTTCTCAGCTCGTAATGCTGACAAGTGAACCGTGTGCTCAACTTTGAGCTCATTTTACTGAATGAGTTGAGATTGAGCATGTTACTACTCAGTTAGGTTCAATTGGTTCACCCTTGATGCTAATAGATGACATGTTCATGATCTTTTCATTATATACTATGTGCCCTTACCATGACATCCTTAGTTATTTTTGTTTTCTTTTTCATGTCCTGGGGGAGAGGGTATTGATTGCTAGAGATATGTTTCTTTAACAAATGCTTTTATGAAAATTCTAAACTAAACACTGCTTTGAGCACAAAACTTTTCAAATTGTATATGTTACTTGTGTTGTGGCAGGTCACTTTGAAAAATGTGACCAGATTGAGGCAGGAAATTGAGGCTGTTGATGGCAAAATCAAGAACCTACACAAATCTATTCACACATACTGTAAGATAAAGGGTGAATTGACTCATGCCGACGTGATGGTCTTAATTAATGATCTATTGAAGAGGAGGGCAAGTTGTCACTTAATACACCAGGATTTGCAGGTGTCTGGCCCTGTTGTAATTCTCGTTGTTAAAAATATAATCCATCACTTAATTGAGTTGATATTTTCTGTTTGTGATTGTCCAGCTATGGGAGGTTGTGTCTTTGGAGAGAAGAAATGGTTATAAAGTCATAGTTCTGAGCTACCAAGGCATGGTCTATCAAAGGTTGCTGTTATGCTGTAGTGTTTTTCTTTTTTTTCCCCCATGGTTGTGAAAGATAAGAAAGATGAAGATTCCCACGCTTTAATATAATCAACTTCGTGTGTGCATATTTTTCTTTCATATTCTGCAGGTTCACAATGAACTTAGCTACATTTTCTGGTGCTTCTGTCTCTATTGAAGTGAACAATGTCAAAGTTGCAGAGGTAATTCATGATGTTTAACATCTTTTTTGTTTTTATTTTAATCTCACTTGTTATGATGTGATGGCTTACTGTCATTAGGATTTCCCTGGCATGGATGCATGCACTGCATTTGCATTTGTTTTGAATCCTTTTACCACTCAGAAGGGCGTCAGTATGAGAAATTTAGCTCACGAAACTCAAGTAAGTTTTTTTTTTTTTTTAAATGTCCCTGTTTTCTCCCTCTCTTCCTCATTTGCATTCATGTTGCTTTTCTTAAAGAAAATTCAAATCTACTCTATGCAAATGGAATTAATTTGCACATACTCTCCCTAAGAATCTCTGTTAAATGTCACAAACAAGACAACTATTGGAGAAGTGCTTAGGGTTTGTTTGCCCTATGTCCCTTCCAACTCAGGTGACTCCCTGGTGAGTGTGGGGAAGGAGGGTCAAATTTTAGGTTAATAACCACAACAGTTGGAAGAGCAGGATAGACAATAATCAACACAAGGCATTTTCCTCATTATTATTCTAAGGAATTGTATACCCTTTGGGACATAATTTTTTCAGGTTGCTGGCTCTCTTTTATGTAATCTGCTTGTTGTTGTTGGGGAGTCACAGATAGCACGAATTCAACTTCAAAATCTTGTTCAGATAGCCTTTTCTTCTCCATCAGGTAATATGACTGTCATCCAATATTTTCCTGTTTTGTTTGCTGGTCTTTGGTACATTTTTTGTAATAAGACAAGTTGTTTTCATAAAACAGCACCAATTCCATCCTTTTCTTTTTGTACCCTATTGTTAAGTTTAATAATTTGCTGGAGTTGTCTCTATATCCAATTTTTATGGTGGAAAATAAGCTTGTTTTATGCTTGGTTTCTTCATCTGTAGTGGAGCAACTTACCTTGCAGCTTTGTTTCATCAATTTTAAGAGTGGCAGGAAGGCAACATTGACTTTTGACTTGACCTGTTTAAATTGGTAAAATCTTCTACTCTTTTGCTCTTGGTTAGGTCTTCACTTTACGAATATGACATGGCTCTGCTCTGTACTGCCTTTCTCCATTTTCTTCCTTTTCTCTGCCTCAAGTTAAAATGCAACTTTACTTGAATTTTGTTTTCTTACGTGCAGTTCTTTCTTTTCTTGGTTGATAGAAAAAGAACAGATATTATATTGGTAGGGAAGGAGAACATAGAATGAAGTGGGTGCAATCAAATGAAAGGAAGATAGAGATAAAGAAAGGAAAAAGACAAGGGAGAAAGGGAAAAACTAAATCAGAAAGAAAAAACTTTCATCCATAACAGTTATGCTGTTTCCAACTTTTTGTCCCACATGTTGCTCGACAGAATAAAACATGTCTGAAGCTTAAGTAAAGAAGGGTTGTTTTGGTTGTTGGCTATCCCAAAATTGAGCCAAACAAATATGAATTGATACAATATGGACATAATGCCAAAGCTTAATTGAAAATGTGGATTCATAATGCTACAATAACAATGACCTTGAAAAGCAAATGGCTAAAAGAAGGCTAGGAAATAGTAGAAGTCATAGTTGGGGTGGTTAACTTGCATATATTGTCAGAATAGACTCAGGTTAGATTTTAGGGTCAAACAGATGTTCTCCAAGAAATTGATGCATATAGAGGGCAAAGTCTGGAGAAAGGTTTAGAAATTGATACAATATGGACATAATGCCAAAGCTTAATTGAAAATGTGGATTCATAATGCTACGATAACAATGACCTTGAAAAGCAAATGGCTAAAAGAAGGCTAGGAAATAGTAGAAGTTATAGTTGGGGTGGTTAACTTGCATATATTGTCAGAATAGACTCAGGTTAGATTTTAGGGTCAAACAGATGTTCTCCAAGAAATTGATGCATATATGTGGCAAAGTCTGGAGAAAGGTTTAGAAATTGACTTAGGTTAAAAATAGTAAAAGTCATAGTTGGGGTGGTTTACTTGCATATATCGTCAGAATGGACTCAGGTTAGAAATTGATGTATATATAGGTCTTTGGTTGCTGCAAAGTCTGGAGAAAGGTTTAAGGCTAGTATTCTTTTTACTGTGAATGGTAATTTGCAGGAGAAGGCAGCAACAGATGGGTTTGCAGTCAAGGTCTTATATCAAAAATAGGTGTAGGATGGGCAGAGAGAAGAAAAGTAGAAGAAAAGGAGAAGAGAGACAAATAAGACAGACAGAGGTTGTGAGAGAGAGAAGTTTTGGTGGGAAAAATTAATTGTATTATTCCAAATAAAAAACATGTACTACAATTAGGGTTTTCTCCTTTTTGTATGAGAAGACAACTAATAAAAAGAGAGAAACTAAAATCCTAATTCCTCTAAAAGTTTCTAAAGATTAAAACATAGATCGAACTAAAAGTTTCTGAAAAAGGGGAAAACATGACTCCAATGACCAAATAATAAAACTAATGAAACCAAATAATAAATAACCCTAACACAAATATTGAATTCTACATCTATGTGTAACATAAGTGCAAATATCTTTACATCCTCCATCAGCATTACAGGCCACTAATTTGTCTTTAACGAAAGCGAGATTGAAAATGAGATCCTTTTATCCAACTTAGTGATTTAATATTAGCGCTATGATATACCACAATGCCAAAAAGTATATTACATTTAATGAGCATATTTTTATTATAACACCAGTTAGAAATGATACTATTACGGTGACAGTTGGGGCCATAATTTAAATCATTTTCGGTCTCATTAGTTTCAAATACAATACACAAGTTATTGAATCTGAGTATGGAGGTAGACATGACAAAGCAGTTGATGCAAAAAGATGAATGAGATTTATACTGAATTCTTTGTGGTGATAAATACTCTCGGAGGGTGTTGACTTGGTCTTTACCGGAAGCGTGGACTGTTGGCTTTCCATTTGAGAATTGTCATGACCATAAAATTTAGGGCAACATATGTAACACAATGGAAATCAATGTAGTTAATTTACAGATTTTCACACTTTGTGTCGTGGTTGTCATGGCCTCGTCACCTTGTTGCCGGTTGTATGGTTATGTATCTGCTGTAACAGGTATCTCGTGGCCCTTATATGTCTAATGTCGTTACACCACGTGATGGGCCATATCATTGCAGTTGATAAGGGTTGAATTTGATTGATTTGGCTATTTTTATAGATTTTTTGAGCCAAACTGGACCTAATGGTGGAATTGGACTAGCTCAAATTAAGGAAAACCAGCTTGGTTTGGTTTTCAGTTTTCAACCAATTTTTTCTGGAGGCAAGATTTTGGCCTTTTTCCAGACTTGGCCTATTATTATTTTCCAGGTTTGGGCCACTTTTGGTTTTGTTTTTGTGTATGCTTATTTTCTCATTTGGGTTAGTTCTTAGCCCCTTTTTATAATACAAATTTAATGTCCCTTTTGACACTTCCAATTTTCACTTCCACTTCTACATAGCATCTGCAATTTCATCTTGGTTGTGACCCCTTTTTTGTGTTACACATGGAAAATGAAAAGGAAAAAGATATAGCAAAATGAAGATTGAATATCATCTCAAAAAATAAGTGAAAATAGTCAAAAGCTAAATGGCAAATTGAACATTTTACAAATCCTCCATTGACCACTCCTTGGAGGACCAGTAATGAAATGGCCCAAAGCACGGGACTAAAGCTATGCTTTGACATATTAAGAGAAAGGAGTGACCAGGAGCCATTACAAATCTAAATTTGAATCAGTACATCATATCATACTTAACCATAACATAACATTTACTTTATATATTTATCTTTATGAAAACCATGGCAGAAAATCCTTGCCCCTTGTACAAGTCATAAGATAAAGCATTATTAATATATATATAGATATCATGTGCTTGTTCAAGAATCATAAGAACCATGTTTCGGTCCTCCTAGGCTTGGTGAAAGCATTGTACAGAGATAGTCTCATCTTCACTCTATCTTCTTTTACGATATTGGATGGAGGTACCAATCAAAGTCAAGTATGGCATAATTTGTATCTATTTCATGCTTGATAGATATGAGATATGGCTTTTAGTCGAGTAGTTTCATCATCGAATAAAATTTTCGGATAAATTACCAAGAAACTCTTAACTATTATGTTCTTATATTACATGTGGTGTACCGTTGGGCTTTATCACCTTAGGTCTCTCTCTTAGCATACACAAATATTAGTAGAGATGTAACAAAAGAAGATTCCAAAAACGGATTTGTTGCTAAATTATAATTTTCGGCACAATCTGTTACCATTACAAACGTGAAATTGGATCAAGTTGTTAAGAATTTGTGATGTAATTTTCTAATTGCTTTTATCTAATTGATTCCTTTTTTTGTTGAATTTGTTTATAAATGTCACGTTCTTTAACTGGGCATAATAATGCACACTGTAACATGGGGAAACATAGGACTAGCCTTTGGAGAGTGTCTCAAAACGCATGTTAGAGTATTCTCAGATTGCATGTTTTTTGTGATGGGCAGGAGGGGGAAAAGTGAAAGAAAAGACATGATCCTTGGCTTACTCAAGAGTATTTAGCCTTATTAGCGGTGGACTAAGGCAGCAAAATTTCAATTTGGGTGAGGTTGGGCTTTGGTCTTACTGGCTTAACCTGTCACGACATCATGGAACCAATATTGAAAATAATGAGTATAATATAAGAAAAGACATGCTTTTTAAAGTTGTTTGTATTAAAGATGAAATTGCAGTAATAGTGTTAGCAAGGCATATATGCATTTAAATTTGGTGATCATCTGTCACTAGTCTTTTGCTTTTTATTGTGAAGGTTATGTGGCATCTTAAAATTCTTTGTCCCTTCAGAAATCCTATTCACTGTCACCACCTGATTTTTGAACAGTGGAGTCTACCCTATAGATGCGGTTCCACTGGAGTTGCAGGCCCAGAATACAAGTATAGAGAAGTCGTTGCCTCAATCACTCACAACTGAACTCAAAGCTGCGGCTCAAAATGTTAGAGCTGGATACTTGAGGATTTTAAGACTGTGTGTGTGTTTTTCCCAAGTAATTGAAGCTTCAAGGTGGTAAAAGTTTTAAAGAGATCACCAGCAGTTTGGTTGAGAATGGTTGGTATGGCTTAACAACAACCTCTGTTATTATTAATACTTTAATACAAGGTTGTATATTCTAGGAAATTTGTACAATTGTATGGAAAATTTGAAAAACAGATTTGTACTTACGTTGAGTATTAACAGAATGAGATAACTTTGTGTGCCTTCTGCCCCACTTGATAATAGGTGGACGAATGAAGAGTCAGTTTAGAAGCTGCCATCTACTCGTGAATTTGCTGCAAAGGTGTTTAAATGAAGTATGATTAGGATTGCTTAGAGTTGTCAGGTTATCTGTAAATGTTAGTTTGACTCCAGGCTATAGCATTGCAGTCATCTTATTCTCCCAAGTTTGCATATGATTGTTTTGTGCAATGAATGGGAGAGGTTGATCCAAACTTGTCTAACTTTTGGAAGTGATCGATTTGACCATTGTTGGGAATGGGGTTTTCAAGGAGCATGGTAAGTCTTTTGTTTAGGCATATAGCAGCTGCAACACTATCGTGCGTTGTGTTTGGGAAAGTGGTTTGTAGTGCAATATAATGAACAGTTACTCGCGTGTGGTGTGCCAAATGCCACCCTCTAATAGATGAATATCATGCTTATTTCACCACAAGCACAATCTAATGTTGAGGTAATCTTTGCACACAAAAACCAAGTGATTTACAAAACGCCTACGAGGATTTGAAAAATACCTCAAATGAGACCAAAAATTGGATCCGCCAACTAAAACCTAGTGATTCAGTGATATTATTCTACGCATTCTCACTGTTTTAAATGATTGTTTTGCTTGATGAAAAAAGCATTAATCCCAACATAGGTGCTGATGAAAATGAACCTCAGTACGCTCAATACTTCTTGGTTGAACATCATGCAGATTTGATTTCTGATGGTTTGCACCCTGTTTCTCTCAGCTGTACGCTACACGTACTTATCTCCATGCTTTTATAAACCATACCCTGCAGTAATCTCCATACTTCTATGATCCATTTCCTGCAGTGACATCTTGGGAAAATCTCTAAGCAAGTCCAAAAGCATCCGATCTCTCTCCTGACCTCGAGGGGTACCCTCTGCAGTTAGTCGCAGCAAACCTGGGATTGTACCCTCTCTAAGGATGAGTTCTCTGTATTTACCATGGCCACTCCTACAGAGTGAACAAAGCCCCAACTGCATGCTCAGTGCTCACAAGAGAGCCCTCTTCAATGGTTCCAAGAAGGCTTAATATCCCACTATCCGAGTTAGAGATTGCAAGTTGACCTTCTTCACAATAAGATAGTATTTCAAGCGATGCCGTAGTTTTCTCAGCAAACTTGGAATATTTCTTGCATTCTCTTTGGAGGTTGATGAGAGGAAGAACTGCTCTACAAGGGGAGGAATGGCCCCGGATGTTGCGAATTCGAACTTTATTCCTGGTTAAACAAAGGATGAGATATGGAAAAAGGACTGACAACAAAGATCAAGGAACCTAACATGGATCCAACGCTGACTGCAAGCAGAAAGCATTTTGAATGAGCTTTCTGTTAGGCAAACAAGGTTTCACAAAGCTTGTCCCATCTAGCTGAAAAGTATCAGGAAATAAGATACATATTACACTAACAGATTAATACCAAATGGCATGGGTAAATCCTACTCTGCCACTACCCACATGATGAGCAGCCAAAGTAGATGAGAAACCAAAAATGTTGTATCCCGTATGATTTTTGCCTCGGAAGAGCTTTGACACCTAGGAAACCATTGCTGCAGATAAAAAAAACTCCAGGTTTCTAAAGAAACTATTTATCACCATTTTCCCAAACGCTGTTAACTGAAGCCACTTGGCATTAGACTCATCAATAACAATAACATGGCACCAAAATACCGAATTACTGAGAAAGCAACTTTTTCAAGGGGTAGATTGGGAAGTGAGCATGTTTTAGTTGTACATGTTATGTCCCCCATAACCCAATTCCATCCATGAGAATGCGGTGTATAAACATATAACTCTCCACTTTAGCAATCAAAAATCAAGTTCCTTAATATGGTACTAGAACTAAAGCTCAAACCTGTTATGTCGGGCTCGCCTCGCCTCGCCTGCACTAGTCAAGTGTCCACAGAGTCCGTGGATTGGAAATCTACATAAAGGGGATGTTAAGTCCCACATCGGCTAAATTTACCAATCTAACACGGTGCAGTACATAGCCTCATCCTAGAAATTAGAATTTAAGGTAGGAATTAGGTACTCTAGTTTGAGCTACCTGCCAAAACATGATTGCTGATCGATCATCACTCGTGTGTGTGAGACGGAGAGAAAAGAGAGTGTGCTTTGCCCTCCTAATGGAAACAGTATTATTTCTTTAATTATAAAAATGAAAAGGAAATACTAAAAGAATTATTTGCGAAGAGCAAAAGGTAAATAACAACTCTTTTTGGTTTTTTTTTTTGGGGGGGGGGCTAAGGGAAAGCTGCACCAACATCAATTTCTGCTTTTTAAAATCTCTTGTTTCAGTCTTCCATCTCTCAGTAGTCAATAACTTGATGTAAGGAACCTGAAATTGCAACAGTTACTACTTTTGACCTGGAACAATGAAGTGGTTCCACATACTCATGACAGATACAGCCATCAAGATTGGCACTGATAAAGAATTAAAAGAGTGAACAGATATAACTTGTTCCAGAAGGATGTAATGTAGGCAAAGAATTAAGAAAATTTAAGATAAGTCTATGTAGATTTGCCAAATATTTTGGTTTTTGAAGAACAAATTTGTCTACACAGGTGAGGAAAGGAATGGACAAGATGTAACTATCAACAAATCGAAGCAAGGTTTTCAAAACTAGACCAACCCCATCCCCTAAAACAAAAGAAAGTGCCCAACATGTAGAAGTGAAACAATGTTCTAGCTGTCCATGGTAGTCAACATGGAGTGTACGCCATACTAAATTAGTATACAGATTCTTTGTGATATGAATTTCCTTGTACAAAAAGGAGTCTCTTTTAGTCCAAAGCAATATTGGACGAAAAGTAGTAAAAAGATAAGGCCTATCTCTTACCCTTATTCCTAACAAATCACTAAAGTTTTAGCTAATAGGTTGCATATGGTGTTAAATGATATTCTTAAAAGTTTTCGATGCAGACTTAATTGATGATGAGGTTGTTGATCATGTTAAGAAGGATGATTGGGATATAGTTCTGAAATTAGTCTTACTTCTGATAAAGTTAGTTGCCCTTCCTAGATAATGTAGTAGAGAGCGAGGTTTTGGGATTCACTGGAGGAGATGGCTTGAGTTTGGCTAGTTTTTCTGTGTTCATTAATAGAGAGCCAAAAACTTGGTTTTCAGCCTCATGTTGGTTATGACAGTGGCGACCATTTTTCTCCTTTTCTTTTCACCCTGGCAGTAAAGCCTTTGAGTAGCTAGGTTGATTTAGAGAGAGGTTGTGCCAATGCTTTCTTTGAACTCAAAGTGAAGGGAGAGGAGGTTATATTTCACATCTCTAGTTTGCTGATGATATTATCATCTTTCTTAGAGAGGATAGTAAGGGTTTTAAGAACATGATCACCTTACTTCATATCTTTAAGCGTCTCTGGGCTTGAGATGAATATGGCTACAAGTAGGCTTCTTGATATAAACGTGTGTAATGGGATTCTTGATCATCTAGTGGGGATAATTAATTGTGCAAAGAGAGAGTGGCATAATGCTTAACAATATCACTTATTTTTACATTGCTCCATTGCACGAAATTGCCTATTTTGTTGTGTGTGATAATGAATTTCTTGTCCTGAAAGCTTCCCCCCCCCCCCTTCAAGAAATGTAATGATTGTATATTTTTAAATAATGCCAAAAAAAAATCTACTATGGATATGATGTGGGGGATAATAAAGATTAAGCAAAGCTGTGTTACAAAAATTATCATTTACATCACACCAACGATCACAACTATGGTTTGCTTTCCTCCTCTACTCTTAATTAATTCAAATGAACAACAAATCGCATCCTCTAAACATTCAACATATTCATTTCAATTAGTCATGGCGGAAGAGTAGGTCAAAAGAATGGAAGAAGATGGTTTACAATAACGCCCAAGAGAAGGGGAAAAAAAAGGAAAAGACCTAAAATCTAATATAAATAAGTTTGTTTCGATTCAAATATAAGTGAAGCGGAAATAAAAATACAGGAGGGAGAGAGAGAGAGAGAGAGAGCCTTCCGTTGCGGACGGCGAGATTGAGAAGGGCGAGAAGAGAAGAATCAATGGCGTCGAGATTGGAAGAGGGAAGCATGAGGACGAGAGGCGGAATAACTCCCGCTGCTGCGAATCTCGATCGAGTCCTGAGAGACGAAGACGATGGAGATGAAAAACAAGAGCTCCTCACAACCTTCGTATGTCTTTGGCTGCCTCGATTTGCGATTCCTCGTCCCCCTTTATCAGCTTCTCCGCTATTCATCAAGCTCCCGACTGCGATTGCCTACTTCTGTCGCCCCATTTCTCCTCTTCTTCGTCTACTTCACCTTCACCCTCTTCTTTTCTTTCTGCTCCTGCTCTGCTTCGCTCTCCTCTTCTGGCCCCATCTTTCTCTCCCTCTATCGTTTCTCATTTTTTCAATCAATGTATTAGTTTAGAATGCCCACGAGGGGCATTTTAGACATTTGCAATAGAATTTTTCCTGTCACAATAATCGCCCGGCTAAGGGTTGCGGCGTTATGATATAGTGGTGGTGATTCGATTAACAACGTGATCACCATCCCGACCTCGAGATCCGATCGAGGGACGTTCGATTGATCTTTTGGAGACTCTACACATTCGAGGTATTTATATCCTATACCCGATCTATATTTATTTTTCCAAAAATTTTTCGAATGCTTCCGCTGCATGTGAATCGAATCAATTAATTACAACATTGGTATCAGAGCCATACATTGGATTATTAAAAAAAAAATTCAGATTTAATTTTAGGGTATAAAATTTGAGATTCGGATCACGGATGAATTTCGTGAATCTGAAAGCACCACGGTATTACCCATGATCCGTAGAACACGAAAATAATTTTTTTGAAATTTTCTGAGCACGTTTAGGCAAAGAAAATTCCAGTTGAAAGTTTCGGCCGTGAATAGTGATCGAACCATTCAACCCCAGATTTATCGAGTTTTAGGGCAAATCAATGCATGAAAATCATAAATCCGTGTTTCTTGTTTCATGCTCTTCTATTTGAAATAGATATATTGCATATTATTGTGGCCGAAAAATAGGGTTTCAAAATTGACCGTGGAGGGCTAGAATTTTGGATCCAAAATACGCTGAGATTAAGGCTTAATTATTCCAAAAATCGAGTCAATGATGCTTGGAATAAATTGGAATAAGAGATTTCCTAAAAAACACCGGTCAAAAATAAACCGGAAATGGGTTTTCGGCATCCGGGTCGAAAGACCCGGTTATAGAAAAATTCGGGTAAAGACGAAGAGCTCCGACCCTAAGGCGCGTGCGCCTCACGTGCGCTGAGGCACGTCAGCAGGGAACAACAGGCGCGTGAGATTGACGCGCAGGTAGGCGCGTGAACCGCCTGGGGGTCATCTGGGTCGGTTATGACCCGGACACGTGTCCCTGACCCGGACAGACCCAATAGGGTCGGTCTTGACCGTTGACCGACCCTGTCAGAACACGGCTCGGCGAGTATGATGTGCGCTGCGACAGGGCGCGCGTGAGCCGAGCCGCACCAGACGCGTGGCGGCGTGTGAGTGGCGCGCCGCGCGTCTGGCGCGTGGCCCAAGCAACTAGTGGTGCGTGGAGGCGCGTGACACCCCAACGGCACGTGGAGGCGAGTGGGACCTCCGGCGGCTCGTCAGGTTGTTAGGAATTGAAATTTTTTCAATTTTTTGAGGGTTCTACGTCCATAAAAGTGATTTTTGTGGGTTTTTGTATACCGAATCCTAATCTAAATGGTGAGATATGATCCCAAATTGTGGTGTATGGTGTCTGTTGATTCATACGCTCGTCTTGGAGTCTGTATTTGAATTATTTGAGTTTTGTTGATTCATAAGGTGCACAAAATGTGATACTAAACATCACAAGTCACGCTTATTTCTTTGACTGCTTCTAAAATTATCGTATTGGATCTTTGCAAGGGGGATAAAATTGAATGGTGATAATTTTGAGATTTTTCACCGGTAGATTCAATTTATCCTCGAGGGACAAGATTTAATTAAATTCTAAAGCCTGAGATAGTGGACTCCGGGGAGGGTACCATACCTCAGAGAGATGGGATTATGAGACATTACGTACATGGAAGAGGAATAATGGTCAAGTTAGGGCAATTCTCCTAAATAGCATGCACGATAATGTAATCCCAGTCTATAAGTGATATCCTACTGCTTTATCGGTTTGGCTCACCCTATAAAGAGCATTGTGGTGCTCTTGCAAATCCTGAGATGGGGATAGACTTATTAGTGTAATAACTTATAAGAAAATGGTTGATCATACGATGATATAACATTCAATGAAAATGTCGAGTATGGTCGCCGAGTTGGGGAATGTGACCGAGCTCATTTCGGATATTTTTTCTTGTACTGATTGCGATCCAGTTCTTTACCTGATTCATGAGAAATCATGAAAGTCTATTTTACATACGACGAAACTATTCGTACTTTCACTAATGTAAATAGGCACAGTGAGCTCGAGTAGAAGTATCTAGAGACGAGTAGACCATTCTCGGGTCATGCTTATGCGGAGGAGTCGAGCAAGGACTCCTGTGGGACTCGAGATTCAGGTAAGAAGAAAACAATCGAGAAAACCTATAATATTAATGCGCGGCGAGAAAGAGTTGAATACGACCAAGGTGTAGTGTTACATCTGTAGTAGACTTGGTGATTTCGCTCGTGAGTGCAACGAGTGAAAATTAACTCTTTCTTCTTTACGTAGTTTGAGTTACTCTCTGTTTTCTCTCCTTCGTGAATTGTGAACACGAGAGCAACCGACTACGTAGCTCAAGATAGGAGCATGCTTATATAGTTCCGCTTAGTAAGTCCTCAAGTAGGAGGATTTACGTACAGAAATGGAGCGTTTGTCGACATCAGAGGGAGTAGCACTTGCAACTTGGAGTTGCAAAGTTGCTAAACTCTGTACGTCATTTACGCTTCGGATGTTCGACGGAACTTGATTTCAGTTTAGGATATGCTCTGTTAATTTAGAGATTTTATAATTTCCATTTATTACGACAATACTTTGATTGGTTTTATTTTGGTCCGTGAGGGACTATATGCACTGGAAGTGATTCCTTTCAATGGTATTTCTTGTTATCCTCTTAGTGTGTGAGAGGATGAACCGGTTAGCAGTGAGTGGTCTGTAGGGTCTGCTAACCAGTCTTGCTTAAATGGCAAACTTATAAGAAAACCATTCGACAATGCAATGAGGGCTGGGACTCTATTACAGTCAAATCATTCCGACATCTATGGCCTTATAAACGTGAGAACCTGAAATGATGTTGGGTACTCTAATACGTTTATAGATAATTACACGCGTTTTGGTTACGTTTATCTGATCTCGCACAATTCTGAAGCATTGAGATGCTTCAGGAGGTTTACTAGCGAGATTGAGAATCAGTAAGACTTGAAAGTGGAGACTCTCAGAACCGAACGAGAGTGCAAGTATTTGTTTGAAGAACTTTCTTTCAAGAAGGGTATTGCGAGAAACTGACTATTCCTTGCTACTCAGTGGAGTAGAGTAGCTGTGAGAGAGGAATATGACTTTGTTTGAGACGGTGAGGCCGATGATGGCGCAAACCAATTGACTCGTTTCCCATTAGGGAGATTCGTTATTGGTTGCAGCTTACGTTCTCAATCCTGTTCTATAGAAGTTCGCGGTCAGTACTCCATATGAGTTTTGGACAGGGAGGCAGCCTTGACTTTAGCCATTTGAGATTATGGGGTTGTGTCGCGTATGTTCACTATTTTTTGCATTTATACGGCGAGTTAGGCCTCCGAGAAAATAGATGTATTTCTATGAGATACTCAGAACACTCCCGGGGGTTGTGTCTAATAAGCATATAGATGGCACCCTAAACCCTATGAGAGATGAAATCAATTGGGACTTTACCTTCTATGGATGGATGAGCCTAGTGGTTGGCTAATCCTAGTGGCAGGATCCAAGAATCCATTACGGATCTCCGTCCGAGTGGGAGCGATCCATCTAGAGGTAAAAAGGTTTCCCCTCCTCTTAAGAGTAGTCGAGGACACGTACCTAACCGTCGCTTCCCGATTAAGGGAGAGGCTCTTAATGTGACTCTTGAGGATTACGAGAAATCTTTTAACGATCCTTGAGGTTCTTGAGGGTTCTGTGGAGAACCATTGATTAAAGGCCATGGATAAAAGGAGTTGATGAGAATTAACGGGATCTAAGATCTAGTTAATTTGTCTGAGGGTAGTAGGGCCATTGGGAACATGTGGGTTCTCAACATCAAGAAAAAGGCCGACGGATCGGTGTTGAGGTATAAGGCCTGTCTGATAACCATGGGTTACTCAGACTAAAGGCGAGATTACCTCGATCCGTTTACTTTTAACAATTGTCGTCGATATGATATGAATCTGGAGTAGACCAGATGAACATTGACACTGTTCTCCTGAGTGGGAATTTTGGATAAGGAGATCCACAAGGAACAGCCATCTGACTTTATTCCTATAGATCAGGATGATAAGGCCCATTGACTTCGGAAGTCGACATGCGACCTTAATCATCAATCCAGGCAGTGGCGCTTGAGATTTCACTAGGAGGTGATATCTCACGTTTTAGTGATGATCGAGGAGGATCATCGTGCATACCTTTTACGTTCTTGTGATCATGTCCTTATGTAAATGACAGTCTGTTGATTGGGAACAATAGAAAGTATCTCATGACCACGATGACATGGACATTGTCGAGTCTTGATGTGAAGGACATGGGTGACACTCAGTTCTTCCTCGAAGTTAAGATCTAGAGGAATCGCTCGAAACAGGTGTTGACTCATTCACAGGAGTCCAACATCAAGGAAGTTCTCGAGCACTTCGAGAAGATCGACTACGACCCTAAAGATACTCTTATTGCTAAAAGGTTAAACGCTAATTCTTGACATATGCCTTAAGACTCAGTAAAGGGCAATGGAAATGAGTAGAGTCCCTTGTACCGGTGCAATGAGTACCCTGATGTACGCAGTGTCGCGTACACGATCAAACATTTGCTTTGCAATCAATATGGTAATTAGGTATCGATCGAATTCTAGAGAGGATCATTGGAGAGCATTGAAAGGATTCTAAGATATCTCGAGAGAACTGCGGACCTCTTCTTGTGTTACGAAGGAGGTGATTTGCATCTTGTTGGGTATTCAGATACCAACTGAGTTGGTGATCTGAATGTATGCAAATCAATATAAGGTTTTGCTGTCTTGGAGTAGTAAGAAGCAAACCTACATATCTCTATCTACGATAGAGGCTGAGCTTGTGGTACACTCAGTTGCAGTTTAAGAGAGTGTTTGGCTCTAGAAATTTCCGGATCACTTAGGGGTTGCGGCAAACAGTGGGAGGCCAGTGATGATTTATTAAGAAAATCAGGTCGCCCTTGACCACACTTGAGACCCTAAGTATCAGTAAGTCTAAACACATTGATACTTAATACTACATTATGAGATACATCACCAAGTAGGGTGAAGTAACAAATTAAGTATATTACTATACAGCACGTTGGCTGATCCCTTCAATAAACCCATTATGAGAGATTCATGTATGAGATATAGGAATCATAGGGTTTGTATGTATATTAATATTTCTCACTTTGTGCTGATGCTTATTGCGTTATATGTATATGACATGTGTGCATGATTGAGTCAGTTATTTATAACACTATTTTATTGTCATATATTTTCTGATTTGTTGTAATAAATGATATGTCAGGCAGGCGTGATCAACTCTCTCACACGAGTGACCACCTCCAACTCTGAGTGAGCGGAGATGAGACGGTTTCTAGTTGTAAGAAGTTTTGAGAGTGGTCCTACTAGAACATAAGTCGCCTTGATATGTATTCCGAATGAGGTCATATGCGATATGACCGGCATGGACATACCCACATCCATGTTGTCTATAAATAATCAGATTTGAGATCTCAGATATTACCTGCGACTAGTGATATTTTCTCTGAGATACTCTCTCTGAGATCTATGGATAAAATCTTATGTGTAGACTGAGTCCCATACATATACAGTGTTAGAGAAATCTGACATATGCCCTTTGAGAGATGGGGGAATAATACTGTAGCACGCGTTTCATACCGTGTGTGATATGACGACCAGGGATAGTGGGAACATCATTTTGAGACATTGATATTATTTAGATCCCCGTTCCCACTGTTTGAGACCCGAGATCCATTGGGTGGGATCTCTTGTACCCTTATCACTTTCGGCTGTTTCTAGAAGTCTTAGCTCAGTGTCGCTACTTTAGTCTGTTTACCAATGTGTCGGAAGATAAATTGAGATCTGAGAGATAGGTCTGGGAAAATAGCTGAATTGAGGCTAATAGATTTGAGTTTAGGAAAAGGAAGACCAATTGACATTGCATCATTGTATTATATTCACCGGTTAGCCTATTATGTCTGTCCATATTGGGATGTAAGCATAATAGTGGATACACAGTCAAGCATTTATTGGGGATTATTCTCATTGAGGAAAATAGTTCGATGGATGTAATTAGTCTTGGATCTAGGGTGCAGCGAGTTCTTTTGATACTAACGATGGCTTTTCGATCGCTCTAACAGGTGCATCGAGAGGTCTTTTCTTGCACGTATACTCGCCAGTCACACGACGCCCAATCCTGTATGAAATTCCAGTAGGGTGATGTGATCGCATGAGTTATGATCTTGTACGAATATTTAATTTCCTCGTGTGCAAGTGGGAGATATTAGTTTAGAATGCCCACGAGGGGCATTTTAGACATTTGCAATAGGGTTAGTGGGGTAACTCCCACTAACCACATATTAACTATTTCCTTGATTCTCTCTACGGTTTGGGGGTTTTCAAAAAGAGGGAGACTAACATCTCCTTCCCTTTGTTTTTGGTGGAGACCCCCATTGATGAATTCTTGAGAGCATTCTTGTGAAAAAAAAATATTATTCTCTAGAGAGAATAATATGAGAGCCAGAGAAAAATTCCGTATAGGGAATTTTTCTGTCACGATGATCGCCGAACTGAGGGTTGCGGCATTGTGATATAGTGGTGGTGATTCGATTATCATCGTGATCACCATTCCGACAGCAAGATCCGATCGAGGGACGTTCGATTGATCTTTTGGAGACTCTACACATTCGAGGTATTTATACCCTATACCCGATCTATATTTATTTTTCCAAAAATTGTTCGAATGCTTCCACTGCATGTGAATCGAATCAATTAATTCCAACACAATGCTATGCGAAATTGGCCTCGGCCCAACGTGGTCGCCCAAAGCCAGCAATCTGTAGCAACCCAATTCAAGAAAAGAGCGTTGTCACGACTCAGATGACGAACAGAGTATGAAATAAACAGAAGCGAGAAATAGACCAAGTGGAGACATCTGAAATCGGAAAGATGGATAAAATTGCTAAAGGGATTTGAGAGAGAAGCAATAGAAGGACGGAGAGGAAGAAAGAGAGGAAGAATAGAGAGAAGGATAGAGAGAAGTAGAGAGACATTCGAGAGAGAGATAGAGAGTACCAACAAAACCCAAATCTTGTTATTCCTCCAATCCATTACACCATTTGTACACTTCTGATGTTCAATTACTGAGCTAATCCTTACTGATTAACTATCAATCGTTACAATACAAGCCAACTAACTGACAGTTAATTTGGAAACTAGCTGTTAATTTTGAATTTCACACTAGCCGTTACAATACCCTTCCCTTTAAAAGCTTCCTTTTTCTTAAGAATGAAAAGCGGGAAATTGAGTCTTTATGAAATCCATATCCTCTCATTTTGATTCTTCTGAACTGAGATTAATCTATCTGATTAACAATTGGTTGACAAGTTTATTTTCTGTCAAAATTACCCATCTCTTCAACATTGCTCCTGGTTTTAGTATGGCTTGCTTATCTGATCCTATCAGAGGCAAAGTGGGCATAGTCACTTTAGTGGGACTAACCTTCTTTTTAAGTAATGAGATAAAACACTGGATGAATCTTTGATCCACAACCGTAATCTGTAGGCTACTTTACCTACTCTCACAAATACTGGGGAAGGAGAATTTAGAAAACACCTTGAAAAGTATTCTAAGATCCATAGACTGTTGCCTTTAGGTTTGAAGCTTCAAATAGGCCATATCACCTCTATTAAACTTCCTTTTTGAGCGATTTTGATCAGCATCCACTAGATGGTCATGTAGGATCTACAACATAGCTCGTCTGTTCTTGACAAAGTTCATAGTAGCTGGAGTAACTGTGTCCAGATAAGAACCAAGGGTTATGGTTCTAGGCCGGTATCCATTCAGAGCTTCAAAAGGAGACATTTGTATGCTAGTATGGAAGTTAGTATTGCACCACCACTCATACAGGAAGTTAGTATTGAACCACCACTCAGTTAAACTTAACCATTGTAACCAAAGTCTGAGGCTATCTAAAGTCATCCACCTTAGCATTCCTAACATTGATTTAACCTCTCACTTTGACCATCAATATGAATAATTCTTGTTAGTGGTTTTATTAGGGATAGCTCTTGATGTACATATTGATTTATTATGCGCCTCTGCATCTAGTATTGGGTAGACCTCATACAATAGCTGTCTTAACTCTACCATATCTTTTGTTTTATTTCTTCTGGAACAATCACAAACACTTTTTTTTATTATGGATCTACTACCAAAAATTCAATCTGAATAATTCTTGTCAGAAAAGACTTGTGAATGCATTGTCCCTATCCGAAACAATGAATATGGTAACCAATGCAATTTGAACACATGATCCATAAACAGATGAGCTACATTCCTATCAGCATAAAGATATTGTAAAGCTATGAAATAGTCATACCTGGTGAGTCTATCAATGACTACCAAGATGGCGTTATAGCCTTGGGACTCAGGTTGTTCTTCAATGAAATCCATGCTTATTTGAGACCAAACTTGTGAAGGGATAGGCAACAGTTGTAACAATCTGGGATACTGGATATTTTTATGTTTATTCCTTTAACAAACATCACACTCCTGCACAAATTTGATTACAATTGTCTTCATTGAAGACCAACAAAATGTAGCTTTCACTCTTTGCAAAGTAAATTTCTATCCTGAATGTCTTATGGTAGCTGAATTTTGCATCTGCTGGAGTATTTTGTTTCTAAGTTGAGAACCACAACCCACCTAGATTTTCTTCTTGAATTTCAAAATCCCATCTCGAAATTGGAAGTTTGTCTTATTGTCAGGTTCCAAGATTAGTTGTGTTATCAATGCCCGGCACTCTTCATCTCCTTCATAGCTTTGAATGATCTCCTTGAGCCATTGTGGTTGTACTAGAGATATCACCATCACTTCATCATCTTGTGGCTCTTCTGCTAAGAATTCCTTCCTCAACAGCACATTAGCTGCCCTATTTTCTATGCCTTTCTTGTATTATATCTCATAATCTAATTCCGATAGCTTGGTGAGCCATTTATGCTTTAATGTATTTGTCAATTTCTGCTCCAACAAGTACTTCAAAGTCCGATGATCAGTCATTATGGTGAAGTGGTACCCTACCAGATACTACTTCCATTTTGTTACTGCCATTGCCACTACCATTACTTCTCATAAATGGACATCTCCCAACTTCTAGGCCCTAAGGCTTTACTAAAATAGGCAATTAGTAGTCCTTCTTGTATCAAAACAACTCCTCATCCTTTAGAACATGCACCAGTTTCCATTACAAATGGTCTGGAGAAATCTAGCAGCCTCATAGCTGGTGTTGTACTCATTGTTGTTTTAAGCTACTGGAAAGCTTGATCAGTTTCATCACTCCAATGAAAGTTATCTTTCTTAAGAAGATCATTTAAGGACTTGGTTATGAATCCATAATTCTTAACAAATCTTCTATAGTACCCGGTTAGGCCTAAGAAATTTCTCAAGGCTTTGACAAAAACAAGTACTAAAGACATGAAACATTCAGTCTTCTAAAAGTTCATTTTAACTCCTGAATCATATACTATATATATCCTAAATGTTCCACCTGTGATTGTGCAAATGTGCACTTGGAGAGCTTGGCAAACAACTGATGTTGCCTTAATATTAAGATGACTTCTCTAAGGTTCTAAACATGGATAGAAAGATCAAGACTATATATCAATATGTCATCAAAGAACACCAACACAATCTTTCTAAGGTAGGGTTGGAATATGTGGTTCAATAAGGATTGAAAAGTTGCAAGAGCATTGGTTAAGCCAAAGGGCATAACCAAGAATTTAAAATGGCCATGATGAGTTTGAAAGGCTATTTTAGCAGTATCACTAGATTTGACTCTAATTTGGAGATAGTCTGTTTTTAAGTCAACTTTGGAAAACATTTTAGAGCTATGAAGTTCATCTATGTTTGGGATGGGGTGTCTGTCATTGATGGTAATATTGTTTAGTTATCTATAGACCATACAAAACCTCCATACGTTTTCTTTCTTTTTCACTAGCAGAACTGGAGAAACAAAGGGACTAGTGCTCGATCTGACAATGCCACTACTCCGTATCTCTTATACCTGCTTCTCAATCTCCATCTTCTGTAAATGACGATATTTATATGGTTAGAGTTTGAATGGTTGAGTTTCTAGCTTTAAGGGAATGTAATGGTCATTTAATCTTACTGGTGGGATTGAATTTGGTGCAGAAAATTATATCTTCGAACTGTTAAAGTAATGCATAAATTGGTTTTGACATCTGGTTAAGGTCACTTTTTGAATTCATGGCGAGGGTGACACAACTCTACAGTTTCTGCTTTTTGAACTTCTACGTGTCTTTTCCCCTCACTAACTTCATCACTGAATGTTTTACTTGGCCCACTAAGATCATTTCACCCTCTTCAGTAGCAAACTTGACTTGTAGCTGTTTAAAATCGAAAGTAATAAGACTGAAATTGAACATCCGCATTACTCCCAGAATTATGTCTTATCCTCCTAGACTAATTACCTTCAAACTTTGGTGTTACCGGATATCTTGCCACCATCTGCAAGAACTACATGTAATGGCTGATTTTCTTTGGCCTGCATCTTCAACTCCTCTGCCAGTGTTTGGTTCAAAAAACTTTTAGAACTATATGTGTTTCGGTTATAGTTATACCATGTAGAATTCCTTGTAGTACAATAATCTTTCTTTTTAAAGAGTTAGAAAGTACACATTGCCAATCTGCTTATCATTCTCCTTTGTTTCTTCCAATTCTTGCATTTCTTCATCTTCGGTTGCTATGATTAAGTTCAGATTTATGAACTTACAATGATGCCCTGGAGCATATTTTTCTTCACAATTTGAAGCAAAGATCATTGAATTTTGTGTATTGGATCTCTTGTGGTGAAATTTTGGGCGTTTCTCTTTGTTAAAATGCGAACTAAATTGATGTTTTAGATAAAAAAAAGTAAATATTTTTAATTTTAGAGAGAGAAAATTAAATTTATTTTTTCTACAAAATAAATTTAAAATAATTTAATTTTTAAGAGAAAATTATTCTATTTAATTTTAAAAAGAAAATTAATTCTTTTTAATGAGAGAAAACGTAAAACTATTGTCTCTAAAGATTAAAAATATAATAAAAATCGAGAAAATTAATGTGTATAATTTTAAAAAGAGAAACTTAATTTGGTTTTTTGCGGAGAGAATTTAAACTTGACGTGCTTATAAAGAGAAAATGTAAGATAAAAGTTGAATTTTTAAAGAGGGGATTAATATTCTTAATTGTAGACATTTTATGTTTAGAAAGAAAATATAACGTAAACTAATTTTTATTTTTTACATAGAGAAGTTTAATATATTAAGTTTGAGAGAAAATTTATATTTGGTTATAAAAAGAGAATGACACTATTTATTTAAGTTATGGTAGAGTGACATTTACCCATTATTTAAAATTGGCAATGTAAAAAAAGTTCTTAATGATTTATTCAACAAAATAAATAATAATAATAATAAAAGGATGTTTTGGTCTATAATGCAATGAATGATCGATCAAGTCCGAAGTGATGTTTGTGATATTGGTGGTTTAGGGACAGCACATTCGGTATTATTTGCTAACTGGGCAGGGCAAAACCCAGCTGAATAGATAAAGAACATATTTGCCTCCATTAACTTTCTTTTTTTTTTTTTTAATTTTATAATATTGTTGAAAATTGTGCTTTTTTTTTGGGCCAAATTCCGCATGAACAACGAGAAGCACCAGTGTACTCGGAATTTCCAAAGAAAATGGAGACATGTTCCAAAATGGCTCCAAAAAAAAAAAAAAATTTTAAAACAACCCCAACCCAAAAAAATTTCCCCAAATAATTCCAATTCGTCGTCTCTTGAAGACGCGACCAACCCAAAGTCTAGAGAAAGAGAGAGAGAGAGAGAGAGGGAGGGAGGGAGGGAGAGGAGTCCGCGGGGGGGGGGGGGGAGGGAGAGAGGGGAGGAGAGCGGCGGGGGAGGGAGGAGCACGGCGGGGGGAAGGAGAGGGAGGGGAGGACCGCGGCGGGGTACGGAGGGGGGAGGGAGGGAGAGAGAGGGGAGAGGGCCGCGGAGGGGGGAGGGAGAGAGAGAGGGAGGGCCGCGGGGGGGCGGAGGGCCACGGGGGGCGGAGGGGGCGCCCCCCCCGCGGCCCTCCCTCTCTCTCTCCCTCCCCCCTCCGCTGTGTCTCTCTCCCCGCGGCCCTCCGCCCCCCGCGGCCCTCCGCCCCCCGCGGCCCTCCCTCTCTCCCTCCCCCCTCTGCTGTGTCTCTCTCCCCGTGGTCCTCCTCCCACCCGAGACCCTCCCTCTCTCTCTCCCTCCCCCCCTCCGCCCCCCGCGGGGCCTCCCTCTCTCTCTCCCTCCCCCCTCCGCGGCCCTCTCCCCTCCCTCCCCCCTCCGCCCCCCGCGGGCCTCCCTCTCTCTCTCCCTCCCCCCTCCGCGGCCCTCTCCCCTCTCTCTCTCCCTCCCTCCCCCCTCCGCACCCCGCCGCGGTCCTCCCCTCTCCCCCTGCCGCCCCTCGCTGCGCTCCTCCCTCCCCCGCCGCTCCTCTCAATAGTTACGCACAATTATTTATTTATTTATTTTTTGCCCAAAATCTCATATTATTATATCAACATTAAGAAGATGAGGTTGTACATCATTCTCCCGACATAATTTCTCAAATTTACCTTCAACTTAACATGACCTTAAATTAAGGTGCTTCTTTAACGGTCCAACTTTAATGTCTTTATTATAAGGCCACTTCTGTTAACAATATTTCATAATTGTGACCAAAACAAAATAGAAAATCTGAAAAACACCTTTGAATAAGCTCAAAATGTCAAAAATATAACATAATAGAAATATAATACATCATAATTATTGTGATCCTATAACATTCATCCGTTCACGTAGTCATAAAATACATTGGGTGACAATCCTTTCGTTAGAGGATCTGTAATCATAAGATTAGGCCTAATTTATTTAATTGACACTCTTTATTTCTGAACTTTTTTAATGATAAAGTATTTTATTTCCATATGCTTAGTACCCTTTGAATAATTGTCATTTGTTAAAAGAAGACTGTTGCAAAACCATGCTAAATGCTGAAATATGATTCTGCAGCCATAAACCATGAATAGTATCATCAAAACATGCTATAAACTCAGATCCATAGTGGAGGTAGCTATGACAGACTGTTTCGCACTTTTCCATGAAGAAATTGCTCTTCATGCTAATAGGAACAAATAGCCAAATGTTGATTGTCCGAATCTGAATATCTATTTATTTCAAAATGATTGGATCTTGTAAAAGTAAGCATGTAATCCTTTGTCTCTTGCAAGTATCTAAGTACTTTCTTTGTAGTTTTCCGGTGATCCATTCCTGGGTTACTTCGATATCTTTCCGGCATTCAAACAGCAAAACTAGTGTATGGCCTGGTACAAGTCTATGCATACATTAATCTTCCAACATGTGATGCATAAGGAATAATTTTCATTTTCATTGATTCCAATTCATTTTTTGGACATTGCTTGAGGCAAAATTTATCCCTTTTCTGAATTGAAACATTCCTTGCTGAATATTTGCCCTTATTAAATTTCTCTAGAATTTTATTAACATAGGATTTTTGAGACAACACCACCATTCTTTGTCTTCTGTCACGAAATATTTTTATTCCTATTACAAAGGTTGTCTCTTAGAGAGATATTCCTTATTTTCATATAATAAACCAACTAGCAAGCAAAATATCATCTACATACAGAATTAGGAAAATAAATGTACTCCCACTAATTTTTAGATATATATACACCGATCAATGGTGTTTTCTTTAAATCCAAAAGACTTATTGGTATCATTAAAATTAAGATACCATTATTGGGAGATTTGTTTAAATTCGTATGTTGACTTCTTTAACTTGCACATCATGTGTTCCTTGCCCTTACTTGAAAAACCTTCAAGTTGATCTATATAAAGCTCTTCTTCCAAATTTTCATTAAGAAAAGTAGTTTTAATATTCATTTAATATAATTCCAAATCATAGTGAGCCACTAAAGCTATAATGATTCTAAGAGAGTCCTTTGAAACTGATAAAAAAGTCTCTTTGTAATCAATGTCATCCTTTCAAGTAAAACCATCGGCAACAAGTCTGGATTTATATATTTTAATATTGTCTTTTGAGTCACGCTTAGTTTTAAAGAACCATTTGCACTCAACTCTTTTATATTCTTCAGGCAATTCAACAAGTGTCCAAACTTGGTTTTGATCCATAGATTTTAATTCTTCTTTCATGGCATTAATCTATTAAGAAGAATCATTACAATTCATGGCTTGAGAAAAAGAAACTGGATCATTATCAATACCTAAGTCTTATTTAAACTCTTGTAAATAAACCACACACACATAAAAACATAACAAACCTTCAATGTCTATGAAATCTTCTTAATACTATCCCTTGTGGTCAGGTTCATTGTTGGCATTCTCATTATGGAATGGTGGATCATTGATTTGTTATCTTTTATCATTATTAATTTGAACTAAAGTTCTAGGAAAAAAATTGCAGAAATTTTGGGTAGAAGTATATACTCGCTCACTTCTTGGATATTATTTATTTTGTCACTCCCACTAGTGTCACTATTTTCAATGAACCTTGCATTTCCAAATTCAACCATTCTTGTACTATGGTTAGGAAAATAAAATCTACACCCCTTGGACTTTTCTAGATATCCAATAAAGTATCCACTTATTGTTTTAAAATTCAGTTTCTTTTCATGTGAATTATAAATTCTAATTTTCGTCGGACAACCCCAAACACGTAGGTGATTTAACTAGGTTTCCTTCCTCTCCATTGTTCAAAAGGTGTCATTGGAACTATCTTACTAGGAGCCCTACTAAGTAAATATATAGTGATTCTTAATGCATACATCCACAATGATGAGGGTAAAGATGAATGACTTAACATATGCTTAACCATTTCTATTAGTTTAGGGTTACGCCTTTCTACAAAACTATTTTGATGTGGTGTATATGGCATTAAATATTGAACACAAATACCATGTCTTCCAAAAAATTTGGCAAATGCACCTGAATATTGTCCTGATTCAAAATATTTTCTATAATATTCACCACTTCTATTTGATTTTACAATTTTCATTTTTAATCTAATTGCATCTCAACCTTTTTAATATAAACCTCAAGTGCATCAATCGATTTAGACTTTTTATGCAATAAATAAATATAACCATAACAAGGAAAAATCATTAATAAAGTTAATAAAATATTTTTCTCCATCAAAAGATAGAACACCAAAAGGACCACATATATTAGTATGTATAATTTCAAGAAGTTGTGTGCTTCTTGTGGCTCCTTTCTTAGTGTATTTTGTTCTATTTTCATTTAATACAATCAACACATATGCCAAGATCAGTAAAATCCAATTTTGGTAGGATTTCATTCTTTACCAATCTTTACATCCTTTCCTTGGATATATGATCCAAACCTTTATGGCATAAAGTAAGATGAATTTTTATTAATCAAATCATGTTTATTTCAACATTATGATGCATGGTCATTGAGGTCCTAACAAAAATATTATCAAGTTGAAACTTGTAAAGACTATTACGTAATAATCTTGAACCAATAAGATTATTATTTTTGAATAAATTAAAACCTCCCAAAACCAGACTTAAATGAAAAACCCGCTACATCAAGTTTTGTCAAAAAACTAAATTATGGGAAAATGTAGGTACATAAAAGGTACAAAACAAATTCAATTAATGTCTGGTATCTAACTTTAATGTCTGGTATTTTTTTCTCCCATGTACACAAAACTTTTGTTTGGCTTTATGGTTTGGATCATAAGGAATCCTTGCATTGCATTTGAAATATAAGTGGTAGCACCAGAGTCAATCCACCAAGAATTATGCAGAGCTTCAGTAAGGTTAGAGTCAAAACATACTAAATCATAATGCTTTCCTTTCTTTTTGAACAAGCTTTATGTTTAAGGAAATCATTCTTTAAGTGTCCCATTTTGTTACAAAAGTGACACTTAATACGTTCTCGTGGATAACTTTTGAAGATTCATTCAGTTTTTGCAAATCATTTTTGTTCTTACCACACCCTTTCTTTTGCAAACCTTTTCTGATTCTTGATGAATTAAGAGATGAATAGAATGAGTTTTTTGATTCTTTAATCGTGTCTCCTCTTGATCAAGCTTACCGGCCAATTCATTTATGTACCACTTAGTCCAGGAGGCAAAGAATACCAAAAGGCACTCATCCACAGCCATTCTCAAAGTCCTCGATTTTTCTACTAAATTTATCATCTCAAGGGCATGCTCATGCATAGTACGCATCCATCATTTTTCATGGTGGTCAATTTACTCATCAATGTACCAGTAAGAGATTTATTAGCAGTTTAAGAGCATTGTTCCACAAAATTCATGAACTCCTCAGCATTGTCAGTTTTGGAAAAATATCTTTTTTGTTGCTTGTAACACATTAAACTTAATCTATTTGATCTTTCCCAAGCCTTGTGGAAAGATTTTTTATCATCACTGCTATCATCAATAATAACAACTGGCTTTTCTACTTGACTTGCCAAATCTAGATTCTGAATACCTAAGTGAGACTAGATTTGCTCAATCCAATCAGAAAAATTGAGGCCATTAAACACGGAAACTGATGAAGAAAGTAATTGAAGCGAAATATGCACAAGCACTGCAAAAATATATTACTCCTATTTAGACAACAATAATCATAAAATATATCGTAGTTCTTTTTTTGGGGTGATACTAAGACATACAAACATACTCAATAATCGGTAACTATATTTACAATAATTTATCTTACTATCTTTGGATATAGAAAATAAACCATTTGGATTTGGTTAAACAGATTACCACAATTATATTTGTCAATTATAAGAACAAATTATCATCCTTTGGGATGATCCCCAAGTGTCTTATAATAACAAACTTTACTTCACCCATAAACAAGTATATAATACATCTTAATGTCATCTTTAAATATTATAATTTGTGGCTAAATCTTGAATTGCATTATACTTTTGATTGATTAATCAATAACATTAATCCTAAATGGATGGAAAAACCATGAGTTTTTTTAAATTATTAGCTCTGATAACACATGTTAGTCATAAATATGAATACAGTAATTTTATTTTAGTGCTAAAAATATAAATTATTAGCTAATAGAATTTAGGCATTTTATGAGTTATACAAGAACCAAATTAATGGAGAAACTCTGATATAAACTAAAATATCGTCTAACCACATTAATTGATTTTATAGAGTTGGCCTGTCGATTCTTTTACGTAGCGTCCACACGTTACCACCGGGAACCACAAAGAACTGTCCGGACATTAGAATCTCATCCGGATGAACCACAGAATCTCATGGCTTGCGAAACACCTCGGGCCTAGTCTGCCACGAGGAAGGATACTTTTCCAGGATCCTCATTGACGGCTACGCCATGTAGTAACAATCAACGCTGCCACCCGCAAGCACAATCTTCATTGCAGAGGAAGACAGCTGCTTCTGATCATATGATCCGTCACCCTCAACATTCTGATAATGATGATGACGACGTTTGCCGGCCAGAAATGATGGTCTTTTTTTTTTTTTTGGTATTATACCAATCGGTATCCAGATCTATACTTCAACTAGTCCTATTCAGTACTTATAGCTACCCTTCAAATATAGTTTTTTTCATATCCAAACCATGAATCAAATCTGAAAACTTGATTAACGGATTTAGTATCGCATCTCATTAAACCAACTGTCCTTCGGTAGAAACGGTGGCCTTAGCGTACTGACTCCGAAAATTTTGTTGGGCATGCCTTTGGAGTTTCGACATTCGACAGCTCCCGGGTTGTTTCATTGGCATTTGATAACATGTAATGTATGTATAGATAGATATATATATATAGCAACAAAGGACAAGACAAGATGGTTTTTTCGTTTCATTAATATGCATTTGATGCGCACGAGAGGAATGTGGGGGAAATCAATTTCCTGGAGGGTTGGGCAAGAGCTGACTTATTTTTTTTTTTTTTTAAAATATCATGTATTGTACACCGCCCAATATTCGAAATTTCGTCATAATTAATCTGGATCTATCGTTACAATGGCTCTTTTTCGAAAGGCGGATTTCCTAACAGGGAATGCTCTATACACATGAGTACCCGATACTCCAAGTAAGAGTCAAATCTCAATCATACTTAAAAAAAAACTCAATCTCCATCCAGTTAAGCCAACATCGTTGGTAGGCAAGAGCTGACTGAGGTCAATTGGGTAACGGATTTGAAACAGGAGGGGAAGAGACCGAAGTATGAGGAATTGCAGACCACGCCCTGCCCTGCCCAGTATGGTTTTTATGCACCCCGTCCTTTTTTTAAACCTCCATAGTGGTCGGATTCTAATTACCCATCAGACACATAAAAACTAGAATCACCTCCTCTTTCTTATTGTTGGCTACCATTCTCCGAGTTGATCATGTTCTTATTTTCATCCATAATAGGTAGGAGGTGGCCAGGTATTAAAACTAAATTTTACACAATTTACAGCATATTTTGAAAATTTTTTGATGAATTATTTATTTAAATTGATCAAAATATACTAATAATTTAATTAAAATTTAATATCAGAAATTGACTTTTGCATAAAATCATGTCCAAATGTTCGCAACTCTTCCCTGGTCATCAGCAGTTCCACCATGATCATCTTTAAAATCCAATAAATGGTGATGCAAACTGGAAGCGATTCACTGCCATCTTATCGTGTGCAAGAAAATGGAGCATCACCCGGGGAGGGGGTAATACGGCAGCTTTTATCCAAGATTAAACGAGAATGAAATTACAGCAATTCTCACTAGCTTTTGAGATTGACAAACTGTACATCCATGACAAGCTTCCTACCAGCAACCGGGTTCTTCAATTTCCCCATTTCCTATAAGAAGCCCTCAAATGGTATCCCATGTCAGTTGGAACAATTTGAAAATGTCCTTTTTCTGCTGATACCAATTACAACAAAACGTCATACATACTTTCTTGCTATCAAGGAAAAAAAATGTTCACTTTACAGGTAAGACGGTGGAAAGACAAATGAGAAAATAATGGGAAAACCCCTCCACCGTCCTATCAAGACCTATATATATAAAGGCAAATGAAGAAAAAGGGAGGTGATCTAACAAGGAAAAAAAAAGTTGAACAGTAGACTGATGGAAACACAGAGGACAACCTTCTCACCACCTACAGTGATTCCAAAGGTCATCATCAGATAAAATGCTTCATAGTGTGAAAGGAATGGGCTAAAATCATGTATCAGCAACAATAGAGAGGACCAACCCAAACATAACCGCTTAGAAATGGTCAACAATCAGTTAAAAGTGGATTTTTCACCTTTTATACCCTCATCCCAAGCAACCACGAGATATTATTGGCAAGTTTTTTGCAGCCTCCAAAAGATTCTCATTCTTTTTCTCCACGAATGTTGTATCTTCTCGATGCCACCAGCCATCCAACTTGTTTGCACTTCAAAAAATTTCAAGATTCCACTTGGACTACTTGTTTTCTGGTTTACAAAACCATGAACAAAAGGTTCTATTAATAGTTGTTGGGCCAATTGATCTGTGCATGCTGAGGTTGCTGGTATACACTAGGTGTAGGCCCCACCATATCAACAGCTCCACCCATTGATTGGGACTGTTGCAGAAGCTGATGAACTGTTGGTGCTGTCACGGCTGGTACAGGGGGGTAGACGCCAGCAAATGTGCCATGACCAGCCTGTGTAGGAGGAAAGGCCACATGCTGAACATGACCAGGGAGATTGTAGAAAGAACCTGCCTGCAAACCAGCAATGTCTCTGCCAGGTGCAGCAAACCATACGGTTGAGCCTTCACTCTGCAAAAAGGAAACCTCTTATTGTGGAAAGTGACCTTGTAAGAAGTGAAAGAAATGGAGAAACAGATGGATAACAATCTCGCTGAGCTAAAAATCCAAGCCCACATATAGATCAGCAGTTGTGATTCCGAAATCCCTTTTAGTCTATGCAACACAAACAAGTATAGCTGCATATGCTGACACAAAAGTAATATCCAGAAAAAATAGTTGATCTATTCTTCAAATCAAGCGACTCAATACTCTTTAATGGAAGATATGTGCTAAACAATTAAAATTTTTTACAATCGGGTGATTACGTAAAAGAAACCAAGTGTGTTGTTTTTTTTTTAAATTTTATGAGACAGACATTAAGAGGGGGCAACTGGCCCCACAAGCAATAGAGTAGGTCTGCCACCACCTGGTGGCCATCAGATTCACCATGGTAGTTCCCAGCAAAAGCTCATAGCAATCAAGTAGGCCTTGGCAGCAAAGCATATTTCCAGTGAATCTCTACTTTTACATACTCAATTAACTTATTTATGAAAGGGGATTTGTAAAGTATTATCCATACCGTGCTCCTAATCAAGAACCATCTCAACTCAATGGACCAAATTTTAGCCATTACACAAATGCTATTTAACATTATACTCTGTAAAAAGCATTAAATATCTGTGGGTTTTCACTATAGCCAGGAAAGTAACATGGATTAATATTGTGTATCTTAGTCAGCACAGGGCACCAGCCCACTTCGAAGCCCACGAAATGTAATTAATCCTCTTTACACTTCACTTTTATGTGCCATTAACCATGAGAATTGACTTTAACAATGTTCTCAAACATATCAGAACAGCATTATTTTTGCATATTCCAAATGAAACAAAGTATAAAATTTACCAACCTGCTGTCCCGAAGTGTAGACATTACTTTCCTTGAATTGGGACACAGCAGTTTCTTCATTAGTAGTTGAATTTCCAGCGGATGGAACCGAACTTGGGTTATAACTGGATGGGGAGCTGCTGTATGGTCCATAGGCACTTGGAACACCGATATGTGCCGCATTTCCTGTATTAGCTCCTGGCTTGAACTGCGAGAGTGGGTACTTGGCCCCCGTTGCACCAGCTGCTGGAGCTGGATAAATATTACCAGCCTGAGGTTGCTGAGGAAATGCACCGTTGCTCAAAAACTGGTGGATGGCCGGTGGTGGGACATAGAATGGGGAAAAGTAGTGGCCATAGTGAATGTAATTTGGAGGATAATGAGATATATGCACCCCACTTGGCTGCCGGAAAAGGGGAACTGGCTGCTGGGAAACCGCAATAGAGCTTTGCATGACTCCTGCAGCTTGAGTAACAAGTGGAGATGGACCAGCCGTTAACAAAGAATTTCCACCCTGTACACATTTGAATTGCATTTTTAAACATAGTGGAGAAGACAAAGAACATGTGCAGATACACAAAGAAGTGATACTTTAACATAGACAAAACAATCATTATTAATCACTAGACTTGCATCAACATTGAGAGTTAATATAATGCCCTTACTAAACTAACAATCAATATGAGTCACTAGACTCACATGAACATTAAGAGAGTTGATATGACACCCTTACTAAACTAGCCTATGCCATGCCAACATGCATGGAGACAGCTTTAGAACTGCCTCAATTGACAAAATTCAGAAACTCTACTTTGGCCACCATGCCAAATACTTCTTCATTGGGGAGAAAAAAATTTGCTCACCAAAGACTACAAAGTAAGGGAGAAGAGCACAAACAAAGTGCTCAAACCATCAAAGGTAGAAAAAGGAATCTACAAAGTTGGTAACCTCTACAAAAGATATAAATGATTTAGAGCTGAACAACAACAACAACAACAACCAAACCTTTATCCCACTAAATATGATTAGCTATATGGGTACTTCTACGCTATTGTACTCTATCTTGTATCATAATTTCACCTATATTTAGATAATTCATATTATGTTTTACTGTCCAAGTCCAGTCAAGTCTCCCTCTCCCTCAGTTAATATGGGTACTTGTGATAGTTGCACCGCCTAATTGGAGCCTTTGCCTATGTACGTGTTCATACTATCTTAATCGTGTTTCCCTCAATTTTTCCTCGATAGAGGCAATCTCAACTTTTTCACTAATACACTCATTTCTTTTCTTGTCCATCCTTGTATGTCCACACATCCACCTTAACATACTCATTTCCGCAACTCTCATTTCCACATCCACCTTGAAGGTGGAAAAAAAAAGGAAAGAAAGAGTACCAAACATTTTAGGAAATCGTACACAAAAATAAAAGGGTTTCTCAACACACTTGAATTAACACCCTCAGAAGCCCTCCAGTTATGTCCCTCCCAAACCAACCAAAACACTTGAAAGAGCATTCTAAATACTCTCCTCCACTTTGTACACAGCTCAAAATCACCAACAATTTAGGGACATAACTCAACATATGCATAAAGAGAAGATCTTCACCCATAAGAGTCGAGTCGAAGCTTAATGAAGCAACAAGTCATCTATGAACTCCAAATTAGCCGTAAGCAAATTAATCATGCTGAACCGAACCATTCCGTACCAAATGGTATTGGTACAGAACACTTTGGTACTGTAAGATAGGATGAATTTCATTTTTCGGTTTGGTAACCGACCGAGTAAGAGTAGGTTTTTTGTTGCTAAAACCGGTTTGGTAGGTTGGTTACTAAACCATAACGATTTTGCAAATAAACACCCCCTCTCTCTCTACTCATGCACTCTATAACCTCCCCATCTCTCTCTCTCAATCTCAATTCAAAACAATAATACTCTCTCAATCTCTCTTTTTCGTGGTTTTCTTTTTAATTCCTCTGACTATCACCCTCAGACACATTGAACCATCACCATTGTTGACTGCTCTTAGACCCTCCATGATAGGCGCAACTCCATAACCAACAGAATCTAATATGAAATCTGTTAATTGCTTCATCTTTGCATTTGGTTCTAGTCAAACTCTCAATTTTTTGGAAGCTTCTTCACGGATTTTGGATGGTTCATAACGGCTATGACATGGGTCTTTACCAGCAGGACAGATTCCAGAGCATAGTGAATTAGAAATCCTTTATTGGCCTAGTTTATTGGGTAAGTCCTCTTAAAACTTCGATGTTATAGATTTCAAATGAGAATTTGAGAGTTCTTCCCTCGCCTGTGTTGTTATTATTATTAAGTTTCTATGGGTTCCTCTCCTTTCTCCTATATTAGTCTCAAACGGCTGACCGGGATTAAAGCTCAGTTTGTTGTTGTTATTGTCAATCACCAGAATTCCAGCAATCGAGAGTTACACCACGCCTTTTTCCCTTTCCAGGATCTAAATGAAAAAACTTGAGATGGGCTTGAATTCTATGAAAATCTTTGTGTGCTGTCAATTTTGAACCGAATATCAACCCTTTATATATACATAAAACCCTAATTCCATTGAGAGAGAGGAGGAGGAGGAGGTTTAATTTCAATTCAGTTCAGGCTAAATCAGATTGGTAAGTAAAATTCTTTCTTTTTTTTATTTGGTTGCAAATTCCTCTTTACATGATAGCAGTTGACAAGATTTTGTCCAGATTCAGAGCTGGTGTCTTCTACTTTCACATGTGCATCATTCATAATCCCCAATCAGAAACCCTCTCCCCATCTGTCTCCATCTCCCCTTCCCCCATCTTCCATCTTTAGTCATGCTTCTTTTTGTTAAAATTTAAATTATCTATTGATTAGAAACTATTCATCTAAGTAAAATTCAGTAATTGCTGGTAAAATCAAAAAGCCATGTGACTAATTTGAACATTTATCTCATGAGATTTATTATCTCATTAATCATTTTTCATGGTTAATTCTCAATGTCCTGGCTACGGAATTGAAGTGGATCAAGAGTCCATCGGTTTGGTATGATTAAGCCAGTTCAGTATCAGTATGGAACAATCTTGAATTTTGGCTATTCACTTCAGTATGGTTCAGTAATGGGGGTGTTTGGTAAGAGCTTACCAATTCAAAATCAGTTTGGTACTGTACCGAACCCATTTTTGCCCACCCCTACTCCAGATCACTTTTAAATAAAACACCTATTAGTTGGCCAAGGTAGGACCTCTCTTCTAAAGATCATGTCGAGTCAAACTCCTATCCCATGTGGAGTCCCAAGCAGAATACAACCCATAGAGGGGCGATGAAATTCCAAGTGAACCTCCATGCAAAAATGCCCTTCTTTCTTCTATATTGACTGTAATAAGCCAATTGTATAGAAGCTTTTAACCTCAAAGATACTAAACAGCATCATGCCGTCAATGTTGTGCCACATATTTGGAAACAGCATTTCCTCAAGATATAAGATCCTAATGATGAGTATGCACTTTGGGATCATGTTGTCTGTCAATTTTCCCACCCTTTTGCATTATCTATATCCTGTGTTCCATAACATATATTTCTCAAACTGTTCTCAAATAGTGCATATACTACAGAGCTTCGCCATTTTGAACCCACGCTAAATAATGAACATAGATATGAACTCAGAACGTGGCATGGCACAAGTATAATGACATCCCCTGAAAAGAATACAGTGCTCAATCCAACATGAAGGAATCTATCTACCTATGAGTATTATGTTACATTCACGTAAAATATCAATTATTAGTGGGAAACATTCTCAAATACATTTTTCACCTGCCCTGGTCCTAGAAATCACTTTCTTTGTGTCATGCATAAAAACGAATTATACCAGTACTCCTACAGCAAATTAAGTTAAATATCCATCTTGCACACAACAAAGGATAATATTACCACTTTATATTCAAAAGTCCAAAATAATGAATAATCACAAAGACAGAGAAACAAACAGCAAACATGATACAGCATTTACACTCACAAAAAATGTGTGCAAAATAAACCAAGAATATATTCCCATCATGAAGGAGAACGATGAGAACTTCTAATGATATTGCAAAAGCTTGATTTGAACAAACCTCTTGACAAGATTGAGATGTCTGTGCTGATACCACTGCAACATTCCTATTGTATTTAGCAGGAACAGAAGAAGAATGAAATGGTGAAGTGCGACCATCACTCTCAGCAGCAGACCGGAAGAATTGAGCATAGTAGCTTGTGGGATCAACTGCTTGTGGAACCTGGACAAAACCATTACTTAGCTCAACAAATTTTCTTTATTTTCTTTTCCATTAAAGCGAGAAAAATGCCAGAAACAAATCGCTAACTCTAGGCTCACTAAATCCGATGCTTGCAAAATATAATTTAAAAAGTTTGAATCATTATATAATCCAAAGGTACCAGATATTCATTCACCGAATCCAGATATACTAGAAGAATCATAAAATTCTTACCATATCTAAATGGCTAATAGACCAGAAACTGCAACAACTAAATTGACATTTATATGGAAACTATGTTAAAAGATATATAACACATTACACTAGAAAATAAAAGGCTTACCACAAAGCCCGGAAGGCGAGAAACGTCCCGTGCTTGGGACTCGGTTTCAAATGGTGGAAGCTGGCTCCCAAGGATGGGTGGAACAAAACCAAAACCGTAATTAGAAGTTTGAACAAGTGAATACGGATGGCCAGATGGCAGAACAGTTTCTTGCTTGGACTCGTACTCTGGGAGTGCATTGGAAGAAACATCAACATCTCCTGATGCTATATTTTTAGGCTCAGTTATTGGTGACTGCAGATGGTCATAAGTCTCCCCATCCTCAGGAATTGACAAATCATTCCGGTTGTTGCTGCAACCAACATCAGAAAGGGACGATTAGAATATGAGCTCTCAGAACACCAAAATTTACACTTTATTTTAATAAAGAAAGAAAAGTAACAAGTGTATAACCCTTCTACGGGTAAATATGCAACCAGAGACATTATGATCACAAACTCAATCTTTCATGCCAACATGGATGCGAAGAGGACATCATAATAAAAAATAAAAAATAAAAAATAAAAAATAAAAAATAAAAACTTGGCATCCGACTTCAATAAATGAAACTTTAAACTCACAAGTTATTGAAAAGCGACTCTTAAATCAATAAAAAAAAATGAAACTTTAAACTCAAGAGTTACTGAAAAGCAACTCCTAAATCAATATAAAAAAAAAATGTATATATGTAGTGTACAGGGGAGGGGAGGCAGCAAATAAATGTTTGATACTATTTACTAAATCATTGTCTAAATATATCATGGTTAGTAAAGCATATCGACAATATGAATAAAAGGAGAACAAAAATAACTATATCTTCACACACCTTGAAGTTGTTGGCTCCACCGGTGTTTCTTCAATCCCCTCAGAAGTGTCAGAAATGGGTGTGGTGCTATTTTCACTCCTATTATCATCAATGCAACACGTTCTGATGCCAAAAGTAGCATCAAAACTACCAAAACTAAACGCTGTTCTCTTTGCTTCAGGAACATGAATATTTTTTGCAATTATTACATTTTCCAGTTTTGAAGTCACTTGCTCAGTATAGATACGCAAATCAGGCTTTGGTTTAGCATTTACTTCCATCACGTTGGTGGAAACCTCAGATACACGAGCTGCTATAGATGCTGGAACATTAAGATCTGCTGGTTTAGGTTTCCACTCCTTTGAAGGGCCTACTGCTCAGAAAAAGAAAAGGGAATCCAAGTTCATTTTCTTCCCTGATAAAAAGAAGGAATTCAAACTCATAACTTGGGCACGTATCTGTTTGTCACAGAAATCATATAAACAGGAGCAGTCATATGAGAGCTTCTGTTTACAGCAAAAGCTATGATTTTAGGCATTGTCATTGGTACAAATATGCATGCTTATGTGAAAGAGATATGATAGGAAAAATAACAAAAGCTCTGACCACGACACAAAGTGGCAAATCATTGCTTGACTAATAGGACTTCAGTTCATGCTTCAAAGAAACAAATACTGTCTCCTCTTTTCAAGAGTCTCAAATTATATAGGATCTCCAAAAGCATCCAGAATTGGGAGATGATGCTTGAAATTAACAAATCTGCCATGAGGCAACCTTAATAATGAAAAAAATCAAATTAAACCAGACTCAACACAAAGATAACCATGAAATCAAATAAAGTTAGAGCAGGCATAGCAGTTCTCCTTTGTTTTCTTTAGCTCAAGCCATATCTTTCACTAAACTGTGAAATAAAGCAATTGCCAAAAATTCTCGATCACCAGTTCATTCTCATCTTCTTTAATTCTCTCTTCAAAATTTAGTACATCCAAACAGTATAGTAAACTTAAATTCCAAATAAAGCCATTCTTGTCAGAGAGACTACCTTTCTGAGGGCTGATTGCTTGTTGGGACTGTGTGCTGGAACTGGATGAAATCCTACCGGATGATGTGCTACCATGACTTGAAGTTGATGTGGGTTGTGAAGGCTTATCAAGCTGATTCTTACCGACTCCAACAAACTTGGCTGGCATCTTTCCTTGTATGGAGATTCCACTGTCAGATGCTGCAACATCAGTAATCCCAAAAACAGATCACTGTCGAGTCCAGAACAAGAACAATGTCTGCCTATTAAAAAATAAACTCCAAAATCTCTGACCAGTAGCAGCTTTACCTTCTGGCTCACCAGTTGTAAGTTGACTCCCCATTTCTCGTTTAATAGCACATGCCATACCAGAAAGCCTTGAATCATGAGAAGGCATGAGCACGGGATCAGAAGCTGATGAATAAACTCCAGAGGAATGTTGGACAATGGAACTTGGCTGTTCACTAGTGCCTTTAGTTTCTGACACAACGGTCAGAAGTTTACTTCCATCAACATGTAGTGATGTAGGTGTTGAACCCTCAGTCTTATTTATGTTAACGGCTGAAGTTGCTTCAGGTTGGTTGACGCTCTCTTTGTAGAAATGGGATTGCACAATAGCAGCACCATCAGAAAACACAGTGTGGGGACCATTAGACAAAGCAGAACCCAAACTGCAAAAACATGTGAACATGTTGCATGTCAGAGAGAGATATTACACACAAAGCTTCCCAGCTCCGGCAACAGGTAAGGATATTCAAAGCCACTGATCCCATCACTTATTGGAAAACCATTTTTCCTATCATAAACAATATTATTGAAATGCATCACATGGCTATAAATAATAACCCACTAAACGCTTCAGACCATTACTTTCACCATATTTACCTTGCTGCAGGAACAGTTTCTTTGTTTTTCCCATCCTGAGAGGTTGAGGAAGATGAGAAAGCAGCACCCCTCTCCGTGACTTTATTGAGTCCATTTTCCTTCCCTGGTAAAGAACCCCTGCCACCACCAGCATCTGCCAAGAAGGATGACCAGGAGAGTGTAAGTTGCCAAGTGCAAAAATCCACTAGTGGATATAATAGTTAAAGATAACAGTTACAGAGAGATTAACAGATTTCAAATGTTGGGATTAAAAATATATGATGTCAGAATGACAGCACTAACATTTTCTTCGTCAATTTAAGAAGGCAGAATATATGTGGATGTGGTTCCTGATATATTTCAATGCTCCACAAGCCAGTGCAGATAAACAAAAATGTCAATTCTCACTAATCCTGAGACAGAGAAACACCTGAGGCATAAGGACGATGCTAGGCACTGATAGGTAGCTAACATGCTCATTTCCCTAAATTTTGCTTCAAAATATTTTTTAAAAAAATGTATTTCCACCAAGCCAATTAATTCTGGCAAAAATCAAAATATTTAAGCATACAGTCAAAAATCAAATTCGCTAGAAATATAGGGGTTTGCATGTCGGCTAATGAATAAATTTAAGGTCTTATGCAGTAAATACAAATATTAATAGTACAATTAAAATACTATCTTCACACATTAGTGACAAGAAAGTCACCCAGTACTCGATGCATCCCATTAGACTTGTCAAGTCCAAGATGGGCAAAATGTAGACAACCATACCTTCTTTCATAAAGTAAATATGATATCAGTTTTAATAATTTAGCACAATGCAAGCAACTTTGCCTTCAAACTTCACTTATAAGGCATTAAAAATATAAACATTTGTTTTCTTGTAGGACTAGCTAGGTTTCATATTGTTTTCCTGCCCTGGAAAAAAATTAAAAAAAGACCTAAAAAAAGAAAGCAAACATGCACTGAAATACACCCAGGAATGTGGGAGGGTTAAAGGACAAATTGACAACATCACCTGTACCAGTCTATAAGTACTACAGAGATTCAATTTTTTCCAATCCAAACTAACTCTTCTCGAGCCAAAACCCTTTTTCCCACCTCTTCGGAAAAATATGCTTGCTACCACTCAACTGAATGTAAACCATTCAACGTAGCTTCAAGATGGGAGTAAGAAAATTTTTTTCGCTTTGCAATATTTAGAGGGGGATTAGGATTACCATTCCTCCACCAAAATGATAATGGATTATTACTCTTTTGGTTTGCAAAGAGAACAAGGCTACAGGTTTGGAAGTTGAAAAATAGAAACTGAACACTAGGGGGTTGTTCATAAACAGAGAAACACTCCAATTTACCAGAAAAACTAGAAAAGTTTTCTGGAATCATTTGAAAAAAGAGTTTTACGTTCAGGTGTGGTATTTTTCCAAATTGGAAAAAGGAAACCAATTTCCTTTTTATAACATTATTACTAATTGTGGAGAAGCTCAAATCGAGCTTCTCCAAAATTTTCCAATCCTTTTTTTTTTTTGGTAAGATCAAGTTATCTGTTCCTCTTCCCCAAATCCTCCTTCCTCCTCGTCATCACTCTTCTCATCAACATAGCCTCCTTCCTCATTTATCTCCAGTGACATCAACAAAGCCTCCAACCAAGCACCACAAAGCAAGACGCAGATGCAGGTTTGAATGAAAAGAGCAAAACAAGCAAGACCCAGATAGGGAATGGTATAAAAAAATACAGAAAGACAGATTTGAAATTGGAATAGAGAACTGTAGCAAGAACAGACCTTGATGGTGTGTGGGCTGTTCAGAGGGGAGAGATGCTTCAGAAAAGGTTCTGTCAAACACATATTTCTTGAGTAGTAATTTCTGAAGAGAATCAAAATTGGAGGCCATCTCTCACAAATTTGTGAATGCTAAATCCAATCTCTCGCTTCCTTTCCCTTTCTCTTCTATTCTTTCCTTCTCAATTAGCATTAGACAAGAATATCATATGCTGATTTGAGTTAAGTAGTTTTAGGATAGGATTTAATTGAACTTTGGCCAGAAATTTGATAAACCAAATGTTTTTAGCTACAATACGATGCTTAATTGGCTAGCTGATCCTGTGCAAATCAATGAAGCAGAAAAGCAGTTAAATGAAATGCAGCAAAGAGAGACATTGTTTCGTGGAATTCAAAATGATATGGTGTTAAGTTCTTGACTTGTTCCATCAAGTGCCTGAGCATCACAATGCATCATGAATGTGATAGTTACTTCACAAGTGTAATCTACTTCAAAGGACCTCTTGTGTTTTCTCAGTTGAGTGTGGTTTTATGGCTTTGATTTGATGTGCTTATGTTATTAGTGTTGCCATATAGCATTAGACATGAATGTCTTGTGCTGTCTTGGGCTTAATTAATTTTTGGATAGGATTTAATTGAACTTTAGCCAATATTTAATTGAATTCCAAATGGATGCCATGTAAACTTATAATAAGTTATGGATAATAAATTTTGCTTCCAACAGATTGTTTAGAAAATAATGTTTTTTAACCAATTTGTTTTTCTAACTTGAAAAAAAAATGTCCTAAAATTTTGTGAAGTGTACGTGTTATCAAATTTTCCATGGGAATATGAAAATTAGAAATGAGTAGATTGAGTTGGAAAATGAAAAATACCTTCTGTTACTGAACAGCACCTAGGTTTTTGTAAGAAAAGAGATAAGGAATGTACATCAAGAGGTTAAAGTTGAAAGTTATTAATCGAGCCAGATCATAAGGGTTTTTGTAACTGAGGGAGGTGGAAGCTCTGTAAAGCCTTCTGGAGTCTTGCAGGTCAAATTTAATTCTTGGCCCATTATTTAAATCATCTAATAGAACCTGGGCATTTCAATTTGATATTTTCTACTTATATTTTCTGCTCTGCACTCATGGCACAGTATGTGAAGAGATTGATGATGATGAATTATAGGCGCATCCACCAGCATGAAATCCAATTCAGATACCTTCACATCATATTTAAAGGCCATGCGTGTAGTGCAGCAAATAAGCGTACAAATAAAAACAAATATATATATTAATAGTGAACAACCCAAGTTCTCTTACAACAAACAGCTAAGAACAGGTAACAGGATTTAGAAAATGTATTATAGAACCTTTATCAACTTTCACTTAAACTGTTGCCAACTTCCAACTGCTCCACACAAACATGGCACATGAATTAATTTAAGTAAAAGATATACATAATATGTCCATCCTTATTCCAATCTTGTTTCAAATTTGTAGCTTACCATGAGTTACATGGCGAGCTGAAAAACTGCTCCAAGCACCTCTACTTCCCCGCCCGATGCCTGGCCTCCACCTTGATTCGGCTGCCTCCTTACTGTTCACATTCTGATTATGATAAAGAAGATGGATTATTAGTAAACTTAACATCTAAGCATAGGGTTAACAAACCAAACAACATAGGCTTGCTAAAGTCAAAGACCAATGTGAAATGTTTGTTTCAAAAGCTGCACTCTCTCTCTCCTCATTTTGTGCAAGATAAGAAGTAAACTTTGAGCTAATTTCACCCACATTTGTTTCTAACGACAAACCACCTATATTTGGAGTCTATACTACAATAGAAGCAAAGAATATAATAAGTTTTCAACACACAGACATACGCAAGTGTTCTCAGAATATCCCACGGGACAAAAGCAACATCCGATGCTTCGTCAGACATCTCACCTACCCAACATAAAGCAACACTTAATTGCCTCCTCGTTGAAATTTTAACACAAACACTATTTTTTATTATTATTATTATTATGAATCATAAAAAGCAGAATAGACAAATATACTAGCGTGTGTAAGAATTTTACATTGTTAAAATTTTTTTCTCCGTTAAAAGAGGAGTTCATAAACATCCAAGCATGTGCCATGAAAGCTTGAGCCCAACAATAAACTAGTTACACTAGGAAATTACAAACTAAAATGATAACTGTAAATGTCAGTATAAATTAACACATTATTATTATATACAAAAGATTTGAAAGTTAGGCCATTCCCATTTGTTTCAATTTTTTAATAGAAAAAGAATAATATTAGATGCAATAAAAAGCATACCAAAGCTCTAAGGATAAGAAATTCTCATAATTGAATTAAAAAAAAAAAAAGACTTAAGACACAGACTATAGGACTGCTCTACAACCCCAATACAACTACTTTAAACTATAACTTTAGTAAACGCATGAGGCATGCAACCTGTGAGAAGCATAGAACACAATCTTATGCCAAGGAGAGAAGCACCTATTATTTGACTTCTTTTAAATACACCAAGAAATATCCACAGAAGCACAACTCCAAAGAGAATGAGCATCTTTCTAAACTCTAAAATCTGTCAGAAGCAACCCATGGAGGTTTCAAGCACGAATGTACACATCACCACCCAAAACAAAGAGGTGATAACAAGGAACTACAATTAGAAGCTCTAACTCCAACATTAGCATCCCATCCATTCTATCAGAGACAATATTTATTTTTGATAACTTTATGCCAAAAAGAATTAGATTCTAAGGAAAATCTCCAAAGGCATTTGTCTACCAGAGAAATCATTTTGGATGCCGATTTATCGAGAACCAACCACAGATTTAGTTTTTAAAACCCAGAACCTAACTTACCAAATGATCCGTTTTAGTCTTCCCCGTTCATTTAAACAAATTTATTTGAAAGGAAAAATTTTCTGCCAAGGCAGAGGGTTTTATTTGATCCTTGATGGTTAACAAAATTAATACCAAAGATCTTCTTCAAGAAAAGAAACCTTTTAAAGTTATCTACCCAGATGTTTGTGTCATGTACAACAATAGATCATTTGTTTTTTACTCTGTTCTATTACAAGGGAGATGAGGAATCAATTGTTTGCCATTTGTCAGAATATTTGGTTCTGCCCAAAAAGACTTGCTAATTTATTCCTCATGATTTTCGGAGGCTTTGGGGGGTGGGGGACTTGCTAATATCACGCCTCAGGGATTGTTAAAAATTATCGTTTAGAAGAGTTAAGGAGGGATTTGAGTGCAATTGTATACTAGTTGCTTTCATTGTTTTTTTCTTCTCTTCCAAGTATCCATTATCCCTATGAGGTTTCTGTACATTTCCTTTTTCTTCTAATGAATTCCTCCTTTTTTAAAAAAATTAAAAAAAAGAAAGAAAAAAAAAACACTTTTCAGCCAAATGAAATCTCTCATCAATTTCTTAATCTTCTCTAACAAGAATCTTAAAGAAGGAAAGAAAACAGATGGGGATGTTCAACTAAGATGCGAGAATAAGATTAATATGCCCGTCTAAAGAGAAAAAATTGTCCTTCTATTTCTTTAACCTACTACTAATTCTATGCATGACATTACCAAAAATGAACACTTTTGGGATTTCCTTCCAAAGTTTTAAACAGAAATAGGCTATTCTTTTTTTCTCACAAATGATAATGGTTGTCAAGTTGTCAGCAGTGTTAAAAGGTACATTTATGCCGAGAAGCTCACTCTTGTCCATATTAACCTTAAGCACAAGACCTTCTCAAAGAAGGGTGATCTTATCCCCAAAGCCATCAATGTCCTCTCTAAAAAAGGATAATATTATTCACAATCTAAAGATGAGGAATGTAGACTTTGATAGCTCTCATCCCAAGACCAAAAAATCATTGCTTCGAATCTCTCGCTCAATCAACCTACCCAAAGGATCCACCATAACAGTAAAGATGAAAAAATAAAACAGATCTCCTTGACTTAACCCTAAAGAAGCAGAATACCAACTTTTAGGCTTTCCATTGATAATGACGAAATAAATAAATAAGTATCTGAACTAAAACGGCCTTATCTACCTTCTCCGATGAATCCCAAATCCCATATTTTCCAGCACATTACTTAAGAAACTCCAACCATCTATCATAAACCTTTCAAAACATAACTTCAGAACTAACCCCTATCATACTTCTTAACAGTCAACTGTCTTATTTGCTACCAAGCATGCATCCAAAATCTGTATACCTAGTGTGAAAGCATTCTCATCAAGCACCTCGCACAACGTATTAGCTAAAACCTGAACCACAATTGGATAAAAACTAGTGTTAAGATTAATAGGTCCAAATCTTTCACTTTCAAAGAGATTGTTTTTAAAAAAATTAAGGGTTGTAAAAGAAGTTCTTCGTGCTCATATCAACCCTGGTGAAAAACTCAAGAAAACTCTAAATAAATTCTCATACATGGCATCCCAAGGAAGCCATGGTAAAGCCATCAGGACCGGGAGTTCTATCCTTATCAAAGCTAAAGGCAACTGGATAAATCTCATCCATCTCAAAGGGTTTTTCTAGACATAAGCCTCCAGAACTCTATTAAGTACTAAGTACTTCAATTATAGAATGGTCTCTGGTTTTCTCAGTGCAATCTCCCTGTACAAACTCACAATCAATGTTGTTATGAGAAATTTTACCTCTTCCTCCCCATAAGATCTCCCTTAATTTTTTAAGTAAGACATACTACCTAGGTGGCCATTACCAAGCACACAAACCTCACCTTTATCTCGTCCACCATTCTAACAGGAGATTTTGATGAATAGAGCCTGCTTGTTCCTACATCTACTCACCTTGATGAGACAATCATTTTCTAGGAATGTCGACACTCAAACCAGCCAACAAATCACCAGGCACAGTCCAGTCTAAAAGAAATCAGGCCAAGACATTTGCTCCCCTTATTCTCCACCAAATTGACAAAAAGGAATCACTGTTCCAACGAAACCACCCTCAAAACTCCTTTGATTAGACTTTAGACAAATGCACTGTCTTATTCACAGGCCAAAACCTTGAATATGTAAACAAAGGCTAAAAGGAAATGGTAAATCATGATACCTAATTGGAATAGATTACTAAAAACTATTAAACCTGCTTGATTTTCAGAGTTTTGATAGAGAGGAGGAGATAACTGGAATTCAGTTTCCTTCATTGAATCCCCAATCTGGTTTTGTTTGAATTCTTAGGAAATTTATCATTGCAAGGTTCATACTCCCATTTTTTTTTCAATTATCTGGCCAGTACAAATAGGAATAGGGTAAATTCAAGTTTTGCCTCCTTTCTTGTGTGTTGGTTTAGTGATTGATACATTTAATTCAAGTTTTAGCCAATAGCAAAACAAATTTAAAAAGTAAAACATTGATTATCTTGAGTGCTCTTTGAAATAAAGTTTGATGGAGTTCTTAATTGCTCTTTAAATAAAAATATACCTTCTATTTCTATCTCTATTTCAATTTCTTTGACAACTTCTGGTGATTTCGATCACAAAAGAACCACATTAGGTCACACAAGCCAACTCATAAATCCAGAAAGATGGCGAGATCCTTTATGATAACTTTCTAAAGAAGGTTATTGCATGATCAACTCAACCAAAATGTACATTGCTAATGTACACATAGATATTATACACCTAACAAACCATTGTCATGATGTTACAAGCTACACATTCCGTTGATATTAAGAATACAGATCCACATGACAACAGATACTCAATTCAACCCAAACTAAACTAAACTATAGGGAATAACATTCTAAATAAGGTTATTGCGTGATTTCAAAACAATCAACCCAACCAAAATGTACTTCGCTAATATACACATAAATATTAATATACCAAACCAGTGTCAAGACGTTACAAATACACATTCCATCAATATTAAGAATCCAGATCCCACATGACAAAAGATACTCAATTCAACCCAAACTAAACTAACCTCCATCCTCAATTAGTTAGGATTGGCCATATGATCAATCTTTTCCATTTTAATTCTATTAAAATAATCTTATTTGTTAAATCGAGTATCATATCATATTTACCTCTATTATAGATTTCTAAGCTCTTTATGCAGTCTTCTCTGAACATACCCAAAACATCTGAATTTATTTTATCATCTTATCCATGATTAGGATATCCCAAATTTAACCTAGCATGCTCATTTTTAATTTTATCGTTTCTTATTACTCCACTCATCCATCTTAGCATTCAGATTTCAGCCATACATGTATTATGTGTATATTGAATTTAATAGCTCAATATAATACCATAAAGCATTGTTTGTCTGATTGCAATTCTATAAAACTTGAGTTCAAATTTAGATGGAATATTATAGTGAGATGACACTATGGATGCACTTCTTTGATTCATCTACCTTGCTTTAATCCTATATGTGACATCTTCATCAATATTTCAACCTTTATGAATGATAGACCGTTGATTTTTAATAGTCCTACAGACTACCACGAATTGTTTTCTAATTTAGGCAGAGTACTACGATGACGTAACATCTGCATGCACTACTCCATTTCATCCAACATGCTCTCATCTTGTATATGGCATCTTCATCTATATATCCATCTTTATGAATAATAGATCTAAGTAACAAAGTTTTCCTCTTACGGCCTTCTTTCCCTTCAAGTTTACCATCATCCAAATCATTAGTTATACTAAAGTTGCATTCCATGTACCTTTTTTTTTATTCTGGTAATTTAAAAACCTTTGGATTTATGGCATTTTTCCATTTTTCTAACCTTTGCTTCACTCATGTATATAATCCACAAACAACGGATTCCAAAAAAATATTATCCCAAATATCACGTGTAAGATTGTCCATTACTAATACAAACAATTAACGACTTAATAATGATCCTTGGCGAAGACCTATGGCGATAGAAATTCTTTTGTTTCATTATCAATTACTGTAACAACTATAATTGCTCCTTCATACATATCTCTAATTATAATGACATAAATAACATATACCATTTTTTTAATAGAAAAATAGATTTGAATTAGAGGTTAAGAAGATTGCACAAAGCCTACAAGGATAAGAAATCCTTAGGAGCAAAAGATTAAAATAAAAAAAGTTATCGCTAATGAAATCTTGCTCTCGAATCTTCTTCAACTATTTATACTATAATCTTTATAAAAACCACAAGCATGAGTCCATAACAGGTTATAAATGCAATCTTATCTGAAATAAGAGATCTTTGTGTCCTGTTCTCACCAATTCATCAGGGAACAGCTAGAAATTCATGTTTCCCAAGTGAGTGGGTATCCTTCTTCCCTTCAAAGCCCCTAAGCTTTGTGAGAGAATCAAATCACGGAGACCCCAAGGACTAACATGCAATAAAACAATGTAGAAATAAGTGATCTCCACTTTCAGAATAATTGTAGCACATGATAGATATGTTCAGTGAGATAACTTTATAAGATCTACTTTTTTGAAGTAGATCGTTGGCATTAATCTTCGTTAACACGCTGGACTAAATAAAAGTCTTAAATGATGAGAACTTCAATTTTCAAAAAAAAAATATATATTTAGAGGAAAACAGGGGTATTTGAAAACACTAATAAGATGATGAAGCGAAGATTTTGCAAGAAAAAGCAGACAAAACGTGAAGACCCTATCCCTAGTGTTTGAAACATTGTGGGAAGTTTCCCTTGTAAAAGGGAAATTAGGGAAGAAAGCTCTATAGCTTCTCTATCATAAAAATTCTTAACAAAGTGAAAGTCTCACAAGATCAAATGTCCCTTTAAATTAGAAATATCATTGATGAGATTATAATGAAGCCTAGACAACCTTTAGAAACGAGGGAATATGTCATATGCTTTCTCCACATCAATAAAGATCACACGTTAGTATATATCCATTAAATGCCTAATCAACTAGATAGCTTCCAAGGTTTACCAATATGGCATAAAACCAAATTAACTGTATGAACCTTTTGCATCTAAACGATATTGCTGTCTACGAGAATTTAATAATAAGACTCATTTGCTTAATCCCTAATAGTTTCAAGGGTTCTCAATATCATATGTGCTCTTAATATTAATACTAGAGTTTTTTTTTTCTCCACTTATCCAATATTTTCCTAATCTTAATTACCTTATTGTGTAACTTAGTCAATCACATTTCATTTCCAAACTTCAGTTGTAATGTTGTCTTGTCCTTGTCTATTTTTATTTTCCTCAAAACAGCTTCTACTTCAAACTTTTGGATGCTTCTTTTATACCTTGCTTAGTGCCATTAGGTTCTTATCTAATTATTGCAAGATTGTCATCAAATAAATCATACCAAGTTCTTGAATATTTTTATTATCGTCATTTTTACCAAGATATTCTGACTCTCAGTTTTAATATAATTTATTGATCTAGGTCATCTCTTCTATCCAAGCTAGCTTATATATACAACTTTTTCACCCTCTCTTTCCCTAATTTATGGAATTGGTTCTCATACACTTTATTCTTAACTAAAATCAAAACTTCATTTTAGCAACAACTTGCACACTCTTGTCCCACCACCCACTCTGCCAAAATCTTCAATATTCTCCGAACACCTCTTTTGCTATTTTGATAATACACTCTCTCATTTTGTCTCATAGTAGCACTTGTTTCCACATCTAGATTCAATTTGCTTCCTTTGTCATCTTATCTTCAAAATTTCTATTCTCTCCCCATGTAAATTCCACCACTTAATTCAATTCTTATGATTTCTTTCACATGCCCTTTTCCATCTAGTACCACTAAATTGTTAACCTCTTGGTTTGTATAGTTTTACACCTGGCAAATTATTTTATACAATTTTTTTTATAAGAAAATTGCATATTTGACTAACTCTCACCCACTGTCAAAAGTTTCCGCTCTATTTCGAGACCAAGCATTAACCAGAACTGGATCATAAGCAGTTACAAAAATCTAAGACAGCGTTTCAGAATTAATTTTTCTCTCAATAAACATATCCACAGGTATTCTACCATAACCACATGCATCCTTGCCTCTATTGCCCATTCAAATCTCCACCTGTTACTAATTTTTTCTCCATTTGGCACACCTTGGACTATCATACCTATATCTTTCCAAACTTGTCACTTTACATCCTCCTCAAAACCTATTTGCAGGGCATATGCACTAACAATATCACAAATCTCTTGCCCTAACACCAATCTCACCAAAATCATCCTATTCCCCTGGTATATTTATTGGACAACCTCTTTTTTAATTATTTTTTATCATTTAAGACTGCATACCTATACTTAAAACCACTATTCTATATCTCCTAGATTTTCTCCCACTGATTTGGTTTCTTGCAAGCAAATTATATTGACCCTCCTAATGACTGTGTCAACAAGATCCATTTCCTTACCTATTAAGGTGCCTATATTCCTCCTAACTATTCTAATCTTGTTCTCTTGGACTACATTCTTTACCAGTACCCATCCATAATGCGAGAACCCTTGCATATTTAGAATTATATCCAAGCACTAATCGACACCCCTTGCTAGTAATACACCATAATTATATTTCTTCAACATATTAAACAATCAACCTCAATCTCTTCCGCATGTCCCAAGCCAAAAGAGATTAAACAAGCATGACGTATCAACATTCCAATCCAATCAAGACAAGCTATTGAGAATCCAAATAAGTTTACACTAAACAAAGGAAATCTTCACCTACAATAATAGATATGGAGAAACAATTACTATTTAATTCACTAGAATCTAGGCAACATGTTACAGTCACCTGGGCAACATGAGGAGCTCATTCAGGGGAAAAAATGCGTAAACAAGGTTACTTAAGGCTCAAACAAAATAAAGAAGAAAAATTACAATTTCTTGCTGCACTTGAATACGAAGCATAGAGCTACACAGATGAAACTTAGGAAATAGGCTCGAATGGATCGCGTTAGAGACAGGAATTGTATTACTCAATTTTTCAATTGGTTTGCCAAAGGTAGGAAGAAGAAGAGATATATTAGAGAATTAGAGGATGACATGAGAAATTTTATTACAAACCCCGTCTCTAAGGATCGGATTAGAGAGGGGAATTGTAATACTCGATTTTTCCATTGGTTTGCCAATGGTAGGAGGCAAAGGAGGCATATCAGAGAATTTGAGGATGACCTGAGATGTTATTTCCAACCCTGTCTCTTATGAGAAAATCATTACTAGTTTTTATAGGAATGTATACACCAAGGAAGATAGACCATCCTATAATTGAAGGTCTTTATTGGTACCTAATAGAGAGTTTTAAAGTCTCTTCACTAGAAAGACCCTTTGAGAGGGATAAAATTCGTAGAGTAGTCTTTGGCTTTGATTGGGATAAAGCCCCAGGTTCTCATAGTCTTACCATGCCTTTCTTTCAGGAATTTTGAAATGTGATCTATGAGGATTTGTTTTCAGTCCACAATTAGCCTTTTATTCATGGAGAGGTAGGTAAAAGTATGAGTTCTATTTTATTTTCCTTACTCCTAAGAAAACTCACTCCTTGGAAGTAAAGAATTTTAGACTAATTAGTATTAACTCTTGCTTTTACCAAATTGTTGCTATAGTGTTCACTAACAGGTCGTGTGTGGTGCTTGGTGCTTGATGATACTATTTATTGCAACCTAGGTGCTTTTATAGGAGGTAGACAGACCCTAAATGATAATTTAGTTGTCATTATTAATTGTGAGAAAAAGATATGACCAATTTTATATTTAGGGGTTCCTTTAGGGGAAATTCCAGAATAGTTCATTTTTAGGATCATGTTGCAGATAGCATTAGTAAGAGATTTAATGGGTGGAATGGCACTTTATTAATTTAATTGAGTTTTTGACCCTTCTCCTTGCATGTATATCCTTCATCCCCTTTATTTTATTTCCATTTTCAAAATTATTTTTGTAGCAATGGAGAAAATTGAGAAGTTAATGAGAGATTTCCTTTGGTCAAGAAGTGAGCTGGCCACATGGGATCATCTAGTAAGTTGTAAGCATGATTCAAAGCTTAAATCTAGAGTTTGTTTGGGTTTCGATTATTTGGTATCAAAGAACAATTCTTGGTGAGTAATGATTTTGAGATCCCCCCCCCCTTTTTTTTGATGAATGATTTTGGGATTCCCGTCAAACCTAATTTGTTTATGGCAAAAGATTATCATAAGCAAGTATAGTCTCCCATGGATGGGATGGCAATGTTTGAGTGAGAACTTCTCATTGCAATCCCTTGAAACTTCGTATCTGGGTTACATCAAGCTTTCCTTCCTCTTATGCCTTTCAAAGTGGATGATGGTTCATGTGTTCCTTTTTCAGGAGGTTTTGGACTAAGGATTCTCTCTCATTCATTGCTTTTCATTGACTATTAGTTTTCTAGGTTTCACTTGACTCCTATGGAGACTTTTATAATTCAAAGGGGCATTTGATCTCTTGGGAGTTTCATTTTTTAAGAGATTATAATGATAAAGAAGTTGTACACTCTTCTTCACTCATTTCCCTTTCACAAGGAAATGAACCTTCTCCATAAGTCCCTAATACTAGAATATAGTCTTGATACTATGGGTGTTTTCTCTTGCAAATCTCTTTTCCAACATTTTATTAGCCTCCTCCAAACTCCTTCTCCTTTAACCAATTTTATCTAAAGGTAGAGATTTCAATCAAAGTTAAGACTTTTACTTGGTCTATCTTACTTAACAAGCTTAAGATTGATAATTTGTAATAAAAGATGAGACCTTCTAAAATTATCTCTTTAAATGTTTGTGTCATGTATTATAATAATTAAAAGAATAGATAGCACATGTTTTGTATTGATCTATTGCATGGGAGACGTGGAATGTCTCTTTGGTATCTATGATAACATGTGGGTTGGTCTAAGGAATCCCCCAAGTTGTTTCTTACAAAATTTAGAGGTTTTTGAAGAGCAGAAGTCTCTCACTTTGGCAACATGCTTTGTGGCCATTTCTTGTAGTATTTTGAAGGAGCAGAATCCCTTCATTTTAGAGAAAAAGAAACATGGGAAGAAAAAAAGAATTAAGAAAAAGCAAACTAAGAAATAAAACATAACAAAAGTACAATGACGCCCTTGCTTTTGCATCTTGTCAAAAAAAAAAGGAGGGTGCTCCACCTAAGGCCCCATAAGGTTTGAGCAAGATCCTCAAACACCCACGATGCCATTGACAATAATAAGACAAAACCTAACAAAAAAGCACAATATGTGGACAATAAAATCCAAATAGAGCCTGCAAGGATTAAAACCTGCTCAACCACAAAGGGTGCTATTTCACTTCAAAATCCTATAATAGCCTAGGAAGAAAATTGACGTCAATTGCAGCCACAAGTATTCATATTATGAAGAACAAAACTGAAAACAAACTTGACACCAAAATGAAATGAAATATCAAAAAAATTACTCATTGAAACCAAGCTCTAATACTCAAGCAAAAATTTTTGTTCATAGACATAAATTAGGTGCCGCACAAATTTTCATAAGCACATCCACAGTAAACATATATTACAGTTAAAAATGTTAAATATCAACTTGGCATTTGCAATAACCAAATGACATATTTTATAGAGTGTCAAATTTATGAGTGTCATCCATATGCATGGGCCATGCTACCATGCTAAATTTATGAGGGTGTCTGTCAATCGAAACTGAGTTTGAATATGACAAAGTTTCATTTCAACAGTTTAAGTCATGTACTACCACCCATAAAAAAAGTAAAATAAAATAAGTTGAAAGCCCAACAGTGACCCTTACAAAAATCTGTTGTTCATTTTCTGTCCCGCATACTAATAATAATGAGAATCAAATATGCCACTCGGTGAGTTCTCACCATGTTTGATGGCATCTGTGTCCAATACATATCCAACTGTGTTCATTTTTGAAGTGTTTTGCTCCATAGTGTCAGTCTAAATATAAGATGATGCATTACTAGACAAAATTGATAATCATTCCCCCAAAAAAGATACATTACAACACAAACGTAAAATCTATGTCAAGTTTAGGAACACAAAGAATAAGCAAACCAACCAACCACGACTCATAAAAGTCAAAAACCAATAGTGAAATTGTACCTCTTTCCTCTTGTCACGCTTCCTCTTTACTTCATGAAAAGTATCTGGCAACCACAACATACAACATTACACTTCTCTTGGTAATTTTAAGTAACATATACAAGGAAAGACTCGTGGATGGAATTGAAGGGGTCTATTGCATAACTACATTACAGACAGCTAACTTGATGCTAAGATTGAAGCATAAGAATTGTTTGAAAACATATCATAGTAGCTACTGAACCTTTGACGATAACAAAATGATGGGAAAGAGATTAAGCAAAAACTTGTATGTTTACCATCCTTCAATATGCCAGAAATAGGGACAAGATTTGTTCATTGAGCATAATCTTTCCAATTCGTAAATTTGCTCCTTTCTGGTTCTCTTTTTTCAACTTTTGACACTCATTCAGAACTTACATCTTTTTAATGCAGAATTATCATTTTATCAAAAAGGCCTTAACTTGCTATTCACAATGCTCAGTAGAGTTAAAGATTCCAACATCTTTTAGCTTCTTAGATATCACAAATAGTGAACACACGCATCCTAAGTGTCAAGATATTAGATAGAAACATAAGAAGTTTGCAAACAAATAAATAAATAAATAAGAAAGACTATCAATGACACCAAAAATGAACTCAAGCAAACAATCTACTATAATAGCGAACTTCCATAAACGAGGAATCTTTATTGTATCTCATTCATGTTGAAACTTAAAAACTACATTAATAAACTTAATGTAAGCACCAAGATATCCCAGTTGGCAACTTATTTACAGCGTGAAGAGGGCGGTGTGATCACTCTGCCTGGATTCTTTGCTATCAAGCCAGTTCAACAGCTTTGTAGTTTTTTCCTCTTTTTTTGGGGGGGGGGGGTTTGGGAGGGGACAATACAAGTCAGTGGACAGTGTAAACTAACCAAATTACATCATCCGCAGAAGGCATCATACTCGTGTCCAGCACTTTCAAATCATACTCTTCCCAGAAAATATTAGAGGAAAACAGAAAAAGTGGCAACAAATAAGACATTTTTGGGGGAGCGGGGGTGGGGCTGTTCACTACCCATGTAGATTGTGACAGTTGACTGTCAGATTATGAAGAAAGCAGATAGTGAAGCAAGCCAACAGAGGCAAGCTAAAACAGTCTGATAGTCCTTCCTGATAAAGAAAGAAAATTGGAGTGAAGTGGATGTGCAGAGAAAGAAGCACTAGAAAGCTTAAGCTTTTTATTTAATATTCAAACAGATTTAGGAATTGAAACAAAGGGAAACCCATCACAGCCAAAGCCAACAAAAAGACCCCCAAGTCAGTTTCCATAAACCGACTCCGGAGTAGCCAGATTCTAATCATAGTCTAGAGAGAGAGGAATCAAAATCACGAGAGGACAACAATCTTCCAAAGTGAAAGGGACATCATAGATCGCAACATGACAGAAGAAAAAGGAGAAATGCAAGTCAAAAAGAAGGGGAGTGTAGTACCCTGAAGGAGCAGCTTTTGAGTGGTCTCGTTGGGATCCATGGAGCATTCCTTGAGCATTGCGTAAATCTCGTCATCGCCGTGGTTGCCGGTGATCTCCTTAATGTTTTGAATCGTCTTCCGTACACTGCTAGGGATTGAAACCCTAGCGCCACTGCTGCTGTCCATTCTTCCCCAGTCCACTCCCCTCCGCCCCAACAGACAGAAATTGGAAGGGAAAAAAAAAACAAAAAAAAGGAGTGTATGGTTGGGGATCACACACACCCCCACCCACAGAAGAAAAAGATGGAGTGATTACTTGTCGGCTTGGATTGATCGATTGATTCAGGTGGGTGTGAGACTTAGATGATGAACAAGAACGATCGAAAGCCTATATATTTTATAATAATTAAATAGAGGGGATTAGAGAAATAATCCCTAATTTCTTAATGTTCTTTCCTTCCACCACACCACCAACATATCGCATGTATAGATTTATACATATAAATGTAGGGAGAGAGGGGAAGACGAGGCAAGACTGCCATGTATGACCATAGGACTTTCTGGTTTTTCATTCCCGTCTTTCTTTTCTTTTTTCCTGGCCGCCTTCTTTCACCTTGCCCTGCCCGATGAAAACAAACCTTTATTAAAAATAAAAATAAAAATAAAAAATAATTGCCTCACTCTCTCACAATTGGGCGAGTTCCAATTTCAAAACGTTTTTTCCTTTTTCTCTGAGTAAAATACCAAAAACACCCCAAAGTGTGGATCTGAATTATTCGTTTATCAAAATTATAAATTCTTATTAACAATATAGATATAAGCGTGAAAGACCACCAGCCACCTAGATTTCGTCGTCCTCCAATTGGCGCGGGGTGATTGGTCGTTGGTGAGGTGGAGCTTATGTGGCCCGTTGTTTCCTTGTCGTCGTTGGTGAGGTGGAGCTGTTTGTTTTTTTGTCGTTATTTGCTTTTGTCCCCTCTTTCTCCTGTCCTTTCTCTTTCTTATGTTGTTTGTCTTTGTCTGTTGTCATTATCGTTATCGGAGATCTTAATCAACCAGATTTGGTTCTGGATCTCGCGAAAGACGTGTCTGCAGTGGTTGAGAGGACTCGTAGTCGTTGTGATTAGACCTTTGCGTCTTCATTTTTGTTTGCTGTGTCTTCTGTTCTCATCTCTTGACAAAAGCAGGACGGGTGCTCTCTTTCTTTGTATCTCGCTCTCTGAATGGGGCGAGTGGATCGGTCCGGTTTCAGGTATTGATTGTGGCAGTTTCTCTTCTCTTCTTCTTCTTCTCTTCTCTTCGCTCGTGTGATGGTTTGTTTTTGTGTTCCTTTTTAAAGGTCCGATGATGCCGGTTTTCCTTTTCTTCTTCTATCTGTTTCAATGGTTTCTCTTTTTGTTTTTCGTTTTTGAAGGTTTGTCTCTGTAGGTCGTGCGGGACTGTTGTTCAGGGTGTTGTTGGAGATGCCCACCGAGCTTTTCTCTTGCAGAGTTCCCCAGTGTGGCGAATATATTTATCCTCTTCCTCTTTGTTCAGGGTTGGTGCGTTTTATCTCGCTCTCTGAGTGGGGCAAGTGGATCGGTCCGGTTTCAGGTATTGATTGTGTCAGTTTCTCTTCTCTTCTTCTTCTTTTCTTCTCTTCGCTGGTGTGATGGTTTGTCTTTGTGTCCCTTTTTAAAGGTCCGATTATGGCGGTTTTACTTTTATTCTCCTCTCTGTTTTGATGGTCTCTCTTTTTGTTTTTCCTTTTTGAAGGTTTGTCTCTGTGAGTCGTGCGGGACTGTTGTTCAGGGTGTTGTTGGAGATGCCCACTGAGCGGTTCTCTTGCAGAGTTTCCCAGTCTGGCGAATATATTTATCCTCTTCCTCTTTGTTCAGGGTTGGTGCGTTTTTCCCCTGTTTTGGGGTGCATTGCAGAGGTTATACTTGTCTGTTGTGATCGTTTGCCTTGGACTATTGTTCAGGGTGTTGTTGGAGATTGCCACCGAGCTTTTCTCTTGCAGAGTTCCCCCAGTGTGGCGAATATATTTATCCTCTTCCTCTTTGTTCAGGGTTGGTGCGTTTTATCTCGCTCTCTGAGTCGGGCGAGTGGATCGGTCCGGTTTCAGGTATTGATTGTCGCATTTTCTCTTCTCTTCTTCTTCTTCTCTTCTCTTCGCTGGTGTGATGGTTTGTCTTTGTGTTCCTTTTTAAAGGCCCGATTATGGCGGGTTTTGTTTTCTTCTTCTCTCTGTTTTGATGGTTTCTCTTTTTGTTTTTCCTTTTTGAAGGTTTGTCTCTGTGAGTGGTGCGGGACTGTCGTTCAGGGTGTTGTTGGAGATGGCCACTGAGCTTTTCTCTTGCAGAGTTTCCCAGTGTGGCGAATATATTTATCCTCTTCCTCTTTGTTCAGGGTTGGTGCGTTTTTCCCCTGTTTTGGGATGCGTTGCGGAGGTTATACTTGTCTGTTGTGATGGTTTGCTTTTGCTTTCGATATAGAGGTTTCTCTCTGGGGGGTGGGGATGTAGACGTTCAGCTCCGACCTTTTTCCCATTTTTTCGGTCGGGTTTACTGTTGCTATTTTCCTTTGCGTTCAGGGTTTGTGTTTATTTTCCCTGTTTTGGGATGTTTTCTCCTCTCTTTTGGGATGTTTGGTTTATTTTGATTGGGCTTTGTTTAGCTACTTCTTGTAGGTGCCTCGGCAGGGAGGGTACCTTGCTGCTTATGGGATGTTTGCAGAGCTACTGGACGTCCAGAGTGACGGAGCGCGCATGGATTTGGTGCAGGGTGTCAAGGTGCAGGCTTGTTTCTGCAGCCATTGTGCAGGTGTTGGGCGGACTATGAATGGAGAATCGCATGGACCCGGAGGTGTGGAGAGCTGCACACGTGTTGATTCGTTGGGGATTGTTCTGATGGCTGGTTATGTTGGATTGATTGGCTGTGCTTTTCGCGTGGGCTAAGGAACATTGGGATTCCTTCGACGTAAGTTAACCAGCTATGAGAAGCAATCCTCATGGTATTAACAGGCGTACTGTTGCTATGTTCTTTCTGTGTTGAGGGCTTGTATTTGTTTTCCCTGTTTTGGGATGTTTTATGTCCTCTTTTGGGATGTTTGGCTTATTTTGATTGGGGTTTTTTTTGCTGCTTCTTGTAGGTGTCTCCGCAGGGAGGGTACGTTGCTGCTTATAGGGTGTTTGCAGAGCTACTGGACGTCCACGTTGACGGATGGCGCATGGATTTGGTGCAGGGCTGGCAAGGTACAGGTTTGTTTCTGCAGCCATTGTGCAGGTGTTGGGCGGACTGTGAATGGAGAACCGCATGGACCCGGAGGAGTGGAGAGCTGCACACGTGTTGGTTCTATGGGGATTGTTCTGATCGCTGGTTATGTTGCATTGGTTTGCTGTGCTTTTCGCGTGGGCTAGGGAACAATGGGACTCGATCGATGTAAGTTAACCAGCTATCAGAAGCAATCCTCATGGAATCAACAGGTTTGTACCTCTGCACTTCACCGGCTCAATGGGTGGTTCTCCAGGCCATTGCCATATCCGGGATCTTGCGGTGTTGCGTGCTCTTGCGGTTGCTTTTGGTGTTAGGGTTTAATATTGTGTCCTGGTTTAAGAGATGTCGTCTTGCCGTTGTTGGTTTGCGGGTATTTTGTGTGTTAAAAACCTTGTGGCCAAAACGTTGTCTCGCGGAAGAATTCTTCAATGAAGGCAAGAAATGAAAACGGCAAATTTTATGCTCTGACAATCTTTATTGTTTTACTTCTTCCGAAGGAACTGTGCGATCTGCGTGGAGCATTTGCCCTCCGTGGACAGAGCGATAGAAGCATGGCCTTGTACGAATATGAGTTTTCCGTGTGTAACAGGTCTGTGTGGTTTTGCTGTGCGTCTGAGCATGCTGAGCAGAACCGCGTTGTTCTGCGCAGAACGGAAACATGTGCCTTGGTGCATAGCAGAACTGTGGTTCCGCTATGCGCCAGAAATATGTAGTTTTGCGAGGCTGCTGAACTAACCTCGTGAAGCAGAACAAGACGGTTCTGCTACGTGCCTGAACTTTTCCGTCCTGCTGTGTGGTAACGGTTAAACAATTTTTCCCGCGAGGTCCCGGGACAGGAATATTAATGTCGAGAAAAATGGAGATTTGGCGTGAGCGCATTCATTGGAGACATGAACTGAAGATATATTTAAAAAAAAACAACGCTTGGTTAAAAAATGCTACATCTTTTTGTGTTGTGGTTGAATTTCCTGTGAAGATATTAATGTTCACAGGGTTAGATATTTGATAGGCAAGAAAATCCACAAAGGAGAGGAATTAAAGCTAAGAAAAAAATAAGTGCATCGTTATTTAAAGATCCAAAAAAAAAAAGCTGCTCTGATGTTGTGTTCGGATTTAAGGAAGGATGTCATTTTAAATGTTGTAATCGATTGGTTGATTGCTCCTGCCATTCTGCTGCATGGTCAAACAAACTGTTATGCTGTGTGGCAGGGCCTATACCGCGAACCGTGTGGTTCTGCTACACAGGATGGTTTTAAAAATGCAACGAAGGTGACATTTGATATTTAATGAGCGAGGGATTTCATGAAGGCTCAAAAGTAAAAATATAACAAACCATTGTGTACATTCGAAATTTATTTACAAAAGAGGACTGCGTACTTCTGCGGTGTGGAACTACGAGGTTATGCTAGATGGCATATCCTACTGTTCTGTGCTATGGAGAACAAGCCGTTTCTGTGATATAGCGGAACATTCGAAGCAGAACCATGAGGTTCTGCTGCGTCCATGGCAGAACCCTGTGGTTGCGCTGTTCGACAGGATGACGTGGTTCTGCGACGTGGCAGAAATAACTTTTCCAGGAAGAACGGTGTGGCCCTACTGTATAGCAGGACTCGGGAGGCGGACGAAATTGTTCTCCTGTTCCGCAGAACCATGTCGTGGGGATTGCATACCGTAGCTTTCCAAAACTACGTTGCGGTGCGTATCATTAGGTTCTGCAATATGGCAAAGCTCCGTGGTTCTTCTCTGCGGTGTATGGCGTTGTTCTGCGATATAACAAAACTCTGTGGTTCTATGGAATGCCTGCTCTGGATGACTTAAGGTAGTTCTGCTCTCAAAATGAAGAACTACGTGGTTGCTAGCCCACAACCACCGTGGTTGGCCGGGCAGATCCGCGTTGTTCTGTTCAAGGACGGTTGTGCATAATTCGAAGTAGTTCTGCAGTGCCCAGAACCGTCTGGTTCTGCACGGTTTAGAATCGCATGCCTGGCAGCGCGCGATCGCGTGGTCCTACGCTGCACAGGCCTACGTGGTTCTGCCCAGTACAGACCTAAATGGTACTTCTCTTCGGAGTACACCGTGGGTGTGCGCATTGCAGACCTACGTTTCTCTGCGCAACCGATGACTGTATCCATCTAATTATAGAATTTATGGTATTATAATATAATGTGATATCAAGAGATTTTATTTCTTTTTATGGTTTTCGGTGTTTTTAGATTTCAAACATTTATTCCTCTTACAGATATTCCATTTGGATTGTGTTTGGATAGGATTTATAGATATTGCATTTTCGATTTTTTTTATAACTCTTTGGTTTTTTTGATTCAATTTCCTGAATTAAAAACAAAAAGATATATGCGTGGTATGTCCGAAAAATATTAGAAGTGGTTTAGAAGTGGTTTAGCAATATCCTGTTGTGGAACATTATTTAGTCGTACACTACATGACTGTACTTTTCCTTGTGTTGCCATATGCAGGGCTTGTCCTGTTGTGCTACATAGATAAACTTCTATTCTGATGTATACAACTGAGTATCGGGATGCATAAGCGATCTTCGATGCAGGTACTGTCCCTGGATACATAGCCTCGGAAAAGACATATGGGTTAATTATGTGTGATGTTACTGATCATATGAGATTTTCGGGATCGTATTCTGACATTCAAAGTCCCTGTGCCGGTTCTTGCGCTTAATTATGTGGGAGTGGTTCCTATCAGGGAGTGGTTGGGGGGACGTGTATGTCGCCTGTTTTGGAATGATTGGTTATTGTAACGTAAAAAGTCATCTCTAATCTTCATATATTGTTTCGGTGTGTTCTATCATCTCGTCCTGAACACAGAATGATTCCGTTGCTTATTCTTTCACAGAAGAAATGTGAATGTTAGTGACAATGATATGGAGTCCCTCTTGTGGCCTCTTGTCTTGAACGCAGATATGTTGCAACCTTTCTTCTCGTGAACACCCGATGGAGACCGTATATTGAAGACACCGATTCCTCTTCTCTGTTAACTTAAAAAAAAAAAAAAACAAAACAAAAAATTGTTCTCTATGTTTTGTCTTTCTGTCGTCACCTTTTGCGCTTACTACGTATGTGTCGTAACCTTTCGTCCTCGACTCGTGATACACTGTTGGAGACGTCAAAGTTTCTGGTATGAGATTCTGCCATTCGACGTTTGTGTAGCAGTTCTTACAATTATTTCTCTAGGAGTGGTCACTATCAAAGAGTGGTTGGGTGGTCTTGCGTTTCACGTGTATTTGAATAATTGATTCTGCTAACATAAACAGTGATATAAATGTTCCTGTATTGTTTGTGTGTGTTCTATAGCGTCCTCGTGAACGCGCAATGGATCAGTGTTTTGTTCTTTCGTTCGCAGTAGAAATCTGGATATTACTGACAATAATATGGTGTGTCTGTTGTGCCCTCTTATTCTAAACACGAATATGTTGCAATCTTTCTTCTTGTGAACACGCAATAGAGAGTAGATGTTCGAGACACAAATACATCTTCTCTTGTAAATTTAAATAAAAAAAATTATGTTGGAGGTATATGCTGTCTGTGTTGTCACCTCTTGTCCTGAACACGCACGTGTTATAACGTTTGATCCTGAGCACGTAATTCCCCGTCGCAAAAAACAGTCGCTCTTCTCTTCTCTGTTATTAATTAAATATAATATAGCACATAAAAAAATTATATAAAAAATAAATAAATATATAAGCAAATGAAACAAGTTTTCATTATTATATTTCTTTTGCCCAGCAATTTTTTTTTAGGCGAATTGAGGTGATGGGAGTTGTTTTTTTTTTTTGATTGTTATGATTATGGTGCATGAAGTGCACGTTCCCGCTTTCGTACGGAGGTGACTTTGTTGGTGTATATCTATGTGGATCGATTGCTTCTTTGTCATGAAGATTTCTGGACCTTCTCTTCTCATTCGACCAGGTTCCTATTTTCCCCTTGTTTATCTCTACCACGATGGTTTATTTTTTTTTCTTTTCGCGTTTATAATGATTCGGCTAATTAATTTGCTTTGTTTCCTTGATGCGTTTCTACTCTTTGTGCTTTCTACTCGCCGTTCTCTTTTCTCTTCTCCCCTTATGTCTGTGACATCCCGATTCTTGTATGGCTGTATGCTTGGGGTTTACAATAACTTATATTGCTGTGACCCCCTAACGTTAAGTTTGTGACGATGGAATTGGTGTGGGACTCCAAACAAATTGTGTGGAGGATTTTTTTGCGAGGCATCTTAAATGTTGTGCTATTTCTGGATTGTACATGTAAACGTTTTATGATCTGAGCGCGCGCAGTAAAACAAAAAATATTGTTTTTATTTATCGTGTTCAGTCTCCGTAAATTCTCGTGTATTCATTGTTCCTTCAGGTACATATGTTCATAATTCCAATCTTATATGGCACTTTTTCCCAGGATCTTTTTCCCGTGCCTTGTTTTGTTGCCGTTGCTGTTTGTTTTTTAAAGAATGGCAAATTATTCTCTTATAAAAGATATCACTTCTGATACGCAAAACTGGACCTCTAAGATCACGGTCCAAGAAAAGCAACATGTTACAACATCGATTAATACCCCAACGAAAAAGCAGAAATACATTTTCGTGGATTCAGAGGTATGGATTTTTATATTAGGATCTGTTTGAAATAAAAAACTTATCGTATATGCTTCAATCTTTTGTTTGCACGACTATGGATCTCCATCGTATTATTTTTTGGGAAGCAAGAGCTCATTCCGCATTTTTACAACTTAATTATAATCTTTGGCATGCAGCGTTTTGAACATCGTGGTTAAAAAAAAAATAATAATAGCTCGAAAATAATATAAGGATGTTTAACCTCGTGCTTATCTCTCTGTTGGCATAGGGTACTCAAGTGGAAGGAATAATGTTTAATGCAGACATCCCTAGAATGGGCCCCATGTTGCAGATCTATAAAACTTATCTTGTATCAAATGCTGCCGTAAGACCGATTCCTCCAAAGTTTCAGAACTCCAATATCAAGACTCAATGGGTGATTTCTACGAGAACACTTGTAGAGGAATTAAAGAACGAAGATGATGTAATGCCTATAAGGTTTAGTTATGCACCATTTACAGATTTGGCATAGTTTATGGATCAGAGAGACAAATCTGTAGGTATGTTTACTTGTGGATCCATCTTGCTTTTTCCTACCAATTTTTTTTTGCGGCTTATATATGTTTTGCTTTTCACTGGGATATTTATTCTTTTTCTTCTTTTCTTGTTACCTTTTCATCCAGATATTTTGGCCGTTGTCATTTCTGCGTTGGATCCAACAAACATCACTAGACAAGAAAGGAATTGTGTTGTTCAAAAATTTGTGATTGTGAATGAAGAGTAAGGCCCCTTAGTCTTTTCCATCTGTAACAAAATAGTAATGCGTCCTTAACCGATAAATCTTTTCAAAAAAACAGTTTTCAGAGCCTTAAGTTATCTTTTTGGGATGACTTCGTCCACAATGAAGGACAACAGATCTTGCAGAACCTCCGTACATATCCTGTTATTGTTGGGAGAAGACTCAAAGTTAATTCTTACAACGGTATTAACAACAAATCCATCTTCCCTTTATCTTTTCGTTTCTTTTTTCCTATACCCGCGGATTTTATCTATTTGATTTATTTTTACAAGGTGTGGCACTCTCTACTTGGTTTGACTCGGCTATCCTTGTTGATCCTCCAATTCAAGAAGCACGACAGCTAAAAAACTGGTAATTGTTATGAATATAAACTATGCAATAATTGTGAAATTTTTTTAAAGTTATTTGGATTTTAACCTATATAGTTGTTAGATATTATATATTACTGAATTATTCCTTTTTTAGGGCTCTGAGAAATGACGGATTGCTTCAGGATATAATTCGACATAAAAAGTACGATTACTACAACCCTGATATCTCTTTCATAGCAACTGAAAAAATAACCAGCATATGTAACCTAACAGCAGCACAAAGGGTAAGCCATTTCCTCCAACAAAAAAAAAACAAAAGGATTTTCCCTGTAAATGCTTCTTCGTACCCATCGGATTTTGCTTATGTCATGTATGAGGTCATTTCAGACAGCATGGGTAAAGGTGCACCTCTCCTTTGAACACATTTTCCAAAAATATTGGTACATGGCCTGTAGCAATTGCTTCCACTCCACGTCAGCTTCACTTGATGTTGATTTCTTGTGCAATTCGTGCAACCAAAGAGGAACGGCCAAACCAAGGTATCTTTTTATACCATTTAATCAGATTTATGTTATGGTTTGTGTTGTCCCGAATTATTGGTCGGACTTTTCCAGCCATATTGCGATGTCTCTGCTTCGTTGTCTAATCTTCTTGCTGCGTGTTTATACTTTGTGCTTTATAGATGTCGGTTTAATGTTGATTTACAAGATGACACTGGCAAGATAACTGCATCTGTATTTGGAGAGTTAGCTGAAAAATTACTGAGCTTTACAGCTGTTCAAGCAATGGAACATTTTATCGAGGTTCTATTTATGTGATTCCTCCATGATTTGTTTCGGATATTAGTTTACTCAGACTCTTTGTTCTTCATCTGACCACTGAATGTATATCATACGCGTTCCCTTTCAAATTTGCTCTACTAATATTTTTCCTGGTTTTTTTACAAGAACACTGAACTCCTGCTCAATGATGTCCACCAAGCACTCAAAGAAAAAACATTTGTTGCGCACATTAGACCTGTTCGCTCTGAATCAATGGATATAAAACAGCGGTTCACGGTCATATATTATTGTGATGCGTCTGAATATAACCCTGATGGTCTATTCCTTTCTCGATAATCAACCCTTCGCCCTTCTTCTTCATTTTTTCTTACTTTAACCAGATCTTTCGTTACTTGAACAGGATATGAACCAGGTGGTGCGCCCTCCCTTTCTGAACAATCTACCGTTGGTCTTTCTCCTTCCTCTTTCGTTGCTTTTAGTGGATCTGAACCATGTACACCCTCCCTTTCTGAACAATCTACCGTTGGCCCTTCTTCTTCGTCTTTGGTTACTTTAACTCGATGCCAACCAGGTGCGCCTTCTGTATTATTTTCCAGCATTGTGATTCTTCCTTGTTATTTTATTTATAATGTGATAACTTCACCGTTCTGCTTTGCTGATTTCAGAAACGACGGCTTCTTCGTCCAGAGCCAAGGCTTCGCTGCTTCGTAAGTTTGAAGATGTGGAACATGATACGCTACAAAGCGGGGAACTTCCGGAACCTATACATGTAAACCTTCCTAAGAAAAAAAAAACTGATCTGAACTCAGCGTGAAAAGATGCTTTTGTTGTGGTGGTCCATGAAGAACCACCAAATCAACTTTCTTTTTGTCTTTTTGTTGTGTCCATACAACAATGCCACTGCTTGTGTACATATTAAAAACAATCTTTTTATGGTTTCTCAAGGCTTTGTCGACAGATATTATACTTATCACTGAACGCTTATCTTTGTTATTTACATAAATATGTTTTCTCATGGTTAATAATGTCACGTCGCTTAATTTGATCACCCCTTTCTGAAAAGAGGATGTTTTCAAGCGGAAACAATAAATAAATAAATTAAAGTCAGAACCATATAGTTCCGGTGCATAACAGAACCATGTGGTCCCACTACATAGCAGAACCATGAACCATGTGGTCCCGTTACATAGCGGAACCATGTGGTCCCGCTACATAGCACAACCACTAGCGGAACCATGAACCGTGTGCTCCCGCTACATAGCGGAACCATGTGGTCCCGCTACATAGCGGAACCATGTGGTCCCGCTACATAGCAGAACCACTAGCGGAACCATGAACTACATAGCAGAACCACTAGCGGGACCATGAACTACATAGCAGAACCACTAGGGGAACCATGAACCGTGTGCTCCCGCTACATAGCGGAACCATGTGGTCCCGCTACATAGCAGAACCATGTGGCCCCGCTACATAGCAGAACCATGTGGTCCCGCTACATAGCCGACATAGCAGAACCATGTGGCCCCGCTACATAGCAGAACCATGTGGTCCCGCTACATAGCCGAACCATGTGGTCCCGCTACATAGCAGAACCATGTGGTCCCGCTACATAGCAGAACCATGTGGTCCCGCTACATAGCAGAACCATGAACCATGTGCTCCCGCTACATAGCAGAACCATGTGGTCCCGCTACATAGCAAAACCATGTGGCCCCGCTACATAGCAGAACCATGTGGTCCCGCTACATAGCAGAACGATGTGGCCCCGCTACATAGCAGAACCATGTGGTCCCGTTACATAGCAGAACCATGTGGCCCCGCTCCATAGCAGAACCATGAACCATGTGCTCCCGCTACATAGCAGAACCATGTGGCCCCGCTACATAGCAGAACCATGTGGCCCCGCTACATAGCAGAACCATGTGGTCCCGCTACATAGCCGAACCATGTGGCCCCGCTACATAGCAGAACCATGAACCATGTGGACCATGTGGTCCCGCTACATAGCAGAACCATGTGGTCCCGTTGCATAGCAGAACCATGTGGCCCCGCTACATAGCAGAACCATGAACCATGTGGACCATGTGGTCCCGCTACATAGCAGAACCATGTGGTCCCCCTGCATAGCAGAACCATGAACCGTGTGCTCCCGCTACATAGCAGAACCATGTGGCCCCGCTACATAGCAGAACCATGTGGTCCCGCTACATAGCAGAACCATGAACCGTGTGCTCCCGCTACATAGCAGAACCATGTGGCCCCGCTACATAGCAGAACCATGTGGTCCCGCTACATAGCAGAACCATGTGGCCCCGCTACATAGCAGAACCATGAACCATGTGCTCCCGCTACATAGCAGAACCATGTGGCCCCGCTACATAGCAGAACCATGTGGCCCCGCTACATAGCAGAACCATGTGGTCCCGCTACATAGCAGAACCATGTGGTCCCGCTACATAGCAGAACCATGTGGTCCCCCTGCATAGCAGAACCATGTGGTCCCCCTGCATAGCAGAACCATGAACCGTGTGCTCCCGCTACATAGCAAAACCATGTGGCCCCGCTACATAGCAGAACCATGTGGTCCCGCTACATAGCAGAACCATGTGGTCCCCCTGCATAGCAGAACCATGAACCGTGTGCTCCCGCTACATAGCAGAACCATGTGGCCCCGCTACATAGCAGAACCATGTGATCCCGCTACATAGCAGAACCATGTGGTCCCGCTACATAGCAGAACCATGAACCATGTGCTCCCGCTACATAGCAGAACCATGAACCGTGTGCTCCCGCTACATAGCAGAACCATGTGGCCCCGCTACATAGCAGAACCATGTGGTCCCGCTACATAACAGAACCATGAACCGTGTGCTCCCGCTACATAGCAGAACCATGAACCATGTGCTCCCGCTACATAGCAGAACCATGTGGTCCCGCTACATAGCAGAACCATGAACCATGTGCTCCCGCTACATAGCAGAACCATGTGGCCCCGCTACATAGCAGAACCATGTGGTCCCCGTGCATAGCAGAACCATGAGCCATGTGCTCCCGCTACATAGCAGAACCATGTGGCCCCGCTACATAGCAGAACCATGTGGTCCCCCTGCATAGCAGAACCATGAACCATGTGCTCCCGCTACATAGCAGAACCATGTCAACAGAACCATGTGCTCCCGCTACATAGCAGGGTCGTCAGGTTGGTCGCAGGATAATACTGCCTGCTTCTTTTATTGGTGGCCCGCGAGATATGAGACGACGATATTTAGATGCTATGGCTTTGGTTCAAAAATATGGAAAACCAGACATTTTCTTGACAATGACATGTAATCCTATGTGGAAGGAAATTCAGGACAATTTGGAATATCAGGAAAAGCCACAGGATAGGCCAGATCTGTTGGTTCGTATTTTTAGAGCCAGATTTGAGATATTGAAAAATGAACTTCTAAAAAAGCAAGTCTTTGGAGAAGTTGCAGCATGTGTTTATGTTATCGAGTTTCAAAAGCGTGGATTCCCTCACGCTCACTTGTTACTAATATTGAAGCCGCAGTCTAAGTTACTTAATCCACAATCGTATGATAAGATTGTGTGTGCTGAAATACCTCAAGAAAATGGTTACTTGTATTCCCTTGTTGTTAAGCACATGATTCATGGTCCATGTGGCAATATGAATAAGCATTGTCCCTGCATGAGAAGTGGTATATGCAAAAATCATTATCCTAAGAATTTCTCTGATTACACGGTTCATGGAGAAGATACATATCCGTATTACAGAAGGAGAAATAATGGAAAAATGATTAGAGTTCGAGGTTATGATTTAGACAATCGATGGGTCGTGCCTTATAATCCATATCTACTTGCCTTGTTGAATTGTCATATAAATGTCGAGATATGTTCTACTGTGAAACTTGTAAAGTATCTCTACAAATATGTTTTTAAAGGGCATGACCTGGTGAGTTTTCAAATTGTTGATGAAGGATTTCTTGATGATATTGATGAGATAAAACAATTTCAGCAAGCAAGGTGGATTTCTCCTCCTGAGGCTTTATGGCGAATTTATGAATTCCGACTCAATGAAATGACCCCAGCAGTTTATACTCTGCAGGTTCATCTCTCGGATCACCAGCTTGTCTCATTCAACAATGAATCTAATTTGACCTATCTGCTGAGAAATGTTGACTTCTCCAGAACCATGTTAACTGAATTTTTCAGAATGAATACAAATAACGAAAAAGCACGACAATTGAAATGCCTATATAAGGAATTTCCTGAACATTTTGTTTGGAATCCTAGAATAAAGGCATGGTCAGAAAGAAAACGATAGATGGTCATAGGAAGATTGGTTACTGTCAGTCCGAAGGAAGGCGAACGATATTATCTAAGACTTTTACTCACTCATATTCGTGCACCTACATCTTTTGATGATCTGTTGACTATTCAAGGAGAAAAAACTCATTCTTATAGAGAAGCAGCACTAAGGCTTGGACTATTAAGATATGATCAATATATTGAAGAAACTCTCTCTGAGGCTGTCCTCTTTCAGATGCCATCATCTTTTAGGTTGCTGTTTGCTACTGTTTTATGTTATTGTTCGCCTGCAGACCCACCGTCTCTATGGGAGAAATTTAAAAGTGATCTTTCTGCTGATTATAACCATGCTGTGAAACTGGGACAGCTTAATTCCTACGAAGTAAATGACAAGGTCCTATTTGACTTGAATAGACTACTCTACTCAATGGGGAAAAGTTTAGCTGATTATCAAATAGAAAACGATCCCAATGAATTTCACTATCAACAACAACTCACAACAGAAGCTGACACTGAAGCAAGCATCCAAATTGATCCTGATGATCTGCTTCTTTCTTCAAGGCTAAATCCTGATAAAAAATATGCATTCGATCTAATTTTGGATGCTGTTTTTGCTAACGAAGGTCAATCATTTTTTATAGATGGGCCCGGAGGAACTGGAAAGACTTTTCTCTATCAATCACTGCTTGCTACCTTGAGAGCTAAAGGTTATGTCGCAATTCCTGTTGCAACATCAGGTGTGGCGGCATCTATACTTCCAGGAGGTCGAACTGCACATTCTAGATTCAAGATACCCTTGGATTTCTCAAAAGTCAAAACCTGTCAGTTAAGCAAACAAAGTTCCGTTGCTAGATTGATTATTCAATCAAGACTGATCTTGTGGGATGAAGCATCGATGGCAAAAAGACAATCCATTGAGGCATTAAATGATTTGCTTAAAGATCTAATGGATTGCGAAATGCCCTTTGGAGGAAAAGTTGTTGTATTTGGTGGAGATTTTAGGCAAACATTGCCAGTCATAGAACAAGCTTCTAAACAGGTTCTGATTGACTCAAGCCTTTTAAATTCACCTTTGTGGAAAGATATGTATAAATTAACATTGAAACAAAATATGAGAGCTCTTTCAGATCCACAGTTCTGTGATTTTTTACTGAGGATCGGTGAAGGGAAAGAACCAACTGACGTAAACGGGGACATCACACTTCCTTCTAATATTGTGATACCATATACTGATAGAAATGAGTCTTTAGACAGGTACTCCGTTCTTATCTACACTGACAACCAATAACACAATATGATATTACTGATAATGTTTACTACTATCAACCTATCCGTTTTCGTTTGCAACAGATTGATACATTATGTTTTCCATGACATGACACTCTATTCAGATGATCCTTCTGAGATGATCAATAGATGCATTCTTGCTCCCAAGAATACTTCTGTTCATGAACTTAACGAACTTATAATTGAAAGATTTCCTGGAGATCTGCACACCTACATAGCATCGGATAGGACTGTTGACGAACGCCACCAGGGAGATTATGAAGACTTTTTAAACAGCCAAAATCCGAGAGGCCTACCACCTTTTAGATTATCACTTAAAAAAAACTGTCCTATTATGCTACTCAGAAATTTGAATCCAACAGAAGGCCTCTGCAATGGAACCAGACTGATATACAAGGAATTAGGACGGTATTCTATTTCTGCTGAGATTGCTTGTGGCCAGTACACAGGAAAAACAGTTTTTATTCCTAAAATCCCACTCCAGACCTCTGACAATGAAAGAAACGGAATTCCTTTCATAAGGACACAATTCCCTGTTCGTTTATGCTTTGCCATGACAATCAACAAGTCTCAAGGACAAACATTAGATTATGTTGGAATATATATACGAGAACCTGTTTTCTCTCATGGTCAACTCTATGTTGCGTTATCTAGAGCTAGATCAGCTGATGCGATTAAGGTACTGATAGTTCCTGGAACATTTGCTGGTGTAAAACTCGATCGGAAAACAAGAAATGTTGTGTTTACTGAAATATTTGCTCTTGCTGATTTATAAATTTCATGATTCAGGTATATATCAATTTTTTTTTTCACTCTTATTCGGTTGTTTTTCGTGAATATCATATCCTCACGTTTTCTATTTTTGTTCCTTCATTTTTTTCAACATACACAGTTGTTCTATGGTGAAGATATATCACTCTCGATACGCAAAACTCACCTTGGATAACAAAGGTCCACAAAAAACAACACGTTCCAACATCAATAGATACCATAACGAAAGATGAAAGGTGCATTTTGATGAATTCAGAGGTACGAATGTGAATTTTATACTATTTTTAAAAACAGGACCTTATGATATCTTTTTCTAACTTTTTATCATTTTCATAGGCATCCATTTTCCTAATTTAATGTTTTTGCGATCAAGAACCTATTATGTATTTTTAAAAGTTAAGATTTTTCCCATAGAGCGTTTCCGCTTTTGTTACCATCCGATAATATTTACTTGGATAAAACATCATAAGATATTACCTTTTTTTTTTTCCACTTTCAAGATAGGAACCCATCCAGGACAAACCTCTGTTTTTTCCAAACAAAGCAACCATTACTTCTTCTTTCTATGATGTCACAACTTCATTGTTCTACCTTGCTTATTTCAGAAATAACACTTTCTTGGTCCACAACCAACACTTAGCAATTTCAACAGTTTAATGACATGCAGAAGGGTGGCCTAAATATCAGGGAACCTTCCCAACCCAAACAACTTAATGTTCCCACAAAATAAAAACTTGACTCAACCCCTGCTATTCGAACAAGACACATAGAAAGCATCACCGTTATGGATTCCATTAGATCGATTATTTGTAAGTTTTACCTGCTAATACTCTATAATCATTAATTACTTCCTATTGGATTTTGTTTTTTGTTAAAACATTTTTTGAGCAAAATTATTAATGTGCAAGGATTCACTTTCACCGTCCGGATACATAAAATGGATGTTCCAATAGGGCCATTTAAAACTTCTTCAGAGACAGGTCAAATCCAATAAAAATAATTCCAATGGCATGTATTCACGGGTTACTACAAAACAAAAAAAAAGCCAGAGAGCTCACGGGTTACTGCAGAACATAATATATTCTTTCTTTACACCTTCTTGTTATTCGTCCTAATCCTTTCTGCTCCCTAGGCTTGATAATCTGTTCCAGTCTTTCTTCTTCAGGACCGAACAAGAAAAATATCATCACTGAAACAACTAAGGGTGTGTTGTTACTCCTTGAATGAAAAAAAAACCAATGGCTTTGCTTTCAACTCCACAGGATGCTTATTTACAATCCTGCTGTTTTTTCCTACGCTGCAGGAAAGACCAGGTATCCACTTTTTGTTTGCCACATTTTCTATGATTCATTTATCTTTTATCAGCTTATGTAAACCAAAAGATAACAACTTTTAAATCTCTTTACCTAAAAAACGCAGGTTTTGCCTGTACAATTTCGAACGCTATTGCAGCGGCACAGCCAAGATAGAATAACATTCAGGCATGGAATGCGTGATTGGCACTTTCCTCTCGCAAACAACCTCTATGAAGATGCCTCAAGGGAATACCTTGATAGTAATCTTATTAAAGAACACCACGCCTTATTTCTTAGACACGCTGGAAATCTTGTCTTTCATGTCATCCATTTCTGTGAATTCCAAAAACAGGTTTACCTAAGCTGGACAACTCCGTTACCCACTTTTCTGGAAGAGCAAGGTTTCAGATATTTAAAACTTTCCTTTAGTAATCATGATACCGTATGTATATATATGGAAATATAGATATATGTATATCTTCATATTAATCATTTAATTGAATATTAATCTGCAGGACAACAGGATTGTTCCCTATTCAAAGAAGTCGTTTCTACATCACTGAAAGCTGATTGCGTTCAGGATATTTCGGATTCTGTGTGCTTTTATCAAGCATTTTCTGCGGCCGATCCATATAAATTAGTAATACATATCTCCTTTTATAATTCATCACCTACCCCTCTTCATATTGACATTTTCCTTCTTTCCCTTTTCAATGATCAGGAAATACCTCCATTCATCAACTATTTTATTAATGGTGAAAAAACTCCATCCCTGATTTTGAAGACTGGAACACAATCTCTTGAAGTTGGAATCCAAGGAACGCATATTAAGAAGAACTGGAGCACTTTTGTTCTGAAACATAACCTCAATCATAATGATATCCTTGTTTTCATTCCAGAATCGGAAACAGTTTTTTGTGTTATCATTTTTGATCCCTACGGAGTAGAGAAAATTTTCCCTTGGTATCATACATACTCAGTGTATTCACAAATATAAACTAATGGCACATTTCACGTTTCGTATCATTATATCTCATTCTTCCACTTTTCTCCATCTCTGTCGAACTGTTCATACTTCGCATTCATTATATCTCATCCATTTCATATTCTTTGTCATTATTTAAATGATTATTAGACTATTTTGCACTTACGGACCATGATGTCATTCAGCAAAACACAGAACGACCTCGTGGTTCTACAACCCACAGAAACGCGACTCCTACTTTCACAACCACAGAAAAAAAAATTAAAAAGGCAAATACATAAAGACAAAACATGATGCCTTTACTTTTCTTTTTTTTTTACCCACTAAACTTTATATGTTTCATGATAAATGCACATATTCACATCCCATTTTTTAAAAAAATAGATCTATGCAGTCTGAATCTAAATATAGTTAGGTATCACCTACATTCTTTTCCATTTTAAATATGTTATAAGAATATTTTAATACTTATGTTATTACACTACATAGTAGAACCATGAACCACTACATAACAGAACCATGAACCATGTAGTTCCGCTACATAGCAGAACCATGACCGTGAAGTCCCGCTACTTAGCAGAACCATGTGGTCCCACGACATAGCAGAACCATGTGGTTCCGCTACATGTGGTTCCGCTACATAGCAGAACCATGTGCTTCTGCTATCTAGCGGAAGAACCATGTGGTTCCGCTACACAGCAGAACCATGTAGATAGCAGAACCATGCGGTCCGCCGCTACATAGCAGAACCATGTGGCTCGCCTACATAGCAGAACCATGTAGGTCCCGCTACATAGCAGAACCATATGGTTCCGCCGCTTCACAACAGAACCATGTAGTTCCCCCCCGACATAGCAGAACCATGTCACTTGTTGCCTGATTACACAACCAGTTTATACCTCAAAGCAAAAAAAAACAAACCAAACAAAAAAAAACTCATAAAGTGAAGCCAAATAATAAACAAAAACCTGATCATTGTTTCCGAAAACCATACCCCATTGTCAATCAATATCAAAGGGTACAAGCGAAATTTATAAACCACCAAAACAGTCTTCACGAAATCTGTCCACATGTTGATCCATCAGATTTTTTCTTCAACCGATTCAAATCTTCTCGAAGAGAAGCAACGCGAGAACCCGTATCCTTGATTTCTTCACCTAGAAAACCACCAAAGCCTTTATCCTGCAATCCAGATGAACTCTCCTTTTCCTTGCCCCCCAAAAAAGGTTCCTCCAGCCCAGCTCTCCGAACAATTTCTTCGGTCTTTCTCAGTTTCTCCATGAGTTCTTCGTTTCTCCTTTCGTATTCTTGCTGAATTGCTAAGACCCTTTTCTTCGAAACCTTCAGAGCATCGCCTCTCTCCTCTGCTAATTTTAAAGCAGCTCGCCACTCACCCTCAGTCTTTCTCAGTATAGAATCCAACTTCTCACATTCTGATATAGCTGCATTGCTGATTTCATAAGATGATTGAAGATTGGCCTTCAATGTTTCCAACATTCCTTCATTCTTTTCTAACATTGTGGTCAGCTCTTCTATCCTTTCAGCAGCAGCAGCAGTCAGATCAGAATTCTCCTCCAACTTCCCATGCATCTCATTTATTATTCTTCTCTTTCGCAATCTTTGAAATTTAACAAATGTGGCAGCCTAATTCAAAAAAATATACACACGCAAGTAAAAAAATTCTAATGTCACACATTGTATATCTAATACCAAATATATGATGCGTTATGTTTCCCAAAAATCATAACATCTATGGAAAAACTACCTGGAGCAAAAAATTCATGACAGCATCATCTCCTTCTTCCAAGGATAACTGGTTCAATAAACTTTCATTGTCACTAAAACCAATTCCATCCTCAAACTTTCTCCCTTCTTCCAAATCCAAATGGCAGAACTCTGGATGATGGCCACCTATAGCAACTCCCTTCTCTTTCGCATCTCTGGACCTATCCATGGGCGCAATGACACTGCTCGAGCCACCTTGAGCAATTAACATATTGTTTGCTGACTCTGTTTCTTTTTCTCCCAGCAATTCCATGCGCCCTGCAACACATTCTTTTCCCAGATCTGCCTTCCTCTGACCATCATTCTCTTCATCACAAACAATGACCAGATCCTTCAAGTTCTCACCAACAGTCCCAACAGCCCCGCTCTCTTCCCTTTCTTTTCTCACCTCCTCACTCTCATCCCCTTCGTCACTCCCAGATCTACAGACAAGCTTTCTTTTTCTTCTATAATGACCCTCTTCTGGTGTACGCTCATCGGGCTGACTTACTTCCCCCTCAAACTTTTTTTGCATCATATTTTTTATTTCTTTTATCGTCATCACTCTGTCCAGGTCATCAACTTGTGCAAACCTTAGAGTGTCCACAACTTCCATTGCTCTTTTCTCTACCAAGATTCCCCTTTCGATCTTCACTTTCTCATTTAACAAAAGACCAGCAAACATTAACATCTCATCGTGGATGAGTGTATCCACCCAAATAGAACTTCCCTTCCCAACACAATATCTACCAACTGATTTCACAAAATCCCCATGCACAGAAACACCAGTTAATGGGTTGCAAGCCGATGTGAAAGGTTCACCTTCTGACGCTATAAAAGGCAGCAAACTTTCGTTTTCAAACTCGACAAAGAAAAACTTTCTCTTCCACGATCTATCAAGAGTCTCCCTATAAAAAAACTTCCAGTTCGACTCTTTACGTGGTTGAACGCAGTACCAATCCTCATTCGCACCTCCCGTTGCACACTTTCTTAGAACGAAAACAGAGAGCAAAATTTCAAAATCAAACTTCAACCTACAGAAACTTACCAAACTGACAACAGCTACTATCAACCTCCACGCACTGGGAATAAACAAAGTTGGAAATATATTCCAACCTTTTAGGACAACCGACAATGGACCTAAATACGGCACCCGTACACCGTATCTTACATACTCCTTATACATGGGCACGGATCTCTCTCCTACTCGATTCGCTCTTTCATCCCCTGTCGGCAACCTCAAACGAAAATCAGAACCTAAACCCATTTCTTTCGCTGTCGTTTCCAATTCTTTGCGCGTCATTATGCTCTTTATCTCACTGATGCTCCCTGCTTTTGCCATTCTGCCGCAGCAATTAACTCCTTGTATCCCTGAAACTAAACCTAAACTTTTTTACTTTTCTATACAATATCTAAAATCAAAACAAACAACATGGTCAGCGGTACCAACACCCATCATGAAAATACTAAAACATTGATCCCATAAAAAACAACTCGGATCACAATACTTGCCTCAGACCATACTGTAGTCTTCCTTCATAAGCTTTTTTTTGTCTATCGCAAAATAAACCAAAAGAAAAAATACAAAAAAATGACCGAAAATTTCCATCAAACCCACATTCCTCCCCCGTTACATACTTTCTGCGTTTATGCTATTGTCTTCCGATCTGCTTTATACAACCCAAAAATTCACTATATGCAACAAACAGAACAGAACATCAAAACAAATAGCAATAGATTAACTTAGCGTATTTAATACATTTCCACATACTTTTATCCATTTTTGAAAATCCCTGATTGTTTTACCCAAATAGCTGACTCTATAACAAAGACACCCAAACAATAACACTCTATATACCGCATAAACCTAACGATACTTACTTCGAACTTGTTTTCGCAACCGTTATCTTCAAAATATCTGTTCTTTGCACTGTGCTTTCCTCTGGATAAAGAACAAATGAAACAAACAAAACAGATCGCCAAAACGAGAAATACCCTGTGAACAAAAAAACAAAACCAGCAAACAAAAGAATACACTCTGAAAAAAATACTATAAAGAAATACCAAAAGGATACAAACAAAACAAAGCAAGGAAACAGAAAAGACACCAAGAGGAAGAAAGCCAAAAGGCGTATCCCAAAAGATATCAAGACTTCTAAAAAATCACGCCTTTTGCGTAACTCTCTTTCTTACCGTTTATTCCAGCATTTATTACGACTGACATACCCTATTCTCCTAAACCCTCGTTCTTAGATTTACATACATGCCATCCTATCAACAACACCTCCTCTTTTTTTTTTTTTTTTTTTCATACAACATTCAACTTTTACATATTATATCTTCTAAAATTAACTTTATCAAATATTTCCCTTACAGATTATTCTTATTGATATAATTCCATTCTTACACAAACATTAATATTATCCAACTATTTTTTTCCGCTTCATTTGACATGGTTAACATTGGATAACTATTTCCGATTTAAATAAAATGTACCCTACAACATATCACAAAAAAAAAACTACCATTTTAAAAAACCACAACTGGCACCACAAACATCTGGTGCTTCCCTTGGCAGGATCCACCACCACTTCTCCGCACTGCTGAACCACAACACGATTCTACCAACCGCACAACCACAACAGGATCCACCACCGCTTCTCCGTACTAATGAACCACAACAGTTCCACCAATCACACAAACAATGCTTATACCTGCAGCCCCCCACACCCAACTTCTAACGATCTCACAATCACGCCTTACAACAAAAAAACAATAGGATACAGCTGCCCAAAAACCATTATATGCTCTCAACATAACATTCCACAAATACATTTTTTCCCGTATAAATTGAGTTCCGTATACATTTTATACGGTGTTCGATCAATTTCAAGTTTAGTAAGGATTCATATTTTTATTATAATGTTATGACAAATTTTTAGTGCATATATACAAATATTTCCATTTACTCTTATAAATAAGAAAAAATATATTTTTTTAAATACTAACAAACAACTATTTTACAAATATGTTCAGATTAAAAAAAAAACAGAAATTAAAATTCACAGAACTACCAGCAATTTATGTAGTTCTGCTAGCGGAACTTCATACTTCTGCTATCTAGCAGAACTTCATAGTTCTACTAGCGGAACTTCATAGTTCTACTATCTAGCAGAACTATAACAAAACATCATGGTTCTGCTGTTTAACAGAACTATGTACTTCTGCTACATAGTAGAATTTACGACTTTTCCAACCCAGCACGGCTTATATTTAAATATATAGATATAAAATTATACAATCTTTTTTCTCATTTTAATATAATATATTTAATAATATATTTAATGCTAAATAAATATGCAGATATTAAAACTAACTATCAAAAAAATTTTATTCTTATACAGTTCTAAACTACACAGAAGTATTTATCAATTTGTTTTGATTTATCGTTTAACATTCTTTACATTTTATACAACCATTTAAATTGATATTCGGATATTAAATATCTAAATATTATTATTTACCAATCCTCATTCGTACAACATTAAATATTAATGCTAAAATTTATATATAACAAAATTTTACAATAACCAGATTTTTAATATTACATAAAACTCTTAATGAATCTATAAAAATATTTTCGTTTCATCTAATGATATTACAAAAATTTATATTTCAAAAATGCAAAGTACAGAACCAACTCATTGTTCCCCACAGGTACTAACATAATTCTGCCAAGTACAAAACTACCAAACTAATGTAATATTCAATTTAATATTTTATAATATTTTTTATTTTGATTGAATGTTAAAAATAATCAACGAATTTTGATTGAATGTACAAAACAAATATCATATAATGTTGCTCAGTTGCCATTCATAAATTTTATAAAATTTAGCCCCTCAATTTGCAGCCAAAATCAAAATTGAAATTAATGCAAATTTTATTAAACCACACCGGGCAACTCCCCTCGATTTGTAGCCAAAATCAAAGCACTACACCGCGCATCGCGCGGTGTACACCTCCTAGTTACGTTAATATGACGCGATGCAATGTACGACTATGGAAACATAGGGAAACAGTTAATAAATTTTAATTATAGTCAATTGTATCAATTTTTCGGTGGACATTATCCACTGAAGTTACGTAATTATAACAAATAGGATAAATATGGCCTCAAACAATGGCAACAAGCTGCAGGCCAATATAGAATGTCTGCAAAAATCCCCCTATAAATTTAATAACAAATAATCAAATATTCATGATCACGAAATAAACTAAACAAAATGCATGATAACTAAAAACAACTATATCAATAAATTATATCTTAATTGATATCGTCAATTTAAAAAAAAAAAAAATTTTAATTTCTTATATCTAAAAAAAAAAAAAAAAAAAAAACCAACTATTAGTCCAGGCCCAAAAGGAAAACTGCACAAATACATCTGGCCCATTATAAGTCCCCTCAAAACTCTACACATCTCTTGCAGCGGAGCTGCTCCGATCGACTCCTTACCTTCACGGATTGGCGGATCTGAAAGGAAAATCAAAGTGTTAGCTATTAAAAGCTAAGCACAAGATATAAAACATGGTGTAACTATGCATATTATCACAATTTGACAAATTTGTGGCTTAGGATATAGCTTTTGCACAAAGGCCTCACGGTGAGTACCCATATGTTGCATCCATAAGTACGGCGGTGGCCGGACATAGCCAATGCAAACTATCTAAACGGCCCCCCCAAGGCCAAAGATGGAGGTGGAGAAAGAAACATTGCCAAGACATAGAGAAAAAGTGAGACAATGACAAGACTGGAGAACCTATAAATAAATATCCCATTCAAACATCAAAATCCAAAAAGACAGTGAGCAAGGTTAGATTCAAGATCCTGAGGAAAAAAGAAAGAAAAGACTTATCACCAATGTCAAGAGAGAAAGAGAGAGAACGAGAGAGTTTAAGAGGTCGAACATAGAGAGGGAGGAAAAAGAGAGACAATGATACTGGAGGGAGGGAGGGGATGGCAGTCGAAAGGAAACGTGGAGAGAATAAAATAAGAAGAGAAAAGTAGAATTGCTTATTAGGTCAAACTCTGGAAATTCGCAAGGGTGCCACACATTGGTACTTTGTGTGAATTTCAAAAACTTCAGGTTTTCTTTTAAGACACTTCAAAACCTTACATCTAGGGCCTCCAAACACAGAAGGGGTTTACAAATGATCTGAAGAGGAACGTGTTGAGATCAGTATTCAAGTTATATCCATTTCATTAAAAATAATTAAAATACGACTAAATAAACATTTAACCAAATAAAAAATAACTATAAAAATCATGATACAGCAACCAAAATTTGAAAAAAAATATCACAAATTTTAAAAGAAAATTTTACTCTTTTCCTTTAAATTTGATTGTATTGATTTTTCCAATGACATGTGAGTAGCACTAATAGTAAAATCGTATCACTTAAATTAATTATTTTAGAATCAACCATAATAATCTAAAGATAATATTTGACAGAATTGTTATAGATTCTTTATTGTATATGTATGTTCAAACTAACCAACACTATATATCCAACATACTAAACTCTTAATTCAAAAAATTTTCATTTGTAATATACCGAAGTATATAACCTAACTTCACATTTTAATTTATATACCTTCAACTTCAACGTTAAGAGTACGTTAAACCATGCAACAAACATTTACTTTTGCTGATGTATTCACGATTAACACATTTTGTATGGATTGTTAATCCGATCAAATATATAAATTATTTACATTGAATTATTGGACCTTATATATGCACTTAAATAATATAATAAACAAATTTATTTACTTAATTAAATGAACAGAAAATATCCATCAACTGAGATGTCAAAACATATATGTTCCATTCATTATAACAAATATTTCTAAAAAAGGGAATAATTCAAATAGAAGGAAGGTATCTCAACCCTTCGAATGAGGGTTAATGTGCAACATGACTCAAAGTTTATCCAAAAGATAAAACCATGACTCTTCTTATGACTCTAGACACAAAAAAACAGAGAGAAGATTTCAAAGCATAGAAATCTTTCCAAAACGAATCCAGTAGCATTCATAATTCTTATATAGACCCTTGATCTCATATGACATTGTGGTATGAAAATTTTAGAATGTTACATAGGTGATTACTAAGTTCTTGAAGACATGTCTTAGAGGCGGTGATATGTCAAAACATGTTAGCAAAAACTCCGTTCTCTTTTCCATGTCATATTCACTAGAAAAAAAAATTTAAAAATAAAAATAGGTCAAAGATTTGAAGTGCTAACTCAGTTTTTTTTTTTTCTCTCTCTCTCTCTCTCACTATTTCTCTTTTGATTTGAGTAAAAAATAAAAATAAAAAATAATATCAGAGAGAAAGGACAGAGAAAAGGAGGGGGGATGAAGAGAGATAAAAAAAAAGACGTGAAATTAAGTAAAATAAGGTGTTAAGAGTCAGAATTGGATCGCAATTTCTTCGATCAAGGAAATTATTATCCACGACTCGATATTTTCTTCCTCTCTCTCTCTCTATCTCTCTCTAATTTTCGTGATGCTTAGACCATTGACCTGAGCATGATGTTTAGACAAAAAATGGAGCGAGTCTCATCATTCGTTGCCGGAGAAGAATGTTAAAATACATGATAATATCACAACCGAAGAAATAGGCAATTTTAAATTTTAAATAATTAAACTATTTAATTATTCAAAACCATATCTTGATATTATGAGGTTTGTATGAACTTCAATATATTTATATCAAATATGAAAAATAAAAAAGGATACAAGATTTAAATTTCTTGAAGTATACCCTTTTCTCCATTACTTGAAAACGGATTTTCAGCGATGGATTGGAAAATTCCATCGCTGAAAGTCCATTTTTCGTCACTGAAATATATCAACGACAATCCGTCGCAAAAAGTGATCTCGCTAATTTTTAACGACAGATTTTTTTTTCCATCGCAAATATCAGTATCGAATTAACAAAGGAAAAAATCCGTTGCTGATATTAGCGACGGAAAAAAAATCCGCCGTTAAAACAGAAAAAAAAAAAAAAAAAAAACAGCGACGGATCCAGTTCCGTCTCTGTTGCCAGAGTTCTGAAAAAAAAATATATATATATATATATGTTGCTCCAAGCACCTGTCTAGAGCCCGCCTTTTATTTGAGTGAAAATAGGCTCTGCTCACGATCGAATCCATGCACACGGAGAGAGATGAGAGCAACCCAACCACCAAGCTAACTTACTTATCTAATCATATTTCCCTTTTTTATTTATTTACTTTATATCATATTTTTTTAATAATAGTAACATAATATAAAATTACAATTTATTATAAAATAATTAAATAAATTTTATTTTAGATTAAAATAAATAATAAAATTTCTGAAAAAATAAAATAATATTATTTTTCTAGAAAATAAAATAAAAATAAAAATAAAAAGAATTATTAAATAAATTTTAAAATTTTAAAATTTTAAAAATTAATAAAATTAATAAAATTATAAAATTATAAAATTATAAAATTAAATAATTATAAAATTAAAAAAATAAAAATTATTAAAAAATAAAATACTATTATTTTCAACAAAATAAAATAAAAATAAAAATAAATAAAATTTTAAATTTTAAAAACATTAAAAAATTAAAAAAAATACAAAAATACAAAATTTTAAAAAATAAAATAATATTATTCTTCTACAAAATAAAATAAAAAATTAAAAAATAATTAAAAAAATCCGTTGCAAATCCGTCGATAATCTATCACTAATTTGTGGGTAAATTTCTGTCGCTAATCCGTCGGTAATCCGATGCTGATAACTGTAAATATATATTTTTTTATTTTTTTTCCTTCAATAAATCAGCAACGGATTAGCGACGGAAATTTTTCATCGCTAAAAATTCCGTCGGTAATCCGTCGCTGACAGGTTAATTTTTTTTTTTTTATTTAGGCTTTACCGATAGATTAGAGACGGAAAAATTTCTGTCGCTAATCCGTCATAAATCTTATGATATTCTGTTCAACGGTAATCCGTTATTAATCCGTCGTAAATCTGTCTCTATTAGCAACGGATTTTTATCCATCGATAATTTTCTGTCTTTAATATCATGTTTTTTGATAGTGCTCGCGAACTGTTTTAAATTATTTATCTCATCATTTCAATGAAAGTTAAATCTAAAATTAAGTTTATTAAGTAAACAATTTTAATCAAATTATTGAATTCATTTATCGAAGAAACATTATCTATTTAGTATGACTTTTTAAATTCACTACTAAATGACAATGACAATTATAATGTCAAGATCTAAAATTTTAATTAAATTCTTAAATTTTATTAAAATGTGATCCTAATTTTTCACTGCTTTACTATTTTTGTACGTTCAAAAAAATATGTATCGACTATTATGAGTTGAGATAATATTGAATTTAGTTATTTAAATAAATAAATAATTTTATATATTATTTGTATGTTGTCCCTCTATGTAATACCGTAATTGAGGTCAAACAAAATATATAAATAATTATTCTATTATTTTCTCAATTATTTAATATCTTAAAATTTTTCAAAATAGAAGATATCAAGAATGTTCAATTTATTTTCCATTAGTCGATAAAACTTGATAAATTTACAAATATCCGATAGAATATAAAATCATATCATTGAGAACAAAACTAACAAAAATAATTTTAACAGAAACCTAATAGTAATAAATTAAAATTTTCATCTACGTAATACGTGTAGCCAAAATAATCATCTTTACATAAATAGATTATTTATATTCTATATTTTGTTTCTCTATGTAATACTCGTAACTGAAGTCAATCAAAATATATAAATAAATGTACTATTATTTTTTCAATTATCTATTACCTTAAATTTTTATTCGAAACAGAGGATATCAATAATGTTCGATTTATCTTCCATTGGTTGATGAAAATTGGCAAATTTTAAAAATGTTCGATAGAATATAAAATCGTATCATTGAGGACAAAACCTTGCAGATCCATCCCAATACAATCATCCTCCCAAAACTGGATGTTCGTCCGCTTTCCACTGGCCAACAGAGCCCGCCCTTTAGAGAAAATTTTAAGGTATTAAATTTGTCAAGTTTCATCAACCAATAGAAGATAAATTAAACATTTTTTATATCCACCATTTGGGATGAAAAAAATTAAGATATTAAATAATTGAGGAAATTGTTGAATAAAATACAGTTTGATAATAATTAGAAGTAATTAAAAAAATTATGGTTAATTATTTGATAATTTGAAAAAATTTAAAATTGTTAAATTAAAACTTATGCAAGCAAGTCAACTTGCATCATAGATAAGTCGACATGTACACTTAGAATACCTAAAATCATCATTAGATATCGACCGCATATAGCACAAGTCGACCTATCGAATCCACAAGTCGACCTTACCACAGTCTCCTATTGACTTAGGATTCAAAAATTTGAAATTTAACTAAATACAAAATATCACAAGTCGACCTAGGAAATAGATAAGTCGACTTGGGTATAACAAGTTTCAGAAATCTAAATCTAAAACTTAACTGAGTTGACTTGCACAGAAGACCAAGTTGACCTAAAGAATTCATATCTCATAAGTCTAAATTTGCAATATAACTAAGTCGACTTGACTCTTAGGCAAAGAGACCACAAGTTGACCTCAACTAAAAATCAGTCGACCTACAAAATCAAAGTCTCAGAATTAACTCTCAGGATAACCAAGTTGAATTGTTGGATAAATGAGTGAACTTGCCAATAGGTCAAAGAGATTATGAGTTAACCCAATCCAGAAACAAATCAACGTGCCTTCCTATATGAACCTAACCCAAGTCGACCAAATATTTAAATAGACAAGTTGACGTAGATATAAATGAGTCTATCTACCGCATAGATGAGTCGACCTGGGAAAACAATCTTCAAAATTTTTCTAAATATGAAAAATTATGAGTTGACCTAAAAATAAAGTAAGTCAACATGTTTAAGTCAGTTCTTAAAAATCCAACACTACAACATAACTAAGTCGATTTGAGAGATTTGACAAGTCGACTTGCAAAAACATATCCTCAAAAATGTATTCTGAAACTTAACTAAGTCGACCTAGATACTACATAAGTCAACCTGATCTATATGTTGTAATAGTATAAGTCGACCTGACAAATAGATAAATTGACCTAACAAAATAAAAAGAATATTAAGTCAACCTAACAATATAACAATTCAATTTAGATAATCAAGCTCTCGTAATCTCATTTATAAAATATAAGTAAGTCAATCAAGAACTAGGATACATCAACATGAGTATAATATTTGCTTTATACATATCGTCCTAACAATGAGTCAAGGCGGCTCATGCTCTATACAAGCCGACCCAAGAAATGAACAAGCCAACCAATAGAGTCAAGGAATGCGAACAAGTCAACCTACCATTATATCAAGTCAACCTGAGCAGTTTATAATTCAAAAGCAAGTCAACCTAAAGTTTTGATGAGTCGACATCTTGTGAGTAACAGATAAATGTTTAGAAAAGTTATTCGAAATTAAATGAAAAGTTCAACTACCACAATTCCATGATTGCATTTATTGTTCATAAATGATCTTCAATGGCTAGATTAAAGTCTTCAACTATAAATACAACACAAGGATGAATGGAAAACAACCTTTGTACAGTCGAAAAGCTTAAAGAACATTAAGTTTCATACTTTGCTTTTCATCTTGTTTGTTGTATTTTCATTTGTGTTGTAACAAACATATTTGTAGTTTGAATCTACATTCTGTAATTCATTTTTCACTCCACACTTGTTGTAAAAGATCAAAAACCTAGTCTTCTTGGTATAGGGTTTAAGTTGTACAGAGTGAAAGTGTGTTAGGTTTACTTGCTCCTTAGAAAAGCAAGAGTTAGTATTTGGGAAATACTTGTAAAGAATGGCTAGTACCTATGAAACTAGTTGTGTAAACTATTTAAAAAAATAGTGGATTAGAAAATCCAAATTAAGTTTATGAGTAAACATACACCAGAGAGGTAAAGCCATTATAAATCATATTTCTATGTTTCTCTCTCCTCAGATTTTGAATTGTCTCTTAATTTAATTTTAGAATTAAAAATAGTAAAAAATTTAGAAAACGTATTCACTCCTTCAAAGTTATCACACATATTGCCTACATAAGTAATAATACATTTATTTATATATATTTTTTAATCTCAACTACAGGTATCACATAGAGGAGCAACATATAAAAATATATACATGTCAAGAACAAAATAATAAATATTTATTTATTGAATTTTGCAAATAATATAATATTTATTTTACAGTATAATTCTAATTTTTTAGTATAATTAATTAGAGTTGAAATAATTTTAATGTAGCTACAAAATTAGTGGATTATATTATAATTATTTTGAAATTAAAATAAATATATTTTAAATTCATAACTAGAACTTATTATTTGTTCTTATGAGATTATTTTGGTATTAAGATAATTAGAAATAAAGAATAATATAGAGAGAGAACTTAGGCTAGTTTACAATTTTAAAAAAAATTATAACCAGTTTGGAATTTCAAAAATTATTTATCCTAAATCTTAATCTTAAAATTATTTATTTTGTTCTCTAAATTTGAAATTATTTTCTCCTATTTGATAATTTCTAAGTTTTTGATAGAAATTTTCAAATGTGTTTTGTAATTTCAAAATTGATAAATCCTAAGTAACTAACTAATTATGGATAACTTTTATTTAATTTTAACTCTCTAGATATATTAGTCTTCTATTTCAAATTTAAACAGGAGTTGGTTAAAAATAGAGAATATTAAACACATTCAAATTTTTTTTTATTAATATTTGTCTATTTAGATAACATAGAATATACAAGATGATGGTATATGATCTAATGAGCTATATAACTATAAAACTCAGGGACTATATAAGCCCGTTAGGCTATAGCCATAAGACCCATGAACAACTGAACGGGCTCCTGGTGTCTTGAGTGAGTGCTTTCTCAGTTAAGTGCTCTTGGTCATGTCCTTCGACTCTCTCAGTCTTACCCTCTTGAGAAGCCACCCTTTCACCTCTCAGTTCTTGAGCATCTCAGTCATTCTAACTCTCGACCCTCGGATATCTAGGTTGTCCCTGTTTTTTGTCAAATACTTTCCACCAATACATAAGTAATTACTATTACACAATAAATCCAACATGTGCTTATTCAATAAGGAAGAAACCCTCTAATAAATCAAAATCTTTCTTAATTTGATACAAACTTCCCCTAGTCTCGGGAAAACCCCTTTAAATGAGGAAAGAAATCTTTGCAAGCACTCCCACCAAAGTATGGAATCTCCGTGACAACTTAAATCTCTATTAATTAGAATAATTCTAAACCCCCTATAAATCTTTGATTACCGTCGTTATAGTTTTGGAAGATTCTCTCAGTAATCTCTCTATATGAAAACTAAGATCTCTATACCTCTAAAGGCATATAGAACTTACCATATATGCATGTTATATATATATATATATATATATATATATATATATTCAATACAAGCAACCAACAAACTATATTCACGAATTTTACACTTTTTACACAAAGGTAACACATAGTTACTCTGTGGCTCTCTTCAGTTTGTTTCTCATTCTTACACTGCTCTTTTTTACTTAAGCGTTAAAGCCTCTCCTATCGGAGTACTTTTCGATAGTATTTGCAGGTCTTAGTATCCACAAAGGCCTAGAAAACTCATCAACATCGGTTCCTCACTCAGGTCAACAGAGCAGTTATCTGTAGAGTAAAATCCAACTCTAACATGAGAGTTTGAATTTAGGATTTACAGGAGAAAATCTAAATTTGAGATTTTCTAGATTATAGGTTTATGTGCCAAATAAAAATTCACAAATTTGAGAATATACAGATTTAATTAGAAAAACAGAGTTAATCACAACACAAAAGGAGTAATTTTTTTATTTTAATTCATTTTTTTAATAACATATTTTTAATACGTTATTTTCATTAATCGTTCATTAATTGTTGATTAGTCCATTGCTATCTTTGATTTTATAAATGAAATAGACATAATGAGTATTATAGATCTAACATCGCTAAATTCAATTCTTGAATTTTAAAATATATAACTAATAAGTTTTTGAATTGAGCCGTTGATAACATAGACGTTATGTGTTGAGCTGGTATGCTTAGTTACCAAGGTAAGCATTAATGTGAACTTGAGATGCTAACTTATCACATGACATATCTGTAAAAATTTTCAAAACTCAAATTGCGATTGATGAAAACAAATATATATATATATATATATACATATATATATATCTATAAAAAATTTTTACGTTGGCATATAATATCCATATCATCAATCGTGTCAAATCAAGAATAGAATTATTATGTATTTTAAAGTTTAAACACTCAATTTTAACAAAAAAAAAATTGATAAATTAATTGAAATTTGGGTCAACTTTACTTTCTCACTTTTCTTGTTAAGCTCGTCATCAAATCTCAAAATTCAATTCTAAACATACCTAGAAACAACCAAAGGTCGGTATGGATTGTTCATGAACAACTAATCATTCATCTCTACAAATTAGACTAGTTTAATTTATAGTAATTCAGATTTTATTTTTTAAAAATTATTTCAATAAAAATCAAATAACATAAATAAAAAAAAAACTTTTGGTCATAAGTCCGATCACTAAAGTGGTTCGTATAAACATTTTCTTTGTAATTATGCCACAAATGTACAAATTCATTTACTTGCGAATTGTTTTAAGTTCATATCTCATGTCAAGTTGCATGTAAATCAGTGACTTACTTTTTGATTGAAAATAGAATCATGTCAAATGTTTAAATGAAAGCAATTGTTCCAAATTAATAAAGCCAACTCTACCAAATTACATGAAGATTCACTCCAATAACACTAGTTACCCATGGAAACGAAGTTACAAATAATTAACAAGTAAATGTTTGCTGCATATCTGCATAACCATTGCTTGTTCTGATTTTTTTTTATAATTTATGTTATTCTATTTATAATTTTTAGTAAAACTCTAAATTGAATTTACCTACTTTTAAAGAGCAATGGTTCATTGTTCAGAGACTACCTATATCTACTGTTTGTTATTTCCACACATGTCTATGCTTGAAATTTTGGATTAGATGCAAGCAATAATTTCTTAAAAAAGAGTGGAAAAATAAAGTTTGACCCAAATTTTAATTAATTTTTTAAATTTTATTTTGTTACAATTTAGTCATTGAATTTTAAAATACGTAATAGTTAGGTTCTTAGATTGACACTATTGATGACCTGGATATTATGTACGAATAAATTTTTTGTTGATGTGTCATGCGACACATATTAAAACAAAAACCCCACTTTGATTGAATTATTTGAGGAATGAGAATTAATTGTTGGATTAAAAGTGATATATATTTTTTATTCGGCCCTCTGGATGAAAGAGCCAACCTAGACATGCATAAAACCCTAGGAGACTCCGGTGTTAGAATGTATGGCAAACCTAATGTATGCTTTTAATGTAAAAATTAAGTAAAACAAAAAAAACGGAAGTGAAAAAGGGGAATTAAGATTACCCGTAGCCATACTTTTCTTCTTTGCTTTCGGCTACTGCAAAACCACCAAAATGATTCTTGGGATGTACACAAACATTTTAAACTCTCAATTTCACTTAATAAATAGTGTGAAGTTATAAAATTTAGATTTAGGAACCTAATGCACTAGAAAGGGGTTTATATAGCCTCTCAATAATTAAATAGTTATTAAAACTCTATAATTATCTCCCTAAATTATTGCTGGAAGTTATTGGACTGCAATTAATAATTCAAAATGGAAAACAAGATAAATCCAACTAAACACTGCCAAATTCGAATTCTTTCCGTTCTTTATCACAATTAATCTCTTTCGATTATTTTTTTTCCATTAATTTGATTTTGATTGCATTAACTCATTGAATTTAAAAATTTTATAATATTCTCCTACTTGATCTAACAAACCGACTTGAAATCCAAATAAGTCAATTACTTATGAAAATAGAATACATGAATCACGATGATAAGTTTTTAAAAGCGAGTATTATCTTACGTGCATCACAATATATTCTATTTTTAACCTTACGATGACATTTACTTTTGAATAAACCCTACGTTTATTTGGGAACCAAACTTGATAAATTTATCTCAAAACAAAAATATGTACATAATTTTATTGAAAAAATTTAACTTTGAATTTCATTTAAATAAAACAATAAATTCATATTTACAACATGATCTCTGAACCTATTTGGTGGCCTATCTTTGGTTAAGAGATCAGTTAACATATAATCAATGTTAATGTGCTGGATTACAATTTTATTTTCCAACACTCATTCCCTAATAGTTAAATAATTTATGTCGATATACTTAATTTGACTATTACTTTATTCTTAACAAAAAATATAGTAACTAAATTATCACAAAATACACAAAGTGGCTTAGGTATAGAATCTAAAATTCTAAACTTGAATATGAAACTATTGAGTCACACCGCATGTGGTATAACCTCAAAACACGCCACGAACTCAGTTTTCATAATAGAAATCACAGTTAATATTTCCTTAACACTCCTCCACAATATAGCTCTATTGACCATCATGAAGATGTACCTTGATATTGATTTCTGGAAATCAACACAATCAATAAAGTTTGAATTCGAGTACCCAACTATTTTCAAACTGTTGGTTTTTTTGTTTGTAAACTTATGTTTCTTGATGTCTTGTAGATACTTCAACACCTTCTTTACAGTTTTCTAATGTTTTAAACCGAAATTACTTTGATATTTTCTTAACATCCTTACAACATGCGCTATATCAGGTCTTGTATAGATCTGTGCATACATAAAACTTTTAACAACGAAAACATATAGGATGTTAGCCATATATTCCCTTTCTAAATCTATTTTAGAGTATTGATCCAAATTGAATCTATTCCCTTTTGATAATCGAAACTGTACTTGATGAGCAATTATTGATTCTGTATCTCTTAAATAATTTGTTGATATAAATCTTTTAAGATAGTTTCAAAATCTTATGTAATTTATCTTGATGTATCTGTATGCTGATGACATAAGATGCATCAACTAAATCGTTTATCTCAAAATTCTTAAAGAGACACTGTTTCACCTCATATGGTATTTCCTTACCATTGATGGCAAATAGTTTGTTATCCACATACAAGATAAGAAAACAAAATTGGCTTCCACTAACCTTGAAGTATATGTATTGATTAATAATATTCTCTTCAAAACCAAATAAAATGACTATATTATATGGATTTCTTAAGGTTGCACACCAAGTACTCACTAAAACTAGAGAAGAATCCTTCAGATTGACATATTAAACATTTTCCTCTAGTTTTTCATTAAGAAAAGCCATTTTCACATCTAGTTGTTACAATTCTAAGTTAAAATATATAACAAGTGTCAAAATGATGTGAGGGAAAGCTTTTTTAGACATTGGAGAGAAAGTCTTCGAGTAGTCGATTTTTTCCCTTTATATGAACTCTTTAATAACAAGTCTAATCTTATACTTCTCGATATTACCTAATGAATTAGTTTTAGTTTTGAAAACCTATTTATATCTGATAGGTTTTACCCCATTTGGCAACTCTAAAAGATTTCAAACTTTGTTGCTTTTCATTGAATCTATCTCATCTTCCATAATATTCTACCATAAGTTTGAGTACTTAAAACTCATGGCATGTAAAAATATTTTCGGGTTCTCTACGACTCCAACGTTATATTCAGACTCTTAAAAGAATACCACATAGTTTTTAGGTATAGTTGATTTTTTTTTCTTGAGCAGATCTCCTTAATGTTGATTCAACATTCTCCATAGAAGAAAATTGACTAACTTGACCATGGTCAACCATTTGTGGAATTTCTTAATTGTCACCGTTTTTTTTTTAATTTCTCATGACACTTGGACTCGTTTTTTATTTTAAATTTCTTGATTGTCATCCGTTCTTTATTTTGAACACAAACGAGTCCAAGTGTCTCTACTTTTTATAGAAGAAACACTTGGACTCCTTTTTTATATCCGCTTTCTATTTTGTACTCTTTTAGTTCGGTTTGAACTTACCATTCTTCTTTTCTTGCATTGTCACATGTGCATTTATAGAACTCTACTTTATCTCCATTAGAGCCTTCCTTTCTCCTGCACATACACGGCTATCAACTTATTAATGGATCATTTCTCCTTATGTGTGTTATAAGAGATCTTAAAAGGAGCGTAGTGTTGTGAGAGAGAATTCAAAATGAAGTACACGAGAAAAGATTTGGATATTTCAACTTTCAGAGTTTTTAACTAAGCTGCTATATCCTGCATCCGCATGATGTGCTTGTGCACACTTTGGACAGTAGTGAGCCTCATGGAGAAAAATTACATAATGAGACTACTGGTCAAATATTTCTCCGATATCATAAATTACTCATCTATAGTTTTAAGAAGAAGATGTGCATTGATATACTGATTGATTGAATCACGAATACCAACCGAAATTTTACTCTTTATGAATATACTATTTAGACGATTAGATCGCTTCCACTATTCATAAAGAGCATTTTCTACCGTAGAGTTAGTATCGGTTATCGAAAGTGACTCGTTTTTTCGAATAATACAGTCAATGTCTAGGCATTCTAGATGGAGAATGACCATTTCCCTCCACTCCTTATAGTTCCCTTCATTTAAATAGAGAAAATCAGATTTCAAATTTATAGTTTGAAATAATGTAAAATAAATAAATATACTTACTAACTATATATGATGCATTAATGTATTTCTACTAATACAAACATACAAAAATAAATATATGATATAGAAATTGTCTATGGATTAAATTTCTAATTTTATTAGATTTATTTGATCTTATGATAAAATTTACTAAAAATAGTTCATTCCCCAATTCCTATAGGCTGATTAGAAAACTAACGATAACTAATATTTTTTTGATTATTTTATATTTTTCTATTTAGCCCTATAAGACGACCTTTTTAGTGTATATGGTAGATTCTCAGTTAGGTGGTGGGTTACATGAGATCACTTAAAAACCAATCAATCTTAGACTTATCCTAATCTTTTTGACATAACCAGTTTAAACATGCACTAAATAAGCCGTACTCATAATATTATATAGAAAAATGGATTTTAATCAAATAGATTGCTATTGAAAACAACTATTTTGATGACTTATTTCCAATTGTATTATTTTCATACAATAAAAATTCATGTGGGATAATTTTTAGTATATAGAAATAATTTTCATGATGAATTTATTTTTTTTCTAATGTGATCATAACTTTATACATAATTTTCTGCTTAATTATGATTGTTTTGATTCAATTTTAATTAATTTTAAAAATTAAATTGATCGCAAAGATAATAATATTACGTAATTTGGTCATGCCAAAATATATAAAATTTTAATATAAAAATATAATCAAATTACTTGATACATTTTATTAAATTTTATACTTCCCCTTATATCTACAAAATTATTTTAACATTAACTTTATGCATAATTTCCAAATATTATGTTCTAAAAAAAATTTTAAAATTTTTTGAGAATTTTTGAAATTTTCCTTTTCTTTGGAATTTTTAAAACTAGAAAAATACTTTTAAAGTCTCGGATACTAAACTCTAGCAATTCAAATATTCAAGAAAACTAAAAAATGCTCTAAAATAATTTTTTAAAATATGATTTTAATCGTAATAGTGTAAAAATTTTAATTTTGAACTCAATTTCTCAAAAAAAAAATTATAATTTTATACCAAATATTTAAAAATCCAAAAACCTTAATTTTTGAAAAATTTTAAAATTAGTAAAAAAAAAAATACAGGTAAAGACAAAATTAACTCTGATACAAATATTGGAATACATGACAAACCTAATACATATTTCTAATGTAAAAATTAAGTGAAAAAAGATAAGAAGCGAAAAGGAAAATTAGAGTTATCTTTGGCCATACTTTTCTTCTTTACTTCGGGTAACTGCAAAGTTAGCAAAATGATCCTTTGGATATACATAAATTTTCTAAATTCTCAATTTCACTCGATAGATGGTGTGAAGTTATAAAATTTGGATTTAAGAATACAATACACTAGAAAGGGGTTTATATAACATTTAGATTTAAGGACCCAATGCACTAAGAAGGGGTTTATAAAAATTTTCAACCATAAAAAAGTTATTAAAACCCTATAATTATCATTCTAAATTATTGTTAGATGTTATGAGAATATAATTAATCATTCAGAGCAGAAAAATAAGATTAATTATATAGAAATTTGAATAGACCATCAAATTCAAGCAAATGCAATCTAATTCAAATTTCTTATAATTTTATCATATTTAATCTTTTTCACTTATAGTTTTTTCATTAATTTTATTTTAAATACATTTACCCATTGAATTTGAAAATTTTCTAACATCCAGACCAATCAATTCAGAGTAAAGCCCCACTTAATTTGGAAAAGAGGTGAAGTTTGTTAAAACCAAGAACCCTACTATAATTTTTTTGTTCAGATTTTTTTTTTTTCCTTTGCAAAAAAAAGAAGAGTTTGATACACAAGTCAAGGCCCCGTATCTTGACACGTATTTCCTAAGCCCAAATAGGTAGGTGTATTGGCCCGTATTGACATCTCTATGTAATGAATGTTGAGAATTTTAATTAAAAAAAAATAACATCTAGTAGAGTTTGTATGTTAGTTAATTAGTTACTTTATATTGTTAGAATTGTTGTTAGAACTGATTAATTGAAAAAATTAAATTTGTTAGGAGATTTGATAAACAACATCCTTTAACTGCTTGTATCAATGCAAGCAACGAATGAAAATAATCCTTCTTCTCCTATCTCTATTTTCCCTTTTCCTATCTCTCTCTCTCTTCTTTTCTCTCTCTATAATTCTTTCTCTCTCTTCTCATTCAATCCATATTTCAATCCATAACTCTCTACAACATTTCTTTTATCACCACATTGATTTTCAATCCTCCATTTCCATGCTCTGTTTTACTTTTGACATGCTTTGTTTCTTACTCCAAGAAGAAATAAACTTCACATGTACTTCAATTCTCTAATTTGAGAGTTAGGTCATGACAAATTGATATCAAAATATTGATATCTTGGCCCGAGCAGAATCAATGGTATAAGACACTCATTAAAAGCACAATGATGATCAAATCAAGAAATAAGACTCCAAAATGCAAGAACTGACAAATGAAGTTTAAGCAATCAACCAGAAGATCAATGAGTTGAACCAAAGAATTGAAGCCTTTATGGCTAGCATAGAAGCCTAGATTGGTACGCGTTAAGATCAAATCAATTAGACCAAAATAAAGAATCCCAAACTAACAGAATCTTGAACTCCCCTTTACTATCTACCCCAGTTGATAATAGATTGAAGAAAGATGGAGACACATCAAGAATGACTCTTTAAACGGAGAATAGATCCTCACTCCTCCCAAGATCGATTTGCCCTCATTCTCTGAGGAGAATCTCTGGGGTTAGCTGAGAAAGTGTATCAAAATTTTCAATATGTATCGATTACCCAAATATCAATAGATTGATACCGTGGAAATATATTTAAAAGACAAGGTTGAAATCTTGTATCAAGACATCAAGATGATGAAAAGAGATGTGGATTGGGAATAATTCTCTCAAATACTGTTGTAGAGGTTTGAAGCAAAAGGATCACAAGATGAGGTAGAAGAGTTCAACAAATTTCAGTAGAATGGTTCCCTCGCTAATTACCAAGAGAGGTTTGAAGAGTTCTAGTCATTTATGTTACAAAAAAACTCACGGCTTCCTGAAGACTACTTCATTTCGAGCTTCATAAGTGGAGTCAAAGAAGGCTTCCAGCCTATGTTAAGGATGATGAAACCCACTCTCTTACAGGCTTTCGAGATTGTATCATTACAAGATCAGTCTCTTAAGCTAACCCGAAAAAGGGTAAGGATAATAGGGTTAGTTCCTAATCCTCCATCCTTGAGGACAAGGATGCTCTCAGGAGGAAAGATCTTGTTACGAATGCTGAGAAATTTTTAAAGAATTAATTCTAGTAGAGTTTGAATGTTAATTAGTTAGTTATTTTATATTATTAGAATTGTTGTTAGAACCGATTAACTGAAAAAGTTAGATCTGTTAGGAGATTTGTTAAATAATATCCTTTAAATGTTTAAATGTTTGTATCAGATCAGAAGTAAGGCAGACAATAAATGAAAATAACCATTTTCCTCTATCTCTATTTTTCCTTTTCCTATATATATATCTCTCTCTCTAAACCCCACTTTCTCTCTCTGTTTCTCTCTTTCTTTCTCTCTCTGTAATTTTCTCTCTCTTCTCCTTCAATCAGTCTTTTAATTCATAATTCTCCACAATATTTCTTTTATAACCATATTGACATGCTATGTTTCTTGCTCCAAGAAGAAATAAGCTTTCACTTACACTTGAATTCTCTAATTCGAGAGTTGTGTCGTGACACTTTACTAATAATAAAACACGTATTGGTAGCTTATATATAAAAGTTTGAGCTTGTGTTCTGTTGATGTGCTGACTACACTGTTTGTATATTTGTTGGTATGCTTGTGGATCCATCTACCCTAGCCTTTTGTTTCCAAGCAGCCGGCCTTTTGTTCGCATGTTTATCCTAGTGACCCGGTGTTTTGTTCACCCAACTTTCAATTTGTATATACTAGCAAATGACAAGTTTAAATCAATGGTGCTGATAAAGTGGTAAACAAGTACTAAACAAGAGAATCTGATAAAGCTTTTGAATATCATGAATGGAAATTATTTGATGATATTTTGCATTTGATAATGCATATTGAATCCATATTTCAATTTCGCTATCTCTAATCGTGGTTTTGTCCATATTATCTTAATTCTTATTAAATCACAATAACTTATTCATTATTTCTTTTTTATGGTTAGTTTAAATGTAAGTTTGGTTAGTGAAGAAATATCACAATGTGTGTTGACTTGAAACTAGAAGCTTGATTCCTGGTCCAATGAGAGTTGGAACTTTTATATACTCATTGTGAAATGCAATAAAGTCTTACTCCCCAAGCATTGGACCATGCGGATCTAAATTGTGTTAGAAAAATCTTGACTATATAAATATTGATCATTGCTGATCTGTCTAATGCCTTTTTTGTAATAGCTCGTTTTGTGGACAGTGCATAGAAGTTCGACTTTTGAATAAAAGAGTTTTCTTTGTATCTCTACATGTGATGCCACTGTACTACCAAGACGATACAGAGAGTCATTTTTCTCGTTTGTCTCCTTAAGGACACTAAAGCTCATTCATATTTTTATAGTAAAGGAAAGTGAAGCAAAACAAATCTAACTATAGAACAAATCCCAAAACCATTGCATGATAATAACGTTTGCATGATAATATCTACGTCCGAGAGTTGAGCTTAGCTTATGTTTGCTAAAGTGTCCTGAAACTAACTTTTTGGGTATGTAATCAACAAGGAGCTCCTAGGTCACAGACCACACACTATAGGCTCGTACAACTTCTAAATAAACCGTAATCACTATTATGATTCTAAGTTGCTCAAAGAAAGTTACCATGTACATTACCCCTGAAACTCTCCCTACATATGCTTTACTTGTAACTTTGAAAATAAGATAATCATTCTCTAATTCATGTGTCACAACGCCACACACTATATGCTTTACTTGTAACTCTGCCTACACACTTTAGGTTATATCATTCTCTAATAAATGACCTATTTATTAAATATAAAAAAAAATTATAATTATAGAAGTATACAAATTTTTATATAAATATAAATTAATTTAATATAATAAAATATTTTTAAAAAGTTTCGAAAATGAAAAAACTTAGAAAATATTAGCATCGTGAAGATTTCGTAGTTTATAGTTGTGGCCAAATTAGTTGGAATCTCTAATAATTTTAATTTTTTCTTTTTTTCTACAAAAATGAGCGGTGGATTTTATATGTTTATGCCTGGCAAAGCATGCGGCGGCAAAATATAGGGCAATAGAGGTGCGTGCCCTCTACCCTTTCCGAAGCTTCAATTGAAATGCTTTGAAAAATGAGAAGTCACCCGTTACAATGCAATCTCTCACGTGACCATTCAATTCAATTCCTTCTCTAAACATTGACACGACTCGTGCCACGTGGGTCCCTTAATTTTCTCCAGGCCCCACTCACTCACTCACTCGTCATCCTTTCTCAGCGTGAGAATAACTTTGTATCCATGAAATACCGACTTTAGCCCTCTCCTCCAACACTATCACAAGTTTATATCGAAAATTTTAAAATATTTTAATAAGTGTAAAGTGGGGAGCAGGGGCGCGCTTTGTAGTTTCCCGCAGGAAACAGTGGCAAATGTCTGGGGGTCCTCCTAAGTCTTACAAAAATAGCGTATATAGAACATAATCCTTTGTTAAACAAATGGACAACTGTTGCGGATCGGTCTTCCCTGTCTATCATTTTGCTTCGTGCTTTCTTTAGACTCTGCCCCTTTCTTTTCTTGTATTTTCTACCCGGTATTTTGGGTTTGCTTCGCTGCTTTTCTAAGCAGGAGAGAGAGATATAGAGAGATTTTGATCACAAGCATCAGCCAGGTCCTTTTCTCCAGGTAAACAGCACACCAATTCAAAATTCTCCTCTCACCAATTTGCAATGATCACTTCTAGGCTTTGAATTTGAAGTGTAGCTGGCTGCTGCTTTGAGAATCGATCTATATATGAGCTTTGATTTAAGCTGTGGTGTTTTACTTGTTTCGGTTGGTGTAGTTTGATTTTTTTGATTGATCATATTTGGGTTGTTTATTGATTGTGTTCTGTTTGCCATGTTTTTGGGTATTATTATCTATATTTGGTATCAATTTTTGGCCCAATTTTTATCTCCTTTCCCCAGTGACCTATGTGGAGGGGTGGTTGATTTTTCCATAAAACTAAATTATAGTTTGTTCTTCTTTGATAGGAATTTGCCAGAATAGAAATTAGGCTCTTGTCAATTATTTGAGTTGAGTTTGAAAAAGACTCCTTTTAGTTACAAAACCATTCTTCTTTTAATCCTATTAATTAATAGTTGTTCTCCATCTCCATTAGAATTATTTTCTTAGTGGAAGTATTGATCTCTTGCTTTGCTACTCTTTGATCATTCCCTCCCCGGGAATACCTTATTCACTACAGAGTTTAGAAACCACACGCTTAACATTGGAATTGAGCGCATTATCTATTGCCATTAGCAATAAGTATCTACTTTATTATTTTTTTTTAACAAGCAATCAACACTTGTTTGCTACAAATGGTATTTTTTGGGGTGTGAAATGCTATTCATTTATACATAAATTCCGTATAAAATTTCAGCTCATGCTTGTTAGAAAACATGTATGCTTCATCATTTGACTCTTTCTCATCACCTGAAGAACAGATAATTTGCATTCCTTTTTTCTTTAGCCACAACTTCAGGTTTAAAGATGTACTGACAATGGATTGGTACTTGTATGGTTTGCTTTCGCAGTTTCTATTCTTTGCCATCTGGATCGGGTATGTTGGCTAACAAATTAGCAAACCCATAAATCTGGGAGATTCTGGTGAGAGTTGAGCAAATTCAGCAATGCTGCAAACAATGGCCAGTGCAAGTGGTGATTACTTGTCTATCTTGAAAGGGTTTGGACCTTATGGGACTGTTGGTGCTGTTGTAATTGGTTTATTCATACCAGTACTGCTTTCTGCACTATTCATGAGCAATAAAAAGATCAAACAAAGGGGTGTTCCGGTGGAAGTTGGTGGAGAGGCTGGTTATTGCGTGCGCAATAGCAGATACACTGAGCTGGTTGGTGTTCCATGGGAAGGTGCCACAACTATTGCAGCTTTATTTGAGCAGTCTTGTCAGAAATATTCGCAGTATCAATTTCTTGGAACCCGAAAGATAATTAGCAAGGATTTCATAACAGCAAGTGATGGGAGGAAGTTTGAAAAGTTACACTTGGGGGAGTATGTATGGCATACTTACAGTGAGGCATTTGACAGTGCTTGCAATTTTGCTTCGGGTCTTGTTAATTTAGGTCATGATATCAATACCCGTGTTGCCATTTTTTCTGAAACTCGAGCGGAGTGGTTCATTTCCTTTCAGGTATGCATACAACTTGTACTCTATCCGGATTTTGTGTTTTCTAAGTGTTGACATAATGGACATACTGTTGACTGTCTTTGTTTAAAATCAGAGCTGCTTCCGGCAGAATATCACTGTTGTTACTATTTATGCTTCCCTTGGTGAGGATGCACTTATCCACTCTCTTGGCGAGGTAGTTAAATTTTCTGATATGGTTTCCTCAATTATATATTAGTCTAGACAAAGCATAGATGATTCATTTTCAGCAGCCCTTGAAATTATGCATATAAAATTGATCATGTTAAATTGCACTTATTGTACTTTTCATCCTTACAGACCCAAGTCTCAGTTGATCATTAAATTGCACTCATTTACTTTTTCGTCCTTGCAGACGCAAGTCTCAACATTGATTTGTGACTCCAAGCAGATGAAAAAGTTGGCTGCAATTAGTCAAAACCTGGAAACTCTAAAACATGTCATTTACTTTGAAGAAGACGACACCACAAGTGCTGCTAACATCCCTGTTCAGATAAGCAATTTGAAAGTATCAGCATTTTCTGAGGTCGAAAAAATTGGGAAAGCTAATCCTGTTCAACCAAGACTACCAGTAAAGACTGATGTTGCTGTTATTATGTACACAAGTGGCAGTACAGGTCTGCCTAAGGTTAGATACACTCAATTTCTGTCTTTTGTTTTCTTTTGTTTTGTTTCTTTCTTTTTTTTTTTTTTTCCACTTGTTGAAATTGATGAATCCAGTACAAGCTTTATAGCATGGTTCGGTCATAACATCATGGCTAAGATGTTTATCTAGGGAGTGATGATGACACATGGCAACATTGTTGCCACTGCAGCCGCTGTTAGAACAGTAGTTCCTGGTTTGGGCAGCAGAGATGTTTACTTGGCATACTTACCCCTTGCTCATGTTCTTGAACTGGCAGCTGAGGTAACCTTTTGTGCTAGTTCTTCATGTGCGCGGTAAACATCAGCTATATATTGCCATATCTCTAATGGTTTGTTGGTATGCAGTGTGTGATGTTGTCTGCAGGTAGCTCAATTGGCTATGGTTCAGCATTGACTCTAACAGACACATCTAATAAGATCAAGAAAGGAACCATGGGTGATGCATCTATGCTGAAACCTACTCTCCTGGCTTCAGTTCCAGCGATATTGGACCGAGTGCGAGATGGAGTTCTGAAAAAGGCTTGAACTGGACCATTGATTTTGATCAATAATCAGTACCTTATTCTTTAGTGGATTACAGCAACCTCACATTGTGATCTATTTCCAATTGACTGCAGGTTGAAGAGAAGGGGGGGATGGCAAAGAAACTTTTTAACATTGGATATCAGCGGCGTCTTGCAGCTATACAAGGAAGCTGGCTTGGAGCTTGGGGCCTAGAGGGAATGTTCTGGGATGCCATCATCTTTAAAAAAATACGCTCTGTGCTTGGAGGACGTATCCGATTTATGCTTTGTGGTGGGGCTCCTTTATCAGGAGATGCACAGCGCTTTATCAATGTTTGCATGGGGTAAAGTTTCATCACTTGCGCATAAATTGAGAAGAATGATATCAAGTCCTTTGTTAATAAGTATCTAATATTTAAATCGATGTTCTTCCATGCCAATTGAGGTTAGAAAGGGTGTTCGACTTTTGCAGCACTCACTTTGTCGAAAAAGTCCTTGAGCTTTGAGGTCAGGGTTCAAATCAAGTTGACCTTTTGAATTCCCTTCTTATTGGGGTGACCTTGGAAGATGATGCTAGGGCCAATATCATGTAAACTTAATAATTTAGAAGTTGTGAACTTAAATATGTAGGAGTTACATTTATTCCCAGAATTTAGGCAACAGGTCTTTTTTTGCTTCTTTTTTCTCCAAATTGAAAAAGACGAACAATCTTGTATGAAGTTTGGTGATCAGAATGAGTCTAGACCAGCTTTATTATTTATTTATTTATTTATTTTTTGTTGTTGATTTTATAAGATCAATGTAACTTGTGCAGTAATTTTGTCTGCAAAACATTACAAGAGATGTACACCCATTGTTGATACCTATTGTCAACAAACCCAGTTGTATGTTGACTACCATACTTAGCACAATTACAAGGCTATTCATACTAAAGACAAGTTTATAAATTTAAGACTGGGTAGCAATGAATGTAAAAACATGAGCATTTAATGTTTTCCAGTGTCATTAGGAAGGTTTCAGTATTTCACAATTAGCTGCATTTTATTTTCTTTGATCGTATGGAGCTACTGTGAGCAATAGATTCATTTAGTAACTGTATTGTAGGGCTCCTATTGCTCAGGGATATGGATTGACAGAGACATGTGCTGGAGCATCTTTCTCTGAGGCTGATGATACTTCTGTAGGACGTGTCGGTCCACCTCTTCCATGTGGCTACATAAAGGTTTGCCAATCTTGCAGTTCAGTCTTAAATAAAGCTTGTTCATATATTACAAACAGTCATGCAGATTATATATGGTGTTTGCTACGATGTTTGGTTTCTTTGTGTCAAGTTACAAATCCCAAAACTGAAGTTGGCAAAATAAAGCTTGGAAGAGGTCAATCCATATCTTGTGTGAAGTACCATCAAGTATTAGGTTGGACTAACATAGCAACTGCAATTTCTTACTAGTTACACATGGACAATTGAGACTGTATGTGGTAGAAACTAGATTCCTGAGATCAGTTCTGGATTTTAATTCCTTGATTTTCCACTGTTTACAGACAAGATTTTACGTGATGGATTTTGTCTTGAATTATATAATCATCAAATTATACAAATGCAGATTAATTATTTTGACTGTTCATGAACTGTTTTGGTCAGCTTATTGTTGAACTTTGGTGGATGGAATTTTTTTTTTCTTTGGCTGTTTTTAGTTAAGAACCTCCTCAAAGCGTGAGTCTGATAATATTCTTGTGGCCATTGAGATTAGGCCATAGTTACTGCATGTGTTCTAAAATCTAGGAGATTATGTTTGAATGGGCATATTCAATTTGGCATTGCAGCTTGTCTCTTGGGAGGAAGGTGGATACACAACATCTGATAAACCAATGCCCAGAGGAGAAATTGTAATTGGAGGCCTTAGTGTCGCTGCCGGTTACTTTAATAATGAAGAGAAAACTACCGAGGCTTACAAGGTATGCTGTTTGCACTTGTTGGTCCTCTTCTATCTCCGTCCTAGATCCCTTTAAGATAAAATGCTTCTACAAAAGCCCTTCGCTCTTCCCCATAAAAAGGTCTTATTTATGCCTTCAAACCTGTTTTGCTGCTTGATTAGGTATTTCCTACTTCAGGTCCATATAACTCTGACTATGTTTCAGGTTGATGAAAAGGGTATCCGATGGTTCTATTCTGGTGATATTGGACAGTTCCATCTAGATGGATGTCTTGAAATTATTGATCGGAAGAAAGACATTGTTAAACTTCAACATGGGGAGTACATCTCTCTTGGAAAGGTTAGGTCCTTTGCACGCTGTTAAATAAATTTGAAATAAGGACCTGATTAGTTATATTAAAATTTGTGAATCCTGATATACTGTAGGACAAGAAATTTACCGTTTCAACATTTTATCGTCATTGAATTTAGAAACAGTTTAATTTACTACCGATACTCGAATGCTTTTCTTGTGGCAAAGGCTGAGGAAGCTGGAATTACGTATCATATAAAAAAAAATGTACTTTCTTCTTGTCTCTCTTTCATTGTACAGCAATGTGATTGCAGGTGGAGGCGGCCTTAGCGGGAAGCAGCTATGTGGATAACATCATGATACATGCAGATCCTCTCCGTGGCTACTGTGTTGCTTTGGTTGTTCCATCCCATCAGGAGCTGGAGAATTGGGCCCGAGCATCTGGGATCGAGCACAGAGATTTTTCTGAATTGTGTGAGAAAGCAGAGGCTATAACCGAGGTTCAACAATCCCTTTCTAAGGTCTGTACTTTTCCCTCGTACCTAAAAATGAAGGGTATGCCTGCTTTTAGTATGACTGGTTCAGTGTGCTGCCGCTAGATTACAGGACTGCTATAATATACTCTTCAAATATAATTGTAGAGTCCTGCAATTTATGAAAGATGACCTATATATTTTTCTTCAGAATCCATTTGTTTAGCTACTTTTACCATCTTTGGTCGTGAATTTTTAACTTCAATTCAACTGATCACATCTTATGTTTTTGCTAGTTCAACTCCAGTCAAATTGGCATGTTCTCCTTCTCTCTTTAATGTTGTGTAGGGCAAAATATGGTAGAGGTGAACATTTTTCCTAATACAACCGTGCAAGGGGAAAGAATATTTTGTTATGGGAGTGTTTTCGTCAGTATGTTTATCCCCCAATTGTTACTCTCTACCTACAGGTATTAGAAAAAGGTGTTCTGTTTTTAGGGTGTTTTTTTTTTGGGGGGGGGGGGTAGTTTAGGTGTATGGTGTGTGGAGATTCTTGACGACCTGTACAGATGGACACATTCCTGTACAAAAGAACAATTGGTGTCTTGTTGAAGGCTTGCAGAATTAAAATGAACTTACATTTTTAATATCACTGCTAGGATAATTGACCATAACACAGTTAACAGAGTGAGAGTATTTCCTTCGGTCTGCATGGTGCAGTTCATCTTCTATGGTCAACTTTGATTTCATCTATTTGACCATTGTGTTGCAGGTGGCAAAGGCTTCGAAGTTGGACAAGTTTGAAATTCCTGAAAAGATCAAGTTGATTCCTGAGCCATGGACAACCGAGTCTGGATTAGTTACCGCTGCTCTCAAATTGAAGAGGGAAAAATTGAAGGCAAAGTTCAACGATGAACTTCAGAAGCTGTATGGATAGACATTAAGCAATCACCATGATGCACACATGCTCGTTGCTAACAAACGTTATTCCATGTGATGTTATTAAGATAACGAAATGCCATTAGAAGTGAATTTAGGAGGAAGATTTTCTTGTGTACCAAGCTATTGGAAATAAACTTCTTCCCCACTTGTGGAAAATTAATTCAGATATAGCAGAACAATGCCTTCTTGTGGAGCAATGATCGTCAGATATAACCACCCCTTCCTATGTTAAAGAAGAAATTGAAAACCTAATTCCTTACCATGTTTCTTGTATTTCCTTGGGCACGCCACAATATATGACAAGCTTGGTAAAATTTATGGGGCACTGGCATTTTCTTTTTGCTCCTTTCTTGATAACAACGTTATGCTTGCTCTTACAAATATAATGGGTCATCCCAAAATATATATCCCGTGGCATTGTCATCCTTGTTGTTGGTACTGGTTGAAGAAAATACCCAATTACACCGAGACAGAAAATATCAAATTACACTGTAACACATTGTTGTGTCATTAACAAACACCAGCCGGTTCTACTACACTCAAATCTGATTTTTAACAGATTTTTTATCAGGTTCTTAACCCTGAGCAAGCTGCAACCACAACCACAACTAAAAAAACAATTGTTATTCACCATTACACAGCACCCTCCAAGCTGCCGTACTGAATATCATTTCCAGGATAAATCATAAAAGCTAAAGATGACTATTCTTGCTCAGTGGTGGTTGGGACCACTGAGATAGGTGGTGTTGACAATGAAGGCCGTAGGACAAGATATAGAGAAGGACCTAAGAATGGGATCAGTGAGAGGGGAAGGAGCCAGGAACCTTGCTGAAACCTGCAAACATTGTACACAAAGCATTGTTACTAGCCACAACTAATAAAACTGAAAAGTCATTTCAGTGAGGCATCACCATTTCCGAGCAGTCATGTCATTGTAAACCCAAAATGGGGCAAATGCAGAGAGTAGAGTAAAATCAATGCAGGTTATGTGGATCTGCAACAAAAAGGTCATTCATGGTTCAGTTGCAAGACAAGATTGTGGTCAGAACACAAAGGCCATCATAATATTATATGTTAAATTAGCAGCAAATAAAATGGCTCAAGTCAAATGGGCAGATGCATCTAAGTAAGGTGTTAAGAAAGATCAAATCTAAACCATTTAAAAAAACATATTAATGTCACAAAGTGGACACATATCTAAAATGTTGTCATGCATCAAACCACGGCTACAATTGCAGACATTCTAGCATTAAAAACAAAAGGAAAAGATGTAATGGTGAGAATTTCTCGATGACAGATCATACCAGATGAAATCACAATGTCTTGGCAGCATTGCTAATGGTTGCAGCCAATATACATTAATATTCTATTGCATTTATCATAGTTTTGCATTGTCAATCTTCAAATATCCAATATAATATGCTCCCACTTTCTCAAGGATGAACAATTTGATGGAAACTGAAAATGCAATTGTCACACGCAGGATGAGAACTTGGATAACATGCGTGCTAGCTACTGCCACCTTTCTGTGAAATGATGGTATATTATTGTGCATAATGATCATATGGATAAAAATTTGCAAATACAACATCTGTTCAAAGATAAGGAATCTCACAGGCAAACGACATATGATAGAAGCACTTACAAATTTGCTCTCTCTAAAGTATTGGTAAAACTCCCTCCAGACATCACCATCAGCTAAACCCGCATAAACCATAATGCCAAACCCTGCAGCAATTGATATCTGAAATGCAGCGCAAAGTATTATCTAGAAGAAAATAATTAGATCTGAGATCTATATCTACTCTTGACACATACGGGAACACAACTTGTATGAACCATATATATGAATTTCAACACAAAAAACCCAGTGCTTAAAAAATATCAATAAATTAGCAAACTCAAGTCAACTTAACTAAGCCTTTAACTTTGTTCAAGTCAGCTATATGAATCCATCTTTTCCACTTAACTATATTGAGTCAGTATCATTGCTTAATTCAGCACTTACCATATTATCTTTTACTACACCTAAAGTTCTCTAAGAGTTCCTTGTACACTTTCAACTTGTATACTATCACTTCATCTAATAAGAGCAATAGATGGTTTTTTGGGAACCATCTTAATCTGTTTTTTCTCCTTTTATCTTGATTGAGGCTAATTTTAGGCTTAATTCAAATTGATAGATTACAAAACGGAATCATAATCTAACCTAGCCATCATGTCAATGGCAAAGCACCTTGTTTCTTGGTACATTATGAATTTTCAAGAACTTCAAAGGATTATGAGTGCAGAATTGATCTTGGTACATTATAATCTTTATTTATTGATGGGATCGATTCCTCAAAATTTATTTTACAAATATATATATATATATATTCCTAATCAAGTAAAACATCTTACCCATGCAGTCACTTTGGATTCGAGAAAGTTTAGAGGCCATCTTTTAAGCTCAGTTTCTTCAATCGCTGGTGGCGGTGGTCTCCAAAGGACAAAGTATGGTAGAAGAGCATATGCACCACCAAAACATGAAAGGACAAGAAATGGCCAAACAGGAACATTGCTCTTAGAGCTGCAGAATTGGGATTTGAAAGATCAAATATACAGAAGATATGATACGTACAGAAGGAAAATCACAAGATTAGTTTGTAAATTGCCATCCCAAATCCACATGGGTCGTGCTTCAGGAATTATTCAGGATTTGCACTTAGCATGCAACATGGGCATTAAATAAAAGAAGACTCCATGAGAATGAAAGAAAATTGGGAGAAATTTAACCATATCTTTAGAAGTCCCAAAAAGAAGTCTCACTAAAACAGAAAAAAGAAAGCGGATACCTAAAATTTGTCTTTTCCCAATGTAAAAATGAGATGATTGCAATGTAAAAGCTGTCTTGTTTTTAGTTATATGTCATTTTTAACTAACATGGACAAAAAATGATATAAAATGATGGCCTTTGCATATTAGAAAATCAGAACATATCATTGACAGGGAAGTTTGGAAGGTGCAGATTGAACAGAGAAAAATGAAGTAATACCTTCGACCAGTTGGAAGCAGTAGCATGCTATATACTAAAGGCCACAGGCCCATGATGTACCACAGAGACACGAGCACTTCATTCATCCTGAAACCGTCATCTCCCTTCAAATTCAGGAGCTTTTGCAAGAAATACATGTCTCGTGACTGGTAGAGAGCATTATGTTTAAAATGTCAGTATGTGGATTGGCAACATTAACATGGGAACCATCCTAAACAACATTAACATTAACATCAACATCAGCAGTGTTCAAAAATAAACTCCCAGTGAAAGACCTTTAAAGGAACAAACACCAAGAAAAAAGGGAAAAAGAATAAAGGGGAAACAAAGGTAGCGTGGGATTTTCATTAAACCAAGAAGCTGAGCTAAGGTCCTATGTATTTTTGTTTGCTTAGAGCTTCGTTTAGACCTTTCGATAGCTTGACAATGACTGGCCGAAAGCTAGAAGCACTTAAAATGCTTATAATGCTATTGTTATTATTATGTGTTAAAGCATTAAGGATCCAAGATTGATCATTTCATGTACCCCTTGCTGCACATTCCAGAGCAGTCCCATAGACTAGAAAATACATAAAAAAATGTCAATTTCTTTGTACACCAGAGGAGATGGCACTGAGACTGAGAACCCCAAAAAAGGAGTTGCCTTGATGCATGTGTTTAGAAACATAAATATTAAATAGCTTGGGCGGGAGGGTTGAGGCGAGTGGAGAAATATACTGGGGTTTGGTTGGGAGTAAGATTGAAGACGTAGTAGACGAGTGCAGCCCACAATACAAATAGGAGAAACGACGTCGTCCAGTTCCTTCCTTCCCCACCACGACTACCACCACCGGCCCTATTACCACTGCCATCTGCCTTTCCTGAATTTTGGGTCTCAGATGTGCTATGACAAATTTGAAGGAAGCCCTTTTTCACAGATATATTAATAATGCGAGTAAAGGGTGTCTTGAGACTGAGATTGGGAGCAAATTTTCGAAATTGAGTTGCTCTACTGGCAAGGCGTAGTGAGAAGATTCGGGGAGCGGGGTTTTGGGATTTGAGAGAAAGCAATCTTGGAATTGGAGGGAAAGATGAAAAATTGCAGGAAATGAAAGTGCCACTGGCCAACCTAGACATACTCTGGTAAAAAAAATGCCTCCCTGGTATCCACTCCCAGCTTGGGATTTCGGGTTGGGAGGAAATAGAGTACTCAAAAGTCAAACAAGAACTAGAACCAGGGGAGGATGCGGAGGGTAGAAATGCTGCGTTTTGTTGCACAAAATGTTGAAAGAATCATTCTGAGTTCTCAAGATGTCGATAGGAATAGGAACCATAAGATTGTTGAGTGATAGAATGGCTTCACTGTAACGATTTACTGGGATTCAATTCTCTTGTGTAATGTTTTAAAAAGGAAGTCTCAAAAAATAGTTTAATAATTATAATTCTTTTCTCGATTTAGTAATCTTATATTTAATTTTTGATATAACAAAAAAAAAATCAGAAAAAAAGAAAGAAGTCGATTTCGATTTCGATCCAATGCTCCCCTCTTAAGCTCTGATGTCAGGGAGAAAAAGGAGATTTAAAAACAAAAGATGAACTTAAATCCTACGTACCATTCTAATCATCAAGGTGAAAAAAAAAATTAGGAAGAAAAATATTTCTAACAAAAGGTACTTGTTTTAAGTATTTAATTCAAGAGTTTTGACTTTATAATACCTCAATCTTATATTTATTTTATCCTCAATTAAAAATATATTTAATTAAAAGAATATTTTTAATAAAAATTTGCAAATCAAAATTAAATCTCTTAGTAAAAATAATTAGAAAGCCTTAAACATGTAAATACGGCCAAGAACCTCTCAAGTAGGGATGAATATTGGTCAAATCGTAATTGAAATGATCTAAATTGAAATAACTAGTTTAATTTCGTTATATAATTTTCTTAATCACCAATAATTCTTTTGACCAAAATAAATAATTAATTCGATTCGGTTATTCAAATTAATTGAATTATTGAAATTTTTTATTATAAGAGAATTTTAAGTAATGTTAGTTTATATATCTGAAATCTATAAAAATTAAAAAATTAAAGAAAATATTTAAAATAAAATAGTTATTTTTACTTTTAAAATATGTTGTGGTGCTTTGTAAGAGAGTAGCATGAGAGCAAAGTCGGAGCATGAAAATAACAAAGAGGAAGAGAAAATGAGTGAAATAGGATAAGAGAGAAATACCTATAAGTGAGAATTTAAAGCTTGGGAGTGAAAGAGCTATAAATTGGATTTCTTATTAATTATAATATTTTTCTTTTAAATTTTAATTATAATATTATAATAATATTTATATAAATAAAAATTATGTAAAAAATATATAATATTTTTAATTAATTTGATTTTTTTATTTGATCAAAATAAAATTTATTAAAATCGATAATGATTCAAATAAATTAAATTAAAATTTGATGTTATCTCAAATCAAATTGAATAACTAATAAATTATCTAAAATGTCAAAAATGGTTTTAAAAAAATAATTAAAAAAAATTTAATAGAATAGTTGTCATACAAGGTATTAATTTCCATTTAGTGCAAGGACCAAGCGACCAGGTTGCAATTACTCCTTCTCAGGGACCAAAGGAGCTCTCGTCTCAACGTATTGTACAGATATAATTTTATATTTTTAAAAAAAATTAAAATAATATAATAGATAAAATAAATATAAAAATAACTCATATATATCATCACTTCAAAATAGAACATACACTGTTTAAATATATCGTAATTTAAAGTCACGACATATATTAAAAATAAGACATGTCATGATTTTAACTCAAAATAGACGGGAACACTTGAAATCATAACATGACTATGTAATAAGTTGAGGTTATTAACATAACATGTCATGATTTCAACTCACGACATGTCTCATTTTTAATATATATCATAATTTTAAGTCACGATATGAATTAATAGTTTATGTTGTGTTTTGAAGTCATGACATAGATAGATGATTATTTTTATATTTATTTTATCTTTTACGTTGTTTTAATTTATTTTATAAAAATAAGATTATCTCCGTATAAAACGACACGTTTGGCTACCCTGATTTTGACATCATAATAAAATAAAATAAAATAAAATAAAATAAAATAAAATAAAATAAAATAAAATAAAGGAAAGATAATAGGAGCATTGAAAAGTTCCCCGATCGGATAAGCATTTACAGTTTAAACGGCACACACTCTCTCTCTATTTGTGCTGCTATGGGAAAGACAGGTACTAGACTCGTTCAACTGGGTTGTGTCCGGCAAAAGCTTAACATAGCTCCCGCTCCACTCTCTACTTCGACAACTCATTGTCATTCGTTGAGAAGAAACTACCACCCCTCCATTATTCGATGCTGTGTTAGTACGAGCGACAAGGCCAACAAAAGCACCTCCCTGACCCAGACCCCGATCCCCTGGGGCTGCGAGGTCGACTCCTTGGAGAACGCAGAGGCATTGCAGAAATGGCTGACGGAATCGGGACTCCCCCCTCAGAAGATGGCCCTCCGGAGAGTCGAGGTTGGAGAGAGGGGTCTCGTCGCTCTCAAGAACATCCGCAAGTCCGAGAAATTGCTCTTCGTTCCTCCTTCCCTTGTCATCACCGCTGATTCTGTAACTTTAATTTTCTTTTCTTTTCTTTTTAATAATCTTTCGAATTATCATTTCTTTTTTTCTTTTTATTTTTTTTGCCAAGCAGAGTGAATTTATTGAATCATAACTCTCGTATGCAGCTGCAATCTATGTTCTTCAAATATTTTATTAAGAAAGCTGCACACACACACACATATCGAATTGCAACATAATTTTACATGTATGTATGTGTTAATTATTTTTTTTCAAAAATAATTATAAGAAAGAGAAATAAATTATTTTATTTTATTTTTCTGAGGGAGGGAGCTATTATGTTTTGTTAAATTTAGGAGTGGAGTTGTGAAGAGTCAGGCAAAGTACTAAAACAGAATGGGGTACCAGACTGGCCATTGCTTGCAACATACCTCATCAGTGAAGCCAGTCTCATGAGATCTTCTAGATGGAGCAATTACATATCCGCATTGCCTCGACAACCTTACTCCCTCTTGTACTGGTAAGTAAGCACACAACCATTCTGTTTTCCATGATCAACTTCTTCAATAGTCTCTTTCTCATTTCAGGACCCCTGCTGAGCTAGATCGCTATTTGGAAGTATCCCAAATTAGACGACGTGCAGTTGAACGAATTAATGATGTAACCGGCACGTATGTATCTTCCCCTCCTTATTAAAACTATCTACAGTTTTAGGGTTTTCTTTCTTTTCTTTCCCTTAAGTGTCCATCCTATACATTTATTTATATTTTCTACCCCCTCTACGGATCAGGCTTTTAGCCACTCAACCATAAGCCCAAATTTTGATGCCAGGTATAATGACCTAAGAAGCAGAATATTCAGCAAATATCCTGATTTATTTCCTGAAGAGGTAGTAATGCATCCCTCGAGTTTTCATTAGCATTCCTATGATTGATTCTTTGTTGTTCCATATGGTCTTTCTTGCACCCTTTTATTTTTTTATTATAGGTAAACGCCTTTGGCTTTTCCTTCCTTGGTTGTACTACACTTTAGGATATCTTCCCATGGCCACAATGTTAGCCCCAAGCAAAAGATTAAGGTAGCCTTTGCACTTTGTGGGAAAGCTGTTGATATGGACATTATTCCAAAAGGTCCCATTTTGAAATTTCAAGGGATCAGCATATAACCAGCCCTGTTCTGATTGTATCATTGATGAAGTCTTGTTACAGGTCTTGCATTAGGTATTATTGTATTGCTCCTTTCTTGCTTATATGTCCCTCTGAATGTCTGTTTTAGAGAGAGATAATAGGATAACAGATTCGTGCTATCTGACTGCCTTCAAAGTAGATGGACATTGGTGCCTTTTTTATTAAGTTGGATCAGCAAGTCTACCCAATATGTCAGTGTTGTGCAAAATTCCAAACTTGGATATTTCTTTATTCTGTATATGTTTTAAGCTGCTAGATTAAACCTTCATTTCCAGCTCAGTTTTCACCATCTAAAAAACTACAGGTATTTAATATGGAGACTTTCAAATGGTCATTTGGCATTCTTTTCTCACGGTTGGTAAGTAAACCTTCCTTCATTTAAATTGGTAAGCATTTTCTTACTCTATAAAATTTTATTGCACTGCAAAATTGGATTCATCAGCTATCTTTCATTTTAGCCTTCAAGTAGATGACATATTGGATCATTTTCCTCGCACTAAGCTGGGGAGCACTTTGTGCACCGGGTGAGCCTTTTTTATAGAGAATGTTTTGAAGGAATATGGCCTTCATGCAGATGACATATTGGGTACTTCAATCTTCATGTGTTCTCTTTGCCCAACTATGCAGCCATTGGCTTTACAGGCATCACTAATATAATTAATAATTGGAAGAAAAGGCTGTTGTGACATTGTAATCCTAAATGATTTGAAAGAATCTTTAAGATTTTAGTTTTGGAACACCTATCAGAGACAGATATACTTTAGTCCCCTTGAAAAAGTAATCGTGTTCTTCTCTTTTTTTTTTTTTTTTTTGATGTACTTAATTTTAACTTTTCAAAGTTATCAGAACATGAGGATTGTATGGTTCTTTGAGGGCAAATAGTTGAATTTTGACTATTTTCAGGTTCGATTACCCTCCATGGATGGAAGAGTGGCCTTGGTCCCATGGGCAGATATGCTAAACCATAGTTGTGAGGTGAACAAACTTATCTGGAAGACATTTTTTGAGACTTCTCTGTGGTGCACTTCACCATGTGTTCTTCCCTATGGTAGATATAAACCGTTCACTGTGATGCACATCACTAACATTGAAGAATACTTACTGCTTTTAGGTAGAAACTTTTTTGGATTATGACACAGCATCAAAAGGAGTTGTCTTTACAACTGATAGGTCCTACCAGCCAGGTGAGCAGGTACAACAATATCTCTTTAGATCAGAGCCAAATCTCCTTGCTAATCTACATCGAGAACCAGAACCTCCATAAAGGACTTTGGCTTCCATTCTCTTAAAACTTTATTTTTTTTTTTCCAACTAGTTCCTGTGTTCTTGATCATCACATTAGTTTTTATTTTTGTTTCGTGGTGCTTAGGGAATTTCTCTTTAGTTAGCATACATACATGTTTAATTCAATTAAGGTTGATGTTGCTATAATAAAACGGCATTTCTCTTCAGATCTTTCGTGATATCTTATGTTGATTTTGTAGGTTTTCATATCGTATGGCCAAAAATCTAATGGAGAGCTGCTGCTATCTTATGGATTTGTTCCAAAAGAGGGCACCAACCCAAGTGATTCAGCTGAGTTGTTGTTGTCCCTGAATAAATCAGACAAATGTTACAAAGAGAAGATGGAGGCCCTCAGGAAGTATGGGTTGTCAACGTGAGTAGTTGAATGTTCATTGTGATTAGTCCTTGAGTTTTGGTGTGGACTTCTTGATTTTCTCTAGGATTTCATTAACTTGTAAGGAGAGTTGTTACTGCCATTAACTACACTAATTTGGTGTTCCATTGGTTCATGTTGATTTCTGTAATTTGATCCTTAATGTCGAGAATTTAAAATGCAAGCCTATGTTGATCTTTTGCAGGTCCCACTGTTTTCCTTTACGGGTCACTGGCTGGCCACTGGAGTTGATGGCATATGCTTATCTAGCAGTTAGCCCGGCAAATATGATTGGGCAGTATGAAGAGGTATGACAATACTGCTGTCTTATTTGTGAATATATTTTTCTCAGTTCCCATATATCATGAATCACCTTGGCAGATGGCTGCAGCAGCATCAAATATAACTACAGTCGAGAAGGACATAAGATATGCAGAAATTGAAGAGCAAGCTCTACAATATATCTTGAATAGTTGTGAATCGAGCATATCTAAGTACTCAAAATTCCTGCAGGTTACTGAATGTATTGCTTTTGAGAAAGAGTTGTCTTTTATTGCTTTGTTTTCAAATTGAGGAGTGGGAGTGATGAAATTTTTGCAAATTCAGATTTGAGCAAATTTGGTAGGGCTCTTCCATTTTAAACAAAAATTTCCCTTGTTGGCGGGTTCATGTTTTTTCCTTTTTCTGAAACAGACAAGTGGGACAATGGACTTGGATGTCACTTCACCAAAGCAACTCAACCGAAAATTGTTTCTGAAGCAGCTGGCTGTGGATCTGTGTACCAGTGAGCAGAGGATACTATTCCGTACGCAATATGTAAGTCTTCGGCTCGTCATTCACTTTCTCTTTTTCATTTTTTTTTGTCCCGGGGGGGGGGGGGGAGGGTTTGATAAAACAGGTATTTTTTGCATTCAAAATTCTGGCATGTCAAGTCTAATACAGCATATTCACATGCTGTAAAGATCCCAGTAGCACCACACGGCCTGCTGTCTCATGTATCGCCAATGTCGTAAATTTAATGTTGGTTATTCAGAACTTTACTGAGTTTTTCTTTAGCATCTGTCTTTTCCATATTGTGGCTAGACATTGTTGGTGATCTAAGAAATTAAGGGTCCATCTAGATTAATGTTGTTGTTGGCTAAGAACTATTCTCGTCATCCTCGTGGTTTGCACCAATAAACTTGAGTGATTTTGGAAGCGTCTCACATTCTCTTAAGATACAGGATGTAAAGGTTCGCAAAGTAGATGCCCAGTATTAGCATACGATCCATGACATGTAGCATGCAACCGGTACCATTTTTCATTATCAGTTCATATGCCTTTGGTTATCCTTATTTTACAGATACTAAGGAGAAGACTGAGAGACATAAGGAGTGGTGAATTGAGAGCTCTGAGACTATTTGATGGGTTCAGAAAGCTTTTCAAATGAGGATTTGGTTTTTTGAGGCAGTACGGCATGTAATATTTAGACAAACACAAACTTGACGAATACCTTTTTGTTTTTGCAAAGCATTTGCATTGTATGGAGATTGAGTGTTGGGATTTGATGCTGTAGAGTACTCGAACCAAACCAAGTGTTTCCGTGCAGTGATTTCTCCAAGTTATAACATGTATTCCTTCTTTTTTTAATTTTATTTTTCCCTTTTTTGCGATAACATATAATTAGAAGTCATACAAGCATATTACTCCCCATTAACGGCAGCCTTTATAACATATAATTCACTAAAACGGAAACAAGAGGGAACTTTTTTTGTGATCTCGAGATCACGAGTTTGAGGTGTAAAAATAGTCTCTCTATAAAAAATATTAAAATAGAAATAAATTTTATTGTGTATTATTATTTTATTATAATAAAGTCTAAGAAAAGGGTTTATTTTTAATCAATCACATATTTTGTTCTGCACTGAAACACACACAACAATTTATAAATCATTTTGAATGTGAGGCCTTAAAGCACACGGTAGGGTAGGAAAAATGAATTTTAATATTTTTAACCCTATGGTCTAACATTAAGTTTACGTTCCTAAATAGCCTTATCCATGCTATAATGTCTATACATTTTTTTATAATACATTTTGGTTAATTCTTGAATTATCTTATGCACATTTCTCTATGCAATAAAATTTAGTTTGATAACAACATATACTTGCTAGCTCATATTTTCAACTACAATTTCGTGTTCAAGTATGTTAGCTCATGTCTTCAAGTATGCTACTTCATGTATACTGGCTTAAGCTCATGTCCTCCCCCCTCCCCTCTCCCCCCGAGCAACTACATACATGCCCATCAATCGACTCTGATAATCAAGTAAGAATGCCAATTCACGTTTTGAGATAATTAGCATAACAGGTCGACAAGTTTAATAACTAAGATAATTCAGATTATCACCGTTGGAAAATTTGATTGATGTTTGCCTGAGATGATGCCTTAATTATTGTGTATGAATGATGTCAGATTTAGTTAGAAACCCGAATATGTAAATTTTAAGTTGTCTTAATCTTTAGGAAGCACTTGTGACTTGCCTTTGTCCTTCTATAGGATACCAATACCGAGATAAATGATTATTATTATTATTATTATTATTATTATTATTATTATTATTATTATTATTATTATTATTATTATTATTATTATTATTATTCAGGCTTTTATAAAAAGGAGATGATACCGATTAATTTATAATTTATTAATAAAATAATCGATTACTAATATTTTTAGTAGTGGTTGCATTTTAAATTCAATGCATGGCCTCACCTTCACGGCTTCTTCGTTTTGGATTCCATACACTAGTTTATTTATTTGTCTTTGTTTGTGAATATACTCTAATTTAGTACCAAATTAAGTAAATAATTAATTAATATTTAGGACAGCAATGCTTTGAATCGGAACCAAACCCAGAAGTCATATTGCTTGTATACTAGGTGATGATGGTTGACAAATCTTAAATAAATTAAATTTTTTATATAAAAATATAATATTTTATGAGTAGAGGTTAAAATTTTTATTATTATATGAATAATAATTTTATTGAGAATCCCATTTAATGTCAATTAAATTTAGCATTAACTAAAAAAAAAAAAAGAAGAAAAGGTAAGGAACAATGTTTTGAAACGAAAATGAGAAATACATGTATATAAAAAAATATAGGCAGATACACCGTGCTTGGCCCCCCCACCCCCCCAAAAAAAAAAGTTTTATATTTCAAATAATAATAGGTCTAATATTTTATTTGAAAATAAAAAAGGCAACGATCATTATTTTCTGAGGAATAACAAAATAGATAAACAAAAACGCTGTGTTTTTCTTTTATACAGTACAGTGTCACCCACCCCATCCATCCCCAAATTCACATCGTCATCGCATTTGGTTTTGGGGTTTCTCTCCCTGATTTTATTTTCAATAAATGGGTGTGGGGTCCTCTCCTCTCCACCGGCATCGGTACACACACAGACACTCTTCTTTCTCTCTCACTCTGTCAGGTGCTTGGATTGGGCCCTTTTACGAACATGGAAGGGGTAACATTGAGAGCGACACACAGGGTTTCGTTTCAACCCCACCACCAGATTCTCACTAATTTCTTCGTAAGAAGGTCTGTTCCGTTTCTAATGGACGCCTACCGACTTAGGTCCGCCTCTTTCTCTCTTCGTGCTCAACAGGTGCACTTTCAAATTCCTCTCCCGCTTTTTTGATTTCCGCCTTTGGTACTCGGTTATCTTCAATTTTTAAATGTAAATTGTTTGGAAATAATCAACTCCACCGGATCTGATAGAAATGGATCCGCAACACTGAGGTTTCAATGGTTTCCGGTTTCATTTTTAAGATCATGGTTACAATTTGAAAAAGGGGGAAAACAATAAATTGTCATCTAAAAGCTTGAGTTATATCATGTAGAATTGTGTGATTGGCGGCCTAGCAACATCCAACTTTCAATGTTTGGCGCCCCTCCCCCAAACAAAAAGTGTAATCAATTGTTAATGATGCATATTTGCACTTCCCACCATGAATAGTGTAATAAAGTGTTCTGGACTTTGTTTGAAGCACTTTAAACAATTGGTTGTATAGACAATGAAAATTTTTGGTCAGTCACCTATTCCATGGTGTTCACTGAGACACCGTCATTCGCTAAAGGGTTTTAAGTTCAATAGGGTTTAAATGACTTCGATCAGCATCATGGCCGGGCATTGACTCTGGGCACCTCAAACCAGTTCAGGGATGAGGAATGAATTCAATGATTCAGCAGTATCTTCATGCAACACAATAACTTTTACTAGTTAACAGTTTGAGTTAGAGCTAATGCTTTTGCTATTTGATCCTGTAGTCTGAGTTCAAGGAATCATCAGCTACACTTTCTCCAGTTACCAGCTCCCCGGAAGATGCTCTGAAAATCAAAGAGTGGGAAGTGGATATGTTTCAAGATGAGATAGCTGCCAGTCAGGGTATAACAATCAGAAGACGGCCTCCAACAGGGCCCCCTTTGCATTATGTAGGCCCTTTTGAGTTTAGGTTGCAGAATGAGGGGAATACTCCTCGTAATATTTTAGAAGAAATCATATGGAACAAAGACAAGGAAGTTTCCCAAGTACTATTCTTGAATGCCTTCTGATTTGTGCCGGATCTTCTTCTTCTTGATTGAGGAGATGCTGATATGCTTCTTCCTTTGCCCTTTCAGTTGAAAGAAAGAAGGCCTCTCTCCGTGCTGAAAAAGGACCTTGAAAACTCTCCTCCTGCTAGAGACTTCATTGGAGCTCTTAAAGCATCCAATCTGCGAACTGGATTTCCCAGTCTAATTGCTGAAGTGAAAAAGGCTTCGCCAAGCAGAGGAGTCCTGAGAGAGAATTTTGATCCGGTTAGTGTGCAACCTTTTCTTCTTTCCTTTTTATACCGTTGAAATTTTCAACCCTTGCTAGATGCTCCTTAGTTTGGGTATGATGGGTATGATTAATAATTTTCTTGTGGAGGATCTGCTACCACGAGACAGCCCCTAATTTTTAATGTGATCCTTAAATGCGCATGCCAATATCTTACTTGCCAGAACTTCTATCATTGCATTAGTTGTCGTGTCATCTGGTGTCCATCCGTGTATTTCAGTCTTCCTTTCATTGGAATTCTACCTTCTCCTGGACTTGGAAAGGAACAGTTTTTTTGATCGTTAATTGTCTGTAATTATGCATCTTGATCTGTTATATCAGTTTATATGTTTATTTAAATTTATTGACATTGAAGGTTCTTAAGATGAGTACATTGCTTTTCTCTCTTTTTTTTTGGCTGTTGTGCATGCTAGGTTGAAATCGCTCAAGCTTATGAGAAGGGTGGGGCAGCCTGCCTCAGCATTTTGACGGATGAGAAGTACTTTCAGGTAAGCATGTGAGCTTTATTATATGTGTTTATATATATTCATATTTGCTGGGTGTTGCAATTTCTTTTGATATACTGTTCAAGATGAATGCCAATTGTATAGAACTACAGGCAAAAGGAAAAAAGTAGGTTCTCAAGCTAAGCCAAAGGAGAAATACTTTCCAACTCTTTCCATTGTTTTCCATTCAGGGAAGCTTTGCAAATCTGGAGGCAGTAAGGAGAGCTGGAGTAAAGGTTTGCTGTTAGATTATTTTTTTCTCCATATAACTTGTAATTGTAAATTCGAAATCTTATTTTTAGAGTTAAACATTCCAGTGCCCTCTGCTGTGCAAAGAATTCATCATTGATGCATGGCAAATCTACCATGCTCGTACCAAGGGTGCAGATGCGATTCTTTTGATTGCTGCTGTTTTACCTGATCTGGACATCAGATACATGACTAAGATTTGCAAGTTACTTGGGATGGCAGTGCTAGTTGAGGTCTGTTTTACTTCTCTTTCTTTCAAATACTCTGTATTCTCCAGTGACAATTAACCACCTTATTTTCTCACACTTTCCATTAAAGATTTGGCTAGCTATATGATTGTCTTCCTTTAAAATTCTTATTCATCCTTTCCGGTGAATTCAATGAAAAATATTGCTTAGCCTATAAATGGAAAAATTTCAATGCAAATAGTGGCTTGTATTGTTACATCTTTTGTCAACTCTGGCTGTATGTGCCTAGTGATTTATCTTTAATCACAGCCAGTCCCAAACTGGGATTAAGGAGTAGAGATGTGTTTGGTTCGCAGTCAGTGTAAAAGTTCGCCAAACAACAATGAATATGAATCCAAACAGATGTATTGTGAAGGCCACGATAGGGTAGTTTAACCATATAGATATATCATCAATCATGTCACCCTCATGTGATGCACCATATCAGCCTTGAGGTGTAGTGTGTTAGAGCAAGGACTGCCTTATCGCTGCCTGGGTACGGTTCCAAATATGCGAGTTTCTTGCATTACAGTTCCAAGAGAACAAGATTTTAATAGTTTGTTGGAATATAGGCATGTTAAGAAGTAAGGGAATGGATTTAGTTAACACAGTGACTAAAAAGAGACCGGACATTATTTGCTTTGGGAGAAAAATCTAGGAAGATAAGAATAGTGAGTTTAAGTTTTAGTGTACTGGCAAGGACGAACATAGAAATAGAGTAGGAAATTTAATTGATAAAATTTTGAAAATGAGGTTGTCCAGGTAACACGAAAAGGGGGATGCAATATTGTCCTGAAATTAGTGCTAGGGATAGGGATAATTTATATTATTTGTGCATCTGCTCGGAAAATGGATGTTAATGAAGATATAAAGCGACACTTTTGGAAAGATTTAGATCAGATAGTTCAAGGTGTGGTGGTTCAAGAAAACTTAATAATAGGTGGGGATCTAAATGGGCATGTAAGCAGGAATGTAGGTGGTTATAATAGAACACGCAATGGACATGGCTATGGAGAAAGAAATGATCCTAATAGTATCTTAGGTTTTGCAGCTGCTTATGACCTACTTACTGCTAATATTTGGTTTGAAAAGAGAAATGAACATTTATAACCAACAGGGGACACCTAGATATATTATTACTTTTACTAGAAGTTTAGATGAAATAATTTTCAAACACAGTAAAACAATGTGAGATTTTAATAACTCAACATGGATTACTGGTACTAGATCTGCATATTAGGAAATGGAAAAAAAGATTTGTACTAGAAATCATAAGAGTAAAATGAAGAGGTGAAATTGTATGGAAAAAATAGCAATATTTAAAGAGCAGTTGATAAAGGAAGCAGACTGAAATTTTGATGCAGAAACTAGTATTATGTGGGACAAAATGAAAGAATGTATTGTTAAAATGACAAAGAAGGTGCTTGGAGAATGTAAATGAAGCTGATATTTTGGAAACGAGAGTTATGATGGGACAAGATCCTACAAGCAGTTTTTACAACAGAGAGTTTGTTATAAAAATTTACATTTGTGCAGAAATGAGGATAATTTTGCAGAATATAAACCAGCCAGGAAAGAAACTATAATTGTTGCAACAGAAGCTAAGAATAAAATATATTTGAATCCATACCATAAATTAGGAACAAAAGATGTGAAACATAATACATATATGAGAATTAGAACGTCTTAGCAAAAAGATGAGGGTATCAAAGACCGTGGGAGAAGTTTAAATATGATACGGTTTCTGTGAACTTAACTATTGATGGAGCTGAATGGAAAAGATGGATTTATATAGCTCACTCCAACTAAAGTGGCATAAAAGGTTAGTTGATTTGAGCTGTTCTTTTTCATTAAATTGGAGATCTTTTCAAAGGCATGAGATTGTTTTGTGGAGCGTTCGATCAATGTTTCCCAGCAGCAAAACCCTTTACCTATTTTCTTTTTCCAGCCATCCATGCAAAAAATTCTGGTGTTGAGAAGAAACAAAAGTACTTTGTTCTGCAGCTTATATTGTGATTTTTGGAATAATTGTGATATTTTTATTGCTCAAGGTGCACAATGAGAGGGAGATGGATCGTGTCCTTGGAATAGAAGGGGTTGAACTAATAGGCATTAACAACCGTGACCTTGGTGAGGCTTTACCTCAACCTGCATATGGTTCTAGCATCAGTTTGTCTAATATCTTCATATTCCTTTTATTGCTTTCTTTATTTGTCTAACCCGTTAAAATGATTAAAACTTGCATGAAGAAACATTTGAGGTTGATATCAGCAACACAAAGAAGCTTCTTGAAGGGGAACGGGGGCAGATGATCAGTCAAAAAGGCATTCTTGTGAGTGATCCTTTTGTTAATTTGATACATGTGGTAGGATGTAGTTTTTTTGTTCCTCTTCAATGCATTTGGTGGTTATAGTTGAAGAGCGAAGATTAATCTTTTTTGAGCTTTTTTTTTTCCTCTAAATAAATAAGGTAAATTAGAACTGTATCTTGTTCGAGTGTAGGTTGTTGGAGAATCTGGCCTGTTTACTCCTGCTGATATTGCTTACGTGCAAGAAGCTGGTGTAAAAGCGGTAAGCACCGTGGCTTTATTCAGGACAAATATGGCCCCTTTCTAATAGGGCTAATATATGTTTTGTGTATTTTATTTTCTGAATAAGAGTTACCCTCATGATCAGAATAAGTTTACCGTAAATAGTGACTTCTCTTTCACCGCCCAATGAAATTTTTATTTGCCATGTAAAGCCATTGCAAGGTATTCTGTGCACTTCACCTGATATAGGTTTTTGTTGAGAGATTTCATTCAATAATGCTAAAACTTAGCTCGGTCTTTATTTGGTGGAGTGCAGCTCAAGGATTTTATTACATGAATTCTTTTTTTCTTTGTTTTTTTTTTTTTTTGAGTGATAAGAGTATGATCCGTGTATGCTTCACCCCTAAATGTATTTTCTAATTGGTGAAAGCTTTTGGTTGTTGACCTTTCAGGTTTTAGTTGGGGAATCAATTGTGAAACAAAGTGACCCCAGGGAAGGAATAACTGGACTCTTTGGGAAAGACATATCTATATGAGTTGGGAGGTGGCGCTTGTATGAATGTTGGACTCAGTGTGTTGGGAGGCTAGGTCACCACAAAGTGAAGCTGTGCAAAGAACTAGTTGTTGGTCTCCATGCTGCTAATAGAATGAAATTGGTATGTCTTACGATTTCTGACCGATGTAACTGTGCTTAAATTGGTTGGAATGAATGAGAACTTTTGTAATGTTGAGAATTCTGCAAGAGGTAAATTAATGATGATGGTGATGATGATTATTATTATTATTTCAAATACTGTAGATTGTGGGATTGAGTGCCTTGGGGGTTCTTGTACCATCTTTGTTACTTCTTGTACTATTCAGTTAATGCTGTTACCCAAGTAAAATGCAACGGATGTCTGGGGTCTCTTCTTTAGCACTGGGCACGCTGCAGCATTTGTAAATTTAGAAGCACTTCCTCTTGTACAGGAAGTGTTAAGTGTTAAACATGTTTACTCTTCAGGCTTCAATTCAATGGCATGCAACATCAATAATGCTGAGTTTAATGTGGAAATTTGCTATTTATTCAAATTCAAATTATTATACATACGAGCTAGATGTGTTCCACGCGGGTTAAAACTGGGATTCAGTCTGGGATTTCAGCCCCATCAAAACTATGGTTGTACCGTTGACTCCGTCCTAAAACCGGACTGGGACGGTATGCATAACTCTCAATTACGATTCGAAACCCAGCAATTCTTTCGCAGCTAATTGTCTCCTTCTCTCTTTATCCAGTGAAAATAATAATAAAAAAGGCAGCCCCTCGGCCATTTCACCTCTCTCTCACCCTGAAAAAAAAAAAAAAAATAATAATAAAAAGAGTTACCTTCATCTATCTTCGCCTGACGGTAAAAATTTTACACTTGTATAAAAGGGAAAATTATGTTTAAATTTTTGGAACTTTGACCTTAAATTAAAATTAAAATTTTAAATTAAAATTTGTTAATAAAGAGTTTTTAATTTTATAAAACATAACAAACAGGTCATTCCATTCAACACATAATATCGAGATATCATCAACGGTGTTGGCCCCAAAGATCCATGGGTACATATGTTAAGATTCAAGAATTCAATTACCGCCCGCCGAATAAAAATTTAACAACTTAATTGAAATTTGAGCGAAATTTTATTTTCTCACTCTCCTTTTTAATGTTTGTTAAAAACTAACCAAATGTACAACAGGAAAGAATGAGACACAAAGTCTCTATCACCAAAGAATGTTAAAACAACTATTGTAACAACCGAGACACGGAGAATAAAGAGAGAAAGAGGCATAAAAGAGAGGAAAAAGGAAACATTAGTGAGAGAAAAATTAAGAGGAATAAAAGAGACTGCAGCAATAAAATTTCCCATTAATTTTAAAAAGTTAATATAATTTGTATTTATTTAGAAAAATTTGAGATTATTTTAAGCAGGCTACCATGGTTATTTTAGCATTCGATGGTGAGGTTAGATTAGTGTTGCTTCATATGCAAGGCGCTATATTCATTTTGCCAAGGGATAAAACCGTTCTTTTAAAAGAAATCATCTACTCTTTGCCCAAAAAAAAAAAAAAAAAAGGGCCAAGTTTAAAAATCCAACCTTTGTCATGAAAAAATTATTTATGGGAAAGTTTTGGTGTAATTCTTTTTTTATTATTATTTTGGCCTAATAAAAGTAACATATTTTATAATTTGATTATAAGAATAATTTATTTATTTTTATTGTGAGAGTAAATTCTCACGAAATAATTTATAATTGTTTTGGCAAAACCTTGTCAAAAAAATTCCAACCATTCCTTTAACAAAACCATCCTGCCAAGTTAGGAAATTCGAGTGCCACCAACCCCTCCCCTGTTTAAGTACCTATGCGACGCAGAAGAATCGCCCACTTTTGGCAAGCAAAGCAGCCAACGAAAAGCTTATACAAAAAATAAAAGTGTCAGTGTATGTGCCCGTCCCTCTCTTTTTCTCATTTGACAAAAACAAAAAAGAGAAAGAATGCGAGTGGACCGCGACAGGGGTTTAATGGCAGTCAGACCAGCCTCCACATCCTGGAATCGGTCGGACAGGGATAATGATGCCCTCGATTTCAGAGCATGCCAAGACGACGCCTGGTACGCCGTCCGTCTATCTCTCCTCCAGATTAAAGGTGAAGGTGAAGGTGAAGGAAAAGGCGATGGTGATACAATTCTGAATGTCGCATACACCGACCTCGAAGGTGGAGACTTTCCTGACGAGCGCTTCTCGGCCTCCCAGTTCAGCTCCTTGGAAGACTTAGTCGTGTTCGCCAGTCGGTTTCGGCCGACCTCAATACAGTTGCAGGATGATCAGTGCTCCGACCTCACCCGAGGCATGCTGGTCTCCGCTTGTCATCCCTTCGAACCCGATCAGCTTCTCTTCTATGACGCCCTTGTCGAATCCGTATGTTCTTCTCTCACTTCACTTCCCTTCCTCCTTCCCTAAAAACTCAATTTGGAATCCCAAAAAATTAAAAAATAAAAAATCCTTCCTTGTTTCAATCCTCATTCATTTAAAATAATTTTGATGGGCAGGTGGAATACAAAGCACACAGATTCCATGCAGAGACGGGAGAAAAGGAGTGCTGTTGCACGTTCCTGCTACTATGGCAGCACGGCCCTCTACAAGGAACCCTAAGCCACCGCGGAGTTGCTGATATCTGCCTCCTGAAGCCTGCTTCTCAGTTTCCGCCAGCATTGGCGTCTTTCTTGAGCATTGCCAGGCGCCATCTTCAACAGTGCCATCCCTCCTCTGATCGAGTTCTTCGTCGTTTTTTGCCTGATCTTGTCTCTGTCTCCCCCGGCCCCGCATATTCGAAACCCAGTATCGTGCCGTTTAAGGAACCCCTGCCCGGATATCACACATACCCCACCATCTGGAATCCCAGGCATGTTTCTCTTCTGTGTTCAATTAACACCCCAATATTATACATATTTGCTTCTATTCTGCAACCCTACTTGTTCATTTTGTGTTTTCCCTCCTTATGAAATTGTTGTTAATTTCATTGTGTGTTTGATCATTTGATTGGTGATTTTAAAAGGAGGGATATGCATAAAGAAAGATGGCCATCTAATTAATGTCCTTCCTTTGATTATTTTTATTATCATTTTACAGTTTTTTTTTTTCTCGAGCATAATAAACATTGTTATGTTCATCATAATAAACATACGTAGCTTACACCTTGGGGCTTTTTTAAAGAAGTTTTTGTTACTGACATTTTACTTCCATCGTGAGAGAATGTATTTTAGTTCAAAGCCCCTCACGAGCCACCTCTCGAATCTTTGAATCCTAAAAGTTTCCAAAACCCCTAACGGCATCATGTTTAGATAGATAAATAAAGATGTATGAATATTGTTCGTTCGAAGAAAATAAATATTGTGCATAACATAATAACTATAATATATAAGGGGAGAGTAAAGATAAACGTTTGGTTCTCTCCCTTTCTGCTCTTACTTGAACATACTCTATATTTGTAAAATTGTGTATTCTTCTCACTCTCTCTTCTCCCTTATTTTTTCTTTGTGACATAATAGTCACTTTATATAAATTCCTACTATACTTTTTATGGAAGTACGTAATTTATTGTATACACCCCTTGATATTCTCATTAACTCTATAATACATGACTCTTTTCAATCAATCTCTTTGTATTCTTCATACTCATTTTGATCCATATTCATGATTGCTACTTATATTAACTCTTGAATTTAGCGCACAAGTCAATTCTAAGTTATTTATATTCCAACTGTCACGCCCCAAACCGGGATCGTGAACAGCCGCCCGTTGCCCCTGAATGCCGGCTGTATTTTTACAGAAAATTGGACAGAACCTCCCCATAAATCGGAGGTTTCCCATGTACAATTATACCTGTATAATCCAAATCATCCTGTACAATATACAAATGGCCATCCCGACCTCTCCAAAATCAACAAACACCACAACCAACATTCAGAACAACGCAAGGCTATAAACAAACCTAGCCACGGACCTCTACTGTCATGCCCAACTAGAGTATGAGCAGCCGCTATACCGAGCGGACCTAAGTTTATACGATATATATCACATTTCCCAAGTAACGTTCAAGTACGTACAATCGCCTCAATGCAAATGAAATATGAGAGTTAAACTATACAGTCATCCCAAAATAAGTACATGACCAACTACGGATCTCTATGTCAAGACCTCGCAGGGTCGAAACTAAATTAAAAGTAAATCTTACCGTCGGAAATACCAACTCCGCTCTAGAGCCTGTAAAGCCGCTCTATCACAATAAACCTGTCTGAGGAGAGAAAATAGAGGGGTGAGTATCATGGGAAGATACTCAGTGAGTGAGGGGGATAATATCCAGCATAAATAGTATAGGTGAACAATTGGAGTGTCAAATAACATCATTTGAAACAAAAATTTACATTTCGCGACAAAACATGATATGTTTAACAATTTGAAATCATTTAACCAATCACACGATAACAAACATATATGCATCCATTTAAAATCAAGTAATGTCAGAGCGAGCCAAAAATAGTCCGGGCAAAGGTCAACCGTGATCAAGGACAGGCGCGTCGGGGGTTTTTATTATGCATAGACTTTAAAACGCTCTCTACCCTGACGTTGGCCATGAGCTCGCTGGGGCCAACTCATCAACGTGTATAGGACCCCGCCCGATGCTAGACGGTGGCGTCACACACGTCCTCCCCCTACGTGGGTTCAACCGGCCGCGCCTATAGCCTTTAGAATAAATGACGTTTGCGGATACCTCCTGCAGAAGCGTATCCGGGCAACCCGTGCCTCTACAAACACTCTTCGTAGCTATGGAATCATCATAATATCACAAGGGCACAACGTCCCAGGGCACAACGTCCCACAAGTATCATCACATCATCACATGACTAGTGGGCATCCAACCCACGTAGTTCATCAAAAACATTTTAAATTTGCGTGCCAATACGTCTCTTCACTTCATTTCAAAACAGCATATCAATGCAACCGTATAAAATGAAATTTATACATTTTCAAGTAATGACACAATTATTGTTTCATTTCAAACCATGAATGCATAGTGATTGTAAATATAATTCAAGACACTCCAAAAATCACAAAACAGATTTCTAAATTTAATATCACACGTCAACGAATGCATATCAAAGCATGTTTCATCGAAAATGCGACAGAAAATACATTTTACTATTTTATGCAAGAGATTAGAGTCTCACTCACATATCTAGGGAGGGTGGTCACTCCTTATTTTTCAACGATTCTCCAAAAGACAAACCTAATCAAATCGTCAAATTTATAGCGATTAAAACCCTAATAAGGGATTCTATCAATAAAATTTATTCATCTCTCACCTAGGGTTCCTCGGGTTTCAGACCTAGTTGTCATTCGCCCGTCGGGTTGGTTTAAAACCTGTAATATTTCCCAAACTTCAGCTGTATTAGAAACCACTAAATTTCTAATAGCAAACCATAGAACTTCAATCAATACAGTCGTTACCTGCAGTACAGAAGATGCAGGTGAGCTCTCAAAGGGGAAAGCCGGTCGCGGGCTGGTGGGCCGTCACGGGCTCGCTGGCCGGTGGGCTGTCTGCTAGCGGGCTGGCCCGTTGGTGGTTCACTGGCTAGGGCTCGCTCTGGGTCACGAGCTGGGTCGCGCGCTGGCTCGTGCCGGGTCGCGCGCTGGCTCGCGCCGGGTCGCGCGCTGGCTCGCGCCGGGTCGCGCGCTGGCTCGTGCCGGGTCGCGAGCTGGGTCGCGCGCTGGCTCGCGCGCTAGCTCGCGCTGGGTCGCGAGCTAGGTCGCGCACTGGCTCTTGCTGGGACGCGAGCTGGGTCGCTCGCTGGCTCGCGCTGGGTCGCGAGCTGGGTCGAGCAAGGGTAGCGCGCTGGCTCGCGGGACGCTGGCTTGCGGGAGATCGCGAGCTGTGGCGCGCTGGCTCGCGCGCTGGCTCGCGGGAGATCGCGAGCTGTGGCGTGCTGGGCTCGCGCGCTAGGAGGCAGCGCTCGCGTGGAGGAAGGAGCTGCTCGCGGGAGGGCGCTGCAGCAGTGGGCGGCGTGCGGTGGCGGGAGGAAGGTGGAGCAGTGGGCGGCGTGCGGTGGCGGGGGAGAGGCCGTGGCGGAGAAGAGAAAGAGAGAAAGAGGGAAAGAGGGAGAGAGAGAGAGAAAGAGAGAGAGAAAGAGAGAGAGAAAGAAGAGTGTGGGAAAGAAAAGGGAAATTAGGGCTTTTAAGCCCCAATTTTTTTTTTTTTTTTTTTTTTTTTTTTGTGCAGTGTTACATTTTCTAACCCCCTAAAATCAAGTTTCGTTCTCGAAACTAAAAGAAGACTAAACTGCAAATAACTGGGGGTACTGACTCCTCATAACCTCCTCGGGCTCCCAGGTCTCCTCCGTGACCTGATCACTTCTCCACAAAACTTTGACTAATGAAATTTCCTTACTCCGTAGCTTCCTGACTTGTCGATCGAGAATAGCCACAGGTTGAACTGGAAAACGAAGATCTTCTCGTAACTCAAGAGGTGGAGGCTCAAGTACATGAGAAGGATCGGTCAAGTATTTCCTGAGTACTGAGACATGGAATACGTCGTGAATATGGGATAGTTCATCTGGCAACTCCAATCTATATGCCACACTCCCGACCCTCTCAAGGATACGGAAGGGCCCAATATATCTGGGGCTCAACTTGCCCCTCTGCCCGAACCGTATAACTCCCTTCCAGGGAGATATCCTCAAGAAAACCATATCTCCCGTAGCAAACTCAAGAGGTCGCCGCCTACGATCAGCATACGTCTTCTGTCTGTCCTGGGCGGCTTTCATCCACTCACGGATAACCTTAACTTTATCCTTTGTTTGTTCAATCAATTCGACACTGCTGAGACGTCGCTGTCCGACCTCATCCCAGCATATCGGGGTGCGGCACTTCCTGCCATATAGTGCCTCATACGGGGGCATCCCTATACTGGCTTGATAACTATTATTATATGCGAATTCGACCAGTGGAAGGTGCCGATCCCAACTACCATGAAAATCAATGACACATGCCCGAAGCATATCTTCGAGCGTCTGAATCGTCCTCTCAGTCTGGCCGTCTGTCTGAGGATGATATGCCGTACTGAAGTTCAATCTAGTACCCAATGCCTCCTGCAATTTGGGCCAAAACCTAGATGTGAATCTGGGGTCCCTATCTGAAACAATCGACATGGGCACCCCGTGAAGTCGAACTATGGTATCAATGTAGAGACGTGCCAACGCCTCTAAAGAATAGTCACCGCGGATAGGGATGAAATGCGTAGATTTGGTGAGTCGATCGACAATCACCCAAATCGCATCATGCCGTGTAGAAGTCCGCGGCAATCCCATCACAAAGTCCATAGTGATATGCTCCTATTTCCACTCAGGGATGGGAAGAGGCTGCAGTGTGCCCGCTGGACGTTGATGCTCGGCCTTTACCTGCTGGCACACCAAGCATCTTGCCACAAACTCTGCTATATCCCTCTTCATGCCTGACCACCAGTAGCTACCTCTAATGGTCCGATACATCTTTGTACCCCCGGGATGCATAGCATATGCAGAAGAATGTGCTTCCTCAAGGATAGCACGCCGAAGATCACTATCGGCCGGAATACACACTCTATCTCTGAATACCATGAGTCCATCATCACGGACTCTAAAGTCTCCGCCCTCAGCTCTGCGGACTCTATCTGCAATACCCTGGATCTCCTCATCCGTACTCTGGAGCTTCCTGATACGGTCGAACAAAGTCGGCCTGACCTCAAATCTGGCTAATAAGCCTCCCTGATCATCGTTAGTTAAACTGACTCCTAAGGCTCGGAGTCCCACTAAACAAGAAAGGTAGGCTTTCTCTGTCGACTGTGAGGATGATGCTGACTTCCGACTCAAAGCATCTGCTACAACGTTTGCCTTGCCCGGATGATAGTCAATAATAAGATCATAGTCTTTCAATAACTCCAACCATCTCCTCTGTCTCAAATTCAGCTATTTTTGGGTAAACAGATATTTCAAACTCCTGTGGTCGGTAAATACCCTGCAGGTTACCCCATAAATATAATGTCGCCATATCTTCAACGCGAAGACTATGGCTGCCAACTCTAAATCATGTGTCGGGTAATTAATCTCGTGTTTCTTCAGCTGTCGCGAGGCATACGCAATAACCCGACCATCCTGCATCAGAACACAACCCAATCCCTGTCGGCTAGCATCACTGTACACTGTATACTCCCGACTACTAGTGGGAAGGGCTAAAATAGGAGCGGATGTTAACCGTTGTTTGAGCTCCTGGAAGCTTGCCTCACAACGGTCATCCCAAGCAAACTTGACCCCCTTTTGGGTCAATCTCGACAACGGAGCAGCTATCCGGGAGAATCCTTCTACAAATCTGCGGTAATACCCGGCTAAACCGAGAAAACTACGAATCTCGGTAACTGTTTGTGGCTGCTCCCACTTCACTATAGCCTCAACCTTCCGCGGATCAACATAAATACCTTCCGCGGAGACAATGTGCCCCAAGAATCCAATTTGTCTTAGCCAAAACTCACATTTTGAGAATTTGGCATATAGCTGCTTCTTACGGAGTATCTGTAATACCACTCGAAGGTGCTGAACATGATCTTCGTCGCTCCGTGAATATATCAAGATGTCATCGATGAATACGATGACGAACCGATCCAAATAGTCGTGAAAAACTCGGTTCATCAGATCCATAAAAGCAGTTGGGGCATTAGTCAGCTCAAACGGCATGACTAGAAACTCGTAATGGCCGTATCGGGTGCGAAAAGCTGTTTTGGGCACATCTTCGGCCTGAATCCTCAACTGATGATAACCCGAACGGAGATCAATCTTAGAGAAAACCTTAGCTCCCTGCAGCTGATCAAACAAGTCATCGATACGAGGCAGGGGATATCGGTTCTTGATGGTGGCTTTGTTTAATTGCCTGTAATCCACACAAAGCCGAAATGTACCATCCTTCTTCTTTACAAACAGTACCGGAACGCCCCAAGGTGAGGTACTCGGACGAATAAACCCCTTGTCAAGAAGTTCCTGTAACTGAGTTTTAAGCTCTCTCAGTTCAGCAGGCGCCATTCTGTATGGCGGAATAGAAATAGGATTGGTCCCCGGTACTAAATCAATCTCGAAATCGAACTCCCGAACTGGTGGTAATCCGGGAAGCTTCTCGGGGAACACATCTAAAAATTCTTGCACCACAGGGACATCTTCAAGCCTCGGTCCCTCAACGGTGGTGTCGACAACATAAGCCAGATAAGCCGCACAACCATGACGTACGGCCTTCATAATAGAGATAATACTGCGGGGCAACACTCATCTCTCGCCTCGGAATACTAACGGTGGCTGCTCGGACCTCCTAAACTCAACCTCCTTCGTGAAACAATCCACGGAAGCCCGGTGTAAACTCAGCCAATCCATCCCTAGGATGGCATCGAAATCCGTGATAGGGAGCGGAATCAGATCTGCCTCTAATACTGTCTCCCCAATTCCGACCTCACAGCTCCTATAGACTGTATCTCGAGCAATATGCTTGTCAAGAGGAGTGACTACCAAAATCTCCGCATCAAGTGGCGAGAGAGGTCTATCAGAATGACAAGCGAACGTATCGCTTACATAGGAAAAATTTGACCCAGTATCTATGAGAATACGGGCATCGATACCGAATATTCGCATGGTACCTAAAAGTAAGAAAGAAGATCAACGGCATTTAAAATGCGAAGAAAAAGTAAACGAATATATATATATATATATATCAAACTAGTTAAGCTTCTAAAGCTTTAACTAGTCAAAACTGTACATCGACATCATGATATACAATAAGCTCATACAGAAAGTACACAAAAGTACTACACTGAGGGGTCTGCGGGAGGATTACCCATAATAACATCAGGGTTTGCCTGTGCGTCCTCCTGTGTCATCGCAAACACACGAGCCTGGGCCCTAGGCTGCTGTCGCGACGATCCTGGCACTGTATTACTCCCGGCTGTAGTCCGGGGAGCGGTAAGAGCTGAGTGCGCAGGTGCCCCCTGCTGGCCCGTGCCAGACATACCGGTACTACTCTGTAAAGTCAATCCTCCCCGACCTAAATCGGGACAGACACTCCTAACGTGCCCTTGCTTCCCACACTGGAAGCAAGTAACTGGTGCTCTACATGCCCCAAAGGCATGGTGACAGTTGCATCTACGGCAGAAGGGCGGTCTCTGTGTAGTAGACTGTGTAGAGACACTAGGGGCTAGTGCCCCAAAGCCCTGTGGTCGAGGTCCCTGTCCCGGTGCTGCTGGTCTGAAGCTAGAAAAACCTTCGGGATATCCAAAACCTCTACCCCTCTTCGAAGACTGTCCACCCTGTGACCCAGTCTTCCTCTTCTGGTGACTCTCCCTCTGTCTCGCCTCCGCTCGGACGATCTCCTCCGCCCGATACGCTGAATCAATCACCTCCGATAGTGTAAAAGAGGGAGTCACCGTCATATATTTCCTGATGCTAAGTTGGAGGCCATCTTCAAACTTGAACCTCAACTGAACTGGTGTAGCCATATCGGGGACAAAGGTCGCTAGTCGTCTAAGCTCAGCCTCGTATTCTGAAACTGACCTCGTCCCCTGACGTAAGTGCAGGAACTCCGTCCTCATCCGGTCCTGCTGGAACGGGGTAAAGTACCTGCGGTCGAACTCTCGTAGAAAGTCCTCCCACCGCAGGGTTTGTGTGGCACTATCACGGATAGCCTCCCACCACGAGAGGGCATCTCCGTCGAGGAGTCTCTCAGCAACTCGCAATCTGAGCTCCTCTGACAACCCCAAATCCGTAAGGATCCTACGAATCTTGTTGATCCAGTGTTTTGCCGCTACTGCATCACTGGATCCCGAAAAGTCTGTGCATCCGAGCTGCCGTGACTCTTTCACCAACTGAGTGAGCTCATGGATGCGCCTCAAAGTAGCCGACGTCTCGTCGGTCGGAGTAGACACGGAAGGGCCGGCCACCGAAGGAGGAATCGGTGCGGAAGGAGCAGGTACGGCCGCAGGTGCGGTCGCTGGAGTCTGTAGTGAAGGTGGTGGCATCTGCGCCCCATATCTACTGCACCACTCCTGCCACTGTCTCAAGGCGTCGAGTGGTGGTGGAGGGATCTCGGCTGTAACGGCCGGTAGAGGTGCTGGGGGTGGCGCCGGTGAGCGTGCTCGAGTAGAGGAAGCAACCTCTGGTACTCGTGGCGCCTCAGGTGCCCTAGGTGTATCAGGCACTGTAAGACCCTCAAGTGAGGCGAATCTAGCACCTCTCCTACCACGTCTAGGTGGCATAATTCTGCGAAAAAAAATACATTGTCAACGGATAGAAATTAAGAGTTAGGGTTAGTTACTTCGTAACTAACCCCTTAAAAATAAATGAACTATGATTTAAAACATCCGAATGCGAAGAAATGAGTTAGATGCGTTATGTATCTAACTCCATAAAATAGGCGAACTTATATGCCTAAGGCCAAGTACGGGACTTTAAATAACCGTATGAAACTCTCTAATGCATTGAGAACTTTGCGTATACTTGGGAAAACTTTTATCTTTTCTCAGACCTAGACGCTCTGATACCAATAGAACTGTCACGCCCCAAACCGGGATCGTAAACAGCCGCCCGTTGCCCCTGAATGCCGGCTGTATTTTTACAGAAAATTGGGCAGAACCTCCCCATAAATCGGAGGTTTTCCATGTACAATTATACCTGTATAATCCAAATCATCCTGTACAATACACAAATGGCCATCCCGGCCTCTCCAAAATCAACAAACACCACAACCAACATTCAGAACAACGCAAGGCTATAAACAAACCTAGCCACGGACCTCTACTGTCATGCCCAACTAGAGCATGAGCAGCCGCTATACCGAGCGGACCTAAGTTTGTACGATATATATCACATTTCCCAAGTAACGTTCAAGTACGTACAATCGCCTCAATGCAAATGAAATATGAGAGTTAAACTATACAGTCATCCCAAAATAAGTACATGGCCAACTACGGACCTCTATGTCAAGACCTCGCAGGGTCGAAACTAAATTAAAAGTAAATCTTACCGTCGGAAATACCAACTCCGCTCTAGAGCCTGTAACGCCGCTTTATCACAATAAACCTGTCTGAGGAGAGAAAATAGAGGGGTGAGTATCATGGGAAGATACTCAGTGAGTGAGGGGGATAATATCCAGCATAAATAGTATAGGTGAACAATTGGAGTGTCAAATAACATCATTTGAAACAAAAATTTACATTTCGCGACAAAACATGATATGTTTAACAATTTGAAATCATTTAACCAATCACACGATAACAAGCATATATGCATCCATTTAAAATCAAGTAATGTCAGAGCGAGCCAAAAATAGTCCGGGCAAAGGTCAACCGTGACCAAGGACAGGCGCGTCGGGGGTTTTTATTATGCATAGACTTTAAAACGCTCTCTACCCCGACGTTGGCCATGAGCTCGCTGGGGCCAACTCATCAACGTGTATAGGACCCCGCCCGGTGCTAGACGGTGGCGTCACACACGTCCTCCCCCTACGTGGGTTCAACCGGCCGCGCCTATAGCCTTTAGAATAAATGACGTTTGCAGATACCTCCTGCAGAAGCGTATCCGGGCAACCCGTGCCTCTACAAACGCCCTTCGTAGCTACGGAATCATCATAATATCACAAGGGCACAACGTCCCACAAGTATCATCACATCATCACATGACTAGTGGGCATCCAACCCACGTAGTTCATTAAAAACATTTTAAATTTGCGTGCCAATACGTCTCTTCACTTCATTTCAAAACAGCATATCAATGCAACGGTATAAAATGAAATTTATACATTTTCAAGTAATGGCACAATTATTGTTTCATTTCAAACCATGGATGCATAGTGATTGTAAATATAATTCAAGACACTCCAAAAATCACAAAACAGATTTCTAAATTTAATATCACACGTCAACGAATGCATATCAAAGCATGTTTCATCGAAAATGCGACAGAAAATACATTTTACTATTTTATGCAAGAGATTAGAGTCCCACTCACATATCTAGGGAGGGTGGTCACTCCCTATTTTTCAACGATTCTCCAAAAGACAAACCTAATCAAATCGTCAAATTTATAGCGATTAAAACCCTAATAAGGGATTCTATCAATAAAATTTATTTATCTCTCACCTAGGGTTCCTCGGGTTTCAGACCTAGTTATCGTTCGCCCGTCGGGTTGGTTTAAAACCTGTAATATTTCCCAAACTTCAGATGTATTAGAAACCACTAAATTTCTAATAGCAAACCATAGAACTTCAATCAATACAGTCGTTACCTGCAGTACAGAAGATGCAGGTGAGCTCTCAAAGGGGAAAGCCGATCGCGGGCTGGCGGGCCGTCACGGGCTCGCGGGCCGGTGGGCTGGCTGCTAGCGGGCTGGCCCGTTGGTGGTTCACGGGCTAGGGCTCGCTCTGGGTCACGAGCTGGGTCGCGCGCTGGCTCGCGCGCCGGGTCGCGAGCTGGGTCGCGAGCTAGGTCGCGCGCTGGCTCTTGCTGGGACGCGAGTTGGGTCGCGCGCTGGCTCGCGCTGGGTCGCGAGCTGGGTCGCGCGCTGGCTCGCGATGAGTCGCGAGCTGGGTAGCGAGCTGGGTCGAGCAGGGCTCGCGCGCTGGCTCGCGGGAGATCGCGAGCTGTGGCGCGCTGGCTCGCGCGCTGGCTCGCGGGAGATCGCGAGCTGTGGTGTGCTGGGCTCGCGCGCTAGGAGGCAGCGCTCGCGTGGAGGAAGGAGCTGCTCGCGGGAGGGCGCTGCAGCAGTGGGCGGCGTGCGGTGGCGGGAGGAAGGTGGAGCAGTGGGCGGCGTGCGGTGGCGGGAGAGAAGCCGTGGCGGAGAAGAGAAAGAGAGAAAGAGGGAAAGAGGGAGAGAGAGAGAGAAAGAGAGAGAGAAAGAAGAGTGTGGGAAAGAAAAGGGAAATTAGGGCTTTTAAGCCCCAATAATTTTTATTTTTTTTTCTTTTTATTTTTATTTTTATTTTTTTTTTGTGCAGTGTTACACCAACATCCCCCTCAATTTAGAATCTTAATTGCTTTCAACGGATTTTCACTCTGATTGATCAAAACCTAAAGTCCCTTGTTTTATTTCGTTGCTGCAGAACTCTTCATTGTGGCTTCTTAACTCTTCTTGGTACTTGGATCAACAAAATTGAATTCCTCAGGCATAGTGGATATCTTACATATTGATTTGGAATTTCTCATCATTGGTAAAATGATTTGACTGATATCTATATACCAAAATATCTTGGTTCATCATCAGTTTTCTATACACAGGATCATCATTTTCTTGACTACATCAGATCCTCTCTTACTTTTTTCACAATTTTTTTTATCGGTTTTACTATAAGATCTCTAGCTTGTGAATCTTGGTTCACTCCCCTTTGTACTACAAGATCCTCTCTAGATTCACTCTCCTTTATAAATCCATAAAATGATGCAACATTTATAAAAGGGTAGTGAATCTATCTTCCTTCAGAGTTTCAACATCTCAACTCTGAAATTCATTCCTAGGAGGTACCACACTCAGATTCGAAGAGAGTATACAATATACTAACCAATTAAAATGCATACAATGTCATACTGGATATGTCATATAGAATTCTGCGTTTGGTCCTCCCTCTTCTCTCTTGAACACACTATAAATTTGTGTGTTTGTCTCTCCTCGCTCTCTCTTCGATCCCTCTTATTTTTATTTTGAGACATATTATTCCTTTATATAGATTCGTAATATATTTTTCATGAATGTGTATCATTTCTTATGTACACTCTTATTTTCATTAACCCTCTAATATATGACTATTTGATTTCTAATACATGAATCAATTTCTTTGCATTCTTTGCATTCACTTTGATCTATATTCATAATTAATACATATATTGACTTTTGAATTTATCATATACATTAAGAGTCAACGTTAAGTTGCTATTTTTTACACAAATTATGGATAAACTCACCAAATACATTCAGATCATAGTGCATATTGTTTGCATATGATATTGTCTTGGTAGATGAAACACGTGAATGAATAAATGCTAATCTTGAATTATAAAAAAAAAAAACATCAGAAGTAAAAAGATTTAGATTTAGTAGGGAAAAATAGAATATATAGAATTTAAGTTTAGTAATACTAGCGTTAGTGACGTAATTGTTAAGATAAAAGACAATAAATTATCTATAAGTGAGAGTTTTAAATATTCATAATCAATTTTACAAAAAAGATGGAGAGATTAACATAAATATATCACATAGTATACAAGTAGGATAGTCAAAATGAAGAAGTGTATCGGATATTTTATGTGATCAAAATGTATTTCTAAAACTTAAAGGAAAATTTTACATGATGGTGATTAGACCTGTTTTATTATATGGATTTGAATGTTGAGTAACGAATAAAAAATATGAGTAGAAGATGAGAACGGTAGAGATAAGTATGCAAAAGTGGATGTGTGGACACACAAAAATAGATAAGATAATAAATGACTGTATTAGGGAGAAAGTTAGGGTTGCACCTTAATATGATGTGGAAACGTACACAGACGACTGATAGAGGCTCTAATATGACGGTGTGAAACTATGACAAGTATTTATATTAATCGAGGGAGAGGAAAACCTAAGAAGACTTAGATAATGTAATAAAATACGATATGAATTATCTAAATATATATGAAAATACGATACAAGATAGAACTCAATTACGTAAAAATAACCATATCATCGACCCTGGTTAGTGGAATAAAAATACGATTCTTGTTATCATATAAAAAAATATATATATAAATAAGTATGTAATATGAAATAAAGTATAATGATGTATAAGAATAGCCGACTCTACTTGGTGGGATAAAAGTTTGGTTTTTATTGTTTCAAATTCCTCTTTTTGGACTTCTACAATATTTATCAAATGTTCATTCTAAATTTCTTTTTACTATCAACATTTAGGATCCCAAAGGAGAGGCCCCCTCACATGTACCCTATGTGTATCATACAAGCTTCTTGGTCCCCTCCGCATCAAAAGATAAAGTATTGTAGTTTTGAGGTTTTAACATAAACCATCTTTGGGATTTTCTTTTCCTTTCTGAAATGTGAAATATGTCTTTCACAAAATCTATTGTATATAGGCATTGCATGATCTATAGTTAGCAATATAAATTCCTAAAACCTCTGTTAATTGTAATGAATGTCAGTTGTCACAAATTGATATACAACGGCCGCCTACAAGTTTATGGATCAAATAGACAAGCAAAAGAGGCCAAGGAAGTGCAAAAAAGGAGTGAAGGAGTGCTGGATCAGAAGGGAGCAATAGGTGCAATAGCGCCGTGGTGTGCCGACTGCACATGCAACTCACCTTTTTGTGAGTGCTGTACTGCTTTTTACTCTGTTGTGCGGTCTCATTGCTCAGAGTTGGGTGACCCAATAAGATTTTAAACACGAACTTCTATTTTCTTGTTTATTTTCTTTTACATTCCTCAAAATTTTGCTAGTATTCTTTTCTTTTTGATTGTTTAGGGTCGAAATCATATAAATAATGTAAGATATATTTTACAAATTATTATTATTCAAATTTTGGTTCTCTCAATTTCTCTTGGATTATGGTTTAAAGTTTTCAAATTTGAACTAATCAAAGCAATTTTACATTTTCATTTCGCATCACAAATGGATGTGGTAACATGGAGGAGGTTCAATGAAAATACTGAATTTTTTGAAGCAGGTGACTTAGACACATACAAAGCAAGCATTTTCATTTACCCTTTCCCGGAAATGTTGAATATACTTTCACCTTATTTGCAAGATATTGCTATTATTGAGAACTTTAGTTTCCTAGCTTGCATGGAGGAGTGAACACTTAAGTTATTAGTGGTATGAGGTTGTGCACTGGATTTCAGTTCTCTATTAATCGCTGAAGGGTAAAGTGATTGGTGGTCGTTGGATGATGACCTAATGGCCATAAAACCCATGGCTATCAATACCTATTTGGATTGTAGATTCTCTGTGTTAAAATATCAGATTGGCCCATCGAACCCTCATAATCTGGCCTTTATACCTTATTTTGGCTTCTGATCTTCTTCCTCTACTTCTCGGTTCCTCCTAGGGATGTTCAACCAGGTCGAAAAACTGATCTAACCAACTAGCCCAACCACCAAAACACCTCTAATTTTTGGATGGAGTTTGGTTGGTTCCTGTTGATACTATTTTTTACCGCCATGTTTTGGCTTTGTCAGCTTTTGGCTCTTTAACATCATTCTGGTGACCTCCATTAGCATACTAAAAATAAGGACTTTTTGATGACTTATAACAACACAAAAATAATACAAGAGAGTATAATGTGTAGTACCATCTCCTACAATTCGGTATAGAAGCATCGTCTAATCGAAAACAATAAAATAAAAAAAGAAAAACAAACGATAGTAAACTTATAGATAATAGTTGCCTAGAAATTGGTATCTCAGGTGTGGAAACGAATTTTCAATTCACGCCAGAGCTCCCAAAGTAAATGCCAATTCTAAGATGAAACCTGAAATTGATTTTAAGGGGCAGAGTGCAACATGTAAAGTTTGGAAGGATAGAGAGGATATGAGTTTTAGAGAATAAACATCATAGTTTGGGGAGGGTCTGCACACCCACTGGATTCTTGACTCTATCTTTGACTAAAATTCCTTCGCCTAAATGTTTATATGTATCACGATACAAAAATAAAGTTAGACACCGATGTATTGCTCATTTTTATCATAAATCATCAAATTTAATTAATATAACATAACTTTCAACATACACAACCTTTAGAAAAATTGTCATATCTCAAACCAAAATTCTCGGATTGTGAAAATTCCTATTTTCATTTAAAGATTAAATATAATACTACAACTTTTATATTTACATCCCAAGTCCATTTTAATCACACAAAAATATTCAAATCCATAATATAATTGCCCTAACCGTATAACTCCAATTTACGTTGTTATAGAAAAATAGCCATAACTTTCACTACACATATCCAATTCATGTAATTCAGTCTCAAGACATTAGATCTATAACTTTCATATTCAAATTTTAGACTAAATTTGCCTTAAAGACACCTCAAATCTGTAACAATATTCATGTCTAGAACAGGACAGAAAACATGGGACTCTGCAGAATATGTTCTCTTAAAAATTCACAAAAAATTCAACTCTTAATGAAATATCTACCGCAATATATCATTTTGAAGCCCCTGGAAGTCTTGTTTCAGCAGCATGAGAAAGTTATAGTCGAAACATTATCAATATGTCAAGTTGGATAGTTTTGTAAAAACCCAAGTTTTCATTCTTATCCTAACATTTCCAACATTCAATGATTTCAATCATCACACCAAAACATTTATCATGGCACAAATGCTATATAAAAACCTAAAACTAAGTACTCAACATACCTTGTTCTTGGTTCGTGAGCTCACAATTTATATTACTAGAAAATAAGGTATTAGTGATAGAAATTTCTATCGCTGAAGGTAAAAAATCCATCGCTGATATTAGCGACGGATTTTTTCGTCGTTAAATCCATCATTGAAAATTACTCCGCTAATTTTTACCGACAGAAATTATCCGTTACTAAAATCAGCGACGAAAAATTTCTATAGCTAAAAATATCCGTCGCTAATCTGTCGTTGATAAAAGAAAATATATAAAAAAATCAGTGACGGATTAGGGATGGAATTTTTCATTGCTAATTATTCCGTCGCTAAACCATTGTTGATAATTCACTATCAGTGATAGATTATTTCCGTTGCTAATTTTGGAACGCTCAGCGCATGCACACGCCCAAACGCACTCCCCACCCGTGCATCACCCGCCCACGCGCCAACATGCACGGACCCGCCCGCGCCTCACTCGCCCACGTGTTGTCACACGAGCAACCCGGTCTTGTGCCGCCTGCCCACCCGCCCGCACACTCCCTCACGAGCCGCGCCCACCCGCCAACCCGCCAACCCGCCCGCTGCCTTCCACCATGAAATTCAATTGGAAAACACCTTCTACTCATCATCTTCACACATGCAATTGTTGCCTTTGTCATAAATTACACAACCATGCTTTTGAAAGTGAAGGCTATAATCATTGTCCATGAGGTTTCCAACAATAAGCAAATTATGAAAATTATGATGCAGATCAATAAATTTGGTTCCTACTTTAGTTTCAATAGATTCTTATTTCTGGTTTGACAGTGGTGATCAAAGAAATAAATTTTTTTTTTTTGACATATGATTGCTACAGTCACACTATCATTTGAACCACAATAAGAAGTATAAAATAATTTACTTTCACTGCTATATTTATTTATTTATTTTGCAAAAATTAAGTTAATTTTCTATTTTAAAATTGAAATTCTTCTCAATGTGACCTTTTTTTTTTCCTTTTCTTTTTTGCAATTATGGCATTGTGTTTTACCACGAAACATTTTGCAATATTTTCAACAATTTTTTCAAGGAGTTTTGTAATTCTTGTCATTCCTCCTGCACTTTATTCGCTCCTCCTTTGGGAGAGAGTTGGGCTTGAAGAGCATTTTTAGCTTTCCTCATCTCATGATGGTAAAGAGTCCATTAGTTAATTGTCTACTTTGAAAAATTTTTGGTTTTTTGAACGCCAACAGCTGGATCATACTTTTCAGGCAAGGTTATAAGAATTTTTTGAATTACCTTCTATTCTTGAAGAATAATATTTCACAGATTCTACCTCCATCATCAGCTTTACTCTAAGTTCCTTTCAATCTTCTTCAAATCCTTTTTGGAGAATTTCTCACCACTCCTACGATTCTTTTTAACAAAAAAAAGGATGGTTGATGTGACTCTATTTTGCATTTTTTAGACTGCATTCGTATCTAGCATTCTGCATTCTGTTTTCTTCAAGTCTCTGTTTTTGTAGATTTGTAACTTCTAATATCTTCAAGTTCGTGGAAGTCTTTTTCTACCATACTCCAAAGACCTTCCAATAATGTTCGTCCTCATCTTGACTGATGGTACATAGCCCAAATTGCGTGGGGTCCAAACTTGTCAGGTTCACGAACATCAACAGACCTCATCGGTATTCACCTATCACTTCTCTCTCTCTCTCTATGGCCAACTGCTCGGCATCCCGATCAATTGGTCCCTAGATCTCCTAGACACTCGTTATAAGCTACCCAATCCACTAAGACAATATTCACTTCCCTAAAGAGACGTAGAGAATGTTACATAAATGGAAAAGAAGTCTATAACTGTAGTCGATAAAAAAAAGAATCTATAATGATCTAGACTTTCTAGACGGGTAAGATTTCGTAACTTTTGAGAATCCTATAATCTGATTTTCCGAAATCTTGAGACACTCTCATAAGAAAACTAAGATTTTATCACACCGTATGCACATGACTCTCACAAACAAAAATATATAAGGTTTAATGTGTCTACTATTCAGGTAAGTCCTCTGGACCTACACAGAGCACATAATCATATGGAGCTTTATCACTTTCTTTCCCTTTCGGTATCAATCTATTTCATTACTTTCAAAAAACCGCTCTCTAACTTAAACGTTAGAGTATCTCTTGCTAAAGCATGTCCTTTTGCAAGTCTTTTTGATCAAGTTCATCGGATGGCCAATTCATCTCGTTCGAGTTAGCAGATCCATTATCTATGGAGCCAAACTCGCCTCCGACATTCAGCTTCCAAAATTCATAGTTTTCTCCGGGTACAGGAATTAAGGAGAAGGAAACATTTGGATTTTTGGATGCCATCCATGGAGTTTTTTAGTGGCTTCAAAACCATAAAAAGAGAATTATAAAAGATATAAATAATAAATAAGAAATTCATATGAGACTTTTCGGACCTCTTAGGCTCTCTGACTGTTCCACTCCTGGAAATTAAGAAAGTGCATCAATTTCGTCAATTAAAATTTTAGTCTTTCGACTCTTTTTTTTTTTTTTTTTTTCATGTGGTCCAACATTAATGCGTAAAAATAAACTAGAGTTTTTGGTGGAGAAAGTTATGAAGAAAAAAAAAAGCAAAAAACCAATAGCAGGTAGAGAGAGAATATTTTGTGTGAGATTTTGGAAACATCTTCGTGTGCTATTCAGGTCTATTACTCGCATAAAAATAAGAGTATTTTTGGGTTAACGTACTACTCATAGAATTTCACCAATGAGAGGAGGTGGTTCATATGAGTTCACCAAGGTTTTTGAAGTAGAGGTAGCCAAAGTAAAAAGCTTACCGAGTTAGAGGTGGCTATTGGTAATCGCCCTTGGGGTTTAGAATGTTACCAAGGGGTATCAGTAAATGTAGTTTAATTGGTGTGAATAGATTATGTGATGGTTGTGATTAGTTAAAATGATTGATCTATATGAATGAATAGGAATGATAGAGGATAGATAATTGTGGATGTTGGCATGTTGGCATGTTAGATAATTGAGAGGGTGTGAATAGATTATGTTGCATTTGATTATTTTCACTATGAACACTTATTATTTGTGATAGAAACAAAATTTTCTAACATTATATTTCACCCCACTTTTGAGAGCTCACCGAAAAGCTGCGAGCAATATCAAACCATGATTAGTAGTTGCGCTCATTACTAGAAAACACACCATTAGTGACGGAAATATCCGTCGTTGAAAATAAAAAATCTTGGACCACATGCACTTGGAATTTTAGCAACACAAAAATTTTAAATAATTATAACAAATTGAGTCTTAGCCCAAATTTTGGAATTGACCATAGAGAGACTAATATAGGGGAGAGGGGAGAGGAAAAATAATAAATAAATAACATAAAATTAAAATTTGAAAATAAAAATAAAGCAAATAAAATAAAAAAATAAAAATAATGAAAAGAAAGAAATAGAATAAAATATCCATACAAATTAATAATAATAATAATAATAATAATAATAGTACATGAATTCATCTGGTTCCAATTCCCTAATATCACTCATTTTCATTTGAAGTTATATTCTCAATTAAACTCTTGACGTCCATAGATAATTTGCATCCGGTAATAAATAAGTGAAAAAATAAAAAGATTAACGTTCTTGGATTGGAGGTTAAAAAGCAAGCAGTATTCCAAACTTACAGCTGGGGGTTTTCCTGATGGGCTTCATGCTTATACGTGGGCACATCCTTAGGTGGTGAGTCGGGTTCACCTCCATCACCACCCTTTTTCTCATTCCGAGCCTTGTTGATGATCACGGTGAATCCGTCAGCTGAGGCTGGATCATTAACATCCCATACACGGAACTTTGGCAGTGGTGGACCACCCTTTTTCCTGTATTAGATTCAAGTGATGATTAACATTCTTGGATTGGAGGAACTCCCAAGGACGAAAGCAACCAAACGGTAGAAAATGAAGTAGTGAACCCTATGATTGTCAAAATTTTTCCAAAACTGATCATTTCATGCATAACATTAATCATAGAAGTTGGCGTTGGTGTATGTTCTTCTAGTAAAAAAATCATGACCATATCTTAATCTCCATATTCAAAAACAGGGAGCATAAGACTGGTCCAACTTGGGCGTGACTAAATTGTATTCAACTCAAAATGCAATTGATTCACTTATCAAAATAATTAACCATTGTTGGTGAATTGTATGTAACAAGAAATTTGACATACAAGGTAAGGGGATCTCCTCCATCCAGCAAATAGCATTTGATATATTATTTATGGGACCAAAATTCTTTCAAGTTGCATGCCTCAGTTCTCAAAATCAATAACAAAATGCTAAGCTAATTCATTAATACTAGCAAAGTTAACAGATCCGATGGGCTTAGTAATCCAAACCAAAAAGCCTAATAAAATAAATAACACAATTCCAGGATGACAAAATAGAGTGGGGTGATGTCACTTCTATTCAAGATTGGAACATCAAATCAATCCAACAACTCACCATATTGGGAAATCAGATGAAATGAAATTGTAAAGATTCGAATTTTAAATCAAAACTATGAAAATATAATATGAGAGTGAGTGCGGACAGGCAAATTACTTCAATTGGATGATGGGGTTGGCTTACCGACATTATTTTCTGCAAATAACTTCAACAGAAACAGAACAGAGAGGCCTCTGTTGTCTTTCTGGGGTTTCTTATTATTTCCAATCTTATTATTACACGCAGAGAGAGAGAGAGAGAGAGAGAGAGGGAGAGAGTATGTGTAATATTAAATCATGACAGGAGATTGGTGGGCAAAGGCGAGGAGCCTAGTCGTAATGTTGGCTTGAAATGTGGACAATTTCAGACACTCAGACAACACAACACAACACAACACAACACACAGGAACAGTGTTACGAACCTTTGTAAGGCCACTCAGAACGCGCGACCAGCAAACAGGTGCGAGCACAAGTCAGCAATGTGCAGCAAGACACGGGCCATAGGCAACAGGCCATAAGCACAAGCATTGAGCGAAGCGCCATGAGCCATGAGCCACGAGCCACAATGCCAAAGGATGCAAACGAGCCAAGGCAACGCTTGAAGGATGAAAAGACACCATCATTGCACGGGGCAAAAGCAATCACGTAAGGCATTGCATGAGAGTGCAACATCCCACTCAAGCAAAGACATGCAGCAACCAAGCAATGGTGCATGGCACCCGAGCACTCACATGCCAAAGGATACGACCTTTCGCAACCTTTTGTGCAACATCAAGCAACCAGCAAGCAAAGGCCTCTAGGGAAGGAAAGAAAGCAAGTGCTCATGCAAAGACACAATCAACAATGCTATTACTCGAAGAGACACGAAGCAGACCATGCAAAGAGACACCATCACATGAACAACCAGCACAAAAGCACAAGCAGTCTGCACATGAGCATGTGCCAAACACAAGCAGAATAATGCCTCCACACAAGAAGACACAAAGCAACCCGTGCCAAGAGGCACCATTGCACGAAAAGGTGCAAGCAATAATGCACCAATATGAGCCATGACATGAAGTAGACAATGCAGAGCATTGCCATGCCATAGCATACCATGGGTGGGAGCCTTAGGCCAACAAGCCGTGCACCAAGGGGACCGCGAGCAAAGAGGCACAAGAAGGAGCACCCATGCCCAAGGAACCGCAACATTGCTCGAGGAAAAGGAGCCATGGCTCGATAGACACGTACCCACGCCCAGTAACATAGTGCCAGCGCCCTTGCCATCGCTCAGCTAGACAGCGCCACAGCACGAGTCCACATGCAGCAAACCAGTGCCACTGCACAAGCCATCCAGTGACGGCGCACAAAGCAACACACCAGCAACCAAAGGGCCATGAGTCACCCATGTAATAACTGTTTTCTTGAATAAATTCCATTTATTTTTCTAAGTCATTGAAGAGTTGTAATAAGAGCAATTAACAACTTGATAATTAATTAAGTGTTAGGAGTCTTTTAGAGGGAAAAGTTCTATGTAATGAGGCCCTTGCCTCCCAAACCCTCAAGTATAAATAAAGCCCCTCTCTTTATTTGTAATTAAGCTTTTTTATTAGAAAACATAGATTTATCTTCTCCAGCATCAGAGTTAGCGCTTAAGGGTGCAACGTCCCCATAGGTTACATCACCATTGCGTGATATTGACTCTTGCTCTTGACAATCACATCAAGTCAAATTCAAATCCTTTTCATCTTCCTCCGTATCTTTTCTACTCCATCTTCTTTTCTTAACGAACAACCCTTGTGCATACGGCATCTTGGTACCGTGCATAAGGAGAACCCCACCCTTCACCATAGCCTCCCCAACCGAACTCACTTAACCACGCCAAGATCCATAGGCAATTCAGCCATTCTTGCGCCAAGCCAAGGATCATAACACAATTTCACGCTTTTCATTGTGAGATTTCCAAGGGAAGCGTGATACTTGGTGCCAAGCATCAAGGGAACGCAGCATTATTTGGTGCTCTCATTGAGAGAGCATCATGGATTGCATTAAGCAGACACAGACGTATCATTTGATCCGCTCTTCATGCTCTCCACCACTTCCCATATGCTTCCTCTGTTCCGTTTGTTCGATGCGCCCTCCCTCCATTATTTTTCTCCTTTTTTATTTATTATCATTTAATTTATTTAACTCCAAAAGAAAAACCCTTTGATTTGTTTGATGTCTCTATACACACTCCCAACTTGCTAAGCCCAAAAATAAACAATCAAATAAATAAGTAGTCCAACTTATTATATATGTCGTAATTTTTTATTAACTCCTGCGATGGGAAAGCAATCTCATCTCAGCATCGATAATAATTTTTGCCAATGAAATTTTGCATTCATAACATACGGTGTGCTCATGAATAGAGAAAGTGGGATGCTTGATTGCAACCATCTCTTGAAAATGAGCAAGACTAAATAATGGGAACATCCTCTCTTAATTTGATTTAATCTTATCGCGGAACCTGTGCAGTTTCCAGAAGCTCAAGAGTTACAATCCCCAATTAACACCAGCTCCAAACAAGAGTGAGGAGAGGACTAATCCTATTACCACTTCAAAGAAACTTTTCACTTTTAGGTTCAGTCCAACAGCAAAACAAGGAAAAAGAAACAACACAACACTAAATTACAAACAATTGGGGGGGGGTTTGCTATTTGGGATGTGAAGCCTAAGATTGCCCCTATGAATCCAGCAAACTCTCTTGTTTGATTCATGTTTATTGAGAAAGAAAATGACTACGACTGTGACACAACACAAGAGGACCCCAATTGATTTGGACAGCACACTTCTCTATGCTGGCGAGGGTTCAACTTCTGCAAAGGTCCCATTAACGACTTGCCTGCAACACGGAGACCGATATCATATTTAAGTACCACATAAATAGCATAACAAACATTGTAAGCAACAGAAAGGTAAAGAAGCAAACATAATCCCCACCATTTGAACGGAGTTAACGATCCCTAAAAGGAACTTCTAAGAATAATGGACTTATATGCGCATAACCATACGCGAAAGCTAAGCTGAACATTTTGCCCATAACTTGAAACGGCAACTTTTGATCCCAAGACCGGGAAATAAGCTACATTTTCTCCCAAAGTGGACCCAATAATTCAAAAAAATGGAACTTACCAACTATTAAAAGTTCTTACAAAAGTTCTACAACTAGAGCAGATGCACCTCCCCCTCCATTGCAAACTCCACCGACCCCAAATTTCCCTTTCTTTTGTCTCAATACCTAAAAGACAGCAACACAGTAAGCAAAAAGACATTAACACCTTTCATTTCATCTATGAAATCAACCTTACAAACATGTACAAGTGTAGCCATGCACCCACATCCACAGACCAAAAAAGATTTTGTGCAAGGAAGCTCAGAATGAAAGAGGAATTTGGAGAGCATGGAAAGGCAACAAGTTAGAAGCATACTCCCAAAAGTGTGACCAAAATACGTGCACCACTGCACCCAAGGGGATGCCCCAAGGATACAGCTCCTCCATGAACGTTAACCTTATCCTGCAAAGAACACAAGAAATGTACAAATCAATAGAAGTAGAACATGAAAGCAACTTGTGACTTTGACAAGATAGGAAACAAAAAGATTGGAGATCCCATAACAGAATTCCCGAAGAAGTACAAACAAAGGAAAAAGTGATAAAGGTTAGAAAGCTACTGAATTTAGTCCAAGCAACTTCTGATTTGCAAGAGCAACAACCTGCATGCAAGTTTGTGAAATAACATCATACTTGCAGAAATGTCAACCAATGCAGAACAAATAATAATAAGCCAAAAAGAACTATGGAAGATTTAAATGATGACCACAATGTCAAAACATACAGCGAAGGCTTCATTGATTTCGTAGTAGTCAATCTGAGCTGCTTCCAAGCCAGCATTTGAGATAGCTTTTGGAATTGCAAGAGCTGGAGCTGTTGTAAATAATTCTGGTGCCTGCATTTACACTTTTCCCTAAGCAACAGGCTGTAAAGTGTTGCAAGTAAAAATACATCTGATATCATCATTAATTACCAGAGCGGCATCTGCAAATCCTCTGATCTTAGCAATAACCTGAAGCCCGAGCTGCAAAGCCTTCTCTCCACTGACTAAAACTAAAGCAGCAGCACCATCACTGCCAAACAAGAATGACATTTTTCAGCAAAAGATTAAATTCATAGAACTTGGTAGCTGACTAGATTGCCACACTTTCAACCAGATACAGCAAATATATAAGTAAAATATTTGCAAGAAACTATTGTAAAGCACTCAATAACTAGTTGGTTAATCTGAAATTGCACATATTACTTTTTTAGAATACAAATCATTCACATATAGTTAAATCAAGAGAATATGAGAAAGAGAAAATTTCTCTCTAAAACAATATGATAAAGCTTAACTTTACAAATATGTCATTTAGAAAGTACTTCCATCTTCAAACTACAACAACAACAACAACAACAACAACAACAACAACAACAACAACAACAAGCTAAACCTTAATCTCAAATTTTGGGGTCGGTCATTTGAGAGACCAATACAGGAGAAAGAAGAGAGAAAAAACAATAAATAAATAACATAAAAATAAAGTTTAAAAACAAAAATACAAAAAATAAAACTAAAAAATAAAAATAATAAAAAAGAAATAAAAATAAACTATTAATAAAAAAGATGATAGTAATAGTGCTAATAATAATAATAAACTATGCATTAATTCAACTAACCTATCACGACGTTTTACTAAATTTTCTATATTTAAAGTTAATCTACCTAACTGGTACGTCTTTGGGTCTTTATTACATATATCAAACCACCTTAGGGCGATAATTTTTTTTATCATATCCATAATTGAATTCACTCTTAATTTAATACGTATTTCTTCATTTCTAATTCTATATATTTTTTTTGTTTTACCACATATCCATCTGATTATTCTTTTTCAGCTATAGTCATCTTATACTCTTGTTGCTATTTAATAGTATCGTGCGATCGTAAAAAACTCTATATGCATTTCTCCATTTCATTCAACCCTCTTGAATCATATGATTCATATCCCCATCTATATTACCATCATTTTGAATGATGGCTCTAAAATATCTAAAACATTCACTTTTTGGTACATGTTTTCCCCTTAACTTAATTGTTTTTCATCATTCTGATAATTCTTATCAAATGTATATCTCATATACTCAATTTATGACCGACTTAATTTAAATTCTCTAAATTCTACTATATTCCTTCCTAACTCCAATTTAGCATTAATACTCTCTCTAATTTCATCGAACAGCACTATACCATTTGCAAAAACATACACCATAATATTACATTTTGGACGCTCTTCGTCATTTCATCCATCACTATTACAAAAAAAAAAATATGATTTTTTTATGATATTAATGTATCACTAATATTAACCGGAAAACTATCACTTAAATCCCACAGATTCTTATATTGATAACAACTTACTCATACATATTTTTTATGAGATTAATATATTTCAAGAAAATCACCTTCTTCATGAATGCCCATCAGAGTGAGTCTCTGGAGACCTATCATGTACTTTTTTCAGATCAATGAATACCATATGCAAATCTCCTCTATGTTATAAACTTCTCCATCAAATGTCTGAGCAAGTGAATTGTTTCAGTGGTGGATTACCCTCACATGAACCTAAATTGATTCGAGACCCTTACCTCCAATCTCAATTTATACACCATCACTCTTTCTACAACTTTATAGTATGACTAATGAGTTTAATTTTTCTGTAATTAGAATAATTTTTTATGTCACCTTTATTTTATACAACTATGTTCTCCCTCCATAATTGGGGCATTTTCTTGATTTGTCAAATTTTATTAAAAAGATCCGTCAACATTTCTATCCCCACTTCATCCAAACACTTCCACCAGGATGCCATCAGGTCCCTATTGTACATAGTTAGTTTCACTTTTATTTGTATATTGGCAACATGGAGATGCAAATGTAGAAAATTACAGAGAAACAAATTGTAATCATTATGTTGACCTTATACTAGAAGCATTTCCAGCAGTAACTGAACCTCCATTTTCTTTGAAACTTGGTCGCAGCTTCCTTAGTTTTACAGCATCAAACTGACAAGCAATAAAGAGAAACCAGTAAATAAAGGGGTTCATGGATGGCTATTTACCATTTTCCACCCCTTTAATAATATTAGAATTCAACAAGTAAACAGAACGAGAGAGGGCATGCATCAATAGAAAGATGACCATCATCCAACATGAGAAAAGAGGTGCAAGAATTTATGCTACATCTCTACTATCAAAAAGGACGTTTTCTGGTGCATGTTTGCAGGCCCATGAATACCTTTCCAAGACCTTCATCTTTATCAACAACAGTCGATGCTTTTCCTCTTCCCCCTGAAACTTCAACCTACAAGACACAAAATAATAGAATTCAATGATAAGATAGAACGTCCATAATTCAGCCAGACACCTAGGACTAGATCTCTACCGGGGCCATTTCCCATGCAAAGGCAGCTGAGTCTTGTGCAGCAATACCCCGCTCAAAGCTCTGAATTGCATAGGAATCCTTCCAAGAAAAGACAAAAGAGCAATTGCTGTCATAGTTATAAAAAGAATATAGTTTTCAAAAGATGAATTGATCAACAAATGATAATGGAAAATAAAAAGCAAATGAAATCCAAAAGAGACACTGGTCTTCATAATAGAATGACTAAACAAAGTACAACCCCCCCCCCCAAAAAGCAAGCAACCACACTCATTGACCACAAAGTGACCCAAAGTTTAATTCAATGTCCAAAGAACTAGTAGAAAATTTCTAAATTTTATTATAAACTGGTGTTTCTAGGAATGGGTTTGCCATATGATCATAAGGCTAATGTAAACAATGTACTCAGGTCACAAATGCTCCTAATAATTCTGAGATACCCTTGTGTGGGGAAACAGGATTAAGCAAATAGAGTTGGACAGTGTTCCAGTTCAGCTTAGAAGAACTACACCACCAGCCTCGTAGCTAAGTGGTTCGTGATTTTTTCTCACCAAAAGATCACAGTTTCAACTCTCTTCCCTCATGTAAGTACCAAAAAAAAGGTTAAGCAGAACCATATGTATGCCTGCGTGACAAAGTCTCGAGGATTTATGAGAACACATGTTTATAGTGAATACCTGCTCATCCCTTGTGATTGAATGTTGATCTGCACATAATTCTGCACACACACCCATGCCATAATCGTTGTAGACATCCCACAAACCATCTTTTAACATTCCATCAACAAGAGAGTCATGTCCAAGGCGAGATCCCTTTCTGTACTTAAAGTATCAGAAAGGTTAAGACTGTGAGAAATGCTGCTTCTCTAGGATCAGCTGCTAACTGAATTGCAGTATTAAACTCATCATCATCACTGCCGAATTACATGTTGCAATACCAAGCCAATTGCACTACATATTTCTAAGTTTGCAATAAGAAAAATCAAAAGGGTTTTCCCAGAGTCGGCATCATGAAATGGGTTAAGTAAAGCTAGATATTATTACGACAATATACTGGTAGTGAGTAGGGTGCATAGACTTTGCTCTAAAGTAAAAAACAAAAAAGAATTCAGAAGTTGCAAATTTGACATTTCTAGTTTTAAATACCAAACATTCCGAAAGATTATTTCTTTTCATTCAAAATCCCTTACAAATTGTATAATGACTTTAATTATAAATGTTGCATAAAGGTGGATTTTAGGGTGTTAATATCCAAAGTCAATTGCCAGTACGGTAAAAATTTCAAAAATGTAAGAGACATTCCACAAGATAAGGTTGATATTGGATATCCTTTCAACTGCCTACACAATCAAACGTGTAATAGTCCTAAAAAGGAGCAAAACAACAGTAGTATCTTGTGCAAAATGTTAGCATATTCATTGCTATCTTGTCAACATTTAGCTAATTTGGAGCACCTTCAACAAAATTTGTCAGTTTTTTCTACGAGTGTATCTGGAGGTCTTCTTTGGACTTGACTGAATCAAGTCGATCCCTTTTTCTTATTTTTTTTATTTTTTTATTTTTATTTATTTTTTACTTATTCCTTGTTGGATCTACCAATAGGAATTGATTTGGGAGAAAACTACGGCTCCGTTCAATTGGGAAGAAGCAACAAGATAGGTGAGAGGGAGAGAGAGAAGGCTAAAGCTAGCATCATTGAGAAAATTCCACTTGAATTATCTATTTAGTTTCACTTACCACTGTGGGGCTTTGACTGATTTCTTTGCTTAGTTAGTAGACCAGAGAATTTCTTGAGATGCCCAATTTCATTTTCTTGCCCTGGTTAGGGATTAGCTTTACTGACTTAAAGAGACTAATTTCTTTGATGTTCAAGATCCAAAGAGCAAGTTAGTCACTTGCACAATATTAACTTATTTGCTAAGCAAAAGAAAGAGATCAAACCTTGCTTCTGCTAGGTATTTTGGAACATTAGACATGCTTTCCATGCCACCAGCCACAACAACATCATTGATGCCCAGTTGAATACTTTGTGCAGCAAGCATTGTGGCTGCAATGACCAAGATATGTGCGAGCTTTTAGACTTATCCGCTGTTACAAACAAAAACAACTGCTGTCTATAAGAGCACAAACCTTTCATTCCCGATGCACAAACTTTGTTGATGGTGGTACAGACAACTGAATTAGGTATTCCTGCACCCAGTGCAGCTTGCCTAGCAGGAGCCTGTCCAAGATTCGCACTGAGGACATTACCAAAGAAAACTTCTTGTACAAGGACCGGATCAACATTTGCCCTCTTAAGAGCACCTAAAATGTCAAACGAACATTTTATAGAAAATGGTATGGAACTCTAAAGCAAAGTCACAAGCCTTGACTGAATTCTTACACTCAATAGCTATAGATCCAAGCTTAGTGGCTGGTAAAGATGAAAGAATACCAAGGAAACCTCCCATCGGTGTCCTTGCAACACCAACAATACATACATCTGTTACATAAATGCACAAACACAAAGTAGGTGAACGTGGCGACAATTTAGTTCTCAAAACTCATTGAACACGTAATGCCACACCAGATAAACAGTACAAGAAAATGGTAGATTGCATCTCTTATCATGTTGTGCAAGAATGGCATTATGCATCAACAATGTTGGCAGAAAAGTAGTATGGTCAAGGAACTCATATATCTTATAACTGGGAATAGTTTAATAATCCACAGCATATCATCTGTGCCTTCAAAAGGCAGTACTCATGCAGTTTAGCATACATAAGGTCTTTAAAAGGACACATGTCACAGTCACAGTATATGCATCAGATCAACTTTATAAATAAGGGTTACAGAATCAGGGCATGAGGAACACACTGAAAAGAAAAAATAAGCAAGAAAATAATCCCATGTGGCATGATCCAAACAATTGATGACCTAGTCTGTGTCCGTCTTGGAAGTAAAATTATATATACTAAAATTATCATCTTAATCATTGTTTAGGGTAGTAAATCCTATATGCCCTGGAGTATTATGAGGTTGATGAGAGGCTTTACATTCTACCTACCTGTGAGCACATATACGAGCATCACTCAGGGATGTTAGAGTCATATTTAGGATAAGAAATGTTCATGTTCAATGAAACTTTACTAGTACTCACCAAAAAAACCTTGACACATGCTCAATTCAACTAAATTTCATTGGTCAAATTTATGTTCCATTGATGAGTAGCAGTCAAGTTTCATTGAACAGAAAGATTCTTATCGTAAATATGACTCTAACATCCCAGCCAGTCACTAAAATCCATATGACAAAGTGGATAAGTTGGTGAAAGCCATCCACTCTGAATTGCATTAATGGTGGTATATATATGCTTGCAGATAGGTAGAATGCAAAGCCTCTCACCAACCTCATAATACTCCATGGATATATGATTTTATGAGATACATGATAAGTCCATTTATGATTTAATACCCTAAACAATGATAAAAGTTTTTGTAACCAATTTTCAAACTTTTAGTTAGAACGAAGGTCATAGACTCATGAAAAGAACAGCTATTAAGGTAAAACAAAATTGCATCTTTAAAATATTTTGGGTAAGACAGAAAATTTAATGTAAGATTTAATGGACAAGAATTTTGAGTATGCAAAGGGCAGCAGCATATACAATATGTCTAGCTGAGAGACTTTGTGTCGTGAGCAGCAACAGCAACAACTAGAACAAAAGAAACACATATATATATAAGGCATACCTCTAGGATTCAGAGAATCAGAAGATGCTGCAGCTGCTGCTGGTGCCATAATAATTAGCAATTGGAAATCTGTAAACTTAGCCGGACAAGTTCGAAATAGATTAGACACTTTAAGCAACATAAATTTAACAGCAAGTGGAAGCATAATTATTATGTGACCATGACAAAAATGCATATCTGTGCCGGTACCCACACACACCATAAGCATGAGTCTAAAGAAACCAGATTAATGGGGGTTCGACCGAAAACCATCCTGAAGTTGCCCATAAGTACCCATCAGAAATTAATTGATGTTAAGAAAATCCAATCGACACGAATTGAAAATTGGTATGAAATTTGGGTAGTTTGAGCCCAGCAGATAAAGAACAATGGATTTCCTCGGAGTCTGGAGTCCTTATCAACAAACAAGAGTGTTGGATATCTAGGAAATGAAAATTGAAAATTGAAGAATGGCCCAAAGGAAACAGGCCCGTAGCCAGAAATAGATCTAAAACGTAAAGGAGTGAATGAGTAGTGCAAATGGAAACACACAAATCTGATGATCATAGCATAGGTTAGATGAGATGCAATGCGATGAATGGGGGACATTAAAATAAGATTCTGAACGAGGAGAAGATCAGGAACTCGGTTTTACCTCTGTCCTGGTTTTTAGGGCAAGCAACAGAGAGAGGGTGGTAGGAGGATCACCGTTCAGCTAGCTCATCGAACTCGGTTTCAATATATACTGTGAGGTGGGGGGGGGGGAGTGAGAGAGCTGCGTAACGGTGACAGGCAGCGATCCCAACTGTTGTATTTCAGATTAAAAATTAATTTAATATTAAAACTAAAAAACGAATTTGAAGAGAGAGAGTCGTATTTAATTTTAATTTTTGGAAACCAGACCAGCCCGCGGGCCTATTAATTTTATGTAATTAAAATTTATAAACGTTTGATGGGTATGGGTATGGGTATGGGTGTGGGTGTGGGTGTGGGTGTGGTGAGTGGTAGATGGTGTCTGTGTTTCAGATGTACATATCTTGACACACCACTTGCTTTACCGCTGGTTGGCTGCTCTCAACTCAACCGGTTGTTCCTATTTGACCTTAATTAATTAATTACGTAAATAATTGACCCTTAACCCGACATTTTACGCAACAATGAAATCCTATAATTCAACCAACGCCTTTCACATTTCTAACTTTTTCCCTATTTTCAATCGGTTTAGAACTAGAAATTAAACTAAATGACTTTTTCCAAATATATATATATTTTTTAATGAAGAAAATAGAGAGAGAGAAAAAAAGAAACTCCTGAGAGGACTTTTGCCCCTTTTTTTTTAATAAAAATATCTGTGTTGATGAAATTGTTTCTAATTATTTTGAATATTATAAGTTTGTGACATATATAAGCCTTAAAAAACTAATTATTTCAATATAGATGAAAAATATAAATTGTTAATTTATTATTTTTGTTAATTTAGAAAATCTTTCAAAAAAATAGATGAATTATAAATATTTATGAATTATTTGTGAAATATTTACTTTATAATTATTTATGAAATTCTAATGTCAATTGTCTTTTATTGTAATTTTACCAAGTTAGCATTTATAAAAGATTTTTATTAAATAAAATTGTAAAACAATTTATCATTTAAATTTTTAAACTTCTTATTTTTTACGCTAACTATAAATCATAAGTAAAAGATATTTTTTAAAAAAAAGTCAGGCCAAACTCTCATTCTCTCACTTTCCTAGTTAATGTTTGTTCATTCAGCATGCTCATGCTTACTAATGAGTTTGGCTGTTCACCTGATCTGCCTTAATTAATTTGGCGAGGTTAGATTGAATGAAAATGGGTGAGAAACAAAATGTAAATGTTAATTTAAGAAAATTTCTAGACGAAAAATGGATTATGCTACTCTAATGTTGGGGCAAAAGTCAATGGGGGTTAACTCATGCGCGAGTCTTGGGTTGGGGTTCTGCTCTTGCCCGCTACAATAACGTATGTTTGAAAAACAAAGGTTTAAATGATATTGAGAATGAATACAAGTAAAATGAATGCAAGGAAAATGAAAAGGCTCTGGTCAAAGCCTTAAATTAAAATAACAAATGGGGAACTTTATTGCAGGCATTGAAAAATGAAAAGGAGCATGGAGATAGTTAGACAGAGTGGCAAGTTGAGTTCCCAAAAGTATTTAAGGGAGAGATAGGTTTGCCTCCCAGCAAGGAACAACACCGTCGAATTATCTTAAGACCAGGGAGTGAGCCCATTTGTCTTAAACCCTATAGGTATCCACATTTCAAAAAAAAAAAAAGGAGATTGAGAGACTAGTTGAAGAGATGATTCAATAAGGGATTGTCCAAAGTAGTAGGAGTCCTTACTCATCCCCTATGTTATTGGTTAAAAAACGTGATAAGTTCTGACGTTTTTGTGTGGATTATAGAGTTCTCAACAAACAAATAGACTGTGAAGGATAAATATCCAATTCCTGTTATCGAGGAACTATTGAACGAGCTGCATGGTGCCCAAGTTTTTTCCAAGCTGGATCTAAAGTCTGGCTACTATCAGAGTCGAATGGACATTAGAGATGTAGAGAATACTGCTTTCCGCACTCACCATGGACATTTCGAATTTTTGGTAATGCCATTTGGGCTTTCCAATGCTCTACCACTTTCCAAAGCTTGATGAATGATATTTTCAGACCTTATTTGAGGAAATTCATCCGGATCTTTTTCGATGACATTTTAATCTACAGTAGGTGTTGGGACGACCATATTTTTTATTTGAGGCTCACGTTGACTACTTTAAGAGATCATAGTCTAGTGGTAAAAAAAGAAAAATATGTTTTGGGCCTAAATGAGGTAAAATACTTGGGACATATCATTAGTGTAAATGGTGTACGAGTAGATCCATACAAAATAGAGGCTATGCAAGAATGACCAACTCCAAAAAATCTGAAGGAGCTCCAAGGGTTCCAGGGGTTGACAGGCTATTACGGACGCTTCATAGTCCACTACGGAGGAATAGCTAGGCCCTTGATTGATTTACTTTAAAAAGGGAACTTTAAGTGGAGAGAGGAAGCCCAAACAGCCTTTGAGAAACTGAAGAACTCAATGGTTACAGCCCCAGTGCTAGCATTGCTAAACTTCGAACAAGAATTTGTTGTTGAATGCAATGCATAAGGAGAGGGTATTGGGGTAGTCCTTATGCAAATAAGGCAACCGATTGCTTATTTCAACTTTGCTCTCAAAGGAAAGAACCTTACACTGTCCACATATGACAAAGAGTTGCTCGCCTTAGTCCTTGCAGTTAAGCATTGGCGACCTTATCTATTGGGGAGAAGATTTGTTGTGAGAACGGATCATCGAAGTTTGAAATATCTATGGGAACAACACATAACCACAGATGCTCAGCAAAGATGGTTGATCAAATTGATGGGCTATGATTTTTCAATTGAATACAAACAAGGATATTCGAATGCGGCAGCCGATGCTCTGTCCCAGATCCTACGAATAGGCACGTTAGCTGCCATTTCTTTTCCTAAGTCTCTTTGGTGGCAACCAATTCAAGATGAGAATAAGTAGCACCCTGAACTCCTAAGACTGTATCAGCTAGTACAAGAAGAATAGGCTATAGGACCATGGGAAATCAAGAAGGGAGTATTGTTCTACAATGATAGAATTTATTTTCTGAAAGACACCTAACTTATACCCACTCTAATCCAAGAATGCCATGGTCTTGGACACAAATGGTTCCTCAAATCGATCCATCATTTGAGGGCAATCTTCTAGCTCACCCCTTTACTGTTGTGGGCGTTGTACAGATTTTCTTTGAAAACATTTTTAAGTTGCATGGAATGCTAGAGTCCATTGTGTGTAATCGAGATGCGGTGTTCACTAGCCAATTTTTGAAGGAATTGTTTCACTTGCAAGGTACAAACTTCAACTTCAGTTCTTCTTATCACCCCTATATAGATATACAAACTGAGGTAGTGAATAGAACGGTGGAAGTATACTTAAGGTGCTTTACAAGTGAACAACCCAAAAATTGGGTGCATTGGCTACCATGGGTTGAGTATTGGTACAATACAGGTGCACATTCTGCAACCCAGGTATCTCCATTTGAAATAGTATATGGGAGACCTCCATCAAATCTTCTGTCATACATTTGTGGCACTGTTCGCGTGCAAGCGGTTGAGGATGCCTTGGTAGCCCGAGATCAAATATTGACAACTCTAAAGAAAAACTTACAGGGGCAGCTGAATAGATGAAAAATTACTATGACAAAAGGCATGAAGACCGTGAGTTTAAGGTGGGTGACACAATCTACTTAACACTGCAACCATACAAACAAAGTTCTGTGGCTAAAAGAAGTTCCCAGAAGCGAGCTCCTCATTTTTTCGGACCATTTCCGATTTTAGAACGCATTGGTAAGTTTGCATATAAACTTCAAAGTCACCAAATGAAAGCAAAATTCACCTAGTTTTCCATTTGACTTTGCTCAAGAAGCATTTGGGGGCTAATGTACAAGTTGAACCTAACTTACTAGATTGGGGATCTCTACTACCGGAAAAACCACAAAAGGTTTTGGGCCGGAGAATAAAAGGTAACATTGCTGATATCCTAGTGTAGTGGAAAGATAAGCCAAAAGAAGATGCCACTTGGGAAATTGAAAAGGAATTTGTAGAAAAATATCTAACTTTTCCCATTCTTGAGGACAAGGAAGTTTTTGGGAGGGAGGAAATATTATATGGGTATGTTAGTTTCAATAGAAGGCTACCAACAGTTTAAGGACCTGTAAGTGTGGGGGAATATCATTTAGGGTGTTTTTGTATTTTTTATTTCTTTTACAAAATTAATCTCCATTAAGCTTGTAGTGGGAATTGGTTACAACTAATTCGGTTATGGGAAAAACAAAGAAGATTCCCGGAAACAATTGGGGTCTTGTATTTAATCTCACCCCATTTCTCAAGTTTACTTGAAATTCCTCCCGGTTTCAGGAGGGGGAAAAACAGCAAAGGCTTAGAGCCTCTCTCATTTCCTGGTTTTGATGATGCATCGAGTCCAGAGTCTGCACGCTCGATGCCTTTAAGGTGCACTACAGGAACAAGGAGTGGTTGTGCCAAAGACCTTTCTGCAAAACTTTGTGAATAAAATGAGATCTTGATGGAGATCTTGATGGGGCTCGAGATCGAGATTCCTTTTCTGAAACAGTGTGAATAAAATGTCTTCGAAAGGCCCCTGATCTATTGTTGGACTTCTCTTCAAATGCTTAACTTCTAGTTAATTGTGCCAATGAAACTTTCTTTGTTTGATTTCCTTTTCTTTTCTTTTCTTTTTTTTTTGATGAAGATTTCCCTCCCTATGGCATTTTTTTATAGAAAAGGAGAGGAGAGAGAGAGAGAGAAGGAGAGGGGGCTTGCTGTTGCCGGTGATAGAGGAGAGGAGAGGAGAGGAGAGAGAAGATTGGGGCTTGATTTTGACGCGGACATGATTGCTACTAGCGACAGAGGAGATTAGAGGAGAAAATGGAAGTTGGATCATAGGCTACACAATCAACATCGGGCATGCGGACGTCATCACTATAGAGCTCTGGGGCTTAAGAGAAGGTCTTAAGTTAGCCAAAGCCATGAACCTTGAGCACCTGGAGGTAGAAGTTGACAGCTCTTCTCTAATTATGCTTCTGGAGGCCGAGAACAATGAAGATTACCTCCTCCACTTAATCTGCCTGGACTGCAAGGACATGCTCGTCCAGCTGAGGACCAACCGTGTCTCTCATACTTTTAGAAAAACGAATGAATGTGCTGACGCTCTAGCCAAGATCGGTTTCATTGCTGCTCCTGGAGTCACGATTTTAGACCACAGCCCCCCACGGAGGTTTCTACCTTGATTTTTTTTTGTGGGGAAAAGGGGCAACAACAAGAAGAACTACAAGCCCAAAAGGCTAGCAGAGCTAGGCTTGGGCGCAGCCTTCCTAAGAGAACTTACACCTATTGAATCTTCATGAAGAAGGACGTCAATCTCAGAAGGAGGATAATCTAAGATCAAAGTTTCGGGGGAGGCACTGAGGCCCAACTTTGCCAAGAGGTCCGCATATTTGTTCATTTCTCTGTAGACATGCACGATCTTGGCGACTCTCAACCCACACAGGAGCTCCTTGCATTCCATGCAGATAAGGAGGAGAGGATGATCTTCATTCATCTCAGAATCTAGCAGGTTTATAAGGGGATAGCTATCTACTTCAACTTGAAGATGCATTAAGTTCATATATATATATATATATATATATATATAATCTTCTAATAAAAGAATATTTTTCTTGAAATAAACATAAAAGAAAGAAGTTTGCAGCTATGTCCTTAGGGTTTACTGGTGTACTTGTCAGTAATCAAATTGTATGCTTCGTATAATGATATTGTCGGTACGTGATTGAGAAAGCCTTGATTTTACTTTGCATGGGCTATCGTACATTGTTTAGAGACCTCAACAACCTTTGTGGGTGCCATTACCACATAATTAGTAATTATGTTATTATGATTGATGGTGGTGCTACCGTTGGATCACCTAATTTTAACAACGGATGTGAGAAGAGCCCCTGGCGTGGGGGGGGGGGGGAGAAAGAGAAGGTGCACTCTCATGTTCGCACGTGATACATGAGAACAAAGAAGGATTATTACAAAGCGAACTAGAGTGAGAGGATGCACACTATCAATGGACAATAATTTAATAAATAAAAATATTAAATTTTTTAAATTAAATTTTAATTTAAAATTTAATATATATATATATATATATTTATAAGAGAACTCCTTCTAAATTGAATTTAATAATATTTGATTCATATTATTTAAAGTATAATTTCATGTACCGGTTGAATTTTAAGAACATAAAGAGAGAGAGAGAGAGAGAGAGAGAGAGAGAGAGAGAGAGAGAGGGTGCACTCTCATGGTCGCACATAAGATCAAATAAGAAATGGAATGAGGGGTGAGAACTTACAAAACTCCTACATATTTTGGAAGCAAAATAATGGAAAAATATTTAGGAGATCAAATCATCAACCTGGAAGCTGCACATTGTATTAGTTTTAAAGAATGTCATTTGCAATGAATTTATCATTTTGTGATATATATATATATATATATATATATCATATATCATATATTAATCTCATTGTAAATACCCACCCCTCCTTTTCATGTTACATTTACCATTTTCCCCATATTATTCAAGTTTTGTTCAATATTATATATTTTATCTTTGATTTCATTTGTTTACCTATTATATTAAACAATGTGTTGTTAAAAATATTATATATCAAAATCAAATTAATCATTAATTTTATTTTTTAGAATATCTAACTCTTTTTATTTCTATATTTATAATATTTATTTCCATATTTGTAATATTTAATTAAGATAATTGAATATTAAGATTTAATATTATTATATTATTTTTAATTTTTAATATAATATCAGAGATATATTCAAAGTTCTTTCAGTGTGGTATTTGAACCATATTCAACTATTTTTTAATTTGGTATCATAGCTCTCTTTGTAAAAATTGATTAAAAAGACCACCCGCATGTCTTTACGCACTTCTAGAAGACTCTTGACCCATTTCGCAAAAAGTTGCTCTTTAATATGCGGCCATAAGCACTTTCAGAAGACTCATGAACTATTTTTTTTTTAATGCTGTTCAATATGCATCTGCTTGTTCCTCCAGAATACTCCATTATATTATGAAAAGTACTGCTATTTAATATGCGCCTTCGGAAGACCCTTCAGCTTTCTTGACAAAGTTGCTTTTCAATATGCATCGGAACGTGCCTGCAAAAGACTCTTGGTTTGTTTTGAAAAATATTATTTTTTAATATGCACTCGCACACACATCCAGAAGACCCATGCTCCATTCTTAAAAAAAACTCCTCTTCTGTGTATGTCACATGCGCTTCCAAAAGACCTCTGGTTTGTTCTAACAAAAGCTACTCTTCAATATAGGTTACAAACACACCTAAACGTAATTTTTTTTTTTTTTTATATATATGTAATATTTATTTCCATATTTGTAACAATAAATTTTTTATATATACCCAATATATTTTAATATTTATTTGAGATAATATAATATTAAATTTTCATATTATTATATTACTTTTAATTTTTAATATGGTATCAGAGTCATATTTAAATTTTTTTCAATGTGGTATAGAGCCCACTTTATACAAATAGTTTAAAAGGACAACCACCTATGCACTCGCTCATGTCTCTGGAAGATCCTTAATTTGTTCTTAAAAAAACTATTCTTCAATATGCACTTATATACGCCTATAATATATTATTGGTACGTTTCAAAAGCAACTGCTATTTAATATGCACTCGCACATGCTTTCAAAAGACACCTATCCGTTCAGACAAAGCTACCATTCAATATGGATTAGACTTAGAGGGCAAAACAACTACATCCTTCATCCGTTTCGGAAAAAACTACATTTTAGGTTTGTAAAAACATGTTTTCAGTCATGTCAGCATACTTTTATCTTTCTTTTTTTTTTTTTTTTTTTTTTTTAATTCAGATGATTTTTATTATATTATATTAAATTTGAGAAGGTATTAAAATATATCATATTTTTTTAAAATATTTTAAAAAGATTATATATCAAAATTAAATCAATTATTGATTTGATTTTGAAAATATTTAACTTTTTTATTTCTATATTTATAATATTTATTTTTATATTTGTAATAATAGATTTTTTATATAAATCCAACATATTATAATATATTTAATTGAGACAATGAAATATTAGGATTTCATATTATTATATTATTTTCAATTTATAATATGATATTAGAGTGGTATGCTATTTAATTATTCTTTAATATTGTATCAAAGTATTGTTTGCAAAAAGGGTTTGAAAATGCAATCACACATGCATCCACACGTACCTTTAGAAGATCCTTAATCTATGATGCAAAAAGTTGCTCTTCAATATTCACCCACATGCTCGTCCAGAAGACCCCTAATGTATTTTAGAAAAGGTTTCTCTTTGATATGAACCTGCACGAGCCTCTAGAAGACCAACGGTTCATATTAATATTACCGGATCCTTAGGTTTCTCTTCATTTTAATATTACCTTTCCAAACCCTCAAAAACCCCCTTGCCCACGTCTACTTCCGCCTATGGCTTTGTTTATCCCGCGTAATTCCAAGACCTCATTTTTTCTATCATCACTTGCTTTCTTTGTTGTGTGTTTGGAGGAATTAGGAAAAAGTCATGAAATAATAGAAGCTATGAATTGAATGGAATACTCAAACTTATAAAAACTAAGAGTGTCGGTAAACTTTTGGAATTTTGTTAAAAATTTAATCAATCAATTAAAAGCAATAATTGTTTTTTTCGTGTACTTGAAACCAATGTTTTGTTTGAATATACATTGTAATGAAAATTTTAGTAGAAGAGAAATTCTTGTTTTTTTTTTTTTTAAAAAAAAAAAAAAAAAAAAAAATTCATGGTTTAAAATTTCTATTTTGGGCATGCATGGACAATATTCGCGATTCCTCCAAATTAGGTAAGCATATAAAATAAAGAAATTCTAGATATTATTTGACTTGTTTTGTGGGTTTGGTGACCAAAGGCATTCTATTTTGACTTGGATAGGCTTCTACATACTCTGAATTTTCTCTCAAATCAAGGATGTGGATCATTTTGCCTCTCAAATAAATTCATCTATTATACCAAAATAAATAAATAAATAAATAAATAAATAGGGTGAGAAATTCTAATATTATTTTGACTTTTGTTTTGTGGGTTTGGTGGCCAATCGCATTGTTTCACATGCCACACCCCAATAAGAAACCATTTCATAATGAAATTTCATTCATCCTTTGGTTTGAATTTTTCATGCAAATGTTTGTGTCTATTCTCCAAAATTGTCTGCTACGGCTGGGTTAGGTTAAGGCTTAATACAATTTGCAAAATATTAACCAAATTCTTTGATTTAAATTTAAAGTCATTTGAATAACCATCGCATAATTGAATCCAAGGTTAAATACTTATATTTTTTAATCAAAATTTCAAATTTAAATATTATGTATGATAAAAACAGACGTCAGTAGAGTTTTATCTCCTCAAAAATCTAATCTAGTTTGAATTTAATTTAATTAGATTCAATATGATCATAAAAAATTAGTTATTTATTAAAAAAATTCATTTAAATAACTTGTTGGTATTTTTGTGGATATTTTTATATAAAAATATTACAGTTTATAAAGTAAGAAAATGGTGTTAACACTTAGAAAGAGTCATGCAACCAAGTTTTAATTTGTGATAATATTTGGAACAACGTGACGTCTCCGCCACCACGACTTATTCCACGGGCGGAAGAGGACTGAGGGGTAACTTAAGAATTTGCCAAACATGATTAGACTAACAAATGCCAAACAACCATTGCATCCGACATGTTAAAATAATGTTTCCCCCCCCCCCCAACTGACCCACCAAAATCTTTTTTTTTAATTTTATTTTATAAAGTATAATATTTTTTTCCAAAAATAAAACATCAGCACCCACCTTCCACCCATGAACGTAGCTCTCTTGAGTTTCCGGAGTTTTAACTTTTAAATTATTTATATGACATTTCATACACGTAAAGCAAAAGCCTAGAGAGACAGATCTCCCGATGTTGATTTTTTCGGTTTCATGAAAAATCGAACTCCCGACCATGATTAAGAGACGTCAGTCTCCGAACCAATGGAGCTATCATTAGTGGTTTACTTCAAAGTTTAACAACCAGTAATTGGGATGCAATGTACAAATCTTAATACAGTGCTTGAAGTGCATCCTTAGTTAATTTAATAATGCACACTTAAAAAGAAATGGTCACCCAAGTCATCACGGCGCAAAAAGATTTTTTATATATATTTTAAAAAATAGATAATTAATTATATGTTGATCAACAGGTTAATCTGAAAAGAATAGTGAAAAATAGATTTATAACACGGATGCATGATATATAAAACAAAGCATGACCAAGGACAAGGTTTCTAGAGAGAGAGGTCTATTCTAGGCGAGCACGGGAGGACAGCGAAGAAGAAGGGCATAATTTGAGGTGGGGTTGACAAAAAGGTTTGAAAATGTGTTGCTTCGCGCTCATTTACATCAAACGCAGGTTGGTGATCCTCGTCTTCTTTTCATTCCTTCGTTCCTCTTATCTGCTATTTTCAATCCAATCCAACTAATTTCATTGGACTAAGTGATTCAAAGTCATCAAAACCCGCTGCTCTCGATTCAATTCAATGGCTCACCCCACCCGCACCCACCAAACCCACCTATAAATTTCCTTAATTTTTCACTTTTATTTACCTTTTTCATCTGGGGTTGTTCTGTTCGCGTGTGTATGTGTTTTTTTAGTTTAGTTTTAATCTGGGTGTCTCAGATTATGTATAGGTTTATAAGCCGGCAATTGTTTTCACGTCTTATAGTTGCAAAGAGATGACTTTTCACACCATAGTCATCATCTTTGTCTGTAATAGCCGGGGCTTTTGTTCCATATAGGCTTTGTCTTGGTGGGGTTTCCTCCCCATTTTGCTTTTCCAAAGGTACTACTGTCTGTAACTCCTCTTTTCTGCTCTTATCTTGCTATATATTGATTATGATGGATATATTTTTATGTGGGAGTATGATCTTCCACGTTTATCAACCTTATTCAACTAAAATATTGTTTTTTAATTCGTGTTTGGTCAAAGGGTTGCTAATTTCTTCAATGAACACTTTGTTTTTTTGGTAGTGTTAAATTTGGAATTGGATAACCATCATGTTTTTAAACAAATACTTTTGTTCTGGAGACTAAAACTTATGGCAATATTGCTATGATGTAATGCGAAACTGTTGGGATGTATTGCTGTATACTATTGCCACGTTTTGCTGAAAATGGCCTAAAATGGATTTTAAGTGCATTAAGTTTGTTTACCATTCATTCCACAACAATATAGTGCTCATTTCTTACTTTCTATCATAAATTGTCCACTTATGTAGAAGTCAGTAATTTGCAATCTCTTGTTTGTTTAAAGTTTCTGTGAGGTCATGAAAACCAAACATTTTCAACGGTCTATTGTGATGGTGCTATTGATTCATCTTTTTATTAATTTATTATTTCTTAAATTTATAATAAATTCTTAAATTTATACGTATAATGTATAGTACTATACCCATGCATTATGTTGATTGAATTTGGACGCTTGGGTACATCCAGCTGAGGCCCTTTTTTTCCTTATATATATGTTTTAACAACTAGTATATATGTAATTAGGGCACCATACATATGTATATCATCCTCCTGACTCCAAGTTTAGAGCCGTAACTCCCTTATTCATGAGGTCCATGTCATCTTCGACAAGTTCATTATTGATTGAGGAGCGCTTGCTTCACAAAGATGGAGACCAACCTATCCAACTACTTAGCGCATCAGATGATGCTTATGGAGGAGTTATTGTGAGCATGAAGGAACCAATGTGTCCTGAGATTTTTGGTTCTATGCTTGAAGCTTCAATATCACAATGGAGACAGCAGGTAACCTTTTGTATCTAGTCTTCTTAATATGACTATTGCGTTGCAGTGGACTATCAGAATCAAAAGACGTAAAAGTATGTGTCTGGATCTTTGAATTTGCAAAGTCATTGAAAAACGTTTCTCATAGAAATGTAGGGATTTTTCTGGTATGAAAAATAAAGAAGCATATAACAAAGAACTGGAGCTAAGAGATTTATATAATCTCCTTGCTGCTTTTCTTCTTTGCTTTTTCTCCACTGCATACACAGCAATTTATCAGATGCAGCAGAAGGTTTTACATTTGAACGTAAATATTTTGACATGTCCCTGACAAAGTTATGCAACAGATTTCCCTAGATACTTTTCCCAGAAATAATTATTCCCACATGTTTAATGTTCATGGTAAATTTGTTCAATTAGTAGAAAGAGTATTTGAATCACTGCATCAATTTATGAGGGCAACAAAGTTCTAGTTTTCCTGTGATTCCATTGTTTGAAACTTAGTACCTGCTACACTTGAACTCTCTTGCTGCCCCGGAACAGAAGATCCATTGTCATTTTTCACTATTTTTGTCCTTGGAAAACAAAAATTAATTGATCCAGCAACAGGATGCCGGTTGCAGTTGAACTAGGGGACTATAAATAAGAATTCAACATTCCTGAGATGCTATGTTATATTTTAGTAGAGTAAATAGCACAATGAAATTAGACAAGATGACCTTTTTTTTTCTTGACTTTTTATTTTATTTTATTTTATTTTATTTTTTCCTCTTACAGTGATTTGATTAACCTGCTTGTAAGGAATTATTGGCTGAAAAACCTCTCTTGCTGCAAAACTTTGCTTAGCAGATCTTCCTTCTGATACGTACGGATTGTCCTTGTGCATGGAATATCCAATTTTGAAGTAGGCATAAGGTGCTCGTTTCATTAATGAATCGAAATTTTGCAGGGCAAGAGAGGTGTCTGGATTAAGTTGCCCATTAGACTTTCAAATCTTGTAGATGTTGCTGTTAAGGTAAAGTTGATGTTCTGGTATTTTTTTTTTCTATATCGAATTAAGCTGTTGAAATAAACACAAACTGTCTAATTCTCCTGTTGACTCTGCTGGTCTTGCAGGAAGGTTTTTGGTTCCACCATGCTGAAAAAGGCTATGCCATGCTGGTAAATTGGATTTCTGAAGCTGCTTGCACAATCCCTGCAAATGCTTCACACCGTGTGGGCATTGGTGCCTTTGTAGTGAATAGTAACAAAGAGGTAAGCACTATAAAGTATCTTTCTGGTCTAATCCCACTGATAAACCACTAGCTTTCGATCAAGCTTCTTGCTTTGTGTATGCGATGGCATTTAGGCATTTATTAACCATTCTTTAACGGAAGATTCATCTGAATCAACCTAAATGCAAAGGATTGAGGAAATGCATTCTGCATACCTAAATAATATTCCTTTTCTTGTTGTTTTGACAACTGAATTTGAAACTCTATTTGCTTGGCAGGTTCTTGTAGTTCAGGAAAATAGTGGCAGATTTCAAGGTACAGGTGTTTGGAAGTTCCCCACTGGGGTAGTTGATGAGGTGCATGACTCTGAAGTACAAGTTATTGGCATTTGATTTAACAATATTAAAATATACTTCACTAATATAAATTTAATATCGATTTACACAGGGTGAGGATATCTGTGCAGCTGCAGTCAGAGAAGTGAAGGAAGAGACTGGGGTATGTGATTTTTGTTTATACCTTTGAACATGAGGTTTGACATTCTAAGAATAATTGTTTTGCTTCAGATAGAGGCGGAATTTGTGGAAGTATTGGCATTTAGGTAAGAAGTGTTTTACATATGTGCATGGATATGGCTTGTCTTATTACCTTCTGTTTTCCACAAGGTAATCGTGCCAAGTTGCTGATTTATAGGATGGCTCTCTGTATTGTGCAATTAATAACAAGATTTCTCTTCCTTTTTGTGGAAAAATTTCTCCAACTCTTACTGTTTCATCTGACCTCTTACCAGACAAAGCCACAACTCATTCTTCGGAAAGTCAGATTTGTTCTTTGTTTGCATGTTGCAACCACTGTCTTTTGATATTAAGAAGCAGGATTCTGAAATTGAGAAGGCCAAGGTAACATTCGGTGAACAATTCCACAGAGTGAACATGGTGTTGCTTTTTTCCATACACAACTATGCTTAGCCAAATTCCTATGATCTTTTCTATATGTACCATATCAAAATTATTGCCATAGAGGTCTTGGTCTTTCTCCCAGTGAACCCTGAATAGCTCTACCTTCTATTTCAGTTAATTTCATTTTGTTTTTGGCAGCCAAGTCTTGATGGCTATGTGCTAGGAGAAAAATCTGACCAAGGATTTTAGCAATCTAACATAACATGTTTGTCAAGCACAGCTTACAATAATTCTAAACAAGTGTTTGCCTTGTTTTCCTCAGTGGATGCCCATTGAGGAGTATGCAGCTCAACCTTTTGTCCGGGAACACGAGCTCTTTGATTATGTTGCGAAGATATGCTTGGCAAAGAAAGATAGAGAGTATGCTGGCTTTTCTCCGGTGCCTACAACTACAGGCTCTTCTTCTAAAAAGAGCCACTTGTACTTCGACAATAGATGTTTTGAACGGGCACCAACTCTTGGTTATCAGCAAAACTAGGATGTAAGCTTTGTTTCTAACGGATCTTTTTAAAGCTTACAAGAACTTTTGAGAAGAGGGATTACATATTATTATTGTCGACTTTCTTCGACTAAAATGATTTCACAGTAAGATAATAGTCTTAGAGCTCCTCAGATGGTAGTTAGTTGTTAAGTTAAGAGTACCTATGATTAGGGGGAAAAAGGTCGGATTTGATTAGATTTTCCAAATCCTTTCTACTTGTAATTCACATTACATATGTGATTCATGTAAATGCTGCTGTTAATAGTTGAATATAATGGAATTTATGTCTTCTTCTTCCTTCTAGTTTGTCATATGCAGTTTTATGATATCTTATCGTCTATGTTTTGTTCATAGGCCATGATACCAGGCTGATTATATGCTTGATCTGGGGCCAGAATTTGGCTGTTTCTCTCCCTTCAGAACACTATATCCATTTGAGTTTGTCATATGCACTTTTAGGGGGAGTCCATGCAGATAATTCGACTTGTACATATTTCCACCCCAGATAGCCAAGTGGCTTGTCAGGCACGACGTGGCACAGAGCATGCAAATGAGACAGTTGAGCAGTTTTTCAGTAGAAAGAACAAATCCAAACCGAACTTGGAGGTTTTCTATCCATCTTTCCTCAGTTCTCTCCGTAAGTCAGCCTGGTTCACGAGCACGGTATCAGTCAAAAGGCAACATGTTTGTGAGACAGTTTGTGTTCTTCTTAGCCGTAGGAGTGGTGGTCCGCAAATGCAGCTGGGCAGAAACCAAGGAAGCCTATGGTCATGACATCCCAGCCCCAAGTGATTGCCAGAACTGTTCCATGTGCCCATATCTGTGCTATCAGCCCCCACCACCTTCGTCAAGTGGTTACCCAATTTATGGAGTTCCTCCTCCACCTGCACCACCTGCCACCGGGACTTGCCAAAATCCTGGACAATGCTGTCAATATGCTCCTCCGTCACCATACACCTATCTGCCTCACAACAACTACTCAGCTTCAGTGCCTCTGCCCCCCTCAGACCTCTCCAGTTCTCTTGCTCCTTTCATGGTCATCCTATTCATCTTTGCCTTTGTTTTTTAAGTTGCGAAGACTGGGTTCTCCCCCCCCCCCCAATTTCCCTTTTTGTTTTGGACAAGGGTGATGGACCTCAACTCGTTTGTAATTATGCTTAAAGTATGTTCCTCTTTGTGGTTGTAGAGTTCAATTTTGGAATGCTTAAAATACATACGCAATTTATTCAAGGGTTTCATAGTTTTTACAGGAGTCTCATTGTATTTGATTATTTAGAATTTACATTGTTATGGGATTGACGTAGCATTGTCTTTTTCTGACTCGACCTGCCCTGACCTGACCTTCCTTGGATCATTAAGGAACACAAAGCTGAAAGCACGAAAGTAGGCCTGCTATGAAGGAGAAATCTTAATCCGATCAAGAAAATAACATAAAATATGTTTGGTCCTATATGAGATGACCCATGTGTGTGTCTGTGTGCGCTTGCGTAATGCGGTCCCGTCCCATCCCATCCCATGGATCAATTTTTGGCATTTTGTATTTGGAAGGGAAGCTCAAGACCAAGCACATGATGACACCTACATTTACTGAATGTCTTCAACAGGGGCAGGGGCTGGTGCACTCTCCTTTTCAACATTTTTCAAATTGAACAGGTAGACATGCACTTGCATAAACCTCCAAACAACATTTGTTTATTCGTTAAGGCACAATCCATGCCTCGCCAAAGCATCTAACCTCTTTATATTTATCTAAACAATTAAATTAAACTAAGCATTGATGCAGGAAAACCCTTAAATCTTCCAGAGATCAGTTAAAATTACAACATCATCAAGTCATGTACTCTCAGGCCTGAGAGGGCAGTAGAAGCAAATGAATTTTATAGATGTGGTTTTGTACAAATCCCTAAATTGAATCGGAACCAAAATTAAACCACCGTTCCAGCTTCAGATTTTTCAAAATATATAAAATAAAATAAAATAAATTAATATTTTACTTTGTGTATGTAATGTAGGCTAAGGGAAATTGTCTAAAGAAAAAAGGCAATGGACAATATATTGGCAAAGTGATCCTTTGTAAGAAACTATAGCAAAAAAATTAATAATAATAATTATTGTCAAAACCATGAGCAGCCAGCAGATTTTTTTTTTTTTTTTTTTTTTTAATGGCGGCCCCAAGAGGAGAAGCCAAGGGTGTCATGACATGACCGTCTAAAATTTTAAAATATGAAGGATATTTTAAAATATCAAGTAAGGTTAAATAAACTTTAAATTTAAAAAATTTGGCCACCCAAAATGATTTCTAAAAACGTCATTGGATTTCTATTCTTCCGATTCATGGTGCGTTCTGTTCACATTTCATTCGCACCATTTTGCAATTCTTACTGGTTTCAAATTCTAGTGTGGTTGGACACATGGTGAACCACAACTGTGAACTCAAAATTCGAGGCACCATCATATCTTAATTTCGAATTTCTTTTATATAAAATAAATAATATGATTTTGATGCAATATTGAACCAGTTTAACCCAAACCGTAGCTAAGGGCAGATTAAGTAACCCTTATACCATAAATTTATTTTTCTTTTTGAAAACGAATCATAAGAGTCTCATTTCTTATTTATTTTAAAAAGAATACTTAAGACTAATGTTTAGTTGGCAACGGATGAATGTTAGTATTTTTTAAATAAATTATTGATTTTGAGTATTCAAAAAAAAAAAAAAAAAAAAAGGTGTACGAAGAATTTTATTTAAAAAAAAATGGAAATTTGGGGTGACATTCCGATTTCCAATATTTTTCCAACCAAGAGGCCATGATAAATATACAATCTTACAAATGGGGTTCCTATTTCTTCCTTCCTCGTGGGTCCGTGCATATAAGATAACAGACCCAGTATCCATCTGTTTCAGTGCAAGTGCGACTGCTGGAGTTGACTGCAGTGCTGATTCTTCTTTTACTTCCCCGGCAATGGCCCTCTGTCAAGGCAAATGGGTGAAGGTCTGTTTCTGTTCCACTCTTCTTCTACTCAATTGGTTTGATCGCACATCTCTAAGCAAAGCGTTGAATTGTCTAGTTCTTTTTTTTTTTTTTTTTTTTTCCTTCGTCTTTAATTAATCCACGTTTTATTGTTTGTTTGTTTCACTAATTTTCATGGGTTTTCTCTGAATTGACCTGATTAACCCATTTGAGAGGGTTTTACTCTTGAGTTTACTTTTCTTACTTTCCGCTGATGGTCAAAGTTCCTTGTTTGGGGGTTCCTTCTATAATCAATATCCTCCGGAGCTCAAATTCATCTCTACAAGAGTCTAGAAATTTTCTTCAATCTTTGATTTTGAAAGGAAGAACCTATCTTTTTGATGAAACTCTCTCCTACCCCATGATAATAGCCCCTTCTGTGGTGGAAAATTCTTTGTGAACCTCCAAGAGAGGAGTTCATGTTTGTTTTGCATCATATTAAATATAAACATGTAATTTTTCTTCCTCTTTAAGAATAATTAGTAACCTTGGAACTAAGTATGAGATGCGACTACAGCTATTAAGTTTTAAGAAACGATTCACACTGCCTGAATGAATATGTTCAAGAGAACTATTGTTGTAGTTTTACCTGAATCATGCAATAGAGTTTGCAAGGTATCGAGTTACACAAGGTCAAGGATGCCCATCTCCAAAAGTTAAATGCACACATACTGCCTATTAATATTCATAATCTTTAAAATTATAAATTTCATCATCTCCAAAATCTACCTAATCCTTCATCACTGTCAATATTAGCAATTTGATGCAAACAAAGTTGTGGAGCCATGAATAGAGATGATAGTTTATCGGTTTATTTGATCAGTGTATCTAAGTTCAATTGAGGAGCTAGTTTTTCCCATCTCTGATTGGTTATGAGAAGCTTTTTTATTTTGGGGGGGGGGGGGGTTAAGTTAGCTTACTTATATTTATTCATTTAAGTTTGTTGCAGCTTGAGCAGAATGGAATTGGACCTGGAGCAAGAAGTTCACATGCCATAACCATTGTAGGAAAGAAGGTTTATGCCTTCGGGGGCGAGTTTAGCCCACGTCTTCCTGTTGACAATGAGCTGTATGTCTTTGACCTAGAAGACCTAACATGGTCTGTGGCCAGTGTGACCGGTGACGTCCCACCTCCACGCGTTGGTGTCACTATGGCTGCCATTGGTGAGACGATTTATGTGTTTGGGGGTAGAGATGCTACTCACAAGGAGCTCAATGAGCTCTTCTCTTTTGACACGCATACAAACAAGTGGACCCTACTGTCGAGCGGGGAGAATGGACCAGCTCATCGGAGCTACCACTCAACAACTGCTGATGATCAGCGTGTATATATTTTTGGTGGTTGTGGAGTTGCAGGAAGGCTTAATGACCTGTGGGCATTTGATGTTGAGGATAAAAAATGGGACAAGTTCCCACTTCCTGGTGATAATTGCAAGGGTAGAGGAGGACCTGGTTTGTCTGTTGCAGGTGGAAAAATATGGGTGGTTTACGGGTTTGCGGGCAAGGAAGTTGATGATGTACACTGCTTTGACCCTGCTAGTGGAGAGTGGACGGAGGTGAAGACAGTAGGCGAAAAACCAACACCTAGAAGTGTATTTTCTTCTGTAGCGTTTGGTAAATACATAACTGTGTGTGGTGGGGAAGTGGATCCTAGTGATTTGGGTCATCTAGGAGCAGGAAAATTTTCTTCTGAGACTTATGCATTGGACACAGAGACATTTGCTTGGAAAAAATTGGAGGATGGGCTAGGTTCTGCTGATCATCCAGGACCAAGGGGGTGGTGTGCATTTGCAGCTGGTAAAAATGATGGCAAAGAAGGTCTCTTGGTGTATGGTGGCAATTCACCCAGCAATGATCGGCTTGATGACATTTTCTTTTTCACTCCTTGCTTGGATGCAAAAGAGAAATAGTATGGATCGTGTTAGTCCAATTCTCTGTATGGAGAATGGAGATTATATTCCAATGTATGTTGTGATGAGAGTGTGAAGTCTTTAGTCTTGCACAGTAACTAAATAAATGAGTTTAGTTGCAGGTTTCTTCATGTATAATATGGTGGGGTGCTTTGTTGCGTTGTGGCATATGATGTCTTATGTTGAAGTGAGGTATGCCCAACTTTGGGCATACAAAACTTATTCATTCAGATTCTCCTTCAAGCGAATTAGATCTGATCATGTTTCATTTTAACTAGTAGTTTGCCCCTTACAATTCCAGCAGGTGATTACTGATAATTTCCAGAGGCAATATTTTTGTGTTTTATGTGAATGTGCTTGAAGGACCGCATAAGAAGATTTCTGATCATTCAATAGGTGATTTTTATTTTTATTTTTATTTTTTATTTTTTATCTCGAAAGGGAGTGTGAAGCCTGCCTCCTGAAAGTCTGAGTCCATGAAAAAAAAAAATTTGTTGATGGGTGCTTTATAGCTGACCGAAGCTTAGAGATGCTGATGTCAGGTGGAAGATGGGTTTTGTTAATCTTGTGCAATCAGGCTGCAGATCTATGGGTCTTGGGCAGGTCTTCACCTTGATTAGGGTAAGTGGTGGTGGTCGTAGAGAACCCCAATTTCATCCCTATGGAAACTTCTTATGGGGTTGTAAAGATCTCAGCAACAAAAAATTGGGACTGAAGTAGATTACTTGCTACAGGGAAGGAAATGAGTATGCTGAATGGCTGCTCGGTTGCTGGCTGCAGCCAAATGCTGCTGATAGGTTTTAATATAACAGTATCTTCTATTGGGTCTTTGGGTTAAGATTCCAAGTTTGTTGGTGCCACTGTCTGCTGGTGAATCATATTTTCTATTAGGTTAGTTGCTCCCTGAATCAATTCAGAATCCTGGCAAATCATTCTAATAGAAGCGAGTGGTTTAATCATCTACGAGTCATAAGTTCCAGATGTGGAAGGTAGAGGAGGGAAAGCTTAACATAAAATGTGGTCTGGTTAGGTGGCCGAGTGAACCACCAGAAAGAAAGCATGAGTAGTAAAGTTTATAAACTGTTGAAAGTTATCTAGGCTCCTTCAGGAAGAGGAAAGTTTTCACAAGTAGGAATTTCTATCTTCCCACCTTAAAGGGTCACACATTTTGCAAACCTCGAACAGATGTTAAATTAAAGACCTAAGGAGCTGAATCTGAGTCAAGGTACTTCAAGGAAAAATACTAAGTGTTTCTTGTGCTGAAAACAACTGCATGGCTACACATCTAAGTAGTTATTCATCAACCAAGGTTTACTTGTCCCTCTCTTCCAATTCCCAGCATGAGATCAATCATTCACACCCCAAGATTCACCATACTTCCAGACAACAACTGTTCCTCCAACTGGGTATTCAGACCAAGAATTTAGGTCACAGGCCCTCCCATGTGCAATGCTGTCTCTTTGCATGCCGGTGAGTTCTTTTGCTCTCTTTTCACAGACACGTACTGTTTCTTATGTTGTTTGGAAGTTCCAAAATGTTGCCATTAAGCTGCTCTCCTGTATCAGCTTAACTTCGATGCTAATAGATTTATGATATCTACGCTCCTTCCATTTCCAGATAAGAATGTTCTCGGGGATTCTCATTTCCTCTAGAGGTAGTACATTGCTACAAATCACGCATGGTGAAGGTACATCTTTCGACTACAAGTTGTTGTAGTTAAGAGGACTGCGAAATTGCATGCAGACAAGACTACAACTAGGATGCAACCATTAGGGAATATGACCTGTTTAAGTTGTCAACACCATCATGGGACCAACCATGAACATGATAGCGGATAACGGTGACATTATATTGATCGGTATATGCTAACCTGTAAGCAACCCACTTAATTAGTGTCGCTATTTCAGCATGATCATTAGTAACTATAATGTCTCTGTAAGCAAGATCAATTCTGATATATTAGAAACAAACGTATCAATTGATCTGTATGGATGAAGACCCTTCGGGCAGCAACTTAGTTTTGACATTCTTAAGTCATCAGTTTCCAACATTGGTTATTGAGCGCCTTGCTTCATCCTTGCCCATGCACTTGGCCATATCAGAGAAGATAAGAGTCTTCACTCAGTATAATCATGGTTGGGGCTTCTGGATACCCTGCAACGAATATAATCTTCCCTTGCTTGCTCTCATTTAGGAAGATTGTCTACCTGAAGCTTGTTCAAAAACGCTTTACAAGTTTCTGGTCTATGAAGTTGTGAATTGAGTAATATATCTGGATTTTTAAAAGTAATATTATTTCTGGGCGCTGAAGCAGCTAAAAGTCTTACGGCCATGAAGCCATCCTGCTGGAAGATGTAAAGGAATATTGGGACAATAGAACAAATGGACTTCTTGTTATGTGCGTTCAGCTTCGATGTGAGTCAGTTCATTGTAATAAATAAATAAATAAACAAAATTCTAATCTTATTAAAGTCGTAAATGGGAGTAAATTATGAAGCGTATAAAAGAAGAGCTGGAAGTTGACGGTGATTTGGTGAGAGTGGACAACAAGAAGAGAAACCTACAAGCTCAATTGTATTCATATCCAATACCCACAGCGTGTGGCTATTATAGAAAATCTCGTCATGTACCTGTTTGTGCAGGAATAGTTGATTAGGAGTGGATGGTTCTTAGCAATAGCAAAGGATTGCAAGTAAACTAAATTAGCTTGTTTAAAAGCAAACCTCCAAAACTTGTTTTGTAATACCAACATAGGAAAATTCTCACGTCTGTAAACATCTGAGGTCCCAACCTAGGGGCATAGGGACAAACATGTTCCGTAAGGAACCTAATGGTATAGAACCCAACAACCCATAATTATAAAGCTTAGAGACCACCAAGAGGTCTCTTAATAAATACCTGAGACGACCAAGCAGGTGATTGGTCGAACACTCTCAGCCACTGTTTGGTCGAACACTCTCAGTTAAGACTCTCCGTCACTGCTCGGTCGAATACTTCCGATTAAACCTCTTGGCTATTACTGAGTGATCTTCCTCCGAATAACATCCCCACCAAGTAAATCAAGATCATTATCACCTGAGAATTGAAACACTGCTAATCACGAAAATAATCTCGCCCGGCAAGAAAGGAAATCTCTAGAATCTTGTTCGGTAAGGTAGAAAATTTTCATGATAATTTAAACTTTTCTAAGTCCTCTATGATTCTAAATTTCTTCAAAATATTTTATTATAGTTCTTATAATCTCGGAAGGTCTCTAACGATCAAGGTAACTAGGATTTTATACCCCAAAACAAGAGACTTGTCATGCATATACATACTATACATACCGAGTAAAGATGACCTACCAGATACACTCTTTTCATATTCCACACACATGTTACATAGAGGCAACACATGGCAAATCTAAGACTTTTTTCAATCTGTTCTCTCTCTCTCCTCTCTTATTTCTTTTTCTAACTTAAGTGTCAGAGTTTCTTCGGCGGACCACTTTCGGCGGGCATTTTTGTAGGTCTTTCCATCCTCAAATGCCCAACGAACTCATCAGTACCAGTTCCCCATAAAAGTCAGCGGAGTAGTTTATCCATGGACTAAACCCATCTCTAACAGATTGGCACCATCCGGGAAACAAATTGATTATCTAGACAAAGAAACTTCAAACCTTGTTTTACTTTGTCTCTCCTATTGCCATGCGTGAGGTGGGGGGACAAATATCTAATCCCTTAAACCCCTCACCACCAACAGCCTTGGTTCATTAGAGGAAAGCTTCCTCAGCCTAACAATCTCAAATATTGTCATCAATCACACCTATACTCTACAAGACCGAGACTCCGGCGTCTAGGGAAGTTCTCACCACGCATGCCGAGAAGCGGTTAAAGAGAAAAAAACTAATGATTGATTTCGACGATAATGACCTGGTGGGAGTTGACCCAAATCAATATGACCTCTCATTACCGCCAAGATAGGGCCATATATCGTGAAGAGAGTATTCGTCGAACCACGGGACTAATTATGATCTATATTAGGATGCCTTCCAACAAATAGGTTTTGACTGAGCGCATCTTCAACCTCGCGTCAGATCTTTGAGAGGACTTAATGAGTGATTATACCTCGAGGGAACCATTTTGCTCCCTATAACCTTGGGAATGTCACCTAACCACGCTACTACTATGACCACGTTCAATGTGGTAAAATTGCTATTCCCTTTCAATGCGATCCTGGACCGTTCCAACCTAGACGGCTTGGAAATCTTTCCGAACACCAAACACGTAAAGGTCAAATTTAGAACACTTTTTGGTATTGGAATGCTTAACTGTGATCCCGACCCTCCAAGTGCCTCTATACCAGAGAAGCAAACGAAGAACCTCTCCTAGAAACTATTCTTAGATAATATCGAACAAGTTGCTAAACCCAAGTCTGGTAAGGAAGTGGTTGAGGTTCCGATCATGAACGCGTCTGGTCAAACTAATCAAATCTGAACCCATCTACCGACACCTCTTCGGGTTGCCATAACCGAGTGCTTATGACAATACTCCAAAGTCTTCGTATGCTTGCCCGAAGACACGCTGGGAATCCATCTCTCGGTGATTGTTCATGAGGTGACGGTAAACACAAGCCACAAGCCCGTGAAGCGGAAGAAAAATGTGTTTGCATTGGAATGCCAACAAGCAGTACAAAAAAAGTGCAAAAACTTATAGCGGCGAACCTCATCAAGGAAGTGAAATATGCTGAGTAGTTGACAAACGTGGTCATGATAAAAAAAACGAATGGCAAATTGGAGGATATGTGTTGACTTAATTGATCTCAAGAAAGTATATCCAAAAGATAGGTAATTGCTTCCTAATATGGACAAACTTATAGATAACTCAAAGGGTCATTAACTTTTAAGTTTTATGGATGTGTACTTTGGTTACAATCAGGTGCGCATGGCCCTAGAGAACGAAAAAAAAAACAAGTTTCATTATAAAGTTCGACACCTATTGTTATAAGGTTATACCTTTTGGCCGAAAGAATGTAGAAGCAACCTTCCAACAATTAGTCAAACAAGGTCTTTAGCAAGCAACTCGGTAGAAATGTAGAGACTTATGTGAATGATATGCTCGTCAAGAGTACTATACCAGGGGACCATATAACAGATCTTGAAGAAACATTCCAGACATTGAAATGCTACAACATAAGGCTAAATCCAGCCAAATGTACCTTCGAAATCACTTTAGGCAAGTTCTTGGGTTTTTTGATCACCAACTGAGGAGTCGAGAACAACCCAGAGAAGATTCAAGCCATTCTAGATATGTTACCACTAAGAATGTTGAAAGAGGTACAGCGCCTCACAGGATGGATCGTGGCTTTGAGCAAGTTTATGTTAAAGGTGAAAGAAAAATATAAACCCATTTTCGATACACTGAAGAAGTCCTAGAAATTCATATGAACACCAGAATGCCAAATAGTCTTTGACAAGCTCAAGGAATACCTCTCGTCTCATCCTCTGCTATCTCAGCCTATTCTTGGTAAGAAATTCTATCTCTACTTATCTGTCTCTGACCGAGTCCTTTGCTCTGCACTTGTAAGAGAGGATGCTATTGTACAAAGATCGTATATTATGTTAGCTGGGTACTCCAGGAGTCAAAAATCAATTACAAGCCTATTGAGAAGATGACCTTTGCTCTTGTCACAACCGCTCGGCGATTTCGACCATATTCATGTACACATGATCATACTCCTGACCAACCAACATCTAAAATAGATCCTGTAGAAAAATGACACCTTAGGTTGCCTCAACGAATGGAGTATTGAGTTCGGCGAATTCGATATCGAGTATCAGTCTAGACCCACCATCAAAAGTCAAACTCTAGCTAACTTCATTCTCGAATGCATGCTCCTAAGTCTTACTGAGCAAGCCACCAATGACCATCTAGAAGGAAACTTACTGCCAATATGGACTTTGCAAGTGGATGGTTCCAAACTCATCCTGATGAGTCCTGACGACTTCAAAGTGGAGTAAACACTTTGTTTTGATTTTCAAGCCACCAATAATCAAGCTAAGTACGGAAAACTCTTGACAGGACTATAGATCATAGCATTATTAGGAGTTCAAGACATTCGGGTCTTCACCGACAACCAACTTATGGTCAAGCAAATCAAGGAAACGTACAAAACTAAAAGGCCAATGATCATGAAATATCTCACCAAAGTCTAGGACGCAATGAGCAAGTTCAACAAGGTTGACAAACAACAAATTCCTAAATCCGAGAATGTCAGAGCCGACATACTCTCCAAGCTTGCCCGTTCAGATTCTGTCACTACCAACTAAACGGTCTACATTGAAAGTCTCCCATACCCAAGTATTGATGAACCAGAGCAAATCCTGACGGCTTACAACTCACTTAGTTGGAAAGATCCAATCCAAGCCTACCTAAAGAATAATCAACTACCGACTCCCTACAAGAGGGAGCAAAAGTCAAATGCAACGCCATGCATTACACCATCATTAATGAGACTCTCTACAATAAGTATTTTACTCATTCTTGTTTCAAATGCCTAACACCTAAAGAAGAAAACTACATTTTTAGAGAAATTTATGAAGGTGTATGCAACAACCATTTAGGTGCTCGGAACCTATCCAACAAGGCCTTGTGCCAATGGTTTTTCTGGCCCATAACAAAGGCCAATGTAGAGATTTACATCAAATAATGTGATAAGTGTCAACATTTCTCCTCGGTGCCTCACAAACCCTCCTCAAATATCTGTTCAATTGCAAGTCCATGACCATTTGTACAGTAAGAGATGGATATATTGGGACTGTTCCCCTAAGCAATCGGGCAGTGAAAGTTTCTCATCGTAGTCAAGGACGATTTCATCAAGTGGATGAAAGCCAAATCACTAGCATAGATAGTGATTGGCAAAATTCAAAAGTTCGTATGGGTGTTCATCATCACTAGATTCAGCCTATCCCATATTCTCATCACCGACAATGATAAGCAATTCGATAACAAAAGTTTTATAGACCTTTGCATTTAATATTCCACTATCATATCTTTTTCATTTACCCAAAAATACTCCATCTTCATGTCTTTTTAAAATTTTCAATTCCTCTCACTTTAACTTTACTTTGAATGCCACTTTTTCGCAATTATATTAGTAGTAAGGGGTAAATGATAATACATGATTCAACAGCCTATTACAATAAAGTCCAGAAGCTACTAAGCCCATTAGGCCATAATAACAAGGTCCATAAATGATCGAACACACTCTCAATTGAATACCTTCTCGGCCAAACACTCTCGCTTATGTCTCTTGGTCATCTCAGTTAAACTCTTTTGAGTAAGTTGCTTATTCACCTGTCGGTCTTGCTTTCTCAATTATTACCAAAAAGCCTTTCAAAGGACAACCCTTGTCAAATCGAGATCATGATTACATAAAATTTGAATATCCCCTAATCTCAGAGGTAAACTCTCCCAATAAGAAAGAAAATCTCTACAATCACTCTCGATAAGGTAAGAAACTTCCATAATAATTTGAATTTCTCTTAATCAATGGAATTTTAAATCTCTTAAGGATTTTTTAGTACAGTCTCTGTAAAATTGAAAGATCCCCAATGATCACTTTACAAAGAAATAAGATTTCTACACTCCTAAACGCATACCAGACTTGCCATGTATGCATGTTATATAAACAAGTATAGACAACCAGTCAGATACGTTCAATAACTCTACACTTATCACATATAGACAATACAAAACTATTTTACGGCTCCACTCATTCTATTTCTCTTTCTATCATCAGCGCTCTTTCTAACTTAAGTATCGAAATCTCCTTTACGGAGTATATTCCGACGGTATTTGCAGATCTTATCATCTATAAAGACCTAGAAGATTCATCAATATTGATTCCCTACTCTAGTCGGCAAGGCAGTTATCTGTGAAATAAAATCCACTTTTAACAAAAACGCATAGAGAGGCTATATATAAGTATATATATGGGCATGTTCTCAACTCTAGAGAATGTGTGAATATTTAACCACTCAGATCCCTCCATACTTTTAGGTAATTTACTAATTAAATTAGTTATTATATAAATCTCTTTCATGAGCATGATACATCCAAAGAGTGTAAAGTTCACAAATGCGTAATTTTAACGATCCATTTGGATAGAGGGTTTTTGTGGAAAAGGGAGGGAAAGAGAGAGTTCTTAAAGAACACATCCATGTTTGGTAAAACAATTAATTGGAAGGGAGGGAAAGGGAGGTTTCTACGAAACTCACCAAACCCAATTTTTTGAATTCCAACAAATCAGTGGATTTTAGAGGAAAGAGATTTTTTATTTTAATTATAAATGTTAAATTTACTTTTATAAACAGAAATGATAAAATAATAAATTTATATATTTTTTAGTATATTTCCCCAATTTCTCCAATCTAACTAAACATGATTTTTTATTTAACTTTCTTTTCCCTTCTATTCCCATCACATATTTTGTTGTCAAACATGATTTTTAATTTTATCTCATTTTCTCTCCTCTTTCCATCCTTTCTCTATCATTTCCCTTTATTTCCTTTACCTTTTTTTTCCCATGAGATTACCAAACATACTATCAGTCAATCGAAAAATGCAAATACATCTTTCTCTTAAATTTTTTTATCAAATCGAGTACATAAAAAAGAAAAATTAAGAAATATATAAGAAAAAAGTGTGAAAGTGTTCCGGTGAGTATTAAAATGGGAAATGAGAGAAGAAATAGTAAACGAAAATCTTGGAATGAAAAATTGTGTGGTGTGCACTGCACGTATATTCTTTTTCGAAAGTACGAAAACTTTGCTATAAAGATAGAAGGGTGTTTTAATCGGAGTTCATGGAATACAGAAATTTTGTAGAAGAAATAATATTATGGTATAAGAGTGTATACAAAAAGAAAAAAAAAAGTATTCAAAAAAATAGTCTAATGATCACAATCTCTCTCTCAGATCCATGATTAAAATTCAAATCACTTATAATAAAAAAATACCAAAAAATACCTAGTTTAATAGGGATTTTATATTATATTTGAAATTGAAATACAGTTATTAGTAATAGATTAAAAAAAATATTATTGTGTTTGATTAATTAATTAAATAATATGAAAAGGCATTAACAATAAACAGTGAATACAAACACGGATATATTAATCAAACCACGTCGTATTGTTTGATTTAATTTTGCCACCGTATAGACTTTAATTATGGTTAAAGCCTCACACTCCGGCATGGCGAGCTTTAGGCATTAGCACCATTACTAGCAAGGCCATAGTACATCGTAAGAACAAACTGTATTCTGCTTCGAGATCGCAAGCCAAAGTAACAGCAAAATGAAAATTCCCACTACCAGATGAGTGTCGAGTTCTTACCAAAAGTTTCTAAGACTGCTCTTCGTAAGCACAAGATTTCATATTCTTTGTTCCGATTATGAAACCCCCTCGAGCCAAATAATGGGTAAATCTTTTCAAATTTTGAGTCCAGGAAGCAAACACTTCTTACTGTTTCAAAGCACACTACTTTATTGTTTCCCTTGGACTCAAAGGTGGAAGGTGTAGTTATAAAAGATAGTCTAGTGGTTATAATTTTTATTCTCATGATATTATGTTCAAATTTATATGTAATTTAAAAAAAAAAAAAACAGTTGGAAGGTGTGTAGTCGCTGAGCAAAGGTGAGAAATTGACTTGCCAAAAATAGGCTATCCAATGAGATTGCAACCCTGTATCGAAAGCTCCCTTCTTTTTTCCTCTTGGGTGCGGTGTGGGTACACTTTTAAACACAGACACATGGCTAAAATATTGGGCTCATCGTCCATCCAAACCTTTTTATCACGAAAAAGGTATCATTAAGTACATCTCCATAGTCCACACCAACGACGACTTTCTTCCCTTCCCATTCTTATAATGTCCATTTAGCAGTTATCCGTCATCTCAACCGCCTGCCCAAATCCCATGGAAATGGATATAGACTTTTAAGTGGGTATTTGGGGAAAATGGGTAGGCATGTGGCCTTTTTCCATCCTAAACTGGCATCCAACAAGAAGAGGTATTTCCTCCAAATAACTCTTACCATACAAATTCTTTTAACCTTCAATTATATATTACAAAGGCTATGATTAGGAAAAAAAAAAACAGTAAGTTACATTCTCTCTCTCTCTTTGTTATTTCCCTTATCCTTCCTCTCTCTCTTTTTGCCCCCAGTTGCACATTACGCTAACATCCAATTACCCTCCCAAGAGACCAAAACCCAAAGAAGAACGTAGACTAAACCATACCCGTACATAATCAACTCTGACTCCAACCCCCAGAAGTACAGAAAAGCCAATTAAAAACGCAGAAAAAAAAAAGAATAAGAACAAACTCTAGAAACAAGTAATGGACACCATGGTCAACCAAGAACAGCCTACCTTGACCTCACCGCAGAGGCACCACCGCCACCGGAATTCCCCGAACTTCCACTACCTCTTCCGCCACCCGAACTAACCTCCATCTGATGATAACTGCCAGAACCATACATCTGTCCTGAATAAGGATGACCCAACATCATCATCGACGTCCCCATCCCAACCCCATTAAACCCACCACCCCCTCCACCAGAACTCACTCCTCCACCACTTCCGCCGCCGCCACCCGCGGCACCACCACTACCGGACCCGCCTCCGCCGCTTTCCTTGTCCCCCTGTCTTCCCATAGTACTCTTCTCCCCCTCCATCTCCCTATACTTGTGCAAATAAATCTTCAACGGCTCGACGTAGTCCTCAAACCCCAACGTGGTCATAGCCCAGAGCAAATCGTCGCCGTTGATCGTCTTCCGCTTCTCTCTCTGACACTTGTCGGATGCTTCTCCCGTAATAAAACTTATGAACTCAGAGACACACTCCTGCACAGTCTCTTTGGCGTCTTTCGAGATTTTGGCATTCGCAGGTAAAGCTTTCTTCATGATTCTACTAACGTTTGCAATCGGGAGAAACCTGTCCTGTTCTCGTGCTTCGCTATTGGCGTTGCTGTTGTACTGTCCTCCTGACTCGTTATCCGAATCAGCCATTAAACTGGTTATTACAGTTAGGATGAAAGTTAGAATTGGCAGAATGAAACTGAGAAGATGATGATTATGGTGATGATGAGAGAGAGAGAGAGAGAGAGAGAAGGAGGATCTTTTTTTTTTGTTTTTTTTTTTGGGGGGGGGGGTGGGGGGAAGGGAAGAGAGGAATGGAGGATAGTTGGGGTCCGTTGGATTTGAGGGGGTAATAAGAGCATCGGGTGCGACACGTGGATAAACAGTGGCCGTGTGCTTTTCGATAAGTGTGGATTACGTGGGAGTGCTTTGAGGCGTTGGATTAAGATAGTGGGATCGTCAATCTTGACGGTGGATTGTTTGTTGAGGACTGTGTTCCGACGATTCGTAATATAAAGACGCCGAGTACAAATCTTTAGCATGGAAGAATTTGAAGTCCATGATTGTTTGTGGGAGTGAATGTTAAGCAAGGCCAAGCCAAGCCAAGCCAAGCCAAGCCTTGTAATGTAATTAGAAAACAAAAGGGAAGGTTTTCAAAGTTATTGAATTTTTTCCTATTCAATAAATAAATAAATTCTATTAATTGGATTTGGTCTCACAAGATGAATTTAATATCCCTTCCCTAACATTATCATTTTTTTTTTCTCTTTTCATCATCCTTAATAAAATTAAGCAACAACTATCAAAAGTGTACGTATATTTTATATATATATATATATATATATATATATCTCATTTAGATATGATTGAATTGATTAAAAAGATAAAAATTTTTGATACGATCTGATATTGATACAATAACGGTAACAATAAAATTTTTATTCTATTAACCGAGATAAGTTATATAATTTCCCTTATATCATTGTACTTTATTTTGTTATTAGTATGAAACATCTCGATATTGAAGTAGTTTGATGTGCATGTACCTAAATCCTATATATAATATAAAAAATAAGTATATGCATTTACATAGTAAAAATTTAAGGTAATAATTTAAAAATTAAGATGAAAAAATAATTTCTGATTCAAATATTTAATAGTAAATAAATTCCAAATTGCTCTATATAAATAAAATATCATGCATTTAAATACAAATTTTAAAGTTAGATTATTGTATTATTTCTAAAAGAAAATATAAAATAATCTAATATATATAAATTGTTAAATATATAATAATAATATTAAGTCTTTTTTTTTTCCTTAAAAGACATCTTTTGGGATAGAATGTTAAAGAAAAATTTAAAAATAAGAGTTTTGTAATTTCAAAATGGTTAGCTCAGGGTTGCTGCTGCGGGAGCCAAAATACTGAAAAGCCTTTCCTCATTTCTTCTGTCTTTATTTGCCACTTGAATACAATTAAAACATAAGGAGTAGAGGAAAGATAGAGCCTCTAGTTTCGTCTTTTTCTCATCATATATTTCCCTTTCCCTTGGGACAGTCAGTAACCATGCCTAAGGACAAAGAAGAATGCCTTAATGGGAGGCTTTAACTACGCAAGGAAACAAGTTAAAAAAAAAAAAAAAAAAAAAAAAAAAGAAAATCAGTAAAGTTTTTAACTAAAAAATAAAGAAAAATATGAATAAGGGGATATCAAGATGTTTTATTATTATTTGGGTTAAAAAGTTTAAAAATTTGAGTCTTGTTAGCATTAAAAAAAAAAAAAAAAGCCTTATTCCTTTTCTTTTAGGAGGAGAAGAAGAAGAAGAAAAAGAAGAAGATGTGGTAGTAGTTGATCATTCTTTGCTGATTTGATACTATTTTATAAGACCACCCGAAAGATGTTATAGAGTGTAACCTGGTCCAACTGCCGGTTTGATTTCAAATAGAATCAACACTGACCCAGTTTTAACTGAACCACAACGGTCCTTATTTTTACATTTAGGACCGGAACCGTGTTGGAACTGTTGAACCGGGATCTGGCCATTGATGTGAAATGGGCTATTGATACAATGGATACTAGTGAAGGTTAGAAAGAAAAAGAAAGGGTTATGCTATTAGATGGTTGTCGAGTCCATGTTGATAAGAAAGAGAAAACCTCCCTCTCAACGTGGCTTCCCTTTACCTAAATTGGGTTTAGCAGAGCAGCCCATTATATAACGATAACTAGACTCCCAGATTAATTAACATGTTTACGTGCAATTGCTTGTTATAAGTATTACATCTGGATATTCCTCCTCTAAACTCTTTTAATTCATTTGTACAAGTGAGACATGAAAGGAGGGCTATTACTATTACAAATAGGTTTAGGCTGCAGCAAATGAGAAACCAGGAAGCCCGAATTAATAATTTTTCCAACAAACTGACTGGAATTTACCAAAGCCCTATGTCTTCCTGATGTGAAATACGAATAGAGTTCTGTCATTCCAAAGAAATTAAGGATTTTCAGACATCAGTGTAGCAGAAGCAAGTGATATTCATTCCCAGATGCTCCTAAGACCTAAAGCTGCAGTGGACAACCTTTTTCTTTTAATAGGGAACAGTGAAATTTGACCACATTAATATTTAAAATGAATTTTGAGAAGTGATCCATTAAGATCAAAATGAAATCTTATGACCCATCAAATCTCAACTTTAGGTCACGGCAAGTGGACAGCAAAAGGAAAGATTAGGTGCGTATTAATAAATGCAAAATGGCCCGGCAAAAAAAAATGATAATAATAATAATAATAATAATAATTGAAAAAAATAATGCAAAGTGGAATTCCAGAATAGGCCAGAGCCTTTAATACTTTTAATACTTTAACGAGCATTAAGAAGAAAAACAAAAGGCTATGGTACATCCCCAAGTGCTTTTAATGGGTATCCAAGGTTTTGGCTTGCAAGAGCAAAAAGGTTATGCAGCAATTCAAAAGCAAAAGCTTCATAGTTCACAACATTAATAATAATTAAAAAAAAAAAAAACCAACAAAATCTGCAAATCCATAAGGATCAAAAAGCATAAAATTCTTGATAGTATGATTAGAATGAACCTTCTGAACCACTTAAATAGGGTCTCATGTCATGCTTCAATCTCAAACCTGGAACACTTTATGGAGCCCATAGATATGTCAATCTCTATCAAGTTTTCCTCTTCATTCATCTCATTAATCTCTGCTAACAGCTCCATCAAACTTTGTTGCCTGAAAATTGACTCTGGTGCAAACTCTGGCAACTTATTATGCAGCAAACATGGCTTGACATCATCATCATCTTCTTGTTCTTGTTCTTGTTGTTCTTCTTCTTCTTCTTCTTCTTCTTCTTCTTTGTGACCAACAAAGTGACCATCTGGTAGGGCAATCTCAATCAGACTATCATCATCAGATATTGAATCATCTGAGCAAGCAGGACTATGGTGACCCGCATTCCCGAAATATGGCCAGTCAACTTCAAAATCTTCGCTTGTCCATGAATGACCAAGGCTTTCACTCTCTGAAAGAAAATAGTCTCGAATCTGACACCTTTCATTTTCTTGGAGCTCTTTCCTTTTTGTCGTTGTTTGATCACTTTCGGGGTGGTGCTCTGGGTTAAGCACCACCTCATCCATCACCAGTAAATCTGAATCTTCTTGTTTAGACCTGAAAACCTCCTCTTCTTTCATGGACCCCTCTAGCACATGCGCTTTTTCCTTTGAGGATGTGAAGATAAAAGTAGATGACAAAATCAAAACCCAAGTAGCGAGGAGCATATACACAAACCCGCAACCCGAATTAGAGATCAAAAAGAGTGATGATAGAACCAGAACTGCAATCCATGGTAATGGGTTCTTGAGCAAAAACTCACCTAAAGACATCTGACCCTTATGTTTGAGATCAAAGTCTTGGCCGTTATTGTGGAAGTAGGTTTTCACACAAGACTCTGATTTTACTGATCCTATACTAGCGAGACCCGAGACTAGAGACTGCAAGGCTTATTCTGAGGACCCAAAGAGCTTGCAAATATGCACTTGCAGTCTCTGCTCTTTCTTCAGATCAGACTTCGGAATATAGTATAGAGGATATTGCTATAAAGAAGAAGAGATAAGCATGAAGAAGAAGAAGAAAAGTAGAAGTTTGATGAGGTGTACTGGGCTTGAGATTTGTGGAACAGATATACCTGAACTGGTTTGCAAGTAGGAAGCAAAGGCTGATTTAAGAAAAATATAAATTAAAAGAAGGAAAAAAAAAAAATAAAGGTAATAAACTTTGCAATGAAATGAGATTACTACTAGCTAGGGTTGTTGTTTCTCTTATCACAGACACATTTCCCAGGCACCCTTTGCTTCCCTAAAAAACTGGGTTATTGTATCTTAACACCAATCAAGAGGTTTTTTTCTCTCCCAGCTGATTCTCTCTTGAAATGCCCAAAACTCTTGATTTTACTCTAATATTTTCACACATTCAGAGCTTAGGAAGGAGAGAAGCCATGTGCAGATATCTGAGCTCACCACATGGCACTTTCCAAGAAATAACAAAAAAAAAAAAAAACCCAAGCCTAAGGCTTCACAACAGAACATTGTATTATTTTTCTCCTTCAGCCATTTTTGTTCTGCAACCCGCATGAAATATATATATTTTGTCACAGGCTTACCTGAAGCTTCATCATGCCACTGTTTTAACACTTTCCTTCAAGTTAGTGTCACAGATGTTGCTGAGCTAAATTAAAAGGGATTACACACTTCTGTGCAACTCCATTGATACGCATTACAAAAGATCACTTCTTTACGTTATGCAGCGGCTGAAGATACAAACATTACTCACTTCGTTTTCAATACCTTCAAACCTTTTCTCTGTTTCAAAGACTTGATCTTTTCACACACTTTCTACAGCTTCTTATGTTGAAAAACCAATTAATGCTAGGGAAATTTAGGCCCTCCAAGTGCCAACCTCGTACAAACTGATCTTTAAACAAGTGATGAAAGCACACAGTGACAGCACCTAATGACAAGAGAGCAAAAGACACATTACAGAAAATTTTGCATCGAGGATCAAAAGATGGGACAAAGTGAGAGAATCCAATCACTTGCATTCGTTTGACTCTAAGACCGACTTCCTTTAAGAAATTAATAATCATAATTTGTTTGCCCAATATTAGTTTCGCGTGGGCCATGGCAATTGGATTTAAAAGAAGAGCATCAATTTCAAAGATTATACCAACAAAAATATTGTTCTTATTAGTTTTTTGATAGATTAGCATCAAAGGACTGAGGGCAATTTGGTGAGCAACTAATTGTAGTGGGAAAATATTAGTACAAAATTTGATTGCAATCTATGCTTTTTGGTGACCCGTTTGTGCCTATAATGATGGCTTTGAGTAAGCTTTTAACATATGGGGCATCAATACGTCTCCACCAAAAGAATGTGCCTCTGCCAACCCCCACCCTCATGATGTGCTAGTGCGACACAGAGGCCCTATGATCATTTCTGGTGTACTAATGTTGCGTCTTCACCATGTAGGTTCAATTATATGTTATTGTCATGATTTCGAGACACCAAGAATGTTAGAGCCTAACATGTTCAATATACTAAAACTAAATCATTTTGATCCACGCCTCTGTCATTTTCGATCCACATGGTTGCTTACCCCGTGTGTGTGTTCTCGATGATCTACAGTCATTTTTGCTACTCTGAATTTATGTTAAGTTTTTATTTGGCAAGTTGTGCTCGAGGTTCAGTGAGCTTTGGGGTGTATTAAAAGGTTAAGGTACAAGCACTTAATAGGTTTTTAATTGCTTGGAAGGAAGCTCCATATGGAGTGCATACCTAAAAGGGTAACAACTAAACGTGAAACATTAAAATTTTTAAACTTTCTAAAAATAGGATGTGATTTCAAAGCTTTGCAAGTACAGTACAGCGAGGCAAAGGAAGTATTTGTTTTCTAATCTCCCTGTACTATAACTGAACATATCTTACTTGAAATTGAACCATTTTCTTAGAAACCTGTATTCTTGGGTTGCCCTTCTAGTGGCAATCTCTATTGGGATATGAAGCTTGATCCACCTCCACCTGATTTTGATCAAATTCCTTAGTCTTCTCTTGGACCTCAGCTTATTACTTTAACAAGTTTAAGTTGTCAGCCGAGGCACATCCTGAAAGGGTTGACTTGGAACTTTTACATTGTGAAAATAATCAAACTTAGGCCTTGAATTCTTCAGCATACAAACAATTTCATCCAATGGTAGGTTAGTGATCGGGGCTGAGTTTTCTTGTCATTCACATGTGAATCCATTTGCATTAAATAACTGTAAATCTTCAAAGAGTTCCTTGATGGATGAATGTGAATGTTTTCTTTAACATTGTTTGATAAGGTTATTTCCAGACCCTTTCCCAGCATCCCGTTGTGTAGCGTACAATGGGTTGCTGAGAGAACAATATATATATATCATCAACAAAATTTAGCATAGTAAAACTCAACATAATTTACATGGTTTTTCTTATCTGATCCATCAACTTTGTGGGGCTGGGTTAGGGTGGGGGTTGTTACCCCTTCAAAAAGAATTGTTTCTTATAGAGTGAAATTTCTCTGTTATGATATATAGTAGATTTTGAAATGTGTAAGATGTGAATAAGTCCAGTAAACCAAAGGATTGATGATGATGCCACTTGTCGGCCAGTTGCAGGTGCGATTTTGCGAAAACAAAGCAAAAGGTCACATGAAGCTCCATATATACAATCTATTGTTCAACATTTTGAGTACAGGACTTTGGGATCAAAGATATAATAGTAGCCAGGAATTAAGATAAAAATTGTTTGTATTGGGGAAGACTGCCATTTGTCTTGGATGCAGAAAATTAAAGATGACTGGGGGGGAAAACAGACTTGGGTTGTTGGGGAGTGTAACTTTAAGGAATGTTTTAAGCAAACTGCGAATATCCATAAAGCAGTGTGGTGGGGGCGGGGACCATATCTTAGTGTTGGCATATGTTTCTTTTGTATTGTAATTGTTGAACTTGGATAAACTATTCTCCTGCTTTGAATCCTGAGCTTAGACTTTTTGGGGCTAATATTTTTCTCATTCTCTCTTTTCGTTCTCTTTTTTTTTTCTAGTAAATGTTGCCATGGCTAAACCACTAGTTCCGGAGTACCAGCTTTTCTGTAATTACCATGGTATTGTTGTTATTGGGTAAGTGTTGAAAGAAAAGCTCCCAATGACTCCGTATGGGTTCATTGTGATTGTCAATGATGCTTTCTCAGTTTGCTTCAAACATCTATCTGCTTCAAAGACAAATTACTCTCGAACTGAAAGCAAATTTTCCGCTTCGGCTCTGTGTCCACAAAAAGTTGAAACACCGCATGTGTTTTTCACAACCTTTTGACCCAAAACCTAAACCCAACACAAGAATGGGATATGTGACAAATTCTCCATTTGAACACTAGAGTAGACATTAGACTCTTTAGGCCCACATTGGCACGTGTACATGTTGAAATCGACTGATGCCACAAGAGGATCTTTCTTCGTAAGAATGATTCAATTGCACGCTACCTAAATTTTTTGTGCTTTCAAATTGATTTTGACATTTGTAATCATCAAAGGCCCATGAATGTAGAAGAGGCTGCCAAGTGCTATGTCATAACATTTGACATTTTTAACTTCTAAAAATACACTCTAGAAAAGTGGCATGAGGTGAACAACAACAAAAGTACTAATCCATACGAAAATCCCACCTCACAAAAGTACTAATCCATTACAGATTAACAACCTCTAGTTGACTTCCAATTGGTGATTTGCATTGCTTGCACTTGTTTCTGCCTCTAGGTTAGATCAGAGGTTAAAATTGTCTCCAATCTTAATGTTAAAGCGAGCCATGTTTGCCCATTTGGGCTAAGAAAAATGCCAGGGAGTTTAAATGACTCGGAATTCAAATGGTCCGAATTTATGGTCACATATTTCGCCATGTTTTAAAAATTATTGTCCTTGATTTGTAAGATATTTGATTCATTTAAAATTATTTAAATAGAAATATTTTGATTTTTTTTATGTTTTTTTACAGATATGTACTGTTACATAATATTTAATGTATTTGATACTTTTCATTTTATTTGGTTAATATAACATTATTACTAGGCTAAGAGTAAGGAAAGGTACAAGCAATTTTGGTATGACAAATTTGAAAAGGTAGTGTCTATTTAAAGGACTTGGGAATTCTTATGCAGCAAGGATTAGGAGTACACTTCAAATCATTACTTCTAGATTTTCAAAAGCTCTAATTTTTGTAAGAGAACCACTTTGTTTAGTAAGATTTCAATGTCAAGCCTCTCGGATTCATTCACTGACTGACTGGATGGATTGATTCGCTGCGGAACTATTCAACTCTACCCTAAAACAGAACCTCTGTAAGAATATAGTTTTCATATTGTCTCTAAACTGTATACCCTAGTGTCATCCATACCTAAAAGGAGTTTTAAATGTTGCAATTACATCCTTAAAGTTTAACTTAGTTTATAAGGTAGTCCTTCCTAATATGACTTTCCTTTGTTCTAGAGATAGAATTAAACATTATATGTCATTTTCAAACTAGACACCATCTTTAATTCTTAACAACAGGGTTTCATATTATTCTTGTGAAGTTTACATCTGTAAGTTATGGGTATTGAGTCGGGTCATCCATGTGGGTTTGACCCAAACCCATTTCCTTAAACCCATTTGAATTTTCAAAAAAATGGAAAGGAGGGAGTGGTTTTTTAAGAGAAAAACTAACTCCAACTCCCCAATAACCATCCATAATGCTTGAAGGTTGAGAGAGAACAAACACATTGTGAGAAAGAAAATAGATCTACACAACTATTTTATGAAAAAGACTCTTGGATTGTGAACAAGAAGGAGATTGATCCATTTGTGACATTTTTCGAACACGTACATCGAAAAGATTAGTGATCCGACCCTAGATCTTGGGATATTAAATATTTATTTCTCTATAAATGTATCAGAGAATGTTTTCATTGGTATCAGAGTATAATTTAGGGTGTTTTCTATTTTTTGATTTATTTTCGAGTTTCATTTTTTTTTAAAAAAAAGTTGAAAATGGTAATTTTGATTATAGACCACAAAATGCTTTGAAATTTGAAATGTAGAGTACCCATGATGTTAGGAATTGATCTGCAAAGTTTCATACATGGCATTATGTATTTTTAAAGAAAAATGAAACCCTAGCCGAAAATGAAAATACTAATATCTATTTGTATGATAGATTTTATGATTTAATACTTATATGGTTAAATTTCCCATCAAAAATCCTTTCCAACCATATAAAAAAAATGCAAAAAGGTTCAGAAATAAATGAGATATGTTTTAGGAAAATTAAGGTTAAAATGCAGAAAAAAATTTTCTGCATGAAAAAGATGAATAGTGACGTCAACAGTGATGTCAGCACAATTCCACTCTCAGACCGTGAGCTGTGAAGCTCGAACGTCATGATCCAGATTTCAGATCAGAAAACTGACAGCACCATTAGAATCAGAGACTCTAAAAATAGGAGGTAGGCAAAATCCGATGGCCGGATTCCTTCAGGAAGGCAGCGCGTGGGCTTCACGCGCTGCCTGGGTGCGTGGGTGGGTCACTCACGCGCCGCCGCCACCCAGTGGCGCGTGGGGGCGCGTGACTCGCCCTCTTAGGCCCATTTTTTAAAATTTTTTTATTATTTTTTGATTATTTTTCTATAATTTTAATTTTTTTTTTTTACTGAAAGTATCCATTAATTTTAAATTAGTAAAATTGTATTTGAAAATTACAGAAAAATCAATTAACAAGTGAGACAATTTTCTGAAAATTTCTCACATGTTTGAAAAAAATATTTTCTAGCTTATACCTACCTGAATTAAATTTTTATAACACATATTTGATTTATACTCGTTAAGTTAAGTATAAATTATGAATGGTGTTTTAAAATTTTTTGGTTGGTTTCATATTCAATCTAATGTTTACCCTATTTTAGGGATATGGTGAGAATCAAACGTACCCTTATATCTCTCCGGGGGAGATGCAGAGATGAGAGGATCTCGGAACGTTTGACAAAGTTGTATATGATATTATATTATAAGATGAAAAAAAACGCACACTTTGCCGCAACATTTGTGGGTTATGAGTCGAAAACGTTATGAATTTCGGCGTTTGGGTTACTGGTTTGGAGGCGATGAAGCCGATATTAAGATTATTAGAAATTCCCTCCCTGATCATTTGGTTGGAATAGCTGACAAAATATTAGAGAATAATAAGTGACTCTATCTCAAGGATTTCATACTAAAACTATTTAGAATGTGGAGAGCTAGAGAGATAAAGATTAAAATAAAAATGGCGTTGTCTCTAAAGATCAATGGTTCTACACCCCAAACTGTTAAGAGATTCAATCCAAAAGATAGACTTTTAGTTGGGATGGTCAATATGATCACTCGCATGTATATGGAAGAAAAGAAAGATAAGAAAAAAGAAATTTGATCGTATATATATATATTTTCTTTGTGCATAGTTATTTATATAATGAAAATAATGCCATGAACATATGATATAATATTTTTTCTATTTATATATATATATCAAGAATGTGCATATTTTGTATATTTATGCGATCATGTGAAAAGATATGTTCTAAATTCACATGATTTTAGTAGGAGTATTTTACGTTTGTAGAATTTAAGTAATTCTCACCTAAAACTTAAAAAATTTTGCTACTTTGAAATCAAATTTATGATAATAGAAAATTTGGATGATGGATGATGATTGGGAACTTAGTGATCTTTCGAGTTTACACCTTATATTCGTTTATGATAAATTTATTAGATTTCATGTACAAAATTATATGAATGAATGAGTACGATATTTATAATAATCTCTCTTTGAAAACCAAAACTATGGTATCGAAATCAATAATAGCAGATTTGAATAAATGTGATAAGTTTAATGGCGACAATTATGATATTTGGCGCCATATGACATGGTATGTGCTGGAAGAGTAAGATGCCTTAGAGGGTATCAACCATATCATGCAAGACCCTGAAATTGGAAACATTGCTCAACAGAGAAGAGATCAAGAAGCCTATCAGGCGTAGAAAAAAAAAATTTCACTGCACGTGGCATCCTGGTTAGTTCTCTAGGTGATGATCTCATACATGAATGTGAGCAATTCTCTACTGCTTATGACATATGGGTGTACCTCAGAGAGAAGTATGGAGGTACCAGTATAACCTGTATGAGATAGTTGACTATTAAGTTTGACATGTACAAAAAGAAGTCTGATCACAATATCAAACTATACCTCAGAACTATATCAAACATGATAAGGGAATTGAAGTCAGCAGGTCATGTTTTATCTGATGAGCAACAGGTTCAAGCTTTAATCCGATCTCTTCCAGACCAGTGGGAGTATTTGAAGGTCAATCTGACTCACAATGATAGCATTAAGAATTTCACTGATACTGCTCGCCACGTAGAACTCGAAAATGAGCGGTTTGGTGCTACAAAATCGATTTCTAATGTCTTTGTAGCTGAATCAAGTTCTCCAAAAGTTTCAGGCTTTAAATGGAAGGGGAACAAGAACAAAGGCAAGAAATGAAAGGAAATTACAGAAGGGTTTGAGAAAAACAATTCCAACCGTAAGAACAAGAGCAAGCGGTTTTGGAAAAAGAATGATAAGAGCAAACTGAAATACTACAATTGCAAAGCTCGTAGTCATTTCGCTCGAGAATATCCCGAGCCGAAAAAGATAGCACCCTATAACGTTCTCTAAGTGTTATATATGTCTCTAGCACTATTTTACTTTCTGAATCTTATCATATGTGGATTATAGACTCATGAGTAACAGACCATGTGACGACAGATCGAGAAGCGTTCGTGAACTTTCGTCGAATTCCTCCTGGTGCAAGATGGATATACGTAGAAAACAATACAAGAGTAGAAGTCAAAGGGATTGATACTTGTAAACTGGAGTTACGAAGTGGCCAAACCCTAATCTTACATGATGTTCTCTTTGCATCGAAAATTCGACGAAATTTAGTCTCTATTATTGTTTTTCTTAAACTAGGCTATGACTTGAATTTTACTCGTAATAGAGTTTGTATTTATAATAGTGGTGTGTTTTATGGTACTGAACATCTGTTAAATGGATTTCTTACTTTGGATTGTGACAGACAAATGTTTAACTGTTATACTGATCGTTATATTTCGTTAAATGTTTATTCTTCTAGTAATGCTAATATAGATGACAAAGTATGGCATGCTAGACTTGGTTACATAGGGCAGGACAGGATGAATCAACTTCTAAAAGCAGGACTATTGGGTTCGTTTATTAAAGTTGATTTATCGAATTGTGAATATTGTTTTACCAGGAAGATGACTTGAAAACCATTTGGAAAAGCCGTGAAAGCTGAACTTCCATTACAATTGGTTCACTTTGACATTTGTGGTCCAATGAATGTGAAGGCTAGGCATGAAAAGTCATATTTTATTATTTTTATTAATGATTTCACGCGTTTTGGTCATGTCTATTTGATTACTTACAAGTCTGAAACACTTGAGTGCTTTCGACGTTATATGAATGAAGTATAAAATCAAATGGATAAAACCATTAAAGCCTTAAGAACAGATCGAGAGCGTAAATATTTATCAGATCAGTTCAATGATCTGTGTAATGAAAAGAAAATAATTAGGCAATTGACTATTCTCTACACGCCTTAACAGAATGGTATTGCTTAGAGGAGGAATAGGACGTTAGAAATGACGAGATCTATGATGGCGCAAGCTAACTTGCCAATTTTCTTTTGGAGAGATGTATTGTTAACTGCGACCTATATCTTAAATAGAGTGTCTTCAAAAACAGTACCCACAATACCGTACGAACTTTGGACTGGTAGGACACCAAGTCTGACTGGTTAGACACCAAGTCTGACTGGTCTTAGAGCTTGGAGATCGGCAGTATATATTCATGACCCTTCTAATAAATTTGGAAAGCTTGGTCCCCGGGGGAAGAAATGTATCTTTATTAGATATTCTCATTAGTCAAAAAGTTATGTGTTCATCGGTGAAAGAAAAGATGGTACTGTAACCGAAATTGAATCACAAAATGTGATATTTTTTGAAAATGATTTTTCTAGTAAAGGTGATATAACAAAAGGAGAACCTTTGTTTGAATTAAATAATTGAAATAATGGTTCCGTGCAGGATAGATCAAGGGAACTACAAGAAGTTGAATCCATAGATGATTCCAGTGGGAGTGATTCAAATTATAACGATCTAATCGAATCGTCAATTCGGAAAAGTACTAGGAAAGGTGTGTTCAAACGTCATTATGAAATTGAAGGGCATACTTTTATCATTTCTCCACAGGATGAGAATGTACCAAAAAATGTGAACGAGGCTTTATCTTGTCCTGTCAAGGATGAGTGGCTCAAAGCAATGGAGGAAGAAATAGAGTCAATGGATTCCAACCATATTTGGGAACTGGTTGATCTTCCACCTGGGTGCAAAACTATTGGGAACAAATGGGTTCTCAAGATTTAAATATAGAGCTGATGGAACAATTGAGAGGTACAAATCTCGATTGATTGCAAAAGGTTATACACAACAAGAGGGTATTGATTATAAAGAAACATTTTCACCAATAGTGAGATTTGCCTCTATTCGCCTATTGTTGGCTATTGTAACCAATTTAGATTTAGAATTATATCAAATGGATGTGAAGACTGCGTTTCTCAACGGAAAACTTAAAAAAGAAATCTACATGGAACAGTCAGTAGATTTCATAGTTAAAGGTCAAGAAAACAAAATTTGTAAATTGAATAGATCAATTCATGACCTCAAACAGTTTTCAAGACAATGGTATTTGAAATTTTATTGATCCGTAATCTCTTACGATTTCGTAATGATAGACGAAGACCATTGGTTTACGTGAAAAAGTCCAATGATAAGTTTGTAATTTTAAGTCTGTATGTCGATGACATATTGTTAACCGAAAATGATATGGAGTATGTCTTGAATATTAAGAGTTGGTTATCATCAAGTTTTGAGATGAAGGACATGGGTGAAGCAGAGTACATATTGAGTGTTAAGATCCACAGAGATCGTTCCAAGAGATTGTTAGCCTTATTTCAAGAATTTTACATTATAAAGATTTTGAAACGATTTAAAATGGATAACTGTAAACCTATTGATATTCTTGTGACTAAAGGCGAAATTTTAAGTTTAGAAATATGTCCAAAGACCGCTAAAGAAAAATATGAGATGTCAAAAGTACCGTATTCCAGCGCTGTTGGGAGTCTGATGTACGCTATGATGTGTACTCACCCTGACATCTACTATGCCGTGGATTTAGTCAGCAGGTATCAATCCAATCCAGGTAAAGGTCACTGGACAGTTATGAAGAGGATTTTAAAATATTTGAAAGGAACTACAAATTATTCCCTTTGTTATCAAAGAAATGACTAGTTATTAAGTGAATACACAGATGCTAATTGGGGTGGTGATTTAGATGAACGTAAGTCCACCTCAGGTTATATTTTCTTGCTAAATAAATGCGCCATCTCCTGGGGAAGTAAGAAACAAATATGTGTATCACTATCCACGATGGAAGCAGAGTTTGTAGCTTGTGCTTCAGTAGTTCAAGAGTGTGTTTGGTTAAAACAGTTTTTACAATATTTTGGGATCGTAAGCGACAAAATGGGAGCTGTAACAATTTATAGTGATAGTCAATCAGTTATCGCTTACACGAAAGATCCCAAATATCATGGGAAAAGCAAACACATTGATACGAAATTCAACTTTATTCGAGACATTGTTGAAAAGAAATAGATGACATTGAACTATTTATCTACGTATTTAATAGTGGTTGATCCATTCACGAAACCGATACCTAGTGATATATTTCTGAAACATGTAAAATCTCTAAAATTGCGTAAAGTGTAATTGTATGTATATGCAATGAATGTGATGTAATGCTCATTATTATATGACATTTGAATTTGTTTGCATTTGTGATTTCTTATATCTTGATTAAAAAGTATGTCGGACAAGTTTGGAAGATTGACTCTCTCACACGAACAATTGCGTCTAATATCTGTATGATATGTAGAGATGAGACAATGTTAATTTTGGATAATTAACATAAATTAGCCACCTTAATACAAAATTAAGATGAAATTATCCTTGATATTTATTTATTTGATAATCGAAATAGATTTCCCACAATCCATTACACTTGTTTAGAAGTCAGGTGTGGTTCTCTATTGGAAAAATGATTTTTTGGAGGATTTATAAGAAGAGAGAATCAAGTCAGTATCGTGATATACTTGGACTAAAACCTATACGATATATTATAATTTTGAAATAGATATACGCTTCTAAATAAATAGAAAATGTATCGTAGCACGTGTTCATACCACGTGTACTTTCAGTGACCCTATGAGAAATGAGTTAATAAATCCCTCTATCTTATTGTGTGAGAGCTAGATGTTTGTAATTAAGCTCATTTAATACCCTTAAAACTTTCGTCTGTTTCTTGAAATTTTATTTTAGTGTTACTACTTTATCATGTAACCAATAGATCATGATTTATTCGGTTTTACGGTGCATGATTAGGAAAGCAACTAAAATGAAGTGGAAAGATAATAGTGCGAAAGGAAGATTGTCTTAAAGTTTGTACGTAATTTTTGTATTCACAGACTGACCAGTTATGTTTTTAACTTGATATTCTGAAATATAATTGTGAATGCATAGTTGAGATGAGTCAAGTATACTCTTATTCATTAATAGAGGGATAAGAGGTACGGTAACTCTGTATATAGTAAAAGCGATCTGGGGTATAGTGAGACTTGATATCCTTATTATATTAGATCTTGAGTTGTTATATATCATTAATCGGTGTATAGTTATGAGCTCTCGATGTACTCGCTGGTCAAACGATCCATTTGTTTGTATGAAATCGATGGTATATGGAAGTGATTGAGTAAAATGTAGGTGTAACTCTCATGTGCGAGTGACAGATATAAGTTTTGAGTACTGGGTCGGGTCGTCCATGCGGGTTTGACTCAAACTCATTTCCTTAAACCCATTTGAATTTTCAAAAGGAAGGAAGGGAGGGAGTGGTTTTTTAAGAGAAAAATCAACTCCAACTCCTCAATAACCATCCATGATACTTGAAGGTTGAGAGAGAATAAGCATATTATGAAGAAGAAAATAGATCTACATAATATTTCTATTTTATGAAAAAGATTTTTGGATTGTGAATAAGAAGGAAATTGATCCATTGATGATATTTTTTTAACCCATATATCGAAAAGATTAATAATCTAACTCTAGATTTTAGGATATTAAATATTTATTTCACTGTAAATGTATAAGAGAATGCTTTTGACGTCAATAGCTTAGAATTTTTTTCAGTCTTCCTGACACAGACATCAATAGTACAAACAAATTGCATGGACTGATTTGCTATGCTTTAGCATTGCACAGATTGTACTCATACTTTATAGAAAAAGCACCCTTCGTTTCCTAAGTATCCACCAGAGATGGCTTAGAGAGAATAAAGATATCTGGAAGATGATATGATGATGAGGCTGCTTTACAAACGAATTTTTCTTGGTGGGTATCACCCATCATGAATCATCACCACTTCAATGATTCCCATCATAAGAAAAATAATATAATTTGTTATGAAAGGATGGAATAGAGGATGTAAATGTCATCATTGTGTTAATTAGGAATCTTGTAGCACTTGCACTTAGAAACATGGACTCTAGCGGGAGGTCGCCTTCCTAGTGTCATCCCACTTCGTTTGTGACAATAAGGGTGTTTGATTCATGTTGTCACAACAAAGAGTTCACAATAAATCCTTATGCACCGTCACCGCCGCAAAACAAAGAATCCTTGTAATTTAATCAAAACCAACATCATAATAGAAAGCCCCAAAACCACAATCTCTTTCGGAGGAAAATGAAACACCAAATAGCAAAAGCAGATGAATCAAGCTCACTCAAATTCTACTTCCACCTATTCGTCACAAACTCCTTAGGCAGGAGTTAGGCCTAGCGCTTAATCGTGCTGAAAGAGAGAGCAAAGAGTGGCAACCAATGTAACTTCGATCACCATCATAAGTTTTTATTGTGCACATATCAAATAATTAAATTTTATATAAATAAAATTATAAAATTTAACACATTCGGTCGTGAAACATGTCACTAGAGCTGTTTCAAGTGCTTTTCTTCACAAAATCAATAAATTTATAGAATTTTATGTCACTTGGGACTTAGGAGAAGTTTGTTTAGTGGCAAAATTGCCCCCATTCCAATGCCCAAAAGAAAACTTCACAAAAATCTGTATATGTATCCGAATAGAATATTAACCAAGATGTCCAAGATGGTGGTGGGGACGGTGAGGCTGACTCGGGCAGATTCTCTCATACTGTCACGCTCACGTCCCCCCTTCTATGTTGTTGATGCCAACATCTAACTACCAACCTTTCCTTTACTACGTTGCACCCTTTCTTTTTGAATCAGTAAGTTAGAGAGAGAGAGAGAGAGAGAGATATTAAATGAGAAAGAGAGAGACATATTAAATCTACTGTGTAACTACAGTAGCTGTCACAATATGAACAGAAATAATGATCTTTTCGTTTTGGGTTTGGGTTTGTAGTTTCTAATGTAAACAAGGCTGTTTGGCTTTGGTTTCTCGTGCACCCTAAATCCCTCTTGCCTCCACTCCTTTACTAGATGCAGGCTGCACGTCTCGCCGGATATCCAATAACTTTCATCTTCGGGTTGAGAGAAAGTGAAATCGGCCTTATTCTAAGTATTTTTATTTTATTTTTATGTTTTTACTTTTTAATACTATAAAAAATTCCACATCATGGCGCATACTATTTTTTAACTAAAAAAGTTATGTCATTAATATTCTTATTGCTATTTAACAGAAATTTTAAATTAAATAAAATAACAAAGTCAATATTTTTAATAAAAGCCTTGTTTAAAGGATTCTCAAAGTCATGTCTATGAGATTTGGGAAGCCTAGGATAGGGTGGCGGTAGCATCTAATCAACTTTTGAGCTTCTTATAGTTGATTGGTTGCGCAAAAGAGAGAATACCCACTTCCCTCGCACCCTTGGCCTCCACTGGTAAAGATATGAGGAATAAACTAAACCGTAAATTAATGTAAAATTATTGAGGCCACCTATGCCAGCTATGGAAATAGATGGTGTTTGCATGAGGTCATTGGGGGAAGGGGAGGGGAGGGAAGAACTTTGTGTAAATTATGATTTTTAGTAGTATTTTTAAAATTTTGAGTCCTATTTTTTACATATATAAAAATTTTTCTGACCTCTGCTTAGCATCGCCGTGAAAAAACAATTAAGATTTATAAAGAATACAGACTTAACAAAATAAATACAAAATTCAGATCAAACAGGGTTTTTTTTTGGGGGGGGTGGGGGGCTGAGATATAAACATAAATGAGCATAAGAAAGGGTTTTAGTTTTATTGACATCTTTACTTCATGTGCTATAATCGTACTTGGATAGTCATCTCTTATGTTCTATCACCATTTCTTTCTTCTCGTGTCTCAGGGAGGCACCTGATTGGGAACATAATACGTTGTGTGGAAGAAACAAACAACCACAACGTCGACAAAATTCCCATAATTACCGGGTCGAATCCAAGTTCTTCCACATGAGGAGATTGATGTCAGGTACAGGCTCCCTCCAGCTCTACCACTTCGAGGAAAACGACCCTTCATAGACTTAATTCACCAAGGCTAAGGACAACTTAGAAAATTAACATACTTAACCCCAAGTAAAATTCAAACTACATTAGCAAGGCTGTAAGGACAAAATTTGTTTAAAAGCCAGACTTTGGGATCTGAGGAAAACATCGCAGCTGAAAGTCAATCACAGAAATCTTAATTGCATGTGTCACTTTGCAAAAAGAAATTATTAGTTGTCTAGGCTCATATATTATCTTTCATATTTTTATTCGATAATAATGATATAATTAATGATTTGATACATATTATAAGTCAATAATTTATATTTAGAATAAACGAATATCATTGAATTCGACTCACTAGATAGACAAAGCTCAATTATGGTCCCCTCCACAATAATTAATTTGCAATTGTCATAAAATACACCTTTCTATACTTAAAATTTCAAAATTTTAGTTACTAATAAGAGTTTTTGAATCCATATTTTTATTTTTCTAAAGTGCTTATTGGGTATAAATGACTGCGATCTATTTCAAGTTCATAATAGGTTTACCTGTACATATTAGATAAGATTTTTACTATAGTTTTATATTAAAAAAGGTACAAGCATTAAGCATGGTGTGCAATCACAAACTAAGTGACCCAAAAAAAATAAAAAAATAAAAAATAAAAAACCTTAGGGACTCAATGTGTATTAGGTTTTGTTGCATGAAACTAAATTGCCAAGATGCCATCAATTTATTCCTTGTGAACTTCATATCTTGGAGCGGTTCATACACCCAAATGCGATTTGAGTGCTTCTTAACCATTCTAGTCACTAAAGGGTTGTTATATTTATTTAACATTAGGATGGTATTTACTTGATAGTTTCACTCATGTTGACAATTTAGTTATAGGCCTCGACAAAGGCATCAATGTAACCTATGATGGGAAAGGATTGCTCAAGAGGGATCAGAAAGATATTCTGTTAAGCTAATTATCTCACGTATTGCAGAGAAAATGAGAGATAATACCGGATATAACCAAATCTTAAATTATCATCTGATTTATTTTATACGCTTATATTTGATTTTTTTATATTAATGATATATGAATTATCTAATTAATCTGATTTAAATATTTTAAAATATTTTTAATGATTAGTTTATATTTATTTTTTTATTTTAAAATTTAAATTTAAAATATTACTTAAAAGAGTATTATATTTGATCACTTTACTCGTAAGTTCTCATTTTTTTTTTTGTATCATGATTAGATTATTAATTCAGTATTTAGGTTTGCGTCTGAACTAATCTGAATCGATCGTTTTTAGGGTTTAATTAAGGAAATAGGTCTTCTAACATTGATTTTTTTGTTTTTATAAGAGATTAAAGTTTCGATATCAACTGTAACAGATGGATTGGACTCGAATATATCCTATGGACGTCGGTCCATCTGTCCATCGCTTTTCTTTAATGGAGGAACTCTTCTCAAATCTAAGGAGAAATCATATTTGGCAAAGTAAGTGTCAGATGGAACAGTGTGATCACTTCCTGTTATTCAATAAGTCAACCTGTCAAGAACAGTGATTGGGTTCCTAATTTTGCATTATCAGTACGTGAATCATTGAGCAAGTGGATCAATGGGGTCGGAAACATGATTGGATTTGTTCATCACTGATGATATTTTAAAATAAAAAATTAAAACAAAATATATTTTCTAGATTTAAAAAATAACTATTTCCATTGATTATTCTCTAAAATATAAAGAGATAAATATAATAAATTTAAAAATATTACAAAAAAATTATCATCCATGAATCTATAGTAAAAGTTGCACATCTCAACATTCCTCCTTATTACTTTTGTCGCAAACTCCAATTTGTAGTCTTAAATTTTCAAAACTTACTTTGGAAAAAGGCTTTCATGAGAATATCAACAAATTGAATGTGGGACTTACATTGAACCAATACAATCTTTTTATCGTTCTGCACTTCCCTAAGAAAATAATACTTATCTTAAAATGTTTAGTTTTGTCATAAAACACTAGATTATTTGAGATAGCTATGACAACATTGTTGTCAATAAAAATTTCATTTGCTTTGTTCAGAGTGTGTTTCAAAGTTGCTAGCAATTTCCTTAGTCATAAAGCTTGATTTACTGTTATAGTAGTAGTCACATATTCTGACTCTGCAGTTGATTGAGTTACTATATTTTGCTTCTTAGAACTCCAACCAAAACATCCAGAACCAAGGCTAAACAAGTAACCTGAATTACTTTTCGTGTCATCACTGGAATCACCCCAATCACTATCAAAAAAACCAAATAAAACCATTCTTGTGACTTCTTAGAACATATCCCAAAATCAGCTATTTTCTTAATGTATCTAAACACTCTTTTTTGCGGTTTATAGTGTAAATCACTTAGACAATGCATGAACTTTAAAAGTACGTTGACAGAATACATGATATCTGGCCTTGTTGCTATGAGATACATCAAGCAACCATTAAGACTTCTGTAAAGTCTCTCATCAGCTTTAACAGCTCCATCATCTTTGCTTAATTTTTCATTCTTCATCAAAGGAGTGTTGATAGATTTGGAACTTTTCATATTGAATTTTTTCAACACCTCCTTTGCATACTTATGCCTACAAATTAATATTCCTTGTTGAAATTGTTGAATCTCTAACCCAAGGAAGTAGGTCATCTCACCCATATCTATCATCTCAAACACATTCTTCATTTGCTCCTTGAATTGATTCACCATGTTTATGTTGCTTCCTGTAATAAGCAAATCATCAACATATAAGGAAACAATACTTAATTCATTGTTAGTAACTTTGACATAGAGAGTTGATTCAGTCAAACACTTCTCCAATCCAATCTTCAGCAAATTATCATCAATTCTGCTATATCAGACCATTGGAATTTGTTTGAGACCATACAATACTTTTTTGAGAAGATACACTTTGTCTTCTTTTCCTTCATGACAAATCATTCAGATTGCGCAATAAAAAGCTCCTCCTCCAAGTAGCCATTTAAGAAGGTAGATTTGACATCAAGTTGAAATACTTTCCACCCTTCTTGAGCTGCTAGTCCTAGAAGCAATCTAATTGTATCAAGTCTGGACACTAGAGCAAATGTTTATGAGAAGTCCACTCCAAATTGTTAAGCATATCTTTTGACAACCAGCATTGCCTTGTGCTTGTTAATAAAACCATCTGCATTTAATTTGGTTTTAAACACCTATTTTACTCCAATAGGAGTCTTGTGAATTGTTCTGTCCACAAGGATCTAGGTTTGACTTTTTTCAATCATTTTGAGCTCTTCCTGCATTGCTACAATCCACTTGGAGTCATTTGCAGCTTCTTTGTAACCTGCAGGCTCAAGAACAATAACATTACAATTTTGATAGATATCAAAAAGAAATCTGGTACCTCTAATTGGAATATGGTCCACACATTCATCATCAATTTGCTCATGCATGTCTTTTAGACTGGATTCCTTGGTCTTAGCCTAAGATTTTTCTTAATTCCATACAACCAGTTCATTGAATTTGATGTCTGTGCTAACAATCACCTTTCCATTTATGGGTTGATAAACTCTGTTACCTTTGGTGGTATTACCGTATCCAATAACGAACCCAATTTCAACCTTTTCATCAAGTTTTTCTCTTTTTACATCTGAGATATGTATGTAACATATGTATCCAAACACATTCAGATTTTGCTTGCATAGTGTGGTTGTATCCAAACCAGACCTCAAATGGAGTCTTATCATTCAATGCTTTTGTAGGTAACCTGTTTTATAGTTTCAACTCAAAATTTCTTTGGCATTTTCTTCTCAAACAACAAGCACCTGGACATGTTCATGATTGTCCTATTTTTTCTTTCACTTACTCAATTTTGTTGAGAAGTGTAAGTTATTGTCAACTGATAATCAATTCCTGCATCTTCACAAAACTTGTTAAATAAGTTAGAAATATATTTTGCTCCATTATTAGATCTGATCATCTTAATTTTTAGCTTACATTGGTTCTCAATTCAATTTTTAAACTTTCAAAACACAACAACAACCTTAGATTTTTGTTTTATAAAATATACCCACCAGAATCTATCAAAATTATCAATAAAAACTATGTAATACTTGCAGGCACTTAAGGAAGGAGTTCTCATGGGACCACACACGTCTGTATGGATCAACTACAGCTTTTCAACTGCTCTCCATGCCTTGTATGACAACCTTGCCTGCTTTCCTGGTTGACAAGTCTCACAAACACCAATTACATTTTCAACAATAGACATATCCCGCACCAGTCCACTCTTATGCATATCATTAATTGCTGAGTAATGGAAATGACCAAATCTTTTATGCTAAAGCTCAAATTGATCTTCTAAGCTTGTAAAAGCATCATTACGATTTTGCAGCCAATCAACAGAGAGACTTTGTTCTCTCATTTTTACAGAAAAAAGTTCCCTCCCATCAGGATCATAAATCACACAAGTATTGCCCTTAAAAACCATAGAGTAATTTTTTTTCAAGAAGTTATTGCACACTTAACAGATTTTGATTGATTTTAGGTACAAATATGACATTAGAAATGATCTTCGTATCTGATGTATGTTCAATTGCCACCTGTCCCCTGTCTTTAACCTCAATACAATCTCCGTTTCCGATTCTAATTTTGGAAACATAAGATCTATCAAGCTCCTTGAAGATAGACTCATTGTTGGTTCTTTGGTGAGTACAACCGCTATCAATCAACTATCAATCAGCCAAGTTTCACTTGAACTATTGCCTGCAAAACATGTTGTTGCAAATAATTGTATCTCTTGAGGCTCATCAGTAATTTGGGCTTGTTGGGCTCTTTATTTGTTCTTACAAACCTTCTCTACATGTCCCCTTTGATTGCAAATCTGCATTGAACATCAGGCCTCCACCCACAAAATTTGGGTAAGTATAAAGTCTTCTTACAATGAGTACACGAAGGAAATTTACCTTTCCTTGTTTCATATTTGCTATTATCACCATCATTTTTGTTTTTCTTGCCTTTGCCATCTTGCTGAATTTGATATTTGACTTTTGCCTTAACGACACCTTCAACTACTTCTTTTATGATAGCTCTACTATGCTCCTATGCTTGCAAGGCATTGACTAAATCTAACAAAGTGATTTATGAAAGATCTCTAGAACCCTCAAGAAATTAAATCTTTGCCTCAAATCTTTCAGATAAACTCACCAAGACTTTCTCTACTACTCTTTGGTTTGGGAGTTCTTCACCAGTCAATCTTATCTTGCTGACAACATTAAAGAGTCTATCAGAATACTCTTTAATGTTTTCAGATTCATTCAACCTTAAAAGTTCAAATTCTCTTATGAGGTTCAAAACTTGCATTTGTCTTGTTCTGTCATGCCCTTGAAATGTTTCATTGAGTGCATCCCAAGCTTTTTGTGCAGTTTCACAAGGCATCATCCTTGTAAAAATTGAGACTGCTGAGTGAATGTATATAAGTGCCTTGGATCTCCTTTTCCTTGCATCTCTTTGATCTCTCATTTGAACAACTGTTGGATCTTTAGTGAGGTGGAAAATCATCTGACACCACAACTTCGCAAAGCTCATCGGCCTTCCAACATGATTTCATCTTGACAACCCAGATTTGATAATTTTCACCAGAAAAAACTTGTGGGCTCGAAAGAAAATCGTTTTCTAGCATTCTTTTAATAGTAAAAAAGGGTTACTTACAAAGTCACTCTCACACATAGGCCCTTAAGAACAAAGGGCTATGATACCATTGATAGTTTTTTTAAAAAAGAAACTTAAAATAAAATTTGTTTTTTGGACTAAAAAAACCAATTACTTTTATTGATTATTTTTCAAAATATAAAGGGATGAATATAATAAATTTGAAAATATTTTTTTTAAAAAAATCTCAACAATTAGAATTTAAATTCAAAATTTTGAAATAACTAATAAGTCAAAAAAATTAAAAAAATAAATTTGATTGTTGCAAAAAAAATATCATCTAATAATCTGCGGTAGAAGTTGCACGTCTCAACGATCACATATTCCAAAGGCTTTAAAATCTAATTCGAGGATTTGATAGAAAGATCAAATTCAGTTTAATAAAATTATGTTAATAGTCTGAAAATAAAAACTTAAATACTTTTCAAAATCCACTTGATAGAAGGAAGAATCATCAAGTAGAATGGCAGTTGGACTGTCCCATTGGTCTGTCGTCCAGCGCCCGAGCGATAGGGTGGGTGATTGAGCTTGGATCGCCCATCGCCATCGCCACAACAATGGAAACTTCTGATTGTACCAAGGAAAGAAAAATTAAAAAAAAAAAAAAAATCAATGGAAACTTCTGAAGGCTTAAAATTCCGTCCCGGCGATCCAAATGGAACAATTCTTTTCTCATCTCTCATTCCTTGGGAACTGCCCCAGCGGTGTGGGTTGCCATTGGACCACTCTTCTTTTGAAACCTCTTTGGCTTCTTTCCCTTCTAAATTTGTTCCTTAAATTCTTCTCAACGGCGTTCTACAATGGATTAATGGGAGTAGTCTCATACCATAGGGTGAGGATTGAAAACACTTATAAACTACTAGGGCTATGTTGGAATGCAAGAGTTTGATTCTCCTCCTTTTGAAGTGACTTGGTCCTCGATCCAAAGCACCTTAGCTAAGTGCTCTCAATTTCATTTAACTATTTGTTTAGTTATTTTATTTACTCATTATTTAGTTGAGTTAATTAATGTCTCAATTTGTTTCTATTTCGAGGTGGCATAACACAAGCCTAAGAGAGAGAGAGAGAGTCATTGGCAATATTCATAAGCACAGGAGGGGATAATCATGCAAATTGAAGATTGCAGAATCACAGCTCATATTTGTGAAATGGACTCGGTTGTCCGATACCATAGGTCACTGCAGGAAAAGCAGAACAAGTAAATGGAGAGAGAGAGAGAGAGAGAGAGAGAGAGAGAGAGAGAGAGAGAGAGAGAGAGAGAGAGACCAAAAACAAAAACAAAAACTGGAGGAGGCAATGCTCCTTTATTAAAACCCTACATCATTAGGCCACGATGGGGATCTTCCAAACTCATTGGAGAAGACAGTCACTTTTTCATTAAGCAGAGAGAGAGAGAGAGAGAGAGAGAGAGGACAAAAAGCGCTTTCCATCAATCAACGGCAAAGCTGCAAAAACAAAAAGAAAATAATAAACAAATAATGCTAACCTGCCCTGCCCCTTGAGTTTTGAGTTAATTCTGAGTTTTTTGCCTTCTGGAGTTTATGGCTCTTTACATTTATAGTACACTAACATCGAAATGGAGATGGGTATGTATGTAAATGTATGACCCTAAACCAAATACAGACCTTCCCTTCACTCGAATTCTTTTATTTCCCTTTTGCTTCTTGTGGAATTCTCACCCATTTGGCCTTTTTAGGAGAGCCGTCTCCTAGTCCTATCCCTGGGGAAAAAAATTATTTATATATAAGGAGTTGTGATTCTGAAGGTTGTATTAAAGATTCTTCTATTTTACGACTTGGGTTTCTCTTACGTTTCCACCTTTTTGATGGGTAAAGATTATATTTTTTGTTTATTGTAAATTTTATGGTGTTGTTTGCAGATTTAATAATGGGCAATGTTAGTGGAAACCCATCTGGGTCTGATGAGCTTCAAGACAGTGAACAAGAACAGGTTATGGATTCTTCTTCTTCTTCTCCGCTACCTGCTCCTCACTCTCCTCCGCATACTCCCAGGGCTTCCCCTCTATTGTTCACTCCTCAGGTCTCTCTCTCTCTCTCTCTCTCTCTCTCTCTCTCTCTCTCTCTCTCTCTCTCTTCTTCTGGTTCTGGTAATATTGCCGGTAAGTATTACGTGTCCGAAGATTATCGAGTAGTGGTTTATCCTGCAATAAACCCAAAATGCTTTTATTGAACGTATTTGTGTAGTTGATGTATATTTTGGGGATGCTTTTGTGTTCTAGCTGGCTATGTATTGGAAATTATGTGCAGCTTGTGTTCGATTTCCTTGATTGTTTGTGGAAAGTTGCGACTTTGGCTCTCATTAGTTTCCCTAAACTTGTAGTCACTAGAGAATTATTTGGGTTATTCCAGCTGAATGAATTTGCTCTCTTTTTTCTTCTTTCTGGCGTATGTTCAGTTGGTTACTCACAAGGTGTTTGATGGAAGTTCAGATTGTGCTTTAGATTTATCTTTGTTTCTTTCTGGTATTTTTAGTTTAGTCGTCTGCTTCTTTCCATAACTTCAAGTGAAGATTAGAATCTGGGTTTTGAACTTCTATACAAATACAAAATTCTGCTAAAATATGAACATGAGAGAGTTAAATGTTTCCATTTTCTTGTGGAAATAATATTTTCATTTGGGTTGTCGAAATACTTTGAACTATAAATTTCAAGTTGCAAAATTCTTATTTTGGTTACTTCCCAGAAGCATGGTCTAGATGCCTACTTCTATATGCATTTACATATGAACGAGCAAAGACTAAAGTGCTGTTGTGTTTCGTATTCCAGGTGCCTATGGTTCCCCTACAAAGACCCGATGAGATGATGCAATTCCAAACTCATACATGGGTGCAAAGTACGACAGAGGATGAGGATATGTTCTGTGAGCAAGGAATACCAACAATGATCACATGGACCCATGGTGGGAAGCAGGTGGCTGTTGAAGGATCATGGGATAATTGGAGAACAAAGTAGAGATAATTTGTTGAAGTTTTGATCATTTTTACCCTGTTTTGAAAATTTTTCCTAAAATTTTTCTCTAATGTAGAACAACCTTTATCTTATTTTTCAGAAAGCCCATGCAAAGATCAGGCAAAGACTTCACCATAATGAAGGTGCTCCCTTCAGGGGTTTATCAGTATCGGTTTATAGTTGATGGACAGGGGATGCACGCTCCTGATTTTCCATGCACCTATGATGACATGGGTATTGCATATAACATTGTGGACTTAAAGGTACTTGAATTATCTCTGAATTTTGGTTAATACAGTCCTTGGCATTCAGTTGCATCAATCTCTTTTATGTCCACGTGAACTGAGTTTTTTCTGACAAACAACACTGACACACGCACGCTCATGTAAATGGATGTCATATTTTCTTGAATTCTTTACTTTATTTTCCATCTTTGGACAAAATTTTACAGGGCCACGTAGTAAGTCTATGTCAAAAGGACACTGATTTTGCTTTAGTTCATGAAGTTTAAGATTCCTGGGTTGCACTTGCTTTCAGAATACAAAACCATGTGTGAATTTTAACAGTTATGCACGTTTGCTATTGTATATTTGCCATGTGTTGATATCTATGTGCTAGATATAAAGATCTCCAATAATCCTGCCAAAATGAATTATAACAAAAATGTGGCTGCCACACGATGGTGTAGAGAATAGCTAGATTTTATGTGATGCATTCTAAAGCTAGATATGATTGAAGGCTCAATGTTGACATCCATGATCTCTCAAGGTTACCTATGTTCAATTTCTTGTGTGTCTGAAATGCTTGTGCAAAATGATGTCAGCAGTGGTCTCATCTTCATGATGGAGAGCTCTTTAGAGACATAAACTTTCTTCCAAAAAATAGACATTTGAGTATGTTATGTAAGGTACAAGAGACCCTTAGTGGTGGGGGGGGGTTGCTTAAGACTCAAATCACTGAGCAGAGTTGCAGATTCAACTTCCTATGCCACTTGGTGAAATTGGCTGGTGGTCCACCAGGAGAAATATTTAGATACTTGCGTGGTCTAATAATTGAAGTTACTTTGCCAATGAAAGATCTGCAATGAATCTATTTCTTATCTGTATTCCTAATGCAAGGCATGTTCCTTTCATTATTACTAGCATGACAGACTACTTTCTTACTGACCCTGCCCATATCATCTTATTGCAAGAGAATATATCCTTTTGAAAAGAAGGGAAATTAGGTTTGAGGTATTAATATGTTATCTGAGGAAATTTTCCTGTGTTCTTAGTGTAGAAGTTTCAAGATTATAAATCTGGAAAATTCCATAAAAGTGTAGGATTTAGTAAGAAGAGAAGAAAAGATGAATTGATGATTGATAATGTCTTTCTATGTTCAATTTTTGACAAAATCTGAGAGCTTAAGCTTTCATTCCAACACTGCCTTGTTTACATTGATAAGTATTCACTATATAACTTTTATTATCGTTGACTTCCATCTGCATTCACAAATAGTTGTCATACATTGTCCCCCAGCCTCTATCCCTGAAGAATCATCAATAGCAACAATAACAATTTGGACCTTAATCCCTAAATTTTAGAGTCGACCATTTGAGAAACAAATATCGGGAAGATTAAAATATATATATATATAGGTAAAATTTTAAAACAAAAATCTTATAAAAAAAAGAGGCAAGAGTGGTAAATTAATTTGTTCGAATTCTCTTACGTCACTCATTCCTATCTAAGACCATCTCTTCAACTAAATATTTAACTATTATATCTTTACGGATAATTTGTATCAAGTTTTTAACGGCCTATCATTACTTTTTGTTAAATCAACTATATTTAAGTTCTCGATTTTCCCAGTTAGTGGTTTTCCCAGCTAGTGCGTCTTTGGCTATTTGTTGTACATGTTCAAACTATTTTAGGTGATACTTTCGCATTTTATCCATAATTGAACAACTCTTAACTTATTACGTATTTTTTTATTTCTAATTTTATTTTTTTTAGTTTTACCACACATTCATCTAAACATATTCATTTCAGTTACATCCATTTTTTGCTCTTGTCGTTGTTTAATGGCAAATATTCGGTGTCATACAATAACGTAGGTCTTATTGTGGTTTTATAAAATTTTCTCTTCAAATACAATGGTATCGTGCGTTCACAAAGAACTCTAGATGCTCTTTTCCATTTCATCCGGTTTGTTTAAATTTTATAATTCACATTTTTATCTATATTACCATCGTTCTAAATTATGGAACTAAAATATCTAAAACGTTCATTTTTTGATACGTCATTTCCTTCTAATCTAATCGTTTGTTCATCATTTTGATAATTGTCACTAAACGTACAACTCATTTACTCAGTTTTTGACCGACTCAATCTAAATCATTTGGATTGTAGTGTATCTCTCCATAACTCCAATTTAATATTAATATCATCTCTAGTTTTATCGACCAATATTATATTATCTGCAAAAAGTATATACTATGGTATTTCATTTTGAATATTTTTTTGTAATTTCATCAATCACTATTGCAAAAAAAGGATGATGTTTAATGTCGAAACTTGGTGAAATCCAATGTTAATAGGGAAGCTATCGCTCAAACCCCCACAAGTTCTTACGTTAGTTATAGTTCTCTCATATATATCTCCAATGAGATTAATATATCTCTTTTTTCATCAACGTCCACCACAATACGTCTCTAGAAACTCTATCATATGTTTTTTCAAGATCAATGAATACTAGTAAATTTGAGCAGAATACCTTATGCGTTTCTCTTTTGGGATGTCCCATTCAATCATGTCACACTTCTGGTGCCAAAGCCACATACTGTCGTTGTGCAAAAAATGAAGAAATTTATGTACCAGGCCCTTTCTAAAATTGAAAACTACTGCTGCTTCTCACCCACCCAAAACCTTCACAATCACGAGCTTTGTGGGTTTTGATGTTGCTGATAAGTATATGCATCAAAACTGTTAGATAATTCAGAATATACCAATATTGCTCTTAAGAAGATTTCAAGTTCTTATTTTACCTTTGATTGCATCAGAGTGTTCATCACCCCATCTATGATCAAGATGTTACTGGGGATGTAGGTATAACATCATCGGGAGGATCGATATCACAGTTACTGAGGATATGTGCTGTCATTTGCTATAAAAAATGTGCGACTTTTTCTTTCAAGTGTGAGTGTGACTACATAGGTGCATGAATAGTGCTCTGGCCACTACCTGGCCAAAGTTACCTAGGCGAACCTCAAATTTTGGCATTTCTTCAAAAAGATTTTGCGGGAACATTGTTCTCTCTATAAGAGTTGGATATCTGGAAGGGATCCATATCAAATGTGACTTTAGAATATTATACCAGGCACTTCTGATTTAATAGACAATGACCAATATTTGTATGGCCCAGTGCTAGCTGTCTTATTAAAATAAAATCTTTCTCATCAGTTGTTAGAATCATAACCGGCAAGAGGGATCTATGGTACATAATCTTACATGATAACTTTTCATTGGCACCACAAATTTATACTATCTTCTATTAGTACTCGTAACCGGCCCTCAAGTTCCAGTGGGCTGTTTAGTACCTGGGGGACACTTCAACGTACAACCAGCTAAATGTTTTTCAGGAACAAATCCTCACTGAAATCCTTGTTTGCCCCACTTTTAACTTTCACTTAATATACAGGAGGAATATTCTCACAGCAATTGTTGAAGGCATTGCCTATTTCTACCTGTCAGAATATGGTCTCATTGTGAAAACTCCTTATCAATATAATAAGTTGATGGGAAAAGAATATTATACCAGTAATTGAGCATTTGTCACTTACCTTTCAAGTCACAATAGGCAATTGCACTTCCATTCAAATTTTGTAAGTAATAAGCTTGGCAAGCTCCTTGGTGTCTCGAGTTCTTGTCAAAACATTAAAATTGAAGAATATCTTTTTCAAACATTAGTATTTATTCTTCTGCACTGACAGACGAATGGTAGAATTAGGCAACTCTTTCCTGGATTTGCATGCTCTAACCGCCCATTCTTTTTAAGCTTTTGTTTCCACCCATTAAATGTTGATTTATAGTAATAGGATTTTTGAGCAGCTACATGAAATGGACACCTTGTACATGGTTCTAGGGGTGAAGAGTTATGTGTGATCTTGTTCTCACTAGCATTATCTTAGTCATTCCTTGGTCAACAACTGGTATCTTAGATGCATATGTTATCTGCAGGATTATGTTCCAGAAGAGACTCGGAGCATTTCAGGCTTTGAATCTCCACCTTCTCCAGATTCAAGTTACAACAACCCAAGCCTGGGTTCAGAAGATTTTGCCAAGGAACCACCAATTGTGCCTCCACAACTTCAAATGACACTGCTAAATGTTCCATCATCATCCGGGGATATTTCCCGGCCCATGTCAAGGCCGCAGCATGTGATATTGAACCATCTGTACATGCAGAAAGGGAGTGGTCCATCTGTTGTGGCTCTTGGTTCAACACATCGGTTCCGGGCGAAGTATGTGACAGTGGTGCTCTACAAGTCCTTGCATAGGTAAATATGCGTTTTTGAAGGACTACGAGTTGATCATTTATTTGGCATCTGTTATTTATTTGTAAAACAAATGTTATGTTATGCTCAATGACTTTCATAGGTTCAGACAAAGGTTAGTTTAGGGAAGAAAAAAGAAAATGTTGGAATATGTCAGATAAACATGTTCACTTAATTCTATTTCACTTCGGATCTGTTATTAAAATTCCTCTTTTGTGTTCTTTATTGAGATGGAGGAGCTACTCAGTTTTTTTTTTTTTTGGGGGGGGGGGGGATATCATGAATGAACTTTCTTACTGGCAGATGTTTTGCCTTGGACCAATGATATTGCCTTTTGTGTAGAACTGAAATTCTTTATTACCAGGAAAACTTGCAATTGGTCCATGAAGGTTTCTAATATGAGTTGCACCGGTTCCGGTTTTTTATGTATGTTACAGAAATGGGGCTTGACTAAAGATTTGCAATCCTATCCATTGCCATACGTGTAGCGTAGCCCTTGCCCTCCCTGCCCTCCCTTATGTATGTTGCAGGGTTTAAGGCATCTGATGGATCTGCTACTTAGCTCATTTCTGTAGGGAATTAGAGGGGCAAAGTATTCAACCGGGCAAAAATTTTGCCTAAGGCAAGAAATGATTTCATATCTCTAGCATAAACGGTTGGCATTTTGAAGCATGTTGGTCTGTAAAATTAGTGAGGGAAAAGGAAGCTAATCTCAACTTCTTCAATTATGACTGTTTCATGTGCACAAGCACGTTGTAGATGACTTATTATCGCATACTGCAGTACCAAAAAAAATTATCGCATACTGTAGATATCATGCCCTGCCCTGCATGTGCGCACATGCACTGTACGTTTGGGTGAATTGCTTCAAAGTTTTGGATTTTTGACCAGTGCAGAACTACACGATCACATCATGCAGTCACACTAATTTTATAGCCCAGAGCTGATTCTTAGAAATGTGGCTTTCAGTTCCAGCTGGTGACCCTAGTTTTCCATATTCTGCTTGGATAAGAATAGAAGACATATTCTGAAAAGAAATGTGCGACCATTCCTATCAACATTTGGGCACATATTTGAGTTGAGTTGAGACACTGGCTACACACTGAAATGCCTATTAAGCGTAGATAAACATCAAGCTTTGTATACTAGCAAAAAGGCAGATGGTTACACGTGTCTACCAGACCATTGAACTTAAGAAGATAAGTTTTGTGATCAAATCAAACTTGACATTGCTGCTTTGGCTGTGCTTTTCGCACGATTATGCCTTATTGTATGGAATAGGTGAATCATCTATCTAACTGGGACCTTTATCCAGCCATTAGCAAAAGCAATGGCCAAGATCACAAAGGGTGTTGACATACCAAATATGATTATATAAGGAAGTGGTGTCTTCATCGGGTTCTCTCCTTCTCTTTCCCCCGCTGTCTGCCAATACCTGCATTTTTTAATTACAAATATATATGTATGTATATATATATATATATCCATAAGAAGAAGCTGAGAGATGAAGAGAACCCAATTTGGCAAAATTGATAAAGGGCTTCTGTTGGGGTTCTTCTTCTCTGGTGATGAATTTCTTCTTTCCTGCAGGCTTGATTTCTCCATCTCCTCCCCCTGGAAAAAGCACCACAATCATTCTGGCATTTTGTCATTTCAATTTCCTTTTTGCCTAAAAATAAGCAATTCATTGAATAGGGAATTATTACCTAAGTTTGCGCGAGTGTTGAATTTCCGAGACCTTGTCTTTGGGGTACTGAAGTTGAAGGAGAGAAAAGCGCACGATGATGACCTGAATGGGGCTGAAACTCTGGTGTTGATAGTGGAAGAGAGACTAACTTTGGCAGTAGACCCTGCCAGTGCCATTTTTCAGCTATACTGAGATGGGTTTGCTTTGCTCTCTCTTATTTGTCATACACTCACCATCTCTCTCTCTCTCCATATGATTTCATTAGTTCTGGACATGGATATGATTGGCCCAGGTTATATCTCATTATTTATTTATTTATTGACCTTATCTAAACTTGCTATGACCTAAAATTACCAACTCTTCTAATATACGAGGTGGTGCTTTGGACATCTCATGATTTTTATTTTCCTTCGTGACTTTGTCCCTCACTACTAGGCAAATATAACTTTCCACCCTATCTCTTTGTTCTTTTAGATATATTAATAAACATATTATATTACATATGACTTGTAATGTTATGCATTATCATGCGGTAGGATAATGAATCTCACTGTTGTGTATCTTTATCTATGCTTAATGATGAGTCTGAGGACTAAAGGACTATGGATACCTAAAGACTGAAAACTTGGTAAGCAAGTGTGCAAAGACCTAATACCTTGCAGATGCAATGTCAGGGTTTTTTGGGTCTCTGTGCATTGGGCAATGTGTCCAACCAGATGAATTCAAAAATGTTTCTTGATCCAATCTAATAAGTGTATTTTTCATATTCCTCTAACAATATCATATATAGATTAAAATCTATTAATTTATTACGAGAATAAAAATGTTAACCTTAATTTAAAATTCAACCATATTCACCCATAGCTAAATCAAAGTGTATTTACCATACCAATTACAACATACTTCATTTATCTATCTATTGGCTTATTTATTTAATTTTCTTTTCTTTTATTTTCTTTTTATTTCTGTTTTTATATATATATATATATATTTTTTTTTTTTTATTTTATTTTTCTTTTCTCTATATTTTTTTAATTTGTCTTTCAAATGATCGAATCTAAATATTGAAATTAAATCTTAATTTGTTATTATTGTTGTATCTGATGACACCTAAATTGATGCAAAACTCTCTTACTTTTTATGAAAAAAAACCTTCCAACTATTATTTGAAGAGAAAAGGAGAGAAAGCAACCGGAGGATAATTGGTCCGGTGACAAAAAAAAACTCTCTTAATTAAGACTCAGATTTAAATTGATATAAAAATCTCTTTCTTTTTCTAGAAAACCTTCTTATTATTATTATTTAGAGAGAGAGAGAGAGAGCGCAACAAATATATAATGATTTAATGGAAATAGTATTAGATTTTTTAATAAAAAGTTAGTTTTGAATTTTAAGTAGGAAAAGAATTATATTATAAAAGTTTCTTTTTGAAAAAAATTCTGATTGCAGTTTAAATTGAATTAGTAAGAGAGAGAAAGCGCCCGCATTTGTTTGCCTAACAATCACTTCGAAATTTTAATCAGTGGATGACTCCACCGCAGGGTTATTATCTTCCAGCAATAATCAGATAATAACCTCAACACCACACCACACCACACCACACCACACCACATTTTATTGTTTCAATTAATTAAACTTCAGTTAGTTTTTCGTTTTTCAGAAGCAATAAACACTCTTGTCTTAAAGTTTCCGCCACCTATGAAGATTCGAGTGAAACAGCGTAACATGACCATTTAATTAAGGAAAAGGTATCAAAATACAATTTTCTCCAACGTTGAATTTCAAAATTGAATCCTTCTCTTCTTTTAGTCGTTTGATTTAGCTTTTTTGTAACCTTCTAATCAGTCTTAGCTAACGTGGCAACTCCCGTCAGCCCTGAAACCTTGAATCCCTCGATCTCAATCCTCACTCACTCTTCATATGAACCGCAATCCAATTCCAACCCAATCCTCGGAACTTGGGTTTTCTTTCAGCTGGGTTTCTCGGTTTCTTTTGAGTTTCGATCAGTGATTGAGGTTCTGTCAGCAGATTGATTGTGGTGCAGTTGATGGTTCTTGTTCAAGATTGAATTTTTTAGGTTTTTAATACTATCCCATTTTTCCACTTTTTTGTTCTTCATCTGTATTCACTAATTCCACTAACGTTCATAGCTCAGAATTGGGTTTTATTCTATTTTACTATTGAAGGTATGCCAAAAATGTTACCGTGATTGATTTCATCTTTTGCTTTGGTTGGACTTATTATGGCACCAAACAAGAAAACCCAGTTCAAAGATGCTGCCTTTCGGCGATATATCTATGTAGTTTTTGTTACCGGTTTAGGGGTTTTTCCGCTTTTGTTTCTTTTAAAAAGTAATTCCACTTCAGATGTTGTAACTACGCCTCAATCGCATGATGCTACTGATGATGTTGTATTTAGTAAGGGAGAGAGACTCAACCTTCCCAAACAAAATGATTTGTCCATTTCGTTAGCTCAAAGAAACCAGTTGCCACCTACAAATTTGGATCTGTTCCCAAACCTACCCCAAGACCACATAACAATTGTTCTATATGTTCACAATCGGCCTCAGTATCTCAAAGTTGTTATCCAGAGTCTATCCCAAGTAGTGGGTATTGGTGAAACCCTGCTGGTTGTTAGTCATGATGGTTATTTCGAAGAAATGAATAGCATCATTGAGGGTATTAAGTTCTGCCAAGTGAAGCAGATTTTTTCTCCTTACTCACCCCACCTATTTCCCAATAGCTTTCCTGGTGTCTCGCCTGGTGATTGTAAGGACAAAGATGATCCCACAAAGATGCATTGTACAGGAAATCCTGATCAATATGGAAACCACCGATCACCTAAGATTGTGTCATTAAAGCATCATTGGTGGTGGATGATGAACACAGTGTGGGATGGATTGAAGGAGACTAGGCAGCATCAGGGTCATATTCTTTTTATTGAGGAGGACCATTTCATTTTTCCAAATGCATATCGCAACTTACAGATTCTTGTAGAATTGAAGCCTCTGAAATGCCCTCATTGCTATGCTGCTAATTTGGCACCGTCAAATGTGAAGTCAAGGGGGGAGAATTGGGACATGTTGGCTGCTGAGAGAATGGGAAATATTGGTTACACCTTTAATAGGACTGTATGGAGGAACATCCATAAAAAGGCAAATGAGTTTTGCTTGTTTGATGAGTACAATTGGGATATAACAATGTGGGCTACAGTTTATCCCTCATTTGGTGGTCCTGTTTACTCGTTACGGGGCCCCAGACCTAGTGCAGTACACTTTGGAAAATGTGGTTTGCATCAAGGCCAGGATGAGAGAGGAGCATGCATTGATAATGGAGTGGTTGACATTGAAGTTGGAGAAATTGACAAAGTTCCAAACATCAAACGGGAATGGAGTGTTCATGTGTACAAGCATCAAGCAGGTTATCAAGCCGGTTTCAGGGGTTGGGGAGGATGGGGAGACAAAAGAGACCACCAGCTGTGCCTGGCCTTTGCTTCCATGTATCTTCTTGGTGATTCTCCATCTTCTTCAAAAAGTGATTGAGATTTTGATTAGTACATAATTTCGGAACTTTCAACAATGGCCACGGTAGAACTGGTTTAGTGAAAGCATATGTAGTTGTTTTTCATTACACATTTGTAACTTCCTAAAGAAAATCTTGGCAAGGTGATGATCATATGAGATATGATTTTTTATTTATTATTTCAATGAACTTGTCACTCTATTCTATCTTTAACCTGCTTATGTACCTAATTTTGTTGGTGGAATGGGTGGTAGCATTATTTTTGGTGACGATCTGTTAAAACTTTTGAAACCGTTGTTTCTCTGCTGTTGTTTATGTGTTTTCTGGCAAGAGAATATTGAGTTTTAGAATGCTGAGTATATATGTTTTATATATGATCATATTCATGTATGCTGACCTACACAAAATAAAATAAAATTTTATTTTGCACATTTACTGCAAGAAATCGTTTCTTTTCCTGTCTTTGATTCTCTATACAAGTTTATATGTACTCAGCATTCTAAAACTTTGGAAAGCAGCGCATTAGTGTGAGCTTCAAGCAGGTTGTCAAGCTCGGATTAAGGGCTAAGGAGGCTAAAAAGGACAAAAGTGACCACTGTTTGTAGCTGGCTTCCACTTCGTGTATCTCTTTGGCAAGGATCTATGTTCTTCAAAAAGTGATAGAGCTATTGGCAATTCTGAGGTTTGCAACAATGTTCTCTGTTGAGTTTTTAACTTTTTCATTAAGAGTTTCATGGAAAGTATGTAGTTGTTAATCATTATTGGCAACTTCCATCTTGAAGAAAATTCTGCATAGAGCTCTTCCATAGTGTCAAGAATATTAAATCATACTTTTATTAGTAATCTTAGGGAACTTGTTTTTTTTCTCTGAATTATTTTATATTCCCTATTCTGAGTGGGTAATCTTGCATTTTTTTCCTCTAGTATAATAAAATTGATGGCTTGGCTTCTCTACACTTCTGTCTGCCTTATCTGGAGACCAAATGTTATCCACTGTTCAAAGTGGGCATATAAATCAATGTGAATAAATGCATCCATATTGACAGACATGCATACTTTATGTTGCCCATTTCAACACAAAAAGGGGAGTTCTTCCGTTTATGCTTATTTATCCATGTCTGTGTACGATCACACATAGCATCGCGTCCTTTTTTTGTGGTGCGGCTCAACAATCAGTTCCTTCTGTTTGATTAATGGGGATTGTTGTTTATCTGAATCTGGTGGCATTCTGGTGGATAATAGCCATCTTGATTTCTCTTTTTGCAGAGTCATTCAATATAGAGATGATTTACTGGGAAAGCCTATGGGGGATATTTGTAGGTTTAATTGAATTAATTCCTTCATCTGAAGAAAGATGATGGACTCGGAAAAAAATATGAAATGACCACATACAGGTCTGTGTTGGGACCCCATTGTTACATTCATTTATCAACTAGCTATTTCTGAGGCCTTGTTGGGGGGGGGGAGACACTAGAGTTTTTCTGTTGCTGCTGTCTTGGAAGTGCTAGTACTTGTACATTCCCTATTCAGAATGAAGTCTGAGGATTGAGGATTTTTTTTCTTTTTCAATTAAAATCAAAACTAAGAAAATGGCTCTGGTTGTTACTTATTTCTCAGGCCATGGGTGCCCAAAATGTTGAAACTTCGTTTCTGACATTTAAGGTGCTGGGAATTGTAGTCTTTAAGGGTGCATTAAATGGGTTTATTCTATGAACTCATCGTTTCATTAGCAGGATAGAAGATGGAAGAAGTGTGATCTTTGCACTTTGGTATTAGAAAAGCCCTTTAAAGAACTTTAAACACACACACACAGAGTTATACATTCTTTTCAGTAAATAAAGCTGCCTCCTGTTGTCTACTTAAAGTAGAGGTGAGGGTGGAAGAAATGAGTTGGGAATGCTAGAGCTTTCTAATTAGGAAGCTGAAATTGCTTGATTCTCATAAAACATGATTTTCTTTCATTTGTGTTCTAGAAACTGATCTAATGGTATCTATGAGACTTTTATGAGTTGTGGCATTTTCCCATCCTTGATCAAAGGGACAGCATATCATTTCCCTGGAGTAGAGCAAGGCAACCGCATGAAGGAAAATTGTGTTTTTCATTGAATAATTGCTTGGGTACTGAGTGTTGTCAATCAGTTTTCAACTAGTATAGTGACTGTTGTTGTTGTCATAGGATAGTGTTGAGTTGGTGACTAATCATTGACTTGTTTTTAGTTTGCACAGAAAGTGTGGTCATAGATTTTGTGTTTTTTTTTGGGAGAACTTGGGTCATGTTCTGTTAGTTGATTACCTTGTTGGGAAGGTCTGAGTTCCTCTTCGCTTCATGTGGACCATACCGCAGAAGAGGAAACCAACATGTACCAATGATGTGGGGTTTCTGATTTTAAGGCTTTATTGTTGAGAGCCTCACTTGAGTGGTCTTGTTTATCAGCCAAAATCTGCTCCTTGGGCATGATATCCTTGAATGATGGAATAAGTTTTGGTTTCCTCTGCGGTGATGCTGTCGTTCTTGTTTGGCTTCCTGTAAAGAATTAGATTTGGTTTCCCTTGTGGAAAGGCTTCGGCCTGGTCAATGTTTAGTGGTAGTGCATTTATTATTATTAACTAAAAGGTTCAGCACGTCTGGCTGAAATTCGCCTCTTTCTTGTTTTCTTGATTCTCCTTGACGTGCATGCCTAGCAAGTTTAATGGATTTTACTAGCTCCCAAGAGGATGAGTTGATCTTTGCTTTCTTTTCTCTATGTTCTTTGACCTATGGAGGGATTCTGGAATTCATGATTGATGAAGCAACTGCTGATAGGAGGCTATTATTACTTATTTATTTACTTTTGGTGGGTTGCTTGTGTGGGGAAGGGGAGAGTTTTTACATGGGCAGATGGAGGCCGGAAGCATTCAAAGGAGCAATTGATTTAGCAATAAATGTATTAATTTGATTTTTTCCCCCGGGGGGGGGGGGTGTGAAAGGCCACAAAATCCATTAGAAGGTTACAGCAGAAGAGGGCTTACATTCCATTGCTGTTGATATGAGCTGAACTCTATGGAAACTTGGAGAATTTGAATGCAAGGTGAGATTATGGATTCATCCAACTTCGGTGTTGAAATTTATTATGGCTGGGTTTTATTAGCTGATAAGTTGAATGAAGTCACCAAATAAATTTATCTAGTCACGCCTTGTCTGGAAAGTGAATATTTTCCCTTTCTTAGACAGAATTAGTGATTCTTGCTGGGACTCCTTCAAGGCCTTGGTCCACCTTCTGATCAAAGTATTGATGTCTGATTCTCTGTCCCTACCTCCTCTTTTTTCCCCTCCATTTTCTATATTGTGGCTCCGTGTTGGTTTCATGCCCATTTTGTTTGGACATATGTCTTCTCTTACTGTAGTCCACACGGGTTTAAAAGGATACTCAGCATCAATCTCTTATGTACCAACCAACCATATTGCAAGTCTCCTAGCATGAGCTTTGGAATGTGGTCACAACCTTGTTGCAATACTGATGTCTTATTGTGCAGCATTTTCTTGTACTGAAGCTTAGGAGGAAATCACACGGACAATGTTGCCTAATTACTGCTATTTTGCTTTAGTTGTAAAGCACCAAGTAAAAAGTAACCTCTCTCCTATTTCCCATTTGGTTTTGGTTTACATGGCAAAGTGTGATGTGATTGCATAAAAGACAACCTTTGCTTGATGTTTTGCTTGTTTTGATAAAGCAGAATGTAGGAGACAACATGGGACATGTGGGGAGCATCACCATGAAAAGGAGCGTGAAGCTGGGCTGAGAGTTTGGACAAAGTTACACACCAGAGACGAGACTGTGTTGCTATAGGGAGTAGAAAAAGAAACTAGGTCACCACAACTTGTGCGGAGGTTGCGTCGACCACCTCCCTGATGTTCTTATCCTTGGTCGCATACATGATAATTTCTCCGCGAGGATAAGGACATCCTGGGTCGCAGGTTTGATTGCAAGCATTGATGAGAACTTGAAGTTAACCTTGATCTTATTCTAGCTAAAAACGGTTAGAACTGGCCCTTGTTAATTGCTATAAACTGAATCCCAATAAATGGCCTCTGGAATTCTCGTTTTCCTTTTCCTTCATTTTCTCTGCAAGGGCAAAAACCTTCAGTCGCCCTACCATTCCATAGCATCTCCCAAAATTTTTAAGGTTCCGAAAAAGAGAATAATCAAACTTGTATTAGGGGTCCTCCGCTCTCTTTTCCCTCAATCGCCTCCTACAAACGATGCTAGTGTATCCATTTCCCCAACAGTTTATAAATTAGCAAAAAAAGGAAATTGCTTTTGGTTTCCATTCACCATTTCTCCACCAAGAAGGTTAGAAAGAAAAAGGGGGAACTTTTAAAATATTTTGGCATAATAATTAAAAGAAAATTTTGACACTGGTTTTATTACAAGATATAGCTGCATCAGTGGACTTGTAATTTCTCCAAAAGTGGGGTTTGCGTTGTTTCCATTAATTGGATTTGTGCTTGTCATTCTTTGGGCGCATAGGTCGTACTGATCTTTTCTATAATTATTGCAATTTCAGCAAATGTCCTTGAATGGACATGCTATTCTATTCATTGATCTTCAAAATGACGTGCCACATTAGCATGCTTACAGTTTTAAAATGGGTTCCCCTACGGCCATATGACTGTTGATGGTATGGGTCAGGAATGTTATCCAGATACAGTAGGACTGTCCCTTTGGTGGAGGAATATGACCAATATTTATCTACCTATCTATACATATATTATTAAAATTTATAAATTTAGAATTATATAACGAGGTAATTTAAATAAAAAAGAGTAATTTTTCTTCTATCATCATAAAATAAATTGAAATTATTAGAATTTAAACTTACTTTTAAGAAAAAATTAATTGGGAATACAATATGCGAAGATGGCTAAAATTTAGCCCCCCCCCCCAATGGGATCTATGGTATTAAGAATAAATTAAGACTATTGCAACTTGTATGAATGCAAGTCAAAAGTTCTACCAATCCACTGTAGCAATTTTTATTATATAATAGATAATGACTTTATTACTACGACCACAATTTATAGTCCCTTATACAACAAATTATATTTTCCATAAACAAAATTTTCCGAGACATTCAAGTGATTCTTTGTTAACCCAAAAACAAAACCTTATTCCAAAAATAAATCCATCCTAAATTTAGCACTGCTAAAGAAATCGGAAATTTTCCACTTTCCACTTTTCGATCATTCCACAGAAATACCAAAAAATATCGGATAAATAAATTAGGAAGTAAACATAAAAAGGAGCAAAATGGTGGAGGTGCCGTGCGGTTTACAGTCTGGAGTCAAAAGTCGGCGTTGTTTTTCTCGCAAGTATTTTAATTACTTAGAAAACATTATGATCAGTTCTTTCTTTCATGGCCAAAAAGCCGCAAGGTGCCAGATGGGTATCACGTCTTGCTGTCGATCACCCTCATTTCATGGTCAGTCCTCCCTTTTTTCTTAGTATTTTTCATATCTCTGCTTCCTCTCTGGGTCTTGGGTATTTGAATTTTGTCTCAAAAGATACGATGACGAATTGCCAAATTCAAAACCAATTTGAAGGAATTCTGGTTATTTGAGTTGTTATCTCAAAGGGGTTTTTGACAAAGTTGTCATTTTTGTCCGTTATATTTGGTGTTTTTTTTAACAAAGAAGGGGAACCCACCATGGAGTTGTTCTTGCTCTTGAAGAATCATTTGTCTTCTGGCGCTTTTTCTTTATGGGTACGCTTTATGGTTTAGAATCGAATGTGAATATTAACTACCTTCAATGGCTGCAAGGCTTGTAAAATGCAAAAAGGAATAGCTTTTCTTTTCTACAGAATTCATTTGGAGGTCGATTTCACTCCTCTTTTTCACTTTCCTCATGTTCTCTGGGTCCAGGTAGATTCTCTGGTTAAATTTGAGCTGATATAATGTGGCTTTCTTTTATGATTTGGCTTTAGTTATGTGCTGTGACGTAAGTGTCGTAGAATTATGGTCATTCCTCTTGGAGAAACAAATATACTTAGGATTCAAAGTTCAGGGGTTCTTCTTTTGAGTGTTGTGGTTTTGTATTATCTCATTTGCATAGGTTGCGTTGATTAAGGAATTTGTGTTTGATAGAGAAGGTGTAGGAAAAGCTTTGAGGGAAGTAGAGAAAGAGGGGAAGGAGCTAAGATATGTCGTCAAAGTCCACAAATAAGACTAATTGTTCGAGAAGTAGTTCTGCTCGATCAAAACATGATGCTCGTGTAGTTGCCCAAACGCCCATTGATGCAAAACTACATGTTGATTTTGAAGAGACTGAGAGGTTGTTTGATTACTCGACTTCGATTGACTTCAACATTTCTAGTTCCACTAGCAATGTCCCATCTTCCACAGTTTCTGCTTATCTTCAAAAGATGCAAAGAGGGAGGCTTATCCAACCGTTTGGTTGTGTGATTGCTGTTGATGAGCAAAATCTCACTGTTCTTGCCTACAGTGAGAATGCACCCGAAATGCTCGACTTGGCACCACATGCAGTTCCAAGCATGGAGCAGCAAGAAGCTCTCACTTTTGGAATTGATGTGCGAACACTCTTTCGGGCCTCAGGTGCTGCTGCACTTCAGAAAGCAGCTAACTTTGGGGAAGTTAATCACCTCAATCCCATTTTGGTTCATTGCAAGAACTCAGGTAAGCCATTCTATGCAATTTTGCACCGCATAGATGTGGGGCTGGTTATAGATTTGGAACCAGTAAATCCAGCTGATGTGCCAGTAACAGCTGCTGGGGCATTGAAATCATATAAGCTTGCAGCTAAAGCCATCTCAAGGTTACAGTCTTTGCCAAGTGGTAATACGTCACTCTTGTGTGATGTCTTAGTTCAGGAAGTGAGTGATTTAACTGGTTATGATCGGGTAATGGTGTATAAATTTCATGAAGATGAACATGGTGAGGTTGTGGCTGAGTGCCGTAGGCCTCACTTGGAACCTTTTCTTGGCTTGCATTACCCAGCCACTGATATTCCACAGGCTTCGAGGTTTCTCTTCATGAAAAGCAAAGTTAGGATGATCTGCGATTGTTCGGCACCACCAGTGCAAATAATCCAAGACAAGAGCTTGGCTCAGCCATTGAGTCTTTGCGGATCCACATTGAGATCTCCGCATGGGTGTCATGCACAGTATATGGCAAACATGGGTTCAATTGCATCACTTGTGATGTCGGTGACAATCAATGAGGATGATGATAATGAGGTTGAGAGTGTCCAGCAAAAGGGCAGAAAATTGTGGGGCCTTGTAGTTTGCCATCATACTAGTCCTAGGTTTGTACCATTTCCCTTGCGGTATGCATGTGAGTTCTTGATTCAGGTTTTTGGTGTACAGGTAAATAAGGAAGTTGAATTGGCAGCTCAGCTAAAAGAAAAGCATATATTGAAGACCCAGACTGTGCTTTGTGACATGCTCCTTAGAGATGCTCCTGTTGGAATTGTAAACCAATCACCTAATGTGATGGATTTAGTTAAGTGTGACGGGGCTGCACTGTATTACAGGAACAAATTTTGGTTGCTTGGGATCACCCCTACAGAGGCACAAACTAGAGAACTTGCTGGATGGCTGCTTGAGTGCCACAACGGGAGTACAGGTTTAAGTACTGATAGCCTCATGGAAGCCGGCTACCCGGGTGCTTCGGTTCTAGCGGATGCAGTATGTGGAATGGCTGCCATTAAAATAACCTCAAAGGATTTCCTGTTTTGGTTCCGTTCCCACTCGGCGAAGGAGATTAAATGGGGTGGGGCAAAGCATGATCCTGTTGACAAGGATGATGGAAAAAAGATGCATCCTAGATCATCTTTTAAGGCTTTCCTGGAAGTGGTTAAGTGGCATAGTTTGCCTTGGGAAGATGTTGAAATGGATGCCATCCATTCTCTACAGCTAATATTGAGAGGATCCTTGCAAGATGAGGTTGTGGATGACTCCAAAATGATTGTTAATGTTCCTTCGGTTGATGAAAGGATACAAAGGATGGATGAGTTGCAAATAGTCACCAGTGAAATGGTTCGCCTCATCGAGACAGCTTCAGTTCCAATCTTGGCAGTTGATGCCACTGGTAATGTAAATGGATGGAATACCAAAATAGCGGAGTTAACTGGAGTGACTGTCTACCAAGCAATGGGGATGCCTTTGGTTGATCTTGTCACGGAGGATTCAGCTGGTCTAGTGAGGAACATGCTGGCCTTGGCTTTGCAAGGTAACTATACATCCCCCCCCCCTTTTTCCTTGGTTTTTATGGGCCTTCTCAATCTATTTGACTCTTTTTGTCTTATTTCTACAATGCTCATTTTTTTATTCCAACTTAAATTTTATGAAGAGGTCTTAGGTGATTTGTGGACAAAACTCTGTGGCAGTTGTGCTTCTCATCCTTAAAAATGTCACCAGCAGACCTGGGTCTGTTTGCCATGTGGTTGTGTTGTTTTATTTGAGATATTCAAAGCTCTGTATGTATGTCAGTTGATGTTAAATACATACAAGAACAGAGATATATTTGTGATGGGGTTTTTCTCTTGGACATCAAGACATAGGCAATTAGGCTACTAATTCATCTTTTCAGTTTGACTTTAAATTTGTTATTATGTGATATGGGACAGCACAATAAGAATAGGCCATTATGCCTCAAATGGAATTTACCAAACAGTTGAGATAGAACTCTCAACTGGAATTTTATTGATTATTAAAAGATGCTTAAAATATACACAGTACGAGTATCTATAATCGTTCTTCTATCTGTGGTTTTCTAAGACTAAATTAAGAAATTTTGTAATTATTCTCTAACAAAACAAAGAAAATAAAAGCAAGTTTGGAAATAGATTCTAACAAAAATGGAAGCAAATTAACATTTTCAACAAGAATGAAAATCGGCAGTTCAAAGTGATGATTGCAATGTTCTGTATGATCATCATATACCCTTTCCCTTCAATTTTGATTCACCAAACATGCAACAAGATTAACTGAGTGGTTCTATCCTAGTACAGTACGACTGCCTTAGTTACTCCTCGACTTCTTTCATTAGAAGAAAAGTTGCATCAGATTATTGAATGTCACTTCTATGCTTTTGATGTTCTCTTTACTCAATCTCAATAAAGAGAAATATAGTCCTGCATTCTTCCCTCTGGTAAGTTGGTTTATAGAATGCACATGTTGATGTTCACATGCATGTGCACTTGAACACCCACCACTGACACATGGCGAAACTCAAACTTGTAGCCGCTTTTTCAGGTGAACGCAGTTTCGTTACTTCCATTGACAGACAACTAAACTTGATGTCATTCTTTTCTGCATCATGCATCCCCCCTCCCCCCCCCCCGGGGCCCGCGTGTGGGTTTTATGTTCCAAAACAATTATGCATCTGATGTGACATTTGAATGGCAGGTGTAGAAGAAAGGAATGTTGAAATGAAACTCAAGACAGTTGTTCCACAAGAAAATGATGGTCCTGTGATCTTAGTGGTTAATGCCTGTTGTAGTCGAGACATAAAGGAAAACATAGTGGGGGTCTGTTTTATTGGACAGGATATTACAGGACAAAAGATAGTTATGGACAAATATACTCGTATGGAAGGTGATTATGTAGGAATTGTGAGGAGCAGATGTCAACTTATTCCACCAATTTTCATGGCTGATGACCTTGGCAGATGCTTGGAGTGGAATGATGCAATGCAAAAATTATCTGGTTTGAAGAGAGAAGAAGCACTTGAGAGGGTTCTTTTAGGGGAGGTTTTTACGGTGAATAATTTTGGATGTCGTGTTAAAGATCATGACACCTTAACCAAGCTCAGGATATCACTAAACAAGGTGTTTGCTGGGCAGGATGCAGAAAAGCTGGTATTTGGCTTTTTTGATCAACAAGGTAAATATGTCGAAGCATTGCTTTCTGCAAGCAAAAGGACAGATCCTGTGGGGAAGATCACTGGTGTTTTGTGCTTTTTGCACGTGGCCAGTCCAGAACTACAGTATGCAATGCAGGTGCAGAGGATATCAGAACAGGCTGCAGCAAGTAGCCTTAAAAAACTGGCATATATCCGTAGGGAAATCAAAAATCCCTTAAATGGCATAACCTTTGTTCACAACCTAATGGAATCTTCAGAGCTATGCAATGAGCAGAAGCGCCTTCTCAGAACAAGCACATTGTGCCAAGAACAATTGGCCAAAATAATTGGTGACACTGACATTGAGAGTATTGACGAATGGTATGTCCCTCAACAAGTCCCTATCCAGTGCGTTTGTCATTTGAATGCTTTTTACACATTTTCAAATAGTCAGAAAGCATGAAAATGGTAATTCATGATATAGAATAATAATAGCACTTTCACTGTTCACAGCTTTGGTCATTCCATATTCTTAGTGGTTAAATGATAAATCTGATAGTCCATCGATCAAGCAAGACTTGATGAGCTTTCTAAATGCCAATGCAACAGTTAGCAATGTGTTAATGAAGAACTGGCAGGGAAAGGAATAACGTGTGGAAACTGATGCTGAGACCCGTCAACATTTAAAAGCCATAATCATCATGGGTTGTGCTTTATTCTCTGCCTGTCGTTTTTTTTTTCCCTTTTCCTTTTTTTAGTTCATTTAAACAGGATCTGCAGGACTGCTTTTTGACTGTCATGTACTTCAATTGTTCTTTTTCTGATGGTCAATTGAGTTTCACTTGTTAGTCTATTTATTAATTAATAGGTAGTCTTCACTTAAGTTCATGCAATTGTTCATTTGTCACTCTTTTTTCAAGCAGCTTTTAAATTATTATGGCACTTACTGCAGTTATATGGAAATGAACATCGGTGAGTTTAACCTTGGGGAAGCACTTGAAGTTGTCATAAATCAAGCTATGATTTTGAGTCAGGAACGCCAGGTGCCCATTATCCATGACTCACCTGCTGATCTGTCATCAATGTACTTGTATGGTGACCATGCGAGGCTGCAGCAAGTGCTTTCTGATTTCTTGACAAATGCACTACTCTTCACCCCTCCATTTGAAGGATCATCTGTTGCACTGAGGGTAATCCCAAGAAAGGAGCCTATAGGGACCAAGATGCATCTTGTTCACCTTGAATTCCGGTAATATGAATTAAATCCTTTTTATGTGTTTTCCTAGCTGGTTTATCATAATCTGATCTGATGTTCCACCTAATAATACATTCAGCAGACAGCTTCGGTATTTGGAAAACAGTAATAAAGATGATAGAGAAATCTGAGTTTGTCTTGCAAGTTCTTTTTGTTAGTGTAATGTCCTCGCTGAGGACTGGCTGAATAATTAATTTACAAAGTGAACATTTGAATTCTTAATTTGGTTTACAATTTTAAATGGCAGCATCATCCACCCAGCGCCAGGGATTCCCCAAGATTTAATACAAGAAATGTTTCACCACACAAAAGGTGTCTCAAGGGAGGGTCTTGGATTATACATCAGCCAAAAGCTTGTGAAGACAATGAATGGAACTGTACAGTATCTGAGGGAGGCAGAAAGATCGTCCTTCATCATTCTCATAGAATTTCCATTGGCTCGCCACCCCGAACATTCATGAACCGTCTATGAGAACATGGAAACCGCTGCTACAGAGCTTCCTGTCAGCCCTAAATCCAACCGGGCTAAGAGCATGCCAGCTCGGGTAAATGGTAAGCCAAGCCTATTGGCACTTTGGAAAAGAAATCTTGACAAGGCAAGATAGCGCGGCAGTCTTTTTCATAACTTTGGGGTTTTGTCTTCATTGACCACGAGCTGCAAAATGATGAGGCCTTTCAAAATCATCTGGGACAGTGAGATGAAATATTAGTATCTTTGCTGGTTGGTTTGGAGCTCGATCAAATGGGCTAGTATGATCTTTGGTTCTTGTCTGGAGTAATGTCAGTACTACTTGTTCATTGTGCAGTTTTTGATTTCCTCCCCTTTTTTTTTTTTTAATATCACCGATATCTAAATTCATATTATGATTAGTGTGGATCGGGACTTACATTGGCCCATTTTGGAGACTATCCTCCTTATATAATCTTTTTTATTCTCAAAATCTGAACCCAGGATCGTGATTAAGGGAGTTAATATCATATTCCACTAGGCCGACTAGATGGATTATCGGTTGATTTTTTTATTTCATTTTTCAATAATTTTTCGTGGAGAGAGATGACATTTGTGGACAATCTATGCCCAACAACAAATAATTCTTAACCCATTTTGTCCTCCAATGTAACAAAAGGGTTCAAGTCGTTGCACTAAGAATAGTATATCTTTGCCATAAAGATGATGATGACCGCAGAATTCTATCCTATGTTATTGAGCAAAAGTCCAAAATTTATATATCACGTTAATTGAAATGCCATATAAATTTTGAGTTAAATTTCAAGGGACAAAATTTAGAAGGAAAAAAGAAAATTTGGTGGCAGCTTCCTGCCCTAAACGTTTCACTGCCACCTAGACGTGGCCATGATTCGGGAACAGCCTTCTTCTGGTTTCAGTTTTAGAGTCGAGAGATAACAGTTATATACTTGGTGTCCCTATCTGATAATCTCTGCCCTAATTTATATCTAAATTATTTACTTTAGATCATGTTTTACTTTTACCTTCGGAGTCGTCGACGACACCAAATGTATTTTTTGATTTTATTTTTCAAAATTATTTCCTTGTTTTCATAAAATTATCACATTTTATTTTTTATATACATGCAAAATAATACAAACTAAAAATCCCAAATAACCAAATTACAATTTCGTTTTTGGTCGTTTAATACCGGAGAGTATTCAATTAATTAAATTATTAATATTCGATTGGGTATTGTTTTTAACAAATGTTCAAAAATAATATTAAATAGATGAAATAAATTATAAAATATATTTTTTTTTGAAAAAAGAGAGAGAAGCAATCAAAGATTTATCGGCGTAATGGAAGGGTTTTACGTCTCTTAATCAAATGCTTGGATTGGAGCCTCCTTGGGAATGGAAAAGACTATTTTGGGAGATCTTCCTTTCTATAGAAGGCCTGACAATTAGGTTAAGCTGGATTAGTTGGAGTAAAATTTTGAAAGAGTCAAAAGAAAAAAAAAAAAAAAAAAAAAAAAGAAAAGAGGAGAGGCAGAGAGAAGGGGAGAGGCAGCTAGTGGGCTTACGGCCCAGAGATAAAAAAGAACCCGGTCCACGAAAACACATGGAATGGAAGGGAGTTGCTGATCGGAACGAACAAATCCGAAGCGCGAAGGAAACGAGAAGAAGAAGAAAAGCAAGAGCATTTGAAAGGGTTTTCAAATTAAACCTATGAATTTGACCATTTCTAGACACCGAATCGCTCAATATAATTACAGGGTAATCTAGGGTTTGCCTTGTTAATACTTTATTTCTTGCTACTTCAAGAAAAAAGGGGGGGCTCAACTTTGAACGAAAACCCTTTTTCACTCTATTAATCAAACAGATACCGGCCGTTCCTGCATTGTGCAAGGAAAGGAAACTCCTAGGTTTTGCAGCAATTTCTAATGGTAATATCTTTCTTTTCTTCCCCATTCCAAATGATGCATTCCAAGTAAAACTAGGTTCTTCATGACGATAATTGAGCTTAGTTTCTGAATCTGACTTTAAGGTTTTGTCTGTCTTTTGTTTGGTTTCTTTTGCTAATATCTCTTGTTTTGATTTTTGATATGAGATTTCAATTGAAAAACTTGTTTTGAGTGTCTGGCTTCTTATATTATGCCTATTTTGCTGTAGTAATTAGCCTGTTCTTGAGGGTCTGAGATTATGCTAACTTTCTCCAACAGCTGGAAAAATACTAATGATTCGAGTTTTTTCACATTTCATTTGAGGCATTTTTGGTCGAGAATTCAGCTTAGTTCTAAATATAGGGTTTTCTTTATATGATCATTTTGAAATTGGGTTGATAGTCCTACTTCGATGCCTCATGCTTTCATATTTGGTATGAGTTTCAACATATATATAAATATACATAATATTTACAGTCTGATTTTCCAACAATATAATGTTAGATGGTGCTTAGCTCATTATAGTCTAGTCACTAGCTAAGCTTCAACTTTGTTTTTCTTTGAATGAAGGTATTATAACTTTCACCTAATAATTTGGGAACTTAAAATGGCTAATAAGCCATCCAACAATATCTGGATTCGCCGGCAGCAATGCCCTTGTGGGGATTGGAAATGCTATATTAAATATGAGGAAGATCAGATGGCACTACGTTCTCAAGTGGTTAAAAGTGAAACGTCCTCATCAACTACATTGGAAGCTGTTTTTACACCGTATGTAGGTCAGATATTTAAAACTGATGATGATGCATTTGATTATTACTGTACCTTTGCTAGGAAGAATGGGTTTTCAATTAGGAAAGCACGCTCGACTGAGAGCCAAAATATGGGAATTTATAGAAGAGATTTCGTTTGCTATCGCTCTGGTTTTAACCAGCCGAGAAAGAAGGCCAATGTGGAGCATCCCAGGGATCGGAAATCTGTTCGTTGTGGGTGTGATGCAAAGTTGTATTTAACGAAGGAAATTGTTGATGGCGTTACTCAGTGGTATGTTTCGCAATTTAGCAATGTTCACAATCATGAATTGTTGGAAGATGACCAAGTGCGTCTGCTTCCTGCATACCGCAAAATACAGGAGGCTGATCAAGAACGGATTCTTTTACTTTCAAAAGCTGGATTCCCTGTGAATCGAATCGTGAAGGTATTGGAATTAGAGAAAGGAGTTCAGGCAGGGCAGTTGCCCTTCATTGAGAAAGACGTTAGGAATTTTGTCAGAACCTGTAAGAAAACTGTTCAAGAAAATGATGCCTTGCTCAATGAGAAGAGAGAAAATGACATGTTGGAGCTTCTGGAGGCTTGCAAGACAATGTTAGAAAGAGATGCAGACTTTACTTATGATTACACTGCGGATGAAAATGGCAAGGTTGAGAATATTGGATGGTCTTGTGGGGACTCTGTTCGTGTTTCCAACGTGTTTGGCGATGTAGTGACCTTTGACACTACATATCGTTCTATCACCTATGGAATGCTCCTCGGCATGTGGTTTGGCATAGATAGTCATGGCAAGGCAATTTTGCTTGGGTGTGTTCTCTTGCAAGATGAGACATCTCTTTCATTTTCATGGGCTTTACAGGTTTGTCAATGCAACTACTTGTTATCATTCTGTAACTCTTCTTATTTCTTCTTATGTTATTATTTCTTTCACACAGACATTTGTCCGATTTATGAGGGGAAGACGGCCACAGACAATTGTTACCGATCTGGATTCAGGACTTAGGGATGCCATTGCTGGTGAGATGCCAAATTCTAGACATGTTGTCAGCATGTGGCACATTTTGTCCAAGGTGCCAAGTTGGTTCTCTTCACTATTAGGAAATCAATATGCGGAATTTAAAGCTGAATTTGATTCATTATGTAATCTTGAGAGTGTAGAAGATTTTGAACATCAATGGAATCATGTGGTTACGAAATTTGGCCTTGGATCAGATAAACACATTGCTCTACTCTTTTCTAGTCGAGAGTCCTGGCCAATGTCCTATATTCGGAGTTATTTTTTGGCACGAATGGCCACCCTGGAGTATTCAAGGTCTCTGGATTCATTTCTGAAGGAAATCCTGACTGAACAATCATCTTTGGGAGTTTTCTTTGAGCAGGTAATTTTATAGAACATTTGTTCATGCCATCGTACTCATAGAGTTGTGATTAAGCTCCTTATGAAATTGTTGCAGGTGAATGTTGCTGCCAGTCTTGGAAGTCAGACCAGAGAAGACATGTCATATGCACATATTAAAACATGCATGCCTATTGAAGAACATGCAAGAAGCATTCTGACACCCTTTGCCTTCAATGTGTTGCAGCATGAAATTTTACTGTCTATGCAATATGCTGCTTCAGAAATGGCTAATGGATCATATTTTGTCAGACACTATAAGAAAATGGATGGGGAGTGTCTTGTGATATGGATACCTGAGGATGAACAAATTCATTGTTCATGTAAAGAATTCGAACATTCAGGAATCTTATGCAGGCATTCGCTTCGAGTACTTGAAATGAAGAACTACTTTCAAATCCCAGAAAGATATTTTTTGTATCGGTGGCGACAGGAGAGTTCCATACTTCCAATGGATGACCAAAGCACTCAAAGCAGAAATGATGAATGGTGTCAGGCCTTTCATTCTCTTACTGCAAATCTATTGACAGAATCATTGATCTCTAAAGGTCGTTTTGATTATGTCCATCGAGAACTTAGTGTTCTCCTTGACCATGTCAGAAACATGCCAATTATTGATGAAGTTGCTTTAAATTTGGCACCCGATATCATTGGTGATTCGTAGATTTCTTCATGTCAATAGTGCTGGTTAATTTTTGACTGCATTTTGAACTCAAAAAGTCTAAAAAATCTTGGACCTTTTCAACATGATAATGTTGAAGCTTCCAAAGAATTAACAGAATTTCTAAATTTTTCTGTGGTATTTGTTTGACAGTGTAGACCATCCTATGGATTCCTTTTGAAAACTTCTATGAATTTCATATTTACCGGTCATCCTTAATATTATAGAGTTCTAATCTAAGTTATTCTAGACCAGTCACCTGAATTTCAGACTGGTATAAAGTAGGCCTCTAAAAATTCAGGGCTTGATGTATAAGGACAGTCAATCTGCTGGTGCAATTTATGAGAAAAAATTGGCCATGCTTGGTGCTAAGTAGAGGTAGTTACATGAATGTCTTGATTGTGTTGGGATAGAGCAATAGCAGGTTTATTGCTTCAACGTGTCCAAAAATTGGCAAAATGAGGGAATAACATCTTCGTAGTGTAAAAAGTTTAGCTTGAGTTGAACATCTTTATAAAGTTAGCAATAGCAAGAATGATTGTCTTTCTCTACTTCAGATCAAATTGATCTCACCTTTTTGTGTATGCAAACTTCTGCAGTCTTGTATGCACTTAGAATATGAATAAAGTTGCTTTAAAGTACATTCTTTGGTGTATTTAATTCCATTGAGGGCTCCTCACATCACAGGATGAATCTGGCAATGTCCTTACAAACTTATCTAACAGCTTTTTGAGGCAGTAAACATTGGAATACCAGTTTCTACCGGACACATTGCAGTACTTTTTCATGTATGAGAAGGTTGAAGATTCCTACAATTTCATATCTTTCTGAAGACAGCCGACATTACTGACAGCGGTAAGATTAATCTTGTCTCCATTACTGAAGGTTGGTGGCAAGGAACAGAGCAAGATTGAATTTAATTTTCAAAATAGTTCGTAAATGTTTGTTTGCATCTCAGATTGATTCGGTTCGTTTTTAGTAGCTAAAGGTATAAGCACTAGTGACTTGGAAGATTTTTTTTTTTTTTTTGATGAAACAATTCTCTATTCTCAATGGCCTGCTTTTAAACTTTGGGGAGAAGCTAGGTAGCAATTGATCACATGATCACTGCTATGACTTGATGTTGTGACATATTTGTGATATCTTAAAACTCTGATCTAGCAGTGAATCTTAGAGAGTCCACCATGCTAATTTAACATTCTGTTAATATAATTGCTTTCATTAGCCATTGTGCTGGAGGACTACCCTACATGGGATCATTATGCTAACAAAGATGCTCCACTTGACCCGTCAAAGGTTCTCTCTCTCTCTCTCTCTCTCTCTCTCTCTCTCTCTCTCTCTCTCTCTCTCTCTGTAGTGTGAATAAGGAGATCCACTATGATTTTTTCTGACTTTAATTTTGTCCTCTTTCTGAGGACTTACAAGTCAAGTGGGTAATGACAGTGAAGCTTCTTCCTGTAAAATGACTGGAAAAAGAAGAGAAAATCAACATCACTTGCATAAGGTTACAACAAAAGATTTAGGGTTATCCTGTCCACGATGAAAGATAAGTATCTCCTATCTACTCATACCATCGGTATTTGACTTCATTTTTTAATGGCTTTCCATATTTTTATGGATGGAAGATCCAAGGAAATTTTCCAGTGACTTGCATTCTCGCGTATGATTAGGACGAAAGAAAATTAAATGTGAGGGAGATTATAGAGGTTGTCTCTTCATGTCATGAGGTGTACTTAAAAGAGTCAATTGATTTTTATTTTATTTTTATTATTTTTTTATTTTTTTATGCAACTTGTTCATAATACTACAGTAGTCACTTGGATGTGCAATACTATATCTGTACTGCTTTACTTTTGTGCTCTATTTGTTTAACAAAAAGTCATTAAACTGAACTCTTTTCACTAAAAGTTACAACTCGTAAAGAGGTAAAAAAGGAACATTAGATATCAGAGCTCCACAGGACTAAAAGTAGATGAAAATTTTTAGCCTTCATGAATCCTCTACTACACTAATGGATATGTACTAGTTCTCGTGGTCATGATAAATTGTGAGGTTTCTTCATTTTTAATTCCTTCTCTCATCTTCCTGATGAACTCTTCACATTTCTTGTTTAATTCTTCCGTACTTAACATCCGCATGCATTCTTCGTTAGTAATTGGGGAGTCTGTTTCTTCCTCTCTGTGTTCATAATCTGTGATCAAGGGCATTTCATCTTCCCTGTACATGGTGCGATATGACCCATCTATGATTTCTTTAATTACTTCTCCTTCCTCCACACTTCGGACTATGGACTCAGTGTTCTCAGATTCCAATGCAACTTCATTCCCTCCAACTGATGATCTTGTTGATATCTCAGGAGCAGATTGCAATTCAGTTTTATCCTTCTCTTTGTTGTAATTACTTTGATTGGTCTCTGATGAAGAATTAGCTGTCGGTCCTGAAATTGCAACTATGAGAACTAGAATTACATTGCAGAGTAGGAACACATAATTCCTATCGGTTGTGTAGCCAGAGAGTGCGGAGAAGTAGACATTGAAAAAATGAAAAACCGAAGGAAGCAATGAAGCTGGCAGCAGGATTTGAACTGCCATTTTCAGAAAGTTGGTTTTGGGGAACTGACTAATGGTATGGACTGTGGAATTTCTGATATGCTTAACAATGATTTGTAGTTTTCTTGATGTTTACAAGAAACTAGAAAGAGTTCTCTTATGAAGAGAAGAACTCCCCAAGTGTTTGGTTGGTGAGAGAGTAGGCTTATGTCTGGGGGCAGAGGTTTGCCTGTGTTTGGTTATATAGGCGGAGATTCTGATTGAATCAACTTTACAAAGCTGCCTTTTTGTGATGGAAGTTGAATGAAGACCAAGTCAGCTAACGACCCTCTTTTAAAACCTTTGTGAAAAAGACTTTCACTTTCCATGTATGATCACGCGCTCGGAGAAAAATCAATTATTAAAGCCCAAGTCCTTTTTTAAGGTTCTTTATTTGCTAATTGTACTTGTTTGCTTTGGGCTCATTTCGTGGATGGTAGAGTAGACCTTTAAAATTTCATCATCAATGTTGTTGTCATGAAAACCAACTTGTGTAAATTTTGTCAATTTCATGTCCTATGTCACTTAAACAATGGTTGTTGCCACCCAAAAAAAAGAAAAAAAGAAAATCCTCATTTATTTATTCACTTCTCCTTTCCTTGGTCTAAATGTGAACAAGACGAAGTGTGCAGACAAACCTTTTAGGGTTCAAACCTTTCTAAAGCAGAGGCCATATGCACCCGCACTTCTTTGTGTGTGAAAGTTAAAAAGCATGATCTAAATTCTCATACATTATAGGTCTCGGATTCGAGTCGTGAAAATAGAAAAAAGAGATTTGAAAACACTAACCCTTAATGGATTCCATAATACTCAGAGTAGATTAATCGGATAAAATTTAAATACTGATCGATCAAAAACAACAACAACGACAAATTAACTCTTAAATCTCAATTGTTCGAAACAAAAAAAAAAAAGAAATAAATAAATAAACCAGAGGTTTCACACTTCCTTTTGACCCGGTTCTATTATACTCGCGAGAAGGGAGAGTGGGAATTCAGAGATCAGAAAATCAAAGTGATACTAATTATTTATTTGAATGGGTGGGCATCCGAAGCACATCGGAAGTTTCAGGAAATCAAGAGACTTCTCAATACTAGGGTTTCAAGATGCGGACCCTCCAAGTCCAACAAGGAAAATGCGAAACCAACTATAAGTCGTGGGCTAACCGCGTTTCCAAATTCGCCAGACACTCGAAGAGGTTAGGCTGAATGTAATTAGTCGTATCAGTGAAAGAGAAGCATGTCCAATTTACTGTTGAGCATCATTACTCACTGCCAAACTTAACAACTTGAATTTTGGATTCTCCCAATTCGTCTGTGGGGGTAGTTAAAGACTTAAAAGGGGGCTTTTTCCTCTGAAAATTCTAAGAAATCATGCTTTACTGGGACATCGGAATTTATGCACTCGTATCTTTACGAAGGAAATAACCACTCAGTTACCATTCAGACGAATGGTCAAGTGCATATAAAAGTGCTCCATTTATTGTCCTTTTAAGAAAATTTCACTTTGAGTTGCTACCATGGTCTTCTCTTTCTCCACTTACTTTGACAACCGTCCATGCCTTACTTGCAGTGAATTTAATCCCAAAACTTTGGGACTTTGTTTATTCAAAAGTAACCCTTTTTGTGTGTTCAACTATTTTACATTTTTGAATCTATTTATTTTGGATAACTTTTAAAGAGTTAGAAGAGTTTGTAAAAATCTAAGGAAAAAGCATATAGCGTATATCATGACTTATTATAATAGTATTGCAATGCCTAAAAATGCTTAAAAAACTATATAGTGGGACAACTATTCACGACTTATTAGTGAAACTAACAAGTTTAAATTTTTCATATCAGTCAATAAAGTTTTATCATTGCTTACTATTGGAGGTGGGTTTAACTCTACAAATAATGACACTACTAATTCAAATCGGATAAATTGGCCGTCTAGTGAACTCGATTAAAGAGACCTACAAAAAGAACGCCAAAGGGTGCTCCGGCGGGAGATGTTTCGATACTCAACTTAAAGAGTGATTTTTCAAAAGATAGAAACAGACTGATTTCGAAAGAAAAAAAGAGCGAGAAGGCTCCATATGCTTGTGTGTTTTGTGTAGGTCCGGAGGACTTACTTGGGCGGTAGGCATATGGGAGCTTATATATCCTTCGCTTATGAGAGTCATGTACGTGTGGAGTGATAAAACCCTAATTTTCTTATGAGAGTGTTCCGAGACTTCAGGGAGTTAGATTGTATGACTCTCAAATATTGCGAAATTTTACACGTTTGGAAAGTTTGGATCATTAAGGAGATTCTTTTCCTTATCAGTTACAGTTGCGGATCCATTTTCCATTTATATAAGATTCTCTCCGTCTTTTTGGGGAAGCGAATATTGGTTTAGCAGATTGAGCAGCTCATACCAGTGCTTAGGAGGTCTAGGGACCAATCAATCGAGGTGCCGAGTAGTCAGCCATCGAGAGAGAGAGAGAGAGAGAGAGAGAGAAGTGATCACTGAGTACTAATGAGGTCTGTTGACGTTTGTGGGCCTGACAAGTCTGGATCCCACACGATTTGAGTTATGTATCATCACTTGCCTCCTACTCCTTATGTTACTTCGAAAGAATAAGCCAAGAGTTGATACTTAGAGAGTCACAAGAGCGTTAATGCGTTTAACTATTGAGTAATTATCCCGAAATAAATGTTTCGTAGAGTTGAAGAGGTTGAAACTCCCCATTCATTGTACACGTTTCTCATTGGATTTTTTTGTTTGCCCAGGATCGCGAGAATCATATCTCCGCTACTATAATTAAGGCCCGTATGACCTAGCATCGTCTCAGAGGGATCTTGCGTATTTTCATGAGTGATTTTATGAGTTTTTACTGTTGAGAGTCTGCATATCTGAGAGATAACTCGATTATGGGTTTTGAACCACAAAACCCCATGGTTTAGAAACTTCTACTAATGTGAAATTCCATCAAAGATGGGGTTGCTAATACAAGGTCCCATTACGTCTTTGGTGGTCGAGTATCGTGGTGGAAACCGTCAGGACTCTCATAAGAATTCTTGACCTCGTGAAGGGAAAGATATTTACCCGTGGAAGAAACTCTCTTTCCAAGGTCAAAACCAACATCCAGTCGCTCGGTGTAGCAGAGGTTGTCTGAAAGACTTCTTGGCACTCCGTCGGATCTAGCGGAGTTGGGAGTTGGTCGGAGGTCTAGGCAATGCAGAGGGTTTGAAACCTGATGCATCATCTCAGTCTCTTTTTCATCCAACTCTTACATTTTCAAAATCTTTTCCAATTTCTACTGAAGAGGATTTGCAACTTTTGCCCTCCTCAATTCGTTGCTCGATAGTAGTTTGGCAGATTATAGAGGCTTTTGTAGTCTTCTAGTCCTGATTAGGGGTGTTATGACACCCGGGTCGAGCTCGGGTATCACAATACCCGAGCTCGAGCTCGATGTAGTATAGGTGAGCTCGAACTCGAGCTCGAGCTTGTCGAGCCCATAATTCTAAAGCTCGAGCTCGACTCGAAGTGTTATCGAGGAGCTCGAGCTCGAGTGTCGCGAGCTTGTCGAGATCTGAATGAGCCTGAGCCCAAGCCCGAGCCCGAGCCCGAACCCGAGCTCGACATGATACCTGAGCCCGAGACCGAGCTCAACATGAAACCCAAGCTCGAGCCAGAGCCCGAGCCCGAGATGACACCAAAGCCCGAACCCGAGCTCGAACCCGGGATTACCTGAGCTCATGATTAACAGATTGTGCTTCAAAATTTGATTCTCTACTGGGCAAATTGAAGTTCTCTGTAAAATGGGCAAAATTTTGCCAAACTTCATAATTGCATAAATTCCTAATTTCAAAACTGACAGAATCTCCCCTGTTTTTTGAACATTCCAAATCCATACCTGTTTATAAAATTAAATAAAATTCAAATCCTAATTGAATCTAATTACAATCTTGTTTGCAACCATGCAAAAATTAAATAAAATCCATAACAACTATTAATAAATCCAACCACATAAGTGTCCAACCATATAAATCAAAACTAATTACATATTACATTTATAACAGTCATTTCGAATAAAAGTATGTCAAATCCTAACAGCAACATCAAAATCCTCCAACAACAAACCAACAGCATCCTCCAACACTCACCAACAGCAACATTCGGAAAATAAATCTTTCCCAACAGCAACAGCAACAACAACACTCAACACCTCAATCTACACGAGTCATAAATGTTATGAAATAAAATTATGCCAAAAGATGTTGATACGATTATTTACTTACTTTTTGTTGGACGTACAAGCGGAATTTCCTTCACCACAATGATATCTTGCTGCGTATAACAAAAATCAATATATTAGCAACATATATATATATATAATTTAATATAATGAAATTGTTCAACAAAAATTTAACACAATATATATCAGCAAAATATATATTAATTATTTAAAAATAAATAAATACTTACCTTTGTTTTCTTTTTAATCCCATAAAATTTCCGTAGCCAATCTCCTCCGCACATGAGCGCCTGAACCGTTTCTGGAGCCAAAGAACCACGATATATGTCTATCACCCGCGTTCCTGCACTAAATGCAGTCTCCGATGCTACTGTGCTAAAAGGAATGGCTAGTATGTCTCGAGCCATCCGAGATAAAACTTTGTAAGTAATCCTATTGACCTTCCACCACTCCAAACTCTCATCCTTATCCGATTTTGTTTCAGGAGGTTTGGCCAAATAATCATCTAATTCATTGATTTGAGGACGTGTACCAAATCTTCTCCTAACAAAATCCTCAAGTCCAGGATCAGTATCACGTGGAAATTCTGATCTCCGAGTAGAAGAACTCACATGGGATGATGAAGCTGGGTCTTTGCCGTGCAAGGATTCCGCCGGGGCATATTCATCATACAACTTATACAACACATTTCTCACCTCGCTAGCATACTGGTTGACTACATCTTCTCCAACCATGAGTTCATAATAATATTCAACAGCAATTAGTTTTTTCGTAGGATCAAGGACAATAGCTATTGCCATAAGCAAATTCACTTCGCCCCAATATTTATCAAATTTGACTTTCATTTTTTCCATCATTCTTACAATAAAATCATCAGAATCATAAACTTTTTCATCCAACATCCTCTTTATCGAACCCACTTCCTTGAGGAATAAATTTGCTGTCGGATAGTCAGTCCCAGAAACAAGCAATGTAGCAGATTTGAAATATTCAAGTACCTTGCAAACCTTATCAACTTTCTCCCAATCCTCCACTGTTGGACAATAAATATATCTGAGATCTTGCTCTTTAAAACGAGGAAAAACAACACGAAAATCATAAGTGCATCTCAGCATGTCAAATGTTGAATTCCAACGGGTTTTACAATCATTAATCAATTTTTTTCCAGGACCAACCAAATTTCTTTCAGCTGCACATTCGGAAAACATTATGACCCTGGCTTCTGAGCGGTTGATATAATCAACCGTATCCCTTATTTTATCAACAACATCATGAATCTCTCCAAGCCCATCTTGAACCAACAAGTTCAAAATATGCGCACAGCATCGTACATGAAAAATCTTTCCATCACACATCAACTTGCTATAGCTAGAAAAGTCTTCTTTCATAATAGTAATAGCCACATCATTGCTAGAGGCATTGTCAACCAATACGGTGTAGACTTTACTTTCAATTTTCCATTCCTTAGCACACTTAAACAAAGTGGCTGCAATTTCTCTACCCGTATGCGGTGGTGGAATATTGACAAAATTTAGTATCCTCTTCTGCAATTTCCAATCAGAGTCAATCCAATGGCCTGTTACAACCATGTACCCAATCTTTTGGGTCTTTGATTTCCAAAGATCTGTTGTTAAACTAATTTTTTCAACATTTGCAAATACATTTTTCAACTTCTTCTTTTCAGTTTCATAAACCAACATACAATCATTTTTTCTCGTTTGTCTTGATATTGGTTTCCATTCTGGCATCCCACGCCTTTGCATTAGATTAAACCCCTCCTCTTCCACAATGCTAAATGGATACTCATGCATCATAATCCAATGTACAGCTGCCTCTTTCATTCTCCGCATGTCAAACTTGGCCGAAACAATTTGAGGGCCTTTAGAAGATGAGACACCTCCAATAGGTTGAAAATTTATAAGAGTGGATTGTATACTTCTCATTTTCCCCACAAACGGTCGACATTTTTTTAGATGTCTAATATAGGTGCTTGTTGATTTCGTTTTATGCACTTTCAATTTTGAATCACAATGGTTGCATTTAACCTTCTCAACACCATCTACAAGACCAACATGAGAAATGTGTTCCCAAACCCATGATTTTTTGTCCCTTTGCTGCTCCCCAAAAGGATCATCTTCTATACCTTCAGCTATATGTATATTTGGCATTTCACTACCATCCCCTCCTTCAACATCATCATCATCTCCTTCTTCTTCACCACCGAGTCCTTGTTCCTCCATTTCCTTGTTCCATTGTTCAATTTGTACCTCCATCGGAATGGATGTGTCATCGGTACTTTGACATGGGATTTGCACATTTTGTACTCCTTGAACAACAGGCGTTGTAGAACCTGTTGAAGCAATAATAGGGACAACCGACAATTCAATTGGATTTACATCTTTAGATTCATTTCTCATTCTCTTCCTACCACTACTTGTGCTTGCTTTTGGATCCATCCTTTTATTAATTGGAACCCAACACAGAACTCACACCTGTAAGAAGTAAAAATGTTCAGTTACGAAATAAGAAAACAAGTTTATTGGGTATCACAAAAGCATGTAGCATGTCATGACTTGCTATTGGGTGTAATGCTCGAATGGGATATTGTTATAGCAGTAATTCTAATGTTGGGGGTTTTATTTGTACAACTGGGTTTGATTGCCATAACATGACAATTCACTATTGGTGGGTTTGGACTTGTGTGCACAACCTAGTCAAGAGTTGATATTGCTCTCTAAATCTAAAACACTGCCTGAATACAATAGAAATTGGACTTGGGAGCCCCCCAAGAAGTGTTATAAGCACTTAATGCTCATATTTCTTCAAAGGAAGCACGAATAGTCCCTCCACACCCCCTAGCCCCAACCAAAAAAAAAAAAAATATATATATATATATATATATATCTACTAACAATCAGGTATAAGATGTGGATAAATGCCTCAAAAGGTGCATCCAAATATTTAATTCCATTAAAATTTTGGGATATTTGAGAGATTATACCTTGGATACACTTGAAATATATTTGAGATCAGATAAATACATGCTGTTATTTTCTTTTTAATGGAAGTAAAATTTAATATAGAAAATTTGGTTGGGTGAAATAAGAAGATAAGAAAGACGCATACATGGGAAAAGAAGCCATGAAGGGAATGAATTAAGGCTCAGGGTGGGTTTATATACTATTTCAACCTAAACACACATTTAATATATCTATTGAATGTTAAGACTAAGCACGTCAAGTAATCTAGCAACTAAAAAGACAAAATCACATGTGAATATTTTGAGCCACAGGAAACAATGAGGCATTTGACACATATTTTGTTATTTTCTTATCATGACTCTTAAGTATTTGGTGAAACTATTGAATTTTTGTGGCTTTTCCTATTTTCACATTTTCAATGGATCTGATTTTTTAAACTACTTAATAATGATGGTTCATATAAATAACCATCAGTTTATCAGTCACTATTTACTAGCTTGGGAATTCATAAAATGCAACTACAATTGTAGCAATGGGAAGCTATTGTTACTGTCAATATATCATATTGTGTCCATTAAAAGAATTGTCATTTCCTTCTACCCATATGGTTTCCATTTGTTGTATCTGTAGCAATGCTTCCCAGCCATGCTACTCTGCTCCCCCATTTCAAAAAAAAAATCAAATAAATCAAAAAATCCCTAACTCTCACCACTCGATGATTTTCAGAAACCCTAGACAGAGTTTACCTAGACTAAGAATTTAAAACCTAAACTAAGTAACTGAGAGAGAGAGAGAGAGAGAGAGAGAGTTTACCTTCTGTTGCAGTGGCAACTGGCGATGGCGACACCGACGAAGAACAATTGCACTTCACTGATCTCTATTGAAGACTTGAAAGCTACATCACGGTGAGAGAAGAACAAATCAACCAAGAAATCATCAAAACTTTAAGAGAGAAGCAAAAAAATCGCAAAAGCCCTAATCTCGTAGAAACCCTAGACAGAGAGAGAGAGAGAGAGAGAGAGAGATTTTACCTTTCAATCAAGAGAAGAGAGTGCAAAACCCTTGCAGCGATGGACGACACAAGAAGAATGAAAAATAAGATGGCCGCGGGAGGCGATAGCTGTGCGGTGCTGCTCTACTAGGTTAGGTCACCGTCGCGAGAGGAGAGAGCTTTTCGGTTTGAGACTTGAGAGATCGAGAGGAATGAGAAACGAACGGATGAAGGAGAAATGAAAATGAAAGCAAAATTACCATTCTGTCCTTCAAAGTTTTACAAGTCAAAACATAACAAGCAGGGCATTTACGTAATTTCATAAAAGTCGGGTAACCCGACGAGCCTTCGGGCTCAACATTATTTGGACTCGAGCTCGAGCTCGAGACACAAATACTGGGCTGGAGCTCGACCCGAGCTCGAGCTCGAGCCTTGACCGGGTAGTGTCACGGGTACCCGTGACACTACCCGAGTGTCATAACAGCCCTAGTCCTGATCGTGTAATGTCGAGGAGTCGTGACCGACAAAGTGAGTTCACTTGGACAAGGGGTTCTGTTTATTTGAGAGTTTAACCGAGTGAGAGGGTCATGTGCATCTTATTTGAGAGATTCATCCCTTAACACGCTCGTCCATTAGATGAGGCGACACTTGCTCGTTCGGGAAGATATGTTCCAATGCTAGGTTTTGTTCGAGAGGATTGGATGACACTAGCCCATTTGAATATATAGATCCCTAAAGATAGACTCCATTCGAGAGGATTGGGAGACATTGGCACATTCGAGAAGAAAGATCCCTAACAATAGACTTTGTTCGGGAGGATTGCGCGACATTGCCCCATTCAGGGTGATAGATCCCTTACTAATGACATGTCTTGCGAAGGAAAAAAGTAGATCAATAGGTTAGCACAATAAGATAGAGGACTACATGGGTTATACCTGATCGTCTGATCCTGCCGGAATGGGATGTGTTCATACGATAAAGTATTGACCTTTATTGATAATAAATGCGTAGGTTCTTGGGATTCCATATTCTAGGTATGATCGAGCCGTCTAAGTGGTCAAGGCGATAAGTGGTTAGGCAAACTTCTGAGCATATTCTATAAGAACCTTCCTAATTGGGCACTAGTATGCCCCCTGGTCGGGATTGACTAGTGGATTCCTCCTTCCTGACTACCAAGTCACTTGGTTTGAGCATTCTGGTTTTGACCCATAGGTTGTAGTACCTTGCTATTTGCTGCTGATAAATGGCCATTCGAATGAAGGTGGTCTCCCTTAACTCGGGAATTAGGTCTAGGCATTTGCATAGCATGGACTCATTTCGGCCTTTTGCGTACTTGTCTACCCTTAGTGATTGAATCCCAATCTCGACTAGTATCACCGCCTCGCAATCATATGTAAGGTTGAACAGTGTCTTACCTATTGCCCTTCGGGGCATTGTCCGATAAGCCCAAATTATACTATAGAACTCATCTATCTAACGACCTCATCCAGTGTGGCTTTTAGCTTTTGTAAGATCGTTCGATTAGTTATTTCTGCAAAACTATTGGTTTGCAAATAAACAACAAAAGTGAAGTGATGTTAGATTTCCAACCTACTACAGAAGTCTTAGAAACTTCTATAATCGAACTGCTTACCATTGTCCGTGATTAGGATGTGGAGTATATCGAACATAGTGATGATGGATGTCCACACGAAATATTTTATCTTGCTGGTAGTGATCTAATCTAATGGTTTGATTTCTACTCACTTTATGAAATAGTCTACTGCCACGATTGGGAATCTTTGCTACCTGGTTGCTAGGGGAAATGACCCTAGGATGTCCATCCCCCATTGGACGAACAACCATGGATTGACTATAGGGCAAAGCTCGGTGGAGGGTTGGTGTGATAGCGACGGAAAGCGTTGACACTTGTCGCATATTTTGATATAGTTGTCTATATTGGCTTTCATTATTGGCCAATAGTACCCTTATCGAAGGAATTTATTCACCAGATTTCAGGTACCCAAGTGACTGTTACATATTTTTCTTGTGAATTTCTCTGAGAACGTAGTCTCTTTCTTCGAGTGTTAAGCACTTGAAATACAAATGGATGTAAAATTTCTTGTAGAGATCACCATTGATGATGACATAATTGACGACCTTGCGTCTCAACTTACTGGTTTTGGAGGGTGAGCTCAGCAGTTGCTTATGCTTCAGATAGATTTCTATAGGGTCTTTCCAACTCGGTGAGTTATTCGCTAACAAGACCTGATCTCGATGTAGGGGCATAGTAGGCTCTCTATGTGGACGATATAGTTGGTTGCCACTGAATCATAGCTAGCTAACTTCAAGAGTGCATCGACTCATGTGTTTTTGGATCGAGTAATTTATTTTATGTCCACTTTACCAAATTTGTCCACCACTTGGTATATATTGGACAGATACTTTGTCATCATCGGCTCTTTGGTCTCATAGACCCCCTTGATCTGCTTAACGATCAATTAGCTATCAGTAAAGACCCATATACTTTGCTTGGTTACTTGGAAGTCAAAACGGATGACGTATTCTGTTTTAAAATTATCTGGCCCCATTAGGATGAGTCCAGCTCCACTTATTGAATAATTGGATGACCCGTCAACATGGAGAGTCCATTCGGCTTATGAGTGTTCTTTTTCATCATTGGTGGGAGATTGTTCGGTGGACATCGAGAGTATGCACCTGAGAATAAAGTCTACGAGGAATTTGCTTTTGATAGCCGATCTTGGTTGGTATTCAATGTCAAACTTTAATTCGATACTCCACTTGATAAGTCGGCATAAGTTGTCCCTCTTTTATAAGATCTAATTTAGGGGCTGGTTGGTCAACACCATGATGGTGTAGGTTTGGAAGTAAGGCCAGAGACGCCTGACGGTGATGACCAAGGCAAAAGCTATTTTCTCGATGGGTTGAAAGTTGATTTCAGACTCAAGAAGTATGCGACTGACATAGTACATCAGCTTTTGTGCAATAGATTCCTATCTTGCAAGGACAGAGCAGAATGCTAGGTCAGATACATAAAGATAGAGATAGTTTCTCATCAGGGACTAGCCGAGAGAGGAGTAGAGGTGACATGAGATATTTTTTGAGCTTTTCGAATGCGTCCTGGCATTTAGGGGTCTACGTGAACTTCTTAAACTTCTTTAGAGTATCGTAAAAGGGTTTATACTTTTCTCCCACTTTCGGCATGAATCAGTTCAGGACTGTAATCCTACCTGTGAGACGTTACAACGTCTTTCATTATTCTCGGTGGTGTCATGTCTAGTATGATTTGAATTTTATCTAGATTCTCCTCTATTCCCCGATGAGAAATTAAAAAGTCTAGAAACTTCTTAAATATGATCCCAAAGGTGTATTTTGTGGGATTTAGCCTCATATTGTATCATTCTAATATTTGAGATGTCTCTTATAGATCTGCAACATGATCGTCCGCCTTAAAGTTTTTGATGAGCATGTCATCGACATTGGCTTCCATGTTTTTGCCGAATTGTTCACTGAAGACCTTGTTAACCAAGCATTAAAAGGTTGCCCCCACGTTCTTGAATCCGAATGGTATAACTTTGTAACAATAGGTACCGAATTTCATAATGAAACTGGTGTTTTCCTAATCTTCAGGAGTCATACGTGTTTGACTGTAACTGAAGTATGCATCCATGAAGTTCAGGAGTTGGTGATTAGATGAATTGTCGACCAGTTTGTCAATATTAGGGAGTGGATAGCTATCCTTTGGACACGATTTATTTAAATCCGTAAAATCTACACACATTTTTCACTTCCCGTTTGCTTTTTTTACCATGACCATGTTGGACAACCACTTAGAGTACTTCACTTCTTGGATGAATCCTATTATTAAAAGCTTTTGAACATCTTCTAGTACGCATGTTGGCATTCTAGTGAAAATACCATTTTCTTTTGCTTGACGGACTTATGATTGGCATCTACAGTTAACTTATGGACTATAACCAAGGTGTGAATGCTTGGCATGTTTTCGGGGGACCACACAAAAACTTTGGAGTGGCATCGTAGATAATTCATGATTTCTTTCTGAAGGGATGTCGGTAAGTAAGTACCGATTTGCACCATCTGATTGGGTGTGTCAGCGATGGAAACCTCAATTACCTCTTTTTTAGGTTGAGTTTTTTATTGTTGCTAGGTGTCGTCTCAGAGTTCCATATTGTTAATTGCTAAGATTTTCCTTTCTCCTCTCACTATGGGGAGGGTTAATGGATCGAGGTCGTCGTGAAGCGTTGCGATCCCCAAGAACGTTCTGAATTTGACCTTCATGTATCTAGTGCTCGATAGTGTTTCGAGGCCATTTAGGTTAGGACTTCCCAGGATGACATTGTAGGGAGACAAAAGGTTCACCACGTAAAAAGTAACTTTGGTAGCGATATGTGAGGAGGCGTTCCAATGATACAATAAGCAAGATAAGGTCTTTTGGCTGTATGTATTCACCAGTGAGCCCTTTGTTGGGTTGATCGGGGGAATGAAATTGAGGATAAAATCCATCTACTGAAAGGCATCCTAGAAGAGGATGTTATACCCATCTACTAAAAGGCATCCTAGAAGAAGATGTCGTATTCTGCTTCTTGATCCACAAAGATCCTTTTGACGAGATAAGAATCAATTCTTGTTGTGATAATTAATAGAGCATTTCGGTGGGTATCAACTCTCATCAAATTGTCATCATCAAAACCAATCGTTGGCCTCATTCTTTTGACTAATGTCTTTTTTGTTGGTATTATACCAATCGATATCCAGAATCATACTTTGATTAATTCGGTTCGGAACTTATAGTGGTCCATTTAAGGGGGTTACTCTCCGAATATAGTTTTTTCTATACCCAAACCGCAAATCAAATTCGAAAACTTGGTTAAAAGATCTAACACCACATCCCACTGGGTCAACTATCCATTGGTGACTAATGTCATGATGAAGAGAAGAAGATGGTAACAAGGGATGTTTTAGCTCAGGAATCAGCCTGTTTTCATGGACGGTGTCAATCTGTTGGAGGTGGATTTAACTCCATAGATAATGACTCCACTAACTCAAACCGGATGAATTAGCCATCTAGTGAACTCGATCAAAGAGATCTATAAAAGGAGCATCAGAAGGTGTTTTGGTAGGGAAGGTTTTGACACTCAAATTAGAGAGTAGTTTTTTGAAATGATGGAAACAGACTGATATCGAAAGAAAAAGAGTGCGAGAAGACTCCGTACGCTTATGTGCTCTGTGTAGGTCTAAAGGACTTATCTGGATGGTAAGTGTATGGAAGCTTATATATCCTTTGCTTGTGAGAGTCGTGTGCATGCATGATGATAATACCCTAGTTTCTTTATAAGAGTGTCCCAAGATTTTGGGAAGTCAGATCATAGGAGTCTAAAAAATTATGAAATCTTATCCATTTGGGAAATTCAAATACTCAGGGAGATTTTTTTCCTTATTAGCTACAGTTTTCTTTTTCCATTTACATAAAATTCTCTCTGTCTTTTTGGGAGAAGTAAATATTGCCTTAGCGGATTGGACAGCTTATACCGGGTTTCTAGAAAGTTTAGGGATCGATTGATCAAGGTGCCGAGTAGTCGGCCATTGAGAGAAAGAGAGAGAGAAGTGAACGGTGAGTACCGATGAGATCTATTGACATTTGTGGGCCTCACAGGTCTGGACCCCACATGATTTGGGTTATGAACCATCACTTTCAATCATGCATTGATAATTTACTTGATTGGTTACTATTGTGTTAATCTCTTCACACTCAAAACAGTGCTCAACAAATATGTGATGCTTTTGGATTGTCATATCCAAGTGCTAATTGTAAATGTCGAACTTATAGGAAAAAATAGATCTGTGACAATAGGCATCAAACCCTTGGTTAAGGTCAAGGTGAGGAAGTGTCTAGTTAGATAAGAGAACTTGGTGGGAGAAAACATGTCTTCGAATAAAAAGCTGATCAAGAGGCTTAGTGAGCATACTACTAATTAGGAGGAAATCATTAGGAAAGTGGATCACATGGTGAAAAGCATTGAGGCCCTTGGAAGTGACCACTTCAAATACGTCGGACCTATTAATGAAATTGATGAGGGAATGTGATAATGCGTAAAATGTCTATTTTAGTATTGATATCATGGTTTGATTTTGAATTGATTAGTGCTCTAATAAATATTTTTATGATATTTTTATTTTTAGGGATAAAAAAATGGAGATTGGATCAAAATAGGTTTAAGGAGACAATTTTGGAAACTTAATGGTTCAAAATATCATTTGAGTCTATAAAGAAAAGGAAAAAAGTACGAAAAAGTGGAAAATTTTATTTTAGAAATTTTTATTTTAAGTAAAAATTGTTGTTAGGAGTAAAATTTTTTACTTTCCTATTTTGGTGGATATTTTTCTTATTTTTTGGTTGGAAGAATCTTGGAGACCTAGAGCACTAAAAGAAGAACTCTTCTCATTAACCATAGATGGCACTATTCACGTCTACTGTTCACGGCACTGTTCAATCAACTATAAAAGGAGGTGGCGGCCACACATTTTCATTCCTCTCTTTAGCTTTTAGGTTTTTTTTTCTTTCTTTCTTTTTTTTTAAGAACATTTTTTTTTGTTTATTCTCAATAACATGATTAATATCATGAGTGGCTAGTTTCTTTATTCTGATTTAATGAGAATTTCATTGATTGTATTTATTGTGAGGTTATATACTTTATTTAAATTTTTGTATTTTTAATTCAAGTAGTCATCGATTCTTTATTTATTTTTATGAATGATTGGTATTGGTTAATCTGACAATTTAATTCAATATCAATTTTTCTACTTCACTGATCCGTAATTGTCATGAATGAATGGTACGAATAGCAAATAGTTTATTTATGTTTATGGATCGTTGCTGATATTCATTTTAACCTAAAGAATCGATTGAACAAAATCGAATAATTGTACGATTATCATGGTTATTTGTATTTTGGTTTAACTGTTTTCACAGAACTTAATGTTGTTATTATATTGATATAGAACGCTATCGTATCCAGTCGATTAATGATAAATTTTGATTGAATGATACGTTTGGTCAATTAATTTAGAAAAATGCAAGATTTATTATGACTATCATAATAAATATAAGGTTAAATGTTTGAGTCGTAAAAATAACATTTTTTAACCAATGATTAATGAAACAATCAAATGTGTGAACTCTTGAATCGGATGTTTAGCACATTGAATTTCTTGTCCAATTTTTAGTATTTTTTGCATATTTGATTTTTCTTTTAATTTAGGTTTTTATTTTGAGTTCGGAATTTATTTTGTAAACTCCCCCCATTTTATTTTTAGCAATAACTAAGAAGTTAAATCAATGGTACTACTATTGTTACAAGTTGTTGTATTGGGGAATTAGTATTAATTTTAAAGGGATTCGACAAACCCGTCCAAATTTTAACGCCGTTGTCGGGGAACTATTTTAATTTCTTAGTTTGTGTTTTTTTACTTGTTTACTAAGAAGAGGAAAAGATGGAAAATCGAGTAAGGACTCTGAAGGAGTTTGCTGCACCAAATCTGAACCAACAATTTTTATACATTGAGTACCCAGTTCTTGAGGTAAATCACTCAATTCTTGAAAATCAAATTTTTGAACTGACTATTTTGATTCATCAGTTGGCTGTAGGGCAAATGAAGACAATCAAGGTTTGTGGCATATGCTCAATTCCCCGACATCCGACAGATATATATGTCCATCCCTACAAGAAGATTTCACTAAACAAGTAAATATCGTAGGAGGATTCCCTGATCAACTTCAATGTACGTATGATCTTTTCTCTAACTATTATAATCCTAAATGGAGGAATCAGCCAAACCTAAGCTATGGACACCAAGGAGGATAGACGAGATATCCATCGCAATACTTCAACAGACCAACACCCGTATCTGCACAACTCTCCAATTTTGGTATGTCTTTAGAGGATATAGTTAAGGCTCTTGCGACTAACACTCAACAATTTCAACAGGAAACGAGAGCGAGTATATAGAATTTAGGGAATCAATTCACTAAGTTGGTAACCTCCTTTAGCAACTTGGAGGCTCGAATCTCAGGGAAGTTATCTTCACAAATGGTAGTAAACCGCAAAGAGAACGTTAACGCAATAACGTTGAGAAGTGAGAAAGAACTTAATTTGAGTTTCACTCTATCTAAGAAGGTGGATGAAAGGAAGGATATGAATAAAGAAGATGAGCGCAAGTATGAAAATTCAATCAAGGTAACATCCAAGTCTTCTTTACTTGATACTTTTAGTACAATTGTGCCACCTTTTTCTTATAGGTTTGAGGAATCCAAGACGGAAGAATACGAGAAAGAAGTAGGAAAGATAAGACGTGATGAGATGGGTAAGAATGTATGTGATATCATCAAAAAAACTCTACTCGAAAAATATGCGGATCTAGATATGTTCACCCTATCTTGTGTTATTGGTAAGAAAAAAATGGAGCATGATGCTATGCTAGATTTAGGAGCACCTGTTAATATCATGCCTAATTCAATTTATAATGCTCTAAAATTGGGTCCCTTAAAAGAAACTGGAGTTGTTATTCCGCTAATTAACCACTCTTATGCTGACCCAGAGGGTATTGTTGAAGATATTTTGGTGTACATTAACGAATTAATTTTTCCAACTATATATCTTGAAAATGGAAGGAGACACTATCATAGATTCAGCTCCACTTCTATTAGGACAACCATTCATGGGAACAACAAAGACTAAAATAGATGTGGATGAGGGTACTCTCTCCGTCGAGTTAGATGGCGAAATTATGAAATTTATTATTTTTGATCCTATGAAGTACCCAAATGAGTGTCAATCAATTTGTTATACTGATACTTTTGATTTAATTATGCAGGAAATTTGTGAAAAAAAAATATGATATTGATTTCAATTTGAATACACAATTAGATACGAAAGGAAAATCATATGAGCCTCTCAAAGTGAAGTTGAAGCCTCCTTGAAGAAAAACAAGTAGAGAACGTCAAACATAAAGACGTTAAACAATTGCGCTTGTTGGGAAGCAACCCAAATATTTTTTTTAGTTGATTGTAGATTTTTTATTTTGGGTATTATCCGGTAACATTTGTTCTTTTTTTATGAATTTATTTTTTTTAGATGTCTAAAAGGGAGAATTCTGAGAGTTGCAGTTATCCAAAACAAGAAACAAACAAAAAATGACATGCAAAAAAATGGACAGAAACAGTCATGGCATTAAGGCGTGATCATGCGGTTTTCAGAAGGAAATTCAAAAATGGGCAGAAGTAGTCTTTTCTTTAGGGGGTGATCACGCGATTTTTAGTAGACTCCAAATTCATTTCACACTATATAATTTTATTATAGAAGCAACCATTCATTCAAAACCTCCAAATTTCAAACCCACATATCTTCTAAAAAAAATGGAATAAAAAATGCTAAAATTTTCAAACCCAATCCTTTACACAAAGAAATCCTTGACCTAATTTTACCCCACCCCCGTAGCTCCTTTACAGCAGCAAAGACCATCAGTTTCAGACGAGCAAATATCATCACCCTAGGCGAGTTTTCTCTCCTTTCTCTTTCTTTTCATTGTCCCACTTTCATATGTTACATTAAGGTGATTTTATGAGTGTTGTTGTTAGTTTAAAATTGTGTTTAAATTTCTTATCTTTTGCATACATTGAGGACAATGTAGTATCTAGGTGTAGGGGAGGATTTTCATGCAAATGTCATTTCTTTGTTCTTGTTTGGAACTTCATACTCTCTAGATTTTGTCGAATAATAATTTTAATTTAGTATATATTATTGATTTGCGTTTGAAATGCATGAAAGAGACAAGCGTGATTAATTGTTTTTGAATAAAATTGTTTTAAGTGTCTCATTGATCTTGATAATTGAATCGATTGAAAATGTGATAGATTCGATACAAAACACTTTTGTGAGCTTTTGAACCTTAAGAGCATCATTATCTTGCTCTAATTTTTTTCTTGACAAGTTTTTATCAATTATAGTATATTTATTCTAGAACTTGCTTTACTATATTTTTTTAGACCACATCAATGAGTTCATACATTAATGTGATGGGGGCATTTAGATTTACTCTTTTTAGCTTTCGAAAAAAGACCTTCCTATGCATAATATTTCCCCTAGTATAACCATTTGAGCTTATACATATTTTCTTTGCTTTAACCTCATTAATTAAAACATGACATTCTTTTTACGTTTAACCTTCTTTTTTATCGTTATATCAAAGAAGCATGTACTTAGAGTAAGAATTGAGTGGTTATTTGTAAACAGAATGTGATAACTTTATTTTAGGCATTATTTTTAGGGATTCGATCATATGTTGGGGTGATTTGTGTATGCTTTATATTTTCATTCATTATCAAGTTTGATTGTATTAAAAAAAAAAAGATGATGATGAGAAAAAAAAATTATTGAGAAAAAAAAGAGAGAATAAAATAAAGGAAAATTCCCAAAAGTTGAAATTGGGGAATTTGGAGAAATTCAAAAATCTGATCGATAAATGAAATAGTTTTGATTAGGTTATTTTTCTTTGGGTAGATTGTAGTTCATGATATGGGATATAAGGGATATGATCTTGTAATTCTCATCATGCTTTTTTGATATATTCATTATACATCACATTTATTCTTTTTATCCTACCTTTATCCAAACCATGTTACAACCCTTATAAAGACCCCCGGATTTTTGTTTTGAATTCATATAAGTGGTGGTCGAGATTTGATAAATAAACAAACTTATGGTAATAATATACTTTAAGTTGATTTTGAGAGTTATTGATAAATTTACTTAAATACTTTGAGTGTAAGAGTGAATTCTTTATGAAAGTATTGAATCTTGATATATTAAATTTTGATAAAATTGTTGAGTTTGATGGGATACTTTTTTCTTTTAAGGTCATGAAACTATGATCATTTGCTCTCCAGATTGTTATTTTGGTTTGAATTTTTCGATGTGTACTGCTTTGAAATTATTTGAAAATGAATTGAAAGAGAGGAATGAGTGAAAAAGAAAATGGTTTTGAGTTATTAATTTAGAGTATGCTTGAGGATAAGCATTGATTTGGTGTGGGAGAATTTGATAATACATAAAATGTCTATTTTATTATTGATATCATGATTTGATTTTGAATTGATTAGTGTTCTAATAAATGTTTTTATGACGTTTTTATTTTTAGAGATAAAAAAATGAAGATTTGATCAAAATGGGCTTAAGAAGGCAATTTTGGAAGCTTAATGGTTCAAGATATCGTTTGGGCCCACAAAGGAAAGGAAAAAGATACCAAAGAGCAGAAAATTTTATTTTAGAAAATTTTATAAGTAAAAATTGTTGTTATGAGTAAAATTTTTTACTTTTCTATTTTGATTGATTTTTTCCTTATTTTTTGGTTAGAAGAATTTTGGAGACCTAGAGCACTAAAAGAAGAATTTTTCTCATTAACCCTAGATGGCATTATTCATGTCTACTGTTCACGGCATTGTTCGTCCAACTATAAAAGGAGGTGGCGGCTGCACATTCTCATCCCTCTCTTTAGCTTTTAGGTTTTTTTTTTCTTTCTTTTTCTTTGAAGAACACTTTTTTTTGTTTATTCTCAATAACATGATTAATATCATAAGTGGTTAGTTTATTTAATCTGATTCAAAGAGAATTTCATTGATTGTATTTATTGTAAGATTATGTGTTTTATTTAAATTCTTGCATTTTTAATTCAAATATTCATTGATTTTTGGTTTATTTTTATGAAAGATTTGTATTGATTAATCTGACAATTTAATTCAATATCAATTTTTCTATTGTATCCAGGATTTTAGTGATCCGTAATTATCATGAATGAATGGTACGTGTAGCAAATAAGTTATTTATATTTATAAGTTGTTGCTGATATTCATTTTAACCTAAAGAATCGATGGAGCAAAATCAAATAATTATACGGCTATTCTGATTATTTGTATTTTAGTTTAACTGTTTTCGCAGAACTTAATGTTGTCATTATATTGATATAGAACGCTATCGTGTCCAGTCGATTAATGATAAGTTTTGATTAAATGCTGGGTTTGGTCAATTAATTTAAGAAAACGTAAAATTTATTACGACTATTCTAACAAATCTAAGGTTAAATGCTTGAGTCGTAAGAATAACATTTTTTAACCAATGATCAATGAAACAATCAAATGTGTGAATTCTTGGATCAGATGTTTAGCACATTAAATTTCTTCTCTAATTTTTAGTATTTTTTGCATATTTGATTTATCTTTTAATTTTAGGTTTTTATTTTTGAAATAGGAATTTATTTTATAAACTCCCCATATTTTATTTTTAGCTATAACTAAGAAATTAAATCAATATAGTTTTCGTGAGATTCAACCTGGTATCACTATTGCTACAAGTTGTTGTATTGGAGGATCAGTATTAATTTTGAAGGACTTCGACAACCCATCCAGAATGATTACAATGACAGAGGCTCTCCAAACAATGTAGGAGAATTGAGTACCAAGATTGACCTCTTAGTGCATGAAGTTGATTCAAACAGCAACAACACCTTTGAGCGGGTAAAAGTGCGAGTTCCAAAGACACGACCTTATGGGGGCATGGGATGCCATGAAGTAAGAGAACTTGTTTGACGTTGAGCAATATTTTCCAACTATAAAGATTGATAAGGAGATAAAGATGTCAACAATCTCGATGTATCTCATTGGTGATGCCAAGTTGTGGTGGCACACCAAGTAGGTGGAGATGGAGCAAGGTAGATGTGCTATTTGGTCATGGGAGGATTTAAAAAATGAGTTGAAGGGTTAATTCCTCCTTGAGAATGTTAAGTATAATGGTCTTTTGAAATTTGTGGAGTCTGAAACAAACGGACGTCCATGAGTATGTGAAAAAATTCTTAGCACTCATGTTGGACATAAGAGACATGTTAGAAAATAACTAGTTATTCTAATTCTTAGTAGGATTGAAGTCTTGGGCTAAAGGGAAACTCGTGCACCAGAGGGATGTGGATTTCGACAAAGGTCAAACAGCTGAAGAAGGCTCAACAAACTATACTCGAGAGCCTAGTGCTAAGAGCCATGAGTACCTGCCAGCATCACTGAGGATCAGTGATGAGTAATAAGGGTGGCAAATCTAGAGCAGGGGAGTATCAGAGAATGCATATACTTCTAAGCCCGACATGACATTATCGAAAGGGTCAAGTTTGGGTTGGAGTAGGAACAAGTCAGTAAGGAAAGATTGCTTTTTGTGCAACGGAAAGCATGGAGTAGAGACTAGCTAGGGTAGAGGTTGAAGATATTGTTGGTAATGAAGTTCTGCTTCAGGTCAAGGTTTTTAAGGTCAATAAGACCACTAGAGCTCGAGGATGCAGTAATTGGACGATACAATGGTCATATCAAGGGAAACAAATCATATCCAGCTTATACAGATGATCCAACAGTTCCAAGGGCAGTCTTACCCCAACTTTTGCGGCTGCAGCTCTCTTCATTAACAATGCTTGATGGGATTGGGTTCCTTTCTTGATGAAGGCAGGCAAAGCACTTCATACTAGGTGGTTGGTAGTTGTTCATGTTAACATTTATTTGTTGTTTTCATTCTCACTCTTAAAAAAGGTTATCCATTGATAATACAGGGCAGAGATCAGGGTCCAGTTCAGATATGTACCAGGTGATCTATATACAAGCAGAATTTTGGACCAGATTTAGGCAAGGCAACAATCGAGCTTGTTCTACGTGTAAAACCTGATGAAGCTATATACCTCAAAATAAATAACAATGTTCCTGGTCTGGGAATGAGATTGCACTGCAGTGATCTTAACTTGCTATATAGAGCAAGGTAACATTTTTATAAGCCCATCTTTTGTGACATGAAGTTAGTTATGCTTGTTTTGCTTGATATGAACTTTGAATAATTGAGGATAATATTCATTACTTGGTATTGTTTCTCAAGGTATCCAAAAGAAATACCAGATGCAAATGAGAGGCCGCTTTTGGATGCCATAGAAGGAGAGCGAAGATTATTCATCAGAAGTGATGAGCTTAAGGCTGCATGGTCACTGTTCACGTCATTGCTGAAGGAACTAGAATAGAAGAAGATTGCCCCAGAACTCCATCCTTACGGGAGCAGAGGTCCAGTTGGAGCATACTACCTTGCTGCAAAGTATAATGTACGATGGGGAGATCTTAGAGGTGAGGATTCGTGATCATTTAACAGCACATTCCCCCTCGCTCATAAATCCTTGTATTGAACATTCAATGCTTTGTCAATTATTTGTGCGCATGATTGGCAATGTTTGGAGATGCTTTTGTACATAAAGTAGGATGAGTCTTAAAAAGGTTCAGATAGACAAGACTGCATGATGTTTGTTATACGTTTGGCTTCAAACAAGTAATGTTAATGAGTGTTGTATAATTGCAGGCATATGGAGGCAGAACAGGATAAAAATTGCATTGCCACAGCACCAAACTTGTGGTTCTGATGGCTCAAAATTGCTTATACATTTTTATGGTCCTTAGTGAGCTGTTGAACGGGTTGGATATCATTCTAATGTTTGACTGAGACTTGCAGGCACTAATCAAATTCTAAGGCACAGTGATAGGTGGCAAGTTTGGGAACCTGCCTTGCATTGGACTTGGGGTTGGCTGTAAAAGAAGTTGAAGATGCTTCAAGTTAGTAGTGAGTTTTCAATTGTAGTGCAGCAAAGGCATTCACATATTCATAAGGAATTATAACAAGAGGATTTTGTATTTGAAAGGTTAAAGCTTACTAAACTAGATTTTCAACGGTGCAGAGTTTTCTTTGAATTTAAGTGAGATTGAGATAACATGTTTGTTGATGAACAGTGTTATGGCTAAAAAAAATTAATGGCAGAATTGACAAAATTCTACAAAATTATTTGTTATTGAAAGGTAAGAATCATAACTTGGTGCACTTACAAAATTGTGTCACATTAGCGTTTTGTCAATTCTATCATTTTGGGAGGGGGGGGGGCAAGAAATCTTATTCTTTCTATATTCAGAATCTTGCTTTCCGAGTTGACCTTTGGGTGCTTATTGATTGTTTCCGGTTGCTTGGGTGAGTAGTTTTGTGATCCAGAGTGAAAACAATGTTGAAGGTGCAACCATAACCAGAGCACACCTATTCTTCTTATTTATCTATCTACAAGCCATGATCAATAATAATTGTCTACTCTAGATGGAAACAACACTATCTATACCAAAACCACCAACAACACCACCACATTTTCAACACATGGTAGTCCATAACATTTTGCTACTTAATAGATTATATTCAAGCATGAATGCAGATTTCCAAAATCTTCATGAGGGGGATTAAACTTAACATCAAACAGCCTCCTAGAATTTGGTTCTCAGGGGTCAGCTCCTTAAAGTCTGGTTGCAGAGCTGGTTGCCTGGTCAGCATGGTACTCACCATTTATTTTCATTAATGTTGCCCTGTTCCTGTCCTCCCAGTTTTTACTGCTGAAGTTCTGAAAATATTCAAGTCTTTACATCTCGTGTATCAGCTACTGAATATTGAATTTACTACGTACAGGTTTTAGCCTGTTTCTTCTGCTCTTCCATTTGATTCTAACTGAATGTGAATCTATTAATATGTTTGGTGAACTATGATGATCAGAACTACTGAGGTGAAATTCAGCCTCTTGAGTAGTTGTACAGAACATTAATTTCAACTATGCCATTTCACCTTGATGCTTTGATGCTCCATACCGTGTATCAAGGAAATCTTAGTTATGGCTTATCAGATTTAAGGAAAGATCGGTTGTTTTCTATTGATTTTCATAAAGTAATCTGACCATTAATTAGTTGGGAGAACATGATTTCAGGCAAATCACAAACTTACAAGCAGAATTGTTTACAGAGAAGTTTAGGAAGCTTAAAGTAAATATCTTTATAACCACAAGAAATACATTTTTTTATATATATAGCATGTACGGTGTAAATTATTAGACTTGGATTAGCTCCTGGAAGGACTTCATAGCACTAACAGGCAAGCCCAGAAGCATTGTTGTGGTTTTGTCCTTTCCAGTTAGCAGGAGCAAAGCCACTTCCTTCTCTGGAAGTGTCCCACAACCAGACTGCGATGGCTTTCCCCAACCAAAGTCTATGATGTTGAATGAGAGCCTAGTCCATGAAGTCACCAATAGAGTTGCGGTTAATGAAGGCCTTGCTCTTGTCACTTCAAAGTAATCAATTGCTGATCGAATGAAGTCCTCAGTGACCAGTTTAATTGCATTTTGCACTTGCTCTACTGCAAAAGACAACGGTTTTTCAACCAATTCTCCTGCAGTGCATTGACAACAAGCTAAGACAATTCCATTACCAAAAAACCCTTTTGGCATTGGCGGGTCAAATTTTGATCTTCCATCAACTGCGAAGAGAAGCTTGGTTTGTTGGTTTGATTTCATCTTAAGTGCTTTACTACGTGCACGCCACAGGAAGGCTGAAAGTGCTACAAAGCTGGTGCAGCTCTTTATGACTCCATCTTCCATAGCAATATTTTTCAATTTGGCAATCTTTTCAGGGTCAAATTCAAATGATCTGTACACCATTGGTTCTTCTTGGTAAAGGTTGGTCATGTTTGATATGTCACTAATTTCCATGAATTCGTTGTGGCTGTAATTGATGCACGGAGGTTGTCTTGCTCTTAAGAAGGACCTATCAATGTAAGCTGGTGTCGTAAGTGACATGCCTCTGGCCGTCTCAGCCCATGCATCTAAAAACGTTGAGGCTGACATACCATCAGCCATACAATGGTTCATTGCCACTCCTAGCACAAATCCTCCACATTTGAACCTTGTTACCTGCACATATTTGTAAAATTATAGCTACAATAACCGTGACAGTAACAGAAAACGACTTACTTTTCTGTACAATTTTTACTATTGAGAAACTTAATGGAGTGGCCAATTTTATTCATCCAATCATTACTATATCTATTAATACTCATGTCTAAAGTGAACTGAGAAGGTTAAAAAAAAAAAATCATAGCCTTTCTATTATGGGTCACGCATCAACCAACAACCATGTTCCTCAAATTTAAAACACTGATTGATAATGAGAGCATATGCTGTGATCCAGAGCAGTTGAAGAAGTCTGGCAACTTTTTGGTTCAGACATGCTTATACCGTCTATAAATGCCAAGGCACAGGGTATGTAAAGCAATAATAAATCTGCACAAATCATGGATGGCCTTATTCAATGTTTCTTGTTACAGTGTGGTAATTTATTATTCCTCTCTTATGGTCTTGGAGAGTTGAAAATTTTGGACCAAGCTTCACCTAGTTGCAAATCTAAAATATAAATCGAAATAATAATCGATAACAAAAGTGTGCCAGGTTAGATTCATCATGTATTTAGACAAGCCTCTGATACTTCTATGAGAACGGAGAATCTGATCTAATTGTGCATAAGAACCTTATATATGAGCTTTTTTTTTTTGCTTGTCGTTGGACTAGATCCATATTTCTAGCCGACAATACAGGCGATCATCCGTTTTCCCTTTTGAAAAAATTCTATAAGAATCATCTGTACTGATTTAAAAGGAAATGAGAGGCAATATAGGATAAAGAATTCATACGCAAGAAGGCTATGTCCACCTGAAACCCACCCCCCCCCCCCCCCCCCCCCCCCGCGGGGGGCATGACGAAAAAAACAATCCACTGAAGTACTCCCAGATGAACAACCCAAGAACAATTATACACAATAAGCTTCCCTCCTAGGAAGGCCCAATTCCATCTAAGGACAGAGAAGTGTTTAACTACTTGGTGCCAGTGTATCCATAGGAGACCATCTACTTCACTTTTTGGACAAGAATATAATTTCATTCTTTTGGTTTTGGCACACATAATGTGCATACCTATATAATTGGCCTTTTATCTCAACCAAATCATGCAGGTGTAAAGTAAGGGAAAGAAGTGCTTAAAAGAATGAATATCAAACTTTTCTCTTTAATACCTGTGCAGTAAACAGAGGCATTTCAAGAATGCTTTTCGCTCCATGAATTGTATGCAGAAGCTTTCCCAGCGTTGTTGAATCAGGTATGGTGATGTCACCCAACACTTCCATTTTACAGTCTGCAACTGCATCAACAAATGGCACACCCTCATTCGTGCACCGAACGATCAGCTTCATATCAGGATTCAGTGTCAAACGCCCAGCCAGTGGATAAAAATGACCCAAAACTCTAGCCAAGGCTTGTCTCAACACATCTGCAACATTCTTGGAATCCTTATCACTTGGCTTAAAACAATGCACTGTCTGCATTATAACAGCAATATTCTGGTCAAGGTTGCATAAAAAGTAATACCCGTCATCAGTTTTGATCTCTGGACGCACTAAAATGGGGTCCGATCTCTTAATGGGCATGATTGCTCCCATTTCACATGGCTCCCCCATGAGAGCTCTTTGTGATCACCTTGAACAAAAAGCTAAGCAACACGAATATGTATATATATGAAACAGAAGGAATAAGGCCAAGGTACAAGAAGTAGCCTAGTTATTGATTTTCAGTACTAGCTGGTCTTATTTTTTGGGCAATGTGGTGCAAGTGAAGGTCTCTTGTATAGACTGAAAAAGGGGTTGGTTAAGAAGTTATTTTTTATTAATGAAGACTGCCTGGATAAGATAATGATAATGAATAGGAGGACTGTAATTGCGATGACAGCAAGTCTGTTTCTCTGCATTGTCAGCCAACCTTGACTGTACAAATTAGAGAAGAATGCTTGATTAAGGACTAATTTTATACATTTTCATGAATTGAGTTAGTTGAATGGCGTAGTCACGTCCACATATGTTGCTTTACATTAAGGTTGATTAGCAACAATCTTTCTTTGCGGGAACCCCCCCCCCCCCCTCCAGGGCAAACAAATCACGAAAAGTCATAGTTCAAGTGCAGAATGCCAAAAGTCTGGGGACACGTTGTGCATGCTTAGACCAATCGTTGCAAAAATTGAAAGTAGAAAGAAAGACTAGAATTTGTGGATGAATTGTGCTTGCCCATGCCAAGCATTCAAGAACTATATTAACTCTCAAATTCTAGACTATAACATGATATGCTAGAAAACCTTCATTGGACCTAGAAATGGTTAACTGTCAAAGAACTCTGCAACATGATGAATGGATTCACTTGGAAGTACCCGTGTTAATTTTCCAAGTAAATATTTTTCAATTTTCTGCTATGTTAATGGTAGTTCAGGACTCGCTGTCATTTTGCATTGCCCTGAATTGTAATGTGATGATGTGACCGAGGGAGAAGTAAAGATATTCACCTTGGCGAGGACCCCTTTGATATTATGAAGTTGACCAAGCATGAAATATACATCTAACTAAAGTATTTAAGAGCACATAGTGTGTATGGAGAGGCTGATAGATGGATATAGAGTCAACAAAATACCAAGAAAAATTTGACACGGAATCATGGAGAGTGGCTTAATTAATCGTGTGTACAAGCAAGGCAAACAAAACTAACAAAATATAGCTCACAAATAGACAAGTAAAAACAACATTTATGTGGTCCGGTTAAATAGCAAAACTTTCAGGGTTGAGAGGAGCAAATTCACTGCGTCCAAGAAAGGTATAAAATATGGAGAATTATCAATCCGCTATCCAAAGAGACAACCAATGAATCGTAGGGGGAACAAAACATATATACATGACCAATAGGTACAACATAGGAACTCCGAAATGAAATCTCCTCGATAGTTTGGGCCGGACCACACTCCTGCAACATCTCCTCTATAATTTGGGCGTTCATATATATTCAAAGCACCAATATGGATACATATTTTTTCAATCAGATGGCGCTTCAGGAGTATCTATTCATCAACTTAATATGAAAGAACTGTAAAAAAAAAAAAAGAACCGACAGTTTTGATTCAGGAGTAAATACAGATGCGTCGTAGGACCCAATGTACCCTTCCCGAAGGAGGAACAATGCCCAGAAAATATTTGTCCAAGGACTGTCAAGCAAACATGATCATATGGAAGACTTCAAATGAACAATGGAGTGTCACTCACCCTAATCTAACATGGAGGCATGCTATTGGATGCAAAGCACCACATTTATTGTCATGTCCAAGTATGTTTCTCTCATTTAAAGGATCAAAATTTTCACGTGCTACTTTTTAACTCTACTGCCTTCCTTGTTAAGTATTTTTGAATTGTTTTACCACTTGTGCACTTGTTTTATGCACAACAACCAGCTTTTTCCAATGAAGATGATCCTATGCTTGGCCTTGTTTATTGGTGGGTTTGCTGCTCAATTACATGAGTATCAGTCTGTAAGGAAGATAACTGCAAAAGTAGACTAACTATAAAAAAGTTGTGCCGTATGAGCAGCCATAATGGCCTAATCACTATCAAATAAAAGCAGGGACTAAATGACTTGAACCAAAAAAAATCGCACTCATCGATTTCGTATGAGGCGAAATGAAGGGAGTTGAGGGTTGCAAGTTGCAGCGTGGGAGAGCGAGGTGGCTTGGGGAAGGCCATGGGCCTGCAGGGATCATGATATCATTAATCCAGTCGTCAATTATGTAGCATTAATCAGAACCGCTACATTACCGCAAAAATTAATTGAACACCAACTTTGAGACTTCTCAAGGATATTACTCTTCCCATGGAAAAGTAGGTAATCTAGCATTTTCCAACATTAAAGAAGCAATGCCACGTGCCTGATTGAAATGAGATTTCACTATACCCAGATGTTTAGGATCGGAGGAATAGGATATGAGATGTACAACGGGTTGATTATTTGGGTGATTGCTGGAAAAATACTGGCAATCTTGATCAGCACATGGATGGCTTGGTGGAGTTTGCTTGGTGAAAAGAGAATTGCTCAAATATGACCAATAAGGACTGTTCTTAACATCTTGGTAGATGTTCTAGTCTCCGGTTGATAGAGAAATGATTCTTTCTTCAGGTTATAGATGGTAAATAAATAATTAGCATCTGTTCACTCTCTTACGTGGCCTCAACAGGAAAAGGGGAGGTCATGAATTTGGGACACCCACATCTCAAAAAAAAAAAAAAAAAAAAAAATATATATATATATATATATATATATATATATATATATTAACTTTTTTTATTTTTAACATAAAAATCGTAATTTCTTAACAAATAACGACACATTTCATTTAAAACATTTGCCTTTAAATTATTTTTCAAGTTTAACACCTTTTATTTATCTCGATTTTAATATGTGACTTATTTATCTTTTTATTTTTAACATAAAAATCAGATTTTCTTAATAGAATATATTATATTTTTGTCATAAACACCGACATCTATTATACATTTTTTAATATAAATCCCCTTTTTTTCCTCAAAAAGTTATTAAATATTGGATTTCTCATTTATTTAACATATTTTTGTTATAAATACTAACATCTATTATCGGTGTTATTTATCTTTTTTTTTTTATTTTTAACAGAAAAACGGTGTTTCCTAATAAACAATGACACATTCTATTTAAACCATTTGACTTTTTAATTAATTTGTTATGTTTAACACTTTCCATTTATGTTTATTTTAATTTATGATCTTTTATTTACCTTTTTTTTTTTATTTTTAACATAAAAATCATGTTTTCTTAATAAATAAAGTATCTTCCGTTTAAATATACAATTTACCATCGTTAGCTTTTCAATTTCTGTTCCTCACATTTTTTCTTTTAAATTACATTTCCCTTTTTTCTTTATTTCTTTCTTGGTTTACCTATTTTTAATTATATTAGCCATGATCTTTTCTTAGCTTTTTTCTTTTTATTTTCTTTTTGATTGATTATTTTTCTTTTAATATTTGAGCTCTTCTTCTCTACAATATGTATCGGCCATTTCTGCACTTAAATTCCATGCAGAATAATTTCTTTATTGTTGGATTTAATCGCGCATGTGGAAGCGAGAATTAAATAAATCGGAATTTTTGGGATAAATACCTCGATAGGGCAGTCTCCAAAATCCACCGTGTCGCGATATCTCTCGAACGGATCGCACGGTCGGATGGTGATCACGCAATCGAACCACCACCTCAAATCCACGACGCCTCAAGCCTCGTGTCCGGTGAATCGTCTGACGATGGGAGATTTTCCTACGCGAAAATCTCCATCCCTCTCTCTATTTTCTCTCTCTAGAGAATATGTCAAAAACCCTAGCCATGGTCTCCTTCACACATGGTTACCGTTCACGCCACAAGGAAGGAGAATGAGACTTTCCTCCATTGTTCCCTCTCACAGAAGGAAGGTAAGACCAATTTTCACTTAATTGGTGGGAGGTTACCAAATAATATTGGTTAATGGTAATTAAGGATGGGAGTTACCCCATTCCTTAATTACCCAAATGCCCATAATGGGCATAAATAATCAACATTTACAGTAATATAATTTTCAAACCATATATGTAGATTTTAAAAATTAAAAAACTACTTTCCTTAAATCAAATATAAGCCTTTAAAACAGTATCTATAAACATTTAAAATTTTAAATTCTTTAGAACTCCTTTGATTTAAAAATGAACTTTTGACCCAAATAACTTGCAATTTACTTGAATATATATAATTCATTTTACTCCAATCATCTAATTTAAATATTATTTCTCTAATTCAATTTATCTTTTATTTTCAGGGTCTTTATCTCTATTTCAATAAATGATTATTTTAATTGTTATTTCCTCCCTTTTTTAAGCATGAAAATCAAAAACCATAATAAATAATGAAACTTTCTATTTTACCTTTTATTTAAATAATACATCACCATCTCTCATTAAGTATACAATTAGAATTTAAATTTCATATAGTTTAAATACTAAATAAATATCATTTTAAATATTTGACCTTTTAGTTATTTTTTACGTTTACCACTTTCCATTTACCTCTATTTTAATTTATGACCTTTTATTTATCTTTTTTATTTTTAATATAAAAATCGTACTTTCTCAATAAATAATGACACCTTCCATTTAAAACATTTGATCTTTCACTTATTTTATATGTTTAACACTTTCCATTTATTTCTATTTCAATTTGTAACCTTTTATTTATTTTTATTTATTTTTTTTAACATAAAAATCATGTTTTCTTAATAAATAAGGACATCTTCTATTTAAATATACAATTAACCATCGTTAGCTTTTCATTTTCTATTTCTCATTTTTTTCTCTGAAATTACATTTCCTTTTTTCTCTATTTCTCCTCAACAAGATCTATTTACGAGAGGAACAACTACAAACCCACCATGCATCATGTATAAATATAATTATATATATCTTTTTTCCACTATTTATTCTCCTATATCTTTCTAACTTGATAGAAATATAATAAAAAATTAGATATGATTAAATAGAGAATAGAAAATAAAAATAGTAATTTATAACCTTTTTTATTTGACTTAAATATTAAAATAATTAACTTGTTTGTTTATACTATGCATTTTATATGCAGGTCAAAACACAATAAAAAGAATTTTGATTATATTTTATTATAAATTTATGCCCCAACAAAGAAGCTTCAAGAACAAAAGTTAGAGTTGCTCGAAAATGAGAACTCACTAATGCACAGGGAAAACAAATAAGCATCGAATTTGTTATTATCGATGAAATGGTATTTTATTGTAATTATTATTATTATTAAATCTATTATATTTAATATATATATATATATATATATATATATTTTAATAATCTTAAAAGTTTTATTCCAGAAAAATTGCATGCATTGTATTTTTTGGAATAACATTTCTTATCGATTCAAGGACAAAATAGAAGAACAATGGATTTACTATATCAAAAACTTTTCCATCTTACCTAACAGGGAAAAATATAGAATTATAAAAAATGTGGAATATATGATACAATTTAATTTTAATACTGTTTTAAAAATGGTGGAAGAAAATAATAATAAGTTTGAAAAATATGTTCTCCAAACCGACCCTTTAGACAATCTATTGGATTTGGATGGTTATCACTCCATGGATAAGCTAAGCAACCATTTTTTTAAAAGAATTATTATAATTTATATATTTTTTATTATAAACTAATAATATATTATTCATGAATTAAATGTGATTGGTTGTATTACTTTTATTGGAAATGTCGAGGAGAAAGATGTTAATAGAGTTGCAATAATATTACTTGACTTGGAGTTAATGGGACTAAGGTTTATATTTTTATTCTAACTTTCAATAAACTTTTTTAAATAAATACTTCATAAATTGAAATTGTTTGTTTGCTTCTCCTTATAATATTTAATTTTTTTTGTGACAATAATTTCTCATTTGGGTGATTTGGTTACAAAATTTCAAAATTTTTAAAAAGATAGAAGCAATTGTTATATTAACTTCAATGATCTTGAAAAAGTTTCGAAATATCAATATCTTATTTTTATATAACTAAATTACTTATATCTTTTACGATGGTAAAGATTTCTTATTTTTTCTTTTTTTTTTTTAACTCATTTAAGTAATTTAATAAATACCTTGGAAACAACATTAAATGTGTCATGAAGCAACTCAAGCATCTTCTTAGCAGCAGCATTTTCTATGGATTTTTAAAAAATTAAAACTCTTAATCTTTAGTTTAAAATTTATGTGATTTAATTGATATTTTTATATTGAAATAGACATGTTATATCTATCAAATTCAAAGTCTGCAGGGATCTATCTCAACAAACACTACAAAAAAACACGTTATCGGCGACGAAATTAACGACAGAAATTCTAGAGAAATTCGTCGCTGAATATTTCAGCGATGAATATGGCGACGAAACTTTTTTCGTCGCTGATAAGATGTCGCAAACGTTTAGCGACGGAAAAGAGAAATTCGTCTCCAAATAAGCGACAAAAAAAATTTCGTTGCAAAATTTCGTCGCTAACTTAGCGACAGAACAAATCGTCTGTTACTAACCTTAGTGACGGAAACAATCGTCCGTCGCTAATCTCAGCGACGGACAGAGATGTCCGTCGCTAATCTTAGCGACGGATGGAATCGTCCGTTGCTAACGTTAGCTACAGGCACACTACAAAACAAGTGACTTTTGTTGACGGACTAAAACCGTCTCCTAAATATAGAAAAGCCGTCAGAAAAACCTTCTCCAACGGATAGGGATTTAGTCGGTAATACACCAGTCGGGATAGATGTATTCTGACACTTTTAATCACCATTGGAGTATGTTATATATTTATACTGACGGTTAGAACTGTTAGTCAGTAAATAGTGTTGAGAAAACTTACTATTGTCATTATACTTATTACTATCATCACTTACTAATCACTTACTACTTACTTACTTCTTGGTTATTACTATCATCATTTACTACTCACTTACTAGTTACTTATTACTTCTTGGTTATTACCATCATTTACTACTCACTTACTAGTTACTTACTTCTTGGTTATTACTATCATCATTTACTACTCACTTACTACTCACTTACTAGTTACTTACTTCTTGGTTATTACCATCATTTCCTATTCACTTACTAGTTACTTACTTCTTGATTATTACTATCATCATTTACTACTCACTTACTAATCACTTACTAGTTACTTACTTCTTGATTATTACTATCATCATTTACTACTCACTTACTAGTTACTTATTTCTTGGTTATTACCATCATTTACTACTCACTTACTAGTTACTTACTTCTTGGTTATTACTATCATCATTTACTACTCACTTACTAGTTACTTACTTCTTGATTATTACTATCATCATTTACTACTTACTAATTACTTACTTCTTGGTTATTACTATCATCATTTACTACTCACTTACTAGTTACTTACTTCTTAGTTACTACTATCATCACTTATTTACTTTTTGATTACTATTACACCAGTCACTATAGTCTATAGTCGTTACTATACATATCTTCTTCTTGAGTAAATGTTATAAGTTTTGTGGATGGTTAATACAAATATAAGGAAATATAATTAAAAATGTGAAAATAAAGAAAATAGTAAAATATTGTACTATTGGAAAATGATTGATACAATAGGATAAAAAATAAAAAGATTACATATCCCACACCCACAATCCATATATCTTCTTCGGAGATGCTTCACTTCAATTATCAAAAGATTATGGGCAAAGTCCACCTCCATTCAATCCACCTTCAATCTATTCATTCATAATAAAAAATTAGAGTGAAATGAAGATGAATATAATATAATGATATAAAAATGGTTATAAATAAAAATAATAGTATGTTAAAAATAAAATAAAAATAAGTATTGAAATAAATATTACCTTTTGGGACGGAGTCGGGCGGTGATGATGATTGTTGGTTTTTAAGTGCACTCCCAGTCCCAGCATCATCTGGTATCGAAGGAAGCTAAAATACAAATAATTTAAATTATTTTTGAAATGTAAAAGTAAAATTAATAAGAAATAGAGAAATTACATACCTGAACACCAACAGCCCTTGCTTCATTAATCATATTCATCAATTCATCTTTATGTCCACTTCCAACATTCATAGCAACATGAAGAAGAACATTACTTAAGAAATTAGTAAGATTATGATTTTGTTCCATTAATTGTTGCATCATATTAGTTACATCTTCTTTGTCAACTCTCCTTGAATGTACAAATGCACTTGTAACTTTTCCTACACATCGGATTCTACCCCGCGAATCAGGACCTTTAACCTTTGACGCAATATCACTTTTCCAAGCTAAATTTGAACTTTCTATTTGGCCTTCTTCTCTCTCGACACATTCCATTTGACTCTTCATCATTTCCTATAAAGGAAATAAATAAAACATGAATGTCCATAGATCAAGAACTACATAAAAATAATCATCCATACCACAACTTCTGATGCTTTTGTAGAGACTAAACTACCATCCAATCGGGTTCTACTTGTAATATAAAGTTCTGCTCTACAAGGTTTTGTCCCACGTTGTTGTGCTGTCTGTAATAATAAAATGTGATTCCAAGTATGTAAAATATTATGCAGTAAAATTAATTATAAGTAAAATAAAATATGAGTTGTTTATACCTTCTCATCAATGAGTTTGGCAAATGACTTAGATCCTAAGCAATGTGGATCCGTCAACTTTGCACGACATTCTGAATTTCTTTTACTAATTTCCTAATACAAAGTACTAGAATTAAATGTATTCGATTAATAGTAATAATAAGAGAAATTGTGTATTTTTTAGGAGAGGACAAATGAATGAGTGAGAAAAATTATTTATTTTTTACCTTCCCTTTATCACTTAGCCAGAAAGTAACAAGATCCTTGTACTGATTTGGATCAACCCTTTCATCTTCCATTCTTTTGATATTTTCTTCCACTCCAAGAGAATCATCGAACCACTTTGATTTCAAACTATTTTTAAAACTCTTCCATTTCTCACACAAATTTCCAATAACCCATTTTTTGGTGTCTGCTCTAAGTGGATTGAAATTAATCTTGCACTATAATTCAAAATGAAAGAAATAAAATTAGATGAATTAATTTTCAATTTATGTGAATGTACAAAAAAAATTAGATGGATTAATTCCATTTATGTGATGTATAATTTAGTAGATACCTCTATAATTTTCCACATGTCTTCTTTATACTCTGTTGGCATATCACGCCAAGTCATATAATTTATGGGAGCAATCGAGTGGACTCTGACTATAGAACCAAGAAATCTAGTAAAGATCGTCCCATCAATTCCTATCGGTTGATTTAATTCATTCATTTGAACCATCATCTGTTTTCCTTTTTCTAAATCCCAAACATCTTGACAACGTGTTGGCCCTCTACATTTCTTCTTGAGAACTGCTAAAAAATATTAGAAATGGATACTTATCTCAATGATATGTTTTTAAACCAAACCAAAGTTTTTAAACCAAACCAAATCAAACCTGGTGTAGCATCTTCGGCTTGTTCAGAGTGAAGTTGATTTTCGGATGGCTGTGATTCTTCATAATCAGCAACAATACTCATCCTTCGTTTAGTTTTTCCCATGTTGAGTTAAGCAAAGTTTGAAAGAAGATTTTGATTAAGTCGAAAGAAAGAGTTGAGAATTTGAAAAATGATTATGGTTTTAAATATTTAAGATTTGAGGGAGGAGAGAGGTTTTGGAGGGAAAGAGGTTTGTAGAGATCATATATTATATATTTGATTTAAGCGCTCAAATAAATTTTTAGAACCCGCTATTTTTTCCCGTCGTTTTATGTAGAATTTTATCTTTTTATTATTACATCATTATAATTTCTCTTCGCTTTTGTTATAATGTTTTTATTTTTGGTATTACATTCTTACTCTAAATATTACATTAGAATAAATAATAACCCTAAATTTATATCATTACCTTATTTAAATTAATAATGTTAAATATATCATTATTCTAGGTAATTCATATTTAAAATTTTTGATATAATTATGTAAAAATTTTTATATAAAAAAAAAAGTATTGACACGGAATATGTGGGCTGACACTGGCGCCCGGCCATGCCAACCCAGGCATGCCAGTGAACCCATGCAACCTCCCATGTAACCTCCTACACGGGCGCCTGACAATGCTAGGGCGGGCACCAGTGCGTGCGCGCAATCTCCCGTGCGGGAGCCCGACAATGCCAGGGCGGGCGCCAGTACGTGCGCGCAATCTCCCGTCCGGGCGCCCGACAATGCCAGGGCAGGCGCCGGTGCGTGCGCGCCCATGCATGCACCTCCCATGCAATCTCCTGTGCGGGCGCCCGACAATGCCAGGGCGGGCGCCAGTGCTTGCGCGCCCATGCATGCAAGGGTGCGACATTATTATTACTTATAACCTATTACTACTACTTAGTACTTACTTACTATTAACCTACTTACTACTTACTATACTATTAAATTTTAAATTTTTGGGGGAAAAGACGGAGGGAAAGATATTTGCGGAGAAATTAATTTTGGAGGGAGGGAAAGATGTTTGTGGAGAAATTAATTTTGGAGGGAAAGACGGAGGGAAAAAACTTATAAGTTGGAGGGAAAGATGGAGGAAAATAACTTATAGTTTTGCAGGGAAAGATGGATGGAAATTTGTTTGTGGAGAATAATTTATTATATATTTGATTTAGTCCTCAAATCAATTTTCAGAATCTTTATTTTTTCCCTTTTTTTGTAAATTTTAATTTATTTTTTTATTATTACATCATCAACAAATTAATTTTCTGTATTATTTTGTTACAATATTGTAAATTCTTACCCTAAATATTACATTTCAATAAATAATAACCCTAAATTTATATCATTACATTATTTAAATTAATAATATTAAATATATCGTTATTCTACATAATTTAAAATTTTTGATATAATCCATATATAAAAATTTTAATATAATAAAAAATACAGAGACATCATGGGCCAAGACGGGCGTGGCCATGCCAGCACGAGCGCCCCACGCATGCCACAACACACAAGCAACTCCATGCAACTCCATGGAACTCCATGCAACTCCAGCGCGAGTGCCCTACAATGCCAGCGCGGGCGCCAATGCATTCCAGAGCGCCCCAACGCATGCCACAGCACACATGCAACTCCAGCGCGGGCGCCCGGCAATGCTAGCACGGGCGCCAGTGCATGCAAGCTTCTGCCACATTATTACTACTTACTATGTATTTACTATTTACTTACTATCTACTTACTATCTTACTAACTAACTTATAAATTTTTAAAAACTCTACCATATTATTACAATATTACTATATTATTAGTACTAATTATCAATTTTAAAAAACTCTACTATATTATTATTACTACATCCTTACTACCTAACTTGTAAATTATGGAAAACTCTACTTACTACCTTTAAATTTTGATAATCATATACAATATGCAATGTAATTTTTAGTATTTGTTTTAGTAAACGTAAGGATATCACATCAATTATTATACTGTACCGAATGAATTAAAGGAAAAAAAGGAAAATAAATATAAAAATAGAGAATGATCGGATAATATGTAAACAAAATTACATTTTCTATACATATGCATCCCATCCTACTCTATCAACATCATCATCATCATCATCATTTATCGCCATTGATATATTTCCTTCATCTTCATCAACATTAGTTCGAACCCATGTCTGATTAGTTGACGGACTAGTTTCTGAATTGAAATGATGCATTGTGAAATCATCACCCATATCAAATTCATCTCGAACTTTGACATGTTTTACGACAAGCCATCCTTTATGTCTTTCATCAGCCACATAAAACACTTTCTTTGCTTGGAATGCCAAAATATAAGAATCATCCAGCAAATTAGTACCGGTATGATTGAGATAAGAAAAATTGACAAGAGTTGAACCAAATCTGTCCTTCTTGCATCCTCGTTGTAGGTCGACCCAATCACACCGAAATAATACAAATGTATACATTCCGTTATAGTTTACTTGAATGATTTCTCTCAAGATACCATAATAATTAACTTTACCTTCAATTGGCCTTTTATCCTTTGCACTTGCATAACTAATATCATCAACTGCTACCACAACTCCTGAATTCTGAGTTTGAAGGTATTTCTCACGATCTTTTATATGAAATCGATATCCATTGATCAGATAGTCACTGTAATTTTTAATGAATGGATCCGGTCCACGAGATATCCATTTAATTTCATCTGTAATCTCTCCGTCATATTTTGGAATGGTAACCTATAAAAGTTAAAAGATTAAGTATTTATATAAAGAAAAGAAATTAATAATATTAAAAATGATATACTTACACGATGACTAAACCAGGTAGTGAACTCTTTGCTATGAAGTTTGTCCATTTGGAAAGTGTTTAACTTCTTTCCACGATTTATTCTTCGAAGATGTTGCATATGTTCCCTTCATATATAATATATATATATATATATGATATTAGAGTTTAAAAAATTAAAAATATATATGTAAAAATATATACTTACACTCTAAACGAAGCAATTGAGTCACTATTAAATACTATGTATCTATGACATTGCTGCAATGACTTGTCGTCCAGACGAATTCGAGATATTCTTTTTCTCTTTTGTCTTTGAATATATGAACGTGTTCTTACTCCCAAAGGTCTTCCGATTGTTGTTAATGTGGACTCATCTTCTCCAAACACAATATGATTATCATCATTCCGCAATGCACGATTAAACCTTGTTTCAACGCCGTCTAAATATCTGGAACAAAATAGCAAACACTCATTTGCTATATATCCTTCTGCGATAGAGCCTTCAGGTTGTGCTCTATTACGTACATAGGATTTGAGTTGAAATAAGTATCTGCATACATATACATATATTATATTAAATTAAATACATATATTGTATGAAATTTAAATGTGTAGGTTAAATGAAATGAGCTAAAAAAGTTAAAAAATAAAACAAACCTTTCAACTGGATACATCCACCTATATGTGACTGGTCCACCAATTCTTGCTTCAGTTGTCAAGTGAACCATCAAGTGTATCATGCTGGTAAAAAATGAGGGAGGAAAAATCTTTTCAAGCTCGCACATAATTTGTGGAACTGATACCTCTAATTGCTCAAGTTCTCGTGGGTCAAGGACCCTAGAGCAAAGAGATTTAAAAATATTACAAATTTTGATGATAACAGAGGTAACATTGTCCGGGAGTGATCCACGAATTGCTATAGGAATAAACTCTTGCAATAAAATGTGACAGTCATAACTCTTTAGACCTATTAACTTCCGCTGCTTCAATTGAACACATCTGGAAATATTAGTAGAACACTCATCAGGAAGTTTTAACTCCTTTAGAACCTTAAGAAATGCATCTTTCTCTTGCAAAGTCATTTGGTAACATGCTTTAGGCAACAATATATTTGTAGAGTTTGATCTACGGACATGTAAATCTTTTCTTATTCCCATCTCCTCAAGATCAAGTCTGGCCTTATAATTGTCCTTAGACTTTCCTTCTTGGCCCAGAATTGTACCAACAATTACATCAAAACAATTTTTTTCTGTGTGCATCATGTCAATATTATGTCTAATTAAAACATTTTTCCAATAAGGTAAATGAAATAATATGCTCTTTTTCTTCCATCCAGGCATCTCATTTACACTTGTTAAATCAAAGCCATCTAATTCTCGCAATACATCAGATCCGGATCGTTCATTAGGAGCAACTTTGAATTCTTGTGTCCCATCAAAAGAATGTTTATCATACCTGAATGGATGAGTTGACTCTAACCATCTTCGATGTCCCATATAACAATACTTTCGGCCATGAGATAACCATTGAGAACATGTATCATATCCACATACTGAGCATGCAAATCTACCTTTAGTACTCCACCCAGACAAATTTGCATATGCAGGAAAATCATTAATGGTCCATAAAAGTGCTGCATGCATTTTAAATGTTTCACTAACTGAACAATCATAAGCATCTACTCCTTGATTCCATAATTCTTTCAGTTCTTCCACCAATGGTTCCATGTACACATCTATCTTATCCCCAGGACTTCTAGGACCAGGAATAAGTAATGTGAGTATGAAGTTGGTAGATTTCATGCATAACTAAGGAGGCAAATTATATGGTATCATGATGACTGGCCAAGTATTATGTGAAACATTCATGGTTTTAAAAGGATTGAAACCATCTGCTGCTAACCCTAATCGAACATTTCTTGGATCAGAAGAGAAGTTAGGGTATAGAGAATCAAACTCTTTCCATGCAAGAGAATCTGCTGGGTGTCTTAAAAGTCCATCCTTTGTTCTCTTATCATGATGCCATCTCATCAAAGAAGCTGTTTCCCGACATGTAAATAGTCTTTGTAATCTAGGAATCAAAGGAAACCATCTCAATATTTTAGCAGCCTTTTTTTTTATTTCTTGACATCCTTCATCTCCTTTATCTGTATTTGATTTCCATCTAGAAGAACCACACACATAACATGATTCGTCTTTGGCTCTGTGTTTCCGGTATAACATACAATCGTTGGGACAAGCATGTATTTTCTCATATGTCAACCCTAAAGATGAAATAGTTTTCTTTACTTCATGGCAACTATTTGGTAAGAAGTTATCATCAGGTAATAATTCTCCCAAAAATACTAACAGTAATGAAAAAGATTTGTTGCTCCATCCAGACAAACACTTTAAATGATATAAATGCACAATAGTTGTAAGTACAGAATATTTTGATTTTGGATATACCGGTTTTTTTGCATTCTGAAGTATTTCTTGAAATTTATCTGAAGTAAAATCATCCACCTTAGTTGCATTTGCACTGAATGCATCATGTAACATGCCAAAGATATCATGCTGAAAAAGATTATCATGTACGTTTGATACATTAGATGCATCACACGTTGATTCTGTCTTTTTTCCATCACTTTCTCTATTGTTCTCTCCATGATATATCCACTTATCATATCCACGTTGAAACCCATAACGTAACAAATGATTAAACACTGTATGTGTAGGAAATCTCAATGTGTTAAAACATTTTACACAAGGACATGATATCTTCCCATCTATGGATTGAATATTTTGAGATGCAAATTCAAGAAATGTATTAACGCCAGTAATATATTCATCACTTGCTCTGGATTTAGAATACATCCATATCTTATCCATGAAAATAATAAAGATTTGTAAAAGCACAGAAAGAGAGAAAGAGAGAGAATAAATGAAGATATTTGCAAAGCAAAGCAAATAAATGAAGAAGAGTAAGGGAGACAAAGAAATAAATGAAATACGGGAGAGGGAGAGAGAGAAATATGTTATCCCAATAACAGAGGAAAGAAAAGAGCAGAGTAGAAGACAGAAATAAATGAAATTAATATGATAAGATATTTTTGGCGCCAAAATTCGCGCCAAAATTAATTGAATTATGGTAAAAATTTGGTCTTTTTTCCGCCAAAATTAATTTAATTACCATTATCAAAAAATTAATAATAACTTTCTTCACGTGTGTGGCATGCGCTAGTGGTTGGTATGATCGAGTAAAATAAAAAGTTAGGATTTGTTTGGTTGTTGGAAGAGAATAATATGAATCAGAACATGCTTCTCTCATCATCTTCATCATCTTCGGGTAGAGATTAAAGATAGGAATAGGTGATGTCCTCAATTAATAAAAATTAATGTTATAAAGCGGATAAAATTTCGGATAGATATTGGGATAGATATTGGATCGACAATATAAATTTAATTTTTCAAAGGTAAGTGATAATCTTGTGCATTGATTCTTGACTAATTGGTTGTTTGCAAGCCCTCAAACAAAAAATAAATAAAAGTTTTTAAAAAAAATGAAAGTACGGTTTTCAAATAACATTTTATGTGATTTTATGTGTTAGAGTCTACAAATTTTAATTCTAAAAATTTTTCCTTCATAATTCATAATGAATTAAAATGATAAAATAATCACATAAATATTTTTTTTAGATGGTCGATTTGGTATTATAGAAAATCATAATTTAATTTTATTATAAATTATAAATAATAATATTAATAAATTTAATTTAATAATAAATTATAAATAATAATATTAATAAATTTAATTTAATAATATAAAAAATTGAGCAATTAGTCGCGCAGGCAGCATGGTTGAGGCTGGCGGGCGCCAGGCCTGGGATGGGGGGCCAGCCCTGCAAGCATGGAAGGGCCCTGGCGTCCGCGGGCGCCAGGGCTGGCATGGCGGGCGCCAGGCCTGCAAGCATGGAAGGGCCCTGGCGTCCGCGGGCGCCAAGGCTGGCATGCCCTGGCGTCCGCGGGCGCCAAGGCTGGCATGACGGGCGCCAGGCCTGCAAGCATGGAAGGGCCCTGGCGTCCGCGGGCGCCAGGGCTGGCATGACGGGCGCCAGGCCTGGAAGTATGGAAGGGCCCTGGCGCCCGCGGGCGCCAGGCCTGCAAGCATGGAAGGGCCCTGGCGCCCGCGGGCGCCAGGCCTGGCATGGCGGGCGCCAGCGCTGCATGGATGGAAGGGGCATGGCCCGCGTGGGCGCTGCATGCTGGGCCTTTGCTGCTCGCATGCCCCGTGCAGGGTTGCATGCATGGAAGGCTGGCCTTGGCTGTTCGCATGGCCCGCGTGCGGGCACTGCATGGATGGATGGCCAGCACATGCCATGAGTGCAAGCGCCCTAGCCCGCACGGTGGCATTAGCGGGGGCTCTTGCATCAACGCATGGAACGGGCAGCTCTTGCATCAACGCATGGAACGGGCTGTGGCATGCGTGGGCACTCGCGCTGCCCCTTGCATGCGCGCCCTTCACAGGCGCTGCATGAGCACATGCCATGATGCGTGGCATGCGCGCCTGGCCGCGGGAGGCCCGATAGGCGTAGCAACAAATTTTTGCATATTAAAAAAATTAAAAAATTTAACATAAATAAAATTTTGAAAAATATAGAAAATGAAAAAAATAACAGTACATTTAACATTTGGATTTTACATTTGGATCCATATATACATGACTTACATGATACATGAAACATACATGAAAAAAAATGATACATGAAAAAATAAAAAGAAGGAAAGTTTGGAATTAAGGAAATTTAACTTTGGGTCGAAATTTTTTTGCTCTGGTCTGTTGAGAAGACGATGCACTTGCAGTTTCACCGGTCGCAGTGGCAGATGTAGTCGCAGCAGTCGCAGCAGAGGATGGAGCAGAGGATGGTATTCCTCTTATCACTTCATTGATATCAAAAGGATTAAGATTTGATCTAGGAGGAGAAGCAAATGAAGCGAATGAAGTCCGAGGAGGACGAATGACGAATGGGTAGGCCGGGCAAGCAGAGCTCGCAGCTGGTCTAGGTTCGGCGGTTCTGGAGGAAGATGGTCCGGAGGAAGATGGTGCGAGCTGCAAATGATCTCTGATTAATTTAATAAAATTACTATTGACCCCTACATCCGTCTCCATACTTATCAAACATCCTATCATTCTGGCGTGATCTTCCTGGTTCTGCTCGTTAAAATTATAATCATGTCGTTTAAATTCATCAAATTTATCCCTTAATTCACCCGCTTCGTTTCGGATTTCCAACTTAAATTCATCAAAATTATGCCTTAATTCACCCACTTGATGTCGAATTTGTCCGATTTCTTCTCTGGCTTCGTTGCGAAACTCACCCACTTCATTGCGAAACTCAGTGACTTCGGTACGAACCTCACCTAATTCACTCCGAACATTCTCCAAATGTAATTTCATCTGATTCATACATTCAAACAATTCTTCCCATCTCCTTTTCTCATTTTCATTTACATCTTCATTTACATCAGTCTGTTGATTGACATCATCATCATCATCATCATGAACTTGTCGTGATTCTTGAACACCTCTTCTTTTTAAATTTATCCAAATTCCATCTTCTTCTTGGCACACCCAATATGCCCTACGTAAAGTTCTATCGTTTATACTATTTTTAATCATATTTAATTGTAAATGATATTCTTTTCTTAGATTTATTCCGTGACTTTTTAAAATACCACTTATCATACTACAATACGATAAATTATTATTAGAAGAATCCCTTAAAGATATCATAAAATAAGGAATTAAAAAATGTAAACCTGGATTTTTTTTTTCAATTATACGCGCCATTAACCAAAAATCATCTCGAGTAATGGAGGTATAATTTCCGGCACGTGGTTTAATAGTATGTATAATTAGAAAATGCAGAATTCGTTCTTGAAAATTTAAATCAGTAGCATTTGTACTAAAACATTCTAAATTATCATCCTTAAACACTATTTTAGCATCCATTATTATTTCAGTGTTTAAATATAAAGCACACTCTTCATACTCCACCCACGGAAGATTAGCCTCTCTGCATATCATCTCAGGACTCACTTTAATTATTTCACCATCAAAATAACTTTGAAAACTACAAGAACTAATATTACCATCAATAACTACACAATCGTTATGAATTTGTTTCATATTATTATAAAAAATTCTAACGGCATTCTCATATATTTTTGTATCTGCATTAAGAATCCAAGATGGACACACTTCCTTCAAATAACTTCCATACTCAAAACTTATACTGTCCAGAAAATTCCAATCAATTAATCGACCCGAAGTAATGTTGCGATGAGAAAATACCTTCCGAAACAAATTGTTTTTTTTCAGAGATGGAAAGTGTTTGCTTTCTTCAGATTCTACCGTAATTCTTTTCCCTTTTCTAGACGACGAGGCCATTGTGTTGTGTCGAGTTTGTGACTTTGGGAAGAGGCGCTGAAGAAGGATGAGAGGCGGTTTGAAGGAAAGGTAGGCAGGAGGCGTGAAGGGAAGCTTGCGGAGACGAAGCCGAGAGAGGAGTTTGGAGAGGAGGAGAGGATAGGAGTTGGAGTTGGTTTATTACGAGTGGTGAGAAGGAAAGTGATGAGTGGTGAGAAGGAAAGTGATGAGTAAGTTGAGTAGTTTTGAGAGAAACGTTTAGTTAAGAAGTAGTATAGCTCGTGTGTAGAAGTGTAGAAGTGCACCGGCTCGAGGAGTGCACCAGCTGGACGAGTTTAGTGGTAGGGGGCAATGGAGGGTGGCATTTGGCAGAGTGCACTAGCTGAGTGTCGGCAGACTAGCTGAGTGTTGGCAGAGTGCAGTAGCTGGGGAGTGCAGGAGTGTAGTGGTAGCGGCAGGGCAGGGTGGCACTTGGCGGGCGGGCGGCCAGTTGTGCAGAATTTCAAATTTATTATTTTCTGGTAGGTAGGTTGTAGTAGTCTAGTGGAAGTGTAGCGCAGTGCTAGGTGGAAGCATAGCGGGGTGTGGGTGTGAGTGGAGTGCAGTGCAAGGGGAGTCTTGTCGTGCAGCATTTCTTTGCTTTTATGTTTTTTCTTCGCTTCTTGGTTGGTTGTATACGGCGGTCACATCAAAGTCATAAATTCATTCTGAAATTTCTTGTTGCTCTGTGATTTTCTGCTCGCTTGATGACCATGACTTGATGACCATGACTTGTTGAGGTTCTCATATTTCTATTTTGTTTTTTCTATTTTGTTAAACTTCACGGGAGGCTCTCATATTTCTATTTTGTTTTTTCTATTTTGTTTGCACTATGCCAAACTTCAGACCTCGGCAAAGCAAGTTCAAATTTGACTTGTAAAAATTTATTTTTTTTTTCGGTTTTGTTATATTTTTTTTCTATATATTTTTTAGTATTTTATTTTTGTATCCATAAAAAACAAATTTCTGAGTAATTATTATTTTTTTATATAATTTTTTAAAATATTTGTTTCTACTATTTATTATTACTTGAATTATTTATTTTTTGTTTGTTGCTTTAAGCTTAGTGTCTAGGCGACAAATAAATTTTTTTCACAAACAAATCGGTTGTGAAACTAAAACTATATAATTCTTTTTTCTTCCACAATAAAAACTTTTGTATTTATCTTGTGTTATTATTTTATTATAAAAATATTTGTATTTATCTTGTGTCAAATTGTTATTATAAAAATATAAAGAATTTAAAAGAAATTGTGAACTCTTGTTTGTTCTTGGGCCTCTGATATTTTGTTGCTTCTTTACAAATATTCTGGCTTCTTTACAATTTACAATTAAGAGGGTTGGAGGACAAGCCTCCCCTCCCTCCCCCCGGGGCCAAGCGGGGGCCAAGCGCATTGGGATGAATGCTGTGAAGTGTCTTTACCCAATGTGACATACCAATTTTGGTTTTTGGTCTAAGAGGTTTTGGCTCTTGGAACAAAGCTTGCAATCACAATATTTTTTATAACCTCAAAAGATTTTTTAACTTTCACAACCAATTTCTTTTAATTGGATTTCAACCCATCAACTAACAACAAGATGATGGTCTCGTTTTCACTCCTGCGGGTTTCATGAATGACAGAATATAAGAATATAACCGAATCCTTCATTAATTTTGTGTGGGATATTAAAATATGTCGGTAGGGTGATTTTTTTGTTTTGTTTTATTTCTTTTTTTTTCTTTTATATTTATATAATTTTAGTAAAATTCTAACAAATTTATTCCAACCCTCCTTCCATTTTGAACCGGAATCAAACCGCATCGGACCAAAACCAGAAGAGGAATCGAACAACAAAACCGTTAAACCCATGATTAATCTCTCTCTCCTCTCTCTCCTTGACAACTCTTCCTCTCCAACAACATCTATAGGCCACATGTCCATCACCTCTCTCTCTCTCTCCCCTCCCAAAAAAAAAAAAAAAAAAAACTATTACTTTATGCAACGTGACAAAAACAACTAACTTTGTAATATATTTTGTTTAACTTTCTAATATATTTTATAACTACTGTTACAATATTTTTCTTTTTCTTTTTATAAATATCATTTAAAATTTATTTTTCTTCCGTATCAAAATTCATCTTCTTTTTTTCATTTATAATATTGTCAATTTATTCATTTCTTTCTAATTTATTTATTTTTATTCTAATTTGTTCACTCTCAATTTTAATTTTTGTTCTAAGAAGTAAAAACTTTCCTTGGTTACGAGGATGTTCTCAAGAATTTATTGCAAGAATTTATTGTAATGTTAAAAATTTTAGATATAATTAAAAAAATATAATTGACAACTTTAATCAAAAAACTTCAAAAAAAATTATTAAAAAATATAAATTAATATAAGTCGAGAAAGCATTATTATAAAATATAAATTATGATATGATTTCTTAGCTTTTTTTTACCAATTTTATCAAATGGATTGAACTAATAATTTAATTTAATTAATAACCATATTATATACTATACATTATATAAATATAAATTTGAAATTTTTGAACCCTTTAAGTAAAAAATGAGCAAAAAAAAAAACAAATCATTATATAAATATAATATATTGACTTCATAATAATAAAAAAACAATATAATCATTACAAATCATTATAACCCTTACACATACAATAATACACAAACCACTTTGATATGTTATTATTTTTGGTGTGAGATTAAAAAAAATAAGTTAATTACCGTCACAAAACAACTATTAATATTAATATATGAGAAAAAAATATAAAATATTTTGTAGATGTTGAGAAAAAAATGAGATAATCTTGTATTATTAGATGTAACTAGATGTACCTAAAGATCAGGGGAAAAAAAAAATTTGCGAACTTTCTAATATAACTCACAACTTTAATCTCATTACAAAATATATGATATAAAAATATAAATATGATATGTTATCTTCATACTGACATACTCATCTAATAATTTAATTTCATATATAAAGAAATAAGTATATTATATAAATCTAAATATAAATGGAATTTTTGAAATTTTTGATAAAAAAATAAAAATTATATTTTATTTTTCACCTTCTCTTTTAAAATTTTATTCTATAATTTATATATTTTTTTAAGAGCAAAAAAATTAAAAATAATTTCTCTTCATCTCCTAAATTCTTTAAAATCATCTTCCAATCTTCCAAATTTTCACATCCCTCTCTCTCATCTCTCTCGTATCTCTCATCTTTCATCTTAACAATTTTGTTTGGTTAAAGTAAAAAGTAAATAATAAGTCATTTTCCTAACTCATTTTTCTCATAACATTCAATCTTGTCTCTTATTACCCACCTCGTATCTTTCAATCTCCTCTCCCTCTCTCTCTCTCTCTCTCTTTCTCTCTCTCTCTCTCGCTTGAAAGAAATCAATTTTTAATCAATTCAACATAAAAAAATTTTCCAATTGAGTTTTATTAAAGAAAAAAATTACAAAACAAAAATCTTAATAAATCAAACTTCATAAAACTCCATAAACATTAATTATATTTAATCTTAATCATAATATATTAACTTCATAAAAATATAAAAATAATCATACATATAATATAATCAATTACAAATTACAAAATACATCTCATACTCTCACACATATATCTATATTACATATATAAGATAAGATATATCACCAATTAAACAGTTGAAAAGCCCAAAACAAAGGAACTAAAAAGGAAACTAAAGATAGTTCCCATACTTTTATGTTATATCCATATTAAATATATTAAACTTCCAAGTATGTAACCCTTTTTTTAAGATCATAGATCAAATTCTTTTGATTTGCTTCTCTTGATTTTTTGATTTCCATCATATAAAAAAAAGAATTAAATTGTGAAAGTTTGGATTTTTATTGTGTGTCAAGCAACCCATAATCTTTTATTATGTGGTCTCAGTTCTTAAAAATAATCCTAAATATTCCTAACTTCCTCTATACAATATGAGTATTTAAAAATTCTTTGAGGAGAATACTATGCATCTAATTGTTATGACTCATGATATTAATTTTTTTCCTCTTTTCTTTCTTTACTTCCTTTATATATGTTATTCTAAAATAATATAACCAAATCATAATATATAGATTTGTTAGATACAAAAGAGTTTTTGAACATATTATATAATCTTAAGAAATTTTTGATATGATGAAAATAAAATGTTTATTAGAGGACTTGAAAACATGAGTTCAAGGCTCAATTGCTATGTGAGAGTTGAGAGTTGGTTGAAAATTTTTATAAGTTTTATAATTGAAAGGTGAAATTAAGTTATAAAATAGTTTTTTAAATAAAATTTATAAGTGCCTAAATTTTTTACGAAATAAATTGATTTCATTTGACTTAAAAAGTTAAAGTTAAAGAATGAATAATTTGATTTAATTTGAGAGAATAATATATCAAATAACATCTAACTCAAATTTATACAAATACAAGCAAGCAATGTTATTAATAAAGTAAATACAATATTAGTATTAATAAAGTTAGTTTTCTGTTATTTATTTTTAATATATAACTCTTAATGACTCATAACTCTATCTATTTATATTCATACTTAAAAATAATTATCATATTTTTGTATAACATAACTATACAAAAGAAAATAAATATTAAAAAAATTAGAGTTATATATTATAATATAATCACTATATAATAATATAGTGATATATAATAGTAATATAATATAGTAGTAATGTTAATAAATTAATAATAAGTAGTAATATAATATAATATAATATAATATTTATATTTATTTATTTACTAAGGGATTTTATGTAATATAATATAATTTAATATAATATTATATGTTTAATAATATAATAATATATTTGTAATACTTAAATCGAAGTTTACTTTGAGCTCGTAACTTTGAGCTCTGTTCTCTCTGCCTGCAGGAGTGACTAACGTCATTTCAGTAATAATCAGTAATAATAGTTATCATTAATGTCACTGCATTTCAATAGCAATAAGCATTTCACTCATTCATTCACTGCACTTCATTTCACTGTAGTCACTGAACTTCACTTCACTTCACTTCACTTCATTTCACTGTGTTACTTCAACCTCAATGAACTTTCATCCATCCGATCAAAATTATCAAAGAACAAACTCAGCTCGCTTCTTAACGCATTCTGTATCCGATCAAAACCAACCATCAAAACAAAAAAAACACAGGAATCAAACTTGCTTTTGCGCTTCCATAAAAACCCAAAAAAACATACAAATCAAGCTTCCTATGTCCAACAACAAGAAGGAAATTTTTTCTAATAAGAAGAAACTGAAATCTATGACGGTGAGTTACTGCTTTATTTTACTCATACTCATTTTTTTTTCATTTTCAATTGAATAAATTATACTGAAAATAGTTTTTTGAATAGAGTGAAATAAATGAAGAAGATGAAAAGACAGTACAAGAAGAAATTTCTGGAATGAGAAAAGCAGCAATGACTACTCCGATGCTGACAAGGTGTTCTCCTAAACAAGTAAGAGAGCTATTTTCTACTCTTACGGACGATATGAAATGTGTAGTGAAAGAAATGGGATTCGGAAGCCTTTTGCACATGACCTGTGATATACTGAGCCGAAAATTGTGTGAGAAACTTATAATGAGATTTGAACCCATGCAAAAATATCTTTCTATCCCTCCCCATCACAATTTTAAACTTACGGTAGAAGAAGTAGCACGAATTTTAGGAATCCCTTATATGGGACATGATGTGTTAGATTCTTCCTCCATTGAATCTTCAGATATAAGAAAATATTTCTTGACATTAAAGCATAGCCAATTAAAACAAGAGATCCAAATCTACTCACCCAACTTTAAACGATGTTTCTTGTTATTTATCCTTGGATGCTTTTTATGTCCAACTACGAATGTCTTCCCAGCTTCCAGACATCTTACTGCAACTATTGATGTTGAGAATGCTCGACAATATAATTGGACTAAATTTGTATTAGAATGGTTAGTTGATGAGATTTCTGAATTCAAACGTCGAGCAAGAGAGATGGAACACAGAAAGAAGACAGGCATCGATGGTTGTTTATTTTTACTTATGGTAAGCTTTCCATTTAATGATTGAATACAATCTACTTTAACAATATTTAATAAATATTGTTTTATGTATAGATCTTTTATTTTGAGAATGTTAGAGTTGGTGACTTGGGGGGCAAAAAAACACATTTACCCCTTCGTTATTGGACGACGGATCGGGTAAATCGAAGACTTGAATCCGAGCGTATAAATGTATGTAAGTTATATGCATTATGTAATAACTATAGAATCTAAATAGTATACTATTTATTTATAGGTTTATTCACCTTTTATACTATTTTTTTTATAGGGTTTATTGTCTAAGAAATCTGTTGAAAAATCTATTGAAGCAAGTGTTGAAGAAGCTGAAGAAGCAAGTGTTGGTACTCATGGTATTAAAGGAAGTGGAGAAAAAATTAAGGTAAACTTATAATCACTACTTTATAGCACTCACAAGCACTTTATATAGAGTACTTATACTATGTGCAATTGCAAAGAATCAGCATCAAACATGAAATTAAAATGTTTATGGAGAAGTCAATTCAAATTCATTCCAATTTGTTACAAATGCATCATGATATGTTGCGCAGACTTTGTGAGTATGTAGAAGATGAAGAAGGGAAGGAAGAACAAAAGAAGGGAAAAAAGCAAAAGAAATGGAAAGTTAAGGCTAGTGATTTTAGTGATGACCATAAGGAGGAGGAGGAGGAGGAGGAGGAAGAGGAGGAGGAGGAGGAGGAGGATGATCAAGCTCCGCAGGGGCAAGAGGAGGAGGACGAGGACAAAGCCTGGCAAGAGAAAGGGAATGGGCAGGAGTGTCTGGAGAAGGAGGGTTTGGATGAGAAAGGATGTGAGGAGGCTTTTGACAAGGAGAAGGATAAAGATACGGAATATGAATATGAAGTAATAAATGCCTTAACTAAAATGAAAGATGGAAAGACAAACCAAATATCTTTCTTGCCCTTTGTTAAGCTTAGGTCCTTTTCTGATGAGGAGGAAAGTGTTTGGGTTTTTTATGGTCGAAAAGCCATAAAAAATAATGCCAGGTAAATGTCTTACCTTTGTCTTTGTTATTTTGGAATCTAATTTTTAGAGATATTTGTAATTTTTCAATTTTTACAGATATTTGGCAGAATTGAATTTTTATAACAATTTATAGAACAATTTTGTGTAATATTCGAGGATGTTATATGTGCTGGACGGATGCCTATGAGCTGTTACCGCCTCACTGGATTGGCACGTTGGTATGAATTATGAATTCTTTGTATTTATTTTTCATATTACATTACTTATTATTAATTGTCTTTGCAGACGATGGATTGTTATATATGCTTCCTCAATACCATCTTCAATCCAAACTTATTCTCACAGTCATTATCAAAATGCGTTTTACCATTATGGTTTTCGGTATAAACTTTCATCTTTCCTCAACTTCTTAAACTTTCATCTTTCCTCTTCGGTATGAATTTATTATATCATTCTTTTCTCTCTTTGTTCTCAAATTTCATTCTTTAATAATGTTTTTTCATCTACTTATTTTACTTTTTTTATATTTAGTTGTCTGTGGTTGCATCTATGGAAAGCAAGCCTAAAAGAAAGTGGGATATTTCTATAGTTGATAATTCTTTGTCTCAGAAAGCATTTGGATTTAACTTCAGATTATGTAACCTAGTGAGTTATTTTATATTATATTTTTATCTTTTGATTTTATCTCTGTTATTTTATTTTATCCTATGGGCTATGATTAGTATACTCTTAACTAATAGGTTTTTATTACTAACAGGTTTTTATCCCTGTAATATTCAAACAACATTGGTTTTGTTACGCTCTTTATGTGGATAAGCAGACTATCTATCTTTTAGACTCAGGGTATCATTTCAGAGGCCATGAACATGATGAGTTGGAAATTTTGATGGTAATTAATTATTTATCAGCTATAAATATCAAATTTTTTCCAAATTATCAACTATTATGTTTTCATTGATTTCTCTATACTTCTTTTCCTTCTCCAGAAAGATTGTCTTGAGAAGATTTATGAAAATTCTTTCATTATCTCAGAAACCATTCATGTTGAAATTCCACAACAACCTAATACGTAAGTAATTTGTAATTTAAATTAATTAATTATTGCAAGTTATTCTGTAATTTAATGTATAGTTTTTTATGTATAGGAATGATTGTGGAATATTTGTTATGAGATTTTTGGAGATATGGGAACCAGGATTATTTATAACTCCACCAACTCAAGAAGTATGTTATTTTTTGCATTTCTTATCTTATCTATATATTATATTTGTGTTGTTGTATTATTTTTTCAGAAATATTGATGATTTTATTTCATTCTTCCTTTCCAGGATCTTAATTTGTTGAGAAAAGAATATTTTCTCAAACTTCTAATGTCGGAACATAATACAGTGCGTGATGATATTATGTTGAAGATGAAGATGGATGAAACAAAGAGGAAAAGGTTTCAGAGAAAACCAAAGTAGAAAAGAAAAAGAAAAAGAAAAGAAAAGATGGGAAATTGAGAGGATTGATGTATTATAATACTCTATGTGTATAAATAATCTTTTCTTATCATATCATGTTATCACATATCATAATCTTATTCAGTAACTTACCACTAAACCAAACTTATACATACTTACCACCTATAACCCTATAACATAACATATTATCAAAATTAACACACTCTCAAATAACTTACAACTCCCAAAATTTGATCCAAAGATTAACACCTATAACCCTATAACATAACACACTCTTAAAATAATTAACAAACTCTCAAACAATACTCATCTCATTTAGTTCTTCTATTTTGAGTTAAGAAAATTTCAAATGAAATTTTGGTTAACTCATAAGTTTTGTGTCTTTGTAAGAAAATTTGGAATGAAATTTTGGTTAAGTCACAAGGTTTGACGTTGGAGTGTGGAGTTTTGAGTTTCGAGTGAGGAGAGCTTATTAACGAAGAAAAGAGGAGAGCTTATTAGAAAGAGGATTTATGAAAAATAATTTATAATATATTTGGCTTCGAAGGAAAAGGAGATCTGTGAGAAATAATTTATAATATATTTGGTTTAGGCACTCAAATAAATTTTTAGAAGCATGTTATTTTTTTCCTTTTTTTTTGCTTTTGTGAGTTTAATTTTATTGTACCGGTTTTTTTTATTATTAAATCTTTAATTTTATTTTGTATTTTCTGTTTTTCAAAATTTTTTTTTTTTGTTAATGTAAATACCTAAATTTTATATCATTATATTATTTAAATTAATTATATTGGCGTGCATGTGCGTGCATGCAAGCGCCGGGCGCCCGCACATGCCACAAGGTGTTGCGACGCATGCAGCGCCCGCGGGCACCGGCGCATGCCACCACATAGGCAAGCGCATGTCATGCTAGCGCAGGTGCCCCGAGCATGCCTGCGCAAGCAAATGCATATTTTTTATTTTATCTTCTACCAATTTTTTTAATTATTACATATTTATTTTATTATATATTACATTACTTCTTCATTATTAATGCATTATTACTATTTTATTACTACCTATATCAATACACATACCATACATTGCTATATTATTACTACCTTTAAATTTTCAAAAACTTTTTCTTTCCCCCGCGTTAATATTTTGAAAATTTTTAACCCTATCAATTGTAAAAAAATAAAAAAAAAAATGAGAAATCAAGTAACGTGCCAAAACTAAATTTTCCCTCCAAACAAATAAATTTTTTGGCGGTAACATTGAATATTTGCATGTAAATTCAAGAAATACTCTAATATATTCATCACTTCTTAGAATTAGAATGCATCTATAATTTATCCACCACAATTTTGCATTGAAATAGATGGAGCAATAAAAAAAATAAATAAAAAAAAATAATTATGAAAATTTTTTTCGCATGTTATTAAATTGGTTATAAGAAACAAAACGGCAAAAAAAAAAGATATTTGATTAAATTGATATTAAAATAGAAAATTATTTTTGGCATTAAATTTTTTATTGTTATCATTAAATAGGTAAATCTTGTAAATTAAGTGGGTTTAGGATTTTAGTTTTTTTTTATATATAAAATTATATAATATTAATAATTATATAAATTACTAATTTAATATCATTACATTATTTAAATTAATAATATTAATAATTTAAATTAATAAATTTATTTTATTATATTATTCATGGAGCCAGGCCCCGGCCCATGCTACTGCTCAGCGAGGCGCACGCCTCGCATTGAAGCATAGGCGCGCACACGAGCGCCAGCCCATGCCACTGCTCAGGCAGGGGGCCCGGGCGGGCGCCAGCATTTGCACACACGGGGCCCGCAGGGCGCCCGGGCGGGCGCCAGCATTTGCACACACGGGGGCCCGCCCTTCATGGAAGCATAGGCGCGCACAGGAGCAGCAGGGCGCCCGCGCATCCATGCACGGGCGCCAGCCCATGCCATTGCTCAGGCAGGTGCGCGCCAGCCAGCGCATGCACACACGGCCACCCGCGCTTCTTTATCAAAAATTCATCTTTTTTTTTTCAAAAAGTGCTATTCAAATATATAGATGGAGCAATAAAAAAATTAAATAAAATAATTGAATATGAAAATATTTTTGGCGTGTTATTAAATTGGCGTTAACAAAACAAAACAGGAAAAAAAACAAAATTTGTTTAAATTGGTATTAAAATTGAAATTTATTTTTGCCATGAAATTTTTTTTTGTGGAGTTATGATTAAATAAAATAGGTAAATCTTGTAAATTAAGTGAGTTTAGGGTTTTAGGTTTTTTTATTTATTTATATAAAATTATATAATATTGATAATTATATAAATTATTAATTTAATATCATTACATTATTTAAATTAATAATATTAATAATTTAAATTAATAAATTCATTTTATTATATTATTCAAGGACCCGGCCCCCGGCCCATGCCACTGCGCAGAAAGGCGCGCACCTCACATGAAAGCGTAGGTGCTCACAGGAGTGGAGGGCGCCAGCGCATGCACGCACGCACGGGCGCCGGCCCATGCCACTGCTCATGCAGGCGCGCCTGGGCGGCCCACAGCAATGCACAGGCGTTCATTTCTTCTTTATCAAAAAATCATCTAATCTTTTATTTTTTTTTCTTTTCTTTCTTCCTCTTCAATATTATTTTTTTTCCATTCTCATTTTTTTCCCCTTCCTACTTATCTTACTCTCATCTCAATTTTGGGTTTTTTTTTTCCTTTCTCATTGAAATTTTCTATATATTCAAACCAATATATTATATTGAATGATATGAATGATTTATAATTAATTAATATTATATATTTTTAACGATAAATATTTTGTGATTAAATATATAGATTTTTTTAATTCATTCATCCAACATATATTGTGTTGTCTAAATTGGTATCCGTATATTATTATTATGTGTTATTGAAAAATTCTAAATTTTTTGTAAAATTTTTACACCGGGAAAGTAGGATATGTCACTAATTAATTAAATGGTTACAATAATATTTTTCAACCGTCATTTTTACAAATAAAATTTCAAAACTCACATGGTTTTTCATTACATAATTTTTCTTTTTTTTCATTATACACTTGTTATATGTTTCATTTCCATAAATATCATCATTATAATTATAAATTTATTATAAATTTATAGTATATTACTACACTTGTTATAAGTTTAAGAAATTATGTTTTTTGATTTTTAATTTCCAAACTATTAAATCATAAATCTTTTCAAAAATTTCTATTATATATTTTAAAATTTTAAAAAATGCATATAAGTTAATATTAAATTAATATAAATAATTAAAATATTTTATAAAATTATTTAATGTATATAAGTAATGTATGTTAATAAATATTAAATAAATATATATTAATAAAAATTAGAAATCAATAGTGGATTCCATATTTGGATTACAACTATGATCGATAGAATTTACTTTTTTTTAGGGTGGTAATTCTACGTATAAACTTATTATCATCATACAAATTGTCTACTTACTATCTATTTACTATCTACTTATCACGACTATGTTACAAACTTATCATTAACTTATCACTATATAAACTTACTTATCTACTTATCAACTACTTATCATCTGTTTACCATCTACTTACTACGACTATATATCACAAATTTATCACTAATTTATCACTATATAAATTTACTCACTTACTATCTACTTATCACTAACTTACTACTATATAAACTTACTTATCCACATACATCTACTTACCATCTAATCTTACTTATCCACTTACTTTTTACTTACCATCTACTTACCATCTACTTACCATATACTTATCACCACTATATATCACACACTTATCATTAATTTATCACTATATAAACTTACTTACCCATTTTTATCATTTACTTACTTATCATTATCACCTATTTACTAAATTACTACTATCATAAATTTACCACAACTTATTATCTAGACTATTTTTAAATATAAAGGATATATGATATAAAAATATAATAATATTAGATATTTAGAGACGGTACGGTAGTATAAATAGATAATTTTTTAACCAAATATTGCTTTACGGACGGTGTTCATAGTATTATCGACGGCTGATAAACTTGTCTTCACGGACATTTTAAACGGTTACGAAAAATCTATATTTTTCAGACGGTTTTATCGTAAGGCGTCTCTATAAATCAAAAAAACCGTCACTAAAAATTGCCGTCGTTAAAAATTGCCGTCGTTAAAAATTGTCGTCGCTACAGCACTTTAATTTTGTAGTGGCACCTCTCTCCGTTATATTTATATCATGTCTTTACTTTTATATATTTAATAATATATTTATATCATGTCTTTACTTTTAATCAATGAATATAAATATTTAATTTAATAAATATTTTATAGGAAAATCGTGAAAAATATCTTCTTCTAAACTATATCAAAAACATTATAGGGACTTAACACAATTTTCAAATCCGACCAAATGCCATTATAAATGATAGAAAATGTGCAAGGTTTGTCTGCATCAAAGTTGTCAAGAAAAAAAGAGAGATGGATGCGATATATATATTTCATTTATAAATATATATTTATGTTTTTCAAATTCTTTGATTGATAAAAAAATTTTTCCTTATATAGAACTTTTTTCGTGATGATTACGATTCAAAATCATCAAAACAGTTAGATAATGAAAATATTATGGTTAGCATATCTAATGAATCAAGAGAAAAGAGGAGAAGATTGTTGAAGTCTAATAAAATTTTTATCATTTATTTGGTATTTGTTTTAATTATTAATTTAATTCATGGCCAGATTATCTTTTTAATAGTTGCATTATAGCGAAATTATGATAGTTATTAGTATAATAATATATTTCAGATTAAAATTACTTTACAATTTTAAAATATTGTTTACACATTCGGATGGACCCCTATTTTTTTTTAATAACAATAATAATGTATTCAATTTATTTGCCTTAAACAATATCACATAAAATTAAATTAAATATTTTTACAATTTTATTATACTCTTAATATTATCAAGTTAAACTTAATTGAATATTTAAAAATTTTTATTATTTTATCTCATTCATTGAAAAATATCATTTTTTAAAAAAAAAATAATTACATAACTTCCATATGACCTTTAATGTATTTATAGGTTAATATTTCATTACACTTTTAAAATATTATTTACACATAATCTGATGGACTCTCATTTTTATTTTCATTTTAACTTAGTTGAATATTTTAAAATTATTATAATTTTATCTCTGAAAAGTACTTTTTAAATAAATTATATAACCTTAATATGATTTTTAATGTATTTCACGTAATTGTAATTTTCAAGTTAATATTATGTTACACTTTTAAAATATTATTTATAAACAATTGGATGGACTCCCGCTAATTTCATTTAAAAAATATTAATATTGGACTCTATTTTTATGCATTTAATAATATTAAATAAAATTTCAATTTGTAATTTTACAATTTTAGTATCCTCTTGATAATATCAAATTAAACTCAATTGAATATTTAAAAATCATTATAAAACTTATAACATATTACGTTATATTTTAAAAATATTGTTTACATGGTTTGGATTCAATTTATATCATTTACGGATGGTAGAATTCAATAGACTTCCATTTATTTTCGTTTAATAATATTAATAATGCAATCACTTTATTATAAATTGAATAATACCAAATAAAATTTAATTAGATATTTTTACAATTTTACTATCCTATTATATATGTTAGATTTTTCTTTTTTATTATGCTTCTCCATAGACTACAAATAAATATTTAAAATAATCATTTTTTAATTTTATGAATTGGAGTATAATTATTTAATAATAATAATTTTATATCTTTAAAATTGTATTGTTTGGTGAAGAAATATCAATCGATAAGATAACGAACCCGATAAAGGGAAGAAAAAAATTACATCCGTCGATATAAAATGACCAACTACTTTTTTCTTTTTCTTATTTTTTATAAATAGTTTGTTTCAATTAGTTGTATTATATAAAATAGTTGTCAACTGTTATATAGTATTTTTATAAATAGTATCTAATTAAATGTGCGATGCACGAGCTTAAAATACTAATTTTTTTTTTTAAAAAAAAAAAAAAAAAAGAACTGGTGGTGACGGGGGAGATTATGCTAGTTGAAATGGAAAGTGTGAACATGGATGATGGTTTTAATGCTTTTTGGTCCCAAAGGAGTGTAACCATCAACCAAGGTATTAGTACACTTGGGACCCAAAGAAAAAGGTCTCAATGCACCTAACACTAGCAAATTTTTTCCACATTGGTAGGGTAACTACTTTGGTATACCTTCTGAGGATGACATGGTGGATGACACTAATTTATTTTAAGAAATTTTATTGATATTTCTAAAACCTTAAATTGTAGTCATGTTTTTTCAAAGGATGTGAAACATTACCCCATGTGATGGATTTGGACCGACAAGTGCAGGTAACCAGAAACAGCCCAACTTTATCAGTAATTGTGGATCCTTCACCATCATTTACAGTTGATACCCATCAATTATGCCTTTTCTTTTCTTTTTTCTGCACAATGAGGGCTCGACCCAGACCAGATCAATCCCTACCACTGAATTCAATAAATTGCTAATTATCCATTCATACAAGATTTAATCACCACAGAATAAATACTCAAATGTACACTTCACTTTGTGTACCTAGGACCAAACCATATCTACTCTTATCCAAGAACTCGGGCTAACAAGCCCAACATGGGCTTTCCCCCATTGAATTGGGCCAAAGCCCATTTTTGTTGAGCCTCAAACTAACCTATTTGTTTCATCCTCCAAATTTTAAACAGAAAAAATCCCCGCTAAACATTGTTTTTTTTTTTTTTTGTTTTTCACTAATCGATATCCAGATTTTACCTGATTAATGTATTCCGAACACTATAGGGGCTATTAATCGATTAACTCTCTTAAATCTTATTTCTCCATTTCCATGGCTAGAATCCGAAACCAATGGTTAAGGGGAATGTAATACCCTATCTCTACACCTACGAGAGTTTGGTTGCTACACATTGTTACGTGAATGTGATCTTTCTATTCTTCTTCCAAAACGGTTTCTCCAATTCCCACCATTTGATTTCTATAAATTTCTTTTTATTGTGTACAATATATACATAAATGTGAGTGAATGCGTTCGTGTATGTGTCTCTGCAACTTTCAAAAGAAAGAAGATATCTTCTCCTCTCGTCACATTGCGTATTTACTGCTTCCTTAAATTACTGTATTTCAAATGTCCATCGGATTTTCCCAAAGCTAAAAAATTTTATGTTAAGAGTCACGTGATTAACTTTGTGTTATGTTTTATTTCAAGTCCAAGTACATGAAAATGGGAAAATAGAAAATAGGAGTGACCATAAGAAGGACCGATAGTGTTGAGGAATTAGATTCTTACATTAAAAGTTAACTATTGAGGTGGGGATTTGTAAATTTATATTTCATGTCTTAAAAGTTAGTTAGTGGATATGAAATTGAACAGATTGTTTGATTGAAGAATGGAATGTTAATGATAATGTAGAAATAGAATTATGAATCTAAACATGGGGCTGAATCACTTGAAATGGTAATCATTATATCCATGTTGGAAAGACCCAAGTGATTTTTATCATGTTGTGGAAAGACCCAAGTGATAATATCCATGTTGGAAATGGCATTTGTGGTAAGTTCCATGTTCTAGCAAAAGATTGAGAAAATCTCATTGATGTTGAAGATATGAAGTATATAATATACTCATTTGATGTTCAAGATTGAGAAAATACTGGATCTAGCTAGTTTTACTCAATGGGAAGTCCATTTAATCATATACGTAACATCCATCTTAGAATTCCCTCTCATTCTTACCTCACTCAAATCAACTCAATCCTTACATTGAATTCCTCTCTATCTTACTATGTGATTTGTTTTAATTGTTAGTGAACAATATTAAATAATAATAATAATAATAATAATAATAATAATTTTATTAATAAAAATAAAAGTATCCACTAATAACTAATTTCATTAGTCAATATTAAAAGTGTTTATTAATAATTTTCATGTCAATTACAACAGAAGAATGGAGATACACGATTGATAATCCATGATTTTATTTTCCAAGCCGCATGCATGTCCTGAGCTGTTTTGCTGATGCACTGCTCTTTTGCAGTATGGTTGGATGTTGGATATAAGGAACATGGAGGGCTTTCAGTGCCCTGCTGGCCGCAGCTGCTTTCCTCAACTTTTCCGGTGGGTTATGGTAACCGCGACGCGTCTTTTTAACTTTTGTTGGGTATGTTCTAAAGTTTAATGGGTCCATTTGTCCATTCTCAAGCGTTCTGTTTTTTCTATATATATATATATATATATATTTACCCATATCTGTTGTTGCACTTGTGATTGTGTCACTCTACTGTTGGGCAGGGCCCTCGGCGAAGTTTTCAACCAAGCTGCCCTTGAGTTTGAGATGTTGACCGTCTCTCTCTCTCTCTCTCTCTCTCTCTCTCTCTCTCTCTCTCTCTATATATATATATATATATATATATATATAGTATCTTTTTTCCTTTCCTAGGACCTTAGAAACGTCAGCAGAGCGTGGTCTCGGTAAGGGATCCAAAATAAAGTGTATGTTACGTGTATCAAAATACCAAATATCTTGCTTTATTAAAAGAGTTAATTATTTATTTAGTCCTTAAACCTGATCCTGATTTCACAAATTCATTTTTGAATTTCAAAATGCTACGCTTGAGGATCTAGACTTCAAAAATCATAATTTGTTAGTTCTTTTGTTAGTAACGACGCCAACCTGTCCATTAACTGTTGAGCTGGATAAACATTGGAGATGATTTGGACGTCGCATGGTAAGGAGTTGCTGACATGGTATGCCACGTAACCAAAAGTGCTGACATGGCACTTCCCCCTTAAAAATGTCTCTCTTCCCCTTCCCTCTCCCTTTCTCTATCTCCTCTCCTCTCTCGTTTAAAAAAAAAAACAAAAAAAAACACAACCTCACCATAGAGAGAGAGAGAGAGAGAGTTTGAAGACAATGAATAGTGTTACTTGTTTGGATCTCTTGCTCTTGGCTTCAGGCACTTTCTCAATTTCTACATTCCAACTTCGATTTTCAGATTTAGGCTGAAAAATGGACATTCGAAGGCGATCGTACGTGGCCCCGCCTCCATCCGCAATGGTAGGGAAAGGCAGTAACAGCGTCAGATTGATGAAGAAGGTAAAGGATTTGCATCCTCCTCCGCCGATGAAGCCGTTGGATGCCTTGCCACTGCCGCTCTACATCATCAACGCCGTCTTCTTCACTCTCTTCTTCTCCGTTGTCTACTTCCTCCTCCAGCGTTGGTGCGAGAAGATCCGCAACTCTACACCGCTCCCCATCGTCTCTCTCTTCGAGATCGCCGCCATCTTCACCTTCATCGCCTCCTTCATCTATCTTCTCAGCATCGACTTCGTCCTATTGCTCAAAGAGCTCCTGTTATTTGTTTTCCTACTGCTCAAATAGCTGCCCAATTGAAACCACAACTTTAAACCCCAAGAAAATCAACCGCCTTACCACGACTAACCCAAATAAACGAGCACCTGTAATTACCATATTAGTTTTCTCAACCTCATTTGGGTATTTCAGTTTTGCTTCTGCACATGTAAACGAGCACCCAATTTGAGAAGCCACATTGGTTTCAATTTCTTCTTCTGTCAAAGAATTAACAGGAATACAACGGAAATTGCAATTAGGGCTTCGATGTCGTTCTCTTTTGTGAGTTCAGAAATTCGACGACGTCTATAAATCTTCACAGGGATTTCATTTGTGTGTTCGATGGATTTGTAAAGTTATGTTTTTTTTTTTAAACGAGAGAGAGGAAATAGAGAAAGGGAGAGGGAAAGGGAGAGAGAGTTTTTTAAAGGGGAAGTGTCACGTCAGCACTTTTGGTTACGTGGCACGCCATGTCAGTAACTCCTTGCTAGACGGCATCCAAATCATCTCCAATATTCACCCAGCTCAGCAGTTAACGAATAGGTTGGCGCCGTTACTAACAAAGGGACTAACAAGTTACGATTTTTGAAGTCAAGATCCTCAAGCGTAGTATTTTACAATTTAGGGATGAATTTGTAAATTCAGAATCAAGTTTAAGAACTAAACAAATAATTAACTCTTTATTAATATTAGATTTAATTGTTTTTTATATATGAATGTTAAAATATATTATGTATTAAAATTAAAATAATTATTAATTTATTTTAATGTATAATATTTTTTAATAATTAATTTGATTTTAATATATAATATTTTATAATAATTAATACGATGAAGAAAAAAAAACTCCTTAATCCAATGGGGTCACCCTCTTGCAGGGAGCCCCTTCGTACTTGTGGATGATGGATCGATGTGCCCCTCTTGTTCATTGAATGGATTGCCTCTCCATCAACCTTCAATTATGGGCTTTACTCTACACATGCACTTTGAGCTTACCGGCCCCATCCCATGCCGTACATTTTCCTCATCCATCCTCACTGCGCCTGATTCTTCCTTTCCACTTTGCCCACTTCGTAGGGACCCCTCGCCCAGTACTTGCAAGAGGATTATGACGATGTAACAGGAACCTTGACTTTCTCGACTGTTAGCGACTTTCCCGCGGCAATATCCGGAAACATTGGGCAACGTCAAGGGCCCAACATTAGGTGACAACTCCTAAACTAACTCGATGGACGGCTAGAATCTCCGATCAAATATACTTTAGGAGGTTAGTTTACACTATTTTTGTTATTAAAAAATATAGAATAAATAATAAATAAAAAGAAGGGGATTGAAGAGGGCAAATCCAAGTAAGGAACTTTGTGGGAAAGGGATCCGGATGATGTCATCTTTTTTTTTTTTTGGTAAAACGGATGATGTCATCTATATCATCACACTGCAAGTCCTTGTAGTGATTGCTGCGCTCCCTATGGTTAAGGAACTGCTTGAAAGGAAAAAAAAAATACAAGGATGAATTTTAGGGTCCACACTGATCAGTTGACAAGTGTAAAGATTGCAAAATGATATATGTTTACCCCCCCAATGACCCAGTTACGTTAAGACCATCCGGAGTCCAAGAAATGGTGATGGAAATGGAACTCAAATTTCACGGTGGAAGTACATGCATCTTGTACCACTATACTGCCAAGATAATTTTGCCGTAGTCCAATAAAGACTTTGGTGGAGGGAAACAAATTTTGGACGGTGTTGAGGGAAACAAATTTTGGACGGTGTTGAGACTCAACTATATGCACAAGTTCAACACGTAATTTGAAACCAAATTTAATCAGACATCGTACCTGTAAGAATATATGGAAGAAATAGAAATAGATTACGGAGAATCGATGAAAAGACACAAGTAAGAGCATTGGGAGGAGAATTATTGATCGGTCAAAAATGTACGGCTACGTATCTACTTCTTCTCCTGCACTGCATTCTGTCCCCCACTCTATTATTTCTCTGCCTGCTACTAACAACTCTCCCTCTCTCTTTGATCTCCTTTCAGCGATAGTGATGCTTATGCACCCTTCTCCCCTCCCCTCCCCTCCCCCCCCCCCCCCCAAACAAAGAAAAAAAACAGACCCAAATCCTAGAGCTTGCGGGGACCATGCCCCTTCACCTTCCATTCTACCGAGTACGAGAGGCATATTTGATCTCCTTGGCCCACCAACACCCTTCCTAAACGAACGAAACGAACGAAACGAACGAAACTATTGATCTAATAAAATATTGATTTTAGAATCTTTAATTAAAATTTTGAATTGAAATAATAATTTAAATATAAAACAAATTACAAAATAACCCTCCATAGCGCTCCAAATGAGTCACCGTAAGATATAACACTCATCTTTTCAACAATCTTGAATATCAAGCAATGCAACTAAAATTTGGTTTACAAGGGGTCCAATAAAGCTAAGTGCGCCAAAATGGGTCAAGTGGGCGGTACCGGGTTGAATTGATTTTAGCGGATTAACTCATGGAAAATTAGGCCTAACCGGTCGATTTTGATGACAAAAGGCCATTTCGTATCAAATTAGATCAAATTAAACCATGTAAAATCCAAAGGTCCCGATCAAAGGCCTCTAGCTTCAAATGCCATTCATCATGGTAATAATAGGGTAGATAGGAATCCTTAGGAGTTCATCGTGGTTATGATAGACCATCGTGATCATAATAATAAAGTGTTAGTCTTTTTTTTATCGTATAATAATTTAAATATAGAATTATCAGAGTAAGGGAAAAGAATTTATAGGACTAAATTATCCCATTAAAGACAATGTTAGAGTCTATTGTTTTCCCAATCATAACAACGAGAAAACGCATTGTAATTATATATAAAAAAAAAGATAATATACCGTCAATTCCATCCATAATAATATTATAGTTATGATATGAGTCTACAGTTTTATGTTAGACTCATCACAGTCACAATAAAACCATTGTGGCTATCATAACATCTAGTAGAATGCTAAACTTGTAAACTCATGGTCTCAAAATCAACAACATTCTAGGGTTTCTACTTCAATATTATTTTAAGTATCGAAAGACATCCGTACCAAGGCTTAAGGGTATGAAAATGGTAATCAAACCTAGGAGTACAACAAAACTAACAAAAAGGAGAAGCCCAATGAGGAAAAAAGAGGGAGATCATCAACCACAAACCTTATTCTAGCATACAACTCAAAAATGAATTAATATCAATGCAAAAAGCCATAAGATTCGTTGGAATCAACGAAAGAGATGTGATAACTAGAGCTTACTAAAATCACTATTGAGGAGAGGGAGGGAGAGAGAGAACTTCGATGGAGAGAGAGAGGTTAGGTTTAGACAAGACATACGTGAGAGAGAAAAGGAACTCAGCCTCTAATTTCTCACAAGTTAGACCCAGGACATGACTCGGCTTTCGAAATTCTCCCATAATATAAAATCTAATAGAATTTGGAATTTGGATTAAGAAATAAAACTGGCTTCACCTCTAATTGGACAAGACTAAGCAAGCCACACGAGTCTTGAAAAGTCAATTGTCATTTGTTTACCTATATACACCTTTTACCATGATAATAATAATAATAGAATATAGGAAGTAATATGAATAGACGTTTACGAGGATAATCATCTCCAAATAGCAAATATTCTGGTGAGATAAAGTGGTGCTAACATAGGTAGTACAAAAGAAAGAAAGTATATTCATTCCGATAACTTTTAAGTCAATGAGTACCATCTGAATCCTTACTCGAGATTTTTTTTTTTTTTCTTGGGGGGGAATTTAGAACACCAAGGGTTCAAAAGAACACTTAAATTATTTGCTTAAGATAAAACATCTAATCTTTTTGATTTCTCAGTGCAAAATTTGAACATAGAGAGTAACACAACTCTTTCCTTAAACTTAGAAAAAATATGTAAATTTAAAAATAATATATATTTAAACTAATTTTTTAGCAAGTATGAGTTTGAAATGGTTAAAACACTTGAACATGAAAAAGAAGGATATATATGGTATGCGTATATAAGGGAAAGGGCGACATTGAAATCCAAATAGAGTCGAAATCTGAAAAAGTTCGAAAATGAAACCACAAATCGTGGGAGTACGTGGGGGAAGGAGAGACACCGGAAAACACCGTGAAACATGAAATAGACCAATGGTCTCTTCCCTCCCACCTGAAATCGAAACCAACTAAACACACACACTCTCTCTCTCTCTCTCTCTCTCTCTGCACCTTGCTTCCGCCGTCGTTGCAGACTCTCACTCTCTCTCCCAATTAAATACACTTAGCATAGAAACAAGAATATACTTAGTATAGAAACAAGAATACGAACCTACACACACACATATACGCATACACACTTCACACATACCCAAGTGATTTTTTGCTTATAAAATTGGGAATAATCCTCGCTCTGCTTGCTTCCTCACTCACTCATATCACAATCACATCCAGTTCTCCCTCTAAAATCTTCCATGTCTTCTCAAAAATCTCCTCTCTCTCTCTCTCTCTCTCTCTCTCTCTCTGTCTCTCTCTCTCTCTCAAATCCCCTTTCTTTCTGTCCTTGCTTTGTTATAAAAAGGAAGAAAAGGGAAAAGCCTATTTCTATTTGTTAATCTCTCTCTTTTGTATTTATTATTATTATTTCCGAATCTCTTCGATTTGAATACTCACTCTCTCTCTCTCTCTCTCTCTCTCGCTCTCTCTTTGGAATATGAGAGAGAGAGAGGGGGGATTTAAGAGAGAGAGCACGCGCTTCTTGTCAAGGACAGACTTGTAATCCGATGTTTATTTTAGCTTCTTTTTTATTTCACTCTGTATACAGTTAACGAGGCCCATTCCTCTCTGCTAAGAAAAGGGTTTTGTGTTTTGTCCTCATTTGAGTTGTTCTCTGTTGGTAATATTAATGTCCCATTATGATCCGGAACGCGTGACATTGTTTCCACCAGTCTTTTGCTTGCGTTTCCTCTGAATTAGTAAATAGGTCTTACTTATGTTGTTGGGATGTTAAAACTAAATCTTGTGTATTAGTAAATAGGTGTCTCCGTACCCTTATCATCCACCTGGATTAGTAGAGAGAGAGATTTCTGTGCGGTGTCAGTGTTTTTTCTATCTTCCCTGATTGTACGATGGGATGATGAGCTCTTGTACTCTCGTCTATGCTACTTACAAGACAAGTCGATTCAAAAACTTGATGTGCCAGACCCTTTTTCGCTACATCTCTCTTCTATTGATTTTTTTTAAAGCCCTCTATATCTGATGTCTGATCTGACTAATGTCAGTGTCTGACTTTCATCTCTCTTATCTATCACTCTTGGCCTATATACTCCAGTCTACTTTGCTAGGTAGTCTTTCTCCGGCTGTCTGTCAGTGTTCAGCTAATCTGTCCTAGAATAAATGCTATACGTGTCGTGGACTCATTCCTGGGTGTTTGCCCTTCATCGATTTAACATCTTTAATTATTTTGGTAAATGTCCCGTAATTTTGTTCCTAATCTCTAACTAAAAAGCAAACCTTTGAATGATCATGGGGTGATGGACCCCAAGTGCACAAGGTATAGATAATATCAGAAGATTCTGATGATAAGACCAAATCTAGCCCCGCTTAGGAAAATCTAACTTTTTCTGCCTAAAAGCTAAGCATGCTTTTGTCCTCAACTTCAAACGTGTAGTGGATTATGTATTATTTTGTATTGAAGTTGCCGAATGAGTAAAACGTTTGTGGTATGGATGTCGCACTTGTTATGAATTTATTGCCAAAGTAAGCTTTTGTGCAGCCAACAGAGGCGTTTCAAGAATGCTTTTCGCTCCATGAAATTGTACGCAGGAGCTATTCCAGCGTTGGTGGATCAGTTATGGTGATGTCACCCAACACTTACATTTTACGGTCTACAATGCAACTGCATCAATAAATGGCACACTGTTATGACAGGAAACACAGCTAGATATGTGATTGGTGACAGGTGCCTAGTGAACAGGATAAGTTGACCCTAAGATGTTGAAAGTGTACGATCGAAGAAAGAAGATGTGAAATAGAAAATGGACAAAACTATAACAAACTCAAAAACTAAAAAGAGAAAATCAAAATAACAACTAAGAAAAAAAATCAAATTAGTTATAGGATATGTATAGCTATATAATGGAGAGAAACTAATTTGAAAGGAGGAGAAAATAGAAAGCGTAATTCAGCGATAAGTTTTAACAATTTTACTCTGACAGCTAACTGTATTCTTCTGTAATTTTGATTTGAGCTTATCAATGAAAGAAAACTCTTACTTGCTCTAACCTTCCAGAATTTTCTTATGTTGTTTTACTTGCATTTCTATTCTTTTCTTATCATTTGAGTTTAACAAATTTTTCTGACCCGTTGGATCTTCAAATCAGAGAACAAAAGATATTTTGATGTTTTAAACCAAAATGAAATCTCGAATCGAAGCCATTGAGAAAAGTGTAACAGAAATATTGAACGAATTGCTCCATCAATGCTCACACTTGGACAAACTCGACAAAGAAGAGGAGATGATTTCGACATGGATGAAGCGAAAGCCAATGGAGAAGGAAGAAATTTATGCTTCAACAACTCCAGCAAGTGAAATTGACAATGGAACAGCTAAAATGATAGGAGGCATACTAATAGAGGTTAAATAAATATAATATTTGTGATTGATTTTATATTATTTTTAAATAAATATTACATTAATATTTATGTTTTGTGACATTTGATTTAGGAGAAAACTTATTATGAAAAATGAAGAAAAATGAACTAAATTGGAGCAATTTTGTAAAGTATGGAAAATTAGACAGCAATAGTCTTTTATTAGCACGTGGGCACGTGGATTTCAAGAGACAAACAAGAGGTTTTGAAAATTTACTGCAGTAAAAATTTTCTTTCTCAATTTCACATTCAAGAGAAAATTGGAGTAGAATTGGAATATTGAACATTTTGAAAAATTTTATTCCATTCCTAATATTTATGAAAAGAAATTTTAAAAAATGTAAATTTTTTAGATATTATATTTTAGAAATTTTACTTTTTTTCTTTTTACTTTCTTTTAATTTATTTAGTAGTTATTAGGATTAAAAATATTTACTTTTCACAAATAGGAAAAATTCTATTTTCTTTAGATTTTCTACTCCTATATATATATATATGAGTATTCCATATTATTGGAGAGAATTTTTGGGGGAGACAGCAGCCGTACAGCCCAGGGAAGGGCAGCAGCCCCTATGTCCACAGTAGCCAACAGCCCTAGGATTTCATTTTCCTTTTTTCCAGCAGCACATTTATTTAATTGAAGCAATGTTTCATTTATTTTGTGAGATTTCTTTTCCTATATTTTCATTTTAATTTTTTTTATAGTCAAAGGATTATTGAAAACTTGATAGATGATAATTGTGAAATATAAATGATTTTATTTGTTTGATATTTGTGGATATTTATTTAATCTCTATGTTTAGTGTTTATAATTGTTTTGGAATTGTTAAATAGAGCGCTATATTTAATAACTCTAGAATAATTTACAACCATTTAAAAATAGCAAAGTTTATGTGTTTTTAATGGAGTGGTAATTGACATAATTTTATGGCCTCACAAGTAGTAGGATTTATATCAAGAGATTAACTAATTTAATTTAAATAAATTCAGATTGGAATTTACTGATCAGAATTGGGTCTCTCTAGATCGTAATGCTGTCGGAACATTAAATCTAACGAGGGTCTCTTGGATTGTCTTTCGATTAAAAAATTAATTAACGATGGTATCTTGATTACCGCAAAAATATGGAGAGATTGGTCGTTTCGTGGTATTTAGCGACTATAACCAATTTATTCGTATAATATCGAGTAATTTTTGTATCGATAATCAATCAAACATATCAAGACGGAAATAACTCCTTTGGTTAGATTTTCTCTCATTGACATCATTTTCTTTAATTGACATTATCTCATCATTTTATTGTAGTTAATTTTTATTGATTTGTTTGTTTAGTTATTTTAGATTATTTTATCAAAACCTCTCATATTTTCATTTTTCTTGAAAAAAATAAATCCGTTGTTCCCTGTGGATTCGACCCTGCTCACCTTAAACTCGTCTTTAGTGAAGTAGGTAATTTTATTGGTTGTTTGACGACACACCAAATTTTGGCGTCGTTGCCGGGAAACGGTGTTAAGTGATTTATTTTTTTTAAGTTTTGTTTTCTTTATTTTTTTTTATTTTTGGAACTAATATTTGCAGTGAACTTACTAGAAGTTTGTTAACGACATTGAAGAGAAGGATTTTAAACATTCAGATATGGTCAGTCAAAAGACTTTAAGAGAGTTGTTATTTTCTGATTTTAATAAACATGCTTTTTGTAGTGATTTTTCTAATATTGAGACTCCCCATCAATTTGGAATATGGCAAGATGTTCCAACAAGAGTCAATGTGGTGAGTAGTTCTTCCCTCGAACATAAAATAGATTCCCTAACTTCTATTATGGAAAGATTGGTTGTAGGACAAATCCAACAAGTGAAAACATGTGGTATTTGCTCGAATATGGGGCACTCAACCGATAAGTGTCTCATTTTTTTATGATAATCCATATTCGAACCCCTACAACCAAGGATGGTGGAATCAACCAAACTTCAGTTATGGAAATTGGCCACAAGAGTTCAAACAACAACCACAATGCCGACCACAATTTTAATCTCAGCAACTCTCTTCAAATCAAAGTATGTCTATAAAAGAGATTGTTAAAAATTTGGCTAACAGCACTCAATTGTTTCAACAGGAAACCCAACGGTTACAACAGGAAAATCAACGATTTCAACGAAAGACAAGAACCAGCATCCAAAATTTGAAAAATCAGATATCGCAACTGACAACGACCATAAGTCGAATGGAGAAAAATAATGGAAAGTTAATCTCTCAAGTAGAGATCGACCTAAGAGAAAATGTGAGTGTTATGGTGGTCAAGAATGAAAGGAAATTGCAAGACAACTCATCGACAACTAAAAGAGATAAAGAGGCCGAACAAACCAAAGTATCAATATTAAATGAATCGGCCACGAAGGTAAATGAGGAACCGAACAACTCAAATTTAAAACTAATTATCTCTCCTCCTTTTCCTGGTAGGTTGGCATATTCCGAGAAACAAGATGATGAGAAAGAGATGAACTTCATTGTTCAAGACTCTTTTGTGCAAAATAAGTTGGATTTTTTGTTTGAAGAGAATTTTACAAATAATTTTGCACAATGGGATAAATTTTTTCAAGACAAACTCCCACATTGGACACAATCATTGGTAGGTTGGCATATTCACTCGTTGCTTAAGGCGTGCCCACGCCTTAAGCCAACTCCATTTCTGCCCACACAGATCACATGGATAGCTTTGCTCCTTGCTTATGGCATGCCCACGCCCTAATTAAATTTCATTTCTGCCAAAAGAGTATACATTTCACTGTATGACCAGAAATACTCTTTATTTAGAGCGTTCCCACGTCCTAACCACACATCACTTCTGAAAAAAAAAAAAAAAGAGAGAGAGAGAGAGCGAGAGGCAAATTTCATATTTTAACACTTGTATTTTATTTTGTTTAGAGCTTTTCTCTCCACCTTGAAACCTCAATAATGGACCGAAATACTTAATAATTATGGCGTGCCCACGTCATAGCTCTTTTCTCGAGTTCGTTGAAATTGTTCCTCCATTCTCCACTCTACCCTAGGAGAGTATTGTTCTCACCTCTCTTTTATTTGTTTGTTTTTTTTTTCTTTTATTTTGTTTGATTTATTTATGTATTTTTTTATCTCTCTTAACTTGAGCATACATTGAGGACAATGTATGATTTATGTGTGGAGGAATGTTAAGTGTTTTTTTCTTTGTTTTGGTTTTTAACACTATATTTATTTATTTTTATTACATTAGTTTAAATTTTGTTTCTTCAAAAATGAAAAAAAAATTGAAAAAAAAATTCCGAGCTTTTTTTTTGTTGATGTATGCTATTTGGTTGGTTAGAAATATATGAAAAATGGCTTGTATCAATGACTTTTGTGCTTAAGATGGCTGCTCATGTCTTTAATAGTTTTCTTTGAATGATGAACATGTAAGATTTGACACAAACCCTACTTAAAAAGTGAGGTTTTGAGCCATAAACAAACAAATTCATTTTTTGTGCTCAAGATTATTTTTTCTTGATGAGTGATTATCACACTTGGATTGTACATTCTAAAACTTGTATTGTTATGCATTTCGAGACCACATATCGAATTTTATGCATTGAAATGATAAAGGTAATTAGGTTTTACCCAATTTTGGTTTTCGTAAAAATCCCTACCTTGATTTACAATCCCCTTAGTGAACCAAATTGAGCCTGAGGCCATTTCTTTCTTCAAAACCCTTCAATACAATACTATAACCCTATTTTGGCTGAAATTTCAACCCTTCTACCATGGATATATGCAGTTAATTGCATGATATTAGTTATATGATTGCCTCATGAGATTTGTATTGATTAGAATTTTGATGATGATATTTGTTACATATGAGAAAAAAGGAAAGAAAAAAAGTTTGACTTTATTTATCTTTGAGCTGAAATGTTCTTAAAAAAAAAGAAAAAGAAAGAGACAGAGACAGAAATAAAGCAGCAGCGAAAAAAAAAAGAGAAGAAGAAAGATGCATTCTTGATAAATTCATTTCAATCATGGATCGTAGAGAAAAAGGTTGACATATTTATGTGATTTGGAATGTTAGCTATGTTGAGCACACATGAGTGACAAGATCATAAATTTTTTGTATGCTACCTGTGTAGAGCAAAGGTGTTATCATAGAAAGAATTGTGTAGTTAATTGCATATTATCTTTGGTACACTTTAACCCTTGATATTCCCTTTTATCCTACCCCTAACTCTAGCCACGTTACAACCAAATGAAAGACCTTTAGATTGATGCATGAAATTCTAATTTTTAAGTGGTGGAAATTTGATATATTTGCAAGCATATGGTAATGACATTCCATATTGTTCATTTGAGAGACATATATATTATTAACCCGTTCGAGTGCATAAGAGTGATCCCATGGAGAGAATTGTCGAATCTTGCTGTTTGGATTTCATAAGAAGCTGTTAAGACATGTAGTGGTTGTTTTAGTGCGGATCGCTGTGAAATATTTGTTGTTTCGATTGTATTTTTGGTTTGCTCTTATAGTAATTGTTAATTTGGACGTTTGGAAGAAAAAAATAGGTTGGATAGTTTTAATTTTATTTTAGTTAGAGATACTTGAGGACAAACATCATATAAGTATGGGGGAATTTGATAAAGGTTAAATGAGTGTAATATTTGCGATTGATTTTGTATTATTTTTGAATAAATATTACACTAATATTTATGTTTTGTGAAATTTGATTTAGGAGAAGACTTATTATAGAAAATGAAGAAAAATAAGTTAAATTGGAGCAATTTTGTAAAGTATAGAAAATTGGACAGCAATGCTCTTTTATTAGCATGTGGGCACGTGGATTTCAAGAGGCAAGTAAGAGATTTTGAAGATTTACTACAGTAAAAATTTCCTTTCCCAGTTTTAAATTCAAGAGGAAATTGGAGTAGACTTAGAATATTGAACATTTTGAAAAATTTTATTTCATTCCTAATATTTATGAAAAGAAATTTTTAAAGATGTAAATTTCTTAGATATTATATTTTAGGAATTTTACTTTTTACTTTTTACTTTCTTTTTATTTATTTAGTAGTTATTAGGGTTAGAAATATTTACTTTTTATAAATAGAAAAAATTCTATTTTCTTTAGAATTTCTACTCCTATATATATAGGAGTATTCCATATTATTAGAGAGAACTTTTGGGGGAGGCAGCAGCCGTACAGCCTAGGTAGGGGCAGCAGCCCCCACGTCTACAGCAACCAGCATCCCTAGGATTTCATTTTTCTTTTTTCCGGCATCACATTTATTTAATTGAGGCAATGTTTCATTTATTTTGTGAGATCTCTTTTCCTATATTTTCATTTTAATTTTTTTTCTAATCAAATGATTATTGAAAGCTTGATGGATGATAATTGTGAGATCTAAATGATCTTATTTGCTTGATATTTGTGGGTATTTATTTAATCTCTATGTTTAGTATTTATGATTGTTTTGGGATTGTTAAATAGAGCGCTATGTTTAATAACTCTAGAATAATCTACAATCATTTAAAAATAGCAAAATTTGTATGTTTTTAATGGAGTGGTAATTGACATAATTTTATGGTCTCACAAACGGTAGGATTTATGTGAGATTAGATAATATAATTTAAATAAATTTAGATTGGAATTTACTGATTAGAATTGGGTCTCTCTAGATTGTAATGCTGTCGAAACATTAAATCCAACGAGGGTCTCTTGGATTGTTTTTCGATTAGGGAAATAATTAACAATGGTATTTTGGTTACCGAAAAAGTACGGAGAGATTGGTCGTTTCGTGGTACTTAGTGACTATAACCAATTTATTCGCATAATATCGAGTAATTTTTGTATCGATGATCAATCAAACATATCAAGGCGGAAATAACTCATTTGGCTAGATTTTCTCTCATTGACATCCTTTCCTTTAATTGGTATTGTCTCATCATTTTATTGTAGTTAATTTTTATTGATTTGTTTGTTTAGTTATTTTATATTATTTCATCAAAATCTCCTATATTTTCATTTTTCTTGAAAGAGATAAATCCGCCGTTCCCTGTAGATTCGACTTTGCTCACCCTAGACTCATCTTTAGTAAAGTAGGTAATTTTATTTTTGATTGTTTGATGACACACCACATACCAATAATGGATGCAAATGAAACTGTCCCCAATTCAGTCCAATTGATACCCATAGGCGATTACCAATTATCCGCGAAGAAGATGGAACTTCCGAGCTTCGATGGGAATGATCCCACGGCAAGAATTGTATGAGCAGAACAATATTTCCTCATCCATAAAACTAAGGAGGAGATGAAGATGACATTCGCTTTGATATGTATGGAAGGGTCTGCTCTCCATCGGGTTTGATGGTTGCACGAGCAAAATCTGGACATTACTTGGCTGGAACTAACAGTGGAGCTATTGGATCAGTTCGGCAATGGACTGATTGCAAATCCTTACGAAGGGCTAGCTTTGACTAAGCAATTCGCAGGTGTTGAAGATTACATCATTGAATTTATGGCTCGAACAACTCTGGTGAAGGGACTCAACAGCTAACTCAATTTGGGGATGTTCCTCAACGGGCTCGAGGAAGAAATTATGGTTAGGATTCATCGCATGAAACCTGAATCTTGTCCAAACCAAGAAGCTTGCCAAGGAGATCAAAAGGGAACTCAGGTTTATGGCAGGAGAGATAAATGCTGGGTACGAACCATGGGTTACGGACACACTCGGAGCTAGCAATTTGGGTGCATCTAGAGCGACCCACCTCAAGTCCATCTTGAAACCCGAACCGAGGACCTTTAATTACAACAATTTTCCTTCGTCCTCATCTCCCATCAAAGAATCAACTACCTTCAACCACCACAATTTGAAACCTCCAACCTAGCTAGTGCCCAACACCCACTGCGATCAATAGTGAGATTCGACAACTCTCCCACCAAAATTACTTAGAGTTGAAATGAAAGCGCCTCTGTTTCAAATGCCACCAACCCTATTACCCTTTGCATAATTGCCTGAACAAAGAACTGAGAGCGTTGATTTTGGGTAACAATGAAGACCCCATTCTTGATAGCGAACTGGAGGCCATGGAAAGATACAATGAAGAAACAGGAGAATAGGATCAAGAGGCTCAATTAGCGGTGCTGAAACTACCCCTATTCTTGGTCAAGGGAATCAATTGACCAAAAACTATGAAACTACCAGCTAATATTAATGGAATAAAATTAGTAGTGATGATTGATAGTAGTGCTAGTCATAATTTTGAAGCTAAAGAAACAATTATAAAATTAGGTCTGCTGGTAGAAACTACTAAACCCTCTTTGTGCGATTAGGAGATGGTAGGAGAATTGGGTCATTTGGGGTCTATCGGGAATTGAAATTGGATTTGAGAGTTCTCCAAATTGAGGTCAATTGCTATGTGTTTCCTTTTGGCGGAGTTTATATAATTTTAGGAGTGGTTTGATTGGAGACACTTAGGAAGGTGAAAGTAAATTGGCAACAATGATCATGAAGTTTGCAATGAATGATACACTCATCTATTTAGAATGAGACCATTCCTTAATGAGGGTTCCTTCAGTGAATACCATAAGAAAGTTGGCCGATATTGAATTTGGTATTTGGGTTTGGGAGATGGTAGTGGATGATAGCAAAAGAGTAGAAGTTAAACATACTCTAACTGAGTTCCAAAAAGAGGAATTGTCACTCTTACTGATGAAGTATGCATAGGTATTCAAGGAAGGGTCATGGCTGCCTCCCTTAAGACCAACGGATCATCAAATCCCTCTAAGACCAGAATGTGGACCGGTCCGTGTGTGACCATACAAATATGGACACCATCAGAAATCAGAAATTGAAAGGCTAGTTGCTAAAATGCTCACTGCTTGAGTCATCAGATCAAGTTCCGATCCTTTCTCGAGCCCTATCCTTCTTGTGTGAAGGAAAGATGGTAACTAGCGATTTTGCATAGATTATAGGGAGCTCAACAAGTCTACAATACCAGATAAGTATCCATTTCCCATTATTTATGAATTACTTGATGAATTATAAGGAGCAACTTATTTTTTCAAACTCGACTTACAATCCGGATATCACTAAATACGGGTGAAAGATTCCTACATTCCAAAAACTGCCTTTTACACACACTTGGGACATTATAAACTTGTTGTGATACCTTTTGGGCTAATCAATATACCGGAAACTTTTCAAATCACAATGAATGATATTTTCTGCCCATATTTACGAAAATTTATCATTGTATTATTTGACAATATATTAATTTATAACAAAATTTGGAATGAGCATTTGATTCATTTAGAATTTACCCTCAAGATTATGGTAGAAAACAAATTTGTGGTGAATTGCAAAAAGTGTCATTTCAGGTGTCAAACTATTAAGTACTTGGGGCATTTAATTTCAACCGTTGAGGTTAGGATGGATCCCATGAAAGTCGATTACATCATGAATGGCCTAGATCGCAATCCACCATAGAGTTGCGTGGATTTTTGGGACTTACGAGGTAATATAAGTAGTTTATACGCAATTACGGCAAAATGGCAAGACCCCTTACAGAATTGTTAAAGAAACCCAATCTCACTTCATTTGGTCTCATGAAACTCAAGCGGCCTTCGAAGCTTTTCAGTCAGCAAGGGCTAGTGCGCCCATGTTGGCCATGCCTAATTTCAACCAATAATTTATGGTGGAATGTGATTCTTTGGGTCGCGAAGTGGGAGCTGTATTTATACAGGGCAAAAGACTCATTGCATATTTCAGCAAGGCTCTGTTAGAGAGGTCCTTGGTCAAGTCAGCTTCTGGAAAAGAATTAATGGCACTTGACTTTGCCATTCAACATTGGCGACCCTATTTGATTGGCAAATGTTTTCAAGTTAGAACAGACAAAAAAAGTTTGTGACATATGCTTGAACAAAAAATTGCTACCCCTGTACAACAAGATTGGGTTTCAAAACTATTTGGTTATGATTTTGAAATGGTGTATAAGCTAGGAATTTCTAATCGGGCGGCTAATACTCTATCAAGATTGAATGGAAAGATTATTTGTAACACAATTTCTTGGCAATAGTGGGTGGAGTGGAAAGAACTTGAGGAGAAAATAGCCAAGACTCCTAAACTCTCTCAATTGAAAGAACAATTGGAACAGGACCCCTATGAAAGGCCCCCTATTCCCTACAAAATAGTAGACTAATGCACAAAAATTCGAATTATAATTTCCAAAACTTTGAGGTGGATTCCTATACTTTTGGTAGAATTCCATAAAACTCTTGGGGTGGGACATGTTAGGGCCTTAATAACCTACCAAAAAATTTTAACTAATGTTTATTGGTAACACAAAATGAAGTCGGTTCTACAATTTGTGGCAGCTTGTCTAATCTACCAACAACAGAAGTATGAAACCAGATCTCTGGTCAGGTTGTTTCAACCACTATCAATTTCGATTATGGTTTAAGAAGATATAGCAATGGAATTGCCACGTTCACAAGGTATGGACTGCATTTTGGTCGTGGTGGACAGACTCTCAAGATATGGACATTTCATTGGGCAGCGACATCCATTCACAGCCAAGTGGCTGAAACCTTCATTAGAGAGGTTCTCTGTCTACATATCAATAGTAAGTGACAGAGATTCCTCGTTCTTCAGCAATTTATGGACTGAATTATTCTGCTTACAAGGTACAAAGTTAAAAATAAGTAATATATACCATCCCGAGACAGATGGCCAAACAAAGATTTTGAACAAAGGATTGGAGACCTATCTTAGGTTCTTCTCTTCAGAACAACCAAAAGGATGTACAAAATGGTTACTGTGGGCCAAATTTTGCTATAATACCAACCATCACACAGCTAATGGGATGACACCATTCCAAGTAGGCTATGGACGACTACCCCCTGTTATACAAAGATTTTTACCAGGTGAAACGATAGTGGATTCAGATCATAGATCATGATGAAATACGGTAACAACTACAATACAATCTAAGAAAGGCACAACAAAGAATGGTTAAAGTAGCTAACGCACATTAGAGGGAAATTCATTATGATATCGGGGATAAGGTTTTCTTGAAACTTAGACCTCATAGACAAATCTCAATCCGTAACATTATCGCGTCTAAATTGGTACCTAGCTACTATGGTCCTCTTATGATTATTTAGAAGATTGTACAAACTTAAGCTACCTAAAAGTGCTCGGATACACTCAATCTATCATGTCTCACAACTCAAGAAAGCTATCGGGGACCATGCTGCAGTCACCAAGTTACCAACTTCCCTTGAAGTCGACAACCGAACCTGACGAAATGCTAGATCAGCGCATTGTTAAAAAGAAAGGCAAGTCAGTACAGCAAGTCTTGATTCATTGGAAAGGGGTTCAGTTGATCGGGCAACTTGGATAGATCAAGCTGATTTCCGGTTGTAGTTCCCAAATTTCAGCCTTGAGGACAAGGCTATGGTTCTAGGAGGGAGCAATGTTATGATAGTAAATACAACAAGACACAAAACTGGGGACATGGCACCAAGTGAGTAGGATGAGCTGGCCCCCAAGATGCTAAAAGTATGCAATCGAAGGAAGAAGATGGGAAATGGAAAAGGGTAGGAAATGTAACAAACTCAACAACCAAGAAGAGAGAATCAAAGTAACAACCAAGAAGAAAGAATCAAAGTAGTTATAGGGTATGTATGGGTATATAATGGAGGGGAAATGATTTGAAAAGGGGGGAGAAAAACAGAAAGTGTAATTCGGTTATAAGCTGGACAGTGTTGCTCTGACAGCAGACTGTATTCTTCAGTAATTCTGATATGAGTTTATCAATGAAAGGAAGCTCTTAGTTGCTCTAACCTTCTAGAATTTCCCTTTGTTGTTTTACTTGCATTTCTATTATATTCTTATAATTTGATTATTACACACACCCTCATTCATGCGCCGAACAATCAGCTTCACATCAGGACAGAGTGTCAAACGCCCAGCCAGTGGATAAAAATGACCCAAAACTCTAGCCAAGGCTTGTCTCAACACATTTGCAACATTCTTGGAATCCTTATCACTTGGCTCATAACAATACATTGTCTGCATTATAACAGCAATATTCTGGTCAAGGTTGCATAAAACATAATACCCGTCATCAGTTTTGATCTCTGGACACACTAAAATGAGGTCCGATCTCTTAATGGGCATGATTGCTCCCATTTCACATGCCTCCCCCATGAGAGCTCTTTGTGATCACCTTGAACGAAAAGCTAAGCAACACAAATATGTATATATATGAAACAGAAGGAATAAGGCCAAGGCCGAAGAAGTAGCCTAGCTAGTTTAGTACTATCCGGTCTTATTTTTTGGGCAATGTGGTGTAAGTGGTGGTCCCTTATATAGACTGAAAAAGTGGTTGGTTAAGAAGTTATTTTTTTATTAATGAAGACTGCCTGGATGAGATAATGAATAATGAATAGGAGGAATGTAATTGCGATGACACAGCAAGTCAGCTTGACTGTACAAATTTGAGATGAATGCTTGATTAAGGACTAAAGATTTTATACATTTTCATGAATTGAGTTAGTTGAATGCCGTAGTCGCGGTCAACATATGTTGCTTTACATTAAGGTTGATTAGCAACAATCTTTCTTTGCAGGACCCCCCTTCTCCGGGGCAAACAAATCAGGAAAAGTCATAGTTCAAGTGCAGAACGCCAAAAGTTTGTGGACACGTTGTATATGCTTAGACCAATCGTTGCAAAAATTGAAAGTAGAAAGAAAGACTAGAATTTGTGGATGAACTGTGCTTGCCCATGCCGAGCATTCAAGAACTATATTAACTTTCAAATTCTAGACTATAACATGATATGCTAGAAAACCTTCGTTGGACCTAGAAATGGGTAACTCTCAAAGAACTGTACAACATCATGAATGGATTTACTTGGAAGTACCTGTGTTAATTTTCTAAGTAAATATTTTTCAATTTTCTGCTATGTTAATGGTAGTTCAGGACTTGCTGTCATTTTGCATTGCCCTGAATTGTATTGTGTGATGATGTGATCGAGGGAGAAAGTGAAGATATTCACCAGGGCGAGGACCCCTTTGATATTATGAAGTTGGCCAAGCCTGAAATATACATCTAACTATAGTATTTAAGAGCACTTAGTGTGTATGGAGAGGCTGATAGATTGATATAGAGTCAACAAAATACCAAGAAAAATTTGACACGGAAACATGGAGAGTGGCTTAATTAATCGTGTGTACAAGCAAGGCAAACAAAACTAACAAAATATAGCTCAAAAATAGACAAGACAAGAGAAGACAAGATTTATGTGGTCCGGTTAAATAGCAAAACTTTCAGGGTTGAGAGGAGCAAATTCACTGCGTCCAAGAGAGGTATAAAATATGGAGAATTATCAGTCCGCTATCCAAAGAGACAACCAATGAATCGTAGGGGGAACAAAACATATATACATGACCAATAGGTACAACATAGGAACTCCGAAATGAAATCTCCTCTATAGTTTGGGCCGGACCACACGCCTGCAACATCTCCTTTATAATTTGGGCGTTCATATATATTCAAAACACCAATATGGATACATATTTTTTCAATCAGATGGCTCTTCAAGAGTATCTATTCATCAACTTAAATATGAAAGAACTGTAAAGAAAAGAACCAACAATTTTGACTCTGGTGTAAAAACAGACACGTCGAAGGACCCAATGTACCCTTCCCGAAGGAGGAACAATACCCAGAAAATATTTGTCAGAGGACTGTCGAGCAAACATGATCATATGGAAAACTTCAAATGAACAATGGAGTATCACTCACCCTAATCTAACATGGAGGCATGCTATTGGATGCAAAGCACCACATTTATTGTCATGTCCAAGTATGTTTCTCTTATTTAAAGGATCAAAATTTTCACGTGCTACTTTTTAACTCTACTGCCTTCCTTGTTAAGTATTTTTGAATTGTTTTACCACTTGTGCACTTGTTTTATGCGCAACAACCAGCTTTTTCCAATGAAGATGATCCTATACTTGGCCTTGTTGATTGGTGGGTTTGCTGCTCAATTACATGAGTATCAGTCTGTAAGGAAGATAACTGCAAAAGTAGACTAACTATAAAAGAGTTGTGCCGTATGAACAGCCATAATGGCCTAATGACTATCAAATAAAAGCGGGACTAAATGACTTGGACCAAAAAAAATCGCACTCATCGATTTCGTATGAGGCGAAATGAAGGGAGTTAAGGGTTGCAAGTTGCAGCGTGGGAGAGCGAGGTGGCTTTGGGAAGGCCATGGGCCTGCAGGGATCATGATATCATTAATCCAGTTGTCAATTATGTAGCATTAATCAGAAGCGCTACATTACCGCAAAAGTTAATGGAACACCAACTTTGAGACTTCTCTAGCATTTTAATTGTTATTTCCTCCCTTTTTAGCATGAAATCAAAAACCATAATAAATAATGAAACTTTCTATTTACCTTTTATTTAAATCATATAGTTTAAATATACAATTATAATTTAAATTTCATATAGTTTAAATACTAAATAAATATAATTTTAAATATTTCACCTTTTAGTTATTTTTTACCACTACAAAAAAATACGGAGTTTGCGACAGACCTTTGCGACAAATTTTTTTGTTGCTATTTTGCGACGAATTTCGCAGCGAAAAAAAATTTCATTACCATTTTCCAACGATATTAGCAACGAAAAAAACTTCGTAGCTAACTTAGCGACGAAATCAATCCTCGTCGCTAAATTTGCGACGAATACAAATTTCGTCGCTAAAGTTGCGACGAAAACGAATTTGTCGCAGATTTGAGCGACAAAAACTAATTTCGTTGCGCATTTCAGCAACGTTTCAGCGACGAACGTCTAGTTCGTCGCTCATATTGAAAAAAATAAAAATAAAATTATTTTAAAAAAATTATTTACCAGATCTCAGCGGGGGAGGGGGAGGCGCAGGGGCGCCTCCCCCGCTGAGATCCGGTAAATAATTTTTTTAAAATAATTTTATTTTTATTTTTTTCAATATGCACTGCTGTTGCTATGCAGATACATTTTCTGGGTCTGGGGGTGCAACAAATGAAGATATTTCGTCATTTGACCTTCCAAAGAATGTAGTAGCAGTTGAAATGTGCAAACAACTGGAACACAATTTATATATTGTCCAGCATCTTGTGGCTGAATATCAAAGATGACCATCCTGATCCTCTAACAAAATAAACATCTTCAATTCATCTCTCGTCAAAGCTTAGAAGTATCGGTAAGCCCATTGAGAAGGTAGGGCACAATAACAATAATAATAATAATTTTTTGCTGTTAATTGTTTGAGAGTTCAGTGAAAGGGGCTTCTCTGTTCGAACTGTTTTTCGGTTATGATATAAATCATTGGATGGGATTGGATTATTTTTTGGAAAATATCATTTTGCTATTTTTAGGTTATTTTAAGGTTGATTCTCAAGTTAATATGATTAAGTTTATATTTTCTTTTCCTTATTAGCATCCCAAATTACGTTAAACAATTCCACATCATATCAGATTGATTTCTGAGGGTTATAGTTATTGAATCAAATGATCATTATTTTTCATTTGGTTGTAGAAATCTCTTAGAAAATAATTTGTGCTGCTTTGATTAAAATTTAACGTTGCAATTCATCATGGGCAATACTCAGGGGATCGTGAAAACCCCCTTTCTTGAAGGTTATATATATTTGTTAAGAAATTTTCTTTTGGGTAATAATATTGATTAGATTAACTTGGTTATTCGTAAATAGGCTTTTTTAGGCTTTTTTTTTATTTTTTTATTTTTTTTTGTTTTTGGGTAGGGGGAGATGATTGGTGAAGTGGAGAATGATTTCCCTAACTCGGAATCGGGTTTATCTTGGTGTATTACTCTATTCCTAATTGGACTCACCATTTTATGCCTTTTTTCCTATTTTATGGAACGTTTTTATGTTTTTCTCCACCTTTATTTTGAAAATTTGTTTATAAACTATATTTAAATTAGTTAATTTAATATAAATCTTGATTTTGATCTTAATGATTGCTACTTTCTTCCTATATTTAGAAATGGTAATTTTGAATTTCTTTTAAATATATATATATTTTAGATTCGTGACCAAGCAGTATTTATATGAGTATCAAATTTCCTTCTCAATATTGTCAGAAGCAAAATATGAAGTTTTAGAATTTTTATTTTTCGAAATTGTAAAATTTCGGTAAAGGCAATTCTAGCTCCAATTATGTGAGCAATATTTATTCAATAAATAAATAAATATAGTATAAAATTGTCATTATTAGTGTCAAAAACATACACTATAAGTTGTAATTACTTACATCAATGATTTTGGGATAACTACATTGGTAATTCTATTCTATTCTATATCTTACGCCAATTTGATAATTGAGTCCAAAATTTTAGAAAAAAATTGCAATTTGGGTACATTTATTGAAAATGATTATAAATTGGCTTTATCTTAGGTTTATTTCTGAAAAAATTACAAAATTTGCACAAAATTCGAGAAATGCGTTCCCCCTCCCCCCAAAGTACCATGATTAATTTTTTTTATTAAATTAAAAAAAAAGTTATTTTTCCCATGAATGATAAATTATGATAAAGTTAAAAAAATTTCAAGAATAATTCTAAATAACATTAATGGTTTTGCATTGTAGATGTGTTTCCGTTGATCGGACGTGTTGTTCGATTAGAGGGGAGAAATTCATGTCTTAAAGCGGTCGAGGTATATATTTTTTTTCGTACATTTTATTTTATTTTCTTTGTTTTATATCCCTTATTCCTAGTTTTAATGTATGTATGTTATGAATTCGCGAAATGCAATAGTTATAAATTATTTTGTTATTTTTCCGACTCAACGTTTTTATATTTGTTAAATTTTCTGAAAATATGTTAAATAATTTTAAAATGTTTTGTTATTAGATATTCTTTATTTCTTATTAATGTTATTTTTTCAGTATAATATATAGTTTGTTAATAATTAATTTATTAATATTTTATAATATTTATTTTTTTTAACAGCGACAATGCAAAACGAAAGAAATTGGATGTATAATAAGAATTTATCTGATCGTCGTGGTTTAACTGATGAGTTTATTTGTGGGGTAGAACAATTCTTGAATTTCACTACTAGTAAAGTTGAGTTTATGGATGGAAATAAGTTAAGGTGTCCGTGTAGAAAGTGTGGTAATGACAAATTTCATGTATGTGATAAAGTTAGGGAATATCTTTGTAGATTTGGTTTTACTTTAAATTACTACAATTAGACTTCTCATGGTGAACCGTTTATATCTGATGAAGAGTATGTGCGAAATTTGGATTATTCAAGTAGAGGGGATAACAATTGTTATGATCAGTTAAATCCATATCAGCAGATGGTATTTGATGCAGTGGGTCATAATTTTTTTCCCCAAACAAACTACGCAAGTTCTAGTTCTGTACCAACAAATCAAGATGTACCTACAAGTTATGCATCACCATTGGAGGGGGTAGAAGCAACATGTGTCGATGAGAATGTGCAAGATGAGAATTATTTGTCTAACCAATTTCAAGAAATGTTGAGAGCTGCAGATGAACCGTTATGGGTTGGTTGTGACACCCACACTAAATTGTCATTAACGGCTAGAATGTTAAATGTTAAGGCAGAGCATAATATGTCCGAGAATTGCTTCAATGATATTGTTCAAGTAATGGGAGAAGTATTGCCTCGTGATCATATAATGCCGAATGACTTTTATAGTATGAAAAAGTTGGTGAATGACTTGGGCCTTCCGGTGGAAAGAATTGATGTATGCATAAATGGTTGCATGTTGTTTTGGGGAGCTGATGAAAATGTAGAATTTTGTAAATTCTGTAACCAAAGTAGGTACAAGAGTAGTAGGACAGCAGGTCGTACTGAGCGACGTAAACCATTCAAGCAAATGTTTTATTTGCCCTTGACTCCTAGATTGCAAAGACTTTATGCATCGAAAGTTACTGCTGAATATATGACTTGGCATGCAAATCATCAAACAGAGGAAGGGTTAATGTGTCATCCTTCGGATACAGACGTGTGGAAAAATTTTGATATGACATATCCTGAATTTGCAAGAAAGACTCGAAACATTAGGTTAGGTCTTTGTGCTGATGGCTTTGCTCCATTTAGAAAATCGGGAAAAAGTTATTCATGTTGGCCAGTGATATTAACTCCTTATAATTTTCCTCCGGGTATGTGTATGAAAACACCCTATATGTTTTTGACATTGGTTATACCGGGCCCGCAAAATCCGAAGAAGTTGATTGATACTTATATGCAACCATTGATTGCGGAGTTAAAACAGTTATGGGATAACGGTGTTCTTACGTATGATGTTAACACTGAGCAGATGTTTGTAATGAAAACAATTCTTCTTTGGACGATAAATGACTTCCCAGCTTATGGCATGCTATCGGGGTGGAGTACTGCTGGGGTTTTAGGATGTCCAATATGTATGGAGAGATCTAAGTCATTCAGATTGAAATATGGTAAGAAGGCGAGTTATTTTGATTGTTATAGACAATTTTTGCCACGAAATCATAAATATAGAAGAAATAAAGAAGAATTTACGAAAAATAAATTTGAAAAAACACCTCCTCCGTTAAGATTAACTGGTCAACAAATTTGGGAGCAAGTGTCTCAATTTCCATCTGCGATTGAAGACCCACATGGTACAACGTACGGATATGGAAGTGTACATAAATGGACCAAACAGAGTATATTTTGGGATTTACCATATTGGAAGACTCATCTGATTCATCATAATCTCGATTTGATGCATATCGAGAAAAATGTTTTCGATAATTTGATTAATATATTGATGGATGTCTCTGGAAAAACGAAAGATAACTTGAATGCGAGAAAAGATATGCGGCTTCTTTGTAACCGACCTACACTTGATGCGGATGGAAGTAGTAAGGGACCAAAACCAAAGGCAATTTATACAATAAATAAGGATCAGAGACGGAAAGTTTGTGAATTGTTGAAATCCCTTAGATTTCTTGATGGTTATGCCTCAAATCTTGGGAGATGTATAGATATGAAAGAATGCAAGTTGATTGGTTTGAAAAGTCATGATTGTCACATATTTATGGAAAGATTGATTCCGATTGCTTTTAAGGAACTATTACCAGATTTTGTATGGGCCGTCATTACAGAGTTAAGTATTTTCCTGCATGATATTTGCTCGACAGTATTAAAGGAATCACATATGGCGAAATTGGAGAGAGATATCCCTATCATTTTATGTAATTTAGAAAGGATTTTTCCTCCTTCATTTTTTGATTCCATGGAACACCTTTTGGTTCACTTGCCTTATGAGGCCAGAGTTGCAGGTCCCGTCCAATATCGATGGATGTATCCATTTGAAAGGTAACTTTTGCACATTCTCATCATAATAATATTTATAGTGCATGTCAATATACTCAATTTATTATATATCATTTTCTGATACACTTTTTATTTCATATCAATTAGATTTTTATATCATTTGAAGAGAAAAGTGAAAAATAGGGCACGGGTTGAAGCAAGTATTGTTAATGCATACATTGCGGAGGAAGTGACAACTTTTGCTTCATATTATTTCGAGCCTCATGTCCAGTGTAAGAGACGGCGCGCCGGTAGAAATGATGAGGGTCCTGTTGATCCTAAATTAAATTCATTCTCTATTTTCAACTATCTCGGTCGACCAAGTGGGTCATGTAAGGGTAGATATTTAACTGCGAAAGAATGGCGGGCAGCCCATACATATATTTTACTGAACTGTCCAGAAGTTACGCCATACTTCGAGTAAGTCCTTTTTTCTCAAATATTAAAAATGTGTTCTTTTTTTGATAAATTTGTTGACATAAATCGTTTTCTTTAATCGTAGGATTTTTCAACATTCACAGTCTGAACTATCGATGCATGAGTTCAATCGTGTGTGCGATGAAGATTTTGCAGTATGGTTCAAAAAATATTTTAGTTTTACGAATTTTAAATTTTAAATCTATTTGATTATTAAAAAAATAACACATTTATTTTACTTCAGGTTCAATGTAATCAAGATCAAGTTGAACAAGAATTGTTACTTAATCTGTCATGGGGTCCAAATTCGACGGTGTGAACTTGGCCATCGTATTTTATAAACGGGTATAATTTTCACACTCAAGAATATGGAACCGGAAAAGCTACTATGAATAGTGGTGTTTGTGTTCAGTCATCCAACGATGGAGGTGTAAAAGATGAGTTTTATGGTTTGTTGGATGAAATTATAGAGGTTGAGTACACTGGAGCAGAGTTGCGAGTAGTTTTATTTTTGTGCCAATGGTTTGACCCCGTAAAAGGGATGAATGTGCATCCAAAGTTTAAATTGGTTGATATAAATCATAAAAAATTTTATAAAAGATATGAACCATTCGTATTGGCACAACAAGCGATTCAAGTGTATTATACTTCATATCCTAGTTTGAAACGTGACAAAAATGATTGGTGGGCTGTTTGTAAAACGAAAGCACGAAAGAAAATCGAGGAACGTTGGGAAGACATGACATATCAACAAATGGAAGTTGTCAATACGTTTCAGACTGAGGAATATATTATTCCAACATTACGAGAACCACATGGAGTAATGATAGATGTGGATCAAAATGAAATTCATGAGTCTGGCGATGAAGAACCTGATTTGGAGACAGCTGATGAAGATGAGGATGAAGATGAGGAAGAATTTGATGTTGAAGACTCTGATAATGAGGATGATGATGACAATAATGACTTTGATTTTTGATCGTCGGTAAGTATTGTTTTTTTAAGATTTATTAAAATTGTCTAACATCATATGAAATGTTATTTTACTGTTTTCATGTGAAAATACATTTACATTTGTATTTTAAATTTCTCAATTTGTATGTTATATTTAGTGCCTCATGTTTCAATTTCGAAATATTATTTGCTAATATATTTTTTTTATAGATCATTTCTGACGACAATTTAAATATGGTATGTTTCTTCATATACTTTAATATATTTGTTATAATCATGCAATATTCATTGCTTGCGAGAAAAAACTCTTGTTACAGTTTCAACGTGGAGGACATAGACGATCTTCTAATGCAAGACCAAACTCTTCGGCGTCACCGTCCGTTTCAGCTGCACCTTCTCATGCCCCTTCGCCTTATACTGATATACCTTCACCGTTTCCATCCGTTGCACCTTCAATTGTACCTTTAATGCAAAATTCACACGTTGAAGGGGAAGATACGCAAGAGGTGATATCCCCTTGCGGAGATTCGTAAGTATTAAATTTTGAAATATTATCACAATTTATTAGTTTATTTAAAAATTTTTTTTACTAACCATTTTTTTTTTCTAATTTTATGATAGATTCACAAATTCTGTGTATGTTATTCATGAGTTGAATAGAATCATTAACAACCATTGGGGAGGAGCATCGATGTCATACACAAGTACTCCAGATGATATCAAAGAGCTATGGTGGAGAGAATTCATGGTAAATGAGGCCTCTAAGTTTAAATATACAATTCATTGTATAAATTAAATATAACAATTTGTTTTTTTTTTAGCGAAAGTTCAATTGGGATGAAACCGAGGAGCTTGAAATAAGAAGAATATTTAAAAAAAATGCGGTCATCACATCCGAGGTGTACTGAATCATGCCAAAAAGAGCCGAAAGAAGCCACACTGCATCACCGAAGAAAATTGGCTCAACATTTTAAATTTCGGGGATTCCGATGAGAGCCAACGGAGGAGTGAGCAAAATAAAATAAATCGAACTTATAATTCTGGGGAATCATCTGCTACTTATGCAGGAGGCTCAATCAATATTGATGAGCATAGAATTAGAATGGTAATTTGGTTCAATTACCATTCTTTTGTATTTATTTTATTTATTTTTTCATTAATTCATCTAACGGTATTTTATTTTTAGACCAAGGAAATGAGATCACCGCCATCATTTAGAGAGACTTTCGCATGGACTTTTTAGAAAAAAGATAAGACCTGGAGTGGGGAGAGAGCTAGAACGGTTATGGTATGTAATTTCAAAATTTTAGATTGTTTTATAAAAACTTTTATTTGAACATATTATGCTCAATTTATCATCACAACATTATAATAAGAATTTAATAGATTTGTCTATTCCAATAATTTCTCAAATACTTACTGTCAATCGCTTAATGAGAAATACAATTTTGTATTCTTACTTTATTTGTTAGATTTTTTAGAAATTTGTTCAACTGTTAATTAACACTTCTCAATTTCGTTGGATATTTTAGTATATTGTTATTTTATTTTTCTTCTAATTTCTTATACGATAATGCAGGAGAAATATGACCAGCTTCTACTTAGAAATTCCAGTGGTAGTGATGATGCTGCAACGTCTGAGCCATCTGTTAATGATATGGCTTTATGGCTCGAGGCAATTGGTGGAGCAAAGAAGGGAAGAGTACTTGGGATGGGCTCGTTGTGCAGAACTTGCAGACTCAGTGGTCTAAGTTCTTCCGGTCAGACACCAGTAAGAGCAGAATTAATGCAAATGAACCAAGAGCTGAGCCACATGAAGGAGCTGTTAGCACAAAAAGACAATGAACTTCAAGTCATGCGCGTAGAATAGCAGCGAAAAGACAATGAAATTCAAGCCATGCGCGTTGAACAGCTGCGAAGAGACAATGAATTTGAAGAGTTTCGCGCACAACAGAGGCTTATAATGCAGCATCTTCAGCTAGTCTCCGCTTCAAGTTCGATTCCCCCTTCTCTATCTCCTCCAAATTATGGTGATGATGATTTTGACATATTTGGTGATGGTGATGGTGGCGGTGACGGTAATGGTGATGATGATGGTGATAATGTTTCTTGAAATAATTTTTATTTCACGTTTATATTTAATTAGACTTCTCATTAGAATTTCATTTATATTTCTACAAATTCGATATTCTGTAACTTATTTAGTACTGTTTAATATTATTTCATGACGATGGTAGTGTTTTTTTAATTATTATTTCATTCATACTATTATATGGTCAGTTATTTGAATTAGTAGATACTGCATAAATTTCGTATTCATGGCTGTTCGATGGTACCCTAGATGATTTGTTGATGATGATGTTGGTGGTTTAGCTCATAAACTGGTTGGTTGAGACTATCAGGGAGGAATATGATTACATGGAAATTTGGTGCAAATATTAAACAAATTAAATTTTTTTGTCGCAAATTTTCTATATTCGTCGCTGATTTTGACATTCGTTGCAAAATTTGTTGCTGAATTTTTAAGATTTCGTTGCAAAATTCGTCGCAAAAGCTGACGCTAATTTTGTCGCAGAATTGCGACAAATTATCTTACAAATAAATTTGTCGCAAATTGCGACGAAAATAAATTCGTCGCAGATTTTGTTGGAAATTTTAGCAACAAAAAACTATTGCTAGAAATTTGCAACGACAAAATTTGTCGCTAATTTGTGACAAAAAATATTCGTTGGTCGGAAAATTGCAACAAAAAATAATTGGTTGCTAATTTGTGCAACAATTTTTGCAACAAACATTTTATTGTTGGAAATTTTTTCGACAAAATGTTTCATCACAAATTTTGTGGGAAAATTGCAACTAAAAAGTTTTGGTTGTTAATGTTTGCGACGAACTATAATCTGTCGCTAATTGGCGACAAATTTCATATTTTTTGTCGGAAAATTTTGCGACGAGTTATTAGCGACAAATTCTGATTTGTCGAAAAATTGGTCGCTAAATAATTTAGTCACGAATATTTCTTTAATTTTCATCGCAAAATTTGTGACTAAATACAAGTTTTTTTGTAGTGTACGTTTACCGCTTTCCATTTACCTCTATTTTAGTTTATGACCATTTATTTACCTTTTTTATTTTTAATATAAAAATCATACTTTCTCAATAAACAATGACACCTATTTAAAACATTTGATCATTTTTTATGTTTAACATTTTCCATTTATTTCTATTTTAATTTGTAACAATTATTTATTTATTTATTTTTAACATAAAAATCATTTTTTCTTAATAAATAAGGACACATTCTATTTAAATATACAATTAACCATCGTTAGCTTTTCATTTTCTATTTCTCCTATATCTTTCTTACTTGATAGAAGTATAATAAAATTGATATGATTATATATTAGATTTCTCCATTTATATATATATCTTTAAATTAGATATGATTAAATAGTGAATAGAAAATAAAAATAGTAATTTATATCGTTTTTTATTTGATTTAAATATTAAAATAATTAACTTGTTTGTTTATATCATGCATTTTGAATGCAAGTCAGAACACAATAAAAAGAATTTTGATTATATTTTATCGTAAAAATTATGCCCTAACAAAGAAAATTCAAGAACAAAAGTTAGAGTTGCTCGAAAGTGTGAAGTCACTAATGCACAAGGAAGACAAATAAACACCGAATTTGTTATTATCGATGAAAATGTATTTTATTGTAATTATTATTATTATTACATCTATTATATTTAATATATATATATAAGTGCTTTAATAATCTTAAAAGTTTTATTCCAGGAAAATTGCATGCATTGTATTTTTTGGAATAACATTTCTTATCGATTCAAGGACAAAATAGAAGAATGAAGGATTTACTAAATCAAAAACTTTTCCATCTTACCTAATACATGATGAAAAATATAGAATTATAAAAAATGGGAAATACATGATACAATTCAATTTTAATACTGTTTTAAATATGGTGGAAGAAGATGTTAAAGTTTGAAAAATATGTTTTCCAAATTGTCCCTTCAGACAATTTATTGGATTTGGATGGTTATCACTTGATAGGTAAGCTAAGCAACCATATTTTTAAAAGAATGAATATAATTAATGTGTTTTTTATTATAAACTAATAATATGTTATTTATGAATTAGATGTGAGTAGTTGTATTACTTTTATTAAAAAAGTTGTAAATTTATATTTCATGTCTTAAAAGTTAGTTAGTGGATATGAAATTGAACAGATTGTTTGATTGAAGAATGGAATGTTAATGATAATGTAGAAATAGAATTATGAATCTAAACATGGGGCTGAATCACTTGAAATGGTAATCATTATATCCATGTTGGAAAGACCCAAGTGATTTTTATCATGTTGTGGAAAGACCCAAGTGATAATATCCATGTTGGAAATGGCATTTGTGGTAAGTTCCATGTTCTAGCAAAAGATTGAGAAAATCTCATTGATGTTGAAGATATGAAGTATATAATATACTCATTTGATGTTCAAGATTGAGAAAATACTGGATCTAGCTAGTTTTACTCAATGGGAAGTCCATTTAATCATATACGTAACATCCATCTTAGAATTCCCTCTCATTCTTACCTCACTCAAATCAACTCAATCCTTACATTGAATTCCTCTCTATCTTACTATGTGATTTGTTTTAATTGTTAGTGAACAATATTAAATAATAATAATAATAATAATAATAATAATAATTTTATTAATAAAAATAAAAGTATCCACTAATAACTAATTTCATTAGTCAATATTAAAAGTGTTTATTAATAATTTTCATGTCAATTACAACAGAAGAATGGAGATACACGATTGATAATCCATGATTTTATTTTCCAAGCCGCATGCATGTCCTGAGCTGTTTTGCTGATGCACTGCTCTTTTGCAGTATGGTTGGATGTTGGATATAAGGAACATGGAGGGCTTTCAGTGCCCTGCTGGCCGCAGCTGCTTTCCTCAACTTTTCCGGTGGGTTATGGTAACCGCGACGCGTCTTTTTAACTTTTGTTGGGTATGTTCTAAAGTTTAATGGGTCCATTTGTCCATTCTCAAGCGTTCTGTTTTTTCTATATATATATATATATATATATTTACCCATATCTGTTGTTGCACTTGTGATTGTGTCACTCTACTGTTGGGCAGGGCCCTCGGCGAAGTTTTCAACCAAGCTGCCCTTGAGTTTGAGATGTTGACCGTCTCTCTCTCTCTCTCTCTCTCTCTCTCTCTCTCTCTCTCTCTCTCTCTCTCTCTCTCTCTCTCTCTCTCTCTATATATATATATATATATATATATATATATATATAGTATCTTTTTTCCTTTCCTAGTCTCAAGATGACCTTAGAAACGTCAGCAGAGCGTGGTCTCGGTAAGGGATCCAAAATAAAGTGTATGTTACGTGTATCAAAATACCAAATATCTTGCTTTATTAAAAGAGTTAATTATTTATTTAGTCCTTAAACCTGATCCTGATTTCACAAATTCATTTTTGAATTTCAAAATGCTATGCTTGAGGATCTAGACTTCAAAAATCATAATTTGTTAGTTCTTTTGTTAGTAACGACGCCAACCTGTCCATTAATTATTGAGCTGGATAAACATTGGAGATGATTTGGACGTCGCATGGTAAGGAGTTGCTGACATGGTATGCCACGTAACTCCTAAGTGAGGAACTTTGTGGGAAAGGGATCCGGATGATGTCATCTATATCATCACAGTGCAATACCTTCTAGTAATTGCAGCGCTCCCTATGGTTAAGGAACTGCTTGAAAGGAAAAAAAAGGATGAATTTTAGGGTCCACACTGTTCAGTTGACAAGTGTAGAGATTGCAAAATAATGTGTCTACCCCCCAATGACCCAGTTATGTTAAGACCATCCGGAGGCTAAGAAATGGTGATGGAAATGGAACTCAAATTTCACATAGTGGAAGTACATACATCTTATACCACTATGCTGTCCGGATAATTTTGCCGTAGTCCGATGAAGACTTTGTGAGGAAACAAATTTTGGACGGTGTTGAGACTCAACTATATGCACAAGTTCATCACGTAATTTGAAACCAATTTAATCAGACATCGTACCTGTAAGAATATATGGAAGAAATAGAAATAGATTACGGAGAATCGATGAAAAGACACAAGTAAGAGCATTGGGAGGAGAATTATTGATCGGTCAAAAATGTACGGCTACATATCTACTTCTTCTCCTGCACTGCATCCTGTCCCCACTCTATTATTTCTCTGCGCCACTACTTACAACTCTCTCTCTCTCTCTGATCTCCTTTCAGCGATAGTGATGCTTATGCATTCCTCTCCCCCCACCCCCCCCCCCTCACACCCCCAAAAAAAAACAAAGAAAAAGACCCAAATCTTAGAGCTCGAGGGGACCATTCCCCTTCACTTTCTGTTCTATTGAGTACGTGGGGCAAATTTGTTCTCCTTGCCCACCAACACCTTTCCTAATCTTTCAATGTTAATGACTGTACCGTGTTTGTATATCGTTGATTAATTAATCTAATATAATATAATATTAAAATTTTTAATTAAAATTTTGAATTTGATTTATAATTTAAATATAGAACAAATAATATTAGAAGAGTAATTTTTTAAATGGATTACTATAAATCTTAAACTGATTAATTAAAATATAATTTTAAATATCAATTGTTATAATAAAAATAAATAGTTTTGTATATACAAGTAGAAAATTAAGTATATGTTTGTTGACCGACTTTTAGTTAACAATGTAATTGAATACCAGGGGATTTGTTCATCTCATTTTAAGTCCCTTCTTAGACTAGCCCTCCTATGTACGTAGTGTAATACCAACCAAAAAAAAAAAAAGAAATTAATAATAAAACAAGTGATAGACCCCACCACCACCACCACTTCATTCACACAAAACCCTTTTTTTCCTGTTCCCCCTCCTCCGCTCTCTCTTTTTTTCTCTTCCCTCCCCCCGAGACCCCTCTGCTCGCGCTTCTCCCCTTCTCTCTCGCCGTCTGACTCCGTCTCCTTCTATCCTTTCCCTCCCTCTTGATCAATCATCCCCAAATACATCTAGATTTATATTTCAAACCCTCCAATAAATATCCTATAAAATTGAATTTAAAAAAAAAATTCAAGTTTTCTTTAAAAAAAAAAACCCCTAGAGTTTAAAATGATTTAACAATGGATAAAATCAATATTTTCAATAGAGATAATATTTCTTTCTAAACTTGGGTTTTCATTATTTTGATATAAACTTGAGTATTATTTTTTCATAAACATGATTTAAGACGTTTGTCTTGGGAGATAGTCATGCTCAAGAGGAATCTTCAAGTCCATTATTATTATTCATCACACTAACTTGGTAGCACCCTAAGGAAGGGCCGAGCAAATGACAAGGTTGGGGTATTTGTGAGTTGGAAAAATATGAAAACCTTGACGATTCCGCTCTTGGTCACGATAGATCATTGTCAGGAATTATAATTTTGACAACTCCATGGATTTTAAAAAAAGTATGAATATAAATAGGATGCATAAATTTTATTATTCATGATTTATTTAAATTCATTTGAATTTGATATTTGGTATGAAGTTATGAAATTTATAGATCTAATGACAATGGTTTGAAATTATATTTGATATGTCCACAATCACCCCTTATTTATTGTCATAATCTATCACTCCACTCACCGGATATTATTTGTACTCATCCCTCTTATTTTCATTTTTTTTTCAGAAGATCCGTAATTGAGAGTTGTTGTCATCTAGTATTGGATTTGGGTAGACCACCTTAAGAGACTTCTTTTGTTATAAAATCTTGTTTTGATTTGAGATATCTATTAGTGGATTCAAGTGGGGGTAAATTTTGTAATTATTTTAGAAACCTACTTTGTGTTATATTTTTTCTTTTCATGTGAGATCTGGTTATATTTGTCTATTTAAAATGAAAATCTCCATTTTATTTTATATTTGAGGATTTGATTAAAATGGTCGGATTGACTTTATGCATGTATTTTGATTTGAATGGGTGGACTGGCCTTATGTATGTATGTTTTGAACAGAAATGGATTGGATTAATTCTTTTGTTGTGAGATGAATGCATGTTGATTTTTTAGAAATGTTGAATTATTTTTGAAAAAGTGGATGGATATTTATGAATGCCTTGTGATATTTTGATGTATAAATTAGGTTCACGTATATTCTGAGATAATACAATGGTTGTCGTGTGCTTGATCCGATGACCAAGGCGTGAAACGTAGGCTTGAGCAAACTTGATAGCACTCCGACATCCACCTAGAGCCACTAAATTAACGCAAATTGCAGAAAAATCATGTCATCATTATTTTATTTATAATCATTGTAATAAATATTAATCGGTGGAAGATGTAAACACAAATCAAACACTAAAGCAGCATAGGCTTTAGCTCCTTATCCCATGCTCATGATTCACTATATTGGTACATATTACCAATACTAGACAAATACATGGCATTGAATTGATTACAATTTTATGTAGTTGTACTTATAATTTTGTGCTCAAGTTTGTTTCCACATACAAATTATATTTACACATTAATGCAAATATGTGGTTTTTATGTATGATTATTTATGTTGTTTATTTTACATATTTTTCGAATATATGAAAAGGGGTTTCAACTCAAGTCGTCCAAACCCAACCAACGCATGCTCCACTTAATTACTTCAAATGTAGGCTACGTGGTTAGTAATTGAATGGGGATTACCTAATCGGATTCATGGATTAATTAGATTAGGGCCCTAAACATGTCCCAATCATTTCCTTGATTGGTGCTCATGATTAAGATAGTCCTCCCTAAGTACAGCAATCCAAAAGGGGAGACATTGGTACAAAAAAAAAAAAAAGGGAGACATGTAGCAGACTTATCCAATTAACTTGTACCTTCTGTCTTCTCTAATCCATGTAAGAATCTAATTTTGGCATTCATGCATTACGTAAATAGCATACTTGCGTAAACTTGTTGAGGGTTTAAAATGAGTTTAGTGAAAGTGTTGAGCAGGAGTATCAATCAATTATGGACGTACCGGTGGGACATTAGATTTTTTTAATCAAGATATTAAATTTAAATTTTAAAAATAGAAAAATAGATTTTGAGAAAATAAATCTTTTAATAAACTCTATAATATTCAATCATATTAATTAAGTTAAATTTGAATATCTATCGGTTTTATATATTCATTTAAAATAAAAAAACCGGGTAGGAGTTCAAATTTTGGAACCGGGGATTGGCATTATTCCATAAAATAAATAAAGCAACTTTTGAAAAGGTGATCCATGGAATGAAGACATCAAATGGCAAAATCTCTACTTTTTCCGCATGTTAATTTTGCTGTTATTTTAATCCCCCCAAAAGAATTCCTAGCCCACTCCCTAGCTACCAGCTTATGTGATTTGATGTGCCAAAGTTTTGCAATTTTGAGAAAGAAACTCTCTTTGTATATATTCAAGATTTTGTCAAATTTCTTTATAATTAAATATTTTGACATATTTAGAGGCTTAATGATCTGCACAATCAATTTTGTTTTTGGCCAATGAAACCATTTCTCCTTGGCTAATGCTCTTGGCCGTTTTGTCCTCTTTAAGCCCTAGCAGGGATACTCTCCACGTTTTGTTCATGTTTTGACTTTCCTAATTTATATGATATGTTTTGGATATTTAGTTTTTTTTTATTGATATGATGGTTAGGCCACCAACATAATATTTGAGATTTCGTCCCGATTAATCTGGGTTGATCGCTTGCAGGGCCCAATTGAAGGGACGAATCTCTCAACACTGATTTTTTCATTTCTATGGGGATTGAACTCCTGACCATGGTTAATGAGCGTCAGTCCCCAAACCAACTGAACCATCAGACGTTGATTGGAGCTATATACATATAAAAAACATATATATATTTTAATTCAAATATAAGAATAAAGTAATTGTAAATAATTTCTTTCTTTACAAGAACATTGTTTGGGATGGGATGAAAAATGTGCAGGGATGGGGAAGAGAAGGAAGAAAATTACAGGTTTCCCCCCATTTCCACTGTCCACTTCCCCCTACAATGCATATGCTTAAGTGGAAGAGAAAGGTAAAGTCCTCACCAAACTCACATTCACATCCCAAAAATGATATAGAAAATGTTATTTGAGCTTCTTCAGCCTAAGCTGCAAAGCTATCACAGAACTGTCATGCCCTTCAGAAGCTCTATTAGCATCTGAAAACCACAATGGTCTAGCTAGCATCACGCTACAGTCCAGAGTCTTCACTAATGCCCCCAAATTATATAAGAAATGATTGGATTTGGGGATTTCCTTGTCATGAGAAATAAAAAGGGAAATGAAGGGAGATCCAGTTTTTTGGTTTAAAGCTAACTCACCAGATTTGTCCCCACCATATGTGATTGGCTTCATGAGCAAAATTAACCGTTGGGGGAAAACTGAAGTAGTTCAAATGTAGGTTGGAGGGCTTTGGATTTTAAACACACGGATGTAATCTGGGACAACCTTAGCATCTGAAATAATGAAAGACTTCGTTTTTGTTGATGAGAGAGAGAGAGAGAGAGAGAGAGAGAGAGAGAGAGAGAGAGAGAGAGAGAGAGAGAGAGAGAGAGAGAGATGAAGGCAGTTGCTTTGAATAGTTGAAGTAAAGCAATATCAATGAAGTTACAATTATGACTATGTTCTTATGGAGAAGATTATATTTTTGCCATGTAATGAAATATGTGTAACATATTTGTATTTGGTCCAGAAATTAGGAATCGTTCAAGATTGAAATTTGCTCCGCTTTTTGAAATGGAACCAGATATACATCCTATTCTATATGTTACCCCATACCCAACTAAAGAGCTTTCCACATAGGTATCAACGAAAATGACCAACATATGACATGCAGCGTATGCATGATAAATCATATTACATACCTTGATCTCTGATTGTGTGTGTATATCTATATATCATATGTGTAAAATAATATTAAGATATTATAACCAGGGAGGGATTGTAAATCAGATCATATATAGGTGGAAGTAGATTGCACGTATACACGTCCCTTATCTGACATGTAAGAGGTGTAATCAAAATAATTCACGACAAACAGCTTTGTACCATTATCATATCGCATAAACGATCAATAATAGTGAATATCAACCGATACAACTAAAATTTGGTTTACAAGGCGTCCATTAAAGCTACGTGCGCCAAAATGGGTCAAGTGGGGTTGAATTGAGTTTAGCGGATTAGCTCATGGAAAATTAGGCCAATCCGGTCGATTTTGATGAAAAAAGGTCATTTCGTATCAAATTAGATCAAATTAAACCTTGTAAAATCCAAAGGTCGCGAGCAAAGGCTTCTAGCTTCAAATGTCATTCATCATGGTAATAATAGGGTTAGATAGGAATCCGTAGGAGTTCATCATGATTATGATAGATTATCGCGATCACAATAAAGTGCTAGAGTCTATTGCTTTCCCCATCACAACGACGATAAAACGCATTGTAATTATGTACAAAAGATAATATACTGTCAATTCCATCGATAACAATATTATAGTTATGATATGAATCTGCAGTTTTTAAGACTCATCATAGTCACAATAAAACCATTGTGACTATGATAACATCTAGTAGAATGCTAAACTTGTAAACTCATGGTCTCAAAATCAACAACTTTCTAGGGTTCCGACTTCAATATTATTTTAAGTATGACAGACATCCATACCAAGGTTTAAGGGTATGAAAATGGTAATCAAACCTAGGAGTATGACAAAACTAGCAAAAAGGAGAAGCCCAAAGAGGAAAAGAGAGGGAGATCATCACCCACAAAACTTATTCTAGCATACAACTCAAAAATGAATTAATCTCAATGCAAAAGCCATAAGATTCGTTGGAATCAACCAAAGAGATGCGATAACTAGAGCTTACTAAAATCACCATTGAGGAGAGAGAGAAACAGAGAGAGAGAGAGAGAGAGAGAGAGAGAGAGAGGTTAGGTTTAGACAAGACATACGTGAGAGAGAAAGAACTCGGCCTCTAATTTCTCATAAGTTAGACCCAGGACATGACTCGGCTTTCGAAATTCTCCCATAATATAAAATCTAATAGAATTTGGAATTTGGATTAAGAAATAAAACTGGCTTGACCTCTAATTGGACAAGACTAAGCAAGCTACACGAGTCTTGAATCCTTACTTGAGATTTTTTTTGGGGGGGGGGGGGGGGGAAATTAGAACACCAAGGGTTCAAAAGAAATATATTAAGGAAGAAACAATAAAATAATTTATAAACACTTAAATTATTTGATTAAGATAAAACATGTAATCCTTTTGTTTTCTCAGTGAAAAATTTGAACATAGAGAGTAACATAACTCTTTCCTTAAACTTAGGAAAAATATGTAAATTTAAAAATAATATATATTTAAACTAATTTTTGAGTAAGTATGAGTTTGAAATAGTTAAAACACTGAACATGCATGTACTGTCATTTTAGAATTTGTGAAATTTAGTGTTGATTTATTTATTATAATATTTCAAAAGAAATATAAATAATATATTTATATGTGTATATAAGGGAAAGGGCGATATTGAAATCCAAATAGAGTCGAAATCTGAAAGAGTTTGAAAATGAAACCACAAAATGTGGGAGTACGTGGGGGAAGGAGAGACACCGGAAAACACCGTGAAACATGAAATAGACCAATGGTCTCTTCCCTCCCACCTGAAATCTAAACCAAATAAACACACACACTCTCTCTCTCTCTCTCTCTCTCTCTGCACCTTGCTTCCGCCGTCGTCGCAGACTCTCACTCTCTCTCCCAATTAAATACACTTAGCATAGAAACAAGAATATGAACCTAGACACACATGTATACGCATGCACACTTACTTCACGCACACCCAATTGATTTTTTGCTTATAAAATTGGGAATAATCCTCGCTCTGCTTGCTTCCTCTCTCACTCAGATCACAATCACATCCGGTTATCCCTCTAAAATCTTCCCTGTCTTCTCAAAAATCTTCTCTCCCTCTCCCTCCCTCCCTCTCTCTCTCTCTCAAATGCCCTTTCTTTCTGTCCCCGCTTTTTAATAAAAAGGATGAAAAGGGAAAAGCCTATTTCTATTTGTTAATCTCTCTCTTTTGTATTTATTATTATTATTTCCGAATCTCTTCGATTTGAATACTTTCTCTCTCGCTCGCTCGCTCGCTCGCTCGCTCTCTCTCTCTCGAGTTTTGATACAACATACAATGTCGTCGTCGTCGTCGTCGTCGTCTTCGACAACGCCATCATCCCCAGACGTCGAAGAACGCGGCGATGGCAGTGGAGGAAATGGCGGAAGAGAGCGAACGCGTCGGAGATCAAATAATGAAATCTGGCCGGAACCGTTCGTTGAGGCGCTGGCTTCTCAAGTCGCTGTCGATGCTGCTCGCTCTCTCGGTCGTCTCTCTGCCGCTCCCGCTCTCGCCAATCTCTTTCAGGTCAGACATTTCTCTCCCTAATCAATAAATTCGATCATTACTCATGTTTCGATATTTAAGAAGACATCCATTTATATAAATAAATGTGAAAAATGTAATTTTCTTTTCATATAATGAAAACATGTGAAGGGGATTTGGGGAACTATGAGAAAAAATTGTTAGGGAGCATCCAAGGAGAAGAATCGGGTTGAAAAGGACCATCTTAGGAAAATAAATAAAGTCAAGTCATTTTCATTTATTGTTTTATTTTATTTTATTTTTTAAATGGGTTCCTTTTGTTTTATCTGTTTTAGTCGTCTTTTTGGATGGTCTATTTTTGGACTGTAGCCTTTGGGAGTTTTTCATTTATCCTCAGTCCAGAGAGAGAGAGAGAGAGAGAGAGAGAGAGAGAGAGAGAGAGAGAGAGGACAAGGGCTGTTTTGGCTTTGAATTTTCCTTTCTTTCCCTTTCTTGACATGATTTTGGTTGTGGTCTCAAATCTCAAATTCTACTTTCAATCTCTCTAGAACATGGACAAGAGTCACCCATTTTTTTACCCATACCTTCTTCCTCCCCCCATATCTCTCTCACATGAGATTGCGATAGAGACCCTATAAACTCACCACTGATCACTTTTTTCGTTTAGCTTGGGAAATGTTCATCATATATCAACATTCAACACATCTCTCTCTCTCTCTCTCTAGCTCGGGAAATGATCATCATATTTCTATGTTGTTATGTTTGTTGCTTGCTGCTATTATTGTATTTTCTGCTTTTATTTTTCACGATAGGAACTTTTATGGTAATGTCTTATAAGTTATGCTCCCTCTACTGTTTCCTAGTACATTTGTCTTTAGGCTTTGCAATGATTTCTCACATCATGTGTTTCTTTCCTTTTTTTTTTTTCATTTATCTACTGTATAATAGAGTACGCTAATCCTTAAGTATATGTTGTTCCGTATGGTTTACAAATTTTATCTATTCTGCTAAAATCTGGAATTTTTGTCTGTCGGAAAACATTCAAACCTTCCGCCCCCCCCCCCTCCCACCCAAAAAAAAGAAAAAAATTGTTATCAACTTTGCGGGTAAAGAACTATATGCTAAAATAAGTTTAGACATTTTAGCTGGCCATCCGAGTCACAGTTTTTTATCACCTGCACGCTACACGCCACATCTAAGCACAATCGGATGAAGTGGGAAAGATTAAAAGAAAGCTTAATAGAAAAAGGGGAAACGATTAATCAAATACTTGTACTTTGTTAATATATGGAGTTCAACTAATATTTTAATGAAAATTATGGATTTTACCTTTGGTAGTGCTCCATTTTCGTAGCCATTCCTAGCATTATTGGTTTTACGTCCTACGGTTGTATTCGTTGATTGTATGGCATCTTTTAGGATGAAAATTTATTAGAGGGAGAATGACTTAGAGTACAATATGAGTGTGGGTCTTCAATATTTTCAATATCTATTAGTAGCATCCAGGGATTTTGTAAAATACTAAAAATTATTGAAACAGCGACAATATCAAACCCCACTCGAATATGGATTTTATTTTATTAGGGAGCTTATTGTAGAGTTTCAGGTTGACGCCTTTGAGATTGCTTTGCATTACAAAATATTTTTAAGAGAATGTAAAGCCCAATCCAAATTAGCTGCTCTACCACAATTTTCATGGTTTCCCTTATAATTGTTACGACGAATATTTTGTGAAGGTTCCCTTTTTCTGTGAAAATACTATTTCGGAAAGCATTCTCAATTTTTTTTTTATCCTCTTTGCTCGTCCAAAAGCCTTTTGTTTTCCTGGAAAAATTTTAGGTATTTCAGTTTTCTTATTGGGAGACTATTCTCAAAGACTAACTATTTTATATGAAAAAGTTTCGTGTAATTGAAATTTGATTTTTTATTTTAATTGATAAATGTTTCAAATAAAATAAAATGTAATGAGAGTTCCATGCTGCTCCTGGGCGACGTGGCATTGGTCAACACCAGTACTCGGTTATGAATATATATTTTACTCAAAAAAGGGTAAATTTTTTAGTAAACTAATTTTATCTGCAAGTACTTTTTATATGGAAAATATTTCTCTGACAATAGTGCTTTTAGACAAATGTTAAAACTGAGTCGAGCACGGCAGGAGCACGCGAAAGCTGGTTGGCTTTTGCATACATACATACATATATATATATATATATATATATATATATACAGAGAGAGAGAGAGAGAGAGAGAGAGAGAGAGAGAGAGAGAGAGAGAGATAGATAGATAGATGGGGGGATGTCGAAGTGTTTAGACGAGGCAGCAGGAAAAGACAAGTTGGTGGTCTTAAGGGGGTTTCGAAGGGGTCTGTCCTTCTGGGTCATGAAGATTCGCTACTTTTAACGAGACAGGCCTTTGCCCAACCCTTTCTTGGAAATATGAGTGAGAGAGAGAGAGAGAGAGAGAGGGGAGGGGATTTTTGAGAGAGTGCACGCGCTTCTTGTCAAGGACAGACTTGTAATCCGATGTTTATTTTAGCTTCTTTTTTCTTTCCCTCTGTATATGGTTAACGAGGTCCTATTCCTCTCTGTAAGTAAGGGTTTTGTGTTTTGTCCTCATTTGAGTTGTTCTCTGTTGTAATATTAATGCCCCATTCTGATCTCGAACGCGTGATATTGTTTCCACCAGTCTTTTGCTTGCGTTTCCTCTGTATTAGTCAATAGGTCTTACTTATGATGTTAGGATGTTAAAATCAAATCTTGTGTATTTGTAAATAGGTGTCTGGGTTTTGGGTTGTACTTATCCGTACCCTTATCATCCAGAGAGAGAGAGAGGGAGAGAGAGAGAGAGAGAGATTTTGTGTGGTGTCAGTCTTTTTCTATCTCCCCTGATAGTAGGATGGGATGATGAGCTCTTGTACTCTCATCTATGCTACTTACAAGACAAGTCGATTCAAGAACTATATGCGCCAGCCCCTTTTTCGCTACCTCTCCTTTATTATTGATTTTTTAAAGCCCTCTGTATCTGATGTCTGATCTAACTAATGTCTGCGTCTGACTTTCATCTCTCTCATCCTAGCTCTATCACTCTTGGCCTATATACTCCAGTCTACTTTGCTAGGTGGTCTTTCTCCGCTCGTCTGTCACTGTTCAGCCAATCTGTCCTCGAATAAATGCTTTACGTGTCGTGGACTCTTTTGCGGGGTGGTGTTTGGCCTTCATTGATTTTATATCTTTAATTATTTTGGTAAAAAAAGATGTCCCGTAATTTTCTTCCTAATGTCCAAGTAAAAAAGCAAACCTTTGAAGGTTTATGGGGTGATGGACCCCAAGTACACAATGTATGGATAATATTAGAAGATTCTGATGATAAGACCAAATCTAGCTCTTGCTTAGGAAAATCTAACTTTTTCTGCTTAAAAGCTATGCACGCTTTTGTCCTCAACTTAAAACATGTAGTGGATTATATATTATTTTGTATTGAAGTTGCCGAATGAGTAAAGCGTTGGTGGGAATGGATGTTGCTGTTGTTATGAATTTATTGCGAAGGTAGGCTTTTGTGTACTCGTTTTTGGAGATGAATTGTTTGGATGCAAGTATTATATATATATTATAATAAAATTTTGTATTTTTGATAAAGTAATATTGTTAATAAATATAAGTAAAAATATTAAAAGAAAGCCGGAATGGATTTGGATCATATAATATGTATTCACGTGAGGGGTGACGTGCACACGTGACATTGTGGTTTGATGTAAAATTAGGTTGTCAGGGGTTGAGAAAACAAATTTAATGCCGCAACCCTGTCAAGGACTCTTACTCCCTTCTGCTACAGGGTGCGGTGTATGGCATTGAATGCACGTTTTCCTTTGTAGATAAGTGAAATCAAACTACTGCATCTGCAATTTATTTTTACGATCACCAACACATGATTTGCTATCTCTCTCTCTCTCTCTCTCTCTCTCTCTCTGAATGCTTGCTTCTGGAATTCATTATAATCAATAGTTGGTGTCCAAGGCTCGGCCTTCGCTTCTTGATTTATATTATAAATTAAATTTTAATAAATTTGTTTTTTATGAAATATTTGTTTAAATAGGGTACAATTTAATTTAATTTAATTTAATTTAATTATATATTAAGCAAAAGAATATTAACATTGACTTGGTTTATCTTAGGTTATCATTTTGATTCTCTCTGCATTTTTTGACCTATTTTTTAAGACCTCGCAATTCTGCAATTAACTGTATGAACTTTTCACTGTTATTCACCCCACATCTGGGGCAGGTATGTTCGACATGGAGAGCGGTTTCCCGGTCGGACCTTCTTTGGCAATACTTAACCCGACACATTTGGGGCCGAACCCGCCTTCTCCATGACACCTGGCGCGAGGAATTCATCTTCCGCCACCGCACCTACCTCAACTTCCGTACCGGCAACTATGCCCGCACCATCCTTCACTTCGACCCCTCCGACGCCGAAGACAACGACTCCCTCCTATGCCGCTGTCTCGCCCTCTCCGATCATCATCTCGCCTCCGGCTTTGCCGACGGCTCCGTCCGCCTCTTCCACCTCCCATCCCGCCGTCACCTTTCCACCTTCCGCCCCCACCACCGGGACGACCGCATCGGCCGCTTCTCCCGCGCTGTCATTGGCATTATCCTCTCCGACCACCGTATCGTCTTCGCGTCCCACGACGGAGACATCCACGTGGCCTCCCTCCAGCCTCCCTCCCCGTCTCCCCCCACTCGCCGAGCCCACTATGGTAACCTCGTTAACGACGGCGTCCTCGTCGATTTCACCGGCTGCGAGCGGTGGTGGGTCGGGCTTTACGCGGGGGTACCGGGCCGGTCTTTCCGTGTCTGGAACGGCGAAACAGAAGACACCGTTTTCGTTGGCGGGACGTTAACGGATCCGGAATCCGTAAACGGCTGGCGTTTACTAGCCGAGCCTACCGAATTCATCGGCCGGATTCGGGTGACTAGCGAAGAGTCTGCCGTCGCGTGTACGAGAATGAGCTTGATGGTGTTCGATTTGAGGAACGGCGAGTTGATCTTGAGTGAAGATTTTAGGCGGGAAGTGGTAGTCGGTGCGGTTGACGTTAGCAATGATGCAGTTGTTCTAGTTAACATTCGCGGGGTGGCTATCGTGCGGCGTGTGCGTGATCTAGGGCAAATCCGTGGGTTTAGGTTAAGGGGAGGAGCAGCAGGAGTAGGGGGCCTGTTGGGGTGCATGAACTTAGGGTACGTGCTAATGTGCGCCGGGGGCGTAACCAGGGTTTGGGACTGGGAGATTGGGCAGGGTGGAGACGGGGGTAGGTCCCTGTACAGCTTTAGGGAGAGGATAGGTGAAGCGAGCGCATTCGTGGCAAATGATAGACACGTGGCGGCCTATACGAGCGACACGATTATACACCTGTGGGACTTCGGAGCTTGAAGGAAGGAACAAAGACCCCGCGGACCATGGACCTATGAAGTTGGTATTTTGACTTAAAAGTAGGCGCTGATCGTAGTTGTTCCAAAATATTCCAACAATTGACAATTCATGATAGAAGAAAAGGGTGGGGGAGTTGAGGGCGTGACATGAATTGGATTTCGAGTGTGATTTCTGACGGAAAAAAAAACGGGGGCTGTGTTGTGGAGATGTACAATATTTGCTGTTGGTGTACGTACTGTAAGGAAGGTGGTGGCCGGGCACTACATGCATCCCCTGATTTGTAGCTTTCCTTTGGTTGTATCTGTATTTGGGTTTACTTTTCATTTAATGCTCTTTTTATTTTAAATTGGTATATGTGGGACTTGAAGCTTTTCTTAGTAGAGAAAGCGGAGGGAGGAGCTGGAGTTGCAGGTGCTGTGACTTTGTCCTCTCTCTCTCTCTCTCTCTCTCTCTCTCCCCCTACCAGACTTCATTAATCAGCCCCCTCATAAATGACTCTTGGTTAGTGTGTTTTATTTTTTATATTCTCTCGTGAGCAAGACTAGATCAGTCCAGAAAATTTCAATGCCTTCAGCAGTTTTGTGTCTGCCCGTACCGTGATTGGCCGATTGTTCACTTGTTGCATGCCGGACTTTTTATTCTTTTATTGGTTTCAATTTGATTTTATTTTGGGGGGGGGGGGGTTTGTTTTGAAATCGAATATTCTTATCATTTATTTGTATTTTTTAAAATTATTTCTTTAGAGCCTAATCTTATTTAGTGAAGTGCCAACTCTAGCTCCTCTTTTGACCAATAGAGTGTACTGCTTAGGTGTGACTTGTTCTTCTCATAAACCTAATTGAAATAAGGTATTTCCGACAGTCAGAGTATCATTAGTCCCAGGAAAAGGGGGGACCGGTTTCATTTCATGCAAATGCAGACAGACAGGTGAGAAGCTTTTAGTTTAGGTTTCACGTAAAGGAAGAAGACTAGAAAAAAAGAAACATGCAATCTTCTTTATGGTTGTGGTCCCTCCTGGGAGCCTGAATTTAACTAACTATCGTTGGTGGAGCTGTGGACTTTTGGGGGAAGCCAGGGGGCCTACAATTGTAATTGGACAGAACAATTTCTTCCTTTTCGGGGGCCCACATATAAATTGACCTGTACAAGGAAAAGCTTGGTCTGGGTGTAACCTACAAAAGGATCCTTTTTGGTCAGCATTCAATTCAATCATCTAATACACGGTTACACACTTGTATCATTGATTCCTACATGTGGGACTGTTACTGATGCTATTCATGAAACATGAGCACTTCTTTCGAAAGTTATCAAGATAGAACTTAAATAGTGTAATATGCTAAATTTTGTTTGTAGTGTAAAGTTCCCTGAACTCCACACATTGAGGCAATAATGAATGAACTTTAATAGTTTCCCTAAAAAGATACGAATAAAATTTATTACTTTCGGATTAGTAATTTAACATTGAGCTATACCCTTTTTCACAAGCATATCATTTGACTCTTGTCAATCTTGCTAGCTTCTAATTTAAGCAGGCTATGTGCATCTGGTTTCTTGGTAATGTGGCCATTCAGAATCTCTCGACATGATTTCTTGCATTTTGAGATATTGATGGGGTAGTATATTGGTCTCCTAGCAAAGCTGCTTCTCCTGCATAATGCGCCTAAAAATGAGAAACCAAGACACTTGTTTCACCTAAGTGCATCTGTTGAAATCTTTATCCCCAGTCTGAGCTCAACCATGTTGGTGCCTCCGAGGCGGTTGCCCAAGTGAACCTCTAACCAACTCCGTAACCCAACCATTCGAATTATGGAGTGTATAAAGCAACACCTTGGCAGCATCTTGGTGAGGCTAAGGTAATGGGCTCGCCCCAAGGCTGCTAACCGTGATTTAGAGGTGAACATGTCCCCCTCCCCCCCCCCCCCCCCACCCCAAAAAAAAAAAACAAAAAAAAGGCGCTCAAAAAAGGGCAAACAAACCTCAACCATGTTGGTTAGGGATGCAACCAAGTACATTTGTAAAGAGGAGACTCAAGAGAAATCTGCAATCCATGTTATAAAACCATTGGGAGAAGAAGGCAAGCTTACATTTTCAAAGAGTAATTCAGCCCCAGGAAATCCACTGTCCCATTCATCTAGGTTGCTTAGAAATGATTGTTGCACGGTAAGGGTCTCTGCCACCAAATTCCTGATCTGTTGAACCCTTTACACCTCCTCGAGGGCTGGCAACGTTTTCACCTTTGAGAAGATTAGTCTTTAGCAAAACTTTGCCCCCCGTACCAGCCAGAGCACTCTCCTTCACCTTCCGTGCAGTTTCCTCAGCTTCCTTCTTCTTTTGCTCAATATATCCATATGCCTCAGCAGAGGTACGACAACCTGCAGCTCTTGCTTCCTGCACAATTTATACATTCTTAAAGCAAATCAGCAATGCATATATCTACAATATGGAAAATTCTATGGTCCTGTAACCTATTTTTAGGGTATGGTAGTGTCACAGTAAACAAAAACCATCTACGGGAAACAGAGCCCATCACTCGTAAAACCCTGTAAAACCCCTGATCTACGGTGAAGTCTCGATTTATGATAAATAAAGTCTATCTATGATAAATAAAATCTTATTACTGTTAAAGAACTCCACTTAGTAAATATTATCAATAGTTTACCAGTAATATCGGTTTATTTATCATAAATGGGTTCTGTTTGGTTCTGTTTACAAGTATAGTACCGTACAATAAGATATGGGTAACAGTACTACAAAATCCCCCATACTATAAATAAGACATGGTGATAATCGTCTGATCTAGTGCTCATCTACGAGCCAAATAAACCCAACACGATGAATCCTGCGTAGTTTGTTTTGTCAGGCAAACAAGTTTATTACTTTTCAAATCTGTTATTTTATTTTTTTATTTTTTGGTATTATAACAACCGGTATCCGAATTTGTACTCCGACTAATTTAGTTCATGATTTGGAGTGGCCTATTTAGGGGTTATTTTCTTAACGTAGTCTGCTTCATGTCCAAATCACAAGTCGAATTCAAAATCTTGGTTAAAAGATCTAACGGTACCTCCTACTAAACAAACTGAACTTTGGTTTCAAATCTACCGAATCTGTTATGCTCAATTAATTTGGTTGTCCTACAATGCTATCAAGACCCACCCATAGATTTGTGAGATAACAACAGGGAATTGACGGTCCATATACAACTTTCCCTCTCAAAAACATAACTTTCAGGAAGTTCCTCAAAATTGCTTTTGATCATGTTGAGACAAGAACGCCGGAAGCTTCATTGTCATCAACATCTTTCCATTTTCTCCAACAGGGAGGGAAATAGTCCATCAATCAAGTACTATGTTAAGGTTACACTTGATCTTAGCCAAAAGGCCGAGAAAGGTATGGTACTATGTTAAGGTTCAATCTATCTTCCTGTGACTTGTGTCACCAGTGATAAACAGAGGAAAGAACTTACTCATGGTTACATAAATGGTGAAATCGTAGGGCAAAATGGTTCCTTCAACCACACAAGCAAAGATCGGCTCAAAAGTTCAAACCTCAAGAAACAAGGAGAAGAGTGGCGACAAAAGAGTTGTCTTTTTTTTGGGGGGAAAACCAAAGAGTTATCTTAGATAACCATTCTCCGATTTAAAAAAAAGGGATCTGCTGAGGTTGCTCTGCAATCTTTTCACCCATGTCCCTAGTCTGCCTTTCTCATATGACCAACTTTTAAGCCAAAGTGACACGTCAGAAACAGAACTAAGGCAAATAGTTGAGAGACAACTAACAATAAACTTCACTTCTCCTGCATGTATACAGGGGACAAGAATTCATTGAGTGTATTATTGTACCTGAAGATCTTGAATTCTTTTAATAATCCGGTGTTGCTCTATAATAATCTTGAGCAATTGGTAATGCTCTTCTTTCGAATTGTATCGCATGAATACTTGGTAACGCTTGCATATCTCCCTTTCCTCAGGTGAGAGCTTCTTCTCAAAAGGGTCAGGAAAATCGTGTTGTCTATCTAATATAAAATCTTTTCTCCCCTTTCTTTCATCAAGCCTGTCGTTAAGTGCCAAATAGATACTTATATATGGACATGAACAAACAGTTGTCTCCATCCATTTAGTTAAACCTACACATTGTTAAGTCGATATTTCTGTTCAATTTGGAGTATATCAGTCAAGTACAGCATAGATGTTAGAATAAAAATCAGGGAAGGAACATACAGTTGTCTCCATTCATTTATTTAAACTTACACATTGTTATGTCGATATTTCTGTTCAATTTTGAGTAAATCAGTCAAGTACAGCATAGAGGTTGGAATAAAAATCAGGGAAACACAGTACAAGCATTCCTTTTTGAATAGATACGTAGAACACAATTTCATTTCCCGCTCAGCCTCAGTATCAATTGCTTTGAACCCCATATCAACAAGTAACTACTCAGCATCGTTATCATATTCAACCTCAAATTCTTGCCTCTTAGAATTATAGCCGCTCAACTGTCATTGAGGGGCCCTCATCCTCCGAGAACTTAGGTTTATTCTCTCCCCTGCTTCGATCTGATTGAAAATCTGCTAGAAACAAGTGACTCAATAAGAATTCATCCCATTAATACATAATGACTTGCATGCAATATGTATGCATGTCTTAAACATTAGGTACATAAAAGAAAATCCAGCGAGAAGAACAAAATGCCCATTAGAAGCCCCAGCAGAATGAAACAGAATGCCAAAATCAAACCTTCCATTTTAACACGTTCAAGACTGTCCTTTGGCTTGACCACTTTGGAGGCCCTCTTAGTTGTACTTGTTGATTTGTTACCATTGCCAGGACCAACAATGTAGCCCACATCTGACGTAGATGGGCAAGGCAACATACACTACATTCACTTACATATGCAAGTTTTTTAAAAGTGAACTGAACATGCAAAAGAAAGTCAGAACCATAGCAAGTGAACTGAACATTGCCAGTGACCAAATGGACTTGCTCTGGATTCTTCAATCCTGATTCAGCTGTTAAAAGAATACAGTAAGGATAATAAAAACTTGCATTTAAAATGAAACCAGAAGGACAAGTATTGTCATACTTGACTTTTGAACTGGCTACAGGCTCTTCTTTTGAGTTGTCCTCCCCAAAAATTTTACGAAGAAAGCAGGGCAGAATGAGGAATGTTGTGTGAGTTGTTTCTTGCAACAATAAGGGAGGTGGTTTCGATCATTTGTGGCGAAGTTAGGGCTAGGGAAATTGGGTCTTTTGATAAGGATGAAGTGTGGTGAATGGGATTAAGTAGTCTTGGGTTGGGTTTAGGGAAGGGGCAAAATTGATTTACTCCGGATCCACCCGAATGGCTTGCTCCGAACAAACCCGATGGCCAAAGTCCGGGACTGGTATTCGTCTCACCCGCCATGAATCTCAATTCCCTCTCGATCTCCCGTGCCAACTTCATCGTCTGTACTAAATTTAGGGTTTTGTGGGTTCGAATCCGAACCCGAACCCTAATCTCCTCTTTGAGTCCGTTGAGAAACATCCCCAGGTAAAGGTAAAGTTGGTTGCTGAGGCCCTTCACCAACGCTGCTCGAGCTACGAATTCGTTGATGTAATCTTCCACTCCAGTGATTTGTTTGGTCGAAGCTAGCCCTTCGTAGGGGTTCGCGATCAGTTCACTGCTGAAGCGATCCAACAGCTCCACCGTCAATTTCGGCCATGTGATCTTCAGATTTTGTTCATGTAACCACCGAACCCAATGGAGAGCAACCCCTTCCATACAAACAAGAGCTAAGGTCACCTTCATCTCCTCCTTGGTTTTATAGATGAGGAAATATTATTCAGCTCGTGCAACCCATGCTACGAGGTCATCTCCATCGAAACTTGGAAGTTTCACCTTTTTCGTGTATTATTGATATTCAGCAGCGGGTATCGAGTTGGTCAAATTAGGGTGTACTTCGGTTGGTGGAACTTCTCCAACCATGGTAGCTGTACCAGTGGCGATTCCGCTTGCTGGGGCCGAGGACGCACAAACTTCCTCCTTCTCCACTGGCCTTCGTTTCATCCAAGCCGAGATCATTTCCTCCAATGCGTCAAGTTTGTCTAGTCATGAGCGTTGGTGGAGTAGTTTGTCCAGAATTCCTGCTACACTCTTCTCAATAGCCTCCATTTGCGACTCCATTCTGGTATGAGGCATGAAAACACCGTATACACTCTGTTTTGACGAATCCGGCAGGTCGGACCAAATTGTTATACACTAAGTGAAAGATCTATACTGGGGGTTAGAATCAGGAAAGAATACTCAGAAAAGAACAGAGCATTAGATGCTCCCTCTCATTGATGGATCAATTAGCAAGTTACAAAAGGAAAATTCAGTCTATAAGATGCAAGAATGACCCAGCATTGTAGCCGATACAATTACTATTTTTCTTTTCCTCCCCTTCCTCTCTTCCCCAAGCTTACATTTATACTCCTCAACCCCCTTAGATTCTTCGATTGGGTTGTTGCTCCACCTCAGCATACACACATCCCTTCTTCTTCCAACGGTTGTATACTTGTAACAACTTGGGGGTCAGCGCATCATGCTCTCTTGGGTCCAAGTCACCAGCCACGTCCCCTCCCCTGCTGAATCATCAGTCATTACAATGCACCTCACAAATTAAGAGACATGATGAATATATGTCTATCTCTCTCAAAATTCCATGAAAAGTGGGATAATTGACAAGCTATAAGTAATTAGCCAGGTGAAGTAAACCAGCATTTATAAGCCGTATGGAACCTTAGTTGCTTCAAATTTACTTTCACAAGATGGCAACTGAGCATAGTTTTTTGAATTTGATTATCCTTAATGCTTAGTTAAAGCTAATAAAAAAACGTGCATTTAGAATCCAAGACAAACCTTTCTTGGAATCATCATAATTTTTGGTCATAGCAAGTCGCTCCTCTCTATTCTTTCCAGCAACATGAGACATATCCTGGGTAGCAATAGTTAGAAATAACATCAGCATTGCAAGACGTGCAAATGTGGGGAAAACAGAGGATGCAATCATCTTACAGGAAGTGGAAAGCAAGGAGAATTCATGTACACAGCTGAATAGTGATCAACACACTGCGATTTGCCTTTTGTCCCAACACGTTTTGCAACCTCTCCCCAGTTTCCCAGTTCATACATTTCAATACCTTACAGATAGGACATCTATGAACATTCTAGCATGCAAGGTTCTGATATACTAATGATCCTCAGAGGCAAGAGTATGCAGATGAAGTAGGAGCAACATTGTTTTCATTTCTCTAATAGGAAAGGAACCACATTACCTCCAAGAGTAGTATTTCTTCATCTGTATTCCAGTCGGCACAAAAAAGTGGAAATGATAAATTATCTTGCAACAACAACAATAACGACAACAACAACAACAACAATAATCTAATCCTTCTATCCCAAAATTTGGGGTCGGCAAATGATAAACTGTCCTGTAGAAAGAAAAAGGAAAAAATAATAATCATCATTTAATTGCCAATTAATAAAATCCGTTATAGAAGTGATGACTTGGTGAAATATTAACGCCCCTCAATCATATATTGAAAAATTCAATTGACTAAAAATTCAACAATACAGCATTCCTGAAACTAAACAACAAGACCACTTCACGGTTTTAATGAAACGCATACTACGTTGTATCTAGTTCAATTTTGAAGTCACAGCATAAATCTCCTAGCTCAAAAAGTTCATGATTGATGCTAGGACTTCAAAATCATAATTAAAATTGTTCTGAGAATATGTCACACTTATTTTATAGTTTCAGAAGCACTAGAATTAATTGACATAAATCAACGCAAGAAGGCATTCACAGTCTAGGCTGGGCCAACTTTGGGCTGAGCTCACTTATGTACATACTCAAACCAAAATTAAATCCAAGTTAAATTTTCAGTTTAATGTTAGCTCCCCCAGTTCGGACAAAAAAATTGGATCTAAAGTAGATCAACCAAATTGATAGCCTTAGATGTGAGTGTCTCACTAGCAAGCTCAACCTGTACTTCATAGCTGAAAAAGAACCTCGACCTTGGCTATTTGATCTTCCCTCTTCCTTACACGGGTTAGCAGTAGACAAAGCACTCCACGCAACATAAAAGCACTCCACGCAAAGGTCAAAATCCGGACAAACATAGCATTTTATCCGGATCTTCCCAGAGATATCCTCGTTGCAATAGTTCCAATGATATAGAGCCTTATTTCCTTCACTCCCTCCTTGACCTACCACAGTTAAAGAAGACACCAGAACTAGCACAAATCGGGCCATATTTAAAAAGAGAAACAAATTTCAAAAATGATAGGTCAGAAGAGGAATCTTATTATAGTTGTCAAATCTGCTATAATAGCATGTATCAATTTCGTTTTATTTTTCAAATCATTACTTATTCTATCACATATTATAATCTTTCGTAGCATAATGAAAAACCAATTGTGTAGAATATGTATCCTTTAAAAATATGTTACTATATTTACAATGTATAAATAAGCTTTAACTTATATTGAAATAAGCTTGCAGCTGCCTTTATAGCATAAACATTCTCCTCTTTTCCTTACTCATGTGTCTATTTTTATTTTTTAAGTTCCCTAGAGCTAATCATACTTTCATTGAAAAGAGCTTATTTAAAAATATTATTATAATTCTATGTAAATCTTAGCACAAAGATCCAATAAGAAAAGAATAATTTACGATTCTTAAATTTTTGATTAAAAAAAAAAAGAAGAAGTACAAAAAACATGGGCATTAACCTAAAATTTGAAATGTGACAAAAGTGGTTTAGAGAATGCTATAAAGCCGAAAAGCTACCATAAAAGCACTGCTTAGGATGAAGATGTAAGATACAAATGCCCTCCATCTAGACACACATCTCATGTATCATCAGTTTTGACAGCTATAATCATGTTAACATATGGAAAGAACTATACAAGAAAATAGATACATGCATTTATTTCATTTTTGACAAACAAGTTAAATATTGAAGGTTAAGGAGAATAGCCAACGGTAAAATCTAGTCCAACCTTGTTCTGGATGAAAAATCACTTTTGCATGAACAACTTTTTCTTAAGCGAAAAGAAAATATTTTTGACCAAAGGATGGAAAAAGAAAATCCTAAACCTCTTCTAGGCTTGTAATTTACTTCAGTTAACCTTATCTGCATTACCACCTTCCCTGGCAATTTCATTTGTCACGGAGGATCTATTTAACCGATGCACCATTTGCAGCCACAAGCCATCCAACAATAGACTTTTCAAAAGTCATTATCTGTTAATTCTGTTTCTTTTCTTTTCACTCAGAAGCCACAAAATTGATGTATGCTTTGTACCAGATTAGGTTACATGATATATGGGGACATACATGCAAGTCCAGCCTCTGAAATTTCCACCCTAGAGGCAGCCCTTTTCTTTTAGATTTAATGCACAAGTAAAAAGAACCAAAAATGGGTGAGCAAAGAAGTATGAGACAACAAGAAAACTGTCAAAATCGAGACAAAGCGACACAAACCTATTCACATTTTGCAACAGAAAATGTCAAAAATCAATTAATAACGGGTTGGCTAAAATATGAGACTTAATTTACACATACAACTTTATCCAAAAATTTCAGAGAGAGTAAAGAACCCATAAATTAACGGGCTGCACTTTTCTTTTATATTTGCTGCACAAGTAAACAGAACCAAAAATGGGTGAGCAAAGAAGTATGAGACAACAAGAAAACTGTCAAAATCGAGATAAAGCGACACAAACCTATACACTTTTGCAACATAAAATGTCATAAAATCAATTAACGGGTTGGCTCAAATATGAGACTTAATTTACATATAAAACTTTATTTAGAAATTTCATAGAGAGTATCTTATAAACAATATCACTACACGCAGGTGATATCTGAGATATCAAATTTGACTATTTACATAAAACATAGATGTGAGTATGTCCATATTAGTCATATCACATATGATCTCATCTTAAACACGTATCAGGGCGATTTATGTTCTAGTAAGACCACTCTAGAGTCTCTTACGACTAGAAACTATCTCATCGCGCTCACTTAGAGTTGGAGATAGTTATTCATGTGAAAGAATCGATCACGCTTGCCTAACATATCTTTTATCACATTATATCATAAAATATATAAATAAACTTATGACGGAATAATGCACGTATGTCATATATATATAACAATAAGCAGAAATGCCAAAATACTCGTCACCTAATGATTCCCTCTGTCTCAAAAAGGAACCTTTTGTAATAGGTTGGGTGAAGGCATCAGCCACCATGATTTGTATAGAAATATATTTTATTGTCACTTCGCTCTTTTTGATGATATTTCTCACAAATTAGTATTTGGTATCAATGTATTTGATCCTATTGTGATATTTAGGGTTTCGGATGTAGGCAGTGGATGCCTGATTATTATAATAAATTATCATTGGTCTCCCACTATTTTGCACAACCCCTATGTTATCTAAAAATCTCTAGAGCCAAACATTTTCCTGAACTGCCGTTGAGCATGTCACAACCTCAGCTTCCATCGTGGATAGAGATATATAGGTTTGCTTTTTGCTGCTCCAAGATGTGGTACTGTTATTAAGCAAGATATCAAAACCTGATATCGATTTGCGTGTATTCAGATCGCCACATTTATCAGCATCTGAATACCCAATGATATGGAAATCACCTACTCCGTAACACAAGAAGAGATTTGCAGTTCTCTTGAGTTATCTCAAAATATTTTTCACTGTTCTCTAGTGATCCCTTCCAGAATTCTATTGATATCTACTCACTGAACTGATTACGAAAACAAAATGTCTAGTTATGTACACATCATTGCGTACATTAGACTGCTCACTATATTAGCATAAGGGATTTTACTCATCTCCCTTATTTTTTTTTTGAGTTTTAAGACATATGTCAAGAATCAAGCTCTTATCTTTAGCGATAGGAATATCTATAAGGTTGCATTTGCTTATCTCGAAGTGCTTGAGAACCTTCATAATGTAAAATTCTTGTAAAAGAGCCAATACCGGTTCAAGTGATCCCTCTGGATCTTAATTTCGAGAATGAACTGAGTCTCACTAATGTTTTTCATATCAAAACTCAACGATAACCATATTTTAAAAGTCACCAGATACTCTCTATTATTCTTAGACAACAGAATATCATCCACACATAAGAATATGATCACAAAAAAGTTACCAAAACATTTTAGGTGCACGCAATGATCCTTCTTGATTATTACAAATCCATGGGATATCACCTCCTCATGAAGTTTTAGATACCACTGTCTGGATGATTACTTAAATTGCATATCGACTTCTAAAGTCGACAGACCTAATCCTCCTGACTTTTTAGAACGAACTTAGAGGGTTGTTTTATATAAATTTCCTCATCCAAACTTCCGTTAAGGAAGGTAGTTTTTACGTTCATCTGGTGTAACTCCTAACTTATGTTCACAATAAACACTAAAAGTAAACGGATCAATGTAAATTTGATTATCGGGGAGAGTTTCTTCGTAGTCCACGCTCTTAATCTGAGTATAATCCTTAGCCATTAGACAGATCTTATACATCTTCACCAATCTGTCGACTTTTCTCTTGATCTTGAAAATCTATTTGTTCTCAATAGACTTTCTGTGCTCAAGCAAATCAATTAAATCTCTAACCCTATTGATTCTCATTGATTCCTTCCCATCCATGACTTTCAACTAATGGTCCTTTACAGGATCCTCAAGAGTTTCTTAAACCACTGTATGCTTCTCATCATTCTCAATTGTCATAATGAGAGTCTCACCCTCAATCAGGAAGTAACGTTTAAGTACACATTCTTGATATTCCTACGAGAAGAGGAAACTTTTTCATCTCTAGATGGATCGCTCTCACTAGAATCAAAATCTCAATTGTCATTATATTTTGATGTCAAATCTCATAATTGTAATTATTCAACTTATACCCCTTGCAAAGATTTAGAACGGTAGTTTTCGTTGTGACAAGAAAGACTTTAGTGACTGATTAATACTTATTCTTATATTTTGCACTCCTTACGAATCAACAAATCCCAAATGATTAAAATATAGACCCCAGAGTAAGCGTTTAAGCCAATGGATACTATACACTATAATCTGAAATCACATCTTAACATCAAGACTTGGATTCAATAGACAAAACCCTACAAAAAGTCACAAATATGGATGCAGAACCCTTAAAAAATTTAAAAAAGTAATCCCGAATGACTTGACTTGCCGTTGGAGGTCCTACGCATTGCCATACGTTAGCGGCACACCGCCATGCACCTGCATGCTGGCAGCAAGTTGCTGCATGTGCCAAACGTGCAGCACATGACCCGCATCCCGAGTCATGTCTTGAGTCAAGACGCGAATTGGGATGTGGATCCGGGCCACAACCAATTACGATCGCCTGACCTAATTCACGCTTCTTCTAGTATGTGAACCACACGTGCTTGCACCTGCGGGCGCCATGCACCTCATCTCACATGTACTTATTCGCCAGCGGGTTTGGGCCGGGTGTTCTTCGCTCAGCTTTCTGAAATCGGGTCTGCACGACCTAGTTGCCAGAAAATGCATTTTCGGCTGAATTTTGGCACAGATTTCGACTATAATTCGAAATTAGAGTTCCCAAATTCATTTCAACTTGTTTTCTGTGATATTCAAGCCTTAAACTCGGCGAATCTAACAATCTTCATTGCGGCCAAACTATTTGCATGCATCACTTTGTTCTCTAATTCGATAGATTTAAGGTTTTGTGGTCGGTACGGTCAAAACTTTAAATCGAACTTTTTATAGTCTAAACATGTTTAAAAATTTTAACAAAAATTATTTTTATGGTCCTTGAGTTATGGATAATCTCATGGTATTATCGGATTCACAAAATTCATCCATAACCCAGACATTAAATTTTATATCCGAAAAAATTTTGAAAATTTTTTAATAAATCTAACTTACTCCAATACTAATGTTAGATTTATTTACATGTATCGAAAATGTGATAAATCATAAAATTAAATAGTCAGAATTTTTGGATAAATATCTTGATTTGTAGGTTTTCAAAAATTAACAAAATTGCGAATTGTGAAATCCCTCAATCAAAACTCTCGGTCAGGATGGTGATCACGAAATTAAATCACCACCATGAATCCATGACATTTATCTCGAAAATTTCTCAATCTCTCAATTAATTTCTCACTCTAGAAATTAGTTTCACTATTAATCACTCTTTGTGTATCTATTATGTGTTGAGAACTATTGTTTCAATTCAACTCTCGTACAAAGTTCACCAAAAGAGGGAGAAATCTATTGGAGAAATGGGGATCCATTATCCCATATTTTAGATTTGAATTTTAAATTAACTTTTAACCACTTGGTAAAATGCCCCTACGTGGGCATATTAACCAACATTATCATTACTTTGCCTCCATTGTTTCTCGTTTCTTCTATTGCAAAATGTGTTGCTAGCCATTGCTCATCACTTCTAACAATGCTTATGCTTATCCTAAGGTCGTGTTGAGAATGCAGGGGCCTAAGAACATAACTGGCCACGTGATTGCTCTTGATCTCAGCAACAGTTTCCTCTGTAACCTCTCATTTTCTTCATTCTCAGGTCAATCCCATATGAGATCTTGCAGGCTGCCAACTTTACTTCTTTGGATCTCCAGGGGAACCCAATGCTGAAGCTCAGCAACCTGGAAGAATTATATCACATCCAAGTTGACACATCATCCCCAGTACCTCAGATGCTGGCCAATCTGTCATCTTTGACATCTCTCTCTTCGAGAGTATGCATTACAAGGTGAATTTCCTCCCAACATTTTCCAGTTACCAAAGCTGAAGCTTCTCAATGTTTGGGACTAAGAATTTGAGGCTCATTTGCCTGAGATTCAACCAAATAATAGTTGAGCATCATAGAGATTCCTGGATGCAATATCTCAGGCCCAACACCACCTTTACTAGGTAACCTTGACAGCCTAAATATTCTACACCTGGCAAGGAATAGTCTAGAGGGAGAAATTCCATCATCATTTGCAAACCTCATTAAGTCTCCATTCTAGTCCTTTGAGATAACAATTTTGCCCATACAGGTTCCTTAAGTTGGCTCAATGGGCTGACCAAACTCATCCCTTTGTGGCTTCAAGAGTTTTACCGTAAATGGTGGGTTTCCATCCTGCATTGCCAACCTTATTCAACTAATAACCCTGGTGTTAGATCAAATTTGATTAACAGGTTAAATCCCAACATGGCTTGGGAGACATACCCATCTAACTTTTCTACCCCTATATGGATACGAAATTCCTGTGTCTATGTTGGGACTTGTACACATCTTGAGGGCCTAAATTTGTTTGGGAATAACTTGAAAGGAACTTGTTCCTAAACCTGAATATCACTGGCTTGAGCTGAGTGATTATAAGTTGTCACTGGCTAATCTAAAAGAAACAGTAGTCGTCCAAATGTTCTTATATGTAGGACTTTGGCTGGTGCAACATAAGTGAGTTCCAATATTCCTGTCAGGCCAAAATGATTTACAGTGGTTGGATCTTAGCAATAATGGAATTCATGGGCATGTACCAGAATGGATAAACAGCAAAAGCCTGAAAACATTCATCAACTTGGATCTCACTTAAAACTTTCTCACTGGGTTTGACAAATATCCCACAATTTTACTGGGGAGTAAATTAGTGGTGGGTGTCAATTCAATTAAAAATAAAAATACTTACTTTACAAAAGATAAGTTTAGGATGAGTAAGGTCATATTCATAGGGAATGACGAATTTATTTCTTTTAAGAAAAATAAAAATAAAATATGGGAGTTTGAGAAATTATCTAAAACTAACAAAAATAAATAAATTAATAAAATTAACTAGAACAAAATAATTAAATAACACCAATTAAAGGAATAAATATCAATAATAATAAAACCTAACCAAAGAAATTATTTTCATCTTGATATATTTGATTTATTATCGATACAAAAATTATTCAATATTATGTAAATAAATTGATTATAATCATTAAGTACCATAAAATGACCAATCACTCCTTATTTCTTCGATAATCAAGATACCATTATTAATTATTTCCCTAATAAAAAAACAACCTAAGAGACTCTCATTGGATTTACTGTTTTGACAATATCAAGATTTAGAGAGATCTAATTTTAATTAACAAATTTCAATATGAATTTATTTAAATTAGATTATTTATTCCATTGACATAAATTAAACACTTGTAAGACCATAAAATCATGTCAGTTATCACTTTATTAAAAACAAACAAATATTGTTGTTTTTAAATAGTTATAGACTATTCTAAAATTATTAAATATAGACCTCTATTTAACAAATTTAAAACAATCATAAATACTATGGTATAGAGATTAAATAAATATTTACAAATATCAAGCCAATAAAATCACTTATATCTCACAATTTTCATTTGTCAAAATTTTAATAATCCTTTGATTAGAAAAATAAATTAAAAAAATATGAAAAAAAAAACTCACAAAATAAATAAAAATGAAAAGAAGACGTTGGGGGCAACATGGTTCCTCCTCGGCTGTTGCTTCCACAACAATTATGTTTCTCCCAATTCATGGAATAAAGAATGTACTTTTCTAAGGCTGTCGGCTACAACTTCAAAGCAAGGTGGAATTCCCTATTTTTTTACCTTAGGGAATTATTCAAATTGGTTTCTAAAAGAAAATAAAACTCCCTAACAGATACTATTTTAAAAATTTAAAATAAAAGAAAATTTTAAACAAAATAGAATATTTTGAAATTTACATTTTTCAAAAAAAAAAATTCACATCTCTAAATATTAGGAATGATAATAAAAATCTTCAAAACCCTCAAATTTATCCGAACTCCTTTTGAATATACCATTAGGAAATGTAACTTGCTGCAGTAAATCTTCAAAAATATTGCATTGTCCTTTGAAATCAGTATGTTCACGTGCTAATGAAAGAACATTACTGTCCAATTTTTCATCATTTGCATAATTGCTCCAATTAAGTCCTTTTTCTCCACATTTCTCCATGCATTTCTTCCGTCGAGTCTAGCATATCAATCACCACAAATTAATATAATATTTTCTCAAAAATAATGCAAAAATCAACTACAAATACTATACTCATTTTATCCCCATCAAATTTCCCCACACCTTGACAACGTTCTATACTAAAACAACCACTACAAATCCCAATAGTTCCTTATGAAATCCAACTAGCAAGATTCGACATTTCTCTCTAAGGGTTTCATCAACTCGAAAGGGTAAAGAATATATATATCTCTAAAATTAATAATATGGAATGATATTGCCATAGGTTTACAAATATATCAAATTTCAACCACTTAAAAATTTGAATTTCATGTATCAATTTAAAGGTCTTTTGTTTAGTTGTAACGGGGGTCGGGTTAAGAGTAAGATAAATGTGATATTTGAAAGTTAAAACATATCAAAGGAAATATATAATTAATCCACAATTTTCATGCTATTAACTAATCTTTGCCTCGTACAAATAGTATACAAAAAATGATTTCTTGCTGTTGAAATGTAAATGAATAACTCGTAGTCAATATTATACAAGAATGTTAATCGATTTCTCTAGTTTCTACAACTGAAGTGTAAATAACTGAATTTTCAATTAAAATGCAACATTTCTGTTTCTCATCTCTTTTTTTCTTTCTTTTTTTTCATTTTTTTCCATGAAAACATTAATATTAAAATTCCAATCATCATCTTCCTATTGAGGTGAATATATAACCATAATCATACAATTAACTATATATACCTTTAATACAAGGGTTTAAAATGTAGGATAAAATAAAAATTTTAGTGTTGTGTTGGGGTGGTTATGAAGAAAAAAAGGGATAAAGACTCAAATTGATTAATTAGGGGTTTATGAAATCAATGTAGGGTGTTATAGAAAGTCAAAAGGGGTAAAGATCTAAGTGCTTTTGTCATTTCAAGGCATGAAATCCTAAAATGTGATCTTGAAATGTATAACAAAACAAGTTATAGAATATACATTCTAAGTGTGATAATCATTCATCAAGAAAAACAATTTCAAGCATAAGAATGAATTTGCTCGTTTTTTTACTCAAAATCTCACTTTTTAAGTAGCATTTGTGTCAAATCTTTGTATGTTGTTTTTCAAAAGAAACTATCTAGGACATGAATAGCTATTTTTCAATTATTTTCATCCAATCAAATAACATACATCAACTAAGAAAATTCAAAAATTTTTATTATTTTTTTATGAAAACAAAACTTAAATATCTTCAGAATAAAGAAATGCCTATAAAGAAAATTTCTATATATGTACTAAAAAAATATCTAACATCTCTCCACATTTAAATCATACATTATCTCCGATGTATGTTCAAATTAAGAGAGATAAAAAATGCAAGAAAATCAATCAAACAATACAAAAATAAAAGAAATGAAATAATAGAGTAGAGTAGAAAAATACTCCCCTTGGGTGGAGGAGGAAATGGAGGAGTGAAACCTATAAACTCGAAAAATGCCATCATGTTGTGCTTTAAGTGGGAAAGACGCTCGTTGATTGTGTACAATGTGTTTACTGAAGTGTGGTCCGCGGCAGGAAGAGGAATCGTTTTGGGCATGGGGGAACCTGCATGGTGAAGGAAGGACTTTTTCGCATGCTCACCTTGTGGGTTAAAAGAATATTGTCCATTCAAAACAAAGAAAACACCCATACGAACTAAGCAATCCAAATCTAGAGGGTCTATGGGGTATGCTACGTGCAAATTGTGATTATTCAAATCTAAAATGCCTTAATTCATTGCTAAAAGGGTAATTAGAGAGCCTAAAATCAATGGTCGCTTTGGTTTTTTCACACAAGATTGAAAATGAGAGGCCACCCATTATCCAAAGTTGACCCGTTGGTTTGTTTGCATTCACCATAAGAAGAATAGTTCAAATTTAGTACAAATAGCAAAACTATCTTTTCATTTGGAGAAGCTAAAACCTAGAAACCGATGAATAATTTGCAATGCATTATCCTTTAAATTACTATCCTTAGAATGACTAGGATGGTAATTTGCGGGATCAATAGACATTTCAAATAATATGCTGACATATTTCGAATTAAAGAGGGAGTGAAATCACAAAGGCTATTTTGATATGCAGAGAATTGTGCTTGATTTTCACTAATGAACCCCAAATACCGGACAATTTGATCATGAACATTGAGCAATTGCAGAGAAGGGAAATGACAAAATTTGCAAGGAATAATAGGGCGAACAAAGATTTTGGAGTACCTTTGTCGCGCCTTAGCAGTGGTGAATCGGAGATTGCCACGGAGTTGAGCACAAGGAGAAGGTAGCACAGATTTCCCTTTTGCAACCCTCGATCGCATGTGAGACTGCCTTGGTTGCGAAGAAATGGGTTGACAGAAACATTAGGTATCGGTATCGATTTTGTTGGAGAGGGGTCGACAGGAGTGGAAGATGTTGGATGGGGGATCGGCTATGATTGTGGTGGCTCGATTGGGGGCTATGGTTTCACAAAACAGACCCACGATTGCTTGAAGAATTCGAGGAGGGTGTCCTGTTATGGCTCGAGGGTGGATGCATTGGCGAATTAGGCAGGAATCGAGAAGTATAGGGCTTAGGGTTTGTAGGAGGCATCGAAGGGGTTTTGTTACTATCAAAATATAGAGAGATGTGAGAGGGTTCCAAAGATCACGATCCACAAGGCCAGTGGGAATGAAGTCCATATCGATATTGATGAATTTGTTTCTTTCCCATGGTTGTCAATGAAGAAAAAGAAATGAATGAGGAAGATGAAGGGGCTTGCAATGGTGAAGGGAAACGTAAGAAAGAGAAAACATAAAAAAATGCAAATGTTAGAATAGAAGTGTAATTCGATCCTTATTTTTCCCCCACTTTTTATTGTTGGCCGAAATGAAATGTTTTTAGGGCGTGGACATGCCCTAAACCAGAAGTGTTTCTGTCTATATATGCTTCTTTGGCAGAATGAAGGTTTGTTAAGGCGTGGGCATACCCTAATAATAGAGCAAAATCTTCTCTTTTTTTGTGGCAGAAGTGAAATATGTTTAGGGCGTGGGCATATCCTAAACAATGAGTGTTTCTATCTATTTGTATACCCATGACAGAAATGAAATTAGTTTAGGACGGGGGCACGCCCTAAACAAGGAGTATATCTATCCATATGTTACGGTATGGGCAGAAATGAATGTTTATTAAGGCGTGGGCATACCTTAACGACAAAGAACTTCTGATGATTTTTTTTTAAAGAAAGAAAGCCAAAATTAGACCAACATAAATAATGATAAATAAAAATAAATAATAAAAAAAATAATATTGGGTTGCCTCCCACTGAGCGCCTTTGTTTAATATCTTTGGTTCAACATTGTCTTCTTGTCTCAATCTTCGTTGTATGTGGGATGTGCCAATTGAACCTACTCCACTGTAGAAACTCAAATCTGTCAATAAATGGCTTCAATCGTTGACCGTTCATCTTAAAAATTTTGTTAGTCTCTAAATTTTAAATTTCAATATCACCATGAGGAGAGTACTTACTATCGAATATGGTCCTATCCATCGAGATTTTAACTTACCCAGCATAAACTTCAATTTTGAATTAAAAAGGACTTTCTAACCTATAAAGAATTGTTTTTGGTGAAGAAGTTTGTTGTGGATAAGTTTAGTCTTTTCTTTGTACAGTTTTGCATTGTCATAAGCTTCCAAACAAATCTCTTCTAACTTTTGGAGCTGCATTTTCCTTTCCATTCTAGCTTCCTTGGCATCTAGGTTGCATTGCTTAACTGCCCAAAAAGCACAATGTTCAATTTCAACAGATAAATGACACAACTTACCAAAAACTAATTGATATGGTGACATTCCAATTGGGGTTTTGAATGCAGTTCAATATGCCCAAAGTGCATCCTCCAATCGTAAACTCCAATCTTTACGGTTTGGATTCACTGTCTTCTCCAGAATGCTTTTGATCTCGCGGTTGGAGACTTTCACTTGCCTATTGGTTTGTGAGTGGTACGTGGTGGTTACTCAATGATTAACTTCGTATTAACACATCAAAGTCTCTACAGTGTGGTTGCAAATATGTATACCTTGATCACTAATAATCGCCTTCGGTACCCCAAACCTATTGAAAATGTTAGATTTAAAGAAACTTACAACAACTTTAGAATCGTTAGTATGGTTAGCTTTTACTTCTACCTATTTCAAGATATAATCAACTGTAAGTAAAATATATAGATAGCCACATGAACTAGAAAAAAGTCCCATAAAGTCCATATCTCATTCATCGAAAATCTCATAAAATAATATTGGGGTTTGAGGCATTTCATCCCTAGAAGACATGTTACCAATCTTTTGACAATTTCCACAATTTTTACAATATTAGTAAGCATCTTTAAAGAGAGTTTTCCAATAAAATCTACTATCCAAAATTTTTCTAGCTGTCCTTTTGAGACCAAAATGTCAACCACATGCATAACTATGACAATAAGCAAGTATGGAAATAAAATTATCATTAGGTACACATTTACAAATGATTTGATCAGATCTTATTTTCCATAAGGTTCATCCCAAATATAATACTTAGAGTCACTCCTAATCTTGTTTTTTTGTGCAGTGCTTAGGCCATGTGGTAAGATCTCAGTCACAAGAAAATTAATAATGTCAACAAACCAAGATTCCTTACCTGTTTTTCCTTGTAAGGTAAGCAATTGTTCATCCAGAAATGTCTCGAATATGGGTAAGGATTCTTCTTCACATACCAATCGATTCAAGAGATCAGTTACAGAGTTTTTGATTCCTTTCCTTTCCTTAATCTCTTAATCGAACTCTTGCAAAAGTAGTACTTATTGGATAAGTCATGGTTTTGACTCTCTTGTCGAAAGGAGATACTTCAAGGCGACATGATCTAAATAAACAACAACCTTAGAGCTAAATTTTTCAAAAGCAAAGATTATGGCAAGAAGCTCATTCTTCGTTGTGGTGTAGTTGCATTAAGCAGGATTGAGTGCTTTTGATATATAATAAATGGCATGAGATTGCTTAGGAACCACATGAAATAGGATAAATGATCCCTAACTCTAATTGAAATCCACTCATTATTTTCATTGGAACTAACTCATTATTTTCATTCTTCACAAATTGAAATCCTCTCTTCTTAGGAACTACATGAACCAGACTCATCCAACGACTATTAGAAATAGGATAAATGATCCCTAACTCTAATAGTTTTAGAATTTCCTTCAAAACTATCTCCTTCATGGTAGGATTCAGTTTACATTGAAGTTCTCTGATCGGTTTGGAGTCGAGCTCGAGCAAAATTCAGTACATACATATGGAATGGCTTATACCTTTGATGTCCACCAAGGTCCATCCAATGTCTGTTTTGTACTCCCTTAACACCCTCATTAAGCTTCTTTCTTGACTCTCCATTAGGTCTTTCGCGATGATCATTGGCAAAGTCTCATTGTCACCTAAATAGACATACTTGAGATATTCGGGCAAGGGCTTCAACTCGAGTTTTTGGAGCTTGCATAATTGAAGGAAGAATTATTTCATTAGAAGGAGGTAAAGGCAGAAAGTTGTTTGTAAACCTTTGAGGCAACTCTGACGAGTACTGCAAAGCCCTAATGGCTTCCTTTGCCTCTTTGTCTTGTGTTGATTTATCGTCTTTATCTGTTTAGCCTTTTTTTAGCACAAGATCAAACATCCACTAATTGAATGATCACATTGGTCTGCTTTAAAGTTCCTAAATTCAAATACCTAAATAGAGTTAAGTGCATGACATTTATGGAAGCATCTAAGTCGAGTATTACCTTTTCAACCCTCTTGTTGCCTATGAAGATTGATATAGTAAATATACCTGAATCCTTACACTTTGAAGGCAATTTTCTTTGAATAATAGCGAAAACATTGTCACTCATGACAATTTTATCGTTGCCCTCTAACTTGGGTTTCTAGTGCACAATTCCTTGAGAAATTTCGTGTACCTCGGCACTTGTCGGATGGCTTCAGTTAGATGGATGTTTATCTCTACTTTTTGAAAGGTTTCCATGATTTCATTCTCATCTTCTAGCTTCTTGGAACGCACTAACCTGCTAGGAAAATGGGGTAAAATGGTTAGTTTTGAAGTTATTTTATTTGGTACTTTACTTACCATTTGTGGTGTAGCTTCAAGAGGCATGGTTCCTTTCTTGTATTCCTCCTCTTTGTGTGCCTCATTGGTAAGAAATTCTGTACTTCTAAGCAGCATGGTAACTACATTTTCCCTTGGATTAGTTTCCACTTGGGATGGTAATTTTCCCTGATTCATTTCGATTTTGCTTACTGCGATCACCAATGGTAACATTTGGGTATCAAAATTTTGAACACTTGCTGTTGTTTCTTACTAGAATTTTGCCATGTCCTATATCAAAATTTTCACAAGATCTTTAACAGATGGTGCTCGATTTTGTACAGGTTGCCGCAGTTGAAGGATGAGGGTCTTCCAAAAGATTATTGAGAAAATTCTTGTAGTCTAGCCTCATAACTTAGATTTAGATGATCTTTCCAACCTTAGTTATAAGTATTGGAGTAGGGATCGTATTTCCGCTGGGGTTGCTATGAGAATCCACTTACCACATTCAATTGTTCGTTAAATTCCTCTTGAAGAGTATGACACATGTCGATTGAGTGATCCTTATTTGAGCAAATTGCTTATGCTTTCACTTATTACACTTGTCCTACAACCAACCTTTGCACAATAGAAGTTAAGGAATCTAACTTATGTTCAATGGAAGAAATACACATCTCATTGACACTTTTTGGAGTCTCTCGCCTCCCTCCAAATTGCCGCGCGTTTGCTGCCATGTTGGAGATCAAATTTTGTGCCTTCACGAGTGTTTTGTTCATCATCGCATGTTTTCTTGCTGCATCAATAATGTTTCTTTCCAATGACAAAAGTCTTTTATAAAAATATTGAATTAGTAGCTGGTCAGGAATTTGGTGATACGGACAATTAGCACAAAGTTGTTTAAATCTTTTCCAATATCCGTACAAAATCTCCCTACTAAATTGCTTTATACCACAAATTTCCTTCCGAATATTTGCTACACGAGAAGTTGAAAAAAATTTCTCCAAAAATAACCTTTTTAATTCATTCCGATTAGTAATTAAATCAGAGAGTAAATAAAATAACCAATCTTTAACTTATCAACTAAAGAAAATGAAAAAATCCTTAGCTTCAATTGCTCCTCAGATACACCTTGTGGCCTCATTGTGGAACACACGATGAAATTCCTTAAAGTGTTTGTTGTGATCTTCTTCTACAAGTTCATGAAATTTATGAAGTAAGTGAATAAGTCTAGATTTCAATTCAAATGGTTCTTAATTTCAGAAAGATTAATGCATAGAGGTTGTTGGTTAACATCGGGTGTAGCTAACTCCTTTAATGTTCCTGGTGCAGTCGTGTTTTTGTCTTGAATGTGTTGTTCCTCATTGTCAATTGTTTGATCCTGCAAGCTCTCGTCCAAAATGAGTTCGAGCAATGAAGATGTGAGCTATTTTGTTTGCTTGGTCTTCTTCATGAGTCTCTGAGCTGTTTTCTCAATCTCTGGGTCAAACACAAGTTCACCTGTACGATCAGAACGAGGTATATATTGAACAAAATGAAAGTAAAATTAAAAAAACAAAAGTAAAACTCTAAACACCGTTCCCCGGCAACGGCGTCAAAATTTGGTTTGTATCAATCCAACCAAAAGTAAAAATACCTATTTCACAAAAAATAGTCTAGGGAAAGTTGGGTCGTATCCACAGGGAACGATAAATTTATTTCTTTTAAGAAAAATAAAAATAAAATGTCGGGGTTTGAAAAATTATCTAAAACTAACAAAATTAAATAAATCAATAAAATTAAATAGAGCAAAACAATTAAATAATACCAATTAAAGGAATAAATATCAATGATAATAAAAACTAATTAAAGAAATTATTTCCATTTTGATATATTTGATTGATTATCGATACAAAAATTACTCAATATTATGTAAATAAATTGGTTATAGCCATTAAATATCACAAAATGATCAATTTTTTCTTATTTTTTCAGTAATTAAAATACTATTATTAACTACTTCCCTAATCGAAAGACAACTCAAAAGACTCTCATTTGATTTAATTTTTCAACAGTATTAAGATATAGAGAGACTAAATTTTAATTAACAAATTCCAAACTTGATTTATTTAAATTAAATTATTTAATCTATTGACATAAATTAAATGCTTGTAAGGCCATAAAATCATGTCAATTACCATTCTATTAAAAACAAATAAATCTTACTGTTTTTAAATGATTATAGACTATTTTAAGATTATTAAATATATGTCCTTATTTAACAAATGTAAAACAATCATAAACACTAGGACATAGAGATTAAATAAATATTTACAAATATCAAACTAATAAAATCACTTATATTTCACAATTTCCATTTATTATGATTTTAATAATCATTTGACTAGAAAAATAAATTAAAAATAAAGTATAGTAAAGAAAAACTCACAAAACAAATTAAAATAAAAAGAAGATATTGGGCTACATGGTTTCTCCTCGGTTGTTGCTTCCTCCTCAATTATGTCTCTCCCAATTCAAGGAATAAAGAATATACTTTCCTAAGGCCGCCGGCTGCAAACCTTTAAGCAAGGTGGAATTCCTTATTTTGTTACCTTAGGGAATTATTCAAATTGATTTATAAGATTCGATAAAACTCCCTAAAAGATAATATTTTAGAAATTTTAAATAAAAGAATTCTAAAAAAATAGAACATTTTAAAATTTACATTTTTCAAGAAAAAAAATTCGCATCGCTAAATATTATGAATGATAATAAAAATTTTCAAAACCCTCGAATCGATCCCAACTCTTCTTTTAAATATGCCATTAGGAAATGTAAGTAAATTTTCAAAACCTTGCATTGTTCCTTGAAATTAACGTATCCACATGCTAATAAAAGAGCAATGTTGTCCAATTTTTTATCATTTGCATAATTATTCCAATTAAGTCCATTTTTTTCCATATTTCTCCATATTTCTCTAGTCAAGTCTAACACATCAATCACAACAAATTAGTGTAATATTTTCTAAAAAATAATGTAAAAATCAACTAAAAATACTACACTCATTTTATCCCTATCACTTAGTATTCTAGGACTTTCTTTCAATGCTTTCCAAGGACCACTTCCACTTCCGCCTCCATCCATACTTGAACATGAGGTCTCCAGTAATGGTTTCACCGGAAAGATTACCAATCATATTGCAATTTGATTTCTCTTTGTAGTCTCGATCTGTCTTAATAACAACTTAAGTGGCAGAATTCCCCAATGTTTAAACAGTGCTACACTACAAAAAAACTTGTATTTAGCCACAAATTTTGCGACGAAAATTTAAGAAATATTCGTCGCTAAATTATTTAGCGACCAATTTTTCGACAAAAAATAATTTGTCGCTAATAACTCGTCGCAAAATTTTCCGACAACAAATATGAACTTTGTCGCCAATTAGCGACAGATTATAGTTCGTCGCAAAATTCGTCGCAAACATTAGCAACCAAAACTTTTTAGTTGCAATTTTCCGACAAAATTTGCGACGAAACATTTTGTCGGAAAAATTTCCAACAATAAAATATTTGTTGCAAAAAATATTGCAAAAATTAGCAACCAATTATTTTTTGTTGCAATTTTCCGACCAATTTTGCGACGAAATAGTATGTTTCAAATTTCTCTATCGGAAAATTCGTCGGATAAATTAGCATCAAAAAATTTTTTGTTGCAATTTTGCGACCAACACAACGACGAATATTTTTTGTCACAAATTAGCGACAAATTTTGTCGTTGCAAATTTCCAGCAATAGTTTTTTGTTGCTAAAATTTGCAACAAAATCTAGGACGAAATTATTTTCGTCGCAATTTGCGACAAAATTTATTTGTGAGATAATTTGTCGCAATTCTGCGACAAAATCAGCGACGGTTTTTGCGACGAATTTTGCAACGAAATCTTAAAAATTCAGCAACAAATTTTGCAACAAATTTTGCAACGAATGTCAAAATCAGCGACGAATTTAGCGACGAATATAGAAAATTTGCGACAAAAAAATTTAATTTTTCTAATATTTGCACCAAATTTCCATGTATATCATATTCCTCCCTGATAGTCTCAACCAACCAGTTTATGAACTAAACCACCAACATCATCATCAACAAATCATCCAGGGTACCATCGAACAGCCATGAATACGAAATTTATGCAGTATCTACTCATTCAAATAACTGACCATCTAATAGTATGAATGAAATAATAATTAAAAAAACACTACCATCGTCATGAAATAATATTAAACAGTACTAAATAAGTTACAGAATATCGAATTTGTAGAAGTATAAATGAAATTCTAATGAGAAGTCTAATTAAATATAAACGTGAAATAAAAATTGTTTCAAGAAACATTATCACCATCATCGTCACCATCACCATTACCGTCACCGCCATCACCATCACCATCACCATCACCAAATATGTCAAAATCATCATCACCATCATTTGGAGGAGATAGAGAAGGGGGAATCGAACTTGAAGCGGAGACTAGCTGAAGATGTTGCATTATAAGCCTCTGTTGTGCGCGAAACTCTTCAAATTCATTGTCTCTTCGCTGCTGTTCAACGCGCATGGCTTGAAGTTCATTGTCTCTTCGCTGCTGTTCTACGCGCATGACTTGAAGTTCATTGTCTTTTTGTGCTAACAGCTCCTTCATGTGGCTCAGCTCTTGGTTCATTTGCATTAATTCTGCTCTTACTGGTGTCTGGCCGGAAGAACTTAGACCACTGAGTCTGCAAGTTCTGCTCAACGAGCCCATCCCAAGTACTCTTCCCTTCTTTGCTCCACCAGTTGCCTCGAGCCATAAAGCCATATCATTAACAGATGGCTCAGACGTTGCAGCATCATCACTACCACTGGAATTTCTAAGTAGAAGCTGGTCATATTTCTCCTGCATTATTGTATAAGAAATTAGAAGAAAAATAAAATAACAATATACTAAAATATCCAACAAAAAATAGAAGGTCAATTAACAGTTGAACAATTTTCAAAAAAATCTAACAAATAAAGTAAAAATACAAAAATGTATTTCTCATTAAGCGATTGATAGTAAGCAATAAGACATCAGCGACGAATCCAGTTTTCGTCGCTGAGATCAGCGACCAATCCTGTTATCGTCGCTGAAATCAGTGACGAATCCAGTATTCGTCGCGGAAATCAGCGACCAATCCGGTTTTCGTCGCGGAACCCAGCGACGAATTCCCTTTTCGTCGCTGAGATCAACGACCAATCCGTGATTCGTCGCTGAGATCAGCGACCAATCCGTGATTCGTCGCTGAGATCAGCGACCAATCCGTGATTCGTCGCTGAGATCAGCGACCAATCCGTGATTCGTCGCTGAGGTCAGCGACGAATCCGGTTTTCGTCGCTGAGGTCAGCGACGAATCCGATTTTCGTCGCTGCAATCAGCGACGAATCCCGTATTCGTCACGGAAATCAGCGACGAATCCGGTTTTCGTCGCTGAAATCAGCGACGAATTCCCTTTTCGTCGCTGATTCAGCGATGAAACTCTGATTCGCGCTGATTTCAGTGATATAGTCCATTTTGTAACAAATATTATATATATATATATATATATATATATTTTTTTTTGACTTTTATTTTTATTTGCGCACAAATTCTTTTACTCCATTCAAGTATGATATTGATTTCATATACCATTGACCATACTCATATTTTATTTTCTTTTAGTTATTATATATTTTTAATTAAATAAAACAATAAGGGTGCACCAAAATATATTTAATTATTTGAAACGAGTTGCTATTAAAAATAGTTTTGTATTTCTCAAAATTTGTGTAATTGAGTTACTCGTTTGTGTAAAATTACTGATTGGCCGCACAGGTATGCACCTTTTTAGCACAACTTGCAAAGAAGAGAGTGTATTTCGATTGCTCAACATGAGTGCGGGCTGGCCTCATTGTGCAAATGAAGGCCGTTCTAGAATTTCCTTCAAGTCCGCTTTGTAGAATGCGTGTCAATTTAGAGTCTCTATATGGTATATGCCCATTTTTTCCCTTGCTGCATCAATCAAAGTCATATAGTGTAAATAGCTTAAGAGGAATAGTAGTAAGTAAAATTAGGATACTTGAATCGTGATGCACTTAGCACCAAGACAAATTTGACAAAATTAAAGAGTTGGATGATTTTTCAGAAAGCAGAATTGACATAATCAGGAAGATTGCTCGATGTGTATACACTAACAGGTGCAATATTTCAGAAAGCAGAGTTGGATGATTTTTTCCCAAGGAATTTTGCAAAGGTACCATGTCGACATTATGGAATTGATATCACTGGTAAGGTGGAACACAATAAAATTGCACGTATAAAATGCAAAAAACCCGATGAGTCAACATTATGTAAATCTACGATGAAATACTTTTTGGTCGCTTGAATTTGCGACGAAACGATTCTTCGTCGCAGAAATCAGCGACGAATATTGTTTTCGTCGCAGAAGTGAGCGACAAAAGGTTTTATGGTCGCTGAAATCAGCAACGAACTTTTGTTTTGGTCGCTGACTTCAGCGACCAACTTTGTTTCGTCGCTATAATCCGCGACGAACAATGTTTTCATCGCTGAAATGAGCGACGAACAGTGTATTCGTCGCTGAAATAAGCGACGAACAGTTTTTCGTCCCTAATATCAGCGACGAACTTTGGTTTTGGTCGCTGATTGTAGCGACGAATCTTAATTTGTCGCTGATATCTGCATCGAACAATGTTTTGGTCGCTAAATTCAGCGACGAACCGTTTTTCGTCGCTGATTCAGCGACGAAGAATTTGTTCGTCGCTGACGTTCGTCACTAAAATAAATTATTATTTTATAAATATATTAATATTGTATTTTATTTTATTAATTTACAAATTGTGCGATGAATTAATAAATTCGTCGCTAAACGTAGCAACGAAAAACGTATTGGTGGCTAAATTAGCGACCAATATGAGGATTTGTCGCTAATTTCGCGACGGAGAAATTTTTTCGTCGTAAAATGAGCAACGAATTTGAAGTTGTCGCTAAGTTTGCTACGAATTTATTTTCGTCGGTAATATTGTTGGAAATTTGCTATGAAAAATATATTAGTTGCGAAATTCGTCGCAAAATAGCAACAAAAAAGTTTTGTCACAAAATGTCGTCGCAAAAGCTTTGTTTTTTTGTAGTGCTAGTGATTCTCTTTCCAAAGTGAATTTAAGGGGAAACAAATTTCATGGCTGCATTCCTCAAGACTAGTGTCTCATGTAAATATAAGTTTTTGGGTGTTTTGAGTCAAAATAGACTCGGGGGCCAGGTGCCTAGATCACTGGCTAATTGTGAAATGCTACAGATTCTGAATCTCAGGGACAATTAGCTTGAGGATATTTTTCCTTTTGGCTTGGACAAATTCCAGCACCGAGTGTTCTTGTATTGCACTCAAACAAGTTCCATGGGGCAATAGCTGATCCAAAACCTGCATTTGAGTTTCCTGGTCTGTGCATTATCGATCTCTCTCACAATGATTTTGGAGGTAATTTGCCATCCATATACACTTCCCAAAAGTCTGGAACTCCATGAAGCAGGCAGTGATGATCGAAGGCCATAAATGCAAGCCAAGTGGGGAATGGTCTGTCCCAAGAATATTACCTGCAGTTCAACCAATATTTGTCAATTGATGAATAAAGGGATGCAAATGGTGTACAATCAAATCTTGATATCTTCAAAGTAATCAATCTCTCAAGCAACAGATTTGAAGGAGAAATTCCGGAATCAATTGGCACTCTCGAATAGTTGCAAACCTAAGATCCAGAGACAAGTGTGTAAAATATTTATAAGATATTTGTTCAACTAATAAACATAAATTAATATTTCTTGGAGTTACAATCTTATTTATTTTTTTCTTTCTTAGACTACAAAATTTTTTTATTATTGATTTAAAGTATGTAAATGGTGATATCATAATTTAATTAAATAAATGAGTTTTAAAAATATAAATGAAGGTAAAATTATAGTTAAGTGGGGTAAAATAGTTTTAAAAAATTGAGTGGGTGCAGGTGCCCAACCTGGGCTCTATATAGGTCCGCCACTGCTCTCGATGGACTTTGTGTGCTCAAATTTTCTAACAATGCTCTCACTGGGTTATATTCCATCAATCTTATTAAATCTCAGCATGCTTGAGTCACTGGATCTTTCTCAAAACAATCTCTCAGGGCAGATTCCTATGAGCTAACTAATGTTACTTTCCTTGAATTGTTGAATCTCTCACATAACCAGCTAACATGCCTACTCCACGACGACATCAGTTTGATACATTTGACAACAGTTCATTAGGCTGGAATCCAGGGTTGTATGTTTTGGGTTGGATCCCTCCTATGTGGAAAGAGCCCAATATGAGTCTAACCCATTATGATGTATTTTTTTATATTGTACAAACAGTTGAATTTGAGATCACCAAGTTTGGGGGTTTGTACCACTAGACTGTCCTCTTAGGGCTTCTATTATGATGTATGGTAATGGGTAAGGGAAATCGATAGGTGTGTAGGAGTACCAACGGTGCCAATGAGCTTTAGCTCAAGTGGCACCGATTTCCCTTCCCCTTTTAATAGATTCGGTTTCGAGTTTCACTATCAATAAAAAAAAAAAAGGAGTACTAACGGTCAGTTTGTCTAGTGGGATATGATGTTAGATCTCTAACCAAAATCTCAAATTCGACTCATGACTTGGATATAGAGCAAATTATGTTGGGAGAGTAGCCCCGTAAATGTCACGCCCCGATTCTCGGATTGACCACGCGACAACTGCCGCGTCGTCTCGATACAAGGGTAGAACCTCCCCGCATACCGGGACTCCGCAAGGCTATCAAATTTACAATAAATCATCGAAAGCATAAAACTCTTCAAAACGTGAAATCATATAACAATACACACACAAGGAGCCCATCCGGCTTATCCTTGAACATTCAAACACACACATTGGTACACATCGGGGAGTGGGATCCTGTACAAGCACGCATGCGATGTGGCCATCCTAGCCATTCATAATTTTCACCTCAATAAAGCATATGACAAACAAGAAATCCCAAAACATAGCCGTCGGACTTTACCAACACTTACCTGAGGAAGACAAGCCAGTATTGGTAGAATTCTAACGGTATGAGTTGTACAGAACTTCACAAAATTAGAGAAAAGTATCGAAATTAAGATTTACATTCCAAATGTCCCAGTACAGATATAAACGGTTTTACACAAATAATCAAGTAATTAAGATAATAAAGAACAAATAACAAAAATCAGCGGATTTTATCAATACTTGCCAACAACTCGGCCAGTATCAATGAAATCCGCACGACAGGGGATGTACGGTCTTCCCTTTCCATGGTTTGAGATCTATAAATCTCCAAAAGTAACCCTGCATGTGCCAAATACCTATACAATCCGCAAAAATAATGCACAAGCTCCGTCAAGTAGTCTCCCAACTAAGTCTCCTCTGAAAAAAGGAAAGAGAGGGGTGAGTATAGGGGTATACTCAGTGAATGGAGTGCAATGGTGTGATTGTGTTCATAAATAAGGGGTAAATGTGGGGCAGTCAAAGCATATCTCATAAATAACAATTCATATGTATAAAATATTTCAATAAATCATAATTTACAAAATACGCATCCATGTCAATTATCATTTCAGAAAATCTTGGAGTTCCATCGAAAAACACTTCCGTCTTAGGGCGGTCAAATCCAGACGAAATCCCGCCAAGGGTTTTTCTATCCAATGTCTCAAAATAAACCTCCTACCTTGGCGTTGGCTCGTACCTCACCGGGGTGCACCAGATATAGTACGACTTCGGCAGAGGGAGGGACGTCTAACTCCCCCGCACATCCAAACCCCAAACCACGCCACCCCGTCGGGTCGCTCCGTGGTAGGAATATGACTATAGTCATCTGCGGCACCCTTCATTTCTAAACCAATCCAATTCACAAGCAATGTGCCATAATTTTCCATCAAATAATCAACAATCTCGTGCCAAATCAATTCATAGAGCAATATCAAATAACATATGGCACGGAATCATTTTTAAACACAACGGATGCATTTATACTTTATAATTCAGTTCAGACAGCCCACAGTCACAAAACAATTCGCATAAATCACGTAAAATCTTTCGAAAATCATTTATAAAGCAATTTAAAACAGGTTTCTCATTTATGAATATAATGAACCATCCACTCACCTCTAGAGAGGGTATTCACTGCCTACACCCTATCCATACTCAAGAAATCTCCTTTCAAACTCCAATGGATTGTCCTGAAACAACCATAATAATTCTCAAGTCATTTCTCCTCCAAACTCAAGGGTTCACAAACTTTCCTAATTTTGTTTAACCCTCATTCCTAACATTTTCTTGTTCCTATCCTCATTTTACCAATTTTATCGCTATTTACATCTTTACAAAATTCATATTCACAACTCTCCTAGATTTTCTTAAATTAACATAGTCTTAGTTTCTTCTAATTTTTCCAATTCATGGACATACATTCCAATTCTACCATATTGCAATTATTTCGCAATCCTAGAGTTATTTTCAGAAATTAGCCCTTACCTGTGCAGAGAAAGGAGCGCAAATTCAGACCTAGGGTTTTCGCATTTGCCTAGCAAACCTTCATGCGCTATTCGATTTAATTCGAAACCTGAAATGCTTCTGAATTGAAGCAAAATTTAGTATTTAGGTTCAATTACCAAAGGAAATTGAAACCCTAGAATATATCAATCGGAAATTCATACTACATGTACAGGGGATGAATTAAAATCTCAGCTAGAGTTCTCGAGGGCTTTCCGATGACTGCCGAGCTGGGGTCTCTTCTGGGGTTGCAGCAAGTGTCTCGGCAGAGGGCAGCACGCGAACAGGCGAGGAAGAGAAGCAGTGGGCTGTTCGCGCGTGAGGGAGAGGAGTCGCGGCTAGTACGCGTTAGAGCGTTTGCGAGACGGAGCTGCTCGCGAGCAGGAGCCGCTGTGCTCGCGGGCTGTAGTAGTTGGGAGGGAAGCCGCGCGCTGCGGGTTGTGCAGCGCCCGCAGGAGAGAGAGAGAGATCCGTAAGAGAGGGTGAGATAGAGAGAGAGAGAGAGAGAGAGAGAGAGAGACAGTGGAGAGATTGGGAGAAAGAGAAACAGAGAGGGAGAGTGACTGAGGGAGAGAGAATTCGTGAGAGAGGAAAAATCAGGAGAGGGAGAGAATGAGAGAAATTGGGAAAGTGACTTTCCCACTTAATTTAGATTTTTTTTTTGTGGGGTCCGGTGTCACAATACTTAACCTCCTAAAAAGATATTTCGTCCTCGAAATTTGAAAGAAAATTTATACATCAAACGATTGGGGGTGCTGTTTTCGTATCAGTTCTTCAGTCTCCAAAGTTTCCTCTTGCACTTGATTACTTTTCCACAATACCTTGACCATGGGGATCTGTTTACTTCTCAACTGTTTGATTTGTCGATCAATGATTTTCACAGGTTGTACCTTGAAACTTAAATTTTCATTCAACTCTACCGGAGGTGCTTCCAATACGTGCGAAGGATCTGATAAGTACTTTCTCAACATTGAGACGTGAAAAACGTCATGAATCCTTTGCAACTCCGACGGCAATTTCAACTGATATGCCACCTTCCCAACTCTTTCAATGATTTTAAATGGTCCGATATATCAAGGGTTTAACTTTCCTCGTTTCTGAAATCGGATGATACCCTTCCAAGGAGAGACTTTCAAAAATACCATATCCCCTACTTCAAACTCCAAGTGTCTTCTTCTCTTGTCGGCGTAGCTCTTTTGCCGATCTTGCGCTGCCTTCATTCTTTCCCGAATTAGCTTCACCTTTTCCTTGGTAGTTTTAATCAATTCTATACTTTCAATCTTCCGTTCTCCAACTTCATCCCAACAAAGCGAAGTCCGACATTTTCTTCCGTAGAGAGCTTCATAGGGAGGCATTCCAATACTAGCTTGGTAGCTATTGTTATATGCAAATTCAATCAGCGAGAGATGCCTATCCCAACTCCCATGGAAATCCATAACGCACGCTCTCAACATATCTTCCAACGTTTGGATTGTATGTTCAGATTGCCCGTCTGTCTGTGGATGAAATGCAATGCTGAATTTCAGTTTGGTACCCAAGGCCTCTTGTAACTTAGGCCAGAATCTGGATGTGAATCGGGGGTCTCGATCTGATACAATCGATATCGGAACCCCGTGGAGTCGGACAATCTCATCAAGATACACCCTTGCTAACTTCTCCAAGGAATAAGTATTCTGAACTGGGAGGAAATGCGCTGATTTTGTGAGTCTGTTTACTATCACCCAAATGGCATCGTGACGGCTTGGAGTACGTAGCAATCCTACCACAAAATCCATAGTAATATGCTCCCATTTCCATTCAGGTATAGGCAATGGTTGAAGCATTCCAGCTGGCTTTTGATACTCGGCTTTGGTTTGTCGACACACCAGACATCTTGCTACAAATTCGGCTATTTCCCATTTCAAGCCTGACCACCAATAAGTTTCTTTGATGGTTCGGTACATTTTAGTACTTCCGGGATGCATAGCATAAGCTGAAGAGTGTGCTTCTTCCATAATAGCCTTCCGAAACTCATCATTTTTGGGAACACAAATCCGTTTCCCATACATGACTATACCATCCTCCCGAACATGGAAATCACTAGTTTCACCCTTGTGAACCTTTTTCACTATTTGCTTTAACTCTTCATCAGTGGTTTGGAATTCTTTAATACTGTCTACTAAGATTGGTCGAACTTCAAATTTCGCTAATAATGCACCACTGTCATCACAAGCAATTTTGGCTCCAAGAGCACGAAATCCCACTAGGCATGAGAGGTAAGCGTCTCCCTAAATCTGAGAAGAAGATGAGGACTTGCGGCTTAAGGCATCAGCAACTACATTTGCCTTGCCCGGGTGATAATCAATCACCAAATCGTAGTCTTTGATCAGCTCTAGCCATCTCCTTTACCTCAAATTGAGCTCCTTTTGGGTGAGCAGGTACTTGAGGCTCTTGTGGTCGGTGAAGATTTTGCAAGTGGCTCCATATAAATAATGGCGCCAAATCTTTAATGCAAATACAATCGCAACCAATTCTAAATCATGTGTAAGATAATTCAATTCATGCTTCTTTAACTGTCGAGAAGTGTAGGCGATAATTCCGCCGCCTTGCATCAAGACGCATCCTAACCCCTATTTACTGGCATCGTTGTAAACAACATAATCATCACCGAGGGTAGGAAGGGCAAGTATGGGAGCCGTTGTAAGTCTCTTCTTGAGTTCTTGAAAACTCTACTCACATTTATCCGTCCATTCAAACTTGATTCCTTTCCACGTCAAACCGGACAACGGAGATACAATTTTGGAAAAATCCTCTACGAATCTTCGATAGTAACCCGCAAATCCGAGGAAGCTCCTCACCTCAGTGACGTTTTTGGGTTGTTCCCATTTCAGAATTGCCTTAACTTTCTTCGGATCAACAAATATCCCTTCTCCGGATACTACATGTCCCAAGAACCCAATTTCCTTCAACCAAAATTCACATTTTGAGAACTTGGCATATAAATGCTTGTCTCGGAGAGTCTACAACACAATCCGAAGATGATTTGAATACTCTTCGTCATTTTTGGAGTACACAAGGATATCGTCAATGAAAACAATGACGAACTTGTCGAGATAGGAGTGAAAAACTCGATTCATTAGGTCCATGAAAATTGCTGGAGCATTCGTCAATCCGAAAGGCATCACCAAGAATTCATAATGTCCATACCTTGTTCTAAACGCCGTCTTGGGGACATCATTTTCCTTTATCCGCAACTGATGATAGCCGGACCTCAAATCTATCTTGGAGAATACACTGGCCCCTTCGAGTTGATCAAACAAGTCATCAATCCTCGGCAAAGGGTATTTGTTCTTGATGGTCACCTTATTTAATTGTCGATAATCAATACGCAATCGAAGAGTGCCATCTTTCTTCTTGACAAAGAGAACCGGAGCACCCCAAGGTGAAGTGCTCGGTCGGATGAATCCCTTTCTCAACAACTCTTGGAGTTGGACTTTCAACTCTTTTAATTCTGCTAGTGCCATTCAATAAGGAGAAATGGAGACTGGTGCCGTACCGGGAACAAGATCTATAGTGAAATCAAACTCCCGAATCGGTGGCAACCCCGGTAACTCTTCTGGAAAGACGTCCGGGAACTCATTTACCACAAGGATATCGCTCAGGTTAGGGCTTGCTGTCGTAGTGTCAATGATATGAGCCAAATACGCTTCGCAGCCCTTATGCACTAATCTCCGTGCCTCAAGAGCTGAAATCACACAGGTCGGCAATACTCGCCGTTCATCAGCGAACACAAGTAGTGGATGTCCTGCCCTACGGAATTCCACTTCTTTAGTGAAGCAATTTACTGAAACTCGGTGAAAACTTAGCCAATCCATGCCTAGGATGGCGTCAAAGTCTTTCATATCCAACGGAATCAAATCCGCTTCAAGGATTGTTTCATCAACTTTCACCTCACAAGACTTATGTACAAAATTTCAAATCATATGCTCTCCTAAGGGAGTAATGACCAACAGTTCTTCATCAAGAGGAACTAAATCCCTATCAGAATGTCTTGCAAATCCTGAGCTTACAAATGAATTATTCGATCCGGTATCAATGAGTATATGTGCATCCACTCCAAAAATTTTCATCATACCTATAAACGTAAACCATAAACATAATCATATCATCATACCCTTTCATTCATAATCACAAATCATCAAATCATAGTTATAATCCATAGATATCACATTTTCAATTTTCAAACTTAAATTTAAATGAAAATTTACCTGTGACTACGTCGGGATTAATCTAAGCTTTTTCGTTCGTCATGGCAAAAACCCTAGCTTGAGCTCTCGGCTGAGGTCGCTGAGAGGGGGTAGCTACTGTATTGCTTCCTGTACCCGTCCTAGGGATGGTACTAGTGGAAGGTGTCACCGAACCTGCTGGACCAGTTTTGGAGCCGCTAGAGGGACCTCTAACTTGCCGACTCCCTTGCCCTTCTTCTGTCAACCCAGGGCAAGAATAACGGAGGTGTCCCTCCTTCCCGCAGTGATAACACCTCTTAGGTCCTCTACACGGACCCGTGTGATACCCTTTACAAGTAGGGCAAGTCTGCATTCCACTTCCTCTGGGTCTTGCTCCCGATCCAACATTTTCAACGCCAGAAGCATTCGATCTATGAATTTGTTGGCTTTGAGGAAATCCCACCGATCCCGAAATAAATCCTCCGCTTTGATAGTCTGCAGTTCTGTTCTTCTTAGAGCTTTGGCCCAGTACAAATCCGCTGGACCTCTTCTTCCCTTGGTGGTCCCTAACATTTCCCCTTTCAAGCACCACATGTTCGGCCCTCAAGGCCAATTGCAACACGTTCTGGTATGTGTGCTCATCCATGACTGACATCTTCTCTCGGATATTCAGGTTCAAGCCATCCTCAAACTTGAAGCGTCTGCACTCTTCGGAGATGATTAGCTCTGGTACGAATGAGGATAGGCTTCTAAATTTCGCCTCATATTCCTTCACAGATAGATTTCCTTGGTGAAGCCGAAAGAATTCTTTTCTCTTCAAGTCCCGATCGAATCGGATGTAGAACCTCTGGTCGAATTCCCTAAGGAAATCGTGCCAAGTGAGAGGTGCAGCTGCCCCTTCCTCTACTCCATCCCATCATGTGCTAGCATCTTCGTCCAACAATCTCACGGCTATCAAGAGTTTCAAACTATCCTCTATTCTCATATCCGTTACCGCTTTTCTGACCCTCTTGATCCATTTCTTTGCTTCCGTAGGATCACCAGATGCCGAGAAGGTTTCACACCCAAGCTGCCTTGCTTCTTTAATCAGCTTGGACAACTGAATTGGAGAGCGGCTGCTTAGAGTGGCAACCAGAGGAGTGGGTACTAGTGGGCCACCGGGTGCAACAGCTGGCACCGAAGGGGGAACAGGTGGTGGAACTGTAGTCGGCCGCGGAGCTCGGTACTCTGCTCCAAAGGTACTCCACCACTCCATAACTTCCTGAAGAGCAGCGACAGGAGGAGGAGCAGGCCCGGTAGAAGGAGCCGGGAGTGTGGACGTAGGTGGAGGAAGAGCATGCGAGGACGACTCATCATCGTGCTCCTGTGAAGGAATTTCGCTCACATTCCTCATTTTTCTTCGCGGAGGCATTGCAACCTATACAAAATAAGAAACTAGAATTAAGTCAAGGGTTAAGTGAAGACTAATACTTAACCCCCTAAAAAAATATTCTTAATTCCCTAAGAAAACCATGGAAAGTTCTGTACAATTTTTGAAGACCCTTTAAAAGAGCTTAACCCCCCCTTTTTTTTTCAAAAACTAAACATTTCAAAACTTTTAGAACTTTCAGGACATTAGGAAACATTTCAAAACATTTCGAAACCATCATGCCTTTAAAATCGTGAACCTGGCTCTGATACCAATAAAGTTGTCACGCCCCGATTCTCGAATCGACCATGCGACAACCGCTGCGTCGTCTAGATACACGGGCAGAACCTCCCCGCATACCGGGACTCCGCAAGGCTATCAAATTTACAATAAATCATTGAAAGTATAAAACTCTTCAAAACGTGAAATCATATAACAATACACACGCAAGGAGCCCATCCGGCTTATCCTTGAACATTCAAACACACACATTGGCACACATCGGGGAGTGGGATCCTGTACAAGCACGCATGCGATGTGGCCATCCTAGCCATTCATAATTTTCACCACAATAAAGCGTATGACAAACAAGAAATCCCAAAACATAGCCGTCGGAGTTTACCAACACTTACCTGAGGAAGACAAGCCAGTATTGGTAGAGTTCTAACGGTATGAGTTGTACAGAACTTCACAAAATTAGAGAAAAGTATCGAAATTAAGATTTACAGTCCAAATGTCCCAGTACAGATATAAACGGTTTTACAAAAATAATCGAGTAATTAAGATAATAAAGAACAAATAAAAAAAATCAGCGGATTTTATCAATACTTGCCAACAACTCGGCCAGTATCAATAAAATCCGCACGACAGGGGATGTACGGTCTTCTCTTTCCATGGTTTGAGATCTATAAATCTCCAAAAGTAACCCTGCATGTGCCAAATACCTATACAATCCGCAAAAATACTGCACAAGCTCCGTCAAGTAGTCTCTCAACTAAGTCTCCTCTGAAAAAGGGAAAGAGAGGGGTGAGTATAGGGGTATACTCAGTGAATGGAGTGCAATGGTGTGATTGTGTTCATAAATAAGGGGTAAATGTGGGGCAGTCAAAGCATATCTCATAAATAACAATTCATATGTATAAAACATTTCAATAAATCATAATTTACAAAATACGCATCCATGTCAATTATCATTTCAGAAAATCTTGGGGTTCTATCGAAAAACACTTCCGTCTTAGGGCGGTCAAATCCAGACGAAATCCTGCCAAGGGTTTTTCTATCCAATTCTCAAAATAAACCCCCTACCTTGGCGTTGGCTCGTACCTCACCGGGGTGCACCAGATATAGTACGACTTCGGCAGAGGGAGGGACGTCTAACTCCCCTGCACATCCAAACCCCAAACCACGCCACCCCATTGGGTCGCTCCGTGGTGGGAATATGACTATAGTCATCTGCGGCACCCTTCATTTCTAAACCAATTCAATTCACAAGCAATGTGCCATAATTTTCCATCAAATAATCAACAATCTCGTGCCAAATCAATTCATAGAGCAATATCAAATAACATATGGCACGGAATCATTTTTAAACACAACGGATGCATTTATACTTTATAATTCAGTTCAGACAGCCCACAGTCACAAAACAATTCGCATAAATCACGTAAAATCTTTCGAAAATCATTTATAAAGCAATTTAAAACAGGTTTCTCATTCATGAACATAATGAACCATCCACTCACCTCTAGAGAGGGTATTCACTCCCTACACCCTATCCATACTCAAGAAATCTCCTTTCAAACTCCAATGGATTGTCCTGAAGCATCCATAACAATTCTCAAGTCATTTCTCCTCCAAACTCAAGGGTTCACAAACTTTCTTAATTTTGTTTAACCCTCATTTCTAACATTTTCTTGTTCCTATCCTCATTTTACCAATTTTATCGCTATTTACATCTTTACAAAATTCATATTCACAACTCTCCTAGATTTTCTTAAATTAACATAGTCTTAGTTTCTTCTAATTTTTTCAATTCATGGACATACATTCCAATTCTACCATATTGCAATTATTTCGCAATCCTAGAGTTATTTTCAGAAATTAGCCCTTACCTGTGCAGGGAAAGGAGCGCAAATTCAGACCTAGGGTTTTCGCATTTGCCTAGCAAACCTTCGTGCGCTGTTCGATTTAATTCGAAACCTGAAATGCTTCTGAATTGAAGCAAAATTTAGTATTTAGGTTCAATCACCAAAGAAAATTGAAACCCTAGAATATATCAATCGGAAATTCATACCACATGTACAGGGGATGAATTGAAATCTCAGCTAGAGTTCTCGAGGGCTTACCGATGACTGCCGAGCTAGGGTCTCTTCTGGGGTTGCAGCAAGTGTCTCGGCAGAGGGCAGCACGTGAACAGGTAAGGGAGAGAAGTAGTGGGCTGTTCGCGCGCGAGGGAGAGGAGTCGCGGCTAGTGCGCGTTAGAGCGTTCGCGAGACGGAGCTGCTCGCGAGCAGGAGCCGTTGTGCTCGCGGGCTGTAGCAACTGGGAGGGAAGCCGTGCGCTGCGGGCTGTGCAGCGCCCGCAGGAGAGAGAGAGAGATCCGTGAGAGAGGGAGAGATAGAGAGAGAGAGAGAGAGAGAGAGAGAGAGAGAGTGGAGAGATTGGGAGAAAGAGAAACGGAGAGGGAGAGTGACTGAGGGAGAGAGAATTCGAGAGAGAGGAAAAATCGGGAGAGGGAGAGAATGAGAGAAATTGGGAAAGTGACTTTCTCACTTAATTTAGTTTTTTTTTTTTGTGGGGTCCGGTGTTACACTAAATGGGTCACTGTATGTCACGGATTGGATTAGCTGAAGTATAATTTCAGATACCGATTGGTATAGTACATAGATGTGTAGGAGTTTCAATTTGTAGAGACAGAGTGGAACCCTAGAAGGAGTGTGATGAGAGAGTGAAAGTCACCCTTGCAATGTGAGAAGAGAAAACCTTAGAGGAAGAGAAGGAAAGTGAGAATAAAGAAAGAGGAGGTTTAGAGGGAGATATAGCTGTTTGTACTCCATATTTTCTTTCTTATTGATTTTTTTTTCTTTTTCATATTTTTATTTTTATGTATTGTTGTGGTTTGTCTCTTGATTCATTGTGTTGTAACGGATTCCGGTAACTTGTGTAAAGAATCCCGGAAGCAGTATGGAGATCTTTGCCAACGTCATGTCGAACTCCTGACACTCAGCTGCCATCATCTTCTGAAGGTGATGACCCAGTGTTCCCACATGGAATTGACTAGTTAGTGATGGGTTACCTCAGTGGGCTAGTTGTAGGAGTAATTATTGGGCGCTACTTGTCCACAAGGAAGCATGAATGGTTTGCGAGGACACTTGGCAAGCAGTACACAACAAAGAGAAGGTTGAAGGTGAGAAGGCAAAGATAAAGTGCAGATAAGAATGTTGTTGTAAAGATTGCGAGTGTCTGTCTATTGTTTTATTAGGGCTATGAGGATGTTGTTTCTCTTAAGGTTTTAGGTGTATTTGGGGATCATGATCTCAGCGACATTCTCTTTTATTTCTTTCCCATGTGAGCTTTCAATGGGTCTGGAAACAAGTTGCTTTCAAGTATCTGTTTGGTGTGGGACACGTTTCCTATGTTGGTTTTGCATGATGCACATCGCAATTAACTGGAAAGCACTAAACTGCTAGCCTATGCTTCTCCCCTCTCTGGTTTCAGAGTGATCGTGTATCAAAACTGCAGTTTTCTTCGTAGCTTTAAAAAAGGCAAGAGATTGTCTGACAATGTTGCGCACAGACATTTACTGTGCACTTTGTCCCACATAGCATATTCATTGAGAAGATATTTAATAATTGTTTAGGAGTAAGGTCCTTTGGCATTTTCCTAAATTTATATACCTCGCATAACAAGTGGAATTTTTAATTATTTTGAAGACGGGAGGTTTTAAACTATAGAGATAGGACTGAGACAATTCCGTTCCGAAAACTGGCCTAGCTGCCCCGCTATAACCAAGGCTTGAAACCGGCCCGGGGCAACAGTAACCCAGAATTAGACCGGCTGCTACAGTAACTGAGTCAGTCTGGTTCGTATTTTTTGAATCAGACCGGCATGAAACTGGCCCAACTCAATTCCAATGGCAAAATTTTTTTATTTTTTGAAAATTTCACATTGAAAAACTATAGAACCAAACCAGTGCGGCACAGCTCGATTCAGCGGGCCTGGTTCATTGGGCCAAGCTGGTTCCAAACAAATTTTTTTTGGGACCGGCCCTGGAAGGCCTTGGAACCGTGGCCGATCCAGTCCGTGGTTCCTGGGCACATCTAGAACCGGCCCGAACCAAGCCGGTCCCTTCTCTATTTTAAACAAACCAACAAACATTTTTTTTCTACAAAAATTCCAGGATCCAAATTAGGTATCACTTGCCTCTTTCTGCGGTCGGGTATTATGGTTCGAGAAAATATCACAAAACCAGGTAACTCTCTATTATTCACAATCCACATGCTTTTTTATGGTAATGATAAAAAATTCTTCAAGCCCAATTTCTCTATTTGAATATGAGAAAAATCTATTTTTTCTCTCTCTTTAAAATATGGGTTGATTTTGGTGAATATCTCCATATTTCTTCATTCACCTTTATCCAAAAAAATTTGGAGAGAGTTAGAGAGAGGGAGTTGAGTGAGGTTTTCCCAAAAACCACTCCTCCTAACTTCTCTTCCTTCTAAAATTCAAAATGAATAAGTCACGATCTACCCATATGGGCGGATCTTGACCCTATTTTCCAACAAAAACAAAATCGAGAATGATGGAATTTAGGGCTTCCTATCAAATGCACATGAAAAAACAAATTAATCGAACATAAATTATGAAATTTCAAAACTGAAACAAAGATAGAATATCATTCATTGAAATAAAAAATAACTAAATATAGATCATCAATTTTTTTTTTAATTATTTGGATATCTTATATGGGCCCGACGTGGTTTAATATGGACCACAAGACTATAATTTGATATTCTAAGTAGTGCATTTTACAGTCCCTCCCCCCCCCCCCCTCTCATTAGCCGGTTAATATCAGGTGGTAGATAACTAGCCTTTAGTCCAAAACATTGTGATGATCATGTCTTTGAATAACTTCTGAAAGAAGGCCCTATGGAAGATGATCATGTCAAGAGAAAACTCCAAAACTATGTATGGTCAGCTTTGTCCTTTGATAATGTTCTGTTCAAACTTGCCATCATCAAAAAATAGAAATGTTTGGGGGAATTAGTTTATTACAAAGCTGGATTTCTTTCTCCTGCAAAAATGAAGACAAGTTATGGAAAACATCCCCCTTGCACATGTCCCTCTGCCTTATTTTTGCCCCCCCCCCCCAACATTTCAATTTAATTTGCATCATTCATTATGGGATAAAATTCATCTCTCCCCCAAATGTGAAGGTATCCAAGGCTGAAAATAACCCAAGAAATTTAAGAAAAAAATGGAGAATATTGAAAGCACAATGTCACATGGTGAATCTTGAAAGTGACAACCCTGTGGAAAATTGTCAAAGGGTTGTTTGATGTGTGATGTAATCCCTCCAAAATATATACATTTGACCAATCTAGTTAATTACTTACAATAGCCTATTTATGATTGAGGCCCTATTATATTAACTCTGTAATTGATAAATGATTAACAGCCAAATTAGTTATAAAATTTGACATAACAATATCATCTTTTCCATGATGAGTCTCTCTCTCTTTCTCTCTCTCTTGACGCGTAGGTTCTTGCGGAAATTTCCTTGTTGAAAGTTCACTGATCCCTCTCTCAAAGGCTCCAGCTCATGCAAGTACAAGAACCATAGACACAAAACATACAACCAAAATTCATGTCTAATTGACTTATATCAAAGAGAGTAGTTGGTATTTGCTGTCCACTCTGGATTTGTTTCGGAACCCATTTGCTGCAATTTTGCTATGCTTTCTCCATGGTTTCATCTCCAAGTCCTTATTCTTTTAACCCTATTGAAGCCCACTTGTCTCTTCTTCTCGTTTTATATTCTCTCTCCAATTCATGCACTTGAGCAGGTAAACAAAGTCATCAACTCACAATCCAATGCAAACTCTTAAAAACAGCACACGTCAAGGCAAACCCTGGATTAGTAAATAGAACTTAGGGGCATGCGTTGACATTCCGTGAAGATTGAGTATGAATATCCAAACTCCTACAAAGGATATTAGGGATTTGATCATCATATGGGTGCAGCACCATATAACTTCATCCATAAATTTATCCACAAAAAGGAGGGGAAACAAACCATTCATTAGGGCCACAAGGGCCTAATTTTGTATTAAAGATCGTCTTGAGTGACTTCTTAATATGTTCAAATTAAAATTTTTATATAAATCACGAGTCAATAATTTAATAATAAAATGAATTAGAGGTTGATACAATAGTCCATAATGCAAAGACAAAATGAAAAAAGACTTCCAAGAGCATACAACAATTAAGCGAAGGAGACAATATCATTTTTTGAATTACAGAAATATTTTATATTAATTTTGGAGACCAATAAGAGTAGTGTAGCAGATTCATTTTAAGAAACTATATCTTTCACATGCTTTACCAAAGAGGTGCAGAAACTGTTAACAAAAAAAACAAAGAAATTAATATAGGCAAATTGTGTGAGATATGTGAGAGTGTGGACAAGAGGTTGAACGGTAAAAACGTAAAAATAGAGAGAGAGAGAGAGAGAGAGAGAGGTAGTGTAGCCTGTGAAGAACCGAAAAGAAGTCAACAAGAAAGTACAAATAAAAAATAGTCGTTGGGGGAGAAGATGAAAGAGAGAAATTTCTGAAAATATTTTTGGTGCGCTTATTGCGGGTTTTCTCTTGTAATTTTGCTATTATCAAATTCCTCACAGCGAAAATCGGTAGCTGTGCTGCTCTAATGCCTCCAACACACAAGTCCAACACAGTACAAAACAACTACCAGTGACGACAGCTCCTCTCTCTCTCTCTCTCTCTCTCTCTCTCTCTCGTGAAGGCTGTTGTAGATCTATTGTCAGTTTCAATCCCCACATCTTTATATTATTTTATCCTATGCTTTATGTGTAAGAGGACTCGTAGTTTCTCTTTGCAGGCCAAAGTCCAACCTTAAGAGACAACTCATGAATCGGTACTATTCTGACTCTTAAATCTTCAAACGTTCCCTTTGCTTTGGCCGTAACCTAAGTCTATTATTTGTGCTGGAAACGTAAGAATCTGCACCAACGTTTCATTACTTGGTTTGTTTTCCAAGGAAAGAGAAACTACTTTTTACACTTTGATATTTTAGGTGTAACATTTGATTTGATTAATTCTTATATGGCTTATTATTTTTCCCTTTCCAAATTTCCCATCGAACCGGGACCAAGTCCTTCCTTGTACCAATGAACATCCACATTAATGGGGGTGTTTTGTTGATGGGGTAGTAGGAAAAGCAATATCCTCCCATATCTTTAAATTAAAGAAAGGGGTTCCTATTTGTCTTTATCTTGATTAGATTCCTTTAATTAGGATAGTCAATTGGGCCAGGCCAGCCTGAGCTCGACCCATTTTGAAGAATCGATCTTGGCTCATTTTAAGATTGGACCGAGTTTAGACTTATCTTTTAGAGTCGTTTTAATTACGGGTCGAGCTTAAACACCGGTGGATTCAGCCCGTTTAAAAATGGGTCATTTATTGCATCTTAAACGGTCATTCATTTGTGTCTCAAGTCCATCATCCCTCCCTCTCTCTCTCTCTCTCTTCACAATCTCAATCTCTGCCGCCACCGACTCTCTCTCTTAATCTGACGGAAACACTTGCTAGGGTCATAGTCCCCATCACGAGATCCACCACACACAACCAAAGTAGCTTTGCAAAAATTTTATCAATGGCCATCCAACGACTCCAAAGAGACTCACACATATGGCTCGACTAGAACCACCTAGGACTCGGACGATTCTAGAGTCTCTCTCCTACTAAGACCTCTCCGATCCTTCTTCTTCTCTCCGATTGCTTGCTCTCTCTCCTCTCTCCCACTCCCAAACTCTGATTTATGTCGGCATTGATTCTGTGGAACCCTAATTTTGCTCTCCCTAAACCCTAATTTTACTCCCAAGTCTGATACCTCCTCTTCCCCCAGTAGTTCTTTTCGGTGTTGATGCTTTGTTGGAAAATGTTTCTATTTCGAGAAATGTGTTTGTTGGTAATTCACCAATTGAAGCAATACCATTTTTTGCTCAAATTGGTAAGGTTTTAGTGCTTTCTAATGGAGTTTTGTTTTTGTTGGACTTGTTATTGTTGAATCCCATGAAAAAATTGAATTTGTTAAGGGGATTGTTGTTGTTTCCGGGAGAAATCGAAACAGTTATCATTACTAAAAAAAGAGGTATCAACGACAGAAATATTTATCGTTGATAATAAAGATTTCGTCATTAAAGAATAATAGTGAAGAAAATTTTCTGTTATTGAAAATCACCCTGCTAAATATTACCAACAGAATTCATCCGTCACTAAACTATCAATGACGTATTAATGACGGAATACGTTGTTGATAGAAAATATCAGCAATGGAATTTTTTCATTGCTAAAACTTGGAGGCCTCACGCGGGTACACGTGCCCTCACACTCTCTCACGCGCACTTGTACCCACCTGCATGCCCCGCATTTATTTTGTGAAAATTGTCACCTATTGGAATCGAATCTACGCCTCCCACATGGATAATGAGTTCTCCAACCACTATGTCACAATCCATGTTGCGATATTTTCTTTTTTTATTTATTATCTAACCCTCACTTATTTTTTTAATATTAATCTCTCACATTTTTTTATCTCACTCTCATCTCTCTTTTTTTTCCTTTACCTTGGGGTAATTTTTTCATTGAATATTCTCATTAAATTTTTTTAATTGTTTAAATTCGATATTGATTAAATTTGCACTAAATAAAAAAATAAAATATTTCTTTGATTAATTAAGATAGAATAGCAAATTATTTTTTTGATTTACACATTAAATTGAATAATAAAATAATAAAATAAAATAAAATAAATAAATAAAAAGAAAAAGAATTGTAAAATAATAAAAGAGTAGAAAATTTAAATAATTTAAAAAAATTTAAAAAAAATTTAAAAATTTAAAAACTTAAAAAATTTAAAAAATTTTAAAAATTTAAAAAATTTAAAAAATTTAAAAAATTTAAAAAAAATTTAAAAAAAATTAAAAAAATTTTAAAGAATTTAAAAAAAATTTTAAAAAAATTAAAAAAAAAAATCCTTTGGTAATCCATCAGTAAAATTTTCGTCGGTAATCTATCGCTAAAATTTTTATCTGTAATCCATTACTAAAATTTTCATCGATAATTCGTCACTAATCCGTCGCTAATAGATTTGTAATTTTTTTTATTTTACTCTAAATCACTATAGCGACAGATTAATAACGGAAATATTTATGTCGTTAATTTCCATCGTTAATCCGTTGCTAATCTCTGTGTATTTTGTCCGACATTAATCCGTCGCTATTTACGATAGATTTTTTTTTCGTCGGTAATTTTCCGTCGTTGATGTCGTGTTTTCTTGTTGTGAATGAATCATAAAGAGACATAAAAGGGTATGAATATTTCTTAAATGGGTCGAGCCTGATCTGAAATGGGTCCGAGGCCCTTTTAATTTTTTGTACCGAGCTCGAGTCTTAATTTTCTGAGCTTTCTCGAGCCGGGCCCGAGCTCAAGCCCAGAAAATTTTAAACGGGCCGAGCCCGAACTTTGTAAGATCCGGCTCACAAAACCCGATTGGCAAGCCTAATCCTCTAATGCCGCTTTGTCATCCTCCACTCCTCTCCCCTGTTTAGATAAATAATAGAAAGAAGATGGTATAATGATTTGATAAATAATATAAACAGACCGAGTAAAGGTGAGTTAACTTCTTTTTTCTTTTTCTTTTTTTTTTCAAAACAAGTTCATGAATATTAGCAACGTAACAAAAACAACCAACACCCATTTTGCTTAACCCCAAAATCAAACACAAAAAATGAAAAGCAAATGTCTATTAAAAGATGGGGCATTGGCTCTAGTTCTTAGCTTTGGACCCTTTTCCTTGGCCCCTTCCTTCCCTCGATCCTCTCACTCTCTCTCTCTCATTCACACGCACAAGTCAAATGAAATGCCTCCCTACAAATACCCTTCTCACTTATTTCTCTTCGAACTTGCACACCCTTTTCTCTTCGCCTGCCTCTCTCTCTCTCTCTCTCTCAAAAACTGTGATGGAAGACAATAGAGGAAAGAAGAAGCTTCCCGGTCCCAAGTTCTGCATAAACGACCACGTAGACATCCTAGTCGAAATCTTAAAACGACTGGACGGTGACACACTGGCCGTCGCCGCTTGCGTTTGCCGACTGTGGCATTCCATCACCCGCCATGATTCTCTATGGGAGAGCCTCTGCTTCCGCCACGTGCCTTCCCCGCCTCCTTCAGGTATCAAGCCCGTCGTTCTCGCACTCGGCGGCTACAAACGACTCTACATGCTCTGTCTTCGACCCGTCCTGAACCGACTTAGCCGGTTCGGTCTCCGAGACCGGGTCGACCACGTGCAACTCACGCTGTCTCTGTTTTGTGTTGACTATTATGAGAGGCTTGGTGGCGGTGGTGGGAAGCTTGGGGAGTCCTCTGCCTCGTCGTCCTCGCTCATGTTCCTATGTGGGCCCGTGAATGTTTGAATTTTTTCCCCCTTTTTATTTCACAATATATATATTATTTTTCACTGATTTTTTGTTATTATTTAATTGGTTCCTTGCAATAATAACTTGGGTTTGTTTAAGAAAATTCCTTTCTTTTTTAATCATAACGCTGTTTGTTCATTATGTTCATTTTTGAGAAAGCTAGCTGAATTGTTGTTCAAAGAAAATATCCCACAAAATTTTTAATCTTCTCCAAAACTCTTGGATATGATTATATATATAGTTGTAATCTATTTGTGAAAGAGCTAAAAAATCATCGTAACTGGGTTTTTTTTCTTTTTTTTTTTTTAAATTATCGATATTCGATAATCACGTTGGTTTTATCTAAATTCAATTCGAATCGAGTTAGATTTTTAAGGGTAAAACTCTCGGCCTCTTATAACATATGGTAAAGATTATATATATTTCATTTGGAGAGGTGGATACACCAAGTTTGACAACTCATTTGCTTGATCAATGTTCAATTTTGTATCAAATAATTAATGTATGTACGTGCATATTTGTATGTTGGGTATTCAGATTTGTTCACCATGGATTGGTAGATGGACGACGAATACACAAATTGGCGGTCATTGTTATTTATATATATTTGTGTATATTTTTGATAATTTAACTGTGATTATAGAATACTGATACAACGGTTATGATCCGTGTGGTTATTGACAAAGATGGTAGAAAAATCCATATTTGTATGGTTAATGGAATAGTACTTGTAAGGGGGAAAAGAAAAAATTGTTGGAATAATTGAAGGGGACCTCTGAGAAAATTAGGTGTGGGGTGTGGGGTAAGGTGTGTGAGAGAAGAGAATAGAGAGGCTAGAAGGGGGTCCAAGCTGTGTTGAAAGCGAAGGCTCAAGGAGCCCTAGGTATTTCACCAACAATTCCCTTTTTCTTTTCTTTTCTTTTCTTTTGTTTCTGATCTTAGATTGCAGCAGATCTTTGTCTTAGGACCCATTCAATAATTGGCCATCTTAGGAAAGTGCCATCTCTCTCTCTCTCTCTCTCTCTCTCTCTCTCTCTCTCTCTCTCTCTCTCTCTCTCTCTCTCTCTCTCTCTCTCTCTCTCTCTCTCTCTCTCTCTCTCTTTTTATTTATTTAACCTTTTGGTCTTTAATAATCCAAAAACTATAGATAAGTATATAGATAAGTATTGTAAGAGCTTGATCAAATTTGTTGGGGGGGGGGTGTTATCATGTCCAAACAAAGCAAATTGATATTGTAATTCAATTCAAGTTGAAATATTCAAATCACACGAAATTAAGCCACACAAATTTCATACACAAATAATAAGTCTAAATTTTAATTAAAAAACATTTTAACTTTACTATTTAAAAATTTTGAATCTAATTAGGCCAAACTAGACCTGCCGGTCTATAAATGATGCTCAACTCTAACAGAAGCAGCTACTGTTGTGGTCCCATACGAACAAATAGTTGGCCTAAATAGTTGGTCCGGTGATGATGATTTTTTTTTTTAAATAAAATTTCGGATATATCACAAAAATTGAGTCACGAGAATTTTACACCTTAAGAATATTTAACTTGAAATAAATTTAATCAAATCTAATATAATTATCAGATATCGATAATTTATATATAAAAAAATAGTTGTGATTCCATCCTTTACAAAGCCACACGCTCTTGCAAAAGCAATCGAAAACATTACTAATTCATCTTATAACAGGAATATTCACTAAATGAATCATAAATTAAATATTTATTAGAATTTATTTATTTGAATTAATCAAAATATATTAATAATTTAATCGAAAATTTGGTCCATGTACTGATAGACAGTGTCCATGAGATGATATTACTATCTTTGCAATTGCTACTGTGATAAAGGTAACCTTTATTAAATCAACTACTTTGATATTGTGTGTAACATGTTGGATCAATGAGTACAGAAGCAACCCAGGGAAAGCACTCCCCCTCCTAAAAGTAAAACATGGGAATTGATCTCACACTAAAGGTACGGAAATCAATTGGGAGCATGAGATTTTTAGTGGTTGATGAAAATATGTCTTTTTCAAATCCTTTGATAAGATATTTTATTTTCTTAATTAGAAATTTTGAGTTTAACTTCTGAAAATAATAAAAAAGAATTTAAAAAAAATAACCCTTAAAATGAATTTCACAATATTTAAATCGGATTAGTCGAATAAAATTTAAATCTCAATGATAAAAAATATATATATATATTTGTCTACCAATCGGTAAAGTTGGTGCCCTTTGGGTCATAAACAGAACCACAACGCTATGGCACATAAATTCTTCACCGAAGTACCCCACCCGTTCCAAATGAGAGAAACTAGCTAGTGTGGGTGTGGGTTTCACAAAACATCTTCTCCGCCATTCAAACCTTTTCGTGGCATCAAACTTACAAATGTAACCTCGTTGGGGTGTTCTTTATGAGCCAAGTATTCAGTGATGCACTCAAAAAATTTATCATTTTTGCAGGCATTTCATGCCTGGTACGATAAATAATTATCTAAAGCAGTCCACATATAAGATGATAATTAAAGAAAATTGGACTGCAAAAAGCATTGTACGGCGGTCGGTATGTGGCAGGTGTCAATCCACAAAAAATAAAAATACCTATTTCATTAAAGATGAGTTTAAGGTGAATAGAGTCGTATTCACAGTGAATGACGGATTTATCTCTTTTAAAAAAATAAAATAAAATAAAAATAAATATGAAGTTTGAGAAATTATCTAAAACTAACAAAAATAAATCAATAAAATTAACTCGAGTAAGAAAATTAAATAAAACCAATCAAAAGAGAAAATATCAAAAATAAAAGAAAACATAACCATAGAAATTATTTCTATTTTGATTTTATTTGATTGATCATTGATCTATATAAAGATTTCAACAATCATAGATAAATTAGCTATAGTCATTCAACGAACGCCGAACAACCAATTTTTCCTTACTTCATTGATAATTAAGAAAAACTTTTTAACTATTTTCCTAAACGAAAGATAACCCTAGAGAAGTTTTTAGAATTATTTTAGAACTATTAAATATTGATCAATATTCAATAAATCTTAAAAAATCACGATCCATGAAGTACAGGAATTAAATAAATACCTATAATATATTAAATTAATATGTCCAATTAGATATCACAATCATTGAAAATTAAGATTTCAATAATTTTTCGATTAGAAAAATAAATCAAAATCGACTCAATTGATGTTTCAAAGAATGTGCACCAGAAGGAAAAATTGCTCCTTCCCGGCTTCTGCTTTTTCCACTATAATGTGCATCCCCAAGCCAAGAAAATAAGAAATAAATACCAACCATAGTTGCTGGCTGCAGCCCTCTCGGGCTGCACACCTCCAAAAGTACCTCCTATAATGTGTAATACTTCTATATATATATATATATATATATATATATATATATATATTGTTGGATTTAATCGCGCATGCGGAAGCGTGAAATAAATAGATCGGAATTTTCGGGATAAATACCTCGATAAGACAGTCTCCAAAATCCACCGTGTCGTGATATCCTTCGAACGGATCGCACGGTCGGATGGTGATCACGCAATCGAACCACCACCTCAATTCCACGATACCTCAACCCTCACATTCGGTGAATCGTTTGACGATGGGAGATTTTCCTACGCGAAAATCTCCATCCCTCACTCTATTTTCTCTCTCTAGAGAATGTTGAAAACCCTAGCCATAGTCTTCCTTCTTTTTTCTTCTCATGGTTACTGTTCACATGGAGCAAGGAAGGAGAAGACACTCATTCACATGGTATCTTTTTTGCTCAATTAGGTTTAATTGGAGAGTTACCCATTTGGTGGTTGGTTAATTGGTAATTAAGGATGGGAGTTACCCCATTCCTTAATTACCCAAATGCCCATAATGGGCATATTCCTACATCTCCCACTTGCACATGAGGGCATTTCACTTCCGTCAATCACAAGATCGCAATTCATGCGATCTATCACATCACCCTGCTGGATTTTCATACAGGACTGGGTGTCGTGCTACCGGCGAGTACACCTGCAATCAAAGACTTCTCGATACACCTGTTAGGATGATCGAGAAGTCACTGTTAATATAAAAATAACTCGCTATACTCCAAACTCAATGCATTTACATCTATCGAGCCACTTTCCTCATCCAAAGTGATCCCCAATCAATTTGCTCGACTATATATTCACTATTATGTTTTAATCCCAACATAGATTAATATAACAGGTCGACCTGTGAATACACGACAATGATGTAATGTCTATTGGTCTTCCTTTTCCCAAACTCGAATCTATCGGTCTCAATTCAGCTGCTTTCCTAGACCTGCCCCTTAGACCTCAATTTATCTTTCGGGTCATAGGTAAATAGACTAAAGTAGCAACACTAAACCAAAACTTCTAGAAACAGCTGAAAGTAATAAGGGTATAAGAGATCCTACCCAATGGATCTCAGGTCTCACACAGTGGGAACAGGGATCAAGATCAAACTATCGTCTCATATAATAGCTCCCACTGTCCCATGGTCATCTCATCACACGTGGTATGAAACACGTGTCACAGTGTTATTCCATCATCCCTCAAAGGGCATATGTCAGATTCTCTAACACTGTACAGGTATGGGACTCAGTCTACACATAAGACTTTACCCAAAGATCTCAAAGAGAGTATCTCAGAGACTATATCACAAATCGCAGGTGATATCTGAGATCTCAAATCTAGCTACTTACAGGCAACATGGATGTGGGTATTTCCATGTTGGTCATATCGCATATGATCTCATTCTGAACACATATCAGGGCGACTTATGTTCTAGTAGGGCCACTCTCAAAGCCTCTTACAACTAGAATCCGTCTCATCTCCGCTCACTCAGAGTCGGAGGTAGTCACTCGTGTGAGAGAGTCGACCACGCCTGCCTGACACATCTTTTATCACAAGATCATAATATATGACAATAAATAGTGCATGAAATAAATGTGACCCAATAATGCATGCATGTCATATATTTTAATAAGCATCTATAACAATATATAATGAGAAATGAAAGTACACTTAACCCAATGATTCCTTATCTCACACAGGAATCTTTCACAACGGGTTTTCTGAAGGGATCAGCTATCATGTTGTATGTCAAGATGTACTTAGCTGTCACAATACCCTTCTCGGTAATATCACTCACAGTGGTCTTTGGTATTAATGTGTTTGGGTTTGCTATTACACTTAAGGTCTCATTTGTTGATAGTGTCGGTCTGATTATCACAATAATTATCGCTAACCTCCCACTATCTTTCACAACCCCTAAGTCTTCCAGAAAACTTCTGAAACCAACAATTCTCATGAACTGCAATTGAGCATACTACAAGCTCAGTCTCTATCGTAAATGGAGATATACAGGTTCTCTTCTTACTGCTCTAAGAAGATAAAACCTAATATTAGTTTGCGTTTATTCAGATCGCTACTCCCAGTCAGTATCTGAATCCCAACGAAAAATGCAAATCTGCTCATCCGTAATACATGGAGAGGTCCGCAGTTCAAATGAGATTTTTAAGAATCCTTTTTCACTGCTCTACAGTGATCCTTTCCAGGATTCTATTAATACTTACTCACCAGATCGACCATAAAATAAACGTTTGGTCATGTATGCCTCATTGCATACATCAAACTGTATATCGCATGTGTATACATCATCGCATACACTAGAAATGTATTTTGTACTGGAATAAGGGATTTTGCTCATCTTCCTTATTTCTTTATAAATTCTAGGACATGTGTCAAGATTCAGCTCTTTTTCCTTTAGCGATTAAAGTATCTTTTAGGTTGTTATCGCTCTTCTTGAAATGCTCAAGAATCTACCTGATGTAAAACTCTTGTTAAAGAGTTAACACCATTCTCAAGCGATCCTTCTGGATCCAAAATTTGAGAATGAACTAAAACCTCATAACCATGTTACAATGGTCATTGGATACTCCCTGTTGTTTCCGGCCAACAGAATGTCACCTACATATGAGAACATGCTCATAAAGGAGTTATCGGGACATATCAGATAGATACAATGATCCTATTCGATCATTACAAAACCGTAAAATATCACCTTCTCGTGAAATCTCAGGCGCCGCTGTCTAGATAATGGCTTAAGGTCGTATTTTGATTTTGAAAATCAATAGACCTTATCTACCTGATCTACTAGAACGAACCCTGAGGGATGCTCCATGTAGATCGCCTCATCTAGACTTCCACTACGAAAGCGATCTTTACGTCCTTGTGATGTGACTCTTGATCCATGTTCGTGACAATCGCTGAAAGATAAACGGATCGAGATAAATTGGACTATGACTCATCGATAGTCCACCCCTCAATCTAAGTGTAACTTTTAGTTACTAGACGGGTTATTTACCTCTTCATCAATTCGTTGACCTTTATCTTGACTTTGAAAACCTACTCGTTCCCAATAGTCCATCTGCCCTCAAGCTGATCAACTAGGTCCCAGACCCCGTTGATTCTCATCAACTCCTTCTCTTCATTTATGGCCTTCAATAAACGGTCTTTTGCATCTTTTGCAGAACTCTCGAGAGTCTTTTGGATCGTTTTGGATTTCTCATCATCCTCTAGAGTCGCAACGAGGGTCTCACCCTCAATCGAGAAATAACGTTTAAATACGCATTCTCGATAGTCTTAGGAGAGAAAAATCTTTATCTCTTGATGGATCGCTCCCACTGAGATCAAGATCCGTAGTGGATTCTTGTATCCCGCCGCTGGGCTCCCCGAGCCACTAGGCTCATCCATCGCATAAAGGGTAGGGTCCAAATTGATTTCACCTCTCTTAGGGAAATCATTCTCAAGAAATATGGTATTACGAGACTCAATCTTGATTATAGTACAGTTCGCGTACGCCTAGGAACACGTATTTTCTCGTAGGCCTAACTTACCGTGAGAATGCGAGAAGTCGTGGCACAATCCCATAACCTCAAGTAGCTAAGGTCAGGTTGCCTCCCTGTCCAAAACTCAATGGAGAATTGACTAATAGTCAGTAGTCTCGTAAAACTCTTCTCGAAACAGAGCCCCATGTGTAGTTTAGACAAATACTTGCGTCCTCACTCGATTCTGAGAGTCTCTACTCTCAAATCTAACTGATTTTCAATCTCGCTTATGAACCTCCTGAAGCAGTCTAAAGCCTCAGACTTATGCGAGATTAGATAGATGAACCGAAACGCACGTAAGCGTCTATAAGCATCATTTTCTACACAACTCCATTTCCGGCTCTCATGCTCATAAGACCATAAGAAAAGGAAGGCACAATGGTCTAACTGCAATGGAGTCCCAGCTCCATTGCATTGCCAAATGGTTTTCTCGTCATTTTGCCGGGTAGGCAAAACTCACATACGGTAACTCGAATCTGGTCAGCGGGTCCAATAAACCTCTCGCTACTAACCGATTCATCATTGCTTACCCTATGCGTCTAAGTCTACTATGTCATTCGTTTACATCATCATCTACGCAATCAGATGTAAAGACAATAGTAAAACGACAAAAAACCATTAAAAGGAGCATCACCCAGTGCATACAATTCATCATTGATTAAAACCAGAACAATTTAGAAAATTGTCGTATTAAAAAAAAGGATAATTTCACGCATATCACAATCAATTTTAGACAAGATACCAAATTATAGATCCGTCGAATACCTACAGTATTAAGAAAGTTATGGCAAGTATCGTTCTCTTAGACAACGACAAATGCTCTATCCTTAACGTAAATCCTCCAAGCTTAAGGATTCACCTGACGGAACTATATTTACGCACTCCTGTCGGATTCACCTGACGGAACTATATTTACGCACTTCTGTTTCGAGTTACGTGGTCGGTTGCTCCTGATTTCAAAGGAGAGAAATCAGCGAGCATTATTGTGAATGAGACAAATCTCAAACCACATAAAGAAAAAATATATTAATTTCTGCTCGTCACACTCACGAGTGAAATGACCAAAACAACCTCAAACGTAGCAATTTACATTGGTCTAATCAAATTCCTTATTCTTGCGTTCTTGTACCTCGTTGTTGGTTTTCTCGGATGATTTTTATTACCTGGATCTCGAGTTTCGTTCATATGCTTATACTATTGGCTTAGCGCCGGGGAAGTCCTTACTCGACTCCTCTGAATTAGCATGACTCGAGTGTGGCCTACTCGCCCCTAAGTGCTCCTCATCGAGCTCACAATACGTGTTCACGTCAACGAAAGTACGCATACTTTCATCAAATGTGAGATAAGATTTCACGGTTTCCCATAAATCAGGTAAAAAGTAGATCACATCCAGTACCTAAATTCCATCCGAAATTCGCTTGTCCGTATATCTTAATTTTCTTCTGCATCCTCACATTAGGAGCCGAAGAGAGCAACACAATGCTCTTATGGGATAAGTCGAACCGACATTTCCATAGAATATGACTCGTAAAACGAGATTAAGTCATTATGCATGCCACTGGTAAGGATTGCCCTAACTTGGCAATTCTTTTCTACCATACATGATAAAACTCTTTATCTCGTATATCTTGAGGCGCGGTGCCCACCCTGGAGCCCATCTTCTCGTACCTCAGATTTCCGTTAGATTTTGCCTCTCGAGAATAAACTCAATCTACTGATAAAATCTCGCAGATCACATCATTCAGTTTACTCTCCTTGCAAAAATTTAATACGACAGTTCTCAACGCATTAAGAGAAATATTTGTAACTTGGAGATACTTATTATCACATTTTTGTACACCCTACGAATCATTAAAACCAAAATGACTTGAGTACAGACTCCAAAGCGAGCGTATAAGTCAACGGATACCATACACCACAACCTGGATTCGCATCTTACCATTTGGACTTTGATTCGGCACACAAAAACCCACAAAAAGTCACATTTATGGATATAAGACCCCAAAAAATTGAAAAAAATTCAATTTTAAGGAACCTCACGCGCCGCCAGGGGGCTCACACGCTCCGCCGCACGCCGGCGGTGCTCTCCACGTGCCTCCACGCGCCGACGGCGCTCTGCCGCACGTGCCAGACGCGCGGCGTGCCTCACACGCGCCTGGCGCGGCTCGGCTCATGCGCGCCCAGTCGCGGCGCGCTGCTCACGCGCCCTCACGCGCTGAGCCGTGTTGAGCCGGGTCTGAGCCGGGTAAAACCGGGTTGGTCAACGGGTCAAGGTTGACCCGACCGCCCGGTCAACGAGGTCCGGGTCCAACCCAGTCGGGTCAGTTGCGGGTTGGTCCGGGTTAGGGTCCAACCCGAACCGCTGCATGCCCCTGCTTCACGCGCCTGTGTGGCGCGTGCACTACACGCGCTTGCCAGACACGCCTTCTTGCGAATGCGTGTCATGCGCCCGCGGGTCTGGGCCGGTTCTTTTTCGCCCGACGGGTCCTACAACGGATTTTTCAACCCGGTTTCCGGAAAACTCGATTCCGGCTGTTTTTTCTTGCATTTTTTGACTGAAAAATATTAATGAACTTCCTCCAAATATCCTACACTCGATTTTAGGAGGATTCATGCCCAAAAATGGCGAAAACCAACTACCCCAGACGCGGCCCTCCGCGGCCATTCGGAAATCCCAGTTTCTGGCATCCAAAACACACAATAAAAGGCATGAAACTGTAGATCTAGAAGCAAGGAACACACCTATAACATTTTCATGCATCGATCCGCCCTCTAAAACCATAGATCAAAGGTTTTCATGTTTGTACTGTCACAAATTTCGACCGGACTTTTCATGGCCTAAACATGCTCGGGAAATTAAATAAAAATTGGTTTTGTAATCCCTGGGCCATGGGTATTCTTACGGTGTTCTCGGATTGACGAAACTCATCCGTGAACCGGACCCCAAAATTTTAAAACCCCAAAAAATAATTCCGAAAATTAATTAATTAAATCCAACGATCGCTCTGATACAAATGTTGGATTTAATCGCGCATGCGGAAGCGTGAAATAAATAGATCGGAATTTTCGGGATAAATATCTCGATAGGACAGTCTCCAAAATCAACCGTATCGCGATGTGCTTCGAACGGATCGCACGATCGGATGGTGATCACGCAATCGAACCACCACCTCAATTCCACGACACCTCAACCCTCACATCCGGTGAATCGTTTGAAGATGGAAGATTTTCCTACGCGAAAATCTCCGTCCCTCACTCTATTTTCTCTCTCTAGAGAATGTTGAAAACCCTAGCCATAGTCTTCCTTCTTTTCTCTTCTCATGGTTACTGTTCACATGGAGCAAGGAAGGAGAAGACACTCATTCACATGGTATCTTTTTGGCTCAATTAGGTTTAATTGGGGAGTTACCCATTTGGTGGTTAGTTAATTGGTAATTAAGGATAGGAGTTACCCCATTCTTTAATTACCCAAATGCCCATAATGGGCATATTCCTACATATATATATATGATCAGAGTAGTGCATGACATTATTTTTTATTATTGTCCAATCTGGTGATTCCATATTCGAATTCTTATACAATAAAAAAAATACTTCTATATATATATATAAGAGTAGTAAGTCTAAAGAAAATAGAATTTTTCTATTTGTGAAAGGTAAATCTTTCTAACCCTAGATAACTACTAAATAAATAAATAAATAAGTAAAATGTAAACTTTCTAAAATCTAAGATTTTAAAAGATTTACATTTTTAAAAATTTTTTTTCCTAAATATTAGAAATGGAATAAAAATTTTCAAAAGTTTCAATTTCTTTTCAAAAGTTTCCTAAATATTGGGAAAGAAAATTTTTATTATAGTAAATTTTCAAAATCTTGCATTGTCTCTTATGATCAACGTGTCCACGTACTAATAAAAGAGTATTACTGTCTAATTTTCTATACTTTACAAAATTACTCCAATTTAATTTATTTTTATTCTCTTTCCATAATAAGTTTTCTCCATCAATTTTAACATGTCAAATGTCATAAAATATAAATATTAATATAATATTTATTTAAAAAAAAAATTAATTATAAATATTACACTCATTTAATCTCTTTCTTTCGATTATTATCGGACAAGTATGCGGTTCAATAACGGTCGAAATGGAATTGTTTTCAACCGGGTAGATCTGTCTTCTTCCAGTCTGTCTTGGTCATTCAATGGGTCCCAGCTAAATATAGCTGCACATTCATTCAGGATGCTTCTTCCTTGTACATGTACTCCCGACCGAATAACAAAAACTTGGGCACCCCAACCCCAATTATATTATGTATGACATTATTATTTTCAATCATTACAAAGTTGTGAGACCCTATAATATAGATTTATGTACACACTCTTAGCATGTGAATGAATACCCAAGAGTACCTTGTCAAAGCTTTCATAACAAGTTCTCATCCAATTTTCACCAAAAAAAAAAACAATTTCTCATCCAAGTGGGTCATTAAATGATAATCTCTATCAATCTTGCCATGAGCAACATTAGGCTTGGCCCAACATACTATTTGGGTCGGGTTCAAGCCCGGTTGGAGGAGGACATGTAGCATACTCACACTAGGATTATAACTCAACTTCAGGTTCCATAATTTTTTTTAGGTACCATATCTTAGACATCACCCGATATTCAAGATTTTATTCTGATTAATCCGAATCGATTGTTGTAGTGGCTCTTTGTCGAAGGACAGGTTTTCCAACGGAGAACACTCCATACATATGAAAATCCGATATTTTCAATAGGAGTCGAATCTCAATCATATTTAAGAGAACTCAATTCCACATTCAATTGATCAAACTCACGTTGATCTTTAGGTTCCATATGATTCATCTGTTTAAACTGATTTTTATTTTCAACCTACTTTATAATTTTTTAAAAAAAAATAAATACATATAATTAAATTTATATTAGTTAGCATATCTAAATTTGAAATCAGAAATATTTAATCGGTCATAAGGTTTAAGATTAGGCCAAACCCACTTAAATAACAAATCTAGGCTATGAAGCTAAGGTAAGTCATTAAATTAGGAGGAACTCCCTCAAATGGCAAATCGTGCCCTATCATGCCAAGTATTTTGCCTCTCTTGTTCAACTTGATGGGTCTTCTTATCAACTAAATCCGGCTTTTAGTTTTCCTTTCTAAATTATTTATTAACCATTTATTTTATCCTAAAAACGACATTTTCTAATTAAAGTTATTTTTTAACATAAATAAAATTATTATTATAACAACAATAACAATCAACCCCTTATCCATTATATAAGTAGAATCGGTTATACGGGTTTTTCTATATCATTGTACTCTATTTTATATCACATGTTTATTTATATAATTATTTTATTATATGATAAAATTAATATTTTTAATAAAAAATATATCCAAACACTCCCCACTATCATTAATCCCCTTGTGCACTGTTACACTCTTAAGGAAGGGTTGAGTCAAATTAGGGAAAGCTTATCCACCCGATGAGTCTGTGTCAATGCTCAATAAATAATCATCACAAATAAGAAAAAAATCACAATGATGAAAATTTAGATAAATTTTTACATTAAAAATTATAATTTTTTAAAAATAAATAATTTAAAACCAAGTAAAAAATTTAAATTATATCGAGATGGATTGTGAGATAATATTTAATCGATTTAATTTTTTGTTTTAATTTTCTTTTGTCAAAAATCAATGACATACATTGCAAAATATTATTAACCTATTGCAAGCATGCGCTTGTACCTATTGCCAAACAGAGATGAAAAAAAAAAAAAAAAAAAAAAAAAGTGGGGGAGAGAAAAAAGAGAAAATTGGGGGTACACATCAGACCCCTTAGCGCATTTTAGCCAATCCCCATATTAACTACTACTTAAAAAAGCGCTTACTTTTATCAAAATTATTATTCACAAATTTTAATATTATATAAAAATTCGAAATTTTACGTAATTAACCATTTTTGGTCGGCTATTGATGGAATCTCTGGTTGATCCGACGCACACAATTCACTTAAAAAAAACATTTTTGTGGATATTTATTTATCTATTTATTTTATGATATTATGAAATTAATAAGAAAACCAAAAATAAATAAAACAAAACCCTAGCTTTTCCTTTTTGTTGAATATAAAGGCAAAGGGAAGTAGAGTGTGTTTGTGTATTGTTGTTGTAGTCCACAGATTTACAAACACAAGTCGTTGTTGATTCGGTTTTTTTCAGCTCTCCAAAGTGTGTGTGGGCTATCCTCGAAGAAGGTTCTAGATAATCTACTCAAATCTCGGTGAGTGTTTGTTAAGCTCAATTCTCTCTTTAAATTTTTGGTTTTTAATTACACGTTTTAGCTAAATTTTTGTTTGTTGGTCTTGACTAGTTGGGGTTTTCAAGTAATGGGTTTTGATCCTTTTGGGATTTCTTTTTTTTTTTTTTTTTTTTTAAATTAGATTGATGGGTTTTCCTTTTCTTTTCTTTTTTTTTTATCGGATTTCCATTTCCTGCGATCTCGGTCAATTTAGGTCTTGGATTTGGAAATTTGGCTTAATTATGGTGGATTTTGTGATTTTATGATCTGGATTTTGTTTCCAAGCCCTGAATTTTAGGTAGATTTAGCAAATTTTTATGGTGGGGATGAAATTCATGGAAATTATGTTTGGTGTAGTTAACATAGGTTAATCTTAATTTCGGGGAGTGAATTTCTTAGAATTTGAGGTTGATTTGAGAGAGAAACCTATACTTGCAGGGTTGTAGAAATGGGTATGTACAAGAGTTGGCATTTTGAGCTGGATTCGGCTTTTGTTTAGATTTGGGGACTGTTGGATTTTCAAAATGGAGACTAACATAGAAGAGGCTTTGAGAGCTAAAGAAATAGCCGAGAAGAGATTTGCGGAGAAAGACTTCACTGGTGCGAAGAATTATGCTTTGAAAGCGAAAACTCTTTATCCTGAGCTGGACGGTATAGCTCAAATGCTGGCAACTTTTGATATCTACATTGCATCTGAAGTTAAAATTAATGGAGAGATTGATTTCTATTCGATTCTTGGACTCAAGCCATCGGTGAACAAGGATGTGGTTAAGAAACAATATAAGAAGCTGGCTGTGATGCTCCACCCTGACAAGAACAAAACAGTAGGTGCTGATGGAGCATTCAAACTGGTTTCTGAAGCATGGACTTTGTTGTCAGATAGTAATAAGAGATCTTCCTATGACCATAGGAGAAACAAACAGTTCACTTCTTTACATCAGAGTGCTGGCTTCACAGGTTATGAGAACTGCTCTGTGCCATCAATTTCTCACTCTGTACCTCCCACGTTTTGGACCATCTGTACTTCTTGTAACATCCAGTATGAGTATCTTCGGAAGTATGTTAACAAGAGACTTTCCTGTAAGAATTGCCGGGGTGTTTTTATTGCTGTTGAAACTGGGTCACCCCCGCCTAATGGTTCCTATCCGTGTTGTTCTTGGTCATACTCGTATGCACCTGGTAAGGGCTATGGAGGTCATGGTTTTAATGGGGTAACGTATGTCCCAACAAATAATGTGGCATTCTCTTCAAATGGGGTCCCAGGGTATCATTCTGGTCATAGCTCTGACTATGTTCCAAATGTATCATTTCAGTGGAATTCCACGTCTGGAAATTCTCCTGGAGCCGTTGAACATAGATATGCGGATGCAGTGTATCTGGCCAATGGAACTGCTAATGTAGTAGTGAAAAATGTCAAATCTGGTGGAAGAAACAAGTATTGTACACAAACAGCTGTGGTTGATGTGGGTTCGAATGTGCTCACTGGTCATGGTGACACCATCGGCTCCAAGACTGTAAGACCGTACAAGAAAAGGAAGGTAGATAATCGAGGAAATTCCGGGTGTGAAGAGATGGCATCAAAAAATGCAACAGATTTGGGGATTGCTAATGGAAATGGAAATGTTGCAGCTGGTCCCAAGCTCTCCAGCACCACTGATGTTGCAGCCAGACGTAGCATAGTTGTACCTGCATTCGATACAAGAAAGTTATTGATTGACAAGGCAAGGACACACATTCTGAAGAAATTGGAGGAGATTAATTTGGCTTCAGCGGCGGCTGCAGAAGCAGCAAAGAAAGCAAAAGTGCGAGCTGTAGTCTGTAAATCCGCAGAAGCAACAAATTTGGGTGTGGCCACGGGTCATCATCCAGAGCCACATAGAAGGGGTCCAGTTTCAATATCTGTCCCTGATTCTGATTTCCATGATTTTGATAAGGATAGATCAGAGGGTTGTTTCAAGCCAAAGCAAATCTGGGCTATATATGACGAGGAGGATGGAATGCCTCGCCTTTACTGCTTGATTCGTGAGGTCATCTCAGTCAAACCCTTCAAGATTCATATTACTTACTTGAACTCAAAGACTGACACTGAATTTGGATCAGTGAATTGGATTGACTCTGGCTTTACCAAGTCTTGTGGAAACTTTAGGGCGTGGAACTCTGATGTTGTTGAGCAGGTCAACATTTTCTCACATGCTCTGAATGGGGAAAAGGCTGGAAGAGGTGGGTGTGTCCGTATCTATCCAAAAAGTGGAGATATTTGGGCTGTTTACAGAAATTGGTCGCCTAACTGGAACAGAAGCACTCCTGATGAAGTAAGGCACCAGTATGAGATGGTGGAGGTTCTTGATGACTACTCTGAAGACCTTGGCGTTTGTGTTACTCCACTTGTTAAACTAGAAGGATTCAAGACGGTGTACCAAAGAAGCACAATCCAGAATGCAATTCGATGGATTCCAAAGAGGGAAATGCTGCGTTTCTCACACAAGGTTCCATCCTGGTCACTAAAAGGAGAAGGTAATAATTTGCCAGACGGGTGCTGGGATCTAGACCCTGCTGCAACCCCAGAGGAGCTGCTTCAGGTAGCTATGGATGCTGATGCTGAACCTAAAGTTGAAGTAGAAAATTAAAAAAGTGGAGGTCGACAGGGAGTCAATCCAATTGACATTGTTTCACATTCAGCCTTCGAATTGTACAAACAATTGTAATACGTGATTAATGCCCATTGTTAAGATAAGAGAGAACCAAATAGAGACAGTTCTATGCTGATCGAGGATATCAATTTCAGATGATTTTTAGAGTTAACATTTGCTAGTGAGAAACTTGTTTCAGAATTTAAAGATGTATCTTTTATTGACTCCAGTCCTTTTTTCTCTCTGGGAGATGCAATGTAATTGTTCAACAGAACCATGTTGGGTCCGAGGACGGCCTGTTGGTCGCAGAACTTTTAGAAAATGATCTTAGGATGGCTATGTGAGGGGCAATTGTGTTTGCCGTGTTGCACGAATTGTTTCTGAGGAGGGGTTTTTCTTTTATCCTGACCGAACTTTCATTCATTTCACCTATACAACCTAGGACTATTGAAGTTAATAATTTTACCTTGCAAAGAATTTTTCATATTGGCTGTATATAAAGAAAAGTATAAAATTTAATATTATTTTTTTTAAAATATATTTTATTTATATTTGGTTACCAATATAACATGACTAAAAATTTTGATTCAAATTGTCAGATAAATAATTTAAAAAAATTCTTGTCGCAACTAAAATGTTCGGTTTGAATTTTGTTCCTCGGTTAATATGTTTACACTAACATGATGTTGATGGCCTAATAATCAAATTCAAAAACTCCTAGAGAGAGAGAGAGAGAGAGAGAGAGAGAGAGAGAGAGAAACCTAAGAGTGAGATTTGAACCTCTTTAACCATTGCTCGTGTAAGACATGTCGAAGCAAAGCCAAGTGATATTAGCCCATCCTTGGCTTAGAACGACAACGTTTCGTACTCTTGACGACTTACCTCTGTCACCGTAAGCAGAGGAAAGGAAGAAACCTCAAAAGGGTCAAAACCCTAAAACGCCATTTAGCTGCCTGCAAAAATGGATCCTCGTCTATGGCACAAAGTCGCTGCTCTCTCTGGTAATCATCATCCCTCCCCACCTCTCTCTCTCTCTCTCTAACAAAGAAATAAAAAATAAACACCCATTTTTGTGGATGAACAGGTGTTGCAGCCCTTGGTTTGGGCACTTATGGTGCCCATGGCTTCAAGCCCAAAAACCCCGCTTACAAAGAGGTAACTCTTCTTTTCTAGAAATCCCCTTTTCTCCCTTTTCTTTCTGTTTCTCTTTGATTTCATATTTTTTCAACAACTGGTTATATTTTTCATGTGAAATGTTAAAAGTTCCTAGGTTTCTTTGTTTGTCTCAAATTTAAGGTGTGGCACACCGCTTCCCTATACCATCTGGTACATACTGCTGCTCTGGTTGCTGCTCCCCTGACTAATCACCCACACATTGTCAGTTCTCCTATTGACCTAAGACATTTTTTTCCAGTGTTTTATCTTTTATCACGTAATTGATTGCTATGTTTCTTCTTTTAATAAATTGTTTGTAGTTTGGAGGCCTTTTGACTACTGGAATACTAGCATTCTCCGGAACGTAGGTGTCCTTCCCCGCTTTGTCCATTTTTTTTTTTTATTTCAATAGTTCTTATTTTGGTCAATATGAATCTGCAAGCAGAGTCAATAGCATTTCCATTTTTATGAAGCTAGCTTGTTCTTTGATAATAGACACTCATGCTATTGGGTTAAATGGATTTAATGTGAAGCTTCGTGATCACAGGTCAAAATTGAGGATATTATCTTTGTTTTCCAAGGCACTATTGGTGTTAAAGAAGGATAATTAGTGGGGCTTTTTTTTTCTCTAACTTTTGTTTTTGGATGTGGATGGGACGGAATTAAGTTCCATTTGAGAGTCACTTTTATATGTTAAACAGCTGATTTCAGACGAATTTGGGTTCCATATTCTGAATCCTTACATGATATTACTTGCAGTATCATCGCTGTCCTTTGGTATTAAGGGTGGATGTGATCAGGAAGACAATCTTGTCTTTTGTGATTGCCCCTCCCACTGAGCTGCAATAACGATGAACTAAAGAGTATGTAGTTTTTTATGCTCAGTAATAGGAAATGTTTTAGTTGATACAAGCATTTGTTTTGGGTCTATCAACAACTGTTAGAAAAAGTTTAGGTTATCGTCAATGGCCCTGCTATTACCTTACTTTTGCTACTCAACTTTAGACATAGCTGATGCTCAATAAATCAGAAAAGGTTCCCGTTTTACAATTCTGAGCATTTCAATTAAACTAAATACCAAACAATACCCTCAGAAGAAGCTGGAATGATGCCATAAGCCTTTTAAAAATCTTAAAATTATAGACCTTACTTTTAACAAAGGGCTCGTGCAGTTACATATTTCAGCTGTTTCTCAACTCTCACAACTTGTTCGAGTAATTACATGGAGGGACTTGAATTTGAGTGTGAAAATCTTTTGATTATGAAAGATGCTACAAGTATTTTATGGCCATTTCTAATGACCTGTCCAACTCATTTACCACCAACTTTCATGAAACTTCATCACAATCAGTGTGAAGCCCCAAATTTTCTCTTAAGCACAACAATAACTGTAACATGGACAACATGCTACATTGTTGATGATGTGTTCCAATATGATAGTTGTGGTGAACTGAAAGACTCTTTCATCCAAAGATTTGGGATCATGATCATAAACCGAAATTTCTTTATTTCAAGGTAAAGAATGTGGATGAGGTAATCTTCATGAGTTGGCATGATTCCATCAAGCTTTTCCCAAAAGCTTGAGCAGAATTTGCAACCTAAGATTTGTTGTGTTACTAATACATATGTACTCATTTATTTCTCATATTCTTTGGTATACCAGAGGATGATGGATACAAGACCAAAGATTTAAGTGTTTCTGTCAAAATGAAGCTATAGTTGCAAGTCGGCATAATGAAACCATGTTACTGCCGCCCATCTCAAATGATAACAATTTATTTAGCTAAATAGTACATGCATCACACAGGCCTTTTTTCTTTCCCCGAGAGATAACATGCTTGAAATGTACTTGTGACAGAAATCTTGCCAAAGGATCCGGATAGTCACATAGATGATGGGTTGCCTTGTACTATTAGTTTGTTATCTGGGAAATGATAGTTCAGTCTAAAATGAATTTTTGTTGCCTCACAAGCTCTAAAATTATTCACGTGACAGAAGTTTGCATTTAAACATATGCAGTACGTCCTAGTTCCGGTTCCAATGATGCCTGAAAGAAATTTGAGAATTCCTGCTTTCACATGTCCCTTTTCTTTGTAGTTGAACCTGACTTCTAAGGACTTTGAAAGTCTCTCTATCTGTAGCATCTCAGGTTAAGTGGTCTCTTCCTGCAACTGATAATCATCCATTTGCTTGATGTGTCGTGTTCAATAATTCTTTATGGTGGTTTTGTTTCTGAAACTTGGTGAAACCCTTTTTATTGCCTGCTTTTGATGAACTTGGTTGCAGTTAATTTCTTGTCGTGAAATCATCAGGAAACATAAATAGGTATATATTGGATTGTCAAATTGTAGCATCTAGTTTGATGAAGGCACAAGCTGATAAACAAGTAGTATGATCCTAGGTTCCAGCTTCCTAAGTAAGCTGATAAAGGTTATATTGTTATTTTCTATTCCCTCGCAAAATCTGGAAAGACAAACTTCACTAGTTGTTCTTACTAAGTTTATAAGGCTACATCAAAATTGGAACTCAAGAAAGTTGATGTTTTGCAGGTGTTATGCTGTGGCATTTCTCGAGGACAGAAAGTACTCTAAGGTAGCTCCATTCGGGGGATTTGCCTTTATTGCTGCCTGGGCTAGCTTGCTGTTTTAAAGGGGTTTTACTTCCTTAGGAAAGGATTGAATATCTACAATCAGCAAAACATCCCATCTGGGATCTTGAAGTACAAAGGTCTGTCGTTTAATTTTGGTCCAAATCACACTTATCCCAGAGTGTATCCTAGTGAAGGCCAAAACAATAAAAAGATTCTTATTCCATCATCAAATGTAATGCCCACTAGCTTATTGGTCCATAGCGAAAGCACCGGGTGGTATGAGGAATAAATTCTCATTTGCAAAAGGCCATTTATCTTTAATGGTTACTCTTGCAAATTAGGTAAGATATGCCTCTCTAATTCATTTGCTATTAGGTCTGGAATTCATGCTTTTCAGCTTCTGCATTCTAAGGAATGGTCGTGTCCACATCGAAGCCTTAAAAAGTTTTTCAATTTAAGTTGGCTTTGCAAATCTCATTTTCAGATCCAAATCTTTATTACAAGATGCACTGTTCAAGGCAACTTAAAACCCTTTTTAATGCAATTTGGTACCAATAAACTTAAATTGGATTCATCAGTTAGGAATTTCTGCAGTTTATGGGCAACTCAAATTAAGCATTGTTTGGATTAATCAAGTTTCTGATATAAAAATTACTAATAGAATAGGATTTAATTTTTTGGGTTACTAGCTCTCCCATTGAAAACTGCATGGTCATTCATGATATCTTACCATATATAAAAGAAGAAGAGGGGAGGGGGAAGTTGGGGAAGTGACTTCTTGGACGTGAACGGTTGTCTACCGTTCACACCTTTTTTTTTATCTTTTTGGATGGGACCAGTGGGTTTTTTTTTTTTTTTTTTTTTTCTTTTTGGAATTTCTTCTTACATTTTTTTTTACCTCTTTTTTTTGGGATCGGAACAGTAGGCTTTTTTTTTTTTTTTCTTCTTACTTTTTTTTACTTCTTTTTTTTTTTTTTTACTTTTTTGGGCTTTTCTTTTTCTTTTTTTTTTCTTTTTACCCTGTGTTCTTTTTTTTCACTCATTTTTTTATTCCACTATTAATAGTTTGTTACTATTCTTTTTTTTCACCCTTTGCACGTCTTTTTTTCTTTTAACTTCTGGGTGGGGGAGTGACATTTAAGATACTACTGTTCCCATTTCTCTTTTTTTTGATTTTTTTTTTCTTTGTTTTTTTTTTACTTTTTTTTTACCAATTACCCTTAATTGGTAAAAAATAAAGAAAAAAAGAAGAAATCCAACAAAAAGAAAAGAAAGAAAAAAGAGAGGTGGGAACGGTAGCCCATTGTTCCTGTCCTAGGCATAACTCCTCCCACTCCCCCCTCCCATCTTCTTCTCTATATATATAGTAAGAAAGATAAAAAAAAAAAGTAAAGAAAAAAAGAAGCATAAAGTGTGAAAAAAAAGAAGTAAAAAAAAAAGAATAAACAAAAAAAGAAGTAAAAAAATAAATAGTAACAAATTGATAACATTAGAATTAAAAAAAAAAGTAATAAAAAAAAAGGAAGGGCAAGGGTGAGGAGGAAGAGGAAAGAAGAAGAAGAAGAAACCTAAAAAATAAAAAATAAAAAAATAAAGAAAGAAAGAAAAGGGAAGGGTGAAGAGTGAAAACAAAAAGAAGTAAAATAAAAAGAAGCAAAAAACATGAGATAAATGGATGAAAGAAGAGGGGAGGGGAAAGTTGGGGGAGTGACACCTAGGATGTGAACAGTTGTCTACTGTTCACATCCTCTTTTCTTTTTTGTTTTTTTCTTTTTAGACGGAAAAGTTATCTTTTTTTTCTCTCTCCACTTTTTTTTCACTTCTTTTTATTATGAGTTTTATTATTTTCACAATTTTTTTTGAATTTCTTCTTTTATTTTACCGATTACCATTTTTTTTTTTTACTTTTTCTTTTCACCCTTCGTTCTTTTTTTTTCTTTTTAAGTTTTTTTGGATTTTTCTTCTTCTTCTTGTTTTTTTTTTTTTGACTTTTTTGGTTTTTTCACCTTTCACCCTTCTTTTTTTATTCACTTTTTTTTTTTAAGATTCCACTACTATTCTTTTTTTTTTACTTATTTTCTTTTGTTTCTTCTTCTTTTTATCATTTACCCTTCTATTTTTTTTGCCTTTTTTTTTCCCACTCTTCATTCTTTTTTTTGTTATTAATCTATCCCTTCTCATTTCTCTGCTTTTTTTTTCGCTTTTTTTATATTTTTGACTGTTTTTACAACTCTCTTTGAAAATCACTCCTCTTGATATCATTTGGTACAACTTGGTTTTTTTTGGATCATTTTCTTTTTGTTTTTTTGGACTCTTTTTAGTTGTTTAAAGGAACAAGTGGGGAGAGGGGAGTAGGCAGGGTGCCATCTTAGATGGAAATAGTTGACTACTATTTCCACTTTTTTTTTTGGGATTTCTTCTTGCTTTTTTGTTTACTTTTTTTGTTTACTAATTACCCTTTTTTTGTTTCTTTTTTTACCCTTCACACTTTTTTTTATAATTTTTTTGGGTTTTTCTTCTTCTTTTTTTTTTTTTCACCATTCACGCTTCTTTTTTTTTATTTCTTTTTTTTTTTATTCCATTGTTACTATTTCTTTTTTTAAGTTCTTTTTTTGTTTCTTCTTTTTCTTATTTACTCCTTTTTTTTCACCATTTACCTTTTTTTTAGGCTTTTTTTTTTTAATCTTTTTTCACCTTTCACACATTTTTCCTTATTAATCTATCTCTTATTCTCTCTTTGCTTCTTTTGTACTTTTTTTATGGATTCACTATTTTCGCAACTCTCTTTGAAAATCTTTTTTACTTTTGATGCCACTTGGTACAACTTAGTTTTTTGGGATCATTTTCTTTTTTTGACCTCTTTTGGTTGTCTAATTTACTAAAATACTTTTCGATAAAAAAAAAAACAATATGTATATATAACTACACACTATTGAACGTTTAAAAAAAAAAAAAAACAAGGGAGGAGGGAGAGGTAGGAGGAATTGCCACCTTGGATGGGAATTACTGTTTCTTTTTTTTTTTTTTGGGTTTTCTTCTTCTTTTTGGGTTTTTTCTTTTTTTTTTTATTTCTTTTTTTTTCTTCTTTCACCTTTTTTTTCTTATTGATTTTTTTAGTTTCACTGTTACCGATTTCCTATTATTCCTTTTTTACTTTTTTTTTTGTTTCTTCTTTTTTCTTATTTACTTTTTTTTTTCACCTTTCACACTTTTTTTTCAATAATTATAACACACACAAGAAAAAAAGAAACAAAAATCTAGGCAAGGGCCGCACCTTGTGCGGCCAGAACCATCCTAGTCTTTAAATTGAAAAACTTGTCCTAATTTTAACTCCACTTTTCTCTGGGTCTATACTCCTCAGTCTTATTCTCACAATTAGAGTCGGAATTCCTCAAACCCCTTATTTGATCATCAACATTATTGCTTGCATTATCTCTCGAGTCCTCCTTTATCGAACTTGCATTTCCACCAGTGTCAACTACTGCTTTCTGCTTTCCCCTACCATTTTTAGAACAATTCTCAAAGGCTTCTTTCTTAGAACCGAAAAATAGCTACAAATCTTATGTTACGAGGAAGAAACTTTTATGATGCTACTGATGGTATTAACCCATTTGGTTTGATAAGAAGTAATCATAGCATGTGGCATGTTATTGTCACGTAAGAACCATTTATGATGCTATCATTGCTCATTTTTTGTCTAAAAGTACCATCTAATGATATTGATGTATTTTTGGAACCCCTCATTGCGAAGTTGATATAGAAGAAGGGACTCACAATGCTTTCAGTGATGGGACTTTACAGTTCCAAGCAGCAATAAAACGGACTAATTTTCCAGCATAGGAAAATTTGTTTTGTTCGTGCACATATGGTCATAATGCATGCCTTTCTTGTAACACATATAACTTCTCTGAAAGATCGACTTATACGAAGATGGAATTTTGTTACATGTCTGGACTGTGCCACTTGTCTCTTGAGCATGGATTTCGATCAAATGCAAGGGTTTCTGATGGTACTGTTGAATGCAAATACAAATAGCTAGGTTAATTCTCTTCTGCGAAAGTCGCAGAGAGAAAGTGGGAAGAAGACAAGAAGGCGTGTGCAGATCCTATTGTATGCAGCAATTGCTAGGCTTGCTTGGCTTGCATTATACTACAACACATGAAGGTGGAATACATTGGCAGGAAGACCAAACATTTTCACCCAACCAAATATGGCATTATTTTCCATATATGCCCCTTGGCTGTGTAAAACCAAATAAGGTAGCGCCTTGGCGTGTTAAAAACACAAAAAATCATACTTGTGATGTGGTGCATTTAGTAGGTGATTAATTAGATGGACTGAGGTCTTCTACACTAGTTTCACACATACTTTCCAAATATATGCATTTATCCTTGTTCACTTAGTAAAATTAGATGAAATTTAGAAGTTTCTCACAAATTCTTATTCAAGCAATGCTAAATGAGAATTAGGGAGATTATACATATAAAAAGACACAAACGCCCTCGTTTATATCCATATTCCAACTTTTCAAGGTTTTGTGACCGACGGCGAAACTAATTACTGTTTGCACAGCCCAACCATTATTTCACACACATATTAGATTAAGGAACGATGCGGCATGTGGGGACGTTAACTTGTTACACTTCTTGGACAATATGCGGAATTCATATGCGGGTTTTTTTTTGCAGCTTGCTTTCCTTGAAAATCATGTGCGTTTACCCCCCAAAATCATGTAAATTTTGAATGCTATTCGGAATGTGAACTCAATCATGTAATTTTCAATCACTTCATAAACTCAAGATCTATGACATTCTTTTGTTATTTATATTGACTTCAAAGGTAAATGCCGATCTCACTAACTTCTTTTCAATGAGTTGGAGATTTGACTTGATCCATTGAACCGGATAAAACCATGCTTCCACACTCAATTATTCCATGCCTCTTGAACCTTCGAATCAGGGAATGAAGTCAAAATGGCAAGGACCATGACCTACAAGGAACAAAAAATTTGGAGGAAAAATAAAAATAAAATGAGTTGTTGATGAAAAAAATCCAACCACACAGTTGATTTAGTGTAACTGTTGACAGAAAAAACTTACTGGGATCAGTATTAGTGGTGATGGCAGCACTGTCAAAGCTGCAAGCACCACCAATTTTCTTGAATTTTTGGTAGTAACTGTTGAACGCATAGGAGGCGTGATCCTTGACAGTGTTAGGCTCATAGCAAGGCTGGTTCGGTTGAATATTGCTGCAGTCAGCACCATTGTAGCAAGCCCAGTCTAGAACTTTCTGCAATGCCACGGTTGATGCTCCTGGGCTTGCTACGCACCACACTTCTTGTGCATCTAAAATGTTCATGTGAATTAGAATTATGCAAAGATCATGAAGAAGAAGAAGAAGAAAGTGACATCTTTGGCATGAGTTCAGATCAAATTAAGATTGAGTATTGGTTATTTTACCTGATTGTATCGCAACAATAAAACAATGAGAACAGAAACTAATATCGTTGACAATAGGTAAATATGCCCACGTAGGGGCATTTACCTCATTGGTTAAATTTAATTAAGTTTTAAATTTTAAAATTAGGAGATAATGGGTTCCACCCTCTCCCTAACTTACTCCCCAACATACTACGTGACATTGTATCTTAGATTGGGGGTTGAGAGATATTCTAAGAGTGAGACAAAACCCTCTTTGTACATTGATTGAGAGATTGAGAGCACAAATGATTCTTTCCCGAGAGAGATCGATAGATTTACCACGCTTCCATACATGTGATTAAATCAAACATTAACAAAAGACGAGGATGCATTTTGAGGGGGTGTTGGGGAAGATGGGAAGACTGTATATTCAAATTCGTTGGTGCCAATGTCCTGTGCTGTAGCCAATGGTTTGGTGGATTGGCTCGCATTCTGATACTTTATATAGGGATTACCCAAGCTCAAGGATAAACACTTTTTTTTTTTTGTTCCTTGGACTCGATCCACCGTCGAATATCTAAAGTTTTGCTCTAACTAATTTCAGTTAATCTGCTATCGGGTCCCAATTGGGAGGGAGTTCTCCAAACGTCGTTTTTACAACTACTTAAACTCGAATTCCGGTTCTTAGTGTAAGGTATTAGTGTTATTCCTACTAGACCAACGAAGCGTCGGTAAGGATAAACATTTTCACCAGAACTTTTACCCCTAAATTCAATCAAACTCCATAAGATTTAATATTTCTCCCAAATTACTCATTTTCTTAGTTTCACCAAAATATTCTCAACAAAATTCATTGAGAGTTGATAAGAATTAGACCAATATTTCACCAAAATACTCACCGAGAATAAAATATTTAATATCGTCAACGTACCATGTTATTTTATCTTATCAATTAGAAAATATTTGGTACCTTCAAGGTACCATGTCATCCATATCTTGAATCGAATCACCGAATTGTTATTGCTTCTCAATGAATCTCACTCTAAATATTCACTTTATATTCTATAAGAAAATATTATATAGGTTCAAGATACCATGTTATGTGTGCTGAATGAGACTCACTCCAAATATTCGCTTCATCTTCTATTATTTGTTTCCCATTCTCTTTTTGTTTTATTCTTTATTTTCGCAAATATTTAACATGCATGGTAAAATGACATAAAAATAAAAATAAAAAATTGATGCACAAAAATTTTCAGAAAATTGGATATTTTAAAAAGTTTGAGTTTGATTGTTTATAAAAATATTTATTTTTTAGTTCCAATACAAAAAACAAAGATTTTTCCCGATAGTCTTTTATTGACGTTAAAGCAAACTTTACCAATATTTTTCTTTCCCCAACTTTATAGACAAAATTGTCGGAGAAATCAATTTTTTGCAATGTTATAGAGCTAAAATGTCAGAAAAGGTGGTTCCCAAAAAAAAAAAATAGCGGCAGCGAGAATTTTTACTGGTGTTTCAGTAGAAAACCTGCGGTGGATTTCATTTGTTTGACATTCTTTCATATTATTTAAATAACATTTTGCCCTCTTAGTCACAAGAACTAACACAATATATCTATGGCATCGAAAGAACAAATGAAATCTTTCATAAAAGTATTTTCTATATTTGTTTTTTTTTATTGTTGTTGCAACATGTTTTAATTCAAGTGTTTTCTTCTACAACAAAGATTTCTATTCAAAACACCAATTGAGGATGGTGTTGATACATTTGCCCTCAAATCAGTTTTTACAGTATTTAAATAGTATAGATATATTCTTAAAAAATATTATGATAACGATAAAATTGTTGAGGAGATTTTAGCAAACGTCTCGAAGGATCACAGTCCTCGTGGATAGGAGGCCATTGTTGCTCACTAGTACTAAACATATGAAAAAATAATAGCCTGCTTATTTAATCACATTTTGTTTTTTTATATACTTACCATAATAATTCAAAATATTTTGCAAAAGAAGTGTGAAATAGTGAAGTAGAGCTGACTACAGCAAACATATACGCGCACTTGCAGCTCAAAGTTATTTGCAATGTGGATAAAGGAATTGATAATAATTATTTTAAATACTAATGTTGTATTTAGTAGTATCTTTTTAGTTGTTAACGATTTTATTTTAGATAATAGAGATAGGATACCCTCGGGCAAAGTTGAACCTTACAAAACTACCATAAGAAGAAGGACGGTTCATATGTAAATACAAAATTTGTGAGTATGATAGTTAAGTCACATGAATTTTAGATATCTTTTATTTTAAGCATTTCTGTTGATGTTTTAATGAAAGTTTGTGTTGATATTTATATATGCATTTTTTATATATAGAAATAAACTGATGAAATGATGGCAACTCAAAAAATTATCTCAATGCTAGAGTCCATCAATCAAATTGTGGACATAATGTTCCTCAAAGTGATGGGCAAGGAGCATTTGGGAAGAGTTACAGGTAAAGGGATAGAGTCAACACCTAATAGTAACTATGGAAATAATCATCTTTTCATGTAAAGGCTAACTCTATCAAATGGTTAACCAAGGTGCACCATGAATTGAAGAAAACAAAAGAGAATTTTCAAATATTATTTCAAATGTTTACCATAAAATTTCCAAATATAAAAATACATCATGAGATGTAGAAAGAGGTAACTTATTAACTTTTATTATTTACGTAATAAAAATTATATTATATATGACATTTTATGGTTACTTTAATTATAAATATATTATTTCTATAGGATGATGGTGGTTCGTCTAATGAAGATTTTGATTGTCATTCCATACAAGGGGGTGGTCCTACGTCTTGATGCACAGAAAGGTGATGAACATATTGTATGTAATAGAACATTATATTGATTCATTAACTTTTTTGTAAACTTATTTGAATTTTGTTAATAAAATATTTATTTTTATGGTTCAAACTTATATGTAGATGGTGGTTTTTTTTTTCTTTTGGAAATGTACATTACATTTTGAGCAATGCGTTATTTGCAATTCAAAAGTGATGGATATAATAGATTTGTTTGGAGTAATGAGGTATTTGGTATTTGTGGTAGATGTTGTTTCTTTGAAGTATGCATAAAAACAATTGTTATGATTGTTCTTTTCTCGTTTGATGGTAAAAGATTTCTATTGTATGATTGATGAAAATAGGAACAAGTGCATAGACTATTTAAACTTTGCAATAAAACTATTGTTTCAAGACTATTATCCAATAGTGTCAATGAGTTTCAGCTCAAGTGGCATCTTTCTCTCTTCCCATGTAATAGGTTCGGATTCGAGCCCCAGTATACATAAAAAAAATACTATTATCCAATAAAACTATTATCGATGAAATAGAATATAATCATGTATAAGAATTTATATAACCGAATCCTCTTTATGGGATAAAAACTTAGTGATTACAAATATTCAAATTATTTTGCATTCAATTAAAATTTTCTAAGTATATATATTTTTTAATTATATGGTCCTATTTTTAAGTATATGTGTTAAAATACTTGGAGAAAATTTTTTAAACAAAAAGACAAATAAATAATTCTCTCATTTAAGATATAAACCGCGTGAAACCTTCAAAGCACTTAATATTTTCTCTTTACGAAAATTCATTGAAGCTAGGTATGAGTTAGTGTAGTACTAATTATTAGGCTATCATACTTGTACTACTCAACCAAGCCGAGTTGATTTAATGATTGAATATCGGTATTTCTTAAATAAAGTTTTAGGTTCAGCTCTTATATATGAAAAAATTAAGTGTTGGGAAAATTTTGTTTTTTAAATATTCAATTCGTTTTAAATCGAATTTAATCGAATTCAAAATAATTACTAAACACCGATAATTTATCCTCAAAAAAATACTTCTACTACTTGTTCATCGTTGGTTTACCATATTAATATTACAATTTTACTATGTATTATATCGTGAGACACAAAAATACTGTCTACAGGTAAAAGTACATGTACTGCTCATTTACTTGCGTTTTTCATTCGGTTAATAAGTTCAAGGTTCAAGAATTGTCTTTAATAGTTAAAAAAGATCTGATTCTCTGGATATTTTTTTTCACTTTGCTGGGGAAATGTTCATCTCACTACATACCAAAGTATGAAATATTAAAACTTTTTTCTAGTGAGTTGGAGACTTGATCCATTGAAGCAGGCAAGCTCAAGCTTTTCCACACATTTATTCCACGCCTTGAATCTCTGAATTAGAGAATGGAATCGTAATGGCAAGGACCATGGCCTGCAGCAAAAAAACAGCGGAAGAAAATAGAAAAAGTGAGTTTCTCACCGAAAATTCTACTACAGTACAACTAAGTAAGGTGGCCCTTAAAATTGTATACACAACAGAAAGAAGTGGTAGGAGATAAACATAACGCGGTGTTTAAACAACACGACATTTGGTCTGTTGAGACCAGACAATCAGCTTTCAGGGCAAAAATGAACTTAAATTTCTGTTCATACCTCCATTTTTTGAGGAGATAAGGGATAAATAGAGATAGAAAATCTAATAACTATTTTTCAACTTTTCCCTTGTGTATTTCTGAAATTTTCCTCCTGCCTTTTGTGGGTCCTATACTCCAAACTAAACCCTAACTAGCTAACTGTGGGAGGAAAAACTTACTAGGATCAATGTTTGTAGGGATGGCAACACCATTGAAGCTGCAAGTACCACCAGTTTTCTTGAACTTTTGCCAGTAACTGTTGAAGGCATAGGAGGCGTGGGCGGCGACAGTGTCAGGAAAATGGCAAGGCATGTCCTGTTGAAGTGGAATGCAGTCTGCACCATTGACGCAAGCCCATTGTAGAGCTGACCACAATGCTGCCTCTGATGCTTTCGGGTTCGCTACGCACCATAATTGTGCTTGCGCATCTGAAAAGTTCATGTGAATTGGGATTGAGCAAAGAACAAGAAGAAACAAAGTGTCATTTTGTGTTCTTTTGCATTGACTTTAGATCAAACTAAGATAAGTCTTGGTAATTATACCTGATTCTATAGTAAAAGATAGAACAATGAGAACAACAACTAATCTAGTTGATAAAAGATAAGGTCGCATTTTTTACGCACAGAGAGAGAGACAGAGGCAAGATGGGAAGAGTGAATATGCAAACACACACCGGTGCCTCGTGTAGCGCAGCAAAGGGTTGGGTGGCTTGGCTTGCATTATGATACAATATTTATGGACCCAAATAGTTTCACGCTACTGGACACAGGCACCCTTATTTTCCATACCCCGATAAAAATTTGAATATATTGTAATATATTATACACCAAAATCAAATCAATTATTGAATTGATTTTGAGAATATTTAGATTTCTTTATTTTTAAATTTACATATTTGTGACAATGAATTTTTTATATAATTTCAAATTATTATAATATTTCAATTAAGACAATAGAGTATTAGGTTTCATATCATTCTTATCATTATTTTCTATTTTTAACATAGTTTCCAAACCACTTTCATATATTTTCTGTCATGGTATTAGAGTCTTGTTTCAATTTATCCGATTTGAGTTCCCTTCACAAAATAAGTTATCCACGTGCCCACACGTGAGAGCTAGAACCAAGAGCATGAGCCAAGATGCAGGTCTTGAGCCGCTGCAGGGAGCTAGATCCAGATCCAAAGGCAAAGCTAGAGCCACAGCCCAGAACCGGTGCCACGATTACAAAACACGCTTACGATTTTAAATCCTCTATCCAGATTTTCTTTTAAAATCAAATTATTTTAATTATATCACGTTATGTTTAAAAGGAAATTTTAGAATATAGTATATATCAAAGTCGAATTAATTATTGATTTAACTCTTTCCTTATTTTCATATTTACATATTTATGATAATGAGTTTTTTTTATATAATTTAATTTATTGTAATATTTTAATTCAAGAAATGGAGTACTAAGTTTCATATTATTCTTATTATTACTTTAATCTTTTAATACGGTTTCAAAACCACATTCATATATTTTCTATCAAAACAAATTAGTAATAATTTAAATTTCACGAATTATATTTTCATATTTATAATAATAAATATAAATATTTTATGAATATAACAACAAAAAATTAATTCTTAATTTTTTATGTGGATTATTTTGAGTGATCAATATAGGAGAAGTGAAAAAATAAAAATAAAAATATTTTTAAAATATTAAAAAATATAAAATAAAAATTTGAAAATAAAAACTGAGAAGATAATAGTAAAAAAATAATAATAAAAAGAGAAAAATAAAAACAAACTATCTATAAAAAGTTAAAATAATAATGATGATGGTAACGATGATTCAACTATTTCAGATTTTTTTAAACCACTCATTTCTTTTTTTAAGTTATCTTCTTAACTAAATTCTCAACACTTGTATCTTTACAGATAATTTATATCCAGATTTTCAGCATTCTACCATGAGTTTAGTTGTATTCTCAACAGTAGCGAATGGTTGGGTGGATAGGCTTGCATTCTGATACAATATATATGGATTGATACGTTATATATAAGTATATATTGGACCCCAAATTTTTTAAGACCTTTACGTATTTTTTGGTTATATTTTTGTTTTTACTCAAATAGTGTAATTGTGATTGCAGATTTGAAATAAAGAGAAAATTTGAAATTAAGTACAAAATCTACCCGATCTCAAAGTCCTAAACCAACGTCATAGCAATGCAAGCTAGTCTCAAACTCAATCTAATTTCAAGTTAATTGAACCCAGATCTAAGGCAATTCGCTAGTTCTTGCCCAATAGCAAAGAAATAGGTTTAGTTGTGAGATTTTATATTTTTTACGAGGACAAGTCGATGATGGTGAGATTCGGTATGATTTGATAAAATTTTACTATGGTTCTTACTTTTCTTTTTATTTTTTGCTAGAACTTTTATAACCAAAATCAACGAAACATCGCAACACTCACAAATTACAACTTGTCTTATTTCCACCAATATTCTCAACAAAATTGGTTGACAATTGGTAAAAATTAGAATAATATTTCACCAAAATATTCTTGCCCAGAAGAAAATAGTTAGTGATACTGTCATCTCTACCTTGAATTGAATCTATCAATGAAAACTTTGTTCCAAATATTCACTTCATCTTCTATGAGAAAATATTCAATAGTTTTAAGATAACATATTATCTATATCTTGAATTGAGTGACTGAATTGTTACCATTCATCAATGATAATCATTTAGAAATTCACTTTTATCTTCTATGACAAAATACCATGTTATATGTACAGAACCATGGAATTGTTATTGCTTATCAATGAGACTTCCTCCAAGTATTCACTTCATCTTCTGTTTTTTCTTTTTCTTTTTGTTATAAATTTTTACTTCAAAGAATGACATAAAAATAAAAAATTGCATGTATGAAAATTTTTAGAAAATTGGATATGTGAAAAAGTTTGAGTTTGATAATTTATTAAAAAAAATTATTTTTGTTCATTATTTTTGGTATCCTTGTAATATTTGAAAATATTACAATTATTATTGTAAGATCGTATTTTTAGTATAAATTATAAGCTAGGGGGTTTTGCAACTTGCTTTCCTTGAAAATCATTTTGAGGGGGGGTGTGGGGGTGCGGGGGTGGGGGGTGTTGGGGAAGATGGAAGACTGTATATTCAAATTCGATAGTGCCAATGCCCTGTGCTACAGTGAATGGTTCGGTGGATTGCCTTGCATTCTGATACTTTATACAGGGAGTACCCTAGCTCAAGGATAAATATTTTGACGGGAACTTTTGCAACCAAATTCAATCAAACTCCTTAAAATTTTTAATATTTCTCCCCAATTACTCCTTTCCTTAGTTTCACCAAAATATTCTCCAAAAAAATTCATTGAAAGTTGATAAAAATTAGAGCAAGATTTCACCAAAATAATCTCACGGAGAATAAAATATTTAGTACCTTCGACATACCATGTCATTTTATCTTATCAATTAGAAAATATTCGGTACCTTCAAGGAGCCATGCCATCCATATCTTGAATTGAACCACTGAATTGTTATTGCTTCTCAATGAACCTCACTCTAAATATTCACTTTATATTCTATAAAAAAATATTATGTACATTCATTATTTTTTTGGTCCTTGATTTTATCACCGCCCGGTATCTGAGATTGTATTCTAATTAATCTGCACCGATCCGCTGTCATGCCCATTTTTGGGGAGAGATCTCTCAACGTGATTTTTTCCGTTCTCATACCGAGTTAAACTTAGGCATGGTTAAAGGGTATCCCTTCCCGCTGAGTTAACCAAACATTGGTATATTCTGTACGTTCATGATACCATGTAATATGTGATGTGAATTGAATGAGACTCGCTCCAAGTATTCGCTTCATCTTCTATTATTTGTTTCCCTTACTCTTTTCTTTTTTATTCTTTATTTTTGCAAGTATTTAACATGCACGGTAAAAATGACATAAAAATAAATAATTTGATGCACGAAAATTTTCAGAAAAATGGATATTTTAAAAAGTTGAGTTTGATAGTTTACAAAAATATTTATTTTTTAGTACCAATAAAAAAAACAAGATTTTTCCTTATAGTCTTTTCTTAACGTTTAGAAAGTAGGCCTGACAGCGGATCGATCCAAATTAGTCGAGACAAAATCTAAGATATTAAGCGGTAACCAAATCAGATACCATAAAAAAAAAAAAAAGATAAGATAAGGTCGCATTTTGAAGGGTGTTTGGGAAGATGGGAAGAGTAGCAAATGGTTGGGTGTATTGGCTTATTGAGATAAATATATATGATCCTAATTTTAAAACTTTTTATGTATTTTTTGTTTATATTTTTTAGTTTTTTATTCAAATAATGAAATTATGATCGCAGATTTAAAATGAAGAGAAAATTTAAACCCGAGATCCACCCGATTACAAGGCCCAAAACCAAGTTCATAGCAATGCAATCGAGTCTCCAACTCAGGCCCAACTTCAAGTTAAGCGAACTTAAGATCCAAGCCCGTTCGCCAGCTAAGGCCCAACAGCAAAGGACAAGTCGCTAAAACTAAAGTAGGTTCAACCGTGAGATTTTATATTTTTTGCCGGAACAGGTCAATGATACTGAAGTTTATATGATATTTTGATAAAAAAATTTTTTAGGTTGAGTGGTCAAATAATTTACTTTCTTAACCAAATGTCTCGAGTTCGAATCTTGAGAATGACGAAAAAGAATTTGAAAAAATCAACCCTTAAAATAGGTCTCACTGTACTCAAATTGGAATAATCGAGTAAATTCCGGATAGCAATGGTGATAAAAAAAAAAGAAAGTATGATATTTGATGAAAATTTTACTATAGTTCTTACTTTTTTACTTTTTTAATAGAATATTTTCAACCAAATTCAATGAGACATAGAAACCCTCTCACAAATTATGGCTTTTCTTATTTCCACCAATATTCTCAACAAAATTGGTTGAAAATTGGTAAAAGTTAGAACAATATTTCACCAAAATTTTCTCACCCAAATATATATATATATATAGTTAGTGCCTTTCGGTTACTATGTCATCTCTATCTTGAGTTGAACCTATTAAACCAATGAAAACTGGTTCTGAACATTCACTTCATCTTCTATGAGAAAATACTCGGTACTCTCGTGATATCACGTCATCCAGACCTTGAATTGAATCACTGGAATTGTTACCATTGAATGAATCAGATTCATTTTAGAATTCTCTTTATCTTCTATGAAAAAATATTTGATACCTTCAAAATACCATGTTATAAATGTGCATAACCATTGAATTGTTATTGCTTACCCATGAGATAATTAGCTTCAAATATTCACTTCATCTTCTGTATTTCTTTTTCCTTTTGTTTAATTTTTTTTTATTTTTTTGGGAATGTGAATTCAAACGTGTAATTTTCAATCACTTAAACTCATGAGTCGAGAGAATTCTCTTTTTTTTTGTTGTATATGAATTTGAATCTAAAATCACCAGATTAGGGAGGGGGTTTGTACCACTAAGCTGTCCCATTGGGGACGAGAGAGAGAGTGAGAGAGAGAGAGAATTATTCTCTTTGGCAAATAAAATCATGACATTTTCCTTTTCTAATTTATATTTATTTTAAAGGCAAATGTGGATCAAACTACATAAAAGTAAAAATATTATAACTTTTTTCCAATGAGTTGGAGACTTGATCCATTGAACCAGACAAAGTCAATGCTTCCATAATTATTCCATGCCTCTTCAACCTCTGAATCAGACAATGAAATCAAAATGGCAAGGACCATGACCTACAAGGAACAAAAAATTTGAAGGAATAAAAAAGATGAGTTGTTGAAGAAAAAATCCAACCACAGTTGATTTAATGTAAATGTTGAGAGAAAAAACTTACTGGGGTCAGTATTAGTGGTGATGGCAGAATTGCCAAAGCTGCAAGTACCACCACTTTTCTTGAACTTTTGGTAGTAACTGTTGAAGGCATAGGAGGCATGATCCTTGACAGTGTTAGGCTCATAGCAAGGCTGGTTCGGTTGAATATTGCTGCAGTCTGCACCACTGGAGCAAGCCCAGTCAAGACCTTTCTGCAAGGCCACGGTCGATGCTCCTGCACTCGCTACACACCACACTTGTTGTTGTGCATCTAAAAGGTTCATGTGAATTAGAATTCATGCAAGAAGAAGAAGAAAATGACATCTTTGGCATGAGTTTAAGAAGATTATTGGCTATTTTACCTGATTGTATTGCAACAGATAAAACAATGAGAAGAGAAACTAACATCATTGACAAAAAACAAGTTCGCATTTTGAGTGGATGTGTCGGGGTGATCGGGAAGATGGGAAGACTGGAGCTGCAAAATCGATAGTATTGTAGCAAATGGTTGGGTGAATTGGATTGCAATGTGATACAATATATATATATATATATAGGGAACACCCTACCTGTGGGATAAACATTTTTCATACTATTGAAACATTTTAAAATTAGATTATTCAAGATTATTCAAGATTATGCAAGATTATATTTTTTTATGGCCAAGTTCAATGAAACATTTTTAAAAATTTATTATTTCTCACCAACCCTCACTTTCTTTATTACCCACTAAAATATTCCTTGCAAGACTTAATATTTTGATAATGATGATGATGCGGCGTTATATTTTAACACCCAAAAAAAAAATCACATTTGCAAAAACAACTATCTTAATAATCAAAAAATCACATTTACCCCTTAAGATATTAATTTTTAAATAATGAAAATGATAAATAATATATATATAATTTTAATTTCTTTTCGGATCAAACTCAGGTTGAATGTTTCCGATTCTCTTCCTTTTGAAATTTCACATTTTATTCACAACAATATGCAAATATAAGGCTCCTTTTTAGTGAATGAAGATGATTTTCCGGTTGTGCCACCCTCATTTGGTTGAGAGAAGGGTAGAAAGAGAATGTGATTAGAGAGAGAGAGGATGGTAAAAAAAGAGTATTGAATATATCTTTTTTTGATTGGGGAAAAAGTTGTGATCACCGGGCTATATTGAATATATTAATTATATTCTTTTTCTTTTTCTAAAAAATGAGATTTTTTGTGCAGTTGATATTTATATGCAGTGTCTTCCGAGAACTCTTAAGGATTTGACAAGGATTCCTCTGTGGTGTATATGTATGGATTATTTGGGTTCAAAATTGAAATAAAAGGCAACTACAGGTCTCCGATTCGAGTTATGAAAATGAGGAAATAGGATTTAAGAGGACTAACACTTTCACGGAATGCTCTACAGAATTTGGATCAAATTAATCCGGCGATGTCTAGTTGTAAGTAATCCACTTACACACAAAAAAAAAAAAAAAAAATTGAAGTATCTGGGACCATCAATGGGTTCCATTCTCTTTTGCTTGTGATCCCATCTACAACTCTTTCTTGGAGTGGGTAGATAAATAAGATAATATGATAATGAATGAATGTAACCATCATATTGTAAATTCTACTGGAATGAACCATTGGCCTTTTCAAGTTCGATTGAGAGCTTCTTCTTTAGCATATTGTGTTGATAAGATGGTGATAAAAACTATCTTAAAAAGCTATCTAAGCAAAAATCTCTATCTACATGTTGAAAAATATACCTACCTGTATCATTTTTTAGTAAAAGAAAATGAATATAATTAATATATTCAATATAGCCTGGTGGGTACAACTTTTCCCCCAATTGATAATCCCATATTCAAATATCTGTGTGTAACAAAAAAAAAAGATATATTCAATGCTCTTTTTTTACCGTCATCTCTCTCTCTAATCACATTCTCTTTCTACCCTTCTCTCAACCAAACGAGGGTGGCACAATCATCTTCATTCACTAAAAATGAGCCTTATATTTGCATATTGTTGTGAATAAAATGTGAAATTTGAAAAGGAAGAGAACAGGAAACATTCAACCTGAGTTTGATCCGAAAAGAAATTAAAATTATACATATATTATTTGTCATTTTCATTATTTAAAAATTAATATCTTAAGGGGTAAAAGTGATTTTTTTGATTATTAAGATAGTTGTTTTTGCAAATGTGATTTTTTTTTTTTGGGTGTTAAAATATAATGCCGCATCATCATCATTATCAAAATATTAAGTCTTGCAAGGAATATTTTAGTGGGTAATAAAGAAAGTGAGGGTTGGTGAGAAATAATAAATTTTTAAAAATGTTTCATTGAACTTGGCTATAAAAAATATAATCTTGCATAATCTTGAATAATCTTGAATAATCTAATTTTAAAATGTTTCAATAGTATGAAAAATGTTTATCCCACAGGTAGGGTGTTCCCTATATATATATATATATATATTGTATCACATTGCAATCCAATTCACCCAACCATTTGCTACAATACTATCGATTTTGCAGCTCCAGTCTTCCCATCTTCCCGATCACCCCGACACCCCCACTCAAAATGCGAACTTGTTTTTTGTCAATGATGTTAGTTTCTCTTCTCATTGTTGTATCTGTTGCAATACAATCAGGTAAAATAGCCAATAATCTTCTTAAACTCATGCCAAAGACGTCATTTTCTTCTTCTTCTTCTTGCATGAATTCTAATTCACATGAACCTTTTAGATGCACAACAACAAGTGTGGTGTGTAGCGAGTGCAGGAGCATCGACCGCGGCCTTGCAGAAAGGTCTTGACTGGGCTTGCTCCAGTGGTGCAGACTGCAGCAATATTCAACCGAACCAGCCTTGCTATGAGCCTAACACTGTCAAGGATCATGCCTCCTATGCCTTCAACAGTTACTACCAAAAGTTCAAGAAAAGTGGTGGTACTTGCAGCTTTGGCAATTCTGCCATCACCATTACTACTGACCCCAGTAAGTTTTTTCTCTCAACATTTACATTGAATCAACTGTGGTTGGATTTTTTCTTCAACAACTCATCTTTTTTATTCCTTCAAATTTTTTGTTCCTCGTAGGTCATGGTCCTTGCCATTTTGATTTCATTGCCTGATTCAGAGGTTGAAGAGACATGGAATAATTATGGAAGCATTGACTTTGTCTGGTTCAATGGATCAAGTCTCCAACTCATTGGAAAAAAGTTATAATATTTTTACTTTTATGTAGTTTGATCCACATTTGCCTTTAAAATAAATATACATTAGAAAAGGAAAATGCAATGATTTTATTTGCCAAAGAGAATTCTCTCTCTCTCTCTCTCACTCTCTCTCTCTCTCGTCCCCAATGGGACAGCTTAGTGGTACAAACCCTCTCTCCAATCTGGTGATCCTAAATTCAAATTCATGTACAATAAAAAAAAGAGAATTATCTCGATTCATGAGTTTGACTCATGAGTTTAAGTGATTGAAAATTACACGTTTGAATTCACATTCCCAAAAAAAAGAAAAAATTTAAACAAAAGGAAAAAGAAATACAGAAGATGAAGTGAATATTTGAAGCTAATTATCTCATGGGTAAGCAATAACAATTCAATGGTTATGCACTTTTATAACATGGTATTTTGAAGGTATCAAATATTTTCATAGAAAATAAAGTGAATTCTAAAATGAATCTGATTCATTGAATGGTAACAATTCCAGTTATTCAATTCAATGCCTGGATGACATGATATCACGAGAGTACCGAGTATTTTCTCATAGAAGATGAAGCGAATGTTCGGAACCAGTTTTCATTGATTTAATAAGTTCAATTCAAGGTAGAGATGACATAGTACCCGAAAGGCACTAACTATATATATATATATATATATATATATATATATTTTTTGGGTGAGAATATTTTGGTGAAATATTGTTCTAATTTTTACCAATTTTCAACAAATTTTGTTGAGAATATTGGTGGAAATAAGAAAAGCCATAATTTGTGAGAGGGTTTCTATGTCTCATTGAATTTGGTTGAAAATATTCTACTAAAAAAGTAAAAAAGTAAGAACTATAGTAAAATTTTCATCAAATATCATACTTTTTTTTATCATCATTGATATCCGGAGTTTACTCGATTAATTCGATTTGAGTACTGTGAAACCCATTTTAGGGGTTGGTTTTATCTCTAAAGGCTCAAAATATTCATTGAATGTCACGCCCCGAACCGGGATTGTGAGTAGCCGCCCATTATCCTGAATGCCGACTGTATTTTTACAGAAAATCGGACAGAATCTCCCTATATTTCAGAAGTTTCCCAAGTACAATTTACCCTGTATAAATCATAATCATCCTGTATTATAATCAAATGGTCATCCCGACCTCTCTAAAATCAACCAATCGCACAGCCAATATCCAGGTAACGCAAGGTTATAAAAATTTCCAATAACCTAACCACAGACCTCTACTGCCATGCCCCCATCAAAGGTATGGACAGCTGCCAGTCGCCCCTCCTGTGATTTAGAGGAGGCACCGAGCGATCTTAGAGAACACTTCTAAGACATGACACATTCCCAAGTACTTACACAATGAACCAGAAATGCCTCAATGCAATATTATGCAATGACGTGTCCACATTTATACAGTCATCCCAAAATTATACAATGGTCGTTTATCGACCTCATAATACATATACATCACCAATACAATTGCTAACTCACGAAATTGCAACGAAAATATACAATAACTCCTCAGATTCAGATCAAATCTCCCAATGATACTGAGCGTCCTAAAAGCAACGTTCCTTGCCAAATATTATCTCTGAAACAAGAAGGGAAATGAGAGGTGAGTACTCGGGAAGAATACTCAGAGAGTGAGTGGTCAATGCAATCGTCAAATATAAAGTATGAAGCTGAAATGTCAAAACACAAGTATACAAATTATATTTCAAATTATCATACTTTTCATTTCAACAATATGTCATTTGCACACATTATCAAGTCAAATATGCATCCAAAACACTGTCATTAAAATCATAGAGCTGCCAGTCGAAAATGTCCTGGCAGAGGTCTACCGCAACCTATGACAGGCGCACCGGGGGTGTGGTCGGGTTGTCGAAGCCCTCAAATTAATACTGATTCCCCCGATATAACAAATTGTAGCAATAGTGGTTACCAGGTCGAATCCCAAGAGAACTATATTAACTTAACTCCTTAGTAAATGTCAAAATAAAATGGGAGGTTTATAAAAAAATTTTCTAAATCAAAATTAAATAGGTAAAATTAAAAAACAAATCAAATATGCAAAAATACTAAAATTTAAAGAAGAAATTCAATTCACCAAACTCCGATTCAATGGTTCATATATTCGATTGTCTTATTGATCATTGGTTAAAAATATTATTCTTGCAATTCAAACATTTAACCTTAGATCTATTAGGATAACCATAATAAATCTTGTGTTTTCCTAAAATAATTGACCAAACCCAGCATCCAATCAAAATTTATCATTAATCGACTGGACACGATAGCGTTCCATATCAAATAATGACAGCATTAAGTTCTATGAAAACAGTTAAACCAAAATACAAATAACCAGGATAGTCGTACAATTATTCGATTTTGTTTCATCGATTCCTTAGATTAAAATGAATATCGGCAAACGACCCATAAATATATATAACCTATTTGCTACTCGTATCATTCATTCATGACAATTACGGATCACTGAAATCCTGGATGTAGTAGAAAAATTGATATTGAATTAAATTATCAGATTAACCAATACCAATCTTTCATAAAAATAAACCAAGAATCGAGAAATATTTGAATAAAAGACAAGACATTAAATTAAGAACATAATCTCACAATGAAGAACAATCGATTAAAATTCCCCTTGAATCAGAATAAAGAAACTAACCACTCATGGTGGTAAGTATCAACACAAGAAAATAAAAAATAATGTTTCTAAAAAAAAGAAAAAAAAAATAAAACCTAATGAGAGATTGAATGAACAGTCATGAAATTCCTCTCTTTTCTCCTTAAGATGCAGCCACCTCCTTGGAGTATTGTGTTTCTCTGCAGCAGCCCTCCCTTTTCTTGTGTAGAGAGTATTATGTTGTGTCTTTGAGTGCAACCCCTTTTGTATTTAAATAAGCAAGGTAGCCGGCCCCTTTTTGTGAAAATAGGAAACTTTCCTTCCTTCTAGTCTTCCAATTTGATTAGGACTCTTTCTCTTCATAGAAAATAGGAAAGAAGACATTTTCTCCTAAAGAATGATGCAACTTTCCTTTCTTCTAGTTTTCTAATTTAATTAAGACTCTTCCTATTGAGAAAATTAGAAACTCTACTAAAATGCTGAAATTAAAATTCAAACTTCCCTTCTTCAAAGTCCAATAGGATGTCTTGACCCAATTAGTTCCAAAATTGCCTTATTAAGCCCAATTTGTTCCAAATCTTCAATTTCAATTTTCTAAAAATAAAATTCAATAAAACCAACCATTAGTGCATTAAATAATTCAAATTCAAATCATGATAACAATAATAAATTGAAAAATTGCATGTTATCAGGGTGTTATATACAAGTTTCTTTAAAGAGCTCTCTACCCCGGCGTTGGCGACGAATCTCGTCCAGATGCTAGACTTGGAGAGGATACCAAAATCCAAATCCAAATCCTCCCCCTTTCAAGTTCAACCTAGCTAGTACCGTGTCGATAATCAAATCACGACAACTCGTGGGATACCCCAGGCCTAGACATATCCGAACGCCACCAAAGCTTCTCTCACGGTGTCCTTCGTAGCTACGAAACAATACAATCCAAAACCCTCAAGGCTAAAATCAATATCGCATAAAAAATGTACCGAAATCAGACTTACAAACCAAATGTAACATATAGCATAAAATGGCACATTATACATTTCAACCACATGGATGCATAATTTCATAATTCAACATCGTTTTTGGACATTCCATCGATTCACAAAAATCAATTTTAAAAACAGTCAAAACATTTGAAACATACGACAAATCATGCTCATTTATCAAAATGTTGTAAAACAGAGTTTACATATTAAACAAAAGTATTGAAATAAATCTCACTCACCGATTTTGAGGAGGATGGTGCACTCCCCAATAAAACCACAATACGTAGAACAAGGCTCCCCTCAATCGAATCACCAAGAAAGCCAACCTAATCAATCATCACGATTTTTATCAAATTTCGACTATTGTCAGGATTTATCATTTTCCTTAAATTCGTACAAATCCTAAATTTCTCAATTTATAAACATATTCCAATGTCATCAATTTCATTCTATTTATAAGTAAATAACAAAATCAAAATCAATTTTAATTCGAATATAAAACCAACAAACACTACCTAATTCGACAAATTTTATCCAAAGGTTGAAAAGATTTCGTTTCTCTCACCTAGGGTTCCTCGGATCTCGGATCTAGTTTTCGTTCGCCCGTCGGTTTGATCTAAAACCTGAATGTTTTCAAATTTGAAACAATTATGAGCAATTTAAGTCCAATTACTAAAAAATTTCGAAACCCTAGTGCGAAAATCGAAACTTAGAGACATTTACCTTCGCAGAGGCTCACGAACTGTCACAGGCTGTCGCGGGCTCGTGGGCCGCGAGCTGGCGGGCTGATGGGCTGGCGGGCCTACGGGTCTGATGGGTCTGGTGGGCCGCGGGCCGGACTGGGCCGCGTGTTGGACTGGGCCGCAGTGGCTAGGGCTCACGCTCACGAGCTGGATCGAGTGCTCCCGCAGTGGGTCGCGCGCCAGAGCACTCGTGCTCGTGTTGGGGCGCGCTCGAGCAATGGATCGCGTGCTAGAGCGTGCTGTGCTTGTGCTGGGGCGTGCTGTGCTCGTGCTGGGGCGTGCTGGAGGGAGCGCTGGCACAGGGGAGCCCGTGCTGGGGCTGTGCAGAGGCGCGCAAGGGCGTGCAGGCGCTCGCGCAGGAGCGTACAGAGGAGCGCAGGGGCTCGTGCAGAGGGTCGCGCACTGCTCGCGCTGGGCTCGTGCGCTGGCTCACGCTGGGCTCGAGCGCTGGCTCGCGCTGGGCTCGTGCTGGGCTCGCCTTGGGCTCGCGCTGGGCTCGCGTTGGGCTCGCGTTGGGCTCGGGCTGGGCTCGCGCTGCCGCTGTCACGTGCGCTGGTGCACTCGCGGTGGTGCAGCGATCGTGCTCGGAGGAGGATGGCAGCGGGAGATCGTGCTGCGCGAAGGAGGAAGGCGCTGCGGCTAGCGCGCTCGTGTGAGGAGGGAGGAGCAGCGGCGGCTGGGTGCGGTGGCGATGGTGGCGAGCGGCGGTGCTGACGGCGGCAGCGGGAGAGGAAGAGACGAAGTGAGAGAGAGAGAGAGAGAAAGAGAGAGAGGGAGAGAGAGAGAGAGAGAGAGTGAGGAAAAGGAAGATAAATTAGGGCTTTAAGCCCTAATTTTAAATTTTCCCTCTTTTTTTTTTTTCTGGGTATTACATTGAAGGTCTTCTTGTAAAATTCATTGTATTCTTCTGTGGTGACTTCCTTGGGATTGCGCAACTGCAGATACAAAAATTAAGAAATGAGCAAATAACAATATCAATGGTAACTTAGATTTTAAAACAACTGTTGGAGCACATAAATAAATAACACATAAACCAAAAATCTCACCCATATTGGTTGAGTTTCATTAGTGAGCTCCCAGTCCCAATATCTCTCCACAACAGTCTTTGTTTTCTTCTTCTTCTGTTACATAGGAAAATTGAGACAAGTTACGCCCTACAACAAAAGTGACTACCACGAAAAGAAGCAGGAGAAAGATAACTACCTCAGATTTTTCATCCTCCCCATCCTCTTTAGCTTCAGCTGGTTCATCATCAACCTCAACCTGCAACAGACTAGAGATAAGAATGCGAAAATAGACAGAGACTTGCACCATCTTCACCCAGCACAATAAACAAGTTGTTCACAATTCTAAAAGCTGCTAAATAGAAGGTGAGCTCAAATTGCCACATAAGAGTACATTTATATGCAAAGAAATCCAAGGAAGCTGAAACGATTAGAAAGGCATTGTCACACCTCTTTTGTGTACCCCTTCTCCTGCCAGGTATATATTGGGAAAGATACAAACTGTGAATAGTTCTTAATGAGCTTCTGAATCTTTTCAGGATGTGCAAAACCTTTCTCATCTCGCTGATTACAACAGAAATGTAAAACAGCAAAATTGGCCAGAGAGAATACAACAAATTGTCAAAGACTCCAGTACAGAAAGAAAATTACACGCTCACCTTAAGGTATAGCGTAAGGCGGGTTCCTCTGGGAATGAGCTTCTCAGGATCAGTCTCTTCTCGAACAGTATATGAGCTGGCATTGACCTCTCCTTCCCAGACATATTGTTTATCAGATTTTGGGCTCTTGGTTGAGACCACCACCTTCCAACAAAGAAAAGAAGACATAAGAACATGCACAAAACAAGTTCCCCAGCTAAAGCATAACATCATTGATACGAGTGAAAACTTTTCAGCAAAGAGGATACCTTATCGGCCACTAGGAAGGCTGAATAAAATCCCACACCAAATTGACCAATTAAATTGTTGTCAGAGCCAGAATCCTTGCTCTCCTGTAAAATAACACATTACCATTGTACATTAAATTACATTCACCCAAAGAAAGGGAAAATAGAAGGCCTCTTGGAGAAATGAGATTGCACCTTCACAGCTTTCAAGAACTTCGCAGTTCCACTTTGCGCAATAGTACCAAGACACTCAACAAGTTCTTGCCTCGTCATTCCAATTCCTGAATCACTGCATGAGCAACCAAAAGTTACTACAATGCCTAGAGGAAACAGAAGACAAAATTAAATTTCTAGTTTGGAGCTTACGTTATTGTTATGATCCCATTATCTTTGTCAGTCTGGATACGAATATCAAGATCAACGGCATCTTTTAAAAGCTGAGGCTCAGTAACACCAAGGAACCGCAGCTTGTCCAGGGCATCACTTGCATTGCCGTATATCAGATCCACAGAATTGACAGAGAGATGAGGAGCATGGCAGTATGATGCAATTCAAACAAAGTAAGAAATTCATATTATCAAATCCTCAAGAAGGCCAAAATGAAGTTGAGAATGAATTTGATTGAGGATACACAATGAACTGTTACACGGCCAGCACAGCAGATACATAATTATCCATGCAGACACACACACAACCAAGTAGGAATATTGCAGGACGTACTCATATATTTCATCTTCCTACAGCTGACATGTCACAATGAAGAATGCAGTAGAAAAGAAAGATGAGCTTTATTTAAGTTATAACTGCATATGAAAACATCACAGAATTCAACACGGGGCACAATCTGCAATCATCATATCTTATTCTTTATTTTATACAGAAATTTATAGATAATGTAGATCCCTCCCACTTCTTTGTTATTTACAAAAAGATAAAAAGAAAGAGACTGTTGAGAAAATTGAGTGAAACAACATCAGGAAATATCATCCCCAGATATGCACAAACAGAATACAAACATATATCTGAAGCATTAAATGTGAGGTGATGGATGTCCATGAAACAACCAAATACTCTGTTACAGACAAGTTATACACAACAAACTTTTGGAACTTTATGCTAGTGATTAATATAAAGGACAGACCTGATAAGTTCCCTCAAAAACACCTCCTTGTTGCTATACAAACTGTTCACAATGAGATCCATAAGACGACTGACCTAATCCAGATAAAGATAAAGATAAAAATTAAGTCAATACAGATCATAATTAATTCAACAATAGAGAGCTCAAGAATTCACGATGCCCACCTCTGCTTGATATTCATACTTCTGCACTGGTGGCACTGATGAATCAGATGCTGCTGCAGTTGACTCATATCTATTGCCTAAGAACACACTGTTTCTCAGGTTAAGCTTCATAGCTGATCTGGAGTTGTCATGATTCCCAGAGGTTAACACTGAGAACCATCTTTGTCTTGTATCTTTTTCCCCAGCCTGCTCTTGGTCAAACACAACCAGTACAATACATAAGAAGCCATATATGTCTATATATACATACATAATATATATACACATTTACACACACACACACATATAAGTCTGCAAAAAGTGAGACATAGATAACTGCATGAAATTGTTTTAAAAAGGGAAATTAGCATTTAAAGAAACCGTAAAGTCTAACCCAAAGCATGTCAATCACTGTATTCTAGAAATAGGTTTAGTTGTGAGATTTTATATTTTTTACGAGGACAAGTCGATGATGGTGAGATTCGGTATGATTTGATAAAATTTTACTATGGTTCTTACTTTTCTTTTTATTTTTTGCTAGAACTTTTATAACCAAAATCAACGAAACATCGCAACACTCACAAATTACAACTTTTCTTATTTCCACCGATATTCTCAATAAAATTGGTTGACGATTGGTAAAAATTAGAATAATATTTCACCAAAATATCTTTGATTTGATCACCGTCCAGTATTTGAGATTGTATTCTAATTAATCTGAACCGATCCACTATCATGCCCACTTTCGGGGAGAAATCTCTCAACGTGATTTTTTTTATTTTCATACCGAGTTAAACCTAAGTATAGTTAAAGGGTATCCCTTCCCGCTGAGTTAACCAAACATTGGTATATTACGTACGTTCATGATACCATGTAATATGTGATGTGAATTGAATGAGACTCCCTCCAAGTATTCGCTCCATCTTCTATTATTTGTTTCCTTTACTCTTTTTGTTTTATTCTTTATTTTTGGAAGTATTTAACATGCATGGTAAAAATGACATAAAAATAAATAATTTGATGCACGAAAATTTTCAGAAAATTGGATATTTTAAAAAGTTGAGTTTGATAGTTTACAAAAATATTTATTTTTAAGTACAAAAAAAAACAAGATTTTTCCTTATGGTCTTTTCTTGACGTTTAGAAAGTAGGCCTGATAGCGGATCGGTCCAAATTAGTCGAGAAGAGTAGCAAATGGTTGGGTGTATTGACTTATTGAGATAAAAATATATGATCCTAATTTTAAAACTTTTTATGTATTTTTTGTTTATATTTTTTAGTTTTTTATTTAAATAATGAAATTGTGGTCGCAGATTTAAAATGAAGAGAAAATTTAAACCCGAGATCCACCCGATTGCAAGGCCCAAAACCAAGTTCATAGCAATGCAATCGAGTCTCCAACTCAGGCCCAACTTCAAGTTAAGCGAACTTAAGATCCAATCTCGTTCGCCGGTTAAGGCCCAACAGCAAAGGACAAGTCGCTAAAACTAAAGTAGGTTCAACCGTGAGATTTTATATTTTTTGCTGGAACAGGTCGATGAAGCTGAAGTTTATATGATATTTTGATAAAAAAATTTTTTAGGTTGAGTGGTCAAATAATTTACTCTCTTAACCAAATGTCTCGAGTTCGAATCTTGAAAATGACAAAAAAGAATTTGAAAAAATCAACCCTTAAAATAGGTCTCACTGTACTCAAATTGGAATAATCGAGTAAATTCCGGATAGCAATGGTGATAAAAAAAAAAAAAGTATGATATTTGATGAAAATTTTACTATAGTTCTTACTTTTTTACTTTTTTAATAGAATATTTTCAACCAAATTCAATGAGACATAGAAACCCTCTCACAAATTATGGCTTTTCTTATTTCCACCAATATTCTCAACAAAATTGGTTGAAAATTGGTAAAAGTTAGAACAATATTTCACCAAAATTTTCTCACCCAAATATATATATATATATAGTTAGTGCCTTTCGGTTACTATGTCATCTCTATCTTGAATTGAACCTATTAAACCAATGAAAACTGGTTCTGAACATTCACTTCATCTTCTATGAGAAAATACTCGGTACTCTCGTGATATCACGTCATCCAGACCTTGAATTGAATCACTGGAATTGTTACCATTGAATGAATCAGATTCATTTTAGAATTCTCTTTATCTTCTATGAAAAAATATTTGATACCTTCAAAATACCATGTTGTAAAAGTGCATAACCATTGAATTGTTATTGCTTACCCGTGAGATAATTAGCTTCAAATATTCACTTCATCTTCTGTATTTCTTTTTCCTTTTGTTTAAATTTTTTTTTTTTTTTGGGAATTTGAATTCAAACGTGTAATTTTCAATCACTTAAACTCATGAGTCAAACTCATGAATCGAGATAATTCTCTTTTTTTTATTGTACATGAATTTGAATTTAGGATCACCAGATTGGAGAGAGGGTTTGTACCACTAAGCTGTCCCATTGGGGACGAGAGAGAGAGAGAGTGAGAGAGAGAGAGAGAGAATTCTCTTTGGCAAATAAAATCATTGCATTTTCCTTTTCTAATGTATATTTATTTTAAAGGCAAATGTGGATCAAACTACATAAAAGTAAAAATATTATAACTTTTTTCCAATGAGTTGGAGACTTGATCCATTGAACCAGACAAAGTCAATGCTTCCATAATTATTCCATGTCTCTTCAACCTCTGAATCAGGCAATGAAATCAAAATGGCAAGGACCATGACCTACGAGGAACAAAAAATTTGAAGGAATAAAAAAGATGAGTTGTTGAAGAAAAAATCCAACCACAGTTGATTCAATGTAAATGTTGAGAGAAAAAACTTACTGGGGTCAGTAGTAATGGTGATGGCAGAATTGCCAAAGCTGCAAGTACCACCACTTTTCTTGAACTTTTGGTAGTAACTGTTGAAGGCATAGGAGGCATGATCCTTGACAGTGTTAGGCTCATAGCAAGGCTGGTTCGGTTGAATATTGCTGCAGTCTGCACCACTGGAGCAAGCCCAGTCAAGACCTTTCTGCAAGGCCACGGTCGATGCTCCTGCACTCGCTACACACCACACTTGTTGTTGTGCATCTAAAAGGTTCATGTGAATTAGAATTCATGCAAGAAGAAGAAGAAGAAAATGACGTCTTTGGCATGAGTTTAAGAAGATTATTGGCTATTTTACCTGATTGTATTGCAACAGATACAACAATGAGAAGAGAAACTAACATCATTGACAAAAAACAAGTTCGCATTTTGAGTGGGGGTGTCGGGGTGATCGGGAAGATGGGAAGACTGGAGCTGCAAAATCGATAGTATTGTAGCAAATGGTTGGGTGAATTGGATTGCAATGTGATACAATATATATATATATATATAGGGAACACCCTACCTGTGGGATAAACATTTTTCATACTATTGAAACATTTTAAAATTAGATTATTCAAGATTATTCAAGATTATGCAAGATTATATTTTTTTATGGCCAAGTTCAATGAAACATTTTTAAAAATTTATTATTTCTCACCAACCCTCACTTTCTTTATTACCCACTAAAATATTCCTTGCAAGACTTAATATTTTGATAATGATGATGATGCGGCATTATATTTTAACACCCAAAAAAAAAAAAATCACATTTGCAAAAACAACTATCTTAATAATCAAAAAAATCACTTTTACCCCTTAAGATATTAATTTTTAAATAATGAAAATGACAAATAATATATGTATAATTTTAATTTCTTTTCGGATCAAACTCAGGTTGAATGTTTCCTGTTCTCTTCCTTTTCAAATTTCACATTTTATTCACAACAATATGCAAATATAAGCCTCATTTTTAGTGAATGAAGATGATTTTCCGGTTGTGCCACCCTCATTTGGTTGAGAGAAGGGTAGAAAGAGAATGTGATTAGAGAGAGATAGATGACGGTTAAAAAAGAGTATTGAATATATCTTTATTTTTGTTACACACAGATATTTGAATCTGAAATTATTAGATTGGGGAAAAGTTGTGACCACCGGACTATATTGAATATATTAATTATATTCATTTTCTTTTACTAAAAAAATGATACAGGTAGGTATATTTTTCAACATATAGATAGAGGTTTTTGCCGGGGTAGCTTTTATGATAGTTTTTATCACCATCTTATCAACACAATATGCTAAAGAAGAAGCTCTCAATCGAACTTGAAAAGGCCAATGGTTCATTCCAGTAGAATTTACAATATGATGGTTACATTCATTCATTATAATATAATCTTATTTATCAACCCACTCCAAGAAAAAGTTGTAGATGGGATCACAAGCAAAAGAGAATGGAACCCATCGATGGTCCCAGCTCCTTACACCAATTACCTTTTTACTTCAATTTTTTTTTTATTTTTTGGTGTAAGTGGATTCCTTACAACTAGACATCGCCGGATTAATTTGATCCAAGTTCTGTAGAGCATTCAGTGAAAGTGTTGGTCCTCTTAAATCTTATTTCTTCATTTTCATAACTCGAATCGGAAACCTATAGTTGCCTTTTATTTCAATTTTGAACCCAAATAATCCTTACATATACACCACAGAGGATTTCTTGTCAAATCCTTAAGAGTTCTCGGAAGACACTGCATATAAATATCAACTGCACAAAAAATCTCACATTTCTTAAGACTAGCAATACAAAATTTGTATCTCATGCTCTACACCTTGTTGAGAGGACAAAATACAAAGGGGAAAACCGTGGAAGCACAGAAGCAATCATTTTTAAACAAACAAATAACATTTTAAAGGATTTTAATGATGATTTTTAAAAATTTAATAATATTTTTTTTATAGAATTTTAACAATATTTCTGATATTTTTAGGGATATTTGCTGAATTAATAGCCACGATCAAAATTATTTTCTATTGATGCCTTGCCAACATTAGACAATGGCACAGATTGCATATATGGATATCTTATAATTCATCCCACCCAAAATTACGTCCAAGGAGGGGGGCGAGGACCTGCACTTTGCATCTATATTTGAGTTCACAGTTGATCATAAGGAATGGCGCATTTGAAAGTGTGTTTAATTTTGTAAAATCTTTATCTATGATTATGAAAGCTGGGAAAACAGACTAATCTCTGATAATGGGCAACGGCAGGTAGTTGGAGGGCCACCTCCACAGAATTAAATCCTTTAATTTCTTACCAAAAGAGACGTGAGAATTCACCCATAGATAGCTAGATGGTTAACAAAATCGCACCCTCAGCCTGAATATATATATATATTTGATAGCAAACGTGAACAAAACAGAAGAGACACACAAAACAGGACAACCTCCCACGCAGCAGGAGACACACCCTCCCCTTAGCGTCCATGCTGACCAATTCCTCCACCTCCGCTGGAGGGGAGGTTAACTCATGCAGGCCCGGCTCCCCCTCTTGACCCATCTTCGCAAGCTTGTCAGCACACTGGTTCGCTTCCTTGTAGATGTGCTTGATAGATAGAGCATTCACTTCCGGCATGTACCTTCTGCACTCCAACAACAGGAACTCCAGAGGGTGGTTTGCTTCAGATCCCCTACACAGCGCCTTAGCTAGGATTTCAGAGTCCCGTCTCTATCTCAATATTCCTCATGTTTCTCTTCTTAGCTATGCACAACCCCTCTTAACCCCCATAGCTCCGCCATCACAGGGCTGGCAGCACCTATGTTAATCCAGAACCCGTGAATCCTGCTTCGCTTATTGTCTCTAAAAATCCCACCAGCACTAGCCTTCCCCCTTCTAATGTTCACGGCTCCATCAGTGTTTAGCTTTACACCCCTTCCTGAGGACATATCCAACCATCTCTGTTGGTTTTCTTGGTCAGCGGTCTCATGCCTGCCTTTCTATCACAGCTCTTTGCCATGCTCAAAGCTAAATTGGCTACAGTTTTGAGGGTTTTTCACTTCTCTTTGGTGGACGAGACTACATCTATCCTTCCAAATCATACATATTGCAGCTATGAATACCATGTCTTCCTCCTCACTGCCCAGCTTATAAACCTTAGCAGTTCCAGCCTTGATCCAAGACCCTAATTCCTCTCTCCAGAATTGTTGATTTCCTTCAATTTTCTTGTCCACCAGCAGCCAAATTCTCCTACCATGCCTGCAATCTCTTAGAGCATGGATGACGGCCTCATCCTCTCCTTTACATTGAGAACAAACCCATCTTCTACTATCCCTCTTCTTTTCTTTTCAGCATTCGTCATGATCTTTCCCAACATTGCTAGCCAGAGGAAGATCTTGACCCTTTCCGGCCATTTAGCTTTCCAAAACCAATTATATAAATATATATATATGGTAACTCAGTACGCCTTTTAGAAGAGTCTAGGCCACCAACATTGGACATAAGATATAACCTCATCATCAGACTTCTTTCCCTCATCCAATGAATCACTTCCTCTCTGTAATAACCGTAATAAAAGGAAAGAGGTGATACCAACAATCTATAGGTATAATGGGAGGACACTCTTTGCCAAAATCTCAAATTAAAGTTATGAAAATTAAAAAATACGCATCAAACGAATTAATCTCTAAATTAAACTCCATAATTATCAAATTAAATTAGTAAAATTTTTTAATATCCATGATCACCTGTATATATTATTAAATATATAATAATAATAATTAAAGAAAAGGAAGGTAGGCGTAGACCAAAATCCGGAGCTCGCTTTCTTTTTTTGATTATACAATAATTTGAATCTAAAATCATCATATTAGAAAAAGAAAATTTGTACTACTAAACTCTCTCCTTAGAAAGAACCGAAACTCACTTTCATTCCCAAAAAGAAAAAAAAAAAACAAAAACAAAATCTGGATCTCGCCGCTTTAGCTCTTCATTCAAGTTGGCCCACCATGTTATGGGCAGGAGTCCGACTCCTCTATTTGAAACTTTAAGCCGTCGTCTCATTTGAACCAAAGAAGACGAGATGACAAAGACTACAGAATGAGTCGGCCCTAAATTGAAATTGAAACCCCCAGCTGCCGTAGTCAAGAACCAAAAAAATAAAAAATAAATAAATAAAAGGGGTAAAATTAGACGTAGACCAAAATCTTAAGCTCGCTGGGTTAGCTCTTCATTCATGTTGGCCCACGTGTTCTGGGCAGAAGTCCAAACTCTATTTGAAGCTCTAAACCTTCGTCCCATTTGAACCAGAGAAGACAATAGATGACAAAGACCACAGAGAGGTTTCACAGAAGGTAGAAGCTCTGGGTTTGGTTGAAGATTACTTCTTGTACCATATGTAAAAGGTTAAAAAATGCAACCAAAGAAACAGTGGACCTTATCTCCAGGGGAAGAATAAACAAGAAAACACGATATTAGAGACAAGGTAAAATTAATAGTTACAAATAGTTCATGTCCCCCCATCCCCAACGGGGACACTTGCACGATCGCAAACACTGCTTCATGAAATGATTTCTCGCAAGCAAAATTATGGACTATCTCAAACAATATGGGACAAGGTTAGTTCTCATGATTTCTGACCACCAGCTTCTTCAACCACCTCTGCTTCTAATGTCTCAGTGGGCCGAGGTTTGGCAAAGGTTTGTTGAACCTCAGCAGCAGGCACTGATGACCACTTATCCGCAAATGCCAAGCTCATCATCTCATATATCTTCCCACCAAGTTGTGCAGGATTTTCAGGCTGCATAAATCAGACCATTATATTACAGATCTTAGAAGCTTAGGAGTGTTCATACATAAGATGATCATTGATATCGATTCTAATACAGAGTGGACACAAGGAAAATAGATATCTTCACTCAATTCTTATAAGTAACTACGCCTAATATGCTCTCTAAATCCCAAAGAGCAAGCTATAGCATCCTCAGCCATATTGATCAAGATTTTAAGACGTTATATCCAATTAGCAACCATTGTTGGTTTAAAATTCACAATAATAAATTTTCAACAGCACCTCATTCCTCTATCATCCAAGTGATGCAAATATGGACCACCTAAAATTTCTAATACTCATGCATATTAGACAACTTCATGTCAAGGTTTCAACTCCATTCACCTCATTAAATGTTGATAGTCACCACCATAACAATTACAACTCCATGAAACCATACTCAAACCAAATTGTAAAATTTTAAATAGAAAGGGATTTTCTACTCACAGTGAAACCACTGGAAATCAAAGCCGTGTCATATAATAAATCAATTGCTCTGAGGGCATCTTCATCATCTGGGTTGCTCTTTTGTGCAACCTACATTGAAGGTGGAAATTAGTGACTTGAATATGCATCTCCCAACATAAAAGATGGATAAACATGAGAATGAAGTCTTTATTATTCAGCATACATTCAAGTTTTTAATAATTGGGTGTTCAGGGTTGATCTCAAACACCCTCCGGCCTCTCATAAACTCCAAGCTTGATGTGTCCCCAACAGTTTGTGATTTCATTAGCCTGGAACAAAATCAGCCCTTGTTAACATACAATAGATGCAAAATAATGATAGCTGCTTCAGTGGAAACAGGGTATACACCTTTCCATGTTAGCAGACCAACCAAACTTCCCAGAAACAAGAACACATGGGGAGGAGCTCAGACGATTTGAAATTTGTACCCCAGCAACCTTGTCACCTAATCGCTTTTTAATCCAGTCACATGTTGCGCCGAACTCCTGTTTCATCTCCTTCTCCTTCTCCTCATTCTTATCACCTACAAACATTTTGATCAAACTGCAATTAATTATAATAGATAACTCCATATTAGCACAAGTAACAGAAAAATATCATGCATATTTCAGATGAATTCAGAAGATAATAAGGGGCAAAACTAGGTGCTTGGGTTCAGAACACAGACTTTATAGCTAGGCAAAGAGATAGTTCTTAATATCTATTTCGCATGAAGAGTGTGGGCAACTATCATCTTATCATCTCATTAATTACAGCACATTAAAAGCATACCAAAAAATAAGCAGAATGCAGCATCCTTAATTCAACTCAACTAATCCTTCATCAGAAACTGGTTTATAATCAGCAATTGCAACAAAATTAACTAACCCAAATCAAGGTCCTCCTTGCTTATGTCAACAAAGTTCTTTTCTTTGTAAGATTTCAAATTCTGGATAGCAATCTCATCAATTGGATCAACCAAGAAGAGCACCTGCAATAATAAAATCCATGATTGTTATTACTACCGGTCCATTATGAGCATATGAAATTTGAATTCAGCGGTCTTTGTTATATGAAAAGACAGGAATGCACACCTCAAAATCCTTCTCAACAAGCCTTTCTAGGAATGGTGTGTTCCTAGCACTTGTTACACTATCGGCAGCAATGTAGTATATGTCTTTCTGCTCAGGTTTCATGTTCTCAAGGTACTCATCCAAGCTGATCATGTCATCCTCACTCTGAGAAGAGAAGAATCTAAGGAGTGGGGCAATCCGCTTGTGGTTCTCACGATCTTCAATACATCCCAATTTCAGGTGTTTCCCAAAATTGTCCCAAAACTTCTCATAATCCTGCAAAGTATTAAGGGATGAGACAATTCAGAATTGGTGGATATGACGTGCTAATATCACCCCCAAAAAATATTATGTAGCTCTTCCACCTGCTTCAAGAGGAGTTATTACAGAAAATTAAATACAGCAGGATATTTATAGAGAATCAAGAACTTACCTCTCTGTTCTCACTCATAGAAATACCCAAAATCATATCAAAGGCCTTCCTAACCAAGCGCTTCCTCATAATTCTTACCTGATGATTGGTTGAACAGAGAAAAGAAGGTGAGAAAATTTTGACCATACACTCTCAGCAAAGACATTTATTAATCACAATCCGGCTTTCTTGTTATATACAAGGTTTCACGTTATATACAAATAAATTGGATATACTTACAATCCGGCTTTCTTGAAGAATTTCACGAGATACATTGAGGGGAAGGTCATTTGAGTCCACAACACCTTTTACAAAGCTCAGATATCGTGGGAACTGCTCCACAAAGAAAAATATTATTAATCACAGATAAATTCATATTGATAATCCAAATTACATAAATGTGGCAAATTATCAATCTTACCAGTTCACCATCAAAGTCATCAGAAATGAAAACCCTCTTAACATAGAGCCTTATATTCTTTGTTTTGGGATTAACTACATCATCCTTCCCCATGGGAGAAACAGCTGGCACATAAAGTATGGACCTGAATTCCACCTCACCCTGCAACATTGATGTTTTATCAGCAAACAGAAACTTAGAGAAGGTGTTCAAATAAATGCCCATGCAAGTGATAGCTTGAAGGTGAGATTGTAGCATGTTCTACATCTGGAAGGTGCCAAAGGTAATGAATGATAAGGGCTTCATTTACTTTCTCATAAGATCATTTTAAGCGACACAGCATATTCAATTCATGGCATGCCATTGGAGGATGAATTATATACAGGGGTGTGAGTCTGTGACTAGGGGGGTGTGTGTGTGTGTGTGTGTGAGAGAGAGAGAGAGAGAGAGCAAAATGAACTTATATAACCTCTGTAGTGAAGTGTGATGATGCTAAAGGCTCCAAATATTCATTGAAGGTCTTCTTGTAAAATTCATTGTATTCTTCTGTGGTGACTTCCTTGGGATTGCGCAACTGCAGATACAAAAATTAAGAAATGAGCAAATAACAATAGCAATGGTAACTTACATTTTAAAACAACTGTTGGAGCACATAAATAAATAACACATAAACCAAAAATCTCACCCATATTGGTTGAGTTTCATTAGTGAGCTCCCAGTCCCAATATCTCTCCACAACAGTCTTTGTTTTCTTCTTCTTCTGTTACATAGGAAAATTGAGACAAGTTACGGCCTACAACAAAAGTGACTACCACGAAAAGAAGCAGGAGAAAGATAACTACCTCAGATTTTTCATCCTCCCCATCCTTTTTAGCTTCAGCTGGATCATCATCAACCTCAACCTGCAACAGACTAGAGATAAGAATGCGAAAATAGACAGAGACTTGCACCATCTTCACCCAGCACAATAAACAAGTTGTTCACAATTCTAAAAGCTGCTAAATAGAAGGTGAGCTCAAATTGCCACATAAGAGTACATTTATATGCAAAGAAATCCAAGGAAGCTGAAACAATTAGAAAGGCATTGTCTCACCTCTTTTGTGTACCCCTTCTCCTGCCAGGTATATATTGGGAAAGATACAAACTGTGAATAGTTCTTAATGAGCTTCTGAATCTTTTCAGGATGTGCAAAACCTTTCTCATCTCGCTGATTACAACAGAAATGTAAAACAGCAAAATTGGCCAGAGAGAATACAACAAATTGTCAAAGACTCCAGTACAGAAAGAAAATTACACGCTCACCTTAAGGTATAGCGTAAGGCGGGTTCCTCTAGGAATGAGCTTCTCTGGATCAGTCTCTTCTCGAACAGTATATGAGCTGGCATTGACCTCTCCTTCCCAGACATATTGTTTATCAGATTTTGGGCTCTTGGTTGAGACCACCACCTTCCAACAAAGAAAAGAAGACATAAGAACATGCACAAAACAAGTTCCCCAGCTAAAGCATAACATCATTGATACGAGTGAAAAATTTTCAGCAAAGAGGATACCTTATCGGCCACTAGGAAGGCTGAATAAAATCCCACACCAAATTGACCAATTAAATTGTTGTCAGAGCCAGAATCCTTGCTCTCCTGTAAAATAACACATTACCATTGTACATTAAATTACATTCACCCAAAGAAAGGGAAAATAGAAGGCCTCTTGGAGAAATGAGATTGCACCTTCACAGCTTTCAAGAACTTCGCAGTTCCACTTTGCGCAATAGTACCAAGACACTCAACAAGTTCTTGCCTCGTCATTCCAATTCCTGAATCACTGCATGAGCAACCAAAAGTTACTACAATGCCTAGAGGAAACAGAAGACAAAATTAAATTTCTAGTTTGGAGCTTACGTTATTGTTATGATCCCATTATCTTTGTCAGTCTGGATACGAATATCAAGATCAACGGCATCTTTTAAAAGCTGAGGCTCAGTAACACCAAGGAACCGCAGCTTGTCCAGGGCATCACTTGCATTGCTGTATATCAGATCCACAGAATTGACAGAGAGATGAGGAGCATGGCAGTATGATGCAATTCAAACAAAGTAAGAAATTCATATTATCAAATCCTCAAGAAGGCCAAAATGAAGTTGAGAATGAATTTGATTGAGGATACACAATAGAACTTTACACGGCCAGCACAGCAGATACATAATTATCCATGCAGACACACACACAACCAAGTAGGAATATTGCAGGATGTACTCATATATTTCATCTTCCTACAGCTGACATGTCACAATGAAGAATGCAGTAGAAAAGAAAGATAAGCTTTATTTAAGTTATAACTGCATATGAAAACATCATAGAATTCAACACGGGGCACAATCTGCAATCATCATATCTTATTCTTTATTTTATACAGAAATTTATAGATAATGTAGATCCCTCCCACTTCTTTGTTATTTACAAAAAGATAAAAAGAAAGAGACTTGAGAAAATTGAGTGAAACAACATCAGGAAATATCATCCCCAGATATGCACAAACAGAATATAAACATATATCTGAAGCATTAAATGTGAGGTGATTGATGTCCATGAAACAACCAAATACTCTGTTACAGACAAGTTATACACAACAAACTTTTCGAACTTTATGCTAGTGATTAATATAAAGGACAGACCTGATAAGTTCCCTCAAAAACACCTCCTTGTTGCTATACAAACTGTTCACAATGAGATCCATAAGACGACTGACCTAATCCAGATAAAGATAAAGAAAAATTAAGTCAATACAGATCATAATTAATTCAACAATAGAAAGCTCAAGAATTCACGCTGCCCACCTCTGCTTGATATTCATACTTCTGCACTGGTGGCACTGATGAATCAGATGCTGCTGCAGTTGACTCATATCTATTGCCTAAGAACACACTGTTTCTCAGGTTAAGCTTCATAGCTGATCTGGAGTTGTCATGATTCCCAGAGGTTAACACTGAAAACCATCTTTGTCTTGTATCTTTTTCCCCAGCCTGCTCTTGGTCAAACACAACCAGTACAATACATAAGAAGCCATATATGTCTATATATACATACATACGTGTATATATATACACATTTACACACACACACACACACACACACACACACACACACAGAGACATATAAGTCTGCAAAAAGTGAGACATAGATAACTGCATGAAATTGTTTTAAAAAGGGAAATTAGCATTTAAAGAAACCGTAAAGTCTAACCCAAAGCATGTCAATCACTGTATTTTAAGATGAACTAGGTCTATTCTGTATATTATCACCACGAACCCACTTAAAAAACATAAAAATTTTCCTGGCCCATCATGCTTAACAAAAACAAAAGAGAAGCAGTCAAATGAATTTGTGACTGGAATTGTATTTCATTCCGGCATTCTATTTTTTTGTCACTTATTTTGCTATTTTTTTTTCTTTTGGCAGAACAAAACTCGGAATCCTGGACCCTGAAACATAAGAGTTCAAGTCATCCGGGTAACCATTTGAGCCAAAGCACTTACAATTGTATCCGCAAAAGGAAAGGGGTTTTCTTTTGTTTTCTTCATGGTTCAACGTTGTCATATGAAATCTAAGTAGGGCAACGCGACACGGCTCCTATAGGGATAGAAAATCCCGATCCCAAGCGATCTTCCCCTCTTACATTGTAGAAAACGAGGATGTTAGCGCTTTCATGGGACTAAATCAAACACACCCATGGAAAGACCCAAACTTTATAATCAAATAGTTAACACCAATCACACATAAAAAATAAAAAAATAAAAAAATCAATCTTTCCCACATATGAATTAAAAGTCGTGATTAAGAGTCAAGTGAAAGTAAGAGAACTTTCAAATATATATTCATGTAAAGAATTTTGATGGGAAGTAAGTGAACTTACGGAATCGATGAAGGGGTTGGAGGAGGAAAGAGGGGCGACAAGGCTGCGAGCTCGAGAGCCTCCTCCATGGCGGAGAACGGAGGTAATCGAACGCTTCGAGATCCTGTGCATATTTCACCCACCGCCAGTGGAAATGAGAGACCTCTCTGTTTCAGTGACTGATTTTGATTAGAGACGGAGAGAGGGGGAATGGGGTTTTAGTAGGGTTTTGAAAGGGGTGTAGAAGGTTCTGGAGTTGGGGATTCTCTGACTTTGTCAGTAGGGCAAAACATGATACCTTTCTCGGCCTAACGGAGCAAAATGTGGGAAGGGTAGCAAGGGAAGATTGTGTCTGGGCATTTTAGTCATTGTAGAGAGGCGGTGTCGAATGTTCATTCTAATACCTTGAATTTCTAGAATCAAAAGACTTTCCAAATGCTGCAATAGCTAGACCTCGGAGGTTCAAGTCCTCCTACAAGCGCTCAACTCATACCTTTAAGGAGCTGGCCCATACCCGCCCACAAGCAAACTAACAAAGTACCAAAGCGGGGCTAAAGAAAACATAGCCATTTTAGGAGCTGGCCCATTTCCGCCCACAAGCAAAGTATTGGGTCAAACCCGCCTACAAGCAAAGTAATTAGAATCAAACCAACAAAATCCTACCGAGCAGCAGGAAGGTACCAAACCTGGACTAAAGAAAACATAGCCACAACGGATAGTAATACAACGTAACAGAAGTACCAAAAAAAAAAAAAAAATACAACGTAACAGATTAGCAGACAGACATTCCTTAGGAAGATTCAGCAGACTCCTCCGATGGCTGATGCCTTGCCTCTTTAGTGAGCTTGAGGAGGTCAAAAATTTCTGCGGCCAATAGAAAGACCTCCCAGATGGGCATTGTCTTTCTTGTACATATTAAACGTATTAAACACACCCAAAATGGAGATTGGATCATTTTTCCATTTCCATTATTGAAATCAGAATCAAATGTTCTAGTGTTAGGAAGCAAAATATTTGGTGATGATGTATTCTATTGGTGCCGTCAACTCATGGTCACGAGCACAACTAATGTGACATCATCTTGCATCGTGGATCATAAAGCATTAGGAAACATCACACAATCAACCTGTAGGGCCAAGAGCCCAATCTTCTTAATATTTTCTCCAAAAAGTCTCCTCAGGATGCCAAGACTAGTAGATGGATCCCTTTTGAGCAATTTTTTTGGACTTCAAAGTTGTACATGCACATCATGGTCTTGTCATTGGTTTGTTAAAATTTCATTACTTTTACAAAAAAAAAATAACATCAAGATGCCAACAAAGGATTCGGTGGAAGGAAATATTAGGATGTCGAAGCCTCATACAATGGCCATTGCACATTAAAGACGACCATAGGATCCAAAAATTAGCATTTTCTTTTTTAACTTTTGCTTCATTTATTTATGCCCTAACATGTCTTCCAACCACTCCTCTGTCATTGCATGCTTCCTAACATATGATTCAATGAGCAAAACTTCAAAGTAGAGAGAGAGAGAGAGAGAGAGAGAGAGAGAAGAAAACTCTGTTCTTTACTTGGTTTTTCTTTTTCCATTTTTTTATTAAGAAGTAAACCTAATTAATATGATTTAATCTTTTATTATAATCAGATTTTCATATATAACATAAAACGATGATCGAATTTATGTGAATACATACAATATAAGTCATTTCATTCAAATTAATACACGAGAGAAATAGAAAAACAATATAATAATAACAAAACGAAAGGAAAAGTAGAATTGGAAGCAATTTTACAGATGAAGAGAAGTATCAACATCCAGATGTTCATAATTTTTAGTATTGCTACTCATCATAGATGGTGCCCCAGTGGGCAAGGTTGCTGATGGTCCTCGCATGCTGTGTGAGCCAAGTCCAAGAGACAGGCTATCTTGATCATGTGGTCTTGTGGGAGGAAAATGATCTATAGGAGATCTTCTAGGTGGAGGAAAGGTTGTCTCGCTTTGTTGCGACAACTTGGCTGGGTCAAAACGGTTTATTGGCTCGCTCACATCAGAGTCTGAGAAGAGTTTGAGAAGCTCTTTTTCCTCTCTCCTCTCTCTCACTCTCTCAAGTTGTCTGAACCTCTCTTGTAGTAGAGCAATGGAGGAAGAAATTACAGTAGGATCTCCATTTTGTCTTCCCATACGTGAGGGAGAGAGAGGGGGGTTATGAAGGGTAGGAATGGTCTCTTCCATGAATGCTACGTGCACATATTTCTGCACAAGATCAAGATGGTTGTTGTCAAAGACCTAATAAAATAAAACCCCCATGCAGCCTCCTAGATGATTCTCTGATGACGAAATGGAGAGAGAAGAATCAACCCATGCAGAAGAAACTCCAAGAAGAAAGAGGCTCCAAATCTCATCTAAGGAGGGTTGGATTGATACGTGAAGGCAAAAGGACTTTTGAGGGGAGAAAAAGTGCAAGAAAAATGGACAAAGTTAAAGTGGAGTGTAGCATTTGGAGGCATCTTTTGTGGGGAATATAGTGTTAGGTGATGCTATGTCCGCTAGTCATTTTAAATAAGCCAATTGTCTTCGTACCAGACGCTAACCTTCTTGGTAGGTTTGTAGATTCATTTGTTTGTTTTCCATGTTCTCTTCCAGTGTTTCAATCTACAGAGGTCAGATAACAGGAGTTGTGAATGTGCACAAAAGAACAAGAATGAGAAGGGAATAATATTATTGTTTGGGAGCACGATGATTGTAGCATTGAACATCTTGGTCAAGGAAAGAGAAAGGAAACCCACTCTACTTGTTTTTTTCCTCCCTAACTTGTTCACCTTGTCAAAAACATTATCATACAATCCAAAAGAATCCATAAAAGAATTCGACAAAATTTGTCGAAAATGGCACAATTTCATTAGTTGCTAAAAAAAGCCGCAATGCACCAATTAGATTATGCCATCTTAACACTCTGCTCATTTGGTTATTTTCTTCGTATCATTCCCTAATATTAAACCCTGTATCTCTGCAATTATTTGAAATTTTGTGTGCAAACAAGTCTTTCCTAGGAAAGTGAAGAGCATATTAACACACATACAAAGACATCTGCTCCAACAACTTTCCACTCAGAAAACATATGAATGTTAATATCAAGCCCAGAGAACAGTCCCAAAACAATACAACCATGAATTTTGTTTGTACATATCATTTGACCAACTCTGACAAGCAATCTTATGCATCAAACCAGCCCAAGAAGGCAAAAACAAAATACATGAATTTCATGCCGCCATGCAATATTTCCATCATATTTTTCATGGGGGCAACAAAATTAGAATGAAAAATCCTTTGGGATCATCTATGTTGACCATAGACCAGATGTCCAGCAGATTAGAAACACCAGGCAATTGCATGAATATCATCCAACACATGTTCAAGGTCCAATTGCATAGGCATTTACAAATAGTGCGTGGTGAACTTGAAGACTTCCAAATCAAAATTAAGTCAAATATGCATACGAAGCCGGGCCACCATTGATGGCTTCATAAAAACGGTTTACTGCTGCAAAATCAACAATTCATAAATAGCTGCAATTCAGGGTCAAGCTATTAGAGGCAAAATGATGGGGCAGTATTCTGAATAAGTTTAGGATTGTAATTTTCACATAATTACAGACACAAGATGAATTCATACTGAAACAAATGCAATCTCTGTTGATGATGTTGCGGTGCATGGTAATTCTTCATTGGCAGTTAAGCAAGATGATGAAAAAAAAGCTGCATGGTCAAAGCAAAATACTGGCTCAAGAAGACGTCAGGATTTTGAGGTGATCATTAACCATAAAGCAACATGTAAAATATACTTTTAGTGCAGAGAGACTGTAAGGGCAAACTTTGGGAGAAATTGGCAATACCAACCAAGTGTAATAACCTAATAACTGACTAGTTTACAGGTTTGCATGTTCATTTGATTCTGACAGTCACAAAGCTGTGAATAGTTTATTGGAATAGGAATACTTCTATTTCTGCTTTGTCTGTAAAAGGTAGCACAACATCATTCTGGCCATGTCTAAAACCTTACTCTTGACAATACATGTACACAATTACACCAAAAAGAAAGGGGGACGCAATGAGGCATCCAAACGGAAAAAAACAAAAAACAAAAAACAAAAAACAAAAACAAAAACAAAAAAAAACAAAAACAAAAACAAAAAAACAAAAACAAAAACAGAAAAGCAAAAGCAAAAAAGAACAAACTGAATGGATCCTAATAGCATAACATGCCGAGCTCTTTTTGCATTCTTTAAAGTACTTCCTAGAAAGCCTCAGCAGCTAGACATAAAGAATCAAACCCACCTACACGAAAAAAAAAAAAAAAAAAAAAAAAAAAACACACACACACACACACACACTTATCTTATATGAGTAAAGACGAGAAATTGCTCCTTGAAATCCAGGTGGTACCCTCAACTCTAGCCAGATAATCCTGATAGTAGCAACGTAAGTAGAGCCCTACAAAATCATAACATACTTAAAGCAACAATAATCTTTGAGTATTGATGATCATGAAGGCTCCATTTGTTGTGTGGAAAATTACGCTTTTAACAAAACTAATATAAATTCTTTGGGATGAAAAACCCTACCTGAATCAGTCCTAATGCTGTACCTTTCATGCAACTCTGCAGAATTCCTTTCAATTGTTGCTTCCTTGTAGGTCACATCTGGTACAAGATGTTGAAAGTAAGACTAAAGTTGAATGATAAAGAGACACAAAACTAATAAAAACTTAATTGTATTTCAAAGCAAGAATACATAGGTTTTGGAGTCTTTGTTCATGAGTTACAAAGAGAAGAAGACAGCAATTTATAGGAGAAGAAGAGAGAGAGAAAGGGACACAAGATGGCCCTCCAACAGCCAGAAATATAGCCGTTGGAGGGCCCTCCAGCAGTTGGCAGAACTAGCCGTTGGAATCCTTTCCAGCGGCTATTCTGCTGGCAGATGGGAAGGGCTCTTAGGCCCTCCCTTCTTGGGCTGGAGGAGAGCACTTTCTTGGGCCTGATGAGACTTCTTCTTGGGCTGGACTGTTTCACCAAATGAGCTTAGAGAGTGGGCTGCAAGGTTTGATACAAAGGCTGAGAAATTCTGGGCTTTTAAGTGATGTTTATTTTCAACACTCCCCCTCAAGTTGGGTGCGAAGATGTTGATAATACCCAACTTGTCCAATATTTCTTGTAAGTGAGTTGCGGTTCCTCCTTTTGTGAAGATATCCGCTAGTTGATCTTTTCCTTTGACGTGAGGTGTGATAATGAGTTTCTCTTCCACTTTTTGTCGGATAAAATGACAATCAACTTCTATGTGCTTGGTACGTTCATGAAAGACTGGATTGGAGGCAATATGAATAGCGGACTGATTGTCACAATGAAGTTTGATGGGAGTTGTGACTCTGAACCCTAGATCTTCTACTAGGGCCTTTAACCATACTATTTCACTAGCGCTAGCAGCCATTGCCCTATATTCGGTCTCCGCACTTGATCTAGATACTACACTTTGTTTCTTGCTTTTCCATGCAACTAGGTTACCTCCTATGAACATGCAAAACCCGGTGGTGGATCTTCTATCTTTAGGATTACCTGCCCAATCTGCATCACAGTATCCCTCAATTCTGAACTTCCATTTTTCTTCATCCAAATTCTTAATCCGGGGGAACCTTTGATATAGTGGAGGATTCTCTCAGCTGCTCTCCAATGACCCTTCTTTGGAGCATGCATGTATTGGCTTATCTGACTCACCGCATAGGCTATATCTGGTCTCGTGATCGTGAGGTAGATTAGCCTTCCTACAAGCCGCTGATATCTCTCGATCTTTTCATAGGGTTCCTCATCGTCTTCTAAGGGTCCGGAGGTGGAAACTGGACTACAAGGCGATCTAGCTCCTAGCTTTCCTGTTTCCTGCAACAAGTCAAGAGCATATTTTCTTTGGGATAGAACTAATCCATTGTGGCAATAGATTAGCTCAATTCCTAGAAAATACTTTAGTTTCCCTAAATTTTTAATTTCAAATCTAGATTTTAAGAAATTTCTAACAATATCAATGAGATGCATATCATTTCTGGTTATTATAATATCGTCTACGTAAACTAATGCAATTACTATTTTATCATTGTTTTTTCTAATAAACAAGGATGAATCGCTATTGCATTTTGTGAAACCATTACTGAGAAGAGCAAGACTTAGTTTTGCGTACCATGCCCTTGGAGATTGCTTGAGCCCATATATTGCCTTGTGTAGCTTACATACAACTCCTTCTTGATGTTGGAAGCCTTGAGGAAGTTGCATATATACTTCTTCTTCTAAGTCTCCTTGAAGGAATGCATTTGCTATATCCATTTGAAACATATTCCATCCATAGTTGGCTGCTAGCGAGAGAAGTACTCGAACAGTGTTCATTTTAGCAACCGGTGCGAAAGTTTCCTTATAATCAACTCCATATGCTTGAGTGTATCCCTTTGCTACTAGTCTTGCCTTGTATCTTTCGATGGATCCATCACTTTTATACTTGATTTTAAACACCCATTTGCATCCCACGGGTTTTTTTCCTTTTGGTAGAGAGATGATCTCCCAAGTACTATTCTTAGTTAGAGCATCTAATTCTTTGTTCATTGCTTCCCTCCACCTAGGATCTTTTGAGGCTTCTTCGAATGTCTTGGGGTTCAATCTCCTTGTCTATCCCATTTATGAATGTTTGATGGCTTGAAGAGACATGAGATGTAGTGTAATAATCATATATGGGATATCTTTGGTTGACCCATTCTGATGGTGGAAGCCTAAGTCTTGTTGATCTCTTAAACTGAACTGGAGGATCACTTGGCTCTTCTAAACTTGGCGAGGAGTTCTCATCCTCACTTGTTCTATGATCTCCCCCTGAATCAAGCGGTAAGTCTTCATCCGTAGGGTTTGATCCTTCTTCCTCATTTTGAAAACTTCCTTCGGCTACTTGAGGCTTGATTGGGTTTTCAACTTCTTGAGTAGCATTGGGAGTTACTAGAAAATCCCAAGTGGTTGTTTGAGAGCTTTCCTTTGGAATTTCGTTTACTTCTTTTCCTGAAAAGTAGAACTCATTCTCCAAAAATATCACATCTTTCGATGTGTATGTGCGGTTAGTAGAACAATCATAGCATCTATAACCTTTTTCAAAGGATGCATACCCAAGAAATACACACTTTTTTCCTCTATGTTCTAATTTGTTTCTTAAATGTGTAAGAATGTGAACATAGCATATGCAACCAAATGTTCTAAGGTGAGAAAGTTTTGGTTTTCTTCCTAAAAGAAGTTCTAAGGGAGATAGGCCTTTCAAAATATCAGATGGCATGAGATTTATAACATGTACCGCGGTTTTAACCGCATCACACCAAAATTTCTTAGGTGTGTTTGCATAAAACATCATAACTCTAGCAATTTCTAGTATGTGCCTATTCTTACGTTCGGCTACCCCATTTTGTTGGGGTGTGTAGACACATGATAGTTGGTGTATAATGTCATTATCCTTGAGATAGTCTTCAAAATTGTGGCTTGTGAATTCACCACCATGGTCGGATCTTAGGATTTTTATGTTGGCATTATATAGTTTACTCACATATTTCACATAGCTCTTGAGAGCTTCAAGAGTTTGGTCTTTGGTGTTTAAAAGATACACCCATGTATACTAGTCTTATGATCAATGAATGTGATAAAATATTTATATCCTAAATGAGAAATAATGGGAGAGGTCCAAACATCGGAATGAATCAAATCAAACGCATTTTCATATATTGTTTTGGAAGTAGGATACATAGTTCGGGTTTCTTTGGATAAAATACAAGCTTTACAATGTCTGTTCTCGTAATTTAAGTTTGAGAATAGACGTTTTAAAGCTTGGTCACTAGGATGTCCCAATCGCCCATGCCAAAGAGATGAATCTTCCTTGATATGAGCCAAAAATGCATGTTGTTCTTTGTCCAAAAAGTAGAGGCCTCCTCTTCTAGAACCCTTGCCAATCAATTGATTCGACTTGAGGTCCTGAAAGGAAACCGAGTTTGGGTCAAAGATAACTCTACATTCTTGATCCTTAGTGATTTTACTTATGGACAATAGATTTGAAGTAAGCTTGGAAACATATAAAGCATTTGTTGATTTTCCAAAAATATCAATTTCCCCAACTTGGCTTACTTTCAAATCTTGCCCATCAGCAACTCGTACTATCTTATGGTTAGAGAGGTTTTTAAAACTCTTAATTTTTGACTTATCTCTAACCATATGATAGTCGGTACCCGAATCAATAAGAAATTCTTCCGAATGTAAATTAAGAGGTTTTTGAATTATACCTTCAAGAGGAGAGATTTGTTGAAGCCTTTCTGTGACACTTTCAAGAGTGGTTTTGAGGGCTGCAAGCTCGGCCATAGTGGAATTTTGAATCGTTGCTTGTTGGGCATTAGCTTGTGCTCCAAAAGTTGAGCTTCCTTGTTGATCCTTTGGCTTGAAGCTCTTTGGTCTTAAATGAGGATGTAAGAACCAGCATTTGTCCTTTGTGTGTCCTCTTTTTTTGCAATGAGAACATACCTCCTTTTTGAGGTTCTTGGCTGCCGTGAAGTCTTGGGTGACCATGAAGCCGTGAGCTTCCATTTTCAGCTTGGAGCCTTCCTCGATTCTCATGCTTACTTCAGTTCTTTGGATCATATTTTGCACTTCTCCTAATGTAGGAAACTCCTTCATTCGAAGGATTTCTTGTCGAAGATGGGTGAAGGAATCGTCCAACCCCATTAGAAGAGCAAAAATCTTGTCCTCCTCTCTCCTTTTTTGGATGACTTTAAGATCGATGGAATCCGGCCGAAAAGTCATCAACTCGTTCCATAAATCGGCGAGTTCTCCGAAGTATTGTGGAAGAGACTTTCCTTCCTTCTTAATATTTGCAATTTGCTTCTTCAACTCAAAGATTCTTCCAAGGTTGGACTCTTGACCATATAGAGAGAGCATTGTGTCCCATACCATTTTGGCATTAGGAGCACATGTCACCATGGCTTTGTGAGTCTCATCCAAGGAGTTTAGCAAGATGATAAACACATGATCATCTCTTTTCTTCCATTCTCTATATGATGGATTGCTTTCATCAAGAGGATCGTCAAGAATGAAACCCTCCAAATTTTGAAAATTGAGAGCTCTCTTCATAATACTCACCCATTGATAGTAGTTTCCCCCTTTCAATTGAATGGATGATAAGCTTTGAATTTGGGTGAAGTTTATGGGAGGAAGAGGGTCACCCAACCTTGAAGAGGATGGGATCATTTGTTGCTCTGATACCATGTTGAAAGTAAGACTAAAGTTGAATGATAAAAAGACACAAAACTAATAAAAACTTAATTGTATTTCAAAGCAAGAATACATAGGTTTTGGAGTCTTTGTTCATGAGTTACAAAGAGAAGAAGACAGCAATTTATAGGAGAAGAAGAGAGAGAGAAAGGGACACAAGATGGCCCTCCAACAGCCAGAAATATAGCCGTTGGAGGGCCCTCCAGCAGTTGGCAGAACTAGCCGTTGGAATCCTTTCCAACGGCTATTCTGCTGGCAGATGGGAAGGGCTCTTAGGCCCTCCCTTCTTGGGCTGGAGGAGAGCACTTTCTTGGGCCTGATAAGACTTCTTCTTGGGCCGGACTGTTTCACCAAATGAGCTTAGAGAGTGGGCTGCAGGGTTTGATACAAAGGCTGAGAAATTCTGGGCTTTTAAGTGATGTTTATTTTCAACACAAGAGAGGAAAGACAGTTTTTAAATTTAGAAAATTCTATCACATAGCATATTTTTGCCTAAAAGCATGCGTATTTGGGGGGAGAGAGAGAGAAAGATGGAGAGGGAGGGAGAAAGAGAGAGAGAAAGAGAGTATAAATGACTTTGCAATCTTTGCGTGGGATAACTCCGTCATTAGCATAGCACCATCCTTTTGGGCCAAAACATGAGGCTTGTGAAAATAAAACCATAAATGTACGAGGTAGTTACAGTAAGATATAACCATTCCACCAAACAAGTTCTCAAAGTATGGAAGGACTTATACATTTATTTTGAAGTTTCATCCACACTAATCCATTGCCCTGCTTATAGGTAGTGCAATATAATGATGATTTCAGCCTTAAGTCAAGTAGTTTGAGACAGGAAATCCAAATTAGGTAGTAGGTTCTGGTTTAGATAAAACAAATAACCGAGTATGCAATGACATGCTCGCAAGAACACAAAAATACATGGTAAAATGAAATATGAGCCTGAAACTGCTAATGAATGCTACAAAGACAACAGAAACATATGGAATAAAGAACAACTAAAATAAATTAAAAATAAATTAAAAGCAGAAAGAGAAGACTAAACTGTACAAAGAACTAAATTACCTGCTAATGGCTGGAATATAGCTGTTGACATCTGTTGCTTGCATCTGTGATGAATATAACTTTTTTCATTTGGTTCAGTTCCCATTTTTTCTTTTTTTTTTTATCATAAAAGAAAATAATTGTGCTGATGAAGAATGTATTATGAAAGAGTAGAGGATGAGACATCCTCCGACGAAAATAAAATAGAACTCAATTTGAAAGTGCTAATAACTGATTATTGGCCACTGCAGATGTGAAATATATAGCACCAATATTAAATTCCACAAATTGGCCAACTAACTTAGAATCCAAGCAACTATTTTTTCTCTGGAGGCATATCTAAGTTCACTGCTATGATAATCTGTTACACGACCACAGGAACTTGCACAAGTTACTCAACACCAAACTTAAAAACTAGATGTACCTCATTATAAGGAGCCACACTTAGAAGGTTCAAATGATTTGATGGAATGAATACAAGGAGGAACTGTCAAAGTCAAACAAACTGTCAAAGTCAAACAATTGCTTTCTTTCATTTTTTTTTTTTTTTTTTTGCCATGATTTTACAGTATTGAGCCAAAGCAATCTTCCATACTGAAGAACTTCATGTCATACCACACCCACACAATTCAGGAGGCGTACATCTCCTGGCGGATATCTAGAGGCATTTGAATTTTCTGGATGAAGATTCATTCTTCTGCTAGCTGTTGAAGAACGTAGGGAACAGAGAGAGAGCAGGGAAGAGACAGAGAAAGAGAGATTTCCAGATAGTTACTAATGTTTTGCAAAACCTTGAAATGGATGCCCAATAGATCACTCTAAAGAATTACAATCTAGGTGCTGTTTCCAACATTACAAGCAAATCATGGTCCAACGCACAATCTTAAGCATTCATTAACCCTGCTGGATTTCATTAACTAAGGCAAATTTCAATTACGATATCCTAGATCTCCATGGATACCATTTCAAGTAATATATATCTTTCAACAATCACTTTTACAAAGTTAAATTTTACTATATCAATAACCCACTCCCCCAAAAGGGAGAAGGAACCAACCAATTTTCATCTTCACGGAACTTGTTTACATGATGTTGTTGAATGCATTCTGACAAACTTTAATACTACTTTTTAAATAAATGAACCAATTATTATGTATGCTTAAATGCAATAAAATCAATTTATGGACACAATAGGTAAAGCAAAAGTAGAACAGACAAGCTGCCTACATATAAACAGCTGTGTTTTCAACTGAAATCAACTGAAAGATGGATGTGTTTTCAAAAACTTAGAACCATTTGAGAAAGATGTATGTTGATTACCATAATTAATCAAATGAAGCTACTACTGTGTCAGAAAGCAATTTCCCTTAAGACAGGTTAAGGCACTGGTACAGAGAAAAATTACTTTATTCAAGCTGCTCTTTTAATAAAGCAATCAACTCAAGCATGGATTTAGTTCCAGGAATCTAATTAAGATGTTTCTGATACATAACAATGCTATGTATCTTTGTTTATAGGTGAAGCGAAGGTAGTAAAACCTAGATAATAGAGATCCAATGGAGCATTAAGATGCAGTTTTCTTAATCCCCCAAAAGAAGTCACGATTTTATATATTTGATAGGGAAAATCTATCACAACGGTATGATCAAGAAGTGTTTTCTTATAGAATAAGTAACCTCCATGATCATATAGGTAGGGCGAGCACATGAAAGGTAGAATTCTTCAGAATACTGAATATCAAAATCATTCTCTTGTAAATTCCTCTCTAAATCATATTACAAATGTAACAAGATTCCTTTCATTCTTGCTCATCCAAGCAAAAATTTTGATATTCACCCTTAGTAGCACTTTGTTTAGTCAGACGGGCTAAAAAGAATTAGCAAAAAAGATTTACCGCAAAAGAGGAGACCACATGGAGCTTTATCCCCTAATATCCATTTTAATTACCAGAGTTTTAAGGGGCTTGGTGATGATAAAGATGATAATGTGCTTCAAAAATGTGCAATGATATCCATTATATGGTATATCTATATAGAGTGAAATGCTCATTTGTTATTGAAAAAATTCCTCTGACCTCAGTTTTATTTTATCTTGCCTTTCCAACATCTTTTTAATTTTGTAACCATTCTCAAGATTTCAGTTAGACTGATGCTTAGGATTGGCGGGAGGTGGACATAAATTATAATAAATGTGATCATTTGTCTGAGGCATTTTGTAGGCCCAAGTTGAGGGTGGCCTTGGTAGTGTTTAGAAACATCTCATAAGCAAGGAATCATTTCTAGTGGTTTCCTTCCGAGTTTGATCCTTTACAGCAAAAGGTGATCAAAAGGAAGAAAGCCCTTATTGTATCAGAATTCAGGAGGATATCAAATTTCTTAAAATTCTCTCTCTTTTTTTGGAATCTCCATTATCCATAATTCTCCTATTTCCAACTTTTACATTCTGCAAAGGAACTCTGTCTAGTGACTTGCATTTCCAAAGAAATTCTACAGATGAGATAATTTGGATCTTTCGTCCATTCTCAATCACCTTCCTTTCTCTGAACAGAACATAACAAGATGAACTCCTAACATCTCCGGTGGTCCTTTTTTTTTCAGTTGCAGACCATTCTCTATTGATTAAAAATAAGACTCATCTGCTCCTCTGGAACCTTCATTGGAAAGCTAGATTTTATCCAAAGTCAAAGCTTTAGTTTGGTGTCTGAGTAATAAGGGAGAAATACCTATAACCAATCGCAAATTAGGAAGCCAAACAAAGCACAGACCCCAATTGGTACATTATTTATGGCACTAATAATAAACAAAGAGTCAACTACTTTACTCATTAAGACATGTGTCGTTGGACTTGGAAAGTAACACTTCGAGGATAAAATTTACTCTCATAAAAATTATTCTTTCTCTTTATGCGGTTGAATTAGGAAAAGTTTTCACCTTTGAGAAATTTCAATAATAATTTTCACTTATTTCCCCATCTAAGAGAGGAGTAAGAAAGTTACCCAAAAAGAGAGATGGAAAACCTAATTTGAGGACAAAATTTACTCCCATAAATATTATTCTTTCTCCTTGTGTGGTAAGATTAGAAAAAATTTTCACCTTTGAGAAATTCCAATAATAACTTTCACTACTTCCCCCATTTTTAAAGAGAGAAAAAAGAAGAGTAAGAAAGTTGCCAAAAAGAGAGAGGAAAAGCATAATTCTTTTCATATTTTGTGTTGTTATTGTTATTATTATTATTTTCATATTTTCCAAAAAGTGGGATCAAATGGCCCTTTATGCATCTTAAGCAACTATTGGATTAATTCTCACTACACTTTTCTTGGAACTTTTAAGAGATTTCATTCTTTAAAAAATAACAGACCAAATGCTAGTTGATCTGTGTGATGCTTCCCGTAATTTGTGGCACTTGGACAGAAAGAAACACAAAAGAGATCGTCCTTTAGAGACTGGATTTTGCCACACAGATTTCTATGGTAGAAGTTCAGAGGTCCTTTACCCACTACGGTGACATGGCCATGCCACTGGTGCATTCCAGGATTCTTTTGGCTAATATTCAGAGAGATTAGGAATCTTCTACCTTATTGATATTCCTTTTTCCGTTTCCTAAGAGAATATTTTCACCCTCTTTTCCTCTTTCTAGAAAATCTTCCTGGTCAACAACAGAAATAATATTCTACTAGCTCATTAGCTTGAAAATCAAATAAAAGGAACAAAGGTCAAGTATATCTCAGAAAAATTATTGCAGCCCACTTTTAAGATTGTAAATTCTGCTGATTTCAAAATGGTAAGTTTATATGATAATCTACATACACAAAAGGATACAACTCAAAAGAATAAAGAGGTTGATTTTATTGTATGGACTACACAAAAAAAATAAAAATAAAAATAAAAAAACTGTAACTGTGGTTGATGATCAATTAATGAAATCAAGAAAAAGAAAAAGAAAAAGAGTCCATGAAGTGTGTAGCAGAAAAAAATTGGTGCCATACCAAATCTTACATGTACATTGTCTTACACTGCTACAGTTATTAGCAACAAAAAGTATTCTGACGATTGAAAATTCAAATGGAGGCCCTGACCCTGCAAGATAGAGAAGAAAAAGAGTCAAACCTGTTTTAATCTGTATTCAGCACTCTGCAAGAGAGAAATATAATTTGATGGAGACAAACTAATCATAGGTGATTTGAAAGAATAAATGGTTGACAGGAAAATCCCAGGCAAAATCTATGTATCTGTTCGAAACTTTTTTTCTCCGCTTCAAGGATCCTAAAAATTAAGTATTTTAGTTAATGCATTCAAAACAAAACTGCTTCAAAAAATAAGAGAATATGATAAAGCAATTTCTAACTACTTATAGTGCAAGATAGACACAAAGAATCTAAAATCAACTACTGAAAATGACGCACTGTGCTAAGAGAAGTAATTCTTAAGCCAAAAACAACAAACTCGTGGGGGCCCTTTCTTAGCAGGGCACAAGGACTGTAACTGATGTAACTCAAGAAATCTTTCTAAGTACTAATAAAATATAGTCCTACTCTAGCCATTCTTGAGTTACATCAGTAGCATAATTGGAAATGCCCCATTGAAGGGCTTTTAGACTTTGTGGTGGTGTTGCAGCAAAAATGGCCTTGCAATAGGCCACAATGGATGCATACATCTGTTTTGCAACCATCATGGGCATAATGGCTGTTACATCCATTTTTCAGTTCCTTGTGATTTACCAACTTGCCATTCTCTTTTGTAAATGAAGCATAAATCCACCAAAATTCACCTCGGTTTGAAGGTTACCAGATAGATTACCCTTCCCCTCTAACCCTTTCTTTTCTTTTCTAAAATATCATCCCCAAAATAGTCCCCCAAGCAAGGAACCCTTGTTAGGCATGTAGGGCTTCCAGAAGTCGTGCCTGGCCAAATTGATCTACTCTGACAAGTAACTGAGTAAAACCTTTTAACTCAGGAAAAAATGAAAATAATTCCTCAACACTGTCTGTCCTCCCTCTCTTTAATTATATTCATCCTCACAAACAGTCAAACAAGAAGACATAAAAACATGTCTTATAAAAAAAATAATAAAAAAAAATCAAATATGAATAACACTTCACGTCAACACTCACACCTTAACTCATGGCCATTCACAGCTAATGCATGTTATCATGCATGACAAGTTATATCATCCGATACAGGTGGCCAAGAAGACTAGGGACTTTGACCACTACAGCATGTTTATCCTGCACTATAGCCAGGCCCATGAAGGGGAGTCTGTAATACACTTCTAGCGAAAAAAAAATATATTATGACATAGTTTTACTAGTGTGGGTTAATGTAACTACTTAGGGTGGGTTAATGTAACTACTTTTAGCAGTATATAAAGATTCGCGGACTACATGAAAGTACTGATTTTCAATTTCTTCTTTCAAGTCAATGCACTTGCTACAAACATACGTAAGAACAGTAATAACATTCATCCATAGTTTAAGGTACCCTACGGCAATGCATCAAACATAATTAAAAACTTCACTCTTTCCACAGTAAAAACTCTTCTAAAGAAGCATACTTTGCTTCCACTCTACCTTCTCATTTAATTAGCTCCAACGGGCGTGATGGAAGGGGGGATTGTTGGACTTGTTTCACCACCCTTTCACCTCAGTAAACCTACTCCCTCCCTCTCTATCGTCATTTTGAATTTAGCTCACACATGCATAACTTCATGGTTACAATGGATTTGTCCAGCCTACACAATCCTATTATTGATATGGAATAAGGTGACTCATACTAATCAGAAGTTTGCATATACACCTTCATACACACAGAGTCAGGGGGTATACCAATGGTTATATTATAACAGAACCAACGAAATATGGTATGGGAAGTAGAAATCTTAGTTTTTGTCATATAGGACAATCTAATTTTATTTTTATTTTTATTTTTATTTTGTATTTCATAAACCAAAATCTTCTGAAACTTAATTTTATTTCTTTGGACATTCAATTATTGTGAAATTATGATTCCCAGACAAGAAACACTCAGGTAAACTGAAAAATGAGGGACTTTAATGGATGGGCCATCATTTCACATTAAAGAAAGAAAAGTACAATGTTGGAACAAACAAGGATCTCTACAGGACACGGCAACCAAGAAGGCTAAAAAGCCCACATGTTGTCATAAAAAAAGAGATAATAATCATTGGAGAGAAAATTATGTGCTTGTGTAAAACTAAAAACAAAGGAAATTAAAAGTTTGCTCAAGCCTCTTAATTTTCACCTGAATAAAATGATCTCCTCCATTTGCATTGTGTTACAGCTAGACCTTATTGTTGTATGTGTGCAGTTCAAGTAGTAAACTTGTGGAGTAAACAGCATGCCATGCTTTGTGGATAACTGAAACAATTGTAAGCAATCAGAATTTATGCATTTTCTTACAAGATCATATTGGATGATAAGATAAAAACTATGAAATTGTTCCAATAAAATAAAATAAATAAAAAAAAAACAAACAATCAAAACCTGCGCACCATTTATTGGATGATTGAGCTACAAATAGATTATGGCTCAAAAAATCATTTACACCTTTAGGGGGAAATTTACTCATTTGGCAGGCTCCGGGACAAATCTATTTCTGTCTGAACAACATCAGAATCATGAACCTTTATTTTCCATGGAAAACCCCAATGCTCTTAACTTCTCAGCAACCTGATATGTCTCAGCAGGTTTGCCTGCTTTGGACAATTCTCTAGCCATGATTACATACGTCTGAAAATTAAGCTTGCATTTTTTTAGTTCCAAAATGCATAGAAGCTTCATGCATTGATCAAATTCCCCTTCCTTAAGCAACCCATCAATCAAGATTGTCCAGGCAACCTCATCAGCATTCCATTCTCCCTCAAGCATGCTTTCAAACAAACTATGAGCTTCTTTCACTTGACCTGCTTTGCAAAGAGCGCAAATCAATGCTTTGTAAGCAGATAAGCCAGGCTCTAAGCCTCTTTCAACCATTGAGTGATAGATCCCCAGAGCTTCATTCCATTTTGAATTCTTACAATGGGCAAACAGTAGAGAGATATAAATTTCTTCATTAGGACATAGTCCTTTTTCTCTCATGTTTTTAACCAACTGTTCTGCCTCATCATATCTGCCCTCTCTGCACAGACCAGTCATTAAAGTGCTATAGGTATCAATTGTTGGGTCACATCCATAGTCTGACATTCTAACTAAAAGATTACACATTATATCAAAATTGGCATCCTTCTCATGAATACCAAAACTATACACTGCTTCATGTTGGGCGGCAACCTTTTGTGTAAGCAACTGACATTCTTTCTGCAAACCTTTTAGCAACACATTAAATGTGCGATAGTTAGGTTTACAACCCTTACTAACCATACGCTGAAGAAGTACAAATGCATGATCAAGCCTCCCCAGTGAAACAAAGCCATCAATTATTGAGGTAAATGTTACCTGATCAGGAGACAATCCTTGGCTCTCCATTTCTTCAAGTAACTTCTCTGCTTCACCGGCCTTGCCCTCTAGACACAAGCCATAAATAAGACAGCTATACGTATACAAATTAGGTAAACAACCATTCTTTTCCATTTCATGGAAAATTTTCAGTGCTAGGTGGCTCCCACCATTCCTACAGAGCCCATCAATCAAAGTTGTGTAGGTGATAACATTTGGTAGCAGTCCATCAGCAACCATTTTACAAAAGAGTTCATCTGCTTCAGATAACCTGCCCGCTTTCGACAAACCATTTAGAATAGCATTGTAACTTTCAACACCAGGTTCATAACCTTTTTTCTTCATCATCTTCATCAGTGACAATGCATCATCCACTGCCCCCTTCTTACATTGACTATCAATCAAGGCAGTATATGTGACACAATTGGGGTTTAAACCCTGTGCTGACATTTCATGGAAGAGAATGAATGCCAAGTCCTGTTTTCCACCTTTGCAAAATCCAGAAATAAGTTCAGTGTATGTCCACTCATCAGGCTTACATCCCTTCTCTTTCATTAACTCCAATAATCTCATAGCATTATTAAGATTTCCACTTTTAACATATCCATTGATCAGTGTATTGTATGTGACTGTTGTTGGTGATGGACCTCCCTTGAGCATTTTGCTGAAAAGAACCATTGCCTTCTCCACTTCACCCACTGAGCACAACCCCTTCATTATTTGATTATAGGTTTTAGTGTTTGACATACTTCCATGGCCCTTCATCCAACAAAAAATTATCACAGCAGAGTCAAATCTTCCTGCTGCACACAGTTCATTAATCAACACATTGTATGTTACTGTATTAGGGACCACACCAACCCTTATCATTTTGTGGTACAATCCAATCGCCACCTCCAGCATGCCTGATTGTGACAAGCCACTGATCATACCAGTACACGTCTGAACATTAGCTTGACATCCCCTCTCCTTCATACTAGCCAAAAGATCACAAGCCTCCTTAACACGACCTACGGCACACAGCAAAGTGATGGGAACAGTGTATGTAAAAACTGTAGGTTCAATTCCTTTTTCGATCATTTCTTCAAGCAACTCCAATGCCTCATCAACTCGACCCTCATCACAAAGTCCATTAATAAGAGTAGTATACGTCACTGAATTTGGATCAACACACTCCTTTATCATCCGATCAAACACCCTGAATGCCAAATCCAAATTCTGATTCCTACAATGCCCAAGAATCAAAGACGTATATGTAAAAACATCCGGACTCATATCATACTGAAAGATGCGACTTAGAATCAGCTCAGCATCCTGAACCTTGCCCTTTTTACAAAGTATATTGATCATGGTATTGAATGTCAAAAGACTCGGTCTAATTTCACTATTCAACATCTGCTTATATACATCTTGAGCACTTTCAACCATCTCAAACCTACCCAATTGGATCAACAGCGTATTGTAGCTATATAAAGTAAACCCAAAACCATTCTTAGCAATTTCAATCAAATACTCTAGTACCCTTTTAATCTCTTGTTCATTGGAACAAGCTTTGATCATCAAAATGCGAATGTGATCGGCAGGCACGAAGTTACAGTCGTGGACAAGCCTATTCAAGACAGAAATAAAACAGCCGAAGCTATGTTTGTAAAAAGGTCTCCTAGAAACCAAGTAGAAAAACCTGAGGGCTGAATCAGTATCTTTATTCAAATCAACAATTTGAGCAACATGATGGGGCTTGAGTTTGGGAATCAAAGTTTGCAAGCTTGGATTTTTTTCCCATTGAGGCTGAGACAAGATGTTACATACCGCAGTGACTAATTCGGATGGAAAATTAGAAGATTGTGAGAAGAATCTAAAAAAATAGGGAGAATCCAAACGAGAATAGAATGAATAAAGCCGAATGATAGATGGCCTTTTGAGAGCGTGCAGCAGATACCAATTCATGAGCTGTGGTTGGTGCTTGTCACCGAAGGACTTCTTGTTGCTGCTGAGTCCTTCCTTCAGAGATCAGAAGACGAAGAAGAAGAAGAAGAAGAAGAAGAAAAGGTTTTAATGTGAAGAATTGGTGGATGAGTGAACGCGGTCATTGGAAGACCATGCGAGGGGGAGAGAGAGAAGTGCCCGTTGAGAGTCGGGGCCTTACTAGGGTTGTTTCTGATGGTGGACACAGTATTTTTTACTGTTCTTTTCTAGAAATTTGAAGAGAGTATTTAGTAGCTATGTGCGGACGTGGCCTTGAAGAAAAATAATTTTTTTTAAAATATCCGTAATAAATTAATTTCAAAAATATCACATGTTAAATTTTTAAAATTCAATATATATTATTTATAAAATAATACCGTATCGAGTTTTGAAAATTCAACACGATATAGAACAATACCATATCAAATTTTAAAAACTCAACATAATACTATTCATAACTATCTTATATCGAGTTTTTTGACATGATATTATATATATCGATTTTTAAAAATTCAATAATGAAAACTCGATATGATATTATTAATTAAACAGTGTATACTGTTTAATTGAATAGTATTTATTGTTTAATAAATAATATCATGTCGAGTTTTAAATTGGATATGGTGTATCGTGTTATTTTTAAAATTTTATAATGATTCGTCTTATTTAAAATTTTTTTTTTTTTCTTGAGTCGGTTCCAACAAAGCTCGAGTATTTTGTACTTACTTTGATGGGCGGTGCATGATGAGGTGAGGCGGTAAAAAGAGACTTCAGCATTTTGTGAAAAGGGGAATTAGAAAAATAAACAAAAGGTAATTACAATTTTGAAGCAAAAGGTTTTTTTTTTTTGTTGTGGTGTAGAGATCTGAATTTAAAATTATTAATTTAGAGGAAAAAGATTTATATTATTAAATTATTTTTATTAGACAAAAGAAATGCACTATTAGGCACATTAATCATGGTAATCGATAATCTGTAATTATAATTTGTATTATTATGATTATTTATGATATTGAATCGTAGATTATTAATTAAATAAAAAATATTAAAATAAAAAAAACCTTTAAGGGAGTAGGTTAGAACATGTCCCTTAAACTATAGCCCACTTGTTTAGCTTACCCGATTGTTATAGTACTTCAACTCCATGGTTGCAATGAATTATTACAATAATAACAAAATTAGTAAAGAGTTTACTTTGAGACTAAAAATTATGTGTAATAATAACTCTTGATCCATTTAGTCTTGGCATCATTTTTTTTTTTCGCTTACTAGTTCATGGGGTAGGGGAGGGAGAGGAAGTAAATCGAACTTTAACTAATAGAATGTTATATTATATCAACGTCTGATGGCTCAGTGGATTCGAGAATTGATACCCTTAATTATGGTCAGAAGTTCGATCCCCCATAAGAACGGAAAAATTAGCGTTAGAAGATCTTCCCCCTCAATTGGGTCTTGTAAGCGGTCGACTTAAATTAATCAGGACGAATCCCTGAATATTGGATTGGTGGTCTAGTCATGGTACCAAAAAAAAAAAAAAAAGAATGTTATATTATAGTCTAGAATGCTATCACCTGACTAAAGTCATATTTATTATTTTTATGTTGATGAATATTAGGGGTCCAGATTTTGGGTTATGTATGCTTATTTGAACATAAACCCAAACTAGACTGAATTGAGCATCGAAAAAAACCACCGTAGGTCTCCAATTATTCGCCAACTCTCAAACAACTCAACTTCATTTTTGTGGAGTTGTGTGAGTTGAGTGAGCAATCGGAGATTGATGGTTGATGCTGATGCTGCTGGACAGTTGTTTGATCAGATGCCAAAACAGGAAGGTTACTTGGAATTGGTTTTGGTCTAATCAATAGGAATCATGGAACTCCTATCACGATCATGAAGAATGCTGCAGTTTGTAACGTTGGTATAGGCAAATCTTTCCAGGATAATGTATGTTTCAGTAGGTGATTATTGTTTCACAGTAGTATAGTTAAGAATGAAGATAAAGTGTGCTGAGCTTTGTCGGATAGATGACAAGAAAATGTACGCAAGGTATAAACAGTCCCAAGATAAAGCAGGATTTTACTAGAAGTACATCAGAGCTGATTAGATGCTGAGATCAAGGGGCTTCGATGGATCAAACAGTTTTGAGTAATGTTACAACAAGAGCACTCGTGCTCTTTGTTCACTCATTTTCCAGGGACGAAGTTTGTGGCATAAGCCCAGGCATTGTTGGCTACTGGATCAGCAATGTGGTCAATAAGGTTCTCAATAGGGCCCTTGCCAGTGACAATTGCCTGGACAAAGAATCCAAACATGGAGAACATTGCCAGTCGTCCGTTCTTGATCTCTTTCACCTTCAATTCTGCAAACGTGTCGGGGTCATCAGCCAATCCAAGTGGGTCGAAGGCACCGCCAGGGTAGATCTTGTCAAGGCCTTCACCAAGAGGACCACCGCCAACTCTGTATCCTTCAACGAAACCCATGAGAACAACCTGGACAGCCCAGATTGCAAGAATGCTTTGGGCATGGATAAGGTTGGGGTTGCCAAGATAGTCAAGTCCACCCTCAGAGAAGATTTGAGCACCAGCCTTGAACCAGACAGCCTCACCAAATTTGACGCCATTCTTTGCAAGGATTTCGGGGAAGACACAACCAAGCGCACCAAGCATCGCCCAGCGGCAGTGTATCACCTCAAGCTCTCGGTTCTTGGCAAATGTCTCAGGGTCTGCAGACAATCCAGCAGTGTCCCAGCCATAGTCACCGGGGAATTCACCGGTCAAGTATGATGGCGTTTGCTCGGAGAATGGACCCAAGTATTTTGGACGGTCTGGGCCATACCTACATCATTAGTCACAAGCAAGGCGTTAGATTTTAACAATTAATACTATGCAGTCTATAAAGTGACATAGGTCCGGTGTAAACGGTCCACAACTATCATCAATTTGGATGCTTCATATGATCTACTAAATGTCAAGCATCGTATTTTGCAAGAATAGAGATTCATAGTCCATTTTTCTTTTGTACTTTCATGTACATATCGTAGGTTCAAAGCTAGGACGGTGCTTTAATGGCTAAGTTGCCTAAGATTGACATCTAAGAGCCTGTTGTAGTGAGTGAGCAGATATACCCAGATTGAAAATTAATTTTGATTTGCTTGCAGAAGTGCTTACCAAATGCTCTGTGGGACGCTCTTGACGGTTCTGCGCATGGAGATGCGGCCTCCGAAGCTGCCAACCTTGCGGACGAGCTCATTCTGTTGCTTCAATGCTGTCTGACCAGCAAATGCAGACCTTTGAATTGCAGAGGTAGCCATTGGGAGAGTAAAACTTCAAATTCACTTGTTATGCTCTTTCGTATGTGGTGCAGGGAATATAAATCAAGAGAGTGTACCAAAATTACAAAGATTTATGGATCAGGATATCTCCACATCAGCACCATCCAATTGGCTCTCCTTTCTACATGTAGATTCTCAGTCTGATTTTTTTAGGACAGTGAGGCTGTTCTTATGACACGCGGCCCTCAAAATTTCATTGGCTGATGTATTTGGGTCAATATATGCCACAAGCACATCCTGAACAATAAAAATCCTGTACTGTAGCTTTCAGATTTGTCTTTTCCCTTCCCAGGTGGGCTGTGGGTAAAAATAACAGTGAAAAAACCCTTTATTTTCGGAACTTATATTTTGGATATCAAATCTCATCCTACGGACTTGGCGAATAAAAATATTTTTAATTTAAAATTAAAAATTAAAAATTAAAAATATTTTATTAGGAGAGCTCTTCTATGAATTCATCCCTGATTTTAGACATGGTTTACATTAAGGAGAGAGAGAGAGAGAGAGAGAGAGAATCTTACTTTCTTTATCGCTGTGCCGGAGAGGTTTAAGGCCAGAGGTTCGCTTCGCTGAATCAAGGCTAGGAGAAAGAAATGGACGGCCGGGATTTGTTGATGCCTGATATTACAACAGGGGCTACATGGTTATGGTTCAAAACAAAGTAACAACCTTACTTTCTTTATCTGTCCAAATAATTAAAAAATAATATTGTTTAAACAATTAATTAATTAATTAATTGTAGATTCTTCATTATTTCTATCATTACAATTTTTTAAGAAACAAATGTCTTCAAAATTTAGTTTTCTTAATTTTGTGGAGAATATTTAAATGCATAATATTTATAAATAAATAAATACCAAATGACTTACTACTTCTCTTTCATATATATATATATATATATATATATATATATATATTTTTTTTTTTTCTCTCTCAATTATTTTTATTGAAACGTATTTTAATTATAATACTGTAAACTAAAATAATAAAAGAAATTAATAGAAAACAGATAAGAGCTGATGTTTCTTTATAAAAATTTACAAAATCATTTATTGTTCAGATAATTTGTAGGTTTGAAATACTATTTCTATCAAGTCAACTTGAAAGCACTTTCTCATTTGAAACCTTGAAGAAAAAGAAAAACTTGGAAATGTTCAGAAAAGTTATTTACAAGAAAAGGCAGGAGAATCAATGCAAATTGACACACATACCATTAGATTTCTAACGAGTTCACTATCATTGGGATCACAGCACATGGTCCACAGGGTTCGCGGCAGCCTTCGTGTCGTTTTGCAATAGACAACAAACGTGAAGGCAGCTTTCTCAGCCTCGCTTCACCTTGTTCTTCAGCTTTGTCATATGAATCCTGGATATGGCGACTTCCAGATTTAAACCAACTACTCAATAAAATTTTTATGTCTTTGGATTATTGCAGTTACACTACAATATGAAAATCACATAACATAATTGCCAACAAATTGTACCAAGGGGGACGGGAAAAAAAAAAAGGCTCCTTGGTTCTTTAATTACCGCATTGTTAGCACAAATTTGATATTCAAACACCAGCGAAACAGCCCCCCACCCCCCCAAAAAAAAAGGTTGCAGCTAAAACCAGAGAGAATGAATGGCTGTGGCCCCTTACATCTTTACTACTATCCAGTTTTCAGATACCGTTCTGAGTTTTAACAAGCCAAACCTGGCCCAGATGATCCAGAGTTCTACAGATAAATTGAGTTATAAGCAGCATGTGACTCACTACATGGCAAAAAGCACTTTTGACTTTGAGTTCTAGAATACGACCCCTCCCCCCTGGAGTTGTATAACAGCAGACTTAAAAGATAGCCAAAAGGCTGGACCAATTCCATGCTTAGAGTACAAAACTATCCCCATTAAACAAATCTGGACGTTGGAGGAATCATAAAAGTTGAAACTACTTTTTGTAGCCTGAACCACTTCGAGGTATATGGAACAACTAACAGGATAGGTGGATCAAATAAACCAAGGAAAAATTGTTACCTGGAACCCGACCTCCGCACTCCTTTGACATGTTTATAGAGGGAGTCAAGAAGTTCATCCCTCCTACCCCAATACTCACCTAATAAACCTTTATGTTCTTCCCCAAGCTCAACTTTTGTTGTAATAGCACCCATGTGTGCCTCGAGTAGAATATCGGCCAACTCCTCCAGATGAGAATACAAGTCTGATTTTGCAGATGGTTCAAGACCATTTGCATCATTTAACAACTGAAGCATGAAGGAAGCCACACTCCACAGGGCATTACATACCACAGGTTGGCAATACCAAGGGGTCAAGACTTCAGGAGATGGATACCAAGTGTGATATTCATTTCTGTATTCCATGGAAGTACGAAGCAATGTCACACATGCCTTTGAGAGCTCACAAGCTCACTGAACCTGAACTGAAAATGACTGCTCTGCACTCATTATATATTCAAGGTGTTTATCTAAGCAATAAAATGCTTCCTCAGGGTCAGAAACTTTGTTGTAAAATACTTCAGCATTATCTCTGTCCATCAGCAGTACAGTAATTCGCCGCTCTCTCTCACCAACTGATTGAATCAATTCCCAAAGAGAACCAGACATTTCAAAGTCTGATCCTGAATAGGGAGAGCCAACTTGGGCTGAACGGTTCTGGCTAATCAAATTTTGCAGCTCTCTAAGCTGTATCATGCCAGCAAGCTTTTCCCCATGCTCCATGATCATCTGTGACGAGTACCCTGATCATAAGAAGATTATTTTAGGCAATTTCATCACATAAAGCACTCATACAAAATTAAGGATAACAGCAGCAATTAAGTGCAGACACATAAAACGCTCCTTGTTTGCTTTCCATTATTAGGTGCCATCACTATTACATACTTAATAAGGTAGGCTACGAAGAAATATTGTTCCAAAGAACTGTAAGTAAAGTGCTCCATTCACATATTACCTGATGCTGCAAAATGCTAACAAGGTCGTGCAACATATTGAGAGCAAATTTCCAATAACAAAAAAAATCTTATCAGCTGCATCATATTTGCAAGCAGACTCACCATTCCCAGTGACTATAGGGATTAAGTAAATCTATGTGTCTTGAGAGTAGACCTTTACTTATTGGATATGTACAGTGCAACATGGGACCACTAGTATTTGTTTCTCAAGTACAACCAACCATTCCAAAAGCTCAAGCTTACGGAGACAGGTGTTTTATTATTTTTATAAGTTAACACTCCCCCTCACCTATGGGAACTTGACAACTTATGAGAGGGTTCGACATGTGGAATATTAAATGAGGTCATAAATTAGTCCGGTAGGACTCAAACTCACAACCTCCAGCTTGATAGCATGATAAAATTTTGTGAAACAACTGACTACTCCAAAAGCAAGAACATATGCACAAGGTGTTTTATTATCTTTGTAACTTAACAGTGGCAAGCATTACAGATGTGATTTATAGATTATCAAAACATAAAAGGGGAAAAAATGAACATGCAACATATCGAACATAGGATGCATGGTAATCATACTCTGTCGAGAACATAGTTCCTCATGGCACTTGGACAAACCGAGAAACTGGAGAAACTTTTGGTGTTTCTGTTGTTTATCCAAGAGCTGGGAGGACACAACAGTTATTGCCACAATCTCAGAACCTCTGGTTGTCGTCCAATGTTTGGCTAAGGTATCAACAATTGATTTGCTTGCTCAGACAAAGACATTTGTCTCCCCATCCTTTTCAAATGCCCCAGAACTATGAAGCTTTTGAAGTGCACTGTTGACCTGACCAGAAATAAGAAAACTTTGGAAAAGTTGATCAAGTAATGCTTCTGACTCTTCATCTGGAGCAGCCCGCCAGGCAACTCCATTGAATGCTACCCTTTATCACTAGTATCCCATGCTTCAGAACTGGCCCATCTAGGAGCAATATTGCCAGCAAACATAAGGTTTCTTCTCTCTTCTTGAATTGTTCCTTCATTTGAGCTCCCTTTACATGATAAGCTTCTCTCTGGTGGTTCAACTCTGCCAAGTAGAACAGCTTTTTCAGGTATAGCCCATATTCCTGCTTTCTCAGTTAGTGCAACCCAAGCTCCATCTTCACTGTCATCAGTGGAATGTAAAACAGAAGCATCTAATACTTTCCCTGCATCATAAGGGATATCAAATTGATAAAGACGGGTGGAATTTCACCAATAGTGGGAGACTGTTGCAGTTCCATCACCGGATAGTATGACTGCAGATCCAGAAGGCTTGCCCCCTATTCGCAATCTCATTTAGAATAAGAAATCCTCCTCTTCTGCTCTTGCCTTAGGAATAATCACTTGTATAGGAGACTTTTTCTCCAGAACCCTCTCTAGCGACTCACTGGAAGAAACATTTAACCCTGACTTACATTGCTAAGTGAGAAGTGAACACTGGATATAGCTAGAACTGCTAACTTGGTCCTTGCAGAAGGTGGCAACCAAAGCTGTGATCACTTTACCATGATCATCCACTTGCATATCCAATGGCCAGATATGTTTTTGACCAGCCAAATCCTTCTTGATACCCAACTCACTATCAGTTCCAACAATTTCATAAGACCAAAGCTTAGGCACACTTAAATCAGAAGAAAGTACAATACCGAATCACTGACTCTCATGATCAGTCAGCAGAAAAAACTCCCTGTTATGTTCCTTGAGAGAAATACGCGGAAAACGCCGAATGAGTGACCTTGGATAACCCTTGCTGCCATGGACACTACTACTGTCCCTGTCTGAACCAAGAATTTTCCCATGTACTTTCTTTCTTTGAAGATCAAAGGACTACATTCAAACTGCCAAAGCTCACCGTTAGCACAAGAGGCGAGGGCAACACAGATGAGTCTGTTTTCAGGGGTCAGTGAAGCAATCAAGGAATTAAAAGAGCTAGACACAGTTGCACTACCTCCAATCTTACTATGCTGCCGATGCTTGTTGGGGGTGGCCTTCACATCACTATGTGGAAAAATCTGACGAAGCAAGACTTGTGACCAGAGCGCTTTTATTAGAAATGTCTGGCCAGTATATCACTGCTCAAGTTTTTTGGTTACACATGAAGATGCCAGCAGAAACACCCTGTTGCACAGCATTACTCCTGCTCCTACTTGTGCCATCCCAATTGAAAACACAATAGGAACTTTCATCAGTGTCCCTACTTCCTAGAACATTTAAAGGAAGATCAAGAACTGTACACTTTCTTGAAGCCGTTGGAGATAAGTGATCCCAAATGATGAGTTTGCTCCTGCAGATAATCCATGAAAGGCATGTTTCTTTGTCTATTCCACCAGAAAATGAAGTGTCACCTACAAGGACATTGCACAATTCATCCTCGGAGAGGATTAGAAAATGGTAAGAGAAGTGTAATTTGTATAAAACATCTGCTTTCCTTATTTCTTACATACTATATTCCATATAATGAACACAGAAACAAGCCCAGCCAAGACAAGTTAGTGTCGTTCACTAACCAACAACTTGCGCTTGTAGGGAGTTGGCTTGTTCATCTCGAACAGCTTGGGGAAACTCTCCAACAAATACAGGCTGAATTGGATCTGGCTTGCCCCCTTGTTCATTTCATTTGACTGGTGTTTTGAAGGAATCAAATGCAAGAAAACAATACCAAAAAATAAAATAAAATTCATTAACACAAATGAGCATATTAGTTCAGCTTCTATATTTAGACACCGTTGCATCACAGAAGGACAAACAAATTACGATTTTTTCTGAGAAAACATGACATGAGGAAAATATTTTCTAAGAAAACATTCCATGGTGTTTGGATGAAATATCAAATGTTATTATTTTATTAATTTGTTACTCTCAGACAAGATCCATTTGCTAGTATGAGCAAACAAGAAAGTAGATTCTGGATTTTCCTTGAGATATGTTTTAATTTTCTTTTCAACTAAAAACATTTCCGGTTGACTACAATATTTTTCAACCAAACATATTTTGATCGAGCTATTTTGCAAGAAACGAATGGTGGCTAAATTTCATTTTCAGGGTAGCAGCCGCCATTTCCAATTACCCAGCATAAACTAATTGACATTCATTTAAGTTAGATCTTTTCGCATTTAGATAGTACATGTTAAACTTACATGTTCTGATTTTTTTTTATTCATGGATTTAAAATAAATAAAAAAATAAAAAATAGTTGAAATCCACTACCTCAGAACCTATCAAGCCACAACCTTCCAACAAATATCAAAAGCTAAGTTTCATTTTCAGGTCAGAAACCTTATTTGACCACCTTACTTCTTACAATTGGCATTCCCATAACCTCAAGCTTCTATAATTTGGATACTCGATGTTAAAATTTTGCATCCTAATTTTCTACAAAGAGCAGAACCCTAATTAGACCGCACCATCCCAACAAAGAACAAAATTAACATTCTTACACAATGAATGTGTTTGAAACCTAATTATAGTCTTCATACACAGATATTCACATTTAAGGAAATAAAAGGGGAATCATTATTATTTAATAAACTTAATATTACTTGAACTCACCTGAACAGCAGGACGACATTTGATGATTAAAACCTTCCATATCAAACATTTGACATTCTAAAATTTTCGACGCACTAAATCTCTAAACCTACTTCCAACGAATGCAATCGATACAAGAGAATAATTGTAGATATTTGATGTAAACAAAGAGGTAATAGAGGGAACAAGTTGTAAGTTACCTAGCAAGAACCGACAAGCGAGAAGTCCAGGGAGCAGGAGTACCAGTAGAAAGTCGATTAGGGATTGAGTTGTCATGTGAAGATCGTAACGGTGGATTAGAGGGTGCTTGCCCCCGATTTCGGTCCTTGCGCGAGCTGAAATCGGGTCTCTTCGTCGCTGGAGAGAAAATTGCCTCGAATGGGAGAGATAGTGAGAATTTAGGGTTTTAGGATTCAGAGTGATCGTGAAAATGAGATGCCAAAATTTGAAAATTGCAGAAGAGAGGGAGAACAGCCCACAAACATCACTTGGATTAGGAACAGGCGCCAAAATTAGCTTTTTTATTATTTTAATTTCACTTTTTTTTTTTTTTTTTTTTTTTTACATGGAGTGCAAAAATCATGAAAAAAATTATAGAAGACAATTGGGCAACGAGAACTCTACTCGGGTATCGTTACAAGGACTCTTTATTTTCTTTTTCTTTTATTCTGAGAAATAACCAAAAAGCATTTATTAGGCTTGGAAATTGTTTCATGTCATTGATATTCCCCCCCCCCCCTCTAAAATGTGTTTTGGATATGTGCTTGGACAAATGTTACGAGGTTTTAAATTTTTGTTTTTTTTTTTTTTTGCTAAAAATAGAAAGAGAAAAATATACTCTCACCCGCCTGAATCTGTAGATACTCCATGGGTACCACTGCAAGGGTGAAACTGCAAATCTCTTGGGAGGATGGGGACTTGGGGGGTTACATTAGCATCATTGTGGAAGCGATATTTAGGTAAAATTTTGAATCAGATCAATTTTTTTCAACAAGGTTTGCCACTCAAGAGGGCCTAAACGCAGAGCGGCTTCTGTTGTCACAAAGCCAAAGGGTGAATCTATCAAATTTATCCAAATAAAAAAAAGGCAAGGGGTTTTAAACAAGATGGCAGGTCACATCTTTAGGTACGCAGACTCGTTAGAAGAATGGTTTTTGGCAAATAATCAACACTCACTCCTTTAGGTTCCTTTTGTAATCTGACTTTAGAATTCTTCATCACAAGCAACACCACAGATGACATTACCAATGTGACCAGTGCCGCAAGAAGGGCTTGCATGTAAATATAGAGTAGTATTTTCCAAAGAAGAACCAAGAGCCAGCATCTCTAGACATAATTTTTATAAGGACCCAACAAAAGGGGAAAGTCGATGAGAGGGGGGAAAAAAAAGGTTATTCCTACAACTTCTCTGTTTTCCTGTAACCCAAAAAAAAAAAGGATTCTAATTACATAGAGATAAACAGTTCCAGAGTCACGGTTCCAGCTTCAAAGAAACAACTCTTGACTGTCTGTTCCGCTTTGCCACCTTCACAAAGACCACCGAGAGGCACGACGGAGCCCACCATGGCCGGCGAAACTTTTGCTCTCCTTTTAGGCAAGCCACTGAAAATATTTAGGAGTCAGAACAAGTACAAATTCGAAGAATAATCTGGAAATAGTGCAGTTAATTAAGAAAGTGGACATTCTCTACCACACAGAAAATTAAACTAAACATAAGGGAGTGCACAACTGCTGTTGTAGAAGACTTGAAACTACAAATGGGATGCCCCGGGATAAGTGCAGATATGCAGAGCCGCCTTTTCCACAGGATGACATTAGAAAGCACAACAAAGTTGACCAGAATGTGATTCGGTTCCTGGAGAAGATACCTCAAACTTATCTCAATAGGCCTTAGCCCAATAAGAATAAACAAGCAATCGTATATGAATTATTGTGCTAGATGCCAACCTATTGCCACTTCCTTTCTCACATTTGAGACTGCCTTTACTAAAATTCAGAATAGCTATAAGAACTAAAGAAAGTAGCAATCATTCCGTTAGAAACATTGTAAGATCTCAAGAAAAAAAAACTATTTGAATATATTGCAAATAATTTCTAACCAAACTTACAAAGTAAGATAGCAAAGAAGAACCTACTTCCAGGGGAGCAGGTAATGATCGAAGTGTGCAGCTTAAGGCAAAGGAGTCACTTGTCATGAATTCTAAAGTTCTCAAGAAGCCAATTTTACAATTTAAAACTTCAAGAAAATGTTTTCCAATCATCCAAAATGTATAAAATCCATTTGTTTCGCTATGAAATAATACTCCGTACTTTTTACAACCAAAATGGAAAAGATGTTCTAGAAAGGGGAACAAAAAGAACTTTCCAATAGTGCAATATCAGGAGACATGGAAGGGGAAAAAAATGTTCACTGAGGAAAAGTAAGACAAGTACTGGCTTACCTTTAATTCGTCTAAGCTCCTTGCATAGCGTAATAAAGTCTCCCCATTTCATGTGACAGCGCCTTATAAACCGAAGTATCTGCTCTGTGGTGAACATTGACATGCCTTCCAAGTATTCTCCATTGACCCCATTTTCTTTGAAAACTTGGCGGTAGCTGCCAAGATTTATTTCCTCTAACCACAAACCTACATCCTGGACAGAAAAATATGCATAAAACATAGAATTGTGGGCCAGATATTGCAAAATTATTTGGGCTTCTAAAAAACATCAAGGGAATATGACTGCAAATGTCATTCAAGCCTAGCTAAACATAAATAGAGCATTACTTAAACTGTTCTGGCATTGCAGTTTCTAAACAAAATACATGGCAACTAAATCATAACAGATTTAACCAGTGCATCATTCTTGTTATAAATGCTGTTGTGAATACCAATTATACCAACAAGTTATTCAAATGGTTCATCTCACATACCAAAAAATAAATAAATAATTAAATAAAGGCAGAGTGTAATTGTTTTTCACCAGCCAGTCTTCTTAAGATCATAAACAAATTGAAACTATTGGATTCTCACAAGTATTTCCAAATGGTTCTCATGTTTTTGGACTCAAGTCATGATCACAATAGCCATCACCAATGCTTACGCCCTACCACTATCAGAAGAGAATTTTACAAAAGGTTAGATCGAAAACAAGTACAGCATGGAAAAAAGTCATCCACTGGCCCACCTTTAGTGCACAAGAAAATGATACTTCATGCCAACAAACACCACGTGTCTCCGCTAGAGAAAGGACTCCTTTGAGATTTATATTGAGCCGTGGTCCTCTTCCACTGCCTTATCCACTCTTTGGGATTTAGAAAAAGCCCCTAGGTGGGAAATTTGCATCATACAAATCCCTGGTCCATTTGTAAGACCAGAGAATATATGATTTTCACTTTCCCTCCCATTATCTAATACCTTCCTAGCAGACATATTTCAAGATATTTAAACAAGCCATAGCTGTGCAATCCTATTCTTGTCATGCTCAAACTTAAACAGCCAAGCAACACGGTTTAAAATATCACAAATCAATAAATTTGACGATCTGTGTCTCCTGACGCTCAGATTGTGCTCTCCGTCCTAGGCCATTCACCCGCTAATTAAATTAAAGCATGAATGATGCACTCAGCATCACGGATCGATCACCAATTTCGGCTCCCAGTAACCCTTCCTTGCTAAGAGGATGAAACTAGCAAAAGGGGGGAGGGGAATCACTCTATCACAAAAGTTCCAAATATAAATCTCCTGCATTTGATAAAGGAAATCATAAAATTAGCTTAATAAGCTTGTCAATCCAAATAAAAGCAGAAAGAAATAGATGACAGCAAGTGAATCAGTTGATTAACCATGAGTTCCAAAACCAACTCATTTTCATCCTTGATGTCCAAGACAGGCAACAGTTCTTATTAAATATAAATCCACCAAAACCACTGCTCTTCTGTTGATTCAATTTCAGTGATTCTGCAATAGAAAAAAGAAAGCTATATTCCAAATAAACCTCCTAAAAGTAGCAGCATATGCATTCTAAGGAAATATGACGACCTATTCTTGAGTTGCTTCAATTTCCTCTTTTTCCATCTTTCTTTCTTTCTTTCTTTCTTTCTTTCTTTCTTTCCTTTGATTGTTTCCGCTTACCCAACAGTCAATTGTTTGTAATCCCACCAATGTTTGCTACTTTCTCCATTTGTCTCCTACAAGTGTAACTCAGATAGTTTAGCTGACTCTTTGGTTCTGTTATTTTCCTATAGAAAATCCATCCTTCACCGCATAGTTGCTAGTGTTTAGAGATTACCCACTATTTAAAAATGATTCCCCGGGTGTAAGAATTGGTACATTTAAAACAACCAAGAGATTTATGCAAGAGCATACTGAGTACACTGAGATGTGCTACATCGCTTACCATTTTATAATTTCACCCAAAAGTGGGAGTGCCAATTTGAGCATAGGACTATTTACATGCCTTCAGCTTCATCCTTGATTGATCAACCTGAATACTAAACCTAAATAGAATCTTAACAATCTATTGGATTACGTCATCTTCAAAGCTTACAAGGTTTTCGAAGCTTACAAGGTTTTCAATACTTTATTGTTAAATTGAACTCTTTCACCCAAAACTGACACTTGCACAGCTTAAGTCAGAAGAGAAATGCTACCCAATTCAGAAAAGAAGGTTACACATACCGACAAATTTGACGCTCACAACTGTATGAAAGAAAGAATAATTTGAGAAGTGTTCAGGCATTGAAGCAAAGGCATAAAGTATAACCGCCTGAAGTTTGTCCTACAGAAGCAAACGTTAGAATTTATAAAATTGAAGGATAACTGCTGCCCACTAACATCTATTCATATTTTGAGCTTGTAGTACAAAGTCATGACGCCAGTCGTCCATAATCTCAAAACTCCATCAAGCCCAGGAAGGAAAGCCATCTCAATTGATTTCAAGAGAGCCGCCAGAGAAGATACTAGAATTCAATCTAAGGGGACCATGATTAAGTGAATCTAATCCTATGTTAAATCTTGTAACTTTACAACATCAGTGAAACAAGTTCACCTTAGTCGGATCATTGACTTCTTTGACTATAATGGCATTACTCTCAGGGATAAGGGTTCAATACCGAGTGGAAGCAGACACCGTGCATAACTAATTCACAGACTAAAAAACAACGCCGTACTTATTACAGTGTTCAAAACCAGGAAAAGCAGCCAATTCAATCATAAGTCAAGCGAAATCATGATCGTCAGATCCCTAAAAAGTTTATCTGGGATGAATGAAAACAAGATCTAGTATATTGATAAAAAATAGCGATGATAATTACCTCAACAGTCCAAATGAAGAAATCAAGAGGTTCAGGTGGCTGTTCTTTGTTCATTTCCTAAAAAAGAACGAAAATCACTTCCGACCAAAACCTAAACACGTTAAATGATCAAATCGAATTAGTCGAGGAAAGGTGAAAGTCAAAGAAGAGAAGAGGATCGGATTAGACAGAAATAGAAAATTCATTTACCGTTGATATGGAAATTCGTGGCAAATTAGGGTTTGATTCTCTCTATTTCTTCCTCCACATTATTTTGAGTACGAGAGAAAGGTTTGGTTCGGTTCGGACAATGAAAACCAGTAGTCTTCTCTCTCTTCCACGTCTCTCTCTATCTCTTCATTTCTTTAGTATTTTTTTGATAGCGCTCTCTCTCTCTCTCTCTCTCTCCCCCTCCCCCCTTAATGGACCCAACCAACGCACCTTTTACCTTTTTCTGCCGCGGAAGTGGAAAAATTATGGCCTCTTTCACAAGCGCACAGCCGTCCCCCGCTATTTCTTTTTGAGGTTTTTTTTTTTTTAAATAAAATACTAATATAATATATTTTAATTTATATATATATTTTAGAAAAAAAAAGAATAATAATATTGTTTCATATAAAATTTAATAAACTCTGTTAACATTAATTTTTTAATAAAATATATCAAACAAAATAAAAGACAGTCTATATTGTTGGAATTTAAATCTGATTCATCTATAATTTTCATAAAATAAAATTGTATAATTAATCTAATTTTAAGAAAATATGCAAATGAAGTAAGTTGGAAGTATTTTTATAAATGGGTTCTAATTAAGTTAAACATAAGTCATTTAAATAAGGTTTTGACTAGGAAACTTTGTTAGTACTCAACAAATGATCCTGGAAATAAACTTATGTTTAATTAATTCAGTAATTAAATATTAATATTTTAAAAAAAATTTTGAATTTGAATTTTGTATAAAAAATATTGATATTAAGAGAGTTTTAGTTTTATGAATCAATTTATATCGAATCAAATTTAGTTAAATTTAATATGATTATAAGAGAATGTTAATAGTTAAAAAAATAAATGATCAGAATGAAAAGGAAATATTGAAATAGAATGGGATTCATACAAATAGAGTTTGATTAGAGATACAAGAACAAAACGATGTCTACATTTCTTTAGAGTAATTAGATTTTTTATTTTTTGATTATCATTTTTTTTATTCATAATAAGACTCGAACCCAAATTTATTACAAGGGAAGGGGGATTGATGACACTTGAGTCGAAACTTATTGTATTTTTTTTTTTTTTTTTTTGATTACCATCAAATGAAAGAGACGAGACAGGTGATTAGATGGTGCTCCATAAACATGTGGAAGTTGTTTTGTTGAATTACTATGACATGGATACTTGCTTTGCTTATCTAAAACTAAACTATAGAGAGAGGGAGAGAGATAGAGAGTGAAGTTTACATTTATGGTTCCATCAACAAAGTTGCTTTGGTTAGAATGGTCCCAAGGAGGACACATATGTCTCAATCATGCGCACAAGGAGTACTACAGACGGCATAACACAATGTAGGACCCCGAGCACTCTCTCACTCCATCTACCCCTACTCACTCCAAACTGATTAACTCTTAACAGTTCTCACGTTAAAAAACTACTGCCTGCCTCCATCTACCCCGATTCACTTTCACCCATTAGACCTCTCTTTCTCCCTTTCTTTCTTTCCTTTTTCAATAAATACTATAATTTCTCTTACTTTATTTTAATAAAAGATATCTTCTTACCTAATCAAATTTAGTAACTAAATCCTACGTGATCACCTCCACCCGCTCCTCCCCTCTACTCCACATATTTTTTTTCAAAAAAATACAAAAATTTAAACTTGGAGAGAGAAAAAGATATCAATTCAATTATTGAATTATAACTCACTGGTCTCTACTTCTCCGCATATTTATCTATTGAATCATACTGATAAAATTTTTGGCCATTAACCTCTTATTGAAGTGGGTGCCAATTTTACCTCCTTTTATGTGTACCTAGCAAGGATCATACAGTCCATACCACATGCCATACACCAAATTACCCACCATCATCAACACTTAGATGGTGCCCACATCAACAAAAAATTAACTTTCATAATTATGATGTCATAAATTTAATACCAGATTAAAATGCTACTTATAAAAATATACCCACGTAATCGAGTTAGGAAAAAAAATTACTACAACCGCCTTATAATTTAGTGAATTTGTAATGATCAAGTTGCACAAAAAAGGCGATTGAGAAGAATTCTCGACTCGAATCTAATTCAACTCACTTGTTTTGGTTGATATATAAAAAATTATTTTATATATATATATATTATATTTAGATATAATTTGCATGTAACAAATTACAAAAAGTATGCTTATTAGATCCTACACACAAAAATAAATGGATCTTATCATTACAAAGTACATAACTTTTATATTTGTTTTATATTTAGTTTTATTGTGTAAACTCAGGGAATGGAAATAGAGTGATTAATATATAAATATTCTCAATACTAGTAAAAATTAATATTAATTTCTTTGAATATCAACTCAGCTACACTTTTCAACCATTTTGGTGTTCCATTACAGTGACAACTGAGAAGCAAGATATTTAACCTGAGCTTAGACTTTTGTTGGCAAATGATTCCTCCAAGTTCATCCCTATAGAGATATTGATAGCAAGAATGATGTGCTGTTGTTCTCCAACTTCATCATAACTATACATGAGTAGAGAGATAAGCACAATATCTTAGCATGGTAGCAAGGGGTTAAGATGTGAGGATTAAGTACAAATGGCTCATGAAATGCAGCTATCAAAAGCTCTAGAAAGAAATCCTAAATGAGTCCTTACAAACTTTCTTTATTGGTGTGGTGTTTGAATTTATCAAGTACAAACATGGTATATTGCATGCAGACGCTACACACAGCAATGTGACAAAGTTAAAAAGAATTACACTATTATAAGTTACAAGGTGTCATATAATGTCCCTTCTGAATGATGTGTTTGATATGGACACCCTACGAACATACACATTTTTAAATGTCATCCTACAGGATTGCTTTGAACTGAAAGCAAATCAATGAATCTTGCCGATGAACAATAAAAAGATAAAATAGACAGGTGCTTCAACAACTGTGGTGCATTCAAAAACATAAAAATATTCCAGAAAAATAAGGAAATCATAAGCACGTAGGCATGAGATCCTGGACAGCTGCATTTCTCAGCAAATTCAGTTGAATAATGAAGACAGCCCCATATATCTAAGAGTACAAATAAACGGCTTAAATTTTCAAGATCTGATGTGACCTGGTGGTCCTAAGAAAAGCAGGGCCTCAGTACCTTTTGTGGACAGAGTGAAAATTCTCACTGCATAACTATAAGATCAAAGGAAAACAATTTCTTACCTTATTATGAAAACATGACAGTCACTAATTTGTGGGCTGAATTGATTAATCTCTCCTTTTTAGTAGTCACTGTATGTGTGTCACAGGGACAGGAGCACATGTAATTTTCTCACCTGCACAATGAGTTCAAATTGTTAGCCATACTGAAGTATGCTGCTACAGAGAACGGATTTTCAGATGTAGCACACATTGGTCGACAGATAATTATATGGTAGGCCATAGGGATAACAAAACAAAATGATTTGATTTCATACCTCTTCCATAACAAAGTACTGGAACTGCTCTACATCCACTGAATCACCAGTTTTAAGTTTTAAAACCCAGAGGAATCTGTCCCCCACGACCCTTTATAAATTAATTTACTAAAGTTCACAGACATGGGTCTTCTTTAGACAACTTTTGCATAAGGACAGACAAGCAACTACAAGGGAGCAGGTACAAAAATTTTAATCATGTTCAAATCCGTTCCTACTTGAGTTTTCTAGTACAAACATCAATATCCAACCCAGATAAACAAGATCACAGCATAAAAGAGATGGAACTATTGCAAGTTAATCAATCTGTCAAGGGCAATGCAATATCACCATGAGGCATTAAGTAATAAATCATTACAGACTTCAGAAGCCAGACACAAAGAATGTTGCAATGCCACTAGTCCCCGTCTTAATTACCTCCTCATCAATATGGCACCATTAAAATTCTGCATCAAAGTAACCAACTCTATGAAATGAGGAAACAGGGATAAATAATCATGATGGACAAGTTCAAAATATACAACGTAAGAATCTACTGAGAGAAGAAGCAATAGTTATGTGTTTAAGACCAACCACATATGCATTTAGGACCAACAATTTAATTCAATGTAATCATTTAGTTCCGCAACCAGAAGAAAGCAGAAGATAAAACAACTTCACCATCTTACGTCTCATCTGCATGTTAAGTGATTTACCACAAAGCTAAGGCAAAAGGAAGGCAAACCGAATAAGAGTCGTAAAATACACCCTGATGAAAAATCATAAACTTTATGTATTGAAAATTTTACACCATTCTGAACACATACATTACTTCAAAACCGTTTAATTACTTATGAACAAGAGGTCATGTCTAACAGATGAAGTTCTGCAGACTTATGCTGCCAGAATGTCATGTAAACAACGCCCAATCATGAGATCAAACCTGCTAATCCAAATAGGTGAAAAGCACCATTATTCAATTTTCAAAATATCTGTCTCAGTCTTTTTTCCTTCCAATAGCCAGAGGCCAGAGCTGCATCTGGAGTCAAAACTTTCAAGCTGTTGGTTATCCCACAGAGAGCTCCAAGGAACCTCAAAGTAGCTTTCCGACAAAAAGCAAAACCCTGTAAAGAACCCAAAAAAAAAAATGCCTCCGGTTATTTCAGATATACATTTAAGCCATTTAAATTGGGCGACATAGTAATAGACAAACCCAAGAATCTCAGAAGCCACTGGTGGAAGCACTGCCTGATCTATTAGCTACTCGAGATCCATTAGTAGTTTTACTAATAAGTCCCTTCCCAAAATATTCAGCAATCACTGAAAACCCATCTCTTGAACTCTTCACTTGCTGGAAGAAATGATCTTGATGTCTGGAGTTCTGTTCCAAGCTTCTCTTCATTTCAATGACAGATCTATACTCAGGAGCACACTCAGGACATTCCTTTTCATTGTCACCAAGGCAGCGCTGATGGAATGAGTGCATGCACATGAAGTGCACAGCAGGTAGATCTAGAGTGAACGTGCAGGCAGTGCACTTGCTAAGTTGGAAAATTCTTGCATTTGTCCTCAGATCCTCAATCTCTTTTCTCATTGCCAGTGTCTCTTCCTGCATAATGAACTTGAGTTAGATTGCTAGCCTTCTTCTAAATGGAGACCTCTAATGCAGAATGATTGTTAATTTGCAAGGACTTGAATATGATTCTACTTCAATTCCCAAAGGGAGGAAAAAGAAAAGGGCATACTCATTGCATCGAAACTAAGCCCCTTATCCCCCCCCCCCCGCGGGCGCGCGGGGCTTGGGGGGGGAGGAACAAAACACCAAGCACCCTAATATTATCAGTCAACATTGGCAGCACAGTCAAACCTCTTTGGTGGTTCATACACAAACAAACTTTGACAGCATTTAGTGGCATGTTTAAAATAAAAAAAAATAAAAAAAAATCAACAAAGAAGCACGGTGATCAGGATAATTACTTGATAAGCATCATGACAAGCCCTATAATCCATATGATATGCAAATTAAAAGATCTTACGGAACCAAACAGAAACTGAGATGAACATATTCAATCCCCTCTATTGCTACATAAAAAATTCCTAGTATCAATTCCTGGGTGTGGGTGCAATCAGCCAAGCACACAAAAGAAAGGCAACATACAGTAGTGGATGCATTACTTACCTGATATTTCTCAATAGAACGTCGGTCTTCTTCTATCAGCATTGACTCCTGTTCAAGCTTTCGAGCAATATAATCCTTGATAACAGAGAGTGTGAGGCATGGATTCCTAGCTAGTGTCTGGAGAACAACAATAGGAGGTAAGATATCATCTCTTTCAATGTAAGTCAAAACTTCCTTTACTTCTTTGGAGCAATCTTCTCCAAGTTCACCAAAATATTTGAGCAGATCAGCCCACAGAGATGGATCTCCACCCTTGCCGGAATCCCCTAGCCTCTTGCAGCATGCAATCAAACCCTCATGGTCATGTGCCTGCATGTAGCAAGCTATAACCTCTTTATAAAGCTTCAGCTTTTCATACAGATAAAGAAGCCCTTCCTTAAATGCATTCATTTCGCATAGAATTATTGCAAGATCAACATCATAAAGAGGATGCTCCACATCAGATGGCCATGCACTCTTAAGCAACTCTAAACCCCTCTGACATCTTTCTAGACGATCCTTTTCCGTCTTGGAATCCTTGGGATCAACAGTAGATTTCCCATTGGACTCAACCATTGACATCACTGCCACTCCAGACTGCCTGATTGCTCTAAGATCAAAATCTCCATCACTGCTGGTTTGTGACATTGATGGAAAATTCAATTCATTAGACAAATATAACTCCAATAGCGTGTTGTTAATTTCCACTTGTGCAGGGGAATCTTTCACCTTCACAGTGTGTTTCTCAAGAAAATCCATGAGGGACTGGGGATGGTGGATGAAAATGTTCAGAAAATCAACAGGCGAGGGCAACAAGGATAAGTGCGCCCCATTAGAGCTTCCCCTTTTGGACGATTGTCCTTCCTCTGTGCAAAGCCTCATGAGTATTTCAATTGTCTCTACAGGCTTGTGCTCTATGAGGATCTTACCATATTCCTTAACCGTCACCCCAGCTTGGCTTGGTTCAAGACTTGAAATGTATTGTAAAGCTTCATCATATCTATCAAGATCTTCAAGCAAGATCTTTAAGTACCATTCATGTCTCCCTGCCTTCTTAGCAACGTACATCGCATGTTCATGATAATTGGCTGCACGACACACTCTTATTGCTGTTTCTACATCAAACTTATGCTCCCCAACGCCATCCTCACTTTTAATAAAGACATTCAGCTTCTCTACATCTTTTAGTTTGGTGTAACAGTTTAACAGAAGGGTTGTGTGATCTTTAGAAGCAAGACCCTTTTCATGCAGCTTTTCCAAGTAATTAGTAAGGTTATATATTCTTTGAGCATCAAGAAACTTCTGAATGACATATGAAGGTTCCAGATGACCAATGGTGTGGATGTATTGTGCCATAGCTTCATCATAGTCCTGTTTACTGTATAAGTGATCTCCATATTTCCTTAGCACGTCAGCAGTTGCTGCAGCATCAGCTTGCTGACTCTGAACAAGGTTGATAGCTACTGTATAGAGGTTCTTCTTAAAAAGCATATCTAACTTGCTTTCCATATCTTTCTCTCCTATACATAAGGCTGATTTGTCAGACATTATCAGAATAATGTTACCCCATTCACAGAGCATGTGAGATACATCTTTAACGACCAAACTGTGAGCAATCAAACGATTCTTCAGATCATAGACATTGAATGTATTTTTGCCGTTTCTTTGATCTGCAACGACACATAGAAGGTATCCCCGAAACCAACCAAGAAACTTCTTCTCACCTTCAAAAGCCCAGCAAGGACCACGTCCATCAACCTCATAGAAATACACAGCCTCAGGTCGACCGATAATCAGCTCCTGATGATATGACAGTTTATAAAACTTATGATTGTCTGGAATCATATAAGACACTTTTTTCACAAGATAATACAGTAATAAGCTTTCAAACAGCATACCAAGCGATCACTCATTGCGACACCAACATCAGACCCAATCTGATCTAGGGTCTGCCGTGTGGGTGGTTGATTATGCAAGCTGAACAGGCTTACTGAAGTTGAAGTTACTGCAAATAGCAGAAGGGATTGACCATCAACACGAAACCCCAGACCTGTGATAGCAGACCGGCTTTTGTCTGAAAGAATATCAACCTGAAGCCTGAAGCGGGTGATACGTTCTCGTGCAACATCACCTTTTATGCAGTAAATGCTACCATTGTCTAATCCAATTGCAATTAGTAGAATGGGAGGAGCTTCTTCTAAAACTAAAAATGATTTAATCTGCAAAAAGTCAAGGTTTTGATATCCCAAACAATCCAAAGATGAAACATATATTGAAAAAGAGCTTTGGGCTTGTAAGTGAACCAGCATACCCAGAAGAATAAGTAAGGAAAAATTTACAAGTCATAGAGCCAATTGAGTTGGTGGAATAAACTACCTTTGCTTCAGGAAATTGATTTGTAAAAATCCGCAATATCTGAATACACTCAGGAGTGCTTGTATCGGTGCTTGTGCCCTCGTGCTGAACTTTATCAAGGTCAAAAACCTTCAGACATAAAGGCGAGATTTGTGGCGATATCTGTTCATCCTCTCCAATAGTCACTAGGAAGTTGCGTTGCTGATTATTGACAGAAGAGCATATTCGGGTGAATACTTTCATCAAATTGTCATCTAGTTCATTCAGGAGAAATTGGCAAGCTCACTAAAATGAAGTCAGCATACTTTGAGGAGGAATTAATGTCCATCTTCCAGCACACTATGAACAGTTATAAACCAAACCACAATAGGTGACTACAGTAGGACAGAGCTTGGCGTGTTTCTTTTTACCCTGGTAACTATACTTAGTATTTCTAATGCTCGACAGATGTGGCATGCCATCAAAATGGATTACATTTAATATAGCTGAACCTCAAACGAAATATTTATTACTACAGTCCATTTCTTGACAGGTTCAAACATGATCCTAGTCCTTACTAGCAATTAATTAGCGAATGGTACAAGACTTGATTTCTTCTTTGTGGCAAGCTTCTTTGCAATAGATAAGCAAGAGATATATACTCGCTATAGCAATGCCAGGGATGTTACATTTACAAGATTATTTCCTAATCCTTAGCATTCTCATGCACACGAAGAGGAAACATGTTATTAGTCACGGATTTATGCTCTTTAACATTCTTTCTAAAAGATTTCGTGCAATTAAGCTTCTCAATAGTTGTGAAACCCTAAAATAATTTAGTCAACTCTAGTCTAACTAATAACTCATACATTTTTTTAATTCAACATTCCTCCTTCGATACTCTTCCATTCTAATATGACACAAACACTTCTACAACAACAACCATAAACTTACAACTCTGACTCAACTGTTTGCAACAAAATCATAATAATTAGATATATTTTCATGAAAGAGATTCTTTTTACAACTTCAGATTAAAGACAAAAAAACAATGACACTGAAATAATTCTATTCTGGATTTGAAATGACAGACCTTGAAACTCATTGATTCATCAACCATTAATATAATTCTTGGACCAGACCTTGAACCGATAGTGTAGTAATTATTTCCAAAAAAAACCTCATTAAACAACTCATTCTCTCACATAGGATCGAAATAAACGAAGCAAAATCGCAATCTTCACACAAAATCCCATAAAGTAAACTCATTCTTCGACTTAAGATTGAGATAAGCTTTGCAATATTAGATTTTTGCAATGGCTCTGATTCTAATGTAGCGATCGAATCATGCTCAACAAGTAAATTATCCAACTTTGGGCTTCAAATGATTGAACAAAGATAAAGAGAAAAGAAGAGAGAGAGCAGACCTTGAGCTGCTGGAGAAAGAGAACAGAAGAGGAGTGAGCTTGGAAACCATAGTTGAACTTCAAACCACGATCGAGCAAACTGACGGTACCGTCGTCGCATCCAACGATTACTTTGCCTCTACCGCTGGAACAGCACTGAACTTTGCCGGCGACTTCGTCGGGAATGGAGCATTTTCCGGAATATTTCTTTTCGAAGAACTCGAATTTCCTCCACTGGTACATCTTGTGCCTCTCTCTCCGGCGTCAAGAGATCAAAGCCCAATCCCTTGATCTCACAACGCCGTAATCACAAACTTTTTACAATTGGATCATAACAGACAAACCCTAGAGTTCATACTCTCTCTCTCCCTCTAGTCTCAGGTATTTTCTCTGTTTCTTCTCGCAGATTCGTTCTCGTCCCGGCATGAATCGAGAGATCGAGAGAGAGAGAGAGAGACAATGAAGAGAACACGACGACGTCGTTTAAGCCAAATTGAATGGGCCGTTGAAGCCAATTTCTTTATGGGCCGTTGGGCTCAATATTTTTTTCTTTCGTTGGGAAAGTTGGGCTCAATATTCCGTTATATATATAAAAGATAAAATCTCTTTACACATCTTTGTTTTCTATATTTTTGAAATAATGTAAAATGGTAAAAATAAATTAGAGCGATAATTATTATTCGATTTAGGATTTTACCGAGTTTAATTAGTTAAAATATGAATTACATAGGATTTGTACAATCTCTTGAGAATTACGTCAAAATATTAAACAAAACAAATTAAAAAAAAAAAGGTAAATAGCTGCATGCACGTGTACTTTTCTCTTTTTATATATCATATTTTTCTATGTTAATACCTAATATTGGTTGTAAATAACCCTAATATGTGTATTGGCTTAAAATTAGATGACCAAAACATATAACTAGGTGTCGGGATGTGCACAATCCTCAGCTTATCAGACTTTCATATACAAATGATTATACGTTTATCTTAAAATCTCTAAAATTTTGAATGGTTTTACTCTGGGAAGAGATAATCGACATTGAGTTCCTAAGGAGACAATCTGGTGGTACAAACCTCAATCTCTCAACTTGATAATTGTAAGTTCAAATTCTTGTAAAAAAAAAAAAAAAAAAAGAGAATCGATATTGATGACCCGAGCATAACATTATGTTAACTCTAGATATGGATGACTTCTGGGAGTCTTTTCTTTTGCCCTAATGAGGCCTGGTATAGTCTCAATTGCATATGTTATTTTCATACCTTTGGAATTAAGATAAGTAGTATTATTTTCTCTATATTTGACACGTTAGTTTAATTATGATGCATATACAATGCATGAAATACTAATGTATAGGTATTGAGCAAAGAAAGGATTTGAACTTAAGACCGCTAAAAAATAATGACAAAATTTTCCCATTATTTAATAATTAATTCTTTTAAAATTTAAGTAAGGTAAAGTGATACCTCTTTGTGGTGTGATACATGATAGGATAGCTCTCAGAAATGATTTTTACCAGCTAAATTAGGTAAGACAGCTCACAGTGTTAGTACTCATACTGCCAATTTTCTCTCAAGCAGATAGTCACCACTCATGAGTTAACCTTCCTAAGGGGGAGGGCAGGTGAACTAATTTTCATAAGGGTGCAAATCCAAATAAGACAAAAGGTAAATAACATAATTAAATCTCCTAAGAGTAAGAAAAGAGAGAGAAAATGGAACGAAATTAGTAACCATACATCATAAAAAATAAAAAATATCAACAATTCTCCTCTCTTAGGCTCTTTCCTTATCCTTCGCGCCTTAATTAGTTTATATCAGTAATATATGTTATTATTGATTGTTAACTATTTTTTATATAATATTATTCATGTATTATATTCTATGCATGATAACTGTTTTATATAATGTGCATATTTTTCGTTCTCCATATTCTTTGGGATTACATGCTAGCCGATAGTTTGGCTACCCAACTCCTAATTTTTCACATAGCTCACGACACAAAGTGAGGATATTTGGGTAGTTATAGCGAACTATGGGATTAAGAGTCTTATATTCTTCGCCGTCTTTAGCCTTTTGACCAACGTCGTATTAATTTTTGAATGTATATTTTTATATGTATATGTAATAAGGGAAATTTATGACTTCTTGGTTGGATATGATATGTGTTTGGTTAGACACCTTGGGTAATGATTGTGTTTTATAAAGAGAAATAACTTACAAATGAGATACAAATTATTAGTTTTAGCATGACAGGTCTTTCATGTTGATACTTAAACTTGGTGTCAGTGACAAGGAAAGGGAATGTGGTTCCTATGCTATGCCGGCGATGCTTCTTTGAAGTGCTATAGGTTTTAGATTATAATTAATTGTCATATGTGGCTGGTTTTAGTCGATTTATAAGGGATATGTCGTCCAATTTTTTAAGAAAATTTAACTAAAGAAAAAATTCTAAATCTTTTTTATGATGTTTTCGCACATGTGGATGATATTTTATTGGTCGGAATAAGAACTCAAAGAAATAATGATGTATCAAGCACAGTTTTGGGATTGACAATCCTGTGAGATCCATTGTTAAGAGAGCACCTCAACTAGACTAGCCGAAACTCTAGATTTTAGCATATACAAAAATGGAACTCAGCCACCAAGATTGGGCTTAAATTTGGTCACCCTTCTTCCAGGCCTTGTCCATCCAAATATGGAAAAGGATAGAGTGAAAAATGAAGATGCTAAGAGGGTACCATGCACATGCATGTCCTTCACAAAAGACATTTTTTTTTTGGGTTCTCATGAATAGGATACTATTCGGTATTCGAGACTTCGACCTTACTAATGAAGGGTGACCTGACTGTCGGATCTCATTTAAGAGAGAGATCTCTCAACATTTTTTTTTTCATATCCAGAAGCAATCAAACTCCCTATCTTATTAAAAAACGAAAATGTTTTTTCTCATATTCACAAAAGACATGCAAAAGGTTAAAAATGTTTAGTCTAATCTTCATCCGGTACTTAAGAGGGCAATCATGGGTAGGGACAAATCCGAAGACTTTAAAGTGATGGGAGTCCTTTGCAAAACTTCATTCTGATTTCAATGCGTTGACCGTACATGCATACATGCACATGCAACATTTAGATAAACAACCAGTACACTTCCATAGGACAAGACAGAGTTGGATCTTGAACAATACAAGTGAAGAAATACGTTAAGCAAATGTAGTATGCATTAAGATTTATGAATTTTTGGGTAAGTATGATGTTATGTTTCACCTCACGAAAACAACTTCTTCAACCAATCTCAACATTTGGTATCATTCTAATCTACAAAAATAGAAAGATGTAATGTAGTTGCAGTGAAAACAGAGTTTTAACTGAAAGTTATAGAGAATTTCAAAGAAGAAGACCGAATCCGCTGGAACTTCTTAACAAAACCCAAAATTCTCTCTTCACAAATCTTTACATCCCCCCCCCCTCCAAAAAAAAAGAAAAAAAAATTAATGAAGAGATTGAATCGTTCAAAACCCTCGTTGGCTCTCACTTAACTCATCATTTTCCCAAATTGCCCTTAATAACAATTCTTAAAGTTCGCAAAAAAAAAAAAAAAAAAAAAAAGACCAAAATTGCAAAGTGAAGTGAGTTTGAATTTTTACGTTTGGGCCCACATTGGGCCTACACGTACGGAAAGTGGGCCCCACATATTGAGCCAAAATGGACTGAACTCCTAAACTGTACACATTCGGATAAGAGAGACACGTGTCATGCATGCAAGGTGAAATCACCGATTAAGCATGCCTGAACTGCACTGCTCTTGAGAAATCTCAACCGTGCATTTGCAATACTTGGGATCTCAACAGTCTCGAGCTAAAAACAAAAGATGCCAGGTGGAGTTTTGGGTACAATTCCCATGCGATGATTTACACCTAAGATTTTCTCCAACAACTTTTTAGGGGACTGCGTTGGGCCGACATATGGGCTTCATAGGACCGAATTTTGAGTGAGAGGACACCTCGGGAATTTCGAAACTGATGAAGGATATTTCCGTCATTCGGAGAAAAAGTTGTTTCCCTTCGATTAGCAAATCTAGGTGGATTTCTTATGGAAAAGCCCACAATTTTCTCCAACGACATTTGCAAGCTGTAAATTTGAAGAACTTAAAATAAAAAATATATATATAAAAAGCGAATGACAAATCTTTTTGAAAAGTTCAAATTTGGTTGAGATTAGTGAGGTGAATTAGGATTATTATCACTAACCTAAAGACCCGTTTAGATTAGGAGTCTGTTTTCAAAGAAATAATAAATTCTAACGTTATTTTAAAACCTATTTTTCTCAGAAGAATTTTTTAGGACAAAATTATGATTCCAAACATGTCCTTGCTTACTAGCTAATTTTCATTCATTTTTTTTTTTTTTTTGGGTTGTGAGTTAATAATATGGGGAGTGTTTGTTAGTGAGTTATATATTTATCTGTAGATTTTGAACTAAAGACAGAGCGCTTCTTTAAAACCTATCATCGTCTCTGTCATTTTCCCTTTTCTAAGATGGGTGTCGTTGTTGCGGAGAAGTGAGGTCTTCAGAGAAAGGTAGATACAGAAATAGCAAAAACCGAAAGAAGAGAAGAGAGAAGAGAGAGAAAGAAAAAGAGAAATATTGAGAAAGCTCAGTCAAAATCAATGGAGTTTGAAGCCTTGGATTGGTGTCTCTGATTGCTCAGTCCCTGCAAGATTTGGTTGGTATCTCTGATTTCCCTCCTCTTTCCATTTTTCTCGTACTCAATTCTTGTGAAAAAATCTCTTTCTGCACATGGGTTTGTTCCAGAGAGGAAAAAAATAATAATAATAAATAAATAAATGATTTCTTTAGTGTTGGTGTTGGTGTTACGAAATGTGTTTATTAAGTCAAAATAAGATTTTTTTTCATGTGTTTTTTTTTTTTCCATCACTCTCTACATGATATCCTTTTTTCTTTAATGATTTCGATATGTGGGTCTTTTGTAACTGATGCGAATGGGTGTCTTTTGGTTTGAAGAAGCATATGAACAGTCATTTTTTGGAAGTCTAATTATGTTAACTAGGTTCTCCCATTTCAATCTTGCTATTAAGATTAAGGGGAGGAAAAAAAAAACCATAAAAAAGAAACCCTTTTCTGGTTGGAGTCTTGGGAGTCATCACCACTGCTTACTCCTGCTTCATGGTGAATTTGTTTTTGCTCCCCCCCACCCCAAACAATATAAGAAGTAGCTTATCATGTTTATGATGATGTTTTCTTTTACTCCTTTTTTTTCCTTTTATATCTGCAGTCTATACAGATTTTAGTATGTAATTGTTCCTTTAAATCATATACCACAGGGCAAATTCTGTTTCAACTTTTGATTGTATTCTGGGGTTTGGTGATTGTCCGTCTATTTTTCCTTTTTTTTTTTCCTAACAAGAAATTCCTTGTTAGTTGAAATGTGGCAGCATGTTCTACATTCGATAAACTGTACATTTTTATATTGAAGAGTCTAAGACTTCTTCCCTTTTTTGCAATGCCCTTGTTGAGCTCATACATTTCAATCTTTGTTGTTTCCTTAAAAACTTTGCTTTTTTCATGCTAGGCTTTTAAGATGGATTTTTCGGATTCGACAAAAGTGGTATACAATAGAATTCAGAAGTTAGAGCCTGAAAACGCCTCAAAGATTATAGGTTATCTTTTGTTGCAAGACCATGGGGACCGTGAAATGATCCGACTTGCATTTAGTCCTGATAATTTGATACAATCTTTGATTAACAAAGCCAAAGCTGAACTCGGACTATCTTCAAAACAGTCAGTTCCAACTCCAATTTCACCTCCGCAGGCGAATTCAATGCCTGTCTCAGACCTTCCCTTGCAGTTTACACCATTCTCTCCTGCTTCGTCGAGGCCCTATTCATCTCCAGCTACTCTTCGAGCTTCAAACTCATATTGGGATCATCCAGTGACAGCCGATCCTCAATCGGCTCATAATCTCGCTTATGTCCTGCAGGGTTATCCTGAATCTGTAGCCGATGATTTTTGCTTCCAAAATCAAGTTCAGTTCTTGAATTTGGATGATCAGATGGACTCAGTTAATTCAAGTGGTTCAGATTTTGGATGCCATTATTATTATCCCGAGCACACATTGAGTGCTAGAAGTAGAGGAAGATCTCCTAGTTTACCGGAATTTCCTGTCAAAGTCTGTCATTACTTTAACAAGGGATTCTGTAAGCATGGGAACAGCTGTAGGTACTTTCATGGCCATCCAGAGCTGGAAAGTTTTTCTCAGATTCTTAGTTCGAGTTCGAATGAGCTGGGTGATGATCATCCCTTCTCACCTGGTTCACTTGAAAAGCTTGAGCTTGAGCTCACTGAGCTTCTAAGGTCAAGAAGAGGTTCACCGGTTTCAATTGCTTCATTACCAATGCTGTATTATGAGAAGTATGGGAGAAACCTGCAGGCCGAGGGGTACCTTACAGAGAGCCAGAGACATGGCAAGGCAGGTTATAGTCTCACTAAGCTACTTGCTCGTTTGAAGAACAGCATTCGTCTCATTGATAGGTATGAAAATCACTTTGTCTTCTAATTTCCATCTTAACATAGTTTGAATTGTTGATTTGAGCTTAACTGTTATTGTTTGAAACTACAGACCTCATGGACAACATTCGGTGATTCTTGCTGAAGATGTTCCTAAATACTTGGAGTATGCTAGTGAAAGAAATGAGCATCGTGGTATTGTGGCTGGTTCTCGGCAAATTTATCTCACCTTTCCTGCTGAGAGCACTTTCACGGAGGCTGACGTTTCTGAGTACTTCAAGTATGTGATCATTCGCATTATGTATTCTGTATTTGAGATATATATATTTACTTAGAATTTCATTGTTTTAGTTTTGATGTTGAATTTTATTTTGGTGTTTTCTTTGTAGCACTTATGGACCAGTTCAAGATGTTAGAATTCCATGTCAGCAGAAAAGGATGTTTGGTTTTGTGACATTTGCTTTCCCTGAGACTGTCAAAACAATCCTAACAAAGGGTAACCCCCATTTTGTGTGTGGCGCACGTGTTCTGGTTAAACCCTACCGAGAAAAATCGAGGCTTGTTGACAGGTAAGAGCCATCTGTTGGTCTGAAAAATTCATATTTGTTTGAAAAGGAGAAAGTAAATGCAAGCATCTTATTTAACTGTACTACATTGGCATTGGCTTGAGACGAGTCATGATTCATTCTGGACTATTAAGGTCAACTTCCTTTTCATCATAAATTTCGGTGTCGTTTTGGAGTCCATATTTGTCACTTGGCTCGATAAAAGTAAAGTGAGTGATACTTCTGAGAGTTCGTGTCTCAGAAGCCTTTAGTGTCATTACCCATTTAAAATGGAGTTACTTTGTTGCCTTATTCGACCATTGGCTTGTCTATAGTTGCTCAATGAAATCCAAAACAGCTGGTAACTCTTTTCCTTCTAATTAATTGCATACAACGACACCTTCAATTGGTAGCCTGCAAGTAAATTGTAGATTTTGAAGCAATAGTTTTTTTTTTTATTTGTAAATTAAAATTCTGTACTTTATTAAAACTGTATGTGTGTTGCTTCCTTACCATCAATTTGAAAAGTATAGATTTAGATGTATAATTTCACTCTTTGCATATTCTTCTTTTTGTTGGGTAACGATAGCTGAAAGCATTTTAGTAGTTTTCAATATATTATCTTTTCTAAATCCAATTTTTGGTTGTGTTCTTTCTTCATAAAAGTTCACTTAGAAATCAGTTCTTTTCTCATTGTATTTTTTTTCTTTCTTTTTCTTTACATAAAGTTATATATTTTCCCTTCTCTTTCCATCTTATTCAGTTGCTGCAAGAATCCCTCATTGCATTTTTCAAAAATTAAAAATTAAAGATTCAATACGTTCTTGGTAGTATCTCTCTATGGTGCTTGAACTTCTTTATGAATCATCTTTTCTGTTCTTCCATCCTTATAGCATACGCCTTCAATTTCTTATTTCCAGTTTGGTGGTTGACAATATAAGCTGAAATATGTAATTTTGAGCAGGAAATATTTGGAGAAAATTCATCATCCAGTTTACTGTGGTCAACACTTCATTGATATGGACTCCGAGTTTCAGTCAAGTGAGTTCAACATGCATACATTTTTATCCACAACTGATTTTGCCTGTCTTTCTATTGATTTGTTAATATTCTCCTCTGCAGTGCCAATGCCAAGAGTTTGTGACAATTCAAAACTCCTCAGAAAGAAGCTTATGGAAGAACATGAGCAGGCGCTTGAACTTGACAGAAGGCGGCTAATGGAGTTGCAAATGGCTACCAAACCACTGGGCCATCTTTCTTATCTTGGCTACTCGATGGATGAGCTAAAGTTCTCCGAAGGTATGACATGTTAAGAAACAATGCCTTTCCTTATTTGGTAGACTCATTCTCTTTCACTTGCTCATTCTGCAGCAGCCCGTGCTGAACAAACGGATTTCCCATCTGCTGAGCGATACAATTATTTGCTGGATGTCCTAAATAGTGGTTCGACAAGTGAAGAGCATGCTAGGTTTACGACCAATACTCACGATGATCAAGACAGGTACATATTGAGCATTTCAAGAATCAGTGATCAATTGAATTAGCACGGATTTGTTTTGAAATTCTTTTTATCCTATAATCTTTGCAGTAGCCAGGCACTGAATCTTCCGGAAAGTCCATTTGCATCTCCAACACCAATAGGAAGCAGCATCTCAACAGTCATATAGAAGTCAGAACATGAAATAATCATAGACAGGGCAACTGAAATCCAGGACTACATTTCAAGAGTTCGATACCAAAGCAAGTTCTCCTTTTCTTTTTTTCACATTTCATATATTCGCTACTTTATTGGGTCATATTTGTCAGCTCACCGCGAGTTCCCATACCTCCACTGATGACCGATTAAAAAAAAACACCAGAAGCTTCCTCTCCCTATTTGGTTGGAGTTTAGGGAGGGAGAATGGAAGCATAAGAATGATATAGAGAAAAATCTAATACATAACGAGTTTCTAAGGTTTTTGTCTTTTGATGTAACCAGAGAAAGCAAGCGAGAGGCTTGTTTTTTTGGGGGGTCTTTAGAAGAGAATGTAACATATAGTCTGGTTTAGGTGAAGAAAGAAACTAGGAAAAGGAAAAAAAATGGAAATTGCTGGGTTCAGAGAAAAAGATGAATGTAGAGATCTCTGCAGCACTGGTAATAAATCTAATTTACAATGTTGCAGTTTTTTACTTTCCCTTGCCACTCTTGTTTGCATGTTTGTCTCCCTCTCATATGTTTCTTTTCTTTTCCATTCCTTAAACTTCTCTTACCCAAAAATAGGTATAGAAAAAATGTTGTGCTTGATGTTCTATTATGTAGCAAACTATGGAACCATCATAGGAAAATTTTCGTGATGCTTGTTTATTCTAACCAAAAGCAGGCTCATTTATGACTTAGCTCACCCGCGGACATAATTTTAAGATTTGTTTGTAACTCCTCCCATTTGGAACATTGTTTCTAGATTGTTCTAAGGGGGTAAACTTAAATAAGACTTCACTCTTGTTTACCTATGAGTCTCTACTCAAACCAATTGATAGTCGGTTTAGTGGGAGGAGGTATTAGATATTTTGATTAAATCTTAAGTTCAAAATTTGAAAAAAAAAATTATATTGGGAAAGTTGTCTCTTAAATAGTGTCTATGCAGACACTCAAATTGGATTACTTATAATATAGTTTCAGATACTAACGATGGAAACATGAAAAAAAAGAACAGAGTCTCTTGTCTAACTTGTTTGAAAAATGAGTCGGGTTCAAGTTGCAATGCCAATATGGGGGGGTGGGTGAGGTTTGGATTTAGGGCAAAGCCCTCCAAAAGGCTGTCATCAATTTGGTTGCTTTACTTCAGGGTACTGTTTGTGTTGAAAAGAAGAATACTGTTTTGGAGTGTGGGAAAATAAAGGATTATATGGACCTGATTTGATGTTTGGGGTCTTAATCACATGTCATAATTCAGATCTTGATTTTTCCTTTTCCCTGTAGTTTTATATCTTGTAGCCCACAGCTTAGAGTCCTTTTGGTGCCTCGCATTTGCACGTAGGAAAGGAAACTATGGGTGGAGCCATTGGTTTTTTGTGCTAAATATAAAGCCAAGTACCATTGACAACAAGCCAAAAGAGCTTGTGGTTGCCATTAATTTTCTTATCTTTATCCACAACTTGTGAAGATTATTGGCTGTTTTTGATTTCCTTAAATATGTTGGCTTTCCTTCTCTTCTACCAGAGTTAAATCGTTAAAGTGGATGTTGAGGTTCCAATGCTTAGCTTATTAATGAAAAGGCAAATGTTATCATTTCATTGATTAGTATTAGAAAACAAACTATTCTCAATACGTTGTCCTAGTTAATTGATCAATTTTTTGAGTTATTTATAGTGTCGTCGTTTATTTATTTATCGGTGTATAACTCAAACTAAATATATTTTACTTGATAAAACTTTTTATGTAATATTTTGAGAATTGCCGTGTCAGTCGTGTGATTTTCACGGTATTTAATCTGTAAGAAAAAATTAAGAAAAGAAAAAAAAGGAAAAGGAAAAGAATTATTCTTAACAAACAAAATAATCCCAAAATACTAGCCTGTCCTAAACTACTGGACTTTGGTAATGGATCCCACCTCCCCACTTATGGTTATGATATGTAGGGTAGGGAGCCCTTTAATGATGGAATTAGGAAGCATAATTATTATAATTGGTTAATGTGGTTCTTACATCATTCTCTTGCTTGTTTGATTACCTTTTTTTAAAAGCAAGTTGTTTTTGCTTTAATTATTCTTCCCTTTTGCTTAAAAATGATTTTTGGTTCCATCTTTTTCATGGGGTTTCTTTCTAATTTAATTATATTTTTATATAATCAATGTGATTGCCAGCCAATGTGGTACTTGACTTTGGGTCACTTGTGGTCTGATTGTGCTGCATGTTCTCTAAAGTTGCTATGAATATGAATAAGAAAGTTTATTGTGGACCTTGATTTGATTTCATCTTTATTTTTTGTTCATTTTTTATTTTTTTGGTTAGTAGTTTTGGAGCCGGTTAGCCTCCATTATTTCACTTGTTGATCATTGGTTGCCTTGGATCTTTTTGTGTGACCAAAATAGCCGACTATTAAAACTTTTGGCATATCATCGGATAATCAATTCAGTGATACGAGATATTAAATCTCTTAATCAATTCTCAGATTTAAAACTTGAAAATATAAAAGAAAAGAGCCATCCCTAAATAGGGATCTGTATACACTCGAATCGGATTAAAAAAATTACTTTATACTTTTATATATTTAGGTTTGACTAAAACATAACATAATATTTTCTAATTAAAGTAATCTTTAGGAAATGTAGAATTTTATAAGTAAAAAAATAAAAAATTTCCGTAAAAAGATTAATATTATGATTATACATCAATAAGTTTTTATTCTTAATTTTTTTTTAATGAACCAGCCGGTCCTTAATTCGAAATTAGGTTTTATTATGATGCTCGGCCTACCAACCATGTCCCAAAATAATGGAATCTATGCTTAGGTTTTTGTTAGCCATTTTAAGTGATCAATGATTAGACCCACATCTCTTTCATACTCCTTCGCGAGAGAGAGAGAGAGATGAATCAAAAATCCAAGGTCATGGTCACGTGAGAGGGCCAACCTGAAAGGGAACAGTGACACCATTCCCTTGAAGCATGAGAATACCTCCCCAGGTAGTATTGCGTACAACATCATGTGATTAATTAAATTAATTGAAAAGATAATCTCGAATGCCTTTTTTTTTTTTGTATTATAACAGTATTTGGAGTTATGTTTCGATTAATTCGATTCGGGACTTGCAATGACCCATTTAAAGAGGCTATTCTTTCGACATAGTTTTTTTCATATTTAAATCACGAGTTGAAGTTAAAAACTTGATTAAGTGATCTAATATCATATCCTATTAAAATAACTGTACGTTGATATAATCTAAAATGCTTCGTCACCAAAACAAAGCATTCATGGCGCTCTCTCTCTCTCCCTCTCTTTCTCTCTCTCTCTCTCTCTCTCCCCCTCCCTCTCTCGGTTTCCGTTTGCTACCTCTTTTATATATTGATTGCATGTGTTTCCCGACCTAACTGGTTTGGCAATGACACGAGAACAAATAGACGTAGTTAGTATGGTTTCCTTCACATCCACATATAAGCAAGCAACCCCCAGAAAATAAAAAGAAAAGAAAACCACGTGTGTGTGTGTGTGTGTGTAAATGTATATTTTTGTAATTTATATAGAAATGTGTTGCATAACTTCATCAATACGTCTTATTATTATGTAAGGATTTGGCAAATCATCAATGAGTAGTAAGAGAGTAATAAATTTACTTCATTTTTTTTTGAGATAGAATTAGAATAAATTTTGAGACAAATTTTCTATAATAGTTTTCACTTATTTTCTATTTTTAGAGAGAATGAGTAAGCAAGAGGAAAGAGGAAGTATTCAGAAAAAAGAGGGAAGAAAATTATAAATTTTTCGATATTTTATTCTGATTTTTTTTTCTCTCCTTTTATTCTACTCCCAACTAGACACCAACTCAAATTCTAGAGGGAAAAATTTTACTTTGTGAACACAATTAAAAGGGTGAAAATGTAGGAGTAAAATATTGCATCCTCTTTTCTTTTTTAGAAGGGTTGCAATATTTTTTTTACTATACTGATCAGTATTTAGAATCATATTTCGATTAATCCGATTCGGAATTTGTAATGGCACATTTAAGGGGACTATCTTTTCAACGTAGTTTTTTTCATGTTCAAATTACGAATTGAATTTAAAAATTTGATTAAGTGATTTAATATAATATCCCACCGATATTGGTAGCGCAGTTGCAATTTAGGTTCACGTAATTGATTTTGTTCTTTACCCAGACCCAGATTGTTGTCACTTGTCCAAAGCTTTGTGCAAGGGGAGGACAGTTTCTCTACCCCGGAGAACTCTGGCTGGCCCGAATACACTATGCACCGCCCAAACACACTCGACCGATCTTTGTGCTCCAGCCCAAAAAAAACTATGCGCAGCCCAAGCACATCGGACGAATCTTCGTGCTCCTGGTGCAAACTTAACACCCGGAGTCCATGTTTTGGTTTTAGGATTTGTGGAGTTTGAGGCCATTTTTTTATGGCAAATGCGTGTGTACGTGTATGTATTTTTTTATCTTGATTAATCAATATTCGGGTTACTTAACTAATCTGATTCGAGTATTTTGATATCTAACTTAAAAATCGACTCTCTCGGTACTATTTTTCAATTTCTAAAATTTAAATTTGAAATTTTGATTAAAAAAATACAGTATATTATCATTAAACTCATAAGACGTTTCCTCACCTAAAAAAAAAAAAAAAAAAAGAAAAACCAATAAGACGTTGGTAAAAGGAGTTTAGAGAACTTTTTGATGGAAAATGCTAGTAATTAGAAACTTAAAGCACAACTCATTCATGGCATTTGATTTTTTTTCCCCAAAAATTTTAGGTGGATATGGTTCTATTCAGATTGAAAGACTTTGGGCAAATCCTTGACTTGACCTCTTGGATACAAGCCAGTTCTTTTGAAGTTTCCTCTCTTCAATCTGGAGGAAAAATTTGGATGGTGAGTGTTGGAAGTGTAGCATTATAGGTCCTTTATTCGAAGTCAAGGTATTCCATACCTATGGAATGAAATGAAATTGGAAGACATTTAAAGTTCAACATTAAGGAATTTTGACGGAGTCTATTTTGATATTTTAATCATGGGCGAAGAATTGTCCCTTAAAGTTCAAATTGATGCCATCATCCGCACCTTCCTCGCATGAAAAGAGAAACAAATTAGAAAACTAAAGCGAAATGACATTGAACCTCGTGGCCTCACAACAACCTTTAGCTTAGTTTAGTATTTTCCTACTGCATAGTACTAAAGCTTTAGGTTAGTCTAACATACCCTCCAAATTATAATATAATTGTCAAGCACGAAAAAAAGTTTATGTACTGGGGGAATTGAGTGTAGCCAACGGGGCTTAGTCACCCTGTTCAACACCATCTGTGGAACCAAGTTTAAAATCAAGTTCAGATCCATTATACTCTTTTTTTTTTATGGGTTTACAGTAAGACTCGAATTCGAGTTTATTATTAGGGAGGATTGGTGTCATTTGAGTTGAAACTCATTGACCAGATCCATTATACTCTTTATCAAAGCAAACGTATTAGGTTTATGGTTAGGCTTGATTGAAAGTTTTTTTTTGTGTTGAGTATTAACTTATGATCCAGATAACACATGAGCTCCTTGAAAAATTTAGATTGTGGTATTCAAATTTCTTATCATGGGCCCTAATGTGGAGTTAAACATCACCTAATCACAATTATTATTTTTATTATAAACTTGAAAGCCATATGATGTTAAAGATGATGGTGACAACTTGAAAATTACCTATCCATGATATAGAGTAGGAATTGATATAATGCTTTAATAAATACAGTTAAAGACCAAATTTTCATTCATGTAACATTTAACGTTATTCTTCATTAATTATAGATCTTAAGTTCAAGTTATGAGAATGAAAAAATAGGAATTTGAAGAGCCAACACTTTAATAGATCATATTGTATTCAGATTGAATTAGTTGGATAAATTTCAGATATCGATCGGTGAAAATCTTTAAAAAAATAATAATAATAAATAAATAAATAAAGAAGTTAATTTACCGAAGGACTTAGGAATTAGGCAGCGTTTGGATTTTTGGAAATCGACAAATATTCTGTCACAGTTATGAGAAGAGACTTGCTGCATGATAATAATAATCATAGGCTAATATGTTGAAAGTGAAGCAAAAGATTGTCAATAACCCAATTTTTTTTAATTATGTCCCCTGCAAACAACTAAGCAAATTGGACAATTAGCTTCACATCAAGATTATGTCAATTTCTTGGGAAAAATCTATGATATTTTCTCTTTTAGAATTGAGTCGATTAGTATTAATATATTTTTAATATATTATATTACGACTGCGAAAAGTTATAAGTAGAAATTTTCTTCTGATATTAGTTTTATACTGAAATAGTTTTACGATTCTCTAAATTTGTTAGAGGGTTAATCCTGTTTAGGCCAAGCGTCAAACAAAATTCCACCTTTCGCTGGATGAGTAGAAAAGGAGAAACACCCTGAAACCACTCCATTCAGAACTACTTTGAATTGAAATTAGTATGGCATATTCAAACACCGTGAACATAAACCACTGGAGTCCCCTCTTTTTAGTTGTAAAAGCCAATTCTAATTCAGATAGATTTCCAATCGTGATCCTATCTTATGTATGTAAAATATAAACATAATTTCAGTCTTTTCTAACGAAGAAATTATTCCCATAAATTAAAAAATTATTAGTTGTTACTTGAAATTGTAATCATTGCAAATTGGAAAACAATACCAAGAAAGAAAGAAAGAAAAAAAAAAAAAAAGGCAAAATGAACATTGAAACCAAAACTCAACTACTCATCGTCCTTGATGGAATGAGACACAACACAAGCCCTCAAGATGAAAGAAACATATGCGAGACATTAAAATCGAGAGGGACCCATGATTAGAGTACCAAGAGAGCAGGCTTTGTATCAAAGTTTTGAAGAAGATGACAGATATAGGGTTGCAGTGCAGATGCATAAAGGTTGGTAGGCCTGCCTATGGAAATTTAGAGGAGTCAATCTCCCAAAAGCTAAACAAACGGTCGGCGTAAACACTGGAACTGGGAAATTTGCATAGAAAGTCTCACCTTTGTACATAAAGTCTAAGTTGCTTCATTATAATATGTTTTTCATTTTAGTCATATGGTCTTTTTTGTTCAATTATTAAGTTTTTAGTACTTCATTACCTCTGCAAGTTGAGATATAAAGAAAAATGGGTTCCATTCTATCTTGCCTCAATTAATTAACTATTTATTCTCTAAAAAAAGTCTACTACAAGTACTTTTTTGTGTTGTAGATTTATGTTAAACATGGGGCCAACCCACTTGGAAGTCTCATTCAAATTGCCATTCTAGGGCAAGGACAGGGTAGAAGCACGCTTGGCTTTTGCCATGCTAAAATTTTTTGGGTAGATCATATCAAGGACTTTGGGAAAAGTTATAGAGAGGGTACACACTCCATATGCTCACCATTAACCCACCAGTCTTATCTCCTTGTTTGGTACCTCCCAATTCATAAATATGAGTTTTTGTAAGACACCCATGTGTAAAGAGAAAAGGTTTTGATGTTTCGCTTGTGGGAAGCACTATAAACATTTTTTGTCTCTCATGATCAACTAGAAAACAAAGGCCACACCCCAACTTTTGATTTCACATTTTGGCATTTCTAAACATTTCAATCTTTAATGAAGCCTAGGTGTCATACAATTCTTCAATTTGAATACATCCTGCCACTTAATTTTGTGGCATATATAACAAAAATCTTGACTTTATCAACAAGTGTGTCCAAAATTTAGAAAAGGCATGGTTCAAGCTTTTACCCTTGTGGCACTAATGGCCCCTTTTCCCTCGGCCTGACTAGACTCGGATCTCAACTCCCTTGATTTAACAAAAAATGAAAAAAAACAAAAAAAAAAAAACATTACTCATTAAGTTAAGATTTGAAAACATCCGACAAAATCCGTATAAGAAAAATATTTAGACCAAAATAATAATTCTATTAATGTTAAATTATAAAATTTTTCATCCTCTATTTTTTTCTATAAATAACTTATATTCGATAATCATATTAAATCTAAATAAATTTGATTTAAATAAAGTTAAACTTTAAAGAAATAAACTTCTCCCGTTTATTTTTTTCGTATACAAAATTTAAATTTCAAATTTTATTGAAAGGTTAATATAGTTTATACCACTATGGGGCGGCATAAAGGAGTCCGACAGCAGTGATTGCAATCAACAAACTTAGATTATGGTAGGATAGTGGAAGGCCTCGAAAGGAAATGAGATTATTTGGTGGTTGATACCTCTATGGTCTTTCTTGACATGGGCAATGGTCGGAGGATTCAATCTCTTAAAATTCTCATTACTGCTGGTATTTTGTGATTCTATTTTAAGAGGTTGTTGGTTGATGGTCCTTTGATTGATATGATGGACGAGGTTGGTGGTTCATCCGCCATTTCAAGGCAAGTGTTGGCAGAGGGGGCCGTGGTCAAGTGCTGACTTGGGATTGTTTTTATTATCATTTTTATATTAGGTTGTAATAATGTACACATTTCTTCTATTTTTAAGGTCATGCTCTCTCTCTCCACCAACAACTCCATTATAATAGATTTTATACTTGCAATCATCAAGGGTTCCTATGTAAAGCACCAAGGCTCTCAATTATGACCAAATTGCATTGTCAAGAATCTTAGGACAAAAACAAAACTGTGGATCCGACATCATTAGATGATTGGCCAAGTAAAGCCGTTTGAATCATATTATAGGCTCGAATGACTAGGGTAGGGCCGATTAAAGCAGGCAGGGCAAGGCGTGGATTGCAAATTGTGACCAACAAGACAGGAGCATTTGATACCTTAGCCATACCAAGCAACCAACCAAATAAAAAGATATCTTCCTCTCTCTCTCTCTCTTTTTATTATCAATATCTGAAATCATATTCTGATTAATTTGATTCGAACATTTATAAATTCTTATTTAAGAAAGTAACTCTAATTTTTTCTATTTTTAAATTTTAAATTCGTAACATATCATTTTATTAAACTAACTATTCATTAATCTCTTTTATACGGTTCATTCGCAAAAAAGAGAGGTTCCAAAGATAACATTATGTCTGGCCATTAGACACTGTACTCTTCACTTTTGAGGAGGGGGGACAAACAAGCAAGATGATTCCTCTTTTCTCTGGATCCTTTTTCCGCACATCCACTCATAAAACAGAGTTAAGGTTAATCTCTGCATGATTGACAGTAACCAATTATTATAATCCCAGGTTCATCTCCCCAACTTCTAATTCTGGGATGTTCTTCGTTAAATTACAATAATATCCCTTTCACTTGTGCTTATCTCCTTTTCCCACAATAATAATGACAAATTATTTAACTAGTATTTATCCCAACTCTATATTATCAATCAGAGGTGGGATATATTTCTAGAAGAGTAAAAGGAGAGCTACTCAAAAAGGATAATACCATCCTATGTGATCAAGTTTTATTTTTTTTTATATAATTTATATGACAAATAAATATTAAATAATATGTTTTAAAATTTTCTTTGAGTGATGTTACATACCAATTAAAAAAAATATTTTGATAAATTTTTTAAAATATATATATAATAAAAATTAATCAAAACATACTGACGTGAACTGTCTTGTTGAATTCATTTATCTCTTAACTCATCTCATCGACATAACATCGTTCATTTGAACTCTTATTTTTTGTATTATTACAAATAAAATCGTATTTTTATTTCATTCATTATATGTACCCTTTTTTTTTCTTTTCTTTGTTTTATGGAAGAATGGGTATACTGTTCAAATAGAATAAAATGTTTGAGAAAAAAAAAGTGAAAGGGGGGAATATTTTCCTTTTGGAGAAGGGAAGGGAAGGGAAGGGAGTAGGAAAGGTGGAGAGAGAGAGAGAGAGAGAGAGAGAGAGAGAGAGAGAGAGAGAGAGAGAGAGAGAGAGAGAGAGAGAGAGAGGAGAAGAGTGCCTGTTGAGGTGAAGTGGAAGGCACTTGTTTCCACGTCACTAAAATGCCCATTCTGCCTTATGTAAGTTTCTCTGCCCTTCATGTGGGGTCTTGCCCGCGGCTCTTCTCACTGTACACCCCTCAACTTCCACTATTTCACTACATTGCCATCCGCTCTATCCCAACACGAATAAGCCTGCAACCACGCCTGCAACCACACCTGCAACCGCACACGCATAAACCTTCTTGAAAACATATTATGTGAAGTTAAAGGGGGGGACCTTAATTCCCAATTTCATTGTTGCCCACATTGATCAAACAACTTCCAAATCTGATGTGACTTGACCCAAAAAATAATCTCACTAGAAGTAGCTTCTACTCCAAATCTTCCATCTTGAACTTGTCTGCTCATCTAGACCTAATCTTTTCGCTTTGCCTACTGATGTCTTGTATGTTCAACCATGATCTCACATACACACACACACACACACACACTCACTCTCTCTCTCTCTCTCTCTCTCTCTCTATCTCTACACAAACATAAACATTCCATGTGCATAGATACACACAAGATGTCACATGTACTTAGACGAAGTTTGTTGTGCCATTGGCAACAAACTGGCACTTTGATGACACTACATGATACATAATTTTCAATACTTATAATAATTTATTGCTCATGATATTGCACTTCAAATTTTTTGGGTCAAAAAAAATGAAGGATCATTAGACAGCCCGATGGTCACAATTTCCTTTTCCAAACTCTGAGATTCAGGATTCGAATTCTTATATAACAAAAAAAAAAATGAAAGATCCTATTCACATAAGATACATGTGATTGATATCCAGTATTTTTCTCACTTGAACAACTACCCTTAATTGGGCATGGCATGTGACCGAAGTTCTTTCTCCAATCATGATGTACATTGAATTTCATATTGAATGGCTTGTTTGGTTGAGCTTTGTCTCCCTCCACCTTGAGCAAGAATGCACTTCTCCATTATGAGGTGTTTGTATAATTTAGCTCAAGATAGAAATTTCTGAACACATCTAAAATTTTAAATTTTCTTTTTCTTTTTAATATATTAGACATTTTAACAATATTTATAAAATAAATTTATCAATCAATAATTATAACTCAAATGACTGTTTTACTAAAGTGAAAATGCATACATGTAAACCAAAGGATCAATATCATCCACAATTGAGCAACTTCTATGAATTGCGCATGTGGGCCTTTTTAGGTTTAATATGGAATCATAATATAATTCAATTTTCCGACCTTGGGGTTGGAGTTTGTCAATAGTCAACTTGACCATACACGGATCGGTCAAGAGTCTTCATGCCATTGCATTTCAACTCAGATTCCAAATTATAATAACATTAAACAAACATCAGTGGCATTGATGTCATTAATTGGAGTTGTAATGGCTTTTGCATTTCGATTGGGTTTAAAGACACGGAGGGGGCGGGGGGAGTGAGATTCCATTTCAAAGGGTGCACTACAACCATCAGCTTAAAGACTCATGGTCCGAAGCTACAGACAAAAAAAAAAATTTCCTCAATTTTGAGCCAGGTATGTCAAAACACAATAAAATGTTTCATACCCATGTTCTAAATTTGAGTTATATCAATGTTTTTGGCAAAGAATTTGATTTTTGTTTATGGGTTCTGTGGAAGTTTGATCTTTTAAGGTTGTAATTTTGTGAATGATGTGACTGAGAAGAAATGGTCGGTGATAGATAAGCCAAATAAGTTAAAAATACTTTCTTTTTCGGGTGTTTATCATCTGATTGCCTTTACTTTTTCTGGGGGTGTGTGTTGTTCCATCTGAAATTTTCTGGTTCTTGTGTTTATTATATTCATAATTTAAGTCTTTTTTTATTGGCATTTCGAATGTGATTTCATTCATGGGTTTTCATGAAATGCAATGAATCACAAGAATCTTTGGGCTTAGACAAAGCATGGGTATAGAAAAATCAGCTCTTGTTCTGTGGTGTTTTAGAGATTCCATTATTTCTTATTTGGCTGATTGATTGTTTTGTGGCTGAAATGAGGCTCTTTTTATATCCCTATGCTGATCAATTGTTCATATGTAAATTGACTAGAGAGAAAGCCTTTCATATGTTTGTTCTTTCTTCTATGTGAGAAGATCTTGGGATCACTTTCCGAGTGGTTGTAAATCAATTAAGAAACTAAGGCTACATTCGATTAACATAACATTATGTGGATGTTAGACGGTGGATTGGTCCGTCGAAATGTTTGGCGCAATTAGGAGCAACTATTCAAGCATGTTGAGAGTGACTCTTTTATCTTATTATATCCATGGACTTGATCTTAGCATCGGTCTGTATATAGGTACCAGTTTTCTTTCCTTCCAATGACAATTTATTCCATGTGTTTATTCTAGCTGGTTCGTGCTTTACGAGTGTTGTTTTACGAATTTCTGGATGTTGCTGTTTTATGTTTGATAATGTTGGATAAACCTAAGAGTCAAGAAAAAAAGAAATCTTTTTCCCTTTCCCTCTTTCCTTGTTATCTTGTATGTGACTGTGGATTATTCCGATGCATGTAAGGAGTGTTCCTTTTACTAGCAGATGATTTCCACCAGAAGTGATGAGAAACCACATGATCATGATGTAGTTTTCTGCGCTTTCTTCATGATCATGTTATAGTTGTTACAAAAAATGTAAGACTCATCCCTTCCTTTTTGTATTTTGAAATATCTTGTGAATTCTTGGTGCAGGGTTTTGCCAGCTGACAAGCAATGGAAGTTTTCTGAACTACTAGCTTGATTACAAAGACCTGCATCTTAGATACACTGCTGTTCATCTAGCAAATTCCAGGGCTGGCTTGGTTTTGGATGCTGGAATCACAGTTTGACTGCAGAACATTCAGTCAGGGATAATCGAGGCAGCAAATTTGCCCAAGGTTTGGCAAAGTAGATAGTAATTTTGTTTGATGCAAGCATCACAGCAACTAAGAAGCCCAGCTATGTCCAATAGATTATTCTACCAGCCAGTTCAAGCAGTTGAGAGCTATTGCTTGCCTCAATTTCAAAATCTAGACCATCAAGGATGCTACAGTGATGGAAGCCAGGGAACCCACCTTTCCCTTCAGGCTTTCCGTGAGCCATATTGCACCCTTGAATCATCCTCTCCAGGTGGAAGTTACACCCACTACAGTTCGCCATCAACAGTCAGTTTCTCACCTAAGGGAACCCCGATATCACAGCAACATTCTCAAACATACCCATCTCCTGACAATAACTATGGCTCTCCAATGAGTGGCTCTTGCATAACGGACAATGATGATCTGAGGCACAAGCTAAGAGAATTGGAAAATGCAATGCTTGGACCTGATGATGTTCTCGAGAGTTACGATAACAAGCTCCAAGATGGAGGTAACCTAGCATCACTTGAAATAGAAAGTTGGTGGCAATTGATGGAGATTGTCCCGAAAAAGGACTTGAAGCAAGTTCTCGTTACATGTGCCAAAGCAGTGTCAAATAATGATCCAGCAGCACAATGCTTGATAGCCGAGTTAAGGCAGATGGTATCTGTTTCTGGTGAACCGATCCAGCGATTAGGAGCCTACATGTTGGAGGGGCTCATTGCAAGGTTATCCTCCTCAGGCAGCTCCATCTACAAAGCATTAAGATGCAAAGAACCTGCAAGTGCTGATCTTTTATCTTATATGCACATTCTTTATGAGGTTTGCCCCTACTTCAAATTTGGATATATGTCTGCAAATGGGGCTATTGCGGATGCTATGAAGGATGAGAATAGAGTGCATATCATTGATTTTCAGATTGCACAAGGTGATCAGTGGATAACTTTAATCCAAGCATTTGCTGCTCGGCCTGGTGGGCCACCCCACATCCGGATAACAGGTATTGATGATGCTACATCTGCTTATGCTCGTGGAGGTGGACTAAATATTGTAGGACAGAGGTTATCTAGGCTTGCCGAGTCTTTCAAGGTACCATTCGAATTTCATGCTGCAGCAATGTCTGGTTGTGAGGTTAGTCTTGAAGACTTAGGTGTTCGACCTGGAGAGGCTTTGGCTGTAAATTTCGCATTTGTGTTACACCACATGCCTGATGAGAGTGTCAGTGTTGAAAATCATCGGGACAGGCTGTTGAGGCTGGTTAAAAGCCTTTCCCCAAAAGTTGTGACCCTCGTTGAGCAAGAATCTAACACAAACACGGCTCCTTTTTTCCCACGGTTTCTGGAGACACTAAGCTATTATAATGCTATGTTTGAATCCATTGATGTAACTCTTCCAAGGGAATACAAGGAGCGGATAAATGTGGAACAACACTGTCTTGCTCGAGAGGTTGTTAACATAATAGCATGTGAAGGGGCTGAGCGGGTAGAGCGACATGAGCTTCTTGGAAAGTGGAGGTCACGGTTTACAATGGCGGGTTTTACTCCATACCCATTAAGCTCTTTGGTGAATGCAACCATTAAGACACTTTTAGAAAACTACAGCGACAAATACAAGCTTGAAGAGAAAGATGGGGCTCTTTATCTTGGCTGGATGAATAGAGTTTTGGTTGCTTCTTGTGCTTGGAAGTGAATCTGGGTGGTATAGCTTGCTGCACTTTTTAGTGCAGAGGTTAATTAGGCATCATCTACGATGCTGTTTTCTAGGTTCCTATGATACAAGCTGAGGTAGAACTTGTAGATTTTTCTTCTGCTTTCCTTAGCTTGTATTCGGCCAATAGTTTTTGTCAAAGCAGATTACCTCAGCTGTTCCTTTCTGTACTCCTAATTAATCAATCCTCAGCTACTTTGTTGCAAGGCATACTTCCACAATTTTCTGTGATTTCTCGTGGGGCATCCATTAGCAGATTGATATGTTTAGACGAGAAGAAAAGCACACTGGGAATCTGCTTTTGGTGATCACAAAAGCAGCACAAGGAGCCATTTGACCATCATTTTCACCACAAATTCTCTGCAAATGAGCAAACATAAATCTTGTATGAAGCAAAGAAAATAAGCTCCTAATCTGTCATTAATCTGATCAATAGCATGGTTCATCGAGCCGTGGATCAATCAAATTTTAGAAGATAAATCATCATCAAGCCGAGAGCAACTCTTGATGGCCAAGCTAAGTGCAGGAATGGTTGCAATAAGTCACCTCTAGAATAGCTTTGATGTATGTGTTGTAACAAACTTGAGCAATAATTTACATCGTGTTATTTCCAAGCCATCCAATACTTTTCAACAAGCTGGCAGTTTTCCCAACATTGGTCACCCATTAAAAGAAATGTTAAAAAAACCTAATCAATCTCTCTGACTAATAGCCCCAGCTGGACATGCAACAGTTATAACTATCATTCTGGAGCTCTAAAGGGCTTGCGGCATCCTAGGTAGCATCACAAGTTTAGCTCTGAACAGGATCAATATTTGATGTTTGTTGCTCCATTGGTCTATGATCAAGGGCCAAACTCGTATCAGCACCATCCCTACGAACCGTATCATTGTGCTCTTTAAGAGTTGACACCCCATTCGGCGCCGGTGAATTTGTGGAAACTGCTGCATTATGAGTAACAGTCCTTGAGGGAGGCACACCATGGTCATGTTGTCCCTCATATGTTGTTAAAACCACCTTGGCATCATGAGATGCCCTCTCCACATGTTTTTTAGCAGGGCATCCAGCATTGGAGCAACGGTAGTAACTCCTAGAGAATATAATAAATATAATCATTATTAAACCAAAGTACTGAACTTGGTCATATCACTGGAGTTCTCAAACCAAGATGATAAGGTTTATATTTGAGATGCAGCTGATGAAGCTATGGATGTAACAATAAGCTTTACTGTAATGTAAAATGCTTTTCAGAAAGTTTCCAAACACAGAGAAAGATTACACATTGCACAGGGCCTATAGATACCTTGGATTGGGATTTCCTTTTACTAATTTTTGCCCATATTTGCGCCAGCGATAACCATCATTCACTATATCAACTTCACTGAGCGTCTGGACAACAAGACGTTGTTCATTGCTTGGCTTATCTGCTGGGGATAGATAAACACCATTTACATCCTCCTTCCTGACATGTTGGCGTGGATGGAAGCACCATTTACATATAGCACAATTTCACCAAAAGCATAAAACTCATGAGAATAACAGGCATAAACATACCGCCGTTTGGATTGAAGAAACTCATCGTGATCAACATCTGCTGTTGGCTTATTTGATACTGAATGAACAACTCCCAGAGAAGCATCACTCTTGGTCACAGTAGTAACTGGAGGCGCACCATTTGAATCCCCATCTTGAGATGTCTCCTCATGTGATTTAGATAATTCAACTTGAAAAAGCAATATTACACAATTAATCAAGCAAATCATTCTCTTCAGGGTACAGTGAAAAAGAAGTACCAGATGCTCTCTTACCCTCTTTTCTAATGGGAGAAACTTCCACTGGTTTTTCTTCATGGACAGATGAACCAAAACCAGCAACTGCCTGGGAAGTGGATTGCGGTCCCGGATGATCATGCTTCCCAAGGTAAACAATGTCTTTAATCTGGCCATCAAGTGAGTGCTCAACTTGCTTTTTCACCTGGCAATTAGGATGCGAACATCTGTAGTAACTTCTTATAAATTCGTTTCCTTTAACACGTTTTTGTCCATATTTACGCCAGTTATATCCATCTTCAGATGGCTTCTCTGGTGTAACAGACGGAAAACGTTCTTCTTCAGCTGGCTCAGCAATTTTCACAGGTGTAGGGGACTCTTCTGTCCGTACCAAGGATAGCTTGCTTCTTTTGGAATTATATGGTGAAATGTGATCCCCAGTATTGACACCATTCTTTTTCTCCAAGTTATCATTAGTAGTTTCAGCGGGCAAAGGAGCTTCTTGATCAGATTGCAAGGCATCAATCTTGCTAACTGGATGTTCTTTACTCTGCAATTTCTCGGAATCAACTTCCGTGTTAATACCTACCTCCGACGTAACCATTGCACCAGTGACTTTTGAGTGTAACAGACAGATTCACTTCATCTCAAGATGGTTAGCTGCATTCCCAAAATATTTTTGAGGATGGAATGCTAAATATGAGAATGATGACAAATTCTTCACCTACAAGGTTTCTGCATCCAAAAACGGAACTGAGATTGAATCAATAGGAGAAATGCAAATCATTTGAAAGTAATGAATTCAAATAGGAGAAATAAATAGTGGCCCCCCTCTTCTAGGGAAGAAATATGTCAAGGCTAATATTTGTTTTTCCCTAATTTGGAGACTAATAATCCAAACAGGCTTATCTATATCAGGTTTGGTGAATTCCCAGGAATTTTTAACACAGCCTCCAAGTGGAGTAGAACTTAACCTGAGTGGAGAAAACTCTATAGACAACTGAGTCAACTATATCAGCCCTTTTCATTCTCTTTGTCTGTGAGTTTGTGCATGAATAACATAACTTCAATTTTTTGGACCAAAGAACCCCCCAAAAAACCAAGGCAATTACTGATAACTACAGCAACAAAATGCAACAAAAGAATTATTATATGCATCTTTTCATCCTTGAGGAAAGGAGATCCAATGCCAAGTCAGATACGACTTCCAGACTAAACCTGACCTGCAAGACTGGGGGACCATTCTAAGGCTGATGACTATAAACAATTGCAGACTTCACAAGGAGAATTAAATTGGCAAACCAAATGCACAACTTTGTCTTTCCATTTTATTGTACTTTCAAACATGATAATCAAAATCTTACAATTAAATTCGATTCAAACATAAATAAATTCAATTCAGACAAAGGAATCTTAAATATAACTGCATCTTACGACTCAAATCCAATCAGCGATTCAAATCATACAGTTCTTATGATCCTGTTTGCTAATCAAATATGGAATCCAAAGATGACTGAATCACCAAGTATGAAGATCCTTATCTTCCAAACAATAACTCACGGATGGATGTCCATGAACACTTCAATGATGATGAAAGAGCTCCTAGCAAATAAAATAAAATAAAAGGATAGGTATCATTTAAATAATTTAGTTTTAAAATTATATAATTTAGTACGGAATATGCTTCTTTTAAATAAATTCCTCGTTATTTTTATTAATAGGTCCAAAAAACATGAATGACGATGGTAAAAAGACAAGGAAAAGCAGTTGAAAATAAAGATATAGAAGTAGTTGAAATATTGGTGTCAGCAACATGGATCTTGGGGAGAATTAAAGATTTCAATAACTAATGAAGATTTAGTGGAACAAATTGAGCTTTAATCCTAAATTTTGAGATCGAACGTTTGAGATCAATATAGGAGAAAGAAAAAGAAAAAAAAAATATTCATAGAAAATTAAATAATAATAATAATAATGATAATAGTGCATTAATTTAATTGGTTCGGATTCTCTTATGCCACTAATTCATATTTAAGTCATATTTTCAGCTCAATTCTTGACACTCATATTTTTACGGATAATTTGCATCCGTGTTTTCAACTACCTACCTTGACGTTTCACAAAATCTACTACATTTAAAGTCTTGCTCCTCCTAACTAATGAAATATTGAAGATTTAGTATTTGAATTAATTAAATATTAAGTTTGGAATGTGTCATATAATTTTTAGGGCATTAAAGATCATGAACAATGCCTTGAATTTTTAAAATTTTAAAATTTTTGAATATTTTGAATACCACAACATGGATTAATTTTTTACAAGTTAATAGTTACTCATTTGAAATCAAAATTTTAATTGTGTTATTTGATAAATTTTGAATATATTATTTTATTTTAATATATTATATATGTCATTTTACAAATGTACCTATATGCACAATATTGAATCTTACAATTCATGATTCGATTTAATTCACGATTCCAAAAAAGAGCTTTTCGATTTACATTGCGAAATTCTATTCGATAACCATGCTTTCAAATGCAATTGCTCCTTGATCTGTTACATCTGGATTCATCCTAGCACCAAATCAAATAGTCATGCTCTAACTTGAAAATAAGCATCGGATATAGGCCTTCTACACAACCATGCCACAGATAAACCATAATAATCAAAACCCAAAAATCTTAACCGTACACAACTTATCATTATCCACACATAAGTTCCAGAATCGCACATAATTCATGTAGCTAATTCCTTGATTTTCTAGTAATCAAATCTTTACACCAAACCCACTTCAACTCATGGATGATTAATCCTGATTCAAGGTCATAACTTGAAAATTATACCCGTACAACCACAGTCATTTATCCCTATTTTTTCCCCAAAATTTTAAGATCATGATCTTATAGACACAAAATATATAATTTACACCCACACAAAAAGGTTTCCATTTCTAATCAACACAAGGCATCCACTGTCCAAACATAACCAATCCGAGGAACAAAACCCAGATGCAAAAACCGATTAAAATTACTAAATCGAAAAACCCATGTTAGGAAAATACAAAGTAGGCCTAAAAACCATTAAATTATAAACAAAATACAAAGATAGATTAACAAAAACAAAAACAAAAACACATAAACAGATAGTTAAATCAAGAAAACCATGTTAGGACCATAATAGCTAAGCCGCAGTAAAAAATGTTGAATTATAAACAAAATACAACGATAATCAATAAAAGACCAAAAGGGGAAGTACAAACCCTAGCAAATTTTGCGAGCTGATTGACGCTTGACTTGGTCTTCAAACACTGCAAAAAATGATACTTGATGACACCGACATGGAAAGATTCGGGAAATTTTGAAACCTTTTGTGTTTGATTCGTGTGAGAGGGTATAGAGTTTGATGCAAGCTCATGTGGGTTTCTGAGCTGAGAATTGGACTACTGGAGAGAGAGAGAGAGAGGGTTTTTTGTCTGTGTGGAGACGAGCAGCCGAAGAATATGTTCCCTTTCGGTTGTTTGAGCTTTTGGAGCTGTGATTCGCGCTACTCTTGATCATTTCCTCCCTGTCTCATCATGGCCATTGGATTAGATTTTCGGCGTGTCGGCACTTTGGAGAAATTGAGGTCGTTAATTTCCCAAGTATCTTTACTTGTCGTATATGGTTTTTGAGTTATAATAAAACTTTTTAGAAATAATATTTTATAAATTTATTTAATAAATTTGTAGAAAAAAGCTTTCGTAATAAAAATAAATAAATAAATAAAGCAATTAATATAAATATGAATAACGTGATCTATGATACAACAATATTTTTTATGTATAAAACATTCCCTTTGTTTTGTATTTAAAAATTCAAAACATATGCAAATCGAGGATTGTATTTCTCATACATCCCAAGTATTTATAAGGTTACGTCCATCAGACTATCAACATATATAGTAGTCCGGTAACAACAACATTATACCAAATTTTTTTAAATTGAGTAGTCAGTACTCTATTTTTTTAATCAGAAATTTCGAGTTCGAGTTTTAGAAATGTCAAAAAAGAATTCGAGAGAGTCAATCGTTAAAATAAATCTCACAGTATTTGAACTAGATTAATTAGATAAAATTCAAATATCAATGGAAAAAATAAAAAAAAAACAATAACATTGTTATTTTATGTATTTATAATATTATAACTTTTTACCCAGATATCTTTTTAACGTCATAATTTATTCAAAATAATATAGGAAATGACGAGATTAGATATGCGATTGATAAAATAAGTCCTCAGGTAAAACTAATTAAGGAGATGTTAGCCGCCTGCAAAATTTGCATAAAATAAGAGAAATTGTGAGAACTCTTTCTTCTATTAACTTTTTTTTAAGTTACAATTTCTTTATTTTAATTAAATCGGTACCACCTTGATCCTTACCTTTTGATATATATATATATATTTTTTTTATTAAATTAAGAAGACAATTCAGATTCAATAAATACCGAAAGAGATTAAATATCTCTCAAAACTTAAGTGGTAGTTTTATCGTATAAAACTGATATTTAAAGTAAATAATGCTATTAAAATGGATTACAAAAATAGTGTAGGAGTCATAGTTGTTGATATCTTATAAGTGGTCGCATTGAATTTGCAATTGATACAAAACTTTTTTGGAACTAAAGTATTTTAGTTTATAATGATGAAAAATAAAATAAAATAAATAAATTTTAACTTAATACCCAATGCCAAAATAAACAAAATATCATCCATTTAAAAATAAATTCAAAATTTAAAATGATCAAATACAAATGAAATGTCAAGTTCCCAAAAACAAATCAATTTGAAATATTCATCGACAAAGAACTTCTAAATACCATCTTCATTGTTCATGCAATAATAAGGATTTTAATATTGTGGTGGTGTATTTTGATTTTTTTTTTTTTTAAGATATTCAAGGGGATTATCACTTCAATTAGACTCATTCTCCCCATCAAAATGATTTTTTTTTTTTTGTTTTAAATCCTAAATCAAATCTTCTTACTTATGTTAAATTTTCTTAGATTAAAGGTACGAATAATAGATATAACTAAAATTTATCTTTTATTTTTTATTTTTTTTATAAATCATTGATATCCGATTATCACGTTAGATACGTCTGTTTTCTCTATTTATAAAATTCAAATCAAGATTTTATTTAAAAGATAATAATATATAAACAAAGTACTAATAACTTATCTTTTTAATTAAACATTGTAAAAAAAATTGATATATCATATACTAAATGTAGTCAATTTAAGGAGGAGTTAAATGCTATTCAATGGAAATCGGAAATAATTTTTTTTTTTAAGTTTTAATTATTAGTATTCAATTTTTGTCTGATTAATATAGTTTGAACATTGTGAAACTTATTTTAAAAATTGGTTCTCTCAAATTCTTTTTTATCATTCTCAACTCGAGTTTCTGATTAGAGATAGAGTATCAAATTATTCAATTCAAAGAAATTTGGTATCGGAAATATTAGAACGTTGAGCTCTATGTTTCTCCTCTTAAAATTCTTCAATTTTGTGAATATCATTCAAATTCTTTTGTCATCTATCTCTCTTCCTAAGATTCATCAATGCAATTTAATCACAATATTATTTCAATTAATATCTTTCGAACCTTTTTTTGTTGCTCTGAGTCTCTTTCCACTACTTCTTGAACACTTGATTTCAGAGGATGTAATAAAATTTTCAAATGTTCGTAAAATACGAGAAAGTATCAAAAAAGTATAATTAAAAATTATTACAAAAATTTTGTGAAACTTTATTATTAAAAGATTTCGTAAAGATTATATATAGAGTGAGAGGGAGAGAAAGAGTAAATAGTATTTAATTGTGAAATTCGTGAACTTTAAGAATATCATGAATAATTGGCTCAATATTTTAAAATCAAAATTCTTAAGGACTATAATTTTAAAATCTCCTTAATCAATTATTTAAGGAACACTGTATTTTTTTTATACTATACCAATCGATATCTGAAATCATATTCTAAATAATCCGATCTGAAATTTATAATGACCCATTTAAAAGGATTATTCTCACAATATAATCGATATCCGGCTTGAATTCTCAAAAGAGAATTTACATCCGGTACCCTAAAAAAAAAAAGAATTTATATAATTAAATAGCAAAAGCATAATCATATTCGATCAGTTGGGGAAAGTCTCATCACTGCCCCCATCTCCATTTTTCCTTCCTTCATATTAAAAAAATAATAATTATTATTATTAAAAGAGAAGGATCAGAACATCTGGCTTAACTAAAATTAGAAATTGTGCAGATATAATCAGATTCGATCATCTGGGGATCTGTTTTTCCTTCTTCAAACAAAACAAAATGCCATGAACAGTGAAGCCGAACCAAGAACTCATAAATGAAGTGAACGCACGCCTCAGAAACTGAGAAATATTTAATTTTTAATTACTACATTTTTCCATCTCCATGACTAGCAGTTCTATCGCCATCATCCAATCAAATAGCATTCTTCTTGTATTAATCAACAAAACAAGCATATAATTTTTAATAAAAAGAACTATCAAAGAACTATATTTTTCAAAATCTAAAAGGAATTAACCATAAGACAATCTAAATTAGCAGTATTCATTCAAAATTAAAAAAAAAATAGCTTCAAACATTAATCCCCAACAAGAAACCCAGAAAGATTAAATATAATTATAATAATAGAGGAGGCCTCAGAATTGCAGGATTGACATCAAGAATATTCAGTCCCGAAAGATGGTGTTTTTTATTAATAGATTTCCTCATAGGCCTCAACTTTTCTTGAGAAAACTCAAAAAAAAAAAAAAAGTGATTGAAATGCGATATTCATAGCTCGTCCCTACCGGAAAAGCAGAACGATATCACACAAACCCAGATAAGAAATGGAATTTCCGACATAGGGAATCAATCGATGCTCGGTTTCGATCGAAAACGAGGTGAAACGGCGCCTCATAAAATAAAGAAAATCAAAACCCCAGACGATGGTGAGGATGACGATGAGGGTCGAGTATTGAGAGATATATAAAGATGTTGAGTTTTAATCGTGGCCGTTGGATGGAGATCTTTGCGACGGTAGAAATATTTTATATGGTAAATTAATAATTGTACTATTAAGACCTTAAATGTTTGTGCAAAGGTAAAGCTTTTCGATTCCATATACGTTGTCGTTTTAGTTTTTTATATTAATCTTATATATTTTGGTATCGGAGTAATTTTATATTTTATTTCAAAACTCTCTCCGTATATAAATATAATATTTATATAATTTAAAATATTAGTTTCAATTCACATAAATTCATTTTAATTCTAAAAATAGAATTTCAAATTATGCAATACAAACTGGTATCTAATATCTAAAATATTTTTAAATGGTCAATTGGTAGCAACCGGTGGGGGCGTGGCTTGACTTCTTAGAACAGTAGAAATTGAAAGTTGATTATATTTCAAGAAAACAGTTTAATCACAATCTCCCTTTCTCAATCTCGAGATTCGATCGATAAATGAATCATAATGGAATTCCTTTTTTCTAAAATAATCTTATCCCAAAACAAGCTAAGGAGCAAAAATGTATAAGGAATTCACCGACTTGAAAAGAAGCTCACATGAGATTTATGCTTTTCAAGAAGCAATTTGCAAGTTATTCCTTCCCATATATATATTTTTTTGGTTGATATAAAGATAAAGACTTATGGGGGAATTTTTTTTTAATTATCAGCGGCAATGCTATTTTCAATTACATTTAATTTGTATATTTTTTATGTTTAACATAATTTTTTTTCATACCTAATATTTTAATAATTATTGAAACAGATCTATTACTCGATAGTATTTCGTCCAAATCATAAATATAATCGATTCAAAATATAATTATAATAATCGGTTTAAATAAAATAATTATTAAAACACAAATTTAAATTTATTAAAATTGAAAAACAGTGAAACTATGACGCATATTTTTGGTCCCGCAATTATATCACTATTTTCCCAAATAAAATAATTATTACACTGAAATTAAATTTAAGTTTAATTCGCTGAAATTTAAAAAAAAAAAAAAGCCAAAGCCTCACCGCCTCTTCAAATTTTAATATTCCTGAATTTATAAAAATACGAATGAAAAATAGAAAGAGCAGAGGCCACGAGTTTTCGCCACACGGGTAGAAAGCCGCGTTGGTTCGGGAATTCTTCTTCTTCGTTATCATCATCATCTTCAATCAAATCACCCAAGAGCACAAACCCTAACCCTTATTTTTCTCCGATCTCGATTGATTTCTCTCACGGGGGAAACCAAACATGCTTCTCTCTCCAGGCCATTCTCCACGACAGATCTCATCTCCATCTCCGTCACCCTCTCTCTCTTCTTCTCAATCTCTCGCTCTCCAAAACCCTAATTCCTCCTCTTCTTCCATCCAAAAACCTCCTAAATCAAAGAGCACAGTTCTCGACGAGGACACTTATGTGGCGGCGATCGAGAAGATAATCGAGCGAGACTTCTTCCCCGACATCGCAAAACTCAAAGACCGACTCGATTGGCTCGAAGCCGTTCGCAGTGGCGATCCGGTCCAAATTCGCGATGCCCAGTTGAAAATCATCGAACGCCGAAGAGGCAGAACATCGAATTTGTCGACTTCTGAAGGTAATAAGTCTAAAACCCCTGGTTCTACTTTCTTTGCAAGGTCAATTACGCCTTTCGAGTTATCCGATAAAACCCCGAATACTGATTTTCCTAATGGTAATGACTCCAATGATAATAGTGAGAATAATAATGGGATTGATGAGAATTTGACGCTTGATCAGTTCTTGAGGCGGTATACTAGCGAGGATAATTCTAGTTTTTCAAAGATTTTGGGGAGGGTTAATAGGAAGAGGAAGGAGAGATATGAGTATTTGAGGGATGGGGAAAATGATGATGTGAAATTGATTGAGGATGCAAAAAGGGATCGGATAACTGACGGGTATGGGACGTCTGGTCAGCCTGTTAGTACCTTGGAAAGTTGGAAATATACGGCGAAGAATTTGTTGATGTATCATCCTGCCGATAGGGGTGAGGTTGCGTTGACTGATGAGGAGAGGGCGGAGAGAGTCAAGGGTTTGACAAAGGAGATTGATAGGTCCAATACAAGGTTTCATGGGAAAATATTGGATTCTAGACAGAGAGAAGAGGATACTGTTGCATTTCTTTATACACCGGTTCCAGGGGCGACTCCGGTTCCATTGTCGTTGTCGGAGCGAGAAGCAGATAAGTTGAAGAAGTATGATTTGGAAGATTTGAGGAAGACACCAAATCGGTTTTATGTGGAGTCTGAGAAGAAGGCGGAGAATGGTTATAGTTATGTTAAGACTCCATCACCAGCACCAGGTGCGGATGAATCCCCGTTCATTACCTGGGGAGAAATTGAAGGAACACCAATAAGGTTGGATCCTGAGGATACACCTATTGATATTGGAGGTAGTGGTGATGGACCCCACTTTAAGATCCCCTTCCCACCCTCTCGAGATATCAAGGCTCATTCTTTGTCTAGAGAGGCTGCCCGGAAATTGAAGGAGAGGTCTAAAATGTACCAGAAGCCACCTTTGCCCTCACCTATGAGAGGGGGGAGTGCTAGTCCAACTGTTCGGACGCTTTCTCCTGCTGCGCAAAAGTTTGTAAGGAATGCAATTGCCAAGTCTTCATCATCTATTGATGAGACCCTTCGTGCCAGTTATCGTGGTGGAAGCCCCGGATTGTCTACTCCCAAATCTGGAAGGAGCATTTCAAGGTTCGGAAGAGATACAAGTATGAGTTCTAGGTCCCCTTCTGTTAGAGAGGGCTCAAATGGCCCATGGTGACAAATTTGCACTTTCTTTCTCTAGTTGCTTCCATGTTTTCAAAAGCTGTTACTTCACTAAGTCTTTTTTGTTATCAATGGCCATAAGGTTGCAGATGTAATATATTCAACAAGCTTCAAACATTTGTCTGTACTTCTTCCGGAGATTCTAGTAACTAACCCCCTTTTAAATTTGTACAACCTTCAGGTTTCCCTTTTTCCATTTCTATATTAATATTTCTCCTATCATGGTTGTAGCTAGATTCACCCACCTAAAAATTAGGCTATGCTACATAATTTCTTCCTACCATCACGCTCTGAGATTGTTGAAAACATCAATATTTGTTAGATAATGACTTATACTAACACTTACCCATCTATGGTTTCCCCTTTCACAAACTCCGCTGAAATAGTTGATTTGCAATGAGAGGCTACTCAAGGAAAGAAGATCCTACTCTAAATTACAAAACTTGGTAACCATTCTTCTAGAATGGACTCTTTATTAAGGGTCACATAGCATTTCTACCTTAACATTATGACAGATTTTAGTTAAATTCCTGCAATATATATATAGACACATACATATATTTGTAGCATTTTGATTTTGGCATGATTTTCAATGGTCCAACTCTCTCTCTCTCACTTGTTATGTAAGAATTTGAATGTTGAATTACGAAATCAGGAGAGAGGGTTGTGACCGCCGGCGAACATGGTCCAAGTTTCTCTTACCAACATAACGAATAAGTTTCTGCTTCTAAAAAGGAATGTGTTGCTTGTCATGATAGGATCTTAGCTGGATTTATGATTATTTTCTATCCCTATTTCAAGAAGTCTGTCCGTAATATTACTCAACACTATTTTTTTCCCCAAGAAATTATTTGTACTCGAGTCAGGTGGTAACACATATAACACCTAAATTTTAAATTTAAGTTTATAGAGAGTAATTATTAATTATTTTATATTTTAGAACTTCATAATACACAAGTGTTTAGATTTGAATCAAATAAAAGAAAATCGATATTCACCAAAAATAAAAAATAAAAGAAAATCGATAATGACATTACTTTCAAAGCCTACACGTTACTAGATTTTTCTGGTTATTCCGTGCTATAATTATTATTGCCCAAACTGAATAGGTGGGGGCAATGATAATGCCTAAAAATATGCAAGACTCGTGATCCCTCTCCATCCTTTCAGTCAGCAACGCTAGCAATTGTATTTGAAGATGGAGTTTTGGGGTTTGAAACATGCAGGGAGTAAGCAAGCAAAACTTCTCCCCCCAACACACCTTTATTTTGAGAAGCCGTGCCGTCTTGGGAGTTGGCATTTTTCCACAAACCACACAAAACTTCACCTGCACTTCATCTTCATATTTATTTATTTTTTGGTTGGCCTAGTACTTGTTTTACAATATCACTCCATCTTCAATAGTCAATTCTCTTTCCCAAGACACCAAAATTTACATTTTTTCTTTTATAGGCAAGTATTCGACTAATTCAGTTTAACTATTATTAAGCCTATTTTAAGGGATAGATCTCCAAATATAATTTTTTTCATTCTAAATTTCAAATCTGAGAGACATGATTAAAAAAATCGAAATTCTCACCCACTAAACCAACAGTTCATTAGTCCAAAGTTTACATTTCTTTATGATCCTGATTCAATTCCAGCCCATCTCTTTTACACTAAGCATCATTTGAATGGTAAACACTACAATAGTGAACATAAAATAAGGACCCTTGAACTAATAATAGATCATTTAAAATCTAATTGCGTTTTCAAGAATGATCTCTCGAAAACTTTTTTCATATTTTTAATTTTACAAAGTGTTCTACTTAATGAGTAATCGACACAAAAAGATATGCAAATTTTAAGAAAATACTTTTCTTTATGGTTTATTCTGCGAAAATACTTATATTAAAGCTGTTAGGTTTTGAGAAACAAATGAATCCTTAGTCACAGACCCATCAAGACTTGGTGTGCAAGAGTTGGGGTAGAAACAAAGATGATTTTTTTATAAACTCCAGGGATAGAAAAGGCACAAGTATTCAACTTCTCACCACTCGAGAAAGTTTTTGAAGCCATAAATTTTGGATTTTGAGTTCACTCGTGTACAATTGAATTTTGACTAAACAACCGAAAAAAGAGAAACTAAAAACTGCACTAAAGTGTTCAGAAAACAACTGATAAAACTACCTCTTTTTTCTCTATCATTCTTTCCTTCTAATGGTTTTTTTTTTTTTCATTTTAATTCTAGTACCTCAAGGAGTACTAATTTTTCGATAATTGTGATGGGTTCAAGCATAAATCACCATGATATAAGACCAATAAATTCAGGGGTTTTTCTTGCTCATACTCACATTGCTTTACTAGCTTACGAGCTCTGGTAATGGAAGCTCTTAGTCCAAACGATTGTTCATTATCTTCAAGTCCTTTCCCTTCACCAAACGTTGGAGCCCTATTAAAGATTAAGATCATCTCATGGTACTTTGGATCGCCTCTTGTTTCAGTCTGCGCCCATTTTCCTTCTTATCCACAAGTCTAACCTGACATTTTTGTCTATGTTATGTATTTTAGGAGCCAAGAGACGGGTCTGCCAGTTACTCTATGGGTTCGAGTGAATAACAAGACCTTCAACCTGCACAAGGCAATAACTAAGATGAACATGGGTATAAAATTTAGATTTTAAATATTAGACTGATACAATTTTTTTTTTTTTTTTTTTTTTAATGCAGCACCAACTTTATTCAAAGAGTGGATACTTCAGGAAAAGATTAAATGAGTCGAATGAGATTGAATTACCAGAAAGTTTTCCAGGAGGGTCAGAGACATTTGAGATGATTGCATTGTTCAGCTATGGTTCTTCCACTCTGATTGACCCTTTCAACGTGGCAGCCCTACGATGTGCCGCAGAATTCCTTGAAATGACTGAGGAGTATGGCTCTGGAAACCTCTGTGAACGTGCTGATCTGTATCTAAATCAAGTGGTCTTGCAAAGTTGGGATGACACCCTCATTGTTCTGCGGAAGTGCCAGACTTTACTTCCGTGGTCTGAAGAGCTGTTAGTCGTGAGTCGATGTATTGAATCTCTTGCTTTTATGGCTTGCATGGAGATTCTTGACCCTGACAGGAGGAGAAGCCTGCCAGTTGCGACTCTGGAGGCTTTGGTTGGACAATCTTGGAGCTGTGAAACAGTTAAGGAGACCGTGAGCCAGGATTTATGGGTCAAAGATCTAATTGCTCTACCATTCGGATTCTTCAAAAGAATTATCAGGTCCTACACAAGGAATGAAAGAAAAATATGTAAGTCCCATCATTGTTTTCTATGCCAACAAGTGGGTACTCTTGAAGAAAACACACAAGTTTTGGGAGTCTTCAAGTGAGAAAAATGAGGACAACACGAACAAGGTGTTGAATAACTTAGAAGGGATTCTTGATTTGCATCCCACTGCAGAGAAGGCAAGTAGAGTAATTCCTGCTGGGTTTTACCTTGCACTACTTGCGAGGTCTCTTGAGCTAGGCTTGACAAGAGCGAGTATTGAAAAGTTGCAAGATCAGATTGCTGCAGTGTTACACTTGTCCCATGTGGAAGATTTTCTCCTTCCAGGAAGTGAAACAGATTCTCTCTCTTCTAGCGTGGAATTGGCTACAATGAAGAGAATATTCACAATATATGTGACAAACGTGGAAACCAAACAAACTCCTTCAGTAAGAAACTCTCTTGTTGCCGAATTATGGGATACATATCTTTCCCGAGTGGCTCTAGATCCTAATTTGGTGCCTGAAAAATTCATGGATCTCATTGAAACCGTGCCAATAACAGTCAGACTCAACCACAATCATTTCTACAGAGCACTGAGCACCTTCTTACTAGTAAGAATTTGCCAATTCTATATTTAATTTTATTGCAGCTCTATTTACATAGTGTAAAATAGGTTCGGTCAAACAGAATTTTCATTCTGTAGCAAGTTAATCAGAATTGGCATGGCTTACTGAGTATAAATCCTACATACTTCAGGCACATCAGAATATAACACAAGAAGAAAAGGCGATGGTCTGCAAGCACCTGGACTGCCAAAAACTATCACAAGAGGCATGCATAGAAGCAGTTCAGAATGAGATGATGCCGTTGTGTCTGATCATACAGGCTCTTTTTGTTCAGCAACTGAACACACACCAAGCTTTCAAGGAATGCTCGGACTTATTTCGTTATGCACATTGTGGGGATTTTTCTGGAAGTCTTACGAGCTCAAGACAAGCAAATTCCAAAAGCCAAAATCTCGATGATAGTCCATATACTGATGGTGAACCATGTAGCAGACCCTTGAGTGTCTTGCTGCAGAAAGACATTGCAATTCAGAGATTAGACTTTTCAAGGAAGGAGTATGAGTCCACAAGCTTCAGGATCCAGAATCTCGAGCAGGAGCTCATGTCATTAAAAAGAAGCCTTGAATGGCAGAATATTACCAAGAAAACAGAATCAATTCCTGCAAAGCAACAGAACCTCAGATCATATAGTTCAGTAGGAAAAATGCTAAGCAAGAAGAAAAACCCACTTGGGCAGGTGTCTGCTTGCATTGGTTCTGTAAATTTTGCTTCCCAGAGAAAGTATGCTAGTAGAATACTGAAAGTTTTTCGTAAGATAGCCCTCTTTGGTAGGGGAAAATCAAAAAGGAAGCCAGGTGCTGCTGCATTATGGCCAAAGCCTTTTTAACAGAAATTATGTGCGTGAACATATCAAAGCAGTATATGGAATAAATTGTAATTATAGATCTACTAACTTCCTTTTCTTAACAGCTAAATGTGATTAAAGAATTAGTTCATATATACATACAAAGATACATGCATATGTACTCTACTAACTTCCTCTTCTTAACAGCTAAATGTGATTAAAGAATAAGTTCATATATACATACATTAAAGAATAAGTTCACATATACATACAAAGATACATGCATATGTACTCTACTAACTTCCTCTTCTTAACAGCTAAATGTGATTAAAGAATAAGTTCATATATACATACAAAGATACATGCATATGTACATATATATAATATGTTTGTATGCATTCTTTTGCCATTTACATTCATTGCGAAGTCACTGCTAAGGGAAACCTGGCAATCTAATAGGAAAAGAGATCATAATGAAGAGCAAAGCTAAGATTGCATGACCCAAATATAATCATACCATTGACCTTGTGCCTCCTCCTTAGCAGTTACCCTCCATTTTCAACAATGCAGGGCTCACACTGCAGAACAGATTACACAGTATTGAACAATGCAGAATATCTCCATTTATTGTAATGAGAGCAGCAAGCTTCATTATGCAATCTCCTGTGTGTGACGTTTGAAAGAGAAGCACATCAAAGAGAAGTTTCTATAAATTGACAGAAATTGGATAAATATATTTGCTCAGCCTCTAGCCATATCCAACCCATGCATCTTCAACCTTTTCATTTCAACTTTCGGAGCTTAGTGCATTCAAAGACAGTAAGAAACAGTGTCATGAAATGCGGTTTTTAAGCAGACGAAAGATTATCTCAGTTATATGCACACTTGCGGTAGGTGCAGACATTGAACATCTCTTAGCATACTATGGCAAATAAATTACAGGGATGCATTTTTTTGCACCCACATTGAACACCTGATCAAAATGATTCCACAGCCAATATATATATTAATCTTGCCTTAGAAAAGTTACAATTTAGAAGTTCACACTGACAAGGAGACAATCTTCAAACTTCATTTTCCTGTCTGCCAGAGTTCAAAGCAGGAAGAAAATTCATTATATACATAAAGAAATTAAGATTTTGTAAAACCACCAAGGAAGACTCCAATATAGGATATTGGACAGATAACTGACTTGGCTAACAATGAAAATGAAACATATTCAGCCATAAACATGCCAGGCATATGCACTACTATACTAGACAACCGAAGCTGCCTGAAGATAGTAAATGCTCTCATTTTTGCAACATTCAACAACATTTCTTGTAGCTTCCATGACTGCTTGTCCATTGATATAGTGTTGACGGCAAACAGGCATGTAAACATCAGCCCCAGCAATCAATTCTCTCCAAGTATCCTGTGTCTTCCCCAAGGTGAAAAATGCCATTTTCCCACAAAGTACACATCATGCAGATAGCTTGGTTACGGAATCAGCTAGAGGAACTACATCAAGCACTGATCCAAATCTCTTCCTACACATTTCAACGTACAATATAAAAAATACTAGCCTCCAGAATCACCACACAGTACACAAACATAAAGAGGATAATTGGAGAAACAATCTTAAAGTAGGTTTGAGAATCACCTTTAAGTAATCACCATCCAAACCAGCAAGAATTACAGTTTTCCCATCACGAGCAGCATCCTTGCAGCAGACTTGCAGCAGAAATCATATAGATCTTCAAAGAATTGTGTCTCATCAATGCCTATCACATCAAGCTAACCAAACAAAGACTGATAAGAAGAGTGTGCAAAAAAGTCTACCTTGGTACATTTTCTAGTAATAATACCTTGACAAGCTAGACAAAGACATAGGTGATGAAGAACGACGTTGCTCACACAATTGTCCTAAACTATTATAATTAAGTTCAGCCCCGTCAGAAATCTTACAAACCCAAATGTGGAAATGCCCAATTCTGTTTCTTATGACAGCAAATAACAATCGGATAACATTTGACACCAATTCACATTTGGGAGTCAAACATACGAGAAAATGAACATAATACAAACATCGGAACTGAAAGAAAACAGATCTAACTATTCAATTCTTTGACACCTTTCCTTATCATAAGCATCAACCCCCAAAATTCTCCTCAAACAACATCAAATCATCCAACGCCCAGCAATGAAATTTCCCTCCATCATGCGTAACAATCGAGTCCAATCCATACCTCGTATCCTTACTAGACTTTATCCACATTTCTGCAAACACGTAGATAGGCAGACACAAACATAAGTTTTCACATTCAACAATAGCAAAAAACACCAAAGATTCAAAACAAAAGGGTTTCCAAGATAGATCTGGAACCTTCCGTTGCCGCCTTGGATCTTGATCCGACGGAGCAAAGCGGTTGTTTTTCCGGCGAACATGAGGCCAATAATCACATGGATCTCACCAGGAGTGATGGGTTTTGAGGGGAGAGAGGATCTGAGAGAAGACGTGGTGGGGATTGGGTTTAGAGAGAGAAAATTAGGGTTTTGGAGAGATGGAGTTTGAGAAAAATTGATGGGTCTGTAGAGGTGAGGAGAAGAGAGGGGTAAGAAGAGAGAGGTCATGATCGCAAATAAATAGAATGCGGAAGTTTTTGGAGTTTGGAGGGAAAATTTAAGTTAGAGAGAGAGAGAGAAGTGCTTCACACGATTTGGGAGACAACGGCTATACAACGTGGGCAAGCTTAGGTGGTGGGGAGACCACCGTAAACTAGGTAGTCTTTCACAATAAATAGACCTCTTTCTTAGTTCCCTATCCTATTCTTTTTATTATTATTATTATTTTTTTATGCTACTTAATAAAGCAACACTATGCTAATTATCGATAATCAAATTGATTAAATTTTATATAATAATTTATATTAAAAAATAAAAATTTATTAATTTTAAATTTATCAAAATATTTTCAAATGAAATAAAAAATTAAAAATATATTAAAAATGAATTATTACGTAAAATTCAGTTCATTTGATTTTTGGTCAATTTATCTGGTTGATATTATTTTACTTATACACGAGTTGGCTTATTTCTTCATGGAAAAATATTTTCCAAATAAACAATTTTTTCTGAAAGAATGCTTTGATTTTTTTTTTTTTGGAATTTTATATTTTTTCAAGATTTGAAAGTGGAAGTAAAAATAGAAATTTGTCTCCCACCTACCAAGTCTCTTTCCTTGCTTTACAAAATTATATAATTTTTTTTTTTATCAAAAGTTGCTATGGTATATATTTGGTCATTTATTTTTGAAAAATCACCAAAATATTTAGATAAATCTAAAAAGCAAGTAAATGGAGTATCATCACAAAATTTATTCATAATGAAATGGTAAATTAATATATTTTTGAAATTGTGGATTTGTTTAGCATGATACAAGTTTGGTCTTATAATGTATAATTTAACTGATACTATTTTTTATGTCGAGTTCGAATCTTTTTAAAAATAAATAAATAAATAAAAGATTTTGGATTTTAAGATTAGCCCGATCGCGTCAACCTTCTCCTCTCCGATCAAACCCACTCATATAGGAAGCCAAGCTAAGGTTCATTGTGTTCTCTAGGAAAGGGCTTGGGTTGAGTTATTCATTACATTGGAAAACCACTCATACTCATAGTATTAAAAATTTATATTAAGAGAATTTTTCTTAAATTAAATTTGATAATTTTTAAATCAAATTAATTAAAATATAATTTTAAATATCGATTAATTATACTAAAATGAAAAACCGCGAATATGAAAAATCCTTGGTGCTCAACTTTACCAAAATTACATTGATGGAGCCCACCTTAAATTAAGATTTGAAAAAGGCATATCTTAGTATATTCCATTGTTCTAGATGCTCAATTGCCAAGTCAGCGGTGTTTCACTTATGGACAGTTGTTCTAATAGGATATGAAGTTGAGTCTCTTAATCTAAGTTCTTAATTTCGACTCACGATTTGGGTATGAAAAAAATAATATTGCGAGGGTAGTTCTCTTAAATGAATTATTGTAAGTCTCGAATCAGATTAGTTAAAATATGATTTCAGATACCGATTGATATAATATAAAAAAAAAAGTTAGTGGTTTTTCACGGTGACTAAGACTTTTAAGTGCTTCATTTCGATTTCATGTTTTTCCAACCATTTTGAATGAAAAAAAGAAAAATCCTATAATCTCCCTCACGCTATCAATTTCGAATAAATTTCAACTTTGGCCTCCTGTCGACTATTAAACAATTTCTTTTTCTCTCATTTTCTTTTTTTGTTTTTTAATAGACAATAAGAGACAATGATAAAAAAAAAGGGGGAGATGAGTTAGTCCACGATGTTAAAGGACGGAAACTAATACACTCATATGGAAAAACTAATTTTGTCACTTTTCATAATTGGGAGGGAGTTTTGTTTATTTAAAAAAAAAAAAAAGGTTTAAAGGCTTTATTTGTATTTGACCCTTTTTAATGGGCAATTTCATAATTTTTCATAAATTTTACCTCCTAACTTATTGCTCTCTCACCATATATATATATATATATATATATATATATATATATATATATATGATGGGATGTCTTGCATTTTGATCGTAAGAGTATTAGATTCATGCCAAGGATGTCTCCATCGTAAAAATTTCAGATTCGAGCCTTCTAATATGAAAAAAAAAAAAGAGTATGAGATTCATGTGGCCTTAGAAATTAAATCCAAATTTTAAAGTTGCTTGTACTTAGACTTGACCATAAAATAGGCAGCTTGTGTAGCCCACCATTTGGGTAAGTGGGTCTATTTTGTTCCAACATCACAATTTTGGAGTCGTTTGAGAAGATCCGATTCATTTTAGAGTAAATACAATTGATTTACATTTCTAGTCAAACGGATATGACAAAACAACAAAATTCTAATTTTGGTACAATTGCGACGTCTCTTCTCTATACCATGATACCATAATTTGGTACAATTATAGTATTTATACAAAACAATTAGTATGTCGTAGAAATTTCCTTTATTTTGCAGTTGGAATTTCTGGTCTCCCCTGCTATACACGTTTTTTGAAACCACCCCCCGCCCCCCATCAACCGGTCCAGTCCCACCTTTTTCGGCTGCTCTTTCTTCCATTCCACCTTTGAACATACCTAATCCTTCATTACATACCCCAGGTGGGTTTGTTCTTTCTCTTGACATGTTCTCAAAGCATCTCACCTCACCATCACCCTTATTAAATAATTATTAAATTTAATGAAAGATAGATAAATTCAAATTTTTATATCATAATATATATTTAGAATTATAATTTTAGGGTGAAACAATTATAATTTTTAATGGATTAAAATTTTATGTATGTTTGTATATAGCATATATACAGTGTATATACATACGTATTATATCATGTGCATGTATTTTTCATCTCTTACTTGCTCACGCCAACTAGTTGCAGCCCGGTAGCGGCCGCCCATGTGATGTTGTTTACTTTTGTGCCGTGATTCTAAATGTTCATGTATCAACGTATTATGATGATTCAGTTAGTTGAGAAATTAATGTTTCTTAATTATGATTGGGAGTTTGATCCTCTATGAGAAAGAAAAAATCAGTATTGGGAAAGCTGTCCTCTCAATTGAGCTCGGTCGATCCAGATTAATCGGGACGAAATCTCAGATACTGGGTTAGTGGCCTAATCATGGTACAAAAAAAAAATGATCATGTGACGTTGTAGGGATAATTGAGTAGTAAAAAACTTTTGTTTAAGTATTTTTTTTATATTTAATATTTGAATTTTCATGAATACATATATTATTATGATTTTTATGACTTTGAACTAGATACGAAGGGGAATTAAATTTATATAAGAGAAAGGGAAGAGAGAAGAAAAAAAATTATATATTGAGATTAGATTAGTGGAATGGGAAAGAGGAAAGTAGCTTTATTGAGAAGCACAAGATGGTGGTATGGCTTAATCGGATCTCCACATTCAACTAGAGTGTAAATCCTTCATGGAAAAGCTATGGCTAAATTGAATGGACCACTCTATTGATCAGAGTATTAGACTGTGAGTTTCTTATATATGTGTATGTGTATATATTTTTTAATTTTCAATTATTAATAACAAAAAACATGCATTTTTCAGAAATTAAATCAAAATCATATTTAAAGACAAGTTAAAAAATATATATATATTTAATTTTTGTGCTAAAATTTTACATAAAATAAGGTGCCAAATATAATATCAAGAAATTTGCATAATTTATTTATTTAATTTTACATGATTTATTAATTTAATTTGGCATATATAGAGATATACCGATAATAATAATAAAATGATTGACATAATAATATCACGTGTGTTTTCAAAAGATATTCACAACGTATATGTTTATAACAATATGAACAGAAATAATCTCCAATCTTGTGGTCTGAGTCGGACGAACCTCCTAATAAAAATAAATAAATCTAATAGAATCACATCATTATTAGAACACATTATTATTTTAACTTTATACTAAATACTTATTTATCCGAATAATATTTTGATTTGAGTTGAAAAAAAAAATGACTTTAATCCAATGTAATTATTAAAATGGAAAGTCGTATGCATATTAAGAATTAATAGTATCGCGGTGATGTAATAATCCAAATAATGTTGAAAAAAAGAGTTATATATATATATTGATTAAAATCTAATATTTTTCTTTTCAGATAATTTCATCTCTAATTATTTTATGTAAATTCAAGGTGACAAGAAATATCTCTAAGATATATACATTATATACATATACTTATATTTTTTATATTTACATATTTTTCTATATTTAATGAATGAATGAATTAATTATAATTATAATTATAATTTATATATTATTTATTTTATGATAAATAATTATATATTTGATTATATTATATTTTTATTATCAAATCCGACTATTTTATTATTTTCATAAAATAATTATTATTTACATAAAATTTTTATATTTTTTATATTTATATGTTTACTTATATTTTCATTTAATGTATTTTTACAAAATGACAATTCCATCGATAGACAGTTAGCTTATCAGGTAAAAATGTTAGATTTTTTTATCAAATTTCGAATTTAAAATTTAAAATGGAAAAAACTACACTATAAGAGTTCTTTCGTAAATTGGACCCAACAGCATTCAAATCGAATTAGTCAGATTATGATTCAAGATATGAGTAGATTATACAAAAAAGATATTTTTCTGTATCATTTTGTATTTATTTTCTTCATTATTTATTACCCTTTTTTTAACATCACGTCTTTCTTATCGAATTGAATTTTTAATAATATTTATACGTTTGTTAAACAATGATCATCGGGTTATGTTTTAAGTTATACATACTATAAATGAATATAAATGAGTATTTTTATTGTAAATAATTTTAATTTTAGGTAATAAATTAAGGAAAAAAGATTATTATCTTAACAAATATTTGAAATCACTTTACAGTATGAAAGGTCTGTGCATATGTATGCATTTAGGTTCGGTTCTTGTCATGCCAATTAAAAATCTTTAAAATCTTTATAAAACATATTTTAAATTGCATAATTTATTATATTTAATTTTGTTTTAAGAATAATATTTCTAATATTTGTTAATATAATAATCTTTTTTTCTTCCCAATTTATTATCTAAATTAAAATTAAATTAAATAAAATACTCATTTATAGCATGTATAACTTAGAACTTAACCTGGTAATCATTGTTTAGCAACCCTATATATATCATTAAAAATTTGATTCGATAAGAAAATGTGATGTTAAAAAAAAGATGGTAAATACAGAAAGAAATGGTTACGAAATGATACGAAAAAATGATATTGCTAGACATAATTTATGAGAAACTCTTTTAATATAGTTTTTTTTTTTTTTCATTCTCAAATTCAAAACGCGAGATTTGATTAAAAAATTTAATACTGTTACCCACTAAACCGATTGTTTGTTGATAGAAATGTTATTTTATAAAAATACATGAAACGAAAATATGGATAAACGTGTAAATATAAAAAATATAAAAATTTTATATAAATATTAATTATTTTATAAAAATAATAGAATAATCGTATTTTATAATAAAAATCTAATATAATAAAATTTATAATTATTAATTGTAACACAAATAATATAAAAATAAAAATTACAAAATAAATTAATCAATTAATATTTTTAATAAGAAGAAAATAAAAATGAATATAAATTAAATTAATTTTTAAAAAGAGATAATTTTGATTTAGGTTTTTTAGAGAGAAACATTTAAATCATTTGTATTTATTTTTTTAGAAAAGTCATTAATATACTTAGTTTTAAGGAGAGAAAGATCATTCATAATATATAAAAAAAATTATCCGTTTAATATAAAAATTTATAATATTTAGAATTAAATTGAAAATGCGAATAAGAATATTGGGTAAAATCTTGAATATGATAATATCAGACCATTAGGATCAAAACCTATCACAGTCAACTTCTGATTGTAATCTGATCCAACGGTCAGCAATCAAGTAAATAGGGTCTGTAATGAAACGCAAAGTCATTGACTTCAATGTTTGAGACCACACGGGAGTAAAACCGATGAATTTCCCAGTAAGTATATAAACGAACGAACGGAAGGACCAGCAATTCCTTTTCCATTTATCAGATCAAAAACTTCTCTCTCCCCCCCTCTCTCTCTCTCTCTAGTCTCTCTCTACACTTTTTTTTTTTTTTTTTGCTTTTTCAATTTTTTTTTTTAAGTTGTAATAATCATAATCCTTCCAAAAAAATATTTTTTTGTCAAAAATTTTTGGCTTAAAATCACCATCTTCCATTAACAGTCCTTTTGGATTCCTTGCACTAGACCCAATCCAACTCCCTATCTCTATCTTCCCTTTCTCTGCGTGTGCGTGTTTGGTGTCCAAATTTTCAACTTTCATTGTAATAAAGAAGAAGAAGAAGAGAGGGAGAGGTTTGGGCTTTTAAGACCTTTTGGCTTCTGGGGCTGGTGAACATGTGCCTGATTATTGAATTTGAACCTCTGAGATCTTAGTTTCGCTCGATTTGGCATCTGGGTTTTGCTTTAATCTGTGGGTTTTCTCGTTCTTCGATGTTCAAATATGCTTGATCTTAGCTAAACTGGGTTGGGTTTCCTGATCTTTAATTAATTTAAGGATTGACTTTTTTATTTGATTTTTTTCAGGTCCTAAATTCGGGGTCATTTGGTCAATTGACGATCCTATGCTTTTCGATTGAATCTTATAATTTCGATTTATATTTGATTTGCAGTTTCGTGGGTTGCTGTTATTTTTTTGAGACAAGGTAAGAACTCTCACAGTGTTTGGTCAGCTTCTAGTCTGCACCCCCCCCCCCAAACAAAAGACTTGGGTATTTTACTTTGTATTTAAAATTAATGTAACTGAGGTTTTGGTTCATTTACTTGACATGGGTTATGGATTGGATTGAGCTTGGATTTTGTTATGAATTTTGTTGAGTGATGCTTGCTTGTGGAAGCGAAAATGGTACTGACTTGAGATGTTCTTGGTTGGCATTTATCTAGCATTGAGCTATGAGTCGCTTTTTGTGTTTTTTCAAATATAGGAAAATGCAATCAGATCTTGGAAAGTTGTTCATTGGTGGCATTTCATGGGACACCAATGAGGACCGACTTAGGGAGTATTTTGGGACTTTTGGGGAGGTGGTGGAAGCAGTGATTATGAAGGATCGGACAACGGGGCGTGCCCGTGGTTTTGGTTTTGTTGTCTTTTCTGACCCAGCTGTTGCAGAGAGGGTTATCAAGGAAAAGCACAACATTGATGGCAGGATGGTAAGTTGTTTTCTTTAGCTGCATTATTGAATTACAGCAAGAAATCTCTTTTTCACACCTTAGAATGCACTGCAATGCTACATTTCCCTGATTTTATGGTTTTTATCCAAGCCACACCAGATTAGAGAATCATGTTTATGTGTCCTGTTCATTCGAGCTTACCTCCCACATGTTTGGTATTATCTTAATATTGAGAGTTCTTAGGAGGCAAAATTCTGGCATTAGGGTGCTTATCAATTGTTTTTTCTTAGGTGGAAGCAAAGAAGGCTGTCCCCCGTGATGATCAGAATGTGATGAGTAGAAGCAGTGGTAGCATTCATGGTTCTCCTGGTCCAGGCCGCACCAGAAAGATATTTGTAGGAGGTTTAGCATCTACTGTTACGGAAAGTGATTTTAAGAGATACTTTGATCAGTTTGGAACAATTACGGATGTTGTAGTGATGTATGATCACAACACTCAAAGGCCTAGAGGCTTTGGATTTATTACATATGATTCAGAGGAAGCAGTAGAGAAAGTTTTATACAAAACATTTCATGAATTGAATGGTAAAATGGTTGAGGTCAAGCGTGCTGTTCCCAAAGAGCTATCGCCAGGTCCTAGTCGGACCCCACTTGGTGGATATAACTATGGCCTGAACAGGGTCAATAACTTTATTGGTGGCTACACTCAGGGTTATAATCCAAGTGCACTTGGAGGCTATGGAGTTAGAATGGATGGTAGATTCAGTCCAATTGCTAGTGGCCGAAGTGGGTTTCCTCCCTTTGGTTCTGGTTATGGGGTGGGTGTAAATTTTGAGCCAGGGTTTAACCCTAGCTTTGGGGGATCTTCAAGCTATAATGGTAATCTCGGTTTTGGTCGGGGACTGAATCCTTACTATGTTGACAACTCAAATAGATTTGCTAGTCCAATGGGGTATGGTGGGGGTAATGGTGGAAACTCTTCTTTCTTTAGCTCAGCATCGCGAAGTCTGTGGGGGAATGGAGGCCTCAATTATGGGACCAATTCTGCCGCATCCAATGCTTACATGGGGACTGGAAGTGGGGAAATTGGAGGAGGCACCTTTGGCAGCAGTACTGTAAATTGGGGCTCTTCAACCATTTCTTCTCAAGGTGGAGGTGGTGCTACAAGGCCTGGTGGAAATCTTGGTTACATTGGTGGTGATAACAGTTATGGATTGGCTAGAGGTGGGTATGGAAGGAACACTGCTTCCAGTTCGGCAGCAGCATCTTCATATGCTGCATCTAACGGTGGTTATGACGGAGCATTTGCAGACTTTTATGGTCCTAATTCAGTTTATGGGGACCCTACTTGGCGATCGACAACTTCTGATCGAGATGGCTCTGGGTCATTTGGCTTTGAGTTAGGCAGTACAGCATCTGATGCTTCTGGTAAACGTTCACCAGGTTTTGTTGGCAGTTATAATAATATTACTAAAAGACAGTCAGATAGAGGTAAGAGCTTCTCATTTTGAAAGTTTATCCTGCTGGTTGCTTTATACATTTTATGCATGGCTGCTGTATATTCCACCATTCAATTGAACTTTAGTCTCCACTGTAGACAACTCATCAGATTTCTTTTGCACTTTCTTTTCTTTGTTGTTATGGTACCATGTGTGTGTGGATGTGAATCTAGTTAGAGATGTTTGCACTTCCTGACCTTGTCCCTCTCTTTACTGATCTGGCTTTAGTTGTTGGGAACTATTGAGTACGGACAATGTAAATTTGAATTAGATGGAACAAGTTTCACTTAAAGCTTATATCTTGCCTATTGTGCCAGATATTTTATTTCATTGGTGGCCTCCTAGATTTATAGTAATAGTGTCCTGCATCATTGGCCAACTGTATCCACAATATGTTTCTTAGTAGAGTGCATAAAATAGAGGTTGACTGAAATGTTGAATAAAGCAGCTGAAATTTTGCAAACAATGTGGTAAAGGTGCCAAAAACTATGTTTTGGGTCAGCATCATTTATGTAGACTACGTGAAGTTTAACAGTGTGATTGGCCCTTTGATAACTTGAATCAAGCTTGCTTGTGTTTGCTAGTCCCTCTGCTTGAAAGTTGGGCTTTGAACCCAATCTTTCTCCATTATAAGCTGTGAAACCTGGAAAATGTACCAATCCTCGGCAGGTATGCCAAGTATGTTGTTCCTCCAAAGTTGTATCAATCTTTTCCTCAGCACATGGTTCCAAACTTGGGCCTCATTTATGTTTGGCATGCAGAATTCTCTATGAACGCATTTGGCAGCATCAGATAAAGTGTTCACATTATGATCTACATTCTTATGATCTACTGTTTGGTTTTAGATAGAGGACTTTCTTGGGTTAATTCCCTTTCATCTTGTGAATATGTTTTCAAATCCACCAATTGACTAATCTGCTTTAATCAACATTCATTTCGACATTGCTACTTTTTCCCCCCCTCACTGTTGCAGATTCCCCTCAGCAAGCAATGCTTCCACCACCATTCAGCCGCCACCTACTGTGGAAACTCTACCCTTCATCCACAACATATCATTGCTACTCACTTGCCAAAACCCAGCCAATACTATGCTTTCTGCCCACCCTCTATTTGCACCACCTGCCACTCTCTACCAGCTTCCATCCTCCATCTCCTAACACCCTCTACACACCACTGCTCACCATCTGCCATTACGAATATCCATTAACATGGTTACTTCTACCCACAGTACTGACCATGCTCCATTGCCCATTATCCACAACCCGCTGATGCCTATCACCACCAGTCTGAATTACTATCACCAACATCTCATGTCCATCATCCAAATACAACTTCATGTATTAGCATTTCACTACAATTGCTTAAACGTATGGTCATCTCATCTTGTCACTTGGTGCTCCAATCATCACACTTGTTATGTGGGTCCAAGATGGGATAATGAGAAGAGCATACAACCATACTTTTTCTATGTAGAAGAGGTTGAGTTTTAAGACATATAAATTTTTTCTATTTTGATATAAAACTGTTGCTTCAATAGATGAAGTGAGAAGAATATGGAGATCTATGAAAGCGATTGTCTTCCTGAATAGCATGTTTCTCTCTACACTTAAATTCTAACTGATTGGCCACAATACATGACACATAAAATTTCCCTTCTAGTTAGGAATTCAGATATGCTAATATAAATTAACTTTTGCAGAATACCGACTTTGAATATTATGTTGGTCATAAGGCAGGAGAAAGTGGTGCCCTGGTTAAATGTTTCTCTATGTTAGAGAGCAGTAGGTGATGATAATAGATTTAAGTTCCGAAAATCAACTTTTGGATATACCTATGCAAAATCAACTTTTGGATATACTTATGCACCCGCATGATACCGGATGAATTCCTAGGGAGAACTTATTTAGTAGGTAGATGCAGTGGCCCCTTGTGGAAACATAGGTGAACATTAGTATAATATCAATATTTCAACTTACTTCAATCCTTGTCTGATATAAGTAGGAAAGCATCCACCTTGCCCATGAAACATTTTTCCGCAGGAGAAAATAATGCTGGCAGAGAACCAAATGTTGTTATAGAAATATCTAAAATTGAAATCACATCCTCTGGCTGCAGGTTGTCTATCACAGCCTGGAAGAAATATATGTGGACACCCTAATTATAAAATGTATGGAGAGTAAACATCTTGGCATTGTTTGTGTTGCTTTTTCCTTCTAGAGCTTACATTGGTGAAAGAGTCAATAACCTATCCTATTTATTGGGCTGACCATATTCTGTCATTTTCTTCCACAAAATTAAGAGGAGCCAGGTTGTTACTTGAAAACATTTAGTTTGTGCCTCTTCTAGCAAGTGCTATCCATTTGAACTGCTTTTCTCTTACAGGACATGTAGCTTATTGTGGTTTGTATACTTAAATTTGTTCATCTGTACTAACAAGTTTGCAATTCTCATTCTCAGGAATCGCTGCTTAGAAGAATTATTATTGGTTATGAAGTTGCTGTTGTAGGTGAAGAAATCCTGTGAATGAGGTGAACTCTGGACACCCCCTCATTAGTGCTTTCTCTTTTACATTAAAGAAAAGGAAGAGAAGATTTGATCATCTAGTGCTAACTGGAGTGCATGTTTTCAAGAATCATCAGTAGTCGAAGTTTACGAGGGATATTTGCATTCGGGCTTGAGTTTTGGGTTTCCTTTTTAAAGTTTTCTCTTGATTTTTGAGTGAGATGTAAAATCAGATTGCGGAATATAGTCAGAAATGGTTCAGTTCACTTCACGCATCTCTGGCAATGTGGTGATACATAAAAATGAGATAGGTTATGATTCTTTTTTCCCCTAGAAAATTTTGTTCTCTGCATAATGTCTCTTGGCAGAGATGCAGAATCTTGCCGGGTTTATTTTTTCTTTTTTGGCTCTTCATCAGCTTGTACTAGATGTTATTTTTGAGTTACTTGGCAGGAAACCGTTGAGGGATTCCCTTCTATTCCCATGAATAAATTATCATTTGTTTTAGACTCTTTCTACATTCGATCTTTCTTTAAAATGATTCAAGGCTTTTCCCATGTTTGGAAGGCCACAAACCATGTTCTCCTTTATTTTCTGGTTCGTCCTAAATATGTTAAAATTTTGGAACTTTTCCACTTATTATGCTGTTACAGAATTGCTGAGGACTTGATTCCTTTTTCCAAAGGTCTACGTTACGGGGGAGGAGGGCTCATGGGGCTTGAGCTCAAACCATGGACATAGTATGGAAAAAGAGCCTTCGGCTGCTGAAGCCAATGGTTTGATGGTGAGGAATCAACTGACTAGAATGCTTTGAATATCATTGTCCTGTTCCGTTCCGGGACGGTGTACTTAACCCTCTAAACCTACAATCTTATGCAGAATTTGATTGTAAGCCTAAATGTACTAATTGTGATGTTACTTGATCCATGGCTTGCGCCCATGGTCCTTCAAAACACTAAGGGAAAATATTTGTCCATGATTCCCCGGTAATAGAGAAGTCTATGGAACCCTCTTGGTAATTTAGCCATGTGAATTGATTTGGTTATGCCTACGCATTAGTTTCCTTTTCCATTTCTTATATTTTTGGCTTGAAACAGGGAAGCCTAGTAAAATTCAAAATTTTTGGATGTTTAATAAAAAATTAAATTTTAAATCAAATCAGAGTCCAAGTATTTATTTATTTCATTTTTTAGCTTTAAATGGATGCCATAACTCTCCCCCTTTTTTGTTTGTTATGGTGGGTTCTAATTCCAAAAGAATGGCCAAAACCAAGCAAAGATTATTTGGTCAATACGAAATGGTAATGATTTCCCCACCACACCTTATTCCTTGATGGCCATGGCCACACTAATTAATACTGAGGTTCATAAGGTGGTAAAAAGAATATTTTATATTTTATGAAATTCAACGAGAGAAAATAATTTTATATAACAATAACAAATTGAATTTTAATTTTAGATTTTGATATCATTCATATGAGAGACTAAAATAGAAGATCACTGCGTGCGTCCTTTCTATTAAGTAAAATAGAGAGAGAGAGAGAGAGAGAGAGAGAGAGAGAGAGAATGGAGTTCTATGTTCATGTTCATGTTCATCATCGCCAAAGGGTATGCTCCTATTCACCGGCAAGAGATGATCATACAAAACAAAAGTAAACCCTTGTTGTTCCATTCACACCTACATTTACCATCTTCGGCCATCATAAGGTTCTTGCCTCTTCACTCCAAAATTTAAAAGGGAAAATTAAATTGGCAACCTAGAGCACATATCAAGATGGCCGAGTTGGTCTAAGATGTCAGTTTCAGATATCGATCCGAAAGGACATGGGTCCGAATTCTATTCTTGACAATATCATTACAATTTTCCCCACTTGATGCTTTAGAAATTGGACTATCTCCAAATAAATTCAAATTTATATTAGAAAAAAATTAATAATATGTTATTCTTTTTTATACATTCTCTTACCTTTGCATATCATTGTAAGATCACCACCAACGATTTATCTTTACCTTAAAATTAAAAAATTTTTAACTGAATTTAATTAATGATATTACTTTTATAAAAAAATAGTTATATATCAATTTTGTAGTTAAAAATAAAATTTTTAATAGTTTTGCTATACGCTTTGATTATTTATTTTTAAATTGATTTAAAAATAAATACTATTTATTTGTAAAAAATAATTAATTAATTAAAATGTGCTCTAAATACACAATTTTATGATATATTATTTGTTGTAAATTTAGATTCTTGACGATCTATGTTATTATTAATTTTTTCCCAATTGATGCTTAAGAAATAGCAATGACTTTGGGGAAAAAAACAAAAAAATTGCACTCACAAGCTGTATGAAAACCTACTTTTCCCCTTGAATTTTGTAAGAAACAAAGGTGGGAACCAGAAAAGTCCAAAAATCGACAAAGACATTAAGTTTAGGCATCTTATGATTGATAAGAATGATTAAATACACAAGTTTTTGTTGTAAGATTATATCAACTGTGGCTCCCACCATCTTTATCATAACCACTAACAAGACCCTCTCTTTTCATCTTCTCTTCCTTAGCTTTCCTACAAAAAACCACCCACCCATTAACCTCCAAAGCCATACAGACACCAACCACAGTTGAGAGGCACAAACAATATCCCAACTTGGCATACGACCTTCCTTCACCCATCACTTCAAATCCTTGAAAAACATTCACAACCCCCAGAACCACACAAGCATACCCAACAAAGTGGTGATAAGACTTCCAATATTTCCTAAACTTGTGTGTAGTCTTTGGCCTAAATAGTAGTGCTAGTGTTTGAAGACCTCCCAAGCAAAACGCGGCAAACCCAAGTTTCCTATGCAGTCCATAAGTCACTCCTGGTGACAATTCACCAAGCCTAATCCCAATCGCGAATCCAACAGTTCCAATGAAGTATGCAGAGAGTTGGACACCTGCGTGAACATAAAACCAAATTGGTCCCAATGCTTGGATGTGCCTAAGATAACGAGCGGTGACAGCTCCAATTGGTAACATGATTCCCCATGATATGGCATTCATGATTCCATGGACAGTCTTCAAGGTCTGCACGTTGCTGTGATCAGCTGATGCAGAAGCAGACAACACATCAATAGTGGCTATTGAAGAGAGGTCATTAGCACTAGTTGGATGTATAGTTGGGGAGTAGCCTTGGACATAGAGTCCCCTATTCCAAACGCAGTGAATCCTTGTCTTGTTTGGGACTAGTTTTAGAGTAGCATAAATTTGGATAGTGGCACCATTATGGATTGTGGCCATTTTACCGCCATATAGGGTGGCAGAGGATGAGAGGAGGTGAATGTCAAGAGGGCGAGACAGGAGAGGAGTGCGTTGGAGCTTCACCGTAGGGTCAATCATGTATGGTAGTAGTACCAGTTGGCCTGAATTTGGGTCTGGAAAGGCTATTAGGGCACGTGTCCCAGTCATTTCAGGGGTGTTTGGGTTAATGCCCCAACCAACCCAACCGGAAGGTGATATGAATGTGCCAAAGAAGACAAGATCAAGAGTGGCGTTGTGAGGGTGGAAAGTCCACGCCAGGGAGGCTTGTTGTGTGGGTAGCATCATGCATTTTTCATATGTTTTTGTGGCGGTGACTGTTGTGCAGTGAGCTGAAAATGCCCTATGTGGATGAGAGAAGAGGAGGAGAAAGAAGACAAGCATGGTGAAGGGAAGGGAATGAGACTGTTGAAAGATGGAGTGTCAAGCATTTATTGTTGTGTATATGATATTTGTCTTTGAGAAAATCCATTGATGGGCTATGGTGGAAAAGAGCATGAATCATGACAAGAGTGTGCTTAGCTTTGAAGTGAAGTAATGGTAGAATGCAAGGTTGGTGGAGGTTGGAGATAAAGCTTTTGTCCTATGATGGATTTTGGGCAGTGGGAGCATATTATAGAGTTGTATCATGTGTGACTTTACTCATTATATAGAAAGAAAATTGAATATCACTTTATAGTGAAAATTTATATATATATTGGTTTTAAGAATAATGTTGAGAGGAATTAAGTAGTCAGTTTGTTATCACCCGATGGTCCCCTGTTGCTCACAAAGGGAGAGGAAAAGAACAGAGGCAGAGGTCATCGTGGGCAATCAAACAACAAGAAAATTGTCTTTGCTAGCAAGAGAAAGAAAAGCCAATAATATTGTGTTGGACCCATCATGCACTGAATTTAAAAATCTTAACAATTATGGAATCATGCGTGTGGAGGGGAAGGCCATCAGAGCAATTTGTGGCATGCTAGTGGGAATTATCAAGCTTGCAACTCAATGGGTGCCAAGATGTGCCCTACTCTGATGATTTCAAATGAAGGAATAAGCATATAATTTTCCAATTTGAATTTATACTAATTTCTCAAATATTCTCTTATTAGACTTTTAAAATTTCTCTTAATTAAAGTACATTGAATCAATTTCTCATTATTTCATAAATTTGATTGTTACAATTATCTTTAATCTAATTTATAATCGGTCAAAACAAAATATTATTTGAGAGTATTAGTTCTTTACCACTGAACCGCCGGTCGTTGGTTTTTTTTTTTCCTTAAAGTTAATTAAATATATATTGAGGAGTAAAATTATATGGTTCCAATAAGTCCAGTATTGAATAAATCAAGTTTGAGTAATAATTTTGAAATTGATCAAAGAAAGTTTAAAATTATTAAAATAAATTATTTTTAATCCATTTAATACGTGAGATGTTATTTAAAATTCGACCAACGTCCTGTAGGTCCAGTGATAATATATTAGATTTATTTAATTAAAATCTCAAATTCAAATATTAAGAATAAAAAAAATAGATATCGTGAGAGTTAACTCTTTAATTGAGTTTTATAACTATTTAAATTGTATTATTTAGATTTTTGAATACTGTTGTAAGAAAAAAAAATGGGCAATAATTTTGGGACATAAATCACCGGGCCCAACGCGGCCCAATTTTCTACTGGATTTGCAAAATTGTGAAAAACGAAACGACGACGTTTCTTTCTGCTGGTGTTGGGAGTTGGGGAATGCTCACTCCGTCAATGGAAAGCACTCACATTTGCCAAGCATGCAGAAGGGATGACCTTACATTTTCACTAAATACTTTCTTTTCCAAATCCTGTTGTCATCTGCTTTAATCATTTATGCTTTCCATGTTTGGCAGGTTACACTGGAACTACCAGTAACATCACATAAGAGTGAGGAGCTTCTAAGTGTATGGAATCATATAGTTACATATTTGTAGGGCTGATCATACCTTGTTGATTATAATTTTTAACTCTACGACATAATGCCTCTTTGTCTAGTATTGAGCTTCAATCGTATATTCTGAAATGCTTCAATATGCTTTCTTGTTCTTACATTCATGCCTTAATCATAGATTCATAGTTACCATTGCACCCATGAATTTATTCATTGTCAAGAGTACGAGATGAAAGAACTATTATGCTTTTGGTTTGCACCCATGTATATATGTCGTGTCCCATATGGATCTTTTCTTTTCTTTGAAGGATTCATGATATTATAGTCAACACATATAAAAAGCAGTATGTGTTACTCGAAGTAAATTTCAGAAATGCAGGACAGATAAAGCACAATGGTAGTTACAGAACGTATAGAGATTCCAACAAATTCTATAAAATGTTGGTGGTTTTCAAGGCACAAGATCATATGTGTTGTACATGGTGACATTGACATGGATTTGAAACTTTTTGAAGTAAGTGAGAGAACCTTGTGAGCAGTGACATGCCAAAGGTTTTGGCCTACAGTCCTCGCCCAGCCAGAAAGTCGAGCGTTCCCATTGATTGAACATTTGGCCCAGTTACTGGATGCATTTGAGGAATGTCATTTGAGACTGAATTTCCGGCTTGCCAGACATGATTAACTGTGGTACCATTGCTGAGTGGGCCGATAATGGCATAGATGGCCATCTCATTATTTGAATATTCTGCGGAAATGTTTGAAACCTGGTAGCTAAGAGTACCTGGTTTAATTGAAGGGATGTCACCGGTTATTGGTGTTGGATAAGCAATCACACTTCCAATAGAGTGAAGAAAAGCAACTAGTGCCGGCGATCCAACCATTCCAGTTTCTGTGGGGTTTATTGCCCACGCAATCCATCCAGTAGGATTTTGAGCGGCCTATATGCAATCTGAACTGTTTTGGTGGATGGGATGTAGTTGCATTGTGTGGCGGAAGCTCGAGTGTGAATAGCATGTAAATGAGTGTATTGAAAAATTAACCCAAAATAATTTTTCAAGAAAGGAGTAATTTAATAACACAATATATCACTACAACTATATCCAACAACAACTATTAAATAAAGAAAAAAATATCAAAATTTAACGAGATTTGACTAAATATAACCAGGTCACAATTGGGCTGGTTTGAGGCAAGAGGGAATCCCCTTTTATAACCATGCAATTCACTTCTTTCCCACTTGCCATTCAACGTGGGATTCTACTTATATATATATATATATATATATATATTGTCACATATTTACAAATCTCCATCTTGATAAAAAATCTTTACAACTCTCTCTTACAATCTATAATAGTATCTATAATTTTCAATTTTTAATAATATTGATTAAGTTCAAACAAAGTTGAAAATTGATCGCAGTTATTACTTTTGTCATCATATCAGTAAGATTCTTAGATATTGGAATTTTCTGAATTATAACTCTACCTTCTTTCAAAATCTCTGTTATGAAGTGATAACGAATATTGATGTACTTCGTTTTTATATGATAAACTTGATTCTTTGCCAAATGTATTGTATTCTTACTATCATAATACACTTTGATGTGTTTCTGTTTCACTTCCGGTTCATCAAGTAACCCTTGAAGCCAAATTGTCTCATTTACGGTTTCTATAATTGCCATATATTTTATATATGTAGAAGACAAAATAACTGTTAACTGTAAGGTAGACTTCCAACTCACCGGTGCTTTTGTAAGAGTAAATATATAACCCATAGTGAATCGACTTTTGTCCAAATCACTAACATAGTCAGAATCACAATACTCAATTATGCGTTGATCATTTTGATTATTCTACTAAAATATCAAACCATGATTCATAATATTTAGAATGTACCGTAAAATCTATTTCACAGTTTGTCAATGCTCATTTCGAGGATCATGCATGTACCTACTTATAACCCTAACTACATGTGAAATATCGGGTTTTGTACACAACTAGTATACATTAAGCTACCAATAGTACTTGCATATAGTACTTTTGACATGTATTTCCATTATACATCGTTATTTGGTGACATGGATGCACTAAGTTTAAAATGAAGAGCAAGTGGAATACTAACTAGTTTTGATATTTTATTAAAACAAAAACGTTTTAATACCTTGTTTAAATATTCTTTCTGAGATAAACAAATCCTCCCAAATTTCCTATTTCTGGTAATTTCTATGCCTAGAATTTTCTTTATTTCACCTAATTTTTCATCTCAAACTCTCTTTTCAATTGAGTTTTCAATTTCTCAATTTCTATCTGACTTCTAGAGATTATCAGCATATCATCAACATAAAAAAAAAGATAAATAAAGGATCCTTCTTATAACTCTTGTAAATACACCTAATGATTATATTTGCTTCTTGTGTACTTCTATCTTATTATAAATTTGTCAAATCGATTGTACCACTGTCTCGGTGATTGCTTTAATCCATGCAACAATTTTTCAAGTTCGCACACCATATTTTCTTTTCCAGCAACTTTGAATTCTTCTGATTGAGTCATATGGATTTTCTCGTTCAAATCTGTATGCTTAGAATTTTCTTTATTTCACCTAAATCTTTCATATCAAACTCTCTTTTCAATTGAGTTTTCAATTTCTCAATTTTATGACTTCTAGAGACTATCAACATATCATCAATATAAAAAAAAGATAAATAAATAATCCGTCCAACAGCTTGTGCAAATATACGTAGTGATCATATTTGTTTCTTGTGTACTTCTACCCTATCATAAATTTATCAAATCACTTGTACCACTGTCTCGGAAATTGCTTTAATACATACAATAATTTTTCAAGTTTATACACCATATTTTCTTTTTCAACAACTTTGAATTTTTTTGGTTGAATTTTATAGATTTTCTCTTTCAAATCTTCATATAAAAAAACTGTTTTTATATCCTATTAATCTAGTTCCATATTTAACTGTGCTACTAAATCCATCAAGATTCGGATGAAAGAATACTTCATAACTGGAGAAAATATTTTATTATAATCAATTCCCATTTTCTGAGAATAGCCTTTAACTACCAATCTTGCTTTGTAGCGAACATCACTCTTGTTAGGAAATCTTTTTTCTTTGCATATATCCATTTGCACACAATTGTTTTCTTTCCATTTGGAAGACTAGTAAGCTTTCATGTTTGATTCTTTTGAAATGACTACATCTCCTCTTTTATGGCGATCCTCCGTTGCTCTTGTTTTGAACTTTAGATTATTTCATTGTAAGTGACAGGAATGTTATCAATTTATGCAAAACCGATCATATTAGCATAACAAGTTTAATGGTCATTTTTTCATTTCTTAATGCAATTAAATCGAGTTGTTGTGGAAATTCTTGGGACTGTACCTCTTCTTCATCTGATCTTCTTCTATCATAGGAGAGTCACCATCAGCTTCTTCATTTGTTGGAATAATTCTGTTTTTTCAAACTCCAACTATTTGGGAGTATCGTTTGTACGCTCAATATTTTCCAGAATTACTTTTGACATGGTAGATTTATCAAAAGTAACATCCCTACTGAAAATTATATTCTTTGTTTCTAGATACAAAAAATGATAGCCTTTCACCCTAGTTGTAATCCCCATGAAGATTGCTCTCTTTATTCTAGGATCCAGTTTTGACTCGTTAACATGATAATATGCAGTGAAACTAAATACACGCAAGTAAATCATAATTTGTAGCAGACTTTTCAGACCATTTCTTTATTGGTGTTTTACCACCAATAACTGTAGATGGCAAGCGATTGATGAGGTAACAAACATAGACAACAATCTCAGTCCAAAATTCTTTGTCCAACCTAGCATTGGACAACTTGTGCTGAACTTTCTCTAGCAATGTTCGGTTCATATGTTTTACCAACCCATTTTGTTGTGGTGTAATCTTGATGGTGAAGTATCTGATAATACCTTCATCTTCATAGATTTTCAAAAATGGATCATTTCTGAACTCTTCACCATTGTCTGTGCGGCGACGTTTGATTTTTCTGTCTATTTGAGCCTTGACCATTTTTTCATTAAAATTCATAATATTTCATCTTTCGTTTTCATTGAATACACCTAAACTCTCTTGGAAAAATCGTCAACAAAGGGTACATAATAATGTTTTCCTCCTAATAATATTGTATTTGAAAGCCCCCACACATATGAATGAATATAATTCCAAGTACTTTTAGTATCATGGATTGTTGTGTCAAATTTCACCATTGTTTGCTTTCTTTTGATAAAACGCTCACAAAAATCTAATTTACAATCTTATACTCCTTTCAATAATTCTTGATCTATCAGAAATTTCAAAAATTTTTCTCCGGTATGCCCTATCTGCATATGCCACAATCTGATTGTTTCTAACTCCTGATCATGAATAGAAACTGCTACTATTACCATTGTTCTAACAACTGTATTACCCAAAAAATAGTACACATTGTTATTTTTCGAATTCTCTTTAACAACTTCACTAAAACAGATATGAATTTTATTACTCCATCTTTCACCTTCACATCGAAACCTTTTGATTCTAAGGATGCGATGGAGATGAGATTTTTCTTCAAATCCGATACATATCAAACACTTGTTAAAGTTCTGATTGATTCATTCTGATTTCTCAGATGAATTGAGTCAATCCTATATGTAGTGAGAGGAATATTATTTACTGTGTAAACCACTCCACCTTTTTATTCTTTAAAATCAAATAACCATTCTTGATTGGGAGATATACGGTGGCTGTAAGTAGAATCCAACAATTACGTACTATAATGGCTGGTTGATGGTGCAACAACAAGTGAGATCTCTGAATCTATGTCATCATATTCAGTTACATTTGAATTTGAGACAGTTTTCCCCTTATCTGATTTGCCTTTATTTTTCAGTTTCAAACAAATTTTCTTCCTATATCATTTTTCTTGACAAAACGCACATTCATTTTTTTTTTGTTTGGACCTTGATTTTGATCTTCCTCTCGTCCCTTTATTCTGAATCTACGAACGCCCTCTGATAGCTAAAACTTTTGCTTCTTCAGTTGTGCTTTCTTGTTTTTCTTTCTTTCTTAGTTTGTAACCATATAATACCACAATTACTTCACTAAGAGTGACAACAGCTTTCATGTAAAGTAGAATAGTTTCAAGATATTCAAATTTGTCAAGAAAAGATCCCAACAATATTAAAGTCAAATCTTTATCTTTGAAAATCTCGTCTATGTTTATCAGATTAGTCACCAACTGATAAAAGTTGATGATGTGATCATTCATAGTGGTACCTGGAATATAGTTGAAGTGAAACAATCTCTTTTTCATATAGAGCTTATTTTGACTTTTTTTTTAAAGAATTTTTCTTCTAGTACCTTCTATAATTTACTAACAATTTTTTTTTAAAAAAATGTATACTTCTACTCTCTGAAAAGACACAATCGAATTGTACTACATGCCAATCTGTTTATCGTTTTCCATTCTTTCTCCTCAACATCATCTGGTTTCTTTTCAATGGTAATGTCTAGACCTTATTGAAAAATAACATCTAGAAACTTATTTTGCCACATGCCGAAATAACTGATTCTATCAAAAATCTCTACCGCAAATTTGGCATTCATCACTGCAGTTCTAGTCAGAATTGATGATGTCGATGTGGATGACTTTATACTGTCAGCCATTTTTGTCACCCATACTATTTAATAGTTGCTGATGTAAAATACCGATTAACCCAGGAAAATCTTTTTCTAATATAGATGATCAGATTAAACTGCAATTACATAGCATAATAAGATCAATCGGACTCAATACCAATTAGCCCCAAGAAAATCTTTTTCTGATGTAGAAGATTAGCAAAACTGTAACCATAGAACATGCTTAGATAGACCGGGTTCTGATACCAATTATTGTGTAAGTTTGAGTGTGAATAGTGTGTGAACAATTATACTGAAAAATTATCTTAAAATAATTTTTCAAAAAAGGAATAATTTAATAATACAATATATCACCTACAACTATATCTAATAACAACTATTAAATAAAAAAAACACTAAAATTTAACTAAATTCAACCAAATATACCTACATATCGGATACTAACAGAATAATATTTCACTAATATTCGATGAAATATTATAAGAGACAGAAGAAAATTGTTTAAAGGAGTGAGAGGCAATTGAGATAATTTGGGGCTCAAGGGGATCCCCTTTTATAACCATGCAACTCACCTCATTCCCACTTGTCATTTAATGTGGGATTCTACTCACCTATATATATGTATATTTTTGTTGCCACATATTTACAAAGTGAAGGTGGGTTGCAAAAATGGAAGGTCTCTACAGAAACTGCATTCTCTGTTGGTTGAGAAAGTGTAGTTCGAGCATTTTTTTGCAGGACAACATAGGATTGGACAGACTAGAATGCTGAGAATTTGGACAGGTCTTGAAGTTGTACCCATGGAGTATTGGTGTGTTCCCAGTTTCTATATTGTTCAAATGGAAGGCAGACTTAACAGCTTTGGGAAGGTTTAGGCGGTCCTGGGACTTTAAAGGCAAGGCTTTTTATTAAAGGTTGGAAATGTTCTTTAAGTAGTTGACTAATTCAAGGTAACATGTCCTTGGGAATATTTCAAATTTTGTATGGTCAAGGAAAGAAATTAGGACTTGTTTGATCATGAAAGTCTTGTTTCATTTGGTTTGTTTTAGTCTATTTTGCATGATATTCCTCTCTTGCGTTTTGTTTCTCTCCTAGATTCTTACTATTTCTGCTCTTCTTCCAGACCTCATACTTTGTACACAAAACATAGTCCAACAAATGGTGAGTCTGATGAACAAACCACAGAAACTTTACTAATGACTAATATCTTGTGCACATAAGCTTCCTAAGGTTCCTCCCATTTTCATGCTGCGTAACAATTTCTTGAATGAAGGGGCTGCTTGATTATCCTGTGAAATGAAATAATCTTATTTGCATTTGTGAATTCAGAAGGGTCCTATACTTTGTCATCAGGTGTAACTATGTTGTCCTTCTATATCTGTACACGTGACTTGCTCAAGTGTTTGGAGAACATTTGTATGATACATATGTTTTTCTAGTCTGTGATTCCATGGACATTGTGATATCATCATTTTTGGTAAACCCAAAACTTGGGAATGAGAATGGGCAAGCTAATTTTACGCCATTTTATTTGGTTAATTTTCTTGGTGTCCACATTGAACTTGGGTCAAATGAAATGATATCAACACGCTTTGTCTGGCTTAAATTTTACTAATTTGTACGGTAAATGATACAAATAGCACAAATTGTTTGATTTATTCCGTGATGAATGACTAGTCAAACAACGTTAGAAGGTCAGAAATTTTGATTATGTGAATATAAATAAAGGAAAAAGTAGGTTTGTAATGGTTTGAATCTTTCTTAACGATGAAGGTTGCAGTCTTCCTTTAGCAAATAGACCTTAGCATGGGTTAGGAAGTCAAAAAAGAACGCTATATTCTTTGCCAAACACCATGGTTTCCATTGTTTAGATGACTTCTTGGTGAAGGTTGGTACTGATTTTGAGACAAGCCAAATTGGATTCAGATTTTTGCCGTACAGAGGTTGCAAGTGTTTGGCTAGAAATTTGTGGCTGAATATTTTTGATGGGTTAAACATAAGGAAGACAAATTCTAGGTCTTCCTTCTGCCCTTTGTTTGGATTTGATATGGAAAAAAGTGGGTGAGTAATTGAAAGTTGGAATTTTGCGGGGGGATGGTGCTGTGCTGGGCATCTGCCTTCATCTTTTACTTTTCAATCAGTTCTGCAGAAGCAAAAACTGTCTAGGTTATTTACTTAGAGACCGGAAGTAGCCCTAGCCACCGTGCCGATTTCAGTTCTAAATTCGGATTAAAACTATAACAACAATAGTTTGATTATGGTTCATATTTTTGTGGAACGGGACCAAAATCATTTAGGAATCTCAAGCTTCAAAATGAAACCGTGACTTCACTTATTCAATTAATGAAATTAATTGAGATTAAACATGATCTTTATATTCACTCTTAGAAGTTGAATCAAATCTATACACTAGTTGTCTTCACTTGTTTGCAGCTGAGAGATTGACTTGGGTTTATTCTTTTTGTTTTTTGTTTAGTCATATTTTGATTAATTTGATTCGAACGTTTATACAGTCTCTATTTAGATGACGGCTCTCTCCTAATATAGTTTTTTTATACTCAAATTTTAAAATCAAAATTTAATTAAAAAACCTAATACGTCATTCCACTAAATTGATTCTCTGCTTGAGCTAAGGGATGTTTTTGTAATCCAGAAATTACTATGAAGAAGAGAAAATAGTGTCCCTACTCAACTACACTTTTAGGGGGCAAATGGTTTGGAGCAGCATTGAGAGAGAGAGAGAGAGAGAGAGAGAGAGAGAGAGAGAGAGAGAGAGAGAGAGAGAGAGAGAGCATATCGAAGAAATGCAATTTTTGTGGGTTTGGGGGGTATTTGATTATACGTTCAAAACCCATTTTCATAATAAATTAGGGTAGGATTAATAAAAGACAGGGCCGATTGCATGATTAAGACATGGCATATGCAGCTTTGCAACCAAAAGTTTTGGGGAAGGTAAGAATAGGACGATTGAAAGAGTTGTTCCTCTTTACTTGTATTTTATTCTTATTCCATTTTCTGTTTGAGTTGGAACCCATTAGAGACACCTATGGTATCTAAATCTTGCCTAACTTTCTGGCCTTTCCTGTCCTCTTTTGGAGTTATTTTCTTGTCCTTCCAAGCATACATAAGATTTAAGATTTATTAAACAAAACATAAAATTCATTATCAGTCAAATGTACACTCTACTCATACTATGTTTATGTGTAAATTTAAAACAGGGTTTATGGGATATTCGGATTCTCCCAAGAGACAATCATAAGAGAAGGGTGAAAAGGGCAAATAATATAATTTGTAGATGCATTAACTTTTTTTTTTTTTTTGAAAAAAAATATCTTTTTTAGACTTAAATACCGCATAAATATAATATACATGTAGCTCTCTTGACAAGAGAAACACATTATGTAGAAAGCTTAAGTGGGTCCTTGCTATGCTTGATCATGGTGAAATCATTGAATCCTCATGCCTTCCCACTTTAGCGACAAGTGCCCTAAGGTGCTCATTTTTTTTTTTCCTTTTCTTCTAGATATTATTCTATAATGATTAACTATAAATTAAGCGACAAACTTTTGCAAAGTTGGTTTATCGAGTTGGTTGCAATGAATTCTCAATCACATGCCACACTTTTTTCCATTCATCCACGTAAACCCTACGCCTATGAGATTACAACCCCCAAACAAAAGGGTCACTAAAATCACTGGGCGAGGCTATTTATTATTTTTTATATATAAAAGATCGTGATTCAAAATTATATTTTGATTAATCCAATATAAACGTTGTCGAATTCAATTTTAGAAGAGAACTCTCTCAATATGATTTTTTTTTTAATTTTTAATTTTAAATTTAATTAATGGATATGAAATCCTTATCCATTAAATTGGATTTCTTTTGAGCTTGACAAATAATAGAACAAGAGGGAGAAGAGCCTTAAACTTGGACAACCTTAACAAAAACATCATTACAATCAAACTTGCATACCACTGATATGGGAGGACAGAGTATTTACCTCAAACTCCAAACGTCAATAGTCACCAAATCAGCCGAAACCATTAGGAGCCAAAGTTCAAAACTTTGAGCAAATAAAAGGGTAGAATCAAAGCCCTTACGAGGATCCTTAGGTATGAGCTGACCACCCTTTTGCGATGGAATATGCCAATTGGTCTCCTAGCGTTGAACCCTCTGGTTCGCCAATTGAACCCCCTAACAAAGAACCCTCGTTGATAATCTGACCGCCGTAGCCTAGAATACTACTGGTCGGGTCTAAACTTCTCAAATGGGGCATAAGATTGGCCTTGCATTTGATAATATGTAATTCTCAAAATTGCTTGGTGGCTTGTGATTACTTTGAGATCAAAATTTATTGTTGGCTTTGTTAGATCTAATCATGAATTTCCAAGTGTCAGATTTCCTTTTCAAAACGTTTGTTTTTGATTTTCAAAGGTCTCTTCTTTTTTATGATTAGAAACTCTGTAAGAAAATGACATACCCTGAATTTGAAGGGAAGGGTTAAGAGATTTGGAGGATGTTCTTTTGGTGATTGATTTAAACAAAACGAAAATTTGCATGAAAGGGGTTTTGTGGTTGAGAGAAATTGTTGGACCATCCTATTGAAAGATGAAAATTGAGTCTAGGGTGATGCTAGATTAACATCATGCTTGTCTAAGCCAAAACCATGTCGTTTTGACTTTTTTATTCTTTGATCGATAAAACAATAACCTGAAACTTAATTTCAATAATTTAAAATTGATCTTTTGAGAGACAAACATAGAGATTTAAAAATAAATAAATAATAATAATAATACTAATAAATAAATTAATTAATTTTTTTAAATATATAATAATAATAATAATAATAATAATAATAATAATAATAATAATAATAATAAAATGAATAGATAATAAATAAATAAATATGATAGTTTAATTTGTGTGAATTCTTTTACGCCACTCATTCCTATCCAACGTTATCCTCTCGTCTAAATCCTTAACTATTATATCTTTACGGATAACTTATATCCAAATTTTTAGCGGTATATCTCTACGTTTTACTATATTTTTTATTGATAACCTATGAAAAGAAAATATTCAAACCTACTATGGACAATGCAAAGAAAAGATTACGTACACATACGTCTACCGTCCCTTTACCCCATACTAAGTTAGAAAGCACTTTATACACAGGTTGAAGTCATACCTACTAATGACAATAATTTTAAACCGTTTAAGTAATAATACATCAAAATTTAAATATTGTCCAAGTTTTATTATCATACGATTTTCTTTAAAATTTAAGTATTGATTTTACTAATAAACATTACTTGATTTTAGCAATCATCGAGTATACGTTTGTTTGAATTTGCAAATTTTTACAATTGCGTAACAAAATTTTCGTACCTTTTCCTACTTCTGTCTTTGACAATTTGAACCATATAAGATTTGAAAAATTTTATGATACCAACCACTTGCATGATCACAATCAATGATATTTGTTGAAAAATGTTATGAACTTGATGTTACAATGAATATTCGGAGACAGGTCAACCTAGTCGACTGCACCAATGGAAACCGCGACGTAGGGAGGGGAAAATGCCAATTTGCCAGTGCCACGTGGGACGAGGATTAGGTAGTCATGCCGCCACGGCACGTCATGTGGGCCCAACGTAGTAGGTTTGGTGACTTGGGCTTTTGCGGTTTCGGTTTTGGTGGGCTCCACTCCACGGCCGGTTCCATTCGTCTTCCTGTCACTTCGCTCTTCTATCCTTCTCCGTCGACTTATGGAAAAATTGGATCAAAACGCTTCGCTTCCGCTTTGACCCCCTTACCTCCACTCACACGTTCTTCCCGTGCCTGTGTCTCAAGCAGACATACGGAAAGGCAACCATGTCAACTTCGTTCCTCCCCCCCCCCTCCTTTCGCGTTTTCTTGTTTAATAATGAATAATTACTTTCTATTTGTAAAATAATTATGATTTTATCACATGGCTAAATTGATATATTTCTCGGGATAGATTAATTTCAAAATTTGTTTTCGATAATATATTACGAATTAATGCTTTATAAATAAATATTAAAATATTAATTAATTATATAAACTGACGTATTGATATATAAAAAAATAAGTTTAGGTTCTTATCTCTTATTAAATAGCTCTCAAAAGAACTTTTACTTAATATTAGAATCGATTATTTTCTTTTTTTCACTCGGCATAATATGTGTGTGCATATATATTATTAATGTGGTTATTTTTATTTTATTTTTTTCCTAAATGAAAAGATAGAGGGGGCAACCATTGCTACCCTTCCAATATTGAGGATGGTGGTAGGTGATTGGTAGCTATTACCGAAAAATATAGAAATGTCATCATGCATTATGTTAATATTTGATTTGTATGTAAATGTGACATTCCAAGTATGGTGATGGAATCCCAGCAGCCTTGCATAAGGAAGCTTCCAAAGACCATATTTATACTTACATCATTCATATGAAAAATTCATGTTTATTAGCTAAACGTGCCTTTTATTGGGTGTGAATTCATATTGAAGTCCTCATTTTATACTGGTTCCGTACGGTTTTAGAAAAGCAATGTTCCCATTTTATGCAAGAAAAGTGCAACAAATGATGCCAACAATTTGGAAATAGGGATATACGCCCATGCATTGCACTTAGATGCTTTTAGTTTTAAACATAGGAGAGAATTTTCAAAATTTCAATTCTTTTGTCACGACTTAGACTGAGCTAGACAATGATGATTTTACGACTAATATGATTAAAATGGAGAGAAATAGTGTTAAAATTGCAATTATTTAAAAATTTCGAAGATGGAGAATTCTAAATTTTTTTCTTATGTGAGATCAAGGGAGCAGCTATCGAACTGAATAAGATTTTTGAGGATTCAATTTTTTTTTCTAAATTAAAAGTTTGAAATGATTAAGATTTAATCTCGAGTCATCTGGTTATCATCAATTCAGAGATTGTGTAAGTACACACGCACCTTCAGCCGTACCCATGAGCATCAGGCGTGTCCTATCGTTGGCTGCTGCCTAGGACGCGCTAATATGCCGTGTGGACTCTTGTCCTCCGCCTGGCAAAATTTTTTTTTCTTTACCCATTGTTCATTCTGCAAGTTAATACTACTTTATACACGTTTGAACTCTCCTTCTAATGTCCCTTTCACTAGAAAAATGAAAACTGAGCATACACACGCAGGTGTGAACATGAGAGTAGTTGAACATCAACAACCTAAACCAACCACCCCCCCAAGAGAGAGAAATCTTAGTTAGATTAAAATAATAGATTTGCCAGGACACAAGGCGTAGGACTTTCATGCAACCTTCCATCATAGACTTTCCTCAGCGTTCTACACAGTTTAGTTGCATCAAATATTTGTACCATTAAACCCCTTTATCAAAGAACTAGTCAACAACCATTCCTTTTTCTTCCTCACCACCTCCTCTAACACAATCAAACATCTTCACTATATATCTCTTATTCACTCCCATTTTCTCTTCCAAATCTCTCATACCCACTTTGAGATTTCACTTCACAAACCATTTTCACCACCCAAATTTCAATACCCGATCTTAGATTCTCAATATTTGCTTAAAATCCTCTGTTTCTGAAACAGGGAAAACATCAATATGGCTTGGAAAACTCTGTTTTTCATGTTTGCTCTGTTTTCTTCGTTGTTTTCCTCATCGTCGGCACAAACATGCACGAGCTACAGTTTCTCAAACATCGTATACAGTTCATGCGTTGATCTTTCACAGCTGGGTTCATACCTTCACTGGACGTATGATTCCTCGGCCAAAACAGTCGATATCGCATATCGACAACCAGAAGCTACCTCTTCAAATTGGATTGCTTGGGCAATCAATCCAACAGGAACAGGAATGCTAGGAGCACAAGCACTTGTTGCATACATTAACTCTAGCAGTCTCCCTCATGCTTATACATCACCAATTAGCGGCTACAACACTCAATTGCAAGAGGGTGCGTTGAGTTTTGGAGTTTCAAATATTTCAGCAAACTATAGTAATAATGAGATGATCATATTTGCCACCATGAATTTGTCTAGCATTGGTACGACAGTAAACCAGGTTTGGCAAATTGGAACTGTTACTGGGGACAGCCTTGGAGCACACAGTGTTTCCAATGCTAATTTGAATTCTTTTGGGACTATTGATTTTCAATCTGGGAGTTCCACACAATCAAGCGGTGGTGGATCAAGACAAACCAAAAAGAATGTAAGTCGCTTGATCTCTAATTATTGGAATAATCAAATCATAATCTCGCTTGGTCTCATATGATATTGATCTTTAGACTATTTTTGTTTTTTAATGACTTCTTAGGTTACTTTGAATACATGGATTTCTCCGCAAACCTATTCATGCTTTGCCCTCAAAATTTTCTAATGATTTTAGAAAACGAGAAATCGATGAGTATAAAGATTTTCTTAGTTTTATATAACATTAATGCTTAGAGTATTATTACTGAATTAAATTCATAAAAACAAATATCGGAATTTAAATACAAAATTTTGTTTTTAGAAAATCCCGAATTCTCAAAGACTTTTAGACGATCATAATTTCTAATCTTGTGTATGCCAACATCCTTCTATACACATCAAATTTATCCAATATTTTTACCAACATAAGCTTTTATATGTTTTATTCTCATAAAAATAGCGTTCATGTGTATTTCTCTTGATAAGTTTTCCTTGTTTGTTCTGTTTTTCAAAAATCTTGCCTTCTTGTCCTATAAAAGGATCGAACTTTGTTTTTCGTTATATGTTTGATGCCTTCTTTTCTAGGCATAGCTTTTTCCTTTTGTTTTTGGTTGCTTGTTCTTGAAAGGACTTTGAGCAATGCAGATTAGACTGTTAAGAGTCATAGACTAAGACCAACCAACCTAATTGCTTTTGAATTGAATTCTGCAGACCCATGGAGTATTAAATGCAGTAAGCTGGGGTATTTTAATGCCAATTGGTGTCATCATCGCCAGATATGTGAAAGTCTTTGAAGCAGCCGATCCTGCCTGGTTTTATCTCCATGTTGCTTGTCAAAGCTCAGCTTACATTGTCGGCGTTGCCGGTTGGGGAACTGGTATGAAGCTTGGTAGTGACTCTCCTGTTGAGCAGACTACCCATAGGAACATTGGCATAGCCCTCTTCTGCCTTGGAACAATTCAGGTACATAAACTCTTGCCTTATTTCCAGTTGATACCTTATATTGTTCAAATTTAAGTAGTAAATAGTTAGAAGTTGAGTTGATAAAATCTCTGGGACAATATCATACAATTGTACTAAGTACCGGTGGATCTAGTGGTAGAGCACCACATTGGTTTAATCAAAATCTCAAGCTCACTGTTTTGAAATGAAAAAACAGATATCGAAAGAGCCAATCCTTTATTTGAACCTCATAATTATTCAAACCGGATTAGTTGGATTACCGATCGTCAAGTTTAAAAAAAAAATCATACAATTGTGATCTGACTCGAGTTTAAGACAACCAGCCCAAAATGTTGCACTTTGGCCCATTTATATGATAGATTTGAAATCAAATTGTAGGTTGAGCATGTTTAAGGGGGTCAAAAAGTTATATCTCCACGTATAAACTAACTTTATATTTGAGATATATTAAAAGGATTGCGTTGGTTTCTACTGTAGGTGTTTGCTCTTCTTCTTAGGCCAAAGAAGGATCACAAGTTCAGACTCTACTGGAACATCTACCACCACTGTGTTGGATACACTCTGATTCTTCTTAGCCAAATCAACATCTTCAAGGGCTTCGACATCTTGGACCCAGAGGACAAGTGGAAACATGCCTACATAGGCATTCTTGTAGGGTTGGCAGCCACTGCAGTTGTCTTGGAAGCTTATACTTGGTTCATTGTCATTAAAAGGAAGAGAAGTGCTGCCGTAAAATACCCACATGAAGCAAATGGCACCAATGGCTATGGTGGATCTAATGGGCATGGTGCCAATGGATATGGTGCTAGATCACAAGCGGTATGAACATGGGTTAGTTTAGGTGAATCGATTAGGCATGTGTGTTTCTCATGAGAGAGCCCTCCTCGATTGAGCTATATGTTATTTATCTGGGGTATAGCTTCTAGAGGATGAGGGAGGGTGTTCTTTTGGAGACCTTACAGATTGAGTTCTTTTCCTCTTGCCTTTGCTACTTGTAGATAGGCGTGTATTATGGTGACGATATAGTGTCATTTTGGAGGTGCATTTATAGATTGTATTTTTTTTTCTTTTGATTTTATATATATTTTATTAAATTCAAAATATGATGATATATTACCAATAAAAAAATAAAATAAAATAAAACAACTTTAACGATTTGATTACCATTATTCATATGGGTATCAAATGAACAACGAAGGTAAAATTTTCGAGAGATAGGACACCCTAATTGTGGAATTTGAAAAGACAAACTTGTCCATTGGTTTGCGTATTATCGGTATCTAAAATTTTATTTTAATTAATTCGATTTGAATATTTATGAGAGTCATATTTAAGGATAGTTTTCTCAATATAATTTTTTTTATTTTTAAATTTGAAACTTAAGATTTAATTAAAAAATTTTATATTCTATTTTATTAAATTTACTATATACCATGTACCCGCCTCAGAACAACGCGAGATCTAAAACACACAAAGACAACCAACACTTGTTGGCATAGGTGGGTGGACACTTTTATCTCTTAACCAGGTCGAGAGTTCGACTCTATTTGGATACGGAAAAAATAATGTTGGGAGACCTACCCCTGGTCGGGTCCTATAACGATCGATCCAGATTAATCGGGGTGAAATTTTGAATATTAGGTGATGAAGCCAACGTAAAAATAAAAATAAAAATAAAAATAAATCGCAAAGACACCGAGAGACTTTCTTGGGGTCTTTGTGAACAGGTCACCTCGGCCCTAATCTAGAGGTAGGATATCCAAATTTTGCGTACCTTAAATTATGAACAGGTCACCTCGGCCCGGGCCTATGGCCTTCCCGGCCCATGAACAAGGAGCATTGGGCCCAAAAGCAACCGGAAATGGCCCATCCTCACCTCAGCTCTTCAAACAGGGCCCTATCTGCAAAAGATCATCAGCACACGTGCACAGCACATGTTCGACCTGCCCGAGATTTTATATGTTTGAGAGCTGAAGAGATTGACAACATCTAGGACCACGCAAACTTCGCATTCGTCTGCAGAGCAGAGCACGTAGAGAGAGAGAGAGAGAGAGAGAGAGAGAGAGAGATAGAGTGGGAATGATAATAGTTCATAGAATGGTGAGTTGTTCTTCTCACTCTATCCTCTCTCTATCTTCCCCTCGTGCTCTTCTAAACTCAAAACTACAGTCATCCTTGATTCTTCCCTTCAAACCCCGATTCTCCATTTCCAGAAAAATCTCCTCCTGCCCTAAATTTATGGTTTTGTCTATTAACAATAAGACCGATGGTTTTTCCACTTCTTCTTCTGCTGCTGCAGCTGCTGTTGCCACCGAATCCGCCGAGACTGCGGTGCTTCCGGAGGAATATAAGAACTCCCAGGATTCTTCCGAGAAGAAGATTGTGCTTCCCACCAATGAATCTTCCGAGAGGCTCTTGAGAATTCGTCACACTGTAATCTCTCTCTCTCTCTCTCTTTATGAATTGATGACGAAATTGTGTGAAAGCGAGTAAATTTGTTGTTCCTTTGATATGTATAATGTCCCTTAAACTTCACAATTTAAGGTTTTGTGTTAGAAACTAGGAAAATAAGCTATGAGAAACCTAGAATTCTAATGCTTTACCGCCATGAATGTTGGGCAGTTAAAAAAAAGAAAGAAAAAGTGGAAAGAAAAAGGAGTAATCTTAGAATTTTTGGGATTCTTAAAGTGAGGATTGCCTCTGCAAGGTAGGAAAAAAATTTGAAAAAAAGGAAGTGATTACAGTGACAAATAATTGCAATATAATCTAATTCGGATGGAATAATTCTTTGAATTTTAATGGAGGAATGTTCCAAGTTAGCCAGTTGGAGAGCCAATGGTCTGCTACAAATCTAGGTGACGATATGTTTGGTCACAACCTAGATTGTGTAGAGAAGGCATTAGTGAGGTTCACAATTGGAAAATGTGGATGGAATTTATAATGTGGCATATTGATTTCTTATTGGACCTTAGTTTGCTTGAATTCATAAAATTTCAAAGTGAATCAACATTGGGCACCGTCGACGTCAGTTCATTTGGTGGCTTAAATATGACAAAACATATACACAGCAACACAATAAAGTTATAAAAATGTTGCAAATATTTTAGAGTTGCAAGGTTTGGTACTTGTTGTGTAAAGAGGATTTGTCCTGCCTAGGTGCAGTCATTTCTAAAAGTTTTAGTGCAAAATAGGATTCAATTACTTGCCAAATCATAAAAATGATGAAAAGAAGCAAAAAGTATATAACATGGCTCTTCTATACATGAATGCAGTGCGCCCATGTAATGGCCATGGCTGTCCAAAAGATCTTCCCAGATGCAAAAGTCACGATTGGACCTTGGATTGAGAATGGGTTCTATTACGACTTTGATATGGAACCATTAACAGATGAAGATTTGAAGAGGATCAAGAAGGAGATGGTGAGCAGTTCCTGCCATGTTATCCTTTTCTAATAAATTTATAAGTTGATGGTTCTCAAACTTGGGAAAATATTCATTAGCCTATGGTTTCATGGTACAGAATTATTTCATCTGTAGGATCGCATCATTGCTCGAAATCTACCTCTTGTAAGGGAAGAAGTTTCCAGAGATGATGCTCAAAAAAGGATAATGGCTATTAATGAGCCTTACAAAATGGAGATTTTGGATAGTATCAAAGAAGGGCCTATCGCAATATACCATATTGGTAAGGATTTCTCATTTCCCTACTCTTTTAATCCTCATAGTTACATAATTTATTCGACTTTTAAAAGTTCAACATCAAATAGTGCATGGGTTCAGTTAAATAAATTGAAGCTGAGTAGGAGCTGTTCTCCATTCCCATTACTGCATGAGATTTTGTAAGCTATTGTGCTTGTCATTGAGTTGCGTATTTGTACACTGAGGATGAAGGATCTTATCTCTTGTGATGCTATTAGGCATAACTTTGTGTATGACAGCTTCTCTTTCTTGGTTTATAGGATGTATCTTGATTTTCTGATAATAGTGATTTCTTCACAATAATGATGCCAATACTTTTATCTACAACCCTCCAATTGCGCTGTAGTCTGGAGTAGCAATCATGTCATTGGCTGACCTACCCGAAGCTCACAGATCATATTGTCCTTTTAACAGGGAATGAATGGTGGGACCTTTGTGCTGGGCCACATGTTGAAACTACTGGAAAAATAGACAAGAAAGCTGTTGAACTTGAATATGTTGCTGGAGCTTATTGGAGGGGAGATGAAAAGAAACCTATGCTGCAAAGAATTTATGGCACTGCATGGGAGAGTGAAGATCAATTGAAAGCATACCTTCATTTTAAGGGAGAGGCCAAACGCAGGGACCACAGGCGCCTTGGGCAAGACCTTGACTTGTTCTCTATACAGGTGCTTGTAATTTGAATCATATTGGAACTGATGTCTACTGCTTCCCTTGATGCTTGGGGTTATATCTATTCAGAATTGTGTTGATATATCTTTCCAAGTTATTAAACAAAGAAACGTAGTTACAAATCAATGCTCCTGAAAGTTATCTTCGATTTTCTGCAGGATGAAGCTGGTGGAGGCTTGGTATTCTGGCACCCAAAGGGTGCTATAGTTAGGCACATTATTGAAGATTCATGGAAGAAAATACATTTACAACATGGTTACGATTTGCTTTATACTCCACACGTGGCACAGGCAGATCTTTGGAAGATTAGTGGTCATCTTGACTTTTACAGAGAAAATATGTATGATCAGATGCAGATTGAGGATGAAAAATACCAACTTCGATCTATGAATTGTCCTTACCATATTTTGATTTATAAAAGGAAACCTCATTCTTACCGAGATTTTCCAGTAAGGGTTGCAGAGCTTGGGACTGTATATAGATATGAATTATCTGGAAGCTTACATGGCCTCTTCCGTGTGAGAGGATTCACACAGGTAATGTTCAGCACAATGTATGCATACTGTTTAAATTCTAAAATTGCTTGTTTGCAGTTTCTCACGTTTCTAAGCACCAAATACTGGGAGCGAGGTGCCTGTCGAATTGAATGAAAGCAGTTTAAGCTTATCATGTATCATATGGACATGCCATGATTGGTTGCAAGAGGAATGTTTGTATTATGTGTTTCTTGGTGCATGGAGGGTAGATAGATTGACTTAGCTAGCTGTGTCTTTTCTATGCAGGATGATGCTCATATATTTTGTCTAGATGATCAAATCAGAGATGAAATTCGAGGGGTTCTTGATCTGACAGAAGAGATATTGCTGCAATTTGGTTTTAGAAACTATGAAGTCAACCTGTCAACCAGGCCGGCGAAAGCTGTTGGAGATGATGATATATGGGAAAAAGCAACTTCTGCCCTCAGAAATGCTTTGGATGATAAAGGCTGGAGCTATCAAATTGATGATGGTGGCGGTGCCTTTTATGGTCCAAAGATTGATCTCAAGATTGAGGATGCCCTTGGAAGGAAGTGGCAATGTTCAACTATTCAAGTAAGTGACATACTGGAGCTTGGGTTCAACTTTGATTCCCCCCCTCCCCCCCCCCCAAAAAAAAAGAAAGAAGAAATTCATTCCCTGATTAATACTATTTAGCTAATTATAGAATTCCGCAAATTTTTCCAGGTCGATTTTAATCTACCACAACGTTTTGACATCATGTATGTGGACTCTAACTTGGAAAAGAAGCGGCCTATAATGATACATAGAGCAGTGCTTGGATCATTGGAACGCTTCTTTGGTGTCCTTATAGAGCATTATGCTGGTGATTTTCCACTGTGGCTTTCTCCGATTCAAGCTCGAATTTTGCCAGTCACAGACAAACAGGTACTTGCTGCTGCTTCTTTGACTTCAGCAGTTTGTCTGTTCAAAATGTACCATATATCTGCAGCTCAAAGATCAGCAGAAAAAATATTATATATATATATATATATGTTGGTGAAGGAAATTAGATTCTATAGGGTGGATGGAAGATGTGAATAGTATATTTTTATGTATGTGAATATTTACCTGTTTCTAGCTTTTCATTTTTTGGCTGGTTTTGATTTATTTTAACCTTGTATTTCATGCAATTAATCTCTCAACTTCACTTCATTTCGAATAGGGGAAAGGATGGAGGACTTAATAATTTTGTTTTGAGGTTATACGGCCATTATCTCACCTAAAATAATTTGTTCATGCTTTTGACAGCTTCAATTCTGCAATGAGGTGACTGACAAATTGAAAGCTAGGGGCATTCGGGCTGAACTTTGCCAGGGTGAGCGACTGCCAAAGCTTATTAGAAATGCAGAGAAGCAGAAGATTCCATTAATGGCTGTCATTGGGCCCAAGGAAGAAGAAACGCAAACTGTTACAGTGAGATCTAGATACGGCGGGGAGCTGGGTACCATGTCAACTGATGAATTTATCAGCAGGATCAAGTTTGCCACGGAAAAGAGAACATCATTGTGAATGCAACTCAGATTAGCATACCACCATTTTCTTGGTTTATTATTATTATTCTAATTTATTTTTCACATATTTACTTTGAAGTGCAAGGGAATGTATACGATGGTATATGGCCAAGAGATGTTCTTTGATCAATAAATTCTTCAGTCCTTTTGGTACATGGTATCTTTTTTTCCACCAATTCTTGGTTGATGAGAAGATAACTAGGAAATTATCACTCTCTGTTATCAATCAGTTACTGTGTTTGGCTCGATTTGTAGAGGTTTCACTCGAAGCTTGTAATTCTGGTAGCTTTAGAGCAACATAGAACTACTGAAGATAGTGCTTCGATTTGTGTGCACTTGTTGTTAATTGGACATTTAGTTGCTTACAACCCTCAAATTCATATTGTAAGTTAATTACCAGAAATCCTCAAAAGATTTAATTACCGGAGATCCAAGAACACTGATGAAAGAGGCAGGGAAGTATGTGGTTGGTCCTGCAAAGTTTCAAGGGCCCTGCAAGGCTGCGTGAGCATTCAACTTCAAGGAACATGGAAGGCCCCTGCAGATCCCGGCTACTCAAGTCTGCAGGGAGATGGATTCGCTTCCAAAATGTGGATGGACTTGCTCCGTTTGGAGAGATATTTCATGGCGGACAGACTGCTTGGTCTTGCAACGATTGTGCTGAAACTGGCATATGTAATTCACTTTGTGCAGTAACTTACTTCTTCCTCCCCTGGACTAATTTTCAAGTGACAAACAACATTGTCCAATGCTAAATCATATTTTGTCTTCTTGGTTGTGAAACAGAACATAGAGTTCACTTGGCTCAACAATCCAATGATTCGAGGCATAACTTGGCTAGAGAGCAAGTTGTTCCACGTGAAGATTTCAGGATGCAAAAATCCTACTCTTCAACATTCTACCTGCAGGCATGAATTTATAGTTGACCCTAAAAAAGAAGTTGACCCAGAAGAGTTTCCCCAACAACTTTGGGAAGTTTAGACACTGAAAATGATTTCATGTTTTAAACAGGTTCCATCGCAGATAGAGATCAGCAACGTTAGCTTCAAAGGCATTAGGGGTACATCTTCTGCTCAGCTCTCAATAAAGCTTGTATGCGACGAAAGTGTTCTATATAGGAACATTGGTTTGGAAGACATTGGCTTGACCTACAATGGGAAAGAAGGTGCCGATGCTACTGTTTTCAATGTACCAATGTTCAGCCAACAGCTGCCCGCAGACTTGCCCTCCAGTTTGTGTTTCTGCTCCATTGTTTTTATTTAGCAGCTGAATGAATGTAGGTTCTTATGATTCCCTTCATGCATGTAAGCACGTCGGGTTAGGTGAAGTGCAATTTCGTATACAAGAATATAATTTTATTGCATGATTAGCCAATGAAATGCTTATTTGACACGGGACACGGGTGATTTGGACTAGTTATTTAGTGATTTTTTTGGGGTTGGTTTGTTCTCAATGAGATTTTTTTTTTATTATTTTATTAAATCTGTATTTTTTTATTTGATTTCTCGTATTTAAAAATTTAATTAATTCGATTTAAATAGTTATGGAATATAATTTAAGGATTGACTTTTTTTTATTTTCAAAATTTGAACTCAATATTTTTATTAACAAAATTTAGTGTACTGATACTAGACTTATGGGACAATGATATTAAATCTATATAAGTATTAGTGACGCAGGTAATAAAAGAAAAAAAAAAGACAACAAATTCCTGCTAGGCAACTATTATGGTTCTTCTGGATTAAAAAAAAAAAAAAATTATGGTTCTTCTTGCTTCACTTCTATGTCAACAAAATAGAAGTTGATGAGATAACCTATTGATCATAATTCTCTTCTTTCAATTTTACGATACGGATTCAAATCTCGGGTAATAAAAGAAAAAAAAGAATTTAATCTCGGTCTTTGTTGTTAAACGCTCGTGGATTGGGCTATCATTGAGGGCCGTCTTTGTTTTTTTTTTTTTTTGTTAGAGGAAAGAGAAAAGACCAGCAATAGAAAAGAAAAGGAGCAACACTAACTCCTGCTGGAGACAAGCTCCCTAGTTCTCTCCACTCCTTCCTTATCCTCTCTAAGCAACTGCAAGATGGTCTCCGGAGGAGCAATCAACTCAAGACACCTCTGTGACCCTGCTTGCCCCAAGAAGCCAGATGATTCGCACACGAGTTACCAAACTCCTTTAGTTTGAGTAGTCAAAGATATTCTATCATTTAATCAGAAATCTTAAATTCGAGTTTTAGAAATAACAAAAAAGAATTTGAGAGAGTTAACCCCTAAAATGGGTCCTACAGTACTTGAATCGGATTAGTCGGATAAAACTCGAATACCGGTGATAAAAACATAAAAAAAAGATCCGCATATGAGTTAGCTTCTCTATAAATGTGAATGACTTGCAAAACGTTCAAAGCAGACATCAGCTCTCTGCACTCCTGCACGATGAAGCTCAGAGGATGTTCCTCTGAAATATTCTCCTTCAGCAAGTTAGCTAAGGTTTCTGAATCGGTCTCCACCACCACATTGTTGAAGCTTCTCCTTTTGGCCATTTGTAGATCCTCCCCAAGCCCCCATAATTCAACCATGCGAACTTGGCTCTTCCCAATATTTGAAATAAAACCCGCCACCCAATCACCAGAACTATCCCTAAAGATCCCCCCAGCTCCAGCACAACCTGACTCACATCTCCATCAGTACTCAATTTCAGTCAGCCTTCCCGCGGATGCTCCCACTTCACCTTCCTTTCCACCCTCACTTTCTCTTTAACCGTCTTCTTCCGGACTAAGTCTACATTAGCCATCTTCGAAGCCATCTTGACTATCTCCTGAGAGGGAACATTGGTTTTCTGGATGGCCATCCTGCACCTCCACTTCCAAATTACCCAAACCGTCATCACAAACAAACTTTTCAGACGCTTAAGACCAAACTTTTCAGGTCTGGTGGTTCCCTCTTCCAACCATCTGCGCAGAGGGGTTCTCCAGAAAGCCTTCTCTTTGGCGAGCTTAGGACACACAGATAACCAGACTTCCTTTGCTCTCCTGCAGTCCCTCAAAGCATGAATCACAGTTTCCTCCGTGACATTACAAATCGGGCAAGTATCTCCATCACAGAACCTTCTCCTCTTTCTCTCCACATTAGTCATGATCTTCTCCATACTAGCAATCCTGAGAAAAACTCAAGTTCTTTCAGGGCAATTGGCTTTCCATATCCACTTAAGGGCTGGTTCTTAAGTTTAGCAGGATATTTCTCTCAAGTCTTGGTGTACCCTTCATAATACGACAAATATAAACGATTAGAAGTATTTATTTATTTCCTCATTCCGACATACTACATTTACATAAAATATGCTAAAAATAGTACTGCTAGCAACAGAGTATTAATTTTTGTCCCTTACATCAAATTTAATCTTGAATTTATTTAAATTAGAAAACATGTACGCTATTTTTTATCTTGTTTTATTTAAAATTAAAAACAAATTGTGATATGAATTATTTTATAAAAGAATGTGGGTGTAAGTTGTTCTACTGGATAGAGATATATTATTCCATTACGCATTCTGTTGTTATCTAAATTACATATAAAAAATCATACAAATTTAATAAATACATTATCGTGTCTAGTCAAGTTCCTATCCCAAAAATGAATTGCAACAAATTTTATATGATAGGCACCAAGTTTTAGTTTCCTCTACCCATACAAACCAGATATATCTCTTGCTCAAGTAGACATTCCTCTTAATCTGATACATCAATTTGTTAATTGGTATAGCTTTATTGTACTTGTTGATATGAGCAGTAGGAGATCAAGTTCAGTTTCAGGTGATACCAACCTTAACTTTTTGTGGAGAAACAACATGAATCCCTAAAAGTAGCTGATAACAGAAACCAAAAATGAACCAAATGCTTCACAACCTCACGGAAACCACCCACATATTTAGGTAGGATTGGGTTAAAAATACTATTGGCAGTTGAGCTCCTACTGCGATATTATAAATAGTCATCAAATGCAAATGGGTACTCACAAACCATTTTCTCCTGAAAGCAATATTTTTAAAGACGTCCAAGAAAAAATAGAATCTCAAGATGGGTTTCAAGTTGAATATTGCATTGCTCTTTGTCCTCTTGTTCTGGGCATCTTATGCAGAGGTCAGTCTACGGTTTTTGATGTCTCAAAATATGGAGCCAGGCCTGATGAGAAGACAGATATGAGCCAGGTGAGCTACATTACACAACATCTCGAATGCAATAATTATTTAAATATATATATAAACTATCTGTTTTTCTATGTTTGTATAGGCCCTGTTGAATGCCTGGAAAGAAGCATGTAATTCTCCAATTCCTAGCACAATTCTGATTCCAGCAGGCATATACTTGTTAGGCGCTGTAAAATTCGAAGGGCCTTGCAAGGCTCCTCTTAAGCTTCAGGCTGAAGGCACCGTAAAGGCTCCTGCTGATCCTTCACAATTTAAAGGTTCAGATGGTTGGCTTACAATCAACAGACTCAACCGATTTACAATGACTGGAGGTGGACTTTTCGATGCCCAAGGAGAGGTCGCTTGGTCCAAAAATGACTGTGCCAAGACTGGAAAATGCAGCTCACTTCCCACCGTATATCTTCTGCAACCTTATCACGCCATTTCATATTGATGTTAGATAATGTGAATTTTAATTTTGATAATGTTTCTTCTGTTTCGTGGTTTTCACAGAGTTTCAGGTTCAATTTTGTTAACAATTTGATCATCAGCGACATTACTTCGCTGGACAGCAAGCTATTCCACGTGAACGTCCTAGGGTGCAACAACATTACCTTTCAGCACTTTAACATCACTGCACCTGATGAAAGCCTGAACACAGATGGGATCCACATTGGGCATTCAAATGGTTTCTACATTATTGATTCACATATTGGGACAGGAGATGATTGTGTCTCTCTTGGTGATGGATCCAAACAGGTAAAGGTATCCAACGTGACTTGTGGACCTGGTCATGGTATCAGCGTTGGAAGTCTTGGAAGGTATCCGAAGGAGGAAGATGTTATCGGATTTAGAGTTGTTAACTGCACCTTCACCAACACCATGAACGGTGTCAGAATCAAAACCTGGCCTGCTTCCTATGCTGGTGTGGCATCCGACTTGCATTTTGAGGATGTCATCATGAACAATGTTGGAAATCCTGTCCTCATTGATCAAGAGTACTGCCCATATAATCAGTGCACAAAATCGGTAAATTGAGCCGGTGCTTAATAGTTTCCTGAAAAATTTTAATTTTCCAAAGACTAAATTTTTACCTTGATCTGTTTTTTATCCTATGACGGCAACCTTCACGTGTCAAGCTCAGCAATGTGAGCTTCAAGAACATCCATGGCACTTCCTCGACACCAGTTGCTGTCAAGCTTGCTTGCAGCAGTGGTTTCCCTTGTGAGGGAGTTGAAATTGGAGACATCAATCTGGTATACCATGGAACTCGAGGCCCTGTGAAAGCCGAAGTTTCAAATGTGAAGCCAAAGGTATCTGGAAAAATGATCCCAGCTCTTCCATAGTTGATCTCAGCCTTTGTACATAAAGCAGAGAGCATATATTTTCGTTCGGCTTTAGTATGTTAGTCGAGTGCTCATATTTATGAGCCAGCAATCACTATTACAGAAGAAAGAAATGTGCTATTCAATATAAGCACACTTCCTTTTGTAATTAATTGTTCAAAGCTTCAAATGTCCACAAAACGAATCCTACTGTTTAGGAGAATCATTTCATCCATTCCTCAATGAAGTCATTGGTCCTCAATGAAGGTACATATCAGGTCGCCTTAATTGCCAAATATCTATCATATGTTAGCATGTGGCTACCAAATAATAGTGATTATGATTGTTTTATTTTAGCTGTTAATCACAATCAGTGTTCTAAAACCAGGTTTCGATTTCTCCGCTGTATTTGTGAACCTTAAAGGCCTCTCTTTCCTTAATTGCCAAATTACCTCGGACAATATTTTCTTTCTTTATAAAACTGTCTATCCAAAAGTGTAAAATGTCATCTGACTTGAATATATGGTAAACTACATAGGGCTCAAGTAATCATGAGAAGCAAAAGCTCATATTACAGAAGATGGGGTAAAAACAAAGACCTCGAGCTCAAATGGAGATAGGGAGTAATAATACCTAGTAATTTAAGTTGCTACCAATAATCTTTGCAGGAACAAATCCCATTTTCAAAATGGTGGAATCGGCTTGTATCTCGCAAAACAATTAACCTCTTTGTCACTTTTGAAACAAACTTCATCCAGGAATGACAATCTACACAAACACGAAGATTCTTTGTGACCCTAAGTGGCATTCCCGAGCCACTGTTGATTAGTCCATACATTGTTGCTAGTCGTTCGCTATGACCACAAACCCACATCGCTTTCATTTCCTCATCTACATTGTGCAGCACCACTTCTGGGTTGGGAACATATCCAGCATCTTCTATGGCATCCATCAACTCATTCCAAACCTTCTTATACTCCTTTGAGTTTTGGAATTCAAAACCTCCACTTGCCACAAATCTGTGAATTCTATCCTTGACTTGTATCCAGCTGCATCCAGCTTCTTTTTTGATCCTTCTCTTCTCCATCCACTCTCTCACTGTCTTTACAGCCTTCCACATCCCAGCATTGGCATAAATATTTGAAAGCATCACATAGTTCCCGGGATTGTTTGGTTCAACCTCAAACAATCGTTCTGCAACAAACTCTGCAAGAGAGATATTCCCATGAAGTTTGCAGGAGTTCAGCAATGAGCCCCATATACTCCCACTTGGTTCCACAGGCATGTTTTTCACTACCTCTAGTGCATCCTCAATTCTCCCCGCCCTTCCCAACAAATCAACCAGACAAGCATAGTGCTCCACTGTCGGTGAGAGCCCAAAATCATTTTTCATTCTGTGAAACAGTTTCTGTCCATCCTCTATAAGGCCCGTATGACTACAACCTGATATCAAGGCAATAAAGGTGACCCCGTCTGGTTCAAAGCCTGATTCAATCATCTCATCAAGCAACTTCATTGCTTCACTTATAGATCCATTGACTGAATACCCTGTAAGGATAGTATTCCAAGAGGTCAAGTCTCTAGTTTGCATTGCATCGAAAACTTTTCTACACAATTCCATTTCTCCACATTTAGCATACATATCCATAATTGAGTTTAGCACAAGCACATCCGGTTTTGCATCACTCTTGACAATCTGTGCATGAATCTCTTTCCCACTCTGAAGTGCTGTAATTCGAGAACAGACTGACAAAATTGTGGTAAAAGTCACCCAAGTAAACCCCATTTTTTCCAACTGCATCCTCCTAAACAACTCCAACGACTCAAACAACCGATCCTCACTAAAAAAACATGAAATTAACGAGTTCCACGAAACAATATTTCTCTGTGGCATTTTCTCAAACAACATAAAAACCTCATCCAAACTCCCACAGTGCGCATACAGCCCAAGAAGTGCATTATCCACCACTTGATCAGACTCATTGTTAGATTTCACCATCTGGGCATGGATTGCTTTTCCCATTCTCAAATTTGACAAGTCAGAACAGGCCTTAATTGCCATGGAAAATGCGAAATTTCCCGGCAGGACAGACCTAGACAACATTTGGCAATAAAGAAGCAAAGCTTCTTTTGGGTATCCATTTTTTGAATACCCAATCGCCATTGCAACCCAAACAGACTCACTAACATGTTCAGATTCAATGCCATCGTTAAAAATTTGTCGGGCTTCTTCGACTCTGCCGCAAACAGAGTACAGGGTTATTAGTTTACTCTTTATAATGGGATTTCTGAGAAGATTTTTGTTTCTTTTATGAAGGAGAAGTTGTAGGTAGAGTCTTCGTCCATGTTCTAAGGATTTTCTGGTAATGCAGGTGTGAAGGAGGTCCGCGTAGACCTCGGAATTGAGGTCGGATTGCTGGAATTCGGACGAGGAAGTTTCGATTAATCGAAGGGCTTCATCGAGTTTGCCATATCTGGAGAAAGATTTGAGGTTTAAGGAAAAGGTAGTCGCCGTCGAACTGAAGGATTTAGGTTTATGTTTATGTTTGTGATGAGTTTGGGAAGCTGTAGTGACAGTTATGTTAGTTGCGAGAATGAAGGCGGTAATCATTCTCTCTCTGTCTTCTTTCTCTCGGTTTCGGGGTTTTTCTCTCCGGTTCAATTCGGGGTTTCTCTCTTTTTTTTGGAAAGAGGATGGCCAAACGGGCCACAAAACGGACCAGAGTGGCCTAACCAGAACGGGCCTCCTGCCTTACGGCCAACTAGTCTTTCTAGTCTCAACACCAATCTTGTCGTCCCACAACTGGCGGATGAGGGAACTAGGAGAAACCTCCAACAGACAAACCAGGAGGGCTGGTTCTTCCTAACTTGGCTAGATGATCCACACATTTGTTGGATTCTCTGTATATGTGTTTGACTTCCCTAATCCCCAACTCTATCATGAGCTGTTTGCTATCCCTTAGAGCCTAATAAAGATGGTGAGTGATCTTCTTATCCTTATTCAGCAGCTCTGAAAGGACCAGACAGTCGACTTCTGCTTCCAAAGCTGTCATTCCTTTTTGATTGGCGATCAATAGACCTTCTCGCAACGCCCAAACCTCTGCTGCTAACGCATCAGCTCTACCAATATTTAGAGTAAAGCCCATGACCCAGTTTCCTTTTTCATACCGCAGGATGCCTCCTCCACTAGCTGTCCCAGAACCCGCATCCACAGCCCCATCAGAGTTTAGCTTCAACTTCTCTCTTTCAGGAGGAATCCATTTGATAGTTAACAGGAAGGTTTGCCTTTGATGCTACACAGACTTATGAGTCTCCTCCCATCTCCTATTAAGACCTATAGCTAGCCTTGCCGTTGCTACTGTGGAAGAAGTTTCTCCCTCCATGACTGTTCTACAACGTCTCTTCCAAATGCTCCATATGGTTGCAGCAAAAGTTCCATTACCTTGAGAGGTCTTCGAGCTAAATAAGCCTTGAACACCTTTCTTTAACCAGTCAGAAGGACTGCCATTCCAGAAGTCACTGAACTTGGTAATGTCCGAACAAATAAGTCTCCAAACCTCCTTAACTTCTTTGCAATCTCTCAACACATGGAGCACAGATTCCTTGTCCTCTTTGTAGCTATCACATAACTCATTGTCTGAGAGTTTCCTTTTCTTTCTTTCAAGATGAGTCATAATTTTCTCCCGCACAACCAACCAAACGAAGAATTTAACTCTCTCCGGAATTGTAGCTTTCCAAATCCACATGGGCCCGGTGAATTGAATGTAGAGAGATATGAATATGACCCTATGTGTGATGTATGTATGCAAAGAGAGATAATAAACGTTTTACACATGCATAATTGAATATAAAGTCATACCTCTGACTGTATAGAATGGATTATGAATTGTACATATGATGATGTATACAATTGAATTGCCTCATTCTTTGTGATATGTGTAGAGAGAGAATATTGAGTCCCCCTTGTAGGTATGTAGACGTATCCTGATGGGTTTCTTTTTGCTCTGTATATATAGCCTTTTAAGAGATGTAGAAAACTCTGCTCTTCTTTTGTGTGAGGTCTTTCGAGATGGTAAGAATTTGTGATCAAATACTTTTAGAATATTTAGAATCTTTTAAAATTAAGAAATGTTTAGAATTTTAGAAAGATTTCCTTATTTTTTGAAAGCGCAAAAGAATTATAATTCTAGGAGATTAAGGAAGATTGGAAATTGTTAAGGATTTTCTTTCTTATTTGATGATTATAAGAGAGTTTGAATCTCACGCAAATAATAAAAGTTTTTATTATTAAGCTGAGTATCATCATTTGCCCCTATTACTAATGATATTTTGAAAAAATATTATTAGGAGTAGAATGAATTGGTAAATAAGAAGAGACACGAAAGTGGAGTATTAAAGGTGAAAGATATCGATGATAGGGTTAATTTGTGAGGCAATCGAGAGGTCGAGAGATTGAGAGGTCAAGAGACTGTAAGGTTGAGAGACCAAAAGGTCAAGTGAACGAGAGGTCAAGAGACTATGAGAACAAGAGATTGGGAGATCGATTGACCAAGACGTATGGTAACTAAAAGGTCAGATGACTGAGAGATCGAGGGATTGAGAAATCGAATGACTGATTTGTTAGGCAAGCGAAGTATATTGAGAGAAGATGGCCGAACAAAGTGTATCGAGAGAGATAAAGGACTGACCAGGAGGTCAGGTAGCCAAGAGGTTGTTCTGTGGGTTTTGTGAAGGGTATTGAATCTCAACTTAAATCAATTGCGTAATGGAAATTATTTTCGTAGTAACTGAGAGTGGTCGATAGGGTGTTGAAGTGATCGACAGGCCAGAAGAACAAGAGATCGAAAGGTTGAATGAATAAAGTGTACCGACAAAGGGTAACTGGGAAATGTATATAAAGGAGTAGGGTAGTGACCAAGAGGTTGAGACACTCGGAGTCAAGAGATCAAAAAACTAGGGGATCGGGAGGTCGAGAAACAAAGAGACTGGAAGGTCAAGAAATCGGGAATCGGGAGACCGGGAGGTTGAGAGACTTAACCGAGAGTGTTTGATCGAGCAATAGCCAAGAGTGCAGAGTGCTTGTGTTAAAAACAGATGTAGAAGATCTAAAAACCAACCTGAAGTCGCAACTCTCCGTGACTGCGAGAGGTTAGAGACTGACACGAGAGAATGTGGCCGCACTACGAGTAGCCGAGAGATTGTCAAAAGATTGTCAGAAAAGCGATAGCAGTTTCGTCTTATCACAGATAATTTACTTTCTCCATTGTACTATACAATGTATAAAAACTTGTATGAATGAGAAAGAGATTTGTTTATAATCTTTGCATTCTTGTATTGTGATAGAGTGACTTGAGCATTGGGTTGTTGTCGGATGCATTGTAGTGGAGAGAGTATTAGATATCAGAGCCGAGAGGATATATATATACTGGAGCAATGTTGCAACTAGTATGATGTGATGCTGAGAAAAAAAGGGGTTAGACCTTGTATGATATAGTAGTAGTCATATTAAATAGAAAACCAAGAGACAAGGAGTTGAATCATGTCCTGGCGCTGAAACCCATATATAAATAGAAAATCAAGGAAAAGGGAGTTGAATCCCGTCTGAAGGGCTAAGACCCGTATATAAATAGAAAACCATGAGAAAAAGAGTCGAATCCCATTTGAGGGTTGGGGCCGTATATAAATAGAAAAATGTGAGAAAGGGAGTCGAATCTGATCCAAGAGCCGGGACCCACATATAGATAGAAAACCGAGAGAAAGGAAGTTAGATCCCATCCAGGGGCCGGGACCTATATAATATAGAAGACGAGAGAACGGAAGTTGAATCCCATCCAATGTTTGGGACCCATATAATTCAAAAGACCGAGAGAAAGGGAGTTAAATTCCATCCAGCAGCCAAATAGTTGAGAGAGCTTGTTAGCGTTGCGCCAAGAGTGAGTTTGAAGGTGTTGCACCAGGAGGACTCGCTTGCAAAAGAAAAAGTGATAGACTAGAGCCTTGTGGGTACAAGGACCTGAACTACGGTTAGTCAAGATGTAATGAAAAATGACAAAATATGTGGAATAGAGATATTATTGTAGAAAATTGATAAATTAGTAGGCAATGGACATAAATTACCAAATCGAGACCTTTGGTGGATCCGGATCGCGATTGAGTATTCTAATGCCGAGAGATATTCTGAACTATTGTTAGTCAAGATATAATAAAAAAGTGACAGATTATGTGGATTAGGAATATTATTGTCGCGACGAACTAGTAATACTAAAACATTGACAAATTAATAGAAGGTTGTGAATAAGAATTACTAAACCCAAACTATCAGTGTTGATGGGGCAAGAGGTGAGACATTCGCCGCCACTTCCGTTTCTTTTCTTTGGTGACTTGGTACTAGGAGAGAGGAAGTAAAGTAGGATGTGAAATTTCTATGCCTAGTTAATTAGCCATTCCTATAGGCGACGCTAGTCTGTTGGAGTTCGATTTTTGACCTCATAGATAATTGCTCTTTCTACTCGACTAAGGGTTCGGGGTTGATGTGTCCGTTGGATTGTCATCGGGAGGAAGCCTGCAAAAACCCTACCAAGGCTGGTCTGGCGAGAGGACTCCAATGCTTAAATAAGATAAAGTAGTTAAAAAAGAGAGAGAAAAGAGTGAAAGATTCCAAACTATAAGTCTGTGCTGTCTTTGTGTGTCGTATGTAGAATTAATCAATACCGATGTGTCGACTGAATCGTCATTAATGGAGAAACCTTTGATGGTGTATAATTGACCATGAAGCTGGACCTCTAATGGTATAAAATTGGACATGAAACTATACCTCTCTTTCGTTGTGGGTTGAGCGTGTACTGTGGTGTTGTGTCCCCTGGTGGATTATCTTTACTCTGTATATATAGCTTTCTGAGAGCTGTAGAAAACCTTACTCTTCTTTTGTGTGAGGTCTTCCGAAATGATATGATCTGTAGTATAAAATTTTTAAAATATTTAGAATCTTTTGAGATTAAGAAAAGTTTAGAATTTTAGAAATGTGTCTTTTCTTTTTAAGAGTTTAAGAGAATTAAAATTCTAGAAAATTAAGAAAAATTTGAACTTATTAGATATTTGCTCTCTTTTTACATGATTATAAAAGAGTTTGAATATCATAAGAATAAAAAAAGTTTTTAACATAAGTTACATTGTATACAAGAGAATAAACATAAACTAGTGATCACATTGTTGGATACTTTAGTTGGGCACAGCCCAAAATCACATTAAACTGGAGTACCCACCGTCAAGAAAGACCCATGTGTAATTGATGGTTGAGCTGTGCACGTTATCACATAATAGAGAAGTGTATTGACAGATTGAAACCAATAATTTTGTACCTCCAAACCAAAGTATCTAATAACAGTTGCATTAATAAAAAAATAAAATATTAAAATTTTTAATTAAGATTTGAATTTAAATATTAAAAATAAAAAAAAATTATATCAAAAGAGTTTTTCTTTAAAAAGAATCCGATAATAGTTTAAGTCAGATTATTTAAAATATTGATTTCGTTTAAAAATAAAAGACATATGTAATTGATCGTTGAGCTGTACACATTATCACATGATATAGAAGTGCATTGACAGATTGAAACTGATTAACCTTGTACCTCTAAGGTTTCTCCCTCTGCATCATCCTTGAGTGAAACAAAGGTCGGTGTGCGCAGATTGTGGGCTCGTACATAGAAGATGAAAGATGTTTCACCTCCTTTGATTTTGGATCATAAGAAAGGATAGAACTCTCTATATGTAGCAACAAAATTTCACTAAACTTTGAGCATGCAAAGTGGCTCGTAAATGTGCATCTTTCTCCTACCGAACCTCAGCTGCATATCAATGACAAACATTTTAGTCCTAGGTCTTGATTCATGGACTCCATCATCCTTCATCACCCATATTTCTAAACCTCCAGGGCTGGCTCTAGCATCACATGTGAAAGAGAGAACCTCCCATCGCTGTATTCCAACGAAGAAAACGACATCGTTTCAAGGTAAAATAAATTACAAAATTAATATAATTTATTTAAATTGGGGAGACTTATAGATAAAGAGATAATTGTGTAAAGGTGTTGCTCAATTATCATTAAAGAGATTGAGTAATATAGCAATACTAAAAATTAAAAGCTATTTTGATCTACTTTTTTTTTTTTGGTTTTCACCGTCGATATTTGGAGTTTGTCTGGCTGATCCGACTCGAATATTATGAGATTCATTTTAAATGTTTACTTTCTCAAATCTTTTTTCATAATTATCAGAACTCGAACTCAAAATTTCTGATTTAAAAAATAGAATATCTAACCATTCAACTTAAAAGAGTTTGGTACGTATCATTTTCTTTTATACGAAAAGCTTGACTTAGATGAACACCCTCAATGATAAAAAATGTTCGAACCAGACATGGAAATTCAATATTGAGGCATGGTCCATGTCTGACCCTATCGCAGAGGAGGAAACACACTCAATTGTCAAGTTTATTCAAGAATTGAAAAAATAAAATAAAATAAAGAAAATCCTCCATGTAGAAATACTGAAAAAAAAAAGATAATTATTTTATTATTTTTCTGAGAAATTAGTGTTGGAGCATTGAAAGACTATTAAGGATATTTTTGCTTTGGAGATAGTCTCGGGGATATTTACTATTAAGGATAAGGATTGTTTTCGGAGAAAATCTTTTAATAAATGCTCAGGATTATGAGGTTGAAAGACGTCGACAACAATCCCGCCTGGTCTGATCGAGGTGGGCTCCGGACATTATTCCCTGTACTTATCACAACCTTAAACCTCTCCTTTTCATTAATCCACGGATATTTTTTTTTGAACAGATAAAATAATACATTACACATACATGTACAGATACGTATATACATACATATTTATATAATGTCACACATGAACAACAGAGAAGAAATACAATAAGATATATTTGTATGTATGTTTTTGCTTGTGAGCCTGTATCTTCGTCGCCCAAGGCCACCTTCTGTCCCCTTCACCTTCACTTCTGTTCTGTCCCCTTCTCTGTCCGCTTCCTGTTGTTACGTGCTCCTAAGACCACCAACCCGCGTATGTGCCCACAATATAGTATGAACCCAAGCCTCTCCTGTTACACATAAAAATGAAACTGCCTCTACATGTGGGGTTCGATTCCACGATTCAACCTACACACACCTCTTAATACCAGAATAAAAAAACCAACTAGAATGTGGTGTTAAATCGATTAACCAAATCTCAAATTCAAAATTTGAGAATGAAAAAAATTATACTGAAAAAGTTGTTTCCTAAATACTAACGCTTCGTTAGTCTAGTAGGATGGACACTAACACCCCACATCAAGAATCGAGATTCAAGTCGTGGTAGTGACAAAAACGATATTGGGAGAGATCACTACTGATTGGGACCCGATAGCATTTCGGTTGATATTAGTTAGAGTAAAACTCTAGATATTCGGCGGTGGACTAGGTTCAGGGGACAAAAAAAAAGAGTTATTTTCTACATTGAATTCTCGTAAATATTCGAATCAGATTAATTAGATATTATCATAATCACCTGCATAACAACAATTTTCTACATGTATCTCGTAAACTTATGGTACGGTCTCAATTTTTTAGAATATTGATCAAAATGTAAAGAAATATGAAATCTCAATTCCTTAATCTTTTTTCTTTTTGCTAATAGAGTAGAGGGGAAGACTAACTTTTGATATATATATTTATACAACTGATACACCCCATTAAGAGGAGAGATAAATTCATGAAAACTCAAAAAAACGAACAACCTAACATGCGTGAAAATCATTGGACCAGATTGATGCATGAGCAGCTAGCATTCCCGAAGATATGAAAAGAGTGATGTGAAGGAGCCGGAGCCATCTCGGAAGAGAGAGTTGTTATGCAAGATTAGTGGAATCGATCTCAGCCCGAAAAAATTTTGGACCATTCCCTAATAAATCATTCTCTAATGATTCTCTTACAAAAAGTCTTAACCATGTTGAAGAAGTGGAGGTACCATGCTTTGCCCCACTCTCTCATTCTGGCTGATAAAATGACTTCAACTCAAATTCTTATGGTAGAGAATTCGATTGGCTTTGGTCTCCCTAAATTAGTGTTTTGGTTCCACTTTGTACCATTGACTAGCATAATAGACAAAAAACACATTGAACCAATATCTTAATGTAATAGGATAACATAATGAGTATTTTGGTTAAACAACTTTAATCATGCCTTGCCGGTTGGTGCAGCACTACTCATTCTAGTGAATTCCAAACTTATTATTATTATTCTTTTACTTGACCATCGAATTCCGAATTATCTGATTAATCCAGTTCAAATATTATAGGGTCTAATTTAAGATCGATCTCTTTCGATTTTTGTTTTTGTATTTTTAAAATTAAAATTTAAAATTTCAATCGAGAGCGTATAATATTTTATTATTAAATTCTTTAAACTTGATTATTGCAAACATACTTCCCCAATCAAATAATTGTCTTAACGAAGAAGATAACTTACATAATTCAAACCAATATTTTTTTATGAGAGCTTGCAAAAAGCTATTTTGCTTTATGTCACATTTAGTACCATTGAAGTCTGGTTCCCAAGGCACACATATTGGCAGATAACATAAAATGGGTCTGTGCTACATTTTTTTTTTTTTTTTAAATTACAAAGCACAAAATTTGCAACTCCACGCCTGTACTTGTTTGAATGGATGTCAACATCCATTTTTGCTTTTATTTAATTAATAGAATTGCTTTCCAGTCGATCACCTCCCCAAGATGTGAATAAGTGTAAAGTTTTTATTTATTTATTTATTATTTCCTATGAACAAACTATGGTCTTATATAGGATAAATTACACAATTATTTATAGCAATTTTTTTTCTTTTTCAAAAATTTTGAACTCTCCTCCGTCTGCATATTGTATGTTGTGTGTTTTTTTATAAACCACTGATAATCTAACTAAATTTGATTCGAGATGGGTTAAATTTTTTAAAATAAAACTTTCTCGACACATATTCAAATTTAAAATCATTAAATATACCAATATTCGATTACTGAATTAATCGATTTGTGTGAAAGAAAATATTTTTGTTATTATTATTTTTTTATAATATCATTTATCCATTCCACCCTCCTCTTTATTGGCCTTTTCTCTCAGCAAAATCCTAGCAGACAAACTAAAAGAGAATATATGCATTAAAGTTGTGGAGTACATAGGCATGTGAAGTAACATTCCCTGAAAAAATAGGCCTTTATAGTACAGAGGGTAGCGATTCCCCATAAATCTACATTCCACTTGATGGGTCTAGAGATGATATTTCTTACAATCAAGAAACATCATGTTTAGCATATCTTTATTGGCGCACATTTAATATTGATACAAATCAATCACATATGGCCTAACATGTCTAGTAAAATTAATATGGAATCAAAAGTTTAGGATTCTTGGTTGGTGCTATATCCAACTTGGAGGTAAACTTCATGATAAGAGACAAAATAGGGTGAAACTTTTGTGCTAAAGATACCTACTTAGGACCCCATTGCCTTGTGTTAAGATTGAAAGTGAGAGTTATTTTTTCTCTCCATATATGCATAATCTTTTTCTTTTCTTTCTTTTTTATTGAAATAAAAAGAAAATAAAAAAGATCAGACACGTATTGTTCTAATATATCTGTTTTAACTCATAGCAAGCATCCAATAAGTAAAACTATCATTATATCTACAAAAAACATTAGGAATTTCAATACCCATCTAAACGTTGCCAGCATCGTCGGCAAGTTGGCCACAGAAGGCCCCCACAAAAATAGAAAAATAAGTAAATACATAAGTGAGGGCTCCCACCAAAAAAAAAAAAAAGGGAAGGCCCCACATAAACCTTTGTGAAAATCACAAGCACTAGCAACGCCACCACTAGCTAGCCATTAAGAAAAGCCATATAGAAAGGAGACTATCCCTTCACTTCTTAGGCCTTCACCTCCCATTACTACTTGACTCCCTTGCCAAACTCTGTTGAGGCTATCCTCTCTCCCTTTTCCCTCTCTCTCTTTCTCTAACCTGCAAAAGAGATGTGGAGGAGGTTGGCAGCCATATCACGAAATGTCCAAAACATAAGGAAGAGTCCAAGAGTGGCTGATGAGAACATGCTTGGAGAAAACTTTGGTCGCGAAATGGAGAGAAGAAGGAATCACTGGAATGGTTTCCCAATCATATACAGCATTTTGCGAGCGCCACTTTCACTTTTCTCTTGCTTTTCTCATCCTAACAGGAATGGGATTGATGGGGTCTGGGTGTCTGGTGAGCTTGCTCATATATCAGAGATGAATTATCTCATGGTAAGCGATAGCATGCGATATGCAATCCTTATGTAGAAACATATAGTCAAAAGAGTATATGGCTCAAAAGTGAAGGCTGGTTTTTTTCTTTTTTCTTTCTCCTCCCAGACCAAGCGTATGCATAGAATTGGAACAAACCTGTCTTGTGATCATGTTTGTTCACCTGCATCCACAATCTCATGTAAGAATTTGCATACACGGATAGGGTTATTTGATCAACAAACAGACATCAATTTGGCCTTTTATCTGCATCAAGAGTCTCATTAAGTACAAAAAAACGCCTACACAAAGAGTTTTTCTATTCAGGCTTTGAACTAGTTTACCTACTTATTTTTAGAAACCCAAATAAGAGTTTGTCGAGAAACATAGAACAATTTGATTTTGAATGCTTATTTCAGGTAGCCATATGAGGAAATCATAATTCAACTATCAATAGTGATGGCTTAGAAGCAGCAGTCTAGCTTTACTCCAGTATATGTATTTTGGCCTAATTATTTAAAGAAAATAAAAGATCCATACAAGGAACATGAAGTTGATGATAGGATGAAGAGCAAATCTATAGAAAAATGAACTAGCCCTCAAATAAAAATATGGAGTCAGCTGCCAAGCTAATTGTTGGCTCTATCTCCCCCCCCCCCTTTCCTTCCCTCCTTTTCTCCTCTCTTTTGCAGCTGCTGCTTCAATAGAGTGGCTCAGGTATCAGGAACATAGTCAATGATTTTACTTCTATATCTAATTCTAATGCCAAACTAATCCTAATAAGAACAGCGAATAAGAAATTCCAGTCCTTGCAAGTCAGGCAATATATGATCATACCATATTAGGTGTTTCTTCTCATCATAGAAAAAGGAAAAGAGTCATTAGATGTATATCAAACTTATAAATTTAAAAAATAAAAAAATAAAAAAAATAAAAAAGACAACTAGTCTACTATTTTTTTGCTCATCACTATGATGATGAGATACTCTGAAAAACTTTTCAGTCGTTTTCAAAAGCATATTTTTGTTTAAAGTGACAAGAGTGGTGCCTCCACCCAATTGATTGCACCAATCATAGCCCTAGACATATTTCATGTCATCAATTCCACATTAGCTTTTTTCTCCATTCCTATACCCTAATTTTCTACAATTAGTTTATTTATCAAGATAAAGGTAACATAGGACAATAATAAAAAGTCAGGAAGGGAGCATAGACACTAATGATTCTGTTTGTGCGCTAAATAAGCCACACATAAAAAGCTGCCTAGATGGGACACACAAAATGCCTTGTACCACAAGGCCCAAAATGTGCACTACATTCAAGTTTTCTGCAAACCTTCCTTGGATACCTCAGCATATGGTAGTACAATGCACCAGATCCCAACTGAGAATGCTTCTAGCAAAGTAGTTGACTTTCTGGAGAGTCATCAGTTTCCCCTAAAGCATTAACAAAAAAGCAGATTGGTTATAATATATTTTTTGAATGCAAAGATAAGTTCAGTGCATTTCCAACACAATCCCAATCTGTTACTGACGATGCCATCTCATTCAGAATGCTGCTCTTTTCACCTTGTAATCACAAACAAAAGGGCAATAGACATATGCAGGAATTTTCAGGTCAATCATAATCATGTCTAGGGGATTATGAGCAATAGATAGTCCATGTATCTTGATTGGCTTATAATAAAGTAGACATGAACCTTTAATTACGATTAGTTCAAAAAACTGCACATTTGGTAAATGTACCAAATTATTTAAAAGTTAATTTCAACAGAGTTCTACAACCACATTTTATAATCTAAATACATATTCCAAGACCATGATGGAAAAAGGATTACCTCTAACATCAGTTGTCCCATTGTCACACCCAATACCTACATCATACACATTCTCAACTTGGCAGACAAACATCACAGAATTCTATCAATCTGCATAGCAAATAGTCATCATTATTTTATAAAGAGAGCCTGCTGGAAATGATGAAGTATTGGGATGAGAGAAGCCGATAAAGGAGCATCAGAGAAAATCAAGCTTTTATGTCCATGTTTAGTGGGACACTTAAGAAGTCAACTGCGCCAACTTATAGTAGCATATCTTGATGGAAACTGCAGTGGCCCTAGTGTGTGTTTGGTGTCATAAATGTTTTAGCACAACATTATTAGTCTAAAAAATTCCTCCAAATTCAGACCAACAAACTTTATCATAATGCCTGCTAGACACTCCTAAGCACCTGTATTTGGTTATGTGCACCCAAAACATGTTTAATAATTGAAGATAAGAGGGCAGCTATTGAACCACAATATCCTTCTATGTTCTAGGTCTGGGAGTGTAACCTTTGCAATTGCTACCAACCTAATGCTCAACTATCCTACTTTCTTTCCCCCAGTAATGATTATGCAACTAATGACACCAACTACAAGAAAGGCAGCACGAAATGGACAAATATTTCAATCAGCAAACAATGTTCCCAAACTCATAGGCACGCTATCACTTTACATTTATGCCAAAACCAGTTACTCATATTTATGAACCTGAGTTCATCAAACTCAAGACTACAAATAAAAAGGAACAGAAATACTGCTAATTCATCAGACATTTCCAAAATATTGTGTGGATACATGTACACAGCAGAGAGAGATAGTGAATTGGTGATAGTAATATTTAATGACTGTAAGTCAAAACGTTTCTTACCAACTAATTAATGCACTTTCTAACTGTCATCCAATCTCAATACAGACGTTGCTCTACAATCAACTGAAATTTCTAAGTCAACTAGTCCACGCTGGCTGCTTTTGTTAGCCCCCCCCCCCCCTTTGAAATGATGACACTATCTTACTGCTGTACCCTCTGTATAAATACCCCTGCTTTGGATAGAGAATAGCATTTTGTACCAAATTCAGTATGATAGGTTAAATCATTTACTAAACACCATAAAAGCAACCTAAAAGTGAGATCCAATTTATTGAAAACGATCAAGAATTTTATTAGTTAGCATTCATTGATTGACATTTCGCAACTGCTCGTCTAAGTGCATATCTCTGTACTTTCAGACTAATAAGCCTGAAACAGTAAGTTTATAGGCTTGCTTTCTACTCTAACAGTGTTATGGTCTTATACCAGCACACTAAACATGAGTTAGCTGCCAGAATGCTGTCTAAGTATGGTTTATGTTCTTTCAAAAAGCCACAGCTAGATCATATTTGACTTTGCTACTACTCAAAAGGAAAATAAAACAGAGAAACAGGAATAAAATCAAAAATTAAACTAATTATGTTAATTTAATTTACTAGAAAGGAGGGAAAAAAAAAGGAACTAAAAACAAATTCACAATTAAACTTTGTGGAGGACTTCTGCATTTAGTATTATCGACAAGACAATAACAATTCAAATCACTTGCTAAATTGCTGCCAAAGTCTTTACAGGTATTACTAAACGCTGGGGAAATGGATATTGCTGTGTATAAGGGGGGAGGAGGGGTTTGTGGCCCCCTCCAGCAACAATGACGATCTTCCCCCGGTAACAAAAAAGCTAAATTTGCGGCTAAGGCAGAACCACGATGAATGAGGAAATCAGCAACTAAAGTACCTTTATGAGTCCTACAATCTTATCTCTTACTTTATAAAGAGATCATCTAAATGATGTGCTCTAATTTCCCCACATTGATGCATAATCTAAGAAAGACATAAAGTAAAACACCAAGAATCATGGAAATATTTGGGTCCTGTCACCAACTAAACTGCACTAAATAAGGATAAATATCCAAATACCTTGTCAGATATTTCATTCTACCTGTACATGATTGATCTTTCAAGAAGCTTAATATTAACATCCGAATTAAGAGCTCTAAGTCTACCGAGCAATAGATATATCTTCAAAAGAATCATCCAAAAAATTCAAGAGTTGGATGCAAATATGAGAAATTCATAACTTGGAAAAAAAATAAAAAATAAAAGGAAAAGAAAGAAATGCCTATTATAGATGGCAAACCAGAGTAATAGCATTGCATACAGGAACAATTACTCTTGCATATTCAGGCTCAGGATTTGACTCTCAGCCAAGCATGCACGTGGACATTGACCTTTTTTATTCTAACTTTTACTTATCATACTAATTTTTATGAACAAATTTTAAGGAGAAACTGATATTAAGATTCTTGGGCTCCCATTGAATATCTAGAATTCATTCATAGTTCAACAGTTTAGCTCTTTGGCAAACCCTTGCCTGCTTATGTAATGCACCTTTAAATTGACTTTATAACAACCTCAATTATTTAGCAGACTTTTTTAAAGTAAAAGCTTTAATTAACGGCAGTCTTTACCAAAAATAAACAGAAAGGAAAATTTAACATCCACCTCACACTGCCTACTCAGTAGTCATATCCAAGACTCTGCAAATAGTTTAGGTTGAACCCCAAGAAATCAATTTTATTTAATGAAAATGAATCGGAAAATCACAAATTTCAATTGCGTAGCACTAACGACTAGAATTCCTCCAAAAGGTACTCATGTGGAGTAATAAGGGTTCATAGCAGGCTAGGATATTCAAGAACTCCATGCAGGAAAAGGAGGTCCCAAACACTGAGCAAAATGTAATGTGATGTGAATGAAATGGGCCAAGACATGACGATGCTCATGGTCCACTTCAACTTTGAGGATCACACAGAGAGTGTTCTTCATTGCCAGCAAACAGAACTGGTTCATTAAGATCTGGAAGTTCAGCAAACTGAATTGGTACATTAAGATCCGGAAGTTCTGGTACTTTGCTGGCTTCAGAGGTATGGAGTGTCACAGGCTCAGACAGGGGTAAGCCTTTTGGCTGTTTCTTCAGGCCAAGAAAAAACTTCTGGGCATGACTTGAAACTTGAGCAGGAGTCCTACTCTTAACACAGGAGTCTGAAATCTTCTTCCAAGATTTTCCATACTTGACCAAACCATCAAGGAATAATCTAAGAAGAAAAATACAGAGACAAAGGAATGAAAATACAGTGCATAAACACCTGACAACCTCAAAGAGCATTATTAAAATAAAATTCAGATAAAAAACTTTCAGGAGTTGAGAACCAATACAAGATTACATCACAATTTTATGCTTGCTTGGCAACTATTAGCTTTCTTATATTGCTGAAGTTGGCCACATAATATGTTATAATATATGTCATTAGTTATATGCCAACCAATTTGCAGCCAAAGCACTTTCTTGAAGTTGATATGCTTCATAAGTATTTGACAAATTCATAGTGGTAAAAACTACGAAGCTAGACATTTCTTTTCAACAACACCAACAATAAAATAATTATTATAATAATAATTTTTAATAGAAAAAATATATTAGATGAACAAAAGCATGCACCGAACTCCCAAGGATAGGAAATCCTTAATCCCTCTTCAAATACATAACAATACAAAAAAATTGCAATGCAATCAAAAAGTGTAATGTATAATTGCTCTTTAACCCCTCTTCAAATATTCTTTATAAATCCCCCAAATATGAGCCCTAGAAAAAAATTAAAAACAATTTTGTCTCGAAGAGAATCAGGTTTTAGAGGAACACTCCAAAGCCTTTTTTTTTTTTTGTCAAAAAGATATTCTTCGATACCATATTATCGAGACTTAACCCTCCCTTAGACATAGATTTAGGCACCTAATCCCAACCAAACAAATGTTCTTTCTTAGCCAACCAACCATAGGACTAAAGAAAGTCTCTCATCAAACTTTTCAACCTTATGTGCTAACCCAACCAGAATCCTAAAACGGAGAGAGAAAATATAAAAGAACACTAGCAAGACAAGCAAGAATAAAAATCGAGTAGTGTCGATACCCGAGCTCGGCTCGAGTGGTGGTTAGGTGAGCTCAAGCTCGGCTCGAAGTGTTATTGGGTAGTGTCTCTTAATTAATTGATTTCGGTTAATATATTCAAAAGAGTATAATTATAAACGTAATTTCACATATAAAAATTATTTTAAAAAAAATATAATTAATCAATCTTGGGTAGCTCGTGGAGCCTTCGAGCTCGACATGGTATGGGTTTGAGCTTGAGCTCGATACCAAACCACCCCGAGCTAGAGTCGAGCTTTGACCGGTAGTATCACGGGTATCCGTGACACTACTCGAGTCTCATAACACCCCTAATACCCACACCTAAAGTAAAGAAAGCCCTCTTCCACCCTATCTAATCTCAATTCTATTCATAGGAGGATCTCAAGATTAAATACTCCTAGCATTACCCAAGAAGGAATCTCTAAATAGAAAATAGGCTACTTCTTGTTTGTACAATTACTAATACATGCCAAGTGATAAAATTCTCACTAAAAATATTTATCCCAAAAAGCTTTCTCTAAGACATATTGATCTTAAATTCTCTTTAAAATATTGAGAAATGCGATCATGTCACTGAAACACTCGCTATCAAACCAAAGATGGTGCACATATACATTGTCATTCCTACAATAAAACTAGAGAAAATATTAGTAAGAATCTCTCTCCCAATCCAACCTATTCAAAGGGTCTACCACAAGATTGAAAAGAAAAGGAGAAAGAGGGTCACCCTACATTAACCCGTGCGACACAGCAAACCAAGTTTTTGAATCCCATTAATAATGACAAAGAAGGAAATGAAACTCAAACACCCCCTAATTCAACTTGTCCAACAGTTTCTGAACCCTTTATTCTTTATCACATTATCTAGGAAACTCCAATTGACCCACTTATTAAGTTTTCTCAAAGTCTAACTTAAAAACAACACCAGTATCATTTTTCTTGACAATCGACAACCTCATTAGCCACAAAAGCTACATCTAAAATCCATTTACCTCCAATAAAAGAACTCAGGTTACAAGGAATCAGTCTCACCTGACACCACTAATAACCTATTAGCTGAAATTTTAGCCACAATATAACAAAAACAGGAAGTCTAATTGATAGGTTTAAAGTCCTTCTCTTTCAACAAACTCTAAACAACAGTAATAATGTTGAATTCATTCACCGCTCCTCAAATCTAGTCACTCTCAAAAGGTCTCTCTACCGAGAGACTCTAAAACTCACAATAAGTAACCAATCAAGCCCTTTGATAATGGGGCAAGCACTATCCTCTTGGTGTATAAGTCCCTGTAAAAACTCATAATAGTTCCATGGAGGCAGGACAGGTGATAACGTTGCTCTCATCATTCTCTAATTCTCTTATGCAACTCCTTTGCCTTCTACCATTGGCACCAAATGGGGGGGGGGAAGAACTAGCATTAGAATCACCCCTCTTGAACCCACTTCAATTAAGTCTTCTGAGGCCAACTATCCTTCCCCTTAAGAATAATCTCCTGAGGATCAATCTATTTTCCCTGCAACTACAAAGATTCCTATTCAAGCCTTCTTCAACTTCCAATTTATCTATCTCCTCAATATCCCAAAGAATAGATATTATCCAATCTCTAATATCACCAAAAACCTCCTCATTCCAACCCTAAGTACTGGTTTTGAATACTTCAATTTTTTCATAGTTTTAAACTCCTCCCACCCTACTACATCAGAACCCCTTCACAACTCCTCTACCACTCTCCTAAGATCTCAATGAAACAACAACATGTTTTTAAATTTAAAGGGTGTAGACCTCAATTGATACGATTAGACTCCAAGAAAACAGGGAAGCGAACTGGTGGGGTTTTAATAATGTCGCCTGTCTCAAATTAGGGAATTGGGACAGAATCATTTTAATAAAGAAATCAATCAATACAAGATGCAGTCCTATGCTCCCCAAAAACTGAGAGTAGAAGGAACAAAGGAATGTCCTGCAGCTCACACTCCCTAGTAGAAGAATCAAAATCTGACATGCTAGCAGTAGTTGTAGCGCCATAAGTTCCTCTAAAGGGAATCTAACTCTTTAAAATCCCCTTCACCAATTGGTGGAACACAAACCAAAGCCCCCATACAACTCCTCCCAAAAATAATGGAGCAACCTAGGCATGTTTGGACCATAACCAGACATAAACTAACATTGGAGACCTCTAACCTGAAACGGTATGGTTACCAAATGAAGACTATCCATAAGACGAAATGTTTCTAATGTCCCAAATGAAAAGAATCCTGCCAAAGAACCACTAGGAAAACATTTCCAATTTTTGAAACTACACACTCAACTCCTGAATGAACACCATATCAAGATCAGCTCAACAAATGGTATCTCTAATGTCCCTTCTTTTACTCCTATCTCCTAATCCTTCTTCTATGAGGGAGGCAAGAATCATGAAGCATGTGGCCTAAATGACAAAGAGAAATAAAGAAAGAAAAATATAAAACTCACTCATGTTCCTTCTCTGTCCAGGACATCCGTCTCCGTTGTGGTTGATGGGAAGATGTGCTTCCAGTTGTTGTGGCTGATCCATCAACATTTTCTTCAGAGCTACCATTCTGACAAATGGGAAGATGCCCTGAGGAAATAACATCAGCATTTCTAACATACGCTTCAAAATGCCTTCTAAGCTGTTCATCTGATTTTCCTGGAACACAGGATGCAATCTGTTCTAAAAAATCAGGAGACCGTATCTCAAATTCAGAAAGACATTTCTCAAATAGTTTATTTTCCTCAGCAGTCTGCTCCGAGTCTTCAAAATGCGGCAATGAGAAAATAGAAAATAAGGAAGGAAAACCAAGATTATTCTTACGCTGATTAAATTCATCCATTGTCAGCACCAGAAATAACAGGAATTACTGAAATTCTCCACATAAGCTAATAAGGACGTAATTATGATCTGTGGGTCAATTTGATGTACCATCTGAACTGGTTTATATGTAGAAGACATCAAATTCGCATCCATTGCATTACCAAAATTGCCTTGATTAAATTTTTGGTAGTGCCATATCAGTGCGAATGATAACGCTATCAGAATTGTAAAATAACCATGACTTCCTATTTTGCAAATTAAAAACAAGAAGATACAGAACAAATTGACAAGGAAGGTTCCTTATCTGTAAAAACTTTACTAATATGGCAAAAAATTATTAATGAAATGCTACCAAGATTAAAAAATAAAGAATACCAAGAATCTAGAATGGGAATTGACTAATTTGTTAACAACTGTATCCCAATTCTTAAATATACCATGTCATTTATAGTTACTTAGAATTTAATTCTTATCAACCATCACGGCATACTACATACCTGTGAAGTTTAAATGAAATCATAACTGGCAATTCTTTTTTTCAATATGACAAGAATTTATCTCCAGACTTGAACTGCTTACAGATGACCATTCTAGAGTGTGTTCTGTAATTTTAACATTAAGAGAGGAAAACAAGCAATAACACAATCACCAAAACAAGATGACTTATGGTGAAGTTGTACATTCCTGTCTAAGCAGCTTTCCAAGGGCCTTTCGCCCTTGACTATTCTTGGGTCATGCAGCTTTGTCCCAAGAATTTGCCTTATCTCATACCTACAGAAAACAATGCTACATTTCAATATTATCCAATGGGCTCAAGGTTTTAGGCATCATGAACTCTGCATTTCCCATGCCACCACCATACTTTACTCACTCTTCCATTCAAAAATATCTTTGCATCCAAAGTAGAAAACAATGGCAATAACCTAAGGTCTCCCAAACACGTAATAGCATTCGTACCTAAAGGGAGAAAGTTAGATTGCCATGATTTTCAAGATGCTTCAAGTTTTAGGCATCAAACTCTTCAGGAAATAACCATTTCCTACATATCACCACCAAATCCAATCACACTTCATCAATTCAAACTCTCCTTGCATCCAAATGTAGAACACAATGGCCACAATTTCTCCTAATACAACCTCCCAAACATGAAATTGGGCCAATTGCCTTTATCAGGCATTACAGTCAACAAAAACAACAATAACAAGCCCATTCACCAAATGCATGTCCTGCGACAAGAAGAAAAAATACTCCACATGCCCCTAATGCCGATTCTTAAGTATATCAGTCCCAATGTACACCAAACTTCTTCAACCCCCCAACAGCCACTAAAAAACTTGCATGCGTACCTAAGCATATAATAGTACTATGCATCAGATCCCAAAAGAGAATGCTTCAATCAAAGTAGTATAAGGGTGGGTGACTTTTTGGAGTGTCAGTTGCACTTAAAGCGATATGAAAAATGCAGATTGTTTATTATATATTTTTTGAATAAAAAGATAAGTTTTGTGCATTTCCAACACAATCCCAGTCTGATACTTGGTGATGCCATCTCATTTAGAATGCCGCTCTTTTCACCTTATAACTAAAAAAGAGAGGTGACAGAAATATAAACTACAATAATCCTGTCTAAGGGACAATGAGCAATAAATAGTCAATTTTGCTTGTGGTGTCTTGATTATGTGCCTATAATAAAGTAGTCACCAACCTTTAATCATGATTTGTTCAAAAAAACTGCACATTTGGTCAATGCAACAAGTTATGGGAGTGTTATTTCCAACAAAGTTCTACAGTCATGTTTTATCATCTAAATACATATTCTAAGACCATAATACAAAAAAGATTACCTCTAACATTAGGTGTCCCATTGTCACACCCAATACCTACATCGCATTTATCTTTTCATATTGGCAGACAAACAGCCACAGAATTCTAGCAAAGAAGCAGTCGTTATTTTATAAAGAAAGCCTATTGGAAATGCTGAAGTGTTTGCATAACATGGGCACCAACTGCTACAAACACAGCAATAAAAGGGCAAATATTGTAATCAGCAAACAATGTTCCCAAATTCCAAGGCACGCTATCACTTTACATTTATGGAAAAACCATGAGTTTCAAGGCTACTTATATTTATGAACCCCAATTCATGAAATTCAAGATTTGCAAAAAAAGAATTACTATTTAATCAGACATTCCTAAGAGAGAGAGAGAGAGAGAGAGAGAGAGATGGTGACTTCGTTCTAATGACCGTCAACAAATGGGTACCTGCACCCAAAACCAGCAAAGATGGGATATTACTATTTAAATATTGTAAGTCAAAACGTTTCTTTCCAACTAATTGATGGGCGCTTTCCTAACTGTCAACCAATCTCAACCAAGTTGTTTCTCTATAATCAACTGAAATTTCCAAGTCAACTGGACCACCCTGGCTGCTATTACTAGACCCTACAGAAAGGTTCAGACCTACCCTTGATAAGATGACAGTATCCTACTACTGTACCCTTCGCAAAAATATCCCTGATTTGGGAAGAGAATAACACTTTGTAACTAATTCAGTATGATCAGCTAAATCATTTAGTAAACACCATAAATTTCAACCTAAAAGCAATATCCAATTTATTGAAAATGACCAAGAATTTTATTAATTAACATTCCTTTGTCAACATTCCATGACTGCACATTTAAGTTCCCATCCATATACCATCAGATTACTAAACCTGAAACAGTGGGCTTGTGGGTTTGCTTCCTACTCACAGAGAGTGCCATGGTCTGATAATGGCACAAAATACTTGGGTTAGCTAACAAAACATTGTCTACATATGTTGTATGTTCTTTACTATAGCCACTGCTAGATCATATTGGCAACCATCCTAGAAAATAATAACTTCAATGGAATGAGACAGGAGAAGTAGAAGAAATTTTTGGCAGCAGTACTACAACCAGAAACTGGTTTCAGGAAGTTTGGAACATTAAAAGAAAAGAGTTCCTAGCTTTACCAACATATATAAAACTAAATTTCTTGTGAATACATATAATGATATAGAATTAGCATCAAATCATAGCGGCAGCAAGAATGCATGCAATCCAAGATGCATGCTGTAATTTCAACAGTTAATTCCATAGCTGATTGCTAGCAAGTCAGAGGAAAGCTGTTTTAAGAATCTAACTCTTATCTTCTATATATTTCATAATAAGTGTGTACACCAAGAGACACACAGTAAGGAAAAAGAAACAAGTCTACGGTATAAGAGGTAACAAACAGAGGCAGCGCTAGAGACTTGGTCTTCGGGTGGCCATAATTAATTATAAAAGAAATATTTTGAATTAAGCATTCTTGTAATTTTAATAGGTGTTTATAAGATCAATTCAAATTGAATATAATTGAATTTAATGTTAGTAATTTTGTTAAAAGGAATAAAAATACTTAAATATCTATAAAGTATATTAAGGTGAGCTGAAAAGGATTTCATTAATGTTAGAAAATTCCTATAGTATTATTTTTGTTTTAAATGGAAAATAATTTCTAACAACAAAATTTATAAAATATTCCCATAGTATTCCTTTTGCTGAAACATACTATAGTGGACATTGATTAAAAAGGGGATATGCTTGAAACACATTAATTTTATTAAAGATATGCCTGAGAGAACTGTTACCAATATAATAATCTACAGGTATTTAAGTGATAGTTTCTCAATTAACATTGGGTTTTACTAAAATTCGACATTAAGCCTCCTCCTTTTTGGAACAGTAGCAGATGAAATAACAAAGAGCATCCAAAATGAAATACCATAGTATATGCTTTATGCCGATAATATAGTGTTTCGATAAAACTAGAGATGGTATTAACGCTAAATTAGAGTTATGGAAGAACACATTAGAATTCAAACTATTTAGATTGAGTTGGTCAAAAACACAATATATAGGATGTATGTTTCGTGCCAGTTATCATGATGATAGAGAAACGATTAAATTAAGCAAACAGGATATATCAAAAAGTGAATATTTTAGATATCTTAGATCCATCATTCAAAACAATGGCAATATAGATGGAGATATTAATCATAGGATCCAAACAGATTAGATAAAATGGAGAAATGCAATTGGAGTTTTTGCAATCACCGGACGCCATTGCAATTGAAGAGGAGCTTTTATAGAATCGCAGTAAAATTTGCATTATTATATGATAGTGAGTGGTGGGCATTAAACAACAACAAGAGCATAAAATGGTTGTAACTAAAATGAAAATATTTAGATAGATGTATGGTAAAACTAGAAAAAATAGGATTAAATATGAGAAAATGTTGCCTATGGTGGTTTGGACATATGCAACGAAAACCCAAAAATGCATGAATTAGCAAGAGCGAAATCTTCAATGTATGAGATTTAATGAAATATCGGGAAAGGATGTTGAAAATATGGAAGCAAGTCATCCGTTGTCAAGAGTTTAATTGAAAAAATAACTTTAAATATGAATGAATGGTGTAGAAAAATGTGAACCAGTTGAATTAATATACTATTATATTGCTCTCAAACCGTTGACCCCAAAATTTGGGATTAAGGTGCCGTTTGTTCTTGTATTCCTTTTCCTGAAACTAAGAACAAAATGAGAACATAGAATGAAAGGAGTAGAATCAAAATGTCAAGCAACTTATGTTAATTTAATTTACTAGAAAGAAGAAAAAAGAAGGATAAAAAATTAAAAAAAGGGGAAAAAACCTCCTGAACCAAAAAAGAAATTCACAATTAGACTTTGTTAAGGACATCTACATGTAGTATTAAAGACAAAACTGTAACAATTGAAATCATTTGCTAAATTGCTGCCAAAATCTTTAGTGGCATTTCTAAAAATTCTACTAAATGTCATGACAGATAGTTTACAATGCACACATCAAAAAAGTTTTTGAAAATGGGCCATGGCCCACTCTAGCAACAACAACGGCCCGCCCCTGGTATCAAAAAGGCCAAATTCTCAACTAATGCCAAAGCCAAAATGAATCAGGAAAAAAAACACAGCAGAAGTACCTTTTTGAATCCAATGATCTTATCCCTTAACACCGAGCAAAATGCAATGTGATGCGAATAAAATGAGTCAAACCACGAAGATGCTCACGGTCTACGTCATCTTTGAGGATCAGATGGCGGGAGTTCATGGCCAGCAAACTGAACTGATTCATTAAGATCAGGAAGTTCGGCATACAGAATCAGTTCTAAGACTTGGAAGATCTGGTACTTTGTAGACTTCAGAGGCATTGAGCATCACAGGTACAGACACGGATATGGCATTTGGTTGAGCCTTTTTTACAAGTGGGTCCATAGCTCAATGGTAGAGCATTTAACTACAGATCAAGAGGTCATTGGTTCAAAGCCGGTTGGGTCATTTTCGGAAGCATTTATTCCCCTTTTAACTCCACAATGGCCGGTTCCAAACCCCGATGAAGGAGGGTTGCGATCAATTGACAGACAATGTAGAACTTGTCAAAACCAAAATGAGATACAAATAAAGAAAATTTATTGGGGCATCTCCTTCTTAGCGACGCACAGCACCGGATCCTAGGTGTAGTGACAAGTTAGCAACTACCTCTAGGACTTCGCTCAGAAGTGACGCACCACATCACCGCTTGGATGTGGTGTCAAATTGACAAGAGTTCCCGCATCTATATGAATGGGTGTGAGTGAGAAGCTAGTCCATGAAAATTGGATTCATCCAACCACTTGGAATATAAAATCTTAACCGGTAAGTTAGGAACGAAAGGAGAAGCAATGACTAAACGGAAGATTAATATTATGTGTCTCAAAAAAACTAAGTGAATAGGGGAGAAGGCTAAAGAAGTAGGGAATTATAGCCAAAAGTTTGATACAAAGGTAAGGAAAGAACTAAGAACGGGGTAAAAATAATTGTCTATAAAAACTTACAAGAGAATGTAGTTAGAAAGAAGGGAGAGAGAATTTTGTTAGTCAAGTCAATTAGTGAAGAAGATATAATTAATATGATCAGTATTTATACATCTCAAATATGACTTCAGAGGCACTCTAGACTTCAGAGGTATTGAGCGTCACAGGCACATACACAGATACGGCTTTTGACCAAGTACTTTTTACAAGTGGGTCCATAGCTCAGTGGTAGAGCATTTGACTGCAGATCAAGAGGTCACCGGTTCAAACCCAGTTGGGCCCTTTTTGGAAGCATTTCTTCCCTTTTTAACTCCACCATGGCTTGTTCCAAGGAAGGATAAAGGATGAGAGTTATGGCAGGTTGATAGCGAGCGTAAAACTTTTGTCAAAACAAAAATGAAAAACAAATATAGAAAATTCATTAGAGCAACCCTTTCTCAGTGACGCACTACACCGCATCCCAGGTGCGGTGATAAGTTAGCAACGGCCTCTAAGGCGTCACCTGAAAGTAACGCACCACATCGCTGTCTGGATGTTGAGTCAAATAGATAAAGGTTTTCACATTTATATGGACGGGTGTGAGTAAATAAATTAGTCCATGAAAATTGGATTCGCCTAACCACTTAGAACATAGAACCTTAACCAGTAAGTTAATACAGATATGAGAAGTAATCATTAGACAAAAAATTAATATTAAGTGTATCTAAGAAACTAACTAGGTGGGGGGAGAAGGCTAGAGAAATAGGGTTTTATGGCCATAAATTTTAATACAGAAGTAAGGATAGAACTAAGAATCGGGTAGAAATAATTGTCTGAAATTTCGTTTATCAATCTAATCAATAGAGAAGACATAATTAAAATAGTCGGTGTTTATACACTTCAAATATGACCTCAGACGTACTCTGTAGACTTCAAAGGTATTGAGAGTCACAGGCACAGATATGGCTCTTGGCTGAGCATTTTTTACAGGTGGGTCCATAGCTTAGTGATAGAGCATTTGATTGCTGATCAAGAGGTCACCAGTTTGAACCCGGTTGGGCCTTTTTTGGAAGCACTTCTTTCCCCTTTAACTCCACTATGGTGTGTTCCAAACCCAGGTAAAGGAGGAGGGTTGCAATAAATTGACAACCAATGTAAAACTTTTGTCAAAAACAAAACGAGAGACAATTATAGAAAATTTATTGGGGTATCCTCTTCTCAGTGACACACAGCATCGAATCCCAGATGTAGTAACAAGTTAGCAGTGGACTCAACGTCACCCGGAAGTGACGCACCACATCGCTACCTGGATGTAGTGTCAAATTGACAAGGGTTCCCGCATTTATGTTGTCGGTGTGGATAAAGAAGTTAGTTCACGAAAATTTGATTAGTCTAACCACTTGAAATGTAGGAACCTTAACCGGTAAGTTAGAAGTGACAGGAGAAGTAATCACTAAATGAAAGATTAATATTATTTGTCTCCAAGAAACTGGGTGGGGGAGAAGGCTAAAGAAATAGAATTTTATGACCACAACTTTTGGTACACAAATAAAAATAGAACTAAGAATAGGATAAAAATAATTGTCTATAAAATTTTATAAGAGAATGGAGTGGAGATTAGAAAAAAGGAAGAGATTTTTTTTTTTATCAAGCTAATAAGTAGAAAAGACGCAATTAATATAGTCAATGTTTATACGTATCAAATATGGCTTCAAAGGTACTCTAGACTTCAAAGATACTCGATAGACTTCAGATGTTTTAAGCGTTAGAGGCACAGACACACATGGCTTTTGGCAGAGCATTTTTTACAGGTGGGTCCATAGCTCAGTGGTAGAGCATTTGACTGCAGATCAAGAGGTCACCGGTTCGAACCCGGTTGGGCCCTTTTTGGAAGCACTTCTTCCCTTTTTTAACTCGACCATGGCCAGTTCCAAACCTACGTAAAGGAGGAGGAGGATTGCAATAGATTGACAACCAATATAAAACTTTTGTCAAAATAAAAAATAAGACAAATATAGAAAATTCATTGGGGTAACCTCTTCTTAGCGACGCACTGCATCGAATCTCAGGTCTAGTGACAAGTTAGCAACAATCTATAGGACATCGCCCATAAGTGACACACCATATCACCTCCTGGATGTAATGTCAAATTGACAAGGGTTCCCACTTTTTCATGGAGGGGTGTGGGTAAAAAAGTTAGTTCACGAAGATTGGATTCCTCTAATCACTTGAAATATAGTATCCTTAATCAATAAGTTAGGAGTGATAGGAGAATTAATGATTAGGCGAAAGATTAAATAATGTGTCTCCAAGAAACTAAGTGGGTAGGGGAGAAAGCTAGAGAAATAGAATCTTATGGTCAAAAATTTTGATACACAAGTAAAATAGAACTAAGGACGGGATAAGAATAATTGTCCATAAAATCATATAAGAGAATGCAATGGAGATTAGAAAAAAATGAGATAGATTTTTTTTTTTTTTGGTCAAGCTAGGCGTAATTAATATAGTTAGATGCTGCAAATATGGCTTCGAAGGTACTCTGGACTTCAGAGGTATTGAGTGTAAGAGGCACAAACACAAATATGGCTTTTGGCCAAGCATTTTTTTACAAGTGGGTCCATAGCTCAATGCTAGAGCATTTGAATACAGATCAAGAAGTCACCAGTTCGAACCCAGTTGGGCCCTTTTTGGAAGCACTTCTTCCCTTTTTAACTCCACCGTGACTAGTTCCAAGTCTAGGTAAAGGAGGGTTGTGGTAAATTGATAATCAACATAAAACTTTTGTCAAAATAAAAAAAAAAAAAGACAAATATAGAAAATTTATTCGGGCATCCTCTTCTCAGCAACGAACTAAACCGGATTCCAAGTCTAGTGCCAAGTTAGCAACGGTCTCTAGGACATCACCCATGAGTGACACACCACATTGCCACCTAGATGGGGTGTCAAATTGACAAGGGTTCTTGTATTTAGGTGGACTGGAGTAGGTAAAGAAGCTAGTCCACAAAAATTGGATCCGTCTAACTACTTGAAATATAGAATCCTAGGAGAAATAATGACTAGGCGAAAGATTAATATTATGCGTCTCCAAGAAACTAAGTGGATGGGGGAGAAGACCAGAGAAGTAAAGTCCAATGGCCAAAACTTAACAACTTGGAAAATAAGATCCTTAATCGAAGGTACCCCGTAGACTTTAAAGGTCTTAAGCGTCACAGGCACATACACATATAATGCCTTTGGCTGAGCATTTTTTACAAGTGGGACCATAGCTTAGTGCTAGAGCATTTGACTACAAATCAAGAGGTCACCGGTTCAAACCTAGTTGGGCCCTATTTGGAACCATTTCTTCCATTTTTTAACTCCACCAAGGCCTATTCCTAGTCTAGGTAAAGGAAGAGAGTTGCAGTAGATTCACAGCCAATAAACGATTTTTGTCAAAATCAAAATAAGAGACAAATATAGAAAATTCATTAGGGTATCCCCTCCTGAGCGACGCACTACACCGAATCCTAGGTGTAGTGATAAGTTAGCAATAGGCCCTAGGGCATCGCCCGGAAGTTACACACCACATTGCCGATTGGATGTAGTGTCAAATAGATAAGAGTTCTCGCATTTATGTGGACGGGTGTGGCAAAAGATGTTAGTCCACGAAAATTGGATTCGCCCGACCACTTGGAAAATAAGATCTTTAACCAATAAGTTAAAAGAGATAGGAGAAGGGCAGAAGATTAATATTATGTCTCCGAGAAACTAAGATAGTGAAGAAGAAGGCTAGAGAAGTAGAGCCTTATAATTATAAGTTTTGGTACATAGATAAGGATAAAACTAATAACGGGGTAAAAATAATTGTCTGTAAGAATTTATAAGAAAATGTAATGGAGATTAGAAAGAAAGAAAATAGAATTTTGTTTGTCAACCGAATTAATGAAGATAATGTAATTAATATTCAATGTTTATACATCTCAAATATGACTTCAGAGGTACTCTAAAGACTTTAGAGGTATTGGCCGTCGCAGGCACAAACACAGATGTGGCTTTTGACAAAGCATTTTTTTTCAACTAGGTCCATAGCTTAGTGGTAGAGTATTTGACTACAGATCAAGGGGTCAGATTCAAACCGGTTAGGCCCTTTTTGGAAGCATTTCATCCCTTTTTTAACTCCACCATGGACGATTCCAACTCTACGTAAAAGAGGAGGATTGCAATAGGTTGACAGTTAGTGTAAAACTTTTGTCAAAAGCAAAATAAGAGATAAATATAAAATATTCATTGGGGCAACCCCTTCTTAGCGACACAGCAGCAAACACCAGGTGTAGTGACATGTTAACAATAGCCTCTACGGCATTGCCTAGAATTGACGCACCACATCGCCGTCTGGATGTGCTGTCAAATAAACAAGGGTTCTTGTATTTATGTGGACGGATGCGGGTAAAGAGGCTAGTCCACGAAGATTGGATTCGTCTAACCACTTGGAACATAAGATCCTTAACCGGTAAGTTAAGAGAAATAAGAGAACTAAGGACTAGACGAAAAATTAATATTATGTGTCCCCAAGAAACTAAGTGGGTGAGGGAGAAGGCAAGATAAGTAGTCTTATGGCCACAAATTTTGATACACAAGCAAGGATAGAACTATGAATAGAGTAAGAAAAATTGTCTATAAAAATTTATAAGAGAATGTAGTGGAGATAAAAAAAAAAAAAAAAAAAAAAGAGAGAGATAAAATTTTATTTGTCTAGCTAATTAGTGGAGAAGACGCAATTAATATAGTTGGTGTTTATACACCTTAAATATGGCTTTAGAGGTACTCTATAGACTTCAGAATTATTGAGTGTCACAGGCATAAACACAGATATAGCGTTTGGCTAAGCATCTTTTACAAGTGGGTCCATAACTTAGTGGTAGAGCATTTGACTACAGATCAAGAGGTCACCGGTTCAAACTCGGTTGGTCCCTTCTTGGAAGTATTTCTTCACCTTTTTAACTCCACTATTGCCGGTTCCAAACCTAGATAAAGGAAAAAAATTGCGATAGGTTAACAATCAACGTAAAACTTTTGTCAAAACCAAATTGAAAAAATATAGAAAATTCATTGGAGCGTCCTCTTCTCAATGACGCACTACACCGGATCCTGGGTGTTGTGATAAGCTAGCAACTGTCTTTAAAACGTCGCTCGAAACTGACACACGACATCGTCGCCTGGATGTGGTGACAAATTGACAAGAGTTCCCTCATTTATATGGATGGGTGCACGCAAAGAAGGTAATCCATGAAGATTGGATTCATCTAACCAACTAGAATATAGAATCCTTAACCCATAAGTTACGAGTGATGGAAGAAATAATGACCAAGGAAGATTAATATCATTTGTCTCCAAGAAACTAAGTGGGTTCAAATATGGCTTCTCTAGACTTCAGAGGTACTCCGTAGACTTTAGAGGTATTGAGCGACACGCACAAACACAAATATGGCTTTTGGCTGAGCATTTTTTATAGGTGGGTCCATAGCTCAACAGTAGAGCATTTGACTGCAAATCAAGAGGTCACCGGTTCGAACCCAGTTGGGCCCTTTTGGAAGCATTTCTTCCCTTTTTTAACTCCACCATGGCCGGTTCCAAGACCGGGTAAACAAGGAAGGTTGTTGTAGGTTGACAAGCAGTGTAAAACTTTTGACAAAATCAAAATGAGAGACAAATATAGAAAATTCATTGGGGGATCCCATTCTAAGCGACACACTACCAAATCCCAAGTGTCATGACAAGTCACCAATGGGCTCTAGGGCATCGCCCGGAAGGAACGCACCACATCACTGCTTGGATGTGCTATCAAATAGATAAAGAGTTCTCACATTTACGAGGAGGCGTGTGTAAAAAAGCTAGTCCACAAAGATTGGATTCGACTAACCACTTGGAAAATAAGATCCTTAACCAGCAAGTTAGAAGATATAGGAGAAGGACTAAAGATTAATATTATATGTCTCCAAGAAACTAACTTGGTAGGGAAGAATGATAGAGAAGTAGAGTTTTATGACTATAAGTTTTGGTACATAGGTAAAAATAGAACTAAGAAGGGGGTAGTAATAATTGTCTATAAGAGCTTATAAGAGAATGTAGTGAAGATTAGAGAAAAGAAAATTAGAATTTTGTTTTTCAAGCTAATTAGTGAAGAAAACGTAATTAATATGATCAATGTTTATACATCCCAAATATAACTTAAGAAGTACTATGTAGACTTCAAAGGTATTGAGCATCACAAGCACAAACACAGAAATGGCTTTTGGCAAAACATTTTTTTTAAGTGGGTCCGTAGCTCAGTGGTAGAGCATTTGACTGCAAATCAAGAGTTCACCAGTTGGAACCCGGTTGGGCCGTTTTCAGAAGCATTTCTTCCCTTTTTTAACTCCACAATGATCGGTTCCAAGTCTAAGTAAAAAAGGAGGGTTGCGGTAGGTTGATAGTTAGCGTAAACCTTTTGTCAAAAGAAAAATAAGAGACAAATATAGAAGATTCATTGGGGCAACCCCTTCTCAACGACGCACTGTAACGGATCTCCAGTGTAGTGACAAGTCAGCAACAGCCTCCATGGTGTCACTCGAAGGTGACACAACACATCACCTTCTAGATGTGGAGTCAAAAAAGGTTCTCGCATTTATGTGGACAGGTGTGGGCAAAGAAGTTAGTCCACAAAGATTGGATTCGCCTAACAACTTGGAAAATAAAATTATGAGTGGACTAGAAGAAAGATTAATATTATGAGTTCCCAAGAAAGAAGGCTAAATAAATAGAGTTTTATGGTCATAAGTTTTGGTACACAGATAAGAATAGAATTAAAAAGAGGGAAGGAATAATTTTCTATAAAAACTTATAAGAGAATCTTTGCGGGAGGCCATTATTAGATGCCTCTATCACCATTCTAAGGTTAACCGTTGACCTGAACCATAGGCGTGTGAAGTAGAAGAAGAGGATATTCGCACTAGAACACCAACGGGCAATTTAAGAGGAAGTACATAAGCTTTTGATGGCGGGCTTCATTAGATAGGTGAGATATTCAGAATGGTTAACCAACATAGTCATGGTAAAGAAGGCCAATGACAATTGGGGGATGTGCACGACTTAATAGATCTCAATAAAGCGTACCTAAAAGATAGTTATCCACTCCCTAATATTGATAAACTTGTGGACAACTTCTCAGACCATCAACTTTTAAGTTTCATGAATGTGTACTTTAGTTATAACCAAATTCGGATGGCCCCTGAGGATGAGGAGAAGACGAGTTTTATTATAGAATTTGGGACTTATTGTTATAGCGTCATACCCTTTGGTTTAAAAAAAAATAGGAGCCACATTTCAAAAATTGGTCAACAAAGTCTTCGACAAGCAGATCAGTAGGAATGTAGAAGGTTCTGTGGATGACCTACTCGTTAAGAGTACCAGCCCAAAAGCTCATGTGGCAGACCTAGAGGAAACCTTTAAAATACCGGAGTGTTACAACATGAGACTCAATCCAACAAAATCCACTTTTGGGATTACATCGGGTAAATTCCTCGGCTTTCTAATCACGAACCAAGGAATCAAAACTAATCCAAAAAAGATTTGAGCCATCATGAACATGACACTACCTAGAACATTAAAAGAAACGTAATGCTTTATAGGGTGGATTGCCACCATATTAAGTCAATTCATGTCTAAAGTCGATGGAGATTAGAAAGAAATAAGATAGAAATTTGTTTGTCCGGCTAATTAGTGAAGAAAACGTAATTAATATAGTCAGAGTTTATACAACTCAAATATGGCTTCAGAGCGTCACAAGCACACACACAAATATGGCTTTTGGCTAAGCACTTTTAACACTTGGGTCCATAGCTCAGAGGTAGAATATTTGACTACAGATCAAGAAGTCACCTGTTCGAACCCGATTGGGCCCCTTTTGGAAGCATTTCTTCCCTTTTTAAACGTCACCATGGCCAGTTTCAAACTCAAGTAAAGGAGGAGAGTTATTGTAGATTGAAAACCAACATAAAACTTTTGTCAAAATCAAAATGGGAGACAAATATAGAAAATTCATTAAGGCATCCTTTTCTCAGTGATGCACTACACCTGATCCTGGGTCTACCGACAAATTAGCAACGGTCTCTAGGACGTTGCCGGGCAATGACGTACCACATCAATGGCTGGATGTGGTATCGAATTGACAAAACTTCCCGCATTTATGTGTACGTGTGTGGGTAAAGAAGTTAGTCCAAAAGGTTTGGATTCATCTAATCAATTGGAATATAGGATCCTTAATCAATAAGTTACGAGTGATAGGAGAAACAATGACTAGACAAAAGATTAATATTATTTGTCTTCAAGAAACTAAATGGGTGGAGAAGAAGACTAAAAAAGTAGAGTCTTATGACCATAAATTTTGGTACACAAGTAGGAATAGCATTAAGAACGGAGTAAAAATAATTGTCTATAAAATCTTATAAGAGAATGGAGTGGAGATTAGAAAAAAAGGAGATAGAATTATTTTTGTCAAGCTAATTAGCGGAGAAAAAGTAAATAATATGGTCAGTATTTATATGCCTCAAATATGGCTTCAAAGGTACTGTAGACTTTAGAGGTACTCTGTAGACTTTAGAGGTATTGGGCGTCATAGGCACAGACACAGAAATGGCTTTTGGGTAAGCATTTTTTACAGGTGGGTCCATAACTCAGTGGTAGAGCATTTGACTGCAAATCAAAACGTCACCGATTCGAACCCGATTGGGCCCTTTTTGGAAGCACTTCTTCCTTTTTTTAACTCCACCATGGCCAGTTCCAGATCTGGTTAAAGGAGAAGGGTTATAGTAAGTTGATAGTCGGTGTAAAACTTTTGTCAAAACCAAAATAAGAGACAAATATAGAGAATTCATTGCAGCATCCCCTTCTCAGTGACGCACTACACTGAATCGATCCTAGGTGTAGTGACAAGTTAGCAACGGGATCCAAGGAGTCACCCGAAAGTAACACACCACAACACTGCTTGGATGTGGTGTCAAGTAAATAAGAGTTCTCACATTTATATGGACATGTGCGGGTAAAGAAGCTAGTCCACGAAGATTGGATTTGCCTAATCACTTGGAAAATAAGACTCTTAACCGGTAAGTTAGGAGATATAGGAGGACGAAAGATTAATATTATGTCTCCAAGAAACTAAGTTGCAAGGAAAGAAGACTAGATAAATAGAGTCTTATGGCCACAAATTTTAACTCCACCATAGCTCAGAGGTACTGTGTAGACTTTCAGAGGTAGAGCGTCACAGGCACATAGACGGATATGGCATTTGGCAAAGCATTTTTTTCAAGTGGGTCCATAGCTCAGTGGTAGAGCATTTGACTGCAGATCAAGAGGTCACCGGTTCGAACCCGGTTGGGCCCTTTTGGAGACATTTCTTCCCTTTTTTAACTCTACCATGGCCAGTTCTAAGTTCGGATAAAGAAAGAGGGTGATGGTAAATTGATAGTCAGTATAAAACTTGTCAGAACCAAAATGAGAGACAAATATAAGAAATTCATTACGGCATCCCCTTCTTAGCGACGCACTACACCAAATCCCAGGTGTAGTTACAAGTTAGCAATGTCCTCTCGGGTGTTGCCCGGAACTAACGCACCACATCGTCACATGGATGTGGAATGAAATAGATAAGGATTCTCGCATTTATGTGGATGGGTGTAGGTAAAGAAACTAGTTCACAAAGATTGGATTTGCCTAACCACTTGAAAAATAGAATCCTTAACAGGTAAGTTAGGAGAGGTATAAGAAGTAATGACTAGAAAAAATATTAATATTATATGTCTCCAAAAAACTAATTAGGTAGGGAAGAAAATTAGAGAAGTAGAGCCTTATGGCCATAAATTTTGGTACACTTATAAGAATAGAACTAAAAAGGGATAAAAATAATTTTCTATAAAAACTTATAAAAGAATATAGTGGAGATTAAAAAGAAAGGAGATAGAATTTTGTTTGTTAAGCTAATTAGTGAAAAAAACATAATCAATATAGTCAATATTTATACATCTCAAATGACTTCAAAGGTACTTTGCAGACTTCAGAGGTGTTGAGCGTTACAGGCACAGAGACAGATATGGCTTTTGGCTAAGCATTTTTTACAAGCGGGTCCATAGCTCAGTGGTAGAGCATTTGACTGCAGATCAAGAGGTCACCGGTTCGAACCCGGTTGGACCCTTTTTGGAAGCATTTCTTCCCTTTTTTAACCTCACCATGACCGGTTCTAGGACCGAGTAAAGGAGGAGGATTGCAATGAGTTAACAATCAGTATAAAACTTTTGTCAAAATCAAAATGAGAGACGAATATAGAAAATTCATTGTGGCATCCCCTTTTTAAAGACGCACTATACCAAATCCCAGGTGTAGCAACAAGTTAGCAATGGGCTCTGGGGCGTCGCTCGGAAGTGACGCACCACATCACCACCTAAATGTGGTGTTAAATAGATAAAAGTTCTCACATTTACGTGGACGGGTGTGATTAAAGAAGCTTGTCCTCGAAGATTAGATTCGCCTAACCACTAGGAAAATCAGATTCTTAATCAGTAAATTTGGAGATATAGGAGAAAGACTGAAAATTAATATTATATGTTTCCCAAAAACTAAATTGGCGGGGAAGAAGGCTAGAGAAATAGAGGCTTATGGCCATAAGTTTTGATATATAGGTGAAGATAGAACTAAGAAAAGGGTAGTAATAATTGTCTGTAAAAGCTTATAAAAGAATGTGGTGGAGATTAGAAAGAAGGGAAATAGAATTTTGTTCATTAAGCTAATTAGTAAAGAAAATGTAATTAATATAGTCAATATTTATATATCTCAAATATGACTTCAAAGGTACTCTATAGACTTCAAAGGTGTTGAGCGTTATAGGCACAGAGACAGATATGGCTTTTGGCTGATCATTTTTTACAAGCGGGTCCATAGCTCAGTGGTAGAGCATTTGACTGCAGATCAAGAGGTCACCGGTTCGAACCCGGTTGGACCCTTTTTGGAAGCATTTCTTCCCTTCTTTAACCTCACCATGACCGGTTCTAGGACCGAATAAAGGAGGATTGCAATGAGTTAACAATCAGTATAAAACTTTTGTCAAAATCAAAATGAGAGACGAATATAGAAAATTCATTGTGGCATCCCCTTCTTAAAGACGCACTATACCAAATCCCAGGTGTAGCAACAAGTTAGCAATGGGCTCTGGGGTGTCGCTCGGAAGTGACGTACCACATCATCACCTAAATGTGGTATCAAATAGATAAAAGTTCTCACATTTACGTGGATGAGTGTGGTTAAAGAAGCTTGTCCACAAAGATTAGATTCGCCTAACCACTTGGAAAATAAGATTCTTAATGATTAAGTTCGGAGATATAGGAGAAAGACTGAAGATTAATATTATATGTTTCCAAAAAACTAAGTTGGCGGGGAAGCAACCTAGAGAAATAGAGGTTTATGGCCATAAATTCTGATACATAGGTGAGGATAGAACTAAGAAAGGGGTAGTAATAATTGTCTGTAAAATCTTATAAAAGAATGTGGTGGAGATTAAAAAGAAGGGAAATAGAATTTTGTTTATCAAACTAATTAGTGAAGAAAACGTAATTAATATAGTCAATATTTATACATCTCAAATATGACTTCAAAAGTACTTTGTAGACTTGAGAGGTATTGAGTGTCACAGACACACATAGTTATGGATTTTGGCAAAGCATTTTTTCAAGTGGGTCCTTAGCTCAGTGGTAAAGCATTTGACTGCAGATCATGAGGTCACTGGTTCAAACCCAATTGGGCCCTTTTTGGAAGCATTTCTTCCCTTTCTTAACTCGACCATGGCCGATTCCAAGTCTAGGTAAAAAAGGAGACTTGCAGTGAGTTGACAATTAGTGTTAAACTTTTGTCGAAAGCAAAATAAGAGACATATATAACATTCATTCGGGCAACCCCTTCTCAGCAACGCACTATAGCGAATCCCAAGTGTAGTGACAAGTTAACAATGGCCTCTAGGGCATTGTCCGGAAGTGACACACCATACTGCCTTCTGGATGTCGAGTCAAATAAACAAGGGCTCTTGTATTCATGTGGACGAGTATGGATAAAAAAGTTAGTCCACGAAGATTGGATTCGTCTAATTACTTGGAAAATAAGATCCTTAACCAATAAGTTAAGAGAAATAAGAGAAGTAAGGATTATACGAAAGATTAATATTATGTGTTTCAAAGAAACTAATTGGGTGGGGGAGAAGGCTAGATCAGTAGAGTCTTATAACCATAAGTTTTGGTATACAAATAACGATAGAATTAAAAATAGGGAAGGAATAATTGTCTACAAAAACTCATAAGAGAATTCAATAGAGAATAAAAGAGAGATAGAATTTTGTTTGTCCAGCTAATTAGTGGAGAAAACGTAAATAATATAGTCGGTATTTATACACCTCAAATATAGTTTCAGAGGTACTCTGTCGACTTTAGAGGTATTGAGCGTCACAGGCACACACAAATATAGCTTTTGGCTGAATATTTTTTACACGTGAGTCTATAGCTCAGTTGTAGATCATTTGACTGCAGATCAAGAGGTCATCGGTTCGAACCCTGTTAGACCCTTTTTGAAAATATTTCTTCCTTTTTTAAACTCTAACATGTCCAATTTCAAGCCCAGGTAAAGGAGGGTTGTGATAGGCTGACAATCAATATAAAACTTTTGTCAAAATCAAAATGGGAGACAAATATAGAAAATTCATTGGAATATCCTCTTCTCAATGATGCACTACGCGGATCCCGGGTGTCATGACAAATTAGCAACAATCTCTAGGACGTCACTCGAAAGTGACACCACATCGCTGCTTGGATGTAGTGTCAAATTGACGAGGTTCCTACATTTATTTGGACGAGTGTGAGTAAAGAAGTTAGTCCATGAAGATTGGATTTGTCTAATCAAATGGAATATAGGATTCTTAACTAATAAGTTAGGAGTGATAGGAGAGATAATGACTAAATGAAATATTAATATTATTTATCTGCAAGAAACTAAATGGGTGGAAGAGAAGGTTAGAAAAATAAAGTTTTATGACTATAAATTTTGGTATATAAGTAAAGATAGAATTAAAAATAGGGTAAAAATAATTGTCTATAAAATATTATAAGAGAATGGAGTGGAAATAAGAAAAAAAAATAGAGAATTTTTTTTATCAACCTAATTAGATGAGAAGAAGTAATTAATATAATTAGTGTTTATACGCCTCAAATATGGCTTCAAAGGTACTCTCGACCTCAGAGGTGCTCTGTAGACTTCAGAGGTATTGAGCGTCATAGGCACAAACACACATATGGCTTTTGGCTGAACATTTTTTATAGGCGGGTCCATAGCTCAGTGGTAGAGCATTTGACTGCAGATCAAGAGGTCACCGGTTTGAACCTGGTTGGGCCCTGTTTGGAATCACTTCTTCCCTTTTTTAACTCCACCATGGGCAGTTCCAAATTTGGGTAAAGGAGGAGAGTTGCGGCAGGACAACAACCAGTGTAAAACATTTATCAAAATCAAAATGAGAGACAAATATAGAAAATTCATTACGGCATCCCCTTCTCAGCGACACACTACACCGAATCCAACCCAGGTGTAGTGACAAGTTAGCAATGGGCTCTAAGACATTGCCCAGAAGTGACGTACCATCGCCGCCCAGATGTGGTGTCAAATAGATAAGAGTTCTCGCATTTATGTGGACGTGTGTAGGTAAAAAAACTAGTCCATGAAGATTGAATTCGCCTAACCACTTGATAAATAAGATCCTTAACCGGTAAGTTAGGAGATATAGGAGAAGAACGGAAAATTAATATTATATGTCTCCAAAAAACTAAATTGTTGGGGAAGAATGCTAGAGAAGTAAAACCTTATGGCTATAAGTTTTAACTCCACCATAGCTTAGAGTAGACTTCAGAAGTACTGAGCGTTATAGGCACAAAGATAGATATGGCTTTTGGCAAAGCATTTTTTTCAACTGGGTCCATAGCTCAGTGATAGAGCATTTGACTGCAAATCAAGAGGACACCGGTTCGAACCCAGTTGGGCCCTTTTTGGAAGCATTTCTTCCCTTTTTAACCCCACCATGGCCAATTTAAAACTCAACCATGGCTAGTTTCATGACTGGGCAAAGGAAGAGGGTGGCGGTAGGTTGACAGACAATCTGAAACCTTTGTCCAAATCAAAATGAGATACAAATATAAAAATTCATTGGGCATTCCCTTCTCAGCAACGCACGGCACCAGATCCTAGGTGTAGAATGGCCTCTAAGGCGTTGCGTGGAACTGACGCACCACATCATTGCTTGGATGTGGTGTGAAACAGATAAGGATTCTCGCATTTATGTGGACATGTGTGGGAAAAGAAACTAATCCATGAATATTGGATTCGCCTAACCATTTGAAAAATAACCGGTAAGTTAGAAAAGATAAGAAAAATAATGACTACACGAAAGATTAATATTTTATGTTTCCAAGAAACTAACCGGGTATGGAAGAAAGTTAGGAAGTAGAGCTTTGTGACCATAAGTTTTGGTACATAAGGAAGGATAAAACTAAAAACAGGATAAAAATAATTTTCTATAAAAACTTATAACAGAATGTAGTGGAGATTAGAAAGAAAGAAGACATAATTTTGTTTGTCAAGCTAATTAGCGAGGAAAACGTAATTAATATATTCAATGTTTTATACATCTCAAATATGACTTCAGAGGTACTCTGTAGACTTCAAAGGTATTGTGCGTCACTAGCACAGAGACAGATATGGCTTTTGGCTAAGCTTTTTTTACAAGTGGGTCCATAGCTCAGTAGTAAAGCATTTGACTGCAGATCAAGAGGTCATCGATTCGAACCCGGTTGGCCCCCTTTTTGGAAGCATTTCTTCCCTTTTTAACCCCACCATGGCCGGTTCCGAGACCGAATAAAGGAGGAGGGTTAAGATGGGTTGACAGCTAGTGTAATGCTTTTGTCAAAATCAAAATAGAAAATTCATTGGGGCATCCCCTTCTCAGTGACGCACTACACCAAATCTCAGGTGTAGTGACAAGTTAGCAATAAGCTCGAGGGCATCACCTGGAAGTGACGCACCACATCGCCACCTGGATGTAGTGTCACATCCCCTTCTCACTTGAGATGAAAAAGATTGTTCGCAAATCAAAAAGCAAAGTGTATAATCAATTATATAAGAAATTAGAAACTCAGAATGGAGAAAAGAAGATTTACATGATTGCCAGACTAAAGAATAGGAAGGGAAAAAATTTAACAGTGTTAGGTATATTAAAAGTGAGATCGATAATGTTCTTGTAAGAAATGAGGATATAAGAAAGCTTAGAGAATTATTTTGATAACCTCTTTAACATTGAGGTACAAGATATATCAGCAATATCGTGATACCTGTAGAGGAGATCAATAAGGATTTTAAACGCAAGATTCATCCTCATGAATTAATGGAGACCTTAAAGAAAATAAAGAATAATAAAACCATAGAATCCAATGACATCTCTATTGAAATATGGATGTGTTTGGGTCAAGTGGAGGTAGAACCGTTAACGAATCTTTTTAACAAAATTTGACAAATCAAGAAAATATCCCAAGTATAGAGAGAGGGGACAATGTACCACTAAATAAAAATAAAGGACATATGTAAAATTATTCTAATTACAGGGAAATTAAATTTATTAGTCACACTATGAAGTTGTGGGAAAGTGATAGAACATAGATTGAGATTGGAGGTGTGTCTCAAAATGAATTTGCTTTCATGTCAGGACGATCTATCACTGAAACCATTCACTTGCTCAAACATTTGATGGAGATGTTTAGAGCACAAAATAGAAGCTTGCATATTGTATTCAATAATCTAAAAAAAAAAACATATGATATGGTTTCTAAAAACATACTGTGGTGGACGTTCATAAAGAAGGGTCATGGCCCACTCTAGCAACAACAATGGCCCGCCCCTGGTATCAAAAAGGCCAGATTCTCAACCAATGCCAAACCAAAATGAATCAGGAAAAAGAACAATAAATGTACCTTTTTGGACGCTCTGATCTTATCCCTTGCTTAATAAAGAGATCCTTTAAGTGGTATGGTCTAACTTCCTCCACATTGACACATAATCTGAAAAAGACAAGAGAATAAAGTAAAACACCATGAATAATGGAAATATTTGGGTCTCATCACTAGCTAAACTATACTAAACAATGGTTTTTAATGAAATTTACTATTAATACCACAATTATGGGCTTTAAATGTACCAAGCAATAGAAAAATCTTCAGAAGAGCACACAAGTATGTAGTTATCACGAGATGGATCAAATATGAGATGTGCACAAAAAGAAAAAAGAAAAACATCTCATAGATGGCAAACCACAAAGCATATTATCATTACTAAGGTAGCGTTTGGTTTGTACTCAGAAATCAAAATTGAAATCGGAATAAAAAATCTTAGGAGTCGGAATCGGAATCAAAATCCGATACCCTTTATTTGGTTTAAATTCTAAAATGGATATGATTACTATTATTGATATTTGGTTTGTATATCTCTCGAAATGGGAATCATATAATTAACAATTTTGTCCTTAACAAAAAATACTTTTATATTAAAAAATAAAAACATTGCTCTTGATAAAAAATATTGTTATTTTTATTAAAAATTAAAATAAAAAATATTACTATTTATTAAAAAAATATTGAAAAAATACAGAATTACCTTCTTTTTTTCGAAGACCTCTCCAAACCAAAAATGAAATAGAAAATATTGTTGACATTATTCCTTTGCTAAATGAAACAAATTTAGGTGGTTTTTAAATAGAATTTAATGTCCAAAAGAAGATTTATATATATAATGCCCTTCCATATTTTTTGACCCATATTTTTGCGAAACCCATGTTTTTTTAAGCCAATATATATATTTTTTTCTTTTTGTCTTCTTTCCTTCTATTAATGCCAACCAAATGGGTCACAAAAGTTGGCTCCGGAGAATGAAGGGATGCACAGTGCCATCATTAGATGCAGAGAAGAGGTTCTAGGGGGAGAGAGGAGGGGTGAAGAAAGAGAGAGAAGTGATTGAACCAGAAAGGTTGTTTAGAGTTCCAATTTCAGATGTGGTAGAGAGGTCGTAGATTTTGATGGAATCATTGGAGCCACCTGACGCTGCGACGGGGCCGGAGACGGCGACGGCGACGGATTTGATGGTGGAGAGGTGGGATGGGAGGTGATGGAGGGGGGAGAGAGAGAGAGAGAGAGAGAGAGAGAGAGTAAAATGGAAGAGTAAACAGTGGAGGGATTTTCCTTGGGTTTGAGAGATAGGTTTCAGATGAAACCCCTCATTTTACTTGGGTTTCATAAAACCTATATTTTGAGGGATTTCATTCTCATTCTATTAATTCAAACAACCAATATGGGTTTCATTCCCATTCTTGAAACTCATACCCTTTAACCAAACACCCCCTAAGTTTCTATAGATTTTTTTTCCCTCTCATTTCTCCTATTTTGGTCTCAAACAGTCGGCTCCAAAATTTCGGATCAAGTCTCATTTTGTTGTTTGTTGTAGTCTTTTGTGTGGATGGCAAGAATCCTGAAGCATGCAGCCAAAGTGATAAAGAGATACAAAAAAGGAAAAGATACTAAATCCAAGCAAGAGAAACTCATTCATGTTCCTTCTGTGTCAGGGCAGCTGCTACCTTCATGGTTGATGCGAAGATGTGCTTCCACTAGTGGTTGATCCATCAAGTTTTCTTCAGAGCTACAATACTGACGAATGGGAATATGCCCTGATGAGATCACACAAGCATTTCTAACATACGCTTCAAAATGCCTTCTAAGCTGTTCATCTGATTTTCCTGGAATCCATGAGACAACTATTTGTAATGAATCTGGATACCAAATTTCAAACTCAGAAAGACAATTCTCAAATAGTTTATTCTCCTCAACAGCCCATTCCAAGTTTTCAAAATGCAGGAACAGAAATATAGAAAATGAGAAAGGCAGAAAAATATCATTCTTATACTGATTAAGTCCATCCATTGTCAACACCAGAAATAACAGGAAATATTGAAATTCTCCACATAAGCTAATAGGGATGCAATTATGATCAGCGAGTCGAATTGATGTACCGTCTGAACTCATTTACATGAAGAAGAGATCAAATTTTCATTTATTAAATACCAAAGTTGCCTTGATTTAATGTTTGGTAGTGCCATATCAGTGGGAATGGTAAAGCTGTCCAAATTGTAAAATAACTATAACCTCCTATTTGGCAAACACAAAAACAAGAAGATACTAAACAAATTGATAAGAAAGGTTTGTTATCTGAGAACTTCACTAATGTAGTCAGAAATTACTAATAGCATGCTATCAAGGTTAGAAAATAAAGAATATCAAGTATCTAGAATGGGAATACACAAATTTGTCAACTTTTTTATCCCAATTCTTAAATATACTATGTCACTTACAGTTACTTGGAATTTTAGTCCTTATCAGTCCCCCCTGCATATAACTGCATACTGTGAAGTTGAACTGAAACCACAACTGGCACCTCGCTTTTACAATGTGACCAGAATTTATCTCCAGGTATGCACACCATTCTAGTGTGTGCTCTGTATTTTTTACATGTCAAAATGAAAATGAGCAATAACACGATCACCAAAACAATGACTTATAGTGAAGTAGTACAAACCAGTCTAAGAAATTTTCCAAGGGCTTTCACCCTTGACTATTCTGGGTCATTCAGCTTTATCCCAAGAATTTGCCTCATCTTGAACCTACACAAAATAATGCTACATTGCAGTGTTATCCGACAAGCTCAAGGTTTTAGGCATCATGAACTCAGGAAACAACTGCCACTCATATGTGACCACCATATTTAATCACTCACTCCTCGATCCAAAACTATCTTTGCATTCAAAATCGAAAACAATATACATAACCTAGGACCTCACAAACATGTAATAAAGTGCTCTCTGCAGTGGTACCTAAATGGGAGAAAGCCGGATTGCCACGAATTTCAAGATGCTTCAAGTCTTAGGCATCATAGACTTAAGGAAACAGCAATTCCCTGCATATCACCACCAGATCTAATCAACCCTCATCATTTCAAACTCTCTTTGCATCCACGTGTTTAACTCAATAGCCTCAATTTCTTCCGATAGAACCTCCCAAACATGTAGTCCGGCTGATTGCCTTTTTCAGACATTAAAATCAACAAAAACAGCCATAACAAGCCCATTCACCAATGCATGTACTAAGATACAAAGAAAAGCTACTCCCACTTGCCCCCAATGTCGATTCTTAAGCATCTTAATCCCAATGTACACCGAATTTCTTCAACCCACCAACAGACACTAAAAACAATTTTCACCCCTATACTCATTTCTTCAAACTTTCATCTCCAAAAATGCTCAAAACCCAATTTCTATCTACAAAGATACAATTTTTATAAGATACTCTTGAGCGTCTAAATCCCAATCTCAACCTAACTTCTTCCACCCACCAAACCCGATAGCACGAAATTCACTTCAAACCACTTAAACACTCATTTCTTTAAAACCCATATCCCAATCAACGGTTTCCACGGAACCCATGTTTTATTCGCTAAGTTATGTGCTGCAGCCATAGTAATTGATCAATTCACGAAACCAACCACAGTATAACAGCTATTTAGTTCTAGAGATAACGAAATCAGGGTTTAGGAATGGTTGATACCATGTTTGATCAGAGAAGGAAATCCACAGAGGATTCATCCAAGATTCTTTAGAACTGTTGATAAGATTCTTCTGATGATGAATCGGAATTTGACAAGAACGCCAAATTTGGGTTTTCACCTCAGAGGGGAATAGATTGAATACCGTTACGGTGGGGGTAAGGGCCTGGACTTAATGTTGGGCTTGGGCCTTCGAAAGCCCAAGGTTTGCCCCTAATAAGAGCAGGTTTATTTATTTATTTTCTAATAGCCGAGATTAAAAAAATAATAATAATAAAAAGAAATACAGAACCAGACGAAAGAAACTGCCAAGAAGCAGAACTATGTCACGGCAGCTAGTTGACCTCTGATTCTCTCTACGTCGTCTTTGTGTTCCCTTAGCATATGGAGAATAGATGAAGGCGGCTCACTTTGCTCAGTCACCCCTACAGCACTAGATTGATCCAAAGATATTAGGCGGTGGACCCAGAAGTTAGCTTCCCTGTATATGTTTTTAACCAACCTTACATTCAGTAATTCCATTGTCTCCTGGGTAATCATCAACCCTAGTCTCCTACACTAATATGTTTCTTAATGAGGTATTTTTCTAAAGAAAAAACAAATAATTTCACTAAAATAAACAAATTTAGTGAGAAAATAAATGATTAATGATATTTTATCCGTGTCGAAATACGAAAATATCAAATATCTAAAATGGAAATATTCGTTAACTTTTTCTTTAATCTCATTTCCTAAATACGAAGTATATTAAGTATTTAGAATGGAAATATTCATTAACTTTTTTTTAATCTCAATTTGTAAATATGAACTATATTAAGTATCTAAATAGAAATCTAACTTTTTTAATCACAACTAAAATTCGTCATCCCAAGAACCCTCCTATTATTACATACAATTTTAACCATTTAAGATATCAGTTTCTTGAAAACCCAAATCTCAAATAAATTAATACAATTTCTGACGATATTTGTCTGAAAGAAATGAAATTATTTTTATAGTGACATGATAAAATAAGTGAACAAAAAGGAAAAATAGTTGAATACAAGATAGTACTATTATTAATGTGTATTAATGTTGTGTAATATTTGATTCAATCATACTTTATCTAGATTATATTTGACTAGATATGTAAAACATATTTGATTAGAAATGAATTTTAATCATTAAAACCATTAAACTAAAATAATGATTTTACTTTCATAAATATATATATAAAAAAAAATCCCCCAAAAAGAAGAACGCGAATGCACCATGTAACAACATATCAAAGTAATTCAACTTAATATATCATATATATTATAGACTTCAATACATTGTCTTACAATTTGTAAAGATAAGAAAACCACAGACATGAAGTTTTTTTTTGTGAAATTTATCATAAACTGAATAACTAAAATTGATCAAATTACGATAATGCATTTGGCCCTCCATGACTTTTGGGGTCATAGGGAGGTAGGATGGGGAGAGGATCAAAATAATCTTCCAAAGGGCTTGATTCAAGAGGTTGTGGAACATCTTCTGCCACTGTTTTGGGGTCATACGGAGGTAGGATTGAGAGAGCAGCAAAATGATTTTCCAAAAGATTTGGTTCAAGAGGTTGCGGAACATTTTCAGCCACTGTTTTGGGGTCATACGGAGGTAGGATTGGGAGAGGATTAAAATGATCTTCCAAAAGACTTGCTAAAAGACTTGGTTCAAGAGGTTGTGGAACATCTTCTACCACTGTTTTGGGGTCATATGGAGGTACGATTGGGAGAGGATTAAAATGATCTTCCAAAAGACTTGGTTCAAGAGGTTGTGGAACATTTTTTGCCACTGTTTTGGGGTCGTACGGATTTGGAAGAGGATCAAAATAATCTTCCAAAAGACTTGGTTCAAGAGATTGTGGAACATATTCTGCCACTGTTTTGGCCTCAGAGTTTGAGCTGAAAGCACCTTTGGTCTCCAAGTGATGAAAATATTTCTGGGCATGGCTTGCAACTTGGGCAGGAGTCCTCGTTGGAACCCAGGGCTTGGAAATGGACTTCCAATCTCCCCTTCCATGTCTAGCCAACCCTTTGAGGAAGTTCCTGAGACAAAAATATAACAAACAAGAGGTCTTAACATAGTGCATATACTGGGTAATTACTGACAGAGATTTTAAAAAAGTTACTTGTGCTCATCATCTGTCCAGAACAACTGTTTTCTATTTAGTTGACCGGTAGATGTGCCTCCACTCATGGTGGTTGATTTATCAAAGTTCACTTGAGAGCCCACATTTTTGAGAATAGGGAGATGACTAGATGAAATACTTTTAACATCAGCAGCTAATGATTCGAAATGCCTTATGATCTGCTCAACTGTCTTTCCTGGAAGTCTCAATGCAATCTTCTGGAATAAATCAGGAGAGAAAATGTCAGACTCAGCAATAGCATTCTCAAATAGTTTGTTCTCCTCAAATGTCCATTCTGAGCTTTCAAAAGGCAATGGCAAACTATTGGAATGTTGATTTTCCATTGCTCAGGAAGAAAAGAACCACAAAAATTATAAAAATGTTATGATGTGTGTGTGTAATCAACAAGGCATCCAAGCCAGTTTTTATAGAGAAGAAATCAGAATTTGCATTCATTGCTTACCAAAATTGCCTCGAGTCATAACAGCAACAAGAAAGGTTAGTTAATCATAATCTGAGAGAACTTTCTTAATGTGGACAGAGATTATTAATGACATTCTATGTAAGAAAAATAAAGCACATCAAGTAAGTACAGGGTGAGAATAATAAGTTTAGAACTAAATCTTTTTCCCAATTATTAAATGTATTCCGTCAGCTTGAAGAAATTTAATGCTTTTGTGGGGCTGTGGTGAGAGGCCCGCCCAGTAAAAAGTAGCATATACTACAACACATCCTCTAGTGGTGAGATTCATGGGAATGCTTAGAGAGGCAGATATCCCTCTACACTTTCACCCAGGAGAAAAAAGAAATAAAAAAGAAAAAAGGGAAAGCTAATAATTCTTTTTGACACCACAAATGCATACATATGAGACTTGACATGAACCTCAATGTATATTTCACAACTTTAATGTATCCAGAACTCAGCTCCAAATATGCAATTTTACCATGCGATCAACTGTCATAAGCCACAACACCTAATTTCAGCAAGCATTCTAAAAGGGGGGGGGGAAGAAATTGCCTAAGCTTGTTTCCTTTTATTCTTTATGAGACAATGCTATCTGCATGGATACCTGCATGAAAAAGAAAAAACAAAAACAAAAGAGCTATATTGCCGTGAACTAGAAGGTGCTTGAGTTTTTAGGCACCATAACCTTGGGAAACATCTTCCCTACAACCTCCCAAATGCGTAATCTCTTTTATCATACATTAAAAAGCAACAATAATAACAAACCTATTTGACCAATGTTGGAACTGACATAAAAAATAAAATGCTTTCTGTCTCAAATGCCAATAACCTTAGTTGAACTTCTTTGACCCACCTGCATTTGAGGAACTACCTGCCATTAAGTTTCAGAGCTTCCATAATCATCTGGAAACTAGTCATCATATCATTAGTGGTTTTACACTGAGGGAAACCCTTGTACATTAGTTTAATACAACTTTAGACTTTCTCTTAAAATTGTCAATTCATTTCTAAGCTTTCTTTTTGGTAAAAGCTTTAGTAATAATGATGTACGGTTGACTTTAGAGGATTTTAAGGCAAAAGGTTTCTTTAAAGTTTGATTTGACAAAAAAAATGCAAACATACAGAGTGTTCTACTGCAATAAAATGCCATAAGTAAATTGAAAGGATAGCAATAGTGGAGAAGAAAGAGGATAGGGTTATTATTATCACACTAGTAAATCCTTAGGCATCACACCTAAGGCAACAAAACATCACACTTACTGGGGGTTACAAGTTTTTCAATAAATAATAAAGGAAATAGAAACTGCTAATAAAACTCATAAGTTAACTCTAATTATAAAGAAAAATATACATAAAAATTTATGAATAATTAGATACCAAAATACTAATTTAATAAACAAAAAAACATCTCGCTTCAGGAAAAGTACTGCTACAATACTCGTAAAGGGTCCTCCTTCATTACTAACCCTTAAAATCTTAATTGAACTTCCAAAAAAGGGATGATCAAAGTTGTCGGAGTTTTCATTCCTATAATCTGTCTCTGACTTGATTTAACTGGACTCCAAGTTTAATAAATGGTATTGCTTATGAAAATACAATTAACTTGTTGGCTTTCATTACCCCTATTCCAAACACAATCTAACCATATTTTCATCTTCCATTTCACTAAATTTCCTTTGCACTTTCTACCATATGCCTAGATAATGTTGTTCACAATATCTTTAACTTGCTGGTCAACTTGAAACCCAATATGCGACATGTTGTCCAATGTGTAGACAACTAGTGGTGTATGCAGTGCCCATGAAAGGCTAAAACCAAATCAGTTGCAAATTTGAACTCTTTTGTAGGCATTTTCACATTATGATCACAGGCTCTTTTCTTCAATTTCTTCAATTACAACTACATACTTTACTCCCCTCCAATCACTTTCATGCCTAAAATCCTTCTCAGTGATCAGTTGGAGTGATTTCTTCCCCTTAACCCACACTTGTAGTAAGATAAAATTTGTTTCATCTTTCTTCACAACATATATTAAGTTCAACAAAGTTCTGCGTACACTCAGCTATACTCATACTTTCTTATCAAAGGGCCATCGATTGATCATTCTTCCTCTCTCCACAATCAACAATTGGTGGTTTTATGAGCCGCTTTAAACGATCTTCAACACTTTATTAAATTTTACTATGACCCATTAACTTTATTTTGGCAAAACACATCTTCCATTCTTCTGACATCTCATACAAATCAAAAAAATAATCCATCGCAGCAAGCCAATAAGAAAATATTTGAAAATCAATATTACCAACAAAGTCCAGAGCTTCTGTTATAACTTTTGCTGTGATATCTTTGGATGGATCAACTTAATCTTGCCTTCCACCAGCCATTAGGAATTGGCTAAAATATTGATCATCCAAGAAATCCCCTAGATTTTTGTTTCTTAATTGTTGATGTTTGCAGTGGTTCATCCAACATTTCCTTAACTGAAACATGCTCTTCGATGTTATTTGGATTCCGATCAACTTGGTGCTAAGTCTCCCCCATGAGAAGCATGTGACTCAACATTTGAGAAACGTGCTTTTAGTTTATCCAATCTCCTCACAAAATTTCAGCAGCAATTTATCTCACAAAAATCAGTGAACTTTCCTAAAAAATTTCTCTCATTACCAGTAAAGATGACTAAATAACCAAATCTTTAATGCCAAACTGATGTAGGATGGCTTTAGAGGATTTTAGGGCAATGGAACTAAGTTTTTTAAAAAAAAAAAAAAAAAATCTTAATTAGACAAAAAATTGCAAATGTTCGAAGAATTCTCTTAGAACAAACTGCAGCAAGTAAATGGAAACAAAATGTAACAGATGAGAAGAGAGAGAATATGGTTAATAGCATCACAGATCATTATGCAGGCAAGAAAGCATGGCTCCTCAGGTTTGAGAGAACTTAAATCAATTTTTCTGAAAAATTAAAGTTCTTATTCAACCTCTCATAATAACAACAAGGTTACAAGCCTCTAATAGATAATTAACTTTGAGATAATAGAAATTATTAACAAAACTAAAATTTAAAAATTCCTAAATAATCCTAACTTTACTTATAAAGAAAAAAAGGGGGGAAAACTCCTAAATAACTAGACACCAAAATAGAAACTTGAATAATATCAACTGTTAGAGTTTCAATCCGTATCACCTAATAGCAGCTAAGAGTAATTTATCATCCAAGATGCTGACAAGTGAACAATCAAGTCCCTAAATTTGCAAACTAAATTAAAGTACCCCAAAAAATTAGAAAATTTCTCCATGGGCAAAAATAATAAGTAGAAATCATCTGAAAGGCACAAATTTTCCTTTTGGAGAGCCCAGAACACTTTGCAGGGGAAACAAAAAAGCAAGACCCTGAACACTATGACCAGTATGTTACGTGATGCAAATATAATGAACCAAATTGTGATGATGCTTGTAAAATCTACAAGTTGTGACTTGAACAAGTTAATCCATCACGAGAGCAATTCCTACACTATAAACTGCAATTGATTTAGTCTTGTGTGTGAATGGCACGAATCCTGAATCATTGGCACCAAGTAAAAATGGGATATTAAAAGAAAAGGAAAAAACAATAAATCGAAGTAAGAAAACTCACCAATGCACTTCCTCTGTCCAGGGGGTCCAGGGTGTCCAGGGGACCCGCTTCCACTCATTGTGTTTGATCCATCAACATTTGCTTCAGAGTATCATGTGTGCCTCTGTAATGTATGCTTCAAAATGCTTCCTATGTTGTTCATCTGATTTTCTGGAATCAGTGCAATCATGCTGAATAAATCAGGAGACCAAACATAAAATTCAGAAAGACAATTGTCAAATATTTTTTGTTCTTCCATGGTCCAATCTAAGTTTTTTATAATGCAGAGTGAAAAATTAGAAAATGATGATGATGCCCCAAGATTATTCTTTTATTGATTGGATCCATTTTCAACACAAGACTAAATGAAAAAAGACAATGGAAGACTAGAAATTATTGGAGCAAGCCAATATAGATGTAATTATAGTCTGCGGGTTGTATTGGTGTGGCATCCAAGCTGATTTACAGGGAGAGTAGATTCAAGTTCACATTCATTCCATACCAAATTGCCTTGTTTATTACTTGGCAGTGCCAAATGATCGAAAATAATAATGCTCCGCTGAATTGTCAAGTGATTATTAAGTAACTTCCTTTTTTCGCAATGCAAGAAACAAAAAGATACAGAACAAAGTTATGGAAGAGTTGGTTATGGAAGAAAACTTTACTAATGTAGTCGAAAAATATTAATGATATTCTATCGATGTTATAGATATCAAATATCTAAAATGGGAATACACAAGTTTTTTTTAACTATTTTATCCCAATTATTAAATGTATTACGATATTTGCTAGGAACTTAATCTTTCAACATCTATCCCCACGGCTTATAATAACATACATGTGGCTATAACTGACACTTCATAACTTCATCGTGACAAGAATTTATCTCCAGACATACAATGCTTGCTATCTACTATCCAAGAGCACATTCTACTTCTATATTGTTTACTAGACAAAGGAAACAAGCAATAACACATTCATCTAAACAAGATGAGTTATAGAGTTCTGCTCACCTGTCTAAGCAATTTGCCTCGTTCTTCCACCGTTGACCATTCTCAGGTCAACTTTGTTCCAAGAATTCGCTTCGTCTTCTACCTACAGCAAACAAAGCCACACGCCATGAATTCCAAGATGCTTAAAGTTCTAGGCATCATGGACTTCGGAAACAACCACCCCCACACCCCCACCCCTACATATCACCATCAAACTTGATCACTCCCCCTCAATCCAAACTATCCTTGCATTCGAGAGTAGAACACAATAGCTACAATTTCTTCAATACAACCTCCCGAACACTCAATCACCTTTATCAAACATTACAATCAACAACAAAAACAAACCCATTTCACCAATACCGGCACTGATATGAAAAATAATTCGATACATTTTCAAAGCCTATTCATAAGCATATGAATTGCAATCTCTGCGGTACCTATTCCTCTTCCACTTCCTCCCAAGGCACCCACCAACACCCACCATCAAGACAAACCATTTTCGCCATTTTATACTTATTTATGCAAAACTCAATATTCATCTGTTCTCGATCAAAGATTTTCCACAAGGCCTTATTTTATCCACAAAGATATGAATCATAAGACCTGGAGCATACAACTCCCAATGTCAACCAAACTTCTTCCCCTCAAGAACCCCACAAGCAAGAAACACAAGTCTTAGAAAACCCAGATCAAAATCAAGGGATTTCGACAGAATCTATGTTCTATCCGCAAAATACTTAATTATAGCTCAAGGGTTTAACGATACCAGGGTTTAGGATAAGAGGGTAATCAGAGAATGGAGTCGCCCTTGGGATTTTCATCCTAGACTTCAGAAGAAGGAAACTGTTGGAGTGCTTCTTGCCTGTTGAATCGGAGCTTGACCAGGTAATTACTATTCTTGGTGTTCTCACTCTTAGGTGATTGATAGTTACTACTGTTATGGCAGTTAAGTGTCGAGAACTAAGACCCCAGCGAACCACAAACCACCTGGTTATTGTGTCTCCCTCCCGATCCTCCATGCTACACTGACCCAGGATTGGCCACGGATCTTGAGACCCTTCAATGGGTGCATTGCCGCCAAATTTGAGCAATGACCAAACCATAAGCCGCTACGGGTTATTTTCCCAGAGTTCTAGAGTATGACTTGTCCGGGATAGAAAACTTTTTTGTTTCCCTGAAAAGAAACAATCATGGTATCTTAAAAAATAAATGCCCACTAACCTTTTATTATAACAAATTAAGTAATAGAGAAAATACAAGCATTATTTGATTTGACAAAAATTGTTTATACATAGTTGCTAAGTTTTGACGCTCAGAAAAAAAAAAGTTTTATGTATTTTTATATTAAATTTAAATATTTTTTAAAAGAAAATTATAAATTTAATTGAATTTAGTTTAATTAAATTTAAATTATAATAGGAGTTGAGTTGAGAAAATTCATTTTTATTTAAAGTTCTTAAATATCTAATATTTTATATGTAATAAATTTGATTGAACTTATTGAACATAAGAAATAAGAAATGAAAGAATTTTAGTGAAATGTGTAGGTTTAATTTTTGAGATTTGCTATTATAACTTATTATTTAAGTTATGGCTTGAATCCAAGGAAGAAACACTTGCCAAGGTGTGATCGCCGCATTCACTCCTGCATACACTTTTATTTATTTGTTTATTATTATCCGACAATCGGTATCAGATTTCTCTAACTCATTCGATTTAAGTATTATAAAATCAAATTTAAAAAGAATCTCTTCGGAAACTTGTTTTTTGTCTTAACAAAAACCCCATCAAACGGAGCACATGGAAACAATGGTCCATTCTCAATCGGGTGCTGCTGCGGGTACTCATGCCATGGTGTCTTCTTTTGTGGAACTCCATGAACCCGACTCAATCATTTGGGCCTACCATAATAAACTAGGGTTTTTAAGGATAATTGGGTTTATTGAGAAAGGCCCATGACTTGAACAACCCGTTTGCAAAAGTTCAATTTCATTCGGTTTCATCCTTTTTTTTTTTTTTTTTTGAACTATCGATATCTGGGTTATCGATTAATCAAATTTGAAATTTTATTTAAAAGCATTTAGTATCCTATCATTGGACCCACGGGAGGTTAGTATTCAATTTCATCCGTTCGTTCATTTGTTTATTTATTTCATTAGTGTTTTGCTTAACATTTAAAAATCAAGTCACATCATTGAAATTGTGTCCACAGTTTAGGCCATCTGGCAAAGTAATGCTTGATTTGGTCCAAAACCTTGAATTTTATTCATCTAACCAAGAAAATCCAATTTTTAGAAGTCAATTTGGCTGCTTTTGGAGAAAACTTGTTGCAAGGCCACTTTCAGAATTGGGGCCCAATTGTCATTAATCAAGTTTTGAATCTTATTTGATAATAAAGTTCGGTTTTCATTTTCTCATTCTTTCTTATCCATAGGAGTGAAAGTAATGGACACTTTTATTGAACAAGAAGCTAAGAGAGAAGATGTAGGGTGGAGGTGGGTGTTTAGATTCGGATTTCATCCTAGGAATTTATAGTGTAGAGTGGGAACCACTTTTAATCCTTGTTTGGCAAACTTTGGAGGTTGTCTCTCTGCGGCTATCCATGATCTTGGGATCAAACATTACAAGGTAAGACATCACTTACCAAAAGTCGTTTGGGGGAGAGGGGAGGGGGGGGGGGAAGGAAAACCCACTTTCAAAGAGCTCAAATAGTGAGAAACTCAATTGGCAGTCGAATTGTTTTAATTCTAAATCTCACCTTGATGGATTCAAAATTCAAAACATGATATATAAATATGAAAATTTTTCTATTTTAATAATTAATTTTAAGAAATTATAGTTTAATGACACGATATTAAGAGCGAGCTTTTTTAATTATTAAAGTAAAATAGCAATCTTTCATATTGGATTGGGAAAGCCCAATTGACTTAATTTTTTTTGGGTGGGGAATTGACCTACTTATTTGAATACACTAATCTTGGAAATACTTGAAAATAATCCATTATATGCATTGGTTTAATTGGGTGAAAATAAACCATTTCATAGAGTATAGTCAAAATAAGCCATCATATGCATGCAACTATCATTGGTGTATGTGGTTTATTCATGGAAATACTTTAATTTCATAAAAAATACAAATAACTAGGTACATGTATACATGATAAACATTTACATATAAACTCAAAACATTAATTAGTTTCTTTAAAAAGGAAAAACATCCCTTAAGAGTCATCTATTTTGCATTAATCTTGGACAAGACAACTGAGTAATAATATTAAAATAAAAAAGGAAACCTTTTTATTGATATTAATTAGGGTTTAATTTAATTTTGGTTTTTTACTAAATAGGGACTCTAAATCATTGAATTGATAGAATGGTGTCAAGATTTGGTGTTTGGTGAGCAAACACTAATGCAACCATGCCATATTAATAAATTGTATCAGCCAATTGGGAATTTTTGCATTATAAAAAGCCAATCTTAAGAACAATTTAATCAAAAAAAGAATATATTAATTTGGGGTATTATCAATTTAGGACTCTCTTGGATCCAAAGTTGAGGCTGCTACAAATTCATTGGGTTCACACAGACTTCTTCACAATGAAGCAACATCACAGTTGGACACCAAGTCTTTTTGTAACTTTATGTTTATTAGTATCATGATTTTTCTTTGAATTGAGTGGTTCATATTATACAAGCCACGACAAATTCTCCTATTCAATAGTGTCTTTTTTGAAACATTAAAGAAAAAAGTGTCCCACATAGATAGACTTTCTATTTGTTCACGGCTCTAAGTCACCAAGTTCATCTTCCACAACTGAAACCTTTTTTTCTTCTCTCTCTCTGTCTGTGCAGACCTTTATTCCTTCTCCTTTCTCCCTCTTCTGTATTCGGCTATGGACTTGTTTGATGATCAACGAGATAAGAAGAGGAGAAGGACAAGAAGTGAAAAAGAAGAAGATCAATCAAATAGTGTCATGGAGATTCTTCCTCGCGAGATCGCTCTTGATATACTGTCCAGGTTGCCCATAGAATCTCTTGTGCAATTCAGGTCTGTATGTAGAGCTTGGAGAGCTTTAGCTAATGACCCCTTTCTTCCAAGCATGTACTTCCATCGCACTGCAAACAAAAATCCATGTCTCATCTTATACGCTGACATTCCTCTTCGGAGTCAGCTTAGTTTCGTTAATATTTCTTCCCATGACACACGACTTGAATTGGCTAATCAAATTCATGTTCCTTTTGGGGATGCGATGCCTGAATTTGACCTCATCGGATCGTGCAATGGCCTGTTGTGCTTGCACAATTCATTGTTCAAGGACCCTATTTTTGTCTATAATCCCTTTACTCAAACCTGCATAGAGCTTCCTAAATCTGTGCAGTATGGTATTCAAGAGGTGGTTTTCGGATTTGGGTATCATCCAAAGGCCTGTGAGTACAAGGTAGTCAAAATTGCATACTATAGAAATAGTCCGAGTGGACAGCTTCTAATTCGAAGATCAGATGTTCAGGTCTTCACACTTGGGAGCAATTCATGGAGGAGTATCGGGAAGATACCATATATTCTTGATGGGCGTCGTCCCTCGGAGGCTTTGGTAAATGGGAGGCTGCACTGGGTAACAGGAAGGCGAAATTCTCATCAAATAGTTTCATTTGATCTTGCAGATGAGCAGTTTAGAAAGGTTCAAGGGCCTGCAGGCAGCGTGTGGAGTTGGTTAAAGCTTTATCTTGCAGTTCTAGATGGTTGTCTCACGGCAACCATTTATCGCCATTGTGGTAGATTGGAGATTTGGATGATGAAGGACTATGATGTTCCCAAGTCTTGGATCAAGCAATACAACATTAGACCTCACTTGCCAAGGGGTTTGTTTAAGAACAACCCCAAAATGTCTTCGCGAATTTGGAGGAAGGTTTTGTATGGTAAGACTGTCAGGGTGTTGTGCAGGTTGAAGACTGGTGAAATTTTGCTGGAGTACAAAGGGAAAGCTCTGATTTCCTATGATCCAAAGTATGGCAAGTTCACAGTTCTTACATTTGACAAGATGCCCAATTCTTTTCAGGCTGTTGTTCATGTGGGTTGCCTCAATTGGATTGACACTCCCATTGATGGGGCAAGTGTGGAGATCGAGGAACTGTTGGAATAATCTTGTGAGCTTGTTGCTTAATTTGAATAAATTGGATGAGGGCTTTAGCATCTTTATTATCTGACTTAAAATTGTGGCCCCCTTTGATGCATGCGATGCAAAGGATACTTATATCACAATGTCATAGTTCTTATGCTCTGTTTTCGTTTAGGTAAGAGCATTACTGGCTTGGATTAGATACTGGCTTGGATTAGATACAGCATGTCTGGCATACCCTACATATTTAGGGTCTCTCCAATTATTTATGGAGTATTTTACCAATGTTGCATCTCCTTGTTTTGTTTTTGTTTTTTTTTTTTTTTTTGGTGGGAATCTCCTTGTTTTGTTACCAATGTTGCATCACTTTATTTTGTTTTCCGATGATTAAAGATTGAAAATTGTTACTAGTGATGCAAGTTCAATCACCTTTGAAACATTCGTAACCAAGCCAGTAATGCTCTTACATAAATAAAGTGATTCAATCTTTAATTTTTGGGTCATTCATCTCTTTATTTATGAAGCATTCCAGCCTAGCAGATTGGAGTTTAGGGTTTTTGAGTAGAGGAAGAGTGGAAATCAATTGTGTGACTCATCAATCACCTTTGGACTTACAAAAAGAAAAAGGATGAAAACCTTTTCTGAGTGATCTCCTTCTTCCCGCAAAGGGAAATGGACTCACAAAAAGCTCCAAAGTTCTTTCACATAACAATTATTTCACAGAGTATTTCATACTATCCCTTTTATTCTTCTATTTTGGGATTGGCTAGACATCAATGGACTGCAGCCTATCATATTCTTGAAATGAAACCCTGGCTTTATTCTGTATGTTTGATATGATTTGGCAAGCAACAAGCCTAGAAGAGGTCTAACAGCAAGCTAAAGAGTCTTGAGCATATTAGCTGGAATGTCCTGGCTTCCCTTACAATTGTCTTTCCCGATGTCAAAGAAATTGTTATCCTAAACTTTTCCTGGCTCACTTTTCTTAAATTAAACCAAAGGTACGTTCATTCCAATTTGTCCCTTTGATTAAAAGAGACAGAAACTTAAGTGTCCTGAGTCCATTGTTGGATGGATCCCACTAAGTGGCACCTTCTTGCAGCTTTCGCCTTCCGACAATAAAAAATTAAATTCATTCAGGCATATCCTTTGCACTATCTTATTGAAGCCCACCTTGTGTATATAGGAGCTTGTTCATTCCTTACCTTGAATTGTTCTTGTTGTTTCCAAGGTTTGCTACTAGTAACGGTTAGGTATAGTGAGAGAGATGACAAGAGGAAAAGAAGCAAAGTGGTGGGAAAAGAATAGAAGGACTAAACAAGTGGTTTGGAGAACCTTCCAACTGTCCCCAAGGGACAACCTAATGGTACAAACCCCCCTCCCCCAATCTGGTGATTCCAGATTCAAATTCTTGTATAACAAAAAAAAAAGAACCTTCCAACTAAAACTATAGAAGCAGCTATTTGGTTCGGTTGATGAAGGTTTACATGGTGAAAGGATTTTGTCATTGGTGGATACATTCCACTGGAGTCAATCAAGGCCAGGGTTGATAATCGCATTGGTCAAACTACAGGATCATCAAAAGGTCACAAACTCAAGTAGTGTTTATCTATGACAGAGCTAGAGAATTTGAAGTGCTGGGTTATTCAGGGATAGCCAAGTTTGTCTCATGTTTAAGTTCATGTCGGCAGCATTGCTCACTACAGGATTATCAAAAGGTCACTAACTGGAGTGTTGTTTACTTAGGACAGAGCTAGAAGCATTCGAAGTACTGGGAAATTCAGACAGCCAAGTTCATTTCATGCCATAGTTCATGTAGGCAACATTGTCTACTACAGGAATATCAAAAGGTCACAAAATCGAGTAATGTTTACTTGTGACAGGGCTACAAGAACTTGAAGTGCTGGGAAATTCAGAAACAGCCTGGTTTGTTTCATGCTATTGTACACATAGGCGGCATTGTTTGCGATAAGGCAACCCATGAACCAGGGGATTGAGATTAAACGAGATCACAACCTATAAGTCTATTTCAGATGAACAAACTTCTCAACTAAATTGTCTTGTTGTTAGCAACAAAACCGGCAAATCCTTTACCCTTTAACTGTTTGTAAACCTAAGCATCTTTAAACAGCCTCTCTCTCTCTCTCTCTCTCTCTCTCTCTCTCTCTCTCTCTCTCTCTCTCTCCTCCAACCCCCCCCCCCATCTCATGCCAGTTGAAGTTACAGTCATTTTGTTTTGCAAAATCGACAATGCAGAACAACACTAGTGAATGTGGATTAAATAAAGTAGGCCATCATGTTAAAATAATGCCATCAGTAACAAATACCAATTCTGAACTCTTTTTATTGATTGGCTTTTAGTAGATTTGTATTTTACACAAGCCTCCAATAAATAAAACATGCCTATAGAATGACAAGTATTTTCCTTTATGCTAAACCAAAAAAAAAGGTTGATACTCGATAGGGCACATCTTAATCAACAATATACACGTGAATAATCACATAGCAGTATACAATCAAATATTCAATTTCAGAGATTGGCTTGCTTGCTTCTTAAAACAGAGAGCTTTTTTTAGGCGCTCCAGCACGTACTTCTCACCGGTAAGGTACTCAAGTCATTTCATTGACAGTGCCAAATGAATTATATGAGAGGCATAAATCAGGACTGATCAAGTCAAGAAGAAATAAAAATAGTGACCATTTGTATAATCACGACAGTCATGATAGCCGATTCTCAAACCAGCTTGCCAACTGTCATTGAACTTACATGCTATATCTATAGCATTGCCATCACAGGATCCTACAAACCAGCATTTATTTATTGGCAGCTGCTTCAACTTCCTCGTGAGAACAACTACTTGAAAAAGCACAAGATTAAGAATTTCATCGAGAGTGGAAATCATTTTAGTGGGTATTGTCTACGGAAGTTATGCTAGTAATTGCCTAAATTTCCACACAAGACGTACCATCACTGCCACTATCATCTCAGATTTGCCTAACCTCTTATTCTAGTATTTTTCTTAAATCACCAAAGACAGATGCACCTATTCAGAACATGTAATCCTTTCTCGTTCATTTCTAAATTACCAAAGAAGACAATAAGATCCTGCATCCACGTATAAATCTAAGGAAGACCCATGTACAAACCATGTACCTCTCTAAGGCTGCAAGTGCGACATTCACATCTTCAGGGTCATTTCTAAGTCCACAGAATTCTTATGCACTAGCCTGGTACCTCTCTACCCAATAAGGCTGCAAGTGCAACATTCACATCTTCAGGATCTTTAGGTTGAAAATCAAACACAATGGCCTGCATCCACCAAAAAGGAAAAGAAGACATTTAAAAATAAACAACAAGGATTGCCATTAAATGCAAATCTAGGGAAGACCCACGTTAAAATTAGTCATAATACAGGGGAAAATGTAGAAAAAATTAATCACCAGAACCTGGGATTGAGGAGGTGAGGAGGGTTTGATGATGACCATGAAGTGCTTTAAATCCCGCAAATTGAGAAAGTAAGCAGCAGACATAAGCAACTGGGGAGGTTCCTTTGTGGCTCTAAGAGGCATTGTTGCTACAAAGATCACATCTTTTCCTGATTCTAGTAATGTTGCTGAGTTTGTGACACTGTTCAGGGAGAGCAAACTGGATGCGTTTCTGGGAAGGATGATGATTAAACTAGCCGCAAGTTCCACCGTCCATACCCACTGCACCTATTTCCGATTGTTGACGCGTGTCAATGAAGTCTGCGTGATCGGGTCGCATCGGGCTGGGATCGACTGATCGGCATAAATTGATATAATAATTTTAATTAATTTTATTTTATTTTTTAATAAATATTATATTAACAATTATATTTTATAACGTTTGATGGGATGAAAAAAACTTATAAAGAAAATTATTAGAAAAATAAATTAATTTGAAGTATTAATGCATAGAAGAAGAAAAAAGTAAACGATAATTTACTATTTATTTCAATGAAATTGATATTGAAATATTAAAAATTCTCAATATATTAATTTATTTCTAATATTTAGAGGTAATTTTTTTAGAAGTATGATTTTCAAAATCTTTTATTTTTTAAGAAATTACTTTTCTTGAAATCAATTAGAATATATATTTTTTTAGGAAATCTATATCTTTTAGTAGTTAGAAAAATTTAGAAAGACTTTTTTTTTTAAAAAAAAAATAGAAGATCCATTCTTATAAAAGGGATGCAAAGCTCTTCAAACTCACATTATTATTGTATTTTTTTCAATTTCTATTTCTTCTTAAATTCTTTTTTTTCATATTTTTTTCTAAATTTATTTTTTAATTAAAAGATTATTAAAATCTTGATTTTACATGGTTATGAGAGCTAATTGAGTATATTGTATCAACATCTCATAACTATTTATTTAGTTCTTATACTTTATTGTTTTTTATTTATTTTGGTTTATTGAATAAAAGTCATATATTTGATAATTTTAAAATAATTTACAACGAATTAAAACAGCAAATCTATAATTGTTTGTTTGTTTTAATATAATGGTGTATGACCTAAATTCATGACTTTGCAAATTATCTAATATATATCATGAAATTAAATAATTTAATTTAAATGAACCTAATTATATTTTCATTAATTAGAATTAATTCTCTTTAGATCTTAATACTGTAGGAAAACTAAATTCTAAAAGTTTTTTTAGAGGTGTCTTTCGATTAGAGAAATAATTAATGGCATTCTCTTTAAATCTTAATAGTAGTAGTAGTAGTAGTAGTGTAAATTTCATTATAGATGAATAAATATTCTATGATTAGTCAAATTTTAATATTTCATTCAATTATCCGAAGAAGAGTCACTCATTAATAAAATTAGGGGGTGTTTGATTAAAGTGAACCAAAATAAAAAATCGGATCGAAATCCATATGATTTATTTAGATTAAAGGAATGGAAATGGGGTTTAGGAATAATAAGAGTTTTTGAAAACAAGTAAAAATATGGATTTTTGAAACTTATTTTTAATATTTTTTATTTTAAATCTAATTTCGATTTCCGGTGCTAACCAAATAATACCGTCTAAATATATGATTCTAGGGAAACACCTTCTATTCAAACAACAAAATTTGTTTTGGTCTTATAAAGGGGAACAAAATCCTTTCGAAAGAAGGGAAAATATTCAAATTCCAGACCTAATAGCTAAGGAGCAGAAATTTTGTATTACTCTGCTAGAAAGGCAGGTGGTACCTTCAAACCGTCCGTGAAACAAGATGCCAATTGAACAAGCACAACCAGCTTTTATTATTGTTAAGGCTAATACAGGCCACATTGATCATATCAACAAAGACATTTACTTTAAACAGACATAGGATCCAACAGAGCACATCAAACATGTCACGACAGGCACAGAAAATATGACACGTGGAGAGTCATTGTTCGTCAAACCTATCTGGGCCATCATCTCCCCACCATACTTTTCCCTTACTACCCCAAAATCGAATAGAAAAGAAAGTTAAGATTGACCTAACAACACTGACATTAACAGGACCCCACCATAGGAAAACCTGAAACTTGAAAGACCCCACATTTTGATTACTCAGATTCCTCTTTCTCAACCTTCTCTTTAGCTTCTTCTGCCTTAACTTCCTCCACAACAGCAGTCTCAGCAACAGCAGCAGGAGCAGGAGACTCTGCCTCTGGCTTTGCTGCAGGTGCCTCCTCCGATTCTGCAACAGTTTCCTTAATCTCCTCAGCCACAGCAGGCTCTGCCTGCGGCTCTGGTGCAACCTTTTGAGACTCCTCTTCTGTCTTTTCGACCTTTGGCTCCTCGGCTGCTTCGGTTTTAGCCTCTTCAACAGCTACTTCCTCTACTACTTCAGCTGCAGATGCTTGCGTTTCTTCAACTTCAGGACTCACAGGCTCTTCAGGAGCAGCAGGAACAGCCTCCTCCACCACGGGCTCGGCTGCTGCTGGTGGGGGTGGTGGTGCAGCAACTTCTTCTTTTTCTTCTTTAGTTGGCTCTTGGTCTTTGACTGTTTCTTCTCTTGTTTCCTCGTGGAGTGCAGTCTGAGCAGACACAACCTGGACAAATTAAAATTAAAAAAAAAAAAAGATCAATCTTAAAGCGTCCCACAACTCTCAATAACGACATCAAAATCCATTTTATCTTTTCGTGAACACTGTAACACAGGCTGATCACATTATTTGTAAGCTGAGAGAGGGAGAGAGAGAGATGCACCTATGTATTTAGATTACAGCACCAGCAAATATTAGAAGAGCATAACATATTATATAGCAAAAAGCTAAAGTTTATGGCCAGCAAATATTAGAAGAATATAACATATTTTGTTAAGCAAAAAATTAATATGAGAGAGAGAGAGAGAACTTGGCCACGGAATCATGAAAAAACACATAAGGTAGAAGTAATCAGTTACCTCAGCTGTGGCCATGGAGTCAGCAGAGAAGGGTAAATGAATCAGAGGTCAAAGATTGCAACGAGAGTGAGAGAAGACAAGAGAACACCGGAGAGTGTGAGGTGAAGAATATGAGAAATGAGAAGAGGTATTTATAGTACTGGAGAGCCGTATTTTAGAGAGGGAGAGAGAGAGAGAGAGAGAGAGAGAAGTGGGAGCACTAAGAATCTGAAATTGAAAAAGAGAATATCTATGCACTGAAATTAAGGGGAATGAGCATGTTTGCTAATAATGCCAAAAGAAAGTGGATCGCACATGAGAATTACTATTAATAGAATTCGACTAAAAGTTTGCTTCGTTTTTTTTTTATTTTCCACTGGACAGGCATTGCCCTTTACAAAATGTTGGCACCCAAGAATAAGCCCCCCATGCATCAATGGCTCAAACAATTGGTTGTGATTCAACTAATGTTATTCTTGCACTAATATTACATATTTAAGGGATAAAATCTAATATAACACAGTCTTTTAAATAAAATTTTATTATATTCTTTCTAATAATACTAACAATCAAATATTCATATCGTATGTTAAGATTTTATTATTAAACTTTTTAATTCATATAATATAATTTTATAAATCTTTGATTGAGAGAGAAAGAGGTGCAAAATAATGGAGGGCAATGTTATTTCTACAAGCCATCATCAACAAGTGTGCCTATGTGTGAGTGTGTGCGTATTTTTGTGCAGATGTGCTTTGTGCAGTCGGGCAAGTAGGGTGACCCATCATGCACTCATGTTCTTTGCTTCCTATTGTTTTCACTCCCCACCTCCCCTCCCTCTCATGCATCTGCCTTTGTCTTTTTCACATTTTTCTAAACTTTCTTTCTTCTTTTTTTTTTTTTTCCCTCAAAATAGTCACCTCCATAACCACTTCCATATAACGCTAGTCCACAACAATAATAGTTGAGAGATAGGAAAATTGGTCATATGATTTGATAAATAGTTATTAATATGTTCATTGAAAAACCAGACCTCACTCAATGCAAATCATCGTATGCAACTAATGAAGAATTTAAAAACTTTAGGATACAACTTGAGACTTAATATAAACTAATTTTCTCATTTATTCTTTTTTGCTATATTTAAGGAAAGAGATTCATAGCTCGAACCTTTAGTCGGAGTCAAGGAAATAGCATTTTTGGTAAAGTTTAAAACAAGTTTTAAACGAACTGAATTGAGTGTGAATTTGAATTATATTTTTAAAATTAACCCTTTTAAAAATAAAATCATTAAATGTTATTAATTATTTTCGACTTTAGTGCTAAGAAATTTGCATGGAAAATGAAAAGAAATATCGACAATAATCGATAATACTTCTTATACATAATTTTCTTATTTTTAATTTATAAAATCAAGAATTTAAAATTATTTTTTTATTATTATTTAAACATGAAAAAGCACCTAAGATTCTATAGGAATAAAAATGATAATAATAATGAAAAATTTTGGGAATATTGATCTAAGAAAGTACCAAAATTGGTCCCGACAAAAGGACTTTTCATCGTAGGCCGGTGTCCTACGTATGGGACTCAAATCAAACCACATTGGCCGGCATAAATTATTTCTCACAGAAAAGTACTAATATCTGACGTGGCACATACCTACCCTTAAAATTGTCCAAACTTGCCTAGTCTAGGAAAAGGATAACCCTTCACGTGTAAATGTCCTTTCGAAATACAATAAAAATCAAAAATTAAAGAAAAAGTGAATGGCCTTTCCGAGTTGATCCAGTGGGTTGTAGGTCCCACGGTTCTACACGCAACAGCTCTCCCGGCTCACGTCCTCGCTGGCTTGTACAACTCTCTCTCCTCGTTGGCCGCCTCGGACCGGTGATTAATGTATGTTTAGGCTAAATTGATGATAATAATTTTACTAAAAAAATTATTAAAAAAAAGGGGGGACAAAGCAATAAGGTGAGGAGGAGATTGAAAACCGTGCTGCAGCACAAGTTTGTCGGAATAAAGGGCAAATCGGCCATTTCGAGAACATCAAGATCCGAGGAGGATGTCCAAACTGGACATTTCGTACGCCAGCAACCACCGCAAAATCTCTCGGTCTCCTCTCAAACTGCGCGATCGTCATACCGTTCTGCGCCCATCGTGCCGTCTTCTGCCTTCTCTCTCTCCCCAGAGAAGCCGAAAGGCCAGAGCCGTGGGCCCCAATATGAAATTCCAACCCAGCCCTAGACGCATCTTTCCAATGGTATCAGGAAACGTGGAACCCAGTGCTGTCCAAGTCACTTTTCGGACGTGACAGGTATTTATCAAACGATTAACAATCGTGGGGGCGGGTGCGGTGTCCGGTTGATGGATCATCAATCATCATAGCGCCTTTTGACGGTTGGGAAAGGAATGAACAAATGGTGGGCACATCAGTCACCGTCCAAGCCGGACTAAGCTTTCTAATCTGGTTTGCTAAATATCACTTAGTCTACAAAATTAGGCATTTCCGATAAGCCAATTGCTTGGTTATCATTTCTCACTGGTATTTCTAATTTCCAATCAAAATGGTCATTAATAAAGATTAGTATAAATTAATTAGAAGTTATTAGACTTTTAGTTACACCTTTCAAATTTTTTTTATAAACAGAGGGCTTAAATTAAATATTTCATGTGACGGAAGAAATTCTTATACTCTTGTCTTCAAAACCCTTAATTTTTTTATTATTTTTTAAGAACGAAGAAATCTTACCAAAGCACTCTATCTCGAAGTCTTAATCAGTTTCATAAAAGTAAAATGATAGATTTTCATACAAAGCACCAAATTATGAATCTAGTTCTATAGGTTCAAATTCAGTTATATAGGCAAATTCATTTAAGATTGAGATTAAAGACATTGTTGACTTGATTTCTTCAAATCATATAAAAGATTTCAAATTTTCATGGCATAATTCTCCCTTTTCCAATTTCCTTTGAGTTTCAACAATTCATCCAATGATGCACTCCATAAAAAGCTATCGTGTTTATACTAAATAATGCACACAAATTATCCTTGTAGGGGCACTCAATGATAGAAAACTTTTACTCAAATATTTTCTATAAGCTCTAATATTTGAATTTTTATAGTAAATATGTATATTTTTATAATTTTCGTGATCTCTTTATAAACAGAAAAAAATAAATAATACTTACAAATTAAACTAACAATTAGAACAGATCTCAGAAGTTATCAGCAGCAACATCATATTCAATAATTTTTCATTTATGCATAGATGACTTACTAACCCCCCATCGGATAACCATGGTTGGACCAACATGGACCATCAAAACAACTTGTCTTCCCTATATGATTATGCGATACACACTCATGTATACATTATATCACTAATCAGGTGAAATTATAATCATACCTAATGGGCATGAATTATTTTCGATGAATATATCACACAAAACACCCTCATTGAACAAAAGTATATGATTAGCCAAAAAAAAAAAAATCCCGATCACTATTCACCTGATCTCACATTTAAAGTAAATGTGTCTCTCCCATCTTTTCAAATAGAGCGTAAACATTATAATACTAGAAAGTTTTCAAAATTCACATTTCAAAATTGTATCATTATTGATGTTTTCTACTTCTTTTGTGCTTACGCAATGTAACCAAAAGATTTATGTTTATCACCATTGGGAAAATTAACTTTAATATAAAAACTGTCACAAATATCGTGTTAAATCACTAAAATTAAAACTTAATAATTTAAATTTAAATTTAAATCAGATAGAAAAGAATACTTGATTTCATAGTTGAAAAACACAATTGACTGAAATCCTAATCTGGTCAGAATCCTATATTCGACCTTTTAGGTCAAATATATTCTTAGAAAAACTTTTTGTAGGGGTATTAGAAGAGTGGAGTAATACATTAACTTGGAGACCATAACCCTTTTTATAGTTGTAGGGTGACTTTTATCTTCCAAATCTATCTATTCAATTTATACCAACTATTCTTAAATCACCTTTCGACATTTTCTATCTAACATCTACACATTTATTTATTTTTATATTCTATAATATATATTAAATTCAAAATACCAAATTTCTAAATTCAACAGATAACTTTCATATGGGTTTAACTTAAATGACAATATACATTATATAATTATTTTACATAGAAGTCCAACGTTACATTAATCATCCAACATTTTCCTACTTGAACTATATGTGAAATCTTATAATTATATAATTGCGATATAACCAAATAATCTCAACTTTTTTTTTAGTACTGAAATGTGTCTCTAACTACTTCCATCCATCAATCATATCAATTTAGAATCAAGATGGCTTTTATTACATTTATTTCATAACTCAACCCATCGGTGGTCATGAAAATCGATAATACCGAATGATGTGAATCATGATATGGATATGCAGTATGGAAATGTCATGCAATATTATTTTTAACATACTTATTTCCAATTAGTTCTCTTAGTGAGATCATACCATATTTAATGTCAGAGTTTGATCCAAAACTGAATCCTGATTTTCGTAAAAAATGATTTTAAACTGCAATAATAAAAAATTATCTATATTAAATGAACATCTAAAATCACAAATTTCTACTAAAACTGAATATCATGATATGACATGATACTTATACAAGTAGTATGCTCATAAACCTTCTTGAGTGACAATCTCTTATTAAACATGCAATCATGGAGTTTGTATCAATGTATTTCATAGACAATTAACTATTTTGAATTCTTTACTTAACAATTAGGAACTTAATGTCAATATATTTTAATATTATTAAACTCTTGTTGTTATTGGAATAGAGATCTACTATTGTCACAAAATAATATCAATGGCATGTCAATACCATCCATTATCTTTAGTCCCATGATAAAGTTTCCGAATCATATTCCATGGTTGGATACCTTTTCATATGATATAAATTCTGCTATCATAGTGGAAGAAACTATAAGAGATTATTTAGTATTCTTCCAAGAAACGACTTTTTTTGTTAGCATGTAGATGTAACATAATATAAATTTCATACTATCTTGACATCCTCAAAATCGAAATCAGTATGCAGAATAATCTCAAACTAATCTGACCTCCAATATGTGAGCGTATGTTCCTTCTTTCTATGTAAATACTACAAGACCCGTTTGATGGCATTTCAATGGTTTATTCCCAAATTGTTTAAATATTTACCCAACATTCTTATAATGTATGCAATATCCAATTGCATACACACCTGAATATACATCAGACTTCCCACTGCTAATGCGTAGGGGAATCATCTGTATTTTCCATTTTGCAAGATCGCTTATGGGATACTGTTTGAGACTAAATTTGTTTCCCTTAGCTATGTGGATATCTTCTGATTTATAATCACAATTATCATATTTTTTTAGATTCTTTTTTACATGTAAAATCAGAAAAATATATTTACTCTCACAGAACTTATAGTATACACATCATCAACTAAATTAATCTCAAAATCTTACGATATGAAAACTTGATGAAATTTGTAATACCGTTGTCGGGATCTTCTTAATGGTACATATTCTAGAGGTAGTTGAGTTTGTTCTTCCAAACTGAGAGTTTCTCTAACATTGTCTGATTTTGTTGTGTTTAAAATAAAATCAGAGATATAAACCTAATCAAATCTAATAACACCTGGAAGACAATATCTTTATCCATATCTCTTCTGCACACTCAATATTTTCAAAAAACTAAATATTTTCTGACTCAAAAAAATGATCTTATTTATGGGATCACAAAATTTATATCTCTTTAAACTTTTTTAAGTACTCTACAAAATAACAACTAACCATCCCGACATCCAGTTTTTTTTATTAGGCCTAATAGACTTAAGCTCTGCTAAACAATCCCAAACGTGCAAATGCTGTCCAAAGTTTGTAAGGGGTTTTGATAGTTATCTTAGTGGGAAACCCTATTCAGAATGTATGTTACAGTCATGATTGAGTCATATCATGAATGATTGTCGATGAATATGATAGAACATCTTTAACAATTCCAAGAACCAAAAGGGATGGTCATAGATATCCGCATGTATCGCTTCAAAAATGCCTAAAGTCTAATTGGTTTCATATTTCATTTTGTTGGTTTATTTTCCTTTTATACAATCAAACTCATTAAGATCAAGAGAGTCAAGAGTTCATTTTGACACAAGTTTCTTTATTCTTCATTTGGAGATATGACCCAACTTTTATGTCACAACAAAGAGGAATTGCTATTGGTTAATTTTTAATTTATTCTTCAAGTATTAGCTAGTAAAGATTAACTACATGAACCAATTGTATCTATGAGATAAAAATTATCAGATTCTGATAAAAAACCAAAACCAACCAATTTGGATTTAAGAAATAAACTAACTTTTCTATTTTTGAAAGAATTAGTATAATTAAATTTGTCCAATACAAAAATAGAAATTAAATTCTATCTAAAGATAATACAACAAATGTTTCATGTAAATCCAAATAAAATCTAATTGTTAGTAATAATCTAAATCTAAATCTTCCTATTGCTTGTACTGAAACTTTATTACCATCGCCTATGTAAATGTATTTTTCACCATGATTTGACAGTTGGCAATTTAGGCAACCATGCATAGACACATTGGTGTAACTAGTTGCAATGGAATCTAGTTACCAAATGTGTCTTGATACTGAAATCAAATTAACCTCAAAACAAACCAAAAATAAGAAGTATACCTTTTTTCACACGTTATCCGTGATAGTTGGTACACTCTTTTCTTCTATGCTTTTTGGCACCACAAAAGAAGTACTCTTTCTTTTCCGGTTTATTTGGTGTTTTTTGTTGCTTTTTCTGAAGTGTCGTACTTGCAGTGTCTCTATACTGTTTCATTTTCTTTTATTTTTTGTATTTAGTGGTCAAGTGTTCTTGATGCTTATACCATTTTGAGATAAAATTCGTCAAGAATATACCAATCTCAATATTTTCACATTGACAAATCATTTCTCAATATCTTTAAGGAAATCTTTGACTATCGTAATAAACTCAAATATTGTGTCTCTAAAAGTTTCTAGGATAGCTCGTTTCATAATCATTAGACACATGCTATTTGATCTATTTTATCTTTCTTTCTCTCTCTTTTCCATAGACAGTACTCTTTTTCGTAAGTAATGGGAGAATCAATTCTTAACACAATCTGAAGACCTATAACTTGAAATTCGAGTCATTCAACTTAAAAATCAACTTGAGCCAGACATTAATACTGGTGGTCATGGTATTAATTCTCAAATAGAGAAAAGTAATCAATATATACTCACATGGAATTTTAAAACCAAATATATTTAAATATGAGTAATTCTTATCACAAAATATCGAACATTCTATTAATATTTCATCTTTGGACAAAATAATTTACTTGTAACTGATATGTTGGTATAGTAATCAAACGCTAATAATAATATTTTAACCAATTATTTTCTTTTGAACCGATAAATTGATCACATGTAAAATTGAATAATTGTAATGCATTTACTACCATAAGATGTATATGCAATTTTGTCAAATACAGACCTTCTTATGACTCATCCGATATTCACATGAATTGCATACACATAATTTTTTATATTGAAAATAAATTAATTTTCATAACAAATATCACTTTGGCAACATATTGTTTCAATCAATTCATTTTGAGATATATATCATATGTATAGTAATCAAACGCTGACAATAAAAATATGTTAATCAATTATCTTTCTTTGGATTGATAAATTGATTACATGTAAAATCAAAAAATTATCACGCATTTATTATCACAGGGTGTACATGCAATTTTGTCAAGTACGAATCTTCTTTTGGATCGATCAATACTCACATGAATTGTAAATTAATTTTCACAATAAAAATCATTTTGATAACATATTATTTCAATTAATTCATTTCAAAATATATAAAAATCATACTCATATTTGAATCATATCCATAATGGGAAATTTTTCAATTTTATCATATTGGATTCAATTTTTTGAAAATTAGATTATTTAAAACCCAATCTTATAAACTTTAAATTGGGCGTATAAAAGTCTAGTTTTATCGAATCTGTCTCCCTCATATTTCTTTTCCATCCCTATGCTTTCGTTATCAGCATAAAATCAAAATTTTCACCCTTTACCAACAATTGATCCAAGATTTGGCCAATTCCCGTTCTGCAATAGGAAAATTCGCAAATAGGTGATGAATTCATTTAGAATCGATTAAAAATCAGCCAACATTAGACTTATTTCCATCTTTTTTACAAAACTTTTCTATACATGTTATGTCATTGCACACTAAAAAAATGACCACTCATGAACACAAAAGGGATGATAAAGAATGATAAGGATGAAAAATAGGTTTAATTGAGTCCACTGAGCTTCAAAACCTTTGCACCCGTAATTGGGTTTGTTTGGAACCAAAAATTGACTCATAAATTCCTTAAAAAATGCCTTTTTTTGGGTTAGGTATGTAAAAAATTGTGAGAAAATCAATACAAAAATGAGGTATCACTTTATGTACTAAAACCCACTTTTTTAAAAAAAATTTTGAAAATTGTAGGAAGATTACCATAAAATGAGATACCACTTTACATACTAAAACCAACTTTCCTTTTAAAAAAATTGTCAAAATTATTTCGTTGGAATTCAAAAATCTTATTCTAAAGTTGGGAAGTCAAACTTTAAACCGGAAAAAATGAAAATTCGAAATCTTTATTTTTCCATCTTTTTTTTACAAAACTAGAAATTTTTTAATTGTAATTTCTTTTTTGAAATTGGGAAGTCAAACATTAAAAAAGGAAATTGAAATTTGAAAGATATATTTTTTTTTGTTTCCCAAAACCGGAAATTTTCTTAAAAAATATTTTATTAAAAAGTTTTTTTTCTAAAATTTAGAAATCATATCTTAAAAAAAAGGGAAATATTGAAATCTGAAAGTTGTTTTTTTTTTTATTTCCCAAAATTTGGAACTTTTTTAAAAGAAACCAGATTCCAAAACATTCTTTAAAACCGGATGTTCCCAATATATATATATATATATATATATATGAATCTAGAAATTTTTTAAAAGAAAATCAAATCATCAAAAATTCTTTAAATTTGGATTTTTTTTTAAAAAAAATATTTGCTATAAAAATAAATCCGAAAGATTCTTTTCAAAAAGAAAAGAAATCAACTTTCTTTAAAAAGGAGTATAAAAATAGCAAAAAACTTTGTCTCTTATATTCTTTTACCAGAAAAATGCCTCACTACTGGGAATCTCGAGAGGAGATCTCATACTTCCTTTTTTTAACACTGAATGTCCAATTTAATAAAAACTAGAATTCGAATTTGATGAAAACTTAATGTTGAATTTGATAAAAAACTGAATGTCGATTTTGATTAAAGTTTCTTATTTTTTTTTAATAAAACATCGAATATCGACTTTGATTAAAAAAACTTTCCAATTTTTTTTTTATTGAAATCCACACCTAAAAAATTCTGATTAATTTTTTTCCAAAAATCGAAATATCCACATAAAAAATTGTCATGCATATTTCAAAAAAACTCATATAATACCAAAATCATATAAGATATTAAAATATATAAAAAAATTCCATTGATTCAAGTACGAAGTATGAGTGGCCCATAATACCATTTGTTGGGAAAATTAGCTTTAGTACAAAAACTGTATCAAATATCGTGTTAAATCACTTGAATTAAAACTTAATAACTGAAATTGAAATTTAAATCAAATAAAAAGGAATATCTGATTCCATAGCCGAATAACTCAATTAACTGAAATCTTGGTCTAGTCAAAATTTTGCGTTTGACCTTCTAGGTCAAATGTACTCTCATAAAAACTCTTTGTATGAAGAGGATATTAGAAGAGTGCAGTGATGCATTGATATAGGGATCATAACTTTTTTATAGTTGTAAGGTAATTTTTACATTTCAAATCTATCTATTCAGTTCATACCAACTGTTCTTAAATCATCCTTCAATATTCATTATTTAATCCATCATAAATAATAAATATTCATTAATATCTACATATTTATTTATTTCAGTATCTTATGAAATAAATTAGACCCAAAATATCAAATTTCTAAATTTATAAATCACTTTCTATGGTTTATCTTAAATGATAATATGCATTATATAATTATTTTACATATAATCTCAGGATTAATGATCTAACAATCACATCTTCCTCTTCACTTCTACTACATGCATAAAAGTTTAGCTCCTACGCTAGAGTCCTAACTTCGTCCTGGATAACGTTTCAATTCCAAGCTCTATTGAGAAATTGTTGTTTGGGGGGGGGGGGTGTTCTTATGAATTTCTTAATTTCCTGAGGAAACTACCATTGCCAAATCCCAAAAGCTTTCCTCTTGTATTAACTATCACTACAAAAAAAAAAAAAAAAAATGGACTTCATAAGCTTCGGGCGGAAATACATTTAAAACTCATTTGGCAAAACTTATTTTGAGTAGCCTACACATTCTGAAAACTTATAAACTCATATATCTTATTTGTAAAATAAATTATTAATATTTAGATAAACTAATAATTACAAGATATTATTGGACTTTATCAGTTCTTGGTATATATATTTTTTTTGTGTGATTGACCATCGATATTTAGACTTATATTATAATTAATTTAGTTCGAGTTATAATCAGATAGCAACTAAAATCAAATTAATCAGAGTGTGCTCACAGCCACCACATTAGAAGAGGATTTGTGGCTTTCTTCCTACTATCAAATTACACAGTAATGGAATGAAAAATCATTAATTGTTTTACAAGTTGTGATGCATGTTTTCCTATTATGAAAATTTGAGTTTGAATATTTCATGCGCTTTCAACATTGATTTAGTAATGTTTATCAATGCGCTTGATATATATATATATATATGTATATGTATTTTTATCAGGTCATAAAAATTATAAAATTATATATATTTATAAAAATTTAAACATAAGATCTCAGGATAAATAATGGAGCAAACTCTTAACCACTGGGGTTGACACGCACGACATACTAGTTATTATGTCAACTTCCCTAAAAAATTAAAATCCCATGTTATTTAAAAAAGGTGAAATCCCATGTTATTGATTTATTCCTCTCCTCGGTAGGAGTAAAGATTTAATGAACTTTGAATAATAGCTCTAGACCAGGTGCCACGATAAATAAGGATCGTGGAATCCTCGGGTGGTAGTGAAATATCAAAATTATCAATTTTGTTTTAGCTATCGGTCTTCTATTTCTTTTTTTATTACGTAAAAATTTTATAAAATTATCAAAATACATATATTTACGAAAGTTTAAATTTAAGATTTTAGAGAAAACAAACGAGTTAAAATTCTTTATCATTTAGATATCTCTGACGATTTTTTTTTTCTTTGTTAAAGGCGTAAAAATTAATCCAAACGAATTTAAGAATTTTCGATGTTTTTGAAGCATCAATCAAGGAATGACCAAAGCAAATTGAAGGGCATAAAGTCCACATGACCAAAAGCTATATTTCATAAAAAGCAAACTTGTGATTCCATATGATGATTGCGGCCATCGTCTCTAAGCTATGCTTTTAACCCAATTATGCTCCTTTTTAAAATAACCAATTTTCATTAGGAGTAGGCCATCTCCTTTCCCTACCAAACATAGCATTCATTCTCAACTATAGCATCCATACACATTATTAGCCTTAGTATAGTTAAAACTATGCAATCAACTCAAGAATTGGAAGGGAAAAAAAAAAAAAAAAAAAAGGAAAAATGAAAAGTTCTAATCTTCATACTTATCTCTCCATGGCAAGTATGGTGGACCAAAATCATTTCAATCCGTCATATAGGACCCACTTGCAAAAGCAAAACAATTTTCCAAAGGCAAATCAAAGATACTAAAATGAGAAAATGTTAAGTGTGACAAGATAGGCTTGTTTAGGGTAGGATGGTATCCATCATTATTTCTTTGTCATATTTATTTATTTATTTATTTATATTAAGAGGATGATTAATTAAATTTAAATAAAATTTATTAGTACAATATTAATTTTAATTAAAAATTTTTGAATTTTATATAAAATTTTTATATTCTTTTAGTTAAAAATATTAGAAGAAAATTAAAAATAAAATAAATATAAATTATATCAAGTTGATATTTTTTAATGAGATGGAATCTAAGTTAATATATATATATATATATATATATATATATTTTTTTTTTTATTTATAATAATTTTTATTATGTAATATACTATATTTTTATTAAATCAGAAAGTGAGTTGCATATATAATAAATTCTTTATAACATATATTATTAAAATATCAGAATATTTATTTTAATAAAAAAATAAAGATAAAGTAGTTAACTTATTTCAATTAACTCTCAATCATATATCTCACTTTCCCCTTCTATCTCTCTTTGTCACTTTTTATAATTATTTTTTATTTATTTAATTGTTCTTTCTCTTGAATTTCTTTTTAATTATCTCACACGTATGTGCATATGATGGTATATGTATAAAAGCAAAAGATATACTTCACAAATTGGAATTTCCAGCCCGTGACACCCCATCCAAAACGTCTTCTTCTATTTGTTTCCGGTCGTGCCATCCGTACCCGGGACTGCCTGTCCAATAGTGACCTTCACGACCCTCTCTCTCTCTCTCTCTCTCTCTCTCACACACACATTCACATATATTCCGAGTCGGGTGGGGCCATTTACCAAGCTACCCGTCGCACAATTCTCTCTCTCTCTCTCTCTCGTGTCCCGTCTAGGGGGAGTTGGGACCATAGCTCATCCAAGAGAGAAGCAAAAGGTCAAAACCCCATTCCCCCCATTTCTTCTCTCTCTCTCTTTGGTTCTCTAGAAACACAACGGTTGTTGCCTTTTTTTGGTTGATTCTTTGACAAAACCCACCAACTCTTTTCAAAAATCCATGGTCAATTTTACTCCTTCCGGTCTTCTTCTTTCACAAACAGTCTTCCTTCTTTTAAACTGATTCGGTCTCTTCACATCGAATTTCTCAATTTTGGCTTACTGGGCATCTTGGGTTTGTCCCCATTTTCGTTTTCCATTTTATTTGTATTTTTGTTTTATTGTTGTTACTGTGGATGAGTTGATGTCTTTAGCGGTTGAAGCTGTTTCTAGTTGTTCCAAGAACATGGGGTTTGATGAAAAAACTAAAGAAGGTGAAGAGAAAAATGAAGTGCTAGAAAAAGAATTAAAAGCTAAGGAGAAGAAACAAGAAAATTGTGATGAATCAGGGGAGAAATTTGGGAGGCAAATGAATGAGACTGAAGAGGAAGAAGGAGAAGATGACGGTGAGGAAGGACTTAATGTTCAAGTGGGTCCTCAGTTCTCTCTCAAAGAGCAGCTTGAGAAGGACAAGGTTTGATTTCTTGTATTTTACTAAAATTTCTTGAGTTTGTTTATGTAGCTTGTGCACCGGGTGAGCCCTGTTGTTTATGTAGCTTGTGCTATTTTCAGTTGATTAATTTTCTGGGTTTGGGTGGTTTTAGTGATTTAATTTCTGTTTTTTTTTTTTTAAAAAAAAAAAGGATGATGAGAGCTTGAGGAGGTGGAAAGAGCAGCTTTTGGGGACTGTGGATTTTGACATCGTTGGAGGTAATTTTTGTTTGTTTTAATTGAAAATTTGGTTACCTTAATTTTAATTTTCCTACTAGTATCATTAATCACTTGTTTTTCTAGAAAAAATCTCTGGCTTTGTGGCTTTCATCATTTGTACTCATTAGGATTAACTTCTTGGATGTCCCATATAGTTTTATTTATTCATTTATCATAAAGAGGGTCCAGTTAACATAATCTGGTGTTGAACACTACAGGGTCCATCTTAATAATTGGTTGTTTTGATTCTTTATTTTTTTATTGATGATATGTTGGCATTTTAAATTTTGAAATTCTCCATGACGAATTGCTGTAGGCTGCTCTGAATCTGTAACGTCCTGTTCACCATCATGTATGTGTTTCACATAATAAGATGTGACTTTGCTGATGCAACAAACTTTAATATTTCAATAAATTTATTGAAGGTCAAATGATTTGTTTTGCAAACTTACGCTAAAAGTTGTCTAGTTAAGGGTGGGCTGAAAATGAGCATTTTGATCCAAGTTGGAGAGTGGGGTCGCGTCATCTACAAGCAAGTTGAAAAATCTTGTTCAAGTTTAATGAGTTGAACAAGTCGAGTCAAATCTTAATCCAACTTATCCCTTTAAACATGTCTAAACAAATGACAAATATACAAGCATAGGTCAGTTTGTATATCACAATCATTTTTTGAGGCTTGTAACTACTTGGACAATGTGAGCCGTTAGCTGTTTATGAGTGGATCAGTTCATTCATAGCCCTAGTCACGGGTTGCATTTTGGTTTCTGTTTTTTGTTTTTAATTTGTGTGCTGCTATCAAAATCCATCTCTGTGTTCTGATTATTTGTTAGTTTTACAAGGAGGGCATTGCCCTATTAGGGAAGGGGGAAATTGAATCCACACCCTATGTGCTGACCAAATGGTTGGTGGTATTTTCATGTTTTATTTATGATGTTTATAGTCACCGTGTGGATCTCAGTTTCAATTGAGCAGCTGCTTCTGTTTCTTGATATGATTGGTGTCAAAATGGTAACCTAATCACAATGGAGATGCTTTTGTGTCAGGATATAGGATGTTTTAGACGTGTTGATCTATTCTACAAAAGTTACAAATAACTAATCTGCCTGCCATGTTCAACCTCACCTCCGGACTGTTTGAACTAAATTCAGGTTCTCAATATATGTTTAATTTTACGAGTTATCTTATAAAGGCCGTAAAAGAAATGCATAATGCTGAGAACATGTCAAACTAATAAACAGATGGAATCTAATTGAATACCATTATGCTATATATAGTATTGCATTGTAAAGCTACTCATTATGGTTTCTGATTTAGAAATGAAAGCACTTTGTGCAACTCATTATGCCACTCATTACCTGGCAACTTTGACTAGTCCTATAAGATCCTGAAGGTTTAATATGGCATAGCACCTAAGTTAAGCATTAATTTCAGAGTCTGACCTATTATAATATCTTTGTCACATGAAAGTGTGGCCTTTTCTTATTTACATATAGTTGTCCTTTTTTTGTTTTTGTTTTTTTTTTTTCCTAGTTGTCACACTATTGTTTATAAGAAACAGAAAGTAGCTTGACTGTTATTGATGGATGCACTTAGTATGGTACACTGTTTCTATCATTTTCTCTGTCTAATTACTCACCCATATCCCACTGTAAAGCACTCCATTCAAAGTATTGAACCTCTCTACACTGCATCTGTGGAAACGTCCATTGGTCAATGTATAAGTTCACTCTTTGCATGTTAATTTTTAGCGTCAACCCTTACTTGCAAGTCACAAAAAGACTAAGTGTGCCAGTTGTTGATTAAGGACGTTTCCTTCGGCATAAATTTACAAATTTGTATGGTCTAGTTATAATGTTGGACTACCATATTTGTTCACTGTGAAGTTCACTAGCTGCAGGAATATGTAGCACTTTCAATCAAAATGATTTATGCATTTCCATTCTTATGCTGTTCATCTGCTGCATAGAACTGTTCTTTACCCGTAAAAAATGTTTTCCTAGGCTAAAATGGCTAAAATTCTGCCTCTTCTAGTAAATGATGCTATGGTTCAAAAGAACTAACTTGAGATCAACTCATGAAAGGCTTGTGGCATTGTGTCTCCAGTCTTTTCTTCTTTAATTGCGTCGCTGTGCTTCTATCTGCTTGATGATGGTAACCTTATTTCCTCTGTAGAATGTCTGGAGCCAGCTGTCAAAATCCTCAGTCTTTCAATTGTCTCCCCCGGCAGACCTGATATCGTCCTCTCGATTCCTGAAGCTGGAAATCCGAAGGGATTATGGTTTACTTTGAAAGAGGGTAGTCGGTACAGCTTGAAATTTTCCTTCCTAGTGACAAACAACATTGTGTCTGGACTCAAGTACACCAATTCAGTCTGGAAAACTGGTGTTAAGGGTGAGCTATCTCCTCAATATCTCATGCCAATCCTTAGTTGATCAAACAATTATTCTTAAATTTTTAATATTTTCGTCTTTTTTCATCTGGCAGTGGATAGCACCAAAGAAATGCTAGGAACATTTAGCCCTCAGCCCGAGCCTTACACACACATGATGCCTGAAGAGACAACCCCTTCGGGAATTTTTGCCAGAGGTTCATATTCAGCTAGATCAAAGGTTAGATAATTGTTTTAAAATCCTATTTTTAGCAGCACTGGTCATGCCAATGACATTCATATAGCAAAGTAGATTGTTTGTATCTAATGGCATACGAGGAAAAGCTCCAAAGGAGGTTCACCTCTACCAGAGGTGAGGCTTATACACAGCCCATTTTCTGCTTAATGTACATCTTACTTGGGACAACAGCTATTACTGTAGAGGACATCAGTGCTATTGCCTTGTGTTTCATACCTGCATGAATGCCTGCAAAATGATTAGTAGGAGACATTGGTTTAGTGGAGTCCATTAACATATACAGAAACCATCTCATCTGTACATGCCATGTGGCATGCGCTTGCACATTTTTAGCTGTTAACCCAAGCACACCACATCTTTTCCTCTAGCATTTTTATCTTCAGTGCATCACTCACTCCATTATGCTAAATGTCATTTGCAGTTTCTTGATGATGATAATAAGTGCTACTTGGAGATCAACTACACCTTTGACATCCGGAAAGAATGGGCCAGCCCTCAAAAGTAGGAACACCAGCTTGTGCATTAGGACCTCTTTTGTAGTGATAGTGTCTCTACAACAGTCTACGTAAGTGCTACTGAATCCCTCATTCCTTCTGCAGCAATGTTAACCTTTAGTCCCTGCCAAAAGCCACTTCCAGCTAAAACATTTTGAAGAACTTGTTCTTATGTGATTTGCTGAAGGATTGCTGAATGTGTGATTTTCATCTGATAAATTTTTTTAAGTGTTGCAATCCTATCATCTATTGCTTCCACGGTGTCACTGTGGTAGGTACTGAACTTACCATTACTTCCACTCTCACATTTAAAGTGTTAGGACGTTAGAAATTCTATTACATTGTTAAAGATTACTGATGAGCAGACAATGGCAATGATGTCATGGAAGGCTCAGATTGAAAATTCATCTAACAGCTCTGTAGTATGTATTCTCCATCATGGGGCAATTCTATTATATTGTTGAGGAGGATTGTGATATACCATAGAACTCAACTCTCATTTTGCAAATCAAATCAATACTAAATCTACCACCTTCATCAACATGGGTTGGCTTAACTGGATGTGGGGTTGAGTACCTTTAAGCATAACCGAGTTTCGACTTCCGCTGGGAGTATTTGGCCCTCATATATATGGAGCATTCCCCGTTGGGAGACCCGTCCTCCGGAAGGAGCCACTGCAGCGGTCGGTCTGGATTAGTCGGAACGAAATCTCATATACCGAACGGTGTCCAAAACATGGTATCGAAAAAAAAAAAAAAAAATCTACCACCTTCTGTATTGCTGTTAACCTAATGCACAACACCTATGATAACATCAGGCAGCTCGGCCCAAGCATGAGGCCAGTAAACCAAACCCAAGCCTAAGCTTGGCCATTGGGTACTGCTGCTTTAGGAATCAGATGCTAAGGGACAGGTTTGCCCCTTTCTTATGTATCATATACATGTGTGTGTGTGTGTGTGTGTAAAGATGAATTTATTCAAGAAAGGATCATGCTATCATCTTAGAGGATATGCACAAAATAAAAAGATGAAGTCTCTTCTTTTCATACATACTGAATTAGTGGCTAAACAAAGTTTAATCTGGGCATGGGCCGTCATATTGTGAAATAGTGGGACAGAAGACCATTAGCACCGCCTCAAATACCCGTTTGAAAAGGATATTCTATCATAGTGCCACCCTTAAGGGGATAGGTCCAATGATATTTTTCCTCTCCAGACACTGAAATTAGGACAAAATATGGTCCAACTTAAGCCTCTTCCAAATTAGAACAATCAAGGCCTATAAAGTTTGTGCAAGCAAAACAAGGACTAACAGTGTTTATTCATAACAACATGCAAATATTTTTATATTATTAAAAAGTAAAAAATGGAGTTTATGCCACGGAGAGGACTAGTTGAAGCCCGGTGCACCTAATATCAACATTTACCACCAACGGACAATTGATTTAATAAGTAAAGATATTAGATTTTTTAATTAAATTTTGAATTCAAAATTTAAAAATTAAAAAAATTACGTGGCCCCCGGTAGCTACAGCACCAATATATATATATATATATCAACCTTTACCTGTGTAGAAGTAGATACATGGTCTTGAATTTAATTGATCTTCACAAGAAATTTCTCACCATTGTAAAAGACTAGAAACCCTAGTGGTCCAGCCCTTAATCATTTACTCCTTTGTTGTGTTAGGTGTTCAATTTTTGAACAACCTTAATTTCACTTTACTCATCAGAAACTCCTCCTTTTATTGTCGGCATGGAGGAAAATGAATTTTGGAAATGGAAGAATGAAGTGTCTTTTTTGCGTGGCCAAATTTGTGTGGAAGTTTCCATCTTATTTGTTGGTAGAGGGTTGGCCTCAAAGGAGCTATATGGGTAGAGAATCAGCTTGAAAGGACTGCTGACAATAGTATTGTTTTGGTGACATACACCTTTCGATTTCTCCTGCCCCTTTCAATTGAATGGGTCCTTCAAAGAATGTTTCCTCTCTCTCTCTCTCTCTCTCTCTCTCTCTCTCTCTCTCTCTCTCTCTCTCTACACCAAATCAGATGTGTGTGGATAGAAGAGGTTAACCTACTTAAACTCGACAACAAATGATTTTCAGCAATGAACGGTAATTATGCTCAATATTTTATAAGATCTTGATTAGGTGAGTTTCACGCCATGTGTGCCTTAAACAACGTGACTTTAATGAAAACCCTAGCTTTAACAAATAAATCGGTTTTTTTTTTTCACTATACCAACCGATATCTAAAACTATATTTTAATTTATTAGGTTTGGGACTCGTAATAATCCATTTAGGATGTTATCCTCTCAACATAGTCGATCTCATATCCAAATCGTAAGTCGAACTCAAAATCTGATTAAGAGATTTAACGTCACATCCCACTAAATGAATTGATCGTTATTACAAATAAATCAGTTTTAAAAATCATTAAATCACACCTTCTCCGAATAACGATAATTAAGACAAAAGTATCTTTTTTTTTGGCTAATTATTTCCCGACAAAAGTCAAAATTAAGTTGGACCATCAGACTCAATCAGAATTAATTAGCTTAATTTGACTAAGTTTACATCTTAATGAGGCGAGTTTCACGTGATGTGTACCTTGGTTAAAATGCGGACAGTGATGTTATCAAGGCGACTAAAACGGTGTCGTGTCGACAGATTTGTCTTTTGCTACATGCTAACATTAACGAGGGATGCGCATTTTTGCACAACGTGTCGGAGGTGGTGCGCACGTTTGTCAAGTGATTTGATTTGGGCTCCCGAATGAGTTGTCGGAGCCCGTCAAAGTTGTGGGTCGGCCCAAAACGGCCCGTGGGCCCACCGACATAATCCATCTCGTGAGATATTGGATTTTCATTTTATCATTATTTGGTCTTTCTTTTCCCTTTTGTTGGCTTGGCTATCACCATTTAGACCTCAATTATTTTATTTTATTTTATTTTTAATTTTAAGAAAAACCCAAAGAATACACAAAACCAAAATCTAATCAAGAGATATATAGAATTAAAGATCGTTCATTAAAAAAATGATAAATTTAAAAATAAAACTGTCTAAAATTTTAAAAGCGTTATATATACTATTAATTTAGAATTTTATTTTACGATAAATTATAATTCTCATATTTTATATGATGTTGTAGTTCAATTATTTTATAAAAAATCTGTTCGTGAAGAAATATGTGTCATAAACTATGATTTTTGGTGTGAAAAGTCTGAATGTCTATGCAAAATATCTAGATTACTTCATAAATTTTTTATTTACTATTTGATAAAATTTTTAGAATTGAATACCCCCTTAATTGTGCTTCTAAGGATTTTTGAACTTATACAAAATTATTATCGATATGCTTCTAGACAATAAAATTAATGGCTTATTCTACCTTTAAGCGAAGGAAAACTTCGGAGCAAGGATGTCTAACAACTTAAATTGTCCTTTATACTATATCAATCTGTATCTGAAATTATATTATAATCAATTTGGTTTGTAATTTACAGTGATCCATTTAGAGATTATCCTCTCGACGTAGTTTGTTTTGTATTCAAATTATGAGTCAAATTGAGAGTCATAAACAATAATGTGGATTCATGATGGGAAATTAGTGTGTTAATTGTAATTAACATCATAAATATGAGCAAAGAGATATCTTGCCATTGATTATTATGGGGGTAGAGGAATATTTTACATTTTTTTTTGTTTTTATGTGGCTAATGAGCTGAAGACAACTCATTGGCTTTGTACAAAATTGCCCAAAAGGAAAATGATAACCTTCCACTTAACTTTTTTGAATCGGTGGTTGCTTCATGCTCATTCCTTCAAGATGTTAAGAAAAAAAAAGCCAGCTAAACAAGGTTTTTCCTTTTGAACCAATTGAATTAATTTCACTCGTTATTCCACAACCCACAACTCCCATGCTTTTAAACTAGGTTTTAAATCTTTTTTTTTTCTTGGGGGGGGGGGGGGGGGTTGGGGCAGGGTTTAAACTGTAAACAATGGGCCAAGGCCCAGTAATATTTTTTTTATTCATATTATTGATATTTAGAATCATATTTTAATTAATTTAATTTGAGTGTATACAGAATTCTATTTGAAAAATGGATATTTTAGTATAATCTTTTTTATTTTAAAATTTTGAATTTAAAATTTAGTTAAAAGATCTAATAGTGTATTCTATTAGATTGACTGTCTATTGATCAAGGTAAACAATATTAGAAAATCTTATGGAAGGAAAATGTACCCAAAAATTATAAAGTTCCAATCTACACCTCAATCAAGTCCGGTTCATAGCCGCTCCCATTGTTGAAGACCATTTCACACATTTGCTTTTTTGGAATGTTATGTTGATCTTGAAAACCACACGAACCAACTCACATTTCCAACATCTTCTCCCCAGGCATATCATGAGTAATTCAAATAATTGAAGTTGATATGTAATTTTTTATTATTAAAAAGGACAAAATGACACATCAAAATAGCATCTTTTTAAATCGACAGACTCATAATTCATGACTTAATGTAAATATTCGACAAACTTAGATATATTGGTTTTTATTGGAAGAGCAGTGGTTGAAGGGTCGATGTGGTGATCAAACGTTAAAAGTCATTAAACTTGTAAATGATCATGAGATGGAGAAGAAGAGTCATGAGAAATTAAGGGGAGGTAATTTTTGTGACATTGAAAATGTAGAGGGCAAGGTTTGGTGACTAAAGGCTAAAAAAACAATCAGTTGAGATGTTGATTAGGAAAGCCTACCTTACAACATAGGGGCACACTCAAACTTCCTCCTATAAAAGTAGTCTCATAATTTGCATTTTGTTATAAGAAAGAAAAAGTACCAACCATTTACATTTGGGACACACCCACTTGTGACTCTCTCCTTCTCTCTCTCCTTTTACCAGCTGTGCCACCAATAGTACAGTTTTATCTGCTGAATAAAACCCACTTTTTTGTCCTTTATAAAACTCTCCCACGTTACAATTTCCAGTTCATTATCACCCTCTCTAACACTGTTTTCTGTCTGAATTCCTCTGTCAGGTCCGTTTTGCTCAACCCCTTCTCTGCATTTTAGCTCTTCTTTAATGGGCTCGATTCACTTTTCTTAGATCTTTGCTTAAACTTCTAATGATTGTAGTTTATTTTTTAACTGTTTTAATTAATGACCCTTAATTTGCTTCTGGGTTTTGTTGAATGGGTTTATCCAGATCTGTTTCTGGGCTACTTTTTGATGTTCATTATGTGGTTGTTGATTTGTTTATGAGATGCATGCGGCATAAATGTGGATCTGGCATTGGGGATTTTTGGCAAGCTGGTCACTTTGTAAAGTTGTGGAACAGGAAAATGAAGCTCATATCTAGTGAACTTTACTCTACAATGCGGTTCATATTGCCATTTTTAGAGTTCAATGAACTGTCTTATCCTGCTTTTTCCAAAGTTTCGTTCTTTTTAAGCCGATGGTTCTTCAAATTTTTATATAATGTTGGAACTTTTTGGATCTGTCGTTGAAGATCTGTTCATATATAGATAGCATTATGCATTTACGTTTGGCTGCTTGAGTCTTTGTTTCCTCTTTTAGTCCGCTGAATGGGCGCAAAAAAGTGTTTTCTTCGTGCCATAAGGACTAGGGTTTCTATCTTTGGAAAAATTTTGGAAATCATCCTTTTCACCTACATTATGATCGTGCTAGGGTTGCACTTGGTGGGTTTTAGTTGTTTGACGCAGATCTAATGATTAATGGGTTTTGATCATTTCAGGAATTCAGAGTGAACATCTAGCAAAAACCACAAAGTCCGGTAGAAAATGGATTTAACAAGGGCTTTTGTGTTTACTTGTACCCTATTGCTTTTATGTTGTTCATCAGCATATGCTCAAAACGTTGGAGCTCCATCACTGAGCCCTAGTCCTGCACCAGCACCGACGCCACCATATGTTAATCTAACAGATTTGCTTACCGTAGCCGGTCCATTCCATACATTTCTTAATTACCTTATACAAACTAAGCTCATCGAAACAGTTCAAGACCAAGCCAACAACACTGATGGACTCACACTCTTTGTACCAAAAGATGGTGCTTTCTCATCATTGAAAAATCCATCTCTATCCAATCTCACCGATGAACAGCTCAAATCTCTCCTTTTGTTCCATGCTCTATCGCACTATTACACACTTGCAGACTTCAAGAACCTTAGCCAGAGCCCTGTTCCTTCAATGGCTGGAGGTTCATACACTTTGAATTTCACCGATAATATGGGGACCGTGCACATTGGTACAGGATGGACAAACACCAAAGTCAGCAGTAGTGTGCATTCAACCGATCCTGTTGCAGTTTATCAGGTTGACAAGGTTTTGCTTCCTGAGGCAATCTTTGGAACTGATATTCCTCCAACCCCAGCTCCAGCACCAGCTCCCGACATTAGTCCTGCTGCAGATGTTCCATCTCTCTCTGGTGAAAGTGGGTCTGCACCAAAATCTTCCGAGGACAGTTCTTCTTCATATAGAATCAGCAGCTTTTGTGTCTGGAACAGCTTGGTTTTGGCAATTTCAGCTGTGCTGATCTCATTCTTGTAAGAGAGAAAATTTATTGATTGAGCCCTAATTTATGTTGAGAGGATGTATCCATATTCACTTCATTTGCTTTGATTTTTGGCGCCATTTTTTCATCGTATATGTCATTGAAACGAGTTTGAGGATGTGAGTTCTTTTGTTATTATATATTGTTTATCTTAATTTATCGGCCTTCTTCTATATGCCATTTGTTTGTGAATGGTAATAGTTATGATTTGTATGTAAATCGAAGACTACTGCAGTGGCAATTCCTACTTGGTAATGTAAAATGCTTGTCGTTATCGATTATTTCATCAGGTGAAGTAAATCTGCAATCCAGTTTCTGCTTTTGGCAAGAAAAACAAAATATGATGGGAGTCTTGTAGAAGGTTTCAAGTTTTCTTATTCATGCCATTGCAGGCAAATAAAAGAGGGAGTCGTTTTCATGGCATATGACATTTCCAGGCAGAATGATAGCTTAAATTCCTGAATTTTCCTAATTTTGATGCCATTGCAAGCAAACAAAGAGTTAAGGTGGTCAATGTCAAGAAAATGTTGCGCCTTGGTATTCTGAAATGTGTCCAATTGCTTTGCTTGTCCGAGACAAATAACTCGTAGCAAAACCTATAACACCAAATGTCCCATTAGCTCAGCCTGCATTGGATGGGCGGCCATCCTTCATTCTCCAAGAGGACTGTGGAAGGATGCATTGGCCTATTCTCTAATCAGATCTTAATAATCCTTATTGGCTTCTATTTGATACCTTTCTCGGCCTTGCCTTTTGGCTAAGATCAAGTGTGTATTGGTTTCTATTTGCTGCATATAATGATTGAATGTAGGAAACTTGAATACGTGAAATCGTCCTAAAGCATTGATAGTATTTGTAAAAATAAGGGTATAGGATTAGGATCAACCATGATCCATCCTAACACTCGGAGCCCCCCATTACCCTTTTATATCCGCATATATGTACAATCCTTCGAGGCAAACCATGACGGATCCTTATTTATTCCCCCAATGAAACTCATGGGGCAGACAACATTTGACAAATTAGGCTACTGATCTTTTTTATATATATATATATATATTTCTTATAACTGATATTTGAAATCATATTTCGATTAATTCAATTTGAACGTTTATGAGACACTATTTAGAGAGCAATTTTGAATCCAAAATTTGATTAAGAGATCTAGCACTCATCTCTCTAAACTCACTGTCGGCTACTGTGCTTTAGTACTCAAGAATTTTCAGTCCTGTTTTAGTGACACCAATGGAAGAGGAATGTAGCCATATTATATGCTAAAGATAGGACAATTATAGGGCACGAGTAAAAGCTTTTTGCTCTAACAAAGTTTTTAAGGCTTGATTCTCCTCTTGGCCCCTAAAACTATGATCCAAAATCATTTTTGACCAGCGACATTTAACAATACTTTTGTAAGGCCGGCATTTTTTGGCGAGCCAGATTTACATACATGGAGTTGTAAGTCATCAGCTTTTTTTTTTTTTTAAGTAATATTTAGTAACATTTAATTGTAATAAAAAATTATTTCTTCGTTAAATATTTATTAAATTTTTTTCTTTAAAAAATTTATCTTCACGGAGTTTGAAATTCTAAGTATTAAAATATAGCCATTTGGTAAAGTGAATATTGCTTTGTCACTTCAATTTTATTAATAATTAAATTAATATATATTGAAGAATATCACAATGAAAGAGAAAAAGTTTTAAAAATATTTTAGAAGGTTATAAGTCCAAAGTAATTTTAGGCATAGTTAAGGGGTCCAAATGGAACTTAAGCCAATCTTCAAGTTTTTTTCTTATTTTAACATGGATGTCAAAATATATTTGGTCAATAAAATCAAAAAAATAAAAATTAATTTTTTTAACCTTATTAATAGATATAATAATTTCTTAGAGTAAATTATATGCTCAGTCCCTAAAGTTTACTTCATTTTCACAAATTAGTCTTTATAGTTAGAAATACTATATTGTGATCCTCAAACTTCTAAAAGTGTAACAAGTTAGTTATTCCGTTAATGACGATGACAAAATGACCGTTAACTGCTTATGTAGAATGATGTGATAGTTTGTATATCATACGAATACTGACGTGCCATTACCATGTCAACACTAAAAATATCTCAAGTATGCCACGTCAGCACTAAAGGGACTTCTAGTCTTAAATTAAACAAAAAATGAAAGTCTTCTATCTTTCTCATTCTCTCTCCCTTTCTTTCTCTCCTCTTTTTCTCTTCCCTCTACCAGTCCATTACATTGCCAATGAGCATGCCATCGGACGACGAACTTCGATACTGGGGAAGATGAATCAGTCGACACCAGTGATGGATTTGAGGTACGATCCTTTTGTTTCATGCTAGAAGTCGTCATTTTAGTCACCGCTGAGACTCTCAATGTCCGTTCATATACAACCATTGATTGGATCTCCAATACTGGAGATGATCGATCTTAGTGAGGTGATGATGAATCTGAGCTCCAATTAGAGCGATTCCTTTGGCAACCTTGTGATTTCTTCTTCAAATCTCTACATGTTGAGTTTGTTTCAGAATCTAATGAAGCCTTTGAACGGCGACTAATGGGGCAGTCGAGTAACTATCATTCGCCATGGTAGTCCAACATGAATCGTCTTCCCACAATGATCGATTGTCTTCCTTGACGATGGTGATTCGAATAGCCTCTGAGACACAACCTTTCGATGATGAGGATTTGTTGAATGGATCTTCAATGAGAGGACTTATAGGACTGAGTGCTAATTTCGGAAATCAAATATGAAGGCTTGAAGGCATTGCGGAAGGGGGCTTTTCTTACATGGGCTAGGCTTGGTCCTCAGCAATTTGTGTTTTAGGTTTCATATGAGAAGTTTCAAACTCTTGCTAGACTCTTTTCTTTTTTATACTTATACGTTCTTTCAATTAGCATATGTTTAAGGTCATATCTGCCCTTCAAAATTAGTATAACAATCAATTGTGAGTGAAGGATTTAGCCATTCTCTAGAAAAAGCCAACACTTGGATGAAAATCTCAGGTTCTCTTCTTGTCCTCTGTATTAGCAAGTAATAAAGGTTGTACAACACAGGTTTCATTGGAAGAAAACAACCGATCTTATGTAAAAGACTCTGTCATTTGTTTCTCCTTAATAACCTAGTCAACTATTAAAGCTAGAATTCATGTTAATTCAAACATTGTATAAGTAATGAAAAAGCTCTGTTTTTCAACTGTCAGCCGTGAGCATATTACTCTGCCAAATTGAATAATTTTCCAACCATTACTGGGGCCATTGCCCTGAATCATGGTAAGGGAGAGAGAGAGAGAAGTGTTTTTATTATTCCATTGAGAGAGAGAGAGAGAGAGAGGAGAAGAGAGAGAGAAAAAGGGGGAGAGGGGAGAGAGAGAGAGAGGAGGGAGGTTTTTTCATTTTTTTAGTGAGAGAGAGAGGAAAGAAGAGAGAGAAAGGGTAGGGGAGGAAAAAGAGAGAAGAGTTTTATTTTTTTGTTTAAGACCAAAAAACCCCTCTGGTGCTAATATGGCATGCATGAGATATCTTTGGTGCTAACATAGTAATGACATATCAGCATTCGTATGACACGTAATCTGTCACATCATTCCATATCAATAATTAACGGTCACTCTGTCGTCGTCATTGACGGAAGGATCAACTCGTTATAGTTTTGAAAATTTGATAATCATAAGATAGTATTCCTAATTATATAGATTAATTTGTGAAAATAGAGAAATTTTAAAGACCCAATATGTAATTTATTCTAATTTTATACAAGGATAGTTTTTAAAGAAATTATTTAATGACTTAATTTCTAAAAGTTGAATGGACGGATTGGGCGCACGTACCAACTAACATCACATCCTACACAGCAAAATTTTTGTAGTATAGTAAGAAGAAAAGCATTGGTATTGAGTTGCACTCTCTCTCTCTCTCTCTCTCTCATCTCCTGGGTCTTCGCTTCTCCGAAGGCAAAACGGTTTTCTCTCCTCTGTCCTTCCCTTCCATCCAAACTCTCTCACTCTTCATCTCTCTCTCTCTCTCTCTTTCCCCCTCAACATTCATAGAACAAGCGCACCAAATGTAACACCTAAAGAACACTTGTATATACAAATTACAAACAATGACGTATTCGACGTATTCGTTCAATTTCATATCTAAATTTTGATTTTTTTTGAAGGTTCGTTTTATGTCCCATACGCATTTTTTCGATGATTCTTGTGTTTAATACTAGATGCAATCGAACCCCAATTGGCTTTTCCTTGTGGGTGATTGCCTACTTTTTTCTTTTAGAACAATGCCACCTTTTTTTTTCATTGCATTCACGTTTCTTTTGATGGGTACGATGTTTTCTCAAGTGGATCTATGTTCTTTTGTCTTGATATGTGTTAATGCTGTTTGATTGACATAAGAGTTGGCACAATCTTATTTTTAGCTTTCATGGGTATATAAGGTTTTCCCCCTTCTTATCTTTTTAATGTGGATTTATGTGGTTCGCCGTTCGGTTTTCCAATGCTTTTACTCTGAATTCTTTGAAATTTCTCATGGTATTAATTGAACTTGTAGTGATCATGAGCTTTTCAATGTTTGTTTTAGGAATTTTATGTAAAAGAGTGTAGGCAAAGATGTCTGGTTTTGCGGGCGTCGTTGTTTCTGATTCATGGCTCCAAAGCCAATTCAATCAGGTCGTGCTTCGCGGCCTCAAATCAAAGGTAAAAAAATTCAGACCCACCTCATGTCATCACCTACATGTTTTGCTGCTACCTAAATTTGAATAGAGAGGTCATATGTTGTATTGGTACTTTTGGTGGAAATGTTAAATGGGGTGCATTTGTTTAGTTTCTATCAATGAGGAACGAAAAGGGTCATGTAACGGTTGGAGACTTGCCGCCTGTAATGGTGAAATTAAAGGCTTTGAGTGAATTGCTTAGTGAGGATGAAATCAAGGATATCTTGGCAGAGAAGTCTAACATGGAAGATGAAGTGGATTTTGAAGCATTTCTTAGGGTGAGGCCATTGTTAATTGAAGTTTCCTTGTCCATTTTTTTGTCTTATGTGGTCTTTGAATTAATGGATGCATTGTAGTTTTGGGGTTGATAGATTGTGCTAATTGGTAGGTATATTTGAATTTACAAGCAAGGGCTTCTCAGAGTAATCGGAAATTGAAGAATTCAACTTCTTTTCTTAAAGCCCCGACAACCAAAGTTCTCCATACTATTAGTGAATCAGAGAAGACTTCTTATGTTGCCCATATCAATGGTTACCTCGGAGAAGATCCATTTTTGAAGAAGTATCTTCCTTTGGATCCAGCTACAAATGCTCTATTTGATCTTGCAAAGGATGGAGTTCTTCTCTGGTATGGACTTTGGATCATCTGATAGTTCTCTAGTAGTTAATATGCATATCTTGAGTTCACATATTTTTCTGCCGTGCAGTAAGTTAATTAATGTAGCCGTTCCTGGAACCATAGATGAGCGCGCTATTAATACCAAACATTCCCTAAATCCGTGGGAGAGAAATGAGAACCACACCCTTTGCCTCAACTCTGCAAAAGCTATTGGCTGCACTGTTGTGAATATTGGAACACAGGACCTGGTTGAAGGAAGAGTAAGCTTCAACTTAAGACATTTAATTGTATTTAACAGTTTTAATTAGCTGTTATTATTGTTGTGAAACTTACTAAACTTTCCCCATCTTCTCATCTCTCAGCCCCATCTGGTACTTGGATTGATTTCTCAAATAATCAAGGTACCTCATGAAAACTTATTTCTTGCTTAGCATGCTATTGCTGATGATCTCATTGAATTTAGGCTAATTTTTGGGTGTTATTGTCAGATTCAACTATTAGCCGATCTCAACCTGAAGAAAACTCCTCAACTTGTGGAATTGGTGGACGATAGCAAGGTTTTCTAACATGTTGATTGGTTTTAATTATCTATGACTCTTTTCTTTATTTAAAAAAAAAAAATCAATAAACAAATAAATCTCTAAAGTGCTGACAATACGATGCAATATTATATCAAATTATCATCATTTCCAGGAGGTAGAGGAGCTCGTGGGTTTAGCACCCGAAAAATTGTTACTGAAGTGGATGAATTTTCATTTAAAGAAAGCAGGCTATAAAAAGCCAGTTACAAACTTCTCTTCTGATGTGAAGGTATGGATCAAATACGGCATGTCTTTTTTACGATAAAAACATTTTGTTGTATGAAATAGAGTTTTTCTAATGTATCCATTCAGCTAAGCTTGGATCGTTCAATAACTATGATTCCAAAATTGTGGGGGAAATTTAGAGCTAATCTGCACATAATTTTTGAGAAAGCTGATCATTTGACACAGGATTTAGAGTTCATGTAGGATGTCAAATTAGCCCTAATTGACATGTGTAAATGAATAAGAAAGCACAAATTCATTTGCACAGAAGAGAGAGAAAAAGAGATGGTTTGCAGATGTGGGAGCCATCTTATCATGCATATTAAGTGGTCCAGTTCCTTTTTTAGATTGCAATCTAAAGCCGATATGCGAGCTTAGCTTCTACTAACTCATTTCCCAAAATAACATAAAGCAAACTCATATCTTGGCAGCTAAAACTATGTCGGCCTGTCATGTTGTGCTCAGCATTCTTGTTCTGTTCTTTGTTAACTTGTAATATTTAAATATCAGTTTTCTCCTATCATATTGATGCATACACACTTGCAGGATGGAGAGGCTTATGCTTACCTGCTTAATGCCCTTGCACCAGAATTTGGTACACCTAATACCTTGGAAGTCAAGGATCCTGGTGTAAGGGCAAAAATGATTCTTGAGCATGCGGAGAAGTTGGATTGCAAGAGATACCTGACTCCAAAGGACATTGTGGAAGGCTCTCCAAATCTCAATCTTGCATTTGTTGCTCAAATATTTCAACACAGGTTATTGAACATTGCCAATTGCTCTTCTATGCTTGCATATTCCATGATTCATGTTCACTTTGTGCCCATTTTTTAACAACTTCCAAAGGTTATTGATTCATGCTATACATGGGTGCACTATTTGGAGTGCTCTAATTTAATCTTCTTCCTATTTCAAATTATAATGCCACTATCTTAGACTTCAGTTTGGCCCTTTGACGGTATATTTTTGCTTGCCCCATATTATAGAAAATATGCACTCATTGAGTGGTTCTCTCTTTCAGGAATGGACTGTCTGTTTCTGCAGATAGCCAAAAAATGTCTTTTGCTGAGATGATGACAGATGATGAAAAAACATCCAGGGAAGAGAGATGCTTCCGATTGTGGATGAACAGTCTTGGAATTCCTACATATGTTAATAATCTGTTTGAAGATGTCAGGAATGGGTAGGCTTGCTGTTTCTGTGCATTAATTTTAAGCCTCAGTGATCATGCTTGATCATTGTCCCTTTCATATAGGTGGGTTCTTTTGGAAGCTCTTGACAAAATTTCTCCAGGATCAGTTAACTGGAAGCAGGCATCAAAGCCTCCTATTAAGATGCCTTTCAGAAAGGTGGAGAACTGCAACCAAGTCATAGGGATTGGGAAGCAATTGAACTTCTCCCTTGTAAATGTAGCTGGAAATGATTTTGTACAAGGAAATAAAAAGCTTATTCTGGGTAAGCATGCTGCACTACCTGCTTCATACACCGCTAAACCAAAATGAAAATTATCGCCAAGAAATAGGAAGAAAAAGTGATCTCAATCTTCTAACTCTTTAGAATGACCCTAACCCTTTAAGGGGTTAAAGTGTTGGAATTGTGTTTCAACATGAAGTTGTATCTGACAGCCATGTGCTGATGGAAGCATGATATATGAAGTTTATAATGTTGTGTAGGCCATCCCCTATGATCTTATATGAAGTTTCAGATGATTGCTAGTAGGATTTTGTCTTTAATGCCGTCTCTGATATGGTGGTGGACTTCAAATGGCAGAAGGGAAATATGTAGAACATTCGGGAGTGTTGGAGCTCAGAAATTTATGTTTGTAAACATGATTTGGCTGGCTTTCTTGGATTCCAAGCAGCCATGTTGTTCCCAAGATTTTTTTTTTCCCAATGTTTTTTCTTTTTCAAACTTAAAAGGCAATATTAATCTCATCATATGTAAAATGGAGAAATTCAATATTGTGGTTTCTTCTTCTAAAAGGAGGAGAATAAGAAACAAGTATATCTTTACATGTTTTGCAGGTCACACCAAGTTGCTGGTGATTGGGCCTATTGGGCATAAGGGCACTTTCTGGCATGGATCTGCCATTAATTGTTGGAGAATTTTAATTAGGTCCTTGGCATTGTTTGAGATGCCTCTAATTAACTAGTTTGTTATGCATTTAGCTTTTTTAAAATTACCATCTTAATGCTTCACAACTTTTTCTCCACCCAGAAATTAGGCTGCTTTAGAATTGCATTTTCATATTAGGAACACTGCAGATCATCCATTAACCTCATTCCTTTGGCAGCTTTTCTCTGGCAGCTGATGAGGTTTTCTATGCTTCAACTCCTCAAGAACTTGAGGTTTCACTCACAAGGAAAGGAAATTGGAGATGCTGATATCTTAAACTGGGCCAATCAAAAAGTGAAGAAATCAGGCAGGACTTCTACAATGGAAAGTTTCAAGGTAACTGTTTTTTTCTGAATAAATACAACTTGGAGGTTTTTGTCTGGGACTCTGTGATGTGGGATGATGCTATGTGGTCTTAGGATAAGAGCCTTTCCACTGGGATTTTCTTCCTTGAGCTTCTTAGCGTGGTTGAGCCTAGAGTTGTCAACTGGAGTCTTGTTACCAAGGGTGAAACGGGTATGTTATTTCTGAAGCCATTGATCTGATCTTTTGAGTTCATTTGCTGTTTCAGCCCTTTCCACTTTCTTATTTAGATTTTGATAATAGTAATTTTAGTTCTGTCAATACTTGCATAATGAAAATGTGGAAAACACCATTTTTATGCAACATGGGTTTTGGGATGAAAGGCTTACATTGAAATGCTGATCTTTGTGCTCGACTGATGAGGAGTTGCTACCGAATACAGATGAGGATAAGAAGTTAAATGCAACATATATAATCAGTGTTGCACGAAAGCTGGGGTGTTCAATTTTTCTGTTGCCAGAAGACATCATGGAGGTCAGAAATCTTATCATGTTGAGTTTGCTATGTACATCAGATCAAGTCGAGCACCATGTCCACTCATTTTGTCTTTGGCATATTTGTCCTTTAGTCACAGTATATTCTGATTTATTTGCTAAATTTCAAGTTGCATCAGATGCTCTCAAATCGGCTTTCCTTTATTACATTCAAAACTTGCCCTAAAGATAGTAGCTAGGGCTCAATCCATATATTGCACAGCAGATAAAGGCTCTCATGGTAACCAAAAGAAGGGGTGTCTAACTTACTCGGCATTGACAGGTGAACCAGAAGATGATACTCACACTAACAGCAAGCATCATGTACTGGAGCCTGCAGCAAGGGGAAAAACCTCCTGTTTCATCTTCGACTGCTGCAGCAGAAAGCGAGAATGACACTGCCCTGGAGGGTGAGGTTTCCAATTTGTCCGTTGATGATGCTGCCCTGGAAGTTGAAAATGAGACACCCATACCGGACGTTGAAAGTGAGGAAAGCCCCAGTGCAGTATGACCTGATATTTTGAGTACATAAACCATTTTTGCTTTCACTTTGCCTATTCCTAGCCTTTGAGGTGAGGAACGAAAAATTTGGCTGCTGCTAGTTGATACGGAGTAGTGTTTTTCGTTTATGTGATATAATGGTTACAATTTTCTATTTTCTCCTGAAATACAGAAAGAAAAGGAACTGTAAATTTTGCCTCAATAGTGTATTCTTTGGACAAATGTTGTCTTGATCTTTTAAAGAATAATATAAAGAAGAATATTGTATCTTTTGCTCTTGATATTGGCTTGACAACCTCTGGGATACTCTTGTGCTATATTAAACAAGCATCAGGCAACAATAATGCACTAGGGCTTCATTTTGCTGGGAGAAAATCAAGAGATAGAGTGCAACCATTTGCCTCAAAATGGTGAAATTAGCACACCCAAGGAGTCCAACATTTGCTCAGTTATATGGCAGATGCCAACTGCTGGATAGACAAGTTCTAAATATGCCCGAGTGAAGTTGGTACAACAGCAACCCACTTGTAGACATGCTTGCAGGGACACCTGAGCTTCTCTGGGAGTGACAATTAGTATGCATCTGTTAGCTGTTTCACGTAATTACATTCAATGAGACCTCGAATGACTTCAAATTTCATTCCAACCAACAAAGTGTTCAAATGATTGTAGTACTTATTTATATATCTAAAAGAATGAAAAAAAAAGAAAGAAAGAAAAAAAAATGGTCCTTGTTTCCCTTTGTGTTTGAATTGGTGTGTGTGAGGTAAGATAATCTTAAGACGGTTCTTGCAAGTAATCATCAGGTTCTTGCAAGTAATCATCAGTCGAAGTATCAGACTTTTCCCTTTCTGCGATAAGCATAAGCATCTCAAGCCGCTTGCCAAAAGTAAAGCACTCTCATCTCTCTTGTCAAGCTCAGCAGCTACAGCCTCCAGCCATTTCTCCCGCAGGTCATCAAGAAGATTTCCTTCGTCCGTATTCAATACAGCTCCAGGGGTGCTCGGAGCAGTGGTACGCAATGGCGAATCTCCAGATGGTGGTGGAAGTGTCATGTCAAAAGCATTGCCCTGAACTCCCAAGTATCAGCAAAAGTCTCATACAAGCCATCACATCAAGGCCGTACTCTCTTATCTTCAGTATACCATACCTACAAGTGCATAGAATTTGGTCAATTTTGATAAAAGACTATTGATATTGTAGCAAGAACATGAGTGACACATACGACATATACATGTGTGCATTATATTTTTTGTACACAATTTCTAGGTACTGAGAGGCTTACTACAGCTAGAAACCAAGACATAAAAAAAGAAAATTAGCATTGCAGAAAGGTGAAAAAAAAGGGACAGTACATGTCCGATAATATAAGCCAATTACACAACTCTGCAGATGAGGCCAGCTAGAGGTGTGGCAGTACGCATCAGCCACAGTACACATCAGCCACAGCACGCTTTAGAGGAAACAATAAATATCTTGAAGCAGCATCAAACATTTCTTCGGCCTACGCATTTAGAAGAATGATTATCAGAAATCTAACATTGCCCTCCAAGCAATTAGGGTCAAGTAAGTATCACAACATTTCACAGGAATATGCCCTAGTCAACAATGCTGCATACCTGATCCGGATCTATGTCCTTCAACCCATCAGTATACCTAAACCAACCAAAGAACAGAAATTAAGTCATTTGGAAAAGAAACTAAAAATCTTAAAAGCCATAGTAAATCCACGCTGAACGAAATTTGCACCAATGAACACAATAATATCCAACTAGAAGTGGTAAGCAAGTCATACAAGGGCAATGCTAATCACAAATAAAAGATCTGTCTAGTTGAAGACCAATGCAATGTATTGATGATGACACGATCTGGATACCAGAACATTAAACTGCATCAGGACTATTATTGCTTTCTATCTTTCAACTACACTTTATCCCATGCAATTCAAGTACAATAAATTAGTGCAACTTAAAACTTCACTTACATATATTCAATCATTTTTTTCAAATGCCGCCATGCTTAGATCTCGCTCTTCAATACAAGGCAGTGCATAATCAGGCAAACTATCTTTTCCTTCAAGAAAATTGTTCATCCGGGATAATCTAGCCTTAAAATACTCCGATCTTGATGTAAAAACGACCTGATGGCAGCGGAATAATCTTTTATCAACTCTTATACAGACATCTGCGAGATCATCCATGGATTCACCAAATGCACTGTAGCAACAGACGATGCTAACATGATTACACTGTTGTCTATATCCTCTTCTACCGTAGACTTGTTAAGGCAATCTTGAAGGATTTGACGCAAGGCAGCAGGAAGCCTGTCTTCCTCGGGAAGGGACAAACCCTGCAATATAAACCGTTTCTGAGAGTTGTCAACATCACTCAATGCTTTGTACTCAGCATACTTTTGGTGAATAGCTTCCCTCTCCAGGACCCTCTGTAATGCATCCCATTTGCAAACTTTGCAAATTCTGATGAGATCTTCCATGTCATTGACTGCGATCTCAAGCCTGTTGGAATAAAAGAAGTGGATGATGGTGTAAAGGGCAGAATAAGACAGCTTTTCCCTTGAGAATCTTACTTCCTTGTGGTCTTTCCGATCAGTCACAAATTTTTTCTTGAAGAAGGGTGACCGAGAACTCAAGATAACTCCGTGAGCTTCAATTGGTCTACCTTGCACATAAAAGATGACATCCGGAGGAAATAATTGGAACTGGATATTTCTTGGGATGAAAGACCTAGTTAGCATGCCATTTCAAGTGTCAGATGGGCATCCATGCCGATATTGAAATAAGCACGTGCACAAATACAACAAAGACGGTTATAATTACAACAAGATCGCAGCAACAAAAAATTCACCTGCAAGAGCTATGCTTTATAGCTAATGCTACATTTAACTGAAGAGTAATTTTTCAGGTTGTCACAGGGATATAAAAGTAGACCATGCAAAAAGGCAATTCAAAAGGAAAATGAGATTCAGCAGGGACATTTGGATCCAAAAATATAAAAACTGGAAATATTTACCCTGTTCATACAAGGATAACCCAGTCTGATAATATGCATATTGCTGCACCTAGAAACTCATCATGTCAATTTCTACTTAATAAGTAGTAAGGTTAGTCCCATTATTTAGTTGAACCACCTTGAGCTCTTATGAACCACAATCTATCTTTTCCTATTGAGAAAATTCTTAAACATTAAGCAGAAAAGACAATGGGCGCAAAAGGCAAAAGCAACTGATACAAGTGGTACTGCAAAATTCAACTTTGAAAGGCATATTAGCAAGTGGAACGTAAGAAAGAAAATGTCAAAATATTTTTTATATATATTAGATAAAATGGCAAAATCAAGATCATTATTAGTAACCGGTCCAAAATGAAGAACTGCTGCATTCAAACTAGCCAAAGAATTAAGCACAATAAACCAGATGTTAGCACGAATAGACTTGCAGTAATCACAGCCGATAGTCCACTCTCTAGCCTCAGATTGGGACAGGGACAAAGACAAAGGGGAAGCAAGGGGGCAACTGCACCCCACAATTAAAAATAATAATAATAAGTGAAGTCTGTTAGTTGATTAAAGATGTATGGTAATAGTTTCTATAACCATTTCTATCATAAAACTTGTGTAGGTGTTTTTTAGAAAAATGAAAAGAATGTTGACTGCCCCTTTCACCTTTTTACATAAAAAAAGCTTGTACCTTAATTTAGTTTCAATTTTGATGATTATTTTTAGATTCAACACAATATTTCAAATGAATAATTTTCTACTACTCACAATCAACAAATTATGGGTTATTGGTCTTCTCAATGTCACAGAGAATGATAGTGAACATTTTACAACCAGGAGTTGAAATTTTGCCCCTACTGCAAAAAGTTTCTGGCTTCACCTACAGATTTGGACTCCACAGTCATCTAATGCACAACATAATTTTAAGTTCTACACAATGAGGTGGGATGCAATGGAGGCACCGGAAATCCTAAGCCTTATTGACTTGGAAGAAGGCAATTGCGCCATATGTATATTAGGTGAAGTCAAGGTATCATATTCATGCATCTCCAAAAGCTGAGAAGAACTTCAACAATCATATAGTAAACTCTGGGAGATAAAGTCAGCAATATTAAGCGGAAAAGACAGGATTGAGATGGCCTTTGTGTGACAAGTATTCCAACATTATCCTATACTTCAAATGGAATACTTATTTTGGTCGAAATAAAGCCACAAGATTCCATTGTCCAGATCATCAAAAATCCTTTCTGAAACCTTATCCTATGGCTTCCTTACGTGCCATAAAATTCAAAACTATTGAAAGGGGAAATAAAATTTTAGCCATGCAAACACTTCACATCATCCCCTTTTCTTCTGAAAACACTGGCACAACCACAAAAGCTAAAACAGTCATTTATAACCTGAACTTATTCCCAAGACCAGCACTCCCAACTGCAAATCTACTGACCAAAATCAACTGAATTCTCAACTTAGTACCGGCAGAGAATGTATACCCAAAAGAATAGTTATAAAGATCCCAATGACCAATTCGGAGAAAAAAATAGACCTGAATTCGGCAACCTCATTTCAATCTTACATTAACCTGTTATTCTTATTGAATATGTTACTAAATGGCAGACAGTATCAAAAAACAATAAGATGGGCAAACTGATTAACATCGTAACCATAAGTAATCTAATCCAATTTCCTAGTACCAGCATTCTTATTGCATGTGCACATCGTAGAATATAATTAAACAATCAAACTAATAGCCAAAACAAAGAAACAAAGACTCGATAATGAAACAGATCTGAACTCATCAATCCCATTCCAGCTTTATTAAAATCCCAGTTATTTTTATTGAATATGTTACTCAATGGCAGAGTGTATCTTAAAACAAGAAGGTGGGTAAACTAATTAACATTGTAATCATAAGTAAATATTCCTATTCTTAGTACAAATCCAAAAATATCATAAACATTCAAACTGCCAAAACAATCAAACAAAGAATACCCAATAAGTAGATGGACCTGAAGTCAGAATCCCCATTTTATCCAGTTCGAAAAATCCTCTATTTCCACCACAGCCCAAAAAGGTCTCCCTCAAAGCCGCCTGCAATGGCCCCAAAGGCGGCGGTCTCGCCTCGTAGGCCTTCAAAAGCTTCCTCACTTTCAAATTTAACGCCGCATGGTGACACCTATCTCCATCAAATGTATGCTCAGAGCAAATTGCTCCATTCTCCAACAACATTCTGGCAGCATCCAAATGACCCGCCAAGCAGGCATAGTATAAAGCCACCGAATCCCATTGATCTCTATCATTGATATTCACACCAGACTCGAGAAGATACCGAAGTCTGTTGACGTCGCCAGCTCGCGATGCTTTGAACACGTCGCCGTTTGGGACCTTCTTGAGGGGAATCGAGGAGTGAAAGTCTTCTGGGTCGAGGTCGATTCCGTCGAGCTCGGAATCTGTCGTGAAATTGTCTGGCAGACCGTTTGGCATGTCTTGCTTGTTGTGGATTGAGGGCTCCTTTTGTACATATACGTATTTCAATAACTATTTATTTAAATAAAATAAAATGTTCGGACAGTGATACTAAGTTATCTTTTGGGGGGGAGGAATCAATAGCAAAAGGAAACTTTGTACCGAAATATACCTATTAAAAGAAAAAAATTTAAAGGATCCTCACATCAAAAAATTCTAAATCTAACCCTTATTTGTCACAGATTTAACCCGTAATAAGATCACGTAACAGCGACTGAATGACACCTCATCTTCAAGATGTAAAACATATTGATGCATCTTGAAAACGTGACACAACATGTCGTGTCTTAAAGATGCGTCAACCCTTGTCACGCCTTCAACCAACGTCAAGGCCTGCCGCAGTCCAACCCACGGGCCAATGTGCCTAACTCTTTTTTTCATTTCCTCTTCTCTTATCTCTTCTTCTCTCTTCTTCTCCCGTAACATATATATGTTGAACCTATGATATTCATGATCAAAAATGAAAATATTTTATATATATTTTTTTAAGCTTACATCCGTATATCTCACAAATAAAAATACCACAACAAATAGAGATCGATAAAAAAAATATAAAATAAATAAAATAAAAGCATTCAAAACAAAAGCACCTGAATCAACCTTGACTTTAAATTTCAAAAAATAAGTTGAATGGAGCACAAAACCGACAGTTGATCAATCCCACAACTTCTTTCTACCTGGTCTGAGAGAGAGAAAGAGAGCATTAGAATATGAAAAATATAAGAAAATGTAGAGAGGGAAAAACATCATTTACTTGCCACATGCGAGTCATAGTTACTAGTAACGTAACGAATGTTCAGATATGTCTAGGAATGCAGGGAGGTTGGGAGAGAGGCTAATGTACGCCGTGGCATTGCAGGGTATTACACTTCTATACTGCTTCTCCCTATTCATAAGGCTGGGGCGAGGTGACCGTACAATTTCTGATGTTGATGTTATGATGAGACAGAGAAATGAGTCATTAGGTGGGGACGGGAATATCGTGCTCTCATGTGTATGGAGCGTTTCTTGTTAGGAGATCCGTTCCTCGAAAGGAACCACTACAGCGGTTAGTTTGAATTAATCAGGGTGAAATTCTGGATACCAAACGATGTCCAAAACATGGTACAAAAGAAAAAAATGATTATGGCCCTATGATATGCCCCATGCATGCGTGACACATGCTAGGCTCTCTTCCTACTTCCCAACCATTTTCACATGACCTCTCCGCTCACACCACCCCTTCGCTTCCCAGCGCGTTTTCTCTATTTATCAATCTCTCCAAATGAAAATACCATAATGACCCTCATAATTAATTGATACATATATTTGAAATTTGTGAAATTTATATTATGAAAAAGAATAAAACACATAACCTCGTATACAAGACATCAACAGAAAAATAGTATCCTTTTTTTAAGGTAATAAAACTTAGTAATCTGGTGTATTATACTTTAAAATAAATACATTTTAAGAAATAATTTATTTTTATTTATAACTAAAAAACAATTATTAGATAAATGTTTCTTGATTTCTTATCTAATCTCAAATTTCCAAAACTTGTAGCAAAATAAAAAAAAAAAAAAAAGAAAATGATAATTCGAAACCTCATCGAGAGGAAGTGAGGTAATATTGATCATTATAAATTGAAGAGCTCTTTCCCTAGACTGCTGCAGAGTTTTTTCCCTAGAAGCACAGAGAGAGAGAGAGAGAGAGAGAGAGCTACAAAAAGCCAGATAATAAATGGGTATTTGTCTCTGCATTAGTGCATCAGAAGCTGGTTTGGTTGGAATGCATGTTTTAGGAATTCATGTTTTGTCTTAATTTACCTATATTTTTATTTTATTAAACAACAATTCGCGGGTGGGGCCCGAAAACACGCATTGTTGTCTTATTAATATTTTGGGATGACCCGTTAAGATAAATGAAAGGCTTTATTGGGCCCCACTCGCAAATTGTGCCTGAGGCAAGTAAATGATATCTTTCCCTCCCTACATTTTCTTATAATTTTCATGTTCTAATGTTCTCTCTCCCCTCTCTCTCTCTCTCTCTCTCTCTCTCTAAGATGGGGTGGAAGGAAGTGGTGGGGTTGATCAACTGTTAGTTTTATGCTCCGCTTAACTAATTTTTTGAAATTTGAAGTCAAAGGGGGTTGCGTAGAGATTTAAGGACACTTTCTTCGTTCAGATGCTTTTGTTTTGAATGTTTTTATTTCCTTTATTTTACTTTTTTGTCGATTTCTGTTTGTTTTGGTATTTTTCTTTATAAGATATACGGTTATAATCTTAAAAATAAAAAAAATTAAAACATTTTCGTTTCTGATCATGAATATTACAGATTCAACATGCATATGTCACGGGAGAAGAAGAGAGGAGACAAGAGGAAAGGAGAGAGAGTTGGGCACATTGGTCAACGGGTCGGCCTGTTGGCCCACAGGTTGGGCCACGCGCGGGTCTTGTCGCAGATTGAAGACGCAACAAATCTTAACACGTCTTGAAGATGCGACACACATCTTCAAAACTCGACATATTGTGTCATGTCTTCAAAACGCGTCAATGTGTTTCGCGTCTTGAAGACACGACACCATCCAGTCACTGCCACGTGCTCTTGTTGCGCTTCAATCCGCAACATCGCCTGTCATGGGTTCAATCCACAACAAATAAGCATTAGATTCGGAATTTTTTTGATCTGAGGGTCTTTTAAAATTTTTTTTAATAGGTATATTTTGGTACAAACTCAGCAAAAAGATGTTGTCTATCACAAACTGTGTGTGCACTACACTGCACTAATAAGAAAGTAATGATAAGTAAGAGAGAAGTGAGCCTGCAGTTCATGCAGTGCGAATGTTTCATCATAATCCTATTTAATGTTATCAAAACCATATCGCGTATTGAGCCGTAAAATTCAAAAATATGGTTGAATCGATTGGACAGTGGATCAATATAGTCGAATCGCTGTTTTTTTTAATAATAAATAAATAAATAAATATATATATATATATATATATATATAATCAATAATTACTTTTAAAACTCATATTGATAATTAAGAATTAAATAACTAAATTATAAAATCATATAAAATATAAATTAAAATCATAATATCAAAAATTGATAGTCTCATCATCTCATAGATATTTAAAAAAATAAAAAACAATCTTAAAAATACAAATATTTCTGATCAACAAATTTCATATAATTTCATAATATTCTACACCTACTAATCCCAACGTGTTACATGAACATGAAGTTAATTTTATCTTGAGCAGCATCAACTCCATCATCTTGAATAGCATGAACTCCATTATCTTGAATAATACTAACTCCAACCTCATTTTCTTTATCTTCATATTCATCATTGAAATCATTTAAATTGATAATTTCATCTAGAAAACAAAATATAAAATCAATTATATAAGTTTTATACGATAAAAATTATGAATATAGCTTTAGTTTTAAAACCGTACAATAATAAATTACCATTATATACATTTTGAATCGAACAAGTTGTCATTTGTTGTTTAAAAACTTTAATTTCTTTTGCATTCAAAGTTGAAGGTTTCTCTTCCAATACTCAAATCTCAGTAGATACATAATTCTCAAAATCAATAAGATTATAAGTACAACCCTTCCAATAATTCATAAGTTTGAAAAACAAAAACAAAAATGAACTTATTTGAAGTTCAACAATTCACATAATAAAATAAGTCACACTTTCAGATAATTCATCTTCCACACAATAATTCCAAACAAGATCACTTCGACTTCTAATAGATTTATAGGAAGGAGAAGAACTTGGGGTTGAGTTTATAGGAGATGGTGATGTTGATGGCATATCTTCAATTGAAAAAGTGAACTTATCAAATGTATAACATGATCATGAGCTAGAAAAAGAAAAAGAAATACTCACAATTGATGATGCTGTAGAAATGATTCAAACAAGATCCTAACTTGTCAAATGTTCACAAACTAAGTCTTAACTTGTCAAATATTCACATAGTTCACATTGATGCTGCAGAAATGAAGCACACAACTAAACCATACTAATTGATGCTGCAGACATTGTTCAAATGTTCACATTGTTCACAAACATTGTTCACATTGATACTGTAGACAAATCTCAAAGCAGGTTGTTAAGGAGACAATTAAACAATACTGATCCAGACAAATCTCAAATATTTTGCATTGATTCTTTATGCTTGCGGTTGCATAACAGAGAAGATTGCACGTTCCTTACATGTTCACAATTAGACTATGCTAATACAAAGGTGATGCACATTGGAGAGACAGAGAAAATTGCATATTTCACATTGCAGAGAGAGAGAGAGAGAGCGAGAGAGAGAGAGAGAGAGAGAGAGAGAAAGACCTGGATATTGGATCGTGATTGCAGAGCCGTGACTTCAAAACAGAGAGTGATCACCTGCAAGATTATTGAAATTGAAATCGAAATTGAGAGTGAGAAAACGAAATTGAAAGATTTTGTTATAAAAACCCTAAAAATAAAAAAACCCTAAAAATTGGTACTTTCAATTCAAAACCTTAAAAATTAAAATCTAATCCTAAATATGTTGAAGTTTGAGTGTTCGACATTACCTTATTGAAGAATCGACGAATATCAAGCCTGGAATCATGGACTGTGAACTGTCGAGCCCGAGAGTGAGTAGTGAGAGTGAAGTCGAAGACGAAGAGGGAAGACGAAGATGAAGACCGTGAGAGTGTGAGAAAGCAGTGAGCGAAAGAGAGCGGTGGAGTGAGACAGAGTAAGAGAGAGAGCAATGATAGTGAGAGCGAGAGAGAGCAGTGATAGTGAGTGTGAGAGAGAGTAGTGAGGTGAGGGTGAGGGTGAGGGTGAGGGTGAGGGAGAGACGAAAACGAAAATCGCGAATGTGAAGAGAGCGACAAAAAGCAAAGAAAACAATTTTTTTTTTTGAAGTTTTAACTCTAGACCGCAGTTTTTTAAAATCGGCAGTTTAAGCGATTCACGTTGGAACCGCCATTGAATCGTCGGTTCAGTTGTAAAACGGTATTTTATTCAATCGAACCGCAAAATTATTATGAGAAGGGTTGAACCGGTTGAACTAGCGATTTGGTCTGATTTTTATAACATTGGTCCTATTCCTCTGTACATGCCTGAACGCATTTATGCCCACAAAGGTATTTTAAAATTTAAAATTTGAAATTTAAATTAATAAAGGTCGGGGAGAACTACCGACCCTTCCTCCAACTACAATTCTTTTATGAAAAGAAGAGAGTTTTGTGAGGAAAAAAAACACTCTAAAATTTTTATACACAAAACTAAAATTTTGAGAATTGAAATACTTATATTTGGAGATAATGATTTAAAAAATATAATATTGATTTGAATTTATACGATTGGTTTGACAAATTTAAGATGAAATCCATCGCAATTTGATGTCCACATTTTTAATTCCGTAATTACAGACTCAACAATGACAAATAAATCTAAACATTAATTATAAAGATCATAGTTGGTAAACATGTCATTAAGAGTTAAACCCATTTTAATCAAAACATTTAAGCCCCCTGTTACTGTTGCTCTCTTTTCTCCACTCTCTCTCTCTCTCTCTCTCTCTCTCTCTCCCTCTTACAAATACCAGTAGACACACAAGCACAACAGAAAAAGGGCTGCCCTTTCCTCTCTCCGTTAAAGGTCTGCTCTCTCTCTTTTAGGCAGCCATTATTAATTCATCTTCACCTCAAGTAAGTTTCTTTCCTCAATTTGCTTTTCCTTTTTCACATATCTGAAGATTCTTCGTTTCATCGTATGAATGTGCTTTCTCATATTTTCAACTCTAACTTCTTTTCTGCATTTACACATTATTCTCTCTCTCTGTTTGTTTGTTATCGCTAAATTTCTATTGTCAGAAATGGGCCTTTCTAGTTTTCCATTTTTTTTTTTTTTTGGTTTTCTGTAGTTGTTGAATTCTAACCTTCATTTGATATTTTGCCCTTTCTTCTCACTAAATTTTCCCTCGGCTTGCTCAATTTTCTTACTAAAAGAGTATCCTTATATAAAGAGGGAGAAAATTTATCTATAGCATAGTCTAGTTGTATAATCTTTAGCCCAGATTATGTGAAAACCAGATGATGTTTGGGAAATTTGTTGTTCTTGTGATTATAAAAGTGTAGTTCTTGCTTTTTTACAGAGTTCGGTTATAGGTGCTAGCAATGGAATCTTCAGATGAAGAAGGCGAGATTGTTCCAGAATGGATCACAAATTACTCTTTTTTTGTTCAAAAGGAAGAACCCATTTCATTTTCCAACTTGCCACTTCAATGGACTAAGAATGAGAGCAAAGAAGGCTATAATATGCAGGTCTTCTTGTGTGGAACAGCTGATAATGGGCTTCAGAAAATCTACAAGCAGGTCATAGCGTGGAAGTTTGATCTTTCCTGCATGAAACCTGAGATATATGTCCTTTTGAAAAGCAAAATTTGGATAAAACTCCAAACACCAAGGAAGAGTTTCCGTAGCACTGTTAGGACAACTTTGGTTACCATTTACTGCCTTCATTTTTTGAGAAAGAATCCTGAAGTATCTGAAAATGCACTATGGAGCCACTTACTGAAATCTTTCAGGTACGTGTGTCCAGATCATCTGGACTCCTGGATTCAAAAGGATTTATTACTCACATGTTTTGCAGCTCATATGAGGTCCAACCTTCAGAGGGTGATCTGTTGCATCATGTGCCATTAATCACTGAAACTGTTAAAAGGGATAAAATCTTAGCAAGTACCAAGGTTTAATTCAATCTTCTCTGCATTTTCTTTACTTATATGTAATTAAATATCTGCAGGTTATATTGTTTATGGGTCATGTTTATAATCAAATAAAGTGAGTTGAGTATGCTACAAACCTACCATACAAAATGAACAGGTAAATGATAACAAAATTCAGTAGAACTAAATACACCAAATTCTACCTATTGTGTAGTTAGCTTATTAGTTTGACCAAAAGGAGAAAGATACTGGTTTTATCCTTCATTGCAAAGTATGACCAAAATGTATTCTATATTCTGAATGGTGAACATAGAAATGGACAAGTTTGGATGAAGTTTTATGTCGTATCGACCTGTCACTAGGTGCAGATGACATTGACTATGATGGCCACAATTTAATTGATAATTGGGACCAACCATGCCCACTGCCACATTGCTTGCTCTACAACCTAACAAGAATTGGAATTTTAAAATTCTGGGGCAGAGACGGAGAGAGACACCTGGTTTGATTTTTCTTGAACTCTGCTGAGTTTTTGGAGAAGCATATGATCAATTTTTTAAGGTTTTCTCACCTGTGATATTGAAATTTCAAATCTTTCTTATACATTTGCACATGTCATTTAGTGAGCACAAATAGCTTTGTTTTTTTATTTTAGTTCAGGAAACCACACCCTTAGGTAGAGCCTAGGACTTGTAATTATGCAATGCAAAGTACAATTCTCTTTCCTGATGGTTACTTAAGTGAGACAAACCATGACTGGATGTCAGACTCAGAAGTATGTTATTGAAGTATCCAAAATTGGCGGTTCCTTTCTAGCCTGGATAATTCTGAGAAAGTGTTGAAGGAGCAAATCAACTAGCTTTATTAAGGGGACACGAAACAACTGATACGTCCCACATTATCCAAACAACTGAAACTACAAGGTAGCATTTTAGTTCATCTGATCTAATTGAAGTTCATACAGGAAGTTGTTCGAAACAAATTTATTGTGACAGCCTTTGTATGACCATTCTGTCAATTTGAAGAGCCAGTATTTATTTCCTTAGATTTGATCGGAACTTTTTGTTCATATCATCTTTTCATTTGGCATGCTAGTGGGACAACTAGCCAAAGATTATATCTAACACATTTTCTATTGTAGTTGTACGCATATTGACACTCCGGTCTCTTTATTACAGTATCTGCTTGCTTTACTTGAAAAGGAGCCTAGGACAAACAAGGAAGTTCGCAAGGTTAGTGGTTTTTGTATTGTCTCCATTTTGCTTCCATCTTTAATCTCTTTTAATAACTTCTTGTTGGTCTGTGTAGCCGGATACGTTGACATTTGATGCTGTAGATTATGGCAAACATACTTATGGTGACGTTGGGACTGATGAAACACAAGAAGAGTTGTTTGACGCCATATGTTCGATTTGTGATAATGGTGGTGATCTGCTATGGTTTGCACTTTGTTTCCCTAATTACATCAACTTGTTTTTTTCTTGTTTACTTAGATAGGCTGTTTATTTCTTGACTTGAACTGAATTTGTGACTATTTTTATTATATATTTCTCACAATATAAAAATTGTGATTTCCCCTAAAACCCTTGAACTTTCACTTTGCCATGTCCAAGCTATGTCACAGTCATCTGAATCATGTCTAAGCCCTGTCTTGCTGTTCTGAATCAAAAGTAACTTTTTATATAGACTTGGTCGAATGTGTGTAATTTAGTGATGTTAGTGGCATGTCGGAGTCTGCCTCATCCTGAAGACACTAATAGTTCAATCTGGTGGTGCATTGGTGCTTCATAGATTCTGTTGCACTTTATTTCTCAAACTGGTGTCATCTCTTATAGTAAAGAAAAGGGCAAGAGTTCTGTCTAAACTGTAAATTTGGAGAGTTTGGTGTATATATGGCCTCCTGATTACTTAGAATTATTTTTTGAAGTTCAAAATTTGCTTGCTTTTCTTGTATGTTTGTTCAAGCTGTGAAGGCAGGTGTATGAGATCCTTTCATCCTACTGTGGCTGCTGGGAATGCCCAATGTGAATCTCTTGGCTTTACTGATGATCAAGTTGAAGTATGCACTTTATAAACCCACTCTTATCTTTATTATACTTCCTACTGGAAGTCTTAATTATTTATGTTTCTGGGTTCCGATTTGTACTGTTTCGTACCTTCTGAGTTGTTCTGGCTGTGTGCAGGCAATTCAGTGCTTTCTGTGTAAGAATTGTCAATATAAGCAGCACCAGTGCTTTCTTTGTGGCAAGTTGGGTTCTTCTGATGAAGCTTCTAATGCAGAGGTACGAATATCTGATGATTCAAGAGCTTTTCTTAATCTTTTACAAAGAAATGTTCTATCACTTTTTAATGTTTACATTTGCAAATAAACTCAAAATTCTTCACTATTTTGAAAAGATTAAGCCATATATAGTGCTTCAAGATGAACTGAGTTGCTGAATAGCTTTTCTGGTTGTTATAGCTAAATGATACAATATAGTTTAATTAGCAATGCCTATAACATAATAGAATGGTTGGCTTGTGTAGTGTATGCCATGAAACACCGGAGCATAACTTTGAGAGTTTTGACTTGTAAAAGGTTTTAATTGTTTGATTTAAGTAGAATTCTTATAAATGCTAGAATATTCTGATAGCAATCCATAACCTTATGATTTTTTTTTTTTTTCTGAGAAATGTAACAAGATCTAGAGGACAGTAACTAGCTTTCAGACTCGATAAGACACCTAACTTGACACATTAAAATGTTAACAAAATAGAGGGTTTCTAGATACACTAGAGTTTTTGAGAAAATAGGAATTTCAAAATAATAATAATAATAATAATAAAGGTTTTTGAAACTTGAATTTCAAATTCACAGGTCCAAATGACCAAAACTTGTCCTTTGCCTAAAAGACTTTCATCCTTGTCATGGGTCCTTGGACCTCACCTACACTTGCAAAGAGGATATTGCTGCTCTCATAACATCACAAGGTTTCATCGTTGTTAAACTAAAATCAGAGTTGATTAACTTCAATAAGGAGCTTGTGAGAAAATATAAACGAGGGGGAGAGAGAGAGAGTCCGAAGAGTTCATGAGAATTCATTGTGATCTAGCCATTAGCTTAAACTAACCGGCAAAGTATAGAGAAATTCCATTAGGAAAGAAAAGGTGGATTTTCAAACTTTTGCCAAATTGCCTTTGTACTTCCCTAAAATTCACCAAAATTAAATACCATCTCTTTTATAGCAACTGCTTATTAAAATATGAACAATTTTACTCTTCTTCAGAATTGGTTGCCATGAAAAACGGAAAACTTGCCTTAAGGAACTTGGACTCACTCATATGCATGCTAGTTTGTTTTCTTGAGAAATTTAGCTTCCAATGCAATGATTAGTTGGAGCAACTTATCCATCATCTTTCCTTTCTTTCTTTTCCTGTTGCATGTCCAATTTTCCACTTGTCTTGGAAATCATGAGCAATCATTTCATAACAAGTAGATTACCTACTGGTATATTACTGCAACAAAAATGGACAGCCTTAGTGCCAGTGTTAGGTTTTTTAATTGTGATCTGAGCATCGTGATTTCAAATGGTGAATCTGCAGATTGATTTCAAATGGTGAATCTGCAGATTATCTTTAAGCCTGTGACAGCTGAAACTCTGTAGAGCTAGGAGCCATTGTGTGCTAGCTTTGTCTCTTTTGTTGTTTATCGCATAACTTGTTCCCCCATTTTTAAGAATTTTCTTAAAATGCAGGCCAGCCTCTCAAACTCTATTTGCCTTGTTCTTTCCAGGTTTTCCCTTGTATCAATGCAACCTGTGGCCATTTCTATCATTCAGAGTGCATTGTGAAATTGCTCCACCCAGGGAACGGAGAAAAGGCAAAAAAAGTGGTAGAAAGAATAGCTGGAGGTGAATCATTTACGTGTCCTGTCCACAAGTGTTTTGTCTGTGGGCAGGAAGAAGACAAGGAAATTCATGAGTTGCAATTTGCAATGTGCCGGCGATGTCCTAAAGCATACCATAGGAAATGTTTACCCAGGTGGATAATACATACTTTCAGGGATTATACTTTGTTCAGATCATATCTTTGTGAAAGTTAATGGCTGTGAAGTATATAGCACTTTATCAGATAAAAGGAATGAATATGCAAATGAACATAGTAGTATCTACAAGCTAGGTTTGGTTCTCATGCTATAGTTTCCTGTTGGCAGGGGGATCTCGTTTGAGAATAATTTTGAAAAGAATATCCTGCAAAGGGCATGGGATGGACTATTACCAAATCGCATTCTGATTTATTGCCTGTAAGTTTCCACTTTGGTATTCTGTTCCTGTACTTTTATATCGATTATTTGAGTACTGTGTTATTAACTTTTTACCTATGCCCCACAATGATGACCAGGGACCATAAGATTGACAAATTACTTTGCACCCCAATCAGAAATCACATTATCTTCCTGCGTTCTGATCAAGAAAAGAAAAAACATGCACAAGAGCAGCTGTCAAGCAGAGAAAAAGTTAAGCTTCTGGTAAAGAAGAGAAAGCAAACATTTGGAGCGTTCCCTGCTGAAGAAACTGCTAATAAGATGTTGAAACTGGGTCAAAAGTGTTTTGGCCGTGGCGAAAAAGCCAACTTTTGCCAAGAAGTGCAGAAAGTTGGGCCTGGTAATGATCACCCTTGGAGACCAACGGATAATGGTGTGAGTAGCAAATTTTTAACAGGTTGCATTATGTCTGTTTTGACAAAGATGGCCTCCACAGAAAAGAATAAACCACGGTCATCTCATCCAGTGGGCTCATCTCCTCTCCCGGTTAAGCAGCAGAATTTGCCAAGCAGAAAACTTGTTAAAATCCGATCAGCTGCTTGCATGATGAAAAGACCAAGCAGCTCAATGCCATTAGTTGATCCTGCAATGGAAAAGCGGTAATTTACTTTCTGTACCATATCCTTGCTGTTGCAGGCTTATTACTTCTGTTGATGGCAGATAATTTGTGTGCTGAACTTCAGACTTGAATGTTCCCTCTGTGCAGGGTAGTTGATTTAATGAACAAGTCCACAGCTTCACTTAAATTTGAAGATTTCGTTAAAAAGCTGAAAATGCCAACTTCATACATAGGTACAGAAAAATCACCTGCCGGGTTTATTGCCCATGGAAAGATCGAAAGATTCGTGAAGGTAAGACATTTTAAGTGGCATGAAGAATTTAGTTGTGGATGATAGCTTCATAACAGTCCTAAACTAGTATTTTCTCTTTCTTTAATTATTATCATAGTGCTCTCTTTCTTTCTTTCTCATACATATATATTTAATTGATTTTGAAAAAAAGGAAAATACAGATAAAAGAGAAAAAAAAAGCATTCATTCCTACACTCAGGACATGAGGATTACTATGCTGCTTCTGCTACTAGAATTGTTTTATTATTATTATTATTATTTTCATCGTGCTGTTTCTTAATTGGTCAATATTTTGTGTTTCTATGGTGTTTCTCTCTCTCTCTCCCCCCAAGTATATACTAAATGAAGTTGATGTTGAACAAAAGGGAAACAAAAGATTTATGCCAATGCCGAGGAAATGAGGAACTTCGACTGTGAGAGATTGAAATAGGAAATTCGTTAGGCATTCCCTTCTCAGTGCGCACTGCGCCGGACCCCAGGTGTAGTGACAAGTTAGCAATGGCCTCTAGCGCGCCGTCAGGGAGTGACATGTCACATTGCCATCTGGATGTGGTTTCAAGTAGGCAAGGATTCCCGCATTTATGTAGATGGGTGTGGCAAAGAAGCTAGTCCATAGGATACTTAACCGGAAAATTAGGAGAGATAGGAGAAATAATGACTAGATGAATGATTAATATTATATCTCTAAGAAACTAAGTGGGTGGGGAAGAATGTTAGAGAAGTAGAATTTTATGACTATAAGTGTTGATATACAGGTAATGATAGAACTAAAAAGGAGTAAGAATAATTATCTATAAGACTTATAAGAGGATATTGTGGAGATAATAAGGACGGGAGATAGAGTTTTATTTATCAAGCTAGCTAGTGGAGAAAAGGTAACTAATATGGTTAGTGTTTGTGTATCTCAAATAGGTGTAAATGCAACTAGTAAACAATAGTTGTTAGAAAATTTAGATGAAATTTATACGTGCCATACCTAGTAGGAAGAAGTTATTTATTGGAGATCTAAATGAGCATGTAGGTGAGAATAATGAGGGATTTGAAATCATAAATGGAAATTTTGGCTTTGGTAATAGGAATGAGATGGGGGTACCATTTTTGAGTTTACCATAATATTCGATTTTATACTCGTAAACATTTTTCTCAAAAAAAGAGAGTTGCACATAGTTTCATACAAAAGTGAGTCGAATGTCAGTCAAATAGATTTTTTTCTCACGAGAAGGGGTGATAAAATGACCTGTAGAGATTACAAGTTTATAACAACGGAGAGAGGAGAGTGTAGCAACTCAACATAGACTTTTAGTTTTAGATATGTGTGTGCCTAAAAGGTAAAAAAAGAATTGTTAATTTATAAAATCAAAAATTAAGTGATGGAATTTGAAAGAGGAAAATGTGACGACTTTTAGAGATAAGTTAATTCAAGTAGTTATCTAATTTGTAAATGATGATTTGGAAATCATGTGAGTCGAAATATTTAATAATATTAAGAATTTCGGTAAGCAGATTCTTGGTGCATCTGGGGGTTGGGCACCAATAGACAAAGAGTTATAGTGGTGGAATGAGAAAATCTAATATGTTATACAAATCAAATAAGAATGTTATAGAAATCTTAAAAGTAAGAGAGACAACAATGCATTTAAAAAGTACAAGATTGTAAAAAAAGAGATAAAGATTATTTGCGAATCAAAAGATAAAATGTAGTCCCAAAATATTGGAATTAACGCTCAGTTTATTGTTGTTATTGTAAAAGACAAAATGTATAACGAATTATATAAAAAACTACAAACTAAGGATAAAAAAAATGTTTACAGAATTGCCAAATTAAAGGGTTGGAAGAAAAAATATTTAAATGCTATTAGGTGTATTAAGAGTGAAATAAAAAATGCCCTTATAAGGGATGGGGATATAAGAAACTGTTAGAGGTATTATTTTGATAACCCTTTTAACATTGAGAATACAAGTGATATAGGTGATATCACGATACCTGTAGAAGAGATCAATATAGATTTTAAACTCAAAATTCGTGCTCACGAAGTAAGGGAGGCCTCAAAGAAAACAAAGAATAATAAAGTCATAGGATTCATTGCCATCTCTATTGAGGTGCGGAAGTATTTGGGTGAAGTGGGGATATAAATGTTGACGGATCTTTTTTCACAAAATTTGGCAAATCAATAAAATGTCCCAAATATGGAGGGAAAATACACATGTACCACTATATAAAAAGAATGTGACATAAAAGATTGTTCCAATTAAGGGATGGTGTTCCAATTAACATTGGACTTTACCAAAATTCAGCATTAAGTCATCTCCTTTTTGCAATAATGATGGATGGAACAATGAAGAGCATTCAAAATGAAATATTATGGTGTATGATTAGCGCTAAATTGAAGTTATGGAGGGACACTAAAATTCAAAAAGTTTTAGATTGAGTCGGTCAAAAACTGAGTATATGAGATGTATGTTTGATGGTAGTCATCGGAATGATGACGAAATGATTAATTAAAGGGATAGAACATACCAAAAAGTGAATGTTTTAGATATTTTGGCTCCATCATTCAAAATGATGGCAATTTAGATGAGAATATGAATCATAGGATCTAAGCAAGTATGATGAAATAGAGAAGTGCATTTGGAGTTATTTGTGATAGCACAATTACATTGCACTTGAAAGGGAAGTTTTATAGAGTCGTAATAAGACCTACATTATTGTATGACACCGAATGTTAGACTATTAAACAATAAAAGTATAAAATGACTGTAATTTAAATAAAAATGTTTAAATGGATGTGTAGTAAAATTAGAAAAGATTGGATTGAAAATGAAGAGATACGTATTAAGTTCCGAGTAATTTCAATTGTAAATGAAATGTGAGAATATCGTTTTAGATGGTTTGGATATTGGCAACGAAAACCCAAAGTCGCATCGGTTAGGAGGAGCAAGAACCTAAATGTTGGAGATTTAGTGAAATGTCAGAATAAACTATTGAAAACTTGAGGCAAGTTATTAGTAAAGATATGAGTGTTAAGAGTTTAGTTGAGAAAATGATTTTAGATAAAAATGAGTGACGTAAGAGAATCGAAACCCATTATTATGATTTAGTTTTTATGGATAGTTTATTTTTACTTTCAAACTATAATTTTATTTTATTTTAATTTTCTCTCTCCCCTCTTGGCTGACCCCATTGAGCTATTAAACAACAATAATAGTATAAAATGGTTGTAATCGAAATGAGAATACTCATATAGATATGTGGTAAAACTAGAAAAAATAGGATTAGAAAAATTAGAAGAATTAGAAATGAAGTGATATGTACTAAGTTGAGAGTGAGTTCAATTGTGGATAAAATGAAAGAATATCGTTTTAGGTAGTTTAGACATATGCAACAAAAACCCAAGAATGCACCAGTTAAGAGGAGCGAGATCTTAAATGTCGGAGATTTAATAAAACACTGGGATAAACTATTGAAAAGTTGGATGCAAGTCATCAGTAAAAATATGATCAGTAAAAATATGAGTGTCAAAAGTTTAGTTGAAAATTAGACAATTACTTTAGTTAAAAATGAGTGACGTAGGAGAATTTGAGCTAATTGAATTGATATATTTTTATTATTATTGTTATTATTATCATTATTATCTTCTTCATCATCATTATTATTGTGGATAGTTTTTTTTTTACTTCTTTCTTTTAATTATTTTTATTTTTGTAGTTTTATCTTCTCTATTTTTACTTTCAAACACTAATTTTATTTATTTTATTTCTCTCTTTCCTCTCTCTTATATTGCTCTATCAAATGACCAATCACAAAATTAGGGATTAAGGTTCTGTTTGTTGTTGTTGTCGTCCGAAGAAATGAGCGTTACTTTATGCTGCTTCTGCTGCTAGAATGTTTTATTTTGTTGTTATTTTCATCAAGCTGATTTTTTATTGGTCAAATATTTATGTGTGTTTAGGGTGTCTTATACCCTTTTGTTTTCTATATTATGTTTTAAAATTTGACCCAGAACATGTAACTGCAGGCTGTTAAAACAGCTCTTGAGCAGTTAGAAGAAAAGCATCAATCCATTGAGGGTGCAAAGGCTGTCTGTGAACCAAATATTCTGTGTGAGCTTATAAATTGGAAGGTTAGACCTACTTCTCATACTACTGAAATAGTACTGTGTGCATGCATTTGCCAAGTTCCATGGCCCAAATATTTCAGCAGAACTACATTTATGCAAAATTATCATTGTTATATGAACAGGAGGAAAAGTTGTTTCGCTTGTGGACAGAGACAAAGGTCTAGGACCTGTTGGTTTCCTTATGGCTTCCTCCCATTGGATTGTGGGGATATTGTGAAAATGGACTTGATTAAGGAGTTTCATGGATTTAATTTTTGCCTAATGTGTTCTCTAGAAAAGCAAGAGTTTGTTATACTTTTCCTCCCAAGAAAGCCTGTTTTAATAAGTTTAGGGGACTTCAGGCTGATTAGGACTTCCAGCAGCTACCACTTAAGTTTTAGTTTATCTTTTGAGTGGTTTTAGGTGATACTAAATCTGTTTATTGAAGTGCTTGTGCTAAAAGTAGGCAAATCTTTTGACTTTGGTGGCTAATGCAGTGGCCAAAAGAATCTAGGATAAGTGGGCTGAGACCATAAAGGCCATTGTGAATAAATCAAGAAAGCTTACCAGCAAAATTTTAGATTTTCTCCATAGTTTCATAGATAGGAAAGGTTTTGGGGTTAGATGAAGATGGATTAGAGGTTCCTAGGTTTTACTTTTAATCTTTTATAATTCAAAGTCTTGATTTCCTTCTTCCAACGGTCGTAGTCTTAGCATAGAGGATTTGCTCTCCAGTTTTGTGTTGTTTTGGTGGTTGATGTTTCATGTAGGATGATTGGTAAAGGGTCGAGACATAGAGACTTGTTAGTTATAAAGTTAGCTTTGATGATGTGATGGTTTTCCTTTTAGAATTTACCAATAAAACCATGTTTATTTGTTTGTCATGATGAAATGGGAGTGGCTATGGAAGCATTCTTATTTTGCGTCTGATCTGATTAGCAATATAATCATTGTCAAGGACATAATATTTGGATAATGTTCTGATCAAAATATATTTGGATAAAGTTTCACGTGCAAGCCCCTTTTTTTTTTAGCTGGCTGGCATTTTGTATCTCATAATGCTGTCATGACATTGATTTTTTGCTCATGTTGCTGTAGACAAAGCTTAGCATCTATCTTTCACCTTTTCTGCATGGCATGCGGTATACATCTTTTGGTCGTCATTTTACAAAAGCAGAGAAGCTCAAGAAGGTAAGACAATGACAACATGTCTCTTTCGTATGGTATTTATTATCATTAGTTTGTAATATTTTTGCTTATTGCTGTCATGGAAAAATCTTTAGCCCAAAATTTTAGCTCTATCTACTGCAGAAGTTGTGTGATAGATTTTTGTATTGACTCCACTAGTCCCAAATTGGGGAGAAACTGTCCTGAATAATGCTTTTCTGAGCTTTATTGATGCACTTTGTCCAATTGATGTATGGCTGCAAAATATACCTAACAAAGCAAAAGCAGAATATTATGTTTTGAGTTTTGTTTGCAGATTGTAGAAAGGCTCCACTGGTATGTGCAAAATGGTGACATGGTCAGTGTTTCTTTTCTGCCCTCATTTTCCATCTGTATGGTTAGTCCTTTCAAAATATTCGATAAATGCTGCATTTAGTTGGCTACTTGTGGTGAAACATATGTGACTGCTTGTGCCACATTAGGGAAGTACTTGTGTCTCTGCCTTTGGATCTATAAAATAACAGTTGTATCTTAGCACTCGCTCACATCTAAATGGTCTATGATTATTTATAAAAGGTTTCAAACATATGGAGTTTGAATGAGAACAATGTGGCCTAACAAGTTCCAAACTCAGGACTCTCCATTCTAATGTTAGTTATTCTTAGTGTGGTAAAATTGGATTACATACCTTATGCAACCCTACTGGTACTCTAGCCTCGTCTATATTTGGAATACGCAAATGGCTAAGTGGAGGAGACTTGTTGAAAGGAAGAGGCTTATCATCTTGTTATGTCATGCGAAGTGTTACCAAAGTTTACAGACATGATCCTGAAATTGCTTGTGAAGGCATTGGGCTCATGTAATGCTTGACTGATTAATTACAGAACTTTATTAGCTTTGATACAGGAGGATTGAGAAATGAGAAGATTTTATCTGGAGAGAATTTCCTTTTTTTCCCCCTAACAGATCAAAATCTTTGTTTTCTCTATTTGTTTTACCGGACAGTTTACTTTGTAAACAGGTCGTTGACTTCTGCTGTGGAGCCAATGACTTCAGTTGGTTGATGAGGGAAAAGCTTGATAAAATGAAGAAGAGCTGCACATTCAGAAACTTTGACATCATGCAATCAAAGGTAGAACCTAGTGTTAAACGCTGAAACTGCATGTCAGCACTAGCTTTCATTCTTGTTCTCTGGTTGGAAATTGAATATTATGAAATTATTGAGGTAGCCATTCTGGATTTGGAAAGAATGGGATCAGCTTTGGTTGTTTCAGTAAATATGAAGTTGTTCTGCATTTTGTCCATGTTTAGCATGTATTCTTCCTGGTGTATTTTGCATTCCAAATGTCACCTGATGGAATGAGGATACACCTCTTTGTACTCATACCTGCAATGTATAGGCCTACTGTATAACCTCTTAGATTCTGGGGGGAACAAATGGCAGTAATATTTAACAAATAAAAAGAAAAGTAGGAACCGACCCCTGGTGAAAGACTTCTAAGATTGTTTAATTTTGTTAGGACTGTCAGAATTTTAATTGTCCCCTTCTGTCGTTGCTGTGCAAAGAGTTTTCAAGTTCGATTCCCCTACTTCCTGTTTTTTTCCCTCTGACCGAGAACCATTTCTCAGACTTGATGTAGATGAGGTGCAGATGGTCAATGTGATTTAGATCCTAGGAAAAGTCGGGGTGGATTTTAATCTATTAAATGGACCTCAGTTTACTGATCTGATACTGGATGATATATTAGGTTCAAGTCCTACCTTTGCATTCAGTGCAGGACACATGATATACAGGTTTGTGCTGCCAGAGAAATTCTTACTTTTCCTTTAATTGAGTCACTATTTTTCTCCTCAATATCTGGAAATGAAGAAATCATAATCAATCTCACCTGGCTGTAAAATTGATTGATCAAAATGACAAGCATCTTTGCTATTGTTTTCTGCCATTTTTGTGGTTCTTCTTATTTTTGTCACTGACATGGTGGATGTCCATAAAAACTAAAATTTAACCTTTGAGATTTAGTTTCCTAGAAGTTGCCATATGTTGTATATTGATAGTTTCTTACTGCCATTGTTATCTCTGTTTTGACTGTTGGCTAAGTGGTCTTTTTTTCTGCAGAATGATTTCTGTTTTGAGAGGAGAGATTGGATGACTATCAGTCCAGATGAGCTTCCTGAAGGTTCTAAACTGGTTGGTAGTTTTTAGAGTAGCCAAATCTGTTAACAGTAATGATTTTTATTGTTTTCATTTTCATATTTAGTTTATTTTTCTTTTTTGGTTCTTTTTTTTGGGGGGGGTGGTAATTAGGTCATGGGCCTTAATCCTCCTTTTGGGTTCAAAGCATCTCTTGCCAACAAGTTTATTGACAAGGCTCTTCAGTTCAAACCAAAGCTTCTAATTCTTATTGTCCCAAAGGAAACAGAAAGGTAAGCAAAGACCAGTTATTAACTCCTCTCTCTCTCTCTCTCTCTCTCTCTCTCTCTTCCCCTCTCTCTTTCTGCTTACTTGTTTTGCTTTTTCACAGACTTGATGAAAAAGAAGCAACATATGATTTGATATGGGAGGATGAAGAGTTACTTGCAGGCAAGGTACGTGAGTAAGCAATTACGTCATTCTATATCCAGTTAAGTGGAAGCCTGTAAGTGTCTCATCTAATCATATTATGCCTATTAGGCATTTTACTTGCCAGGATCAGTTGATGTGAATAACAAGCAATTGGACCAGTGGAATGTGAAGGCACCACCACTATATCTATGGAGTCGTCCTGATTGGACTGCAACTCACATGGCCATGGCTCAAAGTCATGGGCACCTTCCTGGGAAAAAAGCAGAATTGCATGGACAAACTGAAACAGAAATTGGGAGAAGCCATCTGATGAGGGAGAAACATGACTGTTATGATAATTTCCCCCCGAATATTGATGACTATGACCGACTTTCAGGCATCTTGCCTGATCTTCCAGAAGAATATGTTGTAACTGAACCTGAAGACACTGTTCCAGTGATTCTGAAGAAGCAAAACCATGACAGCAGCGCTACTGATCAGAGCAATAGGCTGGTACAATCCCTTGAGAAGCTGTCTGAGATGCAATACAAAACAAGGCAGAGAAGAAGCCCAGTTGAGATTTTGGCTCCAAATAAGCAGAATGAATCTTCCTCGATAGAGGAAGTTGACATGGAAATATCTCCTCCCCCAAGTAATCCATTTGCCTGCAAGAATCAGGATTCCAACAATGGCTTTAACCAAGTTGAGCACAGTCCTTCTGGATATAATTGCCTGGTGGGGTCGGAGTATTGTGGAACCTGGACATACAATCTGGTGAATGAGAAACCGAGTAGAACTCAAATCTTCCCAATAAGAACTGCAGTTGGTCCCTATAGTCTATCAGCTAATTCAGAGGAACAACCTCATGCATATCTCAACCAGCATCTTGATTCTTCTGCTCAGTCATCTTGCTTGGATGAACTAGAGAAGCATTTAGGAAACAAGGATATCTTTTGGCAGCAAGATTACACTGGTTCATATCAAGGCAATCAAGGTTCTCATCCAGCTTCTCACTTTCTCCCCATCAATGTGGTGGCATCAGCTCCCAGCTCCTTCCAAAGGTAAAACTTACAATAAACATGCTTTTGCAGTTCCTCCTGGTGTCTATGGCAACTTCTAGTTTGCTTCTGGACAACATCCATCTTCTGACCATAGTTCATCTGCCGGAATAACTATCTATCCCCATGTCGTTTTATGTCTAAACGGTTTGATAGATCTTGTTCATACAACAACAAACTGAGACTTAATCCCAATATTTGAGATCGGTTATTTGAGAGACAAATTTGAAAAAGATAGAAAAATGAAAAAAAAATATATATATATATATATATATATATATATATATATATAAAATAAAAATAAAAATAAAATGAAAAGGAAAAGGAAAAGAAAAGGAAAGTTAAATAAATAAATCAATAAATAAATGTCTAAAATCTTTTGATTTAATTTGTGTCGATTCTTTTACGCCATCCAATTCTATCCAAGATCATTTATTCTTTTAAACTCTTAATTTTTATGTCTTTACGGATAATTTGCATATAAGATTTTAACAGTCTATCTCTACGTTTTATTAAATTTTTTATATTTAAGTTTTCGATTCTCCTAACCTGTGTATTTTTGGGTTTTCTTTGCACATGCCCGAATCATCTCAGATGACATTCGCATCTTATCCATCATTGAACTAACTCCCAACTTATTACGAATGTTTTCATTTTTAATTCTATCTTTTTTAGTTTTTCCATACATCCACCTAAGTATTCTCATTTTTACTATAGTTATCTTTTGTTTTTGTTGTTTTATAGCTCAACACTCAGTATCATACAATAGTGTAGGTCTAACCACGGTTCTATAAAACTTTCCTTTCAAGTGCAATGGTATCATACAATCGCAATGATAGATATTGTTCATAGGAAAAAAAAATGCACAATACAGGTAGCTCTAGCCTTGTGGGTGCTGGGACCTATCAAGACCAGGTAGCTTGTAATACATATATATACATGCCCTTCAACCTCATCAGCTTCTTGTATGAAGATCTTGTTTTAGAGCAACATTTTTTGCCCAAGCCCCCCCCCCTTGCCGCAGGGGGGTGTTACCAAAATAGTCTACATCTTGAATTAAAATATGAACCTTTTGCAAAACGTGGCCTAAAGGATGAAAATAGCATGATGGACTTGGACAACTGATTCACGGTATTCTTATTGTTTGACAGGTAGATGGCTTAATAGGGGATGTGAAATGCAATACGAAAACACCTTTACTGCCAACTATCCTTTGATTGATTATGCTACAGGCAGCAAATTGATCATCCAATTTTGCTAGAAAACTATTTCATCTACGGTAGATGTGAACATTGAACGGACTCAGCCAGGCTTGGGTAGGAGTTGAGCCTATAGTTCAACCAAAGCCCTAAAAATATCTGGTGCGCTGCTTATTTACTCAGTAGTGATGGGAAGCCAGGCTTCAAATGGAAAACACCCTCTCCCACCTCACAAGAAATTTTGACCTAATTAGCTGGGCTTGAATCGGCTCGCTGGCCTCAACCCTCCGCCTCAAGCCTGTAAAGAAAAGCACCAACCGATTATACCAGATAGCTTGGTCCTTTACTCAATTTGATTTTATAGAGATCAAGGAGTACGCTCAAACCTTAAATACTGACGCTGCCTGAATTTGTAGACAAAAATCAATTTCTTGATGGGGAAAATTCCCATAGTTTACAACACAGCCAAAAGCTACAGGGGCATAGGATTCCAACAGCACCCATGGCTTCATGCTTATGAACTGAATTTCTAATTAATTTGCATTTTACAACCTAATACATTATGAGAATGGCAGCAGTTATGTCCTCTACCCAAAGATGTTCTCGCACAAAAGAAAAACAGGAAAGCTAGTGTCCTCCAGTCACTAGGATGTTCACTGCATTACACCTTGACCAAATTGCCGCAGGAAGCAGTCACTTCTCATCACACTTCTCATCATCCGTATTCCCTGATGAATTTAACCGTCGTAATCTCTGATCAAGCTCTGCCATAACTGCCGGTTCTTGGATTTTCCGTTGTTTTGATATAGTGTAGGTTGTCATAAGACCCATCTTATCAAAAGCCACCTGCAGGAATGGGTACAAATAAATTCAGTTTTTGGTGCAGGTATCTTCATTTACACAGAGAATGCACTCAAATTGAACCTTGGAGTTGCTTTATGAGATGAAGGCAGAAGTTAACATGCGGTTCATCATATAAGAACAAGCCGTCATTAAGTGCACTCCGGCACACAGCCACAAGCTTGTTCCAAAAGAAACTACCCACATAAAAGCTTTTCTTTCAATTTTCATTCTTTATTCAATTCTTATCCATATAAAAATTGCAATTTTGGATGTTACGTATATTTTTAATCAGGATTGTAAGTGTGAAGTATAAGCTTCATGGAGGTAAAAGATATAAAATATTTGTTTTTACCGTCAGCAACTCATCAGGATCGAAGAGGTGATGGGTTGTCTTCTGTAATATATTGATTACATCCCCAACCTGATGGGCTAGAAGCAATTCCTCTTCCTTTATCTGCAAACCATAAGAATAGCTTTTTCATTTTGTGGTGGGATTTAATGCGTCGAAATTTCATGAGAATTCTAACAAATAAAGAATCGTAAGGAAAATTTTATTTAATGAAATTGGCGATTCAATGAATATCAAGCTAAAACAGCTCTCACCATGAAGATTGCTAGAGCAACGTGAAAGAGAATCTTTGCCCCCTCATTGAAAAGAACATCCCATACTCTCAAAGTTGTCTAAAAAATGAGATCCACCAATACCAAAACTTCAGCCAGGAAAATAAAAATTAGGAAACCCTCACAGTCCATTATGTGCTCAGTACTTGAAGCCAAGGAATGGGAACAGCCTCAACATTTTTGTTGAAAATTTAATAGGCAGTTCCATTCCTTGACTTATTGCTGGAAGCTAAATGGGCTGTCTGAGTAGAAAGTAGACATTATTCTAACCTCTGAAGGCAAACTTTTAGAGAAAAGACATAGGAACCACTCAGTGGCAACAAGGGACACATCGAACTCCATCTCTTCTAAATGAGCATGTATCCTGAAAGGTCGAGTGTGAAATCAGAACCATTTAAAAAGACTATTAAAAAGGGAAAAAATAGATATCATCAAATTACAAGGAAATCTAAACATTTTATAGATTAAAGCTTAAAACCTTGGACACTTTTTTGCAAGCAAATCTTTGAAAACTCTTTGTTCAACATGGCATCCCGATAAATTAGTTGTATAGCAGTCATTAACTAATACATTCTCCAAGAGTACGGCTAGCATCCAAAAAGCTTCTTCTTCTGTTTTCATTACAAGCAACAGCAGTGCTGCCACATAGTTTAAACCCTGCATGGAGAGCAAACGGTATTCTGATATCAAAAAGGAAAACAAAAAGGTAACTCATAACCAAAAATGATGGGGCTTGTATTGTAATTCAAAGTACCCATTAAACAAGACTTCATTAAATATAAAGATTGTATTCAGGGACCAGAGATCTACAAACATGAACACCTACAGCCTATCTCCATCTATTAATACCTAATTAGTCCTAGATCCTCACAAATAAGGCATGCATGATTATGATATGCACTTGGATATCATTGGAAAGAATTATTATAGAAAGCGCATATTATTAAAAAGAGATCATTTAGAAATTAGTAAAAAAAAAATATTTTAGAAAAATAATGGTTTCTTTATTTCAGTTGACTGCAATCTTTTTAAAATTAGTAGTTATCTTAGTTTTGAGAATCTTTCATATCAAGAATGATTTTAGGAATTTGATTTTAGTAAAAATTCTATTTTATTATAAACTTTAGTTTTTTTTTTTTTTGTTTTAAATTTAAAGGGAGTATGATCGATAAAGTGATAAACCTAAATTCTCATAAAACTAGTGTGGTAGATAACTTGTTAGAAAACAAGTTCCTGGCCGTCAAAACTAGGGTCTAAGAGAGGGAAAACTCTAGCAAGGAGGAAAGGAATTCCCTATAGAGTATCCATTGACTAAATCCTATACTAGAGCCCATACCAATTTGCTATTAGAGCCGGCTGTCATGGAAAACTCTGTAGAATGGTTTAGCTGGATGGAGAGATTCATGAGGGAATTCAAGCAGTGAATGGAGCAACTAATGGAGCAGCCACTGGCTGGGGTGGAGGAACTCTAACAGTCTAACAAGAAGTTGCTATAGCAACAGCAGACAGCATTGATCTTGCTGATGGAAAGGTTTCAGCGAGAGCTACAGGGACACAACAAAGTTCAAGAGGTGAGGAGCAGCAGCAACACCCTTGCAAACCAAGGGAAGGAAAGGAGTAGTTTGCTGGAAGGAAAGAATGCCATTCCCAGAAAGTACCATGACTTCAATAGCTATGAATATAATTAGTTTGGGCAGGATCTACAGCTCTCCACTCATGACATTCATGACAGCAAGGCTACCTCTGAATAAAGAATTAACTTGTACATTCATGATAGCAAAATTAGTGTCGCGTGGAGATATTTTCAGGGAACTAGTTGATGGCCCTACAAGTGACTACCTATCTACAAGTGCAGTATCTTGTCACTGAAGCATGTCCTGATGATGCTAAATTTGCAGGAAAGAGAAATTCTGGGAAGTCCAAAGAAAAGGATGAGGGAGGAGGCTTATTGGGAGTTCTTGAAAACATGAAAAAACTCATCCTGAATCAAACTTGAGGACAAGTTCCTTGTCCAAGAGGGGAGTAATGATATGCACTTAGATATTATTGGAAAAAATTATTTTAGAAAATACATATCATTGAAAAGAGATCATTTAGAAAGATATTTAAAAATTAGTAAAAAGAAAATATTTTAGAAAAATAGTAGTTTTCTTATTTTAGTTGAGTGTAATTTTTTTAAAATTAGTAATTACCTTAATTTTGGGAATCTTTCATATTAAAAATGATTTTAGAGATTTGATTTTAATAAGAATTCTATTTTATTGTAAACCCTAATTTTCCCTATTTAAAGGGAGTATGATCAATAAAGAGACAAATCTAAATTTTCATAAAAGTAGTGTGGTAGGAAACTTGTTAGGGAACAAGTTCCCGGCCATCAAAATTAGGGTTTAAGAGAGGGAAAACTCTAACAAGGAAGAGAGATATTCCTTGCAGAGTATACATTGACCAGATCCTCTACTAGGACCTATAGCATATTACTCCCCACCAATTCCATTATCATGTAAGACATTAGCCACCCTTCAATTCTGAAATGGGACATAATCCAAATAAGAGGAAATTGTGGTGCTCTAGCAAGTAAGCCGCTGCAAGCTAAAGTGGGACCATAATTCCAACTTAAATGAGCGAGTACAATTACACTGAGAATTGCATGTGATTTCACCATGGTTTTGCATCTTGAGATTGCCTACAAACGAAATGCACCCGTTACAGCTGCATTTCAACATAGCCCTAATTTCTAGGAAGCATTCAGCTTCTCACAAATTTTAGCCTCCGCAAGCATGAAAGTAATAGTAGAAAGAGAAACATCAAACATATTGGTCAAAAGCTGATGTGGTTAACAGTTTTTAGGAAAAACAGCTTTTGTTTGGTGAGAATAGTCAATGAAAGATCAAACAAGTACAACTCTGGCTGCTAGTTGTAACCTTCCTGTGGAATATTATGAATGTTGGCAGTACCTTGAATGCATGAAATATTCTCAAAACGTCTGAGAGGGAAGAAGACGTAAAAGAAAGGGACCTCGCACATATGAATTGAACTACATGCCCTAATTTGTGTAAGATAATGAAACAATATGAAAATATTTTATCTTCTCCATTTATGGTTCAAGTCATGATTTTCAAAAAACTATGAAGAACTGAGAGCAAAGTTGAGAAATCATATATAAGTTGATAATCAATTCATGACAGAGAAAGTGGAAACATTGTCCTTTATAACAGGTCAGGTCCATGTATCTTATAAGAATCACCTCTCAGAGAAGAACAGTTTTTGAAGAAAATCTTTCGGGCAAGGCAATTTTGGTTTTTTGGTTGATCAAATGTAACACCCTTTTTTCCTTGGAGCTACTATCACTCTTCATACTGAAATTTGGTCATGAAAATTGCTTCCATATTTAATATTCAGTACTCATGTTCTAAAATTCTTTATTTTCTAACCAACCATAAAATGCTATCCACTGGCCAAATTATTTTCCATTATCGGAGCCCCATAATATAGGAAGGTGAATTTCAAATGTCACTGTGAGGCAAGCTTAGCTTAATATGAGGGTAAAAAGGAGAATGCAATAGGGAGAAATGAAGCCATTGGGATAAAAACTAGCAAATTGGGGCCATGCTTGACTCTATAGTTAAAACAGGATGGACTGTTATGTAAGACTGGATATACAGGCATCTGACAACTAGAACCAGCTACCATGGCCATAAAGTTGATGCATGGCACCAGAAGCTATCATCACAGATTAATCAATCCAACAAATAAAGCATTCCACATGCAAAAATAAGTTCCTAAAAGCAACCATGTCCATGCTTGTAACTACTGTAATCAGTAGTAAGAATTGGACATCATATATCTGCAATATTCTGATAACAATGGGCTTCATACAAATTATTTGGAGCTGTGATTTCATCATAACATCATACCAAACTCTTATTGCTTAAAGTGAACCCACGCAGCAATAAGCAAATATGAGGGATTCAGCATGCATAACTGAGTGTGTAAACTCAAAAATGTCCGCAATTGTAAAAACAATACATAATATAGCTTCAAATTGGAAACAAAACAGTTGACATTGTTGCTGAGGGAAAACCATGCGATTCACAAGCTCTTGTGAACTTGTGGTTCCACTTTCTTTAGTAATTCAGTTTGTTTTATCATTCTCATATTTAAGATTCTTCATGTGTAGATAATGAACCCTACCTGACAGTAGCCAACATCGGAATCACGGAAAGAATAATTAACAAGCACACGTCGTAGAGCAGCATGACCTTCAGGAGTGTCCAACCATGGGTGACCAGGAAAAGTACGTGGTAAATCCTGCACATAAACAGAGAAAGTCATAACAAGAAATTTGTGTGGGTCAAGCATTTGGAATTGAATATAATATCATGATGGAAGCTGAGGATTTTAAATCATGTCTTTTGGGATTTTTACACCTTTTTTTTTTTTTTTTTTTTTTTTTTTTGCAAATAATGTTATACCTCATTATAATTTGCATTTTCTATTAGTATATTAACTTCATTGTGCAGCGGTAGCCTTCTTCTTGGAATGAAAGAGTTCCATGTTAATAAAGTCAAGCCATAAAAGGTGTTGTAAGTGACATGAACAATATAGAATAATAAACTTTCAAGTTAAAAGTGGTCAACTTTTTTTTTCCCTGCCTGTGGTCAACTTGTTTAATGATAATTTAGTTCATAACTTGATGGTTGAGCATACAATAAACTTCCAAATCAACCTGCCATGCAGCATGGATCCTTCAAAATGGACCATGTTGTATGTGCCATGTTCATATATCATAACCACTTTGTACCATTAAAAAATTGTTGGTACTCCACATGATGCATTCAAAAATTATAATTTTTCATATACCAAATACTTATCCTTTGCTTCTAAGATATTGAAGAGAAACTTTTTCTCTAATTACCAAGAAGAAACTCTTTAAGAGCACTAAGGAGGTGAATCCTCAATTACCTATGAGAGGCAACAACTCTACAAAACTAGCTGCATCCACATTTGGAAACAAAAAACTGAAAAGACACAAAAGAACTTCAGCCATGTGGCCCGTCAATGATTCTTGAATTTGTTGCTCTTGTGCAAACAAAAGGTAGCTAGAGGATGGAGTAAAGAGGCTACCACTTCATTGTACAACAGTTCATCCCCCTCTAAATCCCACAGCTCTTTAGACACTTTTAGCTGGCATGAGATGGATATGAAATATAGAAAACAAAATCTCCCACAAAGACCTCGTCCATGGACTATACAACAACAAGTAATTTATAATTTCAGGTCTTCCTAGAAGAAAGAGAACCATTTTGCTAGACAGATCCCTCTTATTTGGAGGACTTCTTACATCAAAATCCTGCCCAAGGTTGCTTCCAAAACAAAGATGGCCACCATTCTGGACACCAAAACCTTCTGACAGCCACTCTTATCTGTATCAACCTCTTCATTAAGCACCCTATAGTACTTCTTGATCCTAAAAGCCCCTACACTATTACCGTTAACTAAACTTAAACCTCCCCAACTCAGGGTGCTGACTAACACTCCAAGATCTCATAAAAGAAGAAAAGGATTGTGCCCTTCAACTCAAACAGATTTACAGGATCCTTGATCACGAATAGGGGAATCCACCATTACAATCTATATAATTCCAACCACCTAGCAAGAAATACCACTAACAATGCTGAACTTTTCGAAGACAAGAAGCTGTCAAAACAATGACCATCCTATCTTACCTATAAGAAAGAGATTACCAAATTCGTAGTTATATTCTTATTACTGCTTAATCCTTGTCCATATTAAAATGCCACCCCATCAAGAGATCTTGTCACTAACCCCCATTCCAGGAAACCAAATCCTAAAGTGGGGTAAGATTGTTCACAAAAAATTACTTCCGACATACATAATCAAGAAACATAATAACTAAATATATCCAGAAATTAAATGATCTAACCATTCAAGAATCATCAATTAAGAATCAATTACACATTCATTGACCCCATATGACAATAATCACAATAATAACTTTTAACAAGGATTTCACATGGAATAACTTAAAACAGGAATGATCAAGAACATTAAAACCAACATAGGGTTTGATCTAGCTTATCAAGCATCTCAAAACAACAAGCAAATAAGCATTCATCGACTCCCAAATAACAATAATCAAAATATCCAAAGCCGAATAGACTCACGTGATCGATCTGCTTGGTTGCCGGCGTGACCTTGCCCTCCACAGCAACAGTCAAATCATTGTAATAGCTCTCAGGCACAGTGGACCTCTTCTTGGCAGCACCAGACAATGCAAACCAGACCTTAGGCCTCAAAGCCGGAGGGATACCTTTCCTGATGAGCCTCTTCAGAGTGATTGCATTTGCAAGAGTTGAGAACTTAAGGGATGATTTCAAAGCAATCCCTTGAGTTATTGATGAAATCTGAGGCTCCAAATACCAATTAGCACCTTTGTTTGCCTCAAGTGCCCACCAAACCCTGCCTTGTTTCCTTACCTTTTCTCTTACCTCATTCAACACATTCACATCATCCACATTTCCTTCCACTGTAAACCCATATAAGTCTTGAAATTTAACGGTCAAATTTGCCCTCCTTGCGTGGATACTAGGCCTCAAATTGGGAAGAATTTGGGTCTGATATTCGAATTGAATGTCTTTTTTGCTCTGTGTCCCAAACATATTTTCTTGGCTGGCTCAAAATTAGTGATTTTGAAGGGTTTGGCTATACAAATCTGGTCAAATTTGAAAACCCCACATTGCAGAATTTATCGAATGATGATTTCCTGAATCCTGAAACCTCAAGATTTTCTGGGATTTTTTTTCCAGATTCGTGGAAATTCAACACAAACCCACATTCTTTTTATGGCATTTAAGGGAGAAAAAAAATCCCAAAATCTGGGGAATGAAGAATGAGAAAATTCATGAACTCTTTTAGTTCCCAAAGAGGGTCATCGACCAAAGGAATAAAAATATACTCAAAAACATAAAAATGCAGAGAGAATTGCTGGGATCTTTCGGTGGAAAAAGAAACAAGGGATCTGGGGTGTTCAAGAAAATAGAAACTCTATAAAAAGAAATGAAAAAAAATCCAAATTTTTGTGTGAAGAAAAAAGGATGTAAAGAACCGAGACTTCTGGGATTGAAAGATCGAACACAAGGACGGAAATATCGGGGGTCTGACGAAAGAAAGGGCTGGTCTTAAAAAAACTGAATGATTTTATGAAATAATAATTTTTTCCTTTTTTTGAAAAGAAAATATTTTGGGATGTTAAAATGGTGGACCCAGCTTGAAGAGAGAGAAAGGGAGAGAGAGACGTTGATTATGGGAGGTGGGGAGCGATTAAGTAGGGATTGGAGAGGGAGAGAGAGAGAGAGAGAGACAGAGACAGAGAGGAAGGGGTGATGAACTGATTTGTGAATTCATTTTTTTGATGGATAATTTGCGGTATCGGCAATTTCGCACTCAAGGGCATTCTACCATAATTACCATAAATTTAATATTTTTCTATGTGCGGGATTAGAAAATACCCTCTCTGATTTGTCCTTCAAAATTAATTTCCCAAAATTTTGAAATTAACATAGAGCTCCCAGACTTTACTTATTTGTTAAATTGCCCCTTTATCTCTTGTCTTGTTAAAATATGCATATGATACGTACTTTATGCTGTTTTTCCTTCATTTGTTGTCATTCCTAGGGTTAACTCTCTACCAAAGTATTTCAATTCTACATGGGCTCTTTGCCAATCGTAAAATATTCAATTACGTAATTTATAAAAAAAAAAGTAATGAATCTAAGTATAAATATATTTTAATACAATACACAGATTAATTTGATAATTAAATAAATTATAAGGGCTCTTTGTCAATTTTAAATATTAAGAATTAATCGTCGAAAAACCACGATCATATATTTTACATTTTGCCTCTTTTTTAATTATATTTATAACGAATTTTGAGTAATTTTGAATTTGTTATATTAAAAAAATAGAAAACAGAAGAAATTGTTTTAAATCTAAGTTAACTTCAATTACATAATAATGCATCTAATTAAATTTTATAAATGAATACATTTTTTCATATTATTTTAAATCCAATTTTAAATTTATAGAATTAAGGTTTATGTCGTGGGAATTTAAATTTTTGTTTTCTAACGATATAACAACAATAATAACTTTTGATCAAAGGTTTAAATATCTTAGTTGGGAAGGATATTCGAGTGGTAAAAAATTCTTATTTAAATATTTTTTTCGAGATCTGATATTTGAAATTTTATAAAAACGTATATTTTTACGATTTTTACGACTTCTATATAACAAATATATATATATATACACACAATTCGGATGTGTAAATGTTACTAAGATGTGTTCAAAAGTATTAAATTATCATCCATTGTCTTTATCTGCATTCATTAATTAACCTTGTCAATTATTATTATTAATGTTATTATTATTATAAACCTTCAAATTTTTCTACAAGACAAGAATGGATCTCAAAAAATAAGATTATCAATTAATCCAGCTGATGTTAGTTGATAAATAAAAAATAAATATTTTAAAAGAAATAAGAACATATTTTTACTTATAATAAAAGATAAATATTCCAAAGTAAGAGAGGGTTTGCTTTTTCATGTTTCTTTTGCATTAGTGTGTGATAAAAATTATTTTTTTGTTATAAAAATGTTAACAAGGGATCCTAAAAAACTAATAGAAAAATATTTATTATTAGATTAGATAATATGTCATAATTTATATAATTTGCTGAAAATATGAAATGCAATCAACCCAAGTGAAGGTCGAAGACAGAGCCCAAACACTAACCTAAGGAAGCCATGAACATAACTCAGAACAGGTTATGATATTTTATCTTTTTCATCGATCATAAAACTAGATATATTTGGATCTATATGCTCTTCACTAAGGCACAGGCATTTAGCTTTCAAGAACTTCCATGTTTGTCACCAAGATTCTTAAAACCAATAATGGCAGAGAAAAAATAATTAATGAATTTAGAAATATTCTAGAAGAAACTAGGATAACTCATCAAACTTGTTGTTCATATACTTCTCAACAAAATGAAGTTACCAAATGTAAGAATTGACATCTCCCGGAAGCGACAAGAAGTATAATGTTCAATGCTAACACCTCTAAAGAATTCTGGAGTGATGTATTTAATGTGGTTGCTCACCTCATTAGTCGACTTCCCATTAAAATACTTCAAGAGAAATCACCATTGGAGTTAATTAAAAAAGCTAAACCAAGTCTCCAATGAGACAGTTTAGTGGTACAAATTCCCTCTCTAACCTGATGATTCCAGATTTAAATTCTTATAAAAAAAAATCTAAACCAAACATTTCTCACCTTAAGATTTTTGAATGCATTTGTTACAATCATGTCCCAGAACAATTTGGGGACAAACTAGATAAAAAGGGTAAGCGTTGCATATTTATAGGATATTCAATTTTTTAAAGAGGATAAATATGTCTTGATCCCCTAACTAACAAAGTATATATATTAAAAAATGTGATATTTATGAAAAATAAGTTTTATTTTATAGAAACGGGACAAGAAAAGATTTCAATAAAGGAAGACTTCTATATACTCCATACATCAAGAGGAGAGGAAAGTTTGGAACAAGAGGAAGAATCAGAAAACCCTAAACAAAATGAAGATAGTGGATCTATATCTTCTGATTCTGAGGAAAACAGGAAATAATGAGGAGATCAATATGAGAATAACTCTCCCACAACCAAAGAAAAAGAGGAGTCAAGTAAGTCACCACCCTCTCCTCCACCTCTCAAAAGGTCAACATGGGTAAGGCTTCTTAATAATAATTTTTAGAATCTGGTATGTAAAACTTAGTTCAACTCTTCTTAATAACAATTTTAGAAAGTGCAATAGTGATTATCTTTAATCACTAAAACTAAAAATGGAAAAATCACTATTGTACTCATATAGTCGATGATAAAATAGTTATTGGAAATGACTCGAGCCAAGTAGATCAATTAAAAAAAATTCCTTAAATCTAAATTTGAAATTAAAAATTAGGATTATTAAAGTATTTTCTATGAATTAAACTTATCTACCATACCAAGGGGTTTGTCCTATTCAAAAGAAAGTATGTTATTGATCTATTGTAGGAAATAGATAAACTGGGAGCAAGACTAGCCATTAACCCTGTCTCAACCACTGATGAAGGAAAAGAAGATGATCAGCTCCTCACAGATGTGCCGAGATACCAAAAATTTGTTGAGAAGTTTATTTATGTGACTATTACCAAACACGATATTGCATATGATATCAACTAAATTAATCGACATATGCACACTCCTAAGGTAGGACATTGGCGAGCAGCAGAAAGGATTGAGATATCTCAATAGAACTCTAGGAAGAGAGATGTGGATGAAAAATAATCAAAACTCAGAGATCATGAGTTATCGTGATACTAATTGGGTTGGTAACTCAAAGGACAAGAGATCCACCACAGGTTATTGTATATTTGTTGGAGAAAACTTGGTATCCTGAAAGAGCAAGAAGCAATCAGTTATATCAAGATCAAGCCTAGAAGCTGAATACCGAATCATTGAAGGCTCTCGTTGAAGAGTTAGGGTTTCCGATTACATCCCCGATCAGACTCCTCTGTGATAATTAGTACGCAATTTACATCACCTCCAATCCTACCTTCTATGAAAGAATGAAAACACATAGAGTTTGATTGTCACTTTGTACAATAAAAGGTTGAAGACAAAAACCATAGATACTCTATGTGTGAAGAGCAATGAGCAAGTTGCTGATATCTTCATCAAAGGAATTACGGTCAATCACCTTCAAGACATCCTCGGCAAGTTAGACTCTATAGATATCTATTTGTCAAACTTGAGAATGTGTGTTAAAAATATAGAGTGCAATTAGTACAAATGAAAGCCCAAGAGTTTGTCTAAAAACTAACCCAAAGGAAGTAGGGGACATGACCTAGAAAATGTTATGGGTGTTTTGAGTTTTAATCCAATCTTGCTAAAACCCATACCCATAATGTTGTTGTTGTTCAACCTTGTTAAAGTTCAAGGAGAGTTCTTCATAAGGTCCAAAATAAAAACTCAAAAAAGTCTAGAAAAGACTCGTAACGCAATCTAATCTACAAAAAGTATTTTGGACAGAATCTCTAACTGTTAATTGTTTTTCTCTATCAGTTAGTTTTTTATCTATTGACTAATTTTTTTCTTTACCGACTAGTTGGCTTGTGTTATCTATAAATATAACTCTCTTCTCATCATTTTATAAGTAAGAAATTGTCTTCTCTTGCATTCATTGTTCAATATTCTAAAAAAGTTCTTATATTGTTCGATTAATACAAATTCATTTGTTTGTTCTTTTAATTATTATTATTATTATTATTTTGATATCAAGATTTCAACATAATTAAGTTTCTTTAATCAAGTTGGGATGATGTATAACCTACTCCTATGACTATAGATTAAAGATTTAAAATGCAATCCCTGAGATTTCAATTAACATAAAAAGATTTACTATTGACCTCTTCTTCATGAAAAATTAACGTTTTTAAACAATTCTCTTGGCTGTATTTATTTATTTATTTTTCTTTTAATTTTCTTTGGCTTCTTCTTTGAACCAAAAGCTTATCCCGAGCCGATGGGTGATTTGGTCATAACGGGACTATTGACGTATTTTGGTTGTATTAGGACCCTGGGTAGCAGTGTAATTTCACAGGAGAAAAACAAATTGGGCTGGGCCAAGGCCCATTTGACGTTTGATGTGATTGTTTATTAAAATTATTTAATTTTTTCTCTTTTTTATATTAATTTTTTAAATAATTGATTTTAAAATATAGAATTAAAACTTAATTTATTTTCGTTCTTTATTAAAAAGCTAACCCTCACTTGAGGGGTAATTTGGTCGTAACAGGATTAATGACGCGTTTTGGTCGTATTAGGATCCGGGGTAGAGCGTAATTTCACGTGGCAAAAACGAATCGGGACTCTTCTCCCATTTGATATCGCAACTTGTGGACCAGAGAGGAGGGGTCCACAACGTCTCGGGTTTAACACGTGCGAACAATCGAAAGATGCCGGCCATGTCCTGACAAACTCGTGGTGGAATGGTAGGGTCCATCAAGTTGACACGTGCCGGAGCTAGGTCGTGTCTCATGCTCGAAGCACAAGCCTTCCGAGTGAGATAGTTCTGCCTCTTCTTTTCTCGTAAAAACAAGAAAAAGAATTACAAAAATTATAAATATAATAACAGAACAATTATATCTATTAGGATATGATAGTTATTTATTAACTAGCTTTTGAAAGATAATAATAAAATTCCCCCTTAATATAATATCAGAATTAAATTTAAATAAAAATCTAATTTTGTTCTATCATATTCATATTAAAATCCGTAAATTTTAATGAAAAGAGTATTAAATCTTATATTAACTAATTTAAATTTAAGATATGATATTTGAATATGAGAATTTTTTGTTGGAATAGAAAGTACGAGTTAAATTCTCTATTAATAATATCTTAAAAATTATTATTAAAATTTTATTTATCATATAATATATATATCGAGTCAGTTAATTATTATAATTTTACTCAAATTCTAAATAAGGGTTGCTCATTTAATATTTTGATTTTAAAAATCATAATTTTGAGTGTAATACAATAATATTAAATTATTTTGATTGTGATAATAAATTCATTTTAGAGACAAATCGTTATTGAAAATATTAGGCAAAATCGGTGAGTCAATTTTTGACAGAGTTGCTATTCTATTTATTTTTCTTAATTCTTTTTAGCTCATAGGAGGGAAAAAAAAAATGGGAAAAACCTCAAACGCGATTCTCAGCCGTCCGACTATATTAGATCAGAGGCAAGAAGACATGTCATGGCCGTGGGATGAAGGGCCAACTTAACGTGTGGAGGTCGGGTCCATGGGTGATGGACTCATACCAACGATCAATTGATTTAGTAAAATATGATATTAAATTTTTTAATTAAGAAATTGAGTTTAACTCCGATTTAGATATAGAGTATATTATGTTAGAAAGGTAATCTCTTAAATGAGTTATTATAAATCTTAAATTTAATTAGTCAGAATATGATTTTGGATAGTGATGGCCAGTGGGAGTAGTAGCATGGGCCCTAAAATTTTGTGAGTCCCAGAGCTTTGAGGAAGGTCAAATTAAATACGTGGATCTCATCTCTATCGTCCATTTTTATCTTGTCATTTTACTTTTGGGGCAAAATGCAAAACTAACCCTAAACTTTCACCTATTATCAGATTAGTCCCCAAACTTCTTTATGAATTGTTAGGGACTAATTCAAAAATTGATTAACCGCATAATATTGTATCGTAGGAGTACGGTAGAGTAGTAAAGAAAGGTCCCTTCATGTGCTCAAAATGAGGGTCCGTCGTCAATGATGGAGAATCACGTGGAGGCACCAACCAAGTGGCCTTCAACAAGAAGAAAAATCTGTGAATGCATATTGGGATATGGAAAGTGTACAAGTAACGTAAAGGGGCTCTCAAAAATTGAACGGCTGGGCAACCAAGACAAATTCAAGGTGGCATTACTTCAAGTTATGAACGAACTCGTTTTCAAAAAATAATTTTCGATTTTTTCAAACTCCCCTCACTTATCAAGCCCACCGATAATCTAGAGAGAGAGAGAGAGAGAGAGAGAGAGAGAGAGAGAGAGAGAGAGAGAGAGAGAGAGAGAGAGAGAGAGAGAGAGAGAGAGGTAGAGAGGTAAATAGTAAACCTGGTCGAACCTGTGCTTGCTTCCCAATCCAATGTTGCTAAAGAGAAGACCAATCACAATATTATACTATTCTTTTGAAAAGTTCCATAATTTCAAAAGTGAAAATCGGGAACCAAAAAACTTGGCCCCAGACGACATGGAGGGTTTAGCTGGGCGGGACCATTTGAACCACATCATCCTGATTACGGCCCAACCCCATTTAAAGGGGTTGCAATTCTTGTTCATTTTCGGAGCCTTGTACATGTGGGGCTGGTTATTTATTTATTTATTTATTTTTAGATTGAAAATTCCTAGCATCTCTTAATTCACGTACGAATTTCCAAGGCATTCTTGTCTTTGAAAGTTCAATGTCTCAGCTTCCATTTCCCCATAAGGCTCATTGAGATTAGTTTAAGAACAAACCTTTTTTCCCCTATCCATTTAATGAATAAGAGTGCAAAGCTCTATAATCAAATCTCGAATATTAAAATTTGATAATAAAATAAATTATATTAAAAAAAATATCCTTTAAAATAGATTTAACAAGCGTTCAAATCAGATTAATCGAATTATAAATTCAAATATTTATTGACACGGAAAAAAACCTACTCTTTTTCCCCTTCAAAGAAGTGGGTATTATTTCATAGCCTAATTGTACACGCGAAATCCAGAAGAGAAGAGACCAACTTAGCAACAATCTAGGATCATGACAACCGATGATTCAGCCCTATGATCTAGCATGCTGCCACTTTATCCGCATTCTTGTTTAAATGTGCCCCCGACAATATCCATACATGACAAATCAGTCATTACTCCCATTCCCTTTCTTTTCTAAAATTCATGAAAACGAGTAGTTGGCCTTCAATCCCTTTGTCCTTTTAATAGAAAAAAGAGAAAAAAATATAAAAATACGAAAATAAATATAACTCAGCAACAACAATTTCTTTAAAAGCATAAGTTTAAATTTTAACTGTGATTTTAATTTATTAGTGATCGTCGAATAACTTCCTTTTCTGATATTTTATAACTTTAAATACATGGTTCTCTTGTTAAACCTAAAAGAAAATATTAACAATCGGTCGAATTACACACACACAGCACAGAGAGAGAGAGTCAAGAGTGAAGGAGGAAGAGTTGCACCTCGGGCGCAATGCAAGCCGTATAATTTTGAAAGAACGAGGAACCCATCCGACCAGGTTGGCACTCCATTTATTCATTCACACACCCACCTACACTTTAAACACAATCCCCACGGGATCTTGTGGCGCGTGTTAAGGCCTAAAAGAGGAGGAAAAACTTCTCTACTACAACGTCCAAATCATAGGCTGACAAAGATATGATGGCTCAAGCCAGGTGAAAATCATCTGAAAGCAAAAGTACCTTTGTCTTTTTTCCTGATTGTGGATCAAAAGTCAAACAAATCACTACTTATGAAAGACCCTTGTAATTTTTATATTTGATTTTCTTACCAACAATTATAGATTTATAATGTTTCATTTCAAATCTTGTTGTGACATTATGGCCATCGACCTAATTTTGCTCATAAGACTTCTTATGACACCACATGGAGCTTCCCCCATGAAATCATTAGGGCCAGATAGCCCGTCAGGTACTTACTTCTCAATATTGTAATTTTATATTTATGTTCCATAAAAACATTCGAGTAATAAAAAATCCTGTGTTTTCAATATTTAGTATTTAAAATTTTATAAACAAATATATTTACATTTTTCACCGAATTTAAGAGGTGAAAGTAAGATGCCGTTGCGGTTAGGGCATAGCAATCTTGATGAATCATGGGTAGGATGCATTCCCCCCCACTTGGACATAGCAAAGTCATTGTACTATGATTTGATTTAAATGGGGCATAAAACAATCTGAGATGTAAGTTACGTATATATCCCTAAAACCCCATTTGCATTAAAATGAAAATTTGGGATTACATTGATGAAGGAAAGAGTAAAAGAGTAAAGACTAGGGAATCAAGCCAAACATCTATTTGATTTCTATCGATAATCTTCCATGACCAGAAGCATAGTAATAGTTTTACATTATATATGCCATGTAGCTATTTGACTATCACCAAAAACCCCAAATGTGAATGAAGAGAAAAACCAAAAAGGAAAACTAAAATATGCTAATTTAGATGTAAAAATCTTGAGAACATTCAAGAATAAGAGCAATGCCTGGCTTTTCCCATGTACGCCGCAAGCTGTTCTCTCTCTCTCTCTCTCTCTCTCTCTCTCTCTCTCTCTCTCTCTCTCCTTTATGAATTCTTCACCGGAGGAGCATTTGTTCTATGCAAATTCTCCATCAAAAGCAAGCAAAGCCATGTACTTGTCCTTCAACATTTTCTTGTTTGGCTTATGATCAACATGTGACTTCTTTTTCTTCCTCTTCATCATCTTCATCACAATTTTTGCTCTCTTTTGCTCTTGTCAAAGGTTAAGAAGGTATGCAGAGAGAGGAATAATAGTCGAGGACTTGTAGAGAGAGAGAAAGAGAGGAGTTCCCAAGAAGATGATGACGAGCATTTCCCGTTAATCTATTTTTTTGTATATTATATAGGGGTGTGGGTCAAGCACAGGCCCTTTTTGTTTCACACGTCGGGTGTGTTCTCTGTCTTCCCAGTTCTTGCACGCATCACAACAGTCAATGGACATTTAGGTCCATTTAGACTTCCCTTTTAGTATATGCTTTTCAACCAAACTTTACCTTGATTGAGGGAACACTCATTTTTCCATTTATTTCTAGAACGGGACAATGCTGCTGCGTGTGCAATTAGAAAATAATGCCCTTGTCTACTTCAAGTCTTTGACCAGATCCAGAAGAAAAAACATCAAATATCCAATTGTTAGGCTGAAAGCAAAAGATAGTAATGTATATGGTAGAATTTTCTGCTCAAAAGTGAAGTGGGACAATAGAGTAGTTACCTTCTGCTTACCCAACCAGTGAATCTACCGTATGAGTAAAAATATTAAATTTTTTAATCAAATTTTGAATATAAAATTTAAAAATAGAAAAAATTATATTAAGAGAGCTCTCTCCTAAAATTGAACTTAACAACGTTCGATCGAATTAGTTGATATATAACGCCAGATATCAATCCTCCAAAAATCTAGAAATCTAGTTCAAGGTGAAGAAGATAAGACTTTCCACCTTTGAAAATAAGAACTTGATATTTTGGGGGGGGGGGTTAGGGACAAATCAACTAAAAAGATTAGAATTATTGATAATAAACTTGAGTGGAGCCCATGTTTATATGATTATGCAACTTATTACATTTGCATCATTATCACATATTTCCTAGTTGACATAACTGAAATAAAATGAAAGATGTTTTCTTCTTCTTATATGATTAATTAAAATTACATGTGGCTCCCTCAAGATTTTTGAAATTAAACCATTTTTATTGTAATTATTTTTTGATTGTGGTAGAAATTATTAAGTTAATTTCATAATACGAGTTAAATTTTATGTCGAATAATTCAATATTTCAAAGATGGTATATAAATATGGAAAATTTCTAATTTAATAGTTATTTTTTGATGTAAGAGTTAAGTTTTCTTCTAATATAATATCAAAGTCACGTAAATTTTTCAAATATAGAGTAGACCAGTCCAGTTATTAGAGTTAGACTAAATCTATTTTATTAGATTTTTATTAAAATTAATTATTTATAAAAGAAAAATTTTAAATTTTATAGTAATTAACTACATATTCGATATTAAAAGTTAACTTTTAAGATAAAAATTAGTTTTAAAATATGATTTAGATTTACCCTAATAACACAAATCATAAATTGCTATAAGCCTAAAAAAGTGAAAGACGAGGAAGAGAGGGGCAATCGATATTCTGTGTATTTAGTGACAGAATATTAAAATATTTTAATTAAAATTTTGTTTTTATATTTTAAAAATAAAATATAGATATTATGAGAGTTAATTTTTATATTGAATGTATGATATTTAAATTAGATTAGTTGAATAAAAAGGGAGAGGGATGGTGAGGGAGAGAGAGGGATAGAGGGAGAGGGAGGGGGAGAGATTGTGCAGACCGAGAGACAAGCGCACGAGAGATGGCTTTGTAAGCATGATCATTGGTTAGGGTGGAAAATGGAAGAGGGGATGAATAAAAATGGGAACATTCCCAGTAAAAAATTTTAGAATTTGATTTTAAGCATCGGCTGTTTTTGATGATTGGGGGGGTGGGGGGAGGGTACATTCGGTGGGGGAGGGGGCTTTGATTTGATTTGACCCTTCGTTTGATTCTGCCTTGAGAGGCTGACTTGCATACCCCATTGTACCTCACTGCCCCATTTGGTCTGCTTCACCTTCATACAAATTTGCCTTCTTAAGCTAAACAATCATGAAAAATTTATCTGTGCTATTTCTTCAATTTGTCTAATTTCAAATTTTATTTTTTAAAGAAAAAAAAAACCAAATAAGAAATTTTGACTGTCCATTCATCCATTTCTGGTTAAAATAAATAGTTATATCATTACTATTCCTAAAAATATGAACAATCCAAATAAAAAACAAAAAACTTTAAACAAAAAAATTAACATTAAAAGTATTATTTACCCTTTATAGATTTTGTTACGAGAATTAAAAATTTAAAATATAATTTTTATGAAATCTGATTCTGAATGATCTATGAATATTGTTTTCTCTCGGTACAAAAAAATATAAACTCAGATATATTTTTAACTTTAATTTTTAATTATTCTAAAAGAAATTTGAACAAGTATTAAAAATTTTTATTTTGTTTTGGTTGTAATACTCATTAATTAGAAGTAAATTTGAGGAAAAAACAAGAAAAATATAAGAAATTTTTAGTATTTGTTAATTTTTATTTATTAAAACAAATAAATACCCAAAAAAAAGAAAAAAAAAAAGAAGAAATAGAGAAGAATAGAAGTTTTAATTAGAAGACAAAGAAGTTAGATGCCCGTAGTCTGGCTGTGGAGGAAAAACAGTGTACCACCGCAAGAAGACCATTGACCGGAAAGCCAAGGTTCAAAGAGTGGGTGTTTTTGTGGGACCCAATTGGCGACGGACATGAGTTGGTGAGGAAAAACTCAGGTCCTTGTTTGGATCTAAAAGCCTAAGAGACATAACCTTAAGAGTTGTTGGACGGACTAAACTCCTTTGATTTAAGTGATTCGATACTCTATATTCTCTTAATTAAAAATTTCGAATTTAAATCTTAAAAATAACAAAAAAAGATTTGAGAGAGTTAATCCCTAAAATGAGTTTTACAGTATTCAAACTAAATTAATCAGATAAAATCTGAATATCAACAGTGGAAAAAAAGAAAAGAGTCGTTGAAGGGCATCTTGTCACAGTCCAAGGCGACCATATAACATTCAACCCGTTTATACCACACTACCCCAAGACCATATAAAATATGCAAAATTTTGTAATTTATTGTTGGAAAATGTACTATGCTTTTAATTTATCTTAATTATTTTTGTATTATATAATTTTATTGATTTGATAAAAAAAAAAGATCACAAATAAAAATTAATTTTTCCTTATACAATGTTAAATTATTATATTAATACTTTTATTTGGAAAATACCAACCAATGGATCCATAGGGTTGTTGCAATCTCTGATTCAATGTTATCACTTGAAAATTTAATATTATTATTACTTAAAGGTCTATTTTTGCTATTTGAAAGCCTAACAATAAGAGTTGAGTACTAAGCTTAAGGGTTTTTGAGTAGTAATATTAGTCCTTGGAGGGGTAATATTAGATTATTTAAATGATAATAATATATTTTAAGTAGTAATATATCGGGTAATATTAGATTTTCGAGTAGTATTAATATGCATAAAAAATAATAGAATTTTCTATTAATCAAAGGCGCCAAATAGGTTCTATTTGTTAATTACTCTCATGATGATGGAGAACTATGAGTAAGGTCAATTTGGAGCTACAATCCATGTAATTAAAGGCAAAGGGTCTAGTTCAAAAGGGGTCTAGATGGGCCATTAGGAAGCAATTGAACTTTTTAATATCTGTCACTCAAATTATGATATAAGTAGATGATGGAAAGGATAAAATTTAATAATTTTATTTATTTATTTATTTATGGATTAGAAGTAAGGCAAGTTATCAAATTTCTTTAAATTGAGTGGTCAGGTACATTATCCTCTTAACTAAAGGTCTCGAGTTTGAACTCGGCGAAAAAAGATTTAAAAGAGTCAACTCTAAAATAGATTTTACAGTAATCGAATCGAATTAATTAATTAGATATAATCTGGATCCCGACAATAAAAACAAAAAAAAGGCAAGTTGAAAAAAATAATAAATTGCTCAAACATATAGCTCTTATAATTTTTTTTGGAATATCCTGAACCGAGTTGAAGTTTTGAAAAATCAATTTCCCGACAGAGCAACTTGGTCGCAACAAAAACTACTTTTATTTCTTTACGTTACAAACCTGGATTACATGAGTAACGTGCAAGACTTAGGAACATCGACAAGGAAAAGATCTTAATTTATTGGTTCACTGCCCTGCTATTGTTATTATTATTTTATATTAAATTTTTTTGAATTGAGTGATCAGATACTTTATACCTTAATTAAAGTTCTCGATCGAACTCTATGAATGACAAAAAAGAATTTAACAGAGTTAATTTTCTAAAATGAGTTTTATAATACTAGAACCGAATTAATAGAATAAAAGGCGGATATTGACGATGAAAATAAAAAGAAAAAAGTCTTTCTTATTTTACGACATTTGGGAACATACGAAGTTACGGACAGATACACACACGTTATATGTGTTTTGGTCTCCTAGGATTTCTAGGACAGCTTAGGGCTGACATTTCATTTCATTAGGGTGGCAACCTCCATAACGATCAAAACCACCACAACAGACCTATCGACAGCCTCCCCAAAATCCGCCAGGGCCTCTTGTATGCTTGTTCTCCAAGCCCCTGTTCATTTTTCCTTTTGCGTCTTTGCATGGGCCCATGGCTCCTCTAAGACAAAAGGGTCAAATCTGTGAGAACTAAGTTGTTTCCCCACCCAAACGAAATCAAGGTTTATTTGAAAGTCTAAGCAGGGGATAGGTATTATAGGATAGGATATACCATTTCCTCCTTGAAAATTTGAGAGTCCCAATTCAGGAAAAATTATTTAGTTGATCAAGAATATTTTCCCAAAAATAATAATGCAACAATTAGAAATAGGATTTTCTTTATTGACATATTAGCCTTCTCATTATTTTTTTTAAAATTTGAGTTATACTATTTTTCTATTTTATTTGATATATAAGAAAACGGTGTCGGTCAAATTATAGTTTATTAGAATACTATTTTTTCATGCCCCATTGACCTCGAGTATGCATCAGAGAGTGTTGGGGGCAACACTTGATTGGCACATCAATCATTTATTAGTGTTTTCTTTCTCTTTTCATTTTTCCAATTTGGATCAACTAAAGGCAGGCCTATTCAATATGGTTTTCCTTCAATTTTTTCTTTAGTTTTCTTTAATTTTCCTTTACTGTAGCTGTAAGGTTATGTATATGTCATGGAATTGACAGGTTTTTGGATAATCTTTCTGTGGTTGTTCCCATACGGAGACCAGATCAGGAATATGCTAGTCTTAAAGGACAATATGCTGGTGTAAGTATTGAATAATAACTTCATGGAAACTTCATCCAAATATTCTGTGAGTATGAGATTCAATCTGACCAAAGAAGAGAAGTATTTCAACCACAACCACTTGGTATTCACAGTCAAGTATATAAAGGATCCAGAAATAGATGCAGCATTTTCCTTGAAACCTCCCTTGGACCGATTACTCTTTATCGTAAAAAATCTCTTGTAACCATCTTGTACTCTATTTTTATATGGTAAAGTCCCTTCTCCTTTTCCAGCGGTTTTTCTAATTTTAAGTGCTCCGCATAAAATTCTTGTGTTGTGTAATTGTTTGCTTTTTTTTTTTTTTATTTTCATTACCGGTATTCGAGTTTTATCAAACTAATCCGGTTCAAATACTATAAAACTTATTTTAGGGATTGACTCTCTCAAATCTTTTTTTTTTTTTATTTCCAAAGATCAAATTTGAGATCACTAGTTAAGCGGGTAGAATACTCTTGACCACTCAACCCTAAAGGAGTTTGGTGTGATTGTTTGCTTATTGTCCGTATCTTGTTTATACACTTAATCTCCTTAGATCACCAATAATTTGGTATCATTGCTTAAACCTTGTCATGAAACACCCTAAATATTGTAACAATGGTTCATGAATTAAGGTATTTTATATTGGGGGATGCCGCATTACATGCTTTTAAAGGGTTAGCGTACCCTACAGGCGAACTTCTCACCGTTTCACCGTTTCACCGTTTCAAGAAGAAGAAGAAGAAGAAAGAAAAAAAGCACAAGTTAAACTCATTAAATTATCTATCATATGGAGAACATAATTGCCATGATATAGAGCTTTTATCTTTGTTTTCCTCAACACATTTTCTTATTTAAAGGAGGTTTGGTTTTATATTAAGACCCCATACTTATTCATTTTATTACTCACAAACCGAGTCTTAAAGCTTTATGTTATGCAACGTGAACATACTACTCCATGGATTCGGGTGCCACATGTGATGCTTTTGTTTGGCTCTTTTTGCTTTCTATGCCTTGGCCCAATGGCAGCAATAATTATCACGGCCGCAGGGCATTTCGCTACCATCGCAGCAAAAACAGATGTTGACGAGCGGCCAACTGCCACTGCCTTCTCGAGTCACGACCTCATCTAAGAATTGCATCCTAATTCCTTGAGGCATATCATCTGCATGCACATTTATATCAAAATAATCATTCGGGTCTTCAAAAGTGGAATTAAGCAATCTTATGCAAGCATGCATGGCGTTATCTTTAATTTTGAGCTATCAAGAAACCTATATTATAAAAATAAAAAATAAAACAGCCCACTAAAACCAACAACAAAGACAAAATAATGTGAATCATATATAGGAAAAAGGAGAAAACACAACATAGGGGAGACCATTTTTTTGGTTTTGGACATGAAATGTAAGCCTATCTGCGTTGTCAGAAGAACGAGTGTGAACAAAAGACCTAGAAAGAAAAAGGCCTTATCGTTCATTTTGGCTAATGAACACCAACTACTTCAAGATCTATCGAGCAAGTAGAAAATTTGGATTACCGAGTGTGGAGAGAGTGTTCAATGTAGTGAGCATTTATAGGCAAAGGAGTGAGAGTGAAAAAAAAAATTATTAAGAAGGAGAGAGAGAAGCGAGGTAGGGCTTTGTGGTGTGGGTTGGAGGTTGAGCAAAATGTGAGGCTCTTTTTGTAAGTTCCAACTTCCATTGTCTCCATCTAACCACTGATTTGGTGTTATATTAACTTAAATTTTGCAAGCAAAAGTTTAACAAGTTGGACTTTTTACCTTTTATCTCAATATGCGAGATGAGTGGCATATTATTTCTTTTTTAAATCAACTGTGTGTAATTTTATTCGAGGATTATTATTTCTTAACAAATCCAATGCTCACAGAATTAGAGTTGAGGCTCAAATGCCCCGTGCCTCATGGCCTTGAAGTGCCGCAGTACAACTCATAGAAGAGGGAGGCACCACGGTGCATTTCAGGCAAGTTATATAAGTGTTCGAACTTAATTAGTTAGATTTTTGAATATTGGTGGCCAAGTATACCCAAAAAAAAAAAAAAAAAAACTATAGCCTATTGGTAGAGTGTTTTATTTCTTAACGAATGAGCAGAAATTTTTTAATAAGTGCCTAAATTGACTCACCCTTGGAGATATTATGATCTACGGTCATGCCAAACAGGGCCTAGCTATTGCCTGAACGTCCCCTCCCTGGGCCAGTCCAAGCCTCCATCCATAGCATTGGCTTTTGTTATTATTAACTGATTGCAGTTTATCTTAAAATTTACAATTTTAAAGATAAATTATAATGCTGTGGTACAATGATAAAAGGATAAATTAATTTTAAGCCCTATAACTCTTGTATGAGGGGATGCTCCCCTGCCAAGGAGCTTCCTTGTAAATTAGGCTGAACAGAATTTCACATACCCCCGTGGGTCCCGGTCTGATATCTTCATTAGGCTCGTGTATCTATTCACACGTTTTAGATCTGTGAATCAACTTGGATCAAATGAAAAGTCCCGCTAGAAAGGCATGTCTTCAAATGAAGTTTTAGTCATATGGACAAAATTTCTTTATATACAAGGTAGTATTAAACCAGCAAAGGCAACGTGAGCCTATTGTGAAGGAGAAATGATGCAAATTACTAGAGAAACATAGGCATAGAGTAGCAAAATTGACAATGACAGGACAACCGCATTAAAAACAAGCTTAATCCAACCGGGCACACTGGGGACAAAGCAAATCTCCTGAGCAATTGAACATCCAAAAACCACACCACAACCAATGAGAAGAGACCACAAAAAAAATCAAAAACATCACTACCCCTATCTCAGTCTAAATAATGCGATAAATTCGGATACACTAAACACACCTTGTTTAGCTAAATTATCTACTCATTGATTCGTTTTACGGGGAACATGAACAAAAGACGCGGACCCCAGGGCGGAAGCAAATCTTGCAACTTCAGCAAATCATTTCTGGTATTTCAATGGACAAACAAGAGGATTGCGCATCCAATTAACGACCACCATAGAATCTGATTCAAATATGAAGTTAGCACTAGCAAACTCCTCATTTAGTGCAGATAATTCAAATGCCCGCAATTCGCCTGCATTAGAGTCTTTAATTCTCATGGAAGGAGAGAGGCAAGCAAGAAGAACCTTCATGATTTTGAGAAACTCCACCAATTCCAGGTTTTCTGACAGAGGAACCATCTCTGTTCCATTTCAGACATGAGGCATCAGGAAGCTTCCTTTCTAACGGAGGTCTGACTCTTTCAGGATGAATTTCTTTAACCCGCTTGCAAAGTCTTGAAAGAATCAGAAGGAAGAGCAAGTCATAATCAGGATGTTTCTGGGTTAAAAAGAAAAAAAAAAATCCTTCGTAAGAAACGAGAGAGATCATGCTACATCAAGAAACAACATGAACCAGATTTTTCTCTGAAATTAGCCCCACAACAAAGATTCCATTTGTTTGAATAAGCTGAGAAGGAGTAAGGGCAACATCATGATAAGCCCCACAAATTATTACGCTGGACCAAATCAACCAATTATTGATGCAGAAGAAGATCATCTACAGATTCATCCAGACCATTACATTAGGAGTATATAGCTTCATTTCCCTCCAAAATTCCACGTTTCACCAAGACACCTTTTGTGCTAATGTTGCCAAGAATGTCCATCCAACAAAAAGTTTCAATGGAGGAACAAAACCTTTCCAAAGACTAGAGAACGAAATAGAGTTGCTTTGATGAATAGGGGCAGATAAAATGGAAGAAAGACACTTGATTGAATATGAACCATTAGAATTGGACTTCTAAATGGTTCGGTCAACCTCACTAGAGAATAAAACATCCTTTAGCAGAATGAGAAGAGAGTTAACAAGCCATCCTCCCTTCATCGGAGATGCCACCTCCCTCTGAAATTCCAGATCCAAACAAGTCCGTCCCATATTCCCATATAAGCGAGGGATGCGGAATTGTCTTCTGATAGAGAGAAAGGCCTTGGAAATTGTGAAACCAGATTCATGTCCCCAAACCAGACATCCTTCCAAAAACTAGTGAGATGCACATTCCCAACCAGAACACTCGCTTCTTTTTGAACTATTGCCTGAGGCTGATTATCATTTTGACAGCATTTGACAAAATTTGGAATTCAACCAAACTTCAATTTGAATTTAACCAAAATTTTTCAATTTAGCTCGTTGTTTGGGAACATCTCTGAAATGATTTTCTTCCGTGTTGGGTTTATAATGCGGAATTAAAAAATTTGTACCTCAAATCGTGATTGTGTTCTTTCCAAATTTCTCAGGTCAATTGAAGTATTAATCACAAATCGAATTAGTGTTATGTTTTTCACGACACCACGCTCCAAATCTAAGTGGTTTCCCCCACCCCCCCCCCCAAACTACCAATTGATTCAAGGGTGGTATCATGAAAAATATAGTATTGATTCGATTTATGATCCATATTTCGCTTGACATGGGAAACTTGGAAAGAACTCAACCATGATTTGAAGTACAAATTATTTAATTCCGCATTATAACCCCAACATTTCCATTTTTCCCTTACTAACTCTTTTGGTAGTCAAAACTTTGGTCTTTCTTATTCTTTGTTGTCCTCCTTTGCTACCATAGCCGTATGGGACAATTGGTTTTCTTGGGTTTCCTCCTTCAGACACACACAAGCCCTGAGAGACAGAGCTTGAGCACTTTAAATTTTTCTTTGTGACCTGCCCAGCCGTGTGTGAAATTTGTTTTTCCACTTTGGTTGTTTACACAGTCGAGAAAGGGCTTCTTCGACGCTGTAGCCTAGGGAAAGGTGGTGTATGTGTCCTTATGGCCTTTTTCCTGAGGCTAAATATTGAAGTGGTCGATCAAAGCACTTGTTTGCATTCGGATTTCTGTTTCTTGTATTTTAGATGCCTTCTTATTGCTTTTCTTGTTTGTTCTTGCTAGTTCAGAGATTATGGTTAGGGGTATGGATTGTGAAGAGAAGACATGAAAAGATGAATGGCTTTAAGAAGCTTTGGGACGGTGAGCTAATCTTAATCGTGGTTGATATCATATAGAACAAAGCAAAAAGAATACAAGAAACAAATAAATAAATGCATACTTTTTTTTTTTTTTTTGGGTTTTTCAGGGTTCTTGTTTGAGGTGTCGAATGATCCGGGATTACATTTTGAAGCAGCCATGAAAGGATTTTCTTTTTTTTTTCTTTAATATAATATTAATATCCGATAATCATTTTACACTCTAACTAAATTTAATTCGAATCAAAACCTTTAACGACAAAACTCTTCTCGTAATTCTTTTTATTTTTCTGATGTTTAGAATTTTGAGGCAACCTTATATATATATATATATAGATCTTCATTTTTTCCTCCACATTTTTTCTTTCTTTAACAGAGGTTTGGATATATATTAAAACCCAATACTTATCCATTTTATTACTCAACAGAAGTCTTAAAAACTTTATTGCCATGTAGTGTGCTTAGTGCAAATTTCTGTTTGGTTCTTTGCTTTCTATGGCTTGGCTTTAGCTGTATCACGAGGGTTGACGAGTGGTCCTCCACCGCCACCGCCACCACCACTATCATGTCCACCGCTGCCGCCGCCACCACCATCTCCACCAATTAAACAAATACCCTTGATATAAAGTAGAAACAAATTTTACTAGGTCTTATTATAATATAATCTTAATAAATTCTTAAACTAATTTATTAGAAAAAATATGAAAGCAAAATCAATATGATTCATAGTTGGTTTTTTTTAAATAAATTATTTATTCATTTTTGTGTGTAATTAAAGATATAAATAATACCAAAATCATTTGAGTTGAGTGGTCAAGGGTATTTTACTCATTGATCAGAAATCGCGAATTCAAGCCCTAAGAATGATGAAAAATGATTTAGAAGAGCCAATTCTTAAAATAGACACTACAGTACTTAAATCGGATTAATCGGATAAAGTTCAGATAACAGTAGTAAAAAAAAAAAAAGAGATACATAAATAATTATAAAACTTTCATACAGTTTTGTAGGGGGCGCAGTGTAGCAATAATAATAATAATAATAATAATAATAATATTGCTTCTATTTTTGTTTTCCATAATACATTTTCTTGTTTAAGGGAGGCTTTGGTATATATATATCAGAACTCGAAACTCATTCATTTTATTAGTCACAAACAAACAGAGTCTTAAAAACTTTATTTTTATACAATACGCACAGAACACACTACTCCGTGTAAACAGGTGCCATGTGGGGGTGCTTAGTGCTACTTTCTTTGTTTGGCTCTTCGCTTTCTAAGGCTTGGCTTTAGCAGCTGCCATCTCTTCAGGAGTGCAGCACCACCTCTGGCAGTATCCATGATAATAGCCACCGCAGCAATGATGACATCCGCCGCCTCCACCACCATGACCTTGGAGTTCAGCCTCTTCAGGGATTGTATGTGGTCCGCCTCCACCACCACCACCATGTCCGCCACCGCCACCACCACCATGGCCGCCTCCGCCTCCGTGTCCACCACCTCCACCATGTCCTCCTCCACCACCGCCACCATGGCCACCTCCGCCTCCGTGTCCACCACCTCCACCGTGTCCTCCACCACCTCCACCACCATGCCCGCCTCCATGTCCGCCACCACCACCGAATCCTCCACCTCCACCACCGCCATGTCCACCACCACTACCATCTTGAGTCACGATCTCATCTTTGGCTTGCATTCCTTGAGGCGCATCCTCTGCATGCATACCAGTACTATGTTATAAACAAGGAAAAGTACTAATATTAGTATCATCATTTACTTACATGGGCAAGGGACTGTAGAGCAGTTGGCTCCCTGAATATTTTTTTTCTAATTATATATAAAATTTTAAAATTAATAACTCCAAGATATAATTTTTTATATTTTGAAATTATAACTCAAAATGCATGATATTTTTCACTTCTACAAATTTATATTTTGGTCCTTAATTATTTAGGTGATGTTATGATAGTTTTCACAAAGGAAAAAGGCATGCATAAAAGATTTTAAAAATAATATTATAATTTTTTGGGGATAAAGTACCGATATCCAGTATTTACTTTTAATTCCAATTAAATTCTGTTTAAGTTGAATTAGATGTTTAAAAAATAAAACTCTCTCGTTGTTTATTTTCTTGAAACTCGAATATGGGATTTTGTTTAAAAGATGTGAATACCCCTTACTAGACCGAGTGTCAAAAATAATAATACAATGATGTAACGTTAAAATGTTGTCATTAGTGACAGAAAAGTTAATAATCAAATTTACTTATTCCAAGGTTAAAAATGTTCTACTTTGAACTGCGCAATGAAAAACCTACTAAGGTAACAGAAATATCACACACACACACACACACACACACACACACAGACAAGGAAAGGAGAAAATAAGATATGGAGGGACCTTTTTCCTGGTTTTGAGTTTGAAACGTGAGCCTATCCGCAGCTGCTAAAAGAACAAGTGTAAACACAAGTCCTAGGAGGAAAGAGGCCTGGAAATTCATTTTGGCTAGTGAATACCAACTGCTTTGAGATGTCTCTATGGAAGAGTGTGAAGACCCAGTGTTCAATGTAGAGAGTATTTATAGGTGAAGGAGTGAGGGTGAAAACAAATTACTAGGAAGAGAGGAGAAGAGGGGTAGAGCTTTGCGGTGGGGATTGAGCTAAAATGATTTGGCTCTTTGTGTAAGTTTCAGTGTTTCGTCTTACTCTCTTGGTGCATATCTTAGATCAGGTGGGCTTGAAGATTTGACTTATCTTACGCAAAGGATTGAATTTGTGACCATTTGATTTAAAGTTTGCTTGCATTTATTGGACACTTGGCGGATGAGACATCCACTCGAGGAGTCAAAAGTTGCTTACTTCACGGCCTTCTCTCTCTCTCTCTCTCTCTCGAAATTGGACTCCTTATCTTTTCATCCTAACGTGTTATGAGTAGCGTTTCATTTTGTCCAGGACATACTTTCCGAAACTGACTCACCAATGGGGATATTGAGATCCTGGGCCGGGCCGCCTAGTGCCAGAACCTTCCCTCCTCCCACGACTGGGTTGGCAATCGAACTTTTTTAACCCGAACTTTACAAAGTCCGGGTTCGACTCGTTTAAAATTTAATGAGTCTGAGTCCCGGTTTGAGAAAGTTTGAAGAATTGAGACTTGAATTTGGCTTGAAAAATTAAAAGAGCCTTAGGCCCATTTTGGGCCAAGTTAAGCCAGAATCATAAATTTTATATTTTTATATAATATAATAAATATAAAATAAAAATACATTAATTATCCAAAATAAAATATAAAACAAATATTAACAATCCAAATTAAGAATTACACACTATTATAAAAATTAATAATAAAAATATTATGAAAGATTAAAAAAAAATATCAAGAGTAAGATATTAAAGTTATCAAAATAACTATTCAATCATTATAATATTTGATTTTAAGTAGGTCGAGCTTATAACAGGCCAAGTTCACTAATATCCAAACTTATTCTGAAAATAAAATAGTTTTAAATAATGGATCCAAATTCGGGCTAGCACTAAAATGAGCCAAGCTCGGCCCTTCAAAATGGGCCGAGCTCAGGCCGGCTGTCCCAATTGCCAATCCTACCATGACCGGTCATTTTTTTTTTTGTACAAAAATTTGAAATTGGGATCACCAGATAAAGAAGAAGGGTTTGTATCACTAGATTATCATTTTGGGAACACCATAACCAATCATGGCCTCTGTAGCTATTGGCTTTTTCTTAAGCGCAACCTTGTAATTTTATTTGTTTTAACAAATGTGATATATTATTATGTGGTGGTATATAAAATGCAAGAGTAGATTAGGTTTAAAACCTTATTATCGCTTATATAAGGAGTGACTCTTAGTCACATTTATCTTCTTTATTTTTTAAAGTTTTGCAAAATTAAAAAAAAAAAAAATTTAGTCCTTTGTATCCACCATCCGCACCTATTGGATATGTATATCAACTTGGATAGTCCCCGTGAGGACAGCCTAATGATACAAATCTCTCTCTCCCAACCTGATGATCCCACATTCAAATTCATGTAAAAAAAATATCCCCAAAGGGATAGCCTAGTGGTCATAAACCCCCTCCTCCCCCAACCTGGTGATCAAAGGTTCAAATTATTGTGTAACCAAAATATATATATATATATATAAACTTGGATCCAAATCCATAGATGCTGTTATCCAAATCCATCAACTTGGATAAATGATAGGTCCAGCTAGAGAGGCCCATCTTCAAATCCAGTTTAAATCATACACACAAAATTTTTCTGGAATTGAACACATTTGTATAACTTAATGCGTTGCTTGGAAACATATCTCGCATGATTTTGTTCCATTTTTTCCCTCTCTCTCTCTCTCTCTCTCTCTCTCTCTCTCTCTCTCTCTCTCTCTCTCTCTCTAAACAAGGAAGTTAACACAAACTCAATCCTTTCGAAATTTATTATATACTACCTCATGTCAAGCTCTATATGTATTCAATTCTCATAATAATTATTAGAATCGTACCATATATAAATCTGTAAAACTTAAAATTATAATTCAACTAATTTAACCGTGAATCAATATAATTAAATTACTAAATTTTTAATAATAATTAAAAATATATATAATTAAATTTTAAAAAATATATATATTAATTTTATATTTTCGTATAAAAATTTAAAAATAAAATTTTAATAAATTAAAATTTATTAAAGTCACACTTAAATTTATTAAAGTCAACAGGTAAAATGGAAAAGAGTCACTTTTCTCCCGTTGTTTTGAAACCGGGATGAAATCGGTCGGTCTGAAGTAATCGGTCTGAAATTTTTAACATAATCGAATTTTTCAAAAATTGGGTCAAAATTCGGATTGGACTAAGAATCGGAATGAATCGGTCAACCCGAGTACATCACTGTGCAAATTCTGAAAAATTCAACTTCGTACCTTTTTCTCTTTCACATCAACAACTTGTTATACGACACCTTGACAAGTCATAATTTGGAATTCATAAGAAAAAAAAAAAAAAACCTCATGATCGGATTTGGTTGCCCCATATTCACACAAACCAATCACTGCCATGGAAAGGTTTATTTGTTAAATTATATTTGGACATATTTTTTAATATATTCTAATTCATTTTTTTACGTAATAATTTGATTTGTATTCACAAAATTTTATATTTTTATCAAATTTTTTAATTTAATTTTATAGTGATTTTTTAGTTTATTTTGTATTAAATGATGTGTAATATTTATACGAATGAATTGTGTTTTATTAATATTATATATTTTAAATATGTTTTTTTGTGATTAGATATATAAATTTTTTAAATTATTAATATATTATAATTTAAATTTATTTATAATATTATGATTATGCCATCCAATTTTTTCATCCGATTCAACTGATTTGATTCGACCCTTTTCATAATTCAGGTTTCAAAACACTACTTTCTCCTCGCCCTTTTCTAACCTTCTCTTATTTTATTTTATATTTTTTACTTTATTTTAGATGATTTTGTAATTCAAAAAAAAAAAAAATTTGTGGGTTATTGTGTCATTGCCTACATCACTCATACTTTTCAAAAATCATTGAATCTTAGCCATTACCCTTTTGTGTACGTCCACCGTCCCTCCTAAAATCTTAGCCATCACACTTTTCATCCGGAGTTCCAAATATCTCATTTTACCCCTCCCCATCGTGTTCTCATTCGCCATCGTTTTAGACCCCGTTACCGCCGCTGCAGCAAATCCTCAAGGCAGCCGCGGCAATAGCTCCGTTACCGTGACCGTATCCGACTGCCGGTGAACGTTGTCGCTGTGGTATCCTCATCGTTGAAGTAGGTGAGATCCTTTTTCTTAGTTTTGGTTTCGTCGCCCTTTGACCTCGAATCCAACTTCTCTCGCGTTTTATATCTGTTAGTTAAGTTTTTGGTGTGTTTTACTTACCATTTTTGTCAAACTCAAGGATTTAAAGAGGAGTCATCTGGGTGGGGAGAGCAATGTCCGATCCGATCCGACGGATATCCAAAAAATTCAAACCCTCTGATCGCTTTTTTTTTTTCCCTCAAAAATGGGATCAGGGTCGAATTTTAATATCAGACCAGTTGGATCCGTTTGAATACGATTTTAAATTATAAATAATCCGATAATAATTTATAATAAAATAAAATTTTATTTTAATATTATATTATTAAAATTTTATTTGAATATTATAGTATGTGTTACTGCTTTCTTTACATGGAGTAAATTTTTAAACAATTGATTTAGTTTCTCGATTTTCTTTTTTTATACGATTTTATTTGTTATTATATTTTTTTTCATGGGGTTGAGTATGTGTTGGGTATGGGACATTTTAGCATTAAATTAGATCGGTTTTTAAACAGACAGATCGGATTTTTTAAAAAATTTATAATATCAAATATGATTTTTTTTATTTTTAATATTTGTCGGGTTAGGATCATATATGGATACTAGAGTTAGAATTTAGGATATGATATGAATACTGAAATTAAAATTTAGGGTCAGATATGATATTAATATGATCTGAATCATAACCGATTCATTGCCATTCCTACATCGGGGGGAGGAGCTTCCGGATCATCAATGGGTTTTGTTTTAATCCATAGATCACACATGTCGCGATTCACTCGCAATTGACTGGCGGGTTTTTAAGGGTCAGTGCAAAAAGGGTATTATAGTTAGATTTAACCATGAAAGGTCTAAATGGCCGGTTGAACCGGTCTGACTGACGGGTCGATTCGGTTTTAATAACACTACCTCCAAGTATAGGCTATTATGAAAGATCTAAAATAGGTACGATTGGTTAAAATGGAAGAGATAAGATTCTTATAAACTTTTTTTTTTTTATAATATAATTATCACGGTGACAACATGAAAATTTTCAAAGATCTGGGTCTTAAAATCAAGGGTTTATTTCGTTTTGGGTCTTGAAATTTAGGTTAGCATTTATATTGTATATATTTGTATCTTCCTCATTTTCTTTCACTTGTGTATATAGATAAGATTGTATTAATTTAAACAATATTTTTCAGTATTTATGATCTTCTAAAGATAGTTTTTATACTCAAATTCTATCCATAAGTTTTAGATTACATATGGAAGTTGACCCTTTCATTGCAAATACTGCCATATAGACAAAACGTTGACTCATACCTAAAAGATTCATAGTTTCTATCAAAAAGATTCGGTTCAAATGACATCAATTTCTCTTCCCCTTTATAATAGACTCGAGTTCTAGTGAAAAAAAATAGATTCATATTTTCTAAAAAAATAAAATATCGGTCCTTATATTATATCCGAAATAGTTTATTAAGATTGAAGCATGAATTACCCTGAAGGAGTAACATAAATAAGATGCACCGAGTATTATTTTATGTGAAGAATACATGTATTTTAAATATAAATTAGAAATGTTTCACGCTTATTGTAGCATCGATCATCTGAGTCTATCCAACGGCTGGTCCGGCATACTTTAGAAGCCATATGGTCAAGGTTAAAAGAAGGCCGATAATTCCAAAAAAAAAAAAAAAAATCTCTTGAATGAGTATAAGCAAGCTTAGTTTTGTGGTTAACCTACCTAATTAATCTTAACAACTATATATATTTTTTTGGTGTTTTTGATTTCGGTCCACCACTCGGTGTTTGAAAGTTCATTTTGATTAACTCGGATCTATCCGACTAAGGATTTTAATAACTATATTTAATCTAGTAATTATTCAACTAGAATTATCTGATTATATAGCTTTAAACGAACGAATCTCGTTTATAAATAAAAAAATCTAATAAAAGTACTTTAAATACATTCAATAAATGGAGAGATTATCGGTGCTCCCTACATATGTGTGCTCGCTAATTTAATTCAACATAGTGATATAATTTATAATTTTATATATATCACAGATTGTTTGTATTTAGTATGAAAAAATTACTATACTAGCTATAATTTTTCCAATAGATGCTGTTGTTTTCTTTTCGTAACTCTATTTTGTTATGGAGTATATACAACCCTATTCTTCTATATTTTCGATTCAAAGTGGGTTAGAATAAATTTGTGAAATTGTTGCAAAAGAAAGGAGGCTTATAATTTGTTTTCCTTAAAAGTACTCATGTTGTTTTAGTAAAATCATCAAATACATCGAAACAAAACAATGATCCTATAGAAATCTGTCTCTGACTTGGGACTCCATATGGCAACATATATCAGTTCAAAAGGTAATCACTCTTACACGAAAGCACAAAGCTACCAATTAAATCTCATCCCCCAATGTCTTGTAAGTGAATTTTGTTTAAATTTTCCTTTACTTCACGTTGTTCGAACCTTGTCGTTCAATTCAAACTTTTAACGGAATATGGCGCTTTCAAGACACCTTTCATTCTTCTTGTTTTTCACATCTTTTTCTACTTTTGTATCTAAACAAATCATTTAAAGGTAAGTTTGGTCGGAGTGTAAAGTGAAAGGAAAAAGGGACAAGAAGTAAAAGTGAAGTAAAATGACTCGTTTCATTCGTTTGATAAGAAAATGTGGAGGGGAAATAAAAGTGGGATGTAATCTCATTCCCTCCCCCTTAAGATTTTATTTCCGTCTCAAAGTGGACGGATTGGGAAGGGATTGAAATTTTCGGACAAACTATTTTACATGTTAGTCCTAACTTTATCTGTATTGATATAATTACACTTATGTTGACACAATCTCACTATATCAACACCATTGGATGAGACACATACGTCGACCGGGGCAGACAAAACCTCACTTGTGTTATATTGGATGAGCACGTGTCAACCAAAGCATTCCTATGTTGACACAATCTCACTTGTATCGATACAATTTCATTTGTGTTGACAAAATCTCACTTATGTCGATACAATTCTTCCTTATGTCAATACAATCATTTCTTATGTCAATACGGTTACGATGGATGAGCACATATGTCAACCAAAGCATTCCTATGTGGACCAAGGTGAACCACTCATCATTATGGCGAGCAAGGGCATAATAGTCAAGTTGGTGATATTTCATTCCACTTTTCATTCTAATCAAAAAAAAAAAAAAAAAGAAAGAAAGAAGTATCACTCATTTTGTTTCCTTTCATCCCTACCAAACAAAAAAGAAGGAAATGCATTTACTTCCATCTTCTGATGTAAATCTCTCTCTTCTCTTCTTGCTCCCCCTCCATCTCCCCTTCTGCAAATCAAACTTACCCTAAATCTCTACTTTTTCTTCTTCTCCTCACTAATTTGACAATGGGACATTGTCTAACTCTCAATTTCTCTGCAACAGAGGCTTTGCCCATGAACACCATTTTCAAGCTTCCTTCACCTCTTCCTTCTTGGCCACCAGGTAATACTTTTTCTTTCATCAAGACAATTAGTTTCATTTGGAGATTTCTGTTTATTAAGTTCAATAAATGTGACATTTTATGATTGACTAAACTTCTGTTAATTCTTTGCATTATTGTTTAATTTGTTTCTTCTATAGGAAATGGTTTCGCTACTGGAACAATTGATTTGGGAGGACTCCTGGTGTTTCAAACCTCATCTCTTACTAAGGTATGGGCTACTATGGAAGGGGGACCAGACAACCTCGGTGCATCATTTTATGAGCCATGGACATTGGCGGATGGTTTCTTTATGCTTGGTAGCCTTGCTCAACCCAACAACCAACCTCTCACTGGTTGGATTTTGGTAGGAAAAGAGACTTTATCTGGTGCTCTAAAGCCACCGATTGACTATACTCTAGTTTGGAATAGTGAGTCTTTGAACCTTAAAAAAGAGGGCAATTGCTACATATGGCACCCTCTACCGCCTGACGGTTACAAAGCCATTGGGTACATAATCACAAACTCCCCTAACAAGCCTCCACTGGACAAGGTTGGATGCGTCCGAACTGACCTCACGGACCAATGCGAAGCTGACACCTGGATTTGGGGACAAGACAGTATTGGCATAAACTTGTTCACCTCTCGGCCATCTACTAGGGGAATCCAAGCTCAAGGTGTCTCAGTGGGTACTTTTGTGGCAAGCATTTCTGGGGCTACAACTCCATCACTTTCTTGCCTAAAGAACAACGGAGATATCAGTTCAAACATGCCCAATCTCGATCAGATCAAGGTATTGTTTCAGGCCTATTCTCCATACATTTACTTCCATCCGGATGAGCAATACCTTCCCTCATCCGTGAACTGGTTTTTTAACAATGGGGCATTGTTATACCACAAAGGGGGTGAATCCAATCCTGTTTCGGTTAACCCAAATGGTACAAACCTTCCACAAGGCGGGGCCAACGATGGCGAGTACTGGTTGGACTTGCCCCAAGACAAAGCAGGCAAAGATAGAGTCGCAAAGGGAGATCTCCTGAGCGCAGAGGCTTACTTACACGTCAAAACTATGTATGGAGGGACATTCACAGATATTGTAGTATGGCTTTTTTACCCTTTTAACGGTTCTTCTAGGTTTAAAGTTAAGTTTATCAAAAATATTGAGTTGGGGAGAATCGGAAAACATGTTGGTGATTGGGAGCATATAACATTGAGAATCAGTAATTTTAATGGAGAGTTAAATAAGGTTTATTTTTCACAACACAGCGGAGGGACTTGGGTTGATGCTTCAAATCTTGAGTTCATAACAGGTAGCATTGTCTTCCTCTTTGTTAATTTAAAATTTTAGAATAATTCGTTATTTCATAAAGTCATTCTCATTTTATAGGTAATAAGCCTATTGGATACTCGTCATTCCGTGGACATGCAATGTATTCTAAGCCAGGACTTGTTTTGCAAGGACGTAAAGGGGTAGGAGTACAGAATGAAGCTGCAAAGAGCGAGATGAAAATGGATACAGGAGTGAGGTATTCTATTGTGGCAGCTGAGTACTTGGGAAATGGAATCATTGAGCCTCCATGGCTCAACTATACACGAAAATGGGGTCCAAAAATTGATTATGACATTAAGTCTGAACTTAAAAAGGTTGAGAAATTTTTAATTGGAAAGCTTAAATCCACATTTAAGAAGGTTGTGGAGAGTTTGCCTAATGAAGTATTTGGGGAAGATGGGCCTACCGGTCCAAAGATGAAAAATAATTGGAGCGGTGATGAAGTTTGAGAAAGATTTCCATTGTTGCTTGCGATCGTCATGAAAGAGGGTTGTGGTTTAGGACTAGTTTCTTGTCAATTATTGGGTTGGGACCCAACAAGGGGAACTGATTCTTTGTCTTTAGTAAAATGGAAGAATTTAATGTAGTTAAAAGGATATTTTAGCAGCCCCCAAGTGGGGTGCTGTAAACTAGGAACCTACAATTGATCCTTTATTATTATTATTATTTTTTTTTTTTGGTTCAGATGGCCGGTACTAGAATAATATTTCAAATAATTAATCACATTCAAAATTTATAATTTTTGGATCATTAATCCAACATTGACCCAATATATAAAATAACTATATAATACATGCCGTCATTTAAAATGAATCTATATAAAATTGATATAATGAATTTAGAAATTTGGTATTTTAGATTTAATTTATTTTATAAAATATGAAAATAAATAAATATGTAGATATCAATGGATATTTACTATTTATGAAGGGTTAAATAAAGAATGTCGAAAGTTAATTTAAGAACATTTGACATAAGCTAAATAAATAGATTTGGAAAGTAAAAGTCACCCTACGCTATAAAAGGGTTATGGTTTTCGAGTCAATATATCACTCCACTCTTCTGATACTCCCATCATATAGAGAGCTTTTTTAAAGATATATTTGACCTGAAAAATTAAACCCGGGATTCTGTCTAAATCAGGATTTTAGCCAATTGAGTTCTTCGGCTATGGAATCAGATATTTCTTTTCATCTGATCGAAACTTCAATTTCAGTTATTAAGTTTTAATTTTGGTGATTTAACACGACATTTGATATATTTTGTATTAAGTTATTTTTCTCAATAAGTGGTATCAAAGCCACTCGTACTTGTATCATCGAAATTTTTTCTATATATTTTGTCATTAAGTTTTTTGTTAGTATATATGATTTTAGGGTTATGTAAATTTTTGAAAATATAAATACAATTTTTTTTATTTGAATGTTTTAGTTTTTTGGAAAAATATTAATTTTTTTCTGTGGATTTCAATAAAAAAAAAATTCTGGAAAAATTTTCATCAAAGTCAACATTTGATTTTTATCAAAGTCAACATTCAGTGTTTTAAAAATAAAAATGAAAATTTTCATCAAAGTCGACCTTCAGTTTTTATCAAAATCAACATCAATGTCTCCAAAAAATATATATATAAATATTTTGGGTAGAACAGTAGAAGATGACAAGTTTTCAAAAGATCAAAAAATGTCAAAAAAAAAAAAAAAATCTTGGTATTTTTTGGAAGGTTCACTTTTCTTCTCTTTTGGGTAAATATTTTTTTTTAAAAGAAAGTTGACATTTTCTCTTGAGAATCTTTGGAACTCAAAAAAAAAAAAAAGAAAAGAAAAGTCAAAGATCTTGTTTATTTCCTTCCTTTTGGGTATCTTTTTTTATAATAATTTTTTTAAGGAAATGCAGATCTATTTTTGAAAATTTCTGGTTTTAAAAAATCTTTTGGAATTTGATCTCAATTAAGAAATTTCCTGTTTTGGAAAATAAAAAAAAAAAAAGAAAAACTTTCAAATTTCAATTTTTTTTAAAGTTTGATTTTTTAACTTCAGAAAAAGAATTACGATTAAGAAATTTTTAGTTTTTGTAAACAAAAAAAAAAGAAAATTTCAGATTTTAATTTCCATTTCTTTAAGCTTTGACTTCCCAATTCCAGAATAAAGTTTTTTGGATTTCGGTAAAATAAAAACCCAAATTTTTTTGGCAAATTCAAATCATAAAAGAATCAAGTTTTTATGAGCCCTTTTTTTTTAACCCAAACGGATCCAATTGCGGATGTAAAGATTGGGGAACTTATTAGATTCAATTGAACCCATTTTTTTCATTCTTATCTTTCTTCATTGTCCCTTTTATGTTCAAGATTAGTCATTCTTTTAGTATGCGATGATATAGTATGTATAGAAAAGTTCTATAAAAAAGACGAGATAAATCTAAATCTGACTGATTTTTAATCGGTTCTAAATGAACTCACTACTTACTTAGAAACTTTCTTGGTGCTCTTTGGTACAAAACGAGGATTGACCAAGTTTTGGATCAGTTGTTGGCAAAAGATAGAAACTTTGGTTTTATGCTGACAACGAAAGTAGAGAGACGGAAAAGAAAGATAAAGGATGTAGATTCGGTAAAATATGGATTTTATAGACCCAATTTAAAGTTTTTAAGATTGGGGTTTAAATAGCCCAATTTTCAAGAAATTAAACCTATCAGGATAAAATTAAATTTTTTTTAATTATGGATATTATTTAAATATGAATATTGTTTTGTATATATCTCGAGATGGATTAATTGAAATAATATGTCGTCAAAGTAATCTTTGTTATAGAAGTTAATTTATTTTAGGATATAAAAAGTTGTGTGTATGCAATTTTCATGTAAATATTAATCGGTCCAAACAAAGGTCCGTACTTAACAGAATTGCATATACAATCTATTGTAATAAATGCGTAATAATTATTTGGTTTTACATATAGTGAATTCATCGATTTAAAGGAAAATAATTGGTTATTATGTTATTATTGTCGGCGTTTAATTACTACACATTCACCAAGTTAACAAGTGATAATAAATTCACCAAGTTTAATTACTACCCATATGGTTTTATATATATTTCAAGATAAATTAAGTGAGATGGTCATGATGGTCTTGATTTGTGGTCGCGGCTGCCATGAGAGTCAGGGTGTCGGCAACGATAATTAAGTGAAGGAGGGCAGGAGAGAGAGAGAGAGAGAGAAGATGATAGGTTGGACTTTCATATTACTTATCTTTGCTCCCCCCCCCCCTTCCCCCTGAGAGTTTTTAAGCCTTTTTGGCCCCTGCTAAGAGGAAACATTGAAATATTTGAGCGTGAGACATTTTCCCAGAGTGGTTAAACTTTGCATAAGCTCATGAACTATGTCATCCCTTTTTTTCCAAATTTTTATAAGGTGTCCCCACCGGTCTAAAAAGTCTCTAAAACAAAATACCGTGAAAATGGAAAATTTTTAAACATGGGTTTAATACAAAATAAACATATCACGACGAAACAATACCTTAAACAGTATTAACTTTTTGAACAATTAAGGTGAATATTATATTTTTATAGTATAAAATGGAAGGAAAGATTTTATTGTTTGCAAAATGAAAAATGAATAATCATATTTTTGAGCCAGGTTAGGTCATTCTTTATTGTAAATTAGGCTCATCAGAATTTAGGGGCCCGAGGCCAATAGTTTGGTCAATGCAGGAGACGATATCTTCTTAAGCAGCACCTACTCTCTCTCTCTCTCTCTCTCTCTCTATCTCGGGCTCTATACTTATTTAAGGGTTTGTCAGTGGTTTACTTTAAGAGCCATACGAAATTTAAGCCAATTTACCACTTTCGACTTAATTAGCAAAAGATGTGTCATTAATAAAGATGTGTCGTTAATAAATTATACCTTAACTGACAATTTTTCCATCTACTTATAGATATTGAGTTCGAGCCTCCATATATAACAAAAAAAAGAGCAAAAAGATGTGTCATCTTATTCAACATGAAAATGGAAGATGTCAAAAATATGTAAACACCGTACCTCCTTGCATTAAGATAGTAAAGGGAAAACCAAGCATTAAAAAGAGCTCTCTTTTTCTATTCAAACAAGCATGAGTTAACAGAAACTCAATGCTTTCTTATTTATACTTATTCTTGCAAGTACTACTACCATCTCATCTCAGGCTATACTATACAAGTGCATTTTTTCCAAGCGTTGTAAGCTGCAAATAAGCCCTTTTTTGCTTCAGTTATGAGGCTGAGCTTGGGTTTCAGACTCCACTGTCTCTCCAACATAAGAGCAACACCTCCTGCAGTCTCCATAGTAATTGCGACGGCAGCAACCAAACCGGCAATACCCACCTCTTCCATATTCACCACGACCTGGATACCCTCCATATCCCCCACGCCCAGGGTACCCTCCGTAGCCTCCATTCCCTGGATACCCTCCATAGCCTCCATTCCCGGGATACCCTCCATAGCCTCCATTCCCCGGATACCCTCCATATCCGCCATTCCCTGGATACCCTCCATAGCCTTCATTCCCTGGATACCCTCCATATCCACCATTCCCGGGATAGTCACCATAGCGCTCTTCCTTACCATAATCTGCACGATCAGTCTTCTTAGATGTCTCAGCTGCATAGAGTTGAGTGCATGTTTAGTTACCTACCTTCTTTCTTTCCAAAAAGCCAAAAAAAAAAAAAGTGCATAATCTTTAAGCCACGAGTAATTAGACATTTTTATTGTTCAAATAATGTAAAAAAATAATTATAAAATATGTCATACCCAAAACACTTATGATAAGTAGTATTTATCTTTATATAAACAAATAATAATTTCTTCTTCTATATGATACCATTAACAGAGAGCCCTGGTTTGGTATTTGTTATATGCCAAAAAAAAAAAAAAGGAAAAGAAAAAGCAAAGAAAAAGAAAACCAATGAGTTGAATACGTGGTGACACACTTACTATTTTGATCTTGATTGGTATTGGTGGTGGATGTCACCTCAGCCAAGTCTCTGGCTGCCACCTCTGAAGGGAAAGCAAGAGCTAGAGCAATTAGGAGGACCAAAAAGCAAAAAGTCTCGGAACTCATTCTGTTACTTGTCACTCGACTACCCGAAAGAGTTGTAGTAGAGTTTGATGCTAAGATGTTGGCTGTGTACCACCATTTATAGGCATTTAGAGAGAGAGAGAGAGAGAGAGAGAGAGAGAGAGAGAGAGAGGGAGGGAGGGAGGGAGGGAGGGAGGGAGGGAGGGAGTAGCCATTAAGGATTGCGTAAAAGACACGGACCCACAACGTGGTTGGCTGTTGGGGGTACTGTACTCTCTGGCGCTATAAATTTCAACCGACCCTAATCTTTGCGCACGCATGAATTCCTGTGGATATGCTCCTACTTTTGATATTCTTGTAAATAAAAATTTGACTTTGTATATAATTTCATTATATTTGTAAATTTGAATAATTATTCTTGTCTTTTTCAAAATTTGAATAATTACACAAATCGGATGTTATTAACATAGTCATTAACATGGACAAATAGAAATATAAAATACAGCCAACTGAAATTAAGAAAAAAAATTATATATATAATTTAAAAGTTATAATATTAGATATAATTCACTTTAAAAAAAATATAACTTTCTATTTTTCTCGAATCATAACTATTTTCAACATGAGTTTAAGACTCCGTGAGTCACTAGCTTCCTTTTTCTTTTTACTTATATATCGGTATCTAAGAATTCGACTAAATCAATTTAAATAGTTACTAGGTTCAATTTAAAAATTACTCTTTTATTTTTATATTTTTAAATTTTAAATTTAAAAACTTGATTAAAAGATTTTACTATTCTTTTGTTAGAGTCCATATGACGTGATAGATATTAACTTTCTTTCGAACAAAATATAGTATTCGATATTTATGTTTTTTTCCCTTAAATTTAAGGGCAATCGCTGCAGTAGCTCTCAAGTTTCCACTTGTGGTATGCCATCTTATACTCGATGCTCACGGTTAGATGCTCCATTCATGCATTTAAACCCATGGCTAATGTCTTACCATTTTCAACGAAAAATGTCAAATAAAACAGGAAGTGGGAAAGGTTTTATTTCTATTTTACAAGAATCCCGAAGCTCCAAGAATTTAAAGCTACAGACTACAGAGCGAAGATCATTGTCGCTTACTGTCGTCGTACGGTCTCTAGCCATATCTTAAAAGCTTTAATTTAGCTTAACTTTTTATTTATTTTCATTACATTTGTTAATAATTTTTTACTTCAAATTTTGTTCAATCTTAATCGAGTATAATCTTAATTTTCTTGAATAGCGTATATTTTTTTTTGACAAAATTAAGGATTTGGGCAAATGGGCTTTGGAATAAATATTTAATATCCTAAAAATAATAACCGAGTCCTCAACAAAAAAATCTTACCTTCTAGAATTTGCTTTAATTTAATATGAAATGACCACAATTCTCTTTTATACATATACATACATACATACATACATACATATATATATATATATATATTATTTTTTTTGATACCTCGGATTGGCCACCATCTAGTGTCCGGAGTTTCACTCTAACTAATTTGGATCGACCGCTGTAGATCCTATTTTGGGGTGAGTCTCCCAACATTGTTTTTTTTTATCTAGGAGGAGTCAAACTCTCAACCACCTAGTTAAGGGACGAAAGTGTCCAGTCCACCTATGTCAACAATTGTAGGTGTATATACATATATGAACCGGTAGATGTGAATTCGAGTAAGTTTGAACGAATTTATGTAATAAAATCAACTCGATTTGAGCTGCTGACCAAAAATTTAAACTATGAATGTCATTTTATCATACGAACTGCGCTCGGAATGATGAGTTTGATCATTAAGTCGTAATTAATACAAACATTTATCATTAAAATCTAACTAATGGTTGATTCAAAAATAAAAATATTACTGCAACACTATATAATGAAAATAAAAATAAGATAATAAAAGCATAAATTTTGGAATAATGTCCACAAAGTATGCATTTTCAATAATAGTATAGAACTCAAGTTCATATTATTACAAAAACTAGCAAATACTTGTTTAAAAATATATCGAAGAAAAATAAAACAACTATAAAATCAAAAATATATAATAAGATAAATAATATACAAAATAATTATATATAAGTTATGTATAATACTTAAGCTATTTTTTAAAATCTTTAAATATTATTTTTTAAAATTTTAGTAGCATTTTTTAATCTTTAATTTGTATTACGTATAAAAGTTACATATTTTTTATTAATTTTAAGAAGTTTGGAAATGGAAAAGCAAAGGTGAGACATTATTATACAAACCTGTGGAAGCATTTCAAAGGCAAGTGGGAATAACAAGTTGTAATAAAAAGATAGACACAAAAATGTTGAGAGATTATTAAAAGTACTTCAAATCACAACTTGAACTTTTCAAGTTGTGAAAACTAGAGTTTAGTTTTAATTACGACAATCATATTTGTACCATTCAAACTCAAGACAAAATGATGAAGATCTATAAATAATTTTCTTAATCAAAATTTTGAGTTCGAGTATTGAAAATGAAAAAATAGATATTGAGAGAGATAGTTTCTAAATAAAGCCTATAATATTCGAATTAAATTAATTAGATAACTTGAATACCTGTTCGTAAAGAGGGGGAAAGGAAACTAAACTTGTACCTCCTGAAGTGAACAAGTGCTCAATGGGGCGAATCAAATTTCACATTAAAAGTAAAAGAAGAGAGAGAGAGATGGGGGGAGTCACAAGTTGTCCCACGTAATTGTAACTTTCTTTCAATGAACAAGCAACATTATCTAAAAGGTTTTAGTGACATTTTTAAAATCTTGAGCTATATTTTTAAATCTTTAAATAGTATTTTTTGAAATTTTAGTAGCATTTTAATGATCTATGGCAACATTTATTCAAAGACTAATAGGTAAATAATTTATTAAAATACTATATTGCCGGGACATTTGCCCAAAGAGTGAGGAAAAAATTTACCTGCGTCCTTGTTCTTAGGTGTCTCAGCCAACTCCCTTGCTCGCACTTGAGATGAATTTAGGAAAGCAAAGATTCACTACAAGTCCTAGAAAGACAAAATTCTTGGAACCCCTTTACACCTCAAGTTTTTAAAAATTGAAGAGGACAATATTTGCATGTGGTTTGTAACTTTGAAGAGAGGGGTTAAATGTAATATATAAAAACATTGTAATTGAATTCATTTCTGAGCAAAAAATCAGAAGGGTTGGTGAGAATCATCAATAATGGAGATCAAAAGGGTTCCTGACTGGGAATTAAATTAGCCATTGATACCAATAAAAAGGTAGTGGCACAATTTGAATCTATTAATTAGGCAAAAAAATAAAATAAAATAAAATCTTTGGACCCCATTCCCTGCAACAAAAATCAATGCCCTCAATTGATCTAACTTGACAAGTTGGGTTGGAGGAAAAACATGCTTAAGATATGGTGAAGGGATTTTTTAAATTTTAAGAAAGTGATTATTTATAAAAGCAATGATATAAACTCGCTTACCTACGAAAGCATATTGCACCAAATGCTTGGGGCATGGGGATTAGGATAGAAATGGGCTCCATAGTGCCGTGCTTCTTTTTTTTTTTAGATATACTTGATTAATCGATATTTAAATTTATATTTCGATTAATCCGATTTAAATTAGGATCGAATTCTTTATAAAATGAGTTTTCCCGATATGATTTCTTTTTACTTTTAAAAAGTTAATATTTTTTTATTAATATAACTGTGCATTATTCCAAAGTTGCCAACCTAGTGCTGAACAAGCAATCCTCAGACATATGCTCCTAACCTAGCAAGGGATCGCATAAGGAAGCTATCAGAGAGATTCTATCAAACATCAGACGTGCACAGGGAAGTTAACAAATACACAGCTAGACTCGTTGGATATGGGCCTGAGTTCGACCACTATCTTAAAATACATGTACGACCCACTTAGCATAATATCTAGCAACGCCTTTCGATTATGAATTCCAAAACTCATGCTTATATACAAGATCGACATTTTCAAGTTTCATTCAGGATCATAGATCAGTGCAATGTCAAGTAATTATAAATCTTCCCATAATCATGTGGTCTAAACTTTAAAAATTACCTTTGCAAGCAATCATGCAGATGAGGAGCCTCAAAGTTGGATAATATATAGCATTAATGGTGAGACGCGAGATCTTGGCTGGTGAACCATAGAGACCCAACAAAAGATGACCAAGTCTCTAGAGCAAGTGTAATTGAGTGTGACCTATCACTGCCACTTGTTGACACTTCACTGAACAAATCCAATCCCAACCCAAAATTCGCAAAATTAAGACACCAGTCCTCCAATTGACCTTATACCAACACCTCGAACCTTGTAGTTATCACATTACGTTATCTCACGTAACATGTTGGGGATCATATAACGTGGCTGGATTTCGTTATTCACAGCAAATTCTCTGTGTCGTTTAAGGTTTTGGCCAAGCATCAGAGTTTTCCACTTTACACAATTTCTGTACTTAGCATTGAGATCCCTAACTGCATAATTGCCTCAAACACAGACTTTCAGCCTACAAAGGCAAATATTCAAATTTCTCCAAAATTTGCACCTCTAAAAGCAAAAAACCATTTAGAAAAAACACAAATCTTTTAAGAAAAAACACAGAAATGCAATGATCGGTCAATTCAATCATGCCACACTTGGTCTAATGAAATCAGGCAACGTTTTGACTCAAAACTTCCAATTTTTATTTAGATATCCAAACCCCCCCCCCCAGACAAAGTTTGTTCATTTCTCAACTGGTTTGGTGCTTGTTAGAGTTCAATAAGTACATGGAGGGTGAGTGAGTTGCCTTGAAAGCAATCTAGGGTCATAGATGCACGGGTCTAATGGCCACCATCTCACTTGTAAGACAGATGATAAAAATGATCGATGATTATGACACAACGATTCAATAACCATCAACGGTTTATTCATTTCTCAATACTTATGAAAATTATATAAAAAAAAAAAAAAAAAAACTCAGAAATAGATGTGGACAAACGATAAATCAAGATGGATAAGATGATCTAGCCGTATATACCTTTGCTACATATATAGAGGAGAGCTTTGACATTCACATGGGCATTGTTGGCATCCATATCTCTACTAGTCTTGCATGCAAGAGAGACCCCACATGATTAATGCAAAAAATTAGATGGGAAAATACACTTTATTATATTGTATTATATTATAGATTTGCCTTTTACATTTTGCGTCATTGATGACGTATTTCTCTCAAAGCTAGCTTTGGTATATGTAGTGGAAAAGTGTGATTGATCTGATCATCACTTCTCCCCAAATTTAATAGACCTTCTTACTCTTAGGGTTCTAAAGCATAAAGGCCTCTACAAAATCTTTGTTGCTTGCTTGTGTCCTCTTGGCTGTTGTTATCCTGATTTCCTCTGAAGTTGCAGCCTCAGAGTTTCAACAAAGTAAGCTTTTAACTAAAGTCCCTAACCTTGTTTTCCCAGCACATAGCTCATAGAGAAAATGTGATTGAATTCACTGGTCCAACCTTGAATGGAGCTATTCATGAGGGCCAAAAAGAGGAAGCATGCACTTATTGGCCAAATCACTAGGTAGGTGTATATCTGAATGTGCGAAACTGTCTCATCAGTCATTACACCCTCCTACAACACAAAAGAAAAAAAGAAAAAAAGTAGAAGAAAAAGAAAAAATACTTGGGTATTGATTCACGAAAACTATTGGACCATGGCGAAGCAAATCAAAATTTGGCCAGATCTGTCATGATCATATCTAACAGCCATCATTCCAACTGCAGCAAGTTTTTTTTGGTTATTTACCAATTTTCGTGGCTCTTGATATTCATATCAAAGAAAAGACATGATTCTCACAAATCGCCTTCTAACTGCACCAAAAAAACGGAGTTGAGGATGCTATGTATGAGCACTCCCATGATCACTCAGGACATGAAGGTGGCCGTGGAGGACGTGGTGGACATTGCAAATTTGGATGCTGTCGTGGGTTCAGATATGAGCGCGGATGCAAGAGATGCTGCTCCCATGCCACCGATGCCCCTGATGCCTTCTTCGAGGATGATGTCAAGAACTAAGTTACTGTTAGCTCTGCTCCGAGGCCCAATGAGAGAGAGTGATGAAGAATTGATATATGGAGAGCTCTGTATCTTGCTAGTTTAAGTTTACTGATAAAATAAGACACTGCAGTGGGAGCATTCTCTGGGTGCTCACGCCAACTTTGCCACTTTGTCATGTTCAGTCTTCTGTTTGAGTTTGTCCATCAAACCGTGTTATCCATGGAATTATAATGTACTCCGGGTTATGGCCTACTCTCTCTCTCTCTCTCTCTCTCTCCCCACCCCCCAATTTTTTTACTTTCTCTTGGCCTCACTAAATCTAGCCCTAAGCTATTGAAGTAAAAATTGCATAAAGCTTGAAGTAGAGGAGGAGTGTATATATAATGAAACTCAACAAAAGGGAAATTTACAACTATTTGGAAGATGAGCTTGTACAAATACAGGCGTCAAAGTCCGAAGAATTCATTGTGCATACCATCATGAAGCTAGTAAGTAAAGCACCTTCAACTTTCATGAGTATAAACATTGTGAAGCAATCGAACTTGATCCCATGGCTCCACTCTATTTTTACTTTCTCGCTATGCAATGAGCTGTTGGCTGCAATTTCTGAGTATAAGGATGTCACCTGAAGTTCACTTTCTTTCCTAAGAGACTCTGTTGAAGTATGAGAACATGAATCATATTATTCCCCAAAAAGGAGAAATCAGACAATGTTCACAAAAATCAAGTACTTGGTTTAAGGACTTTAAACTTGTCAATCTTTCTAGGAAAGTCTAAAAAAGATAACTGAAAAAAATGTTTGCCCTCAAAATTTTTCAGGGCTGTCATCCAATTTCTTCTCATCTTCTGTATCTCCCGGCGCCTACGATTTCCTAGGGTGTCCTTACAAGGACACAAGACCTTATTCTTACTTACAAGAAAGAATGTTTAAAGTAACCACGTGTAAAATCAACAATCAGACATCAAATGTTACCAATTTTGTTTGAGTTGAACTGGGAACCACCATCGATGATAGCGATTTGAAGATAGCGGTTGCGGTTCACACCCTCTTTCAATTCCTCAAATGGGTATGGGTCCTCGGAAATTGCAGTGTCTAAAGTTATGAAAAGTGGGTCCTCCATTTCACTAAAATTTTCCTCTGTGCAATAAGAAAAAAATTAAATTAATGCAGTAAACTGAAATTTGAGAAAATGTTTAGGGAAAATTAAGAACAAACCTCAACTCTCGCATCGGAAGAGGTTGCTAGAGATCGATGCTTAGTGAGGAAAACCGTCGAATTTCGGTTTCTGAGATTGACTGGAATGAATAGAATCTTCTTCAGAGACAAAGTAGTAATTCTCGTACTTGTTCTGGGGATTAATGAAATCGTGGCTTTTCTAGGATTAAGAGAGGAGGGGAGTAGGAGTAGGAGTAGGAGAGAGATTGTAATGTTGGGTGATGATGGGCATGTCGACCAAGGTAGTAACAACTTAGAATCCTAGGGACATGCAAGTTGAGTCAATAGGTGAAGTGTCATATAGTCTAGTCAACAAGGTAGTTAGCAAAGTGTTAGGAATTGGTTAGAACAGTTAAAGAAGTTGGAATATGGTATATGTACTGCACTTGGAATGAAGAAAGGCATGAAAACTGATTCTGAGAAATGCTCTTCACTCTATCTCTTCTTTGCTGTTTCATTCTCTCTCTCTCTCTCTCTTTCCTTCTTTTCCCTAACCTCCCTCTGCTCTCATATCCTTTCTGCAACTATACAGCCTTGAACTTCCAAGGAGATACCCAGTCACAGGTCGCTATTGCAAGCCATTGGCTCTAAAAACCTTGCAGTCGACTCTCCTCCTCCAGAACAGAACTTGGGTCATAACATCTGTCTGGTGCCTTAGTTTATCCTCTCTCTCTCTCTCTCTCTCTCTCTCTCTCTCTCTCTCTCTCTCTCTCTCAACAAATTTCCAAGCTCATATAAGATATGGGCTGTTTCGTGGATTTCAAGAGATGCATTTCTGGCCCAAAACAAGGCTTTTCGGATCAAGAAAAAAGTATACTTTGGCCCAAAACATAGTTTCGGAACTGATGGTCTAATTTGCCCAAAACACGTTTTTATTTTTATTTTTTATGTATTCAAATTTTTCGATTAATTTGATTTAAACATTTTTGGATTCAATTTAGGAATTGACTCTTTCAATTTTTTTAAACTCAAATTCAAATTTTTGATTAAAAAAGTTGAGTGTATTGTCACTAAACCCACAAAATGTTAATAAACATATTTATATTAAAAATGTCAAATTTTCTATTATTTCGATAGGTATTGATACTCGCAAATTACATAAAGGAATTATGAACAACTGTCAAACTAAACCAACGCCTAGTTGGTCGACATTGGTATCCCACAAACAAAATCTTTGATTCAACTCAGAGTTTGGAAAAAACAAGCATTGGAAGAGTTTTTTTCTCTTAAACATCCAACCTGAGTCGAAACAAATTTATTCAGTTTCAAAGTGATTATCGAATACTAATTATTTATACCAAAAAGGAATTGTCAAAATTGACACCCTAATTATATGTGACTCTTCTGAAAATCAAAGTATGGTTTTAATATCTCCATCAGTATTATTAGGTTTTGTTGGGGTGTTATCAATTTGTACCAAATTAGTCGAATCAGTTTTTACTTCTTTTATTATAATTAAATATTTTTAACTAAATTAAACTTTTTTTAGAATATACAGAATTTTTCAAATAAAATTCAATTTTTCGTAAAAATGATTAGTTTATTACTATAAAATCACCTAATTTTAGTGTTCACCAAAATAATAATAGTTTGACACTCATTCGCAAGTATAACGTAGTCGCAACAAATCATGTTTACATGGTACATACAGTCCTAAATTAGAAACTGTGGGCCAAGTTCATGCAGATTTTGAAGGTTAGCAATCTAGTCCATTGTGTGATACGCGTGCCTTCTCTGGTCATGTCTCATGTGCTTTGACACTCTACACAAGACTTTGCTGAGCCAACAGAATTCTCCAACTTTAACCATTTGTGAACACATGACCCACAGTTAGTGAAATTCCTTCGTTTGCCACTCACGTTAAAACTTGTCTCTTTTGACTTGCTGTTTGCAGATTTAGCAAGAGTTCAAAAAACTTTGGCACTTAAACAACAGGCTCAAAAGTGGAAGTGCTTTGGAGCACCACCCCATAAACAGACAACTTCTTTGAGCTTTTGAACTCCCAAGCATCAAGTATAAATAGAGTAACCATACCAGTACAGCATTTCATATGCGGGGGAGAGAGAGAGAGAGAGAGCACCCAAAGTGTCTTCTTTCCTTGATCCATAATAAGAAAATATGAGTGTGGAAGTGTTGGATGCTACAACAATTGTGAGCTTTGTGGAAGATGAAGAAGCCTTCAATGGGTTAATCCAAGACAAGTTTTCGCGGCTCGACACTAACAAGGATGGGCTTCTTTCATATGCAGAGATGTTGAAGGAACTGCAGAGTTTGAGGGTTATAGAGACACACTTTGGCATTGATGTTAAGACAGATCCAGATGAGCTAGCTGGTGTATATGGCTCTTTGTTCCTTCAATTTGATCATGACTCAAATGGGTCTGTGGATTTGGAAGAGTTCAAAGCAGAGATGAAGGAAATGATGCTTGCAATGGCTAGTGGCTTGGGATGCTTGCCTGTTCAAATGGCACTCGAAGAGGACAGCTTTCTCAAGTTGGCTGTTGAGTTGGAATCTGCTAAGCTAACTGCTTGTGCTTAGAAAGATAGATTTACATGCCCAATCTTAGTTAATCTTCGATTTGTCATGTGAGTGTGAAATTATAAAATGAATATTAATAATCCCAAGGCAATGGGAATTTTTTTTGCTATTAATGTGGTTATGAGAATGGAAAAATACGATTATGGATTTTAGTTTAAATTTTTAAATGAATAATTTAAAATCTTGTCTGCGTTAAAGATTCAAAACTCGAGTCATGTCCCAATCTTTATTGCCAGGCAACAAGAGACAGAGAGAGAGAGAGAGAGAGAGAGAAGCAATTTCTTGGTAAGGGAGAATGATCATCTCTTAATCTAAATTTGTTTGGCTAATTATAATTTTTAATAGTTTATAAATTATTAAAGTTTATAAAATATTTTTGGAATTTATAAATTTTCTTATATTCAAAATAAATTATTAAAATATTTTGATAAATTAAAATGAAACAACTTATAAAATATTCCATGAATGTGTTTTGTAATAATGAATTGTTATAAACTCCTTTTTGAATTAAAATGAAAAAAAAAAAACAAATCACTAATATTATGTATATAACTATTTATCAATATGAAAAATAAATATATGAAATAATAAAATATTAATAAAGATAATTTAGTTAGTTTATAAGTCAAAATAACACAACTTATAAGTTACATAAATGGGTGAAACTAATTTTTTTTATGAAAAAAAATATATATTTTTTTTAAGTTATAAATTCTTATAAAAAATTACTAAATAAATTTTATAATTTTATAAATTTATAAATTTTCAAACATTTTATAAGTTGAAGATTATAAATTTAAGGAAACATACTCTAACCTACAAAGAGAAAAGGTCCAAATATTTCAAAATTCTAAAACAAGCAAAAGCACCGGTTGGTGTCCTTGATCAATGTTGGCCATACAAGTTTGGCATCTCTAATACAAGATGTTTTTGGTATTTAAGAGGAGCTGGCATCTTAGAATGGGCAACAAGGTTCAATCCATGAGATCCTTTAGGCAACATCTCTACAAATGAACCATGCAAATATGAAGAAAACGACCGAGAGAAAATATATCTGAATCCATGCTTTTCAAATCTCTTTGATGAATTCCGACTGATGCTGATTGCAATCCTTCAAGAATCCTGAGTTGGAAGTAACCTTATACATCTTTGTGTTTTTATTTAAGAATCTCTAACTGATAGGATATTATGGATAGAAGAATACACTAAATCCGGAGACCACAATCTATATTTAAAGATAATTGTGTTATATTTTGATATCCCTATCTAAACCCATCACCCAAATATGGATTATCCTTTAAGTTTTTGTGCATGTGAGAATCACAACCCATTGATATTTTAAATTTCAAAATTAATTAAAACTTTAATAGATCATTTTTATATAGATATAACAGTTTAAATATATAATTATTTTATATATTAACCCAAGATTAGCTTAAATTCCCACTTGGGTTATCTGTATGTCACTAAAATATTGAAAGGTCTCTCTTTGGTTTAAACTAGATATTTCATTAAAAAAAAACAAAAAAATAAAACAAAACAAAAAAACAACTCTCATATAATAGTTTAAAAAATGTAAGTAATTAACGATTTCTTTTTACATTAACGAATAAAGAAAAAGGGATTCTTAATACGAACACCCAAATGTTAAAGAATTCTTATTCAAATTTCTTTTCGATTTCAGGATCCGGTGCTCAAACCTTAGGAACTACATTTTTGCGATTCCTATGTGATGAAAAAAAAGGGGGGGGGGAGTGGTCAAATAGATTACCTAGGACTAGTGGTAACAAAGGGTATCCTCTTAATTAACAACCCAAATTATTAACAATTATTTGGCTCAAGAAAGACTTGAATGAATTATCACAAAATTTGAGTGTAAAAAGTACTAATTCACATCTATGCCATTTTGGGTACTTATCACATTTATTATTTACCCTAAGAAGTTTAAAAACTTTCCTTATTGGGATTTAAGGAAAATAAGGTAAATTTGTTTTTAACAAAAGAATAGATGTGGTAAATTAATTAATTTTAATGATAGAACATAGTATTATCCTTTTTAGCTATACAATGATCAAAGGGACCGTAAAGAAAAATGATAGAAGAAAATGAAATAAATACTTTCTATGTGTACCTCGTCTGAGCTTTTTATTTTTTGGTTACTTTATGATCGGTATTTGAAAATCTGACTAATCCAATTCAAACAGTTATGAAATCTAATTTAAAGGTAGAGTCTTTCGATATCTTTTTTTTATTCTCAAAATTCAAATTTAAAATCTTTTGAAAAAATTTAGAATCCTAACGTCTCTTGTCCAGATATATCACCAAACATTGTGGAGAACATTTTTATAGCATATTTCACAAACTTAAGTCTATAATTAAAATAATTTTAAATGAATTTTAATGACCGAAGATGATAATCAATGTCAAACACAAATTTAATTTTTCATATGACAAAATAGATTTTACTATCCAATAAAAATAATGTCATAAAGATCAAATAAATCAAAAATTAAATGAATCGATAGTAGTTTAACTCAACATATTTTAAAATTATTTATACATGACTTTGCAAAATAATTTAACTAATTCAAAATTACTCAAATTTAAAAATTTTAAAATTTTAATTATTATAAATGGTTTAAATCATATGTGGCAGCTTAATTTGAGAGAGAGAGATCGGTGGCTTTTCCTGAATTTGAAGAGAGGCAGTTAGACATTTGGAATAATAAAGAATAGGCATAGAATCAGAGTGTTTTATCATACTCGTTGACGTAACTAGAAATGATACATTCGTCTCTTAATTAGATTAAGAGTTCGACTCTCCCTAAACACGAAAAAAATAATATTAGGAGATCTTTTCCTCAAATGAGACCCGATAATCAGGTCGATCCGAATTAATAGAAACGAAGTCTCAAATACCAAGCGACGGGCTAACCACGAGGACCCAAAGAAAGAAAAACAAAAAACAAGAGAGAGAGAGAGTGCTTTGTTTGAATTCTTCTTCCACTCCACAAGCATCTTCCTTCCGTCTTCAGTTTCTGCCCATTTGACTCCGTCCGGCCAATAGCATTTTTCAAACCATCCTAAACTTATCTTTCGCCCTACATCCCAGACCAAACTAAGCTTCTTTACCCCGCACCCACCAACAGAACCGTCTCCCGAGTCCATACCGCAGGACCCCCATGTCATCGGGCCCGTACGTGACCACAGCTTTCCATTTACACTTGCATATGTACCAAACTATACTTTTTCTTTTCAACTAAAACGGCTTAACCAGAGCCATTTAGTTTCTCTTATATAATTATTACTAAATAAATTAGAATAATTATTAGAATTCAAACTCTTTTTTTTGGGCAAAACTTTAGAATACATTAAAGGTGGAAATTATGTTTTGCACACACAAGTTAAAAAGAATTAAAAATATACAGGAATTGATCGATATCTAATAATTAATTTATTAATTCCAATTAATTTAACTCAAACTAACTATCGTGCCAAGAAACAAACTCTATCGATATCTATTTTTCTCTTTTTCAAAATTTAAATTTAAAAATCTGATTAAAAAAATTTAATACTCTTATTACCGGAAAAAATATCCAAAATTCGAGTGAATGAAACTGAAACATCCTTCGAAGTAACAGAGAAAAGCAACGGCCAAGAGGATACCTCCTTTCTCTCATTCAATACCGTGCATGAGACTTTCATCTCACACGGCTCCTATGGCAAGGTCTATTTCTATTCACATCTATTTTCTGGCGGAGTCATGGGTCCTCTGGCACGGGCTAGCGAAATCGCCTGGCATCGAAGACAACAAAAATTCACCTTGTTAGAGACTCTCTCTCGCAAATTTCGTATTCTTTTGTTCAGGGATCTAACAGGACGTGAAACCCCAACCCGAAGATTGTGTTGGCCCCCCAAAAAATAAAAAATAAAAAAAACAACCAACAACAAGAACCGCCCTACTCTTAACAATAGCTACTATAATTACAGCAAGTTCACTATTTCAGGCGCACCCTACCAAAATATCAAATAAATAAATAAAAACATCATGACACATCCTAGAAGGCCATTTTCTTTAACTAAGACCCGACAATTATGCGATAACATTTTCTTTTGCATCAGATATTTGGGCCGGTTTAGGGACCGCATCCAAGAATTATTCCATTTATACTTCACAGCAAGGAATTCAAAAATCTAAGGCACACAAACCACTGGCTCAAAACTAAAGTACTTTTCAAAGTGCTCAGAAGTTGCATGCACAACAGACATAGTTATTTTAAAGTTTTTGAATATTCCCTAATAACAACTATATATAGAGTTGCAAAGCCAACATCTTTGTCATCCAAAAAAAAAAAAAGAACATATATCTCCCAAGTGTTCTTCTATTAGTTCAAACTTCTCACCAAACCAGTTTCAGAACAGTAGATAAGTTGAAGAAAAACAAACATGAGTGTGGAAGTGTTAGATGGTACCACAATTCTTAGCTTGGTGGAAGATGAGGAAGCCTTCAATACCTTGATCAAAGATCGGTTCGCCTGCCTCGACACGAACCATGATGGGCTCCTTTCTTATGGAGAAATGTTGAAGGAACTGCAGAGCTTGAGGGTCTTGGAGACCCACTTTGGGCTTGATCTCAAGACAGATCCAGATGAGCTTGCCAACTTCTATGGCTCTCTGTTCCTTCAGTTTGATCATGATGCAAACGGGGCGATAGATATGGAAGAGTTCAAGGCAGAGATGAAGCAGATGATACTAGCAATGGCCAACGGTCTTGGATTCTTGCCCGTCCAAATGGCTCTGGAGGAGGACAGCTTTCTGAAGAAGGCAGTTGAACTTGAATCTACAAAGACAGCTGCTTAGATTACAGGGCATTGGTTATACCATGTATTTTTTCTCATAACAAAGTGAAATATTTGTGTTCTCCACAAGTGAAATAAAATGATGCTTCCACAAAGATGATGGAAATTAGAGCAAAACTATTCCATTACCAAATAAGTTACATGGCATGAGTAAAAAGTGACCATACCTGAATCTGAACCTCGTGTAAGTCCAATTCCTCCAAAACTCTTTGACAGAAGGCAGTTAAGTTGCCGATCAATATCCTCTAAAATTTTCTCTGCAAAATATAATCTAAAAGAAGAAAGCAGTATCTTGGAAGGCCTGAATGGTATAGATTACTATATTTTTCTTTGCATCAAACCATTGGTCAGTGGTTAAATAGGAGACAGAGAAAAGAGAAACTGGGGTTTAGTTTTGATATTAAACAATTCTCTTCTCCCATGTCTCTTGTTTTACTGCAAACTGTACATGGGCAATTTTACAGCCAATATCAGCAAAGAGGTACCAATGTTTCCTCACACGATCACAAGAACAGAGACATCTCAGGGGAAGGAATGAAGGAGAACATGCTTTCACCAAACTGATCAAAGAGTGACACAAGAAGGCGCCCAGAGTTCAAGTCGTCCTTCCAAATTTGAGAGAGCATGGCTGAAATCTTTAGAGCACGAGCATCACCACCTGCATTTCTTCCATTGCTGGAGGAACTTTTCTCCTTCAGAGTTGTACCAGAGGATGATGACGGGACTACATCAGTCTTCATGAAAGGACTAGACACACTGGCATCTACTTGCCCATCAGATTGAGAGACATTAGGTTGCACCACATCCACATCCATTGGGCCATCCGTATCAACTTTTTTAAGTGTTGGCTGCTCCTCTGAGAGGTTCGTACATGCCTTGCGTTTAACTTGAGGTTTCCAAAAGAAGAAAAATCAGCTGGATCTCTAGAATCGCAAAACAGAAAGTAGAAGGAAGAATGTAACCAATATAAATGCAATTCTAGCTTTCTGTTTCTTTGACTATTATTTTTGTTAATAGATTTTTTCACCTATCTTATTGGGTGACACCATGGTGTGATGCTAGTTCTGAATTCTTAGGGACTTCGAGAGATTCCAATAACCACCCCAGCATAAACAGATAAACCAATGAGGTAGAATCTCAGTAAAGTTAAAGATGAGTAGAAAAATTATATGAAATTGCTTAGAGGCACCCTAAAACTTGAACCATAAAGAAGTAAAAACTTAAAAAGAAACCCGTACATACATAAGAAACATTAATTTCTTTTATCTATGAAGGCCAAATCCATGAAGATCCTAGAACTTACTAGGCAACATAACAACTCTTTTATTGTTCCTCCAAATAGTATGCGCTGGTGGGCATGGCAAAGCTGGGAACTTCTTGAGTTGATGATAGATACATTGACCTGCTCCATGCTGCAAAATACAAGGTTTTTCAAGAGTCATCCTATATTCATCTTAGCACTTCTAACTAAGAAAAATATGCACAAGCATTTATTCATAAGGAAACACACCAGCAAGGCCCCAAAAACCCGCCAAGCTTCGTGTCTCTTCATCTCATTCTTTTGCTTCTCAAGGAGCAACTCTGGTTCAAGAAGTCGCATATATGGCTCGAGATTTGGCAGTATAAGTTGGCGGACCTATCAAAAAGCTATGAAGAATTATTTACCATTCAAAACTAGGTATTGGATGTCTAGATGCATACACAATGTATGAAAAAAGAGGAGTTAACCAGCAAAGATGCTCCTTATTACATCTTTTCTTAACATATTCAATGTCAGCAAGAAAATTTTCTCGAACATGAACAAATAGTTTACTTATGGCATCTTATAAGTACATGAAATTGTGTTAATTTTTTGCATGGAAGGAAGCAAAAAGAAAATACCACATTAGGTCCAAGAGCAGTTAGCCCCTTTATTGCACCATAATGCTGAGTAAGTGCCTTCTTAGGATCCAGAAAAGCAGTCAACAGAGTCTTTGTCAGACGTGTCTGCAGACGGTTGGAAACATGTCCAAATCTGCATAAACCATCACTAAAATTATCCTGAAGAATACATCTTACCAAAAGTATGCTTATATTAACAACGAAAAGAAAACAGACAAAGAAATCAATGACCAGAACCTTGTAAGAGAAATCTCAGAGGTTCATAAAAAGAGCAAGTTACAGGTATGCTGCATGGATACATCAATGGTAGACAAAGGCAAAAACACAAGAAAGCATTAAAGGGGTGCCTTTCAAGTTAAAATGATCACAAAAAAAGAGTAAATCTACAAAGTGTAACAAAACATCCACATCAATATTAGCGGATCTTTTTGGAATAAAAATTTTGGGTAGGCCCACATTGTCCATAACTTTTCAAGTAAAAAACAATTCAAGTGGGAAGCCAGGCAGACTCCCCACTGCATTGTATCAGTCTGTAAAGAAAGTATTTTGAGTAAAAGCTTCAAACCAAAATTTGTGAAAATAAGAAATTTTCTCCAGTATCTCAAGATCCTACTCTGGCTCCATACTATCCAAAACCAGAAGGAGAAAGGGGGGAGGGAGATTGATTTGCAGACTTGAATACATTGATCTACTTAAAATAATAATAGTAATAGTACAGCAAGTTGAAAGTACAGATACAATACAAGCTTCAGGGACAAAGAGATCGAACAATGAAATCTACTCTTTTAAATAACTGGCACATCATACAGTTGACACCAGCATTCATGGGAACTAAGAAAAAATCAAATTTATGAACAACTGGCTGATGCTTGATAAAACAAATTGAACTTAGACTGGATCATCTACCGTGGTAGGTGCCCCACCAGACTGAGCATTTGACACTATCGTTAATACCATGAATGGAACAAGAAGTTTGCTCAAAACAAAGTGAAGGCGTGAGCCCTTTCTAAACTAAAATCCAGTTAAACAAACTACTCTGCCTCACATTATTCAGCCAAATGTGGACCTATTATTCAGAAATGGGATTATCCTGGGCCATTCTTGACATTGTCTAAAAAATAAGGAAACATACGCCACCATATGCCTCAATATAAAAGGGATGGACTACAAAAACTTTGCAGAAGTCAGACAATATTAGATATTTGAAATTCTCGATGAGCCAAATCCACAGTAATCATCTCACCTCTTGCATATTGAAGCAACCAAGTTGGCTGTGAAGTCCCTAAGTTCCCAATGGTTGTCTGCTAATCTATTTCCCAACCTTTTCGCAACAAGGCAGGTGACAACTGATGGCATCAACTGGTGCAACTGTCAAGGAAGAAAAGGTCAAAAGTAAAGTGATAGCAAACCTGCCAAAAAGTGACGGGGAAGGGAAAATATACAAATACAGAAGTGCCAGCACGTGTAATAGTACTATTTTAGCTACTGATCAGTGAACCATGTTTTTCCCTCAAAATTTAACATGTTTCAAAACACAATGTTTAACATGATCCAAGATAATGACTAAGGTAAGCAGTTGGAACTCTACTCTCCACCCTAGAAATACAAATAGATCTCTCATACCAAAGGCTGCAGGGCAAGGTGGATCGAGGAAGCTATATCCTCCTTGGCATGATGTACATGAATATGCCAATTGCAGAGATTGAAAAACTCATTCTTCAAAAAGAAAAAGGAAAATCTAGTAATCCATTGCTTACGTAAGGTTCTATATGTATATGAGGGTTTTGAAGAAGACTCTGAACAACACGCATCAAAGCAAACAGGAGGGCAAAATCACCCAAACCACGTGAGACCTGATGTTTTCGGACATGAAAAAGAAAAATAGTAAGCAAGAAAAGATTAAAATATTTCATATCAATGCATTAAAGATTCAGCCTTTAGACTACCTCATCAGCAATAAAGCACGTGAAATAAGGAACCAAAGGATGAAGTCCTGCATCTGTTGCGAGGCTCATTAATCCTTCTTTAAATAGAAGAGAGTCAGACCTGCCTATTGTAAGCTCCGTGATTTTTTCAAAATATAGCTGCATGGCCAATGATCAGAAGCTTACAACATAATGCACCTCAGGAACCAGGTAAAAGGAAAGGCACAAGGAAGTGTGCCATACCTGCAGCTCTCTAGACAATACATGCTTAACTGGCAGCCTAATGTCAACAGGAAGCCCTTCCTCTTTCTGTTCAGCTTTGGTTTCAGGAGTTGAAAGTGCTAAAAATAAAGCCAAGAAAAAAGTTAGCTCCTGGACTGTTGCTGAATGCAACAACAAATTATAGCGCCAAAACAGTAAAAATCTTGGTATATTCTTAAAATGGTACCCAAAAAAAAAAGACTGCTTATACTTGGAAAAATGGTTGATGGAAGCAACATTGTGAACCTATTAACTTCTCATTTTGGTCCTAGATTCAGACTTGGACACAGATATACGGCCAAAACAAAGGTTCAGTTCTAGTAAATAGAAGTCTTATACATCAGACTCTGGCCTCTGTGGCCAACACAATAGCAGGTTTCTACTCAATCGCAAGAGAAACTATTACTACATAAACTGCAGATGTCCTCTTCAACCAAAAGCACATAACATACGAACCAGCCTATTGTACATGCTTTGCATTATAACAACTTCATATGCTGGCATCCATCAGCAACCTCAAGCATTGTTGGAAGCATATGTACGCTTGGCTTGCTACATTGATTGGAAATCTACCGTATGCTATTTAATTGATATACGTAAATGTATACAACAGACTATATGCCAACTCCATTGCCATCTTCAGAAAAGATATACCTTGCACTGGGGCATTTTCAGGAATGGCAGGCTGTACACCTTCAATAGCTAGCCAGTGACACATAACCGCGGCATCAAGGGGTGCTTTTGGTAGCGGAGCTTCAATAATCTATATTTTTTTTAAATCAGTAAGAAGGATTAAAGATTAAAAGAATTGAATTGTCACCTCAAAACAAGTTTAAAGAGGAAAAACGACAAGATTAGCAGTAGCATACATCTTTTAGATCCACATCCTTGTCTTCAATGTAATACAAATCCTTGTGCCCCATAGCCCTTTTGAACCGCAAAGGATCTCCAGAGGCAATTCCATAAATTGGCTGAGCAAGAAAAAGGAAGACATGAAAAAAAGCAAAGAGAAAGAAGGTGAATTTTCCCATCAGTACCATGGCTATTCTCAATTATTTCCCCCTAAATTATCTTTTTATTTTGTCATTTTCAATAGGTAGAATTTTGAAGTGCTTTTCCAGCATTGCATCAAGAAGAAAGAATTCCACAATCCTAAAGCAAAATCACACTTTTTCAGTGAAAATTTTCAATAAGAAGCATCAGGAAATACAAACATTATGCAATCCCAAGAACATAAAATATTCAGCTAAAGAGAGTCATGCTGCCCCTATTTTTTCTGAATCAAGCATTTAGGAAACACGTGAAAACTGTAGACATATCAAGGTATTTTTCGTCGGATACAATCTTCCAACAAAGAATTTGCTGACAAGCATAGACACAATTTTAAAAAAATAACTTGTGCAAAAGTACCTTACCTCCACATTTCTCAAATTGAGAGCACAATCCACATCATCTACCGTCAAAACTGTTCTCCTCGAGTGACGCATGCATTTTACTGCATCCTACATTTTGCATGATGAAAAATATATTAGTTCTACCATTATAGCAGAACAATTACCATAAATGATAACATTGTCCACAACTAATTTTAAGAAAACCACTAACCAACATTATAAAAACAAAATTAAATCAGTAGAGCATATCATGACAAAGCGCTAGAACATTATTCATAACCTAATTGAATTACATGACTTTCCCATCTCATTCAAGAAAGATATCCAAATTGCACAACAAAAGGCACAAAGTTGCTTTGAAAAATTTGATGATATGCGGGGGTTTACCCAGCTGAGATGATAAAGTCTATGGGGTTATAAGTTTAAATCTCATTAGCAAGCTGGGTGGGTGGTTTCCTAGTAGGGAATTGAATCTAGTCAGGCACCCGACTGTGCAGCTTAAATACCCTTCAACCATAAATCAAAAACATACAAATTGGGGTCGAATATTACTAATTTAATATGAAATCTTTTATAGAATTAGTTCCAATTTTGGTGAATGACACTATGTCCTCAAAGAGGGATTTGAAAACATTACTTACCAGAAGTATGAAACAAAACAATATGCAGAAAGCCTAGTCACATTTACTAAATCAACCTACAAATCCAAGTAAACTTTCGACTATTGCTTGAATTACCAACTTTTTATTTAAAAAAAGAGATAGAGAGAGAGAGAGGGAGAGAGGGAGAGAGGGAGAGAGAGAGAGATAAAAATCGGGTAAAATTACCTGCATAATCTCGCGCATGCGATACTCAACATCAGGAGCAAGTTCAAGGGCAGCATCAGATGACAAATTGTTGATTCCAATGCTCTGTGCTATCACTTCTATTGAATCCTTTGATACTATACTCATATTTATCTTCTTCACACGCTTTTAGCTCCAAACTCGGAACAAATTGAAAATCCCTATTGGCTAAACTGCTTCACAAACGTTTATAATCAGTGGGATTTTCTCAAAGAATTACAAAGTATTTAAGAATATACACTACATATTGTCTTCCAGATTTGTAATTCACAGGGACATTTTTTCGAACAGTTTGTGCTCCACTTCAAAAATGGCAACCTTTTTAAAGCTGAGAGAGAGAGAGAGAGAGAGAGAGAGAGAGAGAGAGAGAGAGAGATCATACCTGTGATTAATTGTCTTGTTCAATTCAGCAGAATCGAGATTCGAGAGTTCCAACTCTCCCTGCTCATCTTCTTCGGCGTCGTCGTTTTAACTGAGAGAGAGAGAGAGAGAGAGAGAGAGAGGGTTCTGAAATGCCAGCGGAAATCTTAGGGCTGGTCATTGGAAGCGCCCGGCCCAAACATTTTAGGGCCTCAGTATCACAAGAAGCCAATAGGGCCAGGGTTGAACCGTGGATGATCGGGCTCGGCCTAGGCCCGGCCAAAAGTTGAGCAAAGCAAGGAGAAAAATACATTGTACCAAAAAAAAAAGGGGAGAAAAATACATGTAACCCGTGGTTGAACACTAAACCGCCTATAATTTTAAAATTCTTACTTTGTTGTTTTGTAATTACAATTTCTCTCTCCTAATAGGAGTTTTTGGGTTGAAGACATATTTATATTTTTTTTTACTTGATCACTGCTGTTCAAAAATTTAATTAATCTAGTTCGAACAATTATAAAATTCAATTTAAGATAAAGTCTTTCGATATTTATTTTTTCATTCTAACTCGAAATTGAGATTTTGATTAAAAAAATTTAGTATTTTATCGTCAAATCCAAATGTTGTTAATAGATCAAAGATATGATTAGGAGAGAGAGTGGACAGTTGCAAATCCCTGTCTCCATAACGAAGGATATCAACTAGTTTCCTTTCCAATCAGGAATTTCTTTTCCAGATTGTTGGCCTCTAACGTAAATATCAGTGAAGGAATCGAGGATGAAGATGATTTCAGCCTTCAGTTAGTTCAATTGAATAATACAATTTCTCAAATACTTGAAAAGTTTCTAGCAATTTGGGTTGAGCTGGTTTGGATTTCTTCCTTCATGGTTCGACTTTGGTCCAATTTCGTGAATCAACCTTCGGTTGAGTTAATTACCGGCTTCACAGTTTCAAAGGAAAGCATAAACCTATTTTCATGAGAGTCACTCTCTAAGCTTAGCATACTATTTTTTTTATATATATAAAAATTTGAATCTGAAATTATCATATTAAGAAAAAATGATTTTTACTATTAGGCTATTCTCTTAGTGACTAAGCTTAGCTTAATATATATTAAACTTTCAGACCCTTCTGGATGTGATCATGGATCCCAAATGAAATCCATTCAAATTATTCCGTCTGAATATACAAATTCATTTTTCCCTTAATTGTCTTCATACTGTGATGATCAATTACATAATATATATAATCCTGGGGGGAGGGGGGAGCGAGGGGTTTGGGCTGAGGAAGGTCAGTTCCAATGCGATAGGCCCATGTCACGATAGACCTTCACACGGAAGGAGAGAGAAAAAGGAAGAAAAGAATGAGGAAGGAAAAATAGAGGCGAAAAGGGTTTCCCTGTTTGGAAGGAGGGTAAAAATAGGTGGGACAGGAACATGGTGGAATCCCCCCCCCCCCCCAAAAAAAAAATCCTTTCCCTCTCCAATGGAGAAAAGGGTGTTTCCACCCAATAAAAAAAAAAAAAATAGTGTGTAAAAAAATCTTCCCTACCATGGTACTACCTCTTTCTTTCTCTCTCCTCTTTTCCCCCCGTTTCATTTTCTTTCCATTCAAGAACATACAAGGGACGGAAAGAACTTTTCCTTTTAATTTTATTTCCTCTCAAATAGACCTAAGTTGGGCCAAGGCCCATCGTGTACCAAGAGAATATCTTAGATATTTGTGGGCATTGCATTGACAGGAGCATGTCAAACAAGAAATATAGAAAGCCTAGGATAAGACAAAGGGACTCCAGTGAACCAACCTCTCATGCCAGACAAGAGAAGGCCCACGTTTACCTTATCACTCTTACCAATCATCCCCGTAGCTTTCCAAAATTTTTCATTCCAATGCACCTATATTGATCTGATAGATGGTAAGAAACATAGAAACAGAATCAGCATATCACAGGTATTGGCTTAGCCTCATGTCCCTTCATTTTGACCAACATGACCACACACATGCAGCTTATTATCTTTTCAAAAAGATAAGAAGGCCAAAGTTTATCTTGAATAGAGAGAGAGAGAGAGAGAGAGAGAGAGAGAGAGAGAGAGAGAGAGAGAGAGAGAGACCAGACCAACAGTGGTTCCTGTAATAATAGGCACGGGCCATGGTGGGTCTCAGATCCACACTCTGCAGGAATCTTAATGTCAAAGTTAAGAGGATAGATGAGCTGTAAGTTTATAAACTCCAATCTGGATATAAAAGTAAAAAACTTGCCTAAACTTTTCTTTTATATGCATTTCATAATATTAAAATAAACAATTCAAGCATAACGAATAATTTTAAATGTTTGCACCCCATGTTACCTATAACCATAGCACCAATAATCAGCATCTGTTATGTACTGAAAACGTACATTCTTAGTGGTCCATGCGTCTGGATATAAATTAAACTGCAGTCCATCGGACAGACAGACATAAACCCAGATAAGCATAAATTCCAATTTTCTACAATCTGTTCAAATCTTATTAACTTTCCACCTTCAAAAGTAGGAGAATAAATGCCTAATGTCATTCATAAAAATGGCCAAATACTTTGTTGATTGTTAAAATCCCGAATCAACATCTACCATCTCAGAACTTTATAATTGCTTCTTTTCAAAATTTTAGTAAAATTCCAACAAATTTTAACCACTTTCTTGGTGACTAAATCTGCTCCAAGAAAAATTACTGCAAACTCATGGTCCTAGACTGAGTTGTGACTAAATGCTTCCTAGGATGATGCTATTACTTTTTAACCTAACTCCAGGGAAAGACGAAGAAAAATATGGTACTGACATAGTATGTTGGCATGTTTTTTGTAGATGCAACGAACCATGTTTACAGGAGCCCAACATGAGCCACTGAAGGAAGAGAAGTAGTGACCATAAAGGAAATGGCATAGCCCCAGTGACAAGCAAACTTTATTAGGCCAATCTGGCGCAAGCCATGTGCAAAAAGCAACAAAAACAATGCACCTTCTCAAACTCATCCTTTCCAAGACTTCAATATAGATAATTTTCACTCTGTTAGATGTCGAGTACAGCTCAAAAGTTCACCAGTCCCTGAGATCTTCACATTTAAATTTTAGCCAACATGTGGTATACTTGACATCTTAAGTATTAGCTAGTTTTCTAAACTTTGTCAAGATTAATTAGGTGTGGGCTTTTCACATGCTCTCGTTTTCATTTTTCCTGAGCACTTAAGTCTTTCAGATTCAAGAATCGGTGAATTAATTTGAACACCTTTGGAGAAAAGCCATTTGAGAACTCTGCCTCGAAATAGCTGAATCAAAATGGGAATCACCAGGAAGTTGGCTAGAACTGTCTTCTCTAGAAGCCGGTCTGTTAACACTCAGCAGAGCAGTGTAAGTCACTTAAAGGCATATCGACTTTGGTTGTATTTAATAGATAAATTTCATGTATTTCAACATCTGTGAACTTCAGATAAGGAGAAATGTGGCAGATAAGAAAAGATGGAGTTCTGTGAGGTCGTACCTGTGTGGCGATGAATTCAACTCGGTCCTTGCAGAGGAGGATTCAGCTTCAATTAGGAGCTCCGATGCCACAGTTACGAAGCCCAAAATAGAGGAGTTGAAGGAGACAGAAGACATTACCTGCACAAAGAACAAAGGACATTCACAAGAAGAAACGCAAGAACCTACCAACCTCAGCAAAGAAGATGCAGCAATTATTATCCAGTCAGCATTCAGAGGCTTTCTGGTCAATTCACTGTCAGATATAGTATCAAAATAGTCTTGTCATTCTATAGATTAATTCCACTGACATAAAGAAATTCAAACAGCTAACGAAAAAACATGACCCTGCATATAAATTAGAGAGAATCCTCAATGATAATCATATCTGAAAGCAAGCAAGATCCAGAAGATATTATACTCATTTTCAAATTTATTTCAGTATTATAAGTTCAGTTACTTGTAGCCACCTGAGCGGTTAAATTTCAGGTTAGGCGTAGAAGCAGGAGAATCAAAACAATGGACAATGAGCAGGGCCTTGCTGGAATAGAAAGTCCAAGCAGAGTATCTGTAGGTACATCTATTGAAGTTCTAACAGGAAATTCTGTAGAAGCATCCCCAGCACCAAAAGAAAGCACTGCCACTCAGCACCGCATGCAGCACAAAGCCAAGACTCAAATGCTTAAATCAAAGGTAATACAAGCAACAATTTTCCTTTCAATGATTTTTTTTTCCTCCTTTTTTTCATGGTCATGTTTACTGGGACAAGATCAATCATAAGGAAAAAATAAAAAAATAAAAGAAAAAAGAAAAAATTCCTTCCTCTGTGGAAGCTACAGTTGAAGAAGCTGATGGAGAAACGACAAGATTGACATAATATAATTAGATTAATGAAAGGAAACCAAAAAAAAAAAAAAAAAAAAAAAAAAAGTAACAAGAACAACAATATCTTTCTAGACAAAATGGCACAGTTAAATACTTGTTATGTTAATGGTCAAATATAAGAATCGGTAATAAGTTCAGTGGACGGTAATGCCACAGGTAGTTTTCACATATTACCATTCCAATACATCAAAGATATTTAAGCTGCCAGTAGTTCATCAGTTGTAATATGACCATTTATGTCATGAATTTACAGGAAGAATGGGATGACAGCACTGTGAGTAGCAACATATCAAAGATGAGAATCCAGAACAAACTCGAAGCAACTACGAGGCGAGAGAGAGCTTTAGCTTATGCTTTCTCACAACAGGTATAAGCCAAATGCTGTAATCTGATCTTGGAAATCACAACTTTTCTCCGACCTGAATTTATTCTTCCTGATCCAATCTGTTGATAGTTGCGGGTATGTTCAAGAAGGAAACAAGCAAAATCAGAAGGTGCAGAACTCAACACAAGCTGGAGCTGGCTTGAACGATGGATTGTAACCCGCGTACAGGAAGGCTCCACAACTGCAGACTCTGCAACCAAACAGAGGGAACCCATCGGCAGCAACCACAAATCCATGTCCCGGAAAATGTACTCTGATGTACAAGAAGAAAAGGAGAGTTGTGGATCAAATGAAGTGTCTGTTCAGATGGACCCGCAAACTAAAGAAAAAGATAGAGTTAAACCTTCTAAGAAAAAGCTTAAGGCAACAAGAAGTGTGTCAAGAAGGAAAACCGTGCCAAGTTACCATTGCGTGAAGGACCATACAAAGGTATAGTCCAGCTCCTAGACTTACGGTCTCATAGTTTTGAATAGCATGAGAAATATTCAATAATAAGACTCCAATCAACTCAAGTCTATGTGTCGTAATGAATCAGACAGGTTGTTGGTACTCTAAATATAACAAAGATGACAATGTCCATCATACTAACATCGAATTGAACCTTCTACTGGAGAGATGCTCAGCAAACTAAATTTTTTTTATGAACAATGAGTTACAGTTGATAGTAATAAATAGAATTCCTTTAATAAGCAACTATGGCAAAAAGCTGTCTCTGTGTCTTCCATGTTTTAATCATCCTACAACACTTCAGGTCTCTGGTTTTAACCTCCTACAGGTAAGCAAAAAAGACTGTTCAACAGAAATGGAGAATGATAAGAACAAGCAAGTGGAACCAGGCAATAACAAGGAAATGGAAGGGGAAGACCACTCATCCCAGCAATCATGTAATATTCTTCCATGACAAGACCCCAGATCACATTTTTCAAATATGTCATATGAGATATGACAACTCTTGTAATATCCTGTGGGGTTCCCAAGACTGTGTGCCATCTAAGTATGCCATAAAATGCTTCTTGTATATCTTGCCTACTTTACCCAGTCAAGCATCAACAAAAGGTTAAGAGGGAATGCTAATGCTCATCAAATGTTGCTATGATTTTTTTTTAAGAGAGAAAACATCAAAGGTTGCCATGATCTCGGCCAAATTAACACTGATCATGGGCACAAGTTGATCTCTACAGCTAACCTACTCTGACATTAACCCAACATGAAGTTGAAGCATACTCTGCTGAAGTAGAAAAAATAGCCATAATGGATATTTAAATTAATGACAAACAAGACTTCGGCCCCATTGCATCACAGACTACATCAAAAGAGAATATCATAGACAAGATGATATCTCTCAATGGCATTGCAGAGGGGTGCATAGAGACAAGACAACAGAACAAGGAATGATATTAAGCTGGTACACTAGAAATCATTTCTCCCTTAAATGGGGATGCCTTTACTTGCTGGTCTGGTGCATTAAAAAGGATGCAAAGGAATATGGCATCTTCACGATAGGCTATCATAAAGCATATACAGTTGAAAGTACTAAAGTAATTAAACTACCTCTTACAGTAGCACTAACATGTGGCAAAATAGACCACAAACTGCTGGAAATTTGAAGACGAAACTAAATTAGGGTTACAGAAAACGGAGACAACGACAACACTGTAAGACGGAGCGATTTTGAGCTTGCCAATGTCAACGGTGTTGACTTTGCCGTTAGAATCGGTTTCTGGAAATCGATAGCAGGAGTGATTGCAGAGTGTGAAGAGGTCACTTAGGTCGTGGAGATTAATGTCTGATGGTTTTGTTGATACGAAAAGTGGAGGTTTTCTTCGCTGTTGTTTATACGAGGAAGTAACTGTGTTTAGGTTTCTTGATTTTTGAATTATACGGAAAGAAGAAGAGGAGGAAGAAGACAAGTGGAATCGCCATGGATCTTGTCGAAGTTTTAGACCACTTATTCCTATCAGCAACTCTCTCCCTCTCTGTTCGCAGCTTAGCCTTGTAAGGTGAAATTCAGTTATTTCGGTTGAAGGCATTTCATGGATAGAAATTTATATAATAACATTACAAATTTTTGTACGACTCCGTGTCTCCAAAATCTCAAATATTTATGTGAAAGGGGACCCCTCCAACAAAGAGCCAGTATGACATTGAGGAGTCGAAATCCACTTACACCATCTCTATTACTCTCCAGACTCACTTACCCATCTTCATCCAAACTCCACCGTCTTTCTCTTCTCTCCAAACCCAGTAGCCTCCTCTCTCTCTTTCCTACCCCCCGCCCATTCTCTCTCACTCAAACACCACCTCCCAAAACACCCACCAGTCTCTCTCTCTTTCCGACTCCCCCTCTCTCTCTTTCCTACTCAAACACCACCTCCCAAAACTCTCTCACTCAAACACCACCTCCCAAAACCGGCTATGGGAGGTCATGTTGAGTGAGAGAGGGGAGTAGGAAAGAGAGGAAGAGAGGAGAAGGGTGGGGTTGAGTCACTCAAACGATGTTAACCATAGTTCAATGTGAATACTTTATACCGGTGAAGACTCTTATAGTCATTGTCAAAAAAAATAAAAAACAATAGTTGTTAGTTTCCTTAACCTTTTTTTTTCTTAACAGCAAAAATAAATGAATAAATATATGGCATCTCAAATTCATTATTTAAATAAACTAGATCTTGTTAGGGGCAAATGTCAATTTAGCCAGGAATCTAGGAAAACCAGCAAGCCTGCATATATGAGGAGCCTTCCTGGACTTATCATGCCTGTAAGGCCGATGTGCATTAGCTAAAAATAGGGGCCTTGTCAGTAGATGTGATATTCACTCCGCTCATCAAAACTCTTGGACCGGACAAATGTATGTTTTACTAGGTTAATGCACTTGTTTGCAGTCATCACTTGTATACAATTTTGGGTTCTCATTAGAATTTTTTTTAACAAAATTAGTAAAATTATAATGGATGGACAACCATTTTGAATATAAAAATTTCACATTACAACAAATTATAAGTTTTCAATAGTTTTTCAATATTTTTATAATTCGATAAAATTATAGTAATGAGTTTACTTAAATATTTTATAGAATTAGAGACCCTAACGATAATTAGTATTTGTATCTATTATGTTGTCGTTTTATATTCGTTATATTATTATATCTTTTTTTTAAAAAAAAATAAAATAAAATGTTGTTTTAATGGATATAATGCCATTTTTTATTGCTTTATGAAACTATACAACTTTTATGCACCAATCTTCCAATTTTGTGCTGTCTCTTCACCACATTATCCTCAGGAAAATGAAAGTTAAATCGAACAACTCAAACTCAGCGACAAAATTAACAAAGACAAAGGTTTTATTCAGAATTATTGCACTAAAAAAACAGAAAAAAATCAAAAATGTTAAAACTTATAATCATTCGGTGGTTGATTCTAATTCTCTCAGAATAATAACGTTTTTGTCTTACGTCAGAAGAACACGGGAAAAACAAAAAGCCTCGTCGCCCTTCACGTTGTCCTTCAACGGACACCTTGCGTTTTAACTTGAGCACAGTTCAGGAGGCGTAACTAAATTAACCTTCCACAGCATATAATACTACAATATTCTCTTTCTTCGCTTCAAAGGTTCTCTCTCTCTCTCTCTCTCTCTCTCTCTCGTATAAAAGATCAGAAAATGAAAAAAAATTCAAACCCCAATTGATTCTCAAGACCGAAACTTCTGTCAGCCTTAAAAAATTTCCCCAAAAATCATCAACCCCAAAATTTTTTTCCCACTTTATTTCAATTCCTACTCACTATTTAAGCCCAAATTCACAAATTTTCGGTATACCCAGAAACACCATGAAGCCAAAAATCATATTTTTCTTCATTTTAGTTTGTGCTATAGTGATTTCTTCACAAGCCAACGAACAAGGTTTCATCTCTGCAGTGATATCTGAAAAGGGTCTTGATTTCATCAAGGAATTGTTAGTGACAAAGGCAATTTCTTCACTCATACCTCTTCAATTGCCCCAAATTGAGAGAATTGTGAAAATTCCATTTGTGGGTAACTTACGTGTGGTCTTTTCTAACATTACAATCTACGAAATTAATGTTTCTTCCTCGTATGTCAAACCTGGGGAGACTGGAATTGCTATTATTGCTTCGGGGACTACATGTAATTTGAGTATGAATTGGTATTACTCATACAGTACTTGGTTCTCTCCTGTTGAGATTAGTGACAAAGGACGTGCATCAGTTCAGGTATAATTTTTATTTGATCTTGTTGTTAATGGGTTTTATGAATTTTTTTGGTTAATGTTTTATCTATGCCTTCGTTGGTTTACTTTTTTCTACGTTTGAGTTTTAGATTATGATGTTCTAATTTGAGCTGGTTTATGTTGCGATAATTGTTGGAAGAGATAATTATATAAATGACCCTCAACTCTGTAGGAAAGTTCAATTTTAGGGATTAATGTGGTGGCGAGATTTGTTATTTTCATCAAGGATAATTATTTATTTCCTTGTAGAGCTTAATCAGTTCGCTAAGCATTACTTTTAAAGAATAAATCTAGCCCCCTGTATTTCTCAACAAAGATTTCTACCATAGATAGTAGGTGTAACAAAAAGGTGAATTATTGGGAGACCATATGACTCAAAGACCAAATGGATCGAATCTTACATGGTAGTCCATCTTATTATATTTTGAAAATTTTTTGCTTGATGTTATTTTGATAAATTCAAAATTACTCTAGGGTGAAAGGTTTAGGTGAAAGGTTTAGGATTTGGTTCATTTGGTGAGACTCATTTGGTCCAGCTAATTAGGGCAAGTAATGTGGTACATCACTAGTCATTAGTGGCCAAGTTGGTACTGCTACTCTAGAAATGGAAGATGGGGAGCATCGAACCAGAGCAAGTACAAGGACCAGCTTGAACATTGCATACAGGTTCAAGGGACATTAGTGTATTTATCCTGGATTGGAAACATAAGATTATTTCCTTAACATATAGCCTAAAGCTTCAATTTTGCTAGCATGTACTTATTTGCTCATTTAAAGTGTGTTGCTTAAGAAGGGATATTGATGAACGCTGCTTCTGGGTAAGGTTGAAGGCATGCAAGTTGGGCTTACATTGGGGTTGGAAAACCAAGGAGGAACATTGAAGTTGACCCTTTTTGAATGCGGCTGTTATGTTAAAGATATCTCTATACAGTTGGATGGAGGGGCATCATGGTTTTATCAAGGGTATGCAATCCTTTGACCGACTTGATTACATTACAAGGCCATCTTTTATGTTTGTATTCTAGTGCTGCAGTTGGTTTTTGTTTCTCTTTATTGGTTTTATGATTGATGCAGCAAGAGAAGAAGCTCACCTTGGGAAGGAAAATTAAAAAATCAAAAATCAAAAATCAAAAAAAAAAATGATAGGTGTAAGCTTACATTTGCAAGCAAAAAATGTGAATTATCACTTGCAAATGTGATAAAATCCAACAGTCGACATGTAGAATTAACTCTTATTGCAAAGCCAAATGCTTTGTTATCTCAATATTTCTCCTCATAGTTCGCACCAAATTTTCCCATTACCCACCTACCCACCTTTGCATCTTGCTTCTGCCTGAAGTTTGTGCCATTGAGGATACATTAGCAGCAGGTAAATTTGAAATGAAAAATGCACACCCCTCAGTGTCACATCCATCCATAGTAACAGCATTTTCCTTGTGTATCCCTTCTTTCCTTCCTGCGACGCTATTTCTTGGGTGATGACATTTCATGAGTTAAGTGGCTTATAGTTACTTAGCAAGGATAGAAAGATCCTCAAATGTTTTTCCATTGATGAATTGCAAGATCAACATCTGGCTACTTTAACGCACTGTGCTGATGAGGAATGACATGAACTTCCATTATCACTGTTTCATCTGATACTGTGTCTCTCACATTTTCAGGATAGTGGACGCTTTTGAAGAGAAGATAGGTGCTGCGGTGGAACATGGCATCACTAAAAAACTTACAGAAGGAATCATAAAACTTGACTCTTTGCTTCAATCTCTTCCAAAAGAAGTCCCCGTGCATGATGATGCTGCTCTGAATGTCACTTTTGTGAATGACCCTTTTGTCAACAATTCTTCCATTAGCCTTGAAATCAATGGCTTATTGACGAAAGCTAGAAAAGAAATATATTCAAATTATCATCATAAGCAGCTACTACCTCTTGTATCCTGCAGTGACTCACCTAAGATGCTTGGAATTTCGTTGGATGAAGCTGTCTTCAACTCTGCCTCATCCTTATACTTCGATGTGAGTCTGAAATCAACATTCAAATCTGATGAAACGTTTAGTATAGCTACTGACTATGTGAATAGATTGTAATTGGCACATTAGCTACTCATAATGTCTCTCAAGGTTATTATTAATTATTACATATACCTAATTAGTATTGATCCCTGTGGTAAGGCGGACTTTATGCACTTGGTTGTGGATGAACTTCCGGAGCAGTCTCTTCTGAACACGGCTGGGTGGAGATTTATCGTTCCTCAGCTGTACAGGAAATATCCAAATGATAATATGAATCTTAATATTTCCTTATCATCCCCTCCCGTCATAAAGATATCAGAGAACAAAATTGATGGCACCATATATGCAGACTTGATAATCGATGTTTTGGAATCCAATCAAGTTATTCCAGTTATATGCATCTCATTGGTATGCTTGCTAATCCCCATCTATAGTTCGCTTCTTTTTACATGTTCAAAGTTTCACTTTATGCACAAGTCTCCACCCTTTCCTGCTTATTGTTGTTATTCTTCTCTCTCCTGTGTTGTTATAACCATGTCACTGGTCTTTTTTCCCCCCTTAAATTAGCATGCATTAATAAGCTGTGATCATTGTGATTTTTCAATATAGTGCAGATGTGATGTTTTCTCAAGAGTGTAGTGTTTCTGCTTCTATGGCTGCTAACATGCAGCTGCGTATTGTTCTCTAGTAGCTTACATCTTTTCAGTTATTTGTTAAAATTTACAATTAGTCTTTTAAGAAAGCACAAAAACCAATATTAGTAAGATGCACAAACTAAATACAAAATGTTCTATGCAGCATCATAAATCATAAACTATGAACAATTACACCTTTGAATGACAGTGGAACGGCTAAAATGTGCAGGTTTCTTATATGATAACCCAGATAGGGGAATTAGCTCTTGATATCCTCATTATGTTTGTCGCCCTTGTGACTTCATACTGGGCTTCATTGCCTTTGACTTAATGCTCACTAGTCCATGTGAATCTGTTCCCTTTAATGTTTTGAGCAGGCTCATTCCTTCATTTTCTATTAATGATTTGTGTCATGGGCTGACAAACCTTGGTTTTGCTGAATATGTTAAAATTTCGCTTGTTTTTGTGCAGGAAATCCAGGGGTCAGGTTCAGTTAAAATTTCAGAGAATAACCTTGTTGGAAGCGTTAAATTGAACGACTTCACAATGACCTTGAAGTGGAGCAAAGTTGGGAATCTGCGGATGTTCCTGATTCAGGTTCCTCTGTTTCCACTTTTTAAATATTTTTTCACTTTTAGGGTGTTTCAGTTACCATCTCTTCCACTCTTAGGAAACCACAATTTTAGATGTTTCCATTATGTACCACTTGGGATTGAAATGGTTTTCTGGGAGAAATTAGCACGAAAAGGGTCATATGCATGCTTTGAAAAAATGGACACTTTTACTTCAAACATTCCGATCACCTGCTGATTCTGCTTCTATGGAAAATTGTTTTTGCAGCCAATAATGTGGACGATCATCCAAACTGTGTTCTTGCCATATGCGAACTTACACCTAGAAAAAGGATTCCCTTTGCCAATAGTTCGCGGTTTTACACTTCAGAATGCTGAAATAATCTGCTCAACTTCTGTAATTACAGTCTGCAGTGACGTGATCTACGAAGAATCCTTAAATCTTGCTAGGCTTTTATTTTCTCCCAGTAAACACATTCTTGTTACTTCGTAAATACAAATCAGAGTGTTCTTGCACAGAAAAAGCCAGCGTAACAGTTAAAAGAAGGCACATGACATGGAAGGGCACATCGAGCGGTGCTGCTTTCAGTCGCAAAGTGTTGAGTTTCATGGCATTGGAGCAAGGCGAATACATGTTCATTTTTGTTCTGATGTACATTCTTCTGTATCCGAAGAACCAGAAGAATAACTTTTTTTTAAAAAAAAATAAAAAATAAATCCCCTTTTGTTATTTCGTATACTTATCTTACCTTGGCATTTCTAGTGGTAAGGTAACTGCACTCATGGGTTGAAATGTCCTCATTTGTGGGATTCTCAGGTAAAGAAAACCACATTCATGAACAAAGTGTAAATGTATTGTCCAAACTTCTTTGGATTAAGTAATTGGGTATTTTATTTCTTAACCAGAGATCTTGAGTTTTAGTATTGGGAATGATAAAAAAGAATTTTGGAGAGCAAATCATTAAAATGGGTTTCATAATACTCGAATCAGATTACCGGTAGTGAAGTCAAAAAAAAAAAAAGTGCAAATGCATTTGTAATAAGTTCTATTTTGCTTTTAAGGAAAAATAATTTTTTTATTTTTTTCTTAAAAAAAAAAAGAAAAAATCTGTAATCTAATTATCAGGTCACCAAAATTTTCAGTTTAATTTGAAATATTATTAGTCTCACAACTTTACGAAATTATAAATTATGTAAAAAAAAATTGTATTATTTCATCAATTTATTAAGAAAATTTTAATTAAATAAGAAAATAAAATAATAAAATAATTTAAGAATATTAGAGAGGCTATGGTGAGTGGGCTGACCGATGAACCTTCAAAATCTACCTTCTCCTGCCAAGCAGCGGTGGCTGACCGATGAACCTTCATTGCGTCCCTCCTAAAGAACAAAATATCAACACAAAGCAGCGGATAAAATAGCAGTCACCGAGACCGGTAGAGAGCTTTTCAAAAACCTCCCCAAAACCCCACACCCGAGTCTCTCTCTCTCTCTCTCTCTCTCTCTCTCTCTCTCTCTCTCTCTCTCTCTCTCTCTCTCTCTCCCCCTCTGTTCATGTGATTCTTCTTGCAATCTGGAACCAAAACTCTTAACATCCAGAAAAATATGCTAATTTCTCTCTCCATCCCAATTCCACCTCCAAACACTCTCTCTCTATCTCCACAGCATAACTCTTCGACCCAACTACCGAAGACCCACAATTTTCCACCCCAAACCCAGATTAGAGCTTCAAATCGTGTACATGCCTTGAAAGGGTCAGGGTATTTATCAGCAATAGGACGAGTAATTGAAGAAGAAGAAGAGTACAGAAAAGCCAGAGCTGAGGTGCACAGGAAAGGGCTTGACTTAGAAGCGTATACTATTGAAGGGGTTTCAATCGGAGGACATGAAACTTGTGTTATTATCCCTGAACTGAAATCTGCTTTTGATATTGGACGCTGTCCTTCAAGGGCAGTTCACCAAAATTTCCTTTTTATCACTCATGCCCATATTGACCACATTGTAAGCTCTCTCTCTCTCTCTCTCGCACCTTTGGGGCTTCTCTCACCAGATTTATACTGATTCAGTTCATGAGTCCTCTTCAAGATTGAAGTTTTTAGGTTTTTAATGCTAACCATTTTTCACTTTTTTTAGTTCTTCTCTATTCATTAATTTGACTAACATATATAATCTTTTGGTTACTCGCCCATCTTAACCACATTGTAAGCTTTTCTTCCTTTTTCTTTGTACTTTTATTTAATTTTTATCGCTCTAAAATTTGGGGGGAGGGGGGGGAGGGTTGGACAACTGCTGTCCACAAAAGTTGGTAGTTACTAATAATCAAGTAACCTATCTTGATCACATTGCATGTATTTATGCAGTTTTATGCTCATCATTTGATATTGCAGTGAAAGTGAAACTCATCGTGGAAATGGTTGGTTGTAGTCTAAATGTTATGCTTTGTTTAGTGACAATTTAATGTTTTTCCTATTAAAAAAAGGTACAAGAAAATTTTGATTGTTGTCAATCAGAGTTGGTACTATGTGTTTCTTTGCATTTCAGAATCGATATACACATACAATATTGTTCTGGGGAATTTGGTTATTTCTGGGTGTTAATGATCAAATTTATCTCAATTTGCTCAGCATACTTACTTTTCAGATTGGCTTCAAGTTCAACTTATATCAAGTTTAAATGGGAGTAGGAATATACGAGTTTTGTGAAAACAATTAACTCCTTCAAGCTTGTTTATTTAGCTTAATGAAATGATTGTATGCATAGAAAATATTTTACAGTAGCTTTGGTTACTGGCGACATGTAGTTGTTGAAACAATTAAGTATTTTGGTTTTCCATGACGTATTGCGTATGACTTTGTATACTTGGGCTCGAGGAATGGTATTTGATCATTAAGATATTCACCAATACAGGGTGGGTTGCCCATGTATGTTGCTACACGTGGTCTTTACAACTTAAAACCTCCAACAATTTTTGTTCCTCCCTGCATCAAAGAGGGTATTGAGAAGCTCTTTGATATTCACAGAGCCATGAGTCAAGCGGAACTGAATTTTGATTTAGTTGCATTGGATGTTGGTGAGTAGTTTTTATCATGAGATATACAGTGTTATGCTTTTCTATTAACTTATGTTTTCTATGCGAAGCATGATTTCAGAAGTTTGATTTCAGGGGAGACATATGAAATACGGAATAACCTTGTTGTGCGGCCATTTAGAACTCACCATGTTATACCAAGTCAGGTAATGAGATCTTCTACACTGAATCACTTTGATTCTAAAATTTAGCAATTGTTACTATGACCTTCCTTCTGAGTCTTGCCATGCATTAATTAATGTTCCTCGTACATCCATCTTGCAAGAAGTTGAAGTGTTTGCAGCCCATCCCTGATACATTTTACATGTGGTTTTGGTTTTTTAGGGTTATGTCATGTACTCAATTAGAAATAAGCTGAAGAAGCAGTACATTCATCTAAAAGGCAAACAAATTGAAAAATTGAAGAAATCTGGTGTTGAGGTTTGTGATCTCATAACTAGTTTGGGCGGAAGTTATGTAAGCCAATATTGTACTAACTTGGTAGTTTACTTTTTAGATTACAGACATTATTCTATCTCCTGAGGTGGCTTTCACAGGAGATACAACCGCTGATTATATGCTTGATCCACGTAACTCTGATGCATTGAGGGCAAAAATTCTCATAACTGAGGTAAATTTCTCCACTTCATTTGGATACTCATTTTGGAATCAAATACCAAAGTTTATGCTCTGATCGTGTTTGTAGTCCCTTATGTAAATTTGACTATCAACTTGTTCAGGAGAATAGAACTTTTGGAGTTATTACTTTTCAATTGACCCCAATTAGTTTGGGATATAAGGCTTTGCTTGAGCTGAGTTGGTTATATTAATTTCAATGCCGTCTTGTTGGGGGAGAATATACTTGCACGCACACCCACACACACACACACATAGAAAGAGATGCATATGCATGTGTATATATTATTCAAGTAGATCTCATTGGTGATTTATATTGATCTGCACAACTGAAAAAATTTCTGGAGAAAACTCATGTGGGTACTGATTATGTCTAACTCAGGAATTTTATCCACCAGAATCAGTACTCTTGACATGGACCAACATGTGATTATTTATTTATTTATTTATCTGGATGCCACATTCCTAACAATCAAGGTGCAACAAGTAAATTGAACTTATCCCGTAAAATTGCTTACGTAGAAAAGGAGTTCTTTCTAACAGAAAATTGAATTATGATCATTTCTTAGCCTGTTTGCTGTTTGTATTATGATCCTTCTGCTTTACCTGTGCTTTGTATACAGTAAAATTAAACAGTAGCAATTGATCTTGAGTTGACGGGAATACACAGATTTTAATTTATGAGAAAAGAATGTTTCATCTATTTCCTTTGTTTATTATTATTATTTTAAACAGCAAAGGACCCCTCGGATGTTTGTGTTACACATTTTGAAGTATGACGTTGCTCTTAGTATCCTTCACATCTTGTGAGCCACTAGACTATGAACAAAGTCTTTGCTTCTGATTAGAGGAACTCTTGTCTGGCAGGCAACTTTCTTGGATGATGGCTTCAGTGTTGAACATGCAAGGCAGCATGGTCATACTCACTTGTTTGAGGTATTTGAGTTGTATTTGAAAATGAAAAAAGAAAAAAGAAATGCCTACCGCGCCCATTTTTTCTTTTCTTTTCTTTTCTTTCTTTCTTATTTTTTTTTTCAAAGCATCTTCTACTGGCTCTGCACATTATATTAAATTTTTATAGGAGACTGCAGAAATTGTCCTCCTCCTCTTCTTACACAATTGATGCTGTTTCCCTCTTTTATCAATGTTAATCTTAAGTTCAGCCTTTCTTTCTTTCTTCCTTTCTTTCAAAAAAGAAAGGGAAGAAAACCCTTGTTTGCTTATTCTAACTAGGTCATTCTTAAACCTGCAGATCCTAGAGAATGCTCAGTGGATCCGGAATAAAGCTGTGTTGTTGACTCATTTCTCATCCCGCTACCATATTGAGGTACTTCTCTAAATTGGCTCGGTCAGATAATGTATCGTTTTCATTTTAGAAGCCAATGTTTTCTCAAGACAGCATGCACTTCTCTGTTTGCATGCACTATCTTTCACATTGACTTGAGAAGTCACAGAAGGGGGATCTCCACTCTCACTATGTTGGACATACCGAGTTGGGATGGATGGACCGACCATTACATTGAAATCTTGGTGTCATTCAGAACTTCTGACCAATAAATATGTCTGATGCTTGACAACAGTATTATTCTTTTATAAGTAGTTCTTAAAAGGAGAGGGATAGCTACAGTTTAAACCATAACTTTCACAACTTGAAGGTTAATGTTCGTGTGGTGAAAACTGGATAATGGATGTCATCCTGTGAAAATAAAATAATTTTTACAATGCTTTACCATTTCTGCAATGCCTCCATCATTTGTCCATGTCATTCCTGTCTTCAAGCCATGTGTATGCCTTGCAATCCTTCTCATGGTATAACCAGATAAATTATTACAAAGTCAGTTTCATATCATAAAACCATTTTGTGAAATCCTAAGATCTTCCCTGTGCATGACGTGGTGTCAACCATGCAATTGCAGGACATTCAGAAAGCTGTATCAAAGTTGCAGTCCAAGATCCCAGCTAAAGTGGGTGCTTTAACAGAAGGCTTCAAATCCATGTACACTTGATACATCTTCAAGATGAATAAGTTAACCTTGTATTCTTTGACTTCATGATCTTTGTAATATAATCTTAGTCTAGATAGGAAGACATCAATTTTATCATGTCCATTTGTGAAATTGCAACCGCTTTGAATTTGCCAAAATTTTCTAATGCAACTGTTGATGTAAAAGCAACAGGAATGCTTCTTGAGTTTCCAAGTGGAGATAAAGCTTCGGGCTGCAACTACAACTCATAACTTCACACATTGCCCTAATTTTATTCACAGGTCATATTACTATTAGAACAAAACCTTGCCTGTAATGGCTTGAACACTTGAATTAAACAACAGTCCACGATTGCCAATCCACTCTTTTGGAACAATTCGGGTACAGCAGCGTCATCCTCAAGGGCCATAAAATACCCTGGTCTTTTTATTTATTTATTTATTTATTTATTTTTGGTTTTGAGGGGGATAAGAAAAACATTAAGACTAAACACGGATCATTAGACCAGCTTTAGACCAACTTTCTTGGCGCTGAGGGCGGCTGTGCTTAGCTCGTTTTCCTGCAGCAGAGCTTTGAAGCTATCCGGAGGAGACCAGAAAATGTGCATGCCGGGATTCTGCATGTGCCCAAGGTTGGTTAGGTGATCGGTGCATTTGTTTCCTTCTCTACAGATGTACGAGGCTGTTTGGATCTCCATTACTTTTTTTTTGGTACTTTGACTTGGCCACTACCTAATATCTGAAGTTTCGTCCTGACTAATCTGGATCGATCGTAGCAGGGCCCATTTTAAGGACGGATCTCCCAACATTGTTTTTTCTGTGTCCAGGGAAAGTCGAACTCCCGACTTTGTTAAGGAACGAAGATGCTCATCCCACCCACGCCAATAAATGTCGGTGGATCTCCATTACTTTGTTACAAACAAACAAGGAAGAAAACAAAAATGAAAAACTAAACAATCTCCGTTACTTTGGATATCAATTCCCTTTCAGTTTCCACGGGTCATATGGCTAGTAAAGGGAATCCACACATCAATGCAAAATTTGAGTGCCTCTGACTTATGGTTTCAGTTTCCTTCCAAACTAAATCCAAGGAAACAGAGCAGATGCATCGTCAGAAACTACAGGGCAAGCAGGCAGCCAATCCGTCCAAGACTATGTCGCAGAAGTGAATAGTAAAGATGCATTGATACCTCCAAAACCAAAAGAGTTCGACAGGGCTGCACTCACAGACATCTCTTTTGATGCAGTCAAAGGCATGAAAGAATCGTCAAAAATGGGATCCGGATCATTGAGATTTAGCGTTGGTGGTACAATTCCCTGAAGAAACACAAAAGCAACTGAATTATAATGTTCAAAAGGAATTGCTTGAATGAATTCATAATGTGCATGACAAAGCACGGCTCCTCTTGAACACGACATGCATCAAACAACTATTAAAAAGTAATGGACATGCCTACATGGTGTATGGCTAATACGGCAAAGATTGCCTCAACAGCTCCAGCTGTAACGAGAAGATGGCCAGTGGCACCCTGAAATCAAATGGGCAAAAAGTGACATTGAGATGGAAATACCACCAAGGGTCGTAATTAATTATTGAATAGAAATACAAGTATGTACCGTAGAGATTGTACTCTTTTCCTTTTTTTTTTCCTCATTAAGAAAAGAAAAAAGATTTACCTTGCATGATATGCCTGGTGTTACAATGTCCCATTTATCTATAGACGTATTTTACTTTGCCTAATTGCCATCTATCAACACTTTATGTCATGATGGATACAAACAAATAGGTAAACAGAAAACCATAAGATCACAACTGCTAAAATGAACAGACTCCCCACCAGCATCACACTCCAAAACCCTTATCCAATACCCAAGTTGGCTTCTTATCTGGTCAAACCCAATTGTTCTAGATCTTGTATACGCCACGAGTCACATAAAATAAATCTTATTTTCCTAATCATTCTTACAAAATTACCTGAGTTGATGAGAAGGCCAAAGCACCTGAAGTTGCATGACTATAAAAGAGAGATTTGATAGCATTTGCTTCAACAGCGTCACCTGTATTAGTTTCCAGGAGCAGGATCACATCCATGCAAAATGAGCACATTTTAACCAAAGTTTCAATAACAGCTCTAGCACCATTGAATCAGTAATTTTTTTTTTTTGAGGATCCAAATGTTTCCTAGCGGAGTTGAGGTAGCATGAGCATTTATGAGCATGTGATCCACTTCGAAAGGATGAAGACCGGACTGCATGTTAAAGAAGCAGAATCATTGTAACCAGCCGTTCAGAATGGACATGGAAGGATGTAATGCCATATTATGCAAAAATCACTCCTGGTCCTTGGGAAGCTTTAGAGGACCTCACAGTTGGCATTGTTTAACCAAAATAACTATCAAGTCTAATTACATAAGATATCTATACTTGAAAAGAATCAACATTGGGTGGAGATAAACTTCAAAAGCAGGAACTATTGCTACATGCCGCACCTGTCTCAAAGCACATGTTATTGCCATGGTAGCACCTCTTCCATCAGTGCGTGGTTGAGTAATGTGATATGCATCACCTGGAACCATAATAGTCTTCAGGAACTCAAATAACAATGTGCTGAAAAATAGAGAAGCACAAATCTTCAAGCTATATATATATATATAAATAAAAAGACTTGACAATCCATAACCGCGTATCTCAGCCTAAATATTCGATCCTCGTCTTGCATGCTCAAGTTCCTTCATTAGTGGAAAATGCAAATATATAAGAAGGGGAGGAAAAAATAGCAACAACAACTTCACAAATTTTAGAGAGGGAATAAAGTAATTTACGAAAGCAGGGGAAGAAAAATCTGTTAAATGGTGTTGTTCCAATGGCACTTAGCTTGTTAGACACTTGCCAAAATGACTCTGATCCTCTGGTTTTTGGACTTCTTCACACTCATACGAGTTTTATTTACTAGACGATCATTCAACCAACTGTTTGATATTGCATTTTAGTAGTTTATATTATAAGCATATAATACGTTATTAACAATATGAACTTAATCATCTCCCATGCAATCACTTAAAAAGAGGCTTACCTGGTTTGATATTCTCTAAGCCACGTAAAGGTCAATTTCTTACACTTAGATACCAACTCATATGTTTTCACCAAGAATGGTCACTCTGGCGTACTATCATCCATCAAATTGCAAAGACTCCACCGAGAATGGATTGTTTACTGGATCCCTCTTGATTGGCTAGTCAACTAATAAAGTTTCTTACATTGCAAGGTTCTTAATTCCAAAAAGTACATGAAAAGATAATAATTCAACTGACCTTCAACACCATAACACCATATCCTTCACCTATCCTGTGGTTGAATTGTGAGTCAGACAATAGATCGGTACAAAACTATGTTTGAGAAGGTAGGGAAAGAGAAGAAAAGATAGAAAGAACATGATAGGGAGAAAAGTGCATGCATGATAAAACCAATTGAAGTTTTTCCTAGCACAAATCCATCTCGGCCACAATCAAAAGGCCGAGAAGCTTCTTCAGGAGTTGAATTTGTCGCCAATGCCCTTTGTTAACTCTACAGATAATGACTCCTGAGGCTTGAGGGCTGAAGTGAAGTTGGTGTAGTTCCTCGCTCACTTCTCAAGAATGTACTTGCAAAAGACCACCGGGAGTTGATCCGGTGGAGAAAATTTCGACAATCAAGTTAGGAGAAAATATTGGTAATAAGAGAAATAGGCTGAGGGAGTTGTATGTCCACCTCTGTTGTGTTTGTGCACCTTTTTGTGTTGGGTTTTTGGACATATCTATTGGATCGTCCTCATTTTGTATATATATTGTGTCTGCGGTCCCTTTTTTGGGAAATCAAAATTCTAGTTTTCTTGTAAAGAGATTGACAAGGTTATCCCTAGATCATCGAGATTAAGGTCAAAAATTGAGTCAATTTAAAATTGAAATGGTTTGAAATCCCTTCGACCAGGAAAATTCAAACTGTGATGGAGATCTCTTGCCTTATCAGAGAGTTTTGTCGAGATCCATTCATTTTTACGGGAAGAACTTTTCCACAAGTAGTAGAGATTCAGATTTGTTTAAGATTTGTTATATTCATCATGTAGTGAGGGCGCCTGCATATGATGAGATGCATACACCGAGGAGTCAGATAACTGGGAGGTTCAGTGTAAGGTTGCAGGTGCATGCGATCATAACTCATCTGCTTGAAGGCGTCTCAGTAAAGGAGATCGTAACCTACTCCTTGATCAATGAAAATTCTCTTGACTGCATACTGGCCGATCATCGTTGTGATAATCAATGGGTCATTTCATCCTGGATGGACTCCCAGAAAGTCATCATCATCAAATCTTACATCGGCCTTTTCTGCTTTTGTCCCTTTCCAACACGAGCCGAGAGAACTTCCTTAGAAGTAAATGGTTCTGTCAGCTGAAAATTGGGGCCATTATCACCTCTGGTGGACAGGGGACCACTTATGTTAAACTAGTAGACCAAGAAGCGGGAAGACAGTTCCCTGAGGAAGTAGTCATCAAAGGTGAATGCTCGGCCCGTATGTGAAGGATTACTCTGTTTGTCAGGTCCTCAGTGGATCTCGGGCCACGTTGTTTGTTTGCTTCGTCCCCACGTTTGTCCCCCTGCGGTTCTCAGTAAGAGTTGCCCTTGCAATCATCATGGATAAATCTCTGGAGCTTACTATCCCAAGCTAGTGTTTCAAGCTCATCCTTCAACTTCCAACATTCATATGTTAAGTGGCCGTAATGTCGGTGGAAATGGCAGCATCGCATTCGATCCTTCTTGGAGTCATCGCTCAGGATGTGTACCCGTCATCAAACATACGGCTTGTTTCTTATCTTAAGCAGGATCTAACTTGGTATTTCGTTCAACAACGTATAGTGATTGAATTTATGATGAGGAGGGAGTGCCAGCCGATTCCTTTTGGGAGAGTGTCATCAAGGAGAGTGGCTGCACGATTCTATTGGAGGCAGGTTTATTTCGCCACTTGTCAAATACTTCTGCCTCCTCAGTAGCTACGTACTTCTCGGCACGTGAATAAAACTCCTGTATCGTTGGGGTCGTACTGAGAAGTTGCTGAGTGCTCTCAATATCCTCAAGGCTAAACCCTGTGTAGGTGTGAGTATGCCGATCTCTAAGGGGAGGATGACCCCTCTTATCGACGAGTATGGTTGAGGTCCTCCAATTGTCGGCTCATATCTTGAAGCTTTGATTCAAGTCTTCTCTCCATTTAAGAGCGGTGGGCTTTGCCTGGGGAGGCTGGGGTAGGCTTTGGAATTGGGTGGCTTTGATGTTGTGTGGCTGGTGGTGGAGTCTTTTCCCGAGGTGATCCTGCCAGTTGAATCTAGGGGATGGGAGTGTCCACTAGGATGATTGGGGCCGTTGGTTAAACATTCTCAGTCTGGGTGGACATCCGTCCGTCCACTACTAACATAGCTTTGGAAGCATTTCGACTCTTTTTTGGAGACATGATTGGCAAAAAAACATGACGGAACAAAGCGTGAAATGAGTCTCTTTTTAGCATGTTTCCACGAACAGCGTTAATCTATTGAAAAGGGTTTAAACTCCATAGATGATGACTCCGAAGGCTTGAGGGCTGAAGTGAAGTCGGTGTAGTTCCTCACTCATTTCACGAGAATGTACCTACAAAATACCGTCGGGGGTTGATTTGATGGAGGGAATCCCGACACTCAAGTAAAGAGAGAATGTTGGTAATAATAGAAACAAGCTGAGAGAGTCAAGTGTCCATCCTTTGTTGTGTTGGTATGCCCTTTTGTGTAGAGTTTTTGGATGTACATGGTAAATCGCCTCCGTTCTATATATGTATTATGTTATGATTCCTTTTTTGGAGAATCGAAACCCTAATTTTCTTGTGGGGAGATTGACAAATATCCTGAAATTATCGGGATTGAAATCAATTTAAATTTGAAAGGGTTTGAAATCCCTTTAATCCAGAAAAATTCAAGCTGTGATGGAGTTTTTCTATCTTATTAGAGACTTTTTTTTTAGTCCCATTCCTTTTACAGGAGGGACTTTCCTGCAAGTAGGAGAGATCCAAATTTGTTTAAGATTCGTTATTATATTTAATAACCAAATTGAAGAAGTTTAGTTGTACAAAAAGTTGTTAGACAGAAACATCCCAAAAATTTTTGTGCACTTGGCATCTGGTTTCTCGAGAAAGTAAGGAAACAATAGTACACACTAAATCACTTATCCAGGAAGAGCCTGTTCTGAAAAAACATGGTAAGTAACAAGTATGCCATCAAAATCGTTCCATGACTCTTCATCTTGACAGCCTGAGTAAAACTTAAATCATCTTCTCCCCTCATTTCCTTAATGTTATTGACCCAAACTATAGTGATTTTGATGCAAAAGATGTTCTGATAACTTAATCTACTTCTCATAAAATAAATAGCAGTCAATCATCTTATTCAACTCACCTGGATTCATGCTTACATGCACGACCAGATGCCATGTTGATCAGTATCCGCGGTATGAAAAATGGACTAAGCCGACGAAGACGGAGATGTCCCATGCTGCGTTTGCTCCCATTGATGTGTTTTTGTAATACTAAAAAATATATAGCATTCATTCATCCTCTCCATTGCCCCATACATATATATATATATATATATATATAAAGAAAAATTGGTATTACTGCTTAAGGGAAGGCAAGATCAATAAGTTTTGAGCACATTTACCAAAAATTTATAGCAAATTCCTGCCTGGTGTGTTGTTTTTGTTTTGGATTATCCTATATATATATATTGCGAAGTTCGCGAGCATCCTGAAAGAATTGAACGGATCGATATGGGCATTGGTATTTTTGGGTGAAATTAGTTTTTCACTACTTCTGTATTTTGTTTGTCTTTTTTCTTTTTTTTTTTCGAATTCCTAACTATAACTATTGAAAATATTTTTTTACGAAAATTTTGAACAACTCCGAACATTGATAAAATCTTGAAAAATAGCCTTTTCTAAAAATTATACTTCAGAGGGGAATAATTTTTTAAAATATTTTTTCATGTATATTTTGATCAACTCCAAACATACGAAAAAATCTTGAAAAATACCTTTTCTAAAAAATGTATTTCAAGAACATATTTTTCTTGTAAAGAATTAAAAAAAAAAAAAACTTAATAAATAACATTTTTCATGTGTTTTTTTATTGAAGATTAAACCAAACAAAACAATTTACGCTTATTTTAGTTTAAATGGTAAATTTAAAATGTTTACATACAAGTTCATCAACCCAAAAGGCAACAAGTGAGCCTTGTGGGTAAAAAAAGGTACTGCAACAACCATAGCTTCTACCCCCTCATCATTCCTCAATTTCAGCTCTAGCATACCTTACGTAGAGCACAAAAGACCTAGGAAAATGACCTGATATATGCCTCATAATCTTGACAATTAACATTGGAAAACCGCAGGAGAAGGTTTTAATTAGTTCACTGAGACAAGAAAACTCATTGAAAGATCAAGCAGTATTGTCCTCCTAAGGTTATCCACATGTCATTCACTCAATCTTGTCGGGTGTCTGTATTGGTTAAAACCTGGAGCTTCTGCCAACAATTTAAGATCATAAGGTCCAATCTTCTCACAAACTGTACAAGCAAATCTGATGTAAATACTCTGGTGGAAGAGCAAGCCAAATGTGTGGTAGAATTATCGAATTGTAGGAGGTGAAGGATCTGTCAGTAATTCAAGGGATTTCCTGAGGAAATCCACGGCCACGGCCACATCATCAAATGCCAAAGCCCCTACAGCAATTGCAGCCTTGTGTGCTTCAGCAATCTTTTCCGGAGGTGGCTGATAATTGGGGTCATACTGAAATGGCTGAACTGGTGTTCGCTTGGGCTCTGTATGACTCTCGTTCCTGCCACCCAGAGTTGCCGATGGATAATCTGGCACAGAAGGAGCGGACTGCTGCGCCAAGTGCTGCAGATAGGAAGAATCATGGATGTGGTGATAAGAAGGATAGTGTGAGGGAGCAGTTGGGAGGCTGCTCTCTGAAAAACCTGGATAAGTCTGAAAACTTGGGTAAGAGTAGGATGGGGAAGAAGTCTCCTGGGAAGGATTATTTGGTTGTACATGCTGCTGGTTATCATGTTGATAAGCTTCTTGGGAAGGATAAATTGGCGGTATATGCTGCTGGTTCTCATGTTGAAAAGTTTTTTGACAAGGATAATTTGGTGGTAGGTGCTGCTGGTTTTCAAGTTGATAAGCTTCTTGGGAAGGATAAATTGGGGGTATATGCTGCTGGTTTGCTTGTTGATAAGTTTCTTGAGAAGGATAATTTGGTGGTAGGTGCTGCTGATTTTCATGTTGATAAGGATCTTGAGAAGGATAATTTTGTGGGAAATGCTGTTGGGCATCATGTTGGGAAGGATGATGGCTGTATGGTGCTGAAGAAGTATAATTTTCTCGTGCATTTGCAGGTGGAGGGGGCTGATAATCATTGGAAGGGACTTAAGCAGTTGGGTATGAGGGTGATCGTGTAAGAGTATTTACAGGTTGGCTATCAAAGTTATCATGGAATGAAGGCGCTCTATCAGCTCCTGGTCCATGAGGGTTTTCTGGCTTGGCTACAGTCTGCCCAAGATCCTGCAAATGACAAATTCCATAGGACATTTAAAACACCTTAAAAGAGATGCTCTATAAAATGCAACCACCAGAAGTAAGTGTGCTTCAAATCAGGAAAAGAAAAAAAAGAAAAAACCACATTTTAGCTTTCAATCTTTACAAGGAACGAGATATTTGCCAGATCAATTCAATTCCCTTGTATCATTGTGGTTCCAAAAACCAATTTGGCTACCAAAATGTAGCAGGGGGAAAAAATAAAGAAAATGATCATAAATAGCAATAAGTGACCATGACTTCTAAGACAGTTACTCCCAAACTGTGGTTCAAGTGCAGGGTGCGCAGAAATGGTAGTACATAGAAGTGGCTAGGTAAATGACAGTATGAAATTGCTAATCATTTACTCCTAAACTATTGGTCAAGTTGGTGGGCTGTATGCTGCAGTTTTGTGTTTTTGACCATTCTGAGCCAAAATCTGATCATGATAATATCCATTTTTAAGTTTGTTTGGAGAAGGGTGCAGCTTCAACAGGTAAAAGAAAGAACATTTTATTACTCCCCTAACTGTTTCTCCTTTTAATGGAGGGAAAGGAATTCAAGAATGTAATGGGAAGGAAATGGCCATTGATATTATTTAGATTGTTGAATCAGCGTGTTAAAGCTTTAGTTTTCTTCTACCTTCTAGACTGACCTATTGTTATTTTATACTTACAAGAAGGCTTGGTACTCCTATAACTAATGCTATCCTTCGCATCTTTATTGAGGTTCTTTTAATTCTCATACAGAAGAGACTAAAGAATGCAGTCATATTACAGGAGAAAAACCATTGCTCTGATTCTGTCATAATTTCATCCTCAAGAAGGTCAAAAGCATAAAATTAAAATAATTAATTCATACCAAATACGCAATTTTATTACACACCAGATGAACTCAAAGAAGTGCCGGCTCAAGCATATGAAGTAAGGAAGATGGAAAAGACAAATACCTTAGACATATCTCAACAATGAGTTGAGAGAAAACTGGCATCAATAGCCAACAGGGTATACTTTCTCCCTGCAATTAGTTTATCATAGTTCCAAGAACTAAAATGTTGTCTGTGTTAAGCTAATTAAGGAAAAGCTTTGTTACTGTTTCTGTGCTTTTCTGACAATAACTTATCATCCTCTTACCTTTTCGTAAATTCTTTTTTTTACTAACAAAATCTTCTGTAGTCCCCCCCCCACGAAAAGAGGTTAGTGGTATTAGGTTCAGAAGCATACATATGCACCACTTGAGGTTCTTGAAGCGATTGATTGATCATCATCATCACCGCCAGGTGGACCAGGTACCGGCTTCCTTCCTTCTTTCAAAGCTTTCCTGATATCTGCTGCCTTCCATGCAGCATACTTCTGTTTTTGCTCAAGCTGGCATCAAAGAACATATAGAGATGTAGTACAGAAAATAACAATCAAATGCCAAAGGAAAAGAATAATACGAGGATATTTTTTCCAATTTTTTACTTAGTTCATATCCAAGGCCTTTACACTGGGTATATGGGATAAAAAGAATCCTCAAAAGACAAATAGCAGTAGTAGAAAGCACAGCAAAGACAGAAATATTAAAGCAGCAATTGGAAGCCAAACTTACATCAGGATGAAATTCACCAAATTGGTTAACAATCTCATAGAAAATGCTAGCTGCATAAAATGTTTTTGCAGTATTCCTGTAACAACAGAAAATTTTATTTAACTGGCAAATGTCATGCATTAGACAAATTTAAGCAGAACATAATCTTAAAGGTTCACCTCATCACATGCAATAAATTTTTGAGTTGGCTAGCACACATAACATAACTAAACTATATAAGTCGTGGTGGCTTTGGATTGCTCAAGAGATATGACATTGGATCATTTCTAAGTGGAAAATGTTTGAATTGGCCTTCGAAACATGAATTCTGAATCAACCAACACTTGATTGGACATGCTTTGAAGCATCCTCCCAATTACCAAATAAAGTGTGTAAAAAAGGTCTTGGTGTCTTGAGTTATTACACCGTACCATTTACAACTCCACTGTATAAAACAAGGTCTTGGCTTCTGCAGTTATTTCACTGTACCTTTTACTACACTGGTTTTTGTTCTTCATCTGTAATGTCCATGGATTGAAATTAAAAAAAAAAAAAAATTCATATAAACACCTAGTTATATATAGGCTATGCTGCATTGTGTTGTTTGTAGGCCTACAAATACAGTGAAATAAAAAATGTGCTCAATGTGCAAGCCAAGATGCGTCACTGGTGTCATGGAATAAAACATTTTATCCTATAAGAGATAGTTGCATTACAAGTCAGCATGGCCAGCACGGTCTTGCTTATCTGCCTTGGCAAAGACATTCGAGGCAAATCCTTCCACATACAAACTGTCTTCTGGTCCTAACTTCAATGACTTCTTGTCCTGTAGCAACCAAAGCAATCAAAAATGGAAATGTTAGAAAGAGAACCATATAGAGGGAGAAAACTCAAGCCTAACCTTGCTTTGCAGGTTGATACTTCTCTAAGGAAAAGACACAACTCCAAAGAAAATAAGCATGTGGAAGGAAAGGTAGAACAAAGCTAAAAGAATAGTAACAAGTAGGTGCAATTGCCAACATAGACAGCCAGGATCAACAAAATTTTGGGAATAACATGCCTAACTGTCTAACTTCTTCAAGAAAAAATTAGGGGAGAACAATGCTTATAGCAATATATCTATCTGGATAAACTTGCTCTCAATTGAACATTACAACATAATCCAAGGGGTTGTGATGTACACTCCGAGCTATAACAATATAGTATTAGATTTGGCAAGCATTACAATGGCATCTCTTGAAATAGAAATAAATAATTAATAAGGCCTATTGGAAATAGGAGAAAATTAATAAAGTCCTCCAGAGAATATGAATAGGAGTCCTAGGAACTATACATCATATTTAATATCTTGGAGATGCTTCTCCTTGATATGTATAAATATAAGTGTGCTGGGTGTGTTGAAGCATGTCACCATGTAACCACTCAAATCAATTGAATCATAACAATATTGTTTCTCCTCCAGTCTCAACATGGTATCATCGCTCATAAGCAATTAACTAAACATTACCCAAGTTTTTCTCAAATTCTTTAACATGGTATTAGAGCTTTTCACCCTCCGGCCAGTCTCCAGAAGGCTCAATCACATCTTCCTCTAATTTGTTGCAAGTCGGTCCCAAGCCAGTCGAGTCCAGTTAAACTCAAGTCGTTGCTCATCGTCCTTTCTACAGTCAAGCTTATCTGCCCTCTGGTCTGGCAGGAGCTTCCATTGGACTGCGAACTGGTCAAGCAGTTTCCGATATCTCTATCAAGTTTCTTCTGCCAACTCGGCAGAAGCTTCAAAATTCTTTAAAAAAAAAAAAAAAAAAGAAGAATCATCAGTCTTCTTAGTCATCTCTGTAGTTTTGTTCAGTATCTCTGCACCATTGTCCAGCATCTCAGCAAAACACTTCAGCAATTTCTTGTCATCTCCAGCAACGAAACTTCATTAAAACCTTGCAGCATTGTCACACTCCATCAATCTTCAGCAGTACCAAAAACTTCCAAAACTCCTTGTATATCCTGAGTCAACATGGTTATCCCTACAATATCTTGTCAATCCTGCAGAAAATTCAGCATCTAGTCCAGGTTAATCTAACTCACCTTCTAAAGCTTCAGGTTGTCATATTTCAGATTGTTTTTTTAGTATTGGAATTGTCTTCATGTGTGTCACTAAGGATTCGCCTTCTCCCGTCTTTATCAAACTTTCACAGGCAGAATATGAAGAGTATCTTCAATAAGGGCAGCCGCTGTTCTTCCTCAAAATGTCTATAAGTCAATGTGTTTGTAACAAGCTTGGTGCATATTATCCATATGCTTCAGCTTGGGGGGGGGGGGTGTTGGAAATAGCAATAACTAATTAATAGGGTATATTAGAAATAGAAGAAAATTAATAAAGTCCTCTAGGGAACACGAGTCTTAGGAACTATGCATTATATTTATTATCTTGAAAATGCTTCTCCTTGATATGTATAATTATGAGAGTGCCGGGTGTGTTGAAGCATTTCACTATGTAACCATTCAAATCAATTGAGTCTTAATGACATTGTTTCTCCTCCATTCTCAACAAGGTATCACAGCTCATAAGCAATTAACTAAAAATTTCCCAATTTTATTCTCAAGTTCTTCAACATCCTTGAAATTCAGGTATTGAGATTACTCAGGGCAAGGTAACACGCGCCAAAGACAGATATAAGCATAAATCACATAGACCCAGAACTTAATCTAGCCTTAAAATGAGAAACAAAGACTAGATTCCAATCTCAAACTGGTACAAGACCCCAACTCTAGAAATGCTATCAGCTATTATAGTCACATAGGCAACCCTGATCAGCTCCACAAAACTTCAATTGTAAACAAAAAATTCAAGCATCAACAAAACACTATCAATGACTGAAGAACAGAAAAAACCTGACCTTTTCAAGCTGATTCATGAGAGAAATAAGGAGAGAATTCGTGGTTTTGGTTCGTTCCTTATTAGAAATCTTCAGTCCTCGCTCCATAGCATATAATCGACCTGAAATTGTCAACAGTCACAATAATCGCAAACCGAGAATAACTTCAATTTCTAGAGAGAAAGAGATACAGTAGTAAGCGACGAGAGGTTCGTGTTTCTGCAACTCATCAGCTCTTTGAAGGTATGGTAATAGAAGCTTTGCCGGCTCTGATTCGCTTCCCATCGCCGTTGATTTGGAGAGAGAAGAAAATGGTCGACTTTGTTTTGGTTCAATTCAGCCGGAGAACGTGAGTGGCGACGTCATCTTCCGGTTTGTTTTTCGAACCGGGTTTGTGATTGCCCTGTTATTAGAACGCATGGTTTATCGATATGTGAATAAACGTGATTGAACCCTTTATTTTTTTAATAATAATTAAAAATATATAAAATTATTTTTTAAAATAAACATATATTAATTTTATATTTTTATATAAAAATTTAAAAATAAAATTTTAATAAATATAAAATCAACGGTTACTCTTAAAATTCATATTAAATAATAAATTCAATTATTCGACCTGTAAAAGAGATCGAAAGAGTAGAGAAAAGAGATAAAAAAAAATTTAGAGATTTTGATATATAAAAATTTTAGAGATTTTGATATATATTTTAAAAGATTTAAGTGCCCTTTTATCTAAAATTTAATGAATTAAATTTTAACGGATGTTTTTGTATTTTATAATTAAATATAAAAATCGTTTAATTCATTATAATACTATTAGTTAAATGGCTTATTAAAAAATATGATTGAATCGTGTTAACAGTTTAATTATTTAGATGATATTTTGCTCAAACCGATCCATTTTTCCTTTAGACTACAATCCAATCATGGTCTGATCGTGATACGGTACAATTCTGATAACACTATTCCATAACAATTGTTTTCTTTTATATTTATTTATTTTTTATTTTATTCATTCGTTGCTGCTAATGTTCCTCCTATTGTGTGAAGTAGAGATTAATTATCAAATTTATTTAGATTTAGGGATAAAATATTATATTTTTTTTAATAAAAATCTCGAATTCGAGTTTGTGAATTGAAAAATAGACGTTAAGAGAGTTTATCTTTAAATTGAACTCTACATACTCAAGCTTAAATAATTTAGATACCGGTAATCAAATAAAAAAATAGAGATTAATTGTGAACACCGGCACCATATTTTGGGTAGACCTTTTTACTCCGATTTGTTTTTATATATATAATTTGTTTTATATGAATCGGTTTATGATTGTTTCCTAATAATAATTAGAAAAATGATGGATTATTTGTCTATTTTTTAATTTATGAACACCGGCACCATAGTTCCCTAATAATACTATATGAAATGAAAATGTGAAAAATATGTAAATAAAAAAAAATTTTAAGTATTTTTATTTAAATATTAATTGTTTTATAAAAATAATAAAATAATCATATTTTATAATAAGAATCTAAAATTGTCAAATATATAGTTATTAATTATAAGATAAATAATATAAAAAATAAAAATTATAATTAAATAAACAAATAATTCATGAAAAAATAAAAATTTAAAATATATAAAATTTTTTATATAAATATTAATTAATTTAATTTGTTAAGACTTTTTAAAAATAAAAAATATTTTAGAAATGAAAAAAAGTTAGTATTTAGTTTGCTCATACATCATCCCAAATTTGGATAACCAAAGATATAAATTATCTTTTGTGTCAATACGTCAATGGAATTACCAATTTAATCTTACCATGCATCATCCTTTGGATCCAATAGGGAGCCATGAATGAATTTCGAGAAACTGAGCTGAACACATTGGAGATGGCTTGTGAATGTGGGAAGTCCAAAACACAGACATACCATACATTAAAAGCAAAAATGTAAAAATGGTATCACAAATGTCAATTCTGCAAGAGCTTTTATAAGAAATATGCATAATCTAAGTGCATTCCACCAAATCTAAATGCATCTTCACATAAACAGATTGCTTACTCTGTTTTTTTTTCCTTTTCCTAAAGAGAAAATTGAAAAGTTTATTTTGAGAGTCCATTAATGGCTTCCCAATCCCAACCCTCATGGAGTTGCAGATGTTAAATGCCTATTGAAAGTGATAACTACAGGCAATGGAATTTAACATTTCCAATCATTGCCAACCCAATTGATGACGTGGAAATAAATTTTTAGGGGGGAAAAAAGGGTTACACGTTTCATCTCCTAATTGGTCTAGCACCAAAATTACAATCAAAGATTTTATTTTAGAAACTGAAAGTTTTAGGTCCATCGATATACATTTAATACGTAACTTCAGACTTCTCTGATATTATTATACCTCTCTCACTCTCTCTCTCTCTCTGTAGTTTCTCTACATATACTAGCAGATAGCGGCGATATACGGGGGATAAGGATACTCGTGTATAACCAAATCTAGCAACTCAATTCACGCAAACTCGAGTCCTTATAAAAAACAGAGATCCTATAGAAACAGAGCGTTTTGATTCAGAGCGCTGTATCCTTCATTTTCAAATCAACATTCATCAAAGACTTCTGTTCTTGATTTCGTGATCCGGGTCTTTCGCAATTGTTGATTTTGTAGTCTCTGCACCATCTGCGTCAGTCTTCATCTAAACCCTAATTATTGATTAAAATCTCAATTGCTATTGATTTTGTTTCTGGGTTTTGATTTTGGGAGCTGAATTATTATCTGGGTCATCGTAAATTTTGTATTTTCTTTTTTAACTGTGGGGCAGTATGAGGAAGAGGGAGAGAGAGAACCCTTGTGGAATTTGTGGGCACTATCACAAGTACGAGGAAGGAGAGATTTGTGGGATTTGTGGTCATCGAATTCCTCAGGCCACCGAGAAAAGCTCGATTCAAGTCAGTGCTTTTCCTTCGGAGATCTTGCCGGATTTTCTTTATTTGGGAAGCTACGACAATGCTTCTCGGTCTGAACTTCTTAAGACTCAAGGAATTTCTCGTGTCCTCAATGTAAGAAAATTGTTATTTAATCTTTCTCTTCCTTTAATTAAGTTCCTTTTGTCAGTGATGAAAAAGTAGTTCAATGATTGTCTGCTTTTTGTGCTCTTATCTGCAGTGATGGGAGAGTATTCTAATTTTTAGACAGCATTATTGGATACTTATTAGCATTTCCTATGGATTGGATCAGAGCGTGTTGATATTTATTAGTTTGTTCATCGGAAAGTTGGCCTTAGGGTTCAGGGATCAGCAAGTATTAGGAGTTTTAGTTAGTTGATGAGTGCATTATATTCAGTTGTTTGTATTTAATGCTCAAATAGAACTCCCAAGTGTGTGTGTGTGAGAAATGTCCACATATCTTTCCGTGATTGTATCGTCTTCTTAAGTGCCCTTTTTTTGGGTTAGCATCAATAGATATACGAGCATTCTCGATGAATTAAATCTGAATTTGTTTATATTAATTAGTTTGTTCATTAGTTGGTTGGACGAGCATATGGATGATCTATATATGAGGGATCTAACAGATACAACGAGAGATTAAGAGGTTTTTTAATAGTGCAGCCATGGGTTCACCCAACAAATAGGCCCCGAAGCAATTTTCAAGGTTCTATTTGGCAACTTGCAGTGAAGCTCAGATAGACACTAAGAGCATATGATAGACATTAAGAGTATATGTGTGCTTAGGCATGCTTCTCTCTCTTTGTTGAGAGAGAGGAGATGAATGGATCATTTATCCTCATATCTAGCATATGGAGGAGAAGAAGAAACTTGGATCTGTTGTTACAGTCCTGCCTATTCTGGAAATTGAATAATGAGGTGCATAGTTTTCTCTTGTATTTTGAAATTGCAAGGACTTATTTATGTTCTGAGCATTTTTTTTTTAAATCAAGAACAAGATCTAATGTGTCTGGAATCTTCGTAAAAGCTCATCTCTATTTTCAAATTAGGTGATGCTTTTTGATCTTACATTTTAGTTCACGTGAAAGATCAACTGTCTTGACTTGTCTTTGTCCTTTTAGAGTCAATCTTTTGCTGCAGGCATCCTTTTGAATCAAACCTTTTTAGGGCAATTGAACCTTGTCTTCATTTGTTTGTGTTAGGAATGCTGTCTGCTTATATAGTGGAAGGGCTTGTATGCTAATTATGGTTTTTCACCTTACTTTCTCCTCGTGCTTTATGGACCTTGTTTTATGCTATTGATGATATTAAATGTCTCAAACTTGTAGATTGGTATTCTTCTCTTCTTTTCATGTTTATTAAATTAGCTCATGTGAAATATTTACCTAGCAAATACAAGTCATTAGAATGGCCTGATGTTTTCTTATGTATTCTGATTTGAAGACTTGACATGCTTATGTATTAACAGTGTCTTATTTTTGCAGACTGTACCTTCTTGTCAGAATCTTTATAAGAATTCCTTCACGTATCACTGCCTGCAGGATGACAAAAGTTTGCCGTTTGATGATGCAGTTCAATTTCTAGGTGAGTTTAAGAACGATCTTGATTTCAAATTAATTGGCATTAACTTCATTGGTTAGTTGTTTGGTATGTTGAGATCGAGACATTTGGAGAGGTGGAGCATGAGTAGTTACATCTGTCTAAAAGGCCACTGAATCTCTGCTAAATTGGAAGATTTAAAATCAATAATAGAATAAGAAAGGCCACATTGCACTTGATTCAGTATCACATTTGTCCTTTTTTTGCATGTGGCCAATTTGGCTGGTGATGGACAAAGCTTAAGATATCAGTGCACGAGATAGCTCTAGATATTGTTCATTCTAGGCTTTTCACTTCTTTCATTTTTTTTTCAGTTTGAATTTTTTATTTGTTATTCCAACCTAGATGTTTATCTATGTGAGAGGGGGTGAAGATATTCAATATTCCACATTTGTCCTTTTTTTGCATGTGGCCAATTTGGTTGGTGATGGGCATAGCTTAAGCACTAGTGCATTGAGATAGTTCTAGATATTGCTTATTCTAGGCTTTTCACTTCTTTTCTTTTTTCTGTTTAGATGTTTTTATTTGTTATTCCAGCCTAGATATTTATCTATGTGAGAGGGGGTGAAGATATTAATTGTTCCTCTTCTGGCCATAAACCTCATGAATGGTAGAAAACCTGACCTAGAACCTATAAAGAAGGTTGTTGATTTCCTTGATTTTTGATTTTCCGCTGCAATGTTGAACTTAACTTTCATATACTTTTTGGCCTTCTCTTTTGTCATTGATTGTTATGTTATGTGTGGTGAGCTGAGGTTCTAACAGACTAACACAAAGTTCTGCAACTGAGGGAGCATTGGGAGATTGCAAATGTTGGTTGCTGATACTCTGTGGAGTGATATCCAACAATTATGAAACTCCTTTTGGATTTCCAATTCCCGCTTTTCCTCATAACTTTAGTAGCTTTGAATGCCTGTCTTACACCAATGGACGGTCAACCCAGTATGATGGGGTGCTAGGTCCCTTAACCAAGTCTCGGGTTCGAAACTTGGGAGTGGAAAAAACTACGTTTGGAGAGCTGCCCCCTAAATATAGCCCCCGCAAATGCTCGAATTGGATTAGATGGAACATGGTTCCGCATACTGATGGCATGTTACCCCAAAAAAAAAGATGTCTGTCTTACCACTATGCTGTTGGTTTGTTCTTTGGAAAATTTCAACAGCTTTGCATATCTAGCTGTGTGTATCTTGTGTATTCTCTGGTACTATACATGGTCCTGATATGATTTGTAAAACTAAAATCATATTTTAATTTTCTATAATGGGGAGTAACAACGGGGTGGGGATGATATGGATCCTGTCACCAGTCCAGTCAAAAGTGTGGAAAAGCTTCGTAACTTATTTGTTACCTTTAGCTTGTCCAACTGGGCTGCCCTCTATTTATTGCAGGGAAAGGAGCCTGTTCGGATGCTATCTAAGATTGCCCTAACTGTTGGTCACTCTAACATAGTTATGAGGCCAATTCTTTCCATAGTACGCCCAACCATCTCAAGCTCTAAAAACATAAACAATATGCATGCCCTAGTTACCAGCTAACCAATGCAAAATTTGAAATTTCCTAGTTGTCTTTTTTGGAGGATCTCAAAGTCTGCTCCTCTTTCCAAACTGACGTATGAAGAGGTTTGGGGAACAAATATGTCAATTTTACATTGACAAAGGAGCACTAGTGGGACCATTGTGAATTGCACTGCCTTTGTGTATTTTCTTCTCTTCATGTTTCAGCCAAAAGCTTAATATGAAGTTGCTATGTAGACTGTGTTTGGTGAAAACTACTGTAGGTTATGAGAATCATTCCCTTCCCTTTCTCAACCCTGTTACAGTGTAATCCTTCCATTCTGCTAAGGGCAGCAGGAGTGGGTGGGTTTCTTTCGATGGGAGATGTTGCCCCCCTTTATCTTAACTAGTCTACATTCTTGATATTACCTAATTGTTTGCATACATTATTGAATTTAAAATTTAAACTTTGCAGAGCTATGTGAAAAGGACAAAGCTCGTGTTCTTGTGCACTGTATGTCAGGGAAAAATAGGTAGGTTGTCACTACAAATTACAAATTACAAATTACAAATTACAAATTACAAATTTTTATGATATTTTTCCTTTCCTAGAAGGTGCAGTAAACACATGCCAATGTAAGTGCTTATGTGCACAGGCCATGTGCAAAGGCAATTGAATCTGGCCAGCCCCATCATGTGACGCATACTTCATATTCTATCTCTACTTGCATAGTCCTTCAAGTCATTAATTTCTAATTTTTGACAGGTCTCCAGCCATTGTGATAGGTTACTTGATGAAGTGTAAAGGATGGAGGCTTACCCAGAGTTACCAATGGGTAAAAGAGCGGAGACCATATGTTGAACTATCTCAAGGTAGCTTTCTGCTATTGTCATTGTTAAATCAATTTCTGCACTTCTTCTGGGGGGTGATGTTTAAACTATGGTTCTTTAAGTATGTTCTTTTCTCTATTTGCTGTTATATAACATTGGCATAGTAATTTAAGAAGCCAGCTAGGATAATGCAACAAATGGATTTGCAAAGCATATGAGATGCAAGTAGAATATCCTAACTGCTATGCTATATAATTTGTTGTTGGGGAAGACTATGATCATCATATTCTAAAGAGCTAAATCTTAATATATTCTGCTGCATGCTCATTGACTGAATGGTTCTTGGGAATCGCCCATTATGGGTGATCTGATTCTCATGTTTACCTAGCCTATGTACACTGCAGTTAAAGGAGTTCTACTCGATATTCCAGCTGTGGAAGCAGAAAATTTTAAAATATTCTTCTGTCTTGACTGAAACAGACAACTTTGTACAATTCTATGGTCAAGAAAAATTCTTCTTGGTATGGTTTGACCGTTGCTTTGATTTGGCTTGAGAAAATCAAAGCTTCTTTTCTATGTTTGGTTTCCCAATTTACAGTTTACCATGCTTAGTAAACAAGTTTGTTGGCAATCTCTGAGGCTAAGAACTAGAAAGTGGAACTATTTCTTATGTAAATGAATTACTAAGCACGTAGATTGAGTAGTTCATGTTTAGCATGTTTGCTTCACGGTTTATTCGGTTTTGCCAGCCCAACATTGTGCAGAATGAACATTACATGTTCAGGTTGGAGATTTTTTACATGGACTAAATGTGACACTCTTGCACTACCCCTGGCTTATGACATGACAAGACAGATATGTTTTGCTTATAAACTGCCATCATTACCCAAAGTTGTGATGCTTCTTATTGATTTAAGTTTCTTCCTGAATATGTCATTTACTCTTTTTTTTTTTTTTTTTGATAGCTGTCTATCAGCAGTTGCAGGAATATGAGCAGAAAATTTTTGGATCAAATGAGAACTTGAATTCTGCTCTGCCTGTATTTCCATCTTCTGCTGTACCTTCCTTTAGCTTTGGCTTCCCAAAGACCGATAATCCAGTACCTTCCCCTGCTTTCAACAGCATCGCTGCTCCCACCATATTTGCACGACCTGGCTTAGACATTCCTCCTCAGGAGTTCCAATTTGGAGCTGGCCAGAATATCTCAGAAAGACCTTTCAGAGCCAGCCCTCCAAATTCAAGCAATAATGATATTCCTATGGACGGCTAAGTGATTTTCTCGCGTCCTTTTTTTTTTCTCGCAAGGGATCACAGTTTGGTGGATGTCAGTGACTCCATCCTTGATAAGGGTCTTTTTTTTCCCTTACTGTGAAGGGGGTTGAAATGCTAAAGACCCTTTTGCTTGTATAAATTTGTTATGCCATTACCTTCTAGTTGCCTACTTTTTGGTGTCAATGACTTGGAAGGTCAAGGAATGAATTTTCTTATTATATACAGGTTAGATTTTACTGCTTTTGCTGTGCATTTGGCTGTTTGCTTTGCTCAAGTCCTCGCCTCCACCACGTCGCCGCAATACCACATTCTTGTGTAGTGCTCTTGCTCATGAAACCGCAAAATACTAGCTTGACAATTTCTGCAGGGAGAGTGAGAGTGCCCAATGGATGTAAATAAACAAACAGATGTAATTGAGGAGCGACTTAGCATTCCTTACACGAATTGATCTCGACTTACTTTTCCTTGACCTTTGACTATATTTTTTCTTCTTTGATGATACAACTAAATTCAATTTCATTTTATTTTTTTGGTACTTCATTAATCAACATTTAGAATTATATTCTGACTAATTTAATTCGAATTACTGTCGAACCCTCTATAAATGAGAACTCTCCAAACATAATTCTTTTCATTTTCAAGATTCAAATACGAATCTTTGTTAAGAGATTCAGTGTTATTTTATCGGATTAACTGTCCATTGATTTAAATACAATTTCATAAGGATATAGAAGCAAAGTATAGGAAATAGAATAATCAAAACAAGCATTGAGGCCTTAGAATATGTAAGGCCATTGTCTAGTCTCATTTGTCATCTCCTTCTGCATACATCAATTTTACAAGTGAAGAAGGGAATTGTTCAATTCAAAGAACACGTAAGTATTTGTTTTGTGCAATATTATCCTTTGACTCCTCTTCTAAACATGTTTCACATATCTATTTAAAATAAGTATTTATTATTGAATAAATATATTAATAAAATTCTATTAAAGATAATTTGTGTATTATTATTTTTTTAAATTCTGCAAACTTAAGAATTAATAAAATGATTTTCTTTTTTTCTTAAAATATTCTCTAACAATTTGATTCCTTCTCGTATTCTTTTTAATTAATATCATTTTTTTTTTCAAAAATTTAGATTCTTAGGTTTTCTAATTAATACGATATTCTATCCTAACCCATAAATTATTTATTGATCTATCTTTCTAATCCTATGATTTTTATTTTAAAATCAGTATGGTAGAATCCAAATTTTAATTTTTAACCATTTTGTTACTAATTTAAATTTTATATTTTGTTGATTTGAGATTTATTTTTTAAATTGATTTTTTAAATTTAAAATTTTAATTAACAAATTTAATTGATCTAATATTTTGTGAATACAAATTTTTTTTTATATTATATCGATCGATATTTAGAATTATATTATAATTATTTTGATCTGAAATCTATAGTTATCCATTTAAAGAAATTATCTTTTTAACGTAAATTATTTTATATCGTCAGTTATATATTCAAATCATATATGAAGTATATGATCTAACTTACGGTTCGATTATGCGAATGCAAGACGGTTAAAAAGATATCCTTCAGCACCTTAAAATTCCAAAATCCCATCAATGAAGACATTAGCGTAAGTGATTGCCAGCGTGCTGCATACGTTTCTTTCCTTATTTTAATCAAATTATGATGACAAATGAGTAGTAATTTTATTTCAAAGGGAACCTTCTGTCACGATGAAAGACACAGTCTTGAATTTTTTTCAAAAGAAGACAACAATAACCTTTGTTTCCAAACAATCCTCTTTATTTCCATCCGTTGATCAACCTTCTGGATTCATCTATTCTGTCTTGCACGTGCAAACGCCAGCACACGCGTAGGCTCTCGGCGCATTTGGTATAAGAGTCGACATGGATGCTAAAATGGGCCGCATAATCCTGGTTAGATTCCGAGGTTTGCCCTCGGCTTCACTTTATGTCCTTATTCGCTTGTATACGACGCCAATCCCACTCCACCCCCCCGCCCGTCGTTCAAAAATATCGACCTGCTAAAAAGCAAGTGTATAATTCTGATCGTCATTTCATCCGCTCAAAATTGGATTTTTTTTTCCTGTGAAGATCAGATTTCTAGAGGTAAGATTCTTCAAATTCTCTATATGGGTTTTACCAAGAATCGATTTTGTTCTCAGAAATTTCAACTTTTATGATGCGACCAGCATACGAGGACATGAATTCTTCAAATTCTCAATCTTGGTTTTTTCAAGAACTAATGGTTGTCTCGGAAATTTTAATTCATGTATGCGATTGAAATCTGAGAACAATGTTTATGGATGTTTGTTATTGCATAATTTTTGCTTGATTCTTTATAGACATTTGGGTGTTGTTATAATTCAGTGTTTGGACCGGAGAGTTTTGGCATAGTCCAATGAATTAGCGTCTTTGCGTTAGTTAATTTATTTGGGTTTCAGTTGAGTTTGACCATCATTTGATGAATTGGTAGGGAAGACATGGGTATGATCTTTGTGAATTTTCTTCTTGTTATTTTGTAATTTATGTAAATAAGTATTTAAATTTATCAAGACCAATGATTCTCTTGGGAGTTTAAATTTGTCATATGATTGCCATATGAGGACATTTGTGGTTAATGTTTGTTATTGTATAATTCGTGTTTAATTCTTTGTAGACAATTGGGTGTTGGCATAATTCATTGTTTGAACTGGTGGATTTTGGCATAATTTGTTGAATTAGTGTCTTTGCTTTTAGGAATTTATTTGGGTTTCGGTTGAATTTTAGAATCATTTGATGAATTGATAGGCAGTAGGAGGACATGGACATGATCTTTTTGGATTTTCCTTTTGGTCTTTAGTAATTTTCCTAGGGAGATAAGAATTCAAGCGTTAAGTGTTCTTGTTCAATAAATTAATGTTAGAGTCTGAGAAGCTTTATACCTCCAAGTTATAGTGTGTGATTCTCGGACAATTTAGCTTTTCAAGGTTCCATTTGATGAAGTGGAATCAGGCGAACATAAGCAGGGTTTAATAGAATTTGAAGTTGCACATACTTGAATGGTTTTATGTCCACTTTATTTGGGTGGAATTGGGTTTGAGATGGGGATCCAGGCCTAGATTTGGATAAAAGGCTCTTCATGAGAAATTAAGAATATATCTCATCAAGCTTTTGCCTAGGTTCATTTGTTTGTTAGACTAGCAACAATGTTGCATAGGCTCAATGACTTGTTAGAGTTGCAAAAATTGTGGATCTTGCAAGCAACAGTTGGTTTTTATATATGTTTAATGCTTTCATTTTTGGAGTGGCCAAAAAGTTTTGCACTGAGAAAAGAGCTGTAGAAATTACTTGCTAGTTCTTTGGGCATGCAAAAGGTAGAAGAAAGAAATTACATCACTTAAACAAAATTGACTGATGAGTTGCTGGAGAGATATAAGCATGCATACCAAATGCCTGAGTCTGCTTCTTTGCTGTAGTGGTATATTTCCTTATCATTTCTGTCACTCACAAAAAGTGGTTGGGAATCTTAGGCTTTTATTGTGGATTTTATGGTGCTCATTTTCATGCTTTTTTCCTCCAATTTGTAGATAAATCACGGATAAACTCTTCATAACAGTTAGTGCATGACAAAAAGTTCTTACCTTAGTTTTCCTTTGTCAATTATGCAGGAAAACATGGAAGAAGAGCCAAATGGTACAAATATATCCATTTTATGGAGGGGAAAGAAGTTTATTGTCAAGATGAATTCTGCTGCTACTCTTAAGGATTTTGGCCATGTATTGCAACAGCTGACTGATGTCAAAGCAGATACCTTGCGGTTAATTGTTCCACAATCTTCTGGCAGAGGCTCAAAGCTATTATCTCCATTCTCTGATGAGCAATCCAGTTTAAGCTTACAAGAAACTTCCATTCTTGAGGTACTATTTTTCTTTTTCCTTTTTTCCCTTGTCATTTTTCTTAGTAGCTGTTAAGCTTATTGATATATTCTGCGGTGGAGTTTTGCTGACATAGTAACTGTCTGCCAATCACTTTTATATAATTCTGGACGAGGCGATAACACTGCACAGAAACTTAAAAATGGCTTATGCAATTGGCAATTGTTTGTGTAGGATTTAGTGCTGACCTAATTGTCATAGCATATATCTGCATGATGGTTCAAGCTGAAGTTATTTATCAATGTGTGGATAAGTGTTCTTTCCAAGCTATCTGCCAATCCATGATGTTAGCATTATTAACATCTCCACATATGGGCAATAATACATATTAGAATGATATACGTTGTGTTAATACAATAAGTTGTGGTTATATACATATTGTCTTCTTTTGGGGGGGGGGGTGTGTGTGTGTGTTTTTTCTCCCTTAACCAGGAAAAACCTATTTCTTAACGATTCTTGTACTCCATAAGTTTAGTCTCCCTGTATTGTGAATACTTAGGAATGACTCTGGTATGTCATTAATGTTTCCCAAGGTTGTGGTTGGACCTGTTTTGTGGTGGAAATGCTACTTCAGTTGAACATAATTGATTCTTTTAAGAAAAATGTTCAGAAGGATCTTAAAAGAAAAGGATTGTATCTTGTTCATGAAGGAACAAACATTGGGATAATTGTCCGATTCCAAAATGTTCTGTTCTTCAAGCCTCAGTTGCCCAAAAGCACATTATCCTTTAACGGATCAAAGATCACTGCCTTTTATACCCTACAAAGGGTCCTGGCTGCTATAATTTTCTATCTGAAACTGTAAATTTTATGACCATGATATCAGCAATTAAAAATAAGGAAGGGACGGGGTTTTAGCTTGAACTGGGTGATTCAGATATACTACATATCACTTCAGATTGACGAGTATTAGTTTTGCACTCTCAGCTAAGATTTGGAATTATCAAGAATATGTGCATTTGCTTACTATCACAATGTTCTCAAATTCAAGAAATTGTTCTCATGTTCAGTTGTGTATTTGTCTTACAACTCTTCTTAGTCTTGTAAACTTGTCTATTTTTTCAGGGGAAGACCATCTGGATGATGGGAGTTTCTGAAGATGAGGTTGATCAGGTTTTGAAGAATGCTAAGGTTGATCAGAGAATCGCTGGGTTTGATGAAGAAGATAGGAGACTGAGGCTGCGAATGTCTGAGGGTCCCTGGATGCCTCTGAAACTTCCCCAAGGAAAGTACATTTTCTGCGACTTCCGCACTCTTCATATTCCTGGAGTCGAGGTATTTTATCTTTCTATATTACTTAAATTCTTCAAGCTTGGAAAGGTGCTCTGGTAGATAGATATGTCCAGCATATAGGGATCGAGGCTTAAAAAATAGGAATGAGGAAAAAAAAGGAAATAATTATCCGTTTCTCCTATCTTTTAACTTTGGCTTGGAAATTTCATTTTGCCAAAACTGAACACAACTATATCCTTTTCTGGTATGTAATTTGGGAAGACCGTTGGGGGGGGGATTGTTGCTTGTCTTGGTGGGTTCTGGTTGTGGTGCTGCTTGTTTAGTGCGCTGGGAGGAAAGGCAGCTGGATATTATGTCGTTTATCCTGTACAGCGCTAAAGATTAGGCCTCCAAAGTTACTTATTAACCAACCCCTTTGGATATTTTCATCAATTTCCGTGAACTGCCTAACAAATAGTTGTCCTAGAGCCCTTGGTGTCACATAACAAAAGCCTTCACAAATCATTGCACACATGCAGCTAATGTGGATTTCCTATGCCTTCCTGTAAGTACTTCTTAATTAGCTTGCAAAGGAGTGAAGAGGAAGTGGGAAATAGGATCATTTTACGAACCCTTTGAGAAGCTGAAAAATGAAAAGCAAGAGCAAGATCTGAGTTCTCCTTTTTATTTCTAAATTAATATCATACAGCAAGTACCCTGTTATCAACCTAGTCTATCTCTAATGTTTAAGAAAGCTTAAACTAACAATATGAGACGCCATTTCAAAGTTTTGCTTCAAGACTATGCATCTCAATATCAACTTGACTATCCAAATTTTGATCACCTTTTAAATTAACTTCATCATAATATATTGCAGCTGAACCCTCCAGCTTCAGAGGCTTTAAGATTAATGCATAGGCTGGCAGCAGATCCCGGAATTGTTGCTATCATGAACAAGGTACTTTATGATTATTTATTACAATTTATTTAAATAAGCTTCCTCTTCTTACTTTTGCTTAGTATTGATGATTTGATTGTGTGAATGTTTCTAAAGCACCAATGGAGGGTGGGTATGATGACTGAGATGGCCCCCGTGGGATATGTAGGTGTGAGTCCTAAATGTATTCTTGGTTTCAACAAGGTAATGATCACCAGACTAATAATGATGCTATAGATATTGTTGGATTACATGGATAGATTAGGCTTGTTATAACATTTTAAAAGTGGTTTGATTGTTTTGCTGCTTCAGAATTGTGGAGAGGAGATATCTCTGCGTCTGCGAACTGACGACCTTAAGGGATTCCGGAAGTATGAGAGAATCAAAACAACACTTTTGCATGAACTGGTAAATTTATTTATTTATTTTTGGTTTCATGCTTTCCTCTTGCCTGTGTAATCATCATTGTAATTTCAGTTTTTACGCTTTATTTTGTGATTTTTCATGTTGAGACAACTTTAAAGGGACTCATTTCCTCCTCATGAAATTGCAGGCACATATGGAACACTCTGAGCATGACGCCAACTTTTATGCTTTGGATAAGCAGGTGCATAATTTGTACTACAAGTTTCAGTCTATTGAATGATGCTTGTTTATGAGTTGGTTGAATTTCTATCTTGACATAGATTGTTGTTGGCAGCTCAATCAAGAGGCCAGTAGTCTAGACTGGACAAAATCAAGAGGTCACACCCTCAGTGGTGTCAGGTCTTCAGAATATTATGTTGATGAGTCCCATGTTAAAAATGAAAGCAGTTTTTCTCATAAGCTGGGGGGAAATGCTTCAGATCAGCTTGCAAATGCCCGGGCATCTTCAGTGGCTGCTGCTTATCGCCGTTTAGCAGATGCATCTGCACATAATTCCAGAGTTTCTGAAGGTCTTGAAGAGCCTGATCCTGATGCTTCGGGTTTCACTCTGGATACCAACCAGAATGAGAATTTGAAAGCTGAGAACCCCAAACATTTTGATCAACTAGCTGAACATGAACCTGATCCCGATGATGCAAGAACAAGTAAAGATGGAGTTGCATCCGAACCAGATCCTGATGATTCTGAAATGACCCAAGTTGAGCCTTTGTCTGCAGCTTTTGACAGAAACAAGATGCTCAAGGAACCTGACCCTGATGATTCACATAATTTTGCGGTTGAACCAGATCCTGATGAGTGTCATGTTGAACCTGATCCAGATTTATCTTCTGAGGCTGCTAGAAAGTCCATGGAATATGAAAGTGTCAGAAGATATGACCAAGATGAGGCCATTGTATGTGGAAGCAGCGAAGTCCATCCCCCACATAGTATGCCTTATAATGAGCCTGATCCTGATGATTCTGCGGAAAGCAGAGGAATGCATGCAGAGCCTGATCCTGATGATAGTGTGCATATGGATGTATTTGACCCCAATGATCAGGAATTACAGGTGATCCAAGACCCAGTTATGGCTTTTTGTGCTCGTCTTCAAAAGGCAATAGAAATGCTACAGGCTGAAGTGAATCCTACAGAGGCTACTACTGTCCTCCAAACTTTATTCAAAATAATTAGGTAAATTCTTATTGGTTGACCTGCCTTTTACTCTTCTCATCCCTTTATCATTGTCTAAAGTTGGATTTTATTTGTATTTTCCGGCAGAAATGTGATTGAAAACCCAAATGAGATCAAATTCAAAAGGCTGCGTAAGGTATACTTACATTCTTAACAGTGCTGGACCTTCTTTGGTCTTCAATTCATACCATTGTCAACTCTGATGGTTTTCCCTTGTTGGTCACTATTGCGCAGGCTAATCCCACATTCCAAAAGAATGTTGCAAACTATAAAGGTAATTGTACTTTCTGGTCAAGCTTGTACGTTTGATTCTTCTAAATAAATGCATTGGGTTCATGCAAGCACTATGTGATTGAGTGGGGAAAGTACTCGCTGGTGATCGAGTATCCAACTGGCTTCTGAGCATTGTTATCTTACCCTTAGGCCTTTATAGCATTCGATGAATATTGAGGTTAAGATTTCTGGTTCATTCAGATTCAAATGCCAACCAAGGTCATTATTACTGGGTTGTTTTGTGAAGTCCTTTAAAGGTTGGTGTCTTGCCACCTTGATATTTTCACCTTCCCACCCATGTGGTTTTTCGGTATAGGTATTGTTTTGTTGAAGATCATTTGAGCCAATACTAGAAATTTGTCATGGATTACTTGGCACCATAGAACCTGATACTCGAACTTCGGCTTGAGGCACTTTCTTTACCACTCTTAATCTAAAAAAGTAGTCACCCTGCTTCCCTGACCTGTTTGCATTATTTTTTGTATTTTCTTCATCGATATTGATAAACTTGTTGCATTGTGCATAGTTTTGCTTAATTAGAATTAACTGGCAGCTTTTAACACTTCTATATTGAATGGGGCATTGATTGGTTGGTCATTCTCTCTACTAATAATATGGTGGGTCATTTGAGGCCCTTACATGAGATGTAGCAGTACTGACTGCCAGTCTCATTCTGCTACTTCGTGAGTGCAGCTGCCATGGAAGTTCTCTTTTTGGTAGGTTTTAATGAAGATGTGGTCTCCAACGAAACCTATTTAGTGCTCAGGCGAAACGATCCTGGCTTATTGTGGCTTGCCAAGTCGTCTCTCGAAACTTGCCTCACCTATTAGCTGTACAGAATGAAGAAAGATGGTACATGAAAGCAAAAATGAGAGGGAGAAGACCCCCTTGGTCCTCTAGAGACTATACATTCTGTCTTATATGTGCCATTCTTCTGGGAATAGAGAAACATTGAAGTGAACATCACTTTGCATGTGAGGTTGGTTTGTAAAGTATGAATGAGATGTCAATGATTGCTTGTTTGGGACTGAATTATGTTTTTCTTGTAAGGTATGAATAAGATGTCAAGGATTGCTTGTTTGGGAGTGAATCCTGTTTTTCAAATTTTTGCCGGTGCTCTAAATACTATTCAACCTATTATAACATATTCAGTAATGTTCTCTACTAAGTCAGCCACATAAAGAGAGAACAGGCATTCCGAGCTAAAATTCTTTCAATTGGCCAGAGATGTCATTTCCGACTTGTTCTGCTCTTCACCATCTCATTCCTGTGCTGCAACTGTCTTGTTTTTAGAGAAATCATTTGTTTGAGACTTGAGTTATACTGCAGAAAGTCATACATATTGTAGTCTCATTCATTAGACTCCTTAACATTGGAGCATGTTAAACTTCTTTAGTCACTGCGCCTTGGGCTAGTACCAATAAATCTATCAAGGGCATACAGTGCCCACAAATCAGGAGCACTAGTCGAAACTCTGTAATTTCCGATGTCTAGGATGAATTTTCTACTATCTTGTCTAGGATATGGATACCAATTGTAGTGGTAAATATGGTTATATCTCGAACATGATATAAGATTTAATGGCATCATATATGAACTTAACTGGAATTTTCGGCCAAGCTGGTACAAGCTAGTTGCCGCCATTCCTACACTAATTTTTATTCTTATTATTATTATTTGGATACTTAACCAACCGATATCCATGATTATAGTTAAACTAATCAAGGTCGAGCTACGTTCAGACCTCTACAGGGGGAATTTCTCGTAATATAATTTTTTTTATTCTCAAAATTTGAATCCAAGTTTTGATCGAGAGATCTAGCGTTCTTTCCACTAAATCGTGCCATTCCTACACTAACACCAAAGAGGTTCCAATCCTTCTGCATTCTCAAAACAAGGATCCAAATCATGTGTAACAATCAAATTTGTCTAAATTTTGGATAAAGAAGGAAGGGAAACTTGCCGGGGTGACAATTGTGCTGTACCGTGCCCAGATTAGTCCCCTAACAGCAATAGCTGTTTCATGATATTAAGAATTATGACCATTTATAGTTATTACATGGCCTTAAAACGTGCATACAAGAATTAAGGGCTTCTCTTTTAAGTGAATCAGATAAAAAAAAAATACAACCAAGTACCTCATTTTTTTTTTTTGGTGACACCAAGTACCTCCTTATTGAGGATAAGATAGTTGTTCAGGTGGTTTTGAGAAGCCTGCAACATTTGCTAAGCTGAGACCCCCATTAAAAGTTGGTGCCCAGAAATGAACTGCATCATACAAATTTGCCAGTATATTGTCAAGCCCAAGCTCACATTCAATCTTCATTTTTATTTTTATTTTTTCAAAAAATAGATTTGTATATATATATTTGCAGAGTCTTTCCAAAGTTGCCATGTAACTAAAAAGCACTAATCCCAAATATCCATTTTCAGTATTGACCAATAGTGCATAATGTGACCAGATTGTCTATGATCTAAACGACAACAAAAATATAACTTCTTGTTCCCTCTCTCTCTCTCTATAAAATTTTTACATTTTGCATTTTTTGAGAACTCCAAAGGGCTTTCATGGATCATGTTCATTAATAATATATGGGAGTTCTTATACATTAAATGTGAACGAGCAAGAAGAAGAAGAATGGGATGTAGATCAATATGTTGGATACCATGTGCCTACAGTAAAAAGTTCGATAGAGAGAGAGAGAGAGAGAGAGAGAGAGAGAGAGTTACTGGTTTTAGGACCAGCAGCGTGATTCCAGAGAGCTTGAAGCTTAGAAGCAGCCATGAAATGTCTTATCTTTTCCTCAAAGTTTCTGTCAAACTCACATGCCTTAAAATTAATATGGTCGTCTATAATTTATATTCTCTACCTTGCAATTTAAAAACAGCTTGTGGGGTTTTGCTTTTATAACATAAGCATTTTAGTCAATGCAAGTCATTCTATGACAGATGGTGCACAACCCGATCACCATCTCAACTCATTTCATCCTTTGATCAATTCTGTTTGGCCAACAACTGATGAGAGATTTGTATCTTCTTTCGTGCAAGTGACTTTTGACTAATGCCGAGAGCTACTACTAATTAATCGTCACATTCTTTATAATTACTTCATGCACATAATCTAAGGTATTTGATGGTTTAACTTGCTCAAAATTTTTGAAAAAAAAAAAACATTCGAGATCAAAAAATATTTTAACTAGTATTTTAAATCAGATTAAATGAATTTAAATTCGATTCATTTAATGAATGAATTCTAAAATTTTATTTTTGTTCAACTCGTCTAACAAAAGCAACGGGTCGAATTAAGACAAATAACAATTATTCATAAATAACTTGAATCATGGATGATGCTAGACCAAGAAATTGAAACATTTTTTTTGTTACATTAAAATTTGAACCATCGGGTTAAGGGAGAAGGTTTTAATCACTAGACTGTCCCCATGGGAGAAATTAAAGTCTTTCTTTATGATTTAATCAAGTCAACACCATAGTTTGGAATAACCAATCTAGTTGCTCCAGGCTATCCAGGACATGAAAGAATAGAATTAAAGGAACCATCTATGAGTTGTTGCAAAATGCTAAAAGCCTTCAAATAGTCAATCAATATTCTGCATTATAAAATATACACTCACATACAAAGTACTAAGAGAATCATACAATGGTGTGCTAGGTGTAGACTTGGAGAAATAGAGTACAAGGAACATTGCAATGGGGCTTACAAGAACCCTTATTACAAAAATGAGGAATGAGAATTAAAAAAAAGGGATTAATGACCCAAAACAATCACATCTGGTTGAAAATCACTAAACCCTTTTTGAATATTCCTAGGAAAGTCAACATCGTCGTCGTCATCATCATCGTCGTCATCATCATCATCAGGAGCAGGAGCAGCACCAAGACTAAAGTTAGGTTCTTCCCTATCTTCCTTGTCAGCTGCAACTTGAGAAGGAAGTGAAAACTCAATGTCGCATTCGCCCACTTTGATCAAGAGTGAGCATATTAGGAGAGTTGCAAGGCAAACAACAATGGTTCTTGGCGACATGGTAGAATAATCTTAAGCACAGTAGGAAAGAAAAAAAATGGCAAAATGGTTATTCCAAAAGCAAGAAGCTTGATGATTGTCAACATTGGAGGAGATGGAAGCTAGAAGTTAAATGGGGAGACTTTGTCTATTTCAAGACAATTTTGGTTTAAAGAGTCTGGGATTTGTGTAGGGCTTATCCTAGTCTTTAGGGCACTAAAAATGTGGCTTGTGTTTTGAGCCACACAATTGACCCATTCAAAGGCTTTCCCCGGAGAAAAGGAAGGAAAATTAAGACCCTAAATTAAAGAGACTTTGTCACTGCAAAAATTTGATTCCAGTAAACTAAGTTAAAATAAATTAAAATGCTATTTTATTCTATTTTGAGGTAAATATATATATTGTCAAATACAAAATTATGCAAATTACCTGCCAACGTCCTAAACTATGATGTTGGTTCTAAACTTTATTTTGCAATATTTGAGGTTTCAAACTTTGTTTTGATAACAAACAATGTCTCAGTCTAAATGTCAAAGATGTGATAGCAACTTCAAATGGACGACAATGGATGTATAATGCAAGTGGGTCGATGGCTTTAAATGAAAAGAAAAAAAATGCCAAACATCATTCCTTTGCCTATGAGGACTTGGATTTTCAACCCTTAATTCCAGCAAATGGCACAAGACAAGACAGATCAAGGTGTGCTTCCCTTTCGGTGATGAGTGTGTATGACAAGCGAAGAACAAAATCAACATAAGGAAATGGCAATCACAATTTTATGTGATTCAGAATTGTGAATGCTGCAATTCTGCTCGGTGTGTAGTCAGAAGCCTGCCAATTCAAAGCCTGCTGGGAAAGATTTCCGGCAAATTCTGTTGGAGGACATACAAATCTGACGAATTTTTCTGCTGCTTCAATCTGCCTTTCCCTGAGGCTCTCGTCCTGCATAACTTCCCTGCAGTAGTGGTTCACAAAGTCAGGTTTGAATTCTAGTCTCAAAACAAATTATACTGGTGCTGCAATGGTTGACTTAAGAAGGAAAGAGCTCTCTGAAGGCATAAAAGCCTCTTATGTGCCATATTCAGCTAAAGAAGTAGGCAATTGATTCTAAATCATGATAAGAAACAAGTATGAAACCAATATTCTGGTCACTATAACCTTGAAAATTTTATTTACCGAAATGTCAAAAGATAAAGACATCTTACATGAGTAGTGAAGCAAGTCTTTGTGGTTTGCATTGATTAAAAAGGGCTTCAGGAAAAACAGCTTCATTGAAAATAATATTTGGAAGGGACATGTACGGCACCCTTCTTTCCAAGCGGATCAACCATTCAGTTAAAAAGGGTGCTCTATAGGCCACAACAGATGGCAATCGTGCAAGTTGCAATTCCATAGCTACTGGTCCCGGAGAAGACAAAGCAACCCTGCTTGCCTGCAGAGAGTTCAATTGCGTTACTTTTAGTGTCAACAACCTTCATATTGTATTAGTCAAGCAGCCATATAGTTGAAATTATGAGGTCAGCATGGCTTTTAATGGATTGTTATATAGGCATTAGGATCATAGACTCAGTTGAAGCTTCGTCAAGCAGATTGAGAGTCCAGGGATAAAGGAAAATGCACTACAAATGCCCAATCAAATAGGGCTAACTGAGCCTAGAAATGTGATTAATCATTGACCAGCCAAGTGAATCATATTAAAGTTGCTCCCGATTAAGATTCTCCAACTAAAATTATCGGGAATAAAAAAGGAGGGATCAAAAAGGGCTTACACTGAATGCTTCATATTTCAGATCCGTTGATCCTCCGGGAACCAAAACAGAAGGAACGGGCCACTTATGCAGTACACTATCAACATAGTCCTCCACATCATGATTGGATGGTACATGAATTGCCGTCATCAAGTCTGGAAAGGACTCTCTTAATAACTTCACAGTATCGGAGAAAATTGGGAGCATGCGACATACCTCCTTCAATCTGCTTCCAGGAAGTAAGCTCATGACAGTGGCACCTTTAACAAAAAGGTCAACAAAGTTTAGACACGACACGGGCATAGAACCTAACTGAGACCTAGAGTTAATATTATGCAGAAATGCATGACTGCAAATATACCATGGAATAAAGTTAATATGCAGTACCACCACCAAAACAAGAGTTGCATGAATATGGTGATGTGGATTTTCTCTGAAAATTACAGCTTCTGATTAGGGAGAAATAAGTCATTATTGCTGAATTGCACTGACGCTACCTGGAGTAATTTCATGCCTTCTATAGAAGTCTTCAGAATTTCCTTGCACCTTCCACTGGGTGGTCAAAATATCCTCTCCCTAAACATGAAATGATTCCTATTTGTGAGTATTCAAATGTCAGTATTTAAAAGATTTATGATAAGTCAAGCAAATGAGATAAAAAACACTTCATGAAACCTTTTGTTTTGCGCAGTCATAGACCAATGAAAACATGTCTTGACAAGCACATAATATGAACACAAATTCAATTGATGGAAAATACATCACAATGGAACATGCATATAATTTGGAATTCCTCCGCAACATATAAGCCATGCCCAACTCTACGTTGTGTAAATATGAACAACATGGATGTTGCATACAACATTGAATTGCTACCCTTTCCTTTGAAGTTTCTCTAGATAGGCAGCAAATCTATCAATAGCAATGATAGTAGAAAAGCATCTGGCAGAAAGCCACCTATTACAAAAGAAGTAGGACCCCACCAAGAAAACTTTCCTCAACAAGAAGTTAGAGGGAACAGGAAAGAAGAATCGAAGAGAATTCCTTGTGCACCTCCACACATGAAACACTACTCAAACCAGATCACACGAAACCAAAAAGGGACATGTCAAGCACCAGAACACTCTCTGTACTTATATGAACGTTCTTGGAAAAATAAGAAGCACCAGATCAGTCTCATCTTCAAACAATATCTAGCACATAGCCATCTATGCTGTTTTAATCAGGAATCCAAACTGAAATTCTTATCAAAGTTCTGCTGACAGGACTTGCACAGAAAAAAGTTGAAATTGGACCTGATTTATCTCCAATACATCTTCTAGCATGGGGTGGCCCACAAAAGTAGCATCAATTCTGTGTGTTCTGCAAACATCTTCCTCTGATGGAAGTATACAGAAGATATGATCCACAAATTTGGATATCCTTCTGAGTTGTGCTTCACCTCCTCTCCATGCCCAAAATGGTGGTGCTACATAATGGAAGTGCAGAGGACATATTTGCAGACTATATCTTTCTACAAAAAAGCAAGCCTCTGGTTCACAACATGAAATGGCTATCACTAGCAAAATGCAAGCACTGTCTTAAAGGAGGCAATCCTGTATTACCTCGTAACTTTTTTAGAAGGCGGAAAGAGAATCCCTTGGAATCCACTGTAACCACTACATGTGGCTGAAATTGATAAGCAGCATCTACCGTCTTCTTCAAAATCTCCTGTAGTTCCAACATTATCCATGTTTAAAGGTTTTAATGTTGCACAAACACAACTACGATGGAGCCATACAAGATTAATGGTTTCAATGTTGCATTGCAACCTTATCATGTCATATTATGTGTTCTCGATCTTATCATGTCGGAACCTAATAGTTGCAAGCATAAAACTCAGAATAGTTTCATTCCAAACCTAAAATAAAGACACAAAAAAGGGTCTCAAAGATTAGAGTATGAAAAGACAGCGTGCAACACTGTGATTTGTAACTTTCCAATTAGCAGACACTTTATATCATGCAGCACTTAAAAAAAAGGAAAAAAAAAGGACCTCCCGAAATGGGTTCTTTTGGAATACCAGGCTTACACATGGTTGGAGCCACTTAAACAACACGGATTAATGCGTGCAGAGTATAGTGCCAAAAACTCACACTGATCTTATTCAGTCGCTGAAAGAGTTCCCAAGTTCCCACTGCCCCAGCTATCTCCTCCATGGGGGACAAAGATCTCAATCCTTGTTTGGACATAATGGACCTGTGTGGAAGCAAAAGAAACACGTAAATCTGTTACATGGAAACACCATAAAATTCATGATTCAAAAGAGTCTTCAGTTTCATGATTTAAAAGATCACATTTTTACTCCTCTCAAGACGAGCAGGATATTGCAAACAAAGAGGACACGAAAAGGACAGGATTTGAGGTTTAAGCCAATTAGGACATCACAACTAAAATTAGTTATTTCGAAGCATTACAAGTAGAATAAAGAACATCAACTCACAAAACGAATGCTTGAGTCTCAAATTTAAATAAAAGATGCAAAATAAATACATACACAAAACTTAGAATATAAAAAAGTTTACCCTCCAACACCAGCAAAATTAGAGCTTTGTACGGAAGTAACATTAGGGGAAAAAATTATTAAAACAACCTGTATATTGTGTTTTCAAGACTCGAAATGCACGTTGAGTGTTCAAGACTCATCATGCACCGTGCAAATTTAAATAAAAGATGCAAAATAAATACATACACAAAACTTAAAATATAAAAAAAGTTTACCCTCCAACACCAGCAAAATTAACAGGACAGGGAGAGAGCTTTTTCAAAGAAGCCATAAGACGAGAACCGATTAAGTCCCCAGAGACCTCTCCAGTAACTATAAAAACCCTTAATTCTCCGTCTTTCGCAGCCATATCAATAGCAGCTTTGCTTGAAACTGATAAAGACCTTGAAAATAATATCCTTGGAAACCCCACATTTTTTCCAACATTTAAAATCATTCTTGAATGCCCTTTTCTGAAAAGCCCACATAGAACCAATGTAAGTTCGACGGACATTCAAAGTCAGCCAAGAACTCAAACCACATAAGGAACATTTGATTTAGTACATTAAACGATACTAAGACATTAAAGAAAAAGATGGGTGATATGGAATCAAATTTACTATAAACTAAAAGGGTTTTTAAAAGGAGAGGAATTTGTGAATTTTTTACACTTTGTAGCTTGTTTCTGAGAATATTAAGGACTGTAATGCTAAACCCAGATCACCAATGGCGAAATTTTTTGATAAATCTCTAAACTTTAGTAGTTGAATCAGGAAATGATGGCACGAATAAAAGTCAATATGGGAAGAACAGAAGGGTTCAGTAGAAGTTGAAGAAAACCAGGAGAGAAAGAAGTGGGGATTGTGAGAGAGAGAGAGAGAGGGAGGGAGGGAGGGAGAGAGAGAACCCCCTATGGTTTGAGAATTAATCGGCGAAATTTCACTTACCCCTCTCCTACCCATATGACATGAGTTAAGGGGGAGTTGTTTCGAAACGATTTTTTTTTTTAATGAATTAAACTGAAATTAATTTTTTTGTTTGTTATTAAAAAAGTGAAATTGAATTGAATTTTTTATATATGAAATAATAAAAATAAAAATAAAAATTATTTATAATTATTTATATTTTCTTAATTACTATAAAATTTTCTCCTTTAAAAAGTAATTAAGATTTAAAAGTTATTCAAAAAGTAAAATAAGGTAAATTCAACAAATTTTAATAGAATTCATTTGTAAATTCTAACACTTTTTTGTTAATTTAAAATGAATGGTTTTTATGAAATTGCAAATCAACTCTACACTTATTGTTATTATTTTTGTTTATGTTCCAAGAAATAAAATCTAATACATGGAGAGGACCGAAATACTTTCAAAATCGAAATCTTTAAAAGGAAAAAAAAAATGCAGTGAGGACAAAACTGATAAAAAAATATATATATAAATGAATATTGAAGGACTAAAAAAGAAAAAGAAAAAATTTGTGTCTAAAGATAATATTTATTGATCTTAAATCAAGTCAAAAGTGTAACATAGATATTTAGTTTAAAATTATTTAGTTCATGTATGTTTACTTAAACTATCGTATAAGCATTGGATCTATTTATTTCAAAACTTATTTAATATATTTAGAATTATTTATAAAATTAAGCAATGCTATCGTAAATTGATTTTATTACTATGATCCTAATTTTAGGGTTAAAAGACATAATTAATCTTGATTTTGAGATAATTTTTAAATCATGTTGGGGTTTGACTATTTTACAATTGACGTGATCAACTGTGTTGTTTAGTAAAAAATGATTTTAAAAGAACTAAAAAATAAGAATTATTCATATTTTTATTTCTACAATCCTAATCCATATATATATTTATGTAAGTGGAGTTTTACCATCATTTGATATACAGATTTCGTCCAACTAATTCAGTTCGACTATTACAGGGGTTTATTTTAGATGTCGACTTTTTCAACATAAATTTTTTTTTGTGATATAAAGGAAAAGAAAACGAGAACAAAAGCAAAGGAGGAATCACAGAGCTGATGAAGAGCCAATAATTTTTTCAACATAATTACTATTATTTTCAATTTTTGAATCTGAAACTTGATTAAATAATTTAATATTTTATTTCACCGGATGGACTATATGTTATTTTTGATCCATATGTTGTCCAAATATATATGAGCTTTCCTATCTTCAAGAGAATAGCCTGATAATTAAAATTCTCATTTTCTAAATCGTAGATTTTAGATTCGAATATTTATATAATAAAAAAAATATGGATGAGTTTCCCGCTTTCCTCCCAAGGCCCCTCGCCCTGTAACAGGCGAAAATGGGCCAGCATGACTTAAAATGTTCCGCCAATCCAAAATCATATACTAGGCTGGGCTTTCTGGGAGATAAGCTTCGGGGCCCACACTTGTTCTGGTTCAAGAAACAGGCCCATTTTATTTGGGAAAAGACAAAACCCTCCGCTTGCCGGCGCCTAAACCCTACAGTCCGACAGCCCCATTTTCTCCCTCCTATTTGCTCTCAGGTACTCTCTCTCTCTCTCTCTCTGTTTTAGGAATATATGCAATTCTTTTAACATAGAACAAACATTTGCGAATATGATATTTCAGGAATATTGACATTGGAGATGTTGAGGACAAAATTTGTGAAACCTGATCTTAACGTAAGCTTGTTGAGGTTATTGCATAGAAGAAATTTATCTTCAACAGTTTTAAGGAAAGCCGCAATTGACATGGCAGCTGAAGATGGGGAATTAAGGGTTTTCATAGTTTCTGGTGAGGTGTCTGGGGACACAATCGCTTCTCGTCTCATGGCTTCTCTGAAAAAGCTCTCTCCATTTCCCGTCAATTTTTCCGGTGTTGGGGGGTAAAATTTTCTGCATTTCATCTTTTATGAAGTATCTTATGCCTTAGATTTGGGATCTTTACCTTAAAAGAAGCTGAAAGACAATCGTTGGATGAAAATTTTCAAGTCGGGCTTTTATGATGGATTATGTCATGTGCGAAGTTAGAAATTTATATCCGGCGGAAGTATAACATATATTTGAGGCTATAATTTTAGGACATAATTTTTAAGAGGAAAATAACATTTGGGTTCAAACTAAAAATATAATTTCTTTTTTTTCCCTAAATGGAGAGAAACAAAAAAATATTCTGAAAGACTTTTGTTGGATGAAATTTTTCCGGTGTTGCTTTGAGCTCTGACTATAATCCATTGTTAAAAGAAATTTGAACATGGCTCCAATACCACATTAAAAAAATTTAAAAATGGCTCTGATACATAGAAAACAATATAAGAATATGAACTCTAATACTTATTGTTTCAATGAAATATTACAATATGTTGAGTTTATATGGAAAACTCATTGTTACAAATATGAAAATAAATATGACAAATATAGAAATAAAGAAAGTCAGATATTCTCAAAATCAAATCAATCGTTTTAACTATGAATTCTGTGAATATTTTTTAGTGTTGTTTTAACTATGGATTATGTTAGTGGTAAAGTCAAAAACTTATGTGGGGATGCGAAATGCATTTGGGTGACATAATTTTAATGGGGTGAATAATACTTGGAGTTATCATTCTTGAAATTTCATATATAAATTATTTTTTTACTTAAAAATTTTGGATGGGTGCCTCCCCCCATTATGTTTTCTTCTCTTTTAGGAAGAAATGGAAGAGGGAAATGATACAAATGCCTCTTAGCCTTTTCCTTGGGGGGATGTTTCCTTGTATTTTTCTCACACTCCCTTCATTGAAGAGATTTTTAAAATCATGATTCTACATAACTAGCTTCAAGTATAAAATTTTAAAATCAATTTCAGAAATTACAAATATTTTGAATCTCAGTTATTATAAAGTTGTGAATATCATATAGGTAGTATAAGGATTTTAACCACCGGGTGCAAACTGTTAGCCTGATGGTAAAGTTGGCTTTAAGTCATGAAATCACCTTCTTCTTTATAAAAAGGTAAGGCAGTCTATACATATTGCCCGCCCTTGCTCCGAATCTCATGTATTCAGTGAGATGCTTTAAGCACCTGAATACCTTTGAGGGTTTTAGGAGATATAATCTTTAAGAGAATCACAATGTCGGACCTTGGATGAATATTAAAGCATTTTTTAGTTTCATTTTGCTTAGTTTCTGCTATTAGTTGGACATCAAATGTGTTGAAGAATACTGTATGGAGACCACCTTGGGATTGATCCTTCTTCTGTTTGGCTTCAGGTCCTTGATGTCGAAGCAGGGGCTAAATTCTTTGTTCCCCATGGAGGATATAGCGATTATGGGGATTTGGGAGCTGCTGCCTCATCTGAATAAGATAAGAGTAAGTAGAAGTTGCATGCATTTAAACTACTCGCATAAATCCAAACTTTCGAAGTGATGCTGACTTTAATAAGTGAACTAACTTGTGACTGGCAGAGGAAGTTGAATGACACAATAGAGGCTGCTCTATTGTTTCAACCTCACATTGTGATTACAGTTGATTCCAAGGGGTTCTCATTTCGTCTTCTCCAAAAATTACGAGGTATTAGGAATTAACACTTGTACATTGGATGCATATTTTTTTGTGTAAAAGCTTTTGCCTAAAAAATTATGGATGTGCTTAATGCAGCTAGATATACCCAGCAAAATTCATTGAGGCCGCTACACTTTCATTATGTTGCACCGTCATTTTGGGCATGGAAAGGGGGTGAATCACGGCTTAAAAGACTATCTGAGTTTATTGATCACATCTTTTGCATACTTCCATTTGAGGAAGAAGTCTGCAGATCTAATGGGATAGATGCTACATTTGTGGGCCATCCTATGCTGGAAGACCTTGTCGAGTTGAATGTGGTATGGACTTGTTTTATTATCTTGTGGATGCTTTGGCTGTGCTTTTGATAGATGGGAAAGATTGAGTTCCTCAATATGGAAGCCCATGACAAAGTTTTTTACCCTGGATTTTAATTTATTCTCTAGTAATTTTAAATTCGCTGTAGCATGCATTGAATTAACTAAGGCACTCCCTTGCTTGGCTTTGTCACCGTGCGTATGTGTCCGAGCATGCATGTGCGCAGGGGTGGTGGTGGTTGATATGGCTAGTGCACTTTTCAAATTGGTTTGACGCAATAAACATCTCATACAGCAGGGATTCCATGATTAGGGCAAAGATGACTCACTGACTGAATTGAAGGTGAAAGTAAATTGTGAAGGCTTCAATAAGAAATATGGCATACCTTCAGGTATTCAATGTGGATGTAAAAGCTCCTGCTTTTCTTCCTTTTATCTTGATTGCATTGTTGGTGTGTACTGCTAGGGGGATTAAAAGTCTAGGCTACAAAGAAATATTTTATCTTTCCCAGCTGTCATAAGATATTTCTTGTTATAATCTGATTTCTGAGTCCTTTTTGCTTGTTTTTCATACTTAAAATCTTGTCCCAACACTCCTAGGCTTTAATTTTGTAGGATCCACTGTCATCACCTTGCTTCCGGGGAGCAGATTGCAGGAGGTTGCTCGCTTGCTTCCAGTATTCTCCAACACCATAAAGCTGTTAAATGACTCAGTTCCCAAGTTGACAACAGTAATCCATGTAGCCCGTAATCAGCATGTAGAAAACTATATCAACAGTCTGGTGCATAAATGGCCTGTGCCTGCCATATTGGTTCCGGGAGAATCATTAAACCTGAAATATGAAGCATTTCGTGTAAGACCCTGTTCTCTCCCTTTCCACATCATGGGCAATTTTTATCTATACTGTAGGAATATAATTTGGTGCTATTAATAAAACTTAGCTCATATATATGCAAGGGTCATTATGAGTTCTGCACCTTATCACGTTGCATTCTATTGAAAAATATGCATACCTCAGTTTTTGGTTCTTAGTATCTATCTTGGCATATTGTTGTGAAGATCTTGAGTTCGTTTTATGTTTTGCTTTTGTATGGGCACACATTTTCGATAGAGCCTAATTTCAGAAGTTGATCGGTAATGTAGTTCCTGGTGACTCGGTCCTTCTAACATGAGGCGAACTCTGTGCAGGCAAGCAGAGTTGCTTTATGTACTTCTGGCACAGTCGCAATGGAGTTGCAACTTGCGCGGCTGCCTTGCGTGGTGGCTTATAGAGCTCATTTCTTGACTGAACTGTTGATTCGCTATAAAGCAAAAGTACCATACATGTCTCTTCCAAATATTCTTCTTGATTCAGCTGTCATCCCCGAGGCTCTCTTCCAAGCATGCAGACCAACGAAGCTTGCCTCTCTGCTCAAGTAAGATTTACTGATATACTTGGTGCGCATTTTAAATCATAATTAAAGGGCATGATGTGCAAGTTTAATAAGAAAAATTTGCTTGTCACTCCGTTATGGATGATTAAAGTTGGTTATGATTCATTTCAGGGAATTAATGCAGGATGAAGGCCTTCGAGAAAAGCAGATGGTCGCTGCAGAGAGGGTTCTCACACTTGTATGCCCGCCTAATGTAGCCGTTAACCCCTCAGCAAAGCAGGTTTTGAGATGGGAATCTCCTAATTGGACGCCTAGTATGGTTGCGGCATTCACCATACTAAATTATGTGAAAATGTAATCACAAAGCTTAAGAAAAATAAAAAAAACCAAACAAATTGATAATGTTATAGACCACTGGTGGCCGGTCTGCATTTATCTCATTTCATCTCTGTGTTTTCAGCAAGGTTTCTAAACTAGGCCGGATGTCAAACCAGAAAGGGCACCGGATCCGGGGTCACTGGTTCAACCGTCGTCAAACCAATGGAATTTTTTAATATATTGAAAATCAAAACCCAAACCTTGGGAAGACATTTGACTAAAAGTTTTTGACCATTTGGGTGTCCTTAGAAGGACACGATAAGGCTAATATTTGGGTTGAAGAAGAGTTATATATCATATTGTTTTTATCAGGTCTGATCTAATTACTTGTTTAAGCTGCTTAAAAAATCAAGTGGAATAATTTTCTTTTTCAGGGTAAAATGTCTTAAAAAGATTATATCAAAAGTGATTTACAATTTCATGGAATGAATTATGATCATTACGTTGACCTTGAAGTGGGAAAAATGTTAAAATCTTAATTATGGTGTCAAAAATAGAAATCACTTTCAAATATTTTAAATTTAATAAAAAAAACTATGATTAATTGACTTTTTAACTTATTTTCCCTAGAAAACCATATGGATGGGGCAACCAATGATTCATGGATCGGATACTAAATTTCGTTAGAAAAAATTTTGAGTATGAATATTGAAAATGAAAAAATAAATATCGAGTTTTTTATTTTAAATTTCATAATTATTAATTAATTATATTTTAGGATATTAATTAATTATATTTTGAGATATTAATGACTAAGAATACACCGAGAGAAGTAATGGGATGTTCGTCTAAAGAAGAAGATCATTTCGAGAGGAGTGTCAAAAAACCTAAAGCAGATGTGAACGAGAACCATGTCCAGGAAAGCTCCTCTTTGAACGAAATTCTTATGGGCCAGATAAGCGAGGGTGAAGGTCTAGAATCGAGCACGGGGATAATTGAGGACAGTGAGAATGAGGAAGAGGATATGGATGAACCGTTTATTGGTGCGGGGAATGTTCCAGAAATTGAAATCTCAGATGAAGTTTTAAAGGGATTATGGAAACCTTGGAAGCAAACTCTGATAATTAAGCTTCTCGGTAAGGATATTGGGTATCAGTTGATATTAACGAAGGTGACGATCATGTGGAAATTGGAGGGAAATTTGGAAGTAATTGATCTAGGTGGAGGGTTCTTCCTTGCTAAAATTTACCAGCAAACAGGATTTTTATCACGTCCTAACGGATGGACCATGGCTTATTCACGATCACTATCTCACCGTTAGAAAGTGGTAGCCGTGGTTTTCCCCAGCGGACGGTAAAATCAAGTCCACGGTAGTGTGGATAAGACTCCCCCGGCTACCAATAGAATTTTTCAATGAAAATATCTTGTTTGAAATTCCGAAAGTTGTCGGGAAACCGATTAAAATAGACACTAATACAGCGAATGCTCCCAGCGGAAAGCATGCCCGTGTGTGCATGTAAATTGATTTAGAGAAGGCTTTGGATTCTAGGGTTACAATCCGGAAAAAAAAAAAAAATTCAAAGGATTGAGTACGAAGGCCTCCGTGTTATTTGCTTCAAATGCGGCAAGGTGGGTCACAAAACAGAGGATTGTGGCGAATGGGGAAGGAGAACGCAGTCTAGCCCTAATGTCTCGGATATCGCTTCGGCCCAAGACGCCCCGGTGTTCTTCGCCAGGCCCTTGGATGGTGGACAAAGACTCAACAAAAATGGCAAAATCAGAGGCAAGGAAGAGAGACAGTATACACCTGAACAGGTTTAACCAACTGGGTAATATCAACGCCATCTTGGTAGATGTGAGCTCAGAGCCTGATGAGGATGATGGAGAGCTGAACGTGGTGACTGATCTGAGCAGGTTCAATCACCGAGGAAGCAAGAACAGAGGAGAGGTTCACGATTGAAGAAGCTGTGATGCAGGGATCGTTAAAGGGAAAGGAAATATGGACTCCCGAGGGTGAAAAAAATGGGAGGACGGAGGCTAAAAGAGACGGGCAGATGTTCTCGGGTTTATCAAACTCCTTCGTGTTTGAGTGATAAGATAGTTTACTTTTTTAATCAAAAATCAAGAATTAGAGTCCTAAAAACAATAAAAAAAGATTTAGAAGAGTAATTCTTAAAATAAGATCTATAATATTCAAATCAGATTAGTTATACAGAATTCAGATATCGACGATGAAAACAAAAGACGTTATCGGGTTCAAACAATCGGGAGGTGCATAGGGCTAAAAGTAATGAGCGGCAGGCCCAACCAATTTAGTGTAGGCTCAAGTTAAAGGACCCATGGCCTATTATCTCTACCACCACTCCTTCGCTCGAGTTGGACTCAATGGAGGAGTCTCCTGGACGAATAAGTCCAAAAACAGGAGGGAGGAGCTTGGTTTTTGGCAGCCCATCAAACGTGATCAGGTGAGCCGTATAAAATAAACGAATGTTGGAATCTAACGGATAGTAGGTGCGCGAGAGAGGGAGAAGGCATGGACTGCGATGCCAAAGGTGATGATGAGGAGCCTATGCGAATGTTGGAGAGGAGAAATAGGATATGGAGCTGTAGCTGTGTGGTTCTTGCCATTATAGCATCTAGTTGTCATCATGATGAATCGTAAATTAATAGCTTGGAAATGTAGAGGGGTGGGGAGTGATAACTTCCGCTGTTCGTGCATAGAGTTGATCAGAGAGAAAGTCCGATGACCATTTGCTACTTGCTGCTTCGAGACTAAGACAAAAAAACAACATTTTTCCGAAGTTTATGAAAAGGTGCAGCTTGAAGGAGGAGTTCATCGTGCCGGCGGATGGTTTTAAAGGAGGAATATGGTTGTCTTGGAATCTTAATATAGTTAAAGTCAAGATAGTCTTCTCTACAAATCAGTTAATCCACTGCAGCATGGTCGTAGACAATAGTTGGCATGTTTCCTGGGTGTACTGTCAACCGCACTACAGAGTTAAGGAGGAAGTTTGGATGGACTTGGCTGCCAATGCCAATAACATGGAAGGCCCATGGATTGCGTTAGGTGATTTCAATGAGATCACTAGTACATAAGAGACAAAATTGTAGCAACTCCTCGTGGAGAAGATGCCAGAAATATAAAAGCAGGTGAGAGAATTGTAATCTAATAGACACCTTGACAGGAGGCCCAAAATACACTTGGATTTGGAGGTGTTATGGTAAAATAAAGCTACAGGAGAAATTAGACGGTTCTCTGCAATCTGGAAGCCAAACTTGCATTCCCGGAGTTGAAGACAATCAATTTGACAAGGACACATGGAGATCACTACGCCATCAGCTGGAATTCTTATTTATCTCATCCTCCTAATAAAGATAAGAGACCTTTTAGATTTGAAGTTGCGTGGCTCACTCATCCTAAATCCAAAGAAGTGTTTGTAAGGGCTTGGCAGAGTGCAGAAGGTCATTTAGAACAAGCCATTCAGACCACCACAGAGGATGTTAAAGCTTGGAACAAATCAATCTTTGGAAACATTTTTCACCGCAATAAAGAGCTGGAAGCCAGGTTAAAGGGTATTCAAAGATCTCCAAATTATCTTACCTCTATATCTCTTCAAATGCTGGAGCAGAACTTACTTCAGGGAGATCTTCTGGTTTCAAAAGTCAAGAATCAAGTGGTTTTTAGAGGGGGATAGAAATACAAGCTTCTTCCATACTAAACAAGAATTAGGAGAAGCAACAAGCGCATTGCAGTGGTAAAAATTAATGGAGTGTGGTTTTCGGATTAGGATGTGTTAAGAAATCATGCTAGGGGATACTTCATCGACCTCTTCTTGGCAAAGAAGGCCTCGGAACTGAGCTGTAGATTCAAGTTCAGCGAGAAAAGAATCAGCAATGATGAGCAAGAGAGGTTTTTTTTTTTTTTGGTGGAAATGAGCAAGAGAGGATAAACAAGCAGTTCGACGAAGAGGAAGTGCGAAGGGATGTGGTCTCCATGAAGGGCCTCAAGGCTCTTGGTCCGGTTGACATTCAGCCTATTTTCTACCAAAATTTTTGGCCTACTGTCAAAAAGGAGCCGTGCAATTTTGGTAATAAGGTGATGAGGGATGGTTACTTCTGCGCTGTTATATCTAAGGCTTTGATGGTCCTCATTCCAAAGACTATTAATCCTGCTGAGATTTTTGACTTCAGGCCCATAAGTTTGCTTAATACTTCTTTCAAAGTCCTAAGCGTCTGGTTTCAAGGCTCAGACCAATTCTTCAGAACTTAATTGGGAGGCACCAGAATAGTTTCATCCCAGGAAGAAGCACGCTGGACAACATTGTGGCCATTCAAGAAGTTGTTCACTCCATTAGGACTTCCAAAAGCCACAGATACTCCATGGTCTTGAAGATAGATTTGAGAGAGGTATATGATAATGTCAATTGCGAGTATTTGGCAAAGGTCTTGCTTGAAATTAATCTTCTTCAGAGTCTAGTGAATCTTATAATCTTATAATGTTTATGGTTTCTAGTAGAGATATGTCTATCATCCGGAATGGGAAGATGCTTCATCCGTTCAAGGTAGGGCAGGGGCTTAGGCAAGGAGATCCTCTCTCCCCTTACCTCTTCATTTTGGTGATGAAAAAACTCTCCTGCATGATTTATGAGAAGGTAACTAAGAGCGTTTCGAGACCTGTTAAAACTTCAAGGAGGAGCCCTAGTATCTCACACCTATTTTTTGCTGATGATCTGGTTCTTTTTGAGGAGGTCAAACACCTGACCTTAGTTCCATTCTTAGCTAACTAAAGGAATTTTCAGAAGAAAGTGGCTTACAAATTAATCCCGTGAAGCACAAGTTGTGGGTTTCTCCTCAAGCCCCTAGACATCTCAAGTCCTCCCCTGTGGCTTGCAGCAAAATTCTCCCTAACATATGATTTAGGAAAATACTTGGGGTCCCAATAATTCATGGTAAGGCCGGTAAAAACTTCTACCACCAGCTTATTGAAAAGGTTTAGTGTAAACTTAGCGGTTGGAAAGCTAATTTACCTAGTATGGCCGGTAGAGAGACTATTTTAGTCAATCACCACGGTCATCCCCTTGTACACTATGTAGTCTTCCTGGTTATCGAAGAACATATGCAAGAAATTCGACAAATTGAATAGGGATTTCTTACGGGAAAACAATGAAGAGAGGAGGAAATACTACTAGAAAATACGACATCAGTGATAAAAAATTACCGACGGACAAAAATCCGTCGCTAATAAAGAAGGATTTATGACGGATTAATGACGGATTACTGTCGGACAGAATACCATGAGATTTGCGATGGAAATTAGCGATGAAAATTTTTTCGTTGCTAATCCATCGGTAAAGCCTCCACCGAAAAAAATAATAATAATAATTTAAATCTGTCAACGACAGATTACCGACGAAATTTTTAATAACAAATAATTTTCGTCGCTAATCTATCGTTGATATGTTGAAGGAAAAAAAATAAAAAATATATATATTTACAGCTATTAGCGTCGGATTACCAACGGATTAGTGATGGAAATTTACCGACAGATCACTAATGGAATTTTAGCAACGGATTATCGACGGATTTGCGACAAAATTTTTTAATTATTTTTATTTTATTTTGTAGAAGAATAATATTATTTTATTTTTTAAAATTTTTAAATTTTAAATTTTTTTAATTTTTTAATTTTTAATTTTTTTAATTTTTTAATTTTTAAAATTTTAAAATTTTATTTAATAGTTCTTTTTATTTTTATTTTTATTTTATTTTGTTGAAAAATATTATTATTTTATTTTGTTGAAAAATATTATTATTTTATTTTGTTGAAAAATATTATTATTTTATTTTTAATAATTTTTCATTTTATATTTTATATTTTTTAATTTTTTAATTTTTTAATTTTTTAATTTTTTAATTTTTATTTAATAATTCTTTAATTTTTATTTTTAGTTTATTTTCTTGAAAAATAATATTATCTTATTTTAAAATTTTTTATTATTTATTTTAAGCTAAAATAAAATTTATTTTATTATTTTATAATAAATTATTATTTTATATTATTTTATTATTATTAAAAAATATGAGATAAAGTAAATAAATAAATAAATAAATAAATATGATTAGATAAGTAAGTTGGCTTGGTGGTTGGGTTGCTCTCATCTCTCTCCGTGCACATGGGTAGCAAAGGTAACTTTCATTCAAATAAAAGGCGGGCTGTGTGGGCGGGCTGGGCGGGCTCTGGGTAGGCGCTTGGAGTAACATGTTTTTTTCTTTTTTTCAGAACTCTGGGAACAGCGACGGAACTGAATCTGTCGTTTTTTTTTTTTCCTGTTTCAACGATGGATTTTTTTCTGTCGCTAATATTAGTGACGGAAAAAAAATCTATCGTTGATATTTACCGTGGTCGATTTTACCGACAGATTTAGTGACAGAAAAAATCCGTCGTTGATACCCTTCAGTGACGGATTTCTGGTTTTCACCAACGGATTTTTTCGTCATTGATAACATGTTTTCTAGTAGTGAAAGTGCACGTGGTGAAATGGGAGAGAGTGTGTGATTCTAAAGATAAAGGTGGATTAAGGATTGGGAGTATGAGAGATTGTAGTGTGGCATTCCCGGCTAAGTTGGGATGGAGAATTATCAAGAATGATCAGCTCTTTGGTATTGGGTTTTGAGATGCAAGTTTTTAAACGGGGAAGGTCTCTTGGAATATCACAAAAAGGGTAACGCGTCTGCAGTTTGGAGAAGCATTTGTAGTAGCTATGATTGTTTGAAAAAAAGCCTAAAGTGGAGAATCGGTAGTGGGAGATGCATGAGTTTTTTGCATGATAGGTGGTTGGGGAATGATGTCCTGGCGAAGAAAGCCTTTATTCCTTTGGAGTCATACAATCCGAACACTAAGATAAGTCACATTTTGGATGAGGAGGGCAATTAGAATGAGGAGGAATTGTCCCTGGTCCTTCCTAGAGACATAATTGAAGAGATTAGAGCCATGGCCATCCCTAGAAATAGGCATGGAGAGGATTTGGTGATCTAGAGAGAAAACCCAGTTGGAGACTTCACAGTTGCTTCAGCTTACTGGCTACAGAAGAAAGGGGTGGAGAATGTGGAGGTGAATGCTATGGACATTGGATGGATTTGGAGTAAGAAATGTCCAGAGAGAGTTAAAATATTCTTTTGGCTTGCGGCCAGAGGAAGGATTCTGTCTTATGCTGAGTTGAAGAGAAGAGGTATAAGAGATGAAGGAACCTGTGTTTTTTGTGGGAAATAAGAAGAGACAGTCAGTCATGTTTTGAGAGATTGTGAGCATGCCAAGGAGATCTGGGCTAGGCTCAAGATGGGGCTTTCAGATGAGGATAATTTTCGAAGAAATAGTATGTCATTTTGGCTTAGAGAGGGCTGCTCAAAGAAAAATACTTTGAAAAGCAAAGATGAGAATTTGATCTTTATGATCGCTCCGTGGGAAATTTGGAAGTCTAGATGCAACATCATCCATCAAAATAAGAAAGATCCTGCGTGCTCAGTGGCAAATAGAATTATTAGTATGGCCAATACATGCGCCATAAAGGAAGTTAGAGAATACAGAGGGGAGAGGAGCTAGTTATATCTTCGATTCGACCTAAGCACAATGTAATTAAGCTGAATGTTGATGGTCTATGGATCTCAAGAGTGGCAGAGCCAGTGCGGGAGGTCTGTTCAGAGATTGTGAAGGGAATTGGCTGCATGGCTTTTGGATGAACATAGGCAAGACTAATGGAGATACAGCAGAGCTATGGGCTTTAAAAGAAAGCCTGACGATGGCTAAGAGGAATAATCTTAGTAATTTTGAGGTGGAAAGTAACTCTCATCGTGGTGAAAGCGATCAACGAGTAATTGGTGAAAATCACCCATGGAAAAACTTAGTTAATGAATGCAAAGATTTGATAAGGACTTGGGTATCGTTAATCTAAATCACATATCTAGGGAAGCCAACAAATGCGTCGACAAGTTGGCGGAGTTGGGTAAAGAAGCGGATCCTGGTTTCCATGAAGAAAACTCTCCGCCTTTTTCTATCAGGAAGCTACCGCTCCTAGATGCCAGTGGAATGTCCTGGGTGAGGAGAGTGAAGTGTCTCCCGCCCTTAGCTCGTCTGTCTGTCTTTTTCGTTTTGTTTCTTCTCCTTTCAACAAAAAAAAAAGGGTATACTAATGACTAAATTAAAAAAAAATATTAAGCGTACAAACGTGGGTTAACTCAATTAGATGTGGAATTGACTACCTTTAAATATGATCAAAATTCGATTTTCGCTGGGAGTATCGGATACTCATGTGCATGGAGCGTTCCCTATTGAGAGACCCGCGCTCCTAAAGAAGCCACTGTAGCTATTGATCTGGATTAATCGAGAAGAAATTTCGGATATAAGACGGTATCCAAGACATGATATTAAAAAAAATAAATGCATATGGGCCTAGAATTGCTTGGACTCTCTAACTCATAAATGGGCTTTTAGCTAAATGAGTTTTGAGTCCCAAAAGGACTGTGATCTGCCATCTTGGGAAGACAAGACAAAATCTGGATAACAGTTTGGTTTGTAGGAAGACAGTTTGGTTTGTAAAATCTTGACAACATTGACAAAACCTAAACTTTGTGGGAATCTATATACTGTTTTGAGAGCAAATGTCATTGTCAAGATTTGATAGGTACACATAAACACAGACCTAAGTTTCTCACTAGTTAATAAGCACCTCCCCTTTTGTCAAATTAGATGTCACGTCCTGTGGGGGGCCTTTCATTGAGCCCAATTATTTTCCTATTTGAGTTAGGGTCTCCCCTGTCCAATCAGCTGTTTCAAGTCCATTTGGGTAAGGCTTGTCCGGAGGGACCTAGACAAAGTGACCTTCAGAAAGCCAAAATAGATATTATTAAATTTAAAATTTTGAGAGGATGTAATTCATTTTTCCAAACAAATTATAGTGATGGGCATGACTCCTTTGAAGACACCTTCAGGATTCCGCTGCTCAGGTTCTAGAACCGATCCTCCATTTAAGAATAAAAAAATAAATATTAAAAGAATCAATTTTAAATTAAATTTTATAATACTAAAATCAGATTAATTAAATAATTCAGATATCAATCAAATAAAATAAATAAATGCCAGAAAGCCACATCATTGCATTTACATTAAGCTTTCAGATTCTTCTTAGATATTCATATGAGATTTAATTAAACATCATTAACCTGCACCATTGGTGTTCACATGACATGCTTATTCTCTTTGCCCTCGGAAAAAATCCTAATTGATTAATAGGCTTTAGTTGAGCATTGAGACGCCTAGGGCAAACGATTATTTAGTTTTGATGACTATATTAGCATTGTTAAGTTTAACATTGATGGGGGAACTTGATTGAATTGTTCTAAAAGTTTAGACGATCAATTGAAACAAACTAGAATTTAAAAGTTACTTTAAGTACTTAGAACTAAATCTTGACATTTTGTTTTAGGTTATAAATGAGCGAATCGTCCCAAGGAAAGAGGATAGGTAATCAAATTCGAGAATTCGAGTCAAAAGAGAAAATTTTGATACTACTTAATCTAAAGACTTTGGTATCTTGACGTTATTTTTACTATATGATTAAAAATAAATATATACAGTCCAATCATATTCTGTACTGAGAAATAGGAGAAAATCATGTCTAAAAATGAAACTCGTTAATGCATAAATTTAAGGTAATTCTAAATTAAATCTTGGCTTAACACAAAAATGACCATTGTCGCATCATTATTTTTGGACCCCATTGAATTTATTAATCATTCCATAAATCCTATAGCAAGAAATCAATAATAAAGGCCAATCAAACGCCGCGGATTAATGATCAAATAATTAAACTAACAATACATGGTTCTTCCTAGTTCATTCAAGAGCTGCTAACCAAAGTTATGACTCAAATTTTGATGAGTTTTAATACCTTAAATGTTTTCTTTTTCGTCATTCTAGTGTAAATTTATCACAGAATTAAACCCCAGAAAAGGGAAAAAAAAAAAACGAAAACAAAAATAATTGTTTTTCCAAAACAAAAATTTGGGCATAAATGTTCAAATCCAAATTTTGTCTTCCCTTCTCAAATTTAGGATAACAAGCCATGGAGGGACTATTGGTTGAATAAAGGTGATTTGATGCATGCAAATTTTGGTAAGGAAAGATATATGTAATTCAATATATAAGGACCACGAATGTCAACAAGCTTTCTTTTGCTAGGTTTGAAGGTTAGAGTTCTTAGTTTTTTCTTTAATATTTAAACTTATTTAAAAAGTTATGTGTATAATATTATTAAATTTAAAAAATAAATGAGAATTTTTATAATACTTTTAAAGCGTGTTATGTAAATTTAGAAAATTTTCATCTTAAAAATTAGTTTTTAAAATCAATATTAAATTTTCTCCTAATATGATATCAGAATTGTTTTAAAATCCAATTTCGATACACAGTTAGTCATGTGTAAAAGCGGATGTTAAACCTTATATCGACTAATCTAATTTTTAAGATATGGTGTATAAAACTAGTAATTCTTTACTTTAAAATTGTTTTAAAATAAAATATAATTTTCTCTTAATTTTAGTTGTAAAATAGAAATTAAATTCTTTTTTAAAAGAAAAGAAACTAGGAAGGAAAAATATCATAAAAAATTATCTATAGAGAATAAAGAAGGCATTTGGTCTGCACCTCCATTTCTGTTGGGAAGCTTTGAATGCCATAATTGGCTTTGAGAACAAAATGTCATTTTCTTTTGCCTTTACGAGCCTCCCTTGAGATGAGATGACACCATCTCTCTCTCCCTCACACACACACACACACACACACACACACACACACACACACACACACACATCTTACTTTGTTTTTCGGTGGGGGTAGGGAGCAAGTGAGTGAAAGTGTAGTCCTGTCATTTTATCGACCTTAAATTCATGTAGAAGGTTCATGAGTTGGCTTACTCATTCGAGACGTGCGATTTTTCATGCAAAAAAGAGGTATCGAATTTTTGTGTCAAATTACATTTCAGCAAATTTTTATATAATTTCATATAATTATTGAATAATACAGGAAATATAAGTTTACTCAAATACCCGGTTTATATCCCTCAGAAACAGTTCAAACAGTAAAATAACTCATTTTTTATTTTTTTTTCCCGATTCGATCTTATTTGATTACATATTTTTATAAAAAAATACCCAATTTATTTTAACAATTCATACATCGAATGAGGGCATGTTTTTAATAATTTAAAATTATTATGTATTATGCCAAACAGCCTCCTATATTAATTTCTCCGACGATCGATTTCAAATTTGGAAATTAATGTTTAATTTGTTATTATTACTGAATTATTTTTTTTGTTCTTGCTTATCAGTATCTAAATTATCCGATTAATTTAATTTAAGTATTATAAAATTCAAAATAGGTATGGGTTCTCCTTACTTCTATTTTCCAAAATATAAAATGCTGCTATAATTTTTTTCCTCCTCATTAAAAAGGAAAGAAAAAGAAAAAGGTTTCCTCTTTATTTTTGTGTTAATGGTAAGCGATCATCAGGAGACTTCCTTTTGAAGGACGCGTTTCGAAGAAAAATTGAATAACCTTTGAAAAATGGCATGGGCATGGGCATCGGCGAGCCAGAAAATGAGGGCTGGGCCCACTTGATCGACACCGACCATTAATGAGATGTGCTCGGCGTAATAAACCTTAAGGGTGGCACAGAACTCTGGTCGGTTCTCACTTAAAATTTTGACTCAGTCTTCCACGAGTAAATGAAGGAATTTATATTAAAAAATAAAATATAAAAAGAAGAGTGCAACTACAAAATGAATAAAAATTATAAAATTTTGAGAATAAATAAACATTTTTAATAATATTTTTTTAATATTTTTAGTTATTTTTAGTTAAATTATCCTTTTGTCCAAGATATTTGAGGCTTATTTTTTAAGAATTAAGTTTAATTTTTTTATATATAAAAGTCTAAGTCACTCTCTGAAAGGAGTCATTGTAGCGATCGATCCAGATTAGTCGAGACAAAATTTTGAATATCAAAAGATATCCAAAACATGGTACAAAAAAATAACAAAAGGGTGTAGTAAATACATATAAATATTACCAAAATTGAATGAACTATTATGATTTTAGTTTTATTAATCATGTTCGAATTAGCTTTTAATGAATTAAATTATTGTAGATTTTTTAAAATAAATTATTGATATCTCGTAATTATATTAGTTTTTATTAAATGGATTCAAGTCAGATTAACTCTTAAAAAATAAAACTGACCCGACAAAGTAGCGCAATAAATGTTCTTTGACCACCAAAGAAGTAATTCAATAATAAATGTTCTTTATGCCCAACCAAAAAAAAAAAAAACACTAATATCCCAAAGAGAAAAGGCTTGACTTGCTTGTTGGGATGATGGGTTCTAACCAGACCCTATGCGAAAATCAATTTCAATTTGTAAATTTTGTCCTCATATATATATATAAAATAATCATATAATATATATTATATTCAAAATACATTTTATATATAATTAAGTGATATTTGATTAAAAAAATAAAAATAGAGAATCGAATTAAAATTCATATGAATTGTTTGTATTACTGAAATAAAAATAAAGATTTGATAATCAAACCTTTCTAAAATAAGAGGTTTGTGAAATTAAGTAAAAATATGAATTTTATAAAATTTATACTAAAGTATTTAATTTCGATTCCTGTATGTAAATCAAACGCAAGCTTATCACACGAAACGACACAGATAAAACTAGGGCCAAGGAGGAGAGAGGGCAACTCTGTTCCAAATTTAATTTAAAAAAAAAAAAGTCTAACATATATATAATCTCAAAAATTATAATTTATGTACCCTCTAAAAATTTTAACTCTTGCTGGGTTCCTCCTAGGTCGGGGCATGATCATCTGCCATCAATTTAGGTATCTGCCATCAATTTGGGTATCTTTTGGTTAGAAAAGCTTTTTTTTTTTTTTTTTTAATTATAAGCAACCTCTCATAATTTGTATTTTGGGAAATTTCAGCTGAAGTTAATTGTACTCAGCTCAACTCCACATTATCTTTATTTTACATCCAATATTATTAATTAATCTGAAGTATAAACAAGATTGCTAGTTCTCATCACCAACCACCATAAGAGCCACAAAGAAGGATTTTCCCTACTTTGGCTACAAATGACCTTTTGTTTATTTTAGTTAAATTTGATTTTAATCGGATTGAATTTTTAAAAAGGTAAAACTCTTTCGATATTTGTCCACCAACCATGCGTGAGTCAGACAATTCACATTCAAGTGGGCTTGCGGGTTGCAATTAAAGCCCCTCAACAAACTTCAATCTCACAACCCCTACTCCCATCAAATCTCATCACCCCCATAAATATGTGTCCCTCCAAGTCCAAATCCTCCCATTTCCAATTCCCCGCTTCTGAAAAACACAAATACTAAAGCTAAAACACTGACCAAACGTGGGTTTACCAATGTACACTTCCTGGCTCATACTAACCCAATTCCTTGCCACTCTAGTTCTCACTACTGCTGGCAAAGTTCCAGCAGTGATAGTCTTTGGCGATTCGTCGGTGGATGCCGGAAACAATAACCAACTCTCTACAATTCTGAAGAGCAATTTTGAACCCTATGGAAGGGATTTTGTTGGAGGAAAGGCAACTGGGAGATTTTCAAATGGGAGAATTCCTCCGGATTTCATTTCTCAAGCATTTGGGCTGAAGCCTACCATTCCTGCATATTTGGACCCCAATTATAGCATCAAGGATTTTGCTACTGGTGTTTGCTTTGCCTCTGCTGGTACTGGCTATGACAATGCAACCTCTGATGTGCTTGTAAGTTCTTCCATGCACTTTCAGTTATGAACTGCTAAAAATGCAAATCCCTTTTTTCAGACAAGAAATTTTGATTAACTTCTTATTTTTCACACGTCTTTAAACATTTTAACCATGAAAAACAATTTATTTCTCGAGTTTCTATATTGTTAGAGCGCCATTGACAATCATATAGAAGAGCTTTTGTCCTCAAATCGCCATTTTTGTTTCTTTAGGAGCTCGGCTACAACATAAATGTCATGTACTCTTTTTCTTAAAATAATTTTTTTTTTATTTTTAAATTTTGAATCTAAAATTTAATTAAAATATCTAATACTTTACTCAGTACATTAATAACACGTACTTTACCATAGGCCCAGAAACACCGACAGAAATACTATTAATGGTTCTGATTTTCTCAAAGTTGACGGATCTTTTTTTTTTTTATCCCTTTTTTATGAAATTATTTTCTTGTTAAGTATATCTGAGTAATTTCTTGTACCGCCCCGACCCCACCAGAAATTAAGTAGCAATGAAGGATTTTTCATGCTTGCAAAGAATAAATATTTTTCTTGTAATTAATGCTGCCAAACATTTTCTCAGTTCATAAATGTGGATCTTTTATTACTGTATTGGTGGGATTTATGGTGCAGTCTGTGATACCACTCTGGAGGGAGTTGGAGTACTACAAGGACTATCAGAAAAAATTAAGGGCATATTTGGGTGCCCAAAAGGCCAATGAAGTAATATCAGAGGCATTGTACCTAATGAGCTTAGGAACAAATGATTTTTTGGAAAATTACTACGTATTGCCACGACGTTCATCGCAATATTCAATCAAACAGTACCAAGATTTTCTGGGTGGAATTGCAGAAAATTTTATAAGACAACTATATAGTCTTGGAGCTCGGAAAATTTCCCTAGGAGGGTTGCCTCCTATGGGGTGCTTGCCGTTGGAAAGAACTATGAACTTCTTCTTTGGAAGTCAATGTAGGGATGAATACAACAATGCTGCTAAGGAATTCAATGGGAAGTTGAAAGGTTTGGTGGTGAAGCTGAACAGAGAGCTTCAGGGGATCAAAGTGGTGCTGTCAAATCCGTATGACATCTTATTGCTAATCATTCAAAAACCATCTTCATTTGGTAAGTTCTAACTCAATTTTCCACCTGGACTTGGAAAAATATTTGAATCAACTTTCACAAATTGTGGAATAAGCAAAAGATTAGAAAATTTCAAATTTGAGTAATTTTTTTAAATGATTAAAATATTTTTTTGATCCAACAAAAAAAATTTAAAAATATGTTGAAATGGATTGTCATACGATTCGATTCATTTGATTTTTCACTCGTCTCTACAATATTATTCAAGAATACAATATATACTAGAAGGATTTTCTGTCTCTTATTTTTTTTTTCAATTCAAAAAATTTTGAAAAATCATGTCAAGAATAATAACTTCGACAAATTCGAAATTTCCAGCTATATATACTTGTGTGAATACTTAGGATAGCAAGCTTACATGTGCCCCTGTAGTGCCTTGACTTTAAGATATATCAATAATTACAATGTGGGCAGAAGATGGTAGCTTCAAGCCTTAGCAAATCTAGTAATTATATAGTACAGTATATAGTTGGAGAAAGAAAATTTCTCACAACTCCAGTTTTAAGCAGGAATATAAATGCATACATACGTTTCTGACAAGGTTATTTAACAAAAATGGTCAGGCATTATATTTGGGCAGGTGGGTGTTGGCTTTCATTAAGTTTAGCAGTGTGATTTGTTGGTTGCTAAGGCTGAGAGCTACCTGGTTTCCCATTTATTGCAAGTGTGACTTTTGTCCTTGTCACATTTGAATCGCTTTTGGTTAATTTTGGATAGCTAACAAATTTACGATTAAATAGATTAGGGTAGTTTGTTACCCATAAGTAAATTATTATATTAATATCTAATTGATCCAATTATAGAATAATAATATCTCAAATTCGAGTTTTGTGTATGAAAAAAATAGATGTCGGGAGAGTTTTGCTCCTTAAGAATTCAACTGGGTTTGAATTGGATTTAATCTAGCGGAATATGTTTTTTAAATACATGTGATTTATATAAAAAAATTAATTATTGTGAAAAAATATATAAAAAATTTTTATCTCCCAAAAGCCACCTCTAATTATAACAATACCATAATTTCAATGACAAGATGGGTATATATTGCCCAAATAAAACTAATATTTTCAAAAAGGAAAAATTATATATTTATATATTTATTTATTTATTTATTTATATATCATTCGGATGATTGTGGTAACTATATATTAATTAAAATACGATCTCTGACTTTTTGTCTTGTCAAGATGTTTATCGCAAGATTTTTTATTTTTGATTTTGATTATAATTTGATTTTTAATATTTATTAATATATTTTTATATTATTAAAAAATACGATAATATTACAAAATTATATACGAAAATACGTTATATTTTGTTTTCTAAAATAAAATTTTGACTTTACCCTACTTAAAAATGGGCCAAGAAGGTAATGGCATATGATACACAAGTAATGTTTCTGTAGTTATATAGCCGTTGGAATTTGAGGGTAAAACATAATCCCAAGCAAACAAAAGCGACCAAATTCTGAATTCCATTGAATTCCCCAAAATTGAAATCACTGAGAATTCATTTGTTGTTGGAAATATGTTCAGGATTTGAAGTGACAGCGGCGGCATGTTGTGCAACAGGAACGATCGAGATGAGTTACACGTGCGATAGATACAATCCGTTTACATGCACAGATGCAAGCAAATATGTGTTCTGGGATTCATTTCACCCAACTGAGAAAACAAATCGCCTTATTTCTGCTTATGTGGTGAAGCATGCTCTTGCTGTATTTTTGTGAGCAATTAGAGACTGGTCGCTATATCTATATATGTTGTGTAGTTAATATTTAGTAGTGTGGCCAACCTATGTATATCACCTTGTCCAATGTTACCATGAATGTTGCTATATATTATAAGTATTAAGTAAAAGATGGGACTTGGGATTGGTTTGGTGATAAGGAATATATGCGAATCCATGTAATTGAATTACTTGCAACTCTTACCCTTTTAATTTTTTATTTTGAATAATATTATAAAAACCAAATAAGTCTTATAGAAATATTAATATAAAAATAATATGAATATTACAAATAAATGAATATAGTTGTGGTATAGAACAATGGAATGTTAATAACTCTTACCAACTCTTACTTTCGAGGTATCAAGTCCGAACCAAGTTCGGAATGAAGTTCTGAATCCAAACCAAGTTCAGAATACCGTTTTCGAGATCCAAACCTTCGAACTCTAGCCAACAGACTCTCTCCTGCAACATCACTATTGTCAGCTGACTCAACATCATCTTGATCACCAACATCCTCCACCTCGGTTATTGGCTTGTAAGTGTACAGCCACGCACTAATGACAAAGTAAACAAGATTCAAAACTTGAATTCCACTGATTAGCCAGTAGAAGTAGTCGAGCTTTCCCCTGTTTAAATTTCTGTCAGGCAACCAATTGCTGCTCTTCCCTGTATGGTTGTGTATTGCCAATACTAAAAATGTGTTCAAATAATTCCCGATGGATATTGATATCCAATAGAGAGCGGCTGCAATGCTTCTCATGCTCTCTGGAAGCTGATCGTAGAGAAATTCTAAGTATCCAACAGAGTAAAATGCTTCGGCAACTCCATGGAGCCAATATTGAGGAACTAGCCACCATATACTAATTGGGATGATTGATTCTGGACTGTCCAACAAGTTATGCTCAGCCGCAGCTTGTTTTCTTCTGATTTCAGCAAGGGCTGCAGCAATGGTTGAGAGAATGTTTATACCATAGCCAATTCCTGTCCTCTGTAGGGTTGTGAGACCGGTAGGATGTCCTGTGAATCGACGTACAAAAGGAACAAGAAGTCTTTCATAGATGACCAAGCTGATTTGTCTAGCAACTATAGTGAAGAGGGTGAGGCTGGCTGGTGGGATTTCCAAGTATGAGGTGAGATGACGATCCATGCTGCGTGCTTGTTGGATTGCAAAGCTATGCTTATGAGCAGATGCAATGACAACAACGATCCCTGCTGCCCATATTGGTAATACTCGAATTGTTGATTTCACTTCCTCAACTCGGTGGACTGTTGCCAATCTCCATAGGTCTGGGTGGCTCAAATCCCTTGCCTCTTTTTCTGATACTGTAGCTGCTTTGTCAAGCCACCTAATTCAAACATGGGACATACATGAATTATGTCATGGGTATTATACTAGTGGTGAAATTGAGTGCTATATATGTTATGTGCATCAAGTAAAGCTTACTTGAACTTATCCGTGTGGAGAAGCCTTCCATTGGTTGAGATAGCCTTATCAAGCTCCATGTTCTGATACAACATATTTGAATCAGACAGGACAACAGCCTTCCTCTTCTTCACAGCAGCAGCAACTACCTGAGCCAATCTGATCAACGGGCTGCCAGGCGGTTTCACCTTCTTATAAAGAGGAGAGCCCACGATAAAAATCATAACAGCGATGGCCATAGAAACGGTTGGGATGCCGAGTCCCCAACCCCAACCCACATTGTCTTGAACATAGACAACAACTGTCAATGAAGTCAGTGTTGCCATTCCTAGTACAAAAAAGTACCAGTTGAAGTAATTCCAACTTCGCGATTCAACTTTTGATTTGGTCATGTCGAATTGGTCCGCACCGAATGTCACAACATTAGGCCTAATTCCCCCGGTGCCAAGAACTATGAAGAGAAGACAAACATAGAAGACTCCCAATTGTAGTGTTGAGGCCCCATTGCAGTTCTCTTCAGTAGGACATGGCGGTGGGTGAAACATTGGTAGGATTGCAGTTATGGTGATGAATAGCAAACCCTGTCAAAATTAGACCTCACATAGGATTAGTGCAATCATAAGAAATAAAATAATTTTACTCACTTGTCTATTATTATTGAAATAGGCGTGACAATTCTAAGGCAACTCTACATTCTTATAATGCATCCAATTAAAATTTTGAGAGAGAGAGATATATACCATGTCATAAAGGATGGAACCAACTAGGATGGTCCAAAAACGACCAGCAAAGGAGTCAGCTATGATACCACCAACGAGAGGGGTGAGACTTGCAGTGCCCTTACAGTTGGTAACAATGTTGGAGGCCTGTACTAGAGGCAAGTGTAGGCTCTGGGTCAAATAGGTTATCAAATTTCCATGAAATCCAACCTCTGCAAATCTTTCACATACTTCAGTTGCTGCCAACAATAAACTCATTTCATTACTTCCACGAATTTGAATGAAGATTCTCATTTGTGAATGGAAGATATATAAACCTATGTTTTACAAGCGCATAGATGCCCGGTCTAATATATGAAAGTGCAGCAAAGATGGTACTAACCAAGAATAAAGGGCAATGCTTTGATCCCTCCAAGGTTCTTCATCTTCTTCTCCGTGTTTTCGTCTCTCTTGTCCAGTTCATTCCCAGCCATCTTTCTCTCTAGCTCTGCCTCTCTGTGTTCCTGGCGAATGCCTTTAAGGCCCCACAGATAGGGCTTTATTTACGGACAAACAGGGGAGGTGAAGTGTGAAAGAGATAAGGGGGAGGTGATCAGGAAGATCAAACAACAAGCACATGGAAGCTCGAGTCACCGCAAGACTTCCACACGCCGGCCACACTTGCTAGATTCCAGGCGCATGGAGATTATAGTTTTGGAAAGAAAGACCAAGACACTCATCAATCAGCCACACTCCACGCACATGGAGATTATAGTTTTGGAAAGCCCCTTTGGCAATCATAAATATAATGATAATTCTGCACAAATCACAAAAGTGCATCTCACTCCCTTGTATTTGGCCAAAGAAAGAAAATAGTATGTCTATAGCAAAATTTTAAAATTCTTACCATGATGACCCGTTTATGCTCATTTTGGATTATATTTTATGAATATTTGAAAAATCATATATTTCCATATAAAAATTTGTTATCCTAATTGAAAAATATTACAATAAAATAAAATATGAGAAAAAAGAATAAAACAAATTTTCTATTTTAGAACAAAATATGTTCATATCTCTTTTTTTTGATAAATCGTTGGTGTCCCGTATAACATTACTTCTGATTAAATCCGGTCAGACTCATTTGGCTTTATGCAAAAAGATGTTCATTTCACTTTGTTACAACCAAATCACATATTTTCAAACATTTAATGAGAGTAAAAATGGAAATGTTAGAATAAAACCAAAAATAATTTTATTTAATTTTTGATATAATAAATTTCAACGAAAATATTAAAATTAATTAGAAAATAGGTGGTATGACTATCATTTAGAGAGTCACATTAGACAGAGAGACAACGCAAAAATTCAAATCAAAATCATAGCAGACACTTATTTTGGAGGAGGAAAAAGGTATTGGGAGACTGGGGAGGTAATGAAGAATGTCTTGTGAGTTTTGGTTGGAGAAAACATGAATCTGGTTTTCCTAAATCTCTAATTCTCTATCTTCTTAGTTAATTTTGCCTTACCCTCTTTCTCTCTCGTCTCTCACTAAGAAAGTGCAGTAGGAGAAGTTTTTGGCATGGTTCAGGGTCAATTCCTGGCCCAAACTTTTCCTTAAAGTATTTTTTTTTCCCTGAAATCAAAAACATTAGCATATCTAAGATGCCTAGAAACTAAACATATGAAGGCTACTTTTAGGGGTTTTCCATCAAACTCGCCATTACTCCTTTATGTTTTTGAATTTTCAACAACTTCAAAATTTTAACCCTTCAATGGTTTTCAGGCGAATGAGCCCACAGTTTTTCAATTGGTCTGGTATAGGGGTCTGGGGTTTTGGGTGACCTCATTTGGGGGTAAAATCTTATCCTTACTCTTGTAGTTTGAGGTTGAAATCGGTCGTTGTCATGATGGTGACTTGATTTGATTATCTTGTCATGCAGCATTAGATCTTGGAGTCTCCCCCATTATTCTCTTGCCGCCGAAAGCCTTTCTCTCCCCTATCCTTTTGCATTATTTAGCATGTTACTGATGTCTTATTTATCTTTTCCATATTCACACCTAAATGGTTCCAGTTTTTAGGTGAATAAGCTCACAGTTTTTCAATTGCTTCAGTATAGGGTTTGGGGGTTTGGAGGTTAGAATCGGCCGCTGTCACGATGGTGACTTGATTTGATTATCTTGTCTAGAGCATTAGATCTTGGAGTCTCCCCATTGTTCTCTTGACACCGGAAAGCCCTTCTCTTCCCTATCCTTTTGCATTATTCAGCATGTTCTTGATGTCTTATTCATCCTTTCCATATGCTTAGACCTTGGATACTTTGATATGAATATCCTTTGATGCTTACAATAGTCGCGTTGTCAAAATCGTACAGTGTTGTAGAATTGAGAGTAATATAATTGAGCCCTCTTTCATAATCTCAGCTAATTCGTACCATTCAAAATAAGCCAAGCGGTGCTCGTCCGGCGGCCTGTTGGCTTCCTTTCACAGCCTAAAACAGACAAGATGAATACTTTTTCGATACCTATCTAAAATCATATTTTAATTAATTCAATTCAAATATTTACAGAAACTATTAATAAATGACTCTTTCAATATTATTTTTTTTTAATTTTAAATTTCAAATTCAATATTTAATTAAAGATTTAACATCCATCCCATTTAAAAAACTGTACATCAGTGAATACCCTTTTTCTTTTGAGATCACACAAAAAGCACTTGCACTGCCCAGGCAAAAAGTAAGGCAGAAGAGATAAGAATCCAGGCAAGATAGGATGGAAGATGAAGAACAAAACTTTTGAAAATATATGAGAGAAAGTTAGGAAAAATAAAATAAAATTTTATCTCTGTTTTCACCCCACATCCCCATTAATTTTATTGAGAAAATTTTTGATCAATTTTTACCTTGAAAATGGAAAAAAAAAACATTTAATTTTACATTATTAAATAATTTCAATTTTTAATTATACGTTATTAAATTCTTAATATATTTGAGAATTATATTATTAAATAAAAAATATATTTAGAGTATAATTGATTTTACAAACTTGTAGTTTTGCATTTTTGAATTATATTTTATGTTTGGTTGTAGGTCAATTATAATGAGATCATGGATGATGACTCAATTATATTCTTCTCTTCATAGGACATGGTTAGCTGGGTCCAAGTAACCCTTCTATTGACTCAATTATTATCAAAATCTTATCTCTCTCAAAAGAATCTTATCCTTACCATAGTGGGCCATTTGTATATCTCATGACCGAGAGCAATGTCTCAATATCTTATGAACAAAAAACAAAAATTAACAACTTTTACAGCACACAAACCATGAGGATAGCCAATATGCCACTTTGAGTTATTATGATACTCGAGTAATATCACGGATACCCATGATATTACTTGATCAAAGCTCAAGCCTGAGCTCGAGCCTAAGCTCAGGCCTGAGTAGCTTGGTATCGAGCTCAAGTTCAAGCACAACTGTGTCGAGTTCGAAGGTTCGACGAACTATTCGAGAATTTTAATTTTTTTTTAAAAATAATATATATATATATATAATTATATATTTTTAAAAATAATTTTTAGATGTAAAATTACATTTTTAGATGTAAAATTACATTTTTAGGTATATTTTTTAAATATATTACTTGCACTGTCCAATAACACTACCTGATAACACTATTCCGATGATATTTCGAGCTCGAGCTCATCAAGCTCACCTAAAGTATATCGAGCTCCAACTCTGGTATTATGATACCCGAGCTCGACCCAGGTGTCATAACACTTTTAAATTGCCGTTGCGACAAAATATGGCAATTAAGCAAAAAATGTGACTTGGGTCGGTTTGGTGATCACGATGTCCCAAATTTGTAACATAACTTACCAGGTTGCATCATGATACTTAAGATATCATAATTATGTTAAATCTAATTAAATTCGATTTAAATCGAATTAAATTTTAAAAAAATAAAACTCTCCTCACGTCTATTTTTTCGTATATAAAATTTAAATTTGAGATTTTTTTTAAAAAATATTAGTATTCAATCATTAAATTAATTAGGTATTGATTTTTGAGTTTTCCTTTTTGTCGTTGGCTTCTCATGGGCAGTTCAAATGGGCCTAGATTATGTTATTGTCCATAATAATGATAGACCACCTAAACAATTTCACTAATTTATTACAATTTTAGAATATCTTTTGGTTGTAAAAGGAAAAAGAAATAAGATTTTAATAAAAAAAGAAGAAGCGGGAAAATTGATAAATTTTTAATCTAATATATAGTTTTATTTTATCTATTTCTAACATATAATCTCCAAATTTGTTTGAGTGCATGATTAGGAGGCTACCATTGCACACTCCACGCATACACAGGATTTTACATTCATTTTTTTTTTATTATATAAAGATTTGAACATGAAATCACTAAGTTGGGGAGAGGGGTTTGTACCACTAAACTGTTCATTTAGGAGTTTTACATTCATTTCCTAGTGTAGGTAATTGTGGCTATGGAGCTTTTTGAAAGCCCAAGCAACCCATTTAAAACTTCAATGGGCTCGAGCCCAACTCAAAAAAACTCGAAAAATCGACACTCGAGCTCGGCCTCAAAAAATTGAAAGGATCTAAGGCCATTTCCGGCCAGGCTCAGTCCAAAACATAAAATTTATTTTTATATTTTTAAACCCATTTTATGGCATAATAAACACAAAAGAAAAATGCATTGATCCTTCAAAATAAAACACAAAACAAATACCACGTACCAAATTAAAAATTACACACTATTTTTTTTTTTTTGTACAATGAAATGCAACCAAGCTGATTCAAATCGAGGAGGGAGGATGGAAATACGGAGACTCTATCGCTTGAGCTGTTCTTGAGGGATAAAATTACACTATTATGAAAATTAACAATAACAGTGTTATAAAAAAGTTAAAAAATTATATTAAGAGCAATTTATTAAAATTATCAAAATTATCATCCAAACATTATAATATTTTATTTTAAATTTTACAAAAAAAAAAAAGATTTTAAACGGGGTGAGTTTATAATGGGCAAAGTCCACTGGTATTCAAGCTCTAGATCATAATTAAAATGGACCTAAATAATGGTCCTGAACTCGGCCTGGCCCAATTTCAAGTCCCAACCGTAGGAAGCTACGTCCACGGGTGAAAGTGACCGCATCTCGTCCACTATTCTAGCAAAACCCAAAATTATAGTGATCTTGATTATGCCTAATACTGCAAAGTCTCGAACTGCAGCTAGCTTCGAAGCATCAAATTTCACTGAGGACCTCCCCCAGTAGTTGGATGTCAGACTCCCTAAATTCCTGAAAATGGTTCCTCGTTCAGGGCTTTTTCTAATTTTATGATGTCCACCCATTCTTATGGCCCATGTACCTTATTCTACATGCCATTGTATCTTGGAACTGCAAAACCAAAAGTATATATGGAACTCACAATAAAGATTGGCTTAGAAACATACCTATGGGGTTGGGAGACTCCATGATCCAATCAGTCTTTTCTCTTTAACTCCTGGGTGCCTCCCCCCCCCCCCCCAAAAAAAGAAATCTCCATTGTCTTTGTTATAGATGGTCTCTTCGCTGCTCACAGCCGCCCACCAGCCCCCATTCAATGCCCTGTTTCCGTCTGGTGCCCTAACTTCTTTGTCAATGTCAGGTCCGGCAAAACAAAATATCCTTTTTTTTTTCGATATCAATGTCCTCTTCCCGAACTATTATCAAATTATTTGATAATTTTATAATTAATTATATAATTTTTATTTTCCAAACCAAAATATTAACCCGAACTTTTAATCGTATAAAATCATTTAACCGATCCGATTTTTATTGATTAACCTAATTTTTTAATGGTTTGGACGGGTGAATAACTTGATCCGAATAATAAACACCCCTATCAGTGGGAGGTTGTCTGCTAGCCATTGTAGGCATTAGATAGTAGGAGGGAATTTCCTTATCCCATAAATTGGACTCAACATGATTCGAATCAGATTAGTAAGTTTTTCATATATTTGTGATTAAATTAATAAGAAAAAGTCTCCTTATTGGTGGGCTCAAAGAACATCCCGACGGGCAAATCCGATATGGTATACTCTCCTCAGCTTCATCTATTTAATATACATCATGCATTTCTCCATTTGAAGTCTCTCTCTTTTTCTCACAAAGTTGAAACCATTATTATTAGTATTATTATTTGGTTAGAATTATTATTATTATTATTATTTTGATTACGAGTGAGGTCCATGAGTCTACTGAAGGAGGATAAGGAGAATGGGAAATAAAAGGGCAGAAATGAGAAATTCTGCTAATTTGAATCGAATTAGAACCTTTTGATATCAAGTGGAGAGCAATCCCTCTCTCTGGATGTCTTAGAATTAGAGAAAAAAATAATTGTGATATATATATATATATATATATATATATATATATAAAATAAACAAGCTCTAATGTGCTTATACTAAATACCTAAAATATTATTCAAGTTAGAAGTCTGATTGAGTTAATTGAATGAGTTCGGTAGTCGCACCAAATTAAATTTGAAGGGTAAGTATTCGAAAAATAACGATCCTAAAACTTGAAAATGAAAATGATTTTTTTTCTTTTCTGGCCAAAAGTGAATAGCCAAATGAAACAAAATCTAAGAACAAATACTTGGGGCGATTATTTAAAAAAAATCGAAATCAATAATCAGATTGAAATTCATATGATTTATTTAGATTAATAGAATAAAAGTGAGATTTACGAATGAAATATCTAAATTATGGGGTTTCTGAAATCCAAAGGGAGACATGAGTTTTTGAAACTCATAACATGCAGTTTTACTTACCACAAACGATCATGATAAAAGTGAGAACCTTAGTTGGAAATCAAAGATGGAACCAAACGAATGTAATATTAGACAATTTAAAATTAGGGTTTTTTATACATGGATAGATGTAGAAGAGTTCTAATGCACTGCAAAACGCTTAATGTTGAATATTTTAAGCATGAATTAATTTGACTTAGCTCTCTCAATAAATAAATAATTATCATAGGAATTTTGAATCGAGAAATATCGCAATTAGAGTAATCATTACATGATAATATAAGTAACTATAAGTACCGAATATGTGTAATGGTCGAACGTTATATTTTCTTAATTATAGGATTTGTGTTTGAGTCATGGAAATGGAGAAATATGATTTGAAAGAAACAATCCTTTCACAAAAGGTTCTACAGTATTCAGGGTGGATTAATTAGAGGAAACTCAAATACCGATTGATGATAAATAATCCACTTACATGCGAAATAATTAACTATAAGTGAGGCATATTGATTATTTTTTTTCAATTTAGAACAAGAAAAATCTACAATAACCAATTGAATTAATTATGAGATTTGATTAATTCGAATAAAGTTTAAAGGGGCCGAGTCTGCAAGGAGTTGGATAGGAACTTAGTAGAAAGTTGCTTCACAAATAAATATTCTCATTCGCAATTTTTATTTTTAAAAAAAAAAAGGTTCTAACAAAACTACCATAATGCTTGTTTTAGCCGATGTATGATTAATTATTTAGATTTAAATTTTATATATAAATAAATCAGTAACAGAATATTTATATATCAAATTTTGAATTCGTATTTAATAAAATAGGTATTAAAATAGAATTAATTTTTTAAGAATTTAAATTCAAATCAAATATATTTGAATTTAATATGATTATGTGATTGACATGTTTCTCTTCTTTTTGTCCGGCTTTCGGACCTTTTTTTTTATCATATTTTGGATACCGTTCGATATCCGGAGTTTCATCTCGACTAATCTGAATCGATTGTTATAGTGAATTCTTTTCAAAAGATGAGTCTTATAACAGAGAATGTTTCACCCGATGATCCCAACAAGAGTCAAACCTGATTTATATTTAAGGAAACTCAATTCCCACTTTCAATCGAGCTAATCACGTTGGTCTTCCGGACATTCTTTTATTCTTTGCGAACGAGTAAAACTCTTGGATGTTACGGACGAGAATGAAAGAGTCGTTAGTGCATGCGTCACACTCGAACCTTAGCGCACGAGAACCTCGGTCAAGACTCGGCCGTCAAAAGATTCAAATCCCTACTCTCACTCTCTTTCCACCGATGTGTATTCCACTTTCCAACGAAGTGCCTACTTAAAAACATAGTTATCCTATGGAAATTTTTTAGGGGTATTGGGTACAGGATAAAAATACATGTATTTGAAATTTCAATTTTAAGAAGATAGGAGTTGTAAATTCCAGAAGCATATGTAGCATTTGTGTTATAATTTTTCAAATTATATTAATTGCTCCCTCTCCTCTCCCAGGGGTATTTGATAATTATTCATCCATGAAAACACACAAATCATTTGTATTATATTATTGTAAATAATAAGGATAGACCGCTTAAATAATTTTATAAATTTATTACTAACTAGTTATCGAAACAATTTTAGAAAATCTTATACGATATATTTTTTTCACAAAAAGAAGTGGGAGAATTGATAAATTTTTAAAGTTAATATATAGTTTTATTTTTCCTATTTCTAACATAGGATCTCCAAAAGTAATTAGTTTGTCCAGGATTTAAGGAGTTTGTTTGGGAGAAACGGTTGCAAAAATTATATCTTATCATTTCTCGCTCTCTACATTATATTTTGGTGCTTAATATAAATTTTAAATTTACCTGATATAAATCTTTATATTTACTTTTCTTATTAATTGCAAGAAGTGTCAAAAAAAACACCAACATCTACTTGGTCCAAGAGTTGACATTAGTACTTCTTAAACAATTTCTCGAATCTAAGTTTTATGTATAGAAAAAAAAACGATGAGAAAGTTTTGTCTTTGATCCAATTTTACTCAAATCGTATTTAATTGAATTCAAACTGATTATTGAATAACAGTATTTATATAATTTAAAAAAACCTGTCAAAGAAACAAACGTGACGCGTTGTCCAAATCCTTGCAATTCCTTTGGTTTAGAAGACACAGCGACTAAATTTGAAAAACTGGGCACTTGCATTTTTTTAGCTTAAAATATGTCTTTTAAATTGTCTTCGGATGTTTTTAACGAAATAGTTTAGTGGTATAAATCTCTTATTCTCATAATACGATCACTTTAAGTTTAAATAAAAAAAAAATTGCCTCGGGATATTCTCCAAACGGGTCGTTGGCAGTTTCGGGAAGTCCTTAGACATCTCTATGTTTAGGTCGGTGGGTCAGTTGGGTTCCTCCTTCTTGGGAGTAGTATAAATTAATCAATGATGGGTCGTCAAAATTTTCCTCACATGGCTGGTGCGGGGCCCTCCATCAAGATGAGCATGGGTTATGAATTCGTGGTTTAAAGTCAATTTAGGAGTTTTAGATCCGTTTATAGCAGAATTATATGGTGTAAGGGAGGGCCTTCGTCTCCTGAGCCGGTTGCGGTTTGGTGCTTCGGCTACCCTCGAGATAGAGTCCATGGAGATAGTGACGGCATTTGCATCTGAGATAGCTCCCTCTCACCCAGGGTTTCATATTATTCGCAAATGTCAAGATCTGGCCCGTCATACTTTGGTGCATCGGCTGAACTTTGTTCACAGATAGAGAAACAGTCGTACTGATATTCTTATAAAGTTAGGGTCTTCATTTCCGCTTGGTATCCACAAATTCTATTCCCCTTCTTTGAGGTGTATCACTTGTTAAAACGAGACATTCGGGGTATTGTTTCTTTTAGAAATTAATTTTTTCCGCCCCATTTGTAAAAAATAAAAAAAAAATAAAAAAATAAAAAAAAAAGTAATGCCTATGTTTCCCAGCACATTGAACTAAGCATATAATGCCAAAATTTAAAGATTTTAGTAATTCTGATAATCTAAAATGTAGTCATTTCTAATGTTTTTTCTTTTTTAAATATTTTTTAAACCAAAAATGACTCAATTTATCCCCAGTGATTTTTTTTTTTTTTGAAAAAAAGAAAGAATCTCCTACAGAAAGGCATAAACACTATTTTTATAAAATTATATATATCGGTAAATATACCCACGTAAGGACAATTACCACAAGAGTAAAAAACAATTAAATTTGAATTTAAAATTATATATATTGCCAACTCATTTAAAAAATATATATATATACTTATATAATTTTTAATTAATTTAATATTTAGAAAACTGATATTAATATTTTGAGATTTTTACCATTCTGGTGATAATAATATTCAGAAAACCGATAACCGTTAGATAGACATGGGTTAAATATTCTGCCCATCTCGAACCGTAAAAATATTGAGTGTTCATTTAACACCACTTATCTCAAAAATATTAATTATATAAATATAAAAATAAAAGTATTAATTATTTCTCTTTTCTTTTTTTGAGATTTTTGATGAAATAATAGTTTAATAATTATCGATTATTTTATTATTAAAATAAAAAATAAAATAATGAGTACCAACTCCGAAAATATTCCAAAATATTCCCTTATTCTAATATTTTTTATTGTGTTGTTCTCATATGTTACATTGTCTTCAAATATTTTGTGGTATTGAAACAACGCCCACTTGTTTAGAAGACCACATCCGGACCACCTCCAACGTTTCACGCTCTAAGAAGGGGCGTGGCCCATGCACGCACCTTCCGTTCAAACCCTTTGAAAGAGAATAAAAGTACAAATTCAAACATAGGGAGAGATAGAGAGATGTACAGAGAGAGAGAGAGAGAGAGAGAGATCAATATAAACCACACCACCAAGCCTCAGACCTTCCAAAACCGCTCCACCAAAGAAAAACTTAGTCATCAAGAAAAAGAGTTATGAGAAGAGGCAAAGTCCATCCAACATCTCAAGCAAACTCCGATCTCTTATCTCTCCTCCCGGCGACAATATTAACTCTCGCAGTTATACTCTCTCCGGAAGACAAAGAGGTTCTCTCCTATCTCCTCTCTGTCTCCTCTTCTTCTTCTTCTTCTTCTTATCACAAGAAAAAGGCTTCCTCCGTCTCCAAACACCCTCCTCAGTTTCGCTGCAACTGTTTTAGCTGCTATACTAGTTATTGGGCTCGATGGGATTCATCGCCCAATCGTCAACGTATTCATGAGATCATTGAGGCTTATGAAGATGGGTTGGAGAAGAAGAAGATGAAGAATGTGAAGAACAAGGAGAATAAGAAGATGAAGAAGAAGAAGAGGGAGTTGAAGAGCAATCAAGTGGGAGATGCTGATCAAAAGAGTGGTCTTGCAGAGTCTGCCAAGGGAATTGAATTGGTTAATGATTTTGACAATGATGTTAATGCAAATGAAGGGTCTCCTAAGAATTTTTTCAGTTTCCTAGGAGAGAAGATTTGGGTTTCTCTCTGGGGTAATTAATTTGTATTTAATCTAGTTTTTGTTAGGGAATTCATAATCTTTTTTTGGGGGGGGGGGATGGTGCTATGTGATTGATGATTCTGTAGAAATTTTGCTGTAATTTATTATTTTTTTAATTTATTTCTTTGGCTTCTTGAATGGAAATTTGTCCCTTGCAAGTGTCAATGGTCAACATTCTGATGCGTTGATCAAAGACAGTAAATTAAAATCAGCTGTCATGTACAGAACTTGACTTTACTCGTATTTGAATTTTGATTTCATACTCCCACGAAGGTTCCCACGAAGATCCTAGTGGCCTGTAAACCCTGCTCTTGCTCTTCATTTGCATCCCTTTTCAAAATATTTTTCAAAAAAATTGGGGTGTTCAAATTTTCTCGCAGGTGTCTCCTTGGAAACTTTTGGAGTATACGCCCGCTTGCCTGGCATAAATTTTTTTAACCTATTAATTCTCTGATTCGAGCAATCAAACATGTTTATATCTCTTGTCACTTATAAATTCATACATTTGAACAATCTCCTTTTACAAAACAGCATCTTTGATACGCGAAAATTTTTTAAAATTATCGTTTTCCATTTCAAAAACGTTTTTCGCTTTTACATATTTTTTATATTAAAAAATTTATTTATTTATTTAATTATAATTATAATTATAATTTTTATGTTGTTTGACTTATAATTAATAATTATATATTTGATTATTTTAAATTTTAATTATAAAATATTCTATTATTTTCATAAAATAATTAATATTTATTTAAAAATTCTTATATTTTTTTATATTTGTATTCTTGCTCACATTTTTATTTTCTGTAATTTTATAAAAAATCGCTTTCTAATATCATTTCATATTTATTTTTGTTTTTCATTACCGTTTGCATACTACCCAACAATACATTTTAATTGATTGACATATGATAAACTTTTACCCTATTAACTTTGAGATTGGAATAATACCCTTTTTCAAAAAACGTTTTGTCTTTCCCGTAAGATTGAAAAGATAAAAGAGCTTCCAAGCATAAATGCTTTAACTTTCCCACACAAATTTGGAAAAAAAAAAAAAAAAAAACCCTTCACTTTCACACGAGCTTTTTTTTTTTTTTTTTTTTTTTTCCAAGTATCAATTTATGAAAGAAAAACCATTCATAGTCTATTCATAGTCTTATGTATCTCAGTTATTTTTTACATTAAAGAAAAAAAGAAAGAAAGAAAGAAGAGAAGATCTATAATTTTCTTCAAATTCAATGGCAGCACCGGCCAGTTCAACATGGAAGAGGGTACTAGCCAAAGGTTAGTCCATGCAGTGGGAAGAATTATGCGTCTCTTAATCAAGTGTTCGGATTCGAGTATTCTTAGGACAGAAAAGACTACTTTGAGAAACCTCCCCCTCTATAAAAGACCTGACAGTCAAGTCGACGTGAATTAATCAGAGTGAAATTCCGGATAACGGAGATAAGAAACAAAAAAAAAATCGAAGAGGGTCCTATGAAAGAGTTCAGAGCCCACACGACACAATCGATCGGGCACCGGTCAAAGTCCAAAGGTTCCTTCGAGAGGCCTTCCAGTATTATCCAGAAGCTGATTCCAGTTGTTATCCTCTAAAAAGTACAAAAATAAAATCTCTAAACTTTCAAGAATATAAAACCCTGCTGACTTATAGAAATATATAAAATTAATCGTTCCGTCCATGATACGTTTATTTTTAGCGTTGAAGTAATAAAAAAATATTAAAATTTTACTTTTTTTATTTAAAAAAGTAAAAGCAAGAAAAAAATAAGTATTGTCACTGAGGCAAAAGAAAGAGGAAAGCACCCAAGGATTGCAAATATCTGTGATTTATCAAATTAAAGTATAAAGGTAAATCCTCAGACCTAAAAAGTATGTATTTTATCAAGTATCATTGTTGGGTAATGTCTGTGTGTCTTGAATTAGATAAAAATCAAATGATAAGGAAAAAAGAAAAAAGAAATTCACAGCAGCCGCATTTGTATTAACTAACCTTGACCGGAATAACAGCATCATACAAGAGTAAAGCATCTCTGGGAGGATATACAGTTCCACAGCCACTCTTGGGGATGACAAGCAAACATCCTACACAGGTTCACAATCAACAACTCAAATTATGGAACTAATGATGGAACTATAATTGATTCCCCCCACCCAATGAACAATGTCTGAAAGTAATAATTCATGCCTTAAGGCAATGCACTTTTTAACTGCGTGTATATCACTTATCACTGATGCAGGAAATAACATATAAACGCATCAAATGCATTCTTTTCTTCCTTCTGGAATTTCATTTAGTATCATGGTAGTCAAGGAACTTTCTTTAGGTTGATAACAAAAAAAAACCATTGGATTCATGGCACAATTGAATTTATAGGCACTTTGGATTTTACAAACCTTTTTAAGGGTTGCGTGTACTAGCTCCACTATAGCTCCACTAACTCAATAGCTGCTTAGGCACCATACATCTTTCCTTGATATCTATCATAAAGGTGATATCCATCATAAAAGTTAAGCACGACGTTTGCTCAAACGCCAAGAATTTGGCTCGTGATATCTATCATAAAGTGGTTCGATATGCTCTTGCCGCTTGCGCTTGCTCATCTTAGTAGGATCTGCCACTTTGAAGAATCTTGGTGCCAGCTCCACGAGCCACTTGGGATCAATCACAGTAACCTCACGCATATACTCCTTCGTAGTCATAACCAGCTCATGGTATATGACCCAATCAGGCTGCCTCTGGAAAAGAGCACTGCTTGGATGAATATAAACAGGCTGATTCTCAACTAGAGTTCTGTAACCTTCCTGTGGATCCTTTCGAACTGCATGTAAGAAGAACCCTGCAGTAATCGCCTTTCTAACCTTCGTAAAATTCTTTCCCGCACTCACCACATCAAGTTTAAACCTGGAAAAGGAAAAGGAAAGTCAAATACCAATCAAACCAAGAATAATAAGCTAGTTACCAACTATATTGATCTTCATTTTAGAACCAAAAGGATGGCCGGTGTTTTAATGCTAGGTTCAAATCAGATGCTACAGAAAATGAATCACCTCAACAATGAAGAGAGAAATCACGTAAATTTCCAATCTTGCACCAAAAATAATAAGAAGTTCATATCCAAATAATAATAATAAAAAAATTTATTTCAAACTATCATCCATGCTATACATTGGCATGCTATGTTTATTAACCTGTATTCCATAAGCTCACTAGCAACTGGAGCTTTTCAGATAGGCCCCAAATCTTTGAGAAACAAAAAGCATACACGCGCATGCATGGACACATACATATATAGGGAGGAAAACGGCAAATGAGAATGAGGAAAAAAAATTGTACCAGCCAATGTCTGATGCAACCACTAAAAGACATCAACAAAGTGTCTGGAAACAACACAAAACTTTGGTGGATCATTTTTAGAATAGCAACTTTATTTATCCACTTTTTTCAAAAGTTGAACTTGAGGTAACCAGCCAACACCAAGATAGCAATTAAATACTTTCTAAAGCCTGCAACTTGTCTATAAGATTCAAGATAATAGTCTAATAAGTCTGCAACAGTCCATAGTCCACACCCTTTCACTGGGCAAATGTTGAGGAAAATAAAGCCATATAAATCATAACTTCTCCATGATCCATCCATCACTAAGATTCAATAGACAATACATCATTTCAAACAGCTGGAATTATGAATGGCCATATTCATTGATGAAATTGTTCAAAATTGACATGGACACGACCTCAGGCAGAACTTGCATAGGAGTTGAGAAGCATTTGCAGTGAAAAATAAACTATGGGAAATAAATTCTTTTCATCCCTTCATATGATACAACATTCTAAGATTTTGGCCTTCTAAAAGTTCTTTTCAGTTTGTCCGTGTATAACTCTGTCATATGCCAATCAGAGTGTAGTAACCACCAGAATTCAAAAGCTCAAATTTTCCGGCTCTAAGTAACCTTAAAAGGTATTTAGATGGACGGCTTAACGGGAGGAGCTACTGCCTTAATACTTTACTCTAGTGACGCCATTAATAGAAAAATAAAAGCTAATACACAAAGTTGCAGGAAAAGTATCTAGATACTAGATAAGTCTCAAGTTTAGCATCTCCAGGTCAAGGTAGAAAAATACAAAATTCCCTACTCTGGATATAAGTTCATGACAGCAGAGGATCAGATGATCCAAACTTCAACCTTAAAACACAAATTATCTCTTACACTACCAGTTTTCGTGGCAAGTGCTTTGCTTTTAAAAACTTCACCAAAGAGACAGTTAGACATAAAAGTTGCAAATGTCATAAATTCCGAAAATTAACCAAAGATTTGAGTCAAGGCTCATACTTGTCCATGATGGAAAGAAGCTGCTTTCTGACATCCTGTGCCCTCCTCAAGGATCGAGACTGAACAAAATTCTCAAAGCACCATGGCCCAGAAAAATTTTTTGCTTTCCAAGCCTCATAAACAGCTAGTAAAGTGAGATGGTCCCCCTCGGGCTGGAAGAACTTGGCTCTCCTCTGGTCTGCCTGCGCCTGCTTCTCCCTGGGCCGGTAGAAGATGTTCCCCGTCTGAATCATCGCAATGATTGTCAAAATCTCATCACTGCAGCCAAGATCCACACCTGCTAGTAACATCTTTGATAATGGGGGTTCAAGTGGAAACTCGGCCATTTTCCGACCCAATTTGGTCAACAACCCTTCTTCATCTAATGCACCTAAACTGTACAACTGCTCCATTGCAGAAATAAGAGCTTGAGGCGAAGGTGGATCCATAAAGTCAAACGACAAAAGATCATTCACCCCCATTGCTTTCAAGTTAAGTACCGTCGTACCAAGATTTATTCTTTGGATTTCTGGAATTGTGGTGGGAGACATTTCATTGCGATAAGCACTCTCAGTGTACAGGCGGTAACATTTTCCAGGACCAGTACGGCCAGCACGACCTGCTCGTTGCTTAGCCGATGCTTGTGAAATTGGAGTGATGACCAGTGAATCAATTCCCAGTTTGGGATTGTACACATTCTGCTTTGCAAACCCGGGATCTATGACATAAAAGATCCCATCAATTGTCAAAGATGCCTCAGCAATATTTGTGGCCACAACCACTTTCCTTTTCTCAGGAGGGGCAGGCTCAAAAATCCGTGACTGCATTTCACTAGGCAGAGCGCTGTACACAGGTAAAATAATCAGTTCAGGAACATTCTTACCCAATCCTTTCATTCTCTCATAAAGGGACTCACAAGCATGATCAATTTCTTCCTGGCCAGTCAAGAAGAGCAGGATATCTCCTTCGGGCTCTGTCAAATGGATCTGTAGGACAGTAATAAGAGCTGCATGAAGGTAATCACTCTCTGGCTGTTTGGCATACAGTATCTCAACGGGAAAGGTTCTTCCCGGAATCGTAAAAATGTTACAGTTGAAGAAATAACCAGAAAATTTCTCAGCATCTAACGTAGCAGATGTGACAATCAAATGAAGGTCTGGTCTCCGTTTCACAAGTTGCTTCAGCAACCCAAAAAGCACATCAGTGTAGATGGTCCTCTCATGAGCTTCATCAAGCATTATCACAGAATACTGGGAAAGATTCTCATCGATCAAAATCTCCACAAGAAGCATACCATCAGTCATGTATTTGATAACAGTGTCTGGCCCGGTGCAATCCTCAAAACGAATAGCATATCCAACTTCCTCACCTAAACGGCAACCAAACTCCTCAGCGACTCTCTTAGCCACAGACATTGCCGCCACTCTACGAGGCTGAGTACAACCAATTTTTCCATTAGTTGTATAACCAGCTTCAGCCAAATATTGCGTGACCTGAGTGGTCTTACCCGACCCTGTTTCTCCAATGATCACCAGAACTTGATTGTCATACATAGCCTGAATCAACTCCTTCTTCAACTTGTAAATTGGCAGACTCTGCCTCTGCTCTTGGATCGACAGTCTTGATCTCTGCCCAAAAGTCACGGCTTTACCATAAGCATCTTTTTTCCATTCAGGCATATCATAGGCAGATAAACCAACACCCCTCAACTCCTGTGCAAGATACCTCTCACCAGTCTCTGGCATTGGGTCCTCCCAAGGCCTGTTGAGATCTTTTGGTATTGAATCAAGCATAGTTCTTTGCTGCTGCTCTCTTACTTCTCTCCTCTCCTTTATTAGTGCCGACTGGAGAGCTGCAGCACGACCCAATGAACCCTCTGGATTCTTAAGTATCTTAACAGGTGACATGTCGACTGAATAACGGGTCTGTCCAAGCAAGAAAGCAGGCTCGTCCTCATTCAACTCAATTTCGAGCTCTTCCTCAGCACCCTCTTCTTGGAACAACATTCCATCACCTTCCTCATCATACATTGGATACTCCTTCATACTCAGAACTTCAGAGGCAATTAACTGCTTTGCCTCCCATATCTCTGGAGAGCTCATTCTCCTCAATGGCCTGTGAGATGGAACCACGTCGTCATCAACAATTCTAATCCCAGAAAGACCCAATCTAGTCGCAGGTCCCTGATTTGAACCTGAAGGGTTTGTTCTATTAGCATCATCTTCTGAGCTCTTCTTCAAGGGAAGCAAATCTTTCCCTGTATTCTGATCAACATCCCTCATCGAAAGACTTAACTTCTGACCCGATATCGAAATCACCTTAACGAAAACCTCTTGGTCCCGCTTCACCACATCCTTAGCATTAGCAATCCTCCGAGTCGCAATCTGAGAAACATGAACCAGACCCTCTTTCCCTCTAAACCCATTCAACTGCACAAAGCAGCCACTTTCCATCACCTTCGATACCCTCCCTACATAAACTTCATACAGTTCTGGCTCATCCGGCTTATTGTTCCTCCCATTTTTTCGACCTTCCCTATTCATCCATTGATCATCCACATCCTCATCACCATCCCTCTCCCCATTCTCACCTCTCCTGTGCGGTTCCCTACTCTGATAATCACCTCGACCCTCATCATCATCATCATCATCATCCCAATCTCGACATCTTTCGTTTTGATCATTCCGCTCTCTGTGCCTGTCGCTTCTTCTACTATCACCGACTCTTTCCCTTTCCCTCTCTCCATCCGTATCCCTTTTCCTATCTCTGTCTCTCTCTCTATCCCTATCCTTGTCTCTACCCCTATATCTATTCCTATCCCTATCCCTATCCCTATCCCTATCCCTATCCTTAACTCTAATTTCCTCTTCTTCTTCTTCTTCTTCTTTTCGCCGTTTTCTTGCTTCATTCTCAATCTCTCTCTCCAACTCCTTCACTCTCTCCTTACTATCCTTAATAGCCAACGCCGAGTACTTCGACTTCTTCCCATCCGAAACCTCCTTCCTCAATTCCTTGTCCAATTTTGGCCTCGGAGGAAGAATCGCATGAACAATCGTAAGCAAAGTCCTCACAAAGTAATCAGGCATCTCAGCCCCATTCTCTTTCAATTTCACATCAAATTCATCAACAGTCTCAGATTTGTGCCCTAGATCAATGATGAACTCCGCCAAAACCTTGTCTCCAAATCCTAGATGGGTTTCAAGTTCAGAGCAAACTTTGGAAACCAAAGACAAGTAATCGAGTTTCTTCAAACCCTCATCTTTTGAATCCGATAGCATTGTTTTCAAAACAAATAGAATGCTAACAGATTGAAAGCTCACCTCTAGGGTTTTGCTGAAGACTGAAGAAACGAAAAAAAAACCCAATTAGGGTTTCGAGGTTGAAAGACGTGGAATTGAATTAGCCCTCTTCTTGCTACGATTTGCAGAACTAAAAATATAAAATAAAATTAAACAAATTCGAGTCTGAGAAGATGGAGAAGAAGAAGTTGCTCTTTCCTTCCTTCTTTTTTTTTTGGCTTTGGCGGTTGCCCCAGTGAGTTTTTGACCCGCACTGAACAGGTCGGCGCGAAATCGAACGTGGACCGGCCTGGTTCAACCGGACCACAGGACCATTTGATTTTTTTTTTTTCCTTTTTCCCTTTCCTTTCTCTCTCCTCACCCTGTTCGATTTCTCTCTCTCATCTAGTTTGATATTTTTGGTCTTTTTTTTTGCCCTCTTATTCTGATTTATTTAAAATTGTTCGATAATTTCTCATTTAATTTTATAAAAGAAAAACCATTTATAAAAAGATAAAATCTTCTCTCTTTTACATTTATATTATATTTATTCATTTTTTAATATAATATAGTATATAACAAATAAAAAATTTTAATCGAACAAAAAATATCAAAAACAAAAAATATCAAGAAAACGTGATATTATATTTTTTTGAATCGATTTTGAATTTTTAGGTTTAGTTGAATGATTTATATTTACTATATATATTTCGTCATCGTCGACTAGATGATATATATGAATCACTGATATCAGAATATTAAAATAAAAAGTATTTTTTTTTCTAAATATAAAATGCTTTGTAAGGAGTCTAATTTTTTTCCCAAAAAATTAAAAATATGATTTAGATGGACCTTTTTTTAATTTTGAAAAATTTTATTTAATTTCAGTTGCTTTCAGCTATTTCAAATGTGCTTCGAGAGAGAAGTTGGGAAATAATTCTTTATTAAAGTGTTGCATGTATTTTTTCAGTTAAATATTATTTATTTTTAATCTGAAAAAATTCTAGAGGCCCAATTGAATCACGAGCCTGGACAGCCCAAAGCCCAAAAATAGATAAAGCCCAAATGTCCGAAATCTCCCACCGCATCTTCAGCGTTCTACCTCTTCTGGGAAGAACCCCTTCACTTCTCCAGTCTTCACAGCTATAACCGTCACTCATCCAAAACCCTGATTCCCCAAATTTCCCAATTCAAATTCGAAAGAGTTAGGGTTTATCTCATCAATGGACGTTCTCTTCGGATCGATCGACGTTCGCGATCTTCTCTCGACCTCTGATTTCGATCCATCGTCTCCTCTCTCGGCGCCCGATCTTCATCTCCTCATCGATCGTCTCCAAGTCCGATCTCTGCACATCAAAGACAAGGTTCGCAGCTACATTCTCTCTCACCACAAAGATTTCTCTCAAATCTTCTCCAAATGCTCCGAGTCTGTCTCCAATTTCGAGGAGATCTCGAGTTCTATTTCTGATTTGCTGAATTTAATCTCCGAACACTCTATTGATGCTGAAATCAAGGAAACGGTAATAGAAATCAAGAACAAGAGTAGGGAATTGAGAGAAAAAGAAGAGTTGTTGAAATTGGTTCAGGTCATCGCGAATTTGAACGAGAATTTGGAAAATGTGAAAGAGGAATTGAAATATGGAAGAATCTTGAGTGCCGCGGAGGGTATTAAGGACTTGAAGACGGCGTTACAAGTTAGCGATGATGCGGCAGAGGATGGAGAGCCTTTTGTTTATGGATTGTTGAGGAAAGAGTGGATGAACTGCTTCGATGAGGTATAACTAGGGTTTTGGCTTGATTTTTGTTTTGAATTTGTTGATTTTTGATTGTGATTTGTATTAGTTTTGCTTTTTTTAGAGGAGTTGCATTTGGATTTGTAGATACAAGATGTGCTTGTGGGGTTTGTGGAAAAAGCAGTGAGGTTCGACGCAGAGAGGAGTAGAGTTTGTGTGAATCTTTTGTCGAATGTTAATGGTGTTGAGAATGTTGAGCTCTCAACGGTCTTACAAGCTATGGACGTAAGTACACTATAACTTTTGCTTATTATAATTCAGCTGAATTTGCAGTTGAAATGCAATAAATGAAGAAGGATAAAGAAAAAAAATGAAATACAAGGATGAGACTAATTTACCTCCATGTTTGACATTTTCCCTGAATTCAGTATGTCTTTGAATTTATCTGTTACAATATTCTTAGTTTCGTTCAATGCAAAAGTAATGCTATTAAGGACGAAAAATTGCATTGTCTTGATGTGGTAAAGTTAAAATTCCACTGCAAGCTTTTATTGACCAATTGAACACTGACATTTTATCCATTTGGTTATTGACTCTTATGGTCTTACGAGCAATAATCCTTGTACAGCCGCTCAAGTCTGCAAGACTAAAATTTTTTCACATCCCATTTTCTGTTTGAGATTATGCTCTAGTTGTGACTTTTTTATGGGCATACTCGTTATGGTAGGCAAGGATTTGTTATTGGGATTGCCAAACTCAGAAATCGGATCCTATAAAGGTAAAAAGTATTCAATATGCAGCATGTAATGAGGTATAAAAAGGGGCATGATTTTAGGCTCGTAATAATTTCTAAGTGACCTTGTCACAGAAAGAACCCCCATAACTTTTTGCTCATTGAAACTTGTAAAAAGTTCTTGTTGTCAAAGAGGGAAGTGAGTTTTTTATTGCAGATTGCTGACTCATTATAGCTTGATTTATTCTGTTAAATCCTGTTGAAATTATCGTTGATCATCTCCCTAGTGGCATTGGAGTCTTTGGAGCAAGAGTCAATGCAGACAATCTCCCTATTACAAACAAAGTGGTTTTGCACCATTTTATACCTTAGTCTCCATGCGGTGAATCTTTTCTCAGGGTAATGATAATACAGTCAGAGATCCTGTTGGAAACTAATCTCCGTTCAGCCACCCCATTTTCTTACTTTTTTCACATAAGCTTTGCAGAAATCTGCTCCAACTTCTTCTCAATAAAATTTACCCATTCTTGTTTTTTGTCTTTTGCTTCAGGTTGTGGGCATCTTAGAGTATGGTCTTGCTAAAGTAGCGGACTTGATGAACAAGCATGTCATCTCTCGAGCAGTGAATCCTTCATCTCCAGTTTCTTTTGTTGAAGAAGTAAATCAAGACACGGGGAAGGTGTTTGATCTTGTTCTTATGCAGGTTCCATCCTCTGATGGGAAGGTAAATCTTTACTTTTTCCACCCTTAACCTTATTTTGGTAATTATATGACTCTTAGTTGTAGTATTATTAAGATAAGTGAATAAGATTTTCAAATTTATCAAATTAATCAATAGCTAAATGATTAAGTGATGAACTACAAACAGCGGTTGTGATTTTATGAATGGCAACTGTATCTTGTTTTTGTTTTTGTTGATTTTGTTTTTTATTTTTTACCTGTATTTTCGTTGTGGAGGTTCAGCTTTCTAATGCTTTTTGTTCCTTTTCATTTATTTACAGCTTGAAAATGTTGATGGGGAAGCTATCTATTCTGCAATTGTCCAAATTATTGAGTTTGTTTACAAATACATATGCTTTCAAAATGGTCAATATATTCGATCCTTTGGAAGATTGGCGTGGCCAAGGATGTCAGATCTGATTGTTGCTAACTTCCTCTCAAAGGTAAAACTTTTGGGCTTCTTTACTTCGAGCTACACGTCTTTCTGACAAATTTTTGGTCTTAAGTTGTTGAGTGTTGTTTGCATTTGCAAATATATGTTAATGGCGTTAATGTTGCATTCTGTATTCAAATATGCTTGCCAGTGGTAGAACATGGCTTATTCTTAGTAATTGATGAGGGTATTTTTTTCTTGTGGTGTTAGAAAGAACTTTGATGATCTTTGATGGTGTAGACATGGAGAAAGAAGGGGAGTTCATTAGTACTAATAAGAATTTTAGGGAGTGGAAAGATATTTATTAGCTGATACAAGTACTGGTGTGGTGGAGTTTGATGTTTTGCTTGCTTCATGACCTGGGACATGAGTTCAAATTAGCTCTCTCTCTGCTTGAATGACCACATCTCTTAATTAAAGCTGTTGACACTTTTACAAACCTTTTTCCAGGTTGTTCCAGAGGATGCTTCTAAACTTGCTGACTTTCAGAAGATTAAAGAGCGCACTGCTGAATTTGAGGTTAAATTAAAGGAATTGATGTTCATTTCTTCATCAGATAACAAGGATGATAGGTTGACAACCTTTGCTGAAAATATAGAAGTCCACTTTGCTTCTAAAAGGAAGACTGAAATCTTGGCAAAGGCTAGGAATTTGCTTCTAAGATGTGACTTTGTCCTTCCTCAGGTGAGGCTATTACTCCCTTACAGCTAGTTTAGTGGCACAACATATGATAACTGAATACAATTCTTTGTGCAGGGATGTGCAAAGAAGGGTCCCAGGTTGGAGAATGATGGTGGTATTGGAAAATCTTCAGATCACGTGGTTGACCTGCTCTTTTTGTCAGAAAGATGCATGGTGTCTGAAGCAGCTATTGAGTTAATGGAGCTAGTACATGGAACACTCGAGGTAAGCAAAACCCAAAGATAGTGACTACAGCTTCCCTTTTGCTATGACTCTATTGAAATGTTTTTTCTTTCTTTGTTTCTTGTTTAATCATCATTTTAAAGAAAGCTTCTAATTCCAAGCTTACCATGCCATGAAAAAAAAAAATTCTAGTAGGAAAAACGAACGTCTTTATGCAAACGTACATTGAATGATTCTTTTTATCATTATTCTATCAAAGATATATACCCATGGATAAAAAGTGCATTTCCTCAATGTATGAATTATTACTTCCATTTTTTTTGTGGGGGGGGGTTGATCAGTTAGTTCCATCATTTGAGTTCTTGATTGTAAACCTGTGTAGGATGTTTGTTTGTCATCTGCAAGAGTGGCAATGGAACTCTATCATGCTGCCAGGGATGCTTTACTCTTATACGAGATTGTTATTCCAGTCAAGGTTAGTTGATAAATTGTAGCTGCCTGTGAATTTCTTTCTTCCAGGTTTTTGTTTGTACCATCATTTAATCCTGATAAAATTCATCATACCCAACATTGATTAACTGTAGTTTTTGATTAGGTGTAAGCTTTTAGATATGAGGATTTCATATTAAAAATTTATACTCTTTGCAATGAGCCAAATTATTTTATGCTTTGATAGATGACAGATATTTTCAATCCTAGTGCACTTTCCTCTTTCTGGGACTCCAGTGGTCACACTTTTTTGTGCATTTAATTTGAAAGATATCGGTGCATTGGCAACTCCTAATTATTCATTTGGTGGATTTGAACGAAATGTTTATGAAAGTTCTGAGTTAATGTGCATTTCATATACTCTAATGGATTCTCCTTTTTAACATGTCTGCATCATATTTACTCTTTATAACCCTTCTTTTGACATTTTCAAGGTAGAAAAGCATCTAGGTGTTGTCAACCAAGTTCCTGTTCTTGTGCACAACGACATGCTTTATCTTTCTCAGGAGATTCTTGGCCTTCCATTTGAGGTATGCTTAAACTTGAACACCTTCATGTGAAGTGATCCAAGAATGCAAACATACACATACGCTAGTTTTGTGTTTTTCAGTCACTAGGCCTTTTTGAAGTAGGTGGTGGGTAACTGCAACAAAATTGGAACATCAATACAATGTTATCCATTAGCCTTGACTAAAAGATTTTGTGCTTGAAGAAAGGTTCCATTCAACAAGTATATGCTAGGTTGTGAAAAGTTGAGCTGAACAATAAGCAACCAAATTATGGACTATTAAATCTCTCAAGTTCAATTATTTGGCTTCATTCAATGAAGCAACATAAATAATCTTAAACAGGTTCGCATAGCTGATTACTATAACTCTTTTGCACTTATAAACTAGTTCGTTTATAAGTGCTGGCATTAGTATTACTCAACATATTGTGATCCCTGATTCACTACTTTGTCAAGTAGGCTTTTCTGGATTTAGAAATCTTTGCCTCCTGAATGCCATATCAATTTCTATGGTAACCGGCCTGCCTTAGGTTGTCATTTGTTTTTTCTATTTTCTTGTGTTTTTTCCCTTGTGCATTTCTTTAGTTGCCTTTGGTACTTTACTGTTGGGTGTTGACACTTGGCAATGACAAAATGTCCAAAATGAATCATTGGACATTTTTCACCACAATTCTTGTGAGGGAAAGAATGTATATTCAAATTGGATGCAATCAGTATGAAGATATGACATGGATCCTTACGTAGAACTACTCATATATTTATCCATTATAAGTGTAGCAGGTGGTAGATCAAAATTAGCTAACAGTTCCCAATCACTCTAATTCTAACTCATTAATTCAAGCATTTTTGTTTCAGTATCGGCCAGACTTTCCAAGTTTCATCAAGGAACATGCTGTCTTCATTGACTTGGCTCCAAGACTTCAATTATTGGCTGAGGAGATACTACAGAGACAGATTCAACTCATCTGTTTAAACCTGAAAGAGGTAGAGTTCTCCTGTTGGTCATCCAATAAGAACTTCGCCCTTTTCTTAATAACTGTGTAAACAATAAAGTTACCTATTTATTGTTTTATTGCTTTATAATTTCATTGGATATTCACTGTTTGTCATATGATAATTTTCTCAAATACAGGCTATAGATGGTGCAGATGGCTTTCAGAACACACACCAAATGCAGCAGTATGAATCTGCAAAGTTTAGTATTGATCAGGTAGTATCTGTGACCAATTTTGGAGATACATCACTCTAATCAATGGAGTCAATTAAACTTCCTATCTATCCTAAAAAGAAGTCTGAGAGATATCCTTTTCTGATAACCAGGTCGTTTTCAGCCTTGAGAAAGTCCGTATTATATGGGAGCCACTTTTGCCTCCTTCCACTTACAAAAGAAGTATGTGCATGGTTCTGGAAACTGTTTTTTCTAGAGCGGCTAAGGACATTCTCTTTCTAGATGATATTGCAGCTGAGGAAACATTGCAGGTACCATAAAAGCTTTATAACAAAAGGTTGCAATGTAAGTTGCATTTTTATTCTGTTATGTGTAATCCATTCTTATGTTTGCAGCTTCAAAGACTGATACATTTGATGCTAGAAAGTTTATCTCCTGTATTCTTGTCCCTGTCTGCTGCCAACCAAAAAAGTCTGGGAGAAGAGGGTCCTGTGTATTCTCTTGATGAGCTTATACCTTCTCTTCGTAAAATTCGTAAACTGGCAGGTAAACATAATTTGTGACCCTTACAGTTTTTCATCCATACTCTTAAGCTATCTGGTGATTCTTTCCTTGAAAAAACTGACATTTGTTTCCTTACTTGATTAGATTTGTTAGATATGCCTTTGAAGTCCATTACCATGGCTTGGGAAAGTGGTGAACTCGTTAGTTGTGGTTTTTCACTTTCTGAGGTATGACTATCTTTTACCATGACTTCTCATGATTAGCTTCTTACGAAAGCTTGAACCCAGACATGAAACATGGCAAAGATAGACAAAATTTTTACTATTATATGTTACATAGTGTATTGTCGTTTCGCGTCCAACCAGTGTGTCTAACAAGTCATCTTTTTTAGAAGTGTTAGTGCAATATAATTTGGTTTAATATCTATTTTTTTCACTTCCAAACTTTTTGAGTACTAATGTGAACATAGGATAGGGGTGAACAAAGTTTCCTTTATTAGTTGAGAATAGTCAATTGATGAACGGTTTAATGTTTAGTTTCTTAATTTTTTTCCTTCAAATTCATTTGTTCAACAAGAATTTATTATTGTGAGTGTTAATTGAACTTTTAATGCAATTACAGATTAGAGATTTCATCAAAGCGATATTTACGGATTCACCACTAAGAAAGGAATGCCTGTGGAGGATAGAAAGCGCTGCCTTATGAAGACTGGATCTCCTTTGTAGCGTACCAGCTAATTATTTTGTCCTAACTTCCTTTCTTTCTCCCAATTCTACCAACTGAAGAGAAAAGAAAGCAAAAAAGAAAAAAGGCTTTTTGACATTGGGTTTATGCCTAGTTTAATCGTTATTTTATACACAATTATACACAAGATACCAAGTGATGGTATCTTGTTGTAAACTCTGCATGTAAATATTTTCCCAGAAAGAAAATGGCAAAAGGTTAACATGGTTGAGAGAAAATGGTGCAATATGCTCAATAGCTGTTTGTGACAAGTGCATTTTTTTTTTTTTTGTATTATATCAATTGATATCCAGAGTCATGTTCCGATTAATTCGATTCAGGATTTACAGTGGTCAATTTAAGGGGTTATACTTCCAACGTAGTTTTTTTCATGTTTAAGCCGCAAGTCGATCTTGAGAACTTGGTTAAGGGACTTAATATCAAATACCATTAGGTCAATTGTCCGGTGGTCGGCAAGTGCATTTAGGGAGGTGATAACATGGCTGATCAAGACCGGAAATGATTAGGGAATAATCTCAAAATAAAAATTACATATATATTTAAACGTTTTATGGCATGCGTATTGCACTTTTTTGAGAGAGATAATTGTCGGTAAGAGTGTTGGTTTCTAAGGTTGTAATCAGTTGAAATTTAGGTGTTGATTAAACCTGTCCTTGTGTGTTCTTGATGGGTTGGGACTTGGGACCTCGCATCTGATCGTGTCCATCAAAGGGCATAGAGAGCCACACTTTTTGTCTAGGTTGGTCATATTTGCAAGCTCAAACTAACCTGTAAAGACCCCTTGCGAAAATGATCTAGTGGAGTTGTGGGTCTCTGGCTGCAGAATGGTATTGAGTTTGGGAGTCTCGGGAATGGAAAAGAGTGATGGAAGTGTGAATCAATCTGTAAATTGGATTTTATAATTAATTGAATTGAATTAGTTAGATTTTTTATGTCGATGGTTCAATATAAAAAAAAAAGGGGGTTTGGGCCAAGTAAACCACGCCCAAGCACCTTATTGGTCAGGCCCAAGGTTTCAGAAAAGCTACCGAGCCCACTAAATGTTCCAAACTAATTGGCCTCGCAATTTTTTTTTATTATTTATTTTTTGTTATACGAAATTAAAACCGTAAATTATGGGATTAAAAAAAGATAGTTGTGATTATTAAACTATCTCCTTTAGGATAGGACCCCACAAGCGATGGCCCTCAACTCTACAAGATTTAGGAATGATCATCGAGTCAAACAACGATCAAAATTATTAAAATTGAAATAACCGATTTAATTTGTTTATATAATTTTTATAACTACAATTTAATCTAATAAATCAAAAATCAACAATTCGATTTAACTGATTTAGATGATTAATTTGAATTGATTATTCAAATTGGTCGGATTATTTAAATCTCTATAAAAGATTTAAGTAACAAAACATTCTATTTCTGTAAATATAATAGATATTATTCACATTAACATGTAATTATAAGTTATAATTTTAAAATTTAAAATTCATTAATAATTATAATTGATCAAAAAATTTCAACATCCATAATTCAAATAAAATAACAAAATATAAAATTTTTAAACTAACTCTATTAATCAATAGTTCATTAAAAAAAAAAAGAAAACTAACATTACATCATTAAACTATTTTTCTATTTATCTAAAAAAATATATATGTTTAACTATTTGATCCAAATAAAAATTATTAGAATCAATAACCGTTTAAATAATCAAATTAAAATTTAATTTTACCCAAAATTGAAATTAAAAACCGAATAAACCACCAAAATATATATTAAAAAAAAAAAAAAAGAACTGAAGAAAACGATATTTTTAGTTTTAACAGAAAAGTGTCCACCCTACAAGATTAAGACAGAGTGCAAGGACTACCTCATTGCTTACCAGGGACCAACCGTTTCAAGTAAAAATGGGAAATGATATGCAAGTTATATTACAAATGATTGACTATCAAAATCAATTTAACTCTAAAACTCTCTCTCTCTATCTCTCTCTCTCTCTCTCTCTCTCGCTACAAGTTAATCCACAGGTTCACAACTCATCTTTGCCGGAGTCACTTTCCCCCATAAGTTCTTCAAGGGAAAATTCATCCTCTTCAATGATCTCTCCGTCTTTGCCATCCCATGGTTCTGACTTTACTATCTCAGGAGCTTTTTCTAGGGGCAGATTGCCCTTTCCTCCACGACCCGCTTCTCTGACAAACTCTCTGAGAGATGAAATTCGCCACATCGTCATGAATCAAATCGTACATTTCTGTAGCTTAAACTATTTAATTTGAAGTTGAAAACAGAAACTTACGTGATCTGCTCAAGACCAAATGCACTCTTGAGAGGAGCATATGCTCCCTTCTTGACATTTAATGCTACCAAAGCAGGATATCCATATCCTCCAACACCTACACTAGTCTCCAGGTCATGCTGCTTACCAGCAGCAGCCCATACATAGCTGTAAGATACAATAATTTGGATTTCAGTCAAGACTCCAAATCGCACGGCGGAAGTTCTGTAGGGATATAAACAAGAAGAACATTTGTTAACGCACCTGTAAGGACTCCTCTTAAACTTCTCTGCAACTGACAACAGCATCTCAAGGTACATGTTTCTTCCCTCCGCCTTAGAGTCCAAAATGTCAGGAAGGAAAGCAACAAAGCAGATAGCCGCGGAGCCACATTTATCTTCCATGACATCCTGTATGGAAATATTAGATACAATTACTTACCCCTAAATAAGGTATAAAACATATGGTTTCCTTGGCCAGAGGTATCATACCGGGCCGGTCAGCTCTGTCACTTCAGGAGGCGCAACATTTGTCTCCAGCTGTTCTAGAGCAAAAGATTCAATTGCGCCAGCTACTCTAGGACCGTCGTAAGTGAAAGGGCTGTCTTTATCAGCACCAAATACAAGGATAGTTGGGAAGCCTTTCACATTGAACCTGCTCATCAGAGACTGTAGATTCATCCCATCAGAATCTGAAACTTCAGAGCACCAGATTTATGCTTTAGAATAGCAATAAGAGTGAATCGATCTCATACCTTTTCTGCATCACAGTCAACATGACCTAGCTTCACCTTTCCTTTCAAGTTATTTGAAGCCTTCTTCCACTCTGGAGCAAGCTTCTTGCAGTGTCCGCACCTGTTCAAAGATAAAAGAAACATCTTAGCAGATGGCCGTCGAGTGTTAAAATTTTGGACAATGAAAGCACATGACTAATACATATTATCATATGACACTTACCAAGGTGCAAAGAACTCCACAATCCAAAGTTCTTTGCTTTTAATCACCAGATCATCAAAATTTTGGGAGTTTAGTTCAATGGATGCACTTGGTTCAGATTTTTCACTTGACCCTCCAGAACCTCCACTGGCTTTGCCACTTAAGCGATCTTTCAAAAGCTTCTTAATCTGTGCATAGGAGAAACATTTTAGCATCTGTAGGCAAAATCATTTGCTCACCAGCATTGTAGCTAAACTGAAAAAACTCCGAAATAAAGTTGTCAATCTCCTCAGAGAAACAGGCCTCGACATTGCATGGAGCATCCAGGGAAAAAAAATTAAAAAAAAAAAAGGTCAAAGTGAAATGAGACGTATAAATTTGCATGTCCACAATCAAAGAAAAAGCCATGGTCAAAGCAAAGTAGAAAACTAAGTTTATAGCTGTGGAAAGTTAGGAGAGTGAGATGACTAGGCTGTCTTTCTTCATTTGCATTTTCCCTCTTGTATGCCCAAATATTTAAAAATTTAATGTTCATGCTTTAAACTCACATAAAAAACACATGTTTACAACAACGCAATTTGAATAGTACACACAGAAAAGGAAGTGGGAACGTCCTTTTGCTGTGTTCCTAGTTTATGCAGCCTAAACACTCCCTGAATATAAAGATTTCTCCCTAATAATGACAACAATATCATGTAGAAAGAATATGACAAATTAGCCTTTTGTCCACTAATCAATCAAATGTTACATCCAGAAATTTTGATAAACAGAATACAGTAAGCATGCACCCTGAAGTAATAATAGTGAATAAATTGAACAGGCTGAATAAGAATGATCCATCCAAACTTATTGTGACACTTTCTAGAAATAACAGATAAGGAACAGTTGCAAATATAGTCAAAATAATTTTGGGTTGTATGAAAGAAAAAAACGACTTTTGCAGCACAATTGCCCAGCCAACATGAAAGAGAAAAAACCAAATAAAATCTGAAAGGAAAATATTTAACAGGAATTATTAATTTCCTCGAAGAATTCAAATAGACCTGCTGGAGAGCAAATTCAGCTATGGGTTTGACTTCTCTTGCTCCTTGGTAATCCATTGGAGGCTTTCCAGGTACAAACACCTTTATAGTTGGAAACCCTCTGATTCCATACTCCTGCACAAACAAATGTAAATCAGATTGATTATTTAAAATTAGGGACAAGAAATCAGTGTCAAACAGATGCTTAGAAGGAATGAAGAATTATAACTTAAAACGTAACCACATAAATTTAGTAACACAAAAAGACACCGAGCATTCCAGAATCAAGGGATCAATTAGCAGAACAATTGGGTACAAGGCAATTTGGTAAAGATATATGCTGATGCTAACTAAAAAATTCTCTCCTTTTTCTTAGCATGCCATGTCGCTACATAACTGCATCCATCCTTATTCAGATTCCATTTACCGCTCATCCCGGCTAAAGTGACTATCAGTTGAAGTCTATATCAGTTCACGATGAAACTTTTGAATGCCTGCACTAGCTCTTCATGAGGAAACTCCTGAATGTCTGCACTCACTACATGGCATCATTTCATAACAGAAGTACCATCTTAGTTGTAACTACCTTGGTATGATTGACTTTACTATTAGGAAGAAATAATCTAGAAAATACTAAAATTTATACTTTGGTATTACCAATTAAGTAATTAAGTTATCCGTAAAGATATGAATCTTAAGAATTTAGTTGAGAAGATGACTTTATATATGAATGAGTAGTATAGGGGAATTTGAACCAGTTGAATTAATGCACTAATATTATTATTATTATTAATTTTTTTTTAAGTTTCTATGGAGATATATATATATTTTTTGGCCTCTCCTTTCTTCTATATTGGTATTAAACGACCGACCCCAAAATTTAGGATTAAAACTCAGTTTTTTGTTATTGTTGTTGTATTTCCAATTAAGTAATTCTGCTTATATTCTAGACAATTTTATTGTGAAAAGATGAAGTTCATCCTTCACCCCTTTCTTATGCTTCAGTTTATCAAATTATAGGATAGGTCTCAGTTAAATGCTAAAGAACGAAATGAAATGTCTCAAAAAACACTAAAAATTGAAAAGATAATATGGTTTTCCAAATAACTCATGTTAGATGATAAAACACTGTTAGCCACTCCAAATATGGAAGTTTTTAGCACATGCAAGCTATCAACAAACCTGAGCAAGGGATTGATGAGCATCAGCATCCAGAGCTGCAACAGTTGCAACACCTTTCAATACAGTAGCTGCCTTCTCCCATGTAGGTGTCAGAGCTTGGCAATGACCACACCAAGGGGCAAAAAATTCAACTAAAACAACTCTATTTGAGTCTAAAACCTGCCACAATTCCATGAATCAAATGTTAAAGCGAAACCCAGAACTCTAAAAGAACTGACTTTGTAAAAGAAACTAAACTAATGGAGACTTCAACACAAGCTCTCAATGTTTTTAAAGCCCCTGAGATGTATAACTTATGGATTGGACACACCAAATTGAGTATCCAACATATCGAAAGAGTATCTAACGTGTCTAATGTCCAACTTGGTGTGTGATATAGGCATGACTGCCATTTTGATTTGTTCATGCTTGAAACCGTAAAATCGGCGGGTTAAGTAGCACAAACAAAGCATATATATATATATATATATATATATATATATATAAGTTATATGCAATTTTCTAATCAACCAACTGATTTCCATTTCAAAATGCTACTTGCGTTTCCAGAGATCTAACAGTAGACTTCTCACATTTTACAACACGTGGATTCCGATCTCCTAGTATCGAACTCCCATCTAGTAAAGGGACCTTGAACAGTGCTGAACATAAACATGTGACTCGGTTATCATAAAATCAGCTGGTCAGGTAGCGCTTTTTTTTTCTTTTTTTTTTTTTAAATGCCTTTTTTTTTTATCAACCAACTTGAAGGGTAACGGTCCACTAGTTTCCAAAGCTCTAAGACTAGTCTTCTCATATTTAACACATTCAAAATAGCGTATGGATTCTGATCTCCTAGTATCTGGCAATCAAATCGAACTCCCACGTCGGAGAGTCACCTTGTACCGATGTTGAACATAAACATATGACTCAATTTTCGTTTTTACAATGGGAAACCCCAATTCTATGACAATCTCATTCAAAACAATTTCCAAACAAACAGTCAAAACCGTAACATCTACACTGTTAATTCTAATCGGAATGAACACTCAGAAGCAGATGAGATCTCGAAATTCAACTGTCAAAACTGATTGCTCAATAATTAGCATATAAGATCATACAATTCGAAGCTTACTTTAGAGAGAGAGAGAGAGAGAGAGAGAGAGAGAGAGAGAATACCTTAGACTTGAAATTTGAGGGAGTTAGCTGAAGAACAGGAGACGAAGGTCCATAAAGAGCATTGACAACTCCTCCAAATTGAATTAACAAACATGAAAATGCGATCAACAACGATATTGATTTACACATTTCTCTCTCTCTCTCTCTCTCTCTCTCTCTCTCTCTCTCTCTCTCTCTCTCTGTCTCTGTCTCTGTGGTTGGTATCAAAGCACCGCAGAAGAAAATAGAGAAGAAAAACCCTCGACGATTTTGCAAGAGCTACGTGTGACGACCAATAGGAATTGTCCACGTGAGCTTCATGCGTTGGTTGTCATAGAAAAATTGTTCTCATAGGTTAACGCACAACAATATACCTGTGGAATTAGTGACACATGTATACCTGATAAAAAGTGATAAAATGTATTTTCTTCCTTCTTTTTTTTTTTTTTTTTATTTCTTAGAAAACCTAATTTCTTTGCGTTATACCGATCGATATACGAAATTATATTTTAAGTAATTTGGTTTGTTTACGTTATACCAATCGATATACGAAATTATATTTTAAGTAATCTGGTTTGAGTGCTTAGTTGGGACAGCTCTCCTAATATTATTTTTTTATTTTTAAATTTTAAATTTAAGATTTAGTTAAGAGATAACTAAAAATCAATTATCTTTTGGATCGACTATTTAGTTAGATCACCAAGCATAATATAATTTTGTTAATTCTTATTAATTAATAATATATAACTTATCTCTTGTATTTCTTTTTATATAAATTATCGGTATTGATAATTTTTTTGTGGATTTATTAAATTTAATTTAAATCTAATTAGATATTTAAGAAATAAAACTCTTTCTCTATTTTGTTATATATAAAATTTAAATTCAAGAAATTATTTAAAAAATATATTAGTATTCTTTTTTTTTTTTGGTATCATGTCTTAAACACTGCTAGATATTTAGGATTTTACTCCGATTAATCCGGATTGACAGCTTAGGGTGGGTCTCTCAACGGGGAACACTCCATACACATGAGGGTCCGATATTTTTAGTGAGAGTTGAATCTCGATTATGTTTATGAGAATTCAATTCTACATTCAATTGAATCAACCCACGTCGGAATCATTATTCAAATATCAAATAAATTAGCCCTCGCTCCTTCCGCCAGATATTTAGAAAAACAAAAAACCAAGGTGTTTGATTGAAAAAGGGCCTCCTCAAAATGCAAAAGGGCTTTACACCAAACTTGGGCTTGCATGGGTGATAGTCCTGAAGAGACTAGTTCCTCCCCCGGGAAGAGGAGGACCATGTGAGGCCCATGAACTTCCCTCGAACTTCCCATCTGGTTAGTGCCTTGGGCAGATTGCGAGAACTTTTCAGATCCGGAGATCCGCTGAGACCCGTGTCTACGATAATAATCGGTGAATCGGTATTTCTTTTATTATTTTTTTAATAAATTATTCGTTCGATATTTAGAGTTTTATCTCGAAATCTGTCAGATCTCAATTGAGAGAATTCTGTTCGATATTTAGAGTTTTATCTCGAAGTCTGTCAGATCTCAATTGAGAGAATTCTCTCCCAACAATATTTTTTTCGTATTCAGTGAAAATTGAACTCCCGATCTGATTAAAAACTGAAAGTGTCATTCCCACCTACACCAACATATGTCGATATTTCTCTTGCTATAATAGTTATCTTATCCCTCTAGCCCAACCTTAATATAGTCCAAAAATTGGGCTTGGCCGGCCCCAAAGAACTCTCGCCTCATATCAACTCTGTTTTTGTCTATTATTTTTTCCAGTTTAAATTTTAAATTTAAAATTTTAAAAAAAAGTTAAAACAAGAAAATCACCTCTAAATAGAATTCCTCTAAATATTTAAATCGAATTAATCAAAATATAATTTTATATATATCGATTATTGGAAGACGCAGACAGGTTAAGTTTGGAACCTATAGAGTGATCCCAAGCATCGTCCTTTCAGTTACATCTTTTAGCCTGTCATGCATTTGTCTTTACGTACACGACCAAAACTAACCCTTCTCTCTCTCCCAATCCATTTGTAACGTCTCCCATCGAGTGCAAAAGCAAGAAAAAGCCGGAGTCATGAGGCTCATTGTTTTATTCTGTTGCCAACCATACCTTTTAATCCTCCCCCCCCCCCCAATTACAAAAAGACTATAAAATGAAGCCAACCCCTCATGAGATAAGCAAAATCCCTCCCCCCACATACTGTTCAACATTCACTTCTTTGCAGTCACACCACATTGGGCGATGCACTAAAGAGAGAAATGGAAAAGGCCAGTGAGAAGCATAAAAAAATGGAGAAGCTTATTAAGTATGCAATAAAATTGAAGAAACTGTTCATGTCCTCGAAGGAAAACAACTTTGACCATTTTACTACTAATTCATCTCCATCTCCACGTGCCATTCATTGTGATGAGCTCTTTCTCACTTCAGATGTCAAAAAGGGTTATTCTAGACGCGATATTGATGATGATTTACTCCTTGCTGGTCATATTGCTGCTCAGAATCACTTCTCTCTCAGGCAAAACATCCATCTTTGAGAGAGAGAAAGAGAGAGTTGCTTTTGTAATACATATCTCTAAGTCTGTCTACGGCATGATAGAATAACCCAAAGCCTACGGTTTTAAGTTAAACAAAAGCATGAGTACACAAAAGCCTTCTCGTTGTCATCGCAGTTAGTATATTTTTTCCCCCTTACCACTCAAGTTAAGTTCTTGCCTTTTCTTTTGGGTTCTTTGGAACAGGTTTTGAGTATAGGTTCATACAATAACATCTTTTATGAAACTTGCTCTTGATGCACATATTTTTTGGATTGTTGAAAGGGAAGTAAGGGGTGGCATCCATTGCTTCCCCTTCTGGGTGAGTGACTATGAAGGCTTCCTCCTCCATTAAATGTTCGGTTTAAGCCCTAACTTTTGCCTCTATTGATGCCTATTAGCCCACTAAAATATTAAGGAGAGGTATACCCTATATAACTCGATCATCTAGATTTACTTTCGCAATGATCAAATTTAAACATCAAAATTATGATCTAACCTTGTAGGCATAGTCGAGTGGTTAAAATAAAAAACTTTTATTTAAGTGTCTTTCTCGAGATCTAATATTGAAACTTTTATAGGTGCGTGTAGTTACGCGATTTTCGTAATTCCTATATAATTAAAAAAAAATTCAAAATTATAATATCGTGACTAAGGTTCTGCATCCACTCTAGGGTTCATGCTTAAGAAATCTGCATCAACCATAGCATGGAAAAGCATAACTTTATCACAATGTCGATATCTATATATAATTCAGTTTGATTCGCTTCTCTATATATATATATATATATATAATGTTTTTAAGATAGTGAATTATTCTTCATTCTCTTATCCAAAAAAAAATGATGCAGAACATTTTCATAAGAAAATAAGAAAATAGATTTTTGATTATTTCTATTTATTTATTTATTCAAATTAGTAATCGTGGAGAAAAATCAAATATCACTAGACTATTTTTACGTAGGCCATAAGTAAATATGATTTGTACAAAGTTCTACATGATATACATTTTAATAATGGAACTCTCATATGTAGTCATTTACTTATAAAAAGGTTTTGATCTCATTGGAGCTTAAAGAAAGACATAAGAGGGTTGTAGACAAGCTGCTTAGCATTCACACCAAAAACAAAATCTGCATGAGCGTAGTCCTCTATATACTGCACAACAAGCTTATCGGCTCGGTGATCTTTGAGGTTGTCAAGCAAGACCTTCACGTCGTTCACATCAGAAAGAGTGTCCTGTCCTCCATAACCGAGGAAGAGAGGGAAGTCTTCCGGAATGCTTGTCATGTTGTACACAGGTGGTGTTAGTTTCCCGTAGTGTTCCATGTTGTCATTTTCATTGCCGTAATCGTACATTGCAATCGTCCCTTGTCTTATCACTATTCAAAATTTTCAAAATTCAATTAACACTGAGTTAAGACATGCTATAATTCATGAACAGAATAAGATATCAATGTTTCTAAGCTATCGATGATAATCTATCGATGTATTTATAGCATCGATTCTGATCCTAAACATGGTTTTTCTCAATTTTCTTTTGTTCCCTACATAAATTTCTAACTCCGCCGTCTTCTAGGATTTGGTAGCTCATTTTGGAAAAGCTGTGAACTACAATTCCTTATTTCTTAGCTTGTTTACAACAGTAGGGATATATCCATGATGGTGGTCAAGAGTCTATTTCTCCATGAGAAATGCTCATCTTAAGGAGTAATTTCCATCACAACCTTTTGACCCATTAAGTGGAATTTTCTTTTTTTCTTTTTGCACCTTTCCAAGATTGGTGTCACAATTCTCCAATGCTTAAGACATCTTATCTCGTGTGGGAGAATATATTAATGTTTTTTTTTTTTGTGGCAGAAAATGGAGCCTGACTCTTTCTAGTTAAGAGGACCTAGCTGGGAGGAAAAAAAGAAAGCAAAGTTACAACCAAGAAGACAACCATTTGCTAGTTCTTTGGACATGTTCCATTATTATAATATTCAATTTTTAATTTGCATATTTGGGTCAGCGTCTATAGTTTATGAAAAAAATGAAGCCATGAGCTGACCGCAAACCAAGATATTTATATTCGAGATAAAATATAATAAATATTTAGAATTATAATTTTAAGAGGGTGGGAATTAAAATTCTTAGAGGGTAAATAATATTTAAGATTATACTCGATAAAATTATAATATTAAAAAAATAATAAGGGAGACAGCTGCGCCCTGCTCTCTCCCTTCGCCTCTGGTTAGAGGAAACTTTTGTAAATTGGCATTTATAGTTCATTAGGGAAGACTTACTCTGAGCCAGATGAATCATATTTTTGGTGGAAGTTGGCTGAGGTTCATGATTTAGAAAAGCATCTGAGTTGGAAGAGTTGAGACAACAATTCTTGCCTGCAGACAAACATATTTAGATGCCACTGACTGTCCAAATCAAGAACAACCGATAAGTACATGTCAACCAAGTTGATTCAAGAACATCAATGTACTACCTACCTGTAAATGCTGTCATCAAGTCAGAGCAGTTCATGCCCGGCATGCCACAGATTTTAGCAAGAAGCTTTGCTGCAACATCCCTATTCAATGCAAAGATACTTGGTCTCAATTCTTGGTAAAAGCTGTTTTAAGCATCGGACAGTATTAGTATGGAAAGTCTAGACTTACTCTCCTGGAACAAATTCCCGAAGACCTAACCAGTACAATTCCTTCACACCCCAGTAAGGAGAGAATCGGTAGATGAAATAAAAATATCAATTGAAACTTGAACTAGGAAGAGAAGTCATGGTGTGCATTAATTACCTCGGCTAAAAATGCATCAGCAGCCGCTCTTGTTAATGGTGAAGGTAATTGACTCAGGTAAGCTATTGGGCTAAGCAGCGCAGCTGATCTGAACATATTCGGTAAGTTATGTTGTGAAAATGATGCCAATGCCATTAAAGTTCCCTGTATGAGGTAAACAAATGCAGTCCTTAAAACTTGGAAAAAGAAAAGAAAAGAAAAGAAAAAGGTTAGATAAAAATCATAAATGGCCAATGTTGTTCACCAAGGAATGTCCAACATAGTGTAGTTTTTGTCCTGTTTGGTCATGAACATACTGAACGGTAGCAGAAAGATCATAAGCCACAAGTTGATCCCATGTCCAATACCAATAAGCCTAATAAAAAAAAAGGGAAAAAAATAACTAAAACTGCAATAAAATCTCAAAAAAATGAAGGAACCAAGTCTTAGATATACCGCATCACTTGGACTAAGCGAGACATATCCTCGACTATATTTAGTCCCACGAGCATTGGCTATCCAAACATCATATCCATTATCTGCCAAGATGAAAGCCAAAGACTCCTCCGGAGAATTCATCAACCATGTTATTCCATCCTGACACAGAACATTAACCAAAAATAAACCTTGGTCCTACGTTGTCTATCAAGAGAAATGGTTGGTAGTTACTAACCATCATCAGGCCATGTTGTAAAAGAACTGGTGGCTGATTCGCTGCCTTACCAGAACGTGACATAGGCATCCTCTGCATGCTGAGTATATAGCCATCCTTTGTTGTTACTTTATGTTCATGGCAAAGGTAGCCTTGAGCCTGAACCATCATTGCGCAAATACTGTCACTAGCATTGAGAGATGAGGCAAACTTTGCTCTTGCTTCTGCAGAGGCAGTGAAAAGAAACAGTAACACAAAAGAGCCCAACCTGCAAGCCATTTTGGCAAGTATCTCACTAAAGCTCTAGAATTTTATAGTGGACGGTCTGCATAAACAGACAGAGAAGATAATGACTGGATAATTAAAGAAAAATTGGAGAGCAACAAAAAGGGCTTGTATTTTAACGATACTGATCATTATTTTAACTTGGAAACGAGAATGGGACAACTAACAAGAAGCATAAACAATGTAAGCCTGATTATTAATAAATAATCTCATTGGCGTAAAATGGATTTAGTTGAAATAATGATATTTAGATGAATATGTAGTAAAATTAAAAAAGATAAAATTAGAAATAAAGAAATACGTATTGAGTTGGAAGTGAATTCAATTATAGATAAAATATAAGAATATTACCAAAAATAATTTGGATATGTGTAAGAAATACCCAAAAATGTATTAGTTAGGAGATGTGAAATCTTAAATATAGAAAATTTAGTGAAATGTTGAAATAGGCTATTAAAAATCTTGATGCAAATTATCTTTCAAGATATGAGTGTTAAGTGTTTAATTGAATAGATGTCTTTAGATAGAAATAATTGGGTAGAAGAATCTAAAATAGTTAAATTATCTCTTTTTTATTTTTATTTTTTTAATATTATCTTCTTTATTTTTACTTTCAACCTCTAATTTTATGTTTTTTTTTTCTTAATCCTATATTTATCTCACAAACAATCGACTCTAAAATTTGATATTAAGGTTCAAACTATTGTTATTGAAGAAATGAGTCAAAAATCAAATGGACAAAATCGTATCATCCACATTATCATTTTTTTAGATATTTTAACCGATTCAAAATTACTCAATTTAAAATTTTCTTAGCTTATTGATAATGCAAACCGTTACCTAAAAATTTGGTTCATTTGATTTGTTTAATATTGATCATAGATCAAACAAGGTGATACCTTTTAATTTTCTCATATTATTGAAAAAGCAGCGTGGCATTTGGGACTGCGTGATTAATACGGGAGGCTAGAAAATTGTATTATAATGCAGATTATGATTGCAGACACCCATTAAACTACAACAAACTGACATATGATTAGTCAAAAGAATTGTATATTAAGTAGATCAAGACGTGGATGAGGAGTGTAATTATATTTTAAGTTTGCAAAGGGAACAGATTAGTTCAGATTGATGGCTGATTGATCGGATAAGGGTTTTCTGATTCATTCAGATGTAATATGTCCCAAATAAGATCTTGTAGCCACTATGATCAAAATTGAGTTCGCATTGAAGGGGTGACATTATCAACATGTGAGTTCAATGGCAAGATACTAAACTCTCTTGATTAATATCTTGAGTTTGAGTATTGAGAATACAAAAACAAGCACGTGAAAAACTGTTAAAATCGGATTAGTGGGATTTCCGGTGGTTAAGCACCAAAAAAAAAAAAATACAGAAGGGGTGGCATTTCCTCCTATTGCATGGCCTCATTGGGTGAGACCCCGTCCAGACATGACCATGTAAGCCTCCTATTTATGGTGAAATATCTTTTTGAATCATAACTACTGCCATTAGGGCTTGCCCATTACAACATCAACCGTCACCAAGATGCCAAGGTGCCCCAGCTACGCTCTATAACTCAATTGTGAGAGCGTACTTTCCCAAGCAATTTCTTTTGATGAGTATTTGTTGTTACAATGTTAGTTCTTCTGCCACTTGTGCGACCACCACGATGATTTGGACCATCCACAAGTCTTTGATGGAAACACGCACATAAACATGAGAGCAGAACACCGGATAAACTTTTTTATGCTCATCTGAAAATACTTTATCAAGTCTGCATGACAAGTTTGCAGCCGCTAATGCAATTCAACTAATGACATATGCCAGAACAGAACAGAAAGAAGAAGTTCAGAGGAACAAGGAAGAAGAAGTTCCAACTTCCTTTTACTGCTCCTAGCGCTCTAGACATGGTATTATCAATTCATTCCAACGCACGGTAATCCTACAAATAGAAGGTCTTCTTGGCTACAAATAGAAATGTGGAAAAGACAGCATTCTGCATGTGATCAAATGATTGACTGTTGACTATATATACACTGAGATTTACAAATTTCTTCGCTTGTACTATATATGATACATTACTATCCAGTAGAAAATGTAGAAGAACATATATGTTTCTTGGCTATAGGACAACGATGAAAAAGGCTATACTGCTTGGTATGTTGTGATATAGTTGTCACTGAAGCTTGAAGAAAGCCATGAGTGGGTTGTATACAACTTGCTTATCATTCTCACCCATCACATAATCTGCTTGAGCATAATTATCTATGTACTCAACCACGAGCATATCTCCTTGGTGACCTTTGAGGTTATCTAGCAACTGCGCATCTACTACATCAGAAAGTGCATCCTACCTGCCATAGCTAAGGTAAAGAGGAAGATCATTTGGGATGTAGGTCATGTCATACACCGGAGGAGTTAGCTGTCCATAGTGTTTCCCGTTCTCATCCTCATGGTCATAGTCATACAGTTGTATAATCCTCGTTCTTATCACTTTCCATAAATTACACAATTTTTTTTAATACATATGATTCAACTGTCAATATAGTAGTTTGTGAAGGAGGAACTGAGGTTACTCACCCTGTGCCAGAGGGATCATGTTTTTGGTTGAAGTTGGTTGTGGTTCATTTTCTGGGAAAACATTTACGACCAAAGAGTTCAAGCAGCAGTTTTGACCTGTCATAAGTTTGTAAAGGACCAGTAAATCATCAATCATTGAAGACTTTTTCAATTGCTAATTGGCAAAAACAAGAATTACATACATTACCTGTGAAGGAGGTAAGCAATTGAGTGCAGTCAAGACCCGGGAGTTTGCAAACCTCTTGGAGAAGTTTAGCTGCAGCCTCACTGCAAAAGAGGGGAATTCAGAACAAAAAGCAATTCGAAAAGGCACACGACTCTTTAGAACCTTTGCTGATTATGGTTTTTCTTGGAATTGTCAAGAATAAAGGAAATTTCAAAGAACAAGTATACTATATATCAATGAATAGGTTGCATCCAACCGGTAAAGGACTTCATACCTACCCTTTTGGATCAAATTCATCTATACCCAACCAGTATAAGGCCTGTCAATAGATAGAGAAATAGAGAGAGGAGAGAGATTATGTATGTGAAGTTAAAGGATTTGCAGTAACTACAGAGATTGTCTCACACTGAATCTTACTTCAGCAATAAATTTTTCTGCTGCATTTCTAGCGAGCGGAGAGGTGATATTACCCATATGAGCAATCGGGCAAAGGATAACCGCAGATCTCAGCATGCTCAACAGTTGCTCTTGTGAAAATGCGGCAAGAGCAATAAAAGTTCCCTATGAAAGAATTTCATTTGTTAGATCACACCATCAGATATATATCTAAAATCTTTAAGCAAAAGTTGGAGAAACTAAAGAAGTTGAAATTCACCAGAGAGTGCCCAACATAATGCAATTTCTGTCCTGTTCGATCGTGCACATATTGGAACATGGCAGGAAGATCATACGCTACTAATTCATCCCATGACCAATCCCAAAAGGCCTCAAAGCAATAAAAAACAAATCATGAGCTCAATTTCATTGGAAAATGGATAATGGAAAGAAGAAGAGAAACGTTTTAGGAACGAAGCTCACAGGATCCCCAGGCTTTGAGTGATGTATGTCCACGACTGAATTTTGTTCTGCGTGTATTAGCTAGCCAAACATCGTAATTATTATCTGCCAAAAGCAATGCGAAGGACTGCTCTGGTGGATTCAGCAACCATGTTATTCCATCCTACCACTGGCCATGAACAGCTTCATCAGTTAATTAAAAAAAAAAAATCAGAAAAGTATGCATCATGGTGAAGATCTTGCGAAAGACCAACAATTAGGAGACCATGCAGTAACAAGACTGGAGGCTTATCCCCTTTTTTCCCACCTGCGCGGCCTTGTGGCATTCTCTGCATGCTAAGAATAAAGCCATCTTGTGTTGTAACCTGAAAGAAAATCAATAAATCTCATGATGTTTAACGTCTTGGAGTTTTTCATAGAAAATGGAAATTGCCGAATTAACTGTATGTTCTTCGCAAACATAGCCTCGTTTCTCCACCATCGATTTGCAAATGCCATCCTCTGCATCTTGTGCCCATTGTTGGAGAAGAGCTTTGTCCTTGCACCAAATGCTGAGCAGCAACATAACAGAAATAGAAAAGCTAGAGTGCTAAAAGCCTAAGACATATTTCAGATGCTTTGCTCCTTACATCCTCAACTCAATTTCCCAGCATTTTTTATGGCAGAAGATTGAAGATACAACCAAAACTCAGCACAAAAACAACAATTCAAAGTTAAATTTAAGTAAGAATAAAATAAGTGTTCATGGTACGAGAGTTTTTACAACTTCTATAATTGATGTCCATAATGCATATAATTTGATCAAATTATCTGTCGGGGCCTTCTGAATTTAATTCAAAACATACAAACTAGATATAGCTCTAAATTTCACCACTTCCACGGTATTGTGGTTGTCTGGATACTACTTAGCTTCTTCTGCATTGGAGGAGATTGGGTAGGTCATTGTGGAAATATGATTCTAAGGGCTTGTTTACTGCTTCAAAGAACTTCAAAGAGTAATATGTCCTAGTTTCCATGTCTCCTAGGTAAGAACTTAGTAGCTCCAAAAAATGCACTGTAAAGAAAAAGACCCACCTAAGCATACTCACATGAGAAAAGCATTTTGATTTCCCGCGTTGATACCAAAGCAAAGTTAAGACCACTAGTCTAACCTAAGAACGAGCTCTGGCCTTACTTTTTTGTCCATTTTCCCCATAATCATCTTGTGAGAACAAACAGCAGACCTAATTAATATGAGACAATACCCCCAAAATAACAGGGTTTTAAGGTTTATCTTGATTACCACAAGCCTAGACACTAATCATATGGACCTTACCTAGTGACAGCTTATATTGTACACAGTAAAGTCAAAAAAGAAAAGGCAGAACTTTCTCAGCTTAAATCTTGGATGCTCGGACCAAAAACCAAGACAATGTTTTGAGTCCTACCTTCCCTGAGCAGAGAGAATCTTACATATTATAATTTTCATTCAACTTACTCCATATGGTTGTTGGATTGTGTTAAAAGGAATCTGCACTGTGGTGAGATTTATTTAGTTTCCACTTCTCTCATCACTTCTTTCCATCTCTCTTTTCAATAACTCATACAGTAAACTAAGTGCCACATGTCACAATCCCGACGGTCACTTACTAACCCTGTTGTTTTTGGTGAGTTATTGTTAAATCATGCTAATAATTTTTCCCCTTCGAAAATTGCCCGTGTCCTGAATACAGATACCCATAATACTAGAGTGAGCTGATTCATATGGTAGAGCCCGGAAGAACATGAAAATTATGAGCCACTCTGCACTTGGCGAAGAAACTAAAATTATATAAATTTGGCTACAAAAAAGTTTATAAAAAGAAAGGGAAAAAGAAAAACTACATATATATTGCTTCTGATAAATGCCAGTGCCGATTAAGTAAGTAGTAGTGCTATCATCTGAATCGGCAAGACAGGGTTTTGATGGTTACACAGCAGGAACTGTTATAAGCTGTTACCATTGTGAGCAAGATTAATGGGTTTCTCCTGACTGGCAATGCAGCAACATCCTGTACGGCTTTCGATGTTTTACTGCATTTGCCGGTGTTTTTGCTGCAGTTTCTGAACCTCTAGATCTCAACAATGGTCTTCTTAGGAATTGTAACTTTGAATTGCTGAGTTTCTCCTTATTTAAGGGCACTGAAGCAGCCTCCTGTTCTGTTTTCGATGTTTTTGCTACCTTTTGAAATTTTAACTGCATTTTCTGAAGATTTGGGCTCACCAGTGGACTTCTTAGCCGATCGAAAAGAACTGGTCTTCTTGGGAGTTGGAACTGCCACCATTTAGGTTTTTTCTGCCCTAACAATTTCATCTGCTCCCTTCTGAACTCCCTATTTGCATACCACCTTCCACCTCACCAGCCTAGAACATACCTGCACATTTAACAAAAGGAGATTTTGAACCAAGCGGAAAACAAGGCCAGGTTATGTAAAAATGTCATTTGTGTATTTTAAAGTAAAAGGTTGGAGGGGGGGGGGAAGCAATCATCTCGAAGATGAGAAACAAGAATGGCTACTTACACAGCTCCAAACTTTTAAAAATGGGATATCTTTTTATGGATTTCCCAGATATTGTGGTGTGCGGTTCATCCTATTAGGTTATGGCGCATTCATGGAAGATTGTTCACCTTAATGCTGCCGCAAAGTATTGTTCTCTGAGGTAATTTCAACACCTTATTAATTTCTACAGATAATTACATCCATAGTCCCTCTACTTCATCAAAAGGTTCCATTAAATTCCTCTTTGTTCAATCAATTAGTTCTACTTTTTGATCTAATCCGATCAGATAGCTCGTTTGACCTGGTTGAAGGAGTTCCTGATGTGGTCTAGTTGGCCATGAATTGTGCCAAATATGGTGGCATGGGGCATCATCGTGACCAAAGTAGTCAAAAGAAAAAGAAAAAAGAAGGCAGATTTGATTGCTCATTTCAAATAAGCACAACTTTATGTGAACAGGATACTCTTATATTTTTTATCCTCTCACAGTTTCAAGACAAAGTGTTCTTTCCTTTTATTTTAATGGCAGGATACAATAAATTCTCTTACCTACCTCCGTTTTTGTTTTTATTTCCCAAATAATTCACGCAAACCCCAAGTCCAAAGGGTACACAAACTAATGAACAAATGTAACCTCCCAAAATAGGAGCCACAAAAAACATAAGGTTACAAAAACTAAAGTAAAAAACCAAACTTAGGAAATGGGCACACATCTACCCTCTAGCAACGAACCACCCCACTCTAAATCTTGGCGCACACCCAAGAGGCTAAAGTATACACCAAATATCCCATGGCAATGATTGGAGCCAAATGGCCACAGGGTTAAAAATAACCGATAGCAAGAGCCCTGGATCTATCTGTCGCTGGTGGTAAAAGATTTGTTGTCCCTTAACTATGCGGGAGTTCAACTTTTAATGGGAACGGAGAGGAATTTGTTGGGAGACCCCCTCATCTCGGTGAGCCTCGTATCAATTCAAATTAATTAGAGTAAATCTCAGACACTAGGTAGTGACCAAATCATGATACTAAAAAAAAAAAGGAACCCTTGATCTCCAAGTCCATGTTGGTGAGTGATTTAACCCTTAAGTAAGAGTTCAGATTTGAATTTTGTGTATAAATAAAATAGTGGTTGAAAGAGTTTTATCGCTTCTAAATCTAACTTAATTTGAATTGAATTTAATTAAATTATATGTGATCATCAAATACCAATGAAAAAAAAAAAAAAAAAAGATCTTTTGGTGAAGAGAATAGATCAAACCACCTGCAAAAATCACCAACCTAAATGGAAAATTTTCGACCCTCACGTTGTTTGGCATCAATCAGAACCAACCTCGTGCACATGAGCTTCAAATAAGGGCCGTTTGGCCACCGTCTAATCACATGCCGCCGCCACCAGTTCCTCAGACTTTTCAATCTCCTTGCCAGCTGTTGGAGCTTTCTGAGCCACCACCAAAATCTTACCAACAATTGACAGCAATCATCAACATTAGATCATACCCATTGGTTGCCACAATTGCCAAACAAGCAAGAGAGGGATGTCGAGAGAATGAAGGGCACCTCACCTACGCATGTAAGCAAACATGGGCCGACAGTGTGGATTGTTAAAATTCTTATTTGCATTTTAGGATTCAGTGTCCCTTCGGGGACCTCCGATTTTAGGATTTCAGTCTTATTTCTGGTCTTGTAACAACCAGGAAAAGAGTATGATTATACCAGCGGGGCTAAAACCAGGCATGTGAAGCCGCCACAAAAGAAATACAAAGAAGTTGTCTATGATTTTAAATATAAAAAAGGTTGATAAGGAAGGCGACTGGTTTGTTTTTTATTGACCATTTCTTCACTCAAGGCGATTCATGGGGGTTCTCAATGAAAATCACAGATCTCTTGGCATGAAATCAATCAACCAATAACAAGTGTGACTAAAAACTTTGAAACCAAAATCTTAAATCAGATTCCCACATAGTAAGCAGACCATGATCCCAGGTTGAGAAGGCTGAGGATTATCACAAAATTAATGCTTCCGGTGGTCGATCGAAATAAATATATAATACAGGAGATATACCGAAGTTGATGGGCAAAAGCACCAAATCAAAACTATACGGATCGGCAAAGCTAACCATTAAAATGACATAATCTAACTAGTGTGACACAACAAAATCAATCAACTAAAATAAGGAAATCTAATACCACGTGAGAGTTACTAAAATGGCTAAAATTTAAATAACAAAATCTAAAATAGAGTGTAAGCTACAAAAATGGTAAAACTTTAGTGCCAAAATTAAATTTTCTCAATTCAATCATTGATTTTTTTTTTCCTACCTACTTTTTTTTCCCCCTCTTCTTGGTTGAAAAGGAGAGACACCAACCCACCCCACTGGTACACAAGAACCTCCATCACATGTGCAATAAATGGTTCTTATCAAAAACCCAATCACAATTCAGAAAATTCACAATGTGTGGTGGTTTTACAAGGACATTCGAGAGTAATAAAGAATTCTTAATTAAATGTCTTCTTCAACACATGTATGCTCTTGCTCAAGTGTCTTCTTCGATATACACGATTAAAAATTAAAATTCACAATGTGGGTGGCCAAACCCAACAAAATCCCATCACCCACCACCCACCTCCACTTCTCCCTTTCCCCCTCCCCCCATGATTTTCCATTCCAATGACTTTACCATCCAAAAGATAGTACATTTGTTCTTACACAAACAAAACCAACAAGCATCACCCATGATTTGGTCTAAGGGTATCAGAGTTTCTCGACCACGGGCGATTTGGCCCGCCTTTAGGCGAACTCACATGTGATAAGGGCTCGACTCTCGTGTCCCTCCTCGGGCCGGCCTTAGCCCTCCGATCGAACCCCACTCCAAAAAAAAAAAAAAGCAAAGAAAGCCTACAAACATGAGCAAATTTTCAAAATCTCCATCACCCTTATCCCTTCTAAAAAATGAACCCAATTAAAGAAAATGAGCAAATAAATGTCAAGAGAATGAAATTGGAACTCTTTTCTCTTCTTTGATTTTCTCTCCATAATGTTATTTACAGGGGAAAGAAAAAAAGCAAAATACGATCTAAAACTTCAACAAAATAGACAACAATTCTTGAAGCCCATGAAGTTGAAGAAAAGGAAACCCCCCCCCTTTTAGATCAAATTACATAATAACACAACACCAACAACAACAACAACAAGAACAAAGAAAGAACAACATCATAGAAAAACACGAAGGACAACAACAATAACAACAACAACAACAACATGGGATGATGACGATGATGATGATACCTAACATCGTACACAATCAACCAACGAGATAGATGATGCCGGAAATTCGTATGCTGTTCCTCGGTTTCCAGATCCAAATCCAAAGCCGCCGTGAAAAAAACTTCTAAAAATTCTCGATTTTTTTTGTTCATCAGAGACAGAGAGCCGTCGCTTTGAGATCTTCATCAAAGCCATCATCATCAAGAGGAGGAAGATTAAGATCAAACGGCAAAGGTTTACGAAAGGACGATGTTAGATCTCCGTCTTCGATCACCGAAGATGATGAATCACAATCACTGTGACAATCCTCCGGAGAAACAACCACCGTCGGAATCTGAACCGATCTCCGATGATTCAAAACCGCCGACGAGATTCTTGGGCCGGAGAAGGATTCCACCGTACTACTCAAACTGCTGCTCGTCGGTTGGGACAGTTGATTGATCTGCTGTAGATTCTGCGGAGAAGAATAGTCATGAGAGGGATTTAACGTCGGAGACGCCGAATTTATACGCTTTGGAGAGATCAATTGTGGGTAGAGAGGGAAATTGGTCTTCGCTTTCGGCCCTCGTAGAGATCGAGCGGCGGAATCGTAGGCTCTGGCGGCTTCTTCTGCAGAGTCGAAGGTTCCCAACCAAACCCTAGTCTTCCTCTGTGGATCTCGAATTTCAGCAGCGTATCTTCCCCATGGACGCTTTCTCACTCCTCGAAACCTTATCTCTTTCCCCTGATTTTCATTTTGCACTGGAGGAGCGATTGCTCTGCCGCGTCTCATCTCGAGAAATTAGGGTTTGGAATCAGAAAAATTCAGGGTTTTGAAATCTGGGTGTTTGATTTTTTTTTCTTTTTTTCTTTTTTTTTTTTCTTTGGAGATGGTGTTCAGATTTGAGGGTCTTCAAATCAGGTTACCACCTCCTTGACGAACTCTCAATTTTCTCTATCCATTTCTCTCTCTCCTTTTCTTTCCCCCCCTGTCTCTCTCTCTCTCTCTGCCTTCCTTCTCCTATCCCTTTTTTTTTTTTGACTTGTACCGTTTTGCACTTTACTTCCTTTTTCCGTATTTAAAATTTTTAACCGGCTTGGTGCTGTAAAATTGACTGAAATGACCAAAATGCCATTCTTGGTATAAAATAACCTTGTGATTAAACAATCATGTTCAAGCTATACACACCATCTAAATATCAGAAAAACCTGTAAATTTGTAAAAATTAGATATAGTATCAAATAATATAAAATGGTTTTAAATTTTAAATTTAATTTATTAAAAAATAAAAATTTGAAATAAGAATAAATAACGACTCTTTTTATACCATTACCCCAATTAATTAATTTTTTCTTATACATCTCATCGACCGGCTAAACTATATTCCGTTCACCTCATCGGTTAAAATCAAAAGTATTTAAAGTATTATTTAATTCACAGTTTAAGAAACGGTAAATATTAAAAAACAAAAAACAAAAAATCCCGCGATGAGCATCCATATTTTCACTTGGACAAAAAGACCATACGTTAAATCTTTTATTATTATGGAAAAAAATAGATATTATGAGCTTTCCTATTAATAAAGGATTCGATTTGGTATAATTTTTGTTGTGGGCTTATGTTATATCAGGAGGATTTATGTTGCATTAATGTCGGGCTTTGTTGAGGGCTTTATAGTCTTTTCATTTTGGAGGTCCGGTGACGGACGGATGTAGCCGAGCTTATATGAAGACCGTTTTGTTCTGCTGGGAATTTCTCCAATAAGTTTTATTCAATAAATAAAACTTTTTAAAAATTAAATTTTTATTTGTTAAGATTTATGTTTATGTTTTGAACTTATTGATGGAGGGAAAAATGAACTCTTTCCATTCCACAATCTTATTAAGCATTTTCAATTCAAAATTTTATTTTTTGGAATTATTTGAGATTTATTTTTTAAAAAACTATAAATTTTTTTTGAATCAATGAAAAAATTTATAAAATTTGCATATACGCTAAAAACCACTTATTAAAATTGTGATATTATCCTAATTTTGACGGGAAGAGATTTTTTTTAAAAATATTTAATTTTTATCTAAATATCGATAAAAATATGGTACAAAATAATAATATATAATAATATATAAAAATCAATATTACCAATCTCATTCAGTGAAATGAAAGTATAATTATTGTTATCATATAAAGAAAATAATCATATAAGTGAACATATGATATGAAATAGAATCCAATGTCATAAAATGATCCATATAGCCAATCTTATCCGGTGGAATAAAGGGTTTTTTTAGTTTTCACTATTGATATCCAAATTTTATCTGATTCGACTACTGTAAGACGTATTTAGAGATTGGTTTTCCTAAATCATTTTTCATCATTCTCAGAATTCAAAATCGAGACATTTGATTAAAGGGAATAAATATCCAATCACTCGATCCAAAAAAATTTAGATTGAGTTTTGTTCAATATGCCAAGTCACTAACAAGCATATGTGAATGCATGCCTAAAATGATAAAGATGCCTTAAATGACAAGCAACGACAATAATAATTAAATTTTTATCTCATCAAATGGAATCAACTATATAGATTATTTTACATAATTATATTTTATTTTAACTCATATATTCATTTATATGATTGTTTTTTTGTATATGACAACAATAATTATATTTTTATTCCATTAAGTAGGATCGACAATATATATGGTAGAATGTACTAATTTTATTATCAGGATAAATTAATTTTTTATTTTTTAATTAAAAATAAAATTATTCTAAAGTAAAAGCCCAAAATGGTTAGTCGTATTGCTTGAAAAATATGCATCACCTGTCAAATTTATAAAATTTTTATATAATTGTTTGATATTTTAATAAAATTATAATTATAAAATTAATGGCAAGAAACATTTATACTTTATATGAAATATGATATAATAATTAAAGACCCTAATAATAATTCTCACAGCTAAGGAAATCTCAGAAAGAGACGATAACGCTAGTAGCGTCGTTATTTTTTTTTTAAGGTCCAAGTAGGACCACCGGTTTACCCGGTGAAAAAGGTCACCTGACCGGACAACGCCCAAAAACCGACGAAAATATGCAGATCAATACCCCATCTAGAGGGAGAGAGAGAGAGAGTCTTCTCTCTCTTTTCAATTCTTCTGGCGCTAAACCCAAACAGCGACGCTTTCGGTTGGCACGTTTGCCAATAAGAGACCAACACGGCTATGGATTCGTCTCCAATAAATTTTTTTTTTTTTAGATAAAAAATTTTAGGGAAAAGCACTTAAATTTTGAGTGGTTGGACCTCTGCTCTGCTGGTTGTGGTCGGTGTATTTGTTCGGGCCGCCCTCTTTTGTGGGCCACCGTACCCGCAGCCCCACCTTAATATTTAATTTTTTTAATATAACATCGATCGATATTCAAAATTAAATATCAAATAATTTTTTTTTAAATTTATAGTAACTTATTTAAGAGACTACACTCTCAGCATAATTTGCTCTATACCCAAATCAAGAGTCGAATTCAAAATTTTGATTAAAAAATTTAATATTAGATTTTATTAAACCAACTATTATTCTAGTTTATGAATTCATAATTACGTCCCGCCTCCCATTATTTCTCTTGGAATTTTTTCATTGTTACTCATCAAAATTATTATTATTTTTATTTACAAACCATGCAATAACAATAACCATCAATTTTTTATTCTACCGGATAAAATTGAGTCGACTATATAATTTTTTATATCATTATACTCTATTAATACCTATACCCGATATTAATCGAGTAAATTCCACGGAGATACTTAGGGTTCTTTTGATCGACCTGCTCAGGTGATCTCTACTTTATATCACAAACTTATTTAATGTCTAAATTTTCATTTCATTTCATGTAAACTAATATCATTATTAATTATATTTGAATTATACAATTATATATAAAATTATTTTATTATTTTTGTAGAAATTGAGATTAATAAAAATAATAGCTCCTGGATAGAATCAATTTTGAATATTTAAAAAATTATTTTTCACTCGCAAATAAAGATTTATCTTTCAGATTTTAATATGATTTAATTAGATTCAACGTAATTATTAAATAATTTATAAATTTTCAAGTCATTGCCAAAGGCCATGAGAAACACAATTTATGTTTTTTTTACGGAAATTGGCAAAGACAATTACAGAAAGAAGGCAAGAAACTTGTCCCATCTCACAAAGCAAATCCGTGAAGTTTAAGCAAACTCGATGAATTAAATTGAAAGCAAAACTAGGAATTCACCAATGGAGTTCAGTCTCACTCTCCAATCGCCGCCCATTGCTTCGCCCTTCTGCAAATTTCGTGGCTTTTTCTCGGGAGCACACGTTTGCAAAGAGCAGCCCAAGCAAACTTCTTTTCTAAAGCTTTTTTTTTTTTGGCCTTTTGGGGGAGGGGGAGTTTTCAATGAGCTACCCAATTGTGACGGTATCTCTTTTTTATAATACTTTGAATTCGAATATCTCACTGCACAAAAAATATATATATATTTTGAAATAAATTAATTTTTTTAAAATAATACTTTATAATTCAAATAAATTCAATTTAAATTCGAGTTTAATTGAAATAAATTTTATTCTATCCCTATTTTTTTATATATAAAATTCAAAACTAAAAATTTATTTAAAAAATATCGTATTTAAAATTTAAAATGATATAATCAATAGAAGAGAAAAGTATATGATTGAAAATTTTAAAAAATATAAACTATCTTTTAAAATAAAAATGAATAAATTTTTATAATGTTTTTAAAGAATGGAGACGAAAATATAATAAGTTTTTCTATCTTCCCCTCGTCCTGTATGTTCAAAATCTCAGTGCGAGTAATATCTTCTGTCTTATTTTGTTTTTATTTTTTTTTGTTATATAAAAATTTAAATTCGGGATCATCAGAAAAAAAAGGTTTGTGATCACTAAAGTGTCCTTTGAAGACGTATCTACTAGCTTATATTTCCCGTCCGTTACTTCAACCCAAGGCTATCAAATGAAAATCCTATAAGTAACATCTCTGACGAGTAATTATCTAATTCACTTCTTTAAGATATTATTTTTTATTTTTTTATTATTATAAATCATTAAAATCTCGTATCAAATTAAATTTTTAATCGTTAAAATTTTTTCGATATCTTTTTTTAATATATAAAATTCGAATTCAAGATTTTATTTAAAAAATATCAAATATAATTTTTTGTATTAATAATATTTAATTAAGTTGTTAATAAATCTTATATTATTCATCTCTATTGGTTAAAAAAATGTACTGTATGTAAATTTAAAATTTTTTATTTTAAAAAACTAATTTTAATATTTCATGAATTTTACGTCAAGGGGAATTTTGAGAGCTGTGGTTACAGTAGTGATTGACTGGCCCTATGAAACGGACACCAAGCATGATGGCTCTCCACTGCCTTTGACTTGCAGGGACTGCAGGGTTAGGGTGGGTCCTACCATGTCAGTCTTCTTGTTTTTTTTTTTTTTTTTTTTTTTGGTTTTCCTACCCGGCCAGTCCTTAGAGGACAAAGCACCTTCACTTCACCTTCTCTGGGGGCATGACATGGGCCCATTCTAGACCGTGGGCCGAGCCGGAACCCTACTTTAATTGGTTTGGCCTGGCTATACCATCTTTTCTTTAATAAAAGACGAAAGAATAGTTCGTTTTGTACCCATCACACGACTGCGTGATTATACCACTTTTCTATTATTATTTATTTATTTTTTATGTAATTGGATTTTTTCTATCATCGATCGATATTTATGTTTTGATCGATTAATTTCATCCAAACATTATAGGACCCGTGAAGGGATTGACTTTCTCAAATCTCATTTCTCTATTTCCGTAAATTGAACCTCAAATTAATGGTTAAGGAAATTTAGTATCATACTGTTACAGCCATGAGAGTTTGCTCTAGCTGTACCATCTTTGCACAACAAGATTTCAGCAAAACCCAAACGTGTGCGGTCAAGTTGTAGTCCTTTCACTATTATAGAGCTTAAACACCAAACTGATTTCGAGTGGAAAATCAAATCATAGCAACTAGGCTTTAGGGTTTTCTTCCTCGTGGATTCAAAAATGTCAAAAGTTGGCAAGCTGTTCAACCCAGCTTCTAATAATCAAAAGCAAAACCTAATCTAACTAAATTTTAGTTAACCTAATTTTGTTCCTCAAAGTGCCTTTGCCACGGGTAAAAATCCACACATTTCAAACTCAGATATGTACAAAAAATTAATTTTACTTATCTTAATATATTATTTTAAAAGAATTAATTTTAAAGGTATTTTGATCGATACAAAAAAAAAAAAAGAAAAAAAAAATTATTATTTGTTTTTGAAATCAACTTTTATGTAAGATTTGGTGCAACTTATTTTGTCGATGTAAGACTACCTGTCCTAGATCATGCAAGTAATGGCTAGAGACTTGCAATGCATAAAATACAAGGAGCCACTTGCAAAAAATGCATGTCTAGGAGCAACATTTGCGCTTGAGATATCTTTCACCCATTCCACCAAATAATTTCACAGATCCTAGCAGCTTGTGTATGGCTAGCTAGCATTATGAGATATATATACTCAAAGGCGAAACAGGGGGCAAGTGGGTAGGGGCAAATAAATGAAAAGAAATGATATACTTTTTAACTGCAATGCAACAAATGATGTTAAATCTCAAAAAATGCCATTAAAAGTCTTTAAAATGCTATTATAAATGTCTTTTAAAATGTTTATTTCTAATAACTTCTATTCTCCTATATGTTATACTTCACCCTGATACTTAAAACTTTGAAAAATTTTTGGCACTGACCAGTGTATACACCTAAGACTATGTTACCCAAGACCATTTGCTTCAAGAGAGGAGTGTACCAAAAGAACTACTTCACTATTATACATCAAAGGTACGAAAACTGTTGGAATCATCTGAATTTTTGTTGGACAAATGAAGAGAGACACTCATAAGATGACCACAACCTAGACGAGCTCATACCTGGAAGCAGCAAGAATGAATGTCCTAGCATCGCCTGCTTGTATTGTGTGCATCTCTAAAATAGAAAAAGAAAGCTCATTGCACACAAGCTTATGTATTAAAGACTGTCTCATACATAGTTCATCATATACGGTATAAATGCATCCAAAGACAGCAGGTTCAAAGACTTGGTGAGACTACATAACCACAGCCACAACCAAGTGGTAGTGATTCAGAGAACCAATACCGTCTATAGACCAACCAAAAGAAGGTAAAGTCAAATTATTCCAAAAAAAAAGCATTTTACAATTCATTTCACCTGCATTTTATTCATCACAAAAAGAGCCTTCCTTGCCCCTCCTGCTTTAGCTCATTACATCAATCAACAATCTATCACACTCCGCAGAATCGCAGGTGAAGGGGGGGCATGAGGCATGCATTATAAGAAAAACAAAAAAGGGTTCCTTTAAATGATCTAGGCAACAAAATGGGGAGGGAGAAGTTTAAACCACTTCAGTCAGACTGATCACGAGGAAGTTCTGAAGAAGTCGCTACTGAGTTTGGTGAAGCAGCCTGTTCTGGTGAACCCTCAGGAGCACTTGAATTCGGAGTATAGCGCTTGTTTTTTACAGTTTCAGGTTTCTGGATCCAAGAAGGATTCTTTGATGATTTAGATGGTGAAGACTCAGATGAGTAGACCAACTGTGAGCTTCTTGGGTAAGGGAAAGGTGATGGATTAATCATTGATACATGTGGAAGGCCCAATGAATAATTATATGAATACCCAGACAAGGGGTGATCAAATTTGCAGGTTGCCCCAAATTTGCAGAGTCCATGTGTACTGTAGTGAGAACAAACTGCTTGGCCCTGAATATAGAACAGGTATAACCTATTAGGAGGACTAAAATCAATCTAAAAAAAAAAAGAACAATAAAAAACAATTTCCAGAATTCTAGAAATGGAATCATTAGCAAAATTTTATCCTCAAATGTGATTCTCAGGATCAGAACTCCCTAGAATCAGTTGACCAATTTAAAGGTGCAATTCATAATGAAAGGCAAAGGGTACCAGAAAAAAACCATATATCCGCATTGAGGAGGAGTAAAACTCACAGGTCTTAGGGGAAGCCCAAGTGGTCCTAATGTATTTACTGTCATTTGAGCAAACTTGTCCTTTGGATGATGGTACTTGCAATCAGATCCATATTTACAGCTACCAGTTTGGATAAAATACCGGCATTCAGGCTGATCAGGTCTCTCGGGCAGATCTGAAAGGGATGCTGAATATAAGTGGGCCTGCCCACTTGATCCCGACTCAACCTGAGGCTTGGGGTTGTAAGCAAGATTTGATCCAAGGACACTTGCAGAAGATACAGGGCTGCCCTGATGGATAGAAGATAGTGGAACCATGCCTTTTTAAGTCAATAAAGCAAATATAGTACACATGAAATGCAACAGAGCTTTAAATGGGAAGTGAACAAATACATGCTGAGCAATAATTCTACTGCCCAATGGTCCTAATTATTAAAACAAGTGTAAATAAAAGAATGCAAAAATATAAAAAAAAGTAGTGTTTCTGCTCAGTGACGATACAACAACAACAATAATAACCAAACCTTTCTCCCGCTAAGTGAAGTCGACTATATGGATCTTTCTATACCATTGTACTCTATTACATATCGTATAATCACCTATATGATTGTTTTCTTTATACGATAACAATAATCGTACTTTTATTCCACTAAGTAGGTCGGCAATATGAATACTTCAACGTCATTGTGTTCTATCCTATATCATATTTTCATCTATATTTAAATACTTCATATTATATTTTATTGTCGTTATTCAAATTTTCTTATATCTCCCTCTACCTCGGTTAATATGAATATTTGTCATAATCTCACATTGCCTAGCTGGAGCCTTTGTTGGTCGCTTGTGTTCTTGTCCATATTATGTTAATCATATTTCTCTCAATTTTTCCTCGATAGACAGAACCCCAACTTTCTCTCTAACACACTCATTTCTTATCTTGTCCATCCTTGTGTGCCCGCATATCCACCTTACCTTCCTCATCTTCACAACTCTCATCTCCTGTTCATGCTTTTGATTTATTGCCTAACAGATCCATACAAAAAGCAAATCCAATCAACATTCTGTGAAATTTCCCTTTGTTTTAGAGATGCTTTTCAATCACATAGAATACTCACACTTCTCTATTTCGACCATCCTACTTATATTCCATATGATGCATCTCTGTCAATTCTTTCGTCTTTTTGTAAAATTGACCTTAAGTACTTTAAACTCTCACTTACAAATAATTCCTCATCTCCTACATTAACCATTGTCGCACTAACTTGAGTATTGCTAAATTTGAATTTCATAGTCTAAATTCTTTCACTTTCAATGTTTCCCTCTAGAATTCAAGCTTAGTATTTACTCCATGTGTCTCATCCACTAAGACAATGTCATCTGTAAACAACATGCACATAGTACCATATCTTGAATGTGTCTTGTGAGTTCATCCATGACTAATATAAGAAGATAGGGACTTAACGCTGATCCTTGATGTAGCCCTATCTTTATTGAAAACTCTTCGGCTAATTCGTCTGATGTCCACTGTTTTGTTACCACATCCTTATATAAGTCTTTGATCGCTTTAATATACACTTCTCTTACACCCCTATTTTCTAAAATTCTTCACATAATTTCCTTAGGAACCTTGTCATACGCCTTTTCTAGGTCGATGAACGCCATGTAAGTTCTACTTCTTCTCCCGATACTCCTCAACTAATTGTCTGAGGAGATATATGGTTTCCATTGTCGACCTTCCGGGCATAAATCCAAATTAATTTTCGGTCACCTTGGTCTTCTTTCGTAATCTTTTTTTAATCACTCTTTCCCAAAATTTCATAGTATAACTCATTAGCTTAATACCCCTATAATTTGCACAATTTTATATGTCGCCATTGTTTTTAAATAAGAGTACTAAAATACTTTTTCTCCACCAATAGAACATTTTCTTCATCCTTAATATCATGTGGAGCAATTTTGTAAGCCATCCAATACCTTGCTTCCCTAGGCACTTCCATACCTCTATCAAGATATCACTAGATCCGACCGTTTTTCCATTTTTCATCCTTTTTAAGCCCTCTTCAACTTCTGAAAGTTGAATTCTCCAACAATATTTCATTTCTTTATACTTCTCTGATCTACTTAGTTCACATAAACTAACTCGATCGTCTTGGCATTCATTAAGCAATTGATAAAAATACCTCTTCCATCATTGTTTTACTTCTCCATCATTCATTAACAACTTATTTGATTCATCATCTTTAATGCATCTTATTTGTGTAAGATCTTTTGTTTTCATCCATCTCGTGTTAACTATTTTATACATGTCCATTCCCCTTTTTTGTATCAAACCGTCGATAAAAGTCTTTGAAAACTTCATTTTTTGCTTCACTCACTGCTCTCTTCACATCTTTCTTGGCTACTGCATCCTTATGTAAGTTTTTCTCATTCTTACTATTGTAAAGTAATTTATAGGGTGATTTTTTCTCCTTTACTTTCTCTAGTACTTTTTTTTCCCACCACCAAGGTTCTTCATTTAGAGATACACGTCCTTTGACTCACCAAGTACACTCTTGGCTACCGTTTCGCAACGCATATCCAACACCACTAACCTATGTTGAGTGGTTAAACTCTCTTCCAAGATGACCTTACAATACTTACAAGTTTTTCAATTCCTCTTCCTAACCATAAGAAAGTCAATTTGCGACTTATTGTTCCCACTTTACAAGGTAACCAAATGTTTTTCTCTTTTTGAAAAACGTGTTGGTTATGATAGATCATATGCTATCTTGAAATCCAAAATGACTTTTCCCTCTTCATTTCTTCGTCCAAGACCATAACCCCTATGTACCCTACCATGTTCCTTCTCTCTCTCCTACATGCCCATTTAGGTCTCCTCCTGTTAAAATCCTTTCACTTTGTGGAATTCCTTGTACCATCTCATCTAGATCTTCCCAAAACATTTGTTTAGTAGCTTCGTTTAATCCCACTTGAGATGGATATATGTCAAGTACATTAATAGTTTCTTTTATTATCACTATCTTAAAAGCTATAATCCTCTCTTTTTCCAACTACTCCTACTACTTCATCCCACAACGAACTATCTACAATGATACCTACTCCATTTCTTGTTTTGGTATTTCTTGTGTACCATAACTTAAAAGCTGAATTCTCTAACGTTTTTGTCTTCTCACCTAGTCATTCATCTCTTGCAAGCACAAAATATTAATCATTCTCCTAATTATTGTATCTACTACTTCCTTAGCTTTGCGAAACTAAATTCACACTCTAAGAGTGCGAAATCAATTTCACACTTTGAGAGTGCAAATTTCTGCGCTGTAAGGGACCAAACATAAAAACTATCAATTCACAAGCCGACACCAGTCTGTTGCACACTGAGTTATTTTGTCTAGATATAACCACTCTCTCTTTTCTCACACACCCCATCAGCCATAACCTCCCTCTCTCTCTAAGCTGCAACAGAGTTGTTGTCCTCCTTCCTCTACAATGGTTGTAGCTTGATTTTTGTTTAAGTAAAGCCTCATAAATCTATTTTTTTTAAAAAAAAATTGTTTCTTTTTTTTTTGGGAGACGTTGGTTGTTCACAGTCTTGATGTGTGTCTCTGTGGGTGCGAGTTTATTATTTCATTTTTTCCCAAAATTGGGAATGCAATTCTCAGTATTGGGTTAAATTCGCACTCTCAGAGTGTGAAATTGATTTCGCACTTGAGTGCGAATTCCTTTTAAAAAAAATAATAATAAATTTAAAATAAAGCATGATTTCGTACTCTCAGAGTGCGAAATTAATAATTTGGGAAAGGGAAAAAAACGACGGTATTTAAATAATTTTAATTAAAAAAATATATTTTTGTAAATAACCCTACCATCCCCAATCCTATGCTGTCTTTTCTTATCCAACTTAGGATGTGAGATGCTTATTTAACACTACATACGTGTTCACATAGAGATGTAGCAGTCCTTGCCTAAAAATCGTAGTTGGGCACTGCAAACGTGAGAACTCTTGCATATTTAACACCACATATGAGTTCTCATGAAGATGTAAAGATGATGCAGTCGGATCCTAAAACGCATTCCTATTAGGGAATGACCCAACAACCTAACATTAGCACAATATGGTAAAGGATCCATACACAAATTTTTGCCTCACTTTACATGAGTTGGCTACCTAATGCAACCTAATGATGATGTTAATTATTAAAACAAGTGATCACAAGATAGAGATAAGACTTCAAGGGCTTGTTCTAGTAAGAATATTAGGCAAAGTCCGGCGAAGAATGTAAAGACTACCCCACCAAAAAATCTCCCATTCACAGTAGGGGTCATGTTGTCAACAAGTTAAAAGCTTTTGCAGAGTACAAAATGAAAAGTATCACTTTCACTTCGAAAATAATAGATATTGCAATAGCAAGTAGAAAGCAAAATAAGCATGGTAAAGCAAAGAGTATATACCATAGGGCAAGTGAAGGTTTTAATAACTCATAAAGATGTGCAAAATGCAATAAGATAAACAACCACCACCTTGTCAACTAAAGAACCCACATATAAGAGGCTGTTAAAAAGGGTTGACATCATTTTGCGATTGTTTAGACTATCAACCTTAGAACAAGCAAATGTCTAGTTTATGATTGCACATATGCTTCTAACTAGTGCATGGATTCTAAAAAACCATTTAGCTGTGGCAAAAGATGAAAAGAAGAAGCAATTCATCTACCATCTGTCAGATGAAATGTAAAGTGACCGATCTCAAACCAAAAAAACTATTAGAACACCAGAGTCTTGCAAATACTAAATAGTTAGCATGCTACAAAGCAAATATTGCTTCTTATTACCCATGAAAATCATACTAGAACACCAAAGTCTTGCAAATACTAAATGGTTAGCATGCTACAAAGCAAATATTGCTTCTCATTACCCAAGAAAATCCAGTGGAACTGAAACTTTTTATGCCAAATTTGTTAACGGACTTAAGTTACTGACCAGGTAAGTACTCCAGCCTTGAGCAGGTACCATGCCTTGAGAAGGAGAAATAACAATGGGCATGTAAGGCTGAGGGCCTTGTACTCGTGGATTAGGTAGAGATGGCACTCTTAGTAAAGACCAAGTTGGTGGTCCTCCACTGGCATAATATAAGCCTGAAGGAAATGGACTTGCCGGTCCATAGGCAGGAGGCCTGTTTGGAGGCAAGACAGCTCCATGTGATGCAGGTTCTGGATGGTGGAACTTGCAGGCAGCTCCAAACTTGCACAATCCAGTGCGCAGGTAATAAGGACACGACTTTTCTTCCTGAAGAGTACATAGCACATAAATCATCTTAATCATGGTACTCAACGTCATTTTGTAATAAGAAAAATGCATTTGAAGAATGCAAAGGTAGAGGAAAAACCTGACGAATCGGCAAACCTAAAATATTGAAAGATATCTGCCCAGCACCATGCCTGTCCCGTGGATGATGGTATTTACAAGTTGAGCCATATTTACAGGTTCCAGTCTTCAGATAGTACTGCAAGACAAGTAGATAACCTAGACTAAATTCAACTTGCAAATTTTCAACCTCAGAAACATCAAACGGCATTGGTTGTATCATAAAGCACATAGGTCAAACATCATAGAAATAGTAAGCCAATTTTCTTGAATTAAATCCAAACAATTATCAAAATTCAGCAGGATCAGGTCATGCAAATATCATTTTGGGCCACAATAGCAACCTTTTCCCCTTTTCTGTTGTTCTCTTGAGTTTTGCTCACAACCAATTCGGATATAGATTCAAATTCATCCCAAAAAAAAGATTCAAATTGTTCTCATGAAACGTAATTAAGAAATCCATCAACAAACCCAGCACATCTGAGGCTCCTAGGACACCACCCTAAGATGAAACCAAAACGAAAATATTCTTCAATATAACAAACTGTTTTTAAAGCCAACCATTCTGCATCTTTATTAATTGTTGATAATCCCACAACTGTGCTCCAATTTCTTAGAATTGTGCTCCTTTAACTACTCTCCAGTGCAAAGACATATAGGCTCTCTCCATATATGGTGTTGGAGCACATGTGCACCCAAGGGGAGGTCAGCACAATCAAATGAGAACTGATAAATCTCTCGCAAAATTTTGAAAGGTTCAATTATTCCAAATTTCCATAATAAATGATACTACATACTCATGAAAACCAAACAGAGTATGTTACAGGTCCGCACACAAACTATCCAGAGGATAATGAGCAAGAAAGAATGCAGATGCACAATAATTATGATATTTCTGGACCATTATGAGAAATGGTCAGTTTTTATTCAGCTTCCATCCAGATCACCAAACAGCTTCCTTCCATCTGAAATAGAACACCCTTCAAACCCATAGAGGCAGCCATGTGCTCCCAGAAGAAGCCAAAGTACATCATTATTAGCAAAATGATAATTCAAATAAGAAAATGAGAGAACTAAGATTTTAATGACAGGCAGCGGCTTTTGGCAAACAAGAGAACAATGACCGAGTTGTCTCCAGAGCATTTAATACTTGTAAGTTCTCTACCAATGACATTCCTAGTTTCATATATTACCCACTGAACAACAAACAAACAAAGAGTATAGGACGCAGTAAACAATCACAAATGGGAGAGAAATATACCCCACAATCAGGTTGTCCAACTCGCTGTGGCAATTCACCTTTGAACACAGCAACCTATCATATAGCACATGATTAGAATGCCTAATCTCACCACAATTCGATACTAGAATTATTGACCATGTAAAATGAGGTAATTGGTTAAGCATAGAAAAATAAAATAAAATAAAATAAAATAAGCCATCAAGTAACCCATAATTGCCATTATCTCCCCCTCCCACCAAACAAGGAGAAAAAAAATAAAAAATAAAGAAAAGAAAGAAAAAAGAAACCATAATCAATACCTAAAATCATAAAGCATAAGAAAGTTTATACTACAGGATTACTATTTTGGAAAAAACCTTATCCTAACAAAAGCAACAAATTAACCGGCATCATGGGGGCTCTATGGATATCGTAAAGACTCCAGATATGGTAATAGGCACATAGGTTCAGATCCCACCCGCATAAGGTCTGGGGAAGGGCACCCCAATAACATAGTTATTAAAATCAAGATTCCACTAGACTAGTTTTAAGGATAGAAACATAGAACAATGTATGGATTCCACGAAATTTTAAATGAAAATCGTTTGCAAAATCATAAATTAAATCGAGATTTTAACAACTGTGCACTATAATATTAAAAACCGCTGGTCATTGGGCCGAATGGTACCATGAGTTTCTTGCCCTAACCAGAAGTGAGGGTTCGAAAGCCCATGTAGCCCCTAGTTGTAAAAGGCCATAGGCCAAAACCGGTTAACCTGATGAAGGTTCGAAACTCCATATAACCCTAGTTGTAAAAGGACATAACCCTCCGAATCCAAAGAAAAAAAAAACACTCCTAATCAAAAATCTGTACACAGGCAAGAAAATCACTAGCTTCTAAATTCATCTATGTTCATCAACTATATTAATAAATAAATTAGCTCTATATACAAATTCCAAAAAAAAAAAAAAAAAAGATTGGGAAGTTACCTGAGAAGCGTAAGGAGGGTGATTAAAGCGGCAATTGCTACCATAACCACACAAGCCAGTCCTCAAATAATAAATGCAATCTGGTTCACCTGGTCGATCTGGATATGGGCTTGATGATCCATCATCACCATTCCCTTCTTCTATTTTCAATTTCCCAATCCCTTCTACAAAATTCCACAACAATAATATCCAATAAAAAAAATTTGAAATTCTCACACCCAAATACTAATAACAACTTAAAAGAAGATAACCCAAATTAAACATTGATCAAATGAAACATGATCTGATCCAGAGAGAGAGAGAGAGAGAGAGAACCTTCGATCGATGCACTTGACGAGATCGACACAGCATTGCTCACACTTTGCCGATTCTCCGGCATCGATTGTTCAATAAATATCACCCCCAAAAAACCCACAAATATTTCCACAATCTTGACTTAAAATCAACAATCAAAATCTCAAAATCACTACAAAAATTCAGACAACCTCAACCCAAATCTCACTAATCAAGCAATCACAAAGAATTTTCCAAAATTCTCATCAATTTGGGCATTAACTCTAGGGAGAGAGAGGGGAGAGAGAGAGAATGAGAAATAATTAATTACACGATCAAATCGATACACAAAATCTACGAGTCGATTGATATTCTTCTTTGGCTTAGGATTCGAATTTCGAAGCAGTAAAATCCCTTTTTTCCACTCGTGTACGATAAATTATTAAATTAGGAGTGTAGGATTAAATTACAGAAATTGTCCCCTGTTCTACGGAATCGGGAATCATGATGAAGGGCAGAATTGTCCTCCGGACTCCCTTATTACGCGTAGAGGAAAGGTATGGAGCGCCAAAATCACTGTGGAAATTTTGTTTTCTGTTTTTTCTTTTAATTATCATTCCTAAGTCATCCTTGCTTTCTCTGTTTTCAGTGCTTTTTTTTAATAAAAATTAAAAAAATAAAAATGCGACAAATCGTCGCCGTCAATGCGGGAGTGCAAACTGCCTTTGGGTCCATTGTCTGAGATGGTGAACTATCAGCCGTTGGATTGCAAATCATGCAGTGAGAGAGAGAGAATTGTCGTCATTCTCCTACCAAGCATCTGTGGGTCCCACCGCATTCTTTCTTTTTCTCTTAGCAAAATCCCAATGGGCCCATGCGAGTTTGATTCGAGAGATTTAAACCATATTATGGAAATGCATACTTAATAACTTCGTTGTTACTTTAAAAGTTTAGATTAAGCAATATCATAAATGGGATTAAAAATATAAATATTTTTTATTTTTTATTTCAAAATTATTTTTAATTTTAAAAGTTTCAATAGTTATGCCTTTGAACAAGAGCCAAGCTAAAACCTATATGGTGAAGAAAAAAATGGAAATCGTAAAAATAATTTTTAATAAGAGACAATGTTTTTAAAATCAAACCAAACTTGTTGTTTCGACCGGTTTAATTAGAAACTGTTTTATATTTCAGTTCGATTTTTACTATTAAATCAGATGAAATTAGATCTGATTAAAACTATTTAAAACCAATAAAAATGATTAATTGTTCAAACCGATCCAAAAAATATGGATTTTGTTTTATTTTAAAATATATAATATACAAATTATATATATGATATCATGGTAATATTATCCGATTCGTAAAACACTCTGATCAATCTGACCAATGAACTAATGAATCAGTAGATTGGCCGAGTTGTTTATCGATTTAGTTTTCAAAACATTGGTAAGAGAAATCACAAATCACTGGTTTAGTTGAAATTTTTAATTTTTTGAATTAGAATTAAATTTGAAATCAGAAACAAAACTATCAAAAAATCATAAGAATAAAATTAGGAAAAAACTATAAAATAATGTAAAAAATCATACAAATATAAAACAATCATAAAAAAGTGAATCTTTCGAGTGACCTAAAATAGAAATTATCTTAATTTTTAACATTATAATTAAGATTTTGCCTTCATATTAGAAACAAATTTTATTTAAAAATTATTGATATAATAATTCTACTATTTTTATATAAAATTTTTTATTTTTAATTGTAAATATATATATTTTTTACTTTTAATAAAAAAATTTTATAAATAAAAACAAGTCAAACCTCGAAACAAATTAATCCGAGTAAATTTTTATATTACTTTAGGTCTATTTGTTTATTTTATATCGATCTATTGCATTAAATCTCTTTTCAAATGTATTTTAGAAGTTTATAAATTTTAAATCACACAAATAGAGTAACGCTCATATAATTAATACACTAATCAAAGAAACTATTAAAATTTGATTCGTTTCTCTTTTTAACAAAATTATCGGATAAATCAATTTTTACGCTATGTCTATTTGATCATTTTATACAGATCAATTGCATTAAAGTTCTTTCTAAATGCATTTTAAGAAGAAATTTTGATAAAATGATTTAAGGCTGAGTAATTTTTTTTTTTATTATTGGTATATGAATTTTGTCTGATTAATTCGATTCGAATATTATGAGACATATGTTAGGAGTTTGTTGTTTTAAATCTTTTTTTGTCATTTTTAAAACTCATACTCGAAATCTTTAATTAAGAAAGTAGAGTGTCTGATTGTTTAAATTAAAGGAATTTGGTTTCAAGACCGCGTAGGCCATGAGTGAATAACTATTCGGTTGGATTTGCCTTCTAAACATTAGTTATTGTTCAATTTTTGATAATTTATTGTTTCAGAAATTTTCTATGATGGGATACAGGAGTTAAGAGATGAATTAATTGTCTTTTTTTATTTTTTATTTTTTTTTGTTTCGGAAAAAAATTTAGAAAACCTATAAATAATTCAAATTTAATATTTTATTATAAATAAATAATTTATAATAACGTTCTCGGAAATATAACTCAAATGGTAAATCTTCCCACTTTCATTCTCTTTTCTTCGATTCAATTTTTTTTTTTTGTATCATGGCTAGGCTACCAACTCAGTATCCAGAGTTTCACCCCGACTAATTTGGGTCGACCACTTACAGGGCCCAATTGAGGGACAGGTCTCCCAGTGTTGATTTTTCTGTTCTCATGGGGGATCGAACTCCTGACCATGGTTAAGAGGCGTCAATTCCCGGACCAACTGAGCTATCAAACGTTGGTATTCGATCCTATTCGGTCATATACAAAAAAAAATTATAACAATGCCCGAAAATTTTAATATCCTATGTTAAAAAGAAGTAGTAAACAACCCAATCGTTTTAATTACAAATAAAGTTTCATCTTAGATGAGTTAGGAATGTGAAGAGTGAGTCTCTCGTAGATGAGTTAGGAATGCTGACTCGTGACTACCATCCAAACTAAAATGTAAGTTTTGGATTTTTTTTTTTTTTCCTGAATTGCGGTCATGACCCTAAAAAAAGGGATTAGGGTTTCAACGTGAAGGTAAGGAAGTTGGGTCAGTCAAATGACTTTTGTGAGTTTTGGAATTACTTAAAATAATAAAGAAAAAGGATCTATCGACTCAATTCATTCATTTATCCCACCTTATAATATAAGTCACTATTCTCACACTAATTTGTATTTTTAGACATTCGTGTCAAGGTGAAGTCCGGCCCAATGCTACAGTAAACCGGCCCGGCCCGGTTACTTCACCATAATTTATCGATATCTAATAAATTAGTTGGATCTAATTAAATTCGTTTTGAGTTGGATTTAACATTTAAACGATAAAACTCTATATTTATCTATTTTTTCTATACACAATATTCAAATATAAAATTTTATTTAAAAAATATCAGTATCTAATTATTCGATCAACTAGACGTTGACGACTATATTCATTTGGAAACTATAAATATACCAACAATTCCAAATTATATTAAAAATGATTCAAATTCTCAAATTGATAGTGATAATTCCTGAATTCGTAAGTGAATGTAGCACAAGTTTCATCTCTTATTTGTCTCGGTTCAAAGATTTCAAAACTCTTGCTATACACACAGGGTGTATCAAAACGTTATTTTTTTCGTATACGTAAAAGATTCGAATTTGAGATAATTAAGTCGTAAGAAAATGATAAGTTTTAATCGATCTGCGATGATCAATTTATTATATTTAATAATCTCAAAATTTTTAAAATTTAAAATTAAAAAGCAGTGGCATTTAATGAATGTTAAAAAGATTGTTGAATTAAAACTGGTCAAAGATTAAAAAGGAAGAGTAAAAGTAGCTTTATGCCTACGACAGAACGAGTAAATTTCCAGTCTTCCTCTTAAGCCAGATCACATTCCCCACCCTGTGACCACGGACCAGGAGGAGAGCCTTGGAGGGTATCTTTATAGCCATTTTCTGGTGCTTCACTTTTTGGGCATTTTTTAGTGCTTCAATTTTTGAGTCCTGAAGAGGTTTTTGAAGACTATGAAGCCCTATGAAGCTCCTGGGTCGGATGGCTTTCAGGCAACATTTTACCAGAAATATTGGGACATTGTTGGTGATCTCATTGTGAAGACTGTGCGGAAGGCTTTCAGGCAACATTTTACCAGAAATATGTCAACGTAAGGATATTTATCACAAAAATAAAAATAATTTAAATTTAAATTTAAAACTAAGAAATAATGATTAACCTATTATTTTAACTCCCTCTAAAATCTCTCTATTATCCTACGGAGTTTTATGACGTTCTTGAATGAGAGTTGATGCAGAGAATTGAGTTTTGAGTAAATATATATTCTGTAAAATGAGATCATTGAGAGTTTAGAGAAAATTCTGAGTAGAGTATTTTTGTGTTATTTTAATAATCGGATTTAAGATTATGATATTGTGATATTACGCTGATAATTCGTTTGACTTAATTATCATCCCGATAGTGAGATCATCGAGAAAGGTTTTATAGTTTCTGGATTGTTTATTGATCGAGATACTTTTAATTTTATGAAAAATCATCGTATTTCGACATGTGACAATTAAATTTAACACAAACTTTGATAGTGCTGATACCTAAAGATGAGGCTCCCAACTCGAAAAGCAAATTCCGCCCATATGGTTGACAAGATCATCGCCAAATTTTGGGTAGGCTGAATTGTCCATCCCTGTTAATAGCTTCTTTTCACCGGTCCAAGGCAGCTTAATTATTACTACACAAGAAGTTCATTTTATCAAGCGATCTAAATAGAAGGCTACTGCTCTTGCTATATGAAAAGGAAATTTGGTTGGCATATGATAATGTGGATTGAGGTTTCCCTTTGAGAATACTCTGTTGCTGTTTGGTTTTCGATTCTTATCTTGGATTGCATTGCAAAAGCTTCCCTTTCTATCCTATGAAATGGAAAGAGACTTCAAGCTTCAAACCTTGTCATGGCCTATGCTGTGCCCATCCGCTCTCCCCTACCTCTCTTTTTCTTGAAACTTCAAAGTGGTGAATACAAGGCTGTCTTTTTCAAAAAATTGCCCAACCATATCACATTTATTATCTGAGGATGATGTCTTGCTGTTTTGAAAAGTCACTCCTATTCAGGCGAGAGTTTCGTCGCCCGTATGACATTAGATGATTTCTATGCGTCATCTGGAATTGAAGATTAATGAGACAAAAGCAAGCACACATGTTTGCATCTCCCATTGTTAGTTGACAATGCAGAGAGAGGATCCAAACTTTGAGTAACTTTGTTTTTACTAATGACCTTGGAACATACTTTGGGAGTTTCGTTCCCCCACTCTAGGGTATCCAAACAAACATCTTGGGTATGTGTTGGATAGACTTTCCAAGTCTAGTATTGCAGCAATTCTATTTATTTCATGCAGACTACGTGACTGCCGCAGAACATTTGTGATTCTATTGATCTAACTGCCAGGGCTTGGGCATGGGTCTTCATCTAGCTCTAAAAAGGATGGGGTCGGGGCATTCGAAAACCTCGAACATTGCTGTGCTGGGTTGTTTGATTTGAAGCTTATTTCAAACTTGGATGATGGTTGATCCGATGAGTAGTAATATTAGATTTCTTAATTAAGTTTTAAATTTAAAAATAAAAAATAAAAAAAATTACGTTGGAAGAATTTCTCATATTGGATCATACAACGTTTAAATCAGACTAATCAGCTTATGATATTAGATACTAATTGGTTAAAAAATAATAATAAAAAAAAAACACTTGGACTAGCTTTGGGGTTTCTTTTTTCACAAGGCAAAATATTTACCAAGAGGTGATCTGCTCTCACACTCTCCGCCTTCTTCGTCCTCTCCTGTGTGGCCATTAATGTATCGGAGCTGTTTTCATCTCAAGAGCTTTTTTTATTTTTTTGTTACGTGGGATTACCAGATTAAAAGAGGGGGATTGTAACCACTAAACTGTTCCTTTAAGGACTTCCAAGACATTTATTGTTGGCGGGTAGGAAATGATCGAGATATTTGTTTTTTGTTAGATGTTTGGTGGTTAAATGACTACCTCAGAAGACCAGTGGATGACACCCACGATTTTGCTGGACATTTTAGGGCGGCCGACCTTATTTCTGCAAAGAGTTCGTGGGTGTCAAGCAGGGTCCATCAATCTCTTTCCTTAGATCTGACCTCTCTGATTGCATCCATTCTCATACCTTCATCCCCTTGCCCTATGCCTTGATCTACTCAGCAAAACCAAATGAATTGAGATATCTTGAGATTAACTTGTGTTAACTTATAAATTTTTAATTTTTTATAAAATAATATTATTTTAATCTAAAAAATATTTTAAATAAAATAAAATAAAAATAAATTTGAATAACCTGAGACAAAATAAAAATTTTCCGAGCCGACAATGGCACTCCCGGTCCCACTTTCTCTATAATAGAACCCGACCGGATTCCATAAATTCTCACCAACAAATTTTGAAAAGAAATAAAAAATTAAAGCCACATCGTACCCTTGAACTTGTCCTGATTTTTTTCTTTCTATTTATTGATTTAAAAAATGAGAAATTTTTTTTCCAGAGTTGACTTCTTCTCAAAGCAGTAATAATAAAATATGATATAAAAACAAACAAACGGAAACTTAATTCTAATATTTTAGAATTGATCATTTAAAAAGTAAATATAAAGATAATTAAAATAAATAAATAAATAATAAATAAAAATGAATAAATATATATATCTAAAATATAATAGTTTAACTTATGCGCATTTTTCTACGTTACTTATTTCTATTCAAAATTATCTTCTTTTCGAACCCCTTAACTATCATATTTTTACGAATAATTTATATCCATATTTTTAACGATTTACCCCTATGTTTTACTAAATCTCCTATATTTAAGTTCTCGATTCTCCTAACCGGTACGTGGGTCTTCTTTACACATGCTCAAACCACCTTAGACGATACTTTCACATTTTATCCACAATTAAACTAACTCTCAATTTATTACGAATTTTTTCATTTTTAATTTTATCTCTTCTAATTTTACCATTTCTATTACGATCATTTTTTATTTTTATTGTTATTTAATAACCAATCACTCAATACTATGCAATAATATAAGTTTAACTACAGTTCTATAAGACTTTCTCTTCAAATGCATTGTCATCATGCAATCACAAAAAATTCCAGATGTTTTTCTCTATTTCATACAACCCACTTGTATTCTATGATTTACATTCTCATATATATTATTATCATTTTGAACGATAAAATCTAAATATCCAAATCGAATTGAATATATTATTCATATTGTTGATCCAATTTAATCGAATAAAAACATGATTTTTTTTTTTTTTTTTGTAAATAGAAAATCTCGATCTCAATATCCTTACAAGAATAATTTTCTCATGAAAAACGAGGAGAAATATTAAACATTATTATGTTCAAGTAATTTTCGACTCATAAGGTTCATATGCCAGTAGCAATTAACCTGAAAATCACTTCTGAAAGTAATTCCCTTTCTATAAAATTGCTTCAGTTTATCTTGTTCGAGGAGAAAATCATAAAACAGGGGATGAAAGAAAAAGGGGAGTGATCTCAGAAAAGGGGGGAGCATTTTAAATAACCTCCAATTCCCACCATGCCTCTTTTGCTTAGCAAAAAGGAAATCTACAACTGCACAAAGCATACAAGATTAACTTTTTATGAAGAGCACAGTAGAAATAAGCTAGGGCAAAAAGATGACCAGGCATAATAATTTCAGAAAATGGGTCCATAAAAATATTCCCCAAAAACTGAACCCTAGGAAATGCCTCGGGAACATGGAATTAGTCCAACAAATGAAAAAGATGTCGTGGGGAACATGCTCTCATATTTAGTAAAGGAACCCAGAATAAAAAGGGGGCAGTCTTCATACAGGCTGGAAAAGAAAAACCCATTAGGCAACGACGTAATCCAGAGAATGACTTTCAATATCCTCTAATAAAAAATTCAACTTCGTTGAAGAACCAGAAGAACAGCAAAATTAGAAGTCTTCTGTTACTAGGAAAATAGTATTTTCGAATTTCTGTTTTTCCTGCTCTAACTTGTTTTTCCAAAATCTACCCCCACCAGCTAATACAAAATGGTGGAAGTATCTTCTCTACATGTGTATTCCGGTGCCAATGCACATGTGAAAATAGCTAATCAAGTTCCCAATGGATAATGAGAAAATATATCTTTATCGCCTCAACAGAAGAACATAGAATTCTTAACTTTGTCATGCAGCCTTGGAAGCACTGGGATTGGGGCATCTGCTTGTTCCGAAGAAGTGTCCGCCCAATCCTCAAAATTCAGAAACTGACTCATCTGGTAAGCAGCATGATGAGCATAATAGATGGGTGCCACTGCAAGAAACAATTGAGAGTGAAAAAATGAACTCAAAACTTTTGATGATCACAGAGAGAGAGAGGGAGGACAAGAGGACGTGGTGGTGGTACCAATTGATAGTGCGGTTGTGCTTCTCTGAGAGCTGCATAGGACAGAAAGGAGTAAGATGACTTCCAAAATTTAACTATAAAATAATAAAGAGTGAAATAAAGCTTAAACACTTACACATATGACAGAGAGTAGATAAGATTTTGCAGGTCATCAGGTGAAAAGCCAATCTCATCATGCAAGACATGGTAATGTGCAGGCCTAGAAGTTCCCTGTTAGGAACATATATAATTGTTGTGGGTCACACAAATAAGGATTTTTTTTTGGGATAATGTATAAGATGAAACATAATAAGCAAGTTTTTTGCAGCTCTCTTCCTAAGTCAAATGACAATTAACAAAAAAAAAAGGCACTAAACATAAACAGCTCGTGCAGTAAGTAGTTCAAAACTCTGCATAAAAGGTTTGTGCAAGGCATACTATACTGGGATGCTAGAGAACCATGTGAACAAAGATATAATAACCAAGAACTAAACTTCTAGTCAGATAAAATTACAAAGTTTGGCTCCCCAAGAAAATTAAGTATGATGACTTACAATAATCCCAGGATGAGAACACACGTAAAAGTCGTAATTCCTAGGATGCACAATATTTGTGTCCACAACAGTCCCTAGAGAAACAATCAGTGCAGCCAGCTTAATGAGAAGACAGTTGCCATGACATTACTGACAGCAATAGTCATACTTTTGTTTTCGATTAAGTGCAAGTTAGGAATCTATCTAACCAGGTGGAACATTTTCACCACCAGCAGCTAGAAATAGCTTTGTGTGGTGATTCTTTTGGGCAACAATCACAGTGAACTTGGGAAGATTGATCTCCTTCAGGTGCCGGTAGACCTGCCACAATGAGACATGGTTTTGTAACGGGAAAAAAACAGAGCATGCAGAATCCATATCTTGTTTTCAAAAACACTGTGAATGTATGAATGCATCACCAAAGCATCAAGGTTTAATGGTCAAGACACAAAATCTTGATGCTCAAAGCTATAGAAATTGTTCCTGAGAGTTGGAGTATATGAATACACAGGGCACCAAGAAAATGCTTAGGATGCCTTTTCTGAGAACAAATTACGACAAAAAATGTAGGCCTCAAAGTCATGGAACAACCTGTATGATTTGCTCCAGCTCATAGTTTAGGACCTTAATGAATTGTGATTCGCCCACCCCATCCCTACAAGAGAAGACAAAACTTAGTACAAAATATATAATAGTCTTCACTAGATATTCTAGTCAATTTAAAATTGGTCCAAACTGAAGATGAGAAGTACTTATTTAAGCACAAAGGAAACATTTTTTACAAACTTTTGCTGCAAATGAGTTGTCAACGAGCTATAAATATTTATCTCATTCATTTTAGGTGGACAAGTTATAAATACATCAGGAACCAGTAACATCCATGCAAGATTCTGTGCACCATCTTTTTCTTCACTCCTTTTTCATCTGCTGACAGTGAGGTAATTAGTAGCAGAAAATTTTTAGAAGTAGCACTGCCAACGTATGAAGATCAGCATTTCGTTCTCTGTTGATCTTGAAATCATGGAGCTTTTTATGAAAAGAAATAAAATTCATGGCTGAGAACAAGATACATATGGCACTTTTTTATTTTATCGAATCCAGGATAACAATGTATAAGCTGAATCTGCATGACAGAAGATCCTGGCAAAGGAAGCTCCCTTTTTTCCTTTGGGTATACATGGTGGCCTACTAATGGAGGAGGGTGGGACTTGATACCTGGTGAGAGCCAACAGTCTTTCTACCTTTTGGTCCAAATGATGTGGTTTAGACAAAGGAAGTCAGACATAATTAGAATACACGTTATATATAGCAACTCAAACCACAAATCTATACTGTAACATGGAGAAACCATATCATGTGAACCTGGATTATGTGGGAAGTTCTTTTTTTCTGAAAGGAATGATAGAAGAAATTGGATAAAAGCTTAAGCATCAAAATTAGTTTTTGATTCATAAGACAATAAGACATAACATAACTAAACTATGAAGCGAATATATACATCACACCTGAATATGATTATCTGAGAAGGTTTGCGGCCATTGCTTGATGTATAGAACTCCATAAGCAATTCTCTGCAATGCGTTTGAAGATAACACATATCCCATATTTACAATACAACAATAAAAACCACTAGCAAAGATTATGCTGATCTTGGTCAAGGCAGTATAATTGCCGATGCACCTGAATAGTTTCTAATAGATTATTCTGACTAATGAGCTTATGTGTGGAGGCCCTACAGTACTGCAAGAGTCTCACAACTGTCTATTAGATTGGTTCATAGTAAACATATGTTTTGTAATTGGAGTTATAATATATTAATGCCCAAGAAATTCTACAAACTACTTGGATCAGTCACTTCATCACAGCTGTCACCATTGTGCATGCTTACTGAGCACTTACAAAGTGTACAACGACACTGCCAACATGTCATGTTGGTACCCTCCATTTGAGCTTCATCAGGCTGATCTACAGTGGATAGTTGGCCAAAGGAGGTGTTGTGTTTGTCAAGTAAGGGTATGAAGACACTTGGAAAGCATAGGTAATTCTCTCTCTCTCTCTCTCTCTCTCTCTCTCTCTCTCTCTCTCTTTCTTTCTTTTTTTCTTTTTTTTGGATTCTTCAAAAAGGTGGGGCAAGCTGGCATTTAGAATGGGAAATGGATTGAGACTGCTTCTACCTTTTATCAAGGTTCTGAGGATTGTACCCCCTAAGTGCTTCTTTTAGTACCACGTATTAAAGCAAAACAGATTCAGGATAATAGGATCAATGCAACTTCAGTAAAACCATTAATTCAAAATGATCTACAATCAAGTCAGATCTATTAGACATGTGAGATGTCACCCACTCGATCTCTTTATGGCCAAGATCTGACATTTACAAAGGTAGGACAATTGACAATGGTACAATTCAAAGGGCTAGGATAGTAAGACACCAATACAGAACAAATTAGAATAACTTTCACCAGAAAAGCAGAAGTGAGAAAAAGAAACCAAAGTTCGATCTTGTTTCAAAAGAGAAAGAAGACACATTTACAATTGCTAGAAATCCATGCAATTTATTTATGGTATGGATACAGAGGGGAGTCTTGGCCCCAAATTCTTAAGTGTCAGTTTCCCCCGACGTTTATATAATTATTCATTAATGTCCACAAAGACAGTTAAATTTCCCTCCCCATCCACTCTCCACTGTTAGTTTATATAGATAAGAACAAGTTAAACCTGAAACGTAACTTCATAAGTGTTAAGAATACCTGATGATACCATTATCATGCCCATCTTGTGAGGGTCCATAAAGATTTTGTATCATCTCCACTTTTGGAGATTGTGCTCTCACAGAAGCTCTATATTTTGAAATCAAAGGCCAACATCGTGAGCCAACAACCTGTATGAAATCATGGTTCTTAGTGTTTTTTAAGTTGTATTCTAACCTACAAAAATGAATGTTTGTACACTCATGTAGGAATAAAAGTGAGGATTGATGTTGCATAAAGAATAGAAGGACTACCGCAGCTATGGACGGGGCATCTGATCTACCATGAGATCCATGCGATACGTCCATTCCCAGTACCATTGTAGGAGCATCTTTAATGAGAGGAATACCGGAAGGACGCTCTACAGCCAACAAGGAGTTGGTACCTCCAAGCTATAGGACGAAAGGAAAAAGAGAATATAATGCCTGGCTAAGACTAAGAAATATAAATGGGAACTAAGTAAAGTCTACTGCTTCACCTTGGCATTGATTTTAAGAAGTAGATTAGTGAGGTACCGATCATTGATTTTAGACGAGGCAACACATTGCGTGATAATTCCATAATCACATAAACATCTCTTTTTCCAAGGTCCTCAACAATGAAAAGGAAACAAGATTATTGACGAAAAACATGAAAAATATGAATGAGAAACTAAGTGCAGCAAATCTACTTTAATGTCATAATTGAATATAACAGGCAAGAATAAGAAATTAAGTGCTGAAAGTATACCATAGATATCACTATTTTTCCTCTCTGGCAAGATACACAAAATGAACTCAAGTGTATCTAAATATTTTTCCAGACGCTCAAACATTTTTTCAACTCTCAGTACTGGGCTAGCTCCTCTTGCCACCACCTCTTCCTCAAGTATTGTAAGTGCACGTTCAATATGCTGGATAAAATCACCATGCAACTTAATCAAGAGAAAACTTAGGATGAATAAAAAGGAAATGGACAACCAAATGATTTCTTAACATACGACGCCTTTGGTTCTTGCACAACTGCTGAGCTCCCGGGAAAGATGACTTGCATCAATTCGAGAAGAGAAATTGACAATGGCCCAGCGATTGATTCTTTTCCGGTCAAGAAATTTCTGAAGACCAATGAAAATGGAGTTCAAAAGCAAAAGAATACTTAGGAACCAAGACAAAGGTGGATATACATGATTATCTTTAACAGGTGACTACCTGGTTGTTGATATTCCAGCGCCCATTTTGAGGGATGCAGTCGGCCCCTTCACCAACCTTTAACTGCGGATAAGATGCAAAGGAAAATCAAAATGGTATAAAGTAGATTAAAAGCAAAGTCAAAGATAGAGACCCTTGGAGATTTCTTAAATCACCTTTGGTGCCTCAAGGACACGCCCATCAAGTCTTGTCAGCTGCATCTCAAATGTAATTCCACAAGCAGCAAACATAGGAACCTTATCATAAAGGTATTTACTCATAGCCTGCCATGACATGAGACCAAGATATCACAACATTCAAATGTCAAGCACATTAGGTGGAAATGAGAGATTACATCAGTCACAGCCTGTATCTTTTCCTTCGGCTTTTGCCTTGACTTTTCAACTAAAGAGGATCTCTGAACTGCAGATAATGACTTTGTGTAGTGTTGCAGTGACACAAGTGAACAGAGCTGGAATACTAGAAAACAACAATTAATCCCTTAAAGAGAAGGTAATAAAGAAGCTGATGGTGCAATAAAATTTGAAGAAATTCCCAGACCTCCAACGGTAAATAGATAGGCTTCTTAGATTTTCCAACATCAAGGCATGGCATATATGCTGAGCTGGACAATGTTATTTCACGATGCTTTGTGAAATAGTCATATACAGTAATCTCCACTGTCTGATCACCATCTGGATTTCCACTACTTTTCACTTTCAAAGGAAATCTAAGGAGAGAGATAAGAATGGCAAATAAAAATTTGAGGATTGTTATAAACACAGCTAAAACAAGACAAAATAGGTCAATCGATACTTACAATTGCTTATTACAGAATTGCTCACTCAAACCAATTATCTTGAATTCCCTATTAGTATGTGTTGTCTTAATTCTTATATTTCTCAAAATTCTTCTGGCCTGTCCTGTCCAAAAGTGAAATAAGGCAAGCAAACCGTGAAGGACAAAGAATAATAAATCAGTTCTAGCTTACTTTTGCCCAGTCAATCTGACGAGGATCCCGAATATTCTGGTTAGACATCAGAAAATTAATCACTGGTCCAGGTGTTACGATCACTGTTGTAGATACATCTGCCAAAGAAAATAAAGAGAGGGAAAACCACATGTGTAAGTCAACACAAACATGTAGTTATTTACAATTATAGTGATATGACGAATAATACCCATATTAAGTGACAGACCACCCTCCGTTGCATAGAAGCTGGAATGGAATCCCCGACACCCAGTTAGACCTCCCCCAACTTCAATAAAGTTCCTCCGATCATTGTAAAAGAATGACTGTCTGACCAAAAGACAGTCCCTGCATTCAGGAAGCAATGCTTCAGCTACCACTACAGAACAAAAGTGACAGTCTCGAAAGTAGAGAAAACATAATGCATACATCTTAGTAGCTTGCTGCCTCAAAATAACATTAAGCACTTGCAAAGCCTCTTGAGCACTATCTGCCTCATTTCCTCTTAAAGCACGAGCAGCACTGATCAAGGGAATTCTTGCAGAGTAGCTCAATGTAACTTTTAAAGTTTTTGGCATGTAGGAATGCTTAGATCGCTTCCGTGTCTGCTGAGGACTCCCATCAGAATCAAGACCTTGATCACTGAAACATATAGGAGAAAAGGCAACAGGGGCATTGTACAAATTATAACTTTAACTTGCCCAAGAAAAAGTGAATTGAAATGCACAAAAAATTGTATACCGTTTCACAAATGACTCCTCAAGCACTACAGCGAACTCAAAGTCATTATGAGGAAGAGGACCCACGGTATACAAACTTGTTTCTCCATCATAGGCAAAAATCTTCCCACCCAGTTCAGAAGAGTATGTCTCATAAAGCTGATCAATAACTTTTCTACCAAGGCGTTTGCTGTTTATAGCTTGTTTATCTTCTGATTCTAAATTAATATAGACCTGATCATCATGTGCCATTATGAGATTTGTCACTTAACTAAGCAATTCCAACTGAATTAGTAAAAGGCAGATCAATGAACATACATTATACTTGTAGAATAATGTATCAGGTGCTCTAACAGACACTTTGAAGTGATTGGTCAGCAAATGTATTCGCCTTCCCAGTTGCCCCCTTCCACGCCTACTCATGACAGAATGGATCAGAGGATCCGCAGATTCTAGCTTCATATTAGGCAGTGCATCTGAAGGTTGAAGGTCCATGTTGCCTGTTTCCATCATTTCCTATGCAAAAAGTAAGTAATTTAAGACTATCTATGAGAAAGACCAATAAACATCAAAATTGAGGAAACAGCCAATAGATGGTATCATGAAAGGCACGCATGCATCCATACACAGAAGGAGGTACGAGTTCAGAGGCAAAACTGGAGCTGTACAATTATGGCAATAATCTGGTAGATGCTCAAATTAAGAATGCCCAAAGTTTACATAATCCATTTCCATTTTGGTGTCGCTTTAAGGGAACGTATGTGTATTTACATCAAGTTCTATTAAAGGAGTATATTTACAAGACCGGAGAGAGAGAGAGAGAGAGATTCTCCATCATTTTGATAACATACTTTTTTGGTCCAAGTAACATTAATCAATCACCAGAAAAAGGAAACACCTATAGACAGTTAAATCCCATTCCAAGAGTAGAAAGAAAGATTATTCATCATTTTAAGAAAGATTATTGGTCATTTTAGTCATAGATTTTTTTGGCCCAAGTAACACTGCTCACCAAAAGGGAAAGAAATATGACAAAAATGGTTGTTACATCCCAATCCAATTCCTACAATCTAACAAGTTTATAACCCCACCAGACAAAATTTTAGCATAACCTTAGCCCAAGCCTACACTCTTACCCTCAAAATTTGGTTGGTTAGGACTTGATTTTCACAGCCCTGAAAAGAAATTAAAAAGGGGGGTTTATTAGTATCTTGACCTTGACTTTCTAGTAATTTCCTCAATGATGTATGAAATAATATATATAGGAACACAATCAATCATCAAATATATATTTCCATGCATCGATTTGACCAACATAGCATGGGAAAAATAGAAAACAGTTTTTGAAATCCCAATCCCTGTTGAAATCCCAATCCAATTTGCACAATCTTCTACGTTTATGACCACACCAATACAAAATTTTATTATGAGCTTAACCCAAACCCACAGTCTTACCCTTGAAATTGATTGTTTAGAATGTCATTTTTAACAATCTTGCAAAATAATAGAGAAAAAAAAATGGTTTTATTAGCATCTCGACATCTACTTTGCACTAATTTCCTGTCATCTTTTAGGATTTTTCTCGCATTTTCACTTTAAATAAGGAAGAAATAAAACATAATCGATCATCAAATATTTATTTCCAGGCACTGAATCAACCAACACAAAATTTTAGTATAATCTTAACCCATACCCACAATCTTACCCTTGAAATTGGTTGGTTAGGATCTCGATTTTCACAACCTTGAAATACATACAAAGAGGGGTTTTATTATTATCTTGACCTTGATTCTATTAAAAAAACAAAAAGGTATCTTGACCTTGACTTTATACTAATTTCCTCTTATCTTTTATGATTTTTCTCAGATTTCTCTTCAAATAAGGAAGAAATATCTATAAAAACACAATCAGTCATCAAATATACATTTCCAGGAACGAATCGACCAATGTAGGACATGAAAAATCGAAAATTCAACACAAACACAGTCAATATAGTCAACTATGAACAATGGGAACAGATATAAGAGCGTGCAAAGAAGAATCAAAATCAGGGAAAAACGAAGAAGAATTGTCCGGGCGGATGGAAACTCTTCGCAGAAAACGAAGCAGTGCAGGGTTTACTTATCGAAGTGAATTGGAGAAAATAGCTTGGACAATACCTGATATGAAATTCAACGTCGCAGAAGAGAAAAATGTGGAACAAGCACCTAGGGTTTTTGACGAGAACCTGGAGTAAGTGGGAAGAGCGCACGCACTAAGAGAGAGAGAGAGACCGCGATTCGAAATTCAAAGCCCGGCCCCTGAATGAACCGATGGAGGGAAAGACTTATTTTATGGGAAAAACGACGTATGGGCAATAAAAATTATATTATATTATCAAAAATGAAAAACACAAAATTCATTATTTTCTAAAAATATATATATATTTATATAAAACTATATCTATAATCTATATGTATAACTGCATATCCAGAAAAACTATTTTTGGACAATATTACCTTTATTTAAAATAAATTTCTTAAATTATATTTATATATTGATTATGCCTTTTAATCTCTCTCTTCTTTTATTTTATATCTCTCTTAGGATTACATATCCCTGCATATCTTTATATCTATTCATTTTTTTTTATTTTTTATTATCGGTATCCTGATCTTGATCGACTAATTCAGTTCGAGTACTGTAAAACCCATTTTAGAAATTGATTTTTTCAAATTCTTTTTCGCTATTTTCAGGGGGTGAACCAAAAACTTTTAGTTAGGAGATAGAGTGATCGATCACTCAATTTAAAAAAGTTTGGTTATATCTATTCATTTAAACTTTATATATGATACGATACAATATAATATACTATAATGCGTTGTTAGTTCAATGGTAAGATATTGAATTTTTTTAATCAAATTCTTAATTTCGAATCTTGAAAATGATAAAAATATACATTAGGAGAATTCGGATCTTGAAGGACCTCATAATTAGCTCGAGTTAGATTAATCAAGATCAATAAATTAGTTATCGAATATCAGTTGATCATAAAAAAATACAGTGTAATATTGTTCAAAATTAAAATATGTATATACATGTGTGTGTGACTGTGTGTATGTGGGTGTATGCACGCAATGATGTTAGTGACAAATATGTCCCCAAAGAGATAGTTGGTACAAATCCTCTGTTCTAATCTAGTGATTTCAGATTTAAATTATTGTACAACTAAAAAAAAAAAAGATAGCAACAAATATGATCATCCTTAATTTATCAAAAACTTTGAAAATTTGTGGTTTTCACCTTATTTGTATTTTGGGATTATTTTTAAACTATTTCTTGTAATCAGGTTTAATTTACTGTATATAAAGTTATTTGGTTTATACAATCAAATTATTTAAAATAAATAAAAAAACAGAGGTAAATCTCGTTAACTTATCATTGTAATTACTTTTTGATTTAGTAATAAAATGTTATCCCCTCAAAACCTAACAATATAAAAGTTTTAAAATAAGAAAATATTATAATTAAGTTTAATAGGCTATATATCGTACGTTACCGTTATCAATCATTTTAATAAATAAAATTATTTTTCAACACTTTTAATCAACTATAAAATAAAGTATTTATTTCTAAATTAATTTATAAATTAAACATTATTTATAATTCAAGAATTTAAAAAAAATAGTAAACCAAAATATACTATTATTGTCGTTCTTTTCTAAAAGAAAAATTAGAATTAACGAGAATTCAATTCGAGTTGTGAGTGTAATAGAGGGAATATTTATCATCTGAATCTTCACGAATGTATATATTTTTGTGATTTTGACGGTATTTATAAAAAATTATTATTTAATTTATATATATATATATATATATATATAAATATTCGAATCGTTACGACCGATCATCAATCAAACTCACAGTAACCTTAAAACGGAAATTAATTATAGTTTGCCATAGTGGGAGGGTATGCGGCGTAATCTCTCTTTCCAAAATTAAGAGATAATCACAATAATTAACGCGTAAAAGATTTTGCATTTATTCTAACAGAATCTGACACGATAACAAATCGATTGCGTGGACGGTTTTCACCTTCACAAAACGCCTCGTAGACCCTCTCTCTCTCTGTACGCTGTTGTGTCGTTTCTTTATCCGGAGTCCTGATTCATTTATCACCCTCTCTTTCTGAAACGAATCTTTCTCGGTTGAATATCGAAGAGAGAGAGGGGGGATGTTTCTTCTCCAGACTCATTTCTTAGCTTAGTTTAGCTTGAATCTTGAAAAGAGAGAGTCTATAGAGAGAAAGTGACGAAGAGGAGAGAGAGACTTCACATGCTATCTATCTCTCTCTCTCTCTCGGCTTATTCTAGAGGGAGAAATGGATGGAGGATCGACGGGAGTTGTGCCGGCGGTGAACACGGCGGAGGTGAGAGGTTCTTCTGCAACATCGCAGACGGAAGCTTTCAACGGAGTTAAAACCTTGGATATGGAAGCTTCCAGAGAGAGAGGAGCGGATCATGCCTATTCTTCTTTGTCTTATTCGTTTTCCGATCTAGACAGAGACTTGTTGTGTCCGATTTGTATGCAGATAATCAAAGATGCGTTCCTCACAGCTTGTGGTCACTGCTTTTGTTACATGTGTATCATTACTCATCTTCACAACAAGAGCGATTGTCCTTGCTGTGCTCACCATCTCACTGTTAATCAGCTTTTCCCGAATTTTCTTATGGATAGGGTTCACTCTCTCTCTCTCCCTCTCTATCTCTCGCTTTTCCAGATCAACTGCTTGATTTCTGATTTATATTACGTTTTACTAAGAGCTTTATTTTATTTTTATTTTTTTGGCTTAACTGTGTCTATTTAATGGTAATTATTTGCTTTAGTGATGTCAGTTTGTGGAATTTGAAACTGCCCAATTAGCATCTGAATATGTGGAATCCAGCATTTCTTGCTGATTTTGGACGAAAATGATGAAATTCTGAGCGTGCATTTGGTTTCTAAACTGTCCATTGTTTATGGTTTTATTTTTGTTGGAAATGGGTACACAAGTAGTATGCGCAAGTTTATATTGAGAGTTTTGGAAGGTTTGGTGAATTACGAGACTCATAGTCCAAGTTTTATACGTTGGGATTTGAGTGCTAAGACCAATGGTGTTGAAATTTAATGATAGGCCACTGGATTGGCCACACGGAGGGTTTCTGTTGCTTAACTTCATTAGCTGACATTATGGATTTGATGGATCTTCAGGAGTGTACGACTTTGAAACAACTAATATAATTTACATATAAGAATTTTCTGCATAAGAATATCAGCTGATAAATTGGGAATGTTTTGTACAGTTACTATTGAGCTATTACATTCAATCTTGGTGAACTGGTTAAGAAATCATTGGTTTTCCAAGGCCAAGAGTAGAAAAGTTTAACTAATTAGGGATTGGTCAGTTCCTTGAGCATTTTTAAGGCCAAGAGTAGAATTTTTTTTCACAAGTGAGCATGGTAAAAGAGTAACTAAAGATTTTTATTACTTTTTCCCTGCATCTAAGCTAAAACATACTATATGCAAAGTAACTTGACCCTCGTCGAACATTCAACCAAACCTTATTAGTTAAGATATATGGCTTTAACACATTTACATATTTGGAATACAAATCAATTTTTTATTTTATTTTATTTTTAAACAATTTTGCAAGAGTGACATGTCTTGATATCGACCCAGTTAAAATGGTCAACTTAAGCCAAACAATCCCTACGTCTGTACTTTAACCAAATGTCAATCAACTAATGTGGAAAAGAAAATGCAAGTTTGATTTTAATTGACTGATTGAAAGGAATTACTATAGGTGAACTATGTGACATAAACTGGTTTTGGTGGTACTTTTCTGGAAAGGGATGGCTCCACTTCCAAAGCAAGCAACGGATCCTCTCACTTGCAATACAGTATGACAGGGAACTATGAAAGGCATCACACTGGGGAAAGAGGGTAGAAAGTTAAAAAGCTTTTTTGCAATATGAGACCATGTTGGAAAAGAGTTTTTATACTAATGTTGTGAAAGCTGCGGCTAATACTCTTGGTCGCTGTTGTTAGTTAATCCTGTGAAGGCAATTATTGTCAGTTCATTATGTAATTTTGAAACTAATGATGGATGGACGTGTACTTAAACTGTAATGTTGAAATGTAGAGAAGCTCATTTAGGCTGCCTTGACATGCATGTGGTTGAATTAAATCTCTGAAGCAACTCTATAATGAGTGATGTGATAAGTGCTGGAGTTGGATTCTGGCATGTGAGAACACCAGGTGGAATAATTGGCAAAATTGGATGGGCTTTTCCATTGTTGCTGCAAGCATTTGATATTGTTTTTCCACTCAAAGCCCAGCACTCCGGCAGCCCCAAAAGAGAGAAAAACACACAGAGAAATGAGCTCTGGCACCATTTAAATTAGATATACCCATAGCCAATACTTGTAACAAATTTCACTGAGACACATATGACGACCATACGTAGCCTTGTGTCTGCGGGCCAACTGTCAAACTTTTGAAATCCTGAAACATCCCAACTTATCTTCACTTGTTTCTTTCCACCTTTATCTTGGCCCCTTGAAGGCTACTTTTCTGGATTCATCCTTACCCTGTGCCAAATTGGTCAGTTTGGTTATTTAATTTCATTTTCAAATTATAAAATTATTTACTTTCAACTTTATTCTAGGTCATAGTAGAGAGGTAAATCAAGAGCCAACATATTGATTGGCACCATCTGTTTTAAACCTTTGTTAGGTCTTCCTTTGCTTCTTGGTTCACTTAAATTTGTATGCTGTCACCTTTTTCTCTTAATTGTTTTTTACACATGCCTAAAGAGTTATTGTTCACACATGATCAACCTTCGGAAAGTATTTTCTCTTATTTTACCACTAATGGGGCTATCTTTTATTTGCAAGGTCAATTATTTCATATTAGATATACACGACTATAATTGTTTTAACTCATTTAGGTGCTATAAGTAGGCTTACCATGCTCATAACCAACAGACAAAGCTTTAGAAACCTGAGCATAGTTGGCCTCTGACACGCACTTTCTACATTTTTTTTCTTTTTAAATTCAGCTGGCCTGGTTAGAAATCCAGCTCGGCCTGGAAAATAGCTTGGAAAACCCGGGCTTGGCCACAGTCTGACCCTATGTTAGGTCCGCTCGGGCCTAGGATTAGTGTCTCTAAGACATTATCTACCTTGGGATCTTGTTGATAGTTGATCCTTTGTTTATTTACCATTTAAACTGAGTTTCTCTTATTTTGCACATTTCCTCCCTCATTCAGATTGATTTGGCTCCTGTATATCAGCTATTCATAATACATGTAAAATTGCACCTATTTGGTATCTTGAAATGCGCTACTTCGAATGCAGCTTATCGTGATACGGTTTCTCTGTAACACATTTGTAGCTTCTGAAGAAAGCTTCTGCTCATCAAACTGCAAAAGCTGCGTCTCCTATAGAACAGTTTCAACATGCTTTAGAACAGGTCAGTTATTACATAAAACTTGTATTCCTCTTGTATCGAGCCTTTTTGTTGCGTTCTTTTTCTTTCCCCACATGTATGCACTTCTGCTCAAAGTAGTGAAACCAGGCTACAGAAAAGGAGCCTACTACTGGGCTCACTTGCACACATGCATGCACGTGAATGCAGAGAGAGATCATGTGGGGTTCGTCTCCAAGCTCTATCCTGATAAATTTTCCAATGAGGCCAGCTTTGTGAAACTGTTTTAAAACTTCACCAACTACATATGGATGAGATTGGTGTTAAACAGATAGGAACCCAGATGCAATGGCTGCAAATTTGCTGTTGTTCTTCTTGGTGGGGTGGGTGGGTGGGGATGGGGTGTTGATAGGCTTCTAATTCCCTATTTCAGAATCTACTTTATGTGTGTGACTTGTACTAGGATCAAAGTTTCTCCTCATCTTACATGGAAGTGCTGGGACATATCATGATATTTTCAGCTAAGATTTGGAATTCTATTGTGCTAGTGCACTACTTGTAGCTTGTGAAATATTTGAGGCTGAGTGATACCTTTCTCTTGTGTTAAAACCCGTTGGAAAAAAGTTTCCATAGTGCACGGCTAAATAGAAATCTGTTGAGATGAAAATTTTGAGTTGAATTAAAATTTTCTCCCCATTTTTAAAAGGTTTACGTTAAAGATTTTTAAGAGCTTTTAGTTTATTAAAAATGCTAAATGCTAGGCTATTCATGCTCTATTCAGCTAAAAACTCCATGGTTTCTTTTGAGAGTTGAGCAGAGATTAGCAGCACTAAATCACGGGAGTTTGACACTATGCATCTGACCGGCTGAACTTATATTTCAGATAGTTTGTAAGATTGCTGAAGTATTCTTCTATTGACCTTCCTATGACATGTTTTCCCACATTTTGATAATTATAATACCTATGAATTTTTATTGTTAAATGTAACAACTTATCATGATCCTTAGACAGGGTTGTGAAGTGTCAATTAAGGAGCTAGATTCTCTCTTGTCCCTTCTGACTGAGAAGAAGCAAAAGATGGAGCAAGAGGAAGCTGAGAGAAATTTGAAGATTTTGCTCGACTTCTTAAATTGCTTGAAAAAGCAAAAAGTTGATGAGCTAAATGAGGTTCCCTCTTTCCCCTTACTTTTTTCCTGAATCAATGATTTTACATTTCAGTTGGATTCATGGCCTGCAGCAAAATTTTTCTACTGCATACTTTGCAGTGACTACTTGAGACATATTCTTTAAGACTTAAAGTTGATGGGTTTTCATTTTCTTTGTAGGTGCAAAGTGATCTAAAGTATATCAAAGAGGATTTAATTGCTGTGGAAAGGCATAGAGTAGACTTAAGTCAGGCAAGAGATAGGTTTATGATGAAAATGCGAATGCTTGATGGTCCTACCTTCACCAAGTCACGGTCTTTATCTATTGATAAGCACAATAATAGCTCGATCTCTGTTCCCCATAGAGAACAAGTAGGCATGCATGCAATCAACCTCCATGGCAAAAGAGCGGATGGAAAGGCTGAAGTGAACAACTTTGGACATCAGAGAAGGGATGCTTTTGGTGGGTTGGAGCCACAACACGTTAATCAATCTGGGCTGGCAGTAGCAAGGAAGAAGCGAATCCTTTCCCAGGTTAGGATTTCTATGTCCCTGTTACAGAAATTTTGGCTGGTTCATCTATCATTAAATTTCCACCCATATTGATCAATTGTGACCAATTGCATTACCAATGTCCTGGGAAGCAATCAAATTCCCCGATGTTAAACTTCTTGTACAGTTGTAGGGGTAAGGAAAACCTCATAAGATATTAAAGATACGTTGAACATCAATTTTTGTACTTAATGATTAATGTTGAGGAGGCTTCTACTGGTTGGCAGGAATAATGTGGTATTGCAATTGCCAACCTTGTTTACTTAATGATCTTATATATTGCCCTTAACATTTGCTCTTTCTGGTGAAACTTTTTCTGGGTTTCCTGATGTGAGTATAGGCACACCATAGGCATCTTCTTTCACTTTGAATGGCATATTGCAGCCAAAAGTGCTTTGAGTATTTCAATTTCATCGTTTTCCTGCTGAGCTGATTATAGAATTCCATGTGTTGCTGCAGTTCAATGACTTACAGGAGTGCTACCTTCAAAAGCGACGTCAGTTGATCAATCAGCCGGTAAACTCAGGGGACAGAAGTAATAATGATGTCATGCACAGAGAAGGTTATAGTTTAGGCCTTTCAGACTTTCAATCTGTATTAACTGCCTACACGCAGTACAGGTGTGGTTGTCAACTCTAGCTTCCAAATTAGTTTAGAGTTATTTGGCATGCTTTATATTTTAATGTTGTAGTTGTTATCGTTGTTCGTATTTTCATTTTGTTCATGGAAACAGCCGGTTGAGGGTTATTGCCGAACTGAGGCATGGGGATCTTTTTCACTCTGCCAATATAGTGTCCAGGTTAGTCAATTGTTTCACTTCATCATGGTTTTATGTGTACAGCTCTTGAAAAATTTGAGGCTTGATATTGAGTTGCTTAAGTCCTCTGGTAAAATGGCCAAAAAAAAGGGACTAATTGCTTGAGATAAGTAAAGTTTTATAATGGATTTTGAGCCAATTTTAGAAATTAGAACAAGATCGCCTTGGTTGCACCATTCAATTGGTATGCTTGGTCCCTTCTTGCACTTTGACCCTAAAAGATGAACTTGAACGTCCTTGTGTTAATTTTACCAACGTGGAAGATTATGTTCAGTGGGTACAACCTTCATAATATCATAGAAGATTTGATTGCCTTCCAAATTGCTTTTTCCTTGTCCACAAAGCTATATCCAACGAGCAATATTGTCTTATGTGAGAAAGAAAGTCGAAATGACTAAACCTTGTGTCTCAAACGAGGTGAGGTTCGCCTACATGCATCCATTTTTCCATGAGGATGGCATTGTAGTGTTCTATACACAGAAGGCCCTCCTATTTTTCTTTTCCTCAAGCGGAGGGGGTTGGACATGGATGGGTTTTTGGAAGATTTTCTGCGGGTACAACCTTTTTAATATCGTAGAAGATTGATTGCCTTCCAAGTCAATTGTTCCTCGTCCAAAAAGTGACTTTTATCCGACAAGCAATTTTTTTTATGAGAAAAAAGAAATTCAAAATGACTAGAGACCTTGTGTCTCAAACTAGGTGAGGTTTGCCTAAATGAAGCCATTTTTTCCATCTGGATGGCAAATCACGTAGTGCTCCGTACGCAGAAGGCCCCTTTTTTGGTCGGGAGGATGTTGGACATGGATAGGTGAGTCTCTTGGCGCTTGAAAATGTCATATTTCAAATCAATGTACTATCCATGGTTCAATCTGAAGGGGACTTGATGTTGGGATCTCCTCGCTTTTTTTTTATGTCCTTTTGAAAATAGTGGAAATCTCAGCAATTTCTGCGTTAGTATACACAGGAAAGACAACTGGGCATGGGTAATAGTGGACAAACTAGAGCACCAAGCAAAGCACACTGGGCAAACCTTGTGTGTGGCTCAAAATTCTCGTTATATGGCTTTTACACCAGTAAATTGTGTCATATGCTATCAAAAACTGGAACTCCCATATTTGGATACCGCAACACTGTGCTTCCCTGTATAAAAGGTGTTGATACATGTTGAACCCTTTGCTCCGTTATCAAAGTCCTTGGGGAGGGACTCATTGCTCACCAGTTATTCATGTTTCCATATATTCTGCTGTTTGATTGTTTGATCTCTCTCTCTCTCTCTCTCTTTCTCTCTCTCATTCATGCATGTGCACTCGTGGTTTCAAACTTGCACACACATTTGCCAACTCTTGAAGATCTCCTGAGCTATGGTTTCCGATGATGATTTGGTTTGCTGAATTCTTTCAACTTTTTCATATCCTTGCAGCATAGAATTTGATCGAGACGATGAGTTGTTTGCTACTGCTGGTGTGTCACGGCGCATAAAAGTTTTTGACTTCTCCTTGGTGAGCTCTTAATTTTCATGTTACTCTGCTCTTTCTTGTCTTCAATTTTAATTTTAGTTGCAGTGGCTTAGCAAAAGATGAGATTGTGCAGATTCTTTTTATAAGTTAAAAGCAGAAGATCAACCAATTAAGTCAATGTTGTGGTGCAACTGAAATGTAACAAGTGGTTGATTTAATTTTTAATTAGTCTTTTAAAAAATTTATGTGAGTTTAGTTCTTTTGACTCAGTAGACATGCTATGCTTCTAGCCAAGGGGCAACCTTTAAATAGTTGCGCGTGTTCATTGATTTACTGGCTGACTTTGTGTTAAATGCTATTGTTAAATAAGATTGTTTCCTTTTGTTTCAATGAAGTTCTTGTACTTGTTTGATAGCTTTGAATTGTGGGAAAATCAACTTATTGTGCCCTTTGTTTAGAACATTGAATCTCAAAATTTCTTCTTTTTTGTTCAGACCTTGGGAGAAAGAGATAGACTGCTGCTACATTATTAGATATCGGGTGATTGGAGACCACATGTTTACTATTATGCAGTAGTAAATTGAGATGAGAAGTAAATTATATTGTGAATAAGCTTTTCAATTCTACGGGGTTTGAAATTGATTCAACAAATCAGATGTGTTCTCTAGTTTTTTATTGATAACGATGAAGATAATAGTAATATCCACCATCTCAATTCTTGACTGATACATGCTGTTCTTTTGAAGGTTCTGAATGATCCTCCAGAGGTGCATAGTCCTGTTGTGGAGATGTCTACAAGATCCAAACTTAGTTGCCTAAGTTGGAACAAGTATACAAAAAACCATATTGCTAGTAGCGACTATGAGGGAATAGTTACAGTTTGGGATATAACAACACGTCAGGTTCTTATCAGATTGGCTTTCTGAATACTGTTTCTGTGCTGCTTATGGTGTCATGAAATTATGATTTTCTCCTCCTGCACCACTCTAGTGCAGTGACACTGCTACATGACCTAATGAATCATGTTGCAATATCCAGAGTGTGATGGAATATGATGAGCATGAGAAACGGGCATGGAGTGTTGATTTTTCATGTACAGAGCCTTCAATGCTTGTATCAGGAAGTGATGATTGCAAGGTATCCTAAGTTATACATATAATTCAACTATTGTGCTTTGTTCTTTAGGATAAATCTAATCATTTTCCGCTTTTTATTATGATGTAACAAAGGAAACAAATCATTTCCAACTATGTCTCTCTTTGACGTGTTTCTTCTGCCCCACCCATCCTGTAATTCTTAACAGTCTGCACTCTTTAACTGGGATGCTTTTGGCATTTTGATGTATATTTTTGTCCCCACCTTCCATCTGTTCCATGATTTCCGGATACTAGTATTTCATTATAAAGCTGATACCAGTAGTTTGAAGAATTACATGAGCACAAGTTGATTTTAATGTAAAGAGAAGAAAAAAGAATCAATTTACTATCTATTACTTTGGCAACTTCGAGCTGATAATATTTTGAGTCCTATGATGTTGCACGATATTGTGTCTTCCTCTTTTTAGCAGTGGTTGTCTTCCCCACCTCTGAAGTTAATGTATGCATTGGAAAGTTTCTTGTATGGTTACCTAAACTTCCACTTCTATTTCCATGCAGACTAATCATCATCTGTTCTTTTTTTTGGGGGGGGTTATAAACAGGTAAAAGTTTGGTGCACAAAGCAGGAAGCAAGTGTTCTTAACATTGACATGAACGCTAATATATGTTGTGTCAAGTATAATCCCGAATCAAGTGTATATGTTGCGGTATGCCTCAAGCCTATCTCTTGTTAAAACTGTTCCTCATTGCAACTTGTATAAAGTTTCTGGTTTTTTTGTTTTGTTGTTTGTGAGTTCAAGCGTGGTGTAGCAGGTTGCATGCATGCACCATATATTGTGGCATCTTGAGTACAAAAACAACTGCATGGTGACATTTGAAAAAGTAAAATATATATTTCTTGGTGTAGAATATAAGATAAAAAAAAGGTTACAGAGCAATAATAGATAAGTATGATGAGGGAAAATTTTTTTCAAAAAATAAAATTGATGAAGGAAAATGTTTAGTTGGACTCATTCATTCAGAGTTATTCTTGTAGTCCCATCTTTTGGAAGTGTTGTCCTTGTAATCTGTATAACTGTGAATTATTTAGTTTCAAGTAAATTTAGACTCGTGAATTGGTTGTAAAAACTTCTGTAGCAAAGTCAACTGATTCTGCAAACTTCTCTTGTTGTCACCTAAGTAATGTGCTTGCTGATTCTATTTTTAAGATGATAGAATGTTGTTTTCTTGGTGCTTTTGAATTTAAAATAACATAAACTGGACGCTAGGGTTGGGGATGAGGACTAAAACAGGCTGCTATTGCTTTTTGTTTTTACTGCAAGAACAAAGTTCCTGTCACATGGAGCTTATGTATGATGGAACCTTTTGGAATTTTGCAGGTTGGTTCTGCAGATCATCACATACACTATTATGACTTACGAAACATTAGCCAGCCACTCCATGTGTTCAATGGTCACAGAAAAACTGTTTCATATGTGAAATTTTTGTCTACCAATGAGCTTGCTTCTGCATCCACAGATAGCACATTGCGCTTATGGGATGTGAAGGAGAATTTATCTGTGAGTAATGACCATCTTTTTTATATGGTTGATCATTATGGTCCAGTTTTCTTTTAGTTTTTCAGGGTAATGCTGTTTTTCCTGGCGTTTCTGAGATATCTTGCAACAGCATAAAAATTTAATGAGCATATGTTCTTTATGATATTTTCCTTGATTTTGTACGAGACTTGCTAGACTTGACTGCAATTTTCGACTTCGATGCATTTTTAAAATTTGGCTCCATTGTCTTAAAAAGCTTCATTTGAAAACTCAGATGAGCCACCTTCTATCACTAATTAGAATAAATTACACAACCAGTGACCCCCCTGTGGTGGTTTGGCCTATTTGCAGTTTGCCATTCCATGGTTTGAAACTCGACAATTAACTACTTTACACTATTAGCACATAAGCCCCTGTTAATCAAATAGCAAAACTATCATGCATTGACCTCGTAAGGACTAAAAACTTCAATTTAAGCATTGATGGATTCCTATTTGAGCCCTATTAAGGTTAACTTTTTGAGTTGTCACCATATTAAGGTTAACTTTTTGAGTTGTCATGTGGATTGTGTATGATCATTTTGTTAGTTAATTAACGGCATAAGGCTTATATGCTAATAGGGTAAGCCATAGGGCAGTTTACTGTTTAATTTAAACCGAAGGGTGGCATTTTTCAAATAGATCAAAGCATTGGAGTTTTTTGCACTTTACCCTTCTAATTGATATTTTCCCAAAGGGTGTTATGCTTTTATTGCAAATTTACTTGTCGGTTGTTATTGTTTCTCTTGAAACATGTGTGAGTCATATCATTATGAATGCAATTTAACTTGCTTTTCAGCATAGAAACTTAGCGGTTGTTTAGTAACAGAAAACAACCTTGTTTTCTATGCTTGTTTTCCAAAATTTTGCAAAACATGGAAATCACATTCAAATAGGTTTTTTCTGAAAACAAGGGATGAGTTTTCTAATTTTCTAATTTTCAGTTTATAACTGAATTGCTAAAAACAGTTTAAAATCGCTTTAAGTGTTTTCTAGTACAAAGTGTGATTCTGTTCTCTCGACATTTGAGCACACTTTCAGTTATCTGAATGAAAACAATTCTCTATTTTCCAATACAAAACCAAAAATAGAAAACAAAATGATCAATTTAACTATATACCCCTTATATTCTTATTTTTTCCCCCCTCATTCTGCATATTCACCTGTAGCTTGACGACATCAAGTAATATTAATGTGAATTGCACTAACCATGACGGTATGTTGACCTGTTTTTAGTTAAAACACAGACACACCATGTCAAAGTCATAAAATTTTACATTACAGTAAGTTAAAAATGTTGTATTGTGACAAGTTCAAGACATGTTCCACAGATACGGCCATCACTTGATGAGATTTTTGCCTGATAATTTCTCTTGCTGGCAAATCAAATTTCTTTTTGAGATTGTTTGATAAGATTTTCTATAAGGGCGGGCTAACAAGATTTTCTGGTCCCAGCTTCGAACATATAAAGGCCATACAAATGAGAAGAACTTTGTTGGTTTAACTGTAAACGGTGATTACATTGCTTGTGGCAGCGAAACAAATGAAGTTTATGTCTACCACAAGGTCAGCAATATTTCATAGCACAGAATAGACCGGTATGCACTCTTCTTGTTTAAACTCCATTCTGAATTCAATTGCAGGCCATCACCAAACCTGTGACATGGCATAGATTTGGTTCTCCTGATATGGATGAAGCGGATGAAGAGGTCGGATCGTACTTCATCAGTGCCGTATGCTGGAAGAGCGACAGTCCAACCATCTTAACTGCCAACAGTCAAGGAACAATCAAGGTTCTCGTACTTGCATCATGAATTACTACAAGCTTTTATGGAAAGAATGTACAGTTGAGTGGGAACTTGGGGGCAGCATTGGAACTTACTCTAATATCAGATGTTGATCGTATTGATTTATTTATTTTGTATATATTATTGGAAGGAGGTATCTGCAGGTTTGTTGTAAAGGGGTAGTGGAGTTTTTTGCTCTCTCGAGAGTAGCTTAGCTCCAGGTTTTGTTCTTCAGCTGTTCAACCTTTGCCCATGATTTGTCAATTGGCCTATAAATCTTTTCTCAAAATCTTGGGAGGCAAGTTTGGCAAAAAGGTCATTAGTGTCCAACATTTGCATAGACATGGATTCTTATGCAAGGTTCCTCAAACGAATCCAGGTTTTCGTAATGCCAAGTGAAACTTTGGATGGAATGATATGCAGTGCTTGAAATGATCAAATCAGGGGGAAAAAAATTGAAACAATTTATTTTAGTATATTAATTTGACCCCTCCAACGTATTTGTTGTGAACTTAGAAATTGTCAGTCTACGGTATTGCTTTTTTTTTCTTTCTTTTCTTTTCTTTTCTTTTCCTTTTCCTTTTCATTTGGGTTCAAAGCACGATGTTTTCTTTCGATTGGATTTATAACAGTAAGAGTTGATGTATATTATTAAAAAAAAAAATAAGATTGCCATCTCATCATTCCTTCTCACTGGGGATGGATAATGATGGTTCTCACACGTGCAAGAACGTAAAATTCGAGTCAGCCGAGGAATTATTTCCGGACCGGAAAAAGGAAAATTAGAAATACGTTCATGTGAAACGTCATAAGCATTCAGAGAGAGTGGGTTTGGAGTTACCAGATAGTGGGTTTGGGGGGAGGTGGGGGCTTTGTGTCATTTCGTTGGCCACCGCTGGATACGAATGTCTGCTCCATCCCCTTGCCACAAGCTTCCCTCTTCTCTGTTGATATAGGTGTGTTACACCGTATTGCTATGAGTTCAGTGATCGGATATTATATTTTTTTAATTATAAATTTTGAATTTGAGTCATAAAAATATGAAAACGGGATATAAGAGAGTTAATTTTTTAATGATTTTATAGTATTCAGATCAAACTAACCGAATGAAATTCAAACACCAAAAATGATACGGTTGTGTATATTCGCATCTGGTTTAAACAGTTGGTTGTATAGGTGTGTTGCGGCAATTGTGAAGCCCACAAGAGAACAGTGTGTACATGTGGTTCAGCATTGTCAAATATGTTGCTTTTAAGTCAAAAAAATTATGACCATTAATTATTGTACCAAAAGGATCTGAAGCCTGATTTTGTACCTTTGTTTTGGATGATTTCTCGTCATTTAGACATCGTTTGTTCCATACAAACCTATTTAACTTGGAGTTTGATTTAAATCAGATCTCAGCATAACTATGAGCTCACTTTGTATTTTGTCTTATATGCATAATTTATGATTTTTAATGTGCACCCTTTTAGTAATGCATATGTTTCCCACCATCATAAAATGTGAGAGAGAGAGAGAGAGAGAGAGCAATTCAAGTTATTTGAGTGAGAAATTTCGAATACAGGACCAGCAAACAACATCAAGCTTTACAAACGATACATCTCGTCCTACGTTGTTCATTTTTCTATACTAACCGAGGAAAAGAAGCTAAAATTGAAACACGAACTCGGTAAGAACTTACTAATTTTAGTCGATGCATATCAAAGAAATAGAAGAGAATTACATGGGTAGAAAAAACAAATACAAAAAGACATGGAGAGCACAGTGAGAAAGAAAGCTCAGGAGGGATAAAATGTGTTTAGAATCTCCACTTATTCGGTATAAAAATCTTGCACCGAAAATCTCTTAAATATAATAAATATCGGTCGTGTCTACATCAAACAAAAAATTGGACTTGCAAGGTCAAGAAAACACGACCGAATTCCGTAGAGTTAAAAAAATTAAAATAATAAATAAAAAGGAAAAGCTCAGGAGAGATATCGCCGTAGTGTCTAATCCTTTGTTTCTCTTTCTTGTTCTTCACCATGCATGACCACATATTGAACCCCAGGCTTGAGCCCTAGGTGAGAAGACTTGGCCATGTGGGGAACCAAGGTTGTTGATAAGAAAGAAGAAATGGAGGGAGCCATGTGGGGAACCAAGGTTGTTGATGAGAGAGAAGAAATGGAGGGTTTCTCTTTTGGGGTTGACCCTAGTAGCACTAAAGTGCCATGAAAGCTAAAGAAGAGAAGGGTAGTTCTCTATTTATATACAAAGTCATTGGGTGTCTCTGCATGGCATAAAAAGTTTGTGGGTATGATTAGATGCCGTTGAAGATAGGATAGGTCATTTTTTCCTTCTACCATTGGCAGAGGGACAGTATGGATATTGACACTGTATTCTTGGAATTTGTGAGCACACAACAATCTCTTCTTCTTGAAATTTCTATGCCCTAAGAAATCTTACTAGTAAATAGTAAAAATTTTAAAAATCAAACTATGTTGAATTGATAAGGGTGAAAATTTCCCTATTAATGCAAGTAGTGCAGAAGCCAATGATGACTTTTATTAAATTCTCATTCACCAACCCAACCCAAACAATTTCAAATATTTAAAAGAAATAGAGTTATAGTTAGTGGTACGAGTAATTCTAGATGAAAGAAATTATTAGATAATAAAATAAATTTTAATTGATAATTTATATCAATATATTTTCACTAATTTTTAATTCAATGTTTATTTTAATTTATTAAAATATATTAATAATTAATTTAATTAAAAATTAAATTCATTTGTACTTTTTTTTTTTTTTGGTTCCAAAGATTCAATGGAAGTGGTAGATGGGAAGTAAATGAAAAAACTCATGGGTGCATTTACTTGTTGGTGACAAAAACGGCATGGGCCTCTTGACCATATTGAAGTGTGATCTCTGCACATCCATTTGGTACAACATGGGAAAGCTCAGCAACCAATCCAAAGGGACCAAAAGAATAATGTTATACCAAATATGATGGAGATTTACTAATGGGAAAAAAATGTCATATATTTTAAAATTGTATTACATTAAATATGAAACTTTTTTATTTCAGAAATTTTGGTAACTATTATATAAATGATTTTTTTTTTTTAATACTTGATCAACTGGTATTCGAAATTATACTCCGACTAATTTTGCTCGAATTACTGTCGGACTCTCTATATGAGAGAGCTCTCCTAACGTAATTCTTTTCATTCCCAATATTCGAATTCAAGTTTTAATTAAGACATTTAACATCTTTTTCATTCGAATAATTGTTTATTGATGATAACTGTAATATTACTGACAGTATAATAATATATAGACACAGATAGAAATACCAAACACAACTACGTAAACGTGGAAATATACGATATTTTTTCAATATTTAAAAATATTGATGCAATGAGAGTATTAGAAAAAGAAAACCATCTACATCTACTCAGGAATATTTAAGAGAGAGAAAGGGAAAGGGCATAAACAAAACCCTAGGACTTGAGCTTCAAATGGGTGTCTTCCACAAGCTTCAACTTGTTTCCTTTTGTCCCACTCCGAAATTTCCCAAACTCATACAAAAATTAAAATAAAAAAAAAATACGAATATTCTTGCATTGTGTGGTCGATCTCAGTCGGAGACCTCCCATTCAATGGCCCCTCCTCCCCCCGAATAATAAAATTACCTGCAGTTTAACTTACTAGCATAGAGTTTTTTGCTGTCACCCTTACTAGGGTTCCAAATAATCATATGTTTACGTAGATTTATTTAATCTGATAGTACCGAAACTTCTTTTACCGTTGTTAGGTATATATTTCGAAATTTTGTATATCAATATTTAGTTAGTCGAATAATTAAATATTAATACATTTTAGATAAAATTTTGGGTTTGAATTTTGTATATACAAAAAAATAGATACCGAGAGAAATTTGTGTCCATTCGACTCGAATTATATTTAATTAACTTTAATATAATTATTAGATATCGATAATTTATATTAAAAAAGTTTGAAATCGTATATAATTTGTTTGACTAATGCAAAAGGTCCTCTCTTTCCCTTGGATGAAAATTTGCTCTCACTAATTTTGACTGAATTAGTGTAAGATCTCAATTAGGAGAGAGTTCTCTCAACGTCATTTTTATCACTACTAAAACTCGAATCTCAATTCTTTAAATAGTTCTCTCTTTTCTATAATCAAAGTGGAAAATAAATAAATATAAATAATAATTAAAATTATTTAAAAAAAAAAAAGGAAAAAAAAAGGAATTTGAAGACACAAGGGGTGAAGAGGGCAAAACAACGTCGTATCTGACGGAGTGTTTCCTCAACCATTTCGGTGCTAAACGCAGAGGCTCTTTGTCGCTCGCCCATTCTAAACCCACGTGATACGTACTGTGCAAGTCATCATAGTTTTCTGACGTCATACACCATTTATTGCGCCTTCAACGCACCATGAAGGGGTCCACTTTTTGATATCGTGCGCAGTGGAGTGTAATGCGCATTGGCGGGTGGGGATAGGATAGGTCGGAGACCTCCGGAGCTTGTTTGTACAGTCGTCCACCTTTGGACTGTTGTTTCCAAAAATTTTTAATCTTATATTGCAGATCTACCTTTGTACCTTCCTATGATCATCCCGATCGAAAATTGAAGCATTTGGCTCTTGACAAACGTAAACCTAATACAAAATGAAAAATTATTAAAATACAGACACGAAATCGATTATCCCGATTAACGAAGACAATGAAGATCAACGTTACAAGATATGTGGAAGTCATTGCACTTGTGATTTGGAGTATTCAACCACCTTTCGGGCTTGGTTGGATTCAAAGCTCATCTATTTTTTTTTAATAAATCATTAGCATATGGTAATCATGTTAAATTTGAGTAAATTTGATTTGAATCGAGTTAAATTCTTAAAAAATAAAATTTTTACAATACCTATTTTCTTCGCATATAAGAATCGAATCTCAGACTTTACTTAAAAAAATATTGATATTGAATCAATAAACTAATAAAATATCGATAAAGTTCATCATGTTTGATACACGAACGTAGATGGAATTATTTATTATTTTTATGGTTTCTAATTTTTTTTTAAGATTAAATTTCTTTCCCTATCGGCGTTTTAGACTAATTATACTCTTTTAAGAATCGCAACTTTTGTCGTATTATTCAATAGAAAATGTTATTTTCTCAATTTATGGGTAGATTTTCATCGTAGAGATTTGGAGTTTGAAGATGAAGACCGAATCTCTAGCATCTACTGTATTAGAAATTTTTGAAATTTTGCGTTAATCCAAAAAAACACATGATTTTTTATATCAAGAAATCACATTTGAAGTGAGTTAATCTCATTTCAACTTTTTTTTAAGCAAGGTTTAAACTCAATATTACCTCCATTTCTCTATTTATACAATGGGAAGCCTATAGTTACGTGGTATTATATATTTTTTTCTCCATCGATTTATATTCGATAACTAATTTATTAGTTCTGATTAATTTAACTCGAATTAATTATCAAGTTTGTTAATGCGAACTCTCCGGATGCCTTTTTTCTTTTCTAATTCCAATACTTAAATCCGAAAGTTTGATTAAGGAAATTCAATGCTTTGTCATGGAAACCAGCAAGGCTTCAATGTGTTACCTGATATTTTGTTTCGATCGCTTTTCTCCTATTTATGAAATCTCTACATTCCTATGTTCACATTTATCTATTTTTTGTGTCAACTGCATACTGTATTCTAAATTAGAAGAGTTTGAAAACCCCAAACTCTAAAATTCTAAAAAAAATTCTGAAACATAAATCCCTATGGGAGGTAGAACCCAGTTTCCCTTTGGGAGATCAAACCAGTTAAGGTTGACAGGAAAATCTCAAAATATATTATTAATTAAAATATTATTAAAAAATTTATACATACATAAAATAAGAAAATTTGAATGTTGGTTTAGCTTAATGGGTACAAGTGCTCAACCATTGGACCATCTAGCAAGTTCCGGGAGTTGCATCGCAGTGCCCTTTCGGTATTGTCGCGGGGCTGCTTTGGCTGCATGTTGATACTCCATTGGGGTCATAAATTTGTCTTTGAGGGCAATCTAGTGATTGCAATAGTTTTTTTTTCTTTTATAATTTTGTGATTTTCAAATACCAATATTAAAAAAAAAAAAAGATTCATCCCTTGAGTTTAATGATATCAACCTTGGCTTACTAAACTTTTTTATATTGAGTGATCGGACACTCTACCCCTTAATCAAATATTTCGAATTTGAATTCTGAAAATGATAAAAAAGAATTTAAAATAGTCAATCTCTAAAATAGATACCATAATACTCGAATCGGATTAATCAAGTAAAATCCGAATATAAATGAAAAAATCCAAAAAAAATAATGTCAACCTTGGCTTTGGGGGCTTCTTGTTCTGGTCAAATAATTAATAATGAAACCCGTTGTCGGGTATCTAATAAGGGTTCTGAGGTACAATGTAACTTTAATTTTGAGTAAAATAGTTCAAAACCAAGTAAAAATTTTTGATTCTTTGATACTCGGGAGACAATAAGGAAAAGAAAGCTACAAAGGGAGAGAAAACGTCTCTTATTACAGAATTCACATAGGAGGGAGTAATCCTATATAAGATTAAATGAGCCCAAAAAGTTAAGATAGTGCTTGATTTCAAGAACAATGAAGGATTGGACAAAACAAAGGATACAACACAACATAAATACATGGGCGGACTCCTATTTCTATAGCAATATTCTTCTGCTCGAGTGGTGCGCACAACGTGAGCTGGGCTCGTGTCTTCTTGTCCTTCAGACGTCAGACTCTTTGGGCTCTAGCCCTTGTGTCAAGGTTAGTACTGGGCCGCTGCTTCGGCTCCTGGTCAAGCCTGTGATAATATTAACTGTGGTGAAAACAATGGTATTACTATATTAACTGCAACGGTTACGTCTCCATGCGGGGCATTTTTGCCCCGAGGACTTCCAAGCACATTGGGTTGGTGCTTAAGGGGAACATCCACAACAATAACAACATATACTTCACCAATTTATCATATTTATTATTTATTAAAATATTATTTCTCAATCAAAAAATTCCTCTAAATTCCTACCATAATTAGTAAATATAACAATATATATTTTTTAAGGATGATATACGATAATCTTCTGAAAAAGAAAATAAGCTGATCAACAATAAACCAATCATCGCCCGTATACGTATATATGAAAAGAGTCAAAAATTTATGAAATTTTAGGTATAATTCGACAAATATTATAAATATAATAAAACAAAATTTTAGGATTCTTAAGATAAGTACCGAGAAGAACCCTAACACCCCCTTAGGATACAACCTGAGTTTGATTAGATTTAACTTGAATATTGTTAGAACTTCAATTGAATGATAAATCATTCTTATCTATGACGCTCTCAAGAGAGACCCAACAAGATTGGCAATGACTTTGAAGCTACAGCTAGATGGATAGTGTCTCTCTCCTAAAAATCAACAGAACCCCTCCTTCTTTTGTTACACAAGAATTCAAATCATACATCTCAGAATTTAAGAGAAAAATTATGACAACCAAACTGTCCTTATGATACAGAACCCCTCCTTTGAAAATGAACATTTTGGTACCTTCTCCCAAAATCTCTAACAAAGACAACCGCAAATTTCTCGATTTCATCTAACAAATTGTACAAAAATGATTTTAGGGTTTGTCATTTGATCTTTAGACACGTATCTTTCTCTTCAAAAGATTCAATTTTTTGTGGGTTTCTCATACACAAAAGTCAAGAATTGTTAGGTCACGTGACTTTGCAAATCACTGAACACATTTCTCACGAAGTGCATGCGAAAGTAATTTTAAGTTGTTCACCAAAAAAAAAAAAATAATGCTTTTCTCCAAGTCAAGAAAATGTAAAAAGTCATCTACCTATTGTCAAACAAATCGACTTAGGATTAGCACATTAAATAACCCCAATCTTCCAATGTTTGATTTCCACCCACATCTTCGTGTGCAGAAAAAGGTTCGAGGTTGTTTGATAAGCACTCATTTCACATGCGCCTTGAATTCTTGACTTTTAGACACCAAATTTTCAAGTCTACAAACATTAGGGTAGCTCTCTCTCTCTCTCCGCGCTTGACCAACCGGGGCTCCGACCAATTCAGCTCAATTTACCATTTGATTCTCCTCCCGACATAAATTTTTTCATTTTTAATATTTAAATATAAATTTTAATTAAAAAATATAATATTCTTCTTACTAAATCAACTAATCGTTAATTCTCCCTCTCTCCCTCTTCAAACAATCTACCATGAGCTGCCCAAATTTTTACTATAAAATTTAGGTATGATAGACTTGAAAGATACAGTGATCTCACAAAGTATCTAATGGTTTGTGATCGAAGCACCTCAATCATGCACTCTCGTGGATAAAAGTAGTTATTTTTATTATTAGCTTCAAATAGATACAATATGCGCCTCTTTCGTATATATTAATATAATGGGTTTGAACTGAATTAATCATATTTTCGGATGTCGCTCGTCAAATAAAAGATAAAATTAAATAATAGAGAGAAAATTAGATTTAGTTAGGTGGGTTCTGAAATGGTGTGTGGGATTCATGCCGAAGACGATACTTTGGTCTTAGATCTCAACTTCTTTGTACTACCACCACAAAAACCAATGCCATGGAAAAGCCGAGCATCAAAGAGCTTTCCTAAACCAAAAATCAACATAATTGGAGTGTTTAATTCAAATAAAGAGATCTTTCTATGACCCTAATTTTCATATCAATTCTCTTTATAAAATTATTTTTTGAATTTGACGGAAGTTTTCTGAGTGTATTTTTTTCTTTATATATAAAGAGATTTGAATTCGAGATTTTTATAAGAGAGAAAAGACGGTGGGTATTGAGTGAATATGTCAAAGCTCATTAACATCTTTCCGAATGTATATGTCAACATCACGTGAATTTTATTTTCAACTTAGTTTTACACCGAGTGATTTATCTAAATTATTTAAAAATAATTTTAAAACTTTTAAAATTGAAATTATTTATACATTAATTTATAATTAGAAATTTGCTTATATCAAAACTCATTGATATCAATTAGACAAGTGTAGGGTGACACGCAACCTTCTTAGATTTCATTATTATTATTATTATTATTATTATTATTATTATTATTATTATTATTATTATTATTATTACTGGTTGGCACTTTAAAACATAGCTTGCTTTAGTCATTTCCTTCAATTTAATATAAGCCAAAAGACATGATTGATGGTCCCTATTCATCGTGTCCATTAACTATTTTCTAGCTCGTGCACCATGGACGGCACCCCCAAACAAATTTGAGCTTATAGGATTCGGCGCTAGTCATGCTCATGAATGAACACATGATGGGTTTGGCACTAGTCATGCCTCCTGCACCAAACAAAGTCGCATGATCTCTCTTTTATAATTTTCATCGATTAAGAAAAATTTTGAGTGTTTGATTTTTTTTTTTTTTTTTTTTTTTTTTCCTTCTTGGGGCTCCGTCAAAGGCACTTTCATCACACAAAGTGGCAAAGACAACCGCCTTCCTTTCGGTTTCTTCTTTCTCCTTTTTGTGCCCAAAAGGTGAAGGCGAAAACAGAGCCTGAACCACGTGGCGGCTAAAACAAAAGTATCTTTGAAAATGCCCATGTCATGCTTCTTTGTTCTTTTGGCAATTGCATGCTTAAATTAAAAATTAGGGCAAATAAGACAAAAAAGCTTTAGACTCACTGATTTCTTTTTTATTGCGACGAGAGTTGAACTTCAAATTATAAGATTAGAAGAGGAGGAGGAGGACGTGATCATTAAATTATTTTTTAAAAAATTCATTCGTTGATTTTAGATGTGACTGAATTGAGAGAAATTTAAAATTTTATAATTTTTAGAAAATCAGTTGTATCATAAAAAAGTTGAAGTCAAAAATTTAGATTAAGGGATGTGAAATATAAAATATAATTAATATTATAATTTTAGGGGATAAAAATTATAAATTTTAGTTGTTAAACGCATTTGAGATATAATTTTTTTTAACTTATATTAGGGATGGTTACTCCATTTTTTTTATAAATTATTGATATTCGATAATTATATTGGATCTGACAAAAATTTGATTTGAATCGGATTTTGTTCTTAAAAGATCAAACTTTTCCGATATCTATATTTATTATATATAAAAATTAAAATTAAAATTTTATTTAAAAAATATTAATATTGATACCGATTAGATATCGGTCTTTTTGCACTACAATCGAAAGTAATTAACTATCATTCAATGAAGTTGTATACCCAATTTCCTTTTTTTTTAGAAGTCTCTGAATATAAATTGTACGATAAAAAGTAAATATTTTCATACAATTCAAAATAAATTTGAATGGTAAAAACTCGAATATGCATTTAAAAGAAATAAACGGGGGTAGATCTAACAGGCTATGCCCGCTTGTCTGTTGTTCACTCGGATTCTAACGACAAAGAAAGATAATCTTTTGAGTTATCAAGTAATGAAGGCAAACGAAGAACATAAAACATCCACAGCAAAAAAAGGTTTTTGACTGCTAAAGAGTTTTGCTTTAAGTTGTATATATAATAGATTCGGATTTAACTCCCAATAGAAGAACATAAAACATCCACCGTAAAAAAAGATTTTTGACTGTTAAAGAGTTTTGCTTTAAGTTGTATCTTCTCTTCGTTATATAATAGAGTCGGATTCAAGTCTCAATATATATTTATATATAAAAAATTAATTTTTCACTTGTCGAAGTCAACGGTCGTCTACATTCATAGTACTTTTAAGAGTCAACAATCAACATAAGCTTCTGGCAAACAGCAAAACCACCTAAGTAAGCCACTTAGGTTGACAATTTCCACCATGAAGAACAAAATTTCTAGAAACCGGAAGTTTCCCTTTCATTTTTTGCAATCGCGAGAAGAGAATCTTTTACAAGTTGCAACGTTTGCAGCCCCTCCCGGTCCTTCATTGACTCGGTCAAGCCTCCGTCGCCTGCCCGAGGGAAAATCGCTCCTGGAATTTCGAGGAAAAAAATATTATTAAAATTTTTTATAATATTATTTATTCTAAAAAAAATTATAAATTTGAAAATAAAAATTATTATTATTATTATTTTTTTTTATAAATCAAGTAACAAAAGTTGATGATTCACTCTATAATGATGTTGTGATAACAAATTTACACTTTAAGTAGTGACTTTTATTTAAATTGGATAATTGATTTTAGAGCAGGTGGCGGCCTTTCATCGCGCTGTAAGGGTGGAAAGAAAAGGAAGAAAAGGTAGATGGATGACTGGTCCATGCGGTCTATGATTTTCCACACTTGTGTCCGGTGCACCAATGTCAATGACAAGTCCAAGGGCCTTTACCAAGAGAAAATGAAAGATGGCGTGTGTACGTGTATGTGTAGGATTATCCCATCGTCTCGTGGGTGGGTGTCGAAAATCTCGAAGTGATGGGGTAGAGATAAATTTTGGTCTTATAAAACATTTTAAAGTAAAAGCTTGGATAATTAGGTTATTAAGTTCCTAATACTTTGATCTTTATTTATTTATTTATTTATTTTAAATTTCACCATTGGTATTCGAAGAACTCGATTAATATAATTTAAATAGTTATGATATTTAATTTAAAAATTAACTCTATTAACATTTAATATTTCATTTGTAAAAATTGAATTTATGAGTGTAGTTAAAGAAATTTAATATTTTATTATTAGAGATATAGTTCGTTAATTAATCTCTGTGTGACAATGAGAGACAGTGGGGTTGAAAATTTGAGGTTTGGATGAGTCATCCACTCATATACTTCCAAGGTTAGAATGGCTCATTTGTTTATATTTTTGGTATTATACCAATCAGTATCCGAAATCATATTCTAATTAATCTGATTCAGAACTTCTAATAATTCATTTAAGAGAGTTATTATCTCAATGTAGTTTATTTCATATTCAAGTCGCGAGTCGAATTCGTAATTTTAATTAAAAGATCTAATACTATATCTCACTAAACTAACTGATTGTTGAGGCCCATTAATCCATTGACCGACCAACAAACACCCGCAATCAATTCCATTTTGTTATTTAATTCATAAGAAAATTATTTTGAGTATTTATGATAAAAAATGAACTTTCAATTAGAGTTGGAAACTAATTGGATTATGGTTCAATAAAGCCTATCTCTACCATTCAAGCAAGGTTCTTAAATCCCTAAATAAACCTAATTAATTAGGTTCAAAATCTTTGTAAATAATTTGAAAATCTCAAAATATATGATTATTAGATCATTATTTAATGATAATATTTTTTAAAAAATAAAAATATAAAATAATCGATAATTAAGCAAATAAAAAATTAATGATTGTAAATATTAAAATTTATAGAAAAAATAAAGAATAAACGCTTCTTCAATATCGAGAAATTTTCCTGCAAACAACAGAAAAAGAAGAAATCGTGGAGGGGGAGAGAGAGAGAGAGAGAGAGAGAGAGAGAGAGAGAGAGAGAGATGGTTTTTGAGGGTTTGAGGTTCAATTGACGGAACCTTTTCCCTGCACTTTCTAGCATCTGTGGGAATCCCCGGTAAAACGACGTGCTAGAGTACGTGGCACGCAGCTTTCGCAATGAAATCCACCAACCGACAAAATGCAAAAAGACACTTCGCATTCGTCGCATATTCTTTCGAATCTACCCCCGCTCTCTCTCTCTCTCCAAAAATTATTATTATTATTATTATACCATTATTTCCCACGAATGTAATATCATATAAAAGAATATTCGTTTGCGAAATATTAAATGATAAAAAAATTTTATTCAAATATATATATATTTTTAATTTTATATTTAAATTTTTCATAAACTTGTATATTTTTAAGATTTTCATGATTTTTACATAAAAAAAAAGATATTATATCATTATTGACTTCAATTTCACTCGAGAAATACAATTGCTATCATTTAAAAAGTATAATTAATGGTTTGATTATATCTTTTAATGTGACTTACCAAATTTTATAAACTTAAATTGATTCGAAACACATTTAATTCAATTAAGTGTAATTACATAATTTATTAAAAAAATCATATTTTATAAGCTCCAATTGCTCATTATTGGTGCGTTTGCTAATGAGTTTAATCACTATAATCATAATTGTTGTCGGTCTACACACTTTTCAACCTCCTTCAAATTGAGTGATTTAACTTATTAAAAATTAAAATTTTAGGTCTTTTTAATCACATATTCTTCGGTGGCATATAGCTTCCAACAACATATTCTTCGGAATGTACTACTCTAGAGTACCACGTTCTCATTGTTAACATGTGAGAACAATGTATGTTTGCGTGTATGTTTCTCTGTTTCTCACCCAACGCCTCCGGAAATTATTTTTGTTCTCCAGGGAAAAAGAACGTACAATCTCTTCCTTTTTTTTTCACTTATCTATATACTTAATTAATCTGATTCAAATATCGTGAATTTCATTGAGAAATTAACATTTCAAAATTCTTTTTCTTTTTTTCTAAAATTTAAATTCGAGATTTTTAATTAAAAGAGTAAATAATTTCATCATTAACTTATAAGAAAAAATTTATCTATATATTTTTAGGTTTTCACTGTTTAATTCAAAGCATTTTTTTTAACCATCCCGAATTAGGTGAGATTTCATTTGTTGAGAAATAGATTTTTAGGCATTTTTAACCGTACATAGTATGCAACTCAAGAGTGTTTAATCAAGAGAGTCCAATCCAATCATTTCTTTATTTTTTTTAATATAAAAAAACTTGAATTTGAGATTTTTATTTATTTTTTATTACACAAGAATTTAAATTTTGAATTTCAGAATTGAGAAGGGAGATTGTAATCACCAGACTATCCCTTTAAAGACGAACTTGAGATTTCTATAAGGAGAAGGGGGACAAAGCCGGTTCAACTATAGTTCATTGGCAAGGGAGTTCAATTATGATTGGTGTCACATTTGATTTGATTACATGATTAAAACAAATGAGAAATACTTTTCAGAATTTTAAACACTTGTCCGATAAATATGTTTGTTAATTATTAGAAAAGGTTCTATATAAAAAGATATTTCTTTTTTCCCATTTTTTAAGCAATTTATCGACCATACATTATTTTAGGCACTTTTTTTCTTCATCAAAAGATCTCCTATATTAAATGAAAAAGTTGGCATCTCAATTCAAATTTTATAGAAATATCTGCTAAAAAATTATGAAAAAGTAATCTAATTTTTATTTTATTTCTTTTGGGTAATTAAAAAAAAACAAAATTATAAGATTTTATGTATTAAAAAATAGAAACAAATTATTTGTGATGTCTCATGAATATTATGCTTTTAAATTATATATGGTACAATAATATGATCCAAAAATAAAAAAGAAATTTGTAATCTCCATAAGTCTACTACATGGTACGACCAATAATGGTGACCGATGACTTGACTTGTAATTTTAATTAGAAGTTAACTCTATTAGCATCTTTTTTTTTTATATTTCATTTTTAAATCTTAATTAAAAAAATTTAATATTTTATCATTAAATTTATAATCATTTCACTTATTAATACTCTATGAGAATGTTTTAATCTGTGACGATTTAAATTTGTATAATTTGTTTATATTTTGATCGGATAGCGAGTTTGATCCGACTTGTTTGCTATATTTAATAATATATATTTAATTGTTTTATTTTTTTTAATCTGTTAACGATAAATTCTATATATAGTTATATATCATTTATTTTATTAGATTTTGTGGTTATTCCTTTTACTCTTAAATTGTATTCCAAAAGTCAGCGAATCCATAATATTGACACATGCGTTGAATAATATGGATGAAAGAAAAAAAAAAGAAAAGGAAAATTGCTGGATTGACACGTGTACAAGCGCTTGACTACACGTAAGGCGGAAATGTTGCTCTTGGAACAACGAAACTTGAGAAAAAGCACAAAACGCAAGCGAGGGCAAAGGGCACTTCTCTTCTTTCCCGTCTTTTTTCTTTTTAAATTTTTTTTCACTTTTTCCAACTCCCTCCCTCTCTATCCGTGGTCTCTATATAAACCCATCGTCGAGCATAGTACCCACCGCGTATTTTATCACCCACCGCCACCTGATTCTCTCTCTCTCTAACGATCTTTCTTTCTCTATAATAACCGTCGGTAAATTCAGTTACAACAGCTCAGAACAACCCTCCGAAAAGAGATCCTTCGAGATTCTCTCTCTACGTATATATATCCTCTTTCTCTCTCCAAATGAAAGTAGAAAAAACAGTAGGCGGTGATAATAACGACAACAACACTATGGGTAGAACAATCGAAGTCGTCTGTCTCAACACCGGAACTGAAATCTCGCCGGAGAAGAAGAAGCTGACGATAGTCTCTCAGCCGTTTCCGGCGGTGGGAGAAGACGGCGAAGAGCTTTTAGTTCCGCCGTTGAATTTCTCGATGGTAGATAACGGCATTTTCCGCTCTGGTTTTCCTGACACCGCTAACTTCAACTTCTTGCAAACCCTCGGCCTTCGTTCTATCATGTAACTGCAAAACTTTCTCTCTCCCTCTCTCTCGATTGTGTTTTTAATTGAAATTTGATGAGAAAGTTTTCTTGTAGATGTCTTTGTCCGGAGCCTTATCCGGAAGCGAATATGGAGTTTCTGAAGTTGAATGGAATTCAGCTTTTTCAATTCGGTATAGAAGGTTGCAAGGTATATAAAGATCGCCATTCGATCTCTAATTCATGCTTTGTTGCTGTTGTTGTCCTTAAGTTTTTTGGATTAGTTTAATTATTGTTACATTGGAGACGATTATCATATTTGTAGTTGTTACTAGAGTCATAATTAAAAGTCTGCGACTAAAATGACAAAATCCTATTTAACTTAGATTTATTGGTGCAGACGAAGTGTTGTTCCATAATCAATAGAACTGTGTCACGCCAGATTATGTTATTTATTTCTTGGGTCAGTATCTCTGGTGTTATTAATATTAATTCCGGAATATAATTTGGATCGAAAAAGTTAATGATCAATATAATAAACTCTGGTAGCCAATGAGCTATAGCTCAATTGACATAATCCCCTTTCTTAGTTCTCAAATTTGAACCTCTCCTATGAATCAAAAGAAAAAAAAAAACTCTGGCAGTAATTTGGCTTCATCTTTATTGGTGAAACAATGTCAAAAGATTCAATTATGTGCTTTGGAATTAATAAGGACAGTGTGCCATATTGGCTTGATCGATATGTTTGCAAATCCTATTCTAGTTTTTCGAATAATACCAAGTGCAGAGTGTTATAAGTTTGGCTTAAGAATTTTGGATATCTGTGTGTTTATGATAGAATATACTTTCCCTTGACTATTGCTGGTTTTTGTTTAATTGGCAATAGTGCAAATCAACATTATATGCTTCTGTCATTTGAACTGAATTTGAACTTATTTGCATGATATGACGAAGCTTTCCAAATTGGTTTTGTAGTTTTGCCGACTCTGTGTCATTTAGTTATAGACATTGTGTTCTTGATCAATCTTATGGTTTCTTTTTGATGGATGAGATTGTCCTATTACGTGTGAATTTGTATATGGATATAACAAGTGCACTGTTGCGATCCATTTTTTTGATATTTGACAAGTTATACTATTTTATTTTACACTTTACTTCTTGGCTGCATATCCATGTTTTGCTGAAGGCATGTTTTTTTTTTTTTTTTTTTTTTTGATTTTATAAATTAAAAGAATATTTCTAATATTTTTTTCGTGTTGTTTTTAGTTTTGGTTTTGGTTTAGGTTTGCCCACGAATCTGTTTGAACCAAAACTATAATGAACAGACAACAATAGTTGATATGCTAGGGACTGCCGAACTTTTCTTGACAGCTGACATAGAAATGTTTTGTTTTGTTTTGTTTTCATTGCACTGAGCACATGCATTGTTCTTATAGTTTTGCATACCTAATGGAGTGGGAAGCCTAAAGCTTTGAATTGCTATTAGCTGTCTTATTGTTTGCATAATGGTGCATAACTGCAGACATGTGCACTTGTATGTATCTAGATATCCTTGATTGCTGGTGCTCTTTCCTATGTTTGATGAGTAATTCTGTTTTTATTTTTTTATTAAATTTTAAATCAATTTATGAATGTTTATATCTAGAACTCCACTTAGTACTAAGCTTGTATCTATTGGATAAGAATGGGGGGGGATTTTTCTATGTAATCTTTGATTGGACCTAGAGATCACTATAATAAAAAGTTTGCCTAGTGTAAATTACATAACAATAAGGGCTCACCTGGTGCACAAAGTGTTCCCCAGCTTAGTGTGGGGATAGGGGTAGGGGGAGGGTATGCGTATACGTATGCAGCCGCCTTCCCCTTGCATTTTTTGCAAATAGTCTGTTTTCACACCTCGAACCCCCGTGACCTCGAGGTCACTAAAGGAGCAACTCTACCGTTGTGTCAAGATTTGCCCTCTGTAAATTATATAACAATATTACCATGAAACAAGAACTAGTTGGCTTTCATATTTTTGTAACTATTTAACCAATATTTGGATTTTTTTTGGTCAGAAGACTAGGCTAGTTGTCTTCATTGAAGTGGACTATTGAGCAAATTGTGAACTTCTGTTTTAGAGAGTTAATTGTTATTTATACAGAGGTTGATGAAAATTTTTTTGCATTCAGGAGCCTTTTATAAACATTCCAGAGGAAACAATTCGCGAAGCCCTGAAAGTTCTTCTTGGTACCCTTGACTAAGTTACCCTTAATTATTTGTTGCCCTAGAGTTCTGTTAATTGGCTAATGTTGTGTTTCAATTGTTTGCACATGCAGATGTAAAGAATCACCCAGTTTTAATCCATTGCAAACGTGGGAAGGTAGGTGACTTGTTTTGTCTTGGTCTTCCACACCGGACACACACAGTACTTGCGCTTTTAATGCTATTATTCTTATCTAAAGTTTGTCAATTGACATTGGATTTCTCTCTGATGTTTAGCACCGAACTGGTTGTCTTGTCGGATGCTTTCGAAAATTGCAAAAATGGTGTCTTTCTTCTATCTTTGATGAGTATCAGCGCTTTGCAGCTGCTAAAGCTAGAGTTTCAGATCAGAGGTTTATGGAGTTGTTTGACATATCTAGCTTGAAGCATCTGCCAATATCATTTTCATGTTCAAAGAGGTAACCAAACCCATCCGGTTGAAAGGATGCTTTAGCTTCCTTTCATCTTTACAAAGAGAATTCTACTTTCTGCTTTCGAATAACAGGAAAAGATGAAGAGTTCCTGGAATGCACCTTAGCGGGCAAAGGAAGAATCCTTTAATTTTTCCTTCTGTGGGTAATGGGAAGCATAAATTAGCATGTCTTATTTTGAGTATTCTATCTGTCTCTGTCTCTCAATAAAGAGTAATTTCTGTAGCTTTCTCATAGAGTTTTGCAGTTTTAGTTGCCTTGATTTTAATGGTTTAGTTCGTGCCAAGTGGATGTTGTCAATATGAATCAGGATTACAGCTCTTCTCCAACCTAGTTTTTCCTGCTGATGATTATTAAGGGAGGCAAGACAGCTACATAAGTATCTGCACCCAGAATTTTGATGGCCTAAATTAAGCAAGGAAGACATAAATAAATTCATGTAGAGGGTTTAGATGGTTTCTTTTGTTATGTATGACTACAGTGGGCCTTCCAAGAAAGATTTTCTAGGTGGTTTTCTTGGATGCTGCCCAAGTACAGATTCAATTATTAATTGTAATTTGTACCCTGTGATATGCAAAAAGAATGTTCTTGGCAATGAACAGAATGGTTTCTTGTCTTCCATTAGCTCTTCAACTATCTACCAAGCGATGTGAACTTTGTGATCTATTTCGCACCAAATGAAGCTTAGGCTTTGCTGATAGGGGTGTGAACTTTGTGTAACTTCAACTAAAATTAATTATTGGACTTCTTCAATTCTTGAACTAGGTTGATTATCCAGATTTGTGTTGGTCGCTAGTATCTCTATTTTGATAGTGATGGTGATTTGTGTGAAAATCGAAATATTGTTGCAGATTGATACTACTCTTAAATGGGAATTGTCCTTCTGGTCTAGACAATCAAAATTTCTCAACTTCATTTATCATGTGAAAGTTGCTGAATGTGTTATCTTGAGTGATTAAACATAAAACATGTGGACGAGAGTGTTGAAGAATTCCAAAAGTTACCAAACTTGTTGTCTGAAGTGACTACACAAACATAAAACATGAGATGGAGAAGCGTTAAATGAATTCTGCTGAGCATAAAATCTGTTCTATAGGATGGGAGGAGTAAATATTGTTTCACATGGTACCCCTGGTTGGTTCGACACAGTTGAAACTTTGTTGTTTTGAAGCAGTAAGGTGTCAACGAGGATAGGACTTTTATGTTTTTGGGCCATAGCGAAATAGTAGGATAACGAGCAAGCTGTAAAACTGATCTACTTCTTAGGCTCTCTATGAAAAGAAGGAATGATAGAAATGGCTGGAAAAGATACAAAATCTGTATGGTTATGTTTGAAGCCATCTAACATCTTTGCTCCATTTTATGAAAAGAAAACCTTGAATCAAGAGTCAAAGAAAGGAAATTATAGTCCAAGGTCCTAAAGCAAGTAAACACCTGAGGCTTCTTTATGGGAGAACATACTTCTGAAAACACTCCTTGCAGATAGATGAACTGAGATAATGATCAGCCCCTTGATTGTTTGACAGACTATGGCCCGGAATCTGGTTAACAATGAACAACTGAAACGAAAAAAAAAAAGAATAAATACGTTCTCGGTTAAGAGGACTGGTTGCTTCTAATCCCATGATTGGTGATTGTAGTGTAGAACCTGAAAGTTTGATGATTTAATGTATTCACTTTATACGAATTCTGGATGCATCCTACTCTGCTCAGATACTGTGTTGGGACTTTCAAGGGCCAGAGAGATGTAAAAAGAAGAGGGTTGCCGAAATCTGTCAAATCAATGTGCGAGACTTGAAGTATGTCTATAATGTGCAGTCGAGTGGACAAGTACTTTTCATCGTTAACCATGGTAGTGTATCATTCAATGCATAGCGTTCAAATCTTAGGAATTTGGTAAGCTTATTTTTAAATTAATTTAGTGAATCCGTGCTGCTTGAGCATAATGGCTGCATGGATGGAAATCCTAACTTCTGCTGGTGTTAGATCATTGGCCTATCGAAAGCCCTTGACACCTCAGATGCTAATGAAAAATAATCATGGAGCTAAGATTCAATATCTTCATAAGTTTTTATGTAGGTTTCTTGCAAGGAACCGTATTTTTAACTTTCTTGCTTAGGAAGTAAGTGCAAATTCCTCAAGAGCGCCATGCTTTTGAATCGTGTAAGCTTAAGCTGGTTGCTTATCCTAGAGTGTGCTGAATGAATTTTTCCTTTTTCATTTTGTAGTCTTTGTCTTGAAGCTCAGACCCCTCCGAGAGGTTTCCAGTTGAGTGATAAGTGGCGAAAAGATGTGATCCTAACACTTATAAGCTGCTTGAATGGTGCCGTCCTATGCGGACTCCATTGCTCAGAGGCAAAACTTTGTTGTGGGTCATATTTATCACAATGGTGGGTGCTGCCATTTTAAAGGTTCTTTAAGTTTGATTCCATGGTATGGAACTTAAGTTGCTTAGATTTGTTCTCTTATGCTTATCTTTCTTGGTGTTATGACCAACTTCGTTTTTTTGTGCATTATACTTAGCTGTGTCGCCTTATAGATGCATAAACTTCACATATTAGCAAGTTTTTCTATGGTTATTTTACCATACTGCATGTTTTGACACCCACAAGAATGGTGGCTGTTGGATTAGTAACAAAAAATCTTGACCTTTCAACATTTTGAGAAGATATTTTTAATTGTAAAATTTCGGATGACCAAGATTTTTCCCAACCATCATCCAACGGCCGCCATCCCCATTAGTATCGCTACCCATCGAGATAGTAGAAAAATCTATGCTGGCATTTATCTCTTGAGGAAGACCAATGCAGAACAATATTGAGTTCGGAGGCAATTGATCAGTTTTGATTATCAAATGACTTAGATTCTTCTATTCTAAGGTAGGTGAAGGACATGACTTAAACCCAGGAAAAAAGTTTGCTTTCCGGAAAATTGATAGTTAAGCTGTAAACTTGTGGAATTAAATAATATTCACGTTCTAGTTACTAAATCTAACAGTCTCTTGGTATAATGTACTCTCTGGAACATATCTGGGTAACCCAATCTTAACAATGACTCTTCCTGGGAAAGGGACGAGAAAAATAGAAGATCTAGGCTATCTGTAAACTGAGGGGATTGTTTTTTGGATAATACTACTCACAAATAATGATAAAGAAAAAAAAAACATTTCTTTTGATAGGAAAAAGATTTTTTTTTCCTACCTCCCATGAAAGATCATCTTGGTGTGGATTCCAGATGAACTACTAAAAAGCCTTCAAAATTTGCTAGATTATAGTGGTATCAAAAGATTCAGAGGAAAAGCGCAGAAGAAATGATTAAAAATGTGCATTATCTTATTGAAGTTGAATAATGGTTTCAATGAGAGACTCAAATTCTTCTAGGGTTGGTGGAGACTTGACATAACTTGCTCAGAATCATTCTTTTGAAGAATTCGGCCAAATTCCCATTTAGGGGTTAAAATATACTTAATCCCCATTTTGAAGTTAATACCAAACTATTTTTGACAGTGGCTTGACCGGCCATACTGGTGTCACGTTGGAGGTGTCTTGTTTTTTCTTTTCCCCCCTCCCACACCGGACACTTTGGCTAATGGTTTTTCAACGGGGGGTTGATGTGATCGGTCAAGCCGTCTTCACTAGAAATAGTTTGCTATTAACCCCAAATTGAGGATTAATGATATTTCTAACCCTAAAATGAAAAAATTCTTTGAAGTATGGAGTCAAAGTAAACTTGCGTATCCGATTTCGAAACTATGGGGTGCATAAACGTGGCGTTGATTGGGTGATTTCAGTGAGAACTAGTTTCTCCTTCTTTGGTGGATTGGGATAGTGACGTACATGGAAGAAGTTTGGCGTTTAAACATGTAATCTTCTCTTCTCTAGCCTTTTCGTTTATCCAATATTTGGTTTCCCATGTTTTAGGAGCCTAAATGTGGTCTTTATTGCGTGTGTTTAGAGTGGAAGGAATCTTTGAGTCTTCATGAGGATCAGCTGATAGCTGTTTGTCCATGTCTCTAGGCTCCAAACCAAAGAAGAAGGGGAAAAAAAAAAGAAAGAAATTTCCATGAGTCGGCCTTTGTGAGGTAGATTTTGGGTTTCTAGATCTTCCTTGACATGGATACTTAATTTTTTTTACTACCTTTTAGGTAATCTCCACGATCAGTCGTCAAAAAATCGACAAGGCGTCAATACAGTGACAGGACGAATCACATTGCTCAAATACCAGCCAAATGCTAGATCCATATAGAAAGAAAGGAAGAGCAGAAACTTGATCAAGACTATTGGCAATGAGCTGAACTAGTCTAGAAATTGCCACCAAATATCATCAGGGAAGCCACATGGTGTGATCTTTATATAATTCCTAGCCTTTTATATTTCCACCGATCTCCTTAGAATGATATTAGCTCTACACTTCTGTTACAAATGGTAGCATAACATGATCCTAGTTTTAAAATAACGTTGCACAGACTGCATTAACTCTCTTTCCGGTATTGAACTTGCTCTTAGGCTGTGGCGATGGGGCCCAGCTTAACATCAGCTTCCATGGTTTTCATAGCTTCGAATCGTGGCTCCTTTGCCTGGAATTTCAGGCCTGCATACAGTTTCATGTAGTCCTCAAACACAAATTTTGGGTACACTTGATTACTCTCTTCTGTTTCTTTTGCCACCAATGCTGGTGCTGGATATATCACAGCGTCACTTCCAGGATTGTAGAAAGAAGCTAGGGACATCCTTGTGCCATCTGTCTGAGCAACTACACGGTGCAACACACTCTTGTATTTTCCATTTGTGATCACCTAAATTCAAAACAAGAGTTAAATTAGAACCCAACTTTGTCTTGGAGGTTACATTAGATTCATTTTCCATAGAATTTATGAAATTGCTGTACCTCTAGTTGGTCACCGAGGTTAACAACAATCGAGTGGTGCATTGGAGGAACATCAATCCATTTGTCATCTTTGAGTAGTTGGAGTCCGCTGACTTTGTCATCTTGGAAGAGCAAGATGATGCCACCGGCATCAGTGTGGGCTCGGAGTCCCTTGATCAGATCTGGTTTTGGACATGGGGGATAGTTGCTAACCTTGGTGCCAAAGGTTGGACCTTTTGATCCATAGAAAGCCTTCTTTAGGTATCCTTTTTCAAGTCCAAGATTCTCACACAGCAAGTCCAAAAGCTCTTCTGCCTGTTTCTCCAACTTCAGAGCAAATTCTTTCATGGCCATCCTGTATCATTTGCAACATGAATCAGATAAGAAAAACTCGAGGGGGAGAGGGAGAACCTTCACAGTAAAGATAAAGTAGGATAATGGTGACAAAATCTTTCCCTCCTTTTTTTTTTTGGTGGATTGTGTCTGCATGTGTGAGGCAGTGGGAGTAACTTAAAGAGAGATAATAAAACCACCCTTACTAGCGTGTGGAGACATCCTATATGTTGTACTATTGGTGACTTTTGGCTTTAATTAATGTCCATGACACTCATCTTTAAAAGTGGGTACTACTAAAAGCAGCTTAGCTGGAAATTAGACCATCTTTCTAATAGTGTAAGTTTAAGCTCAAATTGTATGATTTTGAATTAATTGCCTCCAGTTGCAGAACCCAGCATATCTCTACCTATATTCATCGCTGAGGTCAGGAATTTCAGCCATGTTGGACACTGGTAGATGGCGCAAAAAGAAGGTGCTCTCCCAATCCATATCTTTGACCTCTGCCTCTACACCCTCTAGAGTTTTGCTTGCTACAAATTCCTTGAATCTCTGCTCCATACATTTCCTATAATGCTCTTTAGTCAAGCGTTCAACAGTGTCCATTAGATCACGAGGGATGCTGTGATTAATTAGCTGCAGTCACATTACAGACAAAACCACATACGTCAGATTCCACATACAGAATCTCTAGGAGGAAAGTGTGTTTAAGTTGAATTCCATTGAGAAATATTATGGAAGAAGGTAGTTTTTAGTTACCTCAAAGAAGCCCCAGTTCTCACAGGCATCTTTGATCATTTCCATGGTGGCTTTCCTTTCCTCACCATTTAATTTCTCCATGTTGATGACGGGGAAGGTCTCCATCTCTCACAATTGTTCCTCTAGATTTGTGTTTCTGAATGCTGAATGCTCTCTCTCTCTCTCTCTCTCTCCCCCAGGCTCTAGTTCTCTAGATTTGTGTTGATGTATTTAATGGAGGTGGGGTGTGCTATTTATAGAGGCTGAAAAGTGATAGTAATGTCCATAATAATTGCATGAGGTTGAGTTTATTTTGGAGAAGGGGGTAGTTTTGCTATACTACTTGAACAAGAAAGTGAGAATTGATAGGATTGACTTTGACGGGCCCCAATAGACTTGAGTTTTGGCCCAAGTCACGGTAATTATTTTTTTTTGTTACACAAGAATTCGAACTCTAAATTTTAAGATGGAGGAGGGTATTATGATCACTAAATTATCCCGAAAATTATGATTGTGCCTTGTTGGACCATCACTCTATTTTGGTAAAAGGGACCCACTGCAGTGGCTCACTTTCCGTCATCGTCATCAACTTTGACTATACTTTTCAACGTGATTAACAGGAAATAGGAAGGAGCCTTGATGTTTCATCCCTCAGAGGGCCTCAACATCTCAAGAAGTTTCCCTTTGAAAACACTATCAGTTTGGCCTATCCTAACCCTTTTATAATGCCCTAATACTATTTCAACAACTTCTTTTTTTGGTGCCAAAATTTGATTAGTTAATGTAATTATATATCTTGACCTTTCACATAGGGGTTCTTGAAGATTGATATAAGGCATGAGGAGTAACATAATAATTCTGTTTAAATAATATTCTATTTCCACAGATAGTGGAAACTGTAGTTAGGAAAAATAACCAGAGAGAAAGAGGCTAATGATGTAAAATATTTCCCATGTCTGCTGGTAATAGTAAATACCGACATGATAAGAATTTTAATTTGGCTAATTCTTGGTCTAGTTGTCTCGTCTTTAGAGTTGGGAGCACATTGATGCATATAGAAAATTCTCATTATCTGCAGCCTTCGTGTGCCTACAAACTTTGTGGCATTTTATTAAGGGGTCAAGCTGGATTAAGGTGGATTTTCTGCACTAATGAACAATTTGCCATCTGATCCGTGGCAAATCAGATGCAAAACGAGGGCGGCCATATGTTTAGATACACATAAATATATGTAAAATTGCATCACGTTACGTTAACAAAGGCATGCTCAAACTGGATTATTCAATAGAAAAGAAAATGTGTCCATATTCCTATTAATAGCATATTTTACATGCTCTCTCGTGAATTTGACCTGATCTTTGCAATGTACAATTGCCTGGTGGCTTCCAGACCTCTAGCTTACTAAGATGCTTATCTTAAAGCAGACCTAGGCGGCCAGAGTTTGCTCTTATCTTCTTCATTCTTATTTTCTTGGCCGTCCTAGTTTATTCAGTTGTGTGTTCAATTAGAGATGTTTAACTAGGCAAACTACATAGGAGAATTAACTCAAGAGCACAATACAGATGCCCCTTGCCCCTTTAAAAATGGCGAAGGGCAATTTCCTTAAGATGGGTGAATTGTCCAAATTGCTTTATCATAGTGATATCGAGCCACTGTCAAATGTGATTTCTTTTGTATTTATGAGTAAAATCATTGATGGTGTACAAGTGTAGCATCAAGTATGGCTCTTCTAAATCCCTTTTGGAGTGAAAATCGGAGAGGGGAGGGTTTGTGGATCCAACCCAGTGTCTAGAAATAGAAGAAAGGTGTGATCAAATGCTTTCAATGTGTTTCAATTTGCTTAAAATGATTTTTCCTTTTTCTCCTACCTTAAGTATGGTTTTGAACATTCTTCCACCTCTTGATGTATCTATTGTTTCTATTATATTATTTTGATTTTGGTTGCTATTGTTGACCGAGTAACTACTGCTTTTGATGCTAAAATCTGGTCAGATTTTGCGAATAACAACACTGTCTTTCCTACTTTCCACTTATAATTTCATACTTTTTAGTATCTTCTTATTGGAAGTAGTGATTTAACGTTGTAATTGGGAATACATGCATCATATGCCCCTATTATTCATTTCTTGGTGTCTTGGTAATGTTATACCTAATCTATCTAATATTAGTTGTGGTTTTATTTTGGCCTTCTTTATTAATTGGAAATTATTTTAAACGTGTTAGATAGAATACAGAAAAACAAGAAAAATGTTTTAGAAATGAGTTATTTTTTGTGGTATAGATGGAGCCCATGGGAAGAATTTTCAGCCCCGTCAGGATAGTGTATTATTTTTTTTTGTTACACAATAATTCAAATTCTGAATCTTAGAATTAGGGAAAGGGGATTATGACCACAAAACTATCCCCTCAATGACGTAGGGTATTGCGTTATGCTTGTAAGGTGGGGTGAGTGGGGACACAAATTTCTTATCTTCCCCCTTGACCAAAAAAGATAGAATTTCAACAGGAGGTTCTGCACCATGTGTTAAGCTTAGATCATTCAAACCCAACATTGATTTTTTGTTCAAGAATTTGTCTCCAATCGAATCATTTGATTTGTAAGAAATCTGCCCCCGACCATGCGTAGCTTAGCCCACTCAAACCTTGGTGTTGATTTTTCTTGAAGAGTTAGTCTTCTATCATTCGGCTCGTTGATTGCGGTTTCCTTGTTTGAAATGGCATCATGCTGAACACTACGGACTTGTTACTTTAAAACTCAGCATCTACCTATGAACCTTAACACCATTTCTTGCGGGCAGAGTCTTGCATGAAATTCTTATCTTTTATTTTTTAATATCAAATTATCATTATCCGAAATCATATTTTGACTAATTTAGTTTGAATGTCTATGCGACCCTATTTAGGGATGACCCTCACAATGTAATTTTTTTTTTCTATTTCTAGATTTATAAGGGATTTAGTATCTCATCATACTAAATTGACTCTTAATCGGTGAACTTCTTATCTTATTTGGATACATGTTCTAGAAGTCTATTCCTACCAAGTTAAACACGAGCTAATTCAGAAATTTATAGCAGACCCTGAGGTATGATATGCATTTAGGGAAATGGAGGTTATAATTATTTTTAGGGGCAAAAAAAATAAAAACCATTTGGAGTTTATTTTTTTTCAAAGCAAAAAATTAGGGGCAATACCTTGATAGGTGCAAATTGTAGTTTTTATTCTATTTTTGTGTTTTATTAAAAGGAAAACATTGGATAAAACCTATACAGTATGGGATCAAAATTGCGTGAATTTTATTTTTATTTTTTAATTAGTAAGATGTGGTGTGATAAAATAAACCTTTATTGTAGGGATTAGGGATGAGAAGATGAAAATGATAAAATATTACGATAAGTCGTGTTTATATAAAAAATTATTATTATAAATATAAAATTAAAGAAAGTTAAATATTCTCAGAATCAAATCAATTATTGATTTATCCTGATATATAATATTTTTAATAATTAATTTAATTTTGATACAAATATATATTTTCTAATATTTTCGTTCAAACTCAACGTGTTATTTCTGGATGTGGCGACACATGGATGTGATCAAAAGACACAAAATATTGATCGGACAATTTGTGATCAATCAGGAAAGAATAGGCCGTAGATGTTGGGAGAAAATATTGAAAGATTAAAACGATATCGTTTTGAATCATTTTTAATCTCTCAACAATAGGATTTGAAACATCAAACGAGTAATTTTAAAGAGCAAAAGTGCACGGGGATTCTTTTGATGTTTGGTAGTATGTGTATTAAACATGTCACCTTGAATTTATTAGAAAATATTAAATTATGACTTCGATATTATATTTGTAATAATAAATTTATATATATATATATATATATATAAATCTAATTTATTGTGATATTTTATTGAAATAATAGATTGTTGGGATTTAGTTTCTTATTTTTAATATGTTATCAGAGTAATATTCAAATAATTTCTAACATTTTTTCTATTAACAAGGAAGAATTGAAAGTGTATCAAAGTATTAGGTGAGCATTCTTATCATACATTTGTCTTCGGGACCATTTTCCATGTGGTCGACCGGTAATAATTTCGAGACAGCCTGTCCAACCTTATTTCTTGACCATACACTTTTTTTCTGGGAAACTTCTTTGCATCTGTAATTGAGAATTGACGACTCACTTATTTTTTCTGTTTTTTGGATTTGGTCCAAAACTTTGATTTGATTAATTTTGGTCAAGTTGCTGTTGGCTTCTAATCGAGAGGGAACTCTCCCAATATTATTTTTATCATTATCAAAACTTGAACTCTGATTCTTAGTGTGAGGTGTCAATACATTTTCTATTAGATCAATAAAGTGTCGATAGAATTGACGTCTCGTTGATGGTACGATGGACTGTCCTTTTATTTTGGTTCTTATTTACGATGAGGTTTTACCTACTCTAAATGGAGGAAAAAATAGAACAAAAAATCATTCAATGAATTTGGTTGGCCTTGAGTCTGAAAAGTATACAAATGCATTTCATGAGAGACATTCGTGCATTGTTCTTTGTGGTGGAAAGAGCTTCCCTTTGAGATGTCTCGTCACATGTCTAAAGATGGAAATCATGGACATTGTGAATCGTGCATTTGGGTGGCTACTTTACTTAACAACCTAAATTGTTTGGCGCCGACATTAGGTTTTCATCCTTAAAAAAAATAAATAATTTTGGGAATTTTGTCCCCTTTGGATCCAAGTTCCTCCACATTAGGATACCTGGACTCTTATGTGTTATTTGGGAATATAAATTATCCTCCATTAATCTGGAGTTGGATTTTCGAAGAGAGAGAGCATTTTTATAGACAACATCCATTACTCGATTTTTCTAAATTATATCAAAGAAGTTTTGAGCTTATGTGCACAGAGTCTATAATATGGGGTTTAGTGTCAAAGTATTATATTCTCTTAATCAGATCTTGAGTTCAAGTTTTAAGAATGAAAGAACAAGCATTATGAGAGTCAATCCCTAAGTTAGGTATTATAGTTATTCGAACCGAATTAATCAAATTTTCAAATATCGATGTTTTAAGTTAAAACAAAAAGATCTATAATGTATGTTAGTGAGGGCCTGTACATTAACCAATGGTCAGTTAGACTAATGGGATATGACGTTAGATCTCTTAATCAAAATCCCGAATTCGATTTGTGATCTAAGCATGGAGCAGACTACGTTAAAAGGGTAGATCCTTAAATATGTCACTGTAAGTCTCGGATCAGATTAGAGATACTGATCGGTATAATACAAAAAAAAAAAAAAAAGAATCTGAACATCAACACCTTGGATTGAAAATTTTCAGCCTAGTCCCCAAGGGGATTGCCTGATAGTCGTAATTTCTCTCTTTCAATCCTATAATTCAGGGTTCGTATACTTGTGTAACAAGAAAAAAAAAAAAAAAAAATCGGCCTAAGTGTGCCATTTCCTCGTGCGTTTTGGGGCCTGGCCCATTTCAAATGATTCTAACCAACACCTCAAATATCAAATTCAGGCCTGCACCTCCCATGTCGGGTCTTTAACCATTCCTTGTGTTCTCTTTTTCTGGCTCTTATTTATTTATTTTTTTTGGTACTGGATTTTTTTTTTTTCCTTTTCGGTACATGAAAGGTTTTTTTTGGGCTCTTATCTCATTCCCTTTCTCGTGTGCCAAAGGTAGATTCCCTCTCGAGGGGGATGTATAGAAATTCTGGTCTAGTCTTGTATTAAACTAATTATCAAAATAATTATATAATTTTTGCTAAAACAAATTAATACGCAGTGGGAAATAGTATAACAATATAATGCTAAGTCCAGTAATCATCAATAAGTTGAATATGTAAAAAAAAAATATGTATATTTATTTTATTTGACCAAAATTCAAATTAATTCGATTTTAACCTCGTAACGTAGTCTTATTTCTTCCCCTTCCCCCCCTCCCCCTTCCCCTCCCCCTCGGTCCGGACTAAAAGAAGAACAAAAAACCGTGTTAATAGTATTATCAAATAATGGAATGATCATTATTTTCTAAATTTGCATATGAATCAAACCATCAAATCAATTAAAAGATGTCAAGAATCTCCAGAATCGAACGGTTACAAATAGGACAAGAACCCCTATTCAACCACAGCTCTCTAGAACATACCCTACAATAGGTATGTCCACACGGGATGAAAGCCGCACCCTTATTTCTCTCCATGCACACGCAACACAACTGATCGGAACTCCCGCCTTTTTTGTTGTTCTTCTTCATCTTGAGATCTGCGCCGTCGATTCCGTCTACCAATCCCATCAGCGATCCTAACGGCGTGAATTGAGGCGCATTAAACCCCACGTTCTCCTCGTTCCCCCGTGGAGTTCCCATCGTGGGTCCCACGTCGAATTCCCTCGCTGTCCGCAGGTTCCGCTCCGCTGCGAGCGCCGCAGCCAAGTTCATCTCCGACGCCGGATTTCGGTGGCGATCTCCAGCCGTAGTCTGACTCATGAAGTCAACAGAATCTGCGCTTTGTAGTGGGCGCGTGTTTTCGGACCACGATGATCCACAGCAGCTTAATCCTAGCCGTTGCTTGAAACTCTTCCATCTTGTCTTTCTATCTGAACCGTTCATTTCCCTGTGTCACCCTGTCTCTCTCTTCCTCTCTTTAGAATCCCACAAACCTTAGGAAATATTGGAAGGATTTGGAAGAGATTTCAAAAGGAATAATGCATTGTACTTCTCTAAGACACATCAAATGTAACTAAATACACCAAAACAGAGTATTGGACTTCTTCAAATAAGCAAGAAGACAACCCCTCTCCCCCACTACCATAAAAATGACAAGAAGGAAAGAGCAGAAGTAATGGAGTCCAAAAATGTGAAGATATGACACCTGACGAGGAAACTAAGAAGAAGACAAATAAGCCAAGACACTAACAAGCGTCTAAGTAGAGAGAGAAAGAGAGAGAGAGAGAGAGTGTGTGTGTTGAGGACAGTCAACAAGATAGATGTGTGCAGGCCAGCCAAGTGTGTGCAGGTCTCTGGTGTCATTTGAAAGTTGAGGCTTTGAATGGGAAAACGGAAGAAGAAAATAACGAAAACAAGAAGGGTTGGGGGGGGGGGGTGGGGGTGTTTCGATTTTTTGCAAGAACTAATAATGTGGGATGTAGTGTAAAGAGAGGAGGGATTATTATTATTATTATTATTATTATTATTATTATTATTATTATTATTATTATTTTAATTGGGTAATTGATTTTTTTTTTTTTTTTTTTTTTTTGCTTAGATTTTGCACAGAGACCTTTGAGTAGAATGGGGGAAGGTGCAGTAGTAGAGGCGTAATGGCATTTAATTCTTATTGGAGAATGATACTTTTGCAATTCTATTTATTGTATCCTACTGTTTTCTGGCCTTTGAAACAAAACCAAACAATAAGGTTTACGTAGCAACTCCTTTTGTTATAAATCTATTTTTTTCGATCTCAATACTCATTCAAGATTTTAATTAAAAAATCTTAATATTTCACCATTAAGCTTACAAATCATTCGTTTACTTCGTTTATTAGTTCATTATTTGAATAAAAGAAGTCATTTGTAAAAATTTACTTAAATAAATTAAAAATAGGAATTATACTCAGATGGACCGACAATTCTCTCAAAGAGACATTGATATTTTTATGCAATATAGTTAACAGTTTTTAAGTAAGAAGAGACAACAATACTTTTGTATCAACTGTGAATTTTTTAAGTTGATCAACTTGTGAGTACATAATTTTCTAATATGTAAACAGTTCTTTCTTTTTTTTTTTGGTGGATATATACAGATCTTTCTTACTACAATCTCCATAAGTTAGCAACTTATTTGAATAGCATTATTCATTCAAAATTTACTCGCGCGCCATTTTGCATGTAAATGGTCCAACAGCCACATTTTTCTTTTTTTCTTGGGGGAGGGGGGACGACATCCATGTATGTTATGTATCCCACCTGGATCTCCATGATACAAGTATGTGCATCATAATATATGGACACTACTCTTCATAAATATGGGCCTAAGTGGTATAAACCCCCCTCAACTCCCTCAACCAACCTGATGATCCCAAATTCAAATCTTTATACAAGCTATTTTAAATCAAATCTCTCATCTCATGGGCTTGACTTCTTATTCATATTCTGGACTGAGAAAAGGTGCTAAGTTACTTAACAACTCTTGAGTTTAAAACTCGAAAATAAAAAAATTACATTAGAAGAGATTTCCCTAAATTGGGCATAACAACACTCCGATCAAATTAATTAAACTATAACTCCAAATATCGATTAGTTATAACAAAAAAAAATTGTGAAATTCATAACAATATCTCATAAGTTGAAGACAATTGAATCACTTAATATAGAGCTGGAGCTGTTTCTAGCTATGCCAATATCAGCATTGCCTCTCATGTTGAATCACCTCAAATGCCTCACATGCCTATATAAACCGGTTATTTTATACAACATACATTACCTCGGTCAGTCAAAAAGGGGTTTCTACCAGTCAAAAATTGCCATTTTCTGGCCTTAGTCTCCCTCGAACTCTAAATCAGGTTATAGTTAGTTGAGCCTAGAAGCGTCAAGCCCTTGATAAGCTCTTGCTTCATTACGACCTGCATGCACAACACACCGAAGTCAAACAAGAAAAGCTGATGTAGATTTTTTTTTCTTTCTTTTTTTTTTTGGGGGGGGGGGGGGGTTGTTGTCGCTATCAACTTATATATGCCAGGCTACCATGTCTCTAAAACACATGTTGATACACTCCTTTTAAGTCCTGAACAAGCTGAATATATGTAATTATCTTCTTGCCCATCAAAAGCTCATGTTTAGAGCAAGCATATTTATATTGCTTATATTGTTCAAGGAATAAAATAACATTCAGGAAAAATGAAAATAAAAAATTTTGGAGGGTAAGGATGATATAATAGGTACAACATACAACAATTTCTCAAGAGAAAGTCCCCAGAGACTCCACCAAGTCCTGCAGCTGGAAAACTGACACGAAGAAACAATCGGTAGATCATTTGGAGCAGAGAGAAAGGTATGAAGAAATTAACCCCAAAAGAGTATGCAGTAGAATGAAGTGCATGCCAGTTTTTAGTCAAGTAGAGCTTATGGACTCTGATTGGTCAGATCTAAGGAACTAATTTCCATTGCCCATATCACTCAGATTGCCCTCTTGGTAGTATGGATAAACACAGCTGATATTTGGTGTGACATGAAAATAATAGAGCCTATGCTTACAATTCTAGGCAGATCTTGGATGAACATATATGCACTGCTTCTGTGGATAATCAAACCACCATGACAAAATCCTGTAAAAGTAAAAAAAAAAAAAAAAAAAAGGAGAGCTCTTTTAAGGTCAGTTCCACAAATCTTTGGAAATGTCTTTCAACACAAATATGCATGCAAAATATTTAAGGCTCACTGACATTTATGTTCATGTTGTCTGAAAGTTAATTTGCAGCTTTCAAAAGAAACTACATTTGTGCAATTCGATCATTAGCTAAGCAGATCAAACATCTTAATGTGGAAAGAAGCATATAATGAATAGTGGATTTACTTGAACATACTTGATTTGTCTACTTGAAGCCAGCCTCTAGCATTAGATGACGATAAGAACGGCCACATATAACTCGTTGCCACTTATACTTGAGTGAGCCCCAGGAGTTCATTTGCATCCTCTCCTGGACAAGCCTGCAGCTCCATATCCACAACTGTGAGCGATGGCATTTTCATGCTCGTAATATGGTGAAACAATTGACAACTTACCATCTCACAAGACACCTCTGAATAGCACGAGAAACGGGGCGAAGAAAAGATGGATCCCGCTGCACATAGAGTAATCCAACCTGCAATAGAATGGGCAAAAGAAACAAAATGAGACCTGTAGGATAAAGTGATCAATTGTGATACTTCTTGATAAAATGAGACCTGGTTTAATGATAGAAGGGTATTAAAATATATAAAGCCTTGACTGAAGTGCCACAGATTCAGAGTGAGAATTTTGCCAGAGTCAAGAAATATCTAGTATGGTGCATATCCCAATGTACAAGTACCTCTATCAATGCAATGGCAGAAGGATCGTCAAATATTTCAAGGCTCCAATCAGCCAAATAATTAACCTGCACTAAGTGAGGTAGGAAAGAAAAACCATAAATATGCAGCACAGAGGGTAACCAAAAAGAACACCGGTGAACTAAAGCAGCTTGAAACTAAGCTTATGCATCCAGACCCTAACATGAGTATCATCAGTCCTTCAACAGGCACTGATGACAATAAGCAGTATAGACCAACAACATAGCCAAAAGGGGAAAGGAAATGCATGCAGAGCTATGTACACAGAATATACTTAAAAATAAGTTACCCCAAATTCAGCATTGATTAAAGACTGAACAAAATCAAGTAGTTGAATTTTAGCCCATTCATAGCACACAGCAGGGTCATCAGTGCGAGGAGGATGTCTCCAAGGAGTACCGAATTGTAATCTATCTTTTGAAATCTTTCCACTTTGCACATCAACAGCAAACTTTTGCAGGAGTGACAATGCCCTCTCCATGGCAGGATCCACCACAGTGACCTAAAGGAGGTTATAAAATCATATAGACGAGGCAGTGTTTATGGTGAACACGTGTTATCAACATGTAAACTGTTTTAGTTTATGTTTAACTCCAGGAGGCTGATTTATTAACTTACTTGCAAATGAGCTAAATATGCATCGATAATATCTTCAAAGGAGCTAGCCTTATTTTCCATGACCCTATAATAAAGGAAACAAAGATAATTCAAGTAAAGCCATGTGACTGACATTTGACATGTTATATCACTCAATTCAGAACGAAATGCACATACAACAGAACAAAATCTGTATCCACTTTGTAGAAACAACAAACAAAATCATGTAAATGACCACTGCATAAATACAATATGGTATAGATGACCAGAAGCAAAATAAGCATACATAGATATCTTACTTCTGGTAATAGTTGAACTGTTTTAGAGCATAGAGCTCAAATAGATGCCTTGCATTGGACCCAAGCACCTCAGCAATCACCGTCCACTGAATTTTTTTTTTGGGGGGGGGGGATGGGGACTTGATGTTAGAGCTCAATCAGAATAGAAAAACAAACATTCGAGTCAAAATGCATTAGAATTATTAGGAAATATACATGTTGGCATCAAACCTACACACCTCTGAATTGCTGAAATAGTCATTAACCAGATGCATTTTAGCTTGTTGTGGTGTCAACCCAAAATACTGCAGATCAAATCAAAAAATCTAATGAAAAAATATTGAACTTAATAACAAAGCAAACCAAATCAGACATCCATACACTACATGCACAGGGACAAGCCCATCCCAGCTAAATGAAATAGGCCAAGAAAGTGAAACCATCATAAAAGAAACATAAACACGTTTGTCTTTCCAAAGAAAGGATAGAATGAATAGCAAATTGTAGAAAAGCTTTAATAGTAGTAACAGTATTGATGGTTACAAACTTATCTACTCTGTTTTCTTTAAGGGTTTTCTAGAACTAGGCAAGAATATAAAATCACGTGCCTCTGAATTAGCCACAAAAGTATATTATAACATGAATGACCAAAGGTTCCTGGAGCATTTTTTGGGAGCAAATAAGGTGAAGCATGTCATACACACATGAATCCACAAAAAGGTAGTGCTTTTTGCTGACATACCTCACGGGAGATGAATACATCTGGAAAGCCAAAATCAATATACGCTCGGTAGGAATAATAGCTGGCAATGCAAACTTAAATATTAGATTCATCATCATGACCGAAAAGAAAACAAATGGGAACAGTGCATTACTGATACAATAAAGAACAAAAGCTATATACTTCCCCCCCTGGGGGATTTGTTTAAACATAACCAAAACATAATCTATTTATAGCTCTGAAAGTTGAAAAGAGGAACAAATGAAAGCAAAGTGCACCAACCAATCCATGAACAAAATATGGAGCAAATAAGCGAATTAGCCACACAAATATAAATGGCCATTGGCAGATCAGACCCGATACAATCTGAATTCTTATATGAAGAGACACTATAGTAAATAGAATGATAGTAGGAATAACTTAGTGGTTGGCAGAGATCAAGGATGCCTAGCTGCTAGACTTGAAAAACAAGAAATTAGTGGTAAACAAGACAATGGCCAATCCAACTGCATTCCAGAAATTACAAATTAAGCTTATTAAACTTCAATAAATTATGAATACTACTAAAAACAAGCACTCACCTATCTGATGTCACAAGTATCACAGGAAGACATCTCTCATTTGCGCCCAAACGTATAATTCTCCAGAGCAAGCTATCATGATACATTGATGCACATACTGTAGTATTATCTGTTAGAACTGCAGTCCGAAGAACATCAATATTGTTTAAGACCAGCTTCGGCTGCTCAACATAGCATTTACAAAATCCATCAGTATAGGAAGCAACAGTACACCAAATATATAACGTAGCTTCCCCATTTCTATCCTTTGGCCAATACAACAAACAATAGTGCAAAGACACAAACATCCAAAATTTCACAAGTGCATTTCCCTTAATTTGGACACATGGACATAGCCACTGCAGTCTAAACTCTGAGCTATGCAGGCCTGTATACATATGATAAAAAATGTACATGCATACGAATTCAAGAAGGTCTTAGTTATTCAGTTTAAACAAACAAACACCACAAACAATTTGGATTCCAATAAATTCATTCAAAATTCATCAAATTCAAGACCATCGCCAACATAGACCAAAGCAATTAAAGAACACAACAGCACGCTGTAAAATACATATATAACTAGAAGGGGAGCATTGTCCCCAACCTGAAATTACCTGAAAATGACCAACCTCGGCAGCCTGAGACAGCAACTCCAACAACAAACATGGCCAATCCGTACTGGAATTCGCCAACGACCTCGAAAACCCACCACGCTGATTCAACTCTTTCACAGCATTCTCTCTCCACCCTTCCTTCATCCTTATTACCTCCTTCGCCACTCTCAGCGCTGCCATTGCTTCCCTATAATACTCTCTTTCCTCCCCCAAAACCCCATCACTCTCTGTGGCATTTAAACGAATACTTTCAATATTTACCCTAACCGCCTTTTCCCACATGACATTCACCCTAACCTTATCGGAACAATTCGTCACCCGGCGAAGAGCGGTTGAAACACCATGCCACTTATTGAGACAATTGAAAATCTGGGTCGACCCTATTAACCCGAGTTTAATCGCTTTCTCAGTCATTTGTTCAAGCCCTAGCTCAAGCTGAGATTTGAGTGTTGAGAGTGAGGGTTTTTGCTCACATATTGACCAAGAATACCAAGGAAATGAGTTGTTGTGTAATGGATGGTGGTCTGTGATTGACTCCGCGAAGTCGATGTAAGTTGTGTGGTGTGGGGGTTTGTTCCAGTAAGGAAGTAGACCTGTAGAGAGAGAGAGAGAGAGAGAGAGAGAGAGAACGTTATAGAAAGAAAAAAAAAAGAAGATAGAGAGAGAGAGAGAGAGAGTTACGATTGACGAGGAGAGTGGTTTTGCCGGCACCGCGAGGGCCGTGGAGAATGAGAGGTTGAGGAACGCGGTGGTGTTGGACGTGGTTGTTTAATACTGTTTCTATTAGGGGTCTTGGTATGATTCTCCATGCTTTATTCACCATTTCTTATCTCTCTCTCTCTCTCTCTCCAGACTTTCGAGTCCAGTTGCTGTGGAGAGAAGGCGGCGGCAACCGAGCAGACGACGGGTGCTTCTCCCCGTTCTCTCCCTCCCTCTCTCCACCGAGGGTGCGGCTATTGTGTGTTTGCACGACTCCGTTTCGGTGAATACGAAAACACAGCGTTTGCATCTCCCTCTTTTTTCTTTTTTAAATTTAATTTAATAAAAAAAAAACATAACATGATAATTTGTACCTGTGTTTTTGTATATAACTTATGTTTTTAATAAGTTTTTTTTTTTTCAAAGAACATGAAAATTATTCCGGAGTTGGGATTAGGTATGCGTGATCCACATGATTTGCCTAAGGACTCTCTCTAAACCAAAACAAATCCAAATAAAGCACCTAAATTACCCATTAATTTGTCTAATTCTTTACTTAAAACTCGAACAATTAAATTAATAATTATTTAAACCAAAATTAAATATTTTTAAAAATAAAATTGCTAAAATAATAATTTTCCTGGGTATCATTTATAAATCCACGTTTCTTCGTGATAACAATATTTATAATAAATTATAGTAAAATTTTGAAATAGATGATTATTTTTATTCAGATTTAATCGATTTAATACATTAAACAATAAGCTAGTTAGAGATTAGTAGACAGTTGACCTAGTAAAATATGATATTGGATCCCTTAACCAAATTCGATTCACGGTTTGGATATGAAAAAAACTATATTCGGAGGATAGCTCCCTTAATAAGTTATTACAAATTCCAAACCGAATTAGTTGGAATATAACTCTGAATATCGAATGATATAATAAAAAATAATAATAATAATAATAATAATAAGCTAGTTAGAGGGGGTCGAGGGATCTTTGATAAATTTTATAATATTTTCATGTTATAAATTATAAGTATCTTTTTAATGAAAAAAAGGCAAATTCAAAGCACCTTTGACATGAAAATATAACAATTTACCGAAACATATTTCTACCGGCAAATTACAAAATCATTTAGTCTGGAGTTATTACGAAGAACTCTTTCTCTCATTTAGTCTATTTTTTTAAACTTCTTTTCTTTTGTAATAACTATGCATAGATTCTAACCGGGAGTTCTGTGTCAAATCATGCATTTTGGAAATAAAGTTTAAAATTCGAGTCATATCCTCTATCCATTGCGAAGTAAAAATGAAAGCACTACTCGACCAATCAATTTTGATGAAAATGCTTTCAATTGGACCAAATGAAGAAAAGTTTAACTCAGACTCGAATGTGTAGCCATAAGATCCATTTTACATGCACCAATACTTATTCGTATACATAGGAATGGAATTTTCGTCTTTTAATCAGATCGAAAGTTTAACCCAAAAATATGAAAAAAACAATATTGAGAGATCTCCCATCAAATAAGAGCCGACAGTCACGTCAGTTCAGATTAGTCAAGATGAAATCTCAAATATCCGGGTGGTCTAGCTAAGGGTGGACTAAAGTGAGATGTCCTTGTAAGGGAACCTTCTAATATGAGATTTATGCATATTGTTTATTTATTTGGATTTTTTGGGGTCCAATCATCCTCACATGACCCACCTCACCGTAAATTCCTTAATTACATGATTCCATGCATGCGATCTTTGCTTTCATATGATTTATTATCGAAAGTATTAATAATCAAATAAATCAAATTTTATACGACGAACTAATCAGTAAAAAGAAAATTATGAAATTTTCCTTAATTTTCTATAGAAATATCTATTTATTTTCTTCCCCCTTCCACATATGTGAGTCCAAGGGTTGTTACTAGCTTCGTCAAAATGGGCTGGACTGCTTGGCCCGCCACGGGTTGGCCTTAAACAGGCTGGGCCGTGCCCTTTCTATGCGGCCCTTGAAGTGCTAGTCCAGGACCATCTTGTCATGGGTTAGGATGCTTAGCGGATTAAATTGCCTAACCAGTAGGCTGAATATATATATATTTTAAACAAAAGTTTGAAATAATTAGCTAATATGTTGTTGGGTTGTAACATCAATCTTCTTTTGGGTTTTTATTTTTCATTTCCTCCGCATTGTTGCATGAGAATAAGAAAGGAAGGAGGTCCTAGAAAATTAACTTTCTCTACCAAATCAAAACAAAAAGGAAAACCCGGGTGTATATTCTTCTTTTTTTTTTTTTTTATACTATATCAATCGGTATTTAGAATTATATTCTAACTAATTTGGTTCAGAACTTACAATGGCTCATTTAAGAGAATTATTTTCCTAACGTAATTTTTTTCATATCTAATCTGCGAGTTGATCTCGAAAACTCGGTTAAGAGATTTATCACCATATGTCATTAGGCCAACTGTCCGTTAGTGATGTATATTCTTCTTGAATAGCATGCGAGCACTAGAAACTTGATTTCAGTTTAATACTTAGAATATATGTTCTTGCCTTACCTGAATCACAGAGCTAAGATTATGGATTCCTCTAAAATATCGTATTGGATCATGCATCTTGATTAAGCATTCTATATCATCAAGAGTTGTGGCTTGTTTAAGGGTTTTTGGGTATTTGGACCCCACTCCAACTTGGTATTCTCCACACCCTTTATTTCCTTCCATAACAATGACGAATAGGAGGTGGAAATGCTCTTTTATTGATTTATTTATAACCTTAAAAAAAAATAAAAGGCTTAAAACCGCATCCGGCTGCCCAAGCCCACAGGTTTAACGGGCCGGGCCAAGGAGTGGACACGCCGGGCTAGTTATTGCCTTTAAAGGAACGCACGGGTAACCGCGTTTGGTGGTGTTGTGGGTAACAGAGGGAGAATTCACAGTACCAAAAGAAAAAACAGAGAGAATTCAATGCCGGTTGAAGCCTTAGCCGACACCGTCCCCATAAACGTTGGGATAGTATCCAACAATGCCCCACTTCAGTCTAGAGGTGAGAACAGGCCGGTCTGGGCCGGTTCCTGGTTTGGTTCCGAACGGCTCATGGAACCACAGGCCGGTTTGGCCGGGTTCCAAGGGTACCCGGTTTCGGGCCAGGCTGGGCCCAAACATTTCCTTGGAACCTGCCCGGTTCAACTGGGCCGTGCTAGCCGTTTCCACGGTTCTTTTTTTTTTGTTGTATGGATTCTTAACCAGTTGTGTTTTTATTTTTTTATACTTGGATTTTTTCTTCGGTTTGTGGGTTTTTTATTTACTTGTCTTTTTTTTTGAGTTTAATTGGATTTTTTTATTTAATTTTTTAATAAACTAAAAATTACTAAAAAAAATAGATACAAGAAATTTTTAGAGTGGTTCTATCAAATTTGGTGTACATGCACTACCCAACTTTCTTTACACAAAAAATTTATTCTTCATCTTCTTACTCTTCCATCCATGAGCTAATATTCATGTCTTGTTGTCTTTTTTCCGCATCTAATCAATCATTAATGTAAATTTAAGATTCTAACATGTTGTCCGTCAATTTGGACCGTTTCGCCATTGAAACTCATCCATATACACTAAAAACACTTTGCGATGGTATTATGGATACCTGAGAGATTAGTATATCTTTGACAATTGCAGTCAAAATTAAGAAACAACTTGTATTACTTCTCTATCAATCTAAAATGTTGAAGTGATCGTCGTCATCAAAACTTTTTAATCTATGTATTGATTGATATAAAATTAATTCATTTAATGAAAACGACGATAATATTTTTTTTTTCTTTCTTAATACATGTAAAAGTTTAAACTCAAGACTAGTTAAACGTATTGATGAAATATTAAAACTACAACCTACATCTCTTGCACTTATACTATTTTGTTTATTTTGATATAATACAAACAAAATTTTTAAAATAAGGGATATTGTTTGTTTTAAATATCCAGCACTAATATATATCTCCAGGGAAAAACTCTCTACAAAAATATCAGTTAGTGTTCCTATCTCTTCAATTTTTATTTTAAAATCTAAAACACTAGCAACTAAATACAAAATAGGAATCTTTTCATAATATTTTAAAATTTTAATTTTCATTAATTTAACTATTTCAGTAAATTTTTATACATTTTTAAATTGATTAAATATATAACAAATTTTACATAAACTAAGTAAAATTAAATGAGTTATCAGGTAATATATACTGAAAAGTAAATTTGTACAAATATAAAAATTTTCAATAAATCAAATAGTGTTTTTATAAAATCAAAAGTGGTTTAATCAATAAAATTATAATCATAATTAAAATTAGTAAATTTGATTAAAATATTTTTAAATGGAAAAACAACTTATAACATTTCGTATTGATTTAAATTTTTTATATTTTATATTATTTAAATGACAGAAATGTCTAAATTCTTGTGTTTTATTCAAAAAATTTCTAATTTGATAAATTAAATCACGAATAGGTTGTAAAATTATTTTAACGGTATCTAATCCATCTTTTACACATAAATTTAATAAGAGACAAACACACCTATTAGGGAAAAATATTCCTTCTAATACTGTTTTTAAAATATTGTTTAAGAAATTAACCGCACAAATATTGACCGAAATATTATTTAAAGGCAAACAAAAAGTTCTATCAGTTATTCCAAATTCACGACAAACATTAATTATTACTTTAACAATATTTTGTTCCGAATATGAGTGATCCTATTTTTGAAAAAGTTAAAATTCTTTTTTTTTTAAACTCATGATTTATTTATCCAATGACATGTTACAATTATAAAATATTCATATTTTTAGGTTTCCAAATATCTGAAAATATTGAAAATCTACTCGAAATAGTCATAAATTTTACAATTAAACCATCATTTAACTCTTAAAAACGATTTAGTGATTTTCTTCTGCCCGATTTTCTAAAACTTTTTTAATAATCTGATTGTAAATATTTTTGAATATATTCTTTAAATACTTCATATTCAATAATATTAAGTGGTAATTCCTTACGGGTTATCTATTCAATTTGATCTATTGTTTTGCCTTTACATTTTACCTAAATGTACCTGTGACATTTTCTCTCATTGACTATTTGTGTTTGCATAATTTGTGATAACCTATTCGGGTAATCTCTTACAATATGTCTTTCAAGTGTTTGCTTTACAACCCTTCAAAAATTTATATTTTTATTGATAAATTTTGCAAGTAGTCCTTTGCTCCCCGTAATCTTTAAACAAAAAAACTATTAAAATCATTTTTGTAATGCGTGGAGTATTAGATTGTATTTGACTAAATTTAATTTTTTTTACTATTACATCAATATTAATTTGTTCAGTAATATTCTCTTGAAAAAATGTGAATGAAGGAAAAGAAAATAGGTGTAAAGATTGTGATGAGTATGTTCCGACCTTTTTTTCTAAAAAAGTTTAAAGTAAAAAAAATAAAAAATGATGAATTAAATTTGAAAAAAAAAAATATTACCGATTTGACGTAGCCGAATGTTGTTTATCTCCAAATTTTGATTAATTTGAGATTCTAATTTTTAAATCTTGCCGGATCTCGAGAGATGTTGAGAAGAAAATGGTAATGTTATGGAGAAGAAAATAGTAAGATTGTATATTGTAGGTGGAAAAAAAAAATGGGGGGATATTGTAAATTATAGGGGGAAGAAAAAATAATGATATTGTAATTATAAGTTGGTGAAAAAAAATGGTGAGGTATTCTAAATTGTATGTCGAGAAAAAAATGGTGATATTATAAATTATAGAGAAATATTATGTAATTATGAGAGAGTAGAGAATATTGTAAATTAAGAGAGTATAAAAAATTATTATGTAGAATTAGAAAATGAATTGTGTCTATTTATAATTACAATTTTTTATCTTATAGATCAAAATATTCTTCAAACTAATCATTTTATAACTGTTAAGAGGGATATTTTGAAAAAAATTCAAAAAAAGGATCTGACCGGTCGAACCGACCTGCGCTGTTCCAGTTCCCGGTTCCAAAACCAATGGAACCGGACTGGCCCGCTACAGTAGCCGGGCAGGTCCAGTTCCGGCCCAATTTTCCCTGGCCGGTTTCCGGGCCGGAACCAGTCCATGCCCAACACTAGTTCAGTCCCTTTCCTCATGTTCAGAACTTGAAATTCCAAATAAGCTCCCCCACCGTAACGTGCGAAGACCAACAGCGCGTGATTAGGGAGCAAACTTAGCGCCAAATCAAAACCCTCCCACTTCCCACGCACAATCCCCAACAGTCCCACCACTCCCCTTTCACGCCCCCCCTCTACCTCTCTACAAACAAACAACCCTCTCGATGGCTTCACTTTTTCTCCATTCTCGTGTCAGTCTTGCCTAAAGCTCTCTCTGTCTCTCTCTCCCTCTCTATACCCGCTTCTCTCTCTTACCTTTCCCTCCAAGGAAGCAAAAATATTCATCACAATTCGTTTACATCACCTCTCTCTCTCTCTCTCTCTCTCTCTCTCCAATGCCTCTTTAGAGTTTGTTGTCGTAGCAGAGGAGGGTTTTTGTCAAGACCAAATGCCTCCAACGATCGAAACAACGTCGTTTTCTTCTCCTTCTTCACCTTCATCATCCCCAACGCAAACCCTAGACCTAATCAACAATCTCCTCTCTCTCCTTATCTTCTCAATCCTCTCCATCAAATCCTTCATCGGACGGTGGCAAATGCTCCATACCAAACTTCTCTCTCTCAAATCCTCCCTCTCCGAACTCTCCGACTCCCCTCACTGGTCGGAAAACCTTCTCCTCCAAAACCTCCTCCCCAATCTCCTCTCCACTCTCCGCCAAGTCGACTCTCTCTCCTCCCAGTGCTCCAATCTCTCCTCCTACAATGGCGGAAAACTTTTGATGCAGAGCGATCTCGATATCGTCACCGCAACCCTATCCAAACAACTCAACGACCTTGAGTTGCTTCTCAAATCCGGCGTCCTCCGCCAATCGAATGCGATTGTGCTCAGTCAACCCGGCCCCGGTTCGGCGAAAGAAGATTTAGGGTTTTACATTAGGGATTTGTTTACCAGATTGCAGATCGGAGGAATCGAGTTTAAGAAGAAAGCTCTGGAGTCGCTTATTCAGCTTCTTCGCGTAGACGAAAAGGCTGCCATTTTGGTCTCCAAGGAAGGAAATGTAGGTTATTTGATTCACTTGCTTGATCTTCACAGCCAGCCGTTTGTTCGAGAACAAGCGGTTTTGGCTGTGTCTATGCTTGCTTCTGCTAGCGATCAATCGAAAATGGTGGTTTTTGAAGAAGGAGGATTGGGGCCATTATTGAGAATCATTGAATCAGGTTCTTCGGTATTGAAGGAAAAAGCGGCTATGGCGGTTGAAGCCTTAACCGCCGTTCACGATAATGCCTGGGCAATCTCCGCCTATAATGGCGTCTCCGCCTTGGTCGAAGCTTGCCGCTCTGGATCTCATCCCACGGTGACTCATGCAGTTGGTGCTATAAAGAATGTATCCGTGATCGAAGACATTCGATTCGCTCTTGCTGAAGAAGGGGCGATTCCGATTCTTGTTCAGTTACTGAATTCAGGTACTGTTGCTGCCCAAGAGAAGGCGGCGAATTGTATCGCGATTTTGACTAATTCGGGTGAGTATTTTAGGGCTATGGTTCTGCAAGAAAAAGGTTTGCTAAGACTTCTTCAATTGCTTCAAGAATCATCGAGTTCTGATACATTGGAACATGTTCTGCGAGCGATTTTCACGCTCTCTTGTTCTTCAGAGACCGTTGAGCGAATCTTATCGTCTTCGACCCCATTTATACTGCAGCTCTGTGAGCTAATCAAACATGGAAATGTAATTTTACAACAGCTTTCTGCTTCACTGCTATCTAATTTGTCGATTAGTGATGGGAACAAGAGGGCGATTTCGAGCTGCTTGGCGGCATTGGTGAAATTAATGGAGAATTTGAAGCCTGATGGGTTGCAGGAAGTGGCAACAAATGCGTTGGTTTCTCTGTTATCAGTGAGGTCGAATAGGAAGGAGTTTGTGAAGGATGAGAAGAGTGTGATGAGATTGGTACAGATGTTGGATTTGAAAAATGAATCGATTACGAAAAGGTTTCCACTAATGGTGATGGCAGGAATACTAGACGGAGGAAGCAGAGGTTGTCGGAGGAGGTTGTTGGATGCAGGCGCTTATGGGCATGTGCAAAAGCTTGTGGATATGGAGGTGGTTGGAGCTAAGAAGGTGATGCAGAGACTTTCTGGGAGTAGACTCAAGAGCATTTTCAGCAGGACCTGGAGGGAATAACCCCAACAATATTTACTAACCCTATTGGCAACAAAAGTAAGAGAATCATAAACCCCTCAATTTTATTTTAGTTTCACAGCTATTTGTATAAGTATGGCATCCTTGTTAGGTTGTTAGAATTGGGTTGGGATTCTGCCAAAAAAAAAAAAAAAAATCCTAAATTGAAGTGGTTGTAAGATCATAGGATGATACATGTAGAATTAGACAACTTGGAGCATAGAAAGGTTGTTGGGAAGTGGAAGGCAAAACCCAACCAGTTCGATAGATGGTAGCTTTACCCCCCCTGCTTTGATTTTTGAACACAAAAAATTTGGATATAGTTCTGTAGACAACTTGTGATTTTTCTCTCAAATCATGTAAACTATATGTTTTTCTATGCTAATGCAACCTATTTTTGACATTAACACAAATTTTGTACCTTTAATCCATCTTTGACCTTATCTTGCTCCAAATATAATGCCTTAAATTCCGGACAAGTCACATGGATTTTGATATATATTTGTTCAAATGGACTCAATAGTGGGGTTGCACTGTTTGATTCAGGCTTGTTTAGTAGCTAGTTTGACTTGTTTAATTGGCTGTGGACATAGTTTATAAACTTGTTCATGAAACAAAGTTGAGCTTGGCTTGGCTTTCCCAGTTCAGAATTTTTAGCTAATCAATTCAACTTAAGAAACATCAATCTGAATTTAGATTTTGAATACCAGGATCGAACATGATTATAGAGAATTCAACAATGTGCATAGATGGTCCGGCTAAATTAGGGTTATCCATTGGTGTTTCTTTTTCGAGCATTTTCCATTGCCCTCCTCTACTTTATCCAATGACTTAAGGGTATGGCTTAGACTCGCACCGTATCTACTTTAATTTAGACTTCCTTCGACATGGCATCATTTGGATTGAGCTAAACCTTTTTAGAACCCTAGCTAATAATTTGGCAAGGTGCATTTAGAAGGTGGTTGAATATGTGAGCAGTATTTACGGCTCTTTTCTGCTTCAATTACACAAAACCACACCAATTAAAATGTGGGAATACTCAAAAGGGGACAGTGTTATTATATAATATTAAAAAAAATGTTAAAGAAAAAGATCCTTCAGTTCTGCAGAAGTAGGATTATCTGCGGACTGTATTTGACCTGAATTGTAATAAGGGTCACTCGTGAATCTGTCTCTGTCTAGTTGATGGGTGTTCTATTTACAGCTTAGCACGTGGTTTGCATCATCTTAGTAATTATTTTAATTTATATATATTTATTTATGACAAAAATAAAATATTAAATATATCTGACTATTGTTTATCTATTTTGATACAGGGAAGAGGCCGTTTGGATTTTCTTAACGGTCGAAGACTGAACCACTTTTCCTGGCGACAACCAACAAAACACACTTCCTATACTACAAAAATTTTTACCCTATAAAAGTTCATAAATTACATAATTAAAAAAAAACTAAGTAATTTAATATATTACCATGTGACAGCACGGGATGCGGTTTTTAGGGAGTATCCTTGTACTAGTGTTCTTTTTTATTTATTTAATCGCAAGTTGTAAGAGAGTTTCAAATGTTTGTTTTTACTCTCTGTCTGTCTCTGTAATTTTGTGTTTGATAATGTATATCTCCTTTGTCATGTAACTGACTATGTATTTAGAGGGTTGTGGAACTGATTTTTCAGTTTGCTTTTCATTTATTGGCTTTGCCCCTTGGATTTCATTTCCTGTTGGTATTTAATCCGTGAACTTTATCTTTGTCTGGCTTGTTTGGATTATTCTCTGCAAAAAAAGGGTTTTGCTTTTCACTTGGGTTTGGTTTGGTTGATTGATGTTGTTTGATTTGGACTGTCTGATTTATTGAAGGTACAATAATGAATATTGCAACCCTCTTCCCCTACCAACCTCCCCCACCCCCCCACCCAAGAAAAAACCATAAATATTCTTCTAGTTAGAGCTCTCTCTCTCTCTCTCTCTCTCTCTCTCTCTCACTCATAGTTTATGCCTATATGGATTTAATTGGTAATGATAAAATGTTTAGAAGATATAATGAGTTGGCCTCTTATCAGATTTTGGTAATGCTTTGTGGGTCCTTATTGTTCTAATTGCAAATTGGCATTCTTCTTGGAAACAGTTGCTGAATTAAAACTTTCCCCCTCCCATAAGCTTCTTTTTGTTGGGAAGTTATAATGAATTTCCTTCATCTTCTGATGTGTCTTCAGGCACAAACTCTGAAGTGAAAGTAAAATAAATTATACTCCTATTGCCTTTTCATGTTTCTTGGTGCTTTGTTCCTCACTTGGGCCCCATTTTATATTAGTTTCATTTTTCGGTCTATATAGTAATACTTGTCTTGATTTTTGAATTTTTGATTATTTATGTCATTAAGAAAATTTTATACCCAATAACTGGCATAGGAATTAGTGAAGGGATCAAGGAAGTGGGTCCAATTGATTTGTTGATGAGAATCTTCATGAAAAGGAAAGGAAAAAAAATAAAAAATAAAAAATAGGAGGGGGAAGAAGAAGAGGAAGAGGAGGCAGCGGCGAAATAGGAAGAAAGGGAAATATAATTGTAAGATACGAAATAGATGTCCATATAGCGACTTCACATGGGAAAGTTGAGAGTAGATGACTAGTTATTTTATGTCTGGTGGGTCTCTCTCTCTCTCTCTCTTTCTTCTTGTGGTCCTCTCTCTTTCTTCTGCCTCACATGCCTGCTTCCCCACCTGCAGTCTCTCTCTCTCCCTCTCTCTCTCTCTCTCTCCCTCTCTCTCTCTCTCTGTGACTAGCATTTGGTTATGTTGTTTGGTACTCCATCCCTCTGTAATGAATCAAAAACCATGAAAAATTGAAGCTAAAGAAAGTGGAGACTTTTTCCGGTCATAATTTCTTTGATATCTCTCTAAAGCAACTTGGCTATACTAGCTGTAAAGCTCCTCCACGAATCAAATCATCTCTCTCTCTCTCTCTCTCTCTCTCAATTAGCAATCGCCTCAAAAGGGAAATAATTCTCTTTAATTTTTCCCGGTAATGGATTGATGGTGACAATACCAAGTGTGGTACTTTTAAGAAAGCCATACACAACTTCACAACCAATTTTCTTCGTCCACACACCTAAAATTCAGCCAACTAACTTCAAGTGGAGTGTAGGTTATGTGGTTCAGCTTTTGAGAGGCCTTTAACCAATACTTGGGAGAGACTTATTTGGTTGTTTAATATTTTAATACAACTCAGATGATGATATTCATATTCAATTGCAAGCTAATCATAGTTCAGATTGTACATTGTTACCGATACCGATTAAAAACTAATGAGATATAACTCAATTGTTACTGTCCATTCTTTCCCTTGTAAAATATTTGAGTTCGATCCTCCTATCTAAAAAAAATACGATTAAAAATTTTAAAAATATCATTTATATTTTTTAAGAAAAATTATAATCTCTATCTCTGCTCCATGCATACTATATTATTTAATATAAAATTTTAGAATTTCCCTAACTGAGATTATTATCAAGAAATAGAATCCGAATACATTCGACTCGATTACTTGGAGAAGCATCATGAATGCCCAAAATCCTTAGTTTCACTTGGATAAAAGAAGGATTGATGAATCTAAAATATATACATGTCACGGGATCAGATCAAGAACCAAGTGAATCTTATAATAAGAGGCTGGGGCAGTGCAATTAAGTGTCATCACTATTGATTTTGTTAGATATTTCATGAATTTTGACAAAAAAAGGAGAATCTTTACTAATCTTTGCCATAAAGTATTTTAATTCTCCCTTTGTATTCAGAGTTATATTTTGAATAATCCGATTCGAGTGTTTGTCGAGATCCAACTTAGAGGACGACTTTTTCAATATAGTATTTTTTATTTCTAAATTTCAAATTTGAGATTTAATTTAAAATTTAAGTATTTCATCCCACTGGATCGATTTTCTTTGTCACAAAACCACTAACTTATATGTGACTCTGGAACTCAAGATGAAGAATCTTAATTCCAAATTATTGTGAATGGCAATTGTTTATTGCTAGTTTGTCCTATGGCCTTCCCAATTTTGAACAAAATATCTTCTTCGAAGAACTCAATTGGAAGTTGTGGAAGACGAATCCAAACTGCCGTGGAGGTAATTTTGGCTAATTGAGCTTGAAACCATAGTTTCCATTTTCGCATTGTTAAAGTAGTGATCATAGATCATCCATGGCCCCTGTCAATGCATGGTAGAAATCTTGCTTTAGGGCGAATTTTGCGAGGAAAAAACCCCACCCAAATTGAGAAGCTCAATTGCCCATTCATTTTTCCACATTAGATTAATTGCTTTCTTAGGATATGTGTGCATATATTTCAGCAAAGGATATGTGTGCATATATTTCAGCAACTACTATTATCTTCACCCCGAACTTTGATGTTTTTAAGAACCCTTGCATCTGCGGAAAGACTCAAGATCAAGCTTGGTTCGATCCTTACTGTAAGAACCTACAAGTTGCAGTTCAAAGGTTTGCTAGGGATCCACGGAGAATTATATTGTATAACAAATGCAAAATTGATAATGATTTCAAATGTCGGAGGATATAATATGTTTTGAAAATATTTAAAAAACATTTTATATTAAAATCAAGTCAATTATTGATTTAATTTTGAAAATATTTTAATTTTATAGAATATTTATTTTCATATTTGTAATAAGAGTTTTATATATACATATAGCATATTGCAAGATTTCATTAAAACAATGAATTATTAGTTTTCATATTTTTATTATTGCTTATTTGTCTTTACTATTGCTTTCTTTTCTTTAATATGATATGAAAGTCATATTCAAAATTTATTCTTAATATAGTATCAGAATAAGAGTCGTATTTAATTTTATTTTTAATATGGTGTCAGAATCATATTGAAATTTATAGTATCAGAGTAACATTTAATGGCATGCTCCTCCAGAATACCTTGTCCATTCTGAAGAAAGCTGCTAAGCATACACATTTCGCTTCTTATTAATTCAAATAATTTTTATTATACGACGTTGCGGTGATCAACTAAAGACCCGGTGGCAAGGGGAGCAATGGAGAGAACCTGAGAGGGGAGAGGGAAAGTTCGGGGAAGGAGGAGAAGAAAAAGAAAATGTATCAAAGTGGAGTTGTAAATATTAAATTAATATTTCTTGAAATTATAATCTTATTTATCTTTTTCTTTCTTAACTTTAAAAACTATAAAATATTTTTTTTATTGATTTAAACCATACGACAGTGATATTATATTTTGTTTTTGTTATATGGTGAATTTTTGAGAAAAAATTTATGAAGAATTTAGTTAAATAAATGAATTTAAAAAAAAAAAAGTGTGAGCAAAATTATAGTTAAGTGGGTGCAAAGGTGCAATTGCCCCCCTCATCCGGACATAGGTCGGCTTCTGCCGCGTTGAATTTGTGGGGATGTTAGAAGACATCATTTGTTTTGAAAATATTTAAAAAAATATTATGTTGATTTGATTTTGAATTATTTTTTATTTTCTTTATTTCTATATTTATAATATTGATTTCCTATTTGTAATAATAAGTTTTTTTTTTTAAATCTAATATATTGTAACACTTCATTGAAATACTGAATTATAAGAGTTCATATTCTTATTATTATTTCAATGAAATATCATGATACGTTGGATTTATATAGAAAAAGTCATTATTATAAATGTAAAAGTAAATATTATAAATATAAAAATAAAAATTCATATATTTTTATAATTAAATCAACAATTGAATTGATTTGATTTTGATATATAATATTTTTTAAATATTTTCAAAACATATGATATTTTTTTAATATTCTTTTGAATTGAATATGGTATAATAAAAGTCAGTGAAATTTGAAAAAGATGATATTTGTATGTTAACGTGGATAAAAACGTATTTTTACAAACCTGAAAAAAAAAAAAAATATATATATATATATATATATATATAAATGAAATCCTAATATTCCATCGCTTCTGCAAATATTTTTGTTTTCTTTTTTTGGTACCATATCTTGGATACCGTTCGGTATTCGGGTCTTTAGTCTGACTAATCCGGATCAACCGCTGTAATGACTCCTTTCGGAGGGCGGATCTCCCAACGGAGAACACTCTATACACATGAGAACCCGATACTCTCAACATAAGTCGAATTTCGGTCATATTTAAGAATACTTAACCCACATTCAATTGAGTCATCCCACGTTGGTCCAATATTTTTGTTTTCAAAGTGCATTTACGACACAGTAGGAGAATCTATGAAACGAAGACTTTTAACTTTTCCCTCACCTCATGGTAGTGGTTCATTTAATCACATAAACTATATTCTCTCAACTCTGGATCGGGTTGTTCTGATCCGCCATGAACGCCCAGCTTTGATCTAAAACCAAAGTACAGTAAAATGTTAATCAAAAGATCATACTTAGTAATCGTAGTACCTTGATGAATTTTATATTTATGATAGTAATATTCTGATTGCAAAGGTGTAAGGGACTTGACTGCAACATCCGTGAATTAACTTTTCCTTGATCCTTAGTTTAAGGAATGTAGGCGAATGTTAAACGAACTAAGAGTGTGAAACCTTTACACCAAAATCCGTTGCTTTTTTTCTTTTAATACAGTCACTGTGAGAAAAGAGATATTTAAATAAAAACTCTTTATGTTTTAAGTGTTCCTATAAAAACACCAAAATGGATTTCTAGTCCTGTTGATCCATTAGTAATGGTCGTTGGTCAATGGTCCTTTTTATGTCATGCTCGTTTCACCTTGTCACAGGACCATAGGTGATCCAAATTTAAGGTTTAATCCTTTATTAAGTCAGGACAGTTCTGGGTGATTTGGGATATAAAGTCCTTTTTTTCTTTTTTCTTTTGTTTTTTGGCGGAAAGAGCAGCACCATTGTCTCCTAATTTTCATACATTTCTATTTCTCCTTTTTCCATCTGCGAGACACTTGAATGGGAGGAAAGTCAAAAACCAATAAAGCGGCTGTCTTCTGCAAATTCAACATTAGCTTTTTGGCTTTTCAGTGCACATGAAACGCTTTAATGGCGGACAAAAAAAAAAGACCTATTTCTTGTGAAAAAAGCATATGAAGGATCAACCAGACAAGACCCATTTGATATATTTTGTAAATTGATTAATTTCCTAACCATTAAGACCTTCTTTTTATAGCCTTACCCACGATCGCTTTGATTTGATCTTCTTTTCCTCTTTTCTCTAACTGTTCACCATCCATAACACACTTAAAAGAAAAGGAGGAAAAAGTATAAATTGATCTTGGTAGTTCAATTAGAGTCGCCATCGGCATGCATCGTACATCCTGTACCCACAATGTCAGTAAAAGAAATATTTCATGTTTTATAGATCAAATTTCATATTAACTACTAAAAGATGCATCCCTTTAAACAAAAATCTTAGGTTTGATCCTCGGAAATCATATCAAGGATGTTTTGACGCTTGTCAAATGTTCATCATTTGTGAGGTATTATATATGTTTGGTTCCAAGACCCAAAGTCTAACAGAGAGTTTCTTGAGCATCACTGGATGATGTTAGACATTGACATTAATGACTAGAAAGATTGACAAGAAATTTTACCAGCATAAGATAAGAATGAAGGTCTTCGATGAAAAGAAGAAAAGGAAAAAATCCATTCACTTACATATAACAGCCACCCGTGCAAATAATCATACAATCAACTCAACTCATCCCTGTTAGTATTAATATCTACGGAGTAGATGGCCACTGAATGGACTAGGATCAAATTCTAGCCATCCAAAATTTTGACCTTCAACTGAAATGCTTAGCTATAATCTTGTTCTGGTTCTCCAACCACAACTCTTGTTCTAGAAGGAAGCTCTGCTGGTTCGTAGGGGCATTATACACAACTATATCGGTTGAGAATGTCGCAAATGGATCATTTTCTGCTGGCAATGCTGATGACCCATTTGGAGTCTCAGCTCTAAATGTCGGAACTGCCTGAAATGTAGGAGGTTCTGATACAGATGATCCAAAGAAATTGTCCACCGGAAAACCTAGTTGGGCATTGGCTGGAGGAGCGGCAAAAAATTCAGTTAATTCGGTTGATGTGGTGGCAGGGTAATGGGCCACATCAGTGAAACTTGGAATCGCAGTTATTTCTGTTAGGTCTTGTAAGAAGGGATTGTAGTGATGTTCAGGCAGTAGCGTTTGATCAAATAGATTATTGTCTAAACTGGGATTTGTTTGGTCAGGCTTTGTGGTGACAGTTTCAGCCAGCACAATCTCCCAACTATCGTTGGATTCCTCCGGTAAATTTGATTCCGGATTTCGCTGTTCTTGATTATGATTGTGATCATCCTCTCCCCAGTTGTCAAAAGAGACCAAATCCGGAGCTGAACTAGCATATGAAAGAGATTGGCCCGAATTGATTCGGCTCATACTCGCACTGTATACTTCCTCTGAGTGTGACAGTGATTGGGTCGAGCTGATACGGCTCATACTCACACTGTATACTTCCTCTGAGTGTGACAGTGAGGTGCTTGTTCTGTAGGACCTCGAATCGATATCATTTCCTGTCATCAGGTCCTCCAATGAAGTCCTTTGGGACCCCACATCTGAGTCTCTTTCCGAAATCCTACTCCGTGTTTCGGAGACTTCGGATTGCTCATACTCGGAGCTGGATCGATGGTCTCTCCATGTTGGTGGGGCAGGTAGGAGCAGCTGCGGTCGTACTGGGGACTGCCTGGCGCTTGATGGAAATGAGGTCTGGTCCTTCAAGAATTCTTGCAATGTCTCAACTAGCTCATCTGAAATTTTTTGCACACTTGGGAATTCTGACGTTCTTCCAATCCCTATACTTTTGCATGATTCGTAAAATGATCCAAGTTCTTCAAACTGTTTGGAGGCCCTTACACAAGTTTGGAATGCATTTACACATGATGTGTATTGCAAGTGAAAGAAGCTGTCTAGAAGAAGAGCCAGTCCATCGGATATGTCACGGTATAGATCAAAGCTCTCACGCACGATCGCATAGAGCGAGATCAGGACAAGCTTGTTGTTTTTAGCCGTGCCTGTGGGGCGTGTTGCTATGGCACGGTCGAGCAGTCTTTGCCAATGTGATATCTTGTCTAGCAGCATTGATGGCTTCATATCTCTAACCGGTTCGTGCCTTCTGCTTCTGCCGCTACCACCATCTTTTTCGCCTCTTTGGTGGAATGAGAATCTTCTTTGGAGTTTTCCTGTCAGAAAGCAATCTAACCGCTCATCAAGATAGAGCGCAACTGTTCTGACAAAAGCAGTATAATCCCAAGGACTCGAGTTTGAGTCGTCCCTAAAACTCGACAAATTGAGGATTCTGGCTCCTCTTTTCATTGCATGGAGGACTTCCCTTGGGAAATATGGATCCCCATCTTGGAATATTTTTAGGACTAGCATTAGGGATTTGAGGGCTACAATCCAATTTCGAGTTCTACCAATCCTCTTGGCTATGGCTTGTGCGCATGCCGCAGCATAGGCCTTTTCCGAAGAGACCAGACTCAAAATCTCAGTTAAGTAACGCTCGTCAATTGGGACCTCATCATGGGACGTGGCCTTGAGGACCGCGACCTCTAGGTTAGAGGAGTTGTTGTTGGAAACTTTGGCAAGGCCTATACTTGTTTGATCCTTCACGGCTCCTATTGCTTTCCTTAGCCTGCTTGGCATTGTGAATGATCAAAAACTTTCTCCCTATAATTCTTCAGGTTTGGTTTGATTCAAACAGTGTTTCAAAAAGGAAAAAAGGCCAAAAAGTTTGATTTTGTTTGAGGAGAATGTGGCTTTGAAGAGATTGAAAGAGACGGGTCTAATTTCGGGGGGTAGTGAGATTGCTGAAATGGGGTTTGAGAATTTGAAGGGCATCCAATCATTTTGATTCTATTTCTAAGACGCGAGAGAGAATCGCGGTTTTATTTTTGACCAATTCTTGTTGGCAACAATTCTGGATGTTTGAATTCAAATGAAGCCAACTGGTCTTATATCCGAGTAGTCGAGTCGGTAGTTTTTGTCCAGACTGCTCGGGAAGTTGAAGGACTACATGGGCGATTCAAATGGCAATCGTAAAACAACCCTTTTATCTAGGTTTGACTCGTTTATATACTATTTATCAAAATCTGATTATCCAAAATTGAAGTGGCACAATTATTTATTTATTTCTAATCTAGGAGAGAAGCGTAGGATGAGAACAGCACAAGCACACACAGACACATAGGTTAAACAACTAATAAAATTCAAACCGAGCACATTTCGTGCTCGACGATTGAAATTACATTTGAAAATAAAGATTTTGAAAATGAGTTTCTAAAACTCATATCTTTATTTGAAATTCAGAAACCCCATAATAGCATTACTATTCATTTGGTATTCAAAAGTGTTGTTTGTGAAGAGAGAATTTTTCCACCACATTTTCTCATGAGTCCCTTCGATAGTTTTGTAAACTTTTTGGGCAATTTTTGTTCGAGTGTTCGATTGCTTTCTTTGTTTGACCTAGAACTTCTTGTGATCGTACGTCCCACACAGGACACTAAGTGTGGTTGAGCCCGCAGCCCACAATGAAGAAAAAGTTTTATTTTTATTTATTTACTACTTTTTTATGAGAGATTTGAACTAAATCTTCTATTCATCGGTTACAATGTCTCATAGTTATATCTCACGAGCAATGTCTCGTAAGTCTAGTAGTGACTGGATACTAAAATTTTTTAATCAAAATTTCGATTTCGAATATTAAAAATAAAAAATAGATATTCGAAGAGTTCATTTCTAAATTTAGTTTTACAATATTTAAATCAAATTAGATGGATAATTTGAATACCGATGGTTAAGTGAAAAAAAAAATAGTTATGGCATTCGATCCTCTTTAAATTCACCAAAAAGCTAGTGAAGCTATAGAAAGTATGTTGTGAGTGGTAACTATCCTCTGTATGATGCCAAATCCTTTGTATTTTAGAGCTTGCATTAAATGGAGTAAATGACAGCATAATTAGTGCAAAATTTGATTTATTAATTTTTGTTGAGATATAACTCAACTGGTATCACCCTCTCCTTTTTTCCCTAGAGATCTTGATTTCAAGTCTCTCCGATGTATCAACAAAAAAAAAATGTTGGGCCAGGATATATGGGCTTGGCCAGAGAATGCTAATAATAGCACCACTTCAATTGGGCCAACTGGGTCCATAAGTAGTTTAACAGATAAAGGTTAATTTAGGAGGGGAAAGTTCCATCACAGGTTGGATCTTGGATATGGATTTTTGTCTTGGCCTTCTTGTGCGTGGAGTGTCCATGGGTGTGTGTTAACATTGCTAACCCTCTGAATAGCATCACAATAAGTCTCCACCCCTTACAAAATATCTTATTTTAGTTATAGTTTTTGTCATTTGAACGAGCATATCATCATAATTTTCTTAAGGCTCGAGATCGAATTTTGAAAATAAAAAAAAATTACGCTAGGAAGTTTCCTTGCTAGAGAGGGTCCAAATAACATATCAAACGTTATTAGTTGAAATATAGTTTAGCATATTTATCGATCAAAGTAACAAAAAAAAAATCACAATTTTTCCAAAATACCATAGGGTCCTGATGCCTTCCTTAACTAAACACCTCATACTTTACTTGGCAGTTCTCTATTTGATCTTGAACCCAAAATATTATTTTCCAAATACTAAGTATGAAAAATAAGATATGAAAAGTTATCATTCATTAACTTATTTTAAAAAAAAAATTAAAATTTGAATCAAAAAAAAAATTTAAATTCTAAATTAAAGAGAAAATAGTCATTAATATATAATTATACCAAGTATTAATTCGGGTGGGGCCCATTCACTTCAAGAAAGAAAATTTTCTTTCATTTTATAATGGTGAAATAATAATGGTGAAATAATCTTGCTTCATGTGAGCTTGTGGTCATTTGCAAAGTTATCTTAATATATTTTTTTTTATTATATCGATCGATATTTTAAAATATATTTTAATTAATTCAGTTTGAATACTTATCAAACCTATTTTACAGACAGCTCTCTCATTATAAATTTTTTTTTTATTTTTAAATTTAAAATTTAAAATTTAATTAAAATATTTAATACTTGTACATCCGATCGAAAGTTATCTCAATCTTAACAATACAAGGACAACACCTGATACTGGACAAAGATGGTCAAATCCTCAGGGACACAACAATTGCATTAAATTAATTTGTGGAGAAATTAAATTAAAACCTCAAGCATTAAATTAAGTTTAAAATTTAGAAATAAAAAATTATATTAAAAGAACCGTCATCTAAATAGAATCTCAACACATGGTCGAATCGAATTAATAAAAATATGATCGTAAATAATAATGATTCAAAACAAAACAAAAAAAAAATACAAGACCACTGGTTACCATATTGGGTGACAGAAATTGAACATGAGAAGGAATATAACGTATGAAGCTGTATTACTCATTATTTCAACTAAACAATTATAATAATACTCATTATTAAAAATACGAAAGCATAAAAAGAAAGTCAAATACTTTAAAAATTAAATCATTATTAATTTACTTCAACTCAATATTAGGTCTCGGTGTATTTATGAAAATCAATCACACGCATATATTTGGAGCCAAGCAAAAAAAAAAAAATAATAATAATAAATAATATTTGCTATAATTTAGAGGCTGTGATCTACCTACTAAGTTCATGTAGCAGGGCCATGTCGAGGGCACCATAAGAGGACAAGATCTGGTAGGGTAAAATTAAAATGGGTGGAAGTAATAATACAGCATGTGAATATGCAGTAGGAGCTGCACAAATATTGGGAGGCCGGGAGAATCTCTGCTGCGGCTGACCCATGAGAGAAAGAGAGAGAGAGAGAGTTAATATTATTTTTTCCATTGCTTGTGCTTTCCGAATCTTACATTGCAAATGAAGTTGAGCTTCTAACTCCAATAAAAATTTTGCAGGTCGGTTCTTCATTATTATTTTTTTTTTGGTAACTTAACCTCCGGTATCCCAGAGATTCATCCCGATTAATCCGGATAGAAAAGTCTGTCAAGTCTCAATTGAGAGGGTTCTCTTCCAATAATATTTTTTATATAACTAATGGAAGTTGAACTTCTGACCTAATTAAGGGACGAAGGCCTCAATTGGAGGATCCTTTACCAACAATATTTAATATAGTATTAAATATATAAATTGATAGTATATACTAAAAATATGATTTAATAATTGTATGTCAGCATTAGGGCCAAAGGGATAAAGGACAGTGGCCCCATTGAAATTTTAAAGAAAAAATATATTATATAATATATAATCTTAAATATTATAATTTAAATATCGATTGCTGTGTAATATTATTATGGTGAAAATATATTATATTTTACTTCAAATATAAATTTCTAATTACGTCTTTAAGGGGTATTGAATACATTAAAGTTAAAGTCCATGGAAGTGTATAATTAAGTTCAATCATAATCGAGAATAGCAATTTGGATGATGCAAATGGATTATTAACGGTATTTTTAATATTAAACTCCAATTTGTTGCATGAAAAGAGAGAGGCGAATGAGTTTCAACTCAAATGATATCTTCCTTCTTCTCTTATGTAATATGTTCGAGTTCGAGTCCTTATATATGTACCAAAAGAGAGAGATTCAGTATTGAACTTCAGTAGTATGTCCTTTTCGGCAACCATTTACACACATCTCTTTTCCTAGGAAGGAAAACTCACTTCAAGTTGAAATGTGGTGTCTAAAGGATTTCATGAGACCCTAGTTATACTCTCTCTCTCTCCCTCTCCCTATTTTTCTAACAATCGTCATAATCCCGACTAATTTAATTTAAACATTTACAGAGACCCTATTTAAAAAATAATTCTTTTAATATAATATATTTTATTTTTAAATTTTTTAATCTCAAATTTAATTAAGGTACCTATCAGAAACAACTCTTTTCCGTACCGTCGATGCTTATATTATGTAATGGATTTTGCTGCATAATCAAATATATGCACTCTATACCTTCCAATTAACAATGCATTGGATTCGAATATTCTCTGCTATACTTTCTTTCCCAACAAAAAAAGAAAAAATTTCAATTCAACAAGCCACTCTTATTGTGTATAATCCAAAATTGGGTCTACCTAATGCCTTTCATTATTTGTCCTGAACTTTTTGTAAGTGTGCATCGTCTTGCCTCATGATAGGATCCAAAACCAAGTCAAAAGTCACACTTCATTGCTTGATTGATGTCACTTTTGATATTTTTACAATTTAACCATCTTCTGCAGAGCACTTAGTAAACCGGGTCATATATCAATTACGTGTCGATTTAATAGATAAAAATATTAGATCTTTTAATTAAATTTAAAAATTAAAAAAAACTATATTAAAAAAGTTATCCCTAAAATAAATCTAATAAGTATTTAAACCGAATTAATTAAATTATAAATTCGAATATTAATCAATATAGTACCATGTCTCTACCACATGTGGCCATAATTTGCATGGTTAGTCTCCCTGTTCACATATTTAACCTCACAAAGCCGGGAGGTCTGTACAATCCTTGATCGACCTATAAATATGGGATGGAACATGGACATCTCTCTCTCTAAACCAACCTCAGAATTCTCAAGGAATTAACTAGATTCAACTCAAATCCTAAGTACTATAGTATTTTTGAGATTTAGAAAAGAATTAGCTATGTAATGCATAGATATTTGGGGAACAGGTTGTTGACGGTACGCGCTCATTGCCCAACTAAGTTTTGCTCATGCTTATGCTCATGCCCATGCCCATGCTTAGGTAAAGGCATGCTCATTAAGACTGGCAGGTGTTTTCTTGGTTGATAAGTTCAGAATTATAATAAAAATAACTCTCTTATTATAATTATTAAAATTAAAACTATTTCAATAATAAAATTATCTAGTACACAAAAGCAAGACTTGATTTGCTACTCTCAAAACATCGTAACTTGTGTATTATATTTTTTTAATCAAAATTTTAAATTTAAATCTTAAAAATTAAAAGATAAATATAAAAAAGGTCAGTTCTTAAAATAAGTCCTATCGTATTTAGATCGGAATAGTCGGATACCTTTAAAACAAAAAACAAAAAAACAAAAGATTGCAGCTTGGGTGGTGGGGACAAAAGTTTTGAGGAGATATCGGGGGTAGGCATATATACAGCTAGAGCTGAGCTGGGTGCAAGAAACTTTAACAGAGCCGCGTCACTTGGGATGATTTCTGCCTCACAAAATGAGGCTCTCTTCACATGAACCCAACAGCCCGTTGAATTTATTTATAGTCCCAGTCCCAGGTACCTTGCCTAATAATTCTCTCCTGCAGTTCTTGGCATGCCATAGATTTAAAGGCAGTTTCAGGCATTTTGGTAGTTGAAAATACAAAATAAAAGATTCAAATGATTATTTCTCTTTAAATAAGATTTAAGATGGGGAAGGGTTAAGGTTAATGTTTTTAAAATCGAACCGATAAACAACTTTATTGATCTATTAATTCATTGATTTATTAATCAGATCAATCGGATCATTTTATGAACATACAGATATGATATCATATATATAATTTATATATTATATATTTTAAAAATATAAAATTCATATATTTTATAAAAAATAAATTTGTTCTATCAATAACAGTTTATATATTATATATTTTTTCTTTAGATTAATTTGAACGATTCATCCATCTTATTGATTTTGATCAATTTTAAACGATTTTGATGTGATTTGATGCTATCTTGTTTAATAGTTAAAACAGAATCAAATTATAGAACAGATCTCGATTGAACCGGCTAATTCGATCCGATTTTAAAAACATTGGTTAAGATGTCTAAGGAACAGGGTTCCACACAACCGTTGTGTTTTGAAATTCATAATGAGTTAATCTCAACAAGTAATTTTCTCAATAAATTAATGACCAACATTTATGTCACATAAAAGAAACACATAAAGATTAAATTAAATTTTGGAAGATGGGAAAATGAAGTGAAATCACATATCTATATATTTATAGTTACAAAGTAGTCCAAATGCAATATCTAACAACCCCAACTAAATAAATACAAAGAGATCCCTAACCCAAAAACTGCAAAAACCCCCCAAAAAAAAAAAGAAAAAGAACTATAATAAAATTAGACGCTTTGAGGACTTTATGATGCCTTTTTCTTTTTTAACATCCAACCAAGTCCAATCCATTCCTTGATCTAGTATCCCGTAGGGAACTCGCATGTGCCAAATCCTGCAAAGACCAAAAGAAATCCATGTTTAGGGAAAAAACCTGGTTAGGACATGTATGCAGTACAAACTTGGTATTTTGTAATGACATTGAGTATAATAAAATGGGGATAAATTAAAAAAAAAATATTCAGAACCCTCAAAAAATATAAAACATAAAGACTCTGGAAAAATGTAAGACATGGGCATAAGCTAATCTCTGGTTGGGACAAGAGAAAAGGTCCTGTAGGCATAGACAACCCAATAATCAATGGCATTCACGTGATTGTCGGACCTTTTCTGCCGTGGACCCAATGGGCAAATACTCCAGAGAGAGAGAGAGAGAGAGAGAGAGAGAGAGAGAGAGAGGAGAGTAAAACTATATTTACTGGGTGGCTGAGTGACAACATAAGCAGCTCCACCAAAATAGCAGGTCCCACCCGCACGGCCCTTCTTCTGGTAATAACTGTTGAAAGCATAAGATGCGTGCGCCTCGATCGTGTTGGGATCGTAACATGTCGCACCTTCTTGAATCGGACGGCAATCAGCGCCTCCTTCGCCACACGCAAAATCTAGAGCTGCCTGCAGCCTATCTTTCCCCGTTTCGCCATTCGCAACACACCAACTCTGCCCGTTCGCACTCGCACTCACACTCCCTCCACCACCACCCCCTCCGTTGACCGGCGTTGACGTCGGCTGACCTCCATTTACCGGCTCCTTATAATGCCTCAAACCCTCCACATTAAAGGGAATCTCGTAAACCTTTTCCTCGTTCGGATAAAAAAGCCCATAATTTCTCTCCGAGGTGGGCCCTTGTTTCTCGTTCTCATTAAACAGAGCGAACAGATAAACGGTCAGATCTGCTTTGGGTTTCGAAGGGGTCCCACCGCCGGTCAACACTCTCTTCACCAAATTCCCGTTGTAAGACGCAGCGTTTTGAACAGTCGCGCCAATCTCATTCTCGTCGCCCTTTGAAGGCCAACCCGTTTCGGTCACAACCAACGGAACATCGTCGTACTGAAGCTTATCCATCGCAGCAAAGACGGCGTCGATTTGAGCATCGAAGAGGTTAAAATAACTCAACCCATTTCCGGCATCTACGACACCTGGGTTTTCCCGAAACAATGCGTAGTCTAGGGAGATGACGTCGGCATTAGCCTCATAGGCGAAAAATGGGTAGGCGTTGACCATGAGGAAGGAGCCGGTTTGACGTAGGAAGTTAAGAAGGGGTTTAAATACCGGTTCTATTAACTCGGACCGGAACGCACCGGCGGAGGAGGGGTACGAGTTTTGGATGGCAGTGAGAGCAATGGGTGAAGAGACCTTGATTTTGGAGTCGAGGTTGAGTTTAGCGAGAGCTGAATGAATGTTTTGCATGGCGGGGACCAAAAACGACGTCGTATTGTGTGGGTCGACGAAAACTTCGTTGCCTACGGCAATGGCTTCGATCTGGGTGGAGGGATAGTATGCGGCGACGTTTTTCTGGACCCAGGTGGACGCGAAGGACTTTGATTTTGAGACGGAGGAGAGGAGTTCGTTAGGAAGATCAACGGTTAGTTTAATGTTGGAGCCGGCAAAGGCTTTGAGAACCGCTGGATCTGTGTCGTAGATTTTGACTTTGTCAATGCCTTGTGATTTTAGGAGCTGCACGACTTTAACTGCTGACGGTAGATTGTTAGCAACTCGACCGTAGTTCACTCCCATCGAACCCCCATCTGCCAAAGAGAAAACACAAATTCCTTAAGAAAGACGAGAGAGAGAGAGAGAGAGAGAGAGAGAGAGAGAGAAAGAGAGAGAGAGTAACAAAACCAACCAAACAAACAATGTGTTACCTGCAAGTGAGAAGGATAGGATTGTTAGTAAGAAGAAGAGAGGAAAAGTGTTTTTGGGGGACTCCATGCTCTGAATCTTGAGACAAACAGAGCCAGAGAGAGAGAGAAAGAGAGTCTCCTGTAGTCTTGCTGGGAGTGGAGACCAGAAGAGTGAGGGGTGATGAGTGACTGAGTGGTCTTTTATTGGAGAGAGGGGGAGAGAGAGAGAGATGTGGAGTGGTGAGTGGAGTGGGGCCCAAATATGGTAAAAGGCCAAGGTCGTGGGCCACACATACAGCACCCCCACAAACTCGACCGTTTTATTGGACTCCTTTTCTTACACCTCAACGTTTATTGTTTTCCTGTCTCCATAACATTATTTTTAGTCAAAATGAGAAATCATGGAGAGAAATGAATATAGAACAAATTTTCTTCTCTGCTTACAATAAAAAATCAAATTTGAAATTTTTATTAATTTCAGTTATTTTTTTATGATAAATTTCATTATTTTTGAAAAATGAAATATAAAATTTAGTCATTAAAATACTTTTTTTATGACTCTGATGATAAATGCGATACAAAATTAAAATAATAAAAAATATTAATATCGACACAGTAAATAATTACTATATGACGCATTATTCTATTTTTTTTTAATTAGAAGGATACTTGCTGATTTATGACGTGATTTGATTGAAACCTTGCAGCGAGGTTGAATGTCCACGGAAGATGCTTGAATAGGACAAGGGTTCTCTCCTCCCCAATGCAAAGGAGTCTTGTCTTGGATTCTCTGCGTTGCCCTAATAACTAAATATTTAGGGGTAGTGGTTAGGATTAGGAGCTGAAAAGTGGTCCTGCTGAGTTCATCACGTTCAAGTGATTAACATAACTACGCACACGTTGGTTGAAATTATATTTTAATTAATTTAATTTAAAATTTAATATTATAATTTCATAAAACTATTAAATTGAAAGCAATAGAACGAGGGTCTTACTCTCGTACTCTCATAACACAATATATATATATATATATATATATATTTATTATATATTTAAAATTATATTTCGATTAATCTGATTTAAAATTTATAATAACTCATTTAAAATGACTATCCTCCCAACGTAATTTTTTTTATATTTAAATCGCGAGTCAAAATCAAAAACTTGACTAGGAAACTTAATATCATATTCTATTAAACCAATTATTTATCAATAATAATATAATATGCATTATTGTGCTCTCATTTTCAAATTGGGTAATCAAATTTGTCGATATCTAAATTTGCATGTTCTCTTTGTTTTATTTAAATTTGCATATTTTCTTTGTTTTATCGATGAAATTGTGACGGATAGAATTGATGAGTTGATTATTTATTTGACGGTTAGAATTGATGAGTTGATTATTTATTAGATAAAATTTTATTTATCGATGGTAGATGAAAAATATTTTCTATTTAGGATAGAAAAATATTTTAATTTTTGTTAAAGATTGAAACAAAGTTGAGGGGATAAAAAAATTACTTTCAGCAAGCGATGGTACAAAAAGGAAGGGCTACCATCCCATAAGCATGGTAAAGCGTGGCTGCTATTAATAGAAAATTAATGAACCTTCCCACCAATTTGTATATTTAATTCAATCAAAATTTTGAATTTAAGAATTATTTTCAAAATTAAAATATTTGAAAAAAAAAATGTGTTTAAGGAAAAAAGCACGAGCAAAGGAAAACAAGAAAAGACTAAATATGACTTGTAAAATATTCAAAGGTACTCATTGTTGGTGTTTTTTTTTTATTCTATTTTATTTTTGGTAAGGCAAAGGGGAGGGGAGGGAACACAAAATGAGAGAACCATGAGGCTATATAACAAGGCAGCCATCAACACATAGAAGACAAGAGAAACATTACTCAACGTAAACTTTAATTAGTATACAAATTTATACCATTGTTGGTCCATATGGGAAATAGAGAAATGAAAATGATATTAGAAAATAATATTTTTAGAAAAACACAGAAAATAAAAATGTGAAAAACGTGTAAATATAAAAAAATATAGAATTTTTATATAAATATTAATTATTTTTATTAAAATGATAGAATAATTATCCTTTTATAATAATCTAAAATAGTTAAATATATAATTATTAATTCATCGCATCCACAAAAAAAATTTAAGATAAAAAATCGAGCCTAAAACGAAGAAGACACCACAATAGATAAGATTTGCTATATAAAGAATATCGTATCAATAGACGGTTGATTTAGTAGATAAAAGTGTCAGATCCGTTAATCAAGTTTTTGATTCGAAATTTAAAAATGGAATCACGTTAGGAGAGTTCTCCCTAAATTAGGTTTAATAATAGTCGGATCGGATTAGTCAGAATATAATTCTGAATATTTATAAAGAGAGAATCATGTATGAATTAATAAATGGGTCCAGATTCAAATTCCTGCGTAAAAATTTGAAGAAAAAAAAAACACCATGGAGCGACTAGGATTGAGTATAAATGAGGCCAAATCAAAGCTTTGATTCTCTCCGAAAACTTCTAACTTTCTCAAGAGCACTTTGGCAGCCATGTGCAATTTCTTTACAACGGAAGATTTGGGTAAATACTTCGGAATTCCTCGTCCATAGGAAAGTTAATAAAAAGTTCTATAACCACTTGGTAGATAGAGTGCAGGGAAAGCTAAGTAGTTGGAGTGCGAAGCTTCTGAGTAATGCTGGAAGAAGGACTTTGATTCAAGCAGAGACATCAGCCATACCAACGTACTCTATGCAAACTTGTTGGATTTCTAGTAGCACTTGCAAGAAGTTAGACAATATAAATAGAGATTTTTTATGGGGCAGCAGAGAAGATAATAGAAAGGTCCACCTTGCTAGTTGGGAGGCAGTCTGCAGACCTAAATATGATGGGGGGCTGGCGATCTAGGAAATGAGGAAAAATAATATTGCAATGCTGGCTAAGTTGGGATGGCGGCTGATCAAAGGAGACCAGGCTCTTTGGTGCCAAGTCATGAGTAAGAAATATCTGAAGGGAAGAGACTTAATAGAGTATAGGACTAACACTGGTGGTTCAAACATTTGGGGGGTCATTCTTAAAAGCAGGAGCTGCATTGACATGGGGATCATTTGGAGGGTGGGGAATGGCAGAAGAATAAACTTTTGGGAAGATAGATGGGTGGGGAGTGGGAAGCTCAGTGAGTACGCCATCCATCCTCAAACCAGAAGTGCGCAAAATCTGACGGTTAGCCAGTTTATCAGTGTGGAGGGCCAATGGAATATTGTTGAGCTGTCGGCTGTGGTTAGGGAGGAGAAAGTTGAGGAAATTCATGGGATCTCTCTCCCTAGGATAGGGGTTTCAGAGGACCTGGTGGGTTGGACAGGAACTAAGTATGGCATCTTCTCAGTCTCCAGTGCCTATCACATGCTGCAAGGAAGGAACAATTCAAGAATGCTGCAAAATGCTAGCTGGAATTGGATTTGGAAAGCAAAATATCCAGAGAGAATGAAGTTCTTCCTTTGGTTGGCAGTGAGGGAGAAATTGATGACAAACGTGGAAAGGAAAATAAGAAAGTTTGTGGTTAATGATGTCTGTGAGGTGTGCAGGGACCGGCAGGCAGAATCAGTCCTGCATGTCTTGACAGATTGTAAAGAGAGTAAAGAGATATGGAGGGTGATCTGTCCTCAAATCAGTGATGTCAGTGATTTCTGGATGGACAATCCTGCTACCTAGTTAAAAAAAGGTGTGCAAAGGCTCTTCAACTCAAAGGTCCTTTAGGAGAGTGAGCTATTTGCTACAACTACCTGGAGTATTTGGAAGAGGAGATGCAAGAGAGTCATGGAGGGGACCAACATTTCAACTGCGACAACAGTAAGATTGGCAAAAAATCTGAATAGGTTGTGGGGTGAGGCTCACAGAACTAACCAAGACCTGAATCAATCTTCCATTCTTAATATAAAATGGAACCCTCCTGAGAGCGGGAAAATCAAGCTTAATATTGATGGAGCCGTGGATGGTGGGACTGGGATTGCTAGTGGTGGTGGCATCTTGCGTGATGGTGAAGGAAACTGGGTGGGAGGATTTCTACTTAATATAGGAAAAGCCGATCTCATAGCGGCTGAGGTTTGGGCCTTGAGAGAAAGGTTAGGACTCGCTAAGGGTATAGGAGTAACAGAAATAGAGGTTGAAGTGGACTGCCTTGGTTTAACGTACCTACTAAAGAGGAACATCAGCAGCACTCACATTTTCTTCCATGCCCTAATGGACTGCATTCACCTTATGGGAGAGCTGGGAATCTCCGAAGTGAAGCACATCTATAGAGAAGCAAATAAGTGTGCGGATCTTCTTGCTAGTTTGGGGAAAACTAGCCATCATGGCCTATCCCTACTGGAATCTCCTCCTCCTGCCCTGCAGTCGTTGTTGATGGATGACAAAGTTGGGAAGGAGTCAACCAGAACAATTATGCGTAGGTCTGAGTGCTTAATGTAACTAGGTTCGGTTTGTTAGGCCTTCGGGGCCTTGTTTTGTCTGTTGGTTTCTCTTCAATCTACCAAAAAAAAAAAAGGAAAACGGAGCAACCCAATCCCCAAAATTTAGAGACGCATCTAAGTCGTTCACTATTTGGGCTTGTAGCCCATGAGAAGGTCCATTAGCCCACTTGTAACTCGAATGGACAAGCCCAATACCTTCTTCATTTTTTTTTAGTTGTACAAAGTTTAAATATGGGATAAGTAGAATATATCTCAAATTGAGATAAGGGAGTTAGTACCACTAGATTATCCCCTTGGGACAACTCAATTCCTTCCTTCTCTATATACATACATACATACATATATACATACATACATATATATATATTTTAACTCGAATGACAAAATGGAGAAAAAGATGGAAGAAAAGAAAAGGAAAATTAGAAAATAAAAGAAGACGAGTTACTTAGGTCTACGGCCAATTAGGCGTCGCAAAGTTCGCATTTCTCCAATGCAAGCCGATGACTACAAATCTCTCTCTCTCCGGCGAATAAGATAAGAAGCCTAACGATCAATTGCCAAGTTCTCATATCAATCTCAAGGTTAAGGGTCATGTTTCTCTTTCTCAAAGTTATAGTCATATGTCTTAACTTTAAATAGCCATTAGAATCACCTTAATCTATTTTTTGTGGATCAAGATAAGACGGTTTTTCTAAGACATGGTTGTACAGAAAATTTAGGTTAAACAATTGGGGAAAATTTTGACTATCCCTAGTATTGAACTATATTTAGGTGATGAAATTATATTTATAGTCTTAAATTAAGACAATTGAAGATTTAAGAGAGATTAACTTAGTTTTGAATTGTAAAGTGTGAATGTTAACCATTCCAAGAGGTGAGTAGTTTCATGCATGCACTTAAATAAGAAAATGCTTTTATTAAATTTTCTGAATGGTTTTCAAAATTTGAATTTATGTGTTTTAGAGTGTGGAATATCCCAATGATTGAATTTCGAACTCTTATGCATCCTATATATTTTGAATGAACAAGTGTGCTTTGTTGATTTATTGATGTTGAATATATTTTCATGTTGACTACCATGTTTGGAAAATCCCTTGGTAATCCCGCCCTTAGGTTGTGGTAGACCTTTATAGAGAATAATGATTTTGGTAGTCCCATGTTTGGAAATTTTGATTTTGTGGAATGTATTTGATATTGAATTATAATGATTGAGAATCTATTTATTATTGAATGATTTTGAGAATTACATGAAAATTTGAAATATATATATTTGATATATCAATCACACAAATTTTATTTATGTACAACATATGTATCACTCGAGTATATTTTATACTCATTCTCATGTTGTTTATTTTATAGAGGACGCATAGATTGACAACGCCGTTTGGTATCTAGTACTCATTCAAAAAAGTTGGCTTAATCGATGATTTGATTATTTTGAAAGATGGTAGCTGAACCTTATGCCCTTTTGTAAACTTTTATAACTTTTGGAATATTTGATATTATTTATTATTTTTAACTCCTCGTTTAAACTTATTTGGAATTTTTGATTTATTTATTTTTTTTATAGATGTTGGATAGCCGTGATAGTCTATGCACGCCCTATGAATCTTGGATGGCCAGATGACCTCTGCATGTATTTATGGGTGTTAATGGCCGAATTATGTGTGAATGGAAATTTGTGATGGTCTCTGTGCATGGTTGAGTATTTTATTAGATAACGTCTTATGATACCTTGGATCATGGGGTGGAGCTCACGTGTGGTCAAGGTACCGCGACTATTGTTGCATGTCTGGTTCGAGAATCGGGGCATGCCACTCTCTCTCTCTCTCTCTCTGAAGCCCTTCTGGGGCTTTTATGCAATAATCTCCAAGACAGGGCATTGGCTGGGAATGAGCTTTAATAATTTCTGAAACATCTGTTCAGCTGCTCTTGATTTCTCACGCCTCTCGGTTTGTGGTGTTTGTTCATTGGTGAACCTCTAATCTGGTGATGATGCTGCGGAACCAGCAATTGTTGCTTTATGCTTGATTTCTGTGTTCTTACATCTACCTCGTTCCTTAGCATTGTTTTCTTTACCTCATTTTTTCTTTTATTAATCACAAAAAAATGCCTCAGCAATGTGATTTGTAAAATCCATGACATTTCTGAAAATGGTATGGTTGCGTTTTGGTGGTAGAAGATGTGGATGAATAAATATTGCAAGACACAAATATTTTATGTTCAGTAGCTACTTTTATAACAAATAGAGCTCTGGCATGCTTGATTATCTTTGTTACTTAGTTACAATAAACCTGTTTGCTTCTGCACATGTTTAGCCAATCTGAAGTTATGGCCTCTGCTTGAGATCCTGTTCTTCAATAATTTTCCATATTTCATGTATGTATTGTGTGATGCCTATGGCAATGCAGCTTCTCAGGAAATAATGGACTGTCAGTTTTTTTATGCATGGTATCAAGTGGATTTTTTTTTTTTGGGGGGGGGTCTTTTCATTGTATTTCCCTTGTAATTTCTTTTTTCTAGTACTCCTTTGTCTGCCTTGCCTCTTCTAGGTTGATGGTTGAGAGACACATTACATGGCCAATCAGAGTGTTAATTTCTCTGACTTTATTCTCATTGTGCCGTTTCAATGATGAGTTATAACTCTTGAAAATTTAACCCATTTGTTCATACTCTCAACTGACTGTTTTAACACATCTCGCCTTAATGTGTCATGGAGAATGCTTGCTTACGGAAAGATCACATATTCTTCATTTACTTGGGTCTTTTGTCACTCCCCCCCCCCAAAAAAAATATTTGCCTTAAAAAAAATTATACATCTGCATCTGTCATATTTCAACATCATCCAATAGCCATGCTGGTATGCTCTTGATTTCAAGAGGAAAATGTAGTCTGTTCTTATTGTTTCATCGGCTTGTTTAGTTTCAGCATAGTTCACCTGTGTTGGATATTGGTTTGAAAATGACTGCATGATTAATTCAGTGCTCTGAGTTGAGTAATGATTGGCACTTCTAACCTTGAATTCTGACTTTACTCGAGGCATTAAAATGAAATTTGATTTTCTAATATGATAATGCTTTGTATTTGTTGTATGTTTTATTAAGTTTCTTCCTATGAGTAGAATTTGGACCAAGAGTTCTTATCAACACTTTTGAAATAATTGCCTGGTTTCTAGGGTGGGAATGAAATTTTTTGATTCTTTAGGATCAAGAGGAGCACCAACTAAAGAAGCTCATGAATGCATGCTGTGATAGGCAGTCTGTGGAGCTCAACTCAATTGCGTTCTTGTTTGATGGCCGCCGTTTGCGAGGAGAGCAAACACCTGATGTTTTAACTAAAATCTACTCCCTTTCCCAAAACACAAACACACAATCTCTCTTTCTGAGTTTGGTTTGCTGCATGTCTTGACCTTGTACTTTATTTTGCCACAGTTAGAGAGGGAAGATGGTGATGAAATCGATGCAATGTTGCACCAGACGGATGGTTCTGCAATTTCATTTGTGTCTTGCTCTTAGCTGTGAGAACCAGTTTTAAGTAAATATTAGAGAAGAAACCTGTATGGATTTGCATTTCGTTTATCAGAAATGTCTTTATCTATCCATGAGTATGATTCCGCCCACTTTCTTTTGTGGAGTCATATATGGTTATATTAGTTGTGAAGCTTGTTATTATATCTCTAAATCTTTGTGCATCAATCGGTATCTAAGGATTACCAGATACAGCAGGTTGGTTATATTTTATGACTGGCGTAACCTGAATCTGGGGTTGAAGCATCATCATGAGACCAGTGGAGTCAATGTGACGTGCACCTGGTCGGCAAGTTATGCCACTGAGATATAAGTTTCAACTGTAGTCTAGACATCTTGGGAGGTTCCCTCTAAAAGGCTTTCTAGCATTAGCCTGATGTGGTTGGCATCCTTTGGTTTAGATGGATTGGAGTGGGTAGTTCTTTCATCCTTGTTAGCTTTCGTATCTTTCTACTTTGTGTAATAGTAAAACATGGGGCCTAATTTCGGAGTAACCTGGATTATGGCTCTTAAGTACTAGCCAGTCTGATATGTTCTTGATGGCGTCATAGCTTGCATTTGGAGTAAGCATGAATTATAATGTTGCAACTTTTTACAAGGTCAGTATCTTCTTCTTTTTCATTTATTTTTTTAACTTAACGAAGGTATCCAAAAATTTGACTAATCCAGTTTGAAAAGATCTAATTTAAGAGTTGATGTCTGCATTTCTATTTCAAAAACTCCAAGTCAAGACTTTGGTTTATTGTCCTTGTCGTTAGATTCTGGAATAAACTTTTGTTCCTTCACTCAAATCTCGCAAGCCTCGGTCTATTAGATGGGCTGGGTCTACTGTCATTGATTTTTTTTTTTTTTGTTATACAAGAATTCAAACCCTGGATTTCAGGACGAGAGAGGGGATTGTGACCACCAGACTGTCCCCTTGGGACACTATCATCGATTTTCACATTGCGTTGGGTGCATAGGGCCAACTAGATGCTCATCACAATGTTCTGCCTTAGATCAATGAGGGCCCACCTCGGCCCATTTTTGTTTATACTTGGACCGATTCAGGCGAATGTTGCTACTAATATTTGTAATGGCAGAAGCCCAGTTTAAGAAAAATGGACTCTTGCGGTCCAATAAAAAGTCCTTGATGGCTTAACCTTTAGTTGGGTATTACCGGGTGCAAACTGTGACATACCGAAACATTCCTGTCCGAGTGCTTATGGCCTTATGTTGGGCCTTAAAAGAACATTTTTACCTCGCTAGGGGCCTTGAAGAGCTCTCGAGTCGGATGGACTGAGGCGGGCCAACTAGCCCTAATTTAATTACATGTCCAAGGGTGCCCATTCCATCTGCATTGGTCATACACTACCAACTCAATTACAATCAAGCGGGCTTGAGCAGCACCGTAATTGGGCCCTGTAATACGGGAAGAGCCTACGGGCCAGCAATTTAATGTTCAATTTAAGGTCCAATACGTAAGAAGTAATGACATTAGGAAAATTTTAAAATTAAAAAACAAAAACTATATTACTATTTACATTTGAAAATTTAGCCTGTACATTTAATATTCAGAGATGCACAGCTTCATATGATACATATAAAAGTGGGAACAATTAATTTTATTAAGGAACCAAGTGAGAAACACTTCCAGGGAACTCCACAATAAAAAGCTGCATTGGTTTAGATTCTTGGGTTTATAGTTATGTGGTACCATGGCATCATCTGGAAATTATATCCGGGCGGGAGATGGTCTTGAGTTGATTCGGACTTCTCTCCATACTTCAGGCTAAAAATCAGAATAACAACTTTGAGCAACTTTGAAAGATAAGAAACAGTAATGAAACTTTCTACTCTAAGCATGTGCATGAAGAAAAGCAACTTATTGGCTGGCTGGTATCCAAGCATTTGAAACACAACTAATCAGCAGGCAGCTACAAATCAGAATCCCCCTTTTTTTGGTGGGGCAGAGGAGAGCAATGCCTATATATATACTTTGGGTTGGCGAAAGAGGGTGGGGTATTGCTTGGTAGGGAAGCTATGTGTCTGAGCTAAAAGCCCTATATCTCAAGACTAATACAGAATGACTGAAATATTCAGCTTACCATCCTAAATGAAGCTATGCAACTAAACAATTGTTTGTGCATGAGAGAGAGAGAGAGAGAGAGAGAGAGAGTACATGATTTTGGGTTCCATATGTCCAGTAGTCATCACCAGAACTCACACGTTGTCTTTGCCAGCCAGATAGTCTTTGAATGAACTCAAGAAAATGATTGTAAATACTGCATATATGCACATGTAAAGTATTCAATTGAACATGCTCAAAATGTTTATGAGAACATGTGTTAGCATTAAAATTTTAAGGAAAGGTAAGTAAAGGTCATGTACGGTACAAGGAGGTAGAAATAGAGGGTACATAACAAAGTTATACCTGCATGCTTTTATATGTTTAGATAGTTGTAGAAAAGGAGAAGTGCATAACAAGGTGAAGTGTATAGGGTCATATAACATGTCAACCAAATTCCTTACTGGGAGGTATATTATCCTCTATAAGAGCATAGCATCACATGTTTTTGGAAGAAAACAGCACGCGATCATAAAACTATGCATATGAAGGGATTTTCATAGGTTTACCCATTGCTAACTGAATTAGCTGATTCATGAAGGATGCCTCATCCTCTATCGTATTTTCTTTGGTCTCCTTCCCACTTAATAAAATTAAGTTCTCAAACTGGAAAGAAAAATAAAAATAAAAATAAAAAAATGGCAACCAAATATCAGACCATTGGCAACTACTGCAAAGAGTATTTCTAAGGCCTCTCACAGGCAGCATATTTTTTAAAACAAATAAAAAACTTGTAAAAGGACATGCAGGAAGGATTTCATGACAGGTGCAGTGTCCAGAGGTAAAAATATAGTTAATTTAAGGTGACCGCCTATCTATTATCTGCCAGAATGTAATTAAGCTCGTTTATTAGGATTTATTTAAAATCTAGGAAAATTGATGATGATTAAAACAATCAGGAAACTTTACCCAAAAAAATGCACTACATAATCTGCACCACAATCAACCATCACTTATATCATGACTATCAATGCACAACTGTTGTTTACCTGTCCAGGCAAACAATGCACCAAACAAATCTTTTGAAAATTTCAATGGTGTTTTAAAGACATGTATATTGCCGCAACAATTATGGAGTAGCCACATACAAAACATAAGGATACAGTACCAATGTGTGCTTCATAAGCAATATAGCTTAATGCCTATTCCACTACCACAAATACAAATATGTTGCAGGAGGGACTTGGATCCGATCCAAGAATGAAACATTTATTTCAAGTAGCCCCCGCATGAACTAAGACCACCTCAACCTAAGGAGATAAACAAATAGCAAGCAGCGACTGTTATAATGGATAAAAGCTATGGAAGTCTTTGACTGGTTTCAAATTCTTTTGATTGAAATTTAGCATGTCCTTTTTTCTAATCTATCCTTTGCACCAATGACATAGCTGTTTGCATATTCATAATTGACTGTTGATGGGACACACTCTAAGTTCCAAAAATGATATCATCTTGGACTAGCATATTCCCATTACAACCTTTATTAGTCATGTCACAGGATATCTATCAAATTTAACATTCTACGCTCAATAATATCAGAGAATCAGAGTTCTTATAGATTGCCTACTCATATAACAAGTTGAAGCCAAAATGCCGTGTAAAAGCTGCATAAAAACAAGAAGCATTTTGGACGCATACCTGAGGCGATGCCTGTTGCAGGCAGAGAAGAAGGCTACAAAGCCATTTAAAATGCTCCGGACAGCACGAAAAACCTGAATATTTGGAAAAGGTGAATACACATAGAACGATTACCTAATTACATATCAGGTATAATCAACTGCATCAGTTCAACATCACCTGGGAAAAGAGGTCATTCCAAAGTGAGCGCCACATGGAAACCTCATAAGTGCTTACAGTTGCTGAAGAAGCTGAGGAGAGCTGGACCAGGCCACTTAGAGACAGCCATATTTCACCAAGGAGGTCAGACATGCTGTTCCATATGAAAGCAACCAGATTGGCCAATCCAAGTACCACTCTCACAGGAGCATATAGTATTTCCCAGAGGGCCCAGAAAACAGGGTATATGATTGAAGTAGCTGCAAACAGCAGAGACAAATAAAACTAGTCAAAATCTTTTGAACTGTCAATGACTAAACGTATTAAGAAAATACTAGCAATCCAAAAGTTAAAGCAGGATGGTTCCCCCACCAATGTTCCAAGTAAGCAACATGATCCACCAAAATGGTAGCAACACAATCTCCACAAAGTCTTCTAGTATATCAAAAGAGAACCCAATTGCACTCCAAATCAGTGAGAAGAGACTCACTAATACTTGAACACATAAATTCCAAAAAGGAATAACGAATTCCAAAAATTCCATAAGTGGCTCTGCCATGGGTTGAGTGAAAACTGAAATAAAGGAGCGTATGGTGCGTGTGATTGCTAAAAACCACTTAACAGCCTTCTCAAAGTTGTGCAAAAATAGCATTGTCCCCAAGTACTGAATCCTTGATGCCATCTCCCAAGTTTCTATCCAATCAAAAAAGGGGCCACATAAACGAGATGCTGTTGCCTTGAGAACTGGGACATTCTTGTATAAGTCATAAAATCCAATGAGAACAGTGACTACTGAAATCAGCACATATAATGTCCTTGCCAGAGGGCACATCCAGGGGCGATACAAATGGCAAAACACTGGATAGGATTGAAGAAAAATAACCCAAGATGGAAGCCCAGACTCCAGAAGTGTAAGTAGAGGGAGGTCAGACATTATAATATCCCTTAATTTGAATGGAAGATTTCTGTCATTGAATTTAAACAAAATCAAAACATCCCTGTACTCGGTTGATTCAATTGTAGCTTCTGCATCACGTGAATAAGAGATGTCCACAGTATCAGAGGGTGTTTTCTCAGAATATATGCCAACTTCAACTCCAGAGCCTATGGATTTGATGACTTTTCTTCTCTTGTAAGGCCCAGATGGAGGAGGTGGGGTATGTTCTTCACTTATTCTACAATCTATATCTACAGGGTATACATCAAACTCATGATGGGAGGAAGATCCGCTCTCACTGTACAAATTATCACTGCAAGTAAATTCTTCATCATCAGTTATGTCATTTGGTAAGAAATCGTTTTCAGCATCATAAAACACCTCTTCGTCCTCTCCTGCACAATTATAAAATAAGTTTATAAGATTTCAATACTCAACACAGGAACACTAAGTAAGTTCAGAACTTAATGTCAGAGTATTCCTACAATAAAGTGTGACATGCAATCAAGAACATGATATCTGGAACTGAGTGAACTGGAAGAATTTTGGACTTCAAAATTGCCATCCTACAAATGAAAATTCGGGAAATGAAGTGATAAACTTTACAAGTGAGGTAGAAACCCCCGCCCCCCGGGGGGGGAGGGAGGGTTTCAATATCTTGACTACTTCACAGCATGGATCCACTAAACTGAAATTTATGAAACAGAATTTTTTTTTTAGAAATATTCCAATTTATAAATATGAAGGCAATAGAGGATCAGGAATTCCCTTTCCCATTGAGAGTCAAAACACCAGAATTCGGTGGCATACTCATTCACAATTTCCAATTTCTAGCATTAGAAGAGAAGGCAGCGGAACTACTTGCTACAAATTAATCCCAATCTATTTAGGATGACAGTTCTAAACAGGGCATGTTGTAAAATATGTTTGTTAAGTTAGAAAATAAGAAATTACACCTAACTCCATGAGTTTAAATATTTGAAGCAGATGATTGTTTCACATTGTAACAAAGCTAGAGGTCATCAGTCAAAATCCTGCTAGACTCATTGCTCAGCCCCTTTAAATATTCCACACATCGAGACCCTTTTCTAAATTGTCACAGGTGCAGAGCTAAGATGGAGTGTCAAATTATAAAACAGAAAACACCTTTCTCACTTTAAGCTTTTGGAGTCGATATTTTTTTGTCCATGATATTCATTAAACACATCAACCCTTAATTGTGTCAATATGGTTTTTAAACTTTGAGATCTAATTTACCAAAACATCGTACAGGATTGGAGGACTCAAAACACAAAATAAAAGTTGGATGGGGGAATCCTACAACTATGGTTTAACAACTAACCACCCATTTTATGGCTTCCCAAACACCTTCCAAGAATGCATCTCTCACCTCCATAGAATCCAAACTGTCAATCTTCATCCTATATATCTTGTGGCTTGATCTCACCAATATTACTTATGTAATAGAGGCAGGGACTTAACACTTGGAACACCAAACATTATGTTAGTACCATTTGCAATGTGAAATCCATGTTTATCCTTAACATTGTTGCACAAAATCTCCTCTAACATATCATCAACCTCTTCAAGAATTCAGAATAAGGACATAGGATGAACCAAGAGGTTAGACAATGACTCTAATCAAGATGCTGAAAAACAGTGCTAAAGATCAAACATATCATATTCCACTTAGATAAGTTCAAGTCCCCATTATTTTAACCCTGCAGGAAACCTGAATTGAAACAACCCAAAAATTATCTCCCAGTAGGAGATATTAGTTGTTTGTAACTGCCAAGCTACACTCCACGAACAACCAGATACTATCTCCAAAAATTTCCCCAGACTCGCATCAGTACCAATCGCCATCACTATAAAGAGAATATATAGTTGTTTTGCTCAACAATTGGATCAGAAAGAGCGGGCATCAAGTGGGTGACATCTACAATACTGTTAATCCAACCATAATATGCACATAGGATTTAAGTTTCCTTTTTTCATCGAACAAATTGTCAATGCATGAAAATATGAGGTCTCTTCCCATCTTATACCACTTGCATACCACTTGCAAACAACAAGCACAAGACATGAGAATGATTGACACCAACTCACACATCAGACTTGGAAGCAAGGCTAGAATCAAACATTGGGCGTGCTTGACTAGGTTTAGCCTGCCCCTCAAAATATTTGGCCTACGCCAGTTTGGGCTAAGCATATTTCACATAAATAGTAAGGGCATGCCAAGGTTTCAAATGAAGGTTCAGTCCCAACCCCCCCCCCCAAAAAAAAGGGGGAAAACAAACAAAACAAAAAAAGGAGGCCCTAATCAAGTCAAGCTTGATTAGATGCACAGGCTTGAAAATGACCACCAAACCTGCAAGAGGAAGAGTGACTAGGCCCTCTCAGCCATGCTCATGTCTAAGCACGCCGGACATGAAATCTAAGCACTGACGAGCCAACTATGTGTATTATATAAGTATCAACCAATTAAAACGAAATAGAACTAAGGCACATTGAGGACGTTCTAATCACTAAGAACTGAGATACATGCCAAACGTGTGCATTTTTTTTTTTATATACATAAAAAATTTAAGTATTAATAATTTTAGTTTTTGATAAATAAAAAATTCAGGAAATAAATAAAAGAAATAGTAGAAACCAAAAGAGGGAGTAGTAAGAAAAATATACAAATATGTCAGAGAATTGATGAGAGAAAATGGGGACTGGATCGAGACTCTTTAGTTTTAGGAGTAAATTTTGGGTGAGCAGTAGTTTCTGAATCAATTTGAAAAACATAACATAAACTTATTATAAAAAGCAGATAATTACGATATTTAACATAATCAAAGATAATTATGTACAAGAAAAGTTTATAGAAGTTGAAAAATCAAAGTGATGGGTTCTTTTTATTAATAGTGTAAAAGAAGCATTTGAGACTAAACGTTCAGACTCAGAACAAGAAACAAAAAGGTTGTAGTTCTCCACACCAACTCAGATGTAAACATGTCTTTTTCCTCTGGACTTGCAATATGTTTTAGCACATGATTGTAAAGCCAAAATACACCAACAAAAGATTTTTATTTAACTCCTCCATTTTGATGGGTTATGAGGATAGCTGCAATTTAATGAAAACCCATTCAAAAATACTAGATAAAGCTGTGCACAGTCTCTGTCAAATAGAATTCCATCCAGCATCTTTCTAAAGTTTCGTACTGCATCATACATGGACCATTTTTAAGCTAGAATGACATTGAGTGCAAAATGAACTATGAAATATCCACATCAGCAGTTGCATTTTACAGTAGAATCAACAATGGAAATAATTGGCCAAGGTTTCCATGTGGGCAGTCGAATGAAGCATTTGATAAAACACCATTAATACCTTCCTTTTTGGTCATACGTCACTCTCTATTTTACCAAAAAGCAAAATGGCATCAACTCTTTTACACTTCTTACTACTTTTGATTCCATTGCAACAAAGTGATAGTGCAGTTCCATTCCTTGCCATTCTTCCTTAAAACTCAACCAGGCCATGAGGATTACTAATTGACTACAGAAATATCCAGAAGAATAGTGGCAAATTTTTGCACATCAGACTAATCAACAGAACCAATTTAAGATTTCTAACCCTTCTAACAATCAACTTCCAACCTGTCTATACTGTCAAAATGTTAGGAAAAATATGGTGCAATCATTTGTTTACTTTCTCAAGTCCTAGGCACTCAAACCAATCTAATTTAACAAAGCTTAAGTCCAAACAATTGGAGCTACTTTACATCTACAGTGCCAATGCAATTTATGCGGGCTTTCTGATGTCACATTACCCTCTTCAGTCTCTATCAAGCTTCCATCACATGCCAGCCAGATAGTGAAGAAAAATAAAAACCTCAAAATCGACATTTTGCCCCTTTTTAGAACAAAGCATGTGTATTAGAGCACATGGTAGCAACAAATTAGAAGATCAGCTAAAACCAATGTTTTTCAACCAAGCCACTTTCCACACTGGCACACATCATGGGCATTACTATAATTTTTTTTTAAGGAAATTACAAACATAGATGAGCGTGGCACCCTGCCTTTCTGTCCAGAGATCATGCAAGATATGTTTTTCTTGTGATTAATAGAATAGAGATGATGGCAACAAATGTACCTTGGGCAGAATCTAGATATTCTTTTAGAAGGGCCTGCTCATGCTGTGTTCCCAAGAACCATGAAGATATACAACTTGCAGCCTGTGCTATACTGTCAAATTCCCATCTCTTCATAAATTTAGTTTCAATGGCCAGAGATGAATCGGTCTGTGGACAACATAAAGCCATAAGTACAACTTGCAAGGAAACCATGAAAGAGGTTAAAAACAAAGAATGAGAAAAACCTGTAGCTCATTCAGATAATTGATACCACGAACATTGGCCCATGAAACTTCAAACACAATAAACCCATACAAGGTTCTATGTAACTCGCTATGCAGAAGCAAAGAATTCCGCAGTTTTTTGACAGCAAACAGATCCTTTTTGCGAGACAAGGTTGCAGCATCAATTAATGAAAACCATGCTTCCACATTTTTTGTTCTATGAGCTGCAGGCTTGAATTTGTCCTTAGCCTTCTCTTCTCTCTGCTTTCTGTCCCTCCACATCTTGGTGTTTGCAAAAGGAGATAGCCTGGACTGTAGATGAAAATGGACTGCTTCATGAGAAATTAAACTCAAAGATTTAACTTTAGAAGAAAACATGTCAACATAAAAGTCACTCAACCTTAGTAACCATTAGTTGCCATAAGTGAGCAGGCCGAGCAACTATTTCTCTCAGCCATGGCCGGTTATCCACCAAGATATAGATCTTGTTACTTTCAGGGGCCAAGAAAATGTTAAGATGAGAGAGATAAGATTGCAAGTCTCTGCAATTGTATGTGGCAAAATATACAGGATATTAGTAAAAGAAGCAAACATACATAACTTTCTAATGCTCCAAATTTAACATATTCATTATGAAAAGAAGGGTGAATGGATTTCAAATTCTCTGATAATACCCAATCATGCCACTTGAAATCATAAGTTACTTTAACTTGCATGAAGCGGCAAAAAGTACATCTAAAGAATGAATGCTGCAGCTATGCGCCAACAGGAAATAATAGAAGTAGCACAAAGTATTTCACTGTATCCAGAGTATGAAAAGAAAAGTTCTATTGCCAATTGCAGTGTTGTTTCCGGTGAAGAAAAAGGAATTATCAAGGAAAGGAAAAGGGAAGTAGAAACAAAGTGCTGATTTGGAACTCGAAAGAATTATATATATTGAGAAAGAACTTGTTGAATAAGCATATACACCATTATCCAGTCACTTAAGTTGTCAAATCAGCTTCTTATTTCAAGTAATATCAAGGAAGAAGTCCTAAAATTGATGTCTTTGGTATCTCACAAATAGGACATTTTGCCCACATGAAAGTGTTACAGACTTGAGTTTTTATCAATTAATGCATTTTTCCCACACCAAAACAGTATCTCACCAATTGGTATTTCACATACCTAATTATTATCTCTACAAATACAAACCCATCCTGACTTGGGGCCAGGCCCACAGATGTACAAACGATAGTCTAATGCTCACACTACTCTCTTTGTTTCCTTTTTAGGTTTATGCTCAAGAAGTGTAGCAAAAACATTTTATCCCTTTTTCTCCCAGTAAAAGGAAGTGGTGTTGTTGTCACTATTAGGAGCCCTTATAGGTAAAAGGAAAACATAAGATAATGTAGGTAGTCTCCAGTATACTGAAAAACACTATTGACAGTATTTTCAGATATATTGAGGCAAGTAGCAAGCAAACGTTCAAGATATTGATATAAATTGAAGATTCATACCTGTTAATTAAACAGAGACTCACAAACAAATGTTTTTGCACATAAGATATAACTTCCATTCTCCATCCACGGTCAAACCAAATTTACAGCTACCCACCCATGGTTTTCACAAACCATATTAATAATCTTGACATATAGCAAATTTCCAATCTCAACAATCGATCCCAGGAAAAAAGGATCAAATTATTTTCACGTCACCCCACATTCTTGCAAGCAAATTATCCTTACCTAAAAGCTCCAAAAAAATAATAAAATATTAATAATGAACTTACACAATCTAGGATCATAAGTATATATCAACAAGCATGATGTTAGAAAGACCAAATGAGACAAAGGTCAAATGCACTAAATGCTAGGTGGTAGTCCACCTCCGTATGTTTTAAATTTTTTTTACTCGATTTGAAATGTATTTTGACTAATTCAAATCACGCAAAGTTTGAAAGGGTCTCATTTTTTGTTAATATGGAATACTAGGCAGGATTTGGATCTTGTCTCATTTGATCCGAGTAACATTTCTCTACTAACAAACAAAAACTCACTACATAAAGAACATCACCAAACTTCCTAATCTGCAAAACCCTCATCAAGCAATCAAGCTTTTATGAAGACATGTTTGTGAGAAAACGTAGATTGACATTCATGATTACAATCACTGGTTTACAGTTAGCCACCCACAGTTTTCATAAACCACGAGAATCTAGTCACGTTCAACTTTCTAAACAAACAAAAGATTGATAAGACAAATGATTCAAATGTTTTTTATTCACATGCGTAACCCACATTCTTGCAATCAAATTAACCACCAAATAATCTTGGATCAAAAGCATGTACAAACAGAAAAACTCATAACATCACTGAACTTTTTAGTCTCCACAACCCTAATTATACTTCATCGAGACATCAAGAATGACCCATCAATGTTTGTCAAAATCTAATTCAATTCCATCACTACCCCTCAAATATTAACTTCAATTGAAATCATATAACAATTTACCTCCGCCTAACTATAAAGAAAACCCAGAAATTAACACTTCGAGAGAGAGAGAGAGAGAGAGAGAGAGAGAACAGAAAAATGAAAGAGAAAACAAAAGGGCATCCGAAAAAATTGTAAAAATGTTTCCAAAGAACACAAACCTAAGCAGCCAATTACAAGAAGATAACTCTGAGAGAGAGAGAGAGAACACACGTTAAAAAGAATACATATTCCTTAATTCCGCAATCATAAACTAACAATTCATGACATAGATTGATAGATAACGAGAGAGGTACCCAATCTGCAAACTGGTTAAAGGGAAAACGAACTGATCGCCGTTTTCCCCCATCGGAAAGACGCTCCAAGCACCAAAGAATTGCCGAAAAACCGAATTTCACTGCTCCAAAAATAGAAAAGCCATAAACATAAAAAATCAATAAAAAATTTCACAATAAACAAACAGTTACAAAATACAAAGAACGCACATACATGCAAACACGTTTACTCAAAATTAACTTATTGAGAAAGAGAGAGAGAAATGAACCAGGGCAGTGATCGAGGAGACTATTCGTCCATAGAAGAGAGGAGGAAGAACCAGACAGAGGAAGGGGGAGAGAGAAGAGACGATCACCGCCGAACTTCATATCATAACAAACAACCACGTCGTGTTCAAACGCCTCTCCGAGAAACCAACACGTCAACGGCGCAGATTCAATTTCATCAAATCAATCATCAATTCCTCTCTCTCTCTCTCTCTCTCTCTCTCTCTCTCTCTACCAAATGCGAGAAATCACGCGAATCGAAGAGAGAGAGAGAGAGACTGAATTCAAAGAAACAGGCGCCAATTCAATTCACACTCTCTCTCTCTCTCTCTCTCCAAGATCATTTAATTCCTCTTTCTCTCTCTATATAAAAAGAAGTGACACAGAGAGAGAGAGAGAGAGGGTAGCTTCGAGGGAGAGGTTTTACAGAGAGGTTGGAGAGAGAGAGAGAGAGACGTCACTTAATGCGACCCGGGAAGTTATCCATACGCGTACATATTCTCATTTGTGGGGGAGTAGGGGTAAAATGGTCATTTCGTTTGGGGATGATCCGTGACTTCAGTTCAGGTCAGGCTTCTCTCATCGTCCTTGGAGAAGAGCATGCGTGGACTCCTGTTTATTTCTTATTTTTTGTATTTAAGATTTTAATTTTCCTCCCATTCTGTACAATAATTAAAAATTCCATAAAAGAAGGATGAATTTTTTAAAATGAGAATTCTAGAAATAAATTTTATTAAATCTAAACCAAGCCCACATGCCACGTCCTAATCAAGTATTTAATCTAATGCAACTTTGTCTTAAAAAAAAAAAAAAAAGAAAAAAAATATATTATGAGAGTTTGGTCATGGATATACATCGGCATATGTTATTTTTTTAATTAGAGACAAGATCTTTATGTAATAGAATTGGAATATATTTAAATTGAGACGGATATCTGATTATTAATATATTACTATATTTAAATAAATTTAAAATTTAATAATAATTTTGATTTATTTAATGATTATACGGTATAATTTTTTTTATTATGTAATTTTAACTCATCATTTGTAAATGGAATACGTTTTGCACGATCCAACCACTCCTCGGGTACATACTCACATTATTAAGCATTTTTCACAACACTCATGTTGAGGAGAAACGTTAGGAATACCTAAACGAACAATTGGCGTAATGAAATAAGACGTTAGATTTTTTAATCAAATTTTAGATTCAAAATTTAAAAATAAAAAAAAAATTACATTAAAAGAGTCATATTCCTAAATAAGACCCCATAAACTTAGAAATGACTACAGAATCCAAAAACCCTTAGTAATTGTTCTTTTTAACCTATGATTGCATGGTTCTACATCAAAGGATTTTAAGAAACATATGATATTTTCTATCGATATCTAAACATATTTTCATATGTGGATAAATAAAATAATAGCTCGTGCTGAAGTTATTTCTAAAAAGAGAGATTAGAAAGAGAAAAAAAATGTAAGTTTGATTCTTTCTCGAAGGCACAATCCACAGCTTATCCATGTTCTTCCACATCCTTGCATTTTACTTTGAAAGTGGGCATGGAACCTCAAGTTGTGTGCGCTTGTTGCTTGCAATTACATACTTAGCACACGGATAACCTCTCCTAGGGTTTTTTGCACTATGTTTTGCATCGATATCGATTCATCCAAAGATTCACTCTTTCCATGAATAATATGCATGTGCAATGAAAAAAAAATCAAATATAAAGATACAAAATTTACATAATTCAGATGTGTCAATATTTACGATTAATACCCATTATCATTCATTCTATATAATCAACTATTACAATTATTTATTTTCATAAACACTAACCATCACTACAAAAAAACACGTTTTTTGCGACGAACTTTAGCGACAAATTTTTTTCGTTTCAATTTTGCGACGAATTTTACGACGAAAACTTTTTTTGTCGCTATTTGCAACGAAATTTCCAACGAAAAAAAAGTTGTAGCTAATTTAGCGACGACCGGAAATTCGTCGCCAAATTCGTCGCAAAATTTGGAAAAAAAAAATTATTTATATATATTTATTAAATAATTAATTAATTTTGCGACGAATTTAGAAATTCGTCGCTAATTTTGCGACAAATTTCGGAATTCGTCACAAAATTTGAAAAAAAAATAAAAAAAAATAAAATATTAATATATATTTATTAAATAATTAATTAATTTTGCGACGAATTCTAAATTCGTCGCTAATTTTGCAACGAATTTTCGAATTCGTCGTAAAATTTGAAAAAAAAAATAAAATATTAATATATATTAATTAAATAATTAATTAATTTTGCGACGAATTTTAAATTCGTCGCTAATTTTGCAACGAATTTTCTAATTCGTCGCAAAATTTGAAAAAAAAAAATTATTTATATATATTTATTAAATAATTAATTAATTTTGCGACGAATTTATAAATTCGTCGCTAATTTTGCGACAAATTTCGGAATTCGTCGCAAATTTTGAAAAAAAAATAAAAAAAAAATAAAAAATTAATATATATTTATTAAATAATTAATTAATTTTGCGACGAATTCTAAATTCGTCGCTAATTTTGCAACGAATTTTCGAATTCGTCGCAAAATTTGAAAAAAAAAATAAAAAAAAAAATAAAATATTAATATATATTAATTAAATTATTAATTAATTTTGCGACGAATTTTAAATTCGTCGCTAATTTTGCAACGAATTTTCTAATTCGTCGCAAAATTTGAAAAAAAAAATTATTTATATATATTTATTAAATAATTAATTAATTTTGTGACGAATTTAGAAATTCGTCGCTAATTTTGCGACAAATTTCGGAATTCGTCGCAAAATTTGAAAAAAAAATAAAAAAAATAAAATATTAATATATATTAATTAAATAATTAATTAATTTTGCGACGAATTCTAAATTCGTCGCTAAGTTTGCAACGAATTTTCGAATTCGTCGCAAAATTTGAAAAAAAATAAATTTATTTATATATATTTATTAAATAATTAATTAATTTTGCGACGAATTCTAAATTCGTCGCTAATTTTGCAACGAATTCTAAATTCTTCGCAAATTTTGCAACGAATTTTCAAATTCGTCGCAAAATTTGAAAAAAAATAAAAAAAAATAAAATATTAATATATATTTTTTATTTTTTATTTTAATATAATTATCACATTTATTATTTTTAATTAATATCTTATATTTTATTTTTATTTTATCTTTTTTAAAAATAGTATTATTATTTTTTTTTATCTTTTATTATTTTATTTTAAACTAATATTTTATTATTTTATAATAAATTGTTATTTTATATTGTTTTATTATTATTAGAAATTTGTGAAGAAAGATAATAAGTAAAAAAAAAAAAAACTTATAACAAATACTAACATTTAGCTTGATGGTTACAGGGTCTTAAACGTTTACAGAAGTGCAAGGGTTCGAACCATGGTGGGAGCAAAATGTAGACATTTTCAAGAATTAAGTGAGGGAGGGCTTGTGGGCGCCGGCTCGGGCGAACATGCGGGCGGATACTGGCTCGGGTGGGCGGGCGGGCGGGTGGGGTTCAGGCGGGAGCGCATTTTTTTTTTCATTGCTAATTTAGCGACGGATTTAGCGACGAATTTATATCCGTCGCTAAATTTGAAAAATAATTAAATAAAATAAAATATTAATATATATTTATTAAATAATTAATTAATTTTGCGACGAATTCTGGAATTCGTCGCTAATTTTGCGACGAATTCCGGAATTCGTCGCAAAATTTGAAAAATAATAAAATAAAATATTAATATATATTTATTAAAAAATTAATTAATTTTGCGACGAATTCCGAAAGTCGTCGCAAAATTAGCGACGAATTCCGGAATTCGTTGCTAAATTTGAAAAATAATTAAATAAAATAAAATATTAATATATATTAATTAATTAATTAATTAATTTTGTGACGAATTTTGGAATTCGTCGCTAATTTTGCGACGAATTTAGCGACAAAAAATTATTCGTCGCTAAATTTAGCGACGAATTTCTAATTTTTCGTCGCTAAATTTTTGCGACGCGTTATTAGCGACGAAAAATTTTTCGTCGCTAATTTCGTCTCTAACGTTTTAGCAACGAATTTTTATTAAATTTTTGTCGCTAAATTTGTGGCTAAAAGCTGGTTTTTTTGTAGTGCATAACCTATCTCTTTAATTAACTATATACCCGGTTCAAATCTATATCAAATCCCACCATATGAAATGGTCGATTTCTATGTCCAACCTCATTCTAACATATGATAAATCTGTTACTTGGCTACATTTCTCTTGGTGAACTCCGATGAGTTATTTATCTCCCTCCTAAGCCCTATTAGACACACTTTAACCGATACTTTGTTGATCTAATGGGGAAGGTACTAATACTCCATATTAAAAATCAGGATTCGAGTTTTGGTAATAGTAAAAACAATATTGAGAGAATTCTCTCTCAATTGAAATCTGATAGCAGCTCGATCGACATTAATCAGAGTAAAATTTTGAATACTCAGTGATGGGTCAAACCTAGGAAACTAAAAAAAATAGACACACTTTAAACAATTTTCTATATTTATAGAAGTAACAAACTTGTATATCACGTAATCATGTTTCAACAGTCTCACAAGCCCTGTGCGGTCGAGACTAAGTTGAAAGCAAACAAATATTTTATTATTTTGTTATTAATTCGATAAAACTATATCTCTAAATAAACATAAAAAGAAAATATAAACATAAAAAAGTGAAAACAGTGAAAAGAGTCTTTGGCACTTTGAAAAAGGTCCAAAAGGCAGGCGGCTCATATCTTTGCCTAAAGTAAAGGGGAAGCATATTCGACCCAAATGATTCTAACCAAACCCCTCCGACAATAAAGAGCAAGCTAGAGTTCTAAATAAGTCTTCACAAAAATTCAAATTTTGAACTCTCACAAAATGTCAACCACGCCCTTCCATGTATAAGAAGAATCTATAAATAAATGAATAATCGATTTAATAAGATAAAATATTAAATTTTTTAATTAAATCTTAAATTATAAATTTAAAAATAAAAATAATAATAAAAATTAAAAAAAAAAGCGACTTACAAACATTAGGAAGAGAAATAGTACATTTGAAGGCGCAAATATCAAATTTCTTACTCTTACCATCAAAAATCTTATATTCTCTTACTTTGTATAAAATATGCTCCCCCCCCCCCCAAAAAAAAAAAACAAAAAGTGACAATTTGAAATAGTCAATTATTTTTGTATACAATATGTAATCCTTATATCAAATTTTGTTAGTTTGATGATTAAATTTCTTTTATCAAGCTAGTAGTATTCTAAAAGATATATATATATATATTTGAATCGACATATATTAGTATAATTTGGTATAATTTGATGATTAGTAATTAATGGTTTTAAATAAATTTAAAATTCAGTAATAATTCTGATTTATTTAGTGATTATATGATATAATTATCCATACTGTATAATTTTAAGTTAACGAATCTCCTATCCATATATATATATTCCATTTGTAAAGATTAAATTAGGGCGTAATAAAAGATTTTTTTGCTAATTATGACCACTATATTGTTAAAAAAAAGGGGGGATCATCCAGTGAGAAGGGATAAAGAATCAAAATCAAAAAATCTCAAATTAAAAGTTGATACTTTACTACCATAGGATTGGTAATTGTAACCCTTTTTGTACCTATTCCACACTGCATTTTTCTTTATTGCTTACAACTGCATGGTTCTGTATTGAAAGATTTTAAGAAAAGAGTGATATTTTCTATCAATGGCTAGTACTCAAATTTTTGTAGTTAAAAGATTAATATTGCTCATATCAAGTGCTTGATATCTCCAAGGTGACAGACACCTAAGCTCAAACATTGGGAAGATTAGGAAGAGACCAAAGTAGGAGAATCCTAAGAATTAGTCTTCTAATGCTCAAGATATTTCTAAAAAGAGAGAGAGAAAAAAATAACTTGATTCTTTCTCGAACCCATACTCGACAGCTTATCCATGTTCTTACACATCCTTGCAAATTTACTTTGAAAGTGGGCATGGCACCGCTCCACAGCTTATGCATGCGCGGTGTGTGTTGCATGCAATAACATACCCAGCATGGATCACCTCTCCTAGGGATTTTTGCAATCTATTTTGCACCAATATTATTGGTTTTTCATCACTGTTATTATAAATAATATGCATACACAGTATTAACGGACAGTCAGTCTAGTAGTTAATAGTATTGGATCTTTTAACTAAAACTCAGATTAAAAACTTGGGAATGAAAAAACTACGTTAGAAGAGTTATCTCTTAAAATTGATCTGACAAATACTGGAAAGATCTGACAAATACTCAAATAGGATTAATTTGAGTATGACTGTGGATACCAATTGATATAATATAAAAAAAAATATGCATGCACAGTGAAAAAAAAATCAAATATGTAGGTGCTTGCGCTTGAGGTCAAGTTGAACGCAAACAAATATTTTATTATTTTATTATTAATTTGATAAAATTCTCTCTCTAAATAAATTTAAAACAAAAATATATACATAAAAAAGGTAAAAACAGTAAAAAGAGACTTTGGCACTTTGAAAAGTTCAAAAGGTGGCTTGTATCTTTGCCTAAAGTTAAGGGGAAGCATATTCGACCCAAATGATTCTAACCAAACCCCTCCGACAAAAAAACAGCAAGCTGGAGTTTTGAAGAAGTCTTCACAAAAATTCTCCGTTTGAACTCTTCACAGATTGTCACCCCCTGCCCCCACCATGTCTTATAAGGACCTAAAAACATTAGGTAAAGAAATAGTATCGTTGAGGGCACAAATGATACCAAATAATACAGTAATTTATTTACGATAATCGACATAATAAATAATGATACTGTAACTTTTAATTAAGTTTTAAGTTTGAAACTTGTGAATATAAAAAATTAAGTTCGAAGAGTTCTTATAAATTAGATTTGATAATATTTGAATCGAATTAATTAGAATATGACTCAATATATTAATCGATTATAAAAAAATCAGTGTAGTAATTTAAAATTTTATATTAAAAAAAAAAGGCATTTTCCTTGAGAATTTTTTCACTTTGTGCCCAAAGTATCCCTTCTTTCGATGTTATTCTTGTTCTATTTAAAATGGATAAGATGCGGTGGGGGCGAGCGAGAGGCGCAACGTGCCCAGCCCAGCTCTCTGTGGGGCCCCTGCATGATTCGTCATGCAGATGCACCTGATCAAAGAAGGAAGTTACAAGATGAAGGAATTGTAGGACCCACCGAACCTGTTTCTGGAACCATCCGAAACAGAAATTTCCTAAGTTTGTTTGTAAGTCCCACATCCTCGTTTAATCATGTCCACCGTCGGATTAAAAGAAAAGTCAGATGCGACAAGATGCACTGGGGGTGCTTGCTATCATCATTGCTTGTCGCCGTACACTTCCATTGTCAGAGAACATTGGACAGACAAAGCCCATGCATAACATGGAGCATGCAAAGTAGATCTGTGTTCCCTAGTAGAAATCGGAGAGAATATAATTTTTTTTCAAGTATATATATTATATTACATTACTTAAGTTTTTAAATGGGTTTTTAATTGTAAAAGGGACTGAAATAGTGCGTTTCATTTATTTGTTTTTGAATGCATGTGCCCTTCTTTCCTAGAAAAAGGGAAAAAAAGAAAAAGAAAAAAAAGACCAAAACTCTCGTTCCTTTCCCCTCCCTTGCACATGAAGCCATGCCTTCATGCGCTTCTTCTTCCTTTTGTCCACATTTCTTTCTTTGAAAACATCTCCCCTCTATGGTCTCCCTAGACTAAATATTCAGCCTTTCACTTTGATCAAGTCATTTATACCATTAAACCCCATCATTACATCACTAAATATTCATCTTCACTATCGATATCAAACTAGATCTGTCATTAAATATGACACTTGATCTCTTTTTATAAACAATAAACAATGATTTCTTAAAACTGAAAAGTAATTTTAAAATCTTGAAATCTTCGAAATTTGATTAAAGACTCTGGTCAATTTTTCGATCACCATCAATAGAGCATTTTGCAATGCATTAGGGTGTTTTGATGGTATAAATAGCTTAATCAAAGAAAAAAAATCGATATCCAAAATCATATTCCGATTAATCCGGTTCGAGGGTTACAGTGGTTTATTTAAAGGAACTACCATCCCAACGTAGTTTTTTTCATACCCAAGTCACGAATCAAATTCAAAAATTTAGTTAAAGGATTTAACGTCATATTTTACTAAGTCAACTATCTATTAGTAGCCCGTGGATTCACTCATTGTGCCATTTTCTCTCTACTCTTATTTGGCCTTAAAGGTACCATGAGGTCAACAAGCCTTTGATTTGCTCATCCTGAAGCTCTTTCATTATTTTATAAACTATATTTTACAGATAAGTAGAATAATAACAAATAAGTCAAACCTCTTTAAAATTATGTTTAATAACTCTGTTTATTTTTTGTTCTATTTCTATTGTGTTAAACTACGCATTTATTTTTTGAGATTATGAGACCAAGTATTCCTTACATGTCTTCTTCAGGCATCCCAGTCTATGACCTTGGACGTGTTGCTGCTCAATGAATGTCTTGAAGCATGCCAATAATTCAAAGACAAGCACTTCAAAAGGAGGGAAAGGGACACAGTTTTATCCCTGTTCTAGGAAGAATGGACTCACTTGTCTCTCCTACCTTTTTAAAGCTTTCAAATTCTTTTGATCAATGCATGCCTTCCATACACAGGGACCATGCTAATCTTCTTTGCATCGTATCAATTTCATCAAATGCCCCGAAGGGGCAAAGCTTTCACATTTTCAAAACAAAAACGACCAGAGAACCATAATTTGGAAAGATATACCCGTTCAATAGGAGGTTATATAATGTTAGGAATGAACTTGAACAGAAACCAAACTGATGGACAAATGAACCCAGAGACAAACCATCAACATGGTATACAAATCAAAATTCCAAAATGAAAATAGGTCACAGATCCTCAACACTCATGCTTGGGGTTGGCTATACAGATCATTTCGACACATCAACCACACCCTCCCCAAGATCACAAACCATCTCAATTTCCTATAGCTTCTTGAACATGATTTCAACTTCAAACCCCACTTGTTCCTCCAACATGATCAAGATAACATTGCAATTAATCTTTTATGCCATGTAAAAAATAATAATAAAAAAAAAGAAGTCGCCTGGCAACTTTCAGTCCATGCTTCTCAAACTTTGTAGGTCCCCACAAAGACAAGCATTTCAAATCCCAGCTTCTCCTCATCTGAAACAAGCTCGATTTCCAAGGTCATTGGGCATCTTCTTCCAACTTTTCAAGTTATAACTACATAACCTATGGATCATGTGCTCAGTGGGGGAAGAATTTGCTGCAATGAAAGAGAGAACGAATGGAAATATAGAAGTTTTCTATTTAAACATATAGTCCACAACGAATGCTACCTTACCCATTATATACCACTCTTTTTGAGTGAAGGGGGCCATGATAATCTTCTGTTGCTTAAGCCATCAGCATGATGAAAGTCGCCAACTTCACTATTTACATCGTCTGTTTCTTGTTGCTCAACTTCTTGTCTCCTCAGGCTTTTGATAGCTAAATCGTCAGGTTCACCTTTCCAAGGAGGCGGAGTCACGCAGTCAGACTCCGAAGGTATTCTTTGAGAGAGGTCTTTAGCTGGTGTCTTAGGCAATGAGGACAAGGGTCGTCCAACCCTCAAATCTTGGAGTACAGCAAATGATTCTCTCATTGCAGACAAGGCTTCAAAGAATCGAGTGCATGATGCTAAGGCCACAGGAATTGGGCGAAGCATTTCCTGCAGTCAGTAGGCTCCTTGAGTATTATTCTACATTTCCATCTCATTCCATATGTTTTCTTAGCAATCATGAGCTATGATTTTGAATGTCAAGAAATGGTACGATTTTTCGTTCTTTTTGGGAAGGCCAAAACATAGATTTTGGTTAAGGAGAGGACAAAAAATTATATAATGAAATTAACTACTTAACAAGCAGGAAAGTAAACACAGCAAGGAAGAAAGAAAAATGCCCTTAAACATAGGCAAAAATGCTCAACAACAACTAGAAGTTTTCTAATACCCGGAGAAGTGGGAGAAGCTTGCTACAATTTCAGAAACAACAGGAGATCACTGAGGGCCCTTGGGTCTAGTGGTACCAAAGGCTTCTCTCTTGACGTGAGGTCTCGTTCGAGACCTCATTCTCCTTCCGTGCTCAATACCCTCCTTTGTAAAAAGAAAAGGGGGGGGGGGACCAACAGGAGATTCTCTAACCCCACGATGTTTCCACAAACTGCACCAATTCTCTCAAGTTGTTAATTGTAGATTGATCTCATTTCCACATCAGAACACTAAAACTCCACATAGTCTCCACAAACTGCACCAGTTCTCTCATTGGTCACAGAAAAAAGTGGCCAATTTAATCAAAATTGAACAAGCTACTCTGAAATATAATTTCATGATATTTAAGTATAACCAACTAGAGGAAATCATGGGCAGAATTATAAAGAAACAGAAAACAGTAACCTAAATGACCACTATAATCTGTACGTGTAATAAAAAGAAGACATACCCCCCAAACTGAAGGTGGCTCCTTGAAGTTCTGAGTCCACTGGAAATCTGAAACAGATGCCGTCAAAGCACCATAATCACTTGCGGCCTTCATTAGTAGCTCTGAGAATTGTTTCTGCATGAAACCAAACAGTGTACTTAAAATGAATAACAGAAGCTATCTCTTTATAGTCAGAAAGCATTATGTAAATATCCAAGGTGTTTGAGCAATATTTGGACTTTATCAATGCATAAAATTGACACATATATATGTATATATGTGCGAGTATATATGTATATTTCACAATGTTGTAAAGCAGGTCCAAGATTGTAACTCTAATTTCCTACTCCACAACATTGTTTAAAATCATGACAAACCATCCATTGCTCAAATATTAGTGAACCTGTTAAATTTGCAAGACTGGAATTTTGTGCTCAACTCATCTCATTTTGGAGTAGAAAGTGAGCACCACAATTTTCTAGAGTAATTCACCTGATATTCTGCTTCTACTGGAATGCAATCAAGTGAATACGGTTGTTGAAGGCGTGCTATGATACGATCCTGCAAAAGGCCAAAATCAAAGTACATTATTTTCCAGGATGATAATTCCAAGTTGCAATTCAAATGGCATGAATTTTCTTTGGTCATCTTGTCTGAGTTAGGGGATAGGTACAACCTATGTTTCAACCAATTATCAAAGAACTACTTTCAAGTCAAAGTTAAAGTTCTCTTTATAATAGATCAGATCAAGTTTAAAATGTGCATGGGTAACAATCAAAGTGATTACTAGATATGGACCAAAATTCTAGCACTCTTTGATGAACCAAAGATGTTCATGTCAAAACTTGTAAGAGAAGTAGTTACTATAGAGTTAACAACTTAAATGCAGTTGTAGATTAATGGGACTCTTTCATAGAATGCCAAATTCCTGCTAGACAGATCATGATTGTTTAGAGAAAATCCAAAAACGAGAAGCAATCATAATGGATGGCAAATATACATTAACATTTCAGCTAGACCATGGAACAAACATCACAATAAACAAGGTAGGGAGTAAGTATAAAATCTACCAAGATTTCCCACATAACAAGGAAATTTAACTAGACATTCAGAGCCATGGATCACACACGTGTAATATCCTTGGGTTCATCTTGACCGCAAATTCAAAGCACAAGAAATAGAAGTTAATATGTTGAATCATTGAAGCAAGAAATAACCATTTCAAACAAATAAATTACCTTATTCTGAAGGACGTCTTTTAGTATAGCTGTAATTCTTGCTAAGGTCTCACACTTCTTTTCCATTTCACTCACATGTGTCAAATGCGCCACATTCTTGTCCTCCTAAAGAAGATAGTTAGAACTTATCAAACAAGTGATCCATCGGAAAATTTCAGAATGAAATCGTGCTAAATCTAGCTGTCACCAGTTTGTACTTTGGGATTTACTTAGTTTTTCATTAAGATCATGGAGCACACAACAAATAAAGTTTATACATATAGCTCACAGGAGGTATAGACTGAGCATGAGATTCAAAAAGAAAAAGATGAAATTGCATAAATTATGATAAAGAACAAATGAAATACATGATTATAATTAACATAAGAACCAACTTACCACAAAGATACTGATGCTACAGCCTTTCATGAATGTATCACATTACAAAGAAGGCATCTACCGGATATCAGCTATACTTGATATACTGGAAGGAGGAACATTAATAACTCCCAACCCTCCAAATATTTAAAAAGGTATGTGCAAGATTATAGAATGAGAGAGAGAGAGCACATTTAAACCAGGCAACTTTCAGAGACACTAACAAAGGGTTCTGAAACTATATCGGAGGCCTCCCAAAAGACAGCCCAGGCAAGCTATATACACAGCTACATTAGGAAGGACATTAATCTACGCCAAGAACTGCTTTTTAAACTTGAAAGCACAAACATATTTTCTTGTATGGGACTTTCATTTTATGCAGTTTCTGAAATTTGAAATAACAAACTAGATTATGATGATTAAAGATGTGTCTGGCTGAAGCAATAGGAGCTTTGTCATATCTGACCCTTCATATGGTAGCCAAACAAAATTCATGCTGTCTTACAAATATTAGAGTTTTTAATTTTATGTTTTGTATTAGCTACAAAAATTTGAATATGAATAGGGAATTGCATACGTTCATTTTTATACCACTCAAACAAGCAGTTCCTCTGCCAGATTGAACACTAAAATGATGCCACAAACCTCACAAACCAGTGGATAAGTGCACTTTAGCAGAAACCATGATGGCAAAAGCAAGCAATGAAGAGGGGGGGAAAGACAAATCTTGAATTATTCACCTTTCGACCTTGAAGTTCGACCTGCAAATCTGCTATTTTCCTTTGTACGCTAGTGAGTTCTCTCAAAACCCTTATCAAGTCATCACCTTTTTCACCAGTAGTAGTAGACAAATTATGAATGTCTTCCTACAGTTGAAGAAAACAAATAATATTTCTTAAAAGTTAGTGAAACTCTGGATGACATTCAATCCAACAATATCTGATCCTCACCTATGAGCATATTAAGTGGAAAATTTAAACCTTGACACATAAAAGGAGAGAGAGGGTTACAACCTGGGAAGGATGGGGTGCCACTGGATAGCCAAGATCAGCTGCGATAGAAAGTGCATCAGACAAGCCTCCGACGCGTCTAAGAGGCTTCTTACTGACCCATGTTGAGTCAGTCCCCATTGACATCGTTCTCTTGCTCAACTATATAAGTGCTGGCAATAACAAGGAAAAATGCCATCAAAAAAATAATAAATAACCTTGCATTTGGCAACCTTAATTTCGTTCCGCTTATGAATTTCAAACTTAACAAACCGAATGGCTAGAATTGAATCTAAAAAATCCGTTGTTTGGGTTAATTTCTGCATCCAATGATCCAATTCCAGAATACTCTCTCTCTCTCTCTCTCTATGGTATTTCATTGAACAGCTCTCTCATGCCAAGTCAACAACACGCAGGAGTAAAATCCTCCGCAGTTCTATCACAGAATGAAATCGTTTCCCATGGTTTAACATCTACGGTTACCTTGTGGAGTTGAGATCTAGGCCAATGCAAGAGGGAGAGAGAGAGAGAGAGAGAGAGAGAGAGAGAGAGAGCAACTGGGTCTAGTATTGAGGTGGCCGTAAAACAAACAAAGGGAATATGACATTATGATCTACTAGGTGTCATTTGGAATACATTGTGTTTAAAGGTCACAAACAACTGTGATTGTCTAAATCCAATCAATCCTGAAAATCAAAAAGATTATCTATGTAGGTGTCTAAATTTACGCTTCAGAACCAGTTTGGAGTGAAATTTAAGTGCACAAAACATGAGAAATAACACACTTAGCCCTAATTTCCTGGACATGGAAGAAGGCACAGCCTATACATTTTAATTCTCGAAAGCCCCAATTGCCCATAACCCCCAACTCTACTTGTAGTGCAAAATTTAGATCGAACCCAAATTTTGGAGAATCATTCAAAATTCAGCAAGTCTGAGATCCATAAAATTAAGAAAAACGCAAACCCTATTTCGATCCCATTTAGTGTCTATCAAAATTTACCACGAACAAGCATTCAAATTAAAATCCATGGTTTACTGAAGCAATACAAACTGTCTCAGAGAGAGAGAGAGACACTCACAGTCAACTTGCCGGCGGGAGAGTTTGGAAGTTGCTTACAAGCAAGTGAATATGACAAATGAACCGTTTTGAACTAAACAGGAAGACGAGGGTTTTCTCAATTTCAATTTCAATTTCAAGTTGAAGCTTGGGGAATGCGCTCTCTCTCTCTCTCTCTCTCTCTCTCTCCCTTTCCCCGTAGCCCGCCTCATGGGGTGAATTCCCAAAAATAAAATGCTTATTGTTAAAAAAAAAAAAAAAAAAAAACAATGAGCCATTGCCGACAACGGTACCATTTTCTTCTTAAATATCTTGAATTTGAACATTTTTTATATATTAAATTAAAAAAAAAAAAAAAGAATTAGGAATTTCTAAACAGGGGTAAAATTTTTCTACCATAGTTTTACTTTGATTAAATTAAACCGTGTAATAATTATTCATAAAAAAAAAAAACTATTTGGTATGTTAGGGATCCCTAGACTAGGGTCAATTAGGGTCAATTATATATATATATATATATATATATATAAAAACTATCAGTATCCATAAATCACATTAAATCTGATTTCAATCGGGTTAAGTTTTAAGAGACAAAATATTTTTAATGTATATTTTTTTATATATAAAAATTTAAATATGATATTTTATTTTAAAAAATATCAATGTAATAACGATAAGACTGACTAAGAATTGTTCCATCTCAGGTTGAGAAATTTAAACCTTACGGTTTTTATTACTTCCTTGTTTGAGTTCTGATTGCTCAGCTCGGGCTTGAATTGGGCTGTTCTCTATTTGCCCTTTTATTTAAGGGCTATACCCTCCCTAAAAATAACCCAAAAAAATCCATTTATTTTGAATAAGGTAGTTTTTGAGTCCCACTATATCTAATGTCACACAAATATGAAAGATTATTTTATTTTTTTGTTTATTATTTGAATAATATTAAATAGATTAATAAATTATAAAAAAATCATATTTTATATAGCAGTGTATATTAAATTTTAAAAGTATTTTACTTAAAATTAATTAAATTATATTTGATGTAAACTCAAAAGTAAAGTTTGATTCATGGTTTATTTAAGGGTTATTTTTCAAAATATTAAAAAACGACACAAAACCCGAGAAGTATGGTGGTTTCTTTTTTTCTTTCAAAATTATAGAAATCAATATCTTGAAAATCGACCGCCCGACAGCATACCCATTTCTTAAAACAATGAAGTTGATGTTGAGAAAATTGACTTTGAAACCAATTTTTAAGAAATCGACTTTAAAGTAGAGAGAGAGAGAGAGAGAGAGGGGGGGGGTGGGACGTGAAAAGAGAGAAAGAGGGACAGAGAGACGGGGGATGTGGAGGGGAGTGAGAAAAAGAGAAGAGACGTGGAGAGAGGGGGAGGTAGAGAGAGAGAGAGAGAGAGAGAGAGAGAGAGAGAGAGGTGGGTGACCTTTAATATTTGAAAAATATCAAACATTAAATGCGGAGAGAGAGAGTGGAAGACGCGACACGTTGAGAGAGAGACTTAAATTTGAAATTAAAAAAATTTAATACCCTAACGATTCAAAGAACACTGATTTTAAATTCATGTGAGGTTTCAAATTCTAATAGAAAGAGCCTGTAAGTTGAATATATTTAAATATAATCAAAATTCAATTTGTTTCTCGTTGGAGACCTATCCTTCGAAAGGAATTGATTAATTCAGATTAATCGAGTCGAAATCTTAACGGTATCCAAAGATATGATACAAAAAGAGAGAAAGAGAGAACGAGAGCCCCGTCCTTATTACATTAGAACCTCCAAAGTTTTGGAGTAAATGCTTTACAACTCTATCTAGGGACCCTGTGAGCAAGGTCCACAAAAAAAGGGGGGAAAAAATTAATAGTAGCCGAGGACATGGAAAACAAAAAACCTAACCTATAGCCTCCTGGTGAGACGTAAGTTAAAACCTAAAATTCTCCGAGCTAGTGATTGCAAGATTTGCAGTCTTTGCTGAGTGTTTTCAACTCATGTAGGTGGGAAGAACCTGTTGAGATTGAATGGCAAAGTGTAGAATTCTTCATTTCTGTTGTCTCCTCTAAATGTCCTAAACTTCACCCACCATGGCATTCCTCGATCCTTCTTCGACTTCTCAACATCCAGAGTGTTGTCCAAGAACAAGGCTACGATCAGACCCACTGTTGGGGGCGACAAAAAGATGGTATTCAAGAAAGCATTGAACTGCGATACCAACAAGAACATGACCAAGGATAAGAAAATACATCTCCTTACAATGATCACAGAAAAAATGGAAGCAGTACAAGCAGCAGAATATGTTCCAATAAACCCTTCTCCCCCTATTTTAGCATGTCTCATAGGTTTAAATACTATGCTAGGGATGAAATAAGTTTCCCAAACAAACAAGTAAAATGTTTTGCACCCATTTGCAAGAGGCCAAACCTTATCTTTCTAGTTCTTGAATGTTAAATCAACGGTTTTTGCATATTCCTCATAAGAAATGGAAACTGTGTCCAATACTAACCCATCCTGCATGCGTGTGAACAGGACCGTGGTGAGTGGAAGACCAGTAATCGCTGAAAAATTGGGGGATGGACAATCCAAGGAAGAGAGAAACTCCAGTGATGATCAAATTTCTCATAGAATTCATGTTTGTGAACTGAAGAAAGGATAATCCAACAGAAGCTGCCCAACAAAGGGGAAAAACTTTTCAGTGCGCTCGAAATCAAGGTAGAGGGAGGTACCTTAACAAAGGTAACATATACATATGAAGTTTTTGCTCATTTTTTGTTTTTTTTTTTTGGGGGGGGGGGGTTTGTTAACATACCCACAAGACCAAAGAGGACACAGTATAGTGCAGCAAATATGGGAAAGGGTATAGACGCAAAGATGGCTCCAAATTTTCCTGTCAGTAAGAAACAGCAAATTGATGCGGTATTTAGTTTCCTGAATTTAATCTTCTTCTTTTGAGAACATGTTTATATATACCAACCTAAGGTTGAGAAGAATATCATGAAGCCAGCAGAAATTTGGACAACTCTACGACTCCCAACTCGAGTAAGTCCAAGAAGTCCAACATTTTCCCTGAAATGCATTGCCCATATCTCCGTTAAGCCTTCTCATAACTCAAAAGAAACGGGCTATAATAACCTGCCTGTAGCTGTAGACCAACTAATACGTGTTCTTACACCGATACAGTAGAACCAGTGCCTGTCCCAAAGAGTCCATCAAGTAGAACGCCAATCCCCTGCCCAAAAAAGTTAAAAATCACCGAAAGATCATAAAAGAAGACAAAATTAAGTCTTCACTTGTGTAGGGGAGAGGTGCATTTTTCAAGTCCTCTATGCAGCAAGTAGTCAAAAAGTAAGAGCTCAAGGAAAACTTTTTGCAGAACAAGTTTTAAATTGATAACTGATGGATAAATTGCATCAGAAATCACCTATTTGAATTGCAGCACAAATTTCCTATCGTTGTGTGCAATGCCTACACTAACATACATATACTAACACGTATATGTAGTACTTGGAAGCAGAATACCCCAACCGTATGTGTCAAAAATGGTGATTAGTTTGCACTACAATGGTATGAAAACCAACTAACCTGCCAGCCAATGCCTCGGCTCAACACATACGCAGGAGGTGGAGTGGCAATTGCAAGACGAGATGCTGCCTTGTATGCAGCAGTTGACTGCAGATCGAGAATACGGTCAGGATACAAAAGTTAAAAGATGTGTAGATATACAGGTGCAACAAACTTCATGCCATGAAAACATCAGTGGCCACCGGAAAAAAGGGGTTGTTAAAATCGATGACCAATGTAAGCAACATGCGTGTCTTATGGTGCTTTTGACACATAAATACACATGAAGAATATCTTCAGGCTATATATAGCTGATGAAACTTAATAAATGCAGGGCATAATCTATCCACGAATGCTAATGATTTAGACAGGTTCTGGAATTGAAATTTCCACTGTTTTCTTTCTTCATTAGTTTGTACAACATGCTGTCTTAACAGTCTCCAGAAATGATCCTATATTTGACAAAGAATCAAAGCTCTTAAATGTTTCAACATGTTATTTCTGTTCATAATCGGTAAAACTTATATTTTGATTTCATAAAAAAGAAAATAATCACTGAAATTTATGGCTTAAGAACTTCTACAGGTGAACATTAGCTTTCCTGAGAGAAGTCAAGAGGCCATCACGAGGTGTGAATCAAGGTTATCTGAGCACCTAGTACTCTAAACAAAAAAAAAAAAAAAAAAAAAAAAGACATCTCCATGTAAAAGAGATCAAGCCATTCTACCATCTAGGGAAAGGTGCAGACGGTCATCACGAACATTCTCTTCAACGTTTTAGTTAATAAAAGGACACCAACCCCAAGCGGGGATTGAGCTCTTCTCTCAAGCCTCGTCTTTGCCCTTAGAATCCCCCCAAACAAAAAAAGGAACTTCTATCGCTTCAGGTTTGTGTCCTCATAGTTGGCCATTCCTTGGTCCTATTCTACGATTACAAATAAATTTAACAGCAATCTATCATGTAGCGGTGGCCTTGATAAATACCTCAACCATAGAAACAAGAACAGCAGACATCATGGAAAATGAATGACCAGCAGAAAATGTAGGTGGGCCCCATTGCAAAGGATATGGGAACTTAAACCTGAAAAAAGACATCGACCGAAAATTAAGGGTAAAGCACTATCTAATAGAAACCAAATCTACTCCTTTGACATACCATGGAGCTGTGGATATGAGATTTGCTCTGTCTGTTCGACAGCTGACTTGAGTTGAATAAGGTCGGTTTCGATAGGCACCACCAGCAGTCAAAATGAGTGCATAGATCCAAACAATCGTGACACATATCAATACAGGAAACCGCTCAAAGATGGGAATATCTCTCAATGGTCTTACATGCTTTAGATACTGCAGTTCACAAAAATTTACCGTCGTGGATGGGAATAATAGGTATGTTAAATCAGCAACAATATAAGTTACTTACTTGTGACAGCCCAATCACCAGCAATAACATTGGTATCCCAATCTCAACACAATTCCCTAACTGAAGGACGACAAGTCAATATCAAATATATCTTGAAGTGTAGGTGCAGCAGAAGTAGCTTGTGAAATTATCACGGTAGTAATTATTTGAATTGAGAATACAGAAAAACTAAAACATGCAGTGCAGATTAACAACAAAAAATGGCAGAAAAAGCATTATATTAAATGCAGGGAAGATTTTAAAGATCAGAGTTCGAGGCCAAAAATTATCTGGTATTCCCTAACTTGAAACTCTTGGTCAGAGGAGGAAGAAAACCTCAGATTTTTAACTTTTGAAAAAAGAAGAAGAATCCACTATTGAAACTTTAGTGCTTGGTTCTAAAGCCACAAAATAAAGGTGCGGACTTATGTAAGATGAAAATTTTCATAGTCGAAAATTAACGTGATAACCATACGGCTTAAGCCAATGATCAATTATAGAGTTCTTCGTTTTGCAATACTTACTGCTGGAAATCCTCGTTGAAATAAACCCAGACCAGCCAATCCGACCACAGGGGCCATACCAAGAGGACTGAAAAAGCTGTTAAGAGAAACCAAAGTAACTAAAATGCTATCGTGCTGGGCACGTATTTAATATGTGAGAAAATCACAAACTTGACAGCAATACCGAGAAAAGAGCCCCCAAACTTGGCTATAGCCCAGGATGATTTGAATGCTTGATGCTACAATTAAAGCTCCCTGGATTGCTCGCATAGTTTGTATAAATCTCTACATGTCCAAAACCACAAAGTGAACATCACAGGCTATTTCAGAACGATATAGTTTTTGAAACCTTAAAATAAAAGAGAGAATCAAAGAAACGAAGCATCATAGGTTAAGGCAACTTACTTCATGGGAATCTGTAATTCTTTGCAAAGATGAATCATTTATGATATATATAATAGGAACAACATAAGCAAATGAGCCTCCAACTACGGCTGGCAACCTAGTCCCAAAAAGTGCTTGAAGAAGTGTGTTAATGCCGGCCACAAAAAGCAAAGTTTGAATTACCCGCACCTTGTCACCCTGTCATGTCAACCAAATATGGTTAAATTTATTTGAACAAAAAAAAAATGCTTTCATGCCCAGCTATCAAATTCCGCAGTGAGTTCCACCAAGATACTGTGGGCAGCATTTAGATGATCCCATGACCTTTGATGTTTAAGGGGTGCTCAGGGTTAAAAAAGAATATTCAAAACAAGTCCGGTCTTGGAAGTCTCATTCATGGAAAAATCCAATCCACCTAAATAGAAGTAATTCTAATTCCAATCCCATATCTCTAGAAAATGACTGGTTCTCAGAAATGTGGACATACATAAAAATCATAAGTTGAATTGAAATCAAAGAAAGTGACAATGAAAAATGAAAACTACTATTAAGTAATAGATCGACTCACATCAGTTCCACCCATTGATGGAACCAGAGCTGTTGGGATCATAACGCTTGTTCCCAGCATCAAGATGTAATTTTGAAATGCCAACAAGATTGTTTCAGCTGCAAGAGAAAACTTTTACCCATAAATAAGCATCAGATAATGGAGTTCAAGTTATACGCAAATATCATCAGTTGAGCCTCATGACCAAAGCAAGAATAGAGACCTAATTTCGCAATCAGTATCAACTACAATATCGCTTCTTCCATAGAATTTGAGAGAACATAAAAAGAATAGGTTTTGCGAGCAACACAATGTTGTGGCTTTCTTAAACATTCTTTCTTTCCACCTTAAAAGCATCGCATCTTGCTTCAAAGCTGTTGGCAACGTGGAGGTTTGGGAAAGTGAAGTTTCACAATAAATGCTAAGAAATGTCACTTTGAACCACTTAATGGAGGTATCACCGTTAACCCTATCCAAAAAAGAAATTGGCAACAAAATTAACTATCCAAAGTTTTGATCTCAGACAAAGCAACAACATCAGAACAACCAAAGTCAGGTGCAAGAGAGATAACCAACCCACAACTTCAGAACAAATTGTTTAACATTGCAGGAATTCAATCAACCGAGGGATTCAAATAGCCCACAAATACCATACTATGAGGAAATTCACTTGAACCAAAGCACAGACCGTATTTCTAACTTGACCAATCTCTAATGTTCATCTCATTAAAATTAATAAAACCATTACGAGGTTAGTACTAGCAGCCAAAAAATCACAAAATTTGAGCCCTTAAAGGAAAACATTAGGACTTATCCAAATACCACCTTAAGAGCATCAAACTATTGGGGTCCATGTGTTTGACAAACCGTAATTTGTCATAACATTGAAGCCTAAAAGGAGAAACTCAACACCGTCGGTAATGGAATCATATTGTAAACTGACCTATAAGGGGAAAACTTGTTATCATGTCTCAAAAATCATCTCTTGGGCCCCGTCTTATCACACATTACAGTCTACACAATTGGGAAGAGTAAAGTTCAGGAAGTAATGAGAACTAAAAAGTGTACCCTTGCAGCACTTACCATAAATCTATCACCCTGTCAACCCCTACCCTACACTATGGGGAACAAAAATCAATTGAAAGCAAATCAAGCCACTGATTTCATGTGCCTCAAAATAAAATCCTAACCAAGGCATAATCTCGAGGTTTGGCTTGTCAACTTCAGATCGTACAAAAAGAATAGACAACCTTCCCTCCCCACCCTCACCCCCACTCCAAGACACGTACACGCACACGCGCGCGCGCGCGCGCACGCACACAAAATCAACTGCCTAAACATCGGAGGAAACACAAAATCATCAAATACTTACCAATCAAAATTCAGAAAATCCCATTTAAGAAAAACACAAATTATTCCCTTAAAAACATTCTAATCAAAACACAGGAAACCCCCCATTTGAGAACAAAACACAAATTATTTCCTTAATATGACAAAAAAGGAACCATTTTTCCGCGGGAAACAAAACAGCTTGCATTAGGTTACTACGAAGTCAAGAGTAACTGTTTTAGCATTAAGCTACGTTTTTTTCATAAACCCAACCTTAAAAATTTCAGCTATTAACATTCTGTTTCTTAGAATGTTGGACCAGAGAATGTTATGGAGAGAGAAAGACATACCCCAAGGAGGGTTAGAGTCAATACAATACTCCAAATCTTGTAGCTGTTCCATGGGAAGATGGGTTATGTCCGCCATTGCCAAAACTAGTAGCAGCGAGAGAAAGAGAGAGAGAGAGAGAGAATAAGAAGTGAGGTGTCTTATAGGAGGAACAAAGTAAAAGACACAAACATAGAAAAGCGAAATAAAGAGAAGGAACAAAGCACAATATGCAAAGTAGGGAGCTAAAAAACACACTTACTGAAGAGAGAGAGAGAGAGAGGGTTTCTCTATGACGCCACCCTCCCAGCAACGATAAGCTTCTTTTTCGGGACACAAAAGCGATATTTAGTTTCCAATTTCGTCCCTCGTTGTTGATCTAAACTACGGAAAATGCCATGGAAGCCGCACTATTCCTGAACGGTCGGAAACAAAGATACAGCACCGAAAGCGGAAGTTCATCCGTATAAAATTTGAATCCTGAATGACGTCGTTCCCTTTTTGTCCCTTTCCGGTTCCCCCTCCCACCCAATACTACGTCGTTTCTACGAGTGGAGTGTCCTAGAATAGAAAATCATAATAACATGAACCAGTCCAAGTGTTTTGTTCAAAATTATTAGGATAAAAAAATTTAATAAATACTCGTTACCTTCATAACAGAATTAAAATGAATTATCTATATTTAATTAATTTAGTAATTAAATATTAATATCTTTTAAATAAAATAAAATTGCACATTCAAATCTTACATATAATAAATATAGGCACAAAAAAGTTTTATTTCTTATAAATCACATCCGTTTCAAATCAGATTTAATCATATTTAATATAATTATTAAATACTGATTATTTATAAAAAAAAATAAGTATCGATTCATCTCTTATCAATAATAATTTAATCTAATTTTTATCCTGATATATAAAGTATTATCCTGTTGATGAAAATAAATACTAATAATAACTAATATTAACTATATTCGAAAACGGGATTATATCAAAATGAGAAATACCATCCTCTCTCTCTCTCTTTCTATCTCTCTCGTTCAAATTTTGATAAAAAAAATTGATATTAAAAGGGTTAATCATTTAATAAATTTTTAAACAGATTCAGATTAATCGAATAAAATTAAATATGGATCGATGATAAATATCACAGAAAAAAATCTATTGTTAGTTCCCTCCTCCTCCACCGGCAACACCATAGGTATGATTCCAAGGCGTTCATCAGCTTCATGCTTTTGCTCCGTTTCTTATTGGTGCAATGATAGAACAATGTCAAAATTTTGCATTTATCAGAAAAGAGTTGAAGAATGATTACTTTGAGGTACAACTACAACTAGGGTTGCTCATAATTGTGGGGGAGGACAACAGTGAAAGGACAGTAGATAGGCACCCACAGTGTTTTTTCAGGCATTGGTAGTTGTCACTGCGATGAATAGCATCTTGTACTCCCTCTGCTATATATTTGTGACCACCTTTTGATCCCCTTCTCCCCCCCCCCCTCTCTCTCTCTCTCTCTCTCTCTCTAGTCTCCTATGTCATGGTAGGAACAATAATTTCAAGAAAAATCAAAGAAATTAAAAGTACAACTTACTTTTTTATTTAATTTAAAATTATTTAAATTAATTTAAAATTATTTAAATTCAAAATTTTTATTTTTATTTATTATCACGTAAAATTTAATTTTCGTGAATGTGTTCTAAGGAAGGAGCCTCTGTCATTCGTCATCGAATTTGATCGACTGTCCAAAAAATTAACTTTAGATTTAATTAAAATTATGTAAATTTTTAATATAAAAATTATTGTATTAATAATTTTAACTTTTATCAAGAAATTTGATTTTTACTTACATTAATTATATATCATTTTAATTAAAAAATATTATAAATAAAATAATATAAAATTTTCAAAAAATATGAGACCCATTAAGTGCCCGTTTGGTAGGTTTTTTCGGTTTATCTTCTGTTTTTAAGGAGAAATAAAAATTAATTTTTTAAAAAAAATAAAAATTGTTTGAATTTTTTTTATTTTTGAAATAAAATTAAAAATTAAAAATTAATTCTATTTTTATTTTTAAAGTAAAATTAAAAATTAAAAATTAATGGTTATATTTAAAATTTTATATCATTTAAATGAAAATATTAATAAAATAAAAATAATTATATGAGAATATAAATAAAATAAATATATATATTTTTTCAGAAAAACTGGAATATTAAAAAGAAAAAAGAAAAAGCTCCTCTCATAAACTTTTTCTTAAAAGCTATTTTTTAATTTTTTTCACAAAAAAAAAAAAAAAACTCTTTTCTTAGGAGATTCTAAAAAAATCAGTATTTGAAAGATTTTTTCTTTATAAAGAGAAGAAAAACCGAAAAAAAAAACTCTATTAAACGGACACCAAGCATAAGAAACAATCTTCTTTTTCCTCCGGATCTCATTGATTTACCTATTTGTGCGATGTAGTGTGACTCTCCGGTACCATGGTGTATGCCCCGGGCTAATCATGCAAATGCAAAAGATATTGTTGACAACGTAGGTCTTATCAGGATAATCATCCCGCAGAGCAAACATATATATATTTTCTCATTTTTATTCAATAATTAGATTTACTTGAGACCTAATGCATCTGCCCTACTTAATAATTTAAAGATCGAATGCAATAAAATGATTAAATTAAAGTATTTAATTCCAACAAGGACCCGATTAGCCTTTTATTTTATTATATAAAAATCATAAAAATTATAAAAATATTCGTATTTACGAAAATTTAAATAAAATATTTTGAGAAAAACATTGGAATAAGAATTTTTTATTATTAAGATATTCTGAATTGTACTTTTGGTTAGCCTTCGCTGGTGCTTGTGTTTCCATTTCCAGCAGTATTCCATTGGACAAGCATCGATTCTGTGGGCTTCATCAATTAGATTAGATTAGATTTATCAGTGTAGCAAGCACTAGTGCTTCATGTTCTGGTGTTGATGCAAACCAAGGTTGCATGTTCTGAGTTCATAAAATTTCAATAGGATGACCCTTTTTTGCCTTAATTTAGAATTTCAAAGTGCGGTTTTCAACTGGGGTTATAAAGAGGAACCAACCTCCCTGTGGTGACCATTAATGTAACCCCACAGCTAGTGTCAGACATTTCAGAGGTGTTTGGTCAGTTCTTTAAGCTTTCACTAATTATAGGGGTCTCTCACGTGTTGGTAAACTCAAAAAAGAAAAAAAAAATGCCATTGTAGACATATGCTTTATTTGTAAACTACTACTCTCTCTCTCTCTCTCTCTCTCTCTCTCTCTCTCTCTCTCTCTCTCTCTCTCTCTCCCTCTCTCTCTCTCTCTCTATTAACTTAACTAATCGATATTTAGAATTATATTTTGATTAATCCGATCTGAGTTAAAAATTCTTCTAGCATAATTTTTTTATTTTTAAAATTTAAACATTAATTATTTTAAAATTTAAATCTTGTATGATATTTTATTTATATAAAAAGAAATCGAGAAAGAAAAGGGTTTTTATTTTTTGGGAAATTTTATTTCGTGACAGTCTTTACAAGGTTGGTCCAACAGGCTGTTAGTTAAAATAAATAAATAAATATTATGGCATGAAATGTTAAGGGTTGCAGAATTGAATTGAATTGAAAAAATGAGGGTTGGGGGAGGGAAGGACAAAATGGTGAATTGGTGGGAAAATGGGTGCTAATATAGGAGAGGGGGGATGAGTAAGCGTAGGAGTCAAAGCGATGGGTTGCACGTGCGGTTAGCTTTCGGCAAGCTTGAGACCCACACCTTCCCATTCCCACGATATCACGTCAATGCCTCATCCAAATCAGATTCTCCGTAACCATCACAACGCCTTCCCCTATAATCTCTCTCTCTCTCTCACACTTTCTAAGATAAGAATCTCTCTCTCAATTAATATGAAATTTATGATGTACCCTCAAAATGGTTAATCTTATTATATAATCTCATATTTAAAAAATAAAAAAATTGTTAAAAAACACTCGAACAATAAAAAATTTTTACTCAAATATTTTTTTTCGATATATAATATTTAAATTTTTATAAATACATTTATTTTTATAATTTTTTTACGATTGTAACAAAAAAATCTCATATTAAAAAATTTATAATAAATTAATACCTTAGATATTTAAATAATAACATTATATAATCTTATTGTATTATTTTAGACCTTCTATTAAAAAAATTAATAATATTAGATATTTAAATAATAACTTTATGCACTTTTATCATAATGTTGAGTATTCGAGAAATAATTTTAGGTTTTAATTATAATATTTGATTTTTTTTAATAACTTTAAATATCTCATAATATAATTTTAAGCCTTCTTCTCTTTGTAACGTTTGCGATCCGTAGGATTTTTAAAGAATTTATTTATGTTTGACAAAACAATTAATCGGAATGAAATGATTTGGAGAGTTTTATATAAACCGTTTAAACTCAATTTTTTAATTCTACCAAATCGTTGGATTTTGAAGGGGAAAGATTTCTTTTTAAAATTATAAATATTAAATTTAATTTTATGTCATCTATTTTAAATTAATAAAAAATAAAAATGATAAAACAGTAAATTTATATATTTTTTGAATATATTCCTTCCATTTCCCCTATCTAACTAAAAATGATTTTTTATTTTACTTTTCTTTCATTTTCTTTCTCATTGCATATTTTGTTATCAAACGTGATTTTTAATTTTAATTCATTTTCCTCTCTTTTTCCTTCGTTTCCTTCACCGGACTTTAGGGTATCATTAGGCTTTAAGAGACTCAAGGGGGTGTTGATTCCATGAGGATCCAAGATCCACAGTTAAAATTCTAAGCTTCTCTAGGTTTATGGCCCTCTGAGAATACCAGAGATAAATTTGAATAAAATTAGAAAAAATGTAATAAAAAAATATTAGTAATTTTATAAATAATTTGACTTTTAAAATTTTATATTTTTATAGTTTCTTATTTTAATTAAAATTTTATAAGTAAAATATGAAAAAAAATTGAGAGAAACGATCGATATAAGCTCTTCGAACAATACCTGTGAGCTATTAATTTTGAAACTTTGGCAAAATTATTAATCCGATTCGACTATCCCATATTAAAACGTCATTTGTAATTTATCTTTGAATGTATTTATTCTTTCTCACTAATTATAACGTTTTTTATTATAATAATAGGATCATTATATTTAGTTACAAAAATATTATAATGATTATTGAATCTTACAAAAATGTCAAACTTTATTTCAAAATATATTCTAATTTAAGATTATTTAAATTTGAAATATTTTACTTTTTTGCTAATAAAATATGATATATATATATATTTGATTTATTTAATTCTTATCATTATAAAATGTTGACTGCAATGATTATGTAACATGAATTAAGTACTTTGATTTGGGGAAGGAAATACGTATGCACCAACTGATGAATAGTTAGATTAATGAGATATGATGATAAATCCTTTAATTAAGTTTTAGAATTTGATTCGCGGTTTGAATATGAAAAAACTATGTTGAGAGGATAACCGCTTAAATGAGTCACTATAAATTCTAAATCAGATTAATCAGAGTATGATTCAAAATATTGATCGATATATACCAAGAAAAGAAATATATATGCGACTTTTCTTGCCTAATGGTAGATTGGGACCTTGCCGGTGGCCTTTTGACCTTTTCCATTTGCTCATCATCTTTGTGGTTTCTTTTTTTTTTTTAATGTAGATAGTCATTTTTGAATTAATTTGTTTTGATTATTGTCCGATACAATTTATAACATAATATTTTTTATTCTTAAATTTTAAATTTAAGATTTAATTAAAAAAATTAATAATTTTATCTATTAAACCAATTATCTATTAATTTACTCATCATCTTTGTGATATTTGTCTTCTCTCAAGAGTGGCAGGGCATCCCATAACAAAGCCAAGCACCAGCATCCTATGGTGTATTTATGACGTCATAAATTTTCTTAATCAAAATCTTAAATTTTAGTATTGCAAATACAAAAATTGGTGTTAAAAGAATTTTCTCTTAAATTAAACACCACGATACTCAAAGTGATTTAATTAGATAACTCAAATAATGGCGGCCTCATAAAAAAAAAAAAAAAAAAAATTAGCAAGGCCAAACTAAATAAGAAAATCTTAAGGTGAAGATCAATAGTTAAAACTTTGGAGGATTAAGGATCTTGGTTGAAACATTTTAAGTGGCACCACATTTTTCTGCCCCAGGAAAACCCCAAAAATAAAATAAAATAAAATAAAAGCAACCAGACAATCATGATTTCACTAATAAAAAAACAGGATGTTTCCAAATATTTTAATATTTAGGAATCTACCATTCTCCCAAGAACAACCATCCAATGCCACACTTTTCCATAAACTACAATTTTTGTGGGTTAGTGATACTATATTTTTTGAGAGAGAGAGAGAGAGAGAGAGAGAGAGAGAGAGAGAGAGAGAGAGAGAGAGAGAGATGCAGCCCACTAATTTTCAAATTGAGGAATGTTTATGTTTTAAATATAAGTCATTGTGCAGGTGTACATAGGACAGATTTCACCGACGGAAATTACATAACTTAGTTCAAGTTGTTTTTACTAATTTTTAGTAAAACCTTGATGGGTTGCCTATACTTCGAATGTTCTTTGGTGTAAACAAGAAGTATAGCTAACATAAAAGAATGATAGATACCAAACTCTTTTTTATTAAATAATCGGATACTCTATTTCGTTAACCAAAGGATTTGAGTTCAAAATCTGAGAATAACGAAAAAGGAATTGAGAAAGTCAATCTCTAAAATAGATCTCACAATATTAGATATGGTTTTCATACTTTTAATATTGAATTAGTCAAGTTAAACCTTAGTAATTGAATTTTATCTCATTTATAATATAAATTACATTTGAATTAAAATTAAACAACTCGTATATTATACATAAATATAGAATACAAATACAGTAACTTTCTTCCTTTTTTTTTTAGCTAATAAATATGATTTTTCCAATAAATAAATTAAAAAATTAGTTTGAATATGAGTTATTATAAAAGAGTCCCGCTTGTGTGTACCAATTCCTAAATGGGCCGTCTCTGTAGTAGTTGCATAGCCTGGTTACAGAATAAATGCCAGGAATTAATTAGAGAGAGAGAGAGGGAGAGAGAGAGAAACTCACTTACTCGGGCTTCCATCTGAAGGGAGATAATTTTTGCCCTGAAAAAAAGAAAAAAACAAAGCTTTTATATGAACCAGCGAGGGAGAGTGGGGCCTTTCACTTAATGATGGAACATTAATCCAGGTTGTCCTATTCAATAAAATGTCTGTGCCTGCAATGTGCCTTTTGTAGTGTATTGTCGTCATCTTCATTTACTCAGATTATACAGGGTATCGTTCCATGGATCTCTATGTGATTTACTCCTGGGACTTTGAGATCCCTCAAAATCCAGATTTTTATTTTTATTTTTTGTTGTAAGTAGACTGCTTGTCATCATCGATATTTGACTTTCACCCGACTAATCCGATCAAATACCATAAGAGCATTAAGAGATTAATTCTTTCGATACTTATTTCTCAATTCCCATGACCAAACTAGAAACTTATAATTTAGGGAATTTAATGCCCTAACAACTGTACCCATGAAAGATTAGAAATCCAGATTGGTTATCAATACTTCCATGTTGGAGTCCGACACCAAAGAAAATAAGACAAATTTATTACATTAATTTGATGATATTACAAAGAAAATAAGACAATATGTAAAACTCTATATTTTCTACAAAAATTTATTACTCTATTTAAATAATATTACAAACAAAATAAGACAAAATAGAGATAAATTGAAAATTTGAGACACCATCGAAAATATTTGGATTTGTAACGATATGCTAATGGGCATTATTTGATTTGAAATTAAAATTTGAAGGAAAAAAAAAGATTAATTTCAATTACTTCCAAGTATTACCAAAGCCAGATAGAGTAGAGCTGAATTCTTCTACAATTGCAGGTCCATCCTGAACAAGCATTTCATTCAGCTTACTATATCCATCACAATAGGCATCCCACGGCAAAAAATAATAACAAACAAAAAATCACAGCCGAATCCTTTACATTAAACAACATCTTTGCACGGTGGCCGTCGGATTTACAAAATCAAGAGGGCTGAAGTGAAAGGCCATTTTCTGGCCTGAGAAACTACTATACTATTTTTTATGCAATGATCCGAACGACAAAGAAGCAGAATGCACATATTGCCAAAGAATTTTAACAGAGAGATAACTTACTCAACCTCTTTCTCAGGTCCAAGCAACATGGTGCAACATACCGATATCAAGATAAGGAGACACCCAACAAGTCTACTGAAAGATGGAGCCATCCTCAGTGATGCAATACCCCATAGTTGTGATAGAGCAGCCTGATTTAAAATAATAATGATGATGATGATAAATCAATAAATTGTAAAGTAGCCCAGAAGGGAAATGATGGGAATAGTGTTCTACTTATTTGAACATGACAAATCCAGTACAAGGAATATTAGAAATAGGTTAAAGCATAAAAGAGTTGATGACGCAAAACCTGTTGCTGTGATCCCTAGCCAATTTGCAAGAGATGGGAAACTGTCATAAATTTGAAAGCTTGTGTCCTTTTTTCTTTTTTGATAAGGCAAAGAAATGATTTACTACAAGGGAATCAAACAGTGGGCATCCCAAAAGAATTTTCCCCTTTATCCCCCAATGGGACCCTAGCCTTCCAAAGGGCTTTCCAATGCACAAACCTTCCCACTCTGCAAATCCCACTAAAAAGGTCTTATGACAAGTGCACCTGTCGTGGTTGGTTGTTTGGTTAACTTTCAAACCATTCTCTCAAGCCACTCAAAATCTATCTCCATCAAGGAGGTCAAAAAATGAAAATCATTAAAGCCCCCTAATTCCCCATCTTGCATGTTCCTGCAAGATTCCACATTCAAACTCTCCTACTACCAACAGAAGACAAACACCCATTCACTAATCCTCTTTATCTCCAACCAGAAGGGGAACATCAGAGAAAGATCCTCTAATCCAAAAGTGCTTATCCATACCACAAATTAGCAGCCTTAAGAGTACCGGCCAATCCAACTCAGAACAAACTTGCGAACTCGATCAACCTCTTCACTAATAGCCTTCTAGCTGATCTTATGAAATTCTAAACCTGTCCCTTCCTAGAAAAAGTTTTGGCATCACATTTGGACAGCTAAATTAACAACTAGGAAAAAAAAGTCCATCGCACTTCCTTTTAGTTGCACAAGGAAGAATAATGCCTCAAAGGCTCACCAAGGAAAAATGGAAAAAAAAAAAAAATAGAAAACTGATACCTCTAGATACTGAACATTGGCAACCCTGCTGGTTTTCTCAATCTGAAGAGCACGTGCCAAAAGCACCTGCCACACAACAGAATTAATCAGCATTCATAGCTATTGGAGTGCACCCAGAAGCTTTATGAGAGAAATGCCACTGTACAGTGGTTGCTGCGTGATAAATTAAGTGCATCAATAAGGGCTTACACGGTGCACAAAGTGCTTCCAGACTTGGTGCAGGGATAGGGGGAGGATGGACGTATATATACGCAGCCTTTCTCTTGTATTTTTTGCAAATAAACTGTTTCCATGAAATTGAGTGCATCAATCATGCAAGAAAATTAGTTCAACATATACCTCTGCCAAGAAGGCCAGCACGCCAAGGACAACCATGAGCATGAATGAATAAAAACTAGGCAGTACAAATTCCTGCCAAAAGAAGTAACACATCATTCAAGATACACTGGACACAAGTATAATGTCTTGATATCAGCAGGGAACAATTCAAAATAAATCCGACTGTGCCTCAAATAGGGCACTGAAAATGCATTAATAGAAAAGGGCTCTGGACATTAATGGACAATGAGATTACCTGGAAGGTAGATGTACATATTGCTGTAGCAGGACTAGCCAGTATGCTAAATGAAAAGACAGTAATCCTGACAAGAACAGGAATAATTTTCAGAAACCAGCATCAGCCATAGACAAGGTAAACCTTTTCTTGAGGAGCCTCTCTGCACAATGCAGATTACTTGATACTAATATATTGTTCACAACTGATGTACAAATTTCGAGTACGTCGTAGATTAACATGCCGCTTATTTGACTGAATCTGCTTTTATGCCCGTTTTGATGAAATTAATGAATTTCTTGAGAATGAAAGGAAAGACCCATATTGGGGCTCAAGTGCAACATAGTATATCATAACTTTTAGTAATATTTTTAATCCTTTCTTTAACTCAGTTGCATCAAAGACAATTTCAATTGCATAGACACAAAGCCGGTAAACTTACACAGGTTGGTCGGATGCCTTTGCGGCAGCTCGTATAAGGCAGTAGCTGATTCCACCAGTGATCGATGAAAACAGACCGATTAGGATTGCATAAGTGTGATGGCTTCCTGTTACATATAAACTGCTTCTTTCACCAGCCTTAGCTAATCCTTCTGCATCAATACTTCCTTAACCATATATTCTAATGCAGATGGAAGAACAAAACCATGCATTGAGTGAATGAGATAAATAATGCATCTAGCTAGCATCAATCAATCTTGCCTTGCTCTACAAATAGTGAACAGAGGCTAAGAGAGCAGAAAGAAACTAAGACATGTGTTATGCCGATGCTAATCATCAACTCTTTACACTCTCACTAAAGTGGTCACATATCCGCAAGGAGAACCATCACAGGCTATGTCCTGCCACAGTATTCAAACCCCATCTTCTCCTACATTACTCAGTAGCATCGGACATACTTTATAGAGTAGCCAAGGAGCAATAGGTTTAACAAAGGGCTTTGGATTAAATTTGCTTCTAAAAGTGGATTAGGACCCCTCATCGGTGATAGAATCTATGCATGAACTTTCAGTTATAGAATCTGTAAATACATGTTACAAGCGCTTGTAGCTCAGTGGATAGAGCGTCTGTTTCCTAAGCAGAAGGTCGTAGATTCGACCCCTACCTGGCGCGTAATTTGCCAAAGAAGTTGACTTATTATTTTAAGTTTTTATTTCTCTCCTTTAATTATTTTTATTGTTTATTTTTTTAGTGTTATATTCTCTATTTTTATTTTCAAACTTTAATTTTATATTTTCTTATTTCTATTTTTATTTATTTATTTATATTTATTTTTCCTCTCTTTTATATTGCCTTCTCAAATGGTCGATCCCAAAATTGAGAGTTAAGGTTTAATTTTTTGTTGTTGTTGTTGTAACATGCAAAATGTCTTGCTATAGATGCTAATTCATATTTTAGTAAAAGCACAAATAAATCCGAAGGAGAAATCAAATAATTTTTTGATGAAAACAAGAATTTTTTTAACAAAATTCAAAAAGAAGAAGATGGAAGGAAGCACTAAGAACTACAAAGTAACTCTAAAAAATTAACAATCTTTGCAAAAGAATCAAATTACTTAGAACACAACTAGAGGTGCAAACACTTTGGAAAATATCTAGATAACTCATCATGGACTTATCGATCCCCCACCAAGATCCTCCTATTCCATTCCCTCCCAACCAACCACAAGACAGTTAAAGTTAGCAATCTAAAAGTGAAACCAATCGCATAATATAATTACAGCAAAATAATCATCCAAAATGTATCAGCAATAGTTCCTCGTGTTTGAAGGATGCAAACCATGATCGATATAGAAGGTCAATTAACTCACATTTGTATACCTTGTGCAGTAAGTACTTGCCGGAAAATGAAGAGAATGCCAAAGAAACTGCTGGCTAGACCTACAAAGTGGAGGAACATTAGAGCAATTACAGGCATGAATTATACCAAAGTTATGAAAGGTGAGAAAACTCCAACTATAACAATTCATCCGGTAAGAGCCAAATCCCTTCCCCCTCTCCATGCCCACGGACACCCATTGGACATGAGAAGCTGGAGGTTGGAGTCTGGATTTGACAAAGAGTACAAATGGAAGATGCAACCCAAAAGTTGTAGTTGTGGGAACAATATAAAATTCCACAAGAATGCAAGGACGGCATTTAACTACTCTTGCAATAACTGACAGAAATTAAGACCTCCGTTGCATCTCAAGCTTTTAACCACAATCTTATTTCAGTTAGTTAGAACTTACTACCAGGAAATTCAACAAGTTAGATCACATCACAAAGCCGTAGCACATAATAGCAGTTTATTTGAGAGGAGGCACAGGCACATGCAGACAAGATTAAGATGGTTGCACCCTAAACAAAGGGGTAGCACTTAGCAGTTCAACTATAAGAATGAAACTGATTGGTAGGTGTCCATGGATATAAGCAGAAAGAAATACGTCAAAGTCAACTTTTACGAGCACCCTTCAACCTTAGGAAGAAATACAATTGTTACACATAAATGCAATGATTTTCCAAATCTTACCTCCTATTTCGATTTTTTTTAACTTCTCATGCAAAATAAATCTTGCAAAAATTGAAGCCATTATTGGAGTTGTGAAGCTCAACACAATCGCTTGAGACAACGGTAAACTCCGAAGGCTGAAAGGCAAATGAGCAGTAGTCAATACAATTGGCTGTACCAAAGTTTTGATAAAATGGTACAACTTAAGTACAGGCGCATTTCAGAGACACAAGGTAATACCACAGACTCAAGGAGAATAGTCGCACCAAAAAAATGTAATGTTTTAGTTTCATGGTGGACGCAACAAAATCATAAACCTTTTCTAATTAAGAAAATTACCAATGACCATTCCACATTACAGTAAGTGGTTAAGCAAATGCACTGCTTCATAATATGCAATAGGATCTTATTTAGTGTCCATGGCTCTTAGAGACACAAAGTTTCAGTTTACCTGATAAGTGCAGCCTCACAAAATAAAAGCATAATTCATCCCTCAATGACATGTTTTGCCTTTGGTGTTGCATGTCATTTGTGACCATGAGGAGCCAATAAACACAAGTATTATTGAAATTTCTTGGGACACAGTAATAAAATTTTAACCGATGTCCAGAATGTAGTCATACAAATCACATATTTTCCCATACATATGTCATCAATGCTTAAAGTATACAACTTATATCCTAAGAGTTGGCCAGTGCCCTTGATTGAATTTTGACCTTTTAAGATCTTAACTGTAGACAAAATTTTTCCATGTTGAACCAGATTACAATATTCAAATGTAATAGAAAGAATATCCAATTACTAGCAATCTTCAATCAAGAAGCAAAACTCAGTAACTCACCAATAAATAAAACCCAACAGTGAGGTAAACCCCATTAAGGCTCTTGCAACCAAAAGATTCCTAGCTTGGGTTGGCCACATTGATTGTCCACTCCTTCTCAACCACAAATATGACAAAATCAATATGATTGTACATCTTGTAAATGCAGTCTCAAATAAAGGAATGGACTGAGCTGCATCATAAAATAGAGAAACTATCAATTGGGATAATGAAAGGACAGTAACTGTAGTCAGATTATTGAAATTTAATGCCTTTTTACCATCAGTAATTAATTAAAAGCTTGATATAGGGAGATTGAAAGCCCTAATGTGCGAATCATTATCAACTTCTGTAAAGCAAGAGAGAATATCTCACATTCCCGTGTAATAATTACATCTCAGGATCAGTACCACTGCATTTTCCATTATTTATTCTGTCTCTCCCACTTGTTGAAGGTTCAAGAAGCACAAATTAAATCCTCAACAAAGTTTTCGGGACTTTGACATGCATGACAAAACTCCAAGTGCTGTTAGGAAGTTAACCTTCAGGACACTACAAAGAAAAAAAAATGTCCTCGTGCATACATTCCTTAAAAAAAATGAACTTCTCCACACCACATCCTGCTATTCATCCTATTTGGCTATGTTTTTCATCAAGTGGAGTGAAGAACTTACTAACCAGAAAATATATCTGATAAGGCTCCCATGCTCCAGTAGATGGAAGATGACATAGCCATGCATAGTAAGCCAGAGCATCTGGAGCCACCCCAAGCCCATGAAATGAATTGAGTAAAGAGCGAAATCTCGGTTTCAGGAAGTTTTATTACTTGCTCCTGCAGATTAAGAGAATGCAAGTCAAATGAAAACTCAGTGTTGTTTCAGAAGTTACACATCTCAAGTTAATAAGATTGGTGAAAATTATACATGCAGAAAAAGAGGGAAAAGAAATCATTGAAAGAAACTGACGGACCAGAAAGCCCAACTAAAAAAGAAAAGGAGCTCAAGCATTGATATCCCCGACCAATTTGTTGTTAAGATCTTTTACCCCGGCTCTTTTACCATTGCATCCCCATTATCATTGGAAGAACTTTTTTGTTCAACCTGGTCACAACAGTCTGTATGTTTCTAATTGTTGGTATCAGGAGAAGCATCCACAAGAACCACCTGCTCAAGAGTATTATTAATACTAAACCACAAAGACTTAAAAATTGCAAGGATCTTTTTTGACTTCAAGCTCAAATTTAAAACTCATTTATTAACAAGCTAAATGTAAACAATTCAAAGCTAGGTTATTTAGCTATCAACCAGATTGCTAGGAAGTTGAATATCAGCATGAGTTGCTTTCATTGATTCTCCAATCCCTCTTAACAATGTGTAAAGAAATGTCTCTGTATGCCTACAAAATTGCAAACTAAGCAATTTCATCCCATCGCATGAATAATTAGTCACGTAGTATCACTTGACTCGTTCTATTATCAGTAACCTTTGACACAATACAAACATGAAATATGAAGACTAATTGCCTTACCCACTTACAGATAGATAAGATGTCATACTATACATTATAAAACGTTTAGGAATTTCCTAATGTCATTCTTTTTTGGGCAGGGGGATTTTCTCAAATTTCAAACGTTCATCATTTTTCAAGATAGGTGACAAATAATTTCATGTTTACAAAAGGAGAACGTGATCATGAGGTTTCATGAAATAGTCATTAAGAATACTCATCAGCAATCAAGATGATCCTAGAAAATTACATCTTACATCAACTAATCATAACACCACTTCAAGTGATCACTGGTTCTCAACTCTTCGCCTTCCTTCCCACACTCACTAAAGCCTTCACCTCTTCAGAGTAACGATGGAAAGACAAAATCATAATTTCCTAGACACAAATCACCCAAAAATAGCATGAAAAAAGGCACAAACACAATCAAATTAAAAAAACCAAACAAACATCAGCAAGGTCAAGTAACACCACTAGAATGACAAAATGTCAAAAACTTAATCTGTTGTAGTTTTTTTTGAAAAATATTGAAATGTGGAGTTCATTTGTAAATGAAATATTTTTCTTGGAACCAAATGAAAAATAAATTCAGTTCATTTGAAATGTACAGGATTGTGGAGTTCATTTGCAAATGAAATCCTATACTTGGAGCCAAATGAAAAATAAATTCTGTTTATTTGAAATGTACTGAATTGTGGAGTTCATTTGTAAATAAAATGTTGTAGTTGGAACCAAATGAAAAATAAATTCAATTCATTTGAGATGTACTGAATTGTGGGGTTCATTTAAAAATGAAATCTTATACTTGGGAGTCAAATAAAAAATAAATTTAATTCGTTTGAAATGTACCAAATTGTTGAATTTATTTGCAAATGAAATCTTATATTTGGAACCAGTTTAGTAAAGTATAGAATTGAACTGAATTTCTATGCTTGAAACAAAAAAGAGTAAATTATAGAATTCAAATCTAAATTGTTATTTACTAAATTACTCTTTACCGTTCATGTTTCGAAAGGCACAATTAGGATTATTTCATAATTGAAAGGTGAATTTACATGGACCTATAAACACTGTTGGAGTTCATTTTCAAATTCCCTTTTTTTACTTGAAAATCCATACTATTTGCGGAGTCAGAATTGAACTCCACATATTCTTTTTGTTCCAAGCAACTAAAATTGAAATCAGAAATGAACTCCGCAATTCCAAGCACATCCTTAAGATTTTAGCCACACATATCGAAGACCAAGGAAATTGCAGAATGGAGCTTGATTCATTTATGTCAAATACTGCCACTTGGTGTATCAAAGTCAACAACATATTTGATACACTCTTTCCATGGCACTCCTATTCAGAATCTTTTAACACAACACGCTAATAAAATCTTCGTATATAATCGGTCTGTCAAATATGGCAATCTTCTAGTGTAAAAGTACACACTACTCTCTCTATTATCGACTTATTTGGATCCAAATCATATTACTCAACAAACTAATAACTACACCATCAGTGATAGATTCAATACAAGTTTATTCACAACTTAAACAAAAAATTCCACTAAACATCCACAAAAACAACAATTAACTCCCAATTCTACTTCAAAACAGTCAAAATCAAAATCCTAAGATCCACAAAACCAAAAGAGATGGTGAATTAGGGTTAGTACTTACACGAGGTCTTCGTCGTGGATAAGGAAGAGTGAAAATGTTAATCTTCGGTCTCTGCTGCTGCTGCTGCTGCTGTTGTTGCTGTTGTTGTTGTTGCTGTTGAGGAGGAGAAGTAGGTCGTGGTTCCGTCAACAGAGGAGTAATCTCATCAGAAATTCCAGTGGAAATCGATGACGGTGCGATGCACGGAACCAATTCGACTGCGTGATCCAGCGAATTCGGAGACTCCATTCACATCTGTATGAAGAAGAAGAGGAGGAGGAGAAGAAGGAGAAAAACAAAGCCCCAATTTCTCAAATTTAATTCTGACGACTGCAACAAGAAAACATGATTGTGACAATTTGAATGATCGAAGTGAGAGAGAGAGAGAGAGATGATAGATTGGCTATTAATTTAATTTTATTTGGATGAATGTGACGTTCAAACGGTCGAGATATACCCCTGCCGTCTCGTCCGATGGACTTTGGGTGGAGTGATTCTTGGCCGTTGATATTGTTGACTTTTCCAGCGTCAATCTATCAGCGGTGAACGCACTCCGAATCGGGAGGTATTTTTCTTCAATAATTATTAATAAAAAAATAAAATAATTAACCAAATAACTAATCTGACGGGAATATCAAAATATTATTAAACCAAAAAGAAGGAATAAAACAAATTTAATTATAACATAATTATTTAAACCATAGCAATATAAAAATTAAAGTTTTAAATTAAAATCTAAATTAAAAGAATTTATTTATGAGAATAATAATATTATAATAATTAAAATTTTAATAAAAAAATTATTTATGAGAATATATCGATATTATTTTTTTAAAGATAAACTTTCAATATCCAAGTTGAGTTTAGTTAAATCCGATTTGAATGAGAAGAAACTCTTAAGACGTAAAATTTTTACGATATCTATCAAATCTAAGATTTTATTTAAAATATATTAATATTCAATTATTAAACCAACTAAATATCGGTTATAAACATGATATAATAATGGGCTTAACCTTGGGAGCAGCTATTCATAATGATTTGGCTTTTTTTTTTGTAGTATCAATCACGGGTACATAAGGACGGAATCATATTCTTATTAATGCGTCTATGAGAGATTCTAAGACTGTCTTAATATAATTTTTTCTTTTAAATTTAATTAAGAGATCTAACATTTTATTTTAATAAAGAGATTGATCGGTTAATAAGAGGTTTTCATGTTGCTGCCAAAGGGGGCAGTAAGTCTCCCCCCCCCCCACCTCCCAAAAACAGAAGCATGAAAATAAGTTAAATAAGGATAGTCACGGATTGCTTCCTGATCACAAAATTATGGCTCGATCGCAGTTTATTTTTTCTAAGGGCGAAGTTAATTTTTTAATTAAGATCGAATGATTCGCTTAGTTTGACTAAAACAATGTGCATGAAAGCCAGTATAATGACATTTACAATCATTCACAAATAGGAAGGCTCATGAAAAGTAATTGATCATTCAACAATACGAGGAGACCTTCATGGTCATGCCCAAGGAGATTGCAAGGCTCATTGTTCCCTCCCTTTAACCAAGCAAAAGAAAAGGGAAAAAGGAAGAGAAAAAAGAATAAAATAAACATGAGCATTTTATGCATCTCCTTCATGCAAATAAAAGATTTACAAATTTCAGGCCTTCAAAATTCACATGCTGCCTGTGACATGCTCAGTCCCAAATCTGACCCCTGCAATCTTCCAAAAAAGTGACTTTCGCATGGAAACTAAGCTCAAGAGCTGAACCCATTCTCGGTTCCAAAATGCATCATTTCTCCCTGTTAGAAAAATTGGGATTCAATGACATCTCTATCTCCTCCAGAGACTGGCCTTTAGTTTCAACAAGAAAGTAATGTGCGAATATGGCAGACAAGAAGGACACTGCACCAAAGCTTGCGTAGACAGGACCAACTCCAAATTTCTCCACCATTTCAAGGAAAAAAGACCCACCAAGAAATTACGATCCTGAAGAATTAGGACATGCACAATCACCGTATAATTTCAAGATACATGCACCCGAAGTAGCATGTAGTGGCAAAAGGCTTGAACAAACACTGTCAGAGCCGTGATTGAGGTCTTAATCTCAGAAAAGGAAAAAATATACAGCACTATCAATAGTTAGGTAAACTTCCACTTCCAAAGCTCTAAGTTAATGTCTTTTACCTAACTGAATGGTAATTCAAAACATACCCAATGAACTGATAGACTGAATCCCATGATTTTTATGCGTGTTCTGTTACTGCTTAGTTCTGGGATGATAAGACCAGTTACCGGACCAGCTCCAATTGCGAGTGTGAAAATATACCTGCAATAAATTAAGTGATAGTTTGCTAATATTGCATAAGAAGTTGCTAGTGATAGCTGCAATAAATGTCAGTAATAGATCTCATTACATACAACAAAACCAGTGAGCTTCTCCGTGGAAGAACATTTTAAATGAGAAGAGAAACCGGATAGCTGCATGGTCAGAGTTTGTACACTACTTCGGTTTTCATGCTCGACAAAATTTCAGAACCAAGAAGAATATATGAAATATAGGGTTGGCTGTAGGTCAACTTGTTGTCATGAAAATTTACAAACTTGAAAAATAACGCCTAACAAAGAAACCAACAAGCTGCAAAGTTTTTTCTAAGGTAAACAAAATTACACATCAAATGAAGAAAAAAAGAACACATACATCAGAGTTCCAACAATGGACAAGTTGTGGCTAAGATCTTCATCTATGGAAGAACTGGTAGCATAGGTGAAGAGGAACATTGCAACTGCCTATGCAGAAGTAAATAGTCAGCAACTTCTATAAGCATGTCAAACAACAAATATGAAAAGATGGGAGAAATATGGTTATGGTTATGAAAAATATTTCATTACTAAGCCCTCAACCCACACCTTGCTCAAGCATATGGTTCATCTGACGACGGGAAAACTCTCTACTTAAAACCCAAGCAGATCACAAGAATTCCATCAGCTCTATTGGAATATGAATTCCTTTAAATTTTCAGCCCCTCAACTAAAAGAGGTCACTCAGCTATTCTTGACATTCTTTTCCAAGAACATTGCATGTAAACCATTTCTTTACCTTGTGGCAACACTATAGTGTGTATGTAAGGCTACTATGGTGTATAAATACCAAGCTATGGGCATAAAATATGCCAGTGAAAGACCAGCTCACACCTTTATTGTGTGGTTCCTCAAGAAGTTCCAACCATCTGCTGTCCATGTCATTTCCGTCGTTCTGATAACTGACTGAATATCTTCCATTGCTTTTTCCACTTCAGATGCTGCCCAGAGGTTAGTGATAACTGCTTTTGCATCATCTAGTCTACCCACCTACACATAAAGCTTATCAGATGCACCCAGAAGCACCACAAAAGGAAAAAGAAAGAAGGTAGACACATGAACAAGAAAATTAAGTGCCCTACCTTACTTAGCTAACGAGTGCTGTCTACGGCAAACTGCATACCAAGTCCAAGAAGAAAACCAGGGACACTTGCAAAATAAAGCATCACTCTCCACCTAAAAGAAAAAGAAGAAATGGTCTGTCAAACTTTTACCTTGGTGAAACTTGATGCAATAAAGTGAGTAAGTTCCCCCTAATCCACTACAAGAAATTTCTCCCAGTGAATCCAAAAAAAATGGCGTAAAACAAATTATCCTTCTTGGAGATAATGAAAGAAGAGGTGCAGATAACAACTTGTGCAGACAACAGAAGCAGCACTAGAAAATGGCCAAAATATATATATCTACCTAGTTTAGCAGGATAGAAAAGAAAGCTTATTAGGAGCCAACTAATCATTTGGAGGGAAACTGTCTTTAGAAAATGGTCATAATGGCAGTAACCCAACTGATCCCACTATTCGTAGTAATACTGCAGGGCACTCATATATCATAAAATTGGCATGAAACATTCATCGGCATTGATTAATTCATAGATTAACAGCTAGCAAGATGCAATCACACGCTTTTGATGGTTACAATGCAAATTAACACAGAAATTTTAAATTCGATTCCCATATATCTTCTCAGAAACAGAAAGGCTCACCAATGTGGGTCATTTTCTGAGGGGATTCCCAGAAACAGTGACACAATAATCCCAAGGCAAGTGCCAATTTGTGAGAAGGTTCCCAATGAGCCCCTGTTTTCCGTTGGAGCAACCTACAACACGATCACAGGATTGATAATACAAACAATTTGCAAGATGCAAACTTTGTGAATGTGAACGAAAAGCCAGAAGTTGCAGAGTTACATGGTGCAAATCGGAAAGTTTCAATTCTTAATAAATTAAACGCATAGATATAGCATGTCTATTTAGAAGTTGTTCCTCAGAAATGTAGACTGGAACAAGAACAGTATTGACACCAATGCCGAGACCAACAATAAATCTCCCAGAAAGAACTTCATTCAACAAATGGGCTTGTGCACTGTTGAAAGTTGATCGGTACATAGTCATCTGCCTCTCATGGCACATAATAAATAGATTTGAACATAAATAAAACATGGAGAGATGCTGAATAATTTGTGAGAAGCTAAAAATACAAACTAATCTATTTATAGGAACATGACAATCTGAATATTATATGGTCTTCACGTCATAAACCTTCATATCACTTGGTCATTTTTTTGGTATTGACAAAGAAGAAAATGCAATGAGATTTTAAAACCAAACCATGTCAAAGTACTGAAAGAGAATTTATCCAAGCTTGATGAGCTCAAGCACTTGTGGAGCAAGAGGAGAAGTAATCAATAACACCCAAAATATCTTTGGTATTCTGGGATATTACAAAGATAGGGCCACCTGGTGTCTGGCATTAAATAAACAACAAGCTCAAGAGGAAAAAACAAGAAATGCATTACCTAATAATTGCACCAAGAATCAAGGGCAATGTGTCAACTTGAAATATGCGCCAACAACCAAGTTTATCAATCAATGAACCACTGCTTATGCTTCCAATAAAAGCACCAGCTATAAATATGCTCACCACTAGTCCCTCAAGAATTGGGTTTCCTTCAAAACCGAGCTCCCGTGCAACAGATACAATGGGGCCATTCATAACTCTAAGGTACAAGGTAAAAAAACAGTTACTACAAAACAATCACATCAAACTGAGTCAAAAAAGAAATAGATTCATAACAAGAGAAGAATTCACACTAGTTTTTATCTACATAAGTATAGTTTGAAGCTTAAATTTTTATCTATTTTACTTTTCTAGGGGGAGGGGGACAATAAAGTTTTTTGTATTTTACTCAAGGTCTCAAGTTCAATTCTCAGAAAAACCACTCCTTTAGTAAGAGAGAGAGAGAGAGAGAGAGAGAGAGCACAAGATTGTCCACACATTACTCACCTTGGACTCCCACGTGTTTAATGAGATGCTAAACATCAGGTGAACTCTTTCTTTGCTTTTTTAGAGGGAAGGGGTCAAGCAAGCAAGAATGGCAGAGAGAGAGAGAGAGAGAGAGAGAGAGAGAGAGAGAGAGAGAGAGAGAGAGAGAGAGAGAGAGAGTCTCACCCAATATGATGACCAAATAGGAAATTTGACATGGATGCTACCAACACATGAGGGGAAGCTGGTACCCATCCCAAGTCAAAATCTTCCTCTTTTCTTTTTGTTAGTGTTGATACATTTTCAGAATCTGCAACAGTGAACACAGATTAAGATTTCTCATAGTTGCATCATGGATAGCTTATTCGAGACATATGAACGCTTTGAATTTTACAGAAACTGGTGCAAGCAAAGGTCTTAGGATTTGGAGACATAGACTTCTGCTTCCCAAATTGGCACCATTTGCATGTAGAGCCCAAAGTGAATAGAAATTTTTATCAAGTCCAGCACACACTATTTACAAACTCAGATTCTAATCCAGTCCATGTAGTTCAGAAAACATGACATTTTCAACCCTAGAAGGGGGAGAGTGGAAGAAAATCTTATTCTAAGGCAGTTCAAGGTATTATTTTATTAGACAGGGTCCTTTCACAGTTTTTCTTTTTTACTTTTTTATTTAGCAAGAGAAAATAATACCATTTTTCAAGAAGAATAAAGATACAAGAGAAAAAAAGGACAATAAAAAAGGCACTACAAACAAAATTAACAGTTATTAAGCATATAATATGCATTCGTTCTCCTCTGATGAATTTTTGCTGTGGCATTGCATCTAGCTTGTTTAAATATGCAGGAACTTAATGAGAAGAGGGATGTAGCTAAAGTCCCTGGCTTGTGTATGGGACTTATGAGTGCAATATGTGATAAATTAGTGCAAAAATCTATTGACAGTTCTGGTAATATTCATCCATTCGACAATTAGCAAATCCAAAATAAATCTTGATTCCTGTGTATTATTTTATTTTTTGATATATCCATTTTTTTTTATAAAAAATGAAAATTTCTTATCAAAAAAATTTAATGTGTTAAATGGTTTAAAAAATGAAAAATATTAATAATAAAAAATTTCTATTAAGAGATACTTAGTAGGGGACAATCAAACACTATACGGTGCATTGAGGAAATTCCTAAAAAATAGGCTGTTTTTCTGAGAAGGGCATTCTGAGCTTTTTGTGCACCAGGTAAGCTTAAGTGATTGAACCTTTCAACTTCTATTTTTTTTTTTTTTTTTTTAATTCGATCTCATTTGATTATTTCGATATAATTGCAGTGAAAGTTTTTTTTATCATATTAGAGTAATAAGAAAATACCCAGAAAACCCCTTGTCTACTTGAAGTCTTCATCCAAGTTTTAAGACTGAGATATCGTCACCACAAAACTCTAAACAAGAGGATTTGATCAAAGGATGACCTATGGAAAAAGTTAAAAATTTATATTTCATTTTATTTATAATATTTTTTAATTAAAAGAATTTTCTATAAAAAATACAAAATATGAGTAATTTTAATTTTAATTCTTTTCTATAATATGGCACGATGGATTACAGAAATCAGAAATTTAAGATCACTTTAGGAGGCAAAATAGATTTGCCTTTTCAGCACCACTCCCGACTTGACTGGCGACTTGAGTTTTACCTGAATTACCAGAATGTCGGCAAGGAAACACGCCCCGGTCCACCTCTCGTCGGCGCTTCTGCTACTACCGGCCCAACCGGTCTCCGTAATTTATGGAACCCCGCGTGATAAAATTTTAGAATTTCATTTCTCCAAAAAAAAAAAAAAAAAAAAAAAAAGGCCATAAACAGCACCGACAAGTTGAGTGGCTCCACTAGGCCAATTCTAGGGTTTTTTTTTTTTTTTTTTAATTCCTTCTCTATGTTTATTTTTTCTTTTATTCTTTAGTGGATTGTATTGGGTTAAAGAGGATTCATTAACAAAAATTGGATAAAATGATTCCGAACCTATTTTTTCTTTAAGTTAACTATTGGTTTCAAAAAATTTGATTAAATCAATTCAAATAGTTATAAGATCCAATATAGAGACCGATTCTATTAGCATTTACTTTTTTATTCCGAATATTTGAATTTGAGATTTTGATTAAACGAATTTATTATTTTATCATTAAATTCATATGAAGTTAATAAATTTACTTGTTAACGTTGGATTGCAATTTTCTCCTCACGTGTTTTGTTGATTTGAGTATACGTAAACTCTAAAAATTTCAAGTAAGGTTTCTTGAATTGATTTTAAAAGCCGAATGAATTTAGATTTCATAACCGTCTAAACCTATCAATTCAGATGATAGTTTAGTCTTTGGGTTCAAATAATTTTTATTTTTATTTTTTTTACTTTCATCGATCTTGTAACAGTGTAAATATGAAAAATATGTTTCAAAAGAATATGATTCCCATGTTGGACCCAAAAATGTTGATATTTGCGGGTGTTTAAGGAGCATAATGTGAGATATAAATGATAAAACATACTAACATCATTAAATTAAAGAATGCATGAAAAGAAAATTCTATTGTACTTAAAATAGAAAAAAAATCGCTGATGCATTGAAAATTTTATTTATTTATTTATTTTTTATACATAATGAGACTAGAACTCAAGTCTATTACATAATAGAGAGAATGTGTCACTTGAGCCAAATCTTAAGTCATAACAACAAGTTATGGATCTTCATTCAATTGCCCGCAAAAAGTTGTAGGATTGCCATCGATATTCTAAATTTGAAGAAACACAAGTTAACGATTGCTTAATAATTTGATTAGTTACCTATTTTTTTTTTTATAAATTATCGATATTCGATAATTATTTTAAATCTGATTAAATTAAATTCGAATTGAATTAAACTTTTAAGAAATAAAACTCTCGTGATAACTGTTTTTTTCATATACAAGATTTGAAACTGAAATTTTAATTGAAGAAAACCAGTGCCGCCAACTAAAGTGTTAATTGCTTAATATAATAAAACAAAAATTTTAAGGAAAAAAAACATAAAATTTATTAGAAAAGGGCCCAAAAGTTGTCATTTGGGAGACAAAATTCTTTTGCTTTAGGAGACAATATTATTTGTCTTTGAATCAATCAATTAATTATCTACATAATTGTTTTTGCTTTTTTGAGAGATTGACATTATGATTATGGTATAATTTCTCCTTTAATACACAAGATCTAAGTCATGAAACATATAATTATGATTATCGATACTGTTAGGTATATTTTAGATTATCAATTAATCTCAATTCATCTAAAACCTAATTATCATGTTATTATTTGGTGGGTTTTCGAAGCACGGTTTATTTCCTTTTAACATTTAAAAAGAACCGGAATAATTCAGAGTCGATTATCATTTGAAATTTAATTAGGAACTTTCAATATATCATTAAAGATTTTCAAATTACATTTTAATAAATGAGGATTTTTTTAAATATCAATAAACCAATAATAAATATAACAGTAATGATTTTAGTAAATTCACCCACTTAAGGGGCTATTACAAAATTTTAGTTTTTTTTTTTGGTGAGAATAGTTAAATTTATATTTTTATATTATTTATAAATGTTGTGAATTTTATGTAAACTCCTTACATGCTAAGTGGTATTTGAAAATTTTCGATTTGTTTTAATTTAATATAATATTTATGATTTCAGCGAAGATTATTTTTTTTAATAAAAAATATCAAATGTTACATGTAGAACTCATATTTGCCTAGACAATTTTTTATACTAAAAAATTTATTTAATTTTAATTAAATTTATTTTTAATATTTCTAAGTAGCACTGCGTAGGACACCAAAATCATTTACAAAACTACTACAACAAGAAGGATATATAAATAAGTATGTATATATTTTATGGCATTATATTAAAAATAAATTCTCGTTGATTTAGTGACAGAATATTATATTTTCTTGATTAATATTTTGAAATATATTAATCAGATTTTTAGATACAGATAATTAATTAAAAAAGTTGAGTTTAGACAAAAATAGTTAATATTTTTCAAAAAATTAATTAATTCTAGCCGTCGATCACGACAGATCTCTCTCTCTTTCTCTGTCTAGTGTACGTGTCAGAGAAAAGTGTCAGCTACACAACATGTGAGTATAAAAAGTTAGTTGGGGTAATAACGGCAATTACCTAATTTAAAAAAAAAAAAAACAAGAAAAAACCTGAAGTGAAGACCAACGATAAATTTCCCAAAATTTGTGTCGTATTCCATATTTAGCTAAAATGCAATTTTTGATATTTGCGAGATTTGTGCTGAGATTGCGCCTTTTAGAGAGGGGGGATTCTACTTCTTATGTGAGGGGCACATGCGTTTTCGAGCCCTACAACTCCTGATAGTTTCGAACTTCAAAAGTTCTCCTAGTCCCTCCCACTCTAGAGAGAGAGAGAGAGAGAGAGAGAGAGAGAGAGAGCATTTTCTCTCCTCCCCTTCACTCTAAAAGCTTTTGTAGGAGAGAGAGAGAAGGAAAAAGGAAAATGGAGACAAGGAAGAAGAAGCGACGGCAAAATGAAGACAGATTTATACATCAATGGTTTTTAATAATCTCAATCTTGTTCACCATTTTCACCCCAACAGCAACTCAGGCTCTTAACTTCAACTATGGAGAAGCTCTCTCAAAGAGTCTTCTCTATTTTGAGTCCCAACGCTCTGGTCGCTTACCTTACAATCAAAGGGTCACTTGGCGTGACCACTCTGGCCTCACTGATGGCCTGGAACAAGGGGTAGGCACCCGTAATTCTCTTAACCAGTGGTTCAAGATACACATAATGTAGTACCTTAATCTACCCTCTCATTTTGGGCAGGTGGACTTAGTGGGGGGATATTATGATGCAGGGGACCATGTGAAATTTGGGCTGCCGATGGCTTTCACTGTGACAATGCTTTCATGGGGTGTGATTGAATATGGCGAAGAAATCTCCGGCGCCGGAGAATTTGATCATGCTCTTGAAGCCATTAAGTGGGGCACAGATTACTTCATTAAGGCACATACAAGCCCAAATGTTCTGTGGGCGGAGGTAATGTACACGAGTTTTGATAGACTGCATTGTTTCTATATTTTGATTGAGATGGGAATTTGAATTTGGTGGGGGTACTTAGGTGGGAGATGGTGATACAGACCATTATTGTTGGCAAAGGCCAGAGGACATGACAACTTCCAGGCAAGCTTATAAGATTGATGAGAACAACCCCGGGTCGGATCTTGCCGGAGAGACGGCGGCAGCCATGGCGGCGGCGTCGATTGTTTTTCGGAAAATAAATCCACATTATTCACATTTGCTTTTGTACCATGCCCAACAGGTAAATCAAAAAACATTATTAATGCCCAACAGCTTATAAGATTTATAAAAACTTTATGTTGCATATCAAAATTTAATTTAATTTTTGAAGGTAGTGAAGTTGGTAATGTTAATGGATTTAAATTGGTGGGAGTTGTGAACTAATTAAGTAATAACTTAAGGTATTTTGGTTGTGTTGTGGGTGTAGTTGTTTGAGTTTGGTGACAAATATAGAGGGAAGTATGATGGAAGTGTTGGAGTGGTGAAGAACTACTATGCATCAGTGAGTGGGTACAAGGATGAGTTGTTGTGGGCAGCTTTGTGGCTCTACAAGGCCACCGACAGGGATGAGTATTTGAAGTATGTTATTAACAAGGCTCATTGCTTTGGTGGCATTGGTTGGTCCATCACCGAGTTTAGCTGGGATGTTAAGTATGCTGGTCTCCAAATCCTTGCCTCTAAGGTACCTCTCTGTCTCTGTCTCTCTCTCTCCCCCCCCCCCCCCTTCTCTCTCTCTATAAAAGAAAATTGTCAATTTCATATGCTCTTACTCAAATATCCCATAAAAACTACAAGATTATCTAAGAATAAATTAATAATTTAACAAATGGAAAAAAGTTTGATATGTGTGAGAGCACAAAATCATGTGGGATGATGTTTGGCATGTCAGGATCACACTGGAGGAGGTGGGGCTGAGGCTAAAGTGGTGCCATTTGTTGCATAATTTGTGTTGGGGGGGGGGGGGGTAGTATCTCTTAATATCTAAGTCCATTTTTTTGCAATCTTTCTTAAACCTATGCCATCACAAAATTAGGGGGGTTAGGGTACTTTGTAGTGCCTATAATTAGAAAAAGCAACAGAATAATTAAATAGTTAGCAAAGACACTATTTTACGATGATATGTAAGCAAGCATATTCGAATTAAGGAAAAGAAGATGAAAGTGGAAAGACTTTATCGCTTGAGCTGTTCCTGAGGGACAACAAAGACACTATATGGTACTTATAGGAACCAATAACAAACATAAAGAGAGTTTTATCCTTTAAAAATTCAACACAATTTAAACAAATTTAGTTACATTTAACGTGATTATCGAATATCGATATTTTTTAAATAAATAAATAAATAAAATAACAAATTTATATTTGAAGACAAAATATAATATACAGATAGAACATGAGTTATAAAAAAATAATATCTCAGAGTTTTCAAAATTGTACATGATTATATATATATTTGCTTCATTTTATTCCTGGCTGATGTTTTTAACCCTCACAAAAGCATTATGAAAACATTCTCGGGGCCAATGAGTTTTGCCTCAAGTGATACCTTCCCTTTCCCATGTAATAAAGTCGAGTTTAAGTCCAATTATGTAAAAAAAAAAAAAAAAAAAAAAAACATTCTCGGGCCTATGAATAATTGTATCCTTTTCCCACTAAATCTTATCAGAGGAAAGATGTCGTATTTTGGGTCCCATGGAAATCGGATCCGTCCCCCCGTTGCCCGTCTTCTCTTTTTTCAAATTCCTTTCTCTACCCTTTTTACTCCTTCAAATCTCACTATTTTTAGTAATTAATAAATAAATGACAAAAATTTTAAATTAAAAAAATGTATTACATAGTTCGAAAGATTATTTTAAATAAATAATCCAAATTTATTTTTAATATCATTCCATAATTAAATTTTTTATCAATATTAATATCTATAAAAATAGTAAAAAATTTATAATTTCACCAAGGATTCATATAATTTATTTTTTATTTTTTGGTTACAAGGATTCATACAAACTGATATCTAAAATTATATTTTGATTAATTCAACTCGATATATTATTTGACTCTCTATAAAGGAAGCTTTTTCAATATAATTTTTTCTATTATCAAAATTTAAATCTAAATTTTAATCGAGCGATATAACGTATTTTTCATTAGACCATTTATCCGTTCCCGAGTAAATAATACAATCAATTTCATTTTAGTGCGCGCTTGTGCACATCATCTCTCTTCTATATTCTTTCATTTTTTTTTAGTTATTATAACATTGTTCAAGATAGAGGGGCTTAGGTTTTGGGAGTACAATCTTTTTTAAAGAACCCCAACGGTTTGCCGCGGCATATGGTACAAATAATGACATAAAAGGAGGGTCTAGACCCATCAATTCAACTGGGTGATTGACCTCTCTCTTGAAATATCCAATCTTGAATTATCTGCCACAAACAGCATCTGATTTTTGATCTTCCCATTTCTAGGTATAGGATTTATTAAACTTTTGAATCAAAATGATTCTTTTTCTTTCTTCTCTACGCAGTTACTCTTGGAAGAAAGACACAAGGTGCACACTCACATACTTGAACAATACCGATCCAAGGCTGAGTATTACCTATGTTCTTGCCTTAACAAGAACAACGGCAGCAATGTGGAGCGAACGCCGGGTGGATTGTTGTACATTCGACAATGGAACAACATGCAGTATGTCTCAACTGCAGCATTTCTTCTTATGGTCTACTCTGATTTCCTTAGAAGTTCAAATAAAAAGCTTAGTTGCCAAGGAGGGTGGTTCATTGACTCTCAAGAAATTTTTGATTCGGCTAAGAATCAAGTGGACTACATATTGGGCTCAAATCCAATGAACATGAGCTACTTAGTAGGCTTTGGGCTCAAATACCCCACTAGGGTTCATCATAGGGGTGCATCAATTGTGTCATATAAAGAGAATAAAGGGTTCATAGGGTGCACCCAAGGGTACGATAATTGGTACGTTCGATGGGGTCCGAACCCTAATGTTATAGTCGGAGCACTAGTCGGAGGTCCGGACTGTCAAGATAATTTTGATGATGAAAGAGGGAATTATGTGCAGACTGAAGCTTGCACTTATAATACAGCACCATTAGTTGGAGTTTTTGCTAAGCTTAACAATTGGGAGAATAAGAAGCTCTACTCATTCAAAGGTGAACAATTAATGTCTTCTTATTGAATATATACATGGTTACAAAGTAACCAATATAGAGTACTGTGATCATCTGTGGTTGCTCTTTTCCATGGCCGAGCTAGGTAGGGTATTTTTGCCGAAATGGTGCCTTGATCTTTGATTTCTATTGCGTCAAAGTATAAATATAAAATGCGTATATTAATTTTCAATGTAAGTTTTGATGTTTCTGTAAAATATTCAATCATATAAATACAATTTGAATACATCTTGTGATATAGTTTTAGCCTTTCAAGTTACATTTTGATATTGTTCTTTTGCTTCAGTACCTCAAGTTACGTACACCGGCACTTTTAAAATTTTTAATAATATTTGTAAAACTTTAGTGATATTTGATGAAATATCGATAGACATGTTAGGGAGGGTCTAAGCTACCTGCGTTATTACTAACACGCACCAAGTAATGACCCTGGAGAAGTTTAAAGACTTGTGGGGTGATGCCTGCCATATGTATTTGGGTCAAATTGTTGATTGTTCTCCGCTCCAACTAGGCCTTTACTTCTCTTGCGTCACAAAAATTCTTCACGAGAAACCAACTACTAAAATAAATGTACGTGTTAAAACAATGGACGGTTGATTTAATGAAAAAAATGTTAGATCTTTTAATAAAAAACTCAAATTCAAATCTAAAAAATGAAAAAAAAAACTAAGTTAAAAAAGTTTTTCACAATAAAAGGTCCAATCAAAGCGCAACTCAAACTCAAACTAAATTAATCGAAATATAATTTTGAATATCAGTTGATCAAACGAGAGAGAGAGAGATCATTATCTTCCTGTATCCGCAGAAATTGATAACTAGAGTCCAAAATCAGTATTCAAATCCGTTTAGGACAGTGCAAAAAAGTGAAAGAGGAAGATTGTAACCTTTTTAAGTATTCTTACCTCATTTAGTACTCAATGCTTTGCTGACCTGGCAAGTGAATATAAAATCACATAATTGTATTCCAAATTTGTAATAGCTTAGAGCAACAAAGGTTGTGGTTACACATGCTTGTTATTTGGCAACCTAGGAGATGAATATCACCGAACCTTCAAAGCAAGCTAGAAATGCAATTGTTGACAAAATTCATATCACACTTAATAATAGGGAAAACATCTTATGCAGAAAGAAAGATCACCAAATCTAAATGTTGTTGATTCCATGCAAAGCAACCAAAAGAGGGTAAAAACAAAAAAGATAAAAGAAAAAGAAAACCCATTGTAATCCAATGTTATTTCCCAACACATAGACAAAGGATATCAAATCACAAACAACATTCTCAAAAATTTTATTAGTATTTTTAAAAATTTCAGTGATATATCTAAAACTTTTAGTAATATTTATAAAATTTTTCGTATATTTTAATAAATATTGCTATTTTTTAGATTAGGGGGGGGGGTTTGGCTTCACTCCTTATCAAATCCAACAGTGCTTTTTTTTTTTTTTTGGTGCAGACAGTACTTTTCTATATACACCTCTATTCGAACACTAATCAAATCAAACACAACTCAAATTATACCAAAAATCACATATTCAGTTGCATTGAAGCAATTAGTCCAAGAAACATGGGGCCTTATTTGAAAAGAAGGGGAGTCCACAAAAAGGGGAAACAAGGCCATATGTGATCCCAAATTAAAGGAACTCACAGGTCACCAAGTGATTAGGATTAGTGGCTGTGAAAGGCTTATCAACCTTCAAAGTAAATAAGGTTTCTTGGAATATTTGTTTGTCAAGAACCTAAAATTTAAGTACTCCATCATAACTTTATTACGTGCTTAAAAAAGTTTATTGTGCTATGTACTAAGATGTAAGCTACGGGTGCTTAAAAGTGAAGGAAAAACATGTTATCCATTTTTTTTTGGGTGTGGGGGGTGGGAAGTGTGTGTCCAGATTTAAAGAAGTCCGTTAGTTCAGAGTTTGGCTGTGAGCACCTAGACCACAAGATGATGAGTCCAAAATGTTTCAAATGTATACTCTCTTAAAAGGACACAAAGTTACTCTTTGCCACTTGAAGGTATGAAGACCATGAATGCTACTAGAGGCCAACCCAACCGATAACCATCTACCCTCAATCATGCTCTCCTTCACCCTTTAAAACAATCATTCATAGACATCACCATTACCATTAGAATCTCAACCTCCCAATCTCTCTCTCTCTCTCTCTCTCTCTCTCTCTCCCTCCCTCCCTCCCTCCCTCCCTCTCCCTCCAATCCAAGACACCAAGACACCGTGGTATCTACTTCTCTAAAAAGATGCATTACTTTGTCATTGAGCATTATTTGAGATGGTTTAAAATTCCTCTTCACTTGCACAGGTTTTAGCAGCAAGTAATGCTGATAAAGATAGTGCAAATGACAAGGCTATAGTAGATTATCAAGGGAACCCTGTGGACAAGTCGTGAACTGGAGTATGGGGCACTGCAGGGCTCATCTTAGGTGCTTCCACTGACCTGACAAAGTGTGTCGAAACTTAATGTTGTGGTCATTTGCTATAGTAAATTTAACCTTCCTTTTGCAGGAACCAAACTCTCAGAGAGAATATGAGTGATGGGAATATCCATGAGTTTGGTGACATACCTAGTAGGGCAACTCCACCTCTCATCTTCTACCTCTGCAACAGTTGTGTTCAAAGAAGAAAAATCGAACATGATGAATGTAGATAAGCATGAAGAAGAGCTAAAAACTTGTGCATAGCGACGCAAAGTTCTGTACTGAAACAGGGAGTAACATTGCCAACCCTTGCAACAACCATTCCCAGTATGAGACTGCCTCAATGTGGTGATCCAAGAAAAGAGCAATGCATTGTGGCCGGAAGCCAACTAGCAATGCTTTACACAGCACTTTACACTATAGCACTTCGGGGTGGTGGAATAAAATCAAATGTCTCAGGTTTTGGGTCTAACCAGTTTGACATAAGCGATCGATAGGAAGAAAAGGCAAAGATCTTCTTCAATAGGTTCTACTTCTGCATTAGTATTGGCTTCTTATTTGCTGTGACAGTGTTGGTATACATACAAGATAATGTAGGGCGAGGATGGGGTTATGGTATCTCTGCTGGGACTATGGTGATTGCAGTTACCATATTGAACTGTGGGACAAGGCCATACAGGTATAAGAGGCTTCAAGGAAGTCCTTTGACAGTTATCTGGAGAGTTGTTCTTGGCGTTGAAAAACAGGAATCTTCCTTATCCTGCTCATCCTAGCTTGTTGAACCAATATCATAATGCCAAGGTCCCCCACACGAAGATATTCAGGTAATTCCTTCTAAAAAGCACTTAATGATATTTTTCCCATAATAGGGCTCTCAATTAATAAAATTGAACTTCACTAATTTAACAAGCAAGTTTAAAGGTTGTATGTGACTGAATCACAGGTGGCTTGACAAGGCTGCAGTTATGGAGTACTACGCAGCTGCCAACGGATAGTTTCTAAAGTGACTCAAGTTGAGGAGGTGAAAATGGTCCTCAAACTCATTCCAATTTGATTGACATCTATCCTCTTTTGGACAATGCATTCCCAGATGACTAATTTCACCATTGAACAAGCAACCTTTATGAAGTGAAACATTGGCTCCTTTGTTGTTCCCTCAGGCTCTTTCTCCTTTCTCTTCATCACTATTCTCCTGTTTACTTCCCTAAATGAAAGATTATTTGTTCCCATTGCTCGAAAATTCACCCACATGGTTTAAGGGATCACAAGCCTCCAAAGAGTTAGAGTAGGACTAATTTTCTCAATAATAGCTATGGGGCTTCTGCTGTTATAGAGAAAATGAGGAGAGAAGAAGCAGTCACAAAAGACACCCAGATCAGTGCTTTTTGGCTAGTCCCTCAGTTTTTCCTAGTTGGTGCTGGAGACACTTTTGCCTACATAGGGCAACTGGAATTTTTCATCAGAGGGGCACCAGAGAGGATGAAATCTATGAGCACAGGTCTTTTCCTAAACACCCTTGCAATGGGATTCTTTGTCAGCAGTTTGTTAGTCTCTCTTGTAGCTGGCTGCGAAGTAACTTGAATAAAGGAAAGTTGGATTACTTGGATTACTTCTATTGGACACTTACAATATTAGGATTCATAAATTTCTTGGTTTTCCTGGTCTTTTGCCACGATATGTATTCTTGTAGTCCTATGTAAAGTAGCTTAGACTATGCTTTTTTCTTTGCTTTGTGTGTGTGTGTGTGTGTGTGTGTGTATGTGGGTGTGTGTGTGTGTGTCTTCTTCTTCTTCTTCTTGTCATTTTTATCTCAGATGTTCAAAACTAGAGGGGAGATCAGGGTTGAAACAAATGATACAGCTCATTAATACTGTGAGAATTAGGCATAGTAGTACAAGTTCTCGTCTTTGACTGGGAAGGACTTCAGGAATGAACACAAAATGATACCTCTACATCACCATTTTTAAAGAAGTGAATGAATGGCTCAAGTAGTCTCACATGTAAAATAGATGCTTTCAGCTATAGTAAAAAAATTCATATAGAGAAGTGAAGGCTTTTATAACCAGTCCCACTCAAGCAGTCACCAGGGGGATGGTCACACTCATATGCAAATTCAAAGTAACAACCCCTAAGCTGTAAGTAATAAGCTTGTGCTTTCAACCCATGTTTTTACCATTGAACCAAACAATTGTCCCTAGTCGAGAGAGAGAGAGAGAGAGAGAGAGAGAGAGAGAGTGCCATCATAAGTGCCCCTAGCCAAGGATGAAAATATGTATACACATAGTTCTAAAAGTTATGCTCCCTCACCCATCATTAGGCATCGCGAAAAATTTTCTCCAAGTAAAATCAATGAAGGGATCTCGATAACATTCCTTTGGCAGAAGAAAACAAAATGATTTAATTCCTTCGCTAGAATAAAACATTAATGCTCATCTCAGACATTTCCTATTTTGCTTCTCCCCTTGGTCCAGTTCTCATTGATTCTTCCACTGCAAATTTTTTATTTATGCAGTAAAAACACAGGGAAGATAAGGATTTCTTATCACCAGCCCAATTTCATGCTAAGTCGTAACTCTAAATGCACCTATTTCTCACAGGCTCACACATTAGAATGTAAGAGCCAGGGTTCTCAAAACATCAACTAAGAATTTAAAATCATATATGATTGCTCTTAACATAACTGAAAACAAACAAATAATGTGTTCAGATATGACAATCATGTTTAGGGTACTCCTCAATGCTGAGTCATTAACCAGTAAGGCAGCAAATTTAAGAATAACAAGGAAAACGATGTCAGTTGTATGCAAAACGTGCAGCAAAAATATGATTTCCTTGTTGTAAGAAACATGCTATCATGATCACTTTCATTAACAACAAACATAGACTAAACTGAGTCATTGATTCAAGCCAAGTAGACCAGAAATTGGCCATCTAGCAGAGAATGAAAATAGTATCACTAGCAGGAGTCTTGAACAATGAAACTCATTCAAGGCAGGTACAGCTGACCTCCATGTACTTGAACAAGTTTCTAAGCAGAATCAGCTGCAGAGGGAGGGAGATGGCTTACAAAAAGAGGAGGACGTAGAGCACGGTGATTATCTTCCTTTTCTTTGCGGGCTTTATACATCTCCTCCGTTTCAATCACAACTAATCTCTTCACCTAGGAACGGCAAACATGATGAATAAACAATGACAGCACTGGAAGCATCTCAAGAAATTGATGAAAGGGGAGTCAAGCAAACTTTTTTTAGAACCTGTTGAAGCATTCCCCGAACAGTAGGAGTATTCCATCGCATGACAGTTCGATTGCACTTGCGAAGACGTAATGCCTCTAGTGTACGTCTGTGTAGTCTTCTAGTTCCCGGAATTCCCCTCACTAATGTTATGTATAGATGAGGGCTCCAAGCAATTGGAGCACATGCTTTAAAAGCCTTAAACGCATTCATTTGCTTGTTCTTGCCTCAAAACTATAAAAAAAATAATAATAATAAAACATACTACTTATTTATGTTCTCCATCGCCAATACAACACTAAACACTTATTTCAATATGCATTCACCTTTCCAAGACCTTATCATTATTTATGATAAAGAAATGAAACTCCAACAAAAAGAACACTGGGATATTCAACATGGAAAAATGATTATGGGCTCAAGAAAAAGTAAATATAACAGCTAGAATTCTAAGCTACCCCTATGGGACATCACACGGGTTACATAGAGTTTTGTTTGCAAAGAAATTCATAGCAATTTCTAAGGTGAACGTTAGACCTTACTTGGGAGGGGGACTATTCATCTAATGAATTGTACTTACTTGCAAATAAGAGGAAAGATGGCTCCTTCATAGAAAAAGTTGGTTCAATTATATGTTGTCTAATGAAGAGTTCAAGAACACAAAAGGTATGCAACAAGCAAGTAACCCATAGCATATAAAAGGTTCAATAAATTCCATTTTCTATTGCTCCGCATCATCAACTCCATCCAGTAGAACTGGGACTCGAAAATTGTGTGTGTTGGTTAGGTAGTGCTTAGATTGCAACAAAATATGCAACTTACCTAGAGAGAGAAAGAGAGAGAGAGAGAGAGAGAGCACATAAAACCTTGAGTAATGCAAGACCCACACACTAAAATCAACAGATATGATGCATACTCCTCCGTGGCACTGTTTTGATCGAAGCTTACTATCATCTACTTCTCAATGACCAACCAGTAGAACAATAGCAGATGGGATTCTGTATAGTTTGTAATTGACTTACTATGTAGAAACAACATTATTCCTAAAACTTGCCACTGATTCAGAGGTTTTGGTATCCTACCTTAAAATCAAAGTGCTACTTCATATGTCTAAGAAAACACTGGACTTATAATCAGAAATTTGTACTAACCAAATGCCAATTTCACCATCATTTCACATCACACACGTAAGATAAATTCAGGAATCGGAAAGAAAAAATTAAACAATCAAAATATCAATAAGATCAAGACCCTAATTAATCACTTTGATGGAGAAATTGGTTCAAACACAACAACAACCATTTTTCTTTGGGGGGGGGGAGAGAGAGAGAACCTGAAAAATGGCAATTCCTCCTGCAGAAATCCGCACGTGCACGCGTAGAGAGAGAGAGAGAGAGAGAGAGAGAGAGAGAGAGAGAGAGAGGTATTGGAGTTGTCGTTTTTTAGGGTTTTGTTATGATAGTCGGAAAAGAATATGAAAAATTATTCGGCCCTCATTGGGTCGAATTGGGCCACGTTCGGGCCTAAGAAGGGAAATCTTTAATGCTTTTATTTATTTATTATTTTTTTTCTATACTATCGACGTCTAAATAGACTAATTAAATTTAAATATTATAAAATTTAATTTAATAATAGATTTTTTTTTGATATTTTACCACTCAAATATAGTTTTTTTAGGTAGTTAGCAAAAATTTCTTCAGACGAATATGCATTTTTTAAATAGCTAACGAAATTCATCAATGATTCAAATATAATATCAATAGACAATTGAATTAATGGATAAAAATATTAAATTTTTTAATCAAATCTCGGATTCAAAATTTGGGAATGAAAAAAATTATATCAGGAGAATTTTTCTTAAATTGGGTCTAATAATATTCAGACGGATTAGTTAAAATATAGTTCTGAATACCAATTAATCATAAAAAACAAATGATTCAAATATAATTTGAGGGTCAAGTCGATCAAACCCCTCTATATAGTTTACAAATCAATTAAATTTAAATATAATTGGCTCAGTTCTACCATACAAAAAATTGCTTGGACAAATATTTCTAAATTAAAACGAATAATTTTACATTATAACCTATACTCAAACTTTGTCATTGGATTTCAAATTATTATCGTGTCTTATTATCAAAAAGTGAGTTGGGCAAGGCATTAACGGAAAAATAGTTTGGGATGACAAATAGGATTTATCGTGTCATTGGATTACAAAATGTGAGATGCCTTTTAACCCAGATGACTTCATGCTGCAATTCGAGGAATGCAAAGGCCACCGAATGTCCTTTGGATTGTGCATTTCTTAACTCATGATAGTTTGGGATTAACTGGAGTGATCTTTATGCATACATTCTCCTTATCTAATTAATCAATGGACAGTTAATTTAATAGATTGAGATAATAAATTTATTAATCAAGTTTTAGATTTAAAATTTAAAATTAAAAAATATTATACTGAGAGTTTCATAAACATTTGAAATAAATTAATTAAAATATGATTCTAGATATGGTGAAAAAAAAAAAAGACATAAGTTTTATCCATTTTAAACTTTCGTAGCTTTATACGATCTTTTACAAAGTGATGTGCATTCATTGTGCATTTATAATAGATTTTGTCTTCCATGCTCCCAAAATTTCTTTCGACAGACGTTTGCGTTTTGGTTGGCAATTACTTTTGTACCTTTTTTTTGGTAAGGAGAAGCAACAAACAGCCCAACAACTACAGGCCCAAAGGAACGGCCCTACAAGACATGGGATTGCCTAATCTGAGGAAGCCATCCCCCAGTACCCTTTTTTGCCTATCTTTTGTACCTTTGGCGAACAATATGGGCGGCATGGGCACAGGCCTGTCTACTTCAAGATACTAGTTTCTTTACGTACTCCATCTTAGACTGATCCGCTCAATCAAGTGTAATTTTCTCGCCAAACATAGATTAAGAAAGCCATCAATGCGCATATGAGTTCACTTTCATATATGAGCATCGATTTCCTGCACTAATTCGGCCCTCCCATGATTTTGCTGTTTCCTTGTGTTGGGGAGTGGGGGGGTTGGGGGGATGTCTATTCCTGGCATATACGAACATGTTTTAGATGTTTGGCAACATGTAAATGACTTCTGATTAATTGGACCTTCTGATTTTAAGGCTCCATCCTTCTAATGTGTCGATGACTACTGAAGAAGCAAAGAAGTTGGATTATGACTTATTGACTGTTCAATCACCACCCTCAGTTAAGTCCAAGATAAGACTACTTGTCTTTGTTTCACATAAGACTACTTGCTGTTCAATTCCCTTAAATGGGTTTGAGGTTCGTCATATAACAAGTGACTCTTCATCGCCGACAATCAAGAAATACATGAGAACTGAGGATCTTGAGTCAGTAGGTGAAAGCAGTCCTGTGTTACCTTCCCCCTGCTCTTTTTCTAATGCAGGAACCAGAAAATGGCCCAAATTCCAAGTCAAACTGTCGGAAGGAGTCTAGGCAGCGGAAGCAATGTCAGGTCATAATTGCAGATGAGAGATCATCAACCTTGACTAAGCTCAGATTGGCATAGGGCACAAGTCTTCTTGCATGTGACAAGCAACGCAGAATCACCATGCTTATTTGTGATGCTTCAAGACCCAAGTGCAAAAGAAAGTTTCAACTTCAAATATGTCGATCTTACCCTACTATAAAGAGTCACTTTTTTAAGGTACAGTTCATTATATTACCCCAACAAGTGACACCCAGTAGCTTGCCATCCCATGTAAAGATTTTGGGTCTGGGTCTACAATACATGGATTACATGTTTTAGTTGTATGTAAGAAAATACTCTCTCAGCTAATGAGATATAACTCAACTAGCACCAACCCCCTCCCCTAAGAGCATTTGAGTTTGAGTCTCCCTTATGTACAAAAAAAAAAAAAACTCTCTCTCGGATGAATCACCTTCCATCTGTTGCTTCAAGAGAATAAATTTACGGAGTAAAAACAAAATAAACATAACATAAGAAGCAATCCTCCAATAGCATTCTAAGGATAACCATTAATGTGTGTAGAAACATGGAAAAATGTGTAAAAATTTAAAACTTTTTTAAATTTCTTGATAAAACATATATAAGCACTTCTATATCATCAACATAAAAACTAGCATAAAATGACCATTCTAATGTGTCCAACAACCACAACAACTGAACAAGATAACATGAAGCATGTCTGATCATAACCTAGTATAAACATAAATGAACTTGTCAGATTATAAGGGCAAGCATGGTCTGAAAGTGTAGCAAGGATGTGGCAACACCGGGGCCACTAAGACATTTCTGAAAACTTTTTATCTTTCCTGAACATAGCATAGATACACGACATAGCTAGACCACAACATGTATCATGGAAGTTCTTATACATCAATTAAAGCATGGTGAACATTATCACGGACATCAACATTATAAATGTCACCACCTAAGCCAACATAGACAAGAAACATAATTTGTACAATATCTCTAGAGAAAAGAATGATCTAAAATAAAAAAAAAGGATTTATGTCCCCCGGCACGTCTCTATCTTCTACTCCCCACCTGAAAAACTTGGAAGGCCGGATAAATGGGACAACAAAAGCTAAGGAAGTCCTGCAGAACCAATAACATGCATAACATTAGATGAGAATGCATGAAGCATGGATTGTGAAGTGCCATATTAATCTTGACATAATCATAAGCATGAATATGAACATAGGCATAAGAAAACATAAGGTAAGGGAGGGAGATGAACCGGAATAAATTTTCCACTGGCTTAGGTATTTAGTCTACAAGCATACCCGTTGAGTCAAAACATATACCCTGATCTACTCAAAGGAAAGGAATCTACATTTTCTTTATCATTTCTTATCTCTCTTTCTCTGGTCACTTTTTCTGTCAATATCTCTTTCTAGCGTCAAGTTCTCTAATGAATTCCATTAAAGTAGCCTAACATATAATAAAACATGGATATCGGTGCAAACTCCTCTCATCTGTTTCTCTTTTCTCATCTTGTAATTAAAGAGGGGAAGATTGAAATCGAGAAACAAGTTAGTGGGATTTGACTTTACGTTATACAACGGTTTGTTCCTAAAATCTAGGGTTGTTTTAAAGTGGAGTTAGACAACTCGATCACTTGCTTGTCCTGTCATTTATTCCTCCAGGGGAGAAGAAACTTAACTTTTACTTTATTGAACTATAGTTGTGTCCAACTTATGAGGAGGAAAGCAAAATGGAAATTCTTTTAGATCATTGAACAACAAAAAATCTCTTGAATTAAAGAATATAAATCAAGAAGAAAAAGAAAGCACAGCCCAGGAAGACCTTAGATCAGATGTACAAAAAAAAAAAAAAAAAAAAAAATAGAATTAGTTCCCTCAAACCAGCAAAAAGATATTGAAGAAGATTATGTGAGATCTAACATGAAAAAATGTAGAAAGAAAAAGCTATACAAAAGCCACACAGAACAGGTAGAGCCATAGATATTACCCTAAGAATTGACACCTTTCTGGCGTCACAAAAAGTTTATAACTTAACTCAGTCCTTTGGTGGCAACTGGAATCTCGGGTAAATGCTTTCCTCTTTTGTGTTGGCTGATTGAGAGAATAACCACTTCATCCACCACAGACAGAGTCTATTAGCATCACCTAAAACTTTTCTTAAAGCTTTATCTTATCCTTCCATTTCATTTTCCTCAACACAGAGCCAGTAACAAATGTGGTTAAATCTAGAAAAAGCCTTTTAACTTCCTTTCTCTTTATTTCATTTTCCTTCTCTTTGCAGGTGGAACATGCCATGTATGGGTGCATATTTAAAACATGAGCAAAATATGCTTCCAGGTGCTATATCGCATATAAAAAGAACATATTTTCCTTGAAAATATTAGTTCCTATCTCTAATGCTTGCTTGATCATGGCATGGCATGTGCGAATACACACTAAAGCATGACATAGCATGAAGCTTTTTAGTACAACATAAAGTGCTCTGAGATTGACCAGGTTATTATCGAGTTTGAGGGTAAAACATGGAATATATATGACCTAAGGCTAGACATTATCAAGCTCTTGTCCTCTCATAGGGAGGCAGAACAAGATCATTTCTCTTAAGTCATCTCAAATCTCATGCTATTCTAACATAGCAATTAGGCACAGAGACACAACCGCATCCGCATTTCATTTCTAGCATTACCATTGCATCCTTAGGCTAAAATGTAGCCTTCCTCTAGGTCAAGGTCTCATAATCACATAGTATAACATAAGCAAGGAATAAACTAAGGATAAAGGTTCAATTCAACGTACTTCCCTTAACTAGCCTATTCTTCTCGAGGCTTAGTATAAACTCTCTAATGTAAGGGCAAAACAAGTAACATAAACATTGTATAAACATGGTAGCCAAAAGTCTTAGCATCATCAAGTGATTTTCCTCCTCATTAGGTCATGCTCTCTGGGGCAAGTTTGTTCTTGAACTAATCTCATTTCTCATGATGTTCTAATACCATTATAACCTTAACATTAATACACCAAGGTTCCAAAGCCAATTTCACATCATAGCTCCTAAGGTAACATCACGAGACATGCTTCTCGTGAAGTAAAGAACAGACAAGCAGGCAAGAGACTTGTCTTTGAAACTTGATTTTCCCATAACTAGCTCAAGAACTTGATCCAAATCTCCAAAAAAAATCACGCATAAAATACTCAAATCTTCATTTTTTTTATTCCTTTCTCAAAATGAAGTTTATTCATGAATGCTATGTATCTAGATCAAATTTAGCAAGAGAGATCATGATGAGATAACAAATACCGATGCACAAGTATGTGCCGTGGCTATGTATAGGAAGAGGATGATGTTCGGCCTGTTCTTGGATGATTTGATCCATAGAGAAGCATCAAGAATCATCCTTAAAAGGAAACACGTTGGACATCCGGTGAATTTTAGAAAAGATTCAAGATTTGGTTCTGGGAAGAAGATTACCTTACCAAAATTCCGAGAACCAATATGAAATTTTGAAATTTGAGGCTTGATCAGTGCTTTGAATGGTTCAATTTTTCCTCTCAAAGCTTAAATTTTGATGTACATTCAAGGTTGATGAAGAGGAGTTAGGGTTTGAGAATGGAGTGTCAAGAAGATAGGGGAAAGGGAAGTAAGTATTGCGTCTGTGAAAAAATGTCCTTGCTTTATTACCAAAATGCCCCCATTTTCTTTTAAACATCTCTTGGGTTTTATGTAAAATGACTTTCAAGGATCGGAATTGTGTTTTCGTATAGGCTTTCGTTGTAAAATCCCACCCACAGGCCAAACCTTCGGCGAGAAACCAGAAACGTTTCAGGATCAATTTTAGTTTCTCTAAATTAGGAACCAAAAACCAACAGTTTTGAAATCGTCGGTTCTGAAACGCGGTCATATCTACCCCCAACCACCATCTTTGCCAACATCTGCATTAAAATGACGAGATCTTCCCGACAAACACATAATAGCGAGCTTTGACGCCAACCCCTTAAGCCAATCGGAGGAAGAACATCAACCCTCAACCTTTGTAGACTTTTTCGATTTATGCTAATGACGCAAGATTGGGGGAAAAAATGCAAAAAAGCACATGAAGGGGCCAAACAATAGTAGTGAAACCAATATTTATGAGAAAGATCCGGCCACTATTGAAGCTCCAAAAGAACTCAGTGAAACAGCAGCCGTCGGACCAATCTTGTCATTCTCCTCTTCCAACGAAATAGCATGTGCCGACCAATCACCACTGTTGGACATTTTTTGCACCGCCCTATAGTGGTCTAAAATGGATGTGTGAAGAGCATAGGGGGTAGAGGAGAGTAGGTAGCGATGGTAGTGGAAGGTTTTCTCAGGTTGGCCAATGTGCGCAAAGAGAAAACTACATCCCAAGATGAACATAATCGGAAGTTGTTTCTCGGAAGTACTATGAGTATCTTTCTTGAATAAGATTTAAGGTTTGATTATTGAGCATTAAGTTGCATATGGCTTTTATCTTTTTGCACCAATAGAAAGTTTAACTTCAAGGATAGCTTCAAAAGCTACATGTCTTGGGCATCTACACCCAACAGCTCAAAATCTCTATAAATGTATTACAAAAAATTGAATTTTCGATTATTATTGAGAGAGTTACTTAAGTTAAGCGCGACAAATACTTCACACCATGTGATTATCGATTCAAATTGGTTAAAGAAGAGCTTCAATAAGATGACCTCTCATATTATGTAAGAAATTACGATTATTTAACATTTTTGTGGATTTATAATACTTATTTTAAAAATAACAGTTATAATTCAAATTAAATATTTTATAAACGTAGAGGGTTTTACCTATTATTTTAAAACCGTGTACATGGTGAGTATTGTTTGCCCATGCACGCATACTAAAATAACTATATTTATAATGATAGTAGAGCATTTAGCATTTAACCGTTATCATTTAAAGTATATATTTATAAACTCAATATGTGTGCGGAATAACTCAATATGCAAGGGGACTAGGTTCACACTCTATAGATATTCAATGACTACATGTATCGATCATTGTCCGCAGGCAAAATCTTACTAGTAAAATATATAGACTTTATATTCGAGAATATAACTGTTTTGTAATCAAAAGTTCTCTAATAAAAGTGGTAAATGCTCGCAGTTTAGAGTTTTAAATTTGAACTCAATTAAAAAATATTGATATGAGTATATATAAAACCTCTAGAAATTATGAAAGATACCATTTCAATAAAAATTGCAACAATGAATTTATTTTAAATAATAATTATATTAATCAGATATTTTATGGAGAGTAGGGAAGCTGATGAACCTATGAAACCTTAAAAGGAAGAAAGAAGAAGGGGAAAAAATTCACTTAATCATGCACGTGGGGACTAGTCATCTACATTTTTGGGTGACCACACGCCCGAATTTGAACAAGATCTCCCACTCCTCGGATATATCAATATCTCTCTCTTGCTTGCTCTTTCTCTCTCTTCCGTGGCGCTAGGGTTTGTACACTTTATACAGAGTCTGTCACTCTCACTCTCACTCTCTGAGATGGCGATGGTCTTGGCCTCCTATAGTATCCAACGCCCTAACAAGGCCATCAGAGGTATAGAAGTTCTTTCATTTTAATCATTTTGATAATTCAATCGATCTCGCTTTTTAATCATTTTCAAAGGGTCTGTACACTTTATACAAAGTCAGACACACTCACTCTCTCTTTCTCTCTCTCTCTGAGATGGCGATGGTCTTGGCCTCCAATAGTATCCAAGGCACTAACAAGGCCATTAGAGGTGTAGAAGTTCTTCCATTTTAATCATTTTGATAACTCAACTGATCTGGCTTTTTAATCATTTTCAAAATAAAGTGTCCCACATAGCATACATGGACTTTCTATTTGTTCACAGCTCTATGTCACCATGTCTATCATCTTCTCTATCAGTCTCCGTGTGTTTGTGTATGTGTATGTGTGTGCAGACCTTTATTCTTTCTCTTTCTCTCTCTTATGTTTGCAGCTATGGACTTGTCTGATGATAAACAAGACAAAAGGAGGAGAAGAACAGGAAGTGAAGAACATGAAGATCATCAAAAGACTGCCTTAGATATTCTTCCTCATGAATTAGCTCTGGAAATAATCTCGCGGTTGCCTATAAAAACTTTAATGCAATTCAGGTCGGTCTGTAGACCTTGGAGAGGTATGGCAAAAGACCCTAATCTAGCAAAAATTCACTTCTTCCGCACTGCAAACAAAATTCCTGGTCTCATAGTATATGCTGATATTCCTCTTCAGAGTCAGATTAGTTTCATTGATATTTCTTCACATGATGAAGAAGTCGAATTGGCTCATCAAATTCATGTTCCTTTTGGGGAAGTGATGCCCGAATTTGACATCATCGGGTCGTGTAATGGCATGTTGTGCTTGCGCAGTTCATTGTTTCATGACCCTATTTTTGTCTACAATCCTTTTACTCAAGCCTGCCTAGAGCTTCCTAAATCTGTGTTATCATCAAATGGAAAAAAGCTTCCTAAATATGTGGAATATGGTATTCAAGAAGTGGTTTTTGGATTTGGGTATCATCCAAAGGTTTGTGAGTACAAGGTAGTCAAAATAGCGTACTACAGAAATAGTCGGGATGAAAAGCTTCTCGCTCAAAATTCACATGTTCAAGTCTTCACACTAGGGAGCAATTTATGGAGGAGTATAGGGAAGATACCCTATTTGCTTGATGGGCATCGTCCCTCAGAGGCTCTGGTGAACGGAAGACTTCACTGGGTGACTAGAAGGCAATATTTGTATCAAATAGTTTCATTTGACCTTGCAGATGAGCAATTTAGAAAGCTTCAAGGGCCTGTTGGCATCATGTGGAATTGTTTAGGGTTTTCTCTTGCAGTTGTAGATGGTTATCTCACTGCAACCATTGAACTTGAGGGCTACATAATGGAGATTTGGATGCTGAAGGACTATGATGTTCAAAAGTCTTGGACCAAATGTTACCAGTTTAGACCTAAACTGCCACAGGGTTTGTTTAAAAACAATCCTGAAGGGTCTTTGCCTTTGTATGGTAAGATTATCAGATTGTTGTGTAGGTTGAAGACGGGTGAAATTTTGCTGGAGTGCATGGGGAGAGCACTACTTTCCTGTGATCCAATGTTTGGCAAGTGCACAGTTCTTACATATGACAAGATGCCCAAATCATTTCAGGCTGTTGTTCATGTTTGCTGCCTCAATTGGATTGACACTCCAATTGATAATGCAAGTTTGGAGATCAAGGAACTATCAATATAATCTTGTGGTGTTTTTAGCATCCTTTGAATAAATTGGATCGTTGTTTTAAGTGAACAATTTAAATTACAATGTCATAAGTCTTATGTTCCTTTTTCGTTGTTGTAAGAGCCATGAACTGGCTTGGCAGGCCTTTTAGCCTTTACTCCTCAAGTTTGTAATAATTGTGATAAATATTATGAAAATTGTTTTGAATCTATGTTTCACCCTTTTTGTTATAAATTCTAGTGTTTTTATTTTATAATATCTAATGATGTTAATGATTTGAGTTTTTCTCTTGATCGTTTTACAAGTTTGTGTGAGTGATGTTTACACTTAGTTGGATATTGTGTTTCTAATGTTTTCTAACTTTAAACGTGGGGTTATATTTGTTATAACAAAAGATTTCGATTCAAATATTTATCTAATAAATTAAACTTTGAGCTTCGAGTTACATCACTTGGTTCTTGTAAGGAAAAAAAAAATTGGTCGATTTTGGTTCTTTGACTATTAATTCCTTAAATGAATAAAGACTTAATTTATATTTATTAGACCAAAAGTTTCAAGCGCAAATATTCCTATGATAAAATTAACATCCAAGATTCGAGATTTATTCCTCAGGTTTTATTGTCTAACCTAAGGTTTATTCATTTGATGAATTAAACACATTGGTCCGAAGTTTTATTCATATCTGTTGTTAAGAAAAAATGGTTGATTTTAGTTCTTTAAATGAATTTAGTGGTGTTGATGTCTTGATTGTTGTCAATCTGTAATTGTGTTCTAATTGTAGATTATGTGTTTAGGTTTTTATTGTCATTATTTGGGCAGTTGCGGGGTGTATTGAAGTGAATTGGATTAATTAGTTTTTTTGTTCTTTTTTGATTTTTTGTATTGTTTCCGAGGCATTGGGTCGACTGATTTGTGTTTATCATTTTGCTGTAGTTGTGAAGATTTTCAATGAAATTTTTCTAGGGTTCTTGGGGAAAGCTTTGGTTTCCTATGATCCAAATCATTTAGACTGTTGTTCATGTTGTTATTCACTATTGGATTGACACTCCCATTGTTAATGCAAGTTTGGAGATGGAACTATCTATGCAATCTTGTGAAACTTTTTGCATCATTTGAATCAATTGGACAAGGGCTTTTATCATTTTTGTTATTTGACTTAAAATACAATAACAATAAATTGAATCTTAATTCTAATATTTAGAATCGGTCATTTAAGAGACAAATTTGAAAAAAATAAAGAAAATAAAAATAAAATAAAAATAAAAATAAAATAAAAAGAAAAAAAAAAGAAGTAAGTAAATAAATCAATAGATAAATATGTAAAATATATTGATTTAATTTGTGTAGATTTTTCTACGTCATCCATTCCTATCCAATACTATTTTCTCTTCTAAACCCTTAATTTCTATGTCTTTACGAATAATTTGCATCTAAATTTTTAGTAGTTTATCTTTACGTTTTACAATATTTCTTCTATTTAAGTTCTCGATTTTCCTAATCAGGGCATTTTTTATTTCTTTGCACATGCTTAAACCACATCAAACGATACTTTCGCATCTTATCCACAATTGAACTAACTTTCAACTTGTTACAAATCTCTTCGTTTCTAATTGCATTGCTTTTAGTTTTTTTACACATTTATCTAAACATTCTCATTTCTATTATATTCATCTTTTGTTCTTGCTATTGTTTAATATCTCTATACTCAGTACCATATAATAGTGTAGGCTTAACCACAGTTCTATAAAACTTTCCCTTCAAATACAATGATATCGTGTGATTATAAAGAATTCCAGATGTCTTTCTCCATTTCATCAAATGCGTTTGAATCCTATGGTTTACATCTCCATCTATATTGTCATCGTTTTGAATGATAAAATCTAAATATCTAAATCGTTCACTTTGGGCACATCTTGCTGATATAACATAATCGTTTTTTATCATCTCGATAACTTTCGCTAAATTTATATCTCATATATTTGGTTTTCGATATATTTAATCTAAACTTTCTAAATTCCAGTGTAAGTCTCCATAACTCTAGTTTAATACCAACACTCTCATTAGTTTTATCAACTAATATTATATCATCTGCAAAAAGTATATATCATGGTATTTTATTTTGGATATTTTTTATTATTTCGTTTATTACTATTGCAAAGATGAAGTGACTTAATATCAAAATTTGGTGGAACCCAATGTTAATAGGGAAACTATCGCTCAAACTCCACAAGTTCTCAAGGATATCTCTAATTAGATTATCGAACTTAAAATAATGTTGGAAAATAAATTTGTGTTTTTCAACTGAAGAATGTGAGAAGGCAGGCTGGTCTTTTGGGGTTGGCCAAGGACAACTCATCTCTCTGTGTACTTGTAAAGAGGTGTAATAACTTGACTATACAAGTCTCCCATGTAGTCTATGAATTATGTACTTCAAATGCAAGGAAGCAATTTTCTGCAGTAAAATTATTCTTTCAATTTATATGATACTTCTCATTTCAAAACCCCATCAATATTTATGGTCTTTCAAATTATTTATGGTGCAATTTTACCAATGTTGCGTCACTTTATTTCATTTTTGGATGATCATAGATTGAAACAAGTTGATAGTGTCAGATACTGAACAAGTAAAAATCCTTAAAATGGTAGCAACTGGTTGGAGTTGGAGGTTTTGAGTAGAGACAAAGTTGACGTTATGAATTTAGGGAATACAATGAATAAGAAATTCATATGCATCACGTCACATATGAAAATACACTCTTCCGACATGTAGCTCTTAAACTCTTCCCATAAGCTAGTTGTTGTCTTTGTCAACATCTGCACTGACATGACTAGATTCTGGCGATGAACACACCGCAACAAGCTTTAGCACCAAAACATCAACACCTTAAGCTAATCCGATTAAACACCTCAACATTGAAATGATGTCAGATTGGAACAAAAGAAAATGGCACACTACAGGCACCAAACACAACCTTCAAGAGAAAAGTCAGGACACCATTGAAGCTCACAAAAAAAAAAAAAAAAAATGCTAGGGCCAAGGCCGCTGTTAGACCACCTTCAACCCACCCATTACCCCATTTCCCATCCTGGCCTTCTGTTCTTCCACCAAAATTTTCCACACCAGCTGCGATCACCACAATCAAAGACCTTTACATGGCCCAATGGTTTAAGCTAGGTGTCGGAAGAGTAGCAAGGGGAGAGGAGAGAAGAAGGTGATGGCAATGGAAAGTGTTCTCTCGATGCATGTTAGCAAACATGTGCCAAAAAGAAAACTATATCCCCTCGTCATTTAGAAATGAACATAATTGGAAGTTGTTTCTTCAAATTGGTACGAGTGTCTCTCTTGAATAAGATTTAAGGTTGGATTCTTGAACATTAGTATAGGAAAATTTTGGCCCAATGCATATGTTATTTATCTTTTACCAAGATAGAAAGTTTAACCCGCGCATATAGAATAGCTTCAAAAGCTGCATGTACGCTACCTAAAAAGAAAAAAAAACCATTCCGATGCAAGATGGCAATGTGAAATGGAGAAAATTACATCGCAAAATATTTTTTCAATGCCATTGCTGATAAAAAAGTGTCACAAATTAGGTCATTGCAACTTTTAATGCCATCACAAAATATTTGTATGTAAGCAAATTGCAATTACGATGCCAACTAGTGTTGCTATTTTTTTTCGATCGCATATCCCAATACAAATTGCATTGGAGTGTTTTGTGATGTTAGACGAGTTATCGCAAAGTTTGTCACATGTTCTACGATGATCTTAGTGATGGAATGCTTGCATTGCAGATTTAGCGATGGAAGTTTGCAACGACGATTGCATCACGAGAACAAAAGACGATGTTGTTGCAAGTGACATCTCTATATTCCCGATGCGTTGTGTATGGAAAATTACGTCCAACCAACGTGGTATGCATGGAAAATTATGTCTCAAATATAAATGTTTTTTGTAATTATTAATTTCCTGCTCTTGCAAAAGGTGTTGAAATATATAAACTTAGTTATATAAATTTTGTAGAAAATATTAAATTTTTTAAAATTATTTTGGTTCATTGATTATGAAAATTTTAAAATCTTTCACATTTTAAATCCGTATCAAAAACCATATTGAAATACTAGAATACATTTCAATTTATGAAAATATATCCAATATAGTAAATCGCGATCAAATATATAATAAAATTACAAATATAATGAGAAAAAAAATTATCTAAATCAATACAATATTCGAAAGATCTATCACAAGGGGTGAATGATTAATAGAGGAAGAGATGTATCCAAATATAAATTCATATCAAAAGAGGAAATGATCAATAAAGGGAGCTATAGTTGCATTGAAAAGAGACCTATAGTCGCATTAAAGAGTTCAAACTTTTGAGATTTTCGTGGAGTTTGGTCTTGAATCTACCTTATATTAGGCATTCATGTCCCAAGCAGAGAGAGAATCGAAAGCGACAAAACAAAAAAATTACTAAAATTTACCATAATTTTTTTTTAAAACATCGTCGGGGTTATATTAAATAACATAAAATAGTATATATTGTTCTAAATATTTAAATTCATAGGACAAGCCGATATTGAATATCACTAACTTTTTTTTTTAGGTAAAAACTGATTATTACTAACTACAACAAAATTTTTCATGGATCATAGCTAGATGCAAATGGAAAAATATTCTCCAATATGCCGCAAACAAACATTCTTGACGACAAAATCATCTAACCATAACCTTTGTCCAAATTTTTTTTTCTTTCAAAAGAACTTAATAAGAATAATAATTTTAAATACATAAATATTAAAAATAATCATACTCTTTCGACTAAAGAAGGGGTAGGATTACCTTTAAAGGGTGGGGTATCGTAATTAATTTTATCAAAATAAATAATTTAGCATATTTCAAAATATAATCAAATTTTAAACATACAACAATATTAGTTAAAGATAAAGTCATAAAGACATACAAATAATATTTATTTTTTAAAACTTATTATTTAATTACAAAAGTCTTCAAAGGGTTGGATGCTTTATTTATCTCAAGACACATATCAAATATCATTTTTAAAGATGAGTCGCAAACATTATCTCAAAAAGCCAAATAACAAACATCGTCTCGAGTCAAATGTGACCCAAGCAAAGAGTGATCGTAAAATATCGTATATCTGAAAATTAAATTTCACATTTTCACTTGTTTTCACTTTTATTTAAATATCAAATTTGTATTGCTTCTTTTAAAAATTATTTTCTTATATTTTTCAAAATAACATCGAAGAATTTTCAACTCGTCTTCTAAAGATCTTGTCGGATAATTTATGACATACCACAAAATATTCAAAATTATTTTTCAGTTGATTTTGTAGAATATTCATACACCGTTTCTAAAATATTTTCAAAGCATTTAAACTAATAAGATATTTGTAACTATTCTTCAAATATATCTAAATTACTTTTCCAAAGTTTAACTTGACAAATTTCAAATAGATATAATTTGTGTAAAACATACTCAAAATCATTCTTGTCATTTTTCAAAAATTTCAAAAATATTTAAGAAATTTCCAATCATTTGTAAAATAATTCCTAGTTATCCTTTACTTGAAATATAAATCCCTAAATTGATTTCCAAGTAAAAATTTGTAAAACATATTTTCTAAAACATTTTCTAAAAATAGTCTCAAACATTTTATCAATAAAACCTTTTAAAAAATCACATATTGTCCTCAGAAACTTTTAAGAATCTGCACTTATGTCCTTGACCCAAGATTTTCTCAAATCAGAGGGCAAATGGAGGTTTTAATCGTACAAAAACCTTGATTGGTGTTTGAATATATTGCAGAAATTATCCGAAAGTGGTTTTGAAGCTTCGACAATCATCGGACACTGATTCGGACACGAAGAAGATGATGTGCAGGTGAAAGTTCTGGGTTTTGAATGTGAAAACAAGGTCTCTGAGTATATAATTTATCATAAACAAGGGGATTGGAGCCTTACCCAAAAGAGTTGATGAAGAAGGATAAAGAATTTCTTGAAATTTCTTCTCTTTGCCTTCACAGTGATGAAACAGACGGTTGGTGTGAGGTACAGAGCGTCTCTGGTGTGGCTAGATTGTATCTTTCACGCTGAAACCTGATTTTGCTGAAGAGGACTGAATATAGAGATTGAGATAGAGAGAGAAACAGAGAGGGTTCGACAGAGCGATATTGAGAGAGAAACAGAGAGAGATTGTGGAGAGAGAAAGGGAGACAGATCGAGAGAGATACAGTGAACAGATTGTTCTCTGGCTTGGTCCGATTCGAAGAAGGGGAGGGTTGGTTCTTTTATAGCTATCATCAACGGTCAGAAGCATTCAAATATGGAGGATAGGATTTGGGCTCGAGTGTCCAGAGAGAAAATGGTTTGCATGTGGCTTGCATGCTCAGATACATGCTCTTCCACAGGCTTTTGCGACTGACTTCGGTCATGGACTTGTCCTACGGCCTTGGTTAAATTCCTGCATGGGCTTACTTGTGCAGGACCATTAGCCTTACGCAGAAGGGTTTTGCCACAACCTATGACTTCTCTGCTTAAATTGATTGGGCTGGAGTTTTGGAGGGTCCAGAAGCATTCAAATATGGAAGACTTTGAAAGTGGTCTTACAATTTATTGTTTTTTAAGGAACAACAGCAACCTGGCCTGCCCGTAAGTGTAAAACTGGTCCAAGTCATATTCTAATAATAATGATGATGATGACTAACATTAAGAAATTGCTTATACCTAAAAGTTTGGGCATGTCTTTCCAGTTGGCATTTGGAGGACCAAGTCATATTCTAACAAAGAGGGCAATCAAAGTAAGGTCTACAAATGACAATAAATATTTATTCGGGTAAGCACAATGTACAAATTCTTGATGGGTAATTTTTTTTTTTTTTTTTTTGCTACCACCATGTGTATTTGAAATTAAAATTCAACTAATCTGATTTGAATATTTACGAAAACTCTATTTAAAGAACGACTTTTTCAGTATAGTTTTTTCTATTTTCAAGATTTGAATTCGATATTTGATTAAAAATTTTAATATTTTATCCTAATATACCGACTGTCTGTTGATTGATGGTGTAAATCCAAAACCTTTCATAGTGCAATTACTAATAATTGAACTTTTTTAACTACCATAATATCTTTTTCGTAAAAAATTTGGTAATTTCGAGAACTAACAAAAAGTTATATGGTTATAATTCGTTCCAGATTTGTCACTTTATCAACTACTCCTGTTTAACAACCATGAGAGGCTGTTTTTTCCACGGAGAGAGAGAGGGGGAGAGAGAGAGAGAGGGGTTAGTTTTAAAATTATTCTATGTCGCGTACATTGTGAGCAGAGTTCCTTTTCATGATGCAATTTCACGGCAAGTGATGCTCTTGAGACTATTTCTAAACAGAAGCTTAAAAACCCCGTGGAATCTCCGATCTCCATTGTGAGACATGATGATGAAATATATATATATATATATATATAAATATATTTGATCGATCGGTATTTGTAATCATATCCTAATTAATCTATTGAGCTATTGTTGGATTCTTTTTAAAATGAGTTTTTTTGTTATAATTTTTTTTTAATATTTGAATTTGAGTTTTGATTAAAAAAATTATCGTTTTTTTTACTATTTCAACAGTTTATCGGTGATAACCCATGTAATGTGTATTATGATATGTCTCTGCTGCGAACCTTCTAAATTAGTGTCGATAGCTGGGGGTTAACACCCTCCCAGTTAGCCCGATTATAACATCTCTAGGGTCAAGTGGTGCATTTTTTGGGGGGATTCTTGTTCTTCCTTTTTTCCTTTCGTTCTTCCCTTAATGTGCCATAGTGATGTTGCTGTCAGCACCGGGGAGAGACAGACTGTTGAGGGCCTCTTTTCCTCAGAATGGTTAACTAGTTCTCTTACATCTATTCTTTCCTTTGGGTTTGTGTCTAGTTATTGTGCATTCATTGTTCTGGGCAGCGAAGTCAGACAGAGGAGGCAACTGACCCTAAAATTAAATTTGAAAATATATATATTATAGTAATTTTCAAAATACTGTTAAAAAATTTATAAATATCATAAAAATTTTTAAAAACATTATCAAAATTTTAATCATTTAAGATATAATTTTCACTTAAAAATTATAAATTTTATACCTCCGCCATGCATATCCTACTTTCCCTTAATATAAATATCTGATTTTATCTCTATTTCTAGGTGTAAGACCCTCTCGAAGAACCAGAAAGATCTTAACCATTTTTTTTTAAATATCAAACCAACCTCAAGTCCAATGAATAGAAAGAGTAACTACAGAGAGAGTTATCACTAAAATGAGTTTGACAATATTCGAATCGAATTAATCAGATTATAATTTCAGATATCGATTGATAATATATTAAAAAAAAAGTATCGGAGTTCTCAGATATTTTATGATATATTCTGATACTCATATATTTTTGCTTTTTTTTTACATGTGCACATGCTTTTATATATATATATAAGTATTGGAGTTCGATGGTGGAAGATGTGAATGTGTATTTTGAGCACATATGAAGCCTGTAATTTATAATGATCAAAGCTTTTGTTCAAAGCAATCCAAGGTCCCAACAGCCAACCTCTCACCGGAAGACAACTTTGTGAAATTTAATGAAAAGTACATTTGGGAAATCGGGTTGACTTTTTAGACCTTGTTTGGTCCCACTTCACGTTGTTCTACCTTTGTCTTTGTCTCCTTGTCCCATACAACAGGATGACACAAATCTAGACTTGATGGCTTTTCTAGAGTCATTAATTCTGTTTTCGAAAATTGAATTTTTTTGAAAAAAAAAATTGTTTTAGAAATAGATTCTAAGTCTGTCTCTCTGTCTCTGTCTCTCTCTCATGTCTCATGTTGTGGCCTATCTAAATCTGCACCTTTCTAGAGCCATGGCTATTCTGCGAAGCATTGGTGAAGAATCAAAGCCACTTTTAATTATTAGTCGCAATTACAATATAATATGATTTTTATGATAAGATACAATTTTAAAAAAGAGGGACTCTTTAATCACATTTTTAGATTTATAATTAGATTGATATTTAAACTAAATTACTATCAAAATCAGTGAAGAATACAACTCATATCAGTGACAAAAAAATAGTTTAATAACTGAAATTCTAAAAAAAAAAAAACTAATGAATGAGGTAAAAAAAATAAGTGAAGTAAAACGACAATAGAACTAAAGAGATGACTATCCGTGGGGCCTAAAAAAGAGAAAAAAAATCTATATTAAAAAAAGTGAAGGATTCAAGAGAAAAAGAGGTTAAAAATAAAAAAGTAAGGATCTGAATAAAAAAAATAAAAAATATGGTTTAAAAATAAAGAGATAATCATTCGTGTGGTATCAGAAATTGAATGAAGAAAAAAAAAGTGTGGTCTCACCTGGATGAAGGGCCGAAACGGAAAAAAAAAGATAAAAAAAGAAAGGATTTGAACAAAAATAAAAAAAAAATAAAGTATGGTTCCAAAAAGATAAAGGATCCAAGTGATTGAAAAAAACAAATCGAGTCAAAATAAAAAAGTGTAAGGACTCATATGAAAAAAAAAATTAAGATCACAAAAATATGAGACGACGAAGTAAAAACATTTTTAGTTTAGTTTTAAACCCACGTATTTTGATTTTTAACTATTCCAATTTTTTTGTTTTTAAACCGGAAGTAAAATTGGAACAAAAAATATATTAAAAAATTAGACGAGGGCATAAACTGACCGTCAGATACAGAGGAATCAAAACCCTCAAAATTTAGTGAATATATGTGATACTCTCGACTCATTTTTACAATTTCATAAGTATTGTATTGTTTTATTTAAAGATTTACTTGTCCCAGCCGGAATGATAGACTGAAAAGTTGGAATACACCACAATTTATTGTATTTAATAATATTTTTATTATTATAACTTATCAATATTTAATTTTTAAAAAATTAATTAATCATTCAAACTATCGGTCCGAATTATTAATTCTTGAATCTTTAAAATAAAGATCTAGAACTGAACCTTATAAATATGGTTTCAATTCTATTTCTAGAATTGTGAGCCGATTAATAATTTTTTGAACTGTTGATTGCAGTTCAGTCCAATCTGATTCTATGGTTTGATTTAAGCTATGACCATGTCTAGTTTTACGGTAGATGAGTTTTGACAGAATTAAACGAATATATATATATATATATATATATATATATATATATAAAGTAACAGTAATAAGAGTCAAAAAAGCATCGAATGATAAAAGAATGGATAAAAATTATTTAAAATATTGCATGAAACGATGTAAAATGTCACGATCGAATGTATATATCTTGGAAATTAAAGTTATTTTTATAACATAAAAGTAGTTTTATAATATACAATAAAAAGTTATTTTTATTTAATTAGTACACTTTGATAAAAAGGTCGGCATGAGTCGATGTTGTTATTTTGGTACTTCATTGTCGGGCTAGAACCGCAAATTACAAAAAATGGGAAATGAGAGAACTCTCTTCCTTGTGCAGGTTGTATCAACAACTCTTCTTTTTCTTCATCTTCTTTTTAATTAAGAAGATAAGTGTATTATTTGGGTTGTTTTAATTTTATTATTGATTAGTTTCGGTCTCAGTTTTAGTTGGCATGAAGAAAAATTCATCCTGTTGTTCTATGATTTCTTGTAGTAATTTGTATTTCTGAGACGATGGAAAAGTCGAGATTTATAGGGTATTTTAGGTTATAGCAATTGTTATAATTTTTGTTAAAAATTAAGAAAATTATATTTTTGTATTATGTGTGCGTCACCACTTTTTTTTAATTATAATCAATATGTTTAAAAAAATTAAAAAAAAAAGGGAAGGGTCCAAATGTGGATCGAGGTCCTAAAATAAAGAAAAAAAAATGTATTTAAAAAAAGATGAGGAATGAGGGATATTTTTCTTTCTTTTCCTTCCATTTTCCTCTGTTCTTTCTTCTTTGACCACTTCACCCCTCTTTTCTCTAAAATTTACTTCAATTTTATTTATTTAAAGCCTCTCGCTTGTTTACTTTCTCTTCAAATCACAAAACACTCCTTACTCGAAACCTTAAATGTCTTCCCCCCCTCTCTCTCTCTCTCATTTAAATCAAAATCGATCAAATCTAAATCTCTAATTAAACCCTAAATCCACCGCTACCGCTACGTAATTCTGGACCAAGGTGAGTCTCTAATCAATCTATCATTGTCTCTTAGATTGTCTCTCATCTCTCATGTCTTTTCCTTCCCTTCTCTTATTTGATTCGCTTTTTCTTTTTTGTTGAGATGTGATCTCTTCTCTCTCATCTCGATCAATTGATAAAAATCGTTATATTAATCAATCACTTTGATATTTGGAAGGAAAGTAAATAAAAACATATCGAATTATGTAAAAAGAAATTAGAAATTGACGAGATATTATTGATTTATGATAGATTCATGCGATCTGATTTGTTGATTTGTGAAAGATTCAAGAAGATCAAAGTATGTTTTGAGCAAAAGAAAACTTACAAGGAAAGACAAAAAAAAATAAGGTATTATTTGGGAGGTTAAGTCAATTTTTAACTTGTCTTATTTTATGTATAATATCTTTCTAGCTAAACTAAAAAAATTACTAGGAATTATAGAGTTTTTACAAGTGGAAGTAATTTTTTTTTTATAAAACAAAAATAAATTATCATTATATGGATGATTTTTTGAATCGAAAAGTCACACTTAATGTCAAATTAACTATATCATTTTCTTAACCATATCATTTTCATTTGAAAACAACTATTTTCTCCTTCTTATGCTGTATGTCAACATAAGGGATGGTGGACCAATTCTATACCTATGCATATAGATAGTAATTTGACATTACACTTTTCTTATCGATATATATACATCGTTTCCTGGGACAATCAGAAACATTATTTATATTGCATCAATTTAATCTCGAGAGCTAATTTCAATAATCTCTCTAAATCTCACTTATCAAATAAAAGATAAAGAAATTGATCATGATTTTAAGATTTTTCTGATATATTTTTTGGTATTTAAACACAAAAAGCCGAAGATTTTTTTGTTGTCGATATTTTTCAAGAAGGGAAAGATAATACTTTGTTGTATATATTGCATTTTAGGCCCTTTGGTTGTGTCTTACCCGTAAATGATATTGCTAAAATGTATCCACTAAACCTACCTTCTTTGTCACATTTTGTATGGAACAAAGCTAAAAAGCCTTCTCTTTTTGACTAAATCTGTACCACATAGAACAAGTCCTCATGCAACTACTGCAAAAATTAAAAAATAAAATAAAAAATAGATTCTTTTTCTTATTAGATAGAAGATTTTGTGTATACCTCTTGGCTCTTGTTTCTCATGTTTCCACAATTAATTTTATTTATTTATTTGTTTTTCACAAGAGGATCGAAAACTCAGCCCCTAAGACAAAATCCCAAATATCACTACCCATGGATTTTGATCATTAGTTGACACAAAGATATGAGAATAATTCTTAATTACATTTATTACAAAATACTAATTATCATTAAGATTTAATTAATTATATGATTACATGTTGCGTCGAATAACTTTATTTTAATTTATTTTGGTCGCATTTGATTCACACATAAAGTCCAGATATTTTGAATTATGGAGCGAGAAATTATATAAATTTTTAAAATTATATTTGCTCGTTCATTTATTTTATCTTTTTAGTTTATTTTTATTTTTTTCTTTCATAGCTCTCAATTTTGAAGTTGCGAAATATATGACGAGTGATTAATAAATATAATTTGATTAATAACAATTTTAAAATTATTGACGGGTAAATTTTAATTTGGTCTTCGAAATATTTTATTTCTCTAATCTATAAATTATTTTATTTTGTTTGTAATATTTTTAAATTAAAATAACATATTTTTGGTGAAAAAAGTATGATTTAATAAATAAAAAAGTAAAATTTTCTATAAAAAATACTAAAATTATTGTATTAATAATTTATTTATTAAAAACCCCAATTAATTTTATTTAATTAAAATCTTAGTTTTCTGAAACAGATCTATATGTTTTTTTTTTCTTTTTTTACCTTTTATAATTTTGTTACCTCTTAATTCGAATATTATAGGAAAGAAATTAAGCAATACAAAGCACCAAAGCTAAATATAATATTTTAAGATTTTTTAAAACTTAACTAAGAAAGGAAAAAAGAAAAAAAGAAAAAGAGAAAAAGAAAAATGAAAATTGATAATTGTACGACAACAGAAAATAAATGACAAAGCATGGCATTAATAGACGTGGTCTCGTCGCTGTTCATGCCCGCATTCTAACAAAATCTCCCGTCGTCCGACATCTCTCTCTCTCCTCACCCCCAAATCCGTTCCGAGGACCTAGGGTTTCTCTCTCTCCCCTCTCTCTCTATCTCTATAAAACATTTCTTTCTCTCTCTCTCTCAGTTGAATCGCTCAATGGCGAAGACGAAACCAGGGAAGAAGGACTTGGATTCCTACACTGTCAAAGGGACTAACAAGGTCGTCAGAGGTATAATTTACTGATTTTTGTTCCTTCATCGTTGTGTTCACCTTTTAGGTTTTGAAATAAAATGTTTTCAAGATTTTTTTTTCAGTGTTCAGCTAAATATGTGGTTCATTTTTGCTGGGTTTAATGAATTGGTTAAATTAGTGTTTGCACTGTTTAAGTGTACTGAGAGTGAGAGAGAGAGAGAGAGAGAGAGAGAGAGAGAGAGAGAATCGTGTGATTGTTGTGTTTTGAATGATTTGGTTAACTAATGTTACTCTCGTCATTTTTGTGTGTGTGAGTTTTTTGTCTTTAGTTGCAGAGAGAGAGAGAGAGAGAGAGAGAGAGAGAGAATTTTAGCTAAAAATTATGTATGATTGTTGTGGTTTGAATGAATCGGTTAACTAATGTTATTCTCTTCATTGTTGTTAGAATGTAAATTTTTTATCTTTAGTTGCAGATTTGTGGGCCTTTGGAATTAATTTTCATTGTTTTTGTGATTTGAATGAATTTGTTTACTAATGTTGTTCTCTTAATTACCTTATGAGCGAGTCAATGTGTTTAAGTTAGAGATTGTGTGTTTTTTTTTTTTTTTTTTTTTGGTTTTATTTTCAGCATATGCTACATGGACTAAATGAGTCAAGAACCAAAGGGGTTCATCCTATATGGCAGTCCATATGAGAAGAAAAAAAGATCACATCCTTTGAAGTTAAATAATTTTGAATTTGTCTAAATACCTTCCAAATCAAGGGAAAAGATTTTTAAATAGATTGTCACGTAGGATCTGGTCTATTTAGTCTCCTTGGCATTATTCTTTATTTTCATTGTTTTATCATTTTTTTGAACGTTTTAAGTGAAGTAATTAACTAGTCTTCGTGCCTTTAGTTGGAGATTTGTGTGTGTTGGGAGGTGGTGGGGTTTATTTTCATTGTGTCTTTTTTTTTTCCTTTCTTTTTTTATGGTATGAGTTTCTTTTTAAAGCTAAAGATGAGTTTGGTTTATGGTGTTTTAATCAATTGATTAACTGGTACTATTTATTTTGATTGTTTTGAGTTTGTAAACGTGTATTATCTTTTAGTGGGAGATTGTGTTTTGATGCGTCCTTCAGACTCCGATAAGCCACCATATGTTGCACTTGTTATGAAGATTGAAGCTGATCATCGGAATAATGTGAGGGTGCATGTTCGCTGGTATTATCGGCCTGAGGAGTCTATTGGAGGGCGTAGGCAGTTTCATGGTGCAAAAGAGTTGTTTCTATCGGACCACTTTGATTGGCAGAGTGCCCATACCATTGAAGGGAAGTGTACTGTTCACAGCTTTAAAGAATATACCAAGTTGGAGAATGTTGGGGTTGAGGACTACTTCTCTAGATTTGAGTATAAGGCTGCAACTGGTGGATTCACTCCGGACCGTGTTGCTGTGTAATACCCGATTCTTTTTGGTTCCAGTATTTAGAGGTTTTAGGCCTAGTGGCTGTATTGGCTTCTGGTTGAATGTTTTGCCGCTTTTGCAGGTACTGCAAGTGTGAGATGCCTTACAATCCGGATGACCTCATGATTCAATGCGAAGGATGTAAAGACTGGTAAATGCTGTTCATCACTTTTGTGCATGTCATTTGAATTACGATCTTCATTCGAAGTTGAATTCTTTGACTGATTTATCATGTACTGGTATAAAAAAAAGCAGGTTTTGAATGTAACCCTTTAGAACCAAAAAAGTTTGTGCATTTCTTCCCACTCGGCACTTGAGGGTTAGATCCTGTTCTAACTCGTTCACACTGATCTAATGTCCTTGTATATAAATCTCTTAGTGTACTGTAGGCCCGGTTGTTGTGTGAATTATTTTTACGGATGCACTTGCATGTTACTCTCTAGAATAAGAAATTTGCTTTCATTGCATATCTATAATTGATTTTAAGTGGTATGCTACTCCAACTTTTTCATTTTCTTATGCTGTGCAAGCTTCTTTAAATAGAGATTTGTGTATCCTTTCGCATTTTTTCTTTGGTGACCTTTGGTGAAAAATATGGCTACTTATTATGGATATCAGATTTGCCTGTATCAAAAGGAATCCCTAGTTGCTGAAGAGCAATTGATTTTTACTGTAATTTCTTTTAACCTGATCATCGGTGATGCTAAAGAAAATATTACTTTTTCCCTTTAGATATGTATACCCTTTCTGTGAATTCTTTCCAGAACTTGTTTGCTATAACGGTTTTACACTCCTTCCACATTCCATTATTTGCAGTATTTTATTATTTCCCAATATTCTACTGTAGCATTATGGTTATAAAGGGGTCTATGCCTAAGTGTGTACTCCGTAGTTCAACAAGTTGTGGTTTCTGTGTAAGGGTTTAAGCATTGAAGTAAACATAGATTAAAATATTGGGGTAAGATGTATGATGTGGAGAGAAAAATCGTGATTCTTGTTGTTTAAATTTCTTAAAAGTTACAATAATAGAAGTAGCATGGTTGAAATGGAAAGCATTAGATTACTTTATATACTGTTTTAATTTGCTTGAAGTTAAGAAATGTTTCCATTTTGGTTCTGGGATAGGATGGAATGCTTTGCAGCAATACAGCCTACCTATTGAAGTGGATGTGCTGGATGATGCTTATAAATGGTCTTCATTTAACACAGGTAGAAAAAGAAGTGAATAAATTTGTGACTCTGAAGAAGTGGGAAATCGCTTCCATTGATGAGATAATGGGAGAATCTATTTTAAAGATCATATATGAGACAAGTTGATGATGTGAACCACTGGCTGAGCTTATTTATTTTGATATATTATTATTTTTGTTATTATTATTACAATTATTTTCTAGCGGTGTAGTCTTATACTAGTTGCTGTTGCTCTTAAAGATCAAAATATTTGGGGGTAACGTAAGTATGTGCGGTGGATGTCATACAAAAGAACATTTGCTAGCAACTTAGTCTTCCTTTATGTTCTGGATGTAAATTGTACAATTTTCCCGGAGAGAAACTTTCAGATCTTGAAGCACACGTGCTACATGCAGATGAGAATTCTGTTTGATAAGAGGGGAACTCATAGGGTATGATCAAAGGTAAAATTGCTCTTAAGGTCAAGTAACCACTCTTCAATTTAGTTATATCTCTGTTGTAGTATTGAAGCCGTCATAAAGCTTTTAGTGGGTGTTGGTGCAGAGATTAGATGCTACTTTTTATTTTATTTTTTCATTTAATATAGTTAGCTCTAGTTGGAACAAATTAACCCACCCATTACACACTTGTGAGTTGGCTGGTTTTGTTTAATTAATATAAGGATCCAAGCTGGAAAAAGTTTTGGTTATGTTTAGTAAGTAGTCAGGCTCAAGATAGACTCATTTAGGAGTGAGCCAGGTTTAAACATGGGTTCGGCTTAGTTCTAAAGTCCCTCTAGCGATTGAACAGAAGAAACATGGACTGGTAAAGCCTTAGCAAAATTCTAAGGTTTGTCTAAACTTCAGTCCAAGTTTGGCTTGGCTCATTTGAAAGGAGTTTGAATATATTTGGCATCTTTTCTATGTTTGGCATCTTTTCTATGAGCTAAGCTTGAATAGCTCTCTACTTGGCTCCGCATGTTCAGCTGCACCATTTATAAGATTAGCAGCAAGTCATGTCAACAACATTGTAGATGAATTGGAATTTGTTTGTGACATCTAAGGATCGCCCACAATATTTCTAGCAAGGACTGAGCTTCTGAAGTAATGATAGCAGAACCCTAGTTTGCGTGTTTGACTGGAAGGTTCTTTTCGTAATGATAGAATGCTTTATACTATACAATGTAAGATTATAACATGCAATGACACCTGCCCTTTTGCAAAAGATTGACACGGACATGCTGAGAATTATGATTTTCTTCCCTTGTTTTGTTTTTGTTTGTTCTTTTTTTTTTTTTTTTTTGGTGGAGGGGATGCAGTTGAATGATATCTTTGCATCATAAACTTGTAATGTAATTGGACGCTCTGATTTTCAGGTTCCATCCTTCTTGTGTGTCAATGACTATTGAAGAAGCCAAGAAGTTGGACCATTTCTTGTGCACAGACTGTTCACAGGCCGATGGCAAAAGAGCATTTAATGGATTCCCTCTATCGCCGTCTAAGGTTGGAATACTTTCTTGCCGTGTTTGATGCAATTGGATACATGTAATCAGTACTTTTTTTATGCTATGTTTATTTCCCTGAATGTTTCTTAAGTTATTTGAATGTGCAATCACTTATCTGCTCTACTATCTCAATACAAAGAGATTCTGAATTCAATATGAGTTGGACTTGAGCATGTCAAAAGAGGGAAATGCTTGTGCTGCTTAGATCTGCTGCATATTTGTTGTTGTTGTTTTCCTTTTTGGGTTGGGGGCGGGGTTCTATAGCATGTGGATCATCTCATGCATGTTAGGTTATCTACTGTTGGCCTAAATGTCATGCTTGTGCCCACCCAAATATGGGTCACAGTGGTTGCTCGGCCCAATTTAATTCTGTTTGTACTTTATACTAGGTAGATTCAAGGCATGCTTACTCTTTTGTGCTACTATACTCTCTGATATGTGCTCAAGTTTCGGCATTGCGGCCCTTTTCCACCTCTATTATCCAAGATCAATAGCTCATCTTTTGAGTCAAATTAATTGTGTCTAGGCATATTTTCTCGAAGAAAAAAAAATAATAATAAAGGAAGCCTGCCGTCTTCCTATGTATCTTCAATGTTTGAAAATTTATGTAATACCTAAGAAGAGGTTAAACCCAAGAAGAGGTTAAACCCATTATTCTCTTCCACACAAAGCCTCCTCAAACTTTGACACTAAAAAAATCAATTAGGTGATTGTTGCTACGAAGAAAATTGAACCTTGCTGATACATATTGACTTGAAGAGATAAACCAGATTTGAGACTGATCAGATCCATTATCAGATATCCACTTCTAAGGATGATGAAAATTTTGATATAAAGAGTATCAAATAAAAAGACTTTATGCCACAAAATTCAAGATTTCTTGGAACAGGCCTGTGCAAGCTAAATAAAATAAATTATGGGAAGAAAAACTTTCTATTGCCTATTTTCTTGAAATATTGTGTTTTATTGGTTATGTTCATAATTGATCCATGTTGCCCTCCATGCTATGCTTCATTGGTTTCAGATATTTTCCTAAATGTTCTCAAACTGCATATTAAAAATCTATACAATTAAAATCCATCTGAAAATGGATATCATTTTTTCATAATGTTTATGCAGAGAGTATTTTTGCTAGATTGTTCCCCCAGGATTAAGTGGTCTGTGGTCCCTCTTTTCCTAATTAATTTTATCCTATTTTATTTTATAGGAGACCTGGTCTTTGTTTCTCTTGCTCCTTACTTATAATATTGCTAGAGCAGGGATGAAAGTGACAATGATGCTCGTGATTAGCTTTATGATGGGAAATATTCATCAAGATTTTTTATAATTTTTGAATATCAAGAGGTAACTTCCTCAAAAAAAAAAAAAAAAGGTAATAACAGTTAGTGACTATTGCACCCATTCATACTGCACTCGCACCAGAAGGGAAATAAAAAATGTGTACTGAACTGTTGCCAATGGTTAGGATGTTCTTTTTTATGGATGTCTGTAATCTCCATTAAGAAATATAAATAGTTGGGGCCGTCTGCCCCACCCCCGGGGAGGGGGGGTTCTTTTCCTTAGGATGATGTTTACCGTACGACATCCAGTTCCCTGCAGACGATTGCAGTTATTATTTAGTTCTAATGCTGAAATTGAAAATAAATAAATAATAGAATCACTATTTGAATTTGAATCATAATTCAACTCCTAATATATTCCATCTATAGGTGAAATGTAATCTAAAATGGTTGGGACTTTATTAAGCATTTGCATTAGGCATCTCCTATAGGATATGTGTGAAAATTCTGACATTTCATTCATATCTTGAAAAAGTATTTACATTATCTATTTATGTACCAAGTCTATAAGATTAGTTATAGGAGATAGAAAACATCTAATTAACTAATTTTTAGCTAACTGAAATTGATTTGATATAACAAAATGCTAACTAATTACACAACAATCAACTAACTCTTATTGTCCAACACTCCCCTTCAAGCTGGTAGATATGTATTACTAGCTTGCTTATAAGAGTTTCAAATCCAGTTGTGCTTAAACCTTTAGTGAAGACATCATCTAGTTGATCTTCTGAAGAAACATATCTCAGATCAAGGAGTCCTGCTTCCAACTTCTCTTTAATAAAGTGCCTATCCACTTCAATATGTTTTGTTCTATCATGTTGAACTGAATTATGTGCTATATTGATACCCAAAAAAATTATGTGCTATATTGATTGCAGACTGATAATCGCTAAACAACTGTATGCTCTTCCCTGTCTTAACTCAGAGATCTTCAAGAAAAATTTTTAGCCACAACTCACAAATTCCTAGAGCCAATGTTCTAAATTCTGCATCTGTTCTAGATTTAGCCACTACATTCTGTTTCTTGCTCCTCCATGTCACCAATTTATTTCCCAAAAGGGTACAATATCCTGATATCGAACGTATATCAACATGTGAGCATGCATATAGGTTTTTAGGGTTAAATCTTCTTCTGATCTAAAGAGAATCCCTTTCTGCAGGGTAGCCTTCAAATAATGAAGAATTCTGTCTACAGACTGCATATGAGTTTTTCCAGGATTTTGCATAAAATTAACCCACTACACCTACAGCAAAAGTAATATCAGGTCTTGTATGAGACAAATAGATCAATCTGCCTACAAGCCTCTGATATCTTTCTTTATTCACTCCCTCCTCCTCTGCTTTGGCTGCCAAAGGATGATTTTGTTCAATAGGAGTGGGAGCTGTTCGACCACCAAGAAGACCAGTGTCCTTGAGTAAATCAAGAACATATTTCCTTTGGGAGATGAAGATATCACTTTTGGAGTAGGCCACCTCAATCCCTAAGAAATACTTAAGATTGCCTAAAACTTACATTTCAAACTCAGAGGCTAACTTTTGTTGTAAGGCAGCCTGCTCTTGAGGTTCATTGCCAGTCACAATTATGTCATCCTCATAAACTACTAAAACTGTTGGTTGCTGTCCAGCATGCTTAATGAAGAGAGTATGATCGCCTTGACTCTGAATGTAGCCCATACTTCGAACAGCCTTAGTAAATCTCTCAAATCAGGCCCTAGGTGACTGTTTAAGACCATATAAGGCCTTTCTGAGTTTGCATACCTTATCTGGTCCTCAGTTATGCTGAAAACTTGGTAGAAGATCCATGTAAACCTCCTCTTTAAGATCCCTGTATGGAAATGCATTTTTAATGTCAAAATGCTGCAAAGGCCAATGATAATGAGCTGCTAGAGATAACAAGACCCTCATTGTATTTAGCTCTGATACCATGTGGAAATTCTGAGATTTCATCCATATCTTAAAAAATTATCTACATCATCTATTTATACACCCAAGTTCATTAGTTATAGTTGACATAAAGGATCTAACTAACTAATCTCTGCTAGTTGAAACTCATCTGATCTAACGGAATACTAATTACAAAATAATCAACCAACTCTTATTGTCTAACAATATGCTTGTTAATGCTCCCTTTTCCAGCTGTTGGCTTGGCTTGTAATATTGCTCCATATTTTGCTCTTTCAAAAAATAGATGTTTTCCCCCCTTTGTAATTGCAAACCATCTAATCTTTACAAAATTGTATTCCAGGTGGAACCAAAGCGCAGGAAAAGATAACTTATTGACCAGAGGAGGTATTCAGTTTCCTTGCACATTAGGTCTAGGATTGCTGTTGTTCATGTGTCATGGAATTGTATAGTGCAGAGAAGATATTGTGCTTGCACACATTGGAGGCTCATGTTAACTTTTGTTATTCTCTATATATAATGAGTGGCTTTCTGTATGCTGGCCTCAGGAAAGAACCATGATATTATGCTGTTAAGAACCATCTTGCAAAGAGTTGAGCAAATGTGAAAACAGAAGCTTAAAAACACTCAAATGTCAGCAGAAATCTTGTTTGTTATTGTAAGGGACTTCTTCTTGTTGTTACAATTGCTGATCTTGATTTGGCCTTTTTTCTTAGTGGTTTTGAGCTGAAGTTATTTCATCCTTTTGCCTTTTCTAGAGCACCCTTCATGTCCTCAACACTTTGACTTGTGGTCATGAGTGCCATTTTTAGTGTGTGGTTCTGTTTTATGAGAATAGCACATATTGATCAAGAGTCAGATTTTGCTGCTTAATGTTATTTTCTTTCTCCCATGTCTTATCCAACAAGCTGTGGATAAACCACATATTTTCTGGGAATGCCTGATATGTTCAAAGTTGGACGTCCTAATGGTGCTATCCTCACCATATGCATTTCCTATCACTTCCATTTTTCAATACTTTAACGCGTAAAAATGATATTGTAGTTATAACAATTGTCGTTTACATTGTCCCCTCTTGTCTGATTCGCTGTCTGCATTCTGTGGGGCTATTGTCTGCATTTCAGTCCTCTGCTGATCTATAGTTGTATCTCTTCAAGGTCAGTTGCTTTAGTTGGTGCCACAGGCCTCTTTATTGCTATTCCTTTCTAGCTTATAGTCATTGTTTGCATTTATCATCTTTGCAGTATTTTGGTGACTCTTCTAGTGTCAGCACATGAGTGTACGTCTCAAATCTAGATTATTCAAGGATATATTACTAAATCCATTTTTCCAGTACTCTCAGGCTGCAGATTATGACATGAGAGAATTCAATGCGCCCCCCCCCCCAAAAAAAAACCCTCTAAAATCTTACTAATTTCACAGAAAGGGTACCAACGAACTAAGCTGATCACGAGTAATTCGGGATTCAACTTGTTAAGGGCTCGAGTTGCTCTCTCTTGAGTTAAACAGAGCTTTAGTGTCTAAGATCGTTCACGTGGGTAGACCATTTAAAACCTGACTAGGCTCATGTAGAAGATAAATTGAGCTTGAGCATTCCAATTAAGTTCGTTGCAGTCTTATTTATGATATATTTCATGCTAAGACCACATTTGAAGCATTCTACCTTTAGTGTTCTTACTTCTTCGGTTTTTGGCATGCTATCCGCATTGCTCGTGACCTGAATTTACATTTGTTGCTGGTCTTTCGATCAATCAGGATTGTACATATAGAGTCATTTAGATCCAAGTGGTTCTGCAGTGGAATGGCCCAACAGAGTTAAGGCCAAGCCATGATCCTCCCCATCTATTGTTCATCTCTTCTTTCTTCGATTATTGTGCAGGGAAAGTATGAATTGTCCTATTTTGATATGCCTTTAATTATGCCCCTTTAAGACTTCAAGGAAAATCTTTGTTTTGTCTGAAATTTGGGTCGTAAAGGCAAAAATGATCACAATTCTCTAATCATACATGGTTGCTAAGGATAATTATGCTAAATTGCATTTGGTTGCTCACTTTATGCTAAATGATGTTGCTAAAGATGTTGAGAATCCTCTTCAATTTTCTTGGATTCCAAATGAGAAGTTATTTTTGACCGAAGGTTTAGGCATTTGAGTTTTGAGCATGGATTTTGTGGATTAATCTTGGGTTGTCAAGCCCCTTATTTTTCCGACGATGCTCGACGGAATATGACCGGAGAAAAGAAAATGGAAAAATATTTGATTTCTCTATAATAAAAATATATATTCGAGTTATTTGGTTAGCACTAGAATGAGATATGTCAAGCATACGTATAATGAATAGTGTGTTTAGTTAAGTTTATAATCTCTGCCAAATAGTTTATAAGATATTTGAGAGTTTATAAACTCATAAAATTTGTAAATTTGTTTGACGCTTCTTTAATCCTATTTTGTTTGTACGCCGTTCCTTTTTTTGATGTTCCAAAATATTCATAATTAATATTTCGAACCGTTCTAAATATTAAATTTCTTACCATATCTTTTTAAATCTAACTTATTTCATTTTTTTATTATTTCATAAATTTTGGATGGACGAAAAAGAGACTTTTATTTTTCCTCTAACACAGTCTACCCTAAAAATAAGATTTTTGGAGGTAATAAACTCCTAAAAAAAGTATACCCCCATATTTTCTTTATGCATTTATAAATTGTTTTATTTTTATCCATAAATCAACTAAAATACTTTATTATTATTTCATTATCCCACTTTTATACTTCTCATATCAATAAATAGCTATTCTCATGATCTTAATGGTATTGTGTCATTCTTAATCATTTCAATACTAAGAAGGGTTTACATGCACATATTCTTATCGGACACAATAATAACTCATAAATTTACAAAATATATTATAGGCAGATAAATTTTATTTTATCTTAACAATTTAACAACGTATTTTAAAAATAAGATATATGAGTTTGTAAACTCCGAAAATATATTACAATCTTTAGGAGTTATAAGCTATTTAAAATAAATTTAGTCAAATTTTACGCAAAATTTATCAGGAATACTGAATTCTAAAATAAATTTGTCATTCTTTAACTTGTCCACAAACTTAATTAGTCTGGAATTGAAATTAGACTAGCGTCTCCGGTTTAGAAGACAATTGGGCTATGAGTCTCTTAGTGATAACTCGAGTAGTAGACCCTTCTCACTTTCATTCTCTTTTTCTCGATTCAATTCTATTTGGTTACATCTCCTTGTACCCAAAAAAAAAAAAAAAAAATTTGGGCCATGATTCATTTCATTGATTCTGGTTTAACATATTGTAATTCCGGTGGTTAATGAAGTTTTATGATGATAAATAGCATTCCTTATTTTCACCCAAAATGTTTCCATGGTTTTTTCACATCATCAAAGGAAATTAGTACACTTGAAGGAATCTTGGAAAGGTCATGCCCCATGAGACAACAACTAGGTTCTGTCCAAAATTTGCCAAGTCAAGTTTAAAACAAATTTGACTTCTAGCAAATTGACCTGATCAAGTCACTCAAAGTTGGTCTACACCCTCTTGCAAGTTTAGGGTTTATGTTTGTTTCTTGTTCAAAATTGGATTGCCAAATCCAAAGAATTTCCCAAAATTTGTGATTGGGAAATGAATTCAAATTCCAGGCAAAGTCAAGAATTTCTCAAGATTTGTAATTGGGAAATGATTAAGAGCTCAATAGAAATACCAAGGGAAGACATCTAATTTAGACCTTCTTGTAAAGAGAATTGATGGTTTCTTGCTTGTGGTGCTCATAATTTTCAAACAAAAAGATATTTTCCCAAAATAAAAATGAAAAAAATATATATTAGTAACAAGGATTTGAATTTATGTGTTTCATAATGATAATAAGAACAAAAATATGATGCTTAAGACATAAAAAAATGTCTTGAGATGATTAAAATTATTGCAAAATCTTAATATTATTATCAACAATTATTTTTGTTAAAAATATTATAAAAAGGGTTGAATGATTTTGTTGGTTAACCTTTGTCAAAAAAATATTAAAATATAAAAAATAAATCTAATCAATAATCATATATTTTTAGAAAAATCTAAAATCTAATGTGTTTTTTTTTAATAAATAATATTACAGTGATCAAATGAATTAATGATTTAATGGACCAAGCTCAACTCAACATAATTTATTTTTTTTATTTAATCCGAAAAATTTTAATCGATTCAAAATTATTTAAAGTTAAAATATTTTAATTTTATCGTAAGAATTATTTTGACTTATTTGATTATAAATTCTTATAGTTAGGATAAATTTTAATATTTCTAAAAATTTAATTGTGTTTGTAATCTTTTCTGAATAAAGAAAATTTAGCATTTTTAATTAGAAAAAAAAATATTGAAATTCGTAATTGGAAAGCAAAATCAAAATATTAGAAAATCAAACTCTGTTCTTAATTCAAAAGTCAGGGTATTCGACCACTTCTTCGAAATTTTGTTGATTTCAAATCTCTGTCTCGCTCTTGTCTCTCTCCCCCACTCTTTATGTATCTTTCTCTCTCCTCCTAAACGTCGCACCTGATAAAATCTTAGAGAGACAGAAGAGAGAGAGCATTCAATTACTTTTGAATCCCAGCGCAGTTCTCTTTCAAATTTCTCTATACACTAGAAACTTTAATTTCGATTTGGGGCTTCAAATTCTCGAAGATCAAAATTCTAGGGTTTTCGTTCAACCCCATTTTTCGCGATCTCTCTGTCAATGTAAGTTTTTGTATCTTCCTTTAATTTTTTTTTGGGAAAAATGTTAATGTAAGGGTGCGAGGTTTTTAACCTTTTTTTGAGCTCTATCAATTAGGTGTTTTAATGGGTACATTTCCATGGTTATGAAAAGCCCTTTGATGTTTATGTTGTCGTGTAATTGTTAGGGTTAGGGTTTGGTTAGAATTTTGTGCAAATAAATATGATTAAGCAGATACTCGGAAAATTACCTCGAAAACCTTCATCAAAAACATCACATATGAATGGTGAAGGGAATGGTAATAATCCATATTCATCTACAAATTCAAGTGGGGTTGGTTTGAACAATTCGAGAAATGGATTGGTTTCCGGGAAATTCTTGTATTCAGGTCCTGGTGTTTCTCGTGCCACAAATGGATCTGTTATGAATAAATCGAATCATGGAAAGAAATCAGCGGCTGTAGTAGCTCCCCAAGTTGGTATTCCATTTAGCTCTTATGAAGCACTGCCGAGCTTTCGCGATGTTCCAAACTCGGAAAAGCAGAGTCTCTTCATTAGGAAGTTAAATATGTGTTGTGTTGTGTTTGATTTTAACGATGCTTCGAAGAATCTTAAAGAGAAGGATGTAAAGAGGCAGACATTGCTTGAGCTTGTAGAGTACATGTCATTGGTGAATTCGAAGTTCAATGAGGTTGCAATGCAGGAGATTACCAACATGGTAGCCTCAAATTTGTTTCGAACATTTTCATCTTCAAATAATGAAAATAGGGTTCCGGACGCCTATGACCCTGAAGAGGAGGAACAGACTTTGGAGCCCGCATGGCCTCATCTCCAAATGGTGTATGAATTTCTTTTGAGATTCGTTGCTTCACCAGAGACTGATGCCAAGGTTGCTAAAAGATATATTGACCATTCATTCGTGTTGAGATTGTTGGACCTTTTTGACTCAGAGGATCAGAGGGAGAGGGAGTACTTAAAGACAATTCTCCACCGTATTTATGGGAAGTTTATGGTGCACCGTCCTTTCATCAGGAAAGCCATTAATAATATCTTTTATCAGTTTATTTTTGAGACAGAGAAACACAATGGGATTGCAGAATTGCTCGAGATTTTGGGCAGTATAATCAATGGGTTTGCTCTTCCCTTGAAAGAAGAGCACAAACTGTTTCTTGTCCGAGCTCTGATCCCTCTTCACAAGCCTAAATGTGCCTCACTCTACCACCAGCAACTTTCATACTGCATCACCCAGTTTGTAGAAAAAGATTTCAAGCTTGCAGACGCAGTGATTCGAGGTATATTAAAGTATTGGCCCATAACTAATAGTTCAAAGGAAGTTATGTTTCTTGGTGAGTTGGAGGAAGTTCTAGAAGCCACTCAAGCAGCAGAGTTCCAAAGATGTATGGTTCCTTTATTCCGTCAGATCAGCCGCTGTCTCAACAGCTCTCATTTTCAGGTATAGAGATTCAGAATTGAATATTCTATGTGAGCCTTGTTGTATTTACTGCATAATTCTGGTGGTTATATGCATATTTGTTCGAGTGGGATCTATTTCATGCCCTCTAGTTCTACACGGTAGGGGAGGATATACTATCATTATCTATTTCATCTTTTACATCTTTTACTGTAGCTTTTGTGGTGCTTTTCTAATTGATAGAATTTTTTTCCTTCTCTAGTTCCATAGATTACATATTTGAAATCTATAATATTTAGTTTCTTGCATGGCATGTTTCATGATTAAGGGATTTAATAGCTGGCGTTTTAATCATTGTGGTTCTCTCCTAAGATCTTATTTGCTATATGACTAATATCAAATCTTGCCTTTGATCAACAAAAGGTGAAAGTCCACCAGTTCTCATATTCCTTGAAATAAGCAAATTTGTTGCTTGCATGAAAGTGCTTTTGATACAGGGTGCACTTGCATGCAATTTACATGTCCATTTAACTTTGGCATGGTTTAAATACTTATTTATACTATTTGTAAATTTCTAGAAATTTCACTGTTTTATTATGGTTTTAAGTTCAAAATATGTATGAGAGAACTAGACTAGGGAAAAATGATCAACACTTTTGTGTGATCGTAGGAGTGAGTACATTTTAGATCGCCACAGTTGAAGTTTGGCCTTTAAGACACCAACAAATAGGAGTGTGCCGTTCACATTTCTCAGGGAAGTTATTTACTTGTCTTCTTCAATGTAACCTGGGCTCCATGGATCATAACTGATTGTTGTGGTCTCTCTTGGCAAATTTATGGTTCCTTCGTCCACCCATACGTTAGTACACACGTATCAAGAATGGCATTATGTATTGAATGCAATCAAGTGCATCTCGACCCCAATTGTATATGATGGGGGGAAAGTTACACATAACATATCTAGGCATCATTGATTTTAATAAAAGAACAGAGAGGCATGAATAGCATATGATAATCTGTAGCCAATTGATTTTAATAAAAGAAATGAGAGGCATGAATAGCATAAGATAATCTGTAGCCAATTGAGATATCTATTGTTCCTGCAACCGAGAAGCACCCTGTTGAAGCAGTACCGAAGGAATTCTTGCTTTCCTGGTTCCCAAATATAGTAGTCATAAGGTGCAATTCTTGTGGTTACTGTATGGGTGATGATTTGTGCTGGCTTGTTCTGTATGAATTGTGTTGTGAGGTTGGTATAAATACAATACAAAGACAACATAGTTGATTTCTGTGTGAAAAGCCTGGACTCAAACGGAACACCTTCATCCTGCAAATCACTCAAGATGACATGTATAACACATTGCATCAAACTCTTCCTGGAAACATATTGCATCAGGGTAACAGGGCTCGATAAGACATGAAATAACTCACTTGATGTGATTATGAAAATTACTGTACTTTTGAAGCTGTTTTCCTACATATTATAATTTGATGCTTTGTGGCCAAACAACACTGCTTATACAAAAAAGTATTAAATATTTTGGCTAAATAACATGAAAAAGATATTTCACAACTTGATTGTTTTCCTTATAATCATGCTGACATGGCTTCTACATGAAAACTGTATTATGAAAAACATGTTGTCTTTGATCATTACGTATTAATCAATATTTGATTGATTGGTCTAAGATTATCGACAAAAAAGATTTGTCTATGAAAAACATGTTAAGGATTATGATGTGCTGATCTCATGTTTGTTCTAGGATCATTTGACATTCTGCAAGTGCAGTTTTCAATATTCCCAGCCTAAGTAATTATGCTTGTGAAATTCCAAAATTCTTGTATTTAACTTGTAAAAAGAAAAAAATTTGAACAATCATTTACCATACTCTAGGGAATGGGACACTTGGTTGCTATTAGTCTGTAAGGAAGAATAGTTGAATTATTTTGCTTACTAGGAAGTAGAGCCAAATCCTACTTCTAATCTTATCTCTTTTTTATTTATTTATCTTTTATCTCCTTGATTTTTGTGCAGTTCTGAGCCTTCTGATCCTCTAAACATTAGATTTTCTCTCTGAGCAGGTTGCGGAACGAGCGTTGTTCCTCTGGAACAATGAGCACATCAAAAATCTGATCATACAAAACAGAAAAGTGATACTACCCATAATTTTCCCTGCATTGGAGAGAAATACCAGGTCCCATTGGAACCATGCTGTTCAAAGCTTGACTCTGAATGTCAAGAAAATATTTTCTGATGCTGATCAATCTTTGGTTGATGAATGCTTGGTCCAATTTCAAGCAAATGAAGCCAAGGTGACAGACACTCAGCAGAAAAGGGAATCAACCTGGAAGCGGTTGGAAGAAATAGCCGCTTCGAAGTCGGTAACCAATGAGGCTGTATTGGTCTCGAGGTTTGCTTCATCTGTCGTCATTCCTTCTAGCAACTCAAATCCTTGAACATATATGTGGTCAGTCGAGAAATTTGTTGTGTGACACAGTTGGGGACTCAGCTGATGAAGCTTAGGGATTGTGCTTTCCCTTCCTGTTAATTTTCTCCTGTTAAAACTCTTATCCTCTGAGCCAGAGAGTTGAACACGGAGTTTTGTGGATATAAGGCCGATCGTTTTCCATTTTCCTTTCTTTTTTCTTGCCCTCTTGCCTTGTTCTCTTTTAAATTCTCAGCCATGGAGGATGAGACATGTGTATCATAAGAATTTAATCGTAGGGGTACTGTTTCTTTAGATCTTCTTTTACCACCTAATATTTATTGTCTAACTATGCAATAGAGATTGTTATTTTTGGTGTTTCAATTATGGACATTTAGTTTGTCTGTGGGCATATCATTAGGACTAGCAATTGGGCCACGCTAGCCCGAGCTTGGCCTATTTTGATGGGCCGAGCTTGGCTCATTTTTGGCTCTGGCCAAGCTTGGGTCCATTATTTAGGTCCATTTTAATTATGGACCGAGTCTGGATACAAGAGGTCTTAACCCGCTGTAGGCTCGGCTCATTTACCTATTCACATAAACATGTTTTATTATTATTGTTATTATTATTATTATTATTAATGTCTTGGTCATCTTAGCACCGTGGCAAGTGCCTGCCAAAATAGGCCTATGATGGAAATAGTGCCAATGAAAGTACATTTCTTATCGATGTGTGTTCCTTCAATAGCTTTATGAGGAACCCTAAAGTCTAACCCAATGCTCTTTCAGAAGCGATTGTCTCCCTTTCCTTGTCTCTTCCCCTTCCTTGATTTCTTTGAGCGAAAAACACTTTGGGTTGCTTAAGAATAGCATTCTTAGTCTGTTAAGCCATGGTTGGGAGATGGAGGTTGGAGAAATGGCAAAAGAGAAACTCTAAATCCTAATTTTCTCTCTTGAGTTGTAAGGTTAGAGTGGCCGCATGTTTTAATTTATTTCAGCAACCTTTCGTTTGTCTTTTCGAACTTCCTTCTTACCGATTATCCATCTCTAACTTAACCTCTGCTCCGCTCCATCCTTCATCACCAACCATAGAGCACTGAGAGAGAAAGAGGGGAGTTATTGATTGTCTAAAATTTGGGTTTTCAAATTTTTATCTAACTGTATTTCGATCTAATCGAATCTATGGTTAATCTATAGAATATATAGCAAAAATTAAAAGAAAAAGTAAAAACAAATCTGGTTTATAGTGGTTCGACTTGTGTCTATATCCACTCTTCCAACCAAGTAAGCTGGATCTAACAATCTACTAGTTTTCACTATAGTCCAAAACAACAATATACATCCACTTATCGACTTCTAATTTTCACACCGTAAAGATTGTTTCATTCAACAATGGAAGACAACTCACATAAAAGGTTTAATTAAAAGATTACAAAATAAATGAAAATTTGACAGCAGACTCTTGATTTCTTGGTATTATGAAGTCTCAGAGATTGTTATTCAGCCACTATTGTTCTCTATTGAAACCTGCTGAATTACTACTTCATTTGATACAAGTGAATCTCAACACACTGCAATAAAAAATTCTCAAAGTTGCTCAACAACTATCTCGAAAAATAGATTTTAAATCTTCATGAATTTTGATATTTACCAACAGTAAATAATTTTCTTCTAAAATTTAAACACTCTTTATCGTATTCAAGAACTGTTTTGATTATATTCAACTGATTGCTCTTCTATAAAATTCGAAAACGACTCCAGAAATTCAGTCCCAATTTTGAATTTTTCAGAACAAATAGCTGACTTTGTCCAATTATTTCTCCACCAAAATTTCAAAATAATTGTACCACGAATCATCATATCTGTTGTTTAACTATAGTATTATAATATAGAATAATTAAATCCACAAGTTTAAATCCAGTGGTGAAGATATCGAAAGCAAAATACCCATTGAAAACCATTTTTTGAAAATAATTCTGCTATGTAAAATAGATAACCAACTAACTTTCAGCTGATTTTTCTCCAACATATCCGCAAGATATTTGTACTGTAAATACTTGAAATTAAAGTTTCACACATTTTTTTTGAAATATAAATTTTAGTTTTTGAAATACTTCAACACATAAGAAAATATGGTTATCTAAATATACCCAAATGATCACACTACAACACTTAAAAAAAATTTTAAGTAGTGGAATATGAATTGTTTTCATATTGTAAAATCTTTTATATACATTTAGGGTCAATTATAGGTTAAGTATAATACGCAAACTACACTTATCTTGCTGGCTGGGTTTTCAACAAATATAAAAAAAATGTTGCTTTTATGATCAAAATAAATTTTACTTCTATGGCCGATTCTATGACTGGGACTTTTCTTGAACAAAAGTTATCTATTGAATAAAAAATCTATACACTAAAGAAATTGGTTAGAGTAACGTGTGAAAATTTGTTATTATCAAAATTAAAGAGACAACAATTTTCTTAATATGGTTATCTAAATATACCCAAATGATCACACTACAACACTTAAAAAAAATTTTAAGTAGTGGAATATGAATTGTTTTCATATTGTAAAATCTTTTATATACATTTAGGGTCAATTATAGGTTAAGTATAATACGCAAACTACACTTATCTTATACCTTTTGTTTTTGTGAACCGAATAGCAGCACTTTCAAAACCATTCGTTACTCCACCGTCCTCATCATTGTTGGAGAATGAAAGTAATTGTCGATGAAGATCAATCCAGGGTTGAAAATGTCGGATCTGTTGGTTGATCAGAATGATTTCTCCACAATTACTTACCATGAATCTCTCATTCTCTCTCTCTCTCGTTTTTTTGAGTTTGAAGATTTGAGCTCGAGTTTGGCTCGAAATGAGTCAAGTCTCTTTTAATTTTGTGGGTTGAATTCAAATTTTGATTTTTAAAATTGTCTCGAATCGGGTTCGAGTTTAGATCCAGAGAATTTTAAACGATCGAGCTTGAGTTTTACAAAGTCGGACTCAAAAAGCTTACATAACATGGGACTTGAAGCTAAGCCACACAACTTGTACAGGGTGTACCATACTGGCATGTTACTTTGGTTTGGAATTAATTGGGAAAAATAGAAAAAGTGAAAAAGAAAAAGCAGTACTAATATATTACTTTCCTTTGAACAATCTTCTCAACCCCGCAGTTGCGAAGGCCAAGTGCAATTGACTGCATCCTTTTGCACCTTGTTGCCATTAGTGATTCTGCGCACCCACAAATCCTATATATATGTATGTATGTATGTATGTATGTAAGTATGTACGTATTCTCAAAAACTCAAGAGCTTCCTTTTACACTATTTTGAAAACTAAGAACTCAATCCTATGAATACATGAAATATCATCAATTTTGTGAATCTAGTGGTAGAATATTAAATTTTTTTAAATAAAATCTCAACTTGAAATTTAAAAATGAAAAAATAAATATTAAGAGAGTTAGCCTTCTAAATTGAATTCTATATATGTTTGATCAGAATTAGTTAGATTTTTAAATATCGATAACATTCTTAAATTGAGTTTAATAATTATTCAAATTGGATTTGTTAGGTTTCAAATAATATGTTTATGATGTTTATAAGAATTTTGTAAAAGTTATACTCGATAATAGTTGTAAGTACAGTTTGCACGATTATATATACAAAATTTTACTATTAATTTGTTTTTGGTTTTATTTTTATTATTATTATTTTGTAATGTGCTTCAACCCCATTAATTAAAAAAAAAAAAAGATCACAATAATAAACTCAGCTTATTTATTGCAAATAAAAAATTCATAAAAATACAGACAGGAAAAGTACAGATTAACACTATATTTGGCCGGGTCGGGAAATTTCAACGGGCTTGGACGGAAGAGGGCAACTTAGTCATTTCACACGTCCAAAAATGCCTCATCTAGTCATCGCCGTAAGCCCTGAAACAATATCTCTCCTGGTAAGGGCCATTGAAATAGAGATCAGCTTCAAACCATTTCGGGTACCGAACAAGGTCACCGGCAACGAACCTCATGAACCGGTCACCCTTTCCTCCTTCAGGCACGACCCTCACCTCGCCTTCTTCGATGTACACCAGTTGATCCACGTGCCAGTCCCACGGTAACTTACACTTGCCGGTTTTCCAAATCGACCACCTTGATACCCCCAGCTCTTCTAGCCTCTTCGGAGAAACCTTTTTCTCCACTCTCACGTTGTACAGTTCTTCAAGAGGTTTCCTGTCGATTCTCATCGATGATGTCATGAATCGCTTGTTTCGGATGATAGAAGGTTTGTTTGGGTTTCGATTGATTCGGAAAGAGATTAAGGTTGGTGATGTGAGTGAGTGTGCCATTTTTTTTGGGGGAGGGGGTTGGGGGACAGAGAGAGATATTTGGCAAAACCCGTGGGCGTGAGTTTAGGGTTTTATGATTTGAAGGTTTTTATTTTAACGAGAAAGTACAATTTACCCCTGTAGTTTGCAAATATTAGAAAGTTGCCTATTGAGTTTTGAAAACGGGCAAAAAGTCTCTTCTAGTTTGTGAAAGAGACAAGTTACTCCACCACACCCACAGGCCACACCAACATTTGCAATTTGCGCCTTATGACAAAAATAAAATATAGGAAAACACAAAATTCATGTGTTTCAAACTTTAAATAAAAAGCCACTTTGTTTTTTCTTTACCCTATGGCCCTTGAATTTAGGGCAAATTTCCAACTGAGAGGTATTGAAGATGAGTTTTATTCCACAGATGATAGATCTGTTGACTTGAACGGGCTAACTAGCTATCAAGTGATCTTGATCGATTATAATTGTAAAAAGTCATAGGAAGATACTCCGACAGGGGAAATTCTAACACTCAAGTCAGATAGCGGTCATGGGTTATGGGTTCGGAGAGTCTCAAGTCTTGCAATAATGGACTTTTGAGCCATGCTCCAGAACGACAAGTTGTTAGAAGACGATTACATCCTTTGGTCGGCTACTAATGAAAACAGGGCCAACAAGGTATCAGAGGGTCGTGTTCCGATGTATAAACAATGTGTCGAATACGGCTTGAAGGTGCCGTATATAGATGATATTGCCCGAGTTTTGCTCTATTGGAATATTTTTCTGATGATATTGATTCTTAGCACTTGACTCTTGGTAATAGCTGTGATGTCGTTAATGAGTTTCTGTCATCTCTATTTCGATTTCGAAATTCTGTCAACTGTGTTCTCACTTAAGAGATGCGGCCATAAGGGTTCCACAGGAGGGTGGTTTTATCTTCAAACTAGGCCCGAGTCGAACTAAAAATTCTTTTACAAAGAGACCGTCGATAAGAGATGGATGCACAAGTATTTCTTTGTAAAGTTCTCGAATAAGGATTTAAAGCCCACTTTGTTGGGAGCTGATGAGAAGCCACTTCTTGGTTAAAGACTCTTCAACCTTCTCGTCATTCAAGATTCATCCATTCCGTTGGTGGTTTCTGCACTACCAAGAAGAGGCGCATTTGGGTTGAGGCCCTTCTAGATGAGGAGATAGCTATCACTAGTGGGCCTACTATTGGGGGAGAAGAGAAAGTCCTTTTGGTAGAAAAAAAAAGAGCAAGGAGCTTGTGGACATCCTCACTTCTTTCGAGGACGGGGATCTCACAGAGATCACTACCGAGAAGGAGATGAGCCCAGGGTCGAAAAGAGAGGCAACTAAAGCAGTGAGCACATCCGATACGGATGCCAACGCCCTTCCTATCTCGTCTTTGGTGCAAAAGAAGAGAAAAACTCTACCCTTGGTCTTGTCAAGTGATGGTGAAGGAGAGGATATAGGATAGGATTCCCTGGGCATGTCGAGAGTTGCCAAGGCTAGAGGTCATAAGTTTGAGGCCCAAGGAGATGTGGGTGCTCAGATGAAGCGCTTGGAAGGTGATGAAGTATACGATAAAGGGGTTAGAGAGAGAGAGAGAGGGTGAGAGAGAGAGAAGGAGACAAAAAAGAGGGAGAAGAAGAGGAAGAGGTTGAGGGTTGCGTTTTTTAAGATCTCGAAGAAGAGGAGGAGGAGACAATGGGACAAGTTGCTGCGGACCCCGTAGCCATCCCTCAAGAATTGAGTGGGGGACCTGATGTAGGGCCATTGTCTACCGTCCCTTTGACATCAAGGAAGGGCAAGCATAGGGTACCCGAGGGAGCTGCTCTACCCCCAGTCATCCTTATTCAGTCCTATGATGGTCATAAGGGCCAACTAGAGCGAGGTACTATAGTGATAAGTATAGACAATCGCCTAGCTGATTTAATCGGGTCGACTCTACCATTCGGAGCTAAAGTTGAATAAGCTTTCTCTCGAGCAGGGCAACGAGACCATCATATTTTCAGGGCTTACAGTATGATTGCATCAGCTACATTACGAGGTAATTTCCTATAACTTTGACTCTCATTTATGACTTTATTTGTTTTGTGCAAACTATTATTTTAACGGAATTTCAAAAGCTAAGGAGGGAGCAAATGATTGACCATCTGAAGCACCAAGCAGACTAGATGGGTGTGGAGGTTTCTCAGTTGCAAGATGCTCCCTCACAGAGGGAGAGGGAGATCAAGGAGGAGAAAGCATTTGTGGCTGCTCTGAATGTTCGAAACGAAGAGATGAAGCACTTAAAGGCCGACCTGAGCACAACACTCCAATGGTGTGAGGTGGTCTCCAAGAGGTGTGAAGAGTTGGAGGTGGAGGCCAAGGTGCATCAAGTATGTTTGTAGGCTACAGAAAAGTTGACTGAGGTGCGTGACCGATCCCTGAAGGCCGCTGAGCGGAGAATAATTGAATTAGGGGAAACTATCGTGAGGACTATTGATTAGCATACGCATATTCAGCGTAAGTGGAGTGAGAACCTTCAGTTTGCCAAGGAGATTATCTAATGGGTACGGCTATCAGGTGTTATGCCCCCGGATATCAAGAGTGCCAGCTTGAAAGTGCCCAATCCCGAACTTGCACTCGCTATGGACGAGGTTCCTTTAGAAGCATGGAGCAAAAACGTGGCTGTCGATGTATCTCATGCCAATTTGGAGTCTCAGGCTCTTCTGACTCCTATCCCTCCTTAATTAAGGTCTCTATCTTATTTTGACTTAATTTTGTTTTGTATGCTTCTAACCCAAAATAATTAATGAAAATGTTCGATTGTTCCATCATGAGTAAGTGTTTAGAACTTCATGTCAATAGTATGTTTTGTTACGTATAGCTAATAGAGTACCATCGGGTAGATACATCCCTAATTGACTGTTCGTTCGTTCGAGAGAGTGTGGGCCGGGACTATCCATTATTCTTTTGTACGCTTTTGACCTGGGAAAATTAATGAAAATGTTAGATTGTTCCATCATGAGCAAGTGTTTAGAACTTCGTGTAAATAGTATATTTTATTGCGTATAGCGAATAAAGTACCATCGGGTAGATACATCCCTAATTGATAGTTCGTTCATCTGAGAGAGTGTGGGCCATGTATACTCGTTGGGGAGATGCATCCTTAGTTGATAGCAAATTCATTCGATAGAGTGGTTGAACCTTCTACTTGGGAGATGCATCCCTAGTTGATGGAACATTCGATCAATAGAATGGGTCGTGTTTACTTGTCGAGGAGATGCATTCCTAGTTGACAGCACGTTCGTTCAATAAAATGGGTCGTGTCTACCTTTTAGGGAGATATATCCTTAGTTGACGGCATATTTATTCGATAGAGTGGATCATGCCTACCCGTTAGGGAGATGCATCTCTAGTTGACAGCATATTCATTTGATAGAGTATATTCGGCAACATGTGCTTAGTGTGATTGGATCATTGAAAGAGACTAATAAAGCAAGTCGTTATGAGTGAGGTAATCATAGTGTAATCAATAAGACAAGTAGTAAGACTAGGTACTATAAGTCATTTGATGAATAATTCTACGGAAGTAAGCACAATAGAGAAGGATTGAGAGTTACGTAGGAGGGTGCGTCAAGGATTCCGGATCATAGGATAGCGTTCCAATGCCGATCGAGATTCTGAACTTGACTTTCACGTATTTCATGCTTGACAGTACCTCCAAGGTGTTCAAACTAGACTTATCTAGGATGACATTATATGGTAAGGGCAGTTTGATCACGTTGAATGTTGTTGTAGCTGTTGCATGATTGGGCGGAGTCTTGATGGTAATGGGAAGTGAAATGGTGCTTTTAGCGCTCCATCATGTATACTCTCGGTCGTGTAGTACCATTAAGATGTGAGCCAGAAGATAGGGGTTCAAGGGATCATACTCACTCTGCACTTGGAGAATTACTCTATCTGGTCGATTGCCTGCATCCCCTAGAATTGACTGCTTGCTTAGTTCACTCTCTCATCTTGTAGTGTGTGAACCCTTAGGAAGGAGACCCTCTCTTTCTATATTTATGAAACTTTGGAGACCACCGTTTTGAATGAGAAACTTGAGTTCATCTTTCACCCTTTTGCATTCGTTTGTTAGATGGTTGTAATCCTGGTGGAAGTGGCAATATTGCATCTTGTCCTTTTCCGAATCGTTTTTCGTAGAGTAAGGGGGCCGCCTGACATAAGATTTGTTCTGAATCTGAAGTAGAACTTGACTTGGTGTCATATTCAAAGGAGTATAACTCGTGAATCTTCATTGTTGAGGAGGTCTTTGCCGAGCCCTTTTAAGCAAGGACTATTGAGATGATCGGCTGCATTCGTTTTGGGTTGGTCGATTTCGTCATTTGTCGAACACTTTAGCATCCTCTACGACAATGTACACGAGCATAACAGTCCTAAATGGTAGATGATGGATTCTTCATGATGGATGTTTTCATCCCCGATGGCCGAACCAAGTGAGTAGTGTTGCTAATGCAATAGAATGGTCCATACTTGAGACCTTTATCATCTCAGTTTTGAATTTATCGAGAAAATCTCTTAGTAGCTTGTCGTCCCTCTGTTGCAATGAGAGAGACATGGCCTCTTGGCCCTCTATTGATCACGAAATACATCTCGAACTGTTGTCGAAATTGAGAAAAGCTTTTGATATTAAATGGAGGAAGCGAATTGAACCATGCCAGTGCATTGCCGTTCAAGGTCGTAGGAAAATGCTTGCACATGGTCACATCTGACATGTTTCTTGAGACCATTACAGTTACAAAGTGAGTCACATGGTCACGAGGATCAGTAGTGCCATCATACCTGTCCATAGGAGGTAGAAGCAAGTCACGAAGCATCAATTCTGTGGAGACTTTGGAGTCAAACGGTGAGAGAATGGTAGCATATTAAACGAGTTCGTCTCTTCTCATATTAGTGTGTCTTAGTTCGTCCACCATAAGTTCTTTGACCTATTTCCTCAAATCATTAGAGTTGTGTCAGGAAGTCACCGATAGCTCTTGGTGTTCCCTAGGTTCGAGCCTTTGTGGGCATATGTGACCCAACCCATGAGATGAGGATTGTGATTCTAGTCTGAGAATATAATTGAGCTTCTCCAACTGATTGCTCATGCCTTACAACTTGGATTCGAGCCTTGCCATCTTAGGTCGAGTGACCTTTTTTGGAGAGGCTAGAGCAGCAGGGGATGGAATCAGTTGATTCCATTTTATGACTAGTGGTTGGGTTTTAGGCTGGTTGATAATGACGGGAATCTTAGTAGGATTGTCTGGTGCTGCAAGTTGGATATTGTCTGTTAGGTAGCTATGCGTCCTTCTATCATGAGAGTCATGATCTTCGGCAGGATGGTGAACGAAACAAGCTTCTTTCTAGTATGTTCCCACAAATGGCACCAATTTGTTGGAGGTAGGTCTTATTCCACAAATGATAACTCTACTAACTTGCCGTTAGGTGATCTCAATCGATAATACTTGCAAAAAACTATCAGTGGGTACTTTGGTAAGGAGATTTCGACGCTCAAATCAGAGAGCGATTTTCGATAAGAGAAATAGAATGAAAGAAAGTTTTGTTCTGTCTTTGTGTGTTATATATGAGTTCAGAGAACGTATCTAGTCGGTCAACTTTATGATATATATATATAGCCTTCATGTCAGTTTCGTATGCACTTGGAGTGTTAAAACCCTAATTTTCTTATGAAAGTATCCTGAAATTATGGGAATCATAGTAAAATATTGCCAAAAATTTTAAATTTTATTATTCAGGAAAGTTCGGATTACTCAAAGATTCATTTCCTTATTGATAGTTGTCAAAGGTTTTATTCCTGATTACGAGAGATTGTCTCCGCAATTTAAGGGAGAGTAAATATTGTTTTTAGTCAAATAGTGATACCGAGTATCGGGAAGATGTGAGTACTGACTAGCTGACTATTCAGAAGAGTCTGACCAGTAAGTATTGAGAGAGTGAGCCGTGTCTATTTATCTGTAAGATAAATCACATATTGACGACATGTTTTAGTACATTATGTCTATTGGGCCATGGGTTCAAAGGGCCTCAGGTCTCACAATAATAGGTTTTTAGACCATACTCCATCAAGAGGTAAATTATAGTTTTCCCTAATCTAATATTTGGAGGGTGTTGATAAACAAACAGGGAGAGGTAGCTATAATGTGCATCTTGTTTTAGGTTGATCGGGCGCCAGTAATTTCGGTTGTTCTTTATGGGTCAACGGTTGGTACTTTGATATGAGATGGGCAGTCTATCGATAAGGGTGTTAGATTTTTTAATTAATTCTCAAATTTAAAACTTGAAAATAAAAAAAATAACATTAGGAAAACTCTTTCTTAAATTGAGTCTGAAAACAATTGAATTGAATTAATTAGAATATAATTTTAAATATTAATCGATTATACTAAAAAATAAGGAGTTGGACTTGGTATGGATACACACGTGAATTCACAATCGTAGGTGGGGAAGTACAAGTGACCTTACTGGGTATTGTCCGGTCACCGAAAGAAAAAGGAGATTGGGGGAAGGGTATTGTCCTGGGGATACACACGTGAATTCACAATCGTAGGTGGGGAAGTACAAGTGACCTTACTGGGTATTGTCCGGTCACCGAAAGAAAAAGGAAATTGGGGGAAGGGTATTGTCCTGGTTTTCGTTTTTTGCATGTGCAATACCCTTCACATGCCTTGAGACTCCATGGATGATATAAATATATCAATGGTGTCACGCTATGGCTCTCTGCAGTTTGGTGGTGCAAGCGGCATACAATCACCAGTATGTTTTGGTGGCTCTGGGAGCTTGACTAGGCACCTTGGCGGATTGTCAGAGGGTGAACTCTTGATAAACCATTACACAAATACAATAGCAAATTTGCCTCTCTATAATTGCTTTTTGGTGTCCATGCTTCCCATAACATTCTGGTGTCCTAGAATCCATGCTAATGTTAATAGGAAAGCTTGGAATATTACTTGAGACTTGCCCTTATTGGTTTTTCAAGGTATTTATGAAGCAATCAGCGGCAATTTTCATGACTCATGCAACTTGTCCCTCCGAAATCCGTACATGGTTAGTTTGTGTTTGGCTGTCTAAATAGTTATGCAGTTTATTGTATGGTTCTAACTCAGATTTTTGACAGTGCAGCCAAACCTAAGAGCAGCATGGTTGTTTCAAAGGGCAATGTCAGCTAAGAAAGAATCAAATGTGGCACCCGATTTTGTTAATGACTTGCTTTACGCCAATTTCCATAGCATGCAAGCAAGTTGGTGCCAATTTAGAGAAAGTGAAGAGGTTTGTTAATTTCTTCTCTGCATATTTGAGTCACTGCTCCTTTTAATTCATTTTCACTTCAACAGAGACCAGAAGATCTGAGCTGAGACCATTTCTTCAGGTAATTCTACTTGCAAAGGAGTACACGCGGGGCACGGCCAAGAGGGGGCAGAAGTTAACTTTTAGGAAACAAACAGCAGAATTTTGAAGACTTCAAGTGGTATTTATCAGACTTTTAGAGACATTGGCTCACATGTTGGTCATTGCAGTTCTTCCCCCAGAAAGAGAGGAAGATCAGAAGAAATGCTCCTAAAAGGTTACAACAAAATGCAACAGATATGCACAAAAATTATGCAACTGTACTCTATTTGGTGACAAAAATTCACCCTCACTCTTAGAAAACAGGAGAAATGCGAGATGCAGTGCGTTTCTGAAGCATAATGCATACAACAGAATGCTTGTCCTTTATTTTTCAATCTTTGCAAGATCAACAACAATGTATACAAACATTTCAATGGACACAATGTCAGCAAGAATTAATTAGATGATTTTGCACCGAGTATCCTGGAAAGCTCCTTTATAATAGGTTTCTCTTTTATTTCTTGTTCTCTTTCAAAATGCCACTTCTTTGACATATTATCAGCCTGAGAGAGAAGAAAAGGGAAAAACAAAAGGGAAAAAGAGCAAAAGAAAAAAAAACCATTAAATCAGCATGTGCAGATTTTGTCATTCCTTCTCGCACAAATTTGATATAGAAGAATGGAAAAGTACCCATGATCTCAAAGGGACCATCTGCTCCTTGAACGCCTCAAACTTTGGCTGAACAATGTCTTTCCCTTTAGCTCTAATGTCATCAGCCTGTAAAAATTATTTGCAACTTAAATCATCCTCCTAAAGCAATTTTTCACAAAAATAATTATTCACGGCAAGTGTGGAGATGCACCCAAGACATAGAAGAAACAATAAAGAATGGCTGTTGAAGGTGATCTTCTGCCATCAAGTTGAATTCCTCAGCTACCCAAGGACAGAGATTATGTGATGACAAAAGAAGATAAAAGGAGGAAAACCAAAACCATCTTCTGAAGGCAATACTAAATTGTTCGTTTTGAAACTTAAGACTCAAGACATTGCACTCATCCACTTGAAATGCTTATGACAGCATCAAATAATGGGTCTTGCGGCGTGTATTAAGTCTGATGGAAGAACATGAGAATATATATATATATTTCAACAGGGATAAAACTTGATTCGCATAGTCTTTGTTTTAAACTAATACAAGTTTTATCTGAAGCCTAGTTTCAAAGACCAGCAGAAAACAAGAAAACCTTGTCCAACCACCAATTTAAACAGAAATACTGCACAAACTGCCGAGTTTTTATCCTCATAACAACTTTTTCTATAAAACCGTCCATGACCAACCAACCATTCTTTTTTGTTGAAAACTCACTCATAAAATATCCAGACTTCTCTAATTCTAACCCTTTCCTTCTAGGCCATTATCTCAGTCCACAGAGACAATACTATTTTTTGATAAAACTTATAGTTCTAGAATTCAAACTTTACAGAATATGCTCTCATCAACCTTCAACAAGAATTTTGAAGACTATTTCAAACCTTAATTACACATTGTTTTAAGTTCACCATTTTGTCATTATTAACAAATAGGAGAAAAAGAGTGCGAAGAACAAGGCATGAACCATCTCTACTTACATTGTGCATCTCTAGCTTGGAGGCTGCTAGTCCCAATGTCAAACTTGCACCACCAAAGACAAGAAGAGTGGCAACAGCAAAAGCCTTTCCAACTACAAGGGGAAAAAAAGGAATGACGGTTAGGGATCTAACACTTTCCTTGTCGTGACAGAAAAGAGAAGTATACAATCGCAATTAATAATAAGAGAATGAAGCATAAAGCTCAACATGTAAGATTTTCCTCCACTTATTAGAGCACATTATCTCAATTTATTACATTGGAACAATTACATTGTGACCGGCATATAACTACCATACGAATGCTGAGAATGATCCACTTCACCCTTTTATCCTTTCTATTTGGTCCTTGTTGACAATTAGCTAGTTAATGCATGTATACTAGAACATACAATAAGCCATATAACCAATTGTTTATCTGTGACTTGTTAAGAATTAACAGGGGCAACTTAGTTGGACAAACTCAAGAACCAATTTAATCTCAACCATAATGGGATATTGATCTGGATAATGCTTCCATTTTAGTTCTCAACACATAAAAGTAGCCTCTTTAATTGCATCCTGTAATCTAATGTTATGTCCATATGACCTCCCTAAGACCCAAAAGCACAGGCTACCTTTTCTCTTTCAATATTTCATGAACTTCACCAAGCAGATATTAATGCTTTTATTCTTGAGGGCTACATATTATTTTGTTTGTGCTAATTTGAACCTATTTGCTTCTACCTGAGCCACTTTCTTTTATCTTTCTAGAAGCTTTTATGATATCTTCTTCGTTAAATTGTAGATATCACTACATAAGCCAAATTGGTACAAAAAGATTTGGTAATTGTCTTTTAACGTATGGTTGTTTAAATCAAAGAAAAGGGAAGACAAATATTATGTAAATTCTTGCAGGATAAAATTTCGGATACATCAAATGAGGAGCAATCAAAGAAGATGATGAAAACCTACTTTGAGACAGACCTTCAGCTGCAGCCTTTAACTTCTCAGGGTTGACAGGGGTGTACCTATCATGGCGTATCTCATTTGCAGTCGAGGCCAAAACTGAATTCTCTGTATTTGGCAAATTCCATCTGCACATAGAAATACATACTAAGACACATGAGATTTAAAAAAAATAAGTTCTATCTTCAGTCCTAAATCATCTCATTGTATTGAATTTGACACTGTATTCTCTATTACAGCTTCCCTGTGCTTGGTTGCTAGTGAAACCTCATTTCAGAGCTCAGACAGGCCCACACAATACAAATTTGACAATCAATAGTTGAATTGGAACAGAGTCAATAGAAGTTGGAAGGGGAGGGTTCATAAATAGAAGGGAGGGGAGGGGGTGAAAAATCCCCACCTCCATCCAGATTATGTCTTCTCAAACCACCCCACAATAACGTCCACATACCCTTGTCTTTACACTAAGCTCCTGGTGAGAATCCCCAACAAAAAGACAGATAGTTTCCCACTCTACAACCACGGGTAGCTATAACCACCTCTCCACTCCTTCCTCCAAAGAAGTTAATTTGCTTTTTTCTAAATTAATTTGAGCACTGAAACTATTTCACTGAAAAACAGCAGACTGCCAATCAACCACCTTGCAAAGGATAATAGGTAAACTAAAGGTTCCACTTCGTCACCAATAATAACCCATTCATACTTCCCAGGTTAAAGGCCTCATTCAGCCTCACATCAAAAACTTCCACAACCAAATAAAATTAAGGGTAACCATTAATCTCCCTCTGTGAGCCCCTCCCCACCTCCCCTGATTGGCAACTGGGTTTCCTTAACAAGCACCTAAGCAAATACTAAAATTTAAGAATTCAGTGTGGCAAACAATTTTCAGATAGGACAATCAATCAAATTTATAAAAACAGACAGAATCAACATCTGTGTCAACCAAAAAAATCAACTTTAACCAACTTTGTAACTAAACACAAACCTTAGCCATCACAAAAACCACAAAATTATGAAAGCAACAATAACCCACCTAGTCAAATTCCATAAATTTACAATTCCAAAACCAAATTCAAACATAATCACTAACAAAAGCAAGAAATGAAAACCCAAAAAGAAGGAGAAAGAACAATAAAATCCTAACCTCCCGGGGCCGAAAGTGACTTGAGGAAGAGAGAGATAGCCACGAAGAGGGTTGAGAACATCAGGAGAGACTGAGGAAGCAAAATTAGGATCAGAGTGCAAAGCCCACTTGGAAGATTTGGAGAAAGAAGAAGAATTTGAGGCTTGATTTTGGAAGATTTTCGGAGGCAGAGAGTGCCTTAGAATCTCAGGAAGAACATCAGCTGATTCTTCCGTTGAAGGTTTAGTTGTAGGTGAAGAGGGAAAGTGGTTTTTGCCTTTTTCGATGATTTTGGAAACAGCTTGTTTTGATTCTTGCAAGAAATAGGCTCCTTCTGTGCCCGCCAATCTCCCTGCCAGAAAACTCATCTCTCTCTCTCTCTCTCTCTCTCTCTCTCTCTCTACGATGTGAGCGACCGATATAAACACTTGATGATTGCCGGTTCTATAAAACTATATATATATATATAGTTTGAGCGAGTTGGAAAGTGAGGGATAAGGGGATTCCGTTCATCTTTGGAAATATGAAAATCTCTCGAATTAAATTAAATTAATCGAACAATTAAATACCGAATTAGTTCAGACAAAAGAGGGAAAATTTGCTATAACTTATAATATAATAATAACCTCACATTTTATTTTTTTTTTAAAGTTATAATTTTGATATTTTAAAATTATAATCTTAAATATATATTATATTTTATCTCCCTGATATAAATTTTTAATTTCGTCGCTAGTTTGAACGCGTACGAAAAATGTTTGATATTTTATTTATTTAGTATATTTAATTTATATAAAATATTTTTTAATTCCAAAAAATGTTATAAAACATATAATATAAATAAACTATAATCCATAGATAAAAGAATAAAGGATGTGAAAAGCATAATATTAAATTCGATTTAGAATTTAGTGAATATATTTTTTATATGGGAAATAAGATAGCTATTGGTTGCCTAACTTGATATTACATAACTGTTTTGGGCTAAGTTTCCCTTTTGCTTTTGTTGATGTTTTTGTTTTCACTAACGTTTGCATTTGGAATTTTGTTAGTACATACCATTTTTAAGTCAAATACAAATTCTTAATAACTAAAAACATAAAATATAATACAAAATAAAATCAATGTTTCGTGGATCTAGTAATATTATGTTACACTCACTTAATCAAGATCTCGTATTCAACTCTTAAGAATGAAAAAATAAGTATTGGGAGAGTCGATCCCTAAAATAAATTTTATAATATTCAAATCGAATTAATCAAATATCTGAATATTAAATTTATTAAAACAAGTAGGAATTTGTCTGTAAAAGATTCGTTAAACAATATTCTCTGATCGTATAACCTTTTTACCTATCAAAAATTTTATACCGTCAATGGCAATCTTTTTATCTAATATTCGAATTGTACAGAAAAACTCTTGATTGTGAAAATACAAGAAAGAGTGTAGGGTCCTATGCAACCCCTTTTCCATTATCATTACTAAACTCTTAAGACTAAAGTCATTTTCTCAATTTTATGCTGAAGCTACAAAAAGAGTTAAAGCTTGCATCCTTTTTAAATTAAAAATATTAGCCCTGTTATCAAGGCTAAAATTCTATTTCCATGGAGGTTGGACTCGAGGTAGATTATGTTTCTTTTCCCCCAAGCCAAGGTGTATGGACTTGGACAACCGATGTTTGGAGTTGGGAGGGCCATGATAGCCCCACCTACCATGCATTTCTAGATCCTCTTTCACAATTTGGATTTACCCAGATTTTCTTTTTCTTGCACCACACACAAAGCAAGCTGAAATCTATTGGGCAGAAGTCAGAGTCCAGATAGTACTGAGAAAGTGTTTCTTTGGATTTGGATATTCATTTTCTGGAGATTTAAAAAGAATTTAAAAAGAATTATGTCAAATGGAAGAATATGGAAGGAGGTCTAGAGTCGGTCAAATGCCACTGCTTTATCCAAAAGGGGCCTCATCAAGCTCGCTTTCTCTCTCTCTCTGTTGTTGAAGAGGGCAAGTGGGCAAAAAGTATTGCCACCGCTCTCACCACTCCCAAGACTTGTGTTTTGTTCATGTATTGCTCCTCATTATACCTAACAGAGTGCTGTGTAGGCCCGAATAATCCTTTGCAAATGGCCATAGGCACGTACAAAGGAAGGTGTTGAGAGTTTGGTTCAAGATACTCGTGTTTGGCAAAGCACAATAATGAGACATCTACCAGAAAAATTTCCTATAGTGCAAAATTTGATAGTTTTTGTAATTGACTTTTTTTTTTTTGGTTGAATTTTGTAATTGACTTCAACAAGAGGGCAGAGACCCCTACTAAACCAGCCCCTACACTGGGTATGGGTACAACAACAAAGGCCCATAATTGGCACAAACTAATAGACAAAGTAGGCTTGAGCATATTTTTTTTCTATCGATATCTAGATTCATATTTAAATTAATTTAGTTCGAATGTAAATATTTTATTTTGAGGACGACTCTCTTAATATAATTTTTTTCATTTTTAAGTTTCGAATTTAAAATTTGATTAAAAAATCTTATATCTATCCGTAGATAAGCTGAAGAGCCTTTATGCATCATCAATTCAGACGCACCACCAGCCACCACCTTGTTGATTCGATAATCAATTGCTGCACGCCCATACTCGGATCAAACCAAAACCCCTAGCCTTTCTGACTAACACCCCCACAAGAGCCGCAAACCAACAAAATTGGTATATACTGTTGAAGAATAATGAGCTCTCTGTTGCTATTTTAATGCTGAATTTGTTTATGTTTTGCCTATTTAAAGGCCTCTTCTGTTTAATGAAGTAATACACTTCAGAGACATATCTTCTTCTTCCAATTTTACTATTCTGTTTTCTTTCTCATATACTAATACATACCGGAGCTGAGAAACCGGCAGAGGGAACTGCACCCAATCGGGAGGACTCCAGCCGCGGCCTACAGGAACCAAAAGAAAATACAAAACACCTTCGACCCTCCTTTGCCTCTACAAATTTCTATGGTGTCTTGTTGCCATATTAGTAGACGAGAGATGGGGAGATAAAGAAAGAAGGACCGAAAATTCCCTTAATAGAAAAGATTTTTCTCCCAATGCATATTAACAAAAAATTTGTTGAGAAAAAAGCTAACTTTTGCTATATAATGTTTAATATAGTTTTTATAAGGGACATCTCAATTATTAAGAACTCTTGTTTAAATATTTTTTTTGAGATCGAGATCTAATGTTTGAATTTTTATGAATTCGTATATTTTCATGATTTTCACGATTTCTATATAATCAAAAAATAAAGAAGAAAATATACACTTATTACTTTAACACTTTAGAATTAGATAATTAAATGAAAATTTTGTATTTTTGGGTCGCCAGTGGTGTTATGTCCCTTTTGTTGGGGAGGTGGGGGTTGGCGGAGGGGTCTCCTCAAAGGGAAGGTTGAGGTGTTAGAGGGACCTCAAATCTTTACCTAATTAAAGATTGGTTAATGGCTATAAACTAGGCCAGGACAGGACATTGACAAACTAAAATAACATAAATTGATATGGTCTTCTCTATGATCATGGCATCACCTTTGGTTAATTCAGGCTCCTAAACATGGAAAAGGAAAAAAAGCAACCCAAACTCTAATGCCCGAAACCCAAAATATAAAAAGAGAAGAGAATGGTGGAGAGCGCGTGCAGAGAAAGGTAAGCCAGAGCTCCTCAATCAGTCTCTCACGTGCTTCAATGGAGGGTGGGGCTTGAAACCCTCATTGGCTGCCTAAATTCTTGGTTGTAAGTTTCAACCATTGTCATAATTTGGTTCACCAAAGTTCCAAAAACATCAAACGCAGGCACGCTCACACTCACTAAACCAAAAAGCCTAGTGGGTTGAAGGTGCCATATGCTTGTATGACTTTCTCTGAACCCTTTATGTGCATTCCCACAGTAGTTTGTGGCCCTCACCTCTCTCTCTCTCTCTCACCTAAGTCCAATTTCACTAAATAATTTCTCAAAAACATCCTACTCTGCGTCAAATAAATTAAAAATTTACGTAATTTTGATAAGAATAAATGTATTTTTGATATCCATATCAAAGATCATAACAAATGGAAAGTTGATGCTATGGGTGTTGTAATTTTGGGTCCAATTTGTTTCTAGGAAGGACTTCAGAGTCCCAATAGTGTAGCCATTAATAATGGGTTATTTGTGAGTCCAAGGGGGTTGATTACAAAACTTGATGCACAAAATTCGAGTCCAACTGCCCACACACATATTCTTCTGCACATATCTGGGCTTGATGTTTGGTTGTTGTGGGCAATTATGGGTATTTAATCTCCCCATTTAATTTGTGTCAATGTCTCAAAGGTGAGCTAGTGCCCTTGACAGAACCCCCACCCAATTTGAATTGGGTGCTCAACACAACACATGAAGAGAGAGAGAGAGAGAGAGAGAGAGAGAGAGCAATATATTTAGATAAATTGGATTGGACGAGGGTTGTACAAATTTTGCAAAAGAGAAATGCATGCAACATGAAATCAAGAAATTGCAATCCTTTCAGATGTGATGGATTCATGAAATTTCGTCTTTTCATTAAAAAAGGAAAAAAAAAATAGATTCATAAACATGATAGAGATAAACGGAAAGGACAAGAAAATTTCTGGATTCATAAAAGCAACAACCATTGCAAAAAATAGAATTATTTTAAAATAATCACAAGACAAATAATATTTCAGAGATATTTATCTGTATGAAATAATAGAACCCCAAAGATCTAAAACTAGGTTTTTATTCAAGCATCATCTCCCATAATTTCCCATACCCATTTTATTAGTGACGATAAATCCTCCACCAAAAGCATTACATGAGAGAGAGAGAGAGAGAGAGAGAGAGAGAGAGTAACCAAATAATCACATAATTTCACATACCCATTTCATTAGTGACTATAAATCCTACACCAAAAGCATTACATCTGAGAGAGAGAGAGAGAGAGAGAGAGAAAGCAACCAAATCATCACATAATTTCACATACCCATTTCATTAGTGACCATAAACCCCGCACCAAAAACATAATATGAGAGAGAGAGAGAGAGAGAGAGAGAGAGTAACCAAATAATTAAACAAAACTATATCAATCTAAATTTCATACTAGAGTTTATCAATAAAAGTATAATCTTTACCTTCTGTACACAATACCTCAAACTGATCTAACCATGTGTAGCATATAGAAGTAGTATATAGTATCATTTAATGATATACTAAATATAAGAGAAAGTTTGAAGAATTACATTAAATTTTCATTTGTTGTGTAATGGGTTGGATCCGGTAGGGACTCTTCTCTTCTGGGACTCAAATTCTCTTCCTTGGCTCGTTGATGGAGCACTAACCCTACTCCCAAAAACTCGTCGGCCACGAGCATCATCGGACGAGATGCCGGAAAAGCTACGCCGGAGGGCTTCAACATTCTTTGGAGTGAAGACAATGAGGAAAGCAAGGAAGAAGAATAAGTGAAAGCGATTCATATCTCAAAGAGATTTTGTGTACTGAGAGAGAGAGAGAGATAGAGAGAGAGAAGGCAAAGGTTGATAGCTTTTAGCTAGTCATTATATATATGGACATGGTTGGTCCATATGTGGGTTTCTTGATATATTTAATTTGTTTGTATGTTTATATTCACACCTTTGATGTATTTTGCCTTTCTTTTTTTATATTGAAGTTTCAATGTCATAAAGAATTAAGAATTAAATTTTATATAATAATTTATTTTAATATTCATTAATTTTTTATTCTATATTTTAACCAATTCAAAATTACTCAAATTTAAAAATTTTTTATTTTTTATTAAAATTGACTATTTTATTAGATTTGATCTATTTGATCCATGAATCATATAATTCATGTAACATTACTCTTTATATTAAGACCCGAATATATATTTGTATTATTGAGATATTTCAATTCAATTGAGTTTAACCTCAATCGATATTTTTAAAATCGGACGGACAAGCCAGATTCGACTGAGAATCGTTTTATAATTCAGTTTGATTTTCACTATTAAACCGGATAAACTATAACCCGGTTGAAACTATTTAAAGACTTTCAAAACTGGAAAAACCTATGAACCATTCAAATCAGTTCAAAAAAAAATATAAATTTTATTTTATTTTAAAATGTATAATATATAAATTATGTATATGATATCATGATAATATCATCCGATTCGTAAAAAGATTTGAAGTCTAACCAATAAACTAATGAATTAATTGGTTGATCAAATTATTTATTAGATTAATTTTAAAAACATTGATCTCAATTTTCTTAAACATTATAATCGATCCGTGGTCGATTGGCTAATTATAATCGGACGGTGATACGATAGGGGGGTAAGTAGAAGGTATGACTTTTGGGGGGTCAAACACGGGATTGGTTGGCCTAAAATGACGGTTCGGGGGGTGGTGGCGAGGGTCACAATTCATTTGGGACGGTGACGTATGAATTTGAAAACACGAATTTGAGTCATATGCGAAAGCTTGAAGAGATTTTGAAGCGGTATGCTTTGACGGTATATGGAATGACCGAATTGTCCTTGAATTGGAGCATGGTATAGTGAATATTGGCCAAAAGTAGTAGGGCATTTTGGGCATGAAGAGGTCAAAGTCCGTATACCGACGTACTCGAGTGGTGTTAAAATCTTGACCGTAAGATTTCAAGGATGTGTTTAATTGTTAATCTAAACCTAATTAACATGTCTTTTAATTGACAAAATATAAGCCAAAATATTTGAAAATTTATTATAAAAATTATCAAAATTTCAAAAAAAAAAAAAAAAGATCCTCGTTAACCATAGTATAATATTCCAAGTTTCGAAGCATAAAAGTTTTAATTGTATCTTGCACTAAAGAGAGGGGGAAAAAGGGAGAAATGAGCCATTGAGTGAATTCACTCAAATACATAAGAAACTTCTCTAAGAGGCCATATATTATGATGATTAATCATATAACAAAGTAGCTTTATCATAACCTATATGGAAAGTGGGGGAAAAAGATTAACACTGTGGACACGATACGTGATAGAGATAGAGAGAGAGAGAGAGAGAAAAAAAAAAAAGAGAGAGAGCACAAAGTAAAAGGTTAAAAATCATCGTATATTCATATCAGTTGATAAGAATGTTAAACTTTTTAATTAAATTAATAAAAAAAATAATGTTAAGTCTGATAATATTTGAATCAAATTACTCAAAATATAATTATAAATACTGATAAATTATATAAGAAAAAAAAAAGTAAAAGGCCAAGGGATCACTTTCATGGTCGTACGACATGCTTGGAGACAATTGTGTTTTTCTCATCCAACTAGAATATAATTTCTCAATGTTGGAACGAAATGTCCGACCGCATATACTCAACTTCCAAAAGTGTGTGTTCACTGGTTCTCAATCATGTTGCCATAGACTCTTTGAGGGAAAAAAAAAAAGAAGGATTTTAGAGCAATTCTAGTCAAATAAATGAATTAAAAATTAAATTAATTAATTTTTTTTAGTATTTCATATTAATTTATTTTAATTAACACACAAAATTTAATTCATATAATAATGAACTTATTTGGTTAAAATAGTACTCAGAGATTTTTCTTATTCTAATTGGATTTCATAACATGCAGCGGAGCTCTCCGACATAGACCATCTCTCTCTTTGGTTTTATCGGTGTCCAGAGTCATTTTTTATTAATATGATTCGAACGTTTGTAGAGATCTTATTTTAAAACGGTTCTTCCAATATAGTTTTTTTTATTCTGAAATTTCGGATCTAAAATTTGATTAAAAGATCTAATAATTTATCCTATTAAATCAATTATCCGTCAATTCTCTCTCTCTTTGGTGCGGCGGTGGGCAATGGGTCAATGCAAAAACTGTGCTTTATGAATAGAATTTTTAAAATAAGTTGAAGCAATAAGCTTAGGTGTATGATTAAAAAAATATTAGAAAGTCATTAGACCCAAATTAAAATGCCCGTTGGGGTTTTGCCGTCATGATCACTTTGATTCGAGTCCCATCAAGGATTTCTATTTCTTTGCTTTTTTCAAGAAAATCATACAATTTTGAACAAGCCCACTTAGGGTTTGAAAGGGTTTAATAAATAATTGAGAAACAATCATCAATATATATATATATATATATATATATATTATATTTCTTTTACTAAATTACCTTTTGTTTTTCTGTATAAGTATTATTTGTCAAATTGGGTCACACCAAAAAGATAGACACACTATGAATAGACATATTCAGAGGGGATTTTAATCATGAAGAGTAATACAACAGAACTTTATGGTGACTTAGACACATGAAAAGTATTAGCCAAACAAAAAAGAGTCAAAAATATAAATATAATGCAAGTTTTAGACTATGTTTCTTTAGATGGATGATTCACATATTTTGTAATTCTGAAATTTTATATTGGTTGTATCTTTTAAAAAAATAGATTCAAGATATTTAAATCACGGAGGATTTTGTAACTTTTTATCTAATAAATTTGTCTAAGTAATAATTATGATTTAATTTAAATATTTTCGCGATCGGTGAGGAACTCTTATATAATTCTGGATGAAACAGTAACCCTGATCGTTTTTAATATTTTTTTTATCGAAAACAATGACTGTATAATTGTATATCGAATGGGAATTTTAGATTTGGTCCATATCAATTTACTAGAGATTTTTTTTTAGAGTGGCCAATTAATTTGTGCCTAAATATGGGGTTTCTCTCTCTCTCTCTCTCTTCTTTTCTTTTCACGTTTCATGACTTCTCAATACAATTAAGAATTACATTGACATTTAATTTATACAAATGATACTGAATGAGTCATTATATACACAAAATTTATACAAATGATACTGAATGAGTCATTTATACATTGACATACTAGAGATTCTCTTTTCTTTTTTTAAGCGGATTACTTATCGTATTCAGGTTTTTTTCGATTAATTTAATTCGAATATTATGAATCTCGATTAATATTTTTAAATTTTATTTTTTTATTTTTATAATTCAAATTTGAGGTTTATAATGCAGTCTCACATGTGCGATAACACTACCAAAAGGACAAGTCAATAATCATATAGGGGAATAGACACATTTGTCCTTAAAATATTGGTTTAGAGTTAAAAAATTTAAATAATTCTAATTTGAAATAATTTTTAAACTATTTCTAAATAAAAAAATTTGATCGACTATATCAATATTATATCAATATTATATGAGTGTTCTTTCAAATCATTTCGGATTAAAAGAATTAAAGTATTATACCCGACAGTAATGTAATTATTCGAATCTCATAATCTAAAATAATTCAAAAATAACTTTAAAATAAAGGTTATTTAAATTTCTTAGTTCCATACTTGAAATTTTAATTACATCACTTGGTTTCAAATCTACCATAATAAGTGCACTTAAACTCATAATGTTATGCATATGGAACATTAGATCTGTCAATTAATAAACTATTTATATATATAAATCTTTTCTTATATATAAGAAAAATCATCGATGAACAGTTGATCTAGTGAGTAAGAGTATTATAATTTTTAATCAAAATTTGGATTCAAAACTTAAGAATAGAAGAGATTACATTGGAAGAACTCTCTTTTAAATTGAGTCCAATAATATTCAAATGAGATTAGTCAAAATATAAGTTCGGATATCGATTGATTATTACAAAAAATTAAAGAGTCATTGAAGATGGATCTGTTCTGAAATTAGATTCGAAAAATGAAAAAAAAAAAGGAACAAAAGGAATGTCCACCCGACAAATAATGCGCAGTCTAATCTAGCCAAATAGAGGACACTTAAAATTCTCAATTAAGCATCAAATGTTTTGACATTGTTTTCCACTTTTGTCACCCACCACCCCCAGCACTTTTTCTTGTATTATTGGCCTTAATGTCAATCTTTTCTGAATGTCACGTATAGAACATTTCTCTCTAGTGTTGTAGATGATGAGGATTAAGTTCCATTGTCAAAAGGGTGTGCCCTAAAACTCCCAATTTAGCCAATCAAGACTCCTGTTTCAGACTTGTGGATGTAAAAACATCCAACGCATTGAAGGGTGTCCTTCATTGTTGAGATTCCACCTTCACAAGCAACCTCTAGAGTACTTAATTCCCACACATTTTTCTATCAGGATCTCAAAAAATGGTAATAGTTTATAAATTGTACCAGAAATTGTCATATACAAAGAGGAGAAAGGGGTGGAAGGACACTTCAAATGCCCCAATAAGAATGTTCAGTACATGTGATCTACATCAACTATGAAATTGTGTGGCAAATAATTGAGGTTTGAAAATCAAATGATCTACTATTCTATATAAGTTTTAATAACATCTGCATTGATTTACATGTTGAAAGTTTTTTTAGATTGTCCAATATGATTGGACTTCCAAGGGGGGCCTACTTCTAATCAGCATGATAGGGACTGCATTTGCTTTAGACTGCTATGAATATGCCTTAGTGACCAGAAAATCTACCATTTTGTGTTCATGTCTTTTGGGTTCCATGTTTTTCAAATATTGTGGGCTGCAATCTGAAGAGGCCATAATCTACGTAATACCCATTTTTTCTAAGTAAGAAAATTGTAGCTCTCTTCTTTTACTTTTAACTCAAAGAGAAGTAGCTTCCCCCCCTCCCCAAAGAAAGAAAGAAATAATGATGTAGATAACTTCACGTGACTCAGATCAGAATACGACTGTAAATACTTTCTTGTTCCTATTAACAAAACATTCCTTTTTTCTTCACTAATATTTGTTTTTTTTTTTTTAAAAAGTTTATAAATAACTAAATTTCTAATATCCTTCTTTTTTAGTTATTTTTTCATTTCTTTTTACAAAGAAGACAAAAACTCGCAACCACAAAGAGACAAAAGTCAAAATTAGATACATACTTCGGTAATCACAAGGTCAAACTGGGCAGAAACCCAAACAATAAACTCTACCCTTCAAAAGTGGGTTTGCAAAAAAGGAGACAGAAAAAAAATTAACTATAAAAACAGGTGAAAAAGGGGGAAGGACTTCTTTGTTACAGTTGTACTTTGGAGCACCGGTAAAACTATAACTTTATCATGAGATAGACCTAACTCAGTTTTTTGCGGGGCTTGACCCGGAACTTTTTTTTTTTATTATTACTGGATGACTAACGTCCAGAATTCTGATTAATTCAATTTAAATAAATCAAAAATCTAATTTAAGAACTAACTTTCCTGTTATATATTTTTTATTTTCAATATTTGAATTTAAAATTTTAATTAAAAGACTCCTGTATCGTATTACTAAATCAAAAAGTCATTGGTGCATGACCTAAACTATTGATATAATATTGATCTGAATAAGATTATACAAGGGATGAAGATCTTATAATTATTAAATAAATTAAAACTATTATTAATACTCAAACTTACACTTTTTTTGTTATAAAGAGATTTGAACCTGAATTATGAGTCTGGAGAGGGGATGTGATCATTGGACTATCCATTGAGACCAGAACTTAGTCTCTTGAAAACGATTGTTGGCACTGTCTGACAAATTATGACTGTTTTTGCATCTGACATTTTTTTATTTCTTGATTCGATAGGAGACCTTAGATCTAGGGCACTCCATAATAAAATGATTCTTTTTCTTATGACTACTAAACAAATTAAAGCCATTACCATGATTCAAATCTATGCTCTTAGATAAAAGTATTAATTACACTCCCCCGTCAAACTATTTTTATTTGTACCATTTGATATATCTTAATTATGATTATATCATATTAGATTAATCAAATAAATTATTGAATAAATGAATTAAGTTTATGTGATAGTTGAGTTGACCGAATTTTAATTAAATTATCAAAATATTATGACAAATTCAAATAAATGACTTATTAATAATCAATTAAACTATATTGATATAAATTATTAGATAATATTTAACTCATAATTTATTTATTTTATTTTTTTGTGTAAGTGAAATTTATTTACTATCAATTGATATTTGAGATTTTTTTGATTAATTCGATCTGAGTATTATAAAATTTATTAAGAGATTTATTTTTTTAAATCTTGTTTATTCATTTCCATCTTTCAAACTCCAAACTTATAATTATTGAAGAAGTATAGCGTTTGACCGTATCTACGGGAAGTTTGGAAACTATGTTTTTAGTTTACGTGTCCCTAGAGAGCGGGTATATAAGGATCTTAGACCCTAGCGAGTAAGATAGGCAATCTCTTTCAACAACGTCCTTTACTTCCCTAGAGTGGTTCGAAGCAGCACAGAGATAGATAATCAAACATTAATTTAACCTAGTTCAAGCTTTTTGGTGATTTTGAAAAATGGCGGAATCTCAACCTTCTTGAATTCTTAATTTCACTTAACAAATCAGATACAACACATCTCAATCACATAACCACGCATCTTGTAAATAGTAATAATAATAATCAAACAACAAATTTTCCAATCCCAATTATTCTCGAAAATCACATTCTTAGAAATTATCAAATACCAAGTTCATAAATTGAAGTCAATTTTATTTGCAAATGAAAATCCCCAATTTTTAGGGGGCTTAATTTCCCTAAGCCATGTTCAAAGTAGGGTTAGGGTTTGAGATTTTGTTGATCGTGAATCATGTGGAGTCAAAGTGCAGCAAAGGATGTGATGTGGCATTAGCATCATGCTACGTTTGGGGTGGATCGAACCTCATGTTCATATCCGAGGTTTTGGCTTCAGGGATTCCTCAAATTCTCAGTTCCAATACTTAAATCCCTAATCAGGACAGTGTTCAATCCGATGCGAGAATCAATGTTCCATTTTCATGTGACTGCATCAATGGTGAATTATTAGCTCATGTCTTACAATGTTGTGTCTGGTAATACTTATGATAAGGTTGCTCAGATTTATTATGACAAAGTATGACTGGTTGAGGAAGTTCAATAGTTATGATCCAAACGATGTTCCGGAACATGGGAAGCTTAATGTGACTCTGAATTGTTCTTGTGGGGATAGTAGTGTGTCGAAAAATTGTGGGCTATTGTGACATACCCTCTTCGGCCCGGAGAAAATCTGACAACGATTGCAGCAGAATCGAATATATCTGCCAATTTGCTGTAGTTTTACAATCTCGGATCGAATTTCAGTACCGGGAGTGGTCTGGTGTATATTTGTGGAGAAGGTGATTTCTTGCTTTGTAGTAGAAGTTTAAGACTTTTGTGAAATGATTTGATTTTAATAGCTTGTTAATTGTTTGTGAGTCAGATAGCATGGTTGGTGGATTGTAATGAAAACGGTAAGTTTGATTTGGTTGATTTTATGATTAGGGTATCGATTGAAACATCGATATTGAAAAAGTATTTAGTAATTAAGAAAATAAGATAAAAGTGTTTTCTAAATATTATATGATACATGTGATATCAAATTATAAAAAGTTATACGAAAAAACTATATAAATATTTTCTCAATTGATGGAATTTCCCATTGAGCAAAGACTCTATAATAGTTGGGAATTTCGGTATCGACCGGTTTGATCAGAGTGATGATTGCCTAATGTTACCATTCTCATGCTGTCGAATCTCTGCTAAATTTTTGATTATGATATGTATAACAGAATATTAATGGGCGAAAATGACTCTTTTATGCTTCTACGTAGCTTAGATCAGTTGTTTAGACAGATCATTTGTTACTTGGATTTCTTCACTGTTAGCAAGGTCATCTCAACTTTTGATTTGGTATCTCAAACCCTTACCCAAATTTTGCCTTCACTTGCGGACCAAAGTGGAAACTACCCAACTTTAACATCAAGGTATACTCCCTCCATCTCACATTTTGTGGTCCATTTCATAACTTACAAGGTCAAGCAATTCATTCGATTTATCGACTTCGTTGCAGCTCAGGTGGTCTGACATTCTCTGCACATTGGCTTTCAAGGATGACTTTCTTCACTTCTTGTCACCAATTGAAGAAGTTACATGCATTGAGCTAATGCTTTGATTCCTTATAAGCAGGAATGCCAAGTCGTGCCATTGCTGGCACAACTGTAGCAGGAGTGGTTGTATTGCAGGTAGTGTTTGGTAGTGTATTTTTTGGATACTATAGGAAGAAGAAAGCGAAAGGGCCCGTACCCCTCGCTCCATCATTTGACGATCCTTCTTCCCGATTTGGAATCGGAACCTTTCTCTCTCTCTCTGCATTTTGCCTCTTTTTCTGACTTGGTTGGATATACTTTGTATATCTTCTTCTTCCTGAAATTTACTTGGTTAAATGCAAATACCACTTTCAGGTGCCAACTGTAGAATTATTTTCCTTGAATAATAGACTTGAGTATAGGCCAGCCAAGCTACCTTAGTCAGCCCATATGTTAATTTTATTTATTTATTTATTTATTTTTATATTTTATTGCAAATTGAGGCCGTGGAGAAAATTTTTAGGGCCGGGCTGGGTTTTGACCACCCCTTTTGAAGCCCGGCCCAGAAATATGGTGGAAAGTCCATCTCATGCCAAATTTATATTCTTGATACACCCGATTTATAATGTACGAAAACTTTTCAATATTAACATTTTTTTATTTTAGAAATATTTTCAAAATATTAAACAGTGTTAAATTAATTTATATTTACATAAAATTCTTTAAATTTATATAGTTATAAATTTTTTATATTTAATAAATTATTTATTTATTTAATTATAATTTTTATAATTTATATTAATTATCTTATAATTAATAATTATATATTTGATTATTTTAAAATTTTATTATAAAATATGATAATTCTATTATTTTTATAAAATAATTAATATTTATATCAAAATTTATATATATATATATTTTATATTTATACATTTACTCATATTTTTATTTTTTATATTTTTATAGATTATCTATGTCCGTTTTTATTGCTTCGTTTTCATTTTCAAGAAACGGAGGGACCAGCTCATGCTTTTTGTCTATTGAGTTTGAGACCGAGGGTTCGAATGTGGGTAAACTGGTTAATTTGAAAAGAAAAGACTGCTAAACCGACTCTTTCCTGCGAAAGGGCCCCGACGCTGCTGGAATCAAATTTCTTCTCAATTAAACCCCCCGACGACAACATCAGATCAGATCATCGGAAATCCAGAAGAAAGAAACTATTTGATTTATCAAAGGAATCTCAGAGAGAGAGAGAGAGAGAGAGAGAGAGAGAGAGAGAGAGAGATGGATTTCGAGTTGAGAAGAGCGAGAGAGAAGTTAGAGAAAGAACAGAAGGAGAGGAAAGAGAAAGCGAGACAAAAACTGGAGAGAGAGAGAGGGGCCAAACAAGAAGCAATCAAACAACGCGAAGCCATTGAAGCCGCTCAGCGATCAAAAAGACTCGATGCCGCCGAAGCACAACTCAAGGTCCCTCTCTCTCTCTCGCTCGCAATCTATGGCTAGGATACGAATTCATGATGATTGATGATATTGTTAGGGTTTTATTGAGGTCAAATTGCATAATTTCGTCGGAAAAATTGATGATTGTTTCTGGTCTAATTGGGGCATTTTTATATCTTTTTAGGGTTTTGATATTTTAGTCTTCCTTTTTCTCCTTCAAGTTGCAATTGGCTAAATTGATCCCTTTCCGTTTGATTCTTCTCAGTTTTAATATGCTGAATCCGTAGGTATTATATGAAGCATCGTCTAGGTCGTACGTTTGCAGTGGAGCAAATTCTATGTTGCCGTTTACTGAAATTATTGTTTGTGAAATTGCCAATGTTGGGAAGGATATCATGGCACTACTGTCCTACATCGATCGTACTACTGGCAATGTTGGAGTTTTCGTCTGATGGTACTATTACCTCTTTTATAGATCTGGCATATGCCTAGCATGTTCACATTGGATTCAAAAGGCTCATACTTGGAGATTGCATTGTAGTGTAGTCTATTGTTATGCAAGGATAAGCAGTGATCCTTTTTTATAGAAAATTTTGCTCAACAGGTGCATAACCTATTACCAATAAGCAAGAAGCCATAGGGCATGACCGGTCGTTATGAACCTTATCGTTCTTTCATAGCACCGGGGGATCAAACCTCTCTTGGGTAAGCTAGCAGACAGTTTTCATGTGCTTTCATGGTGCGCGTTTTTTGGCATGCTATTGGACATGGATGATGGACTTACCTCATGCACACCCAAATGAAAAAGGTTGAGGGTTGCCACTATTATTAAAAGAAATGCTTATCAGGACTAGACGTTGGTATTGGTCCATCCCTCCCACGGGTACAGTAACACCTCTGGTTTATCAAACCAAGCAAGGGTAAAAGATTCCCTGGTTGTAATAACACCTCTGGTTTATCATACCAAACAAGGGTAATAGATTACCTAGGTAACCTTTAAACACTCTTATACCTTGTATGGAATCCTTCCTTAGGGATTTTCCATCTAGGGAGGAGGTGAGAGAACCACTCCTATTGGCAAAAAATTGCAACATAAAGAGTGAGGCTTGTGTTGTGTGGCAATTGTTGTTAGTTATGCTTGCTTCTTTCTTTTGTTTTTTTTCCCCCTTGATTTGGTTCTTTTTGGAGGGTTAATCCCTAAATACAAATGGAAAGAAGGAATGTAGGGTTTTGAACTCTCACCCAAGCCCGGTACTACTCAGCCAAGTGGCTGTTGGGAATGCATGCTTTCTTTACATTAATAGAGCATATCTATAAATAGGATGCTGGAAAAATCTAGCATTAATGGTGCATTAATATTGGAAATGGAGACTGCGTAAAATATGTTTTTCAGGCTTTACGGCTTCTCCATGTTATCTTGTTATAACAGAGTCAGATTTTGGCTGTAAAATAGCCTCCAGCAAAACGTATGACTGGTCATGAAATTCAAAAGATATATCATTTAGAACTCGAAAACAATGGACATGTGTATATTTTAAATTTTTCATTAGATTACAAATTAAGTAAGCTGGTTTTCATATCCATGCTTTGGACATGGTAGATTTTATTGAACTGTATGAATGCAAAGACTAGACTATGCTTACATCTGTGAATGGGAAATGGACATTGGGGTATTATGATTGTGATGTTATTATTGATACTGAGCCGGTGCCTGATATCCTTTTGTTCCAGGGGCCTCAGAAACTTTGTAGACCCTGCTTCTGAATCTGAGCAGACATTTAACACATGACAGCTCATTATATTCATGAAATGGTTGTTCTTTTATCATATATTGAAAATCAGATGAAAGTATCCTTATCTCTTTTGTAGTTTGGGAAGTGATGAAGTGAGATGAAACTCTGACTACTTTATTTGTTTATTTATATGAAACAAGCCTCTTGCATATGGTAGCTGGACTGGAGATGGTAGAAAACCAGTTGTTTACTATATGGACTTTATTTTGACATATTTTATTTCATGATTTGTGAATCTTAAGTTCGTAGTACTAAATGGTTGTTTTTGGTCAGGCCGATCAGCAGATGGAAGAAAATTTACGTGCTGGGAGGGGGGTCATGTTTTTCCGTATTTTGGAAGCTGTACCTTATCAGGGTCTTGGGGATAAAATTAAATTGCCTCCTTCTTGCTTCACGGAGTTGTCTGATCAGGGTGCTTTCGACAAAGGGCCAATGTACTTTCAGTTGTCCGTTGTTCATCAAGAAGTTGCTATGGATAATGAGGCTAGTGGGATTCAAAATCACGGGACAACCCACTGTGGAGTTTTGGAGTTCACTGCAGATGAAGGTTCTGTTGCACTTCCTTCTCATGTGTGGAATAACTTATTTCCTGCAGTGTCTCCTTCATCTCCCTTGGTTGAGGTTTGTTATGTATGGCTACCAAAAGGAACTTATGCAAAGCTTCAACCAGATGGAATTGGCTTTTCTGACATACCCAATCATAGGGCTGTCCTTGAAACAAGCCTTCGCCAGCATGCTACCCTTTCTGAAGGTGATCTAATCACTGTAGGCCACGGGGAGCTTACATACAAGTTGCGAGTTCTTCAATTGAAACCCTCCCAGAGTATATCTGTGCTAGAAACAGATATCGAGGTTGATATAGTGGGTGCTGATTCCGCTTCAGAGAGCAGGAATCAACCTGTCTTAAAACCACTTGTATTTGGCAAGTCAGAAGCTGGAATGGTTGAGGAAGGTGATTATTCATATTACAAGTTTTCAATCGATGGTGAAACTTCAGGGAAAATTGCATGTGGGAATGCTAGAATTGAGGTCAAGATAGTGACTGAAACAGAAGATGGGGATACAGATCTTTATGTTTCCAGGTATCCCCTCCTTTTTCCCACCCGACACCAGCATGAGTGGTCATCACATGATGTGGGTTTGAAGTCATTGATCCTTGGCTCCAAGGATAATGGCCTGTCAGCAGGTACTTACAGCATCGGTGTTTATGGTTTCAAGGGAAAAACTAAATTTCAAGTCTCAGTTGCGGTTGAAGACATTAGCAACCAGAAATTGGGTCAACAAGTTACAAGTACCACTTCATCCTTGGGGCTGGATTCTGTTGAGTGTCATAACTGCAAGCATTATATTCCTGCTAGGACAATAGCATTGCATGAAGCGTATTGTGTCAGGCATAATGTTCCTTGTCAGCATCTGGGATGCAATGTGGTTCTTCGGGTCGAGGAGGCTAAAAGCCATGTGCACTGCGAGAAATGTGGGAGAGCTTTTCAAAGGAGTGAGCTTGAGAAGCACATGCAAGTGTTTCACGAACCACTCAGCTGCCCTTGCGGAGTAGTCCTTGAGAAAGAGCATATGGTAAGCGCGTCATAGAATATGATTTCTATCTGTCTTGATTTATGTTATCTTTTTACCATTTTCCTGCCGACTTGGTATGAGAATTATGGTAGGAAAAAATTGGATTACTCGATTGCCCTTGCTTCTCTGCTGAAATATAGAATCTGCTTTAACCAGCATGGTTTTGCAGATTAGGATATTCTGACGGGTTGGTCATTGCTTTTGCAAAAATCTAACTGAATTCTGGTCATGCTTATCTTTTTCTTACATTTGTCAGGTGCAACACCAATCTTCAGATTGTCCATTGCGTCTTATTACATGCCAGTTTTGTGGGGATATGGTGCAAGCTGGGACTATTGCTATGGACATCCGAGACCGATTAAGAGGACTTTCAGAGCATGAAAGCATATGTGGTTCTAGAACTGCTCCATGTGATTCATGTGGGCGTGCTGTCATGTTGAAAGAAATGGACATCCACCAAATTGCGGTTCACCAGAAGAACTAATCCCAAACTGGCTGTTCGGCTTATAATTTCTACACTCTCTGAAATTTAAAGCGGCTCACTCCTCCGGCGCCTTTCATGTCTGCGTCTCACAAAATTTGCATTCATCTCACCCGCCCTTTTGTGTATGTATGCAGTCCGCGCTGCTTTCTCTAACCCTCCCCTTCTCGGGTTATTGGTGATGTAAGAAATGTTGTGATCAAGATACTCATGGTATTATACTTGAATGAAATATTCAATTGGTGGCAACAGTAAAAATTTTGGGATTTCCTTTGAGAATGGTGTTGTGGATTCAATCTCTTTCTTTGTTTATGTTTGTTTGGTGGCGACATTTCTTAGGCTTGTGATGAACAGTGAGTTAGGCTTGTACGCCTTAAAATTGGGAACAGACAATGAGCCAATTTGGCTGACCTAGACTAGCCAGAATTGTACCTGAGGAGCTTGAAATGCTGGCAAGAGATTGGTGGGGGTAACTGTATTGATGACCCAACCATTATTATTATTTTTTAACCATCAGTTAAATTTATCACATAACCATAAATAATAAGAAAAAAATTATGGGTGAAAATTTTTTATTTTAGTATTAAGAAGAGAAAACCTAATTTTAAGATACTTTTATGATTATTTCTGTTCTTAAGAGGGTTTAACTTATCACGTGAGTGTCAAGATAATATGATATTAACGGTTTTAAATGTATTTTTGGATTATTTACATATGATATGAAAACAAAAAATCACATCAATATAATATTGACATCACGAGTCAAATTAAAAAATAGTTTTAGGAAAACACTAAAATTAATATTTTTTCTTTTTTAATATTAAAATTAAAAATTTTCCAATTATAGCACTAAACATGAATATTAATTAATGCATGAGATAAAAAGTTTTATAGTATGGTAATCAAAATCGAGTATTATTTCAAAAAGGATGTATCGATATCAATTGATATGAATGCCGGAAACGATGTCATTGACAAATGGAGCCTAACATGCTCATGTCTCACAAACTTTTAAATGAAATAATTAATATTTGTTTCTACATGGGACATGGGCATTAAAAGGGCTGACCCTTTTCTGTTTGAAATTTTGATCCCTGCATCGTTTGGTTGCCTTCTTCTTCTTTTTCGTTTTTTCTTTTTAATTATTGATTTTTCGATTAATTCGATTTGAACAGTTATGAAATTTAATTAAGGAGATGACTCCTCCAATATCTGTTTTTTTATTTTCAAATTTTAAATTCAAGATTTTAATTAAAAAAGTTCAATGTCCTACTATTAAATCTATGGGTTTTTTTTGTTCCTAGCACCGGTATCCAAAAATCATATTTTAATTAATCTGATTCGAACATTTATGAGAGTTATATACTCTTCCAGTATAATTTTTTTCATTTCTAAATTTTGAATAGATATTTGATTAAAAGATTTAATATTTATTAAATCGGAGTCGGTCCATTAGACCCATGGATTGTTAATGTCAATGGCAACTTCATTACTCGATTAGACCGATCTACATCGTCCATTTTGGGGAGCCAACAATGCAATTTACTTTCATTACTGAATCATCCTTTTATTATTAATCTTTTTCTCAATGACTAAATTATTTGATTAAGCAGTCTGTTATTTTATTTATAATATTTTTTCTTGTTTGATTAAATATTTTAAATTTTATATATAAATTTCTTATACTAAGATGAAATTATTCTAATTTATTAATTTTTTTTTTAACATTTTTTTATTCAATGGAATGGCCAATGATACTGTAGGTCCTACAAGCTTCACTAGATGCTCGATGGTAATAAAAGATAGAAATATCTGCAACAATTAAAATAAAGAAGTGCACGTTTGATCACTTCACAAAAATTGAAATTTATTTTTTTAAAAAAAATTAATTAAGTATATTGTTACTTAACTATGCCTAATTATAATACTTGTGCTTAATTTTTTAATTATTTTTATCTAATTAAAATAAATAAATAATTATAAGTTAATTAAAATATATTCATATGAACTTTTGCAATTTATATCATTTAAAATCAACATATGTTGGCGTAAGTGGGAAGAGAACCTTCGTCCCTTAACCAGGTCGGGAGTTCGACTCCCACCGGGTACGGAAAAAATATTGTTGGGAGATGACCCCCTCAATTAAGGCTTGACAGACTTCTCGATCTTGATTAGTCGGGACGAAAGTCCGGATATCAAATGATCAAGTTATCAAAAAAAAAATATACCATTTAAAAAAATTTGTAAAAATAAATAATAACTTAGTATATATATATTCTGTTTTTTTTTTTTTTTTTTTTTTTTTTTATGTTTGGATGGGATTATAGTGATAAGTTTATGTTAAACATAATAATTATGAAAATAACGGTTAAACATTTATCCCGATTAGTGGCGTTAATTATATGTATCTTTTTACGTTTTTATATTTTATTTTATATTATATATTGCATGATTATTATTTATACGATAATAATAATTATAGACTAAATTAATTAATACATAGTAGAATAATTATTTTAAGAAGAATAATAATATTGTTCACCAATTTTCTTTGAGTAGGGCAAGGTTAAAAGAAAAAAAAAATTGTAGGTTATTTCTTTGGATGTATTAAAATAGCCGTTGGAGCAGAGGAGGCTACTTGCCGACAAATGCTGATCTGGCAGAAGTCCGTAATTTAATTAAAAGCATTCTATTCATTCCACTCATTCCCTCCTTTATTTGCTTTCTCATTGCATCTAACCATTCCCAACTTAAACATCTCTCTCTCTCTCTCTCTCTCTCTCCCCACCCCAAAAAAAAATTTTTAGACTTTCCGATTTCCACCGACCCATATTCTTAGTTTCTGCCTCTTTCTCTCTCTCTCTCTCTCTCTGTAAGAAGTTCCAGTTTCCAAAAGAAGTCAGTGTAATTTGAAGAGGAAGAACAGGATGGCTGAAACGACGTCGTTGTCAACTTTCATCTTTCTGATTTAGTCTATTTCTGTCTCCCTCTCTCTCCCAATTTTTTTAGGGTTTTGTCTTCTCAGACACTGAAGATTTTTCTCTAGATTCAGGTTTCTTTCTCTCTCTCTCTGTCTCTAAGAAAGTGAATTGGGGGTTTCTCTATTGATTTGAAGTTCATGAAGTTGTGGAACTCTAATTTCTTATTGTTTTGTTTAGTTGGTGAATGTTAAATCAACACGGTTTTTATTTATTTATTTTGGAATTTTACTCTTTATCTTACACTGATTCAATAAATTTTAAGCAATATAGGAGTTAGTTCAATTTTAAGCAATAAATCTTAGGTGCATGTATAGAACTAGAAATGAAGAGATTCGTAATAAATTCAGAGTTAGTTCAATTATGGATCATATGCGAAAGTGTCGTTTGAGGTAGTTTAGGCATGTGTAAAGAAGACCCATAAACGCAACGATTAGAAGGATCGAAAAGTTAAATATAGAAAATTTAGTAAAATATAAAAATAAATCGCTAAAAATTTGGATGCAAGTTATCCGTAAAAACATGATATTTAATAATTTAGATAAGGAGATGATCTTGAATAGGAATGTGTAGCGTAGAATAATCCACACAAATTAAACCAACATCTATCTTTTTGTCTTTTTTTTTTCCTAAATTTTTTTCATATTTGTCTCTCAAATGGCTGATCCCAATTATTGGATTTAAGTCTTAGATTGTTGTTGTTGTTGTTTATTTCTTATTCTCCAAATTACACACAGAAACTTAGATTAATGGGTGATGGAATTTACTTTAGTTGTTTTTTGTGTCTGCTATTGACTTATATACATATATGTGTGTGTGTGTATTATTGATCAAACTTTGTGCCATGCATTTGGTATTTGTAAATTAGTGGGAAATTGTAGAGAGACATTGTGGGATTTGGTAAAAAAAAAATGTGAGAGAGAGAGAGAAGAAAACGAAAGGGTTTTATCTTGTTATTCATTTACTTGAGAAAATGATTGAGTTTTGAAATGATTTTGGTATGTGAAAATTATATGAAATTTGTTATATGTAGATTTGGTTAGATATAATTGGATAGGATGTTATATTTCCAGTTTGTGTGAAACTTTTATATTTCCCATGTTGGATAAGAATGCACAAAAAATGAAGAGAAAATGCAATTTTTGTTAGGTTATTATCCTGTGCTTGTTTTATGGGATCAAGATTCAAGAGTTTACTCATGACTTGTAAGATAATTTATTGAATGCAGTTTTTCCATCTTGCATAAAATTTTAATCATACCCTACCAATATTGAAGATAAAATATTGGTCAGAAAGTGAGTGACAGGTTATACTCTCATCGAACCCGGAGAAATTTTGCAATTTGTTCCAAAATCTCTACAATCATGCACAAAAGAAAACTTTTCAATATCTTTTGGTTTGAATTCTGAATAGAATTAGAAAGGATCATATCTATTTGAAACCTCCAATCTCACCAACTCTCACTAAATCTCTCTGCTGAACATATTTCTCACATAAGCATACACAAGGTTAAATAAGGATATGAAATTATAGGTTTCTAAGTTGTAGATAAGGATAAGCAAGTCAACATACAATTATTCAATAAAAAAGATGCCAGAGTCCTGTGGAGAAATGCTTTAATTTTAGTTTTCAACCTCATTTTAATGGAGACAGGTGCAAGAATATTTTAGTTCAGATTATTCTTTTAACTATGAGACAGGATTGTATGCTTACTTGTTGGCCTTTGCATCAGAGGCCTTTTAAGGTCTGGATGCTAGGGGACGTGGAAAGAGTCTTGAGAGCTTTACTTCAACTTTGTTTTCTTTGGCCTTCCTTTTTTTTGTTTTTTGTTTTTTTTTTTTGTTTTTTGTTTTTGTTTTTTTCCCTTTTCTTTAGGATGATTTCTTATGCTACTTCCTGTACTTCTTTTTCCAATTAGTGTTATATATTCTACGGGAATAAAAAATATAAGATGTGCTGGAATTAACCTATTAAGATTTCAGTTACATATATTTTACAGCTTTGGGTATTCTACTCATCAAATTTTACCCCTGGAAACATTTGAGGGGAACAGCATCTCACTAAAGTTTGCTAGTGAATAGCCTTGGTTAGGACAAATTTTGGAACATTATTGGTTGCATTTCTTTGTCCCTCTTATACAATAGTACTATTTCGTATATCTTCTTTAATATGTAAACTGCTACGGCCATCTTCTCTTTCCATTTCTTTTTTTCTCATTTTTACCTTATTTCTTAGTGACTTAAAAGCTTGCTTATATTGCAGGATATAAAAGTTACTGTTTTGGAAGATTGGTGAAGCAGATTAATGGCTTCACTTTCTGAAATAGGGGTTGCGGCAACAATCAATATTCTTAGTGCATTAGCTTTCTTGGTTGCATTTGCACTACTTCGTATTCAACCCTTCAATGACAGAGTTTACTTTCCAAAATGGTACCTTAAGGGTTTAAGATGCAGTCCATTGCACTCTAGAGCCTTCATAAGCAGGTTTGTGAACTTGGACTTCAGAGCATATGTGAGATTCCTGAATTGGATGCCTGCTGCTTTGCAAATGCCGGAACTTGAGCTCATTGATCATGCAGGATTAGACTCTGTTGTTTACTTGAGAATTTACTTGACAGGGTATGCTGCAGCAATCCTAATTATGCTCATTTACTTGTGCTTGTTGCTTGTTTGTTCTCTATGAGAGGGATGCAACATACTGGCATAGAAAATTTATTACGTGTACTATGTCTTCATCAGGGTAGTCTTTACGCTAGACCAAATGATTTCCATACTACAGGTCTCTCGATGCTTAGTTTTATAATTCACATCATTATTGTGTATACATGCATTCACTATGTTTATCAATCAGGCTTTGGTTAATGAAACCATACTTGTTAAAATTTTTTGGGGACCTTGAAACATGCCATAAAAATAAATCTGCAAATATGATTAGGAATATATTTTACGCACTTGAGATAATTGGCCATCTAATAGCTCATTGGAAAGATTGTAAATTATCCTGTGCCTTTTTCTTATTTTGTTTTGTTGGTGGCCATCTAATGTCTTCATAAATACAATCACCAGCTAATCTTGAAGTTTCTTAGATATTTGGTGACTGCTTTGTAATCTTGTTTAGGAAATGCTTCACTTATAAAGGTGAGAGTGTTCAATTAAATTTCCCTCAGGCTGCTCTGGTATTGTTCGTGAGCTAACTCCGTGTGTTTCTCTCTCTTTCTCTCTTTTATGTGATGTAGGCTCAAAATCTTTTTTCCTATAACAATAATTGCTTTCTCAGTCATGGTGCCAGTCAATTGGACAAATGAGACACTGAAGCATTCTAACTTAACATACACCGATATAGATTTGCTTTCAATTTCCAATATTCCTCCTGCATCACCTAGGTAAGTAATGATTCACATCTTTAATTTTCTTCACAAGAAACACTAATCCTATGATTTTGTGAGCATGCACTACTTTGGTTTTATTTTTTTATGGGACAAAAAATAGTGCACCACTATTTCAACCATTATTTTTGCATACTTGAAATTGGAAATAGAAAATTTAATTCATCCATGGAATTAGAATTATATTTTGGATAATTAGTTTGTCTTATTCAGCAATGATGATAGTCACATTGTGTCTGATGAACTGTCAAGTTTGGATTGGTATGACACTTACTTCCCATAATTTGGATTTGTACGTCTTCTTGATGCACAGTCATTCTCGAAGAAAAGATTTATTCTCGAGTTATTTGCTCAGGACCAGTAGACGTTAATAGGCGAAAGGTAAATCTTTGACTGCTCTATAGAAAACTTCTATTTTAGGATTACAAAGATAAGGGAGTAATATTCATATGATAATATAAATAGATGGAGGCCATGGCATAGAGGAAAGACAACCAGGGTCATCAGGCAGCTCTAGATGGTGTAACATTTCACAAGACAATTAGGATGCCCTAGTGTGGTATAACATTGGTGTTTTGCACTTAACCTAAGGTCCAAAAGTTGAGGTCCCCTCCTGCAGATTGTCTATCTCCTTGGTAAAAAAGGCTAAAAGAAAAGGAGTCTTAGCCTATCAGGATGCACATGGGCAAATTACCAATTCATTTATTTTTGGTCAGATAGTCACCGTCATGGCAATTGGTATTCTTTGTGAGCTTTCTTTTTTTTTTTTTTTTGTTGGTGAGGAAAAACAAACCTTGCTTAAATATAAGAGCTAAAGACCCAGCAAATATTTGCTGTACTCAGGAACTTTTGACCATTTTGATGTGGTACATTTTGCGAATTGCTTCTTGGTTAGGAAAGAGCAAAGAAAGTTTCAGTTTTCATGTGAAGGTTTTAAAAGAAACCAACAAATCCATTTTTCTCATGCAAAAAATTTCCGGATCTAAATAGGGTTAGAATCACTTATCTCTTTCTGACGATTGGTATTCTAGGTTTAGAAGAGTGTCACATAATTGGATCGCCTTCTTTATTTCATAATCCAAATGCCTTGGTGTGAGAATTGATCAACCCTTTTCTTCCTTTTCTCTCTTAATGTTAGAAGAAATTCTATCCTCTCTCTTTTAACCCTGTAGTCACAATGTTCCACGCCACTTCATTCTATCCAAAATTCACGTATACACATTTTCAAATTGGGAAGTTGTGGGACTTGAGAGAGAGAGAGAGAGAGAGGAAGTTGAGAGATGGAGGGAGTTGGGGTGGTTTACAAAATAACCTCTCCCTCCCTCTTATTTTTTTCCTTTTCAAAATCCAAAATGGGAAGTTGGGTTTTGGGTCTACCCACATGGGTGGACCCTCACCCATTTCCAACATCATGGATATCATTTTGTAACTCCTGGGTTTGTTTCCAAACTTCTGTGAAAACCTACATATTTTGGTTGTCATAGGGAGGTTTTCAATTAGATGTGTTGTAATTTTCAAAGAAGATGTATCCTAACTGGTAAATGCTGTAAATGCCAAGAGGAGATAATTGGTCCTTTGTTACAATAATGTGCATGGAAGGGGTGCCGATATTGCTTCTTCCATTTTGAATAAACTCGTACATTTGTCAAGTCACACGTGGATGATATGTGGGCATGGTAATGCATGCTGCGTTATTGTTGGTAAAGAAGAAATGTCTTACATATTGAGTTTATTTTGTTGGGTTCTGGTGTCCCAATTCTTTTTTTATTTTTTTGTTCATTGTAAAAGATTGGCAATGAATTCAGTGATTCTCTTTCTTGTTCTTACACTTACCAATATGAGTTCTTTCATTTCTTATTTTTTTTAAAATTCTATTGTAGAATATTTCTGACACACTTGCCAAAAGGAAAATCTCACTTTCAAATTAGAAAGTGAATAAAGATGTAAGGGTGGAAAGTGGTGTCACAAAAATTAATAAACAAACAGATATCTTGGGTGATAACTAGAGGAAGGGGGACGAGGCCAGAAGTAGTGTCCTATAAATTGTAATTGATTTTGTTCATGGACACAGGGAATTCCTGGATGCCAAGTACTGCACATAAAAGTAATGCCGCAATAATTTATTGCAACTCAATAGCTAGAGGAATAACAAGAATAATATGTATATAGATAGCCTATTATAGTGTTGCATACATGACCACATAGGGGAAGAGTGAAGTGCATATATATAGAATTAACCCTAGTCTAGCTTAAGTTCTTGGGTATGAGATGGTTACAAAATTTTGTATGAGAAGTCACACTGTAACTTTCCAGTATCCCATTGATAGAGTTCCTAATAAGTGATATCAAAGTCAATAGCTTGGCTAGGTAGGCAAAGGTGGTTCACAACTTGGAGTAGTATGGCTCCTGTGTTTATGAGTCCCAAATTTTTGTCTTCGTTCCCATAGTTGAGTGGTTGGCTCCACTATGAAAATAGTGTTAAAACTATAGTGAAAGTAGAGAGCAAAGTAAAGAAAAACTAGAAAGATTTTGATTGAACTTCACAATACAAATACATTGGTTTCTTGAACACTTGTTCATGCTTTCAAAAGAACACAAGAAGGGGTTTTATAGAGAAAAAAAGAGGGAGATATCAAAGGAAAGCATGAGAGGGCTTAACAGCCCTCTCCCAACGGCTAGAACCAACTAGACGTTGGGCAGTTCCAACGGCTAGTTGGTGCTGGCCGTTGGGCAGTTCCAACGGGTAGCAAATGCTAGCCGTTGGGAGCCCTATGGGCTCGCCCTTTGATGGGAGTTGTGACTTTGAACCCTAATTCTTCTACTAGGGCCTTCAATCTTACTATTTCACTAACGCTAGCAGCCATTGCCTTATATTCGGCTTCCGCACTTGATCTAGATACTACGTTTTGTTTCTTGCTTTCCATGTAACTAGGTTGCCTCCTATGAACATACAAAACCCCGGTGGTGAATCTTCTATCTTTGGAATCACCTGCCCAATTTGCATCACAGTATCCTTCAATTTCTGAGCTTCCATTTTTTTCATCCAAATTCCTAATCCGGGGGAACCTTTGATGTAGTGGAGGATTCTCTCAGCTGCTCTCTAATGACCCTTCCTTAGAGCATGCATGCATTGACTTATTTGACTCACCGCATATGTTATGTCTGGTTTAGTGATGGTGAGGTAGATTAGCCTTCCTACAAGCCATTGATATCTCTCGATCTTCTCATAGGATTCCTTATCGTCTAATAGGGTCTGGAGATGGAAACTGGACTACAAGCCGATCTAGCTCCTAGCTTTCTTGTTTCCTGCAACAAGTCAAGAGCGTATTTTTTTTGGGATAGAACTAGCCTATTGTGGCAATAGGTTGGCTCAATTCCTAGAAAATAGTTTAGTCTCCATAGATCTGTAATTTCAAATATAGATTTTAAGAAATTTCTAACAATATCAATGAAATGCATATCATTCCCAATTATTATAATATCATCTACGTAAAATAATTACTATTTTATCATTGTTTTTTCTAATAAATAAGGATAAACAAGGATGAATCGCTATTGTATGTTGTGAAACCATTACTAAGAAAAGCAATGCGTACCATGCTCTTGGAGATTGTTTGAGCCCATATATTGCCTTGTGTAGCTTACGTACATCTCTTTCTTGATGTTGGAAGCCTTAAGGAAGTTGCATATATACTTCTTCTTCTAAGTCTTCTTGAAGGAATGCATTTGCTACATCCATTTGGAACATATTCCGTCCATAGTTGGCTACAAGCGAAAGAAGTACTCGAATGGTATTCATCTTAGCAACCGGTGTGAAAGTTTCCTTGTAATCTACTCCATATGCCTAAGTATATCCCTTTACTACTAGCTTTGCTTTGTATCTTTCGATGGAGCCATCACTCTTATACTTGATTTTGAATACCCACTTGCATCCCACGGTCTTCTTTCCTTTTGGTAGAGAGGTGATCTCCCAAGTGCTATTCTTAGTTAGAGCTTCTAATTCTTTGTTCATTGCTTCCCTCCATCTAGGATCTTTTGAAGCTTCTTCAAATGTCTTGGGTTCAATCTCCTTATCTATCACATTCATGAATGCTTGATGGCTCGAAGAAACATGAGATGTAGTATAGTAATCATAAATGAGATATCTCTAGTTGACCCATTCTGATGGTGGAAGTTTAAGTCTCGTTGATCTCCTAAGCTGAACAGGAGGATTACTTGGCTCTTCTGAACTTGGTGACGAGTTCTCATCTTCACTTGTTCTTTGATCTCCCCCTAAATCAAGAGGTGAGTTTTCATCCGTAGGATTTGATTTTTCTCCCTCATTTGGAGAACTTCCTTCGGCTACTTGAGGATTGGTTAGATTCTTAGCTTCTTGAGTAAAATTGGGAGTTACTAGAAAATCCCAAGCGGTTGTTTGAGTGTCTTCCTTTGGAATTTCATTTATTTCTTCTCCTGAAAAGTAAAACTCATTTTCCAAGAATATCACATTCTTCGATGTGTATATGCGGTTAGTAGAACAATCATAACACCTATATCTTTTTTCAAAGGATGCATACCCAATGAATATACACTTTCTTCCCCTATGTTCTAATTTGTTTCTTAAGTGTGCAGGAACATAAACATAACATGTGCAACCAAATGTTCTAAGATGAGAAAATTTTTGTTTTCTTCTTAAAAGAAGTTCTAAGGGAGATTGTCCCTTCAATACATTGGATGACATGAGATTGATTAAATGAATTGCGGTTTTGATCGCATCACACCAAAATTTCTTAGGTACATTTGCATGAAACATTATTGCCATAGCAGTCTCTAGTATATGTTTATTCTTACGTTCGGTTACCCCATTTTGTTGAGGTGTGTAGACTCATGATAGATGATGAATAATGCCATTGTTCTTAAAATAATTTTCAAAATTGAGACTTGTAAATTCACCACCATGGTCTGATCTTAGGACTTTAATGTTGTCATTGTAAAGTTTGGTCAGATATTTCACATAACTCTTAAGAGCTTCAAGAGCTTAGTCTTTGGTGTTAAAAGGTACACCCATGTATATCTAGTTTTATGGTCAATGAATGTGATGAAATACTTGTATTCTTAATGTGAAATGATAGGAGAAGTCCAAACATCTGAATGAACTAAATCAAAAGCATTTTCATATATAGTTTCAGAAATAGGATATATAGTTCAGGTTTCTTTGACCAAAATACAAGGTTTACAATGTTTATTTTCATAAATTAAAGTTGGGAATAGACGTTTTAAAGTTCGATCGCTAGGATGCCCTAATTGCCCATACCAAAGAGATAAGTTTTCCTTGATATGAGTTATAAGTGCATGTTATTCTTGATCCAAAAAGTAAAACCCTCCTTTTCTAGAACCCTTGCCAATCAATCAATTCAACTTGAGGTCCTGAAAAGAAACGGAGTTTAGGTCAAAAATACTCTACACCCTTTGTCTTTAGTGATTTTGCTTATGGACAATAGATTTGAAGTAAATTTGAGAACATATAAAGCATTTGTAATTTTTTCAAAAATATCAATTTTCCCGACTTGATTTACTTTCAAATCTTGTCCATTAGCAACTCGAACTATTTTACAGTTAGGGAGGTTTTTAAATCTTTTAGCTTTAGTTTTATCCCTAACCATATGGTAGTTGGTACCTAAATCAATAAGAAAATTTTCAGAATTTAAATATGAAAAGGTACCTTGATTTTTGTCAAATGAGGGAGCAATTTGTTGAAGTCTCTTTGTGATTTCATTTAATTGACTTTGTAATGCTGCAAAATCAGCCAAAGAGGGAGCTTGAACCTTCACATGTTGTGCATAGGCCTGCTGTCCATAACTGAGGGGATTCATTGCTCCTTGTTGCTCCTTTAGTTTGAATGTCTTTGGCCTTAATTGTGGATGTAGAAACAGTACTTGTCCCTTGTATGACCCTTCTTTTACAATGAGAACATATCTCATTTTTCTTGGGAAGTTGACTTATTTTGGCTGCAGCATGCTCATCAGAAGGAGCAAGAAACCCTTGAGCCTCCATTCTTTGTTTGGAGCTTTCTTCCAATCGAATGCTTACTTCAGCTCGTTGAATCATGTTTTGGACTTTCCCAAATGATGGAAAGTCTTTCAGCATTTGAAGAGGAAGGGAGCGAAACTTGCTCTGATACCATGTTAAAACTATAGTGAAAGTAGAGAGCAAAGTAAAAAAAAAAAACTAGAGAGATTTTGATTGAACTTCATAGTACAAATACATTGGTTTCTTGAACACTTGTTCATGCTTTCAAAAGAACACAAGAAGGGGTTTTATAGAGAAAAAAAGAGGGAGATATCAAAGGAGAGCATGAGAGGGTTTAACAGCCCTCTCCCAACGGCTAGCAGATGCTAGCCGTTGGGAGCCCTATGGGCTCCTTTGCATGCCCAGACTGTAGGCCTTTAAGGCCCCTTTGAATGGATCTTGGAGCAGCCCAAGAAGGATCCTAATGGACTTGATACAAGGGCTGAGAAATTCTGGGCTTTAAGTGATGTTTATTTTCAACAAATAGTTCTTTAATGATCTCAATAGTAGAGGTTAAAAGGGGAGTGTGGTTGATGTAATGGGATTCACACAAGTGAGTATTCAATCCTATATTGGATCTTTAGTAGAAGAGCAAGGTGGATATATATGGAGGTGGAGCAACACCTAATAATTTAACCTTTTTGGTGTTAAACAGTGTCTAGTTTTGTACATATGCATGCAATCTTGCTATAGCTCTGAGGTATTTCACTATTTGATTCCAACAAGAAAGTTTAATGAAGCTGCTTGTAATAGTTGTAGCATGGGGTTTTCTACCTTAATTCATGCAGAAGTTAAATGTTTTATATGAAGTTGTTGCTTTTCAATATTTGTCACCGTCAGCATAATGCAGGAAATAAAAAAATGGTTAAATGCTTTTGAAAGAAAATCTGCACGGTTGTTTTCTGCTAGACATGCTCATAGGTTGACTGTGTCAGTGAATGTCAAGGAGCATCAACTAGTAGACACGTTTTAGTATATTTTCAGCTCCCTTGCTTTCAGTGACCATCAGAAAGAAATTTAATTATCTCCTCGGTTTTTATTATAAATAATGGATGCATATTCTGGGTCTGTTGACTAATACAGCATCCTATATATATATGTGCATGTGTTATTTATTCTTTTGGGAATAATCCTGTACTATTTGTTTTACAGAACAGATTTTGGACACATCTGGTGATGGCATATGTTTTCACTTTTTGGACATGCTATGTCTTGAAAAGGGAATATGAGTCTGTTTCATCAATGAGGCTGCATTTTCTTGCATCAGAAAGGAGACGTCCTGACCAGTTTACGGTAGAATTGACTCTTTTCTTTTGATGCAGTTGTTACTTTTCTCTTGTCTTGTAGCTGTTTGATAGCTGAGAGGGCTGCGTTGAATTAATTACTGCTACATTTTAAGTACCGAAAAAGAAGATGCTGCAAGTATATGATTGGACAAAAAGTAAACTCACTGAACACCAACAGTTTGCACTGACAAAGGTGGTTTCAACATTCTGCAGTAAGCCAACAAATTTTGGCTCAAACTGCTAGAAATTTCACCCTTTTCCTTGGTGTTATCAAGTAGGCTCAATACTGAAACAGCATTAAAACAATATCTTGTATTGAGCCAGCTATCAAACAACACCCTGTAGTTTCCTTTTTGTGTTTCGGTGTTAGGCGTGTGTGTCATGTGATTGGAAGGTGAAGTCTCCTTAGATGAATTTAGATTGATGCATTCTATTTGAAAAATCATCCAGAACTCTGCTTGCTTTAGCTGCTTTTATGCTTGTTTCATTGAGTGCTTAACCATCCCTCCGATTGAACCACCTTATATCAGCTTTTGTCAAAAAGAGAAGGCATGGCTTTATTCTACTATGATTTGCAAGATCAAAGGGTGTTATGGTGTCAAAAGAACATCAAGGTATAATGAATCCAGTACTTCAGGAATTACATGCATCATGCAATTAATATAACTTGAGGGAAGTAACTTGGTTTTCTCTTTACTTATCTAGTTGCTTCATGATTCAATTTGATGCATTTCTTTTCTCTTATACTCAACTTCTTGGATGGAACACTTTGTGCAGTTTGTTCTATAAGTGCTTAGACTTACTCTGAATTACTGCAAGATGTGTTTTGACATATGATTATGAACATTGATTCACTTTCCTATGAGTAATAATTTTACCAAATGAACCGTTGGAGCTCCTTTCTGTGTTATATGACTATTTCAGTTGTTTATGAAACATGCTTGTTCTTGATAGGTTTTGGTGAGAAATGTGCCACCAGATCCTGATGAGTCGGTAAGCGAGCTTGTGGAGCATTTTTTTAAGGTCAACCATCCAGACCACTATCTGACTCACCAGGTTTGGAACTGCTAATTATTTAATTCTGCCTGCCCAGTTAATGTGCCTGTATGTGTATCTCTGTGTGTGTGATAGTGTACTTTTGTTAGTAACTACAAGTCTCTATTTCTTGTTCAACTCACAGCTTGCTTACGGTAGGTAATTGCGGATACATTATGACTTTGGATGAAAGTTACAACAACAACAACAACAATCTGAGCCTTAATCTTAATATTTGGGGTCGGCCATCTGAGAGACAAATTTAAAAAAGATAATATATATATACAATAGATAAATAAAATAAAATAAAAATAAAAATAAAAATAAAAATAAAAGTAAATAAATAAATCAATAGATAAATATATAAAATATATTGATTTAATTTGTACGGATTTTTCTACGCCATCCATTCTTATCCAAAACCATTTTTTCTTCTAAACTTTTAACTTCCATATCTTTATAGATAACTTACATCCAAGTTTTCAACGGTCTATCTTTTCGTTTTATTAGATCTCCTATATTTAAGTTCTCGGTTCTTCTAAGCGGTGTATCTTTAGGTCTTCTTTGCACATGCTCGAACCACCTCAAACGACACTCTCGCATCTTATCCACAATCGAACTAACTCTTATTTTGTTACGAATCTCTTCATTTCTAATTCTATCTCTTCTAGTTTTTCTACACATCCACCTCAGTATGCTCATTTCCACTATAGCCATCTTTTATTCTTATTGTTGTTTAATAGCACAGCATTCAGTACCATATAATAGTGTAGGTCTAATCGCGGTTTTATAGAACTTTATTTTCAAATGCAATAGTATCGTGCGATCACAAAGAATTCCAGATACCCTTTTCCATTTCATCTAACCCGCTTGAATCTTATGGTTCATATTTTCATTTATTGCCTTCATTTTGAATGATTAAACCAAGATATCTAAATCGATCACTTTTGGATACATCTTGCCTATCTAACCTAATCGTTTCTTCATCACTATGATAACTGTCGCTAAACCTACATCTCATATATTCGGTTTTCGATCGACTTAATCTAAACTCTCTGGATTCTACTGTATGTCTCCATAACTCTAGTTTAGCATTAACTCTCTCCCCAGTTTCATCAACTAATATTATATCATCTACGAAAAACATACACTATGGTATTTTATCTTGAATATTTTTTGTGATTTCGTTTATCACTATTGCAAAGAGGAAGGAACTTAATACTGAACCTTGATGAAACCCAATGTTAATCGAAAAACTATCGCTCAAACCCCCACAAGTTCTTACACCGGTCACAGTTCCCTCATACATATCTCTAATAAGATTAATGTATCTCAAAGATATCTCTTTGTTTATCAGCGCCCATCACAATAAATCTCAAGGAACCCTATCATATGCTTTTTTCAGGTCAATGAATACCATATGTAGGTTTCTCTTATGTGCTCTATATGTTTTCATCATATGTCTTAACAAGTTGATTGCTTTCGTGGTGGATCTCCCTAACATAAATTCAAATTGATTTTGAGATACATTTATTTTCAATCTCAATCTATACTTTATTACTCTTTCCCATAATTTCATGGTATGGTTTATACGTTTAATTCTTCTATAGTTAGAACAATCTGGTATGTCTCATTTATTCTTATATAGCGGTACAATTATACTCTTCCTCCATATTTGGGGCATTCTCTTAGTTTGCCAAATTTTATTGAAAATATCCGTTAACACTTTTATACCAAATTTACCTAAACATTTTCATACTTCTATAGGAATACCATCAGGTTCTATGATTTTATTATTTTTCTTTCTCTTTAAAGCCTCCTTTACTTCATAAGGGCGGATTTTACGTTTAAAATCTCTATTAATCTCTTTTACAGGTATCTCGATATTTTCAATATCTGTTGTACTCTTAATATGAAAGAAGTCGGTCAAAATATTCACGCCAGCGCTTTCTTATGTCCTCATCTTTTACAAATATATTATTGGTTTTACTCTTAATACACCTAACGCATTTAGATCTTTACCCTTTCTTTCCCTTAGCTTGGCAATTCTGTAAATCTCTTTCTCTTCATCTTTAGTTTCCAATCTTTTGTATAGTTCATTATACACCTTACTTTTTGACTCTTGGATAATCTTTGGATGAAAGTTAGCATCACCTATTTCTTTTCTGATAGTGTCTTGTGCATGATGGACATTTTTTAAAGAACATAAGTTTTATAAAGAGGAACAGATAATTGGATTTATTAGTAGAGGTCATAGACATGCTATTTTTCAAATTTAATACAGATTTTGCCATCCTATTTTTCTACGGAGTCTGTAAAGGAGTATACACACACAAACATTATGTGCAATTGTGTGGACTGCATAATAATGCACTTTTTTGAGGATGAAATCTTCAACTTTGTTTTAATAATTTGATGATCTGCATGCAGGTTGTATACAATGCAAGCAAACTCGCTTCATTAGCGAGTGAGAAAAAGAAAATGCAAAACTGGCTTGACTATTATCAGCTTAAGTATTCCAGAAATCAATTTATTAAGCCCCACACCAAGGTACTATAATGCAACTGAGGTGTATTTTGAGATTATGCCCACTGGTTTGATGCTCAACTCAAAAAGAAGTTAGCTTTGTGATGTTATTTATTGCATAGATTGCTAACTTTTAGTATCTTCTTTTCATTAAGCAGACTGGTTTTCTAGGTCTTTGGGGAAAGAAAGTGGATGCAATTGAATATTATTCTTCAGAGATAGAGAGACTATCAAAAGAGGTAAATGTATATTTTCAACTATTTCTAGTTATCTATTCTTTCCCAGAGGCAAGGTTTTTATATGCTTTTCAAGCATTTTGAGCGAGCCTCAACTTTCATTCATGTTATGAAATTCCATAGTTGATGTAACATTTTGATTTACTTGTTCATGCTTGATATTGACCACCCTTTTCAATGAATATGTGTCAGATTTCCATAGAGAGAAATGAAATTAGAGACAATCCTAATGCTGTGATGCCAGCAGCTTTCGTCTCCTTCAAAACTCGATGGGGTGCAGCTGTTTGTGCACAAACTCAGCTGTCCAGAAATCCAACTCTATGGTTGACTGAGTGGGCTTCGGAGCCCCGAGATGTATATTGGGACAACTTGGCAATTCCTTACATGTCGCTTTCAATTAGAAGGCTTATCATTGCAGTTGCATTCTTCTTCCTTGCCTTCTTTTTCATGATACCCATTGCGTTCGTACAATCTCTTGCTAACATTGAGGAGATTGAGAAAGCTGCACCCTTCCTGAAGCCAATTGTTGAAATGTGAGTTTTTCCTTTTTTTTTTTTAAATCCGATTTCAATTTCCTCTTCTTTTTTCTTCCCTATATCAGGCCATTCAATTGCTTACCGGCTTCCTGCAACTCCAATAATTGTTGTTGATTGATTTGCATATGTATCATTAATCCTGCAGTTATTAACATTTCTCGAGGGCATGATAGCTAACAAGCTCTCATATGTTTTCTCTCACTATAACGTCTGAAGGAAAAAAGTAGGGTTTTTTTTTGTTTTTTTTTTTCTCTCTCTCTCTCTCTTCAGGGTCATTTCAAGTCACACATTATTCTAGATTATGAAACATGTAGCTGTCCTCAGGCATATGACCAAGCTACTGGAAATCACAGTAGGTGCTAACCGACTTGAGAGTGGGTATGCATGGTGTGAGCTGGTAAAGAGACTGCCACCTGCAGGTGGCACAATTTTTTACAGAAAATGTTAAGGTCCCATTTTGGTTTGCTGTCTCTGGCTATTCCAGAACTACTTGCTTGGTGGTTTTGTATATCCTACTGCCAAGTTCTGAAAGCATCGCTATTCAACATGGTCCGAAAGCATTCAGCGCTTTCTTTTTAATGTAGAAAATGAATTATATTAGATAATCTCAAAGGATGAGAAATGCATTGGGTAAAAAGAAGCAAAGATCAAAAACAAAAAATAGGGTTGGACTGTTTTCTGGTCCCTCTTACAAATCCGTTAGGCTGTAAAAGACTCCTAAAGCATGAGCTCGAATAGTGTATGGAGTTTATATCCATCATATTTCTGATCACCAAGAACCCAACATCAGTTTCTCTATGAACAATTATGCCCCAACTTTGCTCTCCATTAGCATGAGTAACAAAAAAGTAGCCTAGGCCTCATTTCTTCTTCAAATTTTTTAGATTCTTGATTAATTTGAGACTATCAAGCACCAAGAGAACGTAACTTCACCCTCTTCTTGTCAATTTTTGTCCGAATGAATTTTTTCCCTCTATTATTCCATATATATAGAAAATTATACAAGAATAATTTAGGAAAAATTTTTGAATTACAATCGTGATCTATTCTTATTCCAAATCTATATACTCTAATTTGTATATGGTATGATTGAGAAAAATGATAGAATCCTCTTGATTTCTGAATTGATTTGCAAATTGATGAAATTTCTTGATTTTCAAATTGACTTTCTCAATTTGATTTTGATTTCTTGATTGGTTCTGTTGATTGAATCTCCTACTAACATCCCCTTCGAATTGATGCGGTTGATCAAGAAGCATTAATTTATTTATGAGAAACTGGTGACGAGATTGAGTTAGTTCTTTGGTAAGGACACAACCAGTTGAAGATTAGAGGTAATATGTAGCAGTGAGATAATGTGATTCTCAAAAGTATCACAAATAGAATAACAATCCACTTCAATGTGTTTGGTGTGTTCATGAAAAATAGGATTAACAGCACTCTGAATAATACTAGTATTATCTGCGTAAAGAGATGTAGGATCGAATTGAGGAAATCCAATTTCGATCAATAAACTGTGAAACCAAATAATCTCAGAGCAAGCAGTAGACATAGCACGATATTCTGATTCGGTGGAAAATTTGGATACTGGAGCTTATTTCTTACTTTTCCAAGAAATGAGTGCAGAGCCAATAAACAATAACCATCTAGTAACAGAGCGTCGAGGGTCGGTGTAGTTTGCCCAATCAAAATTACTATAACCTATTAATCGAAGGGAGGATCTAACAGGAAAGAATAAGCCACGACCAGAAGTACCCTTTAGGTAGTGGATGATATGACGAATAGCAGCTAAGTAAAGATGTCGAGGAGTGTGCATAAACTGACTAACCTGTTAAGCAACGGAAGAAATATCAGGATGTGTAATTGTCAAATAATTAAGATTTCTAACCAGCTGACGATACAACATAGGATTAGGAAGGTCGCCCTCCTCATGACTAAATTTTACATTAACGTCAAGAGGAGTGTCAACAGGAGAAGCAGATTGAAGTCTAGCTAAAGAGATCAGGTCCTGTGTATATGATGCAAAAAATACCATAGAGAAACTGTGCCGGTGATGACAATATCATCAAAATGGTATTTTTTGCACATGAAATGAAGCTTGGAGAGACCGCATGAGGAAGTATATGGAACATTATTAAAGTGAGGAAGTATAGCATGAGTAGTAGGAGAGACCACATTAGACCAAATCCCTTTTGAGTAGTATTGTAACACAGAAATGCACACTTAATAGCTTGAGCACAAAGTTTGTGACGTTCAGTAGACAGTAAGTGAGCAAAACAGGCATACCCAAAAATATGAAGAACATGATAACTAGGATGAGTGTTATAGAGATGAAAAAAAGGTGAGTCAAAGTTCAAGATCTGAGATGGGATTAATTAGATAAACAGTAGTGGACATGGTCTCAACCCAAAACTGAGGGGGAACAGAAAATTCAAGTAGCAAGGCACGAGTAACATCTAACAAATATTGATGCTTACATTCAGTAACACCATTCTGTTGAGGTGTATAAGGATAAGAGTGCTGTGAAATAATATTTTTGCACTGTAAGAAGACTTAGAATTCATTTGACATATTTTCTCCTCCAGAGTCAAATCGTAAGATCTTAATACTAGTAGAAAATTGGTTCTCAACTTATGTTAAGAAACTTTGAAACATGGAAAAGATCTCGCCTTTAGAGTGAAGAAAATAAATCCAAATAAGCTGATTGTGGTCATTAATAAATATCACTAAATATTTGTAATTTGTATGAGAGAGTACAGGAGAAACGTCCCAAACATCACTATGAATAATATCAAAACACTTATCTACATGATGACCGACAAAAGGAAATGGTAGAGTTTTACTCTTAACAGGTTTACACGTAGAGTAATAAAAAAAAAAAAAAAAAAGAGAGACTAATTTTGATCACCCAAGAATACATGTTTCAATAATTAAGACAAACAAATGAATTCGGATGGCCCAAGCATTTCTGCTAGACCTCACTTTGATTTGTTACAATGTTCCAAACCAAATAGAAAATACCCGAACTAAGGAAATGTATAGGAAACAATCTTCCCACTTTAGGCCACTTCGCGATCACTTTTTTGGACCCCTGATCCTGCAGAAGACAACCATCACGAGATAAATGTATGTTACAATTGTTATCTACCAATTAACCAATTGAAATTAAACTAGATGAAAGCCCACGGGATAGAAACACGTTATGAAAAGATGAATCAATATCCCCAACAGTAGTAATAGGAAGAGAACTACCATCCGCAATTTGAATATATTGTACACCACAATATGGTCGAATATTGTGCAAATAATCGAAAGTAGCAGTCATATAATTCGAAACCGTAGAGCCAACAAACTAGGGTTGAAGAGTGTGTTTAGTCTTTACTTGAATACCCAAGGCAAAGAACGCTGAGATAATCATTTGTTGCACCATTTTCGGAGTCAAGGCAACTTGATTAGAGACTGCTGGAAATGCTGTCATGGGGTCCTGACCTGCTGGCTCTGAAGGGGATGAGGAATGAATTGTTGCATGAAAGGCTTTGGTTAGACGGTTTTCTGGTTTTGTTGGGCATTTCATAGTAATGTGACCACATTATTTACAGCAGTTGCAGAATTTTCGGTTGCAATTTTGAGCAGTATGCTTGAAATTCTTGCATGAATAACACTAGACCTGCTTTATATCTCTTCCTTTTTTCTTTCTTTTCTCTTCCTTTTCTCTTCCTTTGAGCAGTATAAGCAACTGTCACAACCTCAGAGGCGAGTTTGTCTTGTGTCATAACTTCTTGAGTGATTAATCGCTACTCTTCCCGAAATATTTCTCTAACACACGTCCAAAGAGGGAATTGGATCTCTATTTAACAAAGCAGTCCTTGAATCTCAAATCTGGTCTAAGTTTTATGAGAAATTGAGCTCGTCAACTAGTGCCATAAACTTCTTGGAGAATAGTTACTGTTTCTCATAGTACTTTATCATGTATAATAGCTGAATGTTCTATTCATAAATTGAGAAAATCAAAATAGTATTCTTGAATTGAAAGATTACTTTGACTGTAATTTGCAATATTTAGTTCCAACTGAAAACGTTTTGCAATGTTGTTCTGATTGTAAATACATTTCAAATACCCCACATCTCTTTAGCTATTGTAAAAGAGCGCAAATTTTTGACCAAGTGTGCCAGAATCCGGGAAATAATTTGTGCATCCTTTTGTCTCCCACGTAGCAAGGCTAGTTTTATCATTTGGTGTAATAGAAGACCCATCAATATGACCCCACAATCCTTTGCTTTGACATATATCCTGAATTAAAACTCCCAAACCGAATAATTCTTAACACAGAATTGAACAGAGAAGTTTTCTATTGCCATAGTGATCTGGAAAAAAAGCTTGAAAGTGTGTAAAAAAAAAATTTTAACCCTCTGAAATGAAAACCAAAATATGTGATCCGGAAACATTTCCATAATCAGAACTACTAAAGCTAAAAGAGAAGACCAAATATTTGAGAGCCCCTGGAGCTGAAGCAAGGTCACTAGAGTCCTTAGGACTGAACCAAAGATATTTGAGATTCCCTAGGGCTAAAACAAGGACATGATTCTTTTGATTGTGATAGAAAGCTTTGATACCATGTCAATTTTTGTCCGAATGAATTTCTTCTCTTCTATTATTCCATATATATAGAAAATTGTACAGCAATAATTTAGAAAAAGTTTTTGAATTACAATCGTGATTTACTCTTGTTCTTAATTTGTACACTCTAATTTTGTACATTGTATGATTGAGTACATTGATAGAATTTCGTTGATTTTCGAATTGACTTGTAAATTGATGAAATTCCTTGATTTCCGAAATGACTTAACCAATTTGATTTTGATTTCTTGATTGGTGCTTGAACCTCAAATCCAGGCCTTCCAGGGTCGGGTTGGGCCAGTTCCAAAAACATTTTCTTAGAACAAGCCCGGCCCGTGAACCAGGCCTGCCATGCCGGGCCTAGCCAGGCTGGTTCACGGTTTTTTTTTTTAACTTTATCATTAGTTTTTAAACTCTCTTTGATTTTTTTTGGTTTTATCTCTTGTTTTTTTTTTAATTTTTTTTACTCTCTTTGTTTTTTTTACACTGTTTTTTTTTAACTCACCTTTTTTTTTTGAAATCAATTAATAAATTGATCAACAAAGAAATTAGAGGCACAAAAAATAAAGTGGTTCAACCGAATTCGGTGTACATCCACTACTAAATCATCTTTAACACAAATTTAAAATATAATATGCACACCTATTATGAAATATTGTTTCATCTAATATTGTTTTTAAGTATTAACGACACTAGTATTAGTCGATACATTATTGAAAGACAAAAAAAAAATTCTATCACTAATGTCATATTCATGAATAACATTCGTAATTACTTTAGCTATGTGAGAACCGGAATGTGGGTATTTTCAACGTTGAAAAGCTAAATTTTTTTTTAAAGCCCATGAATCATTAATCTGATGACATGTTGCTACAATAAAATATTTTTTTTTAGGTTCATATTTTCAAATATCCGAAATTAATGAAAATTTACAATTAGTGCTCATAAAATTTGCAATTAAATTATTTTTCAAGGTTTGAAATCGGTTTAGTGATGTCCTCCTATCGGATTTTCTATTACTTCTTTTGTAACTCGATTATAAATATTTTTGAATAAATTTTTCAAAAACTTCACATTCAACTATATTAAGTGGTAACTCTTTACGTGTTATCCATTCTATTTGTCCTATTTTTTCAGCCTCCGCATTATATCCAAATATACCGGTGACATTTCCCTAGTCACGATTTGTGTTTGTCTAGTTTAAGGTAATTTATCTGGGTGATCTCCAATTATGTGTCTCTTAAGTGTGCTCATTTCAAAATTTTATTTTTTTTATGACAAATTTTACAAGTTGTCTTTCGTTCCTCATAATTTTTAATTAAATAATCCAACGCATTAGAATCATCTTTTCTAATGCATGTTGCATTAGATTGTGTGTTACTAGATCCATTTTCTTCAAAACCAATATCAATATCTATGTGTTCCGGAATGCCATCTTGCAAAAATGAGAATGGGGGGAGAGGAGATTGTTGGGAAGATTATGAAAAATGTGTTCAGGTCATTGTGAAAAATGTTGTATTATACCGACTTAACGGAGATCACGGTTGTTTATCGCCAAATATTGAAAATTTAAGCTTTCAACCTTGAAATCTTGCCAAATCTTGATGGATATTGTAGGTGATGTAATTAGTAAGAGATTGGAAATAAGTTGAAAATGAAATAGTGGTGTGATTGGAAATGGTGTGATTAGTATGAGACAAAAATGTGTTTAATGTGAGAGAGATTTGTAGGAAATTGGAATTGAGTTGTTGTGTAGTGATTTTGGGAGTGTAGTAGAGAGAATAAGATTGTGAGAAACAGTATGAGATTTTATTGTGTGCAATTTGGAAATGAGGCGCGAGCTATTTATAAGAAAAATTTTTAACCTTGTGGACCAAAATACCTCTCAAATTTGCCGTTTTATAGCTGTTGGGAGGGGTAAAATTGAAAAAATTCAAAAAAAGAAGAAGAAAAAGCCGTTGGAACCGGCCAGGCCGGATCCATGGCCGTTGGAACCTCCGTGCCTGTTCCTAGCCCAGGCCAATTTTGGGCCCGTGCTAGGCTGGTTCCCGGTTCCAAAAAGTTAGGAACTGGACCAGCCCGCTACTGTAGCCGGGTGGGTCCGTTCTGGGTTACTGTTAACCAGGGCTGGTTACCGGTCCGGGCTAAAACGGGCTGGCCGGGCCGGTTTCTGGTCCGGAGCCAACCCATTCCCATCTCTAATTTAGACCCTACTTTATGGAAACTCTAGCCACTTTGGAATAGTGAAACATTCTTGTGATTTATATATACAGATAAGAAAGTTAAAACTGATTATAACAATTTTTTTGCTTCCAAAGAAGTGCTTCCGAATAAAGAGAATTCTATTTCTAGACTTTGAATTTTTAATATTGAATTATTATTGCAATGAAGTAATTTTTAATATTGAATTATTATTAAGATGAAGTGGGGATTTCATCTTTTCTATAGATGGGTCATAGATTGCCCAATATTACTCAGGTCTTTCTATGCACAAACGAGATTTGATACTTTTAAAGATAAAATTTTCAACTAAAATTGGAGAAGCTTAGTTAATGGTTACACTAGAATTGACTAATTGATTAATTACACCACACTAAAGAAATGGTTAATGATTAGTTGAAATTTTATTTCTTTAAATTATCAAATCACATATTTGCATAGAAAAGTCTAACCTATAGTAACACAAATCACCATCTTTAGAAAAGGTGAAATTCCCATTTAATCCCAATAAGATTTCAATTTTAGGAGTTTAAGGATTGTGAAGCTGTTATAATGGAGAGGAAAAGAGACAAAGATGTAGTATATATAGAACTACTTGTAGCAAGCTTTATTTGTAATAAGTTTTTAACTCAAATCTAGGGGACTGTAAGAAATAGTGTATATAGAATTCTTTATTGTACCACATAAGTGTGCTGCACAAGATGTTCTATATATGTGTGTGTGTGTGTGTGTGTGTGTGTGTGTGTGTGTGTGTATTCGCACACGCACATCTGTAGCAAACTCTAGTACAATATATTTAATGCCTTGTGTAGTATAATTCTATAGTATAATAAAGAATTTTATATGCGCTGCTTGTAACACTTCCCTTCAAGCTGGAACATATAAGTCATATGTACCAAGCTTGTTACAAATAAAGCTAATTCGAGGCCCTCGATAAGTCATAGCAATACATCTTGACAAAATTTTCTTTCTATTGAAATGACAATAGGACTCAATATGAATTAGAGGTGATATGTAAGGCAGCTTGATTGCCACAGGTCAACATTACCGGTACACCTCTCCAAACTTTAACTCTTGAAGCAGTTGTTTCAGTCATACGGGTTTACACATTCTCAAAGTCATATCATGATATTCAGGTTCAGCACTTGACCTGGCAACTCGTTTTGCCTTTTACTCTTTTAGGATATTAGATTACCTCCAATTAGAACATTGTATCCTGAAGAAGAGCGCCTATCTAATGCAGACCCTTCCCTATCTGCATGCGAATACCCAATCACTTAAGTATGACCCATATCTTCATATCACAGACCTTGGCATAGTGCTTCTTATCAGAACCACTGCATCTGAATGGCAATCGCATGGAGATTATAGGAGTTGGCCAACTAGACTCATGAAAAAGGAGATATATGGCAGGGTGATAGTATGGTAGTTCAGCTTCCCAACTAAATGCCAGAATCTTTGAGGGTCTACAAGGGGCTCCCATAACATGGCAAGAGCCTAACATTGGGAGGGATGGGAGTATCAACAGGTCAGGAGTTTAACATACTAGTCTCTTCAGGAATGTCTAAACAATATCTCCTCGGGGATATACCAACACTAGTATCAGACTGAACCAACTCAATTTCAAGGAAATACTTGAGTTTTCCCAAATCCTTGGTCTGAAAATAAATCAAGAGATGTTTCCACTGAAGAAAATCATCTTGATCATCACTAGAAAGGAACAATTGTGATCAGATGCGCTATTAATTTGATATATATTAAATTAGTTGATGTTGATATATGTGTGGACAAATTTCTCAAGCAAGAAAACTGGTCAAAAGAGACCCTAATCCAAAAAATCGACTGATTTTGAGAAGCTCTTTGACCTCTTTGCCCTTTGCCCCCACCCCCATAAAAATTTCTGGTTCTGCCCTTTGCTTGGAGTTTACATAGTGCTATTGAAAAGCAAGTGTTCTATAGTTTCAGAATCATTGCTAACACCTAACACAAATATCCTGTGAGAAAAACACGTGCATTTTGTCAACCTGTGAGTTAGTAGAAGTTATTATGATGACTTTGATTGAACAAGGTGTGCATTTTTTACTGTTTAATATGATGGGACTTGACTAAAGACTAGGAAAAGGAAAACTTTGCCACAATTCATAGATTACTCTCATGTGATATATCATCTTGAGAAGAAATTTTATTTAGTTGACAAATTTGGGATTAAGGTTGACCCCAAAATTTAGGATTAAGGCTTGATTTGTTGTAGTTGACAAATGTTTATGAAATAGGAATTGTGATGTATGTGATTGATGGATGTAGTCAACTTGTAAGTTTGTGGTTCAATATCTTTTCGCTACTCAAAATGGCATAATCATCATCATCGTCATCATTATCATCATCATTGTTGTTGTTGTTGTTATTGTTATTTTATTTCAATGCAGAAAAGCTATCAAATCAATCATCCAAGGCTTTTTACCTGGAATTGCATTGAAGATTTTTCTCATTTTCCTACCCACCATATTGATGATGATGTCAAAGTTTGAAGGATTTATGAGCCTTTCAGCTCTGGAAAGAAGATCTGCCACAAGATATTATGTTTTCATATTTATTAATGTGTTTCTTGGGAGCATTATAACTGGAACAGCATTCCAACAATTGAACAATTTTATGCACCAGTCAGCAAATGAGTAAGTTTTTGTCATACATGCACCATCTTGCTTGCCAAACACTTAATATGGTAACTCAAACACTTCACATAAATCAAGTTGTTTTCTGGTTTTTGTCCTTCTATACCTCAATGGGGCATGGATTGTGTTGGCTATGTTATAGATGTTTCATCCTAAAAAATAGTCACCAACAATTGAATTGTTGATAATTGCAAGCAATCTTCAATCGTGGATTCAGTTAGCCTTATATTTGGATTAATCTCATCTCTCTTTCCTCATTTCAAGAGAAGGGTCCTTTGAGATACCCCTATGTGGTTGAGAAAGGATAAAAAGAAGAGAAGGGCAAAGAACCTGGAGGAGAATGAGACTTAAGTGTTCTTATGGCCATATTAATAAGTGTAAACATTTGGTTAACATAACAGACACTTAGGCCAACAAATCTACACACAGCCTCCCCTGGTTGTGATTCTAGTCTTTCAGATACCATGCGGAGTAGGATGGATCATGCATCAAATACTCTTACTTCTACTTCTTACTGAAAACAGAGTGCTTCTAAATTGAAATGGTGATGTCTAAAAGAGAAATGATAAAGCATTGACATGGTAGTTGTTTGTTATTTCTTACCCTCCACTGGCTTACTTTTGCTACAATATTAATTTTTACTGTAGTTGCATGAGAGGGGTAAGTTCCATCCCTTCGTCAACTGTCATCTGCAAGGTGATGTTATGATTGGGACAAATGTTTTGCAGCTTATCAGTCCTTATTTTCCTTTTGAATTTGTGCCATGTGAGTCTGCATTTGACTCATCAGTTTTCTTTGAATTCTTTGGTGATGTCCAAGTTCCGAGTCTTTATATACGTTCGACTTTATTTTTAAACTATTATTGGAGATTGGTGGCATATTTCTCACTTAGATCTAGTGAGTCTTAAAATTCATCATTTTGGTTCATAACTATATAGTAGTGTATCTTTCCTTTACGACCATTTGTGGGCTTTATCTTTCCTCACACCATCGCGAGCAATATGACTGTCTGTGGATTTCTCGTTTCTGTGGGATCTCTTTGTTTCATTTTATGTTAGCATTTTTCTGTAATTCCGTAACAGCCAGAATGGGTTCTAGTTTGATTATGGTAGATATTGTTGTTTGTCAGATCCCTCTGCACCAACGATGTTACTGTTTTGCTTCTACTCTTTAATTTATTTTCTTGTTAATGAAATTATCTTGCAAGAAATGTTCCCAACCACCTACTTAACTCTGCCAAACAAAGCTGCTTAATTATCTTAGCAAATGTCTTATTACATTAAAAATTGTAATTTTGGACCACATTTTGGTTGCCATGATTTCAACTGGGTCAGCTGTTTATTTTGGGTTACATTATTCTATATTCAGTTTCAAAAGCTGCTGTTTCTGTCATGTTTCTTATAAATTTGGTGATCTCCTGCAGTATCCCAAGGACAATTGGAGTCTCAATTCCGATGAAGGCAACTTTCTTCATAACCTACATAATGGTGGATGGATGGGCTGGGATAGCTGCTGAGGTTCTAAGATTGAAACCTTTGATAATTTACCATCTGAAGAATTTCTTCTTGGTGAAAACTGAGAAGGACAGGGAAGAGGCAATGGAACCTGGAAGCATTGGTTTCAACACGGGCGAACCTCAAATTCAACTTTATTTCTTACTTGGCCTTGTTTATGCTGTGATCACCCCCATTCTCCTGCCTTTCATAGTAGTATTTTTTGGCTTGGCATATGTTGTTTATCGTCACCAGGTAAGCACTTAATGTTTTGGCTAAAGTTGGTGGCTTGATGGTTTTTATATTGCATCTTTCATGGGAAAAGGGGGTTAGGCAGTGTAAATAGGGATCGACGATGTCTTCGCTCATTCTGACAGTCAACAATGAGAGGCTTTTAGCATCTAGTTAAGTCCACATCCAGTTCACAGGTTGGTTTAAGATCCAATTCTTGGAAGACCGGGCCAATCATATGAATCTCTTTGGGCAGGGGGTTTAGTTCTCTGTTGTGTTCTTAAAGATTTCTGGCACAGCATAGAAACAACAGTCAATATTTAAAATGAGTGGTCTGGTAAGTTTCTAAATGAACACATGGGACTTGAATTGTAAGATTTTGAGTGGAATAAACTTTTGGAACTTGATGAGGAAGGTGTGTCTATGTGGTTCACCGTAAACATACCAATAGCTTGTACAACAATCATTTTCAAAGTTCTATCTCTTGTTTAGCCGGTTTAAGATACTTCTGATATTAACTAGCCCTTAGATAAGGTTATTTAGCCTGTTTAGTGTCAGTTGGTCTCTTTTTTTTCTCTTTTTTTTTTCTCCCCTTCTTCCCCCCCCCCAGCTGACAATGAATAACCTGTTACTGTTCTGAAGGAGATCCATTATAGAAAGTACAATTTGATTCTAATATGTGCAGATTGAAAGTATTGCCATTTTTTTTTTGGCTAATCTCATGTTTGGCCATTCGAAGGAGGCACAGAAAATATTGGCAGTGAAATGAATTTTGTGCACTTTGGCAATGCCTTCTATTTGCAAACTTTTCCTTAAATGAGCTGTAACTTGATCCCCTGATTCATGCTCTAGGATAGGGTATCTATGACCACCTGGATAGTTCTCAAAGTACTACATATGGGGGCTACACTGGGATTTCATTTCTGTAAATTTGTCCTGTGCTTGCAGCATGAAAATATCCTAATGTCGGGGACTATAAGTGGACCAAAGGCTCCATGGCTGCATAAAAGCCCTTGCTTCTAAGTCTATTCACTTGGACTGAGTCCCTCAATACCATGAAATATCCATCAACAATTGTTGTTCCAAAATAAGTAGGCAGTACCAAAATTCTTGTTTTGGTTACTTTGGTGGTCTTTAGTTCCAGTACAAGCCCTTCTTAAGACTACTTTTTACTTCAATGGCATGTGTCGCGTAGAAGCAGCTAATTGTTCAACTTGTCTGGAATATTCTTGTCCTTACGAAATTCTAGTGTCAATGTGCAGATTATTAATGTTTACAACCAGGAATATGAGAGTGCTGCAGCATTCTGGCCTGATGTCCATGGGCGAATCATAGCTGCATTGGTCGTTTCACAGCTGCTTTTGATGGGATTATTAAGTACAAAACATGCTGCTCAGTCAACTCCATTGCTCTTCACTCTGCCAATCTTGACCATATCATTCCATCTCTTCTGCAAAGGCCGATATGAACCTGCCTTTGTTCGATACCCACTACAGGTTTATCTATTTTTTTTTTTTTTGTGGCAATGGGCATATTATTTCCTCATCATGTTTGTTTGCGTCACTGATTCTTTGGAATTTTTAGGAAGCAATGATGAAAGATACTCTGGAACGTGTAAGGGAGCCGAACTTGAACTTGAAATCATACCTCCAAAATGCCTATGTTCACCCGGTCTTCAAGGCTGGTGATGAAGATGAGAATGATGTAATTTCCGAAGTGGAGGAGGAATGTGTCACTGTCCCTACAAAACGACAGTCTCAAAGAAACACACCAGCACCTAGTCTTAGTAATGCTTCTACTTCACCCTTCCTTTGAAATGGTTCAGAGCATACGTTATAGTTGCAGATTCAGAAAGTTTACAGCATTTTTGTTCTGTACATCTGGAACTCTTTGAATTTGTTATTGCTAGTGGCTGTGTAAAACAGAGGTAGCAAAGTCAAATGCCGCAACTTGCGAGACTAATGAGGGAGGGAGAGAGAGAGAGAGAGAGTGAAGCTGGGGATGGAGGACTACGATGCACTTAGCTATTCTAGCCACATAGCTTCAAGGGTTGGAATCTTGTAAAGAACTACATTGAGCTGCTGCATTTTTTTTATAGCCAACTTGGAGACGTACTCCAATTAATCCGGTTCAAGCGTTGTCGGACCTAATTTAAAGAGAACTCTCTCAATATAATATTTTCTATTCCCAAGTTTTGAATCCGAAATTTAGTTAAATGGATCCAACACATTTACTCACTAAGCTGGTGTTGAATATAAATTTTGCTTTAGGGTTGCTAACATGTAATAAGATAATTGGCCGGATATTATATTATATTGTATTTTTGGATAGTAAATTAGCCAAACCTGTTGGTGTGCTATGTTAGGCCAGAATCAAAATTTGGTTCATTCAGCATATCCTTAGGCCTTAATCAATGTATGCAGGAATTTGGTTATTTTATCAAACTTTTTATTATTGTGAATTGTGGACCAAAGTATTCTGATCTTCTGCATCACCAAAAAGAAAAGCGTTTGCTTGTCCTTACGAAGAAAGCTACTAATATATGATACAATGATGGGCTTTTTCTTTTTAAAGTTTTTTTTTTTTTTTTCAGGTAATTCAAATTTGCAGCACTTAATTTTTAATTTTTATTTTTAACTTCAAAAAACTTTCTACCAATTTAGATTCAAAATTTGAATAACTCTAGAGTTGGAAAGAATATGTGAGTCCCCGTCACAATGAGATAAAACCAATGACATGTGAATCTAACGCCAAATCATTAGATTTTCTTAATTAATATTTTGAGTTCGAATATTGAGAATAAAAAAATAAATACGAGAGAATCAATCTCTTAATTGAGTTTTATAATTATTTAAATTGAATTAATATGATTTTTGAATATCGGTGACGAAGTAAACAAAAGAAAAAAACAAAAATCACATAGATGAGAGGGAGAAGACGGCGTGGCAAAGTAATCCAAGCAAATTATCATGTTCTTTGAATTTGAGAGGAAAAGTTGAAAATCAGGTAAATCCCAATTTAACAATTCTTTTAAAAAACCAATTAATTACTGCATAAAAGAATAATTAAAAACAAGAAATTTAAAAAATCTGCAAATTCCCATTTCTTTTAAAACTAACTAGGGTAGTAGCCAATAAAATAATTTTAATGAAAATAAATTAAGAGAAAAAAGTGAATCTGAGAAAAAAAAATATAGAAAATGAGAAGTTATAGAGTTATCGGCTGATTTTTTTTTTAAAGACCGCCGGTATTATATTATTTAAATCTCCATTTTATCGCTTTATTTTTTTTTACACCAAAATAAAAACGGGAAATAAAATTTTGTCACATTTTTAATTACCATTTTATATTGTTTCCATTAGATTAAAGGAATGTTATACTTGAAAACTTAGATTTATAATCGAAATGATAAACAACCAATGAAAGTGGTTTATCATAAATAAATATTAAAAAAATATTTATCTATTACTCATTTTGTTTGTTAAATAAGAAGTTTGATAATACATATAAATCATGAACTTAAATATTATTTACTAATAATAATCATGATTTTGATCCTTGTTTTATGGACAACAAAAACCCAAACAATGGAAGGCAATTCAAGAAAAAAAAATAAAATAACAATAAATTAAATTTTAATATCAAATTTTGAAATTGACCATTTAAGAGATCAATATAGAAAAGAAAAAAAATGAAATAATCTAATATAAAATTAGAGTTTGAAAACAAAAATAGAGAAAATAAAATAAAAAAATAAAAATAGTTGAAAGAAAGAAGTAAAAATAAACTATTCTTACAAATTTAAAATAATAATAATAATAAGAATAATAATAATAGTGCATCAATTCAATTGGTATCAAATTCTCGTATACCACTTACTTTTTTCTAAAATTATTTTTTCTATTAAATTCTTGATATTTATATTTTTACGAATAATTTACGTTTAGATTTTTAATAAATTATCTCAACATTCAAATAAAAACATGGATGCTCATACCCTTCTTGATTCATTTCCCCTCGAAGTAGAGAACTCCCCTGCCTTGATGAGTTTAAAAGAGAAATAAAATATTTATTTCATCAAAATTTTATTTTATTTTATTTTTCGTGTTTAAAGGAGATATCATCATCTCTTTTTAATGAGAAGAGAAACCCTATAATACCTAAATCGAAAAAATAAGAAAAAAATAAAAATAAATAGAATCGTAAGTAACGTTAATTGTTATTCCTCCAAATAAGTCGAACTTTTCTTTTTCATTTTTATCTTTTTTCACTACTTTTAAAGTTTAGATCTCGTCACGATATCAAAAATAACAATTTCATGATCTTCAATTTGTAATTGTTTAACGTAGGAAGCAATGATTCTTATCACAAAACCTTCATTCTCATTTTTCTAACACATTTCATATTTTATTATTTTAATTTTTTCCTTTAATTCTATTAATTTGGAGTAGCGTGTGACACAATAATAAAAGTTATTTTGTTGGTTTATAATTTTATTATTGTAACATTTTATTTTATTATTTTTTATAAAATTATATTGTTCTACTTGTCTATCCATATTTAAATATTTGATTAATTTAATTCGAACAGTTATAAAATTTAATTTATGGGTTAAGTTTTTCGACATCTGTTTTTTTATTTTTAAAACTTAAATTTGAGATATTGATTAAGAGAGTTTAATATCTTGTCATTAGATCCAGATTAAGGGATCTAGACCCACTTGTAATCGGTAAAATTATATTGTTCTTAATTTCAATCGTAATACTAATTTATTTTTTATTTATATTCAATTATATAAATGTAAATATATATCATTTGAACATTTATTTCAATGTGGACGAAGGCCCAATGGAATATGCTTTTATGCACATCTTTTTTTTTTCTTTTTTTCTTTTTTTAAATTCCCTTGTGGGAGAGGAATTCCTTTTCTTCCCTATTTCCCCGTTTTTTGTTTCTTTTCCTTGCAACCAAACTCTTAAGTCTTGTATTTAGTACGCCGAAAACCCAAATCAAATCCGAATGAGGCAATGACAGCAGCAGACGCCGTCGCGCTTACCAAAACGACGTCGTCTGAGTTGCCGCCGGCGATTATGCCAGCGAACCTTCCTTTTCTCTCCGCATTCCTTTCCTGCTCTATCGCTCAATTCCTCAAGCTCTTCACTACCTGGTCCGTACATCTCTTACATTCCAATTTTATTTAAATCTGGTTTTGTGTTGAAGATCCTTGAATGCTAGGGTTTAGAAATTGATCATGTCTTGTTATCGTATCAAATTTTTATTGCTTAGTTCATATTGAATACAATTTGATGTGAATCATACCATGTTCTTTATGGTAGCCTAGTGTATTTGGATTGAGATTTAGAAGCTCATTGCATTGGGTTCTTGAACGAGGTCTTGAGAATTAGTTCATGAAATGGTTCATTGTAGTTACTATTGAATTGGGTTCATTTCTTATAAGGTGAAGGTCAATTAAAACATAATAAATACTGTTATCAAGGGATAATTACTTACACGGTCCTAAACCGTTGACCCATGTTCCAACCCAAAAGGTCATATTAAGTCCTAAATGATTCTCGCCCTATAATGGAAAAACTGTAACCAAATCTTATAGGACCAGAAGTGTAACAAAATCTATACCTGAAAAGTTTTTAGGTTTATAACTAACCCGAAAAATGGGTTAATGGTTTAAAACTACATTGGACAAGGAACATGACATGATACAAACACAACAATATAACAAAGTTTATGGAAAAAAATATTGGTAAGCTATAAAAAATGTTTTGTCATATCCAAAGAATGTCCACTGACACAACATGGACATACTCATTTGCAGAAGGATATTATACGTTGGGTGCAACAAATTTAGTTTGGCAACACTTTCATTGGGTATTTTCCAAAATTCTGGGGACATGTAGAATCTGAAATAGAAATTTCTGGGTGAATATTTTATTTGTTCTTTTTTCTTGGAGGAAGCTCAATAAATGAGTGAAACCTGTTCATCTACGCAAAAAATAATTTTAGATGGACATTGCATCTTTTTGGATATTCAAAACCTCACAATGGATATGAGTGTCCAAGCGCTTTGTACTGAGGGAAAATTGGGGCATTGAAAGCCTAGCATCCGGACAGGGACACTTATCTCACATCCAAGTCCAAAGCCATTATCCTAGTCCATGCTATACAAGAGAAAATTGTGCTGCCAGAAGGCGCTCAAGTTATATCTACTTGTTCACTTGACATCAATGTCGCTGAAGTAGTATTAAGCTATCTTTAGGTGTTTATGGGATCAAATTGGACATCAAGGCATGCTAAAATGTGATAGATAGTTCTTCCGGCTGGGAAGGTCCTAATGCTAAATATTGTTTTTGTAATCCTTCTTCATTTTTGTATTGGGGAATAAATATGCATAGCTATCCCAAGATTAGAGAAGTTTATAGAAGATTGAAATGTTTAAGAAGATTCAAGTGATAATTGTTTTGACCTTTACACGCATTTAATAGGTATTATTATGGGCATAGTTCTGAAATACTACCTCATTCTCTTGATATATTCTCCTAGATGATCAGGTATAAGGTAAAGAGATGGGATTTGAAAAGAATGCTTGATTCTGGTGGCATGCCGTCGTCTCATTCAGCAACTGTGATGGCCCTTTCAGTCGCTACAGGCCTACAAGAAGAAACCGGTGGACCAGCTTTTGCCATTGCATTTGTCATGGCATGTGTTGTATGTATTCTCCTAACAGGTTTTGTCATTAGATTGCATTCTTTTGCTTGCTCATTCTTTCCCATTTTCCTGGTAAATCTACCAGTGCAACGTATACTTGTTACAAGAATATCTACTGCACAAGAATAGTTCTTTCATCCTTTTCTGCTCTGGATGGTCAAAACGCATTTATTGCTAACTGATCAATATATGTAGCAATTTGATCTGTATTATCTAATTGCCATTCATTCATTCATTCATTTTTTTTTTTGGGTTGGGGGGGGTAGCATCCTCATTCTTCTTTTATGTATACATCCCATCAATCATTAACAAAACATTAATGTTCTCTTTTTCAAATTAATTATCCCCAATAATTACTGCTAATATATGTTGTGTATATGCAATTAGGTTCTTTACATCTTTAGTAGATTAAAGTAAAATGCAAAATTTAATGCCAGTGTGTAAAAAGGTACTTTTATGAAAAGATTTTGCTCAATTGTGATAATTTTTCATGTGCATGGCATAACTACAAAGAGATGTCACGGGTGATTATGTATGCTACTAAGAGAACCTTGACTTCTGGTGACAGAAAGTTTTAAAGTCCAGTCACATCTTAATTGTGATAAAACTTCCATTTTAGATTTTCTTCAAACTAACTCTTATATAGAGGGTAGTATTCACAATTAACACAAATTTCCTGAAAGCTTCTAAGTTCTGGGTGAGACTGTAACTTTAACAACCTATATCTCCTGTTTGTTCTCTTTCAATCATATGTTCAAAATCTACCCGTCTCTCTCTCTCTCTCTCTCTCTCTCTTTCTCTCTCCTTCCCTCCCTCTCTCTTTCTCTCTCTCTAATTCTTCATATGGCATTATTGCAATTTCAATAATAGCTGAAGCTGTATTATTCATGCATACATGCACTCTGTGACCTGTGTGGAAATTGTCGAAGTGTAGTTTGCAGTTCATTGGACTTGTTTTGCCAAACTCTGACATGTTCAAGACATTGAAATTGGATGGTCCTGTGTATACATCTGTGCCATAAGCTATTGCATTTTTTGTAATGGACTCATTTATTACAAATTTGTGATTTTGTTTGATGACTAAAAGGTTTTGGAATATATCCAGGTGATGTATGATGCATCTGGTGTGAGACTTCATGCTGGTCGGCAAGCTGAAGTAAGTTTCCATGATTTCATAGACTAGGATTGATTTTTTGCTCATTTTTTTTCATTGCTTGCCTGGAATCTCACTATGATTCTGCAATATGCATGTTAGGCACTGTCACTTGTATTATGCTCTCTCTCGTCTCTTTGGTGTTAAACATTTTCATGTGTCATATGACATGGATGGGTCTTGCAGTTTGAAACCATTGTTAAAGGGCATCATCTGTAGATGGAAATGTATGTCATGTTTTGACATGGACATGAGGTGATGCACAATACATGGCTATCTAGTATCTTACGTTTATAGTGGCAAACCTTCGGAAGACACCCCAAATATGTTAATGACGCCTGGGTCCCATGCTAAGTGACTGCAAAAGTATAGAATTTTCGTTTGAGCACCCTGTTGAGCCTATCCTACTTTTTTCTTTCATAAGTTTGAACTCCATGAACTGAAAAGGATGTGGATGGGGGAAATGTGTTTTTAAATAAGTATATATGTGGGGGTTTTATTAATATTAAAAAAATAAATGACATCCAATTTCTTCAAGATATGTGTAATGATCTATTCTGACTCGCAATTTTGGCATGCTAGAAGGTTCTGTCCTGCTGAGAGTCTTTGGGGACTTGTTCATGGAGCATCTGATTATAGCACTGCAATTTAGATAGGAATATGGAACTTTTGTTTGCATATGCCTCAAAGTTGTTTTGGTACCACTTTTTGTTTCCAGATTTCATGTTCAGGTCATTTAGAAAGTACAGATGTGCATGCACTTGCAGCATCATAAGTGGCCACTACAAGAAAATGGACTCTGGGGTAGAGGTTCTTTCTTCTTTCCAGTTTTACTGGATTTGTAGCATTCTTTTAAAGTTTTTTTGTATGATAGGTTTGCTGTAGTAAAATCGTCTTGATCCATATCTATAGTTGAAGTTGGTCTACACTTATGGCTTTAAACATTGCATGACTGACTTTTAAACAGCTGTTCTTTTATTCTTGTATGTGTTATATGTGCTCCAGATTCTTCTTTCATTTATCCCCATCATGATCTTGTTTATTGTTCTGTTGCAGCTATTGAACCAAATCGTGTGTGAACTCCCCTCCAGGTATGTTCACTGTATGTATGCCTCATCCACACACACACCCACATGTATATTGGGTTGGGTTTATATTCACAAGAAATTACTTCTGTTGGATGCTGGAGAAGATTCCACAATTGAAAAAAACATTTGATCATTTGCACCAAATTTATGGGAAGTATTATAAAATGATCTTGTTACTGAGAAAACATCACTGTGGGGACTAGCAATGTTATTAAGTGAGAATAGTATATCCATTTTTATTCTTTTTGCTAATCAAGGGTGCTAGTGGTCCCCGGAGAGGGGGGGGGGGAAGGGCAACTAGCATTGCTACCACTATCTCTGGGCATTTCCACGAGGGTCTTCACTCGCTGGATAGATGTATAGTTTGAACATAACGATGATTGTTTCAGGTCGTCGCTGGTGCCGTGCTTGGTTGCTTGGTGGCATATTTGATAAGAAGCACAAATTAGGACTTCAGATTTGCCAACTCTGATTCTTTGACCTAGTCACCAAATACATCATATTTATAGAAAGCTGCTTAGTCCAGGACAGGTACAAGTGTAAATTTGTCCCTCGTGGGATTATTGGGAGACCTGTTAATTGGTTTGTGGGATGAGTATAATGTACGGACAGAGGTAGCAGAGCTTATTATTTTACCTTCAACTTGTACTATAGTTTATTTTTATTTAATAAATGACTTTCTTTAATATTGTTTCAATTTTGTATTATTGATAAAAAAAAGGGAAAAAAAATTGTATTATTGTTGATACCATAACCAGATTTATTTTTTGGGTGCATATTCTTAAACAAAGCTTAATCACCCCAGGCCCTTTGTTAAATATTCATTGTCATACCATTTTTAGATAATTTTCGATGATGCGTATATACTTTTTTCAAAGAACCTTTACTTCTACAAATTAGAGGATTTATCATTCCAGGCCCTTTGTTACTGTACAAGTTGAACTTGATACCATATGGTATTGTTTCCTGCGTGAAATTAAGAAATTCTATGATGTGCTTTGATCGATAAAAGCATACTACATAAAGTTTTGTCAATTTAATTTAGTCATAGTAGCATCACATGTTGACTTCATGTTATAACTGTTCATATGATTCAAATGATTCCACACGATGAACATGGAGCCTCCAAATCGTTGCATGGCAGAGGGCCTTTTCGTAGTGATAATGGAAACTTCATTTTGCTTGAGACACAGCCTTGCCAGGTTTGTTTGTGATGTTTTACCATGACTAAATTTTCTATATGAGGTTGTTTAAAATGTATTCTGGATTGAAACATTTGAATTTTGCTCATTGTTTCTTTTCTTGGATGCTGGGATTGAAGGCAATGTGCTTGCGCATTTGTCTTGCCATTTTGGTATGGTTTCACGGGTACATTTGTTTGCAGTATGCAAACAAATTATAGGAATAAAATGATCCTGTATGACAAAAGATGTGATGTGTGTTGTTGTCCACCTTCCCTCAGGGTCATTCTTCAAGAAACCTGTCCAACAACGTTAAAAAGTTCCTACTCTTTGTAGATTTATAAATGCATATTGTTCCTCTATGATTGGAATTACTCCAGCTGTTTCATTCAGATGTCCAAACCATGGAGATTCGTACAAGCCCCCTTTAGAACCGGTAAGCGATCTCCAACCACTCTTGTAAGTTGAATCAACCGATGCTAACGTACGAAATCTTTTTGGTTGTGCTATTGTTGGATTATCACTGTTTTTGTAACATATTAATATTTAAGTTGTATTAAATAATGGCTGCATATTTATCTTTTTGGTGGTCCAGGATTCTAGGTGCCCTGCTCATTGATACTTCTCTTAATTGTTATTCAAGACTGTATCCTCTCTAACTTATTCAGCTACTTGATGCTTGAAATATTGTCATTTTCTGAGTTACCTATTCCTCCTTTGCCTACAAAGAATCAGGACAAGAGACATAATATATTTCAGTCACCCAATTTGCATTAGTGATTTATTGATGAAAATGCTTCCCCTATAACCTGACAAAGATAAACTAAAAATCCCATATATCTTCTGAGTTTTATATCAATCACATGCTTAAAATTTCCCCTTCATCTTTTAGTGACAATATGGGTTCAGGGGTTTATGCTTGTGTGAAACTTGAGGTGATGCGAACATAAACAAATTTCTATTGGATGTGATGCAAATATCCAATCTTGCCTGTTGCTATTCTGTCCCCTTTGATGCAAAAACAGAATCACTCCATGGAAATTATATCTCATTCAGATGATTGATATTCTACAGATTCCACCGCTTGTAAGATTATAGACCATCCACTTTGCAGATATTTATCTCACTATTTATGTGCAAGCTTTCTCTGCCTTATTTACTCTCTTTTTTGTGTGCTGTTTTACGTACCATCAAAAGGTTAAAAAATTTGGAAAAACAATAGTTATTTTTATTGAATTTCAAGAAGACATTTCAAGGAAAAATTATCCCAAAAATTATAAGAAGTAGAGAGCGAATGCAAGTGATGAGATTGCTTCAAGTTTGTTTGATGATAAAATTTGGAGAAGTGAAGAGATATTTATTGTAAAAGATGAGAATACCTCGAAGGTGACTAACTATAACTCTTTTGGTGAAATATCAGCAAACTGTTTATTACTCTTTAGATGTGGGATGACTAAGGTCTTGTTTTAATTTTTTACTGCACAAAGTGATAATCAATTTTGATGTGGCTAGTTCTCTCATGGAAGATCGGAGTTGAAGCAATGTATATCACCAATTGATTGTCTCGGTAAAATCTAACTGGGTTAAGAATTGAAAACCTAATTACTTAACTAGAGCTTTTAACCAAACAATCTCATTAGCTTTTGGGCTCGACCTTGATACTAAAATTGCTTCTTGCTCATTTAGGACATCAGGTTTCCTCGAACAAACATGCAGTAGTCTATTGTAGACCTTTTATCCTTTGAGTCATCGGCCCAGTTTGCAACACAATGTCCCCTAATTTCTAAGTTTCGATTATTTTTTATCCAGATTTCTCTTTCAGGAGACCATTTGAGACATCTTAGGATTCTTTTAGTGGCTCTGCAATCCGCTATTGATGGTAAGATTGCAATGTGTGGCTTAGTGATGGTAAGATAGATGAGCTTTCCAACTAGTCTATGATATCTTTGCACGTCTGTGAAAGGTTGGTCATCATATTTCCCTTCATTAGCAGTTGAAATAGGGCTAACTGTTGGTTTAGCTCACAATTTACCTGTTTCGATCAAGCGTGTATGTTTTTGGGAATAGAATCAGCCCCTTATAAGAGTAGGCAAACTCTATCTCTAGAAAATACTTTAATAGCTCTAAATCTTTAATTTCAAACTTAGATTTAAAGAAATTACGTACTTGATCAATTTGGTCCATGTCATTCCCAATAATAAATATGTCATCCACATAGATAAGTATAATAATGATCTTCTCATTATTCATTTTGGTGAATAAAGAGTCATCACTATTGCATTTATTACAATTTTTGCTGCAAAGGGCGGAGTTCAATTTTGCTTACCAGGCTCTCAGGGAATGCTTAAGGCCATAGATGCCTTTTCTCATATGCACATTTACCCTTTCTTTTTTGGATGCAACCCTTGAGGAAGGTGCCTATATACCTCTTCTTCCGGCTCTCCTTGGAGCAAGGCATTCTTCACATCCATCAAGTGCATTGTCCACCCTTGGTTTGTGGCGAGAGACATAAAATCACCGATGGTATCTATCTTTGCTTAGATTTGCATGAATCCCTTAGTTACAAGTCTGGCTTTATGGTGATCGATTGATCCATCACTTTTGTACTTGATCTTGTAACCCAACTTGCATCCTAGTACTTTCTTTCCTCCTAGAAGCGAGGTGAGGTGCTAGGTTTTGTTCTTGATGTTCTTGACCAAGACATCTAGCTCTTCTCTCATTGAGAGGTGGTGGAGATGGGGTGTGAACATAACATACACAACCAAATACTCTCAAATAACTAATGTTTGGTTTGGTTTTGTAAAAACTTCCAAGGGTATTTCAGGCAAACTATTGATTATGTGTACTACATGCTAATTGCATCACTTTAGTATTTCTTAAATATGTTGGCATAAAAAGTCATTGTCCTAACCATTTCTAAAAGGTGCCTATTTTTTCTTTTAGCTTTCTCATTTTGTTGGGGTTGTTAAGGCATGAAATTTGATGAATTATTCCTTTTTCTTGTAGGAATTCAGTGAATGTATTGTTCATGTATTCCCCAATCATTTACCTAAAGCATCTTTATGTTGGCATTATATTGTTTAGTGACATATGTAAAGAAGTTCTTAAATGCTTTAAATGCTTGTGCCTTATTTGTGAGCATGTATACCCTTTTAGATACTACTGGTGAAACCATATATTGGAGTGCACAAGATCGAAAGTATTTTTATATATTGTTTCTGAAATTGTTTCTTTTTCAAAAATACAAGTTTTACGATACTTATCCTCATAGTTTTTTGTTAGAAATAGGCGTTGCAAAACTTGCTTAGAAGGGTGATCTAATCTAATATGTCACAAAATATAATTTACTTCTTGACAGCTACAAATGTAGAGTTGTCTTCATCCACAAAATATAGGTGTTGTTCCTTTGGGATCTCCTACCAATGAGTTAGTTTGTTTTGAGATCTTGAAAGACAATGATGTTAAGATCGAATACAACTTTCCAACTTTGGTTCTTGGTTACTTGGCTGATGGACGTAAGGTTGGAAGAGAACTCAGGACATACACAGCTTTAGTTCTTTTTCCAAAAAGTTTTACTTTTCAAAGTTCTTTCACATTCAAGTTATGTCCATTGTCAACTTTGATTATTCTATCGCAAGGGAGAGACTTTAAATTTTGAAATTTGTTTTTGCCACTAACTATGTGATGATCACAACTTGAGTCTATTAGCCAATCTTGATATTTTAGAGTAGAGTTAGAGTTGGTACCTAGATTACATGTTGAAACACTCTCATCATAATGTGTTCTATGGTTGACTCGAGAGTTACATTCTGGGCTGCGTGGGAGGTTGTTTGGCTCCTTTTTGGTTTGAGATAGGGACGGAGGAATTAGGATTTCCCTTTCGTGTGCCCCGGTGTTTTGTAGTGAGGGCACACCACTTTTTTGGCCAGTTGAGATACCATATTGGCAGATTGCTCCTCTCCGGTAGTTTTAGCTTCCAACCCCTGAGCCTCCACCTAGGATTGAGTAGCCTCCTTTAATCTCATACTCGTTTCAGCACATTGTATCATCTATTGTAATTTCTACAAGGATGGGAACTCCTTCATCCTTAGGATCTCCTGACGGACATAAGAGTATTGTTCTTCAAGAGAGATGAGAAGTCTAAATGTCATGTTTTCATCTTCTCTTTATTGGAGAATCTTGGAGTCAGTTGTTGCCGGTCGTAGCGCTCTTTGCTCATTTGATAAGTCTCCATGTTCTCCAAACAATTGGGTAACAACCTTCCCTTCCTTTTTAATGCTTCCAATTTGCCTCTTGATCTCATAGACTCTTCCTAAGTTGGACTTTTGCCCATAAAACCATACATTTGGTCCCATAAAGTTTTGGCCATGAGAGCACAGGTGAACATCACCCTATGGGTGTGGTCCATGGAGTTGGATAACTTGGTCATCCTTCTTCTTCCACTTTTTTTATTTTGGATTTGTTTCTTCTAGGGACCAGTCCGTGACGTGCATTATAAGATCTCTTAGATTGAAAGACTTCTTCACTAAGTTCTCTTAGATTGAAAGACTTCTTCACTCCCGTGGCCCATTGGAATTAGTTGATTGAATTTAGGAGTATGGAAAAAAAAGGGATTGGCTTGGTTGGAAGGAATCATGCGAGGAGGTAGTGATCGGAACTTGTGAAATATTATATTAAATTTATGATAATAAATATTAAAAATTTTGAAAAAAACAATAGTTATTTTATTAAATTTCAAGAAGACATTTAAAGGGAGGATTACCACAAAAATTATAAGAAAGAGAGAGAGAATGCAATTGAAAAGATTGCTTCAAATTTGCTTGATGATAAAATCTAGAGAAGTGAAAAGATATCCATAGAAAAAAGACGGGAAATTAGTCGGTAGAGGCTCCCACGGCCGGAAAATCTAGCCGTTGGAAGCAGCTCCCCCAACGACTAGAAAACTAGTGGTGGGGGCAGCATGCTGCCCATTATGCCCTTGGCAGATTGGGCACCCTCGTTAGGCACACAAATATATACAAATTTTCCGTGGACCAAGACCTTTCAACACCTACATTGAGTTCAGTAGATCCTTTGTAATTTTTCACCGATTTTGGGTTACCCTTCATTTCTCTTCCTGTTGTAACAAAAAGCTAATCAAACTTTCTCTTTTTGTCCGCTTATTCCTTCACTGTTGCTACAAAGGGATTATCTGGCAGTCAAGATGTCTGTCCTTTTCTGACCAATTACAAGCATCCATCTTCGTGTTTTCTTTCCATCTCTAGCCCTTCTAACGACCACAGCGAGAGAGAGAGAGAGAGAGAGAGAGAGATTGATTGACTTATATAAGAGGAAAAACATGGCAATAACAATGACAAAGCTGATGAACATGCCCCCAACTATGTCATCATCATCATCATTGACTTCAACACCATCTCCAGCACCAACAGTTTTTCCGGTGCGGACGATCCCAGGGAGCTATGGCTGGCCGTTGCTGGGGCCAATATCAGACAGGCTAGACTACTTCTGGTTCCAGGGTCCAGAGACCTTCTTCAGGAAGAGAGTTGAGAAGTACAAGAGCACAGTCTTTCGGACAAACTTGCCCCCAACCTTCCCATTCTTCCTTAGTGTTAACCCTAACGTGATTGCTGTTCTTGACTGTAAGTCTTTCTCTCACCTCTTCGATACGGACCTGGTTGAAAAGAGCAATGTTCTTGTGGGAGACTTCATGCCGAGTGTGAAGTTCACCGGAGATATTAGAGTTTGTGCTTATCTTGACACTTCAGAAGAACAACACGCTAAGGTGCACACCCTTCTATCTTCTGCAAATATTTGTCTAGAATTACATTTTTTTGCAATTAAATCTTTTCATAAGCATAACTGATCTGTTGCTTCATTTCTGCTGCCTGGTGGGGGCTAGTAAATAAAGTTCGGATTTTATACTGGTTTTGTGAAAACAGATTATTGGTAAATCACTGATAGTCTAAATTTTTTCTTCTTTTTCAATTTAAGGCTCTTAGAGTTGTTAAGCCTAAAGTGTGTGCTCTTTAAATGAAAGGAAAATAGGGTTTCTGATAGTTTTCCGAAAGGAATATTTATGGGATTAGGCGTGTTTGGGAAATCTACAGAAAAACCCTACTTCAGGAAACATCTATTTGCAGCAGAGAGTGATTTCTTCAGGCAGAGGTTTCTTTGTAGGGCAAACTAACACCCCCAGGAGAGAAGCTTGGCATGGTTAGGATAGGAAGTAAATTCTATGGATATTGAAGTAAAAAGGGTTTAACCATAATGGATTAGACCAGTAACCAGATGTGCACATTTTCTATACCGATAGATATCTTGACAATAAATGGCAATGGTCTGGGCGGCTTGGGTGATTAGAATATAGCAGATGACAATAGATGATAAGTCCTAGATGTGGACTTGGTGCTGACAACAGATGCATTCTGATTGGCTGGTTAGATTTCCCATATCTTCTTTTTACCAAATCAGTGGGACAATAATTCAGGAAATAATAAAGAACTCATCGTGACACGTTGCTCCACTTGTACCTAGAGAAAATTGACTTTTTTTTAGTAATATCTGGCTTCTGATCCATCTTAAAGAAAGTGAAAGGACAAACACTGCTTGTGATATTTTCACGTGGTGTCTGTTGATGGACCCTGTGTGGGTAAAGGGTCACAAGGCCATACTGATTAGATCCATTTTGGGACAACTAATGTATACCCCCCTTTTGTAGAATTGAAGATTTGAACGTGTTGATACTTATTTGCATTTAAGTCCAGCATCTGCATCTCTTTTTGTTTTTGTTTTTATTTTTGTTTTATTATTTTTTGTAGTGTTGAATTTAAAATTTTTAAAGAAAAAAATAGTATTAATTAAATTATAATTTATTAATAAGGCATCTACATCTCTTATTTCTAGAAAAAGTGCACTTACACCGATCCTTGATCGGTTCGGTGACTAAATAGCTATAAGTTTTAAATAGTGATAAGTTTTAAATAAAATTTTAGATTTAAATTTTATATAGAAAAAGAATAGATGCGGAGAGAATTTTATTTTTTAAAAATTCAATTGATTTAAACTGGACTTAATTATATCAACATTTTCAAATATTAATGATTTATAAAAAAGAAAAAAAAAAGGCTCGCTTACAGGTACAGCTTGTCGTGTGCATTATGTTGCCTCACCCTTGGACCCAATGATCCGTCTTCTAGGCGTTCGTTTGCCTTTTGTTTGCAAATGTGTTGGCATATCCAATATTCATTGATCAGAAAGGCTGTGATAGAGATTTTCACTTCAAACTCTTCATGCAATGTAACATGCTTGCACACCCTAAAAAACAATAATGAAAATCAAAATAAAGAAAACAGTTTTTAGTGACATTATAATTTTGTTACCCTAACAGGTGAAGAACTTTGCTTTAGACACACTTAAAAGGAGTTCCAAAGTTTGGGTGTCAGAATTTCTGGCAAACTTGGAAGTGATGTGGGACACACTTGAAGAGAACATTAGTAGCAATGGCAGTGCTAGCTACCTCGTGCCATTGCAAAAATGCCTCTTCAATTTCCTCACCAAGAGCATAACAGGGGCTGATCCAGCAAAATCACAAAAAATAAACCAGAGTGGTTACTTGATGATCGACAAATGGCTTGCTTTTCAGCTTCTCCCCACTCTCAACATTAGCTATCTTCAACCTCTACCAGAGATTTTTTTACACTCTTTCACCTACCCTTTTCTTTTGGTGAAGGGTGACTATGAAGCACTATATGAGTTTGTTGAGAAAGAAGGGCAGGAAATGGTTCAGGTTAGTACTCCATAATCATTCCTTTATAAGTCAATTGTGTTGTGAATATTTCATGCTTGCTGTCCCTTGACTGACCTATTTCAGTGATGGGTATTTTAGATGCACTTTCGTAAGCATAGCTCTGGTAGTAATGTCGAGAGCTGGTAGCAACACTAATTTTTAGCTTATACCCATTTTGACTAGCAAGAAAAAGAGGCACTTAGGCATGCATAATCTCAGCTACTAGAGATTAGAGAAATGAAAGTAGAAATATTGTATTGATAGAAATTTCTGGGTGCATTTTAAATATTATCTGGGTATAGCCCTTCTAAGTCTCAGTTTTTTTTTTTTTTTTGGTCACGAGATTTGAATCCTGAATCATGGGTTGGGGAAGAGAAATTGTGACGACTAGGCTGTCCTCTTAGGGACGTTCTGAGTCTGATCTCCTGTGTCAACAACTTCCTTAAGACTTTGAGAAGATAAGTAACAATGCTGGACATGTCAATTGCATGGGGGGAGCCATGGACTATAAAATATGAAGTAAATGAGTTTACGTTGCTTTCCAAAGCACTTATTAAAAGTGATATGCTCAATATAAACAAAAAGTCCTTTTCTGAAACGATTCGAAATCTTAGCATACAGTAGCACGTGTTCGAATTTTGACCTCTGCTTGTTTAAGGAACACGTAACAATTAAATCTTTATCCCGCTAGTTGGGTCCACTAATTTAAAGAAGATGAACAATTACTTACAAATATTGCGGTCTTGCTTTAATATTAGATTTCTTTCGTTGCTATTGAATAAGCGTTTATGGACATCTTATACAGAGAGGACAGACTGAATTCGGACTCACAAAAGAAGAAACCATTCACAATCTCCTCTTCATACTCGGTTTCAATGCATATGGTGGATTCACCATTTTTCTCCCAAGTTTAATATCCACCATTGGTGGTGACACAGGGTTGCAGGGAAAACTACGGCAAGAGGTGAAAGAAAAACTTGGGTCAACAGTCCCAAGTTATGAATCAGTAAAGAACTTAGACCTTGTTTGGTCTGTGGTATACGAGACACTCCGGCTTAACCCCCCGGTTCCACTCCAATATGCCCGAGCTCGAAGGGACTTCCAATTGAGTTCACATGACTCTATCTTTGAAGTCAAGAAAGGGGAGCTTTTATGTGGGTATCAAACGTTGGTGATGAGAGACCCGCAAGTGTTTGATGATCCTGAAAATTTTGTGTCGGATCGGTTCATGAAGGAAACAGGTTTGCTGAACTACTTGTACTGGTCAAACGGGCCGCAAACCGGGTCACCTGGAGAATCAAACAAGCAATGTGCTGCCAAGGATTATGTTGTCCTCACAGCAGTCCTGTTTGTGGCTTATGTTTTCCAGAGGTATAACTCGTTTACTTATAGTTCCAGTGCAATCACAGCAGTTGAAAAGGCTTGACTAATGCAAGGGGGTTGTTATTGTAACATTTGCCACTTATCCTGTATGAAGACAATAAGAAAGGACCGAGAGAGAGAGAGAGATTATTATTAAATGGTCCCTTCGATAGAAATAAAGGTGTTATGTAATGTCTGGGCGTTTGCATCCCTTAATGGTTTTCCTATTTTCCTTGTCGATTATGATGAAGACAAGGAGGCTTATGAGTCTGCAAGTCCTCAATTATTGAGTTGGATGCATAATCCTCTTGCGTGGTCCACGTGGGGTCCAAATCTCAAACCCACGAGGCCTAATTGTTGGCTTGAACTCCTCCTTTCGAATGAAAAGGCCAAGGCCTAATCGCATTTGGTACTGACCCAATATTTTTTTATGGCCATTACTTAATATTCGAAATTTCATCCTGATTAATTTGGATCGATCGCTATAATATCCATTTTGTGGGGACTGGTCTCCTAACATTCTTTTTTCTGTACTTAGGGGGAGTCGAATTCCTGACCTGGTTAAAGGATGAATGTGTTCATCTCACCCCAACAAGAGTTTGTGTACAGGCCTAATATTTTGGTTAAACATTTCTAGCCCCAGCCCATGAATGAATGACCATGGGCCTAGATGGACCCAGTTTCGGGCCTAGACTACATTCATAGACCCAATCTTTCTTCAGGTCAGGAATGGGCGTCAGGCAGAATTGGGCCAAAGTTAAGATGGGTCTACACCTGGAGTAGAAAGAACTACTTGAACAAAACCAACACAGAATGCGGGCACCATCAACAAAATAACCATAACAAGAATTAAAGATGCACGAATACAAGAAGCAAAATTGATCATAAATGCACCTACATCTTAAAATCGAACCAAGAGAGGAGTAATAAATAATCCCTAGCCCAGCACAATTGTCACTTAACGAAGGGCACAGGACATGGACATATATGGTAAAGGCCTACTACACTTTTTTTGGTTGAGTGAATAGGTACTCAACTCTCTTAACCAGATATCTAGAGTTTGAGTATTGAGAATAGTGAAAAAGGATTTGGAAGGACCAATCCTTAAAATGGACCCTATAGTGCTCGAACCGGATTAATTGAGTAAAATTTGGACATCGATAGTAAAAAAAAGAAATATATATATATATATATATATATATATATATATATATATATATACCATGATCGCCACGAACGAAAGGGATAACAAAATAGTTGAAGGATAACAAAAAAAAGTTTAAGAAATAGAGATAGATAGAATAAGAAACAAATCCAAAATAAACGAAGAACAAATTTAAATGGGTGACAGAACTAGCCACAATATGCACAATTTAAAACAGATTATAAAAAGAATGAGATCCTTAGATGACAGAGTCGACCGCTAATCACCACTTTAAATAATATAAACAGATAAGATAAAGAGTTAGTGAGACGGCTTAACCAACCAATCAGAGATGAATACAAAGAAAAATAAAGAAATAAGAAATTTTATTGAATAAATAAAAATTTACAAGGATAAAAGAATTTACAATAAAAGTCTTTGATTTTCAAGAACTGAGAGGGGTTTATAAAAGTGAGGGGACATTCAAATATCTGTCTCCCTTTTTCCTCTCTAGAGGTTCTCTAAGATTCTTTTCTATTCAAAGAGAGGATTCAAGAAAAATTCTCAAGAAAATATTCAGGAAGATACTTTTGCCTAAACTAGAAGTTTCATTTTATAGAAATTTGAAAATTCTTGTTACCACACGGATGAACAGTACATGAATAGTGTTTACTGTTACAATACGGATGAACAATTTCGTATATATGAATAGTGTCAAATAGTACTGTATGAACAGTATCGTACTTATGAATAATGTTTTTATAACAAAAATTGTACCAAATATAGAGAATGATACTAATATTTTACAAGATGTTTTTCAAATTTATCAGTTTTGTGGTAACTGATTGACTTTTAACAAAATTTTATCAATTTTAACTCAACTGATCGGGCACAATTTTATCAATTTGATTTGAAATGCCCTTTCGGGTTCCAATCTTATACTCTAACTTTTGCATAGACTACCCTTTCGAGATTTCAACCTATCGAGTTTAAAACTATATTTTACCTGAAAAATAAAATCTCATCCAATTTTTTCACCATTTTTTATTTATAAAAATTTTGAAACATCAAAATTTCTATGTCGTCCCGGTCAAGATAACTATCTGTTCGGACTCTGAATATAAGGTTTAAGATGATCCATGTTCACTGTGGAGTAGTTGCTCCGTGATCTAAAGATATTCCTCATTGGTTTTTGCGGCAGCCATAAGCGTTTGAACATGAAATTTTTGTGCCAAAAAGGTTTTATCAGAAAGACTATAGTTTATGAGTCATTTTGTTTGTAACCGATCTGAGATAGCTGGTCTTAGGATTTTATTAGGGATATTGAAGAAATTCTACAATTTAACTTTAAATTTTTTAATAAGAACGGTAATTTTATTTGAATTTTTGGCATAATCTAAATACCATCGACTAATTCAAGGTACAAAAAATTTTGCTTAAAATAAATATAGAGGTGAGAATTTCTCTTCAATTTCTGAGCGTTTATAACGGGTTTTAAAGAGATCAAATGATTCTTTTACCTCTGGAATAAGAATATCGGGTAAAGACCCAAAAAATCTCCACCAGTATGGAAACCAAACTGAATATTTGTTTATGTGGGGTTTTTCATGGAAATAGAATAATCATGTATGGATTCGTTTGTGATTTTGAATGAGAAATGTATTATACTATACTTGAATATAGTTCCAATAAAAATAAATAGGATAAAATTCAATTTTGGTTTGGAAATTTGTTGGGAAAGTTTAGGTTTTGAAAGCTATTGTCCCCATTCAGAAGGATGAAGAACTTTAAGGATTTTACATGTGGAATGAGAGATGTGTTGTTTTTTAGAGAAATTGAAGTGTTTAAATTTAGCATTTCCCGTCAATTCCAAAATTGTTTGATAGTAATCAATGATTTTGGATAAATCCGTTAGTTGATAAAATCAATCGTTCAAAAAATATCCTTCCATTGTTTGAATTTTTTTTTTTTGTAAAAATCAATCAATTATTAAAATATTTTGTGTAAATGATTTTTCAAGAAAACTTGATAATTTTAAATATCTTGTATTTGTTAAAATAAGAGTTTTATTACCGGTGATGGTCAAAAAATTTAAATTATTTTGAGAAAATGTTTTAGAAGATGAATTTTCTCCTTTCTCGATTTTAGAAATTAGTTTATAAGTTTTACCTGAGTCATAGGCCGAAACTAGGCTTAAACTATTTTTTAAGGTTTTGAACAGTTCTGAGCTCTAGAGATCCGGTTTTTCTAGAAGAGACTCGACCCACTTCTGGATTAGAGAAAGCGTGTCATTTGATTGAGTTTGATAGGGTTTGAAAAGAATTTTTGATTTTCATAAATTAATCGAAGAGAAAATCTGTTTTGATCTTCCTAATACCTTCTGGAATAGAAAATAACATATGTTCGACCTACTATAAGAAAAATGATTTGATGAACATGATATTCTTACTAACGCAAGACCAATTCAGAAGAATACTGAATTGGAAGAATATTATAAAAAAGAAATTCAAGATCTTGAATCTAAGGGATTGATTTCAAATCTAAATATAGTTGTGCAAATTTCTATATAAATAAGGTCTCAGAAATAGAAAGAAAAATTTCAAAATTGATCATAAACTATAAATCTCTAAATAAATCTTTAAAATGGATCAAGTATCCAATTCTCAATAAAAAAGATTTATTGCAAAAACTAAACTCCGCCAATATATTCTCTAAATTCAATATGAAATCAAGATTTTAATAGATCCAAATTCATCCTCAAGACATGTATAAAACGACATTCACTATTCTATTTGGTCAATACGAATGAAATGTTATGCCATTTAGTTTAAAAAATGCACCCTTAAAATTTCAGAGAATTATGAATGATATGTTCAAATTCATATTCTGAATTCTGTATTATATATATTGATGATATGTTTATATTCTCATCATCGATAGAACAATACTTCAAATATTTTAAAACATTCTTTTATGTCTGTAAAAAGAATGGTATGATCTTATTAGCTAAAAAAATATCTTTGTTTCAAATAAAAATAAGATTTTTAAGTCACCACATAATCTGTGAAACCAAAAAACCAATTGAGAGATATCTGGAATTTGTAAATAAATTTCTAGATAAAATCCTTGATAAAACTCAATTTTAGAGATTTTTAAAAAATTTAAACTATATCATAGATTTCTTTCCAAACATCAATAAACTTGCAAAACCTCTTCATAATAGATTAAAGAAAAATCTCAAATCTTGAAAGGACGAACACACTGAAACTGTCCGATTTATTAAAAAACAAATATTGGAAATTTCATACCTTCATATTGCTAATCTTAACCTCTCTAAAATTGTTAAAACAGATGCTAATGATTTAGAATATGGAGAAATTTTAAAACAAATCAAGGATAGCAAAGAAATCGTAATTCAATACACTTCTGGTCACTGGAATCAAATCCAAAAAAACTATTTTACCATAAAAAAGAAAATTTTATCAACCGTCTTATGTATTATAAAATTCCAAAGTGATTTGCTGAATCAAAAATTTCTATTACGCATTGATTGTAAATTTGCAAAAGAAATTTTACAAAAAAATATCCAAAACATTACTTCTAAACAAATTATTACACAATAGCAAACCATATTATTTATATTTGATTTTGATATTGAATATATTAAAAGTGACAATAATTCCCTACATGATTTTCTAACCAGTGAATTTTTGCAGAATAGATAAAACTGCTACAACCTCTTTTTGCAGATGGTTTATTGGAGCACATGGACTCAAATGAGGAATAAAATTCGCCGAGCAAAGGCTGACATCAAGATTTTAAGAGAACAATTAAAACATGAATATCGATGGACGCATCGAAATATTATTATTACCGAAATTAAAAACAATAAAATCAGAATCTGACTTACAAAGCTCAAAATAAAGGAATTTGCTTTTTTAAATCTCTAAAATCTTTATTTGTTTTAATTTGTGCAGGTAAAATGCCCCACAAATTAAAAGGCAAAGCCAAAGTTAAAGAGGAGGAATGCTCAGTAAAATCTCTCTCGACTGCAAGACCCATAAAATTTTGGTATAAAATTGTTATGGAAGAAGAGGTAGATAAGAGGGCCCAAGCCCAAAACATAACCCCATTTAAAACGGAGCCCAATCAAACGACACGCTTTCTCTAAAGTAGAAGTAGGTCAAGTTTATTATAGAAAAACCGGATCTCTGGAGCCCAAAACTGTTCAAAACCTTAAAAAATACTTTAAACCTAGTTCCGACCTCTAAATCAAGTAAAATCTCTAAACTAGTTTCTAAAATCGAGAAAGGAGAAAATTAATCTTCTAAAACCTTTTCTCTAAATAATTTAAATTTTTTGACTACCACCGGTAGTAAAACTCTTGTTTTAACAAATACAAAACTTTTAAAATTATCAAACTTTCTTGAAAAACTGTTTACATAAAATATTTTAACAATTGATGATAAATTTTTATAAAAATATCATTTCTAGACAATGGAAGGATATTTTTTGAAAAATTGGTTTTATCAACCAACGGATTTATTCAAAACCATTGATTACTATCAAACAATTCTGAAATTGACGGAGAGTACTGAATTTAAACACTTTAAGTTTTTTAAAGAATAACACCACTTTTATTGCACATGTAAAATCTTGAAAATTTTTCATTCTTTTGAATGAAGACAACAGCTTTCAAAATCTAAAACCTTTTCGACAAATCTTCAAATCAAAATTGAATTTTGTTATATTTATTCTTATTGGGACTATATTCAAATATGGTATAATACATTTTTCATTCAAAATTACAAACGAATCCACACATGATTATTCTATTTCCATGGAAAAGCCTACATAAACAAATATTCAGCTTGGTTTCCATACTGGTGAAGATTTTTTAGTTTTTTACCCGATATCCTTATTCCAGAAGTAAAAAAATCATTTGATCTCTTTAAAACCCGTTATAAACTCTTAGAGGTTGAAAGGAAATTCTCACCTCTATATTTATTTTGTGTAAAATTTTTTATATCTTAGATTATGCTAAATATTCAAATGGAACAACCGTTCTTATTAGAAAATTTAAAGTTAAATAGTGAAATTTCTCCAATATCTCTGATAAAATCTTAATACCAGTTATCTCAGATTGGCTACAAACAAAAGAACTCATAAACGCTAGTCCTTCCGATAAAACCTTTTTAGCACAAAAATCTTATATTCAAGCTCTTCTGGCTGCCGCAAAAATCTAGGAGGAATATCTTAAGATCATGGAGCAACTATGTCATGCCCCGATCCTCGGATCGATCACGCAACAACCGTCGCGTCGTCTCGATACACGGGCAGAACCTCCCCGTATACCGGGACTCCGCAAGGCTATCAAATTTACAATAAATCATCGAAAACATGAGACTCTTCAAAACGTGAAATCATATAACAATACACACGCAAGTAGCCCATTCGGCTCATCCCTGAACATTCAAACACACACATTGACACACATCGGGGAGTGGGATCCTGTACAAGCACGCATGCGATGCGGCCATCCTATCCATTCAGAATTCTCACCTCAATGAAGCGTGTGACAAACAAGAAGTCCCAAAACATAGCCGTCGGACTTTACCAACACTTACCTGAGGAAGACAAGCCAGTATCGGTAGAGTCCTAACGGTATGAGTTGTACAGAACTTCACAAAATCAGAGAAAAGTATCAAAATTAAGATTTACAGTCCAAATATCTCAGTACAGATATAAACGGTTTTACAAAAATAATTGAGTAATTAAGATAATAAAGAACAAATAAAAAATTAGCGAATTTTATCAATACTTGCAAACAACTCGGCCAGTATCAATGAAATCCGCACGGCAGGGAATGTACAGTCTTCCCTTTCCATGGTTTGAGATCCCCTGCATGTGCCAAATACCTATACAATTTGCAAAAATACTGCACAAGTTCCGTCAAGTAGTCTCCCAACTAAGTCTCCTCTGAAAAAGGGGAAGAGAGGGGTGAGTATAAGAGTATACTCAGTGAGTGGAGTGCAATCGTGTGATTGTGTTCATAAATAAGGGGTAAATGTGGGGCAGTCAAAGTATATCTCATAAATAACAATTCATATGCATAAAACATTTCAATAAATCACAAGTTACAAAATATGCATTCATGTCAATTATCATTTCAGAAAATCTTGGGGTTCCATAAAAAAAAACACTTCCGTCTTGGGGCGGCCAATCCCAGACGAAATCCCGCCAAGGGTTTTCCTATCCAATGTCTCAAAACAAACCCCCTACCTTGGCGTTGGCTCGTACCTTACCGGAGTGCACCAGATATAGTACGACTTCGGCAGAGGGAGGGACGTCTAACTCCCCTGCACATCCAGACCCCAAACCACGCCACCCCGTCAGGTCGCTCCGTGGTGGGAATATGACTATAGTCATTTGCGGCACCCTTCATTTCTAAATCAATCCGGTTCACAAGCAATGTGCCATAATTTTCCATCAAATAATCAACAATCTCATGCCAAATCAATTCATAGAGCAATATCAAATAACATATAGCACATAATCATTTTTAAACACAATGGATGCATTTATACTTTATAATTCAGTTCAGATAGCCCACAGTCACAAAACAATTCGCATAAATCACGTAAAATCTTTCGAAAATCATTTATAAAGCAATTTTAAAACAGGTTTCTATTCATGAACACAATGAACCATCCACTCACCTCTTGGGAGGGTATTCACTCCCAATTTCCAAATCAAACAAAATCCAATCTCTCCTTTAATTTTGAATGCCTTAACCTAAGACATTGGTCACAAATTAATCATTAAATCGTATACCAACACTAGACCAAATTGGTTCTTCTCAATATATCACAAATTCTTAACTTCCCAATAATTTCCGGCACAGCATGTTATAGAAAAATTACCGTATCTTGATCTATACTTCTTGGATTATGCAAATTCCAATTTTACTTATAAGCTAGACATCAAACTACAAATTTTATGTTTATGTCCCAAGCCCATTCAAATCGTATAAAGATATCTAAATCTATGAAATATTATAGTCCTAAACTCATAATTTACATTTGCGCAGTTACCGAAAAATTATCATAACTTTCACTACACATATCGGATTTAAGTGATTTAAGTCTCAAATGAAAGATAAGATATAGATCTACAACTTTCATGTCAGACTTAAGCCTAAATTTATCTTGAAGACAGCTCAAATCCGCAGCAAAACTCACGGCCAGAACAGGACACAGAATAACGATACTTCTGCAGAACTGGTCTCTTTGAAAAATCATAGAAAATTCAATTCTTATTGAAATGTCTATTGTAATATATCATTTTAAAGCTCTGCAAGCCTAGTTTCATAAGAAGAAAACTTTACTTAATTTTCTTGCACATAGATGAAGTTATAATGGACAGACCACAGTATGTACGAATTGTTTAGTTTGCAGGAAATTTTAGGATTTTCATTTTATTCCACCACTTCCAATATTCAGGCAACATTCAGATCGTTGAGCATGTTATTCCCATAAATCAAAACCCTAAATCCAACAGTTTACAACCCTAGGTTCAATTTCCCAATTCAATTCGTCCAAACCCTAAGCACAAGATTCAATTCTCGAATGAAAAGCTCAAATACAAGTTTAGGAAGAAGAATTTACCTCTATTTCATGATCGATTTGAGTCGGAGACATCGGATTTCAAAAATCCCAAGATTTCCCTTCATAGAACAAATCCAAAATTTCCTTTGAATCTTCCCTTGTTTGAGTTTGATTGGGGTTTTGAACACCTGAGGGTGTGATTTTGTTGAAGGAAAAATTGATTCTTTTAAGAGAAAAATCAAAGGGGTGATGTGGGAAGAGATGCAGAGGGAGAGAGATGAGAGAGACGAAAGAGGGGGACCAAGGAGATGGGAGAGAATTGGGGGGTGTTGGGTTTCGGGTAAGAGGAGAGAAAAAAAATTAACTTCCTTTTTTTTTTTTTTTTTTTTTGGTCTCCCGATACTACAACACTTAACCCTCTAAAAGAAATTTCGTCCTCGAAATTTAAATTTAAAATTTATACATCAAAAAGTTACGGGTGTTGCTTCTACATTGTTGTTTCTCCACAATACTTTCACCATTGGGATTTGCCTATTCCTTAATTGCTTGAGTTGTCGATCTATGATCTGTATTGGCTGTACCTTGAAACTCAAGTCTGGATTCAACTCTACCGGAGGGGTTTCTAACACATGTGAGGGATCCGACAAGTATTTATTCAACATGGAAACGTGAAAAATATCATGGATCCTCCGTAACTCCAGTGGCAATTCAACCCAATAAGCCATTTTCCAATCCTTTCGAGAATTTTGAAGGGACCGATATAACGAGAATTTAATTTTTTTTCTATTTCTGAAATCGGATTATACCCTTCCAAGGAGATCACAAACAGGTTGCAAGATATTTAAAGTCAAAAAGGTACCCTTGGTCTGAAACCCCACTGTAAGCAAAGTTCCAACAGGATAAGAGAAAGGCTTTCCACCTCTTTGGTCACTAAATTCATTTATGGTAAAAACGAAGACAAACAGGCAATACTTAAGTTGCTCCAGCTGGGTGGAGAAACTAGTTTTCACAAAGGTCCTGCTAATCCTGTTTGTGGCATGGAGGGTGTTAGGCAAACAAACCTTGCTTTGAGATCCGAAAAAAAACAATACTTGCCTCTAACAGTGATAAACTCCAAGTGATTCCTATAATTGGCATGGAAGGCATTGGAAAAACAACACTTGCCCAGCTTGTCTACAATGATGACAGAGTGAAGGCTTCTTACCAACCCAGAGTTTAGATCTGTGCTTCTGGGGATTTTGATGTTTGTGGGATAACAAAGGCTATTCTACAGGCTGTTGCTACTCATAGTCCTGATGACGGCAATAATCTGAATTCTCTTCATGAGAAATTGAAGGACAAACTCCTCGGAAAGAAGTTCTTGATTGTTTTAGATGATGTTTGGAGTCAGAGCTATGAAAAATGGGAAAGTTTGTGCAGACCCTTCTATGCAACATCATCGGGAAGCATAATCATTGTCACATCTCGTCATCAGAATGTGGCACTGATGACGGGCACGGTTGCAGCTTACAGCCTGAAGCAGTTGTCAGAACATGATTGTCTGTCTCTGCTTGCACAACATGCAATGGGAACAAAAGACCTTGCTGGGCAATCAAACTTGGAAATAATTGGGAAGGAAATTGCCAAGAAGTGTAAAGGGTCCCCTTGGCAGCAAAAACTCTTGGTGGCCTTATGCGCAATAAGCTTGATCCTTATGAATGGAGAAATGTATTCAAAAGCGCAATATGGGAATTTTCAAAAGAGGAGGGTGGAATTCTTCCGGCTCTTAGACTGAGCTATTATCATCTGCCCTCGCATTTGAAACTATGCTTTGCTTACTTATCAATATTTCCCAAGGATTATGAATTCAAGAGGGAGGATTTGGTCTTGTTATGGATGGCAGAAGGTTTTCTAGAGCTGCAGAAGGAAAAAAAAGCAGATGGAAGACTTGGGTCAAGAATATTTTGATGATTTATTATCAAGATCACTGTTGCAACAATCAAGCGGTAATTCATCAAGATTTGTGATGCATGACCTCATGAATGATCTAGCTCAATTTATCGCAAGACAGACTTGCTTTAGGATGGAAGCCAACATAGAGAGCAATGAAAGACATGAACCTATGGCAAGATTCGGCATTCTTCATTTTCTTGTGGTAGCTATAATCTGATGAAACATTTTAATCCTTTTCAGTTCACAAAATGTTTACGCACATTCTTAGTACTACCTATTGGGGGCATCTGGCCTGCTTCTCGCTTCATCACAGCAAAGTTTCTTAATGATATTTTACCCCAATTTAGATGCTTAAGGGTGTTGGCACTGAGTTACTATTCCATAACTCAGCTACCAATTTCAATCGGTGGCTTGAAGCAGCTGTGGCACCTTGACTTGTCTTTCACTCAAATCAGCTGCTTACCTGAATCAATAAATGGTCTCCACAATTTGCAAACTTTGATCCTAAGAGTTTGTCGGTCTCTTAGTGGTTTGCATGCAGGTATAACCAATTTAACCAGACTCCGACATCTTGATATTCATACAACACCTAAACTGAAGCAAATGCCACCGCAGCTACGCAATCTTATACGCTTTCGGACATTATCCAAGTTTATGGTGGAAAAGGATGGTGGATCAGGTTTACATGAGCTGGGGAATCTTAACCATCTCCTTGGGAAACTTTTTATTTTGGGTTTGCATAATGTTATTGATGCTCAGGATGCCGTTGGCCATGAATTTTATGGTGACGCTTCTATGGGTACACCTTTTCCATCCTTGGAGACATTGTGTCTCTGGGACATGGCTGATTGGGAGAAATGGTCTCCTCCAACCGGTGCAGAATTCTCCCGCCTCCACACACTTCATATTTTGGACTGTCCCAAGTTAATCAGAGAGTCAGGTATAAGCCTTCCATCTCTCCTTGAATTAGAGGTAGGATCTTGCAAAGCAGACTTGCTTAGAAGTCTGGAAGACCTAACATCAGTCAGAACTATGACAATACATGGTATTTTAGATCTCACTTGTCTAGATGAGAGGTTCATGAGACAGTTGCTGGCTCTTGAAACTTTGAGAATAAAGGATTGTGAGGAATTAAGGAACTTGTGGCAGTATAGCAATCCACTGCAACACCTCGTTCAACTACAACACTTGGAGATTTCTAATTGTCCCCTACTTGAATTGTCCACAGCAGAGACACAACAGGGACTGGCTCCCAATCTTAAAATTCTGAAACTAAAAGATTGTGAAAACTTGGAGAAGCTTCCGCATGGACTGCATTGTGTAGAGTTTTTGACAATCGAGAGTTGCAAAAAGCTTGTGAGCCTTGCAGGTGCAACACTTCCATTTCTCCGACATCTTGAATTGTAGATTGTGAAGTTTTTGAGGCTTTACCTGAAGAAATTTTGGCACATAAAACCAACAGCAAAGCAAGTCTATTAGAGCAGTTGACGATTCATAACTGTCCTTCCTTCACTCTTTTCCCAAAAACTGAGATTCCCATTGTCATTGTTATATACTTGAAGTCACATTGCAATTATCACATTTCTCATTGTTTAACTGACAAATTAGGCACACTAATCCTCTACTAGCAATTTCTCTTGTATTAAAATTATAAACAAGCATTCCACCTACACCATGTCTCTAAAAAAAAGAGTGTGTTCAATCTGACCACTTACATATGCTTTATCCTTATACCTGCTTCTTATAACCTATAGCCCACCTTAACGGAAGAGAAGGTTGTATATGATGCAATGTAGTTACACAAAAGCAAGGTAAGTATCATCAAATTTTCCTGCTGATTCCAAACTGTTTGCTTTTTCAAATCACGAAAACATTTATCAAACCCCAACATCTACTCACAAATACAATCTCTCAAAAATATTTTACCTTATATCTTAATCATAAGCAATTCTATATTGTCATACCTATTACGTAAGTATATCCAACTTCTAACGTCAAGATATTAATCCAAAGGAATTACTATGAGAGTACTCATCATTCAGCCAAACAAGCCAAGGGAGACCTTCAATCACAATTGAGAAACTATTCATAAAGTGATACATCACTCGGGTTATGGAGGTGGAGTGAAAAATACCCTATTTAGCTTCCTTATTCTTCGTTTTGAGGAGCAAAGCTCTACGGAGAGAGTCTAAGCTTAACAATTAAAATATGAGCTATCCCAAGTGCTTAACCCCCTAAAAATAAATATTAAACCTAGTCCATAAGGATCTATGGAAAGTTCTGTACATTTCTTAAAAGTAAATCTTTAAAAATCGAAATTTTTAAGCAGCAAACATTTTAAAACCTTTGGAAAACCATTGAGACATTTGGAAGTAATTCAAACCTTTAAACATTTAAAATCGTGAGCCTAAAGCTCTGATACCAATAAAGCTGTAACGCCCCGATCCTCGGATCGACCACGCAACAACCGCCGCGTCGTCTCGATACACAGGCAGAACCTCCCCGTATACCGGGACTCCGCAAGGCTATCAAATTTACAATAAATCATCGAAAACATGAAACTCTTCAAAACGTGACATCATATAACAATACACACGCAAGTAGCCCATCCGGCTCATCCCTGAACATTCAAACACCCACATTGGCACACATCGGGGAGTGGGATCCTGTACAAGCACGCATGCGATGCGGCCATCCTAGCTAATTCAGAATTCTCACCTCAATGAAGCGTGTGACAAACAAGAAGTTCCAAAACATAGCCGTCGGATTTTACCAACACTTACCTGAGGAAGACAAGCCAGTATCGGTAGAGTCCTAACGGTATGATTTGTACAGAACTTCACAAAATCGGAGAAAAGTATCGAAATTAAGATTTACAGTCCAAATGTCCCGGTACAGATATAAACGGTTTTACAAAAATAATCGAGTAATTAAGATAATAAAGAACAAATCAAAAATCAGCGGATTTTATCAATACTTGTAAACAACTCGGCCAGTATCAATGAAATCCGCACGGCAGGGGATGTACAGTCTTCCCTTTCCATGGTTTGAGATCTATAAATCTCCAAAAGTAACCCTGCATGTGCCAAATACCTATACAATCCGCAAAAATACTGCACAAACTCCGTCGAATAGTCTCCCAACTAAGTCTCCTCTGAAAAAGGGAAAGAGGGGTGAGTATAGGAGTATAATCAGTGAGTGGAGTGCAATCGTGTGCTTGTGTTCATAAATAAGGGGTAAATGTGGGGCAATCAAAACATATCTCATAAATAACAATTCATATGCATAAAACATTTCAATAAATCACAAGTTACAAAATATGCATCCATGTCAATTATCATTTCAGAAAATCTTGGGGTTCCATAAAAAAAAAACACTTCCGTCTTAAGGCGGTCAAACCCAGACGAAATCCCGCCAAGGGTTTTCCTATCCAATGTCTCAAAACAAACCCCCTACCTTGGCGTTGGCTCGTACCTTACCGGGGTGCACCAGATATAGTACGACTTCGGCAGAGGGAGGGACGTCTAACTCCCCTGCACATCCAAACCCCAAACCATACCACCCCGTCGGGTCGCTCCGTGGTGGAAATATGACTATAGTCATCTATGGCACCCTTCATTTCTAAATCAATCCGGTTCACAAGCAATGTGCCATAATTTTCCATCAAATAATCAACAATCTCATGCCAAATCAATTCATAGAGCAATATCAAATAACATATGGCACATAATCATTTTTAAATACAATGGATGCATTTTTACTTTATAATTCAGTTCAGACAGCCCACAGTCACAAAACAATTCGCATAAATCACGTAAAATCTTTCGAAAATCATTTATAAAGCAATTTTAAAACATGTTTCTCATTCATGAACACAATGAACCATCCACTCATCTCTTGGGAGGGTATTCACTCCCAATTTCCAAATCAAACAAAATCCAATCTCTCCTTTAATTTTGAATGCCTTAACCTAAGACATTGGTCACAAATTAATCATTAAATCGTATACCAACACTAGACCAAATTGGTTCTTCTCAATATATCACAAATTCTTAACTTCCCAATAATTTCCGGCACAGCATGTTATAGAAAAATTACCGTATCTTGATCTATACTTCTTGGATTATGCAAATTCCAATTTTACTTATAAGCTAGACATCAAACTACAAATTTTATGTTTATGTCCCAAGCCCATTCAAATCGTATAAAGATATCTAAATCTATGAAATATTATAGTCCTAAACTCATAATTTACATTTGCGCAGTTACCGAAAAATTATCATAACTTTCACTACACATTGGATTTAAGTGATTTAAGTCTCAAATGAAAGATAAGATATAGATCTACAACTTTCATGTTCAGACTTAAGCCTAAATTTATCTTGAAGACAGCTCAAATCCGTAGCAAAACTCACGGCCAGAACAGGACACAGAACAGCGGTACTTCTGCAGAACTGGTCTCTTTGAAAAATCATAGAAAATTCAATTCTTATTGAAATGTCTATTGTAATATATCATTTTAAAGCTCTGCAAGCCTAGTTTCATAAGAAGAAAGCCTCACTTAATTTTCTTGCACATAGATGAAGTTATAATGGACAGACCACAGTATGTACGAACTGTTCAGTTTGCAGGAAATTTTAGGATTTTCATTTTATTCCACCACTTCCAATATTCAGGCAACATTCAGATCGTTGAGCATGTTATTCCCATAAATCAAAACCCTAAATCCAACAGTTTACAACCCTAGGTTCAATTTCCCAATTCAATTCGTCCAAACCCTAAGCACAAGATTCAATTTTTGAATGAAAAGCTCAAATACAAGTTTAGGAAGAAGAATTTACCTCTATTTCATGATCGATTTGAGTCGAAGACATCGGATTTCAAAAATCCCAAGATTTCCCTTCATAGAACAAACCCAAAATTTCCTTTGAATCTTCTCTTGTTTGAGTTTGATTGGGGTTTTGAACACTTGAGGGTGTGATTTTGTTGGAGGAAAAATTGATTCTTTTAAGAGAAAAATCAAAGGGGTGATGTGGGAAGAGATGCAGAGGGAGAGAGATGAGAGAGAGACGAAAGAGGGGGACCAAGGAGATGGGAGAGAATTGGGGGGTGTTGGGTTTCGGGTAAGAGGAGAGAGAGAAAAAAAAAATTAACTTCTTTTTTTTTTTTTTGGTCTCCTGATGCTACAAACTACTCCCACTCCATAGTAAATAACGATCATCTTCCAAAACTAAAATCTCAAATTCAGAATTCGAACAGACAGTCTTGACCGGGAAGACATGGAAGATTTTGATATTTTAAAACATTTATAAAAAAATGGTAAAAAGACTCTATGAGATTTTATTTGACAAACAAAATATAGTCTTAAACTCGATAGGTTAAAATCTCGAAAGAGCAGTCTATGCAAAAGTTAGAGTATAAAATTGGGATGAAAAACCGAAAGGGCATATCAAATCAAATTGATAAAATTGTGACCAAATAGTTATCCTAAAACTGGTAAAACTATATTAAAGGTCAATCAGTTATCACAAAATTGATAAATCTGAAAAATACCTTGTAAAATATTAGTACAATTCTTTGTATTTGATACAATTTTTGTTGTAAAAATACTATTCATAAGTACGGTACTGTTCATACGGTACTATTTAGCACTATTCATGTATACGGAACTATTCACCTGTGTTGTAACAGTAAACATTATTTATGTACTAACAGAAACTTCCAAAATTCTATGAAAGACCTCTGGTTTAGGCAAAACTATCTTCTTGAGCATCTTCTTGAGGATTTTTCTTGAATCCTCTCTTTAAATAAAAAAGAATCCTAAAGAACCTCTAGAGAGAAAAAAAGGAGAGTGACCTTTGAGTATCCGCTCACTTTTTTAAACCTCTCTCAGTTCTTGAAGATCAAGAACTTTTATTGTAAGTTTTTTTATTCTTTTAACTTTTTATTTATTCAATAAAATTTCTTATTTCTTTATTTATCTTTGTATTTATCTTTGATTGGTCGGCTAAACCGCCTCACTAACCCTTTTTCTTATTTGTTTATATATATATATATATGACAAAGGCCGATAGCCAATGCCAATGAACTATAACTCAACTGATACTGTTTTTTTTTCTCTTAAAAATCTCGAGTTCGAATTTCCTTATGTACTAAAAAAGGGGCCCTATGGCCAATAATGGGCACTTAACCATGACAAATGAGACCACACCCGGTTCTAGTCCTAATAACTTGCTAAAATGAAATACAAGCAACTTTATGTATTATGGTATAATCACGTCTAAAGATTTGGAAGAGGTGTAGTTCTTCTACCACGTCCTAGCAACATAGTAGCAGCCACATCTATGATTTATAATAATCCCTAGCCCAGCACAATTGTCACTTAAAGAAAAGGGCACAGACATGGACACTATATGGTAAAGGCCTATGGCAAATGCCAATGAGTTATAACTCAATTGACACTATCCTCTTTCCCTTTAGAAATCTCAAGTTCAAGCCTCCTCTGTGTACTAAAAAAGGGGGCCCATGGCCAATAATGGCCACTTAACCATGACAAATGAGATCACAGCCGGTTCTAGTCCTAATAACTTGCTAAAATGAAATACAAGCAAATTTATGCATTATGGTATAATCACATCTAGAGATTTGGAAGAGGCGCAGTTCTTCTACCATGTCCTAGCAACATAGTAGCAGCCACATCTATGACTTATAATAATCCCTAGCCCAACACAATTGTCACTTATAGAAAAGGACACAGGACATGGACATTATATGGTAAAGGCCAATGGCACTTAACTATGACAGAGACCACACTCAGTTCTTGTCCTAATAACTTGCTAAAATGAAATACAAGCAAATTTATGTATTATGGTATAATAATATCTAGAGATATTGGAATTGGCATAGTTCTTCTACTATGTCCTAGTAATATAGTAGCAGACACACCTATATGATTTATGAAGCCGTGTTACCTTAAATGCGAGGAAGGTAGAGACACTTTGTGCTCAAACAAGTCCTCTTTGCTGTTTCTGGTTGAGTGTGAACGGTAGGTACTGTTTATGCTGATTGGGCATGGCCCTGATAAAGGGCCCGAGGCTTGGCATTTCCTTCTTTCCATCCTTTTTGGCGGGCTCTCATCTCCCACATTGCAGTCAGTCTCTTCTGAGCTGCCAATGCCGCCTCAGATTTTTCCCTTGCTGCTTCGCAGGTTTCCATGCCTGAATTGCACTTATTGGCCTCCTTTTGATATTGGGATGCAATCTTCTTTGCCTCGAGCAGGGACATATCAGCACGCTGCTGACTTTCCTAAGCTTCAGATTCTCATAGCTTCAACTCCTCTGTGAGTAAATCTGCAAAGTTCTTTTCCGTATCTTTGTTCACTTCAGGATCATGCTTAGCACAATCTGCAATGTGACCACAGGATAGAAAGTTGATTATCACGTTCGTGTTAACTACTCAAGATAGACAATTTTTGTCTTGATATCCTGCAAACTATAAGCTACAACGTTGTCTCCTATCATGTTTGAAAACCAAGCAGGCCAAGAAAGTTGAAAGAAAAGATTATTAATCCCTTCACGCGACATGAACAATTGAGATGATTAATCAACAGGTTTCATCTACACCAGAAGAAACAAGAGCAACAATTGTGGTGCCATGGATTGATTCATACGCAAAGTTGAGTTACAGAAAGTTTTCCCTTACGCCAATTTGAGGTAGTGCTAAGCCAAGACAGCTGGATGACATATTGCTAAACAAGAATTTTGGCCAAAAATAATTCAACTGAAATTATCCCCTAGTGGAAGCGAAAAGAAATTACACACCCTTATGACGGAGAAACCGACCTGCAAATGAAGAATTGCTCAGTCCTGCAAGAAAAGAAAAAGAATCCCAAATAAGAATATGCTAAAATTCAGGCCAGCTCCAAGGCAGAAACATCAGGAAGCTGATTATATAAGTCCATTCAAACATGCAAAGATAGATGCTGCAATAAGTAGTGATATACACAAGCAGATATTGGCCTCCACAGATAGACCAAAATTTTACAAGCATTAACCAACACGTCAAATGCTTTGCATGTAATCTGATGCTCAAATGCTAAATTAATCTGTTTCAATGCAAATTCAAGGACAAAGGTCCATGGTAACCAGGGGAAGAGCACATTATCTAAGGGCACGATATAATCTTAACAGAACTCCAAAATTAAGCAGCATCTAGAAGCAGTTGTGTAACAGAATTATCTTTTAGAATGACTAGTTATTCTCTCTCTGAACTACATGCACAGCAGTATAACAGTAGAAAGGTCCATGAGATGTAGGTGTAGTTGTGCATTATCAACACGGTTGTAATAATGAACAACATAGTTCTTTATCTACTAAAAAATCACAGCATGGAAATCGTTCTTCTGATTGAATTTCCCGAGGCCAAGCAATCTGTATTTGTTTATCCCAAGTAATGGACACTAGTAAACTACAGATGAAATCCAATGTTTTAATGTTAGAAGCACTCAGGCAGCCAGCCCAGCACCATGTAGAGCCTGGAATGATATGGAATTATGTGCCTTCAAATAGACTACCTTTTGGGATAGGAATTTTTTCGTTCTTTCTTTTGAGAGCACCTTCCATACAATTTGATTGTGATTTTGGAGATCATTTCATTTCCTTTTTTTGTCCAAGTTTTGATTTGTTTTTCTTTCCTTAAATGCTAAAGATTTTTCCCTTTAGTTTTTTCCTCTATAGAAAAACAAGATATTATCAAGGGATAAGTAAATTAAGCAAAAGAGGGCAAGATAACCTTGAAATGATCAGAAGAAAACAGTAGACATACTGAAATATGACCACTCTCCAACCCATTTTAACAGTCTCCCAAATGAAATCCTTAAAGGTCACTACGACATAAAAGATCATAAAGATGCATTAAATGCAATCTTAATATGAAGGAGATGAATGTGAATGTGTTGAATTTTAAGGATTCTAGCATTTATTTCCAACATATTCACCAGAATATCAACATTATAGCACTTCCCCAAAAGAATTAGCTTCACGCCTGAGGTCTTTAAAATAAAACCACTCTGATATTCTTCTTAGTTCCCCCTTCTTGCAGTTCTTCCCAATTTATCTAAGGCTTTCCTCTTTCTCTCTATCTTCCTCTTGTTCTCTCTTCATTTCAACACCAACCAAATCCTCCTCAACTTCCACTTGAACATTATTTCACTTCAAAACATGAAGCTCTAGAAACCTTCGAAAGTCATGTACCATTTACAGCACATCACATGTTCAAACCCAGATTATACAAACTTAGAAATGCTAGCAACCATTCCAAATTCCCGATTCTAAGCATTCATTACAGGAAGAGAGAAATTTCCAACACAATCTTTAAAGAAAATCTTATACAGCGCAACCTATAACATCTCTACTCTTGGTTAATTGGAAAAAATTTGGACAATCAAACACATTTGATGTTATTTCACATGGAATAATTAATTCTTTAATGAGCTTAGAGCAAGCAAAAACTCATGCAGGTACTTATGAATTTCAACGAACCCATCTGTAAGATTCTTTTACTCCATGAACCAACCTATTAACTTTTGCCGTCCCTTCGCTGCCTTTTATATGTGCCAATACTCATAAACTATAGGCAAATTCCAATGGCAGTCCTTCCATAAAATGCCAAAGACACTTCTCCAATGGGCCACCATAAGGCACTACTTAACGATTTAATGCCCCAAATTTCCCTGTTTTACGAGAATTTTATCAACATCCCATGACTAAAATCAAGAGATGGGAAAGAGAGAAAGCATCTCAGACATTCCTCAATAATAAAGAACCCTTTGCATGAATGTTAGGCTTAGTCGGGAAGGGGTTATTGTACAGCAAAGAGAAGGAAACTTATGATGATGGCTATTTGAAGACAGCATGACAGGAGAATTTTTTAGGGAATTGAAAAGCCCTTTTTGTGGATATGTTCCTTTAAACTCTTCATTTTTGCGTCTTGGCCAATTTTTGTGCCATTGACGTGGCCTCTTCCAAGATTTCTAGTCAACATTCTAGGGTTTTTTCAGTGCACTGCACCCTCTTGGTGCTCCTAGTTAAATATTTTCTCCTATATTTTTCTTCAGTTCCTGGTTAGCAAAGGACTCAAATCAATGGTCAACCATACCCAATCCAATGGTCCTAATTGGACCATTGGACTCTCCCATGGTCAACCATGAAACTCAGTCCAATGGTCTTAGTTGCATCCTAGGGCTCAGTATAATGGTCTTAGTTGGACTCTTGGTCTTAACCCATTGGCCACATTAGGCCAAACCCAAACCAATCTGCCTCCCTCAGTCTAATGGGTTTAGTTGGACCTTCTCTTCATTTGCGATGCTAGAAATTACAACTCCTGCTTCCTGAAATCATAACCACATATGTGTGTTGTATTTCATTCCCGAATATAAATTTCAAGCTTCCTCCTGATTACACATATAATTTTTTTTTTCCTGATAGAAAAAGAAGTTATATTAGGTGAATGAGGAAGAATGCACAAAGACTCAAAGGATAAGAAATCCTCATCAATGTAAAAAACAAGCATAAACTAATGGAGAACTTTTCTCCGAGCCCTCATCAACTCCTCCAAGCTATAACCTTTGTAAATATGTGAGACTGTAGTACACAAAGAAATATAAAACACAATCCAAACCCATAAAGGAGAGAATCTATTGCTTCTGGGAAATTTCGCATTCTGCATCCTCGCAATACCTCAAGCCTGTTCTTCTCCAATTAAACACCTTCATCATACACCTGAGCAACCCCCTCTGAAGCTCTAGAATATCCTCAACTCCCCTCCGCTTTATATTCTTTTTCCTCTTGATTACATAGACCAGAAAACCAGGATTGGCTTCTATTGGAGGCAACGCTAGGTTCACCTGCGTACACATAGTATGGGTAGCAAGAGACATCTCACAAGGGGCCACTTCCAGTTCAACTTATCCAATCATTTTCTGCAACTATCCCATTGAATATATCAAACCATTAAGAAGCCTCCATGAACAGGTAGTGAACGAGTTACTTCGTTTACACAAAACTCCGAGTGTCTAAATCCACCTTGTTCAGTACCTCACAAGATCATGAAACATACCTCCATCATACCCACTAGATCTACAAAATACAGATTGAACTACTAGACTAAGAGTAGATGTTGCAAACCATAATGGTCAAAATTGAAGATCGACACAAAGATTCAAGAAAGATCCGAGTATATGGAGAGTAGAGAGAGACTGCTGTCAATTACCTGGGGGAAGGGAAAGTTCAGAAGTGCAATCGCAGACACAAGGAGGGCAAGAAGACGAAGAAGAAGAAGAAGAAGAGTGACTCACAGCAGCTAAACCTTCCTTGAAGAGCCAGTACAATGGAGGCCCCAATATGCATCGGATCAAACATAGTGCCATTAGACTTATTGTCACTTTAATTACTTTAGCACTACACGGACCTACTTGATTTCCCGCCATCTCTCCCTCTCCCCCCCCCCCTCTCTCTCTCCCCAATCTTCGACTTTTCTCTCTCTAGATTTCAGTTCCAGTCTTTAATCTCTCGCTCTTTCCCTCTGGGTTTCGGGATATGATGCTGTACCGCAATGCGCGTGGCTGTTTTTCTGTAATATTTGTATGACTTTACCAAAGTACCCCTTAATTCCTAAAATATTACATATAGTAATAACGTGGCGCGTACGTGAACGTTAAAATTGAGGAACAAGGATGAGTAGAATGCACCGCTTGTAGAGGATTAAAATATCGCTGTAAACATGTCGAAGTCGGATTTGAAACCGAGCTGGAGAGAGAGAGAGAGAGAGAGAGAGAGAGGGAGGGAGAGAGTGAGGAGTGTAATGAAACGAGAGAGAAAGGGGGCTACAGAGAGAGAGGTTTGTGTGAGAAAGAAGGAATAATTGACTCCAGTGTTCAGGAGAGAGAGAGAATGGCATTTGAAGTGCCAAGAGATCTGATCAATGAGGTGCAGATCCTACTGCGCAAACAAACGAAGCTCTCCTTCTACGACCCTAACGATCCATCACTTCCCAATCTTCCATCGCTCGACGAATCGATTTCAGGATTCGATCCATCGCCTACGTATTTCCGCTGCAAGCAATGCAATGGAAGACTTCTCCAAGGAATTCACGCATTGAGTTGTGTTTACTGCGGTGCCCAACAGAAAATTGATCTTTCTCCTGAGCCTATCAGCTTCAAATCTACTGCCGGGTATAAGTGGCTCCTACAGTCTCTGGATTTAGATGGATCGGTTAGTTCTTCTCTCTCTCTTTCTCTATGATTGATTGATGACAATATGTAAAAAAGGGCATTAAGATAAAAAGAATTCGAATTTCTAATCAACGATTGAGGAGATTTGGGAAGCAATCTGATTATAGAAGAACATGATTAGGGTAAATTTTACAGGGGATAGCCTTCAGATGAAACGTTCTAGTTTCCCAACACTTTTCCGACCTAATTTAGATATGGGTTTGTTTGATAAAAGCTGAATGATTCTCAGTGAATTCATGTTGAATATTAAATATTGAACATGTAGATATTTAAGCAGACACCCATCTGACAAAATTTCGACCCCTGACTGCTCCAACATTTCTAGAAATGAGTGTTCTGTATCATCGTAATACACCATTTGGACATGACACACTTCGTAACTTAGAATCCTGTAAAACTTTTAGGACTTTTGTTGTTGTGTCATGTGGTGTTATATCATGTATTAGGTCATGTGATGCGTGCTTGTGACCGTGTCGATGCTACATAGGTTTGAAATGATACTTATGAGAGGAAGACCGGTTTGCACTTATTCATTAGAGAATGTGCTGAAAATTCATGTGCTCAAATGCATTAGGCTTAATATTGAAAAATTTAGTGCTGTGCCAACTTTTTATAGTAACCCAGTTATCAGATAGCCTCCTAGCTAATAAGCTGGAGTACTTAAATGTCTATGAGACACATCATTAAAGCTCCTTATAACATGCATTGTGTCCTGGATAATAAATTTTTGAGTCTCTGAGAGGAATTACACTCGATGCTTCTTTTATTGGAAATGCACTCAATTGGTTCTATGGAGAGTAATCAAGGTGTTTAATTCCCTTGTACGGGATTAGGATTTGTTTTGTGACCCATCCCAACCATTATGAGATTCTATGTATTGCACGTGTTGAGTTTTATAGAGATGATGAGATATGAATACTTTGGAATAATCAGCATGTTGCATGCAGGAGAGCGTGGCTCCTTCTACAGACTCAAATGAATCAAACAGAGGGCGAACTGCCCAAAAAGATGAGATTTTGTTGTCTAAACTTCTGGACTTGGAGATAAAATGGACAGAACAGTCTGAGAAGATTGAACCTAGTGTCTCCATCAGTGTACCTACTCGGAGCAAAAGCTCCATTAGCATGGCAGGAGTTTACGTGGACAACTTTTTCACTGATGCAAAGGAAGAAACTCCACTTAATGTACCAGATAAACAATCTAAATCTGGAAGTATAAATAAAACTGCAGAAAGTAGTGTATTTGCTGGTCAGGAAAATCTTAGCTTGTTTGAGACTGTACCCTCCAAAACAGTTGTAGCAGAACCTGTAGCATTTTCAGGTCAGGAAAATTTTAGTTTGTTTGAGAATGTACAACCTTCCAAACCAGTTGCAGTAGAACCCATAGCATTTCCAAGTGAGGAAAATCATAGCATGTTTGAAAATGTTCAGCCTACTGAAAAGGTCACAAGGTCTACTGAGCAGGAGAATGATAACAATTTTTCTGGTTGGGAGTCGGAGTTTCAATCTGCAGGTCTGGGAGAGAGTGAGGATTTTAAATTTTCAGAGTCAGTGTCAGGTTCAGCAGTTGGTCTTTCTATGCACATGGACACACTATTTGGGACCGAAAAAGATTCAAAAGGCATACAACAAAGAGATGATTCAGCTCAATCTTTATCTATGGCAAATGACTGGATGCAAGATGAACTATGGAATAATTCTAAGCCTGTGATCCCCAACCCGCTCAACCAGATTGAAACAAAAATTGAATGGAATAACATTGGAAAATTAGACATGTCCTATGATGCTTCTTCCAACAGTGTTGACTGGTTTCAAGATGACCTTTGGAGTACTGCAAAGCCTTCGGGGTCTGGCCAAGCACAGCAGTCTGAAGCAACACTTAAAGGGAAGGATGTTGAAACCCTGGATGAATTTAATCATTCTTCCACATCTTCTGATTGGTTTCAAGACAATCAATGTCAACCCCGCAGCACAAAAGCACCTTCTACAACTTCTGATTGGTTTCTAGATGATCAAAGGCAAACTGGCAGCGCAAACGCTCCTCTCACAACTTCAGATTGGTTTCAAGATGATCTAAAGCAAAACAGCAGCGCGAAAGCTCCTCCCACAACTTCAGATTCGCTCCAAGATGATCCAAAGCAAACCAGCAGCGCAAAAACACCTCCCACAACTTCAGATTGGTTTCAAGACAATCAAGGGCAAAACAGTGGTGCTAAAGCACCTTCCACAAATTCCGATTGGTTTCAAGATAATAAAAAGCAACCCAGCAGTGCTAAAGCACTTTCTGCAACTTCTGATTGGTTTCTAGATCAGCAAAGGCAAACCAGCAGCGCAAAAGCTCCTTCCACGACTTCTGATTGGTTTCAAGATGCTCAATGGCAAACAAGCAGCATGAAAATGCCTGAGGGTAAGCAGATCAATGAAGATGATGATTCATTTGATGATTGGAATGATTTTGCTAGCTCTTCCCAAGATCCCAATAAACAAAGTGCTGGTGAGACTGTTTCCTCAGGGGGACAATTTTCAGATATGAACCTGATTGGCTCAGCTGACAACTTCCAAGATATGGATTTTGGAAGCTTTTCACAGCCTGGTCATTTTCTGGGAGCATTCAGCAATAAAAATGGTTCTTTAGAAAGGGATAATAACCAGCCAGAGAGGTACATATCTTGTGTGCACCATGTTTTCTATTTAAAATGCTGCATTACAATCTGAAGTTGTCAAATTATCTTATTAGATGCTTTACTTTTATCTCCTTGAATCCATTATTAATGCAGGACCTTCTGGAATTGGTCTTGTTGATTCAATGCAGGCTTAGAAAATTTTTGTAATTTGCTTGAACTACTTGCATCCACTTTAAAAAGAAAGTGTGGTTGAAAGTAGTTTGGTGTGTATTTATTTAACTTGCATATGGAATTACATACTTCTTTGCACCAAACACCAGGAGAATGCACTGAAGGTCCATTTCCTGATGTTTGATTGGTGGTGTGTATATTAAGATACTGATTCTCTTATGCTACCTGTAGAGTAGCTGATCCAAAAGCCAACACTGGAGGACATGAACAAGGAGACAACCCCAATGCAACCAATCAATCCAAAATTGATGATGTGGAGAAGTTTATGTCGCAGATGCATGATCTATCTTTCATGCTTGAGAGCAATCTTTCAATTCCTTCAAAACAAGATGATCTTAATTCAATTTCACAAGATTGAGAAATGGTTTGCTCGAGTGATTAACAAGTAATCTTAGTTGTCAACTCTGCATTTTAGTTTATAAGAAAAAAGGGGGGGGGGGGAGGGAAGTTGCATTCTGTAGTTCTTTTGGTTTTAGCTGGAATATTGCTCTCCTCTTATAGCAAATGCAATTTGTTTCTGAGGCTGGAAACCATTTCTGAGATGAGTGATTTGGTGAATATTTGTGACTGAGTCTTCACATGAATTTACAGCTGCCTTTTTTGTATGAATAGTTGGAATTGGAGAAAAATGATAAATAATATTTGATTACAGACACTTTCAGAGGCATTTATCTCCTTTTTTTCTTTCAGGGCTTTGAAGTGGGGAGCCTTGATTTAATGTGCACTTCTGCTGTAATGGGATTGTACAACAGCATTGAGTCACGGACACCACTGCAGGGCTTGCCATATATTCTTGCCAAGTCATTTCCAATGAGAAATCAGTTTGTTGTATTATAACTTATTAATATTTAATTTTTAAATAAAAAACCACATGTTTTCAATTTTTCAAGATTAGAAATTAGAGTCCAATCTAAACACATCACTCAGCGATGAAATTGTGATAGCGGCAATCGTAGTCAGCATAGCTCACCAGTGGTTCCAACAACAGTTTGAAGGTGTAGACAACATGAGAGTGATGGAGTTTGTACTCTCTATGGCCTTTGGCTTGATTGGTCACTTTTATACCCAATTTAACCCTTGTTTTGTTGGTTGTTCTAAGTTATTTTGATTGCGGTCTAGGCCTCTGAACCAAAAAAAAAAAAAAAAAAGCCGGGGTTACAAACTTCTGAAATAAACATGGGAATCAGATGGCAGAACTAGCCTGCATAAATCAGAATCCTTGGAGAAGAGGAGAGAGGAGCAGTACAACCAAGAAGGGCAGGGAGAAACCAGGGAGAGGGGAAGATTACGCAGAACAGAGAGGAAGAAAACCATAAGGTCATAAAAGAAGAGCAAGGGTAGGAGATAAGTAGAGAGGGACAACAAAAGCTGAGAAGAAAAAAAAGGGAACATATATCTAGAATTCCAAATTTGATACATACTAACACAAGCCATACAGTTTCGTGGGGTACAACTCAAAAAATTTGAAACTTCATCACAACAAAGAAAGATGGCCTAAAATCCTAAACAAATGAAGTCTCTAATCAAACCAAGTCACGTTGAAAGATTCCCAAATTGAGAAGGCTCTTTTATGTACAGTGAAGAACTCTCGAGCGTCAGAATCAGGAAGCTGTCTCCCCACGACTGAAAAGGCCAAGTGGAGAAGGATGCAAAAGGTCGCCTTTTAGGAGGCTACGGGGCCACTGCAGGTAGAAGGGCTGATTTGAGATGCGGAGGGGGCACTGGTAGCGAAGCTGTTTAGTCCCTCGCACTGAACTATGGGGCCTGTGGCATGATCTCGAATTATCCAGGAACCTTAACCTCTCTAACCTCTTAGCGGAGAGGGACTCTTAAGTTTCTGTACAACTCCTGAAGCAAGATCACCCGGTGGCTGCTGCAACTTTCAACCTTCGTCAAGAAACGGAAGGAACCGCTCCAGGAGGATGACTATAATAGCAAGGTAGTTCCGGTTTTCAGGGAGCCTAACCACTGTGCCGACTAGTTAGCCTCTAAAACCCACCGGCTCCAGCTAGAAACAGTTGTTTGAGACCCCTCCTATCGGGTTGTTCTCCATACTTATCAAAGACAGGCAAGAAGAAGTTTGGCTTCTGCCGTTTGTCTTTTTGTGGTTGGCTGCTGGTCCCCTTTCAAACTGGAAAAAAAAATGGGACCTTTTAGGATCTTGAAAAGAGCAGCAACTGGATCAACATGTCTGAGAACTCCAATAGCAAAGGATGAAGCACGTCCACCTGAAAAAACAAAGAAACCAAAAACACCGGATATGCTAAAGAAAAATCTTATGCACTCAAATCAATAGGCAAACCAAATAAACAAGCACAAAGACCTCAGGCAAATTCTCTGAATACCCCAAGTTCAAGACTTATATATGACGTCTGAATCAAACATAGCACAAATTTTTTACAAAGTTGTCCGGCCATAAATCGGCTGAGGATGCAGCAAAAATATATGACATGACATAAAAATGGCAAAGCATATGAATGAGGTTTAATAGTTTTACATAAACCGCACATAACCACAATGACACAACATCCGCTTTTGGCTAAAGCCCTTGAGTAGCCGTTGGGACAGGCACTCCCATAGGGTATATAACGCCGTTTCCCGGACGAAGTGATATGTTCTTCAGCAATTTCTGTAAAGCTAAAACGTCACTGGGTCATTCTGAAAAAAGAAATAATAACCGAAGTAAGGATGAGTTCACCATCCAAAGAGATTGTCGGCGAGTTTTGCAGGAAGGCTGCCAATCAGCCCATCGCAGGCTCTGCTATTGTAAAAAGACAACAAAGATTGTAATATAAAATTTAAAAAATACCTGGGGCTTTCAGACATGCGATGATAACAGTTTATCACACACCTAAGGAGCCTTGCATAAGGTTGTTCGGCTAATTCTTCAACCAGGTTTGCCAAGATTTTGCTTACCGAGTAGAATCTCTCCGCAATAGTGCAACAGTATTCCAGCCCCACTTTGTGTGACAGAATTCTCTCAATTATAAAGGTTGCGACCTGTTTGACAAGAAAATAATTTGAAAAATAAATAAATAAAATTTTCATTTTTTTTTTAACGTTTCAAGCAAGTGCTGTGTTGCAAGACAAAAACAGATTTTTGTTGTAATTTTTCAAAGAGATGCAAATCATTTCTTCTTTCCTACACTTTTATTTTTACACGATATGCAAATTCTTTTAGAATTTTATATGACTTTTTAATTCCACATAAATAAACTCTTTTAACATATGATTCTTATTCTCGTACCATATGACTTTTAGACTCTCATACCTTGAGACTATTGGACTCTTTTACTCTCTAAAAATAAAAATGCATTAATTCTGTCACTCTCTCTTAACATATTTTCTTCTCAACTCCGGCTCTCAAGTTTTGTTATTTTCGATGGCTTTAATCTTCTCTTCCATTGCTCTTCTTTGGACTTCTTTTCTTATGACTTCTTCAAAACTTTCTGATTTAAAAATACACAAATTGCATTTTGCATAAACATCACTCAATCTTTTCATCTTGATTGGAGTTGAGCTAGGTGTTGAAGAGTTTGAACCAGAAGAATTTGTAACTATTTTTGGACTAACTGCATCTTCTTCCATTTCATTATCTGTTTGCATTTGCAGCAAAATATCTTTTGTTCATTCTTGATCTCTTCTTATTCTCCTTTCCTCTTTCACTTCTTATTTTTATCAAATATAACATCTCTACTTATGATCACAATATTTCTTTTAAGGCTAAATAATATGAAATCTTTAGAAATCAAACTATATAAAAAAAATACATCTCTTACTAGCCTTATTAAGTTTTGTCTATTTTTTTAATAAAAGAATTTGAGCAAAATATACACTATCAAACACCTTGATATTACTAATCGAATGTTTTCTATTACGTCAAACCTTAAATGGTGTCCTCTCCTTTAATGCACTTATGCAACACCTATTGATTAAATATACAAATGTATTAATAGTTTTAGCCCAATCTTCTTTGCTAATTTTTCTAAAATACTATAGATTTAGTTATATCCATTACCATTTGATTCTTTCTTGCAGATACACCATTTTGCCATGGTGTGTAAGCCATTGTTAGTTGTCTTTCAGCTCATTCATCTTCACATAATTGCTGAAACTCTCTTGAAATATACTCTTTTCTTCATCACTTCTTAACACTTTAATATTCTTATCACTTTACTTCTCAATAAGATTCTTAATTTTGAAAAAAATATTGAACATATTAGATTTATTTCTCTTGTAATAAACCCTCAAGTTATCTTGCTGTAATTATTGATAAACAAAATAAAATTCCGATTTTCATTTAATGAAGGTGTCTTCATTGGTCCACCACATTCATATGCACAAGTCCAAGCTCATGCCACTCCTTTAAGAAATATTGCCTATGTTGCTTATCAAATACACAACCTTCACAAACTCTAATTTTATCATGAATATTTGGGAGACCATATACTATGCAATTTTGTTGCATCATCTTCAGATTTTGAAAATTCAAATGGCAAAATCTATAATACTACAACTAACTATCATCTCCCAATTTAGTTCATAGACTTTTTAGTTGGATATTTAAAATTAAGAGAAAAATATTGCTTATTAATTTTCACTTTACCAAAACTATTTTGAGTAAAATTTCTATCATAAATTGCACAATAGTTATCCTCAAAACGAAGAGAATAACTATACTTAAGTAACTGACCAAAACTTAGCAAATAAGTGTTAGTACATAGGTAACTTTTTGAATTTTCTTAACTTCATGTTTGGTCTGAATAGTAACTATACCAACCCGTTCCACATTTATATTCTGAAAACTTGTATCCAATTCACATAAGACAGTTCTCTCGGTTGTCATATGATTACTGCAAACACCATCAACTTACCAATAATCATCCCTCTTTTCTATTGAATTTTGACATGCAAAGAATATATTGTCTTCTACATCACATTCTTTGGTCATCTTAGCTTGCTCATTAACATTTACTTGACAATTTTTCTTCAAATGATCAAACCTTTTGCAATTGAAGTATTGTGATTTTCCTTTATGAAAGCAATCTTTTGCTGGATGCGCCGATTTGTCACAAATAAAACACTTTTTAACTAAATTTTCTTCATTATTCTTCCTTTCCCTTTTTCTAAATTCATCTATGTCTTTACCTCTTCCCCTTGAACTTCTACCTGTGCCTCCGCCCCATTCACTACTTCTAACCAAATCATTCTTGACTAGACATATCATAACTTTTGAACCAAGAACAAGTTTAAATTGAAATGTGGTTTCTACAATGTTTTTGAATCAATGTTTGCTCAAATGTTTTAAGTAAATCTATCAACTCCTGAATGCTCACAATCACTAGATTTTTACAATAGATTTTTCTTTTAGTAGATTTTCAATCAATCTAGTAGATTTTCTTTTCAGTAATCTACTCACCACTAGCCTTCTTTTTATTTACTAATTCAATCAATCTAGTGAAGAACTCTTGTACTTATTCATTTTCTTTCATTTTAATATTCTTAAACTATCTTCTAAGATCTCCATGAAATTCTTCATGCACAATATCCCATGTTTGCTTCACTTTCATCACTCTCATTATTCTAGGAAAAATTATATCTGAAACTCCCATATGGAAAGATCATCAAGGTGCTTTCTCTCTTATTTCCTTCCTCTAAGTTGCAGTCAAAGTCGCCGGTGAATCTAACTCTCTGAATTCATTTTCTATGAGTTCCCACACATCTAATAACTCAAAAAGAGTATTCACTTTGACGTACTAGAAATCATAATTTCTCGATAAAAATAGGGATTTGATCTATGCTGAATTTTATGATAAAAGAACTTGCCATCTCTATTTCAAATCATGCAGAATCTCTTTTAAATCTTCAAGCTCTCATATCAAATTGTTGCAAGAACATGGATAAGAGTAGATTTTTTTTGGGTGTAATTTTTCATAAAGATGCAATCATTTCTTCTTCCCCATACTTTTATTTTGACACAATATACACATTTATTTTTACAAGTTGCTCCAATCTAAGTAATCAAAAAAGGGTCGTAAAAGTACTCTAATTTTTCTGAATACTCTCTTTTCCTCTCTATCTTAAAATGATTAGTTTATTGCTGATTTGTGGTTCATAAGGAGTTATCTTGTGAATTTAGGTTCTAGAACTTTTAATAATGCAAACCTAATTTAATATAAAGCTGAATGGGAAAAAGAAATGATAGAAGAGATTTGCCAAATTGATCATAAATTTTTCATGGGTGCTTACTGTTTTTGTCAAGTCATTGCCCACATCCATGCAGCATAGGCATACGGGAAATAGTCCCGTTCATAGAAGAAAATGAATAGTATCCTCATCTTGGAACTGTAAGAAATAGGTTGTGAAACATGTTAATAATACTGAGAAGATGAGATCTTCAAAGAAATGATAACTCGTAACATTATTTCAAGGTAAATACCTTAACTAAAGTACCGAGCACACCTAGACCCGTCAGCCTCAAAAAAGCGAAAGCATTCTCCATCCTTGTGGTGCCAAGAAAAGGGTAAATATAGTAAGGGAGATTAGCTGCAATCCAAAATGGCATCTTGTTAACTATCGTCTTTACAACCTTTTTCATTCTTGGAATAACATTAAATCTTTGGCAAATGATGTCAGAAAAACAAACGATCATTAGAGGTCCCATTACATACCTAAAGAGCATAGCAAGAAAGGAAAAATGTTACTCTTGATAGCCCCGATTTTCTTAGAGCTTGAGGTCACACCAGCAGTGCTCCAAGTAAAGGGAAGAGAGTAACTAATGTCTAAGATCTCCTCAATGCATATATAAGAAAGTGACTATAATGCTTTTGCAAGACTTATGCTCATCAAATCTCAAGAGGAAGAGAAGTGAATTCATCCATGTGTTATGGAAATTTCATAGTATATTGCCTTTAGTATTGTCCTTAGTTTCCTTCATTTTCAAAAGACGGTGAACTAATTGTAGTACTGAGAAACAGAAAGGTCTAAAAAAAATCAAAAACAAAAACAAAAATACACTTTTCTTTCTCTTCGCTCTCCCCTCACTTTCCCAATTCATTTCCCTTTTCCCCAAAACCCAAACCCCCTTCCTTTCCCATCATCTTTCTCGACTTCTCCCAATTCTCTCTTTCCCGTCTCTTTCTCACTCTCACAACCCCCTCCCTCTCTCAATCTCCTTTGAAATTAACTAACCCATTTAATGAAGCTCCAAAATCTCAATCAAATCCTTAGACAAAGATAGATTTGAAGAAATTTAGGGCTTGACTCAAAAAGGGAAAAAAAGGGAAGTTCTGGAGAATTCTTCAATCTGACAACCATGGCTCGAATCAGTCACTGAATAGAGGTAAATTCTTCTCCCTAAACTTGTATCTGAGCTTTTCATTCGAAAATTGAATCTTGTGCTTAGGGTTTGGATGAATTGAATTGGGAAATTGAACCTAGGGTAAAATATTGAGTTTATGGTTTTGATTTATGGGAATAACATACTCAACAATCTGAATGTTGCCTGAATATTGAAAGTGTTGAAATAAAATGAAAACCTTAAAATTTCCATTATAACTTCATTTAACTTCATTTATGTGTGGGAAAATTAAGTGAGATTTTCTTCTCATGAAACTAGACTTGTGAAGCTTTAAAATGATATATTACAATAGATATTTTGATAAAAATTGAATTTTCTATGACTTTTCAAAGAGACTAATTCTGCATAAGTACTATTGTTCTGTGTCTTGTTCTGGTCGTGAGATTTGCTGCAGATTTGAGCTGTCTTCAAGATAGATTTAGATTTAAGTCTGAACATAAAAGTTATAGATTCATGTTTTATCTTTAAATTGAGATTTGAATCACTTAAATCCAATATGTATGGTGAAAGTTATGATAATTTTTCCGGAACTGCGCATATTGAGTTAAAAATTTTGGTCTATGATATTTATGAACTTAGATACTTTTATACGATTTGAATATATTAAGGACATAAATATAAATATTGTAGTTTTATATCTAAGTTTTAAGTAAAAATTGGAATTTCTATAATCCGAGTAGTGTAGATCAAGATACAGTTAATTTTCTATAATATATTGTGTCGGAAATGTATTGGGAAATTAGAAATTGTGATATATTGAAAAGAACCAATTTACTCTAGTGTCAGTATATGATTTAATGATTAAATTGTGATCAATGTCTTAGGTTAAGACATTCGAAATCAGAGGAATAGTTGGATTTTGTTCGATTTAGGAATTGAGAGTGATAACCCTCCCAAAAAGTGAGTAGATGGTTTATTATGACCTTAAATGAGTAAAATTATTTAAAATATTTTACAAATGATTTGGAATGATTTTTATACGATTGATATGAACTGTTTTGTGATCATGGGGCGTCCGAAATAATTTGATCTCGATATGCATCAATTATATTTATAATTGAGATTGTGTCATGTGATTATTGGATATTTGATTTCTGAATACTAAATTATGGTTTGACAACTGATTATTAAAATTTTGGTACCTTGATTGAAAAATTGAATGGTTGTGAAAAAAAAAAGAGAAATGGTGCAGTGAAAATGACTATAGTCATTTCTTTCCCCATGGAGCAACCCGACGGGGTGACGTGGTTGAGGGTTGGTCAGATTAGCGGGGGAGACAAACGGGACTATCTTTGTTGTATGTCGAGCTATATCTAGATGCACTCCAGTGAGGCAGATTCAAAGCCAAGAAAGGAGGTTTTGATATTTTGAAATATATGGAATGAAAACTCCTTGACGAACTTTCATCCGGATTCTGTCAAATCTGGTACGGGAGTGTTTTCATAGAATGACCCATGATTTTAGAAAAATATGAATTACATGGATGCATGTTTGTTGAATTATCCTGATTTATTGAAATCATTATATATATATATATATATAATATTGTTTATAAGTTATGTTTTGACCTCCTCACTTTAATTCCTCATTTATTGTTACAACACTATTGCACTCTACTCACTAAGTATTCCCAATATTCATCTATCTCTTTATACTTTTCAGAGGATATTTAGCTGGGAGATTTCACTTGGAAGTCGCGGAAGAATTATTTTTACTGATTTACATAGATATTTAATAATGTAGGGTTTATTTTGGGATGATGTGTAATCCATGGAAGGGAAAACTTTGTATAAATCTTTTGATTTGGATTTAATCGATACTTGTTCTATGACAAGGGGTAAGTATTGATAGAATCTACACTTGTTCATTGTGAAACTTGGTTATTTACATTTAAATTCTCTTTTTGCAAAACTTATAGTTTCAAATGAGATATTTGAACTTTTAATTTGAATTTTTTAGTTGTATAGGGATGAGAGAGTATTGGAAACTATCGGAAGGTCGGGTTGGCCAAATTGCATGCCTGCATGTACATGGATGGATTTGGTGGATCCTTTGTTTGTGTGTACTTGCGTACCTTTGATAATTGATGACCTAGGAGGGTCATTTTAATATTGTTGAATTGTTTTTGAATCAGGATAAATAACTTGAATATTTTGCGGTGTCCCGGTATATGGAGAGGTTCTGTCCGTATGTCAGGATAACGCGACGGTTGTTGCATGCTTGATCCGAGGGTCGGGGCGTGACACTAATTGTTGGATAATCTTCAAGAGCACCTAGTTTTTAAGCACCAATAAGTTTAAGATCATACAGAAGATTACCCTTAAGAAGACCCTTTCTTGTCTCCGGATGAGTAGCCATACACCGCAAAAGATCAATATTAGTTTCTCACATAGCAAGACTTTACAGCATATAAAGGGAAAATATCATTGGACTTATTAATATTGCAACATATATGAAGGAGCATATCATGGTGGAAAATGCTTTTTGTCGCAAGAAAATACTCATGAAATGTTCTTATATGTCTCGCAATCACTGGACAATTTTGGTTATGCAGAAAAAACATTACTCAATAATATTCATATAATCAACCTCATGAAAAATATCACAAGAAAAATCATTGTCTTGAAATTGTCCACTAATCTATCATAGTTTCGTACACACACGCATGCACACATACAAGTAAAGCAACAGCGGGAAAGAACATCAACTGTACACTTATAGCAAACATATTACACTGATCAGAGCTAATAGGTGAAAAATACCCTATAATGATATTATCCAACAATATATACAGAAAAAATATACAAAAAAACCGAAAAAAGGAATATCGATAATAACATAAAGATACACAAATATGTACAGAAAAACGTATTATCCGGTGATAATGTAACAGTCAAACTCATGAAAAATATCATGAGAAAAATCATCGTCTTGAAATTGTCGATTAATTGCTATCACAGTTGCATGTATACACAGACAGATAAAAGGCAACAGTAGGAAACAACATTAACGGTGTAAATTACTGCAAAATGTACACACTGATTAAAGGTAGTAAGGGAATTACCTGTAGGAGAGCGAGCAAATTACAAGCACGAGATGATAGTTTTGAGGTAAGCTCATCAGTACTGAAAGTGAAGTATTGTGATACTGATTTCCTGTAGTTTGACATAATCATTCAGTTTTGGATCATTGTATTTTCAAGCTCATTTTTCTTTCTCCTTGAACATAAGATGTTCAAAATAGAGAAAAAAGGAAAAAATCATTTCATATTAGTTTAAATATGAGGCTATTGCAATAAGCATATACCGGTCATGAAAACCCAACATAAGAATTTGGAACCTTTGGAATCATAGTACTCTCGATTGCTTTATAACATAAGAATTATTTATACAGATCGCAAGATGTTTGATAAGATCAATGAAAGTAATTTGCTTCAGGGTATTTTGTTTCCACAAAAAAAAAAAAAAAAAAAATTACTAATAAGAATGCTTAAATGATATTGGACATGATTCTAGCACCTGGAAGAGTATAGCAACAACCCCGGGTTTCTCCCATAGAAATTCAGGCATATTCGGTCGTTCATCTTTCCTCTGCAAAAGCCAATGCAGAACAAGCATTATTGATATATGAACATTAAAAAAATATATTTCTCAACAAAGAAGAAAAAGAAAAAAAAAACATAGAAATTATATATAATATTTTGGTTTACGTAATAAAACATTGAAAGGAACTGAAAATGATTAAATAGATCGTTGTTCTTCTTTATATACAATGTAGAGGAAAAAAAGAAATAAATATAGTTGGGTCAGGCTAAGTTTATGTTAGGGAGTTTCTGCAATATCCAATATTTAGACAGAACATGAAAAATCAAATTTATGCAAGTACAAGCATTTCAAAGGGAGGAAAGAGAAAAGAGAAAATTTGAACTACGATCGAAAGTACAATTTAGTATTCATTTGACTCAAATTAATGTAAAGAAGGATGCCATTAAAAATTTTATTTCTTTCTCTCTCCGCATTCTATTTTGATTTACAGAAATATCCAGAAAAGAACGTGACGACGAAAGAAAATTTTACATCATTAATAATGATATGATGTCCTATGCTTTTTGATCATTCAAATAGCATTAGTTTATCAATTTTGTGCCTCTTTTTGCTTAGAGTACAACAAAGACTTACATTTGTTTTAGGGTAGTTTGTAATGGTTGAGCAACTAGCAATCACCAAAACTTCTCTCCAATAGTATCTAGTTTTCTATAAGAGATGCCGTCGTCTATAAAAATGTTCAAAACATAGAAAAAAATTTTATAATTAAAAATGATAATTTACCCACGCTTTTCGATCATTCAAATAGCATTACTTTATTACTTTTGTGCCTAATTTACTTAGATTATACAGTCATCGAGCAACTGCCATGCACTAAAACTTCTCTCCAAAAAGCTCCTAAATCAAAAATCCAAATTGCCTTTGAAATAGGTTTCTCTTCCAACTCATCTCTTAATTTTTTTTCTTATGTTATCATATGTTAATAATGAAATGAAGGTCTCATGTTTCTGCATTTAGAGTGTTTTAGAGATATTACAAAAACCTCAATAATATTAAAAACATAAGAAAAGGTGCTTAAGAGAAAGTCTTGAACATACAATCAAGAACCCTTTTGGAGTTTAACTTGTTCAATACTGTCTTCAGAAAAATGAAAATGAAACAACTCCAAGAAGGAGACTCTCTAAGTATTAAGAAATGAAATCTTCGATAAACTTCCATCGATATATGTTATATATACAAAACTATATATCTCAAAAATCAAGGGTTTGGAGAAAAGGGGGATTCAAAAATCACTTTTCTTTATCAAGTCTCTGGGACCAAAGGTTTTCTCCTTTTTTAGGGTTTTATTGAATAACAAAGCAAGTAAAAAACCAAGGAAACTCACAAAATCTACTCTTTTTTGACACTATTATGAAAAACAATACCCAAAAACTAAATCCAAGACATAAAAACCTAGCACTTTTGTTTCTCAAAACTTCTCTACTTCTTTCTACGGTTCATGGAGAAAAAAGTGTTCTTTTTTTGAAAAAAAATCAAATACCAAGAGAAAAAGTGAGATTTTGACTTCTTGACGACAAAAATGACGTGCAAAAATCCTCCAAATAAATGGGTGTCCCTCATCACGTCAAGGAAAAACCTATCTCAACCCAACCAGAAGGCAAAACCATGAGAATATAACGATAAAAGAAAAGAAATGGAAGGGTTATTCCTTCTGGGGTTTATAGAGTATCATAATTTCATTTCTGATAAAAAAAAATTAAAATCAACAGAAAAGGAGAAATCTTGAGTTCTAGACGACAAAGATGGCATGCAAAAAAAAAAAAAAAAAAAACCAGATGAAAAGTCCTCATCACATTGAGAAAAATCCTATGATCAAGAAAAGAACAAAGTTTATTGATTAAAAGATAACCCCAGAAAATAAATAAATAAATAAATATGAAGTTGAAAACACATAGAGAACTGGAATATTTTTTTTTTCTCTGTGATTAATATTAAAATTTATACCCGGTTGAGAAGAAAAAGAGCTTGCTTACGCCATTTGGGTTCCAGGAGAGCATCACGGAGCACTTCCATGGTCGCCATCTTCAACCCCTGGACGAGGTAAGCTGGGTGGACATAGGTCTTTATTGAAGAGCTTCCTGGTTCTTTTTCCTTGAATAGCTCTCCGTACAGGTTATCTAGTCTATCGGACTCGGATAACATTATCATTTTGTTTTTATTACTCATATTTCAAAAAATGATTGAGAAACAAAGAAAGTAAAACAAGAATAATATGACTACTCTCTCTCTCTCTCTCTCTCTCGGCCTTCTCCTAAATTTGAGAGACGGCACAAACTCTAGTCTTAGTGTCACCAATTTATAGAGGAACTGTTTAAGAAAATATACTTTGGGGGGGGGGGGGGTGGGTTTGGTTCCCATGGACTTTGTCCGACAATTAGGTCTGGGATACAAATGTCAGGTTAATATTGGTTGGTTGAAAGGTTTGGTAAGAGAGAGTGAGAGTCAAAACCCGTAGATTTATTTTCGGTAACTCAAGTCCTTTCTTTGAGTAAACAAGAATATGTGACTACTCTCTCTCTCTCTCTCTCTCTCTCTCTCTCTCTCTCTCTCTCTCTCTCTCTCTCTCTCTCTTTGTGTGTGGGTGTTTCATCTAAGTAATCGGTCGAGCACCATAAAACCTATTAAAGGATTAAACCCTTCTCAAATTCTATTTATTCATTACTATGATATATTTATCCAAAATCTATAATTAAAAGGTGTAATATCTTACTATTATATTTGGTGTCTCTCTCTCTCTCCCTTGACCTAAATTTGAAGGACTGGACAGAACTACTCTCCCTTGAGCTAAATTTGAAGGACTGGACAGAACTAGGGTTTGGTAATAGCTAGTGAAAGTCAAACATTAGATTGATTTTACCAAAGCTCGGACATCAAATGTGGCACTGGGCAAGGGATCTTAATGTGCCTAACCCCATGTGCCACGGTTGGAGCCCGTTATCCAGAACATTTGATTGATTTTGGTCAGCTCGGAGACCTTTCCCATCAAAAATGGTGGGAGATAATTTAGTTATTTTCTAGGATTTTATTCGTTTGACTCAAGGAGATGGAGCAGCGCAAATGTGAAAAAAAAAAATGACTTATGATACGGGTGGACGGAGAGTCGGGATTTGAGGATAACAAATTATATAATTGATATATTTTGATTAATTTTTTAAAATTAATATTTAAATTAATCAGATGTAATTATAATTAAATTAAAATTTGATCGTACAATATATAGGTTAATACATAATTTGATCTTGATTAATATTTAGTTGATTCAGTAGTTGAATACTGATATTTTTTAAACAAAATTTCAGATTCAACTCTTGTGAATAGAAAAAAAAAAACATTCAAAGGAATTTGTCCATTAAAGATCAACTCGACTTTAGGATTTATAAAAAAAAAAAAAAAAAACATAATTTGGTGTAGCATAGAAATAAGTAGTGAAAAAAAGTTTATTTAACCCACTTAGCAATGGTGAAAAAAAGTAGCACAGGAGAATAGAAATGGAAAAAAAAATATATTTTTCTAAAAATAGATTAGAGATGACAATTGGGATTTTAGGGCATAGGGGATGGAATAGATCAAAGGCATAGCATTCCAACTTAACAAAAATGCCTTAAACTCTCTCTTTCAAAATTCAACTATTTGTTTGGGATAGTGAGATTGGCCATAAATTTTGTGCATCTTAATATTTTCTATGCAATAATCCTACTCATCCACCGTCCATTAGTGAACCATCTCAATGCAATAATCCTCTTTGAATCAAAATATACTCCGGAACTCTTGACAAGAGGATATCTTAGAGGACTCAGGCTGAAAAAGCAATGTGACTCGACTATTATCAAATTAATTACATTTTTTTTTTCTGCAGACAACACGGATGGTTCCCTATTATTTTTTGTAGTCGTGTTAAATTTGATTAAATCTAACTCGAACTGAATTGAATTCTTAAAAGATAAAATTCGATAATTATTTTCGTCATACACAAATTCGAATCTTATATCTTATTTAAAAAATATCAGTATTCAACTACTAAATTAACTATGTGTTAGTTGAAAATTTTATTCGTTATCAAGCAAAGTATGCATCACACACTAGGAATGATAGTTATGACATTCTCTTCCCCCTATGAATGAAATTAATTATCATATTAGTTTTTTTTTTTTTTTGGAAAAAGGAAACCATACATAATTTAAATTTTAAATTAGAATTTATGTAGGTTAATTTTAACTCGATAAAAAGTAAAAATCTAATTTTCAATGAAATATATATGAAGAAGAAACTTATAATAAGAATTTACAAGTAAACTAAAAGTGAGGCTAATTCTGCTGTCTTAAATATGGTAGATGGGGGCGGTCCATAAACTACAACACAAACCATTTATAGTGGGGTCAAAATTGTCACTATATGTGCTGGTAGCCACCACTAAAACTCTATAGTAATAGCTATGTCATCATCAACGGTCGTCATTAAAAACTCCACCACTAAAAGTATTAGTGGAGGTTAATAAAGTGGCCGCCACTAAATATGATTTTTAGTGACGGTTACTCTTTTGTCACAAAAAAAACTTTATAGTGATGGTCATATTTAGTGATGGTCATATTTAGTGAGATGGTCACATTTAGTGAGAACATAATTTAACCCCCATTAAATATGAACATTTAGTGGTAAAAGAAATATAATTTGAACTCACTAAATATGAATATTTAGTAAAAATAGAAATAATCGTCATCAAATATTTTGTCATAAAATCAATATATTATTATTAATTTTATTAATTCTGATAACCATTATATCAAATTTGAAAAAAAAACTATTTTATTGGATTCGCACGTCGCCGATTGTACAATAACACTCACAACTAACCCCACCCCCTATATGTTTCCTCCATTCTCTATTATTTATAATTCTCTCTCTTTTCTACCTCCTCACTCAATTTCAATGTGAGACAACATAATTCTTCTTCCTTCATTTCTTTATCACTTCTTTCTCTTTCCCAATTATCTAATTATTTTGATTTATTTTATCACTTGATATTTATTTATTCTTTCTCAAAATTAATTTAATATTTTTATATAATATTTTTTTTCATATATATATAACATGATTGAACACTTGTATAATATAATCATTTATTATATTGAGCATTTATTATTTTTACTAATTAATACCTATTTAGTGTCACTAAGCAATAAATTTGAGAAAAAAAATAGAAAATAGAAATTATAGAGTGCAATAAAAAATTTAGTAACTTTTGATTTTTTAAAAATCCACAAAATTTTAAATAATAAATGATATATTTTGTTTGTTATTTATGGTGATATATCTCGTAATATTACAATATAATAAATTATTTTATTTTAATTATTATAAATAAGTAATTTAAAAAAATAATAAAAAGTTATAATTTAATAGGGGTCAAAATTTTACTTTATCACTAAAACTGCAGTCATCATATTCACATTTGATTTAGTGACGGTCAAAACTTTTTATTGTCACTAAAAATATATTTTTGCGACAAATAATTTTGGCCCCACTATTGATGAGACATTTAATGACGGTCAATCTGATCCTCATAAAATAATACTTATAGTGTTTAACTTTTTATGAATATTTGCCATTAAAAGTCATATATGTTGTAGTGATATTTTCCTTTTCCAAGGAGCCCTCTTGCAAATGGCAAGAAGCATGGTACTGCATATATGCTGCAAATGATTTCTCCTAATCCTGATCCTGCACGGCCTTCCTTGGGCGGCCGCCGCCCTGAGAAGGTGATGACCAATGCAATCATGTGAACCAGCTCGATCATGGTGACTGATACGAAAAGTGGGGGCTCATCAAAAGTGAACCTCCAACATCTGTATCCTCGCTATGGCCAGAAGAGTCCTTTATAGTTATCTCTTAGACAGATAATCCGAGGATATTTAAGGCTACACCTGAAGTCACAAACAGCCAGTGACTGACTTGATTCTCATCATTCTGTCATTGTTCCACCACTCCCGCATTGACAGGCCAAGTTGAATGTACTCTGACAAGAGGGATAAGCAGAGCAGGATCTTCATCCTGCAAAAAACATTCCAAGATCTCAGAAAAATTAGAGGTAATAGGTTCCATTTCTTAAAAATCAAATTCTGATCTTACTTGCCATCTCTAGCTCAATTTGTTAGCGCCCATAATGACAGTCATTGTTGGTTTTGATCCAGAAAGACTTCAAAGAATTTTCAAACGTTATTTTCCTTGAACTTACATTAATTTTCTCTTTGGCAAGATGCTGAATTTTCCAGCAGCCAAACAGAAAACAAGAAAAATTTTCCAGGACCAAGTACGTACATGATATAATATGCATCGGAATGACTACAAAACTGGAAGCTTGTGAAATTTCCCCACCTGAGGCAAGAAGTTTGAGTTGATGAGTAGACAACATGCTGGGAAATTAACATAACATAGCTCTGGAATGGAGTGTATACCGACGGACATAAACCACATGTAGACCAAGCACATCCTGAACTGGAGCTTTCCCTTGATACTACTAATCACTGGACTCTTCTTGCTGAATGGAATCTCTAGTGAAATGAGTTCAATGGTTCCCTACACTATGGAGGCAATTGATAATAAAATTGAAAATCTTAATCAAATAATTTCATCAAATGTCACAAGTGCACCTACTAATGTTTAGCATTAAAAGCTAATGTATAACCATTCAATGAAATAAGTTCAAGGGGCTCAATTCTCACACCCACTTCCCTTTCCAAATGCAGGGCTATGGAGCTTATCTCTCTAGTAAGTCGAGAATGAGAAGAGCTCTCTAGAGAGATAAAATTGTATATATTTTTGTTATTTCTTTGGGAATTGATATTAAACAAATTCTAACCATTCAAAACTTTTATACAAGAAAAGAATCATTATAAACTTTTGAATAACTAAAATTTATTCAGATCATTATCTAATAGCAATTATCTCATTAGTATCTAATAGCAATTCTTTATTTTTATGATTTAAACCTAAAATTTACCGATAAAATAATCTAGAAAATATAACCTTGCAAACCATGAAAGGAAAAGTGGGTACGAAGATAATCCACAGGGCAGCAAAAGAATGTGTCTCATTAACACAGCCCACCGTGTTTGACCACAGAGTTTTAGAGGCAGATCAAATTAATGAGCATGCATTCGCAGGATTTGGTTGAGGCACGCAATCATAAAAACCCTTAAAAGAAAGCAATAACCCATCAAGAATAATGTTATTCAAGTAAATTGCCAACTTCAGGTTGATCCAGCAAACTGATATGAGGGGAATGACGAATGAGCAGTTTCCCGACACACCCGTAAATCTTCCTTACTACATCAATTTGTTTAACCAACTTAAAATTAATTATTTATTTGAATAATATTATCCATTTATTTATTAAGGTCCAAAATGAGAAAAGGGAAATAATGAGTAGTACATTGGACACGGCCCATCCATGCAGTGGGGTCTGTACCAACTCTGAGTGCTTCCTGTTCTAGCTAAACACCTGAGCCCCATGAGCACAAGTGAACTAAAAATAAGGCTAATGCTGCTGACTTAAATATGGTAGACGAGGGCAGTCCATATTTTCCTTTCCCAAAGAGTCCTCTTGCAAATGGCATGAAGCATATCAATGCATATATGCTGCAAATGATTTCTCCCAATCCTGAACCTCCAACGCCTTCTTTAGGTGGGTGCAGCCCTGAAAACCTGATGACCAGTGCAATCATGTGAACCAGCACGATGGTGGTGGCTGGTAGGAAAAGTTGGGACTCATCGAAGGTGAACTTCCCAACATCATTGTCCTCACTCTCACCCGAGGAATCCTTTTTAGTGATCTCAAATACGGTATCAGATAATCCAAGGATCTTTAGGGCTGCACTTAAAGTCCCAAACAGCCATGCAGTGACTGACTGAATTCTCAACATTCTCTCATTGTTCCACCACGCTCTCATCGACAGGCCAAGCTGAATGTACTCAGACAGGGTATAAATGGAGTAAACCACAAAAAGCGAAAGAGGGATAAGCAGAGCAGGATCTTCAGTCTGCATAAACATCCTGAAGATATCAGAAAAATTAGAGGTAATAGTTTCATCACTTAAAAATGAAAATCTGATCTTGCCATTTTCTAGCTTGCAAGAATTCATACGAATGGCACTTCGTTAGGGCCCAAAATGACTCGGTATTTGCTGGTTTTGATCCAGAAAAAGCGTCAAATGTAAACAAGTGAGTGGCCAAAGAAAGAAAGATATCAAATAATTTTCAAAAATCATTTTCCTTAAATTTGCTTTAATTTTCTCTTTGACAGGAAATTTTCTTTCATTGAAAAGAATTTTCGAGCAGCCAAACAGAAAACAAGGAAAAATTTTCCAGGATTTATTCAAACTTCGAGTACATTCAGGATCAAATATGCATGGGATTAACTACAAAACTGGGAACTTTCCTCACCTGAGGCAAGAAGTTTGAGTTGGTGATTAGACAAAATGCTGGCAAAGCAGCATAACATAGCTCAGGAATGGAGCGTATACTCCGCAACAGAAGCCACAGGTAGGCCAAGCACATCCTGAATTGGAGCTTTCCCTTGATACACATAATCACTGGACTCATCTTGCTGAAGAGAATCTCTAGTAGGCCAGTAGCCCATCTCTTCTGTTGGGTTAGTGAAGCAGGCCCACCACGCGGCGTACATCCAAGGAATGCAGGTGGGTCAGGCGAACTGCAAGCAGATACTAGACCCCTTGAGTGGATCCCAAGCCCTGTCAAGACATCCTCAGTTGCTGATCCATACATCCAACCGACCTGTAACATAATGTGCAAAGCGAAAGGTCTGATCCATCACACGGTTGAGGATGAGATGAAAATATAGATCATACAAGGGTAAAGCATAAGAGAAATGCTTTGGCATACCTTTTCACCCCAATTAGTATTATGCTCATAACCGCAATCAGCAACTCTCAGTGCAGCCTCAATAGAGCCAGACAGATTGCACTGGAAGTCATTGTACCCTTTCGATCGAAATAAGATCAGAGCTGCAGATCGGGTGAATTCAACAGAACTTCCGAAAGTTTTATGGAGCTCCTTTTCAGGTAATTCTTCTGGTGGAGAGAAAAAGGGAGTCAAATACTATAGTCACTTACTCTGCTCTAAGAAATATAATATATGGGACAAGAACAATTTGTACCAGTATTTGAAGCCAATTTCCCAAACTCTATGTCATCTCCTGACAATCCATAAATAACTTTTCTCCGGTGAAAACAATTGGTTCCTCCATACATGGGTCCTTGTATCCCCACAATCCCACGTCCAACATACTAATTACATTAACATCAGAAGACAAATATGGGTCAGTTGAAAAGCTTCACAGCTGTCAACTCTTTCAGCGATTTGATATAAAATAATCTTACGCACTTCTAGCAAAACCACCAGCTGATTCCCAAAAGGATCATCCTTTAATCCATCATAAAATTTCTGTGGAAACATAATGAAGGCACTATCTCTTTCACTTTTGCAGCCCAGCAGTAGACACATTGCATGAAGGACGGCCAGAGGATTGTTGACGAACATATCACAGTCTACATTTAGCATAAAAGGGGCATTTGTCATCACTCCAGAGATGCGAGTCTATTTGTCCCAAAAAAAAAAAAGGAATTCAGAGAAACACGGTGTTACTAATTATTGCACATGTAGAACTTGGCTATAATTTTCATAAAGCATATAATTTTACATTCTCACCAGAACATTCATAGCACCAGCTTTAAAATGATGAGGGTGCTTCGGACGTTTTTCTCTTGATATATAGACTATATGCGGCACGCCATCTGAAAGACCCTCCTTGTTCTCCCATATTACCTAGATATACGAAATGGTAATACAGTCCCACTGGGACACTGCAGAAGCCATAAATGGCAAATTGCTACCACAATTGCATCATGAGGTGATCATCATGATATACAGAGTGATTGTCACAGAAAATACCAGTACATTTAGAAGCTCTTAACTATCATACTTTAGTGTGCTCGCTAATGAAGCTTAAAGACAAAAAAGGTAAGAAGCCAATATCTAAAATAAAGGTAGCCGGTACAAGCTAAAGTATCACTTACTATTTTTATGAAGCCAAGTGTGAATTTCATATTGGTGATTCTAAAAATTCATCGCATCTTCATGCTTTATATAAGATATTTACATAAAATCTTTAGAAAGGGAGCTTTATGAAATAGTAAATAAAAGAAAAAGCAAACAGAAGATACCTTAATTATGCTCGGATGGTTTCCACGTTCTACGTTTGAGAAAACTGCAAAATCTCCTGTCATCTCACTTGGCAATGGCATTGAATTTCTTGATGCACGTTCTATTTTTTTGCAGAGCCTTTCATATTCGTCCTAGACATACAGGACAAGAAAATCACATAAGAACTAAAGTTTTAACCCAAAGATAAAGTGCACATGGACTATAGAGCATATCTTTTGTTGCTACATACCTTCATTTTCTTCCATTCTTTTTGAAACACTAATGAATTATCGCTGGTCAATACTGACTCACCAACAAAGTACTTAAAGGGAGCTCTAACTTGAATTCTGAACTTCTTGCAAAATGGAACCCATAGCTCCGCAAATTTTGAGGTTTCAACCAGAGAATAGAAGGTAAGAGGGGAGCAGCCATCATCCGAAACATAGCAAGCAAGTTTGTGAGCTGGGTAATCAACAGCCAACAAGGAAAGAACAGTATTCATTGTGATAATTGGAGGTTCTAGCACAGGATCCGCAGTGGTAACAAACATGTCTACTGGAGGAAGCTCAGCATACCTAGAGAGAAAAATCAGAATTCAAAGTTCAGACACAAGTCATGCTCCTGAAAAGATGCATCATAGAATCCTCTAGTATTTATATTTCTATTCACAATACTAGACTAAGAAGTTGCTTCACAACCAACATTGTCAAGTTGAATACAGAGTGTCCTAAATGTACCAATGTGAGAGGTGTTGCGGGAATGTCTTGTATTCAACTGGGTTCCATTTAGTGTTGATGGTAAGAGTCCAAATGAAAGCAAACGATATCTCACAGAGGAAAGCAACCAACCAGCCAATTCCCTTATTATTGAGAGTGGAGAAACGATAGAATAGAAGGGAGAGGAGGAGAAGGAAGATGACAATTTCCAAAGCTCTTTTCAAATTGTTTTTAAGAGAAACTTTTTCATACAGAGGGAGAGAGCTTTGGTTGGCCATCAGGAGAACACTAGATGTCTTACTCCTGGGAGCTGCACAATCAGCTACTATATACGTGTGCTATGAATTTAAGGGTTCAATGCCTTTCAAGTGCTTCCGTCATACCCATACGTGAGATGCTTTTTTCTACTACTAAGGAGGGCCACAGAAGTATGTGTGCCATAAATTGACTAATATAAAAAAGGATGATAATGTAGCTGTAAGTCTCTCAAAGTTATCACGATCATTCTACCATCTAACAATTTGCGATTTGGATCGCGCAATACAAAACTCGCTGCAATAGCAATCTAGATAACTAAAATAGGCAATCAACACTTAAATAGAGACTAGAATAATTAAAAAAGTTACAAACACCAATGGTAAGAATTTTTTTTTTTTTTTTTTTTTTTTTTACATTGCCAAAATTTCATGTTTCATGTTGCTATAAATGACCGATAAAAGTATGTGTAATACTTGTGCTAAAGCAATGATCTAAGCATCTAATAAAGCCTACCCATCACTTGCTGCATACCGGGTAAGGTATGGTGCAACGTTCCCATATCTAATCACTGTACCATAACGAACAGCAATGCTAAAAACATTACCTTTCACCACCTGACTCAAATAAGCATCAGTAGCATTGAGGTCACACATTCAAAAAGTTGTAGCATAAGGTATGATGTGTTGAAAAAATAAAATAATGGTGGGGAATGCAAGATGGCTAAGCAAGAGAATAAAAATTTTACACTTTTGTTTCTTACGTTTTTTTTTGTAGTACATAATCACTTCAAACAACTATAGCCTTATATCAATCCTTATTAATGCAATTTCAGAATCCTAAAAACTATTCTTGAAAAACATAAAAGAAATTCAAATAACAAAGAGACACTTAGGGAAACTTGGAGGTATTATCTAGGGAGTCTAAAAGCCATCATAAATTTTGGTTTAATTCTCAACACTCCCTCTTAAACCAAATTTTCTTCCATCTGCCATTCCTAGTAGTGTCTTGAACTTGAAGAAGACATTAGGTTTGAGTGGTTTGGTAAATATGTCAGCCACTTGATCTCCGGTCTTGATGTGGGTTATGTCAATTTCTTTTTTCTTCACATGATCACGAATAAAATGATAACGAATATCGATATGCTTGCTTCGGTCATGATAAACAGGATTCTTTGACAGATTTATGGCTTCTTTGTTATCAACATGAATTGGTGTAATTTCTTTTTGACGAAAATGAATCTCCTTAAGCAAACTCCTTAGCCATATAGCATGACAAACACACGAAGATGCCGCCATGTATTCTGCTTCACAAGTAGAAAGAGCAATATTTGGTTGCTTATTAGATACCCATGTAAATGCAGTATCACTCAAGAAAAAGACAAATCCTGTAGTGCTTTTTCTATCATCGATATCTCCCCCGTAATCACTGTCTGAATAGCCTTTGAGCAAAAAATCATCAGATGAATAATAATGTAAACCATGAAAAAAAGTACTCTTGATGTAGCGAAGTATTCTCTTGGCAGCTTTAAGATGTGTAGACTTCGGCTCCTCCACGTATCGACTTACTATACCAACACTGTACAGAATATCTGGTCTGGTACATGTTAAATACCTCAAGCTTCCAATCAAGCTCTTGAAGTAGGTCGAATTCAATACTGCTCCTTCATCATACTTTGAAAGTTTAACACCATATTCCATTGGTGTATTGACTGGCTTGCTATCTTCCATCTCAAACTTTTTCAACACTTCTTTTGCATAAGTTTCTTGAGAGATAAATATCCCATCATTACTTTGCTTCACTTCTATGCCAAGGAAATAAGACATGAGCCCCATATCTGTCATCTCGAACTCCTTAACCATAGAGGCTTTGAGTTCTTTAAACATGTGAGAATTATTCCCTGTGAAAACAAGATCATCCACATACAGACAGACAAGCAAGATATCTTCATTTCTTATCTTCATGTAAAGTGCATGCTCATATGGACACTGTGTCACGCCCCGATCCTCGAATCGACCACGCAACAGCCGCCGCGTTATCTCGATACACGGGCAGAATCTCCCCATATACCGAGACTCCGCAAGGCTACAATCAGCACAACAACTCATCCAATACACAAACCCATCAGAAATAGAAAAATTATATAACAATACACATGCAAAGGACTCATCCGGTCCATCCTCGAACATTCAAACACACACATTGGCACACATCGGGGAGTGGAATCCTGTACAAGCACGCATGCGATGTGGCCATCCTAGCCATTCAGAATTCTCATCTCTATAAAGGTGTGACAAACAAGAAATCCTAAAACATAGCCGTCGGATTTTACCAACACTTACCTGAGGAAGACAAGCCAGTATCGGTAGAGTCCTGACGGTATGAGTTGTACAGAACTTCACAAAATCAGAGAAAGTATCGAAATTAAGATTTACAGTCCAAATGTCCCAGTACAGATATAAACGGTTTTACAAAAAAATAATCGAGTAATTAAGATAATAAAGAACAAATCAAAAATCAGCGGATTTTATCAATACTTGCCAACAACTCGGCCAGTATCAATGAAATCCGCACGGTAGGGGATGTACAGTCTTCCCTTTCCATGGTTTGAGATCTATAAATCTCCAAAAGTAACCCTGCATGTGCCAAATACCTATATAATCCGCAAAAATACTGCACAAACTCCGTCGAGTAGTGTCCCAACTAAGTCTCCTCTGAAAAAGGGGAAGAGAGGGGTGAGTATAAGGGTATACTCAGTGAGTGGAGTGCAATGGTGTGATTGTATTCATAAATAAGGGGTAAATGTGGGGCAATCAAAGCATATCTCATAAATAACAGTTCATATGCATAAAACATTTCAATAAATCACAATTTACAAAATATGCATCCATGTCAATTATCATTTCAGAAAATCTTGGGGTTCCATCGGAAATCACTTCCGTCTTAGGGCGGCCAAACCCAGACGAAATCCCGCCAAGGGTTTTTCTATCAAATGTCTCAAAACAAACCCCCTACCTTGGCGTTGGCTCGTACCTCACCGGGGTGCATCAGATATAGTACGATCTCGGCAGAGGGAAAGATATCTAACTCCCCTGCACATCCAAACCCCAAACCACGCCACCCCGTCGGGTAACTCCGTGGTGGGAATATGACTATAGTCATCTGCGGCACCCTTCATTTCTAAACCAATCCAGTTCATAAGCAATGTGCCATAATTTTCCATTAAATAATCAACAATCTCATACCAAATCAATTCATAGAGCAATATCAAATAACATATGGCACGGAATCATTTTTAAACACAACAGATGCATTTATACTTTATAATTCAGTTCAGACAGCCCACAGTCACAAAACAATTCGCATAAATCACGTAAAATCTTTCGAAAATCATTTATAAAGCAATTTAAAACAGGTTTCTCATTCATGAATACAATGAATCATCCACTCACCTCTTGGGAGGGTATTCACTCCCAATTTCCAAATCAAACAAAATCCAATCTCTCCTTTAATTTTGAATGCCTTAACTTAAGATATTGGTCATAAATTAATCATTAAATCGTATACCAACACTAGAGCAAATTGGTTCTTCTCAATATATCACATATTCTTAACTTCCCAATAATTTTCGGCACAGCATGTTATAGAAAAATGACCGTATCTTTATCTATACTTCTTGGATTATTAAAATTCCAATTTTACTTATAGGCTCGACTTCAAACTACAAATTTTATGTTTATGTCCCAAGCCCATTCAAATCGTATAAAGATATCAAATCTATGAAATATTATAGTTCTAAACTCATAATTTATATTTGCGTAGTTATCGAAAAATTATCATAACTTTCACTACGCATATCGGATTTAAGTGATTTAAGTCTCAAATGAAAGACAAGATATAGATCTACAACTTTCATGTTCAGACTTAAGCATAAATTTATCTTGAAGACAGCTCAAATCCGCAGCAAAACTCACGGCCAGAACAGGACACAGAACAGCGGTACTTCTGCAGAACTGGTCTCTTTGAAAAATCATAGAAAATTCAATTCTTATCGAAATGTCTATTGTAATATATCATTGTAAAGCTCAGCAAGTCTAGTTAAGAAGAAAACCTCACTTAATTTTCTTGCACATAGATGAAGTTATAATGGACAGACCACAGTATGTACGAACTATTCAGTTTGCAGGAAATTTTAGGATTTTCATTTTATTCCACCACTTCCAATATTTAGGCAACATTCAAATCGTTGAGTATGTTATTCCCATAAATCAAAACCCTAAATCCAATATTTTACAACCCTAGGTTCAATTTCCCAATTCAATTCGTCCAAACCCTAAGCACAAGATTCAATTTTCGAATGAAAAGCTCAAATACAAATTTAGGAAGAAGAATTTACCTCTATTTCATGATCGATTTGAGTCGGAGACATCGGATTTCAAAAATCCCAAGATTTTCCTTCATAGAACAAACCCAAAATTTCCTTTGAATCTTCCCTTGTTTGAGTTTGATTGGGGTTTTGAAACACTTGAGGGTGTGATTTTGTTGGAGGAAAAATTGATTCTTTTAAGAGAAAAAAATCAAAGGGGGTGATGTGGGAAGAGATGCAGAGGGAGAGAGATGAGAGAGAGACGAAAGAGGGGGACGAAGGAGATGGGAGAGAATTGGGGGGTGTTGGGTTTCGGGAAAGAGGAGAGAGAGAAAAAAAAATTGACTTTTCTTCGTTTTTTTTTTTCTTTTTTTTTAGGTATTACACACTGAACATAACCATTAGCTTTAAAGAAAACATCAATTCTGACATTCCAGGCCCTTGGTGCCTGTTTGAGGCCATATAATGCCTTTTTCAATTTTAGCACTTTGCTTTCATCGCCTTTCTTGATATACCCCTCGGGTTGTTCAATATATACTTCCTCTTCTAAAATGCCATTCAAGAATGCTGATTTAACATCCATTTGGAAAATGCTCCATTTGTTTTGAGCTGCAATTGAAATAATTATTCTGATAGTTTCCATACGAATAGCAGGAGCAAATACCTCATCATAGTCTACTCCAGCTCTTTATTTGTAGCATTTGGCGACTAGACGAGCTTTATACCTTGTTACTTCTCCTCTTGCATTCTTTTTCATTTTATACACCTATTTTACTCCTATTGCTTCTTGGCCTTTTGGAAGAGTAGCTAGTTGCCATGTCTGATTCTTCTCAATGGCTCCAATTTCTTCATTCATTGCAATTCTCCAGTTCTCATCTTGAACTGCATCTTCAAATGCAATAGGCTCAGCTTCTGCAAGTAAACAAACGAGGTGAAGCCCCTCTGTTTGTTCATAAATGTCTCTTAAACTCCTTTTCTTTTGTGCTCTTGGATCATTTTCAGATGAGGGTGATGCTGCAGGACTTGAAGAAGAGGATGGTGATGATGGTGAAAAAGCTCTATTTTCCAGTTGTGCAGACTCATTTTCATGGCTTTCATGGACTTTTGAATTTTCAAACCACAAGCCTTCTTCATCAAATTGTACATCCCTACTCACATGCAAAATATGATTTTCAGGATCAAATAACTTATAGGCTTTGGATCTAGTGTCATACCCGATGAAAATGAATTTCTTGCTTTTGTCATCCAACTTGGTCCGTCTTTGATCTGGAATATGTGAATAGGCTATACTCCCAAACACCTTTAAATGAGAGACATTTGGCTTCCGCCCACTCCAGGCTTCTTGAGGAGTCTTGTTTTCTAACCTTTTGTAGGACATCTATTCAACAAATAGACAGCACAATCCACGGTTTCAGCCCAGAGTTCTTTTGGCAAATTCTTGCTTTTGATGATGCTTCTAACCACATCAAGGATGGTTCTATTCTTCCTCTCGGCGACGCCATTTTGCTGTGGGGAGTATGGAGCAGTTAAAGGACGCCGAATGCCATGATTTTCACAAAATGATTCAAATGACTTGGATGTGAATTCACCCCCACGATCTGTCCTCATGGCCTTGATAAAAAAGCCACTTTGTTTTTCAATGTAAGCTTTAAACTTTTTGAAAGTATCGAAAGCCTCAGATTTCTGTTGCAAAAAATACACCCAGGTCTTCCTGGTATAATCATCAATGAAGGTTAAAAAATACTTGTGCTTGCCAAAGGATGTGGAGTTATTGGACCACAGATATCTGAATGTAATAACTCCAATGGTCTCTTTGTACGGTATGAAGCTTCATTGGGAAAGTTATTTCTAGAATGCTTTCCATAAACACACCCTTCACAAAGTTGATTTGGATGATCAATATATGGTAGGCCATACACCATCTTATTGTGTGATAATAATTTAAGACTTCCAAAATTGAGATGCCCGAATCTCAAATTCCATAGCCATGATGTATCATGTACACATGCAGTCAAACATTTTGCTTCTTCATTTTTTATATTCAACAAGAACATTCTATTCTTTCCCATCTCCACCTTCGCAATTAGCCTATTTTTATGATCTTTTATAGAGAGAGTGCGATCTTTCATGTAAATCGCATAGCCTTTTTCTAAAAGCTGTCCCAAATTGAGTATATTGCTTTTCATGCTGGGAACATAATAGACATTTGCAATAAATTGATGACTACCATTCTTGAGACGAATTAGAATTTTACCTTTCCCTTCCACTGGAACCTTTGATTTGTCACCAAATGATACTTGGCCTTCTGTTTCATCTATCTCCATAAACATTTCTTTCTTTCCACACATGTGGTTGCTAGCTGCGGTGTCTAGATACCAGCCATCTTGTATAATTTCTCCATCTTCCTTGCTTGCTAGCAAAAGAATATGCTCATCTTCATTCGCAAAGTTAGCTTCTTCTTTGACTTGATTATTCTCATTATACCAACAATCATATGAATAGTGACCAGGTTTTTTTGCAAATATAACAATAATTTTGAGAATTGTTATACCTTTGGCCACCTGAGGAGTGTCCATTGCCACGTCGTCTTTGACTTTGATTACTTGGCTAATTTTGATAAATTTCTCCTCGGCCACGACCACGACCGCGGCCATGACCTCGGCCTCTTCTAAATCGTTGACCATGGCCTTGTCCTCCACCTCGTCCACGGCCTCTTCCAATTTGACCACCTTCTGTGGGTTCTTTTTCTTCCTTCAATGTGAGCTTTGATTGTAGTAGTTCCTCCACCGGCTCCTTCTTGGTTTTGTTGAGCCGTTGTTCATGTGCTTGTAGTGAGCCCATAAGCTCATCTATTGTCATGCTTTCCAAGTCTTTAGACTCTTCTATAACTACTGCTATATAATCAAATTTCGCATCCAAAAACCGTAGAATTTTTTCTACAACTCGAGTATCCTCCAATGTCTCGCCATTTCTGCGTAGCTGATTCATAATAGCCATAACTCTTGTGAAATAGTCAGCAACAGATTCATCGTCCTTCATTTTAAGAGATTCAAATTCGCCCCTAAGTGTTTGAAGGCGAATTTTTTTTACTCTGACTGCGCCTCTATATGCATTATGAAGAATATCCCATGCCTCTTTAGAAGTGGTGGCACGAGCAATCTTCTCAAAAGCACCTTCATCAATACCTTGGTAAATAAGATAGAGAGCCTTTTTGTCCTTTTTCCTGGACTCTCTAAGAGCTTGTCTTTGTGCTGCAGTGATGGTTGCTTCATCATCAGGCTCAACATGGCCTCTTTCTACGACCTCCCAACATTCTTGAGAGCCGAGCAAAGCTTTCATTTGGATGGACCAATTTTCATAGTTATCTTTGGTGAGACGAGGAACTGGAAATGACAATACTCCATTTGACATTTTTTTCTCTGATACCACTTTGTTGAAAAAATAAAATAATGGTGGGGAATGCAAGATGGCTAAGCAAGAGAATAAAAATCTTACACTTTTGTTTCTCACGTTTTTTTTTTGTAGTACATAATCATTCAAACAACTATAGCCTTATATCAATCCTTATTAATGCAATTTCAGAATCCTAAAAGCTATTCTTAAAAAACATAAAAGAAATTCAAATAACTAAGAGACACTTAGGGAAACTTGGAGGTATTATCTAGGGAGTCTAAAAGCCATCATAAATTTTGGTTTAATTCTCAACATGATGTACACATACAATTGAGAATTGTCATATTAATCTCCCTAGAGTTCTCATTATGTAGCATTAAATTTGCCACAAACCAAATTTTAGTGAGAATGAATTACTCGCGGCAGGCAATGATGTCAATTTCTCAAACTGGAACAATTGAAATAAGGGAGACATCCTATTTATGTGATACAATGAGTCACTAATTTTCTCAAACTCAAAATAGATCGAGTCCATTAATTGACCATCATGCAGAAATGAATCTCGGAGGGAGAGGCCTTAGAAAATTACATAGTTCGTCCTCTAAATGTTCGCCCTTGAACATAGTGTGTTGAAATAATTTAAAATTTATTATACGGAGAAAATAAAGAATCTAAAGTTATGCCAAGAGTCTAGAGTTATTATGAAGAAAATAAAGAGTTTAAAATCATTTCAAGAGTCTAGAATTATTACGATAAATTTTAAAATTTTAAATTTATGGTAAGTGTTAAGAGTCATGAGTTTATTATGTCAAATAAATTTAAATTTTCAAAAAGACATGATGTGATTTTTAGGTGTTTCTTAGTATATTTTAGTAATACTATAAATAGATAGTCATTCTATGTATTTATTGAAAAGAGTTGAGATTCACTTTACAAGAGTGAAAAACTATTATTTAATATTATCATGAGTATCTTTTGAAATTTCTCTATTGTTATTATATTATTGAGTATTCATATGATTAACATTTTTATTCTTACCATATGGTCTTGTCTCCAAAAATATTGATGTTCTCTAATTTAGTTTATGTTCAAATTCAACAAAGTACCAATATAGTGAGAGATATAAAATAAAATATAAACATTCTTTTCCTAAAAATTATTTTCTGTTTTCAAAATAAAATGATTTTAGAGTAAGGTTGAATCTCAACCCAACAAAATGATATCAGAGCGCGTTAGGTTCAAAACTTGGTTGTTGAGAGCTCTAAGTTCACAACATGGTTGTTGCGAGAACCAGGTTCAGAGATTGGTTGAGGTCGTGCCTAGGTTGGTGTCTTCTAGGATTAAAAAAAAAAGAAAAAAAAAGAGAGAGATAGAGAGAGAGAAAAGTTGTTGATATCTCTGGATTTTTAAAGAAAGATAGAGAATCCGTTGAAAAATCTCCAAATTTGAAAAAAAATGAATCTGTTGAGAAGGTGTGAATTGTGAATAGGGTTGTTATGATACCCGGGTAGTGTCACGGGTACTCATGACACTACCCAGTCAAGACTCGAGCTCGAGCTCGAGTTCGGTCAACTCGAGCTCGAGCTCAGTCAACTTGATCTCGAGCTCAAGTTCAAGCTCAGTGAGTTCTGTCTCGAGCTCGAGTTCGAACCCATATTCTGTCAAGTTCGAAGCTCGTCGAGCTACCCGGGTGTTTTATCTCTCATTTACCCTACCCCTTATCCATTCTCCTTTCTTCATTCAGCCGCAGAGGTCTCCTTCTCCTCTTAGTCTCACCACGACGATCGATCGAAAGTCTCTTTCTCGTTTCCTCATTCAGCCACAAAGGTCTCATTCTCCTATCATGACGGCGATCGAAGCTCACCATGGCGATCGAAGCTCACCACGGCGATCGAAGCTCACCACGGCGATCGAAGGTCTTCTCCTCTCACCATGGCAATCGAAGGTCTCCTTCTCTTTACCACGGCGATCGAAGGTCTCCTTCTCCTCTCAACCTCGAATCGAACTTCAATCTCTATGTGTGACAATCGATCTCGACGAATCTCTCGCCTCTCGGCCTAGCACTCACGTCTCGCCTTTTGTTTACTTGAAGGTAAACTCTCGCTCTCTCTCTGTGTCTGTCTGTCTCTTTCTCTCTCTCTAGGGTTTTTTAGATTTGCTCTTCTTTGATCTCGGCTTCAGTTTCGGGCTCAAGTTTGGGTATTATCTCGGGCTTGGATTTGTACTCAATTTTGCCTGCGAGGCCGATGACACTCGAGTCCGAGTTTCTTAATGACACTTCAAGTCGAGCTCGAACTCTAGAATGACAGACTTGACGAGCTCAAGCTCACCTACCCTAGACTCAAGCCGAGCTTGAATGTTGTGATATCCGAGTTCGATTCAGGTGCCATAACAAGGCTAGTCGTGAAAAGAACTATACAAATGAAACTTTTAAAGAATGGAGACCGAATAGTTTACTATCGTTGTAAATATACAATTTAAAACAATATTTAAGGAGTTACTAAAAAAATTAAATTTGTTTGCAGCAAAGTACATATATATAAAGTTTAATTCAGATCATTTATCAAATTTTCTTGCAAAGATGATATTTGAAGATGAATATGAGATGTATGAACAATATGGATTCAACTCATAAACAAAGAAAGATGTTGAAAATAAAGCAGCTCTATGGACAATAAATCACCTGAAATGTGTTTACATATTGTCACTAGAGATGTAAATAAAAGAGAGTTATATAAAGTGAAAAATGACTTGGAAAAACGGAAAGAAGCCTATGAAATCTGAAAAAAAAATAAAAATTGAATGAATGTGAAAAATTTAGCAGCAATGAAAATGTATTGAAAATGTACAATAAAAAATAAATTCTAAATTAAAAGGGTAAAATGTTGAAATAATTTAGAATTTATTGTATGGAGAAAATAAAAAGTTCAAAATAATGTCAAAAGTTTAGAACTATTATGATAAATTTCAAAAGTTTAAATTTATGGTCAGTGTCAAGAGTTATGAATGTCAAAAGTTATGAATGTTAAAATGATATTATAAACATGTAATCATTCTATATATTTATTGAAGAGAGTTGAGATTCACTCTACAAGAGTGAGAAATTATTATTTAATATCATCATAAGTATCTTATAAGATTTCTTTCTTACTAATATATTGTTGAGTATTCATATTATTAATATCCTTATTTTTATCATATGGTTTTTGTTTTCAAAAATATTGATAGTCTCTAATTTAGTTCAAAACTAACAAAGTGTCAATATAGTGAGAGATATATAATAAAATATAAATATTTTTTTTTTAATTATCCTCAGGTCTCAAAATAAAATGATTTTAGAGAAAGAATGAATCTCAACCCAACATGGTGCTCCCTTTACTCCTTTTCTTGATCCGTCCATACCATCATGAGATCTTTAACACAAATGGTAAGACCAAGTATCCACAATAAAGGATCACCCTTAGCCCACACAACAGGAGAAAGAACAAAAGAGGAGCAAAGGACCACTTTATATTGTGTGGCTATAAGATGCTAAATTTGTTTTCATCAATCAGTTAAAAGACGACATGGGTGATACATAGTTCCAGAGGAATACCAATATATTAGTATGCGAAAGCAACTCCTATGTGGCACTTTCTAGTAGTTCCATCTTTTGGGTTCTTTAGGAATCAGACATAGCCAAAGGCCATCACTAAATGAAAATACTGGTTATAATATTGACCACACAAAGCATTAGCAGCAAATTTTCCTCAACAATGTGCAGAAACAAACACAATTGATCACTAACGTTTTCTCAGCAGAAGGTTTAGGAATGAGAAATCACAATATTCACAAGTCCCAATTATGAAATATCTAATTCCCTTAAACAAGAAGCAAAGCACTTCTGACAACCACACTATTTTTTTCTCCTTTCGCGTGCTTCTGAATTTCTTTGTAGCCTAACATTATCAAAAACTTCACTGGGAGCATAAGGGGTCATGCATACACAACATTCATATACTAATGACTTCATAGCCATAAAGTAAGAGAACATGGACTAAAGTTAACAGCATCGTATAATCTCAGTCTCTTGTCAACACACTATGCGCATACTTGTAACTCTTTTCCTCTATTTCATTAAATATTTTCTTGAAGATTAGTAAATGTTAACTAGGACATCTTCGTATGAAGCTACAAAAGAAAAACATTATCTTTTGAAGTTACACAGGAGATGGGGTAGTCGCCCTCATCAAGAAAATACCATTATCCTTTATACAGATTAGATCTTTAAAGCCATCTTGTAGAAGGAAAATTTTCACTATTCATGATGTGTGATCAATTCTTGCCATATCAACTAATGAAATCAATTTTTTTCCGTATCAACCACGAAGAGCCAAAGTGATATCATATATTAAATCTCTCGTTTAAAAGTAAAAGAAATTATAATAAGAGTGTTATCATTTAAAATAAATATGATAAATATTTAAATTAATATTGAAAAAAAAGTGATGCATCGTTCTTTGTGGAGCACGTACATGATTTACCTTCAGCTTTTAAAACTGGCCTTTCCATGTCAGAAAGGTCTACGATCTCTAATCATATCAAAAGGAGAATCAAGATAGCCTTTGACCATATCCTTTTGTGACCTCTCATCACATCGAAAGGACTATCAGTAAAGTTGATTTGTCTGCTATATTGCCATAACATAAATATTTCTGCCATCATCATTCATAAAATTTAGAATCACGGCACGGAATACCAGCCTAGTATTGTGACCACTGAACATTTGGTTGATATGGCATGTAGCAAACACCAAAACCATCAAGTCATGGGTTTGATTTCCCCCTCCCTTTGTTGAGAACGAGAAATTTAATCTGATATTTGTGCGTGAGAGAGAGAGAGAGAGAGAGAGAGATTAGTGGCCATGGTCCATGGGAAAGAAGTTATCAATAAAGTTGAGAGGCAAAAGGAGCGAACAGCGATGTGTTGGTCCATTGGACAATTCCATTTTGGACGTGTATTGAGACGGAGCATACCCCCCCCCCCAACTTGCAGCATCCAGATAAGGAAATAAAAATTTGACCGAACTCCGCATAATCCCTATGTTGATTGCAATCTCTCTAGCCAAACAGAGAACAGATCCGTGGGAGACATGATTCCACTTAAAAAATCAGTTACCATGCAATGAAGATTCTGCCAATCTCAAAGATGTATTTTCACTTTATAGAGAAAGTGGAACTTCTTCACCAAATCGTAAATGCAATATTTCAATCACAATGACAGGAATCAGTTCAGCTGATCTCAAAGCTGGCAAACCAACGTCAGCATATGTTCTCAGCAGTCGTTTCACTGGTGACAAATACATGGGTAACATCGATAAATTTATCCTTAATCTTAAATTTAGAATAAAAATCAATATAAAAGAAAAGAATAAAAAAATAATATAAAATTAAATTTTAAAAATTAAAATTAAAAAAAAACAAAAATAATGAAAAAAAGAAATAAATTATTCATAAAATCTAATAATAATAATAATAATAATAATAAAATATAATATATTAATTTAATTGATTGAAATTCTTTTACACCGATTATTTCTCAACTAAACTCTTAACAATTATATTTTTTTATCATCTTTATATGTGATAATCCGCTAACGATACGTTACGCTTCTTAATAAAAGGAATCCACATGTGGAAACAACTAACATGCTTAAAATGTGACAGTTGGATTCGTGATAGTGCTCTTCCCATTTGTAATAATACAAAAGAAAATTTATAATAAAGAAAAATAAATTATTTATTTTTTTCAAATAAAATATTGATAAAATCTATTTTTAGTGACTATTTAGTCATCTAGAGTTAACATAGAAACCTAATAAAAATGAAAGTAGTAAGTGTGAGTATATACTATACCCAATTAGTAAATAACATGTTATGATAGTAAATAAGAAATAATTGTGAACATATCAAATTATTATCTCAAAATAATATCGTCGTATTCATAAAAATTCAAAATTCATCATCAAATATCAAGATTCAATAAATCATAACGAATAAGTTATATGGATTCGTCATATTCATATGTTTTCTAAAATCATAGGATTGCCAAAATTATAGTTTTCGACAATAATCTATCGCGATTAAGAGCAAAACCGTCAAATGTTTTCATATTTTTCCTACTCACAAATATCTCAATCTTAGTGTTGGCTCGAGTCTCCTATGGGATGTTACCAGGTTAGTGTAAAGGGATGACTTCAGATGCACTTATCGAGCACAGCTACCTCCTTAATCGTATAAACCTCCAATCACATCGTCCCATCGAGCCCGCACCGTAAATGGGAATGATTATAACCATTAGGTCATGTATACAGTACCATTTTGCAAATTTCATAGCATGTATCAAAATGTACCCATATTGTTCAAACATTTCTCAAACATTTCTCATTAAATGTGATTTTACAATCTTCCATCTTTAAATGGACGGGTGGTTAAACAAAATTTAAGATTGGAAGATCACGATACCTTGTTTTCATCTTCAATGAGTCCTTCTAGCTCGGGTTACATCAGTCCTTTTGGTTCGGGTTACATTTCCACCATTATTTACATTTTCACCAATTTCTACACCATTTCTATTACCTTATACCACATTACCTACACCATTTTTTATATCTTTCCATCAATTTCTATACCATTTCATCAGCTTATACCCCATTATCTACATTGATCAAGATTTGACAAGATTTTAAGGTTGGGAGTTCATTCAAGATTTTACGAAAAACAACTGCGATATTCATCAAATCGGTATATTTAATTTTTTTGCATATTTATTTTTTTGCATGCATTACATTTGCATTACCTTTTTAAAAATTTTAAATTTTTAATTTTTTTTTAAAAATTTAATCTTAAATTTCCTTTTAAAAATTTTATCGTATATATTATTTTAAAAATTTTAATCTTAATTTTTTTATAAAATGGCCGGAACACACTCTTCACAATTTTCTCAACAATTTCCTCTTCCTCCATTTTTTGAAATTCCCGATCATATAGATATTGAAACTTTTTTTGAAGAAACTGAATCTAGTAACACTGAATCTAACACAACACAAACTAAAAAAAATGATTTTAATATATGGACATTTTTTGAAAGGAAAAATGATGAACAAAAAGCAATTTATAAAATTTGTCATAAAAAATATAAATTTTTAAAAGGTTGGGGGGTAGGCACACTTAAGAGACACTTAATTAATAATCATCCAGATAAATTATCACAAACAAAACAAACACAAATTTCTACAGGGGGAGGTAATATAACTGGTATATTTAAATATAATTCGGATAAAGAAAAAATTGGACAAATAGAATGGTTAGCAAGAAAAGAATTACCACTTAATATAGTTGCATGTCCTGTATTTGAAGAATATGTACAAAAATATTTACAACCCGATTATAAAAAAAGTAGTAAAAAATCCGGTAGGAGTAGATCATTATATAGATATCAGAAATTAAAAAATGATATATTTACATAATTTATGACTAGTCAATGTAAATTTTCATTAATTTCAGATAATTGAAAAAGTGAGCATAAAAAAGAATATTATATTGTAATAACATGTCATTGGATAAATAATTCATGGTCTTTAGAAAAAAGAATTTTAGCTTTTCAACGTTGGGAATTTCCACATTCCGGTACACATATAGCTAGAATAATTTCAAATGTTGTTTATGATTATGGAATAAGTGATAGAATTTTTTCTATTTCCTTTGATAATGTTTCGGCTAATATTACTGCGGTTAATAGTTTAAAAAATTTTTTAAAAACAATTTTAAATGGAACTTTTTTTCATGTTAGATGTGCATGTCATATAATTAATTTATATGTTAAGAATGGTTTAGCAATGGGAGAACTGTTTTTACAACATATTCGCGATTTAATTTATCAAATAAGAAATTATGTTGTAAAAACTCAAGAAATGAGACAATTATGTATTTTACATAACAAAAAATATAAAAAATTTAAAATGGAATGTGACACTAGGTGGAATTCAACATATGATATGTTACAAGGTATTCTTCCTTTTCAAAATATTTTAATTAAATTTGCAAATTCAAATTACGAATATAGTTTTATTGATAATACCGCTTTTGAATTTGCGTCTACACTTACAAAATTATTGAAAATTTTTTATTTATGTACAAATTTATTTTCTGGATATTATTATCCAATTACTAATTTAATGCTACCAAATCTTTGTAAAATTATTTATGTATTTAATTAATTTGAAAATGAAGAAAGATTTGGTGAAATTGTTCTTTCAATGAAAACAAAATTTTTAAAATATTATGAAAAAATTTCAATTTTATATTTAGTTGCAAGTGTATTAGATCCACGTGTTAAGGTTGAAGGTATTGAAATGTTAATAGATTGTTTTGCACAAGTTCCATCAGAAATGTCTATTAACCCACATTTTTTAAAACAACAAATATTTCATACTTTACAATCAATATTTGAATTATATGAAAAGGAAATTAATAATTTAAATACTAATAATATAGTTAGTAGTAGTAATAATAGTATTCAATCATTTTCATTTTCATTTAATCCCTTACACGTGTTAGGAAAAAAACAAAGAACTTCTTCTTCATCATTTAATGAATTACTTTTATATAAACAAACACCTAGATTAGAAAATTTTGATGATCTAGATTTATATGATATATTAGGTTGGTGGAAAAATAATAAATCGTATTATCCAATTTTAGCCCAAGTGGCTAAAGATGTACTAATCCCTCCGGTATCTACAGTACCATCCGAAAGTATTTTTAGTGCAGGTGGTCGAGTGTTAACTGAAAAACATACAAATTTAGCGGACGACACTTTAGAAACTTTAATATGCATTAAAGATTGGAAGGATGTAGAAAAAAGAATGCAAGAAATCATCAAAATGTCGGAAGATGATGAACAAGAAGTAGAATAATAATAATAATAATAATAATAATAATAACAATATTTTTCTTTTGTTTAAAAGTCATTTTAAATAAAAAAAAATCAAAGTGATGTAAAAATCAAAATAATGTAACAAAAAAATAGTAGATTTTAAAATCCAAGTGATGAACTTGGTAGTGGACGTACACCGAATTCGGTGGAACCACTCTAAAAATCTTGTGTCTCTAATTTTTAATTAAAAGTGAATTCTCAAAAGTGAATTAAAAAAAAAACAAAGTTAAAAAAAATGGAGTTATAAAATTAAAATGGAATTAAAAAATAGAGTTACGAAAAAAAATTAGAAAAATGCAATAGAGAAGAAAAAAAAAAATTGGGCCGAACCGGGCTCGGCCCGGAACCTCCGGTTCCGGTTCAACGGGCCGGACCGGTTCCACAAGAAAAAAAAATGGGAACCGGCCCGGCACGACCCAGACTGGCCTAGGAACCGCTGCCGGCCCGGCCCGTAGTTCCTCAAACCGACCTTGAACCGGCCCGGGTCCGGCCCGGTTACTTGTCTGTTCTCTTCTTTTGCAAAAACTTAGATTCTTAAACTTTTCTCCAAAATCAAAACTAAAATCTGATTTTGAGTGTTGGACGGATAGTTTGAAAGCTTTGATATTGAGTTTTGTAGTGAATTGATTGGGTTTGGAAGAAGAGAGAAAAGTAGTCTAGAGAGAGATGAAATTTAAGTTAAGTGAGTTTTGCAATCTTACATCTCTTTTTATACCCATACCCATATCTTGATAGCCCTCTTGGATTCATAATTTGCACAACATAACCAAATATGCCTTTTTTGGGTTATTGGAAAGTCAACCTCATGGGTTTAAATACTTGGTATTTATTTGGCTGAGAAAGATGTGCACGGTAATACGTAGGAAAGGTCGGAATGAATACCATAATTTATTTGGTAACTTAAAAACTTATTATTTTTTTAATAATATTTGGTGCTTGATCTTTGTCGGAGTGATTCGAGTTCCGGCTAAACACTTCTTCATGAACACAAGTAAACGAAAAATGAGGCTAATGCTGCTGACTTAAATATGGTAGATGAGGGCAGTCCATATTTTCTTTTTCCGAAGAGCCTTCTTGCAAATGGCAAGAAGCATAGTACTGCATTTCCGAAGAGACTTAAATATGATCTTTTGATGACCGACTTGATTCTCATCATTCTCTCATTGTTCCACCACTCCCGCATTGACAGGCCAAGTTGAATGTACTTAGACAGAGTATGTAAGGAGTAAATAACATAAAAGGCAAGAGGGATAAGCAGAGCAGGATCTTCATCCTGCAGAAAACATTCCAAGATCTCAGAAAAATTAGAGGTAATAGGTTCCATTTCTGAAAAACCGAATTCTGATCATACTTTCCATTTCTAGTTCAATGTGTTTGGACCCAAAATGACAGTCTGTTGGTTTTGATCCAGAAAGACTTCAAAGAATTCTCCAACATTATTTTCCTTAAACTTACATTAATTTTCTCTTTGACAAGAAACTTTCTTTCAATAAAAAGAATTTCCAGCAGCCAAACAGAAAGCAAGTAAAATTTTTCCAGGAATTTATGGTGTCTCTCCAAGTACGTACAGGATATAATATGCATCGGAATGACTACAAAACTGGAAACTTGTGAACTTTCCTCACCCGAGCAAGAAGTTTAAGTTGGTGAGTAGACAACATGCTGGAAGAGTAGCATAACATAGCTCAGGAACGGAGAGTATACCAGACGGACATAAACCACATGTAGACCAAGCGCATCCTGAACTGGAGCTTTCCCTTGATACTACTAATCACCGGACTCTTTGCTTGATAGAATCTCTAGTGAAACAAATTCAATGGTCCCCTACCCCACACTATGGGGGCAATTGATAATAAAATTGGAAATTTGATCAAATAATTTCATCAGATCTCACAAGTGCACCTGCTATTGTTTAGTATTAAAAGCTATTGCATAACTATTCAATGCAATAAGTTCAAGGGACTCAATTCTCACACTCACTTCCCTTTCCAAATGCAGGGCTATGGAGCTATATCTCTCTAGTAACTCAAGAATGCGAAGAGCTCTCTAGTGAGATAAAATTGTTTGATGTTTTTATTTCTTATGAATTGATATTAAACAAATTCTAACCATTCAAAATTTTCATACAAAAACAATCACTATAAAATTCTGTATAACTAAAATTTATTCAGATCATCATCTAATAACAATTATCTCATTAGTATCAATACCCTCAAACCTATTAAATAATCTAAAAGAGTATAATCTTATCTCGAATATTTTGCAAACCATGAAATGAAAAGTGGGTATGAAGATAATCCACAGGGCAGAAAAAGATAGTGTCTCGTCGACATAACCCACCCACTAAGTTTTTTTTTTTATACTATATCAATCGATATCTAGAGTCATAGTCTAATTAATCCGGTTCAGAACTTACAATGACCTTTTTAAGGGGGTTACCCTCCTAACGTAGTTTTTTTCATATCCAATTCGTAAATTAAATTCGAAAACTTGGTTAAAAGATCATTAAGTTTCAGAGGCAGATCACTTTAATAAGCATCATTCGCAGGATTTGGTTGAGGCACGCGATCAAAAAATCCCTTTAAAGAAAGTAATAGCCTATCCAGAATAATGTTATTCAAGTAAATTGTCAACTTTAGGTTGATCCAGCAAAATGATATGAGGGAATGACTAATGACCAGTTTCCCGCACACCTGTGATCTTTCTTACTACATCAATTTGTTTAACCAACTTAAAATTAATTATTTATTTGAATAATATATTCCATTTATTTATTATGGTCCAAAAAGAGAAAAAGGGAAATAATGTGTAGTACATTATACACGGCCCATCCATGCTGTTGGGGTCTGTACCAACTCTGAGTGCTTCCTGTTCTAGCTAAACACCTGAGCTCCATAAGCACAAGTGAACTAAAAATAAGGCTAATGCTGCTGACTTAAATATGGTAGACGAGGGCAGTCCATATTTTCCTCTCCCAAAGAGTGCTCTTGCAAATGGCATGAAGCATAGCACTGCATATGTGCTGCAAATGATTTCTCCCAATCCTGAACCTCCAAGGCCTTCTTTAGGTGGGTGCAGCCCTGAAAACCTGATGACCAATGCAATCATGTGAACCAGCAAGATAGTGGTAGCTGGTATGACAAGTGGGGACTCATCGAAGGTGAACTTCCCAACATCACTGTCCTCACTCTCACCCGAGGAGTCCTTTTTAGTGATCTCAAATACAGTATCAGATAATCCAAAGATCTTTAAGGCTACACATAAAGTCCCAAACAGCCATGCAGTGGCTGACTTAATTCTCGCCATTCTCTCATTGTTCCACCATGCTCTCATTGACAGGCCAAGCTGAATGTACTCGGACAGGGTATATAGGGAGTAAACCACAAAGACCAAAAGAGGGATAAGCAGAGCAGGATCTCGGTCTGCATAAAACATGCCGAAGATATCAGTAAAATTAGAGGTGAAAAAATGAAAATCAGATCTTTATATTTTATAGCTTGCAAGAATTCATATGAATGGCACTTTGTTAGGGCCCAAAATGACACGGTATTTGCTGGTTTTGATCCAGAAAACGTCAAATGTAAACAAGTGAGTGGCCAAAGAAAGAAAGACATCAAAGAATTTTTAAAAACCATTTTCCTTAAATTTGCTTTAATTTTCTCTTTGACAGGAAATTTTCTTTCATTGAAAAAGAATTTTCCAGCAGCCAAACAAAAAACAAGGAAAATTTTCCAGAATTTATTCAGTCTTCAAGTATATACATGTTCATATATGCATGGGAATAACTACAAAACTGGAAGCTTGTGAACTTTCCTCACCTGAGGCAAGAAGTTTGAATTGGTGATTAGACAAAATGCTGGCAAAGCAGCATAACATAGCTCAGGAATGGAGCGTATACCCCACAACAGAATCCAGAGGTAGGCCAAGCACATCCTGAACTGGAGCTTTCCCTTGATACAACCAATTACTGGACTCATCTTGCTGAAGAGAATCTCTAGTAGGCCGGTAGCCCATCTCTTCTGTTGGGTTAGTGAAGCAGGCCCACCAGGCGGCATACATCCACGGAATGCAGGAGGGTCAGGGGAACTGTAAGAAGATACCAGACCCCTTGAGTGGATCCCAAGCCCTGTCAAGACATCCTCAGTTGCTGATCCATAAATCCAACCAACCTGTAACATAATATGCAATGCAAATGGTCTGATCCACCATGCGGTTGAGGATGAGATGAAAATATAGATCATATGAGGGTAAAGCATCAGAGAAATGCTTTGGCTTACCTTTGTACCCCAGTTAGTGTTATACTCATAACCACAATCAGCAACTCTCAATGCAGCCTCAATAGAGCCAGACAGATTGCACCGGAAGTCATTGTACCCTTTCAATCGAAATAAGATCAGAGCTGCAGATCGAGTGAATTCAACTGAACTTCCGAAAGTTCTATGGAGCTCCTTGTCAGGTAATTCTTCTGGTGGAGAGAAAAAGTAAAATACCATAGTCACTTTGCTCTGCTCTGAGAAACATAATATATATAGGACAAGAACACAGGAAAAACTTCAGAAGCTGAAGTAAACAAAGCATTTGTACCAGTATTTGAAGCCAATTTGCCCTAAAACTCTATTTCATCCGCTGACAAGCCATAAATAACTTTTCTCCGGTGAAAACAATTGGTTCCTCCATACACTGGTCCTTGTATCCCCACAATCCCATGTCCAACATTCTAATTAAATTAACATTGGAAGAAAAGTATGGATCACTTGAAATGCTTCACATTAGTCAACTCTTTCAGTGATTTGATATAAAGTAATCTTACACACCTCGAGCAAAACCACCATCTGATTCCCAAAAGGATCATCCTTTAATCCATCATAAAATTTTTGTGGAAACATAACAAAGGCACTATCTCTTTCACTTTTGCAGCCTAGCAGTAGACACATTGCATGAAGGACAACCTAAGGATTGTTGACGAACATATCACAGTCTACATTTAGCATAAAGGGGGCATTTGTCATGACTCCAGAGACGCGAGTCTATTTGTCAAAAACAAAAAAACAAATCAGAGAAACATGGTATTACTAATTAGCACACAGGCAGAACATGGCTATAACTTTCATAGAGCATATAATTTTAAATTCTCACCAGAACATTCATAGCAGCAGCTTTAAAATGATGAGGGTGCTTTGGACGTTTTTCTCTTGATATATAGACTATATGCGGCACGCCATCTGAATGGCCTTCCTTGTTTTCCCATAGTACCTAGATGTAATAAATGGTAATATAGCCCCACTGAGACACAGCGAAAGCCATATATAGCAAATTGCTACCACTATTGCATCATGAAGTAATCATCATGATATAGGGAGTGATTGTCACAGAAAATACTAGTACATCTAGAAGCTCAAAACTATCATACTTTAGTGTGCTAGCCAATGAAGCTTAAAGAAAAGGGGAAGAAGTTGACATCTAAAAAAAAATGGTGGCCCATACAAGCTAAAGTATCACTGTTACTATTTTTATGAAGCCGTGTGAATTTCATATTAGTGATTCTAAAAAATTTAGCATATCTTTTAATATATGATCTTTGTATAAAATCTTTAGAAAGGGAGCTTAATGAAATAGTAAATAGAAGAAAAAGCAAAAAGAAGATACCTTGACTATGCTTGGATGGTTTCCACGTTCAACATTTGAGAAAACTGCAAAATCTCCTGTCATATCACTTCGCAATGGCATTGAATTTCTTGATGCATGTTCAATTTTTTTGCGGAGTCTTTCATATTCGTCCTAGACATACAGGACAAGAAAATCACATAAGAACTAAGGTTTTAACTCAAAAGATGAAGTGCACATGGACTATAGAGTATATCTTTTCTAGCTACGTTAACCTTCGTTTTGTTCCATTCTTTTCGAAACTCTAATGAATTATCACTTGACAATATTGGCTCACCAATGAAGTACTTAAAGGGAGCTCTAACTTGAATTCTGAACTTCTTGCAAAATGGAACCCATAGCTCCGCAAATTTTGAGGTCTCAACCAGAGAATAGAAAGTAAGAGGGGAGCAGCCATCATCCGAAACATAGCAAGCAAGCTTGTGAGCTGGGTAATCAACAGCCAACAAGGAAAGAACAGTGTTCATTGTGATAATCGGAGGTTCTAGCACAGGATCTGCAGTGGTAACAAACATGTCTACTGGAGGAAGCTCAGCATACCTAGAGAGAGAAAAATCAGAATTCAAAGTTCAGACACAAGTCATGCTCCTGAAAAGATGCATCATAGAATCCTCTAGTATTTATATTTCTATTCACAATGCTAGACTAAGAAGTTGCTTCACAACCAACATTGTCAAGTTAAATACAGAGTGTCCTAAATGTACCAATGTGAGAGGTGTTGCGGGAATGTCTTGTATTCAACTGGGTTCCATTTAGTGTTGATGGTAAGAGTCCAAATGAAAGCAAACAATATCTCACAGAGGAAAGCAACCAACCAGCCAATTCCCTTATTATTGAGAGTGGAGAAACGATAGAATAGAAGGGAGAGGAGGAGAAGGAAGATGACAATCTCCAAAGCTCTTTTCAAATTGTTTTTAAGAGAAACTTTTTCATACAGAGGGAGAGAGCTTGGGTTGGCCATCAGGAGAACTCTAGATGTCTTACTCCTGGGAGCTGCACAAAATCAGCTACTATATACGTGTGCTATGAGTTTAATGGTTCAATGCCTTTCAAGTGCTTCCGTCATGTACATATATGAGATGTATTTTTCTACTACTGAGGATGGCCATAGAAGTACGTGTGGCGTAAAATTGACTAATATAGAAAAGGATGATAACGTAGCTGTAAGTCTCTCAAAGTTATCACGATCATTCTACCCTCTAACAATTTGCAATTTGAATCAGGCAATCCAAACTAGCTGCTATAGCAATCTAGATAACTAAAATAGGCAAGCAATACTTAAATAGAGACTTGAATAATTAAAAAGGGTACAAACACCAATAGGGAAGAATTTTTTTCTTTTTTTTTACATGGCCAAAATTTTGTGTTACATGTCGTTATAAATGACCAATGAAAATATGTGTAATACTTGAGGGAAAGCAATAGTCTAAACATCTAATAAAGCCGCAGACCGGGTAAGGCATGGTGCCACGTCCCATATCCAAACACTGTACCATAATGAACAGCAATCCAAAAAACATTGCCTTTCACCACCCGACCCAAATAAGCATTAGTAGTATTGAGGTTGCAAATTCAAGAAGTTGTAGCGTAAGGTATGATGTTCACATACAATTGAGAATTGTCATATCAATCTCCCTAGAGTTCTCATTAAGTAACATTAAATTTGCCACAGGACCAAATTTTAGTAAGAATGAATTACTTGCGGCAGGCAATGATGTCAATTTCTCAAACTGGAACAATTGAAATAACGGAGACATCCTATTTATGTGATACAATGAGTCACTAATTTTCTCAAACTCAAATGAGATCGAGCCCATTAATTCACCATAATGCTGCGATGAACCCCGGAGGAAGGGGGCCTTAGAAAATTACATAGTTCGCCCCCTTAACGTTTCATCCTTGCACATGATGCTCCTTTAATCCTTTCATAGATCCGTCCATACCATCAGGAGATCTTTAACACAAATGGTAGACCAAGTATCCAGAAGAAGGGACCACCCTTAGCACACACAACAAGAGAAAGAACAAAGAGGAGCAAAGGACCACTTGATATGTTGTGGCTATAAGATGCTAAACTTGTCTTCAACAATCAGTTAGGATATAAGTGAAACATAGTTCCGGTGGAAAGCCAGAGCGGATACTAAAGTACAAAAAACAAAAGAAACAAGATGTTCCTATGCGAAAGCAACTACTATGCGGCCCTTTCTAGTAGTTTCATTTTTTTGGATTTCTAACAAGCAGACGCAGCCAAAGGCCATCGCTAAATGAAAATATTAGTTATGATATTGACCACACAAAGCTTTAGCAGCAATTTTCCCTCAACAATGTGCAGAGACAAACACAATTGATCACTAATGTCTTCCCAGCAGAAAATTTAGTAATGGGAATTCACAATATTCACAATTTCCAATTATGAAATACCTAATTCTGTTAAACAAGAAGAAAAGTACTTCTGACAACTCAACCACACTATTTCTTCTCCTTGCTTGCTCCTAAACTTCTATGTTGCCTAACATTATCAAAAACTTCACTGGAAGCATAAGATGTCATGCGTACCGGGAGCATAAGAGGTCATGCGTACACAACATTCATATGCTCATAGCCATTAAGTAGGAGAACATAATTAAAGTTAACAACATCATATAACATTTGTCTCTTATCAACATCATAAAGTATGTGTGCACTAGTAATTCTTTTCCTCTATTTTATTAATTATTTACTTGAATATTAGTAAAGGTTAACTAGGACATCTTCATATGAAGTTACAAAAGAAAAATATTACCTTTAGAAGTTACACAGGAGATAGGGGTAGTTGCCTTCATCAAGAAAATACCATCATCCTTTATACAGATTAGATCATTAAAACCATCTTTTAGAAGCAATAGTTTCATTATTCATGATGTACAATCAATTCTCGCCATATCAACTAATGAAATCATTTTTCTCCTTATCAACTATGAAGAGCCAAAGGGACCACAAAGGCCAGCAAATAATGCAACTGCAAAACAGTTGCTGTTTTAAGAATTCCTCCATCCATAAGTTATTTGTTCTTTTCCTCTGATATCATAGATCTTTGTTGGGCACATACATGCTTTAACTTCGGCTTTCAAAACTAAGCCTTTCTATGTTGGAAAAGACTAAGATGACCTCTCATCACATCAAAGGAAGAATCAAGATAACGATTGACCATTTTTTTATCCCTTTCCTCATCACATCCAAAATCCCCTTACCTATTATCTTCTGCAGCCGAAATCCCAACTCATATTACAATAACAAAATGCAAACAGAAAAGATTGGCTGGAAAGCAAATCATGGAGAAGTGTAATTGGAATTAAGCCTCTTCGAATGTTTTTGCTCTTTTTTCAACCTAAATGACAATGATGTTCCTATCAAAGAACACCTAAATTAAGGGGGAGGAAAAGAAAAGTTGTAATTGCCAATGTCAAGTTATATTGCCATCACATAAATATGTCTGCTATCATCATCCATAAAATTTAGAACCATGGAGTACCAGCCTAGTATTGTGACCACTGAATATTTGGTTAATATGGCATGATAGCAAACACCACATCCGTTAGGTCATGGGTTCCCCACACTTTGTTGTGAACGAGAAAATGAGTGTGATATTTGTGAGAGAGATGAGTGGCTGTGGTCCATGGGAAAGATGTTATCAATAAAGCTGAAAGACAAAGGGAGTGATGTGTTGGTCAATTGGACAATTCCATTTGGGACATGTATTGAGACGTAACACACCTGACAACTTGCTGCATCCAGACAAGGAAATCAAAATTTGATCGAACTCCGCAAAATGCCTATGTTGATCGTTATCTCTTTAGCCAAACACTTGAATCACAGATGAGTTGGGAGACATGATTTCTGCTCATAAATTCAGTTACCATGCAATGAAGATTCTGCCAATCTCATAGATGTATTTTCACTTTATATAGAAAATGGAACTTCACCAAATCATAAATGCAATATTCCAATTATAATAGCACGAAATCAGTTCAGCTGCTCTCAATGCTGGCAAAACAACATCAGCATGTATTCTCTTGTTATGAATACAAGCAGTGGTTTCAATGACAAATACAAGGGGGGGGGGAATTCTCAATTTATGACCATGACACACAAAAATGTACAAAAGAACAAGGGAATGCCGCTGACTTACGTTTGGTGGACAAGAGCAATCCATATTTTCCTCTCCCAAAAGGGTCCCCTTGCAAACACAAGAAACAGATTATATCACACATGCTGTGAATAACTTCTGCAGATCCCAAACCTCCATGACCCATCTGAGGTGGTGGAACTTGACCAGTGAAATCATGTGAACCTGCAAAATAGCAGTCGCCGATGCAAAAATTTGGGGACATACGATTTTCTCGACCCGTGGGCAATCGAGAGACAAATTAAAAAAAAAAAATAAAGAAAGAAGAAAAAAATGAAATAAAGAAATATATAAAAATAAAAATAAAATAAAAAGTAAACGAAAAAGAAAATAAATAAAAAAAATCATTAGATAAATATATAAAATATATTAGTTTAATTTGTATAAATTTTTCTACGTCATCCATTTCTATTTAAAATCATTTTCTCTTCTAAATTTTTAATTTTCATATTTTTACGAATAATTTGTATTTAATTTTTCAACGGTCTATTTTCACATTTTACTATATCTCATATATTTAAGTTCTCGATTTTCCTAACTGGTGTATTTTTTTGTCTTCTTTGCACATGTCCGAACCATTTCAAATGACACTCTCGCATCTTATCCACAATTGAACTAATTCCCAACTTGTTACGAATCTTTTCATTTCTAACTCTATCTTTTCTAGTTTTTCCACACCTCCACCTAAATATTATCATTTCTGCTACAATCATCTTTTGTTTTTGTCATTGTTTAATAGCCCAATAGTCAGTACCATACAATAGTGTAAGTGTTACCGCGATTCTATAGAATTTTCCCTTAAAATGCAAAAGTATTATGCGATCGCAAAAAACTCCAAATGCGCTCCTCCATTTCATCTAATCCGCTTGAATTCTATGGTTCACATATCCATTTATATTACCATCATTTTGAATAATGGAAACTAAATATCTAAATTGTTTATTTTTTGATACGTCTTGCTCATCTAACCTAATCGTTTTTTCATCATTTCTATAATTGTCGCTAAATCTACATCTTATATATTCGATTTTCAATCTATTCAATCTATACCCTCTAGATTCCTATGTGAATTTCCAGAACTCTAATTTAGCACTAACACTCTTTCTAATTTCATCAACTAGTATTATATCATTTGCGAAAAATATATACCATAGTATTTCATATTGAATATTTTTTGTGATTTCGTCTATCACTATTGCAAAGAGTAGGAAATTTAATACTGAATCTTGATGGAGTCCAATGTTAATGAGGAAACAATCACTCAAACTTCTGTAAGTTTTTACGCCGGTTACTGTTCATTTATACATATCTCTAATGAGATTAATATATTTCAATGATATCTTTTTCTTCATCAGCGCTCACTATAATAAGTCTCTAAAAACCCTATTATTTGTTTTTTGTATATCAATGAATACTATATGTAGATTCATGTTTTGTACTTTATATGTTTCCATCAAATGTCTTAACAATTGGATTGCTTCCGTGGTAGATCTTTCTAGCATAAATCTAAATTGATTTTAAGATACATTTATCTCTGATCTTAATTTATGCTCTATTACTCTCTCCCATAGTTTCATGGTATAGATCATAAGTTTAATTCATTTATAATTTAAACAATCTTGTATATCTCATTTATTCTTATATAATAGTACAACTATACTTTTTCTCCATATTTGTAGCATTTTTTTATTTTGTCAAATTTTATTGAAATATTCGTTAACATTTTTATACCAAATATACTCAAACATTTTTATACTAAATTCACCAAAACGTTTCTGCAATAGCCGGAAACCTAGATAACCATACATTGGCGGAATTCATTGTTCCCATGTATCCAATTGTTCCACCAGTCGTAAGATTCATTTGCCAAATACAAAATTGCTCTAACAGAGGATATGGGATATACTGTTCGGCCAATCTTAGATTGATAAGTGCTGCAAGTTCAAGTCCTGCATAGAGCATCCGACAACATTACCAAAATTGCAAGTTATAATTCTTTTTCCTGAACAAAAAAATTGATTTTTAACTTTGACGTGTACCTTGCAGGACAAAGGACTTAATCTTGACGGCATAAAGGAGATTGAGGAGCACTTCTAAATTTCTTTTTTCTTTCTCTACATGGGGAAATAATATATCCTCCTATACTTCTTTCTCCCTTCCATTGTAGTGATATTGTTCTTTTTGGTGAAGGAATAATATTGCATCTGCATCTGCTCATTATCACCTGCCACAAAATAATCCAATGAACTAGAAAATGCACCTTTTCTCAAGTCATGCAACAGAGGTAATTTGAAGAGGGAATAATTTTTTGTAGGCTTCTTAATGTTTCACAACAGGAGTGCATGGTTCGTACAGAACCATATGTTGGAATTTAGAAAATTCCAGCATCTGCCATGGCACTCCCCAAATTAGCTGCAAGGCCCCATCTTTTCTGCTGCTGCAAAAATGTTGGGCAGCACCACATATCGTCCACAATGCCATGGTTACAACTCCAGTACTCTTTTCCCCACATCATCTGCAACACAACCATAATGCTCCATCCTTGGAACAACAATAAATTTATCTGACATTGACATAAACAGTTCCAAACCCAAGTCCACATGCCTGGCACGTGCACAAGCAACAAGTACTGTTACAAAGTTGATCTCATTTTGTTGCATCTTCTCTACCATCATCTCCTCAAATGATTCGAAGGCCTCCTTTTCTCTACCATTAGAAGCCAGGGACGATATCCTTGCATTCCAAGTGCAAACTCCTTTAACTGCCATACCATCAAAGACTTTCATTGCCTACTCAAACACCCCATTTTCCCATACATAGAAATCATTGCAGTCCTCAGATATATGGCCAACTTATCTTCATTTTTGACAATATACCCATGAATTTGCTTTCCATAATCCAAACCCTTTCCTCCTTCACAACCGGCACAAGCAGAGAGCCAAGTAACAAATGTTGCTTCATTCGGTTTGACCAAGCTGCATTTCACATCCTCATGCACCATTTCTCAAGTGTTGGAATATGCGCATTGAGGGGCATTTGGATAATTTAGGAATGAAATAACTCCCATCATTTACTACCCCATTAACCACCCATAATGACTTGCCTATTCAACCCCAAGTGAGGCCCTACGTGAGAGGCATGGTTTTTCTCCTCCATTCCCGAGTGAACAGTAGCCATGGAAAAGAAGGGGGTCAAGGTTGGTGCACATTCTCTAGAGAGAGAAACACAGTGAGGGTTGGAGATTTTTACGTAGAAAAATCTCCCTTGTCAAAGTCGTCATCGGACTTGGGTTGAGGCGTTGTGGATTTGCGGTGGTGGTTTGATGTGATTACCATCCGACCGTGCGATCCGTTCGAGGGAAATCGCGACACGATCGATTTTTGGAGACCGCCATATCGAGATATTTATCCCAAAAAATTCCGAACTATTTATGTTATGCTTCTGCATGTTAGTCGGGTTGTCGAAACTCTCAAATTAATACTGATTTCCCCAATGCAACAAACTGTAGCAATAGTGGTTAGCAGGTCGAATTCCAAGAGAACTATGTTAACTTAATTCCTTAGTAAATGTCAAAATAAAATTGGGGGTTTATAAAATAAATTCCTAAATCAAAATTAAATAGTTAAAATTAAAAAACAAATCAAATATGCAAAAATACTAAAATTTAAAGAAGAAATTCAATTCACCAAACTCCGATCCAAGGGTTCATATATTCGATTGTCTTATTGATCATTGGTTGAAAATATTATTCTTGTAATTCAAGTATTTAACCTTAGATCTATTAGGATAGTCATAATAAATCTTGTATTTTCCTAAAATAATTGACCAAACCCATCATCCAGTCAAAATTTATCATTAATCGACTGGACACGATAGCGTTCCATATTAAATAATGACAGCATTAAGTTTTATGAAAACAGTTAAACCAAAATAAAAATAACCAGGATAGTCGTATAATTATTCGATTTTGTTTCATCGATTCCTTAGATTAAAATGAATATCGGCAAACGACCCATTGGTCGGGTTGTCGAAACTCTCAAATTAATACTGATTCCCCAAATGCAACAAACTGTAGCAATAGTGGTTATCAGGTCGAATCCCAAGGGAACTATGTTAACTTAATTCCTTAGTAATGGCAAAATAAAATGGGGGGTTTATAAAAAAAAATTCCTAAATCAAAATTAAATAGATAAAATTAAAAGACAAATCAAATATGCAAAAATACTAAAATTTAAAGAAGAAATTTAATTCACCAAACTCCGATCCAAGGGTTCATACATTCGATTGTCTTATTGATCATTGGTTGAAACTATTATTCTTGCAATTCTAGCATTTAACCTTAGATCTATTAGGATAGTCATAATAAATCTTGTGTTTTCCTAAAATAATTGACCAAATCCAGTATCCAATCAAAACTTATCATTAATCGACTGGGCACGATAGCGTTCCATATCAAATAATGACAGTATTAAGTTCTGTGAAAACAGTTAAATCAAAATACAAATAACCAGGATAGCTGTACAATTATTCGATTTTGTTTTATCGATTCCTTAGGTTAAAATGAATATCGGCAAACGACCCATAAACATATATAACCTATTTGCTACTCGTACCATTCATTCATGACAATTACGGATCACTGAAATCCTGGATACAGTAGAAAAATTGATATTGAATTAAATTGTCAGATTAACCAATACCAATTTTTCATAAAAATAAACCAAAAATTGACGAATACTTGAATAAAAGACAAGAAATTAAATTAAGAACATAATCTCACAATGAAGAACAATCGATTAAAATTCCCCTTGAATCAGAATAAAGAAACTAACCACTCATGGTGGTAAGTATCAACTCAAGAAAATAAAAAATAATATTCCTAAAAAGAAAGAAAAAAAATAAAAAATAAAACCTAATGAGAGATTGAATGAACTGTCATGAAGTTTCTCTCTTTTCTCCTTAAGATGCAGCGACCTCCTTGGAGTATTGTATTTCTCTACAGCAGCCCTCCCTTTTCTTGTGTAGAGAGTATTATGTTGTTTCATTGAGTGCAGCCCTTCATTTAAATAAGTAAGGCAGCCGGCCCCTTTTTGGAAAGAAAATATATGAATGTGCTCTTTCCTTCCAACCTCTTTGAGAGAATAAGTAACATGAGAGATTTAGTAACATTTTCCTTCCTTTTAATCTTTCAAATCAATTAGGAATCTTCCCATTATAAACTTTACTCCCAATTAGCTCCAAAATTTCCTTGTTAAGCCCAATTTGCTCCAAGTCCTCAATTTCAATTTCCTAAAAATAAAATTCAATAAAACCAACCATTAGTGCATTAAACAATTCAAATTCAAACCATGATAACAATAATAAATTCAATAAATTGCACGTTATCACCCATAAACATATATAACCTATTTGCTACTTGTACCATTCATTCATGACAATTACGGATCACTAAAATCTTGGATGCAGTAGAAAAATTGATATTGAATTAAATTGTCAGATTAACCAATACCAATTCTTCATAAAAATAAACCAAAAATCGACGAATACTTGAATTAAAAATGCAAGAAATTAAATAAAATATATAACCTCACAATGAAAAACAATCAATTAAAATTCCTTTTGAATCAGAATAAAAAAACTAGCCACTCATGGTGGTAAGTATCAACAAAATTAAAGAAAACTAAATATTTCTAAGAAAGAAATAAAAACCTAATGGAGAATGACTTCTCTCTCTTCCGGAAAGAAAATACAGCCGCCTCCCTTGGAGTATTTTTTGTTTCTCTGCAGCAGCCCTCTTTTTATTGGAGAATATATGTGTAGTGATTCCATGCAACTTCTTGTGTAAAAATATATATAAGGGCATCCGGTTCTTTTTTTGGAATGGAATTGAGAGAATGATTGCTTTCCTTCCATGTAAACTTCTAAATTAATTAGGAGATCTAAAATTAGGTAAATTATAAAATTTTTCTCCACTAAAAATATTTTTACTAAAAGTAAAAATATTACTAAAATGTTGAAATTAGAATTCAAGCTTCATTTCTTCAAAACCCAATAAGATGTCTTGACCAAATTAGTTCTAAAATTGCCTCATTAAGTCCAATTTGCTCCAAGTCTTGAATTTCAATCTCCTAAAAATAAAATTCAATAAATACAACCATTAAGACATTAAACAATCTAAAATCAAATCATAATATTAACAATAAAAATGACAATTTGTGCATTATCACATGTGCGATTAAATCCAACATTGGTATCAGAGCCGATCGTTGGATTTAATTTAAATGATTTTCAGAATTATTTTTGGAGGTATAAAATTTTGGGATCCGAATTACGGATGAGTTTCGTGAATCCGAGAACACCGTAGGAATACCCATGGTCCAAGGATTACAAAAATATTTTTTGTTTAATTTTCCGAGTATGTTTAGGCCGTGAAACGTCCGGTCGAAGTTTGCGACCGTACGGACTTGAACCTTAGATCTATGGCTTTAAAAGGCGGATTGATACATGAAAATGTTATAAGTGTGTTTCTTGCATCTAGATCTACATTTTCATGTCTTTTATTGTGAGTTTTGGATGTCGGAAACCGGGATTTCCAAATGGCCGCGGAGGGCCGCGACTGGGGTGGTTGAGTTCCACCATTTTTTGTCTTGAATCCTTCTAAAATCAAGTGCAGAATATTTGGAGGATGTCCACTAATTTTTCCAGTCGAAAAATGCGAGAAAAAGCAGCCGAAATTGAGTTTTCCGGTAACCGAGTCGAAAAACCTGTTACAGGACCCGTCGGGCGAAGAAGACAGGCCCAGACCTGTAGGCGCGTCCAGCAGGCGCGTGCACTTCACGCGCCACACAGGCGCGTGAAGCGGCTAGCCTGTCGGGTTGGACTCTGACCCGGACTGACCCGATCGGGTCGGACACCCCCGATCTGTTGACCGGACGATCGGGTCAACCCTGACCTGTTGACCGACTCGGTCTGACCCAGCTCAAACCCAGCTCAACACAACATGGCTCAACGCGTGATGGCGCGTGAGCCGCGAGCTGCGAGCCGCGACTGGGCACGCGTGAGCCTAGCCGCGCCAGGCGCGTATGAGGCACGCCGCGCGCCTGGTGCTTGCGTAAGGCTGCTGCTAGGGCGTGGAGGCGCGTGGCAGCGCGTGGATCACACCGCCGGTGCGCGACGGCAAGTGTGGGCCCCTGGCGGCGCGTGAAGTCGCTTAAAATTGAATTTTTTCAATTTTTTGGGGGGGTTGTGACTTTTTGTGTGTTGAATCAAAACCGAATGGTAAGATGCGAATCCGAGTTGTGGTGTATGGTGTTCGTTGACTCATACGCTCGCTTTGGGGTCTGTACTCAAGTCATTTTGATTTTGATAATTCGTAGAGCGCATAAAAATGTGATAATAAGTATCTCTAAGTCACAAATATTTCTCTTAATGCGTTGAGAACTGTCGTATTAAATTTTTACAAAGATAGTAAACTGAATGATGTGATTTGCGAGATTTCATATCAGTAAATTCAGTTTATTCTCGAGAGACAAAATCTAACGGAAATTTGAGGCACGAGATGATGGGCCATAGGGTGGGCACCGCGGTTCAGGATATACGAGATAAAGAGATTTATCATGCATAGTAGAAAAGAATTGTCAAGTTAGGGCAATTCTTATCAGTGGCATGCACAATAACTTAATCTCGTTCTACGAGACATATCCTATGGATATGTCGGTTCGACTCGCCCCATAAGAGTATTATGTTGCTCTCTTCAGCTCCTAATGTGAGGATGCAGAAGAAAATAGTTGATCATACAATGATGCAAATGTCGAATATGATCACCGAGTTAAGAATACGGACGAGCAAATTTCGGATGGAATTTAGGTACTGGATGTGATTCAGTTTTTACCTGATTCATGGGAAACCATGAAATCCTATCTCACACTTGACGAAAGTATTCGTACTTTTGTTGACGTGAGTACGTATTGTAAACTCGATGAGGAGTACTTAGAGGCGAGTAGGCCACACTCGAATCATGCTTATTCAGAGGAGTCGAGTAAGGACTTCTCCAGCGCTAAGCCAATAGCATAAGCATGTAAACAAGACTTGAGATCCAGGTGATAAAATCATCCGAGAAAACCGCCAACGAGGTATAAAAGCGCAGGGAGAAGAAATTTGATTAGACCAATATAAATTGGTACGTTTGAGATAGATTTGATCATTTCGCTCGTGAGTGTGACGAGCAGAAATTAATATCTTTCTTCTTTACGTGGTTTGAGATTTGTCTCATTCATTATAATGCTCGCTGATTTCTTTCCTTTATAATCAGGAGCAACCGACCATGTAATTCGAGACAGGAGTGCGTAAATAAAGTTCCGTCAAGTGAATCCTTAAGTTTGGAGGGTTTATGTCAAGGACAGAACATTTGTCGTTTCAGAGGGAACGACACTTGCCATGACGTTCTTAATACTGTTGGCATTCGACGGATCTTTAATTTTGTACCTTGTCTAAGATTGACTAGAATATACATAAAATCATCATTTTTTTAATAATACGACAATTTTATAAATTGTTCTGGTTTTAATCCATGATGAATTGTAAGCACTTAGTGCTACTCCTTCTAATGGTTTCTTGTCGTTCTCCTATTGTTTTTACATCTGATTACATGATGATGTAAATGAATGACATAGTAGACTTGGACACATGGGATAAGAGATGATGAATCGGTTAGTAACGAGAGGTATATTGGACCCGCTGACCAGAATCGAGTTACCCGTATGTGAGTTTTGCCTAGTCGACAAAAATGACGAGAAAACCATTTGACAATACAATGAGAGTTGGGACTCTATTACGGTTAGACCATTGTGCCTTCTTTTTTTTGTGGTCTTATGAGCATGAGAGCCGGAAATGGAGTTGTGTAGATAATTATAGACGCTTACGTGCATTTCGGTTTATCTATCTGATCTCGCATAAGTTTGAGGCATTAGACTGCTTCAGCAGGTTCATAAGCGAGATTGAGAATCAGTTAGATTTGAGAGTAGAGACTCTCAGAACCGATCGGGGACGCAAGTATTTGTCTAAACTACACATGGAGCTCAGTTTCGAGAATAGTATTACAAGATTACTGACTATTAGTCAGTTCCCCATTTGAATTTTGGATAGGAAGACAGGCTGACCTTAGCCACTTGAGGTTACGGGGATGTGTCGCGATTTTTTGCATTCACACGATGAGTTAGGCCCGCGAGAAAATACGTGTTCTTAGGCGAACATAAGGACGGCACTATAATCGAAATTGAGTCTCGTAATACCACATATTACTTGAGAATGATTTCTCTAAGAAAAGTGAAATCAATTTGGACCTTACCCTTTATGCGATGGATGAACCTAGTGGCTTGGGGAGTCCAGAGGCGGGATACAAGAACCCATTTACGGATCTTGATTTCAGAGGGAGCGATCCATCAAGAGGTAAAGATTTTTCATCGAGGATGTGTATTTGAACGTCGCTTCTCGAATGAAGGTGACACTCTCGTTGTGATTCTAGAGGATGATGAGAAATTTAAAACGGTTCAAGAGACTCTCGAGAGTTTTGCAAAAGATGCAAAAAACCGTTTATTGAAAGCCATAAATGAAGAGAAGGAGTTGATGAGAATCAACGGGGTCTGGAACTTAATTGATTTGCCTAAGGGCGGAAGGACTATTGGGAACAAGTAGGTTCTCAAAGTCAAGATAAAGGTCAACGGATTGATAAAAAGATAAATAACCTGTCTAGTAACCAAGGGTTACACTTAGAATGAAGGGTGGACTATCGAGGAGTCATAGTCCAATTTATCTCGCTCCGTTTATCTTTTAGCGATTGTCACAAACATAGATCTGGAGTCACACCACAAGAACGTACAGACCGCTTTCCATAGTGGAAGTCTAGATGAGGCGATCTACATGGAGCATCCCTCTGGGTTCGTTCAAGTAGTTTAGGTGAATAAGGTCTGTTAATTTTAGAAACCAACATACGACCTTAAGCCATCATTCAGACAGCGACGCCTGAGATTTCAGGAGAAGGTGATATCTTATGGTTTTGTAATGATCGAGTAGGATCATTGTATCAATCTGATACGTCCCGATGACTCCTTTATGAGCATGTTCTCATATGTATGTAACATTCTGTTGGCCGGGAACAACAGAGAGTATCCAATGACCATTGTAATATGGTTATGAGGTTTTAATTCATTCTCGAATTTTGGATTCATAGGGATCGCTTGAGAATAATGTTAACTCTTTAACACAAGTTTTACATCAGGTAGATTTTTGAACATTTCGAGATGAGCGATGATGACCTAATGTATACTCTATCGCTAAAGGTAAAAACTTGATTCTTGACATGTATCCTAAAATTTATAAAAAAATAAGGGAGATAAGCAGAATCTCTTATTTCAGTGCAATATACATTTCTAGTGTATGCGATGAGGTATACACGTGCGATATACAATTTAATATATGCGATGAGCCATACATGACCAGACGTTTATTTTGCGGTCGTTTTGGTGAGTAGGTATTAATAGAATTCTGGAATGGATCACTGTAGAGTAGTGAAAAAGATTCTAAAATATCTCATTTGAACTGCAGACCTCTCCATGTATTACGGATGAGGTGATTTGCGTTTTGTCGTTGGGATTCAGATACTTACTGGGAGTAACGATCTGAATAAATGCAAACTAATATTAGATTTTATCTTCTTAGAGTAGTAAAAAGAGAACCTGTATATCTCTAACGATAGAAACTGAGCTTGTAGTATGCTCAATTACAGTTCATGAAAATGGTTGGCTTCAGACATTTCTGAATGACTTAGGGTCGTAACAGATAGTTGGAGGTCAGCGATGATTATTGTGATAATCAGACAGCCAATGTCAACAACTGAGACCCTAAGTGTTATAGTAAAGCCAAACACATTGATACCGAAGACCACTTTGTAAGAGATATTATCAAGAAAGGTATTGTGACTGTTAAGTACATCTTGACATACAACATGATAGTTGATCCCTTCAGAAAACCTGTTGTGAGAAATTCTTTTGTGAGATAAGGAATCATTGGATTTAGTGTATTTTAATATTTCTTATTATATATTGTTTTAAATACTTATTGAAATATATGACATGTTTGCATTATTGGGTCACATATTTATTTTATGCACTATTTATTGTCATATATTGTGATCTTGTGATAAAAGACGTGTCAGACAGGTGTGGTCGACTCTCTCACACGAGTGACCACCTCCGACTCTGAGTGAGCGGAGATAAGACGGATTCTAGTTGTAAGAGATTTTGAGAGTGGCCCTAATAGAACATAAGTCGCCCTGATATGTGTTCAGGATGAGGTTATATGCGATATGACTGATATGGAAATACCCACATCCATGTTACCTGTAAGTAGTAAAGTTTGAGATCTCAGATATTATTTGCGATTTGTGATATTGTTTTTGAGATCTTTAGGTAAAGTCTTATGTGTAGATTGAGTCCCATACTTGTACAATATTAGAGAAATCTGACATATGCCCTTTGAGAGATAATTGAATAATACTGTGGCACGTGTTTCATACCACGTGTGATGAGACGACCATGGGACAGTGGGAGCTATTATTTGAGACGATAGTTTGATATTCACGTTCCCACTGTGTGAGATCTGAGATCCATTGGGTAGGATCTCTTATATCCATTGGGTGAGATCTCTTATATCCTTATTACTTTCGGCTGTCTCTAGAAATTTTGGTTCAGTGATGCTACTTTAGTCTGTTTACCTATGGCCCGAAAGATAAATTGAGGTCTAAGGGGCAGGTCTAGGAAAACAGCTGAATTGAGACTAATAGATTCGAGTTTGGGAAAATGAAAGCCAATAGACATTATATCATTATCGTGTATTTATAGGTCGACCTGTTATATTAATCCATGTTGGGATTCAAACATAATAGTGAATACATAGTCGAGCAAATTGATTGGGGATCATTTTCGATGAGGAAAATGGCTCGATGGATGTAAATGCATTGAGTCTGGGATATAGCGAGTTGTTTTTTATACTAACGGTGACTTCTCGATCATTCTAACATGTGTATCGAGAAACTTTACTTGCAGGTGCGCTCGTCAGTCGCAAAACACCGAATCCTGTATTAAGTGATGTGATAGATCACATGGGTGTGATCTTGTGACGGACGTAAAATACTCTCATGTACAAGTTGGAGATGTTGGAATATGCCCATTGAGGGGCATTTGGGTAATTTAGTAATGGGGTAACTCCCATCATTTACCATCCCATTAACCACCCATAATGACTTGCCTATTCAACCCCAAGTGAGGCCCTATGTGAGAGGCATGGTTTTTCTCCTCCATCCCGAGTGAACAGTAGCCATGGAAAAGAAGGGGTCAAGGTTGGTGCACATTTTCTAGAGAGAGAAACACAGTGAGAGTTGGAGATTTTAGCGTAGTAAAATCTCCCTTGTCAAAGTCGTCATCGGACTTGAGTTGAGGTATCGTGGATTTGCGGTGATGGTTCGATGTGATCACCATCCGACCGTGCGATCTGTTTGAGGGAAATCGCGACACGATCGATTTTTGGAAACCGCCCTATCGAGGTATTTATCTCGAAAAATTCCGAACTATTTATTTTACGTTTCCGCATGTGTGATTAAATCCAATATCAAGAAACCCAATCGCGTGCTGAAAACAGCCATTTGTTCCAAACCCGTTAATGACACTTGTCCATGAAACAACATCTCTCCCCCACAAACGGTCAAAGAGCAAAACAGCAGACCGATATCCCATTCTTCCCATGCGCATCAAGCATCGCATTATAAGATACACGACACGGTTTCGTAATTTCGCCAAACACATTACGGGCATAATCCAAATTCCCCAATTGCGCATACAAGACAATAATCATCTGAAACACCGCGTTTTATTACTTGGAAATAAAGGGTTCTTCCTATATTGGAAGCCAGAAGGGTTGATGAAATTGAGGCTTTGATGAGAGATGGGAACGTGTGATTGTTTGGTGGGGCTTGATGGGCAGGCATGTGGGTGAAGAGAATGATTGTGTGTGGGTTTCTCCATAGTTGGGATCTGATAAGGGTGTTGTAGAGAAGAGTGTTCATCCATTTCAAATTTGAAGAGTGAGGAAGACGATTGTTTGGATTGAAGAGAAGGTGACCGTTGGTGGTGGGAGAGCAAATATTTGTTTGATTTGGTTCGGTTGGTTGATGTGACCTTGAAGTTTAAATAGGAGAAACCGGGGTGAGAGTGACATGCCAAAAACCAGCATCTTCTTCTTCTTCTTGAAGAACACGTTGCAGACAATTGTAGTTATGTGAGAGTTTGCTTGCCGCGCAAACCGAAGCCTTTACGATTTGAAGTTTGAACTAGCGGTGACCTCTGCACATTCACACCACATAGGGCGAGCTGTCTCGAGAGACATGTCCGGAAATAATATTTGAAAAAAAAATTAAAACAATATAATTTAAAAAAAATTTCCAAACTTAACACTCATGAATCGAATTTTCAACACTCAACGTATATTATTTATATCCACTCTCGTATCGAATTTTCAACACTCGATAATATCAAATTTTTAAAACTCGATATTAGATTTGAAAATATTTTTTTAAATATATTATTTTAAAAATTTTTATTAAAAATAAAGCTGTTTCTGTACTTGGCTCGCTGTCTCGATGTCCGACGGATCTTGCCCTTCATATTATTGTTGGAAGCCGGACTAGGGTGTAGACTTATTTAAAATATTTACATACATGAATGTTTTCGGACTTAAAAAATAGTGATATACAAAAATATTTTAATTGGTATTAAAAGAATAATTAATTTTTATTTTAAGATTAATTTTAAATTATTATGAAAAAGAAATTGAGTTAAAGACGATATTAAATACCATATTAGCGTCATCATCCGATGAACCTAGCTTCAAATTATTTTCGATTAAAAGGGATGAACCTAGCTTCAAATTATTTTCGATTAAAAGGGTTTGACCGCATTGTGTGAAATTGACATGGTCAAACAAATTCTTTTAATCAATCAAAAATAGTTTTTAAGTTTTCTTTTTATGTCAAATTTTATGATTAAAATTATTTATGCCCTTCAAAAGACCAGTGGAAGAATGAAGAAAATTGTTTATAAAGCCCTTCCCACATGGATAAAATTTTAAATTCGAGTGCTTATTTTATCACATTAGTACCTTAAATGAAAATGAACTATTTTTTTTATTGTAAAAACATAATTTGGAATATAGATTAAAAAATGATTAAATTTCATCTTAGGATGGATATTCTATATAGTCACAACATAATGCAATCCAATTTCTTTAATAGAGTTAAACATGCTTCGGTTATCCTACGCTTGGAACCGAATGACAAAAGAGTTCAATTTATTGAAATGAATTGAATAGTGGAGTTTATTTGCAAATGAGATCTTGTCGGTGGAACTAAAAGTTAAAATGTGAAATTCAATTGAATTTCTTTGCTTGAAACAGCCAAAAGTAAATGAATTCCAAGTAAAAAGTTCCCTCCTAGGAAAATATAGTAATTAAAAAATAATTTTAGGCAGATATACAAACCCTTGTGAAGCTCGTTTGCAAATTCCATATATATTTTTTTTTGATAATTTGAAAATCCATACTTTTTATGGAGTTAGAAATAAACTCTGCATTTTATTTATTTATTTATTTATTTATTGTTCCAAGCAACAGAACTTGGAATTGGAAATGAACTCCATGGTTTTTATGTTGTTCATTTGGTTCCCAGTACAACTCTTGAGGACTGTTTGATTCTTTCATAAAATTTAATTGTTCCGATTGATGATTTATAGTGTTTGATGTTAAACATATTGTGTTGCGGTGCACCTCTGTTCATAAATGAGACAGTTTGAATAGGCTTTAGTTGATCCTATGTTGCACCCCCACCATACAACACCTTCTGAGTAATAATATTGCAGCATTTTCTAACTTTTTCATGTTGCCATGTTTGTGTTGTATCGTGTCCAGTGCCTCATATAAGTGCTTCATAGTTGGCCTTTGTTGATGGGTGGAGCGTAGAAAAAAGGGAGTGAAGGTTAAGACATGAATGATGATCCAACAATTCGTACTTTTTTCAAAATTGTTTTGACACTTAGAAATATGTTTTCCCTGATAATGGTATTCTACCGTAGGCCACATTTGGATGGAGCAAATTAGACAAGAAGGCCTACATCCATTAGGGTATCATCATTTCTACCCCTTTTGGAAGAGCAAACCAAAATTATTGAATGTTGTGCTATTGTAAGTTGCGTTACTCTTATGATTTTTCTGAATCCAAATGCCATAGGGAAAATGAAGGGGATCCTTTCCTACATTTTTCTCCCGGTAACAAAGATGTCAATTAGTATACGCAGGTGTTTTTGCCCATTATAATGTGCATTATTATATTATCATGTCTCACCTTGAGATATGTTTCAAGTTGGTAAACTCTCAAATACATGCCAATGGATAACAACCTCTCAAGGCTCATCAACCGAGTTGTAAAGCAATCCAGCCAGGAATTATTGTCTTAACACTCTTCTGTTGTGCTATAGATGACTAATCCCTCTGTAAACTAGTGGCTATAAGCACAAAAATGGTATTGGAGTGATAACTCATGTTCATGTCATCTTGTTCTTACTTAGTTAAATACTTATCAATTGTAGTCCTATTATTTGTTTTTTTAAGAGAATATTGCACCTGATGATTCTTGTGTAACCTATATTTCTATGAGAATCTTGCATCTCATACCATTCTTATTCAGCATAAGACATTTAAACTGATTTGTGCATACTTCCATGATCAGATTTAATTGCTTTAAACTTTGCAACTTGAGGAAGTTATCTTGCTTATGATTTTCTGGGAAGAGTTTTTTCCACAATTTTCTTTTCATCTTCTTTCTTCTTTCATGAGCATTTTTTCCAACTTGTTCGCAATGAGCTTTATCTTCTCATCTTCAGGTATTGGTGTGTGGGACACTCCTGTGTCTGTCCTCGTAAACCAAAATCTTCATTGTCTGCTTCTCTACTACAAATGATGTACAACATTGTGGATAAACCCCTTTAGATGCCTGTGTATGTTAAAGTCACATATCCATTAGGGTTCTTGGCGCATCTACATATTCATATGGGCATGCCAATGGCTTGAACACTCTGTCTCTACAAAAAGGCCATGAAAAGCTCCTTTGACCATCTCCTAAGAGGATCAATGGTTCATTAGAACAAGTCACAGCAACTGAGAATATATTAGGTGTGAAAACCTAGGGGAGAAAAGGATTGTTTTTATGCACATTATATTCCCTATGCCGTAGCTTCTTTAGTCATGGTTAGATATATACGACCTACATAAGATAGATATTTATGAACTGTTAGGATTCTTGGTTGGACCATCTAACATTTTTTCATGCTGAAGGAATGAATGCCCACGTGGGGCATCTTTCCATATTTGGCGAAAGGAAATTATCCCACTTTCCATATGCACAAATGGTAACTTATGGGATTTGAATTCCCTACCATTTGTGATGACGGAGACATATGGAAACTAGGGCAAAACCCTAGGGAGAACAACCATTGCACAAACATTGTGAGGAGACAATTGAGAGAGAGGGAGAAAAATTCTGCGAAGAGAATTTGTGTCACCGGATTCGATTGAGGTGTCGTGGTGCTGCGGTGATAGCTCGACTTTTGTGGTTATCATCCCGACTGCGAGGTCGATTGATCGAGGTTCGTGGTTCCCAGATTTTGCAATCTACTTTTTGAGGTATGCCCGAAAACCCTAATCTTTTATGATTCTGAAATATTTTGCACGCTTCCGCATGTGTATGTGCATATAAATCCAACACATGCTTTGTTGATTCATTGAGGTCTATGTCTAGCAGAGTCCGTTTTTTTTTTTTTTTTTCATTGTTGAGTTCAGAGCCGTGTGTTGGGTTCACATGTCGATGACTGATGTTCATTGCAACAAGTTGGCGTGACTTGATATTGCATGGGAGGCGCTCTATCTATTGCAAGCTCTGTTTTGATCCTAGAGGTTGATGCTGCTGTTGCATTTTATGGAGCTCCTTCATCAGAGCTTGCTGATCCAACTAATGCTAAGGCACCTGTGCAGGCCCACTTTGGGGAGCTTGATAACTTTGTTGGCTTTTCAGATGTCACAGTATGTCTTTAATTATTTGTATTTTTTATTCTTTTTCAATGTTTTGCTTTTTGTTGCCCTGCATTAAAACCAAAAGTGTTTGATGGGATGCATCTTTTGGTTCCATGCCAGTCATATTGTTGGTTGCGGGGATGAGCTTAAAGATGTGATCCATGTAACTAAATGAATTGTTATCCACTGAATGTCATTTTTCCACTTAACTATTGAGTTTATTGTTGCTTCTTCATTGGAGCCAGTTCGACTGGCTATGATGATGGTAATATTTCTTGGCTAATGTCTCTATATAATCATGTGAGCCTTGAATATGTTTGCAACTTGTGCTGACATGTCATGTGCAAATAATGATGAGGGTTGACTAATAACAGTATATAGAAGTACAGGAGCATACAGGGTTATTAAATGGATGATACAACATTACTCACAAGCAAGATAAATAGGTTAGTTTTATTGAGTTGGCATTACATGAAATACAGTCTCTCTATCAGGTGCATGTCTTGCGGGTTTAACATGACTGGACCCTATGAGACTGCACATTTTGTACAAGGCCAACCCAGTTAACATTTGACTCATTGTTGATATGTATCAACATGTGCACCAATGAGTTTCAGTTTAAATGACATCAATCTCATTTTTCCTTGTAATAGACTCAATTTTGAGTTTCACTATGAACAAAAAAAAAAAAAAAATGTATCAACATGTGCACGCATCTCTTTACCAAAGTTAACATGTTGACTCATTGTTGACATGTATCAACATGTGCACACATCTCTTTACCAAAATTGTACAATCTGATCATGTCATATTTATACGTAATTCTTGAATTTCAAAGGTGACCATGAGCAAAACATCTCCGAGTAAACTAGATGAATGAATAAGATAACTAACCAGTAAACCCTCCAAACATATTCACCACAAGTCTGGATATCATTTCAGCAATCTGCATGGTTACAATAAAAACAATAAAATAATTTTTGTTCATAATTATGCTGAAATGGTTTGGCAAATTGAAACCTATTTATTATGTTTGGTGTCCTATATTTGTATGCCCAGCCCTAGTGAATTGTGGTTCAAAATAGCTATTCAGTCCTTCGATCCTGATTTACGCGTTGTCCACTCTGGCTGATGCAGGATCAATGCAGCTTCAGTTTCAACGTTGTCATAGTTTGATATCGGTCTTAGTTCCATTATGTATTGATGTTCCTCATTGCTCCAAATATTACAAAATGATGGTTGAGATGTCATCAATGCTACTACTTTATTGCAATAAATTTTGAGAAAGGCAAGGAGCAGAATAAAGATAGTGTTATTTCTTTAAATGATTTACTCAACACAACAGATGAAGCGGTTTTACCTTGGTAGTCCTGTCCTTCTATGTGCTCATAATGGGACGATCATAGTCAGTGTGATCTATTTTGGAGGCTACACAAAGCGCGTGCACATGTATCTTTCGCATGAATATAGACTGAACAACGTGTTGGAGGTTGCATTTAGAATTTTATTATCCATTTATGTGATCTGTCTTTTGGGATATCAAATAGGTTTTCATGAAATTGTGAGATGTAAACAGTAAACTGGATTACTGGACCTGATAAGTCTCATCTTGAATCATATCGATAGTATCATTGGTCTTCTTACTCTGTTTTAGAATTTACAAAATACGAAATAGTTATTGTGCATTTCTGCATGAATCTCTGTGTGCATGGGAGAATCCTTTGTGCTGCTACCTTTTGCTTGTCAAAAATATACATGTATCCATCCATATAGTCATTGATAACATGTAATTTATTGAATTTATTTTTGTTATCATGGTTTGAATTTGAATTGTTTAATACCCTAATGGTTGGTTTTATTGAATTTTATTTTTAGTAGGTTGAATTGAAAATTTGAAGCAAATTGGACTTAACAAGACAATTTTGGAGCTAATTGGGTCAAGACATCTTATTGGACTTTGAAAAAGAGGAGTTTGAATTTTAATTTCAACATTCTAGTAGAGTTTCTAATTTTCTCAATAGGAAGAGTCCTAATTAAATTAGAAAACTAGAAAGAAGGAAAGTTGCATTATTCTTTAGGAGAAAATGTCTTCTTTCCTATTTTCTATGAAGAGAAAGAGTTCTAATCAAATTGGAAGACTAGAAGGAAGGAAAGTTTCCTATTTTCACAAAAAGGAGCCGGTTACCTTGCTTATTTAATACAAAAGGGGCTGCACTCAAAGACACAACATAATACTCTCTACACAAGAAAAGGGAGGGCTGCTGCAGAGAAACACAATACTCCAAGGAGGTGGCTGCATCTTAAGGAGAAAAGAGAGAAACTTCATGACTGTTCATTCAATCTCTCATTAGGTTTTATTTTTTATTTTTCTCTCTTTTTAGGAACATTATTTTTTATTTTCTTGTGTTGATACTTACCACCATGAGTGGTTAGTTTCTTTATTTTGATTTAAGGGGAATTTTAATCGATTGTTTTTCATTGTGAGTTTATGTATTTTATTTAATTTCTTATCTTTTATTCAAGTATTCGTCGATTCTTGGTTTATTTTTATGAAAGATTGGTATTGGTTAATCAGACAATTTAATTCAATATCAATTTTTCTACTGCATCCAGGATTTCAGTAATCCGTAATTGTCATGAATGAATGGTACGAGTAGTAAATAGGTTATATATGTTTATGGGTCGTTTGCCGATATTCATTTTAACCTAAGGAATCGATGAACCAAGATTGAATAATTGTACGGCTATCCTGGTTATTTGTATTTTGGTTTAACTGTTTTCATAGAACTTAATGCTGTCATTATTTGATATGGAACGCTATCGTGCCCAGTCGATTAATGATAAGTTTTGATTGGATGCTTGGTTTGGTCAATTATTTTAGGAAAATACAAGATTTATTATGACTATCCTAATAGATCTAATGTTAAATGCTTGAATTGCAAGAATAATATTTTCAACCAATGATCAATAAGACAATCGAATATATGAACCATTGAATCGGAATTTGGTGAATTGAATTTCTTCTTTAAATTTTAGTATTTTTGCATATTTGATTTGTTTTTTTAATTTTACCTATTTAATTTTGATTTAGGAATTTTTTTTATAAACCCCCCATTTTATTTTGGCATTTACTAAGGAGTTAAATTAACATAGTTCCCTTAGAATTCGACCTGATAACCACTATTGCTATAGTTTGTTGTATTGGGGAAATCAATATTAATTTGAGAGTTTCGACAACCCGACCAAATTTTGGCACCGTTGCCGGGGAATTTCTTAATTTGTGTTTTTCACTTGTTTATTGATTTTTGGAGAGGAAAAGATGGAAAATCGTGAAAGAACTATGAATGAATTAGTTGCATCAATTTTGAACCAACATCCCTTGTGCATCGAGAACCCAACTCATGAGGTAAGTCACTCGAATATTGAAAATCAAATTTCTGAATTGACTGCTTTGGTTCGTAAGATGGCTGTAGGGCAAATACATGCAACCAAAGTTTGCGGCATATGCTCGATACCCGGACATCCTACGGATATGTGTTCATCTCTACAAGAAGATTCTACTCATCAAGCAAATGTCGTAGGAGGATTTCCTGGCCAACCTCAAAAGAAGTATGACCCCTACTCTACTTATTATAACCCCAGATGGAGAGAGCATCCAAACTTGAGTTGCGGGAATCAAGGAGGACAAACAAGATATTTTCTTCAGCAATTCAATAGGTCAACACATGCACCGACACAATCGTCTAATTCAGGTATATCTCTAGAAGATATTGTGAAAACTCCCGCGACTAACACTCAACAATTTCAACAGGAAATGAGAGCTACCATTCAAAATTTGGAAAATCAAATCACTCAGTTAGCCACTTCGGTTAGCAATTTGGAGGTTCGAATCTCAGGAAAATTATCTTCACAAACGGTAGTAAAACCTAAGGAGAATGATAGTGCAATGGTGTTGCGATCAACCCCACCATCGCCCAAGAAGGTAGATGAAAAGAAGGATGAAGAAGAGGATAAGGCCATCGATGAAAGTCCAATTAAGTTTGAGAAATCCAAGATGGAAGAATACGAGAAGGAAGTAGGGAAAATAAGAGGTAATGAGATATGTGAGAATGTGTCTGATATCTTCAAGAGAACTCTACCCGAAAAATGTACAGATCCAAATATGTTCACTCTATCTTGTATTATTGGTAAGAAAAAAATGGAGCATGCCATGTTAGATTTCGGAGCACCTGTTAATATCATGCCTTATTCAATTTATAGTGCTCTAAAATTGGATTCATTAAAAGAAACTGGAGTTGTTATTCAGTTGGCTGATCACTCTTATGCTTACTCAGAGGGGATTGTTGAAAATGTTTTGGTACAGATTAACGAATTAATTTTTCCAATTGATTTTTACATCTTGAAAATGGAAGGAAACACTATCACAAATTCAGCTCCACTTCTATTAGGATAACCATTCATGAAAACAGCAAAAACCAAAATAGATGTAGATGAGGGTATTGTCTCCGTCGAGTTCGACGGCGAGATTGTGAAATTTATTATTTTCGATCCTATGAAGTACCCAAATGAGTGTCAATCAATTTGTTCTACTGATATATTTTATTTAATTGTGCAGGAAATTTATGAAGAAAAATGTGATATTGATTTTGAATTGAATGCACAATTAGATATGGAAAGAGAGTCATATGAGCCTCACAAAATAAAGTTGAAGCCTCCTTGAAGAGAAACAAATGAAGACCGTCGAGCGTAACGACGTTAAATAATTGCGCTTATTGGGAGGCAGCCCAAAGTTTTTTTTTTTTTTTTTAAGAGTTTGATTAAATTTTTAGTTATTTCATTTTTTCAATTTTAAATTTTTTATTAGTGTTATTTATCCCTTCTCTTAATTTTTTGCATGTGTCCAGCAGTTTTCTCAAGCCAAGTCACAAATGGACTGATATTCAGATTTCGGACAGAAGCACTCCTTCCGATCTTCAGGCCACAATTTCTGCATTTCACTCTACTCAATGGGAAAAAAGCGCATTGTAGAGCACAAGTAAGGGCTTAGGGGTCGACCGTTTGCCTTGTCACCAGCCCACACTCAAGTAAAAAAAATCCAAACGTGCAAGCACCAGCGATTAGGGAAGTTCTCTCTCTCTCTTTTCTTCATTGTCTTCAATTTTAGCATTTCATTTCATTGTCTTTATTTTTAAGTTCACTTTTTAATTGGTTTATCTCTTTTATTGCATCAAGTTTTCATTTTCTGTTTCTAGTCTCTAAGCTAGAATAGTGTTGGCGGTGATTTATTTTTGCATTGTGCTTAGGCATATTATCTTTGCATACATTGAGGACAATGCCGCATTTAGGTGTAGGGAAGGAATTCTTGAATCCATGTCATTTCTCTATTTTCCTTCCAATTCCATACTCTTTTGATTTTCATTAGAAAATGATCCTTGAGTTAGTATACATTGTGGATTTGAGTTGGAACTCATGAAAGAGACAAGTATGATTAGTTGTATTTTGGATAAAAATTCTTTTAAGCATTCAATTGACTTTGATGATTGAATTAGATGTAAATGTACAAGATTCAATACAATATTACACACTTTGTGAGCATTTGAGCCTTGAGAGCATATTATCATTTTTGCTCTAATTTTTTTTATGAGTGTACATCAATCATAGTGTGTTTATTCTAGAACTTGCTTTGCAATACTTTTCAAGACCACATTCATGAATTCATGCATTAATATGATGGGGGCAATTAGGTTTAAACACTTTATCTATCTTAAAAGACCTTCCCGTGCATACTTATTCCCTAGTGAGCCAAATTGAGCCTTTATCGTTTTTTTCTTTGTTTATAACCTTGCAAATTGACACACAACCTTCTTTTTGTGCTTAACCTTCTTTTTTGTCCTCATATCAAAGAAACATGTGTTAGGGGTTGAATGGATGGGTATTTGTAAGGGGGAAATGATATAGTTTTACGTTGGGGAGTACTTTTAGAAATTTATTCATTCGATTTATGCGATTTGTATATGCACTATATGTTCTTCCTTGAGATTGATATTCGATTGTTCTCTCTCTCTTCAAAAAAAAAAAAGAAAAGAAAGAAAGAAAAAAAACAGAAGGAAGAAAAAAAAAAGAGAAGAGAAAAGTATTCAGAAATTTGATCGAGAAATGATAATGTTTTGTTTAGTCAATTTTCTTTGGGTTGATTGTATCACCATGTAATGGGATGGGCTTGATAGTGGGAAATAGTCTCGTCATTGTCGGTTTGTTTTCTTTGATATGCATTTACACATCATATCCTCTCTTATCCTACCCATACCTAAGCCAAGTTACAACCCATGTAAAGACCCCCGGATTTTTGTACTGAATTCATATATTCAGTGGTGGAGATTTGATTAATAAGCAAGCCTATGGTAATAGCATACTATGCTTTGATTTTGAGAGTTATCAATAAATTTCCTTTAAACACTTAAGTGTATAGAGCGATCTCCTTGTGAGGGTAACGGATCTTGTTGCATTGACTTCTGATGATATTGTTGAGTCTATTTGGATACTTATATTTTCTTTTAACGTTATACAAACTATGATTACTTGCTCTCTGGATTGTGATTCTGGCTTGAATGTTTCAATGTGTGCTATTTGAGATTGTTGAATGATGAAATGAAGGAGGGGAAGGAGTGAAGAGGAGAATGGTTGTATGGCATTGGCATTGTGAATGCTTGAGGACAAGCATTGGTTTGGTGTGGGGGAATTTGATAACATGCAATTTATTGAATTTATTTTTGTTATCATGGTTTGAATTTGAATTGTTTAATACCCTAATGGTTGGTTTTATTGAATTTTATTTTTGAATTGAAGATTTGGAGCAAATTAGGCTTAACAAGGCAATTTTGGAGCTAATTGGGTCAAGACATCTTATTGGACTTTGAAGAAGAGGAGTTTGAATTTTAATTTCAGCATTCTAGTAGAGTTTTTAATTTTCTCAATAAGAAAAGTCCTAATTAAATTAGAAAACTAGAAAGAAGGAAAGTTGCATTATTCTTTAGGAGAAAATGTCTTCTTTCCTATTTTCTATGAAGAGGAAGAGCCCTAATCAAATTGGAAGACTAGAAGGAAGGAAAGTTTCCTATTTTCACAAAAAGGAACCGGTTACCTTACTTATTTAAATACAAAAGGAGCTACATTCAAAGACACAACATAATACTCTCTACACAAGAAAAGGGAGGGCTGCTGCAGAGAAACACAATACTCCAAGGAGGTGGCTGCATCTTAAGGAGAAAAGAGAGAAATTTTATAACTGTTCATTCAATCTCTCATTAGGTTTTATTTTTTATTTTTTTCTCTCTTTTTAGGAACATTATTTTTTATTTTCTTGTGTTGATACTTACTACCATGAGTGGCTAGTTTCTTTATTCTGATTTAAGAGTAATTTTAATCAATTGTTTTTCATTGTGAGTTTATATATTTTATTTAATTTCTTGTCTTTTATTCAAGTATTCGTCGATTCTTGGTTTATTTTTATGAAAGATTGGTATTGGTTAATCTGACAAGTTAATTCAATATCAATTTTTCTAATGCATTCAGGATTTCAGTGATCCGTAATTGTCATGAATGAATGGTACGAGTAGCAAATAAGTTATGTATGTTTATGGGTCGTTTGCCGATATTCATTTTAACCTAAGGAATCGATGAACCAAGATCGAATAATTGTACGGCTATCCTGGTTATTTGTATTTTGGTTTAACTGTTTTCATAGAACTTAATGCTGTCATTATTTGATATGGAACGCTATCGTGCCCAGTCGATTAATGATAAGTTTTGATTGGATGTTGGGTTTAGTCAATTATTTTAGGAAAACACAAGATTTATTATGGCTATCCTAATAGATCTAAGGTTAAATGCTTGAATTACAAAAATAATATTTTCAACTAATGATCAATAAGACAATCGAATATATGAACCCTTGAATCGGAGTTTAGTGAATTGAATTTTTTCTTTAAATTTTAGTATTTTTGCATATTTGATTTGTTTTTTTTAATTTCACCTATTTAATTTTGATTTAGGAATTTTTTTTATAAACCCCCCATTTTATTTTGACATTTATTAAGGAGTTAAGTTAACATAATTTTCTTGGGATTCGACCTGGTAACCACTATTACTACAGTTTGTTGCATTGGGGAAATCAGTATTAATTTGAGGGTTTCGACAACCCGACCAGTCATTAAGTGAGATGTAAATAGTAAACTGGACTTGATAGGTCTCATCTTATATCATATTGGTAATATATCATTGGTCTTCTTTGTTTGAGAATTTTCACTGTATGCATATGCTATTGTGGATTTCAACCTGAATCTGTGTGAATGGGAGAATCCTTTGTGCTGCTACCTTGTGCTTGTCAAAAATATACGCATAAATCCATATAGAGTCGGAACTTTTTTATGTACATCAGTTTTGAAGCTTCAATGTGCAATTTTTTTTAACATTTTATTGATACTTTTAAGGCTTCCAAAGCTCTCGAGGAAAAGCTTAAAGCTTCAGGAATTCCATATGAGGTGCACATCTATCCTGGCAATGCACATGCATTTATGAACAGATCTGCAGAGGGTGTAGCAAGGAGGAAGAGCGTGGGAATGGCTGATGAAGATGATGCAGCAGTTGAGCTAGCATGGTCTCGCTTCCGCTCCTGGATGAGTTGCTTCTTAGCTTCATAAAATTATGCTTCATTTTCTACAGCTGTCTTTGTGCATTTTGCTTTCTACATCATATAATGGTCTGGTGTGTTATAACTAAAGACACTGAACCTTGATGTAGCCTACTTCAGTAAAAGCCCTTTCTACCCCTTGTGGGATGCCTGCTACCTAGTGTGAATACCATGCATGAAATGAAGTTTTCAGTCTAATATCCATTGCCTTTTGTTGGGTGTTGTTATATATGTGAGTAGTTTAATTAATTTTGATGAATGTTTAATCGGTCTCTCATCTTTAAGTAGAATTATCATGTCCATTTTGGTAACCCCTCATCTACCTTGGATTACTGTTAACACGTAAAAGCACTCGCACACAGCATTCGGACATTTCATCTTCCTGGTTGACATAGAGGGTGGCCTTCAACTGGGCATTATCAATGGGAACACCATCTTTTGGGTGGGGAATCGGTAGAAAGAAGTCTTTAATTGAGGCTACAACTTCGAAAAATTTTAGGACATAAGCAGGTTGTCTTTTGTCCTTTCAATGCATCCAGAAACATGACACGTTTTGGAATGTTATCTGAACATAATAAAAAATGTCCGAATGAAATGAACTGCTTAACCTTTGAAGCATTATTGATTAATTTGCCTAATTTGGATGGATATGGACTTTAGCACATCTGAAACCTTGTCCTCATACACAAAGCTGTTGCCGGTGGTGGCAACTAGCTGTATTTTTTAGGTACACTTGCTTGGAATATTCTGATTAAACATTATAAGTATGTTTACCGGTTGTTTTGTTGTTTCTCCTTTTTCTAAGTGTAGGTCCAACGAAGTGTTCGTCATGTCTCCATAGTAGTCTGAGTCTTTTAGGTCATTCGAAAGGCACTCTTTTTGGCGAACATAATTTTTTTTCTTTGACAATGTTAAGATGGAGATCAATATATGTGGTCAATGGACAAACTACAAGAAAACACGATTTTAATGATGAATTTAACAGCAAAAGTTTTAGAAATATTTATCGTTAATAATACATCGCAAAAATTTAACGACGAAATTTAAAAATTCCTGTTCAAATTAGCGATGGAAAAAAATTTCTTCAACAATTTTCATCATCGAATTTAGCAATGGATAATAGAATTTGTCGCTAAATTTAGTGACGAATTCTAAAATCCGTCGTTAAATTTAGTGACGAATCTAAGAACTTATCGTTAAATTCAGCAACAGATTATGGTATCTGTCGTTATGTTCAGCGATGGATTTGACTATCCATCACTAAATTCAAAGATAAATTTAACGATGGATATGAAAATTTAGCAAAAAAAAAAATTATTATTTTTCAGATTTTTCCCTATTAAAAAAAATGTCACGTTCAGCCAACATAAAAAGAAATGTTCATAAACTTGTTGCTAATTTGTCGTTGATAACAGACAACATGTACAACTATTTTCTTCTTAGCACCTGCCTACGCGTGCATGTGGCCGCACGCGCCTGTACACCAGCCAGCGCGTGCCTACCATCTTTTTTTTTTTTTTTGAGAAAATTGTCTTCACCCGAATTCGAACCTAACTATCATCGTGATTTTTAAGTTGTCACAACCACTGCACTATAATATTTTTTGTAAAGTCTTTTTTTATTATTATCTCATTCTCATTTTTTTTAATATTTATCTCATATTTATCTCACTCTCATATTTTTTTTTCTTATTTCACTTTTATCTCAATTCATTTTTTCTTTATCTTGGGGTAATTTTTTTTTCATTGAATATTTTTATTAAATTTTTCTAACTGTTTAAATTCGATTTTGATTAAATTGATACTAAATAAAAAAATAAAATATTTTTTTAGCCAAAAACATAAATTTGATTAATTAAAATAGAATAACAAATTATTTTTCTTGATTTATCCAATAAAATAAATAAAATTAAAAAAAGAATTTTAAAATAAAAAAATAAAAATGAAATAAATGAAAAAATAATAAAATAAAAATCCGCTAAAAAATCCGTTGTTAATAGGTTTATATATATATATATATATTTTAAACCACATCAGTAATAAAAAAATTCCAGCGTTAAAAAATCCATCACTAATCTTTAACAGACAATAAGTATTAGCGACGGAAAATTTCTATTGCTAAAAATTCCGTTGATAATAAGTTTACATAATTTTTTTTCATTGCACTGACGAATTAACAACGAAAATATTTCATCGTTAGAAATTTCATTATTAATCTGTCGTTAATAGGTTTACGTAAATTTTTTTTTTAACCCTAGGCCATTATACCGACGGATTATCAATAAAAATATTTTTATAACTAATTTTTAACTAATCCATTATTAGTTTTTTGATAACTTTTATTGACGTTAATCCATCACTATCACCGACGATCATTATTTTTTCATCAATAATATCCTATTTTCAAAAGTGTAAGAATATACCCGAGTGAAATCCATCGTACAAAAAGTCTCTCTCTCTCTCTCTCTCTCTCTCAAATTTCTAAAGACCAAAGGGAAATGACAATTGGGTCTGAAAAGAACCACCGGGAAACATTTGGTTTCCTACGCTGATATGGCCATGAAAAATCATGTCGTCCTAGTGTTTTGGACCACACAACTACTACTTTTTTACACAATTTCCCATAAATTAAAATTTTGCTTCTGATAGGTTGATGGCGTGTTTTGTGTGGGTTTTTTTTCAAGGTATTGTTGGTGGGCAACTTGCTTGCATTTATTGATCAATGCTTTGTTTTCAAATATTTTTGTAATTCGGGGGTCTCTTAGCTTGCAAGAGTTCCTATTTTTACTTGTATTATGTAGACCAAAAATTCTAAAATAATATTAATAGACTCTTAAATTAAATGATATTAATATCTCTTAAATAATATTTTAAATTTAAATTTTATATATAAAGAAAACGTATATCGAAAGAGTTTTGTTCTTAAAAATTTATTTCAACTTAAATCTAATTTATTCAAAATTAATATAAATATTGAATATCGATGATTTATAAAATAAAAATACTTTATATACATTTTACGATTTAAGATTTGATCAAATTTTATGATATTCTGCTTATTAATAGAATTAAAAAATTGTCATCTAATTCGATTTTTACTGCATGATATAAAATTTCTAAAATTTTTATATTAACAGTCAGCTTTTGAGATAAAAATTAAGTTTTTTTTTTTTTTTTTCCGAACTCTCCTCACCAACATTTTTCTCAAAGGAAATTATTGTTAAATAATTTTTCTTAATTCAACAATTATTAATTATGGACTTTGTTTACACGTGACTCAGGCTATAGTGACATTTTTGGCACTCGTGCGACTTTTGGGGCTGCGTAAAACTCATGACTTGCTTGTCAATCAGTTTTATCAAAATAAAATATCGGACGATAGAGAACAGCTTTAAATGAAGAGAAAGAGACTGGGACATGAAATGAAAAGTTGAGGTTTGTAATCGGTAAAAATTTGAACCAGGTTTATCAAATTCGAGCGAAAGAAATGATCGGACGGCCGGTATTTTTTTAAAATTAAATTTTTATTTTAAGTTATAAGAATAAAAAATAAGATTTAAAACAATTAATCATTTTATAAAAAACTTTATAATATTCTAACTGGATTAATAAAAAGAAATTTGAATATCGGTAAGTGATAAGTAATTTATTTATGTATATAAAAAAAAAAAAAAAAGAAGAATTTGAACAAGTTTTGGGGCTGAATCTAACGCCTTTCTCTTTAAAATTGAGTCAGATAAATACGTCTGATGCCCACACCACACTCACTCATTTTAGAAAATTCATTGACGTATTTGTCTTGTCACATTGCTCTCTAAGCAACTAGCAGTGTGTCCATGGTGCTCCAATAGTTGGACGATTGCCCACGGCATGTTCTTTCTAAATCAATATGACTTACAGAGACACAGAGAGAGAGAGAGAGAGAGAGAGAGAGAGAGAGAGAGAGAGAGAGAGAGAGAGAGAGAGGTCCCCCTTTTGCTCCTTTGGTGAGAGAAGTCAAAGTAATGGGCCTCTCTATGACAATGCAGGCTAACTTCTTTAATTTCTAAAAATTGATATCTGTCATCAAATGAAAATCATTAATTCTTTATTGAATTTGGCTAATAATCACCCACTAAGATACCATTTCGCTCTTTCTTCTCAAGACTCCCGTATGTCCGGTACTTATCCGGTACTTATCAAGGATATCACCATCTAATATCACCACTAGAAAGGTTGGAGTTATTATTAACAATATGAAAAACAGTTAGAAGTAGAGAGAGATTTCATGCGGCTGAGGCCAATTTAGTCTAACTAAGCACACTAACTTGTTTAAAATAAAATGTATTGGTCCCCAAGGGGACACTTAAAGTCAGACCCTCTCCCCCAATTCCGTGACCTACTTCAAATCTCGTGTTACCCAAAAAAATAAAATAAAATAAAATGTATTGAGTTGTTAAGTTGTAAATTATTAAGAAGATTTTCAAAACCCCACTAAGATTTTCCAAGATTACATCATTTTGTTAAATATCCATGCCTTTGGAGGACAATTTCTTGTTAATTATGTTTTAAAACTAATGGATAACATTTCTTCTGTTATTTAATTTGTTTCATCTTTGTCTCAAGCTGAGGTCGCAAAATTAAAGACGTCTGTCTCACAATTTTTGAATTTTATCTAACTCTATCAAAAATACTCGAACCTAAGTTTTAAAGTTTCATGATGGACAAGTTTGAAGTTACCTTGACAACGTATGATGGGGTTTTTCTATTTTTGTATGTGGGTACAAGATAAACCTAAGATCGACATAAAAAAATGCGAAAAATTTTTCAGAATTAATGTTTTTTTAATGCAGGCCCTTTTGTTTAATATTCTATTTAGAAGTGATTAATTGACATCATACACTTTGAAACTTAGAATGATCCATTTGAGCTTTGACAAAGTTTCATTCATATTGTTGTCCATTAAATTAAAATATTGATTCCTTGAAAATGATGCTCTAACTCGAATACCAGGCAATCATGCTTGGTACCCTCATGAAAATAGATTAATATACAAGTAAATATTTGAATACAAATCTTTTTATTTTTTATTTTTGGATTAAAAGAATGCAGACGAGTATTGTTACCCTCTCTAGATATGATTATAAGAGTTTTCACCCTTGTAAAATTTATTCTGCATTGAAAAGATTAATTTGAATTTAAACTTTTATTGATTAGATATCTTATAACTCTACGTTTTGATACCAAGGATTTCTAACTTTACTCTGAAGTATTAATATGTATGTGGGGGTGACAGAATTATTATTAATTTTTTTGGTTATATAAAAATTATAAAAATTACGAAAATATATATATTTACAAAAAATTTGAACACTAGATCTGAGGACACATGAGTAAGAGTTTTTTATCATTCGGGTGTTTTACAAAAATAATATTACTTTCATTGTGGAGGGGGCTATCACCAAACTTATTATTAAAGAAATTAATTTTATGGGCTTAGATAGTTCAAGGGTGTACAGTCCACCACCCACACTAAAAGTCCTGTAATCTTTCTTTTTTCTTTATTCACATTGCCTTTAATCTTGACGCTCCAATTTGAATTTTAATATTGCAAGATTTTTTCAACTCTATTCACCATTGTGCAACATAGTAATCAAAAATCTCAGTTTCTCATCCCAATCTCCTCTCTCTCTCTCTCTCTCTCTCTCTCTCTCTCTCTCTCTCTCTCTCTCTCTCTCTCTCTCTCATATTTTTCCTTTCCCAAGTTGTTTGAACAAAGTACATTGGGATTGTAGCATTATATTAAACCGTACGGTGATCATGTAACGTGGTGTCATTTTTTTGACATTCAAACTTGCACACGCGCGCACACGCATATGAGTTTATATATATATATAATATACTAAATTTTTTTATATTGAGTCGTCGAACACTTTACCCCTTAATCAAAAGTTTCATGTTCAGATTCTGAAAATAATAAAAAAAAATTTAAAAGAATGAATCTCTAAAATAGACTCTATAGTTCTCGAATCGGATTAATAAAAAAAATCTGAATTCTGATGATAAAATATATATATATATATATATATATATATATATATATATTTATATATAATATGCCGTTCAAGGAAAACTCTTGTTTTTATTAAAAGACTCATGAGTTTAGAATTATATAATAAAAAATAATTTTTCAAGTAAAACGGAATAAGTTACTAAAACTCAAATATATTTCTTTGGAAATTATTAAATATTCTAATTACTTTACCATAACAGATTTTACCAAGTGAGACATGTTTCATAAGATTTCATAAGATTTCATAAGATTTGATCTAGCTCAACACATAAATCTGAATGAAATGGAAAAGAAATTGAATGTAATATATGAAAAGGGTCATCGGCATAATTACTCACACTTAGTGTTATTATTGCAACAATAATTAAATATATAAAGAAACCTGGTTATAGGTATAATGAGGAGAGATGAGCTTACTTTTTTACATTACCATTTTTTTTTAAAAAAAGCTAATGCTTTAGCTCCAACTTTCTCATCTTGAGTTGGAGTTAATAATTAGTCCAAAGAGATGGCTAGAGAATGAATGGGTCATTCTATAGAGCCACTATTATATCGACTCAGAGAAGTGCCGCCTGGAAAGAGCATTTTGTTGTTCAGAGCAGTGAACACCATCAAGACCAGAGATACCAAAACTGAGAGTGCTGATAACCCTAGCTTTATTCCATGGGCAACTCCACCCTTCACTTCTTGGGCATACTTTGCAGATGCCAAAGCTAAGACTGACAGTGGAAATGAATAAGCCCACCATGCCACGCTGTACTTTCTCATTGATTTCTTGAATAATGTTGGCCTTGATACCTATTTCCTCACAAAATACCAAAAAGAAATTATATACTTTTACTATTTAGATTACTACTTTTTTTTTTTGGCTAAAATATAGAATTAATAATAGATAAAACTCTGAATGAGTAATAACTCAATTGATAACATTCATTTCCCCTTTCTTTAGAAATATTGAGTTCGAGTCTCTTTTACTTGGCAAAAACAAATGACAAACAAAACTTGTCACTTTAAAACAGATCATAAAAGAGAAATTCATTAGTTCGAAAAAAATAATATTTTAGCAAATGTTATTAAAAGTTTCAAAATTATTGTTAAAAACTTAAAAGGTCGTGAAAATTTTTTAGAATATAAAAATTATAACTTCTATCAATCATTCTCTCTGTCTCTAATGTAAATCTTAGGTTTTGCCTTTGACTATCGATCAATAATTGGGATATTGGAATAACGAATAAGAAGTATTATGGTTCCTGCAAAACATAGTATCAAACATAAAAACATAGGATGCAATATTAGCCACTAGTTTGTCATTTAAAAGTAAAAACAAAAAGCATATATTAGACATAGGAATTAAAGCCTAAGCCACTATTTTTCCCTCGCTAAAAAATAGAAACAACAGCATCTATGAGGCTTATAATGATTACGAGCCAGCTTGGGAGAAAAAGAAGCATCTATCAATTTGCATAGTGTGGTCATGGTCTTTTGGGGTGCATGGCACTAATGCAGTCACTGTAGAAAGTACATCAAAATGAGTCATCGTCCCAAAAACTCTTTTATTTCTTTCTTACCCACTTCACTATTCAGGCAATCTGTGAATGGTATGCGATTGCTGCTTTTGGTTGACTGCAGTGAACCACTGATTCATCACCCTAATATATATTCATGTTGGTGCACACCACTCTCTCTCTCTCTCTCTCTCTCTCTCTCTCTCTCTGGTGAATCTTTTTGGTTTGAGACATGAAAATGACAAGCGCACTAGTGTGAAAGAGTTTCATTGTGGCCTACTTGAATTCTTCCTCTAAACATGGTCACTTTCAAGTTTCGCCTAATTTCTTTCCACTCTAAAGGAGGATTTCTTTCAAATGTAATTTTCACACACGTAAGACGAAGAAGATGGATGAAACCATTATCTAGTTCAAGAAAAGAAACGTTGAGGAGAACCTAAGAAACCAACAAACAGTAATTAACAAACTTACCAGGGACATGAAGAGGAAGAGAGACAGGAAAAACAGCATCTTGGAGGTAACATCAAAGGTCCCAGAAATAGAGTCCCAAGCCAAGCTTGCCATGCTTGGTGCTGCAATGAACATGAAAAATACAGGCCTAAGCATAGCCGGAATGCTGTTGCTTCCCGATAACCTTTGATAAAGTGTGACGAAAAGCACCAAATAGTGAGCCATTCCAAGTGAGAACAAAAAAAGTGCGGCCTCTTTCCATCCCATTTGTGCTGCAGCCGAAGACCCAGCTAAGTTTCCAATCACTGATAGCTGACTCGTTGGATTTGCCACCGTCGATAGAAACCTCTTTCCTTTAGTAAACCATTGTCCATATATTTTCACATCAAGCGCCAATATTGGAACCGTAAAAACCCACCAAAGAATCAAATAGTGAAATGTTTTCGGAGATAGAAAAGGCGATGTTTGAAGCAAGAGCAGCCACGAAATCCATGGAGCAAACAAGTAGTTCACTCCTATGTGGTCAAAAAACTCGGCTTTCACCTTCTCAAAGTGTAGCAAACACCTCAACAAGTAGACAAATGAGAGAGCGCCTACTGTGAATAGAGCAACTGACCATAGAAGGACAAAAGCCGTTGAAGGTAACATGCGATAAACATGGAAAGTTATGTGACTATCGCCTCTATCTTCGCCTTCTCCTAGAGTTTCCCATAGCAAGGCTTGAAAACATAAAGAAAGGCCTATTCTAAAATACCCTGCATGGAATTGGATTAAGATTTGCGATATCAAATGTTGATTAGCAACAACTTTTTTCACCGGCTCAGTTGTGGTAGGGGAAGTTTCTACGTTAACTGCTATCTGGATTTGTTGTGTAGGTGATGCATTGTGATCTTCCATTTGAGGTTTCTTTGAGAAATAAAATGGTTATCTCTCTAAGTAGTCATGGAAACACAACATATATATTGTGAATGCGTGAGACTAAAAAGCGATTTTGAAAATGTTATGTATTATGAGTATTGATGGAGAGAGAAGCAGGCGGCTGCCTGGGCTGGCCCTTTAGGACTTTGATGTCATTTAGTTGGTTCAGGCCCTACGCAGCTAGATTCATGCTTTGTGGGGCCCCCATTTGGGCTTGGGCTCAGGAACGGCTTATCGCCTTCATCTTTCTGGTTCTGGCCCCTTGTCAACTTTTTTTTTTGGTAGAGACTGGGAGGGAAAAAAAAAACCACAAGGGCCTAGAGGAAGCCCAACAGAACACTAACCAAACAAATACCCGGCCTTTCGGCCAACCGCCTTCATAGGCACAGTGCCATCTTTATCCATTTCCAAGAACCGGAGAATGGATCTGGGGGGTCTTCCAACAAAGTAAGACCTTCAGAACCAGCTTTCCCAAGCTTGGCCAGATGATCAACACACCTGTTAGCCTCTCTAAAGACATGCATGACCCCATTGCTCCCTAACTCCATTGACAGCTTTTTGCACTCCGAAATAGCGTGGAAGAGAGGGTAAGAAGACTCATTTTCCACTCTCAACATATGAGATAAGACCATGTTATCCACTTCCACCTCAACATCCACCAACCCCTTCTTTTTGGCAAGCTAGAGGCCTTCTCTTAGAGCCCACACTTCAGCCATCAGAGCACCCACTTTCCCTATGTTCAAGATGAAACCCATGACCCAATTACCTCTCTAATCTCTCAAGATACCACCCCCACTAGCTTTGCCGGTCCTTGTTTCCACCACCCCATCAGTGTTTAATTTTACCTTTCCTCTATCCGGAGGGAGCCATCTAACCTTGACAGAGGAGAGCTGCTTTTGCCGATTAATACCGGGTGAGCTTCTTCACAGTCCTTAGCAAATTCCTCAATCAGACCCTGTAGAAATATGCCCATTATGGGCATTTGGGTAATTAAGGAATGGGGTAACTCACATTCTTAATTACCATTAACCAATATTATTTGGTAGCCCCCCACCAATTAAAAAAATTGGTCTTGCCTTCCTTTTGTAAGAGGGAACAATGGAGGAAACCATGGCTAGGGTTTCAAAGAATTCTCTAGAGAGAGAAAATAGATTGAGGGATGGAGATTTTCGCGTAGAAAAATCTCTCATCGTCAAGCAAATCACCGGATGTAGAAGGTTGCGGCGTTGTGACACTGTGGTGGTGATTCGACTAATCTCGTGATCACCATCCCGACCGCGAAATCGGATCAAGTAACGTGCCGCTTGAAGATTCTACGAATTGAGGTATCTTAAACCCGATCTATTTTATTTTCGAAAAATTATTGTATACTTCCGTTGCATGAGAATCCTAATTAAATTCAACATTGGTATCAGAGTATACGTTGGATTAGGAAAAATAATTTTTCGGATTTGATTTTTCGGATGGGGTCTGGATTACGGATGAGTTTCGTGAATTCGAGAATACCGTAGGAATACCCATGGCCCAGCGATTACAAATATATTTTTTGTTTAATTTTCCGAACATGTTTGGGCCATGAAAAGTCCGGTCGAAATTTGCGACCGTACGAACATGAAAACCGTAGATCTATGGCTTTAAAGGGCGGATCCATGCATGAAAATGTTATAAGAGTGTTTCTAGATCTACAGTTTTATGTCTTTTATTGTATGTTTTGGGTGTTGGAAACCAAGATTTCCGAATGGCCGCGGAGGGTCGCTACTGAGGTGGTTGATTTTCACTATTTTTGGACTTGAATCCTCCTAAAATCGAGTGTAGGATGTTTGGAGGAAATCCATTAATATTTTCCAGTCGAAAAATGCAAGAAAAAACAGCCGGATTCGTGTTTTCCAAAAAACGAGTCGAAAAACCCGTTGCAGGACCCGTCGGGCGAAGAAGGACCGACCCAGACCCGCGGGCGCGTGACACGCACGCGCTAGGAGGCGCGTCTAGTAGGCGCGTGTAGTGCACGCGCCACACAGGCGAGTGGAGAGGGGGAAGGCTGATGTCGGGTCGGACCCTGACCCGGACCGACCCGACCGGGTCGGACCATTGACCGGGCGGTCGGGTTAACCCTGACCCGTTGACTGACCCGGTCTGACCGGCTCAACACGGCTCAGCGCTTGAGGGCGCGTGAGCAACACGCCGCGACTGGGCGCGCGTGAGCCGAGCCACGCCAAGCGCGTGAGAGGCGCGCCGCGCGTTTGCCGCTTGCGGCAGGCAGCTAGCGGCGCGTGGAGGCGCGTGGCGGTGCGTGGAACGCACCGCCGGAGAGCAGCGGCGCGTGAGGTCACTTAAAATTGAATTTTTTCAATTTTTTAGGGGTCTTATATCCATAAATATGACTTTTTGTGGATTTTTGTATGCCGATTCAAAGTCCAAATGGTAAGATGCGATTCTAAGTTGTGGTGTATGGTGTCCGTTGACTCATACGCTCGCTTTGGGGTCTGTACTCAAGTCATTTTGGTCTTAATGATTCGTAGGGCGTACAAAAATGTGATAATAAGCATCTACAAGTCACAAATATTTCTCTTAATGTGTTGAGAACTGTCGTATTAAATTTTTGCAAGGAGAGTAAACTGAATGATATGATTTGCGCGATTTTATTAGTAGATTCAGTTTATTCTCGAGAGGCAAAATCTAACGGGAATCTGAGGCAAGAGATGATGGGCCCCAGTGTGGGCACCGCGCCTTAGGGTATACGAGATAAAAGGACCTATCGTGCCTGGTAGAGAATAATTGTCAAATTAGGGCAATGTTTATCAGTGACATGCACGATTACTAAATCTCATTCTACGAGACATATCCTAAGGAATTGTCGGTTCGTCTTGTCCCATAAAAGTATTGTGTTGCTCTCTTCGGCTCCTAATGTGAGGATGTAGAAGAAAATGGATAATCATACAATGAGCTAAATGTCGAGTATGATTACCGAGTTAAGATATACGGACAAGCAAATTTCGGATGACATTTAGGTACTAGATGTGATCCAGTTTTTATCTGATTCATGGGAAACCATGAAATCCTATCTCACATTTGACGATAGTATTCGTACTTTCGTTGACATAAATACGTAATGTGAGCTCGATGAAGAGCACCTAGAGGCAAGTAGGCCACACTCGAGTCATGCTTATTCAAAGGAGTCGAGAAAGGACTTTCTCAGCGCTAAGCTAATAGCATAAGCATGCGAACGAGACTCGAGATTTAGGTAATAAAAATCATCCGAGTAAACCGACAATGAGGTACAAGAACGCAAGAAGAAGGAATTTGATTAGAGCAAAGTAAATTGCTACGTTTGAGGTAAATTTGGTCATTTCGCTCGTGAGTGTGACGAGCAGAAATTAATATCCTTCTTTTTTACGTGGTTTGAGATTTGTCTCATTCACTATAATACTCGCTGATTTCTCTCCTTTGAAATCAGGAGCAACCGACCACGTAACTCGAGATAGGAGTGCGTAATCCGTCAAATGAATCCTTAAGCTTGGAGGATTTACGTTAAGGACAGAGCATTTGTCGTTGTCAGAGGGAACGACACTTGCCATGACGTTCTTAATACTGTAGGCATTCGACGGATCTACAATTAGTACCTTGTCTAAAATTGACTAGGATATGCGTGAAATTATTCCTTTCTTTTAATATGACAATTTTCTAAATTATTCTGATTTTAATCCATGATGCAATGTATGCACTGGGTGCTACTCCTTCTAATGGTTTCTTGTCGTTCTACTACTGTCTTTACATCTGATTGCGTAGATGATAATGTAAATGAATGATATAGTAGACTTAAACACATAGGGTAAGAGATGATGAATCGGTTAGTAGTGAGAGGTTTATTGGACCCGCTGACCACATTCGAGTTACCCGTTGTGAGTTTTGTCTAGCCGGCAAAATGCCGAGAAAACCATTTGACGATGCAATGAGAGCTGGGACTCCATTGCAGTTAAACTATTGTGCCTTCCTTCTTTTTCTTGTAGTCTTATGAGCATGAGAGCCTGAAATGGAGTTGTGTAGATAATTATAGACGCTTACATGCATTTCGATTCATCTATCTGATCTCGCATAAGTCTGAGGCATTAGACTGTTTCAGGAGGTTCATAAGCGAGATTGAGAATCAGTTAGATTTGAAAGTAAAGACTCTCAGAACTGAGCGAGAACACAAGTATTCGTCTAAACTACACATGGGGCTCTGTTTTCGAAAAGAGTTTTACGAGACTACTAACTATTAGTCAGTTCCCCATTTGAGCTTTGGATAGGGAGGCAGTCTGATCTTAGCCACTTGAGATTATGGGGTTGTGCCACGATTTCTTGCATTCACACGGTGAGTTAGGCCCGCGAGAAAATATGTGTTCCTAGGCGAACGCGGACGGCACTGTAATCGAGATTGAGTCTCGTAATACTATATTTCTTGAGAATGATTTCCCTAAGAGAGGTGAAATCAATTTGGACCCTACCCTTTATGCAATGGATGAGCCTAGTGGCTCGGGGAGCCCAGCGGCGGGATACAAGAATCCACTACGGATCTTGATCTCAGTAGGAGCGATCCATCAAGAGATAAATATTTTTTTTTCTCCTCCTAAGAGTATCGAGAATGCGTATTTAAACGTTATTTCTCGATTGAGGGTGAGACCCTCGTTGCGACTCTAAAGGATGATGAGAAATCTAAAACGGTCCGAATGGCTCTCGAGAGTTCTGCAAAATATGTAAAAGACCGTTTATTGAAGGTCACAAATGAAGAGAAGGAGTTGATGAGAATCAATGGGGTCTGGAACCTAATTGATTTGCTTAAGGCGGAAGGACTATTGGGAACAAGTAGGTTCTCAAAGTCAAGATAAAGGTTAACGGATTGATGAAGAGGTAAAGAACCCGTCTAGTAACCAAGGGTTACACTTAGACTGAGGGGTGGACTATCGATGAGTCATAGTCTAATTTATCTCGATCCGTTTATCTTTCAGCGATTGTCACGAACATGGATCAAGAGTCACATCACAAGGACGTAAAGACCGTTTTCGTAGTGGAAGTCTAGATGAGGCGATCTACATAGAGCATCCCTCTGGGTTCGTTCTAGTAGATCAGGTGGATAAGGTCTATTGATTTCAGAAATCAAAATACGATTTTAAGCCATCATCTAGACAATGGCGATTGAGATTTCACGAGAAGGTGATATCTTATGGTTTTGTAATAATCGAGTAGGATCATTGCATCTATCTGATACGTCCCGATGACTCCTTTATGAGTATGTTCTCATATGTAGGTGACATACTGTTGGCCGGGAACAACAGAGAGTATCCAATGACCATTGTAACATGGTTATGAGGTTTTAGTTCATTCTCAGATTTTGGATCCATAAGGATCGCTTGAGAATGGTGTTAACTTTTTAACAAGAGTTTTACATCATGTAGATTCTTGAGTATTTTGAGAAGAGCGATGACAACCTAACAGATACTCTTATCGCTAAAGGTAAAAAAACCTGAATCTTGACACGTGTCCTAGAATTTATAAAGAAATAAGGGAGATAAGAAGAATCCCTTATTCCAGTGCAAAATACATTTCTAGTGTATGCGATAAGGGATATACGTATGATATACAGTTTAATGTATGCGATGAGGCATACATGACCAGACGTTTATTTTATGGTCGATCTGGTGAGTAGGTATTAATAGAATCCTGGAAGGGATCACTGTAGAGCAGTGAAAAAGGATTCTGAAATATCTCATTTGAACTGCAGAGCTCTCCATGTGTTACGGATGAGGTAATTTGCGTTTTGTGATTGAGATTCAGATACTGACTGGGAGTAGTGATCTGAATAAACGCAAAAGGTTTTATCTTCTTAGAGCAGTAAGAAGAGAACATGTATATCTCTATTTACGATAGAAAAATAGAGACTGAGCTTGTAGTATGCTCAATTGCAATTCATGAGATGGTTGGCTTCAGAAATTTTCTGGAAGACTTGGGGGTTGTGGCAAATAGTGGAAGGTCAGTGATGATTATTGTGATAATCAGACCGACACTGTCAACAAATGAGACCCTAAGTATTATAGTAAAGCCAAACACATTGATACCGAAAACCACTTTATTAGAGTTATTACCGAGAAGGGTATTGTGACATCTAAGTACACCTTGACATACAGCATAAGAGCTGATCTGAAAACCCGTTGTGACAGATTCCTTTGTGAGATAAGGAATCATTGGGTTTAATGTATTTTTTCATTTCTCATTATATATTGTTATAGATGCTTATTTTAATATATGACATGTATGCATTATTGGATCACATATTTAATTCATGCATCATTTGTTGTCATATATTGTGATCTTGTGATAAAAGATGTGTCAGACAGGCATGGTCGACTCTCTCACACGAGTGACTACCTCCGACTCTGAGTGAGCGGAGATGAGACGGATTCTAGTTGTAAGAGGCTTTGAGAGTAGTGCTATTAGAATATAAGTCGCCCTGATATGTGTTCAGGATGAGATCATATGCGATATGACCGATATGGAAATACCCACATTCATGTTGTCTGTAAATAGCCAGATTTGAGATCTCAGATATCACTTGCGATTTGTGATATTATCTCTGAGATGCTCTCTCTCAGATCTCTGGGTAAAGTCTTATGTGTAGATTGAGTCCCATACCTGTACAGTGTTAGAGAAATCTGACATATGCCCTTTGAGAGATGGGGGAATAACATTATGGCACGTGTTTCATACCACGTGTGATGAGACGACCATGGGACAGTGGGAGCTATTTTTTGAGACGATAGTTTGATCTTGATCCCCGTTCCCACTGTGTGAGACCTGAGATCCATTGGGTGGGATCTCTTATGCCCTTATTACTTTCGGCTGTCTCTAGAAGTTTTGGTTCAGTGATGCTACTTTAGTCTGTTTACCTATAACCCGGAAGATAAATTGAGGTCTAAGGGGCAGGTTTAGGAAAGCAGCTGAATTGAGACCGACAAATTCGAGTTTGGGAAAAGAAAAGCCAATAGACATTACATCATTGTCATGTATTCACAGGTCGACCTATTATGTTAATCCATGTTGGGATTCAAACATAATAATGAATACATAGTCGAGCAAATTGATTGGGGATCACTTTTGATGAGGAAAGTGGCTCGATGGATGTAAATGCATTGAGTTTGGGGTATAGCGAGTTCTTATTTTACTAACAGTGACTACTCGATCATCCTAACAGGTGTATCGAAAGTCTTTGCTTGCAGGTGTACTCGCCGGTCGCACGACGCACAATCCTGTATGAAGGTCCAGCAGGGTGATGTGATAAATCGCATGAGTTGCGATCTTGTGATTGACGAAAGTGAAATGCCCTCATGTGCAAGTGGGAGATGTAGAAATATGCACATTATGGGCATTTGGGTAATTAAGGAATGGGGTAACTCCCATCCTTAATTACCATTAACCAATATTATTTGGTAACCCCCCACCAATTAAAAAAATTGGTCTTGCCTTCCTTCTGTGAGAGGGAACAATGGAGGAAACCATGACTAGGGTTTCAAAGAATTCTCTAGAGAGAGAAAATAGAGTGAGGGATGGAGATTTTCGCGTAGGAAAATCTTTCATCGTCAAGCAAATCACCGGATGTAGAAGGTTGCGGCGTTATGACACTGTGGTGGTGATTCGACTAACCTCGTGATCACCATCCCGACCACGAAATCGGATGAATGAACGTGCCGCTTGAAGATTCTACGAATTGAGGTACCCTAAACCCGATCTATTTTATTTTCGGAAAATTATTGTATGCTTCCGCTGCATGAGAATCCTAATTAAATCCAACAGACCCATTATGACAGAAGGAGTCTTAACCCCGTTCCTCCTTTTCGAAAGACACCAAATAACAGCTACAAACATTCCCTCCTCTTGAAGAATCCTGCTTCTGAACCTTCTCTCCACTCCTTTCTTCATCCAGATAGCTGTAGGGCTGCTCCAGAACTCCCGTAGGTTGTAAACTCCAGGACAAATCATAAGCCAAATATCCTTGACCTCCTTGCAGTCTCTTAAGACATGAACCACTGATTCTGCACTTTCTTTACACACTTCACATTTGTCACTCTCTGTGATCCCCCTCTTCCTTCTCTTTGCATTTGTCATAATTTTCTCCCTAACAGCTAGCCAAATGAAGAACCTAACTTTCTTTGGACAATTGGTTCTCCAAATCCATCCCCAATCCCTATTCCTCTGACCTTGCGAGTAACTATTGTCCTGCAGCATCCAATACGCACTGGCCACAGAAAAATTGCCATATCTAGTCTCCCCCCATCCGAACTGGTCACCAACCTCCCTACTCCTAGGAATCAAAATACCTCTTATCTTCTCAACTTTCTCCCCACTTATATAATCTCTCAGCTTCTCAACCTTCCAAAAACCCCCATCATCAATAAAGTTACCGACTTTCATTTCCTGCAAGCTTCTAACTTGGGGATGAATGGCATAGGCAGTCAAATTCTCCCTCCCTACCCACGTGTCTTGCCAGAAGTTGATACTTCTCCCATTACCCACTTTCCATTTCAGATCCATTCTGAGACAATCCTACTCTTAACAAGGCCTCTCCACATATTAGAGCCTCCTACCTTTAAAGAGAGGGTGACCATGGTTCCAGAGGTGCAGGCTTTGGTTGTAGAATTGTCTAAACCAAACCACTTATAGATGGTTTTAGTTCCGATTCCTCAACAGTTTGGTTCTAGTTTGGTTTTGATTTAAACCTTTTAGAACCAAAAATTATTCATTATTCATGTGTGTTAACTTATATTGATTTGTGTTGTGCTTTCAGTTGTAATGTCATACAAATTTTTATTAATTTTCTCAATTATCTTTTATTATCTTGTTGGAATGATACATTTATTTAGAAATGTTTTCTATTACTTAAAAATGTTTATTTTAGGAAAATAATTATAGTTTTTGAATGATTGATTTAGATCTTATTTTATGGCCTATTTTATGGCTGTAAATTAGGAGTAAATTAAGAGTTAGTTTTCTAGTTCTTTATCTATCTCATTATATATATAGATGAGACACATTACCTCCTATGAATAAGATGGAGATTATTCGGCTATGTATTCTGAAACTTACTGATTCCACATGGTATCAGAGCTTTAGGCTCGTTTCTGGTATCAAAATCCTGTCATAGTTTTTCTCTCTCATTTTTTTTGCAACAATTCTCATCTATTATTTCTAGAACAAGCCACTATATCCGGCACATCAAGTGTGGGTGACCACATACTTGGTTCTAGTCCAACTAGATCCTCTTCTTCAAAAACCAATCTTTTAATCTATGATAATCTCTTTACAAAACTAATCATCCACAAACTCAATGGAGAAAATTATCTCCAATGGTTCCAGTCAGTCAAGCTCTTCATCAAAGGATGAGAAAAGATCGGTTTTTTATCTGGAGTAACGAAAAAACCGGAGAAAGGTCCTGAAGTGATTGAGATCTAGGAATCGGAGAATGCTCTAATCATGTCCTGGTTGATAAATTCAATGGAGCCATCAATCAGCAAAACGTACATGTTTCTTACTACCGCCCAAAAAATCTGGGAGGCTGCAAAGAAGACTTTCTCAGATCTGGAAAATTCAGCTCAGATTTATGAAATTTCTACTCAAATTTGGAATACAAAATAAGGTAATCTAAGTGTCTTACAATATTACAATACTCTCAAAACCTTGTGGCAGGAGTTGAATTTATTTTATGATTATGAATGTCATTGTCCACAAGACAATGTAATATTTAAGAGAATGATTGAAAAAGAGCGTGTTTTTGCTTTCTTGGCTGATCTGAATAATGATCTCGATGAGATTCGTGGAAGAATTCTTGGATGTGAGATCTTGTCATCTACTTGGGAAGTATTCTCCGAAGTCTGCAGGGAGGAAAGCAGAAGGAACGTTATGCTGGGAAAGGAAACTCGAGAGACTCTTGAAACGGAATCATCAGCACTGGCAGCCAAAAGCAATCGATTCTCTAATACCTCAAATGGAGGTAACGATACTCAGAATAAAATGGGAAATAGACCCTAGTGCGATCATTATAAAAAATCTGGTCATACCCGTGAGACTTGCTGGAAGTTGCATGGAAAGCCTCTTTATTTGAAAAATGGACAATCTGATCAAGTGACTAGCAGAGCTCTTCAAACGGGTTTAGAAGAATCAACACTCGAAAATTCTCTAGTTTCCCTCAATAAAGAACAATTGGAAAGTCTCATGAAACTTCTGAATTCAATTTCTATTCCATCTGCCTTTATTGCACAGAAAGGTAATTTTTCTCAGACTTTTAGTGTGCTAATTGAGGACAGAACACTTTGGATCCTAGATTCTGGTGCCTCTGTAGCAGGTTGTTCTTCACTCTTCTCCACTTATACTCCTTGTGCTGGTAACTTGAAAGTAAAGATTGTTGATGGTTCATTAGCCACTGTAGCAGGGAAATGGTCAATTATTTTATCAAGAAATCTGACCTTAAAATCTGTACTTCATGTTCCTTTGCTTACATGTAATCTGTTGTCCATTAGCAAACTCACTCATGATTAAAATTGTGTGACTAAATTTGGTTCCTCCTCATGTCAAATTTAGGAACTGGTTTCGGGGAAGATGATTGGCAATGCTTAAGAGTATGGAGAACTTTACTACCTTGACAAAGAAGACTCAAATAGACAAAATTCAGTTTGTAAATTCTTTTCTGTTTCTTTATGTGAAAATAATGTCATGTTGTGACACTATAAACTCGGCAACCCTAGCTTTCCCTACTTGAAAAATTTATTTCCATCTCTTTTCAATAATAAAAACACATTTTCCTTTCAGTGTGAGATTTGTCAATTTTCTAAACATTATCGTGTATCTTTTCCAGTACAGTCATATAAGCATGCCACCCCTTTCTCAATAATACACAGTGATATTTGGGGTTCTTCACGAATTAAAAATTTATCGGGGGCAAGATGGTTTATTACCTTTATCGATGATCATACTAGACTATATTGGGTATATCTCTTGAAGGCAAAATCTGAAACAGAATATGTCTTTAAAAGTTTTCATTCAATGGTCAAAATCCAATTTCAAACCTAAATTCAGATTCTTAGAACAGACAATAGGAGCAAATATTTCACAAATATTCTTGGGGCATTTCTTCAAGGAGAGGGAATCATTTATCAAAGTAACTGTATAAATACTCCACAACAAAATGGGTTGGCGGAAAGGAAAAACAGACACTTACTTGAGGTTGTCAGATCCTTAATGTTCACCACAAATGTGCCAAAACCTTTTTGGGGGGAAGCTATTCTTACTACCTTATTTCTCATTAATAGGATGCCTACTCGGATTCTAGGATACAAGACTTTTCTATAAGTGTTTCAAAATGTCTATCCAACAAACCGCCTAATTACCAATTTAACACTTAGGATATTTTGGTGTACCTCCTTTATTCATATCCATTCTCATAACCATAACAAATTTGATCCAAGGGCTGTGAAATGTGTTTTCCTTGGATATTCACCAACAAAAAAAGGATATAAGTGCTTTGATCCAAAAATTAAGAAGATTTTAGTTAGTATGGATGTTTCCTTCTTTGACACTACAAAAAAACACGTTTTTTGCGACGAACTTTAACGACAAATTTTTTTCGTTTCAATTTTGCGATGAATTTTACGACGAAAACTTTTTTTGTCACTATTTGCAACGAAATTTCCAACGAAAAAAAAGTTGTAGCTAATTTAGCGACGACCGGAAATTCGTCACAAATTTTGCAACGAATTTTCTAATTCGTCGCAAAATTTGAAAAAAAAATTATTTATATATATTTATTAAATAATTAATTAATTTTGCGACGAATTTAGAAATTCGTCGCTAATTTTGCGACAAATTTCGGAATTCGTCGCAAAATTTGAAAAAAAAAATAAAAAAAATAAAAAATTAATATATATTAATTAAATAATTAATTAATTTTGCGACGAATTCAAAATTCGTCGCTAATTTTGCAACGAATTTTCAAATTCGTCGCAAAATTTGAAAAAAAAAATTAAAAAAAAATAAAATATTAATATATATTAATTAAATTATTAATTAATTTTGCGACGAATTTTAAATTCGTCGCAAATTTTGCAACGAATTTTCTAATTCGTCGCAAAATTTGAAAAAAAAATTATTTATATATATTTATTAAATAATTAATTAATTTTGTGACGAATTTAGAAACTCGTCGCAAAATTTGAAAAAAAAATAAAAAAAATAAAATATTAATATATATTAATTAAATAATTAATTAATTTTGCGACGAATTCTAAATTCGTCGCTAATTTTGCAACGAATTTTCGAATTCGTCGCAAAATTTGAAAAAAAAAAATTATTTATATATATTTATTAAATAATTAATTAATTTTGCGACTAATTCTAAATTCGTCGCTAATTTTGCAACGAATTTTCGAATTCGTCGCAAAATTTGAAAAAAAAAAATAAAAAAAATTAAAAAAAAATAAAATATTAATATATATTAATTAAATTATTAATTAATTTTGCGACGAATTTTAAATTCGTCGCTAATTTTGCAACGAATTTTCTAATTCGTCGCAAAATTTGAAAAAAAAAATTATTTATATATATTTATTAAATAATTAATTAATTTTGTGACGAATTTAGAAATTCGTCGCTAATTTTGCGACCAATTTCGAAATTCGTCGCAAAATTTGAAAAAAAAATAAAAAAATAAAATATTAATATATATTAATTAAATAATTAATTAATTTTGCGACGAATTCTAAATTCGTCGCTAATTTTGCAACGAATTTTCGAATTCGTCGCAAAATTTGAAAAAAAAAATTTTATTTATATATATTTATTAAATAATTAATTAATTTTGCGACGAATTCTAAATTCGTCGCTAATTTTGCAACGAATTCTAAATTCGTCGCTAATTTTGCAACGAATTTTCAAATTCGTCGCAAAATTTGAAAAAAATAAAAAAAAATAAAATATTAATATATATTTTTTATTTTTTATTTTAATATAATTATCACATTTATTATTTTTAATTAATATCTTATATTTTATTTTTATTTTATCTTTTTTAAAAATAGTATTATTATTTTTTTATATCTTTTATTATTTTATTTTAAACTAATATTTTATTATTTTATAATAAATTGTTATTTTATATTGTTTTATTATTATTAGAAATTTGTGAAGAAAGATAATAAGTAAAAAAAAAAAACTTATAACAGATACTAACATTTAGCCTGATGGTTTTGGATATGTTTATTATTATTTTTAACCATCATCAATCTAATGATATATAATAGTCATTTATGATGTTGTTACACCAATGATCACTCCAAGTATCAATACATATAGAAACCCGACCATTTAAATTTTTAAAAGACTTTGGTAAATAATTTTTTTTTCTTTTTATAAAGTTTATAAGTTGTATATGTAATAGTGATTTTGGACTTACATTTTGCAGAATGATTTAAAATATTTTGATAATAATTAACAAATTATATATTTTTTACTAAGACTAAAAAATAAATATTCTATTATCTGGATATTTGAATTTGTGTTACCAGTTTGAGTTGGATATTTGTTACTTAAATATTTTTTAAATATCTCATATTCCCTATCTTCTTTGAATTTGAATTATTGATCATAATAATTACAAATAACTTGTATAGAACCATTTGGCAAATAATCCTTGTTAAAATGTATCTAAAAAATATTGGATTTCAATATTTTTTCCTTTTCTATACACTTGTTGATCATCACTTTCAACTTCAATATTTATGCGTTGAGATTCTTGTGAAAATTTTTAAGATAAAATTGCTTATTTTGAAAAGATTTCCTAATTTTACTCTTATCTCTATTAATTAACATATTTTTTTTTTTGATAAACAGAATCAAATAGAATTAGAAATTGAAAAAAAAATTAGCAATTGAATATGAAAAAGATAAAAAAATTTAAAAATATCAATTAAAAGTTGAGAAATTGAGAGTGCAAATTAAAATAAAAATTATGAGAATAAATTGATAATAAGAAATAAAAAGTGAGCATTGATTTGTGAAAGAAAATAAAATTAAAGTGATATTTATAGAGATTTCAAATTTTTTTAAAACTAAAATTATTCTTGTAAAATTTGTATAACAACTAGTTTTGAAGGATCAAAAATTAATTAAAAAAATTTAAAATTTGAATTTTATGACATAACAATAGTATTGTTCATTGTTGTGACATAATAATGAAAAATTTGAATTTTAAATAATTTTAGTTTTTGTATATGTTTATTATTGTAACACAACAATGATTTTGGTCTTGATTGTGACAAAAATTTGAATTTTAAATAATTTTGTTTCTTGTGCGAAAAATTTAAGTTTTAAATGATTTTGATTATCGTATAAAAATAATATGCTCTAATCTGATTTTTAAAGTGATTTTGATCCCTATATAAAAATAAAAACCATTTTTATTCAAAAGATTCGGATCTGGTTTTGGTCTTGGTTTTGGTCCGGTTCCAATTTTGATTTTTAAAATCAAGAAACGGAATGGAACTATAAATTTTCAATTTTAGTTTCGATTTAATTGTTTGACTAACTATTTTAATTCGATTCATTGTTTAAACTGAACCATAATCCCCCTACATAGAGAGAGAGAAGGAGAGAGTGAGAGAGAGTGAGAGCATGCATTTTTTCTAGTCATTTGTTGAGTGAGTCGAATATGTTTGTTATAGCATAACATACATGTAGAGGTCAGAAATTATAATTTTTTTAAGACAGACATTAATTTACATAATTTTGTAACATTTATGAAAGAATATGTTATTCATATAAATCAAAAACTATGAATGTAATAAACTTTTAACATGGCACTAGCGCTATTACATGGACCGAGTTGAATTCGAGTCCCTCATGAGTTGTTCATTCAACGGCTCGACCCAACTCGACTTTGACCGAGTTTGAATCGATTTTAAGTAGTAGAATTTTAGATTCGAAAACTCGAGGAGTAACTCAATTACATATATTAATATATTATATATATTTATATATGATTATAACATAAAAAATTAATTAAAATAAAATATATTAATATATTATAAAATAATCGAGTTTTCGAGCCAAGTTCGAGTCGAGTTTGAGTAGTTTGTTATACAATCAAGTTGATTTCGAGCCCTATTATTTACCACTCGTCGAGTTTGAGTCGAGAAAAAAAAATCCAGTTCAAGTTTGAGTACAGGGATACTGAGAATCGACTCGACTCGAATATACCCCTACATGGCACATTCTGTTCTGTTAATTAAGGCTAAAAAATAACATTTTCTATTTTTTTATATCAACTTTAAAAAATAGTATTTGAAATTGCGACATAAGTGTATGTGTCGAATATTCTCTTCAATAGTGGTGGGGGGTAGACTACGAAATTAAGAATCATGCTTTCAAGATTTCTCAATAGTTTAGTTTTATTGAGTTGGCATCAAATGAAGTATGGTCTCTCTATCAAGTGCATGTCATGTGGGTTTAACGTGGCTGGACGCCATGAGACTACACATTTTGTAAAAAACCAAGTTAACATGTTGGACTCATTGTTGACATGTATCAATATGTGCACACTTCTCTTTAGCAAAATTGTACGGTGATGAAGTATGGTCCAATGGTCCATTATCATGGGAGTTGGAATCCCTCGAGCTTATGATCCAATGGACAAGACAAGTGTCACAGGATATGTTTTCCCGATGAGTAGACATGGCCTATTCTCTCAGTACCTATTCACTAGATTTTTCTCGATAGTCGATTGATCGGTCCTAGTACCTCCTTGGTGCACAGTGTTGTCATTTAATCAACCCTGTAAGATATTCGCCTTTTCTTAAATCACGGAGATAACATTTTGTAATTATAAAGGAAATCTTTAGCTCTTATCTATAAAGAAAGTAATCTCTTAACAGGGTAAATTTTCCTCACCGGTAGGATTCTAAATCTATTAAAAATCTTCTACTAGATTATAATAATCTTGGGATGTTTCGGTAAGGAAACTAGAGTGTCAATACTTTGGATATAAAAAAAAAAAAAAAAAAAAAAAACTAATACAAGTGACCTATATATATACATCATAATGTCATAGACTAGGTATGTTCTCTCAACTCGACACTTAACACACAAATGCGTTATGAAACTCCCTCTCTCTTTCATTCTGTTTTTTTTCTCAAAAATCACTTTCTGACTTTAACATCAGAGTCTCCTCCGCTGAAATACCCTTCGACATTTTTTTTTGCAGGTTTTGTCAGCCAGACAATCCAACGACTACCATCTCATTTGAGACAGTAGAGCTATTACATGTGAAGCATAACCCACCTCCAACAAATTGGCGGCATTTGTGGGAATAGATTAAAAGAAATTTATTCGACGCTCCATTTTGTCAAAGATCATGCCTCTAAAAAAAAAACTAGAACCACTTCTAGACATGCGTTCGCGATGGAAGGGCACACTACTACCTTGACAAACATCATCCAGTCTGCAGTGCAAAACGACCCCTGTAGAGGTTCCCACTGTTGTTAACCAACATGCAACATGAGACCCAACCGCCGGTCATCTAACAATATCAACCGATTCCACCCCTTGCTCTAACCTCTTTAGAAAGGGTCATTCGACTCCAAATGGAAAGACTCAAATTTAAGCTGCGGGGCATGAGCAAGAACTTGGAGGAGCTTAGTCGCACTCTCAGATCAGAAACACAATCGTCCTCCCACGGGTCGGGTTAAGTACACTCACGAAGGCTCGAACCTAGAGCCCATCCAAAACCTTTGGTAACTTCCAGACACGACCCCTAATGATCTAAGGAAATAGGTCAAAGAACTAGTGGCAAACGAATTGAGACATACTAACACGAGAAGAGACAAACTAGCTCAATATGCTATCAGTCTCTCACCATTCAACCCTAAGATTTATACAGAACCAATGCCTCATGACATACTTTTATCCCTTATAAAAAGGTGCGATGACACTATCGATCTCCGAAATCATGTGACTTACTTCATGACTATCATGATCCCAAGAAACATGTTAGATGTGGCCATGTGCAAGCACTTCCCTACAACGTCAAAGGGTAATGTGCGGACATGATTTAATTCGCTTTCTCCGTTTAATATCAAAAGTTTTTCTCAACTTTGGCAATAGTTCGAGACCCACTTTGTAATCAGTAGGGGATCAAAAGAAAGTCCACATATGTTCTCTCACTACGACAAAGGGACAACGAGTTGATAAGGGACTTCTTTAGCAAATTCCATATTGAAATGATTAAGATCTCAGGTTTAGACCATTCGATTACATTGGCAGTACTTCTTACTAGGTTGAGGCCAGTGGGAATGAAAACATCCATGACGAAAAACCCTGATCCACCATTTAGTAGTTCTATACTCATGTAGAAAAGTATATCATCGTAGAGGATGCTAAAGCATTCGAGAAATGACAAAACCGGCCAAGTTGGAATGAACTCAATCGATCACCTTGATAACCCTCAGCTAAGAGAGGCCGACAAGGACCCCACAGTAACAAAGGTTCACTAGCTATACTCCCTTAAATGAAGCGTCGAGCCAAGTTTTGCTTCAAATTAGGAACAAACCTAATGTTAGGTAGCCTCTTCGCTCCATGAAAGGTGATTACAAGAAGGACAAAACCCGATTCTACAAGAAGGACAGAATTAGGAAAAAGTGTTGCTGATATCTGCGACGGATACATTTCTGTCAGTAAAAATTAACGGCGTCGTTTTTAGGGACGGATTTTTTCTGTCGCTAATATCCTTTAATAACGGATTTATGACTTTCAGCGACGAAAATTTCCGTCGCTGATACTGTATTTTCTGGTAGTGATGTATAAGGAAGGATACTCTTTTTTCCTTTACTAGGATTTTTATTCCACTGAGTTTTTCCCTGTTAAGATTTTGACAAGATATATTTCTTGTACAATGGACATTCAAGGGAAAATGTTATAAATATTATGAATTATTGTGGATGTCCATTCAACCTTCCAACATGTGATTTTGATGCCTATACATAGAACCCCCAACCTTATTTGCAAATATAGATGAAATAAAAAAATAAACTCTCTCTCTCTCTCTCTCTCTCTCTCTCTCTCTCTCTCTCTCTCTCTAAGTTCTTTCTTTTTTTTATATATTTTATAATAGAAAATTGTTTATAAGCCCTTCCCATTTGGATAAAAAAGTGAATTCAAGTGCTTATCTTATCATATTAGTACCGTAAATAAAAATGAACTAAAATTATTTTTAATTGTAAGAATATAATTTGTAAGATAGATTAAAAAATGATTAAATTTCATCACAGGATAGATATTCTATATAGTCACAAGATAATGCAATCCAACTTTCTTTTATAGAGCTTTCTGACAACGGTAATAAATATGAAATGATACGGAAATACAACAATTTGTAAGAATAAAAAAAATATGAAAAAATACGTAAATATAAAAAATATAAGAATTTTTTATATAAATATTAATTATTTTATAGAAATAATAGAATAATCATGTTTTATAATAAAAATTTAAAATTATCAAATATATTATTATTAATTATAAGACAAATAATATAAAAAAAGTATAACTAAATAAATAAATAATTTATTAAATGTGAGAAAAATGTGTAAATACAAAAAAAGTAAAATTTTTTATATAAATATTAATTAATTTAGTTTATTTCAAAAAATAAAAAAATATACATTAGTATTAAAAAGTTTCTACGTATTAGGCTTAGAGAATTTATTATACCACAAAAGATTTGATCTAAACTTACTGATTTCCGTCTTTTAAGGAATAATGTCTAAGTTTCTTATTAATTTCCTAAAACCTAAACCATATTAATTTCCAAAATAATGTTAAAGATTTGGATAGTTGATTTAACAGAAATGACATTAAATCTCTCGATCAATATTTGAATTTGAATTTGAAAATAAAAAGAATTATATTGAGAGAATTCTCCTTAGTAAGAATCTGACAGTAGTAGAGATAGCTCAAGCGGTAAAATTTCTCCATTTTCATAATTTTTTTTTCGATTCGAATCTGTTTGGTTGCATCTCATTATAAAAAAAAAAAAAAAAAAAAAAAAAAAAAAGATTCCTTACCCAAAATTGGGAACCCAAGCCTTCACTACTTGGGCTGGGCACGAGCCCGGCCCATGTATAAGCGATAATATACCTTTCGTGGCACAGACGGTGTCGTTTCACCGACGGCCTTATCAGTCGGGTCGTACGTCGTGTCGTATCGTCCATCTCACCCACCTGTCAATTTCTCTCTCCTAAAGCCCTCTTGGCTCAGGAAAAAGAATGATACTTACTTCAGCTTCCAGACAAATCTCTCGAACCCTCAGAGTCTCTCCACCATCATCGACAACAACAAGGCCTCTTTCTTTGTTCCTCACTCCTGGCTTCCATGTTCGATCAATGGCTTCCGACTCCGCCTTCAAGAAGATCCAAATCCAACGCGACGACACTGTCACTCGCTCTCTCTCTCTCTCTCTCTCTCTCTCTCTCTCTCTCTACAATACATTGCTGTTTAGTGACTCTCTCTCTCGAATTTACAGACGTTTGATGCGTACGTGGTTGGAAAAGAGAATGCGCCAGGAATCGTAGTGGTTCAAGAGTGGTGGGGAGTGGACTACGAAATTAAGAATCATGCTTTGAGGATTTCCCAATTGGAGCCTGGCTTCAAAGCCCTAATACCCGAGTTAGTATTATTACGTCCTTGTGTTTCTCTTTCTTGTTTCGTAATGCTATTGAGGATTTGAATTTGAATTGTGTGGCCTGGCAGTTTGTATAGGGGAAAGGTTGGACTGGATGTGGCTGAAGCACAGCATTTGATGGATAATCTCGATTGGCAGGGCGCGGTGAAGGATATTCGCGCTTCTGTTAATTGGTTGAAAGCTAATGGTTCTCAAAAGGTTTGCATGGAATTACTTTCTGATTTCTCATACAAAAAACCCCTCTAAAAACATGGAATTACTTATGTTAATTGGTTGAAATGAATTGAATCGTGGAGTTTATTTGCAAATGAAATCGTGTTGGTGGAACTAAAAGTTAAAATGCGAAATTCAATTGAATTTCTTTGCTTGAAACAACCAAAAGTAAATGAATTCCAAGTAAAAAGTTCCCTCCTAGGAAAATATAGTAATTAGAAAATAATTTTAGGCAAATATACAAACCCTTGTGGAGCTCGTTTGCAAATTCCATCCTTTTCTGATGATTTGAAAATCCATACATTTTATGGTATTAGAAATAAACTCCGCATTTTTTTTTTTTTTTTTTTTGGTTCCAAGCAACAAAACCTGGAATCGAAATGAACTTCATAGTTTTTATGTAGTTCATTTGATGTTTTATAGTATTTTGATGTGAAACATTTTTGTGTTGCTGTGCACCTCTGTTCATAAATGAGACAGTTCAAATAGGTTTTTGTTAGTCCTATGTTGCACCACCACAACAAAAATGACAGTGTACAAATATGGTTCGTGGAAACGGGATGATACAACACCTTCCAAGTTATAATATTCCAACATTTTCTAACTTTTTCATGTTGCCATGTTTGTGTTGTATCGTGTCCAGTGCCTCATATATGCGCTTCATTGTTGGCCTTTGTTGGTGAGTGCAGGTATAGACATGAATGATGATCCAACAATTCGTACACTTAGATATATATGACCTACATAGGATGGATGTTTATGAACTGTTAGGATTCTTGGTTGGGCTGTTGAACATTTTTTCATGCTTTGTTGATTCATTTAGGTCTATTTCTAGCAGAGTCTTTTTTTTTTTTTTTTTTGAGTTCAGAGCCTTGTGTTGGGTTCACATGTCAATGACTGATGTTCATTGCAACAGGTTGGCGTTACAGGATATTGTATGGGAGGTGCTCTAGCTATTGCAAGCTCTGTCTTGATCCCAGAGGTAGATGCTGTTGTTGCATTTTATGGAGTTCCTTCATCAGAGCTTGCTGATCCAACCAACGCTAAGGCACCTGTGCAGGCCCACTTTGGGGAGCTTGATAACTTTGTTGGTTTTTCAGATGTCATGGTATGTATTTAATTGTTGGTATTTTTTATTCTTTTTCACTTTTTTGCTTTTTTTGACCTGCATTAAAACCAAGAGTGGCTGATGGATACGTCTTTTGGCTCCATACCATTTATATTGTTTTTTGCAGGGATGAACTTAAAGGTGTGATCCATGTAACTAAATGAATTGTTATCCACTGAATGTTCTTTTCCTCTTAACTATTGAGTTTATCTTTTCTTCTTTGTTGGAGCCAGTTTGATTGGCTAGGATGATGGTAATATATCTTGGCTAACGTCTACATATAAACTTGTGAGTCTTGAATATGTTTGCAACTTGTGCTGACATTACATGCAAATCATGATGAGGGTTGACTAGTAACAGTATTTAGGTGTACAGGAGCAACCAGGGTTATTACATGGATAATACAACATTACTTACAGACAAGATAAATAGATTAGTTTTATTGAGTTGGCATTACATGAAATACAGTCCCTCTATCAGTTGCATGTCTCGTGGGTTTAATGTGACTGGACACTATGTGTTAGGAAGATTGATAGAGAAAAGGGGGTGAGATGGTAATCTGAAGAAATTGGAAGTTCAGTAGCTTCCTTTCATTGGAAATATGACCAAAAAATTACAGCCGAGAAGGAAGAAAGAAACACACAGTCTGCTGTGGAATAGCAAGACTGCCCATGACTCGTAAGCTAGAAAATAATTCCCGCCCTTCCTTCTTTCATTCACTCTTATTTATAGCTTACTTTTCCCTCCCATATTCTCTCCTAACTGCTCAAGAATCTCATATTCTCTTCCATATTCTCTCCTAACAACAAACTATTATCCTTTCATTCCATGCCTTCTGCGCTGATATACCTTCAGTCTTCTAGGTTCCGCCAGCTCATCTGCTTGTTCAGCAGCTACCTCATCTGCCAAGTGTTCCATTGATGCCACTTCATTACCCAGCTGGACATCTACAGATCCTCTCGTAACACTATGAGACTGTACATTTTGTACAAACCCAACCCAGTTAACATGTTGACTCATTATTGACAAGTATCAACATGTGCACACTTCTCTTTAGCAAAATTGTACAATCTGATCATGTCATATTTATACATAATTCCTGAATTTCAAAGGTGACCATAAACAAAACTTCTCCAAGTAAACTAGATGAATGAATAAGATAACCAACCAGTAAAACCCCCAAAGGTATCATCCACAAAAACTAAAACATCTACACCACAAGTCTTAATATCATTTCAGCAATCTGCATGGTTACAATAAAAACAACAAAATTATTTTGTGTTCATAATTATGCTGAAATGGTTTGGTAAACTGAAACCTATTTATTATGTATAGTGTACTATATTTCTATGCCTAGCCCTAGTGAATTGTGGTTCAAAAAGTAAATAGGAAAAACTTGCCAATTGCTATTCAGTCCTTCGATACCTTACCCTCTGATTTATGCGTTGTCCACTTTGGCTGATTCTGGATCAATGCAGCTTCAGTTTCAACTTTATCATAGTTTGATATCATTCTTAGTTCCATTATGTATTGTTTGATGTTCCCCATTGCTCCAAATATTACAAAATGATGATTGAAATGTCATCAATGCTACTGCTTCATTGCAATAAATTTTGAGAAAGGCATGGAGCAAAATAAATATAGTGTTATTTCTTTAAATGATATACTCGAGACAACAGATGGAGAGGTTTTACCTTGGTAGTCCTGTCCTCCCATGTGCTAATAATAGGACGATCATAGTCAATGTTATCTATTTAGGAGGCTACACAAAGCACATGGACATGTATCTTTCGCATAAATATAGACTGAACAACATGTTGGAGATTGCATTTAGAATTTTGCTTTCTATTTATGTGATCTGTCTTTTGGGATATGAAATAGGTTTTCATGAAATTGTGGGTTGTAAACACAACTGGATTACCGGACTTGATAAGTCTCATCTTGAATCATATTGATAGTATTATCAGTCTTCTTACTCTGTTTCAGAATTTACAAAATATGCAAAAGTTATTGTGCATTTATGCCTGATTCTCTGTGTGCATGGGAGAATCCTTTGTGCTGCTACCTTGTGCTTGTAAAAAATATACATGTATAAATCCATATTAAGTCGGAACTTTTTTATGTGCATCAGTTTTGAAACCTCAATGTGCAATTGTTTTTACATTTTATTGATACTTGTAAGGCTGCCAAAGCTCTCGAGGAAAAGCTTAAAGCTTCGGGAATTCCATATGGGGTGCACATCTATCCTGGCAATGCCCATGCATTTATGAACAGATCTGCAGAGGGTGTGGCAAGGAGGAAGAGCATGGGAATGCCTGATGAAGATGATGCTGCAGTTGAGCTGGCATGGTCTCGCTTCCGCTCTTGGATGAGTCGCTTCTTAGCTTCATAAAATTATGCTTCATTATCTACCGCTGTCTTTGTGCATTTTGCTTTCTACCTCATATAATGGTCTGGTGTGTCATAACTAAAGACACTGAACCCTGTTGTAGCCTACTTCAGTAAAAGCCCTTTCTGCCCGTTGAGGGATGCCTGCTACCTAGTGTGAATACCATGCATGAAATGAAGTTGTTTTCAGTCTAATATCTATTGCCTTTTGTTGGGTGTTGTTATGTATGTGACGAGTTTAATTAATTTTGATGAATGTTTAAACGGTCTCTCATCTTTAAGTAGAATTATCAGGTCCATTTTGGGTCCCCTCATCTACCTTGGATTACTGTCAACACATAAAAGCACTCACACACAGCATTCGGACATTTCATCTTCCTGGTTGACATTTGTGAGGGTGGCCTTCTACTGGGCATTGTTAATGGGAACACCATCTTTTGGATGGGAAATCAGTAGAAGTCTTTAATTTAGGCAACAACGTTGAAAAATTTTAGGACATAAACAGGATGTCTTTTGTCCTTTCAATGCATCCAGAAACATGCCATGCTTAGGAATGTTGTTGTCTGAACATAATCGAAATGTCCGGATAAAATGAACTGTTTTACCTTTGTAGAATTATTGACTAACTTGCCTAATTTGGATAGATACAGGCTTTAGCATATCTGAAACCTTGTCCTTACACACAAAAGTTCTTTCTGATGGCGGCAACTAGCTGTATATTTTAGGTACACTTGCTTGGAATATTCTGATTAAATATTGTAAGTATATTTACTTGGTTGTTTTGTTGTTTCTCTTTTTTCTAAATGTAGGTCCAATGTGGTGTTTGTCTTGTCTCAGTAGTCTCTGTGTCTTAAGTCATTCGAAAGGCACTCTTTTTAGTGAACATGATTTTAATTTATTTTATTTTTCTTTGACAATGTTAAGATTGAGATCAATATATGTAAACAATGGACACCTCTTGCAGGAAATGCACAATGATAAATTGTTTGATACTAGACTACTGGTCTTTGTGTAGGGCCTTTCCATTTTCTGGGGCCAAGGAAAAGTACAGAAACTTCAAGTGTGATTACTTGGATCTGAATTATGTGATTTAAATTTCATAAAAAAGAGAGTGGGGAAAATAACACAATTTGTGCACTCACTCACTCTCTCTCTCTCTCGATTGTCTCTCTCTCGATTGTCCAACATCCCATCTTCCAGTTGTGGGATGTGACCCTGGGGTACAATGAAATTGTGGCACTTTGCTTGACAAATCTGATAAACTGCTTATGCGACTCATCTTAGAGGTGCATTATATTCAAAGATTCTTTGTCATACTTTCCTATTATTTCACTCTTGAGATGGTGCTATGTAATTTTTCATCAATTTAGTCCTTTTATGCATTTTTCATGGTGTTAGTTAACCACTACCTAGTCATTCTCTTGGGCTTTTAACTTTTTGAAAGCAATTGAGGATTTTAGGACATGATTAACCATATGAAACTCAAGAGTTGCTATTTGGGGGAGAAAGAACTTGGAATGGTAGTTATGTGTTGCAAGATTCAATTACGTTTTGCATTTGTTCAAGTCTTTAACCCCAGTGTGTTTTTTTATTGAAAAGTAGATAGAACTTTAGGTGCCCAATCATGCTTCTTTTTTAGACTGTTAGAATGGAGCTGGTCATGAGATGCAGATGCTGGGCAATGACAACATCAAGTTATATGAGAAAATCTCGACCTTTTAGCCTTGTCTTTCCAAAGAAGGGCGCACACATGCGTGAGAGATACTAGCAAGTTTCATTTCAAGTGCACTGAGAAGTCCTTTAAAATGGAAGAACATCGTCTGGTTGCAGCAGCTAAGATTGGAAATCAAAAGGGGGGAGTGGGGGTGAGTCCTAGTTCTAGGTAAAAGGCAAGAAATGTGAACCATGAGAAAATGACCTTTTTTTCTTCTTGTCTAGGTTTCAATTTGCAACTTCAACCTTCTAGGTGACACTCCTTTTGAACATCCTTCTTGTGGTTTACAAAACCTTGTCATCATTTGGTATTTTTTTTATGGTACGAAGAATGATATTAGAAGGGTCGGGGATACAAAGATTGAAAATACAGAATATAATATGATACGATTTATCTGATATTTCTCTTGTTTTTCACTATGGTGTTTTTAATATTCGCTCCTTTTAGTCATTTAACATTATTCTATTATAAGAAAAAGAAAATTCTTAACTTAGTTTAGTCTTCAGTAAGGATAAACATTTCTCTCTCAACAAGTAGGTTCGTAATTGTAACAAGGAGAAGGTTCAAATTAAATTTGTGAACATGTGGTTGCTAATATCAATCAAACTCTTTTTAATTGAATGATTGGATATTTTAGCTTCTTAATCAGAAGTCTCGAATTTAAAGTCTGAAAATGACGAAATAGGATTTAGGAGAGTCAATCTCTAAAATAGTCGTATTCGAATAAAATTAATCAGATAAAATTTAAATATCGGTGGTGAAAAAAAATAGCACATATATGATGAAATCCATCGCTTACTCTCTCTCTCTCTCTCTCTCTCTCTCTCTCTCTCTCTCTCTCTCTCTCTCTCTCTCTCTCTCTCTCTCTCTCTCTCTCTCTCTCTCTCTCTCTCTCTCTCTCTCGAATTTCTGAAGACTACAGGGAAATGAGTATTGGGTCCGAAGAGAAACCCCACAAAACATTTGGTTTCCTACGCTGATATGACCATGAAAAATCATATCGTTCTACTGTTTAGGACTACGTAACTACATTTTTTTTTTACAATTTCCGATAAATTAAAATTTTGCTTTTGATTGGTTGATGGCGTGTTTTGTGTGGTTTTTTTTTTTTTTTTTTTTCAAGGTATTGTTGGTGGGCAACTTGCTTGCATTTATTGATCAATCCTTTGTTTTCTTCTTTATGGGTCATGTCAATTTGAAATTTTAATTAAATTCTTTATTTATGTGAAAAATTATGTACGTTTAGTCTTTATTATTTCCAATTTTGTTTACTTTTATTTTTCTTTTATCTCTTCCCTTGCAAGCAAGCCCTTTTGTCAATAGATGAGTAGACATTTCCTCCGAGACCTATTCGCACGAAAGAAAATAAAAGAGAAATGCTCAATATAAACCTTGTGCCTTTGGATTTTTTTTTTATTATCAGTATTCAAATTTTATTCGATTAATCCGATTTGAATACTATATTTTTGGATTTGGTTAAACTTTATAATTTTATAATTATTAACAGAATTAAAAGATTGTCGACTAATTTAATTTTCAATGTGTGATATAAAAATTTTAAAATTCTTATATTAATAATCAGCTTTTGAGATAGAAATTATTTTTTTCGGATAACCGATACAAATTTACCGTTCTCTCCTCAACCAACATTTTTCTCAAAGAAATTATAGTTAAATAAATTTTTTTTTAATTCAACAATTATAAACTATGGACTTTGTTTACACGTGACTTAGTCTATTAGTGACATTTTTGGCACTTGTGGGACTCATGGGGCTGCATTAAACTCACGACTTTCCTGTCAATCAGTCATCGGCCAATTCACGTAATATGGATGATGATTTCAACATATTGTTGATTTAATTGTAAAAATATTATTTTTTAAAATTAAATTTAAAATTTAAAAATAAAATAAAATTATATTACAAAAATTCTTTTTCTAAAATAGGTTCAATAACATTCGAATCGAATTATTTAAAATATGATCTATATTATTCGGATATAAAAAAAAAATAATATTGAAGAAGGAGAAAGTCTCAAACCTTGAATGAGAGAAGAAAAAAATAAAATAAAGGAGGGGAGAGAAAAGCTTTAAATGAAGAAAAAGAGACATGTAATGTAAGCAGGTTGAGGTTGATAATTGGTAGAAATTTGAACCAGTTTTTGGGGCTGAGTCTAATGCCTTTCTCTTTAAGGTTGAGTCAGCTACATATATCCAATGCCCACACCACACTCTCACCCTTTTTTGAAACTTCATTGACGTCTTTGTCTTGTCACAATGCGCCCAAAGCAACTAGTAGTGTGTCTATAGTGCTCCAAAAGTTGGATGATTGCCCACGGCATGTTCTCTCTAAATCAATGACTTGTATAGAGAGAGAGAGAGAGAGAGAGAGAGGGAGGTCCCCCTTTTGCTCCTTTGATGAGAAAGAAGTCAAAATAATGGGCCTCTCTATATGACAATCCAGGCAAGCTAAGGAGAAAGCTTGGCCCCTTGCACCAATTCCACTACTTTAATTTCTAAAAATTGATATCTGTCATCAAATGAAAAATATCATTAATTCTTTATTGAATTTGGCTAATAAATCACACACTAAAATATTATTTTTCTTTCTATTTTAATCTTTCGAGTCAAAAACTTCTATATATAAAGTATTTATTTAGGATATCATCATCCAAAATCGGTGCCAGAATGTTTCAAAGAAAATTAAACTATCTAAAATTAGAAAATCAATTTTGTATAATTCAAAAATATAGCAATATCTTATGTTAGATTCATACATTTAATTTTTTATTTATTTCTTTTTTTTGACAATATTTTAAACTTTTAGAGAGATTTAGGGTGGTCTTGACTTCCAAACTTTTGCATATTCATACTTTTACCCGCAAAATTTCCTCCCTTCCTCTCCCCCCCACCACAATCTCTCTCTCTCAAATTTATTGGCATCTACCAACTGTGTTTTCTGGATTTGTCCCTCATCTTTTTATTCAAAATTGATCTAACTCTTTTGAATTGAATAGTCAAACACTCTATTCCTTTACGTCTCAAATTCGAGCCTTACGAATGACGAAAAAGAATTTAAAAAAACCAACCCCTAAAATGTCCCTCAGAGTGTTCGAACTGGATTAGTTGAGTAAAACCCGAATGCTGATGATGAAAAAAAAAAAGAAATTGATCAACTTAAGACATGTTTAGTCACGTATTACAAACGCAACTTGAATACGAAAGCCTAGGACATGTTTAGAGTGGCAAAGGCAAGATAGACTTTATATAGAAAGAGAGAGAGAGCGAGAGAGAGGTATCAACCATAGATTAGAATAAATAGATTAATTATAAAAATATTAATGTTTTTGTTGCAGAGAAACTTCTATTTACATCTGTCTAAGCTAGCTAGACCGGCAAGGAGTCATGGGAAAAGGAGTCAATCCCCTCCTAATATATTCAATTTTTTCTTCTTCTTTACCCTCCAAAGCCAACTTTGGGTTGCATTTTTCTTACGCAAACTGAGCACAAACGCAGCTTGTTTTCATTTGCTTATCTTTCCGCGGCTAATGGAGAGTTGATTCCCTTCAAACTATGGCAAACATACGCGTAGTGACGCGTGAGTTATTGCACAAATTTTGTAGAGAGAGAAAGAGAGGGAGATAGAGAGAGAGAGAGAGAGAGAGAGAGAGAGAGAGAGAGAGGTTTTTCTCTAGTCTTTTGTTATTCATCTGAATTAAATAACCACGAGTTTAATAAACTACTAACATAGTACATTCTGATCTATTAATTATCTCTAATCAATTTTAAAATAACATCAGGGCCGAAAAATAGTATTTCCCATTTTCTATATTAGTTTTAGAAAATAGTACTTGAAATCTTCAACTAGAGTTAATCTCAAGAATTTGAGAATTATCCTGTTCTCATGCATGCAAAAGTATATGAATGAAAAATTGAGATGCTAGCATTTGCTATGATCTGTAAAATAAACCTTTTAAGTGAAGTGTAAATCTAGTTCTAATATTTCAACCCTCTTCTTGAACAAGGGTTGGAGTTATTAATAAAAATAGGAAAAACTATTAGAAGTAGAGAGAGATTTCATGTGGGTGAGGCCAACTTGGTCTAAGTAAGCATACCAACTTGTTTAAAATAAAATGTATTGAGTTGTTAACTTGTGATTTGAGAAAATTTTCCAAGATTACATCATTTTGTTGAATATCCATGCCTTTGGAGCACATTTTCTTGTTAATTAAGCCAAAATAAATGGATAACATTTCTTCTTTGATTTTTCTTTAATACTTTTATCGTTTCATCTCTGTTTCAAGCTGAGGTCGCAAAATTAAAGACATCTGTCTCATATTTTTTTAATTTTCTCTAACATCGTTGAAAATGGTATCCATACCTTTTTTTTTTTTAAATAGCAATGAAAAACATTTTATTAAATATGATATTTTCTTGTTAATTAAGACATAAAACTAATGGATAACATTTCTTCTTTGATTTTTCTTTAGTACTTTTATCGTTTCATCTCTGTTTCAAGCTGAGGTCACAAAATTGAAGACGTCTGTCTCACAATTTTTTATCCAAAAAATGGTATTAATGCATAATTTTTTTTTTTTTTTACCTAAATAAGAAATTGAATGGCAACCACAACATCATTCTTAATCTCTTTGTTACTAACTATCTTTAAAGACCCTTTCCCCAAATCTCTTAATCCTAATGAATGTTTTCTAATTCCCTCTCTTACATTTCATTGTATTTTATCTAACCATATCAGAGACGAAATCATCCGTTTACTGCCATTGCTTGCTGGCTTTCTAGATCTTCCCCTCCAAATCTCCTAATCTAATTTATATTCAATAGTTTATGTATAATACACATATGATGAGGGACAAGTTTGAAGTTAGCTTGACAACGTATGACGGGGTTTTTTCTATTTTTCATATGTTGGTACAAGATAAACCTAAGATCTACATCAAAAAATGTAAACAAATTTTAGAGTTATTGTTTTTTTAATGCACGCCCTTTTGTTTAATATTCTAGTTGGGAGTGATTAATTTGGTATCATAGACTTTGAAACTTAGAAGAATCCATTTGAACTTTGACAGAGTTTCATACATTATTGGTGTCCTTTAAATTAGAAAATTGATTCGTTGAAAATGATTCTCTAACTTGAATACTAGGCAATCATGTTTGGTAACCTCATGAAAAAATTTTAATATAAAAGTAAATATTTGAATAAAAATCTTTTTTTTTTTGGGCAAAAGGATGCTATCCGGTCTGGATGTTTTTTTTTTCTTTTTGAATACATGGACCTTCCGGTATCCGGAACTTTACCCCGACTAATCCAGAATTAATCTGACTGTCGGGTTTCATTTGATGGGAGATCTCCCAATATTGTTTTTTCGGTATCCAATGGAAGTTGAACTCCCGACCTGATTAAGAGACGAAAATACCCTTCCCAACGTCAACAAGTGTCGGTGTAATTTGGTCTGGATATGATTATAAAAGTTTTCACCTTTGTAAAATTATTGAAAAGATTAATTTGATTTTAAACTTTTATTGATTAGATATCTTATAACTCTATGTTTTGATACTAAGGGTAACATAGTATTATTCTAACATTACTGAAATATTAATATGTATGTGGGGAGGTAGTATTTTTTTTTATTATTCGATATCGACTGATATCCAAAACTATATTTCGATAAATCTGATTTAAACACTCATCAAACTTAATTTATAGGATATCTCTTCTCAAATAATTTTTTTTTATTTCTAAGTTTGGAATATGCATAATATTATTTTCATCATGGAGGAGGGGTGTCACCAAACTTATTATTAAAGAAATTAATTTATGGGGGTTAGTAAGTTCAAGGGTGTACAGTCATTGCATTTAATCTTGATGGTCCAATTTGAATTTTAAAACTGCAAGATTTTCAACTCTATCGCTTAATTTAATACGTCGTAGAGTTGACACACTATTGTGCACGATAGTCATCACGAATCTCAGTTTCTTTACCTAATCTCCGCTCTCTCTCTCTCTCTCTCTCTCTCCCTCTCTCCCCCCCCCCCCATTCCCCTTTTCGCAATTTGTCTGAACAAAGTACATTGGGGTTGTAACATTAATTATACTATTTTTTTTTATGATCGATATTCGAATTTTATTCGATTAATTCGATTAGAATAGAAATATATTCAAATTAAATCGATCCTGAATATCCCTGTTTGATTTTTTTTTACTCGACTCGAACTTAACTAGTAATAAATAATAGGACTCGAAATCGACTCGACTGTATAACAAACTATTCGAACTTGACTCAAAAACTTGATTATTTTATAATATATTAATATTAATATTTTATTTTATTTTTTATATTATAATCATATATAAATATATATAATATATATTAATATATATAATCAAGTTACTCATCGACTTTTCGAATCTAATTTTTGAGTATAATTTAAACTCGACACGATACATAATAAACTCAACTCAAATTCCACTTAAACTCGATCAAATTCGAGTCGAGTTAAGCCATTGACCGAGCAGCTCGTGAGTAGCTCGAACTCAACTCGATCTATATAACAGGCTTAAATTCAAGTATTGTGAGGTTTATTTTAGAGATTGACTTTTTCAAATCATTTTTCGTCATTTTCAGAATTCAAAATCAAGATCTTTATTTAAAATATTAGAATTTCTGAATACTCAACCTAAATGAGTTTGGTATTAAACTATGTACGGTCATGATGTAATGCGGTGCATTTTTTTATATTCAAAAACATATATATAAGTAAAAAATGAATATTTCCTTTGCAATGAATCAACAAATAGAGAGAGAGAGAGAGAGAGAGAGAGAGAGAGATATTTGAAGGAAAAAAATTGTAGGCATATTTTTTGTAAGAAAATAATGAAGTTTACTAGTCATAGAAAGAGGATTGTGGCCAGAAAAGCAGTTTGGGTAGATTATGCGTTTGGTGACTTGAAGGCACCTAATTTTAATTTGGTCACGTTTTAGTCCTATAATTAATTATTTATTTTACTAATGCACTTGCACAAAACAAAAAACCTTTCCAACTTTGGGGGTAACCCTTTATCTACGTTCAGCTTACTTTCCTCTCATCTAATGCCTCACCTAATTTTATTTAAATAAAAAAATATTTATTTTTTTAATTAGTTATTTTTCAATAATTTCTTTTAAATGAGTAGATTTGAGTCATAAAAGTGACTTTATTTGATTAAGTGATTATTCGAAAAGATTACCCCGATGCTATAGTATTATATAAATAACGTCTGATCGAGTCTAAAAAAGAATCATATGAATAATTATTAAAATCTCATCTATTTAATAGCATTATTACGATGAGTAATCTTTTTATCGTTAATTATATCTTAAATCAGATATTTTATAAAAATCGTTATACTAACATAAGAAGAATTGTTAGGCTAGTTGCCCTTCCCCCACTTGGTTTCCATATATACAATCCTTCCATAATGAAACCTTTGTAGATGGATATTATTTAATTATAGAATTCCAAGATAAAGCAAAAAGGACCAAACATACTTCCATGAATAAGATTCCAATTCCAGTTGAGAAGGTTTCTTCAAATGGAGGAAGACCCTTCTCTCACCCGCTCTCCACCTTTATGGTTGGTTTATTTTCCCATCCCGTGACTCACGACCCTTGCCATTGCCATGCAATTTGTGTGCATTGTTCAAATTGCTAAGATTGTTTGACTTGCATTCAAATATAGCGGCCCACCTAACCCATCTCCGCACCCAAAATTCTCATCCTTCTATTATGAATGATGACCCGACCAGTATGGACACTCGATCTAGGGAGAGGCCCTTGAGTGAACCCTTCATTAGAGACCTTGGCTTAGGGGTTTTTGCATGTGCCTCTTTTCAAAAAGCCTAAGTTTTATGACTTATGCTGGTCCTCCTTACGTAACTCTTATGGAAAATTTCTTACATTCGGTGCACATTTTCTAAAAGGTGGAAGGACTTTGATCGTTGTGGAAATTTTAATATCTTATCTACTTTTGTAAAAGTTAAAACATATATTACTGTTTTTAATAGTCAATTATAATAAAATTGATATTGACATTAGATCGGTGTTAATTTAATAATAACAATATTTATTAGCGTATTATTTACTTATTAAAAGATTCGTATATCAATAGTAAAAATATCATTTTTGAATTGCGATTTACTTCTTTAGTTTTACAAAATAAATAAATTACCTGAACATAAGATACAAAAATCAAGTTCGATATCTTTTCCCTTATGTTTACGTACCTTCTTTTCCTTCTTTTTACTCTTCTCGTCTAACCTGCGGATTCGTTATAATCCCATGAAATAAATTTGACATATTTTCTTCCTCCGGAAAATCAAGTAGACCAAGGAGAAAAGTCATGTAAAATTGACATTTTCGCATGAATAAACTCAGAATTTCTCAAATTTTGATTTTCTATAATATAATTTGCCAAACAATTATTAATGTAGTAAATCGAGTAATGAGAAATTTACGGACACAAAAGGATTGTGCATGCATTCTGCATGCACGTGTAAAAGGGTGTGCATACTGTGGACTGAATCAAGATATGAGTTCCAAAAATATGGCGAAAGAAAAAGTAAAAGGAAAAAGACCGGCGACTGTAAACTGTAGACAGAAAGAAGAGTGTTATTCCAGGTAAGCAGCACATCAGTCATCCGACGTGGCAGCAAGATGGGTCACAGTCAAAACAAAATGCTATGAAAGGTTGGACCCCACCAAGAGTATGGGCCCCATGTCCCCCAGAGAATTCGTTGACTTAAGACTCTCTCTCTCTCTCTCTCTCTCTCTCTCTCTCGGAAATTGATGGTTGGGTCACGGGGAAGGTGGCGGCCCAATCGGGGCGGTGAATTCTTTGGAACGCGTCAATCTCTTCTTTGACTTTTGGCAGACGCAATGAAAGCCAGGCCCGTTGTGGGCCCATCTTCCACCTGTCACTCTGCCTCCTTTCATTTTTCAACAGTTCCTTCCTGGAAATTCACAATAAAGGATCCATACCTCTACCAAAAAAAAAAAATAAATAAATAAATAAATAGAGGATCCAAACTGTACGTTTCCTTAAAACAAAGATTAAAAAATTCTTGAAAATCTTAACACCTCACTCTATTTATTTTTATTTTACTTTATTTATAATATTTATAAATATAATATTTCATAAATTACTTAATAAAAATATGAATAAAAAATTAAAATTATTATAATATAATTTTATTGTATAATTTTTATAATTTTATATAATATAAATTATTTTACAAAATATCACCTCACAAAAATTTAAATAGTTCGGGGCTTCAAATTAGTTCCTAAGTATAATTGATTGGTTGATCAAATTTGTTTAATAGATTATTATTACTAAAGAATTTTTGAATTGAAATTCCTTCAAAAATTCGACAAGAAAATAAAGATAATTTGAGAATTTGGTCATTTCTTGATATATATAAGTCTATCAGACATCTAATCGATCCATATTGATTTTCGGTAAATAAAATTTTGAATCATCTGTATTGAGTAAAGAGATATCAGAAGAAAAATCTCTCTAACATAAATTGATACAAATCATATTTACTTAGATTTAATATGGTTATTAAATAATTATGATTTATTAAAAAAAATTATAAATCATTGAGAGTTATTTTGAGATACTTAATTTTTTAAAAGTTTGATCTTAATTTGAAAAACGAAAATACAAAATTTTATTTATTTTTTAAGACATTAATTGCGTGAGGACATGCTTAGCTTCGAAAAGAAAAAATTTTGGTTCCTTAGAATATAATTAGCAAAAAATCAAATAATTAAATAATTATCGAATTTCTAACTCCTACCCCGGTTTTGTTCACTGGCTTATTCAAGTTTAATTTATAAGAAAAACAAGAAAATATTTCACTTTTTTCTTTTGAGTGAAATTTCAAAATGTCTGCTTTTCCACAGCCCATGGTTTACACAAATCACTGATTAAAAGAAAAAATCATTAATTATCCTAAAACTAAATAATAACTTTCTTGATAAACTCTTGTCGGAAAATTTTTGGAAAATTTTCCTAATTGAAAATTATGAAAACATATTATCTATTTTTATAAGACATTTAAATTTATGAATTTTACAATAATAACTAGAATCCATTTGTTAAGACAATTTTTTAATATATTTTATTTTTGATTTTATTTTTTAATATGTGGGTATTAATATAAATTTTTATAAATAAAAATTAAATTTAATTACTATATTGATGTAATATTACATTGATAACTTTAATATATTGTGGCTCGAGCTTTTGCAGCCGACCATTTGGCTCATATTCACATGATATGAATAAAAAATGAGTTCAAAAAAAAAAAGATTAAATCCAAACTCTCCCCCACTTTGAAACTTTTTGGCTTATATAAGCTCTTTCTGGAGATCTAAAACAAATCTCTCTGGACTTTTTTTTTGGTTCATAAATCTCTTTCTACTCTTTCTCTCTCTCTCTCTCTCTCTCTCTCTCTCTCTCTCTCTCCCTCCCTCCCCTCTCGTCATACCAAATCCAAACTCTAAATCTCGCACACTGTAAAACAACTCTTGGGTATTTGGTCTTCTTCGCAACCCATTTTATTTGCCGAGTCTATAGCACAGTTAACTCTCTCTCTCTCTCTCTCTCTCTCTCTCTCTCTCTCTCTCTCTCTCTCTCTCTCTCTCTACACATAAAATTGTGAATTTATGGCCAAAGAGAGTGGACTCTCGTTTGAGACAGATCCGATCAGACTCTTCCTACATAAACCAATTGTGATAAATTCATTTCCTGAAGACAACAACAACATCAACACTAGTCGCAACCACAACACGACGACTTTACAGTACTGGAAGCACCATCATCATCCCATCATGGAAGATCACAACCGTTCATCGCCCATCCAATTCCCCGTCAATCTTAATTTCTCCGATCACTATCATCAAGACCCGTCCGATGAAAAGCGAACGGTGACCGGCGAGATGGACTTCTTCGCCGATAAAAAACCCGAACCCAGGAGAGCAACTACGGCGGCGGAAGGCACGGGTAACGAGGATAAAGATGACTCAAATGGACAACATGGGCATAATCACGGCCTTAATGTCAACGTAAGTTATTTATTAAATTTCAGTTAATTCAATTTTTTTTACTGCTTTTATTTTTAATATTTTTTTGAATTTAATTAACTAATTAACTAATTAAATAAATTAATGAATAATGCCTTAAATAGACCGGTCTGCATCTACTCACGGCTCATACCAGCGCCAGTGACCAATCAATGGTCGATGATGGACTTTCCCCAAACTCGGAGGATAAAAGATCTAAAAATGAGGTATGTGATTGTTTTATTTTGGTATCAAATCAGGTTTTTGTGAAATTAAATGTGACAATCAGTATCATCCATGATGGGATAGTAAAAATTGCAGCAAGATTAAAGAAAATTAAATAATGATTTTGTTTTTATTTTATTTATTTTTGTAGCTTGTAGTTCTTCAAGCAGAGCTAGAGAGATTAAACGCGGAAAATGCACGTTTAAAGGAGATGTTTAACCATGTGAGCAACAACTACAACACCCTTCAAATGCATCTAATCTCAATCATGCAACAACAAAGCCAAGATCATCAGAAGTCGAAAATTTACGAAGAAACCAACAAAAAACAAGATCAACCCGATGAAGGTACTCTAATACCTAGACAGTTCATGGATTTAGGATTAGCTGCCAATGCTGACGATCATGATCGTGAGCATTCCCCGACATCATCGGACGACGGCCGTAGTGGGGATCAGGTTGCCGGGACATCACCAATTAACCATAACGAAGTCGGTTCCGTGAGGAAAGTGATCAAGAGTTGTAATGATGAAATGGTTGGTTACGAGCATGAGCATGAGAAGAGGAGAGAGAGAGAAGAGAGTCCTGAACAAGGTGGGTGGGGGCCTAATAGCAAAGTTGCAAGACTCAATTCTTCTTCTTCTTCTAAAGATGTTGATCAGACTGCTGAGGCTACCATGCGCAAGGCTAGGGTATCGGTTCGGGCTCGATCCGAGGCTCCTATGGTACGTAATATCTTCATGAGTTTCAGTGTCAAATTGTTATTATGGGGATTGATTTTAAGTGGAATTTGTAGATAACTGATGGATGTCAATGGAGAAAATATGGGCAGAAGATGGCAAAGGGAAATCCATGTCCTCGGGCTTATTACCGGTGTACTATGGCCGCTGGTTGCCCGGTTCGGAAGCAAGTATCTCTCTCTCTCTCTCTCTCTCTCTCTCTCTCTCTCTCTCTCTCTCTCTCCCCCTTTCTGGATGATCATGAATTTTGTTAAACTTCATTATTTGTTTTCTAAAATTAGAAACTTACTTTTGGCATATATTAACAGTAAATTTAGTGTGATTGTGATTCTGAAATGAAATAGGTAAACTAAACCCGGTTTTCTAAAAGGCCCCTCGATGAGATCAAGTATAACATCACATTAATTGCAAAGATATCTTCCTCTATTACGGATTCAATTTACTAGTAATACTTTCATGGAATTGCACTTTGCTAAAGATTACTCAAGTATACCTTAATTCCAATTGTAAGTTATTAAATTATATGATTTTCATCTGATCAATTGAAATTGCTCTACAGGTCCAAAGATGCGCAGAAGATCGAACAATTCTAATCACCACCTACGAAGGGACTCACAACCACCCATTACCTCCAACAGCAGTGGCTATGGCATCCACCACCTCATCGGCAGCGAGAATGCTACTCTCAGGATCAATGTCAAGCGCAGATGGCCTAATAAACTCCAACTTCCTAGCGCGGACCCTCTTGCCTTGCTCATCTAGCATGGCCACTATTTCAGCATCCGCACCATTTCCAACAGTCACACTAGACCTCACCCAAACCCCAAATCCCTTGCAATTCCAAAGGCCACAAAACCAATTCCAAGTCCCATTTCCTAACATGTCACAAAATTTTGTCCCCGGACAGCCTCTTTTTTTGCCTCAAATATTTGGACAAGCCCTTTGTAACCAATCCAAATTTTCAGGCTCCCAAATGTCACAAGATGCAGATGGTGCCCAATCTGGACATCGACCAATGAACCAGGGCCCACCCGGTTCACTAGCCGACAGTGTTACAGCAGCGACAGCAGCCATCACTGCGGACCCAAATTTCACGGCAGCCCTAGCCGCCGCCATAACTTCTCTAATCGGCAGTGGTGGTGGTCATCCGAATAATGGTACTAGCAATCCACCAGCTACAAATAATGGTAGCAACATGAGTACTAGCAACAGCAATGCCAGCAATAAACTTAGTAGCCCAACTTTTGCGGGGAATTGAACAATGTGATGTTCAATTTTCCATTTTTTTTCTTTAATTTTCCTTGGGAAAGTCTTTTTTCTTTCTTTTTTTTTTGGCCGGGGGAGGGTTGAGGTAGATGGATTCTACACGGTTCATTACGTAATTATTTTTCCTCTTTTTTTTTTTGGGTGGAATGGATATAGACAAAAGGTGTCAAATTCTTTCCGATTTGAATAATGTGGTCCATGAGTTGTGTTCATACTGTGGAAAGCAAATCCAATATTATCAGACCCTTTGTTTGTATGTATTTGGAATTCGAGGTATGGAATTTTCGTTTTCTACTCAAATTCTTTGTTTTGTCAATATGTGCATTGTATTTTTTCCCCCACAAATACAAAATCCCCAATTTGAAAACAACGAGAGAGAGGGAGAGATATTAATCCTTTTCCTTGGAATTATTTGGGCTTTGGGTGGCAGTCAAGCAATGAGTCAACAAATCCGTCTCGTGCACGTAGGTCATAAAGAGCGGGTCTTCTTCTTTGTCTCATTTGGAAAGGGAGGAGGAGGGAGGGAGAGAGAGAGAGATTAGGTGAGATGAGGTGGGAGACGTGTGGAAGACAACATTACGTGCATGTGGGGATTAAACCTAAGCTGATCATGTTACGTGTTTCATTGAAACTCTTTACTTGGTATCGATGTACTTCCAAACAAGCGGAGAATATTTTCTTGCAGGCATTCCACGCATTGTAAATAGAGCGCATTTTAGGGTTTCTTCGGGAATTTTAACATATCTTAGTTTAACTCAATTTCTTTATATTATATTTTATTAATAATTTTAATTAAAATAAAAAAAAATAAAAATAAAAACAAAAACAAAAATAAAAATAAAAATAAAAATAAATACAGAGTTTTACTCATAAAAATTATTTTTATAAAAAGTTAAAATTGTCATTATACTAATAATTTTTCATATTAAAAGTTCAATTTAATATCGGTAAAACTTAATTTCAATTTTTTCATCTCTAAGATCTCTAGTGTGACTCCACCAAGAGATCGTGAAACAAAAAATTATTTCTGAATCTATCAAATATTTTAAATTAATTTGATCAAATAGATTACTATGGACGTAAAGTTTCAAGAATCTCTTACCCTAAAACACAAAAACAAAGATAGTGTTATATATATATATATATATATATATATATATATATAATTTTATTATTTATTATTATTATTATTTCTTTTTATTATCTTTATATTTGTCTCTCAAATGATCGATCTCAATTGTTGGAATTAAAATTCAGATTATTGTTGTTATTATAACTTTTTTATACTAATTCCAGACAACCAATTTTAATTATAATGCGACATCATATTGTAACATGTGTAGTATAAGGTGATTCATTTTCTTTGGTTGCTACTCAAGCAAAACACAATTAGTTAATCTATGCATAATGGGTATTAATTGGTTAATTTAATCATAATAGTTACCAAAATTGGAAAGATTTATAAGTACGATGATTTTTCCAATTTTTTTGTAATTTTTTTAGTCATGTTTTTTTTTTAATATGTAAGAAGAGTTTTAGGAAAGAGTTGCGTATTTCCCAAGAAAATTATGTGAATATCCTCATATATAGAAACTTTGATACACAAAAACATCTTAAAACTAAATGTTTTTCATTTTTAAAACATTTTATGTTTTGGGGATAGATATTTAATAAATTATTTATTTATTTATAATTTTTATTTAATATTATTTTTTCATAATTAATGATTATATTTTTTATTATTTTATTCCGTAACGAGTAGATATTTCTGTAGGAGCATAATTGATTTTCTGGTTAAATACATTACGAGATATTTTTTCATACTTTCCGCATTCAGTTTTAGCTTTTTGTGCATCTTTTAATCAAGCTGAACACTTCCATAGAACAATATCATGACAACGTAGATCTAAGTGATCATATTGGATCCTTGGGAACCATCGCGGAACAACAGCCTGAGTACAAAAGAAGCAAGGGTCTTATTTTCTTCCTAGGCATCTATATGCTGCATGCAATATTGATATCTCATTACTACCGATCAAGCTCAGCCTCCCTGTGATATGCAAACCGGAAGATTGGAAGAAATCCTGTCAGCCGGATAAAAATATATAACCATGTCCGATCCGTCAGGGGGTTACTTTAACATCAAATAAAATTGATTCAACCCAAGCAAAAACAGTCTCTCCTTTCCTTGTTTCTGATCTTATGACAGCGATTTTCAAGACCGATTGTTTGAAATGACGGATTCTCTCCCTATTCTACTTATTTTACGATTATATCTCTTTCGATTTGTGAATTTTTTTTGGGGAAAAGAAAAAGACTAGAGAAGTTACACCTTTAGCAATTGATGCTGTTATCTGAGAAAATGAACGAACAAGAATCTGTTATGGGATCCATTTATAATATAAGGGATTTTTTCTCATACCTAGTTTCATGATTAAGAACTTTTCCCGCCTCATCAAGTTAGAATAACTTTTCTCGAAAGGAAGTGAGAGGGTAGACAAAAGACCGCTTTTATTGATAGATTCACTCTCTATCCATTCTGACTCTTTTGATCCATCAAAACAGATTAGATTATCAATCGATTCGAAAATAGCATGCTCATATCATTATTCATATATTTCCGTTACACCAACATAGCCGCCACAATAAGAAAGAAGTAGGAGAAGCAACTAGAAGCGATTCTGCTTTCATTTCCCCGTATGGAGTACTAAGTTACTTAAGTTTTGGTCTTCAACAGGCAGGCTATACTCTAGGCAGCTAGGAAGGCTCACTAGACCAGCAGCCAGACCAATAATGAATGTGTAATGATGGTGATTCCACACCACACTCAATAAAAAATGGAATGTAGACAGGGATTCCTCAACAAAAAAGAGTCCATGACCCCTTTTTAGAGCGGAGAGGTCGAATTCCAATCCTTTGCTCTCGAGTATACCCATTACCTTAAAATGGACATCACTTTGGCTTACTAAGCCCTCTCCCCTACTGCTGTGGTGGAAAAGTACCCTGGTCCAAGGTATCCTCTCTCTCTCTCTCTGTTTTATGGGATTTCATTGAGTTTTCTCTGGTGGATACCCTGTATCTATTCGAGTCCTTATGAACTTAGCCTCGCTAAAAAGAGAATGTTAATAGTTACTACGCACCTTAAAGCCTGAAACCTTCTATTCCCAATTTTTACATAAAATTCTTTATATTTTTTTTATTTATACATTAATTCACATTTTCATTTTCTATATTTTACAAAGTATAGTTTTTCTTTATCATTCCATACTGGTTTCTATTTTTTCGTTTCCGTTACCGCTTCCGGAGGGAGGGGCAGCGGATAAAAATTTATTTTATGGGCCTAGGGTTATTTGGGTCGATTGTGGTCCTTTTAAGGGAAGAGTAACAATTCATATGGACTCCTAAGTTTCTAAAATGGGCTTCAAAAAGCCTCACTCTTAGGAATCCGGGCCTATTTTTATAAAATGGGCCTAAACTTGTTGGGCGACTTGAAAGAGGTATTTTATTTTTTTATAAACCACACTTATACGATAATCATATTAAATACGACTAAATATAATTTGAATTTGATTAGACCTTTTAAGGGCAAAACTCTCTTAATGTTTTTTCTTTTTTATGCATAAATTTGAATTTAAAATTTTATTTAAAAAATATCAATATTTAATATCTGAATCAATTAGAGATTTTTTTTTTCACAACCCTTAAAGCTCATGTCTTCTCTCTCTCTCTCTCTCTTTCTCTCTCTCTCTCTCTCTCTCTCTCTCTCTCTCTCTCTCTCCCCCCCCTTTTCTCTTTATTACTGACCATCAAATTAGATAGAAAAACTATTTAAGTTTAAACTCCATAATTACTATTAGCGAGATAGACACATTTTATAGAAAAATATTTATGCCGAATAAAAGGAATATACAAAAATAATTTGGTATAAACTACTAATCCATCAAATTAACTTTCTCAAGAATCCCTTATTATTATTAATTATTATTTTTTAAAAAAAGGGGATTGATATTTGTCGGGTTTATTTAAACAACCCCAGTGAGCGATGATAATTTCATATTAACAACCGATGTTAACGAAAAACTACAAAAAGACATGAGTTGTCCTTCCATGCGGATTGTCTTTTGGTACATAAAATCAGATTGAAATCATGTACGGAATCGTCGTTTTTTAATAGTAGAAGGGTAAATTCGGGATTTGATTTGCTTGCAAGCTGATATTTCCCAAGCAGAGAGATTCTTTCTCGAACGTTGACGGGTTGTTAATAACTTGGACGTTTGTTCCCTCCTCAACGTTCAAGTCAGCCAATCACATTACACCACGTCATGAGAAACGTTCGCCTTCGATCCACTTGTTGTATGAGAATTCGGTGAAACTACCAATTGCAACGGATAGAAAAAAATCGACAACAGGCAATCATCACCCCAACTTTCCTTTAATCTCGCGTGGACTTCATTTCTTCATTGCTTCGCTTCGCCTCTTTCGCGTGTTTGGATTCCAATCTTCGTGAGTAGACCCCCCCTCTCTCTCTCTCTCTTCATCTGACTTTGTTCTTATGTTTTATTTCTGGGAATCGGTTAATTTAAGGTTGATGATTTTGATGGGTTCTTCACTTTTTACGAAGTCATGCCTTTGATTCTCAAGTTCATGTTCGAGATCGTATGTTAACTAAAAATTTAAGTTGATTCATAATTGAATTCTTGATTAATTTTCTGTTTCTTTTTTCTCTGTTTGAAGTTTTTGATGATTGTGCGGTAGTTCAGTACTGAATTTTGTTTTCTTCTTGTTTGATTTTTGGATTAGAGTTTCCGTGCATAGGACTCTTTTGTAAGGTTTTAGCTGGTTGGTACTGTCGTATTTTTGTTGGGTTCTTCTCAGAGAATTTCTTTTGAAATATTTGCAATTAAGGGCATGATTGAAGAACTTTGGTCATATATGATCACTTCATGGGTGGTTGAATTTTGAATTTTTTTTGCCATGAAATGAACATCATGAAAAGTTTTAAGAATGATTGTTCCATTTACTTCTCTCTCTCTCTCTCTCTCTCTCTCTCTCTCTCTCTCTCTCTCTCTCTCTCTCTCTCTCCCCTTCCCCCCTCCCTCGCTCCAAATTTGCATTTCTCTCTGACACAACCTTTTGGAACGAATTGTACGTATATGGCCCCTAAAAGTTAATATATATAATTTCAAATATTGTTTGCCCTCTACAAATTGTAACCCCTGCCCCCGGTCCCTTAAACTCTATTTGATCCCATTAAATAGAATTTTTGGCCCCGCTGAAAAAATTTTCTGGCTTCACCCATGGGCTGTCGTCATATACATTACGATTTGATTGAAAATTCCGTAAGATATGTACCAAAAGATCTGTACTAAAGCCTTTCCTGGCCACCCTATGCTATAAATCATATTGGCTAGTATTCTACATGAAATATGTTATGCCAATTCTGGAGTGTTTGCGCATGAATTTCATCTTCTTGCAATGATACCTTACGTTAGATCATATTTTGAGAATGAAATTTTTATGTTTTTTGCAGATTTTAAAATGGGCACCTCATCAAGAGCTTTCTTGGTATCTCTTTTTCTTGTCTTGCTGTTATCTCCTGTGGTTTTCTCTGCTTCCAATGATAAATTGATCAGAGTTGGACTTAAAAAACGGAAGTTGGAGAGAATTAATCGCGATGATTTACAACTTGGATTTAAGGAAGGGGCAGGTGTGGGCAATTCTATTAGGAGACAATATCTACCTCGCAATATAGGGGCCTCCAGTGATGCTGACATTGTAGGACTGAAGAACTATTTGGATGCTCAATATTATGGTGAAATTGGAATTGGAACTCCAACTCAGAAGTTCACTGTGATATTTGACACCGGAAGTTCCAATCTTTGGGTGCCTTCTGCAAAGTGTTACTTCTCGGTAATTTACTTTACTTGGTTCATGAAATTATGGAATGATAACCACCCATTTCATTGGTCCTATTTTTGGTTGTAGGTTGCTTGCTATTTCCATTCCAAGTACAAGTCAAGCCAGTCGAGTAGCTACAAAGCAAATGGTTTGCTCCTTTTCACTAGTTCTCTATATGTTTTAGAATCTATTTTACATCTTTTCCATGCATCATCAGATTAATAAGTTGGTTAACAATGGATAATGGTAGACAATGCGGAGCATATGCCGGATGATATTACTGAAAATGGAATACATTTTTTAGTTGTTATAGTTAATATTTACATATGTTTTAATATTTACGATTGTGGATAAGCTTGATTTTGTTGAGTGTGGCCCTTTCATTTGTCAACATGAATTTCATATCCTCTTCTCTCTTTTTGATGCCTAGAAATAGAGACCAGTTTATTGGATGTCAAAACCTGCTGAAGCTGAAGAAGCTCTACCTTTTCTTCTATCGGTGTCAATTGTAGATGAATCCATTCTTTTAGCATGCATAAGCCAAACACATTGATATTGTGTTTAATTTTAGGGTGTACTCAATGATTTTCTTTATACTTTGATGGGAAGTTAAAAGAACTAACAGAACTTTTTTTTTTTCTTTTTTTGGGTAGGGAAATCTGCTGAGATACATTATGGAACCGGGGCCATTGCAGGCTTCTTTAGCCAGGATGATGTCAAAGTTGGTGACCTTGTTGTGAAAAGCCAGGTACATTTTGAACAAGAAAAGAGAAAAACTTTAATGTTTGTGATTCGGTTATTATTTGAGACTAGGAACTTGTGATGCTAGTGGTTTCCTATCAAGAAGAGAAAGGAACTAATAGTAATGCTGGTGATTACTAGGAATTCATTGAGGCCACCAGGGAGCCTGGTATTACTTTCCTGGCAGCCAAATTTGATGGTATACTTGGTCTAGGATTCCAAGAGATTTCAGTTGGAAATGCTGTTCCAGTCTGGTTAGTCAAGGACTTTACTGTTATTTTTCTTCTTTAGTCAATAGGTTTATGAAATGCTGAAATGCTGAAAGATGACATGAAAAAAATTCACATTATCCTAATGTTATTGGACAATTTCCTGCATTAATTTGTTTCTTAAGAAGCTAATCATTTTCTATCTTCTTTTTCTTTTGGGGCTTTTTATTATTGGCTTCATGGACTTCCAGGTACAACATGGTAGAACAGGGCTTAGTTAATGAACCTGTTTTCTCATTTTGGCTCAACCGTGTTGCCGACGATGAAGAAGGGGGTGAAATTGTGTTTGGTGGAGTTGATACTGATCATTTCACAGGAGAGCACACCTATGTTCCTGTCACTGAGAAAGGCTATTGGCAGGTTTGCAGTTCTTTTTACTGATTTTTTATGCTATAAATGCAAACGTGTTATTCCCCATATCCTCATTAAATTTGTGCACATTTTTCTTTATTTGACAGTTTGATATGGGTGATGTGCTCATTGACGGGGACTCAACTGGTATTTTCTTAGCTAATGTTACATTTTGCTCATGTGGTGGGTAATGCAGGGATGAGGAACTTGTTATGGACTAACAAGTCATCTGATCACTTTCAGGGTTTTGTTCTGAGGGTTGTTCTGCAATTGCTGATTCTGGGACTTCATTGTTGGCTGGCCCAACGGTACACAGACTTTTACGCTTTTTTTCATCTTATTTGCGTTGGAAATATGTTTTAGTATAGAGTCAATAATACTCAAACTGAAACTATTTCTCAATTGGCATTGTTTACCATGTCAAATCTGGCGATATTTTGCTACTAACTTTTACCTGATTTATTGTACCATTTCATTGTTTTTATTTTTAGAAAATGAAGATATTTAATATAACATCCAACTTTTTTCTGTTAGTAGCTTATGCCCTGGACTACAAACAGCATTTCATGTTGATATAAGTATATGTAACTAGATTATTGATTAGAGCTTAAGCCATGAAGCAAAATACACCATTTGTTCATTTGTTTTTGCCCTTATTGAAGTTCTGAGGATGATGATCTATAAAACATGGACACCAATATGGGACAAGGTCATAGTGATGTCACAACTTTCTGAAAAGCAGGACACAAAATGCATAGAATATAGTGTGACGAGAACATCATCTAACACTGTGTAGGATCAATTGTCAACTTTACCATTTTAGTCACAAAAGCTTCAAAAGGAATTTAGTAAAATAAAATGGCAGTTCAGAAATGCAACGAGATTGTTGCCCATGGCTTCTTGAAGATGTAAGTATCTTGCACAACACCAGAATAAAATGGTGGAACAAAAATTAAATGACAGCCACTACATTTGTAGAATCTGCTGGGGGGTTATTCCTGAATGCCCAGGGGTTGCTTGTCAGGTGATGTCCAAGTTTGTGATTGATGATTGCGGTGCACCACCCTGTTTGTTACTGTAATCATGTTTGGAAAGAGTTTTATGTCATGGTCCTTTCCCTGCCATACCTGTACTTTCTTAACCCTGAGTACTGATATTGCAATCTTTATCACAGACCTACTAAGAAATATTTGCTCGATGGTTCATGCTATTATTTAAAGCTGCTAGTGCTAATAAATTTTTCCTTTGTTTTTTCCCTCATCTATGAATCCCAGGGGATTGCTTTTGAATTGCATCTTTCTCACCCAAGTTATAATCAAAAAGTTTTCATATGGCTGGATGGTTTTATGTGATGTTTTCTTCTCTCTTTTGCAGACCATTGTTACTCAAATTAATCATGCTATTGGAGCATCCGGGGTTGTAGGCCAGGAGTGCAAGGCAGTTGTTGCTCAATATGGAAAAGAGATACTGGAAATGCTTATAGCAAAGGTACAAATACAAATAATTCTATGGACATATCACAACATACAAATGCTCCAACAACAATGTTTTGATGGTATTTCATTTTTTATGCTAAATAGGCACAACCGCAACAAATCTGCTCCCAAATTGGGCTGTGCACTTTTGATGGTACTCGGGATGTTAGGTCAAGTTCATTTCCTTTGTTTTATTTTAGATGAAGTATAAGCTTGGAATTTCATCCTGCTGTTTTTCTGATTGTTGTTTTGTTGTTTTGGTTACTTTCCTGTGTTTAGTACTATTTTATTGTTAATGATGATCATACTGATTCCTAAAACACACAGGTGTAATGATCATATTGATTCCTAAAACATGAATGTTTCTGTATGTGTACAGCATGGGAATTGAGAGCGTGGTGGACAGAACTAATGGCAAGCCATCTGATGCCGTCCATGATGCCATGTGTACTGCTTGCGAGATGGCAGTTGTATGGATGCAAAATCAACTAAGGAAAAATGAGACAGAGCAGAGAATCTTGGACTATGCTAATCAGGTGAACTAAACTTTCTAACCTACATGTCTTCATATGGCTGCAGGACTCTCATCTTGGCTTTTGCCCATTGCAGCTCTGTGAGCGACTACCAAGTCCAATGGGAGAATCAGCAGTTGACTGCAGCAGCCTGTCTTCAATGCCTAGCGTGTCCTTCACAATTGGTGGCACAGTTTTTGACCTTAGCCCAGAGCAGGTATGTTTCAATACTATTTGTCAAATGCATTGGCAGAAGATCAAAACAAAGTATTTAGGTATTATTAAAAAGGTATAGGAGACTATCCCTTTTCTGTCTACGAGTATCTAATGTGCCCCTTTGCTTTGGGTGATTATCATTCAGTATGTTCTTAAAGTGGGCGATGGAGTTGCAGCTCAGTGCATTAGTGGATTCATAGCGCTAGATGTAGCACCTCCCCGTGGACCTCTCTGGTATGCTTGCTCAAGTTCAAGTATCAAAAGATGATCTGGTTTTCATGTTATTGATGATAGGGCAATACTATTATATCTATTGATACAACTCTCCCGTTGGTTTCCTTTCCCTCCTGCGAGTCCAGGTTCAATCCCTGGACTTTTGCATGAGAGGCTGGAGCTGGCTTGTGTGAATTTTGGGGCCTCTTTGGGTCCAAGTTTCTGTTTTGAGAGTAAGAGAAGGAACCTAAGAACAAAATTGGTATGGTTGGACACATCCATTTGGCGTCTAGTTGAAACATGGCGCTGCATCACCTCACGTGCGCCGCCGGGGGTGTTTCACCTCGTGTTGAGAAAAGGGTAAATAAAAGTGAGGCGGACCCTATGGGGTGACACGGTACTGCTTCATGGCACCAAACAATGACTGGACATGAATGGATGGGGGTTCAACCATAAGCAAAGATGCTCCAAACGGAACACAACACAGTCATTATAAGTAGTTGTTGTTGACTAAGAAAGCTAGCTCAAACCACATGGTCATTATAAGATGTTGTTGTTCCATTTCTTTTTTTCAATAAATAATGTAGTCCCCACCAAGAAAGCTAGCTCAAACCCTTACTGCTGATGAGGGCCTGAGCCCCCTGCACCACGATGCCAAGAAATCGGTGGTCACAATCACTATAACCTGAATATGTCTAGCTGTGGCTAGCCTTGAGCATGACCATTCAGGAAGCGAATTAGGATGAATAACAAATGCATTATCTTTACCATATTAATTTTGTGGGTTTTGATTTTTGAGGATATGAGGGATAGGGTTGTAGTCAAAGAAACTTACTGTTGTCGGATTTAAGATCACATTTGAATGTCATTTTGGAGGAAACCACGGTAATATAAGACTACTACTTGGTTGCAGGATCTTGGGAGACATTTTCATGGGTCAGTATCATACAGTGTTTGACTATGGCAACATGAGAGTCGGCTTCGCACCAGCAGCATAAAAAGAACCATCCTTCCCCTCTTCAACTGCATCTCCATTGTACATAAAACTGCAAAACCTTTGGATTCCTAAAATATTCTAGGTTGTTGTAATATAATATATTGAAGCAGATGGTGGTACAACCTGATGGTCATGTATCCATATGCGCTGCAGGAGATGTTGCTTGTTTTATGTGAATTGAAGAACATACAAACAATACAATGAAGATCTGTGCTTTTTATCTTTTTGTTCCATTCGATTTTTGAAGCATAAACTTATATTTAATCATAATAAGAAGTCAAGGTCTAGCAAGGAAAATCTTATTGAGCAAAGGTGTCTGGTAGGGTGGCCAGAGCTGAGTTTCACATTGTTGTCATTGGTCACAAAATATGTTGCCGAGTGTCCTTATTCACTCTAATTCATTTAAATTTGCTTGTGGCGCAAGTGGGTTTTTTTTTCTTTGTTGAATATTATTATATTATATCCATAATTACAAGCTTTGCGTTTGAACCCTTATCAAGTTAAATAATTGTATGCACAAAATAAGCTTTTGTTTATTTATATAACAGTTCATATAGACATGTTTTAATAAATTTATAAAATTTTAAAAAAAATATCTCATATATCGTGTGAGGTTATCATTTGAGTTTTGGTTAAATAAAATTACTTACACAATTCATATTGTAATAGGTTATAAGAAAAATGATTTGGTTAAAAGACAGTAATTACGGTTCGAATAAATACTAGAATTTTATTATAGTGTTTAAAATGATTAATCATACTCAAACTTCCTTTGTATTCTTTTGACCAAATCCCCACAAAAAGGGAGAAAATAATAAAGATAATATCAAAAAAATTTTCTATTGCTCTATGTAATTGGAGTAGCCTTATTTATTTATTTTTTTGTTCACAATGAGACTCGAATCTATGTTTATTATAAGAAAGAGAGAGATTTGTGTCATTTGAATTGAAACTCATTGGCGCGGAATAGCTTGATCTTGACAAGAAATGTAGCAAATAAATTTTGAAATAATTTGGGTATTGGTTTTTGAATATTTCGTATCATTTCATGTACATTAACGTTACTGACTTCTTGCACAACTCAGTCATTTTTTCTTCTCCTGCAAAACCTCATTTTTAAGGTTCAATTCAATTACACAATTTTCTCTCTCTCTCTCTCTCTCTCTATTTTTGTTGGTCGTGATTCGTCATCCCATTGCTTTGAGATAATGTATGCGTGTCCCTCAAAAACCGCTCAAGCAATAGATTCTCTTCAATTCCGTCTTTTCTTTCACATTTCGAAACAATTTGTCTGCATCTTCTTCTATCAAAAATTTTTTTTAAAAAATGATAATACATGCGCGTGCGTGAGTGTACGTATGCGGACTGTGTTTCTAGTCAAGTTGCCACATTGTTGGCTACATGTTACATTTGGTGACAGGGGACCCTGGCACCAGCTGGTGGGAAGTTGACTGCAAGTGAAGGAAATTTCTAGGGCTTGTTTGGAATCCTAAAACCATTCCGTTTTGGTGAATGCTACTGTGAGAGAGAAATCGGATTAATTTAAATATCAGCTCTTACAAGTTAAATGGTTCTATAATGAATGCACTTTTAATTTGATGAGATTTCACCACACCGAGCTAGCTGCCCAAATAAATCAAAATCCAACTTGCTGAGCACATGATCACGGGTTCAATACTCGATTAAAGAAAGTCATTTGTGATAATATATCTTGTTAAGGAAATTGTTATCTCCTTAATTTTGATAATAACAAAATCTCTCATATTGTTCTAACCATTCTATTAAGCATGCAGAATTTTTATTCAATAAGCAAGTTATAGAACCAGTCATGAAACTAGTCATGGAAGTAAAATTCATTTGGGTTATAAAAGTAAGATTTTTTTATTGTTGTTGAAAACCCAGCCAACAAGGTAAGTATAGCTTGGGTATTACACTTAACCTATAATTGATTCTAGATGTACATAAAATGCCCCAACATGAGAACACTTCATATTCCACCACTTAGAAATTTTTTTAAATATAAAACAGTGATCATTTGACCATATTTGGACGTTCATATCTTCATATATGTTAAAATACTTTTAATATCGAAAATTGTGTTTCAAAGTGGATATATGGAACTTCAAATTCAAGCATTTACAGTACAATTATCTTGTTAGAATGGTGGAGAAAATTCAGCTAGAAATTGTTATGTCACTCATTTTATATAGCAGAATTTCTTATCAGAAAATGACTCTGAAAGGATATTTGGCTTTCGATAATTTCACCACTTGTCTTGAATTTTTGAATTTGATTATACTACATTATAGTATTACAGTTGAGTAGCAAATATGATAATTCGTGACACATTTACCTTGAGATTTTGGTAGAGAAATAAGTGGGTAAAGTTGGCTAGTTGCTCTGAAAATTTCAGAACTGAAGCAGATTTCCTGGAGCTGATTTTTGAATTTTTTGGAAGTGCGATTTTTTGGATATAATCAAAATGACTCTTAAATATGTTAGATGAATGTTTAAACTTCTGGAGAAAAATATTTACCCTTAGTAAATATAAAAAATCGAGAGGATTTAGAGCTTATTTTCTCAGAAATGCTGCTGAAATTGTTGCAGTAATTTTGAAATTTTTACTGCTGTTTGTTAAGTCTTTTTGCTATTAAATGTAGCAGCCATCAATAGGTTTTTTCAGAGAGTGAGAACATTGGACGTGAGTGACTGAATGACTATCAATCTTTGAGAACTTCAAAGCACCAAAAAGATCAAAAAAAATTCTACTGCTATATTTCTGAATTTCTACATCTATATTCATTTGTTTTAAGCATTGTTTGAGTTGTAAAAAGATGTTGAGTGAGTGTATCATTGCATGAGTTTATTTCCATTGTTGAACGAAATAATTTTCATAGTGTGAATATCAGAAGTCTACAAGTGGATGCATATTGTTCTCTTGGACCATAGTGGAAACAAGTTAGTGGCTAGACCCCCGCTTACTTGGCTAGAAGAGTAGACATAGGCACAAGACCGAACCATTATAAAAACAGATTTGTCTCTTTATTTTTGCCCTTATTTATTGCATTAGATTGACCATATATTTAAATATTGAATTCAGGTGGAATTAGATTTTTGTAAAGCTAATTTAGGACAACCAATTCAACTCTCCTTCTTGATTGTCTTTGAGACCAACAATTGGTATCTGAGCAAGTGCTCTAGTCCACTAGAGAGACCTCTTTAGAGTAAAAAATCTATAGATTTTCCCTATAATTATAGTCAGGCCGTGAACAGGATACCATATTTTGATGGTGTAAACTTTTTCTATTGGAAATGTAGGATAGAGACATTCATTCAAGCCACTGATTACGAGACTTGGAAAGTGATTACTTCTGGAAATTTAGAGGTTAAGTTGCTCATAATCATAGAGGATGACACGAGAAAGATGTCTATTAATTCTCATACTAAACATTTGCTTTTATGTGCAATCTCACCAATTGAATTTAATCTAGTTTTTTCATGTGCAACAGCAAAAGAAGTATGGGACAGGTTGTGCATTACACACGAAAGAACTAGCACTGTAAAAGAGACTCGAATCAGTCTTTTGATGTAAAAATATGAATTGTTTCGATTTCAACAAGGAGAAAATGTAAATGACATGTTTAATAGATTCTCTACAATAACTAACGAACTTGATTAACTTGGAAAAAAGAATTTTAGATTCAGATCAAGTGAGGAAGGTGCCAAAAACTTGGGATGCCAAAAAGACTGCTATTGAGGAAGCACAAAACTTGAACAAGCTGTCACTCAATGAATTGAGAGGAAAATTGATGTCTTATGAGATTGAAGTTTTTCATACTGCAGAATCTGAAAATAAGAAGAAGTTCATAGCATTTATGACTGAAGAAAATGAGAACTCTGCAGAAGAAGACAGTAGTGATCAAGATATCAACATGTTGGCCAAGAAGCTCTCTCGTATCTTTAAAAAAGGGGGTAAAAAGTTATTTAAATATAAAAATTTTTACAACTCACAAAGGTTTAAATCCAATGCAAGAAATGACAGCAGAAAAATGGAGCAAAAGCATGATAAAATCTGTTATGAATGCAAGAAGAAAAGACACATTAAATATGAGTGTCCAGTACTACTGAAAAATATTGAAGCATTCAAGAAAAAAAGCAAAGTCATGATGTTGACATGGAGTGATTCAGAAAATGAAAACTCAGATGATGAAAGTTCTAAAGTATCAGAGGAGATTAATCTTTGTCTTATGGCAAAAGATGAGGTGATTTCTGATAACTCAATAAACATTGCTGAATCTGACAACTTGTTGTGCATAATTTCATAACTGAAAAATAAAGTTGGCATATTAGAAAATAAGAAGGATTTGTTTAGACAAAGACTTGTTGAACTTTGAAAATGAATCCATTAGAACTGAAAATGAGTTATTGAAAACTGAAAATTGTGGACTGAAAAATGAGATAGATGTTCTAAAAAATATAATTGTTGAACTATCAAAATCAATAAACAATCCATTTCAAAAGTTTCATGAGAGTGATGAAAAATTAACTAAGTTATTTTCCATACAAATAATGGATTTTTTCAAGAAAGGTTTAGATTATGTTCATGATCATGATATTGCATCAAGTTATAACAATGGTAGATTTGTTAAAGTTGCAGAAACAAAAGAAAATATCACATTTCAACCTGCAGAAAATGTTTACAGAACCTTACAAATAACTACTGAGAAAAATAACAATCAAACTCAAAAAATTGTCCAACAAACCACACAAAACCTGCAAAAAACATGCTCACACTCTGCATAATATATATACAGAAAATTTTCACAAATTGCAAAAAAATATCACAGAATGACACACAGAAATGAATACAGACGTAACCATCGAAGCATCCATGGAAATACCCATAGAAAATCCGGTGAAAAACTATATTTTTACAGAAAATTTTATTCTGGATTTAGATATAACAAATTTGATAGTATGCAAAATTATTTGCCTTATGGATCAAGTTATGTAAGAAAGAAAAATAATGGCTCATGTTATATATGTCATAAAATTGGTCATTTTGCTAAAAATTATTTTTTAAATAAGCTTAGTGCTCATCAAGGCAAATTTAACACATATACAAGCTTGTCTTCAAAAGGATCCAAATATGTTTGGGTTCCCAAGAATAGATAATAGTTTTTCTTTATGTGTAGGAACAAGAGGCAAAAATCAAAGGAAAATGTTATGTTTATAGCGATTACTTGAGACATATGACCGGTTATGCCTCATTGTTCAAAAAGCTCGAAAGAAGAAACCATGGAGTAGTGACCTTTGGAGATAATAAAAAAGGTAAAATAATTGAAAAATGTACAGTAGGTATCAATTCTACCTCAATAAAGAATGTGTTTTTTGTTGATAAATTGATACATAACTTGTTGAGTGTAAACCAATTGTGTGATTTAGGTTACAATATAATATTCAAAAATGATAAATGCATAGTGTTAGATAATGAGTCGTATGAATAAATTTTTGAAAGAATAAAATTATGTAATATTTATATAGTAGACTCTATAATATTAAATAGTTTAAAAGAAAATTGATTGATATCATTTAATAATGATATGTTTACATGGCATAAAAAACTATGTCATATAAATTTCAAGCAATTAGAAAAATTGTCCAAAAAAAATATGGTTAGAGGAATTCCTGAATTTTCATTGAAAGAACCTATAACATGTAGTGCATGTTTCTTGAACAAACAAGTAAAAACATCATTTAAGAGTAAAAATCATATTTCCACATCTACACCACTAGAAATGTTGCAGATGGATTTATTTGAACCGATTAGGAATTTAAATCTTGGAGGAAACAAATATGGACTAGTTATTGTTGATAATTTTTCTAAATTCACTTGAATTTTATTTTTAGCCCACAAAAATGAAACGTTTGAAATATTTAAAATTTTTGCAAAGAAAATTCCAAATGAAAAAAATTTAAAATTAGTGAGTTTAAGAACCGACCATGGAAAAGAATTTCATAATTTAGATTTTATACAATATTGTGATAAAAAGGGAATTAATCAAAATTTTTCAACACCTTATACACCACAACAAAATGGGGTTGTTGAACGTAAAAATAGAACCATTCAAGAAATGACTAGAACTATGTTAAATGATAGTGGTGTTGAAAAATATTTTTGAACCGAAACCGTATCTACAACATGTTATATAATAAATAGTGCGTACACAAAACCTATGACAAAAAAATCCTCTATGAAATTTTTAAAGAAAGAAAATCAAATATCTCTTATTTTCATACATTTGGATGCATATGCTTTATTCTGAAAAATAGTATGAATATTAGAGATAAATTTGATGAAAAAGTCATTGAAAGAATATTTATAGATTATTCTTTAAATAACAAGTCTTATAGAATTTTCAATAAAGAGTCTAAAATTATAGAAAAAACAATAAATGTCAAGTTTTATGAAAATGAATTTCAAAATGTCGAAATGAAAGATAATCATGAAATCCCCCTTTAAAATCAAAATGCAAAACAAGATAATCAAAATGAACAAAAAGATGAAATATTTTGAAGTTGGAAATTTTTAACTAGTCATTAACCTAATAATGTAATGGGAGATGTAAGTGAAGGAATAAGAATTAGATCAAGTTATAGAAATATTGAAAATCAATTTTCTTTAATCTCTACCATAGAACCGAAAACCATAGAAGAAGCCGTAGAAGATGAAAGTTGGATAGAGGTTATGCAAGAATAATTAAATCAATTTAAAAGAAACAATGTTTGAACTTTAGAACCGAAACCCAAAGATAAATCAATAATTGGAACTAAATGGGTTTTTCGAAATAAATTAGATGAAAATGGAAATGTTATAAAAAATAAATCTAGACTAGTTGCAAAAGGATATTCACAAGAGGAATGAATTGATTATAATGAAACTTTTGCACCCGTTGCTAGATTAGAGGTAATACGACTACTTTTAACTTTTACATAATTTAAAGATTTTAAATTATATCAAATGAATGTTAAGAGTGTATTTTTAAATGGTTATATCAAAGAAGAAGTATATGTTAGTCAACTTCCCGATTTTGAAAAACATAACAAGGAAAATTATATTTATAAATTACAAAAATCATTGTGTGGTCTAAAACAAGCACCAAGGGCATGATATGATAGACTAAGTGAATATCTTGTGAAAAATAATTTCAAAAAGGGAAATGTAGACAGTACTTTATTTATCAAATATGTTAATGATGATATTTTTGTTGGTCAAATATATGTTGATGATATTGTATTTGGATCTACAAATTAGTATTTATGTGATAATTTTAGTAATATCATGAAAAATGAATTTGAAATGTCAATGATGGGTGAATTAAATTTCTTTCTTGGATTACAAATTAAACAACCTTCTCATGATATATTTATAAGTCAAGAAAAGTATGCAAAAAAATTAATTAAAAAATTTGGTATGAAAAATTCAAAATATGTTAATATCCCTATATCTACCTCTATTAAATTAGATCTAGATGAAGAAGAGAAAGATGTGAATGAAAAATTCTATAAAAGTATGATAAGATTATTGTTATATTTGACCGCTTCTAGACCCAATATCCTATTTAGTGTATGTGTTTGTGTAAGATTTCAAAGCAAACCTAAGAAATCTCATTTTAGAGCCACCAAAAGAATTTTAAAGTATATAGCCAGTACAAAAAATCTAGAAATATGGTATCCAAAGAATTCAAATTTTGAATTAATTGGATATTCGGATGCCAACTATGCCGGTTGCAAAATTGATCGCAAAAGTACCTCAGGTACTTGTCAATTTTTAGGTGACAAAATCATAAGTTGGGTATCTAAGAAACAAAATTCAGTTGCATTGTCAACAGCCGAATCGGAATATGTCTCAATAGGAAATTGTTGTGTTTAAATTTTGTGGTTAAAACAATAAATTAGAGACTATGGGTTAAATTATAAAAATATTGTCATAAAATGTGACACTACAAGTGCCATTTGTCTTACCAAAAATCTCATAAATCATTCAAAATCAAAACATATCAAAATTAGACACCATTTTATTAGAGATCATGTTTTAAATGGAGATATAATTTTGAAATATGTAGAGAGACAAAATCAACTTGTTGATATTTTTACAAAACCTTTAGACAAAAAAAGATTTGAAAATATTAGAAATGAAATAGGAGTATACTCTCCATTTTAAAATAAACAATCAAAAAATAAATTTCAAAAGGGACATAAAACTTCATGTAAACAGAACTCATAGAACCTCCACCATGTCTGTTATTTCTCTCCTTTCGAAACTCTAAACAGAAACCCTAAATGTACATCTGGAATGGCAACTCGCAAATCTTCAAGAATTATCAAGAAATCATCCAATCTTCCATCTTCTTCACTGATTAATGTCTCTAGTTTGGATTCTTCAAAGTCAAATTCTTCAAGTTCTGACTCTTCACACTCTCACCTTAATGAACACAATTTGAATTCTCGATCAAATTCAGTATCTATTCATGATTCTCGATCCAAATCTACTCAAAATAAAACCAATCTTTTTATCAAAACACTCAACAAGAGTTTTCCGAAAAAGAAATACCTCAACCTCTTCGAATTCAAGTCCCCTACATTCGATCTAGACCAATCATATTCAAAAATGGGTCTTGCAAATTTGTGGATTTTGATTACTTTGAACGAGTGGGTTTGGAGATGTAAACTGTTATTGAGAGAATTGGAAGTATTGGTTTGTGCAACACAAATCAAAACTGTATAAGGAATGTAATTTTTGATTTTCACAAGAATCTGAATATTGAAAATCCTGATATTTTGAAGTCTAAGATATTAGGCTTTTTCGTTGAGCTTACCAAAGATGATCTCGTTCAGTGTTTAGGACTTAAGCAAACAGAGGATAAGTCTTTCGAACGCATGACAAAAAAAGAGGTTTATAGACTGCTTCATGCACATACTCACTCTGAAATTGGATATCTGTATGAGAAGGATTTTCCTTTATTGGTTAGAATACTGCACAAGATTGTTGTGATATGTATAATTTCTAGGTATGGAAGCACAACAACAGTGACTATAGAGAATGTCAAAATTCTAGTTGCAATACTTTTTGGAAGAGAACTTGACATGGTTAGTGTGGTCTTTCATCACATTCACAAGAACAAAAGCAGCAAACCGTATGGAAATATTCTTATGAAATTACTTGAATTTAAAGGATTTGATTTTTTAGCTCTCAGAGATCCTATTATAGAACCATCTTTCTTAAGAGAATCAATGGTTTCTCATATGGGAATAACCATTTTTGACATCAATGTTTGACAAGCCAAAGATAATTCTGTCTGGAAAGGCAAATTTCAAAATAGTGGTGGCATTGCTTATCCATTTCCTAAACAACCAATGAAGAACCTTTGAGATCCACATTTGAATATGATGAATCTTTAAAAAGGAAGAAAAAGCAAGCAAAGCCAACTACTGAAGATGACTGGAGATAAAGGATTGAAAAGAAAATTGATAAGTATATTCAAAGACAAAAAGAAACTGAATCATAAATTTCTGAAATTTTGGGGTTGTTGTCCAAGAATACATCTTAAATTTCTTACTTCGACTCTCTGAAATTGGCTATCTCTATGCTTTGTTATTCCCTTCTCGGTTCTGATAAAGACACTTTCCCTGTATTTCACTTATGGATCTCTCTTGTACTAATGTCAATTTCAATGACATTTTCTGTCTTCTTTCTGTGCTTCACTGCTTCAGTATCTCAATAACTCAGTTCTTCAATATTTCCCTGTTTCAATGCTTCGTTGTTTTAATACTGTGACTCTTTTTAATGCAACAAAAAGGGGGGAAATATATCATAAAAAATGGCACAAACAGAAGCTAAGCAACAAGATCAGCAGTAACACGATCATCAGTAATATTATTGTATTTGAAATTGTATTTTGAAGACAAACAAACCTGCACACATTGAGGGGGAGAATGAAATATGATGCAACTCATAATAAAAAGGGAGAATGAAATTGTACTAATGACTGCAAAGACTGACTGTAAAGACTTAAATAAAACAATCAACCTTTGAATTGGATGAACGTTTGTGAACTCTAAGATATGTACCTGCTTGCATTATTTAATATTATATTCATATGACTTACATGATTATTTGAGAATGTGCTACATTGGGTGAACAATTTTTTGTGCATTTATTTTAAAGTTTTGTAACCATAAAAAATGGGGAGAATGTTAAGGAAATTGTTGTCTCCTTAGTTTTGATGATAACAAAATGTTTCATGTTGTTCTAACCATTCTATTAAGTATGCAGAATTTTTTATTCAATAAACAAGTCATAGAACCAGCAATAGAACTAGTTATGGAAGCAAAACTTATTTGGACCATGAAAATAAGATTTTTTGATTTTGGCTGAAAACTAAGCCAACAAGATAAGTGTAGCTTGGGTACTACACTTAACCTATTATTGATCCTAGATGTACACAAAATGCCCCAACATGAGAAAACTTCATATTCCACCACTTAAAAATTTTTCTAAGTATAAAATAGTGATCATTTGACCATATTTGGACGTTCATATCTTCATATATGCTGAAATACTTTTAATACCGAAAATTGTGTTTCAAAGTGGATATATGAAACTTCAAATTCAAGTATTTACAGTACAATTATCTTGTTGGAATGATGGAGAAAATTCAGTTAGAAGTTGCTAGATCACTCATTTTATATAGCAGAATTTCTTGTCAGAAAATAGTTCTGAATGGATAGTTGACCTTCGATAATTTCACCACTTGTTTTGGATTTTTGAATTTGATTGTACTACGTTATAGTACTACAGTTGAATAGGAAATATGATAATTGGTGGCACATTTACCTTGAGATTTTGGTGGAAAAATAAGTGGGCAAAGTTGGCTAGTTGCTTTGAAAATTTTAGAACTGAAGCAGATTTCCTGGAGCTGATTTTTGAATTTTTTGGAAGTGCGATTTTTTGGATATAATCAAAATGACTCTTGAATATGTTAGATGGATGTTTAAAATTCTGGAAAAAAATATTTACCCTTGGTAAATATAAAAAATCGAGAGAATTTGGAGCCTATTGTCACGCCCCAAACCGGGATCGTGAACAGCCGCCCGTTGCCCCTGAATGCCGGCTGTATTTTTACAGAAAATTGGGCAGAACCTCCCCATAAATTGGAGGTTTCCCATGTACAATTATACCTGTATAATCCAAATCATCCTGTACAAATACACAAATGGCCATCCCGGCCTCTCCAAAATCAACAAACACCACAGCCAACATTCAGAACAACGCAAGGCTATAAACAAACCTAGCCCCAGACCTCTACTGTCATGCCCAACTAGAGCATGAGCAGCCGCTATATCGAGCGGACCTAAGTTTATACAATATATATCGCATTTCCCAAGTAACGTTCAAGTACGTACAATCGCCTCAATGCAAATGAAATATGAGAATTAAACTATACAGTCATCCCAAAATAAGTACATGGCCAACTACGAACCTCCATGTCAAAACCTCGCAGGGTCAAAACTAAATTAGAAATAAATCTCACCGTCGAAAATACCAACTCCGCTCTAGAGCCTGTAGCGTCGCTCTATCACAATCAACCTGTCTGAGGAGAGAAAATAGAGGGGTGAGTATCATGGGAAAATACTCAGTGAGTGAGGGGGGTAATATCAAGCATAAATAGCATAGGTGAACAATTGGAGTGTCAAATAATACTATTTGAAACAACAATTTACATTTCGCAACAAAACATGATATATTTATCAATTTGAAATCATTTAATCAAACACACGATAGCAAGCATGTATGCATCCATTTAAAATCAAGTAATGTCAGAGCGAGCCAAAAATAGTCCTGGCAAAGGTCAACCGTGACCAAGGACAGGCGCGTCGGGGGTTTTATTATGCATAGACTTTGAAACACTCTCTACCCCGACGTTGGCCATGAGCTCGCTGGGGCCAACTCATCAACGTGTATCGGACCCCGCCCGGTGCTAGACGGTGGCGTCACACACGTCCTCCCCCTACGTGGGTTCAACCGGCCGCGCCTATAGCCTTTAGAATAAATGACGTTTGCGGATACCTCCTGCAGAAGCGTATCCGGGCAACCCGTGCCTCTACAAACGCCCTTCGTAGCTACGGAATCATCATAGTATCACAAGGGCACAACGTCCCATAATATCACAAGGGCACAACGTCCCAGGGCACAACGTCCCACAAGTATCATCACATCATCACATAACTAGTGGGCATCCAACCCACGTAGTTCATCAAAAACATTTTAAATTTGCGTGCCAATACGTCTCTTCAATTCATTTCAAAACAGCATATCAATGCAACGGTATAAAAATGAAATTTATACATTTTCAAGTAATGACACAATTATTGTTTCATTTCAAACCATGGATGCATAGTCATTGTAAATATAATTCAAGACACTCCAAAAATCACAAAACAGATTTCTAAATTTAATATCACACGTCAACGAATGCATATCAAAGCATGTTTTATCGAAAATGCGATAGAAAATACGTTTTACTATTTTATGCAAGAGATTAGAGTTCCACTCACAGTCTACGGGAGGGAAGTCACTCCCTACTGACAAGCCAAATCGGATCTGACCGCTCGAGTCTCTAAAAGATCAACCTAAATCAGATTATCAACATTTAATATCAAATAAAAGCCAAATTAGGGATTTTCAATTTTTCCCTTCCAAATTTCTCCCACCTAATTTACAAAACTTCGTCATAGATTCTCGTTTCCTCAATTTCGAATTATCTGACTCACCAATGGTCAAATTTCTAATATTTCTCATTTTTTTGTCTATTTTTCCTCGAATGTCACGCATTTCAATATATTATGTAACTCTCGATCTAAATTCGATCTAATTTCGATAGAATTAATTCAAATGTTGAAAAGGTTGCATCTCTCACCTAGGGTTTTCTCAGATTTCCGGATTTAGCTTTCGTTCGCCCGTCAACCTGATCTAAAACCTGTAATATTACCAAATTTCAATTATATTAGAAACAACTAAATTTCTAACACCGAACCCTAGAACTTCAATCAAATATAGTCGTTACCTGCAGTACAGAAGATGTAGGTGAGCTCTTAAAGGGGAAAGCCGGTCGTGGGCTCGTGGGCCGCAGGCTGGCGGGCTGATGGGCTGGCCGCCTGGTGGGCCTACGGGTCGACGGGCTAGCGGGCTGGCCCGCTGGTGGCTCACGGGCTCTCAGCCCGGCTTGCTGGCCGCAGCGGGCTTCGCGGGTTGCAGTGGGCCGCGGTTGGACTGGGCCTTGGGCCGCTGGTGGGCTGGCCTGCTCACGGACTAGGGCTCGCGCTAGGTCGTGAGCTGGCTCGCGCGCTGGCTCGCGTGCTGGCTTGCGCTGGGCGCGAGCTGGGTCGCGAGCTGGGTCGCGCGCTGGCTCGCGCTGGGTCGCGAGCTGTGGCGCGCTGGGCTCGCGCGCTGGCTCGCGGGAGATCGCGAGCTATGGCGCGCTGGGCCGCGCACTGGCTCGTGCTGAGTCGTGCGCTGGCTTGCGCGCTGGGCCTCACGCTGGCTCGTGATAGCTCAAGGCGGCAGCGCTCGCGGGAGGGCCGATCTGCGCAGTGGCGTGGTGCGGTGGCGGAAGGGAGGGGCCGCAGCGGAGGAGAAGAGGAGAAAGAGGGAAAGAGGGAGAGAAAGAGAGAGAGAGAGAGAGAGAGAGAGGGAAAAGAGAGATTGGGAGAGAGGGAAAAGAGAGATTGGGGCTTTTTTAGCCCCAATCCCGAAATTTTTTTTTTTTTTTTTATATATATTTATGGTGTTACACCTATTTTCTCGGAACTGCTGTTTAAGTTGTTGTAGTAACTTTGAAATTTTTATTGCTATTTTTTGAGCCTCTTTACTATCAAATGCAGCAGCCATCAGTAGGTTTTTTAAGAGAGTGAGAACAGAGAACCTGAGTGGCTGAATGACTATCAATCTTTGAGACTTCAAAACACCAAAAAGATCAAGAAAAATTTTGCTGCTATATTTCTGATTTTCTGCCTCTATTTTTATTTGTTTTAAGCATTGTTTGAGTTGTAAAAAGGTGTTGAGTGAGTGAATCATTGTATGAGTTTGTTTCCATTGTTGGACGAAATAATTTTTATGGTGTGAAGATCAGAAGTTAACAAGTGGATGTACATTTGTTCTCTTGGATCATAGTGGAAACTAGCTAGTGGCTAGACCTGGCTTGCTTGGCTGGAAGAGTGGACGTAGGCACAAGGCCGAAACACTATAAAAATAGATTTGTCTCCATACTTTTGCCCTTATTTATTGCATTAGATTGACCATAGGTTTAAATATTGAATCCATGCGGAATTAGATTTTTGTAAAGCTAATTTAGGACAACCAATGCAACCTCCCTTCTTGATTGTCTTTGGGACCAGCATATCTAAACTATCTTAAGTGGGTTATTGTAATATACGCCGTTCATCCTAAAATTAATAATTATGACTCAAAATTAAATATTTTATATTGCGGGGAGACCGTTATTACTTTTAAATAGTATTTTTTTTAATATAGTTATGTTTTCATTTTTTTTTAGTGCATGAGAACGAGAGTTAAACGAGAGAGAGAGAGAGAGAGAGAGAGAGAGAGAGAGAGAGAGAGTCGGTCATAATTCCAAGCATATTATCCTTCATATCTCCCTTTCTCTATTTTTTTTAAATGGATTATTTGTCACCAATCGATATATGGGTCTCATCCGACTAATTTAACTTGAATACTGTAGGGCTCTTCATGAATAGATTGACTCTTCTATATCTTATTTTTTTATTTTTATAATTCAAACCTAAGATTTATGATTAATGAAATATAATGCAGACAGCTACACCCATAGGTGTTTTGGTCCATTTCTCTATTTGTGACTTGCACACAAACCTTTGATGACCTATTGTATGCATATGCACTGCAATTTGCAAAAGATGAATTCAAACAAATCACTCTAGTCTGGTGCATGATGGGAAAGAAAAAAAAAAAGCAATCAACTTAGGGAAAGAAAGATAAGTTGATAATATTATGATCTTTTTGGAATAATATTTTCTTGTATATAACCAATTAAATGCTACTTATCGGTGGAAATTTTATTTTATTTTTCTTTTTTTTTCCCTATAGTGGTGAACTTCAATTATGAAAAGAGAGAAAATTCAAACTTCATGAGTCTGACACACATAATTGAAACAACCCACTATTCATAAATTTCTAGTGATTTATGAGTGCCACACTAAGTGCTAGGCTGCACAACTGGTGTAGGCATAGTTGCAGCTTTTAATTCATTGGGAATTTTATTTCGTTCCTGCAGTGAGACCAAAAGGTTTCTCTGTTTGTTATATTTTTTGGTTGACATTTAATTCCCCTTTGATTTCATACTTTTAGGTTTTAACCCAATTTTTTTAGAAGAACATTAAGGGTTTTTGAGTTTGCATTAAATGTTAAGAAAATTTGATTTTATTATGAATAATATGCATTTGAAATATAAGTGAATTAATTATAACTCAATTGACACAATTTTCTTTCTCTTAAAAATCTTGAATTCAAACCTTCCTATATATGAAATTTTGAATTTAGAGTCTATGTATAAAGAAAAATACATAATCTTTTTCTCTTTTTGGGTTACATGAGATTTGAACTCTGAATCACGAAATTGAGACAGAAAGTTATGATCATTAAACTATCTGTTAGGGACAAAATACACGATCTTTTACCTGATTAGACCAATATCTAAATAAAACTTCATAAATTTTGGGCCATATATCTTAGACTTCGTGACTTATCTACGAAACTACTCCCTTCTTTACATCTAAGGCAATCTTTTCCAAGCTTTTGGGATAAAGCTGTGTGCACGTCTCATTGCTCGTTTCTAGATTTGGTATATTTTCAAGTTTAAGGCTGCTCCAAGTTCTAATTTAGAACTTAGACTAATTGGATCTTTCTCATTAAACTCATGCCATCTAACCATCCCAACCAACTTCTAGAAGGATGCTCTATGAACAATCTTACTTGAAGAGTACGTGATAATTAGTGAACATCCACAAAACGTTGAGGCTCTTGCCATGATCAAAATGAGAAAAGGGGGAAAGGTCAATCTCACCCGCAAGGATCAACATGACAAATGTATAATTACTGAATCTGTGGGGCCCTATCTCCTAGATAAGTACCAAATGTATGAGAAACAAATTTCATATCAATAAGATTATGATTTTGAAAAATTTTTATTAAAAAAAGGGGATTGATATATGTCGGGTTTATTTAAACAACCCCTGCGAGCGATGATAATTTCATATTAACAACAGATGTTAACGAAAAACTACAAAAAGACATGAGTTGTCCTTCCATGCTGATTGTCTTTTGGTCCATAAAATCAAATTGAAATCATGTACGGAATCCTCGTTTTTTAATAGTAGAAGGGCAAATTCGGGATTTGATTTGCTTGCAAGTTGATATTTCCAAAGGAGAGAGATTCTTTCTCGAGCGTTGACGAGTTCTTGAGCACTTGGACGTTTGTTCCCACCCCAACGACCAGGTTCAGCCAATCACATTACACCACGTCATGAGAAACTTTCACCTTTGATCCACTTGTTGTATGAGAATTGGATGAAACTACCAATTGCAACGGATACAAAAGAATCGGCAACAGGTAATCATCACCCCAACCTTCCCGCGTGGACTTCATTTCTTCATTGCTTCAGTTTGTGTTTGCATTCCAATCTTCGTGAGTAGACCCCCTCTCTCTCTTCATCTGACTTTGTTCTTATGTTTTATTTTTGGGAATCGGTTAATTTAAGGTTGATGATTTTGATGGGTACTTCACTTTTTACGAAGTCATGCCTTTGATTCTCAAGTTCACGTTCGAGATCGTATGTTAACTAAAAATTTAAGTTGATTCATAATTGAATTCTTGATTAATTTTCTGTTTCTTTTTTCTCTGTTTGAAGTTTTTGATGATTGTGCGGTAGTTCAGTACTGAATTTTGCTTTCTTCTTGTTTGACTTTTGGATTAGAGTTTCCGTGCATAGGACTCTTTTGTAAGGTTTTAGCTGGTTGGTACTGTCGTATTTTTGTTGGGTTCTTCTCAGAGAATTTCTTTTGAAATATTTGCAATTAAGGGCATGATTGAAGAACTTTGGACATATATGATCACTTCATGGGTGGTTGAATTTTGAATTTTTTTTGCCATGAAATGAACATCATGAAAAGTTTTAAGAATGATTGTTCCATTTATTTCTCTCTCTCTCTCTCCTTCCCCCCTCCCTCGCTCCAAATTTGCATTTCTCTCTGACACAACCTTTTGGCACAAATTGTACGTATATGGCCCCTAAAAGTTAATATATATAATTTCAAATGTTGTTTGCCCTCTAAAAATTGTAACCCCTGCCCCCGGTCCCTTAAACTCTATTTGATCCCATTAAATAGAATTTTTGGCCCCGCTGAAAAAATTTTCTGGCTTCACCCATGGGCTGTTGTCATATACATTACGATTTGATTGAAAATTCCGTAAGATATGTACCAAAAGATCTGTACTAAAGCCTTTCCTGGCCACCCTATGCTATAAATCATATTGGCTAGTATTCTACATGAAATATGTTATGCCAATTCTGGAGTGTTTGCACATGAATTTCATCTTCTTACAATGATACCTTACGTTAGATCATATTTTGAGAATGAAATTTTTATGTTTTTTGCAGATTTTAAAATGGGTACCTCATCAAGAGCTTTCTTGGTATCTCTTTTTCTTGTCTTGCTGTTATCTCCTGTGGTCTTCTCTGCTTCCAATGATAAATTGATCAGAGTTGGACTTAAAAAACGGAAGTTGGAGAGAATTAATCGCGATGATTTACAACTTGGATTTAAGGAAGGGGCAGGTGTGAGCAATTCTATTAGGAGACAATATCTACCTCGCAATATAAGGGCCTCCAGTGATGCTGACATTGTAGGACTGAAGAACTATTTGGATGCTCAATATTTTGGTGAAATTGGAATTGGAACTCCAACTCAGAAGTTCATTGTGATATTTGACGCCAGAAGTTCCAATCTTTGGGTGCCTTCTGCTAAGTGTTACTTCTCGGTAATTTACTTTACTTCGTTCATGAAATTATGGAATGATAACCACCCATTTCATTGGTCCTATTTTTGGTTGTAGGTTGCTTGCTATTTCCATTCCAAGTACAAGTCAAGCCAGTCGAGTAGCTACAAAGCAAATGGTTTGCTCCTTTTCACTAGTTCTCTATATGTTTTAGAATCCATTTTACATCTTTTCCATGCATCATCAGATTAATAAGCTGGTTAACAATGGATAATGGTAGACAATGCAGAGCATATGCCGGATGATATTACTGAAAATGGAATACATTTTTTAGTTGTTATACTTATATTTACATACATGTTAATATTTAGGATCGAGGATAAGCTTGATTTTGTTGAGTGTGGCCCTTTCATTTGTCAACATGAATTTCATATTTTCTTCTCTCTATTTGATGCCTAGAATTAGAGGCCAGTTTATTGGATGTCAAAACCTGCTGAAGCTGAAGAAGGTCTGCCTTTTCTTCTATCGGTGTCAATTGTAGATGAATCCATTCTTTTAGCATGCATAAGCCAAACACATTGATATTGTGTATAATTTGAGGGTATACTCAATGATTTTCTTTATACTTTGATTGGAAGTTAAAAGAACGTAACAGAACTTTTTTTTTCTTTTTTTGGGTAGGGAAATCTGCTGAGATACATTATGGAGCCAGGGTCATTGCAGGCTTCTTTAGCCAGGATGATGTCAAAGTTGGTGACCTTGTTGTGAAAGGCCAGGTACATTTTGAACAAGAAAAGAGAAAAACTTTAATGTTTGTGATTCGGTTATTATTTGAGACTAGGAACTTGTGATGCTAGTGGTTTCCTATCAAGAAGAGAAAGGAACTAATAGTAATGCTGGTGATTACTAGGAATTCATTGAGGCCACCAGGGAGCCTGGTATTACTTTCCTGGAAGACAAATTTGATGGTGTACTTGGTCTAGGATTCCAAGAGATTTCAGTTGGAAATGCTGTTCCAGTCTGGTTAGTCAAGGACTTTACTGTTATTTTTCTTCTTTAGTCAATAGGTTTTTGAAATGCTGAAATGCTGAAATGCTGAAATGCTGAGAGATGACATGAAAAAAATTCACATTATCCTAATGTTATTGGACAATTTCCTGCATTAATTTGTTTCTTAAGAAGCTAATCATTTTCTATCTTCTTTTTCTTTTGGGGCTTTTTATTATTGGTTTCATGGACTTCCAGGTACAACATGGTAGAACAGGGCTTAGTTAATGAACCTGTTTTCTCATTTTGGCTCAACCGTGTTGCCGACGATGAAGAAGGGGGTGAAATTGTGTTTGGTGGAGTTGATACTGATCATTTCACAGGAGAGCACACCTATGTTCCTGTCACTGAGAAAGGCTATTGGCAGGTTTGCAGTTCTTTTTACTGCTTTTTTATGCTATAAATGCAATCGTGTTATTCCCCGTATCCTCATTAAATTTGTGCACATTTTTCTTTATTTGACAGTTTGATATGGGTGATGTGCTCATTGACGGGGACTCAACTGGTAGTTTCTTAGCTAATGTTACATTTTGCTCGTGTGGTGGGTAATGCAGGGATGAGGAACTTGTTATGGACTAACAAGTCATCTGATCACTTTCAGGGTTTTGTTCTGAGGGTTGTTCTGCAATCGTTGATCCTGGGACTTTATTTTTGGCTGGCCCAACGGTACACAGACTTTTACGCTTTTTTTCATCTTGTTTGTTTTGGAAATATGTTTTAGTATAGAGTCAATAATACTCAAACTGAAACTATTTCTCAATTGGCATTGTTTACCATGTCAAATCTGGCGATATTTTGCTACTAACCTGTTCCTGATTTATTGTGCTATTTCATTGTTTTTATTCTTAGGAAAATGAAGATTTTTAATATAACATCCGACTTTTTTCTGTTAGTAGCTTATGCCCTGGACTATAAACAGCATTCATGTTGATATAAGTATATGTAACTAGATTATTGATTAGAGCTTAAGCCATGAAGCAAAATACACCATTTGTTCATTTGTTTTTGCCCTTATCAAGGTTGTGAGGATGATGATCTATAAAACATGGACACCAATATGGGACAAGGTCATAGTGATGTCACAACTTTCTGAAAAGCAGGACACAAAATGCATAGAATATAGTGTGACGAGAACATCATCTAACACTGTGTAGGATCAATTGTCGACTTTACCATTTTAGTCACAAAAGCTTCAAAAGGAATTTAGTAAAATAGAAGGGCAGTTCAGAAATGCAACGAGATTGTTGCCCATGGCTTCTTGAAGATGCAAGTTTCTTGCACAACACCAGAATAAAATGGTGGAACAAAAATTCAATGACAGCCACTACATTTTGTAGAATCTGCTGGGGGGTTATTCCTGAATGCCCAGGGGTTGCTTGTCAGGTGATGTCCAAGTTTGTGATTGATGATTGCGGTGCACCACCCTGCTTGTTACTGTAATCATGTTTGAAAAGAGTTTTATGTCATGGTCCTTTCTCTGCCATACCTGTACTTTCTTAACCCTGAGTACTGATATTGCAATCTTTATCACAGACGTACTAAGAAATATTTGCTCGATGGTTAATGCTATTATTTAAAGCTGCTAGTGCTAATAAATTTTTCCTTTTTCCTTTTTTTTTTTTTCCCTCATCTGTGAATCCCAGGGGATTGCTTTTGAATTGCATCTTTCTCACCCAAGTTATAATCAAAAAGTTTTCATATGGCTGGTTGGTTTTATGCGATGTTTTCTTCTCTCTTTTGCAGACCATTATTACTCAAATTAATCATGCTATTGGAGCATCAGGGTTTGTAGGCCAGGAGTGCAAGGCAGTTGTTGCTCAATATGGAAAAGAGATACTGGAAATGCTTATAGCAAAGGTACGAATACAAATAATTCTGTGGACATATCACAACATTCAAATGCTCCAACTACAATGTTTTGATGGTATTTCATTTTTTATGCTAAATAGGCACAACCGCAACAAATCTGCTCCCAAATTGGGCTGTGCACTTTTGATGGAACTGGGGATATTAGGTCAAGTTCATTTCCTTTGTTTTATTTTAGATGAAGTATATGCTTGGAATTTCATCCTGCTGTTTTTCTGATTGTTGTTTTGTTGTTTTGGTTACTTTCCCATGTTTAGTACTATTTTATTGTTAATGATGATCATACTGATTCCTAAAACACAGGCGTTATGATCATATTGATTCCTAAAACATGAATGTTTCTGTATGTGTACAGCATGGGAATTGAGAGCGTGGTGGACAGAACTAATGGCAAGCCATCTGATGCCGGCCACGATGCCATGTGTACTGCTTGTGAGATGGCAGTTCTATGGATGCGAAATCAACTGAGCAAAAATGAGACAGAGCAGAAAATCTTGGACTATGCTAATCAGGTGAACTAAACTTTCTAACCTACATGTCTTCGTATGGCTGCAGGACTCTCATCTTGGCTTTTGCCCATTGCAGCTCTGTGAGCGACTACCAAGTCCAATGGGAGTTGTTGAATGCAGCAGCCTGTCTTCAATGCCTAGCGTGTCCTTCACAATTGGTGGCACAGTTTTTGACCTTAGCCCAGAGCAGGTATGTTTCAATACTATTTGTCAAATGCATTGGCAGAAGATCAAAACAAAGTATTTAGGTATTATTACAAAGGTATAGGAGACTATCCCTTTTCTGTCTACGAGTATCTAATGTGCCCCTTTTCTTTGGGTGATTATCATTCAGTATGTTCTTAAAGTGGGCGATGGAGTTGCAGCTCAGTGCATTAGTGGATTCATAGCGCTAGATGTAGCACCTCCCCGTGGACCTCTCTGGTATGCTTGCTCAAGTTCAAGTATCAAAAGATGATCTGGTTTTCATGTTATTGATGATAGGGCAATACTATTATATATATTGATACAACTCTCCCATTGGTTTCCTTTCCCTCCTGCGAGTCCAGGTTCAATCCCTGGACTTTTGCATGAAAGGCTGGAGCTGCCTTTTGTGATTTTTGGGGCCTCTTTGGGTCCTAGTTTCTGTTTTGAGAAGGAACCTAAGAACAACATTGGTATGGTTGGACACATCCATTTGGCGTCTAGTTGAAACATGGCGCTGCAGCACCTCACGCAGGGGCGGGGGCGGGGGGGGGGGGGGGGGAGAGGTGGTTTTCCTCCTCGTGTTGAGAAAAGGGTAAATAAAAGTGAGGCAGACCCTATGGGGTGACATGGTACTGCTTCTTGGCACCAAACAATGACTGAACATGAATGGATGGGGGTTCAACCATAAGCAAAGATGCTCCAAACGGAACACAACACAGTCATTGTAAGTAGTTGTTGTTGACTAAGAAAGCTAGCTCAAACCACAACATGGTCATTATAAGATGTTGTTGTTGTTGTTGTTCCTTTTTTTTTTTCGATAAATAATGTAGTCCCCACTAAGAAAGCTAGCTCAAACCCTTACTGCTGATGAGGGCCTGAGCCCCCTGCACCACTATGCCAAGAAATCGGTGGTCACAATCACTATAACCTGAATACGTCTAGCTGTGGCTAGCCTTGAGCATGACCATTCAGGAAGCGAATTAGGATGAATAACAAATGCATTATCTTTATCAATCAATTGTGGGTTTTGATTTTTAAGGATACGAGGAATTGGTTTGTAGTCAAAGAAACTTCCTGTTGTCAGATTTAAGATCACATTTGAATGTCATTTTGGAGGAAACCACGGTAATATAAGACTACTACTTGGTTGCAGGATCTTGGGAGACTTTTTCATGGGTCAGTATCATACAGTGTTTGACTATGGCAACATGAGAGTTGGCTTCGCACCAGCAGCATAAAAGGAACCATCCTTCCCCTCTTCAGCTGCATATCCATTGTCCATAAAACTGCAGAACCTTTGGATTCCTAAAATATTCTAGGTTGTTGTAATATAATATATTGAAGTAGATGGTGGTACCACTTGATGGTCATGTATCCATATGCGCTGCAGGAGATGTTGCTTGTTTTATGTGAATTGAAGAACATACAAACAATACAATGAAGATCTGTGCTGTTTTTTTTTTTTTTTTTTTTTTTTGTTCCATTCGATTTTAGAAGCATAAACTTATATTTAATCATAATCAAAAGTCAAGGTCTAGCGAGGAAAATCTTTTTGAGTAATGGGGTCTGGTAAGGTGGCCAGAGCTGAGTTTCACATTGTTGTCATTGGTCACAAAATATGTTGCCGAGTGTCCTTATTCACTCTAATTCATTTAAATTTGCTTGTGGCGCACGTGGGTTTTTTTTTTTGTTGAATATTATTATATTATATCCATAATTACATGCTTTGCGTTTGAACCCTTATCAAGTTAAATAATTGTATGCACAAAATATGCTTCACAATTCATATTGTAATAGTTTATAAGAAAAATGATTTAGTTAAAAGATAGGAATTACGGGTTCGAATAAATACCAGAATTTTATTATAGTGTTTAAAATGATTAATCATACTTAAACTTCTTTTGGACCTTCGTATTCTTTTAACCAAATCCCCACAAAAAAGGAGAAAATAATAAAAATAATATCAAAATTTTTTTCTATTGCTTTATGTAGTGGGGGTAGCCTGATCTTGACAAGAAATGTAGCAAACAAATTTTGAAATAATTTGGGTATTGGTTTTTGAATGTTTCGTACCATTTCAAGTACATTAACGTTGCCGACTTCTTGCACAACTTGTCATTTTTTCTTCTCCTACGAAACCTCATTTTTAAGGTTCAATTCAATTACACAACTTTTCCAACTTCTCTCTCTCTCTCTATTTTTGTTGGTCGTGATTCTTCATCCCATTGCTTTGAGATAATATATGCGTGTCCCTTAATGACAGTTTAAGCGATAAAATCTCTCTATTTTTATCTTTTTTTTTTCATATTTTAATATAATTTGTTTGTATCTTCTTATATAAAAAAAAAATGATAATACATGCGTGTGCGTGAGTGTACGTATGCGGACTGTCTTTCTAGTCAAGTTGCCACATTGTTGGCTACATATTACATTTGGTGACAGGGGGCCCTGGCACCAGCTGGTGGGAAGTTGCCTGCAAGTGAAGGAAATTTCTAGGGCTTGTTTGGAATCTTAAAACTATTCCGTTTTGGTGAATGCTACTGTGAGAGAGAAATCGGATTAATTTAAATATTAGCTCTTACAAGTTAAATGGTTCTATAATGTATGCACTTTTAATTTGATGAGATTTCACCACACCGAGCCCAAATAAATCAAAATCCAACTTGCTGAGCACATTAATTCGACTCAAGTACTGTGGGACTCTTCATGAATGGATTGGATTTTTTAAATCTTCTTTTTTTAATTTTGATAAGTCGAACCTGAAACCTATAGTTAATGAAATATAGTGCCGATGGCTACACCCATGAGTGTTTTGGTCCATTTCTCTATTTGTGACTTGCACACAAACCTTTGATGACCTATTGTATGCATATGCAGTGCGATTTGCAAAAAGGAGAATTCAAACAAATCACTCTAGTCTGGTGCATGATGGGAAAGAAAGAATCAACTTAGGGAAAAAAAAAGATAAGTGGATAATATTATGATCTTTTTGGAATAATATGTTCTTGTATATAACCAATTAAATGCTACTTATTGGTGGAAATTTTATTTTCTTTTTCGTTTTTTTCCACAGCAGGTGAACTTCAATTATGAAAAAGAGAGAAAATTTAAACTTCATGAGTCTGACACACATAATTGAAACAACCCGCTAAGTGCTAGGCTGCACAACTGGTGTAGGCATAGTTGCAGCTTTTAATTCATTGGGAATTTTATTTCGTTCCTGCAGTGAGACCCAAAATGTTTCTCTATTTATTATATTTTTTGGTTGTGAGGTTTAACAGACATTTAATTCCCCTTTGATTTCATACTTTTAGGTCTTTTTTTTTTCTTTTAAACCCAATTTTTTTAAAAGGACATTAAGGGTTTTTGAGTTTGCATTGAATGTTAAGAAAAATTGATTTTATTATGAATGATATGCATGTGAAATATAAATAAATTAATTATAACTCAATTCACACAATTTTCTTTCTCTTAAAGATCTTGAATACAAATATTTCTATATATGAAATTTTGAATTTGAGTCTATATATAAAGAAAAATGCATAATCTTTTTTTTGGGTTACACGAGAATTGAATTCCGAATCACGGAATTGAGACAGAAAGTTATGATCATTAAACTATCTGTTGGGGACAAAATACACGATCTTTTACCTGATTAGACCAATATCTAAATAAAACTTTATAAATTTTGGGTCATATATCTTAGACTTCGTGAGTTATCTACGAAACTACTCTCTTCTTTACATCTAAGGCAATCTTTTCCAAGCTTTTGGGATAAAGCTGTGTGCACGTCTCATTGCTCGTTTCTAGATTTGGTATATTTTCAAGTTTAAGACTGCTCCAAGTTCTAATTTAGAACTTAGACTAATTGGATCTTTCTCATTGAACTCATGCCATCTAACCATCCCAACCAACTTCTAGAAGGATGCTCTATGAACAATCTTACTTGAAGAGTACGTGATAATTAGTGAACATCCACAAAACGTTGAGGCTCTTGCTATGATCAAAATGAGAAAAGGGGGAAAGGTCAATCTCACCTGCAAGGATCAACATGACAAATGTATAATTAGTGAATCTGTAGGGCCCTATCTCCTAGATAATTACCTAATGTATGAGAAACAAATTTCATATCAATAAGATTATGATTTTGAAAAATTTACACTAGATGGAGGGCTTGAATCAAACTCCTGCTACACTCTTTTAACCATGGATTCTGATTTTGAGCGATAGAAATGAAAAAATGAAATTTGAAAGAACCAACCACTTAACAGATAATACAATACTCGAATCTGATTAGTTGTACTACATCCGGATATCGATTGGTGGTAGATACTCCTACACCAAAAAAAATATTATAATTTTGATATTTAATTAAAAAATTACTCATATTTTTTTAAAATAAACTATTAGTATCCGATAATTACTATATATTCAACTAAATCTGATTCGAGACAAATTGAACCCTTAAAAGATAAAACTTTTATGATTCTTATTTTTTTCATACACAACATTCGAATTCAAAAATTTATTTAAGGGTTATAAGTATATAACTACTATCATAAGTATAATTTTTATCTTCTATATCTTAATAAGATGGTAGTAATAGACTTGGCACAGGAGTTATAAAAGTTAATAGTCACCTACACAATTAAATATTGAGTGTAGCACGAGAAAAGAAAAAAGAAGAAAAAAAACATTACGTGGGGTCCATGCATAGAAAAAAAAACTGTGGGTCCCTTTGATACCCTGCTTTCCTTTCTCATTCCTTTATCCTTTCACCAATGCCCCTCAAAAATATCCCTCAAAAATATAATTAGCATAGCAATTAATATGTAATATCTCATTTGAAGCAGAATTATCGTCCACAATGCCCCTCAAAATAATGAAACTCCAATCATCATTTGCATTTGCATTCTATTTGGTTCATAAAATACTATTGTAAATGAAGTTAATTTCGTTAGGTAACATAAATATTAATACAATTTTCCACTAAATTCCTATGCCCTTCTTTCATGCATACAAATTACATGATTATTATAGTATTGTGTATATCATAAAAGGACAGTTATTTTAGTGAAATGAGATATTAAATTTTTTAATTAATTATTGAGTTTAAAATTTAAGAATGAAAAAATTATATTGAAAGACTTATCCCTTAATAGGATCCTGTAGATATTCAAACTGGAGCAATAAGATTATGACTTCATTGTGTATACCATTGTGTATACCAAAATTTTGTCTCATCTAACCTTAATTTAATGTCATACTAATGATGGTACTCTTCCTAGGAAGAGATTTGATTGGATTAAGAATGTAATACGTGCGCTTCGTTGTTAATATAAAATCAAATCCAATTTGTACATAACTAAAATAAAATAAAATCAAATCGATTGATTACATATTTGTAGAATGGACACTCTTCATAACGGAAAATCAAAGCTAAGAATAGAGACACCTAACCCAATTTTTTTTGCTCTAGCTATGAAGATCATCAAACAACACCACCTCACCATTACTTGGAAACTAAAACTCCTCTCTCTCTCTCTCTCTCTCTCTCTCTCTCTCAAAAAACATAAAAAACGTTTTCTTAAATCACCAACTCATCACAACGAACCAACCAACAACACACGCACCACGTTGCCAATTCCACATATGAAACGTGCACTTTTGCCACATGGCGCGCACGCGCTCTCTCTCTCTCTCTCTCTCTGGGAGTATGATTGCCCACCCTTTTTGTTTTATTTTTTATTTTTAATTATCTTTAGTGAAAATAAAAACTTGAGTTTTTTTTCTCTCTATCTTCCTTTATCTTCCTTTTTTTTAAGAGAAACAAAAATTAATTATTTTTTTAAATTAAAATTTATTTGATATTTTTATTTTTAAAAACTACTTTTATACTCCTCTTTATAAATAATATATTTAACAAAACATTTTTTATAAACTTTATTTTTAATAAAATTACCATAAAACATATATATAAAATATGATTTTTTTCTGCACCATGGATCGATAATTCACATATCTATATTTTAAAAATAAGAGGTACAAATACTAATAATTAAAATTAAAATAAATTAATTATTTTTTAAACTATTAAAATCAAATATTAATAAATATATAACATAAAAGATTAAGAAATTCAAAAATAACATAAATCATATATTTATTAACACCCAAATTATATAAATGGAATAAAAAATATTTATAAATATATTTGGATTTTATAAAAAAAAAAAATATGTAAACCCACCCAACTCATATCATTTATGAACGTATTTGTATTTATGATATGGACATATTTGAAATTTCATCATTCAAGTGAGAATATAAATGAATTAAAAAATATATAGTTTTAGAAAAGTTGGAATATTAAAAGAAAAATGAAAAAAAAAACTCCTTTCAGGAGCTTCTTATTAAAAACTACTTTTCGTATTTTTTTTTATTAAAAAAAGTTATTTTTAAGAAGAAAAAATTCTATTCGATAGAATTTCATTTTCGAATGAGAAGAGAAATTGAAAAAAAAACTCTATCAAACGAGCACTAAGTGTATATATGTACTAATTTTTACTTTAAGTTCGAGTTAAATCATAATTATTACTTTTCAAGACATATTAGTTATCATAATCTAATAAAATGCTACGAAATAACAAAATTCTATATGATTCAAAATTTTAAGTGCATTTTCATAAATAATTAAATTCTGATCTGAAAACTCATAATAATAAAGTATATATAACATCGTTTTGACAATTATCTTGATATATATTTTTTATTTTTCATTATATTACAAATCGATTAATTCAATAATTCAATATTTCGAATATAGTGTACAAATATAAAAGTATTTCATATTAGTGTCTAACTTTTAATATATGAGTTAAATTTTTTATAATATAATATGGTATTAGAGTTATATTAATAATATTTTTCATTAAAGATGTGAAAGCATAGAAAGACAAAAGTGAAAAGGAAGGGACACAAGAGTGGCGTGCGAGGGAAGAAGAGGAAGTTTCTTCCTTAAAGCTCTCAGATCATTGACGCTTCCAAGGGAAGCATCTTATCATGTGTCATCTCCCAATAGCCGTTAAGTTAGCCCGACAAACTAAATCAACCCAATAATTTCAGCTTAGGTTTTAATTTAAATAGTAAAAAAAAAATTAAAAAATTAAAATAATATTCATAAATTTTAAATCAATTTCATCTTTATATGGTCCGGGAATTTATTTGGTTAAGAGTCATTTTAAATTAACGTTTAAATATTATATATGATAAAAATAAGAGAATTTTGTCATTTAAAAATCTAATTTAATTCGTATTGGATTTAATCGAATTCAATATGATTACCGAATAATAATAAATTATATATAAAAAAAGACTCATTTTATGAATTAATTACCTTTTCTCTTAAATAAAAGAGTCAATTTATAATTTTCTTCGATTAATCAAATTAAAATATAAAATTTAATGTAATATTATATAATAATTAATTTAATCCTAATACCTCGATTATTCTACGGGTTATGATTCATTTTACTTATTAAAAATAGAATAATTTTAATCGAATTGTTTTAATCTTAATTTATTAGAATAACTTTGTAATTATAAAGTAATCTAACTAATCAAGATGTGTTATTTGATGGGGGGGGGAGAGAGAGAGAGATGGCTTTAAGATCGACAGACAGTGAGTTTAGTAGATAAAAATATTAAATTTTTTAATCAAATTTTAGATTCAAAAGTTGAGAATGAAAAAATTATATTAAAAAAGCTCTCTCCAAAATGAGCTTGATAAGCACTCGAATTCGATAAATCAGAACATGACTTCTGATATTGATTTGTAAAATTAAAAAAAAAAAAAGAAAAAGGAAAGAAAGAGAGAGAGATGGCTTCAAAGCTAAACTTCAACAGCAAGTTTAGCGAAGAGTGTGAGAAAAGTGCAAAAGGTTTGGAATTGGTTGCAACTCCTCTAGAAGACTTTTGGGTATTGCTTTGCTGCCCTTTTCATTTAATAACTTCAAATCAAAACTAACACCTCTTTTGGATTTTAATTATTATTAATCCGTCTCTCTTTCTGCCATCTTCTCTTGATCATGAGCTATACTAAGATGTCGCTTGCCATGGTTATATATATGTTTCGTATGCCCATGTATCTTTTGAAAATCACAAGCCTACCCATAAAATGTAAAAACCCTAAATTTTCTAAGAAAAAATTTTCACTTTAATCGAAAATTTTAACTAATAGAATAAAATAAAATAGAGATAAATTAAGAAAGTTCGAAAATATTTTAGGTTTTTGTAAACCCTGTTTAGTCCAATTTGATAGCCTGATTAAACGAGAAAGGGATCATGTCGGTTGAGTTATAACTTGACTCAAATGATGATGCATTGATAGTTGGATTTCAACCTAAAAGGTAAGAAGCTACCTATCTTAAAAAAGTGCAGTGCTATTAAAATGGATATTTCTTCTACTGCTTCAATGCAAACAACTTACAGGGTATGAACTGCCAACAATTCCTTACAAATTTATGACTAATTTATTGTTTGCAGGCCAACCAATAAATGAGGGCAATGCAAACTATTCAACAATTGTGGCACACAAATTCTTTTGTTAGGTCTACAAGCCAGCTTAAATTATACAACAAGAGAGAGAAATATCACCAATTGTTGCAGGCTTAGGTGGGACTGTTTAATGGAATGCTAGGAAAACAATTTGCCAAGATAAATACTGCAAAAATGGTAAATAAGCGATAGCCCGTAAAAGTTTAAACCAATAAAAAGACATCTTTGTTATTTTATTTAAAATAACTTAAAATAAGATTCAAAGAGATAAAATATTAATAGCATTTAAAAGGTTTGATAAATTTTGCACTGAAAATCTAATATTTTAATATTGTCTGAAATAATTAATGACTTTAAAATTTTAAAAGGATGTTAAATATTATATTTATAATGTTTAAATTTTATATAACTTTTTTTGTATAATCAATAGATATATGAAGTTGTATTTTAATTAATTCAGTTTGAGCGTTATCAGATCTAATTAAAAGAAATTCTCTCAACATAATTTTTATATTCTCAAATTCGATCTCAAAATTTGATTAAACGATCTAATATTTTTATTCATCAGACGTTGTGTTTAAATTTTATATAATCTGAATTCAACATGTTTGTTTTACAACATTGACGCTTCTATTTGTACCCACGTAGACATTTTTATAGACTTGGTACTTTTCTGCATCCAAAAAAAATTCAAAATTGACCGCAGACACATAACAACAATGGTATGCTCAATCAAAAATTCCACCTATTGCTGGTGGTTCAACCCACCTACCCCAAATCAACCCCCCCTCCCCCTCGCCCCAAAAAAAAAAGGAAAAAAAAAAACCCAAATAAAATTCAGAAGTCCACTCAACATTTGTTGGCAGATTTGAGCATCCAACTATCCCATCAAGATCTACCCAATACCCAAGCCTATACTCTTTCTATCTACCAAACCAACCCAGAAAGGGAGACCCGAAAAAACCCTCATGTCCTTCCCTTTTCTTTACACGTGCACTTATGCAAACTCTGCCATGTCATGGCCGACCCCTTGCCTGTCACTGGCGTGAGCACCACTGAAGTTTTGCCACGCTGATAGCTAACTCGGCGGTGAAGGCACACAAATAGAAGAAAGAGAACTGTAGAGACAATTGAGTCGTCCTGTCCTAGTAGTCATATCACCCAACAAACAAATAAATGTTAACGAACTTTTTTATGTCCAACCTTACATGAATTAATATCAACACGCTCCCTATATATAAGAAACAAGTAACCATTGATACCAAATAGTGTTGTTTTATTCATTTTGCGTTCTCTCTTTCTCTCTCCAAAAATGGACTGGACTAGAGGTCATATTATCGGCCGTGGCTCCTCCGCCACAGTCTATGCCGCCGCCTCCGCCCAGTCCGGAGAGGTTTACGCCGTTAAATCGGTCAAGCTCTCGAAATCCGAACCCCTTCAAAGAGAAGTGAGAATTTTGTCTTCTTTGTCTTCTCCTTACCTTGTTGGCTACAAGGGGTGTGACATTACTAGAGAAAACAATCTGCTCGTGTACAACCTACTAATGGAGTGTGTTCCCGGCGGCGCGTTGTCCCAGGAAATTCGGCGAAAAGGCGGCCGGCTCGGCGAGTCCATGATCGGACTTTACACGTGTCAAATTTTGAGAGGCCTGGATTATTTGCATTCCAATGGATTTGTGCATTGCGATATTAAAGGTGCAAATGTTTTGGTTAGTGAAAATGTCGCCAAAATTGGTGATATGGGTTGCGCCAAGCGGGTCAACATGGTGGCAAATGAACCCGGTCATGCGGTGGAGCCAATTGGTGGCACGCCAGCGTTCATGGCACCCGAGGTGGCTCGCGGGGAGGAACAGGGTTTCCCTGCTGATATATGGTCACTTGGGTGCACGGTTATTGAGATGGCGACCGGTGGGTCACTGTGGCCCGGTCTGACAGACCCGGTATCCGTTCTATACCGTGTCGGGTTTTCCGGTGAGGCACCCGAAATTCCCAATTGGCTGTCTGGCGAAGCAAAGGATTTCCTGGGAAAGTGTTTGAGAAGAGATCCAAAAGAGAGGTGGACTGCTAGTCAACTCCTTAAGCATAAATTTTTAAGGGAATTGGAACTCAATTCCAACGGAAAGGAAATCCAGGAATCGTATTCCAATTCTCCGACTAGTATTCTTGATCAAGGGATTTGGAATTCATGTTCATTGGGAGATTCGAGAGTTCAGGATTCGCCGGAGAAGAGGATCCAACGGCTGGGATTGTGTTCGGGAAATGCCAGCTGGACATTTCATGAGAATTGGGTCACAATTAGATGCAAAAACAATGAGAACATTGAAGTGGAAGCTGAATCCTGTTCTGGGTCTGTTTCAGATTCAATTATTGTTGATAATTTGACAGAGTCGAGGAGTTGTGGTGTTGTTGAGGAGTCGTTGGTAAATCTCTTGGGGTGTGGGAATAGCAGTGGGAATAGTGGGAATTGTTTGGTGGATTTTTCTTGTACAAAAGATTGTCTTGTGATGGGTAATCTCAATTTTGAGAGAAACAATGGGATATTCTTATGAAATTCTCTCTCTCTCTCTCTCTCTCTCTCTCTCTCCCCTTCCTTTTTGGACAATTAGATATCCTTCTAGTATTATTGGTTTGTTGCAATAGCACTCCTCAATAATGGTTCGAATGAAGAAGACATTTATGATGATCGGTAGTCCCCCAAAAGATTAGCTATAACGTTTCTTGTGTGCTCGCCAGAAACTCATTAAATGAATCGTACAGGCAATAGTCAGAAACCAGGCATCCATATTGGTCGAACGCTTTATTTATGGATTCAAAATGCATTCGATATACAGACCCTAAAGATTTATGTATCTTCCGTCAACTAAATTAGACCATTTGATTCAAAAATATTTTCATACTACATCGTACTCAGCTTCATAGTGTCTTAGTTTTATGGAGTTCTCTTACCTAAGATGGCCGTTATAAAGTAAGCAAATAGTGCAAATTTTCAGCTAGCAATACGATACGGCACATAATAATTAATTGTTTTTTTCTTTCCTCATGACGAGTATCGGAGTTATATTTTTATTAATCTGATTTTGTTATCTATATAAACTTTATTTAAGGAGATGGCTCTCCCAGTATAATATTTTTTATTCTCAAATTTTAAATTTATGATTTAATTAACCGATCTAATATCTCATCTTATTATATCAATCATTCGTAGATAATAATCAAAGTAATTAACACCGTAAATCGAATATTTTATGATGAGAGAATACTAAATTCGTGAAAGGAGGTGAAAAACAAATAAGGGTCAATGGCAAAATGTCAATACCACAATTCATTTTTAACACATTTTGGTAGACTAAAGACTTGGGCTGTTTGTGAACAGATATGTCAACCAATGTTGGTTGAGTTTTCCTCCAAATTTCCTACCCCATTCCCCAGTTTGCTAGTCCAATTGGATGAGTTGGTGTGCGAGGATTAACTCCCAAGGTGACCTAAAAGTGGTGCAAGTTGGCCCTCTTGGCGCAACTTGGTCATAATGTTTATTCAATTCAAGTCTCAGAATTCACTTTATAAAAAAAAATACAGTTAATATGACATTTAATTAGGTACCACCCACTTCAAAAATAACCTCTCAATAAATTCAGTTCAAATAAGGTGAATTAAAATTGTACACTACTAGAAAAATCAGTATTAGTGATGGATAAATGCCGATGAAAAAAAATTCATCGGTAATAACGACGGATTTTTGATGGATTAACGTATGACTGAATACCGATAAATTAACGATAAAAATATTCGGTCACTAATTTATTGGTGAATTGGTGAAGGAAAAAAAATATATGTACAACTATTAGCAACAAATTAGTGACGGATTACCGATGGAAAATTAACGACGGATTAGCAACGGATTTTTTTTATTATTTTATTTTATTTTTATTTTTAATTTTTAATTTTATTTAATACATTTTTTTTTAATTTTATTTTTTTCAAATTTTTTTATTTTTTTATTTTAAGCTAAAATAAAATTATTTTATTATTTTATAATAAATTATAATTTTATATTATTTTATTATTATTAAAAAATTTGAGATAAAAATAATAAGAAAAAAAAAATTAGATAACTAAGTTGGTCTGGTAGTTGTCTTGCTCTCAACATTTTCCTTGTGCGTGGGTTCGAAAGCTCACCCGAGACAATTTGAGGCAATTTTCACAAATTAAAGGGGGGCTGTGTAGGTGGGCGGGTTGGGCTGGGTAGTAGGTCTCTGGAGCTACAAGCTACTTCTTTTTAGAACTCAAAAATCAGTGACGTCGTTGATTTTTTTTTTCTATTTCAGTGACGGATTTTTTTTCATTACTAATATCAGCGACGGATTTTTTTCGTTGCTGATCCGTCGCTGATATTAGCCATGGAAAATAATCCGTCATTGATATTTAATGAGATACCTTTTTCCAACGGATTCGACGACAGAAAAAATTCGACACTGATACCCTTTAGCCACGGATTTTAGGCCATAAGTAACGGATTTTTCCTTCGCTGATAGCCTGTTTTCTGGTAGTGGTACCAGCTAGACCATAAACTTGTGACTGCCATGGTTTTTGTTTTTTTATTTTTGATATTATGACTTGGCCACCATATAGTATTCGGAATTTCGTTCTAACTAATTTAGATCGATTGTTATAGGGCCCCATTTTGTGGAGGTGAGTCTTCCAATATTGATTTTTTTGTATTTAGAGAGAGTCGAACTCTCGACATGGTTAAAAAATAAAAGTGTCAATCTCATCTATACGAACAAATGTTAATATTACCATGCTCTTTGTCCAGCTTTCTAATTCTCTTATCATCAATTTAACCAATGAATTTTGACCCAAATTGATTTTCTTGTATACTGAATATCATCATTTTGCACATAAAATTAAGAATAATACAAAAGACTAAATATATCTGCTGAATTTTACATGTCAATCTATCTTTAACTCCTAGATCGGATGAAAACGGATACTTGAAAACAGCACTTTGTAAGAGTTCATGATATGAAAAGTTGAAAAAATATATAAATATAAAAAATATAAGAATTATTATATAAATATTTATTTTTTTGTAGAAATAATAAAATAATCATATTTTATAATAAAAATTTAAAATGATCAAATATATAACTATTAATCATAGGATAAATAATATAAATAATAATTAAATTAGTAAATAATTTATTAAATATGAAAAAAATGTATACATATAAAAATATAAAAAATTTTGTATAAATATTAATTATGTTAAAACATTTCAGAAATGAAAATGTTTGTGAGGCCCCGCGGGATCACACCGGGAACGGCCAGCCCCCATAGCCAGGTATTGTCACCACAATTCCTGCATCTATTCAACCGCACCCTGCAGGGCCTGGGCGTCGAACACGGGACCTTGTGCACATGCACAAGGTCCCGTGTTCGACGCCCAGGCCCTGCAGGGTGTGGTTGAATAGATGCGGGAATTGTGGTGACAATACCTGCCTATGGGGGCTGGCCGTTCCCGGTGTGATCCCGCGGGGCCTCACAATGTTAATATTAAGAAGATTTTTTTGCATCTACCCTCTTGCCTTTTATGCATAAATTAAATGTCATAACTTTTTTGGTGGTTGAGATTTATTTATTTTTTTGAAATATAAAAAAAATCTCGAATTTAAAATTTTTAAGGGGAAGAGTACAGTACTTGTTGAACTATAGCACGTTTTTGGGATGAGATTTATAAACACGAATGATGATTAACATATGAATTGAGAATCAACAGATAGTCAGTTTAGTAAATAAGGGTGTTAAGTTTTTTAATCAAATCTCGAGTTTGAAAACTTAGAAATGAAAAAAAGAATATTGTGAGAGTTCTCTTTTAAATTGGATTTGAAAATATTCGAATTGAATTAATCAAAATATGATTTTGAAAATCGATCGGTTATTTTATATATATATATATATATATATATATGAATTGATAAAATTTTGGGCAAGTGGAAGTTGCTTATTACTTTGTATTTGTTTGGGCAAGTGGAAGGCCCAAACTCCCATCAGTGTTATAAGAGGGGAAATGTGGTAAAGTATTACTTTTTTTTAAATTTTATCCCTTTTAAAGGGTATTTGAATTTTTTTTTTCACAAAATTTTAAGATGGGGTAATATTTACACAGTAGTAGAAAATGTTACTCTATCTGGGAATAAGGTAAAAGGAGGGGGAAAAAATAAATATATAGATATAAAACATGAAAATCCTTTGGTCTTCTTTTTATTTATTTATTTATTAATTTTTAAATTTCTCTATGCTCTCTTAACCCAACCATTCGAAGGATATCCTTTATGAGATTAAATTTTATACAAGTAATTTTAATGAGGAATTGTCCCATAAATTGTTATTCTCCTCGCAAGACTTCAAATAAGTGTAGTCAACTTTGGAAGGACTGAGGTTCATCTTGCAGAGCTTTGGGGTCTCAGGGAAGGTCTCCAACTAGCCAAAAGAACGGGGCGTCTTCCAGCTGGAGGTGGAAACTGATTCTATAGTGTTGGTAAGCCTTCTTGCTAATTAGCTGGCTCCTGAGCATCCCCTCCATTTCATCCTTTGAGAGTGTAGAGAGCTCTTGGATCTTCTGAACGTGGAGGCTGTCAAGCATGTTCTCAGAGAGGCTAATGTTTGTGCTTACCATTTAGCTCAGTTAGGATAGCCGAACAAGGATGGCTTGAAAGAGCTGCGAGACCCTCCTTTGTCTCTACGTTGACTCATTGGGGAGGATTGCATGGGTATGGAGAGAGTCAGGGGTGAAGATGCCTCTAGGACTTAACTTGTTTTGGTTTGTTTCTTTGTTGTTGTGTTTGTCTTTTCTTTTTCCGGCACAAAAAATTAAGTGTTGTGGACGCGGGCTTGAATTTGGGTCTCAAACTGGCCCAAAACAAACTTAATAGTTGGTGTAAGGCCTCAATGGGCTGCATCGGAATCCAGATCCAAGGAGCCCATCAAATTTCTCATACGGTTACGACTTGAGACCAATTTGTAACCGAGCTCTCTATTTTTCCTGTATTTTTTTTTCTTCGATAGAAGGTTGTTCACTCAAGTCCAATATGCTTACGAGATCGTACTTGTAATTTAACCAAAAGATTTCGTCGAGAAACTTTCGACGTGGATTATGCGCCAATCCTTTTATATTTATTAGAAAGTCATGATTTTACAAACTCGCTGAGTTAAGCGTTGAAAAATTTAAATGATATTAGGTGTATTAAGAATAAAATCAATAGTGTCTTTGTAAGAAGCGAGAGTATAACAAAATGTTGGAAGGATTATTTTTATGACTTCTTTAATGTTGAGGGTATAAGAAATATCGGCGTTATTCCGATATTTGTTGAGATCATCAATAAAAATTTTAAAAGTAAGATTTATTCTCATGAAATAAATGAAGTTTTAAAAAATAAAAAATAATAAAACCATAAAATCTGATAGCATCTCTATTAAAATATAGAAGTGTTTGGGTGAAATAGAGATATGAGTATTGATCGATTCTTTTAATAAAATTTGATAAATCAAAAAGCTGTCCCAAACATAGAGGTAGAGTACAGTTGTACTATTATATAAAAATAAAGAAGTATAAAATTATTTCATTTACAAGGAAAATAAACTTATTAGTTATAACATGGAGTTATGGGAGAAAGTAACAGAATATATATTGAAATTGAAGATAAACATGTTTTAGATTTAATTTGGGTTTATACCAATACTATTCACGATTAAAACCATTTACCTATTCAGACATTTAATGGAAACGTTTAAAATATAAAAAAGAGATTTGTATATGGTATTTATTAATCTAAAAAATGCATATGATAAAGTTTTTAGAGACATATTATGGTAGACATTGATAAAGAAAATAATCTCTTTAAGATACATTGATTTTATCAAATATATATGTGAGAGAACTATTATTAATATAAAAATTTACTGAGTTTAAATGATAACTTCCTAATTAACATTGAATTTTATCAAAATTCAATGTTAATTTTCTTGTTTTTTATAATAGTGATGGATGAAATACCGAATAGTATTCAAAATGAATCCATAATGCATGCTTTTTACAGATAATGTAATGCAAATAGACAAAATTAGAGAGACTATTAGTGTTAAGTTAGAATTATGGAAGGATACACAAAAATTTTAAAAATATAGATTGAATTAATAAAAAACTGACTATATAAGATATATATTTGGTAGAAATCATTAGAATTATGAAGAAATGATTAATTTGAAATGATTGAACGTATTAGAGAGTGAACGTTTTAAATATCTTGGATTTATGATTCAAAACAATAGTAATATAGATAGGGATATAAATTATATGATCCAAATGGGTTTGATAAAATAGAAAAATGTATCTGAAATTCTTTGTATCGCAATATGCCACTACAGTAGAAGAGAAATTTTATAAAATTGCAGTAATACATATATTATTGTATAATATCGAATGTTTGACCATTAAACAACAATACGAGTATAAAATGACAGAAAGATATGTGATAAAATTAGAAAATATAAGATTAGAAATGAAAACATATATATTAAGTTGGAAATTAGTTTAATTATTGATAAAATGAGAGAGTATCGCCTAAAGTAGTTTGAATATGTACAACAAAAATCCAAAAAACATACCAATTAAGAGAAGTGAGATTTTAAATATAGAAAATTTAGTGAAACGTTAAAATAAATTATTGAAAATCTGGATACAAGCCATCCATAAATATATAAACGTTAAGAGTTTAGTTGAAAAAATGATTTTAAATATAAATAACTGGCTTAAGAAAATTCAAATCAATTGAATTATCATTATTATTATTATAAATTTCTATAAATAATTTATTTTTAATTCTTTTTTATTATTTTATTATTTTTTTCTTTATCTTATATTAATCTTTTAAATGATTGATCTCAAATTTAATATTAGAATTCAATTTTTTGTTATTGATGTTGTAGGAAAACATAAATTTAAAAATATATAATAAGTGATAACATTACATACAATTAATGGAATAAACTAAATTGATTAAAAATTGAACAACCGGGGGCTGAGCCAACAAATTCTTCTCGAGGTTCATAAAGTAATAATTAATGAAAATTATTAAAAAAATGTATTAAAAATTCATATAATTCTAATTAAAATATAAAAAATTTAAACAAAATTAGTAATTTATGAATGTTGTATCCTACATTTTTTCATTGATTTAAATTGATTTTAAACTAAAAAGGCTATCTATTTCTTTTTCAATATAAATAACTAAGCCATTTATAAGATACTCATCTTCCATCCAATCACGCATTCTTGTTTTCAAAATTTTCATCATTGAGAAAGTATGTTTACTAATTGTTATTGAAATTGGAAAAATCAAAATAAAATAAATCAATCGATCACGTTAATTAATGAGAAATTTTGATATTTGTGAACACAGGTTTGGATCACGTTCCAAAGAAGTAGAAGACATTTATTCTGTATTAATTTTTGGATACTTTTGAAAAGATTTATCTTGATTAGAAGAAAAATTATGATTTTCTGAAACTTGAATTGTTGATAATCTTTTTCTTAAAAGATCAATTGATTTCCTTTTTCTCGTAACTAATTATTTGCTTGTCTCTTTGAATATCTGAATGAGTCACTGGAGGAAAAAGCTAGAGAGAAAAATTTGAATGAAATAAAAACTTTATTTTTTTAATAAATTAGAGTTAAACTTTTATTAAGAAGAAAGCTCCTGTATATGTATTAAAAACCCTAACTTTAACGATATACAGTATTATCTAATTATTGAGTTTATTAAAAATCATAGTTGTTAAACTTAACCTGTATATTGACCCGTGTATCTTAAAATTTATGGTTCAACTGGTTGTAGTGAAGTAACCGGGCCGGTTCAAGGTCGGTTCGAGGAGCCGCGTGCCCGGCCGGCAGCGGTTCCTAGGCCAGTTCGGGCCGTGCCGGGCCGGTTCCCAATTTTTTTCTTGTGGAATCGGCCCGGCCCGCTGAACCGGAACCGGCGGTTCCGGGCCCGGCCCGGTTCTTTTTTTTTTTTTTTCTATTGCGTTTTTCTAAATTTTTTTTGTAACTCTATTTTTTAATTCCATTTTAATTTTATAACTCCATTTTTTTAACTTTGTTTTTTTAATTAACTTTTGATAATTCACTTGTAATTAAAAATTAGAGACACAAGATTTTTAGAGTGGTTCCACCGAATTCGGTGTACGTCCACTACCAAGCTCATCACTTGGATTTTTAAATCCACTATTTTTTTTACATTATTTTGATAATTACATCACTTTGATTTTTTTTTTCTATTTAAAATGACTTTTAAACAAAAGAAAAATATTATTATTATTATTATTATTATTATTATTATTATTATTATTATTATTCTTCAACTTCTTGTTCATCATCTTCCGAGATTTTGATAATTCATTGAATTCTTTTTTCTGCATCCTTCCAATCTTTAATGTATATTAAAGTTTCTAAAGTGTCGTCCGCTAAATTTGTATGTTTTTCGGTTAACACTCGACCACCTGCACTAAAAGCACTTTCGGATGGTATTGTAGATATCAGAGGGGTTAGTACATCTTTAGTCACTTGGGCTAAAATTGGATAATACGATGCATTATTTTTCTACCAACCTAATATATCATATAAATCTATATTATCAAAACCTTCTAATTTAGGTATTTGTTTATATAAAAGTAATTCATTAAATGATAATGAAGAAATTTTTTGTTTTTTTCCTAACATGTGTAAGGGATTAAATGAAAATGAAAATGATTGAATACTATTACTACTATTACTAGCTATATTATTAGTATTTAAATTATTAATTTTTTTTCTCATATAATTCAAATATTGATCGTAAAGTATGAAATGTTTATTATTTTAAAAAATGTGGGTTAATAGACATTTCTGATGGAAAAGTTTGTGTAAAACAATCTATTAATATTTCAGCACCTTCAACCTTAACACGTGGATCTAATACACTTGCACCTAAATATAAAATTGGAATTTTTTCATAATATTTTAAAAATTTTGTTTTCATTGAAAGAACAATTTCACCAAATCTTTCTTCATTTTCAAATTCATTAAATACATAAATAATTGTACAAAGATTTGGTAGCATTAAATGAGTAGTTGGATAATAATATTCAGAAAATAAATTTGTACATAAATAAAAAATTTTCAATAATTTTATAGGTGTAGACGCAAATTCAAAAGCGGTATTATCAATAAAACCATATTCGTAATTTGAATTTGCAAATTCAATTAAAATATTTTGAAAAAGAAGAACACTTGTAACATGTCATATGTTGAATTCCACCTAGTGTCACATTCCATTTTAAATTTTTTTATATTTTTTGTTATGTAAAATACATAATTGTCTCATTTCTTGAGTTTTTACAGCAGAATTTCTTATTTGATGAATTAAATCGTGAATAGGTTGTAAAAATAGTTCTCCCATTGCTAAACCATCCTTAACACATAAATTAATTATATGATATGCACGTCTAACATGAAAAAAAGTTTCATTTAAAATTATTTTTAAAGAATTTTTTAAACTATTAACCGCAGTAATATTAGGCGAAGCATTATCAAAGGAAATAGAAAAAATTCTATCACTTATTCCATAATCATAAACAACATTTGAAATTATTCTAACTATATGTGTACCGGAATGTGAAAATTCCCAACGTTGAAAAGATAAAATTCTTTTTTGTAAAAATTATGAATTATTTATCCAATGACATATTATTACAATATAATATTCTTTTTTATACTCACTTTTCCAACTATCTGAAATTAATGAAAATTTACATTGACTAGTTATAAATTCTGTAAGTATACCTTTTTTTAATTCCTGATATCTATCTAATGATCTCCTCCTATTGGATTTTTTACTACTTTTTTTATAATCGGGTTGTAAATATTTTTGTACATATTCTTCAAATACAGGACATGCAACTATACTAAGTGGTAATTCTTTTCTTGCTAGTAATTCTATTTGTCCAATTTTTTTTTTATCCGAATTATATTTAAATGTACCAGTTATATTACCTTCTCCCTGTAGAAATTTATGTTTATTTTGTTTGTGGTAATTTATCTGGATGATTATTAATTAACTGTCTCTTAAATGTGCTTACCCCTCAACCTTTTAAAAATTTATATTTTTGATGACAAATTTTACAAATTGTTTTTTGTTCATCATTTTTTTTTCAAAAAATGTCCATATATTAAAATCATTTTTTTTATTTGTGTTGTATTAGATTCAGTGTTACTAAATTCAGTTTTTTTTCAAAAAAGTTTCAATATCTATATGATCGGGAATTTCAAAAAATGGAGGAAGAGGAGATTGTTGAAAAGATTGTGAAGAGTGTGTTCTGACAATTTTATAAAAAAAATTAAGATTAAAATTTTTAAAATAATATATACGATAAAATTTTTTAAAGGAAATTTAAGATTAAATTTTTTAAAAAGATAATACAAATGTAATGCAAATGCCAAAAAATAAATATGCAAAAAATTTAAATGTACCGATTTGACAAATATCGCAGTTGTTTTTCGCAAAATCTTGAATGAGCTCCCAATCTTGAAATCTTCTCAAATCTTGATTAATGTAGATAATGGGGTATAAGATGATGAAATGGTGTAAATTTTGATAGAAATGATGTAAAATTTGATGGAAATGGTATAAAAAATGGTGTAGGTAATGTGGTATAAGAGAATAGAAATTGTGTAAAAATTGGTGGAAATGTAAATAATTGTGGAAATGTAGATAATGGAGAAAATGAAAATGGTGTATAAGGTGATGAAATGGTGTAAAAATTGATGGAAATAGTGTAGGTAATAGTGTAGAAAATGATGGAAATGATATAAAAAATGGTAATACAAAGGAAATAATAATGAGAGAATGTAATAATATTGAGAGAATGTAGATGTGAGAGAGAAAGATAGATTTTGTTGTGGAGATTTTGGAAATGGGGTATAAGGTATTTATAGGAAAATTTTTTGATCATATGGACCAAAATAATCTCCAAAGTAGCCGTTTTATAGTTGTTGAGAGAAGTAAAATTGAAAAATTTTTAAAATTCAAAAAAATGGGGAAAATTTGAACCGGAACCGGCCGGGCCTGTTCAGGCCCGGTTCCGTGCCGGTTTCGGGCCGGTTCCGGTTCCGGGCCGGTTCCGGTCTGGGCTGGTTTTCCAAACTGGGCCAGTTCCCGGTTCAAAATTTTTTGGAACCGGCCCGGCCCGCTACAGGAAAAGGTTCCGAGCCGGGCCGGTTTACTATAGCATGGGCCGGTTCCGGTTCCGGCCTTTACCCGGGCTAGCCGAGCCGGTTTTCGGGCCCAAACCAGCCCGGTTACTTCACTAACTGGTTGAATCGTTAGATCATTGGTTTAACTATTAATTTTTTTTTTATTTTAAAATATAAAATATATATAATTATATTTTTAAATATAAAATATCAATCATAATATTTATAAAAAGTAATATATATTTAAATTTGAACCATGAATAATATTTTATAAATATTTTAAAATGAAAATTTATCCATTAATCCAAATTTACCTTTTATTATTGAGAAACATATTTCTCCAAATATTATTTATAAAAGATATTTTACAATAATTTTCTTTAAATTCTATCTTTTTTTAAAGAGAAATAAAGTGGTGATATCATTATTAATGGGGGATTGATTAAGTAATAATTTTTTTCTTTTTGAGTTTTGGAATACGTTGGGAGTTTTCCAACTTCTTTGAGACTTTTTATTTTTCGAATGGGATAAGAGTGATCATTATGACAGGATGATATATTGTGAAGGTGATTTTTTTTTTCCTTTTTGTTTGAATTTTTTTAAAATGACAAAAGCCACCAAAAACGGTTATAATATTTTTTGTAAAAATTTTGTAGGTAATATGAGTTGAGAGTCTACTCATTATTGACCCTCGAGTTTCTATGGATTGATTATATAAATAATTCAATTTATAAACTGATCCGTAGAATGTATGGGTCAAAAGTTGACCCATCGGGTTGATCTGAATTTAATAACATGCAAAAATAGAAAATATCTTATTTATTTAATATAATTGATAGAATATTTGACTTATTTAAATCACAAAATATCATCATTATAGCAACTAACCTTTTTTGTTTCTTTTTTTGGTTTTTACCATCGATATCCAGATTTTACCTAACTAATCCGATTTGAGTATTATATGGTCTATTTTAGGGGTTGACTCTCTCAAATTCTTTTTCGCCATTCCCAATACTCGAATTCGAGATCTATAGTTAAACGGATAGAGTATCTAACCACTCAACCTAAAAAAATTTTGATAACCTTTTTTCTTTCCCGAGATACAATTGGTGGATAAATATAGAGAATAAAAATATTTATAAAGATAAAAAAATTATGATATATTCTTTAAAATTGTATATCATATATACACACATGCATATATTTTAAATTTTAGGTATTCTGATTAGACCCCCACAAAACCCAATTATCAAATATAATATTATTTAAAATTTTTAAAATACAAAAATTTTATTACCTTAAACATCAGAAGGGATCATAACTTTTTTTTAGGAAGTTAAAATTTTATGAAAAAAAATTTCAAAAATCTTGGGGGCTATCATTTGAAGTGGTCAACTTATTTTTTGTTCACAAAGTTTAAAAGTTAAAACTTTATGAAAAAAAAAAGATTCAAAAGTCTGGGGCTAGTTGGCCCGCCCCCAGAACCAACTCCTTGTCACGGATCCAAATAATAGATTTAAATCCAATAGGAGAATTCAGTTTAAATGATCGACCTATTGGGTGAAATGATCTATTAGACTTAAGTAGTATTTTATGATTTTTTGAGAATCCGATGTGAGATTCGTAACATCATCCTTCCCTTAAAAAACTTTACGTCCATAGACGGCTCTCACTCTGAACAGGATTTACTCTGACAGGTAGCTTTTTTTCTCTTTGGACGGCTTGCGGTTAACCCTTTTCCTCTTTGGATAGCTCTCACTCCGATACCAGATAACTCTTTTCTATTTTGGTCGGCTCATACTCTGGCATGTCCTTTTCCAAATAACCCTCTTTTAGGTAATCATTTTTTATATTAGACCGGAAATTCTGATACCAATTTATCATGCATCCAAGTAATTGACTTAAATCTAATAGGAGAACTTAGATCAAGAGATCGACCTGTTGGGTGAAAGAGTATATTAAATTTAATTAATATTTTATGATTTTTTAAAAATTCAACGTGAGATCGGTAACACTCCTTAAAAAAAAGTTGCCGCGGTATTCATTCGCCAGGTGGTGCCTGCTTGTGCCACTCGTTAATCTTTCTTTGTTGTCTTTCGATTAAAAAGAAAAAAATAAAATAAAAGAAAGATCCAATTTATTGTCAAATATAACATCACTAGACCTAACTAATCAATATTGGAATTCTTTGTCAAAAACCGTCCATATCTAAAAAAATATTCACCTCGTATGGGTCCCAAAAAAGCCTCAGGACAAAAAGAGCCCTATTCTTTATGTTGGGAGTCCCTTTTTTCTTTATATTTTTTGTTTTCGATTAAAGTGATTGATCAAATTTGTTAGGTCCTGGGGCATCCATACGAAGTTTCCATAAAGATTATGGCCCCACCTATTAAATATTCACCTCATATGGGTCCCATAAGAGCCTTAGTCCAGAAAGAGCCCTAGTCTTTTTGTTGGGAGACCCTTTTTCTCTCTTTATATTTTTTTCTTTTCAATTAAAGTGACTGATCTAATTTGTTAGATCTTTAGAAGGGCACCTATCCATATGAAGTGCCCATAAAAATTATTGTATCACACCAAACTTTTTTATATTGAGTGATTAGGTACTCTATTTTCTTAATTAGATGTGTCATATTTGAATTTTAAAAATGATAAAAAAAAATTTAGAAGAATCAACCCCCTAAAATAGGTTTCACAGTATTCAAACCTGATTAATCGGGTAAATTCTTGATACTGGTGATGAAAAGAAAAAAGATTATTGCACCACCAATTAAATTACATGCATGTGATTTGTAAAGTTTGATAAGATGTGTGATAACCAAATTGATTACTCATGAAAGAAAGCATAAGATTATTAAAATTTTATATGGTCTGATGCAAGCAAAGCCTAAGATTACATGCAGAAGATAACATAATCTTTTATAGTTATCTCCAATCTGGGATACTCCTAAATCTCTTAGGTTGTCTCATTTTACATTAATGCACGTGAAATTTTGAAAGAGCTTAGAGATTAGCAGTGCGATATATTAAACGAAGTTTTGGTTTAATACCTTACCATTTCTTTTATATAAAAAAATTATAATTCAATATCTGACCAATAAGTTCCTACTAGGTGCACAAGAATTATTTAGATATTCTTTAGATAAGAGGAAAATAACAGTATATCCGTTCATCCGTTCAGATTTTCACTTTATTTGAATGATTAAATATTGCTAAAGTGCATTATAATCTTAATACATTTTTTATTGTCCATATGATGACTATATTTAAATACAAACGTTGGATGTTTTTGTCTCTTTAATTTAAATTTATGCAGATAGTTCTTTGGGTAACGAAGCAATCTTAATGTGATGAAACAATCTCAATGTGGTTTACGGCCCAATTGCTGACTCACTACTCTTTGTCAGATTTCTCGAAAATGGGGCATATGATTCCTTGAGGTTAATATCATAAAATATTTCTAGTTCCAGACAAAATACAACTTTTTCTTTTTAATCTCATAATGTTATGATTGCCTTAAGGTATAGGGAGGTGTTTAAGATAAGGGATGACAATGCACTACAAAAAAACACGGTTTTAGTTACGGATTTTCACAACGGAAAAAATTCGTCGTTATTTTGCGACGAATTTAGCGATAAAAACTTTTTCGTCGCTAATTTATCACAAAATTGACAACGAAAAGCAAGTCGTGGCTAAATTAGCGACGGATACATCATTTGTAGCAAAATTCGTCGCTAATTAGTGACAAAAAAATTTTCATGGCTAAATTCGTCGCTAATTAGTGATGAAAAAATTTTCGTAACTAAATTCGTCGTTAATTGGCGATAAAAAAATTTTTTGTTTCAAATTTCGTCGTAAAATAAATTTTCTATATATAATTAAATAAAATATAATATTAATATAATATTTAAATTAAAAAATTAATTTAACAACCACAGTTTAGCGACGGATTTCTAAATCCGTGGCTGATTCAGCGACGGATTCGAAATCCGTCGCAAAATAAGTTTTTTATATATAATTAAATAAAATATAATATTAATATAATATTTAAATTAAAAAATTAATTTAACAACCGAATTTAATTTAGCGACGGATTTTCAAATCCGTGAGTAATTCAGCGACGGATTCCAAATCCGTCGCTGAATAATTACAATTTTGTTTTATTTTTATTTTATTTTAATAATTTCAGCGACAAATTCCAAATCTGTCGCTGAATATTCTCTTCTTTTAATTATAATTTTATTTTATTTTATTATTTTATATTAACAAATCATATTATTATTTTATAATATTTTAATTTACATTTTATTTTATTATATTATATTTCTTAATTCTTAAAAAAACCATATATTTTATTTAAATTATATATATATTTTAATTAATTTATTATTTTTTTTCTTTTTTTGATTTAATATTTTTTATTATTATATAGGTAATTTTATTTTATTTGTATTATTTTATTTAATAATATAAACTTTTTAATTAAATATTTGCGGGCGCCGGCCCATGCACGCACGGGCGCCTGCCTGCCCGCGCCCTGCGTGCGCCTGCCTGGGCGCCCAGGCAGGTAGGCGCCCAGGCAGGCGCCCACGCAAGCGCCCACCTGGGCAGGCACGGGCGCCCGCGTCGTCCTCTTTGTTTTCTATTCTCATTTTTTTTTCCTTATCTCTATTTTTGGGTTTTTTTTTCTTTCTACTCTCATTTCTTATATATAATAATTTTATTATAATATATAATAATTTTATTATAACGAATAAAAATATTTTGTAATTAAATATATAGATATTTTAAATTATTAATATATTATAATTTATTGATAATTATAATTTTATAGTTTTGAGATATTGTAATCCATTTTTAAATTATGGATTAAAAAAATAAAATAAAAATGAAAAAAAAATAATAAGATAATAAGATAAAAGAAAAAAGAAGAAATCAAAATATAATATAAACATATTTTTTAATTAATTTATTATTTTATTTTAAATTAGTATTTTATTGTTTTTTATTTTATTAAAAATTATTATATTTATTATTTTTAATTAATATTATTTATTTTTAATTAATATTATTTTAGCTGGGTGGTATAAATAAAAAAAGTTATTATATTTATTATTTTAAATTATTATTATATATTATTTTATTATTATTAGAAAAATATGAAATAAAGATAATAAATAATAAAAAAGAAATTTATATCATAATAATATCTTTGACTCGTTGGTTTACATGTTGCATGCAGGAGTTTGGAGGAGTGCAGAGTTTAGAGTTCGAACCACGGTGGAGGCAGAAGGCATTTTCTAGCAATTAAGAGTATCTGTGCGGGGTGCGGGGTGCTGGCTCAGGTGGTACGCGCTCGGGCGGGCGGGCTTGGGTGGGCAAGGGTGGCGCTCGGGTGACACGTGCTCTCCCTGAACATTTCATTTGACGGAATTTGAAATCAGCGACGGATATGAATCCGTCGTTGAATTTAGCGACGAACTTTTGCGACGGATTCCAAATCCGTCTCTGAATTTAGCGACGGATTTTTTTATTATTACAGATTTTTTTTCCTCTAAATTAGTGACGGATTTTAGCGACAAAAATTATCTGTCGCTAAATTTAGCGACGAATTTTAGATTTTCGTCGCTAAATTTAGCGACAGATAATTTTTGTCGCTAAAATCCGTCACTAATTTAGAGAAAAAAAATCTGTAATAATAAAAAAATCCGTCGCTAAATTCAGAGACGGATTTTTTTTATGTCGCTAATTTAGCGACGGATAATTTTTCTTCGCTAAAGTTTGCGACGAATTTTAGCGACGAAAAATTATTTGTCGCTAAATTTAGCGACGAATTTCAATTTTCGTCGCTAAATTTAGTGACGGATTTCTAATTTTCGTCGTTAAATTTTTGCGACGAGTTATTAGCGACGAAAAATTTTTTGTCGCTAAATCCGTCGCTAATGTTTTTAGCGATAAATTTTTTTAAAATTTTCGTCGCTAAATTTGTGGCTAAAAAGCTGTTTTTTTGTAGTGATGGATCAGGTTATATTAATTTCATATCCGAATCTAAATCTTAACTATGATATCTATATTCGATCCTAATTTGAGTAGGGTCAAAAATAAAAAACCATAATTGACTTTATGAAATTTTCTAAAAATATGATCTGATATATAATATATTTTTAAAACCTGATCTGATTCGATCTTAAACCGACTCATACTAAACCCATCAAACCAATATTCTTGAAAATAAAATAAAATTTTCAAAAAATAAAAAAAAATGGTGAAATGCAGGTAACCATTAAAAATTGTCTAAAGCCAACTCTCAAACTTTGATAATGATCGGAAAAAATTAAATTATAGATATCTAACTCACAAATTAGTCAATTTTGAAAATTTTTTGTGCTGAAAATCTAATTAGTCAAAATATCCAGATCAAAATAAGTCTAGATATAGCAAATAAAATTTCATTAACCAAAATCCAGAAAAACAAAAACAAAAAAAAACTCAAAATTCATATTGTAGGACAAATTAAAAGCATAAAGTAAAGTAACATATGTTCATAAAATTAGGAAAACGAGATGAGATTAGGGAGAGAAACCGATAAGAGTGAGAGAAACCAAGAAATTGATGGGAGAGAAGCTAGTTGTGCGAGGTTGTAATATGAAATAGTAACCGTTTTAACTACTCTAATTGTGTCCGGTGTGTGGAGGGTTTAGTTGTGAAAAAAAATCTTGAGAAAGGAGTGGCGGTGATGAAGGGGAAAGTGAAGCTCCTGTTTGGAGGTGGCATAGACCGGAGGTGAGAGACAAAGCGGCTAGGACAATGAAGAGTAATATTTGTTTGAAAGAGAACGAGACTAAAATTTACAATAAACCTTAAAAATCATTTTTTAGTTTAATAATATAATATTGTGATAAAATTTTATTTTATTCTAAATTGTTATGGATTATTTATAATTTAAAATCATATGCAAACAGACCCAATTACTCTTACGGTAAAACTTGATCCTAACTTGGCCATAACATGATTTCTTTTTTTTTTGTTAAAAATCTAATCGGACGGATTAGACTTTTTGAGGATCAGACATTTTGAGAATTTATGGGGTCGAGTTAGATATTGTCATTCCTATTTAAGATCCCAAAAGAGAGAAAAAGTTGATCTAATGGGATGTAGTATTAGATCCATTAATCAAGTTTTTGAGTTTGATTTGCTACTTGGATATGAAAAAAACTATGTTGGGAGAGTAACCCCTTAATGAGTCACTGTAAATTCTGAACTAGATTAGTCAAAATATAGTTCTAAATACGATTAATATAGTTAAAAAAAAAAACGCAACAAAATAGTGTATTCAGGCTTTAAAAGGGTAATAGGCCCAAGCCTGCCGGTTTAGTCCTATCTAGACTTTGTTCTACTCAAGTGCCACGCCGGTAATTGGGAGATAAATTTATTAACCTATAGATTTAATAAGAAAATATTAAATTCTCTTAAATAAAATTTTAAATTTAAAATTTTAAAATAAAAAAACATATGAGAGTTAACTTCTAAATTAAACTACAACGGTTCAAAGTGGATTGCTTTTGAGTTTTCTAACATAGGAATTTTCTAATTATGGATAATCGGTCCTTATAGAGATAAGGGCTCTCCAATGATAATTAAGACAAATTCTTATAATTCAAAATTTAAAAATCCAAAATAAAATCTATAGTAAAATTAAATGGCAAGCCTTTCCTGGATCTCTGTGTTTGCAGAATAGTATTTATGTAATACGAATCTCTTAAAAAATGAGGAAAGATATACATTTTTTCAATAAATTCAAAGTGCCTTATTTTCTTTTTATTTGATGAGCAACATTTCTTTGTAGAAAAATTTTTAAGGATATGCATAGATTTTTTCTTAGGGTGGTTTTGAAATGACAAATTTGTAAAAGATATGTATAGATTTTTCCTAAGCATAAAAAGGAAACAATATGCATTTTCACTAATACTGGCATTTTTTTATTTACTTATTATTTTTTTATGTCAGATGCCGTTTAACATTGTATAACCTTAGATAATGGCTAAAAAATTTCTCATCCGAGATAGAGACTAACACAAACACTGATATTAATCGAGTAAGAGAGAGATTTTAAAATACATGATTTTTGTTGTCGCATGAAGAAAACAATCATATTGATATGTATACGATATGAAATAAAATATAATAGTGTAAAAAGATCATTCGACTTAATGGGATAAATATTTGCTTGTTGTTTTGGTGGGTTGTTGAGAGAGAGAGAGAGAGAGAGAGAAGAATTTTCATTCTTGAAACATATATAAACCAGAGGTTACATGTATGAGAGGAGATTAGCTTACTTTTTTACATTATCAATTCCCCTTTTTTTTTTTTTTCAAAAGCTAATGCTTAGCTCCAACTTTCTCATCTTGAGTTGGAGTTACTAATTAGTCCAAAGAAATGGCGAGAGAATCAATGGGTCATTCTATAGAGCCACTATTATATCGACTCAGAAGTGCTGCCTGCAAAGAGCATTTTATTGTTCAGAGCAGTGAACACCATCAAAACCAGAGATACCAAAACTGAGAGTGCTGATAACCCTAGCTTTATTCCATGGGCAACTCCACCCTTCACTTCTTGGGCATACTTTGCAGATGCCAAAGCTAAGACTGACAGTGGAAATGAATAGGCCCACCATGCCACACTGTACTTTCTCATTGATTTCTTGAATAATGTTGGCCTTGATACCTGTTTCCTCACAAAATGCCAAAAATAAATTATATACTCTTACAATTAAATTACTACTTTTTTTGTTGCTAAAATATAGAATTAATAATAGACAAACTACCAATGACCTATAGCACCATCCCCTTTCCCTTAAGAGGCATTGAGTTCGAGTCTCACATCAATTTGCATCTATATTCATGTTTTTGCATCGTATGGTGATGGTTTTTTGGGGGTGTATAGCATTATGCAATCACTGTAGAAAGTACATCAAAATGAGTCATCGTCCCAAAACCCTTTTGTTTCTTTCTTACCACTTTACTATTGTCCGGCAATATAGGCAATCTATGAATGGTTGTCGATTGCTGCCTTTGGTCGACTAAAGTAAACCGTTGTTCATCAAGTTGATATATATTCATGTTGCTTTATACCACTCACTCTCTCACTCGTTCTCTCTAGGATCTTTTTGGTTTGAGACATGAAAATGACAAGCGCGCAAGTGTGAAAGATTTTCATTGTGGCCTACTTGAATTCTTCTTCTAAACATGGTCACTTCCAAGTTTCACCTAATTTCTTTCCACTCTAAAAGAGGATTTCTTTCAAATGAAATTTTCACACGCGTAAGACATGAAAGAGATGGATGAAACCATTATCCAGTTCAAGAAAAGAAACGTTGAGGAGAACCTAAGAGACCAACAAGTTATTAACATACTTACCAAGGACATGAAGAGGAAGAGAGACAGGAAAAACAGCATCTTGGAGGAAATATCAAAGGTCCCGGAAATTGAGTCCCAAGCCAAGCTTGCCATGCTTGGAGCTGCAATGAACAAGAAAAATACAGGCCTAAGCATAGTCGGAATGCTCTTGCTTCCTGATAACCTTTGATAAAGTGTGACGAAAAGCACCAAATAGTGAGCCATTCCTAGTGAGAACAAAAAAAGTGCAGCCTCTTTCCACCCCATTTGTGCTGCAGCCGAAGACCCTGCTAAGTTTCCAATCACTGATAGCTGACTTGTTGGATTTGCCACCATCGATAGAAATCTCTTTCCTTTCGTAAACCATTGTCCATATATTTTGACATCAAGCACCAATATTGGAACCGTGAAAACCCACCAAAGAATCAAATAGTAAAATGTTTTCGGAGACAGAAAAGGCGATGATTGAAGCAAGAGAAGCCACGAAATCCATGGAGCAAACAAGTAGTTCACTCCTATGTGGTCTAAAAACTCGGCTTTCACCCTCTCAAAGTGTATGAAACACCTCAACAAGTAGACAACTGAGAGAGCGCCTAATGTGAATAGAGCAATTGACCATAGAAGGACAAAAGCAGTGGAAGGTAACTTGCGATAAACATGGAAAGTTATGTGACTATAACCTTCATCTTTCCCTTCTCCCAGAGTTTTCCATAGCAAGGCTTGACCACATAGAGAAAGGCCTATTCTAAAATACCCTGCATGGAATTGGATTAAGATTTGTGATATCAAATGTTGTTTAGCAACAACAATGTTGTTCGCCGGCTCAGTTGTGTTAGGGGAAGTTTCTATGTTAACTGCTATCTGGATTTGTTGTGTAGGTGATGCATTTTGATCTTCCATTTGAGGTTTCTTTGAGAAATAAAATGGTTATCTGTCTAAGATAGTCATGGAAGCACAACATGTATACTGCGAATGCGTGAAGACTAAAAGCTATTATTCAAATATTACGTATGAAACTTTGAAAATATTATGAGGATTGATGGAGAGAGGCGGGCGGCTTCCTGGGCTAGTATTATGGAGTTCTCTTACCTAAGATGGCTGTAATAAAGTTAGCAAATAATGCAAATTTTTGGCTTGCAATGCTATACGGCACATAATAATCAAAGTATTTTTTTTCCTCATGAACGAACGATATAGGACCCATATTTTTACTAATCTGATTCTAACATTTGCGTAGATCCTATTAATGGATGACTTTCCTAACATAATATTTTTTATTTTCAGGTTTCGAACCCGTGATTTAGTAAAATGATCTGACACCAGCTTATTATACCAACCACACGTACCTTAAATCGAATATTTTATGGAGAGAATACTAAATCCTTCCTTTTTGTGTGAAAGGAGGTGAAAAACAAATAAGTGTCAATGGCAAAATGTCAAAACCACAATTCATTTTTAACACAGACTAAAGACTTGGGCTGTTTGCGAACAGATATGTCAACCAATGTTGGTTGAGCTTTCCTCCAAATTTTCTACCCCATTCCCCGGTTTGCTAGTGCCATTGGATGAGTTGGTGTGCGAGGATTAACTCCCAAGGTGACCTAAAAGTGGTGCAAGTTGGTCCTCTTGGCACAACTTGGTCATAATGTTTATTCAATTCAAGTCTCAGAATTCACTTTATAATAAAAAAAATAATACAATTAATATGACATTTAATTAAGTACCCACTTCAAAAATAACCGGCCAATAAATTCAGTTCAAATAAAATGAATTAAAATTGTTCCAGCTAGACCATAGACTTGTGACTGCCATGGTATTTGTCCAGCCTTCTAATTCTCTGATCATCGATTTAACTAATGAATTTTGACCCAGATTGATTTTCCTGTATACTGAATATCATCATTTTGCACGTAAAATTATGAATAATACAAAAAGACTAAATATATCTACTGAATTTTACATGCCAATCTATCTTTAACTCCTAGATTGGACGAAAAAGGATACCTAAAAACAGCACTTTGTACGAGTAGATGATATAAAAATATAAAAAAATATATAAATATAAAAAATATAAGAATTATTATATAATTATTAATTTTTTTATAGAAATAATAGATTAGTCATATTTTATAATGAAAATTTAAAATGATCATATATATATAATTATTAATCATAAGACAAATAATATAAATAATAATTAAATAAAAAAATTATTAAATATGAAAAAATATATACATATAAAAATATAAAAAATTTATATAAATATTAATTAATTATGTTAAAATATTTAAAAAACAAAAAACGTTAATATTAAGAAATTTTTTTTTGCATCTACCCTCTTGCCTTTTATTCATAAATTAAATGTCATAGCTTTTATTGTGGTTGAGATTTATTTATTTTTTTGATATATGAAAATATCTCAAACTTGAAACTTTTAAGGAAAAGAGTACGGCACTTGTTGAACTATAGCACATTTTTGGGTTGAGATTTATAAACATGAATGATTTATTGCGACCCTGAGACAGTGGGAGGGGGTGGGAACCGGGAGGAAGGGTATGTGCTTCTTTTTTTTTTTGTGTTCTTTTGATAGAGATGCCTTTCTGTTTCCAAGTCTTTATTTTGTTTTTACTACACTAATCGATATCTAAATTATATTTTGATTAATTTGATTTAACACTTATAGTAACCCATTAAGGGACTATCCCCCAATGTAGTTTTTTTCATATTCAAACCGCGAGTCGAATTAAAAAACTTGGTTAAGGGATCTAACACCATATTCTATTAGACCAACTGTCCATTGATGGTCCCTATAAACATGAATGATGATCAACATATGAATTGATAACCAATGTACGGTCAATTTAATGAGTAAAAGTGTTAAATTTTTTAATCAAATTTTAAATTTGAAATTTTGTAAATGAAAAAAAATTGTATTAAGAGAATTCTCTTTTAAATTGGATTCGATAATATTTAAATTGAATTAATCTTTTGGAAACTAGTATTACTTTTTTTAAATTTTATCCCTTTTAAGGGTATTTGAATTTTTTTCACAAAATTTTAAGATGAGGTAATATGTACACCATAGTAGAAAATGTTGCTCCAGCTGCGAATAAGGTAAAAGGAAGGGGGCGGGGGGGGGGGGGAATAAATATATAGATATAAAACATGAAAATCCTTTGGTCTTTTTTTTTTTATTTTGTTTTAAATTTCTCTTTTCTATCTTAACTCAACCATTCGATGGATATCCTTTATGAGGAATTGTATCCATAATTTGTTATTCTCCACGCAAGACTTCAATTGAGTGTTGTGGACGTGGGATTGAATTTGGGCCTTAAACTAGCCCAAAACAAACTTGTGTATGGCCTAAATGGGCTGCATCTGCAATCCAGATCCAAGGAGCCCATCAAATTTCTCATACGCTTATGACTTAAGGCCACTTTGCTCCAGAGCTCTCTATTTGTTTTGTTTTGTTTTGTTTTTTTTTTTTAATTTGTCTGAACTCAACTATTTCTTCAATAGAAGATTGTTCACTCAAGTCCAATTAAATGTGCTTACGAGATCGTTTTTGTAATTTAACCAAAAGATTTTGTCGGTCCTTTTTTATTTATTAGAAAGCCATGATTTTAGAAAATTGCTAAACTAAGGGATAGAAAGAAAAAAAATTTAAATAGTATTAAATGTATTAAAATGAAATCAATAGTGTTTTTGTAAAGAACGAGAGCATAATAAAGTGTTAGATGAATTATTTTTATGATTTCTTTAACTTTGAGAGTATAAAAGATATCAGCGATATTGAGATATCTGTAAAGAAGATTAAAATTTCAAAAATATGATTCATTCTCATGAAATAAAGAAAGTTTCAAAAAATGAAAAATAATAAAACCATGCGATTTGATGGCATCTCTATTGAGGTGTTGAAGCATTTAGGTGAAATAGAGATAGAAATATTGATAAATCTTTTTAACAAAATTTGACAAATAAAAAAAATGTTCCAAACATGGAGGCAGAGTACAGTCATACTTTTATATGTACAAAATTATTTCATTGATAGAGAAATTAAACTTATTAGTTATACTATGAAGTTGTGAGAGAGAATAATGGAATATATATTGAGATTGGAAATAAATATGTTTTAAATTCAATTTAGGTTCATATGAGTACAATTCACCATCAAAACCATTTATTTGCTCAAATATTTGATGGAAACATTTAGAATATAAAAGAGAGATTTACATATGGTATTCATTAATCTAAAAAATATATATGATAAGATTTTCAGAGGCATTATAGTGGACATTGATAAAGAAAGTGATCTTATAGAGATATATTGATCTTATTAAATATATATATGAGAGAAATAGTTTTGATATAAAAATTTATAGAATTTAAATCATAACTTTCTAATTAACATTGGATTTCACCAAAATTTGTTATCAATTTTCCTCCTTTTTATAATAATGATGGATGAAATAACGAATAGTATCCAAAATGAAACCATAGTGCATGTTTTTTACAGGTAATATAATGCAAATAAATAAAATTAGAGAGATTATTAGTATTAAATTAAAATTATGGAAAAACACACTAAAATTTAAAAAATTTAGATTGAGTTAGTAAAAAACTGAGTATATAAGATATACGTTTGATAGAAATTATCAAAATTACGAAGAAACAATTAATTTAAAATGGCAGAACATATCATAGAGTGAACGTTTTAAATATTTTGAATATATGATTTAAAACGATAGTAACATAGATAGAGATATAAATTATATGATTCAAATGGGTCAGATAAAATGGAAAAATATATTTGAAATTTTTTGTAATCGCAATTGCCATTATAGTAGAAGAGAAAATTTTATAAAATTATAGTAACATATGTATTATTGTATAATATCAAGTGTTTGACAATTAAACAACAATAAAAGTACAAAATAACAGAAAGATGTGTGGTAAAACTAAAAAAAATATTAAAAATAAAGAAATATGTATTAAGTTGGAAGTCAGTTCAACTGTGGACAAGATAAGAGAATATCACCTAAGATGGTTTAAACATATGTAACAAAAACCCAAAAATGCATTAATTAAGAGGAGTGAGATTTTAAATATAGAAAATTTTATCGGAATAAATAGTTAAAAACCTGGACGTAAATTATTTATAAATATATAAATGTTAAGAGTTTAGTTGAAAAAATAATTTTAAATATAAATGACACGTAAGAAAATTCAAACCAATTGAATTATTATTATTATCATTTTAAATTTCTATGAATAATTTATTTTTAATTTTGTATTATTATTATTTTTTCTTTATCTTATATTAGTCTCTTAAATTGTCGATCTCAAATTTAGAATTAAGATTCAATTTTTTTATTATTGTTGTTATAGAAAAACATGAATTTAAAAATATATAATAAGGGATAACACTACATACAATTAATGGAATAAGCTAAATTGATTAAAAATTGAACCAACCAGGGGCTAAGCCAACAAATTCTTCTTGGGGGCCATAAAGTAATAATTAATGAAAATTATAAAAAAAATGTATTAAAAATTAGTATAATTCTAATTAAAATATAAAAAAATTAAACAAAATTAATAATTTATAAAAATTGTACTCTACATTTTTTCATTGATTTAAATTTATCTATAATCGATTTTGAACTAAAAAAGTTCCCAATTTCTTTTTCAATATAAATAATTCAAAATTTTCATTGCTAAGAAAGTATGTTTACTAATTGTCACTGAAATTAGAAAAGTCAAAATAAAATGAATCAATCGATCACGTTGATTAATTAAAAATTCTAATATTCGTAGATGAAAGCTTGAATCACGTTCCAAAGAAACAGAAGACATTTGTTCTATAGCAATTTTTGGACACTTTTGAGAAAATTACTCTTAATTAGGAGAAAAATTATGATTTTCGGAAACTTTAATCATTGATAATCCTTTTCTTAAAAGATGAATCGATTGTCCCTTCTTTCATAACTGATTTTTTGTTTGTCTCTTTGAATTTCTGAATGAGTCATTGGAGAAAAAAAAAGTAGAGAAAAATTTGAATGAAAAAAAAAATTATTTTTATTAAATTAGAGTTAAACTTTTATTCAAAAGTAATCTCTTATATATGTATTTCAAACCCTAACTTTAATGATATATAGTAATTTTTGACTATTGATTTTATCAAAAATCATAGTTATTAAACTCAACCCGCATATTGACCCGTATATTTTGAAATTTATGGTTCAATCAGTTGAACCGTTAGGTCATTGGTTCAACAGGTTGAACCATCGTATTATTGGTTTAATCGCTGAGTTTTTTTATTATTTTAAAATATAAAATATATATAATTATATTTTAAAATATAAAATATATATAATTATATTTTAAAATATAAAATATTAATGACAATATTTATAAAATGTAATTTATATTTTAAATTTAAACCATAAATAATATTTTATAAATATAATAAAATGAAATTTTCTCCATTATTCCAAATTTTTTATTGTTAATAAACATATTTCTCCAAATATTATTTATAAAAGATATTTTACAATAATTTTCTTTAAACTCTTTCTTTTTGTTTTTTTTTCAAGAGAAATAAAATGGTGACATCGTTATTAATGGGAGATTGATCAAGTAATAATTTTCTTCTTTTCGAGTTTTGGAATACGGTGGGAGTTTTCCCAATTCTTTGAGACTTCTTATTTTTTGTATGAGATAAGAGCGATCATTATGGCGAAATGGTGATTTTTTTTTTCTTTTTTGTTTGAATTTTTAAAATATGACAAAAACCAGCACGAGGACCAATAAGACTACGAGTCTTGTAAAAATTTTGTGGGTTATAATATATTTTTTAAAATTGTGTATCATATATATACACATATATTTTAAATTTTAGGGTATTTTGGTTAGACCCCACAAAACCCAATTATTAAATATAATATTATTTTAAAATTTTAAAATACAAAAATTTTATTGGCTTAAATATTTGGAGGGATCATAAGTTTTTTTTAGGAAGTTAAAATTTTATGAAAAAAATTTGAAAAAACTTGGGGGCCATCATTTGAAGTGGTCATAACTTATTTTTGGTTCACAAAGTTTAAAAGAAGATTCAAAAGTCTTGGGGCTAGTTGGCTCCGCCCCTGGAACCAACTCCTTAAAAAAAAGTCACCGCAGTATACATTCGCCAGGTGGTGCCTGCTTGTGCCACTCGTTAATCTTTCTTTGCTATCATTTCGATTAAAAAGAAAAAAATAATAACAAAAGAAAGATCCAATTCATATTCAAATATAACATCATTCACTAGACCTAACTAACCAATATTGGAATTCTTTGTCAAAAACTGTCCATATATAAAAAAAATATTCACCTCATATGGGCCCCATAAAAGCCTTAGTACAAAAAGAGCCCTAGTCTTTATGTTGGGAGACCCTTTTTTCTTTATATTTTTCTTTCCTATTAAAGTGATTGATGTAATTTGTTAGGTCCTTAGAAGAGCATCCATATGAAGTTTCCATATAGATTATGGCACCACCCATTAAATATTCACCTCGGATGGGTCCCATAAGAGCCTTAGTCCAGAAAGAGCCCTAGTCTTTTTGTTGGGAGACCCTTTTTCTTTCTTTATATTTTTTTTCTTTTCTATTAAAGTAATTGATCTAATTTGTTAGGGCATCTAATCCATATGAAGTGCCTATAAAGATTATTGCACCACCAATTAAATTTCATGCATGTGATTTGTAAAGTTTGATAAGATGTGATAACCAAATTGATTACTCATGAAAGAAAGCTTAAGATTATTAAAATTTTATGTGGTCTGATGCAAACAAAGCCTAAGATTTCATGCACAAGATAACATAATCTTTTATAGTTATCTCCGATCTGGGATACTCCTAAATCTCTTAGGTTGCCTCATTTTACATTAATGCATGTGAAATTTTGAGAGAGCTTAGAGATTAGCTATGTGATATATTAAACCGAGTTATGGTTTAAATACCTTACTATTTCTTTTGTATAAAAAAATTATAGTCCGATATTTGACCAATAAGTTCTTACTAAGACTCTGGATACACAAGAATTATTTACATATTCTTTATATAAGAGGAAAATAACAGTATATCCGTTCGGATTTTCACTTTATTTGAATGATTAAATATTGCTGAAGTGCATTATAATCTTAATACATTTTTTGTTGTCCATTTGATGACTATATTTAAATACAAACTTTGGATGTTTTTTTTTTGTCTCTTTAATTTAAATTTATGCAGATAGGTCTCAATGTGACGAAGCAATCTCAATGTGGTTTATGACCCAATTGCTGACTCACTACTCTTTGTCGGATTTGACTCGAAAATGGGGCATATGATTATTTGAGGTTAATATCATAAAATATTTCGAGTTCCAGAGAAGGAAAATATAATTTTTCTTTTTTTAAATCTCATAATGTTATGATTTCAGCCTTAAGGTATAGAGAGGAGTTTAAGATTAGGGATGACAATAGATCAGGTTATGTTAATTTTATATCCGATTCTAAATCTTAATTATGATATCTATATTTAATCCTAATTTGAGTAGGTTCAAAAAGTAAAAAGCCATAACTGACTCTATGAAATTTTTAAAAAATCTGATCCGATATATAATATACTTCTAAAACCTAATCCGATTTGACCTTAAACCGACTTATACTTGACCCATCAAACCAATATCTTCGAAAATAAAACAAAGATTTCAAAAAATATAAAAAATGATGAAATGCAGGTAGCCATCCAAAATTGTCTAAAGCCAACTCTCAAACTTTGATAATAATGGGAAAAAATTAAATTATAGACATCTAACTCACAAATTAGTCAATTTTGAAAAATTTTTGCCTTGAAAATCTAATCTATCAAAATATCTGGATCAAAATACACCTATATATATCAAATAAAATTTCATTAATCAAAATCCAAAAAAAGAAGAACAAAAAAAAACTTAAAATTATATTATAGGTCAAATTAAAAGCATAAGTAACAAATGTTCGTAAAAATAGGAAAATGAGATGCAGATTAGAGAGAGAAACCTATGAGAGTGAGAGAAACCAAGAAACTGACAAGGGAGAAGCTAGTTGTGCGAGGTTGTAATCTGGGATAGTGACTGTTTTAACTACTTTAATTGTGTCTGGTGTGTGGAGGGTTTAGTTGTGAAAAGAAAAATCAAAAGCAGAGACAGGTGGTGATAAAGGGGATGAATGTGAAAGTGAAGCTGGGCTTTGGTGACAGCATGTAGAGGCGGTGATGAAGGGGAAAGTGAAGCTTCGGTTTGAAGGCGGCATAGACCGGAGGTGAGAGACAGTGGCTAGAGCAACGAAAAGCAATATTTGTTCAAAAGAGAATGAGGATGAGATTTACAACAAACCTTACAAATCATTTTTTAGTTTAATAATATAATATTATAATAAAATTTTATTTTGTTATAAATTGTTATGAATTATTTATAATTTAAAACCGCATGCAAACCAACCAAACTACTTTTATAGTAAAACCCGATCCTAACCTGACCATAACATAATTTAAAAAAGAAAAAAATTTGAGTATTTATCAGATCTTACGTATTGTCAGTCCTATTTAAGATCCCAAAAGAGAGAAAAAATAAAGTGTAGTCGGGCTTAAAAAGGTTAGTAGGCCCAAGCCTGCCAGTTTAGGCCTATCTAGACTTTGTTCTACTCAAGTGCCACGTGAAGGTAAATTTATTATCTCACAATTTTAATGATAAAATATTAAATTCTTTTAAAAAAAATCTTAAATCTGATTTTTGAAAATGATAAAAATAGAGGAGAGTCAACTCCAAAATTAGATTTACAACTACTCAAAGTCGATAAGTTTTGAGTTTTAGGATATTAGTTATTAAGTAAAAAAAAAAAAAACCTTATAGTATAGGAATTTTCTAATTATGGATAATTGCTTTATAACTTGTTGAAAAAGACTACAAAACCATTATAGAATGTATGCAAAATACAGACAATATTGTCTGCTTTATCACAATTGCTGAATTGTAAGTCAGAGTTCAACATGAGTGAGGCATGTTATGATCGCATGAATGCGATATACAAAGTATGTTATCTGAAGATTCAAATTTGACAAACAATTTTTACAGAACAAAGAAGATGCTGAAAAAACTTGGTCTTGGGTAAAAGAAGATTAATATTTATGAAAATTATTACATGTTATATTATCAAGAAAAATAGGATAGGACTGAGTGTATAGTATGTGGTCATTCTCGATATAAGATAAGAACTATTAGTAGTCGAAGACGGAATAAAGTACCAAACAAGGTATTACAATACTTGTCTCTAATACCAAAACTTCAAAGATTTTACATGTCAAGAGTTATATTAGAGCACGTGACCTGGTATTCTAGAAATCAACGTAGTGATGATGATGTTGTTACTCACCTGGCTCATAGTGAACTTTGGAAACATTTTAATTATATTCATCCATCCTTCGCCTTTGAATGTTGAAATGTGTGTTTAGCGTTATGCACAGATGGATTTAACCCATTTGATCAGTCAAACATTCCTTACTCTTGTTGGTCAGTATTTATCACTATATACAACTTGTCGCCCTCTATGTGTATGAAGTAGTCGTTTATTTTTTTTAGCCTCATTATCCCGGGCCCAAGAAATCCGAATAAGTATATTGATGTATTCTTGAAACATTTAATTGAAGAATTGAAAATTTTATGGGCTGAAGGGGTTAACATGTATGATATTTCAAGAAAGCAGAACTTTTATATGACGGTAGCACTTCTATGGATAATAAGTGATTTTCTGACTTATGCGATATTGTCCGGATGGAGCACACATGAAAAGTTAGCATGCCCGTATTGCATGGAGCATACAAAGTCTTTTTATCTTACTAATAGTCGAAAAACTTTATTTTTTGATTGTCATTGTCAATTTCTTCCTATTCATCATTCATTTTAGAAGAAAGAGATAGGTTTCGAGAAGAAAAAGTTGAGATGGATGAGCCTCCTCCTCGACTATGTAGTGAAAAGATGTTTTATCGAGTATCTTATTTTCCTCATATTATCTTTGGTACAAAATGCGTCAAATAGATTATTCAAGATTTTGGGATCGATTACAACTGGGTAAAAAGAAGTATATTTTGGGAGTTACCCTATTGAAGAATATTTCTTATTCAACATAACTTGGATGTGATACATATTAAAAAAAAATGTGTTTGATAGTATTTTTAATACTGTTATGGATGTTAAAGGAAAAACGAAAGACACTGTTAAGGGGAGAGTTGATTTGGGGTTGTATTGTAAACTCTCTGACTTGAATTTAAAGAAATTAATGTGAGAACTTTGAAGCCTCAAGTTTCATACACATTAAATAAAGATCAAGTTTTAGAGGTATATCAGTGGGTTAAAAATTTGAGGTTCCCTGATGGATATGCTTCAAATTTGGCTTGATGTGTGAGCTTGGAGAAATACAATTTTTATGGAATGAAGAGTCATGACTATTATATCTTTATGCAGAGATTGATCCCTATTGCCTTTCGCAACCTTCTATCTAACGTTATTTGGAATTTTCTTATAGAACTCAATCATATTTTTTGATATTTATGTGCAACTGAGTTGCGTATTATGCATATGAAGTTATTAGACGAAATATAGTATAGATGTTATGCAAACTTGAGAAAATCTTTACACTGTCATTCTTTGATAGTATGGAACATTTGCCCATTCACTTAGCTTATGAAGCAAAGGTCGGAGGACCCGTTCAATATAAATGGATGTATCCATTTGAGAGGTATTGCTTTGCCTTCTATTCAATAGACATTATATATTCATTTTATAATTTTAGAGAATTATTTGTAAGTGTATGTTTTGATTGAAAAAGAAAGCGCGAAACTGAACATGTGTTGAAGGTTCCATATGTGTGGACTATATAATTGAGGAGATTTCAACATTTTATTTCTTCTATTTTGAACCACATATTGAGACAAAGTTGAACCGAGTTTCTCAAAATAATGATGGAGGAGTGTGGGGAGATTATTAATATTTTCTCTCTCAGGTCGACCTCTTGGGGAATGTCATCAGAGATTTCTAATTGAAGCAGAATACAAAGCCGCAGTCATATATATCTTTTTGAATTATATTGAGCAAAATGAGTTTATAGAGTACGTATATTAATAACCTTTTACTTTTCATATCCATTGGAAGGCAAAAGGTCATGACGTCTTATATCGTTGTATTGAATATGATATATGATGATGTTGTTAGACAACAAATTTCAAACATTACTGAAGAGTAACTAGAGAAAATATGTGAATAAAAATTTGAGATTTAATTGAGAAGATTTGTAAGTATAACATTCACTTTTCAATTATTGACTAATTTCTAATGTTTATGTATATCAATGTTATAGCTAACTATATTCTATTTTCTTTTAATTTTTTAATAGATCTCTTATGAGAGAAATTCTACAAGTAAAAATATAAGAGACATAGCACAAGATCCATCACGTTCAGTGAAATGTTTTAATAGATATATTGTGAACGGTTTTAAGTTTTACACACACGAGTATGAACATGATAGATCAATAATGAATAGCAGCGTATGTGTGAAAAGAAGTTGTTACAATGATTTCAAAAGTGATTTTGATGGCATGTTGATTGATATCATTTAGTTGGAGTACTTTAGAGTTGGTAACAATGTGGTCTTATTTAAATACATTTGATATGATACTGAGAAAGGAGTTCGGGTGTACCCTCGTCATGGACTTGTTGAAATTAATTATAAATCAAGACTGTATTCTAATGAGTATTTTGTTTTGGTAATATAAGCAAAACAAGTGTACTATACATCATACCCTTGTAAGAAGAGAAAGAGAAGTGATTGGTAGGTTGTATGTAAAGCAAAGACTCAAGGATCAGCTAATGATGGTATTACACTGCCAATGGTTGTTGAAATATTTTACCAAGAAGATGAACCATCAATTCCTATACTTGTAGAGCCAACAACTGAACTTGATAATTCAACAATTCTTATTGGTCGTGATATGGATGAGGTAAATCAAACTGATATATTACAAGAAGAACATAACATTTTGGAATTGTCACCGGATGTTGAAGAAGAAGAAGAAGAAGAAGAAGAAGAAGAAGAAGAAGAAGAAGAAGAGTTTAATTCAGAAACAGAATACATTGAAGAAGTCGATTTTAATGGTAGTGATGATAACACGAAATGATTAGATATATAGTTAACTTATGTATTTGCACATTTCGAATGTATTACATAGACTAATGTCTTTGCTGGAATTGGTTTTATGGTGTATTTAGTTTTAAATGATTTTATCTTTTATTTATTTCTTAATGATAAATTGCGTATATCTGTGTTTTCTTTTTTTTTTTGTTTGTCTTATTTAAAAGTTGTATAAAAATTCAAATTTGTTAATCGATATATTTTGTTAGTAAATATGTATTAACTAATCTATTTTAGGTTTACAAATATGGTACGAGGTAGAGGATCTAGCTCTAGGAGAAACTCTAGGAGAAGCAATGAGAGCGGCCGAGAGTCTATCAATATAGATGATATCTCAAGGACCATTGTTGTGCCCCAACCTACCAATCCCGAAGATGATGCTAATGAGGATTCCTCTTCCATTCTAGGTAGAGGCCCAAACCGTTGCACAGACGTGCCTGTCAATCCAAATGATCGAATATTTATTGAAGTAGTGAATCATACATAAATCTATTTGTTGGTTAAAATTTTATTTTATTTTTTTATACCTTCTTGTAAGTGAAATTATATTATTTTAGTTAAAAATATCTTTCTTGAAATTATATTACTGAGGACATTAAGGGATATTTTATTGGGGCATGGTCTATTTCGCGGACAATGTCAAACGAGACAAAAGATGAATTTTGAGAAAAGTTTCGTCTTAGTATTTATTTCAAAAAGTTTATGTTTATTCCTACATATGGTGACCTTTACAGGTGAACATAAAATGCTCTATTATCTCTTCAGCCCTCTGACAATTTACCTGCCACTCATGATTATATACTGCACACTTTGCAGCATTTTAAGAAACAGAGGTTAAGAAATTTTAAAATGTAGGAAAACAAAATCTCCTTGGTTGTTTGAAGCTTGGGAAGGGCAAATGTTTGACCCCTCTTTGAACCTCTTACATTCTAGGTACTTTGTTACGATTGTGGTTGAATAATTCTCCATGCTGTAATTTATTGCTGGACACTAATTTTTTACTGCGTAACTTTATGATGCAAGCACGTCGATGTGTTTTTGGTCCATTGATTCTCAAGAAGACCCTCCTAACTCAGCACATACTCTGTGCTGTTTGGTGTTGACAAAGTAAACTTAATTTTTTTTAGTTTATATGGTTAAAATTTTTCGTTACATTACTAGAAAATACGGTTTCAGCGATGAAAATTATCGATGAAAAAAAATCCGTTGATAATAATGATGGAATTGCGATAGATTAACGAGATAGGGGTTACTAGAAGATCAGCGACGGATTTTTTCCAGTGCTAATCCCTCGTTGATAGGGATCCAAGGAAAAGAATTTATATATATTAACAAAAAAAACTATAAACGACGGATTAGCGATGAATTTTTTCCGTCATAAAAATCCGTCACTAATCTGTCAGTAAAAATATTCAAAGGTAAAAAAATTAAAAAAAAGAACTATTAGCGACAGATTACCAACAGAAATTTTAATAACGGATTACCGACGTAAATTTTACCGACGTAAATTTTACCGACGGTTTTTTAATTTTTAATTATTTAATTATTTAATTATTTATTATTTATTTAAAAATTCTTTTTTTTCTTGTTATTTTATTTTGTAAAAGAATAATTTTTATTTTAAGTTAATTATTTATTATTTTTTTATTTAAAAATTCTTTTTCTTTTTTTATTATTTTATTTTGTTGAAGAATAATATAATTTTTTTAATAAAAATTATTATTTTATTTTAAGCTAATTATTTGTTAATTTATTAATTTATAATAAATTATCATTTTATTATTATTAAATAAAATTGTGATCTAAAGATAACAAATAAAAAAAACAATATAAGGAAATTTGTATGTGTGGTCCTATGGTTGTAAGGTTATTGTTCTTTTTCGCAGGCACCAGTTTGAAGTCACACGGAAGCATGCTAGAGCAAGGAATTTTCACAATTAATGGAGGTAGCACACGTGGAGTGGGCAGTGGCGCTGGGCGGGGCTGGGTAGGTCAGCGTGCAGGCCTGGGCAAGCGTGCAGGCCAGGGCAGGCGTGGAGTCGCATGCAATCTTTAATAACTCAAAAATTAGCGACGAATTAGAATCCATCGTTGTTTTTTTTTTTTAGTGATGGATAGTACTCTGTCATTGATATTTAGCTGTTGCTGATTTTAGTAATGGATAGTAATCCGTCGTTAATATTTAGCTGGGTGATTTTTAGTTACGGATATTTTTTCGTCGCTGAAAGATATCAGCGACGGATTTTTCCGTCGTTAAAAGCATGTTTTTTAGTAGCGTTAGTATTATTAACTAATTGACTTATTGATGTTCTTTGATATGCTATGTTTCAACTTTCAAGAAAAGAATGCACACACGAAGCATGCTCTAAAGCGAGTTTTTTTTTTTAGTGTTGGATTTTTTCCGTCGTTGATTTTCCGTCGTTAAAAATCAGCGACGGATTTTTTTCATCGTTGATTTTAGCATGGTAGTTTTTAGCAATGGATTTTTTTCCGTTGCTGAAAAGTATCAGCGATAGATTCTTTACTTTCAGCAATAGATTTTTTTGATATTGAAAATATATTTTCCGGTAGTGTTAATATTGTTAACTAATTGACTTATTGATGTTCTTTGATACGCTATGTTTCAACTTTCAAGAAAAGAATGCACACACGAAGCATGCTCTAAAGTGAGTCCATATGCTTCATCATTTTCTGCTAAATTCAGACCACAGACTTTTCCTATGTGTTCCAAATGTCCCTTTTGGCATTGATTGGTTACCTAATTTTATTGGCAATGGTGAGGTAAACAAAATCAAAGGAAAAAAAAAAAAGAGAAAACAAATCTGAAATTATGGTGGTTTACACGGCAAACCATAAAGAAGACATAGGAAAAGAAACAATTGATAAAATAAAAAACATTATATATATTTATAGTAAACATGCAACTTCAAGTACTAGAACTATCAACCAAAATTCATATAACTTAATTTATAAGTACACTACACATATAGATTACCTATTGTGGGAAGGGAAATTCACTAATCAACGTATAATTATTGTCGGTAAGATTATAAATACACTACACATAAAGAGCAGTCATGCCTATGTCCCAAATTTCCATTGCAAGCAGACAGATTATCATTTGGAAATGCTCTTCAGTGCGTGTGAACCAGCGTGAGATCCAAGGTATGGTGTGCTGCACATCTTTATCAGGGCAATTGTTCAGAAAAGGAGGACCAACCGTGTTATTGGTGTTCAAAAGACTGAAAGAAGTAGAAAAGTCATTAATGGAACAGTCATGTCTATGTCCCAAATTTCCAGTGCAAGCAGACAGATTATCATTGGAAATGCTCTCAGTGCGTGTGGACCAAGGCAGGGTATACTGCATATTTTTCTCAGGTGCATATTTTTCTCAGGGTAATTGTTCAGAAAAGTTGGACCAACCGTGTTATTGGTGTTCAAAAGACTGGAAGATGTAGAAAAGTCATTAATAGAACAGTGATGTATTTGGAAATGCTTTTCAGTGATGTATTTCCTCTAGTAATTATTCTACTTATGCTTGCCCAAGGTCGAAGGATATCTTTTTCTGGCATCCTGGAGTATAGTTTTTCTTTGTTTTTTTTTTTAAGACAATTTTATTATGAAGTGATTGGGTGACCATTTTTGTTATATTAAAAACTTGAATTTGGGAATTTGTTTAAGCAATGATAGATCAACTAGATAATATAAAAAATTGAAGATGAAAACTCTTTTGAATGCAAATTCAATTTAAGACCTGTGATTTTTTTTTCTAACTCTTTTAAGATAATTTCTGAGTAATAAATTCTACAAGGTTTCAAATAGTGTTTCTTTGATTTTCTTTGCATGGATTTTAGGTTCTCTCTCAAACCGGAAACCAAAATGGAACGGCAAAATGTCCATAGACTTGTCCCCCAAGTCTTCTTACAGACCCTTTTTCTCTCCCAAACAAAATGTTATGAAAAATGAAATTATGCTTCCTAGTATTATTCAAAGATAAAGTTTTGGACTCTTCTAGCTTTCTAGATTTTTGCTTTTTTGACAAATTGTGTGTCACTATTTCATGCCCCATGGTTAAAGGACTTCGGTCTTTTCAAATGCAATTCATATGGTATGTATTTGGAAGTAAGCATTACTAATGTATTTCTTAGTGTCTTTCTCTTGCAAAAAGACATTTTATCAATTCATATAACAACAGGGAAGGGAAAAATCTCACTTATTGTGGGTTGCTCACTTTGTGCAGTAGACTAAAGGGCAATAGAAGAGACTCACCGTTTACATGCTTTGTCCATCTCTCTGTTGCTAACATGGATGTTCAGTGTTATTCTTTTTGACCTAAATCAGTTACCAAAAAATAAAAAAATATAATCAGGAAATTACAAGCATAAAATGAAGAAAAAATAGTGGAAATATATTAAACTTACTGGCAGCTTCTTTCTACCAGGAGCAGGAGGCTTTTGTTTTTTGTTTTTTGTTTTTTTATTTTTTTCAAAAATCTTTATACTTGGAGTAGGAGATTGTTTGTAGGATGTAGCATTATGTGCAAGTTGCAAGCTGTTGATATATATAAATATATATAAATCTCTATATATATATATATATATATATATATATATATATATACACTACTGGGTATCCGGGGATTCGTCCCGACTAATCCAGACCGACCGCTGCAGTGACTCCTTTCGGAGGGTGGGTCTCCCAATGGGAAACGCTCAATACACATGAGGGTCGAATACTCCCGATGGGAGTTAAACCTCGATCATACTCCAGTGCAAGCTGTTGATATACCATGCTAATGCTCGGGTGCAAGCTGTTGATATACCATGCTATGAAACATTGCCCGTGGAAACATCACATATGGTTCTCGCGAGAACACTGTGCCCCCCCCCCCCCCATTTTCAGGTCAATTATAGCACAATGAAAGGCAGTTTAGGGCCATTACTTTTTTTTTTTTGTTGGAAAATGTTAGCTGATACATCAAACAAGACTTGCTTATTAATTTACTTGGTTGTTCTCGCATATTGCATCAATTTAATTTGCTTATTCTCACTTCATTATGTGTAGCAAAAGTTCATGTGACGAGATGGGGATTCATTATTGATATACCATGCATGGAAAGCTTCATGCACAAGGAGATATGCGGATATGCTTGGGGCAGCAAGGAGGCAAGCAATGCAAGCGTTGGTAGTGCAAACATATCTGAAACGAAAGGTCCCATAATTTTTGACAACCGCTATTTGTGACGAATTAATTGATAAACATTAGAATACACCAAAATGACAACAGAAGTTAAATGTTGTGAAGCAAAACCAGAATACGGAAAAGGATGGAAAAATTACGAAGCACACATCCGATTCGATTCTCTTTGTGACACACATGAAAGGATGGCTTGTATATTTTTTTTTTTCAAATTTTGTTCAACATACTTTTCTACTCCTATAGTGTAATAATATTTTTTTTTTCCTTATTTCAGTTAGAAGAAAACAACCATTCAGTTTCACATCTCGACCTCTTCAATTGCACTTACAGGCGTGAAAAAGGACAAAGGTAATTTGTTGACAAGAAATCAAAAGCAATTAGTGAAAGACAAAAACATTGTTATTTCTACTTTACATAACATACTCATATGCTTAAATTCACAAGTGTAATTACACATACTTATTGTAGAGTAAGTACAAACAATTACTTGACTTGAAATATGGCTCAGATAGCACTTCTTAGCCAGAATATGACGAGATCATGGTGTGAGAAGAGACGTCTATATGGTTCTGGAGAGGAAGTTGATGACAGACCATCCAGAAATTCCTCCGGTACCACTTCATCTCTATGTGTGCCTTCATTTCAAATGTACATTAAGGAGGAGGTTGATAAAATGATGCAGGAAATGAGAAATCAAATGCTAGCGGAAGTACAATGTCAAGGGAGAGAGCAAACGCAAGCACAAATTCGTGAAATACTTGGACAAGTAGGTATTTCATCTACACCACCTAACCTTGATAGCACTCAACCACCAGACTCTAATCCTTCATATATGTGACATTGATAATTTTATTTTCATATATTTGACGATTATGGTATTTATTATTATGGATTGTAGTTTAATTTATGGAGTTATTTGATATATTTGATTATGTATACATTGTACTTTTTAAACTTGATATTTAAGTATGACATTGTACCAAATATGGTAATTTTTTCTCTCGAGAAGTGGAGTAAACCCTAGTATACTTCATAGTAGGAGAAATCGATTGTAACAGGTGTTTCGAATTAAATGTTATAGGTTAATAGGTTAATGGGTTCACGGGTTGAACAAGTGCATTAAATGCACAAATAAAAAATAAATTTATCGATAGATTACCAAGGGATTTCCTCTATCCTTAATAATTCTGTCGCTAATCCGACGTTAACTTGTTATTTTGAATAGAAAAGTACCCACGAATTTACGACGGAATTATTGATAGCTGTAATAAATCCGTCACTGATCCGTTAGTAAAATGGTTCTGAATTAGCAATGGATTATCGACATGAAAAATCCGTCGGAAATCCTTTAGCATTTTGTTGCTGATATAAAAATTTTGCCGACAGATTACCGACAAAACTTTTCCGTCAGAAATTATAGCAACAGATTATAAATCCATCGGTAAAATTTGCAAGGTCGTTTTCAGCGATGGAATTTTGCGACAGATAAATCCGTCGCTGATGTTCTTCACTGACGAAAAATTTGGTATCAGCGACGGATATTTCTGTCGTTGATACTCGCTTTTCTAGTAACTCATATCGATGAGTACACGATTTGAAATAGAATATGATGGCGTAAAAGAATCATTCCATTTAATGGGATAAATGTTTGGTTGTTGTGTTGGTGGGCTGTTGAGAGAGAGAGAGAGAGAGAGAGAGAGAGGAATTTACATTCATGAAAAATATATAAAGAAACCAGGTTACTTGTATGAGAGGAGATTAGCTTACTTTTTTACAATATCAATTCTTCTTTTTTTTTTTTTTTTCAAAAGCTCATGCTTTAGCTCCAACTTTCTCGTCTTGAGTTGGAGTTACTAATTAGTCCACAGAGATGGGTCATTCTATAGAGCCACTATTATATCGACTCAGAGAAGTGCTGCCTGGAAAGAGCATTTTGTTGTTCAGAGCAGTGAACACCATCAAAACCAGAGATACTAAAACTGAGAGTGCTGATAACCCTAGCATTATTCCATGGGCAACTCCACCCTTCACTTCTTGGGCATACTTTGCAGATGCCAAAGCTAAGACTGACAGTGGAAATGAATAGGCCCACCATGCCACACTGTACTTTCTCATTGATTTCTTGAATAACGTTGGCCTTGATACCTATTTCCTCACAAAATGCCAAAAATAAATCATATACTTTTACTATTAAATTACTACTTTTTTGTTGCTAAAATATAGAATTAATAATAGACAAAACAGCCAATAACCTATAGCACCATCCCCTTTCCCTTAAGAGGCATTGAGTTCGACAGAAAAAAATAATAGACAAAACTAGGTCACTTTAACGGAGATCGTAAAAGAGTAATATATTAGTTCAGAAAAAAGAAAATTTCAGCAAATATTCTTAAAAGTCTCAAAATTATTATTAAAAATTTTAAAAATCATAAAAATCTTTTAGAATAAAAAATTATAACTTCTGTCTACATCAATCTCTGTCTCCAATATAAATTTTAGATTTTGCGCCCCGACTATCGGTGGATAATTGGGATATAAGAATAACGAATAAGAAGAATTATGGCTCCTAAAGCATTACATTAAAAGGTAGCCATGGATTATCCTGCAAAACATAGTATAAAACATAAAATCAGAGGACGCAAAATTAGCCACCAGTTTGTCATTTAAAAGTAGAAACAAAAAGAATATATAAGACATGGGAATTAAAGCCTAAGCCACTATTTTTCGCTTGCTAAAAATAGAAACAACAGCATCAATAGGGCTTTTAATGATTACGAGCAAGCTAGGGAGAATAAGAAGCATCTATCAATTTGCATGGTATGGTAATGGTTTTTTGGGGTGTATAGCACTATGCAGTCACTGTAGAAAGTACATCAAAATGAGTCATCATCCCAAAAGCCCTTTTGTTTCTTTCTTACCACTTACCGTTGTCCGGCAATATTGGAAATCTATGAATGGTTGTCGATTGCTGCCTTTGGTTGACTAAAGTAAACCGTCGATTCATCAAGTTGATATATATTCATGTTGCTGCACACCACTTACTCACTCTCTCTCTCTCTCTCTCTCTCTCTCTCTCTCTCTCTAGGATCTTTTTGATTTGAGAAATGAAAATGACAAGCGCACTAGTGTGAAAGATTTCCTTAGTGGCCTACTTGAATTTCTATTCTAAACACGGTCACTTTCAAGTTTCACCTAATTTCTTTCCACTCTAAAAGAGGATTTCTTTCAATTGTAATTTTCACACACGTAAGACAAGAAGGAGATGGATGAAACCATTATCCAGTTCCAGAAAAGAAACGTTGAGGAGAACCTAAGAAACCAACAAACAGTTATTAACATACTTACGAGGGACATGAAGAGGAAGAGAGACAGGAAAAACAGCATCTTGGAAGAAATATCAAAGGTCCCGGAAATAGAGTCCCAAGCCAAGCTTGCCATGCTTGGAGCTGCAATGAACAAGAAAAATACAGGCCTAAGCATAGTCGGAATGCTGTTGCTTCCTGATAACCTTTGATAAAGTGTGACGAAAAGCACCAAATAGTGAGCCATTCCTAGTGAGAACAAAAAAAGTGCAGCCTCTTTCCACCCCATTTGTGCTGCAGCCGAAGAACCTGCTAAGTTTCCAATCACTGATAGCTGACTTGTTGGATTTGCCACCATCGATAGAAACCTCTTTCCTTTCGTAAACCATTGTCCATATATTTTGACATCAAGCACCAATATTGGAACCGTGAAAACCCACCAAAGAATCAAATAGTAAAATGTTTTCGGAGACAGAAAAGGCGATGATTGAAGCAAGAGAAGCCACGAAATCCATGGAGCAAACAAGTAGTTCACTCCTATGTGGTCTAAAAACTCGGCTTTCACCCTCTCAAAGTGTATCAAACACCTCAACAAGTAGACAACTGAGAGAGCGCCTAATGTGAATAGAGCAATTGACCATAGAAGGACAAAAGCTGTGGAAGGTAACATGCGATAAACATGGAAAGTTATGTGACTATCGCCTTGATCTTTCCCTTCTCCTATAGTTTTCCATAGCAAGGCTTGACCACATAGAGAAAGGCCTATTCTAAAATACCCTGCATGGAATTGGATTAAGATTTGTGATATCAAATGTTGTTTAGCAACAACAATATTGTTCACCGGCTCAGTTGTGGTAGGGGAAGTTTCTATGTTAACTGCTATCTGGATTTGTTGTGTAGGTGATGCATTTTGATCTTCCATTTGAGGTTTCTTTGAGAAATAAAATGGTTATCTGTCAAAGATAGTCATGGAAGCACAACATATATACTGTGAATGCGTGAGACTAAAAGCTACTATTCAAATATTACGTATGAAACTTTGAAAAAATTGTGAGGAATGAAGGAGAAAGGCGGGCGGCTGCCTGGGCTAGCCTTTTTAGACTTCGATGCATTTTAGTTGGTTCAAGTCCTTTACAGCTAGATTCATGCGTTGTGGGGCCCCCATCGGGCTTCGCTCAGGAACGGCTTATCAACCTTCATCTTTCTGGTTCTGGCCCCTTATCAACTACTTGATCTTAGCAAAAGGCCGAGAAAGGTGTCATCAACTACAAACCGTGGTCGGTTGCGTGCCTTCTTCAGCGGTATTGTGAAGCGTAAAATTTGGAATTTACAATATTCAAATTGTTCAAAATATTTTTTAAATCAAGTAAATAATTAATTAAAACTTATTAAATCTGTAGGTGTAGCGGTCGGATACTAAATGCGTTTAATTAAAATCTCAAATTTAAAATTTGATAATAAAAAGATAAATATTAGAAAAGTCAATCCATTAATGGGTCCTACAGTGCTTGACTGTATTAATCAAATTAAATTTGGATATCGATTGGTGGCAAGTATTCACTTTCATCCAAAAAATTTATTAGGTGTCATTTGCACTTCTACTCGGGACACGATAGTTGCTAATTTATCACATCAAAACAATGTGATATCTAACCAGGGATTAAGTTGAAAAATTTATATCAAGATTTGTATTGATTTGAGGCTATAATTTAGAAGAACGAGGCTTATATATTTCTTAAAATTCCTTTGTATCCCACTCCAAGGAAAAATAGGGTCAAAATATAAGAAAAGCAACAAATTTTTATTATTTTATTTTACTTTTATGTGAGTAGAGATGTCAAGATTACTACAATTATTGTAGAAAGGTTTAGAAAAATTGGCCATTTTATTTTTGGAGAAAAATGTATAACATATAGCATTTTGCTTTTGTTGGTATTATAGTTCAATCGATCAAAGTATCGCCCTTTCAAAGCGGATGATGCATGTTCGGGCCCGCCCCATTAGTCCAAACTTAGGATACCTGTTTCAAAAGCGAGAAAAATAAGGTTGAAAATTGGGAGGAAAAATTAAAGTCAAAGGTCATCTAAATCGCATGTTGTGTGATTTGCATTGATTGCATGAAAGTTGAAATTTTTTATGATGGGAAGTGAAGAACAAAAATTGAATGGCGCCTTCGATTCTTTTGCTATATTTAAAACTTTCGTTATTTTAGTTAAGGGTTGAGAAAAAATTGGTGTGGATTTCAATATCTCTTAACTAAGCTCTCATATACGAATTTTTTGTACGGAGAAAATAGACGTCAGGAGAATTTTGTTCCTTAAAGTCTAATCTGATTTGATTCGGATTTAGTTAGGTTTAATATCTTTACTAAATATAAATGATTTATAAAAATGAAAAAAAAAACGAAGAAAATGAGTAGCTTTCAAACTAAAAGAATAAAATATTTCCAAATTTGTATCATATTCGCATAATGTCTAGATTCTTTCTTTTTTTTTTTCCCTGATTTTCTTAGGGATTAGAGATTTGAGGGTGTTTGGATTTTAAAACTAAAAGAATCATTGAGTGTCACGCTCCAATGTTGGTACAAAAATTGGTCGACATCAGTAATGTTGTACCCTCAAAATCATGCCTGAAACAACATACTAGAAATGCGTATTTATGTCTCAACAAACAAATAAATATTTCTGTTTTGTTTTGGTAATTAAGAATAAGAATTATTCCCCCCCCCCCCTTGCTCCTTGGCTGGGAGTTCAAACAAATATTCTGTTTTGATTTGGTAATTAAGAATAAGAATTATTCCCCCTCACCCTTTGGGTGGATGGGAGTTTTGTAGACCAGAATGCTTGAAATGAGGGTTGATGACAAAACAAAGGCACAAGAATTTATGACAGATATGCTCTCTTGATCTGAAGTTTGGAACTCGATCCCACCCCCCCCCCCCTTTGTATGGAGATACCCCCCTTTATAACCCAAAATAATAATAATAATAATAATTAAAAAAAAACTATACACTATCCTCACTTATTGGATAAATGTAACGGTCCAGGCAAATAAATTTTTTCAGAATGATAAAAAAAAAATTAAGTTAAAGGACAGAACATATCAAAGAGTACATGTTTTACTTATCTTGATCCATCATTCAAAACAACATCAATATATATAATATATATGGGAATGTAAAACATAAAAAACAAATAAAATAAAAAAGTGCTTTTTTAATTTTTTGTGATCAAACAATGCTACTGTAGTTAAAGGAGAAGTTTTATAAAATCACATTAATACATGCATTATTATATAATACTGATTGTTAGACAATAAACAACAACATGAATATAAAACAATTGTAGTTGAAATGAAAATGATAATATATATGTGATAAAACTAGAAAAAAAAATAGAATTAAAAATAAAAAAATACATACTAATTTGTTGTGAATAAAATGAAAGAATATTATCTAAAACGGTCTGAACGTGTGCAAAAGGATACACTAATTAAGAAAAGTGAGACCATAAATGTAAAAAATTTAGTGAAATATCATGATAGACCTTTGAAAATCTGAATACAATTTATCTATAAAGATATGAGTGATAAGAATTTAGTTGAAAAGATAAATTTACAAATAAATGAATGGTGTAGGAGAATTTGAATTAATTGAATTAATGTCATATTATTATTTGATATCATCATCATTATTATTTTAAATTTTTAAAAATAATTTATTTTTATTTCTGTCTTATCATTATTCGTATTTTTTAGTTTTATTTTTTCTATTTTTTTTTTCAAACTTTAATTTATATTATTTTAATATTTTTTCTCTTCTCTCTCCTATATTAGTCTTTTAAAAAGTTGATACCAAAATTTTAGTTTAAAACTCAATTTTTGGTTGTTGTAGTAGGAATGATTTAGTTGAATTCAGAATATTTTATTTAATAAGAGATTTGCAGATTTAAATCTATGTATCAAGGGTTAATGTTATTTATACAACTAGTAAATAAACTGAAATTATTATAAAACTCGAACCTACACCTTTGGATGTAATTACCAGATCCATTTAGTGGCAAGCTATGCCCAGTAATGCAGAGTTTAAAATTACTTTAAAAAATAATGTCAGAATTATTTAAGACATTTAAAACAAAGGAGTGCTTTCGAGATTAATAATTTTAGAGGGTGTTTTGTAAAAGAGAATGGAAATCAAGAATCGAATTGAAATCCTTAAGAATTGTTTTGGATTAATAAAATGAAAATGGAGGTTTGGAAATTAAATCCCCCAAAATAAGGAATTTGTGAAATTAAGTGAACACGTGAGTTTTTAAAACTCATTATTAAAATTTTTTACAAATCTAATTCTGATTCCTGAGTATGAACCAAATGTCCCGTTAAAGATAACTCCAAAAATGATCTGGTTGTACACAATAGCCCCGAGAATAACATTTCAACAATACCTTGTAATTTAAAATTATGACTTAAAAATTGAAAATTGAGTATATGAAAATTTTAGAAAATGGGTTAGAAATCAGAAGAAAAAATATTGGATGGGGATGGTCTACCCCCTTTGAATGCCTCATTTTATGCCACCTTTATCTTATTCGTTAGTATTATTTTCTTACCATTTTTGAATAACATTTTTTAAATCTAATATTTTAACTTAAACATTCTTATATTAACATTTTTTAAATCTTAATTATTATTTCTCTTTATACAAATGAATCTACTAATATACAGAATAACTCACAAAATATGTAAAAACACAGATAATAAAATTTGTGTTTGTACTCAATTTTACTAGTGCAATAATGAAGATTTAAGTATTCTTTTTCAGAAAAAAGCTTTTTTTTCCTATGTCATAATTTTAAGTAATGTACTAATTCAACTTCAAACCGTGGTCGGTTGTGTGCCTTCTTCTTCTGAGGCATTGTCAAGCGTAAAATTTGGAATTTACGATATTCAAATTGTTCAATATAAATATATATATATATATATATATATATATATATATTTTAAATCAAGTACATAATTAATTAAAACTGTTAAATCTATGGGTGTAGTGGTCGGGCACTAGATCGCTTTAATCAATATTTCAAATTTGAATTTTTAGAATGAAAATATAAATATTAAGAGAATCAATCCCCCTTAATGGACCTCATAGTGTTTGGCCGAATTAGTCGGATTAAATCTGAAAATCGATTGGTGGTAAATATCCAAAATTTATTAGATATCATTTGCACTTCTACTCTAATTTATTAGAGTTGGACATGATAGTTGCAAATTTATCACATCAAAACAGTGTGGTATCTAACCAGGGATTAGGTTAAAAATTTATATCAAGATTTGTATTTCATTTGAGGTTATAATTTAGAAGAACGAGGTTATATATTTCTTAAAATTCCTTTGTACCCAAGTTCAAGGAAAATTAGGGTAAACATAATAAGAAAAGTAACAAAGTTTTATTATTTTATTTTATTTTTTGTGAGTAGAGATGTCCAGCTAGGATTACTACAATTATTGTAGAAAGGTTTAGAAAAATTGGCCAAATTTGTTTTTTGAGAAAATAGTTATCTCTTTATGTATAACATATGGCATTTTTCTTTTGTTGGTATTATTGATTTATTGATTTTTTAGGCTTTACACGTGAGTTTCTTGGATTATTGTTCAATCGATCAAAATATCGCCCTTTCAAAGCAGATGATGCAAGTTTGAGCCCGCCCCATTAGTCCAACTTGGGATTCCATGTTTCAAAAGCAAGAAAAATAAGGTTGAAAATTGAAAGAAAAAGAAAAAGAAGGTCAAAGGTCATCTAATTCGCAAGTTGTGCATTTTACATGGCTTTGTAATCTATGAAAGTTAAAAATTTATTATAATCTGCCAATGAGCAATCAAGTGTTACCAATCCCCTCCCCTTGTAATACAATTGGATTCGAATCTCACTATAAAAAAAGTAAAATTGTCACGGTGGGAAGTGAAGAACAAAAATTGAATGGTGCCTTAAATCTTTTGCCATATTTAGGATTTTAGTGATTTTAGAGGGTTGAACAACGGATGACCCAAATCTTGTTGGTCCCGTAACAGTTATATTTCTTAATTAAATTCTTAAGTTTGAATATTATATATAGAAAAAAAATATCAAAAAAATTTTATTTTTTAAAAATTCAATTCGACTTAAATTAGATTTAGTTGTGCCTGATATGGTTATTGAATACGAGTGATTAAAAAAAAGTGTAGTTTTCTAACCAAAAGAGTAAAATTTTTCCAAATCTGTCGTATCCGCGTATGTCTAGATTCTTTCTTTTTTTTCTGATTTTATTTTTGAGGGAAGAGTGATTTAAGGGTGTTTCAATTTTGATGGAAGGTAGAAATAAAAATTAATAATTTTTTAAAATTAAGTCAAAAGTTGTTTGGTATTTTTATTTTTTAAAATAAACTGATTTCATAAAATTTTTGAAATAAAGTTAAAAATTAAAAATTAAAAGTTAAAAATTAAAAATTAAAAGTTAAAAGTTAAAGTTAAAGAAATGAGAGGATATAGAGGTAAATAAATTTTGATACCAGTATATTTGAAATTTTATATTTTTCAAATGAGTATATAAATAAAATAAAAAAATTCTTAAAAAGTTGACATGTTTTTAGAAGGAGATTACTTTTTTTTTCTATTAAAAAAAGACCATTTTATATTTAAAAGATTTTAAAATAAATTGTTTGACAGGTTCCTAAGGAGAAGAGTAATCGAAAAAAATAAAAAAATCCTGTTAAATGGGCACGAAAGTTCCTCGGAGTCATAAACTATGATTGTGACGTCCCAATGTCAGTGCAAAAATGGGTCGACATCAATAACGTTGTACCCTCAAAATCATGCCTGAAAAAACATACTAGAAATTCGTATTTATGTCTTTATGTCTCAACAAACAAATAAATATTTCTGTTTTGTTTTGGTAATTAAGAATAAGAATTATTCTCCCCCCCCCCCCCCAATTCCTTGGTTGGGAGTTCAAACAAATATTCTGTTTTGATTTCGTAATTAAGAATAAGAATTATTCCCCCTCACCCTTTGGATGGATGGGAGTTTTGTAGTCCAGAATGCTTGAAACGAGGGTTGATGATAAAAAAAAAAAAAAAAAAGAAGGGCACGAGAATTTGACAGATATGCTCTCTTGATCTGAAGTTTGGAATTCGATCCCACCTCCCCCTTTGTATTGAGATGCCCTCCTTTATAACAAATAATGATAATAATAAAATGAAAAAAAAAAAGAAATACACTCTCCTCACTTGTTGGGTAAATTAAGGGTCGAAGCGAATAAACCTTTTCATGAATTATGAAAAAATAATTAAGTTAAAAAGACAAACATAACAAAGAGTAAATGCTTTAGTTATCTTGATCCATCGATCAAAATAATCTATATATATATATATATATGAATGTGAATCATAAGATACAAACGAGTTAGATAAAATAGCTAGAATGGTGTATTTAAAATTTTTTGAGATCATACAATACTATTGCAGTTAAATGAGAAGTGAAATCTATATTATTATATAGTACTGAGTGCTGGACAATAAATAACAACATAAACATAAAATGATTGTAGTTGAAATCAGAAAGATAATATATATATATATATGGTAAAATTAGAAAAAAATAATTATAAATAAAAAAATACGTACCAAGTTGAGAATGATTTCAATTGTGAATAAAAATAGAGAATATTATTTAAAATTGTTTGAACATGACAAAAAGATACAATAGTTAGAAGATGTGAGATCTTAAATATAAAACAATTTAGTAAAACAATAGAATAGACCACTGAAAATCTAAATACAACTTATTCATAAAAATATGAGTGGTAAGAGTTTAGTTAAGAAAATAATTTTAAGTTCGAATGAATGGTATGGTAAATTTTGAATTAGTTGAATTAATTCCCCACATCATCATCATCATTTAAAATTTTTATAAATAATTTATTTTTATTTCTTTCTTATCATTATTTGTATTTTTTAGTTTTATTTTATTTTTTTTCAAACTTTAATTTATGTTATTTTATTATTTTTTTCTCTTCTCTCTCCTATATTGGACTTTCAAAAAGTTGATCTCAAAATTTTAAATTAAAACTTATTTTTGTTATTATTGTTGTAGAATGATTTAAATAATTTCAAAATATTTCATTTGAATAAGAGATTTGTAAATTTAAATCTACGTATCAAGGGTTAATGTTATTTATACAACTACGAAATAAACTGAAATTATTACAAATACACCTTTGGAAGTAATTACCAGATCCATTTAGTGGCAAGCTGTGCCCAGTTATGCAGAGTTTAAAATTACTTTAAAAAATAATGTCAGAATTATTTAAGACATATTTAAAACAAAGGAGTGGTTTCAAGGTTAATCATTTTAGAGGGTGTTTTGTTAAAGAAAATAAAAATCAAGAATCGGATTAAAATTTATATGACTTATTTGGATTAATAGAATAAAAATAGAGGTTTAGAAATGAAATTCCCAAAATAAGGGGTTTGTGAAACTAAGTGAACACACGGGTTTTTAAAACAAATATATTTAAAATATAAAGAAATATGTGGGTGTTAGCCACATATTTCGCCAATACCATATTTAAAGTAACTAATTAGAAACAAATATATTATACTCGAACTCAAGAGAAGATGTTATAGTTGAACTATATCTCATTGCCTAATTAGTACATAATTAGAAATCTTAATTATTATTTCTCTTTGTACAAATGAATCTACTAATATACAGAATAAATCACAAAATATGCAAAAACACAGAGAATAAAATTTGTGTTTATACTCAATTTTACTAGTGCAATAATGAAGATTTAAGTATTCTTTTTCAGAAAAGAGCTTTTTTTTTTTCTATGTCATAATTTTAAGTATATGTACTAATTCAACTTCAAACCGTGGTCGGTTGTGTGCTTTCTTCAGAGGCATTGTCAAGGAGTAAAATTTGGAATTTACGATATTCAAATTGTTCAATATATATATATATATATATATATTTTAAATCAAGTAAATAATTAATTAAAACAAGTTAAATTTGTGGGCATAACAGTTAGACACTAAATCCCTTTAATCAAGAATTTAAATTTAAATTTTAAGAATGAAAAAATAGATATCGAGAAATTCAAATCTCACAGTGGTCGGGTAGATTTGTTGACTAAGTACATCTAGATGGCTTGCGATATTTGAAGTCTAAAGATATCACATCGTCAAAAATCATCAGGAGAGGTCTAAAAGGGCGCATGCTGCCAACTACATTCTAGATGATCACACCGTCTGGCATAGAAAAGTGTAGTATAAAATAAATCAGCCGTCAAAGAGAGGAGGAAGCTTCATACTTCAAAGTAAACAAGAAAGCGTAAACCAAGCGGGATCTTTCATGGTTTCCCATTTCTACTCTAGCTGTTTCCCAGCATTCCAAAATTGAATTCTACTTTCAACTTGAGTGTAAAATCTGCGTGTTTTACACGAGGTAGATTGAGGAAGACCATCGAACACCAATTTGAGTACAACGCCTAGTTAACCTAGAAAATGGCCTCTTATCAACTAGCACACAAATCTATCTTCCTTCCCTCTTAATCACTATATATATATATATATTTACGAACCAACCGATATATAAAAATATATTCTAATTAATCCGATCTAAATTATTATTAGATCCATTTTAAAAGTTAACTCTCCAAATATAATTTTTTCTATTGCTAAGATTTGAACCCAAATTCGAATTATAGGGCCTAACACTCATTCTACTAGACTAACTGTCATTTGATGCCCTCTTAATCACTATGATCAACATAGCGGTGTCCACAACATGGTCTTTACTAACAAGGGCGGGCGTTTGCCTGTTGATTTTTCAAGGTTATACATGGTGATTGCATAAATTTTGAGAAAAACCAGAACACCAACAAATAATAATAAGGATTAATAATAAAACAAAATTGTGTACCATTCACTGTCAAGTTAGTAGGAAGTAGGTTTCAGTTTGTTGAGCATGCGCTTATTGACACTATGGAGGATTGCAAAGGACACTGAAATTATAGATCTTGAAAAGGGTCATTTCGCTGAGGAACAAGGAAGAGGTGGAGAGGATTTTGTGTGGAGACCCTCGGGTCATAAAGTGTCACTACCTTACAGTAAGGAGGTGGACGTTAGGTTTAAGCCATTACGAATTTCATATTCTCCTTTGCCAGTGTGAATTCCCATTATAATTTTTTGTTGAGAAATTTGTTTTATTTATTGGGAATCAACTGGGGATGGTGATTAAAACAAGCACGGTTTCTGCCTGGCTTCTAGAGCCAGGTATGCAAAAGTTTGTGGAGATTTTTTTTTTTACTATATCAACCGATATTCGAAATTATATTCTAATTAATCTAAATTCATATTCCGACTAATTCGATTCAAGCATTTGTCAGGCAAAACACCTCTGCCAATGTAGTTTTTTCTATTCCCAGATTTTAAATATAATATTTGATTAAAAAATTTTATATTTTTAGCCGCTAAGTCGCGGTGGGTAAAGTTTGCGGAGTGACATCTCTTTTTTTTTTTTATATCATGTCTTAGATACCGCCCGATATCTTGGGTTTCGCCTCGACTAATCCAGACCGACCGCTGCAGTAGCCCCTTTTCTGAGGGTAGGTCTCCCAACGGGGAACGCTCCATACACATGAGGGCTCGATACTCCCGGCAAGAGTCAAATCTCGGTCATGTTTAAGAAAATTTAACTCCACATCTAATTGAATCAATCCACGTCGGTGGAATGACATCTCTACAAATTTACTAGTGAACGCAAAAGAAAGTATCAAATGCAGATCCGACCCGTCTAGGCCCTCATGAAAACCCCATGGGACCGGCCGACTAGGGCTGAGGCCTGTCCGGCCCCATAACAAACACCGTTCCAAACTGGATCGTATTCCATGGCCCGTTCTGACTCCGGAAACTGATACTGAGGTCAAATCGGTGCAACTTTGCCAATTGTGCAGGTAAAAGACAATGTTTGTCTTGGTCTGTTTTTCGTATTTTTAGTGGTATTAATACTGATTTCATGGTTTGTTCCTTTGGAATACCAAATGGACAAAACATATAAAAGATATCACAAATGTTTGGTGTTTATTTCTTTGATAAATATCTAAACATGAAACTCAATTTAAACTAATTATTTAACAATAGTTAATGAGAGTTAATTAACTCCTCCCTAAAATATGAGGTATCCAATTTTAGCTCCATTATTAATTTAAAATATATCTTGTTTTATGTTACCAAAAACAAAGGCAAAGGTCATAATTAGCACCAACAAGAGGCCTATAGAAGAACTGCTTCTTCGAGCCCTTCACTTCTCAGACAACCCTGAAAAAATTCAAACATTTGGATTATAATATAAAACTTTTTTTTGATAAATTTTATTGATTTGAATACTAGTGAACACCATGTTTAAAATACTAGTTTTATGGTTTATCGCCGGAATCTCTACGATGGACCATGATTCAAAGGCCTATTATCAAAGGATTTGAGGCCCTTCTCGTCTATGGCCCAACTGACAAAACGCACCAAAACATCTTGTCAATATGAGATATATTTCCCGGACCAATAAACATGGATCACTCTCTCGATACCTATCGACCAAATCCTTCTTGATAATCAGTTGATATTTTCAATCCGTTAAGAGAATATTCACTCTTGTTTAAATTGCGAAGACAACCTCCCGTAATTAGAAATGAAACATTTAACTGTTATCGATAATGAAAGAAATCTCATAATAATTTGAACTTTCTTAGTTGATAAAATTCCAAATCTCTTAAAAATTTTTCACTGCAATCTTTACAATTTTGGGATACTTCCATAAGAAAATTAGGGTTTTAACACTCTGAATGCACATGAGACACACACGCAGCCTATATACATGCATCATAAAATCGTTGACCATGTATATTATCAGGAATCTACATTTGACACAAAAAGTTATACAGAGCTCTCATTCTCTCTCTCTCTCTCTCACTCTTTCTTTCGGTTTGTTTCTATTATCAAAACTGTTCTCTGACTTAAGCATTAGGTCTCTCCCATTGGAACGCCTTCCGATAGTATTTTGCATATTTTATCAATTAGAAGGCTCTTCAACTATTCATCCTGTTATTTATGGAGTAAAATTTATCTCCAACATCTACAAATTTGCTTAAGAGAGTGTCAAATAAAGCTCCGACCCACTAGGGCCAAGTTCACTAAAACCCCATGGGCCCATTTAACTTCGACTGAGGCCCAGTCCAGGCCCATAACAAACCCCTTTCCGAACTGGATCGTACTCCCTGGCGTGCCCTTGACTCCGGCAACCTATCATCAGTGCAACTTTGCCAATTATGCATGTAAAAGACCATGCTTGTTTTGCTTTAACTAGGCAAATGCCCATGCATAGAAGCAATAGTGCTATGTTGATAGTTGCCATTTGCTTCTTTTGGGGTGGTCTAAAATTCAATTTGGCTGAGCTATGATGTATTTGTGGAGTGTCACGAGTTACTACATTTAGACTTGCACTATAAAAAAACAGCGTTTTAGCCACAAATTTAGCGACGGAAATTTTAAAAAAATTCGTCGCTAAAAACATTAGCGACGGATTTAGCGACGAAAATCTGGAATCCGTCGCTAAATTTAGCAACAAATAAGTTTTCGTGGCTAAAATTCGTCACAAAATTTAGCGACGAAAAATTATTCGTCGCTAAATTTAGCGACAGATATTTTTTGTCGCTAAAATCCGTCGCTAATTTAGCAGAATACAAACCCGTCAAAAAATTATCCGTCGCTGAAGTAGCGACGGATTCCAAATCCGTCGCTGATTCCTGCCCATGAGCCTGCAAATCCACGTGCCCACCCACCCCAGCACCAACCCAACCTGACCGCCCGCCCGCCCTGCAACCTGCCCGCCCGAACCAGCAGCATCAACTCTTAATTGCTGAAAAATGCCGCACTTCTGCTTCCACCGTGGTTCGAACTCCGAACTCTTGCACGAACTCCTGCACACACGCAACCTGTAAACCACCGAGCCAACGATATTATTGTGATATAAAGTTTTTTTTTATTATTTATTATCTTTTTTTCACATTTTTCTAATAATAATAAAATAATATATAATAACAATTTAAAATAATAAATATAAAAACTTTTTTTATTTATACCACCAACCTAAAATAATATTTAATTAAAACTAATAAATATGATAATTTTTAATAAAATAAAAAATAATAAAATACTAATTTAAAATAAAATAATAAATTAATTAAAAAATATATTAAATTATATTTTGATTTCTTCTTTTTTCTTTTATTTTATTATTTTATTATTCTTTTTCATTTTTATTTTATTTTTTTAATCCATAATTTAAAAATGTATCTTAAAACTATAAAATTATAATTATCAATAAATTATAATATATTAATAATTTAAAAAATCTATATATTTAATCACAAAATATTTTTATTCAAATTTCAATAAATTTATTATAAAGAAATGAAAATAAAAAGAAAAAAAAAACCAAAAGAAAAAAAATAAGAATAGGAAACAAAAAGGTGGAAGAAAGAAAATAAAAATATCATCAAATAATACTAATACCAAGTGATGGTGGAGTGGTGATCTGCTCAAATCTGAAGTCGAAGGTCTAAGGTTCAAATCCCTCCATCTGCATATTTTATTATTGAATAAAATAATATAAATAAAATAAAATTACCTATACAATAATAAAAAATTTTAAATCAAACAAAAAAAGTAAAAAAAATAATAAATTAATTAAAATATATATATAATTTAAATAAAATAAAATATATGGTTTTTTTAAGAATTAAATAACATTATTCTTCTAAAAAATGAAATATAATATAATAAAATAAAATGTAAATTAAAATATTATAAAATAATAATATGATTTGTTAATACAAATTAATAAAATAAAATTAAAATAAAATAAAATTATAATTAAAAGAATATAAAATTCAGCGACGGATTCCCAAATCCGTCCCTGAAATTATTAAAATAAAATAAAAATAAAATAAATTCAGCGACGGATTTTAATCCGTCGCTAAATTATCGGATATACGGATTGGGATTTTCATCTAGCGACGGAAAATAAAACCGTCGCTAAATTGATTTTTAACTTAAATATTACATAAAAGAAAAAGAAAAATAAAAAAATAAAATTCTATTTAAAAAAGATTAAATTTTGCGATGAATTTTAAATTTGTGGCAAAATTTTGTCATATTTAGCGACGAAATTTGCAACAAAAAATTTTTTGTCCCTAATTAGCGACGAATTTAGTGACGAAAATTTTTTCGTCACTAATTAGCGACGAATATTGCTACGAATGATGTGTCCGTCGCTAATTTAGCCACGACTTCCTTTTTGTTACAAATTTTGTGGCAAATTAGCGACAAAAAAGTTTTTCGTCGCTAAATCCATCGCAAAATAGCGACGAATTTTTTCCGTCGCGAAAATCCGTGGCTAAAACCGTGTTTTTTTGTAGTTTGTGTCTATGTGCTGCAAATTCTCTCTCTCTCTCTCTCTCTCTCTCTCTCTCTCTCTCTCTCTCTCTCCTTTTTTTTTTAAGTTAAAGTGGGCTATCTCTTTTTGTCATAAACGGTGATAGTTCGACTCCCGCCGAGAGTATCGGATTCTCATGTATTTAGAGTGTTTCCCATATTTAGAGTGTTTTCTGTTGGGAGACCCGTCATCCGAAAGGAGCCACTGCAGTGATAAGTTCAGATTAATCGAGATAAATCACAAATATCAAGTGATGTTCATGGTACCAAAAAAAAAAAAAAGGAAACGCCATCATAGAGTGTCTAACATTACTGAGGTTCGCTAGCCTGCTTTTGTTTGAAGCCCATTGCGGCAATTCGAATGCCCTGGTTATTAAATTTGTTAAACATTTGTACCAAAAAAAAAAATTTGTTAAAAATAAACTTAGGGAATTTTTTATCCTTTATAATAATAGTAAAAAATAGTTATTATTCAGTATTTACTCACTCTAACTATCGGAAGATATCATGCATTAAAATTAAATCAATTACCAATTTGATTTTAAAAATATCTAACTCTCTTTTTTTATATTTATAATATTTATTTTTATATTTATAATAATAAATTTTCTATATAAATCTAATATATTATAATATTTTATTAAAATAATGAACTATCAGGGTTCATATTCTTATATTATTTCCTATTTTTAATAAAGTATTAGATGCATATTCAAATTTATTATAATATGGGGTTATAGTCAGAGCCCTGATACCATAAATTTAATGAATGGTATTTATTAAAAATTATTGAAAGGATGCAAGCCTAGGGACTTTTTTTCTTATTTTAGCGATAAAAAATATCAGCATCACTCTTCATAAATATATTCATAAATATATCCTTAAATTCGTAAAACACAAAAATCTTCAAAATATATGCACCAAATAAACATATTATATACCAAACTCCTTTAATTTGAGTGGTCGGGTACTTTACCCCTTCAATGAGAAGTCTCAAGTTCGAGTCTAGGAATGGTAAAAAATGATTTAGGAGAGTGAATCCCTAAAATGGACCCCACAATACTCGAACCGGATTAATCGGGTAAAATCCGGATTAAAAAATAAATAAACATATCATATAGATTCCTGTAAAGTTAAAACTTTTTCTGTGTAATTCTTAAAAATAAATTTTAAATTTTATTTAAAAAGATATTTTTATTAATTAATTTGGAACTTGAGTGCATAGTCAGACCGCATCTATTTAAAGGGAAAAATAGAACACTAAAAGCAAACAGATCTTTTTTGAGAAAACATCTTTTTTTTGAGATCCTTGATCCAAAACGTAAGCAAATATTTGGTATTTGTTGGATTTAGGCTATATGCCATGAACTTTTTCTAATTTATTGTAAATATTTTTATTTTTTTAGTACAATATTTACATTAAATAAACAATTTATACCTTTAGGCCAAAACTGATGATCACTGGTTCTTTTTTCTTTTCTTTTTTTTTTTAATATTTTACCCTCCAAAAGTGAAGACTTTGCCTGCTTGCAGCCTCGGCACCACAGAAAAATACATAGCATCAATATATATTTTGCTGCACCAAGTTCACTTTACTCCTTGATTAAACATGCTCTTCTGTAAGAGAACGTGAGGTCGATGATGATGTTTTTACTCTCTTTTCTTGATTTCAGTCTTTGTTGGACCTTTACTTGTCGTGTTGGTTCAATCTTTATTGGATCTTTTCTTAGTCACCGGTTCCTCTCCGTTAAAATTGGCTACAGATGTTCCTCCTCTCTTTACAATGGAGTCCAAACCAAAATTATAATTTGCGTCTTCTTAAATACATGTTGTACGAAGATATAAACTGACGGATAGAGAATGAAAGATTGGAATGAATTTTTTGTATTTCTGTTTTTATAATATATTAAACAAAGAGAAATTTATACAAATTTTGATACGTACATTTAAAAAAAGGAAATTCTAAATTTAATCTAATCAAATATTCTTTCAAATATTTTGATATTTTTTATATAAACCACCAGTATTTAATAAACATATTGTATTAAAACTCAAATAATTACCGATGGCCAGTTGGTTTTGTAGGATATATTACTGGATTCTTTAACCAAAATCACGAATTCGACTCGTGACTTAAATATGGAGAAGAGTACGTTAGGAGAATAACCTTCTTAAATGGGTCACTGCAAGTCCCGAACCGGATTAGTCGGAGTATAACTCTGAATACCAATTGATATAAAAAAAAAAAAAAAAAAAAAAAAAAAAAAAAACCTCGTACAATATTTTATGAACTTATGTCTTTTTGGGGGGGGGGGATGAAAATCAACTTATAAACGTTAACCGCACAAAAAGAAGAAAAAAATTTTTAGATATCTTGTAATTATTGAAAAAAAATGTCATTAAAAAGAAAAAATTGTATCATATCAAAATTATCTGCATGAGAAAATATAATGCAAATATTGAGAAATTCAGACCAAAATTACATAAACTTTTAAAGAACCAAGCCCTCAACATGACTCACGCAAACACCTTTATCTCCATTTAGCTCAACATCAAATACTAAAACATTACAATCCAATTTAGTAGTGAAAAACAGTGACATTCCACTTGAGAATAGCATTGAAAGTAGACAAGTCGGCAAAAGCAGTCTCCATAAGTGCATAGCCCTTGGCCAGCCTAAATTTTCCGGTGCCGGACACCACGGCAATCTCTCTGGGTTTCACCAAAAACATATCTGGCCCTTGAATTTGTAATGTGCTTCCGTTGAACTTTTCATTAGTGAAAACAAGTGACATTGTCATCCGGATTGCCGATTTATCTAGTGCCGAGGAGACATAGAGCCATGTGCCCGCCCTATTTGGGCAGAACTCCGGTCTTGGGCTTGGGTCAACTTGTCGTCTATGACAAAGATTGTACCAAATTCGAGGGCCTTCCATGGCTTGTTTCCAATTCCGGCCACGGCCACGGCGGTGGTATTTTGGCCAGCGATGACGTCGTGCATGTAGAACACAATGTTGGTCTGTTTTTGCTGGGGTTTGGCTTCTATGGAAATTAATGTTGCTAGGAGGATGACAGAGAATGAAGTGAAAGCCTTTAGTACTTTGTTTGTTGCCATTTTCTAGGGAACCAATTGAGCTTGAGGCAATTGGTTTGTGAGCCGAAAATGATATTTATTGGGGGGGGAGGGAGGGAGGGAGGGAGGGAGGGAGGGAGGAAGGGAGGCAGAGAGAGAGAGAGAGAGAGAGAGAGAGAGAGAGAGAGAGAGAGAGAGAGAGAGAGAGAGAGAGAGAGAGAGAGAGTGAGTGAGTGAAGAAGTGTTGGCATGTGCTCTTTGTTGTCTCGAGTAGCTATGGTGACATTATGGTGACATTTTTTAAGTGGACCAATGAACATACCGCGGATTTATTAATTGTTAGATCTTAACTAAATAGTGAGCATTTCCTGAAAAACATAAGAGTAGAATGATAGGAAACAAGACATATGAACTTAATAAATATCATCATTTTCGGAGATGATAGGAAACCTCCTGAATAATATTTTTGCTAATCTTTTTGGACAAGAGAGCGGGAATTAATTCAAGAAGCCTCTAAGTGTAAGGTTTAATGCTTTCACCTTTCAAATTTTTTTGTTCTATAGAAATTTAAATATACAATAATGGAATGAACTCTTCCTTCATCTATAATTACCACAAACCATATAATATTTAATTCTAAATTTAATTTTATTATTGGGGTTTTTGTGATCTTAATGAGTTAATTGAACTTAAATCACCCATGATAAATAGCTAATTCTATAACAAATTAATGAATATACTATAAAATATTATACTGGCAATATGATCACTATTATTAGTGCTGAAACAATTTCGAAGTTCACTGAATTGAATATTTTCAATTTTCTCACATTCAATTTTGTATACCTTTCCTCTTGATTCTTACAGATATCTACCTCACAAAGCATGCCGACAACAACATAATGTATGGCTGAAGGCCACTTTCTCCAGAAAGTTGGTCATCATTGATCAGTTTATCTTGTAGCTTCTGGGTAGTTGGTCTTCACTGTTTTCATCTGCTCGTCTATTTGTGCCGAAGAACCTTTATTCGGGACCGTGCTGTGGAGACTACAATAAAAAAATCCTTAAAAAAATTAACAATTACACACCCACAACCAAAACTAGAAATAAATTTTTATTTATTATAAAAATTCAAGTAATAATGTTTAGTTTAATCAATATTTCATAAATCTAGTGACATGTCACTAAACTCACTTAATTGAAATCTCAAATTCAACTTTTGAAAATAGAAAAACAGACGATAGAAAAGTTTGCTGATAAATTAGAGCCCAACAAACTTATTTAATTAAGGTTCTTAGTAAAGTTAAAATTTTAATTATGATATTAAAAATATAAATAATATATTTTAATATTATTTTCAAATTGGCTATGTTGGATCATGTACTGTGAACGCCGACACTACGGTGTCAGTAATAATATACTATTCTCGAAAAATATATATATATTAATAAATATTTTTCAGTCTATATATATGTGTGTGGAGAGAAATTTTATTTATTTATATTGATTTTTTATTTTTGTATATTTAAATTGAAATTTTGTAAAATTTTAAATTTTGTCGTATTCGTGAATTTTAGTGTAAAATGAATATATAAATATATCTATATATATATATATATATATATATATAATAAGAGTAAAATAAAAAATAAAAAAAATAAAACATAACATAGGAGTGTTGCGTTTTGAGCAAAAACGCAGCACCCCCCACCCAAATCAAATTAGGGCTTTTAGTCATAATCTCTCTCTCTCTCTCTTCGCCTCTTCCCCTTCCCGCGACCCGCCGCCCTCCCTCGCCCGAATCCGCCGCTCTCCTCCGCAGCGCACCACCACCACTATCCTCTTCTTCTTCTCTCCCTCTGTACTTCTCTCTTTCCCTTTCGGCCGAAAGCCTCTCTCTCACTCTCCCTTTCTCCATCTCGCTGTCGCGCTCTCCCTCTCCTCTGCCACCATCCGCCGCTCTCTCCACCACTGCTCCTCCCTACCGCGCGAGCGCGCAGCAGCGCAAGCTTCCCTGCACGAGCGCGAGCGCGCCACGGCGCGATCCTCCTCGCGTGAGCGCGCCACAGCGCGCGACCTTCTGCCAGCGTGCCACAGTGCAAGCGCGAGCGCACGAGCATACCACAACGCAAGCGCGAGCTCGCAAGCGTACCACAGCATGAGTACACCACAGCGCACCTGCTCGCGAGCGCGCCACTGTGGCCCGTAAGCCCGCTAACCTGCTGATCCGTGAGTTCACGAACCTCTACGCAAGTAATTGATTTAGGGTTTTGATCCTAATCTAAGTGTTTATCTAAATAATAAATTTTGTCTTGATATGGAGAATTGTAGATTTTGGAGTGATCGAGAAGATATTCGGACGAAAGTCTGCGTTCTGAGAAAACCCTAGGTGAGAGAAATGCAATCTCTTCAACATTTGAAATAAATTTTATCAAATTTAGGTTGAAATTAGAATCAGAAGCTATATATATACTCTGAAATATATTAAATTCGAGGAAAATTAGAAAAAAATGAGAAATATTAGAAATTTGATCATTGGTGAGTCAAATGATTCAAAATTGATAAAACGGGAATCTAGAAAGAAAATTATATAAATTAAGGTTATATTAAATTGGAAAGAAAAAATGAAAAATCCTTTATTAGGCTTTTATTTGATATTGAATTGTGATAATTTGATTAGGGAAATCTTTTGGGAGACTCAAGAAGTCAGATTTGATTTGTTTTAAAAATAGGGAGTGACCACCCTCCCTAAAAAGAGTGAATGAGACTCTAATCTCTTACATGAAATAGTAAAACTTGTTTCTGCCATATTTTCCATAAAACATGTTTTCAATATGTATGGACTCGACGTATGATATTAAATTTCAAAACTTGTTTTATGATATTTGGAATGTCGTAAATTTATATTTCCGATGATTATGCATCCATGGTTTGAAATGAAATGATATTGTATCATTATTTGAGAACCAGATATATTTTCTATTCTACCGTCGCATTGGCGTAGATTTGAAATGATTTGATGATTGTTTTGACACACGGATTTAAAATATTTTGATGATCTGTATGGACCGGGTGCCCATATGTGATGAGATGATCTATATGGGCCGGGTGCCTATTTGTGATGAGATTATGTTTTTTGATAAATTCCGTAGCTACGAAGGGCGTTTGTAAAGACACCGGGTTATCCGGATACGCTTGTGCAGGAGGTATCCACAAACGTCATATGTCTAATGACTATAGGCGCGGCCAGTTGAACCCATGTAAGGGGGAGGACGTGTGTGAAGCCACCGTCTAGCACCGAACAGGGTCTTATACACAATGATAAGTTAGCCCCACCGAACTTATGGCCAACGTCGGGGTAGAGAGCGACTTTTGAATTTTATGCATAATAAAACCCCCGATGCGCCTGTTCTTGGTCATGGTTAACCCCTGCCATAATCATTTTTGGCCTGCTCTAATATTACTTGATTTTGAATGGATGCATATATGATTGATATAGTGTAATTGGTTAAATGATTTCAAATTGCTAAACATATCATGTTTTACTGTAAAATGTAAATTATTGTTACGAATAATATTGTTTGACACTCCAATAGTTCACCCACACTATTTATGCTTGATATTAATCTTCTTCCTTACTGGATATCCTCTCTCCTTACCTTTCTCAGACAGGATTACTGTGATAGAGTGACGTTACAAGCTCTAGAGATTTTCGTAGCATATTGGTGGATTTGGTATTCACGACGGTGAGATTTAATTCAAATAAAAATTTGAAATCCTTATTTTATTTCGACCCTGCGAGATTATGATATTGAGGTTCGTAATTCGCCGTGTACATTTATATGGGAAGACTGTATAAATTATGGACATTGTTTGGGAAACTCCCATATTTTACTTGCATTGAGGCACCTGTAAGCATTTAAAAATTTTTACTTAGGAAATTGTTGTACATTGTATAAACTTTAGGTCCGCTCGGTGTGGCGGCTGTTTATACTCTAGTTGGGCATGACAGTAGAGGTCTGTGACTAAAACTGCTAGAAATTAAAAAACCTTGCATTGTCCTGATTATCTATTGTGGTTTGGTTCATTGTCTTGAGGTCGGGATGTCCCTTTTATTTGATTGACAGGATGGTTGTGAATTATACAGGTCAAGTTGTATTTTGAAGATCTCCGAAATATGGGGAAATTCTATCCGACTTTCTGTAAAAATATAGTCGGTATTTAGGGTAACAGACGGCTGCTCACGCCCCCAGTTCGGGGCGTGACATACTGACCGGTTAAATGCCATTAATTATAAATAGTTTAGATTTCATACTAATATAGTGTTAATATAACTGGTCAAATTCTCTTGACTGAAAATAATTTAAAAATAACTCAAAATAAATATAAATTAAGTTTTTAATTTTAGCTCATGTTGTAGGTTGTCAAACTAATGATAGAAAGATATCAAGAACACCGGAAAAGAAAAAAGAAAAGCTTGTCTGCTCAGAGTAATAAAAGGGTAGAGATTCCAATGGCGGGAGAGAGATTTCAAGCCCCTTGACCTTAGGATAATTCAGAAGCCAAGAGAATGAGCAAAAATCTAAAATCAAATTCATAACACATTTTTTGTAAAGGTTTAGAGTTATGCACAAAGGAGGTGAAAAAGAAAAGGCTTAAAGGCATATATTGAATATTTATAGAACATTCACCATTACGAGTAAAGACACTGAAAATTTTTAAAATCAATAGTACGAGGGACCAATTACCAGAAATTTCTCTCAATCAAACTGCAACCAATGGCTGCTTATTACAAGGCCTATAAGAAAGTAAAGGCCTAATAGAACATACCAAATAAAATAGCACCAAACATGATAGGTGGCTCTTTAGCTAGTGGAAGCCTCACTCCCTTGTCACCCAGCGACACGCACAGAGAGAGAGAGAGAGATATTAGTAATGAAGGATGGTGGCATTAACACGGATAAGGGCATTATTGGCTTTGATGTCTAGAAAAATTGTCTCCATTATAATAAAACCCCTAGCAAGCCTAAACTTGCCTGTCCCGGACACAATGGACACTTCCCTGTACTTCTCAAAAAGCCTATCTGACCCTTGTATCTCAAGTGTGCTTCCATTGTACTGCTTGCTAGTGAACACAAATGACATCAATATGTGAAAATCTGAACCATCCAATGCTGAGGTCACATACATCCCATGAGCCCGCCCCACCTGGGTCGAATTCTGGTCCAATGACTCGGTTAACGCATCATCGGCCACATAGATGGTTCCGAAGCCGGACTTGTAAGATAGTAGCTCAGTGACACGAGCACTGGTGGTATTCCAGTCTTGCCAGTAGAATACCATTTTGGTAGTTTTGGGGGCATTTTCTGCCTCTGAAAATGTTACAATGGCCAAGTGAAGAAGAAATGTTATAATGTGCTTGGTTTGTGCCATTGTTTCTGGGTGAGAAATTTATGTGTTGCTTATGGAGATTTTGAAGGGACTATTGTTCCTATTCTGCATGCAAATATATGGTGCCACTGGCTTCTTTTTATAGGATTTACCCTGACAACCCCTCCTTTTCTTTTGTTTAGGGTCCGTGGTGTTTCTTCAAGGAATGAGATTTGGGCTTACCAACCACCGGTGAATTATTTAATTTATTTGAATCGAAACTAAGTTATACAATTTATTTACAAAAAAAATCTCGTATTTAGAACTATGACGTAAATTATATAATTCATTTAAATTTATCTACTTGAAAAAGTAACTAAAATTCCAAATTTGATTTTTCCTTTTTTATTAATTTGAAAATTCATACTTTTGTTGCAGTTCAAAATAAATTATACGTCTTTTTTTAAATAACAAAATTTGAAATTTGAAATTATTTTTTTCCACTTTATGTATTACCAATAAAGAAAAGTCAATAAAAAAAATCAAAAAGAAAGGGGAAAGTCACTTTCTCGAATTTCACTCAATCTTTTCCCTCTCTGTTTCTCTCTTTCTCCCAATCTCTCCTGTTACTCTCTCCCCCGAACTCTCTCTCTCTCTCTCTCTCTCTCTCTCTCTCTCTCTCTCTCTCATTCTCACTCTCTGTTTCGCTCTCTATTTCTCTCATCTCCCGTGCACGCGCGAACAGATTCTCTTCTCCCTTTCCCGAGCGCACGATAGTAGCGCTGTTCTCTCCTTGCTCGCGCACTCGCATTTAAATATTTGTTTTATGAATTGCTATGACATGAAATTAATGATTATTTGCTAGAAAATTATGGCACGTGATTTGAGAAATGACATGTTTGAGAAATGCATGGTGCTAGTAGTTAATGGCTATAGTCATTCCCTTCACGGAACGACCCGATGGGGTGGCGTGGTTGGGGTTTCATTGCGAGAAAGGTATACGCGGCGGCCTCTTCTCTGCCACGTCGGACTATCCGAATTGCATCCCGAGAAGGTCCGAACCAACGCCAAGGAAGGGGTAGTGTTTGAAATACTGAAATGGAAAACCCCTTGGCGGACTTCCATTTTGATTCTGCCAAATGCAGAACGGAAGTAATTTCGATGGGACCCTTGTAATTTTCTGAAAAAATATTTGATGTGAATGCATATTTTGTGAATTATCTGATTTATTGAAAATATTTCGATATATATGAAGTATTATTTGAGATATACTTTGACACCTCACATTCATCCCTCATTTATCATACAATCATACCATTACACTCCACTTACTGAGTATTTTTCAATACTCACCCCTTTCTTTAACATCTTTCGGAGGAAGTTTAGGTTTGCGGCAGAAATTGGAGCTTGGAAAGGTTTATTCCGCTGACTTGTGTAGGTATATAGTGATGCAAGTTCATTTTGGTTGATTTTGAAAACCATGGAAGGGAAGACTTGTATAATTCTTTTGGTATTGATTAAATCAATACTTGTTTCATATATAGAGTATGTATTGATGGAATCCTTACATAGTTTTTATTGGAATTCGTACGGAATTTGTTTATTTTCTCTTAACTCTTATTTTAGTTAGACTTATTGTTTAAATGGGACGTTTGATTTAAAATGATGGGATTTGTTATTTTCTTTCGATTTTACAGAGTTCTGTTCATCTCATACCGTATGGAATTTACTGACGTTAGCTCGTTTTTTCATGCGAGTGTTAGTAAAATTCTACGATTATGATTTGGGACTTTTTTTGTTTTAAATGCTTTAATTGTGCTGAGAATTCTGGAACAGCTGGGATGGCCAATTTTGCATGCGTGCATGTACAAAAACCCCCATCCCATTTGTGTGTCGACACATGCTCGTGTGTACAAAGATGGACCGGATGGGTCCTTGCATGTGTATTGTTATATGATTTTTCTATTTCTGAAGGAGTTGTGTATTGGATAAGTTGCTGAACTGATTTGTAGCCTTGCGGAGTCCAGGTATATGGGGAGGTTCTGCCCGTTTATCGAGACAACGCGACGACTGTTGCATGGTCGATTCGAGGATCGGGACGTGACAGTTTTATTGGTATCAGAGCCAGATTCAAGATTTTAAAAGTTTGATGGTTTTACATATAATTTCAAATATTTCTAAATGTCCCGAAAGTTTTCTAAAAACATTGAAATGTTTGGTTTTCGAAAAAGATTTGCGGAGAATGTACAAAGTCTTCCGTGGATTTCTTAGGAAATTAAAAACATTCTTTTTAGGGGGTTAAGTATTAGCCTTCGCTTAATCCTTTGACTTAATTGTAACTTCTTGTTGTGTAGATCACTATGCCTCCACGAAGGAGAATGAGGAATGTGAATGAGATTCCTCCATCGGAGCACGAGGATGAGTCATCCTCGCATGCTCTTCCACCTTCCGTGCCTACACACCCGGCTCCTCCTACCGGGATTTCGGCTCCTCCTATTGCTGCTCTTCAGCAAGTAATGGAGTGGTGGAGCACTTTCGGAGCACAGTACCAAGCTCCACATGCGACTTCAGCTCCTCCACCGACTACTCCTTCAGTGCCAATTGCTACTCCTAGTATCCTACTAGCACCTCCTCCTCCGGTTGTCACAACAACCGATCGCCCTACTGTGGAGTTATCTAAGTTGATAAAGGAGGCAAGACAATTAGGATGTGAGACATTCGCGGGCACTTCTGATGCTTCAGTGGCAAAGGAATGGATTGGCCGAATCCAAGACACTGTCTCCGATATGAGACTGAGCGATGAGATGAAATTATGGGTGGCGGTGAAACTGTTGGATAAAGGTGCGAGAACACGGTGGGAGAATGTGAAGAGAATGGCTCCTATTCCTCCTACTTGGACAAAATTTCTTAGGGCATTCGAGGAGAAATACTACACCCGATTCTATCGGGATCAGAAAAAAGTGGCATTTTTCAAATTAGTTCAGGAAAACAAGACAGTATCTGAGTACGAGACAGAATTGAGAAAACTTGCTAATTATGTTCCAGAGTTTGTGAACTTTGAGAAGTCTCTAAGTTCAAAGTTCGAGTCAGGATTGAATTTGAATATTAGAGAGAAAATGCCTATCACCAAGAGGCATACTTTCCAAAACATTCTAGACTTGGCCTTGAGAGCTGAGAAAATGGTGATGGAAATAAGCAAAGTCAGAGAGTATCATGGGAAAGGAAAGAGGTCTAGTGGCTCCAGTCCGAGTCAAGGTTTTAAAAGAAGTCGAGACATGGGCTCTTATAGCGGTGGATCCTTTTCGGGATCGGTTGGCTTTCCTCCGAACCAATCTACTTTTAGGCCTAGTGCTCCCAGCAGAACTGTTGGTATGGGAGTAGGGTCTAGGTGTAGCAGAGGAAAAATTTGCTCAAATTGCAAGGGACGTCATCCGGGTCCATGCAGGGAACCCAAAAGATGCTACCATTGTGGGAAGGAGGGTCACATTCGGCACTCTTGTCCAGAGTTAATGTAGAAGGGCAAGTAAGCTGACAAGTTAGAGGTCCCTCGAGTGGTTCTAGAAGAGATCCGATAATTGCAAGTAACCCAAAAGATGCTACCGAAACATCTTGTCAATATGAGATATATCTATCGGAATGGTAGACATGGATCATTCTCTTAATACCTATTGACCAAATCCTTCTCGATAATCAATTGATATTTTTAATCTGTTAAGAGAATATTCACTCTTGCTTAAATCGCGAAGACAACCTCCCGTGATTAGAAATGAAACCTTTTATCGATAATAAAAGAAATCTCATGATAATTTGAACTTTCTTAGCTGATAGAATTCCAAATCTCTTGAAAATATTTCACTGTAATCTCTACAATTTTGGGACACTTTCATAAGAAAATTAGGGTTTAATGCACATGAGACTCACACACGTAGCCTATATACATGTATTATAAAATCGTTGACTAGGTATATTATCAGGACTCTACATTTGACACAAAAAGTTATACAGAGCTCTCACTCTCTCTGTCTCTCTCTCTCTCTCTCTCTCTTTCTCTCGCTCTTTCTTTCTTTCAGTTTGTTTCTATTTTCAAAACTGTTCTCTGACTTGAGTGTTAGGTCTCTCCCATTGGAATGCCGTCCGATGGTATTTTTTACAGATTTTATCAATTAGAAGGCTCTTCAACGGTTCATCATGTTATTTATGGAGTAAAATTTATCTCCAACATCTACAAATTTGCGGATGAACACGGGTATCACGTATTAAAAGAAAAACCGAGAGAGAGTGTCAAATGCAGCTCCGACCCATCTAGGGCCACGTTCACTAAAACCCCCTGGCCCATTTGACTTGGGCTGAGGCCCAGTCCAGGCCCATAACAAACCCCTTTTCGAACTGGATCGTACTCCCTGGCGTGCTCGACTCCGGCAACCTATTATCAATGCAACTTTGCCAATTATGCATGTAATAGACCATGCTTGTTTTGGTCTGTTTTGCTTTAACTAGGCATATGCCCATGCATAGAAGCAATAGTGCTATGTTCATAGTTGCCATTTTCTGTGTCTATGTGCTTCAAATTCTCTCTCTCTCTCTCTCTCTCTCTCTCTCTCTCTCTCTCTCTCTCTCTCTCTCTCTCTCTCCTTTTTTTTTAAGTTAAAGTGGGCGATCTTTTTGTCAGAAATGGCCATGGTTTGACTCCCGCTGGAAGTATCGGACTCTCATGTATATGGAGCGTTTCCCGTTGGGAGACCCGCTCTCTGAAAGGAGCCAATGCAGTGATCGCCCAGATTAATCCGAGTAAAGCCCGTGGTGTCCAAGATATGGTACCATATAAAAAAAAAAAAAAAAAAAAAAAAAAAAAAAAAAACAGGAATGGCCATCATAGAGTTTCAGGGAATTTTTTATCCTTTATAATAATAATAGTAAAAAATAGTCATTATTCAGTATTTACTCACTCTAACTATCAGAAGATATTATACATCAAAATCAAATCAATTACCAATTTGATTTTAAGAATATCTAACTCTCTTTTTCTATATTTATAATATTTATTTTTATATTTGTAATAATAAGTTTTCTATATAAATTCAATATATTGTAATATTTCATTAAAATAATGAACTATCAGGGTTCATATTCTTATATTATTTCCTATTTTTAATAAAGTATTAGATGCATATTCAAATTTATTATAATATGGGTTTATAGCCCTAATGCCATAAATTTAATGAATGGTATTTATTAAAAATTATTGAAAAGATGCAAGCCTAGGGATTTTTTTTTCTTATTTTAGCAATAAAAAATATCAACATCGCTCTTCATAAATATATTCATAAATATATTCTTAAATTCGTAAAACACAGATCTTCAAAATATATGCACCAAATAAACATATTATATACCAAACTCCTTTAAGTTGAGTGGTCGGGTACTCTACCCCTTAACTAGAAGTCTTGATTTCGAGCCTACGAATGACAAAAAATGAATTAAGAGAATCAATCCCTAAAATAGGCTCTACAGCGGTCGAATTAAATTAATCGGATAAAATCCGGATGAAAACAAAAAAAAAATAAACATATTATATAGATTCCTGTAAAGTTAAAACTTTTTCTGTGTAATTCTTAAAAATAAATTTTAAATTTTATTTAAAAAGATATTTTTATTAATTAATTTGGAACTTGAGTGCATAGTCAGACCGCATCTATTTAAAGGGAAAAATAGAACACTAAAAGCAAACAGATCTTTTTTGAGAACATCTTTTTTTTGAGATCCTTGATCCAAAACGTAAGCAAATATTTGGTATTTGTTGGATTTAGGCTATATGCCATGAACTTTTTCTAATTTATTGTAAATATTTTTATTTTTTTAGTACAATATTTACATTAAATAAACAATTTATACCTTTAGGCCAAAACTGATGATCACTGGTTCTTTTTTCTTTTTTTTTTTTTTTAATATTTTACCCTCCAAAAGTGAAGACTTTGCCTGCTTGCAGCCTCGGCACCACAGAAAAATACAATAGCATCAATATATATTTTGCTGCACCAAGTTCACTGTACTCCTTGATCAAACATGTTCTTCTGTAAGAGAACGTGAGGTCGATGATGATGTTTTTACTCTCTTTTCTTGATTTCAGTCTTTGTTGGACCTTTACTTGTCGTGTTGGTTCAATCTTTATTGGACTTTTTCTTAGTTACTTGTTCTTCTCCGTTAAAATTGGCTACAAGTCTTCCTTCTCTCCTTACAAAGGAGCCCAAACCAAAATTACAGTTTGCGTCTTCTTAAATGCATGTTGTACGCTCACCACCAAAAAAAAAAAAAAAAAAAAAATGCATGTTGTACGAAGATATAAACTGACAGATAGAGAATGAAAGATTTGAATGAATTTTTTGTATTTCAGTTTTTATAATATATTAAACAAAGAGAGATTTATTCAAATTATGATATGTACGTTTTAAAAAAAATTAAAATTAACTTAATCAAATATTTCTTCAAATATTTTAATATTTTTTTATATAAACCATCGATATCTAGTAAACACGTTGCATTTAATTAAATTAAAATCGACCTAGATTAGGATAGGACAAAACTCTTCTAAAATTTATTTTTTCTATTCTTAAAATTCAAATTTAAGAGTTTAATTAAAGAGCGTTAGTATCCTGCCACATAACTTGTGACATATATATTAATAGAATATTGACATATTGTGACATATACATAGTAACGTAACTTGATACATATGAAAATATGCATAATGATAATGAATGATGACAAAATGACACGGTGGATAAGAGGATCGCTTATTTTGGCTTTATGACTCAATTTCTTTAATATTAAAGCTAGGTTTAAAAGCAGGGGAGGAGAGAAGCCTAAATTAATTTTGTGGCTCAATCCTTTCCAAAAAAAAAAACGTTGTTGCTCGATCAATGATATTTTACAAAATAAGAAAAATACCCTTTTCAATTTTGCATATTATTTACTTTGTTCGATGTAATGCTCGATGACGTGCCTTTTTAAGTGATAATATAGCTGGATTACATTTAAGTAGGTAATATTTTATTTCAAATTGCCCAAGACCTTTCAAGTATCTTTAGCTAGAAGAATACGTAACGAAAAGTGGGGAAGCACAAGAAGAAAATGCTGAGTTCACGGGTGTCTCACTTTCCAACTTGACAAGATTGGCAACGTGTGCAAGCCCTATATTTCATGTAAACAATTAGCTGTTAGCATAGCGCAGGACAAGAGTATGTCTTGGACTCGTCCTAAGGCAAAGGTAGACGGGGGAGGATTTTTGCTTTGTTATTATATATGTTTTTCTTAATGAGGTAATGGTGAGACGAATGAATTTTGTTATCAATGGTGTAAAATTATTTTTTTTAATACAAATAGGAGTAGGGAGAACGATATATCTCACCAAGAGGAGAGCAAAACTCATGAAAGCACAGAGAGAGCGATGATCCTAATTTAACAAGATTTTTTTTTATTGGTATCTTGACTTAGACTACCACCTAGTGTCTGAAATTTCATCTAGACCGACTATTGTAGGGCTCACTTTTATGGGGGCAAGTCTCCCAACAAAAGCCTATTCGTTCCTATGGAAAGTCAAACTCCCGCATGGTTAAGGGGCAACAGATCCCTTGACGATATGCATCAATATTTTTTTGTCTAATTTAACAAGAATATCAACACAATTATTACCTTTATAAGGTATAAAAAGCACCTTGTGCACCATAGTATAGCAAATGAGCTACTAACATTCTCTGAGAATATGAAGGTTTGGATGAGAGAAGCCTACCTCAGAAAGGAGGACCGACACAAGCTTGGCAAAATCGATCTCAAGAATAACTAAGAAGAGTTGAGCATAAAGTAGAAAAGAAGAAGTTCCTCTCAGACTACACATAACTCTATAGTGAAAGCATCTATCACCACCAAATTCACCGTAAAATTATGAATCCATAAACCAAACCTATCACATAATAACCTCCGGCACCAGCCACATAAGATTGTATACTCAAAGATCGATCCGTATTCAATTTATAAAAACTTGAGTAGGGGGACCATCATATTCAAGAACCCAGGTAGGGAGGAGGTTGAGATCCACAAGACATTGCTGGCCATCCATCCCGAGTATAACTATAGGCGACAATTCTAACACCCTCCAAAGAAATCAAGATCCCTCAAAAGCATATTTATACCAAACTTTCCAAATGGTCCATAGAGTATACAAATAAAATAGATCACAGAAACCACATGTCGACAGAATGAGACTGACAATTACGGACCAACCACTCCCTCTCTGGCCGATTCCCCAAAATCATCTTAGATTTAAGGATCCGAGACCGAGACCAAACCTGACGAATCAGGGCATAGTCCCGAAAGAGATGAAAACTTATAAGTTGAAGTTCATGACAGAGAAAGCAATAGGGATCAACAATTAGTCCATATCAGAACCAGGTATTGTTAGTCATCGCGTACCATGGAAGGCAAACCATATCAGAAATTCAACCCGTTCCTCACATTTTAACCTCCAAACCCACCTGCATGAAGTAATAGAAGGATCAATGGGCTCCTCGAGACATCAGAAAGTGTGGTAGGCCGATCGTACCAAGAAAACCCTTGAAGAATCATCCGTCTAATACACTAGATCTTGGGACTCTAAAGATCTTGGGGGTTCAATATAGCCTGAACCTCCTCCACAATAGATTTCGGGAGAATAGCAGCAGGCCGGAAACATCCCAATACTGATCTAGAGTAATAAATTGGCTCACCCTCAAATTTGAAAGAGTCCTTGGCATGCTCTAAGACAATGGTTCCGCACCTACCTAGTTATCTTCCCAAAACCGAATGTTCATCTCACTTCCCACTTGCCAACACGGCTCACCCTTACACAAGTCATGAATTTGTAAAATGTTGCACCAAAAGGACGAACAGCCAGAAAGCTGATTACACCGAAGATAATCCTTCGATGGATATACTTTTTATAGAGAACCTCACACTATAGGGCGGAATTCTCTAACAAAATCTTCCAACCCAGCTTGGCCTGATTAACATTGAGACTTTTGAATTCCCAATTCTCCTGAAAGCATAACAAAATGAGAATTTTTTTTTTTATTATTATACATAAATTTGAATCTGGAATTTTCAAATTAAAAAAGGAAAATTGTGATCGATAGACTGTTCCCGAGACATAAAATGAGAATCTCTTACAAGTGATGACGATGATTGTCTATAGGAAGGAGGGGAGGCGTCCATTGCCACTCCTAAAAATTTAAGAAAAATATTAAATATATAATTTTAAAATTTATAATCTTAAATATAGTTTTATGATGATGATGATAATGATGATGATGGCGATGATTGCATACAATGGAAAATCATGTGATGGAAGGCTCACAATTCCCATGCCATGAAAGGTAATTCATCTCACCAACAACCTGCGAGCAAATATAACCACATGCCATTTCACATCTTAAAATTTATAATATATATATTTTATAGCAGCCATTAGCTTTCTAATTTCTAGAGCACTCTACCCACTTTATATACAGTGGAAGAAATATGTCAAGCAGATGAAAGATTAAAAAGAGAAAAAAAAATAGTTTGGGAGGGTAAAAACACAAAGTTTGTTTGTTTAGTTGTGAGCATTAAATTGCATAAAATATTACCCCTTAATAGAGGACTGATAGTAGTTGGGATATAGAAATTCTAAATCTTAAATTTTGTTGAGATAATGACTCCATACAATAATTATAAGTTGTACCTTTTTGTGCCATTGATGTGACATATGAGCAGTCGCTCGTTAAAATTTTAAAAATATATTATAGTTTTAAAATCGTAATCTTAAATAATAGTCGTCTCTTAAAAGTTATAACTATAACCTTCTATCCCTCTAAAATTATAACTTTAAATGCTATCATATTTAGGGTTTTTTATATAAAATTCTCAATTTTTGGTTATGTGAAAATATTATATTTCAGTAATTTTTTTCTGGTAAATAACAGCATGGTGGATAAGAAACTGCGCCAATAATTTATCTAATTTTTTGTAGAAATTCTCGGACTCTATGATTTGATCATGCAAACTATAGATACCTTTTCTTGGGGATAAAGGATGGATTAAATATATGAGTAAAGTTTCACCGAACAATAAGCCATCGATCAACACACTCAACAACAACGTGCATGCAATTTTACTGATGAGAAAAAACTAATGTCATTATTCAGTACAAGCATTTAGGAGAAGAAGCACAAGCTTAAAACAATATACTGTACAACTTTCACAATCTGGAGAAGAAGCACAATCTTAAAACAACAAACCACACAACTTTCACATTCTTGAGAACAACCCAAATGCATGATCCTTAGTAATGGAGCACAGTAACATTCCAACGTAAGATCGCATTGAAAGCTTTCATGTCCACAAAGTAATTATCAAAGATGGCATAGCCTCTGGCAAACCTAAACATCCCTGTTCCGGAAGCCACCGAGACCTCACGGAATCTCCGGAGAATCTCGTTGGCACCTTGAATCTCAAGACTACTCCCGTTGAATTCCTTGTTGGTGAAAACCAGTGAGAACAAGAAATGTATGTCAGTGCCAGCCACGGCTGAGTTCACGTAAATGCCTCGTGCATGTCCGACAGTGGGTGAGCTCCGGTCGGGCGTCTCTGTGAGTAGGTCATCAATGACAAAGGTGGTGCCAAATCTTCCGAGGAACCACTTTTTGACTGGCCTAATGCCAGCAATTGGAACTGTGGTGACAGAGTCGCCAGGTTCTCTATCATGCATGTAGAAGACAAAGTTGGTTTGTTTGAGCTGTTTTTGGCTTTGAAGAGAGTTTGTCGTTACAATTTCCATGCACGTTGATATTGCCACTAGGGAAAGTGATAGTACCAAGGTGACAACATTAGATGACACAAATTTTGAAGCCATTGTATTTGCTTCGTTGGTATTTTTGGTTGATAGCAGGCTTAGGAGAGATCCGTGCGATGGATCAATATTTATAGGCGTGCTGTATTATGATATGTTTTTCTTTTATGGAAGGACGAAATTTTATTAAAGCACACCATGTTAGTAATTCATTTTGGCTGTCTTTATAGGAACACTCTATTGATAAAAATCTCTTACTCAAATATTTTTTTCGAAATGTATTCGAGTGTATTTTCATGATTTTCGATAAAAAAAAATGTAATTCATTTGGCTCTGGTTGGCCTCCTTCTAGGATGGCCCCTCTAGTTGTTACTTACATTATAAATGAATCACTCTTATGGTACGGATCAAATTATAAATATATCATTATTATTGAAAAAAAAATGGAGAACGCATCACCTGAGTTTCCATCAGACAATTTCTTCTAGAATTCCATGGAGAGAAAAAGAGAGAGAGAATCGTTATTTTCTCATAAATAAAAGTATAGGTAAATTATTATGGTTGGATAATCTAATTTTTATTGGTTGGCCACATATATTTTTAAAGCTGATGTAAGGTTTTAAGTATACAATTATGAATCAAAAATTGATATGACAGTATATATCAATTTCATTGTTAATAAAATTATTAGTATCTTTTGATAAAATTAAACAAATATTTGAATAGGAGTCAATATCGCATAAGATTTGATTTATTTGATTCATAGTTCATTTGATTTATACAGTATTATTCAATAACTCTAATAAATAATTTATTACCTAATAAAATATTATTTTTAATGTGTGTGCAGATAATGTGTTTATCAAAGGATAACAAAAAAATAATAATGGTTAATTTGCACTATTATATAATTAGTAGAATAAATAAAAAATTACTTTATACTACAATTTACATCAATATATTTTAATTAATTTAATTAAAATATATTAATAATTTAATTAATAAATGATCAATGATGCCATTTGTATCATATATTCCGTACACCTGACATTATTGAAAAATTTTTAGCTGTCAGCTGGAAACTTATCTGCCAACTTATCTGTTGTCCAAAACTTCAAGAGCACTAAATTATGTGAGAGAGAGAGAGAGAGAGAGAGAATAATATTTATTTGTCGGCCTTGTATATGATACGGACCCCATATTCTACATTTCACCACTCCGAACCCCCAACGTGAGTCAAGGAAAACAATATGTTTTTGTTAAAGAGGAAAATTTCTTAAATATATATTATCCATTTTACATAGATTCAAAAGAATTTTTAATAGAAATTAATTTTTTTTCCTATGTGTTATATATGAGAGAATCATGTGAGGCTTTCAAAAATATGGAAAATTTAGGACATGTTTGATTTTCTTTTATTAACCCTACTTTCAAAGGGATGAAAGGATAATTTATTTATTTATTTTTTTTTTTTGGGTAGAAGGGGATTAGCTCTTCTCTATATAGTAAGTTTTGGATGTTAAAAAATTAACCTTCGATGAATCCCATCATCTATAAATTTATTCAAAATTTCACATTAAATTATCAAAAAAATTATTAAATTTGTTGTTATGAGTCATGTGATTGGCCTTCCAGATTCCAGAACCCTCTAACTCTCTATGAGTTTTCTTTCTAGATGATGAGATACCAGAAAGAGTGGAGTTTACATGTGATCTAGGGACCCTAACCATAGACAACTTTGTTATCTCTTGGTATCCCTATCCGATAACCGTTATCTTTTGATATCTCTATTTTAACGTATTACAAAGATAAAAATTATCTCTTAAATCTCTAGACCACACCCTATCAAATACATTAGAATCTATATTTTCCAAAACAATTTAAGTAGATCATTTTTGCATGTAGTCAAACTCATATGACAGATTGTAGTATATAATTATTCACATATAAATTTAACATTGGATTAAGGATCCAACACCGGATTAATGGCTAGGATAGAATTTTTTTTCCCGGTATGATAATTTATAAGTTTAATATTTAATTTAATAAGACACTTTTTTTTTTTCAAAATCAATAAGTGATTTCAGAAACACTTCTAGGTAGTATGAGACAGCAAATGGGCTTTGTCCTCTGACATTTATAATTATTTTAAGCAACCCAAAAAAAAGAAACAAAAATTCTCTTCAATGATTTATGTCTTAGAGAATTGGAGGAGAGAGATTCTCAAATTTCCTCGAACTATATTGCCAAATGGAAAAGACAAATGCATGAGAAGAATTCCCATTGCAAAATCGGTACGAAGATGCTTGGAGAAAATAATTATAAATGTCAGAAGAAATAAACTATTACAGAAGAAATGTCACAAAATCTTATACTAAACAAACTTCTGACATTTGTGATCACAAAATCGGTACGAATTCCTATTAGTATAAGATCACAAGCAATTAAAATTAATTATTAATAAATTAATTGATTAATCAAAATAAACTAACTTTTATATCATGACGCCATGTAAAAATAATAATGGGAATGAGAAAATTATATGACTCAATTTTAGTAAAATCTTCTATTACAAATTATGTGATTATAATGTATTTCTTTAATGCTAGGTTTAAATATTTACTAATAAAATATTAATTTTTCATGAGAGTGAAAAATAATAAAAATTTAGCAAATTAATGCATTGGGGTTAAATTTGTGAAAGCAAATTTGAGAAAACAATTTGTGAAGGAAATGTTCTTTTCTCTTTTGGCTGCTACTATCATTGTACAAATATATATATTAGGGAGAAAAGTTTTAGGGGAAAAAAAATATTAGGATAATGCTTTAAGAGTAAATGTTTTATTATATATATATTTTTTCATTTTTTCCTTCTGTAATTGAATTAGTGAACATTTTTTTACTCAGATAATATTCATAGCATTGGTTTTGAGTATTTTTCACCAAAAAAGGAAATTTATTTCTTTTGGGTTGTTTTTTGTTTGTTTTTTTTTTAACCATCGGTATTCGATAACCACGCAAAATTGATTAAATTCTACTCGAATCAGGTTGAAATCTTAAAGGATAAACTTCTCTTGGCCTATTTTTTTAATACAAAAAATCTGAATAGGGTTTATTTAAGGAGAATGATTCTCGATCAACTAAGTGTTGGTTTTGTGGGGTTTTGTTCTGATGGCGGACTGACATGCCACGCAAATCGCTACTCACAAAAGGTCTACATGTTTGTCCTTGATCACTTGTGTACTCATTTCCATCTAAGTGTTTCTTTCTTTTGGTAGGCCAATATTTTTTTTTTTTTTTTTTTTTTGCCCACAAAAGGACCACCTTCTAACCTTGCTAGTGGCTTAGGGCTTAGGCTTAATTAACTCATCTTGGTTGTAAACATTTCATTTATTTATTTTAAAACAAAACAAGGAAAGGACACACCAGTACAACTAGTTACTTGGATGAACACTCGCAAGACGTGGTCAATTGATATGTCCAATTTCGCTATTTTTTTAGAATTTTTTTTTTATCAATTTTAATGGATAAATCAAGGACAAAATTAAATATTTATATTAAAAAAAGGGAAAAGATAGCATTTTAAAATATTTTAATGGTATTTCTAAAATTTTTAATTCTACTTGTTGAAATACTACTAAAATTATACATACTGTTTTTTTTTTTCTTTTCGTTTTTTTGTATTTCAATATTAAAGGAACCAAATTTAAAAGCTTTGGCATTAAGTTATTTGCAATTTTCACCAAATAATTACAAACAAATCTGTGTATAATCAACTATATAATTATTTTAATATGATAGCTATTTTCGCTAGAAAATTTCAGATTACTGGAGTGAGATATTATTTAATGAGAACATGTTGTCCAACAACTGGATTGAACTTTTTCTGCGTCTGTTTTCATGGTGACACTAAATAATCCTTTTCTGCCAAACCATGGCATATTATTCTTCTTGTCCCAAATCAGCATAATTGGCACTTGCAGGGGCATCTTTCATATCTTTCTTGAATGAAGTTCACGGGCTGGACAATACCATGTGCAGAAACATACACACATCTAGGAACAAACGTTATCAGGTAAGCTGATTAGTTTTAGGAAATAGAATATAATAAATAATTTTATAATTCAATTCGTTTCAAATAAATTTAAAAACTAACAAGTTGTGCGCCTAATTTTCGTTGGCAAGCCCTATCTCATTCCTTGTAGAGCATCCCAACTCCCCCAACACCCCCCCCCCTCCCCAACAAAAAAAAGAAGGGTTTTTTTTTTTTTTTTTTTTTTTTTTTGCTTGCAAAATAAGGACAATAGTCACGTCAAAATCTCTATAAGCAACACATAAATTTTCTCATCCAAAAACAATCGCACAAACCAATCACTTTCTAATACTTCTTCTTCTCTTAGCCATTGTAACATTTTCGGACGCAGCAAATGCCCCTAATACTACCAAAATGGTATTCTACTTGCAAGCCTGGAATACCACCCTCGGCACTGTCACTCACCTACCATCTTACAAGTCCGGCTTTGGAACCATCTACGTGGTCGATGACATGTTAACCGAGTCATTGGATCAGAATTCGACCCAGGTGGGCCTGGATCATGGGATGTTTGTGAACTCAGCATTGGATGGTTCAGATTTTCACGTATTGATGTCATTTGTGCTCACTAGCAAGGAGTACAATGGGAGCACAATTGAGATACAAGGGGCAGATAGGCCTTTTGAGAAGTACAGAGAAGTGTCCATTGTGTCTGGAACAGACAAGTTTAGGCTTGCGAAGGGTTTTATTATTATGGAGAACGTTTTTATTGACATAAAAGCCAAAAATGCCATTATTGTTGAGAATTAAACCAAAATTTATCATGGCTTTTAGACTCCCTAGATAACACCTCCAAGTTTCCCTAAGTGTCTCTTAGTTATTTGAATTTCTTTTATGTTTTTCAAGAATAGCTTTTAAGATTCTGAAATTGCATTAATAAGGATTGATATAAGGCTATAGTTGTTTGAAGTGGTTATGTACTACAAAAAAAACGTGAGAAACAAAAGTGTAAGATTCTTATTCTCTTACTTAGCCATCTTGCTTTCCCTACCATTATTTTATTTTTCAACAAAGTGGTATCAGAGCATTAAAATGTCAAATGCAGTATTGTCATTTCCAGTTCCTCGTCTCACCAAAGATAACTATGAAAATTGGTCCATCCAAATGAAAGCTTTGCTCGGCTCTCAAGAATGTTGGGAGGTCGTAGAAAGAGGCCATGTTGAGCCTGATGATGAAGCAGCCATCACTGCAGCACAAAGACAAGCTCTTAGAGAGTCCAGAAAAAAGGACAAAAAGGCTCTCTATCTTATTTACCAAGGTGTTGATGAAGGTGCTTTTGAGAAGATTGCTCGTGCCACCACTTCTAAAGAGGCATGGGATATTCTTCATAATGCATACAGAGGCGCAGTCAGAGTAAAAAAAATTCGCCTTCAAACACTTAGGGGCGAATTTGAATCTCTTAAAATGAAGGACGATGAATTTGTTGCTGACTATTTCACAAGAGTTATGGCTATTATGAATCAGCTACGCAGAAATGGCGAGACATTGGAGGATACTCGAGTTGTAGAAAAAATTCTATAGTCTTTGAATGCGAAATTTGATTATATAGCAGTAGCTATAGAAGAGTCTAAAGACTTGGAAAGCATGACAATAGATGAGCTTATGGGCTCACTACAAGCACATGAACAACGGCTCAACAAAACCAAGAAGGAGCCGGTGGAGGAACTACTACAATCAAAGCTCACATTGAAGGAAGAAAAAGAACCCACAGAAGGTGGTCAAATTGGAAGAGGCCGTGGACAAGGTGGAGGACAAGGCCGTGGTCAACGATTTAGAAGAGGCCGAGGTCATGGCCGCGGTCGTGGTTGTGTGGCCGAGGAGAAATTTATCAAAATCAGCCAAGTAATCAAAGTCAAAGACGACGTGGCAATGGACACTCCTCAGGTGGCCAAAGGTATAACAATTCTCAAAATTATTGTTATATTTGCAAAAAACCTGGTCACTATTCATATGATTGTTGGTATAATGAGAATAATCAAGTCAAAGAAGAAGCTAACTTTGCGAATGAAGATGAACATGTTCTTTTGCTAGCAAGCAAGGAAGATGGAGAAATTATACAAGATGGCTGGTATCTAGACACCGCAGCTAGCAACCACATGTGTGGAAAGAAAGAAATATTTATGGAGATAGATGAAACAGTCAAAGATCAAGTATCATTTGGTGACAAATCAAAGGTTCCAGTGGAAGGGAAAGGTAAAATTCTAATTCGTCTCAATAATGGTAGTCATCAATTTATTGCAAATGTCTATTATGTTCCCAGCATGAAAAGCAATATACTCAGTTTGGGACAGCTTTTAGAAAAAGGCTATGCGATTTACATGAAAGATCGCACTCTCTGTATGAGAGATCATAAAAATAGGCTAATTGCGAAGGTGGAGATGGGAAAGAATAGAATGTTCTTGTTGAATATAAAAAATGAAGAAGCAAAATGTTTGACTGCATGTGTACATGATACATCATGGCTATGGCATTTGAGATTCGGGCATCTCAATTTTGGAAGTCTTAAATTATTATCACACAATAAGATGGTGTATGGCCTACCATATATTGATCATCCAAATCAACTTTGTGAAGGGTGTGTTTATGGAAAGCATTCTAGAAAAAACTTTCCCAATGAAACTTCATACCGAACAAAGAGACCATTGGAGTTATTACATTCAGATATCTGTGGTCCAATAACTCCCACATCCTTTGGCAAGCACAGGTATTTTTTCACCTTCATTGATGATTATACCAGGAAGACCTGGGTGTATTTTTTGCAACAGAAATCCGAGGCTTTCGATACTTTCAAAAAGTTTAAAGCTTACATTGAAAAATAAAGTGGCTGTTTTATCAAGGCCATGAGGACAGATTGTGGGGGTGAATTCACATCCAAGTCATTTGAATCATTTTGTGAAAATCATGGCATTCGGCGTCCTTTAACTGCTCCATACTCCCCACAGCAAAATGGCGTCGCCGAGAGGAAGAATAGAACCATCCTTGATATGGTTAGAAGCATCATCAAAAGCAAGAATTTGCCAAAAGAACTCTGGGCCGAAGCCGTGGATTGTGCTGTCTATTTGTTGAATAGATGTCCTACAAAAAGGTTAGAAAACAAGACTCCTCAAGAAGCCTGGAGTGGGCGTAAGCCAAATGTCTCTCATTTAAAGGTGTTCGGGAGTATAGCCTATTCACATATTCCATATCAAAGACGGACCAAGTTGGATGACAAAAGCAAGAAATTCATTTTCATCGGGTATGACACTAGATCCAAAGCCTATAAGTTATTTGATCCTGAAAATCATATTTTGCATGTGAGTAGGGATGTACAATTTGATGAAGAAGGCTTGTGGTTTGAAAATTCAAAAGTCCATGAAAGCCATGAAAATGAGTCTGCACAACTGGAAAATGGAGCTTTTTCACCATCATCACCATCCTCTTCTTCAAGTCCTGCAGCATCACCCTCATTTGAAAATGATCCAAGAGCACAAAAGAAAAGGAGTTTAAGAGACATTTATGAACAAACAGAGGAGCTTCACCTCGTTTGTTTACTTGCAGAAGCTGAGCCTATTGCATTTGAAGATGCAGTTCAAGATGAGAACTGGAGAATTGCAATGAATGAAGAAATTGGAGCCATTGAGAAGAATCAGACATGGCAACTAGCTACTCTTCCAAAAGGCCAAGAAGCAATAGGAGTAAAATGGGTGTATAAAATGAAAAAGAATGCAAGAGGAGAAGTAACAAGGTATAAAGTTCGTATAGTCGCTAAAGGCTACAAACAAAGAGCTGGAGTGGACTATGATGAGGTATTTGCTCCTGTTATTCGTATGGAAACTATCAGAATGATTATTTCAATTGCAGCTCAAAACAATTGGAGCATTTTCCAAATGAATGTTAAATCAGCATTCTTGAATGGCATTTTAGAAGAGGAAGTATATATTGAACAACCTGAGGGGTATATCAAGAAAGGCCATGAAAGCAAAGTGCTAAAATTGAAAAAGGCACTATATGGCCTCAAACAGGCACTAAGGGCCTGGAATGCCAGAATTGATGTTTTCTTTAAAGCTAATGGTTACGTTCAGTGTCCATATGAGCATGCACTTTACATGAAGATAAGAAATGAAGATATCTTGCTTGTCTGTCTGTATGTGGATGATCTTGTTTTCACAGGGAATAATTCTCACATATTTAAAGAACTCAAAGCCTCTATGGTTAAGGAATTCGAGATGACAGATATGGGGCTCATGTCTTATTTCCTTGGCATAGAAGTGAAGCAAAGTAATGATGGGATATTTATCTCTCAAGAAACTTATGCAAAAGAAGTGTTAAAAAAGTTTGAGATGGAAGATAGCAAGCCAGTCAATACACCAATGGAATGTGGTGTTAAACTTTCAAAGTATGATGAAGGAGCAGCAGTGAATTCGACCTACTTCAAGAGCTTGATTGGAAGCTTGAGGTATTTAACATGTACCAGACCATATATTCTGTACAGTGTTGGTATAGTAAGTCGATACGTGGAGGAGCCGAAATCTACACATCTTAAAGCTGCCAAGAGAATACTTCGCTACATCAAGGGTACTTTTTTTCATGGTTTACATTATTATTCATCTGATGATTTTTTGCTCAAAGGCTATTCAGACAGTGATTACGGGGGAGATATCGATGATAGAAAAAGCACTACAGGATTTGTCTTTTTCTTGAGTGATACTGCATTTACATGGGTATCTAAAAAGCAACCAAATATTGCTCTTTCTACTTGTGAAGCAGAATACATGGTGGCATCTTCGTGTGTTTGTCATGCTATATGGCTAAGGAGTTTGCTTAAGGAGATTCATTTTCGTAAAGAAGAAATTACACCAATTCATGTTGATAACAAAGCAGTCATAGATCTGTCAAAGAATCCTGTTTATTATGACCGGAGCAAGCATATCGATATTCGTTATCATTTTATTCGTGATCATGTGAAGAAGAAAGAAGTTGACATAACCCACATCAAGACCGGAGATCAAGTGGCTGACATATTTACCAAACCACTCAAATCTAATGTCTTCTTCAAGTTCAAGACACTACTAGGAATGGCAGATGGAAGAAAATTTGGTTTAAGAGGGAGTGTTGAGAATTAAACCAAAATTTATGATGGCTTTTAGACTCCCTAGATAATACCTCCAAGTTTCCCTAAGTGTCCCTTAGTTATTTGAATTTCTTTTATGTTTTTCAAGAATAGCTTTTAGGATTCTGAAATTGCATTAATAAGGATTGATATAAAGCTATAGTTGTTTGAAGTGATTATGTACTACAAAAAAAACGTGAGAAACAAAAGTGTAAGATTCTTATTCTCTTGCTTAGCCATCTTGCTTTCCCCACCATTATTTTATTTTTCAACAATTATACGGGTTAATGCCACAATCCTCCATTACTAATCTCTCTCTCTCTCTCTCTCTCTCTCTCTCTCTCTCTCTCTCTCAATGTGGTACTTGGATGTGAGATTTCCGACAGCAAACTAGCCAGCTGTTATGTTTGGTGCTATTTTATTTGGCGCGTATTATTAGGCCTTACTTTCTAATAGCGCTTGTAATAAGCAAGCCATTGGTTGCAATTGATTGATAGAAAGATCTTATAATCGGTCTTTAGTACGATTGATTTAAAAAATATGTCTTTACTTCTAATAATAAATACTCTATAAATGTCCAATATATTATATAATAATTAAATTGAAATAATAAATTATTAGTATGTTTTTACATTATTTTCAAAGTTTTTACATTATTTTCAAAGATTTTACATATAATTGTCCTTATAATTTGGTAACATGAAACTCTCCCGGGTTAAAAAGTGAACATATGATATATATATACACATATATAACCTTTGATAGAAAGTGATGAATAGGGGAAAAAGAGAGAGAGAGAGAGAGAGAGAAAAATGAGGGTATGGCCGTTTACTCTAAGAACTTTTCTCTCTCCCCAATGCCATTATAAATAAAGCACAAGATTGGGAGTCCGGTGCCAATATCACTGCTGTAACAGTCGCAGGTATCCCAAACAAGCCTTGGTGATTTCTCAGATTTGGTATTATATTTTGCACTGATGATGTCCGCGAAACTCGACCCCAGGTGGGACATGTTCATAGAATTTATGTAAACTCCGCGGTGGATGACTCTGATCAGCAACCGCACGTTGATGTCATCTGTTCGCTTGGTCAAGAGGATAGGCCATGTCTACAATCTGCGACATAAATCCCTTATTGAGAACACTTGCGTACAGTTGAAAGAATAGATCATATCTACTCATCTGGAAGATATATTTCTTATTGATGACACATTTATTCGGTTAAGAGAATGGCTCGTATCTACCCCTCTAAGAGATATATCTTTTATTGATGACATATTCGTTCGGTCGAGAGAGTGAGCTTGCAAGGGAGAGATTGTGATAAACTGGAATTTCGCGGACGCCAAGGCTTGTGTCTCGTGGAAAATCATCGGGGTCTAAATTTTGCTGCTGATCAAAATGTTATTAAAAAGTAGTAGAGTATACAAAATAGAAACATTGTTCTAATGATAATCGCAAAGGAAAATTTGAACTAATTATGTAAAAATACTAAAAAATTGACTAAACAATAGGACAGATATTACTAAACCGGGACCTTCGATGGATCCGAATCACAATTGAGTTCTCAGGTGTCGAGAGGTATGCTGAATTGTCATTAGTCAAAATATAATAGAGAAATCACAGATAATGTAGACTAAAAATATTAATGTCACAATGAACATAAAGTAAGATTTCAAATCATAGCAATTTGTTAGCAATAGCAATACTAAAACACTAACAAAGTAATAGTAGACTGTGAATAGCAATTACTTATTGGATTAGTATGCCCAACAGAGGTATTATGGTAATTTATGGATAATGGGGTAACACACATTATCCCATTTACTACCCTATTAACCACTCATTAAGTGGTAACTCCCCAAATTAAGCAAAATGTGCGCCTACGTGTGTGAACATGATCTCTTCTCCTTCCTACTAATGTGAAGGTGTGGCCTTCCTCTCCAATTAACATGAACAGTAACCGAGGCAAGAAAAAAAAAGATAGAAGAGGCATCTCTCTTGAGAGAGAAAATACTACGAGGGTTGGAGATTTTCGCGTAAAAAAATCTTCCTCGTCAAAGGATTCACCGGACATGAGACTTGAGGCGTTATGGATTTGCGGTGGTAGTTTGATTGCGTGATCACCATCCAACCGTGCACTCCGTTCAAGGGACGTCGCGACTCCAATCCGATTTTTGGGAGACCGCCCTATCGAGATATTTATCTCAAAAAATTCTAAATTACTTATTTACGCTTCCGCATATACGATTAAATCAATATTGGTATCAAAACGATTGTTTGATTTAATTAAAATTTTTTCGGAATTATTTTTGGGGTATAAAAATTTTAGGGTCCGGATCACGGATAAGTTTCGTGAATCTGAGAACACCGTAAGAATACTCATGGCACAGGGATTGCAAAAATAATTTTTGTTTAATTTTCCAATCATATTTAGGTCATGAAAAGTTGCCAATGTACGGACTTTAAATTCTTAGATCTATGGTTTTAGAGGGCGGATCGATACATGAAAACAGTTTATGGTATTCCTGTATCCTGATCTATATTTTAATGTATTTTGTTGTGAGTTTTGGACACCAGAAACCCGGATTTCCGAATGGCCACGGAGGGCGCGACTGTGGTGGTTGAGTTCTACTATTTTTCTAAAATCGAGTGTAATATGTTTGAAGGATGCCCAGTAATTTTTTTCAGTTGAAAAATGAGAGAAAAAAGTAGCCGGAAATGAGCTTATCGGCAACTGGGTCGAAAAACCAATTACAGAACCTGTCGGGCAAAGAAGACCCGGCCCAGACCCTCTGGCACGTGTGCCTCTTGAGCGCTGAGGCGCGTCAGAAGGCAAGCGCATGGCGCATGTGTTTCACGCGCGAGACAGGCGCGTGAAGCTAGTAAGTTCTCGGTTCGGGTCGGATCCCGACCCGCGTACTGACAGGGCCGGGTCGGACCCCCCGACCATTTATCGGACGATCGGGTCAACCACTGACTCGTTGACCGACCCGGTCGCCAACCCGATACGACATGGCTCAACGCGTGAAGGCGCGTGAGGCGCGCGCCACGACTGGGCGCGGGTAAGCCGAGCCGCGCCAAGCACGTGTGAGGCGTGCCGCGCTTCTGGCACGTGCACCAGGTAGCTGCTAGCGCATGGAGGCGCATGGCAAAGTGTGGAGACGCACCGCCGGTCCGTGGCGGGGTGTATGGGCCCCGGCGGCGCGTCAGGTTGGATTTTTTCAATTTTCTGATAGTCATATCTCCATAATTATGACTTTTTATTTATTTTTGTGTGTCAAATCTAAATCCGAATGGTGAGATGCATTTCCAGATTGTGGTGTATGGTATCCGTTGACTCATATGCTCGTCTTGGAGTCTGTACTCGTGTCATTCTGGTCTTGATGATTCATAGGACGCATAAAATGTGATAATAGGTATCACCAAGTCACAAATATCTTTCTTACTGTATTAAGAATTGTCGTATTAGATTTTTGTTAAGAGTATAAACTGTATGATGTGATCTGTGAGATTTCACATCACTAGATTCAGTTTATTCTCAAGAGACAAAATCTATCTGAAATCTGAGGTATGAGATGGTGGGCCCCAAGGTGGGCACCACACCTCAGGATAGATGAGATAAAGAGGTCTATCGTGTATGGGAGAAAAGAATTGCCCAGTTAGGGTAATCCTTATCAGTGGCATACACGGTAACTTAATCTCGTTCTACGGGCTATATCTTATGGACATGTCGGTTTGGCTCGCCCTATAAGAGTATTGTGTTGCTCTCTTCAGCTCCTAATGTGAGAATACAGAAGAAAATGGTTGATCATACAATGATGCAACATTTGATATAAACGTCGAGTATGATCGCCAAGTTGAGGAATACGGACGAGCGTATTTCGGATGAAATTCAGGTATTGTGTGCGATCCAGTCTTTTATCTGATTCATGGGAAACCATGAAAACCTACCTCAAACGTGACAAGAATATTCGTTCTTTCGCTAATGTGAGTAGGTATTATGTGCTCGAAAAGGAGTGCCTAGAGGCGAGTAGACCGTACTTGAGTCATGCTTATTCAGAGGAGTCGAGTGAGGACTTCCATGGCGCCAAGTCAACAGCATAAGCATGTGAAGAAGACTTAAGATTTAGGCAATAAAAATCATTCGAGAAAACCGACAATAAGGTACAAAAGCTCATAAAGAAGAATTTTGACAGACCGATGAGAAGTGCTACATTTGAGGTAGACTTGATCATTTCACTCGTGAGTATGACTGGCGGAAAGAATGTCCTTATTCTTTACGTGGCTTGAGCTTTGTCTCATTTATTGTAATACTCACTGTTTTCTCTCCTTTATAGATTGAAAAATCATGAGCAACTGACCACGTAACTCGAGACAGGAGTGCGTAAATAGAGCTCCGTCGAGTGAATCTTCAAATTAGGAAGATTTATTTCAGAGATAGAGCATTTGTCATTATCAGAGGAACCAACACTTGCTATGACATTTGCTATACTCCAGGCATTCGACGGAACTTGAATTTAGTACTTTATTGATTAAGATATGAATAAAATCATCTTTTTTAATAGATACGACAATTCTCTGAATTGTTCTAGTTTTAATCCATGATGGATTGTATGCATTGGGTGCTACTCCTTCTAATAGTTTCTTGTCATTCTCCTATTATTTTATATCTGATTGCGTAGATAATGATATAAATGAATGACATAGTAGACTTGGACACATAGGGTAAGTGATGATGAATCGGTTAGCAGCGAGAGGTTTGTTGAACCTGCTAACCAGATTCGAGTTGCCCGTATGTGAGTTTTTCCTAGCGGACAAAATGAGAAAACCATTTGGCAATGCAATGAGAGTTGAGATTCCATTGTAATTGATCCACTACGATATTTGTGACCTTATGATCATGAGAGTCTAAAATAGAACTGTGTACGTTATGACATTAATCTCGTTTCGGTTCATCTATCTGATTTCGCACAAATCTGAAGTATCGGAATGCTTAAGAAGGTTTATTAGCGAGATTGAGAATTAGTTAGATTTGAGAGTGGAGACTCTCAAAATAGATCGGGGACGCGAATATTCGTCTAAACTACACAGGAATCTCTATTTCGAGAAAAGTATTACGAGATTACTGACTATTTCTATTATTTCTTAGTAGAACGGAGTAATCGAGATAAGGATGAGATTTTGTTGGAAATTGTAAGCTCTATGATGGCGCAAATCAATATATCCATCTCCCATTGGGGAGATGTCATATTGGCTGCACTCTACGTCCTCAATCATATCTTATTAAAGTTCGCAGTCAATACTTCATTTGAGTTTTGGACAATGAGGTAGCCTGAATTTAACCACTTGAACTTATAGAGTTGTGTCACGATTTCTCACATTCACACGGTGAGTTAAGTCTACGAGAAAATACGTGTTCTTAAGTGATATAAACATATATATATATATATATATATATATATATATATATTACTTTTTCTTATTTTAAAATAAGCATTCTTTTTTTACCTATATAAAAACAGATTTTGTTTATTATTTTGTTCTTAAAAGTAGATAAAACAAGTTAATGAAAGACTATTTTTAGAATAAAATAAATTTTCAAAATAATAAATATTTTTTGTTGGGTCGGAATTGCAAAAATTTTTGAAAACAATCCAAAGATCAAATGATGATTATCGAAAAACATTTCTTTATTTGGTAATTCTAGTCATCGTTACTTAATAGATCATTATTTCTTATAAAATGAAATAATGAAATAATAAAATAATTATTAATTATTAAATAATAATTTAATTACTGCATATTTTATTCGCATCAATACCTACAAATTTCCTGGAAACTCCTTTTTCTCCGCCTTATCCAAAGCACAATAATGTGACCAATGGTTGCCCGGAATAATATTTAATTGTTTCGGTGATTAATCACTTATATCTATTAAATAACATTTTAAATTTGAATTCTATATATATAAAAATAGATGTTAAAAGAGTTTTAAACTTAATCTGACTTAAATTAGATTTAATTAAATTTAACGTAATTATAAAAAATAAATCATTTATAAAAAAATAAATAAATAGTTGTTCGGGATTTCTCTAGGTTCCTCCGATGTTTTACTTGTCCCTTTTCTATTTTCTCACGTTCTATTAGTTCATGTAACATGCATTTTTTATATTAATTTTATTAAGTCATATGCAATCAAATAATAATAACTTGATAATAAAATTTAATCTCACGAAACAAATTCTTTTCCTTTGTATGATTGAATTAGAAATATATATATATATATATATATATATATCTTTGATAAATTTTTTTCATTATAATTTTCACTTTTTTTCCTCTTTTCTTTTCTGAAAAGTGATGAGAGAATAAATTTAATTTTATTTCCCTTTGATAAATATATTCAGAGTGAAGTGTTCAATTTATATTATAATTACTATTTATAAAACATAACCACAAAATGAGGTGTTGGACCAGAACCAAAATCTCTTGAAATTCTACCTAATTAATCTATCTTATTTATATTCTATTTCATCCAACAACATTATTGGATTGAATCTTTGACAACGTTAGGTGAAAAACATAACTTTACAATATTTCGCCAAGTACAGCTAATCTTGAATGATCAAACCCAAAAATCCCAATCCTCGAGAATGACACCTTGGAGAGGAGAGAGGAAAAATCAACAAAATTGAGGTAGATGGATACAAAAGGGATCTAGCCGCCACCAATCGTAATCCAGAAAACACAACCATCAGATCTTTGGCTCTCAGATCTTTTCACTCCAAATCAGAACATTGAAATGGTCGCTACTGGGGTGGTGGATGGAAGATGGAGGGACAGGGAGAGAAGGACAAGAGACTCTCCTAAGAGAGAAATATCTTTTGAGGAAATATCTTAATATAATAGAAAAAAAAATTTTAAAATAAATATCTCAAATTATAGATTTCCTGAAATCTAAGTGAAAATAATAATTTTTTAAATTCATTTTTAATATTTTGAATTTTAAGTTTAATTTTGATTTTCGATTACAAATTAAGCACACGACTCCAGCAATTGAACTTGGACAACAGCACTTCTTGCTTTTGCTCGGCGTGCGCGGTGTTAAAATTCAACTCACACAAGCAATTGTCCGCGTCATCTTTGTTAGATGTAACCTTCTTTGTCAAGATTCTAAGTTATGAAAATTAAAATATATACAAATAATTTATATTTTAAAATAATTTTTAATTAAATAACTTTAAATATTATTATGTTGCTGATACAATGACACTAACAAATGGAGCTTATATGGTGTATGTAAATAGTTAAATCCCCTTAATTACAAAAATTAAAAATTATTTTAAAAAACGGATCAAATAAGTTTTTCATTCCTGAATAAGTATCATTATTTTTATTTTATTTTATTTTTTCAGTAAATCAAAAATATTATAAATACTTAAATTCATTTCATAAAAAATGTTTACTAAATATACTAACCAACAAATTATGCCTGTTTGTGTTAGTAATTATTATTTCAAATCCTATAGTATTAATTATTCTTTTTATTTTAATTAAAACAAATTAATTATTAAAATTAAGTAAAGTACTAGACAATTCAAATCTCTAAATTGACTAGGCCAAGGGTGGGTCACACTAAAATAGAAATTCATACAATGCAAGGATTTTCAATCATAAATAATCTATATTTAGATTATCTTATGGTGGGGTCTATCTTGAGGATATATCTCCCAAGAGACCAAGTCGGGTAACTTAAAAATCAATATTTTTAAATTCATTTTGAGATATATTCTATTTTGTATCGGCCTCTCGTAATGGCATGATAATTTCTCAGGTATCTGAGGATATATTCTTTTATATCAAAAAAAAAAAAAAAAAAAAATTCTTCATGACTTTGGTCGGAATTCTTACTTCCAAATAAAATTTATTAAAGGAAGAGCAGAGTTTCGGAGAAATTTGATAAGATGTTGAAACAGAGATTTGTAAGGAAGAGTACTTAAATCACCTAAAGGTACAATTTTACAACCGCTGTTAAACCATTTTAACCGAAATTTATGGAATGCTGCTATATGCTTATTGCACAATTTTGGTCAATATATTAAACCACACCCATAACCTAAAATTGTTAGCCGTACACCTCCACCTAATTTTGGTTGGTGAGCCCAATCTCATTCCCGGAAGACCACCCCAACGCCGCCCCTCCCCAAGAACAAAAGAAAGAGAGTGTTGTTGGGGGGTGAATCACTATAAATAGAAGCTAATAGCACCCAACATTTGCATGCAAAAAAGGAACAATAGTCAGTAAGCAACACATAAATTTTCTCATCCAAAAGCAATGGCACAAACCAATCACATTCTAATGCTTCTTCTTCTCTGGGCCATTGCAGCATTTTCAGAGGCAGCATATGCCCCCAAAACTACCAAAATGGTATTCTACTGGCAAGACTGGAATACCACCACTGCCGCTGTCACTAAACTACCATCTTACAAGTCCGGCTTCGGAACCATCCAGGTGGCTGATGACGCGTTAACCGTGTCATTGGACAGGAATTCGATCCAGTTGGGGCGGGCTCAGGGGATGTATGTGACCTCAGCATTGGATGGTTCAGATTTTCACATATTGGTGTCATTTGTGTTCACCGGCAAGGAGTTCAATGGGAGCACACTTGAGATACAAGGAGCAGATAGGCTTTTTGAGAAGTACAGAGAAGTGTCCATTGTGTCTGGGACAGGCAAGTTTAGGCTTGCCAGGGGTTTTATTATAATGGAGACTGTTTTTATAGACGTGGAAGCCAATAATGCCATTGTACGGGTTAATGCCACCATCCTCCATTACTGATCTCTCTCTCTCTCTGTCACAATGTGGCTAGGCTCCTTGGAAGTGAAACTTCAACCACCAAACAAGCCCGCTATTATGTTTGGTGCCATTTTATTTGGTGTGTACTATTAGGCCTTCCTTTCTAATGGGGATTGTAATAAGTAGGCATTGGTTGTAATCGATCAATAGAAAGATCTTATAATTGGTCTTTGGTGCCATTGCTTTCAAATATATTTATGTCTTTGCTTGTAATAATGAATTCTCTATAAATACTGATATATTATATAATAATTTAGTTGAAATAATAAATTATTAGTATTTCTTTTTTTGTTTTGTGTTATTTCTTGCTCAATTTCTCTCACAAATACAATATTCATATTATCATTTAACTCATCTTTTGGCACATAGGGGAGGCTCGAATTCGAGATTTCAAAGAGGAAGGCGATGATACCAGTTGCTTTATAACTCATTGATATCATTTAAGTCTTCTTTTCGTACTAAATGATGTGGCAATCAGAACTAATTACTAGTATAAATATTATAACAAGTGACAACTAATCACTAATCAATACATTATTTTTGCATGAGTTTGAAGCTATAAATTTGACCCTTACATGCATGACTACTTGAAACAAAGAGTGATCTCATTTAGAAAAAAGAGCATAGGCGGATTTTTTGGGCGGGGGGGATAGCATAGTCGGATTTGCGTGAGTGATCACTAGATCTTCATTGTAGTATCTTTTTTTTCTTTTTACATAGACGTGGTTGAATTCGGGATATTTAGGGGAGGAAGACGATATCAGTTGATCTATAGCTCATTGGCTCATTGGTATCTTTCGTTATGGGTGAAAACATCCCGAAGAGCTTGATTCACTGCAAATATATATATATATATATATATATATATATATATATATTTTCTGACCTTTTTTTTTTCCCATTTTCAACATTTTTGTCATCGCTAAATTATAGGCAAACCAAAGAGAAAATATTGAAAATGATGTCAAAGAAGATTTTGACGGAAAAATCAGGAAATTTAGAGAGATTGAAATTAATTTGACCTATAATTTATATTTACTATTATAAATATCATTAAAAGTAATAACTAATCACTAATAAATACATTATTTTTGTATGAGTTTGGAATTATAATATTATAACACGTGGGCAAGTTGCTCATGTGGCAGGTGAGATTATTGGACTTGCTCAGGTGGTGCATGCCACATCTGCAAGCCTTAATAGGTTTGATGCTAAATCAACAGTTACGTTGGTCCGACTCAACTTTTAATGCCAGCGTGTTACCGTTATTAATAGAGAAACCATTTCTTTTTTTGGTACAGATCGAGAAACCATTTCGTTATCCGTTTTGAATTTTAATTCTCGGGTGTTGCAAACAGGGAACTAAAACGTGCATTGACTTCATAGTTTTTTTTTTTTTTTTACAGTAATCCGTATTTAAAATTATATTTTAATTAATTTAATTTGAAATTTACATATAGTGACCTATTAGAAAGGTTATCTTCCCGACGTAATTTTTTTCATATCCAACCACGAGTCAAACTCAAAAATTTAATTAAAAGATCTATCTCATTAAATCGACTATCCATTAATGACTTCATAGATCTAATATAGTACGTAACTTGACCATGTCAATCTTGCATTATGGCGTGTACTTGATCATTGTGAAAACAAAAGAAAAAAAAAAAAAAAAATCTTGCATTGCCGAGTACTTGATCACATAGTCTTGCATTATGGCGTGGTATATAGGGTTGGTTCATATTTTTTTTAAATATTAAATTTTCATGTATAAGTTATATTTTATAAAAAAATATATATGAATTTGGATTTATTTCTTGTATTTGTATATTTTTACAATAAAAAATTTTAAATTTTCATGGATGTAGATAAAGGGTGTCCAAAATAATTCATCCTTTATTTATTTTTAGTTTTGGTTATGAGTGTGTAATTGTTAATTTTTATTATATTCTCTATAGCCGGCGCAAATAGACGAAAAGATGAAAACAGTGAAGACCACCAACCTGGAAGCGACAAGATAAGTTGATCAATGATGACTAACTTTCTGGAGAAAATGGCTTTCAACCAAACATTATGTTGTTGTCGGCTTGCTTTGTGAGGTAGATATCTGTAAAAATCAAGAGGAAAGGTGTACAAAATTGAATGTGAGAAAATTGAAAATATTCAATTCAGTGAACTTTGATATTGTTTCCGCATTATGCATAGACTAATAATAGTGATCATATTACGAGTATAATATTTTATTGTATAATCATTAATATGTTATAGAATTAGCTATTTATCCTGGATATTTTTTTTTATTACATAAAATCACGAAAATTATAAAAATACTATGAAGGCTCGATCACTAGAGCTCAGAAAAAACACTTGAGCAAGAGCTTAGGTGTCCCTACAAAGACTTTATCATGGGTGATTTAAGTTGAATTAGCGTGTGTCAATTAACTCATTAAGTTCATAAAAATCTCAATAATAAAATTAAATTTAGAATTAAATATAATACGGTCTGTGGTATTTATAGATAGAAGAGCTCGTATCATTATTGAATATTTAAATTTCTATAGAACGTAAAAAGTGAAAGGTTAAAGCATTAAACTTTACGCTGGCTCCTTGAATTAATTCGCGCTCTCTTGTCCCAAAAAAATAGCAAAATATTATTCAGGAGGTTTCCTATCATCTCCGAAAATATTAAGTTAATAGATGTTAAATTGCCATTCAGAAGTCATATGTCCTGTTTCCTATCATTCTACTCTTATGTTTTTCAAGAAATGCTCACGGCTAAGTTAAGATCTAACAATTAGTAAATTCGTGGTATGTTCATTGGTCCTCTTAAAAAGTGTCACTATCGCTGGCATAAAGTCTTTAGACTACAAAAAGCACATGCCAATTCTTCTTCTTCTTCTTCTTCTTCTTCTTCTTCTCTCTCTCTCTCTCTCTCTCCATAAATAGCATTTTCCGCCCTCAAACCAATTGCCTCAAGCTCAATTGGTCCCTAGAAAATGGCACCAAACAAAGTACTAAAGTCTTTCACTTCATTCTCTATCATCCTCCTAGCAATATCAATTTCCATAGAAGCCAAACCCCAACAAAAACAAACCAGCGTTGTGTTCTACATGCACGACGTCATCGTTGGCAAAAACGCTACCGCCGTGGCCGTCGCTGGAGTTCAGAACAAGGCATGGAAGGCCCTCGAATTTGGCACAATCTTTGTCATAGACGACAAGTTGACCCAAGCCCAAGACCGGAATTCTGCCCAGATAGGACGGGCACATGGGCTTTATGTCTCCTCGACACTAGATAAATCGGCAATCCGGATGACAATGTCACTTGTTTTCACTAATGAAAAGTTCAATGGAAGCACATTAGAAATTCAAGGGCCAGATATGTTTTTGGCGAAACCTAGAGAGGTTGCTGTGGTGTCTGGTACCGGAAAATTTAGGTTGGTTAGGGGCTATGCACTTATGGAGACTGCTTTTGCCGACTTGTCTACTTTCAATTCTATTCTCAAGTGGAATGTCACTGTTTTGCACTACTAAATTGGATTGTAATGATTCTGTATTTGATAATGAACAAAATGGAGGCAATGTGTGGGTCATGTCGAGGGCTTGTTTACTGGTGTGCTATATGAAGTTCTTCAAAAGTTTATGTAATTTTGGTGTGAATTTCTCCACATTTGCATTATATTTTCTCATGCTGATGAAACTAAATTTTGATATGATACAAATTTATTCATCCGTCAGACTAATTGCCCGACCTGATTTACTCTTTTGCAAAAGTGACCTACCAAATCTTCTTGTAGGGACACTCGAGTAGTAAAGTTAAGTGTTTTCGGTATTTGAATTTTCATGAGTCCATGCATGTATTTTCACTGTCATATGAATCACAAAAAAAAAAAAAAAAAAAAAAAGGATGACGTACCAAAATTTGCTGTCATGCATTAGATTGTGCTCATAGAGGGAAAAATACAAAAATTTCCAATAATTCTAATTAGTTCCCACATTATCAATACAAGCGATTGAATTCAAAGCATTATATTTAAATAGCCAATGAACCACATCTCAACTGACACCATCCCCCAGATCTCATGTTCAAGTCTCCTTATGTTATAAAAAAAAAAAAAAGGAAAGAAAGCATTATATTTTAATAAAGCAATTGATCCCTACATTAGTAAAAATTCCTATATTATTGTGTAAAAGTTCAAAGTTCATTGGTAAGGAGAATACAAAAAAGAAACTTGATAAAAGATGTTACTCTCAGGTAGGAGTTGATCATTTTGTTAATAGCGATGACTAAAACAAAGGTGATTAATTGTGAAAACTGTCATCAAAAGGTTCAGGTTATGGCATTCTTTGTAAGTTTTGAGTATCAAATTAATTGTGCTACCATCACACTACAAGAATAAAATTATATCAGAATTCCATATTAGCATTTGTTAGGAATAAACTAAAAAATACGAAAAATTGAAAAAAAAAAAAAAACACCAATAATCAAATCAAAGTTAAATCCAAAAAGATAATTATTTTATATAGTTCGATACTCATTTTTGAGTTCACAGGAGAATTAAGTTCTTTATTACCATAATAAATTGATACATTTAGTAATAATTTGTTTCAAAATCCAACCAAATCCAAATAAAAATTTGTTGAAACTTTCGTGATCGATAAAAAATCATAATCACCTAAAAAATTGTTAATTGAGAATCAGATTCAATCAACAAATTTTCAGTGAAAGTAAAAACTTGATTAACAAATAAAAAAGTTACCTCTTTAATTATTAATTACGCTGCTGCATTTGAATCTCAAATCTCAATAGGACTGTAGAATATGCAGACAAAGAAAGCGATCCAAATTCCTTGAAACGTCACCAACCCCTGCCTGACTTGGATTTCCAATTGAAGGATCTTGACAGTGGCATGTTTGAATTGAACATTCAAAAACCAAAATTTGAATTTTCCTTCCTTTTTTCTTTTCTTTCTTCCTCTTTTGACTGCACTGATCAATGGCTGCTTCAAGCATTCTTGTGCCCAGAAGTTTAATTCAAACCCACCAACCCACTTTTGGTGGACATATTTTGTAATTATGAAAAACCTTATCACCACGTGACATATCTTTTTAATTAAGATTTCATCTTAATATTTTTGTTAATTTAAAAAAAAATAAATTCAGTGTATAGATAAATCCGAGAAAACTAATCATAGCGGCATAAGAAACAGTATACATAAAATAAAGTTAAAGTCTAATACAATATTTATTTGCCTAACCCTTTTTCTGTGGCTTGATCATCTTGAGGTCAAAAGAAGAGGTGATGATTGTTTTTGCGTCCCTCTCTCCCCATGTCTTGTCTTATTTTGTGAATTTCCACCAGCCGCCTTGCTGCACCCGATTCATTGTACACTCGTATTTGGACTTAAAAAGAGTAGTAGGCCCCTCTTAATGCGACAGAAAGCTACAATAGTTTTAGTCAATTACGAAAGAAAGGATTAATAATCATAAACACTTGGTCTCGATCCTTTTTCCAAACGGCAATTATCGACGCAGCACCAACTTGGTAGCAATTGACATGACATGTTTGGTTGTTGAGACGGCGACTGAATGAATTTGAGGTGTTGGCACCCGATTCATTGTACACTCGTATTTGGACTTTAGAAGAGGCCCCTCTTAATGCGACAGAAAGCCACAATAGTTTCAGTCACTTACGAAAGAAAGGATTAATAATCATAAACACTTGGTCTCATTCCTTTTTCAAAATGACAGTGATCGACGCAACACCAACTTGGCATCGATTGACATGACATGTTTTGTTGTTGAGACGGCGGCGCCTGCATGAATATGAGGTGTTGGCATGTCACAATAAACATTAGCACATAATGTACACACCATCAATTCTTATACTTTAACTTTAATTTTTTTGTTTTCACTCATCGAGATCGAGATGGAGACAGAGACGGAGATACGAACTTAAAATCTCAATATTAAAAATGGGGAAGATACCCTTTAAATTAAAGTTCATTGGCTTAACCCCATGCATGCATTGAAATGACAAATGGCAAGTGTAGCTAATCTCTAAAAAATTTTGAAAAAAAAAACCTATATAATTGTAATAGGATTTATGACTCATTTGATAAAAAAAATCAAACTGAGTCATAAATCCTATCACAATCGTATAACCTATAAACATTTTGTTTTAAAGTTGTGCATTACATATACATAGATATTTTTACTTGCTAGTTGTTTGTGCCTTTCTCTCCATGGGGTGACCCGGCATCATCAAGTAAATCTATAGAGAGTTTCGTTGATTTGGAAAAATTATTTTCATATGAAAATTTTACATGGCTTTACTTTTAATTGAAAAAAAGGTTCAATAATTTATGTGTTTTCTCTCATTCAGTTTTGTATCCGATTCTTTCTAATCGATTCCTTACTATTAGTTAGATTTCAAACCCTTTCTCCCTTTCTATTTCTTATTTTTTATTTTTTATTTTTTATTTATTTTTTATTTATTTTTTTAGTTCTAACTCCAAAACTAACTAGAATTAAAATTGAAAATGTTCAAAATTAAAATCAAAATTAGAATCAAAACCAAAACCAACAGTTTTATCGGTGAAACCGGTACTGCTCCTTTATAGGGTGATTCTGGTTTCTCTGACTAAGGAATGGGAAACCGGAGATTTTGAAACCTTGCTCATGTCTATATGCAGGCATACTTCCCTGATGTCAAGCAAAACAACTTTTCAGTTTTGGTGCAGTCTATCGAGATAGTATGTTCTATAGTATGATAATTAAAAATTTATTTTCAACAAATCCAAAACTTATCAGTTTTGCAGAGTCTATCCACATGGTAGGCTGCATTGTCCATAATATCAACCAGGCCCACCTATATGAGGATTATAATCTATTTCCAAAAACTCATCAGCCTACCTAATAAGATTTATTCCTAGCCGTGTGTTTATCCCCGCCGAATGCATCGTCAACCACGTGCAAATTATGCTGATCTGACATGAACGTAGAGGACGAGGAGAATAGGCCATGGTTTGGTGGGATATTTTGATTTGACTCCAAGTAAAGGTTATTTGGCTATACAGACTTTTGGAAATAGTTTCTGCTTAGGCTCACGTACCACGCTTAAGTTTGGGGGAGTATGTCCAGATGGTATGCTGTATATACAGCACATATAAACCTCCCCTATTTATATGAAGATTTTGTATTATTTATTATATTCTATTCTATTTCCTAAAACTTATTAGCTTACCTAATAACAGTTGTTCCTAGCTGTGTGTTTATTCCTGCACATTGCATCGTCCACCCCATGAACTTCATTCAAAAAGGATATGAAAGGTGCCCCTGCAAAAGCCAATTATGCTGATTTGAGACGAAGAGACCAATATCCCATGGTTTGGCGAAAAAGGATTATTTTGTGTCTTCATCAAAACAGGAACGGAAAAAGTTCAATCAATAGTTGGGCAACATGTTCTCCGGCTGGGCCGGAGAAACTTTTGAATTTTTTTTTTCTTAGATATAAAATTTTAACTTTTAAATTTTGTAAATTCAAAAAAAAATTATAACCCCTCCCAATGACTAAAATAATAAAATTTTATATTTTAAAAGTTTAAAATAATATTTTATTTGATATTTGGATTTGTGAAGCTTCACCAAGATACCGTAAAATTTAAAATATATATATACATATAATACACAATTTTAAGGAATATATTATTATTATTATTACTTTTTACTTTTCTAAAAATGACTTTTTTATTCTCCATACCTATCCAACAATTATCCCCTCAAGAAAGAAAAAAAAAAGGTTGGCTACTATAATAACATAATTAATAATAGCCAGCAAGGGCAACCAAACATTTTTGAGATGTACCAGAAAAATCTATGTCAACGTACTCTTATATAGTTTTTTTTTTTCTCTCTTTTTAGCATGTTGACGTTGTGACGGATCGAAATTTTTATCAAAGTTTTTGTCAAATGTATATTACATTCTTACCATCTCTACATGTTCTTATCAAATTCTTTACCTACTATGTAATATTTAGTTGTCTCATAATTTAGTTAATGTTCTTTTCATAATTCTATCATTGTATTTTAGATATAACTAATATTCTGTTTGTACAATATTAGATCATTAATATTTTATCTATATGATCTAGATATATCAAATATATTCTATCAATTATATTAGATAAATGTGATATTCTCTATTTTTGATAAATCCAATAGTGAGAGAATATTGTCTATCGTTAAATTTAGGATTTAAAATCTATATATAGTCACTCTTTTTTCAATAAAAGTTTAAGTCTAATTTAATAAAAATATAAGATTTTTCTTTTACTCAAAATTTTCTCTCGACTTTCTTTCTCTGATAATTTTGATTTTCTTTATTTTTTTCATTTAGAGATTCAAAGAGACAGATAAAGAATTAATTATGAGAGAAAAGGCAATCAATTTCTTTTTTTTAAGAAAAATGTTACCGACGATTTAAATAATAACACAATTTCAAAAATCATGATTTTTCTTCTAATCAATAACAATCTTCTCAAAAGCGTCCAAGAATTGCTAATATCAGAATTTTTGGATAATCAATGTGATGAAATTCAGTAAGTTTATATTGAAATTGGTCCATCGCAACCTAAACTTCCTGAGTTTCCATCTTTTGGTCTGGCAAATCATCCACCTCGATTTCTCAAAGCATATTTTACTTGGTTAGATTATTCACCTTTATCTTGTTATCTTTTTAATATTTTTAGTATTTTTTATTAGAATTATATGAATTTTTAATACAATTTTACTTTATAATTTTGATTAACTATTGTTTTATGGTTCCCAGTAAGAATTTTCTAGCTCCCTGTTCTCCTGTATGAAAGAATTAAATAATAACTCACTGTTATATTTTTAAATCGAGGAATAATAATGATATTAAAGTTGGATATCATGAACAAGTAGTACGTATGATTTTAATAGTATTCAACAAGGAGAGTTAAAAATTTTAAAAATACTTCTCGCCTGAAGTTCTTTGCTTTTTTCTTTCTTTTTTTAATCATTAATTTGTTTGTTTAAAACCCTAATTTCGTATTTAAGATTCAACTGAGGAGCAATAAAATATCACATCTCATTATCTTCCAAAGTTTTCGAAAAAAAATTTGATTCTAGCCGAATCTGAGTAATCTTTTTATGAAAATTTTATATAACTTTAACTAAATTTAATCTCAATATTTTTTTTAAAAAAAAAAGTTTATAATAATAATCATCTAGAACAAATTAGATGTATTTTGTAAAAGAAATTGGCCGTTAAAGGGGAACTTGTTCATCGGAATATACTTTCAGAGACTAATATTGTAGATCACTTATGTATGCACTGCTGTTTCACTTGCCTTTTATGGCATAAATACTATTTTAGTCGGGATTTATCTTGGCCATTTTTAGAAACTATTTCTCCATTTTTTATGCTCAGATGGGGTTCAACTTTTCAATTCTATATTATAGGTTGGTCTTTGTGGCTACATTGAAATGGGATAATCTTCAATAGTGTTAGCATTGATTCATTGCAATTACTCCGGAAAATATAATTTTTTGCTAGCAGAATGGTGCATAACCGGTCTGATCTGAGACTACAACACCAACTCTTCTATTTAAATATCTCAGATATTAGGGTTCCTCCGGCCCTCAAGAAATCTCGGCCACCTGTTGCTTGGACTCCACTACCCAATGATACTTTCTGGGATTCAAATGCAGCAGAGTTATTAGCAATTAAAGAAGTGTTTTCTTTATTTGTTAAACGAGTTTTCACTTTTATTGAAAATTTGTTTATTGAACCTAATTCTCAATATATTAGCAATTTCTTGAGTTACTAAGACCTCGCATCGGTCTCGGAATTCAATCTCTATTTCTTACGTAACTGGATCGGATAATTCCATTGTTGATTTTTTAGCATGTTAAGATGTTTCTCACGAGATTCTTTTTTTTTTTTTTTTTTTTGAGTTTGGTTATAATTTGATTTTTAGTATTTGTTAATAAACATTTATACCTGTTAAAAAAACAAAGAATCTTCCGGAATAATTTTTAAAATGCCATAGCCATCAATCCCCGTGAATAGCAAAAGAAATCCCCACTTTTTTGGAAGAATCGCAACGGTGAACTTTGATATGAACAGCTACATAAAACTCATACAATAATCAATGATAAGTGGGATATATTACTAAATTCTTAATCAAGATCACGAATTTGACTCATGACTTAAATATGGAACAGACTATCTTGGGAGAGAAACCTCCTTAAATGGATTGCTATAAATCTCATACCGAAACTTTAAAAACCAGTCGATATAGTACAAAAAAAACTCATACGATATTTTATGAACTTATGTCATTTTTTTGGGGAATGAAAATCTACTTATAAACGTTATCTGCACAAAAAGAAGAAAAAAAAATAGATATCTTGTAATTATTGAAAAAAAAATGTCATTAAAAAGAAAAAATTGTATCATATCAAAATTATCTGCATGAGACAATATAACGCAAATATTGAGAAATTCACACCAAAATTACATAAACTTTTAAAGAACCAAGCCCTCAACATGACTCACACAAACACCTTTATCTCCATTTAGCTCAACATCAAATACTAAAACATTACAATCCAATTTAGTAGTGAAAAACAGTGACATTCCACTTGAGAATAGCATTGAAAATAGACAAGTCGGCAAAAGCAGTCTCCATAAGTGCATAGCCCTTGGCCAGCCTAAATTTTCCGGCACGGCAACCTCTCTTGGTTTCACCAAAAATCTACACCATGCGTTGCAACGTCTCTCTGCGACGCCACATATTTGGTGTCACAAGACTCACGGGAGTCCGTCAAGCGATGCACATCGCAAATCTAGCATTACAAAGGCGCATTATTTGTGTAGTAGTGTGTCTCTGTGCGTGCGTGCGTGCGTGCGTGTGTGTGTGTGTGTGTGTGTGTGACCCTGGTGATTACTGGTATAATGGAGATCCAACATGTAAGTGTGTATACTGTGTGTGTGTGTGTGACCCTGGTGATTACTGGTATAATGGAGATCCAACATGTAAGTGTGTACACTGTGGTGCATTCTTTTGGTATGGGGAGAGGGTTAGCAAGCTTTACAATTCAAATAGCCCAAAATTTTCCTTGTGTTGTGTTGCATGCATAATAAAATGAAACATCCCTTTCAGATGTTCTTAATGATCTGTATTTTAGTAGAAGTGAGTACAGCAAACATTTTCATGCAAACATTCGAGCATACAACAGGATGTTTTATTAATTAGGGTATATGTAATTTTATTTATATTATTTTTGAATGAAAATTTTATTTTTATTTATATTATTTTTGAATGAAGATTCTATCTTAATATTTTTGTTAATTTAAAAGAAAAACTTTAATACAATATATAGACGAATCACACCATATATCATAACTGTATAATTTCATTTCTTACTTATTTCAAAGAGGCCAGGTACGGTGTCCTTTAACTCTTTGTTGGGTTTTGCTTTGGACAGGACACGCTGGGCTGCTTCCGAGATCCCTCTTTTGAAACAAAAAACAAAAAATAAAATTTATAGGCTACCAAAAGAGAGTGAGAAACACCTAAAATGGAAAGGAGCACGTATAGACCTTTTCTTTTTTGTTTTTATTATATCAATTAGTGTCCTGAGTTATAATTTAACTAATTTGGTTCGGATTTATTTAAGGAGATTATCTTTCTAATATAATTTTTTTTATTCTCAAATCGTAAGTTAAACTCAAAAATTTAATTAAAAAATTTAATATCACATCTATTAAATAAACTCCTGTCCGTCCACGCATAGACCTTTTCTGTGAAGCGGTTTGGCAGGCCTGTCCGTCGGCTATCTGAGCAAAACCCAACAAGAGGAAAACGACGCCCTACGTGCTCTTGGCCCGATGGCGCGTAATTCTGAGTCTCTCCTATATATATATATAAAAAAATAATAGACAAAATCTGATCACTTTAATAGAGATAATAAAAGAGTAATATATTAGCTCAGGAAAAAGAATATTTTAACAAATGTTATTAAAAATCTCAAGATTATTATTAAAAATTTAAAAAGTCATAAAAATCTTTTAGAATATAAAAATTATGACTTCTGTCTACATCAATCTCTGTCTCTAATTTCTTTCCACTCAAAAAGAGGATTTCTTTCAAATGTAATTTTCACACACGTAAGACAAGAAAGAGATGGATGAAACCAATATCCAGTTCAAGAAAAGAAACGTTGAGGAGAACCTAAGAGACCAACAAACAGTAATTAACATACTTACCAAGGAAATGAGGAAGAGAGACAGGAAAAACATCATCTTGGAGGAAATATCAAAGGTCCCGGAACTAGAGTCCCAAGCCAAGCTTGCCATGCTTGGAGCTGCAATGAACAAGAAAAATACAGGCCTAAGCATAGTCGGAATGCGGTTGCTTCCTGATAACCTTTGATAAAGTGTGACGAAAAGTACCGAATAGTGAGCCATTCCTAGTGAGAACAAAAAAAGTGCAGCCTCTTTCCACCCCATTTGTGCTGCAGCCGAAGATCCAGCTAAGTTTCCAATCACTAATAGCTGACTTGTTGGATTTGCCACCATCGATAGAAACCTCTTTCCTTTCGTAAACCATTGTCCATATATTTTCACATCAAGCACCAATATTGGAACCGTGAAAACCCACCAAAGAATCAATCGGAGACAGAAAAGGCGATGATTGAAGCAAGAGAAGCCACGAAATCCATGGAGCAAACAAGTAGTTCACTCCTATGTGGTCTACTCGGCTTTCACCCTCTCAAAATCTATGAAACACCTCCACAAGTAGACAACTGAGAAAGCGCCTAATGTGAATAGAGCAATTGACATTAGAAGGACAAAAGCTGTGGAAGGTAACATGCGATAAGCATGGAAAGTTATGTGACTATGGCATTGATCTTTCCCTTCTCCCAGAGTTTTCCATAGCAAGGGTTGACCACATAGAGAAAGGCCTATTCTAAAATACCCAGCATGGAATTGGATTAAGATTTGTGATATCAAATGTTGTTTAGCAACAACAATGTTGTTCAACGGCTCAGTTGTGTTAGGGGAAGTTTCTATGTTAACTGTTATCTGGATTTGTTGTGTAGGTGATGCATTTTGATCTTCCATTTGAGGTTTCTTTGAGAAATAAAATAGTTGTCTGTCTAAGATAGTCATGGAAGGACAACATATATACTGTGAATGCGTGAGACTAAAAGCTAGTATTCAAATATTACGTATGAAACTTTGAAAATATTATGTTGATTGATGGAGAGAGGCGGGCCGCTGCCTGGGCTAGTATTATGGAGTTCTCTTACCTAAGATGGCTGTTATAAAGTAAGCAAATAGTGCAAATTTTCGGCTCACAATGCTATACGGCACATAATAATCACAGTATTTTTTTCCCTCCCTCGAGAACACTCATATTTTTATTAATCTAATTTTAACGTTTGCAAAGACCTATTTAATAAATTTTTCAACGTAATATTTTTTATTCTCAAATTTTAAACTCATAATTTAGTAAATAATCTAACACCTCATCTTACTATATCGACTCTATGTACCTTAAATTGAATATTTTATGATTGAGAGAACACTAAATCCTCCCTTTTTGTCTGAAAGGAGGTGAAAAACAAATAAGGGTCAACGGCAAAACGTCAAAACCACAATTCATTTTTAACACATTTTGGTAGACCGAAGAGTTGGGCTGTTTGTGAACAGATATGTCAACGAATGTTGATTGAGCTTTCCTCCAAATTTCCTACCCCATTCCCCCGTTTGCTAGTCCCATTGGATGAGTTGGTATGCGAGCATTAACTCCAAAGGTGACCTAAAAGTGGTGCAAGTTGGTCCTCTTGGCACAACTTGGTCATAATGTTTATTCAATTCAAGTCTCAGAATTCACTTTATAATAATAAAAAAAATAATACAATTAATATGATATTAAATTAGGTACCCACGTCAAAAATAACGGGCCAATAAATTCATTTCAAAAAAAGTGAATTAAAATTGTACCAGCGAGACCATAGACTTGTGACTGCCGTGATCTTTGTCCAGCCTTCTAATTCTCTGATCATCGAATTAACTAATGAATTTTGAACCAAATTGATTTTCTTGTATATTGAATATCATCATTTTGCGCGTAAAATTAAGAAAAATACAAAAAATGCTAAATATATCTACTGAATTTTACATGTCAATCTATCTTTAACTCCTAGATTGGACGAAAACGGATACTTGAAAATAGCACTTTGTAAGAGTACATGATATAAAAATATGAAAAAAAAAAGTGTAAATATAGAAAATATAAGAATTATTATATAATTATTAATTTTTTATAGAAATAATAAAATAACCATATTTTATAATGAAAATTTAAAATGATCATATATATAATTATTAATCATAGGATAAATAATATAAATAATAATTAAATTAATAAATAATTTACTAAATATGAAAAAATGTATATATATATATATATATATATATATAATATAAAAAATTTGTCGAACACTAACTGTAATGGATAAGATATGAATTGCAAATTGGAAAATGCAATAAAAGAAGTTTTGCTTCTTCATCTTCCAACCTGTTTTCGGATACGTTTTATAATGAAAGATATTATTATTATGATGATACACAACAGAAGACATTATTGTTGTAAAATACGTATATTATAAGAGAAAAAACATTATCGTCAAAGATTGTGCATATTACCAAACAAAAGACATTACCATTTGTAGATTTTGGAAGCTACTTAATGCGGACATTATCATTTTTTAAATCAATCAATAAATATCATATATATATATATATATACACATTATTATTATGATTTTTTGAAGTTACTCATTTTTTTTTTCAAACTAATGATGTTCCTTTGCAATTGAGTCCAAGATGTTCCTTTGCAATTGTATTTATTTTTGTATCTATATTAACAAGGACAAAATATCTATCCCTAGCAAGCATGATCATTAATTGAATTCATCATAAACTAAAACATTCCTCAGTATCAAAGAAAAAGACTTACCTTCAAAATTTGAAGAACTCTTGTTTGCTTTTTTTATAAATTCATCACGAAGCATGTGGTTTCCACCTTCAAAGTAAAGATGCAATGAGAAATTTAAATAAATTTCGAAGACGAGCATGATTTTTATATATAAATAATAATTAAATTAATAAATAATTTATTAAATATGAAAAAATGTATATATATATATATATAATATAAAAAATTTGTATAAATATTTATTAAATAAATGTGTTAAAATATTTCAAAAATGAAAAAGGTTAATATTAAGAAATTTTTTTTGGCATCTACCCTCTTGCCTTTTATGCATAAATGAAATGTCATAACTCCTTTTGTGTGGTTGAGATTTATTTAATTTTTTGATAGATGAAAAAATCTCGAACTTAAAACTTTTAAGGGAAAGAGTACAGTACTTGTTGAACTATAGCACATTTTTTTGGGTTGAGATTTATAAACATGAATGATGATTAACAAAGGAATTGATAACCAAAATACAGTTAGTTTAACGAGAAATGTATTAAGTTTTTTAATTAAATTTTAGATTTAAAAATCTAAAAAATAGAAAAAACTATATTATGAGAGTTTTCTCTTAAATTAGATCGTATAATACTTGAATTGAATTAATCTAAACATGCTTTTGGGAATTGGTCGGCTATTGAAAAAAAAAAAAAACATATGAATACCAATGTGGGTTGACTCAACTAGCTGTGGGGTTCAATATTCTTAAACATGACTGAAGTTCGACTCTCGTTGGGAGTATCGGACCCTCATGTGTATGGAGCGTTCCCCATTAGGAGACCCGTCCTCCAAAAGGAGCCACTACAGTAGTCAGTCTGGATTAATCGGAGCGAAATTTCAGATACCAGACAGTATCCAACACATGGTAAAAAGAAAAAAAAAAAAAAAAAAAAAAAAAAAAAAAAACGATATGAATTGATAAAATTTTGGGCCAGTGGAAGTTGCCTACTACTTCGTGTTTGTTTGGGCTGGTGGAAGGCCCAAACTCCCATAAGCGTTGTAAGAGGGGAAATGTGGCAACGAGATCGTACTTGTAATTTAACCAAAAGATTTTTGTCGAGAAATTCTCGACGGGGATTACTCACAAATCCTTTTTTATTTATTAGAAAGCCGTGATTTTACAAAATTGCTAAGCCGAGGGATAGAAAGAGAAAAAATTTAAATAATGTTAGAGGTATTAAAATTGAAAATAATAATATTTTTTGTAAGGAATGAGAGTATAATAAAACGTTAGAGGGATTATTTTTATGACATCTTTAACATTGAGGGTATAAGAGATACCAGCGATATTGTGATATCTGTAGAGAAAATCAATAGAAATTTTAAAAGTAAGATTCGTTATCATGAAATGAAGAAAATTTCAAAAAATAAAAATTAATAAAACAATAGAATCTAATGACATCTCTATAGAAGTGTGGAAGTGTTTGGATGAAATAACGATAGAAATATTGATAGATGCTTTTAACAAAATTTGACAAATCAAGAATATGTCCCAAACATGAAACATGGAAAGAGAGTACAGTTGTACTTTTATATAAAAACAAAGGAGATGTACAAAATTATTCCATTTATAGGGGAATTAAACTTATTAGTTATATTATGAAATTGTTGGAGAAAGTAATAGAATATATATATTGAAATTGGAGATAAATATGTTTCAAATTCAATTTGAGTTCGTACGAGTACAATTCACCATCAAAACCATTTACTTACTCAAATATTTGATGAAAACGTTTAAAATATAGAAAAAAAATTTACATATAGTATTCATTAATCTAAAAAAAACATATGGCAAGTTTTTCTAAAATATATTGTGATGGACGTTGATAAAAAAAGTGATATTCTAGAGATGAATTGATCTTTTCAAATATATATATATATATGAGAAAACTATTATCAATATAAAAATTTACAGAGTTTAAACGATAACTTTCTAATAAATATTAGATTTTTCTAAAATTCGTTATTAATTTTCCTTCTATTTATAATAGTGATGGATAAAATAACGAATAATATTCAAAATGAAACCATAGTGCATGTTTCTTACCGGTGATATAATGCAAATAGATAAAATTAGAGAGATTATTAGTGTTAAATTAGAGTTATGAAAGGATACACTAAAATTTAAAAAAATTTTAATTGAGTTAATCAAAAACTGAGTATATAAAATATACATTTGGTAGAAATCATTAGAATTATAAAAAAACGATTAATTTAAAATGACATAACGTATCATAAAATGAACGTTTTAGATATTTTTGATCTATAATTCAAAATAATAACAATATAGATAGAGATATAAATTATATGATCCAAATGGGTTGAACAAAATGGAAAAGTATATTTGGAATTTTTTGTAATCGCAATATACCATTACAGTAGAAGATAAAATTTTATAGAATTATAGTAACACATGTATTATTATATGATATCGAATGTTTGATCATTAAACAACAATAGGAGTATAAAATGATAGAAAGATGAGTAGTAAAACTAAAAAAAGAAAGATTAAAAATAAAGAAATATGTATTAAGTTGAAAATTGGTTAAATTGCGGACAAAATAAAAGAATATCGTCTAAAATGATTTGAACATGTGTAACAAAAATCCAAAAACACATCAATTAGGAGGAGTGAGATTTTAAATATAGGAAATTTAGTGAAACGTCAGAATAAACCGTTGAAAATTTAGACGCAAATTATCCATAAATATATAAATGTTAAGAGTTTAGTTGAGAATATAATTTTAAATATAAATAAGTGGTATAAGAAAATTCAAACCAATTGAATTATTATTATTATTATTTTAAATTTCTATGAATAATTTATTTTTAATTCTTTTTTATATTTTTTATATTTTTATTTTTTTTTATCTTGTATTAGTCTTTTAAATGATTGATCTCAAATTTAAAATTAAAATTCAATTTTTTGTTATTATTGTGATAGGAAAACGTGAGTTTAAAAATATATAATAAGGGATAACACTACATACAATTAATGGAATAAACTAAATTGATTAAAAATTGAACCAACCAGAGGTTAAGCCAGCAAATCCTGTTGGGGCCATAAAGTAATAATTAATGAAAATTATAAAAAAAATGTATTAAAATTTAGTATAATTTTAATTAAAAGATAAAAAAAATTAATAATTTATAAAAATTATACTCAGCACTTTTTTATTGATTTAAATTTATCTATAATCGATTTTGAACTAAAAAAGTTATCAATTTCTTTTTCAATATAAATAACTAATCCATTTGCAAGATACTCATCTTCTATCTTGTTACGCAGTCTGGTTTCCAAAATTTTCATTACTAAGAAAGTATGTTTACTAATTGCTGCTAAAATTGAAAAAGTCAAAATAAAACGAATCAATCGATCATGTTGATTAATGAGAAATTATGATATTTGTAGATGAAGGCTTGGATCATGTTCCAAAGAAGTAGAAGACATTTGTTCTGTAACAATTTTTGGACACTTTAGAGAAAATTACTCTTGATTAGGAGAAAAATTATGATTTTCGGAAACTTTAATTATTGATAATCATTTTCTTAAAAGATGAATTGATTGTCTCTTCTCTCCCAACTGATTTTTTGTCTGTCTCTCTAAATTTTTGAGTGAGTCAATAAAGAAAAAAAAAAGTAGAGAAAAAAATTTGACTGAAAAAAAATATTATATTTTTATTAAATTAGAGTTAAACTTTATTGAAAAGAAATCTTCTATATATATATATTTCAAACCCTAACTTTAATTATATATAGAATTCTCTGACTATTGAGCTTACCAAAAATCATAATTGTTAAATCCAACCCGTATATCTTGAAATTTATGGTTCAACCAGTTGAACCGTTAGGTCATTGGTTCAACAGGTTCATGGTTCAATTGGTTCAACAGGTTCACGGTTCAACTTGAACCGTTAGATCATTTTAATCATTGATTTTTTAATTATTTTAAAATATATAATTATATTTTAAAATATAAAATATCAATCACAATATTTATAAAAGATAATATATATTTAAATTTACACCATAAATAATATTTTATAAATATAATAAAATGAAAATTTCTCTATTTCTCTAAATTTATCTTTTATCTTTTATTATTGAGAAATATATTTCTCCAAATATTATTTATAAAAGATATTTTACAATAATTTTCTTTAAATTCTTTCTTTTTCTTAAGAGAATAAAATGGTGACATCATTATTAATGAGAGATTGATTAGGTAATAATTTTTTTCTTTTCGAGTTTTGGAATACGTTGGGAGTTTTCCCAATTCTTTGAGACTTCTTATTTTTTGAATGGGAAAAGAGCGATTATTATGACGAGATGGTGTATTGTGAAGGTGATTTTTTTTTTTCTTTTTTGTTCTAATTTTTTAAATATGTCAAAAACCAGTTCGAGGACCAATAAGACTTATGATGAGTTTTGTAAAAATTTTGTGGGTCATATGGGTTAAGAGTCGGCTGATTATTGATCCATGAGTTTTTATGGATTGATTGTATAAATTATCTGATTTATGAATTGACTTATAAAATATATAGGTCGAGAATCGACCCACCGGGTCAATTTGGATTTAACAACTGTACCAACAATAGAGAATATTTCATTTACTTAATATAATTGATAGAATATTTGACTTATTTTATTTATATAGACAAAAAATCTTTATTATAGCAACCAATTTTTTTTCCTTCCTGGGATACAATTGGTGGATAGACAGAGAGAATAGAAATATTAATTTTAGAAAGATAAAAAAATTTATGATATATTCTTTAAAATTGTGTAATATATATATATATATACATACATATATTTTAAATTTTAGGATATTCTAGTTAGATCTCACAAAACCCGATTATCAAATATAATATTATTTTAAAATTTTAAAATACAAAAATTTTATTGCCTTAAACATTTATAGGGATCATAAGTTTTTTTTTTAGGAAGTTAAAATTTTATGAAAAAAATTTGAAGAATCTTGGGGGCCATCATTTGAAGCGGTCATAACTTATTTTTGGTTCACAAAGTTTAAAAGTTAAAACTTTATTAATTAAAAAAAAAAAAAAAAAAAAAAAAAAAAAAAACCAGATTCAAAAGTCTTGGGGCTAGTTGGATCCGGCCCTGGAACCAACTCCTTACCGCGGTATATATTCGCCGGGTGATGCCCGCTCGTGCCACTCGTTAGTCTTTCTTTGTTATCATTTCCTTTTTTGTTTCGATAGTATTAGAATTTTACTCGATTAATTTAATTCAGATATTATGAAATCTATTTTAAAAATTAGTTTTTCTAAATCCTTTTTCATCATTCTCAAAACTCAAAACTGAGACTTCTAAAAAAACAAAAAACAAAAAACCAAAAGAAAGATCCAATTTATATTCAAATATAACATCATTCACTACACCTAACTAATCAATATTGGAATTCTTTGTCAAAAACTGTCCATATATAAAAAAAATATTCACCTCATATGGGTCCCATAAAAGCCTTCGTACAAAAAGAGCCCTAGTCTTTACGTTGGGAGACCCTTTTTTCTTTATATTTTTTTTCTTTTCTATTAAAGTGATTGTTAGGTCCATACAAGGGCATCCATATGAAGTTTCCATAAAGATTATGGCACCACCCATTAAATATTCACATCAGATGGGTCCCATAAGAGCCTTAGTCCGGAAAGAGCCCTTGTTTTTTGCTGGGAGACCCTTTTTCTTTCTTTATATTTTTTCTTTTGTATTAAAGTGATTGATCTAATTTGTTAGGTCTTCAGAAGGGCGTCTAATCCATATGAAGTGCCCATAAAGATTATTGCACCACCAATTAAATTACATGCATGTGATTTGTAAAGTTTGATAAGATGTGTGATTACCAAATTGATTACTCATGAAAGAAAAGCTTAAGATTATTAAAATTTTATATGGTGTGATGCAAACAAAGCCTAAGATTACATGCACAAGATAACATAATCTTTTATAGTTATCTCCAATCTGGGATACTCCTAAATCTCTTAGTTTGTCTCGTTTTACATTAATGCACGTGAAATTTTGAGAGAGCTTAGAGATTAACTATGTGATATATTAAACCAAGTTATGGTTTAATACCTTACTATTTCTTTTGTATAAAAAAATTATAATTCGATATTTGACCAATAAGTTCTTACTGCAACTTTGGTGCACAAGAATTATTTAGTATAAGAGGAAGATAACGGTATATCCGTTCGGATTTTCACTTTATTTGAATGATTAAATATTGCTAAAGTGAATCTTAATACATTTTTTATTGTCCATATGATGACTATATTTAAATACAAACGTTGGATGCTTTTGTCTATTTAATTTAAATTTATGCAGATAGGTCTTTGGGTGATGAAGCAATCTCAATGTGATGAAGCAATCTCCATGTGGTTTATGAGCCAATTGCTGACTCACTACTCTTTGTCGGATTTGACTCGAAAATGGGGCATATGATTATTTGAGGTTAATATCATAAAATATTTCGAGTTCCCGGGAAGGAAAATACTTTTTTTTTTTAAATCTCATAATGTTATGATTTAAGCCTTAAGGTATAGGGAGGTGTTTAAGATGAGGGATAACTATGGATCAGGTTATGTTAATCTCATATCCGACTCTAAATTTTAAGTATGATATCTATATTCGACCCTAATATGACTAGGGTCAAAAAATAAAAAACTATAATTGACCCTGTGAATTTTTCTAAAAATATGATCCGATATATAATATACGCTTAAAACCCGATCTGATTCGACCTTTTACTGACCCATATTCGACCCATCAAACCAATATCTTTGAAAATAAAACAAATATTTCAAAAAATAAAAAAAAATGGTGAAATACAGGTAGCCATCTAAAATTGTCTAAAGCCAACTCTCAAACTTTGATAATAATTGGAAAAGATTAAATTATACACATCTAACTCATAGAGTGGTCGATTTTCAAAATTTTTTGCCTTGAAAATCTAATTAATCAAAATACACCTAGATACATCAAATAAAATTTCATTAACCAAAATCCAGAAAAAAAAAAAAGAACAAAAAAAACTTAAAATTCATATTATAGGACAAATAAAAAGCATAACAAATGTTCATAAAAGTAGGAAAATGAAACGTAGGTTCGAGAGAGAAACCTATGAGAGTGAGAGAAAGCAAGAAACTGACAACGGTGTACTTAGTTGTGCGAGGTTGTAATCTGGAATAGAGACTCTTTTAACTACTCTAATTGTGTCCGGTGTGTGGAGGGTTTTGTTGTGAAAAAAAATCATCAGTGGAGAGAGGCAGCGATGAAGGGGATGAATGTGAAAGTGAAGCTGGACTTTGGTGACAGCAGGTAGAGGCGGTGATGGGGAAAGTGAAGCTCCGGTTTGGAGGCGGCATAGATGATAGGTGAGAGACAAAGCGGCTAGGGCAACGGAGAGCGATATTTGTTTGAAAAAGAATAAGATTGAGATTTACTGTAAACCTTAAAAATCAATTTTTAGTTTAATAATATTATATTATGATAAAATTTTATTTTATTATAAATTATTATGAATTATTTATAATTTAAAACCAAACAGACCAAACTACTCTTATAGTAAAATCCGATCCTAACATGAACACAACATTATTAATAATTTATCTGACCGAGTTAGATATTGTCGTTCCTATTTAAGATCCCAAAAAGAGAAAATAATGTGTAGTCGGGCTTAAAAAGAGTAGTAGGCCCAAGCCTGCCGGTTTAGGCCTATCTAGACTTTGTTCTACTCAAAGTGCCATGTCAGTAATTGGATGGTAAAATTATCATTTACTAATTTAATAATAAAATACTAAATTCTTTTTAAAAAATCTTGAATTTAAGTTTTAAAAATAAAAATAAATAAATATTGAGAGAGTCAATTCCAAAGTTGAACACCACAACTGCTCAAAATGGATTAATTTTGAGTTTCGGATACCGGTTGTTAAGTAAAAAAAAAAACTATAACATAGGAATTTTCTAATTATGGATAATCGGTAGTTATAGAAATAAGGGCTCTCCAATAATAATTAAGACAAATTCTTATAATTCAAATTTTAAAAATCCAAAATAAAATCTATACTAAAATTAAATGGCAAGCCTCTCCTGGATCTCTGTGTTTGCAGAATAGTATTTATGTAATACGAATCTCTTAAAAAATGAGGAAAGATATATCATTTTTTCAATAAATTCAAAGTGCCTTATTTTCATTTTTATTTGATGAACAACATTTCTTTGTAGAAAATTTTTTAAGGATATGCATAGATTTTTTCTTAGGGTGGTTTTGAAATGACAAATTTGTAAGATATGTATAAATTTTTCCTAAGCATAAAAAGGAAACAATATGCATTTTCACTAATACTGGCAATTTTTTTATTTTTTTTATTTTTTACGGCAGATGCGGTTTAACATTGTATAACCTTAGATAATGGCTAAAAAATTTCTCATCCGAGATAGAGACTAATGCAAACACTGATATTAATCGAGTAAGAGAGAGATTTTAAAAATAATTAGATAAAGACAATAAAATATGATATGAATTATCTGAATATAGATGAAAATATAATATAAAATGAAGTAAAACGACGTAAAAATATTTATAATGCCAATCCCACATAAAAAATATGATTTTTGTTGTCGCATGAAATCATACTGATATGTATACGATATGAAATAAAATATAATAGTATAAAAAGATCATTCGACTTAATGAGATAAATATTTGCTTGTTGTTTTGGTGGGTTGTTGAGAGAGAGAGAGAGAGAGGAATTGTCATTCTTGAAACATATATAAACCAGAGGTTACATGTATGACAGGAGATTAGCTTACTTTTTTACATTATCAATTCCCCCTTTTTTTTTTTCAAAAGCTAATGCTTAGCTCCAACTTTCTCATCTTGAGTTGGAGTTACTAATTAGTCCAAAGAGATGGCGAGAGAATCAATGGGTCATTCTATAGAGCCACTATTATATCGACTCAGAGAAGTGCTGCCTGCAAAGAGCATTTTGTTGTTCAGAGCAGTGAACACCATCAAAACCAGAGATACCAAAACTGAGAGTGCTGATAACCCTAGCTTTATTCCATGGGCAACTCCACCCTTCACTTCTTGGGCATACTTTGCAGATGCCAAAGCTAAGACTGACAGTGGAAATGAATAGGCCCACCATGCCACACTGTACTTTCTCATTGATTTCTTGAATAATGTTGGCCTTGATACCTATTTCCTCACAAAATGCCAAAAATAAATTATATACTTTTACTATTAAACTACTTTTTTTTTGGCTAAAATATAGAATTAATAATAGACAAAACTAGCAATGACCTATAGCACCATCCCCTTCCCCTTTAAAGGTATTGAGTTTGAATCTCTCCTATATATATATAAAAAAATAATAGACAAAACTAAGTCACTTTAATATAGATCGTAAAAGGGTAATATATTAGTTTAGAAAAAAGAATATTTTAGCAAATGCTATTAAAAATCTTAAAATTGTTATTAAGAATTTAAAAAGTCATAAAAATCTTTTAGGATATAAAAATTATAACTTCTGTCTAAATCAATCTCTGTCTCAAATATCCATCGGAGGATAATTGGGATATTAGAATAACGAATAAGAAGTATTATGTTTCCTAAAGCATTACATTAAAAGGTAGCCATCGATTATCCTGCAAAACATAGTATAAAACATAAAATCAGAGGATGCAAAATTAACCACAAGTTTGTCGTTTAAAAGTAGAAACAACAGCATCAATAGGGCTTTTAATGATTACGAGCTAGCAAGGGAGAATAAGAAGCATCTATCAATTTGCATAGTATGGCAATGGTTATTTGGGGTGTATAGCACTATGCAGTCACTGTAGAAAGTACTTCAAATTGAGTCATCGTCCCAAATTCTTTCTTACCACTTACTGTTGTCCGGCTATATTGGAAATCTATGAATGGTTGTCGATTGCTGCCTTTGGTTGACTAAAGTAAACCGTCGATTCATCAAGTTGATATATATTCATGTTGCTGCACGCCACTCACTCACTCTCTCTCTCTCTCTCTCTCTCTCTCTCTCTCTAGGACCTTTTTGGTTTGAGAAATGAAAATAACAAGCGCACTAGTGTGAAAGATTTCCATTGTGGCCTACTTGAATTTTTATTCTAAACACGGTCACTTTCAAGTTTCACCTAATTTCTTTCCACTCTAAAAAAGGATTTCTTTCAATTGTAATTTTCACACACGTCAGACAAGAAAGAGATGGATGAAACCATTATCCAGTTCAAGAAAAGAAACGTTGAGGAGAACCTAAGAAACCAACAAACAGTAATTAACATACTTACCAGGGACATGAAGAGGAAGAGAGACAGGAAAAACAGCATCTTGGAGGAAATATCAAAGGTCCCGGAAATAGAGTCCCAAGCCAAGCTTGCCATGCTTGGAGCGGCAATGAACAAGAAAAATACAGGCCTAAGCATAGTCGGAATGCTGTTGCTTCCTGATAACCTTTGATAAAGTGTGACGAAAAGCACCAAATAGTGAGCCATTCCTAGTGAGAACAAAAAAAGTGCAGCCTCTTTCCACCCCATTTGTGCTGCAGCCGAAGACCCTGCTAAGTTTCCAATCACTGATAGCTGACTTGTTGGATTTGCCACCATCGATAGAAACCTCTTTCCTTTCGTAAACCATTGTCCATATATTTTTACATCAAGCACCAATATTGGAACCGTGAAAACCCACCAAAGAATCAAATAGTAAAATGTTTTCGGAGACAGAAAAGGCGATGATTGAAGCAAGAGAAGCCACGAAATCCATGGAGCAAACAAGTAGTTCACTCCTATGTGGTCTAAAAACTCGGCTTTCACCCTCTCAAAGTGTATGAAACACCTCAACAAGTAGACAACTGAGAGTGCGCCTAATGTGAATAGAGCAATTGACCATAGAAGGACAAAAGCTGTGGAAGGTAACATGCGATAAACATGGAAAGTTATGTGACTATCGCCTTGATCTTTCCCTTCTCCTATAGTTTTCCATAGCAAGGCTTGACCACATAAAGAAAGGCCTATTCTAAAATACCCTGCATGGAATTGGATTAAGATTTGTGATATCAAATGTTGTTTAGCAACAACAATATTGTTCACCGGCTCACTTGTGGTAGGGGAAGTTTCTATGTTAACTGCTATCTGGATTTGTTGTGTAGGTGATGCATTTTGATCTTCCATTTGAGGTTTCTTTGAGAAATAAAATGGTTATCTGTCTAAGATAGTCATGGAAGTACAACATATATACTGTGAATGCGTGAGACTAGAAGTTACTATTCAAATATTGCGTATGAAACTTTGAAAATATTGTGAGGATCGAAGGACAAAGGCGGGCGGCTGCCTGGGCTAGCCTTTTTAGACTTCGATGTCATTTAGTTGGTTCGGGTCCTTTACAGCTAGATTCATGCTTTGTGGGACCCCCATCGGGCTTCGCTCAGGAACGGCTTATCAACCTTCATCTTTCTGGTTCTGGCCCCTTATCAACTACTTGATCTTAGCCAAAAGGCCGAGAAAGGTGTCATCAACTACAAACCGTGGTCGGTTGCGTGCCTTCTTCAGCGGTATTGTGAAGCTTAAATTTTGGAATTTACAATATTCAAATTGTTCAAAATATTTTTTTTAAATCAAGTAAATAATTAATTAAAACATATTAAATCTGTGGGTGTAGCGGTCGATACTAAATGTACTTAATTAAAATCTCAAATTTGAATTTAAAAATAAAAACACAAGTATTGAGAAAGCCAACTTATTAATGGATTCTACAGTGCTTGACCGGATTAATTGGATTAAATTTGAATAAGCAGCTATTCACTTTCATCCAAAAAATTTATTAGATGTCATTTGCACTTCTACTCACACGATAGTTGCTAATTTATCACATCAAAACAATGTGATATCTAACCAGGGATTAAGTTAAAAAATTTATATCAAGATTTGTATTCATTTGAGGCTATAATTTAGAAGAACGAGGCTTATATATATTTCTTAAAATTCCTTTGTATCCCACTCCAAGGAAAATTAGGGTCATAATATAAGAAAAGTAACAAATTTTTATTATTTTATTTTATTTTTTGTGAGTAGAGATGTCAAGATTACTACAATTATTGTAGAAAGGTTTAGAAAAATTGGCCATTTTATTTTTGGAGAAAAATGTATAACATATAGCATTTTGCTTTTGTTGGTATTATAGTTCAATCGATCAAAGTATCGCCCTTTCAAAGCGGATGATGCATGTTCGGGCCCGCCCCATTAGTCCAAACTTAGGATACCTGTTTCAAAAGCGCGAAAAATAAGGTTGAAAATTGGGAGGAAAAATAAAAGTCAAAGGTCATCTAAATCGCATGTCGTATGATTTGCATGGATTGCATGAAAGTTCAAATTTGTTATGATGGGAAGTGAAGAACAAAAATTGAATGGCGCCTTAGATTCTTTTGCTATATTTAAGACTTTTGTTATTTTAGATGATTAGGGGTTGAAAAAAAAATATGACTAATAGCTTGTTGGTCCAGTGTCTAGATATCAATATTTTTTAACTAAATTCTCATATCAAATATTATGTACGGAGAAAATAGATGTCAGGAGAATTTTATCCCTAAAAAATCTAATCTGATATGATTTGAATTTAGTCGGGTTTAATATGGTTACCGAATGTCTGTGGTTTATAAAAAAAAAAAAAAAAAAAAAAAAAAAAAAAAAAAAAAAAAAAAAAAAGAAGAAGAAGAAAATGAGTAGCTTTCAAACTAAAAGAATAAAATATTTCCAAATCTGTATCATATTCGCGTAATGTCTAGATTCCTTCTTTCTTTTTTTTTTTCCCCTGATTTTCTTAGGGATTAGAGATTTGAGGGTGTTTGGATTTTAAAACTAAAAGAATCAATGAGTGTCACGCTCCAATGTTGGTGCAAAAATTGGTAAACATCAGTAATGTTGTACCCTCAAAATCATGCCTGAAACAACATACTAGAAATGCGTATTTATGTCTCAACAAACAAATAAATATTTCTGTTTTGTTTTGGAAATTAAGAATAAGAATTATTCCCCCCCCCCCCCTTTGCTCCTTGGCTGGGAGTTCAAACAAATATATATTCTGTTTTGATTTGGTAATTAAGAATAAGAATTATTCCCCCTCACCCTTTGGATGGATGGGAGTTTTGTAGACCAGAATGCTTGAAATGAGGGTTAATGACAAAAAAAGGCACGAGACTTTATGACAGATATGCTCTATTGTTCTGAAGTTTGGAATTCGATCCCACCTCCCCCTTTGTATGGAGATATCCCCCTTTATAACCCAAAATAATAATAATAATAATAATTAAAAATATATATATACACTCTCCTCACTTGTTGGGTAAATGTAAGGGTCCAAGCGAATAAATTTTTTTAGAATGATGAAAAAATAATTAAATTGAATGACAAAATATATCAAAGAGTATATGTTCTAGTTATCATGATTCATCATTCAAAACAACGTTAATATATATGGAAATGTGAATTATAAAATACAAACGAGTTATATAAAATAGAAAAGTGCATTTGAAATTTTTTACGATCAGATAATGTTATTGCAATTAAAGGAGAAGTTTTATAAAACCACATTAAAACATACATTATTGTATAGTACTAATTGTTAGATAATAAATAACAACACGAATATAAAATGATTGTAGTTAAAATGAGAATAATAATATATATGTGATAAAATTAGAAAAATAGAATTAAAAATGACAAAATACATACTAATTTGAGAACAATTTCAATTGTGAATAAAATGAGAGACTATTATCTAAAACAGTTTGAAATGTAAAATATATGAATCTAAAATGTCAAAAAGATACACTAATCAGGAGAATTGAGATTTTAAATATAAAAGATTTAGTAAAACGTCAAAATAGATCGTTAAAAATCTAAATGCGATTTATCTATAAAGATATAAGTGACAAGAATTTAGTTGAAAAAATGACTTTATATATAAATGAATGGTGTAAGAGAATTCAAATTAGTTGAATTAATACCCTATCATCATCACCATCATCATCATCATCTTCATCGTCATCTTCTTAAATTTCTATAAATAATTTATTTTTATTTCTGTCTTATCATTATTCGTATTTTTTAGTTTTATTTTCTCTATTTTTTCAAATGTTAATTTATATTATTTTAATATTTGTTTCTCTTCTCTCTCCTATATTGGTCTTTTAAAAAGTTGATACCAAAATTTTAGTTTAAAACTCAAGTTTTGGTTGTTATTGTAGATATGATTTAATTGAATTCAGAATATTTTATTTAATAAGAGATTTGTATATTTGTAGATTTTAGTTTAAAACTCAATTTCTATGTATCAAGGGTTAATGTTATTTATACAACTAGTAAATAAACTGAAATTATTATAAAGCTCAAACCTACACCTTTGGAGGTAATTACCAGATCCATTTGGTCGCAAGCTATGTCCAGTTTTTTAAAAATAATGTTAGAATTATTTAAGACATATTTAAAACAAAGCACCAGTTTTCGAGATTAATAATTTTAGAGGGTGTTTTGTTAAAGAGAATGAAAATTAAGAAGCGAATTGAAATCCATAAGAGTTGTTTGGATTAATAAAATGAAAATAAATTTAGTGTCCTAGTAGCCGCATATTTCGCCAATACCATATTTAAAGTAACTAATTAGAAACAAATATATTACACTCGAACTCAAGACTTCTAAAGAGAATGAGATGTTATAGTTGAACTATATCTCATTGCCTAATTAGTACGTAATTTGAAATCTTAATTATTATTTCTCTTTGTACAAATGAATCTACTAATATACAGAATAAATCACAAAATATGCAAAAACACCGAATAAAATTTGTGTTTATACTCAATTTTACTAGTGCAATAATGAAGATTTAAGTATTCTTTTTCAGAAAAAAAAGCTTTTTTTTTCTATGTCATCATTTTAAGTAATGTACTAATTCAACTTCAAACCGTGGTCGGTTGTGTGCCTTCTTCTGAGGCATTGTTAAGCGTAAAATTTGGAATTTACGATATTTAAATTGTTCAAAATATATATATATTTTAAATCAAGTAAATAATTAATTAAAACAAGTTAAATTTGTGGGTATAATAATTAAATATTAAATTTTTTTAATTTAAATTTTAAATTTAAATTTTAAGAGTAAAATAATATCGAGAGAATTATTTTTTTAACTCGTTTCATAGTACTCTGGTAGATTTGTCGACCAAGTACATTTAGATGGCTTGCGATATTTGAAGTCTAAACATATCACATCGTCAAAAATCATGAGGAGAGGTCTAAAAGAGCACATGCTGCCAACCATATTCTAGATGATCACACCGACTGGCATAGAAAAGTGTACTATAAATCAGCCGTCAAAGAGAGGAGGAAGCTTCATAGTCAAATTAAACAAGAAAGCGTAAATCAAGCGGGATCTTTCATGGTTTCCCATTTCTACTCAAGCTGTCTCCCAACATTCCAAAATTGAATTCTACTTTCAACTTAAGTGTACAATCTGAGTGTTTTACACGAGGTAGATTGAGGAAGACCATGAAAGACCAATTTGAGTACAACGCCTAGTTAACCTAGAAAATGGCACACAAATCTATCTTTCTTCCCTTATATATATATATATTTACAAAACCAACCGATATACAAAAACGTATTTTCATTAATCCGATCTAAATTATCATCGGATCCATTTTAAGAGCGAACTCTTTCAATATAATTTTTTTTACTTATAAAATTTGAATTCGAATTCTAATTATAGGACCTAACACTCTTTCTACTAGGTCAACTGTCCTTTGAATCCCTCTTAATCACTATGATCAACATAGCTGTGTCCACAACATGGTCTTTACAAACAAGGGCGGGCGTTTGCCTGTTGATTTTTCAAGGTTATCCATGGTGATTGCATAAATTTTGAGAAAAACTAGAACACCAACAAATAATAATAAGGATTAATAGTAAAACAAAATTGTGTACCATTCACTGTCAAGTTAGTGGGAAGAGAAATAGGTTTCAGTTTGTTGACCATGCGCTTATTGACACTATGGAGGATTGCAAAGGACACTGAAATTATAGATCTTGAAAAGGGTCATTTCGCTGAGGAACAAGGAAGAGGTGGAGAGGATTTTGTGTGGAGACCCTCGGGTCATAAAGTGTCACTACCTGACAGTAAGGAGGTGAACGTTAGGTTCAAGCCATTACGAATTTCATATTCTCCTTTGCCAGTATGAATTCCCATTATATTTTTTTGACGATATTGGGAATCAACTGGGGATGGTGATTAAAACAAGCACGGTTTCTGCATGGCTTCTGGAGCCAGGTATGCAAAAGTTTGTGGAGATTTTTTTTTTATATAATATATCAATCAATATTTAAAAATATATTCTATTTAATCTAAATTCATATTTTGATTAATTCGATTTGACCATTTGTTAGGCGAGACACCTCTACCAATATAGTTTTTTCTATTCTCATATTTTAAATATAAAATTTGATTAAAAAATTTAATATTTTTACTCAGAAGAGTAAAGTTTACAGAATGACATCCCTACAAATTTACCGGTGAACACAAAAGAAAGTATCGAATGCGGATCCGACCCATCTAGGCCCTCATGAAAACCCCATGGGCCCGGCCGACTAGGGCTGAGGCCTGTCCGGCCCCATAACAAACACCGTTTGAAACTGGATCGTATTCCATGGCCCGTTCTGACTCCGGCGACTGATACTGTGGTCACATCGGTGCAACTTTGCCAATCGTGCAAGTACAAGACAATGTTTGTTTTGGTCTGTTTTGCTTCTACCAGGCAAATGCCAATGCAAAGAAGCAATAGGGCTGTGTTGATTGCTGTCGTTTTCTTCTTTTGGGGTGGTCTAAAATTCAATTTGGCTGAGCTATGATGTTTTTTTTTTTTTTTTTTGGTACCGGCTATGATGTATTTTTTGAGTGCCACAAGTTACGACATTTATGCTTGAGTCTAAGTACTACAAATTTTGTCTCCCTCTCGTTTTTTTTTTTTTTTTTAAGGTTGAAGTGGGCAATCTCTTTTTGTTAGAAATGGCCGACAGAGTTTCTAACATTGTTAAGATTCGCAGGCTTGCTTTTGTTTGAATACTGTTGTTTTTTTTAGTATTATATTGATCGGTATTCGAAATCATATTCTAATTAATTTGGTTTAGAATTTATAGTGTCCCATTTAAAAAAACTACCCTCCCAACATAATTTTTTTTTATATCCAAACTGTAAATCAAACTCGTAATCTTGGTTAAGAGATCTTTTATCATATCTAACTAAACTAACTGATCGTTGATTTTGAAGGCCATCGTGGCAAGTCCAATGCCTTGACTATTAAATTTGTTATTGACAACGTGGAAAAACATGAACTTAGGCTTTTTATTCTTTCTAATAATAGTAAAAATAAAGTCATCACTCAAGATACTCACTTTAATATATTAGAAAATATCATATATTTTGAAAATATTTAAAAAATATTATATATCAAAATTAAATCTATTATTAATTTGATTTTAAAAATATTTAACTTTCTTTATTTTTATATTTATAATATTTATTTTTTATATTTGTAATAATGAATTATCTATATGGAACAAACATATTATAATACTTCATGAAAGCATAGGGTTCATATTCTTATGTTGTTTCGCATCCTTAAGATGGTATCATGTTCAAATTTCTTATAATATGGGTTACGTTGAAAGCTGATCTAATACCATAAATTTAATGAATAATATTTATTAAAATTGAAGGAGTGCAAGCCTAGGGATTTTGAGTAATAAAAATATCAGCAATACTCTTCGTAAGTATATTCATAAATTCCTAAAACACAATAATCTACAAAATACGTGCACCGAATAAACATATTATGTGAATTTTCCGTAAAGTAAAAAACTCTTTTCGACGTAGTTTTCAAAAATAAATTTAAAATTTTGTTTTAAAAGATAATTTTTATTAATTAATTTGGAATTTGGGCGCATAGTCGGACCGCATCTATTTAAAAGGAAATACACCGAAAAGCAAATGATGTTTTTGAAAAAAGATCTTTATTGAGATCTTTGATCCATATTTGTTGGATTTAGGACTAACTTATCTTAAATTGAATTTAGTCAGATTTAAAATAATTATAATTTATTAAAAAAATTAAATACTCATTTTTTCCACCTTTGGAATTCCAAATGGACAAAACATATAAAAGATATCACAAATGTTTGGTGTTTATTTCTTTGATAAATATCTAAACATGAAACTCAATTTAAACTAATTAATTAACAATAGTTAAAGAGAGTTAATTAACTCCTCCCTAAAATATGAGGTATCCAATTTTAGCTCCATTATTAATTTAAAATATATCTTGTTTTATTTTACCAAAAACAAAGGCAAAGGTCATAATTAGCACCAACAAGAGGCCTATAGAAGAACTGCTTCTTCCCTTCACTTCTCAGACAACCCTGAAAAAATTCAAACATTTGGATTATAATATAAAACTTTTTTTGATAAATTTTATTGATTTGAATACTAGTGAACACCACGTTTAAAATACTAGTTTTATGGTTTATCACCGGAATCTCTATGATGGACCATGATTCAAAGGCCTATTATCAAAAAATTTGAGGCCCTTCTTGTCTATGGCCCAAACGGCAAAACGCACCGAAACATCTTGTTAATATGAGATATATTTCTTGGACCGGTAGACATAGATCACTCTCTCGATACCTATTGACCAAATCCTTCTTGATAATCGGTTGATATTTTCAATCCGTTAAGAGAATATTCACTCTTACTTAAATTGCGAAGACAACCTCCCATAATTAAAAATGAAACATTTAACTGTTATCGATAATGAAAGAAATCTCATGATAATTTGAACTTTCTTAGTTGATAAAATTCCAAATCTCTTGAAAATCTTTCACTGCAATCTTTACAATTTTGGGACACTTTCATAAGAAAATTAGAGTTTTAACACCCTGAATGCACATGAGACTCACACACGTAGCCTATATACATGCATCATAAAATCGTTGATGACCAGGTATATTATCAGGAATCTACATTTGACACAAAAAGTTATACAGAGCTCTCACTCTCTCTCTCTCTCTCTCTCTTTCTTTCGGTCTATTTCTATTATCAAAACTGTTCTCTTACTTAAGCATTAGGTCTCTCCCATTGGAACGCCTTCCAATGGTATTTTGCATATTTTATCAATTAGAAGGCTCTTCAACTGTTCATCCTGTTATTTAGGAGTAAAATTTATCTCCAACATCTACAAATTTGCTCATGAACACGAGAGAGTATCTCGTATTAAAAAAATTAAAAAAAAAAAAAAAAAAAAGAGAGAGTGTGTCAAATGCAGCTCCGACCCATCTAGGGCCAAGTTCACTAAAACCCCATGGGCCCATTTAACTTGGGCTGAGGCCCAGTCCAGGCCCATAACAAACCCCTTTCCGAACTGGATCGTACTCCCTGGCGTGCCCTTGACTCCGGCAACATATCATCAGTGCAACTTTGCCAATTATGCATGTAAAAGACCATGCTTGTTTTTTTTTGTTTTTTTTTTTTTGGTGCTGGAGAAGAAAAAAAACACAACAGAACACAAAAACAAACACTAAATTCTAGAGGTGGAATCACCCCCTAGTTCTTTCTAGACCCATGCTATCCTCCCAAATGAGACGAAGCAGCGAGGTAGGAGGATCACTCGGCTCCTAAAGACCGACCCCATTTCGACGGCCTAGCTGGGCTAAGTGATCAACACACACATTAGCCTCACGAAGAACATGATTGATAGCTTGCACACACAGAAGGTCCATCAACAATCGGCATTCTTGAAGAATGAAAAATAAAGGGTGTTCAGGAGCTGGATGGTCCGCGAGCAAGTCCACCAGCACGGCAGAGTCGGACTCCACTTCCAACTGGTAGAAGCCTCTTTTTTTAGCGAGATGGAGACCTTCTCTAAGCCCCCAGAGTTCAGCAAGGATAACTGAGGACCTCCCAATGTTGATAGTGAACCCTGTTACCCAATCGCCCATACTATTCATGAAGATACCTCCTGCACTGGCCTTTCCAGAAGGGTGGGACACTGCTCCATCTGTGTTAAGCTTAAGGTAACCCGCACGAGGAAGCTCCCATTTGATCCTTCTCATCTGGGACCTCTTGTCAGAGATTGGATTGTTCAAGAGGAGAAGAGATTCCACAGATAGGTTGATGGCATAGGAAGCCAAACTTTTTCTAATTTATTGTAAATAGTTTTATTTTTTTAGTACAATATTTACATTAAATAAACAATTTATACCTTTAGGCCAAAACTGATGATCACCGGTTCTTTTTTCTTTTTTTTTTTTGTTAATATTTTACCCTCCAAAAGTGAAGACTTTGCCTGCTTGCAGCCTCAGCACCACGGAAAAATACATAGCATCAATATATATTTTACTGCACCAAGTTCACTTTACTCCTTGAACAAACATGTTCTTCTGTAAGAGAACGTGAGGTCGATGATGATGTTTTTACTCTCTTTTCTTGATTTCAGTCTTTGTTGGACCTTTACTTGTCGTGTTGGTTCAATCTTTATTGGATCTTTTCTTAGTTACCAGTTCCTCTCCATTAAAATTGGCTACAGATGTTCCTTCTCTCTTTACAATGGAGTCCAAACCAGAATTACAATTTGCGTCTTCTTAAATGCATGTTGTACGAAGATATAAACTGACAGATAGAGAATGAAAGATTGGAATGAATTTTTTGTTTTTCTGTTTTTATAATATATTAAACAAAGAGAAATTTATACAAATTTTGATACGTACATTTAAAAAAAAGGAAATTCTAAAGTTAATCTAATCAAATATTCTTTCAAATATTTTGATATTTTTTATATAAATCACCGGTATTTAATAAACACATTGTATTAAAACTCAAATAATTACCGATGGTCAGTTGGTTTTGTAGGATATATTACTGGATTTTTTAACCAAAATCACGAATTTAACTCGTGACTTGAATATGGAGAAGAGTACGTTAGGAGAATAGCCTTCTTAAATGAGTCACTACAAGTTCCGAACTGGATTAGTCGGAGCATGACTCTGAATATCAATTGGTATAGAAAAAAAAAAAAAAAAATCTCATACAATATTTAATGAACTTATGTCTTTTTGGGAGGGGATGAAAATCAACTTATAAACGTTAACCGCACAAAAAGAAGAAAAAAATTTTTAGATATCTTGTAATTATTGAAAAAAAAATGTCATTAAAAAGAAAAAATTGTATCATATCAAAATTATCTGCATGAGAAAATATAATGCAAATATTGAGTAATTCACACCAAAATTACATAAACTTTTAAAGAACCAAGCCCTCAACATGACTCACACAAACACCTTTATCTCCATTTAGCTCAACATCAAATACTAAAACATTACAATCCAATTTAGTAGTGAAAAACAGTGACATTCCACCTGAGAATAGCATTGAAAGTAGACAAGTCGGCAAAAGCAGTCTCCATAAGTGCATAGCCCTTGGCCAGCCTAAATTTTCCGGTGCCGGACACCACGGCAATCTCTCTGGGTTTCACCAAAAACATATCTGGCCCTTGAATTTCTAATGTGCTTCCGTTGAACTTTTCATTAGTGAAAACAAGTGACATTGTCATCCGGATTGCCGATTTATCTAGTGCCGAGGAGACATAAAGCCCATGTGCCCGTCCTATTTGGGCAGAACTCCGGTCTTGGGCTTGGGTCAACTTGTCGTCTATGACAAAGATTGTACCAAATTCGAGGGCCTTCCATGGCTTGTTTCCAATTCCGGCCACGGCCACGGCGGTGGTATTTTGGCCAGCGATGACGTCGTGCATGTAGAACACAATGTTGGTCTGTTTTTGCTGGGGTTTGGCTTCTATGGAAATTAATGTTGCTAGGAGGATGACAGAGAATGAAGTGAAAGCCTTTAGTACTTTGTTTGTTGCCATTTTCTAGGGAACCAATTGAGCTTGAGGCAATTGCTTTGTGAGCCGAAAATGATATTTATTGGGGGGGGGGGGGGGGGGGGGAGAGAGAGAGAGAGAGAGAGAGTGAAGAAGTGTTGGCATGTGCTCTTTGTTGTCTCGAGTAGCTATGGTGACAGTGACATTTTTTAAGTGGACCAACGAACATACCGCGGATTTATCAATTGTTAGATCTTAACTAAATAGTGAGCATTTCCTGAAAAACATAAGAGTAGAATGATAGGGAACAAGACATATGACTTCTAAATAGCAACTTAACATCTATGAACTTAATAAATATCATCATTTTTGGAGATGATAGGAAACCTCCTGAATAATATTTTTGCTAATTCAAGAAGCCTCTAAGTGTAAGGTTTAATGCTTTCACCTTTCAAATTTTTTTGTTCTATAGAAATTTAAATATACAACAATGGAATGAACTCTTCCTTCATCTATAATTACCACAAACCATATAATATTTAATTCTAAATTTAATTTTATTATTGGGGTTTTTGTGATCTTAATGAGTTAATTGAACTTAAATCACCCATGATAAATAGCTAATTCTATAACAAATTAATGAATATACTATAAAATATTATACTGGCAATATGATCACTATTATTAGTGCTGAAACAATTTCAAAGTTCACTGAATTGAATATTTTCAATTTTCTCACATTCAATTTTGTATACCTTTCCTCTTGATTCTTACAGATATCTACCTCACAGAGCAAGCCGACAACAACATAATGTATGGCTGAAAGCCACTTTCTCCAGAAAGTTGGTCATCATTGATCAGTTTTTCTTGTAGCTTCTGGGTAGTTGGTCTTCGGTGTTTTCATCTGCTTGTCTATTTGTGCCGAAGAACCTTTATTCGGGACCATGCTGTTGAGAATATAATAAAGAAATACTAAAAAAGTTAACAATTACACATTCACAACAAAACTAGAAATAAATTTTTATTTATTATAAAAATACAAGTAATAATGTTTAGTTTAATCAATATTTCGTAAATCCGGTGACATGTCACTAAACTCACTTAATTGAAATCTCATATTCAACTTTTGAAAATGAAAAATCAGACAGTAAAAAAGTTTGCTAATAAATTAGAGCTCAACAAACTCATTTAATTAAGGTTCTTAGTAAAGTTAAAATTTTAATTATGATATTAAAAATATAAATAATATATTTTAATATTATTTTCAAATTGGCTGTGATGGATCATGTACTGTGTAACATCGACACTGCGGTGTCAGTAATAATATACTATTCTCGAAAAATATATATATACAAATAAATATTTTTCAGTCTATATATATGTGTGTGGAGAGAAATTTTATTTATTTATATTGATTTTTTATTTTTGTATATTTAAATTTAATTTTTGTTATATTTTAAATTTTGCAGTATCCGCGAATTTTAGTGTAAAATGAATATATATATAATAAGAGTAAAATAAAAAATAAAAAATAAATAAAACATAACAGAGGAGTGCTGCGTTTTGAGCCAAAACGCAGCACCCCCCACCCAAATCAAATTAAGGCTTTTAGCCCTAATCTCTCTCTCTTCCTCTCTTTCTCTTTCTCTCTCTACCTCTTCCCCTTCCCGCGACCCGCCACTCTCCCTCGCCCGAATCCGCCACTCTCCTCCGCAGCGCACCACCACCACTATCCTCTTCTTCTTCTCTCCCTCTCTACTTCTCTCTTTCCCTTTCGGCCGAAAGCCTCTCTCTCACTCTCCCTTTCTCCATCTCGCTGTCGCGCTCTCCCTCTCCTCCGCCACCATCCGCTGCTCTCTCCACTACTGCTCCTCCCTCCCGTACGAGCGTGCCACAGTGCAAACTTCCCTGCACGAGCGCGAGCGCGCCACGGCGCGATCCTACTCGCGTGAGCGCGCCACTGCGCGCGACCTTCCGCCAGTGTGCCACAGCGCAAGCGCGAGCGCACGAGCGTTCCACAGCGCAAGCGCGAGCGCGCGAGCGTATCACAGCATGAGCACACCACAGCGCGAGCGCGCCTGCTCGCGAGCTCGCCACTGCGGCCCGCAAGCCCGCCACTGCGGCCCGCAAGCCCGCTAACCTGCTGACCCACGAGCCTATGAATCTCTACGCTGGTAATTGACTTAGGGTTTTGATCCTAATCTAAGTGTTTATGATCTAAATAATAAATTTTGTCTTGATAGGGAACATTGCAGATTTTGGAGTGATCGAGAAGATATTCGGACGAAAGTTTGCTTTCAGAAAAAACCCTAGGTGAGATAAATGCAATCTTTTCAACATTTGAAATAAATTTTATCAAATTTTGATTGAAATTAGAATCGGAAGCTATATATATACTCTGAAATATATTAAATTCGAGGAAAATTAGAAAAAAAATGAGAAATATTAGAAATTTGATCATTGGTGAGTCAAATGATTCAAAATTGATAAAACGGGAATCTAGAAAGAAAATTGTGTAAATTAAGGTTGTATTAAATTGGAAAGAAAAAATGAAAAATCCTTTATTAGGCTTTTATTTGATATTAAATTGTGATAATTTGATTAGGGAAATCTTTTGGGAGACTCGAGAAGTCAGATTTGATTTATTTTAAAAATTGGGAGTGACCACCCTCCCTAAAAAGAGTGAATGAGACTCTAATCTCTTATATGAAATAGTAAAACTTGTTTCTGCTGTATTTTCCATAAAACATGTTTTCGATATGTATGGACTCGACGTATGATATTAAATTTCAAAACTTGTTTTGTGATATTTGGAATGTCGTAAATTTATATTTCCTATGATTATGTATCCATGGTTTGAAATGAAATGATATTGTATCATTATTTGAGAACCAGATATATTTTCTATTCTACTGTCGCATTGGCATGGATTTGAAATGATTTGATGATTGTATTGACACACTGATTTAAAATATTTTGATTATCTGTATGGGTCGGGTGCCCATATGTGATGAGATGATCTGTATGGGTCGGGTGCCTATTTGTAATGACATGATGTTTTTTGATAAATTCCGTAACTACGAACGCCGTTTGTAGAGACACCAGGTTATCCGGATACGCTTCTGCAAGAGGTATCCGCAAACGTCATATGTCTAATGGCTATAGGCGCGACCAGTTGAACCCACGTAAGGGGGAGGACATGTGTGAGGCCACCGTCTAGTATCGAGCGGGATCCTATTCACGATGATAAGTTAGCCCCACAGAACTTATGGCCAATGTCGGGGTAGAGAGCGACTTTTGAATTTTATGCATAATAAAACCCCTGATATGTCTGTTCTTGATCATTGTTGACCCCTGCCAGAATCATTTTTGACCTGCTCTAATAATACTTGATTTTGAATGGATGCATATATGCTTAATATCGTGTAATTGGTTAATTGATTTCAAATTGTTAAATATATCATGTTTTACTGTGAAATGTAAATTATTATTACGAATAATATTGTTTGACACTCCAATAGTTCACCCACACTATTTATACTTGATATTAATCCCCTTACTCACTGGGTATCTTCCCTAATACTCACCCCTCTCCTTACCTTTCTCAGACAGGATTACTATGATAGAGTGACGTTACAAGCTCTAGAGATTTTCATAGCATATTGGTGGATTCGGTATTCACGACGGTGAGATTTAATTCAAATAAAAATTTGAAGTCCTTATTTTATTTCGACCATGCGAGATCATGATATTGAGGTCCGTAGTTCGCCGTATACATTTATATGGGATGACTGTATAAATTATGGACATTGTTTGGGAAATTCCTATATTTTACTTGCATTGAGGCACCTGTAAGCATTTAAAAATTTTTACTTGGAAAATTGTTGTATATTGTATAAACTTGAGGTCCGCTCGGTGTGACGGCTGTTCATACTCTAGTTGGGCATGACAATAGAGATCTGTGACTAAAACTGCTAGAAATTAAAAAGTCTTGCGTTATCCTGATTGTCTGCTGTGGTTTGGTTCATTGTCTTGAGGTCGGGATGTCCCTTTTATTTGATTGACAGGATGGTTGTGAATTATACAGGTCAAATTGTATTTTGGAGACCTCTGAAATATGGAGAAATTCTATCCGATTTTCTGTAAAAATATAACCGGTATCTAGGGTAACGGGCGGCTGCTCACGCCCCCAGTTCGGGGCGTGACATACTGACCGGTTAAATTCCATTAATTATTAATAGTTTAGATTTCATACTAATATAGTGTTAATATAACTGGTCAAATTCTCTTGACTGAAAATAATTTAAAAATAACTCAAAATAAATATAAATTAAGTTTTTAATTTTAGCTCATGTTGTAGGTTGTCAAACTAATGATAGAAAGATTTCAAGAACACCGGAAAAGAAAAAAGAAAAGCTTGTCTGCTCAGAGTAATAAAAGAGTAGAGATTCCAATGGCGGGAGAGAGATTTCAAGCCCCTTGACCTTAGGATAATTCAGAAGCCAAGAGAATGAGCAAAAATCTAAAATCAAATTCATAACACATTTTTTGTAAAGGTTTAGAGTTATGCACAAAGGAGGTGAAAAAGAAAAAGCTTAAAGGCATATATTGAATATTTATAGAACATTCACCATTACAAGTAAAGACACTGAAAATTTTTAAAATCAATGGTACGAGGGACCAATTACCAGAAATTTCTCTCAATCAAACTGCAACCAATGGCTGCTTATTACAAGGCCTATAAGAAAGTAAAGGCCTAATAGAACATACCAAATAAAATAGCACCAAACATGATAGGTGGCTCTTTAGCTAGTGGAAGCCTCACTCCCTTGTCACCCAGCGACACGCAGAGAGAGAGAGAGAGAGATATTAGTAATGAAGGATGGTGGCATTAACACGGATAAGGGCATTATTGGCTTTGATGTCTAGAAAAATTGTCTCCATTATAATAAAACCCCTAGCAAGCCTAAACTTGCCTGTCCCGGACACAATGGACACTTCTCTGTACTTCTCAAAAAGCCTATCTGACCCTTGTATCTCAAGTGTGCTTCCATTGTACTCCTTGCTAGTGAACACAAATGACATCAATATGTGAAAATCTGAACCATCCAATGCTGAGGTCACATACATCCCATGAGCCCGCCCCACCTGGGTCGAATTCTGGTCCAATGACTCGGTTAACGCATCATCGGCCACATAGATGGTTCCGAAGCCGGACTTGTAAGATAGTAGCTCAGTGACACGAGCACTGGTGGTATTCCAGTCTTGCCAGTAGAATACCATTTTGGTTGTTTTGGGGGCATTTGCTGCCTCTGAAAATGTTACAATGGCCAAGTGAAGAAGAAATGTTATAATGTGCTTGGTTTGTGCCATTGTTTCTGGATGAGAAATTTATGTGTTGCTTATGGTGATTTTGACGTGGCTATTGTTCCTATTCTGCACGCAAATACATGGTGCCACTGGCTTCTTTTTATAGGATTCGCCCTGACAACCCTTCCTTTTCTTTTGCTTGGGGCCGGGGTGTTTCTTCAAGGAATGAGATTTGGGCTTACCGACCAAAATTAGGCACACAACCGGTGAATTATTTAATTTATTTGAATCGAAACTAAGTTGTACAATTTATTTACAAATAAAATCCCTTATTTAGAACTATGATGTAAATTATATAATTCATTTAAATTTATCTACTTGAAAAAGTAACTAAAATTCCAAATTTGATTTTTCCTTTTTTTTTTTAATTTGAAAATTCATACTTATGTTGCGGTTAAAAATAAATTATACTTCTTTTTTAAATAACAAATTTTGAAATTTGAAATTATTTTTTTCCACTTTATTTACTTTCATTTGATTTCAAGTCAAGTCTATCAGGATATATTTTTAACTTACTAGATTCGTCTGCAATTTTGTCTCATTAATGGGTGCTTTTCTTATGTAAATGTCGGTAAAATAACTTATGTGTTTTGGCAGAGTCCATAATATCAACCTCCACCAAAAAAAAAAAAAAAAAAAAAAAAAAGAGTCGATAATATCAACCACCCCCACTTACATGAGGATTATAATCTATTTCCATAAATCATCACCTCATCCAACAACATTTATTCCTAGCTGTGTGTTTATCCCAGCCCACTGCATCTTCCCAGCACCTGCAAATTCTGCTGATTTGACATGAACGAAGACGACGAGAAGACTAGGCCATGGTTTGGTGAAAATGGATAACTTTGTGTAGCCTGGAAAACTGGAAACTAGTTTAACCTATTGGCTGCTCATCATAATCCGAATATAAAAGAATTAATAATAGTTTTCATTATATGAGGATTTTGCATTATTTATTATATTCTATTTCCTAAAACTTTAATAGCATTTGTTCCTAGCTTTGTGTTTGTTCCTGCACAATGCATCGTCCAGCCCGTGAACTTCATTCAAAAAAGATATGAATGATGCCCCTGCATGTGCCAGTTAGGCTGATTTGAGACAAGGAGAACGATATGCCATGGTATGGCAGAAAAAGATTATTAAGTTTCCCCAAGAAAACATACACAGGAAAATTTTGATCCGGTAGCTTAGTGTCTCCACGAAAACAGACATAGGAAAAGTTTGATCCGAGAGTTGGACAATGTGTTCTCAAGTACTAGAGAATTAAATAATATCTCACTCTATTAATCTCGCTTCATTAATTTAAATTTTTAAAGTAAGTATTCGATTCGGACCAACCTCTTTGCAACTCATTTAAAAGTCCAAAATAACAAAATACAAAAAATTAATAACATCTATTTTCTCAGGATGTTAGGTGCTCTCTTTCTATCTTTCTTTCATTTTCTTAATTAGGGTATATGTATTTTTATTTATATTATTTTTTAAAGAAAAATTTTATTTTTATTTATATTATTTTTGAATGAAGAATTCTATCTTAATATTTTTGTTAATTTAAAAGAAAAACTTTAATACAATATATAGACGAATCACACCATATATCATAACTGTATAATTTCATTTCTTACTTATTTCAAAGAGGCCAGGTACGGCGTCCTTTACCTCTTTGTTGGGTTTTGCTTTGCTTGGACAGGACATGTTGAGTTGCTTCCGAGATCCCTCTTTTGAAACAAAAACAAAAAGAAAAAAACAAAAAATAAAACTTACAGGCCTACCAAAAGAGAGTAAGAAACAGGTGGAAAGGAGCACGTATAGACCTTTTCTTTTCCTTTTTTTGTTCACAGTGAGATTTGAGTGAGATTTGAGTTTATTATAAGAAGGAGGGGATTGATATCACTTAAACTGAAGCTAATTGACGGTATAGACCTCTTCTGAGAAGTGATCTGGCTGGCCTGTCCGTCGGCTATCTGTACAAAACCCAACAAGAGGAAAACGACGCCCTACGTGCTCTTGGCACGATGGCGCGCAGTTGATGGGGCCCGAAGCCAGACAACAACGGACCAAACGCTTAAAAACTCAACCCAACAGGAAATTATCTAACAGCCCAAAAGATGTCCTTTTTTTTTTTTCGTTTCAAGTGTCTATTTAGAGAGCAACTCTCTTAATATAATCTTTTTCATTTTAAATTTTGAATCAAAATTTGATTAACGGATCTAATTTCTCATCGCACTGTATTAATTGTTCGTTTATGGCCCAAAACATGTCTTTTATTATATTGTTTCTTCGTCTCTATTACTGTTGTGCAGGAATATTTATTTTGGCTCTAAAAATTAATCACATTTGAAATAATAATAAATTTGTTTTGGAGCACCTATGGGGCATTTTGAGTTTTGGAACTCCTATAACAATGTCTCGTTTGAGCCATCCCAGAGTGCAAATATGAACCCTTTTCTCAAAAATTATTACAATCTCCAAATCACATGCATTTACACTACGAATATAACTTTTCAAAAGGGAATTGAGGGGTTCCTCAGAAGTTGTTTTTCGATCAAAAAAATATAACATTCTCCATGACATCGATGGCTTAGTTATGCTTTATCTGAAATTTATCTTAAATCAAGCTAGAAGATAATCACATGTCCTGTTAATTAGGCTAGAGACCCTTTGCACATGAAATATCTAAACTTGCACGTGGTAAAACAATCTTATCAATATGTTTTAACTTTAATATTTTATAAATCCAAGTAATATACTTTTTTTTTTCGGTTGCTATGGTTAAGCCATTGCCCGGTACCGAGACTTCGTCCCGATTAATCCGGACTGACTTAACTATCGAGCCTAATTTGAGAGAGAGGTCTCCCAACAATGTTTTTTCCGTATCCAGGAAGAATCAAACTCCCGACATGATTAAGAAACGAATGTGTCATTTCCCCCCTACGCTAACATGTGTTGATAATCCAAGTAATATACATTTTGACACCCTGAGAATCCAAAATTTGACGACAGATAAATAAGGATATCGATTCCACGAGAACTCGTCAATTTTATCCTGTTAATAACCTATGATGATTAATGAATTTTTGAGTGAAATAAGAATTAAATTCTAATGTTAAATTTATAAAAATTTGAATAAACAATCAAAGAGTTAAATCTAATTGAATGCAAAACTCTAAAAATTATACCTAATTAAATGAGAAAAATAAAACTAAAAAAATACTAAAACTCTAAACTTATTAAAAAGAAAATAACAATTAAATAAATTATAGATTAATTCTAACCATTAATAAAGCCTAAAATAATTCATAAAATAAATTATAAAATAAAAAAGAGAAAACAGAAAATTATTAACCCTAAGAGCGACGAATGTGGCATTTATTCCAACGTCGTACCTAGTACCACACAATTTCCATCAAAACCCAAAAAAAAAAAAAAAAAAAAAAAGGAAAAGAAACACTGAACTTAGTCTTCGACAGTCTTTTGAACCTTGCCTTCAATACTGAAAAACTCACATTCCTCCTGCTTGGCACCATGAATGTCTAAATAAACACTCCAAACTAGCATAACCTATAGCTAACCGAAATTTTCCTGTCTCAAATACACACGGAGACCTCCATATATGTTTTGTAAAACCAATCACCTCCATAGAATAATCTAATTTTTTTTTCTCATGCCATGCACAGGTCATGATCCAGTATATCTTCACAATAGAATAGTATTGGTTTACTCATTAAGTGTTTAAAAAAGTAAAGATTATTTAAATTAAATTTTTATATTAATTTACTTTAATATATTTTTATATTTTTATATTTTACTTAGTTTTAAACTATTTTAACCATTTCAAATAGTGTAATTTTAAAAATATGATTTTTTTTTTTTTTGTTGACATATATTACTCTATAACATCTGATACATTTTTCAGAGGAGAGGACAGGGCTAAGAGATTAGAAAAGAATATAATCACTATATCTTTCATGTTACTATAAATATGTGTACCTGTTATAAAATATCTGATTTAAACCATAATTATAGAATATCCCATCTACACCCCAGTTCCTTCCCCAGCCCCAGTAGCTTAAAGATGGATATATAACATTGTAGCCAAGAAACCCAAAACTCTATTTGTGGGTCATAACGAGCCATAACATCTGTGGGCTTTTACTTGCAGCAAAATTTAAAGTACCTCAATCGTTTCATGTAATTATGCTCAGGTTGCTAGTCTAGAATGTCAATGACCACATGCTTTAAATCAAAGTTCATATGAAACCAACCATCATCATCATTATACAGCATTGAATTTTCTCAAAAAATTGAGCACATGAAATACCATATTACCTAATTCAGCCCAGCAGCGCACCCTGTTGGTTTAAGCATTCTTCTTATCATCAGATGGGGACAAGGCTCCATCAATTGCTCGCAACTGATTCCGGAGGTTTTGGTTGTCTTCCAGCAAGCGATCATACTCGAGAAGAAAGCCATCAGATTGCTTTTTTAGAGCAATTGAATTTGCTTCAGCGGCCTTAGCCTCCTTTGCTTTTGTCTCGCATTCAGATTCTAGCTCCTCAATACTGCTCTTCAGTTTTGTGATTTCTTTACTTAGGGCTTTGATTTGCTCTTCACTCTCATCTTTCTTGTGGTCAGAAGCTAGGTTTTGCTGCTTCACAGCCTCCATGGTTTTCCTAAGTATGCGGAGTTCTCGTATGTAATGGTGAACTCTGTCGATCATCAAGCCGAGAAATAGTAAGAATCCTGCAGGCAAAATTTGGTTTCAGCTCAAGATTAGAAGACAAATAAACTTCAATCTCACGTGGACTAGGTTGAGTCTCTTCCATTATCAAAACAAATGTGCATGAGTCCTAGTGGGACCAATTCTGTGAGAAATTGCCAAATTCACCCCTCCTGTTACTGCACCAGGCAGATCGTTTGTAGCCTTCACAAACAAGTAATGGACTTTACAATGGTTGTACATATCATCATGGCCTCTTCATCTCCTCAGTATCATTGAATTGTCATACAGTTCTAGTAGTGATACTGATTCCACAGAGCAATTCACCCTCCCCCCACCGCATAGAGACCATTTCAAAGGTGATATGACTAAGAACCACAATTCAAGTGCCTAATCAGATCATGCAAGCAGCTGTCTGTACAATATCAATAATCCTTTAAGGCAAAGTTTAGAGATCACAAACTGGGATCAAGATATACAGATATACTCAAGAACAACAGAAAAGAAATGCCAAATGCAAAGCCAGTAAGAGTTCAAGATTAAAGAATTTCTGGGTAGAAACCATTATTATAGAGCTACCATGCTCTAGGGAAGGAAATATCATTTTCAAAAGACAACAAGAGGAATCAGGTTTAAGTTTTTAAACACCCACCAGCAGTAGAAGTAATATTTCTACAAGCTAGACCTGGAAAAACTTGGTGGTTCAGGAAACTAAATAATCATCACAAACATGTCACTTTGTGTGATATTTTTTTGTGGAAGCCTCATTATCTAAAAACATAACTAGAGGGAAACACAGAAAACCCACGAAAAAAGGAACACTTTCAAATCCTCTAAAGACAGTGATCTCTAAGACAAGACAGTGATCTCTAAGACAAACCTCAATTTATATCTTCTCAGATTCATCATTGCACTAAGACTGAAAAAAGAAGTATAAAGCAGGTGACTACTGTTTTTGATGATTGATCACTCATATTTCAGATTGCCACGGTAACATAGGAGGAGCCAGGTTGTAGGAGGCATGATCAATGGCTACTCCTATAACTTGTCCTTGCAACTCTCAAGACCATTTCTACTCAACTGACCTCTTTTGGACCCCAGATTAGAAAGCCAAGAGCAGCCTCAAACTTCATTCTATAATTAATTTCTCAATTAACCAAATGATCCTTTTTCTCCCCACCTTTTAACCAAAGATGTCCCCTCATGATCTTCTCAATTAAACAGCCACCCTACACAGGAAAGGGTGCTGAAGATTCAGAGGTGGATAAGACATGAATGAGCTCAAGGGTGGATTGGCCCAAAGAAAAGGAAAAAAGAATGAGCTCGAAGGTGAGGCCGGGAAAACTGTTTTCTGCCCTTCAAATCATTTGAAAAATTTGTTCAAGAAATCGGATAACCAGCCAAAGTAACTCATGCAGGGGTGATTGGGAACATCCTAATATGGAAGAGAGGGAAATCAGGCTTTCTTGAATGATGCCTATACAAATAAGACTACTGTTACACATTAATTTTAAGGCTGACATTTTTAACAGTGCAAAGGATGGAAAGCCCACAGTGTATCCTCTGAGTAGAAATGGATAGCATCTTCATCATATTGAAAATTGAAGAAAACAAACACCACCAAAACTCCCAGAAAAGCTTCATGTATGACCACCTCTATCCATCCATCTATCCAACAATCCACTGAAGCCAATCCAAAACAAGATTAAACAAGAAATGGAATAGCATGTCACCCCCACAAACATCTTAATTATATGGACCCATATAAAGGTTTTGGGTCCAAGCACATACCTTAGCTGGACAAAATTTTCATTAAAATGAAGTCTCTGATAGCCTAGTCATCCTTCTTGAAAGAGAAGATTTGGTTTTGGTTAATGGATGTCAAAAGGAAATGATGTAACTTATTATATTGTTGGATTAAATGGCTAAATCACATCACTCAACTAAACAGCAGAATTGAACTAAAATGCAATTGGATTGTTTTAAATTCTCTTCTTCATATTGTTGGATTAAATGGTTAAATCACATCACTCAATTAAACAACAGAATTGAACTAAAATGCAATTGGATTGTTTTAAATTCTCTTCTTCTTTGCATATACCCAAAGCCCAACCCTAACCAAAGTACAAAGCTCGCTATTTATGATATAAAGAGCTCCATCTTTTTTTTTTTGGGGTGCCATGGAACGCTTTCCCACCAACCGGTATTTAGAGCCATGCTCCAACTAATCTAGTCCGAACAACGGTCAGGCCCCTCTTCCAAGGGGAGGGAGCTCTACCAACATAATTCTTTCCATTCCCAAGATTCGAACCTGAGTCTTGGTCAAGGGACCTAGTGTCCTTCCCATTGGACCAAATGTCTATTGGTATAAAGAGCTCTATCTATTTGTTCCTGCAGTCTATATCCCATGTTTCAATTTTCTTTTCTTAGAAGGCATTACCATTGTACTCAAGCCATTGACATCCTTTGCAGTTCATACTACATTTCATACAATAGAAAATCCCAAAATAAGGACAAAGGTAAGAGTGATTTGTAAGTATTCCATGCAGTTTCTCCACTTTAAGACAAATTCACACTTGCATTGATGAGAGAGGAAAATTCCAATCCATGAACTATCCAATTCTAGTAATTGCAAACCCAGAAACAGAATCCAACAATAAAGAAACAAATGCAGACACTAAAGCCAATAAAAAGCCTCATGCAAGAGATAGAGAGCGAGAGAGAGAGAGAGAGAGAGAGAGAGAGAGAGTTATGATCATGGCAAGAGTAATCTACAAGTATGTCACGGACCCATTTCTTCCTTAGCCAAGTAAATTCAAAAAATCACAACCAAGATTGATGAGAGAGAAAAATTCCAATCCCTAATCTATCCAATTCTTATAATTACAAACCCAGAAATAGAAGCCAATAACAAAACAGAGAGTAACACCAACAGACACCAACAGAAAAACAACAACAAAAAACTTTTTGAGAGAGAGAGACGGAATTATAATCATAATAAGAGTAATCTCCAAGTAGGTTACAGATTTATATTTTAGCTAAAAAAATTCAAAAATCACATCCAAGATTAATGAGAGAGAAAATTCCAATCCCTAATCTATCCAATTATAGAATTTGCAAACCCAGAAACAGAAGCCAACAATGAAGAAACAATAGCATACACTAACGCCAACAGAAACACGACAACAACAACAAAAAACCTCATGAGAGAGAGACGGAAAATTATAATCATGGCAAGAATAATCCGCCAAGTATCTCATAGACCAATTGCTTCCTTGGCAGGTAAATTCAAAAAATAAAAAAATAAACCAAGTTTGACGAGAGAGAAAAATTCCAATCCCTAATCTATCCACTTCCAGAACTTGCACACACAGAAGCAGAAGCCAAGAAACAACAGAAGACATAACAAAGAACTTCATGAGTGAGAGAGAGTGAGAGAGAGAGTTTTATAATCACGGCAAGAGTAGTCTCCAAGAATGTCATAGACCCATATCTTCTTTAGTTAGATAACTTCAAAAAATCACACCCAAGATTGATGAGAGAGAAAATTCCCAATCCCTAATCCATTCGACTTTAGTAATTCCAAGTCCAAAAACGAGAGGAGGGGGAGAGAGAGAGAGAGAGAGAGAGAGTTATACCCATAAGAGACGCTTCAAGCAAATGCTGGCCAAAGAGAATCATATCGGTGGGATTTGTGGAACCAGTTTCAAGAAACCGATGTTGGATACCAATGATGCCATAGACACTGGTCATCATGACTACCAAGACAGTAGCAGCGACGGTCTTCACCATGATCGGACCCCGACCTTGCTTGGCTCGATCCAACCCCAAAATCATCAGCTTTCTCAATGGGGTTTTGAATGACAAAGTCACTATCACCAATGCCTCAATCCCAATCAATGTATACAACAAGTAAATCATCTTCTTCTTCTTGAAATTTTTCTCAACCGTGAGAATGAAGAAAAACCCTTGAGATGAAGAGGGAGATTGACAAGAATTTGAATCTTTTAGAGAGAGAGAGAGAGAGAGGTTTTGTTAGGAATGCAAAAGGTGGGTCACCTTGGTGGTATCGGCCCCGATATGATCCTCTGGTATCTTCAAATGGGCACACGTCTCTATGAAATTAATTCAGACGGAGAGAGCGCGTTCGCCTGAATTTACTGTTGATTCCCCCCTTTGAAAGTTCTTTATTAGGTCCATATCCTAAGAATAATACATATATACCAAATATGTTCATTAATTAGATTTTATATAATAATTTATTTTAGTATAATTTAAATTTTTATTTAATTTAAATATTTTTTAATAAATTTAAAATTATCTAAATTTAAAATATTCTGATTTCCTATAAATATAAATTATTATGTAATATTTGGTCGGTCTAATTCTTGACCAATGCAATTCATATGGTATTATTCTATTTAAAAAAGAAATTTTTTATTTTTTGTATATTTTAAGAATAATACGAAAAAATTAAAATGTGTCAAAAATCAAATGAATCGGTTTCATTTTAGCTTAATATGTTTTAAAATTTTTCATCATATTTGTCTCTTAAATAGTCGACTCCAATTGTTAGATTAAGATTCAGATTATTGTTGTTGTTTTTATATGTTTTAAAATTTTTGAGCTAATGCAAAAGGTATTTTAACTTATTCCAAATTATTTAATTTATAATTATTTTGTTTAATCTTTTACTAATTCTACCATTGTGGTATTACTCAATATTTAATACATTTTCCTTCATGAGTGTAGGCATAGTTTGAAATATCACGCTATATTTTTTATATAAATAAAATTTTTTATTATTTATGAAAATTAAGATTACGCGATAAAAATTGATCATTTCCTATATAATCACTAAATAAATTAAAAATCACTATTAAAACATGAATTTATTTCATCGAGTAAAACTACCGTGTAAATAAGCTTTGCCACTCATGTAAATTGTAATATATATATATATTTTTAAAACCAATACCTAGTTAGTTCAGTGATTGAAAATTGATTTCTTTTAATAAAGTCTCGAATTTGAATTTTATGTATAAAAAAAATATGCATCGAGAGAGTTTTATCTCTTAAGAGTGTAATCTGACTCAAATCAAATTTAACATAATTATTAGATATTGTAATTTATAAAAATATATATTTTTCTTTTAAAAAGTTCTTAACCCATAAGTTAGTGAAGTAAGTTTGTAATCTTAATTTAATTATTTGTGTGAAAATGGAAAAAGGACAAAGAGAAAAGTAAATTACATTCAATGCAAGAAGTTGGTTCTCCAACCTAGGAAACCTTGCAACCCTTTTTCAAACAAATATAATTGTTTTTTTTTTTTACATAATTTTAGTAATTTTTTCCAACATAAAAGAAAGAAAGAGGGTTTTCTTTTTTTCCATCTATTTTCTTTTCACAAGAAAAAGAAAGAAGGCAATCAGAATACTTATTGACTCTCGCATGTACATGACCATAGTCACCCTACATACCATCATTAGATCTATACTTGAAAGAATCAACCTGTTCACACATGCTCAGACATTCACATGTTCACATAAATTCTTTTAATTAAAATCATAAATTTAAATTTTAAAAATAAAAAAAAATGATATCAGAAGAATCTATCTCTAAATTGAATAGCATAACTGTTTGAACTGAATGAATCAGAATTATGAAAACCAACGATGAAGTATAAAAAATAAAAAAATAATAATAACAATAATAAAAAAAACATAGGAGCATAAGAACCTTAGGAATCAAGCCAAAGCCCCATTTATTTTTATAGAAAGATAAGATTTTTATTTATTCGCCCACCTCCAATGCAACAAAATGAGCTCAAGTTCCTTATTTGTGTGCTGTATTTCCTTAAAATTTTATAGTTCAGAGCTAAATATAACAATTGAAACGTAAGAATTTTGGGGAATATTTGCTGTAATTGTAAAAAGTATCAATTGGTTTTAATATATCAATGAAACAGTTTTAAAATTAATAAAAAAAATTAAAGCACTTGATAGGAAAATTTTAATTTATTTTGAAAAATAATATAATTTTATACAAAATAAAAATATTTGATAAATACTTCTAAGAATGGTAACCAAATACTACCAAAAATAAAAAAAGAATGGTAACCAAATGAATGCCCCGAGAATCCCACCAATTTTTTTTTTTTTTTTGGGTACTGGATCACTGGTATTCGAAATCATATTCCGATTAATCTGATTCCAATGCTGCAAGGGCTCTCTTTTGGAAGTGGCTTTCCCGGTGTAATTTTTTTTATTCTCAGATTTTAAACCTAAAATTTGATTAAAGGACCAAATACCCTATCCCACTAAACTATCCGTTGATCCTTAAAAAGGGATTTACTTCTACTTCTTTTCTATTTTGAATATGATACTCCAAAATAAGTTTATGTTTCCATTTTTTAACATGAGAGGACTTTACACATTAGGGCACTAATTTAATCCATCTCAAAAGGGATTAGCTCAACCACCAACCATTTGGTCTAAATAAGGTTCATATAACCCTATAAACATTGTAGTTTCTTTGAAATTCTATAGGTAATAATAACCATGACTCAAACTAAAAAGAATAGAAATACCAGTCATTCTCTGCCTCCCTTTTATATCAGGGAAAAAAAATACAATATCATTTTGAATACCCCCTTGTATCAAACCACGTTGAAGATTTGAACCTTGTGTTTAATAGTTTTTCCTCCGACATGCAACAGATGTAAAGAGCTTCAGTTCAAACGAAGCCTAACAGCTCAAATGTAGTCCACGTCTTCCAGATGTTTATGAGATGGTGTCCTCCAAAGCGGTGAGATCAAGAAGTGGAGCTGTGAACAGAAAAATCAGAGCCCCGGTTTTGGCTCCAAACTTCAGGATAGACAAGACACAAGATTGATAAGAGCAGACCAAGGAGTCTGGCTCACATTCGAAAATCGAAATAACTCATGTTATTACTTAGATTTCACATGCCCTTATTTTGAGAATTTCATTCTTAAATCTCCATTCAGATTCCACTAATCCAAACAATTCATAGGTTTCAATCCCATTCTTGATTCACATTCTCCAAACACCAATTTAGTTAGTTGTAGTAAGTATACCATTTGACCAAAAATGTCATTGCAATATCCAAAATTGCTACAAAATGCATATCCTTTAGTTACATGTTACAGATGCACTTGTAAAGGGCAACAATTCTATTTGCAATTTGTAGGTTTTCTGACGATTTGCATATACAACAGGCAATTGAGAGCTTTTCTTAACTTTTGGCTACAAGGGGAAACCTCTACATTCAGCATTAGGTTACAAATAAGAATCTCATGTCAGCCTCTGTAAGTTTACCCAGAGCATCAGCTGAACCACCAACAGTCCTACAAAGGATACCCAAAATGATAGAGTCAATGGATATAAAACGAACCATACACAACAGACATCAAGCAGGTTCTGAACTTACCCTTCAAAAACAAGTTCCTTCTTCTCTTGCAATTTCAATATCCTCTCCTCAATTGTGTTCTCAATGACAAATCTCACAATTCTGCAGATGCAAAATAACCAAAGAAACATTAACACAAATAGAAATAGGATAGCTCCATGTTCAGTCGGAATTTGAAACAGGAAAGATTAGAAAGAATAGTACCTGATGGGTTTATACTGCCCTATTCGATGAATTCGGTCTTGGGCTTGCCGCTCCACGGCTGGGTTCCACCAAGGGTCCATCAAGAAAACCTACAGAGGTCCAGAATAAAGAATTTGTCCCCATAAAAATTAGTTAATAGTAATAAAAGAAATAGTGACAATTCAAAACAGAAAAATAAATTAGCTACTTAGGCTGGATTTTACTTGAAGCCTTGTGTGGTCTAACTTATTAGATAACTTGCATTAGGCTGGATTTTACCCAAAGCCTTGTGTGGTCCAACTTGTTAGACAACTTGTATTATGACTCCAGAAAGTAATACTACAAGTTACAGCCAAGATCAACTATACATGACATAGTTAACAAGGCCAAACTGATAATTTTTTAACACGGTCAAGACTGCTGGCAAAATTAGAAAAAGAAATTACAGCATTCACAAGAAACTTCCTGTAGCTCAGATTTGTTTTGTTTATCGAGCAGTTCAAGGTAATTGATTTGAAAGAAGCACTAAAGGGCAATCATCTAAAAGATGTAGGAATTGGATACAAACAATAGGCAACAGAAGAAGACCAAAAAGGTTTATTATGGTAGTGAGGAAGGATGAGTAAGCTTATCAAAAAGCATGGCCTTCCAGGTAGAAAGCATAGCATATTTTTGTAAAGAGTTATCTTATCATGCATGCTGCACGAGTTAGGGACGCACATGTGATGCAACAGTGAGATTGAGAGCAACACCACCAGCTTTCAAGCTCATTAAGAAGATCCTGCAATCGGGGTCATCGGTGAATTTCAAGATTGCAGCATCTCTGGCAGATAGGGACATACTTCCAACTAATTGAACACAACTGATACCAGACTGCCAAAAAAGAAAACGTCACATTAAAATGGTATTTGCAGTATGGTGAGCAAGGAACAGAAAAAACAATACTATATAATTTACCTTCTGCAGAGAATAATTTATTAGGTCCAAGAATGATGTAAACTGGCTGAAAACGATTGCTTTTGCAGAACCGTCCCTTTCAACCATAAATCTAATTTCTTCTCTCTACAATACCAATCAGAGGTAGATAAGATAGGCTAGTTTTACGAAGCATGAAAATTAAAGATTTTCTCAAAGTAAATAAAATTTATGCAACAAGGGGGGGGAGGGGGGGAAGTAAGGTAGTGGTTTCATGCTGATGGTCAGAATCTGCCAACCAGGTATTAGATTATCTTCACCTCTTATTCAAAGTATAACTGCTTAACAGAAAGAACCTAGGTCAATTCTAACCAATTGTCATCACCCACTATTCAAGCATTTTAATGCCAAGATCAGGCAGAAAAGATTTTGCTGTGGAAAATGCATAGAAGCTGAATAACCAACACAACTCAACCATATCTGATGGCAACGAATTCATCTCATCAGCTTATCTCCAAAATAAATACTTCCATAGTTTCTATGCCTGTCACCAACATCTAGTGCATCCGTACATTCTGCTCGGTCAGTTATGCACTGTATCATGGACAATGTTAAATTCCATGTGGATGGAACTCAACCACATGAAGTTCCTTGCATATTTGTACATAAGGTCATCAATTCACTCATTGAAAGGGCATGGTCATCTTGTTTTTGCTACAAGGCAACTCCTAGCCTGATACCTTAGCTTCAATATTGGAGGCCACCTCATCTTTTCTACAAAAAAGTACTGTTATCTACAAAGTATTTATTCTTGGACCCAAATGTTCAAAAGGATGCTTTGAGTACCAGGTGAACAAACATGAAAAATGTTTCTGACACCAGTATCTATGACAGCATGGTAGAAGCGTTAATTCCCCTTAAGCAGGACAACCAATGTTTTTATAGGGTTGGCTTGTGTATATAATACTTTGTCTTTTTCAGTGCAATTAGGAAATGGAAATAGAATCTTTAATAGTATTGGATTAAGACAAAATAATACCGACGAGTTTGTAATATAAGCCTCATAAAGGCCTCCATTTTGAGAACAATAACCCCTTAGGAAGGAGCCTGAAAGGTGATCTCCTGACTCTCTTTACACAATTGACTACAGAAATTATGAGGGCAGATTCATGTCAAGCTATAGTAAAACAGACATCTTCAAATAGTGCCCCACCAACTAGGTAGCAGCTCTTAATGCTCCCTCAACAAAATTTAATGAGCAAATAGTATCAATGACATGAAAAAGGCAAAAATTCCATACCAAAGCATCAATCTTTGTGCTTGTTTGAAAATCTTCAAGCCGGATTCTATTGAGAATGCTTGAATGTTTGAAACCCTTGACAGTTACTTTGTGTTTAAGGCTAGCATCCGGATTTGTAGTCAAATCAACAGTAAGTGGTTTTGAGCATGAAGGGCAAGAAACTTGTCCTAAGGATGTAGAGAAGTCAACCAGACAAGGCTTACAGAAGACATGAGCACAAGAGGTAACCTGAAACAGAATATTAATACTCATGTCACCCAAAAAAAATGTGAAGCACAGAGAACAAAACCAAAAAGAAAAATTGGAAAACAAAACTCACCACCGGATCTTCAGCTGGATCACTACAAAGGCCACATACATGTTCTTCAGAATTACCATTGTTGATCAAGCCTACTGCAGTTTTTGAATACTCCACAAGATACGGATGATCCACGGCCTGTAAAATTATAACAATGATTAAACTAACCACAACATCAAACAACCTGCTACAATTTGTAATATTCTATAATTTTGGTAAGAATATAGTATACAATTAGGGAAGAACATTCGGTTAAGCTGTAACCGAAATGATCAAAATTGAAATAACTGATTTAATATGGTTATATAATTTTCATAACCATAATCTAACCAAATAAACTGAAAACCGATAATTCGTTTAACCGAGTTAGATGGTTAATTCGGTTTGGTTATCCAAATTAACCGAATTATTGAAATCTCTTACTATAAAAGACTTTTAAATAACGCTACTTTCTATTCATGTCTATGTAAATATAATATATATCATTAATATCAATCTGTGACTATAAACTATAATTTTAAAATTCAAAATTCACTTATAAGTTTAATTCACCAAATGTCATTTTGAAAATTTTAAATTTTGAATTTCAAATAAAGTAAATCTTTGGAGTAAAAAAAGGAGTGAAATAGGAGAAAGAGAGGGAGAGACGTGAGTGAGTCTCAAGTTTGAAAGTGGAGTCGTAAAATAGATTGGACATTGAAAATTTGGAACTAGAAAGGTAGAAGCTAAAAGCCTTTCATTAATTGTGCACGCTCCACTATATTAATGTTAATTTTTAATTATAATATTATAATAATATTTATTTAAATAAAAATTATCCAAAATATATATATATAGTATTTTTAATCAATTCAGTTTAACTAATATAAAAATTGCTAAAACCAATAACCATCCAAATAAACCAAATTAAAATTTGGTTTTACCCAAAATCAAACCGAATACCTAACAAACCACTCAAAATGTAAATAAACGGTTCGTTGAAAACGATTTTTTCGGTTTTAACCGAATAGTGCTCACCCCCATACACAATCATCTAAGGCAAATCAAAATGCAAATCTATTGAATGCTTGGTGGATCATACTCGTAAATAAAACCAGATTTTATACTGTCCATATGGTTTCTGCTTTTTGTGGCAAAGTTCTCTTTAGATCCTACCCATCTTGCTTCAAAAATTGAAAAATCAACCAACTCCAACAAGACAGGGCAATTCCACCACTTAAATGACAAAAAAAGCTCTGCAGGAGCAAAAGTGAGATATATGCCCTGATAGAAGTGATCTATTCCAAAACGCATGGAGAAGTTGGATAATCAGTTTTTAGCGGTCTTTTGCCATCAGTAGCAAAACTTACCATGATCAATATCAGAGTTGTAAACTTAGCATGGAACAATTTCCCCTCTCTGCAAAATGTCCTTCCAAACATTTTAGCCCCCATACGGATCATATGCAGATGCAACATTCATGCCCCAAGCGTAATATACTGTTATAACTCTACAAATATCCTAAGATATTACTCTTTGAATTATAACAAGAGAATACTAAAGTGATTCCACCAGGTTCAAAACCAAAAGACACAAGCAATAATCAGAACAGAGAAAAAAAATTCCTTTCAGTTTTTTAAAACAAAATTTTCCATTCATTTATTCTTTCTTTTTTTTACATGTTCTCCAAACCCCCCCCCAACCCCCACAAAAAAAAAAAAAAAAGAAAAAAAAAAAAAAGACAAGCAATATATTTCTCCACACAAAATAAAGAGTGTCAGCAAAGATACAATTAAACATATTCCATCACTTAGAATTTAGGTAATGAATCTTTACCTGCCGCAGCCTTGTGAGGAGATCAAAGATGTGGGCATAATTATTCATCACAGTTCCCTGTCGCACATAGCTGTAATAGGAAAGCATATAGCAAAAACATAAATTATCCTATGAATATCCAAAAAAAATTGGAAGTAAGAAGAAAAATATATTGAACAAGAGAAAATCATAAAAATAATTATGAAGAGGAAAAACAGTGTAAAAGCAGTCCTTCTAAAACATAAAAGGTTCCAAGGACCTTTCAAGGTTAAAATTTAGCTGGTACAACCTCATGGCAAATTTTCATGTTTCCTTTTCACTCTATTGGGTGCTCAGTCATCTTTTCGGAGCCAAAGATTCCAAAGATAATTATATAAAAAAAAAAAACAGATTCCAAAAATAACAATTCCAAAAACTGCGGTGTAATCGCTCAGAAAGGCGCAATGAAGACTCAAGGAAGCCAAACTAAATAACCACCAAACTGAATAGGTAGTCAGTAAAATGTAAGAGCAAGAATTTAGCAGCAAAATCATGTATGCAAACTGAGTTTTGATCCATACATGAATGATGTGCTCAACTTCAACGATAGATGAGTTCTTCCACAACATAATATTTTTGTACAATTACACAACATTGTACTAGGCCCTTGGGCCAGGAGCACTTTCACATGCATGTTACAATAAAGCCTAAATGACATGCATGCTCCAATCAAAAGGGCAGGAGGAAACTGGAACAATGGACAGACAAAAATTTATTATAAAACAAATGTAGATCTAATTGTTTAGCATAGTGGAGGATGAATGCCAGATTAGTAAGTGTATAATGAAGAATCCCAAGCATCTAAAAATCCATACAATTATGAGTTTGATCAACTTGATAAATGAAAAGCAGCATTAGACAAGAAATAAGTAGGAGAGCTGTGAGTGAGGTTTGCAGGACACGATTGGGGAATGGCCAAATTACATTAAGGGAATGGAATCCATTCCCATGATAAAACTAATATGTAAGGTCGTAATCAGAAAACAGAAATAACAGCCTTAATTTTGACCATAAAATAACTTCATTCTTGCATGTCTTTTGCATGAAATAAGGGACCATTTCTATAGCTAAAAGAAACCAAATATTTACATCTTAACTTACCAGGGTTTGGCTAAAGAATACTTTTCTAATCCGGCTGCAGATAAATTTCTTAAAGATTTAAATTTAGTCCATTATACAATATAAGAAGTATCTCTAGTTAGTTGTACCTAACTTGCTATATATGTCATAAATGCACCAATCTCACCATTAAAGTGAAAAGGAAGCTCACTCATCAGGAAAATCATTGCTTAGGAGCAAACAAATTTGAGACAAGTTAGGAAACAACTATATGGCAAGGTATCTAAAAAGGATTGCATTCTGCAAGAAATTTATCCACTAAAAGAGTATTGATTATGCATGGAGAGAGATCTGACTAGAGGAATTACAGAAAAAAAAAAAAAAAATGAATATTTCAGGAATTGCAACTGACTGGGAACTGAAAAGAATATTTGAGAAGTCAAGCTTTAGGCAGGTTAGATCTGTCGAAAGATGATTTGCAAGTTATTATTCAACTTACGTATTAAACTGGGCCTGACTTTCATTGTATAATGATGTGTAATAGTCCACTTCTTTAACATCAAGTGCATCCCGCCTCAGAGAAACCTGATGATGGAAAGTTAAGGGGTATGATGCTTCAAAAAAATACAAAAATTCTGCCAACAAGAAAGAATAACAAGAATACTAGACCAGAAACTTCAATACAGTAACAAAGCTAGCGGCATATTAGAATTGGATCGAGAAATTTACAATTCTTGGAGGAAGTGCAAGATCTGCAGCCCTGCCCTTTTTAGTGCGTCTAAGCAATACACTTTTCAAGATTTTGTGTTTTAATAAAAGCATGGCTCCTCGTCCACTTGTGCCATTTCCAGATGACTGTATTGGACTGGCAATGTACTGATACAAGTCACATTCACAATGTTAGTGCATGGCTCCTTTAAAGATGTCAAGCATAAGCAATGATTAAAAGAAGAGAATTAAGGACTCACTCTATTCCACCAGCAAAAATGTCTCACAGATTTATGTTCACAGTTTGAGCATTGTGTTGAGGTACTAGGAGATATACGCAAAATTAAAGAAATAAGCAAAATGTTACCCAGAATCAGAGAATATGATAGGGATGCATGCCAGCAAATATCAAAACAGTTAAATAGGAAAAAAGCATGCCCCATTTATGCTAAACCTAACCAGACAAAAGCATCTTAGTCAATCTTAAACCAATTGAAACTAAAGCCAGTTGCACATGAAAAGGAAGCACTCAAGAGCTATATAGAAAATAAAAAGTAGCAATCAGAAGGCAAAGATAAAGATAATGAGATCAAAAGCTTTAATGTTATGTGTCTACCCAATGGCAAATTCTCGACCGTATCATACACAAAAGCCTATCTTTCAGTAGAGTTTGATGAAGCCAGCAGTGACCAACTTAAACTGGTCCCGAATTATTTGTGCATCTGTGTTTGTCTGTGGTTGGGGTATTATGGCCTGAAATTACCTTGATGATGAACTATGATCATGATTCACAAAATCGTAACAATATCAAATAGCACATGTGGCCCTTTTTGGGAAGATTACAAATATTGTGTCATTTTTGTTTCACTACAAAACAAAACAAAGATAGCCGACCATGGGGTCAATGTTGGGCAAATCCAAACAGCATAAATAGACTGGCCACTCAAATTTTTATTAAGAACATCCTGTTATCTAAGAACGATAAGCCAACAAATAAGACAGGATAAACTGAAGATATCTTCAATTCTGTAGCACTGTGGAGAAGTTATAAGCCTAAAGTGATAGTAACATTGGCATTCGACCATGAGCATATGATTTTACATGTGAGATAGATCTAAAAATAAATCCCCAGAAGGCAAAAAGGCAATTCATGCTTAAATTGAGAAGGCACAAAATCTTTTGAGAATACCAATAATCGAGACATCTGCAATCGCAATCCTTGCAAAAATAGTATGAGTAAGGGATTATTCGCAAAAAGCGGACCTGCAATAACTAAGCTACAAGTATCAGAATGGCAAAAATTGCACCCCAAAGTCAACCTATTGCTGTACATATACTTGCCAGAGAGTAAAGTTCTCCAACACGATTCTGAAGAGGAGTGCCGCTCAATGCCCATTTGTAGGATGATTCCATGGCAAGGACGGCTCTAGCAGTATTACTGCGTCTGTCTTTTATGAAATGAGCCTATATTAAATGGAAACATAGATATCATAAAAGAATACTGAATTGCTAACCAGAAGAACACATCGTCTTTGATTATTTGAACCAATTCCATTGTCACACTGATCAAGCCTATGTATTGTTATAGTTGGCCATGTTAAGTCGTCTCAGCTATAAGTGCCTATGGAACTGAACTTCATCGTTAGTGAATGGAAACCGGAAGAACATGATCTGAGGAAGCATTTTAGGCATTAATGAGAATGTACACATGTTACTTGTCATCTGTGTTGCACCAACACTTGAAAACACAGGCATTCAAGTCACAAACTTTCTTGGATTCGAGGACACAACAATTGTACAAAATCTTGAAGGCAAGTATCATATACATCTCATTTATACTCGCAATTTTTAATATTTCATTTTCAACCAAACACCTTGACACTTCTATAACACTTCAACTCTTTAAAAACATTCAGGGAACACAATGTATCATACATTTGAAGAGTTTTCTTGAGAAATACAAACCAAACTTGATAAAAATAGTATGGTGTACAAAATAAAACCGTTGATAAATAAAATAAAGGCAACTCTAGGATAAAAGGAAGTAAAAATGCAAGCAATGACAAGTTTAAAACTTACTCTAAAATATTAACAAATATTTTATATCGTGTACTGCTGTATGTATGATTAAATGGCGATGCTAAGTATCACCATTGGGATTCACTTTTTCATTTTTTTTCTATATTTAAAAAAAAAGCATTTCCGCCAATTTTCCTTGTTTAAAGTATTCTCTAGATTTTTTTCTTTCACCATGACAAACACAATGAACTTTCACCCTGACATAGCATTGTCCAAATTATATATATAGCAATATATGTCCATGCCATGTTGTGCTCCATTATGTTTAGCCATGTTGCCATGTTTGGGTCAGGTCGTGTCCCACATCCTGTGCCCATTTTCTGCTTCCTATCTTTCTTTCTTTACTCTTTAACATATTTAAGAACTTTGAATCAATTGCAACAAATAGTCAATTATGATACCAATAATTTCTACTGAAGAGGGGAATAATACACTCAAGATTAGGATTTTTCAAGATATCATTTTGTGAGGTCTAGTGTGGGAAAAAGATTGGGTTTCTCAAAAAGTACCATGAACAAAATTTTAACAAAAATATGGTATTTTACTGACAACAATAGGTAAGAAATTTTCTGGGTTTCATAGCAGTTAACTTAATTCACAATTGTCAATTCATCCTACCATATCCAATACACAATGCATATAATACCATAAGAGGACCTGAAGACTCAAGATCAAGTTTGGCCCCTTGCCAATTTTGTCAATGTGAAACTAAAATAGCTAAAAACCACAAAGAAATATATTTGAAGTGTAAGACTTTATAGCGAAATAACAAAATTAAGCTCAAAGCTTTACTTGTCATGATATAGATCAGCTTTCAGTGAACTTACCTCATCTAGAATAATTCGTTCCCACATGAAAGAGTGCAAAATTGACTTCTTCACAGATGAGTCTTGTTCAGGAGCTGCTGATTTTGCTGATGAAGTAACAAGAACCTCATCTTCTTCGGAAGATTCTGACCCTTCTGTAACAGAAGTGCACCCATCCTCCTTTTGATCTTTTTTCTTTTTGTTGTGAGAAGCACCCTTCTCTTTATGACCCGTTGATTTCTTTTTTTTGAAATGCCATTTTTTTAGTTTCTTTGTCTGTTGCTTAGATTGCTTGGCAGTCTTCATAGCATCGGGGCCACAAAAGTATTTTAAGTGAATGGGGAGCTTGCGTTGATGAAATGCCTTGCCACACCACATGCATTTTTCCTTTGGAGGTAGCACATTTTTCCTATACTCAGATTCAACAATCGAATACGTAGTTATAACAAAATCATAATCTGCAAACTGATGAACACTTCTCCCTCTATTGGAACCATGATATACTAGCACCTTGGTGCTTCCATCTAAAGTAAAACGGCTGATCTCATTCACCCACTGCATCACAGCAACCACAGGGCATATGACAAGAGTGCTTCTTATTTTAGGCAATTCCAATGCCGAATTGGGAGAAATTTCAGGCCCACTACTTATTGACAATGCCCTGAAAATTTCCCGCTTGGCAAGGACAAGCGCAATGGCTTGAATGGTCTTCCCCATACCCATTTCATCTGCAAGAATTCCACCTTTAATTGTAGATTCCTCCTGCTTCAAAGCCCAAGCCAGCCACTCCTTCTGGTACCTTAATAGTGGCATAATTAGGTCTGATGGAGTTTCAATAGTTTCACTCATCACTTCACTCGGCTGATCCAAATCAGTATCCAATTTTATATTCTCATAAATCCATCTTTCATGTGCTTCCTCCCAAACTTCCCACATCAATGCCGTATCTTCCACCTTCTTCTTCCCTCTCTTCTTCTTCATCTCATTCCCCCCAAATTCTACTCCGTCTCCCTCATTCATTCCTGAATTTTTATGCTTCTTCTTTGGCCGACCCCTTTTCTTCTTTTGTGTCACATTCCTTCTTTTTGGAAGATCTTGCCCATCTTCAGAACTATAAAAGCTATCTTCACTATCATCTGAATCAATCAGAACCACTCCATCATAATTTGGCAAGTACTCTTCTCCAACGTTCCCTTCTTCTTCTACGGTACAAGTCAAACTTATCACATAAACCCAGCAACACAAGACACCAAATATTGTGCAAAAACTTGTTCTAATACGCTAAAAGTCCAATAATCATAGACATAAGCAAGTGTCCGAAGAAAATTTTTTTAACACAACCTTTCATGATTTGACATTTTACTAAAATTTTTGCATAAAACACAAACTGTAGAAAATTTTAATCATCAGAAAAGCATTTCCCAAAATTTAATTGCACAAAAAATGGTATAAAAAGAGGTTGAGACCTTCATCAATTAAGAGGAAATCAGCAGAATCCATACGATCCTCATCTCGTACTTAACATAACACCCAACAAGTTAAAACACACCAATGAATGTCAAAAACGTGACAAGCTTTCATTTCATTATTCATAAATCTTATTCTAAATTAAACAACATAACAAAAGCCCTAACGCAAGATAAAGAAATTCGCCGAGGAACAAAATCAAAATACGATTTAAAAATCAAAAAACAAAGGAGAGAAAGAGATGGACAAAGAATCGGGGCTTTACCGTCGACCGATCTGCCGGAAACAACTCGATTAGAGCGAAGCTTCATTAGTGAAGAAAGAAACCCAACAACAACAACAACAACAACCAAAAGTTTATCCCACTTACTGGTCGTCTATATGAATCCCGTCATTGTTCGATTCTTCAAAATCTTGATAAATCTTCAAAATTTGATCGTTCGATTCTTTTGAATCTGCAGAAAGTACGTGTCTAGGGGCTCTGCAGAAAGGGTGCGTTTAGGGTTTTTCTCTCTCATAAATAAGGAAAGAGAGAGGAAATTAATTAGAAAGAAAGGGAATGAAGGCGGGAAAGAGAACGCGTTTTGTAGTGTGAGAGCGAGTACGTGGACAGAATGAAGTGCTGCGTCCACTCCCTGTTTGCCACGTGTACACTCGGCCGAGGCTTCCGGGGCAAGATTCGTAATGTGCTCAAATTCTATCAATATATCTCAATCTCAACTTAATCCAAAAAGATATCATTAATTTTTATGTTAAATCTAAGATTAGATTATCGAAAGTTTTGAGAAAGTCTTAATTTTTTATACAACGTTAGTTATATTTAATGTGCGTGACAATCAAATGTTATTATGAAGACTCTTACTATTATACCAACTATCAACTACCAACTACCAATTATTAATGATCAATTAGTTTAATGAGATGTGACGCTAAGTCGTTTAATTAAAATCACGAGTTTGAATCACATTTTGGGTATGAAAAAAGTTACGTTTGGAGGATAATCTCTTTAAATAGGTTATTGTGAATTCTGAATCAAATTAGTCAGAATATAAATTTAAATATCGATTTGTATAATACCAAAAAAAAAAACTCTTACTATAATCGAAAAATTGATTTATCAAAAATTTTAAGTAGATTTATACTTCCGTTTATTTCTAATTTTGAAGATTTTAACAAGTTAAGTTTTGATGCTGTTGTTTAAGCAGATTTAAAATTATTGCGCGGAACATAAATTTTAACATTATACACCCGTAAATTAATATTGAAATTCTTATTTTTATTAAATAAATCAATTTATTAAAATTTTAAGTAAGATTATAATTTCCATCTATAATTAATATATGATGGGACAACGATCCTTCATACAATTTAAATAAGAAATAAATATATTAAGAATATTTTATCTAGATTTTAAACAAACCGATAGATTTAGATCAAATCTTAATTTCTAGGTTAAAAATATAACTATTTTATATCATAAATTAGTGGTAAACTTATTTTTGGTTAATTGGTTTAACTGACGAGATTAATAACAAGCTAAACCTTAATTATTTAGAGAAATTAATTAAAGTTAAAATTATAATTGTTTTAGATAAAATAAATATTCTCTATCATTTTCTATCATTGGTGTTAATTATCTAATTACTATGTAATATTATTTTTATTTTAAATTAGTTAAAAGACGAGAATAATATGAAGAGAGTTTAGCATATTGAGGAATAAAGCATCACATTTTAATCTTTGTCATAGGTAATATTTGAGTGTTCCTAAAGGGACAGTTTAGTGGTACAAACATTCTCCCCAACTGGTGATTTCAGGTTCAAATTATTATATAACAAAAAAAAAACATTTGACCCTTCGCAAAAATACTAGGGTTATATCTGTAAATTCTGAAAATTTTTACAATAAAATATAAGGGGTACAAACCATAAACTTTATTCTATTCCTTGTGCATATGTTTGTTGGATTTATTATTATTTTTCTACACCCCAAAGGCTATGTATTAGCATGAGAATAATGTTTTATTTAGTTATTCAAATAGATAAAGGGTTTTATATATTATTTATGCATTCATAAAATCCATCGATTTAATATATATGATTTGTGTATGCAATCAGTTAAACGGTGTACAAAGAAGGTATAAATTATGAATATATTAATTTAACGTAAATCATTCTTAAGTACTTGATAAAATTAGACACTTTGTGATCAATAAACTAAAGTTTGTGATTTTTTAATGGTCGGAAATGATTTACCTTAATTATTGAATATAGTCCAGATTTAACAGGAGCTAGTGCAGACAGATAGCATAGAATATGATATTTAGAGTAATTCATAAAATGTATGATAAATAGAAATTAGTTCGCTATAATTATATGTAGTTTATATATTTTTAATTTTGAGTATATGTAAATGAATGTATGAAATCAGATTTACATACTTCGATATATTATAAGCGATATCTTTTATATGTTTAGAGATTCATATATCATGTATAAGATGTTGGTTAATCAGGATATACACATACAATAAAAAATCTATACTCGCTATATTATTGTGCGAATTTATTTCCATCAATTAATCTGGATCTTGTAGGATCCATTTTGTAGATGCGGATCTCTCAATATTATATTTTTCGTATTTAAAAGAAATCGAACTTTCGATCTGATTAAGAGATGAAAGTGTTTAAAACGAATCTATCTGATGAAATCAGGGGGAATCATGCCGTTGGAAATAAAAATGGGACTGAGTAGACTTGGAAAGGAAAATCAGAAAACCATAGGATTTGGAAACTATGAGAGAAGTAGTGTAGAATGAGGGGATTAATTTCTTCTACACTTTCTTTTGCTTGTGGAATTTTAGGGTTTTGTTTTTCCATCAATCTTTTCAGTCTCTTGCTTCGATATTGCCATGGATTGGGATTCTCAACCTCGACAGCTCCATCATCTTCATCGCCATCTAAAAGTTTAGCCATCACTTGTTACAGTCAACATTCAAAGTCGCTAGTCAACCATCACCATCATCTTTCGGCTTTGCCACCTGTTATCGCCTCAATCTCTACCATTTCTAGATATGATTTTTTGAATTGTTTACTTTACCACTTGCTTTAATTTTATAAATAAAATAGATATAATCTTTATTTTAAGATCCAACTGTTTTTTCTTCTGTTTTTTGAGCTTCCATGCCCCTCTCTAGATTTTGCTCTTCTAAACCAAGTTATTTGGGAAGTTCTTCACACGATAGAAATTAATATTTTGATCAATTTGCCCATCAAAATTGAATATTAGTAAAGAAGCGAGTCATGGCATGGTAAAGAAAATTTAGGCAGGAAGTGTTATGCTTTAGATTCATATAACTCATAGACGTAGATAATACAGATTTTAACAAATCATAACAACAACAACAATCATAATCTTAAAATCTTAATATTTGAGATCGGTGATTTGAGAGATAAGTATGTAGATAAATAAAATAATAATAATAATAATAATAAAATAAAATAAAGAAATGAATATATATAATATAATGGTTTAATTTAATTTGTGCGAATTATTTTACATCACTTATTTCTATTTAAAGCCATTTTTTCATCTAGACTCTTAATTATATGTTTTTCACGGATAACTTGTATCTAAATTTCAAAATTGTGGAATTATATTTATAACTCAGAAATTAAGATTTTGCATATGCATTTGCAACAAAAACAATAATTATATTTATTATAAAATAGAAAGAATTTAAAGAGAATGAGAGAAGAATATCTGATAACGTATTATAAAATAGAAAAAATTTAAAGAGAATGAGAGAAGAATAATCTTATTTTTTCATTTTGTTGTACAACATGAGATTATAATGATGCCTATTTATAGACATTTTGAGATACAATGAAAAGATACTTCTATTAATATGATTATCCAAAATTTAGTGATCACAAGTATACCTAAAAGTCAAAAGTTGCCGTATCATTAAAAAGTAACTCAAAAGCCAATAGTTATTTTTGAATTTGTTCATTCATTTGAAAGGTCACTCATATGGATAGACATCCATCATAAATACATATCATTTATAACAATATTTGAAATTAAATCTTTTATAAAAATCGAGTTTTACTACCATACTCTCATACACTTAGCCGTTAGCATAATAATACTTCACATAGCTCATCCACTTTTTATTGATTTAATTATTCAAAATACATAGGATAGGATACGAATAAAAAATATTAATTATAGAGTTAAAAATATAAATAATTTTTATTTTATATTATTTTTAATTAAAATATCTGACTAGCAATTTAAACCATACTTTATGATTAAACTCTTTTTTTACTATAAATAATATGAAAATATTATTTATGTAGTACTAACATGACGTGAGCTGTTAATGAGTTTTGGTTCAAGTGACATCTTCTTCTTTCCTTATGTAATAGATTTGGATTCAAGTTCCACTATATACCAAAAAAAAAAAGCATGACGTGAGCTATTATACTTTTTAATCGAAAATAATTTTAAAATAATTATAATATGGATTAATTAAGTTTTAATTTCAAATTAGGATTATTTGGGACAGGCCTTTACAAATAACGAGAATCCCCTCCCTCCAAATTTTAAACCTCAACAGAAGTCTGCTTCCAACAACAATGTCCACCATCGCCCTAACTTGCTTCTCAATCCACAATCTCTCACTCTCAAAGAGCAACCTCCAACAGAAAAAGCAAGACCCACTATGGATTCCAACACCGAAACTCCTCACCCAATACCCAATTCTCAGAAACCTCTCTTCCTGCAAAACCCTCACTCATCTCACCCAAATCTACGCCCAAACCATCACCACCGGCGCAATCAATGACAAATTTGTCTCATCGCGAATTCTTGCATTCTTGGCCCTCTCTCCACAAGGTTCAATTCCATATGCGCGCCTCCTTTTTTCCCAAATTCATAAACCTGATGTCTTCATTGCTAATACCTTAATACGGGGTTATGCTTCTAGTAAAAACCCATTTGATGCTTTAGCTTTTTATGTTGAATTGCTTGAGAATTCTGTTGTTTTGCCTGATATTTACACATACCCATTACTTCTAAAGGCCTGTTCTGAATCCCCATGTGTTAGTTTGGGCAGAGCAATTCATGGTCATGTTTATAAATTGGGCTTTTCTAGTGAAGTGTCAGTGTTGAACTTTTTGGTCCAAATGTATGCTTCTTGTGGTGTGATTGAGTCTGCAAAACTTGTGTTTGATAGAATTCCTGAGTGTGATTATGCCTCTTGGAACATAATGATCGGTGGGTACTTGAAATGCGGCTTAATAGAGTCCGCCAGGGAAGTGTTCGATGGTATGTTGGAGAGAGATGTTATTTCTTGGAGTGTGATGATTAATGGGTATGTCCAAGAAAGTCGTTCTGAGGAAGGATTAAAGCTTTTTCGGGAGATGTTGGCAGAGAAAACAGATCCCAATGAGAGTGTGCTTGTGAATGCTTTATCTGCGTGTGCTCATTTGGGGGCGATTGAACAGGGGGCTTGGATTGAAGGGTACATGAAAAGGAATAATGTTGGGTTGAGTGTTCGGTTGGGTACTTCTTTGATATACATGTATTCCAAGTGCGGATGTGTTGATAAGGCTTATGCGATCTTTGATTTGATGAAGGAAAAGAACGTGTTGGCATGGACTGCAATGATTAATGGCCTTGCAATAAATGGGCGAGCCAAGGATGCACTTCATCTTTTCAATGAGATGGAAATGAAAGGAATCAGGCCAAATGAAGTAACTTTCATTGCCATTTTGAGCGCATGTAGCCATTCAAAAATGGTTAATGAAGGACGCATGTTTTTTGACTACATGACAAAGATATATGGTTTGAAACCCAATGCTCATCACTATTGCTGCCTAGTGGATTTATATGGTCGAGCTGGGATGTTAGATGAGGCAAAAGATGTGGTTAAAACTATGCCATTTGAGCCCAACTCGATTATTTTTGGTGCTCTTCTTAATGCTTGTAGGATTCATGGGAATGCAGAATTGGGTGAGGAAATAGGAAAGAAGTTGCTTGATATGGAACCAGGTAATAGTGGGAGATATGTGCTTCTCTCAAACATATATGCCGCTAGTGGAAGATGGGACAATGTTGCCATGATTCGCAGTTTGATGAAAGAACGAGGAGTCAATAAAACACCAGGTAGCAGCTTCATAGACTTAAAGGGTAGTGTACATGAATTTGTTTCTGGTGACAACCTTCATCCAGAAAGTGAAATGATTTACGCAAAGTTGGATGAGATGAGTAGAGATCTAAGGCTGGCCGGCCATGAGCCTAAAACTGGACAGATATTGTTAGATATGGATGAGGAAGAAAAGCAAACTGCTCTTTATCATCACAGTGAGAAGTTGGCAATTGCTTTTGCCCTTTGCAAAACTGATCCTGGGACTACCATTAGGATCACAAAGAATCTCAGGGTGTGTGAAGATTGCCACTTGGCTACCAAGCTTATCTCAAAGCTCTATAACCGAGAGATAGTTGTGAGAGATCGTTGTCGTTTTCATCATTTTAAGGATGGTTCTTGTTCTTGTAATGATTTCTGGTGACTGGGACTACAAATTCCAGGAGGTAAGCTCTAATTACACCAACTAAATAATATGTAGTTTGATTTGTTAGTGAAATGAAATTCATTCACTGCTCTGCCATTTCTCATTCGCTGATTGTTTGTCTGTGCATTCTTCATTCATGGCATATTCAAAGTGAGCTGTATCTGAATTTGGAGGTTGGAGAATTGCTTCAAATTCATTCATCACAATTTCTCATATCTTTTCTCAAATTTTTATTGAGCTATAAATATATTATACAACTTACTGATGAAAAAGGCATCTTCTTGGTTTTCTGGCATATAATATTCTATCTTGTTATTTTTCTGAAGTCGGATTTGGCAATGTCAACTCAACTTCAACCTTTAAAGCTTTTTTTTGGGGGGGGTATTTCTATGTGGGAAATGTTACTTGTCGTTGAAAAAATGTTCATGACAAATTTTATGATTGAGTTGATAGTTGATTTCAAACTATGGCCACCATTTACCTTGTGGCAGTTGCCACCCCAATCCTTATGGGTACTCATGGGAACATCACCATAACAAATAGCATTTTTCTTATGTCCCATTCCCCAAATGCAAACAAATAAAAGTGAGAACAGAAAGGGAGTAAAAGGGCACATAAAAGCATAAAAATGGACTCTATCTGTACAAGGAGAATTCAAGTGCCTCACAAAAGTATCTGTTGCAATAATTTAACTTCCAAAAAAGCCAAGCAAACACCCCATTATGGTTCACACTTAAATTAGGTGAAAACTTTAATTGACATAAGAATCAACCACACAGAAAGTCTTTGGTCGGAACCAAGCCAAGCAAACAATCCTTTTGTAATACTGAGCTGGTTAGTTCAACATGGCTGGCAGAAGCAAGACTTGGAAACTTGACACCAAGCCTTTGGTTGGGACAATGATAGTCTAGCCTGGAAACCGGGCTACTGGTAGAATAATTTTGTTTTTTATGCTTCTCTTTGAATTCTTGCTTTAGGAGTTTCACGAAATTTTATGGTATAGATTTCTAAAAGAAGGATTGCAATGTGGTCTTTCATTGCTTTTTGTCTTTCTTGTTCTTGTCATGGAGAGTTTCTCATATTTTGAATTTTACGTATTCTTTTTATTCTATCTACAAGTCATTTTCCAATATATATACATACATATATATATTATATCATACACACACATACTCATGTGATACAAGTCTAGCTTGACCGAAAATTTTCATTTAAGAAAGCTGTACTCTTGAATCCATGAGTAGTGAAAGACTGGAGTCAAATTATTATTATTATTATTATTATTATTATTATTATTATTATTATCATTATTATTTTTTGTCATATTAGTGAAAGCCTAGTCTTTGATTAATTTGAAGTATTGATACCATTCCAAAGCTGGGTTAGCTTGTCATGTTGCGTGTGAAATTGGTTGGTCACTACGAACATTCAAATTTCTTTGCTGTCTTTGTCTGCTTTGATGATTTCGTACTTTCAAGTGTCTTCCCTTATATAGGCTTCAGCCAACTAGTCAAAGGTGTCGTTATTCTTTTCCACTTGCAAGAGGCAATAAATGAGAACAAGAAGGTTTGACGTGCTAACCCTTGGGGATATGGCGGGAACATTTAATTACAAATGTGCAAATAAGTCAATTGCAGAGATTATTACTTGATGTGAGACAAGGTCAACCCAACCAACATTGTGGATCATATTCTAGTAATTCATCACCTATAGTGATGGTGGATGTTTTCCAAGTCGCTGACGAAGGTGTCTGGTTTAAAACCAATATGCCGAATAGTAGTGTTGCATGCTTGATCTTTATGTCCCCAAGCCGGGATGTTTAGAAGAAGCCATGATCAAAATCATGTCTCTTGAGCCCAAGTTGGTCTTTTGGGTGCATTTCCTCTTCTTAGTGCATGTGGGATTCATGGGGATGCAGAACTGGGTAAAAGGAAATAGGAAGGAGGTTGCTTGAAGTGGAGCCGTGAATAGTAGGAGATATGTTCTCCTCTCTTAACATATATGCCACTTGAGAAAAATAGGACACTGTTGCCATTCGCCTAGCACCTGGGATTGATACAACAACTATATGCATCATCTTCAATTCAAAGTGAAGACTGTTTTGTCTAAGTTTGGATGAGATGGGCATAGAGCTAAAGGTGTTATGACTTATTAACCTAAAAGCGAAAGCTGTTTTGTTCCCTTCATCCCTGCAAGTTATATTTCTACCTATTCTCTCATAATATACATTTTTAGTTTCGCTCCTGCTCAAACTTGTTGAGGAATAAACTTCAGTCCTTTGCCTTCGCCTTTTCTCAGTCTTCGAATTTTCTCAATCATGGCCATATTCAACGTGAGCTTTGTCTGGAGTTTGAGTTTACAAAACTGTTGAACATAGTTTTGCTATTATCTATAAAAGGGCACGCAGCATGAAATCTTGTTTCATGATTTGTTTTCAGCATATTTTTTCTCTAGACAATTTCAAAATGATTGTGGCCAGCTAGAAAAAGTCCTGCTTCGCATTTTATCCTTGTGGAGTGGATCACACCATAGAGTGGAATCCTATCATTTCATAGCTTTGAGATACCCCTTTGGAAGTCCTATATCCTAATCCTCTCTCTATGAATGACCCCATCTGCAGTTCACCCGGAACTAAGTACACGTACATGATTTGATTGATTGCAAGAATTTGAATTCCATTTCATGAGTTTAAAAGAGTCATATTGTAATCTCGGGTAGGGATTTTACGAAAATTTTGAATCAAATATGCAAAATTATAAATTAATAGTTTTGAGAATACATGCACAAAAACATGCAAAGGAGGAAGGAGGAGAATTCAGGAGCTAACACAAATATCAGAAGTACCAGCGGCTTCTCTAAATGCCAAGAGACCACCTTCAAAAAGGTGGGCACTTTTTTTTCCCCCTTCTTTTTTTTGTTGGGTGAGAGCTTTAATTGCCATTAGTATCATTCACATAGAAATTAGTCACTCGTCTTGGGAATTTGCCCTAGTTTATTTCAACATGCATACCTCTAGAAGTGGACTGGATACTTCACATCAAGCCTTTGGTTTGGACCCTAGCAGATGAAGTTTGAACTCAAGGCAATGTATTGGGGCAACGGACATCGCTGTGAACCTAAAATATCAGAGCAATGTATGATATAAATTTTAACCTACATTGCACTTAAAAAGTAAACCTACATTGCCCTTTGCCAGGCACATCACTGTGAACTCGAGTATGATATAAATTAATCATCTCATTATTTGCGCAGTGTAGTGATAACAACAATACGTGCTTCCATGATGAAATTGGTAAACTTCAAAGGAAGTATAGCTGCGAAACTCTTGCATAGACAAACTAAAACTCCTTGTATTTTATCTTCCGCCTCCACCGCTGCCTGACCCACTACCAGATCCCTTGCCTGCTCCAGCTCCAGCTCCAGCTCCAACTCCTACTCCAATGCCAACTCCAATTCCAACACCAAATCCTCCTCCTCGGCCACCTCCAGCTCCACCACCACCACCTGTTCCACCTCCCAGACCTCCACCAGCACCGCCTCCTACACCCCCACCTGCGCCAAGTCCTCCTCCATGACCCGACCCGCCACCTACACCACCACCACCACCTCCACCTCCAAAACCTCCTCCTCCACCAACACCTCCACCGGCTCCAGTTCCAACCCCACTACCTGCACCAAATCCACCACCATGGCCAGATCCTCCTTCACCACTGCCACCACCTCCTCCTCCTCCACCGCCACCGCCACCTCCACCTGCAGCACCTCCTACACCTCCTCCTACACCACCTCCAGCTCCAAAGCCTCCTCCATGACCTGACCCACCCCCAACACCACCTCCACCACCACCACCACCACCACCACCTCCACCACCTCCTGCTGCACCACCTCCTACACCTCCACTCACACCACCTCCGGCTCCAAACCCTCCTCCATGACCAGAACCTCCAGCACTACCACCACCACCTCCTCCGCCTCCTCCACCTCCTCCACCTCCTCCACCACCGCCAGTGCCAACACCTCCAGCCCCACCACCTACACCACCCCCAGCTCCAAAGCCTCCACCATGACCTGACTCGCCTCCAACACCTCCTCCACCCCCACCACCAAATCCACCACCTCCCCCAACACCTCCGCCTGCGCCCACACCACCACCAAAACCTCCTCCAGCTCCGCCACCACGACCACCTCTTCCCCCACGTCCCGATCTACCACCACAACCACGACGACCGCCAAATCCGCAGTCATCATCACCAAAACTAGTCTTATCAACCACCTCATCTCCAAGTGCAAGTGCACTCAAGTGCAATGCAACATTCAAGACAAGAAGAGTAGCACAAATCCATCTTTTAGAGATGCCCATGTTCACTTCGGTTGATGATTTTCATTGGCTGGGGAGACACTTCCTTTAAATAGGGTTCCATTCGAAACTATTCCTTTCCACTTGCAAGAGCCAATAAATGAGAGCAAGATGGTGTCGCGTTAACCGTTGGGAAGATATGGCGCGAGAACAATTAATGGCTAAATGTGCAAACAAAGTCAAAAGATGTAAGATCAGAGACAAGGTCAATGCTACCGACACTTTGGATTATATTCTAAACAATTCACTGTATCTACTCACTGGCTGCTACATTTACTCACGTTAACTAATTTGCATGGAAAAGCCTCTCACTTGATCATATAGGATATTGCTTTAGTCTCCATGAGTTTCAAGTAGCAAACAATCTATCGTTGTTGCTTCCATAATAAAAGGATTGAGTTATTCTGCCATCTCAGTGCATATTGATATATTCATATTTTTGGCTGACCGTTTTATGGTTACGACAGATTCCGACAATCTCAATTCGTATGAATATTAATATTTATAGGGATAATATTAAATTTCAAAAAGAACACGGCGATACTAATAAGTTGAAGTTGTTTTGTTTATTGTAATACTATGTTTTAAGAAAGAATTTAATTATAAAAAATAACACTTTTGTTTTTTTAGTAGTGTATTGGGGGTAATCCAAGCAAATATTTTCGTTTCGAAAGTTTGCTCGTGGAGACGTAGAATCAAATTATGATTTTACATATAAACTCAAAAATTTCCTTTTGTTCTTATTAAAGAAAAAAAGAGAGACACAAAACACATTGTCCCTTTTTAGTTAGAACGAAAAACATACCATTGAGTGATCAAGGGCATTTTACCTCTTAATCAGAAATTTTGAATTTGAGATTTGAGAATGACGAAAAAAGATTTAGAAGAAAAACCCTCTAAAAATAAGTCTTATAGTGCTCGAACCGGATTAGTCGGGTAAAATCCAAATACCGATGGTGAAAAAAAAAAAAAGAATGGAAAAACATGGGTCCAAGGGTGGGCTACAAGAGTGGGTAGTGATTTGAGCTTCCTCTCTAGTTGCTCAATTTTAATAGCTTTTGGATTTGAATAAAGTTTTTGCTCAAAATTAAAAAACTTAACGTACAGAATATTATTATTATTATTATTATTATTATTATTATTATTATTATTATTATTATTTTCTCTCATATATTGATCTCTTGAACAACTAACCTCAAAAATATATTTGGGAAAGCTCAACTTGATCAATTTGCTCGGTCTTCTTATTCTGCTTGCAATATTTTTGAATTAAATTATTTTTTATAATAATATAGATATTTACAAATAAAAAATCAAAATTTTTAACAAAAATAATTAAAATTATTACTATATCAATATTTTTTTGTATTAAAATTTTTCTTTAATTCCAATTGAATTTCATTTCAACTTTCATAATCGAATCATATAATAGCTTTATCTGGTTTTATAGAATATATTCAAACCTGACCCTAACTATGAATTTGGAATAAATATACAAAAGTCATGCGAAATAAAATTAAATATATCTTCTAGGAGGAAGATATGTATGAAATCAATCCACGCACTTAATTTGCCAATAAAGACAACAGATAAATTGAACTCAAGCCTTCATCATATTCCCAAGGGGATGATGGGAAGCATCCTCCTCTTGTTTGGCCGGTTAAATAACTGCCGGAGGTGAGGGGACATGAGGTGTTGTTGCCTTTGTTTGGAGGGTGAATGCCAAGAAAGGGAAAAGACTCGTAAAAATCTCAAAATTTAGGATTAAGATTCGTATTATCATTGTATTATAAAAATCCCATCTGAATGGTAAAAAGCTTTTATTGAGATTTGGGTGTTCAAATCTTCTTAGGGACGTGTATTTTCGTGATTTTCACGATTCCATATAACAAAATATATAAATATCATAAACATTCCTCCCGTGGACTAGGGGTGTTCATCGGTTCGGTTTTCAAATTCTTTGATTAATTCGATTCGGTTAATTCGGTTTAACATTTTTTAACTTCAAATCGAAAACCGAACCGAAGTCGTTTAAATTCAAAATTCGGTTTTCGGTTTGAATTCGAATTGAATCGAATAAATCAAAAAACTCGATTTTAATTTTTGAGATCTAAATTTTTACATAAATCCAATTTAACTAAATTCGAATTGATAAAATAATGAACTTTTTAACCATTATTTTATTGTTTGCTTAAAAAAGAAAAATTACCAATCAAAGTTTCCATAAAAAGAAAAGTAAATAAATAATAAATAATCAAAATAAATAAAAAAATGAGATAATTAAAAACTCTAATTCGGTTTTCGGTTCGAATTCGTATTAAAAATCTCAATTCGAAACTCGAACCGAAAACCAAATTTGAAATTCGGTTCTAACCGAAAACCGATTCGAATCCAAAAATCGAATTCAAATTTAATTCGATTCGGTCGGATTTTCGGTTATCACCAAATATTGCACATCTCTACCGTGGACCCTAGTGCTAATTTTGAAACACTAGATCTAAAACTGAAATATCAACTCCAGTGGGGGAGAGGATAAGCTTTTCTTAATGGGGGATTGGGTCCCTTCTCTTCCTTAACAAAAAACTTTCAAGGGCAACTGACCATTTGCAAAAGTGGAAGGTTGAGAAACTCCAAATTGCCAACAAAATCATAAAGAATAACCCATTCCGAGATTGTGTTTAGTAGTGTATGAGTTTTAGTTTTAGTTGAAACTACAAAATGTGCCTTTAGACAAAATGACTAAAGCTGTCCAACTAAAACTCTCTCCCTTACGGGGACCATCAGTGGAGAGAGAGAGAGAGAGAGAGAGAGAGATAGAGAGACAGAGAGATTTGGCCCCTATCTCTCCTCTCGTGTTTTCTCTCTATTCTTTCTCTTCACTCGTGTCTCTCTATTCGTTTTACCTTTTCTTTCTCTCATCTCTACCAACAAAGAAGAGAAGAGTGATCGAAGAAAGAGGAAAAGAGTGAAAATTGATAAGAAAAGAGAGAGAAAACAATCGAGATAAGAGAGAAGAGATCATAAAGAGAAGAGAGAGAAAAAAGAGTGCCCCGCTATCCATCAAGTGAGAGCTCAAAAAATAGAGATAGAGGTCAATCAATGATATCCTCAAGGAAACAGTCTAATGGTACAAATCATATCCCCAATTTGTTGAGTTCAGATTCAAATCTGTATACAACAAAAAAAAGAGGTCAATCGATGATTGATTGAGAGAGAGAAAAAGGATGAGAGAGAGAGATCAATTGAGATTAATATACTGTTGCTATACTTAGGATAAAATACTAAATTAATAGACAATTATTCTAGTAAAATAAAGTGTTAAATTTTTTAATTAAATCTTGAGTTCTAAATTTGAGAATAGAATAAATTATACCGTAAGAATTATCCTATAAATAGGGATTTTATAAACGTTTAAAATGAATTAATTGAAATATAATTCTGGATATCAGTGATGATATAAAAATTGAGAGATCAATTGAGACGTGTGAGAAAAGAGAGGAGAGAGAAAGGGAGCAAAGCAATTTTCTGGTAAGACAATGTAGTCATTTTGCCTAAGAACATATTTGTAATTTCACTCAAAATCGACTCCACATTCGACATGGTCTCCATTTTTGTTGGTACCCTAGAGTTTTTCAAAATTTTCTCAACTTGTAAAAACATACCACATCCTCTCTGGAGCACGACCATCAAATATTGCTCCAGCCCGTTGTTGCCGAGTAAAGATATTTGATATTCAATCCCAGAAGGCCCAATTTTGGGCCCACATTACGCACAAAATCTCTTATTGTTTGAGCCGAAGTAGATTTGGTTGAGCTCATTGCTTTCAAAATAACAAACGTGCAACCAATGCTCGCTAGTTTAGTAGAAAAAATATTAACACCTTACATCAATAATTAGGGTTCAAGTCTTGGTAGTAACAAAAACAATGTTGGGAGAGCTCCCTCTCGATTGGAACCAAACAGCAATTTGGCCGAGATTAGTCGGAATAAACCTCTGGATACTTAGCGGTGGATTAAGTTTAGGGGACCAAAAAAATAAAAAAATAAAATAAAATAAAAAAATAAAAAAAATAAAAAACTAAACGTGCAACAATTTCCATAGGAATAATCACGAGGCCAAGGCGGGCCTAAGTAGGCCCATGGGCCCACATAAATCCGATGACACCAGAACGAAACCAAAAACGATCAATTGCTTAATTGAATGTGAAGCAAAACTTCTCGGTGCAGATAGTTGAGTTCAATCTCTAGCATTGACAATATGAGAAGCTATGCACTTATTGAATGCCTTGTTATTGCTTGCCTCTGTCATGTGCTCAGACGACAGCTATATGGCCATGGCCATGGCCATATATAAGGAGAGCTATAGCATTGTATCCACGGGATAGCAACCAAGGACCCGGAGAAACGTGGTAAATTCCTGATAAAAACATATAAACTTCCAAGCATCAGAAATGTCAAAACTTGGTATAAAATCAGAATAGGAATTCATATGCCGAATAAATATGAGAGCTTCAAACTTTGCAAGTACTAGGACCAGCTGTGGAAGTGTGTGTGCTATGTTATATATATACTCGCACAATGCCACTCCTCTTCATAGATAGGAATTTATACATATGCACAAAAACTTGATAAATTCAGAATAAGAATTCATATGCTGAATAAATATGAGGGCAATCTAACTTTGCAAGGATTATGACCCACTGTGGAAGTATATGTTTGTGTCTGGGTGTGTAATATTTATATATATTTGAGTCCCAGCGGAAGACACTGCAGCATGATTTCTACAAGCAGCATCTATTGGGTCAATAAAGTTCAAGGATTCATATCTAATAACATCGGTGCTTTGTTCCCACTTTCCAGAATGATCTCTAGTGCAGCCAAGCTAAGAGGTACACTATCCCGAAGTAAAAACCAGTTAACAGTTGAAAGGGTTCAAAATGAATTGAAATGTTTGAGCCTCCATCAAACAAGATATTATGGCATCATTTTGAATTCTATATTTGCTTTAGTGGAAGAGTTGTATTAAGGATGTAATGAATTTGTGAAATTATTTGACAAGAGGACATCCCTTAGGTACAAACCTGAAGTTGTGCTAAAGCACTCTGGGCACGGGTTTCAGCCATGGAAGCCTTAAAATCGATGTAGAAAAGGCTGTCAAAATACCTGCAACCATTTTAGTTGATCAAACAACTTCAATTATTCAAAAAGAAAGAGTGAGAAACAGAAAGTACAAGTTGTCTGATTTCAACTAATTTATGCATTTAGAAACATACTTACTTTGCACTCCCATTGTTGGAGTCATCCACAACCCTTAATGGGCGCTTTCTTTGTGGTCTACATTCGATCTTAAGTGGTATGAATGGAAAGAGAGTCAGCATAAACTTTGATGAAAAAGAAAATATATGGACTATGTACCTTTGTCAAATTGATATCCCTCAGTGCAAACACTGTTAAGGCCTTAAACAAGATTGCAGGGCCCTCTTCTAAAGTGAAAACAATGCTTGTCTGAAGCAAAAAACAGATGTCTCAACTATGAAAGACTTGAATAAATAAATTCATCAAAGGGATAAAAAATCCCACCTTAAAGGGCCTATCTGCTCTTGGTATTATAGGATCCCTTGCAAGTACCAGGAAGCGGGTAATATTATTTGAATCGTCCTGTTAATGCCACTGATTATGAATCAAGCCTTACAATTTTAATTTGTAGTGCAATAGTTATGTTGATAGTACCAACACTAGTGTATGACCTTGAAACAAAGGCAATATTGAGAGAGAAGTAAAGATTTATGCAGGAAAGAGATACTTTGACCAAATTTGAATAACCTTCAATTGAGATGTTCTATTCTATCTAGGAATCTTGGAATTCCAATGCGTTATTAAGTAAATAAACAGGAAAAGTTTTCAGAAAACTCTGCATTTTGCAGTCTCCTTTTTCTCAAATATGAAACCATGATGAGTTATTTGAGGTTCCAAAACTTGGAGTTTAGGAAAGAGATAAAGAGAACTCGCAAGATATGAACTCCAGATCTTCTTCTCCAAAATCATATGACAGAAGATTGCATTACATGGTAATTGATCATTTTGTTTCTTCTTGCATCTTCATCTTAGCAGCTTAAATGGAAAAACAAAAAGTTGTACAAATACAAAAACCTTGAATAAATATGAACCTGGATTCCTTTTGCCAGTATATTAAGCCCATAAATATCTGCAGCTCGGGCACTTGCAACAACACCAGAATCCCATAGGTCACTTGATGCGACAAACTTCATCAAAATTGATTCTTGTTAGATGTGGAATATACCTGACACAGCACTTAAAATAATAATTCAAGGTTTCATTGGGACATCCAGATATTACCTGAGCAGCACCAGCTGTATCATCAACAATTTCTCTTGTAATGCCTAACTTGCTGAGGAATACATCACTATGGGCAAGTGCCTGCAAACAAGAACCTTAAAATTTTGAAAAACTTGGAGAATCCCTAGCCTCCTATAGTATCATCTGCACCAGGAAATGTAGGGTATGCACATTTTAAACTTCCAGGATGCTTGAAAACAGCTAGTTGACATTTGATTCATATTACAAATAAGCCATGCTGCATGGACACTACCAGAAGTGACATACTTGACACTTCAATTTTAGGGTCATTCAAGGTTCAACTTTACATCTCATTGTGCCAGATAGGGCCAGGAAAGTAGGTTATATAATATCAAAGTTCAAATTCAAGCAACAGAAGATATGATGACCTCAAGCCTCCAAGGTTAATAAAAATATAAAAGACCTTAACAGTAGAAACCATGTTATGACCAAGTGATTTATTTACAAAAGTAACCAAAAGTATTACTGTTTAACAATTATACCACTCGAAGAATAGTTATCCTCAAGTAAGACTGTAAAATTTTGACAATACAATAAGGTAAAATTTCCCTTTTTCAATGGAATATAGTAAGAACTGACAAAGCAAAATGACGTATTGCTAATAATGATAATTTCACTCCAAAAAAAGGAACAAAAGTAAGAAGCAGAACCAGTGGATGGCTGAGCACTCGTTTTAGTTGCTCTGCTCCCACACCAGGGCGTGCTAAGAGGCAGAAATCACATGCCAACTGCACCTCACCAACAATGTGAAGCCTATGATGAAGGAGTAAATCATAATTATGATGACTGCTTCCAGCAAAGGAAGTCTCAATTGGAAGGACTGTTTTATCAGCAAGCCATAATTCAACAGCCTGAAAAACAAAGATGGGCAAGCAATCTCACGAAGATGAGTATATTCCCTTCTACACAAGAAAGATTGAAAACTAGTCACTAACTTGATTTGTCTAAACTGGAAAAAAAAAAGTTAGTTGATAGAGTTCAATGCATTAAAGTGATTTTCACAATAGATGTTGCAAAATGAACCTTGAATGCATCTTCAAACTCATCACAAGGAACAGTTTCACAATTAGGACAGGTCTTCAGTGCAGCATCTTCACTGTATGCACCTGGGGCACCCTGCACCATTTAGCACAATCACAACGACCAATGGGCCAATAACTACATAAGAGCTACACAACATTGAAGCCAATTTCTTATCTTAGAAGGAGATAGCAGCTAAGACTCTTTTAATAAAATATACCTTGTATGAAATTCGCATTTTTGAACCATCATTCGAGCTAGCAGAAAGGTCAGTAACAGAGAGGGGCCCTGAGATCAGAATATGAACCAACAACTCGACTATTAAGTACGAGAAGGTGTCAAAAACAGGATTAGTTGGGAGATACTAAGCTAGCTACTGAACAATAAGTTAAATCCACGATTAACTTGAGAAAGTATTATGTTAGTAACGCTACTGCTGAATTATAAGAGCTCAACAAATGTTGTTGACATGCACAAAATTTTTGATAGAGCCATATGGACTGTTATGGAGAAAATAAAGCAGCCAGGGGGCATGCCATTGCAATCCGTCTTTTTTCCATAAGCACACAGTTGAAGAAAAAGGCTAGCTCACTAGTTTTGAAAAACAAAACTTCTGCTGTAATTGATTTCAGCTCGATCTACCCCTATCGTTAAATTCATACAAGGACCTCTATCGTGCAAATGTAGGCCCCAAAAAAGGTTCACACCACATTGCTGGTTGTTCAAACCTACCCCTGTTAACACATCTATAAGAAGCTTTAGGCCCTCCAACAACAAAAACGGCATGTTTGTGTAGCATTTGTAGGTCGCGATAACTGAGAATTAACACCAAACGTCAAACTTCCTTTACTGTAAAAAATTTAGCCTAATTTGAACTCCACACCTACTGCCCAAAATTATCAAAATTGCGTTACCAGACTAACACTAAAGAGACATGTACGGAAATCACACCCTTTTTAAAAAAAATTTTAAAAACCAAACTTAACTCCAAGACTCGACGTGCTTCAAAACTTGATATGCGAAAGGGCAAGTCGAGTCTTGAAGAGTCGATATATATTGTGTATGTCGAGTTTTGAAAACTCGAGATACTTCCTCTCTCCCTCTCTCCCTCTCTCCCTCTCTGTCTCTCTATCTCCCGCCCTGCACTCCATCCTCTCCCTCCCTCTCTTTGGATTTGCACGAAAACTAAAACTTGGTTTTCGTGCAAATCCAGAGAGGGGGGAGGGGAAGAGAGAGAGAGAGAGATGAGAGGCAGGCGGGAGAGAGAGAGAGAAAGAGAGAGAGAGAGCGAGAGAGAGGGAACATGCTCTGTTTAAGGGAAGGGCATGTCGAGTCTAAATCTCAACATGAATGAATAGGTCATATTTAAAATATTTTTTCAATTTACTCTGTTTTAAAAATAATATTACATCCTAACACTAAACCTACAATTCCCACAACCATTGACCAATAACTTGTATTAAAAATTGAGCCGAGAGAACCTACTTGGAAGTGGACCCAAATCCTTATGCAGTCTTCTGGGAACATTCTTATTGGTCTGATCAATCAATCTCTGCAATTCAGCTGCTTGCTTTGAAGAATTCTCATCCTCAACAGACCTTGTTGCTCTATGAACAGATAACCCATTAAAAGAATTACAAATTATCCAGCTGCAGATCCTCTCTGAATCTCTCACACGATTGCATGAAACGTCATATCTCTTAAAACTCAAATCAGAAGCACCCAATTGAGATTGAGATGTTGAATACCCAGATAAACCAATAACAGCCTTGAAAGCCATCAAAATTTGTTAAATTCAATTTGTTCGAACGAAGAAAATCTCAGTCTTTGAAGTAATTTCCAATGGCGTTATAAAGTGAAAAGTGGTAGGTATGGAAAACGGAGTTGTTGGGATTGAGAGTTTTTTTGTTTTTTTTTTTTTTGAGGAATTTTGTCGATAGGTAAAGCAGGTGAGCCGACAGCAACTAAAATTTGACTTTTACTCAATAAAATTACGTATTATTATTAAAATTTTATTTCATATACAAAATATGATAAATAATATAAAATAAAAATAAATCAATTCAAACAGAACAAACCGCGTATGATAGTGTTACCTTAGCAATTTAGTTAAGAGTTCAGTTGATAATTGAGGATATATTTTAATTAATTAATTTTTTAAGAAGTCAGAGTGGTCTCTTCCTATTTTTTATGTTTTGTGGGGGAGGATAAGAGAATTCTATGATCATGGACCCACGAGAATTTATTATGTTCTTTGATATTTTATTTAGACAAAAGGAATATATATATATATATATATATATATATATATTGCAAATCCACTAAAAAATCACGAGTCCTCATCAATCCCTTATTGCAAATCTTAGAAAAATTATTTTTGACTTCTTCAGGATCGTATTAACTTAATGCGTAGAGCCGTGATGCATGAAAATTTTAAGATTTCTTTATTTTTAAAATATTTTTCATTTTCGATATTTACATAAAAGTTTTTAATTTTGTATTTTGATTAATAATGGTCTTGTCCAACTGAAACCTTTTAGCAAGAACTTTGTCCGAGACGGGTGGAGTCATCCATTGGCCATGGAGATAACACCAGCCGGGTTTTGGGTATTAGGTGCTGCAATGGCCGCAGCACTTCCACTGACTATGTTCTGTGGAAAATGGTCGAGTCCAGTTGGTAAAACAGAAACATCCCCCTGATTATTTTGGTGTTTGAAATGAATCCAATTAGTAGAGTTCCTTCCAGTACAGTGAAGATCTCTCCGGCTTGCAGGTGTATATCGGAGGATTGAACACTGGCAGTTGAAATGCCCATAGGGTTGAACGCTGGCAGTTGAAATGCCCGTAGTCCCTCTCTCACTACTGTTTTCATCCATCACTAAAGGTTTTCAATGGGGTTCATTTCCTTGTATCCTGTTCTGATATCTTGGTTAGTCTAAGGGTTTGGTCAAAACACCGTATCATTGAAAATTGTCCGGGTGAAATTTTGATGTTATTACAAATATAAAAGAAAATTCTCTGTAAAAATTATTAATTTAATTTTATAATTAAAAATGTTTACTACAAATATAGAATAAAAAAATAAAATATTTTCAAAATCAAATAAATTCATACAAAATATTTTCAAAATATAAGATATCTTCTTACGCACTTTAATTTAATCCAACTTATTTTTATTTTATTTATGATATTTTTTCAACTATAAAAAAAAAATTGTAAACGATATATATTTTTGAATTGAAAAGACAATAACAATTCCAAACCAAACCCTGCATAAGGAATTCCTTTGTTGCTAGCTGCATTTAGAGCCTTTTCTGAAGTTCAAGAACAGTTTTCTCATCCAATTGGAATGACTTGGAAAGAATGTCGGCAGGAATGGGTGGACTCGATCCGAACACACCATTGGCTACAATGATCACTCCAGGATTTTGGCTACCCAATGTAGCTATTGCTACTGCATTAGTATTCCCCAAATTCTTTTGGAAGTGAATCAGTCCCATTGGGAAAACAAAGGCATCACCCTTTTGAAGGACCTTACTGATAAGGCGATTTTCTGGGTTTGAAGTGACAAAACCAACTAGGAGACTGCCCTTTAAGACAGTTAGGATCTCTGTTGCCCGCGGATGGATGTGGGGTGCATTGACGCCATACGGCGCATAGTCGATCCTTGCAATGCCAATGCCGAGAGTGTTAAGACCAGGAAGGCTGTCTACAAAAACATGAGTCACATTTGAACCTACTGAGTTGGCTGTATTTGCTGGTATGTGTAGCCCGCCGAACAAGAAATCATCTGCATTAACTAGAGTAGGATCCTTGCAGGTGAAACCATTCACTTTAACTGCAACCAAACACAAAGAGACCAGTTAGTATCTCTGAATCAAAGGAAAGGGAAATTCTCATGCCCGAGAAAAAAAGAAAAAAATGGTGTTTTGCCATAAACACAGGTTTGTTTTGGGACCATAACCCTAGAAAAGGGTACACGCATTGGTCTAAAGAAAGTTTTCTTCGACCAAATCTAAGAAGTTGGTATGGTACTGTCCCTTTTCCTTTTGGATCAAGGTGTAGGTTCAAAAAAAAAAAAAAAACTAAATTTATATGAGACCCTTTGTTTTGGACAAAAGAACTCATCTTGATCCAAGGATAATTAAGCTATTCATTCTTTTTTAAATGTAATCAAATAGCTTTCATAAGTTATATGACAAACTAACAATAAACAAATTTCTTTTATATAGCTTTTTTAAGTTTTGGATTCGAAATTTGGAAATGAAAAAAACTATACTAAGAGATCCACTTCCTAAATAGGGTCTTCACATATGCTTGAGTCAAATTAGTAAAGGTATGATTTCGAATACAAGCGGTGGAAAAAAAATGATTTAGCATCACAAAGAGTTCTATGGCATTTAAAAATGGAAAAGTGGAAAATACCTGGGCCTTGGAAATTAGCAACACAAAAATCTTGTAAAGATGTAGGATCAGAAGCATGGGAAAGAAAGAAGAAAGTGAAAGAAACAATGATGGGAAGGAAAATTCGTGTTGCCATCTTGGGACTATCGAAGGTTATGAAGAAGAAGAAGAGCAATTTGATTTGCAAGAATCCATGTGAGGTTTGAGCTATATATATATGTCCTTTGAGTTTTATCTGATTTATGAATAGGCAATTTAAAATTGCTCCCATGTTAAGATGCTGAAGTTGTCTTGTCTCTTGAGTCGGTGATTGCCTCCACACACTTATTATTCAAAGAGACGTCATTCAATGGCCAAACTAACTCTAAACCTTTCGAGAGTTTGATGTAACAATTTCTTATTGGTTGTTTTACCCAAAAAATGGGACCATTTTATGAAATATATGACAAAGCCAACAAAATTCACAAATATAAGCAATGGAGGAAGGAGGTGGGCATCTTTTTCTCAATTTTGAAGAAGAGAAGCAAATTTACTTTTAGCGATGCTTCTATACAAGTCGTTAAAACTCTTAATAATACTGATAAAAATTTTAAAAATACTAATAAAATCTTTTAATCCCATTCTGCACTTTGTTCCTGCATACCCATATAAATTTTTAGTTTTGCCCTTAAATGTCTAACTATAATAAAAAATCAAGACCAATATGTTTTGGTAGGAAATAGAATTTTTCTTGTTCAAACGCGCTTTGCTCAAATGGTTGGGCATGAAAGACAAGTTTAGCCGGCCTTGATTCGAATACCAGATAGCGTCTAGGCACTTTGTTAGTACCCATTGAAGCAGTCATGTGTGCAGACATTTTCTTCAAAAGCGAGACTAAGTGTAGATTGAGCGGACCTATGAGAAGCAATTAGGTTGGCCGGCATAGCTTGAATTTTAGGTCGATTGTTGTTTGAACAAGTCATTTCTTCAGAGTGATTATAGATAGCATGAAATCTAGCTAAATTGCTTTAAAACCAGATAAGTACGAGACATTGTTAACGTATGTTTAAGGTCATGGGGCTAAGAAGAAATGGTCAGCTTGTCTGTTAGCCGCAGAACAGTTGTCAAGTTTTTATTTTATTTTTTTTATTTTTCCGTACAAGAATAGGATTATATAATTAAATTTCTAGTTAAATTGGAAAAACCAATCTATTGAAGGTGGGTTTAGACTCTAAAGATAATTGCTCCACTGACCTAAGAATGGAGTCGATGTCAATGAGATTCCTTGCTCGCTGTTGGAAAATCAAATCTGCAAAAAATGATGGAGGTTGTTCTGGCAGAGGAGACTCCGATACTCAAGTCAGAAAGAGTGCATTAGGGAAGGAAAGAAACAAACCGAGAAGACCTGCCCCATAGCCCTGTGCAGTCTTATGTGTTTTGTGTAGAGTTGGAGAGCAAACCTAGTTGGCTGCCTATGTTGAATACATATATATCATGCATGCACCGCAAGTCTATGTGCTTTAGGAGTGTAAAAATCTTAATTTTCTTGTGAAAAGATAGTATAAAATCTTCCCAAATTATAGGAATAACAGATGTAGACTTTCTATTGACGGGAAGTTCTTTGAATTAAGAAAGGTTTTAGTTGTTGTAGACATTTATTTTCTTATCGGATGAAATTACAATAGATTTGTATTAAACAAGAAAAGTTTGAATTCATTAAAAAAATTTTTTCTTATCGGATAATTATAATTTAGATTCGTTACATAATGAGAATTACTTCTATAGTTATTCAATGAGGCATGTGAAAGCGGCCAATAGGTCAAAGAGCCGAGAGCTAGGATGACCAGGACCAAGATGTTGAGAAACGGAGAGACATATGTAATGACATTAAGCCCAGAAGACGTTGATAGAGAAAGTGTCTAGCCGAGAGACCAGGGATGAGAGGGGGATTTCAGCCAAATGAGAATCGAGAACATGCTCAATTGTTCATGGGCTTTACAATATAATGGACCATGATGATTCTGATCTTATGATAATAGGCCGTTGGATCGTATACCATTGGTTCTGTTGCCTAATTTATTGTAAAAAGATAGAACAAAAGGTATAAATGTAATATGTATATACACACATATAAAAGAAGGGATTTTTTTTTTCTTTTCATCATTTATAATGATATTTTCATAATATATAAGTTTTAATGGGTAAGAAAAATATAGTCATAAAAAAAAATACAGCCATAATAATAGTGAAATTTGAATATAATTTTCCCCCAAAGTAGAAGTTGAAACAATAACTTTTTTTATTATTTTGTATATATATAGAAGAGAATCAAAGTTGAAATTTATAAGAAAAAGGAAATGATGCCGATTGTTATAGTCCATTGGCTGAAAAGATAACTATTATTTGAACTAGTCATCGCTCAAGCAATCCAGTTAAATTTGCTTATAAAAGCTTCATAAATATAAGATGATATAGCCAAAGAAATGGTCAGCTTGTCTGGAAGTCACATGAAATCAAATTTTGATGAAAAGATACTTTGATCCTTACATCTTTGGATACATTATGAAGGAAGAGATTAAAAAGATTTGAAATCATGTATAGCACAAATAGCTACCCAACAAGACTTTTTTGTTAATTTAAACAGATAGATATCACTGACCCAGTTTCCCTAATCTCCATATGACAATCCTACTGCCAGGGCATCGGTTTGTTCTTTCTCTACAACAAAAGCAAAGCTCAAACTCATACATTCACTTGCAGATATTGGTTAGCATTCCGGAGATTTTTGATCCTGGTGTATATGGTTTGTAAAATATTGCACACATATTAAATAAATTTATTAGTAAAAATTACAAGAGTAAAAGACGCGTGAATTAAATTTTTTGTTGTCATTAAAAGAAAAAAAAAAATTATTTCCCCTACCATTTGTTTGTTGAGCTAAGGGACCCCAAAAAACACAAGAATGTGAATGAAATAAGAGAAATTCTTTTTGCGGTGAAAAATTACTCATGACATTTTCCCTAGCGGAGCCATGTTTCAAGCAGAGATAACTATATGTGATGTGATCTTAAATTATTGGATGAAAGGGTAGAAAACCCTCTTATTATTCGTCTTATTTGTGATTTACTACCATATGATTTAAAACTTGATAACTAAGTACCCTGTCGTTTATCACCCGTCGCTACAATATGGTATAATTTGTCATTTTATATATATCATAAGTTATTTGTTTACAACCAGTAGACAGTCGGCTTGGTGGATGAAGTTGTAGGTTTTTTAACCAAGTTTCAATTTCAAAATTTGATAATAAAAAAAACTATATTAGGAGGGTCACCTCCTAAATGGAGTTTCTACAAATACTCGAACTGAATTAATCAGAATATAATATGAGTGGTGGAAACAAAAAAACAAAAGGTTATTTGTTTACGCTTTGTAAGATCGAATGCCATGACACTAGCCTGGAGATAATTTGCCGTGTATGACTTGTCAAGTTGTCCTGTGACCATTTCAGGAACACTAAGATGCCGTCCATCTCCAATTCAAACAAAACCGTCCCGCCAATCTTGATACGAATCCATGGCCTAATTCGGCAAAATTTTTAAGAGCTGGTGGGAGAAGGGGCTGAGTCTATGTCTAATATTCTCCATAATAGAATCCTCCAATAATAATGTAAGAGGACGGCACTAATCACTCCAAGTATTTTGCAGTCAGCTACCCTACCCTATATATTGATCATAGGCTTTCTTCTCTCCGCATCTTCTTTCTTTACTTCTGAGTTAATATTCTATACTTGGTGATATATATTGAAAATCTGTAAAAATGGCAGCAAAAGTCTTCTTCTTCTGCTCTCTGGTTCTCGCAATCCTCTGTTTCGCCTCTGCTTCTGATTCTTCACCCCTTCAAGATTTCTGTGTTGCTGATCTAACTGCCTCAGGTTTATAGCATATTTCTTGCATTTTGCTTATGACCCATTTACTTAATTAACATTGTAACTTATCCTCATTTATCATACTCAAGGGAAAAGAGAAAAGTGTTTTACAAAAATGCTACTCATTACCATTACCACCTAAGATTTTGCTTCAGGGTTGGCGTGGCAAGGGCAAATCATCTTGATCAAACATTTGATGCCAATCCCAGAGCGAAGGAAAATGACCTAATAAATAATTTTTTTCTTAGTAAAATTTCTTAAGTTACATTGTTCAATGTTGCAGTGACAGTGAATGGCTTAGTTTGCAAGGATCCAAAACAAGTCACAGCCAATGATTTCTCATTTAGTGGACTACACATCCCGGGCAACACATCAAACGCTGTAGGCTCTAAGGTCACACCGGTCTTCGTAAATCAACTCCCGGCATTAAACACTCTTGGCATCTCAATGGCTCGCCTTGACTACACTATATCAGGCATCAATCCACCCCACTTTCATCCACGTGCCACGGAGATCTTTACGGTACTCGAAGGCTCAATTAAGGTTGGATTTGTGACCTCAAACCCCGAAAATCGCCTCATCACTAAGGTTCTTAACAAGGGTGATGTGTTTGTTTTCCCTGTTGGACTAGCTCACTTCCAACAAAATGTTGGGACCGGAAATGCTGTGGCTATAGCTGGATTGAGTAGCCAAAATCCAGGAGTCATCACTGTTGCCAATGCTGTTTTCGGATCCAAGCCAGATATTGCTCCCAATGCGCTTGCAAAGGCATTTCAATTGGATAAAAACATCGTCACTCAGCTTCAAGCTAAATTTTAGATGGGTCTTTTTGTTTTTTTCCCTTTTTTGTGTGTGACACTTGTGCTGTAGAATGTGTGTGCTGGTTTAGCTGAATTTCTTTTGCATCGTTTGTGGAGTGCCTCATGAACAAATAATTCCAAGAAGGAATTCTCATTGGGCTTTAGCTTTTAAATTTTATTTTTATAGGACAAGTGTGCAGCAAATTTGTTTTGATTGAAGTGATTCGATTCTGATTCTTTCAAGCCCTAGCAAGGCATGGTTCTTTTTCGAGTTTTCTGAAGATCCAGAGTAGATCCTAAGAGTGGCACAGAAACAGATAAAAAAAATAAACTAATAAATAATAAATAAATAACTATAGGACAGGATAACATGGCAGCTAATTTTGCAAGGATAAAAAATCCCATAGGATAAGCTCGTATAGTCCTTCCTTTCAAGCCACAAGTTCATAAAAACATTATACTACAAATAAATGAATAATATTATATGAATCAAATCTAATATATCAGTCAATATTAGTAAAAATTAAAAATTTTGTATTTGAATGACTATCACTTAGATTTAATTCACGATTTTCTTAATTTATTTAAATATATATATATGTGGAGAATATTTTATAAAATGATTTATAAAAACGAGGATCAATTTAAATATTATATGGTTTGAGAAATTAAGACACTTGGAATACACAATCAAAATTATTTATGATTTAGCGAATAAGGAAAGGGATATAAGACATTATTTATCATTAAAGTCATGAAAATGAAAAGTTATTAAATAGTGCATTAGAAAATATCATATGTTTTAAAAATATTTAGAAAATATTATGTATCAAAATCAACTATCATTTTCTTTATTTTTATATTTATAATATTTATTTCTATATTTGTAATAATAAGTTTTTTTTTTTATTTTTATAAATCCAACATATTATAATATTTCATTAAAATAATAAATCATCAGGGTTCATATTATTTTACGTTGCTTCCCATATCTATTTTTAATATAATATCAGAGTAATATTTAAATTTTCTCTAATATTGTACTAAAGCCATGTTTAATATAGTTACAAAGTCATTTGGCTTAATTTCTAGTAATAGAAAAATATTTTCCACTAATTATCAAATGTTTTTCCTTAGCTAATCATCGAACAAACTTTGCCTAATAGTCGCTCCAAAGACTGGACATAAGAAGAGAGTTGTGATAGATTGATAGTTAGTGTAAAATTTTGTTAACACTATAAAAGATCAAAATAGTTGATCATCGGAACATAAGGGGCAAAACTAGTGTTATCATAAAGATGATTGATACTGACATTTGTTGGTGTAGGTGAAATAGGTATTTTCGTCCCTTAATCAAGTCGGGAGTTTTGATTCCTTAGGGCATAGAAAAACAATATTGGGAGACCCGCCCCTACAAAGTAGGCCCTGCAGCGATCGATTCGGATTAGTCAGAGCGAAATTTTAGATACCGAACGATGGTCAAGCCAAGATACCAAAAAAAAAAAAAGATGATTGATTAACAATCTGTTTTTTAAATTTATGTCCCATTATATCAAAATAAGGGATCAAGCTAAAATAAAATTTGAAATTCTAAAAAAAGAAGTTTGTGAGAGTACCGGATGATAATGAAGCAGCACTTTCTCTTTTGTGGGTAAGACATTAAAATGCTAATTAAGGAGATAAGGTAATGAGGTTTATATTTGGAAGGTGTGTCCCAACTATGAAAGGAAATGAATTGATTCTTAACTAAATAGAATGATTACACACATTAGTCAGATCATATCGCCACCGACCTAAAACTTTTGGTTTTTTTGGGGGAGGGGGGGTTTGAGATCTTATCAAAATTTAATCATACCTCCGGTTCATCTTTGTACATGTATACGAGAGAATCGTTTTGTTATTCTCACAAGAAGTTAGTACATGTGTAAAAATGAATAATTGTGTACTCTTTCTCTTCATTTTCATGGCTTTGCATCTCGATTTGGGTATATCGAAAGCATGGAAAGTACAGCACACAATCGTTGTTGATCAATCTGGTGGAGGAAATTTCACAAAAGTTCAACAAGCAATTGATTCAATTCCACCGGGAAGTAAACAATGGATTTGTATCAAACTCATGCCCGGAACTTACAAGTAAGGATAACATCCCAATGTTACTTGAAATTCTTTTGCCTTTCTTGAGAAAGAAAGGTAACTTTTTTTCTACCCATAAACCCTAGGGATTTGGTTCCATTATTATATTCAGGGGCGAAAGAGGCCCGGTTGTTCCGCCGAAATCACAAATGTTGTTAAAAATTTTTAAATTTTTTTTAAAAAAAAATTAATAATGTGCCATGTTTGTAACCAATCGGTATTCAAAGTAAAGAATTTTGTTGATATAGTTTTTTTCATTCTGAAATTTCGAACGCTCTAGTGGGCCGCCTGCATGTTGGTATAATGTGCCTTCTTTGAGTGCAGTGAAAAAGTAAAAATCCCTAGAGAAAAACCATACATTTTACTTGATGGCGAGAGTAGTAAAACTACAATAATACAATATGGCGATCATGGATCAAGCATTGAAAGTTCTACCTTCAGACTAGAGGCAGACAATTTTGCCGCAAGGCATATCACATTTAAGGTTACTTTGAAGTATAATCTTATTTAAGACTAATAATTTTCTTCAGGAATGTGCACTTACCTTCTAAAAATTTTAGGGTTTTGATCTTTTTGCAGAACACATATAATGCCTTGTCTTGGGCGCCAGCTGCAGTAATTAAAGGAGACAAGGCTTCTTTCCTAGAATGTAGATTTATCGGTTTGCAGGACACCTTAACGGACGCTGTAGGTCGCCATTACTACAGGTCTTGCTACATGGAAGGCTCAGTTGATTTTATCTGGGGCGGGGGTCAATCTGTTTTTGAGGTAAACCTATAAAATGTGGCTTTCCTAATAAGGTTATGCTGGCCCCCTTTTTTTTGTGAGAATGCTGGCCGGTTAATGACACAGAGTCACCAACTCTAGGAGCATAAGTGGCCCCTAAGGGGGTGGATGGTATCCCCCTAATTTTTTTTAAAAAATAAAGAAAAGAAAAAAGAAAAATCTGGTGTAAATAGGGTTTTTAAGGAAAGTAAGGTATTTGGTTCACCCCCTTTTAACATTTCTATTATATTAATTTTAAAAAGTTCTTATGAAGTAACATAGAATTGACATTAAAAAAATATGTCTAAATTATTATAATTTTATCTTTTAACCCACATACTAAATTAATTTTTTTATTATTATTTGTTTACTATATTCTTTTTTATATATAGAAAATGCTTGAATTCGAGATTTTTAAGAGAATGGGAATAATGACAGTTGAGATATAGCTTAATAGCTTGTTTTCCACATCCTGCTCTTCTACATAGTCGAATTTTATTAGTTGGCCAATTTATTGTCTTGACTTTGCTTCTTTTCTTTTAATCTGCCTTTGTTCTTTATTTGAGTTCATAAGTTGCAAGGTTGGAGGTTTGGAGTGATTATTATATTTATTTTGGCAAGACTTGTAAACTCCATCAATTTTGCAATATATTATAGGTTACAACAACAACAATCTTTGTTTTATGAAACTTTTGGTTTTAATAAAGTGTTTTACGCTACCTGATAACCTACTACAATTCTCTTCCTTTACTCGAGCTTGGGACCTATATCACATATTGAAAAATAAGTTATTAATGTGGGACTGGTAACGTGTAATGTGATGCAAATTACAAAAAGGCTATATTAGGTTTGATGATAAGTTTATATGATGCAGGGGTGCACCATACGTGTAAATGGAGCTCCTCTGGGTAGCTTACCTGGTTTCATCACAGCTCAAGCACGAGAAAACGGAAACGATCCAAGCGCTTTTGTGTTCAAATATTGTAATGTAAATGGAAGTGGCCAAGCATATCTTGGAAGAGCAATTAGCCCGTACTCAAGAGTATTGTTCTACAAATCTACCTTCTCTCAAGTTGTTGTTCCGGAAGGATGGGATCCATGGCAATATGCTCATCACTGGTAAAAAGAATTTAATTTAATTTTTGTAATTATTAAAATCTCAACCCAACTCCTACTTGATGGTTTCTGGTCATTATTTTTTCTCCATTATCTCTACCGAAGAACCAGATATCGATGTTTCTTCTCATCGTTCTCCTCATGAATGAGAAGATTAAAAACCATATATATAGATATTATTTAATTGATTGATTATTGTCCATTAGGAAAAATATCAGGTATGGAGAGCTGGGGTGCACGGGACAAGGAGCAGACAAATCGAAGAGAGCAAAATGGATGCCTCCTTTTAGCCGCAAGGAAGTGCTTTTTCTTACAAATGCTACAAATTTTATAAACAAGGAAAGTTGGATAGGGGAACAACTTACCCTTGTATAGTTCCTCATGCAATTTCCTTTGTGTTTTGTCCATTTCTGGTTGCTTTTTCTTATTTGTTCTACAAAGAAATTTTAGCCAATTCTTTGCAGACCAAAGTGTTGTTTAATAAGTAAACAAACACTGAACACTTTCCTCCACAATGCAGCTTGTTAAAGTTGCAAGGTGCGAACTTGCAAAATGATTCCATGGCTTATAATGAACAAGCACTTTTTTGTTTTAGAATAGCATTCTAAGTAACCATGCAACTTTCCCTTGCCTCAAATTTTTGAAAAAAGTGTTAAGTGCTATATTTCTTTTTACATTACAAATAGTACACTGTCTTTGGAAAATTTAAGGGTTTTTTTTTTTTTTGAATAAAACATGCAATACTTTAGTTAAATGCTCGAAATACATGATCAAATTATAGATAAATAACTTGTTTAAAAATCGACTTGAACTAGTTAACTAAGTCGATGGTTCAGACTCCTTTGCACTTTTTACATAGTATTATTTAGAATTTTCTATTTTCCTTCCTTTATTTTTAAAGCATGATGGATTAGTTCTATATTAAAATGCTAATAATTGGAAGAAGAAAAAACAAATGAGGCCAAAAGGATAGAATTATGTAAAAAAATTGAAGTTCAAGATAGTAGAGACATAGAAAAAGGAAAAAAAAAATCATCATAAACAAATCAAACCCCGATATCAATCGATTTAATATATTTTCTTCCATATATATATTTTTTTCTGTTATAAGGTCCTATCGAAATAAAAGTTGTAATTCTCTCTACCTTATCCAACATATGAATATATATTTTTTTTCTTCTTTTGCCAGCGGCAAATAGGGGGGAATTGAAACTTAGGAGGCACCATAGAGTGAGTGATTGGATGATTGAAAAGAGAACCATGTGTTGTCAAAAAATACCTGAAGAAAACTATCATGTAAGTTTGAATCATTTCATGTCTATTTTTCTAAGTGTTCAGTTTGAGTCGCGTCAAATCTTTTTAAAATGATATTAAAAATGAGAATATTCGATTCAAGTTATATTAATATTTTTAACCTCATTTAAAATTTTTACGCATAAATTACACTCTCTTAACAATTCACGCACTTTTGATCGATATCTATTTCCATATCTTCTTTTTAGCTGACACTAGTGTTTTTCTTGAGCTTTGTCTTAAATGTACCATGCGAGTGAGTTAGAGTTTTCCCACACCCCATTTGCACCAATTAATGAAATACCAGAGATGTGCTAATTGTGGTGGCCAAATTCCCAATTAGTCTTGGCCACTCCGCCGTTTCGGTCTAGAACCACCAGGTTCAAACTTTTGACTCAGTCCTTTGACTTGGATCTAGCCCGGTTCTGACTTTGAACCTATGGAACAAAATTGAGGGCAAGATTCACCCTAAAAAAGAATCAACCTGAGCCCTAAACTTGAATGACTGAAAAAGGCCGTTTCAACTCCAACCAAAACAATAGGGACGTATGGTTAAAGTGAATCGAAATTAACAATCGGATTGAAATTTATATGATTTGTTTGGATTAATGAAATATAAATGACGGTTCATGAATAAAACCCATAATTTATGAAATTTTTTGAAATTCAAGTGAATATATGAGTTTTTGAAACTTATTTTAAAATTTTTATTCTAAATTTAATTTTGATTTTCAAATGAAAACAAACACCCTTCATATTAAGTAAAGATTTCTTTGAAAAGCATCATATAAGGAAGGGCAAGAAGCGCGTAGTCATTATTGATACCATCATACGAACTCCAAAAACTAATAGAAGGACCAAATTGCACAAGTTCAACTTATATATGTATATAATAAGGATATTAGTTTACATATATTTCTTTTAGGCAAGCAACTCCAGTAAAATGCTTCCGAAGCTTAATAATTCCAAAACATTGTTTATTAAATCCCTACAAGTACTAAACTCTTTGAATCAAGATCTTGAGTTCGAATTTTGTGAATGAAAAAAAAAACAGATACCGAAAAAGTTAATCCTAATTTGGACACCATAGAGGGGTACCCCGAATATCAATTGGTAAAAAAAAAAAAAAAAAATTCACAAAAGTGTAGTCCACATCTTTCGATTACAATGTCCATCCAAGTGGCAAATGACCAAGTATGTGGAATTTGTGAAAGACTAAGACAATGATAAACATGGTACAGAAACACGAATAAATAATTTCTAGGAAGTTGCCTTAGCAACTCCATATATTGTATAGCACAACAGCTAGGTAACAACCTTCTTTGCAAGTCCGGGACTCCATTGACCCAGTTGCCCTATGAAGTCAACACGGTTTAATTTCCACGATGCTGTTAAAAAGCTTGCAGGGGCATTGATTTTTCTGCCTAGTAATCAATAATCATAAGAATGAAGCATTTTGGATTTGAACGAAGCAAATTTCAAATAATATGATTAAAAGCATTTTGCATTTCCACAAAAGAGATGGTTGACTTGTCACGTTGTCATCTCGCATAAGAAGACCATTTCCTTAACACTTGGCTACTAATAATCTCCAACACTTTAAACTAAGCTGGCCGACCATATTACTCCGTATGTCTAATATTTTGAAGAACAGGATCATTCGGCAATGTCTTTGCAAGGACGGCACTAATAATTGAATAATTAAGTTATTCTCCAAGTATTCTGCAATGGGCAACCTCTATATATTAAGACCTTGATCATAGGCTTTCTTCATAGCTCAAACTCCTCTACTTCTTTCTCTTCTCTCGAGTTAACATTCTTCCCTGTGGTGATATTAACAGTCTGAAAAGATATGGCAGCTAAAGTCATCTTCTTCTGCTCTTTGGCTTTCGCATTCCTCTGTCTTATCTCCGCTTCTGACCCTTCACCCCTTCAAGATTTCTGTGTTGCTGATCCAGCTGCCTCAGGTTTGAAGCATATTTCATCCATTTTCGCATGACCCATTTAATTAATTACTTTTGAACTTTTCCCCATATAAAAGGTTGAGGTGACATACCCCAACACTTCTGGCGGGCATTGCCATGAAATCCCCTAGCTGTTTTTAAATGTCCAGTCTTACTTTCAATTTTCCAATATGCGTACAAAGTATGATATGACAGGGCATGATTGCCCAAATAATTAGATAAGAAGATGGACAACACAACTAATGATCAACCGATTCATTCCATGCCGGTTCAGAGGCAAAATCAAGGCCGAAACAGTCATGATAAATTGCATTACTACAACTATGTCTCAGCAATTTGTGTGTTACTTGGTTAACTCTAGCTTGTTTAATGTTGCAGTGAAAGTAAATGGCTTTGTTTGCAAGGATCCAACACAAGTCACAGCTAATGATTTCTCATTCAGCGGACTACACATGCCGGGCAACACATCAAACGCCCTCGGCTCGAAGGTCACACCGGTCTTTGTAAATCAACTCCCTGCACTAAACACCCTTGGCATCTCAATGGCCCGCCTTGACTATGCTATATCAGGCATCAACCCACCCCACACCCACCCACGTGCCACGGAGATCTTCACCGTCCTTGAGGGCACAATTTTGGTTGGATTCATCACCTCAAACCCTGAAAATAAGCTCATCACTAAGGTTCTCAACCAGGGTGACGTGTTTGTTTTCCCAGTTGGACTAGTTCACTTCCAACAAAATGTTGGGACTGTAAATGCCGTGGCTTTGGCTGGATTGAGTAGCCAAAATCCTGGAGTCGTCACCGTTGCCAATGCTGTTTTCGGATCGACACCCGATATTGCTCCTGATGTTCTTGCCAAGGCGTTTGAATTGGATCAGAGCACAGTCACGATGCTTCAACAAAAGTTCTAGAGATATGTGTTGTTTGCTTTGCAAGTCTAGTGTTGCAAGACGTGAGTTGTTTGTGTGCTTGGTTTATTTGAATTCTTTCTGTATTGTTTGTGAGTGTTCCTTAGAACAAATAACTCAAGGAGGGAATCCTTCTTGTATTCTTAATTCTTTGATAAGATGGTGTGTGACTTCTGCAACTCATTCGTTTCAATGTAATTCCAATTCGAAATATATTTAAAAGTAGAATGATGCAAGAGCTCCTAAAATGTTAAAAATCTTAATGCACCGAACATAATGTAGTGTTTGACATTATATGCACCGACAAATGTTGCTAATGCTGGAGTTGTCACTGTTGCCAATGCTCTCTTGCTAAATGTTGCTAACCAAGACGTGACATACTTTAATTAGTTAAAAACATTGAAATGCATATTGTCACCTGCTAAAAAAATATAAAGGAAAAGGAAAAGGAAAAAAATTATAAGGTATTAGACTTACTATTTTTAGTATCCTACTATTACAATGAAAATGACATTTTTCTTGAAGCAATATAGTCGGTCATTTAAAATACAATTTGAGGATCCCACTTCGCAATTGCATCATGTCAAGATCAACCTTTGCACTCCAAGGGATTGAAACAAAACTGATGTTCTAGGTTGGAGAAACTTTAGAGTGAGAGAATTTAAAATATAGAACTAAAATTGAAAATTTATAAATTGACAAAATACAATGTTGAATCTCAATTGATCAAACCCAGCATACACCCGAAGAGATAGTTCAATTGGGGTAGCCCTTAGCTCTCATGTGAATTGCTGGTCTTGGCTCATAATTGACGAATACGATACGATAAAACTTATTTTTTTCTGATGAAACAAGTGGCATTTCTTCTTTTATTGAATGAGTTATGCAATTCCTCATATTTGAAAGGGTTGATTCCTGTTCATTACTCAAGTTGTTGCTAAGTGAGAGGTTGTCTACTTATGACTTAGTCTACTCTCATTTCATATCAAGTTCTCTCATTTCATGTCAACGACATTTTCTGTTGTTAAACATCATTTGGTCCACTCTCGTTTCATGTCAAGTGCTTTCCTCCTTATACTGTTACTATTCTCAATTGTGTCTTTTTTTGGTGCGTAGTGAGAGGAAATGGCTTAGTCTGCAAGAACCCCATGCTTGTCCAAGCCTATGACTTCTCCTTCAGCGGACTCCGCCTACAAGGCAACACATCAAACGCCCTAGGCTTCAAGGCCACCCCAGTGTTCGTAGCTCAACTCACTGGCCTAAATACGCTTGGCATCTCAATGGCTCTCCCTGACTTCGCGGCCAAGGGCATCAATCCATCCCACACCCAACCACTAGCCACAGAGACCCTTACTGTCCTAAAAGCCTCACTCATGGTTGGCTTCGCTGCCTCAGCCCCCGAAAATCATCTAATCACTAAGGTCCTTAAGAAGGGTGATGGGTTTGTGTTCCCAATAGGACTTGTTCACTTCCAACAAAACGTTGGTGGGTCCGGAAAAGCTGCGGCTATAGCTGCACTGAGTAGCCAAAACCCAGGAGTCATTACTCTGGCCAATACGGTGTTTGGATCGAATCCCCGAATTTCTCCCTTCACTTGCCAAGGCATGTAAATTGGATAATAGCATTGTGACCTTGCTACAAGAAAAATTCTAGAGCAGCATTCTTATGCCAAGGATGAACCGAAGAGTATAGTAGTTTTTGGAGGATTGTGTGTTGTTTATTGTGTCTGGTTTTAGCAGGTTACTGCTTGAATCATAAGAGCATGATTGTGAGTTTGTTCTCTAAGCCGGAGTGAAGATGGTAGTTTACTCAAAAACAATTGGTCTCGAGTGATTTTACAATTGGGACATTATATTAGTGAAATTTGCTTTTATCAATCACGAAATTTATGAACTATTGAATAGCAGCTACCACCAACTCCATAAATACAAATAAATACCAATGAATAGTATCATAATCCTTTCTTTTATTACTTCACTTTATTTGATGATTGCTTTTTCTTTTGAAGAGGTATTTATTTGTCCTCTACTTCGTATTTTTCTTTACTTGTAAGTTTTTTCAAATAAATTAGAAATATAAGAGTTACATAAAAACATAACACTTTCTTAATAAATCAAAACTTTTTTTTTTACAAGAGCAAAATGAGAATTATATTAATAAACCTTATGTTGAATCCTAGTACATTTTTTATATGATAGGCAACCCACATAGACCAATTAGCTAGAAGGGCATAAACAAATAGATAATTTATAAATTAGAAAGAGATATACTAGTTTTGAAGCTTATGGTTCACCCAAGACCTCATGGGAGAAGACATTTTAAAGGGTTCACCAGCTGAGTCCCAAAAGTAAATGAAGGTCAATACACTTAAAATAGAGCTTACTCATGTGAGGTACAAAACTTTCTTAATATTAATATTTCTCATTTTCAAAACGATTCAATACATTACATTAATTAATATTTATATAAAAGTCATTACATTTTTTTATATTTATACATTTTCTCATATTTAATGAATTTAATTTTAAATTCTTATTATAAAAGATGATTATTCTATTATTTTCATAAAATAATTAATATTTATATAAAAATTCTTATATTTTTTATATTAACATATTTTCTCACATTTCGTTTCTTTTATATATATATATATATATATATATATATTTTTTTTTTTTTTACAGAATATCATTTTTTTATCATTTCATATTCATTTTTATTTTTCTATTTCTATTTCCATGCAACTTAGTCCCACTTTAGAATGGATGCCCTATATATTTCCCCCCCCCCCCCAACGAAATATAGATGGTAAGTGGTAAAAAATTAGATTCATATTGTATTGTCATGGACTACATTGAAAACGAAGAAAGCGAACTTTATAAACAATTAATTTGAGATGAGTAAAAAGTTCAGAATAATAAAAAAATTAAGAACAAATTTCATTTATCATAGTAATAAAGTTCAAGAACTATTCCATGTAATTATATTCTATTAAATTTCTTACTAGGTTAACCTTTTTTAAACGTGTGAATCTGATCGGTCGATTGTGTATTAGAGTGAGTTTTATTTCGTAAGTCTTATTTAATCTCTCACCCATTTATAATATGTATTAGCTATATCATACCATATTAGACTTCACATAAATTGTTGGGTAGAACTCAAAAAAAAAAAAAAAAATAAAAAAAAAAAAAAAACTCAGACTAAGACAATTGCCCTTTCACAAGATGGAAAAAAACCAGAGGCATTGAGAACCTACACGGCCAAAACAGTGTGTTCCTTCAAGTCAATGAACATCATTTTCAATCTCGTGTCAATTTCTAATACCAATCAATCGTCCGACTGGCCAATTTGCAGCTTGGTTTGCCTAATTTGGCTCCTAGGGATTTTGGCCTCATTCATCAAATTTCATTATTATTTTTGGAAAATGAAACAACAATTAGTTAGAATATCTTATGGTATGGCCATTTGAGACCCAACGTAATATCTTTTGGAAACATGTATCTGAATTCTAACAATAATTTAATTTATTTAATGATTATATTTCAAAGAATCATCATTATTTAACGATGATATTTAGAAAAATCATCGATATGGTGAAGTAAAATATTCATAATAAATTTTAGTTTAGACAATAAACTCTTACTAAATTAATTATTTTTTACACAAATTTTGTGAAAAATCAAAGAGTGAGCTCCAATAAAATTAGTGTGTACCTTCGAATCAACCGGCATCATTCTCACTCTATTGTAAATAATTATTTCAAATCATCCAACTGGCCAGTTTGCGGTTTGCTTTGCCCTAGTTTGGCTTGTGGGGATTTTGGCATCATACATCAAATTTCATTATTATTTTTGGAAAATAAAACGACTTAGTAAAGGAGGCAATTATTTGAGATAATGTGTAGTCATTTAACACCAACATTCTGATTTTAGCATGCAAATGGAAAATTGTCGAAAATCACTAATTTAGATTACAAATGATAGATCTGTATCCTTTATTGTTTTAAAAATTTTGAAAATATACATGTAAGTTTTAATATTATCATTTAATATATTATCATATACCGACATGAACATGTCTAGGAATCTTATTTGTCGTAAAGGATAAGATTTTAATTTATATGACTAACTGTTACTAAATTAATTATTTTTGCGTAAATTCCGCAAAAAGAAGAGAAGACAATCTAAAACCAGTGAGAGTTCAATAAAATTATATAAGGCGATGCCTGGGAAGAGAGGGCAACTCCATGACTAGGGCGTCTCTCCTGCAACCTTCTCAATAAGGAGGAAACCTGTCCAATCTCTTAAATTATGTGACCACTTGTCCATCAACGACCAAAACAAAGCAAATATAAATTTTGCTTTCTCTTTATTTTCATGACCCTAGTAAAGAGAGACGATCTCATAAATGATCGAAAGATGAAGATGAAGATGAAGATGGTGGAGATATAGGCGCGCCTCAATCTCAAGACATGGTTTAGATGGTCTATTTTATGATCCATGTCGTTTGATTGAGCCGCGTCAATATCTCCCACTCCGGTATACTTTCTTTATCACATCTCCTTGGTAGGTCCTCTATATCTTCAATCTCTCATTAAATATTGCTTAGGTATTTTTTTTTTATTCCAATTATACTTTTTTTTAGAGTTTATGAAAGTTTTGATGGCAGTTCTCTTTCTTTGCTACAGAAGGGGGAATGATTGGAACCTTTGGCCTACCTCTATAGCTCCGCCAAAGGATTAGTAGTTTTCATCACTCTTTTTAATCAGGTGTCGCATGCATACACGTTAGAATTAGGTCTAATTCTCATTAATGTTTCTTTGGAGGGAAGGAGGCAAAATATATATATTGAGCACCCCAACTGAAAATAGAGAGATGATCTCATAAGTGCTTGAAGATGAAAACGAAGATGAAGATGGGGGAGATATAGGCGCACCTCAATCTCAAGACATGGTTTAGATGTCTATTTTATTATCCATGTCGCTTGATTGAGCCATGTCAATATCTCCCACACTGCTCATGCCATGCTCCAAATTCCAATCCTTTCTTTATCACATCTCTTTGGTATGTCCTCTATATATATTCAGTCTCTCCTTAAATATTGCTTTGGTATTTTTTTATTCCAATTATACTTTTTTTTTAGAGTTTATGAAAGTATTGATGGCAGTTCTCTTTCTTTGCTACAGAAGGGGGAAGGGTTGGAACCCTTGGCGTACCTCTAACTCCACCAAAGGATTAGTATGCTTTCATCGCTCTTTTTTATTGGGTTTTGCATGCATATGCATTAGAATTAGGTCTAATTCTCACTAGTGTTTCTTTGGAAGGAAGGAGGCAACATAGATATATTGAGCACCCCAACTGAAAATCACCAAATTTTCTATTTTCCTTTGTAATTTGAGTGATCAATTCAAATTACAGAAACCACACATTATGGAGAAATATTCGTCAACACAGTCCCTTGTTTATAACTAGGGAAGAGAAGGGAGTAAAGTTGCCCCGGAAATTTAAAATATATATATGTATATATTTATATGATTTTAAAAGTTATAATCTTAAATATTATTTTCTCTGTAAAAGTTATGATCCTTCTGTTTCCTAAAACTATAACTTCAAATGTATATTTTAAATTTCTATTTTAGCCCTCTGATAAAGGTTGTCTAGTGTTATATAGAGCCTATTTGTTTATCAACTCTGGGCCTATTGACAGGACACTAAACTCCATTTAATCAAAATCTCAATTTTGAGTTTTGAGAATAGAAAAACAAACACCATAAGAGATAACCCTTAAATTGAACCTTATGATATTTGAACTGAATTAATCGGATAACCCAAATGCCAGTTAGTCAAAAAAAAAAAAAAAAAAATTGAGCCTATTTGTTTTGGTAGTTAATTCTCTTGTTGTTTACATTATGGTCGTGAACTAATATCTCTATGTACTCTGTGAAACCAAAAAGTTTAATTATTTTAGCATTAATAAAGATAATATTATTACTAATTAAAGCAAGATTATAAATGGCAATGCATTCATAAATGGGAGTAGGTGAAATGGGTGTATCAGGTCGGCCATTACAAGGAGAGATGAAAATTTTGCTAAATCATAATCGTGTTCATATTCAATTTAAAGAGAAGACTGAAATCGAGGTTACTCCACATATCAACTTCAAAGTTCAATTAAAAAGTAATACCCTTCTCACTCACTCAACCCATCTTTGATTATGTCTTGCATGCATCATGAATACGTTGGGATTTTCCTTTTTCCTTTTTTATTTTTTTCTCTTTTTTGAGTATCAATGATGCAATGATCTCGTGTATGCAACGGATATGGATGAATGGACCTTACATGTCAATCTTTTCAAGTACTATTTATAGTTGATGAAAGATCAAATTCATCAATACTTTAGTGTCAGCTAAATTGGCTGTTCATGTAACTCCAACCGTTACAGGCCCACAATAGGAAGCTTCCAATTGAGTTTTGCCAAGAGCTTTTAGTTCAGTTGTATGTATGTATGTATGTATGTATGTATGTATGTATGTATGTATGTATGTATGTATGTATGTATGTATGTATGTATGTATGTATGTATGTATGTATGTATGTATGTATGTATGTATGTATGTATGTATGTATGTATGTATGTATGTATGTATGTATGTATGTATGTATGTATGTATGTATGTATGTATGTATGTATGTATGTATGTATGTATGTATGTATGTATGTATGTATGTATGTATGTATGTATGTATGTATGTATGTATGTATGTATGTATGTATGTATGTATGTATGTGTGTGTGTGTATGTATGTGTATACATATATGTATGTATATATTTTCCATGCCATACTAATTGGAATTTTTCTTTTTATATACACATAAACACACCCAAGCTTATGTTTGAGGGTAATAAAAAAAATAATTCCAACTAGAGAACTTGACTTTTATCTTAGAAATTACCAGCTAAAATGAATAGTTTCTATATTTATATATTACATAAAAAAATTGAGTTACTTGGTATAAAATTTAACAATAATATAACTACTTCCTAACAATTATCCTCAATTATTACAAAAGTACGAGGCCTTGAGCATGCTACAGGTTTCATATATAGCAGATTGAAGTTCTTATAGATCGCTCTGCAACGTCTTTTGCTGAGAAAAAAGGGGCAAAAAGAAAAGGATACTGGCTATAGTAAGAGATGGCTTCCGCTTTCCTTGTAAAATATGGACTGTAATTAGTAATATCATTTGTTCATAAAGTCTATTCCACCATGGAGTGTCACATTCTTGTCTCTCTTATTTTCTCTCTTCTGTTTAATCACCGTAACACAGATTGATATGAAATGTCTGATTATGATGATCGCAGTCAATTTGTTCATGTTTTGATAGCTTTTTGAATGACTCAGCGAGTTTTAAATAGATCAGAGTGTGAAGAGGGATGGTGGGTAATGGATTTTCAGACGAATGACTTCAGTTTTGAATTTAAACGTTAGACTTATTGTTAATAGTATTGGCATCATATGTAGGAGATCGCCGAGCAACACCATCTAGTGTTGATTTGCCAGGATTTGCAAGGGATGCTACCTGTGGAACCTCATTGATTTTCGTCCACGTGCAGAGAGTTGGGTTTTCTTCCATGGTTGGGGTGCTCTTATGGTCTTACGTTGGTCTTGTTGATTGTGATTGTCTGCTAATAGATTTTACAATGTTTTTAGATGGGTGGTCTACCTTTTTTTCCCCCCGTTTTTCTTTGTCCTATTTGGGCTTAGACTCTTATTACTGCAATATTTGTTTTACATTTTAGTCGATGAGCCTCTATTTTTTCTAGGGTTGTCTTCCTACGCAAGGGGAAAAAAAAAGTTATATATAGTGAGGAAGAATTGAAATGTATCTGCATCAACATTAGAAAACTATGAAATGGGCCAACGCCAAGGTCTTTTAAGTGTCTCATTTGCCTCGGCCCTCGACTTCGACTGTTGCTCGATAGACAAAGATCCGTTGTTATGCATGTAAACCTTGACATTCTTTCGTGTAGGACCTTATAAAAGTACTCAATTTGCTCAAGAAAACCTCAAAATCGTCTGCCAAGGGCAAAATCCCAAAAAAGAAAGGGATAAAGCATAGTTTCTTTCTGAAAATGGTCATTAAAATGCTAAGAGTTCGAATGTTATCTACCATTCAAAAGATACCAAGTAAAAAGAAAAAAAGTTGTGACATAAGCAAATATGGTATTCGCGTCACCATTTTAGAGTAATTCTAGATGGATTAAATGGACCCGATCTTTATCAATAATCTATATCAATATACTGTAATTAATTTTAAATTAAATATTTATTTAAAATAATCAAAATATTTTAATAATTTGATTAATAATTCAACACATGTTAAAATATAAAAATTTGATTTAATATGATCTATCTAATATTTTCGACCATTTATAATCAAAATCAACCGGTAAGGTAAAATATTTCTTATAGTTAGATTCAAAATAAATTTGACAAACACCAACCAAAAATCTTGGGTCTTCTCATAAAATATTAAATTCAAGTTTTGAGAATGAAAACGTAAGTTCCGAGAGAGTCAACCAGGAAATTGGATCATATAACTATTCAAACGTAGAATTTTTGAATGCCAAGATCAAGTAAATATATATACATATATGACAAGAGCGAAAATGTTTCAAACCGGACAAGATTCTACCAGAACATTTAAGGACTATTCGGAAACATGAGAAACACAAAGCCAAAGCCCAGGTCAGCACAAATCTACCTTAAAACAGTGGGTTACAAAACAAACAACGAACAAAAGCCCCAAAAGGTCAGAAATTAGCCCAGCAAAACAATGGGCCAAAATCAGAAACCCTCTGGACAAAAAGGAAAAAATCCGCTAATAATAAACAAAAGAACTTGTCCCCAAGAAAACAGTTTGGTGGTAACAATTTCTCTTTCCTAATCCTGAAATTCAGGAATCGTTGTGTAATCAAAAAAAATAAATAAACAAAAGAACTTGTACTAAATTTTGAGATTTCCATTGTGAGTGGACGGTTATTAGGCCCCTGAGCCCACATGATTTGTTCAGCTCGGAACTTTACAAACCCGTCGGAGCAGATATACGTAGTGTAGGCCCAATTTGAATAATCTGAACCTCAATTTGTTTTTTCCTTTTTGTTCATCACGGTTCGACCCGAACCTATCCAAGCCCGCCTAGGAACCGTCCGGTAGTGACCCTGATCCTTGAGTTGACAGTAATCAAATCGACGCTGGAAAATCTGTGGCTTCCCTGTCCACACACGGATGCGAAAATTATCCATTTCTTCTCTTCCGAAACCTATCGTGGCCTGACATGAGATTGGAGCCTGGAGGCTATGGCAATTAACCTCCCAATCTCTCATACTTCTCCCATCATCAAATTAATCAATTCTAAGTCACCCACTTCAGATTTCACACTCAACTCCAAGACCCATATTCCAAAATCCCTTCTTTCTTCAACTTCTACCTCATTTTCTCGATCACATTCTTTTTCACTCACAAATTTGTCACAGACGAGGAGAATTAGAAGTTTCAGGACATGGGCTTTTCCTGGATTTGATTTTTCAGGGTTTGAAAGTGCTCAATCAGTGTTGGAAGCAGCAAGTGTTCTAACAGCCATCATCATAGTTCATGAGAGTGGTCATTTTCTTGCTGCATATCTACAGGGCATTCATGTAAGCAAATTTGCAATTGGCTTTGGTCCTATTTTAGCGAAACTTAATGCAAACAATGTAGAGTACTCAATTAGAGCATTTCCTCTAGGTGGGTTTGTGGGGTTTCCGGATAATGACCCAGATAGTGAAATTCCTGTCGATGATGTGAATTTGCTCAAGAACAGACCCATTTTTGATAGAGTCCTTGTAATCTCTGCTGGGGTTGTAGCTAATGTTATCTTTGCTTATATGATTATATTTGTTCAAGTGTTGTCTGTTGGTTTGCCTGTTCAAGAGGCCTTTCCTGGGGTTCTTGTCCCCGAGGTTCGTGCCTTTTCTGCTGCATCTCGAGATGGTTTGCTTCCTGGTGATGTGATTCTTGCTGTTAATGGGTCTGAATTGCCTAAAACTGGTTCAACTTCTGTTTCAGAACTTGTCGATGTCATTAAGAGAAGTCCCAGGAGAAATGTGTTGTTAAAGGTTGAGAGGGGTAATGAGGATTTTGAAATAGGTGTAACCCCAGATGAGAATTCAGATGGGACTGGTAGAATAGGAGTACAACTGTCACCAAATGTCAAGATTTCGAAGGTCAGGCCAAAGAATATTGTGGAGGCTTTTAATTTTTCTGGAAAGGAGTTCTGGGGTCTTACATACAATGTGTTGGACAGTTTGAAGCAAACTTTCCTTAACTTTTCACAGTCAGCTAGCAAGGTTTCAGGTCCTGTTGCTATCATTGCTGTTGGTGCAGAAGTTGCTAGGTCAGATATCGATGGCCTTTACCAATTTGCAGCTGTTCTTAATATTAATCTTGCGGTGATAAATCTTCTCCCACTGCCTGCTTTGGATGGGGGTTCATTGTTCTTGATACTTATAGAGGCAGCTAGGGGTGGGAGAAAGCTTCCTATGGAAATAGAGCAGCGGATTATGTCATCAGGGATCATGCTTGTTATACTTCTTGGCTTGTTCCTAATAATCCGAGACACTCTTAATCTTGATTTCATCAAAGAACTATTGTGATGTCCTTGGTAGATATTGAAAACGGAGGTTGGGGGGAAGAAGTTCCTATGAGGCTTCTTTCAAAACAGTTTTGGTTGATGCCTTTGTTCCATGGGGAGAAAGAGAAAGGCTCAATTGATAGTTGGACTTGAATAGGCTTCTTACGGCAACTACTGTATAGTCGCTATTGAATGGCTTCTTCCTTGGAATTCATGTCATCGTATGGAACCACCTGTAAATCTAATTGTTTATGTTAGCAATGCTAGCTTTGGTTTTGAACTCCCATATGTAGTTTCGCATTGATACTGGATGAAGATATCTACAAGATTACATTTATCACAATACTAGAAAATTTAATTCCCTTGGATGTTAACCAGAGCAATTAGGATTTGCAATTCTTCTGAAGCCTCACTTGTATCTTCCTGTTCTTTATCTCTACTCAAGTTTTCAACTAGTTAGAGCTTGTTGATAGCTGAATGAAGTGGGCAATGAGATGACGTTTTCTAACGGCCCCTTTTCCCCTTAAGATGAAAAGTGGTGGCATGATGTCAAAATTTTGTCTAAAATTATTTATGAACCCTAGTTGCTCAAGTCTTTAGCCTCGAGTGCACAGCATGTGAAGTTGTCCAAAGCAAGGAGCAGACATTGTGACCCCAGTTCATTTCCATTTACTCGTTTCCTTTCCACTTCTTTGCATTACTTAGTTTTTGATTGCTTGTAAACATCATAACAAAATTATGATCCTAGGCAAGATGTTGCAGTGATGACCCAAATTCCATGTGTTGGTCTAATGTTGCATTCTCGGTCAAGCATTGGAGATCAGATCTCTTGATTCATGGCAGCTGCTGTTGGAGAGGGCGCAGCTGCGCTTAGGAAACAATTTGGAGGCATTTTGGTGCTGCTGCACTGGAATCAGCACTGCACGCCGAGGCTAGATTTGAAGGCAGCTGTGCCCATTCCAAGGGCGCAGCTGAGCTGCCACATTAATGAAGCTCCATATCTCTGTTTTATTTCCTATTTGGCAAATTTATAACCCCAGCGTTGTGTTGAGAGCTTTTGGCAGCCGACTAACAGTTGCGAAGGCATAGTTGAGATTGAGAGCTTGTAATCCATCTTAAAAGTGAAATTTCTCCTGAATCTGCCTGCGGTCTTTCCTCGTTTTGGGATTTTTCACATAAATTATTTGTGTTCTTGGGTGATTGTTCGTTGTTCGTTCACCGTTCTTGAATTTTTATGGCGTTAAGATTGTCAGTGAGAATGATGTTTGTGTGTGGAGATCAACATTCAATGTTTTTTTTTTATTTATTCACAGTGAAGTATAAATCCGAACCTATTATAGGGAGGAGGAGAATGGTGCCATTTGAGGAACAACCTTTAATGCTTGCCAACAAAAACAAAACCCCCATATCTTATCAGCCAACTATGACTAACCGGGCACTTAAGAGTGCTCCTTTGATACGTTCCGTATCACTAGGTTATTACCTGTTAGCTAACCAAAGCCATTTCTGATACTTCATAATTGAGAAAAAAAGAAAAGGAAAAAAAAAAATCCTCTTGGGAGGAACGGGAAATTAGGATGGCTTCTCAGAGTTTATGCTCTAGAGTTGGTCGTATACGGGTTACGGTTTGTGTTTTCATAATCGTTGCTATAGCTGTCAATCATTTTAAATAAGATGTTCAAATCATTCTTTTATTGGTTTCATGTGTGATAACGATGGAAAGCTTATCGGGGGATGGTTGGCGTAATAAAATGAGATATTAGATTTTTTAATTAAATTTTATATTTAAAATTTAAAAATAAAAAAAAAATTATATTGAAAGAGACATACTCTAAATAGGATTCTCGTAAATGTTTAAATAGTATTAATCAAAATATGATTTTAAGTATCAGTGATGATTAAAAAATTAATGAAAAATACTAAAATTTCTAATATAGGAAGATAGTAAAGAACTTTCCAAGATAGGAAGATGGTAAAGAGAATCAAATTAGATAAAAGGGGATTTGCAGAAGATTTCTTTGGGACCAAATTAGTGGAGCTTTCTTTGGGACGGTAAATATCTTAGAATAATCACGAAATGAAAATATTATATATTCGGGAGAATATTTAACTTTAAAATTTTCTATTTATGTCCACTTCGTAATTTGTATAAATATATCATTTTGAAACTCCATTATACATCTACAATATATACAAGAGAATAAAAAATCTTTCTTTTCCTTTATTTTTTTTCTTCTTTATTAGTATTATTTTAATTTATAACATAAAACAAATGCATTCATAGAGAAAATATCAACTAAATTTATTTTTTTAAAAAATAAAATCAAATGTTATTAAATTTAGAGAAAAAATTTAAAGTGATTTAATTTTTTATAAAGAGAAAATTAATGTGTTTAAATTTAGAGAGAGAAAACTTAAAATTAATGTACTTAAAAAAAGAAAATGTAAATTAAATCAATTTTTTATGGAGACAAAATTTATGTGTTTTGTTTTATAAAAATAATTTTATTTTTTTTAGAGAGGAAAAATTTAAAACACATATGTTTGGAGAGAGAGAATGTGAAATAAATTGCCTTGAGAAAGTTAATATGTCTATTTAGAAAGAGAAAATCAATATATTTATTTTTAGAGTTACTTATCATAATTTTTTATGTAGAAATCTTGTCATTCTCATAAATTATCTTCTCTGATTAAAATTAATGTATGACACCGAAAATAATATTTTTAAAGGCTAAAAATTATAGAATATAATTTATTAAAATTATATTTTTTTGTATTATATATGATTTTAAAAATTATAAATTGAAAATATTATTTAATTTTTAAAAATTGTAATTCAGTCTTTTGAATTACATCTTTGAATGCATATTTATACTTTATTCTTAATATAAATTTTTAATTTCATATCCTACTCATGAATAATCCTTTTATGTTAAAATTATCACTTTTCCAAATTGAGATAGTTGTGTTTTTCTCTCTTTTGGTAAGAGATAATTTGTTAAAATTATATTTTTTTTGTATTATACTAATCGATATCCGAAACTATATTTCGATTAATTCGATTCGAACGTTTATCAGATCTATTTTAAAGGATATCTCTCTCAATATAATTTATTAAAATTGTTTTAACATTGTAAATGTACCTTTTGATAAGGTGATCTGGTCAATTCTCATGAATCATTTTAGTTCCTTAAAATTGCACTTGGCCGTGGAAAATAAATATTTTTACATAATAATTTTAAAATCGATGTGTTTTAAGAGAAAAATATAAATCAAATTGACTTCTTTAAAAAGAAAAAAAATTAATATGTATTTAGTTTTAAAGAAATAAAAGTAAATTTTTTTAAGAGAATATATTTAAAAATAATATGAACGAAATTATCAATTATAAATTTAATTCAACTAAACAAAAGAAAAACGAAATATTAGACTTATAATTTTTCCTCCTCAAAATATTTCACTCCAATTAAACATATCCTAAAAACGAGCCTCTTATCCTTAATACCATATTATACCAAATTTAGGTCGTTGAGACATTTTCATGCTTCAAAGAATGGCATAAGGTGCATACGCAAATTCGATAAGTTGTATATTTTTTGCAATTAGGTTGATAAAGTTTGTTTTTTCTTTTTATTTATCTCTTAAATCATTCAAAAGTTATCGATCAATCACTACAAATAATTTTGATTGTTATTAATGTTACTTTTCAATTGCTTTTCTTTGAGTTTCGATACCAATTTGAGAAAAATAGATGTCCATTAAGCTTCTCTTAAAAATGTTATATTTTGAAACCGACATAATTATAATTTTAAAAATGAATCGAGAATTTCTTCTTACCTTAATTACTTCCTATCAAAATTTAAAATTTATAACCAGAGAAGAAGAAATAGATCATATGTTTTGAGCCGGGGGGGGGGGGATAAGATGGCTTGGTGGGGAAATACAAATAATTTATAATTTCTAATGGGGCGATCAATATTTGGATTGGGATTTTTGAAATTATATGTAAAATTATTTTTCTTAAAGAGGGTGATTGCCCATTTCCTCTCTTTTTGCCCCTTGCGTAAGCCTTTGGCCTCTATTCCTTTTTATACAATGAATTTATAATGCTAATTTCATTTATAAAAATAATAATTAGAATTTTGATAAAATAATTTTATTTTCTTTACTCATCGATATCTGATAATTATATTAGATATAATTAAATTCAGTTTGAATCAAATTAAATTTTTAAAAGATAAAATTTTCTTGATATCTGTTTTTCTTATTTATAAAATTCAAATTCAAGATTTTATTTGTATTAATCCAGTGAATCAACCAGACATGCTTGCAGATATAATTTTGTGTTCTTCCAAACTATATAGACGATTCTATTATTGTACTTTCCATTGGGGGTAAATTTTTGAAATGTTTGACCACAGAAAATTGGAAAAAGGTTCGTGCTCAAAAGGAATGGCCCGCTAGAATTACTTGGACTATTTATAATATCTTTAACCTAGTAAATTAAGGATTTTTTTTATTTAATTTATTTTAGAATTTCTCCTAAAATATCTTTTATTTCTATTTATTAAAAAAAATGGGCAAATTCCTGCAATACTGTTTGCATTGCTCAATTGAAGGAAGGATCGTGGAGAGATAAAAGTAAACATATTTTATCAAAATTCTTTTTGTACATGATTTTCAAATAAACGGTGAAATTCATGTGCAACAAATCCGAACAAATGAAAATTTAATAGATTTATTTATCAAAACATTATGGACTACCCCAATTAAAAAATTGATAAAAAGGATTGGAATGTATTAGTTTAAAGATTTCTAAGAATATTCTCAACTAGAAAATAAATAATTATTAAATACCTTAAATAGTGTATTATTTTTCGTTTACTAGAATTTTTTTCACTTAATTTTTTGTTTTAACATGATTTATTCTAAGTGTAATGGACAAGCGTTATAAATTTTAAAAAATTTGGATCGATATTCTTAAAAAAATTGGTATATATTTTATAAGTTATACATTTTTAATATGTGTTAGGATTACTATTAGTTTTGAGGTTTCTGAATGATTCTTAATTTTTGAATTGTCGAACTTAATAAGGACAACTATTCATATTTTTTTTCAAATGCCTATATATAATTCTTCCCTATAATTTCATCTGTATACACAAAAATAGAGAAAATAAAATCGGTTTTTTTTTTTTAAATCATTCTCTTTGCATAATATTTAATTTTTTAATTTATCATACTTTTGAATTTTATAATAAAAAAAGACATCCATGCTTATAATTCTTCTCGTAAAACAATTGTGAAGTTTTTTTTTTTTGTAATATTAAAATACCATCATTTGTTAAATTGAGAAATTTTCAAAAATAGTTAAAAAAAAATAAAGACCTATTCTGTCCAATAATCCCAAGAAAAACAAAAATACCTTCGCATAGACTATCTTAAAGCTTTCAGCTCTGTCTCTCTCTCTCTCCTCGTCTCTCCCCCTCCCTCTCTCTCAAATCCTACTCTTTAAAATGTATAAAGAGAAAAATAAGAGAAACAGGAAAAATAAGATACTGCTGGCATTTATTATTATTATTATTATTATTATTATTATTATTATTATTATTATTATTATTATTATTATTATTATTATTATTATTACAAAAGATCAAAACTAATTTTAAAAGAAAAAAATCATGGAAAATGAAGATGGCGTGATGTAAAAGGAAAAGAAAGATGATCAAAGGGTAGAAGAATGAAAACGCGTCGAAAGAGGTTTGATCACGTAGCACACAAGCCGGAGCGAAATGGAAGCTCACTCCTTTAAATTTCTGACACCCCTCTCTCTCTCTCTCTCTCTCTCTCATCCCCCAAACCCCAAGTTGGCTTCCCTCCAACCCAACTCACGTCCTAACCCTCTCTCTCCCTCTCCCCTTTGATCACCCTTCTGGCTTTTTTTTTTCCTTTTTTCCTTTCGCTAAATCTGTGTCCCTTTCTCTCTTTCTGTCTCTCCCATCCTCGTCTGACCAAAAAAAAAAGGAAGGAAAAAAAGCAAGAGAAAAGATGGGTAGCTGAACACCGAAGCACACACCCTCAAAATCTCTCTCTCTCTCTCTCTCCTCTGTTTTGCTTAATTAATATTTTTTCCATCCCCTGCATTTTTTTTTTCTTTCCCGGCAAATACAAAGAGAAAAAACGGGAGGTGGAGAACCAAATCCTCGAAACAAAGTACAGAATCAAGGACCGTTCTGAACTCTCTCTCTCTCTCTCTCTTTCTCTTGAAAACTCGGAAAAAGGCACAAACAACGCTAAAAATCTCGAAAAGAAAAACAGAGGAAAAAACAGGGTTATAACGGAGAACAAGAAGAATTAAATAGATGGAATCAAACAACGGCCGAACTGCAAGCGATGATAACACATCGTCTGGTGACAGCGGAGGAGGAACGGGCGTTAGTGCATCGTCGGGAAAAGCATTGAAGAAGGGGCCGTGGACGGTAGCAGAGGATGCGGTATTGATAGAGTATGTGAAGAAGCATGGAGAAGGAAACTGGAACGCGGTGATGAAGAATTCAGGGTTGCAGAGATGTGGAAAGAGTTGTAGATTGAGATGGGCTAATCATTTGAGGCCTAATTTGAAGAAAGGCTCTTTTTCGCCTGAGGAAGAGCGTTTGATCATTGAGCTTCACGCCAAGCTTGGTAACAAATGGGCTCGTATGGCTGCTCAGGTTTGTGTTTTGTTGCATTTTTTGGATACCCTTTTGTTTTCCATTGCTCTCTCTCTCTCTCTCTCTGCTTTTCTATGTTTCATGTTCTTGTTTGTTTATCATTGCGGGTGGTTTATCAAGTTTTGTTTATACCCATTTTATTTTTTCAATGATTTCACTGAATCTCTCTCTCTCTCTCTCTCTCTCCCTCCCTGTCCTTCTAACTTTTATTTTGACCCTTTTTTGTTTCAATGATTTTCTCTCGATTTCAGTGTCTCTATCTCCGAATTCTTTCTTTTCTCCCTTTCTTCTTCTTGTTCTCTTTCCCTTTAGATTTGACCGTGATGCGTTTGATAGCTCTTTTATTTTTTCTAAGTAATCTCCTAATATGTTTTCTATCTTGATTGTGACCAATTGTGTGTAATTGATAATGACTCTCTCTCTCTCTCTCTGTTTCTCTCTCTATATCTCAGTTACCAGGAAGAACAGATAATGAAATTAAAAATTACTGGAACACAAGAATGAAGAGAAGACAAAGAGCTGGACTCCCTTTATATCCTCAAGATATTAAAAAAGAAGCCGCAGTTTTTCGCAGCTTTCAACAACAACAACAAAATCAGAACTCTTCTTCCCCATCTCCTTCTCTCTCTTCATATCTCTCTTCTTCTTCAACTCAAAAACCCACTTTCAACCCTCCTCTCTCTCTCTTCGATTCCCTCACTTATTCTCAAGCCTCTACGCTTTTCCCGATTCAATCCCATCCTTACAAGCTTATAAGCGAGGGCAACAATGTAAATTTTTCTGGTTCACCATTATCTTCCTCTGTTTCTCAGTTTTCTTTGTCTTCATCAGCTTCGTCGGCCATGTTCAATCAGAATCTCTCGATCCTTCTCTCAGATCCTCAAATTCAATTCAGTTCAGGAAATTACGATATTGATGCAGCCTCATATGGATTAGTTCCTCTGCTTAAAACAGAGCTCCCTTCAAGCCAAACTCCATTTTTATCCAAAAACAGGGAAACAACACCTCGGAGAAACAACGAATTTCTGACAAAACCAGGAGAATACAACGTGGGTCAATTGTCATTGTCGAGAAACAATAGTGGGTTGTTGGATGCTTTACTGCTTGAAGCCCAAGCTATCTCTCGAAACGAAAATTCGAGCAGAGGAGATGGAGAGGTCTCAGCTGCCAATTCCAACAAAGGAAAATCCGTGGTTGATGAAGATAGAGGCTATGAGACAGCACAAAAACATGCCGATGAAGACGAGGTCGCAAAAGAAGGAAATACTAATGAAAATGATGACACCGCTGAAACTCGGTTGGAAGATTCCAACTCTGCTCAATCTTCTATCGGTGAGCTCTTTTGGTTTTTTCTGCTTTATTTCTACAAATTGCTAAATGATAATTTTAGTGTTAAATATGTAATTTTTCGTCTTTTAGAATTATTATTTCAAATTTGATCATTTATTTAACCTATTTAACACTACTACAGCTACTGTTACTATCTTCATGGTTATTATTATTATTATTATTTCCCTTTTCGTCATTTAATACTTTTTGAATTTCTTATTAAATTATTATTTTTTTAAATCATCGATATTTGATAATTATATTAAATTCAACTAAATTTGATTCTTTTGTTTTTTTCGTACAGAAGACTTGAATAAGACTTAAAATCGAGACTTTACTTAGGATATTAGTGTCCAATTAAATTGTTTCTTTAACGATTTAATTAGTTTTTTTAGCATTAAAGTCATGATGTTATTGCATGATTATATGACACCTTAGTGTATACTATTTTCTTTTCATTGTTAAGTTTTTAATTAAGAATTAATTTCTGAAAATTTTTGCAATTTAATCACTAATTACTTGATTTTTTTTTTTTTTTTGGGACCGATTGTAATTGGGCTAATGAGATTTCTCTCCCTCTACTCGTAGACCTGCCAAACCTGTCACTCACAGAATCTTAATCATAAAATTCCTTAATAGTGCATTAAGGTTTTTAAAAGCCAGGCTAGCTGCATAATGTCATTTTGTTGTTCTGTCCAAATAGGGGGGAAAAGAAAGAGAGAAGCATTGGAAGAAATGAACACCATGGATGATGATCTAACAAGCCTCCTACAATTTCCATCAAACATGTCAGTCCCAGATTGGTATCGGCCGAGAAGCAATGGTCCGATCGTGCAATCATCGAGCATGGCGGTGACGAAGGCAACAACAATTGCAGTTGTTGATGCCAAGCCAGAGGCTTCACCATCCACAGCAAGTGCAGACCATGAGTGGACCTTGGGCTCATGCTGCTGGAACAACATGCCTAGCATATGCTGAAAGGAGGGACATATATACTACCGCATAGTCAGATTGCATTCGCTTGGAAGATCAAGCATTTGGGCTGTGAAGGCTTTTTTCTCTTTCTTTTTTCTTTTCTTTTTAGAGTAGGCATTGAAACTCTTCCATTAAGTTGGCTTCTTAAGAATTTAACTGTATTGTGATCACCCAAGAAAAAAGGGAAAATGGATAAAGTTTATATGAAAAAAACACAAAGGTTATAAAATACACAGTTGTGTTGTTGTGTTGTTGTGTTATAAAATAAACTCAATATAGAATAAAATCCATTATGATAAGTTTAGGACACTTTACCTATTGTAACTCAATCTTATCCATGTTTTTTTTTCTTATTTTTTTTGACAAATTTTATGGAAATTACTCTCTTGATTATTTATTAAATAATAATTCATCAGTTCAATCAAAATCTCATCTCTATAGAATTTGTGATAATATTTCTTGATTTTTTATCGATATTCGAAAGGGGGTGATTAGGGTTGCTACACCTCTGGGCGTGACCATGAAGTCTTTTCATGTAAAATGTATTGTTTAAACTATTTTTTTTTTTGGTATATTATTGATTAGTGTTTGGAATCATAATATGACTAATTCGGTTTAATTATTGTTAGGCTCATTTAGGGATAACTCTTCCAACCATGGAGGCCCTAGATTTATGACTAAAATTAGAAACTTTGGTGTTTGGCCAAATATGTACCCTACCTTACCCCAGTTTTTTTCCACCAACCCTTTTTGCCCGTAAAAGGGAGAAGCATGTTGATCTCAATTGGACCATGCACAACTTTATTCCTGATCTTCGCTAAATGTACCAAAAGTATTGCTAAATTTGGAGATTCCTTAGAGAATGCACTAAACTTTCTTTTCTTTATCTCTGTTGAAATGAAAACGATGCGGTGGGGTGTGGCGTGGCATATGGATAAGGTGTTGAAATAGGACATGCCCATGTTTTCACAAGTTGTGTTTGGCTAAAAGAAATTCTTTTCTAGGTGATCAAACTTCTATATCTTTGTTTTTTGGTGGAATTATCAAACTTCTATATCTTTTTTAATATATATTTTACAAGGTATAATAGATAATTCTTTCGTGCCCTGAACTTGGTCCACCATCAGGTATCCAAAATTTCATTCAGACTAATTTAAACCGAGTTGCAGTCAGATCCCAGTTGAAAGAGAATTTTTTCAACGTAATTTTTTATCTATTTTCAAGTCTGGAATCCAAGTTCTTAATTAAAAGATCTAATATTTTTTCCATTAAATCAACTGTACATTGGTTATGAGGTATTATATTTTTCGATTAATATAAATGTTACACATTTAAAATACAGTTAATTACCAAAAAAAAAATTTAAATACAGTTAAGAATTTTTACTATTGTTACGAAAACATGTATATCTTTTTGAATAAGAGAAAAATGTAAATAAAAAATTGGATTCATGCGGACGATCTCTTCCCCAATCATCGCCCATTTCTCTCTCTAAAACACTTACAAGTTCCCATTTTTTATGTGAGAGAAAACATAGGAGCTTGCTGGGAACGGGGTGACCAGGCAAACATGTTTCACGCCGGACCAATTTGTTCTTATGTATTTTATAATAGGCATTTGTTGCTTCCTTCTCAAGCATATGCATTATACCAACATTTTGCTGGTCTAATAGGAAGGACACTTGTACTTTACATCAAAAACAGAGGTTCGAGTTTTAATAGTAGTAAAAATAACATTAGGAGATGTCCCTCCCGATTGGAATCCGACAGCAACTCGACCGAGATTAATCGGAGCAAAAACTCTGAATACTTAGCAGTGGATCAAATGAGAACAAAAAAAAAACAGAAGAATCGATATTACAATTTATTGTAATAGCTTTGGCTCTGCAGCACTCTCATAGTTTACACGACAAATGATTCATAAATATTTCTTTAAATATATGTTTTATTTTATCATTTTGACATTATTTTCCGATAATAATATTATTTGTCGCATAGAATTTACTAATAATCAATCAGTCTGTTGATTATTTTTGCAAGTCATGCAAGTTATCTTTCCTTCGTCGACATCACAACTTCAGGTTTGTCATTTTTAGAACTTCAAAATTATCATGTTTATATATGTGTGAAACCACATTAAGCCATTCAAGAGATTCCATAGGGAAAAAAAGGTAACCATGACCCACGTTATATTTTGTTTTCTATGGGCATTTACTTTTTTGGTTTTCACAATCGACGACATATGTGATTTATTCTCTTTTGTCAAGAACTCGAAGTCAAAACTTCTGATTAAGGGGTAAAGTGTTTGATCACTCAATTCAAAAGAATTTGATTTTTATATGCATTTAAACATACAAAATATTTTATAAATGGATGTATTTGTCATATATCAATTATGCGCGGGGTATGTTTTTTAAAAAAATGAGAAAGAAGATAGATAAGGAAGCTAAAATTGGTAGTCTTTTGGTCATTAAAGTGTCATTCTATGAGAATGCTCTTGCTTCAAACAAATTAAAGACGAAGCAATGATACAAAACATGATTTTTTAGAGCCAAATCGACATTTCGTTACCCTTTGTGTCGATTAAAATCCATGACAATCAAACCATATTTCCAACAAAGTATAAAGTAATCATATCTTGTCTTAGGGTTTTAGCCCTCTCTCAAATAGGGATAAAAGGAGTAATGGTGTATCGTTCAAAAAGTTATATAATCATGCCGATCAAAAACTTTCGGTTTCTTGCTTCATTGGCCTTTTTTTTACTCTCCTTTTCTTCTCTAGCTAGTCTAATAAGTGAAAAAATACCAGAATAGAAATCTTCGACGATATAAATTAAGTAGCTTGATCTAATTATATAGTGAGGGCACAAAGTTTGCATGAGTAAAAACGAGGGGTAGTAATGCTTGTTCCATGCAATTCATACATTTGGCTAAGGTATTTTACTCTTGACAGTACCCCAATTTTAAGCCCTTGTTTCCTCCCCCACCAATCTTGTGTTCATTCTCTCTCCCCCTTCACTCGATTTATACCCTTTTCACTATTTATGTAATATGAACCACTCAGAAACAGCGGATCACTACAGTACATGCATACCGTAAAAATAAGAAAATAATCTCAAATGAATGAAATGATGAAATAATCAAAGACATGGACGAACCCCACAGGTTTAATACTCAACTGCATATTCTCTCGACGAGTAGCCATTCATCTTTAAAGATGTAGATGCTATCATAGACTCATTGCCCTCTTGCTCGCAACATCTAGAAGGGAAAAGGGGGTTAGGTTGTGAAATCTACGCAAGAGATAGAAAGTATGGAATATAATTATGAAAAAACAAATTGAAAATCATTTTAATGCAATCATACTAATCATAAATATAACACAATATATTTATCAAAACATTTCATGAACCCACATGTTAGTTAGTCAATCCCCAACATGAAACATCATGTAACATGTATGATTATCACATTGCGTGCATAATTAGTAATTTCAAACGCTAACCAAGACAACTAGAACTCTGTCTAAAACGGGCCACATGCAGTGTACTAATACTAAACGGGCCAAATAGGGTCAAATGAGTCAACCGGGTGAACCGGATCAAGCGGGTCAACACAGGTCAATCTAGATGAAACTAGGTCAAATAGGTTTACTCATGTTAAGGAATGTCAATCAAAATTAAATTAGGTCAATCACGAATCACCTAGGGTCCAAAAAGGTCAAAATAGGAGGTTCCATCACAGAAGGCCTTATCATAATCACAACAAGGCAAGCATAATCGATACTTGTTGACATAAGTGGGATGAACACTTTCATCCATTAATCATGTTAGAAATTCGATCCCCCGGGTATGGAAAAACAATATTGGGAGTACGGGTGTTAATGACACCGGGTAGTGTCACGGGTACCTGTGACACTACCCGATCAAAACTCAAGCCCGGGCTCAGTCAAACCGAGCTCGAGCTCGGGTAGCTGGGTGTCGAGCTCGAGCTCGAGCCCAGCTGTGTCGATCTCGAAAGCTCGACGAGCTAAAAAACTTGACGAGTTACCCGAAATATTTTAATTTTTTTAAAAAAATAATTTTTATATATAATTATATATTTTTTTAAAAAAAAATTATATATAAAATTATATTTTTAGGTATATTTTTTAAATATATTACGTGTACCACCCAATGACAATACCTGACGACACTACCCAATAACACCCAACGACACTTCAAGCTCGAGCTGGAGCTCGAGCACGAGCTCACCTAAAGTACATTGAGGTCGAGCTCAGGTATTGTGATACTCGAGCTCGACTCGAGTGTCATAACACCCTTAATTGGGAGACCCACCCCCACAAAGTGAGTTCTACAACGTTTGATTCAGATTAATTGGAACCAAATTTTAGATATTTGGTAGTAACCAAATCAAGATACCAAAAAAAAAAAAAAAAGACAAACATAACCCCTTTAGGGTCTATTGTCACTATATTGGAGTACTCTATCTATCGTGACTATGATAAATGTATCATGGTCACAATAAGAGCTGCCACCTTTGGCTACACTTATCATAGTCATGATAAAAGTATCATGACTATGATAACACTCTGACAAATAGCAAAACTTGATTCTTGATGACCACAAAACTCGAACCAAATTCTAGGCTTTCTAACTCCACAACACTCTGGATATCAGACGACACAAAAATCATGTCAAAAAGACATAGAAAGAAAGAAGAGAGACTTATTAACAAGGAACGAGGAGGAAATAATAGTACCATCACAAAATCGAGACCTAAACACAAAACCCATAAACAACATACTATCAAAAAGTCCCTTCGGGGCATACTATAAAAAAGGAGACTAGGTTCGAGAAACAAAGAGAGAGATCCCAAAATCTTACCACTTGTAGCAAAAATGGGGAGAAAGAGAGTTCGATGAACAGAGAGACATGGAAGAGGCAACTGGGAGGGAGAGAACACCGTTGACATGATGTTAGGTTTAAATTTAAAACAAGGTAAGAGGGAGCGAACCAACAACCCGTTGGATTAGTAACAGAATATTAATCTCGATTTTAAATTTTGAAAAAAAAAAGGTATTAAGAGAGTCAGCTCCTAAATAGATTTCATAATACTCGAATCAAATTAGTCAAAATTGATTAATCAAATAACTCAGACATAAATAGGTCAAGATATTAAAAAAAAGGTAAAAGAGAGAGAGAAAGCATTTTGGTTTTAAAATGTGTCATGGGCTTGACCCAATAATGGGCTTCGAAACCCATCCACAACATACAGTCTCAGCGCTAGAAACTTTTGTTAGGAAAGAAGATTGGCTAGACCTCTAACCGGGTCAACTAGGTATACTAAACCAGACTCAAAAGATCAATTATCACCCTCTTCCACCTGTATAAACCCCTGAACCCGAAATACATCACGATACGAGAAGTCGGGATATTATAATTTATTTCTATTAATATGTAAATGAATTAATTCTCAATTTATTCTTTAAACAACTCAGCTAAGGCCAAAGTTCATTTTTTTTTAAAAAAAAATCCTTAAAATATTATTTTAATTTTTTTTTTTAAATCAAAAGAAAAAAGTAACAGATTTTTTTCATTAAAAATACACTGCTATCAATATATTATGCATCAAATGAGAATATCCAAGGCTTTATTAACCATTTTATCTTTTCTATATCCACTAAGCTTATTTACCTTTTTCTTTAATAGTTTTTATGGCTTTATGAACCAGCTGACAGAATTAAAAAAAAAAAAATATATATATATATATATATATATATATATGTATATTGTAACATGTAAATTTAGTTAATCAATTAGAGATTTTAATCAAGATCACTTGATAATAGAAATGAAATTTTTGATTCAAGATTTGTAAGGATGTATACTCTAATTAAAGCCATACTAAAATATTTTAGGTTAGGTTGGAGCTTTTGGGAGATGTTTGATTCGCACTCCGAAATCAAAATCGGAATTGAAATAAAAAACTTTAAGAATAGGAATCGGAATCAAAATTCGATATCCTTTGTTTGGTTCAAATTCAAAAAATGATATGATTACCGTCGTTGATATTTGACTTGTATATTTTTCGGAATGAAAATGATATAATTATTAATTTTGTCCTTAAAAAAGAATGTTGTTATAATTTAAAATGTTTCTTTATTATTATGGACCCCCTATGATAAAAAAAAATATTTTGATAAAAATGAGTTTTTTATGATTAAAAATATTTGATAAATATTTTATTTCATTAAAGATCTTTCATGGTAAAAAATATTTGATAAAAATAGGTTTTTTATGATAAAAATAGGTTTTTTATTATAAAAATATTTTGAATTCTGTCTACTAATTTTTTATAATAATAAATTAAAAAAGTGCGTTTTTTTTTAATTAAAAATTTTGCCCTCTTTGAAGGTGTGAACAGATCTCATCTTTTTTTTTTCTTTGCTACAGTAACCCTAGACTGTTTAAAAATATGGGCTTTTTTTTTCCCCTCTCAATTCCTCCCTTGCAGTAATTTGTGGTGTGCAACCTTAATCCAATTCTAGTCCTTTGCATTTCATTTGCAAATCTCTCTGCTTTTCCCACTTGTCCAGACTTGCAGAAACCATTTATGAAAAGCCCAATAAGCAGCCTCAGATGCACTAAACTCTCTCTGTCATTTCATCGAACAATGATAATGCGCTCACTATATTCCCTAATCCGCCATACCCATCGATAACCATAGTATACAAATAAGCACCCTCTTTCATTCCCATTAAAGGAAAAGCTTTTGAAGGCTCTAATGGCCGGGACTAGTGGCTGTCCTAGGACTTGAATGGGAGTGAATCAAGTCAAAAAAAAAAGGAGAGATATTTTTCATATTTAGGAAATACAGCCAACAACAAAACAAGATATTTTTCATATGTCATTTCATCGAACAATGATCATGCAATCTCCATATTCCCAAATCCGCAATACCCATACAACAACAACAGCAAGAAGGCTCTAATGGCCTGGACTAGTGGCTGTCTTAGGAATTAATGGGAGTGAATCAAGTCAAAAATAAAAGGAGAGATATTTTTCATATTTAGGAAATGCAGCCAACAACAAAACGAGATATTTTTCATATGTCATTTCATCGAACAATGATAAAGCACTCTCCATATTCCCTAATAATCCGCAAACAACGACAACGACAACAACAAAACGAGATATTTTTCATATGTCATTTCATCGAACAATGATAATGCACTCACTATATTCCCTAATCCGCCATACTCATTGATAACCACAGTATACAAATAAGCACCCTCTTTCATTCCCATTAGAAGAAAAGCTTATGAAGGCTCTAATGGCCGGGACTAGTGGCTGTCTTAGGACTTGAATGGGAGTGAATCAAGTCAAAAATAAAAGGAGAGATATTTTTCATAATTAGGAAATACAGCAACCACAACAACAACAACAGTAACTGAGTTTTTATCCCAATAAGTGGGTCGGTGATTTAGGAAATACAATCAAATTATGAAATTAAATCCATATACAAAACTTTGTACTGGGGCAACGAAAAGTGTAGATTTTGAAGTTATTTTAGTACGAAGATTCAGTCGGATCTAATTTGAACAATGACTTTTCCATGATTGGAGCTTGAAAATAATGAAGCTAAGCTCTCTAAAAAACTGTCAATGCCATTAAAAATCATGTGTTTGGAACTAATTTTTCCTTCTTTAATGTAATTCTTCATCTGAATCCCAAAATCTCCGAAACGATCCAAATAGGTTCCCACCAGATATCCTTCCATCCTCACATCCTTACCCACCATATTCAACAAATTCCTCACCCCTTCTCTCTCTGTCCACACCTGCAAGTTTATAAACAAAAATAGGTAAATTTCTAATTAAACTCGGATACTAAATATTTCTGCGAAAAAAAATGAAAATATATGAAAAATATACCCTGTTATATTGAGAAATCATTCCACAGACCGGAATGCGAGCTCGATGGTTGACATGATTGAGAACAGCTTCGAGCATCTTACCCCCAACATTATCAAGATAAACATCGATCCCATTAGGGAAATACCTGTGGCAATTAGTACCCAAATTCTTCCCTTTTTAAGATAATCGTAGAATTTTAATTACTATTTTTCGGATTTATATAAAATAAAAATAAAATATATACATATAATAGTCAAATAAATGGTCAAGAAGATGTACGGATACCGCACGAGAGAGAGAGAGGGGGGGGGGAGAGAGGATTGAGAGTGAGAGATGATGAAATTGAAAAAAGAAAGTGGCATTGTGTTGATGAAGAATGGAAGTATTGAAGGAAAAGGTGAAGAGACTTGCTTGGTTAAGGCGGCATCGAAATCAGTCTCTTTCTTGTAATTGAAAGCGTCATCATATCCGAACTCCTCCTTCAGTAGCTTCACCTTCACAGGTTTTCGCGTCAGGAAAGGAAACCAATAAAAGTGTCAGAATTTCTTTTCTCTTTAAAAATTAAAAAAAAAAAAAAAATCAGAGGATAACAAATTATTGAAGTATACATAAATGTCCAATTGAAGAGAGATTATCTAAAATAAAATCAAAAATTAATTAATGCAATGCCGTCCCGAATTAAATCTTGAAAGAAAGCCTACCGCCTGCCTTGAGAAGGGAGAGAGAGAGAGCGATAGAGAGAGAGAGAGAGAGAGAAAGTTTAGAAAAATGTCAATTTAAAAATTATAAGAGGATCTTTTTCATTTTAGAATGTTAATTTTCTTGATTAGGACTACAATATAGATTTTCTCAAAGTACGTAAACAAAAAAAGACAAAGAAATACGACAACAACGTATGAAAACTATATTTTATTAAAAAAATAAGAATTTTTATATAAATATTAATTATTTCATAAAAATAATAGAATAATCATTTTATAATAATAGTCTAAAATAATCAAACATATAATTATTAATTTATAAATAAATAATACAAAATTATAATTACAATTAAATAATTAATTAATTAATTAAACATAGAAAAGTATGAAAATATTAAAAATATAAGAAATTTTATATAAATATTAATTAATTTAAGGATGGTTCAAAAATGAAAAATATTAATGGTGGGAAGATACTTTAGATTTTGAGAAAAAAGGAAGTTAAAATAAAAAATAATATCAAAAAGGTTTCCTGATTTCGAGAACCTCTAGAAATTTCATAGTAACAAATATATATATATCACGTGATTATATGTGTTACTCAACAAATAAGAGGATCTTTTTCTTTTTATAAATCCTTTTTTATTCTTAGGACTATAATGTAGATTTTTTTTTTGGAGAGATTTTTATAATGCAGATAAATAATATAAAAATTATAATTATAATTAAATAAATAATTTATTAAATAAAAAAATAAAAAAAATAAAATAAGATGAGAATTTTTATATAAATATTAATTAATTTAATATATTAAAATATTTCAAAAGAAATTAGTGTCGAAAAATTTGTGCATCCAAACATACAACATTGCCACAGAGGGAGAGAGAGAGAGAGAGAGATTAATATTGTTCGTTGGGAAGAGCAGCTGGACTATGAGTTTTCAATATTTTTATTTTTTTTAAAATGCGTTCGGTAAATAAATTTTTAATTTAAAAATTACCTCCAAAATGGGGTAAACATTAGCCTAATTGGGATAAGATAAAAATAGAGAAAAAATGGAAATAATAATAATAATAAAATATATAAAACATGAGAAATTTATATTTTCTCTATTTTTAAAAACACTCTATTTCCTCTCTGTTTATTTCACTCTCTCTCAAAAAACAAAAAGGAAAATAGGCAAAAAATTTTAAAAAAAAAATTGTAAAATGTGAAATACTATTATGGTTCAACCACACAATGAAAAGAAGAAATTGTGGCAGGAAGAATAAGAAATGTTGATACCTTTTCATCGGATCCGGTACTTCCGATGACACGACAACCTCGGATTTTGGCCAATTGTCCTGCGAACATACCGACACCGCCAGCCGCGGCGGAGATGAAAACATTAGATCCTGGTTTTGGATCTCCAAGCACCTCGATTCCCACCCATGCTGCAAACCCTGGTACCCCTATAATTTAATCCATCCACAGTCAATTATATCTCCTTCTATGTATGCCCAAACATGTTAACAAGAACATATTATATATAAATAGGAATATATACCAAGGCAGCTGAGATACTCCGGAGGTGAAATTCCGTCAGCTGGATCAACTTTTCCGATCAAAGTCTCAGCAGGGGCCACAAAATATTCGGCTACCGGGAGAAAAGGACTTATCACCACATCTCCTTCGGCAAATTTACTGTCTTTCGACCGAACTACCCTTCCAATTGCAAAAGCCGTTATCACCTAGAAAACCATATATCGAATAAATAAGGAAAAAATAAAAATAAAAATAAGACCGATTAATTAAAAAAAATAAAATAAAATAATGAATGAGTGAATGAATGGGGAAATATGGAAATATTGAGAAACCTGATTGAGTTCAAACTGGGGAAAGTATAAACCATCGTTGATGCCCGACATTCGGGTGCGGAGATACGGGTCAACGGAGATATAGAGTATCTGGATTGCCACGTGGCGATCGGGGATCGACTCAGGTGCTAATGATAAGGACTTCGTTCGGAGTTTGAGATGATCCGAAGTTGGAACTCCCTCGGCTCCATAGGCTGCCATGTACCATTCTTTGCTCTCTACCGTTTCAATTTCACTTGCCATCTCTCTCTCTCTCTCTCTCTCTCTCTCTCTCTCTCTCTCTCTCTCTCTGATGTTGGATTGTGGAATGACCAAAGACGTCTGCCTCTTTTTTCCTACTTTAGCTGGTCTGTGAATGGGGAGGGTGAGTTTGCACGAGATTATGATAAGATTTATTGGAGGACCCACAAATACCGTACAAAATTAAGGTGAATTGCAGGTAAAATTAAAGACAGAGTTGTTGGCCTGCGAAAAATATGAGACGGTCCGTCTTGTCCTGCCAAACCATATTGCGCCGAATATTCGGACACTTTTTTTTTTTAACGTAAAAAATTTCAAATTTAAAATTGTTAAGAAGAGAAAAATAATATTAATTAAAATATAACTCAATACACCTCCCAATATTTAAAATTATATTCTAACTAATTCGATTCGAATGTTTGTAAAATCCTATTTAAAAAACAATTCTCTTATTATAATTTTTTTATTATTTTTAAGTTTCAATAATTTAATTAAAAAATTCAATATTTTCTCTCATTAGATCGAATGTCATATTTTTTCCTATCCAGCAAGGGATGGTAAATTATCTATCACACGTAATATAAACAAATAACTCATAATATATATAAAATTATAAATTATATTATTTTTATTAAACAAAAATAAAAAAGATGCATATGAATTAAGACCACCAGATAATTCCTCGAAGAGCCAACGTTAATATACTATATCTGTGGACGTGATCATAAGGGTTTTCTCTTGTTTTGGAATCATTAATTTAATTCATAATTATTGTTTTTAAAAAAATAAGCCACTAAGATACTAAATTCAAGACTTTATGGTTGCAAAATTGATTGCCCGTTCACCTGTCTAGATCGATTGGTTTTAGTTTGAGCTAAAACCCTAAAAATTCTATATCTTACTAAAGTTCTAAGCAATCATGATGTTTTTCATAACACTCCACAAACAATTCAATTTAGTCATTTTCGAAAGTAGGATTTCAAAATTATTAAATATTTGTTATCTCAATAATTTCATTTTTAATCGATCATTTTATTTTTAATAAATCATCATATTTGATAATTATATTAAATATAATTAAATCTAACCAAGTCGGGTTGGACCTTTAACGAGCAAAATTCTCTCCACACTTGTTTTTTTTATACACAAAATTTGAATTCAGATTTTATTAAAAGATACTATTTTTATACGATATGCTCTTGTTTTTGTTACATCAAAGGCAAGAGCACTGATTCTGAAAGGAAATTAAGTCGGGAATATTACTTTGAAGGGCCCTATTCACCACTCTTGGAGGAGAAAACAACTCATGGATACCATGTGGGACTGACCGGCCAAATCGAGCAAGAAGATCAGCAATTACCACAAAGATTACTATAAAGCAATGGGGAGAAAACTTTGTAAGCTTGATCAGAAAAATTATTAGAGCCTTTTGGATCTACATAAAACATTCATTATAGAGAGAATTAAAATAATATTTCTTTGGAACTACATAAAACATTCTTTTTAGGTCAACGAGTTTCGGTTCAAATGATATTAATCTCCTTTCTCCTTATAATAGACTCAGATTCGACTCTCACTATGAAAAAAAAATATATTCTTTTTAGAGAGAGTTAAAATAATATTTCTATTAAGGGATGAAATATTATCTTAAAACTAATCAATTTTTTTTTTAGGTAATGATTTGAATAGTGCCAACAAAATTGAGGGATGAAAACATTTTTATATTATTTTGTAATTTTAATTTTTTTAAAAATAATTAATTTATGTGAGAATAGTACAATCTATGACAAAGGGCTCAAACGATTAGGTTTGTTGACAAAAGGTGACCAACCACCCACTAATAATAGTCTCCTGCCTTTCTGTAATTTCCTGTCGTTTCACAGGTTGGTGGATGAAAGCAACCTGCTTCATTATTTTTGGAAAGTCTTTTAAATTATAATTTTGTCGGCCAAATTTAGGCAAAAGAAATGATATTTTTTTGATAAAAATAAAGAAATGATATGACCTTTTGTTTTCTTTGCAGATGAACTTATGACATTGCTCTCATTTGACTTATCGGGTCAAATGAGTATATATTGGGACCCGAATGCACCCTTATATTACCTTTTGTTTTCTTTGCAAATACCACCCGTATGCGAAACCCCATTGGCAACTTGTGTTAATTATAATAAGGGTGCTCGAGGCATATAGAAAATTAAAATAAATAAAGTAAATTAGAAAAATTTTAAGAATGTAAATTTAGGAGTAGAATAGGAGGTTATTTTTTTTTTTGAGTATATATTGGGACTCGAATCCGAGGTTATTATATGGGGGAGGGGGAAGGTGCCACTTGAATCAAAGTTCATCGGGTAGAATAGGAGGTTATATGCCGTCATGAAAAAATTATTGGGTATTCAAGATAAAAACTACTCACAATTTGGTCATTTTAACCAAAAAAAAAAATATTTTTATTATTTAAGATGGGGCAAAAATGCTAATACATTTTGAATCACTATAAGACCATGTTTCCTTTATTAATAGCTATAAATTATAATAAAATTGAAATTATAAGAAGAAAAGTTTTAATTTGACTTAAGAAATTATATATTTTCTATTAAAATTTTCTCACACAAGTTGACAAAGAATTAAAGTGAAAAATACAAATAGAAAAATTAAGAATTTCACTAGAAGTTTGCCAAATGCACACGGAAGATCACATAGTGCCCCCTACAAGATTTAAACCCAAGTATTCAGCTACAAAATAAGAATTAATTAAAAATTAAATCGTGGGATTAGTATATACGATGATTGAATTTGAGCTCTAGTATGACTTTTGCCGTTAAAGATGAATTATAACTCACGATTTGAATTTTTTCATACATAATTAAGATTATAATTCTATTATAGCCGGTCTCAAATTCAAGTAAAGAAAAATAATTATATTAAATAGTCGATCAGTATAAAATTAAGATAAAAATTTATATATAAATTCTCATAATATTATGTTAAGATTGTTTTGATAAAAACGCATTACAGCTTCCAATAGCCGATGGTCTCATTTTACAGCCATCTGAAGGACAGTCTGTGGTGCTTTACTTCAGTTGTCTACCCTTAGGAAGCTGTATCTAGATGGCTGCTATACCGATGATTCTGATCTCATCTTGCACATTACTAGACACATGAGTTCAAGAAGAACTGAAAGCTCCACAGGACCCAAAATTTAGGTCGAGAAATTCTGGTGAGACCGGTCTGAAAATAGCATGCCCAACCTCAAGGGTCTAGCCAAAAAATAATTTTTATAATTAATTATTTTTATCGACAAACAGTCAGTGTATTATATAAAAGTATTAAGTTTTTTAAACAAATTCTAAATTCAAAACTTGGTAATAAAAAAAGTTATATTGAGAGAATTTCTTACCAAATTGAGTCCAATAATATTTGAAACGAATTAGTCAGAATATGACTCCTGAAATCACTTTATTATAAAAAAATAAAAATTATTTTTATGGGGTGAAATACAATATGTTAAAAATAGAGGGAGTAGATATTATAATTTTTTGAAAATAAATAATGTCGCTCGATTTATTTTTTATTCCTAGAATATATGCATCAAATGTTGAAATTTTATATAGTTTTTCTTGAAACCAAAAATAGGAAATGGTGAAGGGGGTGAGTGAAGTACTAAATATAGATAACGCAGACAAAAACGCAGGAATAAGCCAGCTTGGTCACATGAAATCCAGTGATTCACAATCACTGGGACAGAAAAAAGGAACCCATTTACGAGTTGCCCCATTTCTTGTCTCTCAATTCAACGGCCCCCATTTCTCTTCCCCCCTCTCTCTCACCTCACCAGGTACTCCTCTCATCTTGTCTTGGGCCTACAATGGTGAAGGGGTCTTTTCAGATTTATGATTATTATTATTTTCTTTTTGTTTATGCATCTTACGAATTTTGTTAAACATGGCCATTTTCATTTTCCATTTGATGATTTAGGGTACTATTTCAGACCTAATAATGGGCATGTTTAAATTCTTTTGCATGGAGTCAACGTAGGAACCTTGAATTTTCCAAATTATGAGGAGAAAAGGTATGTTGTGGGAGTCAAAACAATATAAGAGAGTACTAAGAAAGCAGATTCTCAAGGTCATGTCAAATAATTATAATAATTTTTTTTTTTATTTTTTGACAGACAAATAAAAAGGTAATTTTAATTTTTGAGAAAGTATTTAAATATAAATTAATTAGGAGTTGTGCAGTTATTAATATTGTTACTATTTTTTTTTTTTTTGGTGTTATGGAAAAGTTAAAAACTGAGCTAAACTAAACCTTGTTCAAAATTGGTTTAAATAAATTTAAAATTTAGATTTAGATTTAATTTAATTTATTAAATAAATATGGTTTTGCCTTTCAGATAGTGATACACAAATGAAGCTCACAATTTTTTTTTTATCAACTAACTCAATTTATTTTTGGTGTTTGAATGTAGAAAGGTCTAGCAAGCGACAACAATCATGAGCAATATAGCATCAGACTGGTCTGAACAATGGGGCAGCACTGAAACCGCTGGCGCCACCAACAGCCAGGCCAGCAAGCCACCTAAGAGGCTAGGTGGAAGCAGCAGCAGCAAGAAGCTGGCGGAGGTGAAGGCAGCGGCCTCCGCTGGGTTCGACAAGGCTAAGACTGCAGCCTCTGCCGGAGCCCACAAGGTCAAGAGTGGAACATCATCTGGAATCAAATGGGTCAAAGCCAAGTACCAAAAATCCCGCTCTTTCAACAAATGAAACATTTATATAAAATTTTGGATACCCCTTGTGGATTTTGTTATCTAGTCTGCAGTGTTGCCTCTTGTATCCAAGTGAAATGAGAAACTATTGGGCTTTATTAAATCCTCAATTTGGTTGGCCACCGGTCAGGAAGACCAATGTCTTCTAGATTTAGTAACATACTAATAAACTCTCTTAATCAAATATTGAATTCAAATCTTCAAAATAGAAAAGCAAACGCTATGAGAATCTACCTTTAAATTGAATCTCATAATACTTAAATTAGATTAATCAAATAACTAGAATACCGAAGCAAGTAAGAAAAAAATGTGCAGAGGAATTTTGATTATTAAGGGTGGCCATGGCTCAAGCCCGAACTGGACAGGAGGAAGACTGGCAGTTCTAGTCTGGTTTGCAATCAGAACCGATCGTAATCGAATCAAAACTGGGTCTACATTCCAATTTCAGTTTTGATTAGGTCGGTCCACCTTTGATTCCAGGCTACACAGGCTCAGTTGCCAGGCCGATTGATAATGTTTTCCGTAAACGTTAGGCATGATGATACCATAGGTATCTGAAAAATTAATACCTTATGCCTTTATCCTTTCATCCCGCAGAAAAAAGGGCCTATCCGGGTGAAGAAATCAATAATTCCAACACAACTTATATTTTTTTTAGTTACACTGAGATTTGAACACGAGAGAGATTGTGACCACTAAACTGTCCCCTTTGAGACCCAACACAACTTATATCTGCTTGCACATTGAGAGTGATATATAAAGGAATCCATCCACACTTTAGATACAATAAACCGTCTGAGAATAGCATATTGTACAGAAAAGATAACAAAGTAAGAACAGGCAGGAGAGAATTTACAACCATAATCTAACTAGTTCCTTAATAGGCTTTATTCACACAATAGATGGCGGCTTGGCGTGCGCATCAGATTAATCAGAGAGTGATTTCGCCAAATGTGTTTTCACCACTGTAGGTCATGTAGAGAAAACCATCTTCATCCTTGTTCTCCTCATAAATTGCAGACATCATAGCAGCTGCAAATGAAAGAAGCATCAACAACAATAGACATGGGAATTAACATTCAAATCAAATGTATGGAATCCATAGAATGATTGGTGATCCCCACCGGTGGGAGGTAAAATGTTCTTCACAAAGATGAATATAGCCTTCTCAGGGCTCAGTTTAATCCTCTTCCTCACAACATAAACAAACTGGCCAACAGTCAGATCAGCAGGGACCAGATACCTGCACTCAGCTCAGAGAAAAACATAAAGAACATTTTGCAAGATGAAAATGTTACACCGCATATAAATGTCGGTGACAAGTCATACGAAACAATAGTTGCTAAAGGAATAAAGAAAAGAAAGAACTATTAGGTAATCTTACAGTATCAGAAATTTAATAATCTGGTCACCATTTGATCAGCCAAAATAAATGTTGCAATAATATCTAGTATAACAGTGCGGGAAGTTTCACCCACTACCAAAGATAGAAATTTGTTTAAAAGCATTCTAGAGCAATCAACAAAAGACCCAACCCAGTTTCTAAGGATTGATTGCCTCTCCAATAACGTCCTTCCCTCCAAATAAATAAAACAACACAAGATATGGTATTAGGCATAAGAAGATAATTATGGAGAAATTGGCAATTTGCTATCTATGGCACTGCCAAAAGGTTCCAAGCTGATCCAATGTGTCCTGTATGAACAAATTCCCAACCTAAGTCTTACGCAGGTATATAGCCAACTACATTTATTAGCTGAGGACTTTTGAACTCGTTTGCAACATTCAGCAGATAAATGGCAGAAGTTTTTTGCAATACCAAAACAAAATAAATAAATAATAAACAACAGTAGAGCCTCTAAAAGGACAGAAAGACCGTTCCCAGACTCCTACCTATTCCATTGCTGCATGAGCTATAATATAATAAGCGAAATACTCATGAAAGAAAAACAAATAAAGCCGAGATTTACTAAAATTGAATAATAACATGCTCCAAAAATATGAGACAATAAGAAAGCACAGCACAACTTACTTTTTCTTGTCAATGTCAGGTATGTCACTTTTCTCAGCCCTTTCCACAATAACCTGTATCAAAATGAGTGGCATTAGAGTTTGCTTGTCCAGTTAAAATATAAACTCGACACATTAAAGGATTAACTCAGCGCAATAACACAACAATAGAATAATCTTACAGGTATTCTATCAGGATACTTCTCTCGAATGCGAGCAGCTTCAGCCTGCCTCCTTTCTGCATTGAAAACAAAAAGTACAGCCAAACAGCATAAGAACTTTCATGACCTCATGCTATTTGTGTCAATGGGCATAACCAAATCCTCAACCATGAAAGCCTGCATAACTGGATCATATTATCACCAGACCTTTACATTTAAGCATGGATGACAACACATTGCCATACATAACACCTGTTCAAGCACAATACCCCCACAAACGATGACACCTCATTGTAAAAAATAACAAACGGTTCAGCAAAGCAGAAGCAATCATGAATTTTGTGAACAAGAACAAGGAATAGGTAAACTGCAATCCTTGGTATCAAAATTACTGGTGCTGAATAAATGGGCATTGTGTTCAAGTATTGAACATGTTTATATTAACATCTTCATTTTAGAACTTAAAAAAGTTCCCATATGAAGGGTCCCAAAACCATTCCCAAAGTAGCCTTCCATACCCTACTCAAATATCCACACCTGAGCCATCAACCAAGATTTTCCTTGACAACAATATGAAGCCCTTGTCTCACAAAAATTACCCTCACATTGTTTAGCAATATCAATCAATTGAAGTACACATTGATAGAAATCACTAACCCAAAAACATTGTGCCTGCATTTATGTGATTGATGTGACAGAGAGAATGCAGCAAGCACATCAATTGGATCAAGGTACTATTAACGACTAAAGAACACTAGATGAAAATTATAATCAAGAAATATATTAAATTTTACTCAAATCAAACATTTAAAACTATCCCAGAAAACTGATCATAAGAGCATAACAAGATGTTCCTCAAGTGGCCCTCCGTAAGAGCATATCCCACAAAAAATAAATAAATAAATAAACATCTCCACTTCAGAGCATAATAAAGTTCACAAATGAAGATTCACAAAACCATTCCTAAAGTAGTCCTCTTTACCCGACTCAAATATCCACACCTGACCCGTCATCCAAGATGTTCCGAAACCAGGGTATGAAACCCTTATACTGTTTAGCAATATCAATCAATAAAAGTACACATTGATAGATTGCAGAAAGCACATCAATTGCATCAATGTACCATGAACAATTAAAGAACACTAGATCAAAATCCTAATTAAGAAATAAATTAAATTTTACTCAAATTAAACATTAAAAAATCACATAAAATTATCATAAGATCTTTACAAAATCTCCAATACGGAATACATTCATGGGTTTTACAAGAACAACAAAGTTAAATTCGCTCTCCCTTCCTCTCCCCAAAAAAAGCCCTCAACCAATCAACAAAATCATTTCATCAAAGCAATAATACAAAACCCCAAATCTAAAATTAAATAATTACGGCTCTTCATGATCAACAAATAATACCCAAAAAAGGCAATGGAAAGAAGAAATTGAAAAGGAGGATTGAAAAAATCAGAAATTTTACCGAGAGGGTGTTCCAACTTGAACGAACTCCTGGCCATGAAAAGCGAGAATTTCAAACCTATGTGATCTTTTACCCTGTTAACAAAAAAAGATCAAAAAATAATCGATCAATTTATATCGAGATAGATAGAGAAGAAGAAGATGATGATGAAGAATTTTGGGTTTCCAATAACGTACTAAGATGAGAGCGAGAGCGAGATAGAGCGAGAACGAACTCGAACGTAAGAATAAAGGAAAGTTCCGATTATGTGAGAGAGAGAGAGAGAGTCCAATAGGGCTAGGCGATCTTTATTTTTCTATATTTGTTTTTTTTTTTAATTTATAAATTTGTTTCTGTTTACTTAATAATTAAATGAGCACATACCATCTAAACGATGTCGTTCTGTGACCCGGTATGACGTCATTTTGAGTACGACTTGCTTTTTTTTTTTTTTACTACAAATTCATTATACAACTAATTCAATTCAAATACTATTTAATATTAGAAAATTATCAAATAAAATAAGTTCCAAATCGAAATATCACAAATATCAACCCATCCCGAGCCATCACAGGGAAAAATATAACTAAAATCCATGAGTGAAAATAGAAATTTGATAGAATTATAGAATTCTTGCTTTCGGTTTTTAAAAAACAAAATTAATCTATTTTTATTATTTTTAAATTTTAAATTTGATATTTAATTAAAAATTTTAATATTTTATTTTATTAGATCGATTGTTCATTATACGATTTGCTCTAAATCGAGGAAATAGAAACAAAGGCCCAAAAATCTTCTTTCGTGGCAATCTATCATCCAATTTTAATAAAATTATTAATATATTTTAATTAATTAATTAATTAATTAGTTAAAGAAAATTAATGTCGACTTACAAAAAAATTTGATCCACATAATCCATGTTTCATTTTGCATTTACTCATTTAAAAATAAAAATTCTATGTTTTTTACCAAAATATTTCTATTCTTCTTTGCTTTTGATGAGGAAAGTAATGTAAATAAAATCGAACTATTTGTTTTTAAATCCTCTTGATAAAAAAAAAAAAAAAATCCTCCCTTGAGGGGCAAAGGGAGGGGGTAGAGGCTAGTTTCTCCTCTATTTTTTTAAATTATTTATATAATTTTAAAAATTTTAATTTTAAATGTTGTTTATCCCTTTAAAAATATAATTCTGATTTTTTTTTAAAATTATAACACCAAATACATCTTATATTTCATCATTGATATATGTTTTTAGTTTTCCATATTCCATGTTCCACTTTCAATACTATTTATATATTTTCTCAACATATTTAAACACACAATAGGAAAAAAAATAGATTTCGCCTTCTTAATTCTTGTTTCTTTAATTAAAATATCCTCCCATAGATATCATCCGGATCGAGTTCGAGACTAGGAATGGCAATAGGTAGCATTTGAGGTGGGTTTTTATAATATTATAATTATCCAAAATCCCTGACACGTAATCTATATTTGATTATAACTCTACTGAGATCAATAAAATGGAGCATGATTTTCATGAAAACCGACCCAACGAGACCCGTCACACCACTTTTTTTCAGTCTTGATGAAAAACAAATTGCAAATCTTAATTCTCATTAAATATCGGTAACGTTGGCATAAAAAAAAAAAAAAAAGTTATAAGTACTTAAAATATATGAAAATGAAACAATTCTACAATTTTTTTATACTTGTAAAACAAATCATAAAATGAAACTAAAAATAATTACAAGTTTCTAACAAGTATCGTAACTACAACACAAAAATATGATTTAACACTATCAAATCTGCGGTCTCCCACCATTTCATAGGCATGATCGCCCTTCTCTTCTTGATCCTCAATAAATCAAATTGAACTTTTAACTCATTTTTTAAGGAAAAAAATTGAGCTAAAAATGGATCAGTTCGAATTTTTCATTAGATAAATCTGTATTTAACCGATCCAAATATTTGATTAAAAATTTTCATTCCTAATCCACCCCTACTGCTTCGTTGGATTGGATTAGTAGGACATTAGATTAGATGGATCGGATATGCTAATCTATACGAGACCAGTGGGCTAACTGGTTCTAGAAATATTTTGAAAGAATTTTTTTTTATATTTTTTTCTTGATTATACGAAATTTAAATCTAATATCACAATATTAAGAAAGGAAATTACGATCACCAAACTATCTCGAGGATATTTTCCTATTTGATCACATTAATGTAACTAATTTCATGAAGGAAAGGAGGTGGGTTTTTGTTCAAAGCTTCATTTGAGAAATCCTATGACGGTGTAACTTGGTCTTTCTTAGACTTCATGATGGAGGAATTAGGATTCAGTGAAAATGGAGAAGCTGGATTCAGGAATGCACTCAGTTTCTACTCTTGTGAATGGTTGCCCAAGGGAAGAATTTAAATTACAGAAGGGATTATGAGAGTGCGATCCTCTGTCTCCCTTCTTATTCGTTTTGGCGGTGGAGGGGTTTGAATGAGTTTACTAAAAAAATCTCAGAGTTTTGGTGATGGCAGCACAAAGTTTTTGTAGTTGCAATTCGTGGAGGATACAATGTTCTTTGGAAAGATTTCTTTGAAAATTTTGAAAAGGATTCTAGGAATTTTCCAAGTACGTTCGGGATTGAAAATTAACTTTTATGGTGGGTTCTAAACAAACAAGAGCTCTGAGTGGAAAAGTGTGCATCAAAGATCCATTGCAAATGTGGATTGCTGCCAACGAATTATTTGGGAATGCTTATAGGTGGGAGACAGAAAAGCGGATCCTTTTGGGAGCCGGTAAACAGAAAAATGGGAGATAACAATGTGATTGATATCAATTTTTTTTGAATTGAATGATTGGATACTTTATTCTCTTAATTAGAAATCTCGAAATTTAAGTCTTGAAAATGATCAAAAAAAATTTATGAGAGTCAATCTCTAAAATGAGATTCATAATATTTGAATCAGATTAATCAGGTAAAATCCAGATACCTAACAGTGAAAGAAAAAATAATAATAATATCAACAACATGATAGACAAAAACTTTATCCTACTCGGGTAGACTTGTCTTAAATAAACCTATTTTAGCTAGTCTTCCCCTCTACTTCGTTTCAATCTTCAAAGCTCCCGTTGATGTTTTGAAACATTTGGAAAGCATTCAAAAAAAGTTTCTTTGGAGGGGGTGGATAAAAGGATAAAAGGAAAAAAAATATAGATATCATATACAGTAAAGTTATGGTGTCTAAGGGCAATGGGGGGCTCACAGTGAAGGACCCAAAGGCTATTAATAAAGCACTACTAGACAAATGGTGGGCAAAGAGGGATAAAAGGCACGGAGCTATGGAAGGAAGTTGTGAATAAAAAATACAGTAAAACAGGCAATGATCTGAAAAAGCAATGGACTGAATTGAAGAAACTAAAGCAGCAGAAGAGATTTTTCATCTGCGTGGAAAGATATTGCGAAACTAGCGTGAAGAAGAGGACGAGGAGAGTATGAAATTTAAGGAAAGCTTCTCTTGGGTAATAAGGAATGGCTAGGAATCAAAATTTTGGGATAGAAACAATCCCCATTGAAGTTGTGCTTCCAAGACTGTATAAGCTAAGTACTCAGAAAAACAAGTGCTAAGGAATCAGGGTGCCAAGTAAATTTATGTATGAGTCGCATGGCAGGATAGAAAGAAATTTTAGTGGGTCAAATTTATATATTTTATATATTTAATAAAAATTTTTAAAATTTAAGCGGAGTCATTTGACCCCACTTAATTTATTATACATCCGCCCTTAATGAGTCGGCTGGCTCAATCCAACCGAATCCAAGCTACGGCTTTGAATGTTGCCAGAGAGTTGGGCCAACCTATTTTATAAAAATCTTGATTGTCGTTTATTTATTTATTATTTATTTTTGATACCATATCTTAATATCGTCCGGTATCTCAGGTTTTACTCTGATTAATCTGGATCGACCGTTGTATTGATTCTTTTCGGAGGACGGATCTTCTAGCGAGAAACACTCCATATACATGAGAATCCGATATTGCCAGCGGAAGTCGAACATTAGTTATGTTTAAGGGTATTCAACCTCACATCCAGTTGAATCAATCTGAATTGATTTTAATTGTTGTTTATGATATTTAATACATGATACTTTATATCTATATATTTTAATCAAATTTTAATTAAATATTTATTTGAATTAGTCAAATATATTTATGATTTGATTTATAATTGATTGACATGTAGTCGTGAAATGATATATAAAATTTTTGTTTATTTAGTTTATAATTTAATATGTTTAATATTATAATATTATTGTTGCGCTACGCATGCTTTATTTTGGGAGGATTGTCATCGTTGGCGTGACCGATCATTCAAATATATATATATTTTTTACTTAATTATTGGTATTCAAAAGTATATTTTAACTGATTTTATTTAAATATCTACATGCCCGGTTTAAAAATAACTCATCTAACATAGTTTTTACATTCCCCTTCAAACATCGTGCTTGTTTGTGGGAAACAAAGTGGTCCACATGTAGGGGCCAGGCAATGCAAGGAGTCACAAGGCATGCGATCCAAGATGGATTATAGTCCATGGGCCGTTAACCACTCGCCAAGTGGAGCAAGTTACACATGTTAAGTCACTAATCCAAGTGGGTGACTCTATCTGACCCACAGAAGCCCAATTAAACTTTCAGGCTCCTTCTAGCGAAGTAGGCCCCAACCCCACCACTTTGGGACATATCATTTTGGTTTGGCCTTATCTTCCAAATATAGAATTCTCCGCTGCACTCCCCAACCTTAATCCCTCCTTCCTCTTGCCACACTAACACTCAAATCTCTCTCTCTCTCTCTCTCTCTCTCTCTCTCTCTCGTGTGATAAGGAAATGGTGCAAGAGAGGAGCAAACATCTGTACCAGAGGGATGCAAGACCTAGAAGAGAGCGGCGATGGGTAAAGTGTTTGAGTTTTGGGAAGAGATGTCAAGCCATGGTAAAGGAGCACCGGTCAAGGTTTTACATACTACGGAAATGCATAGTCATGCTCATATGTTGGCACAAGTATGGAAAGTAATAAACTCCAAGTCTCTCAAAACAAACCCAAACTCATACGAAACCCCCTATGGCTTTTAGTTTGAGGAAAGGGTTGAAGCTACCACAAATGGCGATGGAGACAAGTGGGAAACAGGTGCCTCAGATAGCTAGTAGTTGCTTTCTTCTAAGTACTAAAGAAAAGACAAAGAATGAATGCTTTACTTCTGTACGGAAATGATTATACTAATTAAATGGGGGTGTTGATTCTTTGTTTTGTATTTCTTTTCTTTTCTTTTCTTTTTTTTAATCCATATAAGGAAGCAATCAAAGGAGAGTGATGGGATTTCAAACCTTGATCTTCACAGCCTAGGAAGATTGAAACTCCTATAAAATGACCATTCAGGTCAGATCCCCTGCTCAAGTTTTTGTGCTATCCATGTGGTGATTATTATAAATAATCATCGATTAGAAGTGTGATGGATGTCATACATCGATCCTTAAACATTTGGCTATTTTGCTACACAAATGAAGGAAGAGTGCTTTTTCCCACAAGTGATTTCATATTATAAATTTTTGATGTCCAAATCATAATATGCAGCCTTCCTATGCCAACATTTTATTTGTTAAAAATTGTCCTATAAAATATTAAATAAAAGAATCTCAAAATCATGGGAGAAGATGATTTTTTTTATATAAAAAAAATTAATATATATATACCCATTAGTAGTATCTTAGCAAAAACCCCTTAAAAGTATCAAATATGTTACTAAATGTTTTAGCAATATTTCTAAAAGTTGCCCTAAAATTTTTTTCTTGATCTTTCTCTATCTGTATTTACTTTCTGAATGTCATATTTTATACTCTAATATAATTTTTTAATGTCTGAATGTTATATTTTAGACTCTAATATAAAATTTTAATATTATCCCTTCTCAAATCTATGTACTATATTTAAATTATTGTTCTTTCTAATTATATTAGATATAGAACCAGAGAAACCAACGTATATTAACGTATGTGGAATAAGCATTTTCATCATTTAATTAAATAAGGAGTTTGATTTCCCCTGAACACAAAAAAAATAATGTTGAGAGATCCACCTCTACAAAGTGTGTTCTGTAGTAATTGATCCAGATTAGTCGGAGCGAAGATCAGGATACTGGGTGGTGGCCAAACCATGATAAAAAAAAAAAAAAAAAAAAGATAATAGAATCCGAGAAAGGGGCAAAAAATGCTAAAAAAAAAAAAGGACCAAGCTAGAGAAAATTGAAGACACTTGTTGAGTCACCAACCTAACGTGCAATTATTAAGACATATTGTTTTTCTCGACACTTTATTCATCTTCAACAAGGGTCATCTTCAAAAAGAAAGGCATGATTCCAAATAGAATGATGCCCTCCCAGGGACCTTAATAATGTCTTGACAAAAGTCCAAATCCTATATCATTCAATTTGACAATTTATGTCAAAATATGTCTACCACGCCATAATATAACACAAACTTTATGTAGTTCAAAGATTGTGTCAATCATTGGACATGAACCCTTTTGATGATTTTTGGAAACGTTGAAAAGGCAACTCAATTAGCACCTCTCCTTATAAATGTCTCAAATTCAAGCCTCCAGTATACCAACAAAAAAAGCCAACTCAACTCAACGAGATCCACAAAACTTTTCTCAAATCTTAAAAAGTCCCAATAACAACACAAAAATTTCAAATTTCCTAATTTTTTAGATTTTAATAGGCACAAATATGTTAAGTATTATGTAAAATAAAATTAAGATAAAAGTAAGACAAATACTTTCCAATAATTTTTTTATTATAAAAGATGGTATTGCTCTAGTGGAGGAGTTGAAAGTTCAAACTCTAAATCTCATATCAACGGAAGAGGTATTAATACCACTAAACTTATTGAATACATAAAATGTATTAAACTTAAATTAAGATATGGTGTTTATCTAGAGATAAAAGACAAGGTAAAAAAAAAAAAAAAGGCAATTTTATTTTAATTAGACAATATTTTACTATTCTTTTTTTATATATATAAATCACCTGTATCAATTAATCATATTAGATCTGACTAAATAATGACAAAATTTATAGAAATAGTATTTTTCTTTCCATTTGAAGGGGACAAAATATTGCTCATAAAAAGATTAGCAAAAATTATAATTGAAGTTATACTACCTAATAAGTGTCGTTAAAAGTAATATAATTGTGCATGTTAAAATTTTTTCAGGCTAGGTAAATTCTGCAACAGAGTCTAGACATTTTGTCTTTGTGAATTTTAATTCAATCTTGAAATGAGTAAAATATGTTCAACATTTTTTGGTTCAAATAGTAACTCTTTTTATAAAGTAGATGGGAAGTGAAAGAAAAGCTTTTGGAAAAAGCTAGTCAAATGTCGCCAAATCATTTTTTTTAACCCATTAATCAATTTTATTATCTTTTGTCTTTTGAATTTTTTTTTTTATTTTTTAAAAATAGGAACAGAGAGAAAATTAATTTATAATGGAAGTCATGCCCTCGATATCTGACATTAAAGAACGGTACATCTCATTGGTCATTAGGAGGGGAAAAATATTCATGATAGCCGGGAGAGAGCGCTGATCTTAGTTTGGTCGGGACATCCACACAAGAATTGCCGATGAAAAATATTTTCTACTAAGGATGGCAATAACTTTCCGTTCGACTGCCTTTTGATTTTCAATTTCAATTTACATTTTTAATGTTCATTAGAGAGAGAGAGGATGATTTATCCCTTAACCATCGTTGTACTTCTCTCTCTCTCTCTCTCTCTCTCTCTCTCTCTCTCTCTCTCTCACAGTTGCACTACTAAATTCACTCCATAATAAAGTAGAGGGAAAATGATAGTTTTCTTGTTCTCCATGTTTGGTATATATATAAATAGTTGAATAAACTTTACTTGGTCTTCAAGGGGACAATCTAGTGGTACAAATCACCTTTCCTAATCTGATAATTTCAAATTCAAATTCTTGTATAACCAAAAATAAACTTTACTCGAACTATCTCTTCAAAAAAAATTTATATAAATTATCTAAAAAAATAAACACATTAATTTTTTTAAAAAATAATTTAATATACATTTTTTCTCTAAACACTTTTATTTTAGAATTTCTCTTAAAAAAAACCAAAATTAGTTTTTTCTGATTTAAATTATTTTAAATTTTATCTCTTGATTTCAAATTCTCTTTAAAAAAACTAAATTTATTTTTTTTTTCTCCTTAAAACTAAATACATTCATTTTCTCTCTCTTAAAGATTAATTTAATTTATATTTTCTCTTTCTAAATACATTAATTTTAAGTTTTCTCTCACTAAGAAAACTTTAATTATTTTAAAATTTCTCTCTCTAAACACCTTGCTTCAAATCTCCCTAAGGTTGGCACCGTAAGAAAACAGAATATCAGCGACTGAAATTAACGACGGAAAAAGATCCGTTGGAAATAGCGAGAGATTAACGATGGATTAATATCAGACATTACAAAATAAAAAAAAACTAAACATCACCGAGTGATCAATTTTCCATCGCTAATATTTAATCTTTTTTTAATTAGCATTTTATATTATATTATTTATTATTTTATAATATTATCTTATATTATTTATTTTATAAAATATTATTTTATCATATTTATTATTTTATTATATTTTTAATTAGCATTTTTTATTTTTCAAAGAATAATATTTTTTATTTTTTTAAAATAGTTTATTATTTTATTTTAAGTTAGTATTTTATTATTTAATTATTTTATAATAAATTAGTATTTTATATTATTTTATTATTCTTTAAAAAATGTGAAAATAAGATAACAAATAAAAAAACATATATAACATTGTGGTTTAGTGGTTATCACAACTCAAACTCTCCTTACATGCCTAAGTTCGAGTCCGCGTGATGACATTTTTTGGAATAAAAAAAAAGAAGGCAGGTGCGCGGGTGGGTGGGCACACCGGTGGGCGGGCTTGGGCGCTAGCGGATTATGTAAAGTTATCGATAGAACCGTCGGAAAATTTAACAATTGATAGTCTTCCATCGTTAATATTTAACGAAAAAATTTTCAGAGACGGAAATTTTGTATCACTATTGCTCATCATCGACAAAATCTTTACTATTAACAATTTATATTTCATCACCGGTACATTATTTTCTAGAAGTGTGACCATGTATGTTAGTCATGTTCAACTTGACCGCTAAAGAGTTGAACTCCGTTGGAAATAATGCGCGAGGGGGGATGAATAGGACATTTTGGATAGAAGTGCTGCAAGATGATTATGCATTTTTTTTTTTAATTCATTGATAAATTCTAAATCAAAATATGATAAGGAAGCCACATGTGAACGTTCAAATTTCACAATGTGCAATGCACCTCTCTATTTTTATTTTTATTTTTATTATTATTTTTTTTTTTTGGGTGCAAGGGAGAGGAACTACACCAAAAGAATCACTCTCTCACTTATCCCAAGGGCATTTCTCCCCTACCATAAACACACCCTAAATTCTATGAAAGGGAAGAAAACACCGCATTCATGTATGATTGACATTCGACCAATACCTTCTGGAGTATTGGATATTTCTGGAATATTGAATATTGGGCATTTCATGGACGATACTCTGCATTAGAACCATGGCTCATCGCTATCATTTTTGCCATTAATGCCAAAAGTCTCAAATGGAAAGCAAAAGTTCATGTATTTTATCAGTACTGCAATTAATGAAATGAATGTCAAAAAAAAAAAAACAAAAAAAAAAAAGAAAAGGAAAGAAAAGAAACGAAAGAATTTCTGGAGATTACTACTACAGAGACAAGATTTGTTTACATTGGTTGTTCGGGTTAGAACACCTTTAAATGGAGTCCAAAGGTAGCTCCATTCCCTTCACATTTGCCTAGATCCTCCAAAGAAAGTGCAAAGGTAAATCAGTTCTCTCTCTCTCTCTCTCACGGTTTGTTTTGTGCGCAGAGAAGTAGGACAACATGGTTGCAGAAGCTCATCTAGAGAAGCTGATAGAAGACTTTGAAGCAATGACAAAGGATGCAGGTCGGGTTCAAATAGAATTCCTTGAAAAGCTTTTGAAAGAAAATGGTGAGGTTGAATATTTACAAAAACTTGGTCTAAATGGAAGAACTGACCCAGAGAGTTACAAGTCTTTTGTGCCCCTCGTCACCCATGAGGATTTGCAACCTTATATTCGAAAAATTGCTGACGGAGACACATCTCCGGTTCTCACCAAGAAACCAATCACAATCTTTTCTCAGACGTAAGTTTTCCATTTGTCATGAATAAAGACTTCTACCACCATATATATATATATATAATATAAGGTATTTAAAATAATGATAATCCAATAATTACAAAATTTGTAAATATCAAAATACTCTTGAAAATTGTAGAACAATTAAATTTTATACTCCACAATATTAGCTGAATGCGGTGCCATTAATCGAAAGTTGATATCATACGATATAATTGGGGTTTTCAAGAACAAATAAATCTATATCATATCAAATTTGGAGGTTTGCGGGTACATCCACATTAGTCATGATTTTGTTCCTAATGACTTTTTTTTTTTTTCCTTAAATTGAAATTTTGGTGATGGGATTACTCTTTTCATTTTTTTTCTTTTTCTTTTTCCTCTAAAAATAGTTCTGGTACGTCGGGGGGCGCACCAAAGTATATTCCCTTCAATGAGCAGCTGCTGGATTCATACGTCCAACTATTGCAAACTTCTTTGGCCTATCGAAACAGGTGATTAGTCTTTTTTCTTCTTCGCCAGAGATTCTTTATATTTTGTAACAATAACAAAACAAGAAATTTTCAGAAATAATGGCATAATAATGTTCTTGAGTGAAAAATATTTGCAAATGACATAACTTGATCGAGTTTAACATGGACAGAGAGTTTCCTCTGGGCAATGGAAAGGCATTGCAGTTTAATTTCGTTGGGAAATTGGGCAAAACAAAAGGAGGCCTTCGATTAACAAACTTGCAGACAAATCTGTTCTCGTACCCTAAGTGGTCAGAGACAAGCATGAAATCAAACTCCTGCAGCCCTGAGGAGGTTGTTAATGCTCATGATTACCAGCAAACGTTGTACTGCCATCTTCTATGCGGCTTGATACAGCATGAAGAGATCGAGTTCGTGATGGGTGCCTTTGCGCACACTGTAATCATGGCATTTCAAACTTTAAGTCAAGTTTGGCAGGAATTGATAAGAGATATTCGAACGGGACAACTTAGTGATCGAATCACTCTGCCATCGATCAGGGAGGCTATGTCAAAATTGCTCGACAAACCTGATCCTGAGAAAGCCGATTTGCTCTATAAAAAGTGTTTGAATTTAAGTGAAAGTAATTGGATTGGTGCAATACCAACCCTTTTTCCTAATGCGAAGTACGTGCATACAATCACGACCGGAGCGATGACAGCTTATGCGAACAAGGTGCGGCATTACAGTGGAGATCTGCCTATTGTGTGTTTGGATTATGGAGCTAGTGAAGGAGTTATTGGAGTCAACGTGAACCCGAGATTGACACTCGAATCGACCATATTTACTGCGTTACCAAATCTTGGATATTTTGAATTTATTCCTTTGGATGACAGCAATGAAGGTGATGAGCAGCCTAATACTGTAGGGCTGACCCAAGTGGAGGTTGGCAAAGAGTATGAGATTGTCCTTTCCAGTTTTACAGGTACTAAACTCTTGACTTCTTTGCATCTAACGATATTTTTTTTGGCTAATGTTTTACTAAGTCCCACCATAAACTTGTAGGTCTGTACAGGTACAAAATGGGGGATGTAGTGAGGATAACGGGGTTCTACAACTCATGCCCACAATTCAAATTTTTGTGCAGGAAGACTGCATTGCTTACTGTAAATGTAGACAAGAACACCGAGCAAGATTTACTTCTATCTGTAGCAGCTGCACAGAAGCTATTGCCAAATGAAAACCTAGCACTCGTTGATTTCACCAGTCATGTGGACAAGGTGTTGGAACCTGGTCACTATGTTATTTTTTGGGAACTAAGTGGGGATGCTAGTGAAGAGCTTTTGGGCAAATGTTGCAACATTTTGGACACTTCATTTCTTGATCTGGGTTATATTATTTCTCGCAAGAGCAAGACTATAGGCCCACTCGAGCTTCGAATTGTGAAGAATGGAACTTTCCAGAAGATTTTGGAATATGCGTCACGCAAGGGGACGCCTGTGAGCCAGTTCAAGACACCCCGATACGTTCCCCCAGCTAGCAATGGGGTGTTGGAGATCTTAGAGGGCAATGTGGTTAAGAAATGCTTTAGTACTGCCTATTAGAGTCGATTATGTTGGATCAGTGTTTTTTGATTGTTGAATAAATCCTCCCTATCCCCATCTTTCATTCGTACGCAACATGAAGTGGTGGGCGTTTTTGTTTGATTGTGGGTTATTCTATAATGTTTGTCAAATTTCATTCAAATCTTTCAATCATAGATAATGCTGGTCCTATATTGCACCATTTTTTAATATTTTTCTCCCCAAATTAATATTTAAAAAAAAAAACTCTTTTAAATTTCTCCTTTTTTGTATAACAAAACTTTTTTGGATTTTTTTATAATGTATCGATTGATATTCAAAATTATATTTTAATTAATTCTGTTTGAGTTACAATCCAATCCCCCTATAAAGGGATTTCTCCCAACGTAATTATTTTTATACTCAAAATTTGAATTTAAATATTGATTAAGAAATCTAAGTCATTTTTACTAAATTAACTATCAGTTAATACTTTCATATTGAATTGGTAAGTCCATTTTTTGTAGTAATTATTTAGAAATTCAATTATGAAGTCTAATTATTACATGCATAAAACATGACATGTTAGTGAATCCAATAATGCATCGGGGTTAGTGGATTTAAGAGACTAACATATATTGGCGTAAGTAAGAATGATACCTTCATCACTTAACTAGATCAGAAATTTGATTACCCATGGATACAGAAAAAATATTTTTGGGAAAGAACCCCATCAATTGAGGCCTGATAGACTTTTCGATCCGGATTAATAGGGACGAAACTCTAAATACCGAGCGATCAAGATAAAAACAAAAATTAGTGGGTTTAAGATCAAGAATCATTCTGCGGTAGGCGTGAAAACAAGAGGATAGATTTTCTTCTTCTCTTTTTTTTTTTTTTCTTTTACATTATTAATCAATGAACATCGCAATCAAAGTGATCATTGTTAGGCATAAAGATTTTTAGTATCTCCTAAAGGTACCTCTAAAGTCCTAAGATAGACTTTCTTCTTCTCTTTTTATCCTTTTACATTATTAATCAATGAACATCGCAATCAAAGTGATCATTGTGAGGCATAAAGATTTTTAGCATCTCCTAAAGGTTCCTCTAAAGTCCTCAGATCTTAGTCAAAAAAATTTTCTTACATAAGATATGATGGGCAGCATGCGGATATGGTGTGTTTGGTGCGGATGTACAATGCTGAAAAAACAAATAAAGTGACAAAGGCTCACTCTACTGTGTCGAACGTTTTCTGATGAGATCTCTCTCCTTTTTGACCAGACCTATACTTTTAAGACCAATCCAACCTTTTTGTGTGCGCGCGTAAAAGATGGGGCAGACAAAATGATTATTGTTGGACTCGATATGGTTATGGTTATCTTAAAAAAAACAAATGATTATACGTGGTTGGTTCACACTTTGAAAATCTTGGATTTAAAATAACAAATCTTAAAACTGGGTTTTAAAAATACATGGTTTCACTTGTTTTAAAAATATCATAATGTGGGAGTTTTCATTCATAAACTCCTATTTTCAATCCCCATTAATCAAAATAAATCATATGACTTCCGATCTGATTCCAAATTCACTTTAAATATCTACCCTGTAATATTAGTGACAAGAGTACTATTAATCTCCTTCAATGGCTAGAGATTTATATGAGACATTGTGAAGCTTAATTTTAATTTAACTTATAAATTTTTCTAATTTAGGATAAAAAATCAGAGATTCAAATCTTGTTTACAATATTTGGAAGCAACTTGGCCCAAGAATTCCCTTTTGCCCCTCACTTTGAAATCTTGCCTTAACCCGTTGCTTGAGCTTTTGAACATAGAAAATGAAGGGCAGAGCTTGGGTTTTGAGCCCAAGGTCTAGCATAAAAATAGTTCAAAATTGCTAATCCTGGTTAGAGGCCCTCGTCTTGGATGACCCAACCCAAGCCTTTGGGCATTTCAAATGTAGGGAGAGTTAATGTCCCCAAAAGTATACAACAGAAAAAGTCTTAGGCCCTTTAAATATAAACGACCTGGCCTGGGTCGTACCCAACGACACCTTTAATATTTTATTTCTTTTTTTTCAATTATAAGAGATTTGAATCTCGAATCATATGATTGAGAAAAGGTTATGACCCCATGCTCCCGGTTTGAATCTATTCTTTGAGTTACTAAAAACTTAGTTATTTTTACTTTCTATTCTTTATAACGTTGTACCGGTTTGAGTTATATATCATATAAATCTAATCTTACATAAGAGTTCATATCAACATGTATTAATCAATTCTTAATTAAATTATTAGTATATTTAGATTAATTTAAACAAAAAGTTAATTAAAAAATAGTTTAAACATACTTATATTGTCTACCACATATAATTAATCTATTTAGTTTATAATCATTTAGTTCATCTAATATTTGATTTATTATACTTGCTTTAGTAATGTTGCTGTTAATTATTAAGAGTATAGAATAATATGAATAAAAAAGATAGTTGAATATAGTTGTGTTACCATAGAGATAAATAGTAATATAATAATGTGAACGGTAATACTATATTTTTTTATTGAATTATTATAATATATTAATTTTATATATAAAAAAAACTCATTGTTATAAATATAAAAACAATTATTATAAATATAAAAATATAAAAATAAGAAAGTCAAATATGTATCAAAATCAAATCGTTGGTATATAATATAATTTTTAATATTCTCTCAAATTTAATATAATATAATAAAAATTATTTGATTTTAAAAAAGAGTCCAAATACAAAATCTAAAATCCTATGGGGTGTTTTTGTAACTCTTGCATTGACTCTAGACTCTAGACTTTGGCTCTGGCTCTAGCTCTATCTCTGAATCTGGCTCTGGCTCCAAATCTGGGCTCTAGCTCCTGGCTTAGGGTTCAGGCAAGCTCAAGATCTGGCTCTTGGCTTGCTCTTGGCTCTTGCTCTAGTATCGGGTTTAATTCTAACTGGTTCCATCACTGGTTTTGGTTACCGGAGATGTGTACAAACGTGTGGATCACCTTTCTTACAAAAGGAGTTCTGATATCATATTAAAAATAACAATTAATATGAGTAGAAAAGATAAATGAATATAATCGTGGTATTATATTAAAAATTGAAAATAATATAATAATGTTAAACTTGACACTCTATTATCTTATTGAATTATTACAATATATTGAATTTATATATAAAAAAAAAAACTTATTATCATAAATAAATAAAATAACTATTTTAAATATAAAAATATAAAATTAAATATATATTAAAATCAAATTAATAATTGATTTAATTTTTGATATATAATATATTTTTCGTCTCTAATAATATATTTACAATATCTATAATACATATAAAAATGGGTAGCCGGCGCAATCACTTTTTCATCAATATTGTCTTCATTAAAAAATAATTTTTTATATTATCCATTTATATTTTACTAAAGTTTGAAATTTCTCTCTCTCTCTCTCTCTTTCTCTCTTTTATTTTGTATCTGCCTCTTTATCTATTTAGATTTGTGCATTTAGAGATTATTCATTTCTTTTTATATTTTTTCATATTTATTAATTTAAATTTTATGCATGTTCAACGCTAGTATATGAAAAAGTATACTAAATTCTCAAAGTGTATTGAGATTAGCCGAACTAAACCCTAGCCGGAAGTATTAAAATCATTATAGAGAAAACAAAATAAGATAATATTTTTTATAATTAATCGATATCTGAAATCATATTTTAATTAATTTGATTCAAATATTATCGGGTTCAATTTAGATAAAATCTCTTCCAATATAATTTTTTTCATTTCTAAATTTTAGAATTGAAATTTAATTAAGAGATCTAATATTTTTATTCATTAGACTGACTGTACATTGATTAATATAATATAATATAATATAATATAAACACACTTATATATAACATAATTATTCTTATTTTTAATCGACAGACAATTAATACAGCGGATAAATTGTTATGCTCTTAATCAAAATCACGAGTTTGATTTGCGATTTAGATATGAAATCGATTACGTTGGAAGATCCCTACCCCCTAAAAGGGATTTGAATCGTGTCGACTCAAATTAGTCGAAATAAAATTCTTGATATTAGGTGATGAACCAAATTTAAGAGTGTAAAAAAAAATCTCATTTTGATTAAAGACGATATTAGTGGGAACATAGAGAAAAAATCGAAACCTCTTGAGTTGGCTTAACTTCCAAATCTCGCAATCTTTTGCAGAGGAAAAGTTAACGTGTGATGTATTTGGTTACATAAGCATTCATGTATTTTTGTCTATTAATGCAATCCCTATTCTCCGACCAATCACCTGCGCACAAAACACCAGCCCGGTATTCATGGGACGCTTGAACGATAAAAAGCTATTATTTAAGTATTTTTCATGAAATCTCGTATTCAGACATTCATGAATACATATATTTATACGAATTTTGTAATCTTTATACAAACAAAAAAAAAACAAGAGCTGAAAAAAATAAATAAAAATAAAAATCCTTTCTCCAAATCAAAATTTTGTTAGTTTGGTTTTAGAATTGGGGTATATTAAATATTTGATGAAATATTATATAATATAAATATAATTAAAAATAAGCATCCTATATCAGTCCTATGAAATTGTCGTGATAAATATATATGTTACGTGAAAACAGAGACGAAGAAATAAAAATCAATACAAAATGATACGAAAAACACATTTCATAAGAATACAGAAAATAGAAATATAGAGTACTATATAAATATAAAAAATATAAAAATTTTTATATAAATATTGATTATTTTATAAAAATAATAAAATAGTTATCTTTTATAATAAAAATATAAAATGATCAAATATGTAATTATTAATTATAAAATAAATAATATAAAAATAAAAATTATAAGTATAAATAAATAAATAATTTATTAAATATGAATAAATATATAAATATAAAAATATAAAGATTTTTTATAAATATTAATTAATTTAATAAATTAAAAAAATAAAAAGTATATTTTTTAAAGAAAACATTATTTCTTTTGTCAAAATTTGAAACCGACATCCTCCGTCACTCTTCTCTCTCTCTCTTATCCCATCACCATAAATGCGCCAAGATTTAAAGCTTCAGATTTGTCTCCCGTGAGTTTTATTATTTTTTTGAATTTACATTTATTTCTTGAAAAAATAAATTAAAAAATCTTTTTGGGTCACGAATCTCGTACGTTGTTAAATTAATATTCCCAACCTCCTTTGTTGTTGGGTAGTTGAACAATTTAACGCGACTTCTTCAATGCCTCCGCTGCACCACCTCCCAATTGTCTCTCTCTCTCTCTCTCTCTCTCTCTCTCTCCACACACACACACACACACAAAACTCTCACATACCATTTGGCCCTTTGTTCTTTATGCCTTTAACCATTTCTCTTTGCACCATCTGGTGCTTATATCATGCACATACTTTCTAACCTTCCTATATAGCCTCTTTCCCCTCGATTCATGAAAATGGAATCCCCCCCTTTTAATCTTCATTTCTCCCCCCATTTTTCTTGCACCATTCCTTTTTTTTTCTTTTTTTCTTACACCTTTTTATTATAAACTATCGATATCTGATAATTATATTAAATATCTAATTCATACAACTCTCTCTCTCTTTCTCTCGAGGGACTTTTGTCTATTTGGAGATATTTTTTTCCTCCTTTTGAATGAGGAGAAGGAGAGAAGGAAATATGACGGGAAAATGGGTGGTGAGTTCAGTATAACGGGATACTGGTACGGTTCAATAAGAAAGTGGTGCCCTTAACAAGCTTGGGCTTCGCTTTTTGATTGAGCCGTGCCAATATCACGTACCGTTGTTCTTAATAATCATAGTTTTATCTCCATTTTTTAAGTACAATCATCTTTTTTGTCTATTTTTTTTTAGCATATCATTTGAGTAACCATGTTGGTCTTACATTTTGTTTATGTTATTCTATGATTGGCTTTTGAAATATGATGCATTTGTTTCCACGTTGGTGTTTGCACTTGCTTAGTTTATATTTTGCTGATGATTGGATTCACCTTTTCAAGTTTTTAAGTTCTTAGAATGTATATGAAATGAGAGAGAGATTATGAGAAATTTAAGGTTTTTTTTTTCTAGGAGGGGGTTTAGGTTTATCTATTTTTAGCTTGCAATACAAAAGGTTCAAAGATATACCTTACTTAGCTTGTTTGGGGAGGAAAATGGATGACGCCCCATTTTGTTATTCTTACAATATGAGATCACAACACAGTGTACTTGGAACTTTCTTTTGTTAGGGTTTTGTCACTTGTCAGTAATGCCCTAATTGCTAATTGCCTTGTGCGTTCACATGCAAAAGGACATTCCTAAAGGCTGCTACAAGCGTTATCTCAAAAAAGGGGGGAAAGCCTTAATAATAAAACAGTATTGTGATGAAAAATGAAAATAGAGAAGACCCCCCCCCAAGAAAACTGTTTCTTTTCTGTATATATTTTTTCCTTAAAAATTTCTCTAACTCTGCTATTATTCTTTATGCTGGAAATATCTGGAAATATTCTGCAGGAACAGAGCCAAGTTCCTAGATGTTGTGCTTCCGTTGGTGTTTGGATATCACTCAGCTGCCCTCGAAACTCGGGTGACCTATTTTTCCTATTCCACTGTTTGCTTTTCTAGCCCTTTCTAAACTGGAAAAGATAAAACTAGAACATGGTCCAAAGGCCTATGTTCCCAATCACTTGGGGTCGGTTACATGAATTGGTCTCAGAACAATTCAAGACCATATTGCTTGATTGTTCCTCCAAAGCATCATTGCTAAAGGACATTTCTCAGTTGCCCGCTTTTTTGGTTTGTTAACTTGAATTTGAGTTTGATAATGAGCTATATACTTTAGCTAGACACAATGTGCTGGCATTTACTAGTACTACCAGTAGCTAGTGGTTATATGTACAAACGTATTTCACTGGATCCCTGATGATTTTTGTTCATTTAATGAGCCTTTCAGAGGCTCTTCCACACAAGACACGTAGTAGTTAATACTCCACAAGTGCAATTATAGAAGTTTACAGACACTTGGTATCCCCACCAAGTCCACAGCATCCCACAAGGGACTAAATACCATCTTTGATGTATATTGAAGTGTCCCAATACTTTTAGTATAATCTTTCATTAATATCTTAATTAGAAAGATTTGATTAGCGGAATAGTGAAAGAGTCGTATATTGATGGAACGATTGTCGTCCTTTATCTTGAAATGCCTACTCGTGAAATTTGCATTTCAAGTTGGAGTGCTGCAATCAGAATTGGAATGAATGGGGGCTCCATGATGTCACAGATTAAAGCGGAGAATTTTGATGGGCAAAATGCATTTTTAAAGATTTGCAATTTTATTGCTTGCTTAAAGCCATGGAAGTGTTCTTTTTACACATTGAAACTCCAAGCAGTAAAGAATGGCTGAAGATATACTCTTGCTCTCTTGTTTACTCGGCTTTTGCTGCTGACCCGTCTCCTCTGCTAAAATGGAGACCCTCCGCTTCGCATGCCCCCCCCCCCCACTTCTCTCACTCTCATCTGACGGACTTTTCATTTCATTAATCAAAGTACTTATAAATTTGCTTCTTTAGTTGGGGGCATTGTATCCTTCCTGAGTTTGGAAGGAGTGAAATTTCTTCCCCTTTTTCTACCACTATAAAGTAGCTGTCCATATAGCATTCTTGCTTTCACCACAGCGATCATGAACATACTTCATTCTTTCGACAGGTCTGCAAATTCCGCTGCAGCTCCAGTCAAATGAAGCAACACAGATGTTACCCGCCTGCGCCTTCCATTCACAATCTGCACCCAAAATTTTCTTCCAATTCTCAATATAGTCATTTAGTTATATCCAAGATTTACAAGTCTAAATGTCATACCATGCGCAAATAAAAACACTTGTGCCATGGCAACATTCAATAAAAGAAATAGTTCATTAGTAAACTTGTGGTTTTGCAGAAACCATTACAGCCTCCTTTTCTTAAAACAGTAGTATCAGGATTTTGTGAAAGGTCAATTCAACACCCGTCTAACTAAGAGCTTTGATTCAAATAGTCACCGGAATGATTGGAAATTTCTGTATTAAAGGTTCAAGTCCAGGGTTCGACTATTATCCTCCTTCCCATTAAGTGAAGGGTCAATTTGACACCCCCATTGACCAAGGGCTTTTTTTTTTTCTCTTTTTTTCCCCCTCTCCTTTTGTTAAGTGCAATTGATTGAGATCACAACATCTACATCAAAATTCACCAAGACCAAGGACCATGATTCAAAACAGTCGCTCAATGACTTGAAATACTTGCCTCTATTAAAGGTTCAAGGTGCAAACCATATTCCCCTCCCCATCTGGAAATTCTTACCGTGTTCAAGGTTCAAAGCTCAGGTTTGAGATTCAGAGATTAGTTGTTCTTATGTAGTTTTGCGCTGAGCGGCCTGCTTTCAATAGCTAGTTATAGGCATGGTATATGACCAAATTCTAATTACTGAAAATCCTTACCTGGTGGAGTCCCACAGCAGAGTCTCCGATCATCGACATGCTGGACGTCGAGTCCAATGAACCAAGATCCCAATGAAACATCCTCATTGGCATACTTGTGCAGCACGTCCCTGCAACAATCATGGCAGTAATGACGACCATAACGTGTAGAAAATTCTTGTATAAAAACCACTGAGCATTAGAACTTACTCGTTTTTCTCTATGTAGGTTGCTAGATCTCTGGAAATGGCATAGAGTTGACCTGTAGCATGGCGAAAATATCTGTTTCCTAGCTCCCCAAATTTCCAATACTCTGGTTCATGGTACTTCACTCCCCTGTTTCACCGTATGAGGTTAAGTCTCATGAGGTACTTAACAAAACATAGTTTGGAAAACTTAGCTTACTTTCGAGCAAGGACCGGACCCGATTTCATGCATCCAATGTATACTCGCGGTTTTGAGCGATACCTAACTAAGGTTTCTCCAAGTGTTGCTGCATAAAATTTGAGAAATTAGATTTCATCCAAGGTAATACTAATCAAACACATATATATGATGACGGCAGTTACCTATATTTACATGAACATCATCATCAACTTTGACATAGAATTCTGCATCCCACATTTTAACAGCAGTAGCGAAGTATGTTTTTGTCTTGGCAGACAATTCAAGATAACCCTCAACATGATTCTGCTTATATCTATGCTCATTAGTAACTGAACAGGAAAAAAATGCAGAAAGAAACAAGCTAGTATAAGTGTCTCACCAGCCTCAAGAAGTCTCCATGCTTTAGCTCCTCTGCTAGAACAGCTCTATCCAATACGCCTCCTATTGTAGCACTAGAACCATTCAAGAAAAATCATTATTCAACCTGTATGATCTTACAATTTCATAAATCATAGGGCTTCAACTTAGAAAAAAAAAAAAAAAAAAAAAAAAAAAAAAAAAAACCTGCAGAATCTTAACACGATCCTAGTCTTCCTCTAGCAAGAAATTAAGTGACTACCTGTGACCGATGACAAAGCGTATGATGATGCCCTTCTCTTCCTCTAGTTTCTTTCTTTTTTCATCTAAAAGTACATATTCAAAGGAATAAAGCCACGTAAATCCTATGTTTCACCAAGAGATAAACATGAATGCATTGCCTATGATGATCAAAGTGCAAACCTTGAGGCATCCATGTAGCTCGAACAGCATCTCTTCTCCTCCTGCTGCTAAATGCAGTGTTGATTCCTACAACTACTAAATATTTTTTCCTCCCGATTGATTCATTTTTAGTATATTCCGACTTTGGGGCGCCTTCATGTCCTTCCCTTGCAGCACTAAAGTCGGCTTCTAATCTCAAATTGGTGTCACCTATTTCCCTACAAACAAAGGCAAAATTTGAAATACATGTTTCATCCCTTTTTTCTGCACTTTCTCAATTAGCATAAAAGGGGGTTTTGAAGAAATTTTACAGGATTGAAGAGACTTTCTTTTCTTCGCGCTTTACTTCCTTCTGTGAACGCGCAATGGCAAAAAAAATAATAATAATAAACAAGAGAAGAAAAAAGTGGGTATGCTTGGAATTTAGATTATGGCATGACTGACAGGGTAAAAAGAAAGAAGGGAAAAAAAACTAACACTTATTGGATCACAACCCTCAGAAACTAACTTCATTTTTTCGGCTTCTATCTTCGTGGTCCTTGTTAGTTCTGTAGATTCAGGAACTATCCACATTCTGTAACATCATTTGTTTATTTATCATCAAAATATGGCTTTCAAATGTTTGCAGTTGTAACTGAGTTTCTCCAAAGTATGCAGATAATATATTGGAAATTCACTTTATAAAATCAAATTATAGGTGCTATTTATTTCTCTAACAAATTGAACCAGTATAAGAGAGAGAGAGAGAGAGATAAAGACAAAGATAAACGATAGTCGACCTAGTGGAATAGGATGCTAGGTCTTGTAACCAAATTTCGGAAACTTGGGAATGGAAAAAACCAAGCTGAGAGAGCTATCCCCTAAATAGGGCCCTCACAGATGCCGGAACCGGATTAGTTAAAGTATGACTCCGGATACCAATGATAGGTAATACAAGACAGACAGAGAGATATTGAGAGTCTTGCAGAGCTAATTTAGGATGTCAACAAACAGTACTGTCAAAATTTGCTATATAACTACTACTTTTATTGTCATACCATACATGCAGTGTATATGGAAAAGATACTGTGACATAGTTTTGATCAGAATCATATTCTATATTTGATAACAGCCTTTCAAAGTGACTTCTTTTTAATGGGGACCCAAACTGAAAAGGTTTTTTTTTTTTTTAATTTTAAGAATAAAAGGGATAGAACTGAAATTATTAAGATATCAAACAGACAAGCCCCTTATTAACTATGACAGTGGTGGTAGAAACTTGATATAAGATCTAGACCAGGGGCCAGGGATGGGGCACTGCAGCTGCCTTGAAATTTTAAAATAAAAAAAAATATATATATATGCATAATTTTTATTTTAAAATTATAATTCTAAATTTTAATTATATATATATAATTTCTCTTTCTTGCTACAATCAATTAATCTAAATTCTATTGACATATTAAACCAAAAAATAAAAAATAAAACTACAAATAAAATATAAGAATTAAATTGAAACTATTACAAAATACCAAACATGGATCTTTTTCACCTTTAACAATCAAACAGGCAAGCATCATATGCTAGAGAAAGTTTGGATTAGAACTCCTGAGATATAGTTGCTTGTGTAATTCAATAATCAAAATTTCAAACGTAAAAATGAAAAAACAAATTTACAATCACAAATTGAAAATAAATAAAATAAAATTAAGTAAAGGAAAAGATAGATGATCAAAAGGAGAAATTTTGATTGAGATCATTTTATAAATTCTTTTAAGGTAATTAATTAATTAATTAATTAATCCGAAACAACTTCAAAATTGCCAAAAACCCAATAGAGATTCATAGAAAATTTTGAAGAAAAAACATATGAATAAGAATATAAAAATCTAGGATCAGCAATCGGGCTTAACTAGAAGGAATATACAACATTTCAAATGAAAAACAATGAAAACCAAGTTTTCAATCACAAATTGGAAATTTAAGTGAGGAAAAAACAGAGGAGCCTAATAGAATCTGAATGGCTCTGCAATTTGACCAAAATTGTTCAAACCCATTTCACTAAATTTTGAAGGCAATAGAGCAGTTAATCCAAAACCCATTAAACCCAGTAGGAATTGGTCAAAATTTTGAAGAGAGAGAGAGAGAGAGAGAGATGCATACCTGTTTGTGAAGAGCATTCCAGAAAAGAAACAAGCAAGACAAAGACAAATGGTCCATTTTTGTGACACAACACTCCTTGGTGTTGTCTCTCCACTTCTTTTAAACGACATTCTTTCTCTCTCTCTCTCTCTCCCCCCAAATAAGTTAGTTGAAACTCATCTATGATCCTTCTGAAACAATCTCAGAAACAGATAACAACCAAGTCCGTTGATTTGCACAACCAAACAGCTTTGAAAGCGAGCCGAAGAACAAAAGGCTTTTCAGACGAGAGAGAGTGGGGGATTTTAACTTCGAAATTGTTCCATTCTTTTTACCTTTCCTTCTCTCTCGCGCTCTCTCTCTCTCTCTCTCTCTCTCTCTCTCTCTCTCTCTCCCCCCCTCCCTCTCTGAACAGAAGCGAGCAGACTCACCAGCTGCTTTGTTCTCTTTATAATCAAAATTACCAAACTGACATCAATCAAAACTTCGACATTAAATTTGTCTACGTTACTGTTTACTCAAAGTGACGTAAATGCCCTTGTTTCCGTTTTTGAACGTTAAATCATTTACACCTCATTATGCATTCTCCTTTAAGAAAAAAGAAAAAAGTAAAAAGAAAAAAAGTTTGACAACGAGGATGAGCTAAAGACGAGTGACTGACATTTCTAATAAACTTGCATAAATTTATATTTTTACATATAAATTTAATATAAAATTATAATTTCAAGTAAAAGAATTTACATCGTAGCAATCTCGACTCGACTGTCGACTCTTATCCTTCTATTTTGGTTTGTTTTGGTAAGATACATGTTTGGTTATTACATGTGGTTCTTAATTTAGGAGACCACACCTAAGGGGCCATACCAAGCACCAAGCAAAGTACATGGCCTTACATGGGCCCTTCTTTGTCTAGCTTTAAATCTAAATGATCTTAAGAAAAGTTAAAGATGTTTGGCAAAAAGAAATAAAAAGTAATATTATTCGGATTAAATGAAATGACGGAATAAACTGAATCTTATATGACAATTCGGATAAATAAAAATTAAGTTTTAAATTTAAGTAATTTTGAATTAGTGAGAATAAACTCTAATGTACAATTTGAATCGAATATTTTACTTATCTTGTCTCTCTATTATTATTTCAAAGAGACGATATCTATAAACGTGAGTTAACTTAACTGGATGTGGGGTTGATTTTCTTTAAACATGACTGAGATTCGACTCCCGCTAAAAATATCGGGCTCTATATATATGGAGTGTTCCCCATTGGGAGACCCACCCTCCGAAAAGAAACCATTGTAGCAGTCGGTTCGGATTAGTCGGGGTGAAATCTTGAATATCGGACGATATCCAAGACATGGTATAAAAAAAAAAAAGAGACGAGGTCTTAAATTCAAAACACAAATAAGAGTATATGGTTAAATTAGAAAATTGAATAATCAAGTCTAGAATTAAAAAAAAAATTATAAATTATCGATATCTGTTAATCTTGTTAGATCAAATTATATTATAACCAAAACAAATATATTCATTTTTCATAATAATGTTTAGAAAAAAAAATGTCCACTCTTTTACCTATTTTATCAAACGAGAAATGATTAAAGAAAAACATATTTTTTTAATCTATTACTTTTGAGAGATTAGCATCGCTAGACTTGCAACATTGGATGAAAAGAGTTATGGAAATAATCCCTTTTTTTATAATCTATGTTCTTTCTTTGCTATTTCCTGCAAGTTGGAAAATAACCCTTCAAGATTTTGTCAACTAGGGTTTTGATTTTTATCTTTTTTTTTTGTCTATATTACTATACCACATTTTTCAAAAAATAACATGAAGAATTATATGTATGTTGATATCCCAAAAATTAATGTGTAAATATTTGATAGATTTAACTAAAACATGTAATATTTTTATACATTATATTAATTGTGGAAAAATGTTATTTCTTCCAAAAGATAATGTCCATACTATCGGCTATAAAACGTTACCCAACCCAAAAGAAGCTCCTCCCAAAGGGCAATAGTTTCCTCTTGATGAGCCCCCAGGTTGGCCATAAAGTCTGCGCATTGACTACCTTCCCTTGGCACATGAGCCACTTCCAAGACTTGACTTGCTGACCAGAATTTCTCTAATATCTTCAACAGTAGCCCACAAGGGGTGTCACTCAGAGGTCAAATCCTTGCAAGATTGATGGCCTCAAAGCGAATCCGATTCAAAATAAGGTGGCGCCCACCCCTCTCCCAAACAAACCACAACCCAAATCCGATCGCTATAAGCTCCATGATCCATTCGTAACAACCAACCCCTCTAATATCTTTCAACTTTCGTAGAGCCCTGCTCCTTTTAGAAAATATGGATGCATGCACCCTCGTGGATTTTGGGTTACTATGGACCTTTCTTTACCTGGCACAGAAAGCACAGTGGGGCGGTGACTATCTCGGAGTGATTTGATGGAGCTTTTGCAAACGTGGATTGGAGAACCTTGTCCCCAGAAGCATCGGTGATCAATTTACTGAGAACACGTTCAGACCACCATACATTAATCTTGTATACTTGGGGGGACACATTTCACCCCCTCTGAACCTACACCACGCTTCGACTTCTAATGCCCATGCTTTGCCGCAATTGGAGCAATTTTTGTCCAGTTGCTTATATATAATCTCATTAGCAGCCACCTCATCGGTCTTGAAACAATCTACATCATCCATTGATGACCCATTGGCTTGGCTCTCAGTGTCCTCGTTGGATACACCATGGTAGATTTCATCGAGCTGTCCTCAATCATGGGGTCCCTATGGAATGACCGGTACCGTTAGACAACAAACCGTTCGCCACCGGTTTCGATTGCAATGAATACTTGTATGGAAAGAGGTTATAATCTTAAATTACAAGGATTGAATTACCTTGTCAGAGTTCATGTTATGGCTTTACCCTCCAAAAATAATAATTAAATTTGACCGAATTTTGTTAACTGAAATGGTTTTTTTTTTTTATGGTCTTGATCGACTGTTATCCAAAATCATATTCTAACTAATTCATTTTAAAATAAGATTGTGCTCTGAAAAGGAAACATCTCTCACCCATAATCTTTTCCATTATCATGACTCAAACCTGAGCTCTTCGTTAAGGGGTCTTAGCACCTTATCTGAAATGTTATCTAAACTAACAAAAAAATTTGTTAATGATCACAGGTATCAACTATTTTGGTTAATAAAATTCTTGTAGTTAAAAACAAAATATCTTTAAATTAAATTTCACAGTTATCATAATTTGAAATTTGATCGATGAGAAAGAGTCATTTACTGTAAAATTCAAACACAAAAAAATATATATATATACATACACGTATATATAATGAAAACAATAATATCAGATAACTTTTTTATTAGATAATCCACTTTTTAATAATACTTTGTGAATTAAATTATATTACCTCGTATTGGTTCATTCTATTATTAAGTTATATAATGTGTCACACATGAAGACCTTGTTGGTCTTCCAACTATGTGGGCACCCTAATTACGAGGGCCACATGTTGGGACTTCTTTACTAGGATCGCATGTTCCATCAATACCTGTTGAAGTTGCAGAATGTGCTTGTTTCACACGCACAAAGCCCTCTAGATGAGCTTTCTCCTTTCTTTTTTTTTTCCTTTTTTTTTTCTTACAAAAAATTATAAAAATCGTATATATATTTATAAATTTTTAAATACTAAATTTTAAAAAGATAATAATTGAATAAAAAAATTTTATCAGTCGATACCCCTATAAAGACTGAGCTCTCTCTCTATCTCTCTCTCTCTCTCTCTCTCTCTTCACAAGTTATATATTCTTTTCACTGTTAGAGTCATATTTTGCATCCAGCTTGGTTATTCATTGAAGGATTGGCTATTCAAGTCAACAAGAGGATCATATTTTGCGTCCAGTTTGGTTATTCATTCAAGGATTGCTTAGCCAAGTCAACTAGAGTTAATACTCTCATCCACCATCTTTCTTTTGGTCAATGTTTGGTTACCTATTGCTCGATCAATCAGTGACGGGCCTAAAATTCGGAGATAAGGGATGAACAAAATTTATAAAATATTTATTCAATCAATAAATTTGAATTATAAAACTATATTATAAAATTTAAAATATCAACAAAAAAATAATTCATATTTCCAAAATCAAAAATTTTAATCGAATGATACCAATATTATTGCACTTACACATAAAAAAAAAAAAAGTTATTCCATCCATATTCACTGTATCCATACAACTATTACATAAACAAGTGACTAAATAAAAGAAAAATATTCTAGAATCTCATCCAAAAATAAGAAGTATAACAAGAAAAAAAATAAAAAATCAATTTTAAAAAAATTATATTAAGATTTAACATTAATTGTTAAATTAAAATTTTAATTCAAGTCAATGTGTGAGGCAGAGAGAGAGAGAGAGAGAGAGAGAGAGAGAGAGAGAGAGAGAGAGAGAAGAGGGAAAGTTCCAAGAAAGAGGGGAGGGAAGAGGAAAAGTTACAAAATGTGTTCATTAATGCAAAATTAATATTTTTCTGATTTTATTTATTTTTCTTGATTTGATTTTAAAGATTATAAAATTTTTTTTATTGATTTAAATCAAGTATTGATACTATATTTTGTTTTGTTATTTAATAAATTTTTTAAAAAAATTTTGTAAAATCTATGAGTTTTTTAAAAAATAAATAAAGATAAAATTATAGTTAAGCGAATACAAAATAAATATTATGTATAAACAATAATTAAATTTTAAAAAATGGAAGGGGTGCAATCGCGAACGCTCGCCGTCGATGGGTCCGCCACTGCCGGCAACCCCTTGACTTGACTTTAGGACATTGACGTTGACCAAATATAACATTTCAAAACAATTGTGTAAGTTTTATCGCTTCTTCTCATCATTATTTTTGTCACTATGATTAAGGTGTCATTTGAAAAAAATTTATGCACAAATTTTAGGTTTAAAAAACTAAAAACCCTAACCCTTATAATTATCGGATTCATTATAAGTATTTTTCTCACGTTTGCTAATAATTATCAACACTTGTGTACGTCATGTTAGTCATGTTAATATCGACAAACTTTTTTTTTTTACTTGAAAAGAAAAAGACTATTTCCGTAGAACTATAAATTTACCTAATTCATATTATATAAATGAAACGAATCAAAAATCAAATAAATTAAATTTTATATAATAGATAAGAGCAGTATGTTTTTTTAATTGCTTAATTAAATTACAAATATATATTAATCAATTTAAATAAATATTAGATTAATAATAAATTGAAATATGATAATATATATTACCATATAACATCATATTGGACAATTCTTTCAAAACAAAGTAGTTTGGCCTTTGCCAAGATGAGTGTCAAGCTACCCCAAGTAGGTGTGGAGTAGTCTAGCCTTTTGTTTTTTTCCTTCTTCTTCTCTTTCCAAACATATATAACACGCATTTCCAAGGACAAGAAGCTACCAAATTGCTTGATCTATTTCCTCCCTTTGTCTTACTAGAACCAAATTCCCACTTCTAAACCAAAATCCAAGTTAAAGGGGCCTTTCTTTTTCGATCATGGCTCATTTTAATCTAGAAAGGACATCTTAGCTTAAGCATCTTCTTTGACAAGGCATTTCTTACGATGTTTTCTTCGATTAAAATTTAAAATTATAATCTAATTAATCCGATTTAAATATTTACAGGATTTTATTTAGAAACATCTCTTTTAATATAATTTTTTTTTATTCATAAATTTCGAATCTGATATTTGATTAAGAGATCTAACATATCATTTTATTTGACCAATTATCTGTTAATATTTCCTATAATGTTTTGCATGCTATATCGCGTAAACCTCTTAGAGGAGAAACAAAATCGCAATCCAAATGGGCATTATGGGTTGGTTCCTTATACTGAATCACAACCCCAAGGGACTAATAACTTCTTAAATCAAGCCCTACCCTTTCAGAAGCCAAATGGGTTGAATTTTCTTTCTACCTAAAAATGGGTAAAATTTTATTTTGTCTTCTCATGCCCTTTTAGCCGGAGATAATTTGCAATGTTAGACGTAATCTTCTTTTGAATTAGAAAGGTAGAAGATGGTAAATGATATTTGATTGAAATTAAAATAATAATAATAATAATAAATATAACAAAAAAATATTATTTATTTTAATTTCATAAATACCATTAAAAGTTTTAATAATATCGTTAAAATCTTATAAAATATTTTTTATTTTTTTAAAATCATAACTTATATCTCTTCTGGTCTTTGATATAAATTTTTTATTTCTTGTGATATAATTCTTTTTTTTAAATATTTTGAAAAGATTTGAATTTAAAATTTTTAAGAAAAATAATAAAATGACGTGGTGATGTATTATGTAAAATTATAATTTACTTTTTTTTTAGCACATAATTATTATTATTGAACCATTCAAAATTACTCAAATGGGAAAGCGAAATTAGAAGTTGGAAGAACTACGGAAAGCGTTGGAAATGGCACGTGCTTGGCCAACCAAAAGAAAGGGAAACCACGGGGTAGATCAGCGGTTCTGACACATGGAGTGTCCTTATTGGACCTTTGCTTCGTGGCCCACTCTACCTTGTTCATTCATGAAGTAACAAGCTACATTATCCGTCACGTGATTGCTGGAAAAGCCTGCCATGGACCAACGGTCCCACCTCACCATCCCTCTCTGACACGTGTCATATTGGGACAATCTTTCCCATTTTAGCTCTTCATGATTCCTCAACCACTCAAACAAAAAAAACAAAAAAATCCTTTGAGGGTATTTTTGTCAATCCATATTTCTCTATGCTTTTCTATTTTTCAAACATTATTGATACGACATTTTTCTCCTCAACCTTATTTTTCTATAATCACGTAGAACTAAAATTTACGCGAAAAAATGAGGTTTAAAAGAAATAATTATAATTTAAATAAAATATTTTATAATAACTAAAAAATCTCTCATAATTTTAAAATAAAATATTTTACAATAAACCAAAATGCTACTATCTAGATTGTAATAAAATAAAAATAAAAAATAGAAACGAAAACAGATTTAAATATAAAAATAAATACAAATACAAAATAATACGAAGAAATTATATTTTATAATAATACAAAAATGAAAATGAGAAAAAAAATACATAAATTTAAAAAATATAAAAAAGATTATATAAATATTAATTAATTTATTAAGTTGAATTGTTTTGAAAATCTTAATATATTTTTAAATTTTTTTCGAGGGGATTAAGACATTGGGAAGCCAAGTTTTTGCAGTGATGGAAGAGGATTATATAACTTTAAATTTCGTGCCGCAGAGATTCTACAAAAAGGTCGGTTTGGAACTATTTGACTGCATGATAAGATTTTAGGGAAAAAGAAAAAGAAAAAAAAAAATCCAGACCCGTTTGTTCCAATCAAAGGCATGTATCACGAGATGCTCTTGTACTATCAGATTTTTATATTTGAATTTAATATATAAAAAAATAGATATCTATAAATTTTTATTTTTTAATTATCTAATTTTGTTAGAATTGGATTTAATCGATCTTATGGTGTCACTTTACTGCTTTACTGCAGGGGAGTTAACCCATGATAAATGGGAGTGGGAGGGATACCTTGCTTGCAATGGCAAGTGTCACTTTACTGCAGGCGGCATATAGCACCACGGAGGTTCTCAGACTGTCAAACCTGTCAAGCAATCCAAAGCTGCAAATGCAAGGCAAGGAATCCTCAGATAAGAAATTGTGCCCTTCACCCGCCAGTCAAAAAGCTTTAGTTAAAAATGGTAACTGCAGATTCACTAGGACACATGTAAGAGAGAGGGAGATTTTATTTGTCTCATATCTGAAGTACCCTACAAGGAACTTCTGACTTACCTTGAAAACTTACATCCACATGTCCGCAAGGAGCTTCTTTCACAAGGATACTATAAAACCAAACAAAAGGAGACGCTGCTTTCACTGTGTTCTACTAACATGGGCCAAACAACAATATAAATTAGAATAAAAAATACAATATGCAGGAAGCAAGGTAAGGAAAGGATACAGGCGATAATTTTCGAACAACGGATTCTAATAATATTTTAAAGATTTTTAGTAATATTTTATTTTTTTTACGATACAACATATAACAGTAATAATCAAATATTTATCCCATTAAATAGAATTTATTGTATAGATTATTTTACAATATCCAAAAGTGATGGTTTAGATATTTTGATTTCGTCATTCAAAATGATAACAATATAAATAGGGATGAACCATAGAATACAAACGGTTTGAATGAAATAGAGAAAGATATACAGAATTCCTTGTAATCGCACGATACCACTACATTTGAAATGAAAGTTTTACAAAACCGTAGTTAGATTTATATTATTGTATAGTATTGAGTGCTGAACTATTAAACAACAAGAAAATAAAAAAATGACGGTAATAAAAATGAAAATATTTATGTGAATGTGGAGTCAAACTAGAAGACATAGAATTAGATACGAAAAAATTCGTAACAAATTGGAAATTAGTTCAACTATAAATAAAATGTCAGAATGTCGTTTGAGGTGATTTGAATATATACAAAGCAGATCCAAAAACATACCGGTTAGAAGAATCGAGAACTTAAATATATGAAATACAGTAAAACGTAGAGATAAACAGTTGAAAACTTGGATACAAGTTATTCGTAATAACATAATAGTTAAGGGTTTAGACGAAAAGATGGTTTTAAATAGTAATGAGTGACATGAAAAAATCCGCACAAAATGAACCAACATATTATATATATATATATATTTTTTTAATCATTTTTAAATTTGTTTCTCATATGGTTAATCCTAATTATTGAGTTTAAAACTCAATTTGTTATTATTGTATTATACTCTATTTTTTTAAATGTTTTATGATATTTTACAAATATTACAGGTAAGTATTTGTATTACTTTAAAAAAAAAATTAGAACAGTCCCCACCCCCGGGCCTAACCACATCTACAAATCATATCCACCATTCCAAATTCCCAGCTGCCATGCAACAAGAATTCTCAAAGAAAAATGTTAATTTCTTTTTTGTGGTGAGATAATTTCGTTCCAAGCTTCATCTCCTTATAAAATTTAAAAATTTTCATTAAGTTAATAATAAAAAAAAAGTATAGGACAAAGCTTTGCTCCATAAAAACTATATTTAGCTTCACTTCGAAGGATGGGACCGCCCCGTGATGATATATTAAGGGCCTAATCAAAAAGGTTGAGACTGAATAAAATTTAAGTATAAAAATATTTTTAATCTCTTTTAAAAAAATGACTTTTATTTATCGAATTTTATGCCTTATAATAAATTTTTCATTTTAATTGAAAAAATATTACTGATAAAAAAAAAACAGAATTTCACATAGAGCACTAAACATTTTTTTTTGTCATCACGGTATCTGAATTTTACCTAATTAATCCGATTTGAATACTGTGAGTCTCATTTTAAGGGTTGACTCTCTTAAATCTTTTTTTGTCTTTGTCAAGGCTTAAGCTAAAAATCTCTTATTAAAAAAATAGAATATCTAATCACTCAATTCAAAAAAAATTTATAAAACACCTGGTCGGGTTGTCGAAGCCCTCAAATTAATACTGATTCCCCCAATGCAACAAACTGTAGCAATAGTGGTTATCAGGTCGAATCCCAAGGGAACTAATTAATTCAATCTCTTAGTTAATGTAAAAAAATAAAATTGGGGGTTTTCAAACAAATTGGTAAAATAAAATTTGCCTAAAAATAAGAAACAAATCAACAATGCAAAATACTAAAATTTAAGGAAGAAATTCAATTTACCAAACTCCGATTCAAGGGTTCATATATTCGATTGTCTTATTGATCATTGGTTGAAAATATTATTCTTGCAATTCAAGCATTTAACCTTAGATCTATTAGGATAGCCATAATAAATCTTGTGTTTTCCTAAAATAATTGACCAAACCCAGCATTCAATCAAAACTTATCATTAATCGACCGGGCACGATAGCGTTCCATATCAAATAATGACAGCACTAAGTTCTGTGAAAACAGTTAAACCAAAATACAAATAACCAGGATAGCCGTACAATTATTTGATTTTGTTTTATTGATTCCTTAGGTTAAAATGAATATCGGCAAACGACCCATAAACATATATAACCTATTTGCTACTCGTACCATTCATTCATGACAATTACGGATCACTGAAATCCTGGATGCAGTAGAAAAATTGATATTGAATTAAATTGTCAGATTAACCAATACCAATTCTTCATAAAAATAAACCAAGAATCGACGAATACTTGAATAAAAGACAAGAAATTAAATTAAAAACATAACCTCACAATGAAGAACAATCGATTAAAATTCCCCTTGAATCAGAATAAAACTAATCACTCATGGTGACCATGTTCTTGAAAATAAACAAAAGAAAGAATAAAAAAAAACAATGTTCTTCAAAGAAAAAAATAAAACCTAAACCTAAAGGGAGGAATGACCAATTGCAGCCGCCACAGCACTTGCGAATATATAAGTGAATAGTAGCCGTGAATAGTGCCTTCTTGTATATCGTGTATTTGTTGTTGTTGCCCCTTTGTATTTAAATAAGAAAGGGCAGCCAGCACTCTTTGGAGAAAATAGGAAACTTTCCTTCCTTTTAGTCTTCCAATTTGATTAGGACTCTTCCTCTTCATAGAAAATAGGAAAGAAGACATTTTCTCCTAAAGAGTAATGCAACTTCCCTTTCTTCTAATCTTTCAAATCAATTAGGAGTCTTTCCATTATAAACTTTACTCCCAATTAGCTCCAAAATTTCCTTGTTAAGCCCAATTTGCTCCAAGCCTTCAAATTAAATCTCCTAAAAATAAAATTCAATAAAACCAACCATTAGGGTATTAAACAATTCAAATTCAAACCATGATAACAAAAATAAATTCAATAAATTGCATGTTATCAACACCGAACATGTTTTTGCCACATGAACTTGATCGGTAGAAGTGGGCCAAATTATTTATCCTAAACAAATTGATGATTAAGTACAATGTCCCAAGTCCAGGGAAAGTCGACCTATATTTACCTAGATTTGGTAAGGGTCAACCATTACTTTTAACTTAATGTTATTCTCCCTCGACTTGAGAAGAAAAGACTATATTAAAAAAATTTCTTTTAAATTAACTCTGACAATATTTGAATCAAATTAATTTGAATATAGATCCAAATAACGATCCTTCTAGCACGCACACAAACAAAAAAAGTAATACTAGTGATGGGAATGCCCTCCCCCCACCCCCTCCCCCCTCCCCCAAAAAAAAGGGGAAAAATGAATGTGAGAGTATGGGAAAGGCAGGGTGAGAACTTAGAGATAAGAGAAGATGTAATGTAATTAATGTGACACCAAATTGAAGTGTAGTGTAGATATGGCAAAGAAGATGGAGTTTGGTCTAAGAAAAATGAATGTGAGAAGAGAGAGTGTTTTAAGTATGGTGAGAAGCACTGGGCAATGGGGAAATTGGTAAGGAAGGGAGGTTCTAAGAAGAAGACTCATATTGGGGTAGATGAGGCCATTAACTTCAATGTCATTTCAATCTGAGCCTCATTTATTGGTTTTTTGGCCTAGCATAGTGCATATGTTGTGTTCACAAGACATGTTCCTTTCTTATTTCTCTGGTGGGTCTTTCTTATATCAGAAATGGGTGTTTGGTGGGGAAATTACTAGTCACGATGCACTGTTTCATGTGCATTTTTCCAATAAAGTTGAGATTTCAAATGAGATTCCCATAAATTTTTTCTCTCTACTCTCACCGGTTTTAGTGTCTCAAACAATAGATTTTAAAAATTGGAATCAACATTTAGGTTGTTTATTTTTTTTGGTACTATATCAATCGGTATCCAAATTCATATTCTGACTAATCTAGTTTAAAAGTTTCAGTGGTCTATTTAGAGGGCTACCTTTCTAACGTAGTCTGCTCCATACCCAAGTCATGAGTCAAATTCGGGATCTTGATTAAGGGATTTAGTGTCATATTCTACTAAACCAACTGATCATGGATTTAGCTTGTTTATTATTGTCCGATGAGTGCAACGTGTTGCAACAGGTCACAAATTAATCAAAAATATCTTAAAATTGTGACATATTTTGAAATAAATTCTGGATTCATGATGAAACTTATTCTGTAAGTAGGTCCAATGAGAGAGGAGGGATAGTGTCTCAATGAAATTGGCTTTCAGATAACCCCATGTGGAAGCAAGATTTTGAAAAATTGAATCAAAAGTATCCTTTCATTTCCTATTACAAACGGATTTTGTCCATAATTTTTGAAAATATACCAAGGCAAGATTGTTCTACACAGAAGAATCCCTCACCTTTTGACATGAATTGCACAAAATTACAGTATTCTGCATTAAGATTTGCACAAGAAGGCTTAACTCTAGAAGGTGGCAATGGCATGAAGAAGACCTCTTTAAAGAAGAAAATACTATCCAAATGTCAGGACTAACCTGGTCTTTTGCAATCAAATGTAAGTGATAGCAACTGAGACCACCAATAAAGGCCATGGCCGCAACACTAAATGCTGCTACAGCCAATAGAGAAATCTGAATTCTCTCCAATTTCGGGTCCCGTGATTCGGTTTCATTCTCAAGTTTTTCTACATCAACTCAGTATAACCACAATTGGATTCTGATATTATGAAATTATTGAGATTAGGGTTTTTCTGAATCCTTTGATTTTGGTCCCATTTTGTTGAACCTTCAAATTCCTATTCTCACACCGATGTATAGTTGGTCCACTTTCACACAAAAAAAATAATTAATTGGTCCATTAGTCAAATACTCGAACTCTTAAATAAGATTCTGGATTCAAATCTTATGCATGATAAAGATACGTGCAAAAGAGTTTTTGTGTTATCCAATCTAAATCAAATCAAATTTAGTCTGATTCAACATGATTATCCGATATTAATGTTTTATGTAAAAAAATAAATAAATAAAATTCAACTCCCCCCTCCAATACACAAACTGAAATCCTACTAAACTCTTTCCAAAATCCGAAAGAAAACTGTTATTTCTAATTAGGCCAAAAGCCCAGTAAACATATTTGGGCCTAAAAACCCAATGATGGGCTACATGTGCATTGGAGGCCACAGGGTTCCAATACATCCAACAAGAAAAAAAAAACAAAAATAGGGTTCCAATTCTTTTTTTTTTTTCACGTTACACAAGATTTAAATTCTGAATTACAGGATTGGGGAAGAGGGTTGTAATTACTAGGCTATCTCTTTAAAGACAAGGTTCCAATTCTTTTGCCGGAGATTTCCAAGAATTAAGATAGTACGATGTTTGCATATATTGTTAGATTCAAACTCATGGTATTGATGAGTAATTCGCGAAATTTTGTTACGAAAACGTTAAGTTCAACTCAAATTTAGGTAGTAGGGTTCACCCTATCCCCAGTTTGTGCCTTCACTGAAGTCAGGATCCCGCCATCTCTGCGCCTTGACCAAAGCCAGGACTCCCAAATATCATGATACCAAAGGAAAGAATAGCTGAAGGGAACTTCGTGAAGTTTATGGTGATAAAGGGCAACAGATGTAATATTATAGACTCATTTTAACAGTAACAAATTAAGATTCAATGACTCAAATTGAATATTTTTTAGTAGAAGAAAAATTTCATAATAATACCCAAAATTATGGCAAATGTAGTCAGTCATTACCATTCCCCCTCCCCCTCTCCCCCAAACCCCCCCCCCCCAAAAGGAAAAAAAAAATCTGAATAGGAACTAGGAAGTTGCTCAAGTTTTCCATCAGAGGATCATTGATCATATCAATTAGGTTATGCACGGTAAACTTGAAAACAAGTGATTATCATTACTCAGTTGCAAAAGCGTTTACCCTTAAAATAACCTAATTTTGCAGCCAGGAAAAACTGGGGAATCCATAGATCCAAAAACTCAGAATCATTACAGACGGGATGCACAGATAAATCACAACAAAAGATGAGTAGAGAAAAGTACAATTTCTTTTTTTTTTTTTTTCCTTTTTCATGTGCTGCAATCCCATTTTGATGGGGAAATCCTTCCCAGAAAATGAATCAATTGAAAATCACTACTTTGTCATCCTTCTCTTGAATCCCTTTCTAGAGCACTTCTGTATCATAGGCTCTAGACACGCTATTGATTTGCACCTCATTTCTTAGTGAATATACCTTTTCTTCAATGTCTGTAGAGAATGCAAATAAAATTTGGCATGTTCCTTCCAGAAGGTCATCATCAAAACCTGTGGTAAACAAAGTCATAGTATCAATCAAGGACCCATCTAAGTTGTGGTAATAAATTGTGAACTCGATCAGGACTTGAAGATTCAGAGATGCCATACCGCCAGAGAGAGGAGAAAGCACCAAATAACATTGGTCCTATATTAAGCTTCAGAACAATCTATAGTTGTAACAACTGAGATTTGTGATCAATGCCATTGAAGATGAAAGTTCCAGACATAGGCACAAATTGTTTTGTGATGAGCTGTTGGGAAGGAAACAATCGAAATTAGGAGGTTGCATCAACTGTTTGAAGAATTAGATTCGCATTTTCTTGACCAAAAGGTACCACAAACCTTTATCATTTCTTGGGAAGCAATTCCCCCTACAAAGGCAGCAACAGCATGGAGCTCCGCCGCACCAAATCGGCACATCTCATTAATAAGATCCTCGGTTAGGGTTAAGCCATTGCATCCCATGTCACTAAGTAACCCAACAGCAATGGTTTTTAATCTAGATATATCATCATCAATCTCACTGCCCAACAAGGAAAGAAGTTATGTTGCAAAGCATGATTATGAGCGACAAGAATCCAGAGATGATAAGAGTAGAACATCAGAAGTACCCATCAAACTGCCCAGGAAATCTGTTGTAGTTACTTGCAAACCGATCAGCAGCTCGAAGTAGAATGTAGAAAACCATCACAGAACTGTCAGAAGTACGCCCAGAATCAATTGTGGAGGGAGAGAGAGAGAGAGAGAAAATAAAAATAAAATCAAAATAAAACAACAACAACAACAACAACAACAACAACAACAAAAACAAAAAAACCACAAAACAAAACAAAACAAAACAAAACAAAAAAAGACAAAAACAACTCTAATGTGGATTATTGAATTGATACTTGCATTGTTATTGACAGCTTGCACAAAGACAGCTGTTTATGAGGATCAGAATGTTAAGAATAATGGGATTAGTTCCGGAACATGCTTTGTACGCCTGTAGAGAGAGTAAAGCCAGCCTTTAGGTGCTAACAGCTTACATAATCAGAGAATTTGTCATTTGAATTATTCAAAACTTGATGGATAACTCAATACACAAATTTCAAGCCAAAATATCCTTTGGTTGTTGGTGAGTACTGTGACCACTATGGGGACCAATTTCACATTCCATAATTTCATAGATCTTCTACGTGTCACTTATTTATACATAGGTGATCAATTTGCCATAGACTTCCATCTGATAGGAGCTGTTTTTCTATTAATGATACAAAATGAAAAGCCAGATGCATATCTCATCTATACATCAACATTCACATCAAATAAACTTGGTAAAGTGAAAAAAACTGTAACAAATAATATCAAAAGCCACACCTGTAGTCCTCATCTGTTAAATATTTCTGCAACTCTGGTTGGAGAGGCGAATTGAACTCATCCTCTAAAATGTGATACCTGCATACCTACATATTGAGGAAAGCAATGACTTATTGATAAACACATCATACAAAAGAACCACATGGCACATGGTAAATGCCCAAAATGATTTCTCACAAAAGGAACAGGTAATGTGGCTGTGCATTCATCATTAGAAAGCTTTTTGGACACCTTTCCCCATCAGCTTCAGCTTTTGGAGACAGCGTGATACACTATGATCACATACAGAGAGCTGCCCTTTGGCTCCCGATATGGAACCTCTCAACAGCTCCGGTTCCTTTATGCGGTCTAATCAGGACAGGTAGGCCCAAGGAAAACTTATTAGGCCCCTTAAGACTTCAATTAATATTCCATACGGGTTTTCATGGTCTCACATCTGCAGCGAGATGTTCCTCATAGAAGAGAACTTTGTTAACAGAAAAATAAAAGAAGCACCAGCAAGATGACAAACCTTTACAAAAGTATAAAACTACAAGATCAGCTGCCTCATAAAGGAGGAGATGATTTGCCAACAACCCGAATTAAAAAGATTAAAGAGAAGTATTGACGATGGTGCTCTCAACCTCGAGGGGTGGTAAAAGGTAAAAATAATACACAACATTTTCCATCAACTTAAACTTTCAGTTGCTTATTTCATATCCATCATCTCTCTGATGCAAGTGAGACAGATCTGCGAGGGCTAATAATATAACATAAACCGACCATGTGCAAATGACAAAGGAAAATCTAATCCAGGGGCCTTCATAGTCAACTTCTACTTCTAAATGGAGATTACTGTCATCATATCAGAAATAGAGAGTTTGACAACAGTGATGCCAATTGAAATTAAGACACATATTATTCAATTTGAACTTAATATGAGAGCAAAAATGCATGAATATAAAACCAATAACTGATGAAGGAATACAAGTTTCCTCTAAAGAACAGACACCTTGGGGTAGATGGTTGGTGTCTTCCAGCTTGACAGGCTATAATGCTTACTAAGACTGGCAATATCAATAACCGAAAGAGCAGTTTGCCAAAGGTTATCACTGGCTAAGACTTTTCACATCAAGAACTGCAAAAGTGGTTTTCCATAGGAAATGTCTGGATTTAAATATTCATAATATGAGCAACCTGATCATACTCACCGCAAGTTTTCTTGCATTCTTGCAGAAGTTTTTTATGCTCATCTTTGTAATGTTACCTTGATCTCTACCAATCTTCTTCAAAATACTTTTCACTCGCTGCTCCATGACATGAAAGTCAGCTTCAGCTTTAGCTTGATAAATCTTCTGTAAATTTACATAAAGTCTACAAGAAAGTAATGTCATGTCACTGAGTCAGCTATTTCAGAATGTGAAGATCTGTTAACAAAGAAAAAGAAATATTAATTAAAACTGACTCAGTTGAGGATGTCATGTCGGGTATGGATCCTTCAAGGGGTACCTCCCCACCACCTTCATTAGCAATAAATTCCTGCAATAAGATGCCAGACATAAATAGAAAACTACAAAAACCAATAGAACATTCTTGGACACAGTTTGTATTGTAAATACGTATGTAAAGTCTGCAAATTCATCCATTCAAGGATAACATAATGTATGTAAAGTCTTTCTCTAGAAAGCATTAATCTGAAAATGAATTTTCCACAGTATGGATGAAATTAATATTTACTTGATTAATTTTGGACCTTCCGACAAGACCAATTAGCCCACAGTGAGAGAGAAGAAACTGACATCTTAATTTACAGTACAGAAATCTATTTTCCTAAAATTTGCATCTATGCTTTCGCCAACTGTTGCTTAACAAGATTTAGAATGAAGCCAAACCTGGAATCAAACATGTAGAAATCATTTGATCTACTCATTCCACCAAAGCAAAGAAACCATGAATACTTTTTATGAAAGTTAACATCGAAATAACCCACCTTTAAGGCAGCCACCATAATCCAGAAATCAGGGGAACTGGAATCAACCTCAGCCCTGCTATCATTAATTATTTGTTGCAGATTTGGGCCTGGATAGGAAAGAAACTATTAAAATAATAAAAAGGATGCTATCAGAAGATGAACATATGAACTATGGAAGACACATTTTGATGTCTTAAAATAATGCTTCCCTTCTTGAAGAACTATAAATTTTGTATGTGTGTATCATACATATGTATATACATTGCATTTGTTCGTTACTTAACCAAACCTAGACTGTTACTTTATTTAGATCAAGCAAAGAATCCTTTTTGAAATAAAAATACAAATTTTATTAAGTATAATATTATGGAAGTATGGATGTATGCATTAATCCACATTTTATTAAGTATATAATTATGTGTGCATAGGGTACAATGGCATAGAAAGATCCATATAACAAACCCCACTTAGTGGGATAAAGGCTCGGTTATTGTTGTTGTTGTTGTTGTTGTATATATTTATGTATGTATGGAGGTATGCTTTTATATATATCTGAATAATACATATTTGAATATTTTGAACTTAGGTTTTACTCATCTGCAATGTGCATGCATGGAAAATAGCTTTTTTGAAAGTGTCATTTATTGCAATGTAGGAATTGCACAAATTTGTAATCCATCTAAAACAAATCAAATAATGATACGAATTGGATAAGCAAGGATAGACTCCCAGATACCAGGGCGCATAACCTTCTTTAGATGTTAAGGCACTACATGGTGCTAAAATATGGAAGAATTGCTAAGAAAAGCAAATTAAAAAAAAAAAAAAAAAAAAAAAAAAGCAAAGATTATGTTGGCAAATACTTTGAGCACTCTAAAGGAGGTAGTAGGCACAATGTTAGGTGCAGACAAGCAAGAGTTACTTAGGTAGCTTTTCTGTTAAAACATCAGTAAATGCAGTGGGATATACATTGAGTGTCCTTAAGGGGGTGCTAGGCACAACATTGGTGCTCAACAATGAATGAAACAGTTAGAAGAAATTGATATTTTAGCTGGAATAGCATCTCAAAGAGTAATACTTCAAATAGAAGAATTCAGAGAACATAACCCAGCAAGTTCTAAGATGTCCAACAAAATCTAACTCTAGTCATTTTCAACAGCTTACAGGTATCCTTGGCTTTGAGTTTAAAACATTTAATATATATATAGATACATATATGTGTGTATAAAAAAAAAAACAAAAAAACAAACAAACTAAAAAATCTGGTCCAATCAAAAGCCAAACTTGCAATGCTCCAACAAAAAATTTGGTATCAGACAAATTTGATCACTCTTGAGCATAATCTACCATAAACAGCCCATTTGCCATAAATTAAATTTCTTATAGTGGAATTATATGCATCTTCCATGCAAAAAGGGTAGAGTTTGACTCCTATAAAGTAAGAAATACCTCTGATAACTTCCTAGTAAGTTGACTCTATCAATTCATACAACTGCATTGTCATCATTATTCGATAATAACAAATGTATCAAAAGTAATCATTCAAATGACCGCTCAGAAAAGTTTTTTTGAACTTACTAATCCCCTGGGGAGCAAAGACCTTAAACGAGGCATCAATAGCTTCCTTGTAATTGTCTTCATCTATTGCAATCATCTTGGCTTTAAGAAGTTCCTAAACATTCAGCTCTTCAACTACATCAGTTACTAGTCAACTTAAGGCTAAAACAAGCCAAAATAATTTTAATTGTAGAGTTTTAAACCTTGAACTCTTTTTTCCCCTCCCTAGTTGATGGAAGATTACCCCCATGACTTTTGGCCCACTCATCCGCAATCTTGACTAAAATAACAACATAAGGCGTGTGCTTATGAATAACCGGATCAGACACATGTAAATCTATGGATTCCGCAAACCTGTCATGTTAAAGGCCATTTCAAAATCTAACCCTTAAAACCCAAAACTTGAGCTAAAGCAGAACCTAGAATAGCTAACAGGCAACTATGCATCTTTCCAGCTTATGTGGAACAAATTTAGCCAGAGAACTTGAGATAAAGGGAGAGAGAACATAAACATCGAAAGCATACTCTCTTAGCTCAGGCCATGGATTGTTCAACCGCAGATCGTCCAGAAAATGGTCAGGCTTTGAGTCAACCACAGTGTGTTCCTGCAAGGATAAAATAAATCCAAACAAGACATACAGATCAAGTTCAGAGATGTTTCCATTCCTGCAATGATATGCCCTTTCTAGATTTGATAGCTTTATATGAACTGCAGAGTAATACTGACAGGGAAGCAATTTTCTCAAATTCAGTTTACATTTTTTCCAATCAGAAAGAATAAGGTTTATATGATTCTCCAGCATCATGGAAGAGCCATTCAATCTATATACTCTATGTGTCATTCAATTTACTTCCAGCTACAACATTACAATTACAAAATTTAAGTCGAAAAAATAACTAATTTAAAACATAAAAAATTACCTTCACGCTAATTCGAACAAACCCAGTAAGCCCATAAGAGCGTGCAAATATCAGCATGACATTGGCCTTTCTGCAGATTCTATCAAGCTTTACCATTGAATCTTCAGCTAGCTGCAAGCAAAATTAGAAAAGCTCTATTATAGTCGGTTAAAGCAGCAACCAAAAACATCATTTACTTAAGGAATCACGTGCACTAAAACATAATAAGCTATAGGAGGATAATTACAGATAGATGTAGAAATCACATGATCGAAATTGTTAAATCATGAATGGCATAGCATTTGCCACATGAAGAGTACCTCCTAAATGAAAATAATCGATTAAAAAAAAATTTATCTCATTGTAGGCACATAAAATTGAACTCTACAGTTTTCATTAAGACAATGTGAAACTGCAAAAGGTAAACCAGCTTAAGATACAACACTTACATAATTTAGGCTAAGGTAAACAAGCAACACATCCATTAACTACAGGAGTAGGCTTGCATAGATACAAATTGGGGGCTGGGGCAATCAGCAGAGTTGAAATTTACAAGGAAAAAGAAATTGAAGAGGCAGAAGACAAAAGAAGAGGTGAAAAGGGTGATAATTTAGTTAAAAGGACTCACCAGTCCTCACCTCCAACTTATGAGTGGAAAGCATATAGGTACAGGAAAGAAATGGGGAAATCCACAAAATTGTCCCCTAAACTAGGAGTATATTTTGATTTTTATATTCTTTTAATATTATAATATTATGTATTTATTTTAATATTTTATTTTTAATATTATGTGTATAGATATAGCATAGTGAAAGAGGCCAAAAAAGCATTCTTCTTTAAAAATAACCAAAAAAAAAAGTCCCTTTGTCAAAAGTTCGAAAGAGAATACTATGAGAAAAGAAAGAGAGTTGAAATCCTTCCTCCCCGTCCTTTGTCAATAGAAAGCCTTTGTTACGAAGTATCGCAAGACAGGAGATATTTCTCAATTAAAACGAGACCCCATATCAAACAAGTAAAGTTCTTATCGTTAATTTCAATTGAAAAATAAAATAGCTTGAGGTTTTAATTTGTCCATAGTTGTGCTTTCATTGACTTCGGCTTTACTAATGATTAAATCTATTTCGTTTATGCCCATATTGTGACTAGCATTTGCTGCTGCAGAATAAATCAATTTAAAAATGGAATAACATGCTTGATAAGGCATAAGTTCAAGTATCATAAGCTTTTCCTCATAAGAACCTCCACAAGTCTGGTCAATTTCTCTTCATGCTTTGTGACCATACATATGGATATAATGACCTAAAGCGTATACTTCTATATTTTGATTCATCCCTTGAGTTTTGCTTGCCCTTCATCACTTTGACGTGCTTAATATTAATGTTTTACATTGACTTCTTAAGAAACCTGAAATTTCTTAAACCAAACTCCTTAATGTAAATACCCAAAAAGAAATTATAAAAATAAATTTGTTTCACAAAAGCATTGGTAACATACCTGGGTAGCTACCACCAAGGTGAACTGAGAAAAAAATGACGGGTTTGTTTCAATCAATGCGTCAGGAAACTCTTCAATAAACTTGGCTTTAACAGCATCATTTAACTCTTGGAGAAAAGCACACACACATTTTGCCTTTGATTGTCCAACGCTTGAATCATCCACTGCCAACATCACAAAATAATGATAATATGAACTCAAAACTATGTAGACGGGAAAAAACAAGAGACATACCCATAAAGTTATTTCCCAGGTCACCAACTTCAACTCTGGAACCATCAACTACTGTGATACTTCCTACCCCACCAAGAACAAGATTTTTCAACGTTTCTGAACCAGTAGGACCACAGTTTAGTAAGCATATACTTGCGTTCTCAAGTGCCGCTTGTCCTTGTTCACCCCAAATCCTAAAATTAATAGCAAAAATGGAACTTCAGAGACTATTGTAAAATAAAACAAAAGCATTTATGCAAACATAGGATATGCAATTGTCTCATTCTCCTATATCAAAATAGAAACCTAGTGTTGTTGTTTTAATTCTATAGTGGCTCTCATATTTTCAGAAGCATTCTAATCTGAATATAATTGGATAAATAGACATTCAGCATCATATGTTTACATAGTGTTAGGACACGAAAAAGTAGATCAAATACAATTTTTTTTTTCTGAAAAGAGATTACAACCACATATAATACAAGCATTCTCAAATTAACTGTTTTACAATTAAAAATTCTCAAAACTGTTAACTCTAAAATTTTTGACAGAGAGATTTTCTTGTTCTCATTCATAAGTCATAGATAAACAACATATCTAACATATTATTGCAAGGAGTAGAATTCAAGATCTCATTCAGAAATTTGACGAGGGTCGCACTGGGAGTTGAGTGTCATTGCAGTCTTCAGAGTAGAACTTTGTTTCTCTAGTTTTTCTCTATGAAGCACGAGCAAGGGACATGACATAGATTTTCCCTTTTTACACTATTGTAAGTTACAAAGTGTTGTGTCAGAAATAAACATAGATTTTCCTTTTTCTTAGAGCGGTCTCTACATTTTCAGAAGCTTAGTTAATGTGATTCGTTCCAATTCTAACACATAACATAAGTGTAAGTAGTCAAAATTGGATTATGATTGGACAGACATGGATGGAAATGACAAGATTAGATCAAACCCTTCTAGTTCCAATATTTATAATTTAGTACATGCCCTTTAAGGTACAACAGTTCTAGATTCAACTGCAATTAACATTATCAAATTTCCCAAAAAAAACACTAGGGTTTTCCTTCTTCTTCCTTCTGAGATATTTGGCCCAAAATTTTGAGGGTTTCATAAATATAAAGGGTGTAATTATTGCACTTAGGGCAAGATGAGAGAGAGAAGGAAAGAAATTGAATGGAGAGAGGAGGAGGAAGATAGAGAAGAACCTGAGTTGGCGATCGTATTTGGTTTTAGGTTCCGCCATTGTTGAGAGAATCAAACTCAAACCCTCTCTCCCAAGCTCCAGCTCGCTTGCAACCGACGCTACAACGGTGTACAGGGCTTAAGAACTAGGGGGAGGGGGTTTCCTTCCCTCTTAAAATCCCGACCGGAGTGGGTAACCGGTCTATCATCCGATCCGGTTTTTAATAATAAAAAGGATTTGGTTTAATAATAATAATAACAATAATAATAATAATAGAAATAATAAAAGACTTGACAATTATGCCCCATAAATCGAATTTTTATGAGTCGATCAAAATTTTGAAACAACAAGATTATAAGTGAAGTGATTGTTTTGTATTTCTAAAATAACTATTATATTTGTATATTTTCACTTTTAAATATTTATCTATTGATTTTTTTTTTCTTTTTTTTCGTTTTCGTTTTCTTTTTATTTTTACATATATATATATATATATACACAATTTTTTATTATTTTATTTTTCTTTTTTCTAACATTTCAAATTTATCTCTCAAATGATCGATATCAAATATTAAGATTAAAACTCAGTTTGTTATTGTTACTGTATATTCCACTTTTCTCTTTTTTTTTTTTTATTTTACCAACTAAAGATATGAAATAATATAAGAATATGAAATCTTAATAATTTATTATTTTAATTAAAATATTATTATAAATTGAATTTATATAAAAAATTTTATTATTATAAATCTGGAAATATAAAAATAAATAAATAAATTTGATTTATATAGAAAACTCATTATTACAAATATAGAAGTATAAAAATAAAAAAAAATAAACTGAATTTATATAAAAAATTCATTATTATATGTATGGAAATATAAAAATAAAGGAAATTAGATATTTTCATAATATTTTAATAATAAAGTCAAATATTCTCGTAATATATACTAATATTTTCTCTTAAATTTAATATGATTGATGAAAACTATTTGAATTAAAATAAAAAAAAATAAGTGTAAGTTTATATTGCTGAAAATGTGATGATGATCATAAAATAAGTGGTATTGATCGAATAATTTATAACCAATTATAGAAATAAACATGATAGAGGTCTAAAGAGAATAATGAATGATATCAAAACAATATTGTTTTGAATCGTCTTCGATCTCTGAACATTAAGAGCTAACAGGTTGGCCATGATTTTCATACGACACATGAAAGCACGTGAAAGACTTTTTCGGTGTTTAATTACATAGTGATTTTTATCCTTTTTTATTGGTTTTGATCATTCTGTTCCTTTCACTCCCTCGTTTATTAAGGTAGAGAGAAAAGATGAAAATATAAGGAGGAGGAGAAAGATCGAGAAAGTAATTGTATCGATGGAGAGAGATAAAAGGACGAGCTATGGATGGAAATTGAGAGGAGAGTACTAACATTTATTGGCGTAGGTGGAAAGGGTATCTTTTTCTCTTAATCAGGTCGGGAGTTCGACTTCCACTGAATACAAAAAAAATAATATTGGGAGATCTCCCTCTCAAATGAGTCCCGATAGTCACGATTAATTATGAATTAATCGAACTGAAATTCTAGATATCAAAAGATCCAGATACTAAAAAAATAATTTGAGAAGAGAGTGAATCTACACCGAACAAAATTATAACTTAACTTACATCTATAGCATTTCAACGCTTTCCATATTTCCATTATGGTTTATGATCCTCCCACCCATTTATAATTTTTCTTAAACTCCTACCCTGCAATCTAATATTCTCCCAAAGAATAGATAAGTCACTCGCTGGTGTAGCTCTTTTCTTTTTGTTAAATAAACCAACTCTATCCGAAAATTACGTTAAACTTAATTAAATGGGTTAAAATTGAATTGAATTTTTAATAAAACTTTTTCGATTAAGATTTTTATCATATACAAAACTCAAATTTAAAATCTATTTTTAAATATGTCAATATTCAATCACTTAGACCAACGCACACTTGACTAACGCACATCTCGTTGGTAGCCTCACTCTAACTTTATATCAAAACAAGCATGAATGCACGAGGATTGTATTTTGTTTCTTGCTTGGTATGTTTCTGGGGCAGGAAAATTTTGATTCTAATCTAAGTTCGAGGAAATGAAGGATAGTACTATCAAATCAGTTGATTAATTAATTTTCATTTTAAACTAATCATTTTTTTGTTTCAATAGCACACAAAATCCTAATTTTTTTTTTCTTCATCGCATTTTCTTGGTAACTCTACGTTAAAAATATATATATATATACTATTTTTATAACGTGAAAAAATATAGTAAAACAATTGCAGATTTAACTAGCAAGATGATTTTTGAAAGAGGTGAATGGAAAAGTTTAATTGGATAGCCTTAGTAAATTATTATATTTTTTTTTCACCGTCGGTATTCGAATTTTACTTGACTAAACCAGTTTAAATTATTATTACAGTTATATAATTATCTTTATCGAGTAAAATTCAATATCTCCCTATCCCTCGAGGATTTTCGTCCACTAAACTTAGAACTCTACATATAGAAGATTGGTGTTGTACCATTCGGCCAATAGGCCATGGTTGCCCTAGAATTATTGTGTTCATGGGTCACAGCGTCTTTGGGATTTCAAACCATCACCCTTAAATAAGGGCACCGAATCTAATACCATTCAACCAAGTGGTCAGTTGGTAAATCATCAGGAAATACCAGTAGGATTGCCTAATTTACAACGGACAATTTTTTTTTTTTTTTGGTAAAAAGGAGCAACAAGAAACACAAGGCTAAGAGCCCAACCCAACAACCCTAATAGGCTTCGGGCCACCTAATCTACAAAATCCCACCCCCATTGCATCTGCAGACAAAGCCTTCATTAGTGGAAGATCATCCAAGACCGAGACTCCGGGAGAAGCTGTGAGACCCATCTTTGCGAGAGCATCAGCGCATCCATTTCCTTCCCGATAAACATGGGAGACATGGCTCACGTCCATCTCGCCAATAAGCGCTTTACATTCCAAGCGTATCATTTGTAACGGATGATTCAAGTCTTCCTTGTCTTCAAGAAACTTGACAATGGCCGCACTATCCACTTTCACCTGGAGCTGATGAACTTTCAACTTCTTGGCTAACCTTAGGCCTTCCCTCAGCCCCCAAAGTTCCACAGTGAGGATGTCTGCTTTCCCAATGTTTATAATGTATCCTCTCAACCAGCTACCATCTTCCTTCCTCAGGAGACCCCCCACGCTGGCCTTCCTAGAAAGTAGAGATACCGCCCCATACGAATTCAGCTTTATCTTGCCTACCATCTTCCAACAGACAATTATTGCTTTCTTGTTTTCCTTTTTTTTTTGTTTTAGTGAGGGGTTGTTTTCCTATAAATTTGTAGTGAAACTTCTATTATTTTCACGTTATTTATGAATAACTATAGAAAAGGAAATGGTATTAAAAAATGGGCAACAATTTACAAATCACACATTGCACAACAAATTCCTCTTTCCCCACTGACGTGATCATCAAGACCGTAAAAAATTTATAAAATTCAACTCAAGTTTCAGTTGGTCCGATAACCAAAATTTGATTTAAAAGATTCAAAAAAATACTGAATATCTTAATTTATGGGGTTTTATAATAAGAAATTAGAGTACAAATAAATAAATAACCAAAAGGAGACTTAATTATATTCATACAAATTCAGTTAGAAGAATAAAATACTCAAAACTACCCAAAACCAAGAGAGAACGAAAATAAAGAAAAATAACAACAAGATTTGGTCAAAATAGTTTGATTTATTTAATTTTCTAATTTTTATTTTCATTTTTTTATAATTTATGTTTTAGTTTTCTAATTTTTTATTATTTAAAGAGTTATTAAATTTTTAGTTACTAATTAAATTTTTACCTTTAGACTATAAATAGATCATTACACATTGTGTAAAAAGAGAATACTTTTAGAGAAAATTAATAAAATTGTGAAGATTTTTCACACAGATTTTGTTCTTTTGAGAACTTTGAATTTATTCAACATAGGAGTCTTATTTAGTTCTTTGACTTATCAATCTAGATTTCGAACCATTTAGGTTGTGACGTCATTCATTCCATCTTTATATCAAGGTTCTTGATATAGTAAGAAACGAATATAAGATCATATATTTTAGATTTTTTCTCATTTAGGACAATGGTTGAGATATTTAATTCTACCGATTTAAATAATTAATAATTTTTTTTTTACTAAATTAATTATTCATGACTTCTATGATTTCTACACCCGACGGTCACATCACCCGCCCCCAATGAAACTTCAATGCAGAACTCAAGTAGCTATCTGCACATAGAAATTGAGCACAAGTGATCCTTAAGATGCCAATATCACTTTACACGTGCTGCCATCAGAAACAAAAATAGTGAAGTAATTTTTATCATCACAAACACAAACATTCCAAAAGATAACCTCTGAGCACCAAAGAAAGCAGGTAAGCAATGAAATACCATTACTGAAATGCTTCCCAGAGTTGGTTCAGAGACCATCCAAATTGAACCTTTCTAGCTTCTCCCACACAGCATCACAAATTGGTAAAATCATTGAACACTCAATAGTCATGAACTGAACCACCACAACATCCTACAAACATGCAAGCAATGAAAATCTTTTCAACGATGGAACAAGTCCAGACCCACCTTGGATGAACCAAGTCCCCAAGGGACATTTCCACTCCATTGTTTTACATCCAAAATCCAAGTGAACATTGAGCATAATAAGCCAAACCCTAACCTAATAATGCTCATCCTCAGGCAAAGTCATTTGCTCTTATCCTTTCTTCCTCTTGTACCAAACATGACTGGGGAGAGTTTTTTTACCAAAACCATCAGTCATAAACTATTTCAACATGAATACTAAAGTCAAAAAATGACCCACAATAACCCCCCCCAAAAAAAAGCTCTTTCAATGTAACAATCAAACACTTAAACTTCACAGTTCACTTCAGCCAACCATTCATTCAATCTCATAGGTTTATTAGCACCGGAAGAAAAGTGAATGTGCAAGTCCACGATTTCCTACGTCCAAGTGGACAAAAACAGCATTGGTGGCTGTTAAATGGCCATCTGATGATCAAAGACCATTCTACCATCCTCTCTCACGATAAACAGTGGCCATTGGATGACAATTTAATAACTACCAAACATATTAGTATCAATACCCATTCTAGTGATTATCTAATCTAGGTCACATGCAACTAGATTGATGCAACACATGAGGAAACTCAGGACTATTACATATGCAAACACCCAAATAACAAAACAAACTACCCAATTAAACTAATAAATAAAGCAAGTGCCATTTAGGATCGCATTCCCATCACATCAGAACATCTATAATAGTCGAAAAAGTTCCAAATTTAAGCATTTGATCAAAACCTTTTACCTTATATTTTCTACGCACAATCTCTTGAAATTCTTTCACTACCAATGCGAACCATGGAACATAGGACAATTTCCCTAAACACCTCATTTCTCCAATCGAAACACAAATTAAAACGTTGTATATTTTGATCCAACAAGATTTACTGTCTACCACTTTCAATTCATTGATTAACCCAACATAAAATTACCCACTAAATCATGAATTTAGTTAGGCAATTAACAGATCTACACAAATTTATCATAATCTATGCCCTAATCTGCCAGTTAAAAAACCATAATTAATGTCAATTCAATTGAATTTGCATATCAATGTGCAACAAGAATATTATCAACAATCGGATCAACCGGTTCCGACACAGGACTCGGTGGAGTGAAGAAGACAGACTTGGATGCGACGAGTTTCTTCCTCTGCGGACATCGAACACCGTACACCCACCCTCCAAAGCAAGGGAAGCCGTCGATGTTTATGATCTGATTAGTAGTCGGTGAAGTTTGGCCGCCATTATTGATCTGATCTAGCTGCGGAAACAAGATCTGAATCTCTGATCGTGATTTTGCGCCGCTGATTTTGGAGTCTCGGAGTTTTGCCAGCGCTCCCGGCTTCAGAAATCTGCTGAATCCACCTTCATTCCTCTTCCTGGAAACTGTTCGCGGTCTTCTGTTCATGGTTTCTAGAGAGAGAAGCAAGAAGAAATGATAGATGAGAGAGAGAGAGAAAGAGGGGACTGAGAGTTTAAGGAGGTGAGAGAGGCGGGAAAGAGGAGAGACTCGGGGAGGGAAAATGGAGGAGAGAGAGAGTTGTGTTCCTTTTCTTCTCTCTCTCTCTATATCTATCTCTTTAAACAATGGGGAAAGGGCGGGACTTCCGTTTCCTGATTTCTCTCTGTATAAGGGGGGTTTTGTGGGGCTTTTGCAGGAAGAGTGACGCGTGGCGTGTCAGGCTTTATCTGAGAATGTCGAGAGGAGGGCTTTGAAGATATTTTCTCAAAGCCCTCGGTTGGGTGAAATTTTCCTTTTCTAAAATTTATCAATATTGGTAATAATTTATTAGAAATATTTGGAAATAATATTTTGAAATTGTAAAACATCTTTTTCTATGCGTCTAATCTTAAAAAAATCAAAAATCATAATTTTAACAAATATTATAATTAATGTCTGTTTCTGTATTTATATAAATATCTTATATTACAGTTAATATTAAAATTGTAATTTTATGAATTTGATATTTTAATATCAATGTAGCAACTTAAAATGAAGTTAAATATGAAATTGAATATGACAGGTACATCAGTAGAAATCGAATTAAAAAGGAAATATAGGATATTTTTTTTTATTTTTTTGATATATTACCAATCAATATTCAAAATCATATTCCGACTAATTTGGTTTGAATATTATTGAATTTAATTTAAAATGGTCACTCTCTCAACGTAGTTTTCTCTATTCTTAAATTTTAAACTTGAAATTTAATTAAAAAATTTAAAATTCTTACCCATCAGATCAATCGTTCGATATCTTTTTTTTGTATTAAATTAAGAATTTTGACTGTGATTTTTTAAGATGCACCTTGGGCAAAATATATAACAAGTATTAAAAATAAAAATCCTTAAGTTTATATCATATTCAAGCAAGTGATAAGATGCTGCTTTTCTCCCGCAAGCAAAATTGTGAATCCTCTTTATCACAGATTCTGTGAGACTTATTTCAAAAATTACAGTTTAATAGTATAAATCTCATTCTCAATATAATGATTTCATATTCAAATGCTTATATAACCAAGATTTTGGTGGGAGAGGGGATTAATTACAAGAATCGAAAGAGATTTCACAAAAATATTAACTTTTTATTGATTTATCATTGTAACTTTATTACTAAATCATAGTGTAACTTTATTAAAGAAGGATTTCTTAAATGCTAACTCTTCACCCTAAAAAGCCAACATGCAAATGCCAAACTAGAATCACCGAATCGATTGCTTAGTTTAAACACAACACTTCTCTTATATTATGGGGAGGGTGGACGGACTAACCTTTAAAGCAAACTTTTTTCTGGGATATCATGTTTTAACAAACAATAAATATCAAAAGAAGGAGACTCTAACTCATGAACTCTAGCCCTCTCATCTATCCCTGATCAAGCAAACACATCTACATAATTATTGTCTTCTCTATAAACAAAAATCACATCTCACCCACATATTATGAGTTAATTCTTGACGTTCTTGGATTATGTGATAATGCTTATGTGAGGGCACTAGATCTGAACTAAGGATCGAAATAAGTTCAACTGAATCGCTCTATGTGATAATTGGAGAAAATTTTATACAATTTAGAAAAATCAAACTCTCTTTGATTCTTTATGGTTTTGTCACAAAGGGGTCTGAAATTCCTAAATTTACCATGAACTCCAAACTCATAACTTATACCCATCTCTAAGTAGGTCCCTTGCACCTACTACTTGGGAATTAATAGCAACCCGGAGAAGGAAGGATCCAACTTCTCCAATATCCTATGTGATGGGGAAGCTGTGACTTACCAACAACTGCTATCCATCTGTCCCTAGAACGACTAGAGGCAAAGGTCGCCACACTGTCTGAAGAAAAGGTTATATCCTAAGAACTCTTTTAATTGTTAATAATAATACCCGTCCCTAATACCCATCCCATGCACGAGGGAATCAATAGAACTTGAGGAAGGATAAGGAAAGAATGAAGTGTTTGGTTTAAGCCGGCAACTCTGAAAGGTCCATAACTTTAATCTCAATTGGTGTCTTTGTTTTTTTTTTTTTTTTTGGTATCATGTTTTGGACATTTCCCGATATTCAGGGTTTTGTCCCGATTAATTCGGCCGATAGTGACTCCTTTCGGAGAACAGATTTCCCAATAAAAAACGCTCCATACATATGAGAACCCGATACTCTCAACGGGAGTCAAATCTCAATCATGTTTAAGGGTATTCAACCCCACATTCAATTGATTCAACCCACGATGGTGATGTCTTGTATTGTATTAAAATAAGAATCTTCATTTTTAAATTCAAGACCATTTGATGCCTCCTAAGAGACGGGGACGGGCAACCATTGAGTAGACCCAAGAAATGCCAAAATCTTGGCTTAATCTTCTCCCCTTTTCACCTTGAACCTTCTCGTGGCTCTAGTTTCCAACACAGTTTTTCTTTAAATAATTGTAATTTGCTTTTGGTTCTGTAAATAGCCCCAAAAAAAAAACAAAAAACCGAAGGAATTGTCAAACTTTTCCTGGGTCCCGCCCAAAGGAAAAATTGCAACATTATGTGCCTGAATCTCCGTAACTGTTGCATTGCTTTGACTTGTAAAAGGGCGGGGAAGGTCCCATTTGTCACGCTATGGTGCACTCCACATGTGTCATGGCTCATGTTCCGAGAGCAGAGGGATAAACCACGTAGATTAAACAGTGTTGAATTCCACTAAATTAACAAAAATCAAATGATCTTAGGCCCTTTTAATTATAAATTTTAAATTTCAACTATAAAAATAAAAAAATAGAATTTAAAATAACCAACGTCTTATAAATCTCACATACTCAAATCAGATTGATCAGATTAAACTCAAATACTGATTGATGATAAAAATTCACCTTAAAAAATTTACTAAATTATAATAGTCGGATTTATAGAATTTTCAAAAAAAATTAAAATCTTAATATTTTTATAGATAAAAATAATAATACGTACAAAAAAACATAACAAAAATTTTAGTTTTGAACAGGAATCAGACTAAACTAATAGTTTGAAAATGCTTTGGCTTTAGTTCTAGAATCAGAACATCGTAAGTTATTGTTTCAATTATAATTTTTATTTTTTTAAATTGAAATAGAAATTTTTAAAGAATCATAAAATCTAAATTAAAAACTAAATCGTAGGGAAAATTTAAAAATTATGAAAAATATACAAAAGGAAAAACTATTAAAAAGGTATAAAAATTAATAATTAAAATGGGAAATTTTGTTTTGAGGAAGAAAAGAAGAATAAAGGGAAATTGGATTTTTCTTTTATTTTTTATTTATTTTCTTCCGTATAATAGCCAAATCAAAGAAGGATATTAATTCCCTTTCCTTACATTGCTTCTAAACTCCGTTTCTTCGCATTTTCCTCTTTCCCAGAAAAACGGATGCCATCTTCTTCGAGCACAGCAAGTGGCTGACAAGGAGATAGACTTTTTACATTAAAAAAATTATATTAATAATTTTAATATTAAAAATTTTAATCAATTTCGATTGAATATAATCTCACCTTTATCAAATAAATAATATCACAAATGATTAGTTTATAGTTTAATCGCAATTGTAATGTACATTTGTATAATTATTATACCTACAAATTACATAAAATATTTAGAAGTAAGTTTATCGTTACATCTAATCATATCTCAAATATTAGGAGATGCTTTTTTTTCCCTTAAAAATAAAATTTAAAATTATTTAAAGTAATATGTAGATGGCATAATGATAGTTGATAGAATTAAGAAATATATTAGTATTAAATTAAAGTTATAGAGCGTCACACTAAAATCCAGAGAATTTAAATTGAATAGATCAAAAACTCAGTATATGAAATATATGTTTAGTAACGGTTACCAGAGTGATGAGAAAACGATCATGCTCAATGAATAAAATATACCTAAAAGTGAATGATTTAGATATTTAAATTTTATCATTTACAATGATGGCAATATAGATAAGAATGTGAATCATACGATTCAAGCGGATTGAAAGAAATTGAGATAAACATTAAGAATTCTTTATGATTACACGATACCAATGTATTTGAAAAGAAAATTCTATAAAATCGCGGTTAGATTTACATTATTGTATGGTATTAAGTGTTGAGTTATTAAACAACAATAAGAACAAAAAATGGACGTAGCACAAATAAAGATATTTTGGTGGATGTGTGGAAAACTAGAAAAAATAAAATTAGAAATTAAGAAATTCGTAACAAATTGGGAGTTTGTTTAATTGTGAATAAGATGTGAGAGTGTTGTATGAGGTAATTTAGGCTTGTGTAAAAAAGACCTAAGGACGTACCGGTTTAGAGAATCAAAAACTTAAATATAGGAGATATAATAAAATGTAAAAATAGATCATTGAAAATTTGGATGCAAATTATTTATAAAAATATGATAATTAAGAATTTAGATGAGAGGACACTCTTAGATACGAATAAGTGTTATAGAAGAATCTGCACAAATTAAATCTACATATTTTAGATATATATATTTTCTTTCATTTTTTTTTTGTTTTGTATGTATTTATTTTGTAATTATTTCTAATTTTATTTTTCAAATGATCGATCTTAAATTATTAGAATTAACATTCGGCTTGTTATTGTTGTAATATTAGATGATTTTTAACTCATATAGAGAAAATTTTGATACTCTTCTATTAAAAATATCTAAAAAATTTTTAATTTATACTAAAAATAGTAATTATTTTAAAAAATAATATTATATAAAGAGAAAATTTTAATTATAAGATTAAAAGTTAAAATAATTTTAATTTTGGTATTATTTCTAAATTATTTCTTATCTTAAAAATATAACTGCCTAGTACTACATGCTAAATATTAATTTTTAATAATTTAATTGATAAATAAATAAAAATTTAATGCAACATTAATATAATTGATCAAATTTCAAGACCCTAAATAAATAATTATTTTTTAAAATTCATGTTTTAAACTTTATATTATAATTAGATTTTAAAAAAATTACCACGGCCAAAAAAGGAGGGGTCCACCATTTACTTTTCCACGCTAGTTGATGATCGGGACCGCTCACATATGATATTTCCCTCTGTCTCTCTCTCCTTCTCTCTTTCCCTCTACCGGTCCCATGCGGAAGAGGCACGCAGCACTGGTCTCCACACGCCTCTCTCTCTCTCTCCATCCGGTCTCCACGCGCCTCTCTCTCTCCCTCTCTCTTCTCTCTCTTCTGTGATCGATTGATTGCAAAGTCATTCACAGTAGAATCCACGCAAATCCGTTGGGGTGTTTTCTCTCTCTCTCTATCTCTCTATCTACCCATTACTCTTTTGTTCTCATCGATTCAATCACCTTTTTCTGCTGAAAACCTTATCACCAAATCCTCACTCCTCTCACTTGAATGCGTGTGTTGTGAAAGAGTTTCGTCATGTATATAGGAAGTTCGTCATCAGCTTCTTTTTTTAGAGCTTCTAGGGCTAGACTCCTCTCTCTCTCTTCTCTCCCTAAACCTTCTTCTTTATCTTCTTCTCCTTCTTCCTCTCTCCTCTCTCAATCTCGATCCATCAGCTTTTCCACTTCATTTCGATCTATTACCTGTCCGGCTCTCCGGTGGAGTCATCGGGTCGATTGGAGATCTCCGATCAGTCTTAGGGCTCAAACCAGGACCGTTTCTCCCGTAATCGAATGCCTTGAGCGAAAATTCTCATCTATGGGTATAAATCTCCCTTTTCCTCTAACCTTCTGATTGACTTTTATTGATTTGACTTTCTCTTGATCGATTATGTTAATTCTATTTTTGAAAATTTTGTTTAAAGTTATATGTATTGTATGATCATGTGCTTTTTGGTGCAGTATACCCCTTTAGGCTCTGTTTTTCCCTTCATTATTCATTGGGTATATATATATATATATATATTTTTTTTTTTTCCATTTGGTGTTATATTTGTATAATGTAAATGTAAAATTCAATGAAATTTTGGATCTAATGAGGCATAATTTTGTTGGTTATAATTTCAGGGTACAAGATTATAATTTTTAGGAGGCAAACAACATTTACGTTATAATTTTCGAAATCATATGATACCCTTCCCTTGGCCCATGCCCACACACTTTTTTGTGACTAATGAAACTATAGAATGTCAGATTAGGTTATAATTTTCTTGGGGCTATGGGTATATACCTTTTTGTTTTTATAATTTGTGTTCATAGCATTAGGTTATCTTTATCATGCCATTTGATTGTTTAAAGTTGTATTTGTATTGGATATGTGTGTGAGTATTCCTAGAGAATTAAAAAAAAAAAAAGTCAAAGACCAAAGGTTGGGAATGCTATGTGGAGCTAATTTATTTGTTGAAATATAGTACAGTATGGGATCATACGTGGCTTTTAGTGACCGATTAATGAGTGAAACAAATCCGATATTTTTGGACTTTGGCCTTTTTGTTACATATATTAAACATTCGTTGTTCATTCTACATTGATGAACAGTTTGTTCTTATTGGAAATGATAGTTTGGAATTTGATGGGTTGTACCGAAATATTCTTATTGAAATTCAGTAAAAAAATGTTGATTATATTATATGATAGTTGGGCATTTGGGGGCTTGTATTAAAGGATATTATCAAAATTTAGTAATTAAATTGGACTATATTATATGACATTTGTTCAAAACTGTATTCAAGGTGTAGAGTTTTTGTTTATGGACTGATATGTTGTGTTCTTGAAATAAATAGCTAGCATTTGATGGTTTCCACTAAAAGACTCTTATTTGATTTGGGTAGACAAGTTGTCTTTTGTTGGTTTAGGGGTTGTGATTAAAGTTGAAGGACTAAACTCTATGCCGGATCGCTTTGGTTATATTTGATTTTATATTTGCCTCATTTTCTATGTGACTCCATGAAATAAGTAAAGTTTACACTAGAAGATTGATTTCACTTGAATACTCAATTTACTGCATGCCTAGTGAGGATACTTGACATGGAAATTTTTTTTCAATTGCTTCAGCTGCCGAGCATCCCTTTAAAGGAATTTTCACTTCTCTTCCCAAGCCAGGAGGCGGCGAATTTGGTAAATTCTACAGCTTGCCAGCTCTCAACGATCCAAGAATAGGTAATTTCTAAGACATTCTAAGGCATCCTTTTGAATACTTATCAATTCCATGCTGCCAAATATATTATCGCTGCATTTGATTGACTTGCTGCCAAGTTATTGTTGCATGATGGCCGTTCCCCATGTAATTTTCTAGATGCATTTAGTTTTATTTCTTTTGAAAGATAAGTTTTGTTTTGTTTGGAATCATAGCGGCTTCGAGGTACTATCTTGCAAATCTTGTCGGTGAAGTTGTATAGATTAAATCCAGATTTAACTGTTAGTATCCGACCGAAATAAATTAATAATGATGATTATCTGTATTCAATTCTCCTGAGCTTATTGTGGTTTGTATGCTAGATATTCTAGGGGTTTTAGCAATCTGTACATCAGAGATTTGTGTTACTCAAAAAAAAAAAAAAAATTGCTGTATTATTATTGTGATTTATATTTCTGCTCTGCTCACAGGTTGACTAACATCTTTCAAATTTGCTTCTCAGATAAACTTCCATACTCCATCAGGATCCTCCTTGAATCTGCCATTCGCAATTGTGATAACTTCCAAGTCAAGAAGGAAGACGTTGAGAAAATCATTGATTGGGAAAATACTTCTCCAAAGTTAGTCGAAATTCCATTCAAGCCAGCTCGTGTCCTCCTGCAGGTTTTGTTGCTTGCCACTTTCCAAGGAGCTTTTTGTCATTAGAGGGGGTGCCAGTCATCTAATTGTTTTACACATTGCAGGATTTTACTGGTGTTCCAGCTGTTGTTGATCTTGCTTCTATGCGTGATGCCATGAACAAGCTCGGTAGTGATGCCAACAAGATCAATCCTTTGGTATGTGTTTCTCTCCCTCCAATCATACTGGACCTGTTCTAAGACCAAGTGAAACAGGGTTCATTTTTTATTTTGTAGTGTCAACGATCTTTTATAAGTCAGAATTCAGCTAATCACTTGACAATGCATCAAGATCTCCATTGTTTCATCCATCCTATTGCATCTGTTGTGTCTTCTTCAATTGATAAGCAGGATCCATCTACCATTTACTTGGTGATTTTCGTCTAATTGATTTATTTCTCGCAGGTTCCTGTGGATCTTGTTATTGATCATTCAGTTCAAGTTGATGTAGCAAGATCAGAAAATGCAGTGCAGGCAAATATGGAGCTTGAGTTCCAAAGGAACAAGGAAAGATTTGCTTTTCTCAAGTGGGGGTCTTCTGCTTTCCAAAACATGCTTGTTGTTCCTCCTGGTTCTGGTATTGTACATCAGGTGAGAGATCCTTTGGTGAGATTCTTTGGTTTGTAATATGCGGTTAGTTTCTTTTAATGCTACAAATCAGTTTAGCTTTGACAGTTTTTGATTAAACTTTATATTGTTGAAATACTTGTATCTTGTTGAACTTATTCTGCTTGTTTACTCCTCTCTAAGGCACCAATTTGTCCACAGAGTAAATTATTTGTGACATTTCATGGTTAAGTTGACAAAGGAGTAAATAATTTCAGGTTAACCTTGAATATCTTGGACGGGTTGTATTCAATACTAATGGCATTCTCTACCCCGATAGTGTGGTGGGAACTGATTCGCATACAACAATGATTGATGGTCTTGGAGTTGCTGGATGGGGAGTTGGCGGTATTGAAGCAGAGGCAGCTATGCTTGGACAGGTAACATGAATTTCATTTTTTTTCTCTTGAATAAATGTGTAATTATTTTCTTGGTCATGAAAGACAAGCATAAAGGTGGGGATTTTATTAGTAAGAGATTTATGTTAAGGCTTTATTTTTCCATTCATCCATCATGAGCCACAGTTACGCTGAAAAATTCATGCACATTATCCTTTTTATTTGGTGGTAATAAAGTGTATCAGTATCTTCATATACAAGGGCATGCATGTGCTATTTATTTCTATAATTAATCAACGTTGTTGTTGTGGCTTTCTGTTCCCTGTCATTTGTAGTTAGCACATACCTCCGTTCTTCAACTTTTGTTTGGAAGCCGCCTTCATTTCTTTTATAGACATGGGACTTAATGCATATGTTTAACAATTTTTGCAAAAGTACAGAGCAGTGACATGGGATTTATTCATTCTCCAGTAACACTTTATTCTGCTTAGTAATTTTCTAATTTTTGGTATTAGTAATATTTCCTATTATCACTATTTTGTGGATTTTCTTTTTCAATATTTTTCACATATATCCCATGTCCACAGACAAGGTCTAGAAAACAAGTAACTCTGAATATTATCTTTGATGTTCTCTTCTGATTGGCAGCCAATGAGCATGGTGCTACCTGGTGTTGTTGGGTTCAAGTTAAGTGGAAAACTACGTAATGGTGTTACGGCTACAGACTTAGTTTTGACTGTGACGCAAATGCTTAGGAAACATGGTGTTGTTGGCAAATTCGTTGAGTTCTATGGTATTTGCAATGTGTGGAACTTCAAATGCATGGTGATTTTTCAAAATTAGTTTCCACTTAATTGAAGCTAAACATTGTTCATATCTTGAATGTAGGGGATGGTATGGGCGAATTATCATTGGCTGACAGAGCAACCATTGCTAATATGTCTCCTGAGTATGGTGCTACAATGGGCTTCTTCCCTGTGGACCATGTTACTTTGCAATATCTTAAATTGACTGGAAGAAGTGATGAAACTGTGAGTTCACGTGGCTAAGTTTTGTTACTTAATATTGCGTGTGCATTTGTTGAATTCTCCTATCATTGTTGTGAAATCCAGGTCTCAAGGATTGAATCATATCTTCGTGCAAACAAGATGTTTGTTGATTATAGTGAGGTACACATTAAGTTTCTATTTCTTTTAACAGTTTAAAGATAGCTTTTTTGATTTTGTACATTGTTTATTCATTTGCAGCCCCAACAAGAAAGAGTATACTCATCCTATTTAGAACTGAACCTTGAGGATGTTGAGCCTTGCATTTCAGGACCAAAAAGGTAAGTATTTTCTTCTCTTCACCCATGATCTGATGGTACTTTTTCCATTATTATATTGACCTTCAATTGTTGTCGTCGTTTATGTTAGACCTCATGATCGGGTCCCTTTGAAGGAAATGAAAGCTGACTGGCATTCTTGTCTTGATAATAAAGTTGGATTCAAGGTTAGTTGTAAAAATCTTGAGCCCTATAATTTTTGAGAATGTGTGTTCAAATTTTCAATAAAAGTGTGGAAATGATGGCATTCCTATAGAAGTGTGGAAATGTTTGGGTGAATTTGGTATAAAATATTAACGGATATTTTCAATAAAATTTGGGAAACTAAGAGAATGCCTCAGATGTGGAGGAAGAGTGTAATTGTACCGCTATATAAGAATAAAGGAGATATACATGATTGCTCTAACTATAGAGGGATTAAGCTTATGAGTCATACTATGAAATTATGGGAGAGAGTAATAGAGCATAGATTGAGATTGGAGATAAATATATCTCAAAATCAATTTGGATTTATGCCGGGTAGATCCACCACGGAAGCGATCTACTTGCTAAGACATTTAATGGAGACATATAAAGCACAGAAGAGAGATCTACATATGGTATTCATTGATCTGGAAAAAGCATATGATAGAGTTCTTAGAAACTTATTGTGGTGGGCGCTGATGAAAAAAGAGATATTCTTGAGATATATTAACCTAATTAGAGATATGTATGAGGGAGCTGTAACCGGCGTAAGAACTCGCGGGGGTTTGAGTGATAGTTTTCCCATTAACATTGGATTCCATCAAGGTTCGGCATTACGCCCCCTATTCTTTGCAGTAGTGATAGACGAAATCACCAAAAATATCCAAGATAAAATATCATGGTGTATGCTTTTCGCAGATGATATAGTGCTAGTTGATGAAAATATAGAGAGTGTTAGTACTAAACTCGAGTTATGGAGATTTACACTAGAATCTAGAGGGTTTAGACTGAGTAGATCGAAAACAGAATATATGAGATGTGGGTTTAGTGACAGCCCACGGAATGATGAAGAAACGATTAGGTTAGATGGGCAAGAGGTACTCAAAAGTGAACGATTTAGATATTTAGGATCTATCATTCAAAATGATGGTAACATCAATGGAGATGTGAACCATAGAATTCAAGCGGGTTGGATGAAATGGAGAAGGGCCTCCGGAATTCTTTGCGATCACACGATACCATTGCACTTAAAGGGAAAGTTTTATAGAAGCGCGGTTAGACCTACACTATTATATGGTATTGAGTGCTGGGCTGTTAAACAACAACAAGAACAAAAGATATCTGTAGCAGAAATGAGGATATTTAGGTGGATGTGTGGAAAAACTAGAAGAGATAGAATAAGAAATGAAGAGATTCGAAATAAGTTGGGAGTTAGTTCAATTGTGGATAAAATGCGAGAGTGTCGTCTGAGGTGGTTCGGGCATGTGCAAAGAAGACCCAAAGATGTGCCTGTTAGGAGAACCGAGAACTTAAATATAGGAAGTTTAGTAAAATGTAGAGGTAAACCGTTAAAAACTTGGATGCAAGTTATCCGCAAAGATTTGAAAATTAAGGGTTTAGAAGAGAAAATGGTTTTGGATAGGAATGGATGGCATAGAAGAATCCGCACAAACTAAACCAATACTTTTTAAATATTTATCTATTGATTTATTTATCTATTTTCATTTTATTTTATTTTATTTTATTTTATCTTTATTTTTATTTTATTTTTCTCTCTCTTTCTAGTTTGTCTCTCAAATGGCCGACCCCAACTTATTGGGATTTAGGCTTAGTTTGTTGTTGTTGTTGTTGTTGTTGTGTTCAAATTTCAATGGCCTTAAATTCAAGGTTGTTTTTTTTGTTTTGTGTATTTTTTTTCAATCTGCATTTGACCATTTTTCTTTGACAACATGACCAAATATGGGAATGGTAAACCTGATAAGCATCTCATGGATATATAGTTGTATCAGTGACACTTAGACTTGTTATCTCTCATACTTGACAAATTTGTTTCTTCACTTAACTATTCGATATCAACTCTGTCTTCTGTATGAAGTCTTAAAAGTCTGATTAACATCTGTGTCTACCCATCCATTTTGAGGTGAGTTGACCATATGTCAGTATTCTAACTGTTATTTAACATTCCAGGGATTTGCTGTTCCAAAGGAAGCACAGAACAAGGTGGCAAAATTTTCATTCCATGGACAGCCAGCAGAGCTAAAGCATGGTAGTGTTGTGATTGCCGCAATTACAAGTTGCACAAACACATCAAACCCCAGTGTCATGCTTGGGGCTGGTCTAGTTGCTAAGAAGGCTTGTGAACTCGGGTTACAGGTTAGCTATTTTTCCTAGCCTCTAGCTCCTTCTCCCCCTTCAACCATGCACATGTTTATAATTTGTGTTATGTTCTCATCAAACGTGTTTTATGCAATTGGCCAGGTTAAACCCTGGATAAAAACAAGTCTTGCTCCTGGTTCTGGTGTAGTTACAAAATATTTACTTCAGAGGTAATTCTTAATTGACATTGATTTCCTTAGCTGCTCTTAAATGTCTCGCATTTATTGATTTTTGAATCTGAATCTGTTTGTTGCAGTGGACTTCAGGAATATTTAAACAAGCAGGGTTTCAATATTGTTGGTTATGGCTGCACAACATGCATTGGAAATTCAGGGGAGCTAGATGAAACAGTTGCCTCTGCAATTTCAGAAAATGGTAAGTTGATAAGTTATGCTTGAGGACCCATTTGAGTGCCCATTTGATGTTGTTGCTAGTTCCTCTGTTTTTTCTTTCCCAAACCTTTTGGAAGTAAGAATTATGTTTGGTTGATTCTACCATTTTAACAAGAAGTGGAGAAACATGTTTTTATAATTTCTGCTATATTCTACATGGATGCAACATATTGGTACAGGAATATGCATGTCTTTCTGCTGCAAGCACACAAAAATAGCCAATGGTCGTGTGTGCGTGTGCGTGCGCGCTGTTGTACTTGCACATACAAATATTTGTTTATTCTGTCATATACAAATACATTTTTACCAAGAGAATTGTCTACCACAACACATGTAGCAAACTTTATACTTAATCATACAAATTAATTCATTTATGGGTGCCCTATATGACCGATGAAATGGGAAAAACATAAAGATTTTTTTTTCCTCCTCCAGCATGTGCACATGTATGCATGGCTGTCCTTGGGTAGCAAGAGCTTCTTTGATCCTGCAACTATTTGATATATGGATTCTAGTCCAGCTCATCATCTAGTCTCTAGAAAATCATTAGTTTCATTTATTTTAAAACAGATATTTGTTCAAATCTTCATTCCTTTTTAATTTACTTGAACTTTGTATTTTTTCCTCTTGCAGATGTTATTGCTGCTGCTGTTCTATCAGGAAACAGGAATTTTGAGGGTCGTGTCCATCCCTTGACAAGAGCTAATTATCTTGCTTCCCCTCCTCTAGTGGTTGCATACGCCCTGGCTGGCACGGTATGTGCGTTGAAGTGAAACTATTTACATTCATTTGTGATGAAGCATGAATACTGATGTGGGAGATTGAAACATTATGTTTTAAATATGCAAAGATGGAAAATTTTCAGTAGAACTGGTTTGCATTCATTATGAAAATAATGCCCCTTTTATTTACTCAATTATTAAAATTTCTGGACTTTTCAAGCTTATGAAATTTTTAAATTCATAGCTTGATGATCGTTACCACATAGATATCTATGTTTTTCTTTTAATCTAACAGAATCTGAAATGAACAGATTGAATACTAAACTGTTTGAAGCCGCTCTGGAGTTTCTAGTGTTTGAAAACTATTGGAGACCTGATACGCCACATGGATATTTAATGCTTATTTAGCAACTTTCAGATGAGCTATTAAATATTGATACTGCTATCGTTTTCCAGTTAATGGCATTGTTATCATATATCTCGTAGATTTTATAATTCATGGCTGTATTCATTTGGCTTCTTCGCTTGCTCAGTCGCGTGAGTGTTCCTATATATGCATATATGTTGGTGTGGGTGAGGTACAAGATATGAATAAAAGAGAACGTGTTTTGGTAGTTCTCTTCTTTACTTTGGTATTGGTCTATAGGATTTGTTGATAATATGATGTTGGGCTTTTCAGGTTGATATTGATTTTGAGAAGGAGCCAATTGGAAAAGGAAAGGATGGAAAGGACATCTATTTCAAGGATATCTGGCCATCCACAGAAGAAGTTGCACAAGTAAGCATTTGCTAGTTGAAGATTTAACATATATACATTCCCAGGTGTATTTTCAGCTCTAAATTATGAAGTTTCAGGAGTAGTTTCATGATTATATTAACTTCTAATATCGTGTATAGGCTGTGCAATCAAGTGTGTTACCTGAAATGTTCAAGAGTACTTATGAGGCAATTACGAAGGGCAATCCCATGTGGAATCAGCTTTCAGTTCCTGCTGCCAAGCTGTACTCATGGGATCCCAGCTCAACCTACATCCATGAGCCTCCTTACTTTAAGGGCATGACCATGGATCCTCCTGGCCCCCATGGAGTGAAGGATGCTTACTGCTTGTTGAACTTTGGTGATAGTATCACGACTGATCATATATCTCCTGCCGGAAGCATTCACAAAGACAGTCCTGCTGCTAAATACATCCTTGAGCGTGGGGTGAACCACAAAGACTTCAACTCGTATGGCAGTCGTCGTGGAAATGATGAAGTTATGGCAAGGGGAACTTTTGCTAACATCCGCCTTGTTAACAAGCTATTGAATGGAGAAGTGGGCCCAAAGACGATTCATATTCCAACAGGAGAGAAGCTCTATGTTTTTGATGCTGCAATGGTTAGTTCCTCAAACATCAGTTGTTTGGGAGAGCCTTTATGATCTTATATTTTTTCCTATCATTAATGTCAAATGTGTAAAGACGTGGACCTCTGGATTGTCCGATATTTCCTATTATAGCTACTGACTTGTGCGGTATTTGCTATTCCAGAGGTACGAGAGTGCTGGGTATGACACCATTGTCCTAGCTGGAGCAGAGTATGGCAGTGGAAGCTCCCGCGATTGGGCTGCTAAGGGTCCCATGTTATTGGTAATTTTTCCTGTTTTGGCATTCAAATAAACTTATAGTTTAATGAACTTACAACATGGCATAATTTGCGTTCTGTTTTTCCTTAAATTGTTCTCTGTTGGGTAACAGGGAGTTAAAGCAGTGATTGCCAAGAGCTTCGAGAGAATTCACCGCAGTAATTTGGTTGGAATGGGTATTATTCCACTATGTTTCAAAGCTGGTGAGGACGCAGACACACTTGGATTGACAGGTCATGAGCGGTACACTATTGACCTTCCCAGCAAAATTAGTGAGATCAGGCCAGGGCAAAATGTGACTGTCACTACTGACACTGGAAAATCATTTACCTGCACAGTTCGTTTTGACACGGAGGTACATCTCTTTCTCTCTCTCATGCTATGGTCTTTGCTTATAAGTCTTGATGCTCAACACTTGTCCTTTGAAGTTTTCTCCGTGTTTAAAAAAGTTCTTTGTTTGTGAGTGCAGGTGGAATTGGAATACTTCAATCATGGAGGCATCCTTCCATATGTTATTAGGAATCTGACCAAGAGTTAAAGGGGTTTTTAGGCTTCTCTTCCCTTAGAGGTGTTTCGGTTGTATCATCTAGAAAAAACAAATAAATTTGTTGTTGATGGGAAAAAAAGGAAATCCCTTCAATGGGACAGGCACCTTTTTTTGATTTGAGATGTGATGGCATTTTTATCATGTCCATAAGCGGAACCGAATCTACTGTAATAAAATTTTCTGCTCTGATTCTTGTTTTTTGCTTGATTAGCCTCCTCTCTCCGGGTAGATTTGACATTGAGTTACGCATATAGTTGAGTTTCATCATGTATGTGATGGGCCTGGAATGCACATATGGTAGTGCTCTCTCTCTCTCTCTCTCTCTCTCTGCTTCATTGCAGTTTTTGTCCTGTGACGTGCTTTGATACTGCAGATTTACATTTTACTCCTTTCCCCCCTGTTTCTCAACCCGTCTTATGGTTGTCTCTAATGACTATTAACAGCCACAGGAAGATGATGTTACCTGTTGCCTCATCTCAGCAGTAGGTGTCTGTCAGCTCTACTGATCTCCTGGGTGGGATGAAGGAATTGAGTTAATCGTTGATAGGGTTGATGAGAATGGGAGCAAATGGCCTTATACAACTTTTTACCCGAAAGAGGGAAATAGTCATTACTGGTGAGGTAGTATCAGCAGACCAAGCACTCTTGTGCTCGAGAGGACTAAAAAGAAGCTGTAACCCTTTGTGACACGGCTCCCCACTATCTGGAATTTCAGCACCAATTTTTGAACAGAACTGTCTCTAACATGCCCAAGTTTTGAAATGCCATGCCAAACCATCAAATTGAGAACAATCGACTATATCCACGAGGACAGCTCATAAGTTTACAGAAATCTTCACCCAAAAAAAAAAATAATAAAAAAATAAGTTTACAGAAATAGTGATAATACCCAAACACGAGAGAGGGAGAGAGAGGGGAAGAGAGAGAGTCTCTATGAGATTCAAAAAAAAAAGAGAAAAAATTGCAAAGACTGTACGAATATCATCTGGTTTTTTTTGGTAAACAATATCATCTGTTTTCAAACAGTCATAAAAATGTGATGATATATTTCATGTATCCTATGCAAACTATGTCACTGCACCCACTAATGGTCTTCAGGGATGCTCTCCAAAACTGGCCTCCATCTTCCACTTGTTCCTTCATTTCTTCCAACCCCCGACAAACTTCTTCCTCTCAACTTCATCGCACATAAAAATTGTTCGACAGAAGAAAACTTAGAGGCTCTCATGGAATTGAGTATATGATTCAGCTCTCTTTGAGTAATCACAACTCTAAGCCTCACAACCTTAGCTTTGGAACCTCTATGTCCTTCTTTATTGACATTGTTGTCCTTGTCTAGCTCGAAACTCACCCCCTTCTCTATCTTTGATCTCTCTTCTTTGTCTCTTGCTTGCTTTTGTTCATGTGTTTCATGTTGTGCAAGAACTTTTCTAGTCTTCAAGCAATTTCCCATATCAGAGAATAAGCAAGAGAGAGGAGAGAGGAATTTAGAAGAAAGGGAGCATGGGGCACATGACTTGTCCCGGTTAGTACATGGAAGAACGAAATGAGATTCCCTTGGAGACAAACACCATTCCCCCACGTCATGAATCTTTTTTTATGGCTGAGTTTGGCTGTTCGTTAGCTTAGGACAAAAATAGTAGCTATGTAGCCCTACCCACCATATCATACTTAAATCCTGGAAGACTACTTCACACCCTATTAACTCATGTGGAAAGAAGTGGTTTTTCTCATGGAAATTTATCAAATTCACTATGGTTTGCTACTTTGTGTCATTATTTTGCAATAAAAGCAGTATATATGATACTACATAGAGTGAATTCATGCAAATGACAACCTATTTTAGGATAACTTATATCATAGTTGCCTCAAATTTTCCCAACCAAAAGGGACTTCACCTTGGAATGATTCGATTGCAAGAAAAATTCAGCAGCAATGCCCCATGTTTCAGAAGACATTGATCCAGCTTATGGTGATTATTTTATCATCTAACTTGTGTTTTAGTGGTTTAACTAAATCCATGATTAGTCCTATTAGTAGTACCAATTACGTGCATCCCATTAATGTACTTCATATGTTAGATGAGTGCTGACAATTGAATAAATTTAGGTTTTATTATTTCAAACAAAAATTTCAGATGTTACTATCAGTTCTCCCTAAATAAAGGACAAGGGTTGGGTTGGGTTAATATTGAAACTTGTTTAGGTGTTCTCACGTGTGGACGAATTTTTTAATATAATTTTTTTTATTTTCAAGTTTTAAACATGAGATTTGGTTGACGGATCAAGGTTATGGGTAAGAGGTATAAGGTTATGGCATCTTTCATATGGGGTTGGATCCAATTAGCAATCTACTTTTTCACAAAATATTGGAAGGGCACCTGTTTCCATGTGATGAGGAGGGTCTCCCTCTCTCTCTCTCTCTCTCTCTATAGCGGGAGACAACCTACTCTAATTTATAACAACATTGACTAGAGGGACACACTTGAGATTGTCAGTATGTGTTTGTGAAGAATCTCTTTTGAAGTCGGTCCAGCATCATTGCCTCTTTAGGTTTTAATAATAAGGCTGATGAAAGTTGCTAATCATCGGGTAAGCCATCATTTTAAAACCATGAGATGACCAAATAACTTAGGATTATGCCTAATTTACTTTTTTAGGTAATATTTAGCAAATCCTAATTTCACTTAACCTTATTTTGTTTTATTTTGCTCTATTTACCGTATGCGTTAACAAAGGTTTTATTTTTTAAATAAAAATTATAAAGTTTTGACTTTTTCAACGTCTGTTTAGGTATAAAACCCATTTTAAGTATTAATTTTTTCGATATTTGTTTTTCATTTTCAACATTCGAATTCAAATTTTTATTTAAGAGAATTTAGCGACTTGTCGTTAAATTTACTTATAATATTATATTGAATTTGCTATGATATGTTTAGTGCATTATATGAAAATATCGGAAATGAATTTTATTATATCGATTTGATAGGTATATATAGAATGAAATAATTCTGTGCCGTATTTTATTTATTTATATAGTATGAGAGGGGTTAAAATCCATCCACAAATAAACCAAACTCAGAAGAAAATAAAAAATAACCCTGTACAAGTAAATTTTCTTCACAAACTCTTGTAAAAACGCTATTTAAAACTATATTTGTTTACTCCTCGTTATTATTTTGAGAAGCAGCATTACTCTATTAAGAACTCAAGACATCTCACTGTTTAACAATATGCTTAAGAGTGGTATTTTAGAATACCTCAGTAATAACCATGGTGGTACGGTTCATAGAATGTATGGTTTTTTTTGGTACTATACCAACCGGTATATGGAGTTATGTTTCGAATAATCCGGTTCGAGACTTACAGTGACCATTTAAGGGGGTTACCCTACTAACGTAGTTTTTTCCATATCTAAACCGTGAGTCGAACTTGGGAATTTGATTAAGAAATCTAACATCACATTCTACTAAACCAACTGTCCGTTGGTCGGAGAATGTACGGTGAACCACCAATAATGAACATTAAACTGCTTGACCATATCGATAAATAGTCGGTTTAGTAGGTAAGAGGTATTAGATTTCTTAATCAAATCTCGGTTTCAAAACTTAAAAATAAAAAAAATTATGTTGGAAGAGTTATCTCTTAAAATAGATTCAATACACGTTCGAAATAAATTAATTAGAATATAATTTCGGATGTTTGTATAACCTAAAAAGAAAAAGAAAAAGAAAAAACCTGCTTGACCACTCGGATGTTGATTGGCCTATGTATTTCCTCCTTGCCTAGATCATGGGCTTTGACAGGACTGCTTTGTATTTAAGACCTTTTGCCCAAATCATCTGTTGACATATCTGGGCTTGTGGATCCACAGCTCGTCGAGATTTCCACCGGAGTCAAATTTGGGGTTGTGGACAAATTTGTGTTTCGGCTGGTGCGGGACTGGCACGAGTAGGGAAATTTCATCATGCCCATGGCTACCCATGGGTCTTTGGGAGACCATGTTGCACAGAAAGGGAATGGAGAAACGGAAATGAATACAAAAAAAAAAAAAATATATATATATATATATATATATATATATATTTATATAAATAAGAAAACAATATTTTACAAGAATACAAAAAAACGAAAACGTGGTCAAATATATAAATATAAAAAATATAAAAATTTTTATTTAAATATTAATTATTTTATAAAAATAATAGAATAGTTATATTTTATAATAAAAATTTAAAATGATTAAATATATAATTATTAATTATGAGATAATTAAAATAAAGAATTAAAATTATAATTAAGTAAACAAATAATTCATTAAATATGAAAAATATATAATTATAGAAAATAAATGATTTTTATATAAATATTAATTAATTTAGCGTATTGAAATTTAAAAAAATGGGAACGTTTCTAAATCAAAAAAATATTAATATTAAGAAATTTCTGTGTATAAGGAGATACCAACGCCTTGAGCACCATGTAAAGTTCTTTGCGAAGCACTCAAAACCCTTTGAATATCTCAAAAAGACCCCTCTGAATAACTCGTGAAGGCCTTTGGGAGTTACGAAGGCCCTTTGGATACGAGAGCTATAGAGGGGGGTGGTGCTGATAAAAGAGCTGTAGAACGACCCAGAAGTGATGTGGGTATGGTAGCCCATTCTTGGGGGTTGTTTTGTGTTTATTTTGCATGAGAATTATTCTCTAATTTGAGTTTTTTTTTTTTCTTTTTCTTTTTTTGGGGGTGGGTGTTAAACATGAACAATTATGGAACATGATTTATAGTGTCCATTCGTCATTAGTTTACATCAAATATGATGTTGGAATTTACTATGATATGGTTAGTATCCGAACTTTTTATGCATTGATTTGATACCTACAAAAGTATAACATAACTTTATATTCTCCTATCATAACCGATTGATTTTCAATTAAATTGTCTGTTGTTACTTTAATAATTTCCAAGCCATCTTTCCCAATTCAATTTCTCTTCAAATATCTGATTTTATGCGTTGGCTTTTCTTCGTTCTCATTAAAAAAAATCTCAAGAATATTTGAAATGAATTTTCAATTTCAATGTAATTTTTCGTTCTGTTTGATCAAAATTTTCATTAGAATTTCTGTCTCTGTGTTCTGATTACAAATCTGTCCCAGGAAAAAGCTCCATATTTTTCCAAAGCTCAGGAGAAGAAGGCTGAGTATGAGAAAGCCGTGAAAGAATTCTACGGCAAGCCAGTAAGTGTAAATCACGTATTCGACTTGATCCATCGACAAATGTTTAATTGAATTTTCAACTTTAACCTCTCTCTCTCTCTCTCTCTCTCTCTCTGTAAAAGGAGACAACAACTGAATCTGGAAAGTCCACTTCTGAGGTTCAGGATGACCAAGAGCAGGAAGCAAGCTGTTAAGCCTCTTTTGGTAATCTCAAACCTCTTTACTGATTTCTATCACTTTTTCTTTAATTATTCTTGGAAAATGAACTGCATTTGTGTTTTTGTCGCGGAGAAGCTTTGAAGAAGAAGAAAAAAAAGGTCTGAAATGGTGAGTACAGAGTATCAGTCAGAGAAGGTATGAATAAGCTTCCAGAAGTTTTTAATTAGCTTCTTTTCTTTTTTTTTTTCTTTCCCCCCCCCCTTTTAGCATACTGATTTCTGTTATCAGTGAGCTGTACATACATGGTGTTTGCTGTCTTCGTCCAACTGTTTCAATTTCTGCACAGCTACATAGCCTGTGATTTTGGTTTCCCTCAATCGCCCTTTAAATTTCCAAATAATTCCTTTTGAAGGTATTACTTTAAGGGGCAATCATGGGATTGGAAAGTTCTAGAATCAGTATACCAGTAATGAAATGACTCCCATATCTTAATCAGAAAATTGAGAAACTGAAATATAGGAGCAATTGCTTGACTTTGGAATTGTGAATATGATGAAACCTTGGCAGGAGAAATTTTGTCTTATCATGTAGGATTATCCTATCTTATTTGAATCGATGTTGTAAAGATTGTTGTAAAATCCTTCTCTTCAAGTTCTAAGAAAAGGTTTCACTTTCTAATTTCTATGAAAACCCAGTCACCAATCACCATGTCCTAGTTCTAGTTTATCCCTATTTTGGCAGTCGTAGGAAGGTCTTTCCTTCTCTGTTTTTGTCATCACATTTTCCCCTTCTTGTCAGCTTGTCTGTGTTCTAGGAATAGAAATCCTCATACACATACACATACACCTTCACTTTCTTTTTCTTACTCTTTTGAAGAAAAACTTTTGTTGAAGGCATTCATAATTCATATCAAATTTTTGTTTTTAGTACACGACTAAGCTTCAAAATACTAAAACCCCCTTTAAAAAAAAAAAAAAAAAAAATTCTTGCTAAGCGCAATTCCAAAACCCTTTAGATCATGGTAATGTTTTCAATGTTTTCTTTTTTTTTTTTTTTTTTTTTTTTGGTGTAGCAAATCTATGATGGGTTGTGTGTTATTGTCAGTCACATGGTTTGGTATAAATTTAATTTTCAATAATTAGTGCATCCGGTGGCTGGTTGAGTATTGGTACACTTTAAGCCAATTCTTAGATTCAATTCTTGTGTGCAGCAAAAATAAATGTTGGAAGAGTTTTATCCTTTAAGAGTTTAGATCAGCTTGAATTGAATTTAATCAAATCCAAATCGAATTTAATCAAATTTAATATAATTATTAGATATTTATATAAAAAAAATACAAATTTAGTTTCCAAAGGGGGTACACTTACTTACATAAAGGAAAACTTTTCTACTAGACTTTGAAACTAAAGAAAATAGCATTAAATCTATTCCTTTACTCACTAACATATACAATTTTGAAATGTGAGTAATAATATGCTTAGTTTGTGATATATTTTTTTATCATTATTTTGCTCTAAATTAAGTTTCATAGAATTATAATTAACAAAAATGCAATCTATTAAGCATATAAATCCTTTTGGAACACGACTCCCTCTGTCCCATTTTATGTGACTATTTTATTTTATTTTATTTTTGTTCTAAAATGAGTATTAATAATTTATCTGGTCAAAATGATAAACGCGAGTTTTACGATTATGTCCATAAAAAGTAGATTAAATAAATATCTTATTGTTACTATAAAAGCATGTCCAAAATAGAATATTAAGTATTGAAAAATAACGATTTAAATAAAATGAAATTTGAAAATTGAAATTAGAACAAAAAGCATGAAAAAATTTTTATAATATTGCTGTGTTGAGTAAAATTATGATGCAAAATATATTGTTACACTCTTTCTCTCTTTCTTTTCTTGATATCTTGATCCTTCTCCCACAATTTTGAAATTTGAATAATTGATTTCTTTTCTGATTTCAACTTTGTAAAATTTATATTTGTGGAAATCGGTTCCACTGAATTTGATGAAAAGAAACGCCACAGTTGACTCGAAATTCTCAAAAGATTTGATGCATGATAGCAGTAAGCGAGACTCTTTATATCCATGCCGTTATAAATCATCCTCTACATATGTGAATTGATAATTTTCTTACTCACTTGGATCTCTCGAGATCAAGTTACAAATAATTCTTAATCAAATATTTTTTTTGAGATTAAAATCTAACATTCAAACCTTTGTGATATTTATAGTCCGTGGTTTTCCCCTGCGCTATATAACAATAAAAAAATTTAATTCATGCCCACGTGAATATAAGTGTGTAGGCCTTTGGCTTGGTGGCCCATATCAAGCAATTCATTTTGTAGGTGTATGTAACGTAATTTTCATGGCGGGTGTCAAAGACTGTCGTTTAACATAGGGAATAACGTGATATGTGGATAACGTGCGTGACTTGCAGTCGAGGGACCCAAATGAAAAAGAAAACGACAGCGAAGTGGGTGAGGTCACGAATACCATGCTTGTTTTAAATACAACTATAAACCCCCTCTCATCCTTCCTAAAATTATTGCTCCCTGTCCCTTCTTCTCACGCTCTTTGTCATTCCCTGTTTCTCTTTAAACATTAAAAACAGAGCTGCATTCCACCATTCAGTCCCTTTTGCTCCGACCCTTTTCCTTCCTTTCTCGCCTCCGGTGAGTCTTCTACATCCATCTTCTCATTTTCCTCATCAACTTCGAATTTTCCTTGGGTTAATTATTATTATCTTTTTCTTTCCCTTGTTTGGGTTCCAATATGTTTCTGTTTAGTAAGACTTTTGGCAATTCAGAATTTGGCGTTGTATTTTGAATTCTTAAATTTCACTAGATGTTTCTTGTTATATTGGAAATGGGTAGTTCTTTTTTTGCTTCATATGTTTTAGCTATTGCACATATTGTATTTTGACAGGCTTGTTGTTTATGCACCCAAATGAATGTTGGGCCGTCAATCATCTGCTCATGAGTTTGTTCTTTGGATTCATCAGAAGTTTTCAATTGCCTTATTGTCTTAATGCTTTAAAGAATTTTTTGTTGGGTTTGCAATATATGCCCTTTTGAGGTCTATAGCTTTCCTTTCTTGTCATGGGGGATGGATGGTTTCCCCCCCCCCCCCTCTCTCTAGTTTTAGGGGTTTTGGGGTCTGGGGGTTCGGGTGATTGATTTTTGATAATCAAATCATTAAATGTGATTTTGTTTCCAGTGAAGAAATGGACTTTCCACCTACTATGCACGTTGACTTTCTTTAAATTTTTATTTATTCGTCTGCTTGTGATATCAACTGACATTGTTAAGATTCCCCATTTTTCTTAAATTTAAAAGGTGTTTGGATCTTATAACCTATTCGGCATATTCAATGAATAAGCTATGTTCATTAGTTTACAATTCAGGTCTCATTCAACTTAAATTAAACAATTATCCTTTCTTCCTTGTTTATGCCTTTCAGGTTTTACTCATACTTCTGCTTATTAAAACCTTTATCTTAGGTTGTAGCATTTTGTGGATCATGGCTCGTATGATGGAGGGTGGTGGGGGAGGCTCAATCATTGTTGGCACTACAGGTACAATCAGTGCATTGATGGCCACAGAATTAGAGTCCGTCCAATGTGTGAAACACAAGACACCAGCATCCACTAGTATGAAGACAAGCCCAAAACCAACAATACCTGTTTCAGTCTCTTGTGGCATGTCTGGGAAATGGGTTCAGCCTAAAACTTCTTCATCCAGCAGAGCAAGCACTAGTCATAACATCAATGGCGATAGCCATAAGGGTTTGCGACATGAGCAAATAAGATTACCCCACTCACAACAGTCTGCACCTCGCGTTCCCATACTTGGCTCAGATGACATATCCTTGTGTAGAAGTTCTAATAGGAAAAACAACCCTAGAAAGAAAGGACCCTATGTTGTTGAAGTTGTGGACATAAGATGTGGGACTCCTGATATATCTTGGGGTACCCCTATATCCAACCGCCTCAAGAAGCTCAGTTTCTCTAAGCTCACGGACACTACTTAGTACCATCCAGTTCAGTTTTATCAGCAAGTCATAAGTTGCTGCAACTTCTCGCAGTGTACAGAAAAAAATTAGGGGCTGCATTGCGGAGTTCAGAGGAAAAAACCTTCTGGGAGGTGGCATTTTGCAAATGATTGTGTGGCTGATCAAGCAGTTGCTTAAACTAGCAATTAGATTATCTTTTATGGCTTTCTTAGTTTGAGAATGAGATGTTTTATTAGGGAAAATTCTTGTGTTCTTCAGCTTGGTCTTTCAGCTTGATGTTGCTCCATTTTTTTCCTTTGAATTGTGCTTGGAAACTCACATATGCACATTTTTTTCCTTTGAATTGTTGCTACATTCTTGCCTTTGAATTCTTGTGTGGCTGATCAAGCAGTTGATACATTTGTTTATTTTTTTGATAATGATGAAGAATCAGGGTGTATATAGCCTACTAATCACACACTGCTTATTTGTGCAGAACAAATTCGCCAACAATTAATAAGCTAGTAGGCAAGGCAAAACGACCACAATTGATCTAATGAAAATGTCATTACATTGTATAGGCACAATTTGGGAAGCAAAATCGTTGAATACAAAAATGCACAAAGCAAGAAGAAAACAATTCTACTTCTTATTCCTGGCAACTTCATCAGCATACTTCACCCCTTTACCCTTGTATGGTTTGGGGGGTCTCCATTTCCTCACAGACGCAGCAAACTCACCAATGGCACATTTATCATAACCGCTAACCCTAATTCTGGCATTCTCTTTTACCTTCACTTGAAGTCCCTCAGGGATTGCCATCCTAACTGGATGAGAGAACCCAAGATTTAATACCATATCTTTCCCTTCGATCATTGCACTATACCCAATGCCAACCATTTGTAGTTTCTTCTCAAATCCTTTAGAAACTCCCACCACCATACTGTCTGTGAGAGTCCTGATCAAGGCAACATTAAAGAAAATAGGCAAAGTCATGAAACTCCTGCAAATCCTACTGGAAGGATGCCCTTGTCTATGATATTTACTCTAACAGCCAAAAGAACTGCCTAAGGTCAACTAATGGGTCCGGAAGGATCCAGTTACAGCTAAAAGAACTGCCTTACTTTTTTTATAACAGTATGGAGACGGAGGACCTTGCTTACTGCTATCATGCATCAAATCTTTTGAGAATTCCAAGTCAACTGCGGCCTTTCTTTTCATCAAATTCAAGTAAATTTTACATAGTTGATGTCAGAAAAGAAATGAATTATTCAAATTTCAAAATTGTGGGAGAAGGATCTTTTTATAGTGTCCTTACAGATATTTGATGGGAAGGGAGTCATGCATATACTTGAAACTTATATTTGCTACATTAGTGAATCTCAAATGAGCTGGAGATTGCCGGACAATAATGAAGGAAGAGCATTTTTCAACTGCCATTTGACTGCTTTTTATACTGCAAGAAATGCTAATATGACCATCCTTTGGCCATTTCAAATTCAACCTTGTTTAATAGATTTAATTATTGCTTTTAGATTACCAAACTATGATCCTCCGACACTATACCTAAGAATAAAGAATCCATTTTCAAATGATAATCAAAAACTTTGATCCCTCACCCAACAACTCACTCTTTCTCCCTTTATGTGCTATTAATGAAAATTCAAATTAGGAAGTACTATTACACTATATTAAAAGAGGAAGCCAGTGATACCTGAAAAGGCCATGCATCTGATTCGCCCGTTGTGTTTTCCAATGCCTTGCTCACTTTTAATTCTCCAGACTCCTGTCTTTCAACTTTTACTTCGCGTGGATAAGCTCTTGAAAGCTCACCTAAAGGACCCTTTACTTTCAAGAACTGGCCTTCCAACATAATTGTCACATTTGATGGCACTGGAATGGGGTGTTTTCCTATTCTTGATTACTTACACTTGATCGTCTTCATCAAAAAGCCACCACGGGCAATGGGAACACTTGAAACATGGATTCCATTTTTATCACTGAGAAATACAGATCTCAAATTGCTGAGACATGACAGACATTTGTAATGCAAATATAAAATATCCATTAAAAAAGGTTAAGTCAAGCTACCATTACAAATCCCAATTTTCATTATTACTAATTCACAACTTTAACTATATCCACCACGTTAGCTAGATCCTAGCTAGATGCCATAGCCTATATGTTGATCATCATAAAGTTAATCTCTTCCACTTACGCAAAGTTATAATTATATATTGTTAAGATTCCTTATCTACCAAAGGCATAGTTATCCCAAAAAAATACCATCAAACATTCTTAGATATCATCAAACATCTCATCCTCAGAGTCAGAGCCTTATGGTTATTTTGGCTATCAAGAAGCAAATGCTTGGTCGAGGTATGAAACAGCCACTTAATATCTAATCCCACTATGCAACCTCAATGTTCTTCTTAGAGGTCATCCTAGGATATAAATCTACAAAACGTTAAACTAGAACATATACATAATTTTGTGGCCAATTATTGAAATTTCTAACATTTCCTTGAATAAATCTAGAACCACTTTAGGTACCAATATTGGAATAAGAGAGATGCAATTTTTTTCACTCCCTTTTTTTTTTCCAACTTAAAGTTCCAAATCTTCAACATAAAGCAATAAGAATTTCACAATTACAAGTATCATTTTGAAAACCCAGGCGAGGTTAGCTGTAACTTGTAGCAAATTGTAGAATCAGATAGGAAAAAAAATGGTTGAAAATACAAAGATCAAAGGTGAAGATGACCACAAAAAGATGGTTAAACAGATAAAAAAATATGACATTTAATGATGAAAAATTTCCCAATGCATCTTTGAGAAGTGGTACTTGTAACATGTTCATTGTGCTTGGTTTTGGTTTCTTGAAAATTTTGGGCATTCTTGTGAGAAATTATCCAAATGCATGTAACATATTCATTGAAATGCCCCTGAAGGGGAATTATAAAGTGTATTCGCACATTAATTTTTTCTCACTTGACTTAATCTAATCTTTCCACCACCAATGTACATGATAAGGGTGTTGGAACGAATTTCCTTTCGACCCCAAGACAAAAGCAATAATGTTTGCATTGTCAAATGAAAGTTCCAAGTCGGATACAGAAAACCCATGGAGGAATGGCTAAAATTATGAATACCCAGAAGCAGATTTGACAATAAGAACATAAAATTGAGGTTCGAAGTTTCGATTAATACCATGTTTGGAAAGAAGAAACAACTGAAGAAGCCATTGACGGGTTATGGACATCAAGCTAGAGTTATCCTTGTCTCTTCAGCCGGCGGAGGTGGCCTATCCAAAACGCAGGCCATCCACCGTGAAGAAGAAACTGCGATTATTTACAAATTTACCCCAGTGCTAATCCGATTACGATCCGACCCAAATCATCTATACCCCGAACCCGTTTCTCTAGGTTGGGCATGAAGTCCAATCTTAAATTAGTGGTTTCATTAAAAACTTGATCGAGGAGTATTGGGCATTTGAAAGGCTCTAAATTGTGGAATTTCTATCTTTGTAGCCTTATCTGCTTATGCTAAATGGGTTCGCTTGGCTACGTTAGAACCGCTTCATTTACGTCTTATTTATTATTTAATTAATAAAAATAACTTAATACGTTCAAATTAATATTTTTTTAATACATAAATATATAATCGATGATTTGTAATTCAATTGACACTATTATCATTTTTTTTTTATAATTTTGAGCCTCCTCAATAGACCAAAAAATAGATATATATAACTTTGTTTTTCTTTTGTCTCGTAAGGGCAAGGAGTTCAAATTCTGTTCAAATTTGAGTGGGAGAGGGTTGGTTTGGTATTTGCAGGTCTACTTCCCCTTTTGCAAAACCATTCCTAGACTCTGGTCCATTGGTGGCTTGCTTCATGAGAGTGTCAGCGGAGATGCTAGCTCAGTTGCATTAAATTCTTTCCGTGATATTGTTTTATTTGAGTTTAACTCTTAAAAATAAAAAAATAAATATTGAGAGAGTTCATTTCTAAATTATATATTATTATACTTGAATCTGATTATTCGAATAACTCATATACCGATAGAATTATACTCTCGTTCAAAATAAAAAATAATTCATAGAAAGGAGTACTAAGAACTTTTATGTTTACGGATGAATCAAATATTCATCGGAGGATTATTTTTTATCACAACTTTGATAATAGAGGCATGCAGCTCGTGTGTTTTTTTTTTTTCTTTTAAATGAAATTTGAGTCTTGTCCACTTCAATTCATCCTCACCACACATTTGGTTCCATTGGGCTTTCACTCTCATTTAAGCCTTTTTCTCTTTCTCCTTCACCACAATATTGTAAAAACAAGCCAAATTACCTAAATCCATGCTTTCCTCAATCAACTTCCGTTCAAATTTACTATTCAGAACTATCTAATTGAATTAATATTTCGTTGGTCTAACGGAAAGGGCATTAGTACCCCTTGATAATGGTAAAAATAATGTTAGGAGAGTTCCTTTCTGATTGAAATCTGACAGTAATTCGACTGAAATTAGTTGAAGTAAAATTCTAAATGCTTGACTATGGATCAAGTCTAGGAAATAAAAAAAAAAAGAACTATCTAATTGGATAAATATGATGAAGAGAATTTTATTTATTTATTTTTTAAAAAAAGATGGCGGGGATTCTAATAAACGCAATGAGCTTTTTCAAAATTTTCCGGTGTGTTGAAAAATGAGATGTGTCTGCCCATGTGGGTAGACTCAAATCTATTTAAATCTATTCTTAATTTGTAAAGGGAGTTAAAAGAGAATGGAGTGGTTATTTGCAAATAAAACCACCCTCAACTCCCCCCTCTCCATCCCTCTCCCTCCCTCTCGAAATTGACCCCCTCTCTTGTGGGGTGTTTTTTTTCCTTTTCCTTTCTTTTTTTCTAAGTTCGTCTATGAGGAATGAAAGTGCATTATGGCATTTTGAGAAAAATGTGCAATAGAGAGAAAACCAGTTCATACGTTGATTAAAAAGAGTGAGAGAGTTCCAAAGATATTGATAATTCTATCACAAAGGTATTTGGATCGTTAATAATAGAAAATGATCTGATTTTGTAATATATTTTCGATTTAAAATATTCAACCGTCAGAAAGAGATAAGTGATTTTAACTCAATTTGGATTTTGAAACTTTTGTAAAAAAAAAAATATATTTATTAATTTGTTTAAAATTTTTGCACAGTTTGATTACTGATAAGAGAACTTAGTTCTCCAATAGGAAGAACCATTATCTCCATGCTTCCCAATGTCTTCGGTTCCTTTCTCATTCATTTCGCCTCCTTAAATATCACTATTTATGAATATCAATATAAATTTGTTAGCTTTTATAATTAAAAATAATTTTAATTTTTTCATAGTTATGAATGATGATATGATCAATTTTCATTAATTATAATACTTTCTTCTGAAATGAGTCACCTATTTTAGGTGTGCAATCACTAAAAAAAAAAATAATCATATCAATTTTGAAAAAATTATAACGAGTTTAATCATAATAAATAGCATAATTAGAAATTGTATTATGTCCGATGGTTATTAATTATTTTTCAAATACAAAATAGCTTGAAAGCAAAAATATAGGAACAAAATTATAATTTAGAATTAAAATTTTTATAAATGCATGATACACTCAAGTGTTTAATGCAATAATTAAAAAGTTATAGCTAGGATGAGTGAGTTTATCTTTGAGACTTAATTAAGTTTTCATAAATTTTTTTCCTTTTTTTTTTTAAATTATCATGAAAAGTTATTCCTAAAAAATGAAAAATTTACATAAAAAAAAATTAGCAATATTTGACCACTGGTAGTTGCCTTAAGCTCAGACCTTCAAAGATGAGATGAGCTCAAAGTCTCTAAACCTTCGACCACCTCGACCTTCTGCTAAATACCATCCCCGCTTAATAGGGTACAAATGACTTGCATGTGGGCAGGGAACCTTCCAATTTATAGACACTCCCCCCCCCCCCTCTCTCTCTCAAAAAATGTGATTCTTCTTTTTCCTTTGTATTTTTCTATATTTTATACATGACTAAGGATGGGAGTCAACTCCATATATGACAACTTATTCTCATAATTTTTTCTGTCAACATCGTCATTATTCTCTTAAGTTTTTGGTACTCTTCTTACTCCAGTCGACTTGGAAAGACCTCAAGCGACTTTATGATAGTTTCAACTGCCCTGACATTAATTTTTTTTTCACCCCCCCCGCAAAAAAAAAAATCATCTTTAGCTATGTGGGTATCAACAAAACTCAACTAATTTCTTAGGGTAACCAAAACTTTCAATTTTTTTAAGGATACCCTTTTGCTGTTTTGATCTCAAACTTTCAAGTTTCTTTAATTTATGACGTTTGGTTGATGGGATTGTTTTCTTGATTCCAAAGCTTCAAAGAAATGAAGGTTTTTGTGGTTGTTTGGGTGTTGGTGTGTGTAGTGCTTAGTGGTTCTGTTGTATGCCAAAGGCCTAGTGTTGTGAATGTTGGTGCAGTTTTTAGTTTCAATTCAGTGATCGGTAGAACTGCAAAACCTGCTATGCTTGCAGCTGTTTCTGCTGTGAATGCTGATCAGAGGGTTTTGAATGGGACGAAATTGAACTTGATAATGGAGGATGCTGATTGCAATGTTTTCATGGGACTGACTGCAGGTACCTTCCATTTATTTTACTAGAAAGTACCTTCTAACTAGTAATTTGTATTTCATTGATTTCATGATGTAGAAATTCTTGAGAAGTAGTATCACAAAGAGGTTTTTTTTTTTTTTTTAATTTATTTTTTGTAATTTCTTAGTAAACAACTCTAACTAGTAACAGCTTTGGAGAGATTTAGTTTGAAAATTTTCAGGACGTGAATTTTGTCTACCAAAAAAATGTTATCCTTAGTATTGAGTATAGATAGAATCGCTGGCTTAGAGATTAGAAATTAACTTGGTAACTGTTTGTGCTCTCAATGATGACATGTGCTCATGGAGGTCTTGTTCTTAGAGCTCTTTGTGAATTTCTTCTGATTGAGCCATTTCCCAAGCTATCGATGTTAGGAAAGGTTAAGGCTGAGGAAATCAAGTTCCCAACACTTCTCCAAGAGCTCAAGCGGATACTGAGCCGAACATTTTTCTCAATGTCAATACCATGGCTATATGTGTGAAACCCTTCATAGTATTACCAACTAAAAGCTTATGCTGTTAGTAAATGCACCAGTACAATCTATACTTTTTCCTGGTTGTGCGTGAAAATTAGAGGGTGTTTGGTTTGTGAGTATTGGTGTTGCCTTACAGAGCCATCTCTATGACTAATCCTCTAGTTAGGTCCCCATGCCATTGCACCTCTCACAAAAAGGAGTATTCTCTCTTTGACTTATCCGTTTCTTTAACTTTTCAATTGTTTTTATCTATGGTTTTGTTTCTTCTGACTTGAGCAATTTTGGATGCAAGGCTATTAATATATATTTTTCTTAAAATTTATCGGTTTGAAATTCATCCGGTGGTTGAAATTATAATTGGGGGGGGGAACAAGGGTTTAGAAGTATATCTACATGCAGTTTTAGCCATATATTGTTTAGAGTAGTTATTCCCCTGTATGAAATTATATATGAAGCACTTCTGCATTGATTCTTCAATTTGGCGTTTTTACCCAACATGTTGATCAAAGTCATCAGGGTCCCCACATTGGCAAAAAAACTTGTGTTGTTGTTTACTAGAGATCTTTCTGTTCCTGTTTTTACTTTTAGTTCCACATTGACAAAAGGGCCGTACTTACAGTTTTTCAAGCATTTGTGCTGATAATTTTTTTGAAATTTATCTTTAATTTTCCCTATGCTATTGAGCAGCTATTCAGGTACTGGAGAAAGAAGTAGTGACTATAATTGGTCCACAGTCCTCTGCAATAGCTCATATGATTTCCACTGTTGTCAATGACATGAGAGTGCCTCTTATCTCATATGCAGCCACCGATCCATTTCTGTCTGCTCTACAGTTCCCATTTTTTCTGCGCAGCACACAAAGTGACTCGTACCAAATGGCTGCCTTGGCTGATCTGATTGACTTTTATGGTTGGAAAGATATCATTGCCATTTTCATTGATGATGATTATGGGAGGAATGGAGTAATTGCTTTTGGTGATGAACTTGAGAGCAGAGGGTTGAAAATTTCTTATAAATTGCCTTTGCCAATAGAATTCGATGTTAATAATGTAACTGGAATGCTCAATAAAACGAAGGTGTTTGGTCCTCGAGTTTATGTTGTTCATCTTACTCCAGACCCACGTCTTAGATTCTTCAACATTGTCCACAAACTTGAAATGATGACAAGTGACTATATTTGGCTTGCAACAGATTGGCTTTCTGCTACTTTAGATTCATTCGACCCTGAAAGCCAAACTTCTCTGGACATTCTTGATGGGGTAGTTGGGTTTCGTCAATACACTCCTCAGTCCACAATGAAAGAAGCTTTTATGTCTTCATGGAGAAAATTGCAGCAAAGTGGGATTGCTACATCGAACATAAACACCTACGGGCTGTATGCTTATGATACAGTATGGGCAGTTGCACGCTCCATTGATATATTTCTCAATGAATATGTGAATATAACATTCTCTACGATAGATGAGTTAGGCGGTGTTGGAGCAAATGGACAGCTTGGGAAGCTGAAACTGTTTGACGGCGGAAATCTTCTCCTCGGAAAATTCTTGAAGACAAACTTCAGTGGTCTAACAGGTCAAGTGCAATTTAATCCAGACCGGAACCTTGTGAGTGGTGGTTATGAGGTCATTAATATTCGGAAAACGGCAATCCGCACAGTTGGGTATTGGTCTAGTTTTTCGGGCCTCTCAGTTATACCACCTGAAGTTCTCAGGTGTAAAAATAATAGTTATTCTCGTTTAGATCAGAAGCTTAAAAATATCACCTGGCCTGGCGGGAAGTCTGAGAGGCCACGCGGATGGGTGATTGCGGACAATGATAGACCATTGAGGATTGGAATCCCAAATAGAGCTAGCTTCGTTGGTTTTGTGTCCAAATCTAGCGGTGACCACAAAGTTCAAGGATATTGTATAGATGTGTTCAAAGAAGCACTTAAACTAGTACCTTATGAGGTTCTTTACAAATTTGTGCCTTTTGGAGATGGTAAAGTCAATCCAAGTTGCTACGAGCTTGTAAAAAGTGTTGCTGATAATGTAAGTATATTCATTGTTCTATTTTATATTGGTTGTTCTATATTAGAGGCAAGCACAAAAAAAGATCCTTAATCTTGGAAGGAAAAAAAAAAGCATTTTTCCATAAAATTATCTGCGGGCATAGCTTGCTATGTTTCGTTCTTTTGAAGTAGGCATGATCTAAATGACTTCCAAATGAGATCATAGCACTGTAGTCTGAACTCATTAACCTTCATTTATGTAGGCCTCATTAACCTTCATTTATGTAGGCATAATTACTCATTAGACTTTGATGAGTCTAACATGGTCGTTCCTTTAAATTTCCATGTCAGGTGTTTGATGGAGCTGTTGGTGACATTGCAATTGTGGCAAATCGGACAAAGATTGTCGATTTTACTCAGCCTTATGCCTCTACTGGGCTCGTTATTGTGGCTCCAACTTACGATTCAAAGTCAAGCGCATGGGTATTTCTTAAACCATTTACGGTGGAGATGTGGTGTGCCATTGCAGCTTCTTTTGTGTTGATTGCGGTGATAATCTGGATTCTTGAGCATCGAGTCAATGATGATTTTCGAGGCCCACCTAAGAAGCAGCTTATAACAATGTTCCTGTAAGCCTCCTGCATGTTTATATCAAAATCTGCTTACATAATTTCCCAGCCGTTGCATGTGCATTTTATTTTTAATGTAGCTATGCTTGACCTAAAATGTCGAAGCTGCTAACAAATTTTGGAATTATTTTATTTTGCAGGTTCAGCTTCTCGACTCTTTTTAATGCAAACAGTAAGGAAGATTTGATTTTCACCGTCTGATTACTTTTGCTCGCTACATGTGTAGATTCTATGTTAAAAATGGAATTAGCCTGCACAGAGCTATTTCACCATCTTTTTTTCGGGGAGGGGGGATTCTTTTCCCTTAGGTCTTCTGCTATTATAGAATATGGAAGCCACAAGCTTCAGGAGAAGAAGCAAACTTCTGTTCCCGACTACTTTGTTTTCTTTCTTAGGTCAGAGTGAAATCTTATAGGAAATTTGCAGGGTTCCTGGCATGACAAAGAAATTCAGCAATGTCTTATCTACACTGTATGATAGTTGATGTATACAAAAGTTATGTAGTATTGCTATAGTATTCTAGAACTATAAGGGCGCACTTAATTCCTGTTCCTGAAATTTTCTCCCTAACTTTAGATATGCATTTAATCTGCTTGTATCATTAGCATTATTCTATTCAGCTTGCAGCATGAAAATTAGAGAAACAGGAAATGTCTCTCTCTCTGTTTCTTTCGTTCCCCAATTACTATCTATTACCATCAATCCAAAGGGAAGCTTCCATTTTGATTTTATAACCATGTTGGCTTGATATTGCTCATGAATATCATTCTTGCAGAAGAACATACTAAAAGTACGTTGGGGCGGCTGGTTATGGTGGTATGGCTGTTTCTATTAATGGTCATCACTTCGAGTTATACGGCAAATTTGACTTCAATCCTTACGGTTCAGCAGCTTTCATCACCTATCACAGGAATTGACAGTTTAATTGCAGGGAACTTTCCCATTGGCTATCAATTAGGCTCTTTTGCCTATGGCTATCTTATCGATAATCTGGGTATACATCGATCAAGACTCATGCCTCTTGGCACCCCGGAAGAGTATGAAAGAGCACTAAGGCAAGGGCCAAGAAATGGTGGTGTGGCAGCTATTGTGGATGAGCTTCCTTATGTGGAGCTATTTCTTTCAAACTATACCGATTATGGCATAGTTGGGCAGCCATTTACTAAAGGCGGCTGGGGTTTTGTAAGTTGCTTTACTTACCGGCTGATCAACATGCACCCAAGCTTGCATGAGCATAAGCAGTCAGTCCCACAGTTATGCATTACAACTAATGTATACATACATAAATACATTCATACATGTAGATTCAGATATGATTGTCCATGGCATTTGGTGGAATGGTCCTTGGAATATGAAAAGAACATGATTTTCAGTAAAAGCGCTTGCAGCTATGCTGGTACAATGTGCAAAGTCATGACTTAGGTTGTGCCCTAGTATATTTGTAAATATGATTCATTTATAGATAAGGAAACTCTGCTAATGATTGAGGTAGTTCAGTGGGTGGGGTATGTCTCCATCTAACAGTGTCCCAAGAAACCTGTATCTTCCATTTCTAGGATATGAAGTCTTGTATCTATCATATGCTTGTTCCTGGGCATTGCTCATACTAGACTCAAGGTGTCCCCAGAAATTTTGAAGGAATAAGATGCTTAGGTGAATTTCCATTCTGTTGATCTTAAGTTATTGTAGTAACCAAACTGAACTTTGAATTTGAAGTGTTCAAGCTTAGCTCATTTATCAAACAAAGCCCCAAGTCCAGTCTTATTCATGAATGGTCATATTCAGTTGCATCAAAAGAGAAATTTATGGGTACAGCAACCTCATTTTTTTCCCTATTATTGCTAGGCTTTTCAAAGAGGCTCTCCCCTGGCCATAGACTTGTCCACGGCAATCCTGAAACTTTCTGAGACTGGTGATCTTTCAAAAATCCATGACAACTGGTTCTGCAATATGGGCTGCCCGGAAAAAAGGATACAAAAATCTGAGCCTAACCAACTCCACTTTAGCAGCTTCCGGGGACTGTATCTATTATGTGGTTCTTTCACACTCTTTGCCCTCCTTGTTTATCTGCTACGCGCTGCTTGCCAATTTGTCAGGTACAAGGAGAAACATATGAGTTCATCCCCCTCAACCTCGTCCACATCGCGTACACATTTTTATCAGCTCATATTTAACTTTGTCGACTTCCTCGACAAGAAAGAAGCCACAATTAAGAAAATTTTGAAGAGTGAGGATCACCACGAAGTAAGCTGATCTATCATGTAAATAAAATGGTAAGAATGTTGTATAGCAATGAATTCTATTCTGGGAAATTATCATGAATCCTAAATCTATACTAGGAACCAGTGTTGGAGAAATTGCCCATAACTAAATTTATGCTTCATGAATTTTGTAAATAGTTTTCTTAGGATATACTGTAATTACTTGATATATATATACATATATATATATATATATCACCTTTTGAGTTCTTAATTTTCTGCGGTTGTAGATGACTTGGTCTGACACATGTACATAACATGTATTATTGAATTTAAACCTTTTCCTTCCTAATTTTTTCTTCTTTTTTTTTTAATTTTTTTATTCGTTGGGGCAAATCGCAGAAACAAAGGAGGTGGAACCCTTTGATAAAGCTCTGATTTATTTCGTTTTCTTTTGGCATGAGTTGGCGGGGTATGTCTTTACATGTTGTGTGAGAGAGCTAATCATTAGATATATGTATATATATAAAAGTGTCGTGAGCTCTGTCCAAAGTGGGTTTCGTCCTTCTCCACATTGGAAAGGGGTGGCTAGTTGTCCTCTTGTATGGGACACCCTTCCTCTTATTTAGAATTTTTTATATCTTTTTTTATACTCCAGATTTTTTTTTTTTTTATTTGGGACATTTTTTTATTCAGATCCTTTTTTTTTTTCGATCCAACTCCTTCCTTTTTTTTTTTATCTGATTTTATTTTTAGATCATTTTTTAAATTCAGGTCCTTATTCTTTTTTATCCAAGTCTTTTCCCCTTTTTAACCTTATTTTTTTTTCATTCAGATCATTTCTTTTTATTTTATTTATTTTTTGCCTAAATCCTTCATTTTTTTTAATTTTTTTTATTTCAATCCTTTTTTTGAGACCCCAAATTTTTTTCATTCGAATCCTTCCTCATTTTTCAACCTTTTTTAAATTCGAATTTTTGCTTTTTTTTTTTTAATTTTTTTTGGTTGGTTTTGTTTTTTGGACCTTTTTAGACCTTTATAAAAAGTATTAATTTATTTAGATGTGTTAAACTTGGAAAAAAAAAAGATATTTGAATCTAATTTTTTTATAACATATATAATGTTTTATAGATGACTATACAAACGTTATGTACGTTATTATTGTTTATGTACACTTTCAATCATAATAAAATATTTCGTATTCGGTGTATTAATTTATTTGGATGCGTTAAACTCAGATAAAAAAAAGATATTTGAATCTCATTTTTTTTTATAACATATGTAATATTATATAGATAACCAATAAAATCGATTGTATTCAAACATTATGTACGATTATTGTTTATGTATACTTTGAATCATAATAAAATATTATCAAATTATATTCTGTAATAAAAAATAAATAGATATTAAAAAAATTGATATTCGGTTCGATAATATAAGTATTAATTTATTTGGATATCTTAACATAAAAAAAGGATATTCAAGTCTCGTTTTGGGCATAATATATATAATAATGCTATATAGATATACATGTATCCAAAGTTATGAAATTTTTTTTTTTTTCTTTAATGTAATATCACACCTTAGATCCAAACGCAAGCCTAACCCAAGACTAAAGTCCAACTTTCGTGGTCAACAAAAGCCCAAGTTTTGTTGACTAAAGTTTACCCTTAGTCAACGAAAGTATGGGTTTCGTCGACTAAAATTACACCTTTAGTCGACGAAAGTACTTGTCTTCGTACACTTCGTCAACACAGGGCTGCCTTAGTAATGCCTTTGTTTTTTTTTTTTTTTTTTTTTTTTAAGTTCAATAGTATACTTTTTTTATAATATTAATATTATGTTGTTCTGATATTTTTATTTTTATTCAAAAAATATTTTCCATCATAAAATTTTACAAATATTGTTGATATTTTTAATATAATCATAAAATTTTTTAATCAAATTATTATTTATTTTGCATAGTATTATAATATAATACTTTTAATTATTTAATCAAAAATATTTTCATTTTTTTACTTAATATTTCTATAATTATAAAATTTACAGTATTATAATATTATAGTATTTTTACCATATATCATTTATTTGAAATCTTTTTGATATATATTTTTTTAAAATTTACGATTATACTAAAAATATAAAAAATATTTGAAATAAATAATATGTATAGTAAAAATACAATAATATCATAATACCGTAAAAATTCTAATTATAAAAATATTAAGTTAAAATATATTTGAAACTATTTTTATTTTAAAAAATTACTTATTATAATGATAATTTTATTATAAAATTTCACAACAATACAAAAAATACTATAAATATATTTTATATACATGATTTATACTATAATATTATAATACTATTAAATTTATAATTATAAAAATACTAAGTAAAAAATATTTTACAAAAATTTTTAGATTAAAAAAATATTTAAAAAATATTAGATTATAATATTATATAATACAGATAATTATTTTAAAAAATACTAAGTATATGCAAATGATAATTTTATTATAAAATTGTACAATTATAAATATACTAAATATAATTTTATAATTTTATAATTATTTTAAAATTTTTCAAAAATATCTTTTATTAAATAAATTAACCACTTTAATTGACGAATGCCATGCCTTAGTCTTGGTCTTGGATCCCGAGACTAAGCCTTTGCAAGTTTGATTTTTAACATTCTTTATTTTTTTTTTCTTTCTCTCTCTTCATTTATATATCTACTCTTTATGTGTGTTTTTTTGTTACACAAAAATTCGAATATGAGATCATCAAGTTAGGGGAGGGAGTTATGATCACTAAGCTGTCTCCCTCTTGACATCTTACTCTTTATGTTCTTTTTATATCCATTCAATGTGAGATAAAAACGTTACTTCTCTTTCCTTATTTTCAGGATAAAAATCAACTTTTATTTATATTATACTAAAAATATTTTAACATTTTATTAATTTATCTTATACAAAAAATATAATACATGTATTTATTTGATTAAAAATTTTTCCTTTGCTTGCCATAATTTTGAAAATTTAAAATTTTTAATTTATCACTTATTAAATAAATTAATATAAGTGTGCACATAGTTTCTACTCAAATATAAATTGAAGTGTTTGATGAATATAACAAATATTTCAAAAAATACCATTAAGTACAAATCAAATCTTTATTGTTATTTATTGTAATTAAACATAATTTTTTAAACAAATTTCAATATTTTAATCTTATAAATTCAAATTTAAATTAACGTTTAAATAATTTTTTTTTTACAATTATGCATATATAATTTATAATTATACATATATAACTAGAAAATATGTTTATTATAAGAGAATACCCATATACATCTTAGTGCAAAATATTTTTACTAATAAGAAAGTACTATAAGCAAAATATTTGTACATATATAAAAATACTTGAATATTAAAATACTATAAAAATTTAAATTTTAATTATAAAAATATTAAGTGAAAGAAATATTTTACAAATATTTTTAAATTAAGGTCAAATTAAGGCCTCCTTGGTCGACCGGGTGTACTTTTTTTTAATAATTTTATCATTTTATAATAATAATACTATAGTATATTGTAATATGATAATTTTTTATATTGTTATACTATAAAAACATTTTAAAAAATATAAAATAAATAGTAATGTAAGCAAAATAAATGATAATTTTATTATAAAATTTTATAATTATACAAAAATATTAAAAATATAATATATGTGTTTATTTGATGAAAAAATTTTCCTTCATTTTTACAAATCATAATTTTGAAATATTGAAATATTTTTAATTTTTAACTTATCACTGATCAAATAAATTAATACTTAGTCTGTATATAATTTTTACTCAATTATAAATTAAGGTGTTTGATCAATATAACAAATATTTCAAAAAATATTCAAAATTTTATAATTATTTATCCTAAATATTCATTTATAAATTTAAATATAAATTAACATTTTAATATATATATTTTTACAAATGAGCACATCACCCAAATTTAAATTTCATTCCGTACATTCGCACGGTGTATTCTTCCTCGTATTTTTATCAGCTCCTCTAACGTTATCCAGTGGTGACGCATGCAAATGGGACTTAACAAAGATATACATGTCTCAATCCCTCTTATGGAGATTGGACATGTGGGGCAGGATTTGTATTCCCTCTCATTTCGTTTAACTGTATTATTTCTCCTCCGGTTGTCTCATCATATTTGAATTTTCTCTCTCATGGCCCCCATTTTTTTTTTTATCGTGTCTTGGATACCATCCGATATCTGGAGATTTATCTCGACTAATCGGACCGACCATTACAGTGGTTCCTTTTCAGAGGATGGGTCTCTCAACGGAGAACGCTCCATATACATGAGGACCCGAAACTCCCGGTGGGAGTCGAATCTCGATCATGTTTAAAAAAATTCAACCCCACATCCAGTCGAATCAATTCACGTTGGTTCTCATCGGCCCTCTCTCTCTCTCTCTCAATCCTTTTATTTTATTTATTTTATTTTTTTGTTTTTGCTTTGTAACTCAACCTTTTCTTATGCTCGAGATATTTTGAATGCCAAAAAATCCTGTACAAACATCAACCTTTTATTGTGGAAAAGAATTGCATCTTGTCTGGTTAAAAGTTAAAAATTCAAGCAAAATGGGATATCTAGCTTATGATTAAATTATAAAGGGCCATGTCCAAGGATAAAAATAATTTTAGTATTTTATTTGTCAAATAATGTGTGTTGAATGATAAACTAATATTCTGAGATAATTCTATTTTATTTTAGTAATTTATTATCAATATTTAAAAATTCGATTAATTTGATTTGAACAGAATTCAATTAAGGAGTTGACTTGTCTTTATTTTATCATTCTTATAACTCAGATTTGAGAATTTGATTTAGTTAAGAGAATTTAATATTTTGTTACTGAGGTAATTTTATTAAGCAATTGAACCTGTCGCGTCATTTGTTTGTCATGGTGGACACATCATTAGTCGATTGAGCATTATTGCTCTTCACAAAAAAAAAAATGGAAAGAAAAACACTAGAGAGAGAAAACAAAATCCTTGAAAGATTGCTATTTGAGGTAGTGTAGTGGGGTTGTAATTTAACTATTCTTTCCCAACTCATTGATGCCACAAGAGTATAACTGAAGTGCTGCTTTTCCCGGTCTAATCTTCTGAGTTACAAGGTCTCCCATGCAGAATATTACAAGGAAATCATGTCTACTTTTCTTAATTTTGTTGTTCCTGTCCTAAGGTCGTGTTACTCTTCTTTAAAGAGTAGGGTGATTGAGAGAAAGAGAGGAGTTTAAACGTGGGGTGGGTCTGGCCTCCGACCTTGTTTGAAAAATCTTATTGTTTTAATTTATTTATAATATTTTTAATTAAGATAAAAAATTTATATTGAAAATTTTATTTAATTTTAGTTGAGATTATTCAATTAGTAACTTATATTCCATGAGCTGGCAGAAGAGGTTCCATTCCAAGGACTCTGCAAAAATATCATTTTTGGTTCTTTTTCTCAGTGCATTGGGAAAACATTTTACTGGAGTAAAGCTTAATTACAATGGCATATTTTGGTTAGCGAAAAGAAGTATTTTCCTTAACGTATGGTGCAATCTTAGTCTTAAAAAAAGGGAGGAGGATGCACATGTTTCACGGTGGACATTGGAGGGACCCGTAATCATAGCTGTACAAAGGCAGCAGCCAACAGTCTCTCATCTGGTAGTTTGACGTGTACTGATCTTCTACCATAATTAATCACTGTGTGCGTCATATTATATTGCATAATATTTATCTTTTTTCTGCAAAGTACAAAGCTACAAAACCGGTTCAAAATGGTAAAGAATGATTCTTTACCCAGCTCCCAAGACTGTTTAGTGCTTTGAGTCTCTCTCTCTCTCTCTCTCTCCCCCCGGACCTTCATACGGGCATAGTGAATGGCATAAATGCTATTCTCTGAGAAGAGTATGGACCTTGCTTTATTTCTCTGTAGCTAGAAGTAAATGCTATTCTCTGAGAAGAGTATGGACCTAGTACTCTAGATTGGTATCTCTCCTAGGCTCTCTCTCTCTCTCTCTCTCTCTCTCCCCCTCTTTTATTGCATGTGACCTGTTTTAACTACTATTCCAATATGCCAGTTCTACTGGTTGTTCCCCCAACCCCAACTCTCAACCCCCCGATCTCTCTCTCTCTCTCTCTCTCTCTCTCTCCCGTAGAGGGTGGATGGTACTGAACTGGTGCTAAACAACATGGATTTCGAAATTTTTGAAATGGGGTACTTGCCCATGTTTTTAATTTTTTCTTGTGTTGTTTATTCTGGCTATCATATGACGTGACTGTGAGCGTTGGAGAATCCAAGTTGGTTTAATCTAAGATTTTTTTAAAAAATATATTGTTTTGCTACCCAGTGGTGAATCTTACTAGGTCTAGATGGTTGTTTTGTTACGTGGTGGAGGCCTGGATTTGTCTTCATTTACTAAACGTTACTTAAGTTATTTGTGTTATTGACTGGTTCAGTATTTTCTTGGTGCAGGTGTTCAATCTCTGAATTCAATGCCTGGTTTGACATAAAGGGGTTTAGAACTTGGTACTGAGCTATCTCGGTCATGAATGTAATCATGAAGAGAGCTCTATTCGTATTGAGCTTATGGATGTGGGCTTCAAATTGTGTAATGAGTAGGGTTCAAAATTCTAGTATTTCATCTTCAAGACCTAGTATTGTGAATGTTGGCGCTCTTTTGACATACAATTCAGTCATTGGAAGAGCTGCAAAGCCTGCAATTGCAGCTGCTATTGATGATGTCAATTCCGACCAGAGTGTTCTCAGAGGAACAAAACTGAACCTTATTGTTCATGATACTAACTGCAGTGGGTTCTTTGGCACCATGGAAGGTACTTGATTGTAAAACTTTGCTTCTTTTTTTTTTTTTTTTTTTGAATTTCTTTCCTTGCAGATAACATGAGTATATTGTCTTGTCTATTATTTTGGACAAAATCAAATTTTAGAAGCTGGAGTAATCTAATTCTCTATTGCTCAGAGGAAAATGGTATAAGAAGTGGTCGTTTGAGTACCCTACTAATTTTTTAGGAAGTATCAAAATTACTTGCGTTTTTGTTTGTCAAATTGATAGCTCCCAATGAAACTGACTAGTAATGGACATGCTGTGATTTGCTAAGCATGACATCTTAGTTGCTGCAACCTAATTATTTTGTTGTTTGCTAAGGAGGACGGTTGTTTAGTCCTTTGCCTATGTCGTGTACCTTGTTTCTAGAATTGAACTTGTGACGCTTGCAATGTCAAGTTCGTCTCTTGGTTTCACAATCTCTTTTGTCCTCATTGAAGGAAAATTTAAATTTCACTGAAATCATATTAACACCTTTCTGGTGTGGGTAATGATAAGCAATTGCATTATGCTTGTCTCTTTCTTGGTTTGATTTGTTTAATTCTAATGCTTATATTGCTGGTTTTGGACATTTACTACTTCACTGCATTATATGACCATCGCCTACGGTTCCATGCCTCCAGTATTCTTGACATTTAGGAGTCATAGTCCATAGACGCAAAAGCATGAAGTTCTCTTATTGAGTTGGTAGTTATTTCAGTTCATTGTTTGCTTCCATGGAGGTTCTAAGTAAAAAGGACAATAAAATGAATTATCTTTGGTGGATTTGCAACGTGGGTAAGGATGGAGGGATCAATGTTCACAGGTAACCTAGAAGTTATCTTCTTGTTATGTTCATAGAAAAGTATTGTTATTTTGGTGATTCTTATAATTAAGTAGCCTATTGTGTTCTGCAAGTCCCAAAGACATCTTTTGTTGGAAGTGGTTGAAGCAGTTTGCATAGCGTATGAATGCCTTATAACCTCATTTTCTCAACTCTTCAATCACTTTTCTCATCACCTTGCCAAAATCGCATAATCTGATCCCCGTCTGTTTAAGATTCAGAGAGAATTATTATATAATAAAAGAGGAGCAACATTCTGAATTTTTATCCTCATTGTTGTAGCTCTGCAGCTGATGGAGAATGATGTTGTTGCTGTAATTGGCCCACAATCCTCTGGAATTGCTCATGTTATATCTCCTGTGGTTGATGAGCTCCAGGTGCCACTGCTTTCATTTGGGGCAACAGACCCCACACTTTCTGCACTCCAGTACCCATACTTCCTCCGCACTACACAGAATGACTACTTTCAGATGCACGCCATTGCTGATTTGGTTGATTACCATAATTGGATGGAGGTAATTGCCATCTTTGTGGATGATGATTATGGTAGGAACGGGATTTCTATTTTGGGGGATGCACTTGCAGCCAAACGGGCCAAAATCTCCTACAAGGCAGCATTCCCACCCGGTGCCACAACTAGTGATATCAATAATTTGCTAGTGGGAGTAAAAATGATGGAATCTCGGGTTTATGTGGTACATGTAAATCCCGACTCTGGTTTGAAAGTCTTCTCTACTGCGAAGAGTCTTGAGATGATGTCCAGTGGCTATGTGTGGATTGCTACAGATTGGCTTGCTTCATTCTTAGACTCTTCTGTTACTGTTGACCCAGACACAATGGATCTCCTCCAAGGTGTAATTGCACTTCGTCATCATACTCCTGATTCTGATAGCAAACGGAGTTTTGTGTCTAGGTGGAATGACCTTAATAATGGGGCGAACTCTAGCCTAAATTCTTATGCATACTATGCCTACGATTCTGTCTGGTTGATTGCCCATGCTCTCGATGCTTTTTTCAGTGAAGGTGGAAATATTTCATTCTCTAGCAACCCCAGGCTGCAAGATTTCAATGGAAGCTTGCTGCACTTATCGGCACTCCGAACTTTTGATGGAGGTGAGCAGTTGCTCCAAGCACTACTTGCAGCAAACTTCACTGGTTTATCTGGTCAGATTGCATATGATTCTGATAAGAGCTTAGTTCATCCAGCTTTTGATGTCCTCAACATTGGAGGGCTTCCACGAACAATTGGTTATTGGTCAAACTATTCTCACCTCTCACGTATTGCACCAGAATACCTATATTCAAAACCCCCAAACACATCTACAAGTAGTCAACAGCTTTCTCCTGTTATCTGGCCTGGTGATACAATAGAAAAGCCTCGGGGTTGGGTGTTCCCTAACAATCAGAAGCCGTTGCGGATTGCGGTACCAAATCGAGTAAGTTACCAAGAGTTTGTGGGCAAATCTAAGGATCCCCCAGGTGTAAGAGGATTCTGTATTGATGTTTTTGAAGCTGCAATCAACCTATTACATTACCCTGTCCCTCACCAATATGTGCTATATGGAGACGGCGTGAGAGAACCTAGCTACAACAACCTTGTGTATGATGTCTATCAAAACGTGAGTTTCTGTTTTGCACATATAATTCGAAATTTTAAAATTTAAACTAATGGGCTATGCTAGTTGTAAAGTGTTCAAATTAATATCTTTTAGCTCTGATGCATAAAATTTAGGTACATTATATGTGGGTTTTATGAGGAATTTTGTTCATAGTCGATGCATTTTGTTGCAGTCATATGCAGTGAAAAGTGTGGAGGATTTTTGTTGAATTGAATTTTGTGTTGGTAATGACTACCTATTTAATGTCAATTTGCAATTATTGTAGTGTATATACTATATTGACATTTGTTTTATATAACTAACAAAACCTTTGAAAATTTAGTCCTTGCAATGGTGTTGCAGTATGCTGCATTTCTTCAGTTCTGGTATATGTACAAGTATATGACAAGGTGTTCTAATTCCACATTTCTGTTTGGAGTTTATTTTGTGATACTACTGTATCAAATTGCTAGAATGACTTTTTGCTCCTTGTGGATATACCTGAAATTGAAAGTATTTCTCTCATTTTTTTTTTAATCACAGAAATTTGATGCAGCTGTTGGGGATATCACAATTGTAACAAATAGAACAAGAATTGTTGATTTTACTCAGCCTTTCATGGAATCAGGACTTGTAGTGGTAGCACCGGTGAAAGAGGAGAAGTCAACTGCCTGGGCTTTTCTCAGACCCTTTTCAGTAGAAATGTGGTGTGTAATTGGTGCCTTCTTTCTTTTTGTGGGAGCTGTTGTTTGGATACTGGAACATCGGTTGAACCCTGAATTCCGTGGTAGCCCTAGCCAGCAACTCATAACGATCTTCTGGTAGGTAATATCTCAACTTGTTGGGTCCTACACTGATTAAAACTGCATGCATTGTTTTTCTCATATGACTCCTTGAGTGAGCAAAAAGCTGAGGTTTCTTGCTTCTGAAATTGGTCTGTTCATCTATCTAAATATTCAGGCAACCTATAGCTTAGAAAAGCTCTTTAGTCTGGTATAATGTACTGATATGTAATTCAATGGTGCAGGTTTAGTTTCTCCACAATGTTTTTTTCTCACAGTGAGTGGATTGGAAGCTCTTCTATGTTCTCCTGTATGCTTTAGTGACTTGGTCTGAAACTCCTGATTTTCTTCCTTATCACTTGCCCAATTACAGGAGAGAACACTGTGAGTACACTAGGTCGTCTGGTGCTGATCTTGTGGCTGTTCGTAGTATTAATTATTAACTCAAGTTACACGGCTAGTTTGACATCGATCCTCACAGTGCAGCAGCTGACATCACGCATAGAAGGGATTGATACTTTGATTTCAAGCTCAGAACCAATTGGAATCCAAGATGGCTCATTTGCTCGAAATTATCTGATTGACGAGCTCAACATTGCACCATCTAGGATCATAGAGTTGAAAACGCAGGAAGAGTATGTCAAAGCACTTCTACTCGGGCCAAAACGTGGAGGGGTAGCTGCCATTGTCGATGAGCTTCCCTACATCGAGCTTTTCTTGTCTAAAGCTAATTGCAAATTCAGAACTGTTGGGCAGGAGTTCACCAAAAGTGGATGGGGATTCGTAAGTTCCAATATTAAACTGTTCACATCTTACGTGTGAGGCTAATGTGATCAGTCTGTTCACATTCTCTGCAGGCATTTCAGAGAGACTCTCCTCTTGCAGTGGACATGTCAACGGCCATCCTTCAACTCTCAGAAAATGGGGATCTCCAAAAAATCCACGACAAATGGCTCCTGGACAAGTCTTGTTCTATGCAAGCCAGTCAAGTTGATGTGAACGAATTATCGCTCAATAGTTTTTGGGGTTTGTTCCTCATTTGTGGCATTGCGTGCTTCCTAGCTCTCTCAATTTTCTTTTGTAGAGTAATCTGTCAGTACAACAGATACACGAAAGATCAAGAAGAAAAGGATGTTGATGATGTCGAACCAGCGAGGCACGAGGCAGGATGTAGAGGTCCGGTTAAGTTACCTAGTTTCAAGGACTTGATCGATTTTGTTGACGAAAAAGAGGCTGAAGTCAAGGCCAAGTTTAAGCGAAAGAGTAGTGATTTGAAACAAAAACAAGTTAGCATGAGCTCAGATGGTCAATGCAGTTCACCTTCACAATAGATTTGTTTTCATTTGAGCAGCATTTAAGTAGATACATGCAGGTTATACTCGCATGTTTAGAAGCGAAAAAGTGGGAAAATGAGGGGGAAAAGAGAGAAAAGATTATCACCATTTTTCTTTTATTTTCTTTTCTTTAGGAGTAGAGGTTCTGAGATATAGATAAATTGGATTATTGTATTATATTATATTTTTCTAGTGGAGGTTTAAGAATGATTTACAAAATGTTTTGGTGAACCTTCTCTGTCACTTCTTGTTTGCCCAACCTTCCACATGATCTTGGCTAGTTGTTCTTGTGCTGTGGTTCCCACTGGCATTGGAATTTTCAGGGGAAAAACACCACATTTAAGGAAACATAGTTGCATTTCTTAGCTCAGATGTTTTTCAAGCTAAACAAGTACACCTGAACTGATTTTATACAACTCCCAATTACAGTTTCTGCAATTGGCAATTCCTCTTGCAGACCTGGCCACGGGCGGTTCCAACTGAAAGCCGGCCTACGATGTTCCGGTCCTGGAAAACTGGCCCATGACGTTCCAGTCCAGTACCGTACTAGAGCTTCCATTCTAGTCTGGGCCGAAACCTGATTCTCAATATTTTGAACCGGAAATGAAATTAGTAAGAGAAACAAATACCAAATTCCTTTGGATTGAGTGATCAGATATTTTACTTCCTAAATTAGAGGTATTGAATTTGAGTTTTGGGAATGGTGAAAAAGAATTTGGGAGGATCAACCTCTAAATGGGTCTCACAGAGTTCAAACCGGATTAATCAGATAAAATTCATATATCGATAATAAAAAAAAAAAAAAGTAAGAGAAACAGATACCTTTTTCTTTTAACTTGACATATGGTATACAGAAATCCGAGTAGTTGTACTGTCTAATTAGGGGTTAGCTTTTTTTTTTTATTTTTATAATTTAAATTCAAAATCTTAATTAAGAAATTCAGTCTCCTGTAGAGAAATAGATACTTGTAAGTAATCTAATAACCTTAGGTCGTCTTGTCTGCAACAATTTCAAATGGAAAAAAGGTTTATGTTGCAGAGAAGACTTTAGTGACTCGCAACTAAAGGATTTTGTCTAAGTGGGGTCCGAAAAAATGTGAAAAAGCATGTGGGGTCGATTTCATTGGCAAGACCTTGGAGACATGCTACACAGATGGCAAAACTTCATGGCGTCCAAGTATTTTCTGCCATCAACGTCACGAACATCTGAAGATACATTGCTTATCTTTTATCCATCCTACAACATATCTTAAAATAATAAAGATTTCGTTTCATTAATTTATGATTATAGCCTTAAATTGATGCTGCTACTAAGAGAGAGAGAGAGAGAGTTTCTGTCTTCAATGGGACAATTTAGTGATCACAAATCCCCTATCCTAATTTGATGATTCCATATTCGAATTATTTATGTAATCAAAAAAAAAAAAAAAACAGAGAGAGAATTCCTAATGCCATGAGAAAATTGATCCATCTATATATTTAATACATGTAAAGATAGAGAGACGAGTAGCTGTTGATGCTCTTAAATAAAATAGGTTTGATGGAGAACTTTCTTACCATATACCAAAATCCTCTTACAAATATTGTAATTTTATTTTCATATGACTTTGTGAATGTCACTTATGGCACAAGTGGTATACGCCAACGGTTATTGTTGGTGCACAGGGTAATTTTTTATATCTTTCTCGGCCTTTTGGCTATGATCAAGTGTTGGTGTAAAGCGTAATTTTTTATAGTGAATATATTCGAGTTTTGATAATAATTCTGATTTATTTAATAATTATACGAAGTAAAAAGAAATATCTCGTTATATAACTCAATAGAAAAATGGATATTGCTTAACGATATAATTTATTTGGTGGTTGAATAAATAAAAAACATCTCCTATAACATAGTCTTGTTAAGAAAGTATAACTTGCCACCAATAGCCAATTGCTCGAACTGAAATTTTTGAAAAAATAATTTAAAATTTTTAATGTGCATTTTTAATCACATTTTAAAAAATACAGTTAAAAATATTAAAATACATTAAAATTATACAAAAATATTAAAATTCTTAAAATAGGACTTAAATCATTTAAAATATTATATATTTTCAAAAAATATATTGTCCAATCTTCCCTTCCTATTATATTTTATCCCATTAAAACAAATTTATGGCACCCCTTTGCACCATATTGTTTCTTGTGTTTTTGTTAATGAAATCTTCCATAGGAGAATGGAATAATTCCTTATACCCGATGCCCATCAAAAGAAGATTGACACGTTTATGTATTTTATACATGTGAAAAGGATAGGTGTTAAGATCAATCGATGATCACAAGGTGGTGCCTCCCCTCACCGTACCCCTAAAAAAATAAAATACAAATATCATGAGAGAGAAACAAATGAAGCTGTACCAACATTTATCGGTATAGGTGAAAAGAATACATTCGTCTTTTAATTAAGTCATGAGTTCGATTCTCCTTGAACACGAAAAAAACAAATAATATTAAGAACTTTCCCCTCAAATGAAATCCGACAGTCAGGTCAGTCTGAATTAATTGGGACGAAATCTCAGATATCAGACGGTGACCTAGCCATTGGGACAAAAATAAAAAAAAAAAAACAAATGAAGATGCCAAAAACAATTATTTAATTTTGCAAAAGTTTACAAGTTGGATATATGATTTACTTGCACACCCATAATAATATTTGTACTGATTTTTTTTATTACTTATTTAATTAATATCCAAAATTATATTCTAAATAATCTGAATCAAGCTAAGTTATCCTAATGTAATTTTTTTTTTATTCTTAAAATTTGAATTCAAATTTTGATTAAAGGATATAACGATTTTCTCACTGATTCAAGTGTCTATATCGGTGTATTTGTACTTATCTAACGTGACATCAGAGAATGAAGTCCATTATTTCATGGGGGGACCTTAATTTTTTTTTTCCATTTTTAAGATTACTTGTTTTTGTTAATAATTGTTTGGATTTGTTTAGTTGTCATATCTTATACCAACCCATGATCCTAAACTAATTTAATTAGTTGTTAGGTAATTGCAATGACTTATAAGGCCTACATGTGGAGCCCTTAGAATCAAATTTTAATCGCTAAATATCAACGTGTAAGACACTTACATCATCATTATTAACAACCAACTCAAACCTTTAAATAACAAAAATTATTATCATTATTATTATCGTCAACGAAACTCATACTTTGTTTGTTGAATAACCGATAACCTCTTAAATAAAATTTTAAATTCAAATTTTGTATAGAAAGAAAAACAAATGCCAAAGAAAGATTTCCCCCTTAATGAGTCAACTCGATTTGAATCGAATTTAGTCAGATTTAATATAATTATCAGAGAAAAAAATATTATTACGTAATGAGTTGAAAAAATTTTCTGTTTTAATGATAAGTTTTTTTAAAATTAATGTCGAGTTCTATTTTAATGTAAATTTTAATGGGTTTTGATTTATTTGGAAATAAATTATAAGGGTTTAGAGTCTTTTCTTAATTTTCTCAACTATATCAATACGTTGCATATAATTATAATAAATTCAATTCAATTTGAATATTACTTATAGACCAAATTTTTGTACCACTCTTCCATAATTTCCTAAAATCCCCTCAAAAGTACCACTAATCCAACTTTTCAAAACTACTATTTTTACACACAAGTTAGGCATAATCCATTTATCAAAATTAGGTCTTAAACCCCATATCATATCTTAGCTTCCTTCTTCAAATTTTACTCTCTTTCCACAAAAGGATAAATATCATGGAAGTTAACCCTTTTGGATCAATCACCTAGCAATAATATTTATTAGTTTTTTATTTTTTTTTAACAATTTTAATCTTTATCAGGTGTTAATATGGAAAAAAAATATTTTTAATTTTTTAAAATAATAAATAACATAAAATTATAATTTAAGAATTGAATTATGTGTTGTTTGCAGGTATGCACACGTGGCTTACGCTCACCGCCCAGACCACATCCCCAAAAGCCTCAAAGTCTTTAGAGCTAGGAAGCAACAAGTGTTACACGACAAATTACATAAAAACAAGCCGACCTTTGGACTAAGCTCTTTGTAAACGGTCAATTACCCAATCACGCACCCACATCTAGAGAGAGAAAGAGAGGAGAGAGAGAGAGAGGGGCCAAAAAAGCATAATGAAGGGGGAGGAAGAGAGAAACAAGGTTAAGCTACCATTTGCATGGCTAATAGAGAAGCTAACTTTAAAAGGGGTATCACAAAATTTATACAAGAGTTCGAATACTAGGTTGAATAGCAAACATCGGAAAATGCAGGGTGTCAACCTACGGCGAAGAATTCTACGGCGGGTGTCTACCCTCCGGCGATGTTTCCGATCACTCTGGCATAGATCGCTTATTTGTTCTCTGCAGAATAAGCCCACTGGTCAATACACACAGCTATTGACTCAGTACTCCTCACTCTGTTCTTCCAATTCGAATTCTATTAACCAGGAGAATCTTAACAACAAAAGCATTACGCCGTCTGTTCAGAACAATAATTTGATTTGCCGAGGTTATGACACCGATTCCGATTTGGTTACGCTTAAGATTAGTCTTCTCGGTGATAGCCAGATTGGGAAATCTACTTTTCTGGTTAGTAATCCTTTTGCAATTTCTCTTTTTCAGGCAATGAAACAGAGCAATATTCTTTCAATATTTAAGTTCGTGATTATGAATTTTGAGAAAATTCAAGTTTTTGTAAATTTTTAAAATGGGTATTTCTGTTAAATTTTGTTTGGAAAGCGTTCTCCCCCCCCCCCCAATTTTTTACTTGTAGGGAATGAAACGGAGGAAAGACTACTGTTTCATCTTTTAAGGTCATTAGCATGAATCCTGATCAAGATCATGGTTTTGGAAAAATTGAGAGAAGGTTATCGCTTGTTTGTTAGTTATCTTTTATCTTTTTATTTTTTTGGATTTAGAATTTTCTAATCACACTTCTGTGATTTTTTTCCCCGTTCATATTTCCGGCAATAATTTTATTAAATTATTATTTTTCTTAAGATAAAGGAAATCAATTTTTGGGGACAAATTTACTGATGGGTATTGCTTCCTTTTCGTTTTTGATGATTTTTTTTTTCAATTTTAAGTTTTTTCTCTGAAATCACTTCCCTTTTTATCTCCATTATATTTTTCTCATAAATAATTGATATCCCTTATCTCAATTCGAGTCAAGTTGGATTTTAAAAGACAAAATCTTCTCGGTACAACAGTTCATTTAAGGAATTAGTGTCAAATTAGTATCCAATCAACTAGGGTTAGGTTGGATGGCAATGAAATAGAGCATTATAATTTAATTTTCAGTTTAGTATAATGAATATTGAAGAAAATTGAGAAAATTTCGCAAATTTACCGAATGGGTATTGCTTAATTTTCAATTCTGACGAAAATTTGTTTGGATTAGAAAATTCTCTCTCTCTCTCTCTCTCTCTCTTTTCCCCTAAAATGACATGAATGTTTGTTTTCCTTGCTATGAACAGAGTACTCTTTCATTATTAATTTAGTGATCATCAATCTTGGCAAAAACTCAAGTTTTGGATAAATTTACAAAACGGGTATATATTGATTGCTGTTACTATGTTTATTATATCATGAATTTCTGGTTGGATTCACAAATTTTTAATGTTATTATTATTATTATTATTAAATTTAAGGTTATGGTTTCTTGATATTTTTCTCTGTTTCTGTTCATGATTGTAGATAAAGTACGTAGGGAGCGAGAAGGAACAGAGAATTCAGAAGGTGTCGGGTTTAAATTTGATTAATAAAACTCAATATGTTAAAGGTGCTCGAATATCCTTTGGCATTTGGGAAGTTGGAGGTTTGTCAACTCTCTCTCTCTCTCTCTCTCTTTAGTAGAAAATCTTTTTGGAGATATTAATTCATGAAGAAAAAGAAAGCAGGAGATGAAACGTCTGAAGATCACCTTGCAATTGCTTGTAAAGACTCTGTAGCTATCTTGATCATGTTTGATCTAACAAGCCGGTGCACTTTAAATAGGTAATCAAACTTATATTTTTATGTCTATTTTTCACCAAAATTTTCAAGAATATTCTAATTTTCCTAACTCTGAAAATATGGCAGTGTGAAATGGTGGTATCAACAAGCAAGGAAATGGAATAAGGTAACTATCGGGGAATGTGATTTCTTGTTCTTGTTTTAGCATCCCATGTCTCATCAAAATCCAAACTTTCTTTGCACAACCATAACTATGTTCTTGATTTTTGCAGACTGCAATTCCGATACTAATAGGGACCAAATTTGATGACTTTGTCCAACTTCCAATAGATTTGCAATGGACAATCGCAACCCAGGTATACAAATAACTCTCTCTCTCTCTCTCTCTCTCTCTCTCTCTCTCTCTTTCTTTATCTAAGTTTTATATTAAAAATTTGAAAACGAAGAGAGAGAGAGAGAGAGAGAGAGAGAGAGAGAGAGAGAGAGAGAGAGAGAGAGTGGAGATTAATTTAATTTTATTTTTTTGTCACTTGTTTTGTTGGGGGGTGGTGGTGGTTTTTCAACAGGCAAGAGCATATGCAAAAGCCATGAATGCGACGGTGTTCTTTTCAAGTGCAACATACAACATCAATGTGAATAAGGTCTTCAAATTTATCACTGCAAAGCTCTTCAACTCACCCTGGACACCGCAGCGTAACCTGACAATTGGGGAACCCATTGTTGATTTCTAAGAAATATCACTCTGTGCCTTTTTTTAATAGGGCTTGGGTAGATTGCCCCACCCACCCTACTTGTTTATGATCACAAGATATGGCAACCGGTCGCCGGAATGATGTTGATCTCCGGTGACAAACGAGTTGTTTATTTGTTTAGAGTAGAAAGAAATAGAGTACGAAAGAGGCACTCTTGGAATCCATGTTCATGTAAGGAAAAGAAAGGAAGAACGAATGGAGAAGCCTTTCTGTGCCTCTTTGTTGTCGAACACTTTCCTCATCAATTGGAGTCATCTCTCTGAAGGCCACGTTGATTTTGACATAAAATCTTTTAAATTGATGAGGCATCTATTATCAAATTCATCCTATATGGAATGATGGAAGAAAACATGAACTAAAGTTGATTATACCACTAAAAAATCATAGAATATAAATATATATAGCATTCTAAATAGTATATTTGATGGTATTTTTTAAGAAAGTAAATTTGAATTTTAATAATAATTCTAATTTATTTAATAGCCATATGAAGAATGATTATTTTTATCTTGAAACTCTATAATAATTACACAATAAAAAGAATAAATTGAATACGTAAATTTTTACGATAAACAAAATTCTCTATATGATAATGTCGGTAGAATTGCTATCTTAATTGCTTTCAAGATTATATTGCTTTTAATTGAAGTAACGGAGTATTAGGATTAATATTATTATATTGCTTTCATCTCTAATATGGTATTAATTTTATTTGGTATAATTCTGTATTAGGGTCATAGAATTTGTAGGTGCAAATATGATCTCTTCATTTTTCCCTTGGAGAGCAAATCTTGGCCACATTTTCTCACCAGATTTTCATACCATGTGTGTATATCTACAGAATTAGTAATTATTAGATTAATCAAGATTCAGTAGTTATGCCACAGCAATCGGATTAATCAAGATTAGCTGTCCAATGATCAAAAGATTGGATAATACAGATGGTCTCAATTTGATGTTTGAATTATGCAATGGCCATTGATTTGGATGGTCACGATTTGATCATATGACCTAAAATTAAAATATATGAGATAGTTAAGATTTGATTATTATTGTTACTTTTTGTTTACACGGAACGGGAAACTAATATCGCAAAAAAGTTATTCCCCGAATATCATTCAATAAGGCCTGATAGACCTCACAAGGCATCGAATACAATTCATGAATTCCAGAAGAAAACAGACTGACCAAGATGTATTAGGTCTTTCACCAAAAAAAAAAAATGTATTAGGTCATCAGTACAATGGCTACCCACTCTAGGAATAAACTGAACACAATGGATCATAGGTTGTCTCATTAAACTGTTGCACTCCTGGATAATATGAAATCCTAGGTGACATGAGGTGACATCGGAAGCAAGAGTCTCCACAAGCTATGTAGAATCCAACTCAATAATCATTGGGGATAATTTCTTACAAATAATTAATGACAACCCTTCCCAAACTCTCCATGACTCTGTCGCAAAAGGGTCCATCACTTCTAGACTACCCACAAATCCACGAATCCATAAGCCAAACTCAGCCACCCTGTCTAGAGAGAATAGGATGCCATAAAAAACCTTACAACATCTTACCTTGCAAATGGCCCAAAGGGTAGATGCAGAGGCTAAGGGCCATGGGATGCCCCTATTCATGGCATAAGAGTGACTATTTTGGGTCAGCCAAATACTTTCTGGAAGATGTGAGGAGACCAAGTTACTAAGGAAAGAATTGTAGGTAATCCGAGATCAAACCTGTTGAGTAACTGAACATTCATTGAAAAGGTGAGAGGACGATTCTGTGAACCCGTTACAAAGGGGACAAGTAAGGTCATTAGTGAGGCCATGATGGAACCGGCATTATTCGTTAACAAAACTCCATGGGCTACTAACCATACCATAAACTTAATCATATCCCGGCAACGGTACCTCCAAATCCACCTCCACGATCGAGGTGATTCAAGTCCTGAGAGCAAGTGGCCATGAAGTATGACATAGGTAAAGCGAACTGAAAACTTCCCCCGACGGTTCTCCTGACCAATTGATGAAGGCTTAAGAAGTCACATCCCTAGGAATCATAATTGCCCGGATCTCTTCCACAATGGGGGCTGGAAGCATGGATTCCAGTTTCGACAAATCTCATTGTCGATCTGAAGTAATAACTGACTCGTTGTCTTAATTCTTTAGGAAGGCAAAAGTTCTGAAGTAGCCCGATGAATCAAAGGCACTGAACCAACCCAACGTTCATCCAAGAATTTGATAGTCTCTTGATTTCCCAAATTCCAACTAATGTCCTCCGTCAAGACCTCTTAATTTGCAAAATTCCATACCAAAAAGGCAAGCAAATAGTCGGGCGTCCACAGTGCAACAAGTTCTATGTCTCAAATACTTGCCCCACATAACCTCACACCAAAGGGTTGGATCGCCCGACAAAAGCCACCAACCCAATTTAGTAATAATGTATTCAACAATACCTACTTATAATAACGATTTTCAAAATTAAATTATATGAGTTCAATTCAGCCCTATTTGACAATTACTAAATCTGTGAATATTGATACATATTTTAAAATTTATAATGGTCGAACGTAGGTAGTCGGCGCAGGGATTTAGAATACCCGAGAAATATAAGCCAAACCAACCACCAAGACCACCTAAATTTTCTAGGGAAAATGAATTGAACAAGGCCTCTTATCTGGAAGGCCACCACGCAAAGATCATTAAAGTCCCGCCTGTCCTAAAAAGGTTCCCTTCACAACGGCAGAATTGTATTTCAACCCATATTTCCACTCACACCCTCACATCTTTGACCAACTTTCAAAGTTTCAACCATCCAAGATCCCCATTTCCCTTTCATCAGATTCAGACACAGGACAGACAAAGGTCCCATGAAATATTTTCGCTTGCTTTCATAAAAAACAAGAACAAACCCAACAATACTCACGACACAGAAAACCTCTTAGAAGAAATGGGTGTTTTGGGAAAGCTTTTGGATGCAATTCTCATCATATTCTTCCTTGTGATTGCTGTAGGAGCACCTCTGATTGACTCACAAACATGTTTCCCTAGCCACATCTTTCCCGGTTACCTTGTTGACCTTCATGCGTGGTACAGTCGTGAATATGGGGACTATTTGCTCGTTGAAAAGCCTGATTTCTTTGTGGGTCTTGTCTGGTTGGAGCTTCTCTTTCAATGGCCTCTCTCTCTCATCAACATTTTTGGGATCCTTGGTGGGAAATCTTGGGTGGGCACCACCTGTTTGATCTATGGTGTCTCTGTAATGACTTCTCTGGTAAATCTGTCCTTTCATCACTTTTTTTTTCCTCAACTTGGTTTTTGCATTATTTTGTTTTCATTTAAAGCACTTTGATAATTGCCTGGAATTTCAAGAAAAGGTCTTTGCTTGAGGGAAAAAAAATGGGACAAAATATATGAGTTGGTCTGGATTCTTAATCTAATTCATGCTCAACAGATTATTAAAAATGGGCCAATGTTGTTTTTGTCATGCATATGCAGTTTTTTTCACTTTTCTTCACAGATTTGGTAAGTGGTTCAATTGGTGTTTTAATGGACAAAATGCTAAATTTACTAAGATTTATTTTACCCATGCAGAGCTGCATTTTACGAAATAACTCACTATTCCAAAAGCTTGGTTTGTGGATCTGCCACTATAATATACCATGAAAATAGATTGCGCCACTGTAATATAATATGGTTTTATCCCCGCTGGTTTTGTCTGCATCTGTTTTGCGGTTGAACTTTTTCTGGTTTAGGTTGTACCTTGTTTGGGCTTGAATTCCTGTTTTGTTATGTCCCCAGTACGGGCCAGTGTTTTGTTAGGGTTCTCTTGCCGTCGGGGCTTAGCCCTCCTGTAGACCCAAACAAAGAAAAAAAAAGAGAGAGGATAATTTCAAAATCTTAACCTGGTAAAGAATGATGAGAATGATTCATGATCTTTGATACTAATTCATTACTTGTGTTTAGTTACTTTAAAAGCTAAAACTGCCATTACTTCCTGTTTATATTATATGCACGCAATGACATGAAACCAGTAAGTGTTGGAGGATGAATCGGCTTTTGCTAGCCTAAGATGGAGACCTTTATGAGGCCAATTTTTTTTGCAGGGATTAGGGAAGAGAACCTAGTTTCTTAAAGTCTTCTACGTTAGTGTGGGTTTGATTGATGTTGGCAAACTTATTGGTCTACTGGTGCTGGTCCATGTCTTAATAAACTTCTATGAGAAGGGAAAGAATCAATAAAAAGACTGAGAAGGATTGCAAAATAGCAGTAAGCTTTATTTGCTTAATGTCTATGAGAATTGTTATGCTGATGATTGGTACACTTTGTAGCACAAGGCTTTTAGATAACACTGGTCAGTTGAGGTTGCTTTGTTGCTTGTGGTTGCTGCAATAGCTTCAGGTTCAGGCCGTGTTCAGAAAATCTCAACTTGACTTGATTTGCTTTAACCAGCCTTTATTTTGTCTAATTCTATTTGTAATATTTTATTAACTAAAATAATTCTTTTTTTTTGGGTTATAAATATAAGATTCTGCAAGTCTAAATCAAATTTCTTCATGAAAGAACCAAAATTATCATTAAATTAATAATTTTTAATATCAAAGATTTTACCTAATCTCCTCAACTTTCCCAAATGGGTGGGTAGTTTTTTGTGTCTCCCAACTCTTGCATTTATGTTCCATGATTCTGATGTTTTGTGTGCATTATTTCAGGCAGCTATAATGGCAGAAATGATTGGATCTGGCAAGGCATCTGAAAAACTTTTCAAGATGTACTCACCTTTTGTGGGATTTGCTGTCTTGGCCTTCCTGCGTGGCCTATTTACTAGTTGTGGCAAGTCATCCTCTGATAATGGCAAAAGACTTGTTCTTGCAAGGAAAAAGAGGGCTTAAGAGAATGATATTGCAGCTTCAAAATCGGGTACTAGTTTTGTTGTTTTTTGAGGAACAAGTTTTGTTTTTGTCCAAGTAACCTGGGTTTGGATCATTGATGCGTTGTGGTCAGTGTGAGTTCTGTTTAAAAACATGGATTTTGGCAAGTTTTCTGGTATCTAGATACCATTTTGGCTTCATTATTTTCTTTCTTGTATGATTGGAATGATAAAGGCTCATAGCAGAAGCACTGACATAAATTGGAAGGATTCATGTTGAAGCTATTGGTTGATGCTGAAGAACAAATATCCACCTGAAAACAAATTGGCTGAATCAAGATCCCTCATGTGGTTATGAGTTGCTAATATAAAATTTTAGGACATCTTTGTAGTTCTTGCTTTGCCGTAGACGATTGGTGGTGTTTGGGAACCTCAGAGACAAGAATCCCCTTGGGGTAATAAAGTAATAATGGTAGCCTCAGTCCATCAACCAGCTTGACTGGCCTTAGCATGTCGAGGCCACACTGAGAGGCTCAAGACAACCCTCAAAATTCTGGTCTTCCACAAGTGGGGGTTAAACTTCAGCAGCCAACAGCCCCTATCAGTCTGATGTAGAGGTGGTCATGAGGCCAGTTCAGTCTGGACCTGAGCTGGAATTGGCCTGTTGACCCGGTTATGGTCCCAAGACCGGATAAAAAAATGGTCTCATCGGGTTCATATATTTTGGGACCAAAACCAAAATCTTTTGAAAAAAAAAAAAACAAAACCAATAGCATTTGAACCAGAAACATAATTAAATGATAAGTGAAGTTCCGGTGAGGACACAAAATGGTAAAAAATTATTACTTACGTGTTTTTTTTTAGATTTAATGTTTGAATCTTCGTGAACGTATGTATTTTTTTTTTATTTTTGTGATTTGTCGTGTAACTAAAAAATAAAAAAAATAAAATGTGAAGTGAAAAAGGATAGAGATCATCCTCTTTAAACAAAGTAAATTAAATTGGGGTGGGGGGGGGGGGAGATGAAAAAGAAGTTTATACCTGTAGAAGATTTCATCGCCATCTTTATGGTTGGAGAGGTTAAAATCAGAAGATTAGCTTCAACTATAGCTAGTCTAAAACCTTCAATCCTACTGAGAAGCTCCGATTTTTTGGGGAATTTTGAAAGAACCCATAATGTTCGAACTTAGGTCTCCTTTGTGCTCTTCTTTAGATCCAATGTCCGGCGGGGAGGAAGAAATTTCATGGAAAAAATACGATAGCATTTGATATATCAATTTAGTTCTTTCACTTAAAATTAAGCACACTAATTTTGTTCTAAAAAAATCATCAGTTTAAATAGTATTTTCTCTTTCCAAATACATTAATTCTAATTTTTTTTTTCTAAAATAAGTGAACTCAATTTTTTCGCACATTTATTTTCTTTCCCTAGAAAAATTAATTTTTTTTTCTCTCTGAACACATTGATTTTTAATTTTTTTTCTAAAACAATAAATTTACTTCAAATTTTCTCTCTTGAAACAAAATTATCTTAAAATTTGTAAATATATTAAGTTTCTCCCTAAAAGAACTTAATTATAATTATATATATATATATATATATATATTTTTGTGGGTGGGTTTTAAAAGTATAGGTACTAAACACACTTAAATGAGGGAAAAATTTTAAGAAATTTTTACACCCTTCCCCTCCTACAAAACATGACCTTAAACACATAAAGACAATCTCTCTCTCTCTCTCTCTCTCTCTCTCTGTCTCACATAAACATCACTCCCTCCTCTCTCTCTCTTTCGCTCGGCCTTCTCTTGTCACCTCTCTTCACACACCCTTTGTTTCTTTACCTCATTTCTTGCTCCGCGATTTTTGGGATCAATTTCCTTCCAACTTTTTCTATAATTTAATTTATCTATCCTTTGATTTCTCTCTCTAGGTTCCTCTTTCTCCAAACTCTTGGTTAATTTGAAGACGCAAGATTGATTCTTCGATGCAATGATCGACAACTAATCTCTATTTCTGCCTGCCCTTTTTTTTTTTGCTAGATTTGATGATCTTAGGTGTTTGATTCCTGATAAATTTTCTGCTTCCACTGGTCAAGAATTATTCTCAAAGAACTGACAGAAAATTTTCTCTGTTTTAAAAAGGAACCAGACTGAAACCATTAACCTACCTTGAACTGTTAGGAACCGGAATTAAATCCGTTTGCCTGTTCAGGCTTGGCTTGGAGGTTTAGCAGTTGACCTCGAAAGTTATATGCAAAGAAACCCGTATCATGGCTGAAAGAATCGAAATATGGAGAGAAGGCAACCAATACATAAAGAACTGCTGTTCTTACAGAGCAAGGTTAACAGATTGTTATAGATGACAAGTATTCATAAGATAATCAGAAGAAAAATTTGACTAGCAGTTACTATTGAGTGTCCTTTAAGTTCTAAACTAGAGCATTCCAGTTAAATAAAACTACAAGATCAGATGCAAAAGCGAAAAAGAATTCAACTAGGACCTGCATGGCAGCAAACAAAAATCTCCCAGCTTAAGCCACTTCAAATGCATGATGCAAATGACCAAGAAACCCCACGGTTACTGAACATAAAGCATATCTCGACAATGAAACTTCATATTTCACCTCCGTAGTGTCTTGTTCACTTAGGTATACCTACCCGACCGAGTTCTCGTGTAGTATTACATACTCGCGGCTGCCAAACCAATACAAAAAAAGTAGATGAAGTATTTGAATTACAATCGTAAAACATTACTTGACTTACATCTAATGAACAAAAATAAAAATCAGCAGAGAGGACAAAAGATAAAGCTGGAGCATAACACTAAATAGCTAGGACATTGCAATTTGCATCAATTAAATAACTTTTCATGACAAGTATTTCGGAACTAGCAAGGCCATAATTTATATAATTCAATCTCACTACGGTTTTAATATTCTCTTGGACAAGAGACTGATCAATGTACGGATAACATATTAGTATCCCAACGTAAGTATCTCTAAAGTTTTCTAAGTGTCCTAAAATGTACGATTTAAAATATTGCTGCTTATGGACACATGTATGCACATACTTAGAGCAAAAAATAAAGGGCCTACAAAAGCACAATCTAGGATAGCTTGCAATGGGACAATTATTTAAAACGAAACAAGATTGCAGCAAGCTTCATACAAACAAGAAGGGCAATGTCTTTGGCCTACCTACTGTTTCCAAACTTAATAGTGTCCTTTTCTATCAGTTCATAATAGCGTTGGGGTTCAATGCGGTTGTCCTGCAACCACGAGCAACTGTCATTATAGAATCTTACCTTTCAGAAGGGAAAAATATTTGTATGTGTATACGTTTTCCTATAAGATATTTCATTATGGGGAAAATTGATCAAATTTCCAGATTTTCTCTCTTTGATAGGAAAATGTATACAACAACAACAACGACAAACTGAGCCATATTGGGATTAAGGCTTAGTTTTTTGTTGTTGTTGTTGTTGTATACGTTTTCCTATAAGAGAGAAAATCTGGAAATTTGATCAATTTTCCCCATAATGAAATATCTTTCAAAGCAAAACAGAAAATCACCAAACAGTCAGAATCAGTATGCAAATTTCAACAACCACATCAAAAATAAATAGATCAAAGATTAATGATAGGATGGGGCCCTAAAAACAAGACTTACATTAATGAATGTCCCATTTGTACTTCCAAGGTCCATCAAGTAAGGCCTAAAGCAGTTCAAAAATAAATAATCATATATTGGGATATTAAGCATCAGGGTTGCAATCAATAAGCTGTGCCGATCAATTCAGTACTCCAAACGTACCTCACTTGTTTTGCTAACATTCCATCTGGTTGCTCTTTTTCAACTTGCCTAAGAAGGAAATGAGGAAGTAACGTTAAAACATGAAGCAAAAAACTTGGTCACATAAACTTAAAAAAAAATGGTCATTAATTTTTTTATTATAAATAGAAAATATTCTTATTCTATTATTCTTATTCTATTAATTGATAATTTTAATTTACCGGAACTGGATGACAGCATGTTGCTTGCTGCATGATGGATGATCTGTAGGAACATCTGCTACTCTCCTCTCTCTCCCAAAAAGATAGCAGCTTTGTCTATGTATATATAAGGGCTCTGTACATCACAGATGTCAATAAGAAACCCAAATTGGTAAAGCAAACTTTGAAAACCACAGAGCATGAAGCTTGTAAACTCAACTAAGCAAAGAAAATAGAGTAAACAGGAAATCCAACAAAAATTACCATAAGGCACAGTACCAGGCAATTTGTTTGAATTATCAAAACTGCATCACTCCACAGTCCATGATCAATAACCATAAAGGAAACCCCCCCTCCCAAAAAAAAAAAGAAAAAAAAACCACACACACACACAACACACACACACACACACACAGAACGGGGAAAAAAAAAAGGCCATCATGACCACCCACAGAAGTTGAGATTTAATGAACATGCTTGCACAAGTACCAAAAAAAGAAAGAGGGATTGCCAAAACACAATTTCCTGGCATCAAATCAACATGGTTAAATGCCAACTCATCAAAGCCTTGTACAATGGAAACTAGCAAACCTCTGGCATCATCATTGTTGTTGTTATTATTATCATTACTAGGGTTCTTGGTATACACCATGAGTGTAAACATTGAAATAATGGAAGTTACTGTTGGCAAAAGTAATAAAAGTTACCCAAAAAAAATTACAATGTGTTTTTAAATTCAAATTTAAAGAAGTTTGTGTGAAGAGAGACAGGAAAGAGAGAGTGCTGAGGGAAAAAATGTGAAGTGAAGATATGTTTCAGGAAATAGAAGTTATATATATATAACCATCAACTTTGTCCTCACTGTTTTGAAACCATAAATTCAATATTTCAAATTTTAGGGTATTTTAGAAAGGAAAAGGCTAACATAACTCAAAAGCCCAAGCTTGAGAGCTGCTTAATAATATGTACAGATATTGCAAATATTGAAAGTAAACAGCAGATTACACATAAAGATAGAAAAGCACTAGTGCTATTTAACAAGAAGAAATCTGCACAAACAAACGTAAGCTAACATGAATATTGAAAACTGGGAGATCAGATTGATAGGATGAAGCAACATTATATAAATGTGTATTAAATGAATTAATCATGTGCTTCTTAATTAGCAAACTAAGTAATCTCTGATATGCACAATGCATATCATTGGAAACAAATATTTTAGGAAAACATTTAGAAATTAGTAAGAAAAAAGAATTCTAGAAAAAATAGTAACGTTCTTATTCCAGTTGATTAACAATCTTTTTAAAATTTCCTTCGTATTAGAAATGATTTTGAAGAGTTGTTCTTAGTAAGAATTATATGTTATTGTAAGCTCCGGTTTCTGCAATTTAAAGGGAGTGTGATCAATAAAGAAATAATTCTAATTCTCATAAAAGATGTATGGTAGGAAACTTGTTAGGGAACAAATTCTCAACCGGCACATCTAGGGTCTAAGAGAGGAAAAACTCTAGCAAGAGAAGAGAAATTCCCCGAAGATTATCGATTGACTAGATCCTGTACCAGAACTCGTATTAATTTGGTATCAGAGCCAACCGTCATGGAAAACTTTGCAGAATTATTTAGCTGGATGGAGAGATTCATGAGAGAATTTGAGTAATGAATGGAACAGCGAATGGAGCAACAACTAGCTAGGGTGGAGGAACTCCGGTAGAAGCTGCTGCAACAACAACAAACAACACTGATCTTGCAGATGGAAGGGCTTCTGTGAGAGCTGCAGGGGTGCAGCAAGATCCAAGAGGTGAGGAGTAGCAGCCACAGCTTTGCAGACCAATGGGAGGAAAGGAGTGGTTTGCTGGAAGGAGAGGCTGTCGTCCCCAAATAGTATCCTTACTTCAGGGACGCAGCAAAACCATTCAAGATGGCATCAAGTGATGCACCAGCACCAGCTCCATCTCTTACCACTGGTACTCCTGGGTTGTCAGCATCACCCCTGTTGGCCAAGTTTACTGCTGGAGATGGAAACCATGGCAATGCATCAACCTTGGTCTTTGGCAAGTTAGGTGTTTTATAGAAGCCTATGGAGCACCTTATGAAAGTGGTCAAATCAATGTCACAAAAGACATTTAAGCACTTTGATCAGTGACATTGGATCAGTTGTCAGTATAATTGACAGGATGACAGGAATGATGGATTGCAAAAAGGATCTATTAGAGTCTAGAGGAGACATTGTTAAAGCTCAGGAATTCCTCAGAAGGAAAGGCCTAGCAACTGCAGAAAAGAAAGCAAGGAAGGCCACTGTTGAGGGAAGAACTGGCCCATACATTTATGACAGCAGAATTGGTGTCTTCATAAAAGTGAACTGTGAGATAAATTTTGTCTCTCATGGAGATATCTTCAGAGAACTGGTTGATGGTCCTGCCAGACAAGTGACTACTTGTCCACAAGTGCAGTATCTTGTTACAGAAGTATGTCTTGATTCTAAATCTGAATGAAAGTGAAATTATGGGAAGTCCAAAGAAAAGGATGAGGAAGGAGGCTTCTGGGGAGCTCATGAAGACTTGAGAAGGCCAATCCTTAATTTGAACATAAGGACAAGCTCTTTATCCGCAAGGGGAGAAACGAAATGCACAATGCATATCATTGGAAACAAATATTTTAAGAAAACATTTAGGAATTAGTAAGAAAAAAGGATTCTAGACAAACTAATAGTTTTGTTATTTTATTTGATAACAGTTACCTTAGTTTTGGAATCCTTCATATTATAAATGATTTTAAAGATTTGTTTTTAATAAGAATTCTATTTTATTGTAAATCATAATTTCTCCTATTTAAAAGGAGTGCGATCAATAAAGAAATACATCTAATTCTCATAAAAGAAATGTGGTAGGAAACATGTTAGGGAACAGGTTCTCAGTCATCAAACCTAGGGTCTGAGAGAGGAAAAACTCTAGCAAGGGAAGAGAGGAATTCCCAACAAAATATCCATTGACAAAATCCTGTACTAGGGCTCATATCTGTCTGCTGTTGAGGTTCATATCCCAATTGTGTGCAACTGCCAAAAGCATGTTCTTGCGGTTTCCGGCTAGTGCTGTATGCGTGGCTCTGATCCAAATGATTGTTGGTATGGCTGAACAAAGTAAAAAATAAATCCAAACAAAGTTGTGCATTGACTTTCTAAAAAATGATATCATTGCCATGTAAATTAACCACGTCATGATCAGAAGAGCATTACTACGGGAACATGGATGGTATGTATATATGATTTCAAATCTTTAACAGAATGCGAGCATGGATGGTATGTATATATTTTTTATCACAGCCACATTTCACAAGGCATAGAGTTCCTTTCAGGCTATATAAGTGTGTTAGACCCACAGGCATTATGGTTATCTCTTGGACATGGGTTGAGAGTAAACACACAGTACTCATCTGAAGGAGAAGAAGCAAAGCTTAAAAGTGCTGTCATGACATTCTGAAAATTCTATATTGAGATCAGTAAAGGGAGAGTTGCAGATGTTTGGAAGAATAAGCATAAGAATTAAGTTTATTGATATATGAGACAATGCAGATATAAACCCACTGAACTAACCATTGAGCACTTCACCAGCCTTAAAGACATAAAGTCGCCATCTTGTATCTGGTTTTCGAGCATCTGGTGGTTCAGTAAACAGCAAAGTGACACCTGACATGAAGAAACGCCTGATTAACAAAGGCAGAACAATCTGAACGATCATAGGACCACATCTTCAACTGCAAAACAAATTCTATGAATCAGAAATAACGTGATTACACGACATGATTTGGATTTACCTTTATATACCAAGAAAGTAAGGTAACATCTACATGTGCCACCATGTAAATGGCAAAAGCCATGTCATTAGCATGTGCAAGAGACCATTTTCAATTTTGTTTAGAGCTGGCTTTATAATATTGAAGTCAAAGGTAGAAAACATCAGAGTCACTAATCATAGTTCTTAAAAGGCAAGACAAGATTTTATGAATAAATCCTTTGCTGCAAGAAAATCAATCTTCTGACAATAGGCTCCATATCCAAGAAAGACCCATATTATCAAGCTATAGAAAACTTACTACAAGCAAATATTTACACTCCAGATAGAGGTGAAATATACCTGTTTACGCATAAAAAATGTATTGATATTCTAATACTAGATATTACCACAAAGCAATTAAATGTTTTAGGCCCCTTGTCAGATTGTCAACTATAAAAGGACATTTCCCAGACCAAGAAACCCTTGCCCAAACCCACAAGAAATGCAAGGGGGAAAAAATGGAAGATGGAGAAATCATGAAAAGAAATAAATTTGTACATAGAATAATTCAAAATTCAGGTCAAATAAAACCTACCTCTCACTCGGTTGGTTTCTGCAGCAAGTTTTCCCGACAGCTCAAAAGATGGCTTTTGCTGCAGACGCAAATAAAAAAGTTAGGGAAGCACTCAACATCATCATCATCATCATCATCATCATTAAATAGGATCAGGGAGGGAAAGTGAGACCTGTTGCACATGCCCTTTAGAAGAGAAAAGGTTTACCTTTTGCTTTGTTTCTAGGGCCTCTTCAGTAGCCTTCATCTTTGCAACTGAATCACCATCCCTGCAAGAGTACATGAAGCAAAAATGTTTAGAGAAAGACTATCAGAGCTTGACTATGCATCAGTGTACAAATGCATATGCTAAAGACCAATCACATATTTAACCCATATAAAAAGAATTTGCCATGGTGGACCTCACAAATCCAACATCCTACGAAATTTAGGTTGTGCCTGAAACCAAATGAATTCCATAAAAATTGTGGTTTCAATTTTAATTCTGATTTTTGTTGCTTGGATGCAATAAAAAACTATGGAGTTCAATTCTAATACCATCAAAAAGTGAAGATTTTCTAAAATTATTTTTGTTACTTCAAGCAACAGAATTCAGCTGCATTTCACCTTTAACCAGCATTAATGCCAAGTAAAACAATTTACTTCAAAACGTAATGAATTAAACAATTCAATTAAAATGAATTAAATTCATTTTTCATTCCATTCCAAGCACAACGTTATGAACACCCTCTTCAACTAAAAGGCCATTTCAAAGTTAGTTGAGCAAATCAAAGGAGAGAACTATATGTATAAGGATAACCAATATTCTCTTATTGTTCCATGAAAAAATGATGTGACAATAAAATTTATAAACATGTGATCACCGAGAAGATCAAGAAGCTTCATACTTCCCTCACCTTGGACACAAACCATAATGTCAACATCTAAATTTTGAGTTTGATACTTACAAAAAACTAGAGGAAGCCATCTAGGCCAGACATCAAAGAAAAGAACAGTGAAAAGAATAAAGGCCCTTCTAATTCAAGATGTATACCGGTAAGTTCATGTATGTTACAATTGGAATCACATCAACAAAAACACTTGGTCAAGCTCAAGATAACAATATCAAAAATCACCACAATTGTCATATATAAACAACAGAGTCACTGACTGGCAACTATACACCATGCATTAATAGTGACACCTTAATATACTCCATAAAACAAAGAGATGTCATAGAGTTGGGTGCAGAAAAAGATTGTACAAAGATCTAGTAGAATTGGGATTTTAGCATGTATAGCTACAACCAGAAATGAAGGCCACACACCGTGTACCATATATCATCATGCATGGCTCGAACTTGTTTCATTAGTAAACAAGTGTCAAGACAAAGATTCCTAATCCCAAATTAAACCGCAAACTAGGAAAACACAAAGCATTAAACCTGACATCCGACAGATTCTTAAGTCATGGATAGAACTAAGTTAAAGCAACGTTATGTATTCCACAAAACGTGCTAACTCTTTGCATTTGAAGAACAAAATAAAGAGGAAAAAAAAAAACTGTGGGAAATGCTTTTGATGTAAATCCAGTAACTTACTGATGTTGTTCGGTTCCTCTGGAGTATGCCACCTGAAATATAAAAACTCTTTGCATCAATCAAGCTTCAGTGCAAGGGAGAGTCACATGCTTGATGATAACAATATTAATTACAATAGAGCTCTAAATTGATGCCCTTACCTATCTTTAAGTCTGAATGCAAGAAATAAGAGAAGAAAATCTAGCAAAAACTAATGAGCTACATGGTAGAGAAGTTGCAGAAGAAGTATATTTTTTAATAAAGAATCTATAAAGATGAGGAGAAACAAAGAAATTACAGTAGTTTACCTTAGATTTTTGTCTCCTAGACAAGGAAATCTCTTAGAAAAGATTTAGGATAGATCACTAAATTAACACCCAAGTAAAAGACATGATTTACGACAACCCATCCTAGAAGCGTAATCATCCAACATCTGTCTGAGCATATTAATTCCCAAATAATTCTTTTACCAAATATGAACTTTGGCCTTGTCCAAACATGAGATGAAGAATTAAAACGTTTCAAAACCATTTCAATACAATAACAGACTGAGCCTTAATTCCAAATTTTGGAATCGGCCGTTTGAGATCAATATATTAGGGGGGAAAACACTATCCCTATAAACTTAAAAATAATAATAATGTTGGATTGTAGAGTTCACGTAGAAAGTTTTATTTTTGAACTCCTTGAATTATGGGATTGACATAGGATTAACTTTTTGAATTATAGGATTGATATAGGATTGACTTTGGATAGTTCCCTATTTTGTATAATTCGATTAGAGTGTTTCCTATTTTTATAATTTTGAATGGTTTCTTAATTTTGGTCTTATTTGACTAGAAGATTTCCTAATTTTTGTAACCCAAAATAGTTTATAAATTGTCATATACAATTTCATTAAATCAATGAGAAACACAGAAAAATTATTCATCCATATTTGGTGTCAAAATATTAGAGCCATAAGACCTGAGATCAATCTCTGAGTCTAGGGTTCATCAGCCTTCATTGCCATCTCATTTTTTTTTCATCAGCCTTCATTGCCATCTCCACCTTTTTTGACCTTCATTGCCTTTATTGGTTTCTTGGCCACAATCACAATCAACCCTTATTTTTTGTTCTGTTCCTTTGGCCTTAATTGCCCACAACCCTAATCTTTATTTGGCCTCGATCACCATCAATTTTTCTGAAAAATTACTGCCACATAATTTCCATTTACATAGTTCTGATTGCAGTAGTTGTGGATGTCCATTTTCAACAAAATGTTATATATTTCAGAAAAAGCAGGCATAGCTGATACACCTTCTGCTTCTCCAACCAAGATCTCACAACTCTCTGGAAAGCTGTCAAGTAGAGGATGGGGAAATCAAGAAGGACAGCAGAAATCACAGGGAGGATAACAGAGATCTCAGGTTCATTTGACTGGGCCAACCAATCAAAAGGAAGGGCAGGAGAAAAGGGGACTCAACACTGAGGAGATTGAGAAACATAGACCTACTAGGATCGCTTGAGAAGAAAACAGGTACATGTTCATTGGTAATTTAAGGTAAGCCTCCATTTTCCTTTGGTTCACATGCCTCAGATAAGTGTTTTACCAACTCTTGGATGGTTGACTCAAGAGTCATTGATCACATAACCCACACCTCACAATATTTTAAAACCTACACTCCATGCCCTAGTAATAGGAAAATTGTAGTAGCAAATGGTTCTCTAGTTACAATTGCAAGATTATGAGACATTTATGTGACATCTTCTTTGATTCATAAAGATGTCCATGCACCAAAACTATCAGTAAATCATATAACAATTCAAAAACTTAGAGATGACCTAAAATGTTGTGCAATATTTTATCATTCCTATTGTGTCATTAAACACCACGGCTCAGGGGAGGGGGAGATTGAACTTGCTAAGGTACGGTCCCTATTATCTTGAAACACCAAGTCCCATAAAAAGAGTCATGAATAATTTGTCCAATAAAGATGCTATTTGGCTTTACCACTTATGTCTTGGTCATCCATCTTTTCGAGTCTTAAATATCATGTTTCCTTCTTTGTTTAAAGAATTGATTATTATAGAATTTCATTGTGACACTTGTAAGTTTACAAAACACACTCGTGTATCCTTCCCCATTAGTAATAAAAGGAGTTCACATCCGTTTAATCTGATTCACAGTGATATTTGAGGGCCATCCACAATTCCAAATATTTCAAGGTCTCGTTTGTTTGTTTCCCTAATTGATGATTGTAAAGAATCACATGGATATTTTTACTTGAGCAAAAATTTGATGCTAGTGGTGTTATTTCAAACTTTCACACCATGATTCAAAACCAATTTGGGGGTAAAGATTAAAAGATTTAAATATGATGATGCAAGAGACTACTTCAACCAAATGTTGTCCCCTTATTTCCAAAAGGAACATATCACCCAGAGTCATCTTGTAATAACACACCACAACAAAATGAGATCGCAGAGAGAAAAAATAGCCACTTACTTAACACTACACAAGCACACGGGCATTGTTATTTAAAGGGAATGTTTCTAAATCCTATTAGGGGAGAAGTTGTTCTTACAGCAACATACTTGATAAATACACTACCCTCAAAACATTAAATTTCAAAACTCCAAGGGAAGTCACTGCCAAGTTTTATCCACATTTAAGAATGTCATGTGGTCTCACAACTAATTTTTATTTTTTGGTATATTATAATTTAATTCTTTTTTGTGACAATTAAACCCCTAAACTAAATGGAAGTGGGTATAACAAAAACAGAGTAAACCAATCTTGACAAGTTGAGAAAAGTTTTTTCTGGCCAGGGTACAAAAAACTAATTTTTCTGTAAAATTTACACCTGTAATTTTATGCAATTTACATCTATTATTTTATGCAATTTTGCCTCGTTGGTTCATTTTATTTACTTTGCCTTTAAAGTACAATATGTGCAAAGTGCCCGGTGTAAATGTGTTACAAATTCTACTCTTAGTTGAAAGTGACGATGAACCATTCAAGGAGGCATGCGAATGGATGAATCCCAAGTATATTGCCCTAATCCATCATAACCTTAGATAGCAAATGTGTATCAAAAGTCCAAGAAAAGAAAAAGAAAAAAGGGGCCAAAATGAGCTAAAAACAAACCCTCAAAGCTGGCCCATAATCTGTCCAGAATTGTTCTCAGAATCAGCCCAATTCAAGCCATGTTCAAGCCCACTTTGAGGCAGCATTTGATTCAGCAAAGGGAAAGCAATTATGCCGAAATTATGAGCCATATTTTAGTTAAAAAGGAGTAAGAATTTGTAGCCCAAAAGTGTGGAGAAAAGCCCAAGAAAGCAGCCCAATCAACTAGGGGCAGAATGGGCAGAATTTATAACGGCTAGTTTTTGGGTTTGTGTCTACCGGCTAGTTTTTGTGTCTACCGGCTAGCAGGACCTTTTAGCCTATAAATAAGACTCCTATCTTCACTTGTAAGATATCTTGGAGCATTGTCTCCTTGTATCATTTTTAGAGCTAAAAAGTCTCTCAAAATTGTGTTGTATTTTAAAGTATATTCTCTACAATGTTTTTGTATATTTGATACTTTATCAAAGAAATATAATTGTGTTTATTCACATGCATCAAGTCTCTTCTTTTGTTGTTCTTCAACATCTTCAAACAAACCTTCCATCTTTCTTCAAAGTTCCAAGTCATTGCTCACCAAAACCTAGCTCAACTACCAAAGATTCCGCACTTCAAATTTCAACATGGTATCAGAGTGGGTAACATTTCCTTTCCTCACTTCCGAAAATTACCCTCAATGGGTTACAACAATCCAAAAGCTTTTAAACATTTCAGAATCTTTGGAGCATATCCAAGAAGAGTCTTTTGAGTCCACACAACCAAATTTCAAGCAATGGAAAAGGCAAGATGATGGCATCACCCTCAAGCTCCTCACATCAATGGATGGAGCACATCAGAGGGGCTGTCCAAATGCCAAGGCCGTGTGGGATACTTTGGAAGGTCTCTACGGCAACAAACACAGCTTGGGGAGAGTATTTGAACTTCAACAACAAATCTCCAAACTTCAAAGAGGTGACAAAACTCTACCCCAAGTTTTTGGCAACCTTGAACGACTATGGAAAGAATCAGAGACATTGAGGTCACTAACAATGGACCTCACTATTCTACAACAAAGGAGAAATGAAGACAAGACATTTGCCTTGCTCATTTCCTTTGGAGAGCCATTTAAAGAGGTGCCCCAAGAAATCCTAAGAAGGGAAGCTCTACCATCCTATGAGGAGGTTAGAGGAATGATCCAAAGAGCTGAAACATCTATGAGACTTGAGGAGGAAAACCGAACTCCAATGGAAGTTTTCGGATTCAAAGCAACAATGGAGGAGCAACGCGCCGAGATCGTGCACCCACATTGCAAAAGGATAAGCCACACCAAAGAAAGGTGTTGGGATCTTCATCCAAAGCTCAAGCCAAACGGAGTAAGGCCGGATCAAAAGAGGAGTGAACTGCCCTACAAAGGTATAAGCTCCAAACCAAACTTAAATGTATTTAAATATGTGCATTGTCATATTAGAGAAACCCTTTGCATGTCTAGAAAATCATATAAGTATATCATAACATTTATTGATAACCTCTCTAAGTACCCTTGGATATATATGTTTAAATGCATAGCACAAGCACATAATGCATTTAAAAAATACTATCATCTAGTTACTAAGGTGTATAATGCATCGATTCAAACACTAAATACGAATGATAGACAAATTGTATACCCTAACTTTCAAAGTTTTTAAATCAAAAGGGCATAATATTAGAAATCATAAGTCATGAAAACCTCATTGTAAATGAGGAAGAAATACATATGCTTGCATACTCAGTACTTGAAAATACAAATAACTCATGATATTTGTGTGATACAATAAGTGCCGCCACATACTTGTACAACCGTATTTCTCAAAAATCACTTAGTGACAAGTCTCCATTAGAGACAATTAGAAGTAGCAAATCAAACTTCAAACATCTTAGGACATTTGGCTGTGTTTGCTACATAAATGGAGTACGGTGCATATTCTTAGGATATGGTCCAAGAAAAAATGGATATATTTGTTATAATCCTAAGACTAATACGGCATACATGTCAAAAGATATGAAATTTATTGAAAAAGAATTTTATTTTGCAGAATCTGGTGAGCAAGCACTACTGAGTCTGCCTATTGAATCTCCGATTGAGGAACAAGGGGCAGCACAACAAATAGGTCATGTGCATATAGCTTGTAACGCTCAAATCATTGAGGGGGAGCAAAAAGACAAGGCCAAAAAAAGGAAGAAAAAGAACAAGAAAAAGAAGGCTAAGGAAGCTCAACCATCCGACTCTACCTTCGCAAGTCATGACTCCACGGAATTCCACTCGGCGGACTTGAGGGGGAGTGTTGAAAGTGATGATGAAGCATTCAAGGAGGCATGTGAATGGATGCTTCCCGAGTATATTGCCCTAATCCACCAAAACCTTAGATAGCAAATGTGTATCAAAAGTCCAAGAAAAGAAGAAGAAAAAAGGGGCCAAAATGAGCTAAAAACAAACCCTCAAAGCTGGCCCATAATCTGTCCAGAATTGTTCTCAAAATCAGCCCAATTCAAGCCATGTTCAAGCCCACTTTGAGGCAGCATTTGATTCAGCAAAGGGAAAGCAATTATGCCAAAATTATGAGCCATATTTTAGTTAAAAAGGAGTAAGAATTTGCAGCCCAAAGGTGTGGAGAAAAGCCCAAGAAAGCAGCCCAATCAGCTAGGGGCAGAATGGACAGAATTTATAACGACTAGTTTTTGGATTTGTATCTACCGGCTAGTTTTTGTGTCTACCGGCTAGTAGAACCTTTTGGCCTATAAATAAGACTCCTATCTTCACTTGTAAGATATCTCGGAGTATTGTCTCCTTGTATCATTTTTAGAACTAGAAAGTCTCTCAAAATTGTGTTGTATTTTAGAGTATAGTCTCTACAATATTTTTGTATATTTGATACTTCATCAAAGAAATAGAATTGTGTTTATTCACAAACATCAAGTCTTTTCTTTTGTTGTTCTTCAACATCTTCAAACAAACCTTCCATCTTCTTTCAAAGTTTCAAACCATTGCTCACCAAAACCTAACTCAACTACCAAGGCTTCCGCACTTCAAATTTCAACACTCTTTAGAGTATGTTTTATCGTCCTTCTTGTTGTTAGGGATGACAATGGATCAGTTGTGGTTCAGGTTAGGTTAATACTATATCCGACCTTAAATCCTAACTCTAATATCCATATCCGACCAGATTCGGGTTAAAAAATAAAAAACTATATCCAATCCTACGATTTTTTCTAAAAATCCGATTCGATCCAATCCAATCCGATATATCACATGCCCTTAAAAAACCAATCCGATCCAAAAACAACCCTGTACCTAACACATACCAGGCCCAAGAAAGAAAATATAATAGCAAATAAAAAAGCAGAGAAGAAACATAAATCTTCCAAACATTAATTAAAGCATACAAATTTCATGTTTTGATAAGTGAGAAACAATTCGCAAAATAAAACTGAAAATAAATTACATGTTTTTTATACTCGTGGAAAACAAAATACATGGGTTTTTCTAGAATACAACAACAAACTAAACTTCAATCCCAATATTTGGGATCGGCCATTTCATAGACAAATTTGAAAAAGATAGAGGAAAAATAAATAAATAGATAGATATTGATAAAAATAAAAATAAATAAATAAATAAATAAATAAATAGATAAATATGTAAAATGTCTTGGTTTAATTTATACGGATTTTTCTACGCTATCCATTCCTACCCAAGATCATCTTCTCGTTTAAACCCTTAACTATCATGTCTTTATGGATAATTTACATCCAAATTTTCAACGGTTTATCTCTATATTTTGCTATATCTCCTATATTTAAGTTCTCGGTTTTCCTAAACGATGCATTTTTGGATCTTCTTTGCACATACCCGAATCATCTCAGACGACACTTTCTCATCTTATTCACAATTGAACTAACTCTCAATTTGTTACGAATCTCTTCATTTTTAATTTTATCTTTTCTAATTTTTCCACACATTCACCTAAATATTCTCATTTCTGCTACAACCATCATTTTCTTTTGTTTTTGTTTTTGTTGTTGTTTAATAGCACAGCACTCAATACCATACAATAATTTAGGTTTAATCACAATTCTATAAAACTTTCCCTTCAAATGCAATGGTATCGCGCAATCGCAAAGAACTCTAAATGTCATTTTTCATTTCATCCAACCCGCTTGAATCGTATGATTCACATCTCTATCTATATTGCCATCATTTTAAATGATAAAATCTAAATATCTAAATCGTTCACTTTTGGATACATCTTGTCCATCTAATTTAATCATTTTTTCATTATTTCAATAACTGTCGCTAAAACTACATCTTATATATTCAGTTTTCGATCTATTTAATATAAACCTTCTGGATTCCAGTGTGACTCTTCGTAACTCTAATTTAGTACTAATACCCTCTCTAGTTTCATCAACCGGCACTATATCATCTACAAAAAGTATACACTATGGTATTTCATTTTGAATATTTTTTGTGATTTCGTCCATCACTATTACAAAGAGGAGGGAAATTAATGTCGAATCTTGATGAAACCCAATATTAATAGGGAAGCTATCACTCAAACCCTGCAAGTTCTTATGCCCGTTACAACTCCCTCATACATATCTCTAATGAGATTAATGTATCTCAAGGAGATCCCTGTCTTCATTAGCGCCCACCACAAAAAGTCTCTAAAAATGCTATCATATACTTTTTTTAGTTCAATAAATACCACATATAGGTCTCTCTTCTATGCTCTATATGTCTCCATCAAATGTCTTAACAAGTAGATTGCTTCCGTGATGGATCTTTCTTGCATAAATCCAAATTGATTTTGAGATACATTTATCTCTAATCTCAATCTATACTCTATTACTTTCTCCCATAGTTTCATAGTATGACTCATAAGTTTAATTACTCTATAATTGGAATAATCTTGTATATCTCCTTTATTCTTATATAGTAGTACAATTACACTCTTTCTCCATATTTTGAGTATTCTCTTAATTTGTCAAATTTTTTTGAAAATATCCATTAATATTTTTATACCACATTCACTCAAATATTTCCACACATCTAGAATAATGTTACAAATTTCAAGTGACCAAGTCTAATGAAGGCGATTAGGATGAAGGGAAGCTAAATCCATGCGATTCATCTTTGGTGACGAAGTCTTCTAGCGTCGGCGATGAAGGAAAGCTGATGAAGGCACTGGCATCGGCAATGAAGGGAGAAGGTGAAGGTGAATGAAGGCGATGCAGCTGCAGCAACTTTGATTTGAGAATGAGATGTTTCACTTTAGTGTTAACCCTAAAACCTTTTTTTAATTTAATAATATAATATTAAAATAAAATTTTATTTTATTATAAATTATTATCGGGTAGGATCGAGTCCGATTATTTATAACATAAACCGTATCCAACCCAACCCGATCACTTTAATATTAAAATCCGACCCTAACCTGACTTTTGGAGAAAAAAACCCAATCCGACAGATAGGATTTTTTGGATATCCATCAAGTTGGATCGGATATTGCCATCCTCAGTTGTTGTATCCTATTTTTATATCAAATTAAAAAAAAAAAAATTCCTCTACAGCATTATTACCAACCAGGCTCTAGCTCACATCAATATTCTATCGAGCCCCAATATTCTAACAATAGCAATGATCACATTCAACACGAAGGCAATGTTATTAGCTTGAAGCTAGCAAGGGCATCTATAGATACTAGTCACCAAACTAACAATATCAAAATATTTAATATTTTCATATATACCCTCATTGGGAATTCCAATGCGGCTTACGAATAGGGAAACTTGTGCTATTTCCATTGATATGGTTTCACAAAATTTGTGGAGCATCAATAGCATACAAGTCTTCACAAAGTCCAAACAATCAATAAAAGTTGCAATATATCTGTGAGGATCAGGAACCAATTGTCTTCTTAATCCTAACCGGATCAAAAAATCTCTCTAACCAAAAGATCCTGAAGCTCATAATGGGAACCCACTCCAAAGTCTCAACCATTGGTCTCTCTGATCCTCTTCACAATTAAAACTCTTAAGAAAATTGTAATTTTCTCAAATGATATGTGAATCCATTTCTGAGCCTTAGTCTTCCTTTTCATTCACCTTCATAAGATTTTTCTCCTCCCACTTGAAATTTTCTGCAATTAGACGTGTCAATATCCCCCTCTTTGACTCACTTTAGTAAAGTTTATTGTTGCCAACTCATTTCAACCCTCATGAAAATCTCCTCAAAATCACCCTAAGCTTAGTTCTTCTACCATTACTTGAACAAGAGTCCCGAACAGCTTCTAAAAATAAGTCTCTTGAAAGACCCAGTCTTTCTTAACCCTCAAATCCCTAAACACGATTACGCTAAAATTCGTTAACAAATCTCTCACAGCCTTCATCTTCTCCATGAACTTTAAAACCTTCTCATCCTTTAACAAATGACTCCTTCCAGATGATACAACCAAATGTTTCCAAACCAAAAGGATTAGAAACCCATTGAATTTATTTGGTTCAGGAAAAAGAGGGTAGTGCTCAGACTTAGGCCCTTGCAGTATCTCTTGAACTAGATTAAGATACCATTCTTCCACTTATTCAACAACAAAACTTAGGACAAGGATCAAGCTCTTAAGGGAGAGAGTGTAAAATTTAACCACCTTTGACTTTAATTTGGTGGGATGATTCAAATGGACATCATCTTTTGGAACTTGATTAAGTTTTTAGGAGTTGGTAATCTAGGGTACCTATCATGAATTACAAGAACAATTTTGTAGCACATAACTGTTCATAGTAGCATGTATGTAACTGATGGAAGTGGGGTTTGGAAGTGCAAGGTTTGTTAAGGTGATATGTTTTAAGACGGATTCCTTTGTTTCCTAGAACCATTTCAAAATCCGTCTCTAATTCTGATTTTGCCTCATAATTCAGTTTTTTAATATTATTGTAGTCTTGATTTCTGTATCCAACCCTTAATAAAAAAACAACTGAAATAATGACATCCACATAGATGGAATTAAATGGCATCCAAATAGATGCAGTTAACTGTTAATTGCACTTACACGGATGCAATTTTAGTGCATTTGGTTGAGCGATGCCACTCATCCACTGTTAATAGCAAGTGCATAAATGCAACAATGTCAACCACTCATCCACTGTCAATTGCATCTATGTGGATGACATTGTTTTAGGATGAGTGGAATTGAGAGCAAACAAAGGCAGAAACAGAAGAAGCACAATATAGGCCTAATACATCCTGTATATATATATACACGAAGATTGCTTCTTTTGGCCCCTTTTAGTTCCTCATGTTGACATATTCTCGTTCAACTAAATGACGGCATTTAAATCTTTAGATATAAAAGTTGCAATCTCATGCCAGTTTTTCCTCCAACTTATAGATTTAGGGTATTACCCAACAAGCACAAGCATTGTGACATTCCAAGCTCATGTCCCTCAAGAGTATGCAAACACATTTCCATGACTCATTATGAAATGATCCTAAACAATTTTATCAAGCAAAAAAGGGACAATAAAAAGATAAAGAGAAAATAAAAGCAAAGTACCTCAGCCTTTGAAGCTCTATGAGGTGACTCAGAATTATATCTACTCCTTTGGCGATGATCTGAAGGAGAAGATAAGCGGCCGTGATTACATTCATGCCTTGTTCTGGATGAATCACTAACACCATCCCTTGTCAACCTCCTCTCGTTCCTCTCTTTCAGAAGCTCCCGGTCCAAAGGAGAAGATGGATGCTCATGCTTGCGATCATGCCTTGTTCCAGATGAATCACCGTCTCTGTCCCTTGTAGATCTCCTTTCACTCCTCTCTTTTGGAGCTTCCCGGTCCACTCCTTTCTCCGTACGCCTTAGGTATTCTTTATCCCTACTTTCATTCTTCTCATATTCCTTTACATTTACTTTCTCTGCTTCTCGTTCCACTTGTGCTCTTCTCAACCTTTTTGTCCGTGGAGAAGGAGAGCGAGAGAGGGGCGACATTGACTCATTGTGTTTCGAAGACCAGTGACGACTTGAATATTTCTCTGGTGCGGGGGACTCCTCCCTATGATAAGACTTGACTTTTTCTGGTGACCTAGTTGTCCTAGAACTCTTGTGCCTATTTGGAGATCTTTCATGTCGAAAAGAGCTCCTCTTTTGGGGAGAATCCCGTCTCCTAGGTGGAGACTCCGATGCATAACGTGCCATTCTCTATCTTTTGATAGATCAAGTTGCCTGAACAAAATTAAATAATGAAAGAAAACAGAATTAAGCTTAAAATATTCTTATCAAAAGAAAATTTAAGCTTGAAAAAAGCAAGTAATAACAACCCCAAAATGGCTCGTAGAAAAATTGAATAATGGACTTAGTTATTCTTTGGTTTTCCTTCCTTCAAACTAAACATTTTTGCCATCACCTAAAGCAATGATCACTATTCTTGCAATTGTAACAGTAATAGATCTTATCTACCAAATGCTACACAAACATAAAAGCAAGCCATTCAACATTCACAAGCAGTCTATTATCATCGTCAAATCGAAAGGCTCACACTTCAGACAAAAGGGTTTAACTTATCCTCATTCGATCTAAATGCCAACGACAGAAAATTAGGGCAAAATCTATAAATTTTCATTGCAGACATTTCATCCAACAAGTTGTATGCATGGTATACACAACCCTAAAAATTAGAAATCCAAACACAATGCAAGATTATCTATCACGAATTCCACAATTACGAGAACCCATGATGGCCTAGTCAAGTTGAACAGAGCATATACAATCAAAAAGAGAAATTTTCCTAAGATGGGTCTTCGGCTTTTCGATTTCGCAGATTTATATTAGAAAGCTAAAAATATGAAACCGAAACATAACAGGGTCATGAGCAATAAGCAGACATGTGAGGGACTGGGAAAACTTACTTTGTGCTTGTTGCGCGCAGAGAGAGAGAGAGAGACCCCAGGCGGGTTCCTTTTTTTTGGTTTTCTTTTGGGGGGGGGGGGATTTCGGTGCATCGACCCTAGTCGTGGCCCGTTTATCCGTAATTAATTTCCCATTTTTTATATTTTATTTCAATTAAGATAGCCGTTTAAAAATATAAAATTTCACAAATTAAATTTTATCTAAAAATAATTAAAATTATTATTGTATTAATAGTTTTTTAAATCTAAATATTTCATAATCTTAACTTAATCTAAGCTTTCTAAACAAAATCTAATCACCGTGTCTGTTACGAGATCTTAGTCATTAAGTAATAAAATTTGTCTGAATCACTAAATAATATTTAATAATCGTTTGATTCTCTTTGTTAAATACTCAAAAGGAAAAAAATTTTTAAACCGATATTTGATAATTAATTTATTGATCTCAATTAATTTAATTCAAGTTAATTATTCAACTAATTAAGGAGTGAGCTGTCTTGGTATTTTTTTTCTATTTATAAAATTTAAAATCGATAACTTAATTGAAAAAATTTAGTATTCTCGTCATCGGACCAACAATGAAAAAAAAACATTCTAAGGAATATAGAAATATATTTATGACTCTAAAAGAGAAGTTTAGGATATAAGGAGGAAACAATTTCCCCTATTATCATGTTCTTTTTGAAAAAATCGAACTCGACGTATTTTATTTTATTTTTATTTTATTTTACTTAACCAAAGTAATGCCAATCCTTGATTAGTTATGAGTTAAAGTGAATATTCCCACGATTAAAGAAAACTTTTATAATTATGTCTAGAAAAGATAGCAATCCTTGTATCCATCACTTCTCTCATTATTAAAAAGAAAAATCATTTATAGTATTTAAAATGATATATGAGATATATATAAAATATACGAAATAAAAAAATATTAAATAAAGTTCATCTTTATTTCAAATATAAAATTAAGTTAAATTCCGGAGAATCTTTTAAAGGGTCCTGAGAGTAAAGATCGAAATGAAAATTTTAATAAAATTATTATTTTTAATATTTATTATATATAATTTAAAATTTAAAATTTAAAATTAAAAAATGAAAATGATCGCTATTGCGAATTTGTGGACCTTACGGAGCTTCACCGCCAAACAGAATATGCTGAATTGATTCAAACGAATAAAAATCAAAGACCATTTCTCATTTATATGGCCTTCTCTGTTTCGGAGCAGAGCAAAGAGCCTAGGACGAGATGGAAAATCTTCCACTGGACTTAACAATTGACATTCTCTCCAGACTGCCGATCAAATCCTTGATTAAATTCAGGTGCGTATCCAAACACTGGTGCAAGATAACCCAAAACCCACGTCTACTTCGCATGCAATTCTACAATTCACTCCACAACAAGAACCCTAATCTCATTCTTCACTGCACTTATTTAACCGATCTGACCCGCTACGAGAGCGACTTATATTTCGTCGAAAACGATGAAACCCATGATTATTCTTCAGCAAATATTAAGATTCCCATTCCCAATTTTAATGATTATAGAATCATGGGTTCGTGTCATGGTTTGTTATTACTTTTTCATAGTATGGACATTAATGAAGCCTATGTGTGTAATCCTTTTGTTGGTGACTATGTTAAGCTTCCGAATCCGATAACAGCGCTGCCGAGGCCTAGGAATGTTGTTGTGGGGTTTGGATTTTCTGCTGAAATGAATGATTATAAAGTGGTTGTGATTGTTTACTATCCTGGACTTCTTGTGACCGATGATATGATTTCAAGGGTTTATGCGTGTGGTTTGAGTGACTGTAACTGGAGATTTTTGGGGGAATCACCTTATTTGGTTTTTGATCAATCTGCTTCAAAAGCTGTTGTGAACGGAATAGCTCATTGGGTGACTTTTTGCCCCAATAAACTCATTGTTTCTTTTGATCTTGGATACGATAAATTCGGTATTGTTTCACGTCCTGAGATTGGATTAGAGGGGGGAAGTTTCTCCCTGGGAGTGCTGGGTGGGAGTCTTTCGGTGACAGATTCTTCACCTATTGATTGCGTTGGAATATGGGTTATGAAGGAGTATGGTGTTAAAGAATCTTGGACCAAGTGTTTTAGTATCAAATTTAGTGATGTTGGTTGGAACATTAGGTATATTTGGGCATTGTGCTTTCAGAACAATGATGAGCTTTTATTGTTGTATAACAATCAAAGTTTGTTTTCTTACAATGTGGTTACTGCTAGGTTTAAAAAAATTAGCATTAGAGGGCTTCCTCATTGGTTTGATGTTGTTCCTCATGCTGCAAGCCTTGTCTCATTGTTGAGAAATGCTAGTGGTGAGCAGAAGTGCCATGAATTGGGAATACAAGAGGATGAATGAAAGACAGCATAAACATATGAACGTGTGAATGTAATATGTAAGACAGTGCCTGCTCTTTAGCGGTTGACCTTCCAAGTATTTCTTTGCAGCGAATGTATGGGGCTATTGCCCATAGTTCTTTCCATATGCCTTCCTTGGTAGGGAATTGTGTATGTATGCTTCCTTGGCAAACATTGCTTAGAAATGCACAAGGGTGGAATTTCAACTAGTTTATCTGAAGCGTTGGTGTGAGTCAAAAAGCATCGGTAAGCTAAATTGTCATTTCTTTGAGCTTTTAGTTGTGTTCTGTGTCTTCTTCACAAAGAAAAGGGAATAAGAAAGCTGAGGAATAAGAAAAAGGATTGTATATCAGCATGTTTGGCTAATGTATGAAATACTTTTTATGGCCGTTATGTTATGCTTCTATGCATGATGCTTGCATTGTCTTGAATGGTTCTCAATTTGTTAGGATTTATAGTTAAAACAAATGATTATATGGTGGTTGTCATGCTTTGTTATCATTTGATTGATATGGGTCTCAAGTTCTTTCGGATTTATAAGAAATGCACCTTATCAAGCTTTCGACATAACAACTTCAAATGCAGTCTTGGGAGGTTGTTTCCATATCCTTCTCTGTGGCACTGTTTGAGCACCAATTAAATTTTATCTATATAACTGCAATTTCTGTTTTCTGTTCTTATGGAAGAAAAGGAAGCTGCAGGTATTTTTCCGTAATGTGTAGGAAAATTAATGTGTGGATATCCTCTACAAAGGCTTTTTTGTTGTTTTTTGAGAAACGAAATATGCTAATCTGGGTCAAATATCAAGTTGCCAACAGCTCCTACTTTGCGTTTTCATGATTTTGCACCTGATAATTTGCACTTCCTTCCAAAAAAATACAAAAAAAAAAAGAAGAAAATTGCGTCACCCTCATCACATCAACTTATATTTTAATGCAGTCAGATAGAAAAATTAGAAGTTATGGGGGATTAAAAGTTTCTATATATATATTCAAAATTCATTTGGGGCAGAGCAGCTACTTTTATGAATGGTAACAGAGACAGATTACTTGGATTCAATCCAGATCCTTGCATCTAACTCATTTAGATCAAATCCTTGTATTTAACTCATATATGACATTATGGGTGTAAACTACTCTGCCTGTGAAGACTCAATAGTATTAAAAGATTTTAGAATCAAACCTCATTCCTATTAAAGTTGACAGCGTCATGGATAGGTGGCTCACCTCTCATGGTATATGAGTTGGAAGCCTTCTATTTTATGTTTTGATTAGCAAAACGAATATCTTATTGATATTAGAAAAAGGTGCAAGGATTGCACCATATACTTGCCTTTCTTGAATATACATGCTTAGAACTGACACATTTGGCTCTTGGCACAGTCGCACATGGAATTTAGGAATTTTGCGAATTTTGCCTTGATCCATGACTCCACTCATGTAACTTTTACTTTTGGAAACTGATTTATTCCTCCATAAGCATCAATTACTTTTGATTCTGTGAGTGTTTAAAGCCTTCTATTGTTCATTATGGGCGAGGAAGTGATTACTACAATTAATTAATTGCAAAATAGTAGTTTTGAGAATATAAAAACGAATATCGAGAAAGTCAAGCTCTTAAATTGGGACTTCTAGTTGGTCGAATTGGATTAATTGAATTTTCAGATATACGTGATCAAGTATAAAAAACACATATATATGAATATATATATATATATATATATGGCTAATCCCCACAAAGGAAAAAGAAGAAAATTGTGTAAGCACATGAATATTCATTAAATTTATGGTACGGTAATGAACCTGCCAACATCATCAATAGCTAAGAAAGTGGGGTCCTAAGTTAGGTTCAATAGCCATAGCTAACCATCAAAATTGTGTAGTGGGAAAATGTTTTGAAACACACCCATCTATTAAATTTGTGGCAATATATTTTAATGTCTCTGATTGTTATTTGGGTGAGGACAAAGGAATTGAAGACACAATCCATTTGCTTGTCATCAATACACAAGCTTTTTTGCTTAAATATGATGCAAACCATCCCACATAATTTCTAACATATTCATTTATGAGAGAGATGAATCTTCTTTTATGGCGACTATGCTTTTGGAGGTACCACAAATATGTCCTTTAATAACCCTTTTTCTTGCATTTAAATTCGGTGGGAAGTATTTAATTGCATCTCAAGATTTTTAGGAAGTGTTAGGTTACAGCTTTTAATCCCATACCTCTTTTGATTTTGACAGATATAACTTCTGTGAATCCTGTTATGCCTTTTTCTAACTAATAGAAATTATAAATTCAATAATTTTCGGTCAAAAGAAAAATTACTATTGTGTTTCAGCAACAAATTTGCCTAAATTCTTTAATGAACATGATTCATACACAGAAAGAATTACGAAAATGGTGAACCTAAACATTAACAAAAGAGGAATATGACCATAAATGTAAGATAACCTGTCCTCTCCCAAAGGAGAGGTGTGTAAGAGGAGTTTGAAAAGACTGCACAGCCCTGTGAATAAAATCAGAAATTGCCTTTCTTCTACTTGCCAAAAGTGTGTGATAATTTTCTCATCAAGCAAATCACACTTGTTTTCCAAATAAGGTTAGGAGAGCAACTTTTCCTTAAAACAAAGATCAAATTTTTTATTTTATTTGAAATTTGAAATTTGAAACCTTTTCTCTATTTCAACATTCATGGGACAATTACTCAAATCTAGACTTCAATTATATATAAAAAGCTGTCCTATCTAAGGGGAGAAAGGGAAGGATGATAGCACCCCTTCCAACAGGGCGTCGGCGCATATCCATCCTTGAATCAAGCTTTTCTGCAAGAGTTGCACCAACATAGGGACAGGACTTGAGGGGTTAATCCTTCTTGTTTGGTATGTACATATTTACTCTTGATTTACATTCCCTTTTATTGGCAACAAACATGATTTAAGGTGTTGAATGTGTTGGAGTGTTAGTGACGTGCTTGGATCTATTCCTCACATTGTATGTTACGGGTCATTGTCCACCATGTGTGTGCATATGAAAGACCAGCGCAGCTATTGAGATTAGTGACTATTGACCCATAATAATACTAATAATTTCATACAATTGGACCAGATTGTTACGAGTAAAAATTAAAACATAATGTATGAATGATTGACAGATAAATATAATTTTATAAAGTTACAAGAGATTTACAACCTTTTAGGCCTAAAGCTATTAAAGCTTGACTGATATCAACACCAATAAGATGATATCACATCTACCCTTAATATGTTCGAAATTCATTTTATTCATAAAGAATAGCATAACTTTGTAGCAAGTTAAGTGAACCCCCCTTTTTTTTTGGAACTGATGAACCCCTTTTGCGTAGTCATGGTTATGGGTGTGTCCTAATATGCCTAAACGAAAGGGGCTGGGGAGTTAATACTAGGGGAAGGGTCAAAAGATTAATATCTAATCATTAAGTTGCAATTCATGCTCAACATCAACCTTATCAACATCAAATTCGGTTGGTGTCTAGCATTTTCCATGGTCTGCGTAGAATATCCTTCATACTAGAATAATTCATCCCTTGGGACCACCATGATTGGGACCTTTGATTTGTATTGATCAGAAACAAGCACATTGTGTCATTATTTTTTTTTGGGGGAGGGGGGGTATTCAAATTTATCCGGCAGCCACCTGATTGAGAGAAGAAAACAACTAGTGAAAATGAATTGATATACAATAATCAAAAGATAATCAATTTAATGAATAAAAGTATTAATTTTTTTAATTAAGTCTCGGATTCAAAACTTAAAAATAAAAAATATTATATTGAGAAAATATTTTAAATTAGACATGACAACACTTGAATTAGATTAATCAGAGTATATAATCAGAGTATAGCGAAAGAATCAATACAAGATACTAAACAATATATAGCAAATAAAAGTACGACTTTGAGGATTTTTCTCATAAAAACTTTCACCAGATTTGGCAATAGCATCAAACTACGAAAAATTGTAGAGGAAAAATCCTACTCAACACCAGAAAAATTCTTAAATAGCATTAATTTCAAAGAGGGTAAAGCACAAAGAAAGTCACATTAAAATTAAAAATAGCTCTTAAAATGGTAAAGGGAACCCATAATGTCTACTAGTGGGGGAAAAATGGACTTTGATTTTTCCACCCACTAGTGCTTATCATCAAAGAGAACACCAAAGGAAACACAGACAACATGAGAAGGAAAAAGAAGGGACCCAAAAATCAAGAATCTTGAAACTCCCTTATCTCCACTTACAGCCAAAAAAAGGAGGTAAAGGGGATTCCGAAAACCTACAACATGTATGGTAAAACTTCATCCTACTTCCTTTTCTTGAAGATGTTCATCTCTCTTTTTACTTGATTTGGAGAAGTCAATTCCCGAACCTCTAACCTTTTTATAAAGTCTGATATCTTCATTAAAAGGATCATGTAAGGTGCGCTCTTGACTTCTTCCCATTTTGTGTAGAGGGAGAGAGAGATAGAGAGAGAGAGAGAGAGAGCTGTTGAATCATTCATTCTTCAAAAACTCGAATTCCTTTCTTTCATTGTCCCATCTTTTTCCCTTCTGTTTTTACTGCAAACAGTAAATACTGCAAAGTTCAGAAACAAAACTTACTGCACACAGAACTCAAAGTATGTGAAGAGATCAAATGCACTGAATTATGCATTCAGTATTAAGTAGTTTCCAAGGACAACCTGTTTACGGTTAGAGGAATAAGTTTTTTCGATGAGGACCTCTAAATTCAAGGATCTGGAGGACTCGGGGCTTCGGCTTCATTAAAAGACAAGCTAGGTTGTCCTTGGTTTCTCAAGAAAAATAGCACATATACTACAAGAATAAATGCTAAAAGAAATGGAGAAACAAGAAAAAAAAAAAAAAAGAAATTCCACTTCTCAAGTTCAAAATATTAAAAGATACTTAGCATTGATAACTTGATTGTGTTTGTTTGATCCGATCCCCTAAATATATTATGATCCAAAAAGCATCGTATAATCAATGAGTAAGAGAAGTAGTAGGTCATTGTCAATCTCCTATATTAGGCACAACAATGTCAATACAAGCATAGAGTAACAAGATTGAATATTGAAAGAAAGTCACAATTTAAATATGTCACACCATATTATATATAAATAGAGAGAGAGAGGGGTTTTGACATACCTAAATTCAAGGCATTTGGAAAGTTTCATGCAGTCTCACAAGATACTGCAGCCTTAATCCTATCAACAGTACATGCAATGAGATTGTTAACAGTAGCAACTGATCCAAGAGATAATTTAGCTGTTGGAACCGAATCGACCAAAATCTGAAATGCAACAGTTAGGAGAGATCCGCCAGAACCAGTACTCTCAACAATCCCTCCACCATTTCCAATAGCTCCATCAGGAAGTATGGCAAATCCTGAGGGAAGAAGTGCAACATACTCCGGGTCTCCACCATTTAGTACTGCATTCATTGCACCGATGTCAACAGGTGCATATATCACAAAAGAACCTGTTGAATCGGTGCAACTCTCTTGTAGGATTAGCATGTTACTCTGGCATGAATTGGCACTCTACAGATAAGGAGATTAAGTAATCAGCTGAAACACTTAAATCAAGTTTATAAATGTAATTTGAGACATTTTGGTACTTGAAGATGGAAGATTAACTTACATTCACTCGAAGTAGAGAGACACAATTTCCTGTTTCGCGGCCATTAGCAATATGAGCCATTTCATGAACGACACCACCATTTGAGAGAATGTCCCACTGAAAAATTAACTCAAGGAATATATATTAAATATTTATTCATAATAATTTTGATCTTCAATTTTATATGAATTTCAATAGTACCTCACTTCGAGAGTTCTCATCCCGGAGGAAATCAAAAACCCTTTCGGGGGGAACCGGGAGCCAAAAGGAAGTGGCAGCACTAAGCACAATACCAGGAGGTCTGCCAGGATCATCTATGCTCTTTCGAGTCATGACTCGAACATCGTCGGCACCACTTCCAGACAATGTTGTCCATGTGTGAGCAGTAGATGCACTTACACCAGCACAAAAGCTTATCACCATTCTCTCAGCCAATTTTAACATTGCCTTCCTTCCTTCTTGGTTGGATATCACTAGCAAGGACAAAAAGAAAATTAACAAAGTAAGCTCCCTATCCAGCAACTCCTCATTTTGATCTATTGAGATATCCCATATTCTAGTTTTGCAAGTAATTAAAGTCCTAGGTTTGACAGTCACTAGGAGATGTTAATAATTACCAGAACCATCTCCAGTTGGAATATTATTAGCCATAGCACTTGCAAGGCGCTCGCACTGGCGGTCCAGTGTAGCAACCCATCTTTTAGCACCAAATGCAAGACCAGAGTTCACCAGTGCCTTGTACATGTTATGGACACCTCTATCATCCACTTCAACATGTTCAACCCACGTAACCTAAAGTCATTCATAAAAAACCAATTAGGACTACATGCAATCAGAAATCACCAAGATGATTTGAAAGATTTATGACATATCATACTTTAGAGTACCCATTAGGCATTTCTTGAATTAGGCAACCAGATGGCCTTCTTCGACATCTCCCAACAGCGCTAGGCCGTAAGCTATCCAAAGAAACATCAACCACAGCCCATGTCCCATCTGTATGCTGCTTGCAGTACCTTACGAAGTATACCTCACGATTTGGAACAAGGGGTGAAGGGACTTGAAATTCGGCTGTCATCTACAAAATTAAGAGTGAAAAGCGTAATACAAATTGAGAAAAAAAAATTATCCATTCATGTGCACCAATTTTAAATGAATACTTACCACTTGAAAAGCTCCATTATGATTCCCCGCTACTCCAGTTGATAGGACCTCCAGTGTCATAGCTCTTGAGACAATACCCGAAAAAACAGTGGACCATTGATTCTGTTTCAAAAAACATGTGACGATCAAATATCATCGTACTAGTACTTTCAACAATTATATGTTAATGGATAAACCTTGACCCAAGCAACACTCACCACATCCATGAGAATCTCAACAAGGTTGATGTGATTCATGATAACAACCGCCGTCTCATGAGAGGCTTCAGTCTTGAAACCTGCAGGTTTTGGTCCAATTCCTCTAGGAAAAGTCCTAATATATTCTTCTTCACATAACATACTTGAAGAGCCATCGATTGAAGGCATCCATAAAGGCTCTCCCATTTGAGCCATTCGAACAAGTTCTTCCATGGCAGCAACTGCAAGCTCAATAATCATTGGCTTATCAGCCTCGGTGGTTCCACCGATAGAACGAAGGAGATCTCCTGCATACATTTCCCCTCCAATTCCTGGTTGAGCCCCAAAATTGTTAACCCCAAGTTCCAGAGGAGGACGAGGCGGTGAAAGCAGAGGATAGTTCACAACTGGCTTGCCAACATACTTTGCAGCTATGGTTGAAATCCTATCAATCTATAACCCAAAATTTAAAAGGAAGATTAGGTATAATAGTTAATGTAAGATATAATACTTAAAAACTTCTCTATAAAAGTTAATGTAGATATATAGTGTAAAACAACTTCAGTAAAAAATTTGATGTAAGACCGTAATTAAGAACATTAATATGTACTTCTATTTATATGTTTGTATATACCTCTTCTCTTAGTTTAGCATTTTCCAATCTCAAGTGATGTTCATCAAAAGACATTTCTCCAATAGCAGTTGGACCTCCACAATTAGGGCATATAGCATTGTTAAGGGCTTCCCTATATCTCATGTTTTCCGCTCTCAGCTTCTCATTCTCAGATCGAAGTTGCGAGTTCTCTTGCCTTTCATGTTGATTCTGTTGGAGATAATGCCGAAAAAGGAAAAGACATTAGCAAATTCAAGGTTGACAAGGGTGAAAATTTTATGTGAAGGATTAAACTATCTTAAGTAATTTTTGAGTCAATATATATGCATTTTTCCCCGCAAAAGGATAAACTATTTAAAATTACTTCCTTAAAATTCCATAAATCAAGTCCGAAAATATACAATAAGAGATTTAATTCTTTAATATAAAGGAAAAAACATAATTTTAACCTTCATTTGAGTGCGTTTGTTCTGGAACCAAAACTTGACTTGTAGGGGCTCTAAGCCTAATTCCCGGCTCAGCTCCTTCCTTTGCTTATCATCTGGATGAGGACATTCCTTGAAAAACCTATGAAAACAAAACATGACAAACATAAGAATTTTATTAAAAAAATAAAATCAGACTAAAATATTATTAGGGTTTCGTGGGGTTATTTCTTTTAGGGCTTACGCTTCCATCTCCTGGATCTGATGCTGAGTATGCCTATGATAACGTTTCTTCTTATTAGGGCGCGAGTTCTCTTGGTCATCACCAGAGACACCGAGATCATGATTTTCACTGCCGGATTTACTGTCGAATTCGTCATCTCGGAGACGTGCAATTTCGCTTTCTGATGTGTTTTGAGTGATGTCTAGAGGATGATGCAGCTGACCTGCTTCCAACATGTTTGGCTGGAACATATTCTAAGAGGATCTTTATGAGTTCCGGAAGGCTTATTGTTTTTCAATCTAAACAACAAATGGAAAATTTTGCTACTCAAAAAAAAGAAGAGGACCAAAAAATTGTAGAAAGATGAAATGGAACTACTTTTTTAGCTTTTCTAGCTTAATAGGATGAAAATGAAAGTTTACATGAAAAGGGTGGCGAGGACCTAAGAGTTCATAGAGAAAAAACCCTAGTATGTAGACGAACCAACCAAAAGAAAAATAAAAAACATATAAAAGAAATATTTTTTAGGGTTTGGAGATCTTGATTTACACTCTTTCTCTCGTCTCTGAGAGATGATGAACCCATGTTGAAAAAGTTAAGAGAACTCTGATTTTATAGTACGAAAACTCTCTCTCTCTCTCATCTGCAGAAGATGAAAAGCAACGCGGTTCTCGAAAATCGAGAAGGATTTGGGAAGAAATAAGAAGAATTTAGTCTCGACTAAGACCAACCCCAAAAGCCAATTTTTAAGAATTTTTTATGCCTTCAGCATTGAAAAAAATAATAATAAAAGAGAAAAAGAAAAGGAAAAATTGCAAAATCAAGTACTAGATTGTATCGAAAATCAGAATAAAAAAATAAATAATTTTTAGATCAGATCATAACATTTAATAAATACCTGAGATAGAGTGAGGCCTGAAATAGATCCATAGCCATTGACAGTCACATTACTTTCGATCATCGTCGACATATGTCTCGCCGGAATCATAATTCCAGCCGGCATGTCTTTCTCTCTCTAAAAAACCCCCCAAGAAAGAAAGAGAAAGAGTGATAGTTTCCTTTCTTTTTTTCTTCTTGGTCTTGAAATATATAGATAGATTCTCTGCTGGGTTTTTTGTCCGAGAAGAGAAGACTAATGAGACGACTTATTACATATGTAAAAATCTACAGAGCTGACTCTTGGTTTTTTGCTTTTTTCAAAACAATTTTCTCTCTCTTCTCTCTCTCTCTTCTCTTTCTAAAAACTTTATCTGCTTATACGTACCAAATGCACGAGAAAAAGAGGTTAAAGGGTTGACAATATTTGGGTACGGTCTCTTATAAAAACTAGAAAAAGAAATGAAAATATAACGTTTTTCTTTCTCGAAGATCTCGGAGTATATCCAGCAATGTCTTTCTGTTTCTTTTTTTCTCTCTCTAAAAAACCCGCGTTTTCTTCTCTCTCTCTCTCTATAGATCCCTATCTGCATAAAAAAAGGAAAAAAAAAGTTAACAATTTAAGCAAAGCAACAATTGCAACCCAAAAGAAAAAACCCTAAGAGAATTCTTTTCTTTTCTTTTGTTTTTGAAAAAGAAAACAACCCTAGTGAGATGAACTTACTGGAATGGGAAATGTTCTGGGATTTGAAGAAAAGAACAATTAGTACTTTTCAATCTTAAAAAAAAAAGCCCTAAGAGAGAGAAAGAAGTAGACAGATCTGCTTTTCTTGGACTATTTTCCCTGGTTGGATTAGTTTTTTTGGTGATGGAAGGAGTGGATTTTGATGGGCTTGAAAAAAAAAAAGGTAAGAGAGTGAAGGAAGAAGAAGAGGAAGAAGAAGACAGAGAAAGGAAGGAAGATAGAGAAAGAGAGAGAGGAAGGGGAAGAGGAGGGGAGAGGGAACAGGTGGAGAAAATTGTGGCAGTGAGAAGTAATTGCAGAGCGTAATGAGAGGGTGCGATTGCATTTAATAGAGAGAGAGAGAGAGGGGTGTAATTGTTATTGTATGTAAATGGATGGTGAATAGAGAGGCAGATACATAGAGATGGTGAAGGAAGAGTAAGATGGTTTGATAGCCGTCATTCCTTTCACCATACTACTTCCACCGATCTCTTGAGAGTGGAAGAGAAAATTAAACATCCTCAAATGCCTCTTCTCTTTCTTTACTACATCTTTTGCTTTGCAAATTTTTTTATTTACTTTATTGTTTTCCAACCCAATACTTATATATATATTCCCACTTTTTTCTTTTTTTTTTTCTTAAAAAAGTTATTATAGAAAAGGTTTTCTCATATGAAATTATGAGATAAAGTTTAAGATATGTTGAGGATATGGTAAGGTGTGGTATGTGATAAAGCTTAAAAGATATGCTAATGAAATCTGTAAAATGATGCATTTATTTTTGTATGTTCCCAATGTCTTTACCCGACAAAAACATTTCTAATTGCTTATTATATTTCATATTTAAAGGGTAGTTGTAGAGATTCTCATCATAATTATTTTAAATTATGTCCGATGTATTTGGGCATATTATATCTAAATTGGTTAATATATTCACACCAACATTATTTTAAATTATGTTTAAATAATTTACAAACGTATGAACATTGCCTTTTGGATTTATGATGCGTATTGTATAGTTAAAAGATTTGATATATTTACCCAATTTATTATATTTAAATTGCTCAATATATTTCGCACTTGTTCCGTATTAGTCGAGATTTTCACCGTAATTATTTTAGATAATGTGTAATGGATTTAATAAATGTGCGAGTTATATGCAGATCGACTATTGGGTTTACGATGCATACAACATAGTGAAACGATAGTAATTGAGATTTTCACCATTATAAAATAAGAGAAATGTATTTTGTTCTATTATCCACATTGGTTGTAAATTGTTCATAGCTTGTGTGGCAGCCAAATACCCAAAGAGCCACTACATGAAAAAATATATATATATTTTTGAGAATATGTCATATTTAACACATCACTTATAAAATGCTCAAGCTAGCACTATTTCTATAATAATAATAATAATAATAATAATAATAATAATAATAATAAATATTATTATTATTATTATTATTATTATTATTATTATTCTACTACTAAACAATAATTAAATAGTGAGTTTGGTTAATTGGGTTATATTTACATGCTTGTAGTTGAGTGAAATTTAATTTATGTACTATAAATTTATGTAATTTTACAAGTGTACCATGTCTAGAGACTTCATTGATATAATATATTTTTTTGTTCGGGAGGAGACCAGTGGATCTAAAACTACATAATAGTTAATCATCTTCAAACGATCGCTACATAATCAGAGTCATTATTTGAATTCGGATTTACTCGATCAGATGCTCTAACTGTTAGATTATGTCTGGTTTTATCGCTAATGTAGTAATTACATCTTCCAAAATTTGGCCAATTTGGTTTTAATATGCTTTTAATCTAGGTGAAATTTAATTTAGCTTGTCAACCAAAAAGATGTAATCCTGCAATATGTTAGCAACATCCAAGATATCCATAATTCAAATTTTCTTTTTCGTGTCATAATGACTTTCATTATCATCACATGAGGAAAAAAACTCATTGTGCATATTATACAAGTATATGTATATGTCATTCATGATCTTTGTCACATCACCTAGTAGGCCATTCACGCTTTTTGGGGGGGGAGAAATAAGTGTTCATTTCCTATGAAATCTCACATTCTTTCATAAGAAATGAACAATGTGTAGAATTAATGGGGAAGAGACTCATTCCTTCTTGATAGCCTGTTCGAATTCACCTAATCTGCAATTGGTATGGATATTGTTCAACCATATGAAAATAAATGCAAATTCTTTTGTTGAAAAATACCAATATAATGCTCTAACAAAACCTGAAATTATACTTTGCTCCGACATATATAGGAAGTGCATTAAGCCGTACACCCCCAACCCAACCCAACCCAACCCCACCCCCAACATCATATCTTCATATTTCATTTATGCAACAAATTAAAGTTTTATGCCCCGCGGTCTCTTTAATGTATCATATTAAAAATTGTACTTAGGAAAAGGCCTCTGAAAATTACCAATTTGCAATTTCTAAATGGGTGTAGACATGCCCCCGATTCGAATCGTATCGGAACTAATTCTGGTTAGGTCGGGGGAGAACAAGCAGAACGTAGAATTGGGTGCAAATAGGACCATTCTAGTTCAGTTTTGGTTTGGAACCTTTTTCTTTTTGGTTTTATTTTTTATTTTTTAATATTATGTAACATGAGAAGAGAAGATAAATAATGCAAATTCTACTTGAAAATTTTATTCAAAATATACAAAAAAATGAGATAATATTTAACATTCTCTATTAACAGTTCGGACCCATTTTGGTTCCATGATTCTTTTATGGATCTGATTTCAAAATTAAAAACAGGAATCAAGTCATCAGCTTTAGGGTTTCAGTTTCGTAATAGACTTGGAACTAGCTTCAGCATTCTAGTTCAATTCTATATGGTTGTTCCAATTTAAAACCGTGCGAGTGCTCGTGTGCAAATGAAGATAAACAACGGAAAACAGAAATGCTATTTTGTGCCGATGATAATTTTTCATGAGCAAAGTGACAAGTAATCATTCTATATTTTTGTTAAACACAACTTTTTATAATTTGATATTATATAGATATGGTCAAAATTTTTAGTTAAAAGACACCTTAACTACGTGTGTCATATAGAATAATGTCAAAATATTTAAGAATCTATGATAAAAATGTGTACATTATTGGAGCTTTTAGTAAACAAGCTGCGTCGATGTCGGCTAATTATTATTATTATTTTTTAACTAATCCTTTCAAATTATAGCATATAAAGCAAGGATAATTCATTTTGCTAATAAATGGTACGCCTCTCTAGTACAAAGAAAGAATGATATTAAGTAGTGCCACTTACAAGCAAAAGGAACAAAGTCTTATCATTTTTCCAATTTATAAATGCTGTAGCTAGACATACATATGACAAAAATATGTAAAAACAAAAAATCTACACATCAAATGTGACATTTTAGATAAACTCGAATTCAAAATCTCTAAAAATAAGGGGATGGTATCAATTGAATTGTAATTTATCAGTATTTTAAATATATTTTAAAGTAATTTAATGGTACCCTTCACCACCAAAGCATTTACCGGTATGTAGTAAGGTGCTTAAAAAGCCCAAATTTAAGCTGCTTCAAAAACTTAGGTTTGAAGCCTTCTCCCTTCAATCAAGTGAGAGACAGATATTTGTTAGTGATTATGTCTTTTCTGCTATTAATTCATGTTGTGATATTCATACAAGATTGCTTCTGTAATTCTTCGATAAAAGATACGAACAGATATGTGTACGTACCAAATATCTTTATTCATAAATGTAGACGATAGCATGTAATGGTTTCTCACAGAGAGAATGTGAAGAAGAAAGATGAACCAATAAATGTCGTCACCGTAGTGGTGTACTAGGTTCACTAGCCAAGTATTTACCACAACTTCCCCCTTGCATTGTTCCAGTGGGCATGAAGCTGGTTGCATTCAGTGGAATACAATCAACTGGATTTTAACAATTAGGTTTTTACATTTATGGGGGAAGTGAATGGCACTATATTTACCTCAGTTAGTTCCCTTACTAGGGTTTTGCTTATGGGTTGGTGGGTTGGTTTGGCACTGTAGTTATATTTGGTAGGCCCGACAGAATTCCTTTTGAGTCCAACCACAACTACACATCCTCTCCCCTCCCTTTCTCCATGGCCTTATCTGCAAGTCCTCAAATTAAATGTTGTCTCTGAAACAGTTTGCAGGCTCTGCATGGCAATGTCCCCATTAACTACACTCATGCCTTCCCCGCACGGCCTTTCCGATTTCAACCTATTTAATCCCCCTCTTTTAGATTTTCATGCCTTGCAACGTGCGCTTTACTCACCTCCAAAACACGAGGACAAAGTTTGAATATTTATCCTAATAGACTTTCTTTTTTTCTTTTGTATAAGTGATTTACTTGTTATCAATCGATATTTGGATTTCGTTCGACTAATTGGTTTTGAGCATTATGGGGCTCTCCATGGAGGGGTTGGCTCTTCCAAACTCTATTTTTTTATTTCCATAATGCGAATTTAAGACCTATGATTAAAAAAGCATAACATCTGACCGCTATAACCATAGGAGTCTAGAAGACCACTACTTTCTCATGAGGTCATGACATCCCTAGTGTGAGAAAAGCCAAATAGTTTTGGCTCGAGTGGCACCTTCCCCCTTCCCTATATAATAAACTCGGAGTCGAATATCAGTGTATATATATATAAAAAAAAAAGAAATGACAAAGAAAAAAAAAGAAAAAAAAATAATGAATAAGAATTATCCTTAGCTATGTTTTGGCCTAAATGGTCTTGTATGGATGAGGAGTTAAGAGTTTGAATCCTATTAAGCTCCTTGACGCCGGTTAAAAATGAAAGGATGGTGATTTCTCTTAAGTGATCATTCTAAAAATAGAGATGGTGATAATTCTTAAGTGAATTATTATGAATGTCCATTTTCTATTTTTCTTCCCTTTTTTAGCCAAGCTATAAACATCTTACTTTTATCATGCTAGTTAAAAAAGGGAAAAAAAATAATAATAATGTCAAATAAATAAAATGAATCAAAAATGAAATATATGGAATTCTGAAAGGCAATCTACCTTATTATATTTCAAAAATTTCTTACTTGGTTTTAAATGATGATTTGATTAATTCAAAATTATTTAAATTTAAACTGTTCGATTTTTATTTATATGGACTGACCATATATTTTGATATGATTAATTCTAAAACTATTTAATCCACGTAAAATTATTTTCAATCATTTATATCTGCACAAACCATATTAATCATATATCTTCTCAATCGTTAATTTAAAATTATTTATTTATTTAAGTGATTATTATTTTAAGGGTTCCTATTATCCCATTCTTTTCAATTATATGGATATATGAGGATAAGGCATATACGCTTGATGGTGTCCCTTTGAAATAATTTAGGCGGTAAAATTTTTTTACTTTTATTATCTTTTTCTCTGATTGGATTTCTTGTATTTTTTAATAAATAAATAAATAAATATATATATATATATATATATATATGTCAACGATGGTGAACCGCCGGCCCTCGAAAAGACTTGGGAAAGAGTTGGGGCATTGCGTATGTTGCAAAACGAGGCGACGGCGCGTGGGAATGACATTTTTTTGTTCAGTTTTGTCCACATGCATTGATTTCAATTCCCTAATGTATGAGCAAGTCAAACGACGGCGTATTTCTCGAAGTATCCCCGTAATTTCATTTCAAGGTAGGGTTGTTTTTATCCTTACGTGTTTCCTTCATTGTCTGTTGGGTTGACTTTTGTCCTTTCCCGTCACGTCATCTTACCTTGGTCCTCGATGGGAATCTTGATAACCCCGTCGAATTATTGCGAGGTCCACGGAATTATCCTGGACTCAAGTGCGTCGAATTTTTTTCCCCCTTTTAAAATCATATTTTAATAAATTTAATTCAAATATCTAAATATTACTTTCGTCTATAGAATTCTAATGGGATCCGGTGTGTTAGTAATGATACGATCGCACCTCTCTCTCTCTCTCTCTCGATCGAATTTAGTTCAGATTGATTCGTTCAAAATTAAAACTAAATCTTTGAACTAATTTTCAATTTAAAATCATACAAAAGCCATAGAAATATGATTTTTTTTTATTTTTATATTTGAAATAATAAATTTTTTTATCTAAATTTAATTTATTATAGTATTTTTATAAGAACAATGAATCTTTAGAATTTCATAATATTGTTTTATATGTTTAACGGATGGAAATGTGACCACCGGCCGGGGGGAATACACATTTCTTCCTCCGGTATGACTTCCTTAGGCTTTGAGTTTGACTCCGCATCTATGTAGACTCACTTTCACTTTCGCTTGAGTTGCTTGATCCCTCTAACTTGTCCTCGTAGGAAGTGAAAGTTGTCTTTGTGATAGGTTTATCTTTTTTTTTTTTTCACTGATGGTATATGAGATATACCTGATTAATACGGTTCAAATATTATGAGACTTATTTTAGTGATTGACTCATTTAAATCTTTTTTTATTATTCTGAAAATTCGAAATCAAAATATCTTATTAAAGAAATAAAATGTCGAAACCGAACTCACCAAATCCCTTTTCTTCCTTTCCACCTCTCAAATTTTCAACATTCAATTTTATTCCTTAATTTGTTTTTCTTTCAAACCAGTTCTGAACTAGACAAATGTTATGGTAAAACTTGGCAAATGATGCAACACTCAAAGCTAGGTTAGAATATTACCTGGGCAACATTCAAAAATCTTTTATTCCATAAAGTAAGTAGATGTAAAAATTTTGTTCCCTCTCAATACCTTCATTTGATCCTCAAGTCTATCAAAAAATATGTTTTGTGGGGTGAATATTTTGGACCAAATGACCTAAATTTTACTTGAAATCAACATCGGCATGGTTCTTATAAATTTTTTATCAAATATTTATTTGAATCAGTCAAAACATATTGATAATTTAATTAAAAATTGATCAAAATATATGGAATAGATTGTCACGTAAGACTTAATTCATTTAATCTAAAATCATTTGGTCCATGTGATATTTAATAATTCATTTCGAATAACTAAAAATTTCTTGAATTGATTGCAAGCATAGTTTAAAGAATTGGATTAACACTAAACATGTTCATTATTGTCATCATTAAATAAGTATTATTTGAAGTAATTACTAGTAAAATCTGGTAAATATTTTATGCGTATAAATATATATTCAAAACTTGAATGAGAATGAGTGGCGTAAAAAAATTCACACAAATTAACTTAATATATTTTAGGTATATATATATATATTTATATATATATATATATATATTTTAATTCCTTTTTTCTTATTTTTATTATTTTTATTACTATTGTTATTTTTTATTTCTACTTTTAGTGTATTTCTTTATTTATTTTATTTATTATTTACTTATTTATTTAAATCATTTTTAAATTTGTCTCTTAAATGACCGACCCTAAATTATTGGGTTTAAGATTCGGTTTGTTGTTGTTGTATATACATTGAATATATAATAATAGAAAATTAATAAAAATGAAAATGTTGCAAAGATTTACTAAGCCAAAAAAAAACAAAATCTAGTAAGCATGAAATTTTTCTAAACAATTTTTTTTTTCCTTTTTGTTCACTAGAATTGTGTAAACGGATATAATGAAAAGTAATTTTTGTTCACTAGAAGTAATATTATCGTCGTCACTAAAGAATCTGGTTTTGCTTTTTTCCCCTTTCAATTTGAAAAAAAGATAATATATATATATATATTTAACAATAATTCAGAAAATATTATTAAAAGCCTAAAAATATTACTATAATCTTATAACTATTATTAAAGTTCTTAAAATACTATTAAAATTTTTTAAATCATATTTGCTTTCTAAAAATTATAATTTTTGATTTCTTGCATTCCCTCTATTCCCCTACATATATATTTTACCCCAATATAAATCTCTAACTTTACCCTTGAGGTTGAACCCACAGCCCTATGTCATTACTTTCGTCGGTGGAATGATGCCAAAGGGTTGTATTTTACTGGGGGTTAAGTTGTATGAAGAGTTATTTTGATTTAAGTAGTTTGGGAAGATAAAAAGAATAGAAATTTTCGGTTATTTTTTTTTTCCTTAAGCTTGATCAACTTATACATAAAATTATATTTCGATTAATTCAACTCGAATTAAAATCATACTTTTATAAGGAGAGATCTCTAAACATTACTATTTCTATTATTAAGATTCGAATCTGAGTTTTGATTAAATGATATAGTGTTCTTTCTTTTGGATTTGGATAGTAGAGCATGGATACTCTTTGACATAAAGTTATTTGAACACAATGATGAAATGGTCATATCATACAAGAGGATGAAAAGGGCAGTGGATTCTCAGAAGACCAAATGTGTCATGGACTACTTATATATGTAAAAGCCAAATTCTTCTCTTTAGGGGGAATCCGATTTGGACTTCACCACCTCACCCAAATGGATCTAAAACCACAAACATCATTGTCTTGAGTGCACTCTTTGTTGGATAAAGCATTCAATACGCCCGCTTCCTTTTCTTAATAAACACAAACGGGAGATGATATGAAATTGATTTCTTTTCATGTTTATACGTATTGGTGCCGCTGTCGTGTTTCTGAACACAAAGACACCGAAGGGCTGTGGGGATTCCCGTTTTGCAGATGAGAACCTATTGGGAAAGTTTTGGCCCGAGATGCAACCTTTTTTTGGGGGGTGGGGGGAGGAGGGGTTGGAGGGGACACTTTTTTTCCTTTTTTTTTTTAACGTAGAAAAACTCAAATTTGAAACTGAATAGACACTGTTTTTACTTACTAGGGCCCTAAGTGGACTCTCGGGTAAAAACTTCGAGACTGTGTTAGCACACTCTCATTATCTTTTCTATTAAAAGATCGGACAGATGGAATGACTAACATAATTACTTTCATTAAATATCGAAATCTTATTCGCTCTAAAATTTTGATTCGAGATGTAATTATTCTTTTCTTTTAAAAAAAAAATCACTCTCAGTCCATAAATTGTGAGCTAGTTACAACCTATGATACATGGAGACATCGCAATACTGATATTTTTCGTTTGTTCATATTTTCTTTTTCAATAATTTTACAAAATGTTGTTTTCTTTATCATTTCAGATCCATTTCATTTTCAAGTTAACATATTCATATATAGATTGAAATTTGGTGGGACTGCACACCGAATTGCTATGGTGATGTCAAACTATAATAATTCAGCAACAGATCGTGTGATCAATAATTCCTTTGTGGGTTGTCCTTTTCGTGGCCATTTATGTAGGGAGAGGAGTTATTGAGTAATGGGAATTGAATAATCCCCTTCATATAACTTTATGACTGGTCACCAGCAATTTGATTTTGGGGTGATGTGTGTGGTGATCGACACATGAGGCTTCCTTTTCTAAATCATCCAAGGGTAGACCAGATGCCCATTTGGCAAATTGGAGGACTTTTCCTTTCTGCATGTATGTTATATAGAAATTATAAAAAGAGATAATTATATGTCAAGTATTTGAGTTTTACCCCAAATTCACAAATTGGTTCATAAATTTCAAAATGCAATGGTTGAGTACCTAGACTTTAAAAACTATAATTTGTTAGTTCTTCCATTAATAACGGTACCTAGCTAGCCATTATGTGCAGAGTTGATTCAAGGTGACAGATTATGTGAATATCATGTGTCAGAAATTACTGACGTGTCATGTGACACGTCAGCACCATCATACACAATATTGCCATGTCAGCACTAATGCTGATGTGGCAGTGCTACACATCATCCTAAATTAATAAAATTTAATTTTTTAATTAATAAATTTTAATTTTTTTAATTAATAAAAATTAATAAATAATTTATTTTCTCTTTGTCCTCCTCTCCCCTTTTTCCCACTCCGTTCATCGACTTCTTCTTCTTCTTTTTCTTCTTCTCCATCGCTGCTTTATCTTTATCTTTCTCTCTCTCTCTCTCTTTCTCTTTCTCTTCCTTTGGTTGTTGCTACTGTTCTTGAGTTTTCTTCTGCTTCAAAGCTTCGAGTTTCGGAGAAAACGAAGACCAGAACTTGTTGAGTTCCGTAGAGAAGATCTGTCTTCGCTTTTACTTTGTAGAGAAGATCTTTCAGAAAAATCCATTTCTTCGAGTTCCGACCGGACGATGAAGATTGAGACTACGAAGTAGACTTGTCAGACGGCGTCATTTCCGTCACTTCGGTGATCTATTTTTGTTCTCTTAAGATGACGTCGTTTCAAAACTGAAATGATTCGGTTCGAAGCGGAGACATAGATCTGGTCTTTCTATGCATAGATCTGCTTCGTAATCTGAGATCTCTTCCTCTCATCACAATCTCTTCCTCTTCTGTTTCGTCTTCCACTTCCACATCTAACAACGGAGCCAAGATCTAAGGCGTTTGAAGATGAGATGAGAACTTAATCAGAAGGATCTGACCATTCAAAAACAATTCATTGGCAGAGATCATAGATCTGGATCCTAAACAAGTGGTGTTGGAAGTTGAGAGGAGAATTCGAACTCAAACGAACTAGTTTTGGAAGTACTATGATTCAAATCACTTGGTGAAGAAAGAGAGCAAGTTGGGGCCGCTAAGGACACAAAGTGCATTGGACTTGCAGGTTCACTAAAGTAGTAACCACTATGTGACCAGCCTGGACTCGACGGTGTGCTGATGTATGGCGTTGAACAAGTGTTGTCGTTCTTTAAAGACGCCATTGTCGATTGCGTGAAGGTCTTGTTTGGTTTCGTCGCCATTGTTAGGGTTTTCGAGAACCATCATGCATGTGCGTGAGAGAGAGCGAGTGACTTGCTTTGGCTTCTGCCAACAGGGGTGCCTGAACCAAAGTTGGAAGGACCATTTCCATGAGAGGGAGGAGAGGAGAGGAGAGAGAGAGAGAGAAGAATGTTACTTTTTTTCTAGTGAGAGAGAGAGAGAGAGAGAGGAGAGAAGAGAGAGAAAGGGGAGGGAAGGAGAGAGAAAGTTTTTTTTTTTCCGGTAAGAGAGAGGATAGAGAGAAAGGGGAGGGAAAGAGAGAGAGAAAATAAATTATTTATTAATTTTATTAATTAAAAAATTAAATTTTATTAATTTAGAGTGATGATGTTGCACTGCCACATCAGCATTAGTGCTGACGTGACAATGTTGTGTGGTTATGTTGACGTGTCACGTGACACATCAGCAATTCCTGACATAGGGCATTCACATAATCTGCCACCTTGAGTCAGCTCAGCAGCTCAGTACATAATGGCTAACTAGGTACCGTTACTAACGGAAGGACTAATAAGTTATGATTTTTTAAGTTTAGGTTTTTAACCATTGCATTTTGGTATTTAGAGACTAATTTGTGAATTTTGAATAAAATTTAGGGATTTGACATGTAATTATCTTTTATGAAAATCATAAAAAAAAAAATACGTGTTCACAAATATTCTAATATTAAATATCAAGAAAAATAATTAAAATCTTTACCAGTCAGATATCCCTTCGAAATCTATAAACTCCTTGAACTCACACCATGCTAAACTTTGACTTTCAATTTGCACTGAGACTTTGACCCACTTTGGTACCACACTTGCTCGAACACTTGATGTAAGGGGTGCATTTAGCAAAATCATTAATTATGATAAATGTGCAATGACATTGGATTGAGGATCGAAATAACCTTAAATTTAGTTGAGGAGGAGGCTCGAATCCAAAAGTGACATAAAAAATGTATATCGAATAGCAAAATATAATATGCACTTAGGTTATTAAAATTATAATTTTTAGTAGACTAATTTAAAATTATAATTTTGAAAATTTTAGAGGGTATCTGCCTTTGACCTCTCCTTCTCCTGCACCTTGGCCACTGCTCGAAGGTGGGACACGACTCTCAGGTCCGGGCCAAATCCAGTAAAAGTATTGTATGTCAAGCTAGGCCCGACTTTATTTTGACAAATAATTGAGAAGGCTTCATGCTTGCAAAAGAATGAGCAGAGTTAATCAACAAATATTTAGTTTAATGAGATAGAATATTAAATTTTTTAATAAAACTAATTATTATCCCGTATTAATTTTACATGGTCTCACAAGATATGGATAATATTTTTTCATTATACAAACACTTATTAAATCTATAATTAACTTAATATCTGAATTAAATTATTATCTAAATTAATTAAAAATACGATGCATATTAGATAAAAACAAATAGTATAACCATTGGAATTCTAAAAAAGACTAATAAATAAGATAAAAAAGGATAATAAATAGAGGAAGAAAAAAGTAATAAAAAAATATATACGAGGCTAACAAGTAGGGTCAAAAAAGAAGAGAAAAAAATTAGATTAAACAAAAAGACTAACTGCTTGAGTGAATATGAAGAGCAGACACGGAGAGTTGGTCACTTTCTTCGTATCGAGTCGCATACCTTGGGATAGTCGTCAGGTGGTAGGGCTATGCAATATTTCACCCCGAGAGATTCAATAGCTAAAATATTCACATTTCCATCGTAAAAGCTTGCGTAGATGAATTTGACATCACATGAATAAGTAGTATTGGTGATGGAATATTATGAATGAGACTTCGTCCCAGCTATAATAGTCTTTGTAACCTGAACATTGGGTTATAAAAACTATGATTCTTGTTATTACAGTTAAATAAGAAACAAAAGAAAATAATAAATTTATAAATTAATATAAAATGAACATTCTAACAATAGAATTTCGTATTAAATATAAACTTTTAAGAGTTCACGTCTATGTGGAGCTAAGATAAGCATAATAATATACATTATATCCACACTGCATAATGTCACAACATCATATATTATATACATATGACTTGTATATGTCATATATTAATGTATGAATTGTATACCCTATATTTACACTTTTATAATTTATCGTAACAAATATGACTGAAATACTGATATAGCAAAAAAAGATTTAACTGACAAATAAAATGAAAGTTACGGCATAGCCGCAACATTAATCATGGACAAGCAGGCAAAAAAAAAAGGGAAAAACCATGTCACAAAAAGATGAAAAATTTAAAAGAAAAAACTAGGTCAAAAAATAAAAAAAAAAATGAAGAATTCCAATGAAAAAAATAAAAAACTGTGGTTTAAAAATAAATGGATAACTATCCAAGGGCATCATAATTCTGTGAATACTAACCGGATAAGTGGAGCAACAAAGGGAGAAAACCTATGAAAAAAAGATAAAAAACTTAAAAGGAAAAAAATGTGTCAAAAAATAAAAAGAGTAATAACTTGAATGAAAAAAAATAAAAAATTGTGATCTAAAAATAAAAGGACAAACGTATGTAGGACCAAAAAATAAAAAGGGTAAAATCTATGTTAAAAAAAGACAAAGAGTTTAAGTGAAAAAGAAAAAATTGGGTTAAAAGAAGAGTAAGAATCTGAATGAAAAAAAAAAAAAACTGCAATCCCAAATAATGAAACGACGATCCGAGAGTGTCCGATTATTTGTGAATACTAGCATCGTCTGAACAAGAATAAGCAAAAATAATATACATTATATATACACTATATATTGTCACAACATCATATATTTTATACATATGAATTTTACATGTCATTATTACGTACACATGAATTATATGCCTTATATTTACACCTCTATAATTTATCATAACAAATATAAATGACATACAAATACAACAAAAAAAGATTTAACAGACAAATAAAATGAAAATTATGGCATAGCCGCAACATTAATCATGGAAAAGCAGGACCAAAAAAAAAAAAAACAAAGAAAAACCCATATCACAAAACGACAAAGGAGTTAAGGGAAAAAAAATTGGGTCAAAAATAAATAAAAAGGAGCCGAATGAAAAAATAAAAAAACCGTGATCTAAAAATAAAGAGACGACCATCTAAGGGTATCAGAATTTTGTGAATAGTAATATGGATAGGTGGGGTTAAAAAAGAGGAAAAATCTATGAAAAAAAAGATGAAGAATTTAAGAGAAAAAAATTGGATCAAAAAATAAAGAACAAGGATCTGAATGAAAAATAATAAAAAAATTATTGTCTAAAAATAAGAAAATAAAAAATTATGGTCTAAAAATGAAAAAGACCATTCGTGAAGCAAAAAATAAAATAAAAAGAGAAAAACTTATATAAAAAAAAAGACCAAAAAGTTGAGTGAAAAAATACTGAGTCAATAAAAAACAGCAAGAATCTAAATGCAAAAAAAAAAAGAACCTACAGAACTAAAATAATGGGACGACCATTCGAGAGTGTTCGAATTTTTATAAACAGTAGCACTTATCGGTACTTTATATATAGGGAAATTTTGAGTTCTAAACTTGAAAATGAAAAAAAAATCACCTATAAAATGATTCTCGTAATATTTAAAATAGATTAATTAGAATATAATTTTAAATATCGATAATAAGTACTTAAAAAATAATAATTAGCAGAGTTGAGTATTCAAGGTAAAGTTTGATTCCAAATCAAACAACATGTATGGTTACCTTGAAAAAATTTAATAATATTCAGATTATTAATTCTGAGAAAATTTTAAGCTCGCTGAAAGGAATACTTTTGGTATTTTCTTTGTTTTTTTTTTTGTTTTTTGGAACCACTAACAAGAAGAAGGATGAGAGAATAAGACATGAGAGGGAGTAGACCATCCACATCTTTTATGACTTTTCGTTGTTACATAGAATAAAATGACATCAATAGGACCTTAGGGATGGCGAGGTGTGCCCAACTTGACCGAGTGAAGGACTCCAACCAACCCTTATGGAGGTTTAGCAATGGAGATTATAGTTGATTTTTTCTTCCTTCTTGAAAATCAATCGCAATGTTTTCTGGGTACGAAATTTCTAGAGAATTTGAGAAATCATTATTTATATCGTGTTTTTGGTTTTCATTATCGGTATTCGAGTTTTATTTGATTAATTCAGTTCGAGTATAGTGTGATTTATTTTATAAATTGATTCTCTCAAATCTTTTTTTTATTATTTTTAATATTTGAATTCTAAATTTCTAATTAAGAAAATAGAATATCCGATTATTTAATTCAAAGAAATTTGATTAAACATGTATACCATCATCCATCAACAATAGCCGCCCCTTCCATGGCTTGACTAGGCACCACTCGTTTGTCCCTCGGGTCCAATTAGGATTGGAAGTCGCCCTAATCTCCAAATGTACCAAGCAAAAAGGAGAATAGAAGAACAAAAAAAAATAAATAAATAAATAACTTTCTATTGCTATGAACTTAGAATGTATGACACTCTTTTATCCTTTTTTTTTTTTTTTTAAGGAAAGGAAACATGGTTGCCCAAGAAAAGTCAGCCAAGTCAATGGTGATGTAAGTGTGAAGAAGAGTCCATTCATGGGACGAAGTCAGAGCAAGAAAAGACCAGGCCACTCTATTAATAAGGTCTTTCTAAGGAGTCACTCAAGGGTCAACTTGAAGGCTGTGGATGATTTCTTAGTTGCCGCCTACATCTCAATTTGAGAAGATGGCTTTTGAACTTTGAATCAAAGAAGAAAAATCAATTTTCGACAAATTCCATAGACAGAAAAGTACTTAATGTCTCTGAAAATTTTAAAATCAGATTCAATTATGACATAGAAGGGACGGACGAATATGACATTTTTTTTTTATTATACCGATTAATATCCGGAGTCATACTCTGACTATTTGGTTTGAAACTTGCGATGACCCATTTAAGGAGGCTACCCTCTCAACGTAGTTTTTTCCATACTCAAGCCGCGAATCGAATTCAAAAACTTAGTTAAGAGATCTATCACCATATCTCACTAGATCAACTGTCCATTAATAATATGACATTTTCATAAATGGTAAGTAATCGATCTCGAAAAAATTTCTTTGACTGAAATACTCAAAAATTCGATTAATTTGATTTGATTAGTTGTATAATTCAATTTAGAGATCAAATCTTTCAGTACTTAATTTTTCATTTTCAAAACTCAAATTTAAGATTTTAATTAAAAAAATCTAATATTTTACTACTAGATCCATGAGACATGAACAAATATGACATTTTTGTCAAAATGGAATGCACTACTATTCCTTTGTATATAATTAATAATTTTTTTTTTGTTTTCTCGGATTTAAAAAATATTAATAATAAAATAAAATAAGATAAGCTCAGATAAACTAAAATTTATTAAACGTGTTTTAGGTGTGTATATTGGTCAAGACCAAAATTGATTAATTCTAGTGGCATCATGTGAGCAAAATTCTATATATTTTTCTAAACTTTAGTATTTTTTTTTAAAAAAAAATATTGTCCACATTTAAGTACACAACTTTGCTGCAAGCTTTACTCACTTATACATCACGACCAAATGCATTAGCCATAGATATACATAATATATATATATATATAATAACAAGTTATCACCGGCTAATTTTTGAAAATTTATTTTTAAAATGCCTTTATTTCTTTAAAGAAATGTTAAAAAAAAAAAAAGATTTTATGGAGCAGAATAATTTTGTTATTGCAATTTTAGGTCACCATGAGCAAATCATCAACACGAGAGAGAGAGAGAGTGAGAGAGAGAGAGAGAGAGAGAGAGAGAGAGAGAGAGGATAATTGGCAAGTACCAAATTTCCATACGCGTAACGGTAGAGTGATATACTCCTTCGTTATAAGTTTTAGGTTTATCAACGGTCAGTTGGCCTACTAGAATATCGCACTAAATCTCTTAACCAAATTTTTGAGTTCGACTCGCGGTTTGGTTATGAAAAAATTATATTGGGATGGTAATCCGCTTAAATTGATCACTATAAGTCTCAAACCGGATTAGTTGGAGTATGGATCTGGATACCGGTTTATAAAATACCAAAAAAAAAAAAAAAGTCTCAGGTTTGAGCCATAGAAATGAAAAAAATAAGATTTACGAGAATCAATCCCTTAATGACTCCACAATACTCGAATCAGATTAGTCAGACAAAATCCGGATATTTCGGTATGTAAGTCCAATTGGACTGCATAGGCCCAGAAAATTCGGAAGCAGGTTCGGCCCAAGTTGGTTTTCATATAGTGGAGGAGCCCAACTTATGATGCCCTACCAATGTGGTGTGGGCTTGAAGGACACTATTTGAATATCATCAATAATCAATGCCTTAGGCTAATGGGCCTATCTTCTTAATGGACTTAGAGGCCTTGGCAAATATTCAGTAATCATGTTATTTTCGATTAAATCTAATTTAACATAGAGACTTTTAAGAGATAAAACTCTTCAAGTACCTATTTTTCTTGATTTGAATTTGATATCTTTGTTAAAGGATACCGGTTTTCAATTCAATTACTATACCCACGGGACATTGATAAATGCCTTTACCCTTATCATTTTGAATTCTACTCATCTTTAGAGGTGATCTCAAATGTCCTTTTTCACTGGAATCTTCTAATCTCGGTGCAGATATAATTTCATAATTTTTTATATGACATCAAGTAGATTTTTACTGATCTAATTCATACATATCATCGAAATATATCCCGTCGGTCTTATAATACTAAATCAAAAAAAATCCTATATAAAAAAATAGAATATTTCAAATTTAAATAATTTTAGACTGGCGTATAGCATTTAGTCTATTTAATCTTTTAACTCATTTGAATTATGTGATATTATTCTTTCATGTCCTATCTTATACTATTGGACCTAAATCCTCCTCGTGGAAATCATTTTTCTTCCCCACCTACTGGAGTCAGAATTTACATAGAACGTGCTTTTGTAGGTCTTCTTCTTCGTCGGAAACAGCTAATTTAATGTGTTCTGTTGAAAAAGCTATATAAAGAAAGGAAAACATGGCTCCCCTCCATTGCACGTGTTGTGCTTTTTTTTTTTTTTTTAATTGGATTAATCTGTATCTGAAATTATATTTCAATTAATTCGATTCGAATATTGTCGAATTTAATTTATATGAGAGTTCTCCCAGAATTTAAGATTTGATTAAAAAAGTTAAATACTTTTACCTCTTGATCTAACCGTTGATTCATATTGCATAATACATTGTGTTGTAGTAAAACTGTAAATCAGTTCTTTTCTCTCTCTCTCTCTCTCTCTCTCGCAAGGGTTAATTCTTTTTTGTTCTTCAACTCAATATGGCCCGCATGAAAGATTCTACATATAATGGGCACCTTTTTCTCTCCCACTAATTAATTGAATACTCTTATACATATAACTCTCCTTCAGAGCATAGGCTTCACACAAAAGCCTAGCAAATACAGAAGCTTGTTTTCTCTTAATTTTTTTCTTCGTTAATGGAAGATCCTCAACCTCAAAAATCATCTTCACATGAAACAACCAATGATTCTCCCGAAGAGAGTGGATGGACTTATTACTTAGAAGATTTTGAAGCAGACATTGATAATACTGGAGAACAAGAACATGAACATGATTCTTCTTCTTGTACTTTTGGTCACAACTCTTGTTTGGTTTCGGATGCTGCCTCTAGTACTAACGACGATGTTTTTGCTTCCTCTTCAAGAGGGTTTTCGCCGGAGATTTCGAGCTCCATGAAAATGCGAAGAAAAGAAATTTTTTATGATGATTCTCTAGAGGATACTGCTAGTTCTCCTATTGATAGCCCCAAGGTATTTTCCTTCTCTCTCTCTCTCTCTCTCTCTCCGTATAATTTATTTTGTTCTTTTCTGATTTTTTTTTTGATTGAGTTAATATTGGATTTGAAACAGATGATTGATCTAGAAGGACCAGAAGACAAGACTGCTGCAGATAGTTCTAAGGTAATTAAATAATAATCAAAAACTTTGGATATTGTGTTTCATATGATATTGAAAACATAAACATGCGCGCGCGCACATATATATATATATATATATATATATATAAACGAATATCTAATTTTATGGAGATGCTATGAGGATCTGATAGGAAAGAGAAGAGACTCGCCATCAGAGTTCGCAGCCGGAGAGCGTTGAAGAGGACGAATTATCACATCAATTTGCAGAGAAAGACAATGAGGGTACAGATTTGAAGAAGGGTTTGTTTTTGGTTCCTTTGTCCATGTTAGTAAGCTATTTTGGTTAACTCTCTCTCTCTCTCTCTCTCTCTTTCTCATGTAGAAGAATCTTTGTAACATTTTTCCTCGTTAAATGTTAATTATATTAATATCAATTAATTGTCATCCTTCCTTTTGAGGTATTTGGTTAGCATAGGGTCAATCAATATGTGTAATAGTAAATATCAGATTAATCGGGTAAAATCTAGATATCGATTGATCCAATACAATATAAATATATATATATATATATATATATATGTAATAGTAAAACTAAAACAGACTGCCTAATTCAATGAAAAGTGAGTAATATTAAGTATGATATATGTAATTTATATCATTGTAGTTGGAGAAATTATAGGCAATGCTTTCCATTTAAAATTGTGATTTTGGCTTTTAAAAAAATGCCCTAAAAAAAAAAGCAATATAGAGTTCTTGAAAGTCGCCTTAATTAGCTTTCTATGTACCAATTCAACTAGATTTACATCATTTTAGTTTGGGAAATTTATGGAGTATGAGATAAAAGTCATTCAAAATTGGACTTTGGATATGAAAATTGGTAATTAAAGATGGTGCAAGTCAAAAGCTCTCAATATCATGAAAATACCTTTTAAATTGATATTAACGGATAATTGATTTAATAAAAAGAAATTTAAATTTTTTAATCAAAACTCAATTTCGAATTTTAAAAATGAGCTCCCTTTATAGAGAGTTTGACAGTAATTTACATCGAATTAATAAAAATATGATTTTAAATACTAATTCGTAAAAAAAAAATATATATATATATATATATACCTTTAAACTGCCAACCTAAAACAATATATTATGCGTCTGGTATGTTAAGTACTATTTTACACTTTATTACAGGTGAGAGGGAGACAAAAACACAGACATACCATATTATTATAATAATATGGAATTTTTTAACTGCTGTTCTTTTCAACCATACCATATAATTTTGAGGAGAGAGAGAGAGAGAGAACATTATTAAATAAAATACATTCTTCCTGGGAGGAAATTGAACTCCCATCTGATGAAAGAAAAAAGTCAGATTGATCGTTTATTTTTAGATAATTTCCATTTCCAACCTATACTTCCAGCAGACCCAATCATTTAAATAATTCAGAAATTGAGGACCGCTCCATGTGCGTAGCCATAAAGGCAGGAGAGAGCGCACAGCAAAGCCACTGTGAGAGAGAGAGAGAGAGAGAGAGGTTTATTAAAGGACATTCGGCAGAGAAATCCCACATTAAATTCTTTTGGTTGACTCTCCTCTTTCTTTAATATTAGTTTTCTAAAAAGTCCCATTCATCCATCTGCACATGTACTCTTTTTTTTTGAAAAAAAAAAAGGAAAGAAAATACATATAATACTTTAAGAAACATTTTTGTTAATGATACAAGAACAAAAAGCACAAAGCTCTAGGTTGAGATGTTTAACTATTGCTTACCAAGAAAGACGATTAGGAATATACATCTAACTAATAGAGTTTTGAGTTCTCATATCAACTTATTTAACCTCCCTAAGCAACATTAAGCATAAACTTTATTTACCCCATTTATTTATTTTTACTTAACCACTTGTATTCGGAAACCCGACTAATCCGATTCGAATAGTAATAAGACTCAATTTATGAATTAGCTCTTCTGGGGTGTATGTTTTTCTATTCTAAAAACTTAAATTTGAAATTTTAGTTAAAAAAATTTAATGTTCTATTACTAAAAGTTCGAATCATATACTATAATATATAATTAAATTGAAAGTGTTTTTATATCATTGGCATAATTAATTTACAAATTGCACAATTTCAATTCTTTTAAAGATAGGAGTGATACAATTTTATTAAATTTATCTTAATAATTTTTTTATTATTATTAAAAAATAATTAGAGATTTCATCATTTGAACTAGTAGGACGATCTTTCATTGTTAGTATGCTTAAAGAAACGGGTGAAGCTAATACCAATCTTGGATGCCAAGGGATTGTTCTGGTTCGCTTTAAATTCCTTCCCTGACAGCAAATTACTTGGTAGATTTTTCTGTAAATGGTGGAAATTGATGTTCAGTGAGAGCATTGAAGAGAAGGGTACTTAAAATCAGTCTCTTTTACCCAATATGGTCCACCACACCTTTGGTTTGGTCGATATATCAAAGTGAACAATAATAATTCAATCTTTTGGATGAAAAAACTACAAATACTTCTGCCACCCCATTCATATTCCAACATTGAATCAGGCGCATGAATTTATTATCAACTTTAATTACGATTGAATTTTGCACGAGAAAGAGAGAGTGACAAGAGAGAAGAGAGAGACAGAGCTGTATTAATGAATAGTTGATTTAATGAGATAAAATATTAAATTTTTTAATTAAATTTTAGATTTAAAATTTAAAAATAAAAAAAATTATACCATGAGATCTATCTCTTAAATAGTGTTTTTATATATACTTAAATTAGATCGATTAGAAAGTGATTTCGAATATCGATAATGAAACGACAAGAGCGAAAGAGATGAGACAGAATCGTGTCAAAATTTTCAACTCAACCTCTTAAATTATGTGATTTGAAAAGGTAAGGACGAAATTGAGTGAACAACAACGGTTGGAGGATGACCATCACACATGTCTAATCTTTCTCTCAAATCCCTACATGTTTATGATGAACTTGGTGAAGGATTAGACAACAAAGAATTGAAAATTATCATTAAAACTGCCCTCATAGCCTCAAGTTGATTATTTGGGTAGATTAGGTGGTCAATCAAAGTATTAACAACCTCTATTTATTAGATATGCTTTTGTGAGTGATGGTTAAGTGGTCTAACTCAATACCCTTATGTCATGTCATCTCCCATACTTTTATTCAATCACCTTGGCTCTCCCCCAAAAGATTTCCTACTTTATTTTAACAAATTTTTTAGGATTGATCTTAGTTAGGGAAAACAAGAATGGTGAAATGAAAATAAGAACGGAGAAATGAAAATAACTATAAAATGAAAGAGAAAAACACTATCTTTTATGAATACAGAAAACAAAAACGTAAGAAATCGCATAAATATAAAAAAAAAATGAAGATTTTTACGTAAATATAAATTATTTTATAAAATTAATAGAATAATCATCTTTGATAATAAGAATTTAAAAAAATAAATATATAATTACTAATCACAAGATAAATAACATAAAAATATAAGTAAATGAGTAAATAATTTATTAAATATAAGAATTTTTATATAAATAATAATTAATTTAGTTTATAGAGATAATATTTCGAAAATAAAAAATATTATTACTGAGGCATAATTATATATTTTGGAGTTAATAAATTAGACACGCTTTGGGTGGTTAATTCTTACATCATCTCCTTTAATTTAAGTACATCAAAATCAGAATTACCCATCAAAATTTGGTCTTATCAATTTTAAAGTTCAATGAGATATACATCAATCCTCTCTCCTAATCTGGTGATTTTAGATTCAAATTTTTGTATAAAAAAAAGAGATATAGGCCCATTTGAGAAAATTAATTTTTTTTCATGCAAATTAGACTTTTACACAAATTGAATATACATTTTAAAATTGTATGTTTTAAATAAAAAATAAATTAAATAATGCTTACAACTACCTAGATTGCACGCAAAAAAAAAATAAAAAGAAAGAAATGGATATAAAACGATACAGAAAATGATATTTTATAAAAATTCAAAAAATAGAAACATGAGAAAATGCGTATATATAAACAATATAACGATTTTATGTAAATATTAATTATTTTATAAAAATAATAAAATAGAGTCTTTTATAATAAAAAATATAAAATAATCAAATATATAATTATTAATCATAAGATAAATAATATTAAAAAGTAAAAATTATAAATAAATAAATAAATAAATTATTATATATAAAAATATAAAAGTATAAAAAAATATAAGAATTTTTATATAAATATGAATTAATTTAATGTATTGAACCATTTTAAAAATTAAAAATATTCATAAAACATTTCGAAAATATTAATGTTAAGAAGTTTTTGTATATGACGATAATTATTACTTTTAAAACAAAATTATTACCATCAAACTTTTCGATCCTACGGACTTGCAAATTTCCTAACAAGGGCTCTTCTATATGCTTCTTAAATGTAATGATCTGCAGAGGCAACCGGTAATACAGTGATGTGGATACTTATGGTTCCATTCCATCTTGTTAAGTCTCTCATGGGTCCCTTAATAATCCAAAAATGAAGTCCTCCCTTCATCAAATTAATTTTGTGAAAACAATAATAAATCGAGACTTAATATCAAATTTTGGGTTCGGCATGAAAGAAAAATAAAATTAAATAAAATTAAATTAAACTAAAGTTTAATACCACTTGGAAAATAATGGTGTTAGTGAAACCTAAAATGAAGTCATATCAAGCCCTTCTCTTCCCTAAGTTATCAAATTTATAATCCATGTTCATCCACATTTGATCGGACATGCTATTAAAAGTAAAAACTGTCTAAAATTCCTGTTTTGGTTCTCACTCACCGCCCTTTGAAAACGTTCTTTTATCTTTTTTTTTTTTTTGTCCCCATGATTAGGCCATCATCCCGTACTCGGATTTTATCTCAACTAATCTCGATTTACTTGACTGTCGGGACTCATTTGAGGGAAAAATCTCTCAATATTATTTTTTTCGTACCCAGTGAGAATCGAACTCTCAACCTGATTAAAAAATAAAGATATCTTTTTTACCTATACTAACGAGTATCGATTTTCTTTTATCTTTATTAAGCAAAAATTACCCATTTTGTTCCTTGGTTTCCCCCGTTAGGCAAGACAATATGGGGCTTTGGTGACCATATCTTTTTTCTCTCAACAATGGAATATTAGGGCATTGATGGGGTTGTGACCTAGACAGGCCGGTAAGATAGTAATAACAATATCAATCAAATCATACGGTATTGTATTCTATTTTATAATATATGTACAATAAATTTGGAGTATATTCATATAAATTGCACAAATCTTTCGATTATAATCATGTTATTTATAGATTAAACTCTTTTTAGAAAAAAAAGAAAATTGTTCACAACGTTGATTTGTGCCAAAGGAGTGGTGTCGTTGCCTTGTTAATGATATTATCTTTTTTTTTCCTATTTTAAAAGTTAAAATATAAAATGTATGTTTTTATCATAGTAGTTATTTATTTTAAGTTTGTGGGCATATTTGCACTTATCATATGTCTAATATACTTTTTGTACAAATAATAAATATTTGTCGATGACTTGGTATATCATTTATATATTTTTAAAAATATAATATAAAAATTAGATTTTGATCAGAATATTTATATTTTAAATTTATTTACAAATCCATCCATATTATACTTCAGACATAATGCCTTAAATAAATAATAGTATCACATGACTGTAGTTTAGTGGTAAGAATTCTATGTTGTGGCCGTAGAGACCTGGGCTCGAATCCCAGCAGCCACAATTATTATTGTTTATTTTTCTTAGTTAAAAAATAAAAAATATTAAAACATAAATTAGGCATAATTCCAGTATTTTTGGAATATAATTTTAATACAAAATCCTTCCCCTCCCCTCCCTCAGTTTTTAAACCTAAATATATTTCCGCAGTTTGCGGATGGGATCCACCGACCCATTGGACTGATTAAAACTTTTCCAAGTCATGCACGCAAATGGCCCCTCGACAAGGAAGAAAGGTCAATTGGGGTTTAGGAAATTCACATAATTTGATTCATAGGAAACTTGCAGCCATTGTTGACATTCATAAGTCTTCCCAAGTCTACACACATTCTTCGATATATCCTTTCTTTACATTTTTTATCGTCCATATCCAAAATTATATTTCGATTAATTTAATTCGAATGTTTATATGATTTTATTTAAAAAACTCTCTCAACGTAATTTTTTTCATTCTCAAGTTTTAAATCTGAGACTTAATTAAGAGATCTATCATCTCATCCCACTATACCAACTATCCATCAGTTAAATCTCTTGACTTTGTGGGAAACAACTAATCGCATAACTAGAAAAAAAAAAACTACCAATAATTTTGCAAGCATAAGTATTTAGCAGACTCGGGTTATATTTTTTTTATATTTTTTATTTTTTTTGACCTAAAATAGAAATTTACAGCTCCAACCAAATACCCAGTAAGATCTCACTATTTATTATGAAAATGTTGTTTGATAATAATTTTTTCAGTAATTATGTGATAAACTGTTAACAGTTTCTTCTTCCTTTTTTTTTTTATAACTTTTCATCGTTATAATATCACAAAATTATTCATTGCTTTCAGCAGTTAGCATGCATGAAATAGAAAAGGATGCAGAAATCCGAAGCTATTGAATTTATTTTTTAATTTTTTTCTGGAATTTATATGTGTGTGCGCTCGTAAACAATCATATTAGAAAGTTGTAATTATTTAAAATTACTAAATATTTAATTTTCATTTTATATTAATTTTTAAATAAATATTTATAGAAAAAGTTTTTTTTTAATAAAAAGGAAAAAATATTAGGAGATGGTCGAAATAATTAAAGCAGGTCTCATTGATAAATGAAAAATAATCCAATGTTAAAAATATAAATAATGTGATATTTTGAAGATATTGAATAATACTACCCTGCTGTTGTTCTCTCGCCGCCTGCACGATATCTCCTCGAACACCGACACATTGGCGTAGGTGGGAGAGATATTTTCATCTCTTAACCAGATCAAGAGTTTAACTCTCCCTGAATACGAAAAAATAATATTGAGAGATTTATCCCCAAAATAAATCTTACAATGATCGATTTAAATTAATCAGGATAAAATTTCAAATATTAAATGGTAACCAAACCAAGTATCAATATATATATATATATATATATCTCTCTCTCTCTCTCTCTTTCTCCTTGAACCAGGGCGCGCCATTGGAGGTGGGCATTGCGGGGGCCGAGCTGGAATCAAATGGGCTCCGCGGGGTATCCTAACAAATTTTTTTTAGGGCCCAAGCATTGTCCATTTTGAAAGCCAAGCCCATAATTTGTGACCAAGCATTTTTTTTTAATAAACCATCGATATCAGATAAATTAAATACGATTTGAATCGAATTAACTGCTTAAGAGATAAATATTTTCCGTACCTGTACCAAAGTTTTGTTGGTCTAATGAAAAGGATACTAACGCCTCACACCAAAAATCGATATTCGAGTCTTAGTAGTAGCAAAAATGATGTTGGGAGAGTTCTCTCCCGATTGGAAGTCGATAATAGCTCGACCGAGATTAGTCTGAGTAAAGTTCTGGATACTCGAGGGTGGATAAATCCAGGGGACCAAAAAAAATTTTCGTATTTATTTATATTATACACAAAATTGAGAAAGTACTTAAGGGGTGACTATCCCAAATCACTGGATCAAGCAAGCATCGGTGACTGCCAAATCACTGGATCAAGCAAACATCGGTGCTGCCAGGCATGATCAGCCCTTGGTGGTGCGTGTGCCGCATCAAAGTCTACCTAAATTAAAATGACAACAAGAAAAGGTAGGCTTATTTTTTATTTATTTTTTTTTTTGGGACAATCAGGAGCTAAGGCAAAGGGTCGGATTGGCAGGGCATCCCAACTTTAAGAAGAAAACTTTTATATATAACTTTAAAAATTGTCAATCCAATATTGCTTAATCAATTAAAAGTTATGATCTCTATCTTTTTTTTTCACTTTGATCGATTAATATTTGGATTACTTAATTAATCCTATAGCCCATTTAGGGACTGATTCTCTTAAATTCTATTTCTCTATTTTCAATACTTAAACTTAAGATTTTGATTAAAAAATTTAATATTTTATCATTAAATTCACAAAACTTAAGTTTTGATCTCCATCCTTTGAAATTATAACCACACATGCATGATACCTTTCATCTTTGACTTCGTCTGTTTGGGCTCAATTTATTCAAGTTACTATATGAGTGAGACCCCATGGCTGCTCAGGATTTTTTTTTTCTCTTAAAATTTGTACATATAAATTGTTTTACCTTGAAATCTTGCATTCCGCTTGTTAATTGTTAGCATAACGTAGCGTTGTAAGGAGTATAGAAAACATAATTGGGCAATTATTAAGTAGTAAAGAGAACAATCATACTTTACAAAGTTTAGACTCTGCAATAAAAATAACCCAACCGATGTAACATACAAGAAAAATATAAATCTTTTTTCTCCGACAAACAGAAACAACTAAAATTTGAGTTTAGCCCTGCAATTTGTAACAACACGATTAGGACCAATAAACACTGTGATGTCACATGTGGCTATAGCCTTGGCCTTTATTTTGATTATCTTCACTATATTCACTTTTCCAGGAAGTGTTGCTGTGGATGTCATGTTCAAGCTTCCTGCCGTAAAATCTGGCCAAAAATGTGCATTTTGGAGCAGTTTGGCTCCCCAAACTTTTGCAGCAGTAGTAATGTCGTGTTTCCCTCTCGCGGGCACAAAGCCGCCCTGTAATGGGAGCTCACCGATGTTATCTCCATGGTAATCGACAGAGGCTGTTGAATCATTGAACTTGAAACTTCCATAGTTACGATTGTCTACAGTAATGATGAGGTTTAAGATGACCCTAAGTCCTCCTGATCCGATTATAATCTCTGGGTCACCGAAGGGAGTGGCAATGATGAGAGGATCCCTAATCTTAAAGACAGTGAAATATAAAACCACCGAGGCAATGACAATGATGAGTATGACAAGTAGCATCACCCCACAGAACTTTCTGCAGCATCCCATGGATTGTTGTCTTAAGGCAAGCAAATTGAAGCAAAATCGATCTCCAGTTCAAAAAAATGATCAGACTATAAAAGGGTTTCACTGGATGATACAATTAAAGTGACTGCTGGCTGGTTTGGTTCTAGGGGGTGGATTATGGTGAGTTTGGAGAAAATGATGTTTATTTGAATCTTAATCTGATTTGCTTGTTAGGTAAATCTTTACATTACATTTTAGGATTTCCAGTTTCCAATTTTTTCTCTATAAAATTCCAAACCTGTCACATTAAGAGAAGTATCCTAAAAAATCGTGAAAATGAGGTTGTAATAATTTGAGGATGTTAAGATATACCATGTAATTATCATAACTAGAATATTCTGTCATTATTTACTACCATTCTCGGCACATTCATTATTTACTACCATTTTCAGCACATCTCCAGATACATGAACTTATATCCACCAATATATCAGTATATATTATCACATCTCCATTTAGTAGATAAAATATATGATAAGATTGATTTTTAAAATATATTTATGTTTAGTAAACAAAATATATAATTTTATGAATATATCTATATTTGGTAGTTAAAATATATGATTTTAGAATTCTTCTTTTAAAATATATATATCCCAATTTGTGTCATTTTCAGTATATATTTTTTGAAAGCGAATTTTCTTATGACCAACTGGTATCCAGGTTTCATCCGTTTAATTCGATCCGACTACTATAGGATTCATTAAGAGATTGATTCTTCAAATCTTATTTTTCAATTCTCATGACTTGAATCTAAAACTTATGATTAAAAAAATATACTGTCCTACTGTTATATTTACGAGAGTTTGATTATAAACATCATCTTTAATCAATATATTGAGCACACAAAAAATACAGAGGCTCCTTGCAAAAATATCTCTAAGATTTTCTTTAGTTCCGAAAATCCTCGTTTTTCCTACTCTCTCAGAATAATTCCCTCAATATAATTATAATGCGCGAATTATATTCAACCTTAACCGGACCGGACCACGATCTAAATATGGCAAAAGAGCAAAAGAATTTTTGCAACATTAAGATCCATCAATCTTCCCAGACGAATTCGGCAATTCCAGTTCATGCAATTAATAATTTAGACAAGCTACTTTGTAATGTAACGCCTGTTTGTTTGATTCCTTTTCTTCTTCTTGTGCAAGCAGGGTCCTCTCTCTCTCTCTCTCTCTCTCTCTCTCTCACCGGCCATTGTGAATTAATTCTGTCACATTCCAAAGTTCACGACAAATACACAAAAAAATTCCTCTCTTGAACTCTTTATACCTCGAAAATCTTCTTCTAAGCAAATCCTAAACTGCCCCGGACTATTTTCTGCCTTCTGTGCTTTGATCAACATGAACGATCAGCTCATGGCAAGTCAATTTTGTTCAGTTTTTACTTTAATTTATTGTCCCAAAGAACTGCCCTTCCTAAATGTTGTGCCTTTTGAAGATCTTAGATGTAGATCAGATGGTAGATTTCGTGGAAACCTCAGCAGGCAAAACTCATAAAGACCAATTATAGGATTCAGAAAATATCCATACTATGAGTAATTAGTTTAAGACCCACAAAAAATCAATCTCATACGATATTTTCTCTTTCTTTTGTAAGTTATAGTGTGCTATGAATTGTGTTTAATTATGGGTGGTTGGTCATGTTTTAGGATTCTTTTGTTGGTGATTTTGTTTTTTTTGTTTTTTTTGTTTTTTTTTGGGAATTTTAGATACAAGAGATTGAGAAACTGCTAGACAATCTCTCTGACTTCCTCAAGAAACTCAAAGTATGGACTGTGATTAGTGAGAATGAACTTGAAGCAACATTTTTTTTTATAGTTTCTAAATTAAACCACACATGATTCTCATAGTTTTCCTTGTTCTCTAAACCTAAATTGTCTCAATGCCTTAGTGACAATGTTTTTTATATATGTGTTGAACGCCATATTTACACACTATATAATCAAGATATTATAGTGGGAAATTTTTTTTTAAAGTTTGGATCATGTCATGTCTTGTCTTGTGTCCGTGTCCATGCTTCATGCTCAGCGTGCAGCCTATTTTAACAGGCTGCTAATTAGGAATCAAAGACTTATTTCAGATGAAGGGTAAACATTTTAACAGGCATCCTCCATGAAGAGTAAACATTTAAATCATACATTGAGCTCATATTTCAGATGATGCCATAGGTGTTTGATTGTTCTGATGATCATATAATTTACTTTTTAGCAATCAAGAAGCAGATGGAGAAAGATATAATGAGGTTTAGGAGATTGCATGAACCATAAAAGCAAAACTGCAAGCATTAAGCAAAGATGTACGAATCTGTTCAATCTCCCCCGATCTAATCTCAGTAAAAACTTTTTGCTTTATGGTAGTCAGCTGATTTAGTGTCCATCTTGTCTAGAACCTAGTGAACCAGCAAAAGCCAGGATGTGGAAAGGGATCAGACATTGACAGATTGAGGACAACCATGACGAAGTACATAGAACCTGATATTTCTTAGTCACTTGGTTTCATACATCGCGAGGTAGTGGAGAGAAGGGTGATTACAGGTTTGAATTCTATAGCCTCCTTCAGTTTTTCAATTTGTGGTTGGGTATGTGATTCATGCTGCATTTTTGGTACTTGTTTCGGATGATTCTGCATTGACAGGAAGCAAGCCAGATGAAGAGGTGAGCCCAATTCTGAAGTTAAAAAGTTTTTAGCTTTAAATAAATAAATACCACAACAAAAATTTGTGCCCTATTATTTGACAACATTTTTGCACTCCATTAGACAATTGCCATCTAATCTAAACTGGAGACACTGAGCAGATCTTCCAGAAGGCAATTCAAGACATGGGGGGTGGTCAGGTATGTTGATTTTGATCGGTGTTGGAATATAAATCAATTAACAGTACCTGATTCAATAAGTTTGAGCTTTTGAAGTAAATAATATTTTAACAAAGTTTCACTATCAGAGTAGGAGGTACTGAATTCGATTACTCAACACGAGTTGGAGTGTTAATATATAAATTATTATAGTTTCACAAAATTTAAGAATCAGCTATGCATAGTTTCACAATCTATGACGTCTCTGTATGAAGCCTGCGATGATGAATGAATTTTCTCTCCTCTGCAGGTGCTTAATACCCTGGAAGAGATTGAAGAAAGACGTGATGCAGTCAAGGAAGTTGAGAAAAAGTTGCTTGACTTGCATGAGGCATTACCTTTTAGCTCCACCTCTGCTTGGACTACCTAGATTTGAACTCATATCACTTGGTAAGTCTATACTGTCTTCTATTCTTTTTTCTTTCCTTTTCTTCCCCAACAGATTTACCTTGATATGGCAGCACTGGTTGATGCACCAGCAGAACTGCAAGACAACATAAAAAATCAAGTTTGTCCTCCCCCCCAGTCCATAGAACCGCCCCGCTCTGCATTGGGCCATGCTTGAATGGGTCTTTTGGTATTCTTTTAAAAATAATGTCAGATTGAGAGCTGAATTTAGCTTAGTTGTAGAAGTTGGCTCTATTTTATAGTAATATTGGGCGCACATTTTACTGTTTAATATGCTCTGTGTGCCTAGCTCGGCTCGACCTATACTCAGATGTAGTTCTTCGTACGAATACGCGAAGTGATAAGAAATTGAAGAAAACTAATGCTGGTTTTGGACCATCTAGGTGACAAATGATCATGTGCAATGGGTGGCAGATGCACTCAAAACCGCGATGAGCATGCAGCAGAAATTGTGCAAGTGCCCGATGATCGCCATTAGCTTGGTCCTTATTATTGCAATCCAAACTGTTCTCTATCTTGAAGCCATGGAAGAAATAAAAATTTAGGGGGGGGGGAAAGAAAGAAATTCGGTCTATTTTTAGGCCATTGCGGATTCTTTTTGGTTTCTCAACTTTCATAATAGTTATTAACATATGGTCGATATAATGGGTAAAAATATTAAATCGTTTAATTCAGTGTTGATTTCGAAAATTAAGAATAAAAAAAATTATATTGAGATAGTCTCCTAAATTGGGCTCGACAATGATTAAATTAAATTAATCGAAATATGATTTCAGATAATGATCTAACACATTAACAAAAAATCATACTAGTTCAAACCCAATAGTACTAATTGAGCTTGGCCCGGTTAGTCTCAAATGATGATAATAACCGGGCTTGGGATCCTGCATTTTGCTCCACCCTTTAGGCCAGGCTTTAAATCTTTGGTCTGGCCTACACTTGGTCCAACCTAACTCCACATCGACTTCCCCTCATCCAAGTGGGATTTTTTTTTTTTTTTTAAACCATGGTTAACTCCTATTTGAGTAGGTTTGAACATTTAGGAACAAAACTCCTATGTCATCTATTGTTTTCATATATAAAACTTAAATTCAAAATTTTATTTAAAAGTTATCAGTCAATTACCGATCAACTAGGCATTGTTGCCTTTTATGATTCGTGAGCAGAGAAGGTTGCTTACCAACATGGAGAATTACATGCCTAATTTTTTTGAGCAGGGCTTCTTGCTAATGGAAAAAGAAAAAAAAAAAATTGTCTAAGACAGACAAAATCAAAAATTAGAAATTGTTTGAGACAGACAAAACCCAAAATTAATCTATGAAGGCAGGATACAATATATATTTGGAATTATAATTTTAGAAATGAATGTTATAATTTTTAGTGGGATAAATAATATTTTGAATTATAATTTTTAAAATTATATACATAAAATTTTATTAAAATTTCATGAGCTACTATCCCCTTACCCACCCTTCACTTTGTCGTGTTATCTGGTCTCTTCTCTTGAGTTGATCTTATGGCCAACATTATTTCAAGTCTTTGATGTCCCATATATATATATATATATATATATATTTCTTAATAATATTCTCATTTTCAAAAAAAAAAAAATTATCCTTAGTACCTCTCGCATGAAGTTATTTATCAGTCGCCATATTCCAACAGGGAAAAATAGTTATATCTTCTGTGTGAGATTTCATGAGAAGTAAAAAGAGAATACACGACAATGGAATTTCCATCTAACAAAGCTTTCCGATACGGGTACAGCCTGGTACCTTTAGCATGAAATGGTGTGGCAAAAAGTGCCCTTTCCAAATATCCCAAATAACAAACATATGAAATTATTAGCAGCATATTATTTAGAAAAAAAACCTCAGTTCCAGAAAATAGAGATTATAGAGTTCCCCAAGCACAACTCTTCCTCATTGCAGGTCGCTTCTACTACATTCTGGCCTTGGCAACCACCTCCCTTGAACCGCCCATGTCCGTTGCTCCTGGCCTAGTCCATGTCTCCTTGAATTGCTCCTCGGTCACTCCTACAAAAGCAAAACAAACATACATAAATTGATTGATCTTTGCATTATCTTGAGTGCAACTTGTATAACTTTGCATATTTTCAACTTAAGACATGATGTCAGACCGTGAACAGTAGTAGTACTGAGGTTTGTTAGTCATGGAAAGTACTTTTTTGCAAATGAAAGGGAAAAATCTAAAAGAAGACTTGCCTTTGCCCATAGCAGCAGTGGAAGTGATACCACCTTGAACAGTCTTAAGATATCTATCATAATAATTAGCACCAGACCATTTCTGATGAGCCAATGTATCCACCCCATTGTTCCTCTCCTGCCTCTGAATTCTCTCCACATAAGCCAACATTCCTCGCCTTGCATAATCCTTGGCAAATGTATCAATCACAAGCGCATCAGCATGGAATCCAGCCAGCGTAATGAACTGCCAGCAATACCCCAACTTGGCAATTCTTGGGATAAACTCCACCATCTGCTGATCAGTCATGCCAGATGCATCCCAATTGAAAGAAGGTGACAAGTTGTAAGCCAACATGGTTTCCGGGTGCATAGACTTGACCCCTTGTGCAAATTTAGTGCACTCAACCATGTCAGGACTTGCGGTCTCCATCCAGATTAGGTCGGCATGAGGAGCAAAGGCCCAGCCACGGACCACCGCAGCCATGACAGACCCTTTGAACCTATAAAACCCTTCTCTAGTTCTAGGCAAGTCCCAGTCCCAGAAAAGATTGTGGAGTCCTAATCTCTCAGCAATCTCTCTCTCTTGTTCATTTGACAAACACTTTTCGTAGCTGGAGTGATTCATCCACTCATTCATTCTCCTCCCCTTCTCATCCTCACTAGCGTTCATGTTCTTGATAGCATCCATCACGCAATCTGAAAAGGTCTTGAGCTGAGCAGATGCAAGCCAACTGTCTTCCAGTGCTTGTAGCTCAGCTCCTGATTTGCCTGCAGCCATAGCTTCTGCCAAAAGGGTAGCTAAGTTTTTGCCTCTAAGACTAGGATTAGTGGCCCCCAAAATGAACTGATGATCCCTTGTGTCAACATTGCTTTGGATCAAATTCGCTGCTTCTGCATCAGTCCTAGCAACCAACACTGTCTCCACCCCCATCACATCAAACTGCAACCTTGCGGCTACGAGGCGGTTGACATGTTCACTGATTGGCACCAGTACTTTTCCAGCCATGTGACCACATTTTTTGGTGACAGAGGACTGATCCTCAATGTGGACACCAGCTGCGCCACGCTCTACAAAGAGCTTGCAGAGCTTGACAGTGGCAGTTGAACCACCAAAACCAGTGTCCCCATCCGCAATAATAGGCTTCAAGTAGTCAACGTAAGGTGTTCGGGCCCTTTCCTCGCGTGACATGCTCATTCGGGCCTCTTTTTGCTTTCTGTCATGGTATTGTTGAGCAAAGAAAAGGTGTTCGACCTTATTAGGGACAGTGTCATAAGGGTAGTCTGCAAGGTCAGGACCGGGTTCATTTGTGGAGGTGTGAGTGGATGAACATTGCCAGCCAGAGACATAGATGCTGTCAAGGTACTTAGCCATCATGGCTACTTGGACAGGGTCAAGTGCACCAAAGGTGCGTGAGGCCGTGCCGTTGGCTTGGTGGGTTTTGAGGGTTAGCCACAGCTTTTTGGCAAGCTCGTTTGAGGGGTAGGTTTGGCGGAGGGTACCACGGAGAGAGACCACATCACGGGCGGTGTATGGGCGGCGAGTCAGCTTGAATCTCTCTGTGTTCCACCATGCTTGCACCTCGGCTACTTCCGCCTCAAACCTCCCTTCTTCCTCCAATATCTGTGCACAAAAATTTCTCACTCGGGTCAAAAAACTTGCAGGGCGTATAAATATAAAGCAATAAACGCAATATTCTTTGTCCATTTAAGAATCTAGAAAAACAAAACAAACTCAATGAGTTGTAGCAATTGAAATGATTTCAAATGCCAAAGGTTGAATTTATCTTCAACAAGTTTTGGAGTTCTTCACAAAAGCTGGCAATATTCAGACAAATCTGAAGAAAAAAAAAATCAGTTTCCGGATTATGGTTCTTAAAAAATGTTTCTACTTGCAAATGCAAAGACCAGCTTTTGCAGAAAATTTTGATACTAATGAATTTTTAATCAAGAAATTGCAACTTAGTCAAAGCAAAGCGAGAAAATTTTAAAGCTGAGAGGGGGTGAAAATTCTCTTTAATGGGGCAAACCAGGAGCGAAGGGACAGGGGCCGAAGTTATTGCAGAAGAGACGAAACATACCAGATTAGAAGTTCTTTCAAACATGGCATAACTCAACTATAAATCCAGAATAAACATAGTCATGCACATAACATCCTAAACTGTCTTGTTTTTCTAATGTTATATATGTATCATGATCTCTCTCAACCTCCTCGTACAGAACACTATATGCAGTGCATGATCATGGTGCAATGCGTGAATTCCATGAAGGAAATTCAACCGTGGCTGAAATTTAATTTTCAAGATATGAAAAAGGAAAGGAAATGAGTAGAGGAATTACCATAGAAGGGACTGAAAAGGATGCAACCATGGCTGAACTGAGTAACAGAAAAGAAAAAGGGAAATCTTTTTTTTTTTTTCTTTTTCTTGTAAAAACATAAACAACTACGAGAAGTTCATGTTCCAGGCTCACTCCATGCTCTCAATTTATAAAACCAAGTTGGGGGGAGGTCACAACTTGTGAAAACCCCAACTGGCCCCCAAAAAATATTTTTAAAAAGATCTTATTTTAAATAAAAAAAAAACAATTTGAAGAAACCAACAAAAGATAAGAAATTCCAACCGTGTATTTTTCTGATCATTTATGCTTATCTATAATATGTTATACGGGTCCCAAAAGTGAAAGAGTAAAAAAACAATATTTGATGTATTGTGTGATTTAGTAGTCCAAAATTTTGCACCCAATGACTAATAAAATCAAGGAATTATCTTAATTTCAAATTTTGATATTAGGTGAGCGACCAAAATATGAGAGAAAAGAGCTTTTGACAAAAGTTTTATACTGATAGTGAATCTGTCACGACCATTCTTTTTTATCTGAATTTGATACTGACTGTATTAAAAAAAATATAGACAGAATTTAATATTATATTATAAATATTTCTATTTTTCAATACAGGAATAACTTATAAAATTAACGTTATGTTGAATAAATAAATTAAAAATCAAAAGACCGCATAATTCTGTATTAAAAAATAAAAATTTTTAAGTTTTATTTTGAATGAGTTAAAATATTTTTTAAATTACGTGTAAAATTTGATCTTTTAACTTTTTTTAAAAAAATTTTTTTCCTTTGTTATCTTGGAAGGAAAATGGGAACTTGGCTCAATTGGACCTGGCGGTTCTCCAACCATGCTAGCTTGTCTCTTTCCTAAATTTATGACGTCATATTTTCAATCAAACATGACAGACTCTAGTGTTCTGTTCAATTTTCTTACCACCAAGAAAACGGCCGGTGGTCGAATTTCAAGATAAGCTTTGTCCTACAAGTATGGAGTCTAAAGTTGCTATCATATATACATATATACGTATATAGATACGTACATATACATATGTATTACATACATAAACGAAGCTGCATACGTGGAGTACACTCTGTAGCTGCTCTTCCATGTGGCAGCGTCTGCAACAGACACGTACCACAGCTGATTTGCTCGGTTGCACTAGGCGACGCCAATGGTCGGCGCTGCTTTTATATATGTGAAAGATGGATAGAACGCAGACCATGCAGTTGTTGTCTCTTCCACTTTTACTCCCCATATTCATTTGTTTGCGTTGAACTTCTACTCATAGGATGAGAGAGAGAGAGAGAGAGAGAGAGAGAGAGAGAGAGAGAGAGAGAGAGAGAGAGAGAGAGAGAGAGAGAGATAGAGAGAGAGGAGTGTTGTCTCTTTCACTTTTACTCCCCATATTCATTTGTTTGCATTGAACTTCTACTCATAGGATAAGAGAGAGAGAGAGAGAGAGCTCTCCTCTAATTGTGGGGGTAGTTACGGAGGTGACGATGCAAACTGTTTGAAAGATTTGGACTCCCAAGGGAAAGGATAAGCCCTTTTTTCCACATAGATTGGTCATCACAATCTCATCTACAAAATGTTCGGGCACTGTACCGCGCTTCACTCTTCATTGAATTGTCCCCATTAACTCCTTACACAGCTTTCTTTTTTTGTTTCCCTTTTTTTTTTCAAATGGGTAATTCAATTTCTCGTCTTCCTATAATGGTAAGTTTTTCGAGAACAAATCCAAATATATTGGTGGGTCCACCAAAAACCTAAATGCCATACTATGATTAGCATAGAGTTCTCTTCGTGGGGTCTAAGAAAATAGATATCAAGTAGAGAAAACGAAATATTGCAAATACTTCAAATAAAATAAAACAAAATAAGAATTTTTTTTTTTTAAAATTGTGAGTTAATAAGAGTCCTAGATGGGTTTTTTTTTCTTTTTTCTTTTATTTTTCATATATATATATATATATATATATTTGCATGCCATGCTCAAAAGTTACCATATAGAAATCATATTATTGTTTTTGAAATAGAAGTAGATATATATATTTGGAGTTTACTTCAACTTTGGGATCTCAGTCATCTGTTCATCTCTCTCATTGGAACCTCACCAAACGGAATTTTTTGGATGGTATTCTTCGATTCCCATTAACTTTTAAAACTAATTTATGCAAAACAGTGAATCTTGGGTTTAATGAGAAGTTATTAGAAGGGAATTGGAATGAAAAATAAAAATAAAAATAAAAAAGGAAGGAGAAATGGGGATTTAGAGATAAAAAAGTATTTTTTCTTTATTTACCCTGTGGATTTGTCAGATGTTTGTATGTTTCACTAAATAAACTCGAATAATAATTATTTGAATCATATTAATCGAATTTTTGGATTACATATAATCAAAATTAAAAAAAATATTTGAGCAGAGAACAACTCCCATCCACAAGGCACTTCGAATGTCGCTTGTCTAATGGGGTTGTAACAAAAGACTGTGGTCTTAAGATGATAGAGATATAGGTATGGAGAGGAAAGATAGGGTTCAGTCGTCAGGGTCCTCTGCAGTATCCATATATACATATATTTATATATGTATACTATTATTTCCCAAAAACAAATTCTAGAAGACAATGGAGAAGGGGTAATTGAAAAATCAAAAATAAAATTTCTATATTTACTTCTCATGGGGTTTTACAAATATTTGTTCGTACGGGGAATTCGGTTAAAAATGTTAAATTTTTTAATATAATTTTATATTTATTTTTTATATAAAAATTAAGATAGTAGAATTTTTTTTAAAAAAAATTAAATCTGATAATAATTAAATTAAACGAGTTAAAATATAATTTCAATCATCCATCAGATTTTAATAAAAAAAGAAGAAAGATTAATTTCGGGGGCTCACGGCAATCTACAAAAGGCCATCGGATATCTTTGGATTCTGGGAGGAAAAGGGTACAAATATAAGATTGAGTGAGGAGGGATGTGATTGGTGGGCTAGGAATGGAAGGGATTTTGGGATTTTGTTGGGAGATGGGATTGGCATGGTGAGCACTTCGAGGGACCTTTTAAAGAAGTTTCAGTCATGGCTGCCCTCATTTTCAGCATTTTCGTTTTTGCAGATCCTGCTTCCAAAAACCATTTGTGTTTCTACTTATAATTGACACCCTAAAAAAAATTCAATTAAAATTAAATAAAGTTTTTATTTTGAAATTTTATTAATATAATTTTACTTTGTAGTTTTGTAAAAAACTATTTTTATGAATAAGCAAAATAAAATAAATTTAGGCCGGCTAAATATTCACCAATATTCACCGATGAAACCTAAGTCTTCCATCTCATGTTAATTTCTGTAGATTGGTATCAAAATAGGAAAATATTTAAAACTCACGTTTTTTTAATATAAATTATCGATATTTATATTAATATAACTAAATTTGATTCAAATCGAATTAAGTTTTTTAAAGAGGAAAACTTTTTAGATATCTATTTTTTTTATATATAAAATTTAAATTTAAAATTTTATTTAAAGAGTAGATCAACTAAATGTCGATTAAAACTCACATTCTATTAACCCTAATAAATAGCAATATCAAATTAAAATAAGTTTTTTTTCATTTTCATCATTTTCATGTTAAATTAATTAATATTTATATATTTTTTTATATTTAATGAATTATTTACTTGTTTAGTTATAATTTTTATATTTATATTATTTAACTTATAATTAAAATTATATATTTGATCTTTTAATCTTTTATTATAGAAAATAACTAATATATTATTTTCATAAAATACTTAATATTTTTTTAAAAAATTCTTATAATGTAATATTAACATATTTTTCTATATTTTTGTTTTCTGTATTTTTATATAGTATAATTTTTTATATTATTTTATATCCAATTTTATTTTTCTATTTTTATTTTTTGCGCAAGGGTGGGTTTAGGGTAGTTCATAGGTTTAGCTCGGTTTAGGTTGGGCTGTTCTGGACTGGCCCGGCCCAGGACGTGTTTACTGGGTCTTGGTTTGGAAATGGAGTATTGAACTTGGACTTTGTCTTCATTGTTGGGTCTAGGCCCCCTTTGGAACCAAAAATATTTCTCCGACTAGAGTTCTGTATTTTTTTTCTTTCTTTATGGTTAGCTCGATATTCAAGACTTTGTTCCGATTAATACGAATTATCGGATCTCATTTAAAGAAAAGATCTTTTTTTCCGTACCAAAAAGAATCAAACTTCCGACCTGATTAAAAGACAAAAGTGTCCTTCCCACCTATATCAACAAATGTGGGTTAGAGTTCTCTTTATACATTCATCAACTTGTTGCATTTTAATAATCAGAAACTTAGAAGTTGAGATCTCGAATTTAAATTCTAAAAATGATAAAAATAATTATTTAAGAAAACCAACTTCTAAGAATAGACCCCACAACCAAATTATTCGAACAAAACTCAAATATCAACAATAAAAAAAGAACTTGTTACATTTTACTTATAATTTAATGATTTTATTCGAAACTAAAGACATTAACAACGTTGGATTCCTTTATTAAAATTTAATTAAAATTTTTATATACTTCAAAATTAGATTCTAGAAAAAAAAAACCGCTATGTCAGCTATGTAATTTTGAATTACAATAATAATGTTCACCAGATCAACTTGAACAATGAACAATGAACAGTGGAGACATAAAAATTCAAGATCTGCCATTGTTACCACAAGGGTCGATCAAACCGAATAAGAAAAATACAATAAATGGTAAAAAAATTTTAATTGCTTAAAAATGAAAATGTGGGAACATATGAATGCAAATGTCATATGAAGATCAAATGACAAATGCCAGAATCAGCACCCCAAATTAATGTCGGCAATGTACAGCGCTGAAAACGCCATTGAAATCAAGCGCATCAGAGACTCTAATTTATTGCCTTTTATTTACAATCAACCCCCCAAAAATATTTTCTTATATTTACAAAAAAGGGCTCAGTGATGATTTATTTATCAAATCAACAAGCGTAAAGCTTTCATCGTTTGATGGTATTTTATGATTCTCATCGTCACTGCCCAAATAATAATATATAAATATTTTATAAATTCTTCGACGGAAAAAAAAAAGGAAATTAAAAGGCCTCAGCAAAAGTAAGAAATGACATCAAAGAAACAAGCATCTCTCGGATGGTACGGACAATCTCATACATCCCAGGCCTTTAGTCTTTCTTTTTCTGAAAAATAAATAAATGAAAATTAAAAAGGGTAGAGAGAGTGAGAGAGAGAGAGAGAAAGAGAGAGACAGATCTCAGACATCCAAGGAAGGATAAAAGCAGCACAAGCTCTCAAGCCTAGGCGTAGGCGAAAGCTCTTAGGCGGCCACTGCGAATGTTTTTTGAGAAACAAGCCTTCTAAGATATCATCATCGACCTTCAATTCAATCAAACCCTTACATCATGATAAGAGATTTTGGGAAATAATAGAATGAAGAAGCACGATGAGCAAACCAGATACAGAGACAGAGAGAAGAGAGGCGACGTTGGGAGGAAGAGGAGGGTTGAGATATTTATGGGGAATATGATGAGCGAATAATCTAGGGTTTGGAAATTGGGGTTAGCTGAAGATGGACGGCTACGATTTGTTTCTTCAAACCTTCCCTAATCTAACTTGAACTCGTGTTTAGGTTGAAATGTAGCTGCCAATCAGTCGGCCACCTTTCGCTCGAATGGGCTGATCTATGTTCTACTACGATTGGGCGTATTGACCATTGAACTGGGCCGGTCCAGACAGGTTCTAGGCCTTTTATCTTTTTTGTTTTTGGGAAAAGGTAATGAAGGAAAAGAAAACCGAAAAGGGAACAAAAGCAGCAAAGAGCAGAGGCTGAAACCCAACTCAGGCGTCCCTTATATGGGATGCCTGGTGGGGAGCCAACTTCTTTCTTTTTCTAGCCAAGGAGCTTCCCTCCAAATCAAGCTTCAAAAGAGGTTCAACCTCTGGCGGAGGACCAACAGATTCAACGAGACCAGGTTTTTCCCCATCTCTACCAATTTTTCTGCACATCTATTGGCCTCCCTATACACATGTAAAATATGATGAATGCCCAACTCCTGCATGAGTATTTTGCAGTCCAAAACTATGTTCCTCCACGGATGGTTTGCGCCAACTCCCCTATTCACAGCATCAACCACATTGAGGGAATCGCATTTAACAATTAACTCCCTAATGCCCCTGTCCTTGGCTATCTTTAATCCCTCTCTTAAGCTTCATATCTCTGCCAATTCACCTCCCAGAAACCATGGATCCACTCCCCTTTGTTGTTCCTCAAAAGCCCACCAGCACTAGCATTGCCACCCTCTACCCTGGCTCCACCATCAACATTGAGTTCAATTCTATCTACCGTTGGTTTTGACCACGCCACAAGGGCCACTTCCTCTCCCTCTTTCATGCAGCCAAGGCCATTAGAGATGCAGTCCAGACCACTTCCTCTCCTCTTTGTTCTGTGCCTTTTATCTCTCTTTCGTTTTCTAGCATTTTTTTTAACGTTTAATCAACTGTTATTCAAAAACATAACTTGATTAATTTAATTTAAGTTATAGTCAGACCCTCTATAAAAAGTTATTCTAACATTTTTTTTTTTTTTTTGAAGATTTGAATTTAAATTTTAAATAAAAAATTTGATATTCTTACGATTGTCAAGCTTTGCGTCATTTTTCTCTCCCTCTCCGCTGCACGGTGCCCGGCTCGAAATTGCCTGGCTGAGCTTTGAAGATCGTTTTTCTAGGTGTATTGGTCAATTCTAGGCCAGTTTGCCCAAGCATCCCCTAACATGACACCACGTTATAAGGTTAGATCACAATTCATGACCCCACCTCTGCAGTCGAAGTGCTATGTATCCGTATTTTGTTTACATGGCACATCATTTCATTGGCTTCCTCGTAACCAATAAAATTATCGGACTTTCAGGGCATTAAAATCTAAGTTTTTTGAAAAGTCGAAGCTCCCCTTTGGCATTTGAAAAGGAATCAAAGAATTGCACAAACTGAAACTTCTTCTTCTTCTTCTTCTTCTTATAAAGAGAAATGGCGGGTTCAATATGAATACTTCCCTAAAACATCATCCATCCTAATATTACTCTTGTCCAAATATGGAATTCGCGTATTCACTTAGCACCAAGACCAAGTTGCATATAGAATTTGGCACTTTACGATTCGTTTTGGCATATGAAATTTGGTATAGAGTTTTTAAAGAAATTTGCTGAAAATAGAACAAAATGGTTTGAGAATTGCAAAGCCATTCCAATTGCTGATCAAGTGGAATCAAAAGTGAGAAAACATAGAAACATGGCACACCTATTACAACCAACAATTGTACAAAGTGTTTCTCTCTTACATACCTCAATCAAAGCCCAATATTACTACTTTAGTAGTACTAAATATTTTCAAATTCAGGCCAAACGACACTAAGGACTTTTCTCAGCCAAACTGAGTCCACCCCCACAAAATTGCCTGTACTTGTAGGCCAAATTACTCTTCGTTGTTGGTTTCATTCACTTGTTGAGTATCTTGAAGTCCAATACTTCTCAATTTCCTCTGCTGTTCTTCCTGGAATTCTTCCGGCTATCAGACTCCATCTGCAGGATTAATTGTTTTAGTTTTTTGGTTTCTGGGTTTATGTAGCATTGCTACTCATAGAGCACAAAGTGACGGAGCGCATACACGATTGACAAGTAAAAGAAAAAGGGAAAAGACAAGGAAAGAAACCTCTCTCCAACAAGATTAAACATTCTAGTGATGAGAGTTTCTTCATCTTCTGAGAATTCAAGTTTTGAATTTTGACTGGTTTCCTCTGCATCAGAAAGAATCCCAAATAAGAATAATCTTAGTTTTCCCAAATAAGAAGCCCTAAGTTCATAGAGAGAGAGAGATCATATAACCCCAGATGTTAAATTAAGTTCGAGATGCAAATGAGAATATGGGTACCTCTGGAATCCACAGAGCAGTCATCAGAAGAGTGATCAGAGTCAGCCATGTAAGTTAAATAATGGAAGAGAGAGAGAGAGAGAGAGAGAGAGAGAGGAAATTCAAAGGCAAGACAGAGAGAAGACTAGGTGAGAAGTTTGGTTGTGGGAAGGAAGGTGTTACCAAATGGTATTAATAGGAAAGCATAGAATGGAAGGTGTGAAATGGAAGCAAGAAGAATGGTAGTTAGAGAAAAAAGGAAAAAATATATACGGTCGAAGGTTGTAGTCCAACTTTGATAGGTAGTTGAGAGGCCCATGACTTTGGTTGGTTGGTGTAACACTATTTGTTAACTCACCTTTATTCGCGTGCCTTGTGGCCTTTTAATTTCTTAATTCTTCCAAATTACTATAGAATCAGGGATGGGCACCAAACCCTATGGATCACATTCAACACGATAATGATATGTCCGGAATTTTATAATTGATTTTTAACTTGATACATCTAATATTATTCTCAAATGTCTTAATTTTTCTTTCTTTTCATTTTTAATGGATGATGTGAGAGTGGGGCGTCTGTATTGTGTGAGACCCAATTCAAAGTAGATTGCTTGTGGAATGTTTGCTGATGTCTTGTTATTTTATTGAATATTTTTTATAGTTGTATAATTTAATAAGCAATAATTAATTAAAGGCCAAAAGGATAAATGCAAGACGTGTCTTATACTTATTCTTATCCGAAATTATATTCTGATTAATTTAATTCAAATGTTGTCGGTTCAATTTAAAAAAAAAAAAAATTCTAACGTAATATTTTTTATTCTTAAATTTTGAATTTTGAATTTGATTAATGGATTTATCATTTTTATCGCTAGATCGACTATCCGTTAGTCTCTCCACATCACTCCCTTTTTGGATAGGAGGGTATTAATGACATGTCATTTGGCATGCATGCAGATCATGACCCGACCGCATTGCATATATTGTCTTCAATTTGTATTCTACTTTAGTCGTCCAATCTTGACCTTATCTTTTTCGAATAGATCTCGCATGGATGAATTTATATTTTAAAAGCATTTGCTTTGTTGATTTTACATTGTCACCGGGGATTGAGGATGATGGTCACATGGCAAAGGTGTGGCAATTTATGGTATTATGAATTCCAAACTAGTCAATTCAAATGAAAATAAAAAAGAAAGGTTCCAAAGCCGATGGTTCCCGATTCTTGATTTAAATGAACCAAAACCAAAGTTTAAAGGGGTGATTCTGGTTCGGTTTCAGATTCGGCGGTTTTGATTCCAACTTTGGTTATGTTGATTTTGATTTCGATTCTGATTATAAAATCGAAATTAAAAAATTAAAATAATAAATAATAAATAAAAATGAAAAAAAAATATATGATTGATTAATAGCAAAATGAATTTAATTGGAAAGTGGTGCAAAAGTTCGCAAGGACACAAATTGTTCAAATAATGAAGTAGTGAAATAGAGATCAGTACTATAAAAATTGCTACCTAATTACTAATCTAATTAATTATTTGTAATAATTAGAAAATGGAATTTTATAATTATATATCTAATTAACTAAAATCTACTATCTAATTACAATGTATAAATTAATGAAAATAAAATCAATAAGATGAAATATCTCGAGACATCTAATTGTATTCTTTATGTGATTTATATTCTACCTAAAATTACCGATCAGAATACTAACTTATCTTAATTATTCTCTCAAGTTATACTAGATTTATTGTTATATCGCCGATGAAATATAATTAAACTGACACAATTCCTCCTCTCTTTATAAAGATCTCGAATTCGAATCTCTCTATATAGTATAAAGATTTAATTATAACAACACACTACTAACAAGTTTTTTAATTGATTGTCGATATCATATATCAAATCTCTTTTACATATTCAACATATATTTATTACCACTACACGTGTTTATAACAATTAACAATTTCTTTCGTCCAGTATTATGTACACCAAACACAATTTAAAAAATACTCATATGATAATAAAACAATTCACGAGAATAAAATAAACACTCTTACGATCAATAATTAAATCAACATAATTCCTATAATGTAGTCCTAGTGACTAAGAAAATTAGTCCAGTAAAAAAATTATATTAAAATCGAAAGAAAACATCGAAAGAAGAAGAATAAAAGAAAAAAAAAAAAAAAAAAAACCCTTTTGTGTTAGAAAAATTCTCAAACTCCAAATCATCTTCTAATTATCTCTCTACCTACTTTTATATTTCCCTCATAAGATTAGGTAACTAAGGGCTACAAAGAAATACACAAGTTACCAAAAATTCCTTCTTTTTTTTTTTTATTTATTTTCATCGTCAATATCCGAATTTTGTTCGACTAATCTGATTCAAATATGATCCCATTTTAGGGGTTGACTCTTATAAATCTTTTTCGTCATTTCCAATGCTCGAATTTGAGATCTCTGATTAAGAAAATAAAATGTTCGATTACTTAATATAAAGGAGTTTGATAAAAATTCCTTGTCTTATCGTATTAAGCCAACGTATCTAAGTGCTTCACGCTTGAACTTTTTCGCGTTGGTGCAATTGTGCCAAATTGTACCATTGCTGCCGGTCGCTACTAAGAAAATATGATCAATTTGCACAAATTTTCTACCTTAACAACAAATAAATAAAAATTTAATGAGATTATTTGAATATTATACGAAATTAAGCTAAAACTAAAGTACTCAAAGGGTATAAATATATAAATATATAATACATATATATATAAACATATATTATAATATAATACATATATATATATATATATACATATATAAATATATATATACATATATAAATATATAAATATATATGTATATATATTTTTCATACACAGTTAGAAATTTATTATATTTTTCTAGTTCAAAATTCTTTAATTCAGTAGTTGAAACCCACTTTGTCAGAACCAATGAGAGTTAAATATTTATTGTCCCACTAAATTTGTTAATTATGTATTTAAATTAAATTTTCTAACATAAAACTCTTATACTTTTTAATAATTATATTAAATTCAGCGTTAACTAAAGCAAAATTTTCTAAATTTACATAATAGTATTTTAGTAGTTTTAATTTTTAATATCACTTACTTTTTTAATTTTTTTATTACACAAAAATTCAAACTCTGAATCTCAAAATGATGATCATCCGATTCAAACTAATAATTCTCAACAATTCAAACCGAAAACCACGAATATGAATCGACGATTCCCGATTCTTTAAAATGAAGAACCAAAACTTAATTTTCAAGCACAGACTCCGATTCTGAACTGAACTGCAAACCGATCAACAATTCTTTAAACCATTAACCATGTTTTGATTCACTCCGATTCCACAGTTGGAATAAAACCACAGCCACTATTTCAAAAATCATCAAATGTATAAAACCTTTTTACCCTTTTCCCCTTTCTTTTTCCCTTGCAGTAGCTGTAAACTCAAATGCATAAAAGTTCAATACCTCCTAAATACAAACATCAACATTGTTTGAAAAGGATTTCATCTCTTTATAATTTTCCCAGTCTAAGGAATTTGCCTAAAATTTGAATGCAATGATATGCGACATCACTCCTTAAAATAAAGATGCGACTTGTGTCGTACCACAAATATGACTTGCACCTCACTATAAACCCAGCAACCGGATGCAAATATGACCTTTTGGTACCATCTTAAAGGTTTTATTAACTCGACCACCTGATCACCCCTGTCCATTTAGGCATTTAAGGCATCTACAGCCATAAGAGAAACAAAATGCTCATATATTATGTAGGGTCTGCAACTTGTCAACCATCCCCCCTAGTTGTATGATACAATGAATAGGAAAAAGGCCCTAATTGGGGTTGGGGAGGGGGAAGGGGAGGGATCCTGTTGACTTCTCAGCATTAGAACAAACTGTTGGCTAGCAAGGTAGTGAGAGGCCTTTGTCTGCACTAGCTTACAGAACCAGAGTTTAGAAAAGAACAAGGTCTGAAATGCACATAGCTCTCATGAAGCAATGAGACACCTACCACAACATGCTATCAAGTATCAACTTTGTACTGCACAAAATTACTCGCAGGCAAGCAACCACGGATGAAAAAGAGCAGAATTCGCACAAATATGAAGTTTTTACTCCGAATGGATCCAGAGGTTATCACACGTTCCATAGTATCACCACATTACAGGGAGCAACCGAGTTAACACTAACACCAAAAATAAGTATCTGAATGGTGGTTTACCAAGTCTGAGAATCACAAAAGGAAATAAAACAGACAGCTATTTGGCACCAGAGCAGGGCAAATATGCTAGCTAGCTGCAATATGATATCACGCATGTACCAATCAGTTTACAGCTCCTTAAAAACCATGTATCTTGATGTGTTCCTTCTTCACGATCCCAGCCTGTATACAGCCATGAGTGTAAAAAGATATCAGAATACCAGAACATTGTTGAAGAAACATAAAGACCACAAATTCAAAGGCCTCATGAAATCATCACCTGCACCAGGAATGTGGAAACATTCTTTCTTTGATCACCTTGAAGTTGAATGACCTGCATGCACAAAACAGCACAGTTCACATACCATAACACAGACAATGCATTGCTTTACAGACTGATCAAACTGTATCCACAGATCACTTCATCGTATTTGTCAGAACTGCTATTCTGTGTAGCATAAAATTCCATCAAAGAGGTATACAAATGTCATCTTATTTCATCCAATCTATCAATATAAGTTTGCATTCTCCATGTCAGACATCAAATCTCTTACATCAACATAACTCTACTGGAGGGCCATAAAAACAACCAAAGCCAGTCTAGAGATGCTTAGGTTCCAACACTCTTCCATCTACATTTGGTGACATGGCTGAGGGAGGATAAAATCTAGTATACTGTCAAAATTAAGACAATACCAAGCTTGATTAATGCCAAAACTTGCTTCAGCTACTTGATTTACATCATAATTATTTCAAGGACTACGATTTCAAGTTTGTCCACCAACCAAATTAAAGGAAAGAGAATAGGAAAACGATGACTTTTGATTAAACTGTCACAGAAAAGAACCATTATTTTGGAAACTCCCTCCCTCCTCCTATGCGACTAGGATAGGATATTTGCAACACCATATTGCAGTAACACATCATTCAAGTCAAAGGCTGAATGGATATAAATGACAATTTTCTTATCAGGATGAATGGTGAAGCCTACTTGAATTTCCATTTAGTTTGGACCTAGATTGACTCTTACAAAAGTAAAGAAACAGACCTGTTTATCAGGACCACGTGAGCTTATTTGGTATTCAAATGTGGCAACACTCAGGGAGAAAGATCAGATTTAGGGTTCAGCCATGCCCAAGGAAGATAATAGAGGAGTCCCTAGAAGCATGAGAGAATTACGCAACAAAGTAAACATACCTGGCCTAATTCTGGGTCCTGGACAACAGTACCATTACAGCAGAATTCTTTCTTGAGGTCTTTGAGTATCTTATTGTAGTTGAATTCTTTCTTCAAACCTTGAACGGTAGTCAGGCTTTTTCTCCCGTTTCGTTGCTGTATGCGCACATGAACATACTCTTTTGACCCAGCACCAGAGTCCTCAGCATTTGCATCAGCGAAAGGATCTAAGCCACCAAGAGACCACCAAAAAGAACACAGAATTAATTTGGTTTTCCGTAAGTAAAGAAATATAAAAAATGTAGGATAAAAACCGGTTAAAAACATAAATAACCAATTTGCAAAAAGAAAAATACCAAAAGTAGTTGGAATCTGGACGTCAAGCTCAGACATGAAAATTTGTTGTTAGAGATTAATGCGTAACCAGGAAACAGAACTTTCTGCTGGATTTCTATCAGATGCTCAAAGCTGAAATGCAACGAAAGAGTGAAAAACAGTCATTTAACAATTAAGTAGACTAAATAGTAGGCTATGCTACATATAAATCAAATATAACCAACAGATGTACTAAAAGAAACAAAAGGGCAAGGAAGCTAGGGATAAGGATCAACGGGTTTTGTGGTAAAAACTTCGCACATGCTACTTACCAAAGGTGCAGGCTCTAAACCAGCCATACCAGAGTTAGATGCCTATGTTACAATAAGCAAGATTGAATCATCTGTTTCCTTTCTTTTTCCTTTTATACTTTCTTTGAGCTTATGATGGGACAGAATGGAAAGCGAGGGAGAAGAAGGCAACAATCCCTCCCCTTAATCAGTATTCTCTAAATATTGTTGAAGGGGAGGGGAGGAGAACAACTACGAAAAGAGGTAAGGAAATATGGAAGAAATTGAATAAAACTCATCAAGTTAATCACATCCCCTTTGATTCCCTCCAAATTAGAGTATAGAGAACCTTCAAAGAGTAGGATATGTTCCTCCGCACCCTCCATCCCAAAGGAAGGGTCAGTGTGCCACCTGGCACAAAGGCTTATAATCAAATTCTACCATAGACAACCAACCTTAGGAGATTACAACTTGTACCAATTTATGCAACCGAATCATCCTATTCAACTGGTTTCTGTGATTCATCAGACCGGTTAAGTCAAGCTCAATGGAACTGAGATGGTCTCAATGTTGGAAATCTCCCCATTTGAAATTCACATCTGATGGCTAAAACTAAATACATCAAGACCATTTATATTTAAGAGTACATAACCTAAGGATCATGCCTATAAATAACAATTTAAGATGGATTTTGTGAAACAGACAGGTTTTCTTCGATTCTTGTCATGGAACATATCAATGTCAAGATGCCTCTATCAACCAATTGAGGTTCGTTAGCAAATCATTGCCGTTAGAAATCAGGATAACAAGCATTTAAAATATTCAGAGCATTTGGTCAATTACTAGGATGCTTTGAAGACACGACTACTAAGAGAACTAACTCCAACGGAAAAAGGATATGTAATTGTGAACAAGTTAGTCAAGTCCATAATTCAGGATAAACAATGCAGATAAGGTAAGCCACATATTTAAGTACATGCAGAACCTAGAGATCAAAATTTTGGTATTAACCAATTTTCCTTCAATGCAGTATTGTTGAAGCATATACTCATTGTTGGTAAAACATAATCAAAGGGACAACAATGCAAGCTGCCCAAAACAAACAACTAGGATGAAACAAATGGTATCTTTTACTATAGATTATTGGTGGTCTCAGAGCCCTTAGTTGGACAGCAATCATGACATAACATTCGCAGCAAGAAGAAAAGGTTTGTGCCCCAATATATGCGCCATGTCTAACCATAGGACCTAAATTAGAATACTTGTCTGAAATTGCTTGGTGAATTGGTACATGTGTAAAAAACTGAAGTAGGAAACATACAGGCTTGCCACTGAATATAGCTAATCCACTGATCAGTTCTTTTTTTTTTTTTTTCTTCCTGATAGATAAAAAGAATCCACTAAGAGCGCTGAAAAGGTGCAACATGAGAATGTATCTGCAAATATATATATCCTCATCCACTGCAAAGGACTTTAAAGGACCAGCAGTGAAGGAATCTAGAGAAAAAATCAACATAAGGAAAGGAATTAACTATCAGAACCCTCAAGATTTCTAGAATTCCTCACCCTCCACACAAACCAAAACTAGCTAGAAAGATCAAAGAAAAACAAAATCTCCCTCTCCACTGTACAAGCCTAGAGTTTGGACTACCCATCCATCAACAGCACCCAAACAATGTGGGTCATTGACCAAGCCATCTCCCAGAGAAGTCTTGAAGACAAATTTGAAAGGATTTCAGATGCAGCCAAGAGGTTACACAATTTCCACATAAACCAAAAATAGCTAGAAAGATCAAAGAAAAACAAAACCCCCCTCTCCACTGAACAGCTCCCAACCTGCTCCAAGCCTAGAGTTTGGACTACACATCCATCAACAGCACCCAAACAATGTGGGTCATTGAGCAAACCATCTCCCAGATAAGTCTTGAAGACAAATTTGAAAGGATTTCAGATGCAGCCAAGAGGTTACACAATTTTTTGCAAGTTTCTAAGATTTTTATATTTTGTTACGCACAGCCAAGAAATCATTTTCTGAAGATGATACTTTTTCTTCTCAACTCACAGGCATCCCCCCTCTTTAATAGTAACTTTTAAAACAGGATCCGTCTCTATCAAAATAAAGTAAAATATCTAGTAGTTGGATCCACCTTCTACGGATAGAATAGCAACATAAAAAATTAAGGGCAAAGTCAACTCATTAGTTTGTAGGTTAGTCTTATTTTATTTCTGTTTGCATAAAGTCCCTTAAGTTCTACTTGCAGAAATCTGACCTCAAAAGCCCTTTTTTTGGGTACAATCCCTAACCTACGTACCAGAACACATGGGATCCCAGAAAAACACAAAAATTGGGTGCGCCAATTAGAATTCAAGATCCTCCAGAATACCAAGCAAAACCTTATCAAAAACCATACTAAGCGAAACCTTATCAAAAACCATGTCCAGAATTTAGCAATATGATAGTCAAGACCTATTAAACTATGCAACAACAGATTTTGTCATCTCGATCATTGAATTTTTCGATTTTAGTAGAACTATTTCTATATCTCCAAGAAAATAACCTCACTACAATTTAGAAAGAAAAACCTTAATCACCATCATAAAACCATACAAAACCGGCTAAATCCCATTAACACCTGGCCAAAGCTATTAACTTTTCCTTGACTTCCATAATATACAATCAAAAACTTAAGGACTCATATGAAAGAATCCTCAATCCAAGATTTTTTTCTCCCCCGAAAAATACATGTCGAAAGAACAATCTAATAACCCCCAAAGATCTTCACAAAAACACAAGGACCCATATGAAAGAATCAACATAAGATCATGACAAAATAACAGGAGACTAATGCTAACAAGACCAAATTCTGAAACCCCACAAAGAGAATCATGAAACCCAACAAACATAAAAATTTATATATCGACTTATTCCAAACCCTTACCAACTCAAGCCAAAGACGAAACAATCAGATCAAAGCATGAAAACTAAGAGATGGAACAATACCTTACCCGATCGAAAGTGAGAGACAGAAAGAGAGAGTATTGAGATATGTGTAAGAAAGGTTGGGGAAGAGAGAGGCGTTTTATACTGGGTCTGAAATGCAGAGGGGGAGAGAGAGAGAGAGAGAGAGAGAGAGAGAGAGAGGACCTAAAAACGCTTAACCGCACATATTCGATTTTTTCTATCAACCATTGAATCTGGGCCTGGTTTCTGGGTTTCAATTTCTTGGTGGGCCCATTCGTGACAACCCAAACCCAGATTCAACGGCTGTGATTGAGTGCAGGTGTGGGAAGAGAACAATCACAAGTCATCACGCTCTCAATTCTCGAGACCAATGCGTCAAAGTCACGCTTTTGAAATATTCGGCAATATCTAATTTTCGAAATTTCCATTATTATTTTTTTTTTTTTCCAATTCTTTCTTGTATTTTTCATTTTTTGGTTTAATTTAAAGCAAGTCAATCGAATTCACAAAAGTTTAAATAGAAGGGTAAAAAATTTCTTTTCCATAAATAAAAGAGAAAAAAATAAGAATTTTGTTAGAAAAAATTTTACTTATCTTTTTTTAATTAAAATATCGAACTGATAAAATTATTTATAACTATTTTAATTATTATAATTTTATTATATATAAATAAAAAATATTTGACTATTTAAAATTATTTTTTATGATCTAAAAAATATTTAAATAAATCCAAAATATTAATTTAATTATTTATAAAATTATCTTTTAAAAAATATATGAACTTCTACTATTTATGACTATTTTAGAATATTTATGAATTTAAATTATTTATATTTAATTTATCAATATTTTATAATTATTTATAAAATTATTTCTTTCATGAATTTTTTATAAAATTTTATTATTAATATTTTTTATTTTTAGATATCCGATTTTTTATTGACTAATCCAATTCGAGTACTATGAGACCTATTTTAGGAGTTGACTCTCATAAATTCTTTTTCGCTATTCCTAGGACTTGAACTCAGACCTCTGGTTAAGAGATAAAATATTCGACCACTCATTCTAAAGAAATTTGATAACTTTTATTATCAATTGTCCTTTATTATAATTTTTATTAAATATCATAACTTCTATAATTTGTTTTACCAAATAATCTAATAGAGTTTTTTAAAATAAAATTATTAAACAGTTTATTACTTAAATTTTAAATTTTTTATTTTTTACAGTAACTTATTAACAAAAAAAAGAGATTTTTTTTTTTTAAAAAAAAAAACTAAATCAAACAAGCTCAAAAAATAAATATTCAAAAGAACATAAAAATGGAAAAAAAAATAGTTAAAGAATTACACGATCAATTCTACCACGGCCACTTACACGGTTGTGAGAGAGAGAGAGAGAGAAGATGAAATCGAGATTTGGTGCTAAAAAATCCAGATTTCTACCTCAATTGAGTTAGCCGCCTTGCTCAGGATCGATTTCATCTGTGACAACCCTTTGATTGAGATAATACGTAGGGAGAGAGAGAGGAGATAAGGGTAAAGATGAAGTTGAAGAAGCTTTTCTTGGGATGAAATCGAGGGATAAGGATGAAATCAAATTGTGACTTCTCCCTTGGATTTGAATTTTCTTTGATCTCATATTATCGTAGTCTTCGGTGGAATCAAAAAGGAAGAGAAAGAAGAATACCGATAAGACCTAGAGACAGAAATCTCAAAAAAAAAAAAAAAAAAAAAAAAAAAGAATGAAGATTCTCGATCAAGACACCAGGCAAAATAATGGGAAAAAATGACTAGACTACCGGTTCAAAACGGTTCCAGTTTTTAACCTAAGTTTTTCGCTAGTCCAAGTTTAAGCTTCATCTGGTTCTTATTTGGGTCGGGGTTGAACTTTAGCCTCAAGCTTGGCTTGTATGGTTAGGGTTCAATCAGTTTTTATGGGATGGGGGTTAAACTTTACCCTCACCCTTGGTTCGTATTGTTAGGGTTGCCCTCATCAACACGCTAGTTCAAGAGTTTTTTGGTTCAAATCACCTCGTCGGCCTGGACTAGTTTAAACTAAGTTTTCTATTATAAAGATGAACACAAGTAACACCCTAAAACCGAAGGGGCCTTCTCATTTAAGAGAAAATTTGGCTTGAATCTCAATAGTTATCTAAATTAGGCAAAAAATGGAGTCAACAGATTAGACTAACCAAAATCGCTGTACTTTCCCATTTTTATTGGATGTCCCCGAAGCAACAAATCGCTATACTTTGAGTAAAGCTATCAACATAGGACTCTTGTCCCATCCCCAACCAGTGTGGAACGAGTCTCTAAATGGACGGGACGAATTAAATGAGATGACAAAATCTTGCCTATTACATTCATCTAAAGGACGAGACAGGTTGTCCCTTCAGTCAAATCCCAGCAGTTGTAGGAGTTGGAGAGCGAGAGAGAGAGAGAGAGAGAACCAAGACAGTTGTGGTCAATGGATTGTAGTTAGAGAAGAAAGAGAGCTAGAGAGACCTGAAAACCGTGGAGGTCTGATCCTCAGAGGGAGAGATCTTGGTTATTTGAGATTTGATTATCTTCGAGGCAAAGAGAGAGATAGACTATCTTAGAAGTGTGATTGTCTAATCGTCGAAGAAGAAAGATAACAAGAGTATCATATCATTAGAGAAGGGAAAATTCATTGCCACCTTAGATTCGATCGTTTTAGAGGAGAATATAGAGACGCAAAAATCCTAGACATTTGATTATTGATCGAAAAGTGTAGAGAGAAAATGAGCATCTGGTTGTAAGAGAAAAGAGAGGAGTTTTGTATGTAATTAAACCCATAATTTTTTTTTTAAATGACATTAGGCCCAAAAAAATTCTTTATATAATCTACATTTATTACGGGTTGAATTTGTGACAAATCATATGTCAGCATCACATAGTGTGTCGTATTTTCAAGCGCGACAAGGCTTGTCGCATCTCCAAGATGCAGAACAATTTTGCAGATTTTGTCCTGAAGTGTACATTGGCAAGGAAGGTCACTTGATCAAGACTTGCTCTGGTTTCAGGCGACATGCGAAGAACAAATTCCATGAATGGGTCAATGGCAGCTTGAATGATATACTAGTCCCTGTAGAAACATTTCATCTACATAACATGTTTCAAAATGTGATTAGACATAATCAGAGATTTGATTTTGACCGCATCCCTGCAGTTGTCGAGCTCTGCTATCAAGCAGGGGCTGATCCACAGGATGAAATCCTGTTCCCTGGTGGTGCATCAGGTGTTAATGGAACTGATTCTTTGTCATCCCAAGATTTAAGGACAGTAGCCATGGTTACACTAAGGGCATGGGAGACAGTAAGAACTGGTGTGCAGAAGTTGCTGCTGGTCTATCGTACAAAAGTTTGGAAGCATTGCTCAGAAGTCCATGTGGGGCCATCTGGCCACAAGGCTCGGCTTTGTGGCATATCTAAATATGAAAGTTGGCATGGCACTCACTTTTGGGAGAAGGCAAAGGTAGATGATTTGGTCCCTTCCAAGAATGTCTGGTGGCGGCGACCTCAGAATCCCCCTGTGCTTTTGGATGAAGGACGTAGCTTCTATGGGCATGCACCTGCAGTGATTGGTCTATGTGTGCAGGCTGGTGCTATTGCACCGAGCAAATATCTTTGTCTGATGAAGGTTTCGGGTCTTTCAGCTCCCACTGGATCAGAATTGAGGCCATCATCCACTAAGTTCCATGTGTAGGCTGCTTTTAGGCTCTTTGAATATTTTGCTACCTGGATTTTGGAGCATTTGCAATCTTCCTCATAACTAACCGCAAATCAACTTGGTTCACTGTTTGTTGCTCGTTTGGGAGTGCTAATGGTTAGAACCTAATCGGAGGGTAGTTCTTCCTTGTTTTGCAGCTCATTCCTGCAGTTCTGAGGTCTTATTGTAGCTAGGTTAACCAATGAGCTGCACACTGTCATTGGGTAGCTCTAATGCAAAAGAGTGTGCATACGGTGAGGTTCTTGTGCAGTTTTTGTTCATTTATACGCTATTACCAAAACCAGGGTGGAATCTTGGATGCTTTGGAAGAACTGTGCTGTTCTTCATTCTTTGTATAACTTTTGCATGCATTAATATTTTGGAGAGTTTAATGTATTTACACAATTAAAGCCAATAATCCATTCATTGTTGTTTTGTTCTTTGAGGCTTATATGAAGATTATTCAACGAATGCCTTAATGCTCTTGGTAGTGCGTATGAAGAATCGTTTGAATGTTGGAGCTTGAAATAAAGGAATAACTTGATTTTGTCTATGGTGGCTAAATACAGTCATTCATGCTCCAATTGTGCTATGTTTGGTGAGATATATGGTTTGACGTTTTAAGTAAAACGGGAAAATGCCCAAAAATTTTATAATCAACTAACTCGATAAATATAAATTATTCACCAAAAGTAATACGCTTATCCAAGTTAATTCTTTCGAGCTCTCTCAATTTATGTATTATTATTTTTACCAAAATTTTGGAAGCTTCTAGACTATTTATTCTAAAATTTCATGTTGAGTGAAGCTGGTGAGGGTTTTTTTTTTAATTTATTATTTTTTAACACCTCAATTGATGGCAGGAGAACTTGTGGAGGCCTGCATTGCATACCCTGTACAATAAAGTGATTTATTATTTTTTTTAAGAGGAAAAGTCAGAAAAAGGAAAGTAAAATCAAAGCAGAGAAAATTGCTACATTTTAGTTAACAAACAGATTCATTCAAAGTAAGGATCAAATATAAAAGGAAAGGATTTGATTTAGTAACAAATCACAAAGAAATCTCCTTGGTAATCATCTCCTTGATTCATTTTTGAATACCATAATTAATAAAATTGGGTTTATAAAACATAACAAGAGATCATTCATTTCTAGCCTGAATCAAAACCATATATACTCAAACCCCCCCCCCCAAAACAAAAAAAAAAATCTCACACAATACAGAACAGTCTCGGCAAGGGCTTCACCGGAATGAAGTAGCAGCCATTATAAGAGCTTCACAAGAGAAAAAGGTACAAAGTATTTAAAAAAAAAAGAGCATTTTTTTTTTTTTTGAATCATTTATCATTGTCTAAAGAATAATATAAACTTTGATGTCTTTTAGTTTTAAAAACTAATAAAACCCTCCTTACCATTAGGTTAATCCTGTAAAACAAAAACCCAATTCCCATTTCCTTCTATTTGTCAAAGTGCAGCAAATGTGACCTTCTCTAATATGCTGTAATTTTTTAGGTGCTTTTTTTTTTCATTGTGGAGGGAAAAAGAATGAAGGTGGCAGTGGAGAATTTGACAGGAACACAAGTCTACATACAAGTAGATGAGCAAGCAAAGGTTTGTGATTTAAAGAAAGAGATAGTGGAGAAGGAAAATCTGCCAATTGATCGTATTGTCCTGTTTCACTACATGGATGGCAGGAACGAAATGATGGCAGAAGATGAGAGGCCTCTTGCTGATTATGGGGTTGAAGATGGATCTCACATCTATCTTGTAATCAAAGCTATTGATAATGTCTGTACTTCTACTACAACTTCATCCACAACACCATAACATCTAGATTGTACTAGCCTAAAAAATTGGGGGTTTAATAGACCATGGGGTTTTATTCTATTCTTTGTATTTAGGCTATGGTGGTGATTTAGCGAGTACAATACACATACAAATAATAAAAATTTAGTATTTTTATTATCTAGATTAGAGTTATTCATATTTTCCTACAATAGGTCACACATACTTTTCACCCTGCATTACACTATAATAATACAAATACTATATGCCTCGATTAACTGTCCCTTTGAATATGTAAAGAAAATCACCATTTGCTACTCCATGCCATCGGAGGCTACAACTGTCGCGCATGATCCGTTGCTTGTGAATGAATATATAGTCATCCACCGGCAGGATCTTCGAGCTCAATAGCATTTGCCACTAGTGTCCTTAGTATCAATAGGAATACTAGCTGCATTTAGCAAACTAGAACAAGTTTGTACAATCACACTTAGACTTTTTGAAGGAGGGACCGCAATTAATTTGCTTATACTTTTGAGGAAAATTATGATTTCAGAAAATTCACGGATTCCGTACTCACTCAAATTGCGGAAATCTTCCATTTGCTACTCACTCAAATTCCGTACTCACAAATTCTCCTTTAGGCTTCGCACCGTCTCTGATCTGTCAACCTCTATAGTGATCCTTCTGGCTGAAAACTTGACAGTAATATGCATTTTGGAAAAATTTTCCAATATGGGATTGATTGTGAGATTGATTTTTGTGCCTTCAGTGACTATAGGATAGTCTTGTCAAGGCCATTAATTAACTCCCATCCCCATAGTGCTAGAGTTTGTGAAGCCACAGGCACGCCCGGACTCGCTCGATTTTTGTTTGATTTCTGGCACAGGTTCTTGGTGAGTCACTTCTAGAGCAAACTGGTATGTCTCGGCAACAATGATGACCATCATTTTGCTACTTGTGATCTTCTAAGACTGTTTTATTAAAAAAAAATATTGAAAACTCGAGTACAAGGCAGGGGATGAAATTATTTGTTGCTGGTAAAATTACCTTTAAAAGCTTGGCAATTATGCAATGAGATTGTAATAGCCAACTCTTCTTGTGAGTTAGAAATACTACTAGTATGGTCCACTCATTCTATCTTCATTTCTCTCTCTCTCTCCATGTGGGGGTTAGAAAATTAAGTCATTGAAGTTAAGAGATATGGTTTGAGCACAATATACTGATGACTCTTCCTGCCTTACTGGCTGGAGTTGAAGAACTGCATCAATGATACATGGCCATGAAATGGTAACTCTGGGCAAGGTGATGGAAACATAAAAATTTCATTGTTCTTCAGTATAACCGTATGCAAAATACTTTTACCAGTCGTAGGTTCAAAGTTGCTCAACTTTCCACCATCTTAGAGTCTGCTCTATTTTCTGTTGCCAAGCATAAAATGACATTTATAAAATGATGTGAATACCCAAACAACATTAATAGAAATATTTGAGTTCTATGGACAATTTATTTCTTAAAACCAAGACTATATTTGTTACTACCTCATCATGTTCTTAGGGGCCACAGACAATTGGAATCTCCCATGTTAGTTCCTTCTCAAACTGCTTGTCCACTGCAGAAGAATGATGCTGACCAGTCACTAGACCAATCCTATGCACCCAATTTGATGTGTAAATGCAAGCCTGGATATGCTAGTACTACTGTTCTAGATTGACCCTCAAAGCTCTCAAATTTTTCAATGAGGAGTATTACACTGTAAAAAGACGGTTTTCCGAATGAAGCTGCACCTTATGGAATGACAGTTTAGATGATTGTGCATCATCTATGGTGAATATTTGGATAATTTGATTATTTTGAAACATTTGCTGCGTTGCATTTGCCTGAAATTTTTAATTTTGGGACAATGTCAAAAATGTATTGCAGAGAAAAATGCTTGCAAAACCAAGCTTATGATGGATTTCAATGGAGTCCAGAAGAAATAAAATCATTTTGATCCTGTTTTCTATGATCCACTTCTTTTACAGCTGATAAGGTCACTTTCAGGCTATAGGACTCCCATAAAGTTTTATATGTATAAAAGCTAAATAAGAAAAGCAACAGCACACTCATCAAGTGCTTCCCCACAGGAACAGGAATAAATCACTTCCGTTAACAGCACGATCCTCTCTCTTGTATTGGTTTTTCAATCGTTTGACTTCAAAATTTGAAATTAAAACTCAGTTTATTATTGTAAGGTAAGTACTAATGAATCCAAGTTTTTATGTGATTTTGTTTGTTACACTAATAAAATAAATTTCAAAGGTTGCTCTTGAGCCGCCATGAGGAACCTTCTTGGACAAACCTAACTATTTGTACTTATTTTTTTTTGTTTAATAACCTAGTAAATGTGTTAAGAAGGAAACTTTCCGTATTTTCTACTAATCTTATGGTGCCATTCAAGTACTTCATAGCTCTACAAATAAGTACCCTTTGTGTAAGAAATCATCATACGTACATTCTGGTGACTTGTCCACAAAAAGAGTAACTCATCAGCCTAGCGGGGTCCTCCAAACAAGCCAAGCATGAGTCGTGCTGGCTATGTTAGGATTGTAATCTTGTGTGTTTTAGGACGCAGCTCAAGCTGTCCTAAAATTGAACTAATAAGCCAAAAGGTGCCCAAAAGCCACAAAGCTCCATCGTTGGCTGCAGCATTGATCAGAATGCATTTCCATGATTGCTTTGTACGGGTCAGTCTCTTCCCCTCCCATGGTGTTCTTTTTTTCTTCTCTCTCTTAAAATGTGGTAAGTAAAACCTTCTGTTCTCTGCCTTCAAACAGGGTTGTGATGGATCTGTGCCTATAAATTCAACTTCATGCAATCAAGCCGAAAAGGATGCTGCTCCAAATTTGACACTAGGCTTTAGGTTTCATTGACAGAGTCAAGAGCTTACTTGAAGCTGAATGCCCTGGCATTGTGTCATGCGCTGATATTATTGCTCTGGTTGCTAGAGATTCCACTGTAGCTCCGTAAGCATACTAACCAACATATAATCCCTGTGTTGAAAATTGAAGTCTACGTAATTATGCTGACCTAATAATGTCTTGGTCACAATAGGGAGGTCCTTTTTGGAATGTCCCAAACCTGTGACGAGATGGCCTCGTCTCATAAGGATCAGGAGCCTTAACATACATCCCCGCACCGACTAGTAACTTTTCTACTCTCATCACGTTATTTTGTAACAAGGGACTTGACATGAAAGACTTGATTTTATTATCTGGTTTGCTAAAGCCTCCCACCTTCAATAACCTATACGTAAAAGAAAGGCCAGATATGACTCAAACTCAGAACTTTCAGCCCTGATAACATATGAAGCAAGTTTGTTCCCATGAAGCAGAAGATTGCATCACGTAAACTTATATGTTAGTTGAATGTAACATTAAAATGACAATCATTGATTTCAATAATATTTCAGGTGCTCACACAATTGGGGTAAGCCACTGCTCATCTTTCTCCAGCCGTTTATACAATTTTACTGGTAAGGGTGATGAAGACCCTTCACTAGACAGAGAATATGCAGCATATCTCAAGTGCAAAAAATGCAAATCAATTAATGACAACACCAAAGTTCCGATGGATCCTGGAAGTTTTAGGAGACTTGATCTTAGTTACTATAAGCTTGTGCTCAAGCGACGAGGACTTTTTCAATCAGATGCTGCATTGATCACAAACTCTGCTTCAAAGGCTATAACTACCCAAATTATTGAATCATCAGAGAAAAAATTTTATGCTGAGTTTGCAATAGTGTCATTACCGGTCATCTGGTGAGGTCACGAAGCATTGTGCGGTGGCGAGTCGCTAAAAGGAGGAGCCTTGCATTTGTTTGATTTAATTCAATCATGATGTATGCATACTTGAATTTCAAAATTTTGCAATCTTATTTCCTCCCTTTCATTTACTTTCTTGTCCAATAGTTGTACTTAAGTTCGTGATGAATAATTTTTCCTAGTGATTTATCATTCTCCTCTTTGTGTCTGTGTCTTTTTCTTCCCGGGGCCGTGGGGGTGGGGGATGTTCTATATATATTTCTAAAACTTGGAACATTTGACATGGGTTTGTAGCATGCAGTAAATTTCCTTTGGTTTGTTCAACAGATAATTTTTTGAACTTCCAAAAGTTCTTGGTTCTCCAAATTTTATAAAGGGTTTTCAATAGTTGAAATTAATATTTAGTTTTCTATTTAAATATAAAAGAATTAATGCCGGTTTAAACTTTTAAAATGAATGGCTGTTACTCGGGTATATTTTTAATTCTAATTTGAATCTTTTCTATAAAAAAAAAATGTTTTTGAAACCCTAATTATTAATTAATAGCCGTTGGGGGTGGGGCCAATATTGTTTGTACATCTGGATATGTGAGAGATTTTGGTACCCGTCCCTTAATCTTAGGGTCTTTCTTTCCCTTAGTATAATTAATTAATATTAAACATAAGATTTTGATTAATTCGATTTGAATTTTATCTACTTCAATTTAAGAAAAACTCTTTAAATGTACTCTTTTAATTCCCAATTTTTAAATCTGATACTTGATTAAAAAATCTAACACAGTTACGTACTAAACCAACGTCTCTTGATAGTTTATTTATTTATTTATCTATTTTTTTGTAAGGTATTCAAAGTCTTATATGGGATAGCTTGGATGTGATTCATCCATTGTATTTGGGGATTCAATTATTTCTTGCCCTTAGTTGTAAAGTTTGCTTTTTCAACCTTGCATAACCCCATTTCGAACCCCTTAGAGATCGGGGGATTTGAAGATTCGAAGGCAGTTGTCCATTGTCGTGCAAGTTGGAGAGAGAGAAACGCAATGGATTTGCAGCGGGAATGAAAAGCAGTGATGGGTGGGAATGCTATTTCTGGCCAGCATTGAGGTGTTTGAAAATGGTATTTTAATCAATCTTCATGTTTCAAAGGAGCACAATTAGGGTCATATGGTACTTGAAAAGTAAATTTATGTGGACCCATAAACTCTTACAGAGTTCATTTTTTTTTTTTTTTTTGTTAATTTGAAAATCTATACATTTTTTGAATTTCATATACCACGTAATAAAAAATTGTAATTACAAGTGATATGGAGTTCATTGATTCCAAACCAGCAATCTCCCAACGCTATGAGCAATCTCAATGCTCAACCTCTATATATAAAGTATTTTGCAGCTAACAATCCTGGTTGTATTTGGTGTGATAAACAGTATCAAGAATATATGATACGACTTCTAATTGAACAAGGGAGTCAATCCAAAACTCCTCCCTAAAAGTTGCCTACTTTCTCTCTTGTGGGCGAAATCTTTCTTCATGACTTTGAATCGTGTCAAATTCCTTTTAATTCATCTTAGACGTGTACTTCTAAAACCCCTCCCTCATTTTGGTTTTATTCTTTCACCAGATCCCGCAACTAGCCCAGCACTCCCTCGTGCTAGTGCAGCTCACCACTAGGACATTTCAAGTTGTCCGAGCAAAACCATTTTCAGTTTCCTTGAATAATTTCTTGAGATCTTTCGAATGCCCGAATCACTTTGTCTCAAAGAATCTATTTGTTTGACACTTTCTGAAAATTTTGTACCCTATCCAAAATTTTCGCAAAGCCAAACCCATCTGCACTCTTTTGGCCCAAGCCATCCTTTAGCTTAATCCTTGCTTATCGCGCAACCTCCGTGGCTTTACAATACTTCAGTCAAAAGCCAATGGGCTTTAACTCAAATCGCACATTCTCCCTCCCCATGTAAAATACTCGAATTTGAGCCCCCATATATATTTTTTCGGTTCCTATGACTAGACTATCGTCCGGTTTTTAAGGTTTCGTATCCACTAATTTGAACCGACCTGACTGTTGGGACTCATTTAAGGGAGATGTCTCCTAATATTGTTTTTTTCATGTCTAAGAAGAGTTGAACTCTTAACCTGGTGAATGTGGCATTCCCACGTATTGGTCGAGCCCCCATATATGCACAAAAAAAAAATACTCCGGTCAGAAGTCTCAAATCCCCTTTTCTTCGCCAAGTAGGCTCTGCTCCTTGGTCCGACCCAATGCTGGCTAGGGCCTAGTATAGACCATGCACTGAATGGCGTTACACCAACTAAGCTCATGGGCCAGGCCACATAATACATGGGTTGGTCCTTTCCTTAGCCTATGGGCCTATTTGAACTAGTCCCCATCAGGCCGCAGTTCATTAATAGGCTTGGGAGTTGGCCTCCTATCACAAATCCAAGCCCACCTCACATTTGTGCGGGTCAAACCAGTTTGGCCCATATATTTAGAGTGTTTGGATAGGAAGAAAAAGTCCAACTGGGCTAGACTTGGAGTCGACAACACCTGGCCTGAGCCCGCAAGTACTCAGATTAGTCAATGCCATACTCCGAGGCAATTGACGAATTAGCAGGTGCTGCCTATTGCCAACGGACTCGATGTTATTAAATCAAAACCCAACTCTTTTGTCCCGGACAGTGTGTGTGACAAACGGGGTTAACTTAACTGGATGTGACGTTGAATACTTTTAAGTATGACTGAGATTTAACTTCCGTTGAGAGTATCAGGCCCTAATGTGGATGGAGCGTTTTCCGTTGGGTGACCTACCTTCCGAAAAGAGCTATTATAGCGGTCGGTCTGGATTAGTTAGGACAAAGATCAGGATACTGGGTGGTGTCCAAAATATGGTGCAAAAAAAAACAGTGTGTGTGTGGGTTTTTTTTTTTTTTTTTTTTTTTATAAATTTAAATTGCTTTGCTAATAAGTCCCATATGCGTTACATCTTCATCTTGAGCTGGCTATGAAAATACAATCACAATTTATTTATTAAGAAGAATGTTAAGGCAGAATCTCACCTGATTTTGTTTGTGTCGCTTCTTATCATAATAAAATTTAAGACACAAGTTAGATTATATTTTTCACACTGTCAGGCCAGCGCACGACTATGCAGAACTGAATAAGAAAAAATAGAGAGAGAGAGAGAGAGAGAGAGAGAGAGAGAGAATAATACTCAGGTGGTGGAAGCAATGAAAGGAACGTACACCACATGCAACATGTCCACTCCTGGACAGGTCCAACCAACCAATTTTTTACATTTTCTTCACTCGTTTAATAATCAAGATTATTGTTTTATGTAACTTGTTGCAGATGTACATTGAAGTAACTTCTCCATTGTTAATATAGACAGCTTCGTAGTATAAGTCTCTTAAGCATGGCAAACAAGCTTAGCAGAATTGGGATTGTAGTCTTGGTTGTTTTAGGACTTTTAGACTCAGTTGTTGAAGCTCATGACTTGAAATTGAACTTCTACGCCAAGAGCTGCCCAAATGCTGAGAAGATAGTTCATGACTTTGTTTACAAGCACATGTACAAGACTTCATCTCTGCCTGCAGCATTGATCAGACTTCATTTCCATGATTGCTTCGTCCGGGTCAGTCTCTTTTTACCTAAAATTCCCATTTTCCCTTTTCAAGATGGTCAATAACGTCTACCTTTATCAGGGTTGTGATGGATCTGTTCTTCTGAATTCCATTTCAAGTAATCAAGCTGAAAAGGATTCTGCTATAGACTTAACGCTTAGAGGCTTTGACTTCATTGATAACGTCAAGAGCTTACTTGAAGCTGAATGCCCTGGCGTAGTTTCGTGTGCAGATATTGTTGCTTTGGTTGCTAGAGACTCTGTAGTAGCTACGGTAAGACCTAAAAAGACAAAGGATTTCAACTTGATTCAATGAAGTTGATACTAATGAAATGATGTTGTCTTGGTCAAAATAGGGAGGTCCTTACTGGAATGTTCCAACTGGGCGAAGAGACGGCCTCATCTCAAAGGCATCAGAAGCCATGTCTAATGTCCCTTTCTCCAATAGCAGCTTCTCTACTCTCATGACATTGTTCACCGAAAAAGGCCTGGACTTGAAAGACTTGGTTTTATTATCCGGTGTGCTCATCCACATATATAGATCGATTAACTTCACTGTCTATATATAAATCTCATAACTCTCTACCTTCACAGCTAGTCTGATCTTCATATTTCAATCAAATTTAGGTGCTCACACAATTGGGATCGGCCATTGCAATGCATTTGTCAACCGTCTATACAATTTCACTGGTGTGGGTGATCCAGATCCAACCCTTGATAGCAAGTATGCTGCATATCTCAAAAGCAAAAAATGCAAAATTCCTAGTGACATAACTACCAAGATCAATATGGATAGAAGTGCTAGGAAATTCGATCTTAACTACTATGAGCTTCTGCTTGAAGGAAAGGGACTTTTCCAATCAGATGCAGCATTAATCACAAACTCTACTTCAATGGCTTTGGTTGAACAAATCATTCAAGGGTCACTCGAAGATTTCTTTGTCGAGTTTGCAAAGTCCATGGAGAAAATGGGTCAGATCGGTGTCTTGACCGGGTCATCTGGTGAGATCAGGAAGCATTGTTCGGTCGTGAATAGTTAGATAAAATGGTTGTCTTGGGCAACGTTATGTTTGGCATTTTTCTTTCATGGCTTGTGTGCATAATTGAGCTCCCACGTCATGTTATGTCATGTTATGCTGTCTTTTTTCTTCTTCTTCTTTTTTTTTTTTATTTGAATTCATGTCAGAAAAAATGCCATTGCAGTAATGTAAAATAATAATTCATGATGGGGTGATTCTCCCGGTGGTGCTGGATCAATTTTCTTTTTATTTTTATTTTTTATTTTTTGCCATCTATGGTATGAACATGTGCTCGGCCCACTCTTTAGGCAGGGCTTGGACTACTTGGGGTCAGAGACCTCATTTTAGCTTGGTTCAACCAGCCTGAAAATAATTACAGCTGTTCTTGCTTGTACTCATGGAAAAAAACTTGCCTAATTTGAAATCTCTATAACTAGTACTAGGTCATGCGTCCCCCCTCCCTCTTTTGGCCTAACTCTTAGACATGAAAATCTTGTTTTGTTATGTTAATCCACTTGCTCATAGTTGGGTCTGGTTGTATACCAAATAAGAACTTGAAACTTAACATAACCATCTTTCAAATTAACTTGGTATTCATGTCTCTGTTCAAAGAACGTACATCTGCCATGTTCTAACAACAGCCTCAACCTGAACAAACCTTTTGTTGTGATGTTGGAATAGATAGAGCAGGATGGCAACTAATAAATTTGAAAAAATAAGAAAAATAATGGAACACATAGATTTATACTAATGATATGACATAAATTAGCATAATAATTGTGATTGATTTTGTTTTATTTTGGGTAAATATTATACTAATAGTTATATTTTGTGATATTTGTTATCCTAAAATCGATGTAGAGGTTAATGAAAGAAAATGGAGAAAAAAGAGACAAATTGAAACATTTATGCAATTGATGAAAAAATAGACAGCAATGATCTTTCATTAGCACGTAGACATATGGATCTTAGAAGATAATGCAAAATTTTCTTGTAAACCAAATCTACGTATTCCCTTTTTAGTGCACAAAAATTCAAGGAATGGAATTCAATGGAAGTATTAAAGGCTTTGAAATTTTTTTTTATTTCTAATATCTAGAGATAAAAATTTTTAAAAATTCAACTCTTAAAATTTTCTATTTTTTAGGATTTTTTTATTTGAAATTTTTTAAAATATTATATTTTAGGAAGTTTAACTTTTTTCAAATCAATTAGAATATTTTCTTTTAATGGTTAGGGAGAGGCAGGAGGTCCACCATATTCGATCAGGAGGCAGCCGGCAGTCGCATATAGAACGTATTCTTGACTTTCTAGCACATTTTTTTTGGGGGGAACAGCAGCCTAGGTCATGCAACCTTATATTCTCGACACTTTCTTTTAATTTTTCCGACAGCAATAATATTATTTTGTGAGTTTTGTTTTTACCGTACTTTATTTCTAAATTAATTTTTTAATTGAAAAATTATTAAAGTTTTAATTTTTAATAATTATAAAATCTAATTGAATATATTAAATTAACATCTTATAAATATTTATTTAATTCATACACTTCACGAATCATGATTTTTTAGATTTTATTGAATAACGGTCGATGTGTAATAGTTTTAGAATAACTTATAATCAATTAAAACGAGAAATTCATAATTGTTTGATTATTTTAATATAATGATGAATAACATAAATATAAGATTTTGTTAATTGTTTAATCTATCTCATGAAATTAAATAATTTAATTTAGATAAACTCATTGTATATTTGTTAATTAGAATTGGATCTCTCTGAATCTTAATACTGTCGAAACTTTAAATTCTAAGAATTTCTCGGGTTGTCTTTCGATTAGGAAAATAATTAAAAATTTTCTCTTAATTATCAATAAAATAAGGAGAGATTAGTTGTTCGGCATTCGTTGAATAACTATAACCAATTTATTTATGGTTTGTTGAAATTTTTAACTAAATCAATGATCAATCATATGAAATCAAGATGAATATAATTCTTTTGGTTATAAATTAATTTTTTATTGAATTTTATTCTTTTAATTTTGAATTGCTTAGTTATTTATCTTTAATCGATTATTTTTTTGTTAGATTAATTTATTAGTTTAGTTAAAGTCAAAGCACCCACATTTTTTATTTTTTATTTTTATTTTTTTAAAAAGAAATAAATCCATCATTCTCTGAAAACGCCTACTCACTTTGTACTCGTATTATTTGAAGTAGAAAAATTTATTTTTGATTATTTGATGATACACCAATTAAAAAAAAAAAAATCTCCCAGCAAACCATGAACAAAAATAGAAAAATTAGATTAATAGGAGTTACGATATCTCTTTTCATAAAGGAAAAACAATAAAAATTCTCTTTTTATAATAAGAGAAAATAATTGCAAAATAAGGCTATTTTCTGCGGACCAAATATTAAACCACTTGAGAAAAATTTTGAGTACCAAACAATAATTTTGAAAATAAAAAAATATTATTTCTATATTTAGTTAGTCTGGTAATTGGACAATGGCACCGCTTAAACAAAAGATTAAATTCGGCTTTTTTAAGTATACTGAAAATAGGTAATCGGAGATTTTTATGTTTTAAGAATTTAATTTGAGTCGTATTCAATTTAGTCAAATCTAATATAATTGTTAAACACCATTGGTTAATTAAATATATATATATATGGTATTCTGATTTTTTTTTTTTGTAACTTGACCATCTGATATCTTGAATTTCGTTCTGACTAATCCGGATCGAGAAGTCTGTTAGGACTCGGTTAAGAGGATCCTCTCTCAATAATATTTTTTTATATCCAGTAAAAATTGAATTATCGATCTGATTAAGAGACGAATGTGTCCTTTTCACCTATCGTTAGTCTTGGTACGCGTCCATGTAATGTTTGTTGTTTCCCTCGCAGTCCACCAAAAAAAAAAAAATGCTGATACGTCCATCCCACGGATCGAAGCCCAAATAACAGGTTCTAGGGCCTACAAAGTCAACCCAAATCAAATAGTTGGGAAGATAGAACTTCTCTGATCAAGAGGCCCATTAAGTGACTCGGACCGGCGCGAATCGAGCCTCAGCCGCCAAACCAAACCCTACCCGTACCTAGTCACTAGGAAACGATAAAACCCTAATTCTCCCAAACCGAAACACTATAAAGCATCATCTGTCATGGTCTTACTCATCCTCTCTCCCTCTCTCCCTCTCTCCCTCTCTCTGCCTTCAATCTCTTCCCCAACCATCGAAGTCTCTCATTTTTGTCCTCTGTCTATAGTTCTCTATCTAGAGTTCTCTATCTCTTTTATTTTGCTTTAATGTCTATGGTTGTGCAGTGATGAGGCTATTTTCTGTGGACTAGAGTTTCTGATTTTTGGGGCAACCTCAAAATCTGATTAACAATCCCTTGGCTGTCTGAGCACCCCACTTTTCTTCTTCATGTAGATCTATCAATGGATGTGTAGATGGGTTATTTGGGTAAAAACCCTCTCGGTTGTCATCCACCATTCATTTAGATGCAGGTAAAAGGATTTTCTCAAATTAGCCTTCTCACTCTAGTCATTTTCTGGGTCTGTTTTGGATTAATGGGGTTAATGATGATAAATATAATTATCTTAGCGGATTTCAGTGAGGCCCATGTTGGTCAAATGATCTGATTTTGTTACACACACTGAAACCCCCATAATCTTCATATCTTATAGGCGTATTCTTTATCATTTTTGATGATTTTTATGTATTTTTATGATTTGGGTACTTATTTTACTCCGCCAAATTATTATTACTTTTGATGATATTACTAAGGGATATGGAGCAATGATGAGGTTAAACACCTTGGACGGTGTTTTTAGGGCAGTGGACGAGATAATTTAGTTGTCTCGCCGTGAGCTCTTCTTATTAAACGACTTCTCCTTCCACTGAGCACTTGTCCCCTGTTAATGATATCATAATATATATTTAAAAAATATTATTTGAAATCTCAAATTATTGAAAAATGTTTTTGAACCCATTTTCTATTTCATTATATCTTGCATTTTTGTATTTCTGGCTATCTGGATTAATGACCGAATGGAGTTTAATGTATGTAGTTTTAATGAAGATAACATTGATAGAATCAAATGATGTCCTCGTATTGATAAAAGCAAAGGTAATTATGAATTATATAATTGTGTCTGTCCAGTTTAAATGTTATGTCTTGTGTTTTTGCTTGATATGTTGTTGGATAATGAACATTTGTGATGGCAAGACAAAATCGCGCCCATTACCAATTTTAAGGGATAATTTGATTCCTCTTAGTATAATGGCTCGGGTGCAAAAGTTAGTGTGGCTATCCTGATTTATGGCTTTTTCCATACCATGTAATCCTGGAAACACCACATACATTAGTTTATTGTCCATAAATTACACTCCTCAATATATGTATTGAAATGTTCAAACTTATGTAACGTGTCTAATCTTGGTGGCGAATAACGGTTCTTTCTAAACTCCATACAGATGTTTGTAGGTGAAAAGAACAGAGAAATGTTTTAAATGTGTTAGGGTTTTCAGTTTTGGTTTGATTTTGTTCTTTCTTCACCCGAAGAAGGGGGGATGTGAGATATGGGCTGGTTGCTGGGTGATGGGCCTGTTTTCTTTTTACCATACGTATCATTGGTAATATTTTCCCTAGAAAATGTAATTTGGAGGCAAGACTAAGTGGTTTCCAAAGAGCATTGGAGTCGGCTCGATCACATTGCCCCTACCATTTTCTTCCTTGATTGAAGCTACACTATGTGGGACAAATAAGGCCTGGAGTAATGGATTCGAGGAAGTTGTCTAGGGTTTTAATCAGGACTTGGATGCTAAATGGTTAACGTTTTTGGGTTGAGGAAATTTGGGGTGTGAGATCGGAGTTTTATTAATCTCTTCACTGAAGTATCCCAAACCATGACTAAAACCTTATCATTTTGTTGGGTATTGTTCGTAATATTCTCAATTGTACTAGGCTGTTCATGACATTGTCATCTACATTTTTTTGTTCCTTTGGAGGGTATAGACCGTGGTAGACATTGCCTGAGATGCCAATCTCTTGCCTTGTACTGATGAAGATCCGATAAACAACCATGCCTCGCAGCAGTGTTGAACCACCAAGACCTAGGGGCCGCAAAGGGGAAGTAGCTATTGTAAAACAAGCTTCTACGATTTCCCTGCTTCTAATTGAGATGGCATCCGATCAGCCTCTGAAATTACTGATGTGCTGATTGGATCCTCATTGTTTCTTTTCTTCCTCGTTGGGTGGCTGGCTGCACGGGCTAGGGTAGAAGGGGAAACGGAGGCTTTGATCTGCGGATGAGACAGAACCTGGGGTTGGTTTGGTCGGGGTGGGTGGGTGGATTATGTTCGGCATTATATACCTCTAACTTTTTCTCTGATTGCTCGCATAAATGAGAGTAGACATGACTAATTATATCCCAGAAATGCCATTCCTCTTCAAAACCTTGGACAGCAAAAAAATTTTAAGCATCAAAGGTTGTACACACACCAAGCACAAATCTGCCGAACTTAATATTTTCCTTTATGTGTGCAGTGATGAGGCTATTTTTGTGGACTAGAGTTTCTGATTTTTGGGGCACCCCCAAAATCTGATTAATGATCCCTTGGCTGTCTGAGCACTCCTCCACTCTTCTTCTTCAAGTAAATCATCAAAGGAAATGTAGAGGTGGTATTTTGGTAAAAGGATTTTCTCAAATTTCCCTTCTCTTTTTTATTTTTTCTTTTTTTGGTGAAACCCATCTCTTCTTTCTTCCGCTTTGTATTGTTGGGGTTAATGATGATAAGTATAATTATCTTAGCGGATTTCAGTGAGGCCCATCTTGGTCAAATGATCTGATTTTGTTACACACACTGAAGCCCCTGTAATCTAAATATTTTCTAGCCAATATGTTCTGGCTGTGAGCTCTTGTTAAACTTCTTCCCCTGAGCAATAATACCCTGATGAAAATTTTTTGAACCCATTTTCAATTTCATAAAATCTTGCATTTTAGAATCTCTGTTTATCTGTAGTAATAATTGAAACACTACAGAATATAACGCCTACGGTCATACTATGAGTTATCAATAGATTTCTCACATTAGAAGGATGTTCATGCCGGAGTAAAATGGCTCCTTGTTGGTGAGAATTGAGTTTATGCGTAGGACGTTGATTGCTTTATCTTAAGGCATGATCTAACTCTATATGCTAATTTCTAGCCACCTAAGCCTTGATAATTATAACAAGAGGCCAATAAGGATTTCAAGGTTTATAACCTCATGAGAATTAGGTTGTGGATCATAAGATGGGGAAAGCCATTATCCCAAGACTAAGAGAGGAAAACCATAGAGTTTATTAGAGTCTCAAGTTTAAAATATTTTGGTTCGAGTTCCTGTGCTTGTTTTGGTTTTTTAAAGATCAGGAATCAGAATCGAACCATAAGTATTTAGGAATCAGAATCGAACCATAAGTATTTAGTTTCGGTTTTGATTCAATTACTGAACTAAAGGTTGCAGTTCCGGTTCGACTCACGGTTCAACTCGAACCGTGGTTGCTTCTACGTATGATTTGATTGTACTGTAAACTAGCAAGTCATTTTACCACTAACTATTTGCATAGAAGCAAACATAGATTTTTTATTATTTTTTTCAATGTCATCTTTCACTTACCTCACTACTTTGTGCCTCTACAAATACCTCACTAGCCGATATGCATTGTAACCTCTCAATGGCACCTAGTTTGGCCAAAGCAAATACCCAATTGTTCTCAACAATATTCCTTGTAATTTCAACCATGGTCACTTGCTTAGCTAGCAACCAATTTCAAGAAACCAACATGGTGGTCTACACTCAAGGCAAGTTCACAAGCCCCGGGCTGACTGACATACCGGTGGCGGGTATTGCTGGATCACCATGGTTCTTCACAACCTTCGGAACAATTTATGTCACAGATGACAACATTACAACAACAATTGATCGAAATTCAGACATGATTGGTCATGCTCATGGTGTATATGTGGCCTCCACGCTTGATGGGTCTAGTATGTATGTTGCAATGAGTATTTGGTTCACTAGTGGAGACTTAAAAGGTAGCACTATAGAGTTACAAGGTACAAGTGTTCTTGAAATGGAGTTTAGAGAGGTTGCCATAGTTTCCGGTACCGGAAAATTCAGATTTGCCAAGGGATATGCTACATGGCAGACCGCTTTTGTGGATCATGTCAATGGTTATGGGACAGATAGATTAAATATTACTGTGTTTCATCATTGATTGTGAAACAACAACCACGATTTGTGTAATCTATTTGCTATTAAAATAATGTGTAATCCTATTATTATCGTCATCGTTTGCTATATAGTGGTCCTAGGATTTTTCCAAGTTGAGCATGCGACAGATATTAGATGACTTGAGAATGAGATGGACTACTCCCATCTCTTCAAATGCTAGCTGATTGGTTCTTGGTTTCTGTTTGTTGTTCAATGGCAAATGCCCACGAAAGTTTAAACATTAGACTCGAGAAAAACACTTGATTAAGAGTTTTTTACTATTTGGGTATCCTTAGATATCATCACATCTATACCATTAAATAAAAGAAATGTCTTATGAAGATTGTAGGCAGTGTCACGTAAGGAAATTGGTATATATATTTTTTTTTATTTTTAAAAAGATTAAAAATTTAATTATCTATTTTTCTGGAGATATAATTAATAAAATTATTTGATATTATAATAACGAAGTTATTTGATGATAAACTACCATTTATTGTAATTTTAATATTATTAGATATATGTAATGTATTAAGATAATATAAAAATATTTTTATTTTTATATTTAATAATTTTTCCTTTCCCTCGCTAATCTCCCTTTCCTTTTCCTCAATAATCTGTCTTATCTTTACATGAATTATGGTGGTCAAAATACCTTTCTTTCGCTCCTCGCAGGAACACAACTCAATTTTTATCGATCGTATTTTCAATTTTGGGAATATTATTCGCTCATTATTGGAGTTATGGCAGTTTATTTCACATCTATCGAAGAACGATTAAGAGATATTTCGTTTAAACTTTCATACTTCATTCTTTGTCATATTTGTATTGATCTGAGTTTTCATCAGATATCAGATATTTTATTAATTTGATTCAATAAATTCGTATGGCTCTTTAAAGTTACTATTATATTTAACTTATATATTTCCCCTTTAAAATATTTTGCGGTGTAAATGCGAGTATATGACCTAATTATTTATTATTTCAACTAAACTATTATAATAGATCATGTATTTATAGAATATTCATTATTGAAAATACGAAAACATAAAAATGAAACTTAAAATCAAATACACCATAGAATAAGGACTCAAATACAACATTAAAAACTAAATTAAGTGAGAATACAAGTAAAATGTAAAATTAAATAAGTAAGAGTAGTGATATTAATAGAATATAAAAGTTAATTTATTAATTTTTGTGAGGAAATAACCAAGAAGTCTGCCCGTTTTAAAGTGATATCTTAAAATTCAAACCCAAAATTGCCAATTTCTCCTCTATTTAACATTGTTCAAACAATTGCCAAAACGGGTATCAAGATAAATATTATGTACTAAATCTTCCTATCTTTGATATTTCCTCCATCAGCCTTTCACTTTCTTTTCTTTTTTTTTTTTTTTTTTACCATGGTTAGGTCACCAACCTGATATCTGGGGTTTCGTTCCGACTAATCTGGTCGACCGCTTATAGGGCTCAATTGAAGGATAGGTCTCCTAGCGCTGATTTTTCCCTTTCCATGAGAGATTAAACTCCCGATCATGATTAAAAAACGTCAATTCCCGAATCAACTGATCTATTAAATATCGATAGCCTTACACTTTCATTATCTCCACTAAAAGGGCACCTACAAATTAGGCTAATTCTCTCAAAAAATAAAAAACTTTTTTAATTACTTTGAAAATATTTTTATAAATTCAAAATTATTAAAATTTAAAAGTTTCTAAATTTTGGATAATATTGAATGTCATGTTCAATTTGGTATATTTTATCTATTTAATATGGCCTTTTCTTTTTCAAAAATTCCTTGTGATACATTGCTGGTACGTAATTAAAGCCAGAATCAAAATCAGAATCGCATCACATGCTATATATGAAATCTATTATTTATACATTTTATTAAGTTGATTTCTTTTGTAGATAGATCCTCATTTTTTTACTAAATTGCTTTTAAAACTTGAAACATTTAATTTTTTGGTTTTAACGCAACGCCCAAGGACAATATTTCTAGTAAAAAGAATAAAATAACCTAAAAAAGGAGTTCTCTCTCTCTCTCTCTCTCTCTCTCCCTATTTTTTCTTTTGGCACTTCCTCTAGAGGGGAGAGAGAGAGAGAGAGAGAGAGAGAGAGAGAGAGAGAGAGAGAGAGAGGAAGGAGTTACGGCATGAACATTAAGTTGATTTATTTACTTGAAATGCTCAAATAATTTAAAAGGAATACATACATTTATTTTTTGAAAATGAATAGGCTTCATAATTAGTTTTTAGAAAAAAATAAAAATTCTCTTAATTATATACAATAGAAAACCATATGGGCCGTACCATGTTGGGCTGCCCATACCAACTGTAAGCTTGGTCGGGTTGGGGCCGGAGAAGACTGATGTTTCTTTTGTTGGGTTGAGGCTGCACAAGATGATTGTGCCAAGCACGAAAGTCCTGCCCGAGCTAAAGTCGTGAGCCCCCATGTCTGCGCCCAACAGACCCATTTCATACCTGGCAAGGTTTATTTATTTATTTATTTATTTATTTATTTATTTATTTATTTTTATTTTTTTTTTGGCACTATACCAATCGGTATCCAACGTGGTCTACTCTATGCTCAAATCATAACTTAAACTCGGAATTTTAGTTAAATAATCTAGCGTCACATTTTATTAAACCAATTGACGTTGGTATACTTGGTAAGTTCACTTACCAGAGTATAAATTTAAAAGATAAGACACATCTATAGAGAGGAGAATTGTATCAAACCAAAGTCTCATGGTGTAACGGTAGGGTACTGTACTCTTTTAATCATAAATTTAAAATTCGAGTCATGATCATAAGAATGGAAAAATGAGATTTAGAAAAATTAATTTTTTAATGAATCCTATAATGGATTAGTTAGGCGAAACCTAAACATGGTTAAGTAAAAAACAAGAGAGAGAGAGAGAGAGAGAGAGAGAGAGAGAGAGAGAGAGAGAGAGAGAGAGAGGGGAACTGCTGACCTCCTAGCTTCCATCGGTCATGACATCTCACAAGGGTTGGAGGAGTTCCCCTGCCCCGGTCTCCGCTCCAACTTTAGAGAGAAGATGCGGACGGAGTTGTACTGCTTAGGTGGCCAGGAAATGATTCAAATTGTATACTTGTTGGGCAGGATCGAGCCTATCTTTCGTTTTGTCCTCCCAAAAATAAATAAATAAAAGATAAAATTTATGAATAATTTTTTTTTTCTTTTATGGTTGAAGAAAGAAAAATTTTCATCCTGATAAATTTTTTATTAATAATTTTCACTTGTTTCTTTTTTTTACATATAGAGAGAGAAAATTGTCAAAAAAAAAAGAAAAATATAAAATTTTTCATATCTTTTCATATATCAAATGAATATATGTCATATATATTGGTTTTTCTCTACACTCGACTTGGGTAAAATTTACACGCAAGAGAGTAATATTTTTATTACTTTTACCCTCCTACTACTATGTATATTAATTCTAACTTAATTGATTGTGGATATTTATTTTCTGCAGAGGATTGAATTTTGATGAATCAATGCTGGAAGTCTGAATCTGAAGAAATCCAGTCAATGAACCATTCAAGTATTTGCAGTTTTTTCTGAATTCCACTAAGTGCTCTCGTTGGGAAGGAGGGTTTGTACCATTAAACTGTTCTTTTGAAACGTAGTCTCCTAATCTATCAATAGTCATTAATTATGGAAATATCCCTTTTTTTTCCCAAATGGCCCATGAGAAGCTGGGTGAGTATGGATCTAGTGTTGGCTCTTACCAGCGAACTTAATTGTCATCATCTGGCTTATAACATCCTTTAAAAATGTAACTGGTTAATGCTACTCGCAAGAATCCATTCAATTCACTGAGGTAAGGGAATGCTTGTGCAGATACGTTAAGTGACCTAAGTTACTTGGTTTCACATTTATTTCATGAATTGTTGCCTCCCCTAAGGAGTTATTCTGAGTTTAGTTTCGTTTAAAAGTCAGTGATTTATCTCAAATTGTACCTAAAAAAAATATAGCTGGGCCTTTTTAATATTAATACCTAAGTCTATTTTTAAAATGTTATTCATTAGGACAAAAAAATTTACAGCAAATGTATAGATGAGTTGACATTCTTCATAAACATTCTCTCTCCCTCTCTCTCTCTCTCTCTTATATAATTCCATTCCATCCCACAACAAACAATTAGCACAGAGGTCACATATTTCCTAGCAACCTTCTTCCATAATGGCTAGACCCTCAGTATTACCAACCCAAATATTCCTATTATTTCTCCTAATAATACTTATACCTTCTACTACAAGCATCGATGACTCTCCTCAATTAACCAATATGGTGGTCTATGTCCAGGACAAGACTTCTCCCCCTAATGCTACCGAGGTCCCGGTTGCAGGAATTGCCGGGAATCTCTGGTCATTCACATCATTTGGAACGATATATGTTACAGATGATAATCTAACGACGACAATCGACCGCAATTCACCCCAAGTAGGGCGCCTTCGCGGCATCTATGTAGCATCGGCATTGGATGGGTCGAGTGTATATGTCTCCTTGTCAATATTGTTTACCAATGGTTTTTTCAGTGGTAGCACTCTGGAGTTACAAGGTACAAGTGTTCTTGCCTCGCAATTTAGAGAGGTTGCTGTTGTTTCTGGGACGGGAAAGTTCAGGTTTGCCAAGGGTTATGCCACTTTTGAGACTGTTTTTGTTGACACTGCTGGTGGGTTTTCCACCATCCGGTTGAACATTACAATAGTGTATTAATGATTAATCGGATGTGATTTAGTACTGGCTGTGTGTCTGTCATAAACCCTTTTAATAAAACTTAAAAAAGAAAAAAAAAATAGAGCCCTAGTTACTTTATCTAGATTAACTCTTGTGTGGCAATGACTTATAGCTGGTACTAAATACAGTCTCGAGTTTAAAATATTTTAGATAACTGTTTGATTCAAATTCCTGAAAGTCATTTCTCACAGATCCTGCAGTAGGGAACATGTGATGTGGTGTGTAGTGTGTAGGATTGGATTGTATCGTAAACTGGTAAGTCATTTTCCCACTAACTATTTGCAAAGAAGCAGGCATAGATTTTTTTTTTTTTTTTTCTTTTTTCTTTCTGAATGTTATCTTTCACTTACCTCACTACTTTGTGCCTCTACAAATACCCAATGGCTTCCTCTAATCAAAGACACCAAAAGTTTCATTTTTTTTCTTTCACTAGCCAATATGCATTGTAACCTCTCAATGGCACCAAATACGGCCAAAGCAAATGCCCAATTGTTCTTATCAATATTCCTTGTAATTTCAACCATGGTCACTTGCTTAGCTAGCAACCAATTTCAAGAAACCAACATGGTCTACTCTCAAGGCAAGTTCACAAGCCGGGGATATGGTATAAATGAGTGTATTGTTTATGATTGATTTTATTTTATTTTTAAATAAATATTATATAAATATTTATATTTTGTGATATCTGATATATTAAGATCAATAGAGGAGACTTATTTAGGAAAGTGAAGAAAAATATACTAAGCTAGAGCATTTATGTAAAGAATAAAAAAATTGACTACTAATAGTCTTTCATTAGCATGTGAACATGTGAATCTCATGAGATATTGTAAGAGTTTCTTAAAGACCAAATTACATGTTTCCTTTCTGGTTACACAAAAATTCATGTTTATGCAAACATTTTCAATTCTTACAAAATGTGTCCCCAAATGGACAATTCCCTTTCCCCCAATCTGATAATTCCAGATTCAAATTTTTGTATAATATAAAAAAAAAAAAAAATTCTTACAAAATGTCATTTTTCTATATTGTTTCATATTCATTAGGGTTCTCTTGCTCCCTTTTTCTTTTTTTTTTCTCTTGGCACATTCTTTTCCTCTCTCTCTCTTTAAGCAAACTACTTTAAATTTGTTTGGAATGCATGTTTGTGAATTAATATATGTGTACCAAATAAATTTATCTGTTTATATTTAAAGGGTCACAGATTATAATTTTCACCGTCATAGAAAAGATATGCACGCGGGAGAGAGAGAGAGAGGAGGGGGTGAGAGAGAGAGTTACTAGCAAAATGAACATTAAGTTGATTTATTTACTTTGAATGCTCTAATATTTTAAAGAAATATATAATATTTTTTTTTCTGAAAATGAATAGGCTTCATAATTAGTTTTTAGAAAAAATAAAAATTCTATTAATTATATAAAATTGATAAAACATGAAGGCCGTGCCATGTTGGGCTGACCATACCAACTGAAAGCTTGGTGGGTTTTGGGGGTGGAAAAGACTGCTGTTAGTTTTGCTGGGTTGAGGCTGCACAAGATGATTGTGCCAAATAATATGAGCACGATAGTCGTGCCCGAGCTCAAGTCGTGAGCCCCATGTCAGCGCCCAACAGACCCATCTCAAACCTGGCTAGTTTAGGGATATCACTTACGAGAGTATTCATTTAAAAATATAAAATTTGTGAATTTTTTTTTTCTTTTATGGTTGAAGAAAGAAAAATTTTCAATTTGACAAATCTTTTAATAACAATTTTCACTTTTTTTTTTAACAAAGAGAGATAGAAAAGCATTAAAAAAAGAAAAATATAAAATTTTGTGATATCTTTTATTTATCTAAATGAATATATGTTATATATATATTGGTTTTTTTCTTTTCTTTTGCATTCAATTGGGGTAAAATGTATCCATAAATTTAAGAGAGAATATATTATTATTTTTTCGATAATCTTGTTAGATCTGACTATTTTTAGTCTGAGATGGGCTGATCCCTTGAGGGACAAATATCTCTTGTCTATTTTTATGATATATAAAATTTAAATTTTAAATTTTATTTAAGAAATATCAATATTTAATTATCGAAACAATTAAATATTGATAATATTTTATTACTCTCATCCTCCTATTATGTATATTATTTATTTATTTATTTTATATAAAAAATTTTAAGTTTAAAATTATTTAAGAATGATACTAATTGAATTATAATTTCTCACGTGCAATTGAATATGACAATTGAATTTTGATGAATCAATGCACGAGGTTTGAGTCCGAAGTAAGTCCGATCAATGAACCATTCAAGTATTTCCAGTTTTTTCTGCATTCCAATAAGTGCCCTCTGAGTAGACCCATTCAACTTCTTCCACCTTTTGTGGTCGGGGCATAATAGTCAATCTATCAATAGTCATCAACCGTCGAGACATCCTATTTTTGTTTTTTTTTTTTTTCAAATAGCCCATGAGAGGCACATTTTCGTTGCTGGGACCCAGATGGCGATGTAAAACAACTTGTACAACTTGAATCTCAGAAGTCTTCGATTGACTTACGTTTGTGGCGCTAATTAAGGTCTTTTTTAATATTAATACCTGCGAAATTTATTTTTAAAATGTTATTCATTAGGACCAATGAATTTACAGCAACTGTTTAGTTGAGTTAACATCTCTCTCTCTCTCTCTCTCTCTCTCTCTCTCTCTCTCTCTCTCTCTCTCTCTCTCTCTCTCTCTCTCTCTCTCTCTCTCTATCTTATAATTATTCCATTCCATCACAACAAACATTATGCACTGGGGTCACAAATTTCCTAGCAACCTTCATCCATAATGGCACGAAAACCCCCAGCATTACCCACCCAAAGATTCCTATTATTTCTCCTAATAATCCTCATACCTTCTACTACTAGCATCAATGACTCTTCTCACTTAACAAACATGGTGGTCTATCTCCAAGAGGTGGTGTCTCCCCCTAATGCTACTGAGGTTCCGGTCGCGGGAATCGCTGGGAATCTCTGGTCATTCACATCATTCGGAACGATATATGCGATAGATAACAGTCTAACAACAACAATTGACCGAAATTCAACCCAAGTAGGACGCGCCCGTGGCATCTATGCAGCATCGGCATTGGATGGGTCGAGTATATATCTCTCCGCGTCAGTATTGTTCACCGGTGGTTTTTTCAGTGGTAGCACTCTGGAGTTACAAGGTACAAGTGTTCTTGCCTCGCGATTTGGAGAGGTAGCTGTTCTTGCTGGGACAGGAAAGTTCAGGTTTGCTAAGGGTTATGCCACTTATGAGACTGTTTTTGTTGACACCGCTACTGGGTTTTCCACCAGCCGGTTGAACATTACAATAAGGTATTAATGATTACTCGGATGTACTGGCTGTGTTGATCATAAACCCTTTTAATAAAACTCAAAAAAGATAAGAAAAAAAGGATGGAGCCCAAGTTACTTTATCTGGATTAACTCTTGTGTCGGTAATTTTGTGATAAATGATTCTATTAAGTCAATGAGTTATAGTTAAATTGAAACTATCTCTTATCTTTTTTTTATAAAGATTTTGAATTCGAGCCTTATAAAAAAAATAAAAAATAAACGATTTATCATCATAGGTGGAGATTCATACACGGCACTGGGATTATAAGATAATTCCAGTCAATTTATATCATTTTCTATTTTTATTTGGTTATAATAATATAATTTATAATTTTATATATTGTGTTTAATGTGAGCGCAGGCTCCGGTACACCTGACCTGACCAAATGATTTATCATCATAGATTTTTTTTTTTTTTTTTTTTTTTTTTTTTTTTATGGGCGAAAAGAAAAGGGAAAAAAGGGAGGAGGTAATTCCGGTTGTTGGCCATATCTTGGGGAAAGCCAAATCACGAACCATGACCAGACTCCTAATGGAGTTTATTTCTTGGTACCTACCAATGGTCTTGCTATTTTTCACTTTATCATTTCAAAGCCTTAAATACCCCCGACAAACCGTAATAATTATGATCAGTGGTTAATCATTGTAATAATCACTGTAATAATTAAAAATATTAGTTAATAGTTAATATAGTAATTAATAATAAATAAAAATAGTTAAATAGTTAGTAAAAATAATATAAATAGTAATGTATTGATATGAAATTAAATGTAAAGAAATGTAATCTCTCTTTCTCTATTTCTTATTTTTCAATTAGTTGGAATGTGTTCGTATGTATTAATAGGTTTTTGATAAAGAAAATTATGTAAAATCTGACATGAAAAAAATGTAGAAAGAAAAAGCAATATAAAAGCCACAAGGAAACAACCCGTTCCAAAATTGACTTGGGAAATATCCAAATGATTTTTCATCGAATGACTATTCATCTATCATATTGCATTTTTTGCAAATTGGGGGAAAGAAGACTTCTATGAAAAAACGGTAGTTCAATTCTATATTATCTAAGGGGGAGATTTATTGAAATCATTTGAATTCAGAATTTGGTAAAATTGCTCCCTAATGGAGAACTACTGTATTTTTATATCCCATAGTTTCGGTAAATCGCTTAATCCTGTCCATCTTCGACACATGAGCACTCGATTAGTGAGGATGTAATGAATCATAACATGAGCAATTCAACAGATTTGGAATTCTATATATCCACTCATGGGATATTTCATTATACTATGTATATATAAGATCCGTTTTTATTGTTCTTGCTTCAACAACAATCAATTTTTTTTTAATCAGATAAATCATTTCCTTTATTATTTTAACTATTCCATGGTTTATTAATTTATTGATTAGAACAAAAAACGGCCAAATGAAATGGATGAAGCAACAGCTTACTGGAACCCTAGAGTCTTTACTTGATCCAAGATATGTGATGTATATGCCATTCCAAAATGCAAAAGGGTTAGAAAAATTCAGATCAAAATCAAAAAATTTCCCTCAATTGCAATAAAGAAAATGTACAAACACACCAAGAAATTAACCTGTTCATCGTTCTCCATCAAATCTAGAACCAAGCACAAATTATTTGAAAACAAGAACACTACAATATTCCAAAGTCTAGATTTAATCATACTAAGCACTGCTCAAACAATTTTGCATGTCTGATAAATAAGACAAATGATATCTATCAAACTTATGTGCTGCCCCAAACCAAAATTGACTACTCAGTCATATAGAAACGAAAATTGAAAGACATTTTAGGGGCAAGAATAGTTTAAAACCCTTAAAATAGTACTTTGAATCTAAACCAAAGGAGGAAAAAAATCAACCCACATTAATTATTTATTAGAAATAAATATTATGTACCATCCTTTTGACATATATAATGAACAGTCACATTTTAGCTGCCCCTTGCCCCAAAGCGAACTCTGCACAAGTTATTTCTTGCTAGCAAGATAGATGCCGGAAACAATGGCCACTCCAGCTACTGCAACGCCAACAGATTTGAGGATCTTTGCACCATGAAAAGCTGGTTTCTGTGAAGGAATTTCTAGGAGATCCTTGGTCTACAATTGACAGCGTGGACAGTGAGACAGCAAAAGATACGGTAGAGACAGAGATATGTAGAACAATAAGATACTGAACTCTATGGATCATGGTGTTAAAACTTCAACCCACCCAAGCAACTAAATTTTGGAACAGAAATAGGAAGTGTCAATTTTTTTTTGGGAGGGGGGGGGGGTTTACTGCATAGGTTAACTTGTTTTAGGGGCGGGAACAATGTAGAAACTTTTAAAGTTAGGAAGTGAAAATTATGAAACTTTGTACGTGCTAATTAGAAATTTACACTTCCTAGCTAAATTTAAGCATATTCACTAAAAATAGGTCTTAGCATTCCTTGGGACCAACTTCTATGCAAGGAGAGAGGCATTTCAGGTCCTTTCGACAATAAGGCACTCAAGCAAGGCTTATGTTTCATAAGACTTTTATGAATCCTATTTTTCCCTTTTCACATCCATAGTAAGGTAATTGATAGATATTCAAGGAAAATGTCTTCTACGAAACATCTCAAAATATATTAGCTTTTTTCTAAATGCTGAATGAATAGTATGTTCAGTTGACTCTTAGAAGGTCAAAGTAACAAGAGTGCCGATACTCAGTCATACATTCTATGCCAAATAAAATTGCCATCTGGATGCAATTAAAAAAAAATCTACACAAGAAAATGGAGACTAACCATAATGGGTTGCTTCCAATTTTTCTTTATTCCTTGCAGGTGACCCTTTCCAACAACAGCAACAACTGAATTATACTCACTGGAAACTTTCAATAATGTAGCTGACATGTACCTAAATGAGCAATTAAATTAGGACAGTATTAACTAACTGCAAAAGGCATACATAAACGAGAAGGCTGTAAAATAATTAGAATTTCATGAGTTCAACCATACAAGAGCATATATCAGTTCTCAAGCTTGAGCTCAATTTGAGCTCATTACTCAAAAGTCTATATTAAGCATTTTGCTATTCTTCTTGTATCTATATCTTATGTATAAATTAAGCAACCTACTTGAGTTTTACTCTATGTGGAGCTCATTTGAGCTCAACTTGTGTGGCGAAAGAGTCGAGTTGAGCAACCTATAGTATGCTCAACTCAGCCCATTTTCACCCCCTATGTTCATGTTTTTTTCTGCATACGCTCTGATCATTTTGCAATAGAGGAGCATGAGTAGTGTTCTTAATGTTCACAAGAGCAGAGCACAAATCCAAACCAGAAGAAATATCTAATCAGAGACTGGTTTGTTCTTCTACCGAACAAGATAATTGATGTGCAATGAGCCAAACCCTTTTTGGCTTAAATGAGCCCTAAATGCTAATCAGGCATGAGGAATCAATCAACGAAGACAAAAATGATATACATATGTAAAACATAATCCTTGGAAGCCGTACTCTGCAGTACCAATTGGGATGATAAGCACATATAATCAACAAAATCTTGGATCATGATTAATTAAAGCCTGCCAAAATGAGTTTCCCTCCATATATTGAATAAAAGTATAAAATATATAAGCATACATAAATAGGTATATGTGCATTAGAGTTTCTTATTTAAGACTACAAGGCCACATATGTTAGAAACACCACCATTGAGACTTGTAATTTTCAAGCTAGATGACTAAGAATAGTAGGCAACTAACTGAAAAACTCCCAGGGCAATTTTGCCCATGCCCATTTTGTTTTTCAGGTGTTGACAAGTACCTGTAATGAATCATTTTTTTTTTTTAATAGAATGATTTTATTACCTCTTCTCTTTGCAGTGATCAAAAGAAACAAGAGAATATCTAAGAATGTTTTGGTCTACTCATCTCCCTTGGGATGGGATAGCATTTCTTTTCTCAGTATGGTGATACTTTGGGTGTTTTAAGGAATATTCTCTGAAAAAGATACCTGTATATATTTGCACTCTTTATTATCTTAATGTTTTTTTCTCCGTTTCTTGTTGGGGATTCCTTATCCTCTATCCTCTATTACAAAATCTTTTTATATTAAATAAAATAAAAAGATGAACTGGAAGTAGAAAGAAGTAAAAAAAGAGAAGGTATGCAATCATATTTGCGGAAGTTGACAATAACATGCTCAATATGAGTACATAATTAAAAGAATACTCACTGATCTCTTTCATGCACAAGGGTTTCCATTAAGGTGGGGAACTCCTTGCTCATCTCCTGAATGACAAGAGTTAACATATCAACATCATCCATCTCCTTCAGCTGAAAATAAGGGCCATATTGCAATAATCAGTCATGTGGATTAGAGTTTGATAGATTTAGTTCCATAGGCCAAATATTAAAATCAAAATCAAAAAAACTAATGGAGAAAGAGAAAAAGTGCTAGGGGAACAAAAGCGCAGGACAACTAAGTTTACCATCTTATTAAGGGTGTCTGCACTTGGGAGAAAGACGGCTTGAAAAAGTAATGAATAAAGTAATTTTGCCTTATGCCAAAACGGCATTTTGATCCATGTCCTGCGTAAAGTAATCTAGACAAGTTCTCATAAATGTTAGTCCAGAATCACATGTTTCAATCATGTGCAACATTAAAGCAACAGCACATATGATTGACAATGTAGAAATAGAAGGGTTAACAATGGGAACATACAGAATATGATTGAAGTGCCAACTCCCTTGTTCAAACAAAATAAACAGAGAATCCAAGACTGAGACAAAATTAATTACATTTATAGAAACAAAAAAAGCTAAACCCTTTGCAGAAGATTAGGAGAGGAAATATATGGGAGTAAGTGCAAGAAAAGAAAAGCAAGCATATGGTGGAGTCTTACATTTACTGGACGATCACCGAGTATCACCTTCCCACCATATTTCATTGCCTCCTCAAAAGCCACACGAAATTCAGACCCAGGAAAAACCTCAAGCTTATTAGCAACCTGGTTAAAAATAATGAGAGCTAATGTATTAAGAACTGTCTAAAAAATTTTGAGGGATGAAAATTCTAGCAAAATCTACAGTTTCTGATAAGTCAAAAAACAACATGCCTTGGCCAGGAACCAACTGTACATTATCCCGAAGGCATTATTCTTTTTCTTCCACATATCTATCATTTCTGCCATAGTTGGCACCTGGAAATACAAAAAAATAGTAATTATAAACTCTCAGATTGAACTAAAGATACAGTCCTGATATGTGATATCAACTAATAGGGAAGAGTGTATCAGCTCTCACTCTGTAAGAGGAAGAGAAAAAACAGAGCCAAGGGAAAAAAAAAAAAAAAAAAGGTCCATTTAGAGCAACTCTAAAGTAGTCCACCACTTTAAAGTACTACACAGATGAAAAATATTGTTCAGAAGAAAATAGAGCAATAATTTAACAGCCTTGCCCAAGTAGACTGTAATATAGGCAGGGCAGCTGCAATAATGGTACATTTATACAGTGAAAACTGCAAAGAGAAAAAGAGGCGTATGATAAGAATGTCAAAGATACTTATTATATAGAAGATGAATCCAATTCTAACAAACTTTAGGAAAGATTGCTGGGAAGTTCCAAAATGTAAATTACCAAGCAGCAAGCATCATGCAGAAAGCATTGAATTAGACTATTGTCTCTAGATATCAATAAGATGAACAAAGTAACATCAAAATAAAACTAGAGAACGCCACCAGCAGAACACACTAGTAATGGCAGAAAATTGGCAATTGACATAAGATTTCATCATCTCTTCCAAAATGGAAGTATTTCGCAAGTATGCTAAGTGTGGCTTCAAGCATGATGCAGATAATAACACATTATTAGTGTAATGCTATCACATCTAAAAAAAGTACAAATGACAAATCCAACTTGAAGTTATTTAACCTTATAGCACCAATTAAACCAGGCCGCACTGAATTTTTTCATTTCAATTATTAATGTTTTCCATCCAAATTGCATTAATTTTCATCAAATATAGGGTTGTGTATGGTATGGGAGCCAATTTTGATGATACCCATACCATATTTGGCATAAACAATGTTATCTAACCAAGACAATAGTCTCATATGGAACCTCCTTTTTGTACCAACACTCTTCATCCAAAATAAAGGGATTTGCTTTGTGACAAAACTGTTGGTCCCAAAACAAAGGGGTTGATTTTTTACCATACTAATTTTTTTGACCTGGCCCAAGAACCTTATTTGCCACAATTCAATTGGGCATCAAAGCCTAACTTATATTTTTGTGCTGAAACAATTTTTTTTTTTTTTGGTATCTGTGTAATAGGTACCCTACCCGTACCAGAGAATTCCCCTAAATATAATATGGTATGATCAATTTACAATAAATCAAAGCAAAAAATTATAAACTACAAGAACACACTGCCAAGCTTGTGCTGCACGGATTTGCATGTCAGGTAATTTGCAAACTCATGCTTTATATATGTGTGTGTGTGTGTGTGTGTGTGTTGGTGTGTTGTAAAATTAGAAGATTGGGTTGGAGTTTGAGAAATTCAAATGCAGACCTTCAGGTTTTGCGGCTTAAGCACAGCAATTCTGCTCGAACATAACTCCAAGAATACAACCTGCAGACAATTTAGAATCTAGAAATGAGAATCAACTTCATATCGCGCATGGTAAACAATGTCCCAACAAAATGCAGGCCCCTAACCTTCTAAATGATCCATCCATCATTCAAATATAATCTGAGTTTCGAAAGAGAAGCACCTGTGGTTTCAATGAGCTGATCACAGCTTCAACTTCTCTGCAGGAATCCTACAACCACAACATCCTATATTAAACACAAATTTTCTAGGTTTGCCAACGTACCCAATTTACGTTATAACATAACTCTCTCCAGATAAACGCTAAATCAATGTATCAAGAAACAGACCGTTGAGAACCTTGACAAAAGATCAAAATTTCTCAAAATGCAGGAAATGAAATTCTTAAAAAGATCGAATAGAAGGAATACTTGAGAAACATGAGCGGTTCCAACAAGATAAACATCGCAGGAACCACCTTCGGCACTCGATTCACACGTTAGAACCACAACGCTTCTCATTAGCTCCTCAGGAAGTTCTCTCTTTTCCTCCCCAGATACCTCTGCCTCTGCATCAAAATTAGGGTTAGGGTTGGGTTCGGGGTCTTGAACCTCGGAAGTGTCGACATGGACGTAGTCTTCGACGGGGACGGCAGCGGAGGGTTCCGGCGAGTGGGGTTCGTCGGATTCCATCGCCGTCGACATAGGATTAGGGTCCCGGCAACCGGCGGTGAAGGAACGTGATTGAATTGGCCTCCAGCTGCTGCTGTTCTTGGACAAGGGTATGTATTGGTTACGACGTGCGAGAGATTCAGCAGAGGAGAGGAATTTGGCCGTCGGATGAAGACGACGAAGGGATAGGATGAAGCGGTGCGAACCGGGCGCTTTAAATAGTTGATCGGCCAAGTGATGCATCAACGTTAAACGAGTTCCGTCCAGCTCTGTCTGACGGCGACCAGATCTATGAAAGTGAAATGGAAAACTTCGTTGACGCTCAAATATGATTTTTGCCCCCTCGTGCATGTAACGCGTTTGTGCTATTATTTTTACAAAAATAATTTTTTTAATCGAATATTGTTCTTAATTATTAATTATAAAATTTATTTTTCCTCCACATTGATAACCACCTCGATATTAATAATAAATTCTTTAATTATTAGATTATAAAAATATTTTATATTTGTCTCGTATGGTAATTATTTTTAATATATTAACAAAAATAAAAAATTACAGAAAAAAACAGACATTCTTTATAAAAATACTAAATCTTTGAAAATGCAAATTATAGAAAAAAAAAAAGAATTTCTTATCTTGGGTTTTGGAGATTTTTGTCCCAAGATAACACCTCTGCCCTTATTTCCTTCAAAATAAGTAAATAAAAAATGACCAAATTTCTTAAATTTGAAATAACAATTCTCAAGCAAAATAAAACCTATCAACACCTACGGTTATCGTAAAATGCAAGTAGAATCAACTTAAGGAAGGTGAAAAAAATAATACTGAGTATAACGATCAAATAATTCATATTATTTAAAATTAATTATTAAGATAAAATTATCTTAATTCTATTTTTCTTTTATTTTTATTCGATTATAGATCATTTATTTGATTGTTTTTTTGTATACGATAATAATAATTATACTTTTAATTTAAAATATAATACATAAATATAAAATAAAATTAAAATCATAATTTTAAAATTGTTTAATGATAAAAATTTTAACTATATAATTTATTTCTATTCATCGATCTAAAATATTTAAAATTTGAAGAAAACATGAAATAAAAAATATGGGAGAGTGCTTAGACAGAAAAGGCTTTGAATTTGAGAAGAGAGAAAAAGAGAGGGGGTTTGGGGCTTTTTTATTTTATTTGTTTGAAAATCTTTCGGAATATTTTTTTATTTCTGATTTAATATTTAAAATTATATTTTAATTAATTTAATTTAAATATTATTTAATCTAATTTAATAAAATATTTCTAATATAATTTTTTTTATTCCGCCGCCGAACGGTTTCAAGTCGCAACTCGAAAGATAACTCAGCAAATATCTCTCCTTAACTCTAATTTTCTGTCATTTTCTCGCCTCAACTCTAATTTGGCCTACCCAAAAAAGGCTGAACCGGACTTAAAAGCCACGACGAGAATTTTTTGATTTCACTCGAGTCATTCCCACGAGTCTCATCCGGTGCAAATTTTTAGGGTTTTCTTCTTCGCCCAAGGTCCCGATCTAGGGTTTTCAAATTTAGACTTGCCCCTACTCAACGTTGTCCTAATTAGGTCAGTTATGGACATTCTTCTCTTTAATTTCAATTAGGGATTTGGCAGTTGATCTGACGTCGTGCCTTTTCTCTTTATCGGTTGGAAAAGTTTATATCTATAGTCACGAGAACTGATATTGATCGAAATTTGTTCAGGGCTTATCTGTTACATTGGGAACTTATCTTCATAAGCAAACAATGGTGGAGCGAAAATTATACAAGACAAAGTTATGCCTACTGTATCAGAGAGGTCGCTGTAGTCGTCAGAGTTGCTCGTTCGCTCACGGTGAAGCCGAGCTTCGTCGGTTCTCCTCATCCGGTTCTTTCAACGGTAAATTTTTTGTTTTCTTCTTTCTGGGTTCTGTTATTTATGAATTTATTACTTGTGACAGGATTAGGTCAACCATAGGAATGTAGACATTGTAAATGTCGTAATGGTGATCGGAAATGGGTTTGAAACGTGGTGTGAAAGTAATTTAGAAGATGTCACAGAGAATGAAGAAGCTAATCCCGTTAAATCAATGTTTTCATTGTGCTCTTTCTTTATCTCTCTCTCTCTCTCTGTGGGTTGGTGCAATGTGTTTGTGGGCCAGTATGACAATTATTTATGGAGTCATTGTTCATGATAGTTTATTGGGGTATTGTGGGAGTGTGGTGAATAGAGATTGGGAAAATCATACTCGTGTTATTTACATGAGTGAAGTGGGTTGGAGAGTATGGTGTGAAATGCACTTTTTAGATTTTATAGAGCATGGATAAACTAATTCTTATGATGTGTTAGTGACTACGCATATTGTTTCCTAAAGTTTATGTGATCTATGTATTTTTTTTTGTTTTTTGTTTTCTTTCTTCTTTATCTAACTAATTTTTTTGATAATTGGTTGTTAATATTGCCATTTCACTTGATTGGTTTTAAGGGTAAAATGATAGGGCTGGTAGGAATTCTAAAAAAATTTGGATTTGAGTCATTTACAAAATCATTATATTGGTAGCAATGGGGTTCTAAGTACCATGCTTTGGTACTTCAACATATATTATTACATCATTTTAATGTGAGGTCATATATGTATTAATTTTAATTCTCTGTAATGAAAGAATACTCTAAATGCTTAATATGCTAGGGTTGAGAAAAACCTAATGACCATTACATCATATGTATCACTAAAGCAGGATGCACCATCCTTTTGGCGATGAGATTGTATTTATTTAGTGGCTTCCAGGGAACTCCAAAAATCAAGTTCGCAATCCTTTTTTCTGTTCCTCAATTGTTTTACCTTTCTGGATTTTATGGATGCATGTCATCCTGTTCAAGTTGGTCTGCAATTTGTAACTTCCCCCTGTTGCCAGTCCCAATTATAAATTTTTCCAAAATTTTGTAGTTCTTAATATCATATGCAAATGGATGCATGCATGTCAATGCAAAAGGTTGGTCACATGCTCGCTTAGAACTTATTTGTTGGTTCATCTTGAGGCTGGGTCCAAACTGATTATATAAATTTTAGTAGTTTATAATATGACTAACATGGGTGATTCTCTGAACTTTCAGCTGATAGTTATGTTTTTAATTACATTGAAGAAAATTTGTTTCTTTTTGAAAGATATTTTCTTTTTTCTCCCTTTCTGTCCCAAGAAAAATTTGTATTTTAGTTTGATATTTCATATATTAGTGGCAAGCTCTCCTTGATCCTAATTAGGCTTTTGTGGGATGTGTTTTCTCTACGATATCTTAGATTACAAGCAGGTTCGGTGTATTATGGATATGTTCATTCTTGTAAGTTCAGCAGTTTGTTTAGTGGCGCATGTGATTCTCTTCGTCTTTCACTTGGCCTTGAATCACATTGGAAGGGAATTTCTTGGATGGATAGAGATGCGGTTCTTACAGAGATGTGGTCAGAGGGACCATCCCTTTTGCTTATTGGGTGGTTTTTTCTAGTACTTAGTGGCATCACGGAGTAACCTCTGCAATTCAGATTACCTAATATTTCTTATTGCTGAAGAAGACAAGGATTTCAACTTGTTCCTCCTTATCAGTTCCTCCCTTGATATTTGATGGGTTTTCTGATTGTTATAAGCTCAAACACCAGTATATCTCTGTATCTATTCATTATCTGAGGACGCTAGTGTCTATTGGACTTTTGGAATTGGCAAGGAGGCACTATTACTGTTCTTATTGTGTAATCATGTTATTCCATGTGAGGGATCGATGGTAAGCTTAGCCTCATTTTCACATGTGGGCATCTGCTTGTTTTCCATTATTATTTTTTTAAGTGAATACATCATAGCCTCAGTATTGGAAATCCTTCTATTTTTCTTGTGGCAGGTAGGCGGGATAATCGAGCTAGTGACTTGAGGGATAAGCTTGATAGAGAACGCTCACCGCTGTGGCGCTACTCCACATGCAAAGATGCAAAGAACCACGATCCGTTTCAGGGTTAGAGATACCATCTCTATCTTTTAACTTTTTTGCTACTTACATTCCCTCAAGTTTTTTGCCTGACTATATTTAACTATATGGGGTGTTATATTTGCTTACGTAAATTTCCTACTTCTTTGCCAGCTGCATTTTTTTTTCTCTTTTTTTATTTGGAGGGCTTGCTTTTTCATTTAGCTGATCATTATAGAAGTAGAGAGTGTATCGATTTGCCCTTGTATTTCCTTTGGAGGGTTGGGAGTTTTTGGTCTGAAATGCTCCTGATTCCCTATTTTATTTATCTTTGGTTGCAGGGTATGGTCCAAGTTCCCTTGGGAGAAATAGGTAAAAACCAAACATTTCTACTGTTATTTGACAAAGTCGTAGGGATAAATTAAAGCATGTGTGTAACTGTTTTTCCATAAGGCTAAAGTCTGCCCCCCATGCACAGACAATTTACATTATAGTTGTTAGAAACATGGGGGTATTGAAATACATGTACATGCTTGTAAATTGGGAGATATTGTGATTTGAAGTAGCAATAAGATAAAAAAGTAAGTATGAATAGTTTTCTAATTCAAAGAAAATAAATGGGTTTTTAATGAGTTTATGGAACCTATATTTCCTACCCAAGAAAAAGTATACAAGCTTCATGCATATTTTTCACTTTTTTGGGGGGAAGAAAAGGATTGCATTAGGTGAGAAAGGAAAAAGATTTTAGAGCAGAGGATGATATGGTATTCTTTGGTTGAGGAGAGCACAATGCTTTAGAAAATTAAACCAAAACATCAACTCGCCTTACCCTGTTTCAATACTCCGGGAGGAGCTCTTTTAGGAAGCTTCAACTACTTGAGACTGAGAGAAGCTAAAAACACTTACCTTATCTCGTAAAAAATTGATTGCTTGCTTTGTTCTATGAAGATTCGGGCAGTCCCCTCAACCATAGGTACTTTTCAAGTAGTGATTAAAGAACCTAAAGCATTTTAGCATATTTGTGGATCCCAAATCCTTTTAATTAATTGAGCAAGAACTCATCAAGAGTACCTGAAGGCACCCATATCTGCCCAATGCTATTGAGCAACCTATTTCACAATATTCAGGCAGCAAATTCTGATGGCTCAGGAGAAATGTTTAGGGGCAAAGTCTAATTTGGCATCATTCGAGCAAATCCCAGAGCGGACTCGACAAAAGCTTTTCTGTTGTGTAGAATCTTAATCTTCCCAGTTGGGTATGTGAACCAGAAAGGAAGATCATTTGGGTTGTGATGTGATAAGAAAGAAAGTAACTACATGGAAATAATTCAAAACTATCAACAGTCCAAACCATTCTATGAAGATTATTAAAAGGATGAGAAGAATAAAGTATAGAAGACAAGAGAACTTGATTGCATCTTGATCATTCAAATGACAGTAAAGATGAGAGTTCCATCGAGATCTCCCATTCTTGTGAATAACAACATTTGAGATTAGAGCAATGTGTGAGGAATGAACTCTTAATTTTGGCTAGCAACCAACCACTCCCAATGCTCAAGGGTCAAGATTATGTGGGGAGGCGGATTAATTATTTTTATATCTAAACAGAAACATCATACGATCAAAGAAAAAGTACTGAAAAGCAATTTTCTATAAAAAAAAAAGGTATGGAAAAGGAAGCATTGCTTATCAGAGATCTTCCTATTTATACTTTATTATTTTTGTTTTGGTGTTTACAGTGTTGTTTGAAACACTGAATGGGAATTCTCTGCTCCTGGCAGTCTGCCATCCCAAGTGTGGAATCCTAAATATGGTTCTTTTGTGATTCAGATTCATTATTTCTTTGGGGATTGGACAAAATGCAAATCTCAAAAATAGAAAGAAGTATTTTATTCAAAAGAGCAATCATGTTATTATTATTTACTATATCTATCAATGGACAACCATACAGAAACATATGAGAAAATGCAAATTTCCACGTGAAATAAAAATCAATGCACTTGACTAAGCCTACCTTCTTTGTAATATTTGTGGGCAGATGTAATATATCATGTCCTCTATACATAGCATAACAAACAGACAACCCAGTTAACATATTGATGGATAGGTTTTGACTTTGTGTATTATTAGGTTTTACATATGGTTTTCCTTGCATTGACATTGTTGTGGAAAACTCATTTTGGGGGCTTAAATTAGTTTGGACTTAAATGGGCTTATAAGACAGTTTAAATTGAAAGCAAATAAGAACCAAGCAGAACTGCATCAATGGATTTGCTTTTTTTTCTTTTTTTTTCTTGTGGTATTTTTTTTTTTTGGGGGGCATGTTTGCTAAACTAATGATGCATTTAACTCTTAGAAATATTAATTTGTAATCTGGAGCTATCTTGGCAGGGCATATGCCATAAAGCCAAGGAAATTTTGGTTATTACTAAATTGAATTTTCATCGTTGTGCACTGATGATTTTTTAATGGCTTTGGGTTTTGACTTTTTTTTGGGGGGGACAAGAGATGTTGGTTTATATTGGCATTGATGAAGATGAATTAATTACATTTAATCCTATTATTACTGTTATTATTTTGATTGGACATACTTGGATCTTATTATAAGAATATTTAGCGTAATGTTTAGTATTGAACTTTAGTGGCAATGACTGTATCCTTCATATGCATCATCATTGTCTACAAAAACCTAAGGAAAGGTTCTAGACAAAATTTCGGTGTCTTCTTTTGGATAAGTTTTGTTGTTGGAGGATTTATTTCATGTTCATTTTGCATTAACTTTTAAAGTGTGCTTTATATGTTTTATCTTTTAGGAGAAGGCACCTGAAGAGACATAATTTGGACAGGCATAGTGATTTTTCTGGAAGTCAGAAAATGTCAAATGGGACTGAAGATGCAGCAAAAGAAGGAAGGATTGTATCCTCAGATTTCAAGGATGTTCTTGAGGAGCAGGTTTTAATCATACTGAGTTGCAAACTTTAATAGTTCCTATTAATTCTATGGCATGTGAACCTCAACTTTTATTTGAATTCTGTGCAGGTGAAGCAGGTTCAGATGGATATTGAGGCATTGGAGGATCAAAAATCTCAATTGAGGGTTGGTTTCTCCATTCCTTTTGTTGCTAAAGTTGGTCTTTTTTTTTTAATCCCCGTCTTAATCTGCTTCTTGCATATTTCTTTCCTTAAGCTATGCAGGGGATTGGATGGAATCAAATAAATGTGTTCTTTTCTTTCCTTTGATTTAGCTATGTGCTTTGCTAGGTATTTGAATGGAAGATTACTCTCCTTTTAAATAATTGCATCAGAGCAGATTTCATTCCTTATGAATGCTGAGCCTTTTTTTCTCCCTTTCTTTAAAGCTCTATTTTCAGTTGGAAGAGTAATGGTGTTCTCGAAGGTATTTAGAACATTTGTTCGTCCATAAGCATAAAGCTAGAAAGAGTTATAAAATTGTAAATCTTTGGAAACTCATTTGTTATTTGTTAGATTCACCCTATTTATGGCTTGAGGATTCTTCCAAATGTATATATTGTTCTCAAGCTATCAATTGTTATAAGTTGATTAAAATTATAAATTTTAGCTCGAGTATATTTTGTGATATTATCACATTTCTTATTGTTATTTGCTTTGTAGAAGTACTTTTTCATTTTGATATGATCAGAAAACAAATAATGTAAAATCAGTAGAGAATCGAGGGGGATTGGATGGCCAGAATCACTAAATTATCTTCCTTCTAGTCTTCCTAGTTGTCGAGGAGGATAACTCCCATAATGAGTGTCTGCTGCTCTTTCAGCATCTTTTGTTGCCTTCTTTTTAGGCCCTTAATCCTCTCTTGCTCTGCACCATATGATTTCTGGATTTGAGATTGCTGCTTATATACTTATAATGGCCCTATTTTGCTAGAATGTTTTGTGGTCTACATGAGAGTGGGAAAGTGGTTAAGATTTACCGAGTGTTAGATGGCAGTTAGTTTGAGAAACCCTTGATGCTGTCAGAGTAAAATATTGTCAACAAAGGTGTTCTGGTGTGTTGTAGATTCTGTATTGTTTGATGATGCCATGTGAAGTGAATCGCTAGAAGCACCAGAACCACCAGCTTCTTTGGTCTGCTTTAGTTTGAGTTAAAGCATGATGGCTAGTGAAGGAATGTATAGATGAGCAATGGCCAAATAGAGATGCTTTGTTCACTGGACCACTTCAAGAAGGAATAGTTGCTCATTTAAATATTCCTCAATCAAATGCTGCATGTTGATTCTTAAAGATGTTAGCATTCACTGGATCTTTTTAGGAAGACTCCATCTGTAGCCCATAATGTAGTGAGGAAAAATCTCATGCCTACTGATAGACAGATGAATGATGGCCTAATAGAGAGGTTTAATCAATGGATTAATTTCAAGAAGGAAGAGTGCCTTAGTTAAAAAGTCCTCACTCAAATGCAGGATGAATATTCTTAAAGGTCTTAACCAGTTTTTTCCTTTTTTCTTTCTTTTTTTTTGGGGGGGGGGGATCTTTTGGAAGACTCCTTCAGTTATAGTCTATAATGTAGTGAGAAAAATCATCTCAGGCCTACTGACAGGAAGTGGAAGACTTTGATCTTTAAAAGTGCGAGCATCTCTTTTTAGTCAAATATGCCAAATAATGGTCACTTATTCAGTTCTAAATTATTTTGGCATCAACAGATGATGGAAGCCAAAATCGATCTTCATAAATTCATCTGAAGCTGAACACTGAAGAGGCCCCTAATACTCATCCTAGGCATTAAAGATATTACTATACATGATTATGGAAGCTGGACAGTGTACAGTGAGATGGTCTCCAGATCCATGGATCCATGCATCCACTCTGTCACACAATATGCACAATTTTGGAGACCGACCCATTCTGTCTCCTAGTTTGCAATAAGTAATAGAAATTTTCTATTTTGTTTGATGGGTTCAATAACTGTAGGAAAGTCTGTCTTTTGTGTCTTCTTCTGTAATCAAAAGTTAGCAAATTATGTTTATAAATGCTTAACATGGAGTCAAATGTGGAAACTTATATTTTTTGTTGTTTGGTAACTTAACCCTTGGTTCTACCAATTTATGTATACTTTTCCTGGTTTACCAAGTGCTAGTTTTCTAGCACTTTTTCCTAGCATGATGTATTTCATGATGATCATAATCTTGAGAGGAGGTCTAGGCCATGTTTCCACTTTCCTGTTGCGGTCTGCCATTCATTACAATTGACTCTAGATATTCTGGCAACTCTTTTAGTAAAGCTTGTTGTTGCTCCTACATGATTCTGACTCTTGATGCAATTTCTATTCCAAGATTTACCTGGAAGAGCGAGTCTTAGAAGCCGAGAGTCTTTCTTCAACAATTCAAGAGCTTGATTCACAGTTGGTAAAGGAAAGAGAGGATGCTAAAAGGTGTCATAAACTTACTAAGATATGATGCTCTTCTTATTCATAAACAGTGTGATGCATTTCTTTGAGCTTTCTTATGAATTAATGGTCCTTATACTTACTTTTTTTCTGGTCTACAACCTTATATTCAGGATTGCATCAAAAATTAGGATGTTCTTCGAAGCACATCATCATATGTCATGCATTCAAGATGAACATAAGAAGTAAGGTTTACTTTTTTTTTTGTCTGGTTGGACTGCTTTTGTTTTCGTTTTGATGTATATCCTATTTAAGACTATCTAACTGGTAGGTTTACTTTTGCCTGACAGAATTTTTAATAATTTGGTTTCTGTAAACCTCTTTTGCTTTTATTGTTGTAGGGCAGAAGCATGGTTTCTGAAGTTGGGAAATCAATTTGTCTCAGAGGTTGTGGCAGCTGGTGCTAATGAAGAGGATTCTAGCATCAATATAGTCAGCGATGGTGAGACTCCAGCCAATCATGTATTAAGCTCTCAGAATGAGATGCAGAAATCTGGTTCTCCAAGCAAGAAAAGGTTGCGTAATAATTTAAAGACTGCTGAAGAATCGAAACCCGGTAATTCCAGCATGATTATGCTGCGAGTACAAGAGCTTATGCTTCATTAAATCACTGTCACTTTTTTTGGGGAGGGGGGACCTGATGCTTAGGAGTAGAATACATGGTAGTATTGTTTAAGATCTCCAACTCACCTCAAACACTATGTAAAATGAAGTTGATATATACAAAAGATGAGTGTGGATGCAATTAGCATTCTGAGGTAGAAATGAGTACATCAAACATAGTTTCAGGGTAGCCTTATATGGAGATAAGATAGAGAGCAATATGCATGAAGACATGGCTTTAACACCCCTATAAGAAAATATGGCATACAAAGTGAAAGATCTTTAAAATACTATAGGAAAGTCTAATAGCACTGTGGGAGAAGAGTGAAGCACAGGATGGTAACTTCAGTTACAACTTCTCCACTAATACATAATCGAGTAGAGCTTAATGAGAAAGGCAAATTCATATAGCCAATCCCAGTTAGTTTGGGAATTTGCTTAGTTGATTTGAGTTGGCTGTACTTTTAAGCTATATTGGAAGGAAAATTCACGGGGGATAACTTTTAGAGGAATTGTAATGCTTATTAGTAGATGTTGGCATTATGTGAGGCATTTGGGATTTATGAACATTCATATTTGCCCCTGGAAGAACGTGTAGGTTGCTGCTAAATCCATCTTGGATCTCTTGGCATTCAGTCATCCTTGTAGAAAATGAAAATTTTCTTGGTAGGGCAGTTTTGTAAGCATAAAGGAGAAGAAGTTTGTTTTATCCTCCTGGCTGTTTCATTTTACTTCCTTTTATTTTGGTTGATTGGAAGAAAAAAAAAAGAGGATCTTCTACAGTGGAATGGAGACCGAATTTCTTTTTTGGCTCTTGGCTCCATGGAATTAGTTTTGGAGGTTACAAATTTTTTATAACCCCTATGCTGTAGATTTTTCATAATCTTGTTTGCAGATGCGTGGGAATCCTTTGGCTTATGCTTTTCCCTTTTCCCTTTTCCTGCTAAGAGAAACAAAAAGGATTCATCTGCACGATCAAAGTTAAGTGTTTTGTTAATCACTCTTAATTTCTTACCATGCACTCGCTTGGAACTATCACAGTTTAATGTCTCTTCCCGAGTACTTCTGGGCCTCTTCAGGATAAGGTTTATACACTTCCTTGTTCTCCTTAGTTTTAAGCCATGTCTTGATGGTTGAGGTGCGTATCGTAATGTTTCCTTAGAGCATGTAGGGCTCTGCATGATATACTGCAGAAATCCCAATTCTCTGTGTCACTTTATGACATGGTGTAGCACACTCTTAGTCAAGTGCACCTGTCATGGGGCTTTTAGCAGATGCAAACATTCTGACAATTTGTAGGCTGCTGCTTTGTTTACGGTGTAGATTTGGTTATATTGTATTGAGGTATAGACTTATAGCAGGATTCTGGAACAAATGAAGTACATGGTTGATAGTCATTAGTCTTTTGTTTCGAGCAGTAATATGTTATTTGACTTATAAAACTCGTCTCAAATATTATTCATATGTTCCTATTTCCTATTATGGCGTGCAATCACAATATGTTTATGATGTAGCTTTTAACTTGACAGAGGATGGAGAAAATTTCAAAGCGCGGTCAATCAGGTTGGACAACCTTCCTAGGTGGAACTTAGAGCATGCTCGTATTAACTATAGGAAGGTTTCTAGAGAGACAAAGCAAGGCAATAATGGGCATAAGCACCTTGAAAAAGGCAAGCACAAGAGGGAAAGAAACAAATCTTCAACTGTTTCATCTATTGATAAGGTGGATTTTATTTCTTGACTTTACTTTTATAGATAGTTTATAGCTCACAGATCATGCAAGCAGTGGTGTGGCCTCCAGATACCTCTAATGCTCGGCCTCTTTTGACCCTTATTTTTCTGGTCACTTGTTTTGGAGACATGGTTGTTATACAGCTTTAATTCAGTTATCCATTTAATTCTTTTTCTTTTTTTTTGGGGGGGGGGCCCTTATACCATGACTGAAATTTGCAATTCTGTCCATTCTGGCATATTTCATGAGTTAAATAAGTAGTGGGCCTGATAATATGACAACATTGCTGACTGCCATTCAGTTAAGGAATTCCACTCATGACGTTTTAATTACTAAAGAACTGATTTGTATCTCCCATCACCTGGAAGTTTCGAAGTTACCAACAGGAGAGAGACCCCCAGACACACCCGCACATGCTAATTTGTTAACACGCATGCATGTACATATTGCAGCAGGAATTTTCTAATTTCTGTATTGAAGGTTCAATTGATAAAGGTACGTTATTATGTCTCACTTGCAGTTCAAGAGTTCAGAAACTATATTGCCATCAACTAGTATGGCCGCTCATGCAGTTGATGAAATTATTGACTCGGTTGAAGTGGATGAGAAAACAGACACAGTCGAAAATGCTCTTGTAGGAGCTCAGAACACACCCGTTCATGAAGTTGCTGGCACACAGCATATGTTCCCTCTGCCTCCACCACCTCCTCCTCTTAGAAACAGTTACTCTCAGGTTGGTTAATTTGGCTCAGGGTAAGCATCTGAGTAGAGTTCAATTTTTATGCGATTGTTACTTTATATTTGCACATTCTGATTAATAATAAGGGATGTTTATTTGGTGATCAAATTTTACGATCTAGTGGGCTTCAAAGTCAGAAGAATTATCCTTTTGGTGTCTAACCTCTAACCTAAGCTTTTTGCAATGACTTCCAGGATGAAGGTGATGATAAGAATGTTGATGTCGAGGAGCTTGAGGAAGAGACAGTGAAGGTAGACATAGTCTGAACTACATGGTTAAGTATTAAAGATTTTGGCTGCAACTTGGTATATCAGCGTCATACGCTGTAATTTGGAAAATTTTGAGTTGGAGAAAAGATACATCAAACCTGCACATAAATTTCTGGTTGTTTGATTTCATGATTCATCTTTTCATCTAAACAAGGTTTTTGGAGCAATGTTAGACCTCCGAAACTCGTCAAGTGTCGGTCCATATATATTCTTGGTAGTGCCTCAAAGATCGGGCCAACTAGCATCTTCCCCTTCCATTTCCTGAAAGGTGACTACAGGAATACAGGACTAGCTTTTGAGCGCTTGTATCGGCTCAATGTAGCTCTCATCTGGGGTTGGCTTGTCATTGGTTTCTCTTCACTTTCCACTTTCTTCCAAATTAGATGTCTCCAATCAAATCGGGTCGAGATGGACTTTCTAGGGTTCATCGCCTAGTTTTCAGGTTGATGGTCAAAATTAGGTTATTGGGTGTCATTTTTCTTTTACTTTTTAATCAAATATTTTGTTTATATTTAATTAATATGTTATACAGGTATAATACTTATTCATTAGTTTAATTTGAATGATTAATAAGAGTAAGTTTAGTTATTTGATTACTTAATTTATGATTACATATTTAATATATTGCATTATATATTGTTTCATGAATTAAACTTTATATTACTTTTAAATCAAGTCCGTTATTTTTCATGTAATATCAAAGTAATATTTATCTTAAGTTAATGCAATTTACTGCATGAAACACTAAACTCCTTTTAATTCAGATAAGGCTATATTCTATTTTTTTTTCAATATCTTTGAAATTAATTTTGATGGATCACACACGGGCGCCCATACACTGATGCATTAACACACAACCGCCCGCGTGTGCGCGCGCGCGCGCGCTCACACAAAGTTGATTTGTGGGAAGCTCCGTCCACCGCCGAAGGTGATTGCGTCGCTTATGGGGTTCGCTTCCCAGTCTCGTCCACTTGTGTAAGCAATACCTGATGTTACAAAGTACCAACAACGAACTAATTGTGAGTTTAGTGGTGTGATATTAAATTTTTTTTATGTTACAAAGTCCCAAACTCGTGCTGGATTTAAGCATGGAAGCATTGAGTTGGCCATCTCCTTCATTGAGGAAACAACCCCCCCCCCCCTTCCCCAAAAAAAAAAGTTTTGATGTTAGAATCATTGAATGGCTAAAAAAATAATAAATAATAAATAGTTGCTTGCTTAAGCTTCCAATCTCTACCACAAAAGACAACAGAGGACGACTCCATGGCTGGACTGGAGATATGACGAGTTGTCCAGTTGTTATGGTCAAAAGTCTAACATTATATTTCCCAACTTTTTTTATTTTGTTCAACCTTTGAAAATTCCCTTTTAAAATAAACAAAAATTTGTCTGTAATAGCAAAGACAAGGTTGTGCAGCGGGCTGTTTTCCAAAGTTGAGATTAGTTTAATTAAAATTAAATAAAATTTTGAATATAAAAAAAATTATTAACATAATAATAACTAAAGTCTTTTTAATAGAAAATTTTTATTTAAGTTTGTTTTTTATCTTAATTAAAAATTTTAACAAATAAAATATTATAAAATAGAGAAAAGATGGACCAAAAAGTAATTGGAAAGATGCAAGATATTTGAGCAGTGTAATGGAAGAATTTTGGATGGCTGAACAGCCACAGTTGTTGAACTTGAAACAGTCGAAAAAGAATATACATACATATATATATATATATATATATATATATATAATAATTGAGGAGATGTCTTAATTATTTTCCATATATTCCTTTTTCAGAGAACAATCCTACATTTGTATATTGTGCTCTTTGCCGACATCTGAAGCCGCGAGGCAAGTGCCCATTAGCCAAAGTCAAGCTATTCACACAAACGAGTAAACAAAACCCAACTTAATTTTAATTAAGTTATGGGTTCAATCTGAATCAGTATTTTAATTATTATTCATTTGTTTGTTTTGCTCTATTGATCACAAACCCTTTATTGCGATCTTAATTTTGCATTCATTTACTCCTTTCTTGCCAAATCTGTCCCCCCAAATTATATTTTCTATCAGCTATGGATGCCTTAAGCTCCACTGTCTTTGAAGCTGGTAGATGCACTTGTAATTTCATTTCAGCTAAATTTATGATCTTTAAGAATTTCCAGAAAAATATTGATTCTCTTAAGAAAGATATAGAAAAGCTCAAAGCCTTAAAAATTGGGTTCAAAGAGAGGCTTGATCTGGCTGAAAAAGAAGGGAAAGTGCCTCTCGTTGAAGTTAAAGAGTGGATAAAGGAAGCTGAAACAATTGAGCTTGAAGTCAACTCTATGGACGCTGAGATTACTGCAAAAGAGAGCAAACTTCATGGGTGCTCTCAAAATTGTAGATTAAAGTATAACTTGAGCAAAAGGGCTTTGGAGAAATCTCAGGAGATCAAAGAGATTATAAGTAGGGGGAATTTTGCTACCTTGGTGGCCATGAATGCCCCTGCAAAAGCTGTTGAGCAAATCCCGGCCCCATCGGTTGTGGGTCAAAAAGCTGCAAATAAAATACTTGATCAGCTTCTGGGTATCTTGTTGGATGATAAGATTGGGAGGATTGGGGTGTGGGGTATGGGAGGAGTGGGAAAGACCACTTTGGTGAAAAATTTGAACAATAAGCTTAAAAGCTGTCCTATGGCACAACCTTTTGACATGGTGATTTGGGTCACCGTGTCAAAGGACTTGGATTTGAGGAAGATCCAATCTCGTGTTGCTGAAAGACTGAATCTTCCCCTGCGGGCTGGTGAGAGCACGGAGCAAAGGGCGGTTAAGCTGTTTGAGCGATTGAAAAAGGAAAATAAGTTCCTCCTTATTCTTGATGATGTTTGGGAGAGGATTGATTTGGATGTGGTTGGTATTCCTCAATTGGAAGACCATCTGGGTTGTAGGATTATTCTGACAACCCGGTCTTTAGAAGTTTGCAGGGTGATGAGGACACAGACTGAGATCAAAGTCAATGTTTTGAGTGATGAGGAAGCTTGGAGCTTGTTTAGCAACAATGCGAGTGAGGTGGTTGAACTTAATCACATAAAACCACTTGCTCTGGCCGTTTCCAGAGAATGCAGTGGCTTGCCACTTGCAATCATCACTGTGGGGAGAGCTATGAGGGGGAAGACAAAGGCAGAATTATGGAGGGATGCTTTGAGTGAGTTGCGCAAATCAGTGCCTCACATCAAAGGCATTGAGAAGGAGGTGTTTTTGCCTTTAAAGTGGAGCTATGATTCACTAGAAGGCAAGAATGTAAAACCATGTTTTCTGTACTGCTGCTTGTTTCCTGAGGACTTCTCTATTGATGTCAGTGAACTCATACAATGTTGGATGGCTGAGGGCTTCTTAGATAAACAACAGAATTTGGAGGAAACCCAAAATAGAGGAATTGCTATAATAGAGGACCTCAAGGATTGCTGTATGTTGGAAACGGGTGCACAAGAAGGTACAGTACGAATGCATGATGTTGTTCGTGATGTTGCTATCTGGATAGGATCTTCCTCAGCGGATGGAAGTAAATTTCTCGTTCGGTCAGGGATGGGCTTGACTCAGTTACCGAATGTGGGACTATGGAGTTCCCTTATGCATGCTTCTTTTGTGAACAACAGGATTACAGAGCTACCAGAGCATCGTCTGGAGAGCTCCAAGTTATCTACTTTGCTTTTGCAAGGTAATATGCACCTCGCAAAGATTCCAGAGGAGTTCCTAGATGGATTAAAATGCCTCAAGGTTCTGAATCTAAGTGACACTCGTATACAGTCCTTGCCCTCTTCTCTTATGCAGCTGAGTCAGCTTTGTGCACTTTTTCTCAAGAATTCCTACTCCTTGGAGGAGTTACCTCCGGTAAGTGGCCTAAGGAAACTTGAAATTCTTGATCTTGGCAATACACGCCTAAGAGAATTGCCATCGGGATTTGAAGAATTGAGATGTCTAAGACAGCTAAATTTGTCACATACACACAATCTTGAGTTCATCAAAGAAGGCACTTTCTCAAAGTTGCAGAGTTTGGAGCAGCTGGACATGTCAAAGAGTGGTTTTGTCTGGTACCTGAAAGAGAGAGTGCCTCAAGGAATGGCTTCATTTGAAGAAATGGGTTCTCTCGGTTACCTATCTGAGGTATATGTTAGGCTGGCCACTAGAATGTGTCTTTTCAAAGATCAGTGCTCTTGGGCGAAAAGGTTAAGAAAGTTCAATATTTTTGTGGGCTCCTGTGATTATACAAATATTCCATCTAGTATATATGATCAGAAAATGGTGGCTGTTGGAGGTCTTGATCCACATCGATGTGATCTCCAGGAGCTGCTGAGCAATACTAGCACTTTAGTACTTGATAATTGCCCTGGGGTAATTCAGGGGTTCGAGGTATATGCTGCTGGTGGGGTAGACTTCACGTGTCTCAAATCACTTACCATGTCAAACTGTTTTTCTCCTGGCATACAGAAAGGAAGCTTAGTCCAATGTAACCTCTTGCCTAACTTGGAAGAGTTTAATATCTACCATTTCGATTTGAAGGATTTGGATAGCATGTCAACACTAATGCGAAGCTGTGGATTGAACTTTTCCAGACTGAGGAAATTGCACGTGGTTGATTTCAAATGCACGATGGCTTTGATTCATTACGAGGTGATTCAACAACTAGAGAACTTAGAAGAGATGAGAGTGAATTTCTGTGATGACATAAACAAGCTGTTTCTAGCGAGTACAACCATCACAATTCAGAAGCTTCGGGTGTTGGAATTAAAGCACCTTTCAGGATTGGAAAGAATCTGCTCTGGATCAGTTCAACTCCCCAGTTTGGAGAGGTTTGAAGTGAGAAATTGCCCTAAGCTATTGGATCTTTCTATCTCTGCTCAAAGTTTGCCAATGATCAAAGAGATATGGGGAGAACAACAATGGTGGGATCAATTACGACGGAAAGATGATATTGTCAGGTTGAGTCTTCAGCCTGTTTTCCGGCCACACAAGATTCCATGAACATTTGCTTAGGTACCATATACATGTGCAGTGGTAACAACATTTTTATCCAGATTTATTTTTCTCGTCAATAGCAACCATTTGTTGTACACGGGAGTTTGGTTAAGGAGGAGACTTTTCAACTTTATATACCACACTTTGAAGATTGAGTTGGTCGATGTGGTGCTTAATAGAGGGAAGCAATTTGTTTGGATTCAAATTTTGAGCAATCATACGTGCCCGTGGTCCTCGATGCTGTGATGGGGCATTCAGGAGACCATGCTGTTGTTCTAAGTGGTAGTTTTGTTTTGTAGTTTGCGGGCTTGGTTCATGGTGGCATTCAAATTTTCTCTAATTCTTGTTGGGGAAACAATTTAATGCGTTTTAGATATATATATATATATATTCATATATTATTTAATATTCTTTTATATTTCATATATTATTTAATATTTTTTTATATTAAAAAATTATCAAATCCGCCGATATGGTGTTAAATTGAGCTTGTATATTGAGCTTACACAAATTGAGTCCGAATTTGGACTTACTTGTTTAAACTTGACCTCAAACTTAAGAAATAAGCTCGATTCAAGCTCGAATCTCGAGTTGTATGTTGTGCGAAGTTTGAGATTTTGAATACACGACTCGATTTTAGCTAAACTTACCCTACCATGCATTCTTCTTCCCGCGCTACCCAAGTTTGTTCACCGGCCAATTTCAGGAGAGTAAGGGCTTTCCCTCCCCCCCCCCCCCCACCCACGTAAGGCTTAATCATTGAGCTGGATTTGTTTCATTATTTCTTTCTATTGATAAATCTTAACTTGTCTAGTATCAACTTAAATTACCTTAATTTTACATATATTATTAAATTAAAATAAAAATTATTAAAGAATGCAAATTTTACGAGTAAAATACGATTTCTTTATAAAATATATTAAATAATCATACAATACCAATGTTTTAAAAATGAAAAAAAGCTGTTTGATCTTTTAAAGTAATAATAATAAAAAAAAAGCCAGGCCCTTGATCCAACCACAAGCTCTTCACAGTTTAGGATTGATTATGTGCCTACAACCTTGATTTTTTTTTTTTCAATTTTGTTTGGGCTATAGACCTTGCAATTTCCAAAGCTAATCTCTCACATTTCAAGATCTGTTTTAATGGATAAAGGAACTTCTACCTTTCACTCTTCTTTGTGCAAAAAGGAACAGTGAAGGGGGGAGAGAGAGAGAGAGATCAAACAAAACCCACATTCTTCGTTCTTCCAATACCAACCACCTATATATCCACTAACAGGAACACTAAATTCATTTAATCAAGATTTTGAATTCATGTTTTGAAAACGAAAAAACAAACCCAATAAAAATCAACCTCTAAATTAGATTTCATAACTATTCAAACCAGATTAATCAAGTTTCATACATAATATCCAAAATAAATAAATAAATTCTTGCAACAATTTAATTACTATCGTAAATAATTTTTGTTGGACAGTATATCAACAAAATCAAAGGTTATTTGCCCCAAAACAATCAAGAAACCGGAGGAGGTAATATCTACCAGCATTTCCTTGCAGGTTGTATGCGGTTTAACGTAGGACTCAAAAAACAAAGACCAAACAAATGGTCAATTATGAATTCCTGGTTGACACAAAACTACACACATCAAACCCTTTATGGAATTGCATAGCTGACAAAGTCTAGATGCGTAGCCCCATCTTTTTTGCCCAAGTCACATACCAAGCAAGCTTCTCCTGAGGGATTAGTAATGGAGGTTTCACTCTGATCTTTAAAACCGCAACCGCTTGAAGTTTATGAAGACACTGACTGGGCTATAAAAAGCTAGCATTAAGTTACAATCCACTTTGAACCCAAAAACAAGAGAAAACACAAAAGATAAACAAAGAAAGGAAAACAACATTTGCTAATTTACTGGTTTCAGCTTCAAATGCATCCAAAGAACTGTTCCAAAGATGGGGAATTGAACACATTTCCAGCTGCTCGCTCGGATTTGATTGGAGATACATGAAGCTGATATTTTATAAACCTCTGTCCACATGAAATCTTTTTCAGAAAAGGTTATAATGATGTCACAGTAAATCTTGTTGATCATGAAAATACCACAAGATCTATGAAGCAAAATAACTGTTCTAAAAGCTTCGGCTGATGATGGAGGAAACTATGTTAAATTACATCTTAATGTTGCAGGCTCGCGATGACTTATAAGAAAGTCTCAAACACATGAGATAATGGGTTGAATTAATGGGGTCTCACAAGTTTTGAATTAAGAACATATCATGTAGAAAAACCAATAGCTCCAAAAGTCTAATATAATGGTATAATCGTTATTTTATATCTCTTAACATGAACAAAATCAAATAAACTAGAAATTATAAGGGCTATTGGTGGGAACTTACAGCCAACTGAAAAATTATCTCGGGATTAGTGTCTATATGCCAGTCTGGCTCCAACTGCCGAACAAAAGATGACCTACCAGTCTCTGTACTACAAAAGAGAACCTGCAAATGCATTTCACACCATATAAAAATATATAACTGGAACAATAAAAAAAAAGAAGAAAACCACAGAGACAGTGTGTGACAGAGCCTATCTATTAATAATTGTGTTATCATCCATTTATGAGATCTTTGGCTAGGTTTCATCTTATTTTTGGATTTAAATGACTAGAGAGGTTGCAATCAAGCAAAATTGAGTTTATTAATCTATTGATCAATAAATGTGGCTAGAAATCCAGCACCAGAATCTCCTGTTCCAGGAACAGTAGAGATATTTGCCCACCTGAATGACTATAAGGGAAACTCCAGTTGGCATGAAAGTAGAAGAAATAAATGGAGGAAAAGGTGTCCTACCGTACAGCCAAGAAACAAAATAAATAAAATAATGGGGAAAATATCATCTCTTGTGATCTTGGTTGGGTCTTTATATTATTAGGAAGAATGTAGGCAGGGTTAGATGGAATTTCCTAGCTTCTCTAGACGTGAATTTGGAAACACAAGGAACCTCCCCTTTGGCATGACACACACGGTAGAAGAAGTGATGTAAGGAGATCTCGTTACATGTGTTTAATACCTAAGACAAGAACAACATGGAACTAATAACAGAAATTGGAGGTCCAGTTATGAGTTATGCTGGCTGTAGACAGACATGCTCTGGTCAATATTTGGTTAGGCTCTAACAAGGGTGGTAGGCATATATTAGTTGCTTTTGAGAATCAATGCTCAAAGATTGCTGTCTCATGTTGGTAACCTTAACTTATACCCAAATAACTTCAAAGGTATTGACCTCAAGTGACTTTAGAAAGAACTCACCCTTCACAATTGTCAATAGAGATGACAGAAAGACATCTTTCCTTGGAAACATATTTGGGGATCCAAATCTGATGCCCCCTCAAAGGTGAGTTTTTCTTTTTCTTCATGGAAGGGACCAAGTCAGAAAAGCTTTAACATTTGGTAATCCTTAGATATAGGAGAAATTCTGGATAAAAGATGTACCCTTTTGGAATCCCTCAATGAAGCTCTGGAGAGTACATATTTTTGACACATGCGGGAGAACAAAAAAACAACGTAAAATGAATTTATCAGTTCAGTTGAACCATTAGATATTATCACAAGCAAATGTGGCCATATTGCTGCAATGTGTTCTAATTTCTTACAAATTCAACTAATGGAAAGAAAGACTTTGCTAAACTGAAAATATAGAAAACAATTTAAACAGAAAATTCTCATTGCAAAAGGATATGTAACAGGAAAGTTACTGCTCATTTAACGAAGAGAATTGGTTAAGTAAAACTACAGATAAGCTCAAGCAAGTCGGTGGGATATACAGACCAGGAACAGTCAAAGCATTCCAAGTTCATTACATACCTTGTCTTTGACCAACCCACCAGATGTAAATATGCCAGCTTCTTCTAAAGCCAAAAGAACTTTACTCTGCAGGCAATTGCAAATATGAAGACAGAAGCAACTTAGCATACTACAGAATGATGTGTTAAAACCCAGAACTAAAAGCAACAATCCGACAACTTGACCAATGCAAAACTATCAGAGCACAGATAGCCAAAGAAACATACAGTTGCCAATAAAATCATGAAGATATTCAGACTAAATGCTAGAAAACTCTGAGAATGGTAACCTTCAGAAATAAACACATATTCATCAAGCAAAAACTGCATACTCCCTGAACTAATTGGTGGCATCATAATATAAACAAAATGATTCTGGAAGATGCTTATGTTCCCAGAGTAATATCGGAAGGTAAATGTTCAGTAGCCTTTTTTTCCCCTTCCCTGCTCAGCTATTAAAATGACATGATAGTTTCTTTTCATCTCTTTCGAACAGTATTACAAAAGCATCACAATTGGAAATTGTAAGTTACATTTAATTAATAAAGGCAGATAAACAAATTTGAATCTGAGAGACTTGCAGACCATGGGACCTTATGTGATATCACAAAAGCCTCTGTGGACAAGGACGTAATTAATAGAAGAAATAAGAGCATAACCTAGTAGATTTCAATAATGATAAAAACAAATGACTAGTAATTACAACATAGTGGAGACAGCAACAAGTTTGCACGCACTTCACTTTCATCGTCAAGGACTCTCTCCATAAGATAAAGATCACAAAATTTAGTGATCTCCAGCAGTACTTCTAACACAGAGGATCTCACAGTTGCTTGTTTCTGAACAATTCAAGGCACAAAGTGAGGATTGAAATTCTTCAGATTGGTAGGAAACTTTATTAAGTCCACTCCAAAAGGAAAAAAGAAGGTCAACCTGAAGTTCCTCTGGACTAGTTTCTTCAAGAATTACACCAAGCAACCTGCATGTTACCTGCACTTCACAAAGGAAGTAAACCTTTTTTTTTTCCAGATAATGAGAATTCATAAGCAACAGCTAAAGAAATTATTCACGTAAATCTCGAACAAAAGCACTAACAACTTTTTCTTTTAAACCAGTGAAAGAAAATACTTCTCATTTACATTAATTTGCCTCAAAAGTACATTATTCCATGTGCAACATCCATCACAACATGCCATAGTTTCTGAGAGAACCAGCAATCCCAAGTACATAGACTCATTTATTTGTTGGCCCACTTAAATAATAAATTTGCTACACCAATTACTTCTCTAAAATAATGATGAAAATCAACAATCCACAATAACTTTGCAATATTCCCAATACCTGTGGGAGGAAGGAACTATGCATAAAAAGATGCAGACATACCATTTGTCCATAAAGTGCAGAAAGCAATACCAAACAATATAACATATAACAGAAACACGAAACAAAATAAGAATGGTAAACAACAAAAAAGAAAAAAGAAAAAGCACCCAAAAAAGTGGGAAGAAGTACAGACCATAGTCGAGAACTATGCTTTTTGTGATCTTGTTCCTGTGACTCATGAACATCAAGCCAGTGCCCAAGGTAACAGACAAGTAGAAAAAACTCAGGTTAGTGCCACTCTTTTAAGATCATGAACTTATTGGGTCTTTAATAATAGCTTCTTAAGGTGAAGAAGAGCATCTTTATTAGTGCTTCTTTAATATATATAGGGAATGAATAGCATTCAGCTACCATTTATCCCAGAGGACTAAAATGTTAAGATAATCTGCCAATGTGTAACTAAATTGATAAGTATATTTCAGAACCAATCTTTACTGCCTCCTTCACCATAATTTCAAAAAACTTTTCTCAGCCTATTTAAATGACAAAAGCAGTTGACAAACAGCGAGCTAAAAGATAATCTTGTCTGAATTCAATTCAAACTAATAATAAGCATATGCCAAGTACACCAAGTCATCATATGCATCTCATTTTACATGGATTCAAGTTGTACCTCAATCCTAAGCAACAATAAAATTTACTCACTAAGCATAATGGATCAGTTACAAACACGTGGCATTGTAATAGGATCTAAATAAATTACCTTCCTTCCTTCACTCAAGTTCTGCCTCACTATTTGTGCCAATGTGGGCTGAAAAGGAAAAGATCAATTTAAGTAGAGACCATGTCAAAAGCAATATACAAGTGAACATGCTACGGGATCACCACTAACCTTTACTGGCTGAAAGAACTCGTCAATAACGTTTTGTGCCCTCGCCTCTGACGACGAGGAAACTCCTGAAGGTACTATAGGTGCATTATGAGAACTGGCACCAGAACTACTTGGTGCAGGAGTTTGTCTTTTGGGCTGCCTTCTTCGAGGCCCACTTGGTGGCCTCAACAGTCTCCATGTAAAGAACATTGCAACAGCAAGCCCTGCTAGTGCCCCAACAGAACGTGAATCCTGGTAAGATTTACGGAGATGTGAACAGCATTCTAAATTATATTTAGGGGGAAAAGGACACTTCATGCTGAAGGAGCTAGCTCAGATTATTTATAATTACATGGAAAAATGGGCACTTCAAATAAAACATCACAAGAATGCTACGCTGGCCCAGTTTTCTAACTTTACACAAGAATTCATGCAATCACGAAGAAATCAAGAAGGAAACCTAGAAGTTTGGAATCAAAGTTTCATTGCTACCTTTTGAGATTAGGAGCTCAGTATGTTGATTCCCTGCCACAATTGCTACAATCGATGTACATTGAGGATACCATTAGATGATAAGGATGAGGACAGAGGAAAATTAGTTAGAAGATATGGTGTCATATTGGAGAAAGAATTCCTTTATAGTGGAGAGTATAGGCAGTATAAATGTATAGGGCGCACCCATCTCTAGCTTGAGAATATGAAGTTGAAGACGGAGGGTGTTAAAAAATTTGAGAAGTTGGCGAAATTTGAGAAGTTGGCGAGATAAAACAAACGTGGTATTTTTGCCAGTTTTGTGACGCTCTAGAAAATATTAAAGTGATTAAAGAAAAAGCATAGTTCGTGAAATCCTTGTTAATGCAAGGCCAGGCAAAGGTGAGAGTAAGCAATGTAGCCCTTGTAAGAAAAAAGCATGTCTCTGTGAGAATTGGATGTACTGGAAGTGTGTCATGATCATGGTTTCCATTATGTATGTTCCTCTTTCTCATATGTATCATCTTGTTACCCAGAATTCCTTTGCTGCTGGACGACTTACTTCATTTACAATACATAATTTGTGGAATGAGACAATGACTGTATCTTTAGTATTTTATTATGTAATGGAAAATGATATTTGTTTCGGGAAATAAGTAGTATGCCCGTTATGTATGTTGAATTTGTATTGTCACGCCCTTTACTAAACCTTAATTAGTAAGGATCAAGTGGAGATCTTTGATGGGCAAAGAAGCCAAGCTGAATTTCAACCTACTACAATTTTCAATGTTCAATTGCATTGCATATCTCCATGCTTCATCCTGGTCACAGATTGGCCACCAGCCAAGTCCAGGTCCATGAGCAATTCCCTTTCACTGCAGCTCCACTGTTTGCCCTTTAAAGGAAGCATGTCGGTAGGACACTGCATAATGAAGTTAGAAACAAATGCTTTACCCAGAAGCTTAAACCAATAAGTGTTGAGCAAACTTCACAGATATGAACTTTGCTCTTACTTGATGTGTCCAATATGGGACACCACCTGCACATCCACTCTAATATCCTTTACCGAGCCTCTAACTATGAGTCTAACCCATTCTTCAACAAGCACATAATCAAAGCCCTCAACTCCTCCCATTGCGATTTCCTGTTTTATTTCGAACCTGATGTATCCCCTAGGGCACTGTGGGCTGTCATTGTATATTTGGGTTTAAAGGGGTTTAGGGGCTTATCCTCTTTCTACTATATTTTGAATTTGCTCCCCCCGCACTTGGGTCTTAGGCTAAGGTTTCTAAACCAAATTATGGAAATTGGTGTCTCTTGTTTGATAGTTTTGCTGCGTTGTACACACATTTTTTGAATGAGTGTATCATTTACAAGCATCTCAAAACGCACAATATAAAACTATATAACTTAAAATAGTGCAAAACTTTCTCATGTTGCAGTGTCCAATCCAATTGTCCCAAGTCTAAAGACCATGTTCGTGATACATCGGTTTTTGTTTCACTTACTTTGATTGTTTTGTGTTTCCCATTATCATAAAAAGGCTAACAAAGCGAACAACATGTGAAACTGCAATAAATGAACCGAGAAATTGCCATAACCCTAAGTCCTCGAGAAACACGAACATCGTTAAATTTAAACCTTATCATCAAGCCCTACTCTTTCTCCGTTCACAGATTTCTTCTTGTTTGTACCCATATTCATTTCGTTCACTGCCACAACCCTCACAAGTTCCAATCTTTTCTTTTAATTCTAGAACTAAAAATCATAATCAGAATAAAATTCTACAATTGAAAGTTAGTCAAACAAACGAAGACCATAAAATTCGTAGAAGATAATTATGATAAAGACAAACAAAACTCAGTAAAGATTGAGACTTTCATAGCTCAAAAAAAAAAACAATTGAAGAGAGAGAGAGAGAGATACCAAGGTATCGAGAGAGATCGGGAAAAGATTAGACATCTTGAGAGTAAGATAAGCCCCAAATCTCTTGATCAGTTGAACCAACTCGTCTTTTGTTGTTTCTGCCATATCTCTTCTTCTTCTTCTTCTTCTTTTCTTCGTACTCGTTTCTAATCAAATTTCTTCCAGCTTCGTGAGAGAGAGAGAGAGAGAGATTGGCTGCAAGTAGGATAAGAGAGTATCAGATCTTCTACCTGCTCGACGAATTGGGGGGGGGGGAGAGAGAGAGAGAGACAGAGAGACAGAGAGAGACAGAGTTCGACTGAATTTTTCCTTTTTTTTCTCGGAGAAATATTTATATATTTCTCTTTTCAGGTTCCGGATCCTCCGTGTACGGACCCACCCCACCGGCACCCATTATGTTGTGGAATTTATTTATTTTTATTATATTATAATAATTTTATCTAAAACAAACTTTTATTAAAAAAATATATATTTTTTTTAAATTAAAATTAAATTATAATTCAAACTATTTACACAATCTTGATTAAAAGCTTTAATTATAATTAAATCTATAAACATAAATTTTTCATTGAAAAAAAATAAATGTTATTCCCATATTTTAACAAAATACAACCAACGCGAATGAGTTATAATTTAATTGATATTATCGCTTTCCCCTTATAGATTTTGAATTCAAATTTCTTATATGTATTAAAAAAATAATATCTAAGTAGCAAACTCAATTTCAATTTATAATTAAATCAAAATAGTAATTAGATCAAGTAATTATAAATCATGAAAAAGAAACATACGACTTCCGTTGTATCGGATATTTCAATATAAATCTATGATAATTGCTAAAGAAAAGATTATTCATTATTATTTTTTCCAAAAAAAGAAAATGTCCAAAGATTACACGATATTATCTGCTTATGATAGAATTTTCATTCGTAGTTAGGGGTTCTTGTTAACACAAACAAGTTTTTATTGATACAAATCTAATTTAACTATAACAAATACCGTTGATTTACTTCTCATGTATGATTAGTTTAACGTGTCAATCTCTAACCATCGAAACTCTAATACATATCGACATATGATCAATAACGGTGCTAAGTGGCCTAAATCCCATTACCGAATTGGTAGTTAAGACCAGCTTGAATAAACCAAACACAAGCTAAGCAATCACGGGGAAAGACTATTTAAGGAACATAATTTAGAGATTAGGCTTAGAAATTAACCTCGAAATTTAGAATTAATGAGGGTTGAAGTAAATATTAAAAGGAAATTAAATTTAAAGTATTATTTATTAAAGATTTTATTTGACATTATAATTTAAAATGGAACATGAAAAGTAAAGTCGACTAATTAATAATCACAGTCATAAATCTAATAAAAATTTATAATTTTTATTTTAAATTTGATTAGTTTCAATTATGTATTTCCATTTAGGTAGTATCTTTCCCATTATGACATAAGCTCTCTTTCTGCTAACTGCACAATGTTGTGTGTGTCTTTTTATTTTTTATTTTTTAAAGAAAAAAAGAATTATAGGCCTAAGTGAACCCCCCCGCCCCCACCCCGATTAGGATCCAGTTTATATAGGCTCTGGTTCGAGGCCTGGGTCCGATCATTGAAGCTGCCACTGTCCAATTCCAACCATTTTTGCCTAAAAATTCTTCCCATCTGCTCATATTTTTTGGGACGGTGTCGATTGTGATATAGTTTATTTAAGCTTATATTTTTTTTATATAATTAATTGGTATTTAAAATTATATTATGATTAATTCAATTCGAACGTTATCAAATCTAATTTAGAAAAAAATACTCCCCACACATTCTTTTTCATTCTCAAGTTTCAAATCCGAGACTTGGTTAAGATCTATTAGGCCGACTATCCGTTGAGTCCATTTGCTTACATGGTCGAACTTGAGCATGTCCTAATCCAATCGACATCTGGAGTCATATTCTAACTAATCCGATTTAAATATTATCAAATTTAATTTGGATAATTTTTTTTATTCCCAACTTTTAAACACGAAATTTGATTAAAAAATTTAATATTTTTATCCACTAAATTAACTATTCTTTCTACTTACATGGTCTAACTTGAACCTGCCCTAATTCAATCCAACCCAATGTTCTTGTACAATATTATCCTTGGCACGAAGAAATCATAATCTTTTTCCACTATTACAGTCTGACTCAAGAAGACATGAGTACGAACTTGACAACCCATCTTTTAAGTAAAATTGAGAAATTACTTAATTTCATCTCAATTTCAATTTAATTAAAAAAACTTAATCAATTTTAAGATTAATTTTAAATTTTTATTTATAGCTGAATAAAGATCTGAAAATTTTATCATGTTATAGTTGGTTCAACTTGCTCCAAGATTCGGAGATAAACTAATAGAATTATTGCTTTAAAGATTGAAGGTGACCGGTGCTTTGATCAGAATAAGCTAAAAGAGCACGCTCTTGACTTCTTCTCCGATCTGTATTCCAATAAGCAAGTTGATACCCTAGTGAGAGGATCAATAGATGGATCCTTCGCATTAGGGAGGAAGACCATGAAGACCTCACCAAGAAGGCAGAGGAAGCTAAGGTTAGAAATGTTGTGTTCTCCAAGAAAGGCCTCAAAGCTCTATGGCCGAATGGTGTGCAATCGATTTTCTTTCAGAAACATTGGGCCGTAGTGAAGGACTCAATCTATAAGTTCATCAATGATGCTCTAAAAGATGGATATTTTCACCCTGATTATGCTAGGGCTTTTATGGTCCTTATCCCTAAGCAGAATAACCCAGTAAGTATGGGAGATTTTAGGCCGATAAGCTTTCTTAATACCTCCTATAAGATTCTTTCTAAGGTGCTTGTTCATAGACTCAGTCCTCATCTTCAAAGGATTATAAGGCCTCACCAAAATAGCTTTCTTTTCGGAAGGAGCTCTGTGGATAATATTATAGTATTGCAAGAGGCTATCCATTCTATCTGCAACTTGAAAGTAAAAGACATGGTATGGTGTTTACAGTGGACCTTTGCAAAGCATATGATACCGTGAGCTGGAGCTACTCAGAAAAGTTCTTATTGATGCGAATGTCCCCCACTCTCTCATTAGGTTGATCAAGTTCACCGTTTCAAGCAAACAGGTTTCGTTAATGTGGAATGGTGAAATGTTGCCGGCTATCAAAGCAGGGCAAGGCCTTTGTCAAGGTGACATTCTCTCCCCGTACCTTTTTGCTTCAGCTTACAAGTTAATTACGACTGTCCAGAGTCGTCAGCAGCTGAGGCAGGGTGAGTAGGAGTGGAAATGGATTTGGAGGACTAGGTGCTCAGAAAAAATCAAGATCTTCCTCTGGCTGGTCCAACATGATAAACTCATGACAAATGTTGAGAGATGTAAGTGTAAATTCTGTGAAGACGCCATCTGCCCCTGCTGCAAGGAGAAGGATGAATCAATTCTTCACGTGTTGACAGGATGCATCGAGGCTAAGTAGACTTGGGAAATTGTCCTTCCTAGTCTGATCTCAAATGCAGATTTCTGGAACTACAACCTCGGCAAGTGGCTTCACATAGGAGCCAACTGGAAGGAAGTTGTGGGGCAGCTGCCTATGAACTCTCTCTTCATCCACACAACTTGGTCTTTATGGAAGGAAAGATATTTGGAAATCTTTCTGAAGGTCTATTAATCTCCCTAGGATTTGGCCCTCTTGGCTATTAATATGGCAAAAGAAGCCTCTGTGACCTGGAGCGTCTGGAAGGAGGCTTGATATGCGAAGGATTAAATGGGTGTTTCCTCAAGTGGGTTATTTCAAACTCAACACAGATAGTGTAGTGTCTCAATCTTCAGGGAACGCTAGTGTAGGTGGAATCATTAGAAATTGTTGGATTTAATTAAAATTCTCATGCAGCGGAAGTATACAATAATTTTCGGAAAATAAAATAGATCGGGTTTAAGGTACCTCAATTCGTAGAACCTTCAAGTGGCACGTTCCTTGATCCGATTTCGCAGTCGGGATGGTGATCATGAGGTTAGTCGAATCACCACCATAGTGTCACAACGCCTCAACCCTCATGTCCGATGAATCGTTTGACGTTGGGAGATTTTCCTACGCGAAAATCTCCATCCCTCTCTCTATTTTCTCTCTCTAGAGAAGTGCAATGAAACCCCAGCCATGGTCTCCTTCACATGGTTACTGTTCACGCCACAAGGAAGGAGAAGGAGAATTTTCTTTTTTCTCAAAAAATTCAATCAAGGAATAATGGCTTCATTATTTGGGAGTTACCACTTGATGGTTGGTTAATTGGTAATTAAGGATGGGAGTTACCCCATTCCTTAATTACCCAAATGCCCATAATGGGCATATTCCAACAGAAATAGTGAGGGAGAGTGGGTCACGGACTTCACAGCAAATATTGGAAGGACAGGGGTTCTTCTAGCTGATCTTTGTGGCCTTAGGGAAGGCCTTCTTCTCACCAAAAGGAGAGGCATCATCCAGCTGGAGGTGGAGTTCGACTCTGCAGTTTTGGTAAGCCTTCTTGCCAATCAACCGGCCCATGATCATCCCCTCTATCTCATCCTTCAAGAGTGTAAGGAACTGCTGGAGTTTCTAAATGTGAACTCTGTCAAGCATGTCCTCAGAGGAGCTACTATTTGTGCTGACCACCTAGCCCAGTTAGGCCGGCTGAGCGGGAATGGTTTGAATGAGCTGCGTGATCCTCCTCTGTCCCTGCATCGGCTCATTTGGGAGGGCAGCATGGGCATGGAAAGACTCGGGTGATACCACCTCTAGGAGTTAGTGTTTTGTTTTCTCCTTCTGCTGTTTGTGTTGTTTTTTCACATATCCAGTACCCAAAAAAATAATAATAATACAACTTGATATATGTGGAGATATGCTGATAATGGTAATGAATGGTAGTCATATATAATAGAATGATGTCATACACATATATGTTAACAGTGTTAATATAGCAACTTCGTTAAAAGTTGCTGTCTAAATCTCCAAAAAGGAAATGATATCCTCCGAAACAAACTTCCCTTAAACCCTTCTGGATATTACTACGAGTACGAAAACCTACACTCAGGTTTCTTCTCAAATACATATAAAAAACTAAAATTTGATAAAGCCTCCTGGTTTGGATGATTAACCATAAAATAGTGGTCTAGCCCCCAAATCATGACTTAAAGAGACCACAGATGTAAATGGTAAAAAAATGAAGAGTCGTGTAAAGTTAGAAGAAAGAGGAAATGAAGCTCAATCCACCATTTGAGGTGGTGAAGTGCTTTGTTGGGTATCGTCTACTGAAATTTCAGTAAGGTCGTCGACAGCATTGGACGGCAATGCCCTCTCAATCCACAGGACCATGCCATTGCAGAGCATCTCGTTCTCCAAAGTGCAAGCAGTAGCTCTCAGATGCGCGAAAGCTTACATTTACTCCGAAATCTAATAGGAATAGCAACTCCCAACTCTAGCCCGTTTAGTTCTGCATTGCCTACCCCGCCAACTCTTGCATAGAATGCATTGTTTTAGTGACTGCACTAAACGATAAAAAGTAATACAGTTATATTGTTGAAGGCGCATTGAGTAGAGAAAAATTTTGTAAAATACTTAATTATTTTAGTTCATCCGCACCATGATCTTGATTAAAGAACAAACAAGAAAAAAATCTTGAAACTCTAGAGAGTGCCCCAAATTCATGAAATTTCCCGATACCCAAATCAAGGAATCAATTTTTCCTCGCTTATCAATACAATACCAGACTTTGTGCGAGAGAGAGAGAGAGAGAGAGAGAGAGAGAGAGAGAGAGAGAGAGAGATTGCATACACATCATCAAGCATCTTAGAAGCAACCATGACACTAGTAACCAGCAACCTATGCACATTGACAGACACCACAAGTGAATCCGGGTGCCTATGCACCAACCTGTCTATATACCCCACAACAAAACATGAAGGGCTACAGCTCGTATACTGGAAAATTCTCTCCAAATACTTTGGAATACTAATGCTTAGTGCTCTCACTCCATGAAACCCATTCAAGCTCTTCCCACCTACGACACAACTCAAGCCAGCCACTAGCCTATCATTTCTAGCCACTAGTTTTTGTAACATATGTGCTATCACTGTTGTCACTGCCGGCGGCTTCCGATGTGGCCTCCGCGACTAACATTTTCTTATTTTTCTTACTATATTATTTTATTTGTTGAACTTGACCGTGTGAAGGAGACGTGAGTGTGAATGTGCCAGTGTAGATGACGGAATGGAGTTTGGAGGGACAGAAAGTTTGGAGGGAAAATGAGGGGATTGGTTGATGAGGGATGCCAAGTGGACACGTTATCTAAAGGGGGTGGGGTCTTCGTGGGTGAAGGACAAGTGTATATTCCTAATCTGTCGGGGAAGCTGACAAGATTATGAATATGGTATCTTCCTAATTTCCTGTGATATGACTGAGTAACGTGTGTCCAATGAAACGATAACAGGTGAACGCAATTATGTCCGATTCTTTCAACCCCGAATCATGTAAGGAATGATATATTGAGAATCGTTAACAATAATTCATCTTTCCCATGGATTTTCAGGCCATGTTACGATTTTAGGCTTAAAAACATTTCCCATGGCCTCAAACCCAAGGCCAATATATATATTTTTAATATTTGACTGATATATCCGTAATCATATTCTGACTAATTCAACTCAAATCACTATTGAATATTTTAATTTTTTTCATTTTCAAATTTCATACCTTAATTTTGATTAAAAAATCAAACATTTTTTTCACTAGAACAATAATCTGTTAATAACCATAGCCAATAATTCATAAGGGATGATACCAATTGTTAAGGAACTATGATTAGTTTAATAATAGGATTTGGTGACCATCAATGAATCAAAGAATGCGGCAAACGAGAAGTTAAGAATCTAATCACGCTTGACAGTAGTGCTGGTTGTGTGGACAAATGACTCCACCCTGTCTATGAACCGGTTGGAGTGTGCTTCATTGTTGTCCCAAAGCCACACTGTTGTCATGCTCTTACAGCTAATCATGTTGCACTTGATGTACAAATTACAATGTGCCTCTATTTGAAAATATACTTAAAGCAATTGCCCTTTCGGATAACAGACAATTTTACTTCATGTTATGAGATTTATTCATTCATCGTAGTTTTGCTTTGAAAGGTAGCTATGGTTAACCATTCCTCAGTTGGAAAATGTTTTTTGTCCTGAAAAAACTATCATAACATTTTTTTTTTGCAAGTGTAGACATGAAAGTCCAAAAGGGACAATAGTTCAATGGTAGTTTGTCATCTAAACTCATGAAAAGGGTATCACAAAATTTGAACCAAACTAATCAGCCTCTGCTCCTCTTCTTAGTGAAAGCCCCTCCCTTTAATAGGGAAAAATGGAAGGAAAAGAGGTTGACGTGGAAAATGATGTTTTCCAAAAATAATGAGTTTTTAGACACTTTAAAAATCATAAGAATTCAAAAATCCCTGATAGGATGACCTCAACCAGAAGATTTTCAGTAATTTGAAGAAGCTCCAAGTAGATTAACATCATCCGAATCAATGCGAATATAATAACAATCAAGTCTTTATCCCACTAACTGTGGTCAGCCATAGGTATCCTTTTACGCTATTGTATTCTATTTCATATCACATGCTGACCTATATAATTGTTTTCTATATACGACAACAACAATCCGAATCATTATGAATGAATCTATATATTATATAGACAAAGGATTACTTGTATGGTCATAAATGAAAATTTTTGAATTGGAGTAAAACCTTTTCTGGTCAAAAAATTATGAAGGTAACCCTGATAAGCCTCAGATGATAATTGATACCCGGGTATAAATGATCTGCATTCTATACATCATGGTCATTTGAGCCAAGCAATTTGTCATCCTCTTTTGACAATTCAGTCATGGAGAGCTGAATGTTTGACTTGGAGTTCATCTTGTTCCACTCATTTTCTACGCGGAAGAAAACCCATTGGAAGCGGCGGAATATCTCCAAGGCAGTGATTGTGAAGACAGTGAGGTAATTGTGTCGGAGATGAGCAGAGAGTTTGTAGGTCCATGTACACCTCAAAATTAGATTGCTTCCTATGACCCAAAAGTAAACCTGCACAATGGCATGCAGATGGTTACTTCGGAGGGGCATTTGGAGTTGATTGATACTCTCTTACCCATTTTGGACCAACACTGAAGGTTATATCTTACCCATCTTCTACCGTATAGTACGTGCGTACAGATATGAGGTTTGTTGAACTTGAAAATCCGACTGAAGCTACTGAGAAAATGGAAGGGAATGGGGGATTAGGTAGAAACATACATGTATAAGCAATGAGAGAAGCAGAGCATTTATTTATGTCAGACCAAGTGAAACATTTCGAACTTCAAAGCAATATGGCTTTTAAAGCAAAATGACTCAATATTATTTTAAGAAAATCATGATCTCTGTCAAATGTATCCTAATACAGCCACTTCTATCGATTAACAGAAAATAGACATTAAGTAATTCAAGCATTCCTCCTCTTCTCCATTGTTTTCTAGTTTATCAATCAGAAGCTGCCGCTATATTCACTAAAAGAAACAAAGCATTGCCACCCAGTTAATGCAGTTATTTCATCTCAATGTAGTGGCTATTTCATTCCAATAGCAGTTTGAAATTAGTGATATTCCTATGTAATGAACTTGCTACTTCTTGTCACATGTATATCAAGTGATGCACAGGACATTTAATTGTCAATTGGGATCCAGAAAACTACCGAGGATAAACTGCAGGAGAATGGAAACAAGATGACATGGAAGAAAGGAACACGGTAATTAACAAAAAGCATTATTTGGTTCAAACACTTTTGCATACCTTAAGTCCCAATCTCGAGTCACGTCCCAATAGAATGAATACATAGAGTTCACAACACTTGAGAGAAGCCAGAGGGGACGATAGAAACTCATCCACTTTTCAGGGATCACATGATATTTAAGGGCTGATACAAAAATCACTGGCACAGCTGTTGAATATTTCAAAGCTGGAAAAAAAGGCAGGTGTTGTATCAAGAGTTGTTCAGTCAACAAAGCACACTTTAATATAGACTTCAAAGAGAAAACAACCACCTTCTGTAACTGTTCAATTAACAAATTTAACAAATTAAGGCTCGGAAGGGATAAACAACTATGCCCTAGAATACAAAAGCTTCTAGAACAGTGTAACTGTGCTCAGCATAGAAGACATCATACCATTCAGAGCTGAAATAATCGTGAATTGTCTCCACAAGAATCAAAGACACATAACTTACTGAATCTCAAAGGAACGGAAGCCATACAGATGTCTTACCATTCAGAAGGGTAGTTTTCTCCCCAGTATCCTTGTATTGCCGAAGACATTGGAAAAAACGGAATAAATAGGGCAGAACCAACACTAAAGGTATAGCAACAGCATGACTGCCACAGACTGAATCTGCTTCAAACCATGCAATGGTGGCTACCTAAAAAGGAAGCAAGTTTAAACTTGAGATAAATGAAGTAAGACATAGACATGTAATCAAATGGTCTGTTCAAATATCTACGACTCCAAAAGGAAAGAGATACAACAACATTTTAGAGCCTGAAGTTCTTATGACAAGAACAAATTAGAGTATGCTTGCTCTAATAACAATTTGCATCTAAGGAGAACAGATCAAGCTAAATTATAAGCTCATTTCCCCCACCAAGCATCCTACTATGCTACAAGTTATCCTCCAGATGACAGGTAAGCACCATTGAATCCTCTATCAATCTTAAGGACCAGGCAGAAAGACAATAATCCTCTAGAGACACTAGTGATACTGCCATTTCTTAATTCTTCCGTAACATCACAAGACTGCCCGAAAGGGTTAACCAGGAAGTATTGTATTTAGTTTCCAAGGTCTCAGAAAAGAAACCAATATCTCTCCAGCGGCTATTCCATAAGATACAAGACATACTGTCTACTAACACCTTATTATTATTATTCCTACTATTACTACCACCACTACTACTATTGTTGTTATTGTTGTTATTATTTCCCTTTCCACACCTTGGTACTCTGGAACATCACAATCTATAAGTCAAAAAACACCCCCGTAGTCAGCCTGCATCAACCCCATGGGCTGATGCTGAAATGTCACCCTGCACTGATATGATAGAGTTTATTCTTCACTCTAGTACCATCTACAACATCATAGGACATCACTTAAAAGCACTGACCAAGAAATTTCAATTGGGTTCATGTGTCATATACATGTATCCAAGATCTTTCCATGGATATCCAGTGAGGGATAAAACAAGTATTACTATATGGTTATCACTACTTCCATGGAATGCCTATAAGTAAAGGAATCTTCATTGGCCGCACTATTTTCCCAGGCAAAACAAAATGAAACCAAAATGCTTCATCCCTGGTGTGTTGAATCGGCTAAAGAGTGAGGAGTCTATAACACAAGGAGCTATAGCTTTACTTCTCTTCGAGCTCGGAAATTTTTAACTGCTATGTTTATTTTATTTCCTTTCTTACCAGTAGGTTTCTGTTCTTTGGTCATGTTTGCATCTTTTTTCCTACAAACTATATGTTCCAAACATAATATTAGCATCCTAACAGATAACATCACCAAACAAGTAGGCACATTTCACTCCTGCATTCTGACATCAAAACATTGAAGAGGAAATCTAGAAGGCACATTTCACAAAACAACTGAAAACATGGCTACAGTCCGAGATGCAAATGAAAAGAAATAACTGAACAGACCTAATGCATATCAACACAATCTGCTGGCTTTTTAGTGTACTAAGAATGGGCTTAAAATTAAAAACAAATGAATGATGGTAATATAGATGGAGATTTAAATCATATGATTCAAACGGGTTAGATGAAATGAAGAAAGGCATCCAGAGTTCTATGTGAACGCACGATGCCACCGCATTTGAAGGGAAAGTTTTATAGAACTGCAATAAGACCTGTATTATTGTATGGTACTGAGTGTTGGGCTATTAAATAACAATAAGAACAAAAAATGGAGGTAGCAGAAATAAAAATGTTTAGATAGATGTGTGATTAAACTAAAAGAGATAGAATTAGAAATGAAGAGATTCGTAAAAAATTGAGAATTAGTTCAATTGTGGATAAAATGCGAGTGTCGTCTGAGATGGTTTGGGCATATACAAAAAAGACTCGAAGATGCATTAGTTAGAAGAGTCGAAAACTTGAATATAGAAAATCTAGTAAAACGTAGAGGTAGACCGCTGAAAAATTAGATGCAACTTATTCATAAAGGCATAATAGTTAAAGGTTTAGATGAGAGTATGACTTTAGATAGGAATGAGTGACGTAGAAGAATTCGCACAAATTAAACTATCGTATTTATTTATTTATTTTTATCTATTCGTTTTTTTTTTTTAATTTATATTTATATTTTTACTTTTATTTATGTTCATATTTTTTATTTTAAATCTTCATTATTTTCTCTCAAATGGCCGACCCCAAATTGTTGGGATTAAGGATCAGCTTGTTGTTGTTGTTGGTGGTGGTGTTGTAGACTAGATTGTTCAAGACTTTAGCAAAGCTCTAGCTTTCTCTTCCCCTTCACCCCCCACCCCACCCCCACCCCCCTCCCCCCAAAAAAAAGATAAACATACATACACAGATGCATATATATTTGTATATCAAGTCTCTCAGACTTTATGCCTCTCTCATACATGGATCTTTGACTGCACTGGTTTGTGGATGCTCAGGATTTTTCCAATCTAGTCATGACTGGTGGAATGCATTTCCAGATCATTTGTTTTTCTTTTTCACTATGAGTTGTGCGAATTTTGACGAGGTAGTCTTCAACTCTACCTGCAGTCATGGAGTATTTTTTGCTTATCATCCAATGAGAATTATCCAAGAGTTAAGCCCAATGAGAATTATCCAAGAGTTAAGCCAAGAGCTATTGATCCCCTGAAGCCTCCTATGCACATGGCTGGACACTCTTTACCTCCATAATTTTCAAACTCTACATGGTCAAAAGCAACAAATCATCCCAAGTAGAGTTTCCAGTCACATATTCCATAGGCTGTTAAAAATGGCATCCCTTAACAGTAACAATCAACTCAATCTCACATAACAGCAAAATCTAATTCTTTGATGTGGTAGAAGAATTAAGCCCCATCAAAGTCACCATCACCCTCCTTGCAGCCCTAAAAGGGAGAAAATAGGACATTCGGCTTGCAATTTCAATATGTTGGATAAATAATAGGCACAAAACAGATATCTCTAGTACCTGCCTACATGAAAGAACCAATGGCCGTTCCTAATTCTCACAGTTCAATCTAAAATTTTGGAATAGAAAAAGGGAAAAAAAAACTTGGCATCTTGAAAGGAGAATCCACAAATTTAAGAATGAAATTGGGCCCAAAAACCTTGTTTAAAACCCATAAAAAAGAAAGGCCAATATTTTAACACCCAATTTGATTCAAATGTGGCCCCATCCAATGTTTGTCTTGAAAATATTATCCAAAAACAACAGAAATGAACTGAGTCTATCAGTAGCTATGGTAGATGGTTAACTGACCACCTAGTTGGCAAAAGGAACAAGTGCCTCCAGGACATTTATGAAATGTTATCTCTTATAGCTAAAGTCAAGATTCACAAAACATTCTGATCAATCAAGATTATGTCAAGAATATGCATAGTCTGGAATCAACAGCAAATCACTGACCTGTCGATGAATCATTCTACAGACTGAACGTTCCATATCTGAAAAGACCTGCATAAACCAACAGTTAGAAGCACAGCAAGAACCGATACATATCTAGAATGACATTAATATTCAAGATCCTGAATTATGCAAGAAGTTCAATGAAAGAACCAAGTAATGTTTAAACACAAGCACTTCAACACTGAAATTCTTGAAATATCAAAATTCAGGCAATAACTAAATATCACTATCTGTGATTATGCTAAGAAATTTTCTTTGTTGTCCAATGCATGGTTCCACTGATTATCTCAATGGACCACTCTAGTTCAAGTTTTATCAACTATTAGTTATACAACAAATAAAAAATAATGATTTTAAAAGATTAGAATGTTTTCCCTATCAACTTAAAAAGGAAAACACTATGATCAAAGATTTTTTTTTTCAATAGCAAAAGAAGTATTAGATGAAAAGAAGAATGTACAAAATTCTAAGGATGAGAAATCCTAAGAGAAAAATAAACAAGGTTAACACCAAAAAAGTAATAGTTAATTGCTCTTCAATCCCTCATCAACTCTTCTAAACTATAATATTTATAAATCTTGAAACTATAAAAAACAATCTTAGCCCAAAAAATAGAAGAGTCAAGAAGCTGATTTCTGAAACTTTTAGCATGCCGCTCTCTCCAAATGCATCAAGGAATAGCAACAAATGCACACCTTCAAAGCAACCAAGCATCTTTGAAATCTCTAAATTTTGTAAGAAATATATCAGAGAGTCTTCTAGGACAAACCCAAACATTATCACCCACACTATCACCCACATTAAAGAGGCAGTTCCACAACTCTGGGGACACAAAATAAGAGGTTGAAAAGCACAATCCTATCAAGCCAGCTGAAGATATGAACCTGTCAAGTTGGTCAACATTCCTAGAACTAGGATCCAGGATGCAGTGCCATTCAGGTATAATAATGGGTACTATCAGCCAACATAAAAAACTCTGATGCACTGGTCTTGTTACAAAATAGTTAGTTTAGTTTTAAAGAGAAACTAAAATAAAAAGTGTTGATGCCATAAAGTATACCGCACAAAGGTCATTGGTTTTGTTTTTTCTTGAATCAGTGGGCACTGTACAATAAGTAAAAAGTTCACTTGACCCCAAACGTTATTTTGCCACCAAATGGTTTGAATCTAGCCAACAGACCTGCTGACATTTGCCCTTTAGCCCGAAGAGATCCTCCACTAGATTTATATAAAAATTGCACCCGCCTTGTTTGTAAAATAGGAACAAATGACACATAAAACCATAGTTTAGCAGAATTACATTAGCTAAAAACACTAACGAGGTTAATATTTCATTATTTTTCCAACAGAAGAAATGACAAAAAGTTGAAGAAGAATATCTGGAGAATACGCAATAAAATATGTGGAATACACCTTTTCCTTGGAAGGTATGAGACAAGTACATTGACCAGAAAAATAGATGTATACCTTTGACATGGAAGTTAAAATATCGGCCATGAAGAAATCTGAAAATGATATGGCCTGTAAATCCAAAGAAGCACCATATCAAACAGAGCAAGAATTTGAACAATGTCAATAAGGGGGAAAAGTTCCATGGCTTGATGGGACAAGGCATTGGAGATTTAATGAACGTCCATTTTATTAAATAAGTTGTTCCAATGAGACAATTTTTTTTTGGGGGGGGGGAGCATGATTGAAGCTTTGTGCATAATCTTGTGATTGTAAGTCCTAGGACATATTTGCATCTCTGCATGAATATATCCCAATTTAAATCCATCCAAACATCTCAAATGTTTGTATTTCAATATTTCAATATTTCATCCAATATCCTTGCAACATTCACAAGCCTGCAAATTTGGAGTGGCCTAAAATGAAGCATCACCATGGAATAAGGGAGTGTAACTATGCATTCTAGAATTGGAAAGAAAATATAGGAATATATGAAGGCATAATTTTTACATAACTAGTGTCTTCATCTTTCCTAAAGAAAGACGTATTTTATCAATCAAAAGAGTGCATTTCCTACCAAAGGAGAATATTTACAGGGCACAACTTTGAAAAGATTTGCCGGTTAATGAACTTGCCTGCAGTGGGAGAACTATCCGCCATAAAGTCCTCAATAAGTAATATCGAGATGACAAATAAAATATATCAAAAGGAAATATCAGTATCATTGCAACAGCAAAATAAAGAAGCACCTGCAAGCATTAGACATGAAAGGAACTCAATATAATTGCAGGTCAAGGAAAAGATAACATAATTACGTAGTTGTTAAAACAACATGAAACAAATGAAAAATCCTATAACAATGGGCAGAAGCAACTGCAGTAAGGGCTGAATACGTAAAATATATGTTCTCATTGCATGTTAGGAGGTAATTAAGTAATACGAAGTACATATATGATGATTTGACCAAATTAATGCTTATACGTATCAAATTGAATTCACTTCCACGAAATATAATATTGTCACTTATGACGCCAGTTGCGTAAAGCTAAGGCCAAGACCTCAAATACAATGTGTACAATATTGATTGATTTGCTCGTAGCACTTGCAACTACAGAAATGACCATTATGGCCACAACAGAGCTGTAACACCCACATTATATTGGATCATGCTTCTGATGAACTAATTACAACTAAACCAGTTTTCTTAATTTAAACCTCCTTAAGCCATTTATATTCCTACCTCTAAACTTAAAACATGAAGCCAGAGTTGTGAATGCAAACACTCTTTCAGACTCAGTTGTGATGGTGAATGTTCTCCAATTCAATAAGACAGTTTATGGATCCATGGCACAGGGAAAACAGGGAAAGAACAGGCATTATTCTTTTCAGTTATATATGGAAGAGGATCCATCGTATGTAAAGCCAGCGAGATAGCATAGCATGCGGATAACGGGCTAAGAAGGCATATTATTATCAGTTATATATAAGACAGGAAGGAAGCTCTATCATACTGGTTGTGATGCAGCCAATGATACTTCTCCATGAGAGTAGAGATAAAGATATGATGTCATGCTGGTTGGCACAATGATTGTCATCCAGGTTGCACACTGCAGCATCCAAAAGAATGGAAGGATCAGACATCAAATTTACCTTTCAAGAAGGTTACAACAGTAGTAATGAATAGAAGCACCTTCCATATCTCATTATGAGTAAGATGATTCTGATCAAGATCAAAAATTTTTGCATAATTGACAGTTGACTGGGCAAAAACCCACAAATTTACGCCCCAAAGCCAGACCATCATAGTCTGCAGCCTCAAATATAGAATGCAAAGTGAAGTTACAATCTAAATAAGGTAAAATATAGCTGATAAGGCAAGAATCAAACAGTAAACCATAACTAACCACAAGAAGAAGTGGGTTGTAATACAAAAATGCCTCGTATAAAAATAAATCTCTTAAGTCTACACCCATTCTCATAACAGAATCCCATCCAATCTGCAAGAATCAGACGTATACTGAGAGAACAGCATAACAAGAAAATGGAAAGGTCAACTGATCCCTGCCACAACCTTCTGAAGCAAATCTGAAGAGAAAGAACTAACCTTGCAACAACTGAAACCCCAAATAAAAAATAAAAGCACCTGCACAAAGAATACTCTTCAGGATTTGCCAAGACTATATACCTCGCTAATGTTAGCAAGATAAGGATTAACAAAGAAGAAGAACAAGAAGAGAAAAAAAAATGTAACTTGCTGTTATGATGAATTAATGGCAAGATACATTAGCTTGAGCATTAACATCATAAAGCTGTATTTAAAAAAAAAAAGAGAGAGAGAGAGAAAGAAAGAAAGAAAGAAAGAAAAACTCCTGCATTAAGATAATCCAAACTTATACCAGTAAATTTATCAGCTAAAAGATTATCATCTTAGATGAAGAATCTTGACCATTTTGTTATCTTATACCCTGTATAAACTGTATAGTAGCATGTGACTTTGACTAGATGTTTCATATATTGAAAATAAATTAAATGGCACTAAAGATGAGCGGGACACTCTTCCAATGATGGCCACAGTACATATAAAAGAATGAAATAGTAGTAGTAGTATCAAAATTATTCAGTTGACGAAGTTCTCCAGTTGCAAAAACCAACAAAAACTGTGAAGAGATTGAAATGGCGACCCTAGTTGTCAACTTTGGTGCCATCTGGTCTAGTTCTCTGGTGAAGTGGTTATAACACACTAAAACCTCTACAATACCTTCTGAGGAAGAGGATGGAATGGAAGGAAAACTCTCTAATACCATATACCTTAGTTGCCATGTGGCCAAACTGTTACGAATTAGAGAAAGGAAAAGAAATGAGGAAAAACAGTTCAATATTTTTCATTTCTCACCAATAAAGATTTCCAACCAACTTCTGGCAGATATGAAAAAAATGATTAAAGGAAGTGCAGCTGATATATGGTAAGAAAGTGGAAGTAGTTTGTCAGCCACTAAAGTATTTTCAGCTCCTAACTTTCTCTTCCCTCCTTTCCATGTGTTTAGCTTCTTTCATAATGATTTCCTTCCTCTCCTAACCCTTCCCCACATTTTTTGCCATTTACCCAAACCAACCAATGTGATATAAATCATTACCAGAAGCATGGCACATTTCATCAAAATCACCTGCTCATGTTATTCAACACAAACAGAGAATGCAATGAGAAAAAGGTTGGAGTCACAGATAATCTTTAGCATAAAAAGAACCTTGAATCTCCACAAAAATATAGGAGACGGCATTATTGCAACAGTAGCCAATGGCGCAGTAACGCCTTTCATTTCATTTGCCTCTGTCAAATGCAACAGACTCCCTTCTACGCTACTTCCAAGCTCACCTGAGCCTAATTTCCATAGGATCAGTATTAGTTGGGAACATAAAATACTAACAAAGAGAAGCAAGAACTTAACACATGTGAACCAATACCAAGGTCAGAGACAACTGGTCTGCTTCCAGATTTTCGTAGGTGAGGACTGTTAGTAGGAATGCTTACAGGACCTCCAAACATAGATAGAGATCAACAATAACGGGTACTCTAATAATCAATACAACATTACATTCTGCAAGAATAAGAATTTTGGAAATTATACCAAAATATCAAGAAGTAAATTAAACAACTGGCTCTGTCTTAAAGGTGTAAAATCCATGAAGAAACCAAGGCCATTGAATGTCAACATGCATCATAAAACCAGATCGTTTAAAAGGTACAGGGCAGTGTCTTTGTTTTTTTTTCACTCTTACATGAGAAGACAACGTAAATATGTGCCAAAAAGAAAATTTTCATACGCAATACTTCACCAATACATGCATTTTGAGAACTAGCCACAAACTTAATTCTCATCTGCATTCTGCAACAAGTTGACATTCTTTAAATTAACTCTAGAAACCCCAAGCGAAATTACAGTTCAAATTAGAATTACAAGCCAAGAAGTCTCGAACCATTTTCAGCTAACCACCAAAAGAATTGGACAGAAAGCCCACATCTGACATACCCAGAAATCAATATGTACAGCTATTCAATTAGATGGCAAATAAAACAAATTTCAAGAGGGTGAATTTCACTCTAAATCAGTGCTCCCTCTTGTAAGGTGTCTCTCACACTTCAATCAAAGGAGAGCGGAATCATGCCCAAAACCCATAACCCTAGTGCCCTCTCTCCCTCTATCTATCTCTCACAGATCCAACACCTTACATTGAGGCAAATAAACAGACATTTAGACAGCATGAATGCGAACCGGAGAGAAGCGACATCCCTACAGCACACTTAATTGGGTAAAACCCCAAATCAATCCCACTTCAAAACAAAAACTGAAATCTCCCAAATCACTCAGCTGAATCAATATGAGCACTAATGGCCATTGCAGTAAACAGCTAATCTTAAGGGTTTTCATGGAATCGAAGAAAGAACAAAAACAAAACACAGAAAATGAACCTGCACGTGCAAACCCTTGATTTCAATACACATTCTGCAAATTCCAAATCTGAGTCCCCTTTCTCGGAGTTCGTTTTGGCAGAAAACCGACCTAAGAAAGGGCATGAATGGATCGTAGAGCTGCCACAAGGGCATTTTTGGTATATTGTATTAAATGAGGGAAAGGTCAGCCATTTCCATTTTCCAAAGATTATGGCGCGTTGAATCTAATATCAAACACAAGCACACACCAATTACAAGTGAGAGTTCTAAAAACCTTACCAAAAATAAAATAAATAAACTCAAGAGTTTTAAAGGCAAGTCATAATTTGAAGGAGAGGCAAATGCTTTGATTCATAATCATCACATTTTCAAAATAATGCGTGAGTAATAAATTTATTCGATCTTTTTCTGTAGGGATACAGAATTCTCACTCAAGTATCTTTTCTTGAAATCTGTTAATCGAATTTTTATAAATATGTATATTTTTATGATTTTTACGATCTCTATCTAACTAAAAAAATAAATTTATTCAGTCTATTTATTGAATAATAATTAATTACAAAATTTTCAATTTTGAGAAAAAAATAAAAATTGATAATCCAAGGGTAATATATTGGACTTTATTTCAAATTGGAGAAGGAAAAATATTATTGGGTTGATTTTGTCACTTATGTCCCTAAAGCAAAAGTCAAAAAAATTAATAGCCGAAAGCATTATTTGTATTTTTAAGATTTTTTTTGAATGAATTTTGAAAAATTTTTATTGGATTATGTGTGAAACCCTTATTCTAAATAAGGATTTTAAGCCATTTGGTCATTTGAAATTCAATTATCATTTTCTTCTTTCCTTTTCACATGGTGGCACTTCTAATTGGTCTCTCCCCCATAAATGGGTCAAATTATGTATGATCTTTACCAAACATTTTCTTAGATGTGAAGTGACCTAAAATTGTGGGATACTAAATTCAAATACAAAATTGTGTGTTTATATGCATAGGTGTGTTTTTTTTTTCTTTTTTTATATAAAAAGGTGACGATAAAATCAATACCATTATACATTTTTTATGTTACTATAAATAGTTTTACTTGTTATGAAATATTGGGTTTGAGTGAAGGGATTCACCTATTATAGACCATAGACCGTCTAATTTATACTATAATTACATTCTTTAAATGAATCTAGTATTATAACTTTATCGAAATGTTAATGTATATCTCAACTGGTAGTATTTTTATTTTTTTAGATATTTCGAGTTAAATCTAGATATGTTTTTGTAAATATAATATATAATTTAAATTATACAATATAACATTTCTCTGATTTAATATTCGTGGAAGATTAAAGCTTCCAATGGGTCTAGATTAAGTAGATTGGTTTAATATCCTTAGTTACTTTAATTGGAAAAAAACGAAGGAAGACCCACAAGGGCATTTGAAGTTGTGTTCATCTTTTTTCCTTTGGAGTATGATCCAAGCTACACCCTGTTTTGTTGGATCCAAGGAGTAATGGCTTGTGTATTCCTCACTTTCATTGAAAACAAAGTTTAGTTCAAACTTTTCTTCATTCCCAATCATTTTTTTTTATTGAATTGAGACTTGACAAGCAAAAATTTGATCGAATTTGATAGTTGCCTATTTGTAAAATTGAAGAAGTTTGTGAATGTGCTCCCATGGGTCTATGCCATTGCCATGTCCAATGCTTTTCTTACCCCACAAGTTAGGAAATGAGACGAAAGGGCAAAATCTTAATCCTGTGTTTAAGGTAATTTTTTAAATATTTCTTATAAATGAAGTTTAAACGCAACGTTATTTTCACACTATTTTTTAAAAATTTGATAATTTTACAAGTGATAACATATCAATTAAACTAAAAATAAATCAAAACGAAGATTTCTTTCATTTTTTAATGTTTTTAACTCCATCATTGGGATTTTGCTAGAGTTTCCACTATAGTTGTGAAACCAAGAGCATTATCATCTTTTTAAATATCTTTGTAATGGAATATCCAAGATAAATTACTAATAAATTATCTTTTGTAAACACTTTGTTGGTATGGGCTGAGAGTTCAAATTGTTCAACAACATTGATTCTCATAAGTTTGCTCTAAATTAAATAATCTTAATAAACGACATAGATGCAATCGACTTTGACAGTTGATCTAGATTATCAAATTAGTCTTACCAAAATATTCGGGATATTCTTTCAAAGGAAATACCTTACAATGGCATCCTAAAAACAATGAACTCAAGCATAATGTAGCTATTAATACATTTCAGAATTTCATTTAAGACAGTAGATTCGAGTTTTAACAGTGATTTTTATTTGTTTAGTAATTATTCGAAAGAAAATTATTCTTATGGTGTAACTTTATATCCACAAATTTCCTATTAAATATAAAAACTAATTAACTCATTATTATCCTTTTATATTAACATCTAAAATTATTGTTAAAAATAAATAAATAAATTGTGCCACACGATTAAACAAATAAAAGAGGTTCCTGCAATTAATTTTTGGGCAACTATATCGTGATATTGATGTTAAGTACTAGGGCTTAAAATGGATATTTAAGAGTAGAACACAAAGTAGGTAATTTTACGTCATATGTTTTATTTAATACGTAATTTATGAATTTAAAACTATACAAATAGTTTAAGATTCACGATACAATTATTAAATAAATCAGATTTACTATTAAAATTTGAATATATATTTTTTTAATAAAACTATAAAATATTTGAACTGTCAGATTATATTTTCTCTTATTATTTTATGGAAAGATATCTACGTTTTACTGTCCGAATATAAGTAATAAAGAGTTTTTATTTAAGTGTTTTCTCTGAGATCTTACGTTCAAATCTTCGTGAGTATATATATATATATAAAAATCTATGTTTTAGTCAAATTAGTTTTATATGCTTTGCCCCAGGGGAGTCTATGAACAAGCAATTCTTGAGAAACAAAATCCAATTGTTGGGCATGCCTAATGGAGAATGAACCTAAGACCGATTTTCCAACAAAGCGCAGTCAGCAGATCATCATCCACGTCAGACGCCTCCTTGCCCACACAAAATATATGCCTTCGCGTCCCATTGCCACGCGTGCAACTCCGACCTGGATTCCCGGAGGCAAACACGGATATGCCGAGCACCATTCGCCGGATGACGTGGCAACCCCTCATGCCTTAAACATTAAACTCATGTTGTCTTTGTTCTCGCGCCTGTATTTACACTTTCTGCCACTTTAGCATATGAAGAGCGGGTAAAGGGGGTTTGCCGTTTGACCATACCGGATCTCCCTAACCAAGCATGTCCACGTCAGTTACCAAATCACTTTATCCCAGATCTGTGTTCCCACGTGTCAACCACCCACAGCCCCCAAAAATTTCATGAACAAAAATGAAAGATCTTTACATAACCGGGGTTTGTGTCACAGCGTATCACCCTGAAAACAGTTTACAGAACAGGAAAGCTCTCGCTTTTCTCTCTCTATCTCTCTCTCTCTCTCAATACTTTCGAAAATTTCTTCTTTAGCAAATCATTTTTCTTATTTTTCTCCGATTATGGATCAGGGGTTTCAAGGTATAGATTGATGCTTCATTCTTTATCTCACTGATTTCAACAAAAAAAAAATGCTGTTGCGGGAATTCGGCATTTTCCTCTTTTCTTCTTAGTTATTGGTAAGCAAGAAAATAGTATTTATTAATCGCAATTCTTAATTTTTTTTTCTTTAAAAAGATCTTTGTATTCATTGAATTGTCAATTAGATGTTTGTTAATGTAGGATCTTATATGTTTCATGTTATGTTACATTCAATGTTGTTATAAAGTGTTTTTATTGACGCACTAGAGTGAATATGTGGAAGGGGTTATTTTAAAACTGTCTCATTTATTGATCTTTTGCTGGTAGTGATGCTGATCATGGTATTTTTGATGTGGGTTTTGTTCTGAATTACTGAAGGACTTGAGGGTTTTTCTGGCAGAAGAGAATCAATAAGCCGAATTCCCTCCATGGGAATTAATATCAGTCTAGGTAGTTTGTTTTTTTGAGGAATAATAAGTAAAAGTTGGAGGAAAGAAACATGGAACCTTTTTGTGAGTTTTGTGGGGTGGTGAAGGCAGTGGTTTACTGCAAGTCGGACACTGCCCGTCTTTGCTTGAACTGTGACAGCTGTGTCCATGCAGCCAATTCTCTGTCACGCAGACATGTCAGATCACTTATCTGTGAGAGATGCTACTCGCAGCCAGCAATTGTCAGGTGTTTGGATGAGAAAATGTCCCTCTGTCAAGGTTGTGATTGGAATGGGAATGGTTGTTCGGTTGCAGGACATAGGCATCAAGCAATAAGTAGCTATTCGGGTTGTCCTTCTATGGCGGAGTTTTCAAGGATATGGTCTTCTATCCTTGATGTGCCTTGTCCTAGTGAATTTGACAATAATTTGGCTACAGGTTGTGCACTGCCGACTAATGAAAGTTGCATGGTTAATGGTATGGATGGCAGAGGAAATGAGAGGACTGCTGGGATAGTATCAGGTGGAAGGATGAATGATGTTGTAGTACCTTGTCCTAAATTCGAGCCTTGGATGGAACAATCTGCAGTTGTTCCGTCAAATCTGAATTATGTTCCTCCCTGTAGGGATCAAGCACCTTTGTTGTCAGATGAGGGAAATGTTTCTAAGGTAACCCTTTCTTTCCTTTTTCTTATCTGATCCAAAAGTAAATGACACTAGAAATTGGATTCCATGACTAGGACATGAATTGGAGTCCAATAATCTTTGCTGCTGTATACAAGTGACTTTGTTTCATTCATGTTCTGTAGAGTTGTTCTGAGATAAAGGATGTGGGACTTACTGACAGTGACAATCTCTGCGAAGCTCTCAATATGGTCGATGTCTCCTTGAACTTTGACAACAATAATGATATCTTAGGTTGCTCAGATAGTCAAACCAGATGTGATTTGGAGGAGGTGGGACTGGAGTGCCTGATCATGGAGAAAAACTTGTCTGTTACCGAATCTAATGGTCCAATTGAGAATGCTTTGGAGGTTCTCTCTCCATCTTGATCTACACATTATCTTACCTTCCCATTTCATTCAATTCTTTTTATTTTCTGAGATGGATTATACTATGCGTGTTTATAGATATCATCGCTAGCACAACAAGATGGTATGGCCTTTCCACCCTCTGGCATTGGTGGGGGAGTAGCTTGTTTAATGCAGGCTATGAACGGAAGTGCCAATCACCTGTTTAACCCTGGTTGCAATAAAAATGTCGGTCTTACATTTCCACCATCAGGACAAGTTCATTCAAGCATATCCCTGTCACTCTCCAACATGACTGGCGAAAGTAGTGCTGCAGATTATCAAGACTGTGGAATCTCACCAGTTTATCTTACTGGTGAATCTCCATGGGAAACAACCTTTGAAGCAAGTTGTCCACAAGCAAGGGACAAAGCTAAGATGAGATACAATGAAAAGAAGAAAACTAGGACGTACGTGACTGACCCTCAAACTTGTATATTGCAAGATTTCATTACTTTGAGTTCCTGATGCATGACTCTCTTTTGTAGTTTTGGGAAACAAATAAGGTATGCTTCCCGTAAGGCCAGAGCCGACACAAGAAAGAGGGTTAAAGGCAGATTTGTGAAGGCAGGTGAAGCATATGATTATGACCCTCTTCTGATAAGGAACTACTGAGACAGGGTATGTAATATAAGTTCCAGCTTGCAATGGCCGGCAATATTCAAATAAGGTATAATACTTTCCTTCTACATGATGCACACCATTTATCAGATGTCTCAGATGCATAAGATGAAATTTTTGATCATATAATTTATTGAATTTTTGTTTGCAGAACATGGATTTTTCTTCCTCTAGTCCAAGCGCATTACTCAAACCTGACCCAAACTTCATGGTGTAACCGGGTTCCCCCCCTCTCTCTCAAAGGCTTCTTCTACAATATCTAGTTCATTTTGATTATGGCTAAATTATCTTCGTCTACGACTGTAATAACTTACCCACATATGCAGTGGTAGATCCCTATTGGTCACAACCCCTCTGCACTATTTGAGCTGTAGAATATTGGTGGCGCACTCAACCCATCCCTGATGACCTGCACCTTGTTGTTTTCAAACCTGTACCGAGTTTGCTTCATACTAAGCTTGTCGATTTGTATTTCGACCTTTATGACCTTTCCTCTGATGATGATAACGTCATATGTTTCTCTTGAATAAGTTGTTAGCTGCACAAGAATAAATCCAACAATTCTTCCAGAATTAGCAGAATATAATCTTGGCTTTTTCCAAATTTTGTGCATTCTGCAAATCTGTTTGATCATTATACAAATATTTGATTACTTTGCCTCTCATCACCTAATTCCATATAATTCATCAAAAAGAAACCTCCAAAGTAGAAGTGAAAATGATTCAAAGGTGAAGAACTACAAAGAACTAGTGAGTATTCAAGAAATCACATAATTGGTTTTATGATTTTTCTACATGCTTTTCCTTTTTGTATTCCTCATACACTTCAGTCTATAACCTTGTAAGACATAAACTAAACTGCTAATTCGATGGAGATGACAGTGAAGAGAGAGAAAGAGAGGGAGAGAGAAAATGATATGGAAACACACACCACACTCAGAGAGACAAAAATGGCTTCTCAACTGACATTGGGCACTTTGTTTTAGCATTAGAATTACACGGTTTTCTCTCCGTCAAACACACAATTGTAGGGAGTAAAACCTCTAGTGATGTTCCGATGAGGTACCGCTCTGTGAGATTCTGGCCCGTGTTGCATGGTAGGCATCTAATGTGCCTCGAGGCCAAGAAATTAGCTCCATGTACCCTTCTGTCACATTTTTTACATAGAAATGCCTCATCTGCTTGACAATATAGTGATGCCCTAGAACAGCAGAGCTCGCGGGAGACTGCGGAATTCACCGGTTTGGCCATGGTTGAAGAGTTGTTTGTGAGCTTGAAGATGATGTGGTCTTTTTCTTTGCCTCTGCACATTTTGGAAGCTTGAGTTGGAATGGCCTAAAGTTGGAGAATACTGACCTTTTATAAGGGATGCTGGTATATTCAGCAGTGCCGGCTCATGCAGTACATAACTTTCTATTTGGTGCTTAGTTTGAAGAAATTTACAAGGTTGCCATTATTGATAAAAATAAATTTAGGAAGAATGGAAATTTCCATCCTATGAAAGAGATATATGCTTTGATTTGTTTTCACTCTCCTTTTTTCATTTATTTTCTCTTAGGTTGCATTTGACAACTTGGATTTGGATTTGGATTTATATATGTATTTCAAATATAAAAATTTCAAAAGCAAAAATTTGAAATATTTTGTTTGAAATTTTTGTGATTTAATTATATTTGTATTTCAAATATTTATGATTTACAACAAAAATATCCACCATGAATATTAAATATTTGAGAAGAAAGAAAAAATTTATATAATTGGATATTTTTTGGAGATAGAAAAAAAGAGGGGAGGGAGGCCTAGAGAGAGAGAGAGAATTATAATAGAATGATACGTTAAAATGTTGGATATTTTTAGAGAAAGAATTGAAATTTTGCCTATTTTCTAACGAGAGAGAAAAATAGGAAAAATAGACATTATTTTTTCTTTTGAGAAAAGAATTCAGAATTAAAGTGAAATTGTGAAGTTGAATTATTTCTAGAAAGGGATTGAAAAATTAAATTTTTATAGAAATATATATTAAGAAAATTGTTGTCGAATTATAATATTTTAATTATAAAAAAACCTTATATGTGTTACTAATTAAATTATCGAGTGTGCAGAATTTTAAAATATTTATTTTTTAAATAACATAAATCTCTATTAACGAAAATTGAGATTTTATAAAAATTTTGATAAAAACTTAAAAAACAGTTGCATAAAATATGTTACTATAGAATTTGAGTAGAACCAATCAAATTTCAAATTTTCATATAAGATGTCGGTTGTAGTTTTAATTCATTTTCAAAATCTAATTCAATAAATTAAATATAGATTGAGAGTTACATTTAATCTAAATTTGTCTGAATGGATTAATCAAATTCAAATCATTTAGAGATTTTAAAATCAATATTTTACTAGAAATAAAAAGATAATCCAGACTTTTTTTTTAGAAGTTATATGCTTATTTTCAAGATGTATTTGTTTGAGTATATGTTCTCTATCGGTTAATATTTTTGAAATTTGGGTTTAAGAGAATTGTTGATATTAGAATTTGAAAAATAACAATAATAAAAATCAAAGATTTGAATGGAGAAAATCAAGCTAAAAATTAACAATATAATCACATTTTTACAATAGTAAATACCGTTGAGAAGCCAATTTTACAGCTTTATATTTTCACGTTGGGGATCAGTTTTATAGAGACACTCAAAGATTATTTTTGCATTTGTTTTATATTGTATGGTCTCACAAGTTTGGAGAGCGTGTGAGAAACACCTGATTGATAGGATATGTTAGTTGGGTGAGGGTTAAAATTGAATTTTGTTGGAGTTAGTCAACCTTAGGATTTGAGATGCAGATTATGAACAAGTGACTATATTCAAACTTATAACTCTCATGAAATAGTAAAAACTAATTATCGTTAGACCCCAACTTGCTAAATAGGAAGAATAGACGTAGACATAAGATCAAACTATTATAAATTGAGATTGATCTTTCTATTCTTATTTTTTAATTTTTACACTTACATTTGCATATTTCATATAGTTTGACTTTAGTTTTAATTGAGATTTTAGTAAACTAAAATGTTGGATTTGATACCAACCAATTCAACCCCTTATTGTCAGTGTAAGGACTAACAATAGGCTTAGAGGGTTATACTTATCCAGAATTTGTAATTATGATGATTATAATTTATTTATGTGATCTTAGGATTTAAACATTAAAGTCTAGGCATCAGGTGTCATTGGAAACACTCTAGCTTTAGCATCAGGGAATTGGGCAAGTTTTGGAACCCTGATTTTGGTCGTAGATTTAGTTCAAATCCAAAATTCTCTTTGAGTATGCAAGCAAGAGATTTGGGTTTAGCTTGAAATTTCTCTATTTTTTAATTAAAAAAGTCAATGGAATAGGTGTGATGATCCTTTCATGCTATAAGAATTTTATTTTTTATTTTTTCAGATTTTTGGTGTTGAATTCTCGAAAGTAAGTTTGATATGAGAATGAGGGCATCTGGCACAAGCGAACTGTGGCTCAACTAAGTTTTGACAGAAGGAAAAGATCGAGAACAATTAATGAAGCTATAAGCTTTGTAAGATGCTTGGAGGAATGCTATGAACCATTATTTTTGTTTTTGGGTACATTAAGGTTTTTTTTTTTAAATAAATTACTAGTACCCGTTAATCACGTTAAAGTCAACAAAATTAAATTCTAATCGGGTTAGATTTTTAAGGATACAAAACTCTTTTGACACATGTTTTCTCTATACAAAAAGCTTGAATTTAAGATTTTATTTGGAGATATCAGTATCCAACTATTAAATTAATTAAACATTGATACAAAATTTGATAACAATGTAAAAAATATCAATATCTGACAGTTACATTGGTGAAGAATTCAGTGACAAAAGTCAATGAGATCAGTTTAAGTGACACAAATCTCCTATCCCTTATAATAGACTCAAGTACGAGCGTCAGTATGAATAAAAAAAAAATTCGGTGACAAAAAAAGAAAGGGTTATCAAGTAGGCACATTGAGTTGAGGGGTTGCCAGGCCAATTTGGTGACCAAAGAAGAAGGGGTGGTTGTATGGTCTAGAATTCAAGTCCTCACACTGTGACCCCCATCACCTGCCATAAGGTCCCATCCAATGTTTGCGAGACAACTCGGGGTTGGAATGGAAGTAATCTTTTTTTAGGGGTAATTGAAATAGGACATAAAGATAACTAGGTGTTGAAAAATAACAATATTACCATTTAATTCGTAAACAAAGTCCATTAAATGCCCATTCATTTGATGGGCTCGTCTGGAGCCGAGACTGGCGGACTTGTCCTCGTCCCCATATTGTACCTTGCAATGGAATATCAGTCCACATGTGTGGCTGGAAACTTGAAACCTTTCAAAAGCTTTGGCTCTTGTATGCCTTGCCATGACCTGTCACATGTCGGGTGTCCTCAGATCTTCAACTAATAATACTACAAATTTACAATTGGCAACATATGCACAACAATAATCTCATAAAATCCAAGTAAGGATGAAATTGTTTAACTAAGATCATTTATTTAAAAAAGGAGTTTGAGTTGAATTTGAATTTGTTCTCCAATGTAATCATAGTGATTGCAAAGCAGTTTATATATATATATATATATATATATATTATATATATATTTATAAATATTATATATATATATTTATAAATATCGAGATTTGAATCTGAATTTATTATGGAGGAAGAAAAAAAAGATGTCATTTGAATAAAAATTTATTAACTATATATATATTCATTATTTCATTTCGTTGAACATAGATGGTACACGGTTCTGTGGGGGTGGGTCCGCTTAAATATGGTATTGCTGGGTTCCAAACCCAATGCGTGGAGAGGGGTTAAAACAAGAGACGTGATAGAGAAAGTAAAGCTAACAGTAGAGAGAGATGATAAATTTTTTTAATTAAAATTTAAAAATAAAATAAAATTTATGTTAGAAGATTTTTTTTTTAAAATTAATTCTGATGATAATATATGAACTGAATTAATCATAATATAATTTTAATATTGATCTATTATAAAAAAAAATAGGATAAATTCTTGATGTACTGTCTAGAAACAAACTTCCGATCTGATTAAAAGATAAAAATATTCTTCCCACATACGTTAATAATTGTCGGTCACCATCCTGATATTGCTGCCCACTCCTTTCCATTCGGATCCTCTCTTTCTCGTGGATAAGGATGGCAAGTTACCGGTAGGAAAGGAAAATTTTGAAGGGTCCGCCGAAAGCCGACCATGTCAACCCAAATAATCCAAAAGTTATTCCATCCGTTATAAACAAGTAACTGAAGCAATTATCAATTCATTTCTATCTAAAATGATAACTTTGGCGATTGTTGCATAATCTATAGGGATTTGGTTCCCATCTCCCTTGTAATCAAGGATACAGAGATACGAGCCTATAGAACAGATCCTGTTCAAGTGAGTCCCTATAATTCTATAGGGATGCCATTACCCTGAGGTATTATTTTAATTAAATAGTTTTGAAAAAAAGTATTAAAATTACTCACAATCAGGGTGACATTTTTCCAAAACAAATCGAACCCATCAAAATCATGGGCAAAGCCAGGGCAAGGCCAGCTCCCCTCTTTCCTGAAATTCGTATACAACATTATTCTGATAAATATCAGTAAAAATTTTAAAAATATTATTATAAAGTGTTAATATCACTAAAATTTTTAGATTATCATTAATTTTTTAAAATTCATAATGTTAATAATTTCTACCCCTTATCCCCTATGTATTGCACCCCATCTCCCTAATATTTTTTTGATATTATATTTGAAACTATATCGTAATTAATTCGATTCGAATATTTATGATATAACTTTTTTGATATAATATTTTTTTATTTTTATTTTTTATTTTTAAATTTAATATTTTATTAAAAATAACTTCTTATTTCTACACTTATTCCAATTGCTCCTTTCTGGCCGTTTGACAATAAAAGAAGAGCAATGCAACGCAGCCGCAGTGGGGTAGACTCAGGTCCCAAATTTCAAGCCCAATGAGACGAAGAGACGTAGCCAAAATAGCAAACTACCAGGTCAAAAATAATAGCCCACGGCACGTTATATGCCCCAGAAAATCCGATTCGACGTATGCAGAATCAAAAGAGTGCAGTAAGACGCAACACAAGATTCAATATATATAATTTTATATCCAAACCAATTGATCGGGTAATTAAATATTAATATTTTTTAAATAACGAAACAGTTCGGTATTAATAATTTTTTTTTCATAATTTATGATTTAAAATTCAAATATCGTGTAATAAGATTTCTTAAATAAAATATTATATTTAAATTTTTATATGATAGAATAGGAGAATTTTATCGTTTAAAGTCTAACTCAGAATATTAGTAATTTATATTTAAAAAATAGAACTCAAAATTCAAAGTTAGAATAATAAAAAGTTCGAGATCTGTAGAGGGTTGTTTGGTCCCCATATTCCAAAAATGTTATTAATTATTTTATCTTATTTCAAAAATAATATTTTTTATTAATTAAACAGAGATGCAAAATTTTGTCAATTTTAATAAATAGATTAGAATTTTCATATAAAATGTCACAACATAATAAATTAGATTTTTCATATAAAATGTTATTATTATTATTATTATTATTTTGTAATTTGAAATTCTTTGGATCTAAAAGTTAAAAATTTACACAAATGATTCAATAAACACTTAAAATATATTTTTTTAATACCAAGTCTTGTTATATCATTTTACTTGAAAGATTAACCAAAAATATATCGAACCCAAAATATTATGATTAAGACTCAGTTTATTATTATTATATATCTACCGTATTAACTATTCTTTTTTATCAAGAAATTCATAGCCTCACCTCCGTGCCCAAATCTAAGTATTGGCCAGATAAACACCCCACAGCAAGAGGAATGGTTATGAAACAGGGTAATATCATATATAAAATAAATCGGAGTTATTAAAATTCGAATCTACTATATTAAAAAAAAAAAAAAAAAAACTTTGTACACATGCGTCAGCCGCTTAAAAACGACCCATATACCAACTGCATATGTGGTTTTAATAGACCAATTGACTTACACATAGAATTTAAGTGATGTAGACTTTCATCTACAAGCACATCATCAAGACAAGGAATTCCAATGTTATGTTATAAAACCTCAATTTGAATCACCTATGTCAAATATTTAGAGTTTTCCTATGATTCATGTTTTTTTTTTTTTTAATGAATCGATAATCATTAGATATAACTAAATTCAGTTTGAATTGAATTAAAATTTTTAAAGATAAAATTTTTAGAATACTTATTTTTTTCGTATATAAAAGTTAGATTCAAAACTTTATTTAAGAGATATCAGTACTCAATCACTGTTAATTAGATGTTAGTCCTAATAATTCATACCTGAAAGCACTAATTAAAGTGCTCATCCATTCTTTATATAGTGGTATTGGCTTCATTGTTTCAAATTTAATAAGTTTAATTAGGTCCACTTGTTATTTTGTATGAAATAAATATGAATTTGTTTGATTAAATTTAAACAATAAAAGAGTTTTAAAATATATAACTTTTTATTTTTACTTGATCATAGTATCTGATTTATTTGATTAATCTGATTCGAGTATTAACAGACTTAATTTAGAAGTAAACTCTGTTGATATCTGTTATATATATATATATATATATATATAAACCATGATTATTACAAATGAGCTCAAAAGAGTTGAATTAATGGGATGATATTAAATTAATAATTAATTTATATAACTGTAAAAGTGAAACTCATTTATAAATAATATTAAAATGCTATTAAATATTAATTTGTTTAACTAATTAAATAAATGAAATTAATGAATTATAGCTTAACTCACTATATTTCCCTTGGAGTATTACCTCTCTTGTGTTAAAAAGAAAAACCAAAAACAAATGAAGGTTTCTTTATTATTTAGTTGCTTGGCTTATATTATCATCCCCCCAACATACCCTGGCGCATCTGGGTCTCTGTCACCCTTCCCCACCTGTCGTCTTTCCCCAACTCTCTCTCTCTCTCTCTCTCTCTCTCTCTCTCTCTGCAAAATACAAAGCATGTGCAGTTTCCCGTTCAAATCACAACAGCACCAAGCATCAATAAATTCCTACTCCGCCACTTCCCGGTCTCCCTCCTTTTACCCTTTTTCTCTCTCGTCACTCTCCTCCATTGTTATTAAAAACCGAATCGTCGATTCAACCGATTCAACCGATTCAACCCTTCTTATAACAATTATACGATTCGTTTGAATAAAAATACCGTTTTACAATTGAACCGGACTGAACCGACGATTCAACCACGGTTCAACCGTAAACCAAGATTGAACCACCGGTTTTAAAAAACAGCGATTTAGGGTTAAAACCTCAAAAAATATTTTTTTAAAGATTTTTTTAATTTTTATGAGCCGTGAGATTATCAATTTTTGATATTATGATTTTAATTTATATTTTATATGACTTTATAATTTAGTTATTTAATTTTTAATTATCAATATGAGTTTTAAAAGTAATTATTGATTATATATATATATATATAATTATTATTCAAAAATCTGCGGTTCGACCATATTGATCCACGATCTAATCGGTTCAACTATATTTTTGAATTTTACGGGTCAATACACGGTACGGTTCTGATAACATTGCTCTCCTTCGCCTCCTCTCTCTCTCTCTCTCTCTCTCTCTCTATCTATTTTATTCTTTATATGGTGACATTGGTTTCATTTTTTGAAAATAATAAGTTTAATGAGGTTCGGTTGTTACTTTGCGTGAAATAAATATGAAATTGTTTGGTTAAATTTAAACAATAAAAGAGTTTTAAAAAATATATATAATGAGATTTTGGAGGAATGCCAGCTCAACGATAATTCATATTCATTAGTTTAACTAATTAAACAAATGAAGGTGATTTTATGATTTAATTGCTCGGCTTATATCATGATCCCCCAACATACCCAGGCGTATCTGTGTCAGTCACTCTTTCCCATCCCCAACCCCCACCCCCCTTCCCCCTTCCCCCTTCCCCCTTCCCCAGGCGTATCTGTGTCAGTCACTCTTATATCATGATCCCCCATCCCCCCCTTCTCTCTCTCGCTCTCTCTCAAATACAAAGCATGTACGGTTTCCCGTTCAAAAGCAGAGCAGCACCGTGCATCAACAAATTCCTTCTCTGCCTCTTCCCCGTCTCTCTGCTTTACCTCTTTCTCTCTCATCACTCTCTCCCTCCTCCTCACGACCCTCCATCCCTCTCTCTCTCATCATCCTCTCCTCTCTCTCTCGACAACATCGTTTTCTCCATTGCCTCCTCTTCCTCCTCTCTTTCCTCTCGCATTCCTTTCATTTCCCTTTGGTACAACCCTGACACTACTCGCGCTTTCCTTTTTCTGGACCGCATCGCACCCAATCAAAACGCTTCTAACCCTCCTTCTCTCCCTCCGATTCTCATCTCCGGCGACACTTCGGCGTTTCCCTACACCTTTAAAGGCGGTCTAAAATCGGCGATTCGAGTTGCGAGAATCGTGAAGGAAATCGTCGAGTTAAACCTTGAAAATGTGAAGTGGTTTGTGTTTGGGGACGACGATACGGTGTTTTTCAAGGAGAATTTAATCAGGGTTTTGGGTAAGTATGATTGGGAGAGGTGGTATTATGTGGGGAGTAATTCGGAGAATTATGAACAGAATGTGAAGTACTCATTTGATATGGCCTTTGGGGGTGGTGGGTTTGCTATTAGTTATGGTTTGGGTTTGGCTTTGGCTAGGGTTTTGGATGATTGTCTTATGAGATATGGGCATTTGTATGGAAGTGATGCCATGGTTTTTTCTTGCTTGGCTGAGTTGGGTATTGGTTTAACTCGTGAACCTGGGTTTCATCAGGTGATTTCTGTTGGTTTCTTTTGTTAAAATTATGTTTCTTCTTTGAAATCAATTGATTTTAGAGTAATGCCGTTGCAATTGAAAATGTCATTGACTGGTAGATGAAATATGGTGCGGTTGGTGTGTGTTTGTGTATCATTTAATGGCGCTCCTCCTCTGTGTGGGCTCAAGCCTCTTTGTGTATATGTAGTTATAAGTTTGTATTTTCATATGATTACATAGGAAAATTCTGTATATTACACTGAGAAGTTCATACTATGTCACACTTATCTTACATGTGATTTTTTTTTAATACTAGGGCTGTTCTTTCCATATATATAAGAGGGATGACAATTGATTAAGTTAGAACAAATACAATTATTCTCAGACTTCTCGTCCTTCTTTTTATCCTAAGCAACTTACTTTACATGGGACCAAAAGTGTCTCTCATTTAAAGAATGAATATTGAGGAAAAGCAAGATGGGGTAATGAGAAATTATGACAGAGCTTAGAAAAAATGAGGCGTTAATTCAGGCTGTCAATACAAGTCCATGATGGAGTCCTATTTTCTTGCATGTAGGCTGTAAATGGATGATAGCATAGTTTAAACAAAGCTCCTTTCAGCTCGTAATAGCATCAAAATGAACCATAATCGGTCATTACACGTCCATGGGCATGTATCTTCCTTGAAAAGTAGATTATCAGTTTTTCTTCCATTTCCTCCACCTCAGGAATAGTGGTGTCTCAAAATCTTGTGTTCAACTTCAATTAGAGCTAATTTCATGCTTTTGAATATTTAGATAAATATTGTTAACATCCTGCTTCCAGGCTTTCTCCACTAAAAGGTCTAAAATTCATGTTCTCTTCTAAATTTTGATCTTACATCGCAGGTTGATATGCGTGGAAATCTTTTTGGAATGCTCTCTGCTCATCCTCTTTCGCTGCTGGTGTCTCTTCATCATGTGGGTAGCATTGATCCTATCTTCCCTGACAAGAATAGGACCGAAGCATTGAGACATCTCTTTGAAGCTGTAGATGTTGATTCAGCCCGGATTCTGCAACAGTCTGTTTGCTATGACCATTCAAACTTATTGACCATTTCAATTGCATGGGGTTTTGCTATTGAGGTATTTGAAGGAAACCTGCTACTTCCGGATCTCCTTCCGCTGCAGAGAACATTCATGCCATGGAGGAGAAATAGATATGTTGATTCACATTACATGTTTAATGTAAGAGAGTATCCTAAAGATCCATGTGAAAGACCTGCAGTCTTCTTTCTTGAAAGTGTGATTTCTGATAACTATGTGGTGTGGAGCAATTATACTAGGCATGAAGTTGGAAACTGTCCGAGAACTAACATCATGCAGAATCTGGAACTTGTAAAAGTGTTCTCACCAAAGTTAGAGCTTGATATTGTGGAGGTAACATGCAACTTCATATTCGTAGTTCTTCAGAAATTCCTAACTCTTTTTTATAAATTTAATTTCTTCTTTCTATCTATTTCTGATTATTACCCCTGAATCTAAGAATGTTCTTTTTGTAGCTGAAGGCTCCACGTCGTCAATGTTGTGATGTTTCCTCCTCTGCCTTTGAACCAATGGTCATTGGCATCAGGCCATGTGGTGCTCATGAACTAATCTCCATGCAACGTAGTTCCCCTGCTGCTGCAGGAAGGGAAAACTTTCAGTAGTGAGGTTGAACTGAGGAATGGTTACTGCTATTCGGAGCTCATAGGGGAACCAATTTTTGGACTTTGCACATGCTCCTTTTGGAAGAATGAAAGGGTAATCTCATTAATTAAAGTGAAAACCCTACTTATATTTTCTATAAAGTAGCACATTTGAATTGGGAGTTGGGATGCTTACGAAGTCAAGTTTTTTAGAGTGGATTGCCATAATAAATTTCAATATGACTGGATTGCAGCGTGTTGGCAGATCAGAAGTTTCAGATTCTTGACGATAGTCTGCAATGTGAAAATTAGAGAATTAGTTGGGAAAATATTGTGGTTGCTTAGAAAACACAAGGGAGTAGTGAATTTGCAGAGAAAAGTTTGTAGAAAATTAGTAGCATCCCTTCCAGTTGTTTCTTTTCTTTTCTTTTCCTTTTTTTTTTTGGGTGGGGGGGAACAATGGTTGGCTATGAAGCATTGATATGTATGTGTGACATTGCCACAATATGATATGTACATAGGATATGACAAATTTCCAGAAAATTTGGACATTTTATGGCTAGAACATGACACTAGTGTTATTTCTGTGAGCACAGATGTAAATTTTATACCTTGCTGACTTCTCCCATAATTTGAAACTAGAAAAATAAGTGAATTTTATATTTCAAATGTGCCTACTTTGATAATTTCCCCTTGATAAGATGATCTTGTATCCCATTTTTGTCAACAATTACTAGTAAAAATATCTTGGCATTTGACATGTATCCAAGGAATATCCAGTCTGAAAGAAGTTAGATTTTCATGTGCTGTATTAAACACGTAGTGGATGAGTGTTGGGTGAGTGGAATTGTGTGTTTGATGTTGTATTGGATACACGTAGTGGATGAGTGTTGGGTGAGTGGAATTGTGTGTTTGATGTTGTATTAGATACCCAAATTCTTCAGTTTGTTTTCTAAGGGTGTGTGGTTTATTAGAGGGAGTGTGCATGGGAAGGCATAGAATTGAGAATGCTTATTTGTTTTGCTCTTCGCATGGAATGGCCTAGAGTTGATGCATATGATTTTGTCTTCCAATTTTTGACTTTCATGCTTATATTGAGCTCATTGCACATGCTTTGTTAAATATGTTTTTATTTTAAGGTGATTTGGAAGGAGTATATGCCCTCCTGTATGTTGTTTTTGGATACTTGTTAAAAAGTTCATGACGCGGCGCAAGTTGGGAAAAATGATTTTAACATATAGTGATCTTTCTTTCGCTGCCGGTGTTGGTGTAGCCTCTATGCCCCCCTCTCTGTTTTCTTTTTATGGTTATGCAATCATTTTTTCTTAACATGGATTTTCCCATTGATAATTGATATGGCTTGGCAGCAGTCCCATGTTGCAAACTAAAGTGGTTGTACTCTATCCTTCGGTAATTATGTTTTAGAAATTTTGTTTTGTGTCATTCTATTCCTTTTTATTTGGTTGCAATATTTGTTGTTTTGGAGTGTGTCTGGCTGCATGTCCGGACGAGACGTGATTCAAAAGTGCTTACCTTTGTTATCATTTGTTCAGAAAGCATGACAAAATCTACGAATCTTTTGTGGATTTTCAAAATGTTCAATATCTCAATTTGTTTAGTTTGAACAATTGGGACTTGTACCCTTGTTTATTTTTCTATTGTACTTGTGTGGTGACTTCGCCCACCTGTGCACCCACAATGTCATTGGCTCCTGCGTTTTCTACTGCTGCTATGTCATCCACTCGCCTTCTTGCACCATCTTCTGTGTGGCTTCTTGTCATCACCACTGTACTCACTAGTACCGTAGTAGCACTTATCCACCATGTTTGGTGCTCTCTGTGCTCGTCTTCTGCCTCTTTGCTAGGGCTCATTCTTGACATCAGATGGCAATTATATTATCTCTGCCAAATCTCTCAATTAAGGTTTTTTTCCTTCTGACATATATTGAGACAAAAAATTCAAAATTAATGACTTTTTAAATTCATAAACTTTAAATTTCTCATTAAAATCTAGCGCATGTAACAGTTGAGCTTCTAAATTCAATCTTATACCTGCAATTACTCTCCTAATTGAGGTTTTCCTTTGCATTCAGGCCTCTGCATTTTTCTATCATGCTGTGTCTTTTAATGTGTTTCATTGAGGAGAAAATGAATTGCTGGAAGATGGTCAAAGACTAGAGATGGAAGGGTGCCTAATGTCTCATTGTTGATTGAATGTCCATCCTCCAGCTTGATATGGTTCCTGGGACGAACTAATGAGCATGTTCTTTTTCTTTTTATAAATTGTTGCTGTCTCTATTTTATTTTTACCTCTTTTTTCCTCATACCATTATCCTTCCATGGCATTACTGAGTAATAGTAACAGTTTTATATTCGATAATCCAGAATGCTATTATACTATCCCAGGTGTTACCATGACTAGTGCATGAATTGTAAAGAATATTTTGTTCAATATGTTGTTCTGAAATCTTTTTTTCTTTTCACTTTTTTTTTTTCTTTGTGATAGACAGCATTGCAGCTTGGTGAGAGCCTTAAATTTGATAAACCTGCTGTTTTCTAAGACTAATTATTTGGCGTGCCTTACTATGTTTTATGTTATCACCATGGCATACTAAAGAAGTCTCAAGCATTTGTGGGACATAACAGCAGTCAGGCCTCTGAAATCTATTACATTCTGATCTTGTCTTAGAACCTCTGGAGGTTCCTTGGTCCTTTATCTGTATAGGAAAACAGGCGTGAAAAGTAAAATCCTCAATTAGACATGCTCTGTTAGCTCCATGCTTTGGATAAATCTGGTTGAATGTCACATTTAGTTGCTAGCTGCTCTAATTTGAACTTGTATACCTTCTTAGATGTATCATTTGTCTTCTGGCTTTTGCATAACTGATGGCGTATAAGTTTTCCTATCTGCTCCTGGGCTTCCTAAATTGCCTCTGAAGATGTTCAAGCTATGACTATTGGTGGTCGGTACTCGTTTTGTGCATATCTCTATATGAATTCAAGTTTGTATGTTAGTCTAATTAGGTCTGTCCAGAAGATTTTGCTTCCAAATCAGCCCTTCTAGTGCAATATATCAATTTTGCTTATTTATGATGTAACGACATAGAAAGGAGTACTATTTAATTCTGTATGTATGCTACATGGTCTTTGACATGGTTTTAATGGAATTTGGGTATTTATTTCTGATACAGTTTGTACAATCAAATTTAAACTTTAGTATTAGATGCGGCATAGATGCCGCGATTTGGGTATGAGCAGGTCAATATTTTTAGTTGTGTGTTTTGGAGAGTTGGTGCCATTTGGCCCGATTTTGTAATACCTTGGGGCTTGAGCCCCAGGAACTCAGCACTGTTGCACATGGAGATCAACTAGGCATCCCCCCCCCCCCACAATTTAAAGAATAGCGGGTTGATGCTTTTATAAAGCTTTTGTAATCTCTTCCGACTTTCTCATTCTCTTATCTCTTCTTAAGATGAAGTATCCTCACTTTCTCAATAAAACCTTAATCTCATCTAAGTTCTTAAACTTCTTTCTTATCTCTTCCTTTTTCTTCATCATCTACCTCTTGTCTCTTTATCTAGTTGGTCCTTCTAAGGTTGTAAACTTATCACCTTCATTGCTGTACCTCTCTGAACCAACTTCCTTAGAGCATGTTGTTTTCGGGATTGCTTCGAACAAGGACTCATGGCCAAAGAGGAAAGATTATGTTAAGCTTTGGTGGAAACCCCACCAGATGCGAGGATGTGTTTTCCTCGATAGCATGCCAGCGGATTCTGAAGCCACCATGAATGATACTGTATCATCACTTCCTCCAACATGCATTTCTGGTGACACTTCAAGGTTTCGTTACACTTGGCGGGGAGGTCATCGATCAGCTATCCGTGTTGCACGCGTTGTCTCTGAGATTGTAGCTCTCAACCATTCTGATGTGAGATGGTTTGTCTTTGGAGACGATGATACAGTTTTCTTTCCAGAGAATTTGGTACAAACACTGTCGAAGTATGATCATCAACTGTGGTACTATATTGGGACTAATTCAGAGATTTACGAGCAGAACAAGCTGTTCTCATTTGAAATGGGTTTTGGAGGAGCTGGTTTTGCTATAAGTTATCCTCTTGCAAAGGTTCTGGCTAAGGTCTTCGACTCATGCTTGGAACGGTATCCCCATCTTTATGGCAGCGATAGCAGAATATATGCCTGCTTGGCTGAGCTTGGCATTGGTTTAACTCATGAACCCGGTTTCCATCAGGTATCAACTCAAAACATTCTTTACATTCTAATTTCCATTCTTTTTAATGATTAGATATTGAAATATGAAACTGTGTCAGCTTGATCTTCACGGAGACATATTTGGCTTGTTGGTGTCACATCCTTTAAGGCCTTTGGTATCACTCCACCATGCTGATCACACAGATCCAATCTTCCCCAACATGACAACATACAAGGCTTTTGAACAACTATTCAAAGCAGTGAACTTTGATTCCAACAGGATATTACAGCAGACGGTTTGCTACGATCGATGGTTTTTGTGGACTGTATCAGTTTCCTGGGGCTATGCTGTTCAGATCTATGGTTACCATCTGTATTTGCCTGATGTTCTTCCAGTGCAGCGTACATTTACACCATGGCATAAGAAAAGGAAGGATCCTCTTGCCAGTTTATATACTTTCAATATCAGAGAGCTTCATGTGGGCAACTGTCGAAGACCCACCATTTTCTTTATGGATAGTGTATCATCTAGCAGAGATAAAATCAAGTCTATCTACAAGAGAAATTTGTCTGAGGATTGTGTGCCTAATAGGGATTCGCCGTGGAGGCTCCAAGAAATCAGAGTGTTTTCAAAGAAGTTAGATCTTGATATTCCCCAAGTAAGAGGCAGCTGTTCACTTAATGACTTCCAATTCCTTTCTTGTTTCAGTTGTTTAAGCACTCATGCCTTATTTTTTTACTTGCTTTGACATTTAAGAAAGTGCAATTTGTATATGGCACTTTGTTTGCACTTTGACTAGCACCACTAATGTCATTAGCTTCTTCATTCAGTTGCAGGCACCCAGACGGCATTGCTGTGATGTGTTGAATTCTTCGGCTGGCGCAGTTATGAAGATTGCCCTTAGAGAGTGTGGAGAGGATGAATTGATTTACATGCATTGATGATAAAATCTGCAGTTTTATCAAGATCTTGGCAACCGTCTGATTTGCATAAATCATGGGGTCAATGTGATATTTGAAAATGTTTGATTGCTTCTCTCGCTTCTTGGTTTCTACGGTGGAGAGAGAGAGAGAGAGAGAGAGAGGTCTCAAGCATCAAAGCCTATCGTGAAGGTCCAACGTGAACTCATTAATTTGCATTTTCCATGTTCGTTTTCTTGATATACACACTGACCAGGTGGCAAGTAAAGAAAGGTCAAAACTGTATATTTTTCATAAATTCATTACAAAGTTGTTAATCATGTGATGTGTATAGAGACCTTTAACAATCGTTGACTACGCCACTCAGCTTTATATATTCAAATGGCCACTCAACTTTTTATATTTATGCCTATTTTGGCTCTTATGTGTATGCCATTTTAAGCATGGTATTCTTTAGACGCAGCTGCAATATATATATATATCATTTGGCTTCCTTGTCTGCAGAAGAGTTTGAGCCCTTTGCCCTCTCCTCAAGATGTGTGTGTAGGCTCATCTGGACTAGTGTTAAGTTGAAGCAAGGTTTAAAGGGTAGTAAAATGCAAGCCATAGGCTCACATTGCACCTTAGATTTAATATAAGGAAATGCTATACATTATTTAGGTCATAAAATGATGACTGATATGGTTGATAAGTATCGGAAGAAATTATGCATGAAAGATTGTTCTGTAATGTTTCTGTCAGAATTCCATTGCTTTTTAATATATATTCTATTACTTATATCACAAGGAACTGTTTTTTGCCAGTTATGGTGGGCATTTTTCCTTGTGAGCATGTATTCACGGAGTCCATTGTTTTACTTGTAAGGGAGAGCATTAACTTGGAAGATGATTAAGACAAGCATTAGGAAGGCTTCTTACTTTCTACACAATAGGCCTTAACATCACATTCATATATGTGCTTCTCTTTTTATATAATGAATGCAATATAAGGTTATATGAACTCTATACAGATTTGAGTTTGTCGTGTAGATGGAGGAGCAAGAGTTGGTTTTCTTGCAGCATATGTCATCTGACTCGGGTAATATGTTCTTAGCTTAGTCTTGGCGAGCATAGAGCTGAGATTCATCTGCGCCTCCTAGGAAGTGGGAAGTACTGGCTGCTGCCTGTCTCTGCATCTGAGTGATCCTCAACATTGCAAGTGCTGGTAACCACTTTCAAGCTATGTATATATGATCTTGCTTTTATTTTCTTCATGCTGAAACGGTGATTGTGTGATGTTCTCTTCTTTGTCTGGTTCCCTGGGATTTAAAGCATCAATTAAAAACATGCCCAGGGTGGGCAATATATAAGATAGTGTTACCTTTTTACTACTAGATACTGCCTCTTGGTATTGAACTTGAGACCCGAAGCCGATGATCTCTGAAATTACAAAAAAAAAAAAAAGAAAACTAACATATATACCTATTGGTGGCATTTTAAAAAATGAACGTGTCAGAAATATTACCGAAAGTCTTAAAAATATTGATAAAAATCTTAAAAATGCTATTTAAATCTTTTAAAATACTGTTTGTTCTCTGAAAATATAACCTCCGGCCTCCTTGTCGCTCCCCCTTGCTGCATGTTATACTTTGAATCCCAATGTAAATTTTTAGTTTCTCCGCCCCCAACTTAGATAGAGATGCGGACAAGTTTCCTATTTCTACTTTTTCATCATATCACAGACAACTTTCCTATTTCTGCTTTTTCATCATATCTTTTTTGTTTTACAAATATTCTTAGTTGTTAAAACTTAGAAACCGGGTATCTGGGAGACTAGTTCTGCGCGTGATCATTCATTTCGTCATATGTTGAAAGTTTCGGAGTCTTCAATTAAAAACCAACACAAACTGTCATTTTAGCAATGAAACTGAGCTAAGACAATGCGTGCCGTGTTTTAATTTTTATTGTTTTTGACAAATGCTAACTAAAAGGCCGGTCTGCAGCCATAACAAATCACCTGATTGCCCAACGTAACCAAGATATGGCTCTCGACATCATTGAAACATATAATATGTTTTCTGAGTGAAGTCCAATTGGTAGAGGAGTTGTTAGGAAAATAAAAAGTTATTAGCAACTCCACCAGTACTTATGAAATGATTATAATAATCATATAAAACCAGTATTTCTGGGTAAGTCTGATAATGATATTAAACCAAATCTGTGATGTTGTTGGTAGTCATGTTGTTCTATTATACCTTAACTTTCCTGCTAATATACTTTTTCTCTAGCCTGCAGAGAAGGCAAGAAAAGTTATCAATAACTTGTTGAGATGGAAAGATCTCCAGATTCAAGCTTGTATGACTTGATCACAAAGGAATTGGAAAGAGCTCATTCTATTTCCTCTTCCTCTGAATCAGTCTTAAGAGTCCCCAAAGAACTCCGTGAAGGCAATGAACAAGACTATACACCAAAAACAATTGCAATCGGTCCTTTACATGCCGGAAAATCAAATTTGAGATTGAAGGAAGAGATAAAGATGAGGTACTTGCACTGCTTCAATTCACACATGAAACCAGGCAAAACAATGAAGGATCTAATCTTGGTTATCAGACAACTGGAGCAAAGAATTCGGAATTGGTATATCGAGCCCATTTCACTAACCAGCGATGACTTTGTAAAAATGATGCTCACAGATGGCTGTTTCATTACTGAGCTTATGTGGAGGTACAAGAACATTGACAGAGTTGACAGAGGTGATCCAATCTACAATATGCGGAAACCCAGATTGGCAATGTTGTATAATCTGCAACGTGATCTTTTACTGCTCGAAAACCAAATACCGTTCTTTGTTCTAGAGCATTTATATGAGTTCAAGAAAAACAATGAGTGCCACTCATTAGTACACCTCACATTGAGCTTCTTCCGCAATGTAATGCCCATGGAAGGCGAACTTCATTCTCCCAAATCTGAAACCTCTCCAAAGCATTTGCTTGATTTAGTGATGCATGCTTTGTTTCCTCATCCTACAAGAATAGCCGGGATTGAGCCAATGATGCCTCAAGCATTGTATCAAGATATAATCAGTGCAGCAGAATTGGAACTCTATGGAGTGAAATTCAAAAGAGGTAAAAGCACTAGCTTGGCAGACATTAAATTTCATAATGGGGTGCTCGAGATCCCACCTTTAGTGGTCCAAGAATCTACAGTTTCTCTCTTTCGGAACTTGTTAGCTTTGGAGCAATGTTCAGACGAGTACACAGGTCTTTTCACATCATATGCGATCTTCATGGACTGTCTAATCAATGGTGAGAGAGACGTTGAGCTGCTCCTCAGGAATGGAGTTATGCAAACATGGGTTAATGATATCCAGGAATTGGTAACCCTCTTTAACAGACTTTCAGTTGATGTTGTGGCTAATCTGGAAGACTTTCATTTTCGCCGCCTTTTTCATGATGTCAACTTGTATTGTAGCAGACCATGGAATCAACACCGTGCTTACTTAGTGAGGAATTATTATGATGTGAGGTGGGATTTGCTCAACAGTGTTTTCCTCTTCATTCTTACATTCACACAGACATTTTTCTCTGTCCTTTCTTACTATCCCAGAAATAATTGAAGTATTTACCCTTCATTTTCCCATTTTGATGGGATCACCTTTGGCTTTATTTCTGTGAAACCTGAAGGGATAGTTTCTCCTATCGATTTATTGGCTACAATGGTAGTCTCAGGGGCAGAGGTGGTAATTTGACAGTAAAGTGTCCAACGTAAAGTATGATATTGAAAATTCAAAATCAAGAAACTTGTGGGGGTTCATTTTTCCTATTTGAATGACATAGAGAAACAGCATTAAAGAGAAAAATATGTAAATTTCACAGAAGATATGCCGTTGTTTGATATTCAATACCAAAAAATTGACTAAATCTTGGTGTATGACAAGCTTAAAAGCTTAAGATTCAAGATTATTTTCAACTACCATGATGATTGCCTTGAAACTGTAGGTTGAAATAGAGGAAATTGTTTGTTAAAATGTGCCTAGATTATTTTGATTGTCACTCTTCGCAGCTGTGGTCGATTATTGCCATTGATGCCCATCCAGAGAAATGTAGAATATTTTTATTTTCAGTTTTTTAAAGTCCTGGCAAGGATGATCCTTGCGTAATTCTCTCAGGTTAACTGCAAAGATTGCTTTCATTTTTGGTTGCCATCAAAGGTTAAGATTTGGATCAATCTAATCAAATATGACATAGTTTATGCTGGGTGGCCCGAGGAGCAGGGGGAATGAGCCATCTGGGATTTCTATGGTTTCTCAGTCTACAATTTTTGGTTGATCACGCAGATGGTTTAAGTCATCGTCCCATGAATTTTGGAAAATGAGTCATGATTGAAGACATACAAGAATATTGCCATGTCTATCTATGTTAAAAACTGCAGATTTAGTCACAATTTCTTTCCCTCTATAGTTTTTTCCCCTTCATCTGGGTGCTACCCTGACAGAGATCATGCCATCTTTTACATCTCGATATGTTCACATATTCCTACCAACTGTTTTATTTTCTTCCTATCGGACAAGTATGCCAAAACCAAAGAGAGGCTTCCACTGGTTATGTTAATTGTTAGTTTTATCATTCTGATTGGCGCTCCTTTTCCACTTCTAGTAGTGACAAAAGAATGATACTCTGTGATGCGCAAAATACTTCTAAAGTAGTACTTCTCGCACGTCAGTTTGGAATTTTAGTACAAAGTATCTCATTGATCCCGGCATCTAGTCAATTTAAATTTGCAGTCCGAAGCGTAGCATACACTGATTCTAGCAGTATATGTGGTATGGTATGACGCTGGGCACCATAGACTTAGATAAAAACAACTGCTTGAACGGTCAACAAGATATCGTCAAAACAATTGAACAGTCAACAAGATATCGTCAATCCACAGTACTGTAGTGGAAAACAAGGGGGTCAGGTTTTTGCTCGGAGCTACCTTGTGAGATATGAGGTGTATCCATTCTTTCTTGCAGCAACCCGTCGCCTCCAGATATGTCAGCAGCTTTCCTATCTTCTACACCACCACCGGGAATTAACCCAAATATTACTCCTCGTACTGCCAATTCGAGCAGCCCTGACTGGTAAGTTTTGTGCGATTTGGCCTTAATTTAATCCACAACATAAACCAGAATTCACAATGCTGGAGATTTGAGATATGCTCTAATTTCTATAAGCAGAACCGCGAACTCCAGAGAGTTCATCATCTTCTGCACTCTTCCAGCTGTGCATCCAAGTCCTTTCTAATCGTAAGTATTGTGCTTTGTGAACAAAAAAACATGATGCTAAGTGGATGACTCTTTTTCATGCTACAGAATAGAGGTACCCTATTCAACTCCAACTTAGGTGGATGGACATGATATTTCCACACTCTATTTTTGGAAAGGTTCAAGTCTCCTTGGTTGCTAACATGTGCGTGTGTTGCTTTTGATACGCTTTTTGGGGTTTACCTTGTGGATGTTGCCCTTCCTGAGTTCTTGTGGCCTCTGATATTCTAACCCTTTAGGTCTAAAATTTAAACCTAATTCACTACACTTCAACATGAAGTTCTCTCACACAGTATGATATTTTATTTATTGTTAAAAAATTGTGATTCCCACCCAAAAGTGTTGGAAGAATTAGAAAGATTTCCAGTTTTAGCAACCCAATGAATCTGCAGAGCTGTGTTGGAAACATTGTATCTTTTTTTTAATCAAGTTAATTTTTTTTTTGAAGCAAAGAAAACTGAACTAACATTTAACATTTGAAACATTATAATTTAAAATTTGATTAATAACTACCCACTAAAATCATAGTTATAAGATTATGTCGTGATCACAAATATGAATAACAAAAAATAACCAACACCAACAACATTTATTACTCTAAGTCAGCGGTCCGAAACACAACATCTAACACTCCTCCTTGCTTTAGGAACCGTAAACACCAAGCTTTGTCCTTAGAAATTTGAACTTGCTAATTGGCAGTGGTTTGGTGAAAACATTTGCAAGCTGATCTTCTGTTTTATAGTAGAGAAGATCAACAATTGTAATACCAATTTTGAAAAGTCAAAGTCAAAAAAAGAAAAAGAAAATTTTATTAAGTGGGAAAACACTTTCCCAATTTCACTCATTCTCTCCCTCTCCCGGTTTACTCTCTCTCTCACGAATTCTCTCTCCCTCTCACTGTCACTCTCCCTCTTTGTTTCTCTTGCTCCCAATCTCTCTATCATCTCTCTCCCTCTCTCGATTTTGTGCTCGGTTCCGCCTCCCTCTCCGTCGATCTCTCTCTCTCTAGCACTCTCGGTCTCCGTCGCTCTCTCACCATCCCTCGAACTCTCTCTCTCGCACTCTCTGTCTCTCTCTCTCTCTCCTTTCTCCCTCACACGAGCGCACCACAGTGCGTAGCCTTTCGCGAGTGCACGCATCAGCAGTGAGTGCGCCAGCCCGCGAGCGCGCTAGGCCGCGATCACACCATCCCGTGAGCCCTCGAGCCCACCAGCCCGTGAGCCCGCGACCTGCTTTCTCTGTCGAGAGCCTTCCTGCAATGTTCGCTGCTCTTTGCCGCGACCGCACTGTTAGAAACCCTAGGCCGCGACCCTTCCACTGCACAGGTAAGGGCCGATTGTTGATTAATAGTTTAGGGGTTTTGATTCTCTTGGAAATTAGGGTTAATTGCTAAAGTGTGTTTCGGTTGGAAACATTACAGGAGTTCGGATTGTGTTGTAAGCGCACGGACGCTAAGGCTGCAAGCTACGGAAACCATAGGTGAGGGAAATTTAAATCCTTTCGATAAATCGAGTGAATTTAGTGTAAGAGGTCTTGTATAATTTAGGATGTATGTTAGATACGATTAAAATACATTTTTGACATTTGATATGTAATTTCTAGGGTTTCGTCTAAATTTTACATGAATTTAAATTGATCAATACGAAAGAAACGTGTTTGATGAAATTAGAAACTTGTTGAGTCGATTAGGATAGATTTTCTTGAAATTTGAATTGGAATTGTGGATTATTGGTCTAGGTTGACCTTTTTGGAGTTTGAAAGGAGATTTCTTGAGTATCGATAGGGCATAGGGAGTGGATACCCTCCTTAGAAGGTGAGTGGATGGTCCGTTGTGTTATAAATGAGCAAATGAGTTTAAAATTGTTTTATAAATGATTTTGTAAGATTTTTCATGTTTTATATCAATTGTTTTGTGATCGTGGGATGTCCGGACTGGATTGTGAAGCATGAATGCATCCATTGTATTTATAAATGCATATGTGCCATATGTGATTTGATGTTGCTCTATAAATTGCTATGACACGAAATTGATGATTGGTTGCTAGAAATTATGGCACATGACTTGAGAAATGACATATTTGATAAATGCATGGTGCTATTAGTTAATGGCTATAGTCATTCCCTCCACGGAGCGACCCGACGGGGTGGCGTGGTTGGGGTTTTATTGCGAGAGAGGTATACGCGGCCTCTGCTCTGCCACGTCGGACTATCCGGATTGCACCTCGGGGAGGTCCGAGCCAACGCCAAGGAAGGGGGTAGTGTTTGAAATATTGAAATGGAAAACCTCTTGGCGGGCTTTCGTCTTGGTTCGGCCAAACGCAAGACGGAAGTAATTTCGATGGGACCCTTGTGATTTTCTGAAAGAATACTTGATGTGGATGCATACTTTACGAATTACCTGATTTATTGAAAAATGTTTCGACATATATGAAATGTTATTTGAGATATACTTTGACACTCCCACATTCACCCCTCATTTATCACACAATTATACCATTGCACTCCACTCACTGAGTATTTCTCAATACTCACCCCTCCCTTTAACATTTTTCAGAGGAAATTTAGATCTGCTGCAGAAATTGGAGCTGGGGAGGATTTATTCCGCTGACTTGTGTAGGTACATAGAAATGCAAGTTCATTTTGGTTGATTTTGAAGTCCATGGAATGAAAGACTTGTATAACTCTTTTGGTATGGATTAAATTAATACTTGTTTCATATATGAGAGCAAGTATTAATGGAATCCTTACATGGTTTGTACGAAACTTGTTTATTTTCTTTTAAACTCTCATATGGGACATTTGGATTGAAATCCTGAATTTCGATACTTTCTTTTGGATTTGTGAAATTCTGTACATCTCATACCGTTTGGATTTTACTGACGCTAGCTCGTTTTTCCATGCGAGTGTTAGTAAAATCTTGCGATTATGATTTGGGACTTCTTTGTTTTAAATGTTTTAATTATGTTGAGAATTCTGGAATGGCTGGAATTGTCAAATTTTGCATGTATGCATGTACAGGAACCCCCGCCCCATTCGCGTGTCGATGCATGCTCGTGTGTACAGGGATGGACCGGATGGGTCCTTTATATGTGTATTGTCATATGATTTTTCCCATTTTTGATGGAGTGTGTATTGGATGAGTTTTGAACTGATTTGTAGCCTTGCGGAGTCCCGGTATAAGGGGAGGTTCTGCCCGTGTACCGAGACAACGCGGCGGCTGTTGCGTGGTCGATCCGAGGATCGGGGCGTGACAACAATAGTAGAGAAGATCAACAGCTCCATCTTTCTGAACTTCTCTTAAGAAAAATAATTTAATGTTAAAATGTTTAGTTTTTCTATGAAACACAAGATTATGAGAGATAGCAATAGCATTTTGGTTGTCAACAAGAATCTCCGTTCTTTCCTCATTCTCCAAGTTAAAATCAATTAAAAACTTCCTCAGAAGCTTGATTAACAATAGCTGTTGTAGCAACAAACTCTGCTTCATCAGTGGATTGAGCTACAATTTCTTTTTTTGAGCTCCAAGAAAAAACACCAGAACCAAGTGTGAAATAGTAGCTTAAAGTGCTCTTCATATCATCGATGGAACCTCCCCAATTACTATTTGAGAAACCCAACCAACTTGAACTCTTTGCTCCTTGTGAATTTAATGCCACAATCACATGTGCCTTTTACATATCAAGCACCCTCTTTGCAGTCTTGAGATGCCATTCACTTGCACAATGCATAAACTGAGACAATACTTATAGCATTTAAAATGTCAGATCAAGTTGCTATGAGATATATTAAGCAACTAATCAGACTTCTGAAATATGAGTGATCAATCTTCTCTATTCCATCTTCTTTATAGAGCTTTTCCTTTGAGTTTGTCGATGTCCTCATTTCTTTGCATTCTTCAAGTTTAAATTTCTTCAGAATCTCCTTGGCATATTTCTTTTGACAGATGAAGACTTCATATTCATTTTGTTTAATTTTTATTTCAAGAAAGAAGATCATCAATCCGAAATTTGTCATCTCAAAAACCTCCATTATCTCTTGCATAAACTTCTCTACAAGACTTGTGTTGTTTCCTGTTACTAGCAAATCATCCACATATAGTGAGATGATAAGAATGTCAGCTCTATTGTGCTTGACATATAATGTTGATTTAGATAAACTTTTAACAAATCCCAGGTTATGCAAATGTTCATCAATCCTACTATACTAAACTCTCGGAGTTTGTTTCAATCCGTAAAGTGTCTTTTTAAGAAGATAGACATTGTCTTCTTCTCCTTCCTTTACATAGCCTTTTGGTTACTCTACATAAATTTCCTCTTACAGAATTCATTCAAGAACGCTGACTTGACATCAACTGGTACACCTTCCAATTCTTTTACGTTGCAACGGTGAGCAAAAGCCTAATGATGTCAAGTCTAGAGACTGGTGTGAAGGTATCTGAGTAGTCCACACTGAGTATTTAAGCATATCCTTTGACTACGAGTTTAGCTTTATACTTGTTGATTGAGCCATTAGCATTAAGTTTGGTTTTATATACCCACTTGACTCCAATTACTTATCTGTTTTAAGATCATCAACTAACACTCATATTTTATTCCTTTCAATCATGGAAAGCTCCTCCTTCATTGTAGCAATACAATTTTGATCCGTATTGGCTTCTTCATAATCTGAAGGTTCACACAAAGCAATATTGCATCTTTGATAAATATCTGAAAGTGGTCTTGTATGTCTAATAGGACTGTCATTCACCATTTTATTCTCCCACTCTCCAATGCTTTGTTCTGTTGTGTCTAAGATAGGAAACTTGAGATTTGGCTCTTTTGAGGTTGGATCCATTTTCTTTGCATCATCCTAACTCTACTCTTCGTCTTCCATAAAGTGCACATCCCTGCTTTATAATAATTTTTCCAGTTTGTGGCTAGAAAACTTTATAAGCTTTTGCAACCAAGCTGTAACCCATAAAGATGCCTAGAAGTGCTCTTTTATCTAGCTTAACTCCCTTGATCTATGGAACGTAAGTGAAGCACAAACATCCAAATATTTTAAGGAAATTCAGAGATGGTTTATAACCAAACCATGCCTCGAAAGGTGTTTGATCCTTCACTGCTCTTGTGGGAAGCCTGTTTTGCAAAAAATAGCAGTGTTTGCTGCTTCAGTCTAGAATTGTTTTGGTAGGTTCTTCTCATGTAGCATACATCGTGTCATCTCCAATATGAATCTATTCCGTCTCTCACTTACTCCATTTTGTTGTGGAGAGTATGGAGCAGTTAATTGATGTTGGATACCTGCCTCCTAAAAAAAATGATTGAATGCTTCAAGGTTTACTCATTGCCATTGTCAGAGCTAAGAGTTTGAATTCTATACCACTCTTGTTCTCAACTCTGTCTTTAAAGTTCCAGAAGACTTGAGCCACTTTTGACTTATGCTTCAAAAAGAATATCTAACACATGCGGGTGAAATTATCAATGAACGCAACATAATATAAACTACCTTTCAGAGAAGGCATTCTTTGTGGGCCTATAATGTCAGTATGAATTAATTGTAACTTCTTTGATACTCTCCATGTTGTCTTGGGAAATGGTTTCCTACTTTGCTTTCCAAACTGGCATGCTTTGCATGTTGGAATATGATCATCAAGTTCTGAAAGATCATTTGTCATCTTCTTGGATTTCATTTGTAATAGCCCCTCATGATGATAGTGCCCGAGTCTCTTGTGCTATACTTCATTGATATTTTCTTTTATTGGAAAAACAATTTGCTCCTCCTCCAATGGATTTAGAGCAAAGCTTTTCCCTTTCATTTTTACTTTGAAAATATTTTGGCCAACTGTATCTTTAATCATGCAACTTTTTTCTTTGAACACAAATTTATAACCCCTTTCAATTAGTTGTCCAACATTTAATAAGTTTTGATCAATTTTAGAAACATACAACATATTAGAAATTGACTTTGTACCTGAATATGTTGAAATTGCAATTGTTCATTTTCCTTTCACAGTTATGTACTTGCCATTTCTGACTCGAACCTTCGATGAGTTTGCATTGCTTAGTTCCCTGAATAAATCTTTGTCATGTGTCATGTGTCATGTGGTTAGTACAACCACTGTCAATAAGCCAACTTTTACTTGATTCGATGCTAGAGAAACATGTAGCAACGAACAGGTGATTCTCCTCCTCTTAATCAGCTATCTTTGCCTCTTCACCGTGTTGTTGAATTTTGTTTTTGCAGATAAGAGTTTCATGCCCCATCTGATTGCATATAATGCACTTTGCATCAGGTCTTCTCTAACATCTAAATGGAGGATGACCCTTCTTTCTACGGTGTTTGCAAGGTGGATAGGATTTCTTCTAATTTTCATTCTTTTCTTTTACATTGGCTGATATTGTACTTGCCCTAATTCCTTCAAGGCTTTAGAGGACGAATCCATGCATGAAAATGTTATATGTGTGTTCCTTGCATCTAGATCTATTGTTTTATGTCTTTTATTGAGTTTTGGGTGCCGAAAATCGGGATTTCCGAATGGCCACGGAGGGCCGCGACTGGGGTGGTTGAGTCCCACCATTTTTGGGCTTGAATCCTCCTAAAATCGAGTGTAGGATGTTTGGAGGATACCCACAAATTTTTTCCAGTCGAAAAATGCAAGAAAAAATAGCCGGAATCGAGTTTTCCAGAAACCGGGTCGAAAAATCCGTTGCAGGACCCGTCGGGCGAAGAAGAACCGGCCCTGACCCGCGGGCGCGTGACACGCACGCACCAGGAGGCGCGTCTGGCAGGCGCGTGAAGCAAGGGCAGGCAGTTGTTCGGGTCGGATCCTGACCCGGACCGACCCGCAACCGACCCGACCGGGTCGGACCTGGACCGTTGACCGGGTCAGTCGGGTCAACCCTGACTGTTGACCAACCCGGTCAGACCTGGCTCAACACGGCTCAGCGCGTGAAGGTGCGTGAGCCGCGCGCCGCGACTGGGCGAACGTGAGCCGAGTCACGCCAGGCGCGTGGGAGGCGCGTGGCACGCGTGAAGCGCACCGCCGGTGAGCGGCGGCGCCTGTGGGCCCCGGGCGGCTCGTGAAGTCGTTAAAAATTGAATTTTTTCAATTTTTTGGGGGTCCTATATCCATAAATGTGACTTTTTGTGGGTTTTTGTGTACTGAATCACAATCCAAATGGTAAGATGCGATTCCAAGTTGTGGTGTATGGTGTCCGTTGACTCATACGCTCGCTTTGGGGTCGTACTCAAGTCATTTTGGTCTTGATGATTCATAGGGCGTACAAAAATGTGATAATAAGCCTCTCCAAGTCACAAATGTCTCTCTTAATGCGTTGAGAACTGTCGTACTAAATTTTTACAAGGAGGGTAAACTGAATGATGTGATCTGCGCGATTTTATCAGTAGATTCAGTTTATTCTCGAGAGGCAAAATCTAACGGGAATCTGAGGCAAGAGATGATGGGCCCCAGGGTGGGCACCGCGCCTCAGGGTATACGAGATAAAGAGATCTATCGTGTATGGTATAAAAGATTTGTCAAGTTAGGGCAATGCTTATTAGTGGCATATACGATGATTTAATCTCGTTTTTCGAGTCATATTCTATGGACATGTCGGTTCGACTCGTCCCATAAGAGTATAGTGTTGCTCTCTTCGGCTCCTATGTGAGAATGCAGAAGAAAAGGGTTAATCATACAATGAAGTGAATATCGAGTATGATTGCTGAGTTAATATATACGGACGAGCAAATTTTTGGATGGAATTAAGGTACTGGATGTGATCCGGTTTTTACCTGATTCATGGGAAACCGTGAAATCCTATCTCACATTTGACGAAAGTATTCGTACTTTCGTTGATGTGAATACATATTGTGAGCTCGATGAGTAGCACCTAGAGGGGAGTAGGCCACACTTGAGTCATGCTTATTCAGAGGAGTCGAGTAAGGATTTCCCCGGCGCTAAGCCAATAGCATAAGCATGCGAACGAAACTCGAGATCTAGGTAATAAAAATCATCCGAGAAAACCGACAATGAGGTACAATAACACAAGAAGAAGAAATTTGATTAGACCAAAGTAAATTGCTACGTTTGAGGTAGATTTGGCCATTTCGCTCGTGAGTGTGACGAGTAAAAATAAATATCCTTCTTCTTTACGTGGTTTGAGATTTGTCTCATTAACTATAATACCCACTGATTTCTCTCCTTTGAAATCAGGAGCAACCGACCACGTAACTCGAGATAGGAGTGCGTAATCCGTCAAATGAATCCTTAAGTTTGGAGGATTTACGTTAAGAACAGAGCATTTGTCGTTGTTAGAGGGAACGACACTTGCCATGACATTCTTAATACTGTAGGCATTCGACGGATCTACAATTAGTACCTTGTCTAAAATTGACTAGGATATGCGAAAAATTATTCCTTTCTTTTAATATGACAATTTTCTAAATTATTCTACTTTTAATCCATGATGGAATGTATGCACTTGGTGCTACTCCTTCTAATGGTTTCTTGTCGTTCTACTATTGTCTTTACATTTGATTGCGTAGATGATGATGTAAATGAATGACATAGTAGACTTAGACACATGAGGTAAGAGATGATAAATCGGTTAGTAGCGAGAGGTTTATAGGATCCGCTGACTATATTCGAGTTACCCGTATGTGAGTTTTGCCTTGCCGGCAAAATGACGAGAAAACCATTTGGCAATGCAATGAGAGCTGGGACTCCATTGCAATTCGACCATTGTGCCTTCTTTTTCTAGTGGTCTTATGAGCATGAGAGTCGGAAATGGAGTTGTGTAGATAATTATAGATACTTACGTGCGTTTCGGTTCATCCATCTGATCTCGCACAAGTCTGAGGCATCAGACTGCTTCAGAAGTTTCATAAGCGAGATTGAAAATCAGTTAGATTTGAGAGTACAGACTTTTAAGAACCGAGCGAGGACGCAAGTATTCTTCTAAACTACACATGGGGCTCTGTTTCGATAAGAGTATTACGAGTCTACTGACTATTAGTCAGTTCCCCATTTGAGCTTTGGACAGAGAGGCAGCCTGACCTTAGCCACTTGAGATTATGGGGTTGTGCCACGATTTCTCGTATTCACACGGTGAGTTAGATCCGCGAGAAAATATGTGTTCCTAGGAGAACACTAACAGCACTATAATCGAGATTGAGTCTCGTAATACTATATTTCTTGAGAATGATTTTCCTAAGAGAGATGAAATCAATTTGGACCCTACCTTTTATGCGATGGATGAGCCTAGTGGCTCGGGGAGCCCAGCGGCGGGATACAAGAATCCACTACGGATCTTGATCTCAGTGGGAGCGATCCGTAAAGAGGTAAAGATTTTTCTCTCCTCCTAAGAGTGTCGAGAATGCGTATTTAAACGTTGTTTCTCGATTGAGGGTGAGACCCTTCATTGCGACTCTAGAGGATGATGAAAAATCTAAAACGGTTCGAGAGACTCTCGAGGGTTCTGCAAAAGAGGCAAAACACCGTTTATTGAAGGCCATAAATGAAGAGAAAGAGTGGATGAGAATCAATGGGGTCTGGGACCTAGTTGATTAGCCTGAGGGCGGAATGACTATTGGGAACAAGTAGGTTCTCAAAGTCAAAATAAAGGTTAACGAATTGATGAAGAGGTAAAGAACCCGTCTAGTAACCAAAGGTTACACTTACACTGAAGGGTGGACTATCGAGGAGTCATAGTCCAATTTATCTCGATCCGTTTATCTTTCAGCGATTGTCACGAATATGGATCAGAAGTCACATCACAAGGACGTAAAGACCGCTTTCGTAGTGGAAGTCTAGATGAGGCGATCTACATGGAGCATCCCTCTGGGTTCGTTCTAGTAGATCAGGTGGATAATGTCTATTGATTTCGAAATCAACATACGACATTAAGCTATCATCTAGACAGCGGCGCTTGAGATTTCACGAGAAGGTGATATCTTATGTTTTTGTAATGATCGAGTAGGATCATTGTATCTAACTGATACGTTCCGATAACTCCTTTATGATCATGTTCTCATATGTAGGTGACATTCTGTTGGCTGGGAACAACAGAGAGTATCCAATGACCATTGGTTATGAGGTTTTAGTTCAATTTCAGATCTTGGATCCATAGGGATCGCTTGAGAATGGTGTTGACTCTTTAACAAGAGTTTTATATCAGGTAGATTCTTAAGCATTTCGAGAATAACGAACACAACCTAAAAGATACTCTTATCGCTAAAGGAAAAAGACCTGAATCTTGACACATGTCCTAAAATTTATAAAGAAATAAGGGAGATGAGCAGAATCCCTTATTCCAGTGCAAAATACATTTCTAGTGTATGCGATGAGGCATACATGACCAGACGTTTATTTTATGGTTGATCTGGTGAGTAGGTATTAATAGAATCCTGGAAGGGATCACTGTAGAGCAGTAAAAAAGGATTCTGAAATATCTCATTTGAACTGCGGACCTTTCCATGTGTTACGGATGAGGTAATTTGCGTCTGGGATTCAGATACTGACTGGGAGTAGTGATCTGAATAAACGCAAAATGTTTTATCTTCTTAGAGCAGTAAGAAGAGAACCTGTATATCTCTATTTACGATAGAGACTGAGCTTATAGTATGCTCAATTGCAGTTCATGAGAATGGTTGGTTTCAGAAATTTTCTGGAAGACTTAGAGGTTGTGACAGATAGTGGGAGGTCAGTGATGATTATTGTGATAATCAGACCGACACTGTGAACAAATGAGACCCTAAGTATAATAGTAAAGCCAAACACCTTGATACCGAAGATCACTTTATGAGAGATATTACCGAGAAGGGTATTGTGACATCTAAGTACACCTTGAAATACAACATGAGAGCTGATCTTTTCAAAAAACCCGTTGTGAGAGATTCCTTTGTGAGATAAGGAATCATTGGGTTTAGTGTACTTTAACATTTTCCTTATATACTGTTTTAGATGCTTATTTTAATATATGACATGCATGCACTATTGGGTCACATATTTAATTCATGCACTATTTGTTGTCATATATTGTGATTTTGTGATAAAAGATGTGTCAGGCAGGCATGGTCGACTCTCTCACACGAGTGACCACCTCCGACTATGAGTGAGCAGAGATGAGACGGATTCTAGTCGTAAGAGGCTTTGAGAGTAGCCCTACTAGAACATAAGTCGCCCTGATATGTGTTCAGGATGAGGTCATATGCGATATGACTGACATGGAAATACCCACATCCATGTTGCCTGTAAGTAGCCAGGTTTGAGGTCTCAGATATCACCTGCGATTTGTGATACTGTCTCTGAGATGCTCTCTCTGAGATCTCTGGGTAAAGTCTTATGTGTGGACTGAGTCCTGTACCTGTACAGTGTTAGAGAAATCTGACATATGCCTTTTGAGAGATGGGAGAATAACACTGTGGCACGTGTTTCATACCACGTGTGATGAGACGACCATGGGACAGTGGGAGCTATTATTTGAGACGATAGTTTGATCTTGATCCCCGTTCCCACTGTGTGAGACCTGAGATCCATTGGGTGGAATCTCTTATGCCCTTATTACTTTCGGCTGTTTCTAAAAGTTTTGGTTCAGTGTTGCTATTTTAGTCTATTTACCTATGGCCCGGAAGATAAATTGAGATCTAAGGGACAGGTCTAAGAAAACAGCTGAATTGAGACCGATAGATTCGAGTTTGGGAAAAGGAAGACCAATAGACATTACATCATTGTCATGTATTCATAGGTCGACCTATTGTGTTAATCCATGTTGGGATTCAAACATAATAATGAATACATAGTCGAGCAAATTGATTGGGGTCACTTTCGATGAGGAAAGTGGCTCGATGGATGTAAATGCATTGAGTCTGGGGTATAGCGAGTTATTTTTATACTAACAGTGACTACTCGATCATCCTAACAGGTGTATCGAGAAGTCTTTGCTTGCAGGTGCACTCGCCGGTCGCACGACGCCCAATCCAGTATGAAGGTCCAGTAGGGTGATGTGATAGATCGCATGAGTTGCGATCTTGTGATTGATGGAAGTGAAATACCCTAATGTACAAGTGGGAGATGTTGGTTATTTATGCCCATTATAGGCATTTGGGTAATTAAGGAATGGGGTAACTCCCATCCTTAATTACCATTAACCATACTTTGGTAACCCCCCACCAATAAAGAAAATAGGTCTTTCCTTCCTTCTGTGAGAAGACAACAATAGAGAAAGTATCTCTCTTTCCTTGTGAGTGGAGAGCAGCCATGGGCAACCATGAAGGTGGCTAGGGTTCTGCACTTCTCTAGAGAGAGAGAAAATAGAGAGAGGGATGGAGATTTTCGCGTAGGAAAATCTCCCATTGTCAAGCAAATCACCGGACATGAGGGTTGAGGCGTTGTGACACTGTGGTGGTGATTCGACTAACATCGTGATCACCATCCCGACTGCAAAATCGGATCAAGGAACGTGCCACTTGAAGATTTTACGAATTGAGGTACCCTAAACCCGATCTATTTTATTTTCTGAAAATTATTGTATGTTTCCGTTGCATGAAAATCCTAAAAATCCAACAGAAGAAGAAAAACAAGCTTTTCATTTTTTATTATTTTTTAACTGTACAGCTACCAAACTGCAGATAAAATTTAACAGTTTAATTCCAATAATTAAGTTTTTCCTTATCAGAGCCAAGGTGTTCATTGTGGTATATATTCTTCTATTAGATTGAATTTCTGTTATATTTAAATTGAAGAGAAAAAATATGTGCTAAAGAATCATAGAGGAGAAATTTCATGTTTTTTGAATTACTGGTTTTTTTTTTTTGGTTGGAGGGAAGTCTGTTAGGAGGGGCAAGGCTTTTTATAAAGGGGGCAAGGAGGGTTGTGGGGGGCTCAAATCCTCACCGGGGAGGGATGGCCCCCTTGTACATCTGGGCAAAGAGGCCGGTGGTCAAACATTGATTTGTTCAATCACCACCAAGTAGAACATTCTCAGATTAACTGTGGACGAAAACAATGAGTTATGATCCTGAAATATTCATAGGTTGACTACTGTAATGCAGAAGGTGGGTGACACGGGGGAAATCAACATCTGTGGACGAAAACAATGAGTTATGATTCTGAAATCTTCATTGGTTGACTTCTCTAATGCACAAAGTGGGTGACACGGGGGAAATAAACTATGTCAAAATTCACAGACAGCACCTCTTGTGCATGTTCACCTAATAGAACTTCCATCAAACGTTACACCTTCAATGCTGAACAGAATTATCAGCAAGGTATCTCTGTAAAAATAACCTTTTTAAGATATATTATATTTGAAAATTACAAAATATTGAGAAACTTGTGTAACTTCGCCACTTCCTCTTGGGGGTAGATGAGGTGCTTTCCAAACTTACGCATAATTTATTAATTGAAACTTTCCGATATGACTTGTAAAGTTTTCAACATTTGACAACTCTTCAAAAGGCTGTTTACTTGATCGTTATCTAGAATACACCAATTGCATTTTTCTTTAGTATAAATAGATGCTAATGTCATAGGAGCAAACATGCATCTCGTTTTCTTTCTTTCACAAGTATTCCGTATTTCCTTTACCATGCATTTGTCAAAGCTTCACTTCTCTCTATATCTTCTCTCTTTTTCTCTCCTCTTCGGAGTTGGTTTTGGAGTAGACCCGTTGTTTAATATCTGTTCAAGTTCAGGAAATTTCACTGCTACTGGAACTTATGTAGCAAACTTGAACAAGTTATTGAGTTATCTTCAGTACAAAACAACTCCTACCGGTTTTGGTGCAGGTTATGTCGGTCAGTACCAGTACCGAGCAAATGGTCTTGCTCTATGTCGAGGTGATGCTTCTGCTGAGGACTGCAAAGCTTGTGTTACTCAGGCAAGCACTGAGATTCGCAAGCTTTGTCCGTATAACAAAGCAGCAATCATTTGGTATGATTACTGTCTTTTGAAGTACTCAGACACAGATTTCTTTGGACAAATAGATGAACAGAACAAGTTCTACATGTGGAACTTGAACAATGTGAGCCATCCCACGAGTTTTAATAAGAAAACAAAGAACTTATTAACTCATCTAGCTGATGAGGCTTATGTTACTCCCAAAATGTTTGCGACTGGAGACGTGAAGCTTGATGATTCAGGGAAAATATATGGATTGGTTCAGTGCACGAGGGATCTTTCTAGCACAGATTGTAAGAAGTGTCTCCATGATGCTATAAGTGATCTCCCAAGCTGCTGTGATGGAAAAGAAGGTGGCAGAGTTGTTGGTGGGAGTTGTAACTTTCGATATGAAATTGACCCCTTTGTCAATAACTGATTTGATGCTCTTCTGATGTCTGTGTGAGACGTAGGAAATATCATCTCCATAAAATAAAGTGTCCTATGAACACTTGTACCATGTATGTCCTAGTGTTCTCTTTAATTATTTTGGTTTTATGTAGTGTTGTTCACTTGTAGTTGAATAAAGTATGATTGCTCGTGGAATTATCATGAGTTCTATCATTCTGGACATAACAAAAATGTCATGCCAAATAACTACATGAACAGGGTCTTCCATTCGATTGTCATGTTGAGACACAACATAGGGCAGCCATAGCCTATTGTAAGTTACTGCCATGTTAAGCCATGTAACGTTCTTGCTTTATGGGTCACGTGTGTATGATATCTAGTGTCACAGAGAACATAAAAGAAAAAAGAAAAGAGATTCCTAGAGATGTACTTTGTCTGATGTAAAATATAAAAGGAAGAAAATGGGGCCAAAAAGACACGGAAGTGAGCACTATTTAGCACAAGAAAATATCATCTAGCTCCTTCGTTTCCTCTGTGTTTTTCCTTCATCTTCTACCGCACTTCATCATCAACAGAAGGCTATGCTGAGTATCTGGGCTGATATATATATTCAAACTTTTAGCATTTAAAACCAACAAATCTCAACAGTCGAAACATATTTGGATTTTCTATGTTTTTTTTTTCCTAATTATTATCTTAAGATCAGAAAATAGAAGAGCATGGACGAGTTGTGGTGTTGTGGCGCATGATGATAATGGTTCAGGGATTCAACATATGACCTTTTTTTAGCAGATTGATGCAGATATGACTCTTTAAATATATAGAGAAAGCGACATCTTGGAAGCAGTTATTCAGTAGCACAAGAGGAGAAAAAAAAAAAGAAAAATTTGTAAACCTTTGAATTTAAGAATTTGAGAATTTGAGAATTTGAGGAGAAATGATATGAAAATTATTGTTATTGGTTTAGAAAAATCGATTGGGACTTGAAAATAGACTTTTTGGAATTGATAATGTATAAGGAGTGAATACCCTTTCGAGAAGTGAGCGGATGGTTATGTTTCCTATGAATGAGAAATTGCTTTCAACCATGGTTTTTCAATTGAATTTTTAAATGAGTATGTGGAATGAAAATATCTTGTGATTGTGGTGAGCCTTGAAATAGATTTTGTGATAAAGCCATGACTCTTGAATTTGAATGATAATTTATTTGCGCTATGTTACGGTTAAATACTCATATGAATTGTGAAATGTTGCTCTATTTTATACATTGAACATGAATTGATTATGAAATTGAATGTGGTAACGTGGTGCTGGATATGAAACGACTATAGTTTAAGTTTGTTGTGGACTGAGCTATCGGGGCGGCATGGTTAAGGTCGGTTAAATTTGGTTGGGGGTAGGTGGTTGGAGAGCCTCCACTAGCCGTCAGATAATGTGGTAACAACCCACGGAGCTTCAGGCTAATGCCAAAAAAAAAAAGGGATTTTATAAAACCTGTGGAAAATTTCTTGATGGATTCTGCCAACGGCTATTGATAGAATAATATTTTCGACACATCCCAAAATTGTGAAAAAATGAATAAAAACTGTTTGATTCGATTATATGAGTCATGGTGGTTTAATACGAATGATTTTATGTGAATGAATTTTTTTATTGCATTAAATTATATTTGATACATATATTTGACATCACCACTTTCACCCCTCATTTATATGCTGCATACTATTGCACTCCACTTACTGGGTGTTTAAAATATTCACCCTCTCATTTTTAAAAATTCTTTCCGGAGAAAGTATAGAATGACGACGTCTACCGGTGCCAATCGGAGGATTATTTTTGGTTGATTTTGAGTAGATATAGATTATATAATCATTTTGGGAGTTGTAGATCATCAGACCATAGAAAGGAAGTTCCGTATATCTCATATTGTGTGGATTTTATTGATACCGGTTGAATTCTTTGAGCAAGTATTAGAAAAATCCGAACGACTATGATTTAAGACTTCATTCTTTTGTATGGAATTATTTTTGAGAAAATATTTTATCTTGTATTCGGACATTTGGATTGTAATGATACATTTCGATATACTATTCTGGTTTTATGAGTTTTATAAACTATCTGAGAATTCTGCATTGGCTGGGATGCCACACTGCATGTATGCATGTACAGGGATTTCCGATTGTGTGCCGATGCATACATGTGTGTACAGGGATGGGCCTAATAGATCCCTTGTGTAATACCCAATTAAAAAAAAAAAGGAATTTAAAATTAGGGCTTAAAGCCCTAATTTTCTTTCATTTCCCCTTTCTCTCTTTCCCCTCTCTTCTCTCTCTCTCTCTCTCTTTCCCTCTCTCCCTCTCTCCCTCTCTCCTTTTCTTCTCTCTCCTCCCGATCCCCCGCCGCCGCGCCTCTCTCTCTCCTGCTGCCGTCCTCCGCCGAGTGCGATCGCTGCACCACAGCAAGCGCTGCACCACAGCGAGTGCCCTCCAGCGCGCGAGCCAGCGCTCGATCAGCGCACGAGCAGCGCGCGACACCAAGCGCGCGACCCCAGCGTGCCCTTGCGCGCCTCTGCCCGAGCCCCTGCGCACCTCCAGCACGAGCGCAAGCGCTCCAGCGTGCGACCCACTGCGCGAGTGCTCGATCCAGCTCGCGAGCGCGACCCTAGCCACTGCGGCCCAGTCCGGCCCGCGGCCCAGCAGACCCATCAGGCCCGTAGCCCATCAGCCCGCGGCCCACGGCCCACGGCCCACGGCCCGCGACGACCCGTGACAGTCCGTGAGCCTCTGCGAAGGTTTTTGACCAAATCAACGGGCAAACGAAAGCTAGATCCGAGATCCGAGAAACTCTAGGTGAGAGAAACGAAATCTCTTCAACCTTTGAATAAATTTTGTCAAATTAGGTAGCATTAGTTGGTTTTAGATTCGAATTAAGATTTATTTTGATTTTGGTTATTTACTTATAAATAGAATGAAATTGATGACAGTGAAGTTTATAAATTGAGAAATTTAGGGTTTGTACGAATTTAAGAAAAACGATAAACCCTGAAATAGTCGGAAATTGATGAAAATCGTGATGATTGATTAGGTTGGCTATTTTGGTGATTCGATTGAGGGGAGTATTGCATTACGTATTGTGGTTTTATTGGGGAGTGCGCTATCCTCCCCAAAACAATGAGTGAGATTTATTTCAATATTTTTGTTTAATATGTAAATCATGTTTTACAACATTTTGATAATTAGCATGATTTGTCGTATGTTGGAAATGTTTTGACTGATTTTAAAATTGACTTTTGTGAACCGTTGGAGTGTCCAAAAACTGTATTGAATTATGAAATTATGCATCCATGTGGTTGAAATGTATAATGTGCCATTTTATGCTCTATGTTGCATTGGTTTATGAACCTGATTTCGGCACATTTTGATATGATATTGATTTTTGGCTTTGAGAGCTTTGATATGTATTGTTCCGTAGCTACGAAGGACACCGTGAGAGGCGCTTTGGTGGCGTCTGGATATGCCTAGGCCTGGGGTATCCCACGAGTTATCGTGATTTGATTATCGACACGGTACTAGCCAGGTTGAATCCGAAAGGGGGAGGATTTGGATTTGGATTGGATGTCCTCTCCAAGTCTAGCACCTGGACGAGGTTCGTCGCCAACGCCGGGGTAGAGAGCACTTTAAATAAAATTGCATATAACACCCCCGGTGCGCCTATCATAGGTCGCGGTAGACCTCTGGCAGGACATTTTTGGCTGGCAGCTCTATGATTTTAATGACAGTGCTTTGGATGCATATTTGACTTGAAAATGCGTGAAATGATATATTGTTGAAATGAAAAGTATGATGATTTGAAATATGATTTATATATTTATGTTTTGACACTACAGTTTCACACTCCATATTTGACGATTGCATTGATCCACTCACTCACTGAGTATTCTTTCCCGAGTACTCACCCCTCATTTCCCTTTTGTTTCAGAGATAGTATTTGACAAGAAGTGTCGCTTTTAGGACGCTCAGTATCTTTGGGAGATCAGGCCTGGACTCGAGGAGTCATTGTGTATCTCCGCTATAAAATTTGTATTGGTGATATATTTGTATTTTGAGATCTATAGATGACCATTTTTATAATTCTGGGATGACTGTATAAATATGGACATTTAAATTGTGGAACTCTCATGTCACTGCATGAAATTGCATTGAGGCATTTCTTCTTCGTTGCGTTTGTATTTGGGAATGTGTCATGTCTTAGAAGTGTTCTCTAGGATCGCTCGGTGCCTCCTCTAAATCACAGGAGGGGCGACTGGCGGCTGTCCATGCCTTTGATGGGGGCATGGCAGTAGGTCTGTGGTTAGGACTGTGGAGAATTATTTGTTAGCCTTGCGTTGCCCTGGATTGTGCAGTATGAATGATCTGGGTTGTTGTTGAGGATAATTTATGCATTTTGAGGCCGAGATGGCCATTTTTGGACAGATAACAGGTTTATTTTAATATGGGAGACCTCCGATATATGGAGAGATTCTGTCCGATTTTCTGTAAAAGTACGGCCGGCATCTAGGGTAACGGGCGGCTACTCACGAACCCCGTTCGGGGCGTGACACCTTGCATGTGTATTGTGTATATGATTTCTTATTTGATAAATTTTATATTTTGGAAAATTTATTGTAAAATTGGAATGTCTTGCGCTATCTCGGTATATGGGAAGGTCATGCCCGTATACCAAGATAACATGGCGATTGTTACGTGCTCGACGGGAGAGTCGGGGCATGACAATTCTATTGGTATCAGAGACTAGGTTCACAATTTTGAGTGTTTAAAAGTTTGAATTTTCTTCGAATATCCCTGATGGTTTTCAAAGGTTTTGAAATGTATGCTATTTTAAAAATTTTGATTTTTAAGAATTTACTTTTACAATATGTACAGGGTTTAAATCCAGATTTAAATCTATTAATTCATTAGTTCATTGAATGAACTGGGTGGAGCATTTTACAAACGGAGAAAATATCACCATGATAATATATATATTATTTGTATATTATATATTTTAAAATAAAATAAAATCCATATATCCTAATTCACAATCAATTTTTTTTGAATCGATTTGAACGGTTGATCATTTTTACATGTTTTACCGGCTTTAAATAGTTTTGAGTGAGTTTAATTTTATCCAATTTAATGATGAAAATCGAATCAAATTATAGAATAGTTTCTGATCAAAACGGTTGAACCGGTAGCTCCAATCCGATTTTAAAAACGCTGCTTATCATATACTTAAATGATTTTTTTTTTTTTTTTAAACTAATGTTATGACCTGCTACAAGTGATGATCTGCTATCAAGCCACGCACCTCTATCAAAGGAAATTAAACATGGGAATATGGAAGCAGATAACATAATCAAAATACAATGTCTAGACTCGCTTGTCGCCATCTTGTATGTGATAATGTGGAAAAAAGAGATTAAATAAAAAAAAAAATCAGTAACTTTTCCTTTCTCGTAAAAGTTGGCAAAATTTCTATTGTTCAGTAACTGTTTACGTTTAGCATGAAGACCCGATTCAAGCAGTACGAAACACTTCTATAACAACTGACCATAACACATAAACTTGATGGTAAACAAAATCACATATAAAACCCTCCTTGACCAACTATTCTACATCTAGATTTAATAGAACACAGAAAGCCACATGTCTCAGCCTCAAAAGCACAACACGTCTATCAAAATAGGGATCTAACTCCCTTGACTCAATGATCTGTACCCTCTAACTCCCTCTTGACTTCGGATCACCTGAAAATAAGAAATAAAGGGATCAATATAAACTGAGCAAATACAATGGAACTAATAGCATGCATAGCAGGTATAGCATGCAAGAGGAGATCAATATTATCATGAATAAAACAAGATATCCGAATGTACAATAACATGAGCACAGATAAAAATCAAAAAGAAGAATATGTCGTCTCAAAGCACTCTTGAGGGAAAGATTGGTATTATTGTATCTGGATTCATTATCCATTTCCATTTCTATTGCACTTTCTTTTATCTAATAGTTAAAGAAAGAAATACAATGTCAAACCAAATTAGAATTTGAGGGTAAGCCAAAGAATACACTTTTCAATAAAATCTGGAGTTTTGGGTTAAATACGTCAAGCATTTGAAATTGATACAATCAAAGATTCTAACTTTCATCCGCCGGTTTTATAAAACTTTTGAAATTGTTTAACCTAAGCACACTTCTTAAACTTTGTCCACAGGTTTCGCAAAGTTTTTAGAGAAATAATTAAGTTCTTATTTTTCCTTTCCATTGCTTTATGATTCATAACATATCATTAGCAAATAAAACAATAACTCATCATAAAGCTCAACATGTATTTTGCTATCACACATAATAGTTAAGCATGCCACATAGTTGTTTATTTCATGTTCACCAAAAAAAAAAAAAAAAATTTAATATTTCATTGCACACTGCACTTGAAATCTTAGGTAATTTTCAGCTTGAACAATTCTTAGTAAATGAGTCTTAACTTAAGCTCCACACCTAGGTTTAAGGGGTTTCAAACATCCACTTAAAACTAAGAAATAAGACTGTAATTTTTATACCAAGAACTAGACTCAATTCCAATCAAACAAAAATACCCAACTCAATAAAGTAATAACATGAGGTTTATGTAGATTGCAGGAATTTTAGTAAAATTAACACATATTGAGTTACACATATTACATTAAAGTGATTTAAGTGACCATTTAAAATTAAGATATAGGACTACAATATCTATGTTTAGAGTGCAACCTAATTCAGTCTAGAAGATAGTTCAAATTGGGCCAAAAACTTACACTAAAAATAGAGTAGTAATTGAAATATGATAGATTTATAGAAAAAATGTGTTATTTTTGATATATCAGTAAAAATTCATTTTTTAATAAAAATTTTTCGTATGATATGTTATTTTAAATCTCGAGAAGTCTAATCTAATTTGAAGAAAATTTTATTGAAATTGGAGTTTTGAAGTAAAAGTTTAAAGAATAAGGTATGATCATACTATCAAACTGAACGGAATTTCTAAATTTTCATATCTCTGGTCTAAAAATGAAATTTCTTCACTCATGTCTTATCATGATATCGATGTAAAAAACATATCAATTAAATATACATATGTATGGCACTTGTCTCGTAATTCTTCTTTGGATCTTTTAATTTTTACTCACCAAACTTTAGAGTTTCAAGATTGTTCTCTATGGTCTGTAGTACTTCCCAAAGACTACAGAGCTTGATGGAATTAGGGGTGAGTTTTTGTTAGACAAAATGGGAATAACGGATTAGGGTTTTTGGAAGTGAAGAGGATGGAAGCTCCCTTTCTCTCTCTTAGCGGGGTGTGGACCCCTTCATTACTTAATTGTTTGACCTTAAAATAAAACCATAAATATAGAAAACCAAACATATTTTGCACAATAAAAGTCAATAAATTTTGCACAATACATTGTGAAAATTTTAAATCTGTTAAAAATATATATATATAAGGGTAAATAAAAAGGTAAATGCATGCTTTTGAATTTTACCTAAATAATTTTCTATTTTGAAGAACGGGACCTTACAACTAGTCTCCTGCTAAATTGCTGCTCTTTCATGCCATGACATGTTCGACATGTTTTACTTGCACGTGGGGAGAAATGGTATGTACTAATAATTTAAAGAAGCATATGCTGACCTCGCATTGTCTTCCAGATTCATTAACCAGGCCAACAACCAAATAAATTTTGAAACCTGTTCGTGCCAAACCATGTCTTTGACCACCTGAAGCCAACAACCAAGTCAATATAACTCAGAACAAAGAAAGAAACCTTAGAGCGAGTGTGAATCGAGCAAATTTAGAATGGGAGAAAAATCATAACTTTGGAATAGGAGGCGTAGTTAAGGTGGCGGCTGCATTTGTCTGAAAGAAAAGCAATTTATCCACATGGCCTGTTGGTAAATGTTTTGAACCTGTCCAGGCTGAAAAAGCATACTCGTTCTACAATGCTTGATGCTACTAGTTCTAAAGAACACTGCTCCTTTTGAAATGTGAAACCAGATCCTACAAATTGCAAGGACTCAAATCCTAGAATACACGCACACCCCCATTCATTATTCTAAAGATGCATATATTCTTGATGTTGCACGGAGTTGTTATCCCGTAGAGTGCTTGTCATGGCAGGCGACAAACAACTTGGACCTAATCCTGTAGTTGATTTGCTCAAACAAATACATTACACTTTTTTTCTGAAATTTAACAGAGCCATTCAAAAGAAAAGGTCATCATCATTAGTTATATCTTTTGTTGACCAAGTCCTTGCACATATGTTCAGTATAAATAATGATAAAACCCTGCTGCTGCCAAACCATCTCTCACAAGTTTTTCCCCATTCTAAGCATCTAAGTCACACATTCTCTTAACATGTATTTCTCAAAGTTCAGCTTCTCTTTGTCCCTTCTCTCCCTTTCCCTTCTTCTTCAACTTGGTGTGGGTGTTGGAGCTGATCCATTAGCTTACTCTTGTACGAGTTCTGAAAATTTCACACCAAATGGCACTTACGCCTCAAACTTGTCAAAACTATTGGGCAATTTATACTTCAAAACTGCTCCAACCGGTTTTGGTGTTGACATGGTTGGTCAATACTCCCAGAACCAAGTGAATGGGCTCGCTTTATGTCGCGGTGATGTCCATGCCACAGAATGCCAAACTTGTGTTGCTGGGGCAAGCAGCGAGATTGGAAAACTCTGCCCTTGCAACAAAGAAGCAATCATATGGTATGATAACTGCCTTTTGAAGTACTCTGACATGGATTTTATCGGTAAAATCGACAACCAAAATAAATTTTACTTGGTGAATGTGAACAATGCAAGTGATCCCACCACTTTTAATCAAAGAACAAAGCGACTTTTGAGCTACCTATCTAGTGAAGCATATGCTGCACCCAAAATGTATGCTGCCGGAGAGCTAGAGCTTGGAGGGTCAGACAAGCTCTATGGGTTGGTACAATGCACAAGGGATCTTTCAAGCAGTGATTGTCAGAAATGTCTTGACGATGCAGTGAGCGAGATTCCAAGCTGTTGTGAAGGGAAACAAGGAGGCAGAGTTGTTGGTGGAAGTTGTAACGTAAGATATGAAATTTATCCCTTCTTTGGGTAAAGCACATGCTTATATAGGCAAATAAGTGCTGCAGAAGCACATCTTTGTCCCCTTTGTATTTGTTCGAATCTATTAATTTATGCATATTTAATAAAGAGAATTTTTTCAGAATAAAATCTTCACCGTCATCTCTACTTGAGTGGTGTTCAAAATTGTCAACAACATCAAATACCAAATTATCGCCGTCACGCCCGGACTCTCAGATCGAACATGCAACAATAACTGCGTTACCCAAAAATACGGATAAACATAACCTGTATACCAAGATACCGCAAAACATTTATCAATATCTACCCATTTATCAAAATGATTTAACAAATCTAAACATACAAGCACAAGACCATCCATGCCATTCAAATCCAAATACATACATAATGCCAAGCTGACCATTCCAGTCAATTTTATAGAATATAAAATAAATCCCTACTCAAGAGATTCAAACCAATTAAATCAAAAACAATTCCCAAATAAATTTTCAATTAATCAAATAGGTGCTCAATACACATATTCAAAACCAAACGAAATTTAAAATCTAAAATCAACAAAATAGTATTCAAGATAATTCTTCAAAAATAGTTACAACCAATGGCTCCATAAGCGTCAACTAATATCTCAAAATATAATCAAAAGAAGCCAATAACCAAAGAGATTTTCAAAAAATATTTTCGGTTCACCTTAAGATAGAGGTTAATCTCCAAACTAAATGTTCTGTGAAAAAAAAAATAAAATGAGAGAAATGAGTATAAACAATATTCAATGAGTGGATTAATATGTTATGCAATGAATGAGGGGTGGATGTGCATATGTCAAATAATATTTCAAAGAAAATCATTTTTATCATATTTAATTTCACAAATGTTTTACATAAATATCAAGATTGTTCGATCATATCTAGATATCACAATAAAACACAATGAAACATAAAAAAGAAGAATATGTGTCTCAAAGCACTCTTGAGGGAAAGTGTGTTATTATTGTATCCTGGATTCATTATCTATTTCCATTCTTATTGCACTTTATTTTATCTTATTGTTAAAAGAAAAAAATAAAATATCAAACCAAATTAGTATTTGAGGGTAAGCCAAAGAATGCATTTTTCAATAAAATCTAGACTTTTTGGATTAAATATGTCACGCCCCGACCCGGGATCGTGAGCAGCCGCCCGTTACCCTGGATGCCGGCTGTATTTTTACAGAAAATCGGGCAGAACCTCCCCATATATCGGAGGTCTCCCATATTAAAATAAACCTGTTACCTGTCCAAAAGGGGCCATCCCGGCCTCAAAATGCATATATTATCCTCAACAACAAATCAGATCATCTTAATGCACAATCCAGGGCAACGCAAGGCTAACAAACAATTCTCCACAGTTCTAACCACAGACCTCTACTGCCATGCCCCCGTCAAAGGCATGGACAGCCGCCAGTCGCCCCTCCTGTGATTTAGAGGAGACACCGAGCGATCCTAGAGGACAATTCTAAGACATGACACATTCCCAAATACAGACGCAACGAAAAAAGAAATGCCTCAATGCAATGTCATGCAGTGACATGAGAGTTCCACAATTTAAATGTCCCTATTTATACAGTCATCCCAGAATCATAAAAATGGTCATCTATAGACCTCAGAATACAAATACATCACCAATACAAATTTTGCAGCGGAAATACACAATGACTCCTCAAGTCCAGGCCTGATCTCCCAAAGATACTGAGCGTCTTAAAAGCGACACTCCTTGTCAAATACTATCTCTGAAACAAAGGGAAATGAGGTGTGAGTACTCGGGAGAAGAATACTCAGTGAGTGAGTAGGTCAATGCAGTCATCAAATATGGAGTGTGAAACTGGAGTGTCAAAACATAAGTATATAAATTATATTTCAAATCATCATGCTTTTCATTTCAACAATATATCACTTCACGCATTTTCAAGTCAAATATGCATCCAAAGCACTATCATTAAAATCATAGAGCTGCCAGCCGAAAATGTCCTGGCAGAGGTCTACCGCGACCTATGACAGGCGCACCGGGGGTGTTATATGCAAATTTCTTTAAAGTGCTCTCTACCCCGGCGTTGGCGACGAACCTCGTCCAAGTGCTAGACTTGGAGAGGATATCCAATCCAAATCCAAATCCTCCCCCTTTCGGGTTCAACCTGGCTAGTACCGTGTAGATAATCAAATCACGACAACTCGTGGGATACCCCAGGTCTAGGCATATCCGGACGCCACCAAAGCGCCTCTCACGGTGTCCTTCGTAGCTACGGAACAATACATATCAAAGCCCTCAAGGCCAAAACCAATATCATATCAAAATGTGCCGAAATCAGGTTCATAAACCAATGCAACATATAGCATAAAATGACACATTATACATTTCAACCACATGGATGCATAATTTCATAATTCAATACAGTTTTTGGACACTCCAACGGTTCACAAAAGTCAATTTTAAAACCAGTCAAAACATTTCCAACATACGACAAATCATGCTCATTATCAAAATGTTGTAAAACAGGATTTACATATTAAACAAAAGCATTGAAATAAATCCCACTCACGGTTTTGGGGAAGGTAGCGCACTCCCCAATTACACCAAAATACGCAAAACAAGGCGCCCCTCAATCGAGTCACCAAGAAAGCCAACCTAATCAAATCATCACGATTTTCATCAATTTCCGACTGTTTCAGGGTTTATCGTTTTTCTTAATTTCGTACGAACCCTAAATTCCTCAATTTATAAACAAATCAACTAATGCTACTTAATTTGACAAGGTTTATTCAAGGGTTGAAGAGATTTCATTTCTCTCACCTAGGATTCTTCGGATCTCGAATTTAGCTTTCGTTCGCCCGTTGGTTTGGTCTAAAACCTGAATGTTTCCAAATTTGAAACAATTGCGAACAATTTAAGTCCAATACTAAAGAATTTCGAAACCCAAGTGCGAAAATCGAAACTTAGAGTCATTTACCTTCGCAGAGGCTCACGGACTGCCACGGGCCGTCGCGGGCCGTGGGCCGCGGGCTGATGGGCTGGCGGGCCTGGTGGGCCGGCGGGCCTGATGGGTCTGCGGCCTGGTGGGCCTGCGGCCTGGCAAGCCGGATCACGCGCTAGAGCGCGCTCGCGCTCGTTCTGGCGCTGGCGCTGGCTCACGCGCTGAAGCGCACTCGTAAGCTGGATCGTGCGCTGCTCGCGCTGTGGGTCGCACGCTGGAGCGCTCGCGCTCGTGCTGGGGCGTGCTGAGGCGCGCTGGGGTCGCGCGCTGGGGATCGCGAGCTGGGGATCGCGGCTGCTCTCGCGCTGTTCGCGCGCTGCTCGAGCGCTGCTCGCGCGCTGCTCGAGCGCTGCTCGCGCGCTGCTCGAGCGCTGCTCGCGCGCTGCTCGAGCGCTGCTCGCGCGCTGTTCGCGCGCTGCTCGAGCGCTGCTCGCGCGCGGTTCGCGCGCTGCTCGAGCGCTGCTCGCGCTTAGGCTGGGTCGCGCTGGGACGCGCTGGGGCGCGCTGGTGCTCGAGCTGGGGCGCGCTGGTGCTCGCGCTGGGGCGCGCAAGTGCGAGCTGGTGCAGGGACCGCACAGGGGCGTGCAGGGGCTCGTGCTACGGCGTGCTCGAGCGATCGCGTGCTCACGCGTGGGAGGGTCGCGCTGCAGCGCTCGCGCGCTCACGAGGAAGACTGCGCGGTGGCGCTAGCGCTCGCGCGGAGATGATCGCGCGGCTGTGCTCGGGCGGTCGCTCGCGGCGGAGGATGGCAGTGGGAGGGGAAGAGACACGGCGGCGGGGAGAAGGGAAAAGAGAGAAGAAAAAGGGAGAGAAGAAGAGGGGGAGAAGAGAAGAGAGGTGGAAAGAGAGAGAGAGAGAGAATGGAAAGTAATTAGGGCTTTAAGCCCTAATTTTAAATATCCCAATTTTTTTTTTTTTTTTTTTTTTTTTTTTTTTTCTGTTGGGTATTACATTTTCTAACCCCCTAAAAACAAGTCTCGTCCTCGAGACAAAAGAAAACTATACAGAAAATAGATGGGAGTACTGTTTCCTCATGGCTTCCTCAGGCTCCCAGGTTTGTTCCTCAACCCAATCGCTCCTCCACAAAACTTTGACAAGAGGAACCTCTTTGCTCCGTAGCTTTCTGACCTGTCGATCCAAAATAGTCACGGGCTGGACAGGTAAGCTCAAGTCCTCTCGAAGCTCAACTGGCGGAGCCTCTAAAATGTGTGAGGGATCTGGCTGATATCTCCTAAGTACTGAGACATGAAATACATCGTGAATATGCGATAGGTCTGCTGGCAGCTCCAATTTATATGCTACACTTCCGACCCTCTCAAGGATACGGAAGGGCCCAATATACCTGGGACTCAGCTTCCCTCGCTGCCCAAATCGAATGACTCCCTTCAAGGGAGATATCTTTAAGAATACCATGTCTCCCACAGTAAACTCTAGAGGTCGCCGCCTACGATCTGCATAGGATTTCTGTCTATCCTGGGCGGCTTTCATCCACGTACGGATAATCCTCACTTTCTCCTTCGTCTCCTCTACCAGCTCAACATTGGTGAGTCGTCGCTTACCAACCTCATCCCAGCACAACGGGGTACGACACTTCCTCCCATACAATGCCTCGTAAGGTGGCATGCCAATGCTCGCCTGATAGCTATTATTATAGGCGAATTCCACCAACGGAAGATGTCGATCCCAACTCCCCCGGAAATCCATAACACATGCCCTAAGCATGTCCTCTAAAGTCTGAATAGTTCTCTCTGACTGACCATCTGTCTGGGGGTGATACGCTGTGCTGAAATTCAGTCTAGTACCCAAAGCCTCCTGCAGACTGGGCCAAAAACGGGATGTAAATCTGGGGTCTCGATCTGATACTATCGACACTGGAACCCCATGCAGTCTCACAATCATATCAATATAGAGGCGTGCCAACCTTTCAAGCGAGTAATCACCCCTAATCGGGATGAAATGTGCGGACTTAGTAAGTCGGTCAACTATCACCCAAATAGCATCATGCTGTGCCGAAGTCCACGGTAATCCCACTACAAAATCCATCGTGATATGCTCCCACTTCCACTCAGGAATGGGAAGGGACTGCAAAGTGCCAGCTGGACGCTGGTGCTCAGCCTTCACCTGCTGACATACAAGGCAACAAGCAATGAATTTTGCAATTTCCCGTTTCATACCCGACCACCAATAACTGTCTCTGATGGTGCGGTACATTTTGGTACTACCGGGATGTAAAGCATAGGTAGATGAATGAGCCTCCTCAAGAATAGCCCTGCGGAGATCACTATTTGCCGGTACACATACTCGATCTCGAAAAACCAACAGTCTATCCTTGCGAACTCTAAAGTCGTCAATATCACCTCTGCTGGCTTTCTCATAAATATCTCGGAGCTCTTCGTCACTCTGCTGAAGCTCCCTGATACGATCGAGCAAACTCGGTCGAACCTCAAATCTGGCTAGTATAGCTCCCTGATCATCACTAGCCAACCTGACTCCCAAAGCTCGGAGTCCCAATAAACACGAGAGATAAGTACTCTCGGTAGTCTGAGAAGAGGAAGATGACTTCCGACTCAAGGCATCAGCCACCACAGTAGCCTTGCCCGGATGATAATCAATAATGATGTCATAATCCTTTAACAGCTCTAACCATCTCCACTGCCTCAAATTCAGCTCCCTCTGAGTGAACAAATACTTTAGACTTTTGTGATCTGTAAACACTCTGCATGTGACCCCATATAAATAGTGGCGCCATATCTTTAGCGCAAAGACTATGGCCGCCAACTCCAAATCGTGCGTAGGATAATTCACCTCATGCTTCTTTAGCTGCCGCGAAGCATAGGCGATAACTCTACCATCCTGCATCAATACACAGCCCAATCCCTGCCTGCTGGCGTCACTGTACACCACATACTCTCGACTACTCGTGGGAAGGGCTAGAATCGGAGCGGACGTCAATCGCTGTTTGAGCTCCTGAAAGCTCACCTCACAACGATCATCCCATACAAACTTGACACCTTTTCGCGTCAATCTAGATAACGGAGCCGCAATTTGAGAAAAGCCCTCTACAAACCTACGGTAATACCCGGCTAGACCAAGAAAACTCCTGATCTTAGTCACTGTCTGTGGCTGCTCCCATCTCAAGATAGCCTCAACTTTTTGCGGATCAACAAAGATACCTTCCGCAGAAACTACATGGCCAAGAAAACCAATCTGCCGCAACCAAAATTCACACTTGGTGAACTTGGCATAAAGCTGTCTCTCACGAAGAGTCTGCAAAATCACCCTAAGGTGCTGAGCATGCTCATCATCACTCCGCGAGTAGACTAAGATATCATCAATAAAAACAATGACGAACCGATCCAAATAATCGTGAAAAATTCGGTTCATTAGGTCCATAAATGCGGCAGGGGCATTAGTCAGCCCAAACGGCATAACCAAAAACTCATAATGTCCGTATCGAGTGCGAAAAGCTGTCTTAGGCACATCCTCGGCCCTAATCCACAATTGATGGTAACCCGACCGGAGATCTATCTTCGAGAATACTTTGGCACCCTGTAATTGATCAAAGAGATCATCAATACGTGGTAGTGGGTACCGATTTTTAACGGTAACTTTGTTCAGCTGTATATAATCTACACATAGCCGAAATGTGCCGTCCTTCTTTTTCACAAACAACACCGGTGCACCCCACGGAGACGTGCTAGGACGGATAAACCCCTTATCCAGCAACTCCTGCAGCTGGACCTTGAGCTCTCTCAGCTCAGCCGGCGCCATCCTGTATGGCGGCATAGAGATAGGGGTAGTCCCCGGAGCTAAATCGATCTCAAAGTCAAACTCCCGAACAGGTGGTAGTCCGGGCAGCTCCTCGGGGAAAACATCAGGAAAGTCCTGTACCACTGGGACATCCTCCAGTCTCGGTCCCTGAGCAGTGGTTTCAATGATATGAGCCAGGTAAGTCGCACATCCGCGGCGAATCATGCATCTGGCCTCCAAAACTGAAATGACACAGCGGGGTAAAACCCGCCTCTCGCCCTAAAAAATCAACACTGGCTGATCGGGTTTTCGAAACTCCACCTGCTTCTTAAAGTAGTCAACCGAAGCCCGATGCATATGTAGCCAATCCATCCCCAAGATGGCATCAAAATCAATTATGGCGAAGAGGATTAGATCTGCTTTCAGCACTGTATCCCCAACTTTGATCTCACATTCTCTATACACTGTGCCGCGCACAATCTGCTCACCCAGAGGAGTGATGACCAATATCTCCTCGTCCAAAGGTGAGAGCGTTCTATCAGAGTGTCGGGAGAATTTATCGCTCACATACGAATAATTAGACCCCGTGTCAATAAGGATACGAGTATCTATTCCGAAAATGGGTAGAGTACCTATCATTTGAACAAATACACATAAACTTAGAATAATTTCAAATCTGATATGTATATATATATGTCAAAATATTTGAGCCTCTAGGGCTTCTACAACCTCGGTGTACAAAGATGTCAGAGAGGTATCATGTCGACAAAAGGGAACACAACTCAAAATACCTATACGACTGATACAATGCTGACATTCTCAAAAGAAGTGAAAATACGAATAGTGATCCTATTCTACAGGATCAGAAGAAGGAGTACCCATGATGATGTCGGGATTCGCCTGGGCGTCCTCATGCGTCATGGCATAAACCCGGGCCTGAGCCCTAGGCTGCTGTCGTGCCTGAGTCTGCACTGTGTTACTCCCAGTGGTCACCCTGGGAGTAGAAACTGCTGGCCGAACAGGCTGCCCCTGCTGTCCCATACGAAGAGTACTAGTGCGGCTCAATGAACTCTGTCCTCCGAGTCCTAACTCAGGGCAAGAACTCCTAATATGCCTCGGCTTCCCACAGTGGAAGCAAGTGACCGTCACTGAACAAGCTCCGCTTGGATGGGACTGACTGCACCTGCGGCAATAAGGGTGCCGCTGAGTAGTAAACTGTGCAGGGTGAGTCGGTGCGGGCTGTCTAAATCCCTGGGAGTACTGTCCCCGTCCCAGCTCAGGAAATCCAGATCCAAATCCGCCTCTGTACGAACTGGATCCCCTGCCCCTCTTGGAATTCTCTGCAAAATGAGACTTCTCCTTTCTCTTCTGCTCTCTGTTCTCTTTCTGCCTAGTCTCAGCGCGGACCAAAGCCTCCGCGCGGTGAGCAGAGTCTATCACCTCGGCCAGTGTAAACTGTGGAGTAACAGTCATATACCTCTTTATGCTGAGGCTAAGACCGTCCTCAAACTTGAAGCGCAAATACTGAGGTGTGGCCAGATCTGGTACAAATGCGGCAAGTCTCCGCATGTCTGCCTCATACTCCGAGATAGATCTGGACCCCTGTGTAAGCCGTCCCAACTCTGACCTCATCCGGTCCTGTTGGTAGAGTGGGAAAAATCTGCGGTCAAACTCCCGAAGGAAGTCGTCCCACCGCAATGGCTCTATCGCCTCATCAGTGAGGGCCTCCCACCATGAGAGGGCCTCTCCCTCTAATAATCGCTCTGCCACTTTCAGGCAGAGCTCCTCTCCAATCCCGAGATCAGTCAAAATCCTGCGGGTGCGGTTGATCCAATGCTTGGCTGCCGCAGCATCACCAAGCCCTGCAAAATCTGTGCACCCTAGCTGACGGACCTCCTTAACCAACTGAGTCAGCTCATGTACCCGTCTAAGAATAGCCGATGTGCTCTCACTCGGCTCGGACAAAGTAGAAGGACCGGCCACCGGCGGTGGAACCGGTGCCGTAGGAACTGGCGTTGCTGCAGGTGCAGGCGCCGCTGTAGGAGGTGGTGGGGGCGGAATCTGAACCCCATGCGAAGCGTACCACTCATACACCTGCCTAAAGGCGTCGAGTGTGGGTACAGGAGTCTCAGCTTGAGCAGCTAGCTGAGTAGGTGCCGGTGGTGGCACGCGAGTCGAGGTACGATCCTCCGGCTCGTCTAAGTCCTCTCGTACTCGTGGGGTCTCGGGTGCCCGAGGTGCATCTGGCACTAACAGACCCTCAAGCGATGCGAATCTAGCATCTCTCCTTCCACGTCTAGGTGGCATAATTCTGCAAGAGAAAGATGTTTATTATCATAAAAAGAATAGGCACGGTTTAAGAATTTTGGACTAATCATAGCATGGCTACCTTCACAAAAGGATGAGAGTCTTAGTTCAATAGGAGAAGAATGTAGCAAGTTAGGTTAGATACAACCATATCTAACCCCCTAAAATAGATGAACTCATATGCCTATGACCATGCACTGGGACTTTATGACTGTATGAAACTCTCATGCATTGAGGACTTTAAAAACCAATTTATTCGGGAATGTTTCCAAGACTCTCTTCCTACATAGCTTTTAACCAAGTCGCTCTGATACCAATCCAACTGTCACGCCCCGACCCGGGATCGTAAGCAGCCGCCCGTTACCCTGGATGCCGGTTGTATTTTTACAGAAAATCGGGCAGAACCTCCCCATATATCGGAGGTCTCCCATATTAAAATAAACCTGTTACCTGTCCAAAAGGGGCCATCCCGGCCTCAAAATGCATATATTATCCTCAACAACAAATCAGATCATCCTACTGCACAATCCAGGGCAACGCAAGGCTAACAAACAATTCTCCACAGTCCTAACCACAGACCTCTACTGCCACGCCCCCGTCAAAGGGATGGACAGCCGCCAGTCGCCCCTCCTGTGATTTAGAGGAGGCACCGAGCGATCCTAGAGGACAATTCTAAGACATGACACATTCCCAAATACAGACGCAACGAAAAAAGAAATGCCTCAATGCAATGTCATGCAGTGACATGAGAGTTCCACAATTTAAATGTCCCTATTTATACAGTCATCCCAGAATCATAAAAATGGTCATCTATAGACCTTAGAATACAAATACATCACCAATACAAATTTTACAGCGGAAATACACAATGACTCCTCAAGTCCAGGCCTGATCTCCCAAAAATACTGAGCGTCTTAAAAGCGACACTCCTTGTCAAATACTATCTCTGAAACAAAAGGGAAATGAGGGGTGAGTACTCGGGAAAGAATACTCAGTGAGTGAGTGGGTCAATGCAATCGTCAAATATAGAGTGTGAAACTGGAGTGTCAAAACATAAGCATATAAATCATATTTCAAATCATCATGCTCTTCATTTCAACAATATATCATTTCACGTATTTTCAAGTCAAATATGCATCCAAAGTACCATCATTTAAAATCATAGAGCTACCAGCCGAAAATGTCCCGGCAGAGGTCTACCGCGACCTATGACAGGCGCACTGGGGGTGTTATATGCAAATTTCTTTAAAGTGCTCTCTACCCCGGCGTTGGCGACGAACCTCGTCCAGGTGCTAGACTTGGAGAGGATATCCAATCCAAATCCAAATCCTCCCCCTTTCGGGTTCAACCTGGCTAGTACCGTGTCGCTAATCAAATCACGACAACTCGTGGGATACCCCAGGCCTAGTCATATCCGGACGCCACCAAAGCGTCTCTCACGGTGTCCTTCGTAGCTACGGAACAATACAATCCAAAGCCTTCAAGGCCAAAATCAATGTCATATCAAAATATGCCAAAGTCAGGTTCATAAACCAATGCAACATAGAGTATAAAATGACACATTATACATTTCAACCGCATGGATGCATAATTTCATAATTCAACACAGTTTTTGGACACTCCAACGGTTCACAAAAGTCAATTTTAAAACCAGTCAAAACATTTCCAACATACGACAAATCATGCTCATTATCAAAATGTTGTAAAACAGGATTTACATATTAAACAAAAGCATTGAAATAAATCCCACTCACAGTTTTGGAGAAGGTAGCGCACTCCCCAATGACACCAAAATACGCAAAACAAGGCGCCCCTCAATCGAGTCACCAAGAAAGCCAACCTAATCAAGTCATCACGATTTTTATCAATTTCCGACTATTTCAGGGTTTATCGTTTTTCTTAATTTCGTACGAACCCTAAATTCTTTAATTTATAAACAAATCAACTAATGCTACCTAATTTGACAAGGTTTATTCAAGGGTTGAAGAGATTTCATTTCTCTCACCTAGGATTATTCGGATCTCGAATTTAGCTTTCGTTCGCCCGTTGGTTTGGTCTAAAACCTGAATGTTTTCAAATTTGAAACAATTGCGAACAATTTAAGTCCAATACTAAAGAATTTCGAAACCCAAGTGCGAAAATCGAAACTTAGAGTCATTTACCTTCGCAGAGGCTCACGGACTGTCACGGGCCGTCGCGGGCCGTGGGCCGCGGGCTGGCGGGCTGATGGGCTGGCGGGCCTGGTGGGCCGGCGGGCCTGATGGGTCTGCGGCCTGGTGGGCCTGCGGCCTGGCAAGCCGGATCACGCGCTGGAGCGCGCTCGCGCTCGTGCTGGAGCGCGCTCGCGCTCGTGCTGGCGCTGGCGCTGGCTCACGCGCTGAAGCGCACTCGTAAGCTGGATCGTGCGCTGCTCGCACTGTGGGTCGCACGCTGGAGCGCTCGCGCTCGTGCTGGGGCGTGCTGAGGTGCGCTGGGGTCGCGCGCTAGGGATCGCGAGCTGGGGATCGCGGCTGCTCGCGCGCTACTCGAGCGCTGTTCGCGCGCTGCTCGCGCGCTGCTCGCGCGCTGCTCGAGCGCTGCTCGCGCTTAGGCTGGGTCGCGCTGGGATGCGCTGGGGAGCGCTGGTGCTCGCGCTGGGGCGCGCAAGTGCGAGCTGGTGCAGGGACCGCACAGGGGCGCGCAGGGGCTCGTGCTACGGCGTGCTCGAGCGATCGCGTGCTCACGCGAGGGAGGGTCGGGCTGCAGCGCTCGCGCGCTCACGAGGAAGACTGCGCGGTGGAGCTAGCGCTCGCGCGGAGATGATCGCGCGGCTGTGCTCGGGCGGTCGCTCGCGGCGGAGGATGGCAGCGGGAGGGGAAGAGACACGGCGGCGGGGAGAAGGGAAAAAGAGAGAAGAAAAAGGGAGAGAAGAAGAGGGAGAGAAGAGAAGAGAGGGGGAAAGAGAGAGAGAGAGAGAATGGAAAGTAATTAGGGCTTTAAGCCCTAATTTTAAATATCCCATTTTTTTTTTTTTTTTTTTTTTCTGCTGGGTATTACAAAATATCTCAAATATTTCACTTGTTTCTAATTCTAATCTCATAGGAAAAGGTGATACAATCAAAATTTCTAACCTTCATCCATAGATTTCGTAAAACTTTGAAACTATATAACCTAAGAACACTTCATAAACTTTGTCCACAGGCTTCACAAAGTTTTTAGAGAAATAATTAAGTTCTTATCTATCCTTTCCATTTCTTTATGATTCATAACATGTCATAGCAAATAAAACAATAACTCATCATAAAGCTCAACACATATTTTTCTATCACACATCATAGTTAAGCATGCCACATAGTTTAATAATTCATTGCACACTCCATTTGAAAACTTAGTAAATTTTTAGCTTGATCAATTCTTAGTAAATGAGTCGTAACTTGAGCTCCCACCTCGGTTTGAGGGGTTTCAAACATCCACTTAAAACTAGGACATAAGACTATAATTTTTGTACCTATGACCAGACTCAATTCCAATTAAACAAAAATACCCAACTCAACAATTCTAATAAAATTGTTCATGTGATATGTTATTTTAAATCTCGATAAGTCTAATCTAATTTGAAGAAAACTTTATTAAAATTGGAATTTTGAAGAAAAAAGTTGAAGAATAAGGTATAATCATATTGTCAAACCGGACGGAATTTCTAAATTTTCACACCTCATGTCCAAAAATAAAATTTCTTCACTCCTGTCTTAACATGATATCGACGTAATAAACGTATCAATGAAATATACATATGTACGGCACTTGTCTCGTAATTCTTCTCTGGATCTTTTAATTTTTACTCACCAACTTTTGAGTTTCAAGATTGTTCTCTATGGTCCGTAGTGCTTCCCAAGGACTACGGATAGCTTGATGGAATTAGGGGTGAGTTTTTGTAAGACAAAAGGGAAATTGCAGATTAGAGTTTTTGGAAGTGAAGAGGATTGAAACTCTCTTTCTGTAGCCCACAAAAAAAAAAAAAAAAGCTCTCTTTCTCTCTCTTAGTGGGGTGTGGACCCCTCCATTACTGCATGTCTTGCTTACTAGTCATGGTATGTACTAATAATTTAAAGAAGCATAAGCTGACCTCGTATTGTCTTCCGGATTCATTAACCAGGCCAACAACCAAATAAATTTTGAAACCTGTTCGTGCCAAACCATGTCTTTGACCACCTGAAGCTAACAACCAAGTCAATATAACTCAGAACAACGAAAGAAACCTTAGAGAGAGTGTGAATCGAGCAAATTTAGAATGGGAGAAAAATCGTAACTTTGGAATAGGAGACATAGTTAAGGTGGTGGCTGCATTTGTCTGAAAGAAAAGCAATTTATCTACATGGGCTGTTGGTAAAGGTTTTGAACCTGTCCAGGCTGAAAAAGTATACTCGTTCTACAATGCTTGATGCTTCTAGTTCTAGAGAACACTGCTCCTTTTGAAATGTGAAACCAGATCCTACAAATTGCAAGGACTCAAATCCTAGAATACAGGCACACCCCCATTCATTATTTTAAAGATGCATAGATTCTTGATGCTGCACGGAGGTGTCATCCCGTAGAGTGTTTGTCATGGCAGTCGACAAACAACTTGGACCTAATCCTGTAGTTGATTTGCTCAAACAAATACATTACACTTTTTTTTCTGAATTTTAACAGAGCCGTTCAGAAGAAAAGGTCATCATCATTAGTTATATCTTTTGTTGACCAAGTCCTTACACATATGTTCAGTATAAATAATGCCAAAACCCTGCTGCTGCCAAACCATCTCTCACAAGTTTTTCCCCATTCTAAGCATCTAAGTCACACATTCTCTCAACATGTATTTCTCAAAGTTCAGCTTCTCTTTGTCCCTTCTCTCCCTTTCCCTTCTTCTTCAACTTGGTGTGGGTGTTGGTGCTGATCCATTAGCTCACGCTTGTACTAGTTCTGAAAATTTCACACCAAATGGCACTTACGCCTCGAACTTGTCAAAACTATTGGGCAATTTATACTTCAAAACAGCTCCAACCGGTTTTGGTGTTGACATGGTCGGTCAGTACTCCCAGAACCAAGTGAATGGGCTCGCTTTATGTCGCGGTGATGTCAATGCCACAGAGTGCCAAACTTGTGTGGCTGGGGCAAGCAGCGAGATTGGAAAACTCTGCCCTTGCAACAAAGGGGCAATCATATGGTATGATAACTGCCTTTTGAAGTACTCTGACATGGATTTTATCGGCAAAATCGACAACCAAAATAAATTTTACTTGGTGAATGTGAACAATGCAAGTGATCCCACCACTTTTAATCAAAGAACAAAGCGACTTTTGAGCTACCTATCTAGTGAAGCATATGCTGCACCCAAAATGTATGCTGCCGGAGAGCTAGAGCTTGGAGGGTCAGACAAGCTTTATGGGTTGGTACAATGCACAAGGGATCTTTCAAGCAGTGATTGTCAGAAATGTCTTGACGATGCAGTGAGCGAGATTCCAAGCTGTTGTGAAGGTAAACAGGGAGGCAGAGTTGTTGGTGGAAGTTGTAACGTAAGATATGAAATTTATCCCTTCTTTGCGTAAAGCACATGCTTATATAGGCAAATAAGTGCTGCAGATGCACATCTATGTCCCCTTTGTATTTGTTCGAATCTATTATTTTATGCATATTGAATAAAGAGAATTTTTTCAGAACAAAATCTTCACCGTCCTCTCTCCTTGAGTGGTGTTCAAAATTGTCATCAACATCAAATACCAAATTATCCCTGTCACCCCCGACTCTTAAATCCAACATGCAACAACAACTGCATTACCTCAAAATACGGATAAACATAACCCATATATCAAGATACCGCAAAACATTCATCGATATCTACCCATTTATCAAAATAATTTAACAAATCTAAACATGCATGCGTAAGACCATCCTTGTCATTCAAATCCAAATACATGTACAATATCTGTCTTACCATTCAAATCAATTTTATAGAATATAAAACAAATCCCTACTCAGGAGATTTAAACCAATTAAATCAAAAACAATTCAAAAATAATTTTTTAGTTAATCAAATAGGTGCTCAATACACATATTCAAAACCAAACGAAATTTAAAATCTAAAATCAACAAGATAGCATTCAAGATAATTCTTCAAAAATAGTTACAACCAATGGCTCCATGCCGTTTGGGCTGACTAATGCCTTGCCGCATTTATGGACCTAATGAACCGAATTTTTCATGATTATTTGGATCGGTTCGTCATTGTTTTTATTGATGATATCTTAGTCTACTCGCGGAATGATGATGAGCATGCTCAGCACCTTAGGGTGATTTTGCAGACTTTTCGTGAGAGACAGCTTTATGCCAAGTTCACTAAGTGTGAATTTTGGTTGCGGCAGATTGGTTTTCTTGGCCATGTAGTTTCTGCGGAGGGTATCTTTGTTGATCCGCAGAAAGTTGAGGCTATATTGAGATGGGAGTAGCCACAGACAGTATCAGAAATCAGGAGTTTTCTTGGTCTAGCCGGGTATTACCGCAGATTTGTAGAGGACTTTTCTCGAATTGCTGCTCCGTTATCTAGATTGACGCGAAAAGGTGTAAAGTTTGTATGGGATGATCGTTGTGAGGTGAGCTTTCAGGAGCTCAAACAACGATTGACGTCCGCTCCGATTCTAACCCTTCCCACGAGTAGTCGAGAGTATGTGGTGTACAGTGACGCCAGCAGGCAGGGATTGGGCTGTGTATTGATGCAGGATGGTAGAGTTATCGCCTATGCTTCGCGATAGCTAAAGAAGCATGAGGTGAATTATCCTACGCACGATTTGGAGTTGGCGGCCATAGTCTTTGCGCTAAAGATATGGCGCCACTATTTATATGGGGTCACATGCAGAGTGTTTACAGATCACAAAAGTCTAAAGTATCTGTTCACTCAGAGGGAGCTGAATTTGAGGCAGCGGAGATGGTTAGAGCTGCTAAAGGATTATGACCTCATTATTGATTATCATCCGGGCAAAGCTAATGTGGTGGCTGATGCCTTGAGTCGGAAGTCATCTTCATCTTCTCAGATTGCCGAGAGTACTTATCTCTCGTGTTTATTGGGACTCCGAGCTTTGGGAGTCAGGTTGGCTAGTGATGATCAGGGAGCTATACTAGCCAGATTTGAGGTTCGGCCGAGTTTGCTCGATCGTATCAGGGAGTTTCAGCAGAGTGACGAAGAGCTCCGAGGTATTTATGAGAAAGCCAGCAGAGGTGATATTGACGATTTTAAAGTTTGCAAGGATAAACTGTTGGTTTTTCGAGATCGGGTATGTGTACCAGTAGATAGTGATCTTCGCAGGGCTATTCTCGAGGAGGCCCATTCATCTGCCTATGCTTTACATCCCGGTAGTACTAAAATGTACCGCACCATCAGAGACAGTTATTGGTGGTCGGGTATGAAACGAGAAATTGCAGAATTCATTGATCGTTGCCTTGTATGTCAGCAGGTGAAGGCTGAGCACCAGCGTCCAGCTGGCACTTTGCAGCCCCTTCCCATTCCTGAGTGGAAGTTGGAGCATATCACGATGGATTTCGTAGTGGGATTACCGCGAACTTCGGCACAGCATGATGCTATTTGGGTGATAGTTGATCGACTTACTAAGTCTGCACATTTTATCCCGATTAGGAGTGATTACTTGCTTGAAAGGTTGGCACGCCTCTATATTGATATGATTATGAGACTGCATGGGGTCCCAGTGTCGATAGTATCAGATTGAGACCCCAGATTTACATCCCGTTTTTGGCCCAGTCTACAGGAGGCTTTGGGTACTAGACTGAATTTCAGCACAGCGTATCACCCCCAGACAGATGGTCAGTCAGAGAGAACTATTCAGACTTTAGAGGACATGCTTAGGGCATGTGTTATGGATTTTCGGGGGAGTTGGGATCGGCATCTTCCGTTGGTGGAATTCGCCTATAATAATAGCTATCAGGCGAGCATTGGCATGCCACCTTATGAAGCATCGTATGGGAGGAAGTGTCGTACCCCGTTGTGTTGGGATGAGGTTGGTGAGCGACGACTCACCAATGTTGAGCTGGTAGAGGAGACGAAGGAGAAAGTGATGATTATCCGTACGCGGATGAAAGCCGCACAGGATAGACAGAAATCCTATGCAGATCGTAGGCGGCGACCTCTAGAGTTTACTGTGGGAGACATGGTATTCTTAAAGATATCTCCCATGAAGGGAGTCATTCGATTTGGGCAGCGAGGAAAGTTGAGTCCCAGGTATATTGGGCCCTTCCGTATCCTTGAGAGGGTCGGAAGTGTAGCATATAAATTGGAGCTACCAGCAGATCTATCGCGTGTTCACGATGTATTTCATGTCTCAGTACTTAGGAGATATCAGCCAGATCCCTCACACATTTTAGAAGCTCCGCCAGTTGAGCTTCGAGAGGACTTAAATTTACCTGTTCAGCCCGTGACTATTCTAGATCGACAAGTCAGAAAGCTACGGAGCAAAGAGGTTCCTCTTGTCAAAGTTTTGTGGAGGAGCGACCAGGTCGAGAAACAAACCTGGGAGCCTGAGGAAGCCATGAGGAAACAGTAATGCTATCTATTTTCTGTATAGTTTTCTTTTAGTCTCGAGGACGAGACTTGGTTTTAGGGGGTTAGAAAATGTAATACCCAATTAAAAAAAAAAAGGAAAAAAAAAATTAGGGCTTAAAGCCCAATTTTCTCTCCCTCTTCTTCTCTCCCTCTTTCCTCTCTCTTTTCCCTTATCCCCGCCGCCGTGTCTCTTCCCCTCCCGCTGCCGCCGCCAGCACCGCCGGTCACCACTAGCGCCACCTACAGCCGCTGCAGCTCCTCCCTCCCGCGAGCGAGCCGCTGCAGCTCCTCTCTGCACGAGCGCCGCTGCAGCTCCTCTCCTTCGCACAATAGCGCGCGAGCCCCGCGCGAGCAGCGCGCGAGAAGAGAGCGAGCAGCGCGCGAGCAGCCGCGATCCCCAGCGTGCGACCCCAGCGCACCCTAGCACGCCCCAGCACGAGCGCGAGCGCTCCAGCGTGCGACCCACAGCGCGAGCAGCGCACGATCCAGCTTATGAGTGCGCTTCAGCGCGCGAGCCAGCGCCAGCGCCAGCGCCAGCACGAGCGCGAGCGCGCTCCAGCACGCGATCCGGCTTGCCAGGCCCACCAGGCCGCAGGCCCACTAGGCTGCAGACCCATCAGGCCCGCAGGCCCACTAGGCCCGCCAGCCCATCAGCCCGCGGCCCACGGCTCGCGACGGCCCGTGACAGTCCGTGAACCTCTGCGAAGGTAAATGACTCTAAGTTTCGATTTTTCGCACTTGGGTTTCAAATCTCTTTAGTAATTGGACTTAAATCTTCACAATTGTTTCAAATTTGGAAACATTCAGGTTTTAGACCAAACCGACGGGCGAACGAAAACTAAATCTGAGATCCGAAGAATCCTAGGTGAGAGAAATGAAATCTCTTCAACCCTTGAATAAAATTTGTCAAATTAGGTAGCATTAGTTAATTTGTTTATAAATTGAGGAATTTAGGGTTCGTACGAAATTAAGAAAAACGATAAACCCTGAAATAGTTGGAAATTGATGAAAATCGTGATGACTTGATTAGGTTGGCTTTCTTGGTGACTCGATTGAGGGGCGCCTTGTTTTGCGTATTTTGGTGTTATTGGGGAGTGCGCTACCTTCCCCAAAACGGTGAGTGGGATTTATTTCAATGCTTTTGTTTAATATGTAAATCCTGTTTTACAACATTTTGATAATGAGCATGATTTGTCGTATGTTGGAAATGTTTTGACTAGTTTTAAAATTGACTTTTGTGAACCGTTGGAGTGTCCAAAAACTGTGTTGAATTATGAAATTATGCATCCATGCGGTTGAAATGTATAATGTGTCATTTTATACTCTATGTTGCATTGGTTTATGAACCTGACTTTGGCACATTTTGATATGACATTGATTTTGGCCTTGAGGGCTTTGGATTGTATTGTTCCGTAGCTACGAAGGACACCGTGAGAGACGCTTTGGTGGCGTCCGGATATGCCTAGGCCTGGGGTATCCCACGAGTTGTCGTGATTTGATTATCGACACGGTACTAGCCAGGTTGAACCCGAAAGGGGGAGGATTTGGATTTGGATTGGATATCCTCTCCAAGTCTAGCACCTGGACGAGGTTCGTCGCCAACGCCGGGGTAGAGAGCACTTTAAAGAAATTTGCATATAACACCCCCAGTGCGCCTGTCATAGGTCGCGGTAGACCTCTGCCGGGACATTTTCGGCTGGCAGCTCTATGATTTTAAATGATGGTACTTTGGATGCATATTTGACTTGAAAATACGTGAAATGATATATTGTTGAAATGAAAAGCATGATGATTTGAAATATGATTTATATGCTTATGTTTTGACACTCCAGTTTCACACTCTATATTTGACGATTGCATTGACCCACTCACTCACTGAGTATTCTTTCCCGAGTACTCACCCCTCATTTCCCTTTTGTTTCAGAGATAGTATTTGACAAGGAGTGTCGCTTTTAGGACGCTCAGTATCTTTGGGAGATCAGGCCTGGACTTGAGGAGTCATTGTGTATTTCCGCTGCAAAATTTGTATTGGTGATGTATATGTATTTTGAGGTCTATAGATGACCATTTTTATAATTCTAGGATGACTGTATAAATATGGACATTTAAATTGTGAAACTCTCATGTCACTGCATGACATTGCATTGAGGCATTTCTTTTTCGTTGCGTCTGTATTTGAGAATGTGTCATGTCTTAGAATTGTCCTCTAGGATCGCTCGATGCCTCCTCTAAATCACAGGAGGGGCGATTGGCGGCTGTCCATGCCTTTGACGGGGCATGGCAGAAGAGGTCTGTGGTTAGGACTGTGGAGAATTGTTTGTTAGCCTTGCGTTGCCTTGGATTGTGCAGTATGGATGATCTGGTTTGTTGTTGAGGATAATTTATGCATTTTGAGGCCGGGATGGCCCTTTTGGACAGGTAACGGGTTTATTTCAATATGGGAGACCTCCGATATATGGGGAGGTTCTGTCCGATTTTCTGTAACACCAAACTAAAAAAAAAAAAAAAAAAAAGAAAGAGCCAAAACGCAGCGTTTTGGCCCTCCCCAATTGAATTAGGGCTAAAGCCCTAATTCATTCCCCTTTCTCTCTCTCTCTCTCTCTTTCTCTCTCCCCGACGTTCCCTCTCCTGCGGCCGTTCGTCTTCTCCCGCGGCCGTTCAGCTTCCTCCGCCACAGCCACCGCCGCCGCCATCCTTCTTCTTCTTCTCCTTCTTCTTCTTCTTCTTCTTCTTCTCCTTCTTTTTCTTCTTCTTCTTCTTCCCTCTTGCGATCTCCCACGATCGCTCTCTCTCCGCCTCGCCGCACATCGCCGCGAGCCTCCGCGCGCACTGCCTTCCGCCACTACACGCGACTGCAGGGCCTTCTGCAGCGCGATCTCCCAGCAACAGCACTAGCCCAGACCGCGAGCGCGAGCCCAGGCCGCGAGCGCTAGCCAGCGCACGAGCGGGCGCGAACTCAGCACGCAGCAGCGCGCGGCCCAGCGCAAGGGCGCGCGGCCCAGCGCACGAGCGCGCGAGCAGAGCTCGCAGGGGCGCGCAGGGGCGCGCGAGCGCGCACGAGCCAGCACAACGCACCGGCCCGCGCCAACACACGAGTGAGCACCAGCCCGCGAGCCACTGTCAGCCCGCAGGCCCATCAGCCGCAGGCCCACCGGCCCATCGGCCCGCTGGCTCGCAGACCAGCGAGCCTGCTAGCTGTAGCCCATGAGCCCAGTCCGGCCCGTGACCCACGAGCCCGCGACGGCCCGTGACGGCCCACGAGCCCGTGACAGCCCACGAATCTCCATGCAGGTAAATGACTTAGGGTTTTGCTTCGGATCTATGTGTTTAGATCTAACAAATAAATGTTGTTTTGATAGGAAACCCTACAGACTTTGGAGTGACCGAAGCGACTTTCGGACGAGACTCGGCGCTTCGAGAAAACCCTAGGTGAGGAGATTTCGACTCTAATTGATAAATTGGACGAATCTAGGATTGAATTTAAGATGAAAGGTTTTGTATATGTTTAGAGTGTAAGTGAAATGCAAATAGAATACAAATTATGAAATGATTATATATGAATTGAAGGTTAAGTATAGAATGTTACAGAAATTTGATGATCTGATTTAGGTTGATCTTTTGGAGACTCGAGCGGTCAGATCCGATTTGGCTTGTCAGTAGGGAGTGACTTCTCTCCCGTAGAACTGTGAGTGGGACTTTGACATTCGCTATTGATTGAAAACCATGTTTCAAAAATATCTTTTGAATGACATGTTTCTGCAAAATGTATGATTGTTATGACTTTCCAATATTTGATGAAATGTTTTGTGACCTTTGGAGTGTCTTAACTGCTGACTTTATTGATATGCATCCATGAGTTTTGATAAACGTATATTGTGCCACATTTTCGACATATTGATATGTTTTAATGCTTTCACTGCATTGGCACATGGTTTTAAATGGATTTACTTACACATTTGGGCTGTATGCCCGGCCGACTTTATGATATTATGTTTTGGGCTGTATGCCCGGTCGACTTTATGATATTATGTTTTGGACTGTATGCCCGGCCGACGTTATGATATTATGCATGGGGCTATATGCCCGGCTGACTGGTGATGAGATGCATGGGGCTACGTGCCCGGCCTATTTGATATTGTGATCCGTAGCTACGAAGGACATCTGGTAGAGGCACCCCTTGTGTCCGGATACGCTTCGGCCGGAAGTATCCGCCAGATCGTCGTGTGTATGGGTGCCCCAGGTTGACCCTCATCGGAGAGGACGTTGAGTACGGCTCCGTCTAGCACCAGGCGGGGGCACCATACACGGCCGACTAGTTATATGTACATTATTATTTTTTTACAGGCTAGTTGGGGTAGTCTGTGGCCAACATTGGGGCAGAGAACCATTCTTTAATACTTACATTTGGAAAAACCCCCAATGCGCCGTCCTTGGTCGAGGTAGACCATTGCCGGGAATATTTCATTGGCCGGTTTTTCATGACATTGATGTAAAATTTTGGGATGCATATATTGCTTTCTGATGTGTGCGTATTATATATGATTTTGAAATAACATGATCGGTTTGCACAGTGGATATTTTATTATTTTATGCTTTGACACTCCAAATTCACCTCGATATTGATAGTATGATGTCAATCCCCTCACTTACTGAGTATCCTCCCATAGATACTCATCCCTCACTTTCTTTCCCACAGGATTAGTGTTGGACCAAGGAGATATTATTGGGTTTGGGTATGGATATTTTCCATCTCTTCCGTTACGATGATTGGTGATATTATTATGTATTGGAGATTTTTATTTGATCAATGTATTTACCAAATTTTATGGGATGACTGTATAAATTATGGATATTTATTCTTGAAACTCTTGTATTGATTTATTTCATGGCATTGAGGCATTTGTAAATATTTAAAAACAACTTGGGAATTTATTTTATATATGCGTAGAATTTAAGTCCGCTCGGTGTGGCGGCTGCTCATGCTCTAGTTGGGCATGACAGTAGAGGTCTGTTGCTATGACTGTTAGAAACTTTATAGTCTTGCGTTGTTCTGGATGTTGGTTGTGGTATTTGTTGAATTTGGAGAGACCGGGATGGCCAATTGTTTATTTTTACAGGATGAATGTCATATACAGGTGAAATTGTAAATGGAAAACCTCCGATTTATGGGGAGGTTCTGCCCGATTTGCTGTAAAAATACAGCCGGTATCCAGGGACAACGGGCGACTGTTCACGATCCCGGTTCGGGGCGTGACATTTTCTGTAAAAGTACAGTCGGCATCCAGGGTAACGGGCGGCTGCTCACGATCCCGGTTCGGGGCGTGACAATAAGCGTCAACTAATATCTGAAAATATAATCAAAAGAAGCCAATAGCTAAAGAGTTTCTCAAAAAATATTTTTGGTTTGGCTTAAGATAGAGGTTAATTTTCAAACCAAATATTCTTTGAAAAAAAATAAAATGAGAGAAATGAGTATAAACAATATTGAATGAGTGGAACAACATGTTATGCAATGAATGAGGGGTGAACGTGCATATGTCAAATAATATTTCAAAGAAAATCATTTTCATCATATTTAATTTCATAAATATTCTGCATAAATATCAAGATTATCTGATTATATCCAGATATCACAATAAAACACAGTGAAACATAAGAAAGAAGAATGTGTCGTCTCAAGATACTCTTGAGGGAAAGAGTGTTATTATTGTATCCTGGATTCATTATCCATTTCCATTCCTATTACACTTTATTTTATCTTATTGTTAAAAGAAAGAAATAAAATATCGAACCAAATTAGTATTTGAGGGTAAGCCAAAGAATACATTTTTCAATAAAATCTAGAGTTTTTGGATTAAATATCTCAAATATTTCACTTGTTTCTAGTTCTAATCTCATAGGGAAAGGTGATACAATCAAAATTTCTAACCTTCATCCATAGATTTCGTAAAACTTTGAAACTATATAACCCAAGCACACTTCATTAACTTTGTCCACAGGCTTCACAAAGTTTTTAGAGAAATAATTATGTTCTTATCTATCCTTTCCATTTCTTTATGATTCATAACATGTCATAGCTAATAAAACAATAACTCATCATAAAGCTCAAGACATATTTTTCTATCACACATCATAGTTAAGCATGCCACATAGTTTAATAATTCATTGCACACTCCATTTGAAAACTTAGTAAATTTTTAGCTTGAACAATTCTTAGTAAATGAGTCGTAACTTGAGCTCCCCACCTCGGTTTGAGGGGTTTCAAACATCCACTTAAAACTAAGACATAAGCCTATAATTTTTGTACCAATGACTAGACTCAATTCCAGTTAAACAAAAATACCCAACTCAAAAAAGTAATAACATGAGGTTTATGAAGATTGCATGAGTTTTAGTAAAATTAACACATCTTAAGTAACACATATTAGATTACAGTGATTTAAGCGACCATTTAAAACTAATATATACGACTACAATGTCTATATTCAAAGTGCAACCTAATTCAGTTTAGAACATATTTCAAATTAAGCAAAAAATTTCAATAAAAAACAAAGCATAGATTAAAATATGATAGATTTATACAAAAAAATAAATTATTTTGATATATCAATAAAAATTCATTTTCTAATAAAATTTTTCATGTGATATGTTATTTTAAATCTCGAGAAGTCTAATCTAATTTGAAGAAAACTTTATTAAAATTGGAATTTTGAAGGAAAAAGTTAAAGAATAAGGTATGATCATATCGTTAAACTTGATGGAATTTCTAAATTTTCACCCCTCATGTCCAAAAGTAAAATTTCTTCACTCCTGTCTTAACATGATATCGACGTAATAAACGTATCAATGAAATATACATATGTACCGCACTTGTCTCGTAATTCTTCTCTGGATCTTTTAATTTTTACTCACCAAACTATTGAGTTTCAAGATTGTTCTCTATGGTCCGTAGTACTTCCCAAGGACTACGGATAGCTTGATGGAATTAGGGGTGAGTTTTTGTAAGACAAAAGGGAAATTGCATATTAGAGTAGTGGTATGTACTAATAATTTAAAGAAGCATAAGCTGACCTCGTATTGTCTTCCAGATTCATTAACCAGGCCAACAACCAAATAAATTTTGAATCCTGTTCGTGCCAAACCATGTCTTTGACCACCTGAAGCTAACAACCAAGTCAATATAACTCAGAACAAAGAAAGAAACCTTAGAGAGAGTGTGAATCGAGCAAATTTAGAATGGGAGAAAAATCTTAACTTTGGAATAGGAGGCGTAGTTAAGGTGGTGGCTGCATTTGTCCGAAAGAAAAGCAATTTATCTACATGGCGTGTTGGTAAATGTTTTGAACCTGTCCAGGCTGAAAAAGCATACTCGTTCTACAATGCTTGATGCTACTAGTTCTAAAGAACACAGCTCCTTTTGAAATGTGAATCCAGATCCTACAAATTGCAAGGACTCAAATCCTAGAATACACGCACACCCCCATTCATTATTTTAAAGATGCATATATTCTTGATGCTGCACGGAGGTGTCATCCCGTAGAGTGTTTGTCATGGCAGTCGACAAACAACTTGGACCTAATCCTGTAGTTGATTTACTCAAACAAATACATTACACTTTTTTTCTGAATTTTAACAGAGCCGTTCAGAAGAAAAGGTCATCATCATTAGTTATATCTTTTGTTGACCAAGTCCTTACACATATGTTCAGTATAAATAATGCCAAAACCCTGCTGCTGCCAAACCATCTCTCACAAGTTTTTCCCCATTCTAAGCATCTAAGTCACACATTCTCTCAACATGTATTTCTCAAAGTTCAGCTTCTCTTTGTCCCTTCTCTCCCTTTCCCTTCTTCTTCAACTTGGTGTGGGTGTTGGTGCTGATCCATTAGCTCACGCTTGTACTAGTTCTGAAAATTTCACACCAAATGGCACTTACGCCTCGAACTTGTCAAAACTATTGGGCAATTTATACTTCAAAACAGCTCCAACCGGTTTTGGTGTTGACATGGTCGGTCAGTACTCCCAGAACCAAGTGAATGGGCTCGCTTTATGTCGCGGTGATGTCAATGCCACAGAGTGCCAAACTTGTGTGGCTGGGGCAAGCAGCGAGATTGGAAAACTCTGCCCTTGCAACAAAGGGGCAATCATATGGTATGATAACTGCCTGTTGAAGTACTCTGACATGGATTTTATCGGCAAAATCGACAACCAAAATAAATTTTACTTGGTGAATGTGAACAATGCAAGTGATCCCACCACTTTTAATCAAAGAACAAAGCGACTTTTGAGCTACCTATCTAGTGAAGCATATGCTGCACCCAAAATGTATGCTGCCGGAGAGCTAGAGCTTGGAGGGTCAGACAAGCTCTATGGGTTGGTACAATGCACAAGGGATCTTTCAAGCAGTGATTGTCAGAAATGTCTTGACGATGCAGTGAGCGAGATTCCAAGCTGTTGTGAAGGTAAACAGGGAGGCAGAGTTGTTGGTGGAAGTTGTAACGTAAGATATGAAATTTATCCCTTCTTTGCGTAAAGCACATGCTTATATAGGCAAATAAGTGCTGCAGATGCACATCTATGTCCCCTTTGTATTTGTTCGAATCTATTATTTTATGCCTATTGAATAAAGAGAATTTTTTCAGAACAAAATCTTCACCGTCCTCTCTCCTTGAGTGGTGTTCAAAATTGTCATCAACATCAAATACCAAATTATCCCTGTCACCCCCGACTCTTAAATCCAGCATGCAACAACAACTGCATTACCCCAAAATACGGATAAACATAACCCATATATCAAGATACCGCAAAACATTCATCGATATCTACCCATTTATCAAAATAATTTAACAAATCTAAACATGCATGCGTAAGACCATCCTTGTCATTCAAATCCAAATACATGTACAATATCTGTCTTACCATTCAAATCAATTTTATAGAATATAAAACAAATCCCTACTCAGGAGATTTAAACCAATTAAATCAAAAACAATTCAAAAATAATTTTTTAGTTAATCAAATAGGTGCTCAATACACATATTCAAAACCAAACGAAATTTAAAATCTAAAATCAACAAGATAGCATTCAAGATAATTCTTCAAAAATAGTTACAACCAATGGCTCCATGCCATTTGGGTTGACTAATGGCTTGCCGCATTTATGGACCTAATGAACCGAATTTTTCATGATTATTTGGATCGGTTCGTCATTGTTTTTATTGATGATATCTTAGTCTACTCGCGGAATGATGATGAGCATGCTCAGCACCTTAGGGTGATTTTGCAGATTTTTCGTGAGAGACAGCTTTATGCCAAGTTCACTAAGTGTGAATTTTGGTTGCGGCAGATTGGTTTTCTTGGCCATGTAGTTTCTGCGGAGGGTATCTTTGTTGATCCGCAGAAAGTTGAGGCTATATTGAGATGGGAGTAGCCACAGACAGTATCAGAAATCAGGAGTTTTCTTGGTCTAGCCGGGTATTACCGCAGATTTGTAGAGGACTTTTCTCGAATTGCTGCTCCGTTATCTAGATTGACGCGAAAAGGTGTAAAGTTTGTATGGGATGATCGTTGTGAGGTGAGCTTTCAGGAGCTCAAACAACGATTGACGTCCGCTCCGATTCTAACCCTTCCCACGAGTAGTCGAGAGTATGTGGTGTACAGTGACGCCAGCAGGCAGGGATTGGGCTGTGTATTGATGCAGGATGGTAGAGTTATTGCCTATGCTTCGCGATAGCTAAAGAAGCATGAGGTGAATTATCCTACGCACGATTTGGAGTTGGCGGCCATAGTCTTTGCGCTAAAGATATGGCGCCACTATTTATATGGGGTCACATGCAGAGTGTTTACAGATCACAAAAGTCTAAAGTATCTGTTCACTCAGAGGGAGCTGAATTTGAGGCAGCGGAGATGGTTAGAGCTGCTAAAGGATTATGACCTCATTATTGATTATCATCCGGGCAAAGCTAATGTGGTGGCTGATGCCTTGAGTCGGAAGTCATCTTCATCTTCTCAGACTGCCGAGAGTACTTATCTCTCGTGTTTATTGGGACTCCGAGCTTTGGGAGTCAGGTTGGCTAGTGATGATCAGGGAGCTATACTAGTCAGATTTGAGGTTCGGCCGAGTTTGCTCGATCGTATCAGGGAGTTTCAGCAGAGTGACGAAGAGCTCCGAGGTATTTATGAGAAAGCCAGCAGAGGTGATATTGACGATTTTAAAGTTCGCAAGGATAAACTGTTGGTTTTTCGAGATCGGGTATGTGTACCAGCAGATAGTGATCTTCGCAGGGCTATTCTCGAGGAGGCCCATTCATCTGCCTATGCTTTACATCCCGGTAGTACTAAAATGTACCGCACCATCAGAGACAGTTATTGGTGGTCGGGTATGAAACGAGAAATTGCAGAATTCATTGATCGTTGCCTTGTATGTCAGCAGGTGAAGGCTGAGCACCAGCGTCCAGCTGGCACTTTGTAGCCCCTTCCCATTCCTGAGTGGAAGTTGGAGCATATCACGATGGATTTCGTAGTGGGATTACCGCGAACTTCGGCACAACATGATGCTATTTGGGTGATAGTTGATCGACTTACTAAGTCTGCACATTTTATCCCGATTAGGAGTGATTACTCGCTTGAAAGGTTGGCACGCCTCTATATTGATATGATTGTGAGACTGCATGGGGTCCCAGTGTCGATAGTATCAGATCGAGACCCCAGATTTACATCCCGTTTTTGGCCCAGTCTACAGGAGGCTTTGGGTACTAGACTGAATTTCAGCACAGCGTATCACCCCCAGACAGATGGTTAGTCAGAGAGAATTATTCAGACTTTAGAGGACATGCTTAGGGCATGTGTTATGGATTTTCGGGGGAGTTGGGATCGGCATCTTCCGTTGGTGGAATTCGCCTATAATAATAGCTATCAGGCGAGCATTGGCATGCCACCTTATGAAGCATCGTATGGGAGGAAGTGTCGTACCCCGTTGTGTTGGGATGAGGTTGGTGAGCGACGACTCACCAATGTTGAGCTGGTAGAGGAGACGAAGGAGAAAGTGATGATTATCCGTACGCGGATGAAAGCCGCACAGGATAGACAGAAATCCTATGCAGATCATAGGCGGCGACCTCTAGAGTTTACTGTGTGAGACATGGTATTCTTAAAGATATCTCCCATGAAGGGAGTCATTCGATTTGGGCAGCGAGGGAAGTTGAGTCCCAGGTATATTGGGCCCTTCCGTATCCTTGAGAGGGTCGGAAGTGTAGCATATAAATTGGAGCTGCCAGCAGATCTATCGCGTGTTCACGATGTATTTCATGTCTCAGTACTTAGGAGATATCAGCCAGATCCCTCACACATTTTAGAAGCTCCGCCAGTTGAGCTTCGAGAGGACTTAAATTTACCTGTTCAGCCCGTGACTATTCTAGATCGACAGGTCAGAAAGCTACGGAGCAAAGAGGTTCCTCTTGTCAAAGTTTTGTGGAGGAGCGACCAGGTCGAGGAACAAACCTGGGAGCCTGAGGAAGCCATGAGGAAACAGTACTCCTATCTATTTTCTGTATAGTTTTCTTTTAGTCTCGAGGACGAGACTTGGTTTTAGGGGGTTAGAAAATGTAATACCCAATTAAAAAAAAAAAGGAAAAAAAAAATTAGGGCTTAAAGCCCAATTTTCTCTCCCTCTTCTTCTCTCCCTCTTTCCTCTCTCTTTTCCCTTCTCCCCGCCGCCGTGTCTCTTCCCCTCCCGCTGCCGCCGCCAGCACCGCCGGTCACCACTAGCGCCACCTACAGCCGCTGCAGCTCCTCCCTCCCGCGAGCGAGCCGCTGCAGCTCCTCTCTGCACGAGCGCCGCTGCAGCTCCTCTCCTTCGCACAATAGCGCGCGAGCTAGCGCGAGCCTCGCGCGAGCAGCGCGCGAGAAGCGAGCGAGCAGCGCGCGAGAAGCGAGTGAGCAGCGCGCGAGCAGCTGCGATCCCCAGCGTGCGACCCTAGCGCGCCCCAGCACGCCCCAGCACGAGCGCGAGCGCTCCAGCGTGCGACCCACAACGCGAGCAGCGCACGATCCAGCTTATGAGTGCGCTTCAGCGCGCGAGCCAGCGCCAGCGCCAGCGCCAGCACGAGCGCGAGCGCGCTCCAGCGCGCGGTCCGGCTTGCCAGGCCCACCAGGCCGCAGGCCCACTAGGCCGCAGACCCATCAGGCCCACAGGCCCACTAGGCCCGCCAGCCCATCAGCCCGCGGCCCACGGCTCGCGACGGCCCGTGACAGTCCGTGAGCCTCTGCGAAAGTAAATGACTCTAAGTTTCGATTTTTCGCACTTGGGTTTCGAATCTCTTTAGTAATTGGACTTAAATTTTCACAATTGTTTCAAATTTGGAAACATTCAGATTTTAGACCAAACCGACGGGCGAACGAAAGCTAAATCTGAGATCCGAAGAATCCTAGGTGAGAGAAATGAAATCTCTTCAACCCTTGAATAAAATTTGTCAAATTAGGTAGCATTAGTTAATTTGTTTATAAATTGAGGAATTTAGGGTTCGTACGAAATTAAGAAAAACAATAAACCCTGAAATAGTTGGAAATTGATGAAAATCGTGATGATTTGATTAGGTTGGCTTTCTTGGTGACTCGATTGAGGGGCGCCTTGTTTTGCGTATTTTGGTGTTATTGGGGAGTGCGCTACCTTCCCCAAAACGGTGAGTGAGATTTATTTCAATGCTTTTGTTTAATATGTAAATCCTGTTTTACAACATTTTGATAATGAGTATGATTTGTCGTATGTTGGAAATGTTTTGACTGGTTTTAAAATTGACTTTTGTGAACCGTTGGAGTGTCCAAAAACTGTGTTGAATTATGAAATTATGCATCCATGCGGTTGAAATGTATAATGTGTCATTTTATACTCTATGTTGCATTGGTTTATGAACCTGACTTTGGCACATTTTGATATGACATTGATTTTGGCCTTGAGGGCTTTGGATTGTATTGTTCCGTAGCTACGAAGGACACCGTGAGAGACGCTTTGGTGGCGTCCGGATATGCCTAGGCCTGGGGTATCCCACGAGTTGTCGTGATTTGATTATCGACACGGTACTAGCCAGGTTGAACCCGAAAGGGGGAGGATTTGGATTTGGATTGGATATCCTCTCCAAGTCTAGCACCTGGACGAGGTTCGTCGCCAACGCCGGGGTAGAGAGCACTTTAAAGAAATTTGCATATAACACCCCCAGTGCGCCTGTCATAGGTCGCGGTAGACCTCTGCCGGGACATTTTCGGCTGGCAGCTCTATGATTTTAAATGATGGTACTTTGGATGCATATTTGACTTGAAAATACGTGAAATGATATATTGTTGAAATGAAGAGCATGATGATTTGAAATATGATTTATTTGCTTATGTTTTGACACTCCAGTTTCACACTCTATATTTGACGATTGCATTGACCCACTTACTCACTGAGTATTCTTTCCCGAGTACTCACCCCTCATTTCCCTTTTGTTTCAGAGATAGTATTTGACAAGGAGTGTCGCTTTTAGGACGCTCAGTATTTTTGGGAGATCAGGCCTGGACTTGAGGAGTCATTGTGTATTTCCGCTGCAAAATTTGTATTGGTGATGTATATGTATTTTGAGGTCTATAGATGACCATTTTTATAATTCTAGGATGACTGTATAAATATGGACATTTAAATTGTGAAACTCTCATGTCACTGCATGACATTGCATTGAGGCATTTCTTTTTCGTTGCGTCTGTATTTGAGAATGTGTCATGTCTTAGAATTGTCCTCTAGGATCGCTCGATGCCTCCTCTAAATCACAGGAGGGGCGACTGGCGGCTGTCCATGCCTTTGACGGGGCATGGCAGAAGAGGTCTGTGGTTAGGACTGTGGAGAATTGTTTGTTAGCCTTGCGTTGCCTTGGATTGTGCAGTATGGATGATCTGGTTTGTTGTTGAGGATAATTTATGCATTTTGAGGCCGGGATGGCCCTTTTGGACAGGTAACGGGTTTATTTCAATATGGGAGACCTCCGATATATGGGGAGGTTCTGTCCGATTTTCTGTAACACCAAACTAAAAAAAAAAAAAAAAAAAAAAAAGAAAGAGCCAAAACGCATCGTTTTGGCCCTCCCCAATTGAATTAGGGCTAAAGCCCTAATTCATTCCCCTTTCTCTCTCTCTCTCTCTCTCTTTCTCTCTCCCCGACGTTCCCTCTCCTGCGGCCGTTCGTCTTCTCCCGCGGCCGTTCAGCTTCCTCCGCCACAGCCACCGCCGCCGCCATCCTTCTTCTTCTTCTCCTTCTTCTTCTTCTTCTTCTTCTTCTCCTTCTTTTTCTTCTTCTTCTTCTTCCCTCTTGCGATCTCCCACGATCGCTCTCTCTCCGCCTCGCCGCACATCGCCGCGAGCCTCCGCGCGCACTGCCTTCCGCCACTACACGCGACTGCAGGGCCTTCTGCAGCGCGATCTCCCAGCAACAGCACTAGCCTAGACCGCGAGCGCGAACCCAGGCCGCGAGCGCTAGCCAGCGCACGAGCGGGCGCGGACTCAGCACGCAGCAGCGCGCGGCCCAGCGCAAGGGCGCGCGGCCCAGCGCACGAGCGCGCGAGCAGAGCGCACAGGGGCGCGCAGGGGCGCGCAGCAGCGCGCGAGCGCGCACGAGCCAGCACAGCGCACGGGCCCGCGCCAGCACACGAGTGAGCACCAGCCCGCGAGCCACTGTCAGCCCGCAGGCCCATCAGCCGCAGGCCCACTGGCCCATCGGCCCGCTGGCTCGCAGACCAGCGAGCCCGCTAGCTGTAGCCCACGAGCCCAGTCCGGCCCGTGACCCACGAGCCCGCGACGGCCCGTGACGACCCACGAGCCCGTGACAGCCCACGAATCTCCACGCAGGTAAATGACTTAGGGTTTTGCTTCGGATCTATGTGTTTAGATCTAACAAATAAATGTTATTTTGATAGGAAACCCTACGGACTTTGGAGTGACCGAAGCGACTTTCGGACGAGACTCGGCGCTTCGAGAAAACCCTAGGTGAGGAGATTTCGACTCTAATTGATAAATTGGACGAATCTAGGATTGAATTTAAGATGAAAGGTTTTGTATATGTTTAGAGTGTAAGTGGAATGCAAATAGAATACAAATTATGAAATGATTATATATGAATTGAAGGTTAAGTATAGAATGTTACAGAAATTTGATGATCTGATTTAGGTTGATCTTTTGGAGACTCGAGCGGTCAGATCCGATTTGGCTTGTCAGTAGGGAGTGACTTCCCTCCTGTAGAACTGTGAGTGGGACTTTGACATTCGCTATTGATTGAAAACCATGTTTCAAAAATATCTTTTGAATGACATGTTTCTGCAAAATGTATGATTGTTATGACTTTCCAATATTTGATGAAATGTTTTGTGACCTTTGGAGTGTCTTAACTGCTAACTTTATTGATATGCATCCATGAGTTTTGATAAACGTATATTGTGCCACATTTTCGACATATTGATATGTTTTAATGCTTTCACTGCATTGGCACATGGTTTTAAAAGGATTTACTTACACATTTGGGCTGTATACCCGGCCGACTTTATGATATTATGTTTTGGGCTGTATGCCCGGTCGACTTTATGATATTATGTTTTGGACTGTATGCCCGGCCGACGTTATGATATTATGCATGGGGCTATATGCCCGGCTGACTGGTGATGGGATGCATGGGGCTACGTGCCCGGCCTATTTGATATTGTGATCCGTAGCTACGAAGGACATCTGGTAGAGGCACCCCTTGTGTCCGGATACGCTTCGGCCGGAGGTATCCGCCAGATCGTCGTGTGTATGGGTGCCCCAGGTTGACCCTCATCGGAGAGGACGTTGAGTACGGCTCCGTCTAGCACCAGGCGGGGGCACCATACACGGCCGACTAGTTATATGTACATTATTATTTTTTTACAGGCTAGTTGGGGTAGTCTGTGGCCAACATTGGGGCAGAGAACCATTCTTTAATACTTGCATTTGGAAAAACCCCCAATGCGCCGTCCTTGGTCGAGGTAGACCATTGCCGGGAATATTTCATTGGCCGATTCTTCATGACATTGATGTAAAATTTTGGGATGCATATCTTGCTTTCTGATGTGTGCGTATTATATATGATTTTGAAATAACATGATCGGTTTGCACAGTGGATATTTTATTATTTTATGCTTTGACACTCCAAATTCACCTCGATATTGATAGTATGATGTCAATCCCCTCACTTACTGAGTATCCTCCCATAGATACTCATCCCTCACTTTCTTTCCAACAGGATTAGTGTTGGACCAAGGAGATATTACTGGGTTTGGGTATGGATATTTTCCATCTCTTCCGTTACGATGATTGGTGATATTATTATGTATTGGAGATTTTTGTTTGATCAATGTATTTACCAAATTTTATGGGATGACTGTATAAATTATGGATATTTATTCTTGAAACTCTTGTATTGATTTATTTCATGGCATTGAGACATTTGTAAATATTTAAAAACAATTTGGGAATTTATTTTATATATGCGTAGAATTTAAGTCCGCTCGGTGTGGCGGCTGCTCATGCTCTAGTCGGGCATGACAGTAGAGGTCTGTTGCTTGGACTGTTAGAAACTTTATAGCCTTGCGTTGTTCTGGATGTTGGTTGTGGTATTTGTTGAATTTGGAGAGACCGGGATGGCCAATTGTTTATTTTTACAGGATGAATGTCATATACAGGTGAAATTGTAAATGGGAAACCTCCGATTTATGGGGAGGTTCTGCCCGATTTTCTGTAAAAATACAGCCGGCATCCAGGGACAACGGGCGACTGTTCACGATCCCGGTTCGGGGCGTGACATTTTCTGTAAAAGTACAGTCGGCATCCAGGGTAACGGGCGGTTGCTCACGATCCCGGTTCGGGGCGTGACAATAAGCGTCAACTAATATCTGAAAATATAATCAAAATAAGCCAATAGCTAAAGAGATTCTCAAAAAATATTTTTGGTTCGGCTTAAGATAGAGGTTAATTTTCAAACCAAATATTCTTTGAAAAAAAATAAAATGAGAGAAATGAGTATAAACAATATTGAATGAGTGGAACAACATGTTATGCAATGAATGAGGGGTGAACGTGCATATGTCAAATAATATTTCAAAGAAAATCATTTTCATCATATTTAATTTCATAAATGTTCTGCATAAATATCAAGATTATCCGATTATATCCAGATATCACAATAAAACACAGTGAAACATAAGAAAGAAGAATGTGTCATCTCAAAATACTCTTGAGGGAAAGAGTGTTATTATTGTATCCTGGATTCATTATCCATTTCCATTCCTATTACACTTTATTTTATCTTATTGTTAAAAGAAAGAAATAAAATATCGAACCAAATTAGTATTTGAGGGTAAGCCAAAGAATACATTTTTCAATAAAATCTAGACTTTTTGGATTAAATATCTCAAATATTTCACTTGTTTCTAGTTCTAATCTCATAGGGAAAGGTGATACAATCAAAATTTCTAACCTTCATCCATAGATTTCGTAAAACTTTGAAACTATATAACCCAAGCACACTTCATTAACTTTGTCCACAGGCTTCACAAAGTTTTTAGAGAAATAATTATGTTCTTATCTATCCTTTCCATTTCTTTATGATTCATAACATGTCATAGCTAATAAAACAATAACTCATCATAAAGCTCAAGACATATTTTTCTATCACACATCATAGTTAAGCATGCCACATAGTTTAATAATTCATTGCACACTCCATTTGAAAACTTAGTAAATTTTTAGCTTGAACAATTCTTAGTAAATGAGTCGTAACTTGAGCTCCCCACCTCGGTTTGAGGGGTTTCAAACATCCACTTAAAACTAAGACATAAGCCTATAATTTTTGTACCAATGACTAGACTCAATTCCAGTTAAACAAAAATACCCAACTCAAAAAAGTAATAACATGAGGTTTATGAAGATTGCATGAGTTTTAGTAAAATTAACACATCTTAAGTAACACATATTAGATTACAGTGATTTAAGCGACCATTTAAAACTAATATATACGACTACAATGTCTATATTCAAAGTGCAACCTAATTCAGTTTAGAACATAGTTCAAATTAAGCAAAAAATTTCAATAAAAAACAAAGCATAGATTAAAATATGATAGATTTATACAAAAAAATAAATTATTTTGATATATCAATAAAAATTCATTTTCTAATAAAATTTTTCATGTGATATGTTATTTTAAATCTCGAGAAGTCTAATCTAATTTGAAGAAAACTTTATTAAAATTGGAATTTTGAAGGAAAAAGTTAAAGAATAAGGTATGATCATATCGTTAAACTTGATGGAATTTCTAAATTTTCACCCCTCATGTCCAAAAGTAAAATTTCTTCACTCCTGTCTTAACATGATATCGACGTAATAAACGTATCAATGAAATATACATATGTACCGCACTTGTCTCGTAATTCTTCTCTGGATCTTTTAATTTTTACTCACCAAACTATTGAGTTTCAAGATTGTTCTCTATGGTCCGTAGTACTTCCCAAGGACTACGGATAGCTTGATGGAATTAGGGGTGAGTTTTTGTAAGACAAAAGGGAAATTGCATATTAGAGTAGTTTTCGGAAGTGAAGAGGATTGAAGCTCTCTTTCTGTAACCCACAAAAAAAAAAAAAAAGCTCTCTTTCTCTCTCTTAGTGGGGTGTGGACCCCTTCATTACTGCATGTCTTGCTTACTAGTCGTGGTATGTACTAATAATTTAAAGAAGCATAAGCTGACCTCGTATTGTCTTCCAGATTCATTAACCAGGCCAACAACCAAATAAATTTTGAATCCTGTTCGTGCCAAACCATGTCTTTGACCACCTGAAGCTAACAACCAAGTCAATATAACTCAGAACAAAGAAAGAAACCTTAGAGAGAGTGTGAATCGAGCAAATTTAGAATGGGAGAAAAATCTTAACTTTGGAATAGGAGGCGTAGTTAAGGTGGTGGCTGCATTTGTCCGAAAGAAAAGTAATTTATCTACATGGCGTGTTGGTAAATGTTTTGAACCTGTCCAGGCTGAAAAAGCATACTCGTTCTACAATGCTTGATGCTACTAGTTCTAAAGAACACAGCTCCTTTTGAAATGTGAATCCAGATCCTACAAATTGCAAGGACTCAAATCCTAGAATACACGCACACCCCCATTCATTATTTTAAAGATGCATATATTCTTGATGCTGCACGGAGGTGTCATCCCGTAGAGTGTTTGTCATGGCAGTCGACAAACAACTTGGACCTAATCCTGTAGTTGATTTACTCAAACAAATACATTACACTTTTTTTCTGAATTTTAACAGAGCCGTTCAGAAGAAAAGGTCATAATCATTAGTTATATCTTTTGTTGACCAAGTCCTTACACATATGTTCAGTATAAATAATGCCAAAACCCTGCAGCTGCCAAACCATCTCTCACAAGTTTTTCCCCATTCTAAGCATCTAAGTCACACATTCTCTCAACATGTATTTCTCAAAGTTCAGCTTCTCTTTGTCCCTTCTCTCCCTTTCCCTTCTTCTTCAACTTGGTGTGGGTGTTGGAGCTGATCCATTAGCTTACTCTTGTACTAGTTCTGAAAATTTCACACCAAATGGCACTTACGCCTCGAACTTGTCAAAACTATTGGGCAATTTATACTTCAAAACAGCTCCAACCGGTTTTGGTGTTGACATGGTCGGTCAGTACTCCCAGAACCCAGTGAATGGGCTCGCTTTATGTCGCGGTGATGTCAATGCCACAGAGTGCCAAACCTGTGTTGCTGGGGCAAGCAGCGAGATTGGAAAACTCTGCCCTTGCAACAAAGGAGCAATCATATGGTATGATAACTGCCTTTTGAAGTACTCTGACATGGATTTTATCGGCAAAATCGACAACCAAAATAAATTTTACTTGGTGAATGTGAACAATGCAAGTGATCCCACCACTTTTAATCAAAGAACAAAGCGACTTTTGAGCTACCTATCTGGTGAAGCATATTCTGCACCCAAAATGTATGCTGCCGGAGAGCTAGAGCTTGGAGGGTCAGACAAGCTCTATGGGTTGGTACAATGCACAAGGGATCTTTCAAGCAGTGATTGTCAGAAATGTCTTGACGATGCAGTGAGCGAGATTCCAAGCTGTTGTGAAGGGAAACAGGGAGGCAGAGTTGTTGGTGGAAGTTGTAACGTAAGATATGAAATTTATCCCTTCTTTGCGTAAAGCACATGCTTATATAGGCAAATAAGTGCTGCAGATGCACATCTATGTCCCCTTTGTATTTGTTCGAATCTATTATTTTATGCATATTGAATAAAGAGATTTTTTTCTCAATAAAATCTTCACCGTCCTCTCTACTTGAGCGGTGTTCAAAATTGTCATCAACATCAAATACCAAATTATCCCTGTCACTCTCGTGTAACACCAAGCTTAAAAAAAATTAAAAAAAAAAAAAAAAAAACAATATTTGGAGACGCAGCGTTTTGGGACAAAACGCTGCGTCCCCAATTGGGGATTAGGGTTAAAACCCTAACCCCCTTTCTCTCTCTCTCTCTCTCTCTCTCTCTCTCTTTCTCTCTCCCCGACGTTCCCTCTCCTGCGGCCGTTCGTCTTCTCCCGCGGCCGTTCGGCTTCCTCCGCCATAGCCACCCCCGCCGCCGCCGCCGGCATCTTCTCCTTCACCTTCTTCTCCTTCTTCTTCTTCTTCTTCTTTTTCTACTTCTTCTTCTTTCTTCCCGCGGCTCTCTCTCCTTTCTGCAGTCGCGATCGTTCGCGATCTCACCTCCTTCGCAAGCTCTGTCGAGCGCCGCCACCGCGCGATCTTGCTTCCGTCAGCGAACAGCCGCCACCAGCAGCAACCCCTCCCTCTGCCACCATCGCGCAAGCTTGAGTGCTCCACAGCGCGACTGCAGAACCTCTGCGAGCGCAACCCGCCCTTGCACACGACCGAGCCAGCAAGCGCGAGCAGGCGCGCGAGCAGGGCGCGCGAGCAGAGCGCGCGAGCGCGCAGGGGCGCGCAGCAGCGAGCGAGCTCGCACGAGCCAGCGCAGCGCATGGGCGCGTGCCAGCACACGGGCGAGCACCAGCCCGCGAGCCACTGTCAGCCCGCAGGCCCACCGGCCCATCGGCCCGCCAGCCCGCTGGCCTGCAGACCAGCGAGCCCGCTAGCTGTAGCCCACGAGCCCAGTCCGGCCCGTGGCCCACGAGCCCGAGACGGCCCGTGACGGCCCTTGAGCCCGTGACAGCCCACGAATCTCCACGCAGGTAAATGACTTAGGGTTTTGCTTCGGATCTATGTGTTTAGATCTAACAAATAAACCTTGTTTTGATAGGAAACCTTACAGACTTTGGAGTGACCGAAGCGACTTTCGGACGAGACTCGGCGCTTCGAGAAAACCCTAGGTGAGGAGATTTCGGATTTAATTGATAAATTGGATGAATCTAGGATTGAATCTAAGATGAAAGGTTTTGTATATGTTTAGAGTGTAAGTGGAATGCGAATAGAATACAATTTCTGAAATGATTATATGTAACTTTGAAAGTTAAGTATAGAATGTTATAGAAATTGAATGATCTGATACGAAAGAAGCGTATTATAGAATCACAAAATCATGTCGAGTGAATTCGAATAGTTTCTTTAGAGTTAAACTTTGGAATATGCATGAAAGTATCTGGGTTGTAGGGATGGATTGAAATGAGTCGTAAAGTGGAGGATATTATACATTTCATGTCTTTCGGATAAACCCTAAAAATGCTTGAGAAAATGATATTCAATTTTGATGATCTGATTAGGTTGATCTTTTTGGAGACTCGAGGAAGCAGATCAGATTTGATTAGTTTTGAAAATAGGGAGTGACCACCCTCCCTAGAACAGTGAGTGGGACTTTGACATTCGCTATTGCTTGAAAACCATGTTTCAAAAATATTTTTAAATGACATATTTATGCAAATGTCTGATTGGCAGAATTTTCGAATATTTGATGAATGTTTTGTGACCTTTGGAGTGTCTTAACTGCTGACTTTATTGATATGCATCCATGAGTTTTGATAAACGTATATTGTGCCACATTTTCGAAATATTGATATGTTTTAAATACTTCCACTGCATTGACACATGGTTTTAAATGGATTTACTTACACATTTGGACTGTATGCCCGGCCGACTTTATGATATTATGTTTTGGGCTGTATGTCCGGCCGACTTTATGATATTATGTATTGGGCTGTATGCCCGGCCGACGTTATGATATTATGCATGGGGCTATATGCCCGGCCGACTGGTGATGGGATGCATGGGGCTACGTGCCCGACCGATATGATATTGTGATCCGTAGCTACGAAGGACATCTGGTAGAGGCACCCCTTGTGCCCGGATACGCTTCGGCCGGAGGTATCCGTCAGATCGTCGTGTGTATGGGTGCCCCAGGTTGACCCTCATCGGAGAGGACGTTGAGTACGGCTCCGTCTAGCACCAGGCGGGGGCACCATACACGGCCGACTAGTTATATGTACATTATTATTATTTACAGGCTAGTTGGGGTAGTCTGTGGCCAACATTGGGGTAGAGAGCTATTATTTGATACTTGCATTTGGAAAAACCCCCAATGCGCCGTCCTTGGTCGAGGTAGACCATTGCCGGGAATATTTCATTGGCCGGCTCTTCACGACAGTGATGTAAATATTGGATGCATATCTTGCTTTCTGATGTGTGCGTATTATTATGATTTTGAAATAACATGATCGGCTTGCACACTGTGGATATTTTCTTATCTATACTTTGACACTCCAAATTCATCTCGATATTGATAGTATGATGTCAATCCCCTCACTTACTGAGTATCCTCCCATAGATACTCACCCCTCACTTTCTTTCCCACAGGATTAGTGTTGGACCGAGGAGATATCACTGGACTTGGGTATGGATGTTTTCCATCTCTTCCGTTACGATGATTGGTGATATTATTATATATATATTGGAGATTTTAGTTTGACCATTCCATTTATTTAAATTTTATGGGATGACTGTATAAATTATGGACATTTATTCTTGAAACTCTCGTCTTGATTTATTTCATGGCATTGAGGCATTTGTAAATATTTAAAAATAACTTGGGAATTTATTTTATATATGCGTAGAATTTAAGTCCGCTCGGTGTGGCGGCTACTCATGTTCTAGTTGGGCATGACAGTAGAGGTCTGTTGCTAGGACTGTTAGAAACTTTATAGCATTGCGTTGTTCTGGATGTTGGTTGTGGTATTTGTTGAATTTGGAGAGGCCGGGATGACCAATTGTTTATTTTTACAGGATGAATGTCATATACAGGTGAAATTGTAAATGGGAAACCTCCGATTTATGGGGAGATTCTGTCCGATTTTCTGTAAAAATACAGCCGGCATCCAGGGACAACGGGCGACTGTTCACGATCCCGGTTCGGGGCGTGACACTCGACTCTCAAATCCAGCATGCAACAACAACTGCATTACCCCAAAATACGGATAAACATAACCCGTATATCAAGATACCGCAAAACATTCATCGATATCTAACCATTTATCAAAATAATTTAACAAATCTAAACATGCATGCGTAAGACCATCCTTGTCGTTCAAATCCAAATACATGCACAATGTCAGTCTTACCATTCAAATCAATTTTATAGAATATAAAACAAATCCCTACTCAGGAGATTCAATCCAATTAAATAAAAAACAATTCGCAAATAATTTTTCAGTTAATCAAATAGGTGCTCAATACACATATTCAAAACCAAACGAAATTTAAAATCTAAAATCAACAAGATAGCATTCAAGATAATTCTTCAAAAATAGTTATAACCAATGGCTCCATAAGCGTCAACTAAAATCTCAAAATATAATCAAAAGAAGCCAATAGCCAAAGAGATTCTCAAAAAATATTTTTGGTTCGGCTTAAGATAGAGGTTAATTTCCAAACTAAATATTCTTTGAAAAAAAAAATAAAATGAAAGAAATGAGTATAAACAATATTCAATGAGTGGAATAATATGTTATGCAATGAATGAGGGGTGAACGTGCATATGTCAAATAATATTTCAAAGAAAATCATTTTCATCATCTTCAATTTCACAAATATTCTGCATAAATATCAAGATTATCCGATTATATCCAGATATCACAATAAAACACAGTGAAACATAAAAAAGAAGAATATGTCGTCTCAAAGCACTCTTGAGGGAAAGAGTGTTATTATTGTATCCTGGATTCATTATCCATTTCCATTCGTATTACACTTTATTTTATCTTATTGTTAAAAGAAAGAAATAAAATATCAAACCAAATTCGTATTTGAGGGTAAGCCAAAGAATAGATTTTTCAATAAAATCTAGAGTTTTGGATTAAATATCTCAAATATTTCACTTGTTTCTAGTTCTAATCTCATAGGGAAAGGTGATACAATCAAAATTTCTAACCTCCATCCATAGATTTTGTAAAACTTTGAAACTATATAACCTAAGCACACTTCATAAACTTTGTCCACAGGCTTCACAAAGTTTTTAGAGAAATAACCAAGTTCTTATATTTCCTTTCCATGTCTTTATGATTCATAACATGTCATAGCAAATAAAACAATAACTCATCATAAAGCTCAACACATATTTTTCTATCACACATCATAGTTAAGCATGCCACATAGTTTAATAATTCATTGCACACTCCGTTTCAAAACTTAGTAAATTTTTAGCTTGAACAATTCTTAGTAAATGAGTCGTAACTTGAGCTCCCCACCTCGGTTTGTGGGGTTTCAAACATCCACCTAAAACTAAGACATAAGACTATAATTTTTATACCTATGACTAGACTCAATTCCAATCAAACAAAAATACCCAACTCAATAAAAGTAATAACATGAAGTTTATGAAGATTGCAGGAGTTTTAGTAAAATTAACACATTTTGAGTTGCACATATTAGATTACAGTGATTTAAGCGACCATTTAAAACTAAGATATAGGGCTACAATATCTATATTCAGAGTGTAACCAAATTCAGTTTAGAACATAGTTCAAATTAAGCAAAAAACTTGAATAAAAAATAGAGTAGTAACTAAAATATGATAGATTAATACAAAAAATGTATTATTTTGATATATCAATAAAAATTCATTTTTCAATAAAATTCTTCACGTGATATGTTATTTTAAATCTTGAGAAGTTTAATCTAATTTGAAGAAAACTTTATTAAAATTGGAATTTTGAAGAAAAAAGTCAAAGAATAAGGTGTGATCACATCGTCAAACTTGACGGAATTTCTAAATTTTCACACCTCATGTCCAAAAATAAAATTTCTTCGCTCCTGTCTTAACATGATATCGACGTAATAAACGTATCAATGAAATATACATATGTACGGCACTTGTCTCGTAATTCTTCTCTGGATCTTTTAATTTTTACTCACCAACTTTTGAGTGTCAAGATTGTTCTCTATGGTCCGTAGTACTTCCCAAGGACTACGGATAGCTTGATAGAATTAGGGGTGAGTTTTTGTAAGACAAAAGGGAAATTGCATATTAGAGTAGTTTTGGAAGTGAAGAGGATTGAAGCTCTCTTTCTGTAACCCACAAAAAAAAAAAAAAAAAAAAAAAAAGCTCTCTTTCTCTCTCTTAGTGGGGTGTGGACCCCTCCATTACTGCATGTCTTGCTTACGAGTCATGGTATGTACTAATAATTTAAAGAAGCATAAGCTGACCTCGTATTGTCTTCCAGATTCATTAACCAGGCCAACAACCAAATAAATTTTGAAACCTGTTCGTGCCAAACCATGTCTTTGACCACCTGAAGCTAACAACCAAGTCAATATAACTCAGAACAAAGAAAGAAACCTTAGAGAGTGTGAATCGAGCAAATTTAGAATGGGAGAAAAATCATAACTTTGGAATAGGAGGCGTAGTTAAGGTGGTGGCTGCATTTGTCTGAAAGAAAAACAATTTATCTACATGGCCTGTTGGTAAATGTTTTGAACCTGTCCAGGCTGAAAAAGCATACTCGTTCTACAATGCTTGATGCTACTAGTTCTAAAGAACACTGCTCCTTTCGAAATGTGAAACCAGATCCTACAAATTGCAAGGACTCAAATCCTAGAATACACGCACACCCCCATTCATTATTTTAAAGATGCATATATTCTTGATGCTGCACGGAGGTGTCATCCCGTAGAGTGCTTGTCATGGCAGTCGACAAACAACTTGGACCTAATCCTGTAGTTGATTTGCTCAAACAAATACATTACACTTTTTTTCTGAATTTTAACAGAGCCGTTCAGAAGAAAAGGTCATCATCATTAGTTATATCTTTTGTTGACCATGTCCTTGCACATATGTTCAGTATAAATAATGCCAAAACCCTGCTGCTGCCAAACCATCTCTCACAAGTTTTTCCCCATTCTAAGCATCCAAGTCACACATTCTATCAACATGTATTTCTCAAAGTTCAGCTTCTCTTTGTCCCTTCTCTCCCTTTCCCTTCTTCTTCAACTTGGTGTGGGTGTTGGTGCTGATCCATTAGCTCACGCTTGTACTAGTTCTGAAAATTTCACACCAAATGGCACTTACGCCTCGAACTTGTCAAAACTATTGGGCAATTTATACTTCAAAACAGCTCCAACCGGTTTTGGTGTTGACATGGTCGGTCAGTACTCCCAGAACCAAGTGAATGGGCTCGCTTTATGTCGCGGTGATGTCAATGCCACAGAGTGCCAAACTTGTGTGGCTGGGGCAAGCAGCGAGATTGGAAAACTCTGCCCTTGCAACAAAGGAGCAATCATATGGTATGATAACTGCCTTTTGAAGTACTCTGACATGGATTTTATCGGCAAAATCGACAACCAAAATAAATTTTACTTGGTGAATGTGAACAATGCAAGTGATCCCACCACTTTTAATCAAAGAACAAAGCGACTTTTGAGCTACCTATCTAGTGAAGCATATGCTGCACCCAAAATGTATGCTGCCGGAGAGCTAGAGCTTGGAGGGTCAGACAAGCTCTATGGGTTGGTACAATGCACAAGGGATCTTTCAAGCAGTGATTGTCAGAAATGTCTTGACGATGCAGTGAGCGAGATTCCAAGCTGTTGTGAAGGTAAACAGGGAGGCAGAGTTGTTGGTGGAAGTTGTAACGTAAGATATGAAATTTATCCCTTCTTTGCGTAAAGCACATGCTATTATATGTAAATAAGTGCTGCAGATGCACATCTATGTCCCCTTTGTATTTGTTCGAATCTATTATTTTATGCATATTGAATAAAGAGAATTTTTTCTGAACAAAATCTTCGCCGTCCTCTCTACTCGAGTGGTGTTCAAAATTGTCATCAACATCAAATACCAAATTATCCCTGTCACTCTCCCGACTCTCAAATCCAGCATGCAACAACAACTGCATTACCCCAAAATATGGATAAACATAACCCGTATATGAAGATACTGCAAAACATTCATCGATATCTACCCATTTATCAAAATAATTTAACAAATCTAAACATGCATGCGTAAGACCATCCTTGTCATTCAAATCCAAATACATGCACAATGTCAGTCTTACCATTCAAATCAATTTTATAGAATATAAAACAAATCCCTACTCAGGAGATTCAAATCATTTAAATCAAAAACAATTCAAAAATAATTTTTCAATTTATCAAATAGGTGCTCAATACACATATTCAAAACCAAACGAAATTTAAAATCTAAAATCAATAAGATAGCATTCAAGATAATTCTTCAAAAATAGTTACAACCAATGGCTCCATAAGCGTCAACTAATATCTCAAAATATAATCAAAAGAAGCCAATAGCCAAAGAGATTGTCAAAAAATATTTTTGGTTCGGCTTAAGATAGAGGTTAATTTTCAAACCAAATATTCTTTGAAAAAAAATAAAATGAGAGAAATGAGTATAAACAATATTGAATGAGTGGAACAACATGTTATGCAATGAATGAGGGGTGAACGTGCATATGTCAAATAATATTTCAAAGAAAATCATTTTCATCATATTTAATTTCATGAATGTTCTGCATAAATATCAAGATTATCCGATTATATCCAGATATCACAATAAAACACAGTGAAACATAAGAAAGAAGAATGTGTCGTCTCAAAATACTCTTGAGGGAAAGAGTGTTATTATTGTATCCTGGATTCATTATCCATTTCCATTCCTATTACACTTTATTTTATCTTATTGTTAAAAGAAAGAAAAAAAATATCGAACCAAATTAGTATTTGAGGGTAAGCCAAAGAATACATTTTTCAATAAAATCTAGACTTTTTGGATTAAATATCTCAAATATTTCACTTGTTTCTAGTTCTAATCTCATAGGGAAAGATGATACAATCAAAATTTCTAACCTTCATCCATAGATTTCGTAAAACTTTGAAACTATATAACCCAAGCACACTTCATTAACTTTGTCCACAGGCTTCACAAAGTTTTTAGAGAAATAATTAAGTTCTTATCTATCCTTTCCATTTCTTTATGATTCATAACATGTCATAGCTAATAAAACAATAACTCATCATAAAGCTCAAGACATATTTTTCTATCACACATCATAGTTAAGCATGCCACATAGTTTAATAATTCATTGCACACTCCATTTGAAAACTTAGTAAATTTTTAGCTTGAACAATTCTTAGTAAATGAGTCGTAACTTGAGCTCCCCACCTCGGTTTGAGGGGTTTCAAACATCCACTTAAAACTAAGACATAAGCCTATAATTTTTGTACCAATGACTAGACTCAATTCCAGTTAAACAAAAATACCCAACTCAAAAAAGTAATAACATGAGGTTTATGAAGATTGCATGAGTTTTAGTAAAATTAACACATCTTAAGTAACACATATTAGATTACAGTGATTTAAGCGACCATTTAAAACTAATATATACGACTACAATGTCTATATTCAAAGTGCAACCTAATTCAGTTTAGAACATATTTCAAATTAAGCAAAAAATTTCAATAAAAAACAAAGCATAGATTAAAATATGATAGATTTATACAAAAAAATAAATTATTTTGATATATCAATACAAATTCATTTTCTAATAAAATTTTTCATGTGATATGTTATTTTAAATCTCGAGAAGTCTAATCTAATTTGAAGAAAACTTTATTAAAATTGGAATTTTGAAGGAAAAAGTTAAAGAATAAGGTATGATCATATCGTTAAACTTGATGGAATTTCTAAATTTTCACCCCTCATGTCCAAAAGTAAAATTTCTTCACTCCTGTCTTAACATGATATCGACGTAATAAACGTATCAATGAAATATACATATGTACCGCACTTGTCTCGTAATTCTTCTCTGGATCTTTTAATTTTTACTCACCAAACTATTGAGTTTCAAGATTGTTCTCTATGGTCCGTAGTACTTCCCAAGGACTACGGATAGCTTGATGGAATTAGGGGTGAGTTTTTGTAAGACAAAAGGGAAATTGCATATTAGAGTAGTTTTCGGAAGTGAAGAGGATTGAAGCTCTCTTTCTGTAACCCACAAAAAAAAAAAAAAAAGCTCTCTTTCTCTCTCTTAGTGGGGTGTGGACCCCTCCATTACTGCATGTCTTGCTTACTAGTCGTGGTATGTACTAATAATTTAAAGAAGCATAAGCTGACCTCGTATTGTCTTCCAGATTCATTAACCAGGCCAACAACCAAATAAATTTTGAATCCTGTTCGTGCCAAACCATGTCTTTGACCACCTGAAGCTAACAACCAAGTCAATATAACTCAGAACAAAGAAAGAAACCTTAGAGAGAGTGTGAATCGAGCAAATTTAGAATGGGAGAAAAATCTTAACTTTGGAATAGGAGGCGTAGTTAAGGTGGTGGCTGCATTTGTCCGAAAGAAAAGCAATTTATCTACATGGCGTGTTGGTAAATGTTTTGAACCTGTCCAGGCTGAAAAAGCATACTCGTTCTACAATGCTTGATGCTACTAGTTCTAAAGAACACTGCTCCTTTTGAAATGTGAAACCAGATCCTACAAATTGCAAGGACTCAAATCCTAGAATACACGCACACCCCCATTCATTATTTTAAAGATGCATATATTCTTGATGCTGCACGGAGGTGTCATCCCGTAGAGTGTTTGTCATGGCAGTCGACAAACAACTTGGACCTAATCCTGTAGTTGATTTACTCAAACAAATACATTACACTTTTTTTCTGAATTTTAACAGAGCCGTTCAGAAGAAAAGGTCATAATCATTAGTTATATCTTTTGTTGACCAAGTCCTTACACATATGTTCAGTATAAATAATGCCAAAACCCTGCAGCTGCCAAACCATCTCTCACAAGTTTTTCCCCATTCTAAGCATCTAAGTCACACATTCTCTCAACATGTATTTCTCAAAGTTCAGCTTCTCTTTGTCCCTTCTCTCCCTTTCCCTTCTTCTTCAACTTGGTGTGGGTGTTGGAGCTGATCCATTAGCTTACTCTTGTACTAGTTCTGAAAATTTCACACCAAATGGCACTTACGCCTCGAACTTGTCAAAACTATTGGGCAATTTATACTTCAAAACAGCTCCAACAGGTTTTGGTGTTGACATGGTCGGTCAGTACTCCCAGAACCCAGTGAATGGGCTCGCTTTATGTCGCGGTGATGTCAATGCCACAGAGTGCCAAACCTGTGTTGCTGGGGCAAGCAGCGAGATTGGAAAACTCTGCCCTTGCAACAAAGGAGCAATCATATGGTATGATAACTGCCTTTTGAAGTACTCTGACATGGATTTTATCGGCAAAATCGACAACCAAAATAAATTTTACTTGGTGAATGTGAACAATGCAAGTGATCCCACCACTTTTAATCAAAGAACAAAGCGACTTTTGAGCTACCTATCTGGTGAAGCATATTCTGCACCCAAAATGTATGCTGCCGGAGAGCTAGAGCTTGGAGGGTCAGACAAGCTCTATGGGTTTGTACAATGCACAAGGGATCTTTCAAGCAGTGATTGTCAGAAATGTCTTGACGATGCAGTGAGCGAGATTCCAAGCTGTTGTGAAGGGAAACAGGGAGGCAGAGTTGTTGGTGGAAGTTGTAACGTAAGATATGAAATTTATCCCTTCTTTGCGTAAAGCACATGCTTATATAGGCAAATAAGTGCTGCAGATGCACATCTATGTCCCCTTTGTATTTGTTCGAATCTATTATTTTATGCATATTGAATAAAGAGATTTTTTTCTCAATAAAATCTTCACCGTCCTCTCTACTTGAGCGGTGTTCAAAATTGTCATCAACATCAAATACCAAATTATCCCTGTCACTCTCGTGTAACACCAAGCTTAAAAAAAAATTAAAAAAAAAAAAAAAAAAAAAACAATATTTGGAGACGCAGCGTTTTGGGACAAAACGCTGCGTCCCCAATTGGGGATTAGGGTTAAAACCCTAACCCCCTTTCTCTCTCTCTCTCTCTCTCTTTCTCTCTCCCCGACGTTCCCTCTCCTGCGGCCGTTCGTCTTCTCCCGCGGCCGTTCGGCTTCCTCCGCCATAGCCACCCCCGCCGCCGCCGCCGGCATCTTCTCCTTCACCTTCTTCTCCTTCTTCTTCTTCTTCTTCTTTTTCTGCTTCTTCTTCTTTCTTCCCGCAGCTCTCTCTCCTTTCTGCAGTCGCGATCGTTCGCGATCTCACCTCCTTCGCAAGCTCTGCCGAGCGCCGCCACCGTGCGATCTTGCTTCCGTCCGCGAACAGCCGCCACCAGCAGCAACCCCTCCCTCTGCCACCATCGCGCGAGCTTGAGTGCTCCACAGCGCGACTGCAGAACCTCTGCGAGCGCAACCCGCCCTTGCACACGACCGAGCCAGCAAGCGCGAGCAGGCGCGCGAGCGCGCACGAGCCAGCGCAGCGCATGGGCGCGTGCCAGCACACGGGCGAGCACCAGCCCGCGAGCCACTATCAGCCCGCAGGCCCACTGGCCCGCAGACCAGCGAGCCCGCTAGCTGTAGCCCACGAGCCCAGTCCGGCCCGTGGCCCACGAGCCCGCGACGGCCCGTGACTGCCCGTGAGCCCGTGACAGCCCACGAATCTCCACGCAGGTAAATGACTTAGGGTTTTGCTTCGGATCTATGTGTTTAGATCTAACAAATAAACCTTGTTTTGATAGGAAACCTTACAGACTTTGGAGTGACCGAAGCGACTTTCGGACGAGACTCGGCGCTTCGAGAAAACCCTAGATGAGGAGATTTCGGCTTTAATTGATAAATTGGATGAATCTAGGATTGAATCTAAGATGAAAGGTTTTGTATATGTTTAGAGTGTAAGTGGAATGCGAATAGAATACAATTTCTGAAATGATTATATGTAACTTTGAAAGTTAAGTATAGAATGTTATAGAAATTGAATGATCTGATACGAAAGAAGCGTATTATAAAATCACAAAATCATGTCGAGTGAATTCGAATAGTTTCTTTAGAGTTAAACTTTGGAATATGCATGAAAGTATCTGGGTTGTAAGGATGGATTGAAATGAGTCGTAAAGTGGAGGATATTATACATTTCATATCTTTCGGATAAACCCTAAAAATGCTTGAGAAAATGATATTCAATTTTGATGATCTGATTAGGTTGATCTTTTTGGAGACTCGAGGAAGCAGATCAGATTTGATTAGTTTTGAAAATAGGGAGTGACCACCCTCCCTAGAACAGTGAGTGAGACTTTGACATTCGCTATTGATTGAAAACCATGTTTCAAAAATATTTTTAAATGACATATTTATGCAAATGTCTGATTGGCAGAATTTTCGAATATTTGATGAATGTTTTGTGACCTTTGGAGTGTCTTAACTGCTGACTTTATTGATATGCATCCATGAGTTTTGATAAACGTATATTGTGCCACATTTTCGACATATTGATATGTTTTAAATACTTCCACTGCATTGGCACATGGTTTTAAATGGATTTACTTACACATTTGGACTGTATGCCCGGCCGACTTTATGATATTATGTTTTGGGCTGTATGCCCGGCCGACTTTATGATATTATGTATTGGGCTGTATGCCCGGCCGACGTTATGATATTATGCATGGGGCTATATGCCCGGCCGACTGGTGATGGATGCATGGGGCTACGTGCCCGACCGATATGATATTGTGATCCGTAGCTACGAAGGACATCTGGTAGAGGCACCCCTTGTGCCCGGATACGCTTCGGCCGGAGGTATCCGCCAGATCGTCGTGTGTATGGGTGCCCCAGGTTGACCCTCATCGGAGAGGACGTTGAGTACGGCTCCGTCTAGCACCAGGCGGGGGCACCATACACGGCCGACTAGTTATATGTACATTATTATTATTTACAGGCTAGTTGGGGAAGTATGTGGCCAACATTGGGGTAGAGAGCTATTATTTGATACTTGCATTTGGAAAAACCCCCAATGCGCCGTCCTTGGTCGAGGTAGACCATTGCCGGGAATATTTCATTGGCCGGCTCTTCACGACAGTGATGTAAATATTGGATGCATATCTTGCTTTCTGATGTGTGCGTATTATTATAATTTTGAAACAACATGATCGGCTTGCACACTGTGGATATTTTCTTTTCTATATTTTGACACTCCAAATTCACCTCGATATTGATAGTATGATGTCAATCCCCTCACTTACTGAGTATCCTCCCATAGATACTCACCCCTCACTTTCTTTCCTACAGGATTAGTGTTGGACCGAGAAGATATCACTGGGGTTGGGTATGGATGTTTTCCATCTCTTCCGTTACGATGATTGGTGATATTATTATATATATATTGGAGATTTTAGTTTGACCATTCCATTTATTTAAATTTTATGGGATGACTGTATAAATTATGGACATTTATTCTTGAAACTCTCGTCTTGATTTATTTCATGGCATTGAGGCATTTGTAAATATTTAAAAATAATTTGGGAATTTATTTTATATATGCGTAGAATTTAAGTCCGCTCGGTGTGGCGGCTACTCATGTTCTAGTTGGGCATGACAGTAGAGGTCTGTTGCTAGGACTGTTAGAAACTTTATAGCATTGCGTTGTTCTGGATGTTGGTTGTGGTATTTGTTGAATTTGGAGAGGCCGGAATAACCAATTGTTTATTTTTACAGGATGAATGTCATATACAGGTGAAATTGTAAATGGGAAACCTCCGATTTATGGGGAGGTTCTGTCTGATTTTCTGTAAAAATACAGCCGGCATCCAGGGACAACGGGCGACTGTTCACGATCCCGGTTCGGGGCGTGACACTCGACTCTCAAATCCAGCATGCAACAACAACTGCATTACCCCAAAATACGGATAAACATAACCCGTATATCAAGATACCGCAAAACATTCATCGATATCTAACCATTTATCAAAATAATTTAACAAATCTAAACATGCATGCGTAAGACCATCCTTGTCGTTCAAATCCAAATACATGCACAATGTCAGTCTTACCATTCAAATCAATTTTATAGAATATAAAACAAATCCCTACTCAGGAGATTCAATCCAATTAAATAAAAAACAATTCGCAAATAATTTTTCAGTTAATCAAATAGGTGCTCAATACACATATTCAAAACCAAACGAAATTTAAAATCTAAAATCAACAAGATAGCATTCAAGATAATTCTTCAAAAATAGTTATGACCAATGGCTCCATAAGCGTCAACTAAAATCTCAAAATATAATCAAAAGAAGCCAATAGCCAAAGAGATTCTCAAAAAATATTTTTGGTTCGGCTTAAGATAGAGGTTAATTTCCAAACTAAATATTCTTTGAAAAAAAAAATAAAATGAAAGAAATGAGTATAAACAATATTCAATGAGTGGAATAATATGTTATGCAATGAATGAGGGGTGAACGTGCATATGTCAAATAATATTTCAAAGAAAATCATTTTCATCATCTTCAATTTCACAAATATTCTGCATAAATATCAAGATTATCCGATTATATCCAGATATCACAATAAAACACAGTGAAACATAAAAAAGAAGAATATGTCGTCTCAAAGCACTCTTGAGGGAAAGAGTGTTATTATTGTATCCTGGATTCATTATCCATTTCCATTCGTATTACACTTTATTTTATCTTATTGTTAAAAGAAAGAAATAAAATATCAAACCAAATTCGTATTTGAGTGTAAGCCAAAGAATAGATTTTTCAATAAAATCTAGAGTTTTGGATTAAATATCTCAAATATTTCACTTGTTTCTAGTTCTAATCTCATAGGGAAAGGTGATACAATCAAAATTTCTAACCTCCATCCATAGATTTTGTAAAACTTTGAAACTATATAACCTAAGCACACTTCATAAACTTTGTCCACAGGCTTCACAAAGTTTTTAGAGAAATAACCAAGTTCTTATATTTCCTTTCCATGTCTTTATGATTCATAACATGTCATAGCAAATAAAACAATAACTCATCATAAAGCTCAACACATATTTTTCTATCACACATCATAGTTAAGCATGCCACATAGTTTAATAATTCATTGCACACTCCGTTTCAAAACTTAGTAAATTTTTAGCTTGAACAATTCTTAGTAAATGAGTCGTAACTTGAGCTCCCCACCTCGGTTTGTGGGGTTTCAAACATCCACCTAAAACTAAGACATAAGACTATAATTTTTATACCTATGACTAGACTCAATTCCAATCAAACAAAAATACCCAACTCAATAAAAGTAATAACATGAAGTTTATGAAGATTGCAGGAGTTTTAGTAAAATTAACACATTTTGAGTTGCACATATTAGATTACATTGATTTAAGCGACCATTTAAAACTAAGATATAGGGCTACAATATCTATATTCAGAGTGTAACCAAATTCAGTTTAGAACATAGTTCAAATTAAGCAAAAAACTTGAATAAAAAATAGAGTAGTAACTAAAATATGATAGATTAATACAAAAAATGTATTATTTTGATATATCAATAAAAATTCATTTTTCAATAAAATTCTTCACGTGATATGTTATTTTAAATCTTGAGAAGTTTAATCTAATTTGAAGAAAACTTTATTAAAATTGGAATTTTGAAGAAAAAAGTCAAAGAATAAGGTGTGATCACATCGTCAAACTTGACGGAATTTCTAAATTTTCACACCTCATGTCCAAAAAAAAAATTTCTTCGCTCCTGTCTTAACATGATATCGACGTAATAAACGTATCAATGAAATATACATATGTACGGCACTTGTCTCGTAATTCTTCTCTGGATCTTTTAATTTTTACTCACCAACTTTGAGTGTCAAGATTGTTCTCTATGGTCCGTAGTACTTCCCAAGGACTACGGATAGCTTGATAGAATTAGGGGTGAGTTTTTGTAAGACAAAAGGGAAATTGCATATTAGAGTAGTTTTTGGAAGTGAAGAGGATTGAAGCTCTCTTTCTGTAACCCACAAAAAAAAAAAAAAAAAAAAAAAAGCTCTCTTTCTCTCTCTTAGTGGGGTGTGGACCCCTCCATTACTGCATGTCTTGCTTACGAGTCATGGTATGTACTAATAATTTAAAGAAGCATAAGCTGACCTCGTATTGTCTTCCAGATTCATTAACCAGGCCAACAACCAAATAAATTTTGAAACCTGTTCGTGCCAAACCATGTCTTTGACCACCTGAAGCTAACAACCAAGTCAATATAACTCAGAACAAAGAAAGAAACCTTAGAGAGTGTGAATCGAGCAAATTTAGAATGGGAGAAAAATCATAACTTTGGAATAGGAGGCGTAGTTAAGGTGGTGGCTGCATTTGTCTGAAAGAAAAACAATTTATCTACATGGCCTGTTGGTAAATGTTTTGAACCTGTCCAGGCTGAAAAAGCATACTCGTTCTACAATGCTTGATGCTACTAGTTCTAAAGAACACTGCTCCTTTCGAAATGTGAAACCAGATCCTACAAATTGCAAGGACTCAAATCCTAGAATACACGCACACCCCCATTCATTATTTTAAAGATGCATATATTCTTGATGCTGCACGGAGGTGTCATCCCGTAGAGTGCTTGTCATGGCAGTCGACAAACAACTTGGACCTAATCCTGTAGTTGATTTGCTCAAACAAATACATTACACTTTTTTTCTGAATTTTAACAGAGCCGTTCAGAAGAAAAGGTCATCATCATTAGTTATATCTTTTGTTGACCAAGTCCTTGCACATATGTTCAGTATAAATAATGCCAAAACCCTGCTGCTGCCAAACCATCTCTCACAAGTTTTTCCCCATTCTAAGCATCCAAGTCACACATTCTATCAACATGTATTTCTCAAAGTTCGGCTTCTCTTTGTCCCTTCTCTCCCTTTCCCTTCTTCTTCAACTTGGTGTGGGTGTTGGTGCTGATCCATTAGCTCACGCTTGTACTAGTTCTGAAAATTTCACACCAAATGGCACTTACGCCTCGAACTTGTCAAAACTATTGGGCAATTTATACTTCAAAACAGCTCCAACCGGTTTTGGTGTTGACATGGTCGGTCAGTACTCCCAGAACCAAGTGAATGGGCTCGCTTTATGTCGCGGTGATGTCAATGCCACAGAGTGCCAAACTTGTGTGGCTGGGGCAAGCAGCGAGATTGGAAAACTCTGCCCTTGCAACAAAGGAGCAATCATATGGTATGATAACTGCCTTTTGAAGTACTCTGACATGGATTTTATCGGCAAAATCGACAACCAAAATAAATTTTACTTGGTGAATGTGAACAATGCAAGTGATCCCACCACTTTTAATCAAAGAACAAAGCGACTTTTGAGCTACCTATCTAGTGAAGCATATGCTGCACCCAAAATGTATGCTGCCGGAGAGCTAGAGCTTGGAGGGTCAGACAAGCTCTATGGGTTGGTACAATGCACAAGGGATCTTTCAAGCAGTGATTGTCAGAAATGTCTTGACGATGCAGTGAGCGAGATTCCAAGCTGTTGTGAAGGTAAACAGGGAGGCAGAGTTGTTGGTGGAAGTTGTAACGTAAGATATGAAATTTATCCCTTCTTTGCGTAAAGCACATGCTATTATAGGTAAATAAGTGCTGCAGATGCACATCTATGTCCCCTTTGTATTTGTTCGAATCTATTATTTTATGCATATTGAATAAAGAGAATTTTTTCTGAACAAAATCTTCGCCGTCCTCTCTACTCGAGTGGTGTTCAAAGTTGTCATCAACATCAAATACCAAATTATCCCTGTCACTCTCCCGACTCTCAAATCCAGCATGCAACAACAACTGCATTACCCCAAAATATGGATAAACATAACCCGTATATGAAGATACTGCAAAACATTCATCGATATCTACCCATTTATCAAAATAATTTAACAAATCTAAACATGCATGCGTAAGACCATCCTTGTCATTCAAATCCAAATACATGCACAATGTCAGTCTTACCATTCAAATCAATTTTATAGAATATAAAACAAATCCCTACTCAGGAGATTCAAATCAATTAAATCAAAAACAATTAAAAATAATTTTTCAATTTATCAAATAGGTGCTCAATACACATATTCAAAACCAAACGAAATTTAAAATCTAAAATCAACAAGATAGCATTCAAGATAATTCTTCAAAAATAGTTACAACCAATGGCTCCATAAGCGTCAACTAATATCTCAAAATATAATCAAAAGAAGCCAATAGCCAAAGAGATTGTCAAAAAATATTTTTGGTTCGGCTTAAGATAGAGGTTAATTTTCAAACCAAATATTCTTTGAAAAAAATAAAATGAGAGAAATGAGTATAAACAATATTGAATGAGTGGAACAACATGTTATGCAATGAATGAGGGGTGAACGTGCATATGTCAAATAATATTTCAAAGAAAATCATTTTCATCATATTTAATTTCATGAATGTTCTGCATAAATATCAAGATTATCCGATTATATCCAGATATCACAATAAAACACAGTGAAACATAAGAAAGAAGAATGTGTCGTCTCAAAATACTCTTGAGGGAAAGAGTGTTATTATTGTATCCTGGATTCATTATCCATTTCCATTCCTATTACACTTTATTTTATCTTATTGTTAAAAGAAAGAAAAAAAATATCGAACCAAATTAGTATTTGAGGGTAAGCCAAAGAATACATTTTTCAATAAAATCTAGACTTTTTGGATTAAATATCTCAAATATTTCACTTGTTTCTAGTTCTAATCTCATAGGGAAAGGTTGTAACACCGACAAAAAAAAAAAAAAAAAAAAAAAAAAAAAAGGGGAAAGTGACAAAGTCACTTTCCCAATTCTTTCCCTCATTTCTCTCCCGTCACCCTCTCTCATCTCTCACCCCCAATCTCTCCCTCTCTGTTTCTTTCATTCTCTCCCTCTCCCGACTATCTCTCTCTCTCTTTATCTCTCTTTCATCTCTCTCACTCTCTTGATTTTGTGCTTGCTCCATCTCTCCCTCCCGCGAGCACGCGACAGCTCCGATTTCTCTCCTGCTCGAGCGCGACGGTCACTCTCTCCTTTGCTTGCTCATGCGCGTTGCTCCCTGTGAGCTCCACCCTTCTGCAACCTTCGCAGAAGCTTCAAGCCGGCAGTAGCAAGAGACATTCGAAACCCTAGGCCGCGACCTGCATTTCATCCCTTGTGCAGGTAAGAACGATTCTCTGATCAATAGCTTAGGGGTTTTGATTCTCTTGGAAATTAGGGTTAATTGCTAAAGTGTGCTTCGATTTGGAAACATTACAGAGGTCTGGACCGAGTTGTAGACGCACGGACGCTAGAGCTGCAAGCTGCGAAAACCCTAGGTAAGGGAAATTTTAGTTCCTTCAGAAATTTGAATGAGTTTAGTCCGAATTTAGAATGAGAGATTTGTATATACTCTGAAAATGTTTGAAATTTAAAAAGAGTGCATTTTCCTGAATTTTGATATATGATTTCTAGGGTTAGGTCTAAATTCTACATGAATTTAGGTTGATTAAATACGAAAGAAGCGTGTTAGATGAAATTAGAACTTATTGGGCTGATTTGAATAGATTTCTTTGGAGTTTGAATTGAAATTGTGAATTATTGGCCTAGGTTGACTTTTTGGAGACTTGAAGAGAGCCATTTTGGAAAACTTATAGAATTAGGGAGTGAATACCCTCCCTAGAAGGTGAGTGGACGGTCCGTTGCGTTATAAATGAGTAAATGAGTTTAAAATTGTTTTATAAATGATTTTGTAAGATTTTTTCAGGTTTTATATAAATTGTTTTGTGATCGTGGGATGTCCGGACTGGGTTATGAAGTATGAATGCATCCATTGTATTTATAAATGCATATGTGCCACATTTAATTTGATATTACTCTATGAATTACTATGACATGAAATTGATTATTGCTTGCTAGAAATTATGGCACAAGACTTGATAAATGACATATTTGAGAAATGCATGGTGCTAGTAGTTAATGGCTATAGTCATTCCCTCCACGGAGCGACCCGACGGGGTGGCGTGGTTGGGGTTTTATTGCGAGAGAGGTATACGCGGCCTCTGCTCTGCCACGTCGGACTATCCGGATTGCACCCCGGGGAGGTCCGAGCCAACGCCAAGGAAGGGGGTAGTGTTTGAAATACTGAAATGGAAAACCTCTTGGCGGGCTTTCGTCTTGGTTCGGCCAAACGCAAGACGGAAGTAATTTCGATGGGACCCTTGTGATTTTCTGAAAGAATACTTGATGTGGATGCATACTTTGCGAGTTATCTGATTTATTGAAAAATGTTTCGATATATATGAAATGTTATTTGAGAGATACTTTGACACTCCCACATTCACCCCTCATTTATCACACAATTATACCATTGCACTCCACTCACTGAGTATTTCCCAATACTCACCCCTCCCTTTAACATTTTTCAGAGGAAGTCTAGGTCTGCTGCAGAAATTGGAGCTAGGGAAGATTTATTCCGCTGACTTGTGTATGTACATAGAAATGCAAGTTCATTTGGGTTGATTTTGAAGTCCATGGGATGAAAGACTTGTATAATTCTTTTGGTATGGATTAAATTAATACTTGTTTCATATATAAGAGCAAGTATTGATGGAATCCTTACGTGGTTAGTACAGAACTTGTTCATTTTCTTTTAAACTCTCATATGGGACATTTGGATTGAAATTCTGAGCTTCGATACTTTCTTTTGGATTTGTGAAGTTCTGTACATCTCATACCGCTCGGATTTTACTGACGCTAGCTCGTTTCTTCATGCGAGTGTTAGAAAAATCCTGCGATTATGATTTGGGACTTCTTTGTTTAAATATTTTAATTGTGCTGAGAATTTTGAAATGGCTGGGATTGTCAATTTTTGCATGCATGCATGTACAGGAACCCCCGTCCCATTCGCTTGTCGATGCATGCTCGTGTGTACAGGGATGGACCGGATGGGTCCTTTATATGTGTATTGTCATATGATTTTTCTCATTTCTGATGGAGTGTGTATTGGATGAGTTTTGAACTGAATTGTAGCCTTGCGGAGTCCCGGTATAAGGGGAGGTTCTGCCCGTGTACCGAGACGACGCGGCGGCTGTTGCGTGGTCGATCCGAGGATCGGGGCGTGACAGTTTTATTGGTATCAGAGCGAGGTTCACGATTTTTAAAAGTTTGATGGTTTTCGATATAATTTCAAATGTTTCCAAATGTCCCGAGAGTTTTGTAAAAACTTTGAAATGTTTGGTTTTCGAAAAAGGTTTTCGGAGAATGTACAAAGTCTTCCATGGATTTCTTAGGAAATTAGAAACATTCTTTTTAGGGGGTTAAATATTAGCCTTCGCTTAACCGTTTGACTTAATTGTAACTCCTTGTTGTGTAGATCACTATGCCTCCACGAAAGAGAATGAGGAATGTGAATGAGATTCCTCCGCCGGAGCATGAGGATGAGTCGTCCTCGCATGCTCTTCCTCCTTCCGTACCTACACAGCCGGCTCCTCCTACCGGGATTTCGGCTCCTCCTATTGCTGCTCTTCAGCAAGTAATAGAGTGGTGGAACACCTTCGGAGCGCAGTACCAAGCTCCACATGCGACTTCAGCTCCTCCACCGACCACTCCTTCAGTGCCGGTTGCTACTCCTAGTACCCCACTAGCGCCTCCTCCTCCGGTTGTCACAACAACCGATCGCCCTACTGTGGAGTTATCTAAGTTGATAAAGGAGGCAAGACAATTAGGATGTGAGACATTCGCGGGTACTTCTGATGCTTCAGTGGCCAAGGAATGGATTGGCCGAGTTCAAGAGACCGTCTCCGACATGAGATTAAGCGATGAGATGAAATTATGGGTGGCGGTGAAACTGTTGGATAAAGGTGCAAGAACATGGTGGGAGAATGTGAAGGGAAGGGCTCCTGTTCCTCTTAATTGGACAGAATTTCTTAGGGCCTTCGAGGAGAAATACGACACCCGATTCTATCGGGATCAAAAAAGAGAGGATTTTTTCAAATTAGCTCAAGGAAACAAGACAGTATCTGAGTACGAGACAGAACTGAGAGAGCTTGCTAATTATGTTCCGGAGTTTGTGAACTCCGAGGAGTCTCTAAGTTCAAAGTTCGAGTCGGGACTAAATTTGAATATCAGAGAGAAAATGCCCATCACCAAGGGGCATACTTTCCAAGACATTCTAGACTTGGCCTTGAGGGCCGAGAAAATGGTGATGGAGAGAAACAAAGTCAAAGAGCATCATGGGAAAGGAAAGAGGCCTAGTGGCTCCGGTTCGAGTCAAGATTTTAAAAGAAGTCGAGACATGGGCTCTTATAGCGGTAGATCCTTTTCGGGATCGGTTGGCTTTCTTCCAAGGCAATCTACTTTTAGGCCTAGTGCTCCCAGCAGAACTGTTAGTATGGGAGTAGGGTCCATGGGTGGCAGAGGAGAAACTTGCCCAAATTGTAAGGGACGTCATCCGGGTCCATGTGTGGAACCCAAAAGATGCTACCATTGTGGGAAGGAGGGTCACATTCGGCACTCTTGTCCGGAGTTAAATGTAGAAGGGCAAGGAAGCCGACAAGTTAGAGGTCCCTCGAGTGGTTTTAGAAGAGATTCGACGATTGCTCCCACACCTTCCACTAGCAATGCACCGAGGACGGGCACGGGAAGTAATACTGTAGCTGCCCCCACACAACGCCCTCAACCTAGAACTCAGACCCGAATCTATGCCATGACAAATGAAGAGGCCCAAGTGAATCCTGATGTAGTCACAGGTAAATCTCTATTAAATTTTAAGTTTTGAAATTGAAAATGTGACATAAATGGTTTATGATTATAATTTGATAGTTGTGATCATGGCTTAAAGAATGTGGATGATATGACTTTGTTTATGGTTTATAATTATAGGTACAATGAAAATTTTTGATGTTGATGCACATGTGCTTATAGATACCGGGTCTAATCATTCCTTTGTGAGTTCGGGATTTGCTAGACATTCTGATAAGCCTTTAGTTCCACTGGTTGAGAAATTATTGGTTATCACACCTTTGGGAGAACATTTAATCAAGGGAACAATGTATAAGTCTTGTGAGGTAAAAATCGGGAAAGTAACTCTCGAGGCGGATTTGATTCCGTTGGAAATGAAAGATTTTGATATCATTCTAGGTATGGATTGGCTGTATCTTCACCGAGCTTCCGTGAATTGCTTCACTAAGGAAGTGGAATTCCGAAGGCCAGGACATCCCTTGCTTGTATTCGCCGGAGAACGGCGAGTGTTACCGAGTTGTATAATTTCAGCTCTTGAAGCACGGAGACTAGTGCATAAGGGATGTGAAGCTTATTTGGCACACATTGTTGATACCACTGTGAGAAGTCCTAGTCGGGACGATATTTCTGTGGTGAATGAGTTTCCGGAGGTTTTTCCGGAAGAGTTGCCTGGGTTGCCACCAAACCGGGAGTTCGATTTCACAATAGACCTAATTCCCGGTACTGCACCAATTTCTATTCCCCCGTATCGAATGGCACCCGCAGAGTTGAAAGAGCTGAAGGTTCAGCTCCAAGAGTTGTTGGAGAAAGGGTTTATCCGACCGAGCACTTCACCTTGGGGTGCTCCGGTCTTGTTTGTAAAGAAAAAGGATGGAACCCTCCGATTATGTATTGACTACCGACAGCTCAACAAGGCAACGATAAAGAATAAGTATCCTCTTCCGAGAATTGATGATCTGTTTGATCAACTTCAAGGTGCAAGTGTCTTTTCAAAGATCGACTTGAGATCTGGTTATCATCAGTTGAAGATCAAGGATGGTGATGTTCATAAGACCGCATTTAGAACGCGGTATGGACACTACGAATTCCTAGTAATGCCCTTTGGATTGACGAATGCTCCTGCGGCCTTCATGGATCTCATGAATCGAGTGTTCCATCCCTATCTTGATAAATTTGTCATAGTCTTCATCGACGACATTTTGGTGTATTCCAAAAATGATGAAGAGCATTCCAAACATCTCCGAATTATATTGTATGGGAAACGAATGTGCATTCCGAAAAATGAAGACCTCCGGAAGGCTATACTCGAAGAGGCGCATTCCTCGGCCTATGCTATGCATCCGGGGAGTACCAAAATGTATCGAACCATCAAAGAATCATATTGGTGGTCTGGGATGAAGAGAGAGATAGCCGAATTTGTGGCGAGGTGTCTTGTATGCCAGCAGATCAAGGTTGAACATCAGAAACCGGCAGGGACACTTCAACCACTACCAATTCCCGAATGGAAATGGGAGCATATCACTATGGATTTCGTAGTGGGATTGCCACGTACTCCGAGCCGTCACGATGCCATATGGGTGATTGTAGACCGTCTCACCAAATCGGCTCACTTCTTGCCGATTCAGAATACTTATTCCTTGGAAAGATTGGCAAAGTTGTACATTGATGAGATCGTAAGGCTTCACGGAGTACCGGTGTCTATTGTATCGGACCGTGATCCTCGATTCACTTCTAGATTCTGGCCAAAGTTACAAGAGTCCTTAGGGACTAAGTTGAAATTCAGCACTGCTTTTCATCCCCAAACCGATGGACAATCGGAGCGCACCATCCAAACATTGGAGGACATGCTTAGGGCATGTGTTATGGAATTTCAAGATAGTTGGGATAGACACCTTCCGTTGGTTGAATTTGCCTACAACAACAGTTACCAAGCAAGCATAGGGATGCCTCCATATGAAGCCCTTTATGGAAGGAAGTGTCGTACTCCCTTGTGTTGGGATGAAGTTGGAGAGAGAAAGATGGAAAGCATAGAAATGATCGAGGCCACTAAAGAAAAAGTGAAGCTGATTCGGGAAAGAATGAAGGCGGCTCAAGATCGACAAAAGAGCTATGCTGACAAGAGAAGAAGACCTTTGGAATTTGAAGAAGGAGATATGGTGTTTTTGAAGATATCTCCTTGGAAGGGCGTAATCCGTTTTCAGAAACGGGGAAAGCTAAATCCTCGTTACATTGGTCCCTTCAAAATTCTTGAAAGGGTTGGTCAAGTGGCATACCGGTTAGAATTACCACCGGAGTTGCAGAGGATACATAATGTTTTTCACGTTTCCATATTGAAGAAGTATTTACCGGATCCCTCACACGCATTGGAAGCACCTCCAGTGGAATTGAATGAGAATTTGAGTTTCAAGGTACAACCGGTGAAGATCATTGATAGGCAAATCAAGCAATTGAGGAATAAGCAGATTCCTATGGTTAAGGTGCTATGGAGAAATAATCAAGTTGAAGAACAGACTTGGGAAACCGAAGAATTAATGCGGAAGCAACAACCGCAGCTCTTTGATGTATAATTGTATCTTGGAATTTCGGGGACGAAATTTGTTTTTAGGGGGTTAAGTGTTGTAACACCGACAAAAAAAAAAAAAAAAAAAAAAAAAAAAAAAGGGGAAAGTGACAAAGTCACTTTCCCAATTCTTTCCCTCATTTCTCTCCCGTCACCCTCTCTCATCTCTCACCCCCAATCTCTCCCTCTCTGTTTCTTTCATTCTCTCCCTCTCCCGACTATCTCTCTCTCTCTTTATCTCTCTTTCATCTCTCTCACTCTCTTGATTTTGTGCTTGCTCCATCTCTCCCTCCCGCGAGCACGCGACAGCTCCGATTTCTCTCCTGCTCGAGCGCGACGGTCACTCTCTCCTTTGCTTGCTCATGCGCGTTGCTCCCTGTGAGCTCCACCCTTCTGCAACCTTCGCAGAAGCTTCAAGCCGGCAGTAGCAAGAGACATTCGAAACCCTAGGCCGCGACCTGCATTTCATCCCTTGTGCAGGTAAGAACGATTCTCTGATCAATAGCTTAGGGGTTTTGATTCTCTTGGAAATTAGGGTTAATTGCTAAAGTGTGCTTCGATTTGGAAACATTACAGAGGTCTGGACCGAGTTGTAGACGCACGGACGCTAGAGCTGCAAGCTGCGAAAACCCTAGGTAAGGGAAATTTTAGTTCCTTCAGAAATTTGAATGAGTTTAGTCCGAATTTAGAATGAGAGATTTGTATATACTCTGAAAATGTTTGAAATTTAAAAAGAGTGCATTTTCCTGAATTTTGATATATGATTTCTAGGGTTAGGTCTAAATTCTACATGAATTTAGGTTGATTAAATACGAAAGAAGCGTGTTAGATGAAATTAGAACTTATTGGGCTGATTTGAATAGATTTCTTTGGAGTTTGAATTGAAATTGTGAATTATTGGCCTAGGTTGACTTTTTGGAGACTTGAAGAGAGCCATTTTGGAAAACTTATAGAATTAGGGAGTGAATACCCTCCCTAGAAGGTGAGTGGACGGTCCGTTGCGTTATAAATGAGTAAATGAGTTTAAAATTGTTTTATAAATGATTTTGTAAGATTTTTTCAGGTTTTATATAAATTGTTTTGTGATCGTGGGATGTCCGGACTGGGTTATGAAGTATGAATGCATCCATTGTATTTATAAATGCATATGTGCCACATTTAATTTGATATTACTCTATGAATTACTATGACATGAAATTGATTATTGCTTGCTAGAAATTATGGCACAAGACTTGATAAATGACATATTTGAGAAATGCATGGTGCTAGTAGTTAATGGCTATAGTCATTCCCTCCACGGAGCGACCCGACGGGGTGGCGTGGTTGGGGTTTTATTGCGAGAGAGGTATACGCGGCCTCTGCTCTGCCACGTCGGACTATCCGGATTGCACCCCGGGGAGGTCCGAGCCAACGCCAAGGAAGGGGGTAGTGTTTGAAATACTGAAATGGAAAACCTCTTGGCGGGCTTTCGTCTTGGTTCGGCCAAACGCAAGACGGAAGTAATTTCGATGGGACCCTTGTGATTTTCTGAAAGAATACTTGATGTGGATGCATACTTTGCGAGTTATCTGATTTATTGAAAAATGTTTCGATATATATGAAATGTTATTTGAGAGATACTTTGACACTCCCACATTCACCCCTCATTTATCACACAATTATACCATTGCACTCCACTCACTGAGTATTTCCCAATACTCACCCCTCCCTTTAACATTTTTCAGAGGAAGTCTAGGTCTGCTGCAGAAATTGGAGCTAGGGAAGATTTATTCCGCTGACTTGTGTATGTACATAGAAATGCAAGTTCATTTGGGTTGATTTTGAAGTCCATGGGATGAAAGACTTGTATAATTCTTTTGGTATGGATTAAATTAATACTTGTTTCATATATAAGAGCAAGTATTGATGGAATCCTTACGTGGTTAGTACAGAACTTGTTCATTTTCTTTTAAACTCTCATATGGGACATTTGGATTGAAATTCTGAGCTTCGATACTTTCTTTTGGATTTGTGAAGTTCTGTACATCTCATACCGCTCGGATTTTACTGACGCTAGCTCGTTTCTTCATGCGAGTGTTAGAAAAATCCTGCGATTATGATTTGGGACTTCTTTGTTTAAATATTTTAATTGTGCTGAGAATTTTGAAATGGCTGGGATTGTCAATTTTTGCATGCATGCATGTACAGGAACCCCCGTCCCATTCGCTTGTCGATGCATGCTCGTGTGTACAGGGATGGACCGGATGGGTCCTTTATATGTGTATTGTCATATGATTTTTCTCATTTCTGATGGAGTGTGTATTGGATGAGTTTTGAACTGAATTGTAGCCTTGCGGAGTCCCGGTATAAGGGGAGGTTCTGCCCGTGTACCGAGACGACGCGGCGGCTGTTGCGTGGTCGATCCGAGGATCGGGGCGTGACAAAGGTGATACAATCAAAATTTCTAACCTTCATCCATAGATTTCGTAAAACTTTGAAACTATATAACCCAAGCACACTTCATTAACTTTGTCCACAGGCTTCACAAAGTTTTTAGAGAAATAATTATGTTCTTATCTATCCTTTCCATTTCTTTATGATTCATAACATGTCATAGCTAATAAAACAATAACTCATCATAAAGCTCAAGACATATTTTTCTATCACACATCATAGTTAAGCATGCCACATAGTTTAATAATTCATTGCACACTCCATTTGAAAACTTAGTAAATTTTTAGCTTGAACAATTCTTAGTAAATGAGTCGTAACTTGAGCTCCCCACCTCGGTTTGAGGGGTTTCAAACATCCACTTAAAACTAAGACATAAGCCTATAATTTTTGTACCAATGACTAGACTCAATTCCAGTTAAACAAAAATACCCAACTCAATAAAGTAATAACATGAGGTTTATGAAGATTGCATGAGTTTGAGTAAAATTAACACATCTTGAGTAACACATATTAGATTACAGTGATTTAAGCGACCATTTAAAACTAATATATACGACTACAATGTCTATATTCAAAGTGCAACCTAATTCAGTTTAGAACATAGTTCAAATTAAGCAAAAAATTTCAATAAAAAACAAAGCATAGATTAAAATATGATCGATTTATACAAAAAAATAAATTATTTTGATATATCAATAAAAATTCATTTTCTAATAAAATTTTTCATGTGATATGTTATTTTAAATCTCGAGAAGTCTAATCTAATTTGAAGAAAACTTTATTAAAATTGGAATTTTGAAGGAAAAAGTTAAAGAATAAGGTATGATCATATCGTTAAACTTGATGGAATTTCTAAATTTTCACCCCTCATGTCCAAAAGTAAAATTTCTTCACTCCTGTCTTAACATGATATCGACGTAATAAACGTATCAATGAAATATACATATGTACCGCACTTGTCTCGTAATTCTTCTCTGGATCTTTTAATTTTTACTCACCAAACTATTGAGTTTCAAGATTGTTCTCTATGGTCCGTAGTACTTCCCAAGGACTACGGATAGCTTGATGGAATTAGGGGTGAGTTTTTGTAAGACAAAAGGGAAATTGCATATTAGAGTAGTTTTCGGAAGTGAAGAGGATTGAAGCTCTCTTTCTGTAACCCACAAAAAAAAAAAAAAAAGCTCTCTTTCTCTCTCTTAGTGGGGTGTGGACCCCTCCATTACTGCATGTCTTGCTTACTAGTCGTGGTATGTACTAATAATTTAAAGAAGCATAAGCTGACCTCGTATTGTCTTCCAGATTCATTAACCAGGCCAACAACCAAATAAATTTTGAATCCTGTTCGTGCCAAACCATGTCTTTGACCACCTGAAGCTAACAACCAAGTCAATATAACTCAGAACAAAGAAAGAAACCTTAGAGAGAGTGTGAATCGAGCAAATTTAGAATGGGAGAAAAATCTTAACTTTGGAATAGGAGGCGTAGTTAAGGTGGTGGCTGCATTTGTCCGAAAGAAAAGCAATTTATCTACATGGCGTGTTGGTAAATGTTTTGAACCTGTCCAGGCTGAAAAAGTATACTCGTTCTACAATGCTTGATGCTTCTAGTTCTAAAGAACACTGCTCCTTTTGAAATGTGAAACCAGATCCTACAAATTGCAAGGACTCAAATCCTAGAATACAGGCACACCCCCATTCATTATTTTAAAGATGCATATATTCTTGATGCTGCACGGAGGTGTCATCCCGTAGAGTGTTTGTCATGGCAGTCGACAAACAACTTGGACCTAATCCTGTAGTTGATTTACTCAAACAAATACATTACACTTTTTTTCTGAATTTTAACAGAGCCGTTCAGAAGAAAAGGTCATCATCATTAGTTATATCTTTTGTTGACCAAGTCCTTACACATATGTTCAGTATAAATAATGCCAAAACCCTGCTGCTGCCAAACCATCTCTCACAAGTTTTTCCCCATTCTAAGCATCTAAGTCACACATTCTCTCAACATGTATTTCTCAAAGTTCAGCTTCTCTTTGTCCCTTCTCTCCCTTTCCCTTCTTCTTCAACTTGGTGTGGGTGTTGGAGCTGATCCATTAGCTTACTCTTGTACTAGTTCTGAAAATTTCACACCAAATGGCACTTACGCCTCGAACTTGTCAAAACTATTGGGCAATTTATACTTCAAAACAGCTCCAACCGGTTTTGGTGTTGACATGGTCGGTCAGTACTCCCAGAACCAAGTGAATGGGCTCGCTTTATGTCGCGGTGATGTCAATGCCACAGAGTGCCAAACTTGTGTTGCTGGGGCAAGCAGCGAGATTGGAAAACTCTGCCCTTGCAACAAAGGAGCAATCATATGGTATGATAACTGCCTTTTGAAGTACTCTGACATGGATTTTATCGGCAAAATCGACAACCAAAATAAATTTTACTTGGTGAATGTGAACAATGCAAGTGATCCCACCACTTTTAATCAAAGAACAAAGCGACTTTTGAGCTACCTATCTAGTGAAGCATATGCCGCACCCAAAATGTATGCTGCCGGAGAGCTAGAGCTTGGAGGGTCAGACAAGCTCTATGGGTTGGTACAATGCACAAGGGATCTTTCAAGCAGTGATTGTCAGAAATGTCTTGACGATGCAGTGAGCGAGATTCCAAGCTGTTGTGAAGGGAAACAGGGAGGCAGAGTTGTTGGTGGAAGTTGTAACGTAAGATATGAAATTTATCCCTTCTTTGCGTAAAGCACATGCTTATATAGGCAAATAAGTGCTGCAGATGCACATCTATGTCCCCTTTGTATTGTTCGAATCTATTATTTTTCGCATATTGAATAAAGAGAATTTTTTCTGAACAAAATCTTCACCGTCCTCTCTACTTGAGTGGTGTTCAAAATTGTCATCAACATCAAATACCAAATTATCCCGATCACGCCTGGCTCTTGGATCAAGAATGTGACAACCACTGTGTTACCCTAAGATACGGGTAAATGTAACCCGTATACTAAGATACTATAAGACATTTATTGATATCCATCAATTTTTTAAAATAATTTAACAAATTTAAATAAGCCGATATGTTTCCATTACACAACCAAAGAAGTATTCTGATCCCAACCTGTTCAAAGCATGTATGCATAAGACTATCCCGATCACTCAAATCCAAATACAAGCACAATGTCATTCCGACCATTCCAATTAATTCCATAGAATATAAAACAGGTCTCTACTCAAGAAATTCAAACCAACTTAATCAAAAACAATTCCCAAATAAATTTTCAGTTAATCAAATAGGTTCTCAATACACGTATTCAAAACCAAACAAAATTTAAAATCCAAAATCAACAAATTAGTATTCAAGATAATTCTTCAAAAATAGTTACAATCAATGCCTCCATAAGAGTCCACTAGTACCTCAAAATATATTCAAAAGAAGCCGATAACCGAAAAGATTCTTAAAATATTTTCAGTTCGGCTTAAGATAGGGGCTAATTTCCAAACTAAGCGTTATCTGAAAAAAAATAAAATTAGAAAAATGAATATAAACAATACTCAGTGAGTGGAATAACATGTTATACAATGAATAGGCGGTGCGTATGGATATATCAAATATTATTTCAAAAAAAAGTATTTTCATCATATTCAACTTCATAAATATTCTGCATAAATATCAAGATTGTTCGCCCATATCTAGATAGTACAATAAAACAAATTTTATGCATTCAAGTCATATCATAATTTTCAAAATAAAGAATGAAAATTGTCAAAAATATTTTGTTCGATAATGATTTACCACGATCAATGGAAAATTCGTCAAGAGATTTTAATACATTTCATGTTTATCAAATACCCATATCATTGGCGTTGGATCGGGACCTTGTTGGCGATGCAGCCAAGTTATACCAATGGGATAAAAAGATGTCTCCCAGACTCGACTACTTCCCGGTCTAATAAAACTCTTACCATATTGCCCTGTCGGGCTACACTGTAAGACCAAAAAAAAAATCAGGATTAGGGCTAAAAAGCCCTAATATCTCTTTTTCCCCCTCTCTCTCTCTCTCTCTCCCTCTCTCTCTCTTTCTCTCTTTCTCTTCTCCTCCGCCGCAGCCTTCTCCTCCGCTGCAGCCTCTCCCTTCCGCCGCCCACCCCTGCCACGCCCTCCCGTGAGCAGCTCCTTCCTCCCGCGATCACCGCCGCTGCAGCTCCCCCTTCCTCGTGCGAGCAGTGCTGAATCTTCTGCACGAGCTCCAGCGCGACCCCAGCGCGCCACAGTGCGCGATCTCCAGCCAACCCTACGCGTGACCCCGCGCGAGCCGGCTCGAGCCTGCACGAGCCAGCGCGAGAGCACGCGACCCCAGCGTGAGCTAGCGTGCGACCCCAGCACGAGCGCGAGCGGGCTCCAGCGCGCTATCCAACTCGCGAGCGTGAGCCCTAGCTCGTGAGCGGGCCAGCCCACCAGCGGCCCAAGGCCCAGTCCAGCCCTCGGCCCACTACAACCCGCGGCCTATTGCGGTCCGTGCACCCACTGCTGACCCACGAGCCCACTGCTGCCCGCGAAGCCTGCTGCTGCCAGCAAGCAGGGCTAAGAGCCCGCGAGCCCACCAGTGGGCCAGCCCACTAGCCCGCCAGCCCACTGGCCCGCGAGCCTGAGAGCCCGCAACCGGCTTTCCCCTTCGAGAGCTCACCTGTATCTTCACTGCAGGTAACGACTATGATTTGGTTGAAGTTTTAGGGTTTGGTATTAGAAAATTAGTTATTTCTAATATATTTGAAATTTGGAAATATTACAGGTTTTAGATCAATCCGACGGGCGAACGACAGCTAGGTCTGAAACCCGAGAAACCCTAGGTGAGAGAAACACAATCACTTCACAGTTTGAATAAAATTTGTTAAAAATCCTTTATTAAGATTTTATTTGATATAAAGTTTGACGATTTGATTAGATTTGTTTTTGGAGACTCGTTGAAAAATAGGAAGTGACCACCCTCCCTAAATATGTGAGTGGAACTCTAATCTCTTGCATTAAATAGTAAAACGTATTTTCTGTCATGTTTTCGATAAAACATGCTTTCGATATACATTGATCTGACGTATGATATTGAATTTCAAATCCGTTTTGTGATTATTTGAGTATCTTGAATTATATTTACGATAATTATGTATCCATGGTTTGAAATGAAACAATAATTGTGTCATTACTTGAAAATTTAAAATTTCCTTTTCTACCGTTGCATTGATATGCTGTTTGAAATTATTCGATAAAATGTATTGGCACGCAGATTTGAAATATTTTGATGAACTATGTGGGTTGGATGTCCACTAGTTATGCGATGATATGATGTTATTTGTGGGACGTTGTGCCCTCATGATACTATGATGATTCCATAGCTACGAAGGACATTTATAGAGGCACAAGTTGCCGGATACGCTTCTGCAGTAGGTATCCACAAACGTCATTTATTCTAAAAGTTATAGAAACGGCCGGTTGAACCCACGTAGGGGAAAGACGTGTGTGACACCACCGTCTAGCACCGGGCGGGGTCCTATACACGTTATGAGTTAGCCCCAACGAACTCATGGCCAACGTCGGGGTAGAGAGCGTTTTAAAGTCTATGCATAATGAAACCCCCGATGCGCCTGTTCTTGGTCACGGTTGACTTTTGCGAGGATCATTTTTGACTTGCTTTGATATTACTTGATTTTAAGTGGATGCATACATATTTATTATCGTGTGATTGATTAAATGATTTCAAATTGCTAAACATATCATATTTTGTTGCGAAATGTTAATTTTTGTTTCAAATGATATTATTTGACACTTCAATTGTTCACTTATGCTATTTACACTTGATATTATCCCCCTCACTCATTGAATATCTTCCCATGATACTCACCCCTCCATTTTCTCTCCCCAGACAGGATTTTTGTTGTGCTGGAGCGACGTTTCAGATCTTAGAGATTTTGGTGGATCTGGATGATATACGACAATGAGATTTAAGTTAAATTTGAAATATGAATTTCGTACTTCATTTCAACCCTGCAAGATCTTGACATCTAGGTCCGTAGGTGGTCGTGTATAGTATGGGATGACTGTATAACTTATGAGCAGTTGTGTGCATAACTTTCATTTTGATTCATTTTACTCGCATTGAGATATCTGTAAGCGTTTTAAACTTTCTATTTGGGAAATATGTTATATATTGTATAAACTTAGATCCGCTCAGTGTAGCGGCTGCTCATGCTCTAGTTGGGCATGAAAGTAGAGGTCTGTGATTAGGACTGCTAGAAACTTGTAGCCTTGCGTTGTTCTGGACGCTGGCGATGGTGTTTGTTGATTTTGGAGAGGTCGAGATGGCCATTTGTTTAAATTACAGATCGATTTTGAATATACAGATTTAATGTACACGGGAAATCTCCGTTTTATGGGGAGATTCTGTCCGATTTTCTATAAAAGTATAGCCGATATTCAGGGTAACGGGCGGCTTTTCACGATTCCGATTTGGGGCGTGACATACACTGCGGTAGAGAATGACTATAACCGCTAATAGGGGGTTTAGACTCACATCACAATCTAAAAAATACACAATTTCTTATCTAACCAAGCAACAAATGTGCCAAATTTAATATAAATATTTTTCAAATCAAATTATGCTCAATACATGATATAAAACATGACATATTATTCATTTATAATAATTTGAATATATAATTATATCAAATTTATATACAGAGACATTTCAAATCAAGTTGTAGCTGCCTTTGGTAGTCAGGCATTATTGCTGATTATCCAAAAGGCTTGTCTTGCAAAGTTCACAACCGATTCTAGTGACAACGTTCTGAATGAAGTAAAGGCTTTCTCGGCAGAACATGGCAATTCTCCCAAAAAATCATCTCAAATGATCCAATTACTACTTTGATTAAACATACTCATCATCATTATGGTCTCTTATAATTAAGAATTAATCTCTTTCTCATCAAATTTTCTTGGTACTACAGCAGAACTTTTTCAAGCATTTTCTCAGTCTTGGATTTTCCATCCACATGAAGGTTAGTTGTTTGTCCCTTATAAGACTATTTCTGCAATCATACGTCCTAAAACAAATATTTTATTGTTTAAACATGAAAAATCAAAGTTTTCACAGCATATTTAATTTCGAATCCAAAAATGTGCAACTTAAGGATAACGATATTTGCAAGCCCGAGATTATAGAGGTAACATGACACTCTCCAATTTGCCATTCCAGAGAAACTTATTTAATTTCACTCAGTGAACCATTAATCTGTAAAACCGACAAAGTCAAAAGAAAAAAAAAATGAGAAAAAAAAAGGGAAAGTCACTTTCCCAATTTACCTTCTCTTCCCCTCATTCTCTCCCGTGTTCTCTGTCTCTCACCCTCTCTCACTCTCTCAATTTCTCCACCTCTCCCTCCATTTACATACTCACAAGCTCTCTCTCTCTCTCTCTCTCACACCGATTCTTTCTCTCTCTCTCCGCGCTGCACAACCGCAGCGAGCGGCTTCCCTCCCGCGCTGCTACAGCCCGCGAGCAGCTCCATCTCGCGAGCGCTCCAATGCGCACCAGCAGCAACCCCTCTCCCTCGTGCGCGAACAGCTCACTGCTTCTCTCCCTCGCCTGTTCGCGTGCTACCCTCTGCTGAGACACTTGCTGCAACCCCAGAAGAGACCCCAACTCGGCAGTCATCGGTAAGCCCTCGAGAACTCTAGCCGAGATTTCAATTCATCCCCTGTATATGTGGTATGAATTTCCGATTGATATATTTTAGGGTTTCAATTTCCTTTGGTGATTGAACCTAAATACTAAATTTTACTTTAAATCGGAAGCATTGCAGGGTTCGAATTAAATCGAACAGTGCACGAAAGTTTGGTAGGCAAATGCGAAAACCCTAGGTCTGAATTTGCACTCCTTTCTCTGCGCAGATAAGAGCTAATTTCTGAAAATAACTCTAGAATTGTGAAATGATTGCAATATGGTAGAATTGGAATGTATGTCTATGAATTAGAAAAATTAGAAGAAACTAAGACTATGTTAATTTAAGAAAATCTAGGAGAGTTGTGAATATGAATTTTGTAAAGATGTAAATGGCGATAAATTTGTAAAATGAGGATAGGAACAAGAAAATGTTAGAAATAAGGGTTAAACAAAATTAGGAAAGTTTGTGAACCCTTGAGTTTGGAGGAGAAATGACTTGAGAATTGTTATGGTTGCTTCAGGACAATCCATTGGAGTTCGAAAGGAGATTTCTTGAGTATGGATAGGGTGTAGGGAGTGAATACCCTCTCTAGAGGTGAGTGGATGGTTCATTATGTTCACGAATGAGAAATCTGTTTTAAATTGCTTTATAAATGATTTTCGAAAGATTTTACGTGATTTATGCGAATTGTTTTGTGACTGTGGGCTGTCTGAACTGAATTATAAAGTATAAATGCATCCGTTGTGTTTAAAAATGATTCCGTGCCATATGTTATTTGATATTGCTTTATGAATTGATTTGGCATGAGATTGTTGATTATTTGATGGAAAATTATGGCACATTGCTTGTGAACTGGATTGATTTAGAAATGAAAGGTGCCGCAGATGACTATAGTCATATTCCCACCACGGAGCGACCCGACGGGATGGCGTGGTTTGGGGTTTGGATGTGCAGGGGAGTTAGACGTCCCTCCCTCTGCCGAAGTCGTACTATATCTAGTGCACCCCGGTGAGGTACGAACCAACGCCAAGGTAGGGGGTTTGTTTTGAGACATTGGATAGAAAAACCCTTGGTGGGATTTCGTCTGGGTTTGGCCACCCTAAAACGGAAGTATTTTTCGATAGAACCCCAAAATTTTCTGAAATGATAATTGACATGGATACATATTTTGTAAATTGTGATTTATTGAAATGTTTTATGCATATGAACTGTTATTTATGAGATATGCTTTGATTGTCCCACATTTACTCCTTATTTATGAACACAATCACACCATTGCACTCCACTCACTGAGTATACCCCTATACTTACCCCTCTTCCTCTTTTTCAGAGGAGGTTTAGTTGGGAGACTACTCGACGGAGTTTGTGCAATATTTTTGCGGATTGTATAGGTATTTGGCATATGCAGGGTTACTTTTGGAGATTTATAGATCTCAAACAATGGAAAGGGAAGACCGTACATCCCCTGTCGTGTGGATTTCATTGATACTGGCCGAGTTGTTGGCAAGTATTGATAAAATCCGCTATTTTTTTTTATTTGTTCTTTATTATCTTAATTACTCAATTATTTTTGTAAAACCGTTTATATCTGTATTGGGACATTTGGACTGTAAATCTTAATTTCGATACTTTTCTCTAATTTTGTGAAATTCTGTACAACTCATACCATTAGGACTCTACAGATACTGGCTTGTCTTACTCAGGTAAGTGTTGGTAAAGTCCGACGGCTATGTTTTGGGACTTCTTGTTTATCATACGCTTTATTGAGGTGAGAATTCTGAATGGTTAGGATGGTCACATCGCAGCGTGCTTGTACAGGATCCCACTCCCCGATGTGTGCCAATGTGTGTGTTTGAATGTTCATGAATGAGTCGGATGGGCTCCTTGCATGTGTATTGTTATGTGATTTCACGTTTTGAAGAGTCTTATACTTTCGATGATTTATTGTAAATTTGATAGCCTTGCGGAGTCCCGGTATACGGGGAGATTCTGCCCGTGTATCGAGAAGACGCGACGGTTGTCGCGTGGTCGATCCGAGGATCGGGGCATGACATAATCTATGTTTAATATTGAAATCTATGATGCAGGTCAGTGTACAATTATTCGAACCCGAAGTGAAGAAGAAAGTTTGCCACCAGGTATCGCTGTATTCTGCTCTAGAGTCTTTAAATGCCTCTTCGAGTCTAGTCTTCCGATTTTAAGAATCCTAAGCTGTAGAAGCTGAACTCTGCCCATCTAGCACATTAACCATGTTGCCTACATGTGTTCCTAGTGAATTTTATCAGTCCTCTTGCATTACAGAGATTGTTCAAATCACCAAACTCGATATATAGCAAGGGCAAGACACAACTACTAAACAAGCTGCGGACACAGTCACAGGTAAACGCAGCTAAAAATTCAGATTAGTTTTGTCCTATATTCTTCAAGGTTTGTGATTAGTTTTGTTTGTATGTGTGCAGGAGAGGGACTTTGGTGAAGGCTACGCCGCTGATGATTGAGAAGCAATTTTTTTGAAGCTCTCTCTCTATCCATTTTTTTTTTATTAAGTCTTACTATCGTTATTTTTGCAATAACTCATTTCTTTTGAGTAATTTCAGGCCATTTTTATTTCCAAAAATATAAGACCATTTTTTATGCAATCTTTACCTTTTTCATAATTCAATTTATTTTTTCAAATTATACATAAATAAGAGTACGAAGGAAACGACAAGAGTAGCCACAGCAACAGCTGCCTTTACTCATTGAGGAACCAATACCCAGAAGGATTAGCTTCAAATGCTAATAGCAAGGGACATTAATTTATCCAAAATTATACCTACAACAAAAGATATGATCAATTTATTAATAGCTAGCCAGTTAGGGACCCTAGAAGTAGCACTCATTTTGGGATAAGACAATTTGCAAATCTTCCATGACCATCATTTTATCGAACCCTTATATTAAAATGATGCTTGACTTGATGCTCACTTGAAGACCCTACAAGAAGTGTATGGTGTCCAGTGACCAACTTCCTAATCCCTTCAGCATCCACAACACTGAGCTCTTTACACACATCCAACTTCACCTTCACACTCTCTATCTTCCCTTTTTTCACTTCCACTCTCTCAAACCCTACAAGTTGCACATTTGGAACTCCGCTCACTCCACTTTTTCTCGATGGCTTCCAAAGCACTAGCACCACATGTGCACCATCTCTCGGACCATAGTTCTTCACCCCAACCTCAACTTCGAATTTCAAGTTTGTGCAATTAATACTTGAAATGTTGATTGCTTGGCCATCAAGGTTTAGCATCGGCCGTGTAGTTGAGTCATGTAAGAGGGAGGTTTAGATTGTTTGGATGAGTACTGTAGACGGTGCTAATATAATGAATTTGGAAAATTTTGAGTAGCTTAGGCCATGACCGAATTTGTAGATTGATCTTCCAGAGTAAAATTTGTAGGTTCTTCCGGGAAAGTTTCTTGTCGAATCAGCTCTCATGTTCAAGTCCGTCATTGGCACTTGATCTACATACTCTTGGGGATACCATGTAAATGGTGACCTTCCACCTACAAACAAAATTAAAAAAAATAAAAAATAAATTCTTAGTACACTATAAACTTTAATCTTTGCTATAAAATGTGTGTGTGAGAGAGAGAGTACTTGGATTGTAATCTCCAAATATGACTTGAGCTATAGCATCTCCACCATCTTGACCTGGATATCCGACCCACAAAATCCCTCCAATTTTGCTCTCGCTTCTAGCAAATGAAACATCAACCGGACTGGCTGACATAACCACGAGTATTACTATTCCACTAGCTGCACTAGCCACTTCCATCACAAGCTTCTCTTGAAACCCTGGCAATGTTAAACTCACTCTATCTAACCCTTCTGCTTCAACAGACTGATCAAGCCCAACGACAACTACCACTGCATCCGCTACCCCTGCAGCCTTGGCTGCTGCTCCAATGAGGCTCTCATTTGTGCACCCCACATCGCCGCACCCTGGTTCATAAGTCAGATTTGGAACATATTTTTGTAGCCCTTGTAAAGGGCTAGTATACTTGCAAGGTACGCTTGCATAATTACTTATCATAACCTTTGTGGCATTTGCATTAGGCCCTATGATAGCTAAACTCTTGGTGGCATTTTTGGTTCAGAGGAAGAACACCATTGTTGTCAAGCAAAACTACTCCTTGCTTGGCTGCTTCAAGTGCCAAGGTCTGATGGGAATCAGTACATACATCCGATAGACCAAGATTTCCGTAAGGCAGTAATTTAGGGTCTCCATCAAAGAAGCCGAGTCTCATTAGGACTATGAAGTTGTATGTCAAGGCTTGGTCTACCACAGCTTCTTCTACTTTGTTCTGTTTAACAGCATTTTCAGTATACATACCCAAACAATCCCCACAGTTCATATTTACTCCTACATTATATCATTAGGCAATTTTTGACAAACACAACATATAACTTTGCATTCTCTAGCATATATATTGATGGTAGTTGTGATAAAATACTTGCTTTTAAAACAAGTGCTATAGCATTTTCAGGTGTTACAGTGTAATGAATTGACTCGTAAATAACTTGAATTGAATCACAATCTGTAACTATGTACCTGCCAATGCAAAAGAAATTGTGTAATCAGTTGGAGAGGAATCAATTAGATCAAAGCACCGTCCCTTTTTCCTTAACAATTTTAAGTTCGAGTCTCTATGAATATATATATATATGAGCGTGGGCTGAACGGGCCAGGTCATTTCGCTTTCCTTTAAAACCCGGCCTGGTCCAGAAACATGCCATTAAAGCCCTAGCTAGCTGATGGGGCTAGTGTTCCACAAGACTGGCATAATTCCTAGGCCCAAATTTCGGTCGGGCCATGATCTTATAATTGACTTTGGTGCTCCTGTGGCATATATTCTAGCACTTCTAAAATATAATTATTTTTTAGGGTCATCTTTCTTCATATTTATTCTATTTTAAAATTTGTAATATCCCCTATTGGGCTGGCTTCAATTGGTCCCCGATCAAGTCCCCGATCAGCTCCTCCGCCGCTGCCTCTCCCTTCCGCCACCGCACCCAACCGCAGCGCGACCTCCCTGCCGCGGACGCTGCCCTCCCGCAAGCACGCCACTGCGCAGATCCTTCCTCCCGCGAGTACTACCGCCTCGAGCCATCGCGAGCCAGCGCGTGAACCAACGCGCGACCCAACGCGACCCAGCGTGCGAGCCAGCGCGCGACCTAGCATGCGAGCCAGCGCGCGACACCTGCGCGAGCCAGTGCGACACCTGCGCGAGCGCCAGCGCGCTCCAGCGCGACCCTCTGTGCGAGCGTGAGCCCTAGCCCGTAAATGGGCCAGCCCACCAAATGCGAGCCCACCAACGGCCCAAAGCCCAGTCCAGCCTCGGCCCACTGCAACCCGCGGCCTATTGCGGCCCGTGCACCCATTGTTGACCCCACGAGCCCACTGCGGCCCGCGAAGCCTGCTGCGGTCAGCAAGCTGGGCTGAGAGCCCTCGAGCCCACTAGTGGGCCAGCCCGCTAGCCCGCTAGCCTACCAGCCTGCCAGCCCACCGGCCGAGAGCCCATGACGGCCCGCGAGCCCGCGACCAGCTGTTCCCTTCGAGAGGTCACCTGCATCTTCTGTACTGCAGGTAACGACTATAATTTGGTTGAAGTTCTAGGGTTTGGTATTAGAAAATTAGTTGTTTCTAATATATTTGAAATTTGGAAATATTATAGGTTTTAGACCAACACGACGGGCGAACGACAGCTAGGTCTGAAATCCGAGGAACCCTAGGTGAGAAAAATGCACCCACTTCGAAATTTGAATAAATTTTGTTGATAAAATCCCTTATTAGGGTTTTATTTGATATAAAATTTGATAATTTGATTAATTTTGTCTTTTGAAGACTCGTTGAAAAATAGGGAGTAACCACCCTCCCTAAATATGTGAGTGGGACTCTAATCTCTTGCATAAAATAGTAAAACGTATTTTCTGTCGTATTTTCGATAAAACATGTTTTGATATGCATTCGTTTGATGTATGATATTAAATTTAAAAATCTGTTTTGTGATTATTGGAGTGTCTTGAATTATATTTACAATGACTATGTATCCATGGTTTGAAATGAAACAATAATTGTGCCATTACTTGAAAATGTATAAATTTCATTTTATACCGTTGCATTGATATGCTTTTTGAAATGAATTGATGAGACGTATTGGCACTCAAATTTAAAATGTTTTTGATGAACTATGTGGGTTGGATGCCCACTAGTTATGAGATGATGTGATATTACTTGTGGGACGTTATACCCTTTGTGATACTATGATGATTCCGTAGTTACGAAAGGCGTTTGTAGAGACACGGGTTGCCCGGATATGTTTCTGCAGGAGGTATCCGCAAACGTCATTTATTCTAAAGGCTATAGGCGCGGCCGGTTGAATCCACGTAGGGGGAGAACGTGTGTGACGCCACCGTCTAGCACCGGGCGGGGTCCTATACACGATATTGAGTTAACCCCAGCGAACTCATGGCCAACGTCGGGGTAGAGGCGTTTTAAAGTCTATGCATAATAAAACCCCCGATGCGTCTATCCTTGGTCACGGTTGACCTTTACCAGGATCATTTTTTGCTCGCTCTGATATTATTTGATTTTAAATGGATACATACATGCTCGTTATCGTATGATTGATTAAATAATTTCAAATTGCTAAACACATCATGTTTTGCTACGAAATATAATTTTTTGTTTCAAATAATATTATTTGATATTCCAATGGTTCACACACACTATTTATGCTTGATATTATCCCCCTCACTCACTGTGTAACACCATAAATATATATATATAAAAAAAAAAAAAAAAAAAAATTCGGGATTGGGGCTAAAAAAGCCCCAATCTCTCTTTTCCCTCTCTCCCAATCTCTCTTTTCCCTCTCTCTCTCTCTCTCTCTCTTTCTCTCCCTCTTTCCCTCTTTCTCCTCTTCTCCTCCGCTGCGGCCCCTCCCTTCCGCCACCGCACCACGCCACTGCGCAGATCGGCCCTCCCGCGAGCGCTGCCGCCTTGAGCTATCACGAGCCAGCGTGAGGCCCAGCGCGCAAGCCAGCGCGCGACTCAGCACGAGCCAGTGCCCGGCCCAGCACGCCACAGCTCGCGATCTCCCGCGAGCCAGCGCGCCACAGCTCGCGACCCAGCACGAGCCAGCGCGCGACCCAGCTCGCGACCCAGCTCGCGCCCAGCGCAAGCCAGCACGCGAGCCAGCGCGCGAGCCAGCTCGCGACCCAGCGCGAGCCCTAGTCCGTGAGCAGGCCAGCCTACCAGCGGCCCAAGGCCCAGTCCAGCCGCGGCCCACTGCAACCCGCGAAGCCCGCTGCGGCCAGCAAGCCGGGCTGAGAGCCCGTGAGCCACCAGCGGGCCAGCCCGCTAGCCCGTCGACCCGTAGGCCCACCAGGCGGCCAGCCCATCAGCCCGCCAGCCTGCGGCCCACGAGCCCACGACCGGCTTTCCCCTTCGAGAGCTCACCTGCATCTTCTGTACTGCAGGTAACGACTATATTTGATTGAAGTTCTAGGGTTCGGTGTTAGAAATTTAGTTGTTTCTAATATAATTGAAATTTGGTAATATTACAGGTTTTAGATCAGGTTGACGGGCGAACGAAAACTAAATCCGGAAATCTGAGAAAATCCTAGGTGAGAGATGCAACCTTTTCAACATTTGAATTAATTCTATCGAAATTAGATCGAATTTAGATCGAGAGTTACATAATATATTGAAATGCGTGACATTCGAGGAAAAATAGACAAAAAAATGAGAAATATTAGAAACTTGACCATTGGTGAGTCAGATGATTCGAAATTGAGGAAACGAAAATCTATGACGAAGTTTTGTAAATTAGGTGGGAGAAATTTGGAAGGGAAAAATTGAAAATCCCTGATTTGGCTTTTATTTGATATTAAATGTTGATAATCTGATTTAGGTTGATCTTTTGGAGACTCGAGCGGTCAGATCCGATTTGGCTTGTCAGTAGGGAGTGACTTCCCTCCCGTAGACTGTGAGTGGGACTCTAATCTCTTGCATAAAATAGTAAAACGTATTTTCTGTCGCATTTTCGATAAAACATGCTTTGATATGCATTCGTTGACGTGTGATATTAAATTTGGAAATCTGTTTTGTGATTTTTGGAGTGTCTTGAATTATATTTACAATGACTATGCATCCATGGTTTGAAATGAAACAATAATTGTGCCATTACTTGAAAATGTATAAATTTCATTTTTATACCGTTGCATTGATATGCTGTTTTGAAATGAATTGAAGAGACGTATTGGCACGCAAATTTAAAATGTTTTTGATGAACTACGTGGGTTGGATGCCCACTAGTTATGTGATGATGTGATGATACTTGTGGGACGTTGTGCCCTGGGACGTTGTGCCCTTGTGATACTATGATGATTCCGTAGCTACGAAGGGCGTTTGTAGAGGCACGGGTTGCCCGGATACGCTTCTGCAGGAGGTATCCGCAAACGTCATTTATTCTAAAGGCTATAGGCGCGGCCGGTTGAACCCACGTAGGGGGAGGACGTGTGTGACGCCACCGTCTAGCACCGGGCGGGGTCCTATACACGTTGATGAGTTGGCCCCAGCGAGCTCATGGCCAACGTCGGGGTAGAGAGCGTTTCAAAATCTATGCATAATAAAACCCCCGACGCGCCTGTCCTTGGTCACGGTTGACCTTTGCCAGGACTATTTTTGGCTCGCTCTGACATTACTTGATTTTAAATGGATGCATACATGCTTGCTATCGTGTGTTTGATTAAATGATTTCAAATTGATAAATATATCATGTTTTGTTGCGAAATGTAAATTGTTGTTTCAAATAGTATTATTTGACACTCCAATTGTTCACCTATGCTATTTATGCTTGATATTACCCCCCTCACTCACTGAGTATTTTCCCATGATACTCATCCCTCTATTTTCTCTCCTCAGACAGGTTGATTGTGATAGAGCGACGCTACAGGCTCTAGAGCGGAGTTGGTATTTTCGACGGTGAGATTTATTTCTAATTTAGTTTTGACCCTGCGAGGTCTTGACATGGAGGTCCGTAGTTGGCCATGTACTTATTTTGGGATGACTGTATAGTTTAACTCTCATATTTCATTTGCATTGAGGCGATTGTACGTACTTGAACGTTACTTGGGAAATGTGATATATATTGTATAAACTTAGGTCCGCTCGATATAGCGGCTGCTCATGCTCTAGTTGGGCATGACAGTAGAGGTCTGTGGCTAGGTTTGTTTATAGCCTTGCGTTGTTCTGAATGTTGGCTGTGGTGTTTGTTGATTTTGGAGAGGCCGGGATGGCCATTTGTGTATTTGTACAGGATGATTTGGATTATACAGGTATAATTGTACATGGGAAACCTCCGATTTATGGGGAGATTCTGCCCAATTTTCTGTAAAAATACAGCCGGCATTCAGGGGCAACGGGCGGCTGTTCACGATCCCGGTTTGGGGCGTGACACACTGAGTATCTTCCCATGATACTCACCCCTCTCTTTTCCCTCCTCAGACAGGTTTATTGTGATAGAGCGACGTTACAAACTCTAGAGCGGATTTGGTATTCCCGACGGTGAGATTTACTTTAAATAGAAATATGAAATTTTAATTTAGTTTCGACCTTGCGAGATCTTGACATTGAGATTCGTAGTTGGCCGTGTACTTATTTTGGGATGACTGTATAATTTAACTCTCATATTTCATTTGCATTGAGCTGATTGTACATATTTAAATGTTATTCGGGAAAATTATTGTATATAAGATAAAAGTTAGATCCGTTCGGTGTGGCGGCTGTTTATGCTCTAGTTGGATATGACAATAGAGATCTGTGGTTAGGACTGCTTGAAATTTTATAGTCTTGTGTTATCCTGGATGTTTGGAGTGAAAATTGTTAATTTTGGAGAGATCGGGATGGCCATTTGTTTACAGTACAGGTTGATTTTGATAATACAGGTTTAATTGTATACGGGGAACTTTCGATTTATGAGGTGATTCTGTCTGATTTTCTGTAAAAATACAGTCGATATCCAAAAATAACGGCCAGCTGTTCACGATCCCGATTTGGGGCGTGACATATAGGGCTAACCCGTCTAGATTCCACCGGCCTCGGACAATCCCTTGAAACAGATCAGGATCAGCACAAGTAGGGATGCCATTAACCCTGTTGTACGAACACATCACACTGCTGACATGCCCTTCCTCCACACAGCTCTTAAATGGGGGCTGATAAGTGTCCTCCAAGTCATGTAAAGTGACCTGCAAAAATTTCCATCTCCTCGTATTAAAGACCGCATACATACAAACATATAGTAAAATATGTAACATTTTATTACCTTTGCATCAAAATGAAATCGATCTACACCTTCCCATTCGTCAACATCATAGGCAGTATAATGCTTACAACAACTAGAAACCTTAAGTTGATCCTTAGAAAAGTTCCCTTCCTTACCCACATCCTGCAGACCTCTAACATAGTTCACTGCATACTTGGACACAACCAAGGGGTCCTCACTGGGTGTCTCTTGACCCCTTCCCCATCTAGGATCACCAAAAACATTCACAGTGGGACTCCGAAAGGTCAATCCGGATAGACCCACATTGTACATGGCTCGAGCCTCAGTGGACACTACCTGACCCATCTCATGCCATAGTGTGGCATTAAAACTTGCAGCTGAGAGAATCACAGCTGGGAAACTAGTAGCACCAGGAATGGTCTCATTAAATTTTGTGCCTGGGCCGACGTCTGAGACACCATGAAGTGCTTCAGACCACCACTCATAGGAAGGAATATCTAGCCTAGGTATGCCTGCGGCCTTGTTCACTAGCTGCTGGATTTTTTCTTGTAAGCTAAGCCGCGAGACCAAGTCCTTGGCACGTTCTTTGTGGGGAAGTGAAGTGTTGCAAAACGGGAACGGGGTGATGTCCATGAATCGGCTATCACAAGCATATTGGTGACTAAGGTGAGGAATGGGTATTAGAAGGAAAAAATAAGAGGGCAAGAGTAGATCACAGAGTTTCATGGTTACACCTTTACTCCCTTTTGTCTTCTATTCTGTGACGATTGTAAGCATTAGATAGTGGATTTTATAGTTGATGAATTAAGTCATATTGTCTTTCCTTTTTTTTCTTTTCGAGTAAGAATAAGTAAAAGGACAGAGAAATATATAAACAAATCATCGAATATTTAATTTGAATATTATCCGATTTATCATCATAATTTTATTAAAATACTAATGATTTAATATATTAATGTACAAGATTTCAGATCTCAAAATACTACTTACTTTCTATGTTGTTAAATGTGCTAAAATGTTGAGTTTACTTGAGATTTGAGAAACATGGAGGACACTCTGGTTATGGAAGTAATGATGTTTCGATCCTTAGCCTTAACAAAAGCCACTTTACTTTCTGAAGCATAAATCCTTTTAAGGACTATACCTGATCAGATGACATTTGCTAATGTAAGATTTAGACTTTTATTTTGGGAATGTGGCGAATCGTAATTGGGCTTCCTCGTGACAGACATGACTTGGATGACAGAGGCAACCATGGTCGTGGTCGTGATATTATAGAAACCATAGTTGTCTACATTTTGCCTTTGATCAAAATTCTATCCTAAAATAGATTATTACTCGATAGGCTCTATTGATTCGAAATGGAAACTGCTACTATGTGACCTTATTATCAGTATGTTTCCACAGCCATAATCAACAAAAAAAAATCTCCACCACTATAATACATTTTTTTGTTTTAATTACGACGTCATTAATCCTAAATCAATGACCTTGTAACCCAAATGAAAAAAGAGAGTGTGGAGTGGAGTAATTGTCTTGAAATTTTTGACAAAATAAATTATATATAATTATAAAAAATTATAACATATTTTTGTTTTACTAAAAATTAACGACTCGAGGTGAAATTATATACCCAAATATATGTTATATTCCATTCTCTTTGATATTAATTTTTAGTTTTACCCCTACTCGTAACGTAGTGATACTTTACTCTTATAGTTGGAAAGAAACAAAAATTTTTATATTAGGGTGAAATACAATATGTAACTAAGTTATAATTTAGGGGACGAGAGTTATAATTTTTAGTGGATCGAATAATAATTTCAAAAATTATATACCTAAAATTTTTTCCTAAAATTTATTTTTTTTTTTTTCCATTTTCTCTTGTATTTGGGGTAAATGTTATCTGTCATAAAAATTTAAGGGGCAAAAATATAGAGATCATAAATCTTTAAAAGAGGAAAAAATTAATAATATCTATATTTTATTTTCTCTCTTTTAAAGATTTATAATATCTATATTTTTTTCTCATAATGAAAATTTAAGAAAAAAATCATCACTACTTCCTCTTGTATTTTTTTTTTCACTCATAAAGATTTATGGAAAGAACATAATCCTAAATTTATGGAAAATATTTTCCATAAATTATTAAATTTGGAAATAGATTGCATTTTGAGCGGTACGAATAAATTTTTGAAAGAAGGAAAGAAATTTGGAAGGAAAAAATATTTTAAATCTTTATGGGAGATAACATTTTCTAAATTTACATAAATCTTTAATAATCTATGTAAATTCGAAAAAAAAAATTAATGGAAATAAATTTATTAATAATTTAGTAATCTATGATATCCATATGGAAAGAAAAAATTTAATAATTTATTCTAAAGAAAAAATCTATTTCCATGAAAAAAATTTCCATAAAATCTTTATGGAAATTTCCATAACATTTCCATAATATTTTACAAAAAGATTTATGATATCTATATTGTTCTTTCTTTAAATCTTTAGAGAAGATAACATTTTCTAAATTTACATAAATCTATTTTCATAAATCTTTCCATAAATTTAAAAGAGGGAAAGAAAAAAATTTACGATATCTATGGAATTATTTTTTTTAATAATTTATTCATATCTTTAAAAGTTTGTGGATATAGATATCATACTTTTTTTTTTAATATTTTCTAAATTAACATAAATCTATTTCCAAAAATCTTTAAAAGAGGGAAATAAACTTTTTTTTTTAAAATTTAATTTAATTTAGCAATTTCTTATTTTTTATTTGTATCCTTCAAGCAAAACAACATGATTGTTATTTGACCATGTAAATTTGAGAAATGTTATATACATGTTCTTTACATGGACATGATTGAGAAATTATTTTGTTTTAATTATTTTTATTTTATTTATAATATAAAAAATTTGTAGAAATAGATATCATACATTTTTACATTACGGATAAATAATTATGGATATAGATATCATAAATCTTTATGGAAGATAATATTTTCGAAATTTACATAAATCTATTTCCATGAAAAATTTATGATATCTATATTGAGGGAAAGAAATTTCTTTCTTTCTTTTTCTTTTTTTTTTTTTTCCATTTTCACCCTCTTTAAAAGAGGGTAAAAATATAGATATCATACATTTTTTTTCCATTTTCATCCGTAATGTCAAATCTGGCAATAATAATAATTTTTTCATAATTAGATTACAATTATAATAACAAACTAAGTCTTAATTTTAATTTTTGAAGTAAACCGTTTGAAACTAAATAAGAGAAGGAGAGGAAAAAAGAAAATAATAATACATTAGTAGTAGATGGTTCATGCAAATCCTTGATCGGGCATTTTGTAGCTAAACATATTGTATTTTGAGGGGGTATTTTTATGTAATTAGAATCATGCAACTAAACATTTTGTTACTAATTAAGCTTAGCAAATCCCTGAGGGGGCATTTTGATGAAGTCACAAATTAGCTTCCTTAAAGCTATTATAAATAATATTATTCAAATAAATTTTTGTACAATTTTGATATCGCCACCATTTAAAATTATGTTATTTTATTTGCAAATTTATTTATCAAAGTAATTGCAAATTAATTAGGAGAGTTCGATTAGTCAAAAAAATGAAATAAGTTGGGACAATTCACACCAATATTTAGTATAAAAAATATGATCAAAAGGATCGACGGATAGTCAATCTAATGGATAATGATATTAAATCCTTAAATCAAGTATCAGATATAAAATTTAAGAATAGAAAAAACTACGTTAAGAGAATTCTTTCTAAATTAGACTCGATAACGTTCGAACGTAATTAATTAAAATATTACTCTATATCCCAATTAGTTATACCAATATATATATGATCAAAGGAGTTTAGGATAAGGTTAGCTCAACTTATAATATAGGTCCCAACAATCATAAGAAAAATAATAGAGAGAGGGAGATTCCCTTTGGGACCATGGATCGTTGGTATTGGGCTTTAGCAAAAAAGTGAGGGTTGAGCAATTCCATTACAGGTTGAGATTTGGGCCTCCCACCATCTTGCATCTCTTCTTAGTGGATGATTTTGTCCTTTTTGGAGAGGCAGATCATTTTACTCTTAGCAACATTTGAAGCTGTCTTCGAAGACAGTCTAGTGGTATAATCCCGAGGGATAGGCGTAGGAACGACACCACGTTTTGGAAAGCAACCCAAACGGTGACTTTTCAGTTGCCTCTGCTTACTGGATTCAAAGAAGCTGCTCTAGAGATCAGAATGGAGATGGGATGCTCTATAGCTGGGTGTGGAAGTTGAAGTGGCCCGAGAGAATTAAGATGTTTTTTTGGTTGGCCTCCAGGGGTAGGATTATGACCAATGAAGAGCTAAAGAAGAGAGGAATTTTGGATGTGGGTATTTGCGGCATCTGTAATGCAGGGGAGGAGACCATAGTTCATGCTCTGAGAGACTGTAAGCATGCCAAAGCCATTTGGAGCAATCTGATTCAGGGAGTAGCAGACATTGGAGGTTTCTAGAAGGGGGACCTTGCTGTCTGGCTAAGGAATGGAGCCGATAAAAAGTTCGGTCTGGGTTTGGAAGGAGAGGACGCAATCTTCATAGACGCGGTTTGGGCCATTTGGAAATCCAGATGTTCAGCTGTGCTCCAAGGGAAGCTGAAGTGTCCTATTTTCATAGCTAATAGAGTCCGAAGCTTGGCTAGAGAGGGAGGAAAAAAAAATCAGTTTGTTGAAAGGTAATCTAGAGGAAGTGAGACTTGGTGCTGTCTAGGCGAAGGAGCAGTGAAGTTTAATGTTGATGGAGCTTCCAAGTCTTCTTCGGGGCAGGCCAGAACTGGTGGGATCTCCAGGAACAGTAGTGGCAGCTGGATTCTTGGTTTCTGGCTCAATGTGGGTTCAGCTTCGGGGGACTTGGCGGAGCTCTGGGGCTTGTGGCAAGGTCTTTTGTTAGCCAAAAGTAGAAACCTTAGTAATCTGGAGGTGGAAAGTGACTCTTTAGGGATGGTGAACGCTGTTAACAAGGGAGTAGGAGAGAACCATCCATGGAGATACCTGATCCAGGACTGCAGAGAGGTTAAGCAGGGGCTAGGCATTTCAGAAATCAAGCACATCTTTCGGGAGGCAAATAGATGTGTGGATAAGCTGGCTCAATTAGGGCAAGGGGCAGGGTTGGGTTCGCATGTAGCCAGTGTGCCTCCGTCTGTGCTGGAAGAGCTGGTGAAATGGGATGCTTCTGGGATGTCTTGGAGTAGGAGGAGGGGTTTCTCTGTGTAGTTTGGCCTCTTCGTAAGGTCTTTGTTTTGTTTTTGTCTTTCCTTGTTACTCTTTTCAACAAAAAAATAAAATAAAATAAAGGTTGAGATTTGGGCCTCAAAAGGATGGTTTCAATGATTAAGGTCGGTTTGGGCCTTTAGCAAAAAGGTTGGGCTGAGAAACTACCTTAAAGGCTGTGATTTGGGCTTCAAGAAGATAATTTCTTGTGGCAATTCAAGAGGATAGTTTTAAGATTCTGAGGTACGAGCCTATAGAACAGTTCTGTTCAAATAAGGTTGAATAATTTTTTAAGATTCTTTTCTTTCGATAAATAAATAATATCCTATAATCATGTTAAATTTAATTAAATTTGATTTGAACTAGATTTGATCTTTTAAATACAAAACTCTCATAATATTTATTTTCTTTATATACAAAATTCAAAACCAACCGGTACCCAAAAAAAAAAAAAGTCAAAACCAAAACTTTAATTATAGAATATCGATATCTAGCGATCATACCAATTAAATGTTTGTGATTCTTTTTCTTTTTCCATCTTAATCATCTACTAATTTTGTAAATTTTGATCCACCATTTTCTTCCCTTTATTTTCCTTTCAAGCATCAGGTGCACCGGATAACTCATTATAAATTACATGTTTGATAAATAATTCCTAATTAAATACTAATAATCATATATTCTTAGTATATGCTCTCCAATATTTCCTAAATAAAAAATATAAAAATTTAAAAAATTACATTTTTCTCATCAAAATATACCTGATAAAGTTCCTTGGCCACTAAAGGGCAACCATTATCATCTCCCTTCTTTCAATTCATGCCTTGTGCATTTGGCGAGGCCTAAACAAAAAAAATAAAATTACTTATTTACAGAGAAATTATATTAAAAAAAAACAGTTATTTCCACTCAAAAACTACAAAAAAAGGTCTCACCCTTTACATGCTTTACAATCTAAAATTTATGAACATCGTTCTTGGAGTCTGGAATTTCATTCAAGCTTCTTGATTAAATGGGTGTCAATGAAAATGAAGCATTCGAGGATCAAAAGCCAGCTTGATTGCAAATAAGAAGCATAGTTTCTGTGATGGCGGATGATGATGTGTTGTGGGCAAACCGAGGCTTATTCTTAAAGGTATCCGATTCTTCAGATGCAGCATTTGTCTCTCTTCCTCGTCAGTATGATGATTGGACACTTTACAATGAATTGCAGATAGGTCAGTTCATCTACATCCAAAAAATCGAGTCCTCTTATCTGCTTCCAATCATTAGAGGACTAGACCTTGTACAAGGTTTATATCATTGATTGGATCACCAAAATACATTTTTGTCTGATAAAGTTGCCTAATTTTGAGGATCAATCCGCCGTCAATGATGGAATAACGTATCCATGGATTGCATCGAGAAGTTTCCAGATGGAGTATAGGAGAAAACCGATTCCATGGAATCACATAGGCAAGTAGCAGAGATGATGCAACAGATTGAGAGATGAAGAGATCCAGACACCATTTTCTCATCTCTTCTCTAGCCCATCTTGTCGCTACGACCACTAGCAGAAATGAGAGAGAGAAAAAAGATCTCTGAACAAGGTAACGGTTAGCAAATTATATCCACATTAAAATTTCATTTCAACTTATGTTGGCACCTGCTCAAAGATCCTCTCATACACATACTATGATGTCTGGTTTTCATCTTCCAAAATGTATTCACTTAGCCACACCTATAGAGGCTTTTTTTGTGCAGCAGGAGTTGGATAAATATATACGAAGATAGAAGTGTGGAGCAAGAAATTGAAGAGTTTGTTTGCTTGGGGGTCTCTGGTGCGATTGTGCGCTAACTCTTGATGAGCTTGGTTAACAATAAGCATCCGGTACTTGGAAAAATGGTATGTAAGCATTGAAGAAGAAAGGCAAACTCTTCATTTTTATTTTTTTAACCGTACAGCTACCAAACTGCAGATAAAATTTAACAGTTTAATTTTATTCCAACAATTAAGTTTTGCCGTATCAGAGCCAAGGTGTTCATTGTGGTATATGCTCTTCAATTATATTGAATTTCTGTTATATTTAAATTGAAGAGAAAAAATTGTGCAAAAGAATCATGGAGGAGAAATTTCATGTTCATCAAACTTTGAATTACTGTTTTTCTTTTGGTTGGAGGGGAGTGTTTGGAGGGCAATGCTTTTTATAAAGAGGGGAAGCGGGTTATGGGAGCTCGAATCCTCACCGCAGAGGGATGGCCCCGTTGAACCTCTGGGCCAAGAGGCCGGTGGTCAAGCATTGATTTGTTCAATTATCACCAAGTAGAACATTCTCAGATTAATTGTGGAAGAAAACAATGAGTTATGATTCTGAGATTTTCATATGTTGACTACTCTTAGGCAGAAAGTGGGTAACACGGCGGAAACCAACTATGTCAGAATTCACAGACAGCACCTCTTGTGCATGTTCACCTTATCAAACTACCATCACACGTTACACCTCTATGCTGATCAGAATTATCAGCAAGGTAGCTCTATAAAAATAACCATTTGAAATTTACAATAGCAAGGGCTGCTTTTGCCTTAAATGTTTCAGGAGAAAAATAGTAAATGCAGTAGAAGCTAAATGGTAATTTGCACTGTCCTATAGTGTAAACTTCCCCAAAATATTGAGAAACTTGTGTAACTTTGCCACTTCCTCTTGAGTGTAGATGATATGCGTTTCTAACTTACACTTAATTTATTAATTGAAACTTTCTATCATGACTTTGTAAAGTTTTCAACATTTGACAACTCTCCAAAAGGCTGTTTACTTGATCGTTATCTAGAATACACCAAATGAATTTTTCTTTCGTATGAATAGATGCTAATGTTGTAGGAACAAACATACGGCGTCTCATTTTCTTTCTTTCACAAGTATTTCATATTTCATTTTACCATGCATTTGTAGATTGTAAGAAGTGTCTCCATGATGCTATAAGTGATCTCCCAAGCTGCTGTGATGGAAAAGAAGGTGGCAGAGTTGTTGGTCGGAGTTGTAACATTCAATATGAAATTTATCCTTTTGTTAAGAACTGATCTGATCCTCTTTTGATATCTGTGTGAGGCGTAGGAAATATAAACTCCGTCAAATAAAGTGTCCTACGAACACTCATATGTAGGATGTAGTATTCTCTTTATTTTGGTTTTATGTACTGTTGTTCATAAGTAGTTGAAAAAAGTTTGATTGCTCGTTGAATTATCATGACTTCTATCATTCTGGATTAACAAGAATGTCATGCCAAAAAACTACATGAATAGGGTCTTTGATTGTATATATTGATTGATTACTGCACTGTTGTTTGAAGGTGTTATGTTGGGACAGAACATAGGGCAGCCTTAGCCTATTGTGAGTTAGTGCAATGTTAAGCCCTGCAACGTTCTTCCTTTATGGCTCACGTGCGTATGATATCTAGTGCTACAAAGAACATAAAAGATAAAAAAGATTTTTAGAGGTGTACTTTGTCTGATGTAAAATATAGAAGGAAGAAAATGGGACCAAAAAGACACACAAGAGACACTATTCAGCACAAGGAAATATCATCTAGCCCGTTCTTTCGTTTCCTCTGTTTTTTCCTTCATCATGCACAGCACTTCATCATCAACAGAAGGCTATGCTGAGTATCTGGGCTGGGATATATATATCGATGATACCAGTTCTTCACACGACCCACAGCCATAGGAACCCAAAAACTCTATTAGGCCTACTGGGTTACAATCAGGCCAGAGGGCACCAAACCACCTCTCAGCTTCATGGCTTCTCGGTCCTCATCGAGCTGACCCCCGACATAACAGGCATACTTGTGATTACCTGATAAGAAAGGAATCAGTGATAAGCCTAAACCTCCCTCAGGTCAATACAGGCTCATTACTATATCTATCAATGAGGAAGTCAATCTCCTAACCTTTCCAACCTTCATGGGTCTCCACAACGATGACGGAAACTTTTCTATTCCATAAGATCCCTAGATCCACAAAGTATACCAATACAGTTTTTGAAATCTTGAAAAATCACAGTCTCTCTACAAGGTAAGTAGGATTTCTACACCCCCAAGCATAGACAGCATTGCTATACGTGTTACATATATATTAAATAGAAACAATATACCGATTATGCACCTATACCACATGTGCACTTATCTCCATGCACACTACACACAGAGACTACACATGACATAGGCTATTTCAGTCTTTCTATTCAAAACCGTTTTTTCTAACTTGAGCATTGGAATCTCTTCTGTCGGAGCCTCCTAAAGTGGGTTCTTTGCAGGTACACCATCCAGGTTCATCTGTTCCCCATTCGAGATAGAAGGGCGATCTGCTGAAGTCAATTTTGGCATCAACATATATATATTCAAACTTTTAGCATTTAAAACCCACAAATCTCACCTTTGAAACATATTCAGATTTTCTATGTTTTTTCCTAATTACTCAAGATAAGAAAATAGAAGAGCAGAGACGAGTTTGATATGATAATGGTCAGGAATTCAACATATGACCTGTTTTTAGCAGATTGCTGCAGATATGACTCCTTTAATATATAGAGAAAGCGACATCTTGGAAGCAGTTATTCTCTGCCTTTCGTCTTGAACATGGGAGTTTAAAAATTATGACAAACTCAATTTTTCTGCCAGAGCTCTTTCTTTAGCAATATTATCTCCTGAAAATCGGGTCATTTATTTATTTTTTATGACATTGCAGGGTCTTGAGGCCATAATGAAGGGTTTCAAGTAGTACGCATGCGGCTAAATTACTCGCCTGCTCAGGGAAGGGGAGCACCAAAGAGCTTGTCAGTCACATGTTGCGGTATGCCAACTATATACTTAAATGATTTTTTAACTAATGTTATGACCCGCTATTAGTGATGATCTGCTATCAGGCATTGCACCTCGATCAGAGGAAAATAAACATGAAAATGTGGAAGCAGATAACATAATTAAAATGCAATATCTACTCACTAGAGTTGCCATCCGGTGGGTTATAATATGGAAAAAAGAAAAGTCAAATAAAAGAATCAATAATTTCTCCTTTCTCGTAAAATTTGGCAATGTCTCCATTGTTCAGTAATTGTTTAAACACTTATAGTTAGCATGAAGATTTGATTAAAACAGTACAAAACACTTCCATAATCAACAATCAAGTTGGCTTCAATGACCCACCGACTGCCCAACACAACTCAATCATAACAACTCATCATAAAAAATAAACATGATACTAAATAAAACTATAAACCCTCTTTGGCCAACAACTATACATTTAGACACATGGTATAAACCCATACCACTCAATAGAACACACATAGCTACATGTTTCAGCCTCAAAAGCATGACACATGTCTATCACTATACCCTGACTACAAATCAAAATGGCTTCAATCAAAGTCAAAATAGGGATTTAACTCCCTTACTCAATGGCCTCCACCCTCTATCTCTCTCTTGACTCCAGATCACCTAAAAATAAGAATAAAGAGGTCAATATAAACTGAGCAAGTTTACGAAAACTAATAGCATCTATAGCAGGCATAGCATGCAAAAGGAGGTCAATATCATCATGTAAAGTGCATAGAACAAGATATCCGAATGTACTATAACATAGGCACAATGAAAAGTCAAAAAGAAGAATATATCATCTCAAAGAACTCTTGAGAGAAAGAGTGCTATTATTGTATCTGGATTCATTATTCATTTCCATTCCTATTGCAATTTGTTTTATTTAATAATTAAAAAAAGAAATAGACCATTGAACCAAATTAATGTTTGAGGAAGAACATGGACCAAAAGACACAGAAAGAACACTATTCAGCACATGAAAATATCATCTAGCCTCTTCTTTCGTTTCCTCTGTTTTTTCCATCATCATCTACAGCATTTCATCATCAACAGAAGACTATGCTGAGTATCTGGGCTGATATATATATTCAAACTTTTAGCATTTAAAACCCACAAATCTCACGGTCGAAACATATTGGATTTTCTATGTTTTTTCCTAATTGTTATCTTAAGAACAGAAAATAGAGGAGTGTAGACGTGTTGGTGTTTTGGCGCTTTGATATGATAATGGTTCAGGAATTCAACAGATGACCAGTTTTTAGCAGATTGCTGCAGATATGACTCTTTTAATAAATAGAGAAAGCAACATCTTGGAAGCAGTTATTCTCTGCCTTCCGTCTTGAACATAGGAGATTTAAAATTATGACAAAGTCAATTTTTCTGCCAGAGCTCTTGCTTTCGCAATACTATCGTCTGAAAATCTGCTCATTTATTTATTTTTTTAGGACATTGCAGGGTCTTGAGGCCATAATGAAGGGTTTCAAGTAGTATGCATGTAGCTAAATTACTCATCTGCTCAGGGAAGGGGAGCCCCAAAGAGCTTGTAAGACACATATTGCGGTTTGCCTATTATATACTTAAATGATTTTTTAATTAATGTGATGACCCGCTATTAGTGATGATCCACTATCAGGCATAGCACCTCTATCAAAGGAAATTAAACATGGAAATGCGGAATCAGATAACATAACTAAAATGCAATATCTGGACTCGCTAATGTCGCTATTCAGTGTGTGGTAATATGAAAAAAAATGGTTGTTAAATAAAAGAAAATCAATAACTTCTCCTTTCTCGTAAAATTTGGCAAAATCTCCGTTGTTTAGTATCCGTTTAAACAGATACGATTAGCATGAAATCCTGATTAAACAGTATGAAACACTTCCATAATCAACAATCAAGTTGGCTTCAATGATCTACTAACAGCCCAACACAACTCAATCATAACAACTCATCAGAACATAAACATGATACTAAATAAAACTATTTATAAAACTCTCCTTGACCAACAACTATATATTTAGACACTTGATATAACCCGTACCGCTCAATAGAACATACAAAACTACATGTTTCAACCTCAAAAGCATAACACATGTCTATCACTATACCCGAAATACAAATCAAAATGGGTCCAGTCAAAATCAGAATAGAGATTTAACTCACTTACTCAATGACCTCTATCCTCTATCTCCCTCTTGACTCCAGATCATCTGAAAATAAGAATAAAATGTTCAATATAAACTGAGCAAGTACACGGAAACCAATAGTATGCATACCAAGCATGGCATGCATGAAAAGATGAAAATCATCATGTATAGTGTGTAAAACAAGATATTCAAATGTACAATAGCAAAAACACAATGAAAGTTCAAAAAGAAGTGTAACACCGAGAAAGTATTAAAAAAAAAAAAAAGAACTCTCTCCCCTCCCCCACTTTCCCAATCTCTCACTCACCCAAAACCCATTTTTCCCCTTCTTCTCTCACTCTCATTTCCATCTTCTCTCCCTCCCTCGGCTCCTCTGTTCTCTCTCTCTAAATTGGGTTTTCATCTCTCTCTCTCTTGCTCTCTCCTCACCCTCAACTTACAGCTTTCTCTCTCGTCCCTCATTCTCATCTCTCTCTAGCCTCCCTCTTCGCCGGCGCAGCCACGCCGGCGCAGCCAAGGAAGCCATCGCCGAGCTCGGTTTCTTCCACTCAGATGGCGCCTCTTCCAACCGTTGCTGATCTCCTCGGCTTTCTCTCGGCCTTCCCCTTTCTCTCTGTGCAACAAATCACATGACCGGCCCCTGATCTCGTTGAGGTCTCTATGGTGTAAGTCTCTCATCTCTCTCTCCCTCTCTTTTTTATTTATGTTTGCTCTGTCTTCATCCCTAAATTTATATTCAAGTTTGTTATTAAAAGTTTGAATTTTGTTTTTAGGGTCGGACGAATTAAGTTTTGATAACCTAGACCTATAGTTTATAAAATGTTGAGATTTGAACAATGAATGAATGAAATTTTTTGTTTGATTCTAGGCCTAGATTGAATGGAAGGAGGAGTTATTAGACTAGATTGCAAAACTTCATGTTAGGCTGAATTTTATGATTTTACATAATGAGTATAATATAATTTTACCCTCGTAACTCCTTCTGCATATAAGCAATTCAAATATGGATTTGTTCTCATGAAACTAGATTCCTGGAGCTTTAAAATGAGATATGATTCATTCAAATCGGATAATAATTGAATTTGTTATAATTTTTCAAAAACCTTTCGTGGTGCTGTTCTGTCCTTGTTATGGTTGCTCATTTCCCTTCAATTTTGAAATGTCTTCTAGGCTGAATTCAGTTAAGTTCTAAACATAAAAGTTATAGATCTATATTTTATCTATAATTTGATTTAAAAATCATATGATTTGGATGTATGTAGTGAAAGTTATAACAATTTTTTATGACTACACAAATTAAAAATTTAATAGAAAATTAGAATTGTGAAAATATTAAGTATAAATGATTTCTCTAGTATTGGTATTTGATTTAATAATTTAATTATGGCCAATAAATTACGGTTTTTGAAGAGTTGAAAGAGTGATAGTTCTCATTTAATTAAAAAATTTATTAGTGATTACCCTCTCAAGAGATAAGTGGACGGTTATATTTTGAATAAATGAGTAAACTAATTTCAATTATGTTTCATAAATTGAATTTTGAAATGATTTCAAATTAAATTTATAATGTTTTGTAAATATGGTGTGTTTCAAATGAATTTTGAATAAATCCATGACTCTTGTACTAAAATATTGAATTATTTGTATCGTGTTACAATTGAATATTCACGTGAAATATGTATTATTGCTCTACGTTGAACTTTGAGTTTGAATTGATTTATAAACTGAATTTGGTAACATGGTGCTAGAAAAGAGCTATAGTCTAAGTCTTACCACGGACCGGGCTATTGGGATGGCGTGGTCAAGGCTGTTAAATTTGGTATAGTGGTAGGTAAGTTGGAGAGCCTTCTTAAGCCGCCGTGATAACGTGGATACACCCCACGGAGATCCGGGCCAACGTCAAGATGAAAGGAATTTTTAGAAAATAGTAAAAAATCCTTAGCGGATCCTATCAATGGTTATTGGTAGGATAATAATTTCAGCATATCCCAAAATTATGAAAAACAAATGTAAATTATTTGTTTTGTTCTTATGAGTCATGAAAATTTGAAATAATTTGTTTTATATCAATGTTTTTATCTATGGCAATACACTTTATATATGATTATTGGTATAACCATTTTCACTCCTTATTTATGCATTATATGTCATTGCACTCCACTCACTGGATATTTTAAATATACTCCCCTCCCTTTCACATTTTTTAGAGGAAGTTTAGACGGGAGAATTCATTTAAAATAATTGAAAAAGTGTTTTTGCTAATTCGATTGATATTTATTATATTTTTTTGTATAATTTCTATTTTTGGGATTAATATAGTAAAATTCATGAAAGGAGAATTTTATACTTTTATTTGGTTTGAATTCGATTGATATTTGCTTTATTTTCTTTTTGTGAGTAAGTATTTGTGGAATCCACTCTTAGACCATTTGGAACATTGTAAATGATATTAAATTTATTTTCGTGAACTTATTTTTATTTACGTGGGACGTTTGTACTTTTATTATAAATTTTTATTTTTTTAAAAATTTATTTGTTAATTGTATTGGTTTAGAGTATGTATCAGAATTGGAATGACAGGATTAGTCTCGTGCATGTTATTGAAATTGTATGAATCGAGTTGGTATTTTGTATGATTTTAAATAGTTTTAAAAATAAGTTTGAACGGGTGAAATGTTTTGTGTTGTCTTAATATATGAAATATCAAAATAATACGACGATCGTTACGTACTCTGACTCGAGAATTTAGGGCGTTACAAGAAGAATACATCATCTCAAAGCACTCTTGAGGGAACGAGTGCTATTATTGTATCCGGATACATTATCCATTTCCATTCCTATTGCAATTTGTTTTATCTAGTAGTTAAAGAAAAAAGAGAATCCATCACCAAAAAAAAAAAAAAAAGGAAAAAGAGAATGTCGAATCAAATTAATGTTTGAGGGTAAGCCGAAGTATGGAGTTTCTAACAAAATCCAGAGATTTTGAGTTAAACAACTCAAACACATCATTTGTTTCTGGTTCAAATTTTAGAGAGGGAGAAATGATACAATCAAAGATCCTCAACCTTTACACGCAAGTTTCGTATAGCTTTTGGAATGTATAAGCTATATACACTTCTCAAACTTCATCTCCAGACTTCACAGATCTTTTAGAGAAATAATTAAGTTCTTATTTTTCCTTTCCATTTCTTTGTGATTCACAACATCTCATAGTAAGTAAAACAACTCATCACAAAACTCAACATGTATTTTGCCATCGTACATCGTAGTTAAGCATGCCACGTAGTTTAATATTTCATTGCACACTCAATCTGAAATTTTAGTAAAAAATGAGTCAAAACATGTATTTTAGTAAACACTCATTTATAGCTAAGACATAATATTATGGTGTTTATGTTCAAAGTGCAACCTAATTCAGATAGTTCAAATAGGCAGAAGACTTGAACTAAAAATAGGGCAGTAGCTGAAATACGACAGATTTTTGTAGAAAATATGTTATTTTGATATATCAGTAAAAATTCATTTTCCAATAAAATTTTATATGTTATTTTAAAACTCTTCAAGTCTAATCTGATTAGAAGAAAACTTTACAGAAATTGGAGTTTAGATGTACAGCGCATGTTATGGCAGTCGACGAACAACTTGGACCTAATCCTGTAGTTGATTTGCTCAAACAAATACATTAAACTTTTTTCTGAATTTTAACAGAGCCTTTCAGAAGAAAGGGTCATCATCATTAGTTATATCTTTTGTTGACCAAGTCCTTGCACATATGTTCAGTATAAATAATGCTGAAACCCTGCAGCTGCAAAACCATCTCTCACAAGTTTTTCCCCCTTCTAAGCATCTAATTCACACATTCTCTCATCATGTATTCCTCAAAGTTCAGCTTCTCTTTGTCCATTCTCTCGCTTTCCCTTCTTCTTCAAGTTGGTGTTGGTGTTGGAGTAGATCCATTATCTCACTCTTGTACTAGTTCTGAAAATTTCACACCAAATGACACATACGCTTCAAACTTGTCAAAACTATTGGGCAATTTAAACTTCAAAACTGCTCCAACAGGTTTTGGTGTCGACGTGGTTGGTCAGGACTCCCAGAACCAAGTGAATGGACTTGCTTTATGTCGCGGTGATGTCAATGCCACAGAGTGCCAAACTTGTGTTGCTGGGGCAAGCAGCGAGATTGGAAAACTCTGCCCTTGCAACAAAGGAGCAATCATATGGTACGATAACTGCCTTTTGAAGTACTCTGACATGGATTTTATCGGCAAAATCGACAATCAAAATAAATTTTACTTGGTGAATGTGAACAATGCAAGTGATCCCACCACTTTTAATCAAAGAACAAAGCGATTCTTGAGCTACCTATCTAGTGAAGCATATGCTGCGCCCAAAATGTATGCTGCGGGAGAGCTAGAGCTTGGAGGGTCAGACAAGCTCTATGGGTTAGTGCAATGCACAAGGGATCTTTCAAGCAGTGATTGTCAGAAATGTCTTGACGATGCCATGAGCGAGATTCCAAGCTGTTGTGAAGGGAAACAGGGAGGCAGAGTTGTTGGTGGAAGTTGTAACGTAAGATATGAAATTTATCCCTTCTTTGGGTAAAGCACACGCTTATATAGGCAAATAAGTGCTGCAGAAGCACATCTATGTCCCCGTTGTATTGGTTTGAATCTACTAGTTTATGCTTATTGAATAAAGAGAATTTTTTTCTCAACAAAATCTTCACTGTCCTCTCTACCTGAGCAGTGTTCAAAATTGTCAATAACATCAAATACCAAATTTATCCCTTTGTCAGTGGTGAACTAGATGCTCCTTTGAAATTGAATTCAAGTGTTCTGTGAAACTTAATGTGTACCATTACCAAAACAATCTTATCCAAATTTCATTGTATATCCAAATGTTGGCTGAGGTGTTTATCCCGGGACATATACCTTGTTTCCAAGATACAGGAGTGCAGTGCAAACCAGTACGAACTTACTGGATCAAGAAAGAAAGCAGTATAGTAACAAGACTGAGGGTAAATCGAGTGCAATGATGATGGTGGTTGTATAATCCTAGTACGGTTAATATTGTTAATTAGCTGCTGTAATCGGTGACCTATTAATCCATGTTTTAGCAGTTTTTCTCTGCTTTTCATCTTGAACATAGGAGAATAAAATTATGACAGAGTCAACTCCTTTTCCAGAGCATTTGCTTTCGCGATATTATCTGCTGAAAGCATCTGCATTTTTTTCTCCTTTCATTTATTAATTTTTTTGACAGATCATAAGGTCTTGAGACCTTAATGAAGGGATTCATGTATGCATTTATTTATTTCTTATGACATTTTATAAGGCCTTGGGACCATAATGAAGAGATTGAAAGGTATACGTGCTGCTACATTGCTCACGTGCCTGAGGGAAGGGGATCGTCGAAGTATTGGAATATGTGTAAGTTAGAATTAATGAATGTGAAAAATGTACCTGAGAATTAAGGGTCATTTATTAGAAATTCAATGAAAATATGATGGGATGGACACAATAAATGACAAAATCTATCAGAGATTATCAAATATCCGATTATCACAAACAATCAATATGATAGATAAATATATTAAATTTTTTAATTAAATTTTGATTTCAAAACTTTAAAAATATATATATATATATATATATTATAAAAGTTTTTTTAAATTAAATTTAATAATATTTAAATCAAATTAATCAAAATATAATTTTAAATATTAACTACTTACGATAAAAAAAAGAAAGATACGATCAAGTGAATGCCTTGCGGTCTGCCATAAAAATTAGTGTAACAAGACATAAACCGAGTCCGTTATTTATATTCTATTGCTTGTGGTCTCCTTTGATAATTGATGCTTCCCTACGTTTTCCACTATCCGCGTCATGGAAACTCCTGTTTTGGCCTGCTTTCGTGCATGTTTTACCTTTTATAACTCTGTTTTTGCTCTGTTTTTTATTACCCTTTCAATAAAATTGAAGAGAAATTTATTACAGCCTCTCTCTCTCTCTCTCTCTCTCTCTCTCTCTAAATTGTCTTACAAAAAAACAATATTTATCACTGTTAAAAATAAAACAGACTCTAATATCATATTAAAAAAATAAAAATAAAACAAAAGGAACAAAAAAATAAAAAGAGAAGACTGAGAGAGAATAACTCATATATTATGTATTGTATTGTATTTAATAGATTATATAAAAACCCTATTTATAGGACGATTTCATGAAAATATAAAAAAAAGAATAAAATAAAATATTTACAAAATTGATAAAAATAAATGAAATATTTCAATATTGAAATTTCAAAAAATCAATATTTTCAAAATTTTTTCGATTTAAAAATTTCTAAAACTTTTTCAATTAGATTTCTTTAATTTAGGAATGTTAATATTCTTAATATCCCTCAAACTCAAAATGGAAGTAGATAAATGATCTTGAGTTTATGTAGTAAGTTATCATGACGCTCAGAAAGATGAGTAAAGATCGTAGAGAAGCCTTATGCCTGAGATTAAAGCAGAGGAATTAAAAAATGAAACAGAATCTTCAATAGCAGAAAATCAGCAAATCGAATAAAGCAAACTGATGTTGGACAACAAAAATAGGTTGAGAAATATCTAATTTCTCTATAACTAGACAAAAAAAAAAAAGTCTAATTGATGAGAAAAGTAAAAAAAAATATCGGAACGAAATCTAGTGCTCTGATACCATGTTAGAAATCAAACAAACTCTGATACCATGTTAGAAAATAAAGCAAAATAAAGTAGTAAAAGATAGAGAGAATAAAGAAATCAGACCGAGAGATAATGATACATGTATTGTATATATATTGTATATATAATAGATTGAGAGAGAATGACTAATATATGTATTGTATTATATTATCAATAGATTATACAAAATCTTATTTATAAGAAAAAAATCACAAATATAAAAAATAAAAATAAATAAAATTTTTATATTATAAAAATTTAGACATATGAACATCTTTAATGGTCACGCCTCACAAGTTGACCAACCATAGTACAAACGCTCACGAAAGAGAATTATGGAGTTTAACAATGACATACCAGGAGAGACCATATTAAACTTCGTAACTCTCTACCGTGTGCTTTGAACTTTACAACTCTCTTTAGCCGAGTTTCTTGATTAAACATAAATTTTGATTAATATATTAAAAAAAAAAAAACATAATCATAACCTATCTAACAAGGAAACTTATATAATTTTCTAATCAATCTAGGACTCTTGTAATTCTTGACTTTACAAAAACTTAAGTTACAAGTGATTACATCTTATTAAAATTTTATTTCTAAAAATTCTATTCCTATTTTGGTTAAACATAGCAACGATTTTTATAAAAATATATATGACCAATGATGTTATACTTTGATTAATATTAGTATATATATTTATATACTTTTCTTATACATATCGCAAGTTATCACTACATGCATTTATTTTTACTTTTATATTTCCCTTATTCTGTGACCATGTCTATGGAGATGCCTCATGGAATTCCAGCAACTACCAATTAGACCATGATTGGTCCAGACAGTTTCAAACCTAAACGCGTCTTTGCAACACGAAGCATAGTTACATGCAACAAATTTAATAGGAGAAGAGATTCATTTAATAGGACACAGATAACCCTTAAGTAGTTCTCAACTTTAAATTTTATGTATAGATAAAATAGACGTAAGGAGAGATTTGTCCCTTCGGACCAACTCAATTCCAATCAATTTAATCAGATCCAACATGATTAACGGATATACGTGGTTATCCAAAAAATAAATAATCAAACAATATACTTAGAAAATGTTAAAAATTTAATCCTGTGTCATTAGTTGATTGGATATAGTGAATAGCAAGTGTTCTTCGCACACTTACATTACTTCTACCATGTGGCAGTCGTAATATGTTTTTTCTTTAATCCTCTTAAACAATGATAAGTGTCCTTTTGCTTTCGCAATTTCATTTCTGGGTTTAAAACCTTAGCTGGTGCAACATGACCAGCATGCCGTGCAAAGCGGAGCAACAGAGAGCCTGCCTGATAGATACTACAATTCTATATTGGTATGGTAATTATATTTTAATATAGCCAAGTGGTTTATGTTTGACTGCTGACTTTTAAACCGAGTCCTTATGCTGCATAGGTTGGTATCGAAAGAATTCTAGGTTGCTGAAATTTCCAGGCAGTCATCCATGAAACTTTCGTATTTTCATTTCTATAAAAATTTTCGACCAGCTTTGGTTTCATACGAAGAAAAATGATTCTCTGCTAACAAATTGGAGGCAGTATGTTATGCACCGATGGATAGATTTGTTCAGCACAAATCATGCAATGAAATTCATCCACACAAAGTGTAGAAATTCTGAATATTTTAGAGCAGAAATGATCAAAGATGAAGGAATAGTTCTCCCTTGTATTAATCAACAAAATATTACAAAGAGTAAAAGTGGGATTATTGCCCAAGAACAAGAGAGCGACCATTACCTTAATTAGAGTGAAAGGATGGTGCAAAAGAAAAAAAAAAGGGTTAATTACCCTTTACGTGAAAGAATGAAAGAGAAGAGAAAATTATTCCATCTTGAAGAGAAGATTATTTTTTAAACTTTTAGGATATTTGTTCATACTCCAAATGAGGGATAAGAGAGATATTTATAAAAGAAAGTGACAGCTAGCAATGAGGAATGGAGAGGGAGCTTTAACCTCTCCAAACTAGCCGTCGAAGATAGCCATCCAGGGCAAGGAAAGGAGAGGAAGCTTCTCTCCTTTCCTGCCATACTGTTGGGCCCAATGGCCGGCTTGCTATTGGGCCCAGAACAGGACTCCAGATATTTTTGGACTTGATATTCTGATCATTTCTGGGCCAGATTGTTGCTATTTCTTGGGTAGGGACTTGGGCTCTCTTTGAGCTGGTATTGGACCTTCACTTGGGCTTGATGTGTGGACTAGACTGGAAGGGAGATGGACCAATATTTCACAAAAATGGGTCCCCGATATCCAGCAGGTCCTGAATTGTTAGTTGGTCGTACTTCTCTTCCCACACAAAGAAAGTCCCATCGAAAACAAGCATCGAAGTCTGAAAAATTAAATTATGAAACTTTAACAATAGTTATGAAGCCTAAACAACCAAACTGGAGTATGCAACAAGTAAATGTACAAACAAATCTTGTAAAATAAGAAAATAAGCTACTACCCAGAGTCTAACAAATAGTTCCCCAAAAAATCACATACAATAAGGAAAATGAAAAAAAAAAAAAATCTAAACAAGTTAAAAATACACCCAAAGTTCAGGGGAATAACGCACATTTCTAACATCCCCCATCAATTGAGCACATGGGATGTTTGACGCGTGGAATTTTTTTTTATTTTTTTTTATTTTGATCACCACTCAATATTCAAAATTTCATCTCTATTAATCTGTATCGACCGTTACAAGGTTCATTTTGGAGATCAGTCTCTCAATATTATTTTTTTCTTATCCAGAGAGAGTCAAACTCCCGACCTAATTAATTCTCATAACATAATTATTTTTATTACCAAAATTCAAATCTAAATTTTGATAAAAATATCTAATAACCTTCCCATTAAATTAATTATATATTGATTTTGTTATACATTCGACTCCCCAACCTTCTCTACATGAACATTTGAACCATTTTATGCCCCAACTTGGTGCACAATCTAAAAATGAATGCTTAATATATATATATATATATATATATATATATATATATATACACGACGTTTCTTTGCATTTTCTAGTACTTTTGATCCTTGTACAGATTCATGCGCGTATTAAAAAAGATTATCACAACACGCTTCCCAATCCAGCATTATCCCTTCCTTGCTTTATCAGCCACTGTGGCACCCTCTGTATCTTTCCAGATGGCTTCTTGAAATAAGGTCGCATCGCATCTGCCAAAATTTTTTATTTACAATAATTTTATTTTAATAATAAAATATTATGGAATTAAAATTGTAAAAACTGCTAATTTAATTAGTCTAGTTATTAATATAATCAGAACCTTTTTTTTTTTTTTTTTTTGATCTTTACCTTCCTTTTTTTTCATGAAGGGTTATACATATCAAGTTATATTTGTAAAAGAAAATTAATTGACATGGGATTTGACCCCAAAAAAAAAAATGGCAATTACGCCTAAAAAACAATGAATTGAACCATAGGAACTACTACATCCACCCCATCGATAATCTTCTATTAGAGATGAGGAAACCAAAAATTAATCTTAAGGGTTGCAGTATAAAATATAGAGGATAAGGAGGAGGAGGAGAAAAACGTTATAATTATAAAATAAAATAAAATAAAATAAAATAAAAACAAATATTTTAAAAAGTTTTGATACAATTTTTAAAAATTTTAATGGTATTTTCAAATTTTATATTTAAAACGTGTATGTATAATTCTCTTTTTTTTCAAAATTTTATGGAGATAGATGCTCCAAGGCGCTCTGATGCTACTATGAGTGTTCTTTCTATTAGTTGTTTTCCATATGAATTATATATAAGGAAAGAGCATGTATCTAGCCCAAGTTGGTCAAATTACTCATATTTAAGTTGAATAACAATATTTATATTTTTTGTTTAATACAAAATTCATAAATTTAAAGTTATATAATAAGAGTTCATTCTTTTTCATACAAATACTGAATAATTAATCATCATTAGATGGAACTCAAGGGCATGCCATTGAAACGTGGAGGTATGAAAATAATAATTAATCATTATTCGAAGTTATTCATTCATACGCCGATTAGGAGAAGCGAAATTTTAAATATAACAGATTTAATGAAATATCGAATTAGACCATTAAAAATATAAATATAAATTATCCGTAATGATATGAATGTCAAACGTTTATTTCAGAAGATAACTTTAGATAAGAATAAATGATATAAAAGAATTAGAACCAATTGAATTAATACACTTTTTATTATTATTATTATTATTATTATTATTATTATTATTATTAATTTCTTTAGTTTTATTTTAAATTTAAGATTACGGTAGGAGATATTTGTACATAATATCTAACTTTATTTAAAATATATTTAGGCACAATTTTCATCGCACATGCTTTTGCCAATAATGCAAGTGATTTCATGTCGGTTGTTTTCGTCTATATTCTTTTTTTTTTTTTTTTTTGGCAATGATGCACCAAATAAACTTTTGTCAATAATAATATACCAATGAATTATTGAGTCGTTTGTTTTTGTCGTGCTACGGCGCACAAGGAATGGTTTTCCCATTGTTACTTTCCATGTAATATAAATACTCCTCACTTTGGAAAGCAAACTCGCCTGAAAACCATTTTTGAGGTATTTGTTTGAACCAGATTAAACCAATCTCTCTCTTCCAGCCGATCCTGTCCCTCTATCTTCAGACTCCAAATCCTACAATGGATGGCAAATGTCGTGCTTTAGCCAATTATAGGCCTAGTGCTTGGGGAGATTTCTTCCTAAAATACGCAGTTACTAGTCCTCAGGTTGTGGCTCTCTCTCTCTCTCTCTCTCTCTCTCCTTATCCTGCCAAGTGCCCTGCAGTTGATTGATGACCTTATCTAAACATGATTAAATGCCCAAGTGAATGACTTCTGTTCCTTTAGCTAATGACAATATTATTCCTTGTTTTATTTAACAGTGATTGAGATAGAGGGATGCTATTCCCTATTTATAATCAATGTTTAATTGCTCGAGTTGCTGGTCACCGGTACCCTTAAACCTATATAAAAAAAAGTATCGAAAAGTTTTAATACTTAAGAATTCAACTCAGTTTAAATCGGATTTAGACATTAATAATTTGTATAAAAAATAATCACTCGATTATAATTAATATAGCAAAATTTGACTATACAAAAAATAATTATTTCATTTTTTGTGTGTATTTAATAAATTTATTAAACATATTTCTTATTTCTTGGAGAGTGAGTATGGTTCTCCACACTCATCAAAAGATAAAAGAGAAAACCAAGATATATTTTTTGAACTGTGGTGACATGTGTGAGTGTGAGAAGAAAAATTACCACTAAGCAGTTTTTTTCGTGTCCTTTTATATTTCTTAACCCTATTCTTCTTGTTGGCCAGCGGTTTCAACATCTTATAGTGAACCTGATTTCTTTTTCTTTTTCTGTTCTTTCTTTTTTTTGGCAGTCTAGCAATAATGAGGAGGAAAAAGAATATGAGAGACTCAAAGAAGAAGTGAGGAGGATGCTCATATCTTCCGAGGATAATCTCTTAGAAAAGTTGAATTTGATTGATGCAGTGCAAAGATTGGGTGTGGCTCATCATTTCACAAAAGAAATAAATGATGCCTTAGAGAAAATATACAAGGATGGTGATCTTGATCGTGATGAAAGCAGTAGTCTCTATGTTGATGCATTGCGGTTTCGGTTGCTTAGGCAACATGGTTTCAAGGCCTCATGTGGTGAGCTCTTTGACCCATATAAAGAACACAGCTAAAAATTTTAGTTAGTGAAGGAATGAACTATTGCTAAAACTTGTTGCTTTTGGTCTTGTTTCTTTAGATGTATTTGAAAAGTTCAAGGACAACAAAGGTGACTTCAAAGAATCAATTGTTTCGGATGTTCGCGGCATGCTAAGTTTGTATGAGGCAGCATATCTTGCTGTACATGGTGAAAATACTTTAGATAAAGCCATTGCTTTTACTACAACTCACTTGAGATCAGAGTTATCCAATATAAGCTCTACATCACTCGCAAAACAAGTTACTCGTGCACTGTATAGGCCCATCCACAAGTGCTTAGAAAGGTTGGAAGCAAGATATTATCTACCCATTTACGAGGAAGATACTTCTCACAACAAAACCCTACTAAGGTTTGCAAAATTTGATTTTAACCAGGTACAAAAAATCCATCAGAAGGAACTTGCATACATCACCAAGTAAGGGTCTAGCTCATTTCTCTCTTTGACACTTAAAATTTTGAGAAAATGGTTGGATATATTTTTCCTCTTTTGGTATATATATATTTATATAGGTGGTGGAAAGATCTAGATTTCGTGCGGAAGTTGCCTTATGCAAGAGACAGGGTTGTAGAAGTATACTTTTGGATGATGGGTTTATACTTTGAGCCTCAATTTGAAAATGCTAGAAGGATGCTAACCAAAGTCGTGTCCATGACATCCATAATAGATGATACTTATGATTCCTATGGTACTTTCGAAGAACTCGAGCCATACACAGAAGCCATTCAAAGGTTTGCGAAAGAGATCAACCTATCTTGTGCTGTGGTCTTCATTTTTTGAACTTAGGTTTTACCTTTTTATGCACGGAAATATTTTCTTTGGTCTTTTAGGTGGGACAGGAGTGCCATAGACATCCTTCCGGAGTACATGAAACCAAGTTTTCTTGCACTGCTAGATGTTTATGATGAAATTGAAGACCTGACTGCCAAGGAGGGAAGACCACATTGCGTGCACTATGCAAGAAAAGCAGTTAGACAATCATTTACTTTCACCATAACTCTTTCAATCTTTACGATCCTTCATGATCTAACTTTTTCAAATGGTATCAAAATCATCAAATTCATTTGACTAAGACGGTGTCTTGGTATTATGTTTGGATAGATGATGAGACTAGTTCGAGGGTACTTTCAAGAAGCTATATGGTTCCATGAAGGATTTGTGCCAACCATGGAGGTGCATACACCCAACGGACTAATAAGCTGTGGATACCCTATGTTAGCAGTTACATCTTTTGTGGGCATGAAGGAGGGAACAAAGGAAGCCTTTGAATGGGTGTCTAATGACCCTAAGATGGTCAATGCTGCAGCTGCCGTTTGTAGATTCATGGATGACATTGTGTCCCACAAGGTACTATAAATTTTACTTTGGCATTAAAATTTTGAGATTATACTAGTACCCTTAATTAAAGGGAAATGAATACTATATTATTCATGACCAAAAGTGATCTCGACTTTGTATTAGGATTTGCCGATTAATCTAATTTGAGTATTATGAGCCTATATAGGAATTAGCTCACCCAACACCTATTTTTTATTCTCAAAACTTGAACTCAAGATTTTAGTTAAAAGATTTTAGTATCATACCATTACACACACAAGACATCGGTACATCTTTATAAAATAATCAATTTATTTATTGATACTACGGCTATCAAGGGAATGACATCTCAAAATTTAAAAAAAAAAAAAATCAAAACCAGTATAGTTATGATAAATAGCACATTCCTAATTTAAATTTGTTCAGAAATTTTACTAATCTTATTATGTATGTGATTTTAAACATGGACACAGTTTGAACAATCCAGAGGACATGTTGCCTCAGGGATTGAGTGTTACATGAAAGAGCATACAGGCGTCACAGAGGAACAAGTTTACGAATTGTTTCGAAAAATTGTTGAAGATGCTTGGAAGGATATTAATAAGGAGTGCCTTAATGCCACAAGCATCGTGCCATTGCCTTTACTTAAGCGTATATGCAACTCTGCTCGCGCAATGGAATTCATATACAAGGAAGATGATGGCTACACACATAATTCAAAGCATCTTAAGGAAGCTATCACTCTATTGCTTATCGATCGTGTGCCCATATAAGCTATAAGCGAGTACTTGTTCTTGCATTGGATTAAGGCTTTTAAGTGTGCTTACGATATATTAAAAATATTGAGTATCAGACAAATTAGTAATAATTTAATTTTCCGAATATTTGAGTTTCTTTATTTTTTAAATTTTCATGCTTGCGATAGTAAGTATTTTATAAATACTCAAATTATTGTTAAAATTTAGTTAAAATAATTAATTACTATTAGGATTTTATATTTTATATTATTTACATACTCAAATTTTCATGCATGTTATTAAAGGCACCCACCATTGGTGGTCTTTCTATTGTTGCTTTGGTTAGGATTATATTCATTCTTCTGCTAATGCCATAAATCTCTTTTGATAGAGCAAACATTCCAAGCGCATTGAAAAGTAATTTTATGTTATATTTTTCAATTTTTTCTCTTTTCTATATTAATATCACAAACGATCGATCCCAAAATTTAAAATTAAAATTCAATTAGATAAATAGTTTTATTACACCATATGGAGTTTTGAAGGGAAAAGTCAGAAAAAAAAAACTGAATATTATTAGTATTTATTTGATTTTAAAAATATTTGATTTTTTATTTTTTAATATAGTCAAACATCTCATAATATTTAGATTTGACAAAATTTGTGTTTTACTTTTTCTACACGATGTATGTAGCACGAGAAGAAATTAGAAATCGATAAAATATTAATCCCCTAAATTTTTACCCCATTTTAAATATGTTTAGCAAATAATATATTTTCTTACCTAAATTTTAAGATAGGATAATATTTACCAGATAAATACTGTGTTTTCCTAGCTGTTGGTAGGAAAGAGGAAAAAAGCCAAAAATAAATAAATGAAAAAAAAATCCCCATTTCCTCTTTTTCCCTTTAAATTCTCTCCTCTCTTTCTAAAAAAAAGGAATATAGAAAAATTATTGTAAAAATATTTCTCAAAAAGCTTAATTTTTTTTCATATTCAACAATACAATAAGAAAGAATCATAGAGTAAAGTTTATCTCTTTAATTATTACCCTATTTAATAGATTAAATTAAAGAAAAATTGGTGGCCGTGGAAAGCTGTTTAGCAAAATCGCGTATCCAACAGTTAAATGATTTGGGATAGATAGATTTAATGTGTGAACATCTAGGCTGCATGAAAACGGATAAAAAAACAATATAGGGAAATCGATTCGTCATAGTATAGAAAATGAAAGCGTGGATAAACGTATAGATCTAAAGAATATTAATATATTTATATAGATATCAATTATTTTATGGAAAAATAAAATTACTATATTTTATAATAAGAATTTAAAATAATCAAATATGTAATTATTAATTATAAGACAAATAAAATAAAAAATCAATATTATAATTAAATAGGTAAATAATTCGTTAAATATGAGAAAATATATAAATATAAAAAATAAGAATTTTTGTGTAAATATATAATATTCAAATAGCATATTTAACCGTTTCAAAAATGAAAATCATTTCAGAAACATTTTGAAAACAAAAAATATTACGGCGGAAATATTTCTATGCACAAAAGTTGAACACAGTAACATCCAGGTTGAAAAACAATACCTACTTATGTAATTCTTTGCAGTGAAGTAGGAGAGAGAATAGATCAAATGCTTCAAGGGATTAGCTGATTCTGCAAAATTTAAGGTAAGCCTGACTTTATACATATGTTTGGATGCTTAAAATAAATGATTTTTTTTGTAATTATCGGTTTTTACTGCAATACACGTACAACATGATACAACATATGGCCAATCGATGATCTTGAGGGACAATTAATAAAGGATTATGAAAGAGATGCAGTTTTACCATGACAGTATGGATTTTAATTTGTCAATTAAGATATACGCATTAATCCAAATCTTAATTAATTAAAATTTATAATACCTATTTTCGATAATTTTTAAATTACTTTCAAACCAATCATGCTAGCATAATATGCAAATTATTTATAATTAGGGAAATTTAACTATCTTATTAGATGTTGATATGAAAAATCAAACTCACGTAATTAGAAATAATTTAAAAACAACCCAATAAAGATTTATTTATATTTTTAATTTCATAAATAGAATTTTGTTTGTGTTGAATGTTTTAATGAATAATTAATTTCACATTAGTAACTTAAATATTTCAAGTCACTACAAAAATTTTAAATTTTTCTTACGTTTAAGTAAAGGGTTGTTAAATTAATATTTTTCTTATATCGACATTTCTTAACAGTCGGTAAAAGTACATTATGAGCCTGGTTTCGGTCTAAATCTATTTGGTGAAGCTTAATTGGGATATAATCTGATGAGACAAGAAATCTTATAAGATCTATCCCATATGAAATCAAAAATAAATAAACTGATAAATAGATAAATTACAAAGACTCTAGCCCACAAAATAATGTGGCATCATCGCACAACATGCAGACTATTACGACTTAAGGTCATGAATGGCTTATGGGCGGCCCCGCAAAAGGGCAAGAGAAAGAAATAGAAATCACAATGTCTACATTTTTTTTCATTCTTGACAGATTAGTATGTGAGTTATCTGATTGATTCAATTCGAATAATATGAGATCTAATTTAAGAGTTAATTCTTTCGAAATTTATTTTTTAATTTTTAAAACTCAAATTTAAAATTTTAATTAAAAAAAATTAATATCTTTGAGTGTTTCATTTTAAAATACCTCAGCAATCTCTCAAATTGTTGATGGCTTGGATATCACATCATTTTCGAGATGGGGTCATTCTATAACCATCACCAACATTCACACTTATTTGTTTGTGTTTCGAATTGTTACTGATATTTATAAATAGTATTTTTAAATTATTATCTAATAATTATTATTTATTATAAAATAAAACCATCGATGATCATTATATTACAATTTAATAATTATGAGTTTGATAAATATTAATATCAATTAAAATTTTTAAAAAAATCACTTCAAACTCGCGAGTTTGTTCCAATGGAGGTTCATTCGGAAGGCATAAGTGTAATCCTCCAAGGCAAGACACTGGTGGCTCTGGCATGTTACTGTGCTAATGCTTTGACAGAGACACCTTCAAATGGCATTATATCAACAGGGAGTCATTCCCATTTATTATTTTAAGATATATGCCAACCTTGCAACTTAACCCAGTAGCATCGATTACGGGAAAGTTCTCTCTTTCTCCTTTTCTTACTATCGGTTGACTAATTCACTTTGAGCGTTTGTAAAAATCGTATTTAAAAAATGAGTCTTTTAATATAATTTTTTTCATTTTCAAGTTTTAAACCAAAAACTTGATTAAGAAATCTATCACTTCATTCTACTAAATCAACCGGTCGTTGATTTCTCTCCTCCCCCATGTTTAAAATCCTCGAAAGACATTAAAGAAATAAAAATTTTGTGACAATAATATTGAATGGACCAATTGTATCATCGGTCAAAAAAAAAAAGCTATATGACAATCTATTTCGGTGAATATTAATCAATTTTCAATTAAATGATTAAAATATTTTGACAGATTCAAATAAATATTTAATTAAAAATTGGTTAAAATATCTTAATAAAAACTATTATATAAAAAATTGATTATTTAGTATTAATTTATTTAATACATGTAACATTACTAATTTCATAACTCGCGGATGTTCTCAACTGTTAAAAGTATGAGTGGTAATTTATGCCAAAAAAAAATGTCATTTGTCATAAAAGAGAAGTTCATGGACATTTCAACGGAGAATTTCACTGTGGAAGATAGCGATGGGGCGACCTAAAAAAGCTCAAGTAAAACAAAAATATCTCTTTATTTAAGCATGACCCGACTTTAGTCGAGGAAGGGCACGCACGCACACACATATAGAGAACGGGCAATAGGCAGTTTCCGCTGCCCGCACTCTGTGATAGATAGAAAGCGTAGGTAACTAGGTGGGCCTAAGATGACTCTCTTATGGGGATTGCATTTCTCAAATTCTTACTAGCTGCCGGGCACTTATTTATGCAATGAGACGACGTCTTAGTGTGCAACAACTAGTAAGGAAAATATGCCGCAAGTAACCTAAATAAATGGCTGAACCCTTTCTATTTTGTCTCCAAAACTTGGGCGCACAAACTAGGTGTCCTAAGTTTGTATGTTGATGAAAGAGTAGCTCTCATATCTGTAGTTGCAGCTTCCATCCACCACCCTACCGCCTGAATGAACATAAGCGCAAGGCTGATCTCCAATCAAGTCCTGAAGGCATTTGGTGCAGTCATCAAGAGACAGGTCCCCAACACATTGCACCAAACCATATATGTCCGTGGAGTTCAATGTTATTTTAGACTCGGTATATAACTTCTCCGTGACACGAGCACCCAAAGTCATGTTATTCAAGAGATCATGCACCGTGGTCGAAAAACCTGAGAGATCATTGGAGGCAGCACAACTGCTGCTAGTCCAGTTCAAACGATTGTCATGATCGATGAATCCGAAGAAATTCACATGATGGTACTTGAGTTGACACTGATCGTACCATATTATAGAGCCTTTGCTTGTAGGACAGAGATTGCGAATCTCTACTGATGCATTGGAAATGCAAGATGCACAGTCGTTGGGAGTAATATCTGCACGACATAGTGCTGAGACGCATGCAAGGTCTTCACCTTGTCCAATGAATGCTTGGTAGTATCCGGTAGTGCTATTGACACTGTCGCTCACTATGTACTCTAGAGTTCTATTCAAGTTTTGCTCAAACAGGCTACCTTTGGTGTAGTTGTCATGGCTAAAACATGAGTGGGAGAGAGGGTCTGCTTGTGTGACAATGGCTTGATTCACTAGAACACAAAGAAGAGCTAAAAGCATTGAATAAATCATTGGGCCACTGCTGGAAATGGACTTTCTTTTTGAGAAACTCGTGTCTGTTCTATATTTTTAGCTCTGTGGCAAAACCAATGTCCTGAGTGTCTATATATAAGGGTGTGATGCTTGTAGTATAGTAGTGAACTCGAGGATGATGAAAGATTTCACAGCAATGCTTTTTTCAATGGTGTTTGCCATCTCATGTATCATTATTACTTTCGTGTTCCACATTTTTAGGTTCGCTAGGGCATCAAAATTTTGAATTTATGCCTCTTAAAATAAATGAATAATTTAGATTATTTAAAGGAAAAAAAACAACGCACCTGGCCTTCCTCCTAATGAAAGCACTCAAGTAAATTTAAAAAAGAAAAGGAAATTAACCCTTGTTTTTTTTTTTTAAATGACTAACACTGATATTCAATAATCACATTGATTCAGACTAAATTCGGTTCTGGTCAGATTAGACTCTTAAGTAGGCAAAACTCTTTCGGCGCTTTTTTTTACCATACATAAGACTTGAACTCGAGTTTGTTTAAAGGGTATCAATGTACAGCCTCAAACTAGGTGTTGGTTGGGATTGCAGCACTTATATCATGGTTAGATAATAGCATATTGCATTAAAAAGTCATGTGAAAATAAAAATTGTTTGATAGAGATCTGAAATTCCAAACTCAAGAAAAATCTCATGACATTTTTATATGTCTTTAATCAATTATCTTCTTTTAAATGCATAAAAATTAAAAAGTGAATGGTTATATTGATGAAAATCATTGGTAACATCATCTTATTAGTGAAATAAAGTAAGGAATTTTATTATTTTGTGTTTTTTAATGATTAAGGCATCTGTACAACATTAAATTTTATCAATCGACTTTTTAATTTCATCATTCGACCATTAGTCTTGCTTTTTCAATTGTACTTCTTCAGTAATTGTTAAACGATGACTTCATATATAACAAATTGTGAAGATATTTTCATTATAAAACATTTTTCTTGGAGTTATTATGAGCTTTAAAAAAGCTTATGTTTTTTAGCATACTGGGGCCATACCTTAGCTTCGTATCATGGGTGTACTTCGTTGCTTGACTAAATTGATATTACTTCACATATTGACCAAGTTTAACACGCGGCTGTGATGTTTGGATCGATTTTTAAATAAATATTTGTTCGAATCATGTAAAATATGATCATAATTTATCAAAAATTAGTCCAAATATGTTTATATGAATTGTCAGATATGATCCCATCTATTTGATTTTTAACTCATTTAATTCATATAATATCATTCACAATTAATTTTTTTTTCTTTGTTAGAAACTTAAGGGTTTGTACAAATGATTGTGATCAAAAGATCGTGTGTGACTTTATACCTTGTCCCAATTAAGAGTATTTTACTTAAAAGTGAGATAGATAAAATATATATACACACATATACATATATGTCCACTAGAACTAAGTTCTACTTCTTGATTAAATCGAGGATCGATGTTGCATTAACTTGTCTTCAAGGGTATATGCAAAAATACCAATAAATTGTTAATTTTTTCGGTGGTGTTTAGGAAATGAGAGGTTGAATAGAAAAACGATTATATAGAATTTCTAATTTTCTTTTTTGGGTATAAATTATCGATATATGATAAATATACTGGAATAAGCAAAATCCATTTCGAACCGCTTTATTTTGGCAAAACTCTATCGTCAATTGTTTTCGCTATACACAAGAGCTAAATCTGATATCTTGTTTAATAGGTACTAATACCCAATCACACCGGATCAACTAAATTTGGTATGGAATTCCTAATTTTCATTGCAGTAAAATCCTTCTAACATTTAATATGTATTAACTAACTCTCTCTTTGAGAACCAAATCAAATTTTCATATTTTGAAACTGAAAATTAGGAATTTCAGTATTTGAAAATCTTTTAAGAATAAAAAAATTAATACCCTTTAAGATATCAAATTTCTCTCCTCTACCATTGTATCCTAGAAAAGTAGATGTTGAGTGGAAAAATACTATAATAGAACTATTATTTCAAAAAAAAAAATTTATATCCTAAAATCTCTCTCTCTCTCTCTCTCTCTCTCTCTCTCTCTCTCTCTCTCTCTCTCTCTATATATATATATATATATATATATATGTTGTGTATACGAACTCTTGTATAAAGAGAATCTAGCCTTTTGGTTCTCATTTTTAGACAAGAATTCTCATCCTCTCATATAAGTTTGGTATTTAAAAAAGAAAACAAAAGATGCAAAATTATAATTTAAATAAAACATCTGCCCACTTTTCTATTAGTTTAAAGATATATAATCGCGCAGTTTTGCACTTCATATGTGTGCAAAATTCCAGTCTTAGTGAAGAGAAATTGTCCTTGGTTGACAATGTCTGTATATAGATCACAAAGTAAACGTCTGTCAAAACCCCATCCTTAGATTTCAGCAACTCACAGTTATTTTGTATTTTTTTTTCTTGATAATTTCTTCGAATAACTTGTTGGCAGAGACAAGGCCAAGATTTTCTTCTTGGGTCTGACCATATAACCTGATTGTAAACTTAATTAATGATATAAATGTGTATAATGTAAAATATGAAAATTATAATTCACAATTATTAAAAAAATAATAATTTCTTTTTATATATCAAAAAATGCAACTTGTAGACTTCTATTTTACTTTTGCTAAAAAAAATTTATTTTTAATTTGAGTGTTTAACAACAATATCAAATAAAAATAATGACGTGAGAATTTCTATCTTCCCGTGATCAAAGGGAAAAGACAAATAAGTTACGAAGATTTTATATCTATTATCCGGACATATTTTTAAGAAAAATAAGTTTATAAAGGGTGTATTTGTGAATGTAGAGCAAACTTTGGGAGGCTAAATGAAATAAAAGAAGTCTTCGAAATGAAAAAACAGCCCCCTTCTTGAGGAATAATTCAGGGGGCGAAAGCCCCCCCTTCCACAGGCCTCATATTAGCTATCCCTGATTTTCTTTTAGGGTTGGCATGGTGTGAAATGAACTATTGAAATTAATTTTGTATTAGATTTTATATATAATAAATTAGTCAGTCACCATATCGTGAAGTTTTTTGAAAACTTCTTTATCATGTTTTCTTATTAACTTTTCCATAATACCACCTAATTTTTGAACACTAACTTCCTAGAATAGCAGTTTGTTAGTAGCCTATGGGCCATGTTGACAATCCTTTACTCCCACGGCATTTAGGGTTCCTCGGATGTATATGATATTATATTCCAACTTCCCCCTCATTTAGGTTTGTAATGATGAACCATTGGGATGCCCTACTGCATTTGATGGTTTCTTTCTTTTGCAAATTCCAACGATTACTCCTTAAGGGACATTTGAGTGTGTCTCCTATTTGGACTAATGTTGTAGCGTTTGTTTTTGTTTGGAGTGTCATTCAAGTTACAAGTATTACAAGAATTCTTCTGTTTCCCTTGCATGAATGTCAGACTTACAAATTCATGCCTCTTTTTCGTAATTCTCTCTCTCTCTCTCTTTCTCTCTCGGTGTTTTACCGTTCGATATTCGAAATCATATTCCAACTAATTCAATTCGAGTTACTATTGGACAAATCTGTGTTAACACAATTTTTTATTCGAATCTTGATTATAAGATTTAGTATTTTTCTTACTAGACCAATGTAGTTCTCTCTGTCTCACAGTTTTACTATAAATGTACTACTCTTTCACTATATTTTTGGGTGATTTATTTTTATTTCAGAATCTTCTCTCCAATATCCACCAAATTTTCCATCAATAACCCCCCACCTATAGCTTCCTTGTCTCCCATTTTCTTGATTGCCAACATCCTCTTATGATGTCTATTATCCCTCAGCCACTCAAGTGCTTTCTCATTCAAATGCCCTTGTCTGTAATAATATCACTTATTTGGATTGTAATAATGAACCATTCGGATGACCCATTTCATCATGGTTTTTTTTTTCTTTTTTTGCTAAATAAACAAAAGAAAGAAAGTATAGGGATCTCTAAATGTTACCATAAAAGCCATACGTGCGCTTCATTTGATAGTTTATTAATTCTTTCATTCTGATTTTGAAGTAACATATATCTATAATGTTACTGTGGCTTCTAGTAACATTGCATTTTCTTGATATAATATAACCTTAAAATAGTTCTATTTTCAAATAAAGTGTGTCCTTTTGGGAATATTTTATATTAATATTAATCCAGATTAATTTGTATTTTTAATATAAAAGTTATTGATTTAATAATATTATTATTGGGAATGATGGCTGGATCGCAGTCCTCTCCTCGCACTGTTGATTTAGATGAGCTCCCCCTCCCTCGAGCTTATGTTGAACACTGATGGGTTAGATTATTTCCCGAGTAGCAAGTGCTGGGAGCCTTCTCAGAGACAAGTACTGTTTGTGGATCTTGGGATTTATAGTGAATTTGGGGTTTCGAATCCATTTACTGTAGAGTTATGTAGTGTCAGGAAGGATCTGCTTTTCCTGTGCTGTGCAAAGTTCTCCTGCATCATTCTTGAAATTGATTTAACTGAATTGATATCAGCCCTCACCCCTAATGTAGCCTTCTCACACCGTGGGTATCACATCATCAGGAAATATCAAAACCTAATCTAGAGCACGTCGATGCATCATGTACTTTTGTCCATAGGAAAGATCATAGTTCTTGGATATTATTTAGTATTTGAGATTTTGTTCCGATTAATCTGAATCGATCGTTACAGTGGCTCATTTTCTAAGAACGGGTCTCTCAACGGGGAACGTTTCATACACATGAGAGTCCGACATTCTCAAAGAGTGTCGAATCTCGATAATATTTGAGAAAACTTAACTTCACATCCATTTAGATCAATCCATGTTTGTAAAGATAATAGTTATATGCCAATATTCTTGTTAGATTTGGACCGTCGACCCGTCCGGATCTACATGAATTCTACTCTCCTTCTAGCAAAGTGTGTCACTTGATATTTGGGGTAAATTTTCTTTTAGAAGTTAATCCTTCCCCCTTCCTTTGTAACCCAAAAAAAATGATGTAATAATAAATTTATCTTTTTACAGAGAATTTTACTTCAAATTACAAATCTTATATTTTTTATTAAACAAAATTTATATCGTAATTAAAATTGTTTTAAATAAAATAAAATAGAATAAGGTAAATTAAATTAAACAAAATTAAACTAAGGCAAGTTTAGAGAAACTATGCATTTCACTCGCCGTAAGAAATTTAAATCTAATAGGAGAGGAACCCTCCCCCCGGGGGGGGGGGGGCTTCTCCCTCTCCCCAAATTGTGTCCCCTCTCTTCTCTCTCCCTGTAATTATTACCATTCAAATGCAGTTGATTAATATTTAAAAGTTCACTATTCCTATATTAAAAAATTAATAGCATGATTTGAATGAATCAGAATCAATAATTAGATTAAAATTCATATAATTTATTTGAATTAATAGAATAATAATAGAATTTAAAAATGAAATATCTAAAATTTTTGAAATTCAAGTAAAAATATAGATTTTTGAAATTTATTTTTAAAATCTTTAATTTCAAATTTAATTTTGATTGCCGAATGAAAACCAAAATTATATATTTTTTTCGATACCAATTCTAAATTTTCTAATTATTTTAATAAAAAAATTATCATATTAAACCTCATGTCACATCAGAGTTTAATGTGGCCATTTGGCTTGGCTATGATAGAACTCCGCACCAACCTTAAAAAATAGTTACAAAGTAAAGTATCTACATATTTATATATTTATATATTATATCATAAATTTTAAATTAATCAATATAAATTTAATAATTAATTTATCACTTAGTAAATTATTAAAAAATAAAAAAGATGAAAATGGACCACAAAAACACTCATAACTATGGGATATGATTGAAGTTAATGTAAAAACATTAGGTAAAGATACGAATCTAAGGTTTGCAATCATGGTAAAATAGTTTACGTACGGTAATTATTGGGAATGTGTGGGGTACGGAAAAATCATAACAAATATAAGCACAATTGGATATATATTGGAATCCTCTGGTAATCGGCTTATTTTGTTCACAAAATTCCCGGCCTCGGTTTTCTCCTTCCGGTTCAATTCTTTCTCTTAGGTTCTGCTATTAATATATATATATATATATATATATATATATATATATGTAATCCCCAAATTGATGAGCTCATAACTAGTTTCAGTAAAACAGAATCTGATTCTGACTCTTCAGATTCAAAACATATAAACATGATAACCAATGAACAAAGTTTAATTCTGGAAGTCATTCAACATATAAACAATCAGGAAATCCAGAAAAAATGTTTGGATCAATTAAAATAATCTCTAGAAGGAAGCTCTGAAAATCCTTCTAGTACTTCTCATATTAATACTGGTATGTACGATCTCACTTCCATACTCAGTAAAAAGCAATGCAATAAAAAATTCTCTGCAACCATTCCAGAATTACAAGAAGAGATAAAAACAATCAAAAAAAATTAAAGGAATTAAAACAGAAACAAGAGAAAAATTCTAAAACTATTTCGATCTTATTATCTCAAATAAAAGCAAAAAATGTAGTTACTGATTCAAGCAGTGATGAAGAAAATTCGGATGAGGATCCTTTAGATTCTCAAACCATCCAACATCTTGAAAAATCCAATAAAACCCTTCCTGAAGAAATCCTTTTCGTTCTAAAGGAAATTACTTCCCGAAAATATCTTATAAAAATCACACTAGTATTATCCGAAAATTTTAAAATTGATACGGTCGCTCTATTTGATACTGGAGCTGATTTAAATTGCATAAAAGCAGATCTCATTCTAAAAAGATTTCATGAGAAAATCAGTGAAAAACTGTCTGCGGCAAATAGTTCCAAAATGAACATAATTGCCAAAATGGATGCAAGAATCCAAAATGAAAGATTCATGATTCAAACAACTTTTGTCTTAGTTTCTGATATCCGCCAAACAGTAATACTAGGAACTCCATTTATCAATCTTATTACTCCTTATAAGGTTGAATACAATGGAATTAAATCTAAAACCAAAGCCGAAAAACTCTTTTTTCCATTTTTAGAACCTCCTAAAACTAGAAACTTAAATCTAATCAAAGCCGCTTCAATCTACGAAACTCTATCAATCTTTTAATACAGAAAAAACAAATTGATATATTACATTTAAGACAAAATATTGATCTTCAAAGGATTAAACAACAGCTACAAACCAAATCCATAAAACAAAAAATCACTGAATTTCAGAAAACAATCGAAAAGGAAATCTATTCTGATCTTCCTAATGCATTTTGGGATAGAAAATAACATATGGTTGACCTATCATATGAAAAAGGATTTGATGAACGTGATATTCCTACTAAAGCCAGACCAATTCAGATGAATGCCGAATTGGAACAATATTGCAAAAAAGAAATTCAAGGCCTTGAATCCAAGGGATTAATTTCAAAATCCAGATCTCCATGGAGTTGTACTGCTTTCTATGTAAACAAAAATTCAGAAATAGAAAGAGGAACCCCTAAACTGGTCATAAACTATAAACCTCTAAATGAAACTTTAAAATGGATCCGCTATCCAATCCCTAACAAAAAAGACTCATTACAAAAACTAAACTCCGCCAACATATTCTCAAAATTCAATATGAAATCCGGATTTTGGCAAATCCAAATCCATCCCAAAGACAGATATAAAACAGCGTTTACTGTTCCATTTGGGCAATACGAATGGAATGTTATGCCATTTGGTTTAAAAAATGCACCTTCAGAATTTTAAAAAATTATGAATGATATATTCAATTCATACTCAGAATTCTGCATTGTGTACATTGATGATGTGCTTATATTTTCTTCATCAATAGAACAACATTTTAAAAATCTCAAAACATTCTTCTATGTTTGTAAAAAGAATGGCTTAATCTTATAGGCAAAAAAGATATCTTTGTTTCAAACGAAAATAAGATTTTGAGGTCACCACATAACTTGTGAAACCATAAAACCGATCGAGAGATCTCTGGAATTTGCAAACAAATTTCCAAACAAAATTCTTGATAAAACTCAACTTCAAAGATTTCTAAAAAGTCTAAACTACGTCCTAGATTTTTTCCCAAATATCAATAAAATTGCACAACCTCTTCATAACAGATTGAAGAAAAACCCTAAATCTTGGACGGATGAACACACTGAAACTGTCCGACTCATTAAAAAACAGGTCTTAGAAATTCCTTATCTTCATATTGCCAATCCTAACCTCCCTAAAATTGTTGAAACCGATGCTAGTGATTTAGGATATGGAGGAATCCTAAAACAGATACAGGATAACAAGGAAGTCGTAATCTAATATACCTCTGGTCACTGGAATCAAACTCAGAAAAACTATTATACTATAAAAAAGGAAATTTTGTTAATTGTTTTATGCATTACAAAATTTCAAAATGATTTATTAAATCAAAAATTTTTATTATGCATAAATTGTAAATTTGCAAAAGAAATTTTGCAAAAGAATGTTCAAAACATTGCTTTTAAACAAATTTTTGCAAGGTGGCAAGCCATATTATCTATATTTGACTTTAATATTGAATATATTAAAGGTGATAGCAATTCTTTGCCTGATTTTCTAACCATAGAATTTTTGTAGGATAGATAAAACTATTATAACCTTTTTTGCAGATGGCATATTGGAAGGCCTTGTTCGAGATGAAGAATAAAATCCATCGTTATAACGCTGAAATCAAACTCTTCAAAGAACAGCTAAAACACGAACAACGATGGGCACATCGCAATATTCTTCGTGCAAACATTGAAAATAATAAAACCAAAATCTGGCTTATTAGACTAAGAATGAAAGAATTTGCTCTTTAAAACCTCTAAACTCTATCTTGTTTATTTTGTGCAGGACAAATGCCCCGCAAAATATCAGGAAAAGGCAAAACCAAAACCCAAGAGGATGCATCCTCAGTAAAACCTCTCTCTGCAAAACCAATAAAATCTTGGTATGAAATTATAAGGGAAGAAGAAGAGGCTGAAAGCAAGGTCCAATCCCAAAACATATCTCTCTCTAAAACAGAGGCCCAATCAGGAGACAAACTGTCTTTAATCCAAAAATGGGCCGAAACCATTCCAGAAAAACCAGACCTCTGGAGTCCAGAACTGTTTACAACTTTAAAACATACATTAAGCCTCATTCCGACACAGGAGTCAGGTAAAACTTCTAAACTAATTTCTAAAACCAAGAAATGAGAGATTTCATCTTCTAAAACTCTTTCTCAAAATAATTCTTTGACCACCACTGGTCATACAAAGTCTTTAAAACCATCAAACTTTTTGAAAAAACCGTTTACACAAAATATTTTGACAATTGATAACGAATTTTTCCATAAAGATCCTTTCCAAACACTGGAAAGATGTTTTTTAAAAAACTGGTTTTATCAACCAATGGATTTATCCAAAACAGTTGATTATTACCAAACCATTTTGGAATTGACGGGGAGTGCTGAATTCAAGCATTTTAAGTTCTCTTCAGAACAATCATCCCCCTCTTATTCAACTTGTAAAATTTTAAAAATCCTCCATCCTTCTGATTGGGGACAGGAACTGTCCAAACCTAAAACCTTCCCAGCAAAGCTCCAAACCAAGATTGAGTTTTGTCCTATTTATTCCTATTGGGACTATGTCCAAGCTTGATATAATACATTTCTTATTCAAAACCATAAACGCACCCATACATGGTTGTTCTATTTTCATGAAAAAACCCACATCGATAAATATCCAGTCTGGTTCCCACACTGGTGGAGATTTTTTGGTTCTTTGCCTGATATCCTTATTCCGGAGGTAAAAGAATCATTTGATCTCTTCAAAACCCTCTATAAACCTTCAGAAATTGAAAAGAAATTTTCACCTCTATATTTATTTTGTGCAAAATTCTTTATCCTTTGGGTTAGCCAATGGTACTTAAATTATGTCAAAAATTCTAATGGAACCACTATTCTTATTAGAAAATTTAAAGTTAAATTGTGGAATTCCTTCAATGTCCCTGATAAGGTCCTAAAACCGGCCGTCTCAGAATGGCTAAAAACCAAAGGACTCGCAAAACCTAGTCCTTCTGATTCCACCTTCTTAGCCCAAAAATCTCATGCTCAAGCCATGCTGGCTACAGCAAAAACCAAAAAAGAATATCTCCAGATTATGGAACAACTACTCCTCAGTGAGCAAGGATCATCCAAAATCAGCACCACCGACTCAGAGTCAGACCAAACCGTTCTCCTCGCCCGAGCAGACATGGACGACTTTGATGATTTATAAAAAAAAAAAAAAAAAAAAAAAAAACTTTATTAGCCGGATGGATACCTTTTCCATGCAAAATTGGCTATGTGCTCGATAGGATGAAAACCCGACAGGGCATCCTATGCAAAAGTTAGAGCCTTCGGTTGGATTGAAAACCCGAAAGGGCATTCCAACAAAACTGATAAAATTGTGGCCAATCAGTTGCCCTAAAACTGGTACAAACTTCGTTACAGGTCAATCAATTACCTCAAAACTGATAAAAGAACCCATTTTTGTATTTGATACATTCTCTATTTGTAAAACACTATTCATACGGTACTATTCATGTATACGGTACTGTTCATATAGTACTATTTGACACTATTCATATGTACGGTACTGTTCACCCGTGTTGTAACAGTAACATTCACTGTTCATCCGTGTAGTAACAGGACCCTTTCTCCAATTCTATAAAAAGAGTCTCCTACTTAGGCAAAAACCAATCTTTGGAGAACCCAAGAGAGACCAAAGAAGGAAAAGGAGAGAAGGTCCCCAAATTGAGTGACCTTTGAGAGTCCCTTCACTATTGTAAACCTCTCTTAGTTCTTGAAGATCAAGGACTTTATTGTGTAAGTCCTTTTATCCTTATAATTTTATTTATCTAATAAAATTTCCTTTTCTCTATCTATCTTTATGTGCTTGGCTAGCTAAGCCGTCTGACTAACCTCTTATCTTATTTATTTATTTGGTGATTAGCGGTCGGCTCTGCCGCCCAAAGATCCAATATTTTATTTTCCTGTATTTGCTTAATGTGGTGATTAGTGGTCGGCTCTGCCGCCCAAGGATCCCATATTTTATTTTCCTATATTTCTAGAGTGTGGCGATTAGCGGTCGACTCTGCCGCCCAAGAATCCTATTACTCCTGGTTCTTATTTATTTATGCGTTTGTAATCATTTTTTAAATTGTTTTTGTCTACCATTTATTTTGGTTACTCATCTATTTATTTATTTCTCTTCATAAATATTCTCTTGTTACTATTCACTGCTTATTTATATCCCCAAGTTCCTGGGGCTTCTTGGTATCAGAGCCGTCTACTAATAAAACTGAGATTTTATTTAGAATTTCTTCATCCAAATGGAGTTCTCTAATCTTTTTAGATACTCTGCAATATTTGGAAGTATATCATTTTCTTCCACATTTGAAACATGTTTATATCTTTTAATGATTTTGAGGTTGAAGGTTTTGAGATTGAAGGTTTTTCTTCCTTTTTGTATTGCTTAGTTTTACGAAAATTTTTATAAGGTTTTTTATAATAATTCTCTTTATATTTTTTATAGGGTTTGAATTTTTTAGGATATTTTTTTTTAGAGTATTTTTTGGATTGTTTCTTACTGCATTCTCCATTGCAGGTTTTATATTTATTAAGATCAAACTGATCACAGAATGATCCTAATTCTTTTTTGGTTTTCTTCATTTCCCATTTTAGATGTTTTGGAGTTTTAAGTCTTGACAGATTTTAAGACCTTCTTTTTGTGTGAAACTAACTAATTCACCATAAGTAAGCTGGTCATATGGAATAATTTGTTTTCCAAAAGTTTCACGAATAATATTCCTAACATTTTCTCCCAATAAGGTGGGAAGTCCGGCACGGAATTTTTCTTTCCAGAAGGGTTGATTAGAGTCTTCTCGAAGCATGACTCTGGATAGAAAGGTGGTTTTATACCATTGAAAGTCACTGAGTTTTTTACATCGGAAATTGGATAATAAATCGGTATTTTTGTCTTTTAGATGGGATGAGTCGCCAATGAAATGAAGTGATATAGTAAATATTAGGGTTGCGACAGTATCTTGGATTTGTTCACCCAAATGATTTAAAATTGGCTCACCTTCTTCACTAATTTGAATTGCATTTAGAATACCCATTTGTTGTTCCTTAGTGAGATGGAAATCCCACCATCCTTTTAATTGACCAGAAAATCCTGCGATGAGGAGTTCTGCAACTGTTTTATCGGTTGTTCCTTGCTAGGTTTTGTAGGCGTTAGATGCCATCGTCATTTGTTGTAATACATTCAGGATTTGATATTCACTCATTCCATCTATATTCCATACATAGATAGAATTGGCGTTGTATTTTGGTTGGACTAGTATCTCGGGTTGATTACCGATTTCTAATTCAGGTAATCTGGTTTTAATATATTCGGATTTAGGAGTTTTCCAAAGAAGTCTGTTTATCTCAGGATCCTATTCCTGAAAAGCTTCTTCTTCATCCTCATCTAACTCGGATGAAAGGGTTTTATTTAGGACTGTAATATCTTGATTTACGGATTGAGAAGTGTCAGGGACAATTGGATTGGACTGTCCTGAAGATGACCCGATTTTACTGAGTTGAAGTTTTATGGCTTCCAAGAATTCTTGTTTATTGGATTTGATTTCTTGGTTGGCTTGGTTCGAAATTTGATAAGGTTTGAAACTAGGGTCTTTTGATTTTTTAAGTTTTTCTATTTTATTAGACTCAGTAGGTTCCTTTTGTGATTTGTCGATTTTGGAAAATTATTTTCCAATTGTATGTAAATGTGTATTTGTATAATTATTTTGAATGATGATATTTTTTAAGTTTACAGAATCATTTTCTTGGGGTTTTTTATAAGGACTAGCCTCAATGTTTTCTGCTCCAACAGTGATTTTGATCATCCGAAGAGCTGGATGATCAGACTCGATGATTTCGCCATCTTTGGTTTCCCATGAAGGTTTTTTATTTCTTTTTGTGATGGGGTTGGCTGTTTTGAATGGATATTTAATGTTATATTTTTTAGTATACGTTTCAAGCCATGTGAAAAATAAAATATTTATTTATTTTTTCTATAAAACTTAAAATGTTTATCTTGAATTTTGAAAATGTTTTCTCCAAAAATTTTAAAAAACCAATTTCTTTTTTCTTTGTTTTTATCAGAGAAAAAATCATTTTCTAAATATTTTTTGTTTATTTCAAAATCATTTTTTATGAGAATATTGAGTTTTGTCAAAATCTCATTTTCATCATATGTTTTACCAAAACTATTTTCTTTTTCTAAAACGTTTAATTCATTTTCTCTACCAACGTTTTCTGTTATAGCTGAAGGTGTTGGAGAGGTTGGTTCTGAATCAATTGGGTTTTGTTCTTCTGTTTGAGAACATGTATAAACGGGTTGTGGGATTATTTTTCCTAATTCGATGTTTTTTAGAGAGCTTGTTGGAATATCTGAGGTCGAATACCTCGGAGGTTTTATTGGGCTTTTATCATGAAGATTTATAATGGACGGTAATCTTGATATTCTTCCCAGATTTATATATTCAGAGGATGTATCCGAAAATCTGGAGTTATAAAATGGTCTATCGAAGTTTATTTTTACATTTTCATCTGTATATTGTGTTATTTGTTTTATTCTGGTACTTGGTTCTGGAATGTCATTTTGTGATTTTGGTTGGATCGCTCCTTCTAACATCCAATCTTATGGAAGGGTTATTTCTTCCCATCTGATAGGTTTTGGAATAACCAGGTTGGATTTTGTAATATCGGTTTGGAGAAGAAGAGTTTCTCCTTTTTTGTGTTGAATTTTGTGTTTTGAGCCGAAAGCTGTTGTCATGGCTTTATAATGTATTTTATATATTAGAGCGACCGGCCATCATATCATAATTATGTATTTTAACTTGTAAAATAAGGGACTTTAATATAATTTTATCATTTAAGGAGATTATAAGATTCGGAAAACAGTCGAAGGAAACTGGACCTTTACATAGACTGGATTCGGCAGTTGCTAATAAGGAATCTGAGAAGTTATTATGTCTGGCATCCCTAAGAGTTACCAGAATAGAAGTGTTTAAACCTTCTCTTGTTAATGGTCTAAAACCGATTTGGACTAATCTGATATGGACATATTTATATCCTTTGAACATATGTTTTTCTAAAGATTTTTTGGAAAATAATTGTATAGTTTCAAAAGATTTTAAAAGTTGAATATCTCTTTTTTCGGTTTTAATGGTATAATCTGTTTTAAAGAAATTTATTTTGGATATTTTATATATCTGGTCTATACTTATTTTGGGTATCTCCCATTCATCTATTCTTTTTTCAAAATCTTCAATTGTTATTTATTCACTATTTATTATATTTTTAGTTTTTGAAAAACTTGACATAGAACTCGAAGAGCTAATAGTTCTACAGAATATAGGGTTCATCGTTTTGATTCTGCACTGCAAATCTAAATATATACCTACGGAACATTGGGATGTCCAACGGCCTTACTGCCCATCCTGGGTCTTACTTCGCCTGGACCACCGGTGTCTAAAGGACTCGGTATATAATTAGATCTGAAGTATAGAATTTCAAACAATTTAAAGGGACTAACTCTTTTAAATCTCATTTTTTCATTTTTATCATTCGAAATCAAAATTTATAATTAAGAAAATATAACGTTTTGTTACTATATCTACCGGAGTTTGATAATTCTGTTATTAATATAGCATAGAAAGTGGTCTAACCTTTCCATTAGCTAGGTCTTTATTAATACTTCTTATCCCACCATGCGCTTTGCTAAAAGACCCAAATAATTTCAGTTTCGACAAAAATATATTAAAGCTTTGAAAGAATAAGTTTTTATAATGGATTTCACGACCGTTCAAATAGCATCAAGTACCCTAAAAAAATGGGGTTTCTCTCTTTGTTTAGCGACAACCAGTACTAAGTATTTCTTAAATTGGACATTTTATCTGAGAGTAAACTCTTTTACAAACGCATAAAGAGGTAACAACATTGATAGCCTTAGTAAGGCAGGCGAAGGATTTAGGGTAAGTTAAGGGTTTTAGATAAAACAAAGTAAAAAACTCATGTTTATGAGAATTTGTTCTTTTTATGATACAAGAAAATATAATCAAGTGAAATTAAATCAAAAAAATAAAAATGAAAGAAAGAAAACTCTATCATTTGAGTTGTCCCTTAAGAACATCTATGAGAATTTATGAGACAACGTTAAGTGTCTCAATCTTTTGAATTGTGTGATGCCACATTCTCTTTGCTGCAATTTGGGGTAAGAAAGTGACTTGTCATACAATTGATGGCAACCTTCCCCCATTGTTTCTTTACGTGGTTTGATCAGTTTTCTGATTTTTTTCTTTCTCAACAAATTAATGTTTCACCACTGCCGATGGGTGTTAAGATTTTTTTATCTTTTCTCTGTTAGGACTTTGAAAAATGAATGTGAGGAGGTTGTTTAGGCAAAGCCCCCAGAGATAATGACCATTGAGAATTGACCATCTTTTTCTTTTACTATTGAGAATTGGAATTGACTATTGAGAAATATTTCCAAAATACAAGCCAATCCTATAATGATACCCATGATTTTTTTTTTTTTTTGGGTGCAATGCAAGGGAATTAGATTCACATACCCATGATATCCAAAGGCCAAAAAAGGGTTCCTAAGGATCCTGGGTTCCCATCTTAAAAAGAAAAAAAGAAAAGGTACCCAAGACCCATTGGATACCACTTTTAGGCCTTTGGGTATAAGGGTATTAATACCCAAAAGTAACATAGAATGACCTAGAATTTTATTATAATAATGTTTTTATTACCAATTTTACATGATATGCTTTGGCCCAAAAGTGGTACTTCGTTTTCCCTCTTCCAATTTTGAGGGGATGCGTGTGTTTTGTTTCTTCACCGTGTCCTTTATTTTCTGTTGCTCTCTCCCGAGTCTACGGGACAAGTTGCATTACGATAGCCTGTTAAACAGTCTGATAATCACAATCCCTCTCTCTGACACTATCATGTGGGATTCAAATCTTGTGTGTAATCACAAAAAAAAAAGCCTGTTGGGCCCAGACTGATGCCCCAATTAGACTTTTAGGTTGCAATATGTGTAGTGGTGGGCCCAAAATATGTCCAATTAAAGGCCTAAAAGGTGCAACTAGTGTAGCAGCCCCGTCCAATCTTCTGGGCCCAATTAGGCCCTAATATGACAAGATAGGACGCGGAAGACCTAATTCTAACAGGCGAGGATTGTAACACTTTAAACCGATGGGCAGTCGATATATTAGAAAACTAGTTATATCGTTTAATTAAATTTTAAATTTAAAATTTAAAAATAAAAACAATTATATCAAAAGAGTTATTCTTAAATTGAACTCAATAATATTTAAATCGGATTAATTAAAATCTCACTCTAAACCTCAATTGATCAAATACAAAAAAAAATAATTGTTCCACTTTTATTCAATAATCAAAAAGTAGACATAACTATATATAAAAGTGTTAGAATGGTAAACTTTTACCGTTAAAGAAGACATGTTAACAAATAACACGTGAATTTAATGATAGAATATTATATCTTTTAATTAAAATTTTGAATTTAAATTTTAAAAATAAAAAACATAAACGTTAGGAGAGTTAACATCTAAATTGGGTTTCATAACTATTCAAACTTGATTAGTCAGATTCTCAAACATTGATGTTCAAGTATTAAACATTAAAAAAATAAGAAATAAGAAATACAAAAAGATACATGTTTGGGCCAGGCAATTGGCTTGTGCAATAGCTGTGGACTCGAACTAAATTTTAAGGTTGTGTAGAATAATAGCTTGGTCTGAAATTCTTTACTAATCTTAGGAGGCCTAGTCTGAGCCAACTTTATCCCGAGTTTGAGCAAAGATGTTAGGTTGGAGTTTGAAGGCCAAGCCAGTCTCAGGCTCATTTTCCAACCTCATACCTTTCCTAAGCAGATAAAGGACCAAGTAACCCTAGGAACCTCCCTCGTTTCCATTTTCATTCTCATTTGCACCTCTTTTATCATGAAGTCCACCATTCTTGGCCGGAGAAGTTACCTTTATCCAAAACAAATGACCTAATTTTTAATTAGATCGCAGACCCTATTGAGAATAACATTTCGAAAGATTCCAGGTATGAAGAATTGACAGTCACTTTTTTGCCATCTTTGTCCGTTGAACCATATAGATAAAACAAAGAACAAAATGTACAAGGGTTGTGACAAGGGAGACATAAGTAGACTCATTTAAGATCACTATGTGCATATGCATCACTATCTCTGAGTCTGACCACTCAGATTCATCATCCCAATCCTCAGTTTGTCTCTGCATGACTGCATGACCTATTCTCTATATGTATAGACAAAAATTGGGATTGCATGAGGGAGGACCCCATGCCATGAGAGCACCATAAAAGTGAAACTTCATGTGAGGTTGCTATCTCTCATTTCACCTTCTCAGATGAATCCCCATAACGTGCCAAACTAGAATTAGTACAGGTGAATTTGTGAGGGAGATTCAAGTGAGGTATCTTCCCTTCCATTCCCTTCCTTTTTTTTTGGGTCTTTATTTTTATTATTTTTTTTTTTTCGTGCACCAATGAATGTTCTTTCAATTTTTGCTATGTCATGAGACCATGGACCACGTTCACCAAATGTCACCAATATTTTGATAAAAATGGGAGTAGAAGAATTTTCTAGATGAATTTAGCAAAGAGAGGAAGATGGAAGAGGACCCCATGCCCTCAAGCAACATTTTGTGGACAATATGCATCGGCGTTTCCCTCACAAGTGCGTCAAGTACTTGAACCACTTATCAAGTATTAATGCCCTTATATGAATATATATATATATATATATATATATCTAGATTTTTCTATTCCCTTGTTCGGTCTCTTTTAATATGACCCACTTCACAATAAATGTGTCCTGCTTTACAATCTGAAATTTAAATTTTGGTCTGCTTGTTGCTTGCCATTAGTTGAAAGGTCCATTTGGTGAAAATGCCATCATTCATAATAATACTTTATATTTTTTTGGATACAGAAGAGAAATTCGAATTTAAAATTTCTAAAGAAAATAAGATAATAACAATCGAAATATAATTCATTAACGATAATAATACTTTGTAATTACTTAATGTATAGCTTTAATTTACTAAGTTTTCATCTTAATGTAGTTGGGTTAGTTAGATAATCCCTTTCTTTTTGTCCAAACTCATTGAGTAAGCAATTATGATGCCATTTTTTTATCAGCTCTTCTAAAGATTTTATTAGGTTTTCTTGTTTCTGTGTACCTTGAGTATTATGGGTATTCTTTTTTCAATACCTTCAAACTATTTTAATTTATTTTTTCTCAATTTGGAGCTACTCCTAAGTTTAACACAATGGGTTCTTTCTTGTAAAACTAACACTTCCTACCATAAAGCATTATTGATTGTATTCTAATTTCCATAAAACTTGCTTTTTAATTTTTTCTTAATTTTAATAAAATCTTGTCCTTATGGGAACAATCGAATAATAAATAATTCTTGTTTCAGTGTTTTTTCTCAAGATATAATGTTTGAATTTTCATAGACGCATGTGTTTTCGCTACCTCAATGTAACAAAACTAATAATAATAATAAAATCATATAATCATATGATTTAAATCATCATTTATTCGTCACTACTTTTTAAAAATAAAAAATTATTAACATCATAAATGCTATAAATATCAATGCTTATAAAATTTATAGAATAACTATTTCTCTCTTCTTCTTATAAAATGTATAGAATAACTACTTCTTCTTCTTCTTCTTCTTCTTCTTCTTCTTCTTCTTCTTCTTCTTCTTCTTCTTCTTCTTCTTCTTCTTCTTCTTCTTCTTCTTCTTCTTCTTCTAAGTTTTGTATATAAAAAAATAGACATAAAGATAATTTTGTTTTCTTAAGAACTCAACTTAATTCGAATCGGATTTAATTAATTTTAGTGTGATTAATGAATACAAATAATTTATTCTAAATTGATGACGATGATGATGATAATGGTTGTATTAAACAATTGGAGCCTCCGATTTACAAACTCTCGAAATAATTAAATAAAAAAAACAGGCTTCTTTTTTATTACTTAAAACATATTTTTGTGCTTTTGTGAAGGTCATGTTACCCTTGTCCTTTCCATTATGAGTGCCAAAATTAATATTGGCACACAGAAAACAACAACCCATTTTAAGTTTATTTATGAACGAAAAGCTTAAATTATAAAAGACTTTGCTTTTATATATATATATATACCATATAGTTTACTTATATATATATAAATATATGTAAAGATAAAGAAGGTTTGGCGCATTTGGAAATAGATTTGACTTGGCAACTTCATCACCTACCACCTTTTTCTCAGAGCAAATCCATTGGCGCCGTAACCATCGTATCATGCGGCATTACAGATTCACAGATACCATGGTCTATTGCACTTGTTAATTTCCAATATCAGGTGCTCCACCCCCCCCCCCCCGGCCAACCCCCAAAATGAAAATTTACCAAAATAATTAAATAAATCCTTAAACATGGCAATTAGTGTATCGTACATAAAGTTTATTTGGATTTCTTATATAGTAATTTGTCACCAACAATAATAAAACATTAAGAATTATGACTCGGATTATTTCTGATCTATACCGATGTCCTTCCTTCTGAACTAATAAAAAAATAAAAAATTATTTCTAAATAACAATTGTACTTCTATGTTTTAAATCTTCTGATTTGGAATCTTATTTAATACCTTTGCAAGTTGGGATTTTGTGGTGATCTTAATTTTATCTATTAATCTAATGATAGTTGTTAATTAATATGGCCCAAGCTGTGTTGATAAATATATAAGAACAAAAATGTACCCAAAACCTTATATTTTCCACGTCAGCATTTTCCATCTCTATAAATTCCAACTCTATAGATACTAATCATTACTAGAATGCCTCAAATTTGATAGATAGAGAGAGAGAGAGAGAGAGACAGAGAGAAGAGAATTTGGAATTAGAAAAATACAAACAGACAAGTGGGAATTATTCTCGGGAATGAAGTGGCTTTGTTGTTTTTCTCCAAGAAATCTTCCAGACAAAACATCGTCGTATTCTCCGACGCCGACGGATCGAAAACCCCGTTCGAGTAACAGGACAAGGTCCGCCCGGAGAAGGCATTGGAAACCGGAGCTTTCCGCTATCGCTGAAGAAGCTGTTCCGCTGGAGAGCAAGTCCGAGAAGAAAAGGGTCGGAAAAGCCAGGTTGAAGTTGAAAGGTCGGATTCATAGCCATAACGATGAACCTAGGTAAACTGCATGCACCATGTCTTGAGCTTAACTCCATTTCTAGTCTTAATCTTTTTTGAACTTTTTTCTTTGGAATTATCTGATTTCACTCTGAAAATTTCAGTAATTCTGAGGATTTCAATTTGCAGGCAACCTTCATTTCCTGAAGTGGTTTTTCCAACCTTCTCGCCTGCACCATTCGGTAGCTGAGAACTCCCATTTTTCTTCTTTTCTTTCCGGATACACATTTGTATAACATTCCATTGAGTTTCCGGTTTGGAAATTGTTTGTTTATGAAATCGCTTGTTTATGCCGTGTTACTAAATGGGTTAAATCTTAATTTAGGATTAAAAAATATAATTAGTCTTCGCAATCAATTTCGGGTCAGTTGAACTTGACTAGTCATCGATGACAACCGAAGGTCAACGACGGTGACGGTGACAGTGGTGGTGGTGGTGGTGATGGTGGTAATAATCATCATTGGCAGCCATAATAAGAAAGCCAACTCATGGGGTCTTCAAACTTCCTTAGTAATCTCGTTTTTCTTTAACTTTTTAACCCACAAGAACCCCACCAAAAGACCATTTTAAAACAAAGAAAACCAGCACATTTATATTCTATTGATCGAGAGTAGTTTATTGTTAACTTGAAATATAAATTAATTTAATTATATTTTTGGTCTCAAATTAGGATTTTCATATGAAATTTATAAGAAAATTGTTAGTCACCTATGAAACTTTCCTTTTATCACAATTGGGTTTCCAAAGTTTTTTTATTTTTGATATCATGGATCGATCACCACCCGATATCCAGAGTTTCGTCTGACTAATCTGGATCGACCGTTACAAGGCCACCACCCAATATCTAAAGTTTTTCTGAGAAAGTCGAACTCTCGAGCTAATGAAGAGACGAAAGTATTCATCTCGCCTACGCCTAAGTGTTGATATTCATACCATGTTCTAAATACAAATAATCTTCTCCTTAATTCTTTTTTCATTGGAAAATCCTAACTGTCCCTATTTTCTGTTACAAAATTCAAAACAATTTTCTTACAGTAAGACTGCGTGTGTTCAAATATGATCAGAACATGTCAAAGACCAGGACCCTTGATCCTGTGCTAACATTGCAAAAGTAAGATTTGGCCACTAATGAAGTAAGAAAATATGGGAGAGATTTAGCTCAAAAGGTCATTAAAAAATATATATACACACTAATTCAGCTGGTAATTTATTATAGTTCATATCAAAAAAAAGCGATCACTCGAAGCACGACAGAGATAAAACATAGACTTCCCGTTCCTGACAATAATAAGATGCAATGGGTCTTACATTTGAGAAGAAAACAACAATTTCCCTGTCGAGAAAATACAGTGTTTTTGACTGCAACAAGCGTCTACAAACTTGACATTGCTTAAACAGAAATAGTTCAGGAACCATTGTGCTCAAGTTACAGCTTTTGATACTAGGGTGTCACCTCAAAATCACTTGCTGTGGCAATGCAGAAGTCTTTTTCCAATAGCATAGTTCCATTTTCCAGGTGGAGAGCATTTTGATTGTCCAACAGCGATGTGCCACATTTCCAGAGGCCAAATTGCTCTCTCTCTCTCTCTCTCTCTCTCTCTCTCTCTCTCTCTCTCTCTCTCTCTTTCTCTCTCTCTCTCTCTCTCTCTCTCTGGTTGCAAAGGAGGGAATGAAAGGGGGATGAAGGCTTGAACTTGTGATTTCACGTCTAGAGAGGAGCCTCTAGTACCACCAGAACCCAGGGCCTTGTTCCCAAAATGCTCTTTGACATCACAGTCTGAACCAAATGGTCTTGAAAGAGAGACATGAAGGATTGGCCGTTTCATCAATTACTTGAAATCAGTTAATCAGAATTAGTTCTACACATTTTGGCATCCACCAATGAATCCAGAACACTCTTTGAGCACCACGTGTGGGATAAACCACTTGAAATCAGTTAATCAGACTTGGTTCTGCACATTCTGGCATCCACCAATGAATCCAGAACCCCCCCTTTGAGCACCACGTGTGGGATAAACCCTCCGTCTTCACATCATATCCTGAAAGATCTCCCACTATCACACATAATGAGACCGCCATCAAAAACAAATTGTTAGAACAGGGAGCACTAACCATAGATATTCTACACAATGATTCAAATACATTGACTATAGTAGTAATAGCTATTCAGGCTGAGAATTTCACAAGAAACGCTCACAACTACCTTTGCTCATTGTTCAGATACACCTAAAAGCAATTCATATTCATACACAATATTTAGAGGGGTAAAAAAAATGTAAGAAGCCAATATTATTTCAATTATGGCCCATGTCAAAGAGAACAAAATTGCAGATTTATCACTATCTAGTTCACCAGAAAAGTGGTACATGGTATACTTTGAAGAAGAGGACCCAAGTTAGCAGACCATTAAGAATATGAAAGGCAATATCCATCAGGAACTTTGTCTCCAATTTTGAGCAGACTATCTCCGAAAGAATATACATTTCTTCGAACCTTTGTACTAAAAGCAACCCATCTATAATCATCAATTAGGAAACTCAAAGAAGATAGAAGCTAGAAGATAATAATATCTTTTGTCTTTAATTGTTATGTATTCCTTGATAAAAAGCAAGAAGCCATATTTATCTTTTCATCTCTATTGAAATTATTGAGAGAAAAAAGTTCAGATCTTTGTTGGGCTGCAGGCAAAGCCGAAGACCTAAAGTCTTATCTGCTCAGTCATGGAGATTTGCAAGTTGTGGATCCTAGGAGGAGAAAGCCAAAAAGGGCAGGAGGAGATAAAGTGACATGTCAGACTGAGTTGAGTTATTTGTCTAATTCTGATGATAAAAGTGATGAGGAGACTATAAAAATACAAGTTAATGATGAATACTCCGAATTTAAGAATGAGGGCCTAGATAGATTAGGAGATAATAATATCTTTCGTCAAAATGACTAGAATGAGGAGAATGTGGCTTCAGATCATTCTTCTACACCCTCTGCACTCTCTTGTTGTTGACTGTCAAGACTCTTTGCACCCTGTAAGCCCTCTACATCGTCTAGGGCTGTCCTAGATATCTATAATATCTGATATATCTGTATTATCAGACCCATTACGACCCGCCTATAGGAGGATTGACGGATATTACATTCAAAAATGGGTTGAAGAACATTAAAAACAGAGATTGTGTTTCAGGTCTCAGGTCCAACATTTCAAAACCCGCAAAACCCAACCCAACCCCACCTTAACTTACACACACACACACACACACATATTTACATTTTACACATTTCAAGTTTAAATACATAAGAAGATTTAAAGGAAAATTCCTAGTGGTTTTCAACTGTAGTGAAGAACTTAGCTAGAGAAGAACTGTCTGTTAACAAAGTATGTTGGACAAAAAGCAAAGGGGATACTGAAAGGGGATGAAACAAAGGAATATGAGAAATGGGATTTTGCAGAGATGGTAAGGAAAAAAAATTCCCGACAACCATGTGAAACTCCTCCTGGTGATGGAGATCCATTATCTCAAAGATTGTACTAAGGATATAGTGCCCAGAAGGTTGGTCTCATTGAAGAATGCACACCCATTATTGGCCTTAAGGGGTGCCAACTTAAAAGGGATAGTTGGAGGACATTTATTGTCTGCAGTTGGCTTACCCTTGATTTGGTGTTCTTTTCAGCCCCTGATTCTTCATGATATACACTCTTGATTTGTCATCAAAGATCCCATTCCTTTCGGCCTTCTCTAAATAGCATTTGTCAAGAACAAGACGCCATTTCTTTGATCTGATATTATTTTAAAAAACACAGAGTTCATGCTTCTGACAGTTATTAAGGTCAGCCTTTGAAAAGTTGAAGACACTTCTACAATTTTGGGTAAACCAGGCTGAAAACTGATCAAAATCACATCTAATCTACCCAATCATGGTTTCACCATTTCAATCAATTAGTTGTGAACAAGAAATTTTCACCTTGATACGACAAGGAACAGGAAGAACAAATTCCAAGATATGTGTAACACCACTTGGATAACAGAGAACAATTTATACTAATATCATTTCCCCCAGAAAATCTCAAGGAAGACATACACCACCACAATTGGTTCTTGGATTACGTTTCCGAATTAGGCCTTTTGGATGATCAACTAGGGCTTCTGCAATTTCTTCTGAGATTAGGGTATTCTTGAAAATCAAAGAGAGAATTGCACGTAGAAAGAAGCCTTATTAGGGTTTCAAAACTTTTATTCACAAATTAAACAATTGAAAATCGTAAAAAGAACTAATTAATAATATAGCAAAAGAATCAACAATTAGAAAAATCAAAACTGGGAATCTGATGATTGCAAAAGATTGTAACAGATTAGAAAACTAGCACATTTGGGTTGCCCAGGTCCACAAGATTAGGGAATTCTTTTGGGGGGATGAGAGAATTTCACAACTAGAGGGCGTCGCAAACCACTCAATTGAAAGTCGTAAAGGTAAAACCCAGTTTAAACCAAAACCCGAAATCTCATCGCAAAATAAGAGGGAGAAAGAATTACAGCGGAGAGGCGGGAGTTGAAGGAATCGCCATGGAGAACTTCATCAAAGCTCAGTACATCGGCGTCGTCTTCAATATGGGGAAGAGAGCCGCGGGGCGGCCCCGGGGGGTGGGGGACCGTTAGATGACTCCTGACGATACTTGATCTTAGCCCAAAGGCCGAGAAAGGTCTGACTCCTTACCATACTGTTCGGCTCTTAGACTTGCTTTTGAATTTTGATTCGGGTCCCAACATTCAAAAATGGTCCGGTAGCTGGCCCGGTCCGGTCCAAGCCCAATAAATAAACTAGGTCTTTTGCCCCATAAGTGTAGATTCCAAACCCAGAGGTTCTCTGGAAAAGTTCGAACTGCATTGCATTTCAGAAAAGAAACCAAGCCCACTTAAGCTCAAGACTTTTTTTTTTTTAATAAATCGATAAACACCTTAGACCCAAATAAATCCAATTTGATCCAAATTAAACTCTTAATCGATACCCTTCAAACACGTATTTCTTCATTTTTAACACTTAAATCCAAAATTTTACTTAATGGGTATCGATACTCAATTGGTTTAGTGAGATATGGTACTAAATTTATTAATCAAGTTTATGAATTCAATTCATGATTTGGATATATAAAAAATTATAATGGGAAAGTAATCCTTTTAATGAGTCACTGTAAATTTTGAACTGAATTAATTAAAATATAATTATAAATATCGGTTGGTATAAAAAAAAAAAAAAAAAGACTAAAGTGTCCGATGAATACCCTACTCCATAATTTTGTTCATAAAAATATTTTAATTGATTCAAAAGACAAAAATAATTTACCAAACCGAGAACTCTTTTGTGTGAAGTAATTTTGAATCATCCCCTCTAAAAATATTCACAATCAAAGAGGTGTAACCGACCACGTCAAAGTCAGGTGGGATAGTCACCTAAATTAAAAATAGTTTAGAGGGGATCCTTACCTGATTAATCAAACTCCCCGAATCGAAAATAATTAGAAAAATGTTTAAAATAAAAATTAAATAAGTTTTTAACACCAAAATCAAAATTTTGCTTCACCATACAAATATCATTTTTTTTTATTATATAAAGATTTGTATCTAAAATTATCAAATTGAGAAAGAGAATTTATATCATCGGACTGTTCGATTGAAACACCACACAAATATCATGTTTCTCTCGTTTGAAAAGCATAACTTTTTCTTTTATTTCTTGATGAAACAATAAAAAATAAAAACCACAAGTAATAGATTGTCATCCCATGAGACAAGATAAATCCAAAATTTGGCTCATTTGTTATCTAAGTGCAAAATTAAACCAATTTTTTTGGGTCCCCTTGATTAATGTTCAAAAGTCTATGTTAAAAAAAAGATTAGTTTAACATTCACATACGTTAACAAATGAAAATGAGTTTATAAACGAAATTAAAATAGATCTCGAATTCGAGTTTACTTATTTACAGAAAAAAAAAATAAATGAAATTAAATTCAATATATTTGATGATATAAATCCATTTTAAATGAGACTTATAATGTATACGATGAATACCCCACTTAGCATTTGTCTATTTGTAATTGTAAGTGTAAATTTTCTTAATTCTATATTTTTATAAAACGTAATTTATTTGTGTATATATAGTGTATTATTTTATAAATTAAATGTAGTTTTCGATATTATATATATATATATATATATATATATGTTATTATATGATATTTAATAAGTATGTATGTATGTATGTATGTATGTATGTAAATGAGACAATGAAGAAGTGATATTGAAAATTGGTGCAGGTGTCCACATCTCAAATCTCATCCCATCTGAAAACGCAGAGTCTCTCAATAAAAAGGCTGAACCCAATGGACCCCCACCACAGATTTAATGGCCAAAGCAGGACCACAAAAGTCCAATAGCTGAATTGACGAATTTGCCCCTCAATCCTTCTGTACCTAAAAGAAAATGCTTGCAGGCTAAAGTCCAAAAACTTAAGAAGGAAAGCGACCACTCGGTATTTCATAAGCCACATGATCACACCCCTCTCTCTCTCTCTCTCTCTCTCTCTCTTTCCATCTCTCCCTCCCCCTCTCCATAGACTTATTTGTCCTAACATTGGTCAAAAAAAGGGGCACTGGTCAAAGAACGCTCTTACATTTGTACCCCAATTCTTTGCTTAGCTGGCATTGGATGACGTGGTAGCCCTTTTTTGAAAATAGTTTGAATTGAATGCTCTACTTCTTCACCCATCTCAGAATCGTAAAAAGACTAAATCCAAGACTTTATTGATTTCCTAAAGGGACAACAATGTCCTTTTCCATCCCAACACCCATAAAATCCAAAATTCGTGAACAGTGCTTGTGTGGTAGAGTGGAAGCATTGGTTTTGGCACAAATCTTTGTGCTCACTTGCATTGTCATGTAATTGTATCTCTCTCTCTCTCCACAGAACTATTTATAATCCTGTTAATGAAACTGAATCAGAATCGTGACCCTTTTCGAGAGAAACATATAATTATTTTTATTTTTAATATTTTAATTTTAATTTTAATTAAAAGATTTAATACCTTTACTTACCAGAGTAAGTATTCACATATTCAAAAAGGCTTAATCAAAGGGGATCTTATGATTGCACAAGTGTAGTCTTTTAATGAAGATTTTGGCCTCTAAGATCTCCTAATGCGTAATGTGTGTGGTGTGCCGGGAACAATCATAGCAAAAATAATAAATAAAAATACAACTGCAGCGTTTTCTTTCCCTTTTCATGCAATCATACTATTCACGTGTAATGTGATTAATATAATATATGATTCAATGACTTATATTATACATGTATGGGACAAGATAAAATATACGAGTATATAAGTCTATGTTCGAGCAATTGCAGGAGTATATTTGACTTGTAAGTAAAGGATTTTTTTTTATTCAACTCTTTTAGTTTGTATGTATTTTTCTAAGAAAAGTATATAAATGTACGATGAATGCATTCAATAATGTATGTACGCGTATGAAATGTGTAGATATAGGAGATAAATCAAGGGTTGATGATGATGCATGGGTCTGGACTGTATAATGGGTGGCAGATTACCTCAAATGCTCCCTATAGCAAAAGCAACCTGGAACCCCCATTTTCTCCAAACCCCCCACCTTAAATCTTTTGCGGTAGAGTGCATTACATCTCTCTCTCTCTCTCTCTCTGAATTTTCCTTTTAGGTTTGTTGACCTGTCAGTTTGAATGGCTTTTGTTGGCCTTTTCTTATAATGATATGCCTGAAAGTATATGGGTCTCTCTCTCTCTCCCTCTCTCCCCCCCCCCAAAAACCCTCATTGTTTTTCACACTTAGGGGGAGCAGTGGAATGAATTAGTAGTTTTGGATTTGGAGATGGAACCTTTAAAGATTTTGAAAACTTTAGTGCGTAGAGAGTGGCGAATCAAACACAAAAGCACCTTAAAAAATTTTTCAATGCAACCACTAGAGAAGATTAGAAAATATCTAGCACTCTCAAGTCTACAATAACCTATACATCTCGCTCTATTCTCAACTCTCTCCTAAATCACATTGTTTTGAAGCGTTGAAGTAAGTCCTTCTCTCTCTCTCTCTCTCTCTCTCTCTCTCTCTCTCTCTCTCTCGCTGTTTAAAAGCCATTTATCTTTTGTTTGTCTTGTACACCAAAACACACACACAATATTCTCACTTACCAGAACTAGCAGCTTTGACTACTTTCAACACCCCCACATCAAAATCAAGCCTCTAGTGTAAACTTAGAACCAAAAAATAAAAAGAACAGGAAAAAAAGGAGTAATAAAGACTCATTGAAGCAGGCTTCTTCTCCATACTCCTCTGTCCCCATTTTTACACACACTTCCTCCTGCCATTCATCTCCCTTTTTTTCACTTTGATGTCTCTTGAGTTGTGTGCGTGCATATTGTGATATGGCTAATCAAGGAGGAGGAGGAGAAGGAGGGCATAGTTTGATGAGAGACTACAGGAAAGGAAACTGGACAGTGCAAGAGACAATGGTGCTTATAGAGGCAAAGAAGATGGATGATGAGAGAAGAATGAAGAGATCAAGTGGTGGAGATCCAAGCAACAGCGAAGGAAGAAACAGGCCAACAGAGCTTAGATGGAAGTGGGTTGAAGACTACTGTTGGAAAAATGGGTGTTTGAGAAGCCAAAACCAGTGCAATGACAAATGGGACAATCTTATGAGAGATTACAAGAAAGTGAGAGACTATGAAAGGAGACTACTAGCATCTAGTGAAGGAAATGTTTTATCTTATTGGAAGCTTGAGAAAAATGAGCGGAAAGAGAAGAATTTGCCTTCCAACATGGTGTCTCAAATATACGAGGCTTTGGTGGAGGTGGTGGAGAGGAAAAGTAGTAGTAGCAGTCCAAGAGTGACCGGTGCACTTGATGTTGGTGGTGGATCTAGTTCTAGTGCTAATGTAAGTGTTGCTTATTTGGTTGAGAGACCATTAAATACTGTTCAACCTGCTGCTGCTTCATTGCCTCCTGTTCAACATCATCATATTTCAGCTCCGACACCACCATTGCCACTACCTCCACCGCCGCCGCCGCCGTTTCCTCAGCCGCATATGCAACCCCAGCCTCAAACTTTCCATTGTTCTCAACCATTGCCCTCAGTAGGTACTCTCTCTCTCTCTCTCTCTCTCCCTCCCTCCCAAAAGTAGTTATCTTATCGAGAGTGTCCTTTTTCTATTCTAAGTTCTGTTCTGAAACTTTGAGACGCATGGTCGTCTCTATTTTAATAAGATTTGCAAGTTTTTGATCTCCCTTAGTCTTTTGAATTTATGCGATAAAATTGTTCTGGTGTCTCTTCTTGATATGTGTTCATCTCTCTCTCTCTCTCTCTCTTAGATATTGTCCAATGGTGTGATTTTACAAGGATTCAATGCCGTTAAAACGGGTGACTGTAAAAGAAAAAAGAGAATGAGAATGTGTGCAAATGAACTTTTTCAAACCTACAACCTAACCTACTCTTCACCCAACCAAGACTTTTTATTTAAATCCAGCACTATTTTTTTCCCTACACTTTCTCTCTCCAGTCGATGCAAAAACTGAGTCTTTTACATGGGGGTGTAATAATTTGTAGGTGCGTTTTAATTGCTCTTCAGGCTTTTTCTTTTTCTTTTTCTTTTTTCTTTTGTGTGGATGGTAGGGGCTTTGATTTAAATGTTTTGGATATCTGTGATAGCTCAGATTCTGATACAAGTGAGTACTCAGACTCACCATTAAAGAGGAGAAGAGGAGGAGGTGATCAGGGAACAACAAGTGGTACTCAAACAACATCTTCACAGCAAGAGGTGATTGGCTCTGCAATCTCCAAAAGTGCTTCCATCATTGCAGATGCACTTCAAGCTTGTAGGGAGAGTGAGGAAAGAAGGCACAAGGACCTTGTGAGCCTTCATGAAAAAAGATTAAAGATCGAAGAGTCCAAGTCTGAGATCAATAGACAAGGGATTTTTGGTCTTGTTGATGCCATTAATAGTCTTTCCAATTCCATTATTGCTTTGGCTTCCCAAAAGAATCAAACACCACCAAAATGAAAACTACTCCCCCATTGTCATCATCATTTCTATTTTGTTAATAAGGAAAACACATTTTCTTCTTTAATATTGTTAATATCATGATTCTTTCCCCTACCGAGTGTAATGAAAATACCTGGTTTTACTAGTTCTAATTTTCATCAAATATGCATTTTTACTATGGGTTAAACCATAATCAAATTAGTACTTGTAATTTTTTCCATTATTTCTTGTTATTTTCAAAGTCTCCGATTTATATCTCGATATCCCCCCCCCCTGCTCCACTTTTTCCTTACCCTACATCCCAACACCACCTACAGCCGCCATCTAATGCTCTGTATATCAAGTTTGAGTTTTGAAAAAAAAAAAAAAAAAAAAAAAAAACCAACGAAAATATCAGCTCCTACAAAAAGATCCATTCTTTAACTCTTTTGCCGGTATTTAAACAATTGGGTAACAACTGTTCCCTTGTTTAACTGCTTCAATTGTGGATTGAGCATCAAAACAAAGTCAAGTGTAACATGTATTGTTTCTTATCTTTATACTTGATAAAGAATGTACTACAAATGTGACATACATCCTCATGCTTGATAAAAAAGTATATTACAAATTAGGCATTGTTAAGTAGTAATTAGACATTGTATCTTATTTTTTGCTAGCTCTCTGGTATCAAATGTCACAAATAATTATACAGATGTAACCAAAGAAGATTTCTAAGTATATATTTGTGACTAAATCATAATGTTCAAAACGATTTTGTCACCGTTACAACGTTTATGAAATTAGAACCAAACATTAAGGATTATGATTTTTCCTAAAGAAAAAACTATTGATTAGGGTTATGATGGCGCATTATTTGTGAGAGCCATATGTTATAGCCCATGATTAGTTCAATTCAAAAGAAAAAAAAAATTCTATTTAAAGATGAGACCACTATAGACAACCACTATATAAACAGGGCCAATGTAACCCCAAGAAATATCATATCTTAAATAATTATTATAATCAATATATAATAAATGTAAATGCTTATGAAGATTTCACTTGTGTCATGGCTTTCTCATCTAGCTTAAGAAGCGCAAAACTTATATAAGAGTTCTTAGATATCAATAAAGGGAAGTAAAACCAACCTTGTCCATTCAAGCAAGATTACCTTCAGCTTGTGCAATGTATCGCAGCAAGCTTGAATTTCCTTCGCTAAGACAACTGAGGTTGGCTTCCCTACTTTTGTCAACACTATAGCTTTAATCTCACTAGAATCAGCACCTAGTAAAATTGAAGTATATTAGACACTGGCTAATCTTAAGAATCAAAAAACACAATAGCATTTCGGACAAAAACAAACACACACACACACACACACACACAAGCCTTACGCAGCCGTGCGATCAATGCATAGTGAACTATTCTTTCACCTTTTGCTAAAGACAAAATAGCCTTCTTCCAGAACATGCCCATGCCCAAGTTTGAATAACCCTCAGGTTTGGGCCTATGATTTGACCCCCGAATATCCCAAGCCCGACAAATGACCATAGATTAGAAACCATAACATTGAGGAGGTCCGGTTCAAGAAAGCACTAACCTAGACTTATAAAGTGAAAGGAAGAACAACGCCCCCCCCCCCCAAAAAAAAAAACAGGGAGACAGAGAGAGAGAGAGAGAGAGATCTAACGTACTATATTCCAAACTTGTATCCAGTATCTCCATTTTATTGGGGGCAAAGATAAATAGAGACAACATGGGCCTTCTGTCTTTATGTCTATACATGTAATGCAGTCATGACTGGTATGGCAAAATGGAGAACTTACGCAAGAAAAGAAGGCATCAATTTCATTCAACTGTTAATACAAAAAATTAAAATAAATAATTACAAGAGTTGTAATTGCTAACTGACAGTGCATACACCCATAGCCAGTAAAAAAGTATATTTACTACCTTCCATGTCCATAGCAACAAGCCTGCGCCAATAAACAATTGCTAGAAAGAGAAGTCGTCTAAGGATGATTCTGCCCAATCAATTAGCATTGGCTACTAGTGACTAACCTTCAAAGGGTACTCAGAGCAGCTGCATTGCAGAAGTCCCCTTCCCATGATTTGATTGTTGGTTATTACTTCCCCCATATGTCTACACATGCTAATGGCCTTGAATTATTTCTTTAGGCATGCATCTGGTTTTACTTCTCTCTACAATCCCAATGGATTTCCTCTCAAAAGCAAGAGCATGAATCTCTACCGTGTTGAGCAGTATCAACCAAAATGATCGAATTTTGTTCTTGACTGAGAGAAAGTTGTGCCATACATTTACTAGCCTTGTTACAGGTCACTTGTAAATTAACTAATCATACTTACGTCCATACATTCTTGCACCTGTTAGGGAAACGATAACATGCTTGAACACCACATGTGGAACAGGACCTCCGCCATTTAGAAGATATCTGGTAACCACAAGTACTGAGGCCACCATCAAACAAATCGTTAGAAATGGTGAACGCTATCCCTAGATGCTCAACATAATGATCCAAATACATTGCTTACAGCAGTAGCCATTGTTTTGCATAGCGCACTATTAAGCATGCCAATTCACATTAGACATGTCAAAATGCGATTTCTAAACAAGGTCAAAACCACAAATAACTCTCTAAACTTTGGACCTACTTTCAAATTGTCTCCTGAACTCTTATCGTCGTTAATGGCTCCTCAAAACTTTAGAAATACTCTCAATGTGCCCCATCGTGGACAACGTTAAGTTTCTATCAGGTCTCTCCCTCAATTATTCACAAAAAATTTAAATCAAACCTCCAAATTGTACATTCGACTCATTTTCTTCCTCTTTCTTCTCTAAATTTCTAGCAAAAGTCAACATTTTTCGATAAACTCTTTTAGGTCTCGACTTCTGTGTTGTCGAGTGATAATTTTAAAATTTGTAATCCCAGCTCCATCCACTTATGGGGTTTATTGACTTCTATTCTAAAAGTTTTATGAGAATTAGCTGCAATAAAAGTTTAGGGGACTCTATGAGGAGGACTAAAGTTTAGGGGGTTATGTGTGATTCTGGTCTATAAACAATATCTAGGAGGGGGGGTTGTAAGAAGCCACTGCTATTCTAGCCTATTACCCAAGAGCAATGAATGCATAGGTACAAGTGTTAGTGAAGAGGCGCTTGTGTTAAGCAGATAATGTTACGTAAAGAAATGGCCTTATTCTGGTGGGAAAAAATATAAACTGTGCAAAGTGGAGTGCTTTCCTTTTACTTGTTTAGGGCTGCCAGTTGCGGAAAATACAAGGCTAATTTAGGATGGTGCGATGGGAGATCTGTGCGAAGGCCAGCACGTTGAAAGATGGAATCGCCTGCCAAAAGAGTAGAAAGCCCTCAGGAAAATTACTTGATCCAACCTCCTCATGTCCAGAAGAAGTGAGAGCATTGCATTAATGAAATAGGCTGCGAAAAAGAATGGATTCTTTCCCATATGTTTTGGAAATGTTTATGGGGGACGAATGTGACTGCACAACTCCAACAAGATCTCTGTTATTTCACTTAGCTAACCCATTTTAAGCAAGAGGATTGACACAACAAATTGCGGAAGCCTGAACAATTTCATGCACTCTAGGATAGCTCAAAATGCATTGTTTGTATACTTTGTTCCATTCCTACCCAATATTTATATGATACGTATGGACATGCTATATGTTTTCTATCTTGTCGCGTTGAAATGGTGTTAGAAAATGCTAGGGTCAAGATGCATAATACTTTTCATGACAGAGAACCAAGTAAAGGGTGGCACATTCTTGCCTTAAATATATGCCACCATGATATCAATGTTCTAGTTTCACTCTCCAAATGTGAGTGCTCTCAACCACGGGGAATTCATGGAGAACCCAAAGAGTAGAAATTAATTTATGTGAATTTAATTTTTTTTTTTTTTTTTTGTACAAAGATTTGAACCTAAAATCACCAAATTGGGGAAGGGAGGTTTGTACTACTAAGCTGTCCCCTAGTCTGTGTTGGGCTTATGCTCTTTTTGGCTCAATCTTGCCACATACATAAGCATTAAAAAACCTAGTATCTCTCTGTTTTTTTTTTTGGTGCATGGAGAAGAAAAGAGCAAAACAGATGCTCTTTTTGGCCCAATCTTGCCACATACATAAGCATTAAAAAACCTAGTATCTCTCTCTTTTTTTGTTGGTGCATGGAGAAGAAAAGAGCAAAACAGCACAAACGAAACACAAAAGACCCAGAAGGGATCACCGGGAAGGGGAGAACTCAGCTTCTTCCTGACCCAAGAAGTGCCAGCCGCATCTTGTTGCAGAAACCTTACCACTTCTGCTGGAGGAGTATCACCTACATGCACACCAGGATCAGCACCTTGACCCAATTCAGCAAGCTTGTCTGCACATTGATTGGCCTCTCCAAAGATGTGACTTATCTCAGCTATTCCCAGAGCATTCATGGCATCTCTGCAGTCCAGGATCAAGTTCTTCCAAGGGTGGTTTTCCCCTACATCCTTGATAATTGCACTGACTACTAACAGGGAGTCACTCTCCACAAACAAAGGACCCAACTTCCTTCTTCTGGCAATCAGTAGACCCTCCTTCAATCCCCAAAGCTCTGCCATGTCTCCTTGAGCTGCGCCTACGTTAATCCAGAAACCCAAAAGCCAATCGCCCCTACTGTTCCTGAAAACACCACTCGCACTCGCCTGCCCTTTACCCAGCATCGCGGCCCCGTCCACATTGAGCTTAACTGAGCCTTCAGGAGGTTTCTTCCAACTGATATACAAATCCTCTTTCCTCCTGATGACCTGGCTATCTGGTCTACCACCTTCACCATGCTCATCACTCTGTCAATTATAGCGAGGGGCGGCCCCGACTTCTTCTGGTGAATCCAACAGCATCTATCTTTCCAAATGCTCGACACTGATCAGGAAAGTCTGATCCTCCTCCTCCAGGTCCAATTTGTACTTCTGCTCAGCACCTTTCTCAACCATTCGAAGATACAATCCTCCCAGAATTTTTTCACCTTATCTATACCCTGAGCCAACTTGGTCCAAATGTTTTTCACATGCCTGCAGTCCCTAAGGGCATGCTCTACCGATTCCTCTTCCTCATTGCAGATGGAACAAGTTCCCTCCTTTATAATGCCTCTCCTCTTGAGCTCAACATTTGTCAAGATTCTTCCCCAGGCAGCCATCCAAATGAAGACCTTCACTCTCTCAGGGTACTTTCTCTTCCATACGCATCCCCAATCACCTCTAACTGCAGGCTGGTCCAAAGCAAACCTCTTCTGAACCCAATAGGCCGAGGCCACCGAGAAATCTCCATCCCCTTTTTCTTTCCAAAATAGAAAGTCTTGTCTGTTTCTGTCGCTAGGGATCATTATCGCTCTGATTTCCTCCACTTTCTCTATTGGAAGGACAGCAAGGAGCTCCTCACGCTTCCAATTACCTTCATCATCCCAAAAGTGACCGACTTTGGTATTAGCACTGCAGTGATCTTGAGGGACTGTGGCCTTGGTTACCAACTCTTCCTCACCCACCCACTATCATGCCAAAACCTAATGGACTTACCATCACCAATTCTCCATTTCAAACCCCTCTTAAGGCACTCTCTACTGTTACATATGCCTCACCACACAGCTGAGGAGTTCTCACATTTTTTATACTCCAAAAGGTTCTCCCCCTTTGAGGCACTTATGCTGCAGAATTTTGCTCTAAAAATTACCTTCCTCTTTCAAAATTCTCCATCCCAACTTTGCCATTAAAGCTATATTGCTCTCTCTCATGCACCTGATACCTAAACCGCCATCCCTTTTTTGCTCGCAAACCTTACCCCATCTCACCAAGTGAACCTTCCTCTTCTCTTCATCGCTTCCCCAAAGGAAGTCTCTATTTAATTTGTCCAATTTCTTGCAAGTATTCTCGAAAGCCAGGACGACTGCATTGTATAGAGAAGAATAGAAGCTGTGACCAATTGTATTAGAGTCTTTCTCCCTGCAGTGCCGAGGAGTTTAGCTTTCCAGCTGTTGACCTTGTTTTGAACTTTTTCCGCCACCTGGTTGTAAAAGTTTTTATTAAGTTTACCGTGAATAGTCGGCACTCCCAAATAGTTTCCTAAGTCCTCTGTAAGAGAAAATTTGCTGCAAGCTGCCAGGGATTCCTTAAGGTGTCTAGGAGCCTTAGGAGAGATCCACATCTTAGATTTGCTAGGGTTGACTTGAAGGACACTTTCCTCAAAGAACTCCTTCAAACAACTCCGGATATTGCTAAGATTCAAGTGCTCCGCTTCGGCAAAAAGAATCAAATCGTCTGCAAAAAAGAGGTGGGAAATGTTAGGCCCCTTCTTGGATGTTTTGACAGCCTTCCAAGATCCTTTCTTCACTTTCTCCTGGATCATGCAAGCGAGTCTTTCCATCACCAAAAGAAAAGGATACGGAGAGAGAGGGTCCCCTAGTCTCAATCCCTGCCCGGGTTTAAATGGAGGAAGAGCCTCTCCGTTTCAAATAATGGAGGTGTCACCATTGGCAACTGCGAACATAATAAGCTTAACCAAATTCTTGAGCACATTTATCTCCAGCAACACCTTAGCCAAATATTCCCGGTTGACGTTGTCGTAGGCCTTCTTTAGGTCTATCTTGATGATCATCGAGTGATTTCTACTTTTGGACAACCTGATGGAACGGATCACTTCTTGTGAGACCACAATATTGTCGAGAGTACTCCAACCCTCTCTAATCACAACTAAAACCCTAAATACTACATTTAATAGATAAATAATTAAAAAAAAGCCATTCCCAATCTTCAAAATATGAATCGTGAATACCCATCAATAAGTTATTATTAATGGTCAGGCTTCCTACTATCAGAATGATATCTGGGGATCATTCACTTTCTTGCTCTTGACAGTCTTACCAAAACCTATGGAGTTCTGACCAATAATCTTCATTAAACTACCAAAGACCCCTTTCTCCTTATATCCTTAGCCCAAAAGCCAACAAATAGGAAGGCATTTTCCACCATCTCACTACCCACTTATTTCTTCTTTTACAGGACTCTCCCCAATTCTACCTCTTGTGCATTTGGGGACACTTGTTTCAGCCTAGCCAACTAAAAAGGGTTTGAGATTCGAGTATCTTTCTCAGTTAAAGTTTCAGAGTGTTATCCATTTTCACCACTCCTCTATTTTACTAATCTAATTATCCTTACCATATTAGACCAACAAAATTGAATTACTAACAGCCTGCACAATGTTTCATCAGTATGCGTTGTTGTTGACATAAGCATTCACATTTAGCTATGTCTTAGTGTACTAATGTCATACAGAAAAAATAAAATAATTACACCACTCTATGTTTAAACATAGTTAAATTTTGTTCATTAAAGCATTAATTTTACCTATAACCATGATTTTCGAAATATGAATGAAAGTGGAATTTTAAGTATCTTCTTCAACAATGACATTTTTACATATTTTATGTTTATCCAACTATGCACAAATATAGAAAAATATTTCTGCAATTGTATGGAAAACACATCATAGAGATACATATTAATTATGGCTCTGGATAAAAGATATTACAATCCACAAGCTCAAGCACTGAACATAAGCTAAAGAAACAATAATAGCAACAATAAAAACAAGTTAACAAAAAAAAAAGAACCACCCTTAACCACCCTCTTAAGAATCAGAAAAATATACATCAAGAAAATACAAATAAAATAAAACAAAGAAGGCAATAACTAAACAGAATAAAAGGACCCTCTCAGACGCGAACAAATGACAACCAAGTCAAAAGGCACATTAACTAAAAGCTACTATCAATAGGCTATTGCAAATGCCAGCTATAGAATCTGTTGCCATTTAATGTTTAAAGCAAACTGCCTCTAAAATTATATATCGGTTTTATTGACATCTATTAGACTATTTTTTTGTCAAGTTCCTTAAACACTTGATATTTATTGAGAAGATACATGTTTCACTTTGTAGAAGCTGATAACCCATGACTCTAGGGATCAGTTGAAAAAGGAGGAGAAGAGACTACATTATGATATTGACTCAATTGGCTTGGGTGTCAAACACACCCAGCAACACTTGTATTTATAAATATGAAAAAGAAGCATTTCCAACATAATAAATATGATTTCTAGTTCCTAAGACTCATATTTCCTAGAGGATTTTCTCCTATTTCCAATAGACCTTTCTTACCATTTCCACCACTACCCATCAAGATGGAGCATATGGATGATATGCACCATGTTTGATACAAATATAATGACTTATAATATGGAACTCTATAATCTCAGTAGATGTAGCTCTCATAGGCTGAATACTACTGGTTCCACATTTGTAACGGTTATGATTCCACAGGATCAGCAGCTCCAAAGATGCTTGTCTCAACTGTGCTATAAGAATGAGATGAAGGTGTTGGGCAATGATGACAATTGAGACAGTCGACTAAGGATTGAGGCAACTAAGAAATTGGACCAAGGACTGAGGCAACTAAGAAATTGGACCAAGGACTGAGGCAACTAAGAAATTAGACCAAGGACTGAGGACTGCTTCTGATTTGCCGGATGCAACTGAATATATTGGACAAGAATTGTTGAGGTGACTGATAAAATTTGACAGATTTTTTTAAAAGAATATTGAAGCTTCCGCCAGACTAGATGGCAGAAGATAGCGTATTTAAAGCTTCTTCCTGACCAGATGGCAGAATACAACACGTTTTAATCTTCTGCCCGACCAGATGGCCGAAGTAGAAGAGCTTAATTGGATGAAGGATGATAAGCAACAACTAAAGCTTGACGGGAAGCTGATTGGACTCGAGTGGCTCGATGCTGACATGCAAGTTCATATTTTGACGGGAAGCTGATTGACCTCCGGCTGGGGACAGGCAGAGGATGTTGGCTCTCAAATAAGATGACAAAAAATTAAGATGACTAAAGCTTGACAGGAAGCTGATTGGACTCGAGTGGCTCGGTGCTGACATGCGAGTTCATATTTTGACAGGAAGCTGATTGACCTCCGGCTGGGGACAGGCAGACTATGTTGGCTGTCAAATAAGATGACTTAGCAAGGTAAATATCGCTAAGGTAAATGACCACATCTTGTTCATATTTTAGATAATGTTGGCCTTCAAATAACATGGCTCTCAAGTTCATATTTTTCTTTCATTTTGCAGACAGACCAGATGCTGCAGAGATGCTGAATTTTTTGCTGACATACTAGATAAAACAAGTGAAATAATTGGAGAAGACTTGCTGGACTGAGACAGGTAGAATGAACAAGATGAGATTCTGGACCACTTTGCTGTGATGACTGAAAAAATTTAACAAGGATTTGGCTACTGATGAAATACCAACTTGGGAAACTTAGGAATAAACCAAGAAATGTTTTCAGTGATGAGATGAATTTTCTTAAGGACTGCTTGACCTGATGGCAGACCCACAAGACAAAGGGAAGAGCATGACAGAACACTGTTCCAATACCAAGTTGAAGAAGGACAAGAACAGTATACATTATGATATTGACTCAATTGGCCTAAGTGGTTAAACACATCCAGCAACACTTATATTTATACATATGAAAGAGAAGTATTCCCAAGATAATAAATATGATGCATAGTTGTTCCTAAGACTCTTATTCATATTTCCTAGAGAACTTTATTAATTTTTTCCCATTTCCAATAGACGCTATTAGTTCTTCCTTACCATTTCCAATAAGATCAAATATGTTCAACTTCAAGCAATAGATTCAAAGTCAAGTTTCTCGCTTCTTGCTTGAGTCTCATGGAAGGAAAAATGTTCTTGAAACATAAACTTACCGAAGAATCCCCATTACAAGTTAAAATAAATAAATAAATAACAATGATAAAAGAGATACAATAGCCCTCACATGCCCAGGAAGCTGCCATGGCAGACCAACCAATTTAGATAAATGGTGTATTTTAATTCAAACCTGGTAGCCCAAGGAATGTCAGGCTCAATAGCAATTCTCATGATGATAAGTATAAAAAGAAAATAATAACAACAAAAGCACTTTGGAATAGCCACATTTCTTACCCAAAAAGGAAAAAAAAAAGATTTGATTTTTACTTAATGACACAATAAACATTTTCTAACTTTCCAGTTTAAAAAATTTTAAAATAACAAACCCGGTCAATGAAACAGAAGGTACCATATTTCTCGCATTCATCCCTCTCCAGTTCTTTTAGTAGCATAACAGATGGTGTTAGGAATTCCATTTATCTCCTGGACATGTGTTCTCCACCATGTGGCTCTACAATGTCCCTTGCATTGTTTGAGGTTAGTCAAAACAACATTGATTAAACACTTATCAAAGATGAAAGAAGTTAAGAACTTCCATGGAAAGACTCAATTGACTTCAAGATTTCTCCAATTAAATTGATAATATTATATGGAAGAGAGAGTGTGTGTTGAGAAAGAATCGGAGACACAACTGTTGTCTTGTGCTCCTTTTATCTGTGTGCGTCTATGCTTTGAAATTTGATTTGGAATTCCAATGTTGGAAAAATGGATTCTTCACCAACAGCACAAAGACCATACCTGTTCTGTTTGCCCGTTACGAGCAAAGGGGATGTAACTCAAATAGTAGACCAATTGTTTAGCACATAAGAGGTACAGGTATCGATACCCTCGTATCTCCATTCTACACCTAATTTTTAAAATTCGTTTAATTTTCTTTTGAAAAATTCATAACATTTTTTTATGGTATTTGGACAAGAGACTAGTATAATAATCAATATAAGTCTTCCTAGCATAAATTCTTCAATCTTGTATAAGGAAAATTGATCTCTAGGTCTACTGGTATTATTAGTAGGAAAAATGTATGCTATAACAACTAAAAAAAAAAAGATCAATGACTGAGTTAATAAAATTTAATAAGAGACACAATTACGTTAATGTTGCTAGATTGATCCAAGATAAGCGAGTTCATGTCCAATTTTCTACACAGGAATTCAATATGGCTTAAAAGTGAACAAAATAATGTGGTACAATTTTTTTTCATTATCATAATATTGAAGAACTTTACTATGTATTTATCAAAATCATGAAAGCTAAGTTCGTATCAAATATTATTGTTTTCATAAACTTAGTTTTTTGTTTAAATTTCTATACTTTAATACTTAATTATATTATCATTAGATTTATAATTATTTTCATAATTAAAATATCTCGACCATAGACTCTATTCTTTTTTCAAACATAACAGAGGTTTAAGAAAAGTAGTAGTACCTCCTCCCAATTTATGAGTACAAGTAAATCAAATATAAAATGGATCAAACGCTTGCCTCTCTTGATCCAAGTGGGAAACTGAAATAAAGTTATTTGGGGAAAAAATAGCAAGAGTTTCACCACTTTTTTGTTACATAGTTCCACAATTGAATGTGATATTTATTTTAAAAGAAAAAAGTCTTAAGTATATTCATAAAGTACTGGATGCCTACCAGCCTGCAAGCTATTCAGAAACCAAACAAGTAATAGGTTGATTATTTGAATCCACACATAACATAATTTCCAATTTCTCATTTTCTTAAATAAACTATGAGTAAACAAAACTTTATTATTTTGTATATTAGAAAAGGAACTATCAGCCCATTTGTGAAAGTTGAAATTAAGTAGACTTCTCAATGTTATATATATATTGATATAATGATGATTTTAGTTTTTTAAGGAAAATTTTGGTTTTTACTGCTAGACTTTATAATTGTTATTAAAAAAATTAATTTGAATTTCTCATTTTCTCAAATAAATTATGAATAAACAAAACTTCATTAATTATATATTGAAAAATTATTATGAGCTCATTTGGGAAAGTTGAGATTAAGAAGATTTCTCAATATAAAATGTTATTGATATAATTATAAGCTTAGTTTTATTTATGAAAAAAATTGATTTTTATTTGTAAAATTCAATATTTTTAATAAAAGAAATTGTTTTACTTAAAAAATATTACTGATGTAATAAGATAAAATAGAGGCAAGTGTAAATAATTAACAAGTTAAGATTTCTAAAACAAACCCTAAATGTACCTCTCTCTCTCTCTCTCTCTCTCTCTCTCTCTCTCTCTCTACCAGGTCAGCACCTTTGACCCATGACGAAAGTTTACCACCTGGTTAAAGATGGACTTAGTAGACCCTACGCACCGGAGTAAGGTCTATCATAACAAAACATATAAATAAGTTGAAATAAGGTATGCCTTAGGGCTACCATATGTCACGCATCTGGCTTTTCCTCAAACTACACATGTGGCACGCACTTAGAATCAACAATCCAAAGGCATCAACCAACAAGCAATGTGGAGGCAAGTATGTTGTACAGTGTATTGCATATAACAAGATTCACTTGAGCGAATGGTTTTGTAAGCAAGCAAATAAATGAAAGCAAGAAAGTAGGTAGCACACAACTGAAGGCATATTAAGCTTTGTTAAGTAGAAAGAGTGATTAAAACTTGCTATTGTGGAAATCTATTCCAAAGGTCGAGAATAGGTTTATTAGACTTATTGTGTTCTAGCCCCTTGTCTCCTAACATGAGGAAAAATTGAAACATTACCAATAAAAAATGGAAACCTATTTACAAAGGTACTACTCCCACACTATTCCTCCATGCAGTCCGCCTTGTCAACAGTGGACCATAACTGAAAAAAGGTCTAAAGTATTGAAACCTATTTCAAAGGTACTATTAGTACACTACTACACCATGCGGTTGAAGCATGGTGCTTGGCCTCAACAAGGCAGACCATGACACCGTGGCAGGCAATTAGTACATCCATTTAAAAAAAAGGAAAAAAAAGTGTATTTTTAATCCAAATATGGCAGCCCCTGATGCATATCAGGCCCAATAGAATTTCTCTCTATGATAGCATAGAAGGAAAGAAAACAACAATAGGAACACTTTTGAATAACCACATTTATGGCCCAAAAAAGAGAAAAAGGAATTTGAGTTTCATTATATTGCATAAAACAAATTTTCTAACTTTCTGGTTTAAAATTTTGAACAAAAGGTACCATACTTCTGGCATTTATGCCTCCCAAGTTCCTTTAGTCTTAGTGGATCATATGTGGAATTCCATTTATCTCCTAGATGTGTATTCCCCACCATGTAGCACTGCAATGTTCCATTTTGTGCTGCTTGAGGTTAGCCAAAACAACATCGTTTAAACACTTGAATGAAACAGGATGGTGATCCAGACTAGAATTGGAACCTCATCTAACAAACAAAGCCCCTAAAGTAACAAACACTGGCCATCTATATTGATATTCGGTCTTTGTATTTTACTATTTAACAATAAAAGGAGAAAGATAAATGAGATATCCAATTAAGCAAGATATGAACACAATTGCAAAGATCTGGAAGAATGTTTATTCCTATTCAGGATCTACTCACAAAACCATCTATTCAATATATGTTTATTAATGTAAATGCCAACCAAAAAAACCTCACCTTGCTGTGCATCAGCAATGCCATATCATCTGCTTCAATGCGATTCCATTAGCTAGAATCTCATGGTAGGCCAAAGAGAATGCAGTTTCTGTAACATGAAAGAAACATAAAAATACTTTCAAAAGTCATTATTTGCCTCAACTTAATTTAGATCAACATTCAATGACATGCACATTAATTGAACAAACTACGAGGTTAAATTTTCCATATTGATGCCTTTTATATCAAACAAGCAGTTATCAACATAACTCATGCCAGAAGTAGCAAATTCACTTGGCTTGAGAGAGGGAGTTACCATGGAGATAATTAGGAATATCCATCATACAGCCTCTTCCCTAACGACAAATTGAAGATCACCAATATTGAGATCATTTCATACGATTTTGCTTGAGGCCGAGTGGTTGATGGCTACGATCTTGAAAACCGGTATAGTTCTAAATAAAGAACTATCGACGGTTCGAATCCCTCTCTCAAATGAATTTTCAAAAATTCATTTGCGCAAGAACAAAGAAGCTGTAGGGTACTTGATTGGACAAACATGATTAATGCAACTATTCTGCTACGCTTCAGAATAAAGAAACTCCAAATAAAGAATAAAATTAAATCAATTTTAACTTCCCTTTGGGTTTTCCCAAAATCTCAAATTAGGGCATTTTGGGTGAGTTGAACTTAAAAATTACATATACTAATTGGAACTCTGATTGGGGTTTCACAAATGGAATACTTGATATTCATCGAAGGAAATGATCAGTAGTTTGACATGAAAACCCAAAACCATGGAAGTTAGAATGCGATCAGAAAACTCAGGCCGTTAGGGTTTCTCCCCCACCCGGGGTTTGATCGGGGTTTCAAATTGTTAATCACAAATCAAACAGTAAAATTTGTAAAAATAAAATAAAATAAAAGCTAATCAAGATTGTAGCAGACGAATCAACAACAGTAAAACCCTAACCAGAATTCAAATCATAAAAGAACTATAGGAAATGAAACATCAAGAATAAGGGGGGAGAGAGAGTGTGTGTGTTACAGCGCAGAAGCAAAGATGATAGAACTTCCATGCAAGGACTCAATCGACTTCAAGATTTTCTCCGATCGAATTGACAATGGGGCCGGCGAGAGAGGAGGCAGAGAGAGACTTCTTGAGTTGAGATCGCTTACCGCCCAAAGGGGATGTAGCTCAGATGGTAGAGCGCTCGCTTAGCATGCGAGAGGTACGGGGATCGATACCCCGCATCTCCACTCTATTGCTGGCTTTTTGACCTTTTTGTGAAAAGATTCACAATGACTTGGTCTGGTGTGATCAATACAGAGATAATGACTTGGTGAAATCAGTACAAAAAAAAGGAAAATTTACTATGTATCTTTCATAATCATGAAATTTATGTCATGAAAAATTAAAGAAAAAAAAAAAAAACAAAAGTTTCAACACATTGCATGTGTTGATCATTTGACATGATGTAATTTCCAAGTTCTTGTTTTCTTAAATAAACTAAGTAAAAAAAAAAAATTAATCAGGTTTACCATAAAAATTATTAATTTTATTCTTTTGAAAAAAAATATTTATAAAACTACATTTTTTTTATTAAAAACTAATTCCAGTTTTTAATTTTCTTAAATTATTTATATTTAAATAAAGCTATATTAATTATGTATACCGAAAAAGTACTCAGAGTTAGCTTGAGAAACTTGAGATTAAGAAGACTTCTCAATATTAAAAATTATTTATAAATTAAAAATTTTAGTCTTCTTTATAAAAAAAATAATTTTTTTTTTTTTACAGAATCCACATTGCTTTTATTTATACCATTTGAAATTGTTAATATATTGTTTTTCTTATATTGATATTTTGATAAATTTTTATCATAGATGGAGTTTAAATATAATTTTAAATACACGTAAAGAGAGATTAAACTAGATAGGGAAAAAAAGGAATTTATCTAAAAATCGATTATAAAATCATTAAAATTTTAGTTGCGAGAGTCAAATTTGATAAAAATTATCATTAGAAAGTAGAGAAATCGAAATCCAAAATATTTTAATAAATTTTGTTATAATTTAAATTATATAATTACTTTAAAGTATGTTTAGAAAATTATTTGTAGCTTTGGGTTATCATTATTTATAAAATTTTGTAATTTTAATATTAAATTGAATAAATTTAAATAGACCGCAAAATTTTTGTTACGGTAAGGAATGAATTTACAAGCATCATACACGATAGAAAATAATATTAATCGTTACTATATATCATATCATCACCAAAATAATATTTCTATTTAATCCATGCACTTGTTAATGATATCCGGATAAATAAAGAAATTAATGAACTTTTAGAAGGTCATATGTCTTAAATCAAATGCATTTTTTGGTTCTCTCTTTAATTATAGAAGATTTTAGATAATGTTTGAAGAGCCCATTTTAGTGAAACCTAGATAGAAAAAGAGATGGATATGGACACATTGTTGCCTGTTGCCACTTAAGGCAATCTAATGCTGGTTAAGTAATTAATCACTATTTTACATTTAACAGTAAACATATAAGTGTTTTATTGGATTACAGGATTGGATGAGGGGATTGTGACCAGTAGATTATCTCATCTGAAATTAAGTATTTTATTTATTTATTTGATAAATATGTAATATTCGGTAACCATATTGGTCATTCTAAATTTAGTTTTAGGTGGATTGGACCCTTTAGGGGTAAATCTCTCTTGCATTTATTTTTTTCACACATAAAACTTGAATATGATATTTTATTAAGGAGAAACGAAGGATCAATTAAGTGTTTTAATGTTAATTAAGTAAATATTTCTAAATAATTTCTTATTTATCATTTTGGGGTAAGACCATTTTTCCTCTCCTTTGGATTGCAACATGGTTTTTTAAAAGCCTTTGAGATGGCAAAGAAAATTATTATGTTCACTTCTACTCGGGAAAAACTACTTAGTAATCAATTTTTTTTATCATCGTTATCTGAAAATTATATTTTAATTAATTTGATTTGAATATTTATGAGATCGTATTTAAGAAACAACTCTCTTAATTTAATATTTTTTATTTTTAAGTTTCAAATATAAAACTTGATAAAAAAATCTAATATGTCATCCCACTTAAACCGGCCATTAATTACTCATAAGCAATTAATAAGAAAGAGTGACTTTGAATTAAGAATTTTTTATGAATACGTTGAGTTATGACTATAGGCTCTGCAACATGAATTTTTTTTTGATAAATTATATTTTTTCCTCCTGTAATTTGATCGAAAACCACGTACTATTTTTATAGTGAAAAATATCCATTTATATTCTTGTGATTTTAAAAATTGTGACAAATGGACGGAACCGTGAAAAAAAACGAAAAGGTCACGGGAACACATAAAATATCAATTATACCCTCGCTCTCTCTTCTCTTCCACTGCCGAATGAAAGAAACAAAACAAAAAACAAAAAACAAAAAACAAAAACTACGAAAAAAAAATACACCACAAAAAAAAAAGAAATCCAACTTTTTCTCTATCTCTCTGTCTCCGAGAAATGTACCAAAATAACTTTTTAAAAAAAAAAATTTAAAAAAAACCTAAGGGGGAAAAAATTTCCCCAAATGACCCATATTTGTCGCGGGTTGAACCCGCGACCGTATTTGTCGCGGGTTGAACCCGCGACAAAGCCACATGTTGCATCCCGGGAGGGTTTCGAGCGTGTCAGGCTTTCCGCGTTTTCCCAACGTGGAAAGCCTGGCCTTCCAGTCAGGCCGCGATACGTGGCATCCGCATTCTTCACTCGGCTTCACTTCTTCTCCCATTTTTCATTCGAAGTCTCCGCTTTCCTCTCCTCCTCTCCTCCTCTCCTCTCCTCTCCTCTCCTCTCCTCTCATCTTCTCTCACGCCTCTCCTCTTCTGCAAACGAAGAACCCTAACAGAAGGGTCCCGAATTTTTCTAGATCTATCAATTTAGAGGAAAAAAAAGCTGCTGAAATTGCTGAAATTATTGGAGCATTCAAGATTAGACAATATTTTGTCCAAAAATTTCAAAGGTATAAAATTTTTCCTATCTCAATTTAAATTATTTTAGATGCATAATTTTATAATACTGTGTATTTGTAAATACAATTGATATTTTAAACTCAGTAGATTTGTATGACATTTACTGTTAATTTTTAATTAATGACATTTTTAATTAGGTTTTAGTGAGATTAATTAATTTAATAAATATTAAATATGTAGTTAATATAAATTAATATGAAATAGTAATAGTTATATTAAACTAATAACTATTATAAAAATTATAGTTGAAATTATTTTAAATGACTATAATTATATTAAATGATTTTTGATTAAAATAAAAAATTTTAATATAAATGACTATAATAATACTTATAAAATAATACTTATAAATATTAATGTTGATGTTTAAAAAATTTACGTTAAAATATTTTAAATTGAACGATTATATTTAAAATTAAAATGTATTAACGTGTAAATGGTACAATATATTAATATTTTTAGTTTAATATAAAAGTATTAGTAAAAATTAAAAATATGTATCAATTTTTTTTAATAATTTAAATTTTTATTTCAAAATTATTTAATAAATGATTTTAGTTAATATTTAGTAATTTAAATCAAAATATTAAAATTATTAAAATTAGTATTTGTATGAAATTGAAAATTTATTTTTATCATTCCATTATTAAAATTAGTATTATAAATATAAAGTGAGTTTAGGGTTTTAGATTAAATTTAAATATAATGAAGATTAAAATTTTGTTAGTAGTAAGTTAATATAATAATTTAGTAGTAATTATATTTTTATTGGTATTTTTAAATAAAAATAGTAATAGTTATATTAAACTAATAATTATTATAAAATTTGTAGTTTAAATTATTTGAAATGACTATATTAATATTAAAATATTATACAATAAATTTAAAAATTTTAATATAAATGCCTATAATAATACTTAGAAAATATTATAAAATATATATTTACAAGTTAAAAATTACAATGAGGTAAATTAAATATTTGAAAATACTTTTAAATATTTTAAAAAATTATAAATTAATACTTTCAAAATACTTTCAAAATATTATAAAATATTATAAATTTTAAAATTTAAAATAAATGACTATATTTAAATATTTTTAAGTGATCATATTGTAATTAATGACTATATTAATCTATATAAAATTTGTAATTTAAATTATTTGTAATGACTTTACTTATATTAAAATATTATAAAATAAAATAAAAAGTTTTAATATAAATGATTATATTAATACATATAAAATATTATAAAATAAATATTTATAAATTATGAATTAAATTTAGAAATTAAATATTTGAAAATACTTTTTAAATATTTTAAAAGATTATAAATTAATACTTTAAAAATAGTATTAAATTTTATAAAATTTAAATTTTAAAATAAATGAATATATTTATTGTTTTAATAAATATAGTATTTATTGTTTTATTAATTGATTTAATTTTAAATTGTTGAATTTTTTGTATGTTTGTTTAATATTGATAAAATGTATAATTTATTTTTTTTTTATATTTATAGAATAATGGCGGATATAGTAAGTCTGTTATGTTATAGCAATGGTGAAATTGTGACGGGAGACGATGGAGTCCGTTATGACTGTGGTCCAACAAAGTTGATTAGGGTACGGAGAAATTGTAATTTTACTGAGTTGCTGAAAGTAGTATGCAAGGGTGTTCGAATAAATCTGTTGAGACAACATGTAGAGATTTTTCATCGGTTTCCCGTGTCGTATATGGGAGCTGGTAATGTAAAGGTTTGAATTGGTTCCGATAAGTGATGAGGACGATATTTTGAATTTGATGGAATTTGCGATAACTAGGGGAGTGGGTGGGACTATTGAGTTGTACATAAAATCATATGATGGTAGAGATTCTATAGTACAAGATTGTGATTATATGGAAGATTATCCGCATATCGAATCTCGAGTGGATGTTGCTTTTGCAGACGTAGATAATGATGTTGATGAGGAGGAAATGGCGGAAGAAGAGGCAGAAGAATATAATGAAGATGAAGAGGGAGATGATGAAATTGGCGATGGGAGTGGTGGCGGTGGTGCAAACCAGTTAATGGTCGGGCCTTCGTCAGTGTCTATAAACATTGGTGGTGGTAGGAGATATGGGGGCGGTGGAGTAGAGGAATCCATATCATTCATGACGATCGCACCGGGTGGTGATGGTTATGTGAGATTTGAGGAAGAACACAGATTGACATCTGATAGCTGGAGTTTCAGCGACGAATTGAAAATGGGTATGAGATTTGAGTCGAAAGAGCAGCTTATTCATGCTGTTAAAATGCATCATGTTGAACACCACTATCAATTTCGGGTTGGTAAATCAACCCCTGAACTTTGGACAGCAATTTGTATGCAAAGGGAAGAAGGTTGTACATGGAGGTTGCGTGCTTGTAAAACACGGTTACTTGGTGCATTTGTGATTACAAAGGTCGAGGGACCCCACACATGTGTGAATGCTGGGTTGACGCAGGATCATAGGCAGTTGGATTCAAATTTGATGGCTAGGCATTTGCTTAATTATGTGAGGGAAGATCCCAGCGTGAAAGTTTCTTTTCTTCGAACTGTTATGACCGAGAGAACGACATATGCAGTTTCTCGTAGAAGGGTTTGGGCAGCAAAGAGAAAAGCTATAGAGATGGTTTACGGGGATTGGGATGAATCTTACAAACAACTACCTCAGTTGTTAAATGCAATAGTGGAAAAAAATCCAGGGACACAGGTAAATTGGAAGTTGGGTCCACCTAATGCCAGAGGGGAACAGGTTTTTGAGGCTTTATTTTGGGCATTCGGTCCGAGTATCTTGGCTTTTAGGAGTTGTAGACCATTGATAAGTATAGATGGGACTCACCTTTATGGGAAATATAATCACAAATTGTTGATTGCATGCAGCATGGATGGAGCGAATCATATTGTCCCGTTGGCATTCGGATTGGTAGATGGAGAGTCACTCGCATCTTGGTCATGGTTTTTGCGATGTGTGCGAGAGTCAGTTGTTCGAGATAGGGAAGGTCCCATTTGTTTAATTTCAGATCGACATGAAGGGATAAGGGCAACAGTTGTATGTCCAGAGTTCGGATGGTCACCTCCCAATGCTGTGTGGCGATTTTGTATTCGTCATGTCGCTAGTAACTTCAACACGCACCACAAAAGTCAAGCTTGTAAAAGAGTCGCTACGATTACCGCGTTGCAACCACTGCGGAGGAAATTTGATTTATATATGGCGAAGATGAAGGAGATTAAAGAAGACGCTCCTGATTATTTTGCAACTATTTCTCTGGAACAATGGACTCTTTCTCATGATGGTGGTGTTCGTTTTGGATATATGACCACAAATATTAGTGAAAGTTTTAATGCCGTGTTAAAGGGGGCAAGAAATCTGCCGGTTTCTTCTTTGGTACTTAAAACTTTTTATAATTCCGTTAACTATTTTCAGACTCGTTTGGGAGAGGCGAATGCGGGAATTGGAAGAGGAGAGCGGTACACTAAATATACGTTCGCCATGTTAGGCAGATGGATGAATACGGCTAACCTTCATACCATCGTTTCTTTCAGTAGGGAGCATGGGATATTCGAGGTCGAAACTGGGAATAGACAGACACGGTATGGGTACAAGGGAGGCAATAAACACATTGTCAATGTACGGGAAAAGCATTGCACATGCGGGAAATGGCAAACTTATAAAATTCATTGCTCTCATGCAATTGCTGCATTAACACGGACGATAATTGATGTGCATATGATCGTCGAAAAATGGTATACATGGGAATATCAACTTAAGGTTTATGAGCGTAATTTTTTCCCCATTGGAGACCACTCGGCATGGCCCATTGATTCCTACCCTACAATAATTCCCGATATATCCCTGAGACGTCAGAAAGGAAGACCTAAATCATCTCGATATCACAATGAGATGGATCTTCGAGGATCTTCGAGGATCTTCGAGAATCTTCGACACGGACATCATGCGGTAGTTGTAGTGCTGAGGGTCATAATAGGAGGAGATGTCCGAGAAAAATGAGGTGCGGACTTTGTGGTCGAGAGGGTCACGATCGAAGACATTGTCCAACAACAAATTAATGAGATTTTCTTGTATTTGTATGATTTTCTAATTATTGTACTTCTTAATGTATACTATATTTTGAAAATTTAAACATGTTGCTGTATTTTTTTTATTATGCAATATATAACATATTTTTCTGAATATCAGATTTTCTTTTTGTGCATTGAATAATGTGGTTATATATTATTAATTTTATTTGTACATTTATATATTTATGCTAATTATTATACTTTTTTAAAATTTCAGATGGATCTCGGACCTACTGATCCGAGTCTTCTACGCTTGCAGCAAGGACACCGCTCTACTAGAGTTTGGGAGGGAGATGATACTGATTGGCTTGTCTGCCGTAGACGTGAGGCAGTATTACGACGTTTTGGGCATGACCATATTGACGATAAAGTAGTTCCTCTCCTACAGGCGTCGAGCTTTTTGGGGGTCGCTCGACTTCGTTTTATACAGTTGGATTGGCATCTCATCACGACTCTAGTGGAGAGATGGAGGCAGAAGACACACACATTTCATATGCGCCACGGTGAGCTTACAGTTACGTTACAAGATGTAGAAGTTATTTTAGGTTTACCTTTAGATGGGATACCCGTTATCGCTAGGACAACGGGTTTCTCGTGGATTGGGCTGTGTCAGAGATTATTAGGTGTTATCCCTCCTCGCTCGACTTTTAAGGGTCATTCATTGAGTATGCCATGGTTGTCAGATTTTATAGGTCACTTGCCCCACAATGCAGAATATGATCATATTTTGCGATGGACACGGGGGTATATATTACTATTGATAGGGGGTGTTTTATTTTCTGATAAGAGTGGTTATTATGTACATTTACAGTATTTATTAGTATTAGAGAATTAAGATTACTCTAGTCGTCGTAGTTGGGGTTCTGCGTGCTTAGCTTACTTGTACAGACAGCTTTGTATAGCATCGCACGCAGATTCGCATGAGATTTGTGGGGCTCTGATTCTTTTACAGATTTGGGCATGGGAGAGATTTTCATGTATTGCTCCTATTAAGCAATCTATATATGTCGAGGGGGATGGCCCATTGGCTTTGCGGTGGAGGACGGAATTTGATGTCACTTCCCTTTCTACACACGTCGTGACAGTGTATAGGGAGGCATTAGATAGATTGACGAACGATGATATCGTGTGGCAGCCTTACACTGAGGACGTGTTATCTTCCCTCCCCGATTATTGTCATGAGGGTAAGGATATTTGGCTGGCTCGGGTACCGCTTATCTGTTTCTCTATTGTAGAGTGGTACTTTCCAGATCGAGTGATCCGTCAGTATGGAGGAATTCAGGTCATTCCGGATCACTGCGATACTGAAGATCGATTACACGATATTAGCTTGCGTGGTTCACAGGAGATAGATTGGTCAGTCGAGTATGCCCGTTACATCGAGATTTGGAATCACCGATGGGATTATGTAGTCCCTATTGACACGTCAGTTGGACCCACTGTCCATAATTCTTACACCACATGGTACCGCACCATCTCTCGTATATTTATTAGTCGGCATGACACTTGTTTGGGATATGTGGTAAGTGTGTAATTTAAATTTTTTTTATTTTTTTTTTAATTTCATTTTTTATTTTTTAACTAACGTGTATCGAGATCTTTATAGCGTGATTCACTACATCAGATGCGAGAAGACTCTGAGGATGTTCATATCCGTGGAATAGCGGATACAGCCATATCAGCTTTGAATGATGACATGACATATCTCCTGAGACCTAGACATCCTAGAGGTCGTGCTGAGAGAGGTGACGAGGAGCATCGACCTCGACGGAGCCGAGCGCGACAACGTCCGAGGGCATCTACTCATGATGCGTCACCATTTCCATCTCAGCATCCAGAGGACGTTGTAGGACCTTCGAATACATTTGAGGACTCCTCTTCTTTTTATACACCAGTGTTTGAGTTTCCTCATTTTTCTACTCCTGACGCCCCACAGAGGGGCATTCGTATAGTTGAGGGACAGACACAGTTTCAGAGAAATGATGCACACACGATGTACCATGTTTCTCCTCCTCGTTTTAGTGACGTAGGACCCTCACAGATCACACAATTACATGATATGGGTTTATCGTCCCAAGTCGACACTACATATATCAGGACAGATTTAGATGTTATACGTTATGATACAAGAAGGCGACGACAACGTTAGTTATATATTATGTACTTTATATCCTATATTATATTAATAATAATTCGATTCATTTATATATGTTCATTTCTCGGATTTTATTTGTTTCGTTTCTCCTTTTTGTTTTATTTATAAGAAATTAGTTTTTTTTTTCAAATTGTTATTTTACTTTAACTGTTTAGATAATACACATATATCGATAATATCGTGCGTCCGGCCCATTACACCGCTGGTTAACCGTTGACTCGCGGACGGGTCTGGTGGATATACATTTAATTATTTTAATTTATCAAACCACCATTACGAGTGTTATAAGGGATAACATGCAAAAATATATATATATAGATATATGACAAAATAATAAATTATTATTAGTTCACTTCTCTAAAAATTCTAATATTTATTTTTGTTTGTAATTTTAATTATTTTATATATTTATTTATAATTTAAATAATTTTAATATAACTAATGGTTAGCAGTTTATGTTACAATTATTTTGAAAATTAAAATCAATTCGTTATATATTCATTCTCTATTTTAAAACTCCATTGATATTGATTATTTATGCAATATGATATTATTTTTATATTAAATTAATCAAAAATGAAAAATAATATATTAAAATATAATGAATCTTAACATATAATTTTTAGATACTAATACTAGTATTTTGTAATGTTACAATTTTTTTCAATTATGAGAATTTTTTGTCACTATTTTTTAATTTTTAAAAATTCTTAGAATTATTTTTTAATTTTGTAATTTTTCATAAAATTATAAAGACAAACTAACCTGATTTATTTTAATTATTATAATACATAATTTTGGATCATCTAAATTAGATATAATTACAAAAATTGAAATTAAATATAATTACAAAAATCGAATTAAAATAATTAGGGGGTAAAACAATTGGGAGATTAAAACAATTTAGAGGGGGGAATGGCGTGCGTTTTTTGGAGGGAATGGCGTCCGTTTTTGGGAGGGAATGGGGTTGGGTTAATGGCGTGCGTTTTTGGGGGGGAGGAGGCATTTCCGCGTTTGCAAAACGCGGAATGGGGTTTCCGGATAGGGTTTCCGCGTTTCCAAGACGCGGAGTAGGGTTTCCGCGTTTCCAAGACGCGGAGTAGGGTTTCCGCGTTTCCAAGACGCGGAATAGGTTTCCGTGTTTCCAAGGCGCGGAAACCCCCCCAGCCAACACGTGGCTTTGTCGCGGGTTGAACCCGCGACAAATACGGTCGCGGGTCCAACCCGCGACAAATACGGTCGCGGGTCCAACCCGCGACAAATACGGTCGCGGGTCCAACCCGCGACAAATACGGTCGCGGGTCCAACCCGCGACAAATACGGGTTATTTGGGGAAATTTTTTCCCCCTCAGGTTTTTTTAAAAATAAAAAAAGGGGTCATTTTCGTATATTGCTCCTCTGTCTCCCTCTCTCTCTCTCTCTCTCTGATGCCTCACATGTCCGTTTCATGGCCACCGATAAGTCCTCCGATACCTTAATCCAATGCCGGAGAGGATGGATCAAACAATGATGGTGATGGATCCGGTGAATGATCAGCAGGCTTCTTCGTTCACAGTGGCCATGATTTGTCCTTCAATTCGGCTGATTCAGTGATGATTCATGGTGGGAATCGAAAGATATTGCAATTGGATTATACAGAGGAGAGGAAAGGAGAGAGGAGGAGAGAGAAGAGGGAGGGACGGGTCTTGACCTTTGAGGTGGTTTGATTTGAGAGATGGTAATCTTTTCTCCACTGTGGCCGGAGTGTGCAAAGGAGAGGAAAGGAGAGAGGAGAGAGAAGAGAGAATGATGGATTTTGACCTTTGAGATGAGTTTGATTTGCGAGATGGTTATCTCCTCTCCATGGCAGCGGGTGTGTGCAAAGGAGATGAGAGGAGAGAGGAGGAGAGAGGAGAGGGGGACGAATCTTGACCTCTGAAATAGGTTTGATTCGTGAGAGGCTCTTCTCCACGGCTGTCGGAGTGTGTAGAAGAGAGGAGAGAGGAGAGAGGAGGAGAGAGAAGAGAGAGGAACGGATCTTAACCTCTGAGATGGGTTTGATTCGAGAGAGGCTCTTCTCCATGGTCGCTGGAGTATGCAGAGAGGAGAGGTGAGGAGGGGAGGACAAAGAAGAGAGAGAACGAAAATTTTTTTAATTAGGGTAATTTTGATAAAAAATATAATTTGTGAGTCAACCCTACGTGCTTCTCAATTTTCCATTGATTTTAACCATTTTTGTCGCTTAATTTTTTTGAAAAATCATAAGAGATAAAGTGAATATTTTTTTAATCGTGATTTTTCATCAAATCATAAAAAGACAAAATATAATTAATCTCTTTTTAATCAAATCATCAATATTTTATATATAATTAATTTGATTCGAATATATATAGAGACTCTATTAAAAAACGATTCTCTTATTATAAATCATTTTATTTTTAAATTTTGAATTCAACCCAACACGCACAGATTGTACGTGGGGAAAAATCCCGAGGGCAGGTCGAAAAGAAAACCAATAGAAACACCAAAAGCTTGGGGGGAGCTAGATAGCATCAAAATAGGCAAAACTTCATGTGCAAAAAGGTTGACAAGCCAACAAATAGAGAAGAAGATCAGAATAAACATGGACAAACAAGAGAAATCCAAAAACAAAGACATGGAAGGGAAGGGTCGGAACCAACAGGATCTCGAAGAATTTGAGTAGATGCGTCCTTGCGAGAAGCGGGGAGATACCAACAATCTGCAAAATGATCTATAGCTCCACCTCTACTTTTATTTCTTTCTCTAATTACTAAAGATCTATTATATTATAGTCTCTAAAAGGACAATCTGGTTATCATAATTTCCTTTTTTCAATTCTGAAATCAAGTTCAAATTATTGTGTAATAAAAAAAAAGATCTATTATATTATATTCATTAAATAATTCTATATCAAATATTAAGATGAATAAAATGATTATTTACTAAATAATCACAGATTTTATTAATATTGAAGTTCTACAAATAACATATACACTTGTATAATGTGGCTCGATTTACATTATGGATTTACATAATACTAACAAAAGGGTAAATTTTATTTTATGCATAAAATGAAATCCAATTCAAATAGAAATAAATAAGTATAATAACATCTAGTTGGTCTAATAACTGAACATTAATACCTCTTAATTATGATCTTGATTCAATTCTTGTGTATGAAAAAAGTAACGTTAAGAGAGTTTTGTTATTTAAAAATTTAACTAATTCGAATCGAATTAAGTTAACCCAACGTGATTATTGAATATCATTAATTTATCATAAAAAAATATATAATAAAAGGTATAATTATTTTAAGTTATGTCATTAAATGTAAAATCTGAAATTAGTAATTACAAAAACAAATCAAGATAGTTAATATTATAAATAAATGACAATATGAAACATGAGAAAAAAAAACATCTTAATCTGCAAGGTATAACAAGATATGACAGTTGTTTTATGCATTATAATATATCATTGTTAGTGATTATAGAAATCATTAAATTTACAAATTCAATGTAAAAAGAAAAAAACTAAAATTATAAATATAAAAACATATTCATGTTTTAAATTAAAATAAACTTTATATTAAAATTCATATATAATAAACAATAATTTTACCGCCCCACCCACTAGCCACGTGCTCGCCGAGAGAGAGAGAGAGAGAGAGAGAGGGAGGGAGATTTAAGAAGAAACAAAAAAGGAAGAGAGAAAATCATATTTTTTGTCCAAAAGTCAAATGATTTTACTGCAACAACGTAGTATGGCATCGTAATGCATGGTGAACCCAAAAGCAGCTTTAGGCTTTTAGAGTATCCAAGTCAGTTAAGGGCCCAAAACTAAACTATCAAGCGATGCCTCAGAATCAGAAGTCCCTCCAAAAATTTCAACACTCTTAGTATAAATCTAATTATCTCCAAACATGAGCGCCAAAACCTTTCCCATTTTACCAAATTCTCCCTACTCATCTCACAATTCTCCAAGAAACCAGTACGACTCGAAATGACAAAATCCCCCGAGACTTAAGACTCCGAGTCTTGACGGCAAGAAGCTCAGCCTACAGAATATCCGCACCCTGCAAAGCCAGTGAAAACCAAAAATCCATTCACCGGCAGCAAATAGCATGATCCCACCGAACTCAGCCCACTTTCTTGGGATTGCCCTAACAACTTTCAACTACATTCACCTTGATTAACCATAAAGAAATTGAAAAAATATTGAAACATAAGATATTTTAATCAAATCTAGATTTAAAATTTTAAAATGAATAAAATTATATTAAAGAACTTTCATAATTTAAATTTGACAATATTTGAATCAAATTAATCAAAATATGATTTCAGATACCTATTAATTTAATATAAAAAAATATTAAAAACTTTTGAATTGATTCAAGATATAGTAAACCACTAAATCCAAATCCAATTCATCGTCCTCAAACAATATATCACTACGCCAACACCACACTCGCCAAAGAAATTATAACAATCACTCTGTTAAAAACAACCCCACTCAACCCAATTGGCTCATGTTGAAAGCCTCAATATGTTCAAAATATCTCCATTAGTTATAAAGAAAATAATTTTTTTTAACTTACCAGTGATATTATTCTATCATAAATTTTAAACCAAACAGATTATAAATATCAATAAAAATTTCAAAATAAAACTATGTATCATTAATATCTTGTATTTATCACAATTACAATAATAAATTCAATAATCACTTTATTTTTTTGTCTTAATAGTTTTAATTATTTCAAAAAAATTATCAAAATTGCTCAGTAGTCAACATATATCACTATAATTTTGAGCTAGCATATTTATACGCTAATTAATATTTTTCAACATTTGTTGCATCGTCGAGATTTGCTTTGCCCCAATGGATGACCTGCTTCGTCCTACGTATAGTCCTCACCCTAGCATTTACTATTGAGACATGCCAAGACCTTTTACGACGACCGGAAAAGTGCAAAAAATTAGAATCCCGGCGAGAGCTGACGTTGACCGTATGCTATACAGTCAACATACGGTCCATCAGCGTATATTTAACGTATCTGCGTTGGGTGATAAATACATTGAGGGCAAAGAACGGAAGATGAAAGAGAAAAAGAAAAAGAAAAAGAAAAAGAAAAAGAAACTAAAATATAAGGGAAGGAAAACTCCGAGGCTCGAGGCTTTCTTTCTCTATATCTCTCTCAGACCCAGGAACTTGGAACACGATATTAGAGAGACACAGAAGCGAACGAAGAAGAAGAAGAAATACGAGAGGGAGAGAGAGAGAGAGGAGAGAGAGAAGAAGAGGAAAAAGACGAACGACTCGAGAGTTCGAGGTACGAGAGAGAGATTTGATCCGCTTGGTTTTCGGGAGTTTCTTTCCCGTATATTTGGATTCAGAGCTCGTGAGTTTCGTTTCTCGATCCACCGATTGAAATTTCTTCTATTTTTCTCGTTAAGTTCTCTTCAATTCTTTGTTTTCCTTTGTTTCGAATCTGTATCGTGGTTGGATTTGAGGTTTGGGGTTTCAATTTGAAAGCTTTGGGTTGTGTTTTTTTTTATGGAAATTTGGTGGTGAAACCCTACATTTGTCATCCCACTGATTGGTTTGTTGTTTGTGTTTGAAATTCTAGGGTTTTGCGTGGATTGATCTCTCGCTGTGAAGTGAATTGACTATTTGAAGTATGAGCATTAATAGCCCCAGATAAGGGGAGAATTAGGGTTTCGCTTGTTCGAGTTTGGACTGGATTTTCCATGGGCGATGGCGGCGTCGCATGCGTGCCTTCGCAGGTCATTATGGAAAGGTTTACAATTTCGGAGACGTTTTGTGGAGGCAACAATGGTGGAAATTCGCTCAATTGTGCAAACACAGACACTCGGCGCAAGAAGAAGATGAAGAAGGTTGTGAAGAAAGTTATAGTGAAAACGAAGAAAGTGGTGAAATCAGAGAAGGGCAGCGAATTGGGGTCCGAGAAAGGCAAGACCAGTAAAGAAGTTGTTGGGAATGGTGAAGTTTGTAATAATGATGATGATAAGCAGGTAGCAAAAGAGGAAGTTGAGGAAGGGGAATTGGGGTCATTGAAGTGGCCTGCTGGTGCAGAAGTTGAAAATGGGGAATTCGTTACACAGGAGAAAACACCGGAGAAGCCATCAACCAGAAAGAGTGAAATTGAAAAGGGAGATTTTATTCCTGATAGGTGGAGGAAAGGTGACGTTGAGAAGGGAGAGTTTGAGGCAGGAAAATGGCGAAAAGGAGAAAGAAATGATGATGGGTGGAGAAGGGAGTTTACTCCAGAGAGAGGTAGAAATTGGGAGAATGAGAAATCAGATTCATGGAGAGGATACAAAGATGAATTGGAGAAAGGAGAGTTCATCCCAGATAGGTGGAATGTGAGAGATGAATATAGTTTTCCTAATAAAACAAGGAGACATGATGCAGTGAGGGAAAAGGGGTGGCGTGAATATGATCGCAGCACGCCACCTTCCATTAAGCATTTTAATGAAGATGTTGGGCAGAGGAAGGAATTTAGTAGGACTGGAGGACAGAATGGAAGAAGCTCATCCACCTGGGAAGCTGGACAAGAGAGGAATTCAAGGATTAGTTCGAAAATTGCGGATGATGAAGGTGTCTGTAAGGATGACTACAGCAATGGGAAGAACCATGGGAGGGATTTCTTAGCTGGACCTCGTTCAAAGCGGCACGGAAGTGATGCTGAGAGTGGCGACCGCAGACTCTACAGTGAGTATGGTGATTACTCTACATCAAAGAGCAGGCGACTATCTGACGATGGTTGTCGTTCCTCTTACTCAGAGCACTATTCCCGGCACTCCGTGGAGAGGTCTTATCGAAATAATTCTTCATCTTCACGGTTTCCTTCCTCAGACAAGTACTCTTCAAGGCATTATGAATCTCCCTTGCCTTCCCGAGTACCTTATGACAGGCATGGTCTTAGCCCAAGTCAGTCTGAGCGATCCCCACGTGAGCGCCCACGGTACCATGAGCACCAGCACCGTGACCGGAGCCCGTTCCGTCATGAAAGGTCTCCATATGATCGAAGCCGTCATTATGATTACAGAAAGAGGAGCCCTACTTATGCAGACAGGTCCCCAGATAGAACTCGGCATCATGATCGCAGGGATCGGACTCCAAACTACTTGGACCGGTCTCCACATGATCGGGCTAGGACAAATTATCCTCGAGAGCCAGCAAGGAAGAGTGGAGCTGGTGAGAAACGACAAAGTCAGGGCAATAAAGGGCAGGAAGAGAAACTGAATCAGAAAGATGGTGCAAAGGATTCAAAAATTTTGGCTAAGGAACTCATTGATAAAAATGGTTTGCGGAATGAAAATGAATCAGTTGAGAAAAATGCAAGCTGTCAGCCTGTCAAAGAGGACCGGGGTCAAATTGCAAATCTGGATTGCTCAGAACCTCCTCAGAGTAATGGAGTTGCTGAAGATTTGCAGTCCATGGAAGAAGATATGGATATATGTGATACACCACCCCATGGGTCGGTTGTGGCTGATTCGACCTTAGGGAAGTGGTTTTACCTCGACCATTTTGGCATTGAACAAGGCCCCTCAAAATTGAGTGATATTAAGAAGCTCGTTGAGGAAGGGTTTCTTGTGCCTGATCATTTAATCAAGCACTCGGGGAGTGACAGGTGGGTATCTATTGAACATGCAGCCTCTCCATTGGTGCCTGCAAATTTTCCACCTGTCGTGTCTGACTCTGTTACTCAGCTGGTGAGCCCTCCAGAGGCTCCAGGGAATATTTTATTGGATACTGGAGATTCTGGACAGCCTAATCAGGTGTCGGAGGAAGCACAAGGAGTATCTTCTCAGCCAGTGGTGTCAGAAGATGGCAGGTTGGCTGCAGTCGAGCCATTAGAAGATTTTCATATTGAAGAAAGAATTGGGTCCCTCTTAAAGGGCATCACCGTCGTACCTGGCCAGGAGCTTGAGACACTTGGGGGTATTTTTCTTATCCCTGATGACTTCTGTAGCTTTTCTGTCATGTTCATGAATGGTCCTTTATTGTATAATTCTCAGATATTTTAATATGAATAATTTCCCTGAATTGGCACCATCTTATCTTGCAGAAATTCTTCACACAACATTTGAGCATACAGAATGGGAAAAATGGGGAACTTTTCAAGGTATTGCTAATATCAAATGGACTATTGTCCTTTTTTTTATTGTTTTTACCCTAGCCAACGTTGGACTATATTGGTGCTTATCATGTTATTGCTGCTGTATTGGGGCTGTCTCAAATATGGACGGGTGTGCTATATCTGAGACTAGATATCTCCCAACGTAATATTTGGTGAATTTCTTGTTCAGGAAATATGTCAAACCGGGAAAAATAACGTGACTGAATCTAGCCTAGACTAAGTATATGTTGTAATATCAAGGCTTTCTGCATCTTGAGTTGCCAATAATGTCTAAAGATATTGCCCTTTTAAATTTCTAGGCCAGCATCAAGCAAGGCCGATTTTGCTATGTGCATCTATTGATTTGTGTTAGTGATTTCATCTTAGTTATGGTCTTGAACTATGTTTCATCCGGCCACAATGCCTCAGGAGATCTCTGTGAGGGTGGCTTTACATTGGCTGATGACTTGGACGATGGTCATCTCATGCTATCTTTTATTGAACCTACAAGAATATTTAGGTTCTGTCTAGTGGCCAGAGCATTGTCAAATAAACTTTCAGTTTCATCAATTGAGAGATGATGTGCTTAGTAATTCCTTTATGTTGTCTGTTTTGTTTTGTGGGGTATTATTAATTGGAGATCTCAGAGAGGTAAAATCAGAAACAGTCCGCAGCTGAATTCGAATGATATTTGATATCACATGCATACAAATTCAAATTTATGTGGACCTGCAAATTTTGTTACGATGTCAATTTGTTGTCTAGAAGTTTTAGATTTGGAAGTCTAGTGGTACAGCTATATTTTTGAAGCTTAATCTGCAAACTGTTGGCCATACATGCATTTTGCCTCTCAAGTCCTTGACAGATACTCATTTTGATCATGTACAGGTTTCACCAGCCCTAGGGCTGAGAGCCGGGAGCAATGTGAACAGAAGACAGATGAGGACATTCTGAATTGTGCTGAAACAACAAAAGAAAATGATGGATTGAGGTTTAATGCATCCTATGACAAGGACTATCCTTCTGCACATGTTGATCCAAGTGACTGGTTTTCTGGTGGATGGTCCTGCAAGGGTGGGGACTGGAAAAGGAATGATGAAGCTGTACATGATAGATCTTTTAAGAAGAAAATTGTTCTCCATGATGGCTATCCCTTATGCCAGATGCCAAAGTCTGGGTATGAGGATCCTCGGTGGCATCGAAAAGATGATTTGTACCATCCTTCTTTTGGCAGAAGACTTGATCTACCACCTTGGGCTTTTTCCTCTCAAGATGACAGGAATGAAAGCAGTTCTGCAAGCAGATTTGTGCAAAATAAGTCTGTTAATTTAAGGGGAGTGAAAGGAACTATGCTTCCTGTAGTCAGGATAAATGCATGTGTGGTGAAGGACTGTGGATCATTTGCGTCTGATCCTCGCTCAAAAAGTAGAGGAAAGGACAGACACTCATCTAGGTCCACTCGTCCCCATTCTTTGAGTGTTGAATCCAAGAGATCTTCCGGTGATGTTGATTCCCTCATTGGAACTATTCATGAGCAAGGTTCAAGAAGCTCCTCGAAGTCAATTATGTTTATTAACATCCCAAAGGACCATGTTTGCACAGCAGAAGAGTTGCAATTACATCTCGGTGACTGGTATTACCTTGATGGTACTGGGCACGAGCGAGGTCCTACATCATTTTCAGAGCTGCAAGCTTTAGTTGATCAAGGTGTTATTCTGAACTCCAGTAGTGTGTTTAGGAAATTTGACGGACTCTGGGTTCCTATTACTTCTGGAACAGAGGCCTCTGACAATACTGTAAAAGCTCTACATGAGAAGAGTGCAACATCTGGTGATTCAGCCCAATCTGTTGGTGCTGGCTTTGTTGAAAAAATGGTCCTCTCTTCCTTATTTCATAGTATGCATCCACAATTCATTGGATATACCCGTGGGAAAATTCATGAATTGGTCATGAAATCTTACAAGAGTCGGGAGTTTGCAGCAGCCATAAATGAGGTACTCGATCCATGGATTGGTGCAAAACAGCCGAAGAAAGAGATGGATAAACACTTGTTTTCTCCATCTTCCAGTCAATCAGGTGAGTTTCTTTCTTTTCTAACTTTTATAAGTTCATCATTTTGTCTCAAGCTATCATAAACAATCTTGTGCTCTTGGAGAAAACTCTTCTCCAGAGTGGGTCACATATGTTGCAAGGAGCCTTCACTCATTTTCCTCAAAAGAATATTTTTATGTTGCATACTTGATGCATATGATTATGGTCAGGATGAAACGATGACAAATATTCTTCAGTCATTTCCGTGTCCTTTGGTGCAATGTTGATATTACTAGCTCCTTTCTCTTGCACTTTTCCTATTTTCTGGAATCTGATTTGTTGTTATCATATTCATTATTACTATCTTTATCGGGATTATTCCTTTGTCTTGCTGACATTTAACTTTCATGTCATGTTTTTCTTTATGGTGTTTTCCTGAAATCATATTTCTGCAGATTATTTTCGTGCTGCGAAAAGGGCCAGGATTATGGCAGATGGGAGTGATGAAGACAATGAAGGGGAAGACCTCCTGGGAGTTCAGAGTGACTCCACATTTGAGGACTTATGTGGTTACTCCAAACTTCACAGAGATGAAAGCTTGTGTTCTGAGTCTGAGGTTGGAAGCTGGGGTCTTCTGGATGGTCATATTTTGGCTCGAGTTTTTCATTTTCTGAGAGCTGATTTTAAATCCCTTGCCTTTGCTGCTTCTACTTGTAAGCACTGGAAAGCTGTAGTGAGGTTTTACAGGGATATTTCTGTACAGGTTGACTTGTCAGAGTTTGGGTCCAGGTGCAATGATTCCATTATCTTGAATGTCATGGTAAGGTTTGATTCTAGAAAACATTCTTCTGGAAATTTTTCGTTTTTTTCGTGCTTACTATACTTCTCTGATTGCAGAATGGTTACAAAAAGGAGAAGATAACATCCATGGTACTTGTTAATTGCACCAACATTACATCCAGTGTGTTAGAAGAGTGTATCCGTTCTTTCCCCAGCATCTCCTGCATAGATATCAGAGGTTGCAGTCAATTTGAAGACTTGGCATGTAAATTTCCAAATGTGAACTGGGTCAAAAGTCGTAGTTTGCATGGCAGAAAGATCTCTGAGGACTCACTATCCAAGTTGAGAAGTCTTAAGCAGATAACAGAGAAAACATCAACAAATTACAGATCTAGCAAGGGTATTGGAAGTCATGTTGATGATTCTAATGAATTAAGAGATTATTTTGAGATGGTGGATAAGCGAGTCTCTGCAAGCCAATCATTCCAACAGAGCTTGTACAAACGTTCGAAGCTGTTCAATGCCAAACGGACCTCCTCCATTTTATCTAGGGATGCTCGTATGATGCGACTGGCACTTAAAAGGTCTGAGAATGGATATAAGAGGATGGAAGAGTTTCTTGCTTTCTGCTTGAAGGACATTATTAAGGAAAATACATTTGACTTTTTTGTGCCTAAGGTACAGATGTCTTTTTGATCTTAGGCATGGTAGAGATGGTCTTTATTTGTTCTTGAACAGATTAATCATTGTTTATATCTCGCCTTGTGGTTCAGGTTGCTGAAATTGAGAATAAAATGAAGAATGGTTATTATATTGGGCATGGCTTGAGCTCAGTCAAAGAGGATATTAGTCGAATGTGCAGGGATGCAATCAAGTAGGCTGTTTCTTTTTTTCTTTCCATAGCTTATTTGCTCAATTGCCCTGTGGCATGGTGCTTCTAACTCATTTAAATCGTATGAATAACTGAAAAGGAACCTAGGACTAAATAGCTTGCCTGTGAGGTTTTGACGTGCAAAGAAATTAACGAGCCAGCCAGGTGTTGTGGAGGACCTCTGTGTAGTTCTACATTTTTTTTATACCTTAAATTCTTGAAAATTGAAATTTCTTCAGCTTTGATGTTTCTGTACGGATATTTGGCGTCAATAATTAGGGCATTTGCAGTTTGTGCTAAAAATGACTAAAAGATATATATATATATATATATTTTGGTGCTTTGCACATTGCCTCACTTTCATTATGAACTTTGTTTTTATCTTGCCGTACTATTATGGTTCACTTTCTGCATTTTTTTACCTTTAGAACTTGATAGCTTCTTTATATTACATGATTAGGATCATAATAATCACCATCAGTGCTTATTGGTTTTAGAGAGCTTATTATACTGGTTGTTACAATGATGATATGGTCCTATATATTGAGTGATCTGTGTTCTATGGATGCAGGGCAAAAAATAGGGGTGAGGCTGGAGACATGAATCACATCATTAGCTTATTTATCAAACTTGCAACATGTTTGGAGGAAAGTGCAAAGTCTTCATATGAAAGAGAGCAATTGATGAAGGCATGGAAAGATAGTTCATCCACCAATTTCTGCTCTGCCTTTGCACAGGACAAGAAGAAGCACAGCAAGCTTGTGACTGACAGAAAATACAGGAGTAATGGAACTGTGTTTAGCAATGGAGATACTGATTGTGGGTATACATCTGATCGTGAAATTAGAAGACGTTTGTCCAAATTGAATAGAAAATCATTGAACTCTGGAAGTGAAACATCTGATGACCAGTCCTCCGAAGGTACCAGGAGTGATAGTGAGAGCACTGTCTTAGACTCAGAAAGTGATTTGGATCTTCATTCTGAGGCTGGAGGCAGGGACTCAAGACTAGAGGGATTCTTTATGGAAGACGAGAGTCTAGATTCGACTGAGGATCGTGAATGGGGTGCTCGCATGACAAAAGCAGGCCTTGTTCCTCCTGTTACTAGGAAATATGAAGTTATTGATCAATATCTTGTCGTAGCAGATGACGAGGAGGTCCGTAAGAAGATGCGTGTTTCTTTGCCTAAGGACTATTTGGAGAAGCTAAATGCAGTCAAAAATGGTACTGAGGAATCTGAATTGGAAATTCCAGAGGTAAAAGATTATAAACCTAGAAAGCAGCTTGGAAATGAGGTATTGGAGCAAGAAGTTTATGGTATAGATCCTTATACTCATAATCTTCTACTCGATTCCATGCCTGAGGAACCGGATTGGCCTCTTCTAGATAAGCATTTGTTTATTGAGGATGTGCTTTTGCGGGCTCTGAATAAGCAAGTCCGGCGCTTCACTGGCACTGGAAACACACCTATGACATACCCTTTGCAGCCAGTTGTGGAAGAAATCCTGAAACAAGCTGAAGAAGAACACGATCAACGAACTGCAAAATTGTGCCAGAGTATTTTGAAATCCATTGACAACCGCACTGATGATAACTATGTTGCTTACAGGAAGGTATTTATGCACATGGCTCACTAGTTGCACAAGAGAGATTTTTAGTTGACATTGTTTTTCCATATTTTTGCTATTTTAGTCTAGTCGGCTTTTAATATGCTTGCTAGGATTGATTTGGGTTGTGGCCCAGGGATTAGGTGTGGTTTGCAACAAGGAAGAAGGTTTCGGTGAGGATGATTTTGTTGTGGAGTTTTTGGGTGAGGTATGAATATTGTTTCCATTTCCATTTTCTCCTTTTTTCAGTTTACTGCTTTCAGTTGGTTTGGCTGATTATTTGAAAACATTTAAATTTCATGGTGTTAATAGTTGTTTTGTGTTCTAAATCCAAAGGTTTATCCTGCTTGGAACTGGTTTGAAAAGCAAGATGGAATTCGATCTTTGCAGAAAAATAGCGAAGATCCAGCACCTGAATTCTATAACATTTATCTTGAGAGGCCAAAGGTATGTGTATGAGAATTATATTCGCTCCACTGTAGTTTTTATTTGTTTTCTTGCTTAAAAAGGTGTTAATTAAATTCCTTTTTCTTCTTTCTGTTTTCTGAAAACAGGGTGATGCTGATGGTTACGATTTAGTTGTTGTTGATGCAATGCACAAGGCCAACTATGCCAGCAGAATTTGTCACTCGTGCAGACCTAATTGTGAGGCAAAGTAAGTTATGTTTCATTTTTGTTCATTCATTATATTTCATCTTGTTCAACTTTAAGCAGTGGCTTTGCATGAAACCTTGTTTCATTTAGCAAATTTTGTGTTCCTTGAAACATAAGGTGTTCAAATGAACAAAAATGTAATATTATTTTACAATTGCTGTATATCATACATAAACACATGCATATTTGTGCATGTATCTTGCTATGTGACTGTGCTTATATAGGTTGATGGGAAAGGCTAATTGTATAGCACTGCATTCGCAAGTTCCCTGGGGCTGAATTTTTAATGAGTTTCTTCAATCTCCTGATTTCCTGCATACGGACCTCCTCTATCTGGATGCAGTCCGACCAAACTGTAGAAGCTGAATGTCCATGGGTTATTAATATATTTCAAATTACATATTTTAAAGGAAGACAATAGGTGTAATTCTGCGAGTCCTTTTATCTTCAATTTTTATGATCACATTATTGTTCTCCCTAATTAGTTTATCTCAATAACTATCAGTTATGTAAATGTTACAATCTGAGTTCCATAATTGACCTTTTTTTTTTCCTTCTATACCCTATATCTTGAATCAGCTGTCTTTTTATTCAAATATCATCCTTAATAATCTTTTTTATGACGTCCATTATTTGGGATATTTCTTTATTTACTAAATTCGTGGTTGGTTACTTTATGAGAGCAGAGTTACTGCCGTAGATGGTCACTATCAAATTGGAATTTATTCTGTGCGTCCAATCAGATATGGTGAGGAGATCACATTTGATTACAATTCTGTAACTGAGGTATTGACCTCCTTTCTCTTTTTTTGGATGATAAATACTCTAGACTAGAAGTGCAATTTTCCTTCGAGGGTTGTAATATTCCATAATCTGATTTTGTTGCAGAGCAAAGAAGAATATGAAGCATCTGTTTGTTTGTGTGGAAGCCAAGTTTGTAGGGGTAGCTATTTGAATCTGACAGGTGAAGGCGCGTTTTTGAAGGTACTTACATCTCTAATGTGCAATTAAATATAAAAACAAAGATTCTTTTCCTTTTTTTTTTTTTCCCTTTATTCCTTTTCCTTTTATCAGAGTAGAACAAATTTTTCATGATGAACTTTGCACAACATTCGTTGGTCCTTTTGTGGGCTCTGCTCTCCTAATTTGAGTATGAAACCATTTAATGAAGTGCTTGATCAGCTATTTATTTGAAGTGGTGATCTAAAATTTATAACACACTTCAGCCAGCTGAAAGGTAAAATGTAGGTCAAGTTTTGGGTCAAGCAATTTTATAATGTCGATATATTTTTTTATAGGTGCTGAAGGAGTGCCATGGAATGTTGGATCGACATCATTTGATGCTTGAGGCTTGTGAATTAAATTCAGTTTCTGAACAAGATTACATAGACCTAGGGCGGGCTGGCTTGGGCAGTTGTTTGCTTGGTGGGTTGCCTGATTGGCTGATCGCATATTCAGCTAGACTGGTATGAATATTTACTTGCTTATTATTCATGTATGGATGTTAACTTTCTGCAGTTGGATTCTGACTGTTAAAATGTTTGTGAAGGTGAGATTCATAAATTTTGAAAGAACAAAACTGCCAGATGAGATTTTAAAGCACAGCATGGAGGAAAAGAGTAAATTTTTTGCAGATATTTGCTTTGAGGTTGAGAAGAATGATGCTGAGATTCAGGTCGGTTTTCTCTCTGTCTCAGTATCTATATGTTTGCTGGTGTATCTATTTCTGTGTGCTTGTACCCGTGAAAGTGTTTTATCAGGTAGCATGCCTTGTAGCCCTCGCATTTATATTGGTTCATGTCGATGCTCCTGATAAATCAGTTAATGACACAATCTATTTTCATGTGTAATAGGCTGAGGGTGTGTTCAACCAAAGGCTTCAGAATTTAGCTCTTACACTTGACAAGGTAAGCACCTGCTCCAAAAATTCTTTTGTACACAAAAGCTTCCCTCCTGCCCCCTTTCTAAATATTGTTGAGGCATCAAATTCCTTCTTGTATTATGTTCCATCGGGAGATTGTTCTTGTTTTGTTGAGAGATTCTTTCATAGTGCCTTTGATAGACTGATGCATGACTTCTGGCCTAGACTATGAGTGATCATTGGTTGAATTACATACTGGCTGCATATTAGACAAAGTGGCTTTGATCTGTACCCTGTTGGTCCTAACTGGATCTGAGTGCAATATATTATTCATTGGTTTTGATGCAGTCTGTAACTAAAAATTAAGATAGTTCAAATGGGTGAAATAATTAACCATTACTATATATCTGTGATTAGCATCTGCAGAACATACGTATTATTTGGTATGGCTGGAAAGATATAGAACAAGGTATACATGGGTGCTTTAATACTGCTTGATGATTGTGCTCCTTATTTCTTGCGGGACACTTCAACTGCCATCTGTACTTGTGATGAATTTCCATATGTACCGCGAGTAGATTTTAATGTTATTTGCAAGATCTTGTTTCCTGATATTTAAGCGCAACTGCCATCAATTTTGAATCTTTTCATTTGCATTTGCAGGTGAGGTATGTTATGAGATGCATTTTTGGTGATCCAAGGAAAGCTCCGCCACCACTGGAGAGACTTAGTCCCGAGGAAGCGGCCTCCTTCCTTTGGAAGGGAGAAGGGTCACTTGTTCAGGATCTTCTTCAAAGCATGGCCCCGCATATGGAAGAGGATGTCTTAAATGATTTCAAGTCTAAAATAGATACTCATGACCCGTCTGGGTCTGCCAACATTCAGAAAGAACTGCAGAAATCTTTAATTTGGTATGCAGCTTGAAATCTAGGTATCATAACCATGGATGAAAATGAACTTAAATAGTCAAATCTTAACAACTTCCCCTTTGCTTATATAAGGTTGAGGGATGAGGTTAGAGACCTTCAATGCACATACAAGTGTCGGCATGATGCTGCTGCTGATTTGATTCATATTTATGCTTATACAAAGTGCTTCTTTAGGATTCGGGTGAGTCGTTTATTATGAAATTTGAAGTTTTTATTCAAAATTTGAACTTTAAATCACCAAATAGTAATAAGAAACAGGGTTTCCCATTGTCCTTACAAATGATCTATCTACTTGCAGGAATATATAAGTGTAACTTCTCCGCCTGTTTACATTAGCCCCCTTGATTTAGGACCCAAGTACTCTGACAAATTTGGATCAGGTGTCCAGGAGTACCGCAAGACATATGGAGAAAATTATTGTCTAGGGCAGCTGATTTATTGGTACAATCAGACTAATGCAGAGCCAGACTGTAACCTGATAAGGGCAAGTAGGGGTTGCTTGTCATTACCTGACATTGGTTCTTTCTATGCAAAGTTGAATAAGCCGTCGCGACATCGAGTATACGGCCCAAGGACAGTGAAATTTATGCTTGCAAGAATGGTTAGTTGATTCTATTTTTTTAGCTTTAAATATTCTTCATACTTATCATTTTATGTTCAACTTCTCATCTGAAGTTGCTGTTCTCCCCTCCTCTCCCCAGTGAAATTGATATAAAATAGATCTCAAGTAAAAACATATGATGTCTCTGCCGTAATTATACATGTGATATCTCAAAATTGTTAGCTACAATATCATTAGTTTTCCTAAAAGGACCAAGGGTATTTCATTTCTGATGTGCACGGACAGCTTTTTTGTACAATTAGATCATGAGAATATTTCATGTTTCATGTCTTTGGTGCATGTTTATAATGTGATTTGCTTGATATAACAGTGGCATATGGCAAGGTTGAAATTTGAAATTTAGATGTTTTTAAAATCTAGTTTTTTTGGTATTCTTATTTTACTGGGATTTAGATCTATGCCTTACATGGAAGCACCAACCATTTAGCTGCATCTATGTACTTTAGTGCATGCAGGTAAATTTGTTGTTAAGCTTTTTTATGTTGTGATCTACACCAAAGACTTAAGAATCTTTAGGGATTGGCTGACCTTTGTTTCATGAAGGACCATGGCAATCTGACTGGTCTAATTTCAATGTTACATTGAAATCACTTTATATCATAAACATAAGATGCAGTATTGGGTATCAGTTGTCTGGTTGCATGATGGGATTTTGACGATGTAGGGAATTTTTTTTCCCCAAATTACATCAGAACATATAAATATATCAAAGCTAATCACATTCAATGAAATATCAATATATTATAAGGTTTTTACTAATTCGATTCTTTGTGTTTATAATTTGAATAACTTTATTTGTTAATGTACTTTTTATGTTGGTTTTGAAAGCAAATTGTTAAAATTTAAGCTGAAAAATAAACAAATAGAAAAGGGTAGGGTGAAAGGGAATCTTATGGCTACAATCTAGAAAGGAAGAGGTCGGCTGCTGCTACTGTGAGAGAGAGGAGGCCTGCCTGCTGTGATCAGTTGATGGGTTTTTTTTTTTTGGGGGGGGGGGGATTCATTTAATGGAGAATGCAAGGAGATGGTGCTTCTGGCAGCAATCTTCTTCATGTGCATGGTTGTGTCATGGTTAGACCAATATTGATCCATTTGAAGTGTTCTTATATTCTGGTGAAGAATTAATTATATTTTTCCAACTTTTCACATGTTCTTAAAAGGTCCCTTAGGCCTCAACCACCTGTTAATACTCCTTAAAACGGTGGTTTAATCAAAAATTTTTATAATTAAGGCTGTTAAATGTATTCCTTAATTCTTGTGGCAACACCTAAAACGACACTTGAAAGGGAATGAAGAGAGTATTTTGTAAGCTTACATAGGAATCTTCTAGAGAACTACTCATCTTTTTGTCAGTCAGTTAAAACGACATTTGCATTGCCTTCCGGTAATTTACTATGAGAGCAGACCATTGCATGATTTTACATTCTGTCAGGGCTGTGAAATGTAAATTTTCAGGTTTGAATAAATTGTTGTAAGCTTCACTTGCTTGTTTGAAAAATGGCCTCATGGTGGATGGTTGGTCTTCCAGGAAAAGCAACCCCAAAGACCATGGCCCAAGGAGCGAATATGGTCGTTCAAGAATTCTCCAAAAATTTTTGGCAGTCCGATGCTAGATGCTATTATGAATAATTGCCCTATAGAAAAAGAGATGGTCACCTGGCTGAAGAACAGGCCTCCAATATATCAAGCTATGTGGGATCGGTGAATCTGTTTGGGCACGGTGAATGCAGCAGCGAAAAGTTTAGCCGGTATTTTTGCGGTGTTTTGGAATGATGATTTCAGTATGATTATATAATTCTGCCTTTGCAATCATTTCAAAACCTGGGTTCCTTTTGCTGCCTCTTCATTCTTGTGTACAGGTCAACATTTTGATCTTTTTCTGTTTCTATTTTGTATCTTGTAATTCATTATTGATAGAATTGTTCATTTCTCTAATTTAGTTAGCGATAAAAAAAGAAAAGAAATATAAGGAGGTTTGATATTGCATTTCGCTTCATTCTCTCTCTCCATATCTTTTTTCTTTTCTTTTGTTCTCTCTCTCTCTCTCTCTCTCTCTCTCTCTCTATAGAATTGGAAGACGTATACAAGGCCAGAAGTGTTGACAATTTGTGTTCAAATTTTCTGATTTGTGGGCGAAATCATATTTTTTCTGAATCTAAAATATAAATAATTTTTATATTAATGTTATTCTTAAGTTATTTTTGGTGAGAAGGGTTTTATTAGTGCGTCATGTGGGATGGTCAACTTGTATGATAGTAAATTTTGAAAGTGGATATGATGGGTCAATTTCGTTGGATCGACTATATTTTACAAATTATCCAAAAAAAAGAGAGATTTAATAACTTTTCATTTTCAAATCTTGGAGTTTGCATCATTTGTTTTCGCATAACATCTTGACATGGTGTCAAAAGCTCCCTATTGTAGGATATGGGTTGGTATCATTCTAATTTAGGGGAGACGGGCAGGAAGGAGGGTGGGCATCTCCCACACCTCAAGCAGTATTGTTCATCGTCACCCCGAGAAGCAAAAGATTCAGGAGTCGAGGCCGAAAATACAGCCATGGATAGTGGTCTAATGGCGAGGGCTAACAGTAGAAGCTGGGGACACAGCCGTATGATGCTTTAGTCTCAGGTTGGCTATTGCAAGGTTGGTGCTGTGGGTGGGAATATCAAACAGATATTTGTTGATTTCTAGGTTTGAGTGATTTTTGTTGAAATTGAAAATTAAAAATACAATACCTATAACAGAGAATATCAAATTATTTAATAAATTATAAATTGCGAATTTTTATCCATTATTTTTTATCAAACATTTTTTATTATAAAAGATCCATTTTTATCTAATGTTTTTTTTTTTATTTTTTTTATTTTATTTTTTATCATGAAAGATCTTTAATAATAATAAAAAAAACATTTATCAAACATTATTTTATCATAAAAATATATTTTTTATCGAATAATTTTTACCATGAAGTATTTTTTTTTAAAAAATGGGTAAAATTGATAATTATATAATTTTTATTCTAAAAGATATATAAATCAAATATCAACAATGATAATAATATTCATTTCAAAATTTGATTCAAACAAAAGATAAACGATTTCCATTCTAAAAAACATAAAAACTAAATATGTATAATGATAATAATATTCATTTCAAAATTTGATTCAAATAAAAGGTATCGGATTTCGATTTCGATTCTGATTTTTATTCTTAAGGTGTTTTATTTTAATTTTGATTTTGATTTCGATTTTTGATTCCGATTCTCAAGTGGAAAGTAAACGCCTCATTTTTCTCTTATTTGGAAAATTTAGACACGAATTTGACCATAAATCAGGACACACGCACGCACTCTCTCTCCCTCTTTTTTTTTATTTTTATTGGTACTGCTCTCTCTCCTTCTCTCACATGCAATCTGGCTCGCGAACTTGACAGGTTCTACTTGAATGTAAGCAGGTCGGTGTTTTTTCCGAGGTTTGTGGTAATTGGGGCCTGGCCCTGGCCCAACTGTTCTCAGGTCGAGGGGAGGTTAGGTCTGGTTTCGCTATGCTGGACAGGGCCTGGCCCAAGTGTTCTCAACCCTCTCCCCAAGTAATCGGAGGTTACCCAAAATTTGAAAACGACACTCTCTCTTACCCTCCCACACAAACACACACACACACACACACACACTCTGTCTCTCTCTCTCTCTCTCTCTACTTTTATCTGTCATCTGGCGGATGCGAATGCCAGCTCAATAGAATCAGATTGTACAATGAGACGTGTGAATCCCCCTCCGTCCGATCATTCGTTTCCCCCTCCCTTTTGGGCCATCGAATGGCTGTTACAAAAAAAAAAAAAAACCGCGAAAAAAAGAGAAAGCAATATCGACACCCACCCAAATCGCAGTAACGGACAAGACAGCTCATCTCTCTCGCTCTCTCCCCCTCCTGAAACCGTTCCTTTATACAGAGAGACAACACCAACAGTCTCGACCAAAAAGAAGCCCATCAGCTTCTCTCTCTCTATCTGTGTCTATAGCCGCCGATCCTTTCTTCCCTGCATTAATTGACATGGTCTTAATACCCCTCTCAACATTCAACACGTGTCCTTTCCTCAACGTAACGCCAAGCTTATATAATCCCCGCTCTCATTGCCTCTCACTATCTTTCACTGCGACGAATTATGGAGAGAGATAGAGACTATAACTCTTGGTTAAACGGTGAAGCTTCGTCAATGTCGATTTCGGACATAATCAATCCGGCTATGAATTTTCCTCCCTCCTCCTATAATAACTATCTTTTTCCTCCGCCGGAGAGTCTAGTCGGTGATACGCCTTCTCAGCTAGGGTTCGACCCACCAATTCCGACGTTCGGCTTCTTCAGCGAAGCTTTTCCATCACTTCAACACAGAGATATAACCAACACCACCGACGATCAGCAGTTGAAGCAGACGATCGATTTCCACGCCAATTTGAAGCTTCAGATGCCGAAATATGAAGCGCCCGATCAGATCGAAGAAGTGATCGGTGAATCTTTCGTAGATAAATCTGAACTGTTTTACTCGAGTTTTGATCAGTTGCCGGATCTCCGATCACTGGAGCAGGTCTCCGGCGAACAAATTCCGGCGGATTTATCTGCAACTCGTCAAGGTAAACGTCTCCGATCAAACTCGCTCTCCGAGTCCTACAATCTCGACGCGATCCTCAGGAACTTCACCGTACCACCAAAACCTGTAGATCCTCTTCGAGTGAATCCGGAGCCAGTTCAGGCAATCAATGCTCGAAAACGTCGTCAGAAGCTAAGCGACAAGGCGCGAATTCTGCAAAAGCTGTTGCCATGGGAGAAGAAGATGGATCAAGCGACGATGTTCGAAGAGGTGTACAAGTACATCAAGTTCTTGGAGGCTCAGATAACCGTTCTTCAGTCAATGCCTTGTGAATCAAACTTCGTTTTTTCAAAGGGTAAGGTTGAGGCTGAGGAAGGAGTAGTCTTTGGGGGCTTGGAGAAACTGAATCGGCAGCAACTGCTTCAAGCGGTGGTGAATTCGCCTGTGGCGCAGACCATGCTTTACTCCAAGGAGTGGTGTGTGTTCTCCATTGAGCAGTTGGCTGTTTTGAGGAGCATTGCCGCCAAAAGGATTCTCCTTCACCACCAGCTCTTGGATTTGAATCAGTCTTGAAGATGAAAAAGAAAATGCTAAGCTCTGTTTTCTTGATCCTTTTTTCTATGTTTCCATATTTCTATCTGAATCGGATGTTTTTTGGTTGGTTTTGCGGGTCGGGCTTAAGACGCTTTGAGTTGGGGTTTTTTCCATGAATGGAGTCTCGAGTTTTGTAAGACGTAGTGTTCGTTAATTGTTCGAGTTGCTTCATTCACGTGTGGAGAGCCTTACCTAAATGGAATCTGATCGTAATCATTGCGTTGCTTTTTTCCTTTGCTACTGCTGCTGCTGCTTTTAATTTCCTTCCTTTATCATTATTGTCTAACAATTTGATTTATAAAGGCATAATATAAAATTTAATTTCAATATTTGAACCCTCCAAAAAAAATCACTCAGATTCCGGGGGTCTTTTAGGGCATGGAAGGTGTTTCAATGGAAAAGAAATCACAAATTTGTGGTATGTATATCCAACTATCAGCATCTTTGATTTCGTGATACGATAGTGAACTCTTTTAATTAAAATATCGAGTTTGTGTTTTGAGAATAAAAAATTAAGTGATAGGAGATAGCTTATAAATTGGATTCTACAAATGGATTAGTCAGATTTTTAGATACTGATGGTTCTGCTAACTTATTTTTAGAAGTAAGACATAATTTGGTGGATATATATTTTTTATGATATATAAGGAGGTTTGAATTCGAGTTTTTTATAAGGGGATAAGGGAAGACAGTGCCAATTAAGTTATAGATCATTGGCTAATTTGGTGGAAATATACCCTAATCTGGTGAATGTATAACAGGTTAAGTAGGTTTGGGTCTATCAATTTTTGTCAAGGGAATTACCCATTTTATGTAATTAAGTGTTTAGACCTCCTAATGAATAGAAAGAAGAATTATTCGTTTCAAATTTCTTCTTGCTATACCCCGGCTAAGTAATTTGATTAGCTTTTTGCACAACATTTCACAGGCCCATATGTACAGCGCTTGGACTTGGACTTTGGATAGGCTTAAATGTGGGCTGGGATTCTAGCACCAAACTCAGGCCCAATATTGTGATTGGGGTCCTGGGAGCCTCAAAGTTAGCGCTGCCAGGCTTTTTCTTTTCGGTTAGGGTCACTATTTGCGCCTGCTTTTAAGTATGCCATGTCCATTAAATTTAACCAAACTTTTACATGCTTGCTTTTTCTGCAATTTATTGTGCTTGTTCTCTGTAGGGTCTGCAAAACTTTACGCAAAGACACCCCGCCCAACCCAACCTAAACGAGGCTTTTAATTGCAAACCAAAACCCCACTTTACAAATTAAATATGCTATACTGATAATTGATTTAATGGATAAAAATATTAATTAGTTTAATAAAATTTTGAGTTCAAAACTTGAAAATAAAAAAGATACGCTAGAGAGCTCCCTTAAATTAGGCCTGACAACATTCAAATTAAATTAATTAGAATATAACTCTGAATATCGATTGATGTATAAGAAAATTGAACATGCTATAAAAAATTTGGGATATTACCTTTTAATTAGTATAGGAAACCCATGCATTGGAAGGATTTCTAAGATTGTTAAGAGTTAACTAGTTTACTGCAAAAATATGGGAATCTGATATTGAATAATTAAGGAAGGATAAAATAGTGAATTTCGGCAGTGGTGCATAATGTTTTCCTAACACTGTTCGGCTTCTAATCCTCGCCCTGCATAATATATTTCTCGAATTGAAAGAAGAGAATGATGACGCGCAATGCTTTATGTCCCCCAAAGCTTGGTTAAGACCCACTAACCACAAAATTTAAAAATGTGCAGTTGCAAGATGAGAGAGAGAGAGAGAGAGAGAGAGAGAGAGAGAGAGAGAGAGAGAGAGAGAGAGAGAGAGAGAGAGAGAGAGAGAGAGAGAGAGAGAGAGAGAGAGCTGCATTCATGGTCCAATTTTCTACTAGAGTTGTCAATACATATTCGGAAGCTGTTTTCAAACTTGAGAGGGAAAAGAATATGAAATGCAAGGTTAAGGTCAAGGAAGCAGAGATCCCTTGATTGATGAATGATGACCCGCCGAACAATCCTATCTGTTGATTTCCATAAGGCCTAAAGTAGGCAACGATCCCCTGTGAACTGCTTTATACCCTACTTTTCTTGTCCCCCCATCAAAGGAATCCAATAGTGAAGAAAAGAGAAATTAAAAAGTAGAAAAAGCAGGGAGTAAAGCAAAACTAAAGCGCACGCACTGTATAGACAAAAGAGGTTTTTTCTTCACTTATCCCTTAGCCAAGACATTCCCCATTTTCCATTATCTTTATTGCTACATATTTCCTTTGTTCACATTCTCCCTTCTTATCTCAATCAAATCATCATTAATTACACTTGAGAGAGAGAGAGAGAGAGAGAGGTCAATACACTTGGAAAAAGATGGCCAAAGCCAAAGTTGCGGGTGCTTTGATTTGTTTGGTGATTGTTGCCATGGATATCTTGGCTGGGATTCTTGGTATTGAGGCAGAAGCAGCACAAAATAAGGTACGCTTTCTAGCAGTAAATTGTTTCGTTTATGTTTTTTGAGATACCATTGAATTGATTGATGATATTAGCAAAATATTTTCTTGTTACATAAAAAGAATAAGTGAAAATAATATATTCTCTACATGTTCTTTTTAGAAAATGAAAAAACTTATAATATTTATTATGAGCTTAGATGTTTGTCAAGTCGTGCAAAACAAATTTATCTTAACTTGTCAATTTGGTCTGAATCTGGTTACTGATAATAGTAATTTTTAATCAAAAAAGAGGGGAAGATTAAAGTTAATTGTATCAATGTAGAACAACACACTCTTTATTTTTAACCTCAAAAGTAGAGATTACTTATGTGAGTTTGAGAAAAAAGAAAAACGTGGAAAATTTTGTGGTGCCTAGACCTGTGTATGGGTCTGGTTCAAACTGGATTGGAATTGGCCCGTGCAGAGATCCAAGCCACGAGGCATTAAACTTAAAATTTTGTTGGGTTGTGAGCAGGTGAAGCATTTAAGGCTGTGGATATTTGAGTGCAGAGAGCCGAGCCATGAGGCATTCAAACTAGGGGTAGCAGCAGCAATACTATTGGGACTAGCCCATGTCATTACCAACTTGCTTGGGGGATGCAATTGCATTTGTACCCAAGAAGAGCTTGAGAAAGCTTCTCCTAATAGGCAACTATCTGTGGGTTGCCTCATTTTTGCTTGGTAGGTCTCTCTCTATTTCCATCTATCTTCCACATTCCCCCCCCTTTTTTTAAAAAAAGACCTTCACTTTGTATGAGTTGGTTTAACTAAAATGATCTTTCCTTTCAATTTAAGACCAATCTGTGAAATCTGAATGGAAATTCATTGAAGTGAGACTTATACAATTTAGGACCATCTGATTTGAATTTCCCCTGTTGTGTAAGAAAAAAAAAATCATTTATTTGGATCTAATTCCTAGAAACGTGACACAGTAAAAATTGTCCCAAAATTTCTGGCACAATTCATGCAAATGAGGTTCATAAAGGCAGCAATATAATTAACTAGGGTACACTAATCTCTAATGAGTTATAATTAAATTAATACCATCCCCTCTTTCTTAAAAATCTCGCATTTGAGTCCCTCGTAATGTTTGTGATAAATGATTAATTATTTTTATTCATGATTTTGATTGATCAGGATCATATTGGCCGCTGGATTGTCAATGCTGGTCATAGGAGCTCTATCAAACTCCAAATCAAGAGCGTCCTGCGGCTTCACGCACCATCACTTCCTGTCCATTGGAGGCATTCTGTGTTTTGTTCATGCTCTGTTTTCTGTTGCGTTTTATGTTTCCACTACTGCCGAGTAGAACAAGCATTAACCTCAATTAGGCATGCTTTTGTTCCAGTGGTCATAGACTAATCTGAGTTGAAACATGTATCGTGTTAAAACTTAAACCCCCTTAACTCTTTCTTGTAGAACACCACAAAACTCTCCATTTATTTTTGGAATCTTTATGATTATCATTTTAATCTTGATTTCATCCCTTGTATTTGTGATATATCATTATCAGATTTATTATTGAACACCGTTACATAATGCGTTTATTAACGAGGATAATGTATCGGCAAGAATGTTAGACCATAAGAAACGATGATATCCTATTGAAGTTGGACAACCTCTTCTTTATTATTGGTAACATATATGTTGTGAATATTCTCTGATGACACACATGATGCGATTATGTCAATGACTTATTATCCTAAATATCATAATATATCAATAATATAATATCACAATATGTTGATGTATCATCTATTTTGAAAAAATATTTGATTAACTTGATTTTGAGAATTTTCTTTATACTTATATATTCTAAATTGTACAAATACCCTATTTATTCAATACATTATACACAAAAGAAAATATAAAGAATTTTCTCTCTCTTATTATCTCTCTCAATTTTTACATGGTATCAGATCTGATGGTACATGGTCCGGCAGTCCATTACCATAAAGGTTCAGCAGGTCCGTGATCATAAAGCTCACAAAGCTCGCAATCCTCTTTCGGTAAACACTCTTACACTCTTGGTTTCTGTTCGGTCGAGGTCTTTCTCTCGACCTATGTCTCTTAATAAAACCCTCTCAGTTTCCTCGGTCACAATGGAAATAATTTCTATTACGCGATGGGTCTAAGTTGTGGTTATCTAATAAGAAAAAAAATTTTAACAAACTTAAATCTTCTTTAATTTGATTCAAATTTATTGTGATCTCTCCTGATAAGAAAGTAAATCTCCTAACAACGGAGACTTTCCTGATCTCTACGACAAAACTAGAACTTTCCTATCTTAGAAAACTCTGAATCTACGGGAAGTTTATGACTATGATTCTTGCAATTTCAGAAGATCTCCGGTGATCTCTCCACAAGGAAAGTAGGATTTCTACACCCCTAAATGCATACAAAACCACAATGCATGCTATATATATTATATAGAGACAACCTGCCAGGTATGCACACTTTTACTCTATGTATAGCACACAGAGACTACACAAAATTCAGAAAATTTTAATTATTCATTCTTCTTTACCTCTTTTCTGACTTGAGCATTGGATGTTCATTTTCCGGAGTTATCTCAAGCAGGTTCTTTTACAGGTATACTCTCCTAAGACGACCCGGTAGATACGACATCACCGATTCCTTATTCGAGCTAGAAGGACAATTTGCTATGGAGTCAAATTTGATTTCAACAGATTGGCGCCATCCATAAGAACGATTGACTGATCAACTTAAAGAACTTCACGTCTTGTTTCTCCTATCAGCATGTCACTAAAAAGAAGAAGGCCGATGATTTGCTTCGACGATGACGACTTAGGAGGGGTCAACCTAAGTTGGCATGACCCCCTGGTCATCATCGCCAAAATAAGCTAGTACATCATGAGAGAATTTTAGTCAACCAAGGAGCAGATTGCAACTTCCTATATTGGGACGTCTTTTACCAAATGAGCTTCCATCAAGTGCATCTCCAGCTTTCTACTGGCCCTTGAAAGAGCTTTTGAATAAGTGGCTATACCTCGAGAATAATATTTTGCTCCCTTTAACTCTGAGGACACTACCTAACCACACTACTACCGCGACCACCTTTAGTGTGGTCAAACTACCATCTCTATACAATGCCATCTTGGGCCATCCTAGTCTAAAAGGCCTAGAGGCCTTACCGAGTTTTAAACATATGAAAATCAAGTTCATAATGTCTCTGGGCATTGCAACGCTAACTTGCGATTTGGATCCCCAAACCTACGCTGAAAGAGGAAAGAAAGAATCTCACCATAGATATAATGGAATTCATATACGACATCAAGCAATGAGCTAAACCTAAGTTTGGTGAAGAGGTGGTTGAGATCCAGATCATGGATGCTCTTGCTCAGACTGTCCAAATCGGAGTCCACCTATCAACCCCACTTCGAGATGCCATAACTGATTGCTTGCTATGACACTAACGTTTTTGTGTGATTACCCAAAGATATGTTAGGAATACCCCTCTCGGTAATCGTACACAAATTGATAGTGGATCCTAGTCATAAGCTTGTATTCATGCTAGAATGCTAGCGATCGATACAAGAAAAAGTACAAAAACTACTAGGATCAAACTTCATTAGAGAAGTAAAAAATTTCGAATGGTTAGAAAATGTGGTCATAGTAAAGAAAGCGAACAATAAATGGAGGATGCTTGTTGATTTCATTTATCTCAACAAAGCATGCCCAAATGACAACAATCTACTTCTGAAAATCGATAAACTCATAAATAACTTATCATGTATGAGCACCTAAGTTTCATGAATGCATTCTCACGCTACAATCAGGTTCATATGGCTCTAGAGGATGAAGAAAAACCATTTTTATTATAGAATTCGACACCTATTGCTACAAAGTCATGCCATTTAGCCTTAAGAATGAGGGAACAACCTTCCAACACTTGGTCAACAAAGTATTTAATGAGTTGCTTGGCAGGAATGTCGAGATTTATATAGACAACATGCTCGTCAAGAGCACCAACTTGGCGACCCCATGTTGCAGATCTTGAGGAAACATTTTAGACACTAGAATGCTATAATATTAAGCTAAATCCAGCCTAATGCACCTTTGGCATTACTTTAGGTAAGTTCTTGGACTTCTTGATCACCAACCTAGGGATCAAAACCAATCTAGAAAAGATTCAGGCAATTTCAGATATGGCCCTGCCTTGAACATTGAAGGAGACGCAACGCCTTATTGGACGGATTGCGGGTTTAAGCCGATTTATGCCAAAGGTGGGAGAAAGGGACAAGCCTTTCTTCAATACCTTAAAGAAGTCCCATAAATTCGCATGGACACCCGAATATTAGGTAGCCTTTGACAAACTCAAGGAGTACCTCCTGTCACTACCTCTCCTCTCGGACTGTCTCTAGTGAGAAACTCTATCTTTACTTATTTGTAACTGATCGAGCTCTCTATTATGCATTAGTGAGATGGGATGCCATTGTACAAAGACCTATGTATTACGTTAATTGGGTACTCCAAGAGTCAGAAATCAACTACAAGCCTATTGAGAAGGTGGCTTTTGCTCTTGTCATAATTACTCGCCGCCTATGTCCATACTTCCAAACACACACGATCATGGTGCTGACCAACTAGTCTTTAAAGTTGATCTCACAAAAGAGTGTCACCTCATGCCGCCTCATCAAGTAGCTTATTGAGCTCAGAGAGTTGGATATCGGGTACTAACCAAGCCTTGCCATCAAAGATCAAACCCTAACTGACTTCATCCTCAAGTACACCGACCTGAATCCCATCGAGCCAACTATTGACAGCCCCACAAAAGGATGGCTGATTCCACTGTGGAGTCAAATTTGGATGGTTCTTCCAATTCATTAAGGAGCGAAGCTAGATTCATCCTAGTGTGTCCTGAGAACTTCAGAGCAGAATATCTACTCTGCTTTGACTTTTAAGCCACCAATAACTAGGCTGAATATAAAGTATTGCTGACCTACAAATTGTAGCATTATTAGGAGCTCGGGACATTTGAATTTTCACTGACAGCCAACTTGTGGTCAAATAGATCAAGAGAACATATGACAACAAGGAACCGATGATGGCGAAATACCTCTTTAAACTCCAGGAAGTAATGAACAAGTTCAACAAAGTTGACATACAATAGATTTCCAGATTTTAAAGTGCACATGCTCTCCAAGCTTGCAAGTTCAGACTTTGTCGTGACTAGGCGGATAGCTTATATCGAGAGTCTTCCATACCTGAGTACTAACGAACCAGAATAGATCCTGCTAATTGATAGCCCACCAATCTGGAAGGATCCAATCCAGGCCTATCTCAGAAGTGGTCAATTGCTGGATTCCCCAAAAGAGGTGGTAAAGATCAAGCCCAGAACTACACACTATGCTATCATTGATGGATCACTTTACAAGAAGTCCTTTATTTACCCCTATCTCAACAATCTCACACCAAAGGAGAGAGACTACGGTCTTAGAGAAATCTATGAAGAAATATGTGACGACCATCTGGGTACCCTGAATCTAGCTAATAAGACCTTATGATAAGGATACTATTGGCCCACTATGAGAATTGATGTGGAGACCTACGACAAACAATGTGACAAATGTCAGCGTTTCTCCTCGGCACCTTACCAACCCTCCTTCGATCTCTATCCACTCGCAAGTCTATGGTTGTTCACGCAGTAAAGCATGAACATACTAGTACCGTTTCCACAGATCATCAAACAATGAAAATTCCTCATTATCGCCATATACTATTTCATTAAATGGGTGGAAACTGAACCACTGGTCCAGATAATAGCAAGCAAGATCCAAATGTTCATATGGATGTCCATCATTACCATGTTCAGTTTATCCTATGTCTTTATCATCGACAATGGTAAACAGATCGACAATAAAAATTTCCAAGAGCTCTACAGCAAACTTGAGATTTAGTATTGTTTTACCTCTGTTGCTTTCCCACAAGAAAACGGCCTCATTAAAATAACCAACTGAATAATCCTCCAAGAACTCAAGACGACACTGGATGAAGCGAATGGCCAATGAGTAAACGAACTCTACAAAATCCTTTGGACTTACTGAGCCATACCTAGAACGGTCACAGGGAAAACACTATTCAGTTTCACCTATGGGTATGAAGTAGTCTTATTAGTGGAGATGGTATCCATTTGGTACGGACCAATATTAGCCAAACACTAATGAGCACGTATTGCATGAGAATTTGGACCTTTTACTGGAATTATGAGATACTACATTTGTTCAAATGTCTGTCTATCAATAACAGATAGCCTGATACTGTAATAGGAGTGTGAGAGTCAGAATGTTCAAACTAAGAGATTTAGTCCTATGAAGAGTAAAGGCGACAGGATAGCCATAGCCTGGAGGAAAACTTGTATCAAACTAGGAAGGACCATAACAAATGCGCTCGATAGTTCATCCAAGAACATACTGGCACAGTCACTTAGTTCTAATATACTCAGGATATGGAACTCAGACAACTTACGTGTCTACTATCAGTAATTCTTGTCATTTTTCCAATTTTGATACATGTTCCGGTTATTAACAATAACACTATTCTTTTACATAACATTGTTTATTAGGCGTCAGCGCCCGTCGGTCTCTATTCCATTACTCTATTCATTATGGGACTATCTCCCAATTCTATGCCTCATATGGGTTTTGTATCAATTCAAACCAATATACAAGATCTAACTTCCGAGCAGGTGGCTTCTACTATCTCCCAGCTCCATGCATCACATGGGTTTTGCACCCATCATAGCTAATATACGGGATTTATCTCATGAGTAGCTAACTCTTACTATCTCTTGGCTCCACATATCATACGGATTTTGCACCTATTCTAGCCAATATACGAGATCTAATTTCGGAGAGGTTGGTTTCCACTATCTCTCGACTTTGCGTCTCACGTGAATTCTGCATCCATCCTATCCAATATATAGGTTCGAAGTCCTAAGCGGGTAACTCTCACTATCTCTCGGCTCCCCATCTCACATGGGTTCTGTAGCCCTCCTAGCCAATATCGGGATTTAACTCTCAAGTGGGTAGCTCCCATTATCTCTTAATTTCATGCCTTATATGGGTTCTGTACCCATCCTAGTTAATATACGGGATCTAACTTCTGAGCGGGTGACTCCTATTATCTCTTGACTCCACGTCTCACATGGGTTTTACACCCATCCTAGGTAATATACATAATCTAACTCTGGAGCGGATGGCTCCCATTATTTCTTGACTCCGCGCCTTACATAGACTCTGCACTCATTTTAACATCAATATACGAGATTTAACTCCTGACAGGTGGCTTCCACAAGCTTTTGGCACCACACTAAGCAAGAGTTATGCAATCACTTTTCCAGCTTTATGCCTCTTGCACACCTCCTATGGGTATCATGGAATTCAACCTGTCAACATCTAGAAAGGGTTTTAAGTACTCTAGTACTCCTCTTGATTAAGATACAATCAAAGATTACTCCAAGCTAGAGTGTCTCGGAGACTTCATCGATGTGATTGGCTTTAATTCAATATACGAATCTTTAAACACAATAAAGCGACAAGAATGTCACGTGGCAAAGAAAACGAGTTCTATATTTATTCACCAACATCTTTATAGAGCAAGCCATAATTTATACAAATGGAAGCAAAAATAGCAAGGATATTTAATTTCAATACAACACGATGTTTACATATCAAGAGTACAAAGTTGGGAAGGGGAAATGCAAAGCTGAAATTGCAGAGAAAGAGAAAGAGAACTGCATCAAAGTGCTTCTCCTCCCTTGCTTCTTTCCTCTACAATGCAGTCAAAGCCACTGGTGATGATAAGGGGAAGATGGGATAACTCCTTAGCCCATAAGCTTTAGCTTGAATCTTGGACTTACTTACCAGGTTCGTTCTCCCACTTCCACCTTTATATATTTCATTTCTTTATTCCTTGGCCCTAGGAATGTCGGCAATCCCCAATTAATCAGCTACCTATTCACCTATTGCTCGACCATTCTTGTAGGGGGAAACACTTCCACCTTCCAAAGGACTCTGAAAAAGGAAAAGGATATGTCTACACTCACTACAAGGTCCCTTGAAACACCGATGTTGGGCCATCATGATATTGAGTTTCCGAATGCCGTGATGAAACTTTGCATTGACAATTTCCCTATTGATGGAACCTCGAATTAACAGCCCTCATACTCTCTCCACAACTATACCATACAATCCTACCTCATGAAAAACTTTCCAAAACATCCTGCTCAGGGTGGGATGCACTGAAATATTACAAATCACTCTGTCCCTAAACTCATCAATATTGAAATATTACAATGATTCAGAACCCCTTACTACCTCTGTTTCTCACAAATTTCGCTACTCATGAATCAAAAGCAAGGCCAAAACTTTATCCCACACAAGGAACGGATGAACCTCCAACAACTGCTCTTTATTATTTATAACCACTGGAGGCGTGTTGAATATGATTTTCAGTGATCAAAGCAAAAGCTGAAACAGTGCATTTCACATTTAATGCTATACCGTAACGTCTTTTCCACTTACCCACAACCGACCCACTCTTGCGCTCTTTCTGCATACACCACTTCTATGTCTTTTCCGCTTCATAACTTCTTAAACTGCCAATATCTATCACATTTAATGCTACGCTTTCGCGCCTTTTCGGTTAAAATACACCACTTTAGAGCGTTTTTCTCTACTCCTAACACTATTTCCATGAAACAAAATGAGAAGTAGGGGCAAATGATAGTATATGATCTGGCAGTCTATTACCATAAGCCCATTATCATAAAATCTTAGCAGACCCATGATCATAAACCCGCAAAGCCTGCAAAGCTCACAAAACCTCTCTTGGTAAACACTCTTACACTCTCGATTTCTATTTGGTTGAGGTCTCCCTCTCAGAGCTATGTCTCTCAATAAAACTCTCTTGATCCTCTTGGTCACTATGGAAATAATTCCTATTATGTGACGGATCTAAGTTGTGATTATCCAATAAGGAAAAAAATCTTTAATAAACTTAAATTTTCCTTAATTTGAAATAAATCTATTATAATCTTTTCCAATAAAAAAGTAAATCTTGTAACAATGGAGACTTTCTTGATTTCTACGACAACAACTGGAACTTTTTTATCTTAGAAAACTCTGAATCTATGAGAAGTCTATGATTATGATTCTTGCAATCTCGGAAGATTTTCAGCAATTTCTCCACAAGGAAAGTAGGGTTTTTACACCCCTATATGTATACGAGTCCCACCATGTATGCTATATATATTAGGTGCGCACACTTTTACTCTACATGTAGCATACAAAATCAACACAATGCTCAGACTCTTTCAATTATTCATTCCTTTTTTCCACTCTTTTGACTTGAACACCGGACTTTCCTCCGTCAGAGCCACCTCTGATAGGTTTTTTGTAAGTCTACTTTCCTAAGATGACCCAGCAAACACGACATTAGCGGTTTCCCATTTAAGCCATAAGGACAACTTACTGTGGAGTCGAATTTGACTTCAACAAGATCTATATTCATTTATCTTTCATGTTCATACTTCTTTTGACATGGTATTAGAGCCCCATTTGCAGAGGGGTTACAAAAATACCTCTAGGGTTTTCGATAGGTCTGAAAACCCTCGTTTTTGTTTTCTTACTATCCCAATGTAATTCTCCTAATATAATTATATTAAGCAAATTATATAGGACAATTCATTTTTTCTCCAACAACCCATCTTAACTTTCCCCAAAATCGTCATTGCACGTGCCATTGGATCAATGATTTGAGTACACCACTATGTTCGCAACCTCTTCCACAGTCGACAATATAAATTTCAGCATCATCCATCATCCATCATCCATCATCCATCATCCATCATCCCATGTGCTCTCACGTGTCAGCCAAATTTCCTAGCAATAGCTATTGACATCCTGTCAAAGCTTGTGATAAAAACATCTTTTCTAGTCGTTTTCTACACATCTATTATCAACTTGCATACACCAAATTAATCTACGTTACTCGATGATTACATCGGTCATAATTAGACCGCTGTACGACAAAGCACATGCCATCAATATGCCAGTGGTCTGTTCTGCAAAGCTACTCTCCAGAGGTTGAAGACAACCAAACAACGTCGTTTTGAGTCAACAAGTGCTAAACGATGCCATTTCAATCCTTCAACATACTCTCTCACATCCATAACATCATCGACATGTTATTTGCAATGTTCGAATTCTGTGCCCACTCTGCCACATCATCAAGCCATGTCAACTACCACATCATCCACCATGTCGGATATATAGCACCGGTTGCCATGTCATTAACCATGTGTCTTCAACATTAGCATCCACATGTCCCTCCACGTTGGGATCCATGTGTTGAACATGTCACCCTTTATATTTGCCACTCGGCCAACATGTCATCACACATGCCACATCAGCATTCTCATACCTTGGTTCAGTTCAAGTGGGCCAGTTCAATCATTGACCATACTTTGACCATTTGGTTCAGCCATTTCAACTGATTTTTTGTTAACAGACTAGTTCCTAACTTTTTCTGATGTCTTGAATCCATTTTTGGGTGGCTAACTTTTGACACTATAAACAACTTTATTCCATTTCTTGTGATTTTTAAGTGCTCTTATTATGTATTTTTGCATTATGGATGTTTCCAAATTGTCTAAACACATTTCTCAACCAATTGATGTTGTATTTGATGGCTCCAATTCTGATTTATGGATTGAGAAAATGTACAGTTTTCTTAAAGGAATGTTTGGCGTATTGTTACCGAAAACATACCCAAATCTACACAAAAGAAGGATGATGAAACAGATGGATTCATAGAACACATAATAAATTGGGATGATATGAATCATCAGATTCTCACATGGTTCCGAAATATGCGTATGAAAATTATCAAACTCGGCTTTCTACATTTTGACAATGTAAAAGATGTATGAGATTTCTTAAAAACTCAGTATTCTATTTTTGATAATATCAATTGATTTCAATTTTATAGACGTTTTCATTGTGTGCAACAATAATCTGACCAAACTATCCATAGTTGTGTGTCTGAACTACAAGAAGTTTGGGATCAATTGGCATGCATGGCCTAGTACTGATGTAACCATTATATATGATAATCTTTATGATGGTCATCACATATGACATTTATCAATGACTCCGGAACACATCTGTAGCTTCCTTCTTTATTGCGGTTCTATACCCAATCTCAATACTGTTATCAAGGAATTGATTACAAAAGAAAGCCGTCTTAATATTCTTCGTATAAAGAAATTTGCACTATTTGCTGATATTGTTTTTGCCACTCCAACCTCGCCTCATCAAGTCTTCTCCTTCTTAAAAATCAGCTATGAACTCTCAAAAAAGACTTTGCATTTACAGCCACAAGTATGGTCATCACTTCTTTGAATGCAGAACAAGACTCAAACATACCTCAGGATAACAGACTTTTGGACAAGGTGTTCTTTTAAGTCCCTTTACATTCCGCTTATTGCTGCTGCTGCTGCTGCTGCTGCTGCTGCTGCTGCTGCTGCTGCTGCTGCTGTTGTGACTTGAGGGTCCTCAAGAGAGCATTTCTTTCAAGTTTTCCTTAAAAGACGTTCAAATGCTTTTTCAATAGCTTCAACCAGATTCTGGTATGCCTTATTCTCTTACCCTGTTTGTCTAACCAGGTACTCCCTTCATGGGAATTTGATTCTGTATGTTGGAATCATATGACCTTTGATGTATTTATCTTTGAATCTTCCACTATTTCTCCTGCTTCTCATGTTGTTCATATTGCTGATAATTCCATTATACATTTTTGAAGTATAGGCACTGTTAATACATGTAATTTATTCTTGTCAAATAAACTATTTTTAAACGTCATATTTGTTGGTCAATGATGTGACTTTGGTGTTAACTTATATTTTTTGAGTCATGGTTGTATTGTGCAGGACCTACAGATAGGTGAGAGCCTTGGGACAGGGCATAAGTTTGGTTAACTATTCCAAATTACTTCTCTATGTTTCCTATTCAAACAAGTTGTTGCTACTATTTCGTCTGCTATCTGATATTTTTGTCTTGGTTATCTTTCTATGTCAGATAGGAATCCCTCATCTCTAGTGATTTCTTAGGACAAGAAGTATTTAAGTTTTGATTGTGTCACATGTCAACTTTTAAAAGATTATGTTTTACCTTTTTTTAATAATGATTTTATATTTGTAGCACATTTTGACTTAATTCATTTTGATATTAGGAGACCTACCCCTCATGATGCTATGAAAGGTTTACATTATTATGTTATCTTTTTTATTATTATTATATATGGATTTATCTATTACATCATAAGTTTGAATTATTTTCTACTTACTTTCGCTATCCAAATACGATTCAAATTAAATTCTCTCACAAAATCAAAATACTCTGTACCAATAATGCCATGGAATGTAAAGAAAAAAAATCATTTACTTACTTTTTTACCCATAAGATACTATTATTCAAAGATTTTATTCAGGAACATCTCAACAAAATAGTCGAGCAGAGCAGAAAAATAGTCATATTCTAGAAGCCGTTCTATCCCTCCATATATCTTCCTCATGGCCAAAAACATTTTAAAGAGAAGTAGCTCTTACAACTGTCTATACTATCAACCATATTTCTATTCCAATAATTGATAATATCTCTCTTTATGAATGACTATATAATTGTATTTCTAATTATCACACTCTTTAAGTTTTTGATAGTACCTATTTTGTAATCTTACAACCTTATGAGTATACTAAACTAGAATCACGAGCATGATTATGTTGTTTCTTAAGAAATGAAATAGATTACAAAGTGTATAGATGCTGCGATCCACTATCTCAAAGATTTTATCTATCTAAACACATAACTTTTTGGGAATACAAGATATGTTCTCAACTCTTTCCAAATTTAGAGTTGCCAACCCTCTTCAGCCGTTATTCTTTACCCCAACTATACCTCTATTTCCTAGCATTTCTATTGCAAATTCTTTTAATAACTCATGTAGCTTGACCGCACTTCCACCTACTCCTTTCAACTCACGTACGATTGAAGATTTATCACATACTTTAACATATCATTTTTCACCTCCTTCAAATGTTTTCTTAAATTCAACTGAGCCTTCGGCTTTCCAACCATTTCTTTGTCGATTTGATCAAGTAAGTTACTATCTTAGTAGACTTTGAGACTTTCATGTTTATTCTGCTATTGTCTCTTTGTATGAATCTCACAGCTATAATGAGGCTAGTACTGACCAGCTATGGCATAAAACGATGGTAGAAGAACTATAGGACCTTACCTATACAAATACTTGGGACATAGTTGACTTACCTTTAGGAAATTTTGTTATTGGGAGCACATAGATCTATAAAATCAAAACTCAAGTTGATAAGTTTGTTCATCGATACAATACCCGACTTATAGTAAAGGGTTTCACACATGACTATGACATTGATTATGAAGAGAGATTTGCCCCTGTAGCTCACATAACCTCAGTTGGTAGTCACATTGTTATTACTGCTAGTAAATTTTGATCATTATTTCAGATAGATGTCAAGAATGCCTCACTCAATGGTGATATTATTGAAAAAGTATACATGCAAACCCTACCAAGTTATGATCATCCACTAAATAAAATTTGTTATCTTCACAAAACCCTTATATGATCTTAAACAAACACCTCACACATGGTTTGCCAAATTCAACACCACAGTTGACCGTCTCAATTTTCATTCTAGTGCTTATGATCACACCCCATTTATTTGGAAAAGCAATCAGTGGATTGGCCTTCTTCTTCTCTATGTCAATAACATGATCATCATCGGCAACGACACTAACCGTATCTCCACTCTCAAATTATTTCTACACTGACAATTTGAAATAAATGATCTAGGTACTCTCAATTATTTTTTGGGAAATGAGGTTACATTTAATCAGTTTGGATACCTTTTATCACAAGTCAAATATATTACCGACCTTATCTTACGTGCCGGCATCACGGTTACTAAATCAGTCTATACTCCTCTTGAACTTAGTACTCATGTCTCGGTCACTAATAGGATTCTTCGCAGTGATGATACTCTCTATCACCAACTAATTGATATTCTTATTTATCTTAGTGTCTTACATCCTGACATTACCTATGCTGTTCATATTGTCAGTCCGCTCATGATTGCATCACGGATCGCTCACTTTTAGCTATCCTTCGTATTTTTCATTCCATTAAAGGTACTCTATTTTATGGTTTTCATTTCTCCATCCGTCTTCGCTAAAACTATGAGCATATTTTGACGCTGATTAGGCTAGAAACTCAACTAAATGTCATTCCACTACTGGATATTGTTTATTTCTTAGAACATCCCTTATCTCTCGATGTTGCAAAAAACAAATAATTGTCTCTCGCTCTAATACAAAAGCTGAATACTGAGCTCTTACTGATGCAGCTTCGAAGCTTGCTTCTATGGTTATGATGGCTCTTTTAGGACATGAGTGTCATCTCCTTCTTGGTCATTCCTCTTCATTGTGATAATCGTAGTGCTACATAAATTGCATACAATGATGTATTTCTTGAACGTACCAAACATATTGAGATTGATATCACTTTGTGCAATATCTTGTCCTTCATGACACTATTTAGCTTGTTACCTATCTCCTCCCAATCTCATATTGTAGATATTTTCATCAAATTACACTTAATTTGGTGATTTCAAGATCTAATTTGCAAATTCAAGTTAGCTGACTTTTCACCACTTTGAATTTGAGGAGAGATGTTAACATATATGTTGTGAATATTCTCTGATAATATACATACCGCTATTATGTCAATGATTTATTACTATTATTAGTATACTTTTACATGTGTCATGTTATGTTATCCTAAATATCACAATATGTCAACATATCATATATTTTGGAGAATTGATTAACTTGACTTTAGAAATTTCCCTTATATGTATATATCTAACTTTTATAAATATCGGTTTTGTTCAATGCATTTTACACACAGAAAAATACTGAGAATTTTATTTTGTTAACTCTTTCAATTTCTACAATTATTATTATTATTATTATTATTATTTTGCCAAAAAGAAAAAATTAATTGTGTGCTTATGGGTGGGTTCCATCCCTTTAAAATTAGACATCTTAAATAGAGATTGGTTTGACAACTAATGAAACTGGACGATCTTTGGTAACACCTTCAGAAGTACCAATGCCATTTCCATACTGAAAAATGCACTGTACAGTGCGAGCCATGTTCACGATCATGTTCACTAGGGGGTTGGATAGAGATTTTGAGTAAATAATGTCTTCATTCATTTTTTTCCATGAATAGGCTAAGAGATTCTTTATGTAATCCCGTGCTTTATCTTCAGGTGCACCTTTTTCTTTCGTGTAACACTAGATGGATTTCGCCACATCTCCCCGTTCAATCTTAGCCTTTAACATCCAACAAAAAGAAAAAGGACAAAAGTAAGAATGAGATAAAATATGCAATATTACATTAAAGCAAATACCTTAATTAAGAAATTTTCTTTTAGGATATCTGGGAAGTTCCCAAATCGTCGCTGAGTCGGATAATCAGAGATGACCTGTACAATAACTTTGAGCCATGTCTCAAACAATTGAGGGTGCTATTGTCAATGGTGCAACCCATGACCAAATAAGCACGGACCATGGCAGCTGGCCACCAACAGAAGTCCAAGCATTTTCCAGATATTCCCTCAATTTTGGAGTGTATCCCATTGAGAACCACCGGCCTTCTACGAGATAGGATTTGCATAGATTTAACCACTGCAATGCACAAAAATAGTTCTCACTTGAAACATCTTTTTTTTTTTTTTTTACTATATCAAACGGTATTTGGATTTTATCTGATTAATTTAATCCAAATACTATGAGATCTATTAAGTGATTGATTTTTTCAAATTATTTTTTTTATTTTTAGAATTTAAAATTAAGATTTTTAATTAAAAAAATAGTATGTTTAATCGTTCTATCAAAGGAATCCGGTAAACATCCCATTTTTCCTCGTAATCGTTGTACCAAATCTCATGTATTATGATTTCATTGGTTGTTAGAAAGCAGACAATTATAGTACATTATAGTATTTTTTAATCAATAATTAATAACATTGTCATATTACGTGGATATATTCGTACCGCTTCCATGAGATAAGGAAGAGTATTAAAATCATTGGATGAGATTGGCTAATTCGTTTGCAAAGTCAACCATGGCTGATAGGCTTAACTTCATGCATTGGGGGAGGACATCCACTGTCTTGGTGTCCCATCTGAAATTGGAAATCCGAAAAGATATTACTCACAAAAATTGCCGACCGACATTGAGTTGTGAGCACTTTGGGAGTGTTTGAGATAAACTAAAACTCGCAAACTATTGTACCCGTTGACAGCATCCGAAAATTTTCAAGCTCGTTGATTGATCCACATGCATCGTATAGGACTGAATTTGGTGAGCACTGTCGTGAATTGGGAAAATTTTGGTTCGAAGTTTGTCCCTAATGCCCTCAAGTAGTTTTCCATCAATCTATCCCTCGCAAAGCTCTGTGTCTCCTTGATGTTTAGCGCCTTCCACTATGTCGAACAATTCCAAACTCATCACTTCAATAACAATATAAATATATATATATTTGTAATTTAAAGCAAAACTCATTTAATGTTTCAAGATAATTAACAGACATGAATATTAACCCGACAACGACCCGGCTTTCTATTAGGTCACGTAGAGTTTGAGAAGCCTTTATTTTCAAGGCAAGACTCAAAATTGAGAGAGTGTATGGAAATGATCGGTCATGCGTGCATATTTGGAAATCGAATGTGCAAATACCATGTATAGTAGTTGTGATTTTAAGATAAGTTTCTTCGGGAGATGCCACCAAGATATTTGGTGTCTAGTGTGTAGCGAGGCATGGGTAAAGCCATTATTAAGTTTTAAAGTTTGAAATTATTTGCCATATAGTTTATAATTTAAAAATATAAATTTTATGGTCTTGTTCGACCATATAATATTTTTAATTAAAATTAATAATTTTATCATAAAATAGAGAATTTTACAACTTAAGATTATTTTTTCCCAAAGAAACCAAATTTGTTATCATATTAATATTTTTTATCAAAAATTCTAAAGTTAATCTCAATTTTTTAAAAAAAAATAGAATCTAAAACTTTGGTGCGTTGGCATACATTGATTTTTGATAAATAGGAAATATTTAAATTTAAAATTTTTAATAAGAAAAGAATGATATTAATTAAGTTATAATTCTGTCACGTTGTCATGCATATTGACCGCAAAAACTTACCTTATAAAATTGACAAATTAACTAGTTTATCCAAGTTGGTTGTTCACCGGCCATAGAAGGGGACAATGGGGTCTCCTCCCCCTCGTCAGCAACGTTTTTCGCGTCAAAAAACCAGACCCCATGTCGCAAAAACAGGAAAGAAGTTTCGATTTCTTAGCCATGTCGAAAGCCACACCCGATCAACGTAAACCACATGACTCAATTGAATTATACAATTTCTAATGCCCCTCTCTCTCTCTCTCTCAGCTGCGGTATGTTGGGGGGTACGGCAGCCAACCTAAGAGTTTTTTATTTATTGAGAACATGTTTTTTGTGGTTAAAATCCATTTATTTATCGGGATTAGATTCCTTGTTGGATAAGTATCAAAAAAATGTATTTACAAATAAGACAGGATAAACACGTAGTCCCCATCCCCAAAGTTATTTAACTATAAACTTTTTAGCTTAATTGTGCATAAACTCCACGTGGGTTACATAAAAATACTTGTGATAGGAATAAATTTAGTGTAATATTTATACTTTATTTTATATTATTTTTAGATTAATATTACACTAATTTTAGGTATTTGATGTATTAGATTTGTTGGAGGCAATTTATGAAGGAAAGTGGAGAAATTGAGCAAAATCGGTAATGATGCATGCAAAGAAGGAATTTGGACAGCAATGCGCGATTGTTAGCACGTGAGCGCGCTGAATTTGAGGAGAAATACAAGACTTTTGAAAATTCTTTTCCTAATATTAAGGAGTGTGAAATTTTGGTAAGTTGCAAATATCAAAAGCACTCTATTTAGGAATTTTCTTTTACTTGAAATTTTTAGAGTTTTATTTTTTTTGGTGAGTTTCATTCAATTTTACTAAGGAAAAAATAAGAAGATTTTACCTTTTGGCTTTAGGGTTGCACCAGGCTCTTGGGATATATATATTACCTATTCTTGACTTTTTTTGGGTGAAGCCCCAAAAGTGCTGCAGCCAGCAACTTCAAGGAGTTTTCTTCCTTGCTTTTGGAATAAAAAAGGAGACACTCAGGGAGGGGCAGCAGCCCGCATATCCACAACAGCCAGTAGCCTTAGGATTTCATTTTCTTTTTTCCAGCAGCACATTTATTTAATTGAGACAATATTTCATTTATTTTGTGAGATCTATTTTCCTATATTTTTATTTTAATTTCTTTTCTAGTCAAAAGATTATTGAAATATTGATTAATGATAATTGTGAGATCTAAATAATCTTATTTACTTGATATTTGTGGATATTTATTTAATCTCTATACTTAATGTTTATAATTGTTTTGGGATTGTTAAATAGAGCGTTATATTTAATAACCTTAGAATAGTCTACTACTATTTAAAAATAACAAGATTTGTATATTTTTAATGGAGTGATAATTGACATAATTTTATGATCTCGCAAGCGGTAGAATTTATATCAAGAGATTAGATAATCTAATTTAAATAAATCTAGGTTGGAATTTACTGATTAGAATTGTGTCGCTTTAGATCGTAATGCTGTTGGAACATTAAATCTAACGAGAGTCTCTTGGGTTGTCTTTCGATTAGGAAAGTAATTAACGATGGTATCTTGGTTACCGAAAAAGTAAGAAGAGATTGGTCGTTTCGTGGTATTTAGCGGCTATAACCAATTTATTCGCATAATATCAAGTAATTTTTGTATCGATAATCAATCAAATATATCAATGTGGAAATAACTCATTTGTCTAGATTTTACCTTAATTGACATCCTTTCCTTTAATTGGTATTATCTTATCATTTTATTTTAGTTAATTTTTATTGATTTGTTTGCTTAGTTATTTTAAATTATTTTATCAAAACCCCCATATTTTATTTTCATTTTTTTTATTAAAAGAAATAAACTTGCCGTTCTCTGTGGATACGACCCTACTCGCGCTATATTCGTATTGTTTGAAATACGTATTTTATTTTTTGTTGTTTGACGATACACCAACTTGCAATGATTTAGCACTATCTGTTACGAATCTTATATCAAATTCTAAAGAAATCATAAAATATTATTTAAATTTAATAGACTTTCTTACTTAACATATCGATCTTTTGAGTTGAATTCTTCTATTGAATTTGAATCTATCACTTGGATTCATGACAAATTAGTATCAGAGTCTCTGATTTAATATGAAAAAGAGTTACTTGAAAGAAAATTACCTAAAAAAGGGTTATCTGGTAATAAAATGAGAGCCGTTCAAAATAAAAAAGGATTAATTGGTGTAGGAGTGAGAGCTATCCAAAAAGAGAAAAAGGGCTACCTCCAGAGTGAGATCTATCCGTAAATATCTGATTTCTCAAGAGGAAGATAATATTACGAATTTCACATCGAATTTCAAAAAAATCATAAAATATTATTTAAATTTAATAGATTTTTTTATCCAACGGATTAATGTTTTGTTATTAGATTTGATTCCATCACTTGAATATGTGATACTATCCAAAATTTTAACCGATCCTTTTGGTGTGTCGTCCTGTTGGTATCCTTCGAAGCAAGACAAGTAGGGTGATTGTCGGAGGTTGCGATCCACAGGAAAATACTTTGATTCGACTTACGTATTTATTTTTCGATTGGCGAAAGTAACGTGGGTGTTTTAGAAGTTTCTTTATTTTGAAATATATTAATTTAAATTACAATAATTACTCTCAAAATGAATTAATATTAAAATTTGAAGATGTGTGGTCCCCGCCATTTTGACTAATCCCAAGGATTTGCCGTTCTAAATACGACTACTTGGTGGGCGAATGATTTACGGTTTGAACGGTCAAATGATTCTCATCCTTAATTATTAATTAAAGTTAGTATTTAGTATTTTTTAATTTGTTTATTCAACAACTCCGTACTTACATTAACCGGTGTTTAACACGTTCTACGTGAGGGCTTTTTGTAATTTTATTTTTCTTCAAACAAAGAGCGATAAAAAACAAAAAATTTGTCTAAGGTGCTCTTTAGCAACCAACGTCTTCTTTTAATTTAGTTTTGCAAATCACAAAGATAAAAATTATTAATATGAATAATTGTATAAACCAATTTCACAAATTTTTTAAATTATATGTTTCTTATCCAAAATATTTTACTTTAGTTAAATAAGCATTAAAAGAAAAATCTAAAACTGTTAATAAAGGGAAGAAACAAGTATTATTGCTTTTTTTGTTATAAATTATCGGTACAGGGCATGACTAAATTTACATAATATTCGAATTAGGGATTTTTTTAAAGCTATTAGTGTCTAACCATTAGATCAATTAAACGGTGTTAAACAAACAAGTATTATAGTAATATAAAATTTTTATGACAACCTTAAATATTCAATATTACTTTTTTGTGAAAAAAAGTAAAAGGATGAAAATGAGATTTAAATAATAAACTATCAATCTTTTTTAAGAAAAAAAAACTCCTCTATAGCATCAGTTCTTCGTTCGACTCAATAGAGCAGTTTATCTATAGAACAAACTTACCTCTAATAGATTGTCGTCGTCTGTGGGAACAGACTAACTGTTTAGGCAAAAAAACTTCATGTCATGTTAATACTCCGTCTCTCTTATCGCCATGTCATCAAAGAGAAAGAATGGAGCCGACACCTCTAGAGTCATGCCTGAGACGGGGGGATGAACATCTAATCCCCTAAACCTCCCGTCAACGGCAACCCTGGTTTGTCAGGGGAAAACTCCCTTATCACAATGGCCTCAGATCATCCCATCAATCACACTTGTATTTTGGAAGACCAAGACTCCCACCTCTAGGGAAGTTCTCACTACGCATGCTGAGAATGGGTCAAAGAGAAAAAAACCAATGATTGATTTTGATGACAATGATTTAGTGGGAGTCGACCCGAACCAACACGATCTGTTGATCATCACCACCAAGATAGGCCAGTATATCATGAAAAAAGTTTTCGTCGACCAAGGGGTGAGCTGTATTCTCTTCTATTGGGATGCTTTTAGTGGATGAGATTTCAACCGAATGCATCTCCAACTCTACGCCGGACGTTTGAGGGGACTTTTGAATGAGTAACTATACCTCGTGGGTACCATCTCGCTTCCAATAACTTTGGGAATGCTACCCAACCACGCTACCACCACAACCACCTTCAATGTCAAATTGCAGTTTCCTTACAACACCATTTTGGCTGCTCTAGCCTAGATGGCTTGAAAGTCTTGCCAAGCACCAAATATATGAAAGTCAAATTCAGAACGCCTTTTAGTATCGCAACGCTCGATTGTAATCTTGACCCTCAAAATGCCTCTACTCTAAAGAAAGAAAAGAGAAACCTCTTCATAGAAGCCATGGAACTCACAGATGACATGGAACAAGTTGCCAAACCCAAATCTAGCGAGGAGGTGGTTGAGGTCTCGATCACGAATATGCCTAGTCAAACTATTTAAATCAGAGCCCACCTACCAACACCTCTTTAGGACGCCATAATCGAGTGCTTACGATGACACTCCAAAGTATTCATTTGGTTGCTCAAAGAAATGTTAGGATCCATCTCTCAGTGATTGTCCATAAACTGGTGGTGGACGCAAGCAGTAATCCGGTGAATCAGAAAAAGAGGGTATTTGTATTAAAACGCCAACAACTAATACAAAAAGAAATGCAAAAACTACTAACAGCAAACTTCATCAGGGAAGTGAAATATTTTGAGTGGTTGGCAAACGTGACAATAGTGAAAAAAATGAATGGCAAATGGAGAATATGTATCGATTATACCGATCTTAACAAAATATACTCAAAAGATAGCTACTCGCTTCCCAATATTGACAAACTTGTAGATAATTCATCGAGTCACTAACTCCTAAACTTCATGGATGCGTACTTCGACTACAATCGGGTCTGCATGATCCTAAAAAAGGAGAAAAAAATGGGCTTCATCATAGAATTTGGCACCTATTATTACAATATCATGTTGTTCGGCCTGAAGAATATGGGAGTAACCTTCAATAATTGGTTAACAGGGTCTTCAACAAGCAGCTTAAAAGAAACATGGAGACCTAGGTGGATGCTATGCTTGTCAAGAGCACTAGGCTGAAGGGCCACATACCATATCTCAAAAAAGCATTTTAGATGTTGGAGCACTACAACATGAAGTTAAATCCAACCAAGTGTATCTTTAGGATCACTTCAGGCAAGTTCTTTAGTTTTTTGATTACCAACCGAGGAGTTAATGCCAACTCAGAGAAGATTTAAACCATCCTGGATATGGCACCACCAAGAACATTAAAGAAGGTACAATGCCTCATCGGATAAATCGTGGCTCGAAGCAAGTTTATGTCAAAGATAGGAGAAAAATACAAATCTTTCTTCGACGTCCTGAAAAATTATCGAAAGTTCATATGGATACCATAATGCCAAACGACTTTCGATAAGGTAAAGGAGTACCTCTCATCTATTCCTTGGCTCTCTTGATGCATCCCCGGTGAAAACTCTATCTCTAATTATTTGTCTCTGATCAAACCCTTTGCTCTGCACTTGTAAAGCAGGATGCTACTTTATAAAGACCGATATATTACGTTAGTCGGGTACTCTAGAAGTTAGAAATCAATTATAGGTCTATCAAGAAGGTAGCCTTTGCTCTCGTCACAATCGCTCGGCACCTTTGACTATAATTTTAGGCATACATAATAATAGTCCCAGGACAACTCATCAAATGGAGTATCGAGTTTGACAAATTTGATATCGAATACTAGCCGAGACCCACCATCAAAGGTTAGACTCTAGCTGACTTAATTCTCGAGTGCAAGCTCCCAAATCTCACCTAGCAATCCATTGATGACCGGCTAGAAGCGTGATCACCACCAATATGGATCTTGCATGTAGACAGGTCCTCCAACATATCAAGGAATAGCGCTGGACATCTTGATGGGTCTCGATGACTTCAAGGTGGAATATGCACTTTATTTCAACTTTCAAGCCACCAATAATCAAGTTGAATACTAAGCACTCTTAACGTGATTGTAGATCGTAGTACTGTTGGGAGCTCAGGATATTCGGATCTTGACCGATAGCCAACTCCTGTTCAACCAAGTTGAGAGAACATATAAAACTAAAGAACCAATGATGGCGAAATATCTCATCAAACTCCGGGAGGTAATAAGCAAGTTCAACAAAGTCGACATATAACAAATTTCTAGATATGAGAATGTCAAGGCCGACATACTCTCTAAACTTGCCAATTCGGATTCTATCAACACCAGCCGAATGGTCTACATCAAAATTCTCTTGTACCTAAGTATTGATGAACCAGAGCAAATTCTGACAGCTGATGACTCATCGAGCTAGAAAGATCCAACCCAGGTCTACCTAAAGAATGGTCAACTGCCTAATTCTCCACACGCGCATTATGCTATTATCAACAGAGCTCTCTATAAGAAGTTCTTCACTCGGCTTTATCTCAAATGGTTGACACCCGAAAAGGAAAACTACGTTCTTAGGGAAATTCATGAAAGGGTGTGCGATAACCATTTAGTTGCCCGAAACCTAACCAACAAGGTCTTGCGCCAAGGATTCATGAAAGGTTGTTTGGATCAGGAGATTTTTGAATAAGTTAAGGTTTGTGGCAAATAGTGGGGGATTATTGATTATGTACTATGATAATCAAACTACTATTGCCTACATGAGAGACCCTAAGTACTATTGTAGGACCAAACACAATTATATTAGATACAATTACGTGAGAGATATCATCAACAAGGGAGAAGTGACTATAAAGTATATATCTATGTACAATATGGTAGTTGACCCTCTTACTAAACCCATTGTGAGAGACTCTTTTGTGAGATATGTAGAGTCATTGGGTTTACATTGTTTTTAGATATTTCTTATATATAATGTACTAATGACTTAATGATTATTAATAACACCTGTATTATTCAGCTATTTTTTGAGCTGTTTTATTTTTACTGCTATTATTCTATATAACAATATATTGAGATGTGATATGATGAAAGATATATCAGATAGGCGAGTCGCATAAGTAACCACCTCTAATTCTGAGTGAGCGATGATGAGACAGTTTCTAAGTGTAAAAAGTTCTGAGAGTGTCATTGCTTAGAAATAGCAAGGTTTGAGATCTCATAAGTCACCTGTATCTTGAGATGTCATCTATGAGGTACTTTTTTTGAGCTTTCTGAAAGTTTTACATGTAGATTGAGTCTATATTTGTACAATATTAGAAAAATCTGATAGATGTCATTTTGGGAAATGGAAGATTGATATGATGGCACGTGATTCATACAATGTATGATATATGACCGAGGTTAGTGGGAGCAATATTATTTTTGAGATGATGTATTTTTATTAATCCACTTGCCTTACAGTGTGAGAACATGAGCCTAATGGTGGGCTCATATTCATGCCCTTATGACTTTCGGTTATTTTTTGATATTTTGGTTTAATGTATGCCAGTGTATTTCCCAATAAACTTTGAGATAAATAAGGCCTGCAGGATATATCTAAGAAACTATTTGAACTGAGACAAAGAGATTCTAGTTGGGAAAATGAAGACCAATAGACATTACACCTATGTTATTGTATTCAAGGCTAGCCTATTATGTTTCTCCGTGTTGGGACATGAACATAATAGTGAATACATGATTGAACAATTATTTGGAAACTACTTTTGATGAGAAAAGCAGTTTGATAGATGGAATGCATTGAGTCTGTCATACAGCGAGTTTCTTATACTAACATCGACTTCTCGATCACTTTAATCAGTGCATTGACAAATCTTTACTTATAAGTATATTCGCCGATCGTACGACATGCGATTCCTATTGAAAGTCCATAGGAGTGATGTCTAAGATCATATAAGTTGCGATCGTGAGATAGATATAAAATGCCCATTATATACAAGTGAGAGATGAAAAAAGTTGAGCTCATAAGGGCATTTGAATTCAAAATTTAAATTTAAATAACTGAGAGGTGAGGGGGAACGGTTAAGTGAAGTTAACGACCCCTTCCTACAACCTTGATTTTTCCTAGAAAAAAGAATAGAGTTTTGAGAGTAGAAAAACTCTTAGACTTTTGTACACACAAAATTGTGAGAAAATAATTTTTAGAAAAAAATTATTAGGTGTCATTTATACATCAATCACTCGGATTTGAAGTGTCGTGTTATGAGAAAAGTATTGGTTTGATTGCTCATAATCAGTACCACAACTGATTTGAAATATTCAAGTGGTAATTGGTAGCAATTTAGAGTTACGATTTTTTCTTCTTTTATATGGTTCCACATTTAATTTTAGTAGAATAAATCCAACAAAATGATAAACCTTTTTGGGAGTATTTATTTGACAACAATTAATCTACTTTCTGCGAGTAAAATTTTGTTACCCTCAGATGATCATCATGAATGCTAACAATCAGACTTTTGCCAGCAATTTTTATCCACATATAAGACTGAAATATTTGTTATTTTTACTCTTGAAAATGAATATATTTTAATACTCAATACTATAACAAGCACAATCTATAATTAGTACCTTTCCCTAATATAACATTTTTAGGTGATTTTAAAACACAATAACCTATTGTAATATTTTAGTAGATTTTTCCATTGAGAAAATTAATATTTGTAAAAATAAAAATAACCTCAATCCCTAAGATTTATGATGTGGGTGACCAACTTTTCTTTTCATTTCTTTTTTTTTTTTAATTTCTTTTTCATTTCATCAAAAAATTCCTGTGCTTGATAAGAAAGTTTAATAATATATGGCACTGTTAGGGTCATTTTTGTTGCCATGGACACGATATCATCGTTTGATGCTAACCTAGATATAGTTTTTACTGTGTGGCTAAAAATAATACTATTACTACCCTCTAAAGCAAATAGTTGAACAGAAATTAGTAAATTGGTGATCTTGCTTTTCAAATCTTCCAAATGTGAGCCAGGATTTTTCCTCCAAACTGATAAGCACCATAAATATTTGATTCCACCAAAAAAGAAACGTAGAGAGGGAATAAAATCTTGGTTTCGCTTGGATGCAACAATAAGAACCTGACGATAGGTCATGGCAGTACAACCTCTCTCTATTCGAAAATTTTGAGGTTCAGACAAGAAAAATGGACATGTTGCTTGAATACCATCAGAGAGAGAGAGAGAGAGATGAACAAATACATATACATCATATTTGATTAAGCGCTTCTAAACTAAAATTATTGAGCGGCTGCTAAACTAAAATTAATAATAAAACTAGATATTTCCCTTATCTAGAATGTTCTAATGCTGATTCAGATATTGTTTTCATTGAGCGGCTGCCATCATATTTGGTTGGCTTTCCATTCAAAAATTCGGTATTTCCTAATTTTATTATTTCTTCAATTATTATTATTATTTGGTCATGCGAGGGACCAAGGCCCCAAGACCAAAAACACAACAAAATAATCGATGCCCAAATCAAAGCCACACACATTCTCGGCGCATGGGGAAGCCCTGCCAGTCCTACCGCAATATCCATCTCAACCCTAATGAGGGAGACTGCAAAATGATACAGCCAATACTCAAATAAGTGCATGTATGCCACTAATCAGTCAGTACATTGGTTGGCTTCTCTAAACTCATAAAAAATCTCACCACGTTGTAGTGGACACTGGAATGGGTATCCTGCATCAGAAGGATTATCCCAACTTAACTTTTTTAATATATATATAGTTCTAAACTTTCACTCTCTCAAGTATGTTTAGCAAGCATTTTTTTCTCATCCCTAGTTGGGGGTAGAGTAAAGAGAGGTGAAAAAAACATAGAAAAAGTTTTCTTTTTCTTTCTTTTTTTGGACAACTTTCTCTCTAAGAAAAGGAAAATAAATAAGAATTTTTATGAAAGAATTTCTCAAAAGGTAAAATTTTTTTCTAATTCAACCACAACAGGTATGGGAACGAATTTTGTGAGAGTAGATTTTATCACCTTAATTATTACTTTAAAAAATTTGCACTTGTCTAAAAAGTGCACGTGATAAATTATGTCTAAAAAGTGGAAGTGTTCGGACCGGATGATAAAGTTGATTAAAAAAAAAAAACCATGAATATTGCGCGTGGTAAATTTGATCATTCATGCGATTTGATAGTGTACGATTGCTGTCTACCGTGGAGAAGTGTCTTTCTTCCTCTAGAGGCTGGGGAGTTTTATCACTATATATACAGAGGGAGTATTCTCCATTTCACAAGCTGAGACAGCCAACACGGTACAAAAACATACCCAAGAGTTTGTGTTAGTAGAAAGACTACAAATGGCTGCTCCGGTTATATTCTCTCCATTTTCAACCCTCTCTTCAGCTCGCTTGTTCTCTCTCTCTTCCAATAACCACCACCCTAAAATCATCAATTATGCTAACCCATTTGTTGTCCGATCCGTTAATGGTGTTCAAACCATTGATTCACCTGTTAATTCACCTACCATCAGACGGTCGGCAAATTACGCATCCAGTTTTTGGGACTATAGTTTTGTGAAATCTCTAGTCAGTGACCGCAATGTATGAATCTTTCAGTTTTTTATTTATCATGATTTTTCTTATGTTTCATAATTATTACCTCTCCTAGCAAGTATAGGTTTCAATGAGAACATTTTATTCTTGTTATTTTGAGTAATACAAATTCATTATGGGTGATATATTTTTCATAAGTGATATATTTCTTTCTGATTAGCAGGGTTATGCAACATGGTAATTAGAAGAAAAAGAATTTTGATATATTATTTTATTTGTGAATATATTAAAATAGTATTTATATCGGATTATTTACCCATATATGTTTTCCTTTTTACAAATTGCAAAAAATCGAAGGTTTGTTGCTTCATTGCTCCATTGAATCAATTGAATTGCAGGAGGAGAAGTATGCGGAGAAGTATGAGAAAATGAAGGAGGAGGTGAGATGCCTAATTACTGCACCAATGGAGCCACTGGAGAGGCTTGAGTTGATCGACGCAGTTCAAAGATTGGGTCTCAGGTACCAGTTTGAGATAGAGATCAAGAATGCAGTACAAGATGTGGTCAACCAAACCAATGATCAAGATGCAATGTTTCACCATGATTTACATTCCACAGCCCTACGTTTTAGGATCCTCAGACAACATGGATATCATGTTCCACAAGGTAAAGTCTTTCAAATCATTCCATTTTATGGTAAACTTACTCGTATGTTATCAAAAAAAAAAAAAATGTAAATAAGTTACGAGTTTAGGTGTCTTTCAGGCGCCAAAAATTTGATTTTTATAGATATTTATAGATATTTAATGATATATATATTTTTTAAAATACAGCTACAAGTTTAGGCTGCTCCCATTGTGGCTCCCATTGTCCCGCGAGTATAATAAATATTTTACATATTGCCAAATTTTATTATTTTTTTCTTTTTTGCTCTCTAGCATGGTTGAGATATCAATTTTATGATTACTTTCAAATTTTAAAAAATGGGCATTTTTCAAAATTTTGATTATGAGAAAATTTTGTGGGTGCAGAAATTTTCGACAGATTTAAGGATGAAAACGGTCATTTCCAGGCAGATTTGTGCGAGGATGTAAAAGGGTTGCTTAGCTTGTATGAAGCTTCTTTCTTTGGTCTGGAAGACGAAAACACCATAGATGATGCAAAAGTATTTGCAACAAAACATTTGAAGGACCTCAATGAAGCCATGTTTGCCCCGCTCGTGGCTAGAAAAGTGAACCATGCTCTGGATATGCCCTTGCATTGGAGACTCAACAGAGTGGAAGCTAGATGGTTCATTGATACTTACAGGGAAGAAGCAAACAAGAACCCTCTTTTACTTGAATTTGCCAAATTGGACTTCAACATGGTGCAGTCAATTCATCAAAAGGAAGTCAGCAAATTAGCTGGGTATGCTATATTATTATTAACCATTGATCTTGAATGAGTAACTGCAAAAATGACCGTAGCTTGTTTGCACATTTTGTCAATTTATATCTGATTCACTTTTTATTCTCCATTTGTTATAGGTGGTGGGTCGATATGGGCCTGGACAAGATGAGCTTTGCAAGGGACAGATTGGTGGAACATTACTTTTGGAGTTCGGGCGTGGTCTTTGAGCCACCCTATGGAGCTTTCAGAGAAATTGAAACCAAAATCTTTTGTTTGATTACAATTATTGATGATATTTACGATGTTTATGGCTCTTTGGAAGAGGTTGAACTGTTTACAGATTTTGTCGATAGGTTGGTATATCAAAAAGTTATTTTCAATTAGACATTTAGTCACGTTATTCCAAAATAAACATAGAAAAATGTTTAATAAAGATGCCACTAAGATTTTTTTTAATAACAAAATATATATTTTTTATTTTACTAATTATTCCTCTTAACTTTGTATCTTTCTAGATGGGACATCCATGAAATTGACAAGATTTCTGAGAACACAATAAAAGCATGTCTACTAGCATTGTTCAATACCACCAATGAAATTGGCTACTGGACCCTTAGAGAAAAAGGCTTCAACATCATCCCTTACCTAAGCAAAATGGTAGGCTATCATATAACATTGCAAATTTTATATTTAATCTTTTTTTCCCATTTCTTTTGGTTTCTAATTTTTTTCAACTCTATTTCTTTGAAACTTTAGTGGGCAAATCTGTGCAAAGCATATTGCAAAGAGGCTAGGTGGTTCCACAGTGGATACAAGCCAACTTTGAAGGAGTACATTGAAAATGCTGTGGTTTCCATATCAGCCCCTCTTGGGCTCTTCACTGCTTATTTCTCGACCACGCAAAATATATCCAAGGAGGCTTTAGATTACATATATGACCTTCCAGGCATTATGCGTTGCTCTTCCATGCTTCTTCGACTCACCAACGACCTAGGAACTTCATCGGTTATCCCTTAATTTCAACTTTTCCTAATTATTAATATACAATGTTTGCACATTATTTGATCACAAAATTTGTTAAAATTAAAATTTGATCGACTAATTTTAAGGATAAAATTATAAGATTAGATTAAAAATATTCAAAAAAATTGAAAAAATCGGTTTAAGTTTGACTCATGCTAAAATTTAGATAATTCAATACTAGCCTTTAAGATTTATTTATTTACTTCATTTTTCTGGTGTTGGAATTAGGATGAGCTAGCGAGAGGGGATACCGTGAAATCTCTTCAATGCTACATGAATGACACGGGTGCATCCGAGGAAGCAGCTCGCGCCTACATAAATGGGTTGATTCACCAGACATGGAAAACCCTAAATAAGGACATGTTTGGCGAGTATCCCTTTGAAGAACCCTTTATCAGTGCTTGTCCTAATCTTAGTCGATCTGCGCATTGCTTTTACCAATATGGAGATGGTCATGGGGTTCCACAATATTGGACCAAGAACAATATCATTTCATTGCTAATCGAGCCAGTTCCACTCGATTAATCAATGATCTACTTTGCTTTGGCACTTGGGATTGTGCTAATCAAACTTTACTACGTACCTGAGTAAGAAATATGGCTGCTCATTTTTACTACTAATTTGCACTTTTCAATAATTTCCTCCATCGGGGTTTTTGCAGGGGGGATATACAATATATCTATTTGATGTGCTGTAAAAATTAATAAAAAATTTGATCTCTAGTGTTTGCATCTCTTAATTTCCTCCTTTTTTTGTTTGCTTGTTATAGTTGTAGATGGATAGCCTGAACTTTTCACCTTGCAATTTTTTTTTTTTTTTTAAATTATAGTTTGGGCCATTTAACAAGTAACAAAATGTCCCACAGCTAATGAGTCGCCATAAAAATAGAAGAATAAAAAATAAAAATTCATTTAAATAATTCCACATGTTTAAATCAAAGCAAAATTTATGTAATTTTTCATATGTTAAAATTGAAGAGAGATATATATTTTTCTCAACACGTAGATCTTCCAAATCCATTAATACCAAAATTAGAATTGCTAAAATGAGAGAAGATCACATGCACTTTCCTAATAGATTAAAGGTGATTTATTCATTAATAATTAAAATCTGAAATTTACGTTCTCTATCTTAATAGATTGAAAATGGGAGAAGTAGCAAATTCCAATTCAGGAGAACATGATACAACACAATCTGCTATGAAGTTTTTCACTAAGGATCACCGTCACTTACCATTAGAAAGGAAAACTTAATTACAGGCAAACAAAACAAATATAACAGTAAGAGAAAGTTTTGTACAACCATAGCAATATAATGCATGTCCTATAAGAAACACGCGGTAACAGGGAAAAAGAAGAGACGAGAGGAACGAACGCCCTTACTGCTTCCACTTTGGATACAGCGACATAAAGGTGCAGGCAGAGCCTAAGGGCCATCAACGTTTGGTGGCTCAGTTGGTTCGAGAACTGACGCCCCTTAACCATAGTCGGGAGTTCGATCCCTCATGGGAATAAAAAAATCAACATTGGGAGACCTATCCCTCAATTGGGCCCTACAAGCGGTCGACCCAGATTAATCGGGACAAAACCCCGAATATTAGATTGGTGATAGCCATGATATAAAAAAAAAAAAAAAAAAGAGCCTCAAGAAGGGTCCATCTCACCAAACCACAAGCCAGAGAATTGGCCCATACATGGAGCTCATGGGTCATCTTTAACGAGCCCAACCCATATAAAACTCCTGTTTTACTCTTATTATTATTATTATTATTATTATTATTATTTATTTTTTAATATAAACTACTCCAACTAAATTCAGTTCGATTGATTTGACTTCTTAAAGGACAAAATTTTATTCTTATTTATTTTTTCCATCAACAAACTCGAATTTAAAATATTATTTAAGGGTATCAGTATCTAGTTACCCGGATCAACTCTATGTCGGTAGAGAGCGCCCTCTCTCTCTCTCTCTCCCCCCTAGATTAACTTTATGTCGGTAGAGAGCGCCCTCTCCCGAGACCCAATAGCCAATTAGGACATCAATCCCCGTCCTACAGGGAGTGAGTGAATCAAATCAAAGCTCCCTCATTTTAGCAGTAGCCTCTAAGTGACACGGTTGGAACCAAATTGTAGAATCAGATTAGATTGAATCGTAAATTAACAGTTTTTTAAACTGTTAACCAATTCACGGTTTAATAATAGGATCCACGTCTATAAGATTTAGTTTTGGTTCCTCAATTTTAAAAAATTGAGAATCAGTGATTTGAATTTAGAATTATTTAAAAAAATGATAAATTCCTTAGTAGTAACTTAATTTACATAGTCGGTTTTAGTTCTGTTTCTCTCTTTAACCTTATCACTTTCCGGGACTAATTATCTCTCTCACAAAGTATAGGGAGAGGAAAAAGAATTAAATCGAATAAGATGATGCATGATAGATAAAACTAAAAGAGGAAAAAGAAGCTAAAAGATGAAGTGAGACGCATGATAGATGATGCAGCCACGGATTCAGTAACCCTTCTAGAATTAGTGGACGCAATTGTGCGCTCCCATTTGAAGGTCATGCCACTAGGGCCTTGCGAAGAGTGGCATCTTTCAAGACAAGCACAGAGAACGCTTGTTTGCATGAAATTGCTGTAGCTTTTAGGCTCCTTAAACTTCATGGCTATGAGGTTTCTCAAGACACACAATCTTTCCAAGAAACGAAAATTTTTATAAGATATTTATTAAAATGGGGTGAATGATAAATAATGACGAGACTATATGGTATTAATGTTTAAGATAATATTATTAAAAAAAATGGCTAGTTAGCCTTAGATCGACTATTTATTTGAAAGTTAAATCTTTGTACTTGATTTGGGTTTAATTGGACCAGATTAATCCCTTAGTTATAGTGCAAACCGACCACAAGTAAGGACAAGCCAACCTAGTTATATTACAAGTTGACCTGGACTGACATGCTTTCAGATATGTAATTTTTGTTGAGGTGCAGATGGGATGGAAGAATAGGTTGTGCACAGTTCCCATGTGATGTATGATATAATAGAGATGGGATTAATTTAGAAGTGCTCCTTTCATCCAACTTGAATTGACGACACAAGAGAAGATAGCGTTTGTTCACGGCAAGAAATGGTTTTGCCAAGGACCAAGTCATTATCTTGATTTTATGCTCCCCATGTGACTTGTGGGTTGTTTGACATAGACCCATGAAGAAGCATGAATGTTAGGGAATGGTTGAACCGAATGCGAAAGGGAGACAATTGCTTTCCAGATTTTGCATTTTTTGCCCATAATTATTTAAGATAAAGTTGCAAAAATATTGGCTAATCAACCGAATAGTATATGGTACTTGTCCTGTCATGTTTTCCCTTAATTATTTTTTTTCATGTGTGGCTAAGATTATTTTTGCGTTGTACAATCTGTCTCTATTTGGTACTTCTGAAGTTATGCTGTGATGGTGACTAAGGTATTGTTTTCCCTGAGCGGCTGCGATCATATATGGTTGTTCTTCTCTTCAAAAATTTTATATATTTGAAAAGTATTATTATTTGTAACTATATAAAAGGACTCTATCCCCAAACCCTAACTTTAATGATGAAAAATATTCTCAAACTATTAAAAATAAAGAATATCTTATTTATCTAATACACATTAACAGAAATTTGATATAATTAAATCATATAAATAAAATATTAATTTTTATATATTGTACATATAAAATATTAATCGTAGTTAAAATTGATAGTATTGACATTCAATAATTTGATCAGATCTTTATACTTCTCAATATTGTTGATTCGAGCTGTTGAATTTGATATTCAATATTGACAAAGGTTTTAAAAATGGTATTAACAGTTGGAAAATGAATTTGATATTTATATGAAGATAAAATGACTATTAATATGAATCAACAATATTGAGAAGTATAAAGATCTGATCAAATACCGAAGAGTGAAGATAAAAAATATAAAATATGTGCAAAATGCCAAAACAAAAAAAAAAAAACAATATTTTTTGTGGTTAGAAAATATTTTAATGTAATTTTGTCTCTTCGGGTCTGGCAATAAAATTAATATCTAATTAGTTCGGTGATTAGATATTGATCACTCTTAAAAAATATTTCAGTTTTGAATTTTGTGTATGGATAAATAGATATTTGGACAGATTTATCTCTTGAGAGTTCATTTCGACTTAAATTAAATTTAGTCGGATTTAATATAATTATTAGATATCGGTAACTTATATAAAAGAAAAAGAAATTAAAAGCTATGAATAAAAATGGAACAAGACACTATAAGAAAGCTGCAAACCTTGGTTGTGTTCGACAGAAATGAAGTTTTCTTAGCCAATTGTGCTTGAACCTTAAAGTTCAAGCATTTAGTTCACACACTATAGAATACGAAATATTAGAAAGGATTGGCAGTCTACAGATATAATTACAAATCAAAATTCTTAACCTACAAACTGTGTTATTGTAATTTAGATTGAGATGGCACTGCGCCTTCAAGTCCTGCCCTTTAGCCCCTTCTCCGCATCCACAGCACAAAAGCATGGAAATAGCAAAAATATTGGATATGTTAGATGCATGAGCACACATATTCACCCCGCACTAATGGAGAGGAGATCAGCCAATTACCAGCCCAGCACTTGGAGTTTCAATTTTTTGGAGTACTCGGGGATTGACAAAGCTGTATGTTTCTTTCTTTTGCCATTTCATTTGTGTTTCTCTTTGTGATTATACATAGCTAGGAAAACATTAAAATAACAAACGACTTGTGAAACATGTGCTCTATGTTTTTTTTTCGTTACTTCAAATTTGTCTATAATCAATTCTAAAAAGTTTTATCTATTTCTTTTTCAATATCTGATTCTGGGTATCTCTTTGAGTTTAGGATTAAAAAAAAAAATTCCTTTTCGGTTACCAAGCCTCTCTCTCTCTCTCTCTCCCCCCCCTTCATGACAGGAAGAAACAAATGTGGGGAAGAAAAGGAAGTCAGAAATTGAAGTACGGCACTTGCTAGATGATGCAGCCACTGATTCACTAACCCTTCTTGAATTAGTGGACACTATTGTGCGCCTGGGATTGGATTGCCAATTTGGAAGTCATGTCACTAGAGCCTTGGAAAGAGTAGCATCTTTCAAGGAAAGCAGAGAGAATGCTAGTTTGCATGAAGTTGCTCTTGGCTTTAGGCATCTTAGACTTCATGGCTATGAGGTATCTCAAGGTACTTTTTTTTTTTCCCCTCACTAACAAAGTAATTTGGTTCAGAAGTAATTTGTAGTGCACCAGCGGAATTCAAAAATGTAGTTATGATAATTGATGGTAGTGCATAATGCAGATGTTTTTGAAAGTTTCCTGGACGGCCAAGGGAACTTTGCAGAAAACCTTCGCCTTGACGTCAAGGGACTGCTAAGCTTGTATGAAGCTGCCCATGCTGCCTATGAAGGGGAAAACATTTTAGATGAGGCAAAATCATTCACAACCAAACACCTCAGGGAACTTGCAGAGGACTCAAACACTAGCCTGGCAAAATACATAAATCACTCTTTGGAGAAATCTTTGATCCGTAGGATCCCAAGACTTGAATCAAGGTGGTACATTGAAGCACTTGACCGTAAGGAACATGCATATGGCATCCTACTTGAATTAGCTACTTTGAACTTCAACAATGTCCAATCAACGTTGCAGGGAGACCTCAGAGACATGTACAAGTAAGGCCATCAACTTATGGCATCTCATCTCAGATTATAGAAAATTCTTAGCTATGTTGGATTTCAAAACCTTCAATCAACCCTTTAAAGGCATGTCCCATAATATCAGACACTTCAGTGGAACCTAGTTGATTGATACACAAAAAGCTGCTGCAGATCCTCTTGAAGCAAACTTGTCTGTGCTACTTCGACCTCTGGATGAAAATTTTGTTCCACCTTCGCTGCCTAAACTCTGAAAACTTCTTTTTGCAATTAATTCTTTTTTATCATATATTTTAGGTGGTGGAGGGACATTGGCGTAGCAAAGAAACTGGACTTTGCAAGAGATAGACTTATGGAATGCTTCTTTTTTGCGGCTGGAATGACCTCTGAGCCTCAATTCAGTCATTGCCGAAATGGGCTCACTAAAGTCACATCGTTTATCACCATCCTTGATGATGTGTCACGCCCCAAACCAGGATCGTGAACAGCCGCCCGTTGCCCCTGAATACCGGCTGTATTTTTACAGAAAATTGGACAGAACCTCCCCATAAATCGGAGGTTTCCCATGTACAATTATACCTGTATAATCCAAATCATCCTGTACAAATACACAAATGGCTATCCCGACCTCTCCAAAATCAACAAACACCACAGCCAACATTCAGAACAACGCAAGGCTATAAACAAATCTAGCCACAGACCTCTACTGTCATGCCCAACTAGAGCATGAGCAGCCGCTATATCGAGCGGACCTAAGTTTATACAATATATATCACATTTCCCAAGTAACGTTCAAGTACGTACAATCGCCTCAATGCAAATGAAATATGAGAGTTAAACTATACAGTCATCCCAAAATAAGTACATGGCCAACTACGGACCTCCATGTCAAGACCTCGCAGGGTCAAAACTAAATTAGAAATAAATCTCACCGTCGAAAATACCAACTCCGCTCTAGAGCCTGTAGCGTCGCTCTATCACAATCAACCTGTCTGAGGAGAGAAAATAGAGGGGTGAGTATCATGGGAAAATACTCAGTGAGTGAGGGGGGTAATATCAAGCATAAATAGCATATGTGAACAATTGGAGTGTCAAATAATACTATTTGAAACAACAATTTACATTTCGCAACAAAACATGATATATTTATCAATTTGAAATCATTTAATCAAACACACGATAGCAAGCATGTATGCATCCATTTAAAATCAAGTAATGTCAGAGCGAGCCAAAAATAGTCCTGGCAAAGGTCAACCGTGACCAAGGACAGGCACGTCGGGGGTTTTATTATGCATAGACTTTGAAACGCTCTCTACCCCGACGTTGGCCATGAGCTCGCTGGGGCCAACTCATCAACGTGTATAGGACCCCGCCCGGTGCTAGACGGTGGCGTCACACACGTCCTCCCCCTACGTGGGTTCAACCGGCCGCGCCTATAGCCTTTAGAATAAATGACGTTTGCGGATACCTCCTGCAGAAGCGTATCCGGGCAACCCGTGCCTCTACAAACGCCCTTCGTAGCTACGGAATCATCATAGTATCACAAGGGCACAACGTCCCATAATATCACAAGGGCACAACGTCCCAGGGCACAACGTCCCACAAGTATCATCACATCATCACATAACTAGTGGGCATCCAACCCACGTAGTTCATCAAAAACATTTTAAATTTGCGTGCCAATACGTCTCTTCAATTCATTTCAAAACAGCATATCAATGCAACGGTATAAAAATGAAATTTATACATTTTCAAGTAATGGCACAATTATTGTTTCATTTCAAACCATAGATGCATAGTCATTGTAAATATAATTCAAGACACTCCAAAAATCACAAAACAGATTTCTAAATTTAATATCACACGTCAACGAATGCATATCAAAACATGTTTTATCGAAAATGCGACAGAAAATACGTTTTACTATTTTATGCAAGAGATTAGAGTTCCAATCACAGTCTACGGGAGGGAAGTCACTCCCTACTGACAAGCCAAATCGGATCTGACCGCTCGAGTCTCCAAAAGATCAACCTAAATCAGATTATCAACATTTAATATCAAATAAAAGCCAAATCAGGGATTTTCAATTTTTCCCTATCAAATTTCTCCCACCTAATTTACAAAACTTCGTCATAGATTCTCGTTTCCTCAATTTCGAATCATCTGACTCACCAATGGTCAAGTTTCTAATATTTCTCATTTTTTTGTCTATTTTTCCTCGAATGTCACGCATTTCAATATATTATGTAACTCTCGATCTAAATTCGATCTAATTTCGATAGAATTAATTCAAATGTTGAAAAGGTTGCATCTCTCACCTAGGGTTTTCTCAGATTTCCGGATTTAGCTTTCGTTCGCCCGTCAACCTGATCTAAAACCTGTAATATTACCAAATTTCAATTATATTAGAAACAACTAAATTTCTAACACCGAACCCTAAAACTTCAATCAAATATAGTCGTTACCTGCAGTACAGAAGATGCAGGTGAGCTCTCGAAGGGGAAAGCCGGTCGTGGGCTCGTGGGCCGCAGGCTGGCGGGCTGATGGGCTGGCCGCCTGGTGGGCCTACGGGTCGACGGGCTAGCGGGCTGGCCCGCTGGTGGCTCACGGGCTCTCAGCCCGGCTTGCTGGCCGCAGCGGGCTTCGCGGGTTGCAGTGGGCCGCGGCTGGACTGGGTCTTGGGCCGCTGGTGGGCTGGCCTGCTCACGGACTAGGGCTCGCGCTGGGTCGCGAGCTGGCTCGCGCGCTGGCTCGCGTGCTGGCTTGCGCTGGGCGCGAGCTGGGTCGCGAGCTGGGTCGCGCGCTGGCTCGCGCTGGGTCGCGAGCTGTGGCGCGCTGGGCTCGCGCGCTGGCTCGCGGGAGATCGCGAGCTGTGGCGCGCTGGGCCGCGCACTGGCTCGTGCTGAGTCGCGCGCTGGGCCTCACGCTGGCTCGTGATAGCTCAAGGCGGCAGCGCTCGCGGGAGGGCCGATCTGCGCAGTGGCGTGATGCGGTGGCGGAAGGGAGGGGCCGCAGCGGAGGAGAAGAGGAGAAAGAGGGAAAGAGGGAGAGAAAGAGAGAGAGAGAGAGAGAGAGGGAAAAGAGAGATTGGGAGAGAGGGAAAAGAGAGATCGGGGCTTTTTTAGCCCCAATCCCGAATTTTTTTTTTTTTTTTTTTTTATTTTATATATATTTATGGTGTTACATTTTCTAACCCCCTAAAAACAAGTTTCGTCCTCGAAACTAAAAGAAATGTATACAGAAAATGAATGGGGGTATTGTCTTCTCATGGCCTCCTCGGATTCCCAAGTTTCTTCTTCAACCTGATCGTTGCGCCATTGCACTCCGACAAGAGATACCTCCCTGCTCCGTAGCTACCGGGTCTGCTGGTCAAGTATGGCCATAGGCTAAACAGGTAAGCTCACGTCCTCTCGCATTTCCATCGACGGAGGCTCCAAAATGTGTGAAGGACCTGAGATGTACTTCCTCAACACGGATACATGGAAGGCATCATGGATCCGAGATAGTTCATCTGGCAGCTCTAGCCTGTATGCCACGCTCCCAACCCTGTTGAGGATACGGAACGGGCCAATGTACCTGGGGCTCAACTTGCCCCGCTGCCGATGTCGTACTAGTCCCCTCAAGGGAGAAATCCTCAAGAACACCATATCGCCCACCTCAAACTCTAAGGGTCGGCGTTTTCGATCCGCATATGCCCTCTATCTATCTTGGACGGCTTTCATTCGCTCACGGATAACCTTAATTTTATCCTTTGTTTGCTCAATCAACTCAACGCTGTTGAGACGTCGCTCTCCGACTTAATCCCAGCATATCGGGGTACGGCACCTCCTGCCATATAGTGCCTCATATGGGGGCATCCCTATACTGGCTTGATAATTGTAATTATATACGAATTCGACCAGTGGAAGGTGTCGATCCCAACTACCTTGAAAATCCATCACGCATGCCCTCAGTATGTACTCAAGGGTCTAAATGGTCCTCTCAGACTGGCCGTCCGTCTGAGGATGATATGTTGTACAAAAGTTCAATCTAGTACCCAATGCCTCCAGCAACTTGGGCCAAAACCTAGATGTGAACCTGGGGTCTCTATCTGAAACAATCGACACAGGCACCCCGTGAAGTCAAACTACAGTATCAATGTAGAGACGTGCCAACGCCTCTAAGGAATAATCACCGCGGATAGGGATAAAATGTGCAAATTTGGTGAGTCGATCGACAATCACCCAAATCGCATCATGCGTGAAGAAGTCCGCGGCAACCCCATCACGAAGTCCATAGTAATATGCTCCCATTTCCACTTAGGAATGGGAAGAGGCTGCAGTGTGCCCGTTGGACGCTGATGCTCGGCCTTCACCTATTGGCGAGCTAAACATCTTGCCACAAAATCCTCAATTTCTTGTTTCATGTTAGGCCACCAATAACTATCCCGAATAGTCCAATACATCTTGGTACTACCCGGATGAATACTTAAGTTGAGGAGTGTGCCTCCTCAAGTATGGCCTTGCGGAAATCAATGTCAACTGAAATACAATTCCGTTCTCCAAACACTATCTATCCGTTTTCTCGGAATTCGAAGTCTCTGACATAGTTGAACAAGGTCTGCCTGTCCTCATATCTAGCTAATGATGCTTCTCACACACATCATTAACCACACTGACTCCTAAGGTACGGAGTCCCACCAATAAAGAGAGGTAAGCACTCTCTCTGTCGTCTGAGAGTAAGACACTGAGCATGCTCCTCAACACTCTGCAAGCTGATTAGGATGTCATCAGTGGAAACGATAACAAATCGATCTAGGAAATTCATAAAAGACCCGATCTATTCGGTCCATAAATGTAGCTAGGACATTGGTCAACCCATATGGCATGACCAAGGACTCAAAGTGTCCATGTTGATACGGAATGCGATTTTTGGACAGATCCTCGACCCTAATCCGTAACCGAGTATAACGCGATCGAAGATTTATCTTCGAAAAGACCTTATCACCGAGAAGCTGATCACACAAATCATCGATGTGGGAAAATGAATATCAATCCTTGGTAGTGACTTTAGTCAACTGCCAATAATCCATAACAAGTTTAAGTGTGAAGCACCCTAAGGTGTGGTGCTTGGATGGATGAATTATTTATCTAACAAGTTCTGTAGTTAAATCTTGAGCTCTCTCAGCTCAAATGGTACCATTCTATATAGCGGAATAGAAATAAGAGTAATCCCTAGAGCCAGATCAATCTCAAAATTGAATTTTCCGAATCAATGATAATTAGGGTGGCTCCTCGGGAAATACTTCAGGAAACTTCTGTACCACCAAAATCTCATCAAGTCTCGGATTCTGTATGGTGGTATCGATCATATGTGTCAGGTATGTCATACATCCCCGACGTATTATACATCTGGCTTTCCTCACTAATACAATACCACGGGTAACACCCGTCTCTCATTCGCAAACGTCAGTGGTGGCCCTTCAGGCCTCCAAAAATCGTCTTTCTTGATAAAACAGTCTAAGGAAACTCTATAAGTATACAATTAATCTATCTCTAAGATGACATCGAAATCTGTCATATCCGGTGGGATCAGATTTGCTCTCAGCACTGTCCTACCTGCCATGACATCATACTCTCTATATACGAATCTCTAACCAACTGCTCACCAAGAGGAGCGTCAACTAATAGCTCCTCATCAAGTAACGATAATAGCCCAACCGACTGTTGAGCGAAAGGAACTCTCACATAGAATTAGTTCGACCTTGTGCCAATAAGAACACAAACGTCAACTCCATGTATTTCCATAGCACCAAGATTCAAAAATAAATAAATAAATAAATAAATAAATAAATAAATAAAATAAAATAAAATAAAATAAAATAAAAAGAATAAGGATATACACCTGTATATCAAAATAGTTAAGCCTCTAGTACAGTGACAATCATGTCTGTACATATCATCACAAAATACACGATTTCAAAGGAAACAGTGCATAAGAACCTCTAAACGGAAGGATCCGCAAGAGGATTACCCATGATCATATCTGGGTTCGTCAGAGCGTCCTCCTGAGTCATCGCATACACAAGGGCCTGCACCCTCAACTACTCTCGTGAAAACCTAATACTATATTGCTCCCGGCTGCAGTCCGTGGAGTAGTGTTACTAGAATGCGCAGGTATTCCCTGCTGTCCTACATGTGGTGTATTCCGATGACTCGAAGCCAACTAATCTCCAAGTCACAAATCAGGGCATAAACTCCTGATATATCCTGGCTTCTCATAGTGGAAGCATGTAATAAGTGCTCTACATATTTATTCGAGCGTGGTGCTTGCCACATATGCGGCAAAGAAAAGGTCGCTGAGCAGTAGCCTAGCTCATGGCACTAGGACTGGTGATATAACCACCGGAGATATGGTCCCGCTAAAACTCCGTGAAATATCTGCGGTCGAATTCCATTAGGAAATCGCTTTGCCGCAATGGCTTATAGTCTCATCGCAAATAGCCTCCCATCAAGTGAGGGCTTCCCTATCGAATAGTCTCTCAGTAACTCGTAAACTATACTCCTCGCGCAAGCCTAGATCTATCAAGATCCGTCGGATTCAGTTGACTCAGTGCTTTGCTACCGTAGCATCACCAAGTCCAAAAATCTGTGCATCCCAATTGTCGAGCTACCGTGACTAGCTGGGTCAACTCGGGGATGCACCTAAGTATGGCGCAATTATTATAACTCAGATTCGAAACTGTAAGAAGAACGGCCACCGATGGATGATTTGGTGCCGCTTGAGTAAGAACTACTGTAGGAGAAATAAGCGCAGCCGTAGATATCGGCATTGCCATCAAAGGTGATGGGGTGACATCTGGACCCCATGTGCCGTGTACCACTCGTACACTTGCCCGAAATATCAAGAGTAAATGGTGGAGACGTTGGTAAAATAGCCGGCTGAGAAAGTGCTGGAGAAAACACACACTTTGAGGATGTATTCTTCGGCACCGAAAGGGGCGCCAGAAATGAGGAAGTATCCTCGCTCTCTTTAAGTGAATCAGGGAGTACATATCTAGCACTCCATGTAATCGTCATGGTTCCGTAATATGAGAATTCTCATTAGGCATTGTTCAAGGATTAGGGTTAGTTACAACTAACCCCCTAAAATAAATGAAATCATCAATTCAAGAACCATCCCCATGGGTTCCTTCTTTGAAAATGAAGAAATGCTAGGTTAGATAAGAATTAGTATCTAACCCCCTAAAATAGATAAACTCAATTCCTAAGACCATATGCAGGGATATAAATGACTGTATGAAACTCTCATGCATTGAGGACTTTAAACACAAACACACTCGGGAATATTTTTTAGATTTTCTTCCTATATAGCGCTCAACCTAGAGCTCTGATACCAATAGAACTGTCACGCCCCAAACCGGGATCGTGAACAGCCGCCCGTTGCCCCTGAATGCCGGCTGTATTTTTACAGAAAATTGGGCAGAACCTCCCCATAAATCGGAGGTTTCCCATGTACAATTATACCTGTATAATCCAAATCATCCTGTACAAATACACAAATGGCCATCCCGGCCTCTCCAAAATCAAAAAACACCACAGCCAACATTCAGAACAACGCAAGACTATAAACAAACCTAGCCACAGACCTCTACTGTCATGCCCAACTAGAGCATGAGCAGCCGCTATATCGAGCGGACCTAAGTTTATACAATATATATCACATTTCCCAAGTAACGTTCAAGTACGTACAATCGCCTCAATGCAAATGAAATATGAGAGTTAAACTATACAGTCATCCCAAAATAAGTACATGGCCAACTACGGACCTCCATGTCAAGACCTCGCAGGGTCAAAACTAAATTAGAAATAAATCTCACCGTCGAAAATACCAACTCCGCTCTAGAGCCTGTAGCGTCGCTCTATCACAATCAACCTGTCTGAGGAGAGAAAATAGAGGGGTGAGTATCATGGGAAAATACTCAGTGAGTGAGGGGGGTAATATCAAGCATAAATAGCATATGTGAACAATTGGAGTGTCAAATAATACTATTTGAAACAACAATTTACATTTCGCAACAAAACATGATATATTTATCAATTTGAAATCATTTAATCAAACACACGATAGCAAGCATGTATGCATCCATTTAAAATCAAGTAATGTCAGAGCGAGCCAAAAATAGTCCTGGCAAAGGTCAACCGTGACCAAGGACAGGCGCGTCGGGGGTTTTATTATGCATAGACTTTGAAACGCTCTCTACCCCGACGTTGGCCATAAGCTCGCTGGGGCCAACTCATCAACGTGTATAGGACCCCGCCCGGTGCTAGACGGTGGCGTCACACACGTCCTCCCCCTACGTGGGTTCAACCGGCCGCGCCTATAGCCTTTAGAATAAATGACGTTTGCGGATACCTCCTGCAGAAGCGTATCCGGGCAACCCGTGCCTCTACAAACGCCCTTCGTAGCTACGGAATCATCATAGTATCACAATGGCACAACGTCCCATAATATCACAAGGGCACAACGTCCCAGGGCACAACGTCCCACAAGTATCATCACATCATCACATAACTAGTGGGCATCCAACCCACGTAGTTCATCAAAAACATTTTAAATTTGCGTGCCAATACGTCTCTTCAATTCATTTCAAAACAGCATATCAATGCAACGGTATAAAAATGAAATTTATACATTTTCAAGTAATGACACAATTATTGTTTCATTTCAAACCATGGATGCATAGTCATTGTAAATATAATTCAAGACACTCCAAAAATCACAAAACAGATTTCTAAATTTAATATCACACGTCAACGAATGCATATCAAAGCATGTTTTATCGAAAATGCGACAGAAAATACGTTTTACTATTTTATGCAAGAGATTAGAGTTCCACTCACAGTCTACGGGAGGGAAGTCACTCCCTACTGACAAGCCAAATCGGATCTGACCGCTCGAGTCTCCAAAAGATCAACCTAAATCAGATTATCAACATTTAATATCAAATAAAAGCCAAATCAGGGATTTTCAATTTTTCCCTATCAAATTTCTCCCACCTAATTTACAAAACTTCGTCATAGATTCTCGTTTCCTCAATTTCGAATCATCTGACTCACCAATGGTCAAGTTTCTAATATTTCTCATTTTTTTGTCTATTTTTCCTCGAATGTCACGCATTTCAATATATTATGTAACTCTCGATCTAAATTCGATCTAATTTCGATAGAATTAATTCAAATGTTGAAAAGGTTGCATCTCTCACCTAGGGTTTTCTCAGATTTCCGGATTTAGCTTTCGTTCGCCCGTCAACCTGATCTAAAACCTGTAATATTACCAAATTTCAATTATATTAGAAACAACTAAATTTCTAACACCGAACCCTAGAACTTCAATCAAATATAGTCGTTACCTGCAGTACAGAAGATGCAGGTGAGCTCTCGAAGGGGAAAGCCGGTCGTGGGCTCGTGGGCCGCAGGCTGGCGGGCTGATGGGCTGGCCGCCTGGTGGGCCTACGGGTCGACGGGCTAGCGGGCTGGCCCGCTGGTGGCTCACGGGCTCTCAGCCCGGCTTGCTGGCCGCAGCGGGCTTCGCGGGTTGCAGTGGGCCGCGGCTGGACTGGGCCTTGGGCCGCTGGTGGGCTGGCCTGCTCACGGACTAGGGCTCGCGCTGGGTCGCGAGCTGGCTCGCGCGCTGGCTCGCGTGCTGGCTTGCGCTGGGCGCGAGCTGGGTCGCGAGCTGGGTCGCGCGCTGGCTCGCGCTGGGTCGCGAGCTGTGGCGCGCTGGGCTCGCGCGCTGGCTCGCTGGAGATCGCGAGCTGTGGCGCACTGGCTCGTGCTGAGTCGCGCGCTGGGCCTCACGCTGGCTCGTGATAGCTCAAGGCGGCAGCGCTCGCAGGAGGGCCGATCTGCGCAGTGGCGTGATGCGGTGGCGGAAGGGAGGGGGCGCAGCGGAGGAGAAGAGGAGAAAGAGGGAAAGAGGGAGAGAAAGAGAGAGAGAGAGAGAGAGAGAGGGAAAAGAGAGATTGGGAGAGAGGGAAAAGAGAGATTGGGGCTTTTTTAGCCCCAATCCCGAATTTTTTTTTTTTTTTTTTTTTATATATATATATTTATGGTGTTACTTGATGTCTATGATGTTTATGGCTCTTTGGATGAGCTAGAGCTATTCACTGATGCTGTTGAGAGGTTTGTCTCCTGAATTATAGCCTTTGTCATCGTTAATGTAATCTAGGTAACTGGTTTTTTTCTCCAATTTTCTCAATATTCATCATTGTATTAACACAATGTAAACTGAACATTGACATTCTATTTATTATATATTCTAAAACATATTTATGGTACATTCTAGCCGTAGAATATGACCTGGGGCTATATATCTATGTACATATATATATATATATATATCTCATTTTCTACGATTGGGGTTGTTGGGTTTGCTGTGTCTCAAAGTCGCTAAAATTTGATTCTAGATGGGATATAAATGCTTTGGAGAACCTTCCACAATATATGAAGCTATGCTTCCTAGCTCTCTACAACACCGTCAATGAAATGGCCTATGAAACTCTCAGGGAATACGGGGTAAACATCATTCAATACCTTACAAAAGCCGTAAGTCTGTAAAAACTCGAGCCCTTCATTTCATTCCCTGCTTTTGTCTATTACATGCTCTCGTAAAATCTTGCTCTATTTTTTTTTTTTTTTTTTTTTTGGTTCAGTGGGCAGATTTATGCAAAGCATTTTTGCAAGAAGCCAAGTGGTTGTACAATAAGGAAACTCCAACATTTGAGAAGTACTTTGAGAATGGTTGGCTTTCGGTATCTGGGTGTGTCATACTTGTGCATTCCTATTTTCTAGCGTCTCCAAATATCACGAAGGAAGCTTTGGACTGCTTGCAGAAGTATCACGACATCTTGAGATGGCCATCCATCATTTTCAGATTATGCAACGATTTAGCTACCTCTCATGTATGTTTCCACTTCATGCGTAGCTTAGCTATAGAACGTGAACTTAATTTAGCAAGTATTTATCTTTTTCCGTGCGTTTGGTAATAATTTTACAGGCCGAGTTAGAGAGAGGAGAATCGGTAAATTCAATTTCATTGTACATGAACGAAAGAGGAGAGAGTGAAGAGGCTGCACGTGAGTACTTAAGAGGTGTTATTGATGAGACATGGAAGAAGATGTACAAAGAACATAATAATGGCGATTCTGCCTTCCCTAAAGTTTTTATTGACATGGCTATAAATCTTGCGCGGGTGTGTCATTGTATATACCAACATGGAGATGGGCATGGAGCTCCAAATTCAAGATCCAAGAAGCAGATTCTGTCCTTGGTTGTTGAACCTGTTCAGCTTGAGAAGCAACACGGCTTCTAAAAATTAATACTAAAAAGGGATTAGACCTGTCCTTGAATTGTAATATATGCATGGTCACCCGTAAATATTTTCAAGTTCAGAAGTAAGATCTTCCTTTTTCTTCTTTGCGCTCTTACATTTTGTGTCTCAAAAATTATCTTTATCTTTCAAAGAAAAAAAAAAAATATCAGATCGATGATGAGGGTGATACTGAGATTTCCTTCTTTTTTGTGTAAGTTCTCAACGGGTTACCTTAGCACATGAACATGACATGATTTTCCTGCCCTTTCCCATTCCCATAACCTCAGATTTTGAAGTGAATAATACATCATATATGGAGCCCCCAAAATAGCTTTAACTCCCCAATTCTCAATCAATTACTTATGGGCAAGGACGTATTCTACTTCGCCAAGTATAGAATTTGGGATGCCCAATGCATAACCTCATAATTTTCTTTTGGTGGGGTTGTTGGGAAAATATGGCTTAATATCTCAATATATCTCAACATAAACATGAATATTAACATAAAAAAGGATTAGCAGTCTACAACAAAATTACTAATCAAAATTCTTAGCCTGCAAATTGTGTAATTATAATTTAGATTGAGATGGCATTGCGCCATCAAGTCCTGCCCTTTAGGCCCTTCTCCCCATCCAGAGCACAAAATCATGGAAATAGCAAAAATATTGGATAGCAAGATGCATGTGCACACATATTCACCCAACACTAATAGAGAGGAGATCAGCCAATTACCAGCCCAGCACTTGGAGTTTCAATTTTTTGGAGTACTCGGGGATTGACCAAGCTGCAAGTTTCTTTCTTGCAATTTCATTTATGCTTCTCTTTGTGATTATACATAGTTTGGAAAACATTAAAATAACTAACAACTTTTGAAAAATTATTTGTTGCTAAATTTAGCGATGGATTTCAGATTTTCGTCGCTAAATTTAATGATGGATTTCTAATTTTCGTCGCTAAATTTTTGCGACGCGTTATTAGCGACGAAAAATTTTTCGTCGCTAAATCCGTTGCTAATGTTTTTAGCGACGAATTTTTTTAAAATTTTCGTCACTAAATTTGTGACTAAAAGGCTGTTTTTTTGTAGTGTGTGGGATGCTACTTGAATTAGCTACATTGAACTTCAACAGCGTCCAATCAACATTGCAGGATGACCACAGAGATATATCCAAGTAAGACCATCAACTTATCGTATCTCACCTCATATTATAGAAATTCTTAGCTAAGTTGGATTTCAAAAACATTCAATCAACGCTTTAAAGGCATGTCCCATAAGATCAGACACTTCAATGAAACCTAGTTGATACACAAAACGCTGCTGCAGATCCTCTTGAAGCAAACTTGTCTTGCTTCTTCGATCTCTCAATGAAAATTTCATTCCACCTTCCCTGACTAAACTCTGAAAACATCTTTTTGCAATTAATTCTTTTTTGGCCTAGCAAAGAAGCTGAACTTTGCAAGAGATAGACTTATGGAATGCTTCTTTTTTGCTGATGGAATGGCCTCAGAACCTCAGTTCAGTCATTGTCCAAATGGGCTCACTAAAGTCACTTCATTTATCACCATCCTGTATGATGTCTATGATGTTTATGCCTCTTTGAATGAGCTAGAGCTATTCACCAATGCTGTTGAAAGGTTTGTGTCACGCCCCGATCCTCGGATCGACCATGCGACAACCGTCGCGTCGTCTCGATACACGGACAGAACCTCCCCATATATCGGGACTCCGCAAGGCTATCAAATTTACAATAAATTATCGAAAGTATAAAACTCTTCAAAATGTGAAATCATATAACAATACACACGCAAGGAGCCCATCCGGCTCATCCCTGAACATTCAAACACATATTTTGGCACACATCAGGGAGTGGGATCCTGTATAAGTACGCATGCGATGTAGCCATCCTAACCATTCAGAATTCTCACCTCAATAAAGCGTGTGACAAACAAGAAGTCTCAAAACATAGCCGTCGGACTTTACCAACACTTACCTGAGGAAGACAAGCCAATATCGATAGAGTTCTAATGGTATGAGTTGTACAGAACTTCACAAAATTAGAGAAAAACATCAAAATTAAGATTTACAGCCCAAATGTCCCAGTACAGATATAAACGGTTTTACAAAAATAATCGAGTAATTAAGATAATAAAGAACAAATCAAAAATCAGTGGATTTTATTAATACTTATTAATAACTCGGCCAGTATCAATGAAATCCGCATGGCAGAGGATGTACAGTCTTCCCTTTCCATGGTTTGAGATCTATAAATCTCCAAAAGTAACCTTGCATGTGCCAAATACCTATACAATCCGCAAAAATACTGTACAAACTCCGTCGAGTAGTCTCCCAACTAAGTCTCCTCTGAAAAAGGGGAAGAGAGGGGTGAGTATAGGAGTATACTCAGTGAATGGAGTACAATGGTGTGATTGTGTTCATAAATAAGGGATAAATGTGGAGCAGTCAAAGTATATATCATAAATAGCAGTTCATATGCATAAAACATTTCAATGAATTACAATTTATAAAATGTGCATTCATGTCAATTATCATTTCAGAAAATTTTGGGGTTCCATCGAAAAACATTTCCGTCTTAGGGCGGCCAAACCCAAACGAAATCCCGTCAAAAGTTTTTCTATCCAATATCTCAAAACAAACCCCCTACCTTGGCGTTGGCTCGTACCTCACCGGGGTGCACCAGATATAGTACGATTTCGGCAGAGGGAGGGACGTCTAACTCCCCTGCACATCCAAACCCCAAACCCCAAACCATGCCACCTCGTCGGGTCGCTCCGTGGAGGAAATATGACTATAGTCATCTGCGGCACCCTTCATTTCTAAATCAATCCAGTTCACAAGCAATGTGCCATAATTTTCCATCAAATAATCAACAATCTCATGCCAAATCAATTCATAGAGCAATATCAAATAACATATGACACAAAATCATTTTTAAACACAATGGATGTATTTATACTTTATAATTCAGTTTAGACAACCCACAGTCACAAAACAATTCGCATAAATCACGTAAAATCTTTCAAAAATCATTTATAAAGCAATTTTAAAACAGGTTTCTCATTCATGAACACAATGAACCATCTACTCACCGTATAATATATATAAATTTGTGTCGCAAATTGAAAACTACTATGTTAAGTTATATTTCAATTAGTTCTTCATCTAGGATCAATGTTTAGGGCTCCGTAATTAGGCTCTAAATGTGTATATATGTTGTCCCTTTTTCTTACAACCAAATCAACAAACTTCAATTGCTTATTTCCAAACCTTTTCTAATACCACAAAGCCACTTTAGACTACTAAAACCATCATTCCCTCATTCCATCTCTTGTATACTCCAAAACAGTCCATAATTTATTATTATTATTATTATTATTATTATTATTATTATTTTTTAAGAATTGAATATGCTCAAGATAGTCCACATTTACATTACACATTTCTACCAAATTTCAGCATGCTAACCCCCATTCATCACCTCAAACATCGGCAAACACAACTCTATATTGTCAATTTAGGGTTCTTCCTAGAACTCCTATACATAACTCATCACATACACAAACGTCTCCAAATTTCATGTCATACTCATCTCCAATCATCCCTAGACAGAATGTAACTCTTTATTCCCTTCTACATTCACGGTCGGGCACATGCACATTCAAGCTCATACATGCCCATCAATCTCTACTCAAAATTTAGCACACACACACAATACTAATCCACTAAAAAAATTTTGCACACATCACAATGTGAATTTACCAAAATTTCAGCGCTCAAACTTCACAAAATGAATGACAATTTTGTAACCCACTAACACATTTTCTTCCCATCATTTCTACCAACAATGATGCACATACTTTCATCCCTTTTTCACAAGAATTCTTTACGCAAGCTTTGTACTTTGAACACTAAATTTCAGTCAACCAAAAATGTTGAAATCATTCACATTTTTGTCCAACACAAAATCCAACTTTCTGCACATATTCTTCACCTCATTTCACTCCACAACATACACACAAATTCATCATTTAAACATTATTTGGACCTTTCTACCATTTTTGTTTCGTTTTGCCCCAAATTCACTGTTCACAGAATTCCTAGGGTTTCGATTCTCTAACAAAAATCTCCAATATCTCAATAATAAAACACAATATAGTATTAAAAAAGTTAAACCCAAATTTAGGGAGGAGAAATTACCTTGATTTTGGAGTCGGATTGAGTTTTGGAGTTTGGGTTACAAAAACCCTAAATTTCTCCCTTTGTGAAAATCTAAAACTTCCTCTGCTTAATCTTCCATTCCTTGAGTTTGCTTGAAGTTTTGGAAGTCCATAAAGTGAATTTAAGTGGAGAGTGGTTGATTGGTGGAAGATTGAACAAGAGAGGGAGAAGGTGATGAAGGAGACTGTAACACCAAGCTTAAAAAAAAAAAAAAAAAAAAAAAACAATATTTGGAGACGCAGCGTTTTGGGACAAAACGCTGCGTCCCCAATTGGGGATTAGGGTTAACCCTAACCCCCTTTCTCTCTCACTCTCTCTCTCTCTCTTTCTCTCTCCCCGACGTTCCCTCTCCTGCGGCTGTTCGCCTTCTCCCGCGGCCGTTCGGCTTCCTCCGCCACAGCCACCGCCGCCGCCGCCGCCATTCTTCTTCTCCTTCTTCTTCTTCTTCTTCTTCTTCTTCTTCTCCTCCCCCGCGCACAGCGCGAGCGAGCGCAGGAGCGCGAGCGAGCGCAGGAGCGCGAGCGCAGGAGCAGGAGCGTAGGAGCGCGAGCGCAGGAGCGCACAGGAGCGCGAGCGCAGGAGCGCGAGCGCAGGAGCGCAGGAGCGCGAGCGCAGGAGCGCAGGAGAGCAGGAGCGCAGGCGCGCGAGCAGAGCGCGCGAGCGAGCAGAGCGCGCGAGCAGAGTGACCGAGCGAGCAGAGCGCGCGAGCAGAGCGCGCGAGCAGGGGCGCGAGCAGAGCGCGCGAGCAGGCGCGCGAGCAGAGCGCGCGAGCAGGCGCGCGAGCAGAGCGCGCGAGCGCGCAGGGGCACGCAGCAGCGCACGAGCCAGCGCATCGCACGGGCGCGTGCCAGGGCGCGTGCCAGCACACGGGCGAGCACCAGCCCGCGAGCCACTGTCGGCCCGCAGGCCCGCCAGCCTGCAGGCCCATTAGCCGCAGGCCCATCAGCAGCAAGCCCACGGGCCCACCAGGCCCGACAGCCCGTCCTAGCCCGCAGGCCCAGTCTGGCCCGTGGCCCACGAGCCCGCGACGGCCCACGAGCCCGTGACAGCCCACGAATCTCCACGCAGGTAAATGACTTAGGGTTTTGTTTCGGATCTATGTGTTTAGATCTAACAAATGAACCTTGTTTTGATAGGAAATACTACAGACCTTGGAGCGACCGAAGCGACAGTCGGACGAGACTCTGCGCTTCGAGAAAACCCTAGGTAAGGAGATTTCTGCTCTAACTGATATTTTGAATGAATCTAGAATTGAATCTAAGATGAAAGGGTCTGTAAATGTTCAGAGTGTAAGTAGAATGCGAATAAAATACCAATTCTGAAATGACTATATGTGACTTTGAAGGTTAAGTAGAGAATGTTACAGAAACTAGATGCTCTGATACGAAAGAAGCATATTAGAGAATCATAAAATCATGTTGAGTTAATTCGAATGATTTCCTTTAGAGTTAAACCTTGAAATATGCATGAAAGTATCTAGATTGTAGGGTTGGAATGAAATGAGCCGTAAAGTGGAAGATATTGTACATTTCATGTTTTTCGGATAAACCCTTAAGATGCTTGAGAAGTTGATATTCAATTTTGATGATCTGATTAGGTTACTCTTTTTGGAGATTCGAGAAAACAGATTGGAATTGTTTTGAAAATAGGGAGTGACCACCCTCCCTAAAACTGTGAGTGGGATTTTGACATTCGCTATTGATTGAAAACCATGTTTCAAAAATATCTTTTAAATGACATGTTTCTGCAAAATGTATGATTGTTATGACTTTCCAATATTTTGATGAAATGTTTTGTGACCTTTGGAGTGTCTTAACTGCTGACCTTATTGATATGCATCCATGAGTTTTGATAAACGTATATTGTGTCACATTTTCGACATATTGATATGTTTTAATGCTTTCACTGCATTGGCACATGGTTTTAAATGGATTTACTTACACATTTGGGCTGTATGCCCGGCCGACTTTATGATATTATGTTTTGGGCTGTATGCCCGGCCGACTTTATGATATTATGTTTTGGACTGTATGCCCGGCCGACGTTATGATATTATGCATGGGGCTATATGCCCGACCGACTGGTGATGGGATGCATGGGGCTACGTGCCCGGCCGATATGATATTGTGATCCGTAGCTACGAAGGACATATGGTAGAGGCACCCCTTGTGTCCGGATACGCTTCGGCCGGAGGTATCCGCCAGATCGTCGTGTGTATGGGTGCTCCAGGTTGACCCTCATCGGAGAGGACGTTGAGTACGGCTCCGTCTAGCACCAGGCGGGAGCACCATACACGGCCGACTAGTTATATGTACGTTATTATTATTATTATTTACAGGCTAGTTGGGGTAGTCTGTGGCCAACATTGGGGCAGAGAGCCATTTTTTTTATACTTACATTTGGAAAAACCCCCAATGCGCCGTCCTTGGTCGAGGTAAACCATTGCCGGGAATATTTCATTGGCCGACTCTTCATGACATTGATGTGAATATTGGATGCATATCTTACTTTTTGATGTGTGCGTATTATATGTGATTTGAAATAACATGATCGGTTTGCACACTGTGGATATTTTCTTATGCTTTGACACTCCAAGTTCACCATAGATATTGATAGTATGATATCAATCCCCTCACTTACTGACTATCCTCCCATAGATACTCAACCCTCACTTTCTTTCCCACAGGATTAGTGTTGGACCGAAGAGATATCACTGGGCTTGGGTATGGATATTTTCCATTTCTTCCGCTATGATGATTGGTGACATTATTATGTATTGGAGATTTTAGATTGACCAATGTATTTATATAAATTTTCTGGGATGACTGTATAAATTATGGACTTTTATTCGCGAAACCTTCGTGTTGATTATTTCATTGCATTGAGGCATTTGTAAATATTTAAAAATAACTTGGGAATTTATTTTATATATGCGTAGAATTTAAGTCCGCTCCGTGTGGCGGCTGCTCATACTCTAGTTGGGCATGACAGTAGAGGTCTGTTGCTAGGACTGCTATGAACTTTATAGCCTTGCGTTGTTCTGGATGTTGGCTGGGATATCTGTTGATTTTGGAGAGGCCGGGATGGCCAATTATTTATTTTTATAGGATGAATGTCATATACAGGTGAAATTGTACATGGGAAACCTCCGATTTATGGGGAGGTTCTGCCCGATTTTCTGTAAAAATACAGCCGGCATCCAGGGACAACGGGCGGCTGTTCACGATCCCGGTTCGGGGCGTGACAGTTCGGTTGGTATCAGAGCTCTTGGTTTAGAGCTATGTTTTATAAAATGATTTGAAAACATTCCCAAGTAACTTGATTTTAAAAGTCCTCAATGCATAAGAGTTTCATACAGTCATTTATGTCCCTGCATATGGTCTTCGACATATGAGTTTATCTATTTTAGGGGGTTAGATACTAATTCTTATCTAACCTAGCATTTCTTCATTTTCAAAGAAGGAACCAATGGAGATGGTTCTTAAATTGATGATTTCATTCATTTTAGGGGGTTAGTTGTACTAACCCTAATCCTTGAACAATGCCTAATGAGAATTCTTATATTGCGGAACCATGACGAGTACATGGAGCGCTAGATATGTACTCCCTGATTTACTTAAAGAGAGCGAGGATACTTCCTCATTTTAGGCGCCCCTTTTGGTGCCGAAGAATACATCCTCTGTGTGTGTTTTCTCCAGCACCTTCTCAGCTGGCTATTATACCAACGTCTCCACCATTTACTCTTGATATTTTCGGGTAAGAGTACGAGTGATACACGGCACATGGGGTCCAGATGTCACCCCATCACCTTTGATAGCAAGGCCGATATCTACGGCTGCGCTTATTTCTTCTACAGTAGTTCTTACTCAAGCAGCACCAAATCGTCCATCGGTGGCCGTTCTTCTTACAGTTTCGAATTTGAGTTATAATAATTGCGCCATACTTAGGTGCATCCCCGAGTTGACCCAGCTAGTCACGGTAGCTCGACAGTTGGGATGCACAGATTTTTGGACTTGGTGATGCTACGGTGGCATAGCACTAAGTCAACTGAACCCGATGGATCTTGATAGATCTAGGCTTGCGCGAGGAGTATAGTCTACGAGTTATTGAGACTATTCGATAGGGAAGCCCTCACTTGATGGGAGCTATTTGCGATGAGGCTATAAGCCATTGCGGCAAAGCGATTTCCTAATGGAATTCGACCGCAGCTATTTTATGGAGTTTTAGCGGGACCATATCTCCGGTGGTTATATCACCAGTCCTAGTGCCATGAGCTAAGCTACTGTTCAGCGACCTTTTCTTTGCCGCATATGTGGCAAGCATCACGCTCGAATAAATATGTAGAGCACTTATTACATGCTTCCACTATGAGAAGCCGAGGCATATCAGGAGTTTATGCCCTGATCTGTGACTTGGAGGTTAGTTGGCTTCGAGTCATCAGAATACACCACATGTAGGACAGCAGGGAACGCCTGCGCATCCTAGTGACACTGCTCCACGGACTGCAGCCGGGAGCAATATAGTATTAGGTTTTCACGAGAATAGTTGAGGGTGCAGGCCCTTGTGTATGCGATGACTCAGGAGTACGCTCTGGCGAACCCAGATATGATCATGGGTAATCCTCCTGTGGATCCTTCCATTTAGAGGTCCTTATGCACTGTTTCTTTGAAATCGTGTATTTTGTGATGATATGTACGGACATGATTGTTACAGTACTAGAGGCTTAACTATTTTGATATACCGGTGTCGACGTTTGTATTCTTATTGGCACAAGGTCGAACTATTTCTACGTGAGAGTTTCTTTCGCTCAACAGTCGGATGGGCTGTTATCGTTAATTGATGAGGAGCGATTAGTTGTTGCTCCTCTTGGTGAGCAGTTGGTTAGAGAATTCGTATATAGAGAGTATGATGTCATGGCAGGTGGGACAGTGCTGAGAGCAAATCTGATCCCACTGGATATGACAGGTTTCGATGCCATTTTAGAGATAGATTAATTGCATATTTATAGAGTTTTCTTAGATTGTTTTATCAAGAAAGACGATTTTTGGAGGCCTGAAGGGCCACCACTGACGTTTGCGAGTGAGAGACGGGTGTTACCTCGTGGTATTGTATTAGCGAGGAAAGCCAGACGTATAATACGTCGAGGAAGTATGACAGATCTGACACATATGATCGATACCACCATACAGAACCCGAGACTTGATGAGATTCTGGTGGTATAGGAGTTTCCTAAATATATTCCCAATGAGCTACCCGGACTACCCCCAGTTCGGGAGTGTGATTTCGAGATTGACCTAGCTCCAGGGATCACTCTTATATTTATTCTGCCATACAAAATGACACCAGTGGAGTTTAGAGAGCTCTAGATCTAGTTGCGGGAATTACTGGACAACGGTTTTATCCGTTTGAGCACATTGTCTTAGGGTGTTCCGGTGATTATTCGTGAAGTAGAAAGACGAGATTCTAAAATTGTGTGTGAACTATAGATAGCTAAACAAGGTTTTCATCAAGAATCGGAACACTTTGCTGTATATTGATGATTTAATTGAGCAGTTCCAGGTGCGCGTGTTTTTCTCAAAGATTGATCTTCGATTTGGATATCATTAGTTGCGGATCAAGGCTGAGGATGTGCCTAAGACCACATTCCGCAATCAATATGGATATTACGAGTTCGTGGTCATGCCATTTGGGCTGACCAACACACCAACAGCCACAGACAGTGACCGAGGTGCGAAGTTTCCTTGGCCTTGCGGGGTGTTATCGGCGATTCATAGAAGGATTTTCTCAGATCGTCGCTATACATACCAGATTGATACGAAGGGCGTCAAGTTCTTGTGGGACGATCGTCGTGAGACGAGCTTTCAAGAGCTCAAACAACGTCTGACGAGGGACGGCCAGACAGAGAGGATCTTAGTGTTTCAACTCAGCACGTAGCTATTCTAGATGGATAGGTCAGAAAGCTGCGGAGCAAAGAACTTTCATTGGTCAGAGTTTTGGGGAGGAGTGATCAGGTCGAGGATGAGACCTGAGAGCCCGAAGAGACAATTAAGAGACTTAAGAGACAGTACCCCCACTTGTTCAGCGTATTACCTTCTTTTAGTTTCGAGAACGAAACTTGTTTTTAGGGGGTTAGAAAATGTAACACCAAGCTTAAAAAAAAAAAAAAAAAAAAAAAAAAAAAAAAAAAACAATATTTGGAGACGCAGCGTTTTGGGACAAAACGCTCTCTCTCTCTCTCTCTCTCTCTCTTTCTCTCTCCCCGACGTTCCCTCTCCTGCGGCTGTTCGCCTTCTCCCGCGGCCGTTCGGCTTCCTCCGCCACAGCCACCGCCGCCGCCGCCGCCATTCTTCTTCTTCTCCTTCTTCTTCTTCTTCTTCTTCTTCTTCTTCTTCTCCTCCCCCGCGCACAGCGCGAGCGAGCGCAGGAGCGCAGGAGCGCGAGCGCAGGAGCGCGAGCGTAGGAGCGCGAGCGCAGGAGCGCAGGCGCGCGAGCGAGTAGAGCGCGCGAGCAGAGTGACCGAGCGAGCAGAGCGCGCGAGCAGAGCACGCGAGCAGGCGCGCGAGCAGGCGCGCGAGCAGAGCACGCAAGCAGAGCGCGCGAGCGCGCAGGGGCACGCAGCAGCGCACGAGCCAGCGCAGCGCACGGGCGCGTGCCAGCACACGGGCGAGCACCAGCCCGCGAGCCACTGTCGGCCCGCAGGCCCGCCAGCCTGCAGGCCCATTAGCCGCAGGCCCATCAGCAGCAAGCCCACGGGCCCACCAGGCCCGACAGCCCGCAGGCCCAGTCCGGCCCGTGGCCCACGAGCCCGCGACGGCCCACGAGCCCGTGACAGCCCACGAATCTCCACGTAGGTAAATGACTTAGGGTTTTGTTTCGGATCTATGTGTTTAGATCTAACAAATGAACCTTGTTTTGATAGGAAACACTACAGACCTTGGAGCGACCGAAGCGACAGTCGGACGAGACTCTGCGCTTCGAGAAAACCCTAGGTAAGGAGATTTCTGCTCTAACTGATATTTTGAATGAATCTAGAATTGAATCTAAGATGAAAGGGTCTGTAAATGTTCAGAGTGTAAGTAGAATGCGAATAAAATACCAATTCTGAAATGACTATATGTGACTTTGAAGGTTAAGTAGAGAATGTTACAGAAACTAGATGCTCTGATACGAAAGAAGCATATTAGAGAATCATAAAATCATGTTGAGTTAATTCGAATGATTTCCTTTAGAGTTAAACCTTGAAATATGCATGAAAGTATCTAGATTGTAGGGTTGGAATGAAATGAGCCGTAAAGTGGAAGATATTGTACATTTCATGTTTTTCGGATAAACCCTTAAGATGCTTGAGAAGTTGATATTCAATTTTGATGATCTGATTAGGTTACTCTTTTTGGAGATTCGAGAAAACAGATTGGAATTGTTTTGAAAATAGGGAGTGACCACCCTCCCTAAAACTGTGAGTGAGACTTTGACATTCGCTATTGATTGAAAACCATGTTTCAAAAATATCTTTTAAATGACATGTTTCTGCAAAATGTATGATTGTTATGACTTTCCAATATTTTGATGAAATGTTTTGTGACCTTTGGAGTGTCTTAACTGCTGACCTTATTGATATGCATCCATGAGTTTTGATAAACGTATATTGTGCCACATTTTCGACATATTGATATGTTTTAATGCTTTCACTGCATTGGCACATGGTTTTAAATGGATTTACTTACACATTTGGGCTGTATGCCCGGCCGACTTTATGATATTATGTTTTGGGCTGTATGCCCGGCCGACTTTATGATATTATGTTTTGGACTGTATGCCCGGCCGACGTTATGATATTATGCATGGGGCTATATGCCCGGCCGACTGGTGATGGGATGCATGGGGCTACGTGCCCGGCCGATATGATATTGTGATCCGTAGCTACGAAGGACATCTGGTAGAGGCACCCCTTGTGTCCGGATACGCTTCGGCCGGAGATATCCGCCAGATCGTCGTGTGTATGGGTGCTCCAGGTTGACCCTCATCGGAGAGGACGTTGAGTACGGCTCCGTCTAGCACCAGGCGGGAGCACCATACACGGCCGACTAGTTATATGTACGTTATTATTATTATTATTTACAGGCTAGTTGGGGTAGTCTGTGGCCAACATTGGGGCAGAGAGCCATTTTTTTTATACTTACATTTGGAAAAACCCCCAATGCGCCGTCCTTGGTCGAGGTAAACCATTGCCGGGAATATTTCATTGGCCGACTCTTCATGACATTGATGTGAATATTGGATGCATATCTTACTTTTTGATGTGTGCGTATTATATGTGATTTGAAATAACATGATCGGTTTGCACACTGTGGATATTTTCTTATGCTTTGACACTCCAAGTTCACCATAGATATTGATAGTATGATATCAATCCCCTCACTTACTGACTATCCTCCCATAGATACTCACCCCTCACTTTCTTTCCCACAGGATTAGTGTTGGACCGAAGAGATATCACTGGGATTGGGTATGGATATTTTCCATTTCTTCCGCTATGATGATTGGCGACATTATTATGTATTGGAGATTTTAGATTGACCAATGTATTTATATAAATTTTCTGGGATGACTGTATAAATTATGGACTTTTATTCGCGAAACCTTCGTGTTGATTATTTCATTGCATTGAGGCATTTGTAAATATTTAAAAATAACTTGGGAATTTATTTTATATATGCGTAGAATTTAAGTCCGCTCCGTGTGGCGGCTGCTCATACTCTAGTTGGGCATGACAGTAGAGGTCTGTTGCTAGGACTGCTATGAACTTTATAGCCTTGCGTTGTTCTGGATGTTGGCTGGGATATCTGTTGATTTTGGAGAGGCCGGGATGGCCAATTATTTATTTTTACAGGATGAATGTCATATACAGGTGAAATTGTACATGGGAAACCTCCGATTTATGGGGAGGTTCTGCCCGATTTTCTGTAAAAATACAGCCGGCATCCAGGGACAACGGGCGGCTGTTCACGATCCCGGTTCGGGGCGTGACAGTTCGGTTGGTATCAGAGCTCTTGGTTTAGAGCTATGTTTTATAAAATGATTTGAAAACATTCCCAAGTAACTTGATTTTAAAACCTTTTGTCGACACAACAAGTTAGACATTCCTTTGTAAGTCGATGTGTCAACACATATGTTGATATAATTGAAGAAAAGTTTTGTGTTGACACTTGCATCAACATAAACATGTTGTGTAACACCAAAAAAAAAAAAAAAAAAAAATGGAGACGCAGCGTTTTGGGGCAAAACGCTGCGTCCCCAATTTGGGATTAGGGTTAAAACCCTAACCCCTTTTTCCCTCTCTCTTTTTTTCTCTCTCTCTCTCTCCCCGACTTTTCCTTTTCCGCGGCTGTTCATCTTCCTCCGCCACGGCCGATCGTCTTCCTCCGCCACAGCCAATCATCACCTCCTCCTGCTTCTTCTTCTTCTTCTTCTTCTTCTTCTTCTTCTTCTTCTTCTTCTTCTTTTTCTTTCCCTCGCGGTTTCTCTCTTTATCTCACTGTTTCTTTCTCTCCCTCTCGCGATCTCCCGCGATCGCTCTCTCTCCGCCTCGCCTTCCTCCGCCGCGAGCCACGAGCTCCACCACCGCAAGCCTCCGCGAGCGCAACCCAGCGCCTTTGCACGCGAGCGAGCCACAGCGCGTCCTCCCACCTGCACGCTACAGCGCGAGCGTGAGCGGGCGAGCGTGCCACAGCTCGAGCTCGCACAGCGCGTCTGCGCACGAGCGCGCCTCAGTCCCTGAGCGAGCAGGACCCAGCCCGCTTGCGCGAGCCAGGCCGCGAGCAGGACCGAGCCGGCGAGCGCAAGCCAGGCAGCGAGCGCGAGCCAACCCACGAGCGCGAGCCAGCCCACGAGCCAGCGCGCGAGCCAGCGCAAGAGCACTAGCCCGCAAGCCACTGCTGCCCGCGAGCCACTGTCGGCCCGCAGACCCATCAGCTGCAGGCCCATCGGCCCGCCAGCCCGCAGGCCCATTAGCCGCAGGCCCACCAGTCCGTACGCCTGCCGGCCCGCTAGCTCACTGGCCTGCAGACCAGTGAGCCCGCTAGCTGAAGCCCACTGCCCCGCTGACCCGCGAACCCACGAGCCCGCTGTAGCCCACGAGCCTGCGGCGGCCCGCGACGGCCCGTGAGCCCGTGACAGCCTACGAACCTCCATGCAGGTAACTAATTTAGAGTTTTAATTCTGATCTAAATGTTTAGATCTAACAAATAAATCTTGTTTTGATAGGAAACACTACAGATTTTGGAGTGACTGAAGAGACATTCGGACGAAACTCTGCACTTTAAGAAAATCCTAGGTGAGGAGATTTCGGCTCTAATTGATAAATTGAATGAATCTATGATTGAATCTAAGATGAAAGGTTCTGTATATATTTAGAATGTAAGTAGAATGCGAATAGAATACAATTTCTGAAATGATTATATGTGACTTTGAAGGTTAAGTATAGAATGTTACAGAAACTAGATGGTCTGATACGAAAAAAACATATAGAATCATAAAATCATGTCAAGTTAATTCGAATAGTTTCTCTTAGAGTTAAACTTTGAAATATGTATGAAAGTATCTGGATTGTAGGATTGGAATGAAATGAGCCGTAAAGTGGAGGATATTGTACATTTCATATCTTTAGGATAAACCCTAAAAATGCTTGAGAAATTGATATTCAATTTTGATGATCTGATTAGGTTGATCTTTTTGGAGACTCGAGAAATCAGATTGGATTGGTTTTAAAAATAGGGAGTGACCACCCTCCCTAGAACTGTGAGTGGGATATTGACATTCGCTATTGATTGAAAATCATGTTTCCAAAATTTTAAAAGACATGTTTCTGCAAAATGTATGATTGTTATAACTTTTGAATATTTTATAAAACGTTTTGTGACTTTTGGAGTGTCTTAAATTCTGATTTTATGAATATGCATCCATGAGTCTTGATAACTGAATATTGTGCCACATTTTCGACATATTGATATGTTTTAATACTTTCACTGCATTAGCACATGGTTTTAAATTGATTTACTTATATATTATTCTGTATGCCCGGCCGACGTTATGATATTATGCATGGGGCTATATGCCCGGCCGACATGGTGATGGGATGCATGGGGCTACGTGCCCGGCCGATATGATATTGTGATATGCTTCCTATAGCATCTGTAGTTACGAAGGACATCTGGTAGAGGCACCCCTTGTGTCCGGATATGTTTCGGCCGGAGGTATCCGTCAGATCGTCATGTGTATGGGTGTCCCAGGTTGACCCTTATCGGAGAGGACGTTGAGTACGGCTCCGTCTAGCACCAAGCGGGGGCACCATACACGGCCGACTAGTTATATGTACATTATTATTATTTGCAGGCCGGTTGGAGTCGCCTGTGGCCAACATTGGGGCAGAGAGCCATTATTTAATACTTGCATTTGGAAAAACCCCCAATGCGCCGTCCTTGGTCGAGGTAGACCATTGCTAGGGTTGTTTGATTGACCGGCTCTTTATGAATTGATTTCCACATTGGATGCATATGTTATTTTCAAATGTGTGCCTGATGATATCTGATTTGTTGAAACAACACATTATTTTTCCCACACTTGATGTTGTGTTTCATGTTTTGACACTCCAAGTTCACTCTCGATATTGATAGTATGATGTCAATCCCCTCACTTACTGAGTATTCTCCCATAGATATTTACCCCTCGCTTTCTTTCCCACATGATTAGTGTTGGACCGATGAGGTATTGTTGGGTTTGTATAATTGTGACGCGAACGTGATATCACTGGGGTTGGGTATGAATATTTTCATCTCTTCCGTTACGATGATTGGTGATATCGTTATGTATTGGAGATTTTAGTTTGACCAATGTATTTATATAATTTTTTTGGGATGACTGTATAAATTATGGACATTTATTCGTGAAACTTTCGTATTGATTTATTTCATTGCATTGAGACATTTCTGAATATTTAAAAATAACTTGGGAATTTATTTTATATATGCGTAGAATTTAGGTCCGCTCGGTGTGGCGGCTGCTCATGCTCTAGTTGGGCATGACAGTAGAGGTCTGTTGCTAGGACTGCTAGAAACTTTATAGCCTTGCGTTGTTCTGGATGTTGGCTATGGCATTTGTTGATTTTTGGAGAGGCCGGGATGACCATTTGTTTATTTTACAGGATGAATGTGATATACATGTGAAATTGTACATGGGAAACCTCCGATTCATGGAGAGATTCTGCCCGATTTTCTGTAAAAATACACTCGGCATCTAGAGATAACGGGCGGCTGTTCACGATCTCGGTTCGGGGCGTGACATGTTGAATGAACTCTATGTCGAGACATATATCGACACAACCCTTTCATTTATGTCGACATGAGAGAATTGCATAGTCAGCAAATAGATTTATGTTGACATAACTTCACTTATGTTGATATAACTTCACTTATATTGACACAAATATACTTATGTTGATGTAATCTCACTTATGTTGACACAATTACACTTATATTAACACAATCGATTACACTTATTTGCTACAACATCACTTATATTGACACAAATTCTTTGGTGATTGAATATATTGGAAATCAAGTTTGGAGTTAATGTAAAACGACAGAAAATGGGGGAGAAAACAAATTGAAACTCTTGATTTATCAAGGGTAAATTGGTAAATTATCTCCCAATTACAAATGAAGCTCATTAAGTCAAGTTTCTCATTTCTCTCCACCCTTATTCTCTTGACACTCTCCCTCTTATCTCTTCCCCTCTCTAGCTCGCCACCTGTCTCTCTTTCTCTTCAAGAATTTAACAAACCTTCTTTAATCTTGCACACTAAAGCTTCTAAAACCCTCAATCCAACCCTAAAATCATGAGAGTTTGGAAGAATCAAGGATTTTCCTATAAAAAAGGTAAAAATCTAGGGTTTGGAGCAACCCAACTTGGAGATTTCAATATAGCCATGAAATTGAGATAATATTATCACCATTGCTTTGGGTTTAGTTTCTTTATTCATAAATTAGAATTTGATGTTGAGATTTTGGGGTTTTATAGAGAGAGAAAACTGAGGTTTGGTAGTGGCTCAACAAAGAGATGAAGTTGGTGAAGGAAATAGAGTTTTAAGACAATAGGATCCCTTGTGGAGGGATTCCTATTTGGTTTCATGGATTTATTGTGAATCATGATAGGTATGGATAAACCATGTTGATCTTTGGATGATTATGGATTGATTTGGATGAGATTTGAAAATGTTAAAATTTTAGTAAATGCCTCGTAGTATCTCAAGACATGTGGTGGGGATCATGCGTGTCTTGAGATAATGCGACAGTTATTGTGTGCTCGACCTAAGAGTCGGGACATGACAAATTTTATTGGTATCAAAGACAGACTTTTGATTTTTAAACGTTTTCAATGTTTTGGAAAGTTTAATTGTTTTCAAAGGTTCTTAAATATTTTTCAATTTCTTGTCCAAGAAAATGGAAATACCTTTAGATATAGAATGCCTAGTACTTCTTGGCTCGATAAGTTAAGTTTAGTTTCTCTTTAGTAGATTACAATGCCACCAAGAAGAAGAACAAGAAATCTCAACAAGATTCCTTCTCATCTTCTTCCTCTTTCTGAACTCGAGACTATATGTTCTATGTATGTGCCTCCTCCTACTTTTACGCACTCGGCTCCTCCAACCCAACCGGGATTCCCACTCCACTATTCACCCCTCCAATAGTAGATGGAGTGGTGGAATACTTATGGGGCTCACTTGCAAGCTCCACCATAAGCATCGACTCCTCCTCCGACTCTTACCGTCACACTGAGTGTTCCGGTGGCCTTAGTAGCACCACCTCCACATGTTAATATTCCAACCGATTACCAAACCTTAGAGTTGTCTAAGTTGATTAAAGAGGTGAGACAACTAAGATGTGAAACATTTTCGCACACAAGTGATGCATCAGTGGCGAAGGATTAGATTGGTTGTGTTCATGAGACCGTTACTAGGATGGGGTTGAACGACTAGCTGAAGTTGATGGTGGTGGTTAGGTTTGTTAGACATAAGTACACGCTCTTGGTGGGAAAATGTGAAGAGTAGGAGCACAGGCTCTTATGACATGTTTTCATCTTTGGTTTTGTTGGCACACCACAAAGCCAACGACCACCCAATTTGGTGCTCCCACCTCTAATGTTGCATTCAGAATCAAGTCGGCAGGGAGTAAAAAGGACTCTTGCATGAATTGCCAAAACATTTCATTTTGGCCCACGCAAGGAGCCCCGAAGATGCTATCAATCTGGGAAAGAAGGACAATTCTACAATGCATACCCCGAGTTGGGTTTAGACGAATAAAGAAGCCAACCGAGTATAGATCACCCTAGTGGATCAAGAGGTGGTCAACCAAATATGCTCACACCTTAGCCAATACAGCCCAAGGACAGGGACCGGGAACAACATGGTAATCGCTCCTATCCAACGCCCCCAAACAAAAGCACAAATGAGGATTTGCACGATGATGAACGAAGATGTTCAAAATAATCTGGACATAGTTATAGGTAAATTGTAATACTGAGAAGTAAAAAAAAAAAAATAGTCAGACCCCACTTTTCTTCCCCCCACTTTCCCAATTTCATTTACCCGAAAACCCACCCCCATTTTCTCTCATTTCTCTCTCTCTTGTCTCTCTCGGCCTCTTCACTCTCCCTTCAATTTTCATCTTCTTCCAAATATCATCAATGATTCAAGTCTTCCTGAAGCACAAGGGCATCTCGAAAGTTGGAATCAAGGTCTGGAATAACCGGATTTCATCTCTTCTCGGCTAGGGTTGATTCGTGCATCCCTTGAAATCATACCGATTCTTCATTGGTTGTCAAAATCTCTTCCAAACCCAAGTATTTTCGAAGCATTTGCCATGTTTTAGAAGCATCATAGAGGTTCGATTTAGTTAAAAACACTGAGGAGTGTCGGCGTACCCTAGGTGAGTTGGAATCTTCTCTCTTTGATTTTCTTTTAAATTTCTTGCTGATTTTGGGGTGTAGAAACATGTAAATGAGTTCCATATGATGTATGGACTGAAATCCTTGATTTTGCTTAATAGACATTTTGAGTGTGCTGAGCTCTTTCTATCATAACTTTCTCTGCACAAAAGTAAATCTAGTTAATTTTTTGCATATGAAACTAGACTCCCACACCTTGAAAATGACTTATGATTCAAAGCATTTGGATGAGAATCGGATTTTCTATGATTTTTCAAAGAATTTCATGCTGTAGAGAATGCCCTATTCTGGCTACTTGTTTCCCTTCAATTTTGAGATGCCTTTTAGGCTGAATTAGGTTAAACTCTAAACATAAAATTTTTAAATCTATATCTTGTCTTTAATTTGAGATAAGAATCATATGATTTGGATATGCAAAGTGAAAGTTACAGCCATTTTCTGATGATTGCGCAGATTGTAAATTATGCAATTAAGGTAACATAAGATAGATTCACATATCCTTATGTAATTGGAATAAATCTAAGCTATAGAAATAAAAATTGTGGTTTTATATCTAGTTTTTAAGTGAAAAAAAAAAAGAAATTTGGTAATCCAAAAATATTAGTTTAAAGTATAATTATTTTTCTAAAATATGAAAATATAGAAATAAAATGTAAATAGGGTTAATGAAAATATTGGACAAAGAGATACAATTTCCTTTTTACATATGAGTATTTAGCTTCATAGTAGCATTAAATAAGTGTCTAATATCAATTCTATATTGTGATCTATATAATCAACTAGGCAAAGATCTTTCGAACAAGGATAGACTTAAAAACCAAGATTAGTGGAAGTGCACACTCTCCCCAAACTGTGAGTGTGGCTTTTATATTTTGTTAATAAAAAATGTTTTATGTGTTTTGAAAATCTTATTTTGAAATGTAGTTTTATAATTCATTTTGAAAGTATTGTATTCTTTTGAAATAATAATATTGAAAATATTTGTCACATGATTTACCTTACTTTGTTTATTAAGGTTTATCAAGACAAAGATGTGAATGTGTTGCAAATTGGTTTTGAAATTTATTTATGAATGAAAACAATGTTTTTGATGATCGAATGTAAATGTAGCTGCTATGGTTTATTGCACACTCGTGATCAGCTGGAGGAAGAGCGGTATGAGTGGAAACGGGTTTTGGATTAGGATAGTGTGATGTAGGATATTAACTTACCCAAGATTACGGTTGAGCAACCATGAGTCACCCATGGTGATATCCAAGCCAACACTAAGAACGGAACACATTTAGAAAAATGAATGAATAAAACCCTTGGTGGATCCATTTCTTGACCCCGGCCAAGGTTTTTGATTGGAAAATATGTTTTTCGGCAGTTCCAAAGTTTCGAACGAAATGCACCCCATTGGATGAAAAGACAAACAAGTTATTTTGCATACATTGATTGTTAATGCTTTATGAATGTTTTGTGAATTTGTGAATATTTTTTAAATGATTAAATAAAACTTGTTGTTAATAATTTTAGGACATGATTACACTCCCATTCATTGGCATGTATATAGATTTCTCACTCATCGGGTACATTTGTACTCATCCCATTCTTTTTCTCTTATTTTCAGGTTGGTAAATAGTAAGTACAGATAGATGATCTTCTTCTGAAAATCTTTGAGACCCATTTTGGTTGAAATCATACACTTCATCTAAGATAGTCTCATTATGGGCTCATTATCGTCTTTTGGCGTGTCATCATTTAGTGTGATTGCTGAAACCAACGTGGGTATTAGGGTTTATTACGATTACTCTCAAAATGAATTAATATAAAAATTCTAAGATGTGTGGTTCACGCTATTTTGACCAATCCCAAGGATTTTGCCATTCCGTATACCACAACTTGACGGGCGAATTCCTGGCTTCGTCCTTTTCTTTGGTGTGGTTCACGTATGATTGACAGTTTAATGGTCAAATGATTCTCATTCTTAATCATTGATTAATAATGTAAGTATATGTTCATTTGTTTGTTCAACAACTCCGTACTTTTTAAAACTGGTGTTTAACACGTTCTACGTGGGGGGGCTTTTTGTATTTTTATTTTAAAGAGTGGAAGGTAAAAGAAAGCAAAATCTATAACTATTAATAAAGCCAAGAAGCAAGTATTATTATTATTTTTTGGTTATAAACTATCAGTATAAGAAAGATTCGAATCAGAGATTTCTAAAGGATATTAGTGCTCACCATCAGATCTATTAAGTAGTGTAGAACAAACAAGAATTATAGTAGTACAAAATGTTATGTAACATCCTTAAGTATAAGAATTATAGTAGTACAAAATGTTATAGTAGTACAAAATGTTATGTAACATCCTTAAATATTCAAAATGTTATGTAACTCCTCCATAACTTCTCTTTTCTATAGTTTTTTCTTCATATATTTTTACTACATTTATTTCAATTTTTCGCTTGTGTTGCATGCGTGAAGCCTTTCTCTTTCGGTAGTTTGAAGTTACTTAGAGAATCAATAAAAGTTGATGGAAAAATATTAATGATAAATAAATAATTTTTTGGCTTAATTTTGTTTTAAAAGTATTATAACGATTATGAAAATTATATATTTTCATGTAAAACTTTATTTAACATGATTAAAAAAATACTATTTTATATAAAAAATACTTTAATAAAAGCTCACGGGCGTCGCCCACAATTTTCTTACATCTCTTGAGGCATTCGAGTGCTCTTTAGTCTTTACTCCTCTCCGCTCTCCTCTATAAATATCACATGTTACTTTTTTTTTTAACATTTGCGATGGACACCCGATGAATTATAACTCAATTAATATCATTCCCTTCCCTTTAAAAATTTTGAGTTGGAGACTCTCCCGTGTATATATATATAAACATTTACAGGGCTGCTCAAAAGAATTGGTGGGCTAAAACCAAATTTTAATATAAGATTTTAAATTATTTAATAAAGTATTTATTTTATTTAAATTTAATTTTTAAATATTTGAGTTGAGATGTAAATCTACCAATTAAATTATTAGATATTTTTGGGAAAGCGATTAACTAGGTTATAGTTGGAGATAATTAATATGAATGAAATAAAATGATATTTGTTAGACATTAAGTGCTTGTTTGGTAGGTTTTTTTTCATCTTCTTTTCTCCTTTTAAGGAAATTAATAGCTTTTGAAACAAAATTAAAAATTGTTTAGCATTTTTACTTTTAAAAACAGTTTTTATAGTTCTTTTTATAAATTAGCTATTTGACAAAATATTTTTTTGTAAACTATATTTTTAATTAAATTACCATAAGTAGTATATACCTAAAGTATAATTGTTTCTCCTCACCATTGATTGATTAAAATTCGCATATCTATATTTTAAAAATAAAAGGTATAAATACTAATAATTAATAAAAAATAAATTGATTATTTTTCTAAACAATTAAAATCAAACATTTATAAATACAAAATCATTTCTATATGACATAAACAACTAAAAAATTAAAAAATAATATAAGTATATATTTATGAGCACTCAAAATATATAAATGGAATAAAAACTATTTATGAATATATTTTAAATTTAAAAAAATATTTAAATCCACCCAAATCATAGCATTTATGAATATATTTATGGTATTGATATATTTGAAATTTTGAATCATTCAAGTAAGGAGAGGTGCTTTTCCTTCGAAGGAGAGGTGCTTTTCCTTCGAAGCTACTTTTAAAATTTTTTTCATTAAAAAAGCTAAATTCTGTTTGATAGGGTTTCTTTTTATAAATAGAAGATAAGTTGAAAAAAAAAAAAAAACTCTGTCAAACTAGCACTAAGTTAAGAAAGTTTAAAAATGATGGTAGGCCAATAGGAAAGAAGTTAGGAATAACCTACTAGTACATTGGAGAAGTCGTTTTACAGGGCTAAGTAGAAAATGATAAAATGATCAAAGAAAGACTAATTGTTTATAGTTTCCTAGTTAGCCCCATGCATTGAGAAATAAGCTATTTTTGGTATATTTTATCATAAGATCAAATAAATTTAATAGAATTAGAAATTTATTTTACATGCAATTTCTTATCATATATTTATTTTTATATATTTGCATTGGTAAATATATATATCATATATATATATATATATATATATTAAATATCTTATATATAATTAGTAAACATGTTTATTTATTTTACAGTATTTCAAACCATCAATTTGAAATCTAATTTTTCTGAATAAAACAAAGAAAACTATAAGTGGTGGAGAGAAATGATCCTTCTCTAACTCAGATGTTTGGATATTGACTATACTATAAGAAAAGACGAGCCACCTCATGTAACCGATGCTAGTTCTACAATGGAAAAGACTTTTTATGAATAGTAGGAGTGATCTAATTATCTAAGTACCATGTTCATAAAAAACAAAATTTCAGTTAGTATCCATGACTCGACCAACCAGCATACCAATGTCCGTATATTTTTTAAGGCTATAGATGAACAATTTGCGGTATCAAAGAAATTTTTTATCAGTATTCTCATTATACATTTCTCCTCCATGAAGCTCACTACTGTCTACAACGTGTGCGAGCACATCGAGCGAATGTGGGACATTGCGACTCAACTAAAAACTTTAGACGTTGAGATGTCAGAGTCTTTCCTTATATTTTTCATTTTGAACACTCTCTTGTAGCCCTATATTCTATTTAAAATCTCTTACAATACGCATAAAGAGAAATGGTCTATAAATGAATCGATGACTATGTGTGTACAAGAAGAGGGAACAATGCTTATGGAAATGAAGAAAGGATTTGCAAATGCACATATGGCAGTCAAGGAAAGAGGAAAAGCAAGTCCAAGCGGGCACAAAAGGACACAAAACCAAATCTGGACATCAAAAAGAGTGACATTGCATCAAGTATCATCAGTGGCTTGAGATAAAATATATGGAAATTTTATTTGTATATTATGAGTTTTGCATGACTGAGATTTTTCATGGCATATGGTAAATTGATTCTGGTTATACCATCCACATTGCGAACGTGTTATAGGGTTTGTAAAATCTAAGAAAACAAATGGATCGTAAATGACTCATCTATTCGGGTAACAAAATGATATCACAGGTAAAAGGTATTGGCAATTGCAAGCTTATTCTAGCCAGCAGTGTGAGTTAAAAGTTTCATATTTAGATTTAGGGTTTTAGATTCTATACCTAGGCTATTATGTATAAGAGTAGTAGTTAAGATAAACATATCGACATAAAGTATTTAGTTATTAGGAAAAGAGTGTTGGAAAATAAAATTATAATCCAATATATTAGCACTGATTGTATATTGACTGATCCCTTAACCAAAAGTAACCCACCAAGTAGGTTCAGGGATTATGTTATAAATATGAATTTATTGTCTTATTTAAATGAAATTTACAATTAAATTTTCTTAATAAAATTATGCACATATTTTTGTTTTGAGACAAATTTATGAAATTTAGATTCCAAATAAACGTAAAATTTACTCATAAATAAATGTTATCATAAGGTTAAAAAATAGAATATATTGTGATACAAGGAAGATAACACTCACTTTTAGAGAATTTACTGTCATGATTCATGTTCTCTATTTTTATAAAAAAATTGACTTAATTTTGATTTCAAGTTGTTTGTTGAGCCAACTAAGAGAATGTTAGAAATTTTTAAAAAAATTCAAATTCTATACGTTCAATACATTCAATGCATTCAAAATCAAATTAATTGAAAAAATCTAAACGAAAGTGATTAAATGTGATAAAAAACGGAAAAAAAATTGAATTGTATTGTATTTGACCGGATTTTGGTGGTCCACTCAAATTTGTACACAATTAATCTTGTTTTTTCTTTTTAAATGTTTAATTGCATTCTCATAATCTTCATCAATAATTTAAAGTGACAATTATAAGATTTTGTGACTATTTGATGGTTAAAAACCTATATAAACCCCCTCTTAACGCCTTGGGTCCGTAAATCCAAAATTTTTAACTTCACACCATCTATTAAGAGAAATGGAGCATTTAGAAGGTTTATGCATGTTTCAAGAATTATTTTGGTGGTGTTGCAATTGTTAGAAGATAAGAAGAAAAGTGTAATCGGAGATAACCCTAATCTTCTTTTCGCTTTTGTTTTAATTTTGGCTCAAATTTTACATTAGAAGCATGTAATAGATTTGTCATACATTCTAACATTTTGTTTTCTAACCATTTCTTTGTCGACTTAATCGAGTAAGTCACACTCCTAATCAACTTCCAGACTTTCATGTTTATTCTACCATTGTCTCTCATAAATCTTGCACCTTTTGAGAAAGCGATGATAGAAGAACTATAGTCTCTCATCCATACAAATACTTGGGATATAATTGACGTACCTTTAAGAAAGCCTGTTGTCGGGAGCAAATGGATTTATAAAATCAAGACTCAAATTGATGGGTTTGTTGATCAATACAAGATCCAACTTATAGCAAAGGGTCTTACATAGGAGTACAATATTGATTATGATGAGATATTTGCCCGGTAGCTCGCTTTATCTTAGTTTGCAATTTCATTGTTATTGTTGCTAGTAAATCTTAGTTGTTATTCAGATGAATATCAAGAATACCTGTTTCAATGGTGATCTTACTTAAGAATGCAATCCCCACTAGGTTATGATCATCCAAGATATGTGTGTCACCATCTCTTTGATCATTCCTCTTCATTGTGACAATCACAGTGCCATGCAAATTGCACACGATGATCTCTTTCGTGAATGCACCGGATATATTGAGATTGACTATCTTTTTTATGTGGTATCATGTACTTCACGACCATATTCAACTTGTTGTCATCTCCTCCCAATCTCATATTATAGGTATTTTCATCAAGTCACACTCAGTTTGATGATTTAAGAATTTAATTTGCAAATTCATGATGATAGACTTTTCACCACCTCAAGTTTAAGAGGGGATGTTAATATATATGTAATCATATAAGTTGTAAATATTATCCAATGACTCACATGACAACATTATATCAACCATTTATTACTGTTACTAACGTCTTATCACATATGTCATGTTATGTTATCCTAAATATTAAAATATGTCAACTTACTGTCACAATATGTTGATATATCATATATTTAAGAGAATATTTGATTAATTTGATTTTAACAGTTTTCCTTACATGTATATATCTGAACTTGTATAAATATCTTATTTGTTCAACATATTATACACTCAAGAAATACCGAGAATTTTCTTTCTCTCGTTACCTCTGTCAATTTCTACAATTATTATTATTCTTTTGCCAAAAAGAAAAAAAAATAATTGTGTGTGGCTATGGGTGGGTTCAATCCCTTTAAAATGAGATATCCTATATAGAGATTGGTTTGATAATTAATGAAACTAGACGATCTTTAGTAACCCCTTCAGAAGTGCCAATGCCATCTCCACATTGAAAAATGCACTGTGCAGTCCGAGCCATGTTCAAGAGCATGTTCACTAGTGGCTTGGGTAGAGATTTTGAGTCCATAATGTCCTCATTCATTTTTTTTCCATGAATAGGCTATGACATTCTTTATGTAGTCTCGTGCTTCATCTTCTGATGCACCTGTTTCTTTCATGTAACACTGGATGGATTTCGTGTTCAATCTCAGCCTTCAACATCGAGCAAAAAGAAAAAGACAAAAGTAAGAATAAGAAAAAATATTCAACGACACATTAAAAAAATTAATTAAGAAATTTTCTTTTAGGATCCCTGGAAAGTTCCCAAATCATCGCTGAGTCGGGTAATCAGAGATGATCAGTACAATAACTTTGAGCCATGCCTCAAACAATTGAGGGTGTTGTAGTCAATCGTGCAACCCATGACCAAAGAAGCATGGACCATGGCTGCTGGGCCACCAACTGAAGTACATGCATTTTCCAGATACTCACTCAGTTTTGGAGTGTATCCCATTGAAAACCACCAGGCTTCTACTAGGTAGGATTTGCATAGATTTAACCACTGCAATGCACAAACAAGTTAGTTCTCTCTTGAAACACCCCTTTTTTATGTGTACCAAGATTTTTTTTTTCCTAGTACATGGGAGAGGCTCATGCTAGAGACTTCACGAGAAAAGAAAAAAGAAACGATATCAATTGAGTTATAATTGATCGACCAAATAAAGTTTATAAATTGTTATACAAAGTGTGATGCATTATGATTTCATTAGTTGTTAGAAAGTAAACAATTATAATACATGATATTATTTTTTAATTAATAATTAATAAAATTGTCGGGATATAATCGTACCGCTTCCTTGAGGTAAGGAAGAGCATTAAAATCATTTTCGTTTTGGACGAGAGTGGCTAACTTGTAAAGCCGAAGAAAAAAAAAAAAAAAAAGAAACAAAAGAAAAGGTGTGTGGAAAAGTCAAAAAAGAAAGGAAAAAAAAAAAAAAAAAAGCAAAACAACATAACCCCACCTCCCCACTCTCTCTTTTCTTTCCCCGCTCCCGAGACCCCTGTTGCTGTGCCTCCTCTTCTCTCTCGCCATCTCCTCTGCTCGGCTCCTCTCTTCTCTCTTGCAATCTCTCTTCTCCCCTCTCTTCTTTCCGATCAACCTTACTCGAATCTCTCCAAATACCCAAAACCCTAAACTCCAAACTCTCTAATAAATTTTTAAAAGGTTGAATATAGAGAGATTCAAGTTTTTTTAAAGAGAAAAAAATCTAGAGTTTGGAGTGACATAACAAAGGACGAAATTAGTAGTTCCCATAGAGATAAATTTCCTCTCTTAACTCATATTTGTGTTGTTCTTACATGGAATTGCAATTTATGTTAGAAATTTAAGATTTTGTATAGAGAGAAAATTTAGGGTTTTGGTATAACTCAACTTGAGAATAAAATTTGTGACTCCATTTGAGCTAATCTCCTTCTCTTAACCGGATTTGAGTGATTTTATCATATATTTGAATTATTATGATGAGATTGGAAGGATTAAATTTAGGGGTATAGTCCTGAGATTTGTATAATGATGAAATTGAGAGAAATGTTCAGAGAAAAATTATTTCCCTAGATATATCACTACTAGAAAACATGGCTTCAGAGACAGGAAATTACTGACAGAAAAATATCCGTCGGTAATAGCGACGGATTAATGTCGGATTTTTTATCGAGAGATTAACGACAGATTAGTGATGGAAATTAATGACGGAAATATTTCCATCGTTAAACGCTTAAAAAATTTTTTTAAAAAAAAGTTATAAAATTATCAGCGACGGATTACCTACGAAATTTTTAGCGACGAAATTTTCCATCACTAACTTTTGTCGGTGAAATGTTGAAGGAAAAAAATTAAAAAAATATATATACAGCCTTTAGCGATGGATTAGCGACGAAAAATTAGCGACGGATTACTGACAGAAAATTAGGGACGGATTACCGACGGATTAGTTACGGATTTTTTTATTTTTTATTATATTATTATTTTATTATTAATTTTAATTTTAATATTAATTTTAATTTTTTAAATTTATTTAATAATTCTTATTATTTTTATTTTATTTTGCAAAGAATAATATTATTTTATTTTTTCAAATTTTTTATTATTTTATTTTAAGTAATAATAAAATTATTTTATTATTTTATAATAAATTATAATTTTATATTATTTTAATATTATTTAGAAATAAGAAATAAAGATAATAATTGAAAAAAAAAAGAAGTATTGTTAGATAAGTTGTTTGGTCTAGTTGTTTAAGTTCTCTCACATCATCCACTGCGTGCGGGTTCAAATCTCACCAACGGTAAGTGTGGGTGTTCAAATCTCAATGGAGCTATTGTGCATTTTCTTTTCAAAAAAATCCGTCATTCAAAATTAGCGGGGTCACTTTTTACGACAGAAAAAATCCGTCGCTGATACCTTTTAGCGACGGAAAAAGAGACATTCAGCGATGGATTTTTCAATCACTAAAAGTTCGTTTTCTAATAGTATATGATGTTTATTGGAAGGACTTGAATTTAGTTTTGATAATATTGGAAATGTAGAGTTCGGAAAAGTTAGAAAAAAAAAAATAATCACTAATTCCAAATGTAAATTATGATTAATTGTAAAATAGTGTTTATTATTTTAGGTTGAGACAATTGAAAAATTTGGAATGATTAATTTAGTTTTGAATTGTAGATTGGGATTGTTGACCCTCCCAAAAGTGAATGGATTTTATGTGTGTGTGGAATTTGAAATGATTTTAAACGATTTTAAAATGAATTTGAAATGTTTTGTGTGTGTGGAATGTTCTTATATAAAATTTTGCTATAGTTATGCATCTAATTTGTTCTAAATAGGTAATGTGCCGGGGTGTGACCTATTTGAGGCTATAGTCATTTCCTATCACGGTACGGCTCGACGGGACAACGTGATTAGGGTCTTGTTAGACGAAGAGGTTAGTTGAGCTCGGGAGACGCCTCTTTTGTCCCATCGAGCTAACTTGGTTGCACTATTAGGGATGTCTCAAATCAACACCAAGGTTAGGGGCACTTGATTAATATGAAATATATGAAAACCCCTTGACGGATTCGCCATTGGTCGTGGTAGATCATTACCGGACATAATATTTTGACAACCCCCGTTGTTGTTTGAAAACTATAATATGATTTGGATACATAAAACTTATTTTATTATGATATTTAGAGTTGGCCAGAAAATCTTGATATTTATGTAGAACATTTATGAAGTTGAATGTGATAAACATTATTTTTCTTTTAGAATATTATTTGACATATCTACACACACCCCTCATTCATTACATAATATATTATTCCACCAATTGAGTATTGTTTATACTCATTTCATTTTTACAGAGAATGTTTAGTTCAGAGATTAGCCATTGTCCTTAACCAGACGAAAAATATTTTGAAAACTCTTTCGGGTATCGACTTTTAATTATTTTTGAAGTATTAATAGGCTCAAGTGGAGGTGGAGGTGATGACTATTTTAAAAATTATATTTGGATCTGTATTTTGATTTTTTTTTATGATTAAATTTTATTGGGTTATGTGAATTTATATTGAAAATTTTACTTCTTTCTACTTTGTTAAAAATTTTATTTGACAATGATTTTTGTTGGATTTGATTTGCATCCCTTGACTCTTTTGGGTATCGACTTTTAATTATTTTTGAAATATTAGTAGGTTCAAGTGGAGGTGAATGTTGATGACTATTTTAAAAATTATATTTGGGATTGTATTTTCATTTTTCTTGATAATTAAATTTTATTGGGTTATGTGAATTTATATTGAGAATTTTATTTCTTTCTACTTTGTTAAAAACTTTATTTGACAATGATTTTTGTTGGATTTGGTTTGCATCTCTTGAGTAGTGACTTATTTTATTTTTGAAATATGTGATTGGATTACTGATGGTTAGGATAGTCTTATGCGTGTTTTTGAAATATTGACGGACCAAGTGAGTTCTATGCCTGTTGATTTGTTAAATTAGGGATGAACCTAGTTAGTCCTTTACATGTTGACAGGGATGGACCGAGTGAGTGATTTGCATATTGTTGAGTACTTTGAAAACATGATAAATGTTTTGTATTATCCCGGTGTATGGGCAGAGCTTACTTATATGCCCGAATGATACGGCGATTGTCGCATGCTCGATCCGAAAGTCGAGACGTGACATAACTCCTTTGCAAAGTCAATCATGGCTGACAGGCATATCTTCATGCAATCGGGTAGGCCATCCATTGCCTTGGCGTCCCATCTGAAATCGGAAATTCAAAAGATATTACACACAAAGGTTGCGTCTTGAAATTGAGTTCTGAGCACATGGGAGTGTTTAAGATACAGTAAAACTTGCAAACTATTGTACCTGTTGACAGCATCCGTAAATTTTTCAAGCTCGTTGATTGATCCATACACATCGTACAGGTCATCAATGGCTGATAATATGCAAACAAATTTGGTGAGAACTATCCTGCATTGGGAAAATTTTGGTTCGAAGGCTATCCCTAGTGGCTACAAGTAGTTTTCCATCAATCTATCCCTAGCAAAGCTCAGTGTCTCCTTGAAGTATAGCGCCTTCCACCACCTTGTCAAACAGTTGCAAACTCATCACTTCAATAACAAATATATATATTGTAATTTAAATTAAAACTTATCTAATGTTTCAAGATAATTAATAGACATGAATATTAACCCGACAACCACCCGGCTTTCTATTAGGTCGGGTATAGTTTGAGATGCGTTTATTTTCAACGCGAGACTCAAAATTTAATTCTGCTTTAAAGATCTAATTCTATCTTACGAACTTGAAATGAACTCACCAGGCTAGCTCCTTTCATTCTTCTTGCAATTGGGATTTTAATAAATTGAAATCCAAATAAGCCAGATCAAGCAAAAGTGGGATATTCATAGGGTCCCTTCTGTAGGCATCGATGAAATTTCTTGCTTCTAGTCTTGGCATCCTCCAATGCAGCGGAATATCAAGTGACTCTTCTGCATCCTCCACAGATGATCAGAGATGCCCTCTTCCAAATCATCTTCACCGACAGTCATGAGGTAGGAAGCTTCATACAAGCTCAAAAGTCCCTTCAAATCCCTACTTAGACTCTCCATGAATTTCCCATCGTTTTTGAACTTGTCAAACACTTCTGTTTAAACCATCAATATTAAAAAAAAAAAAAAAAATCTAAAAAGCTATATTCACTAAAATAATCGAAACGACTTTAATTATACCACTGCTAATGAAATGCCCATGTTCTCTAAGCAACCGGAGATGCAATGCAGTTGCATGAAGATCATGATCATCTTCAACATGCAAACAACTAAGACTAATAGCCTCTTCAATCTCTTCTTCAAAATGGTGTGCAACACCAAGTCTTTGCATCAAGTCCACGAGCTTTGATCGAGTGGAAGAGTCCTCAGTTGATGTGAGTAATCTTCTTGCATTCTCCTTCAAATCCTCAAATTGATTGCCATAGATTTCATACTGAAATTTTAACCAACCAACCAAAACGGAAAATTAGTAAAGCTTGAAATTTGAATCAAATTATGAATATCAATAAATGTGTTACTTACAGTATAAGAAGTGGTGAACCTATCTATGATTTCGGGGTCCCAAATGATAGGATGGTAATTAGCGGATCTTCTTTCATTGGATATTCTCATGCTGAAGGACATTGAAATGATCTTATTGGAACGAGATAACACTAAATGGCTTTTCTTATTTCTTCCTTGTTGACGATTGCATTGCTTCATTTTGTGACAGTATTCAATAGATGGCAGATGAAGGATGGAAGATGAAACCAATGAATCCATGTGTATCTTAATGAATATAAATATATATATATATATATATATATATACTTACGCATATTGTAATCTGTTTAACAGCAAAAGTAGTGAATTTATTATTATTTATCAATGAAAAAGTATTAAAATTTATCTGTAAAGTTAGAGTCAAATACAAACAAATATCTAAATTCAAAAAAAAAAAAAAGATTCTGTTTAACAATAAATAAATTTTTCTGGGGAGATGCCACCAAGATATATGGTGTCCAATCTCTTGCGAGGAATGGGTAAAGACATTGATATCTTTTACATTATTAAGTTTTAAAGTTTGAAATTATTTGCCAAATATTTTATAATTTATGTATAATTATTAGATTATTATATTTCAATAGAGATAGAGTGACGAATTTGCATAAATTTATAATTTAAATAAGATATTTTGTGCTTGAAATCCATTTCTTTATTGGGCTTAGATTCCTTCTATGACAAGTACCAAAAAATGTATTAACAAATAATAAGGGACAAACGCCCCGTAAAATTATAAACATTATTTTTTTATTAAATTTTATTTTATTTTAACAAAAAATATTAAAAGTTAAAAAAATATTCTCCGATAAAACACATTATGATATTATGTTAACAATTTATCATTATCACCGGTGTATCTCCATATATGTCAAGTTATGTTATTCTAAAAATCATAATATGTTGACAAATCATGTTAAACATATCATATATTTGTGAGAATATTTAATTAATTTGACTTTAGGATTTTTCCACATATGTATATGCATGAACTTGTATAAATATCCACTTTATTCAATACATTTTGCATGTAGGAAAATACAGAGAATTTTTTTTTTCTCCCTCATTATCTCTCTCAATTTCTGCAATTATTATTATTTTTTTGCCAAAAAGAAAAAAAAAATTGTATGCTTATGGGTGGGTTCAATCTCTGTAAGATGAGATATCTTAAATAGAGATTGGTTTGATGACTAATGAAACTAGACGATCTTTGGTAACCCCTTCAGAAGTGCCAATGCCATCTCCATACTGAAAAATGCACTGTGCAGTCCGAGCCATGTTCAAGATCATGTTCACTAGTGACTTGGGTAGAGAGTTTAAGTCAGTAATGTCTTCATTCATTTTTTTCCATGAATAGGCTATGAGATTCTTTATGTAAAGTCGTGCTTCATATTCCGATGCACCTTTTTCTTTCATGTAACACTGGATGGATTTCGCAACATCTCCCCGTTCAATCTCAGCCTTCAAGATCCAACAAAAAGAAAAAGAAAAAAGTAAGAATGAGAAAATATGCAACAATACGTTAAAAAAAAAAAAGAAGAACATTTATTAAGAAATTTTCTTTAGGATACCTGGGAAGTTCCCAGATCGTCACTGAGTCTGGTAATCAGAGATGACCAATACACTAACTTTGAGCCATTTCTCAAACAATTGAGGATGCTGTTGTCAATGGTGCAACCCATGACCAAATAAGCATGGACCATGGCTGCTGGGCCACCAACAGAAGTCCAAGCGTTTTCCAGATACTCACTCAGTTTTGGAGTGTATCCCATTGAAAACCACCGGGCTTCTACGAGGTAGGATTTGCATAGATTTATCCACTGCAATGCACAAAATAGTTCCCAATTGAAATATCACTTTTTTTTTGGGTAATAAAACATCACTTTTTTAAATGTGTACCAAGAGTGTATATAGGTCGTTAGAAAGCAGACAATTATATTGCGTGTTAGAATTTTTTATTTAATAATTAATAAAGTTGTCATATTAAGTAGATATAATCGTACCGCTTCCTTGAGGTAAGGAAGAGCATTAAAATCGTTTTTGTTTTGGATGAGATTGGCTGATTCGTTTGCAAAGTCAATCATGGCTGCCAGGCATATCTTCATGCATTCGGGTAGGCCATCCATTGCCTTGGTGTCCCATCTGAAAACGGAAATTGAAAAGATATTACACGCAGAGATTGTCAATTGAAATTGAAATGATATTACTTGCAAACTATTGTACCTGTTGACAGCATCCGTAAATTTTTCAAGCTCGTTGATTGATCCATACACATCGTATAGGTCATCAATGGCTGACAATATGCAAACGAATTTGGTGAGCACTATCCTGCATTGGGAAAATTTTGGTTCGAAGGTTATCCCTAATGCCCACAAGTAGTTTTCCATCAATCTATCCCTCGCAAAGCTCACTGTCTCCTTGAAGTTTAGCGTCTTCCACCACCTTGTCAAACAATTCCAAACGCATCACTTCAATAACAGGTTTTGATATATTTTGTAATTTAATGCAGAACTTATCTAATGTTTGAAGATAAATTAATAGACCTGAACATTAATCTGACAATCACCTGACTTTCTATAAGGTGGAGATAGAGTTTGAGATGCCTTTATTTTCAAGGCGAGACTCAAAATTTAATTTTGCTTTAAAGATCTAATTCCATCTTATGAACTTGAAATGAACTCACCGGGCTAGCTCCTTTAATTCTTCTTGCAATTGAGATTGTACTAAATTGAAGTCCAAATGAGCCAGATGAAGCAAAAGAGGGATATTCATAGGGTCCCTTTTGTAGACATCAATGAAATTTCTTGCTTCAAGTCTTGGCACCCTCCAATGCAGGGGAATATCAAGTGACCCTTTTGTATCCTCCATAGATGATTTGAGATGCTTGAAGCTGAAATGCTTGGCCTCTTCCAAATCATCTTCACCAACAGTCATGAGGTAGGAAGCTTCATATAAGCTCAAAAGTCCCTTCACATCCCTACTTAGACTCTCCATGAATTTCCCGTCTTTTTTGAACTTGTCAAACACATCTGTTTAAATCATCAATATTAAAAAAAAAAATCCGAAAGGCTATATTCACAGAAATAATCGAAACGACTTTAATTGTACCAGTGCTAATTAAATGCCCATGTTCTCTAAGCAACCGGAAATGCAGTGCAGTTGTATAAAGATCGTGATCATCTTCAATATGCAGACAACTAGGACTAATAGCCGCTTCAATCTCTTCTTCAAAATGGTATGCAACACCAAGTCTTTGCATCAGGTCCACGAGCTTTGATAGAGTGGAGGAGTCCTTTGTTGATGTGAGTAATCTTCTTGCATTCTCCTTCGAATCCTCAAATTGATTGCCATAGATTTCATACTGAAATTTTAACCGCCCAGCCAAAAAAGAAAAATTAATAAAGCTTGAAATTGAATCAAATTATAAATTTTAATACATATGCGTTACTTACTGTATAAGAAGTGGTGAACCCATCAATGATTTTGGGGTCCCAGATGCTAGGATGGTAATTGGCTGATCTTCTTTCCTTGGATATTCTCATGTGGGAGGACATTGAAATGATCTTGTTGGAATGAGATACCACTAAATGGCTTTTCTTATTTCTTTCATGTCGAGGATTGCATTGCTTAATTTTGTGACAATATTCAATAGATGGCACATGAAGGAAGGAAGATGAAACCAATGAATCCATGTGTATCTTAATGAACAAACTTGAAGACAAATGTGAGCAGGAATCCCAAGGATTTTGCCATTATATACAGAACTACTTGATGGGCGAATGATTTAAAGTTTATTCACGTGCGATTTAAAGTTTGAATGGTCAAACGATTCCCATTGCTAATTAATAATGTCATTGTTTGTTCAACAACTCCACACTTACGGTCCAATGAGCTCATGGGTATTGTACCATTACTAGTTATTTAGACACGTTTATATTTCCTCTTCCATTATATGTCTGATTTCTTCATTGTGCACAATAATTCTTTTTGTCCTCAACTTATGTAAATATATATATATAAAAAAAAAAAAAAAACAAAAGCCACTTGAGAGTGTTCGTTCCATAATTTTTTTGGGATCTCGGTTTTTTTCGTTTAAATCTTTTTTTTTCATTCAAGTCATTTCTCTTTTTTGATCTATTTTTTTCGTTCAGATCCTTTCTCCTTTTATATTTTTACCCTGATTTATATTTTTGCTTAGGTTTTTCTTTTTTGGACATGGGTTGTATGGAATTTTTCCCTTTTGTTGTTTTGTCCCCACTTGCTGACCACAGTCCCCATGTTTTTTCATTCAAGTTCTTTCTTTTCTTTATGACCCCTTTTTTTTCATTGGGGTCCTTTCTCTTTTTTATTTTTTTTACTTGGCTTTGTTTTTCACTTAGTTCCTTAGTTTTTTTTTTTTTTTGTTTTACATAGGTTTTTCCTTTATGTTTTGTCCATTATTTTATTTTTATCCGATTTTGTTTTTTGCTCAACTCCTTCATTTTTCTGGGACATGGATTTTTTCCTTTTTGTTTTTGTTGCCCCACTTGCGGACCACAGTCTCTAGTATGAATTTAAAAAATTTAGTTTAGATATTGAGTTATTTATAAATCTAAAAAATCTTTGTACAATGAAAAAAATACAATTCACATCCCGTGCTAACTTTAAGTATAAAAGAAAAAGACTAATCGGTGTGATGGTTCTCTCATGTGACCAACATGTGACCTCTCTCTAAAAAAGTCAAAAAATTGTCTTATCGCTACTTAGTACTTATTCACTGTTTCCACCTGTCGCTTTACTTTTAAAACTTATATATCCCTTTGAGAATCTAGTTCTAAACATGTTTAGGGAATGTAACGCTAAGATTGATCTGATCTATTTTGATCTCAAAGTTTAAAACTCCTAAATCTATTAAAAAAGATTTTAAAATTGTTGAAATAATGTAACCGAAATTTTAATATTTTGAATTGTATTATCCACAATTTGATAATTATATTATAAATCTAACAAATTATAATTATTTTTAACTATTTCTTTTCACGGCACACACCGAGCGACATGCGGTGTGTCTGTCACCTACACGTGTAACATAAAAAGCCAAATTTTTTGGGACTTAGTCATTAAGGCCTTTTGTTTTGTCAGATATGTTCTGAACGAAAAGAATATGATCACAGATAAGAGAGCAAAGCGTGCAATACCACTTGGTTTGCAAACCCAGATTTAGGCTATGGTTACTTGACAGTGATATTTAATTTCTACTTTTAAAAAAAAATAAATTAAAGTAAGAAAAATCCAATTCTTCATGAGAAAAAAGTAAAACAAGACGTTGATTCCATATATATATATATATATATACATATATGCTAATGGGCATTGTAATCAGTTCGACAGCAAAAGCAATGAATAAATTCTCTCTAAATTTAAGGTCAAATATGAATAAATAGTTAAACTTTTTAAAAAATATATAAAAATCTTTATTTAAGCATGAAAATGTGTAAAGTCATTCTTTTCTTTTATGGTTCGTTTATTTCTTTTTTTCATTTAAAAAATTGAGAGAGGGTGTGGAATTGATTGGTCATGTGTGCATGCAAAAAATGAACATATTTTGGAGTTGTTGGCAACAAAATCGTGTGCAGAACTCGTAGTTTCTTGGAAACTCATTCATGGCCGCCTCAAGAATACAATCCATTCCGTGCATTTTATCTGTGCATTTACTAATTACTTGTTTTATAACGGTGGAAATTATATAATATAAAGGGAATAATTGATCTTGAAATTTAAATTCGATCAAAATGTACTTATTATTATTTTTTTTAATATAGAGGTTAATTAAACTCGAGACTTTTAATAAAAAAGAAAGGAACAATGTTAATTGAATTACATGTTATTGGCGAAAAGATACTTATTAGAAGTAAGTAAATTAGTAGTAATTTAAAAGCATTTTATAAGTATGCAAATTTTACATGTGTAAAGATATTAATATCTTTTATGAAATTATTTAAGAAATAGTTTATAATGTAAAAATATAAATTATATGATGTTGTCCGACCGAAAAAAATAGAGAACTTTACATCTTAAAATTATTTTTTACAAAAGAAATTAAAATTGTTATAGTATTAATATTTTTATAACTCAATTGAATTATGTTTCTCTCTCTCTCTTATTGGTGCGTCAACGTGACGGTGTCCGAGGAACAACACGTGGTGTCACTGTCTGAGGATCCCGCGGAACAGCACATGGTGTCACTGTCTGAGGTTGCCGTCCACTTTGACTTCGTCCTTTCGGTGCGTAACCCTTTTGGTGTGATTGGTGAAATCAACGTGGGTATTATGAAAGTTTCTTTATTTTGAAATATATAATTTAAATTATAATAATTAATCCCAAAGGGAAATAATATCACATTTTTAATAATAATTATAATGTGGTTCACCACATTTTGACCAATCCCAAGGATTTTGCCATTCTGTACAGGGCCACAATTCCGGGTTCTTCTCTTCCTTTTCCCTTGCGTGGTTTACGTGTGATTTGCAGTTTGAATACTCAAATGATTCTCATTCTTAATAATGTAAGTACTTTTTCAAGATGTGGGGCTTTTTTGTTTTTTTTTTTTTTTTTTTTTTTAAAAAAAAGAGTGGTAAATTGTCCAAGTTGCTCTTTGGCAACCAATGCCTTCCATTAATTTACTTTTGAAAATCTTAGAGAAAAAATTATTAACATGAATAATTGTATAAACTTTTATAAACCAATTTTGCATTTTAAAAAAAAAAATTAAATGTTTCTCATCCAAAATATTTTACTGTAGTTAAATAAGTATTATTAATTTACTTTCTCAAAATTTCTCTTAATATATTTTTACTATGAAATAAAATGATATTTATTAGACATTAAGTTAGAACATATATATGTATAAAGTTATTCCCATCTGACAACTTCATGTGATTATTTAAAATACGTCGAAGACATTAAATATGTCTAAAACTGTCCTATTTGCTTCCCTAATACCGTACGCTTTAACTTTCGTTTTAAAGATATCCCCATGTGACCCAGACAAGAGCATGACACAACATCATATCACACACTTCAACATGAGCATCGATCAATTGAAGAATGAGAAAATTATATGCAACATGAGCATCGATCAATTGAAGAATGAGTAAATTATATGCTCAGTTTATAAGGTTTGCTTCATTTTTATAAATTAATCTTTATACTTAAGAATACTATCTTCTGATTTTTAAACTTGAAAAAATATAACGAATTTATCCTTCCATCAATGATAACGATAGGATGGCTATTAACTACTGACATAGAATGACGTGTTAGGCTGAGTGTCGTACGAATATTGACGTGTCATTGCCATGTCAGCATCAAAGACATCTTATGTATGCCATGTCAGCACTAGAGGGGCTTTCTTGTCTTAAATTAAACAAAAAATGAAAATCTTCTATCTTTCTCATCCCCTCCCCCTAGACATGCGCCCGGGCCAGTTTGGGTCCGAAAATCGGCCCAGCTGGCCTAGAAAAAGTCCTGCCCGGTGCAACTGTAACCCGAACCGGGCCGAACCGGGTACTGTAACGGGCCGGGCCGGTTCAAGGGATTTTGGAACCGTGAACCGGCCCGGCCCGGCCGGTTCCAACGGCTATATCACCTTTTTTTTATTTTTTAAATTTTTTCCAATTTTACCCATCCCAACAGTTATAAAATGGCTAGTTTTGAGGTTATTTTGATCTATAAGGTCAAAAAAATTTCCTATAAATACCTTACACTCCATTTCCAAAATTTTCACAACAAAATATATCTCTATCTCACATCTATATTCTCTCAATATTACTACATTCTCTCAATTTTCATTACTATTTTTATTATCATTTCATTTTCACCATTTTTTTAATTCTCTATACCATTTTCTATACCATTTCTATCAATTTCTACACCATTTCTATTATCATTTCCACCATTATCTTTCCATTATTCTTTTCACTATTTTTGTATTCTAAATTTTTATGAAATCTATTGACTCAGTATGCAACGGCATAACATATTTAGAAAAGTTTTGTTTGGGGGTAACTAATTGTCGAAAGAAAGAGGTATTTAAGCGAGAACAGACGAACTCCACCTCTTACTTGGGAACTTTCCTGGTACTCTTGCTACAGAACGGTTTGGGTGGAGAAGGGAGGATTACAAATTTTTCACGACGTTCAACATTAATCAAGATTTGGCAAGATTTCAAGGTTGAGAGCTCAAATTCAAGATTTTATGAAAAATAACTGCGATCTCCGTCAAGTCGGTACATTTAATTTTTTTGCATCTTTATTTTCTTGCGTTTGCATTACTTTTTTTTTTTTTTAAATTAAATCTTAAAATTTTTTTAAAAAATTTAATCTTAAATTTCATTTTAAAAATTTAATCGTATATTTTATTTTAAAAATTTATTTTTAATTTTTTAATAAAATGGCCGGAACACGCTATTTATAATCTTCTCACAATCTCCTCTTCCTCTATTTTTTTTTCAAAATGAAATTCCCGATAATATAGATATTGAAATTCTTTTCGAAGAAACAGAATCTAATAATACAGAATTTAATACAATACGGACTAAAAAAAATGATATTAATATATGGACATTTTTTGAGAAAAAATATGAAGAACAAAAAGCAATTTGTAAAATTTGTTATCAAAAATATAAATTTTTTAAGCGTTGGGGGTAGGCACACTTAGAAAATATTTAATTAATAATCATTCAGATAAATTATCACAAACAAGACAAATACAAATTGTTACAGGGGGGTGTAATATAAGTTGTACATTTAAATATAATTTGAATAAAAAAAATTAGACAAATAGAATAGTTAGCAAGAAAAGAATTACCACTTAACATAATTGTATATCCCGTATTTGAAAAATATATACAAAAATATTTACAATCCAGCTATAAAAAAAGTAGAAGATCCGGTAGGAGAAGATCATTAGATAGATATCAAGAGTTAAAAAATGATATAATTACACAATTTATGACTAGTGATTGTAAATTTTCATTAAATTCGGATAGTTGGAAAAATGAACATAAAAAATAATATTATATTGTAGTAACATGTCATTGGATAAATAATTCATGGTTTTTAGAAAAAAAAATTTTAACTTTTCAACGTTGGGAATTTTCACATTCTGGTGCACATATAGCTAAAATAATTTCAAATGTTGTTTATGACTATGGAATAAGTGATAGAATTTTTTCTGTTTCATTTGATAATGTTTCAACTAATATTATTGCGGTTAATAGTTTAAAAAATTCTTTAAACATAATTTTAAATGAAATTTTTTTTCATGTTAAATGTGCATGCCATATAATTAATTTATGTGTTAAGGATGGTTTAACAATAGGAGAATTATTTTTAAAATCTATTCACGATTTAATTTATCAAATAAGAAATTTTTCTGTAAAAATCTAAGAAATTAGACAATTATTTTTGTTACATAATAAAAAATTTAAAAAATTTAAAATGCAATGTGACACTAGGTGGAATTCAGTTACAATGTGTACTTTTTTTTCAAAATATTTTAATTGAATTTGTAAATTCAAATTACGAATATGGTTTTATTGATAATAACGCTTTCGATTTTGTATCTACACTTATTAAATTATTGAAAATTTTTTATTTATGTACAAATTTATTTTTCAGATATTATTATCTAACTACTCATTTGATATTACCAAATTTTTATAAAATTATTTATGTATTTAATGAATTTGAAAATGAAAAAAAATTTGGTGAAATTGTTTTTTCTATGAAAACAAAATTTTTAAAATATTATGAAAAAATTCCAATTTTATATTTAGTTGTAAATGTATTAAATCCACGTATTAAAGTTGAAGGTGCTGAAATATTAATTAATTGTTTTGCACAAATTTTTTTATCAGAAGCGTTTATTAATCCACATTTTTTAAAATAACAAACAATTCATACTTTACAAGCAATATTTGAACTATATGAAAATGAAAAAAATAATTTAAATACTAATAATGTAGGTAGTAGTAATAGTAATAGTATTCAATCATTTTCATTTTCATTTAATCCCTTATACATGTTAGGAAAAAACAAAAAATTTTGTCATCATTTAATAAATTACTTTTATATAAACAAACACCTAAATTAGAAACTTTTGATGATACTGAATTATATGATATATTAGGTTGGTGGAAAAATAATATATCGTATTATCCAATTTTAACCCAAATGGTTAAATATGTACTAACCCCTCCGGTATCCATAGTGCCATCGGAAAGTGCTTTTAGTGCAGGTCGTCGAGTGTTAACCGAGAAACGTACAAATTTAGCGGATGATACTTTAGAAACCTTTATTTGCATTAAAAATTAGAAGGATGCAGAAAAAAGAATGCAAAGAATCATGAAAATCTCGGAAGATGATGAATAAGAAGTAGAATAAAAAAAAGTAAAATAATAATAATGTAACAAAAAAATCAAAATGATATAAAAATCAAAAAAATGTAACAAAAAAAATGAGTGGATTTTAAAATCCAAGTGATGAGTTTGGTAGTAGACGTATACTGAATTCGATGGAACCACTCTAAAAATTTTGTGTCTCTAATTTTTAATTTATTTATTTATATAAAATATGAATTAAAAAAAATAAAATGAATAAATAAATCATTACAAGAAAATATAAAATAAAACAACAACAAAATTAAAAAAAATAGAGTTATAAAAATAAAATAGAATTAAAAAATAAAGTTACAAAAAAAAAAAGTTAAAAAAGGGCAAAAAATATAAGGGCCGAACCGGGCCCGGCCCAGTGTGAATCGGCCCGGCGGTTTCAGTTCAGCGGGGCCGGCCGGTTCAACTTTAAAAAATGATTGGAACCGGCCCGGCCCGGCCCGGCCCGGACTGGCCTAGGAACCGCAGCTAGCCCGGCCTGCGGTTCCAAGAACCGCCCTTGAATCGGACTGAGCCCAGCCCGGTTCCAACACTACCTCCCCCTTTCTTTCTCTCTCTTCTCTCCTCTTTTTCTCTTCACTCTACCCATCCATAACACTGTTGGTGAGTATGCCATCGGACGACAAACTTCGATGCTGGGGGAAGATGAATCAGTTGACGCCAGTGATGGATCTGAGGTCTGATCCTTTTGTTTCCTACTAGAAGTTGTCATTTCAGTCACCGCTAAGACTCTCAATGTCCGTTCATGTATAATCGCCGATTGGATCTCCAATGCCAGAGATGATCGATCTTAGTGAGGAGATGATGAATATGAGGTCCGATTAGAGCGATTCCATTGGCATCCTTGCGATTTCTTCTTCAAATCTCGGCATGTTGAGTTTGTTTCAGAATCTGACAAAGCCTTCGAACGGCGGCTAATGAAGCAGTCGAGTAATGATCGTTCGGCATGGCAGTCTGACATGAATCATCTTCCCACAATGACTGATTGTCTTCCCCCGCGATGGTGATTCGAATAGCCTCTAAGACACGACCTTTCGACGATGAGGATTTGTTGAATGGATCTTCAATGAGAGGACTTACAGGACTGAGTGCTAATTTCGAAAATCAAATATGAAGGCTTGAAGGCATTGCGGAAGGGGGCTTTTTCCTACATGAGCTAGGCTTGGTCCTCAGCAATTTGTGTTTTAGGTTTCTTATGAGAAGTTTCAAACTCTTGCTAGGGTCTTTTTTTCTGATACTTAGATGTTCTTTCAATTAGCATCTGTTTAAGGCCATATCTACCCTTCAAAATTAGTATGACAATCAATTGTAAGCGGAGGATTTTGCCATTCCCTAGAAGAAGCCAGCACTTGGATGAAAACCTCAGGTCCTCTTCTTGTCCTCTGTATCAACAAGCAATAAAGGTTGTATAACAGAGACTTCATTGGAAGAAAACAACTATTCTTATGTAAAAGACCTTGTCATTTGTTTCTCCTTAATAACCTAATCACCAATTAAGGCTGAAATTCTTGTTAATTCAAATATTGTATAAGCAATGAAAAAGCTCTATTTTTCAACTACCAACTATAAGCATGTTACTCTGCCAAATTGAATAATTTCCAACCATTATTGGGGCCATTTGCCCTAAATCATGGTAAGGGAGAGAGGGAGAGAGAGAGAAGTGTTTTTATTTTCCCGCTTAGCGAGAGAGAGAAAAAGGGGGGAGGGGAGAGAGAGAGAGAGAGGAAGAGGTTTTTTCTTTTTTTTTAGTGAGAGAGAGAGGAAAGAAGAGAGAGAAAGGGTAGGGGAGGAAAAAGAGAGGAGTTTTATTTTTTGTTTAAAACCAGAAAGTCCCTCCGGTGCTGACATAGCACACATGAGATGTCTTTGGTACTGACACACCAGCTATCACGTCAGCATTAGTATGACATGTCAGTTGTCACGTCATTTCACGTAACCAGTTAACGGCTACCATATCGTCGTCATTGACGGAAAACTAACTCGTTATACTTTTAGAAGTTTGAAAATCACAAGATAGTATTTCTAACTGTAAAAACTAATTTGTAAAAATAAAGCAAACTTTAGGGGCTGAGCATGTAATTTACTCATTGAAGAATCATAAACCAGTTTACAAGAATATATATATATATACTTACACATATTGTAATCGGTTTAACAGTAAAATCTATGAATTATTATTATTTATCTATGAAAAAGTATTAAAATTTATCTGTAAAGATATAGTCAAATACAAACAAATACCTAAATTAAAAAAAAAATTCAAAAATTTTTGTTTAACCATTAGTAAATTTCCTGGGGAGATGCCACCAAGATATATATGGTGTCCAGTCTCTTGCGAGGAATGAGTAAAAACATTGATATCTTTTACATTATTAAGTTTTAATGTTTGAAATTATTTCTCAAATATTTTATAATTTATGCATAATTATTAGATTATTATATTTCAATAGAGATAGAGTAACGAATTTGTATAAATTTATAATTTAAATAAGATATTTTACGATGATAGGACTTTTATAGTAACATCAAAATAGAAAAAGTTATGCTATATATAGTGGGCGGAGCCCCATTGCCTCCTTGGGTCTGTTCACCCCGCTAAAATTTGGAGAACCAAAGAAATTTTATAGGTAATATTAATTTTTTTTTAAAATCTTATATTAAATAATCCCATTAAATAATGCTAAATAATTATAATAAATAAATAACTAGATGTGATCTCTTGCATTGTTTGAGAGGAAAAAGGGTTTTTAGATCATCAAAACCGGTTGCGCAGCATTGACAAGATATTATAAATCTAATGATACAATCTTAAAATTTTTTAATTTAAATTTTGAATTTAAATTTTAATAATAAAAAAATAGGCATTACGAAATTAATTTTTAAATTAAACTAGTAGAATTTTTATATATAAGTTAATAAAATTAAGAATATGTTTTTTGTGCTTGAAATCCATTTCTTTATTAGGCTTGGATTCCTCCCATGACAAGTACCAAAAAATGAATTAACAAATAATAAGGGACGAACGCCCCGTACCAAAGCTATTTAACTAAAAACTTTTTACCTTAATTGTGATTAAACTCCACATGGGTTACGCATAAAAACTTGCCATGATTAGGGCAGGCCCAGACCTCGGTAGCCCACCCTTTTGGTTTGTCATCATGTCGGTGACCTCTGAATTAGGGTTGTTATGACACCCGATTTGAGTTCGGGTATTACAATACTCGAGCTCGGCTCGAGTCTTCGGCAAGTGAGCTCGAACTCAGCAAGTGAGCTCGAGCTCGAGCTCAGCGAACCAGTCATTCTAGAGCTCGAGCTCGACTCGATGTGTCATCGAAGAGCTCGAGCTCGAGTGTCACGGGTCTCACGGGGTAACACCCAAACCCAAACCCCAACCCAAACCTGCGCCCATGCCCGCACCTGCGACAACACCCAAACTTGCGCCCAAAACCAAAACCGAGAAGCAGCAGAGCAGAAAGCAACTCAAAAACTCTAGAGAGACAGAGAGACAGAGAGACAGAGGGACAAAGACAAAGTTTACCTTGATTCAAGGAGACGGGAGGCGAAAGCTAGACGGATCGCGATGGTGAGAGGAGAAGGAGACTGAGATCTAAACCGAGATTCGTGCAGAGCAAAAGGCAACTCAAAAACCCTATAGAGAGAGAGAGAGTGAGTGAGATAGAAAGAGAGAGAGTGAGAGAGGGAGAGTTTACCTTTGATTCGGAGACGGAAGGCAGATCGTCGCACACAATAGCCGATGGCGATGGTGAGCGGAGGAGGAGACCATCATGCGATGGTCGAAGGAGGAGGAGACCATCGCGCGAGGAGGCGATCGCGATGGCGAGAAAGCAAAGACGTTCGATCGCCCTTCGATCGCCCTTCGATCACCCTTCGCCCTTCGCCCTTCGCCCTTCGTTCTTCGCCCTTCGCCCTTCGAGTGAAGATGGGTGTGCGGTTGGGAAATGATACGAAGGGAAATGATAGGAAGGGCAGGGGTTAGGTTTTGAGAGAGACCGGGTAGCTTGACGAGCTTCGGACTTGAAGGAATGTGGTCTCGAGCTCGAGCTCAAGAGAGGAATCGCTGAGCTCGAGCTCGACCTGAGCTCGAGTTGACCGAGTTCGAGCTCGAGCTTTGATCGGATAGTGTCACGGGTACCCATGACACTATCTGGGTATCATAACAGGCCTACTCTGAACCAACACATATAGGGTGACCGTGGTTGCTACCCACCGGAAAATACTTTGAACTTGACTTATTTATTTTTTGTCGGTGAAAGCAACGTGGGTGTTACAAAAGTTTATTTATTTTGAAATATATAATTACTTTCAAAATAAATTAATATCAATTTTTTATTAAAAAATCACAGTATACATTTTAGTGTATATTTTGAATAACTTTTAAGAGTGAAGAAAAAAAATTTATTGCCCTTTGAAAAAGGTGAAAATAAGTTCAATCAAAATAAAAAATTATTTTTTATGAAGAAGTTATAATATAATAATGAGTTTAATCTTTTATAAAAAAAAATTGCTTGTTAATTATAAATACTATTTTTATTAATATTTTATTTTATTTTAACAAAAAATATTAAAAGCTAAATAAATATAAGATAAATTAATTTGAACTTTACACTCTAGTATTGTAATATAATTTTTTTAATAAATTATTTATATTTAATAATTATATAAAATCTGATTAAATTTGGTTTGTATTAATTTGATGTTTTAAAACTTTAAAATTTCTTTGCCATAACATTAAATGGCATCCACTAATTCAACGGCACTGATCACGTTGAAGGAATCTCATTTAGAAACGAAAAAAAAAATGTAGCCGACAAAAAACTATTTTATTATTATTTATTATGAACAAAATATTGATCCGTAATACAAAAATTACTTATAAAATTTTTAAAATTTAATTTAAAAATTTTAATTAAATATTTAAATTTTATTTTGTTACGATTTGAGTTTTTAAATCTTAAATTACGTAACAAGATTAACACTTCAAATAATGTTTATATTACGAATAATATTAAACTAATGATTCAGTTATTACGTCTTTTAAAATTAAAAAATTAAACCGAAATAAAATTTAATGGTTGATTGAAATTTTGGTCCAACTTTATTTTCCACTCTCCTTGCTAAGTTCATGGCCATGGCCATAGCTCAACCTTTTTTTTTTTTTTTGTACCTTGCTTTGGCTACCGCTCAGTGTCCGAAATTTCACCCCGATTAATCTGAATCGTTCGTTGTAGGACTCGACTGGGGGTAGGTCTCTCAACATTGTTTTCTTCGTGTCTAGGGAGAGTTGAACTCTCGATCTGATTAAAGACCGAAATGACCCACTCACTTATGTCAACAAGTATTAGTACCATAGCTCAACTTTAGACAAACGTGAATACAACCAACAAGTCTTAAGTAGTTCATGAACAACGTGGTCAAATCTCCCGCTCTTCTTTGAGTCATCAATGAATCTCATGTCTCAACTTTAGACATACATGAAAACAACCAACAAAAGTATAAGTAGTTCGTGAATAACGTTGTCAAATTTCCATGCATGGCGACTAAGGATATAGTCTTAATTTTGTCATATTTGAACTACAGCATATTTCATATTATTATTATATAGCCAACTGGGAAGAGAGTCAATTGCCCTCTACTATTTTTAATAAATATTATTAAAAAATTTTAAAATATTGTTAAAAATTTTTAAAGGTCATCTATTTCTTAAAAATTATAATTTTTACCTTATTCCTACACATGATACTTCATCCCCTAATATAAAATTATGAATTTTCCCTGCACATTTAATTGCTTAATGCCAATTAATGGAAAAGGAAAAGAAAAAGTTTAAATTCTTAGCCATCAAAATTTAGTAAAAAGGAATACGATAAGCTTCTTACCTTAGTTCCCCTTACAAGCATTGCCGAAAAAAAAAATAAAAAAGTGTTATACTTAAAAATTTTATATATTTTTCAAATAATTTAACATTGTATTGCAAAACTTAAATTTCATATATTTAGTTTTTAAAAATATTTTCAATTAAATATATGCATATATGTATACACATACACACACACAACAAGAATACCACACACATCTAAATCTAATTTTATGTATATTTTTTAGGTTTTTGATATCATAACATTATAGGTTCTATTGATTTGTAATATTAAGTCTAAATACGATCTTGAATTGTTATCCTATTCCAAAATTTTTTCTTTTTATTTTACCATAATGATAGAAATCTCTCTTATTGGTGTTTTGAGTGTAAATTTATTTGGGTACATAAATTTATCATATAATTGTAGAACAAATGCATTTTAAAATAATTTTTCAAATTCTAACTTTTTAAATTAGTATAGTGGAAAAGAAAATAATAAAATATAAATATAAATTACCGCAGAATAATTAAGTTATGCTATTTTAAAATAATTAAGTTATACTTGTTTGAGTTTTTTAAATATTTTTTTAATAAATTACTACCCCTATATCAACTTTTTGCTCTTAAATTTTACTATTATTTTTATTTGATAATCGATATTTAGAAAATCTACTTACCCGATTCGAATAATTATAAAATTCAATTTAGAAATCTATTCTTTTAATATTTTTTTTTTATTTTTAAAATATGAATTTGATATATTAATAAAGGGAGTTTAGTTTTTCGTAAAAATGGTTATTAATTTTGGCGGTTGTTTTTCTCGACATGAATCCTTTTGCTGTAGCTTATAATGCCCTTTTCCTAAATTCGCTGTACCTTAAAAGTCAAAAAGTGCTCATCTACAAGTCAAACGCTGTTCCTCTAAATGTTTCATGTTTCATGTTTCATGTTTCATGTTTCATGTTTCATGTTTCATGTTTCATGTCAAAGGGGTATTTGGCCTATGACGTCAGATTTTGAAGTATTTGCTACTCTTGATGTGGGGGGTTTGCCCTCCATCGGATGACTCTATATGTCGGTGTGACCTTTAACAATTGTACAAAGACAAGCATAGTCGAATGAAAGCAGAGCCAACTCACTAAAAAACTTCTGCTAATTTTTTTTTAAATTATGTTGTTCTATATATAATATTTCTTAATTAAAATAATCAAAATTTTATGTTAAAAAATAAATTATTATTGAAAAATCATTTAATTTCAGACACATAAACTGAGATTTGAATATATTTTATTTAAGGGAAAAGAAAATAAACTTTAAAGTTAAATGCCAAGAATTAAAAGCCACGTCTAAGGTTTTTTTTATTATTATTATTTTTTAATATGACAAAAACAATACTTACATGTGGGCATTGATCATTGAAGTTATTAGTTTACTAAATGCATATAAGCTAGGCATAAAGGATGAGCCTGCTGCTGGCAGGAAAACAAATTCAAAATCAATAGAGAAATATATTTTATAAGATTAAAGGAAATGAAAATATGAGAAATAAATAAATATCAAAATAATAAAGAATTTTATATAAATATTAATTATTTTGTGAAAATAATAGAATAACAATATTTTAAAATAATAATCTAAAATGATCATATATGTAATTATTAATTATAAGAAAAATAACAAAAAAAATACAAATATAATTAGATAAGTAAATTATTTATCAAACATGAAAAAAATGTAAATACAAAAAATAAAATGACTTTTGTATAAAAATTATTTAATTTAATGTGTTGAGAGATTTTGAAAATGACAAATGGTTCCGAAATACAGAAATATTAGTATTGAAAAGTTTTTGTGCATAGAGCCAATACCTGGGGATATTTCTGCCTAAAATTGTGGATTGTCATTATTAATATCATTGTTAAATAATATCAATATTTTTTTTAATTATGTTAATACATCTTTGCTTTTAAAAAAATGGAATTGTTGCTAAAAAATTGTTGACCGTCATTATTAATATCATAGTTAAATAATTTCAATATTTTTTTAATTATGTTAATACATCTTTGCTTTAATTTGGGCTAAGTTGATGAAATCATAATTTTCTGATTTAAATTGGGTCAGAGTTTTTATCGTAACACTAAGAAATACTGTTTTTTTTTTTTTTTTTATATCATGGAGTAAAAGAAACATAAAAATAAGGTAAAATAGTTTTTCGATTAATGAAGGGGAGAAAACATAATATGTGTCACCACGCCCAACAAAATGATACGATTTAATTGTGTTGTTTGTAATTTATTTAGAAGAAGAAGAAAAACTAAATTAAAAGGTAACAAAATATGACAAAAATCTAAGTTGAATGATTGAATTTTTCTAAGTTAATTGGACAATGATTGACTGACGTTAAATAATTTGGCTCATAAGTTAAAAATAAACTAAAATTGGTTTGAATTGGTGATCGAGAGCCACACTTGAGCTTCTATTGATTCTATAAAAAAGGGATAAGAGGAGAGTGCAGAAAGTGCAGTGAGCGTGGATCAAATACGCGACATTCAGATGACCTTCAGATCTTCGGTCCGACACTCTCCCAACTGAACCATCCCCATCAATTGTGGACGGCAATCTAATCTCAAAATAACAAAATTCGTGGTTTAATTCAATTTTAATGACTCTTTCACTTCTCAAAAACAAAATTGCGGATTTTCCAAATCCATGCTCAACTCATCACAGCAAACTATATTTCCATTACACAGCCTTATTCATTACATCAATAGAATGATTAGATTTTCCAAACACAAACTACATTGACCTTGTATTTACACACATACACAACCCCAGCACTTGTATTTACAATACAATAATCAAAATCCATGCCCAATACTCAAATCCAAAACATGGGTTTGAGTTGTTTAGGAAAATGAAGAGAAGAAGGCCTTTTAAACTTTAATGATTCATTATTTCAATGAAATATTATAAACGTAGGATTTATATAGAAAATCTATAATTATAAATATGAAAATAAATATAACAAATATAGAAATAAAAAATTATAATATTTTCAAAATTAAATCAATAATTTATTTGATTTTCATAGGTAATATTTTTTAAAATATTTTTAAAACATATTACATCTTCTAACATAGTTATACTAGACAAAGACACCCAAACCAATTTACTTATGACAGAAGAATTGAGAAGGAATGAATATGTAGAGTACCACAATCCGAATCGGCTAGATATGTATAATATCCTTGAATGTTCACATTATTAAAACAATCCGTATATCTTTCTCCATGGACTTAAACTTTTGAACTAATTAGATTTTTCATGGGGTATAATGTAAATGTCTTAGGTTGAAACCCCCTCTACTCCAACTAATATTTCTTTCTCCAATAATAACTTTTGAAATAATTGACTGCTACACATAATAATGTAAAGCATCTCATATTCAGAACTTGTTAGAGCCCTTGTAATTCCATCTAATATTTCATATGTTTTCCAACAAGTCATTATGAGCTTGTCTTCGAGGGGATTTTGGAACAATTTGTTATCTCATAAATATGATCCACATTTTATATTTTATGAAAATGAATTACGGACGCATATAAGGAGTGTGGTACAGCATATTACGTGTATGGATTGTTTTCTGTCAGCTTCTCATTTTCCTTTTTTTTTTTCTGAAGTATAAAATAAGTTTGATACATTTTTATTTGTCCAGAAACTTGATGTTGTTCGTGCTTGAGTGGTCTTTGATGATAAACTGTTGAGAGATCTAATTTCGTGGAATTCCATGATCGAAGGGTATGCAAAATTTGGAAAGATGGAGGATGCTTGATATTTATTTTACCAGATGCCAGAGAAAAATGTGATCTTCTGGAGCATTATAATTGATGGCTACATCCAGCATGGAAATCCCAAAGGAGCTTTGATTCTCTTCCGGAAGATGCTTTACCGAGGGACAAAACCTGATAAGGTGGCTGTGGTGGGTGCACTAATGGCATGTGCACAACTTGGAGCCTTTGATCAAGGAAAATGGATGCATATCTATATGAAGCGAGAGAGAATAAAGATGGACATTGTGGTTCAAACTGCACCAATGGACATGTACAGCAAATGTGGGAACCTAGACGAGGCACGGGTATTGTTCAACAGCATGCTGGAGAGGAATGTTATTTCTTGGAATGTGATGATTGCTGGGCTAGGGATGAATGGTTTGGAAAAGCAGGTTCAAGGTGTTCTAATGGATGACTTGGATCTTCCTTACTGTTATTTCAGCATGCAGCCACAGAGGTCTTGTTGATTAAGGCCGTAGTATCTTTGGCTGTATGAGATCGGTTTATAAGATTGAACATGGTTGAACATTATGGGTGTTTGATAGATCTACTAGGTCGACCGGGGCAGCTGGACGAGGCTAAAAATGTTATGGAGTATGTGCCCATGAAACCTAATCCATCTTTGTGGAGATATCTGAAAAAAATGTACATCTTGCAGAACTTGTTGACGAAAGGCTAGTGGAACTTAAGATGACGATTCTGGGGTTTGTACTCATGTCAAATATCAATCCTGATTTGGGAATGTCGGAAGATACGCAGAGAATGTGAAATTTGATGGGAATGCGCGAATAGAATACGGGAGTGTGATAGAGATTGACGGTAGCATCCATGAGTTCATGAGTAGTGAAAATTCTCATCTCAAAATACAAGAAATGAAGTTGATCTCCAGCTTGGTGGAAATGGCAAAGTCGAAAGAGTAGACAGTGCCGGGTGGCTGCTGCTGACATATTTGGATGGGCTATAATGTGTCATTGTAACTAGAAAGCAGGAGCCCGTGAAACACACGTGAATTAAACAGAACTTTGATCCAACAGAATTTAATTAAAATTTATTCGGTCCAACATAATTACTAAGTACCAATAATTTATTTTAAAGAAAAAATCACTTGGAAATCCATCGAATAAAAGTTCACAATGATTGAATTCTATTGTAGCATTCCAGAAAAGTCATGATAAGACGACACCAGAAATCAACAAAGAAGAACATCATAAGTTCACATTTTACTTTTGCTGCATATTCTTGTACAAATATCTCAACAAAGTGCGCATTACAATACAATTACCAAATATGAACACGTCTAAGACGGTGCCAAAGGGAGTTCAATCCAAATACAGGTAACTCTTTGAGCTAATTTGGCAATCAGAACCAGGCCATTCCCTTCGAAAGTATTGCTACCCTAGAACAAACAGCACCCCTTAGAAAGTTACATGTCCCACAACAAAACACAGTGATGGTTAAATTTTGTCAGGAATTATGAAGTATGAAATACTAAACAACATTTTGATGGAATTGTTTCATTGCTAATGGAAAGATCACCAAACACAAGAATTTCAACGTTAATTTCCTTAGAAAAACCCAGACAGAACTACTCAAAACAACAGAAGACCCTGTGACTTATAAAGAATAGTTCACCATCACCATTGACCCGAGTTGATAAACAATAAACAGGACAAAATAATAATTTTCTGATCAAATAAGAAGATCATTAGTATTAGGAATCATAAAGCAGAATTGAATGGACAAGGAAGAACTTAAGAAAGAGAAACAGAAATAATATAAATCCGATAAACAAAATTGGACACTTGAACGTCACATCAAAAGTCCAAAATTCATGAAAAGATAAATAGATAAACATAATTACCCTGCAACCCCACCAAAAACCTATAAATCCGATAAACAAAATCTGACATTTGAATGTCATATCATAAAACCCTTCAAAATTAATGAAATGTTAAATAGATAAACATAATTACCCAGCAACCCCACGAAACCAAAAACCTCAAATTTTCAATCATAGAAGACGATCTTTCTTCATAGCAATGGAAATCAGCTTAGCAGCATTTTTATATACTAGCAGTTTCTTGTCAAGTACCTTTAACTCAGATATCATAACGCCTCTACAATCCTTTTCAATCTCATCGATCTCTGCTCTTCCCAGCCGCATAAGGCAATTCTTATCAGCACTCAGGAGAACATCTGGAACCGGAATAGGGCTACCCTTAAACTTTATTGCCTCTTTCAAACATGGATACCTACCCCAAAATTCTTCGACCTCGGAAACCCTGGACCCGATAGTCCTTTTCCTCTTTTTCTCGGAACCATTGAACTTCTCAAAGGAGTAGGGGCTGGTTCTTGAGTGATATTTGACCGTGAAAGCAGAGAGAGTCGGTAATGACATTTGTGAGTCACAACTTGAACCGAGATCAGCTTCAAGACCATTTATTAGATTCTGCTGATCTTTTCCGGTCGTCTCATTCTCAAGATTTTCGGAATGGGGTTTTGGGTTTGCGCGAGTCGAAGCCATGAGAGAAAGACAGAGAGATGGCCTTCGTTCGCATTCGTGGGTCGGAGGTGGGGCTTTGCGACTCTATATAGTAGGCAAAAACTCGTCCGCCAATGCCATGTGAAAGTTAATTCCAGTTGGAGATACAAAGTCTAGTCTGGAAATTCACGAATGAAAGCAAATATTCATTAAATATTTAATTTTTTAAAGCATTTTCTTTAATGATAATTATCTATTTCCAAGATATTTTCCTCCTTTCCAAAACCAAAATAATTATTTTGTGTAACCTTTTCATTTTTCGAGGAGAGAGAGTGGGGGTAAATGCTAATTTCTTTATGTCACCTTTTCATTTTTCAACGAGATAGAGAGTGTGTGTGTCTGTGGGTCAATGTGTTTTTTTTTAATATTTTTCTGGTAGAAAACGAAGAGGTTTTGACACAACCACATTATGTTTGGTTTTAAAATGGAGAGAAATACTCTTGAAAATAGATATTCATCATGAAATAAAAAAGATTTGAGAATAAATGAATGGATTAATTATTTTTGTGAACTTTAATAATTAGAAAAATAATTAAGGAAGTTCAATTTTCACAATAACTCATAAAAAGAATGAATATTTTTAGGGGAGAAAGTGAATGAATTATTGTTGGGAATTATTGTTGGGATATAAAAGGCATGAATATCTTTGGGGAGAAAATGATTATCATTATAAGAAAATAAAAGGTCAAAAAGGATTTCTTTTGATGGGTGGGTCTTCAGCCTTCAAGAATTTGGAATTCGATTCACATTCAAAAAATTGAGACAGTATTAAAGGAAAGGCTATAAATTTTAACCCAAAAAAATAAGGAAGAAGAAGGAAGGTCTCTATTTTATGAACAGGTTGAACCTCTGGTGTGTGATTCGTGTAAAACTATACAAGAGATGTGTAAAAATTAAGTCTAGTCCTCGTGTCCCTCTATAATTTCAGCGTATCCGCGCTTTTGGAGATGACATGCACTCGGTTCGTTCATTTCCTGTTGCTGATGCAGGATAGAAGCGAAGGAGGGACAACCAGTTATGTGGCTTCCTAGCGCTTCAAAGGCACCTGAAAAACAAATAGAACAAACGAATATTTAATGAAATCACTCGAATGTCATCGCCTAGGAAGCATGAACACAATGTTGATAATAGTTTTAAGTTACAACATTGGATCATGTCGTGTCATCAGTCAAAGGATGCAGTCATTTTTTGAATTCTCAGGGTAAGATAGATTATCACAAATCCTGCAGATGGCGGCTGGAAATGAAGTATCTTGTGACCCCACATGGACAGAAATTCCGCAAGTACTTAAAATTGCTCCGAGATATATTGTGAAAGGTAGCTTGGCCATCAATCTCTTGACATTGCAATCACAATTCTTCTCCATTTTGCATACATATGCAGATATTATTGCTTGCCTAATCTACAAGGTTTGTGAGCCCATTGTTTGAGTATAGTCAGTTTATCCGGTGCACATGGTTAAGGGTATCTTAATTCCAGCCTACTGCATTAACTACGTTTCAGCAGGAGTCTGTTTTCTCTTTCATATTCCAAAGTAAAATAAACTCTATTCATGAAACAGTAGAAAATATATCTTTTTTTTTTTAGGGAAACTTGTGAGTTGGTAAAAGGAAATTAAATGCTTGAGTTCAGATACTTCAAATACCTTAAGGGTGATAGCTAATGCCATGGGATCTCGAGTCTAATCATCTGAATCTGAACTGGAACTAGAACTATCCATCCTGCGGTCTGAGATTGCTGGAAATAGATGCTGCCGTATCTTCGCAGAAGCCGGTTGACGCGTTTCCGAAGCAGGTGAGCTAGATGCTGAAGCAGACTCCTTTTTTGCATTCTTTGCTTGTTTGGCTGCTGCTTCGCTCACCTCCCTACACACCCTTTCTATCATTCTCAAGAAATCGCGAACAATCACAAACAAACGTAGACCCTCGTCCTTTCCTGAATTTCCATGAAAGTAATCCCCTGTTGCCTTCACAAGTGCCATTATTCGTTTGTCTTCCTCCAACAAATGCGTGAGATTTTCTTCTGCATGCTTCACAAAACTAGCAAGTGCACTGTGAAACTCACTCTCTTCTCCTAAGTTGTCCATGTCTTTGTTTACAAAATCTCTAGTTTTTAAAAGAGAATTCCCAAGCTTGGACAACGTTGATGCTATGTTATCAGCATCTAATGCTGCTGACTTCGTCACATTCTCAAGCTCATTTCCCAAATTAGAGACTACCTGAAGACCAAGGGTCTGGATTTGATCAACTGACTCACCAGGAGATTCCTCCATAAAATCTTCCGTTCTTATGCTAGAGAGGCTCCCGCTCTCTCTTCTTGCACGGGCAGCTTTCATGCCTTCTGAACGGATTATCTCCTTAACAACAAAATGTAAAAGTGTAGTCTTTCCATCGGTTCCTCTCACGTCAGACAGTTTCAAGAGTGTGTCAAGCTTAAAAGCCTGTGCACCACCACGGTATGTACCATCATTCATGCGGTTGCCAGTTTTAAGAACTGCTTCTAACAGTTTTAGGAAAAGACGACTGTTTCTGAGTTCCTTACAAGCTGCCTGTCAACATAATTAAATTGTATCAGCGAAAGATGTCTGAAGCGGAAGCTGCAAGGAAATGACTCCCAAAAGTGAAGCAAAGAGACAGTCATTATGTAACATGAGAAAAAAGATAATCCACTTTCAAAAATTAGAACCAAAGACATGCTCAGCAAATACTAGTTTGGCATTATTCTTTCTAAATCTGTCACAAAACTCATGAATCGTGACAAATTAAAGCACATCAGTTCAGGAAAAGAGATATCCATTGGAAATAGAACTGCACAAGATCTTCAAATCATGGGACCACTCTCACCTCTAAAGTTACATAGGCATCCTTAAGGTTTGAAGTTTCCTCCTGAAATGAACTCATGAACAACAATGACTCCATTCGTTTAAAAGCAAATGGGATTTCAACAATGGCTTTCAGGAATCTCTCAGCAGGGCCAAGCTGAGAAATTTCACCATTGTATAGTCTAAGCTTCAGTTCTTCGTCCGCCGTTGGTGCCATCCTTATCAAAGTTTGGAGGAGCTCTGCAGGAAGCTCATTGCCTAGTCCAGTATACAGAAGAGCAGCTAATTAGAATTCTCTATAGATTGGAATATCTAACTAACTGCAGTTTATCAGCATAGGTATAGAGTAACTGAAAAGCTCACAAATCTTACTCAATTCCCATTCTTTCTCCGAAAGAAACATGTAATTTCTATGAAAAAGCTCCATCAATCAACTAAAAAGCAAATCTACTCATGTTTTTACCAATAAAGTGGCAAATATTGGTGAATATTGCCTTAATATAATAAAAGTATATAATATTTAACAAAAGCATATAATATATATTAAAGGTCATTTCACGCATGCCACAGGTTCATTCCTGAAATATGGTCAATCGATTCAAAAGGACATGAATTACAATATGTATGTAAATGTGCATTTATATGAACAACCTCCACAAAAATGGATATGAAATATATGAGGAACAGGTTGAGGACATTCCTTTGAAAGATGAAAGATGTAGAGGAATCTATATTTGGTAGAATGCAATATTGACCCTTATATGCAGGATTGAACTGGAGTTCTCTCACTAAGGCTGCATCTAAAATGTCTAGTTTGACGATGACAGGTACAAACAACAAGATCTACACATCTTAGCACAAGATCCACAGGAAGCTACCGGATTTTATTAATTTGTTCTATTATGAGATTATGTGTGTGTGTGAGAGAGACAGAGAACGAGAGAGAGAGAGAGAGAGAGAGAGAGAGAGAGAGAGAGAGAGAGAGAGAGAGAGAGAGAGAGAGAGAGAGAGAGAGAGATATTAATTTGTTCTGTTATGAGATTATGTGTGTGTGTGAGAGAGATAGAGAACGAGAGAGAGTCACCTTCTTTAAGGGCATCACAGACCTCCTCTGTTGTCACATTTAAAGCTCGTAGAAGAATTGATAAATTTTGTGATTTCTTGGCATCAATAATCTGAATGTACTGAGTTTCTGAGAATGATTCTTTCTTACGAGCATTTCTGCTTGAATCTGAAGTTGCATACCCAAATAAAGATTCTATCATCTCCTCATTGAACCTGTATGGTAAGAAAAACGTTGATTGTGCTACTTGACATAAAACCCGATTGATTTTGCAGCAAAACTTTCTCATATGGATAAAGAGACTTACTGGAATGATCCTGCTTTAAGATCATGCCAAACCATTGATTGATCAGGGGCAGCAGAAACTTTATCCCAGAACAATGGCTTCAACTTTGTTTTTGGGGCATCAGGGTCAGTGCTGAGATCATATCCATCCCCGGAACCAGAAGAACTCCGTCCTCGATGATGAGGTCCCAAAGGTGGAGGTTTAGGTCCTTTTGAGCCACCTGACAATGGTTTTGGAGGAGCTGGTGGAGGCCGCACAGTTTTAGGAGGAGCTGGTGGAGGGGGCTTAGGGGCAGGTGGGGGAGGAGGTGGAGGAGGTGCTGGTGGTTCAAGTGGTGGTTCCGGTGGTTGAGCTGTTCGTCCTGGAGGAGGTTTGAGAGGACGAAATGCTGAATTAGATGAACCAGCAATACCTTGCGAAAATGAAGTTTCAGCTGGTGGGTAGTCATCCAAAGAGTACATCATCTGTCCGAGAGGCATCATCATTCCATTTTGGTTCAGATGTCCACTAGAGTTCCTCAAACTAGTAGATTTCTGCGAAGAATCTGAAAATTAAAGTTGATTAATTGAAAATAAATAAATAAATAAAGCTAGATTGAAGCTCAAAAAGATGAAAGAGGAAAACAGCGGAAATCATACTAGCAGAGAAATCACTTAAGTTCATGTTTAGTAAAGGCCTCTCATCCCTCCTAACGTCACTTCCCCTTTTTCCACCACGTTTGATACAGCAACAGATGATTAGTGCAATGAGGACAAATGCTCCGGTTGTGGTGGCAATGGCAGCAACAATGTTGTCCTCCTTTTTCTGATTCTCATGTTTCCTATTCTGTTTAGGTGGAGGAGGTCGACGAGGAGGTGGAGGTGGAGGTGGAGGTGGAGGTGGAGGTGGAGGTGGACGTCGACGTGGAGGTGGAGGTGGAGGTGGAGGTGAATCTTGGTCAACGGCTTTTATAATGGGCAGTAAGCTTAGAGATAGAGAGCTATCAGGAGCACGAACTGGAGCTGCCACTGCAGGGGCTGGCGCTGGAGCTGAGACCGGAGCTAAAGCTGGGGCACGAGCAGGGGCTTCAGCTTCTTTCTTAGCAATTAAACATCTCCTTGGAGAACCGGGCAAACCACGGAATGAGTTTGGATACCTGATGAACCAGCTCCTAAGTCCATTATCTTCATTGGGCACACCAAGAAGCAGATTATTCTCTCTTACACAATCCAGAAGAGCTTGTTTTGTCTGGGGAGGAAGGCTACTCATAGATTGTTGTAAGTTCTCTTTCATTAATGGTGCCTCTTTCAAGCTGATGCCATCTATTGCTTGTTTCAAGCCTATCAATTCTTGCCCACAATGTAACCATACTTGCTCCACCTGTTTCAAAAAATATTTCATCAAAACCATAGATCTCTAAATAAAGGTTTAGCAACAAATAGCCTACTAAAAGCTCCAAAGAAATCAGGTAAAGATTCACACCCTCCTATAAACTGTACTGGAGCATCCCTATTATCTACTCAGTCATAAGAATCTTCATGGAAGGTTCATTTGTCAACGACAAGTTTTGATTTGCTGAGGGGGAAAAAAAAAAAAAATATATATATATATATATATACACACACACACACACACAACAAGGCAATGTTGACATGACCATAATGCATGCCTCCTACATCTGCTCCCATGTGCAAATGAAAAATGGTATGGGAGGAAACACAAATAACATTTTTCATGCAGACAATGAAACCATAGCTTTTAATTGCAATGAGTACAAGTTTCTGTACTTAAAAGGGAACTTCCCTGGGTTGCATAGCTTTCTAAGACCATCAAGCTATTGATTTGTAAAACAAAGTTAACGACCACCGCTATCATGTGGCAATTCAGTTAAAAAAAAAAGAAAAAAAAAGAAAAAAAAAAGAAAAAAAAAGGAATAGAAAATTTGCACATGCAATTCAGTGATCTGGTCTCCAACTGTGATTCCAGTGGCTACCTGGTCTCCCCATAGAAAAAAAATGACTGTTGTTTACAGTATGATACACTACAGAAGAACTACTTGCTAGGCATCACAGAAAGTAGTCATAATTGGTCCATCCTTTAGAACACATATGTAATAACCCCTTCCTCAAGGATGAGATTATTCACCTAGTTTTACAATAATTCTGTCCGCATTACTGCTAATTGAAGGCCTCAGTTGACTTAACAAGCAAGTGCTATGTCCCAGATGAAGGAGGAGGGTATGTGATTCCACTTTTCCTTCCATCCATGTTCATATTTGATTTGTTGCCGTATTGGCAAATGAAGAGCCATTTTCAGTCGAAGCTATCCAAATCCTTTAAATGCTAGAATCAAAGAACTAGATTGAAGATACTACTCTTGGAATAGTGAAACATGCAAAAGGTTCTCTGAGTTCTAAACATGCTTCTATTTCTCAAACCAGCACCCGTATCATCCGTTGTCTAAAAACCATCCAAGTTACCTCCTTGAATAATATTGCAAATCATAGGAGCATCAAGATCTTCGCATCTTTTACTAATTTCTGTTTATCCAAAGCAATTCTGTAATCTGCTTGAAGGCCATTTCATTGCTACTGTACATTATGTTGAGATCAAAGATGTCAGGACCACATAACTATAAATCTAGTGAAAAAAGCCAATTTAGCATGCATATCGTTGAAGTAGTTCACATAGCAAATACATCAAGAGTACATCAGGTATCAACAGGATTATTTGCAGAAATCCTTGAACTTTTTTTTTCTGCAATAAGAAGGGGAACAATACTAGAAATGTGGACCTTTAACCCAGGCAAGGATTTCAACTACTCAGTTGATTCTTGAGCTTGTTGTATATTGTTCGTCTCAGTTATAAAAGAAAATGAGTAAAAAATGATTACTACTTTTCTGGTTGGCTCTACAGAAGGACATCCAATTATTAGTCACAAACTTGCCATATACAGTCGTAGTTAAAAAAGTTACCATGACCACTTGCTACTTTGTATTAGACAACCACACTAATCTGCATTGATTTCCCTCAGACCTCATCGGCTATTAGTTCTGTAAGTCAGGGAAATGGGAATGGGGATGGGGATGGGAATGACATTCACAATGTTCTTGGTTTCTCTACCCTAAGAATCTTTGGAAAGTAGAATAACAATCTTAAAGCACATGCATTAGAACATAACAATAAAATATCATAAAGATAACAAATTTAAATATGTCTTCTAGTTGGAAAGCCTAAGCCACTATCCTTCATGTCTGTACAGGATCGATTGGGGCACCCAAAATAGCACAGGCGCACTGTGCAAACGCATACAAACTGATGTATAGGCCCTACATTGTCATAATCTCTACAAAATCCTCCAAAACTAATTAACCAATGAAAAGTTGTGAATAAAAGTTACCATATGTTGAGATGGCCAATCAAGAATGTCATCTCCAAGAAACGTTTCGGCTGCTATTTTCCTGCCTTCAGAACCCCGAATTTCCAATGCAGAAATCAGAATTAGATGAACAATCAGACACCCAATTTTTCTCATATCTTATCCTTCCCAATTCTTCGCTTTTCATTTCATTATTCTCCACCCGAAAATGAATGTTAAACCGACTATTTATTAACACCCACATAAAAAGGGGCAACCCCAGTATTTCAAATCCCAGGATTTCAACACCTAAGTTATCTCTCTGAATTGTAACCCACAAAGGGATATGATCTCAACGCCCAATTTATTAACACCCACATAAAAATGGCAATTCTAGTATTTCAAAACCCAGGATTTCAACACCCAAGTTGTCTCTCCCCAAAGGAATATGATTTAGAATTTTAATTTTCACGATTTGGGTTGGTGGGGTGGCATGGGATTTGTAAAGGCGGAGAAAGTGAATAGGAATTTTGAATTCTGGTTTAGGCGTCAATGTCTTTTCGAAGAATTAGAAGTAAGATGAATGTTTAATTGAGAAACGAATCTGGGAAAAAATGGAGGAGATACATATGTATTGGGGTTTTGTTCTTCCATGTTTTTCGAGGGAGAGAGAGAGAGAGAGAGAGAGGGAAAGACGAGGATGGGAAATGAAATCAGCGGGGACGAAAGTATTGCCGGAAACCATATTCCCCTATTTATGTTTTTGCCCCGTTATTTTGCTTTTATCCTTTGTCACCGTTTTTTTTTTTTTTTTTTTCCTCTTTCTTCCTTTTTATATTCTCAGCTTAAAAGGGCAAAAAAAAAAAAAAAGGTGAGATGACATTCATCGGGAAAAGATGAAAACGTGTAAAGTTGATTAAAATGAGAAAGCCTAAAACAAATATTTGGACATTTCTGTACTAGTACTCTATGTTTCGCGAAAACGAAAATGATGAAACGAAAAAGAGTACAAAACGAAACGAAAAAAATGAGATTTTATAAAAGTAAAAGGAACAAAAAATATAAATAAATATATAAATATAAAAAATATAAGAATTTTTATATAAATATTAATTATTTTATAAAAAATAAAATAATCATATTTTATAATAAAAATATAAAATATTAAATATATAACTATTAATTAGAATAAAAATAATATAAATAAATAATTTATTAAATATAAAAAAATTATAAATATAAAAAATATAAAAATTTTATGTAAATATTAATTAATTTAACGATTTAAAATGTTTTGAAAACGTTTCATAAATAAAAAATATTTCAAAAATGAAAGAAACGTGAATATCAAAAAATTTCTGTGCATGATAACTAGTAGTATTTGATAGTTTTCTTTTTCATCATTATTATTAAAAATTATTATTCGATTAATCCGGTTCAAGTAAAAAATAAATAAAAAATTAAATATAGTAAGATATTGTTTATTTATTATCAATCCACCAATAATTTGGTCACCCTTTGTCCAACCGAAATGAATTCTCCTTGTTTTCATTGTCTTTGGGCTTTAAACCCCCTCCTATGTAATTATTTTGATTATTTGGGGTCCCATTTTAATTTAACTTAATATTGAGGCGTAAAATTAAAATACACTTTTTTAGATGCCCATTTATGGCATTGTAACACGTGTTTTTTTATAAAGAATGTTGACGGTTAAAAAAAAATGTTGAGAGCTAATGGTCGGAAAGAAGGGAATATTTGACTTTGACACTCCAAACTGTCGATACCCATCATCTCTATTTCAAGGATATTTTTTCCATTCTTTTTTCTTTCACAAACGACTTTTCCTTATTAAAAATATGCATGCAAATCTTCATTGCTGAAATCATTGTTTTTGCAATCAACCCCCATCGTCAACACTAAATCCTTCAAAAGAGAAAAGATTTACATGCTCAAACGAAGTTCTCTTTTGAACGCTTTCCCTTTGATGCCAGGTATTGTTCCATACCGATAATTTTACGTACTCATTTATTGCAATGGCTCTTGTGGTGAGTAATTTCGGTTGATATTGAAATTTCATAATGAAATTGTGGTTCATGTGTTGGAGTCGGATTCCATGTGCTTAAAATTTGTTAATATAAGGTGGGTGTTTGATAATATGGCTAAAAGAAATTTGACACCTGGGAAAAACAATAAAATCTGATAATGTTAAAGTAGCTACTATATGGTTTTTAATCTAATGGGAAATGTTGGATTCATTGCAAATCCTTCTACTTTGGAGACATCTCTATTTCCGTTGTTTTTTAATATGTGCATATGGGGATGTAGATCAGACGGTAGAGCACTCGCTTAGCATGTAAGAGGTATAGGAATCGATATCCCATATCTCCATTTCAGATATATTTAATAGGAATTTCAATGTTTGAATTAAGATTTCATATTAGTTTATACTATAAAACTTATTAGATTTTATGATTAATTCTTTTTCCCGTCATCAATTTTTCTGGGATTTGTTAATATTCTTATCAAAAACTTACAACTTTTCCTTTCTTTTTTCTTTAGCAAATCACTTTTTCCTATTAAAAATCTGCATGATGAATGTATGGACTTGCAAACAATTTTCTTGAATAACACAAAGCAAATATTCATTATTGAAATCATCACTTTAGCAATCAGGTGTTACCGTCAACACGAAATTCTTCAAAAGAGGCAAAAGATTACATGTTCAAATGATGATCTTTTTCAAATGCGTCCCCTTTTAATGCGAAATGTTGTTTTATATTGATAATTTTATATACGTAATTTGTGGAGAGTTGTTTCCGTTGATGTTGGAATTTTATAATGAAATTGTGGTTAATGAGTTGGAGTTGGATTCTTATGAGGCAAACTATTTGAGTGTGTTGTACTCAAAATTTGTTAATATGAGATTGTTATTTGATAATATACCTTAAAGAAATTCGACATGTTAGAAAAGCAATACAATCTGGTAATGCTAAAGTGACCGGTGTATAGTCTTTAGCTTAATGGGAAATGAAGGATTCATCACAAATCCTTATACTTGGAGACATCATTTTTGCCGTCTTTGAGTATGCGAATGTAGGGATGTAGCTCATGTGGTAGAGTGTAAGGTTCGGCGATCAATGCCCTGCATCCTCATTTCAGGGATATGTTTTTTCTTTCTTTTTGATTTCATCAACAACCTTTCCCTATTAAAAAATTTAAGAGAACTTATAGACGCAAAGTGCAGTTGTGGTTATGTCAAGTATTTTTATTATAGTAGATGCTAGGCAAGTTTTTGAGGAAGTTTAAATGCGTCTCTGAAGTAGAAAGCACAGAGATTGGTTTATTCATAACCCTGAAAGTACACCATGAAGGACATCTCATTAGGCAGTACAGCTCAGCTAGCAGCAGTAATTCTTGGGAGCCGCATTTGCTTCTGGTCATCTCTCTGTTCACTTTAATATGGAAGCAAACTTGTCTATCAGATTATCTATCAAATCAGCAAGTGCACCGCCAACACTCATGTCTGTTTCTTTATCAAATGGGAATGGCTTCATTGGTTCTGTTGCTTCAAGAAGTTGCTCCATTGGAATTTTTGGCTTTGACCGTTCTAAAGGAACTATATGATGACCGTATTTTTCTGGATCTGAGCAGTAACCCTGATGGATTATAATGGAGTATGAGTTTAACCAAAGGTACACCGGAAACATTAATAACCATCAGGTACTGATGTAAACCGTAAATGAAAAATCTACCTGGTCAGCATGCATTTTTCTCACGAATGTCTTGAAGATCCTGAAATTTTTTCTTTGTAACAGGTCATTAGATAGGCGAAGGTATGTCACACCAGAAATTTTCAGTTTTGCAGGACCATCTTTGTTGACACCATTTGGCCTGGCATTTAGTAGGATCTTGTTATAAGCTGCGCGGTCATGTCGGGAAAGTGCATTCTCACCGGCTACCTCGATGTTTTCTGTCCAGCCTGCACTCAAAACCTGCACATGCACATACTAACCATCAGTCACTGTGTTTCTCTTTTCTTCTATTTATGCAGATTGAAGTGATGGTAAACATGTTATAATCGGGGAAAAGTACACAAGGGACAATATGGAAGAAGGCAGTCAAGCAGTCCTTGTTCGCCAATATATTGGTGAGAGGCATTTTGGAGACATTTTTAAGCCCTTCACCTGCTGAACAAGTTCCTCAGGCCCACTCTTAGCTTCAGCACTATGTTCAGAGTCCCTCATCTCAAGACATGTGAAATTCAAAATGGCATTATGCCTCCGGAGCATCCTTGCTATAGGTCGGTACCCATCTCTTTCATTCAAGTTGTAGAATCCTGATGTGAGCTCTGCTGCATGACTTGCATCTTTATACCACCAATGGATTCCAGCCACCTATATTAGATTACCCGATTTGATTTCTTAGATCAATTTGAGAATAATGATGGTAAAAACTGATCACCATGATGCTATAAACTTACTTTTGCTGCTAACTTGACTTTGCAGCCTAGGAAAATTTTGTTGGCTTCATCAAGGATCTGATCACCGTGTTTCAGTAACCTGCTTGAATACCAAGTTAAGAAGAACTTGCCTCTCTCCGTAAGGTAAGTCCCATTAGGTTTAAAAAATTCTGTGGATTCTGGTTTGCTGTTATATTCTCGTGCATCATTTGGCAATTCCCATTCAGGGTGGCTCGCGAGTTTTGCAGCCTCTTTGAATTCTTCATTGAGATATTTGTCATAGCACTGCAGTGTTTTAACTCTTACCATGTTAAACAATGGCATAGATGAAAGAAAAAATGTACGATGGTAACTACCAATGTCACCTGAAATTCTCCAATGCCCGGGAAAACCCACCCTTGACTACTCGGATAAGAGGGATATCTTAGTTCCCCTGCAGGGCCTAGCCCCACTTCAATATCCACTATGAGTCCAGCTTCTAGAAAGTCTGACATGTTCTCTCTGAAGCTCAACATATAGTCACGATAGATCTGAATAAATTCATAAACAGTTAATCTACAGGAAAATGTTTCAATATGGTGCTACTCTATCACAAAACATCAAGAAAATGAATATCTGTTATTCAACCTCAACGGCTGTTCTCCCCTGAAAGAGCGGCTGTTTGTCAACACCAATTGTTAGATATTCCTTGTTCCTGTTACCAGACTTATTAGTGTAGAAAATATCAGGGTCGGACTCCCCAACGTCGAGTACCCATTGGGGAAGAGGAATGTTAACTTCATCTCCTATGTTTCCGCCACACTGGTGGAATGACATAATGGCTTGCAATTTTAAACCAGATTGTTGGATGAGCTCAAATAAGCTTCTGTAGCCACTCCAATCGTATTGCTGAGGGCCTTTTGATTCGACAATTCCCCACCAGATATCCGCCATGACCCCATCAACCTCTACTGCTATAAGTTCCTTGAGCTGTTTTTCGATCCCATCTTTATCTTCCATAACATTGTCAGCTGTTATCACCCCTAACTGTTGTCTCACCAAGAAAGATTCGAGTTAGTACAGAGGTGATCATATATCACTACACTTTTACATAACATTTACAGACTAGAGTTTTGTGACTTACAGGGAGCATTACATAGACAGGAACATAGTTTGCCAACATCTTTTCCTTATCAGTCGGGAGAGATTGTACCTGCTTATTTTTTAAGCGAAAGAAGAAAAAGCAGTTCTAAGTTTTCCTTGCAGAGAACAGTGAAACTTCTCCTTAGTCCCTTTTATAAAGGGTGGAAAAGCGGTATCCAAAGCTCTCTTATCTTCTACATGTGAAAGCATGCATATTTATGTGAGCCAAGTGGGGGCCATTTCCTTGACTAAAACCAATGTAGTTGTAAATCTTTTACTCTGCATTAGCTACGTGTACCACGTCAAAAGTGACAGAAGCAGTTACTTTCCCTTTGCAGAATTGGGAGATGACGAGAATAGGCTCTCCTTCCTTAGGCCATCTCTCTCTCTCTCTCTCTCTCTCTCTCTCTCTCTCTCTCTCTCTCTCTCTCACACACACACACACACACACACACACACACACACACACACACACACACACACACACACACACACACACACACACACACACACACACACACACACACACACACACACACACACACACACACACACACACACGTTTTTATAATACATAAGACTCAAATCCTAAATGTGGAGACAATCTAATGGTATAAAACTCCTTTCTCAATATGATGATTTCAAATTCAAATCGTTGTTCAACCAAAAAAAAAAAAAACTCGAATCCTAAATCATCTCTCTCTCTACTCTCTAATTGAGCTCCCATGCCTGCAAGGACTGCAAACTGTGAAGCCATGAGGAAACAAAATTTTTCCCTACTCATGCAATGCTATAATCCCATTTAATTTAGAGTTCAACAAAAATGACAACTCAATTCAAACAAGCCGAGTCGGAAACTAATTGGGATCCCCTATATAAATTTGCCTTTTCCAATCAATTTAAACAAATATCGATGATTAGAAGTTAGCATATTGACTTGGACTATGTTTACAAATTGAAAACACTCACATTTGCTTCTTTGGTGGAGACATCAGTTGCCACAGCTTGAGGATTCCTCATTATACGGCTTGAGCCCAATGTGAGAGATGTTCCTCGACCGAGTCTCCTCAGTTTGCTCGGCAGGCACATTTCAGAAAACAAACAACTGTCATTTCCTGGTGAAATGGCCCAAAAATCTCTGGAAATGCGCATGATTTTGAACACACAACCTTTGTCGTGATTGAATGTTTCGCGGTTATCCCACTTCTTGTAGGCAAATTTTCTTACTACAATTCTTGAACGAGGGAAGAAACAAGATGCAGAAAGCATCTCTTGCTGAAATGAAAAACCTGTTTTTGGTATAAATCATAGTCTGATTGTCGCATGCTTATATGATGCCCTATGAATCTTGTGGAATTGATGAATGGTCTTGAAGTTTTATTCATGGCCTCTAATTCATATAAACAAGGATGATAATGGGATTGGAATGGACAAAAGTAGTGGGTGGTGCTAAATTGTAATGCATACACATCATATATATTACCATCAACAAACTCTATTTTTTTTTTTCTTTTCCTTGTGTCATTTTCTTTGTAGTGTTGAAATCCCTTTTAAGTCATTGTCTGGGGTATGTGCTCTTTTTGGCTTCAAAACATAAGTTCTTATTTTATTTTCAAAAAAAAGTTAAAGTAGAGGTTTTTTTTTTTTTTTTTTTTTCTATTGATACTATACCAACTGGTATTCGAATTCATATTCTGACTAATCCGATTCGGAATTTGCAATGACTCATTTAGGTGATTACCCTCCTAACGCAGTATGTTTCAAGTCCAAATCACGAATCGAAATTCGGGTCTTGATTAAGTGATTTAAAAAATGTATAGTTTGGTACTTAAAGTTTTGAACAATTCCATGTAATATTAAAAAAATTGTAAAAATACTCTAAATAATAGTTTTTTTTTTTTTTTACCTTAAACTAAATCATGAGAATTTTGTCTTAACCAAGAAATATCATTCCTTCTTGCCCCTTCGACAAAATTGAGATTAAACTCCATAGTAGTTCTTGATTATTAATTAAAAAATTATCAATGCAATAATAATTTTTATATAATAAAGTAGAGGTTAAAGACTTTTTACCCTTTTCTTAATATAATAATAAATTTATAGACTCAGTTTAATAAAAATAACCTTCTCTGAAACTGGGTCGCATTACATTGAAATATTTTGTCAAATACTCTTTTATTCCAATCAAAAGAAAAAAAAAATCCAATTCTATCTCTGTGGTAAATTAGTCCCAATTAATTCCCCAAAACTTAAAATTTGTAAGCAATCCCCACTAACAAGGGAGGCAGCAGGGTTTGATGGGTTGGGAGTAAATTAATTAGTCATAACTCAGTGAACTTACAATATAATTTTATTTTATTTTATTTTAAGTTAATTAGATTTTAATAAGATGACTATTCTCCTAACTGAGATTTCCTATTTATATATATGATAAATTCATTATCATATAATTTTGAGAAAAGAAATGCTCAACCATGAAACGGACCCCGGTATTGCTTTGGGGCCTGAGTTGAAAGCAAATAGAAAATGAAAAACATGAAGAAACAGAGAAGGATGTCAAGTGATATGAAAAATAGTATTTTATAAAAATTAATATATATATATATATATATATATATATATATGTTAATATAAAAGATATAAAAAATTTTATGTAAATATTAATTTTTTATAAGAAAATTTTAAAATAATTAAATATGTAATTATAAATTATAAGATATATAACATTAAAATTAAAAATTATAATTAAATAAGTAAATAATTTATTAAATATAAAAATATAAAAAAATTTTACAAATATAATTAATTTAATATTTTAAGTATTTGGAAAATAGAGAATATTTTTTAGGGGAAATTATGAAAATTATAAAAATATAGATGTAGACGAGATTCAAGCAATGGATTTCGGAAAAGGGATCTCTTTTGTGCCTGCATCACATCGGCTTCCCTTCTCAGGTCCCTGTTTTAGCCGGTTTACATTGAATGGCGTGCTGAGGGCAGAAGTGCAAATATGAGGAATATTAGGGGCAGATGTCTGAAAAAGAGGCGGTGAGTCCCGCATCAGAGCAGACTTGTCTCCAGAGACTTTTCCCAAGGATGACATGGCAATTGCCATTGGGCGCGGCTTTCAATTCAATGTCTTCTCACCCTTTTTGATTTGTTTTTTGGTGGCTTTTACTTCTTTTCAACGTCAATTTTTCTTTGGATGGCTCGATTTCGATAAATGATCCAGCTAGGGCGGACCCATTTAAATATATATATATATATATATATATAGTATGGCTTATGGAATAAAATTTTAAATTTGATTTTCTTTTATTTAATCTCTGATATATAAAAATTTAAATAATATAATTCATATAGTTATAAGATCTAATTAAAAGATTAACCATTTCGACACATATTTTTTTATTATCAAATTTAAATTTAAAATTTTTATTAAAAAAATTTAGTATATAATAGGATGATAATAAAATTTTGAATCTCACGCGGTGTGTGAATATCCATGATTCTACTGCCATTGTTATTTTTGACAGCCTACATTACCTGTACTCTTTAAATCCTGACTTCATCCATGGAACAAAAGATTTTTTATATCTGTGCCTGGAATTTGAAACAACGATTGCCAGGTCAAGAGGGTTTATTTTTATGACTAGCATTGTTTGCCACATACATGCATTAAGTCCATAGCCCCATCATACTTAAGTTCAACACCAAGATTATAATTACCCTCAGAATAACCAAGGAATTGAAGAAAAGAGTTTCACTTATGTTGATTTAAGCTCCTCAACAAGCTAATCAGTAGAATTCAATTCTAATAGCAGCGATGGCAGTCCTCTGTAAGATGTTGGACATACATTTGGCACCGACTGAAACAATGTTCGTTTGATGGCAAAGAGACTTCCTCAGCCTCATCAAAGACAATCACCCGATCAAGGACCATTTTGTCAAGATAGTCACAGTCGGAAAGAACAAGAGATTAGAAACATAGATACAGTAAGCAAAGGTACAAACAGAGGCAAAGCACAACTAGGTAAGACGTGTGCAACATGAGGGTTTGTACCATGAGAACAAATGAAAGGAAAGCTAATTTGAGCACAGACCATAGAAAAATTAACGGATAGTTAATCTAATAGAATAAAATATTAAATTTTTTAATCAGATTTTATGGTTTTACATATCATGTGAACGGAAAAAAAAAATAGAGCATAGAGAGATAAAGTTCAATACAACAACCCTTTTGAGTCAAACTATGAAGATCACACCGTGAGATTTGCAAGCTAAAGCATGGGAAATTATTGTACATGTGATTAATTGGATTATGTTTCCTTTTTTAGTTAAAACCTAACCCAGACCAAAATTATACACCCAAAGGTCTAGTTGGCTCATATATTGTGCACGCTTGGGTACAAAGTCGGTGCAAATTGAATTTGGGTCAGAAAACTTGTCAATGCTTTCAAACGGCGGTCCAAAACTATGTTACTCATCTCTAACAATGAGTATAATATGTGAGTAAAAAAATTTTGATTGACCTTAAAATAGAGAATTTTGACCATTAGTGGATAGACCTAAGCGTGAACAAAGCGGTCGCCTAGGAATAGGACCGGGACCGGGACCGGTCAGGCGGAGAGTGAGAATGTTGCCTAAGGCTCTAATCACTGCTCCCACTCTGCCCTTGACAAGCTCGATTCCCCTTTCGACATCGACCTCAACTCTCCACACTGCCATTCTCCTCCCCCCCCTTTAGAATCCCTTGTTCCAATGCCGAATTTGTTCTCAACACTATTGTCCTTGGGCCTCGACTTCGCCAACCGCAAGGTCATCAATCTCACCCCCAAATGCCTCTTCAAAGTCCTCTCTTGGCCTTTCCGACTCCTCTCCATCGTTTGATCTTTACACTTTGCCTTTGTTTCTCACACCTTTTATGTTTTTTGTCATTGTCATTCTCTCTCTCTCTCTCTCTCTCTCTCTCTCTCTCTCTCAACCTCCACTTAAAATAAAGTATCAAGAGCAAAATACAATAAATAAATAAATAAATAATGAGAGGCGATATTATTAACACTGCCCATCAACAATTAATAAATAAATATGATTTTAAAATTTTAGATATCATTTGATTTTGTTATATAGAGTTATAAAAATTATAAAAATATATATATATTTATAAAAATATAAATATCAGATCATTTATAAAGATTTAAATATTAAATATTTAAAAAAATATTAAAATAATAATTTTTTAATACTAGAATGTTGTTACAATGACTTCGATGCTACTTGATTATGACAAAAGTTTAAGAATGTTTTAAATGAATTTTATTGGTTTTGGTCTTTTAGTTTAACCTGCTTTTTACTCAATAATACGATTGCAACCCGACTTTTACTGTTTAACTATTGGAAGGGTGATTCTTACCCGGCTGGTCCCTGCTGAGGCTTACAAGCAAGTAGCTGCTATAAAGGAGCACCATGGTAACATTGTAATTGTGAGGGGAACCAGGGGGCAAAATAGACAAATTCTGCGACAAGAAGTTAAGGAACAGCGATGACTGACAAGTTCATTAGCCATTTGACCTCTCTTCTTAGAATTTTTACTTTTTTCGTATTTATCTTGGCTTCACGTGCCCCCTCTCTCTCATCACCCCAATCACACAAAAACAAAAGAACCGAAAAAATTAAAACCCAACTACAAATGCACCTCCACTTCTCTTCTTCTACGCCATGAAATCAAAACGCAGAAGAAAGAGGAAAAGAACATAACATAGGCCATTAAAAACCCATTTCTTGTTTGAGAGAGAGCGAGAGAAAGAATGTGTTATGTGGGAAAGGCAACGAAGATCTTCATTTTCATTGTCACAGTTCTGGTCGTGACCGGGCTTGTATTGGGCTTTGGGCTTCTCCGGCACACCCATCTCAAGTCCCACAAATGTAACGGCGATTCTTGCAGTCCCGCCTCTGCTATCTTCCCAAACCCAAAGACCTCAACACCACCAACAGACCTACAAAGCCCCAACCAAAACCCAAATCCAAATCCAAACCCAGAACCAAGCCCAGATCCGCCCGGCCCACCCAGCCCGAACCCATATCCACCGCCGGACTCCACCCCCAATTATCCTCCACCGCCGCCTCCGCCGGATCCGAATCTGACTCCTCCACCGCCGCCTCCTCCAGTGACTGCGGCGCCCCCGAATCTTAGTCCTCCGAGCCCAGTGCCGGTCAGTCCAGGCCCAGCAAATGGCTGATTTGGAATTCATAGGTTGGTGGGGTTTTGTTTAATTTTTTTATTGTCCTTGCCTTTTTATTTCTTTTTCAGGGTTTAATTGGAAAATTTTTATTTTGTATAGATTAAGTGCTTATTGTTAAAGGTACGGTTTTTTTTTTGGTGCTTTCTGGAGCTTTTTGATTGAATTAGATTCTATTCCTTTCACCAATAGTTTGTAGGTGACGCATTAAATTTACCTAATTTTCCACGAAGAATATAATGGTGAATTTTTATTATCCTTATCCTTCTTAATCTTTGCAATTGGTGTGAAATTTTGTTGCTGTTTTTACGTCATATTTTGGCAATGGATGAGGACGAGTACCTTTATTGTCTCCTCTATGCCCTTGTGAGAGTGATTTCAGAATATTTGGAATTTAATTTTGTTTTTCTTGATAATTTTTATGGGAGGGGATTAAAAATTGTTAATTTGAAAATATAAGAGAATAATGAGAAATTTTAGATTGAGTGTGATCCAAGGATGGGTGTGCAATAAACTGCAGTGCAGGACAAATGACATTTTACTTTTGGAAATATGGGTGTAGCCGGAGGGTAGGTAGTACCACCCTTTCACATTCCCTTGTTTAATGGGTGGGGCATATGCATTTGGCTTTGTTTAGCAACAAAATTAATGTGACTTCAATTTTATGGTATACTGTGGCTTTCCTAGACATGCAGTCTTTGTATAGAAAAGGTCGAACAAATTACGCAAAGTGATGGAGTCACCCTAGAAAACATAATGGTTGCAACTCCAAGAAACCACGACTAAGTACTGAGTAGAAGAATCCAATGAAGCAATCTATAGTGATCAAGTGAGGTGTGGCACAAGCACAATTAATGAAAAGCCAATTTACAGACATGCCTATGACCAAGTCCATGAAAATGACCAAAAATGGACCACGGGACTGAGGCCAATATTTCTCAACGATGACTGCATGATTCCAAACAATGACCACTGAACGGAGTCCTAAGTCCACTGACGTGAAGGAATGTGTTGGGGTAGCTTATTCAGTGGTGTCAAAATTTTAAAATAAGGTAAATCCGGATCCGTGATCACCGCAAGGTTTCTCTGTGGTTCACTCAAATTCGTTTTTACTTACATCCAGATTTTAATTCAGGATCACTGGGACATTCAATCTTACGTTGTCCATCGTATTTAAGCAAATTTGGGAAGAATAATCACAACTTTGTTGCATTGACAAGCTTTGCCATTCTGATACTATGAATCAATTTTCGAGACATTACACAGGAGGGGTCTGGCGTTTGGTGTAGGGTGATGGGTGCTCGAACCTTTGACTAGTTAGGCGAGGCGAGCAATGCTTAATACAAGTCGAACCTGTTATTTCATGTCAGCATTGGGTCTGTTCTCATTGTTATCTTACTAATCAAATTTGATATTTTATGGATTTGGATTAAGAGGAATGCAGACAATCAAATGAACCGGGACCTGCTGATTGCTGGATATTTGTTAATTCATCTCTGTTCTATTTTACTCACTCAGCGGAGTGATTCGTGCATGCAACTGATCATTGATGGAGATTAGGACTGTGGGGGGCGGCAATGGGATCCTCCCGCAGAAGTTTCCAATTTAATGCCACGTAATGGCAGTACTTAGTGTAATATGTTTTAATGTTAGCTGGATTGCTTACACTTCTACTTGGAGTGCGATTTCAGTGGATAGCCCAAAACAATATATTTCTTTTCCGAGCCGAATGAATATAAAAGTACAGAAATAGGTTATTCGTGCAGAGATCCTCTTTGAAAATCACAATATGAATTCCCGATAAGACCACTAGTTATATCAACGAGCGTATAGAGTCTTTCATAATAATAACCTTACCTTCTATTTTTTGAGTATCAGATATGTAAAATAGTTTACAAGTGTTATGTGCCTTGACTTCGAGTCAGACTTAGATTTGCCATCAATCTCTCTTGTTGGAAGAGAGTGTTATTATAAATGTGGAATCAAGACGGAGATTATTGTGGTTGTGATCCCAAATTTGTTAGGAGTTCGAAGATGCTTTGAAGCACTCAAGAATGGGTTGAAGATGGCTTGAGATGGGTTTGAAGCTTAGATCAGAGAAAAGAATAAATCACAGTTCTGTGTAGTAAAGCTGCAGCGCTTAGCCAAGACAAATTTCGGGGGCAGCGTTGCTGTCCTAGGAATAGGATTTCTAAACCTACTATATAAGCTCCTTCTCACATCCCACTTAGAATGAACAGCTGAATTGGAAGAGAGTGAGGTCTAGGGACCGTTTGGAGAGCTGCTTACCCTTTGTCTACGGGAATCTCCCCTTCGGACAATTGATTCTAAGCTTGTCCTCCATGAGAGGAAGAAGGTAGTGTCATCAAGACAGTTTAGTGATATAAATCCCCCTCCCCAATCTGATGATCCTAGATTCAAATTTTTATATAACAAAAAAAGGAAAAAGGTGGTGTGTTTTACCACTGTGATTTATGGGAATTAATTTACATTTTGGAGCAAAATCTCATTTCTAATCTCCACATCATATTCCTCTTAAAGGTATAGTGAAATGGTGTTTTTCTCTGAAAGTAGATATATGCATCTTAATCGAACCGCATAGATCTTGTCTTTGCTTTGTTCGTTGCATAATTTGTGTTAGTCTTTGTGGATTACATCTTTGTTCAAGATCATAACAAGAAGTTAGTGTACATCGGACGTTAGAGTGAAGGATTCGAACCAGTGAAACATGACAAACCAAGTTTAGGAGGGCCGGTTTGTGGTCCAAGGCCAAGTGACCGATATGATCAAGATTTTTCAAGGTGCCAAAATACTTTGGAGAAAAATTTTGGAATTTGTTGATTTCGGGAAAAAGATGTTGCTTTAGTTTCCATTGCAATGCCGAATCTGTATTCTTTCCTTTTCGCATACTCAAATCATCCCACTTAAATTTTGGGTTCTAGACGGGCAACTTAAATTATTTTAAATCTTATGCAAGTTGCCTCCACTATCATATGCGAAATATGAGAAACTTTTCACTTTATTAGCTAACTATTAAGGTAGTTGCCACGTTTCTCATATAGCATCCCAACCAGACTTTAGGCAGCTAACTATTAAGGTAGTTGTGAGGTTTCTTATCTAGCATCACAGCTGCCAATAAGCTATAGCGCAATTGGCACCGTATCCCTTTCTCTTGTAATGGTATCAAGTTGGAACCTCCCTATGTACCCCAAAAAAAAAAAAAAAAAAAAAAAAAAAAAGAGAAATCTAGCATCACAACCGGACTCTAGGCCTTTGATCTGTGTTCGCCCATAAGATGGTCGTGGACAGCAGTTGGAATAGGAAAATTCCTAAGATCATATTATGTGTCATTAACTTAAGTCGGAGGTATTCAATGGTTGTTTCAATTCTTGTAATCAAATGTCCATTTAATACATGTTCTATATATATATATATATTAATTTCATTGACTCTCGAAGCCAACTTAAATTGCTCAGCTGGACAAAATGTTCAAGGATCATTCCTTTAACAACTTATTCTCTTTCTGGTATTGACTTTTTAAATAAATAATTGTAACTTTGAGCTTTTGTCTTCAAAAAATTTAGAGAATAAAAGTGTCTTTGATCATATTACTTCTGTGTGTCTGAAACAAGTGCGCTGTAAACATCATACACGGTGAAAATGCAAATTTGAAATGGTTTATTGCAGTAAATACAACACAGTATTTTCTCATTTCACATTAGTCGCAATTAATCAAAAGCATAATAACCATCACAGCAGCAGTAGCTACTGGCAATTTGGCATGGAATTCTCTGGTAGCTAATGAGGGAGTTGTTTCTGGCGCAGGAACATGCACTTTAGGGGACTCTGCGGCTGGGGTTGATGCAGGAGGAGAGCTAGATAACGAAGATGGTGATTGCAATGGCGATGATTTAGGTGAATTTGGTGGGGTGGAGGATGGTGCTTCTGTTGGAGTTGCCGGAGAATTTGGCGACGCAGTTGGTGGTGGAGAAGAAGCGGCAAGCGTGTCAATTTCAACTTTCATTCCTTGGATGCAATGTCCAGGTGTTCCACAGATGAAGTATCTCTTGCCTGGAATAGAAAGGGCAATTATAGTAGAGCCACTGGTGTATGTCGCGATTGGGGTGCTTATTAGGCATGAATCATAATCTGCCTTTATAACCTCAACCACGTCATGGAATGAAGTATACTGAAAACCTGCAACAATATTGTTTTTTAAGTTTTTTAAGCGGATGAAACAGGAAAATCGCAAAAGATGGTATTTTGATTTAATTACTTAGACTGTCTCCGACTACAAAGGAATTGGCTGATGCCCAGGCCTGCAGGTTGGTATTCAAATCCCACCCTCCGTTTGGACCTCCGACTTTATAAGTTGTTGCCACCGCCACCTTAATGATCATCGCTACAATAACGATGTTTATTAGTGCTCTTTGCATTGCCATGTTAGAACTTAAGACTGCAAAAATTTTGGGATAGCATATTTCTTTGAATAAATGGTCCTATATATAGGGACAGAAGATGCTAAGAAAGAGACTTTCAGAATGAAGATAAGATTATTTTATGGTTTGCCTATCATGAGTTAAAGTATGGCCATAAAATAGTGCTGTGACAGGTTGTTTTTGTTAGTATTATTGTTTGATCACCAAAATGCATGAGGAGAAAATGCTTGATTATTTAGAAGATTATAATCTTTTCTTGACTTCATCAAAAAAATTGTAAGAAAATATAGTCTACACTGCATCACTATATGGTCACACAAAAAATGAAACTATGGTAAAAGGTTTTCATAAATTTTCTATATATTTGTTTCTGTTTTCTCACGTCGTTCTGTTTGTCCCCATGTTCATGTCCATAAGATATAGTTTATTATAAGGTTAACCATGTGGTGGGATAGCGAACTTTTCTTTTAGAAGCTGCACTTGTACCTGCACCAAAACCATATTCGACTTTACCATGGCTGGATGTTCGTCGTCTAACATGTATACACCTATCCGAGGCAGCTTTGATTCTTTTTTTTTTTTTTTTTGATATAAGAAAATGCAATCAAACGAAATCAAATCAAGAAATAAACGATGAAAGTGGTGAAACTCTATCATTTGATCTATCTCTAAAGGACACCGTTTTGATTCTATACTGATATAATTGATGGATCGAATCGGTTATAAATACTTTTTAATAATGATAGCAAAATTGAGATGATACGATTTTTTTGTAATGAAGGTTACTACATATAGTTTAAGTAGGAGATTGTTAGATTTTTAATCAATATTGGGTTTATATATGAATCATTATGTATTACAAATTTTCATATAAATTTGTGTCATTTAAAAGTGATCTACTCAAATTTTAATTAATTTCAAAATTTATTTGATAGGGTGTATTCTTTTAATATTTAGAGATTTAAATTGTAATTCTTATTTTTGTGATAAGTTAAGATGAAAATACAAAAAAATAACAAAATTATCAGATAAAAATATTTAAAAATAACAGATAAAAATATCAAGAGGTAACAAAATTATTTATATATAATGATTATGGTCTTGTGACTTTCATTTTTTTAAAAGAGAAAACTAACAAAAAAGTTACATGAAAGGCTAATCACACGAATTTAAACAACAATCAGCCAAGTTATGTTTCTGTTTATAGATTTAATAATTTTTTGATAGTTTAATTTGAATTTTTGGATGTACAAAAGATGGTTTTTATCATAGGGTTATTGTCTAATATTTCCTACTTCTCCGTCGGCAAAAGCATTGTGTTAGAGTAGGTAGAGCAGGCAGGGAGAGAACATTTCTTTCAAGCACAAAAGCATTAGGTTGGGTTTGAGCAGAGATGTGCCCCTCTCTCTCGTGGAAATCAACTTGAGGGTAGATGGGAAAAATTCAAAATGTATTTAAGTTTTTAGTTTTTGGCTTGCTTTCTAGGTTACTCTTTGTCCCAAGCACAAAAGCATTAGGCTGGGTTGAGACGTGCCCTTCTCTCGTCTCATGGAAATCAATTTGAGAGTTGATGGTAAAAATCCAAAATATATTTAGGTTATTAGATTTTGACTTGCTTTCCAGGATCTTGCTTGGTGCTGTGTGTGTTTTTTTTAAGTTGATCACTATCGGGGTTATTTAATTAATTCGATCCTACGATGATGAGATCTTTCCGGGAGTTGTTTTTATAAATCTATTTTTTTATTTTTAAAATTTGAATTTGATATTTTATTTAAAAAATTTAATATATATATATATATATATATATATATATATATATATATATTTGTTCCTGACCTTTGGTATCCGAACTTTCGTTCCAACTAATCAGAGTCGATATGACTGTCAGGTCTCCTATAGAGGAGAAAATCTCCTAAAGTAGTCTTTTTCATTTTTAAGGAAACTTGAACCCGAACATTTGTTTAAGAGATACAAAATCTTTTCCACTATATCGATGGACCTTTAATTAAAAAATTAAATAAAATTAAATAAAATTAAAAAATAAAAATTTAATATATGATCATTACAGTCACGTAACGTTTATTTTGCTCGATAGTCTTTGTCCGACAAAAATCTTTTTTCTCCATCGGTGGAATTTACCATATGGGCTTGCTCTGGGGTCATGGGCCTCAACCTTTGAACGGGCCTTCTAGTTCTTGCATCTCTTTCAACATAGCCTTAAGAAAAGACATTTATAGTTCTCAAGAGAACAGTTTAGTGATATAAATATCACATCTTAATATCGTGATTTCATATTTAAATTCTTATATAATAAAAAAATATATATATATATTTGTAGATCGGCCTTTACTTGCGACGGTTTTGAACAGCTCAGCCCCACATTTTCCGGGATTGATGATATTTTCAAGGTCTTTGATTCCATTGCTGACCTATTAAACCCCAGCTACATATTTTCCAGGATTGATATATATATATATTTGGTACGCTCAGGATTGGTATTTGTCAACCCCAGCTTATATAATTTCTAGGTCAGTCTTCACTGAAGCAGGGCAGTGTTTGGTTCTACCATACTGGATTGGTATATCTCAACCCCCAACTATATATTAATCCCGACCAATAGGTCAGCCCCTAGTTTTAAGATTTCTCTTTCATATGTGAATCCATTAATGATATTTTCCAAGTCAGCCTATCAATAGATCACTTCAACTAAAATTGTTTCGAGTCCTATTGGACCGTTAAAGATAATATTTATTTTTATCATACATAAAATTCGAATATGATATTTTTTATAAGAGTTATTAGTATCCAACTACTAAATCAACTAAACTTTGATTAACCCCAACCATATTATTTTTTATTAAAAATTTAATTTTTTAAAAAATATTATATATCAGATAAAATTTGAAACATTTAATAATTTGTTTTTCATAATATTACTGATTTAAATTTTGCTTCGAGTGGCATAACTATAGAAAATGATAAAAAAATATTTTAGTTTGGAGATAGCACCCCAAAAAAATCTCCCTAAAAATAAAACAAAAGAAGAAAATTTTCAGTAAATAAAATTAAACAAATAAACAACTATAAAGGAAATGGGTTTAACTAGGGAGGGTAGTAGGAGCACAAATTCCTACATAAAAATGAACTTAGAAAAATGACTAGAATTATAATTAAAAATTATAATTAAAAATGATAATTGAAAATTATAATTAAAAATTATAATTAAAAATTATAATTAAAAATAAAAAGGTTTGACACACGGGTGCCCACGTTGTTTCTTATCATCAACCACCAAATAATGTCAACCTTGTAAAAGTCCTCGTTTGCTCCGAAAAAAGTATGTCTTCTGGAAGCAGGGTGAGCCTGAAGTCAACTCCGGCGGTCTAATTCGGTTGGGAATGTGGATAAAACGAAAAAGTCTTGAAAAGAACCGGTGGAGGAACAGTGTTTTGTTTGTTCCCAGGAACCGGGTCGATAATATTTTATTGATATTATTAAATTTCATGTTAAATAATTTAAAATTTTAAGATATAATATATAAATTAATTCAAGATTCAGGGTATAATATATAACTCTTAATGTAATACAATATATACTAGAGGATAAGAGAGAGAAATAATTTTTTTTTTTAAAAAAATTATATGTTAAAGAATTTTAATATCATTTATTAGAATTCTACTAAAAGTATATATATATATATATATATAGTTTTTTTCTAATATAATATCATAATCAAGTTAAAACCCAAAAATCATATTAAGCCCGCGGGTGCATAACAAGGCACAGAAGATACCAATATTTGTTGACATAGGTGGGAAGGGTATTTTCGTCCTTTAATCAGATCGAAAGTTTAACTCTCCTTGGATACTAAAAAAATAATGTTGGGAGATCTCCCCCTCAAATGAGACCCGACAGTCAAGTCGGTCTAAATTAGTCGGGACGAAATCTCAGATATCAGGTGTTGGCCTAACCATAGGGACTGAAAAAAAATAATAATAATAACAAGTCACAGAAGATATAATATCTTGGCTTTATCATATTGTTTCTGTTCGTAGCTAACATTTTGAAACTAAATCCAGTTTAATATTCTTTGGAAAAACTACAAAAATTCTTCTGAATTTAGGGTTAAATTCAAACAGTCCCTAAAACTTTTTTATCTAAAAATTTTTCTTTAATTATAAAAAGTTACAATTTTAATCTTTCTGTTTAACATTGTTAAGATTTGATTACACGTGATTGCAATAAAAATTAATTCAAAAATTGTAGAAAACGAAGCTTTGTTGAATGAATGAAGTGAGTTGCTGGAAAATGCCATGAAAAGCGGTGTTTGAGTTTAAAAATAAAAAATAAAAAATAAAAAAATCACAAGTAACTTGTTTAAACATGTTTTAAAATTCGAAATCAAGTTCAGAGATTTGATTTCTTTCATGCTTATCGATGTTAATGAAGCTCCAAGGCCAATAGCAATGGCGAATTACTTCAGGTCTCACAATATAGATCGCGAAAATGAGAAGAAGGTGATATGATGATGTTTGATGGTTTTGTGATGGGAAATCACATGAAATTATAATATTTTAGTGAAAAATCATAATAGATCTTAACAGAAAATTAAAATTATAATATTATGATTAAGGGGACGTTTTTGTATTTAAAAAAAAAAAAAGATTTAGAGAGCTATTCATACGGTGTATATTTTTGCAATTTTTTTCTTTTTAATCATAATGAGTCTGTGATTCATTCACCCTCCAAGTAAAAATGCCACATGATGACTTAATCTAACCAAATATTTTGAGTTAAGATAGCTTCCAAGCTTGGTTGTTTCTTTGGGCCACCCCAAGCCCTTCAAATGCAACATAGAATATTATTTTAAAAATAAAAAGAAAAAAGAAAATTCCTAATAAAAGAGGAATTTGAATCCCAACTTTGTTACCAATGATCCAAATTTTTTGAGAAGTTAAAACACAATGAAATGTTATAAAGGTAAATCTCAATAGATGAACAATATAATGATTTATTGAACAACCAACATTATATTCCATAAAATGAGAAACCCAAATAATCCAATCAACCAAAAGTGCCGAACCTTATTACATATATCTCCCAAAGGAAGAGACAAAAGATTGGAGCTGAGTTCGGCCTTAGTCATATAGGCGTGAAAAAGGAAATGCTATACTTTATGATAGCATTCTTTTAATACATATGAAGGCTCGAATCCGAAAGTTTAAGGAAGAGGGGGCGGCACCAATTCAGTCGTAATTCATTGACATACTTTATGATAGCACTGAAAGCTTTATTTAACGTTATTGCAACATCAGTCTTGAAATATTTCATGATTGATGTCGGACACTACTAGGACTAGCAAGCATGATGGCACTTAGAAACCAAAAATGTTTCTAGGAAATAACAAAAGGGTATATCTCATACCTAAAGTTACAACTTCCCCCAACAACTCTTCCACCTTCTTTACCATCGCAACAGTTTGGGAGCTCACCAATTGCCCCATCAAGACACTTCTTGCAATCACTACTTGAAAGGTCTCGTGTGCACTGCACCAACCCATATAATGTCACTGATTTGCTAAGTTTCGCCTGTCCTGTGCTAAACAGCATTGAGCTAACGTAGGCTTTGTTTGTCAAGCTAGTCAGCAACTCCTTCACATTCTCATTGAACGTGGCAGGATCATCGACGCTTTGCACGTTGTACAAGTAGAACTTATTGCTATTATCAATCTGTCCAAAGAATTTCACATCCGAGTATTTTAAAAGACAATAATCATACCAAATTATTGCTCCTTTATAATAGGGACATCGGTTGAGAATCTCTTTACGAGCCTCAATAACACAAGTTTTGCAATCTGAGCTTTTGACATCTCCCCTGCAAAGGGCTAACCCGTTTGCACGATCCGGGCCTTGTCCAACCGAACCTTGCCCATATCCAGTTGGAGGGGTTTGGGAAGAGAGAACGTCCAACAAATTATTCAAGTTGGTGCTATATGGACTATTAGAAGTGTAGTTTTCTTGGCTAAAACAGATAGAGTATAGAGGATCGGTTGAACAAGCTTTCTGAAGAATGAGAGAACAAAGTAGTAGAGAAACTAGAGAAATAAATGGGCTTGAAAAGCTCATCTTTTCTTTCTTACTCTACTAAATAGTAAAAGCGGGTGGTTCGGTGTTCTACAATTGGCGCTTCCCTCCTTTTAAATAGAGAAGAGATTCAGAAGTATTAATGATTTTTGAGTTGGAATATTGACTTTTCGTTCTGAAAATTTCCTATTGGTTTGCCGACAAAGAGGAAGTGTTAATCTTCTGGAACTTGGAGAAACAGGAAGTGATCACCGTCGTCAAAATTGGAGGCGCCCACCCCTCCTCGCATATGCAGAATCACCAGAAGTCTTCTTTATTTAATGGGCACACAAGCGATTGCGATCGTAGTTGGATACAAGATAATTTTGTGTATTAAAAAAACATGATAAGAGATTTATCATTTAAATTAAATTTAATTTAGTTTAAAATAATTATTAAATATTAATGACTTAAAAAAATATATATTTATATATATATATATGTATTTAATATATATGTATATTTATAAAGAACAAAAATTTTAAATTTTAAATCATCAAACTTAGGGCTTGACATATTTTAAGATAATCAAATCAATGCAGTGATTCGTGGTTTACTTTCTGTGCTTGACTTTTTTTTCTTTTTTTTTATTTATATTCCCTTAAAATTTATAAATAAAAAAAAAAACCTTTTTTTTGTATAAATGAAAGCCACGGAATAATCCGAAGAAAAGTAGATATAGGAGGAGAGAAATGCTATTTACTGTGATAACCCGAATTTTATTCAAAATAAATAAAATAAAATTTCTATTTGCTAGTGCAGACTTAATAATATATTTAATTCTGATGTGATAATTCTATTTTTTGACGGAATAAAAGTATGTGGGTTTTGTTCAGTCATTAGAATATATAATATTAAATTGTTTCATCCTTTTTTTCTTTCTTTTGTGTTCCGTTCATCCGTCTCTCTCTCTTCCATCTGTGCCCTACTGTCTGTGACCTAACGTCTCCCACTCACTTGTACCCGTGGAATTCAAAAATTTACTTTCGGAAGGAGGGAAAAAATATTATAATTTTTTAAAAATAAATAATATATCTTTAAATAGAATAAAAGGAATTTAGGCTCAGAAATCTTTCACTCTAATATTTATATTTTTTATAATTATTATTATTGTTAAAAGTTTAAATTGAGATGTAGCATTATTATTATAAAAAATATACAGCTAAAAGTGTACGTACTAAGATTTTTCTCATTTGCTGTCCCTTCCTTGTCTCACACTCTTATTTCAATAGTTTGCTATCTCTCTCTCTCTCTCTCTCTCTCTCTCAATCTCTACCCTCTCTTTGCATCCGGTCTTTAACATTGCAAATCCTCGACCACGACCACCGGTAAAGTCCATCACCGATGCAATCGGAAGCCATCTTTGCAACTATCACCTCTCTCTCTCATGAGCTCAGATTGACTGCGATTCTATCGCACCTAAGTCCCTTGCCAGGGCCACGATCTCTTAACAGCCGAGTCCCATATGCCCGGTTCCACTTTTTGAAGTTAACTAGCAATTTGAGGGTGTATTTCTCTTTGATCAATTCTCTCAATCCTATTTTAACTTTTGCAGCTTTTGTTTGTTGCAGGCTCTGAGAGTGAAATCGTGCTGGTGCTGCTACTGGGCTTGCATGCAGTGGTGGCCCCGTGCACCCCAGTAATGTAAGCAAGGCCGCAACTACTCGCGCGGCATTGCAACTATTTGGGTTGCAGTCATGGGCCCTTTGAACTGGATTGGGTAGTTGGGTTGTTGGTGTTGTTGGGCCTCATGAGCTTTCTTTCCATCCTCGACCCGTGGGACTAGTTGTCTATAGAGTTTGGGTTCCGGGATCCACCGGGACAAATCCTCAGTGTTAGGCTTGATTTCTATTTATGGTATTAGTTTTGGGTATGTTGTGACTAGTCCAAGGCAATTTTCAATGGTTTCTCAACTTTCATCCCCGCATCTCTTTGTATCAATATATATATATATATATATATATATATATATATATATATATATATATATTTTGTTACAGAAAAGAATTCAAACTTGAGATCTCTAAGAGAAAAGAATTGATGTTAAGATATGATTGCATAGTATAGGACATGATTCCAATGAGGTATAACATAACCGGCACTATTTTCCTTCCTCTTATAATAATTTCAGATTCGAGTCTCTATAATAAAAAAATATAGGACATGGCTACTGCATTCTCATTTGTTAAGACATATAGATTGAATTTTGATTTTCTGAAGCTCCTACTATTTTTTTTTGTCCCTTAGACTTAATCCACTACTGAGTATTCAGAGTTTTGTTCTGACTAATTTCGGTCGAGTTATTGTCGGGTTCCAATCAAGAGGGATCTCTCCTAACGTTGTTTTTGTCACTACCAAGACTCGAATCCCAATTTTTGATATGAGGTGTTAGTGTCGTTCCTACTAGACCAACAAACCGTTGGTCCGAAGCTCCTACTATGGATTGCGAGTATTTAGAGAGAGAGAGAGAGAGAGAGAGAGAGAGAGGAGATAAAACCAACGTGGATTGATTCAACTAGATATGGGGTTGAGTTCTCTTAAGCATGATCGAGATTCGACTTCCGCTGGAAGTATCGAGATTTCATGTTTTATACACAAACAACAATTGATATCAGTTAGACAATCAAACACTAATATTTATTAACAGTAACTATTAACCAACCTTCAATGATCAGACATCAGTAATCAGTCGTCAGCCATCGACCATCAGTTATTAACTGAATTTGATCGGTTAAACCAGTCGGTGAGAGCGTTACAGGATTTGAAGCCATCACCCTAAACCCCATATTTCTTCTTTCCCGTATATAATATTCCCTTTCTCTGTATGTAAAGATCTCTGCCTCCTTAGAAAAAATGTTTGTGTAAATTTATAAATTTTTTAATACAATTATAAGTTATTGAAATTGAAATTATATTTAAGAAGAACTTCACTATTCTTAGTTAAGTTTTACTTGTCTTAGTTGGGAGAATGTCCCCACTCTAATGAAGAAGGAAACATAGTTAACCTTTTGAGACACGACTATAATAATGGAAAGTTAATGAGCAAGAGTGATGCGACTTTTGATATATTATCGTACTTGTTGGTGTAGGTAGAATAAACACTTTCAATCATTAAGTAAGTCGAAAATTTGATTCCCCTTAAACACAGAAAAATAATATTGAAAAACTCGTCCTCACAAAATGAACCCTGTAACGATCAATTTAGATTAATCGAAATAAAATTCTAAATACCAGATGATCTATGATACTATAAAAAAAAACTAATATTTTACATTTTCAAAACATTTTTCATCGATATCCTAAATTAATTAATATTTACACAAAACATATTATACTTTTTATATTTACTTTTTCAAAATTATAAAAATAACTATTATATTATTTTTATAAAATAATTAATATTTATTAAAAATTTTTATATTTTTTATATTTATATATTTCTTTATTTTTATTTTTTATATTTTTATAACGGGTCTTTTTTTGTATTGCTTTCCATTGACCTATGACAAGTGTAGATTATGTCTTTTCTTCATTGGTATCTAATTAAGGACAAAAGAGTAATCATAGGAGAATAGTTTCTTTTGTGCTTTCCCGTCTCTGCGGAAGCTAAGTGCAAACAACTGTGTACATATCTTTTTTCCTTTTTTCTTTGTTTTATGAAAAGAATATTTTTTGAATTAATTGAACTCACATAATAAGTAGGATTGCATCTATATGTACGTATACACACACCCCCACACACGCACACGTGTATGCATGAGTTATGGGCAAATATACGTGCTATTGATTAAACACTCATCTCTAGTTATCCTTTGTCTGCACAAAAGTATAAATTGATGTTTTTTTCTTTTTTCATTTCATCTTTTTTTTTTCATTTTTCTCTATTTCTCTTGATTATGAGATAATTTTTTTTTTTGGATTTTAAATAGAATTATAAACAAAGAGTTTTAGTTTGGAGTCCATTGGCAAGAAGAGAAAAGAAAATTAGAATTTAAGGCAATGATTTTTTTTTTTTTTTGGGTCCAATTTCAACATCTGCATGGGTGATTGTGCTCCTCTAATTATATGCTTTACTACAAAATGAAAAGGGAACATAATTTACTTTATTCACTTTTGGATATTTTGTAATTTTCAAGATATGGAAGTTGGGACCAGACTTTCGATTCAAAAGTGACAAGGACGGGTCTTCAGTCTACAGAGCCTTTGGATCATTGAATATAGCAAGTTATATTAAAATGGGCCAATCCACTCACTTCAAGATTATACCGAAATCTGTATTTTTATTGATGTAGGTGCACATTTGATTACCTTTTTTTTTTTTTTGTTTCGTTTAAATTTTATCTGATTAATCCGATTCGAATATTATTGGACCCGTTTTTAAGAGTTGATTCTCTCAAATATTATTTTACCATTTTTAAAACTTGAACTCGAAATTGAAATTTGTGATTAATGGAATAGAATGTCCTTAATCACTTAATTCAAAGGAGTTTGGTATATTTAATTACTTTCTAACATAAAACCAAAGGGAAGTACAAGAAGCAAAACAACACCCTACTTAGGATCATTGACCTTATTTGCAAAAATTTGTTCTTGATTCCCAAAGGATGAGGGTCAAACGGATTGATCAAGAAAGATCTCTTATTTTTATTTGTGATTGGATTTGCATATATTTGATAAAAAGAATAATCTTTTTCTTTGAAAATAATTGAAAATACAAAACGTTCAATTGGAACATGAAAAGGTGCTAGTTAGTCTTTGAGGCAGAGTGGGAGTAGGAATGGAAGATGGGACGAGATTCATGGACTAGGAAACTTGGAGAAAAATAAATACCCATAAGTTAAAACAAACCCGATAAATTTGTATCGACATATTTGCATGCAAAATATTATTTCCATATCTTGCAAGAAATGGAATGTAAAGGACAGCATATTGGAGGAGTACCAGAGAACTTCGTGCTTGTGTTCGATGCCATTAACCAATATTTAGATTGAAGTGACATAATTTTGTGTGTGACATTAACCTCTGTTTGTCCTTATAAGAAGAAATTCATTTTATCTTTTCCATTGGCATCACATACGGCACAAGCCTCCAATTTGATCTCTCACGTTCTGTGGAAGGATGGAATCGGAAGGTAGCTATCAATCAATCACTAAGCTCAAAGACAAAACCCAAATTAATTAAACTAATCATTTACTTGGATCTGTCCTCGATAGAAATCCAAGAGCTCGCATTCGACAAAAGAGAGGCCGGCTAAGACTGCTTATTTAACCTACTCACCACCTTCTGTTCTAAATCACTAGCTATGGAGATAATGAAGTTTGGAAATTGAAGTGAAAGTTTGGTCAGACCCTCTATATATAGCCAAATTTAGGAGTGATAGTTTCTCATCTTTGATTCTTAATCGTGATCCTAAAATAATCCTAAATAACATATTAAACACAAGTGCATTATAAGGAGGGCTAACCAAAGTTAATTCCAAATCAAATGCCTTAAGCCCTAAATGACTATTTCAGCACATCATTAATTCTTAACATTGCATCTAATTTGCCGCTAGAACGATTAAAGAGACCCTCTAATTTTTAGAAATTTTTCATCGAATAATGAGAATTACAACATATTTATGTATTTCGTATAACTGAATACAATTTTACGATCAAATTAAGGTTAGTTCATGGAGTTGATCAGCAGTCATGCTTAGAAACAACTAAAATTAGCTTGAACATCATTTAAGATATAACTAGAACCAATTGAAACTTTCATTTTGAATAGACTAACTTTTTGCTGAAATTCCAATTCGCTAGTTGTTGGGGGTGCATTATTAATTCTTAAACTTATACATGTATAGTAAATCAGATTACTATTTCTTTCAAATTCTTTAAGTTTGAAATGGCATTTATTCTAGAGGAAGAATATTTGTGGACCCTCTGTCCTAGAAGAGACCCTACTCTCTAGTTTGCTTATTGCTAAAAATATAGGCCTCGTGAAGTCATTTTGTTGAAATCATGCAAAAAGTTTGCAGAAAAATAAACCAAACAACAAAATCAGATACCAAATTTGTCTCCTAACAAAAACCAAAAAAATGAGATGGATAAGAGGGTACTCATGTACTCAGTCAACTGTCAATTTCAGTGAAATATTATTGGACATTCAAAAGTAGCAGTTAATACTTGTGTGTGTGTGTGTGTGTGTTCAACAATTATTCAATAGAAACATTTTCTTGATATATATTCAAATGGTCCCTCGCTTGTTCGATGATAGACTAGTTCCCTTAAACTCCTCTCTCTCTCTCTCTCTCTCTCTCTCTCTCTCTCTCTTCTCTCTCTCACAACGAAATGAAAGCCACCTTTAAATTAGAAAAGCCTTGAAAAGTTCCCTAAGAGCCAAGATCTCATATTTCTTCATCATTCCAAACTCACATCTTTCAACCAGATAAAACTCTACCCTATCTCCCAATCCTTTCCAGCAATAAATATCACCCGCGTGGCAGACAAAATAACTAAAGGCTAACCCTTCTTTCCTCCATCTTCTCTTCTCTCCTCTCTCTCTCTCTCTGTGAGTGTGTGCTTGGAAGGCATAACAAGAGCCTCCAGTGCACGTAAAAGCATCAAACGCATAAATTTACTTGCATGGTATATTAAGTTCCACCCATTTTTTAAGGCCATGAAAGCTGATCTAAGAGGAAACCCTACACAAATTTCTACACAGAACACCAGTCTCTTCAACAACATCCCTCAAACCTCTCTCTCAGGTGCACTCAAAGGATGTCTTGGAAGTCTTGATGGTGCTTGCATAGAAAAGCTTCTTCTTCATTGTGCAAGTGCACTAGAGAGCAAGGATGCAACTTTGGCTCAACAAGTGATGTGGGTCCTCAACAACGTCGCTTCTCCTGTTGGTGACCCCAACCAAAGGCTCACCTCCTGGTTCCTAAGTGCTCTCATTTCTAGGGCATCAAGGGATTGCCCTACGCCCGTGATAAGCTTCAATGGAAGAAATTCTATCCAACAGAGACTAATGACGGTGACTGAGCTTGCAGGGTATGTAGATCTAATCCCTTGGCATAGGTTTGGGTTTTGTGCATCAAATAGTTTCATTTTGAAGGCAATTGAAGGATATTCAAGAGTTCACATCATAGATTTTAGCATCACTTATTGTATGCAATGGCCAACTCTCGTAGATGCATTGGCTAAGAGGCATGAAGGGCCTCCTTTGCTTAGAATCACCGTGCCCTCTTGTAGGCCTCCAGTGCCTCCCTTGCTTAATGTCTCAACCGAAGAAGTTGGGAAGCGTCTGGCAAAGTTCGCCAAGTTTAAAGATGTTCCCTTTGAATTCAATGTTATAGTTGATTCATCTTCAAACACACCATGTGAAATGATATCCAATGAATCCCATAGCTTTCATCTCGAATCCCTTCTACGCCAATTCAACCCTTCCATGCTAGAACTCAGGGATGATGAGGCTTTGGTGATCAATTGCCAAAATTGGCTTCGTTATTTGCCCGATGAAGCAAAGGGTTCTACTACAAGGGAGTCATCCTTGCGAGATGATTTTCTTGACTTAATTAAAGGTCTGAATCCTCGTATTGTGGTTGTGGTAGATGAGGATGCTGATTTGGGTACAGCAAGTCTCACATCTAGAATGGCCACTTGCTTCAATTACCTATGGATACCCTTTGATGCCTTGGAAACATCGTTGCGCAAGGATAGTTCCCAAAGGATCGAGTATGAAGCCGACATAGGTTATAAGATTGAAAACATCATTGGCTTTGAAGGATTCCAAAGGATTGAGAGGTTAGAATCTGGTTCCAAACTCTCGCAACGGATGATGAAAGCTGGTTTTTTAAGCATACCCTTTGATGAAGAGACTCTTGGAGAGGTTAGGTCATTGCTAGATGAACATGCAAGTGGATGGGGAATGAAGAAAGAAGATGACATGTTGGTGCTTACCTGGAAGGGTCACAATTCGGTCTACGCAACGGCTTGGGTACCGAGTAGTTTCGAGGATAATTAGATGTGGTTTTGTAGGACTTCTCTTAATGAAAAATTGTGCATACAGTGTGTTATTTCCTAAAATAATAACATTATGGTCCCATTTTATGAGATGACCTTTTTGTTATTGTTGAGTGGTACAAGTAGAAGGAAATGACAACATTCGCTAGGGTTTGCTTTTTGAAAGGCTGGAAAATGAGAACAAACACAAAAGGGAAAACGTGGGAGATTTTTTAAATTATATCTTGATCTAACCTTTGTATTCGAGCTCAACTTACATAGCTTTATTTGTCACATGCAAGGCTAAGAGAAAAATGAACATATATCCTATATATATAAATCAAATCAGATAATAACGTTAAATTTAACTAAATTTGATTCGAGTCAAATTAAACTCTTAAGGATAAAACACTATTTATATATGCTTTTATCATATATAATATTTGAATCCAAAATTTTATTTAAGAGATACCAGCGTTCAGTTACCGGATCAACTAGATATCGATCCTCTCCTTGTATGCAATAAGTTGAAATTTTCTCTTGTTTTCTCAACTCTGTGGGGATCTAATTTTGGTTTTGAGAAAAAGGACCACCAGCTCTAGATAGTCCCTCATCCCGAAGGTATAATTTTTCTTTAAATCTTTTAACCTAAAGTCTCATCATAATGACATATGGTATTTCAAGAACACTCAAAAACTTGTACTTGCAACAATGGAAACGGTTCAGCAAACAGAAATTCAACAAGGGTAAAGTTCAAATCTTCATACTTGCATTGGGGAGCGTTTGAGTTCTATACACAGAATTTGCTAGATGTGTAGTTTTTTATACATTGTAAGTTCCCCGTACCAAAGTATAACAGCCAAAATCCTAAAGAAAAAAAAAATACCTGGTAGCATAAGCCCAAGTAGTGTAGAATCTGGTTAGAGATAATTAAAGGGCTCACTAAGACGCTATAACTGGGGAGAAATACTTGAACAATATCAAAGGAGTAAGAAAGTGTGCTCGAAAAACAGCGTAGAATAAAATATTCAGTCAATTTCAAAAAATGAATTAGTTTATTTTCCCTAAAAATAATTATAAGTTAAATATAATATTACTTATTTTTATATTATCTCATAATTTTGTAAAATAATCATATGCTCTAAAGCTTGAACGAGTAGAAAATGTTATGAATTGTTTCGAATCTTATATATTAAAATTAAATCAATTATTGATTTGATTTTGTTACATATTTAATTTTTCTTATTTTTATAATTTTATATGTATAATAATTGTTTTTGTATTTATAATAATAAGTTTTTTATATAAATATAAATTATTATAATAATTTATCAAGACAATACCGTATTATATTTAATATTTTTATATTATTTTTAATATTTTTATCTTGATATTAGAGTTATATTTATAATTATTTATGATTTTTTTAACAACACTAATTAAGAAATAGTAATTCCTTTTTTTTAAAAAAAAAAGGAAAAACAAAAATACTCCTTGTCATCGTCCCTGGTCCTAACACAACAAAACGTAAAAGCATCTTAACACCCACATGGCAGCAGTAAAACATTAATTTCTTGAGAATGAAAAATGAGAATCGAACCAGAGAAAGAAACAAAAGAGGAAGGTTGGCATCCAACGCATGACAAGTCACTTTCTTCCCCTAAATTTACAGCGAAGAAATTGTGACTTCTTATCATTCACGGGATTGAGACACATATCCCAAGAAATTCTTATGGTCATTGATTTTGTTTTGTCTAAACTGCCCTCCATGTGTGACGGCCTCCGGATTTATGACATGTTCGTGAGGATCACTTTGTTGTGTGTGTGTGTGTGTGTGATTATCACTGTTGTCAAGATTATGAGACGTTGTTGTTGAAGGGTTTCAAGGTTTAGACATTGATTGTGTCTTTTGTTTCTATTTGTTGCGGTACGAGACATGAGGTTAAATAATATTTTTAATATTATTTTTTATGTTTTGGAATCCTTGCTTTCCATTTTTGTTGTTCATGTATCTCATTGGGTATTATGAAACTCAGATAATATCAGGGGTACTGTGACATTATGCAATCAAATCTTAACTCGGCCTCGAGTTTGGATAGTTTAGTATTGAACTCGAACTCGAATCCAAATATATTGAACTTGAAGACTCGATAATCTATCTAAAATCAATTAATTATATATTTTAAAATAATTTTTATATATAAAATTATAGTTATAGATATATTTTTTTTTAAATATATTATCCGATATCGATTAATTAAACAGGTATCATCTGATAATACTATCTGATGACACTTCGAGCTTGAAAAATGTAAGCTTGACGAGCTCAAGATCGAGAATAAGTTCACCTGACCAACACCTAAACCGAGCTCAAATATTGACATTACCCACTCAAGTGTCATAATATCTTTGATATAATTGATTGCTAAGCCATGCAAAGGGTGATAAACGCTTAGTCCACTGTTGTAATTACCTCTTTCCTTGTCAGACATTCTCTTATTGGTAATTGATTATTCTTGTTGAATAATCTATGTGATAGACTTTAAACATGTGTAATATTGGTAATTGATTTTTTATTATTTTTTAATAAATATTATATTAATATTTATATTTTATGAGATTTGATTTAAAATGAAACTTATTATGAGAAGAAAAGAAAGACAAATTAAATTGGAACAATTTTGTAAACTATAGAAAATTAGACAGCAATACTCTTTCATTAACACGTGGGCATATAGATTTCAAGAGACAATACAAAATTTACTGTAATAAAAATTTTCTTTTCCAATTACACATTTAAGAGGAAAGTAGAGTAAAATTGGAATATTAAAGATTTTGAAAAATTTTATTTAATTCCTAATATTTAAGAAAATGAATTTTTAAATATGAAAATCTCTTATAATATTATTTTTTAAGAAATTTTCTTTTTATTTTATTTAATAGTTATCTAAGATTATACTTCTATATATATAAGAATGTTATATATTGTTTAAGCACTTTTGGGAAGCACTCTTGGAGGCCGCCCCAAGGGAGGCACCAGCACTATTAACGTCCAGGAGTATGGGCAGCAGCCGGCAGCCCATAAGGAGGTACATATTTCTTATTTTCTTGGCTCGGAGATACACTTAGGGAGAAAAAGTAACTAGTCAAGAAGGACATTCTTCTTGTAGTGTCATCGCTCCTTTCCAACATCAATAAAAGCATTTCAGTGAGTTTCATTTTTCATGTCTTATTTTTAATTTATTTTTATAATCAAAGTATTATTAAATTCTTGATAAATAAGAATTGTGAGATTTAAATGCTCTTATTTGCTTAATATTTTTGAGTATTTATATAATCTCTATATTTAATATTTATGATTATTTTGAAATTGTTAAATAAAGATTTATATTTAATAACCCTATAATAGTCTACAACCATTTAAAAACAACAATATTTGTATGTTTTTAATAAAGTGGTAATTGACATAATTTTATGATCTTGCAAGCGGTAGGATTTATGTCAAGAGATTAGATAATCTAATTTAAATAAATTCATGTTGGAATTTACTGATTAGAATTGAGTCTCTCTATATCTTAATCATGTTGGAACATTAAATCCAACGAATGTCTCTTGGATTGTCTTTCTATTGAGAAAGTAATCAACAATGGTATTTTGATTGTCGAAAAAATAAGGAGAAATTAGTCATTTCATGGTATTTAACGGTTGTAACTAATTTATTCATATAATATCGATTAATTTTTGTATCGATAATTAATCAAACACATCAATGTGGAAATAACTCCTTTGGCTAGGTTTTCTCTGACATTCTCTTTTTTTAATTGGTATTATTTAATTGTTTTATTTTAATTAATTTTCATTAATTTATTTATTTTTGTTAAATTTAGATAATCTCTCAAACGTCTCGTATTTTTATTTTCCTTGAAAGAGATAAATCCATTATTCTCTATGAATTTGACCATCCTACATTCGTTTTTAGTAAAATAGATAATTTTAGTTTTAATTATTTAACGACACACCACTCTATAAAACATGTTTTATATATATCTTAAACAGTTATGTATGAAACAAATTTGTGATGAGCCTCGCTGCAAATTCTCATATCCTTCGACTCAATTAGTTCTTTAAAAATGTTGTGGCCATTTAGGATGGGGCGATTAAGTGAGCCCTGGGTCAGCCTCGAGACTTCACATTCTCTCAGCTTCGGCTGGGCTAATAGGGCTAGACAACCCCAAGATCAGGCCTGTTGTTTGGGCTAGAAGTCTTAATTCCATAACTTTTATTGGGTCATTCTGGTTTGGATGGGTCCACTTCAAAATCTCCTTTTTTTTTTTTGTTTTTGTTTTTGTTTTTTTTTTTTCCCATAAAGAAGTTCAAACGGGAGAACTACTTCAAAGTCTTAAAACTTAATTTTGGCAATATTTGTCTTAATCGCATGAGGGGATTATATATGAGCAAATGGAAGTGAAAGAGATTAAAGGTCGGTAGGCGTAGTGGGAAAGGGTCTGCATCTCTTAATCAAGTGTTCGGATTTGAATCTTTTTAGGAATGAAAAAAACTATTTTGGAAAATCTCCCTCTCTATAGGAGGTTGGCAATCAGGTTAAACCGAATTAGTCGGAGCGAAACTCTAAATACAGGGTCAAGGACCAAAAAAAGAAAAAAAAAGGAAGTGAGAGAGCCTTTCCAATGTAAACTTCAATTGTATTGAGCATTTATATTTGATGTAGACTAATTGAGTTGAGTGGTCATAAAATCTATTCCCTTTACTAGAGATTTTGAGTTCAAATTCTGGAAATGACAAAAAAGTATTTAAGAGATTCAACCCCTAAAATGAATCCTACAGTATTTGAACCGGATTAGTAAGATAAAACCCGGATACCGATGATTAAAAAAAAAATATATATATATATATATATATATAGTTCATGTAGACCCAATTGAGATTAGTAAAATTTCGAAATACAAATTATTATAATGATAATTTTAATAATTAAGAAATTTAACTTTCATTTATAAAATCTTATAATTTTTACAAAAATTTCTTACTTTAATTAAAAAACATTATAAAATAAACAAAATAAAATAGAAAAAAGCCGAAATAAATTGAGACCAGCATGTAGAATTCTACAAAGGCACATCAGTCTCACATTCCTATTATGGCCAGAGACGTATCAAATACTTAATCTAGACTCACGTGGATCAACATCTGAGCTGGTTTCAAGAAATTACAAACTATACATCTAGCAAGCAAGTTTAATGTAAATTAACCTTAAAAAAAAGTTTAATGTAAACTCTAATGTCAATTTTAGAAATTTAATTTTGTTTTTAAGATATTAGTGAATGTTTTTAGTAGGAGGGAGAGAGCAACCTTTGTGCATAAATCATTCATGTTGAAAAACTTTTGGTAAAATGAAAGGAATAAATCCAAAAAAACAGTTTAGTGGTCATATTTCCTTTATTCATTTCGGTAATCTCGAGTTCAAATTTTAATATAACAAAAAAAAAAAGAATAAAATGGGAGGAAAATGAGTTGGTCTAGTCAGATTAGGGCCTTCATTATCTAGGCTTATTATAAAAATTGTTGATTTTAACTTATCTTGTGGTCTATGATAGATTAACAAATTAGACTTGGTGTTCGTTTTGTAGGGTTTTTTTTTTAGTTTCTTTTATCTTTATAACGAAAATTCCTACCAAATAGAATTTTTTAAAAACTCGTAAAAAAAGAGCTTTTTTTTTTATGAAAAAAAATTTAAAAAGTAACTTTTAAGTAAAAACTCTCGGGAGAAACTTTTACTTCTCATTTTTTTTAATACTCTAACTTTTTTGAAAATTTATATTTTTTATTCTATTTATATTCTCACATAATTATTTTTATTCTATTAATATCTTCATTTAAATGATACAAAATTTTAAATATATCCATTAATTTTTAAATTTTAACTTTAATTCAAGAGTAAAAAAGTAAAACAGAAATTAATTAATTTATTCCAAAAGTAAAAAAATCAAATAATTTTTAATTTTTTTTAAATAATTAATTTTTATTTCTCCTTAAAAGAAGATAAATAAATAAAAACTCCATCAAACGGACACTTATTATACTTTCCTGGTAAATCTAACAAGATCTGGTTTGATTTATTAGACTAATAGGTTAGACATATAAATAAGATTAAATTATTAGTGTAAATTTTATTTAGCCTCACAAATTAGATTAACGAGTCAGATTAAATAAAAATAGGTCAAGCCTACTTAATTAAACAAATAAATATTTTAATATAAATCTAACTCAATTAAATATATGAATCCAATTAAATCGAATAAGAATAGGAACAGGTCAAAAAAAACAAAAACAAAAACCTTATCCGACTAATGATGAGGACGATGCAGAGATTCCCCTTTTATTCATGTAAGTTCAGGTGGGTTACCTTACTACATGAACATGACATGATTTTCCTGCCCTTTCCCATTCCCATGACCTCAGATTTTGCAGTGAATATATCATATATGGAGCCCCCCCAAAAAGGCTTGGTCAAATCAACCCCCAATCCCCATCCCCAGTCAATTACTCATGGGTTAAAAAGTATTCTGCATCCCAAGTGGAGCATATGGGTTGCGGCAACCACCTCATAATTTTCTTTTGGGGTGTAGGAAAAAATTAGCTTAACATCTCATTGTATCTCAACTAAACTAAGAAATTGTTGGTATTAGTTTGTAATAGTACAAAGCTAGTCGGAATGGTCTTCTATCCCATATTAAAAAAAAAAAAAGATATCTTGATGGGTTTATAAGTCTCCAAACACCAAACCAATTGAAATTGATGGAAAGCAAAAATTGGAAGGAAAGTTTGAATTTAAACAAATGTTTAAGGATCACGAGATTGTATTTGCGTATCTTGGGCATTTCTGATTCAAACAAAGTGGTGACTCGAGAGAGGTCAATTGAGCTACAACCGAGAGGTTTAACTGAGAGAGGTAGTTGAGAGGCTTAATCGAGAGCTATAGCCAAAAGGCTTAATCGAGAGCGATAGACGAGAGGCTTAATGAAGAGCTATAGCTAAGAGATTTAACCAAGAAGTTCAACTGAGCACCTGATCAGTCGTCTCGGGTGCCTATCGGAGGGGCCCTCATTTGCCTCCTCTCCTAATGGGCAGTTAGGTTTGAAAGGTCATTATCCGGACAAAAAAAATGATTGTGCCTATTAACATGAATTGTGCCCATTTGTTATGCCTTTTTGATCAAACGGATATTTCTTATTATAACAATTCTTTTTCTATAAATAGGGTTCCTTTCAACAGGAAAAATCACTTTTTCAAATTTTCATTCCATTAGCAATGCACAAAAAATCTCTTTTCGTTTTTAGAGAAGTTTGGAGTTTTGTTATCTTAAACTTTAGTTTTGACTTGTGTATCTTGAAGGAATTTGTCACAAACCCAACCAACAATATAGTAAAGGTATAATTTTCTTAAGAATAATGTTCATTTCACGTGCAAGCCTGTTTCTTTATGTACTCTTGAATTCTTTCAAATTTTTTTCAGGAATCTTAAGGAAGTTATTCTACGATGAAGGTCACCGTTCCCGAAACCACTTTTATCAAAATATCAAATGGTGGTTCTAACTCTGTCTTCAATACAATGTTCAACCCGAAAATGTTTAAATTAGATCATTTTGATGGAATAAATTTCACTTGTTGAAAGGATAAAACAATCTTCCTTCTCATTGAGTTGAATATTATTTATCTCTTGAGTCCACATCAACCAAATATTCCAAAACCAAGTGATAAGAACATTGATGAATTAAAACCCTTCACGATGAAGTTTGTTTTAGATGATTTATTTTGAATTCTTTATCTGATTGACTACATCATTTGTTTCATCCACTCAAAACTCCACAAAAAATCCGGAAAGCATTAGAAAACAAGTACACATCTATGAAGTAAGGTATGGACAAACTTCTTAGTATAAAATTTAAGTTTTAAATGGTTGATAATAAATCTATTATGGATCAAGTAGATGAAATACTTATCCTAGTATATAGACATAAGGATTTAAAAGTAGAAGTGTTTGAACAACTTCAAGTGATTGCGGTGATTGCAAAATTACCAACTACTTGGAATGACTATCAAAAGAAACTATTATACACTTTTGAAGATTTTATTATAGACCAACTTTTAAAACATATTCGAATTGAAGAGGAAACTTGTAATTAGGAAAATATATATGCTTTAGAATCTGAAAAAAAAAGATAAATCAAGTTGACTCTAGTACTAAGAAAAGAGGAAATACAGGAAAGAAGAGAAAATATAAAAACATATCTAAAGATAGCTCTACCAACGATAAAAAGAACAAGTCATATTTTTTCTATAGAAAGAAATGTCATTTTAAGAAAGAGTAGAGATTTTATAAGAAATTAAAGACGGACGAAAACGCCAGGAAAAAGAAGGCAAATATTGTCAAAAGTCAGTCTAGTCCTGTAAATGTGTTAGAAATTATTGCCATGATCGCTAGACTTAATATCAGTATGGTTACATAATGCAATAAGGCAACAACAACAAAATCTTCTGACTGACGGTATGACTCTGGTACTACTGTACATGTTCACAACAATAAAAAACTTTTCAAAAATTATACAGTTACAACCAAAGATAAAAATGTTCTTATGGGAAATCATGACATAGCCAAAGTTCTTGGAAAAGGGACTGTTGAACTGCAATTTATATACTGAAAGAAGTTGATTCTGATGAATGTTTTTTATGTTTCGGATGTGAGAAAAAATCTGATTTCTATAAGTTTGTTGTATAAGAAGTATAAGAAGAGCCTGAAGGCTAACCTATAGGTGGAAAAGCTTCTTGTATCTAAAAATAGTATATTTATTGGACAAGAATATTCATGTGATGACATATTTAAATTAAGTATTAATAAAATTAAAATTTCTATTTATATTGTTGAATCTTCTTTTAATGTGATATGAACGTTTATCACATGTTAATTTTAATACAATTAAGTTTATGTCTAAATATGGTTTGATTTTTTGTTCAAATAATGAATGTGAAAAATGTAAAGTATGCATGCAAGCAAAAATGATCAAAAAACTTCTTTCAAAGAATGAAAGAATTTCTAAATTACTTGAACTTATAAATTCTAATATATATGAATTAAATGATCATTTAATTAGAGGTGTAAATAGATATTTTATAATTTTCATATATATATATATATATTCTAGATTCATTAATTTTTATTTGATGAAAATAAAAGATTAAATATTTGAAATATTTAAATGCTATAAAACATTGGTGGAAAATCAATTGGAAAAGAAAATTAAAATATTACGAAGTGATTGTGATGAGAAATATTTTCCAACTGAATTTTCTATTTTTCGTGAAGAAAATTGTTTGATTTATCAAATAAGTACACTATATACCCTACAACAGAACGGTTTAGTAGAAAGGAAAAAAAGAGAACATTAGTTAATATGGTTAATTTTATGTTAATACATGCCAAATTGCCAATAAATTTATAGGGAGAAGTTTTATTAATAGTTTGTCATGTATATAACTAAATATCTTTTTTTAAAAAATGAAAAGTTCTCTATGCGAGACTTTGAAAAGAAGGAAATCAAACTTGAGTTATTTGAGGGCATAGGGTTGCATTGCTTACTTTAGACTTGTGGATCTTACAAAAAAAAAAAAAAAGAATATTGGGACCTAGAACTCTTAGGAGTATTTTTGTGAGATATGATAAAAATTCAAAAATATATGGATTGTTCAATTTGGACTTAATGTGATTATAGAGTCAAGAGCGTTGAGTTTTTAAAAACTACTTTTCTTAATAATCCAACTTTGAATTAAAATTCAAATCAATAACTTTCTTATCCTATATCGTCATAAGATATTGTTGTGTATCCAACTCCTTACATTAAAAGGAAATTAATTGATTTTTCTATTGAATCCAGAAGAAGTAAAAGGGTGCAAAAAGAAACAAATTTTGATTCTAATTTTATTTCTTCATAACACTAACATTCTTGATTGAAGGAAACAGAACAAATATATTGAATAAAATACCATTTATATTACATTTGAAAGATGATCCCAAAACATATAGTAAAGCATTAAGTTCAAAAGATTTTGCTTTTTGGAAATAAACAATAAATGATGAAATGGATTTTTTTTAGCAAATTGTAGATGGGTGTTAGTAGATTTACCTCCTGATTCAAAACCAATTGGATGTAAACGAATATTTAGAAGAAAATATAGTTTTGACGATACCTTTAAGGTAAGATTAGTTGCCAAAGGCTTTAGACAAAATGAATGGATAAATTATTTTGATACGTATGCTCTTGTTATCAGAATTACTTCTATAAGAGTATTGTTTGCTTTAGTATTAATTTATGATTTACACATCCATCAAATGAATGTGAACACAACATTCTTAAATGGTGATTTTGATACAGATATATATGGAGCAGACATAAGGTTTTATACTTCCTGGTAATAAAAATAAACTGTGCAAATTAATAAATCCTTGTATTGCTTAAAATAGACTCCAAAGCAGTGACATGAAAAATTTGACAGTTATCAAATGGATTTAGACATAATGAAGCAGACAAGTGCATTTATTTTAAGTTTACTAAAAATTATGGAGTGATCATATATTTTTATACAGATGATTTATTAATCATTGAAACTAACATGTAAGGTGTAAATAATACTAAAAAATATTTGATTTTTCAATTTAAAATGAAAAATATGGGAGAAATCGATACTATTTTAAGAATTAAAGTTAAGAAATATAGTGAGGTTATACTTTATGTTAATCTCATTATGTAGACGAAATACTTTCCAAATTTAACTATTTGGACTTTAAAGAAGTCAATACCCCATTTGATATTTCTAACAAACCGATGAAAAATTCGAAAAGATTTGTTAGTCAATTAGATTATGCTAGTGTTATTGCTAGTTTAATGTATGCAATGTATTACATAAGATCTGACATTGCTTTTACGGTTTATAAACTTTCAAAGTATACACATAATCCCAACACTGATCATTAGAGAGTCATTAGAAGAGTTTTTAGCCATCTTAAAAGGACAAGGTTCTTGGATTTGTTTTATAACAAATTTTCTTTAGTACCAGAACATTTTGATTGATGTCAATTGGATAACTAGTGTTAACGATAACAAATCGATATTTAGACAGATATTTAAACTAAGTGAAAGGGCAATTTCTTGGGCCTCCAAGAAACATACATGTATTACTAATTTGACAATAGAGTTAGAATTTATTGCATTTGCATTGGCAGTAGTAGATAAAGAGGCGGAATGGTTAAGAAATTTGTTGTTAAACAAAGAGTTATGATAACAACCAATGCAAACAATCTCTTTACATTATAATAGCGAAACAATTATATCCAAAGCATTTAACAAAATTTATAACTATAAATTTAGACATGTTGTTCTAAGATATAAATATGTTAAACAATTGATTTCAGATAGAATCATCACAATTGTCTATAGAAAATCTATCACTACTAGAAAATAGACTTTCAGCGATGGAAAATTACCGATAGATTTTTTTTCATCGGTAATAGCGATGGAATTGTGACGGATTACCGACGGATTTTTTATAATTTTATAATTTTAATTTTTTTTTTATTTTTTTTGTAAACCTATCAGCGACGATTACCGATGGAATACCGACTGAAATTTTAGCGACGGATTACCGACAAAAATTTTAACGACTGATTTTTTTAATTTTTTAATATTTTTTAAAAAATTTTAAAATTTTTTAATTTTTTGTATATCTATCAATGACGAATTACCAACAGATTACTGATGAAAATTTTACCGACGGATTACCAACAGAAATTTTACCGACGGATATCGACAGATTTTTTTAATTTTTAATTTTGTTAATTTGTATTTAATTATTCTTTTTCTTTTCCTTTTTATTTTATTTTTTAAGTTAATAATTTATTATTTTATAATAAATTATTATTTTATATTATTTAAAAAATGTGAAATAAAGATAACAAATAAAAAAAAAGGATAAGACCGCATGTTTCATTGTGGTTTGGTGGTTGTGTGTCTTCGTGTGCACAAGTTCGATTCTTGTCACAGGTGTTGGAGGTTATTTGGGCTGGTCCTCGAGTGGGGTGCGTGCATAGGACCAGGGTGGTGGGGCGGGCTGGTCCCCGTGCGGGCACATGCATGCTCGTGTGGGATCCTAAAATTAGTGACGGAAATCAGCAACGGATTTTTTTAGCAACAAAAAATTTTCGTCGCTGATATTCTTCAGTAACAGAATTTGGACTTTTAGCGATAAAAAATTCAGTCGCTTAAAGACAATTTTCTAGTAGTGTATTAGCAATTTTTAAAGGACTCTCAAGAGATAGGATTAAAAGTATACAAGTGAAATGGGTTTAAAGCAATTCAAGTTTGTGATTGGTAATAGACACCTTATTTTTCTTATTGCTTAACAATTCTAAGTGTTTAGAAAATAACAAGAAGTTACTTTGGTCATAGGTAGCTAGCATTGGAATCTTTTAATGTTTAAGAAAAAAAGAGTGAATATTAGTTATTCTTAATGAATTTTTATTCGGTTCAAGTACAACAAAAAATCTAAATTTGAGACTTTTTAATTTCACCTATATAAACACAAAAAATTGTGTCGTGTCTAATAAAGTTTGGGAATAAACTATATAAATGTTTATGAATTCATGAGAAAACAAAAGACCATATTATGGTGCTAAAACTCATAATGAACGTGTTAGATTTGATAAGAATTATGAACATTTATTTTTCGATCTTGTCATAAGAAATTGAGATTTAATACTTAGTCACCGTCAATTTCGACAAGATTTTAAAAATATTTATATTATTTTTAGGTTTAAGTTGAAAGATACCTATTACGAACATAATTCTAAAAAAATTATATTGCTAATAAATGTTACAAACTAAGGGATTGCCAGTATTAGTTTGTAATATTACAAAGTGGGAATGGTCTTCTATCTCATATTGGAAAAGAAAAGATACTTTGATGAGTTTATAAGTCTCCAAACACCAAACCGATTGAATTTGGTAGAAAGCAAGAATTTGGGAGAAAGTTTGAATTGAAACAAATATTTAAGGGTCAAAAGATAGCACTTGGGCATCTTGGGCATTTCTAATTCAAACAGGGCCGGTTCTCGGAACCGCAGGCCGGGCTAGCTTTGGTTCCCAGGCCGGGCCGGTTCCAATTTTATGTAAATTTGAACCGGCCCGGCCCGACCCGCTGAACCGGAACCGCCAGGCCGGGCCCTTTTTTTTAAAACTTTTTTTAACTCTATTTTTTAATTTAATTTTATTTTTGTAACTCCATTTTTTTAATTTAGTTGTTGTTTTGTTTTTTATTTTCTTATAATGATTTATTTATTAATTTTTTCTTTTTTAATTCATATTTTATAAAAAAATAAATAAATTAAAAATTAAAGATACAAAATTTTTAGAGTGGTTCCACCGAATTCGGTGTACGTCCACTACCAAACTCATCATTTGGATTTTAGAATCCACTAATATTTTTTTTACATTATTTTGATTTTTACATCAATTTGATTTTTTTATTACATTATTATTATTATTATTATTATTATTCTACTTCCTGTTTATCATCTTTCGAGATTTTCATGATTTTTTACATTCTTTTTTCTGCATCATTCCAATCTTTAATGCAAATTAAGATTTCTAAAGTATCGTCCGCTAAATTTGTATGTTTCTTGGTTAACACTCGACTACCTGCACTAAAAGCACTTTCCGATGATACTGTGGATACCGGAGAGATTAGTACATCTTTAGCCACTTGGGTCAAAATTGGATAATACAATATATTATTTTTTCACCAACCTAATATATCATATAAATCAGTATTATCAAAACTTTCTAATTTAGGTATTTGTTTATATAAAAATAATTCATTAAATGATGACAAAATTTTTTATTTTTTTCCTAACATGTGTAAGGGATTAAATGAAAATAAAAATGATTGAGTGATATTACTACTACTACTACCTACATTATTAGTATTTAAATTATTTTTTTCTTTTTCATATAGTTCAAATATTGTTTGTAAAGTAAAAAATGTTTGTTGTTTTAAAAAATATGGGTTAATAGATGCTTCTGATGGAAAAATTTGTGCAAAACAATCAATTAACATTTCAGCACCTTCAACTTTAATACGTGGATTTAATGCACTTGAAACTAAATATAAAATAGGAATTTCTTCATAATATCTTAAAATTTTTGTTTTCATAGAAAGAAAAATTTCACCAAATCTTTTTTCATTTTCAAATTCATTAAATACATAAATAATTTTACAAAAATTTGGTAACATTAAATGAGTAGTTGGATAATAATATTCGGATAATAAATTTATACATAAATAAAAAATTTCCAATAATTTAGTAAGTCTAAATGCAAAATCGAAAGTATTATTATCGATAAAACCATTTTCGTAATTTGAATTTACAAATTCAATTAAAATATTTTGAAAAGAAAGTATACCTTGTAACATGTCATATGTTGAATTTCACCTAGTGTCACATTTCATTTTAAATTTTTTATATTTTTTATTACGTAACAAACATAATTGTCTAATTTTTTGGGTTTTTACAGAAAAATTTCTTATTTGATGAATTAAACCCCGAATAGGTTTTAAAAATAATTCTCCCATTGTTAAACCATTCTTAACACATAAATTAATTATATGGCATGCACATCTAATATGAAAAAAAGTTCCATTTAAAATTGTATTTAAAAAATTTTTTAAACTATTAACTGCAGTTGTATTAGCCGAATAATTATCAAATGAAATAGAAAAAATTCTATCACTTATTCCATAGTCATAAACAACATTTAAAATTATTTTAGCTATATGTGCACCGGAATGTGGAAATTCCCAATGATGAAAAGCTAAAATTCTTTTTTCTAAAAATCATGAATTATTTATCCAATGACATGTTACTACAATATAATAATCTTTTTTATATTCATTTTTCCAACTATCCGAAATTAATGAAAATTTACAATCACTAGTAATAAATTGTGTAATTATATCATTTTTTAATTCTTGATATCTATCTAATGATCTCATCCTACCGGATCTTCTACTACTTTTTTTATAACCGGATTGTAAATATTTTTGTATATATTCTTCAAATACGGAACATGCAACTATACTAAGTGGTAATTCTATTCTTGCTAGCCATTCTATTTGTTCAATTTTTTCTTTATCCGAATTATATTTAAATGTATCAATTATATTACTTTCCCCCATACCAATTTGTATTTGTTTTGTTTGTGATAATTTATCTGGATGATTATTAACTAAGTGTCTTCTAAGTGTGTCTACTCCCCAACCCTTCAAAAATTTATATTTTTTATAACAAATTTTACAAATTGCTTTTTGTTCTTCATATTTTTTCTCAAAAAATGTCCATATATTAATATCATATTTTTTAGTTCGTATTGTATTAGATTCTGTATTACTAAATTCACTTTTTTCTAAAAAAGTTTCAATATCTATATTATTGGGAATTTTATTTTTAAAAAAATGGAGACATAGGAGATTGTTGAGAAGATTATGAAGAGTGTATTCCGTCCATTTTATTAAAAATTTAAGAATAAAATTTTAAAATTAAATATACGATTAAATTTTTAAAATTAAATTTTTAAAAAAACTTTTAAAATTTAATTTTTTTTTAAAAATAATACAAATGTAATGCAAATGTAAGAAAATAAAGATGTAAAAAAAATAAATGTACCGACTTGACGGATATCGCAGTTGTTTTTTTACAAAATCTTGAATTTGAGCTCTTAAACTTGAAATTTTGTCAAATCTTGATCAATGTTGAAGGTCGTGGAAAATTTGTAATCCTCTCTTCTCCACCCAGACCGTTCTGTAGCAAGAGCACAAGGAAAGTTTCCAGGTAAGAGGTGGAGCTCGTCTGTCTTCGCTTAAGTACCTGTTTCATTCGACAATTAATTGTCCCCAGATAGAACTTTCCTAGACATGCTATATCGTTGCATACTGGTCAATGGATTTCACAAAAGTTTAGAATACAAAAATGGTGAAAAGGATAATGGAAATGATAATGAAAATTGTGTAGAAATTGATAGAAATGGTATAGAAAATGGTATGAAGAATTTAAACAATGGTGAAAAGGAAATGATAATGTGTTTAATAAAAATAATGGTAGAAATAATAATGGAAATGGTGTAAAAATTGGTAGAAATGGTATAGAAATTGGTGGAAATGGTATAAAAAATGGTATAGAGAATTTAAAAAATGGTGAAAAGGAAATGATAATGGAAATAGTAATAAAAATTGAGAGAATATAGTAATATTGAAAGAATGCAAATGTGAGAGAAAGAGAAATATTTTGTTGTGAAGTTTTTGGAAATGGAGTGTAAGATATTTATAGGAAAATTTTTTGAATTTATGGACCAAAATAATCTCAAAACTAGTCGTTTTATAGCTGTTAGGAGGGGTAAAATTAGAAAAAATTAAAAAAAAAAGGGGTATAGCCGTTAGAATATTTTTTAAGTTTCGATTTTTAACCCTTTTATAAAAATTCAGCTTAACCCTATTTGGGGTTGGACATAATTTTTGGGTTTAACCTTGATTTCAAGTTAATTGGACTTTTAATTTTTTAACATATTCTACAGATTTAATTTTAATTTGCTCTTACTAGGTTCATATCGGATCTAATAAAGATAAAGCTTATTCTAAATTTTAATTAAAAAATAATTATGAGAGTTTTGGATCTCATTTGTGTAAACGCGATCTGTTTTTATTTCAAATTATTTTATTTATAAATCTTCTCGATCAAAATATTTTTTTAAAGAAAAACACAAAAATTGTGATTAAAAATTAAAGTTTTCTATAAAAACAAAATTATTGTTATATTAATAATACTTTTCTTTTAAAAAAAAAAATTTGAGTCTAACCTCAATTTTTCATATAAGAACTAATGGCCCTCTGATTTCCAAATATATCAAAATTACCCCTCTCTTCAAGAAAGTCGAATGGAAACTTTTCTATGCTCTCAAAGGGTGTTGAGTTACAAATGATGAGATGAGACATCATCAAGCAGTCCAAAATTCGTACCATCCTAGGAGTAGCATTGAGCGAGTGCGGTAAAAAATCTCTTTACGCGGGGGTACTTTGGTATTATGAAGGTCAACTGGATCACGTGACTCCCGTTCTCCTCTAGAGCAACCCTAGGGTGCTATCCAGCAGATTGTTTGCATCCTAATCTGCCACGTGGCAGAATCAGAAATTTCGAGGTCATTTGGTCGAGTGATCAGGCTGTTCAGCTAGGTATGAGCAAAGTCGAGCATTTTGATGGTAAAATTTTATAATGTTAAAATAAATATATGGATGATGGAATGAGAGCTAAATGTGATGTGTAACATGATCTAATAATTTTAATGATTATTTTTAAATTAATGTATTTATTGGATAATTTATAAGATTACATATATCGTACAATTATGTGGTTAATTTTAGGTTTTTTCTTTGAACCAAAAATCTAATATTTGCTTAATAAATTATTTGATTGTTTTGGGGTGGCAATAAACTTCGTCAATCCGCATATATTTTTTTTAATGAATTTGTTTTTGCAGAGAAGGCCGAATCAAACTTGATGCTCCGCACTAAACTTGGCAACAAGTTTGAATCTTTCTCTCCTTTCGTTAATTCAGAGTTATTAAAATAAATTTAATTAATTTAGTGACTAAATATTGATATTATTTAAATAAAATCTCGATTTCGAGTTATGTACAAAACAAAAACAAATGTACGAAAATTTTACTTTTTAAAATTCAACTCGATTCGAACTAAATTTAGTCATTTCAAATGTGATTACTAAATATTAATTGTTTATATAAAAAAAAAAGGAGGTCATTAAAACTTTATTCATTATTTGTAAATCATCTGTATATTTTTGTACTTGATGATATTTAATAAACAATTTATTGATTTTACTAATCTGATTTGAGATAATTATGTCGAATTTATTAAAAAATTAACTCTGTTAAAACCTATGTTTTTTTATTTTCAAATATTAAAATCGAAAATTTGATTAAAAAATTTTATAACTCTTTGGATCACTAAGACATTCGTAGTTGTAAATAGTCTGTATAGTTCAAGATAAGAGTTATTGAGCTGGTAGTTCAAAGTCTCTTCACCGACCCTGGTTCAAACAGTGCCAGTTAAGGGGCTTGCTCAAGGCCCTTCCCAAGGGTCGATCTTTTTTTCTTTTTCTTTTTCTAGATCTGGCCTTTTTTCTACACATTTTTTTCTTTCTTAATTTGAGATTGTTTCTTGGCCATGAAACATGAAAAGTTTCACGTTCTTGAGATCATATGTTTTGTTGAAAAATGGGGTGGATCCATTCGTGTGGATAGATCCAAGACCCAAAATCTATGCGTTCAAATTCAAAAGGGGGAGTCGATTTGGCAACCACCCCAACTCCCTCTCTTATTTTAATACTTTCCCAATAACATCCCATGGAGGTGTTGGTTTTTGGTTTTTGGTATTTTTTTTTTACAATGCATATAAAAGAGTTTCTTAGGGATAGTTCAAACGGTAAAGGCTTCCTATTTTTATCATCCCTTTCTCGATTTAATTTCACTTAATTACATATCGTTGTATCAAAAAAAAAAAAGAAAACAACGTACGAGAAAAGGAAAACTTAGAGAGATATAGAGGGAGTAAAGAAAGAGACTTTCATACACTCAAACTTAGAGAAAGGCTTGAAGATTGATCATTTCTTACCAAGACATTTTGATTGTGAACCAAAAAGGTGATTCGAATTTCTGATATTTTCTAGATCTAAAATACCTTATCGGTGAAAGAAATAAATGATTTTAATCCAACTTGAATTCTGAAATTTTTGTATATAAGAAATATATTTGTTAGGTTGTTTAAAACCTCATATTTTATATGAACGGAAACCTAGTCTACTTAGCACAAATACAATCTAAACCCGGCCTTGCTCACCTCTATCCATCGGCTACTCTTGAAGGGTTTTTGCATAGTTACATTTTGTTATATAATATAATGCAATAACAACAACAATAATAATTTGATTCTTAATTTTAACAATTGAGATCGATAATTTAAGAGATAAATATGAGAAAGATAACAACAACTTTGGTTTAATTTGTATAAATTTTCTTACATCACTTATTCTTATTTAATGTCATTTTTTTATTTAAACTCTTAATTATCATATATTTATGGATAATTTATATCAAATTTTTTAACAGTTTATTTTTACGTTTTACTAAATGTTCTATATTTAAGTTCTTGATTCTCCTAATAAATATATTTTTAGATTTTCTTTATACATGCTTAAATTATCTCAGACGACACTTTCGTATTTTATCTATAATTGAATTAACTCCCAACTTATTACAATTTTTTTTATTTTTAATTTTTTTTCCTAATTTGCCACACATTCATCTAAATATTTTCACTTTTATTATATCTATTTTCTGTTTTTGTTATTGTTTAATAGTCCAACACTCAATATTATATAATAGTGCAAGTTTTACTACAACTCTATAGAACTTTTCCTTCAAATGCAATAGTAACATACGATTGCAAAGAATTTCAAATACATTTATCTATTTCATCCAATCATTTGAATTTTATGATTCATATTTTGGTCTATGTTACAATAATTTTGAATAATAAAACTAATATATCTAAAACGTTCACTTTTTAATATATCATTTTCTTTTAATTTAATTGTTTTTTTATCATAATGACAATTATCGCTAAACCTACATCTCATATACTCACTTTTCAACCTACTCAATCTAAATCCTCTAGATTTTAGTGTCACACTCCATAACTCTATTTTGACATTAATATATTCTTTAGTTTTATCAACCAATAATATATTATCTGTAAAAAGTATACACTATGATATTTTATTTTACATATTTTTTATAATTTTATCTATCACTATCGTAAAAAGGATAAAATTTAATACCAAATTTTGATGAAACTCAATATTAATAGGAAAATTATTATTTAAACCCTTACAAATTTTTACATTGTTTACACCTCTTTCATATATATATATATATATATGATAAAATTAATGTATTTAAAAAATATTTCCTTTTTTTTAATAGCGCACACCACAATACATCTCTAAAAACCTTATCATATATTTTTTTTAGATCGATGAATACTATAGGCAGATGTCTCTTCTGTATTCTATATGTTTCTATCAAATGTCTTAACAAACGAATTGTTTGTTATAAATCCAAATTGACTTTGAGATACACTTATTTTTAGTCTCAATTTATATTCTATCACTCCCTACAAACATGTTTAAAAGTTTTGATTATCTTGATTTAATTAAATTTATTTTTATTTTATTTATTATAATTGAAAATCTTTATTAAAGATTCATTTTTCTATAAAAAGTTTTATCCAAATTCAATCTTAGCCTCTTCAAAAGCAATTGATTTAAGGTGGTGTTTTGTTAACAGGTATGAATATAATGAATGAAATTGAAAATCATATAAATTGCTTAGATTATAATGGAATTGATACGAAAGTTTGAGAATGAAACCAGTTTTGTGCGATCTAAGTAAATTGATGGATTTCGACAGAAATCCACGTATGAAACCCAAGAAAAATTCTTATCACATTTTTGCCCACGGATGAAACCCTCCGATTGTTTTTTCCCCTCTCTCTCTCTCTCTCTCTATTCTTTTATGTAAAACCCATGTTCTGAAGGAGTAAGAAGAAGAAGAAGAAGAAGAAGAGGAAGGAAAATGGCGTCTTCGTTCGATCTTCACTTTCGACAACCTCGATTCCACTAGATAAAACACACAACAGTCTAATGTCGAAATCGAGAGAGTAGATAGAGAAAGTTTTAGAGAGAGAGAGAGATATAGAGTACGGGGACTGAGACTGAGAAGCAGAGAGATCTTGGAGAATGAGAAGCAGAAGTTCCTTCTTATCCGAGAGGGATGCTCTTTGGGTCGGGAAATTTAGGAGAGAGAGAGAGAGAATTTCCCATTTACTAATTAAAAATATAAAAATTGATCATTTATTAAAATTTATAAAACGAATAAAAGGCATTGATCCGAATTTTTGTTTCTATTTTTTAATTAAAATGTTTATAAAATAAAATTAAAAAATAAAATAGATGATAATTTTAATTTTAATTTTAGAAGTTTAAAAATATTAATTTTAAAATATTTTTTATTGAGGTTAAAATTAATATTTATATTATTTCGATTTCTGAATATATATTAAATAGTTGATATAAAATTTTGATTTTGATTTAAATTTTAAAAATTTTAAATTTTAATTTTGATTTTAATTTTTGAGTGCGAATTAAACTTGCCTCAAAATCTGACGACCAAATGAATTATTTTATCAACTTGGGAGGGTGGTGGGACCTCTGAGCTTGACGCCCGAGACCCCATTTTACAGGCGCGGGAGAGAGAGGTTGAGAGGGAGGCAGATAGAGAACACACCACACAAACCCAAATAAAAAAGTACAAGAACAAAACTGAAAAAAATATTCCCACAGAGGGAGGTAGAGATGGTCGGAGTGGGTGGCGTGACCTGGGGCTGGAGAGATTTGCAGCCGACCAAAATAGAGAAAACAATTAGGCATGAAACCGCTGCAAAACTTCATTTCTAAGCCTCTGAGTTTTCCTTTTTCTAAGTTCTAATACATCACAAAATTACGTCAAATGATCTCTCGCTGTCACTCTATAGAGAGAATAAATAAATAAACGAACGTCAGATAGGGAAGTGGGCTAAAACACACTAGTTTTTCTCATCTCCCTCTTCACTTCAAAGCCTCCCATTTTAATATTTGCTTCACCTGTCTTTTTCTCTTTTGTTTTCTTTCTTCTATCTCCCCGTACTTTCTCCCTAACAATATTTTGCTTGTTAGTGTGGGTGACCTGGCCGCAGCACAATCGAAAACACCTTTTTCTCTTGTCTTCTTCCTCATCTGGGAATAATAGTTTCTCCTTCTATGTTATACTTCCTCACATCACATCTCTTTGTCATCTTCAAGTCTCTGTTTCCATTTTTATTTTATCTATGTTCCTAAAAAGAACAAACTCCTCTTGATTTTGATCTGGGTTTTTGGGTTTTTCTTTCTTTCCTAATTTTAAAAGTCATGGGTGATCTTCTTGAAGTGGATGTCAATGGTGAAGAATCATTCTTCCTCAACAAGGTACTTATTTATTTTGCTTTTCTCAACTTAGTTGGAAATGGGTTTCTTCAATTTTCCCCAAAATTTAGCACAATTTGATGGGCTTGAATGTATGTTAATTTATTCTTCTGTACTTGCTTCCTTAATTTTGATTTAGCTTATTTGGTCTATTTTTATTTGTTGTCTTATGTTTAGATTGTAGGTTTTATTTCAAGTTTTCACAATATTTTGCACTCTTTATCAGGATTTAATCTACTTAAATTTAGCATTGAATCATAAATTCAGCTTTATCTTAATGGGCTTTTTCTTGCTTGATGTCCTCTGCTTTCATGAACTCTAGATTCCCACCCCCTCCCCCCAAAAGTGTTTGATGTCATTTTTCTGATAAATTCTGCTTGAGCTCAGTGGGTACTTTTTTTCTGTCATTTCGAGGTGGTTGCAAATTTTCTATGCTAATTCAGTATTTTCATCAGTTTGGTTGTTTTACAATTTACAATTTCACTGTATCTAGCATTTAATTCTCATCCATTTTGCGGCAAGTGGGGCATTTTAACTTCTTCTCCTAGCTTCTATTCTTTGGACACTTGTTTTCATTACCTTCACAAATGAATGCTACGGTGCTAGGCTTTTTTCTCTTCTCCTCTCTCACTTGTCCAGCCTTTAATTGATTCTTGTTGTTATAGAGACTTAAATGTTCATACGGATTTTGCTTCTTTCACTCCTTTTGAGATAGTTCATTAGATTCCTTTCACGGGGTATTTATGACAGTTTCTTTCCCTTCTTTCTTGGGTTGTTGATTAGCAGACATTTTTTCCTTATATCCTCACACAAATTTATTGCTTATAACGACCTCTCACCATTCTTTTGCAGGTACCGGCTTAAATTCCCCCCTTGATTTTATCCATTTGGTTTGCTAAAGTTATAGAATTAATTACTTTCTGTTGAGTTATTTCCTACTTGAGGTTTTACCCTTGGTAGTGTAGTAATTGGGTTCCACTGCCAACCAAGAGCTTTGACTCATATGATCTTGAATGACTTGTAATCCTTGTCCAGGGTCTTAAGCCACAAAAAACCATGTATATATATATATATATATATATATCTATTTGGGGTCCCCTTCATTGTGTTAGCTTCATATATTTCCTAAAATTTCTTCCAGTAGTGATTTGTAGAGTATTTTTTTTCCTTGATTTCATTTTCATGCTTTACCTCTGCTGATTCTCATTGATATATGAGGTAGTTGATATGTATGTTTCTCAAGTGCGCATTGGACTTTATGATCTGATTTTGCTGCCTGTTGGTATTTGCAGAGAATTATTTGTTATTATTCTGGAAAATTAAGCAAATTATTTAGCAAAGCGGTGAAGGAGAGCAGAAATCTCAAAGTGATATTCCATGATTTTCCAGGAGGCTCAGGGAGTTTTGAGCTGATGGCAAGATTTTGCTACAGCAATGGTACAGTTGAGATAAATCCCTCCAACATTTCTCTTCTACATTGTGCAGCACATTTCATGGAAATGGACAAATCTGTGGGTAAGACACACAATTTGCTTGAACAAACTGAGAAGTCACTTTATGAGATCAGATACTGGACGATGTCTGATCTTCTTGTAGCTCTGAATCAATGTCAAGATTTACTCCCAAACACTGGTTCCTCTGGTATACTTAAGAGATTGTTAGATTCTCTTGTGGGCAGGCTGGCTTTGACGAGTGAAGCAAGCCCATGTCCATCCACTTCTTCACCTGATAGTTCTGTGGTTCGGTTTTCTTGTGATTCTAGAAGCACCGAGAGCTTGAAAAACAGCATTTCTCGGGCAAGTTGGTGGTTTGAAGACCTTTTAGTCTTGAATCCTGATTTGATTGAAATGGTGGTTAACTTGATGGTGTCTCAGAAGTTTGATCATGCAACTGTAAGTAGATTTCTCTTCTTTTATCAGAAGTCGAAATTTGTGTGTGCTTCTACATCTCATGAGAAGCAAAAAATCATTGAGATTGCGATCGACATGCTTTACCTTCTTGATCAAAGTTCCATTTCTTTCAAGAGCTTATTTGGGCTACTTCGGGTTGCTCTGAATTTGAACATAGGGAAGAGTTGTAGAAACAGGTTAGAGAACATGATTGGTTCACGGATGGATCAAGCAACTCTTGATAATCTACTTGTCCCATCTCCTCATGGGAGCAATTACTTGTATGATGTAAACCTTATTTTAAGGTTTTTGAAGTCATTTTTGTCCGGAGGAATTCATCGAGTACCATTGAGACGGTTGCAGAAAGTTGCTAGCTTAATTGACATGTATATAGCAGAAGTAGCCCCTGACCCTTGTTTGAAGCCATCCAAGTTTGTGGCACTGCTTGTTGCCCTACCAGATTCTGCAAGAGACTCCTATGATGAAATTTACCATGCCATGGACATGTATTTGCAGGTATTGCAATACGTCAGGGTTTGCACTTAAATGTCTTAGCATACACAATTTAGTGTTCTTCTTTTTTGTTTTTTGTTTTTTTGGGTATGATATCTTATGATTATGATTTTCTTAAAGGTCCATGGAGTGCTATCCGCAGAGGAGAAGATCAAGGTCTGTTGTTTACTAAACTATGATAAGCTGTCATCAGAAGTTTGTATACACCTTGCACAGAACACAAAATTCCCATCAAAAAGTGTGATTCAAGCGCTAATATCACAACAATCCAAGCTCAAGAGCTTACTCCATGACACTAATCAGCCAAAGACACCTTCCAATTGCAAAGAGAGTGATTGCAAAGTGAAGGGCGATGACAGTGAACAAATTGTTCTTTATGCCGGAAAGCTTAATGTTTTAAGTGAAAATGAGAAGCTAAGGGCCCATTTACAAGGAATGCAATGGAGAGTGATGGAATTGGAGAAAGTCTGCAAGAAGATGCAAACCCAAATGACAAAGATGATGAAATCAAGAAGCCACACTAGTACTAGATCCTTACCCAGGCTATGTTCATGATAGACATAATATGCATTGCTATGATCTTCTTTAATAGTACTTTTAGTATAGATCCTTTATTGTAGATACAGCATTGGAATGGTTTGTTGTGATTTTTGACATTAGCCAGTTGAGGATAGTTCTTTAGCAGAAATTGAAATCTGGGTTGTATATAGAAAACCAAAAGGAAGAGAGGCGTTGATCTGAAAATTTTCTTCTCTTGAATAAGATTTGATCTCTTTATTCTCTGCAGCATCGTTTGCATCGGTAGGTAAGATAGCCCTCCAAGGTTAAGTCCCTTTTCATGTCACTCTCTTGTTGGGGCAATGTGCTTTGCAAGTTGGCAAATGGTCTGCATGAAAGGGAAATTCATATTGAGTGAATCAAAAGCTGAAGCTGTAGGGTCGAGTCTCCACTAGCGTGTCTCATACAACCACATGCTTCACCATTCAATTCAACATCTCCTTTTGTCTCTCTCTCTCTCTCTCTCTCAAATATTAAAATCCAGTGTTTTTTCTCCCATCTAATAAGTATTAATATTCATAAAAATGATTTAACTAGATTGACACTTGGAATTTAAGTGTATTAATAAATATTAATACTCATGAAATAATTATTAGAGTAAAACTTCAGTTGCTGGCCGATGTCATTGCAAATTCAGTTGTCTAGCTCAAAAGCCACACAATGGTAACAACCACCTTAAATATGACCCCCCCCCCAATAATTGTGCAGGTCATCGTCTAGATCTAATAATATTAATGTTTCCCTTCTATAAATTATAATTCAACTGATATCATTTCTTTTTAGTTAAAAGTTTTGAATTCAAAACTCATCTATATATAAAAAAATATTAATATTTTCTTTAATGATTTCTCTTTTAACTTTTATCGTAAATCTGATTATTGTAAAGCTGATTAAAATTATCGAAATATTATAATTAACTACGTAGTAGTTGACTTGATTTAGAATAATTAATCATGACATGTTAAAGATAACAAGGACGACATGCGAGCTAACCACCTCCCTGCTAACCCTAATTATTTAATATAGTCCGGTAATATTATACAATTAGTTGTCTATAAAATATGGTAAAAGTAAAACATGTCAATGCCTTGGCTAGCAACTGCAAGATTAAAATTAAATATGCCTACTCCAATAATTACATCAACCACATATCTATTGCTTGCACGGGACCACTCTATCATAGTATTAGGCTATCAATATATATTTTCTTTTTTTGGAAGATATGATTTCAAGAAAGATTGGCTTTGGCACGGAGCTCTCAGATTTTAATGGTAACAAGGTTGGTTTTCTTTGTATTTGCGAAGTAGTGATTGGTTTGTATTTTAATGGCAGTAGAGCTAAAAGGGTAAGATGGGTGACAAGGCTAAGTAGCCTGAATGGGGCACCTGCCCTGCACGGCATCCCATCTTCATGCCTAGTGCGTCGGAGTTCAATTCAACGTGATGCTGACGACTTCAGTAAATAAAATGTTTATTTGGGGAAATGTAAGCAACCTGCAGGTCCACTAGAGTTTTTAGCTTGTGGCTCTAAAAAAAGAAAAATGAGGCCATCCATATGATACCTTTAATTGATCTCAATAGTTACCGTGTAAATCATTAATTTATTTTATTATGTCTGGATGGAGGGACATAAGAGAAGGATCGGTGAGCGTCATCTTCCGCCGTGTGCCATTATGCCTTTTATTACTATAGTATCACACTCTATTCAGCATAGTACTTAGATCATTTTGTATGGATCATACGTAATGGTTTGTTGGTATTTTTGGATATCTTAGGGCTTATTAGTAACAGTGTATTTATATTCTTTTTTTCAAAAAAATATTTTTGATTTATACACACACATGTACTAATTGAACAATATATGATATATTCTATATTATATATATATATATATATATATATAAGTGGCTCGGAGAGATTTTGGTCATAAGATTTTCTTATCATTGAGATTTTCTATCATTTCATAGGTATTGATACCCATAAATCGATAGCACCCTTAATCAGGTTCTTACTAACATATGTTGGCGTAATTGAGAAGGACACTTTCATTCCTTAATCAGGTCGGAAGTTTGATTTTCACTGATACGGAAAAAATATTATTGGGAGAGAACCCCCTCAATTGAGAGCTGACAGACTTCTCGATCCGAATTAATTAAGATAAAACTTTGGATACCAGAAAGATAGCGCCTTAATTAGAAATTTAACAACCATAAGTTTTATGGATATCAATAAAAGACGAAGTCAAGGGACATGCACAAAAATATTTTATTAAGTGCACCTTACGAAGATGACTTGGAAATGTCGTTGCAAATCACCCATAAAAGTCATTTTCGACTGTATTTATTCTGAAATTTCATTTAAAGTTATCAAAAAATTTTAAACATATTATTAAAATTCTTTGCGATACTATTGGTCATGGCCTTTCCGATCCTCGACATCTTCAAAACTAGCACGTGAAGCCAATTAGGACCAAACACTAACCCCCCCCCCCCAACCAAAAAAAAAAGAAATTAACATGGCTGACATGATCCGTACAAGACCAGATTGCAAAAATGCCTTCAAAAAGGGGAATGATTAATGAAATGAACTAGATGCCCAAACCCACATGATAGTTGGCTCTTCAAATAAAAGGAAATATAATGAGAGAGGGAGACTAAAAAATGTTATTTTAATTTATAACAAGTTTATTAGACAAATTATTATTTAAATTTAATATTATTAGAGAATATTATAAAATAAATTTATATATGAATTTATATTTTTTTATATTTATCATCGATATTCAGAATTATATTCCGATTAATTCAATTTGAATGTCTATAATGATTATTAGGATATGAATCTCGTATATAATTTTTTTGTCATAAACCAACTATCCGTTGGTTACGTGAATTTATTTAATAAATATGCAGAATACTTTCTCTTACCAACTCTGTATTTTATGTAACCAAAGAGAGAACATGAATGAAGGGACACAAGAAGGGTGGCGTTTTGGCTTAGACGCCACTCATGTTCATCTTCCAAAGTCATCATAATATAATACTGCGGATCCAACATGAATATATTGCAATAAACAACATACCCTAAACATAATTTTTAATTTATAAATCCATGCTCAGGTTCTTCATTCAACGTGGCATTCCCAACGTTGTTCTATTTCTTGCTCCATAATCTGCTAAGTTCAATGCCATGAAACCCGCACAGCTTAGAGTGGAAGCAAAAGAATTTTGACTACTCACCCATGCCTTAGGGAGAGATATTATGGGTTGCTTCAATTTTTTAAATGGGTCCACAAAAATAAAAATAAGATATGCTCCATACCCTTTCCCTCATCAAGTCTAATCCAAATGTCTTGGGTTTTCCAAATGCCTAAAGCCTATAGAAAAAAAAAGGATAAAAAAAATTGATTTTTGTTAGAAATGTCTAAAAAAAAATCCACCTTTTAATAATATTTTTATTAGATTTAATTAGTATTATAAAATTATTTCTTGGGACAAATAAAAAGATTCTAAATATAAGATTGTAATCCTATATTAAAATATCTTTAAATTAGATCAACGACTTGTGAATTTAATGACAAGACAATAAACGGTCGTAAATAAGATCTAAGTTTGAATTTTAAGAATGAAAAAACAAATGTTAAGAAAATCAATCCCATAAATTGAACATTACGTCTGTTTAAATAAGATTAGTTAAATTTTTAGATAACTATATAAGGAAAATCTTTAAATTAGGTATTATGTCCTCGTGATGAATAGATCCTCGGAAGACTCAAAATTTACTCTGAGCGGTTTTTGGGCTTTTAATATGAATTTAATTGGGCCAAGTTGGACTCAACTAATTTTACTTTTTCCATATTGGGTCTTGGGCAAAATACAAAGGTCCCCGGGCCCGAACCCACCTAGGACAACCAATTCCGAGCCCAAAATTGGCGGGCCAGTTCAACAATGTGAGAGCCGGTCCTGGTCCCTTGAACCAGCGGTCTGGGGCTAGTACAGAGCCAAGGCACTCCTAATTTGAAGCCGGTTCATTCTGAAATTGTTTTTTTTTTTTAACAATAATTTTTCACAAATAAATAAGTTACTATCACTATTACAATTGACCATACAAAACGATGGTTGAGTTGAATTAATACAAACTCTTTTTTTTTTGGTAAGTTAATTAATACAAACTCTAAGCATCTACAATGGGAATCCCCCACAAAAAGAAACATGGTTTCGATTGGAAAGAATATCAAGTTTGATGTTAACATTGTGAAATTCTAACAAGAATTTATAAAATAAGGAAACAAACTCTTACCGAAAGTCCAATAAAATTTCCCAAAAATCAACTAATACTATCCTAAATAAATTAAAATATGCTAAAATTGGTTAAAATAAGAAATAATTCAAATAGAGAATGCTGGCGCTTCAAGGTGGCATCACGTGCGATGGGGGGTAGATGGCACGAGATTTTGGCACAACTACCTCCAAATGCGCAGGCAGGGCTGCGCGCACTCTTGCTAAGAGTGCACTTGTGTTGCATGGCCGCAGATGCCATGGCCGAAATGCATGATTTGATATTCTATTGCCTTGCTTTGGCCGCACTTTTGTTCTTCGTTGTGGTCATAAATTAGATCTTCGAAACTTCCTATGAGCCTGATGATGTGAACCTTGTTTTTATGTTCTTGTCATTTTGTGTTACATTGAATACTTTTGAATAGTTAAAATGTTTTTAAAATTAAATAAAAAATTTAAAACACACAAATTGAAATAATCTATACGGAAAATTTGATTAAACTCATTTGGTCTATCCTATTTTATTCTTTCTTTTATTTGAATTGGACAAAAATCAAAGGAGGAAACACACGCACTACAATAAATAATAATAGTTTTTCCACAGAAAATTCCCTGACGTTTAAGTTTTACGTCGTAACAAATTTTGTTTCTCCAAAGTTTTTGTTACAAAACATTAGCAATAAGAATAAATTCCGATGTTTAATGATAAATACATCGGGAAAAGTCGATGGCCCGCAAATTTTGTCGGTGGCGAAAGTTTTTAGCCAATATGTAAATATTGTTAGAACTTTTTACTTTTATCGATATTTAGTGACAAATATGTCGGAAAAAGTCATTGATTCTTGATTCGGGTGGCGGTGAAAATTTGTGCCTATATTTTAGTACTAAACGTTGATAAAAATTTTGCTTACGTTTGTTATAAATGTTATTATAATCGATTTTACCGACAGTTCGTTGAAACGTTGGGATAGAAGAGAGAGAGAGAGAGAGAGAGAGAGAGAGAGAGAGAGAGAGAGAGAGAGAGAGAGAGAGAGAGAGAGAGAGAGAGAGAGAGGGGATATGCAGACATTTATACTTGTAAGTACTTTCCCAGTGCTTGTGGGTAAATGTCAGGAGCATGTATGATAATTTTTTTCCCCATATTTGTTTTGACGTTTATTCTTTTGTCGTCAAATTTTTTAACGAGGACGGCCAAGAAACGACGGCTATAAGTGAAAAAATCGTCGGGAAATGTGTGTATTTTTGTAGTGACGCTCATACAGAGAGAGAGAGAGAGAGAGAGAGAGAGAGAGAGAGAGGAAATCAATGTCAAGAATAAAAATCTTACACTTTAACCACAAAAAAAAATAAAAATCTTACAAAAATGGGCTGTTAATCCATTTTTATTTTTAAAGGCAGAAGAGGAAAAAAAATAAGATCTTATTTTAATCCAACTTCAAAATTTTAGGCGTAAGACCGCGTCCATGCGACATAAATCACTATCCAACAGTGACAGCTCCACCCCACTTTTCGTACTAATAATTGCGAAGTTATGGTTGATAAAGGCTGCATCATTTCTCAAGGACAGAATCAACAATCTCGGAACTTCGAACCCCACAAAATAAAATATGATAGTTTTAGTGATTATAAAATTTACAGTATAATTAATTAGGTAAAACTCTTACGTTGTATTGTTTAAAAAATTTTTTATTATTTTAGAATTTGTGAAAGGGTGGAGGGAGTTACCCAAATTACTAGTCCTTAAGTGTATTATAAGAAGCTCCACTTGATACAAGAATCATTAATATCATTTGAAACTTCTCTTTACTCCGACTATAACCATAATGAAATGAGTTTTAATTTCAAATTCTAGAATTGATCGTTTGAAAGATCAATATAAGAGAGAAAGTGAAGAAAAAAATAATAAAATTAAATAAAAGTTTAAAAATAAAAATAGAGAAATTAAAATTAAAAAAATTATGTTCCTAACCATTTCTAAATTGTTCTTTTTTATGTTAATATTCATGATCATGTTGAGATATATTGAGATATTAAGCCATATTTTCCCAACACCCGCACCAAAAGAAAATTATGAGGTTATGCATTGGGCATCCCAAATTCTATACTTGGCGAAGTAGAATACGTCCTTGCCCATAAGTAATTGATTGAGAATGGGGGAGTTAAAGCTATTTTGGGGGCTCCATATATGATGCATTATTCACTTCAAAATCTGAGGTTATGGGAATGGGAAAGGGCAGGAAAATCATGTCATGTTCATGTGCTAAGGTAACCCGTTGAGAACTTACACAAAAAAGAAGGAAATCTCAGTATCACCCCCATCATCGGTCTGATATTTTTTTTTTCTTTGAAAGATAAAGATAATTTTTGAGACACAAAATGTAAGAGCGCAAAGAAGAAAAGGGAAGATCTTACTTCTTAACTTGAAAATATTTACGTGTGACCTTGCATATATTACAATTCAAGAAGGACAGGTCTAATCCCTTTTTAGTATTAATTTTTAGAAGCCGTGTTGCTTCTCAAGCTGAACAGGTTCAACAACCAAGGACAGAATCTGCTTCTTGGATCTTGAATTTGGAGCTCCATGCCCATCTCCATGTTGGTATATACAATGACACACCCGAGCAAGATTTATAGCCATGTCAATAAAAACTTTAGGGAAGGCAGAATCGCCATTATTATGTTCTTTGTACATCTTCTTCCATGTCTCATCAATAACACCTCTTAAGTACTCACGTGCAGCCTCTTCACTCTCTCCTCTTTCGTTCATGTACAATGAAATTGAATTTACCGATTCTCCTCTCTCTAACTCGGCCTGTAAAATTATTACCAAACACACGGAAAAAGATAAATACTTGCTAAATTAAGTTCACGTTCTATAGCTAAGCTACGCATGAAGTGGAAGCATACATGAGAAGTAGCTAAATCGTTGCATAATCTGAAAATGATGGATGGCCATCTCAAGATGTCGTGATACTTCTCCAAGCAGTCCAAAGCTTCCTTTGTGATATTTGGAGAAGCTAGAAAATAGGAATGCACAAGTATGACACACCCAGATACCGAAAGCCAACCATTCTCAAAGTACTCCTCAAATGTTGGAGTTTCCTCATTGTACAACCACTTGGCTTCTTGCAAAAATGCTTTGCATAAATCTGCCCACTGAACAAAAAAAAAAAAAAAAAAAGAAAAATAGAGCAAGATTTTACGAGAGTATGTAGTAGACAAAAGCAGGGAATGAAATGAAGGGCTCGAGTTTTTACAGACTTACGGCTCTTGCAAGGTATTGAATGATGTCTACCCCATGTTCCTTGAGAGTTTCATAGGCCATTTCATTGACGGTGTTGTAGAGAGCTAGGAAGCATAGCTTCATATATTGTGGAAGGTTATCGAGAGCATTTATATCCCATCTACAATCAAATTTAAATGACTTTGAGACACAAAAAACCCAACAACCTCAATCGTAGAAAATGAGATATATATATATGTGTGTGTGTGTATATATAGCCCCAGGTCTAATTCTAGGGCTAGAATGTACCATAAGTATGTTTTAGAGTATATAATAAATATAATGTCAGTGTTCAGTTAACATTGTGTCACTACAATGATGAATATTGAGAAAATTGGAGAAAAAAACCAGTTACCTAGATTATATTAACGATGACAAAGGCTATAATTCAGGAGACAAACCTTTCAACAGCATCAGTGAATAGCTCTAGCTCATCCAAAGAGCCATAAACATCATAGACATCATCAAGGATGGTGATAAACGATGTGACTTTAGTGAGCACATTTCGGCAATGACTGAATTGACGCTCAGGGGTCATTCCAGCCGCAAAAAAGAAGCATTCCATAAGTCTATCTCTTGCAAAGTTCAGTTTCTTTGCTAGGCCAATGTCCATCCACCACCTAAAATATATGATAAAAAAGAATTAATTGCAAAAAGAAGTTTTCAGAGTTTAGGCAGTGAAGGTGGAACAAAATTTTCATTGAGAGATCGAAGTAGCACAGACAAGTTTGCTTCAAGAGGATCTGCAGCAGCTTTTTATGTATCAGTCAACTAGGTTTCACTGAAGTGTCTGATCTTATGGGACATGCCTTTAAAGGGTTGATTGAAGGTTTTTGAAATCCAACATAGCTAAGAATTTTCTATAACCTGAGGTGAGATGCCATAAGTTGATGGCCTTACCTGTACATGTCTCTGAGGTCTCCCTGCAACGTTGATTGGACACTGTTGAAGTTCAAAGAAGCTAATTCAAGTAGGATGCCATATGCATGTTCCTTACGGTCAAGTGCTTCAATGTACCACCTTGATTCAAGAGTTGGGATCCCACGGATCAAAGATTTCTCCAAAGAGTGATTTATGTATTTTGCCAGGCTAGTGTTTGAGTCCTCTGCAAGTTCCCTGAGGTGTTTGGTTGTGAATGATTTCGCCTCATCTAAAATGTTTTCCCCTTCATATGCAGCATGGGCAGCTTCATACAAGCTTAGCAGTCCCTTGACGTCAAGGCGAAGGTTTTCTGCAAAGTTCCCTTGGACGTCCAGGAAACTTTCAAAAACACCTGCATTATGCACTACCATCAATTATCATAACTACATTTTTAAAATCCGCTAGCGCACTACAAATTACTTCTGAACCAAATTAATTTTTTAGTGAGGGAAAAAGAAAGTACCTTGAGATACCTCATAGCCATGAAGTCTGAGGAGCCTAAAGCCAAGAGCAACTTCATGCAAACTAGCATTCTCTCTGCTTTCCTTGAAAGATGCCACTCTTTCCAAGGCTCTAGTAACATGAATTTCAAATTGGCAATCCAATCCCAGGCGCACAATAGTGTCCACTAATTCAAGAAGGGTCAGTGAATCAGTGGCTGCACCATCTAGCAAGTGCCGTACTTCAATTTCTAACTTCCTTTTCTTCCCCACATCTGTTTCTTCCTGTCACATAGAGAAGAGGGGGGGGGGGGGAGGGAGGGAGGGAGAGAGAGAGAGAGAGAGAGAGGCTTGGTAAGTGAAAGGAATTTTTTTTTTCTTTAATCCTAAGCTCAAAGAGACAAAGACCCAGAATCAGATATTGAAAAAGAAATGGTCAAAATTTTTTAGAATTGATTACAGACAAATTTGAAGTAGTGAAAAAAACATAGAGCACAAGTTTCACAAGTCGTTTCTTCTATTAATGTTTTCCTAACTATGTTTAATCACAAAGAGAAACACAAATGAAATAGCAAAAGAAAGAAACTCACAGCTTTGTCAATCCCCGAGTACTCCAAAAAATTGAAACTCCAAGTGCTGGGCTGGTAATTGGCTGATCTCCTCTCTATTAGTGCGGGGTGAATATGTGTGCTCATGCATCTAACATATCCAATATTTTTGCTATTTCCATGATTTTGTGCTGTTGATGCGGAGAAGGGGCTACAGGGCAGGACTGGAAGGCGCAATGCCATCTCAATCTAAATTACAATTACACAACTTGCGGGTTAAGAATTTTGATTAGTAATTATGTTTGTAGACTGCCAATCCTTTCTAATATTTCGTATTCTATTCTGTGTGAAGTAAATGCTTGAACTTTAAGGTTCAAGCACAATTGGCTAAGAAAACTTCAATTCTGTCGAACACAACCAAGGTCTGTAGCTTTCTTATAGTGTCTTTTAACTTTCTAAAACGTTTTCCTCGATGATTCAATTGTTCCGGTTTATTCATAGCTTTTAATCACGTCCTCTTTTTTAGTTATCATGTTGAATTCGATTAAATTCAATTCAAGTTGGATTGAATTTTTAAAAGTAAAATCTTTTCCGATATCAATTTTTTTATATACAAAATTTGAAATTAAAATATTTTTTTAAAGATTATTAATATCTAATTATTAAATTAATTAAAAGTCTGCCATTTTTAATAAATGATTGCTGATTCACAGGGGTTATTGTATGCGTGTCTTAATCCTATGTAAGAAAAAAAAAATCTGATTGTAATTTTAATTTCCCACGTTTTAATCATCTAAGTCACATGCAACGCCAACAACCACTACGTGGCATTTCTTCAGAAAGTCCAGGACTTTCTTCTGATCTTCTAAAACATAGGACCCCATGGCCACCGGCTCTGCTTGTCCTTATTCCAACATTTTACACATTTTTGAAAACTACTTTTAAATACTTATTTTTGTATTATGTTTTTAAATGAGTTAGTTAGCATCTTTAATGTAAAAAGTTATCACTTAAGAAGAAAACCTAAAGTTTGACTTGCACAATTTGATAGGAGTTTGATGAGATTTTAAGTCAATATATTTAACTTGACATACAATAATTATATATTTCAAAAATCTACACTAGCAAGAGATACAGATTACATATTAATTAAATTAATTAATTGGACTCGAAAATTAAGAAAAGACAAACTTAGGTCTGTCCGGAAACATTATTGAGGTTTCACTCATTTGAGAGTATGCGAGGTTTCACTACAAAAAAACTTGTATTTAGCCACAAATTTTACGACGAAAAGTTAAGAAAAATTCGTCGCTAAATTATTTAGCAACCAATTTTTCGACAAACCAGAATTTGTCGCTAATAACTCGTCGCAAAATTTTTCGACAAAAAATATGAAATTTGTCTCTAATTAGCGATCGATTATAGTTCGTCGCAAAATTCGTCGCAAACATTAGCAACCAAAACTTTTTAGTTGCAATTTTCCGACAAAATTTGCGACGAAACATTTTGTCGGAAAAATTTCCAACAATAAAATATTTGTTGCAAAAAATGTTGCACAATTTAGCAACCAATTATTTTTTGTTGCAATTTTCCGACCAATTTTGCGTCAAATTTCTCAACTGGAGGATAAATTAGCATCAACAAATTTTTTGTTGCAATTTAGCGACCAACACAACGACGAATAATTTTTGTCACAAATTAGCGACAAATTTTGAATAGTTTTTTGTTGCAAAATCTGCAACAAAATCTGCGACGAATTTATTTTCGTCGCAATTTGCGACAAAATTTTTTTGTGAGATATTTTGTCGCAATTCTGCGAGAAAATCAGCTTCGGCTTTTGCGACAAATTTTGCAACGAAATCTAAAAAATTCAGCAACAAATTTTGCAACGAATGTCAAAATCAGCGACGAATTTAGCGACGAATATAGAAAATTTGCGACAAAAAAATTTAATTTGTTTAAAATTTGCACCAAATTTCCATATATATCATATTCCTCCCTGATAGTTTCAACCAACCAGTTTATAAGCTAAACCACCAACATCATCATCAACAAATCATCCAGGGTACCATCGAACAGCCATGAATACGAAATTTATGCAGTATCTACTAATTCAAATAACTGACCATATAATAGTATGAATGAAATAATAATTAAAAAAACACTACCATCGTCATGAAATAATATTAAACAGTACTAAATAAGTTATAGAATATCGAATTTGTAGAAGTATAAATGAAATTCTAATGAGAAGTCTAATTAAAAATAAACGTGAAATAAAATTTGTTTCAAGAAACATTATCACCATCATCATCACCATTACCGTCACCGCCACCATCACCATCACCAAATATGTCAAAATCATCATCACCATCATTTGGAGGAGATAGAGAAGGGGGAATCGAACTTGAAGCGGAGACTAGCTGAAGATGCTGCATTATAAGCCTCTGTTGTGCGCGAAACTCTTCAAATTCATTGTCTCTTCGCAGCTGTTCAACGCGCATGGCTTGAATTTCATTGTCTCTTCGTTGCTGTTCTACTCGCATGACTTGAAATTCATTGTCTTTTTGTGCTAACAGCTCCTTCATGTGGCTCAACTCTTGGTTCATTTGCATTAATTCTGCTCTTACTGGTGTATGGCCGGAAGAACTTAGACCACTGAGTCTGCAAGTTCTGCTCAACGAGCCCATCCCAAGTACTCTTCCCTTCTTTGCTCCACCAGTTGCCTCGAGCCATAAAGTCATATCATTAACAGATGGCTCAGACGTTGCAGCATCATCACTACCACTAGAATTTCTAAGTAGAAGCTGGTCATATTTCTCCTGCATTATCGTATAAGAAATTAGAAGAAAAATGAAATAACAATATACTAAAATATCCAACGAAATTGAGAAGTGTCAATTAACAGTTGAACAAATTTCTAAAAAATCTAACAAATAAAGTAAGAATACAAAATTGTATTTCTCATTAAGCGATTGACAGTAAGCAATAAGACACAAAAATTATCTTTGTCAATCAAATATTATAAATTTAATACACTTATGGAATTAAAATTACACATACTTATAATTATATATTTTGTTGCTTAATCCATTAAAATGATATTTAGATAATGAGAAGTGTTGTAATTGAAATTAAAATTCGACTACTATTACGAGTTTGAAAATATAACAGATTGAATAAAGGAAAAAATTATACTATACGTGACATAATGAACCAACCATTTGGAATGGACGTAACAAATTTGATATTATCTATTTTCAAATTTTATTTTATAATGAAAAATATATATATATATGAATTTGAAATGAAAAGTTCAATTTAAGTATTTGAGAAATTATTGGAATTGACAAATCTATTAAATTCTTATTATAATGTTGTGATGATAAATTGAGCATAATATGTTCAAATAAAAGTTTTTATAAAACAATTTAAAATTTTAAAATTACATACCATAACCGTTCTAGCTCTCTCCCCACTCCAGCTCTTGTCTTTTTTCTGAAAAGTCCGTGCGAAAGTCTCTCTAAATGATGGCGGTGATCCCATTTCCTTGGTCTAAAAACAAAACACCGTTAGATGAATTAATGAAAAAATAAATGAATTAAATACAAAAGAATGGTAATTGAACCAAATTACCATTCTAATTCTATGCTCATCAATATTGATTGAGCCTCCCGCATAAGTAGCTGATGATTCCCCAGAATTATAAGCTCGATTTATTTTATTTTGCTCACTCCTTCGTTGGCTCTCATCGGAATCCCAGAAATTTAAAATGTTGAGCCAATTTTCTTCGGTGATGCAATGTGGCTTCTTTCGGCTCTTTTTGGCATGATTCAGTACACCTCGGATGTGATGACCGCATTTTTTTTTAAATATTCTTCTTATTTCAAGCTCCTCGGTCTCATCCCAATTGAACTTTCGCTAAAAAAAAACAAGTTGTTATATTTAATTTATACACTGAATTGTATATTTAAAATTAGAGACCTCATTTACCTTGAATTCTCTCCACCATAGCTCTTTGATATCATCTGGAGTACTTGTGTATGACATCGATGCTCCTCCCCAATGGTTGTTAATGATTTTATTCAACTCATGAATAACATACACAGAATTTGTGAATCTATCATAAAATTAGAAATAAAAAAAATGGTTAGTAAAAAAAATTTTTAAATAAACTAATAAATTGTGATAATATTTCATAATGTAATACTTACGAATCTCCGCAAGGGGATATCACCTCTCGCGTATCTTCCCCTTTAACGTGTGAATCTTGCATTGAAGGTACAATTGAAGGTGCAACGGATGGAAACGGTGAAGGTATATCAGTACAAGGCGAAGGGGCATGGGAAGGTGCAGCTGAAACGGACAGTGACGCCGAAGAGTTTGGTCTTGCATTAGAAGATCGTCTATGTCCTCCACGTTGAAACTGTAACAAGAGTTTTTTCTCGCAAGCAATGAATATTGAATGATTATAAAAAATATAATAGAGTATATGAAGAAACATACCATATTTAAATTGTCGTCAGAAATGATCTATAAAAAAAGAAAATATATTAGCAAATAATATTTCGAAATTGAAACATGAGGCACTAAATATAACATACAAATTGAGAAATTTAAAATACAAATCTAAATGTATTTTCACATGAAAACAGTCAAAAAAATTTTCATATGATGTTAGACAATTTTAATAAATTTTAAAAAAACAATACTTACCGACGATCAAAAATCAAAGTCATTATTGTCATCATCATCCTCATTATCAGAGTCATCAACATCAAATTCTTCCTCATCTTCATCCTCATCTTCATCATCTGTCTCCAAATCAGGTTCTTCATCGCCAGACTCATGAATTTCATTTTGATCCACATCTATCATTACTCCATGTGGATCTCGTAATGTTGGAATAATATATTCCTCAGTGTGAAACGTAGTGGCAACTTCCATTTGTTGATATGCCATGTCTTCCCAACGTTCCTCAATTTTCTTTCGTGCTTTCGTTTTACAAACAGCCCACCAATCAATTTTGTCACGTTTCAAAATTGTACATTTTCATCAGATCCCCAAAACAACATGCAACCATTCATGCATACATCAATTCTTTCCACCGGAAGGCCCAAGTCATTCACCAATTTTTTCATACTATAAAAGTCATTCGGCATTATATGATCACGAGGCAATACTTCTCCCATTACTTGAACAATATCATTGAAGCAATTCTCAGACATATTATGCTCGGCCTTAACATTTAACATTCTAGCCGTTAATGACAATTTAGTGTGGGTGTCACAACCAACCCATAACGGTTCATCTGCAGCTCTCAACATTTCTTGAAATTGGTTAGACAAATAATTCTCATCTTGCACATTCTCATCGACACATGTTGCTTCTACCCCCTCCAATGGTGATGCATAACTTGTAGGTACATCTTGATTTGTTGGTACATAACTAGAACTTGCATAGTTTGTTTGGGGAAAAAAATTTTGACCTGCTGCATCAAATACCATCTGCTGTTATGGATTTAACTGATCATAACAATTGTTATCCCCTCTACTTGAATAATCCAAATTTCGCACATACTATTCATCAGATATAAACGCTTCACCATGACAAGTCCAATTGTAGTAATTTAAAGTAAAACCAAATCTACAAAGATGTTCCCTAACTTTATCACATACATGAAATTTGCCATTACCACACTTTCTACACGGACACCTTAACTTATTTCCATCCATAAACTCAACTTTACTAGTAGCGAAATTCAAGAATTGTTCCACCCCACAAATAAACTCATCAGTTAAACCACGACGATCAGGTAAATTCTTATTATACATCCAATTTCTTTCGTTTTGCATTGTCGCTGTTAAAAAAAATAAATATTATAAAATATTAATAAATTAATATATTAACAAACTATATATTATACTGAAAAAATAACATTAATAAGAAATAAAGAACATCTAATAACAAAACATTTTAAAATTATTTAACATATTTTCAGAAAATTTAACAAATATAAAAACGTTGAGTCGGAAAAATAACAAAATAATTTATAACTATTGCATTTCACGAATTCACAACATACATACATTGAAACTAGGAATAAGGGATATAAAACAAAGAAAATAAAATAAAATATACGAAAAAAAATATATACCTCGACCGCTTGAAGACATGAATTTCTCCCCTCTAATCGAACAACACGTCCGATCAACGCAAACACATCTGCAATGCAAAACCATTAATGTTATTTAGAATTATTTTTGAATTTTTTTTAAATTAAATTATCTAATCTATTGACATAAGTTAAACCGCTTGCGAAATCATAAAACTATATCAATTACCACTCTATTAAAAACACACAAATTTTACTATTTTTAAATGGTTGTAAACTATTCTTGAATTATTAAATATAGGTCTCTATTTAATAATTCTAAAATGATCATAAATATTAAGTATAGAGATTAAATAAATACCTACAAATATCAAACCAATAAAATTACTAATTTCATAATTTTATGATTTTAAAATATGATTAGTTTTAAGAGATATGTTATCCAAAAAACAAAAAAAAACATAAAATGACAATTTTCCCCCTTTTTATTGACCTTAGTTCTGGCATACATTAGTGGCAATATTCAATGAAGATCCTACTTGGCCAATTAATCTAGATTCGAAATACCCTTCACAAATGATTCATTGGGACAAGTTAAAAGTGTGAAGTGTTGAATTTATATATTCTTAAATTTAACTCATTATTGAAATTAATTATAGCAATGAGAAAACGAATGTAAAACGTTTGATAAGTTATATTCAAAGAGAGAGTTGGACAGGGGCATAAGATATTTATTTAAATAATAAATATGGACCGGTACAAAATTATAGTTAAATGGGTGTAAAATATGTATAAATTATAAACACTAATTGAATTTTAAAAGATTGAGATGGTGCACTTGCCCACCCTGAACCCTACATAGGTCCGCCCCTGAAGTTGGAGATGCTTAAAATTAATAATAATTATTGGATGATTAAATTTAAGTCGTTATTGATCTTAGAGTTAATCTTTACAAAGAAAAATAGGATATAAAGTATTTAATAAGTTATAGAGGGTTAAATATAGAATAAATTGATAAAAGTTATTAAATTCATGTGTCAGTTATAGACCATTAGAGTTAGTTCTTACAAAGAGAAATAAGGCATATAATATTTGATAAGTTATATACACAGAGAGAGTTAGATATAGATAAGGTTAATAATAATTCTTGGATGATTAAATTTATGTTGTTATTAACCGTTAGAATTAATTTCACAAAGAAAAATAGGATATGAAGTATTTGGTAAGTTACACATGGAGAGAGTGTGTTGAATATTGTTGGTAAAAGTTGTTAAGGTACTTTTGTAAGTTAATATTGCATAATAATTTCTAAGAATGGATCACATTATTTTTTAACTATTGTTGATGATTATTCAACTTGTACCTAAGTTTATTTAAAAAAACTTAAATCTAAAAGTTTCTAGTTGTTAATTTATTTTTTAATCAAACCAATCGTCAATTTGACATAATAATTTCTTGTATCATTTCTGAAAATGCGAATATTTTTTCTTAAACTCCAAATCATTTATTCAGACCATAGTTTTGAATTTCTTTTTAAACAAATTCAAACATGGTTTCATGAAAATAGAATCATTCACCAACATAGTTCTATTGCAACCCCCAACAAAATGGCATTGTTACCAGCATAAGTATCAACATTTACTTCATGCAATATTAACTTTTACAAAATAGGATATGAAGTATTTGGTAAGTAATTGTAGTTTAACTTACAAAAGCAGCCCAGGGGAGGGGCGCTGCCCCTCCCCCGGTGGGCCCCGCCCGCGTAGATGCGGGCGGGGCCATCCCGTCGGCCGGATCTCAGCGAGGGAGGCGCTGCTGCGCCTCCCCCGCGGTTGAAAGCAGCCCGGGGGAGGGGCGCTGCCCCTCCCCCGGTCGGCCCCGCCCGCGTAGATGCGGGCGGGGCCATCCCGTACGAGATCCGGCCTCTGTGGCCGGATCTCCGCGGGGGAGGCGCTGCGGCGCCTCCCCCACCGTTGAAAGCAGGCCGGGGGAGGGGCGCTGCCCCTCCCCCGGTCGGCCCCGCCCGCGAAGATGCGGGCGGGGCCATCCCGTCCGAGATCCAGCCTCTGTGGCCGGATCTGGCCGGATCTCAGCGGGGGAGGCACTGCGGCGCCTCCCCCGCCGTTGGAAGCAGGCCGGGGGAGGGGCGCTGCCCTTCCCCCGCCACGATCCGGCGGCATTGCCGCCCGAACTAGAGAGAGAGAGAGAGAGAGAGAGAAAGAGAGAGAGAGAGAGAGAGGGGGGGAGAGAGAGAGTACCTCGTTGGAGGGAGACCACCGCGGGGAAGAGAGGGAGAGGAGGATGAGAGGGAGAGGAAAGTGAGGAAAGAGAGGTAGAGGAAAGGAGCATTAAAAATATTTTGCAACCGATTCAGCGACGAACACCTGTTCGTCGCTGAAATCAACGACGAACACCTGTTCGTCGCTGAAATCAACGACGAACTAGGAGTTCGTCGCAGAAATCAGCGACGAACAGGGTGTTCGTCGCTGAAAGCAGCGACGAATAGGGCGTTCGTCGCTGGAGTCAGCGACGAACTGCTCGTTCGTCGCAGGGATCCGCGACGAACAGCGCATTCGTCGCAGCGATCCGCGACGAACAGCGCGTTCGTCGCAGCGATCAGCGACGAACAGGGCGTTCGTCGCTGAACTCAGCGACGAATAGGGCGTTCGTCGCTGGAGTCAGCGACGAACTGCTCGTTCGTCGCAGGGATCCGCGACGAACAGCGCGTTCGTCGCAGGGATCAGCGACGAACTGCTCGTTCGTCGCTGGAATCAGCGACGAATAGCGCGTTCGTCGCTGACTCCAGCGATGAACAGCGCGTTCGTCGCTGAACTCAGCGACGAACAGCGCTTTCGTCGCTGAAGTTTGCGACGAAAAGAGTGTTCGTCGCTGAAGTCAGCGACGAACTGCTCATTCGTCGCAGGGATCCGCGACGAACAGCGCGTTCGTCGCTGATAGGTGCGACGAACTGCGTGTTCGTCGCTGAAATCTGCGACGAACTAGATGTTCGTCGCTGAAACGTTGCTGATATGCGCAACCAATTTATTTTTTGTCGCTCAAATCTGCGACAAATTCGTTTTCGTCGCAAATTTAGCGACGAGCAATGATTTCGTCGCTAATTTAGCTACGAAATTTTTTTCGTTGCTAATATCGTTGGAAAATGGTGATGAAATGTTTATTCGCTGCCAAATTCGTCGCAAAATAGCAACAAAAATAATTTGTCGCAAACGTCCGTCGCAAATACCGTGTTTTTTTGTAGTGTTTCAATGTAAAAGATTATGGATATAATAATAAATTAAATTTTTTATATAAAATAATTTGAAATGTATTTATAGAATTGTATTTTTTATTAAACTTTTTTATATTTATAAAAAAATTATTACAAGTTATTTTATTATTATTATTATTATTGATGAGATATGGCCAAAGACCCATTACAAACCCAACACCAAACGAAGAAACATACTCGATCAAATCAATCAACATGATAAGTATGACTTAGAGTTATCTAGGAAGGAAACAAATTTTTATGTAAATTCAAACTTCCCTTACGTGGATAAGAATCTTCTCTATTATTGTAACAACCCCACAGAATGAAGAAACATCCCTTAGCAAGCACACTAGATAAGGCAAGAAGCTCCCATGATTGAAGGAGTTCCCTTAACCTTCAATACGGTGTTTCTCTAAAGGGTCTTTGACCATGATTCCCATAATCTTGGAGATTCTTAATAATCTCTTCAATAGGAAATTAGGGTTTCAAGACTCTTAGTACCCTACTACACTTTTCAAGGACCGCAGGTATATAAGCGCATATCGGATGCCACCCAGATAAGTTCTTAGGAATCTAACACGTCAAGCACATCGGCAATATAGAGCCGAGACATATCTTTTCTCAGTTTGTTTACCATACCCTACAAAATCACTTTCCGACTTAGGTGTTGGAGTCTCCTCTACTGCCGCTCCCTCCAGCGTATTTGCAGGCTTTAAGTCTCAAACCGCATCTCATTTCTGGGCTCCTACTCAGACAGGCAGAGTAGGTATCTAATGAGAAAATCCACCTCCATCAGATTCTTGCTTTCTGTGGGAAGCAGACTAGAGAAAATCATGTCTCACATTTTGTATCCCAAAAAGCCATGTCCCCAAATAGAAAGACCAGAATAGCTTCCAAAACTGCATCTATGTAGGAAAGATGCCTTGCTACACCAACAGACTTTGTCCGGCCATCAACCCTTATTAATCTTGCAAATCCATCTACCGTCCAAGTTCAGTAGTAGATACCTCAACAGCAGAACCAATCTGTTCAAATATCTACTCCTACCTCTCCTAACGAGCTTTACCGTTCTGAAATGAAGAGGCTCGCTTCGAGATTGCATGACATGAGTAGACAATTGGAGGACCTCAGCCATACCCACTGGCAAGAAAGCCCGCCCTCTCCTCAAAGGTCAGGATACTCATGCCTACTTAGGCTTCTCCTCCAAGTGGACCGAAAGCTATTAGTGACGTCCCAACATAATCTTGATGATCTTAAAAAACAAGTGGAAGATCTTGTGGCCACCGAACTCAGGCACGCCAATGTTAGACCGAGTGAGACCACTCGCCATGCAACCTATACCTTACCCTTCGACTCAAAAATTTCTGCCAAGCCTATGCCACGGGACGTGCTACTTCCTCACATAGAGAGATATGATGGGACAACTATCCTCATGACCATGCAACATATTTTATGATGACTATGGTCTCAAGAGATATGTCTTACACAGTCATGTACAAACATTTTCTCATGACACTCAAGGGCAATGCCTTGATATGGTTCAACTTTTTGTCACTGATCGGCATCAAAAGCTTTTCTCAACTGAGAGAACAATTCGAAACCCATTTCGTGATCAGTTAGGAGGTCAAGAATTCTACTTATAAGTAGAGAAGTACAAAGCTACTGAGGAAGTGGAAGTGTTCAACAAGCATCAATACAGAACAAGTAGGAGTGATCATAGTCATTCACCTTGACATCATTCCCCCAAGAAAAGCTGACCGACACTCCCGCCTAATTGCAAGTTCAATCACTACAAGCTGTTGGACGAAGCTCCCAACTAGATCCTATTACAAATAAGAGACAAACCATATGTACAGTGGTCGGGGCGCCTCCCAAGCGATGACACTAAAAGGGGATTGGACTAGGTATTGTCATTTTCACTGAGATGATGGCCATATGACAAATAAGTACCGCAAGCTAAAAGACAAACTTGAGATCCTAGTCTGTGATGGTAAGCTCCAAAATTTCGTTTATGATGATCATGATAATAACTCTCGTTGAGCACCACAAGGTTAGTGACGAGGGGATGCAACGTATGAGCATCGTGTAGAAGACCAAGCAAAAAGGGTGCTCCTACACATAGGAACCTTGAGTCCACCCCTAGTGGTTTCTTTGCCCAAGAATAATCTAACTGCCACTCCATTCGACAACATGATCTTAGCCCCGATCTTTCAGATGGCCGGATCATCTACTTCTAACAAAACTCGTGTCGAAAAAGAAAAAACACCCAAAAGGCCCATTATCGATAACTATGACCTCGTGAGAATTCAATCAGGCCATGATGATCCCTTGATTATCACAGCAATGATTGGTCAATTAATAGTTAAAAGAGTCTTGGTCGATCAAAGAGTGAGATGTAACCTCCTATACTGGGATGCCTTGAAAAAACTGGGTTTCGATCGCTCACATCTGTAATCTCATGGCAGACAAGGACTCTCATACGAATAGCTATACCCAGAAAGGATTCATTTTCCTTCCGGTTACATTGGGGACACCGCCAAACTAGTCTATTGCGACCACTACATTCAACGTAGTGAAGTTCCCATCTTCATATAATGCGATCCTAGGCCGACCTAGCTTGAATGCCCTAAAAGCGCTACCAAGCATGAGATATATGAAAATTAAATTTAGTACATCTCTCGACATCAAAACTCTCAATTGTAATCAAGATATCTCTACTCTGCTTGCTTAGTAAACTTCGGTTCCTCATCATCGGTCACATAATCATTTTTTTTTTGGGGTTAGATAAAGATATATTTTTGAGACAATGTAAGAGCGCAAAGAGGAAAAAAGGAAGATCTTACTTCTGAACTTGAAAATATTTAGGGGTGACCTTGCATATATTACAATTCAAGAATGACGGGTGTAATCCCCTTTTAGTATTAATTTTTAGAAGCTGTGTTGCTTCTCAAGCTGAACAGGTTCAACAACCAAGGACAGAATCTGCTTCTGGGATCTTGAATTCTGAGCTCCATGCCCATCTCCATGTTGGTATATACAATGACACACCCGAGAAACATTTATAGCCATGTCAATAAAAACTTTAGGGAAGGCAGAATCGCCATTATTATGTTCTTTGTACATCTTCTTCCATGTCTCATCAATAACACCTCTTAAGTACTCACGTGCAGCCTCTTCACTCTCTCCTCTTTCGTTCATGTACAATGAAATTGAATTTACCGATTCTCCTCTCTCTAACTCGGCCTGTAAAATTATTACCAAACACACGGAAAAAGATAAATACTAGCTAAATTAAGTTCACGTTCTATAGCTAAGCTACTCATGAAGTGGAAGCATACATGAGAAGTAGCTAAATCGTTGCATAATCTGAAAATGATGGATGGCCATCTCAAGATGTCGTGATACTTCTCCAAGCAGTCCAAAGCTTCCTTTGTGATATTTGGAGAAGCTAGAAAATAGGAATGCACAAGTATGACACACCCAGATACCGAAAGCCAACCATTCTCAAAGTACTCCTCAAATGTTGGAGTTTCCTCATTGTACAACCACTTGGCTTCTTGCAGAAATGCTTTGCATAAATCTGCCCACTAAACCAAAAAATAATAATAATAATAATAAATAGAGCAAGATTTTACGAGAGCATGTAATAGACAAAAGCAGGGAATGAAATGAAGGGCTCGAGTCTTTACAAACTTACGGCTTTTGCAAGGTATTGAATGATGTCTACCCCATGTTCCTTGAGAGTTTCATAGGCCATTTCATTGACGGTGTTGTAGAGAGCTAGGAAGCATAGCTTCATATATTGTGGAAGGTTCTCGAGAGCATTTATTTCCCATCTACAATCAAATTTAAGCGACTTTGAGACACACCAAACCCAACAACCTCACACTACTAGTATTCTACTGTTGCATAATGCCCTTTTACCTTGCCTAATAAGGCTTTCACGTCAGTGTTCATTGTTTATGATACAACAGCAGACTCTTTTTCTCTAGATGTATTTTCTTCAACTAAATGGTAGCCAATTGTGGAGAATGGAAGAGCTATCTGAAGGAACTAACGAAGCCCTTTTCGGATTTACAAGGACAAGAAAAGATCATTCCTAGACTCCTCAAATCAATACCATGAAGTTCAATTTGAAAGACAAGCTTAGAGATTATGCTTCTTTTGAATCTGGAATAATAAAAATCTAAGAAAATCAATTCCCGAACCAAAAACACAAATAACTCTACCCCTTTCAGCAATGCGGAAAATAACCCAAGCATTGGAAATAGTGCATTTTAATCATCACGTGACCCCGTCCTCTCTCAAATAAAACTTCTGTTATTCACGAGTAAAATAATCAAAACGGCAACATTATTGATTCAACAAGGGCTTTGCGGATATACCATTTGAGAATAAAAATTTTAAATGGCTCATCAATTATATAGGAACTGAGAGGCTTTAGCTCTCTTTTTTAAGTGTCTCCTATTTCTCCAACTTGCAGTGACATTCTCACTGTCTAAAAACCTTCTCACACTTCTCACCCTCTCCCATATGGCTAGACCATACCCAGCAAATTTAGCTTCCATACATGACAGAACACATGTAGAAGGTTATTGCGTTCATCATTTTGACCAAAATTAGCACATAACCATTGAAGATCAAGAAAAAAGCAAATCACAAGAAAATCACATTTGACAAAATCCAACCAGAAGAACTTCAACTACAAGAACTATAAGAAACACGTCACTTAACACAGTATAAATGATTCTGCTCTACAAGGTTTGGGACATCAACAGAGTCAAATGCACACGTGTTCTAAGGTGGATGGGAAAAGAATTGAGCTGAGAACCCTATCACTACGACCGGCAGATGTACTGAACCTCAACTTTTCCAGGAAAGCATTTGATCACTAATGGAATCAATGTGGTAATATTCACCAACTTTCGATTCCAGACAAATCAGATACGACGCAAACACAATAGCTAGACAACCAAACAAGTTCCAGAAGAATAACCTTATGCCATATTCAAAATCATTGTATAGTTAAATTAGTTAAAATTCTACACATAGGATCCCACACGTTAAGTAGCAAATTCTAGCTGTCCTGTCCACAATAAGATCAAAAGCTACAAGTATGGAAATTGGTTGGGACTAAAGCAAGCACAAAGATAATCACAAATAAGGAGAAGAAATGATTCCATAACATAAATTCATGCACTAAAGATGCTTACAAACCCTTCCTCCAGGGACATTCCAGAGTGGACACAGATTGATGGGAAATTACACTCGACAAGTAACTTGTTCAGCTCAGCCGCACTGTTCACACTATTTACAAATATAACAACTTCATCGAAGTCCAAGGCATCAAGACCATGAAGGTGAGATACCTATCAGTCAAACTATAAATGAAAAAGAATTATGAGCAGATAACAAACCTGTACAAGACCATACAAGACCATGAAGTGTAAGTTTTGACTCATTGTCCAAATAAATTTCCCTTGGCTGAAAGGAACAAATGTCATAGTAAAGCATATTAGAGGCCGCAAATGGAATCCAGTAGAATCTATGATGGCTGACATCCCCTCGCAGATTCTTCGGGAAAGTGACACCGTTGTACTCCTAGATATGACCTAACCAAAGGAGCCCCAAACCCAAAACCCAAGAGATTTCCTAGAGGAAGGTGGCAAAGAGCTTAGAAATTTGGAGTGTGAGAAATTTTATCTAAAAAAATAAGTAAAAAAAAAAAAAATGAACACGCTTAATTCCTTATGAGTAGGGACAGTACCAGAGACCCAAATCGAATTTTATTGCATTGCCCAACCCTATTAGAGCCAATTTAACAACTGATTAAATGTCGGTACTGCCAAAACAGAACGACATTGGTGTGCTGGAGCCACCGCATTTACTAAAAGACACCTATCTCCTGCAGATTGCTTGAGTTATGAAAAAGGATGACTTCAAAATTCAAGTAGAGCTGGCCATGGAACATTACATCTTGCATAAATTTTTTGCTAACTGGGCGAATTTCCTTGCTGAGTGTGGCTGAGAACATCATAACTTGCTAATCATGAGGAGTCATTTTGAAAATCTCCTGCAGATCTCTCCTCATGTCTGCAATTAACAACAGAAATAAATGTGAACTTCCAATAATTAACCAAACAAATAAATGAGGTGGAACAACCTGCTAAGGAGACCAAATGATTATAGGAGGACATACCAAGAGACTCGAGCATCTTGTCACATTCATCAAGAATGAAGTGCCTCACATTCTTCAAGGAAAGATCCTTGTCTCTTGCCAGTGCCAATATCCTACGAGGTGTTCCGACAACAATGTGAGGGCATTCATTTTTCAGCAAATCTTTGTGAATTTTGATGTTGACTCCACCATAGAACACACAAACTCTAATATCTTGCAAGTATGTACTGAATCTCTGAAACTCGTGATAGATCTACAAAAGACATGAAGAGTAGATAAGCAACCAAACACTCCTAACTGATTAAACACTTCAACAATAATCAATTGCTCTTTACCATTTTGAAAAAAGAAAAGAAAAGAAAAAAGAACACTGTATTGGAACTCCAATACTGGTTTGTACCCACATTAATTAAAGAGAGATAGAAAGATAAGACCAAATCCTTCTTGATATCGTGACAAGACAGTGGCTAGGAATCCACATGTCCTGCTCAGCAATGAAAGCCAAGTGGAGGACAACCAAAATTGACATGGCTAGGAATTCACAACACGGGCAAATCACCTCGCCAACCGGAGGACGACGAAATCCAAGGTGGCAGGGTCATTCAACGCTTATATCTATATGGTTAATAAGTTAATATTGAGAGAAATTGTTGTGAAAGTGTACTTAACCAAATATATGTATCCATTGTTCAAAAGTCAATGCTATGCCAACTATTTGCTATATTCATTGTGAGGTGACATAACCAAAAGAAGGAAGAGTGGTGGTGGAACAAAGCCTTGGTCGACTACATTTTTGAGTTAGTTGACTGTTGATCAGGTAGTTGGTTGACTAAAATCTCCTTTTTAAAAAAAAGAAAAATTGTTTATAACTTATATCAATTAATCCCAACTCTCTTCTTAGTTCAAAAAATTTATTTTTGTCCAAGGGTTTTGTTAATATGTTTATTCTAAAATTATGTCATTTTTGAGCTGAGTCTTAGCTAAAAGGTTATATCTTATCAACTAAGTGGTAATGATGGTCAATTAACTTTCAAGTTTGATAGTCCTCCAAGAAATTCAATGCTTTGTCCCTGCCTACATATAAATCTTATCAGGTGATTCCAATTATAATGCTTGGCAGAAATACTCCTTTAAAACAAAATGCTAATCATTAATATCATGATGCACTATCACAACAAGTAGGCACAAGAGAGTAAGTTCCCAGACCTTGCCAGCACAATCCTTAAGAATGCCAAATGCACGGATAATAGGCTCAGGCATTCTCTCCCTGTCACCTCCAATCTCAAAGTTCTGCAACTACCTAGTTTGAGCACCCCACAACCTAATAAAAGAACAAAAATCAAAAGATAAAAATCAAAAGACAAGTCCTTATATTTAATTCCACAAACTAATGAAAACAGAGCTTCTCAAAGTTGCCACAGTACATCACAAACACAATTTGCAAAATAGAAGAATGACGGGACAGAAATCCAACACAGAAATGCATATGTGCATATGCAAAATAAAAGCCTATAACTGGTGCGATATAACAGACCACCATAATATAAAACCCGAAGTGGAACAACAGACTGCACACTCACAATGCTACTTTATCTATTTGTCAATGCCAAAAAAAAAAAAAAAAAAAAAAAAAAAAAAAATTCAGCTTCCGACTCATTTAGCCTAGGTGATCCTTGCTCAGCAAGCTGTACTCATGAAACCCAGACCCCAATCAAACTGGGCATGTCAAATTGGAGATCTATCCGCATTTCAATGGCAACCAGAGAAATATGCAGTGCAAAGACACCACAGCATACCAGGAACAGTAACTCTATAATGGCCACCAGAATTTCTTCCTATACCTACACCACAGAACTGGATATTCCCCCCCCCCCCAAAAAAAAAAAATAAAAGCATTATAAACAAGTAGCCATTTCATACAATGTAGCATTAGAATAAACCAGAGCCATATCTGAACCAATACTCGACATAGAAGCCAACACTTACAACTAAAAAGGCCAGAACCCTGCACCAAATCAGAACAGTGTAAATCTTTTTGCTCTTGACAATGAAAGGATGCAAAGTCCACTGCAACAGAAACAAGCTACATAATTAGCAATATACACTTTTTTAAACATGATGGCTTTAATAAGGTGCTCTCATTTTATGCTTGAGAGAAAGGCAAATGCACTAAAGCTGGTGCATATTTGAAAGTTAGTTGTAACCTATTTCCACCCACCCTCAATGCTAAAACAATGGACCATCAAAATTCTACGACACAGCATGCTTTGGAGAGCCTGGCGGTTTTTTATTTTCTGTGTTTCCTTTTTTTTTTGGAAATACATGCATATCAACTTACAAGGAACCATTAAACATCATTGTTAGGGCACCTTCCCTGTTTCAACTATGTTGAATGGTCTTTAATCTCAGTTGATGATTCTTTTGAGAGCATATTCAATGCACATGTTTTCATACTCAGCGTCTGCAAGAGAGTTATTTTGTCACCACTATCTATGTCGATGACCTCCTCTTGTTGGACATCTTCCATCTCAACCGCCTCCTGCAAAGGAGGAAGCATTAAGTATGCACCAAGAAAATACAATCTTAACATTACAAACTGATCAGGGAAAAAAAAAAAAAAAATCTCTCGGAATAATGAAAAGGAGTGATGGGTTTTAATTAAGGTTTCAAATCTCCCACTCCCTTTGAAATGCCATATTTTAAGATCTTTTAAAAAGGAAAAATGCGTTGAAAATATATACCATCTCATCCACATCGTCCAGTATTGCCTCACTGTGTTGCACAAACATTGGTACTGGTTGGTCCTCAACACCCTTCCCCTCAGCATCTATTATAGCAACATCTTCAGACTGACTTTAACCCTCCTGAATTGGTTTCTTGATCCCCTGCTTAGGACCATAAATCAAGTCAGTCTTTCAAGATTTGCAAAGCAGAAAGAAGATTAATATGCTTCTTTGCCCAAAAAGATATTTGAAATCACCTTCGGAACAAGTTGCTGCTGCATGCTTGCCATCAGTGCAGCAAACTTCCTAAACATCCAAAAAAATTCAGAAGGAAAAGAAAATCAATTAAAAAAAACCGAGAATATAAACCAAAAGTCCCAAAAATGGGAAAAGAAAGATAAACAATATGGCCAAACTAATTACTCAGTGAGGAGGTCAAGGACAGACCTAGCAATAGGCCGATGCACTGGAATGGGTGGATGATTGTTCTCAGACAAAACAGTTTTTCCGAAATTAATAGAAAAAAATAAAAATCAAACGGTATGAAAAAAAATTGGGGAACCAAAATACTACTAATCCCTTGACTATCAAGATTCAAAAATTAGGTTTTTGAAAATTACTCTGATAAGCCTCCCTTGTTGGCTGCAAAGGGAAAAGGTACTGCAGCTCCTCCAATTATGTTGCGATTAATAGTACTCAATGCCCTCCGATTATGCCCCACTAAATCTCTTGATTGTGTATTTCATTGGTTTTCACACATTGTAAGTTGGTTGGGACCGTCTCTGCATAGGTCTTTTCTCCTCTCTTTTGCGCCTTGGCAAAAGAACGGAAAAGAGAAATAGTAATTAGGCAGGGAGAATAGCTCCGGTGTGTTTCAAATTTCAGGTTGCGGCAGACGAGGCGGACAGGAAAGACAGAGAAGTAGAGTGGTCGGACGCGGCGGTCCAAATGTATAACCAGAGCAAGGAAAGGGGGCTGGATGTATATGAGGGTAGGTCTGAGGACAGATCTCGGTCGCCTGGGGATCGGAGCAGGTTAGGTTTTCTTAAGAGAAGGAGATTGAGCAAGATCAAGAGAGAGAGAGAGAGATACAGAGAGGGAGAGAGAGTGAGTACAGGGGGGTTGGTTTTCTTTTCTGGGGTGCTGGGGTTGCCTGAGGATCGGAGGTGGCGGGGAGGATAAGAAGGTAGAAAGGGAGAGAGGGGAGATAGAGAGAGGCAGTAAGAGAGAGGGAAGAAGCTACTTACCTGATCGAGCAGCGTGAGCAGGGCAGGAGAGCCGCTGGAGCTAACGACAGTGGGCTGTAGGCGGAAGGAGCAAGCACGATCGACCTGGTAGAGAGAGCGTGCAAGAGAGAGAGAAGGAAAGGGTGTTGAGCCTAAGTGACGAAGAAGGTTTTTGCAGGCAGAGAGAAAGAGGTGTATGCGTGTTATGCCTTTTGCAGGCAGGACAAGCAAAGAGGAATGGCTCCCCTCAACTTCTGTACGCGAAGAGACGGAAAGACACAGAAAACCCATCTTCGACCAACTCAGCAATAACATCGAATTACTTTTCGCCAAATGGAGAACCTTTGCCAAGGTGGAGGACGACGAAAATCCACGTGGCCAGGAGTTCAAAGACACTTTTATATACTAGGAGCACCACCTTTTTTTAGTTTGTGCTCCATTTACATAGTCAAGAAGGCAGAATACAGCAATAAATAGAAAGGCAGAAGCTGTAAAGCTAGTACCGTGGGATATGGCCATCTATAGTGCGAATTCCACCAATTTAGTAGCACATTCCTTGCATCCCTTGGTAGCTTTCCTTTCTTTCTTTTCTTTAAGAATTCTTTTCTCAAACTGCTAAGGTAGCCACTGTACTTTCGCAGAAGCACTTCTTTCAAATCTTGGTGGCCTGAATGGGCACCTGAAGATTCTTGACTTTCAGAAACTTCTGCTTCTCCACAGCTCAAATCCTCTTCCGAAGTCCCAGGGGCATAAATCATCCAAGTACATGCACAATTTAACCATGTACAAAGACCATACTGCACATCCCAGTCTATCACCTATCTGCTTTCCAACTGATGATCTGAAATTTATAATGTTCAACATATTAATCCTACTTTATTTTAACAACAAATCAAACAGGACACAAGAACCATAGAATTGAATTCAGTCACAGCAAGACAACAAACTTAAAAATATAAATCGCATAGCATGTACACAAAATGAAAATTATATCATTAAAGTAATAGTGCAACAGAATAAGATATCAAAGACTAGAGTTACATAAATAAACATTCATTTGGGGGAAAAAAGGATGAAGCTTTAAGTTTAAAATAGGAAATGGGCAAAAAATAAAGGTTCTCAAAGAAAGTAAATAGCCACCGGCATCCTCCTAATAATATGAAGATATACTAGCATTAAAATAAGAACTTCCAGAATGCTAATGACACCTAACATAACTAAAATTAAGGCCCTGTACTAGGGCACCAGTGAAAGTTTTCACATAATTGTACAACCTTCTCTTGGTTCTTTTCTATGGTCCTTACTCGATTTTAGGCCTTGCTGCAGATTAGATGCCATTTCCCTCGGCCCTTAAGAAGGTAAGGCAGTGTTTAGATGTCCTCTATCGTGTTTAATCCATGCAACACCATTACCAGGATTATCTTTAAATGGTTTTTCTAAGTGGGCATTCTTAGTTTAATATATGCTGCTCTCCAAAGTGTACTAATAGAAATAGATTTTCAATTGCACAGAAGATAATAGAGACCATTTCTAATCTGCACTGGAGAACAATTAAAGATCAACACATTTCAAGCTACAGAGGTAACATAGCATATCACAGATATTTATGAATGATTATGGTGTAAATCCATGACCACTGAAAGGGGGAAGCAAAATAAAAACTTTTTAAAAAAATCATGTTACTCTAAATCAAGTGTAAGGAAACAAGTAAATCTTCCACATAGAAGACACCCAACCTCAAGACTCCACAAGTATGCACATTGATAAAGAAGTAAAAAGGAAGAGCATGCAGAACACATGCAACTATTGCAGAATTCTTTGACACTTGACAGTTAGGCTTGCATCCAGGCTGCAGTTGGTGCACTTGAAAGCAACCAAACTGAAAATGTACCTACTGGATATGAAATCCTCAAGTCCATTAGTTAGAGATACCACAAGAAGCAAGGAAACTCAATCACTGGTAAACAATAGCTTCCCCAAAAAGCACCAAGTAATATTGGTGTAGCACAAAAATAGTATTTTAGGAGCATTTCTTATTACTTTCAAGAAGAATATTATGAGACTATGTTTCCTCTGACAAGGATTTTAGAAAACTTTGTTTAAATATTTGTTTTGATTCGATATGATTTTTGTTTCTAAATTTTTAGTGTTTGTGGCCTACAAATAAAGACCTGGCATTTCTGTATATGAGAATCTAATTACAATTCAGTAAATTGTCATCTGGTTTCCTTCTTGAATTCTTGCTTTTCTCTCAATTTAGTCTAAGATCTATCTATTTTCTGCATTAATTCCTCTCCTCCTAACCTCCTTTCTTGTCAATTGGTTCACACCAAAAATTCCCGTCTTCAAGGATCTAAAATGTAAACCCTCTAAGCTAAGCTCATGTCATACTCTTTTTGACTTGGAAAGCAACAATGTAGGCTCCATTTTGGCAGTTAACACTTAAGGGTAACGAACTTAATACAAGGGTAACTTTTCTTACACAGGGAAAAAGATAAAAGAGGGGAAAAGACTAGAGGGAAAAGAAGGGAGCTAGGTACTTGTTTACTTCTACTCCAATTCTAGTACAGAAAATAATCAATGTGTAACATTTTACTTCCATTATAATTTTACTATTTTTCCCTTTCTCTGATAACCTACAAAACCGATTTACATCTAGTATGTCCATCCCAAATATCAGTCTAATAAAAGCAAGGCACATAAAGTTCAAGCAGCAGACATACAATTAGCAATATTTTCCAAAGCACAACTCTTTTGCTTACAAATTTCAAAACATTTTCTTCTGGAATCTAATTTTACATATTAAGCACAAAGGTGATTACATAACAACTTGGAAGAGTATGGCTGCCTAATTGATCATATTCCACATGAAGCCTTCATCACTACTTTCATCAAATAGAAATAAACTTTCATCCAACAACTCAAGTTTCAATTGCTAAAAACTTTTATTCTGATCAAAGAAGTTGATTTTAAATTTATTTAAATAAGATAGTTCAACCAAAGATGCAGTTGAGATAAATAGACATGGGATTACCGTGGCAACGTTCACTTAGGAGTGTGAATAAACATAAACTTCATAAGTTGACATACATGGTAGGGTGGAGCTCTATTTTGACCATATGTTATACTTGACATCAACATCAGTTCCCACAAGCACTGCCAAGACCAATATGGTCCTCTCCTCCCTCCCCAACTACTACAGTAATCATAGATTGGTAAAAAATTCCTTGTATCTGTAGCCAGCAGTTCCTGCATAGTTTAGTTGTTCTTTTTCTTTATCACACATGCATTAACATAAGTGCAGAATGTGGCAGGAATTTTTTCAGACACATCTAACATATAAAAGGCACATAAAACAAAAATTTTCATCATGTGGCTGAAGAAGCCTGGAGCAAAGCTGTCCAGTTGATATTCATAAACCAAGCAATGCCACCATTCTACTGGAAATGTCATTCCATTTCATCACACTTTTGTTTTAAGCCTGTAGATGAAGAAATGCGTTCCTCACATGGTCATTTCTTTTTTGTTTTTATTGGGATAGTCAATTCCTTTTAAGTTAAAACTGAGATAACTAAACTCAAAATAGAAAATGGGGAGCAGCTGTTTGCATCTTAGTGGTACCAGGTTTCTTGTCCAACTTGGTTGGAGGGCGAAGTCTGCACTTCCTCTCAAGAGAGAGAGAGAGAGAGAGAGAGAAGGGGGTGTGGTTTCATGTTGACATGAGTAACAGGCTACATGATGCAATTTGACATATAATTGATTCTAACCTCATTTAGCTATACTCATATAACAAATATAACAAGGTTGATTGAATTACATATCCACATATATATTAAAATAATATTAATTTAGTGCTATAACACCCATGTTTGTGTCTTATTCTCCTGAAGTTTTCATATCAACATGTCTGCTTATGTCAGGTTCTGTGCTTACTAGATGCTACATTGACAACGAAGTGCAATCCATATAAAATTACATCAAATAGTCCATAGGAGGTTCAGACAAGGACAAATTAACTAACAGTATAGGGAGGCCAAGAAGCTTCAAACATGAACAAAGATGTTGAGATCCTCACAAGGACAAATGAGCTTACAGTGAAGGGGTATAAGTCACAGCACAAATTTGCAGATAGATACATAGAAATATTCTAAATTATTTTGTTTAGAAGTAGACCAAGAGGTAAAATGGCAACTACTTGGAAGAATCATATCAAATATTAAGTTCATTACGATGATGAAAACAAAATATTGATAAAATGGAAAGAGAAAAAGTGTGATACCGACCTTACTGTTTGCAAGAGGTTGTTATTATACAATTAATTAACAAAGATTTTAGTAACAAGCTGTTTTAGGGCAACACATTCAGTAATGTAAATTAAACATATTTTTAGGCATACACTTCTAATATAAACACCTCAGCCGGGGAAAATTATTACACCACAGTTAATGCAGTGGCCACAGACCCATACAATACCGAATTTCAAAAAAACTAATAATAAAAACGTATTAAGTAATCCTTGTTTGCATTTTAAACTCGATGTGTTTGACTTTTTCTTCAACAATTAAACTTACATCTTTGACCAAACATTGTACTTGTTTTTCTTTTCTACTCCATTTCTTGATTTTAGTAAGACAAATCTGCTGTTAAGCATAGAAAAAGTAATGTTTGCACAACAATCCTAATTTTCCTTTTCCACAATATCTGAGGGCTCAAATGACCTCACCAATTCAAGCAAATATTATGCCACACAAGTATCTCAAGAACAATTTTCAAAAAAAAAAAAAAAAGTATCTCAATACCAAAGTTTAAATTCTTAAGCAAAAATTAAAAATATTGTATACTGACCATTTTTTATTACATATTGTGGTTGTCCACTTAATCCTTCACCATTAGAACACCATGCACAACTAGCAAGAGTATCCAAAACAAATAAAAAATGATGAAACCAAATGATTTCCATACACCATTTACTTCAATGGATCTTTATTTCAACATCTATGGAGCTTCAAAACTCAAACTAAGCATCGAAATGCATCCTTCTAGAATATTGAGGAAAAAAAATTTTCAAAAAAAGAAAAAAGATCATTTGGTGCTCAAAGAATTATATCAAACATGCGGGGTCTAAAATGGGCAAAATGTAGACAAGATGTCAGTTTTAAGATGACAGGATGTACAGAACTTACCACAGAGCTAAGATATAACAAATCATAAGAAAAACATAGCTGGAACAAAAAACTATACATAAGTTATATATCATCACAAACTAAGTGCACACATATAATGCTCCATTAAATATTATCTATATAGCTGCTAACGAAGTAATCCATCTTAGTCAAACCTTACAAATCATTATCATAAAAGCCATATGCAACGCACAAAGTTTGCACAAATACATAAATTGTGCTTCAAAGATTGACTACATGACTAAGAATAACTAATTGAGTAACTACACAAATTTGAAATTTTCATGGCAGTGATTAGCAAAACTATATGTCAACTGCCAATCCAAACAAATAACACCTCAAAAATTGTGCTACACATTCCACCCTGTCAGTATGCAACATCTCACCTATCATATGAGGTCTTTTACCTCCAAAACTTTTACTGGATCAACTCACATGACCAATAAAATGTCACATCAAATTTAGCATTCACTCTTTACCTTGTGTTAGGTAACACATCCAAGGTTTAAATTTATTATTTATACTATTCCATTTTTTCATTATTTTATATGTTTCTATTTAGGGAACACTTGGAACTCCCATACTATCTTAAATTTTGTAATCTGACCATCAACTCAAAAAGCTCAACCTTGTGAAAAGATGTATTATTAATTGTTATATGCTTCATTCTTCAAACTATTTCTTTTTATCCATCTAATGGTCCTCTTATATTATAAGACCAGGCAAAGCATAAACATACAACACTTCTCTCAAACTTCAACAATAGTAATTGTCAAATCATATTTGGTCTTCAAACTTTTTTATTCTATTTCTCTTTAACCATTTAATGCTACTCTTATATTATAAGATCAAGCAATGTAGAAATAGATCACCACTCTCTACATTCAACAATAGGTATAAACTGTGAGAGGCGCATGCAGGCACCATCTTCAAAATCAAGTACATAAGGCAGTCACTCCATGATATTCAAAACATCCAAAAAAGAGCACTTCCAATTCTAGGGTTCGCACCGTACCCCCGACCTATATATAAAGATGAAAATATAAATAAATAAAAGGAATATTATATGATTATTTATTTTATATTATAATCATCATAAAGGTCTTTTCAAAGAACAGCTATAAATGTATGTTTATATTTGCAAGGAAAGTGAGAGTATGCATCGTCTTATCATGTCGCGTCCATGGCAGAAAAGGGCGCAAGTTAAACCGGCAGATGATAAAATGCGCAGCAGTGTTTAGCTTTTTCCGTATTAACCTGAATGATAAAAAATCCCAACCGTTGAACTCCTCGTCGTCGTCGTCGTCGTCGTCAAGGTGTCTTTACACAAGTCACTGAGCTGCGTCTCTATGCTGCTTAGAAACGTCGTCGCTTCATCAAACGGTCTTGACAGCTCCTCTTTGTATCTTCTCAACACTTCGCAATACGATTCCTGACAGAAAAATGTAACCGTCAACAAATTCATAACTAATCAATATTCTCTCTTCTGTCTTTCTCTCTCTATACCATGAAATCGTCGAGTTCAGGATCGGCTCCGATCTCACCACGACAGCTGATCGGACGGTTCTCCTTTCCGATTTCTTCCAAAAGCGAAGCCACTTCAGGTGGTGCACCGACCTAAATTTTCAATAAAAATGAAGAGAGAGAGGAGAGACAATTTTAGAGAGAGAAGAGAGAAGAGAGAGAAATGAACCTTCAGGCAATCAATGTAAGAAGACACTAAGCTTGGATAGCGAGGATGGCTGGCGATTTGATTTTTGATGAGATCGGACATATCGGATCCAGTGTCGAATCGGATCGTGGAGTTGTCTTCATCTTCAGCAACTTGAAACGATGACGCTGATGGAGTTGCAGTTGTAAAATATCCGTATAGATCGTCCATAAAGAATTGGAAACTAACTTACACAAATCTGAAATGAGTTGTAAATGATAAGCCACGCCCTAGTTTGAAGGAAAACAACAGACTGACGAGACTTTCATAAAGCCTCCTCCGATGATGACCGGACCTGAGTATATCAAGACTTCCTTTCTGCAAAGGATACAGTAAAAGCAGGAGAGAGAGAGAGAGAGAGAGAGAGAGAGAGAGAATTTTCCTTTCTCTCCGGGAAGGAGCGAAGAGAGAGAGAGAGATTGAAGGAAAACACCTGACGACTTCTCCAATGAAAGTGACCAGACCTGCGTGCTAAGACTTCCTTTCTGAAAAGGATGCAGTAAAAAGCAGAAAAAGAGGAGAGAGAGTCTAACGAATCACCATGGATCAGTTGACAGAAAATTAGACTATAAAGAGAGAGAGTTTTCCTTTTTCTCCGGGAAGGATCAGAGCGAGAGAGAGAGACCGAGGAATTGTGTGAAGGAAAGGAGATACAGAGACCAGTCCATGGTGAGCGACCGAGAGAGAGAGAATTTTCCTTTCTCTCCGGGAATGAGCAAAGAGAGAGAGATTGAAGGAAAACACCTGAAGACTCCTCCAATGAAAGTGACCAGACCTGCGTGCTAAGACTTCCTTTCTGAAAAGGATGCAGTAAAAAGCAGAAAAAGGGGAGAGAGAGTCTAACGAATCACCATGGATCAGTTGACAGAAAATTAGACTACAAAGAGAGAGAGTTTTCCTTTCTCTACGGGAAGGATCAGAGCGAGGAAGAGAGTGAAGGAAAGGAGATAAAGAGACCAGTCCAAAGTGAGCGACCGAGGGCGAGAAAGAGAGAGAGAATGAACGCTTGGAGAAACAGAAAGAAGATAGGGGGGATGCACCGCACGTGCTGGCACGGTGAGGGAACAGTGATGGTTGGAAAATTGAGGAAAGAGAGAGAGTGTATTTATAGTGAGGGGGAAAATGAGGGAACTTTTACGCTTGACGAGACATTCGCCACGTTTCAGGAACTGATTGGAGGAAAAAACAGCGAGTGTGGGTCGCGAGAGCAACGCGACTGTGATCATGAGACGAACGAAGCGAAGGCTATACTTGTTACTGTTCGTTTCACACACACACTGTCTCTCTCTCTACCGTATCCTCGAATTTTGGATAGTCCTTGGACTACCTGTTTCTGGAGCTATATCACAAGACTAGGAGGTGTATATCGCGCGACGCGCCACGTAGAGTTTTGATTTTGGTTACAAAATAAAAAGAGTTAGTCTAGTGTAGTTTAATAAAATTTGTATTAATTTTATTTTTGTGATATGTATAATTTTTTTATAATACCAAAAAAATAAAAACAAAAAAAGACAGAGAAATATATTTTAAATATATTCATTTAACATTAAATATATTATATTAAAATAAAAAAATACATTAGAATGAGAAAAAAAGTATGTTATATTTTAACATATTTAGATTTAAGTTGTATATTTAAATACATTTGGATTTAAATGTATATATTAAAAATATAGTGTGCGTGGTGTGTGTGCTACATATCAAAAGTTATATGTTAACTCAAAAAAATGTTTAAAACAGAATTAAATATGTTTTTTTTTTCCTATTTTTTTATCGGTTTTAATTTTTTAAAATAGTTCTATACTGCACAGGACGATAACGAAATTCTGCGTTTCGCTGACCCACAACGTGATTCTGCATTTTGGAGAGCCAGAAGGTGATCTACGTTTCGCAGAACCACATGTGATATGTTTGAATATGTATATTTAGATATTTGATATTGGATTGAAATATTAAATTGAAACAGAATGTGATAATATTAAATAATAATCCAAAACTAAATTATTATTTAACTATAGAGTTTTTAAATTAGAGTTTTAATTTTTAAAGAATCTTTATCTATCTAAAACTTTTACTTTAATAGTTTTAATTTTTGTCTGTATCTAACTAAAAGTTTTAAAAATTGGAGTTTCAAATAACATGTTAATCGTAGAATAAAATATAAAAATATTAAAAAATAAAACAAAACTAAAACCTATAAATATGAATAAGCAATTTAAAATTTTATAAGAATAAAAATATTTAAATATTTAATTTAAATATATAGATATTTATTTAAAATTAAATAAATTATATATTAAAAAAATCATATCCAAAAAAAATTATCTATATAATGTTATGTTTAAACTACATAATTGTTTTTTAGTATTTGTATATTCCTTGTTTTTTTTATTTTTTGGGTCTTTTTTTTTATATAGAGGGAGGCATGACAAAAGGTAGCTTGTAGTGTACGTGGTGTGCGTGCTTTATATTAAAAATTATATATTTAATCTGTTAATTTTTATTTTTATACAGTTTCAAATGATAAAAATATTTATAAGTCTATTTAAATAAAAATATTAATAATATTGTTTTGGTTCATCATTTAATATTTTCACATTTCATGTTATAATTTCATATTTTATTTAAATAAATATCAAATATCCAAATAAATTAATTTTAATATTATAAAAAATTGAATATTGGAATAATAAAGTGGTACGTAGAACCACAAGGTTCTGATACGCAGAACGACATGGTTATGCTATTATTCCCCGCCAAAAAGCAAAACATTTTTAATCTTCCAAAATATTATTATTATTTTTAAAATACCCGAAAACATAATTTTTATTTTGTTTATGGTTGTGATGGTGTAAATTTTTGAGAAATCACGTCTAAATGATTTAAAAAAGTTTAAATTCGATTTGTTTCTATAAAATAAATATAGTTTTTCTTTTTTATAAATATTAAATCTTTTCAAAAAAAGTGAAAGATTATTAAAAACCATAATATGGTAGATATTTTTATAATTATAATTTTTTTAGATTGCATTTTTAGGTTAGCTAATATTTAAATATTTATCTAATATTAAACATTCTAAATTTAAATGAAAAAGACATGGACATAACATATATAACATTAATATTGGTGTGAAATAAAAATTACATAAATATTAATTTGAAATCATAATATTTAATAATTTAAGTCTAAAAAATGCATAAATATTAATATTTAATTTAAGGTTTGTAAAGTATAAAAATACAAAAAATAATTTAGTTATTTAAAGATTTCATATAATAAATCAAATATTCTTTTGGTAGGCATTACATATGAATTCGTCTCGATCAATTTATATATAAGTTATCTAATTTTATAAATTTTACCTATAGTTAACTATGGAGTTTTTAAATTATAGTTTTGATCTTTTAAAGAATTATTGTCTATCTAAAATTTTTACTCTAGTAGTTTTAATTTTTGTCTAATTAAAAGTTTTTAAAATTGGAATTTCAAATAAAATGTTAATCGTAATATAAAATATAAAAATATTAAGAAATAAAACAAAACTAAAACTTATAAATATAAATATGCAATTTAAAATTTTATAAGAATAAAAAATTTAAATATTTAATTTAAATATGCAGATATTTATTTAAAATTAAATAAATTAGATATTAAATAAATTATATCTGAAAAAAATTTATCTATGTAATGTTATGCAATGTTATGTCTAAACGACATAATTGTTTTTGGGTGCTTATATATTCATTTTTTTTTTTATTTTTGGGGTCTTTCTTTCTATATAGAGGGAGGCGTGACAAAAGGTAGCTTATAGTGTGCATGGTGTGCATGCTCTGTATTAAAAATTATATATTTAATTTGTTAATTTTTATTCTTATAAATTTTAAATGATAAAAATATTTATACGTTTATTTAAATAAAAATATTAATAATGTTGGTTTTGTTCATCATTTAATATTTTCATATTTTATATTATAATTTTATATTTTATTTAAATAAATATCAAATATCTAAATAAATTATTTTTAATATTAAAAAAATTGAATATTTGAATAACAATGCGGTACGCAAAACGACATTATTCAGCTATGCAGAGCCACATGATTCTGCTATGCAGAACGACATGGTTCTGCTATACAGAACTTCATGATTCTGCTATTTTTTAATCTCTCAAAATATTATTATTATTTTTAAAACATCCGAAAATATTTTTCTTTATTTTGTTTAGGGTTGTGATAGTGTAAATTTTTTAGAAATCACATTTAAATGATTTCAAATATAGAACCACCAAACTTCAAATCACAAGGAATGAGATATATCATTTATTTTAAATATTTTTTATATTTTTGGGTAATTATATATTTTTTTAATAAAAATATTAGTAGTTCTGTACTATGCAAAATCACAAAATAGTTCTGTATTATGCAGAACTACCAAACTTTGAATCACATGGAATGAGCAAAAGCAAAATGTAAAAATATTAAATAATACAGCAAGGTATACTATTCAATTCATTAAAATAGTTTCAATAGTAGAATATCTAAGTACTAATATTTAGAAATTTTGGAAACTGAAATTTCAAAACATTATATTTTAGTATTATAAAATTATAATTTTATTCGTATTATAATACTATAGTATTTTTGCTATATGCAAAAATATTTTGTATATAATAAAAGAATCTATATAATATCTTTTCGTATCTTTATTATAATTGGTTTTGTTTTAAAAATATCTTAAAATATTTTTCATTTAATATTTTCATAATTATAATTTTTGCATAAATATAATATTATAGTAAACTTATTATACGTCATCAATTTCAAATATTTTTTATATTAAGCGTAATGATTTATTTTTAATAAAAATATCGATAATTCTGCTTTATGTAGAACCACCAAGTAGTTCCGCGCTTTGTAGAATTACGGTATATCTATGCCATGCAAAACAACAAAGTTCTGCGCTATGCAGAACTACCAAGCAGTGCTGCACTATGCAGAATGTTCTACATAGTGCGGAACTATCAATGCGGAACCATATAAAATGACTACAACTATAATGTTAAAAGTAATCTCAGACACGAAATACTTAAATATTAATATCTTCATATTTGAAATTTTGACAGAATCTGAAATTACAGTTCTGTATTTTGGTAGTTCTGCATTAGATCCACATGTAATCCTATACCTTGGCAAGCTCTATAATTTGGTAGTTCTGTACAAGCATAAGTTTCTGGGTTGGAGGAAAAGGCTACCATTTTTAAGAGAACATTGAAAATGAAATCCATCATAGAGAGTATAGGTGTTCAAGATAAAATCATTATAGCAATGTTAAAATTGTCCATCTCTCCACACCTTAACGAAACTATAGAAAAATCAAACCAAACAAGGCAAAGGTATGAGAAAAAATTTGGCAAAGAATCAAGTACAGAAATAGTAAGAGTTGCAGACATTAATCATCATTCTCAAGAAAAACTCATCAAGTTATGAAAGAATTTACAAAAAACAACAACTCAACATAGGAGTGTGGACTCAATTTCTATTCTTTTTCTAAAAAAGGGATGCAGACATATATAACAAAAGCAAAAGCCAGAGTCAATGTGACAACTGAATCTCTCAGATAAAACACAAAGAAAATATCTATCTATTGTGAGGTCAATATAGCATCACAGAGAGAAACTTACTTCTAAGAGTTGCACGTTTATTGGAATGGATACTGTACGCATCTTTTTCCAAATATCCATAATATATTCTCTTGGGACACCTCCATAATTTAGAAGAGCAATCAGATGCCGGGACAGAATTTGTTAGATATTATGGAAGCTATAATTTCTTCTAAATTAATTTAAATATTAAAATATTTTTTAGTATTAAAAATAATTTCAAACGTGAAATATTTAAATATTAATATTTAGATATTTAAGATCTGAATATAAATTTAAATTGTAGTATAAAATGTAAAAATATTAAACAATAAATTAAAACAAACTGATAAATATTTTTATGTAATCTAAAACTGTATAAGAATAAAAAGATTTAGATATTTAGTTTTAATATCTGGATATTTATTTAATATTAAATATATTATATTAAAATAAGAAAAATATTTGTTTAATTTTATATTTGTATATATTTAAATATAAGTTCTGTTACGTAGGAAAACTTCAAAATTCTGCTATGTAGCAGAACTACATAGGTCTGTTAAATAGCAGAATAATGAAATTTTGCTGTAGTTCTGTTACATAGTAGAACTATGAAATTCCGCTATAGTTCTGCTACTTAACAGAACTATATAGTTCTGCGAAGTAGTAGAACTACAATGTTCTGTTAAGTAGTAGAATTTCATAGTTCTATGTGTTCGTCAATAAATTTTTTTTTTTTTTGTAAAATTTTGTAAAACTTTTGAATGACAATCCACTGGGCTCATATAGTAAGAAATTTTTAAATTTTTTGGGATTTTAATTTTGCTTTTATTTTTTATTTTTCAGCTTAAGTTTGAGTATCAATGAAGATAAATTTTTAATCTTATGAAATTTAAATTGGTTTTTTAAATTTTCTTAAATGTCATTTCTAAAAAATCTGTTTTTTTTTTCTGTTCTTACCTCACTCCATATTAATTTTTCCTTTTTGATATATTTGAATGATATCATTGAATTATTTTTTATTAATATCAATAAAATTTGAAATTAAGGATTTTAAATAGAAAATAATAACATAATAATAAATTAATTAAAATAATTAAATAATTAAAATAAAATAATATTAAATTAGACATTAAAAAAGAAATTAAAGAATTAAAAAAAAGAAACAAATCCAGCGATCAAGAAAAAAGAAAAAGAAAAGTTAAGATTTGACCCAAAATTGTCATTGTTTAGGATATATATGTGTATAACAAATTAATTATAAAACTTATAAAATCAAGTTTCTCAGGCAAAATGATTTTTTACTTTTTTGTTTTAGTTAAAATATGTCTCCAAAAATAGGAATTGATTTTTGTAATATTAAAAACATTAATATGAAATTTTTTTAATATTAAAATTGTAACTTGCTAAAGGCGGTAGATACATATAACAATTTTTTTAATATTTTAATATCATATATTTAATATTAAATAAATATTTAAATATTTTTTATTTCTATAAATTTTTAAATTAAATAATAATATTTATAATTTTACTTAAATTAAATTATTCAATAATATAGTTATAGTTTATTATCTAATATTTTAATATTTTATATTACAATTTAATATTTTATTTAAATATAAAATATCTAAAAATTAATATTTAAATAATTGATATTTAAATTATTATTTAATATTATATAAATATTTAAAAATATTACCCTTCATCTATTTGAGCATTTTGCCTATCACGTTGTGGTTCTGCTAAACGCAAAATCTCATTGTCGTTCTGTAAAGTGCAGAACGACCTTGTCATTATGTAACTATAGGACTACACTTTTTTATTTTTTTTAAATAATGGCATTCTTGTAATATTGATAGTTTTCCAATTTTGCACAATATTAGTTTTTTTATTTTTTTTCTACTTTCAGTAGTTCTGTGGTTTCGCAGAACTACTACCCCTTTTTTTATTTTGTTAGTAATTTTTTATAATAGGTACATAATATTGTGTAAAATACCCATATTTTTAAATCTCTTCTAAGAAAAGAAAGGGATCTATTAAGGATAGTGAGCGCACATATTTTTTCATGTCTGGTACGTTGTTCTGCTTAAAGTATTATGTGTAACTGTGTAAATTTGGGCATGTATAGTGCTGATTTTACAATGTGTGTTTTTCTTTTCCTCTTTATACATAAAAAAATATATTTTGCCTTTAGAATTATCTATAGCTCCTTCAGATTGCTTCTGTTCCAAGCCTGTAAGGATTAATTTGGTGCCCATGTTTCCATATGTCTATAGGAGCTTGAAAAACTATTGGCAGATCAACAAAAATAGATAAATCTTATTAAATATTTCATACCTACCTAAGAGATAAAGAATATGATTCAGGAATGGCAACGAGAAATAAAATTAAATATGGAAAGAAGTACATGGCAAACGTTTTATTTTATTTAATGTTTATTTTTAAACTGAAACGACATTGTGGAATGAACTACATGGGTTGGTATTGATTTCAGAAAGCAAGCTCAATTTTAGCTGCACTCAGTTTTTATTTTATTTTATTTTATTTTTTGCTATGCAGATGCTAGTCACATACTACCATACATATATATACAACTTTTCAGTTGGGTATGTTGGTACTAATTGGTGGACTGTTGTAAAATTCCAGAGATGTTAACATAGATTATAAGTATTTATGAGATGAAAATATTAATTGGGAAGAAATTATAATATAATAAACCTTCGGTGTTATTGCCACATCACATGTTATTATATCTTGCTCTTTGTTATAAAGGGTCATATATATCGGAACAAGCAATTTAAATGCACATCATGTTTGCCTTTCTGCTTGCTAAGAACCAAGTGTCAAGATATTTGCTGACAACTTAACATAGGAGTGTGGACTCAATTTCTATTCTTTTTCTGAAAAAGGGATGCCGACATACATAACAAAAGCAAAAGTCAGAGTCAATGTGGTAAAGCACAAAGAAAATATCTATCTATTGTGAGGTCAATATAGCATCATAGAGAGAAACTTACTTCTAAGAGTTGCACGTTTATTGGAGTAGATACTGTACGCATCTTCCAAAACATTGTTTGAATTACTGCTTGATATTTTCTAGTCTAGATAAACTATAAAAGTGTAGCAGAGTTATGAATCATAGAATTTAAAACTATATTGGTTCATCATTAGAAATATGAAAGTCTAATAGAAATATGAATTATGAAAGTCCAGCAGAACTATGAATCATGGAATGCAAAACTATATAGTCCAACATAGTCCAGTAAAAGTATGAAAATAGAGCAGAACTGTGAATAATGAACGTCGAGCAAAACTACATATAAATCATTTAAAAAAATTTAAATTGTACTTTTTTCTAGAAAACAAATATAAATTTGCTTTTTTTTTTTAAACAAAATCTTTTAGAATTGTGATAATGAGTAAAATATTATGAAATCTATAATTTTTTCTAAATTCATTTAAATATTAAAATACTTTTTAATATTAAAAATAATTTCAAATGTGAAATATTTAAATATTTATATTTAGAAATTTAAAATTTGAATATAAATTTAAATTACAGTATAAAATGTAAAATTATTAAACAATAAATTAAAACAAACTGATAAAATATGAAATATTCATTTAGCAGAACTACATAGTAGAACCATGTAGTTCCGCTACATAGCAGAACCATGTAGTTCCGCTACTACATAGCAGAACCATGTAGTTCCGCTACTACATAGCAGAACCATGTAGTTCCGCTACTACATAGCAGAACCATGTAGTTCCGCTACTACATAGCAGAACCATGTAGTTCCGCTACATAGCAGAACCATATAGTTCCGCTACATAGCAGAACCAGCAGAACCATGTAGTTCCGTTACATAGCAGAACCATGTAATTCCACTACATAACAGAACCAGCAGAACCATATAGTTCCGCTACATAGCAGAACCATGTAGTTCCGCTACATAACAGAACCAGCAGAACCATGTAGTTCCGCTACATAGCAGAACCAGCAGAACCATGTAGTTCCGCTACATAGCAGAATCATGTAGTTCCGCTACATAGCAGAACCATGTAGTTCCGCTACATAGCAGAACCAGCAGAACCATGTAGTTCCGCTACATAGCAGAATCATGTAGTTCCGCTACATAGCAGAATCATGTAGTTCCGCTACATAGCAGAACCATGTAGTTCCGCTACATAGCAGAACCATGTAGTTCCGCTACATAGTAGAACCAGCAGAACCATGTAGTTCCGCTACATAGCAGAATCAGCAGAACCATGTAGTTCCGCTACATAGCAGAACTACGTTGTTCTGCTTAGCAAAAGTATGTTGTTCTGCTACATAGCAAAATTTCATAGCTCTCTGCATTATTTGATAAATTTTTTTTAGGGGCTAAATTTTGTGAAGATTTAGGATGACAACCCAATCGGCTCATATAATAAGAATTTTTTTAATTTTTTGTGATTTTAATTTTGCCTTTATTTTTTATTTTTCAATTTAAGTTTGTATATGAATAGAAATAAGTTTTTAATCTTATGAAATTTTAATTGATTTTTTAAATTTTCTCAAATGTCATTTTTAAAAAATCCGAAAGTTTGTCAAAAAAAAATCTTTCTTTTGTTTTAAATATCATTTATTTCAAATATTTTTTATATTTTTAATATAATTATAAAATTTTTTATTTTAAAAATGAAAAGAAAGATTTTCAAATATTTTTTAACTTAATATTTATATAATTATAATTTTTATAAATTGTAATTCTACCATACACATTTTTTAAATATTTAAATATTCATTTAACATTAAATATATTAAATTAAAATGAAAAACATATCATTATAATATTAATATCTTTGTAAAATTTAAAAAATATAAACATTAATTTGCAATTATAATATTTAATAATTTAAGTTGAAAAAATGTAAGAATTTTTTTGTTGAAAAAATACAATGTTTTTTTAATGCAAAAAGTGATTGTATCTGGGTTCAAACATGAGATGCACTTTGATTGTTCTGCACTATGTGCACAGAGCAATGAAGTTCTGCTCATGCAGAATGAACTTCTGCGTTGCAGAACTTAGTTCTGCATGACTGCAGAGCCGTAGAACTTTATGGTTCTGTAGTGCACTATGCATAACTTAATTCTGCAGTGCACTATGTCCATTGTTTTTCCTTTTTCATTCTCATTTGTTTAAATTCGATCTAAATATCCTAAATTAAAATAAAAAAATATCTATATAATATTAATATATGTGTAAAATCTAAAATATAAAAAAAATGAATGTTCTGAGGGGATAAATTATAAAAAATATCTAAAATATTTATAATGTTTTCGTTGATGAATTATTTTTTTTAGAGGGGTTACATTATAATATTTTGAGTTCTGCATTGCACAACATGTAAAGAACTTAATAAATTAATAGTTAAGATGTATGTTGATAATATTTTTAACATACCACTGTTATAATAATATTTTTTTATCTTTATAGATCACTTTGACCAGAAAAAATAAAAGTCCTACGCTATGCCTATGGCACACATATTAATATTTGATAACACAAAAAAATATAAAAACACCAAACACTGTTCCATTTGAAGGAATCTTTTCTTTTTCATAAAAATAGTTTTATCATATCATAAAGGATAAAATATTTCAAATATATTTTTATATAAGTTATAGTAAAAGGAAAAAAAAAAAAAAAAGAGAAGCTCACTACGCAGTACTATGGGATCACGCTAGTTATACGAATCACAATTAATTTTGTGTTATGAACTATGGAATTATCAAAGCGTATTATGTTTGTTCTGTGCGTATAATTTTTTTCTTAAATTTAATGAAATATAATTTCTAAAATGATATACATTAAATCTTTTTTTTTTTGTAATTTTAGAAGCGTCTCTCCATCCCATAAAGGTTTTGATATCTTAGAGATATAATTCTTCCAATAAATTTTTAATTATCAATTCAAATTTTTCACTATTTTGTTATTATGTTCGGTAGTTTTGCATACCAAACAGAGTCACAACTTTAAAAATTTGACGAAATTCTCTTCATTTCCATTCAATATGCAATTAATAATAAGCTTTTTATTACTTATAACACATTTTTACTATATTTTTCTAAACTTTGTAATTGATAGAGGTTATGACGCACAACAACGTGCTTGCAATTGAAGTCAAGTAAATGGCACTTCGCAAGTTGGATTATTGGGAACATGCCATACAACAAACAATAGACTTTGATGGCTTTGCATGAGCTCCATACATCTTTGATAGTTCTGCACAAGATCTTTGCTAACAACTATGAGTACGTCGGTATCATTTCCAGAAGCAATCTACAGCTTAGGGACAGACCCTATCCTATTATCTCCTTGTTAGATCAAAAAGCAATTACATGAAAGAGAAAATTAGACACGGATCTTGAGACAAGGTTGGAGAAGAAGGCCAACTACAGATTGAAAAGAAAAATATAAAAAAAAATATTAGTTGCACAAATTAAATATTCTCAAGAGCTAAAGACATAAAGATTTGAGATTGAACACTATGAGATTGAATCTCGAACGCAAGCATTTAAGGATCATTCAGTGCTCAAGAAAATATAAAATTTTTTTAGTTAGGCAAATTTGAAATTTGCCAGCACAGATGCATACCGTGTAATTTTTTTTTTGTTGCAAGAAGTGCAATATTTTGTTATTGCAAAAAGTGATTGTACTCAGATTTGAATATGAGACACACTTTACAGAACTATATAATTCTGTACTATGCGGGCAGAACTATACAGTTCTGCATGTGCAGAACATCAATGCAAAAATATTTTTTTAATCTAAAAAGTTTGTAAATTATTTTTTAGTTAGTATTTTAAAATTATAGTTTTTCTAATATCATAATATTAAATTAAAGTACTTTTATATATGTAAAAAAATTCACAGATTTTTAGTATTTTTAATATAATCGTAAAATTATTTCTATTACGAATATTTTAATATAAAAATATTTCCAAAGATTTTTTACTTAATACTTTTATTATTATAATTTTTATAATATTATAATATTGTAATATTTTCTCTAAACATCATTTATTTCAAATATTTTTTATATTTTTAATATAATCATTAAATTTTTAATCTAAAAATAAAAAAATTGAAAAAAATGATGTAAGTTCTGCGCAGTGCAAAACCACATCGTTCTGCACTGCGCAGAACTATATGGTTCTACACTTTGTGGTTCTACACAGTGCAGAACCATATCGTTATGCACTTTGTGATTCCACGCAGTGCAAAACGATGTCGTTCTGCACTTTGTGGTTCCGCACAATACAGAACCATGTCGTTCTGCCTTGTGCAGAACCATGTCGTTCTGCCTTGTGCAGAACCATGTCGTTCTGCCTTGTGCAGAACCATATGGTTCTATGCAGTGCAGAACTACTTTTTTTTAACAGAACTAATTTCTTTTAAAATATAGCCAACAATATATCTAATTACAGAACCATATAAATACTTTTTTTAACACACTAAACTTCATAGCTATTCTTTTTTAACAGAACCATTTTTTTTAACGGCGATACAAAATTACTTTTTTTGAATATAGCTAATCACATAATTTATTTTTTCTTGTGAAACTATTTTTGAACTATTTTTTTAGGAGAACTTTTTTTTAATGGTAATAAAGAACTACTTTTTTTTGTAGCAGAACTACTTTTTTTTTAACATACCTAACCATACAACCCTTTTTTTAGCAGACTACTTTTTTTTTAATGGCATAACAGAATTTTTTTTTTCAGAACTACTTTATTTTTTTAACACACCTAACTACGGAACTATTTTTTTTTTGGCAAAACCACTTTTTTTTAGAAGAACAATATAGTTCTGCATGGTGCAGAACCATACGGTTCTTTTAGTAGAACTATTCTGAACTATTTTTTAGCAGAACTACTTTTTTTTAGCAAAACAATACAGTTTTACGTGACGCAGAACCATGTTGTTCTGCACCGGGCAGAACCACATGGTTCTACGTGGTGCAGAACCATACTGTTTTGTGCTATGCAGAACCACATGGTTCTTGTAGCAAAAGTACTTTTGAACAATTTTTTTTAGTATAACTATTTTCTTTTTTTTAATGGCATTACATAATAACATTATCTAATTACAGAACTACTTTTTTTTAGTAAACTACTTTTTTTTAACAGTAGCATAGAACCCCTTTTTTTTTCGTATCAATCCTACTTTTTTTTGAACATATCTAACCACAAAACCACAAAATTACACTTTTTTTTAACATACCTAACTACAGAACTATACTCGGGTTCGAACATGAGACGCACTTTGATATTTATGCACTATGCGCATAGAACAATGAAATTCTGCCCGTACAGAACTTGATTCTGCACTGCAGAACTTGATTCTGCACTGCAGAACTTGATTCTGCACTGCAGAACTATGAGTTTTTTGATATAAAAAATTTATAATTTTTTATAGCATTATAATGTTGTAATATTTTCTGTAAAAATTATGTATTTCAAATATTTTTGATATAATCATAAAATTTTTTAATCTAAAGATATAAAAAAAAATATGAAACAAATGAAATACAGTAAAAACGTTATGATATTATATAATATTATAATACTGTTTTGCACTGCGGAGCGCAGACCACAATGGGTTAAACATCATACAAAAAACCACAATAAAAAATAAAAGTAAGGGGTATACCATAATACATCTACCGAAAAAGTAAAACGTTTCGGATTTTTTTTGTTTATATTTTGACCTAACACTTTCAAATTTTTTTTTATACTTTTCAATATAATATTAATAAATGTATTTATCACAAAATGATGCCATATCGCAAGCACAATTTGAAGAGGAAAAAAAAAAAAGTCATGCAGGCATATATGCCAATATTCAATAACCCAAAAAATATAAAAATACCAAATTTTATTAGATGGGATTTTTTTCATAAAAATAGTTTTGTCATAACATCACAAAAAGTAAACAAAATCCAAAATATATTTCTATACGTATTATACCATGCTATACTATAACGAAAAAAAAAAAAGCTTAGTGTGACCAAATAGCTTTGTGTCGACGAAACCTGCTGTTCTCATCGACTAAAGTTGAGACTTTTGTCGACGACGTCAATGAAGAAGGGGTCAAGCATGCTAACAAAACCCAAAATATACCCGACCATTAAAAAAAAACACAGAACCATGTCGTTCTGTGTAGTGCAAAACCATATCGTTTTGTGCAGTACAGAACCGTATACAGAACTACTTCCATTCGTATCATGCAAAACATACCTAACGACTTCCTATCATGCAACTTTTTTTTTTATTTTTTATAATTCCATTCTTATAGCAAAACTACTCCTTTCCTAGCATAAAGAACTATTTTTTTTTTATAATTGTTTTCTTGTAATAACCCAATCATTCAGAACAGAACTATTTTTTTTTTATAATGACATTCTTGTAATAATACAATCATGCAGAACTATTTTTGAATATACATATCTATAGAACTACTTTTCTTTTTAGCAAAACTACTTCCTTTCCTATCAGAACCATTTTTTTTAATGACATTACAGAACTTTTTTTTTTGTAGCAGAACTACTTTTTTTGTTTGAACATACCTAACTACAAAAAGACAGAACTGCTTTTTTTTTTAACATACCTAACTACAGAACTACATGATTACTTTTTTTTAAGCATAGCAATTTTTTTTTTGTTCATACCCAACTACATAACTATTTTTTTTTAGCAAAACTACTTTTTTTAGCAGAACAATGTAGTTCTACACGATACAGAACTATTTTTGTAGCATAACTATTTTAATGGCATCACAAAACTATTTTTTTTTAGAAAAACTACTTTATTTTTTTTAATATATCTAACTACAGAACTTTTTTTTTTGAACATATCTAACTACGGGACCATTTTTTTTTAGTAGAAAAATTTTTGTTCTGCGCGGCGTAGAACCATGTCATTCTGCATTCGGCAGAACCACATTCTTCTGTGCGGTACAGTACCATGCTGTTCTGTGCAATGTAGAATCATATGGTTCTTTTAGCAGAACTACTATTGAATAATTTGTTTTTAGCAGAACTATTTTCTTTTTTTTAATAGCATTACAGAACTACATTTTTTTGAAATAGAACTATCTTTTTTTTTTCCTGAATATACCTAACCACAGAACCACTTTTTTTTTAGTAGAATACTTTTTTTTTACCGCATTACAGAACTATTTTTTTTTTAACATATCTAACTACAAAACCATAGAACTACTCTTTTTTTTAACATAGCTAACTACAGAACTACAGAATTACTTTTTTTTTAACAGAACTAATTTTTTTTTAAAACATAGCTGACAACGTATCTAACTACAGAACCACATAAGTACTTATTTTTTTTTAACATAGCAAACTATATAGCTATTCTTTTTTAACAGAACCATTTTTTTAATGATGGTACAAAACTACTTTTTTTGAACAAACCTAATCACAGAACTTATTTTTTCTTGTAAAACTACTTTTGAACTATTTTTTTAGTAGAACCTTTTTTTTTCAATGGCAATATAGAATTACTTTTTTTTTAACAGACTACTTTTTTTTTTTGGAAATGGCATAACAGAATTATTTTTTTTTAGCAAAACGACTTTATTTTTTTTAACACACCTAACTATGGAACTATTTTGTTTTTTAGCAAAACTACTTTTTTTTACAAGAACAATATAGTTCTACACAGTGCAGAATCACATGGTTCTTTTAGCAGAACTATTCTGAACCACTTTTTTTTTAGTAAAACTATTTTTTTTAGCAGAACAATATAGAACCATGTTCTTCTACACGAGGCAGAACCACATGGTTCTGCGTGGTGCAGAACCATGCCGTTTTGTGCTGTGCAGAACCACATGGTTCTTTTAGCAAACGTACTTTTGAACAAATTTTTTTAGCAGAACTATTTTCTTTTTTTAATGGTATTACATAACTACTTTTTTTTGTTGCAGAACTACATTTTTTTAACGTACTTAATTACAGAACTATTTTTTTTTGTAGATAATTTTTTTTAACGGTATCACAAAACCCGTTTTTTTCGTATTACTTCTACTTTTTTTTTTGAATATATCTAATTACAAAACCACAGAACTACACTTTTTTTTAAACATACCTAACTACAGAACTATAGAACTACTTTTTTTTAATAGAACTACTTTTTTAAAAACATAGCCGACAGCATATCCAACAACAGAATTACAAAAATATTTTTTTTTAACATACCAAACTACATAACTATTCTTTTTTAACAGAACAACTTTTTTTTTAAAGGCGGTACAAAACTCTTTTTTTTAACATATCTATCTACAGAACCTATTTTTTCTTGCAGAACTACTTTTGAACTATTTTTTTTAGTAGAACTATTTTTTTAATGGGATTATAGAACTATTTTTTTTGTAGCAGAAGTCCTTTTTTTTCGAACATATTTAACTACAGAACTATTTTTTTTAGTAGACTATTTCTTTTTAATGGCATAACATAAACATTTTTTTAGCAGAACTACTTCAATTTTATTTTAACATACCTAACCACAAAACTTTTTTTTTTAACATACCTAATGGAAGAACTATATTTTTTTTTAGCAAAATTACATTTTTTTAGCATAACAACGTAGTTTTACACGGTGCAGAACCATATCGTTTTGTCTTTTAGTAAAACTATTTTGAACTTTTTTTTTAGCAGAACAATTTTTTTTTAGTAGCATTACAAACTACTTTTTTTTTTGTGGTAGAATTACCTTTGTTTTTAAACATACCAAACTACAGAACTGTTTTTTTTTTTAACGGCATTACAGAACTACTTTTTTTTCATATCAAACCTATTTTTTTTCAACATATCTAACTACAAAACTACTCTTTTTTTTAACATACAGAACTATAGAACCACAGAACTACATTTTTTAAGAGAACTATTTTTTTTTGAAAACATAGCCGACAATATATCTAACTACAGAACTACAGAAGCATTTTTTTTAACGTACCAAACTATATAACTATTCTTTTTTAACAGAACCACTTCTTTTTAATGGTATTACAAAACTACTTTTTTTGAACATACCTAACTACAGAACTTATTTTTTCTTGCAAAACTACTTTTGAACAATTTTTTTTGTAGAACAATTTTTTTAATGGCATTACAGAACTACATTTTTTTATAGCAGAACTACTTTTTGTTTTTAACATTCCTAACCAAAAATCTTTTTTTTTAGCAAAACTACTTTTTTTAGCAGAACCATGTCATTCTGTGTGGCGCAGAACCATGTCATTCTGCGAGGAGCAGAACCATGTCATTCTGCACGGAGCAGAACCATGTCGTTCTATGCTGGGCAGAACTAAATCCATCAATAAAAAATTCCAGACTTTAAACGCTATTATTAAAAAAAAATGTATTTCTGCAACTCCTTATAGTTGTTCTGCAAAATCAATAGCTTTGAAGTTGTAAATCCAATTATATATTATAACACACAAACATCCATTACATATATAGAAACCAAACGATAACGGTGGCCTGTATAGAAAACAATATATAGAAAAACTATACAAAGAGCAACCAAACAAGTTTTTAACAAAGCAACCAAACAAACTATGGAGTTCGTAGACCCAAGGCTCACGATTGCAGAACAACCGAGTGAAACTATTGCAGAACTGAAAGTGCTATTATAGAACTACCCTAAATCCAGAACTATAGAGTAAAGTTATTATAGAAATGAGTTTTTACAGAACTATTGCAGAATCACTACAGTGCTATTACAGAAAGAACCACTGGTAGAACTACAGAACTGGGCTATTGCAGAACCAACAAAGTGTAATTGCAGAAGAAAAGACAAAGACAAACCATCACAACAAAGGAGAATAACTTCCATAATCAGTACTTGAAGCTAAACGTCTTCATTCCCCCCACCCAGAAAGGCAAACCTTCAAAAGGAAACACAAAGAAAAACCATTATAACAGAGAAGAGAAGAATAACTTTCATAACGCATCCAAAAACTGGGAAAATAAACACAAACCTTGAACACAGAGGGGAAATATATTCGGCACACTCGGAACACAGCAAGAGAAAACCCAGTGACCATCGTCATCAACACCAAAAAGCGGATATAAAAAAGAAACGGAAAAAGTTCCAAATCGAACGTCTCCATTCCTCCTACCTAGTGAGACAAACCTTTAAAAGGAAAGATAAAGACAAACCATCACAATAGAGAAGAGAAGAATAACTTTCAAAATGCATCCCAAAATAGGAAAAATAAACACAAACCTTGAACACAGAGGGTAAATATATTCGGCACAGTCAGAAACACAACAAGAGAAAATCTCAGTGGCTATCTTCATCAGCGCCAAACAGCGGATATAAAAAAGAAGCCGAACCTGAAACCGAACGTCTCCATCCGCCCCATTGAGAGAGAGAGCGAGAAATAGATAAAGAGAGCACCGTCATACTTTTATGCAGAGAAGAAGAAGAGAAGAGATAACAAAGGAAGATACAAAAAGCATAGAGGGATGGCCTCATACACTTTTTTTCCCCTCAAAAGTACAGAAGTCTAATCGCAATAAGTATCAAAAGAATGACCTTACATACTTTTTTTCCCTAACCACTCTGTGCACATCTTCCGTGAAATCAACAACAAAATCTACTTCATTAATTTTTTTAACAGAATTATTTTCTTTTTTTTAATAGCATTACATAATTACTTTTTTTTTTGTTGCAGAACTACATTTTTTTTAACGTACTTAATTACAGAACTACTTTTTTTTGTAGATAATTTTTTTTTAACGGTATCACAAAACCCCTTTTTTTTCGTATCAGTTCAATTTTTTTTTGAATATATCTAACCACAAAACCACAGAATTACACTTTTTTTAAACATACCTAACTACAGAACTATAGAACTACTTTTTTTAATAGAGCTATTTTTTAAAAAACATAGCCGACAGCATATCCAACAACAGAACTACAAAAAGTATTTTTTTTAACATACCAAACTACATAACTATTCTTTTTTAACAGAATAACTTTTTTTTTAAAGGCGGTACAAAACTCCTTTTTTTGAACATACCTATTTACAGAACCTATTTTTTCTTGCAGAACTACTTTTGAACTATTTTTTTTAGTAGAACTATTTTTTTAATGGGATTACAGAACTATTTTTTTTTGTAGCAGAAGTCCTTTTTTTTTTCGAACATACTTAACTACAGAACTATTTTTTTTAGTAGACTACTTTTTTTTAATGGCATAACATAACCATTTTTTTAGCAGAACTATTTCAATTTTTTTTTTAACATACCTAACCACAAAACTTTTTTTTTTTAACATACCTAATGGAAGAACAATTTTTTTTTAGCAAAACTACTTTTTTTTAGCATAACAATGTAGTTCTGCACGGTACAGAACTATGTCGTTTTGTCTTTTAGTAAAACTATTTTGAACTTTTTCTTTAGCAGAACAATTTTTTTTTAGTAGCATTACAAACTACTTTTTTTTTGTTGTAGAATTACCCTTGTTTTTAAACATACCAAACTACAGAACTATTTTTTTTAACGACATTACAGAACTACTTTTTTTCATATCAAACCTACTTTTTTTTTTCAACATATCTAACTACAAAACTACTCTTTTTTTTGAACATACAGAACTACAGAACCACAGAACTACATTTTTAAAGAGAACTATTTTTTTTGAAAACATAGCCGACAATATATCTAACTACAGAACTACAGAATTACAGACTTACATAAACATTTTTTTAACGTACCAAACTATATAACTATTCTTTTTTAATAGAACCACTTTTTTTTAATGGCATTGCAAAACTATTTTTCTTGAACATACCTAACTACAGAACTTATTTTTTCTTGCAAAACTACTTTTGAACAAATTTTTTTGTAGAACAAATTTTTTAATGGCATTACAGAACTACATTTTTTGTAGTAGAACTGCTTTTTGTTTTTAACATTCCTAACTAAAAATCTTTTTTTTTTAGCAAAACTACTTTTTTTAGCAGAACCACGTCATTCTGTGTGACGCAGAACCATGTCATTCTGCGCGGAGCAGAACCATGTCATTCTACATGGAGCAGAACCATGTCGTTCTATGCTGGGCAGAACCAAATCCATCAATAAAAAATTCCAGACTTTAAACGCTATTATTAAAAAAAATGTACTTCTGCAACTCCTTATAGTTGTTCTGCAAAATCAATAGTTTTGAAGTATCAATTGTAAATCCACTTATATTTTATAACACACAAAAATCCATGACATATGTAGAAACCAAACGATAACGGTGGCCTATATAGAAAACAATATAAAGAAAAACTATACAAAGAGCAACCAAACAAGTTTTTAACAAAGCAACCAAACAAACTATGGAGTTCTATAGACCCAAGGCTCACGATTGCAGAACAACCGAGTGAAGCTATTGCAGAACTGAAAGTGCTATTGCAGAACTACCCTAAACCCAGAACTACAGAGTAAAGTTATTCTAGAAATGAGTTTTTACAGAAAGTGCTATTACAGAAAGAACCACCGGCAGAACTACAGAACTGGGCTATTGCAGAACCAACAAAGTGTAATTGCAGAAGAAAAGACAAAGACAAACCATCACAATAGAGAAGAATAACTTCCATAATCAGTACTTGAACCTAAACGTCTCCATTCCCCCCACCCAGAAAGGCAAACCTTCAAAAGAAACACAACGACAAACCATTATAACAGAGAAGAGAAGAATAACTTTCATAACGCACCCCAAAACTGGGAAAATAAACACAAACCTTGAACACAGAGGGGAAATATATTCGGCACACTCGGAAACACAGCAAGAGAAAACCCAGTGACCATCGTCATCAACACCAAAAAGAGGATATAAAAAAGAAACGGAAAAAGTCTCAAGCCGAACGTCTCCATTCCTCCTACCTAGAGAGACAAACCTTTAAAAGGAAAGATAAAGACAAACTATCACAATAGAGAAGAGAAGAATAACTTTCAAAATGCATCCCAAAATAGGAAAAATAAACAAAACCTTGAACATAGAGGGTAAATATATTCGGCACAGTCAGAAACACAACAAGAGAAAACCTCAGTGGCTATCTTCATCAACGCCAAACAGCGGATATAAAAAAAAAAACCGAACCTGAAACCGAACGTCTCCATCCGCCCCATTGAGAGAGAGAGCGAGAAACAGATAAAGAGAACACCGTCATACTTTTATGCAGAGAAGAAGAAGAGAAGAGATAACAAAGGAAGATACAAAAAGCATAGAGGGATGGCCTCATACACTTTTTTCCCCTCAAAAGTACAGAAGTCTAATCACAATGTGTACCAAAAGAATGACCTTACATACTTTTTTTTCCTAACCACTCTGTGCACGTCTTCCGTGAAATCAACAACAAAATCTACTTCATTAATGTTTCTGACAAGAGAGAAAGAAAGAGAAAGAAATAGAGAAACCACAAGGAAAAGACCAAAAAAAGACAGGGAAAAAAACCAAAAAAGAAAAAAAGAAAAACGGACCACATCAGCTCCACCTCACCAACGACCAATCACCCTGCGCCAATTGGAGGACGACGAAATCCAGGTGGCAAGGGTTCTTTCACGCTTATATCTATATTGTTAATATATGGTTAATTAATAAATAGCAACCAATATTCAAAGAATAATATCAATTAACATCTACCCTGAATTGATATTATACTGTTGCTTTTAAAATTTTCGAGTTTGAGTATCTTATATGTATTAAAAAAAAACTTATGATTCCATTTTAATATAATCGAGAAAATGTTTAGACTCTTAGGGAAGTTGAGATTAATTGAATTAATTATCATATTTAATGTAAAAAGTTGTCACCTAAGAAGAAAACTTAAAGTTTAACTTACACAATTTGATAGGAGTTTGATGAGATTTTAAGTCAATATATTTAACTTGATATATAATAATTATATATTTCAAAAATCTACACTAGCAAGAGATACAGATTACATATTAATTAAATTAATTAATCGGACTTCAAAATTCAGAAAAGACATATAACTTAGGTCTTTTTGAAAACACTGAGGTTTCACTCATTTGAGAGTACGTGAGGTTTCAATGTAAAATATTATGAATATAATGATAAATTAAATTTTTTATATAAAATAATTTGAATTGTATTTACATAATTGTATTTTTTATTAAACTTTTTTTATATTTATAAAAAAATTATTACGAGTTATTATTATTATTATGATTGATGAGATATGACCAAAGGTCCATTACAAACCCAAACAAGTGAATCAAATCCTCACCCTAGACTCTTTAAATCGGGATCGTCAAACCGACCTCTCCCATAATTTCTCGGTCATCATAGTTTTCGGGTACTCAAGCTCCTCAGTGACCCTACTTGTCGGTGGATACATCTTACAACTATAACCCACTCGATCAATGTGATAAGTACGATTTGGAGTAATCTAGGAAGGAAACAAATCTTTATGTAAATTCAAACTTCTTTTACGTGGATAAGAATCTTCCCTATTCTCAAAACAACCCCTCAGAATGAAGAAACATCCTTAGCCGACACACTAGATAAGGCAAGAAGCTCCCATGATTGAAGGAGTTCCCCTAACCTTCAAGATGGCGTATCTGTAAAGGGTCCTGGAACATGGTTCTCATAATTTCGGAGATTCTCAACAATTTTTTCAAAAGAAAACTAGGGTTTCAAGACTTCTAACACGCTATGGCACTTTCCAAGGGCTGCAGTATATAAGTGCATTATCAGTCGTCACCCAAGTAAGTTCTTAGGAATCTATCACATCAAGCACATCGGCAATACAGAGCTGAGACACATCTCTTCTCAGTTTATTTACCATACTCTACAAAATCTCTTTTCGACTTAAGTGTTGGAGTCTCCTCTGTTGGAACTCCCTCTAATGGTATTTGCAAGTTTCAAGTCTCGAACCGCATCTCATTTCTGGACTCCTACTTAGGCAGAGCAGATATCTAAGGAGAAAATCCACCTCCATCAGATTAACGCCGTTTGTGAGAAGCAGACTAGAGAAAATCACGTCTCACATTTTGTACCCCAAAAAGCCATGTCCCTGAAGAGAAAGACCAGAACGGCTTCCAAAACTGCGTCTACGTAGGAAAGACGCCCCGCTACCCCAGCAGACTCTGTCCGGCTATCAGCCCTTATTAATCCTGTAGATCCATATACTGTCCAAGTTCAGTAGTAGATACCTCAGCAGCAGAACCAATCGGTTCAGACATCCACTCTTCATCGTTCCAAAATGGAGAGGCTTACTTTGAGATTGCAAGACATGAATAGACAATTGGAGGACCTCGGCCATGCTCGTTGGAAAGAAGGCCCACCCTCTCCTCAAAGGTCAGGATACTCGTGTCTACATAGGCTTCTCGCTTAACGGGATCGAGAGCTCTCAGTGATGTCCCAACATAATCTTGATGATCTTAGAAAACAAGTGGAAGATCTTGCAGCAGCTGAACTCAAGCGCGCCAACGTTGGACCTAGTGAGACCACTCGCCATGCAACCTATACTTTACCCTTCAATTTGAAATTTTCTGTTTATGCCATATGGGACAAGACTAAATAATTTTTTGATTGAAAATAACTTTGAACGAGGAAAGATAGACACCACTCTTTTTATCAAAAGGAAAAATGGTAATTTCTTAATAATATAGATATATATAGATGACATAATATTTGGAGGAATTAGTACAAAAATGTGTGAAGAATTTGCTACCAAAATGTAGGGAGAATTTGAAATGAGTATGATGAGAGAATTGAATTACTTTCTTGAATTTCAAATCAAACAATCAGAGACTGGAATTTTTATAAATTAATTGAAATATACGAATGATTTAATTAAAAATTTGGGTTCAGTGATTATAAGGAAAATGCAACTCCAATAAACATAAACATAAAGTTAGACAAAAATGAAAATGGTAAATCAGTATACCAAAAACTTTATAGAAGCACGATTGGGTTTTGTTGTACCTTACTGTTTCAAGACCTAACATACAATTTAACGCATGTTTTTGTGCTAGATTTCAATTAGATCCAAAAGAAATCACCAGGTTGCAATCGAAAGAATTATTTCGATCATGAGTGTGGCGAGTAAAAGATATATCATTCTTCTTTACATGATTTGAATTTTGTATCATCTACTATGATAGTTATCAATTCCTCTCATTTGTGGATTGTAGACTCTGGAGCCACCAACCATATAGTTTGCGATAAGACGTACATAAAATTTCACCGACTGAGTCCTCATGTGAGGAGGCTATATGTGGGGAGCGGAACATTTGTGCTGTCAGATGGATTGATACATGCAAGTTGGTGCTACGAAGTAATCAAATTTTGTATTTACATGATATTTTGTATGCTCCCAAAATTCGGTGAAATCTCATATTTGTATTTTGTCCCGATCGGTTAGAATATTCTATTTCTTTGAAAAAATTTAGACTTTCTGTTTCATATGATAGTTTTTTGGTTTGTACTGGTTTGATCCATGATAGATTATATGTACTGGATGTGATTTCTTGTGGTGGTAATTTTAATTTATTCTTTATTGCCTTTAAATCTAATAACATAGGTGATGATGTTACCATTTGATATAATAGATTTGACTATATAGGATAAGAGAGGATGAACTGGTTAGTTGTGAGTGGCATATTGAGCTGCTAACTAAGATCAAGTTGGATGAACTGGTTAGTTGTGAGTGGCATATTAAGCTGCTAACTAAGATCAAGTTGCCTCTATTTGAGTTTTGCGTAGTCGGCAAATTTACAAGAAAACCATTTGGAAAGACAATGAGAGTTGTGACTCCATTACAGTTAGTGCACTATGATATTTGTGGATCTATGAATATGAGAGCTCGAAATAGAGTTATATACTTTATTACGTTTATAAACGATTACACGCGTTTTAGTTATATCTATATGATTTCACACATATTTGAGGTATTGAAGTGTTTTAGGAGATTTATTAGTGAAGTTGTGAATCAGTTAGATTTGACAGCGAAGACTCTCAGAGTTGATGGAGGGTGCAAGTATCTGTTTCAACAATTCAAAAAACTTTGTTTCGAGACAAGTATTACAAGATAACTGACTATTCATGCTATTCCCCAATAGAACGATTTGCCCATCTCCCATTGGGAAGCTACATTATTGACTGTTGTTTACCCTTAACTGTATTTTAATAAATTTTGTAGTCAGTACCCCATACAAGCTTTGCACAGAGAGACAACATGACTTTAGCCACTTGAAGCCATGTGGTTATGTCGCATATGTTCACGATTTTTTGTATCCACATGGCAAGTTAGACCCACGAGAAAAAAAAATACCATTGTAAGGTATTCTGAACATTTCAAGAGACATGTGTTTCTAGGTGAGTATATGGGCGGTACTGTCACTAAGATTGAGTCTCACGATTTCTTGGTCCTTGAGAATGCTTTTCCTAAGAGAGATAAAATTGAACAAAACTTTACTTTCTATGAGATGAATGAGATTAGTGGCTCAATTGAGCCCAGTGGCAGGATTTAAGAACCCATAATGGATCTTGATTTTAGTGAGAATGGTCCATCTAAAGGTGAGGAAACTCTAGGAATTTGTTTTAGACCATACAACGCATTGGTTAATTTGTAAATATATTCAGGATATTTTGGATCTTCAAATCTAGAAGGTTATTTAACGTATACTGTCTCATTCAAGTACCTATTTAGAAATGCACTTTTGATATCCATTTGATAAAATTTGAAATTCATAAAACAAGAGAAGACAAGAATCATTCTTATTACTTCTAACTTTACTACTGGTGTATAAGTTTCATCATAATCAATTTCTATCTCTTAACTGTAACATTTGGCTACTAATCTTGCTTTGTTCCTTATGATTGTGTCATATTCATCAAGTTTATTTTTAAACACTCATTTGATTTCAATCACTGATTGATTGTTGGTCTAGAAACTAGATTACATATTTTGTTTCTCTCAAACTGATTTAACTTGTCTTGCATGATCATTATCCAATTTTCATCTCCTAAGACTTTTTTTACATTTTTAGGTTCATTTTGAAAGATGAAAACTACGTATTCACATTGATTTTGAAATATTGATTTGGTTCTAACACCTGAACTAATATTATCAATTATATTTTCTGGATTTACATCTTTTCTAATCTGAGAGTATTTGATCTCTTGCTCTTGCTAAGATTCATTTATTTTTTCCTGCACTGTGAATTCATTTGACTCCTCTTTTTGATGATCTGCTTTATTAGAGAGGTTTAGTTCATCTAGTTTCTCAGAGATCTCTTCATCGTCCAATTTTCTTTGATTAGATTCATTTTTTTCATCAAACTTTACGTGAATTGATTTTTCTACTGTCATGATTCTTTTATTGTAAACTCTATAAAATTTGCTTGTCAAGAAATAGTCTAAGAAGATTGCTTCATCATTTTTTATATCAAATTTTTCTAATACTTCTTTCCTATTGCTTAAGACAAAACATTGTATCCAAACACTTTAAAGTAAACTATATTTGACTTCCTTCCTTTGCAAAGTTCATAGAGAGTTTTTTTTTTTTTTAAATTGGCCTTACTTGTACTCTATTTAAAATGTAACATGCAGTGTTTATAGCCTCTGGCCAAAAGAACTTAAGTAAGTTATTTTCACAGAGTATTATTCTAGCCATTTTTTGAAGGGTTCCGTTTGTTCTTTCTACCACCCCATTTTGTTAAGGTATTTTAGGAGTTGAGAAGTTATGGTCAATACCATAATGACTGCAGAATTCTTCCATGGTTTTATTTTCAAATTATTTGCTATGGTCACTTCTAATACTCTTAATAGACATTCCCTTCTTATTTTGAAATTTTTTGCACAATTTGATGAATATCTCACTGGCTTCTTCTTTTTTGATAAGAAACAAAACACATATATACCTAGAGTAATCATCAATGATTACAAACCCATAATATTTTTCACATAAATTTTGAGTTCTAATTTGTCCAAATAAGTCAATGTGAAGAAGTTCCAACGGATTTCCAATTGATACAAAATTTTTAGATTTAAAAAAAGTTTTGGTTTTTTTTTTTTCAAATTTTAGTTTATTTGAAAAGTTCCGATCTATTTAAATTTTTTGTGAATTCCATGCTTTCGCATACATTGAGAATGAATCTAACATTGGTATCAAGGGTATGTTTAGATTTATTTAAAAAATTTTTAAGAATTTTTTCGAGTATAAAATATATAAGGTAAAACATTTATGGTGTAAATTACGAATGAATTTCGTGAATTCAAGAATACAATGACGTTACCAACGATCCATGAAGCATGAATATGATTTTTATTTAGAACATATTTAGACCATTAACTGGTTAAAGTTTTTGATAGTGAATAGTGCCCGTGATTTTAGAATTTTAGATCTGTCGAGTTTAAAAACGAAATGATCCGTGAAAATGGTATATAAATGTTTATTAAGTTCTGATCAACAATTTTGATCCATGAATTGTGTTATTTAGTTGTTGGAATGTGAATTTCTTTGTTGGCCACGAAGGGTCGCGATGGGAACGTTTAAATCACTAAGTTTAGGAGTTAAATGATTTTAAAAAAAAAAGCCACACATCAATTTTGATACATTGGTTTTTCTGCATAAGGTGAAGCAACAATCAACGTACACTAGTTGCCATTAATAGCAATATCAACCAACACTCCCGTGGAAGGAAAAAAAAAAATTATATATGTATAAAATATTGTAGGCCTTTGATATTTAAATCCATCGCACCTCTATATCTGATCCACATAAAATATATATACATATATATATATATATATATACATATACATATATATATATATATATATATATACATGTACATATATATATATATATATATACATATACATATATATATATATATATATACATATACATATATATATATCATATATATACTTACTAATATTTGATGAACACGTAAAACTTCCTTCCTTAAACTCTTCCTACAATACAAAAATACTATAGAAAATAAAATTATATTTGCAAATCCATTTAGAAATACCAAGCTTTTCTAGCTTGAACTGGGTAACTTTGTGCGGTGGTTTTGGCGTCCAGAGCTTTCAGTCAGTGGATGCTAATTTCGTAAATATTCGCATCAATTTTCATTGCATTTATAGAGTTGTGCTCCATTTGTAGTGATTTAATGTATCAGAAAAAAATGGTTCTGCTATTCCTTAATTATTCTACCTCATCTGTCAAATTTTGATCATAGAGATTATTAAATATTAATTTATTTTGCACACGCGACTCAGAGGAAGATGGGCCCATTGTATCCTTAGTACCTCTTTCGGACGTCGACTGCGAAGAGTCGAAGATGACTACCGAGTTGTGCTGGCGAGGGGGGAAGCTCCACCTTCCCTTTTGCAACCCTGGACCGGATACGAGTAGGGTTAGGCCGAGGCCGGGGTGGTGTGGCGAATGGAGAAGGTGGAGACCCTGGTTGAGATGGTGGTGCAGAGCTACGTCAAGCGGTGGCTTTGGCGACAGGTGTGAAAGTGGGCCCGCTGAGAGAGAGAGAGAGAGAGAGAGAGAGGGAGAGAGGGAGAGGAGTTCTCTATGGGTTGGGCTCCATGAGGGTGGCCCATGTGTTGCGCTGCACCAATATATTGGACCATGAGCTCTGCGTATGGGCCAATTCTCTGGCTTGTGGTTTGGTGAGATGGACCATTCTTGAGGCCCTGCCTGCAACTTTGTTTGGCTGTATGCAAATTGGAAGCAGTAAGGGCGTTCGTTGGTCTTGTCTCTTCTTTCTTAGTGTGTTTCTTATAGGAGATTCATTATATTGATATAGTTGTATAAAATTTTCTTTTAGTTTTATATTTGTTTTGTTTGCCTGTAATTAAATCATCCTTTCTTAGGGTAAGTGATGGTGATCCTTACTGAAAAACTTCATTGGAGATTGTTTTGTGTAGACCATGTACGTGTTGAGAAAAATATATACATATTCGATTTTAACATATGAAATAGTTTATAAATTTTATTTTTATTTAAACACATTGATTTATTTAAATGGATTTTTATTTTTTATTCTTCCATTTTTATGACGACCCATTAGTAGTGGGACATTTCGTTACTTATCAACTGCGCAAACTATAATAAAATAAACTGCAAGTTTAACTATAGGGTCCATGTTAAGACAAGTGAATAAAGATTGGAGTAAGCTGAAAAGTTCAGGCTATTTGCCACTCAGGCTCTAGAGTTTGTGGCTGGGTTGCAGCCCAGACAGTCGGTTGGCCCATGGCACATCCAACTTTTGCAGCCACTTCTTTTATGTTGTGAGTTGCAGCCACTTCATCTATTACACAAGCTATCCATCCACTATTAAAAAAAAACAAAAAAAGAAAGAGTAAGAGATGTAAATGACAGAGATCCCTTATTTATTTATTTATTTATTTAATTTACAGCACATCAAATAGATATATTGCATATCCCGTACGTAAGCACAAACCTCAAAGAGACCATTTTGAAATAATTAAAAAGCACACAAGTACATACACACTCAACCGGCCAATGGAGGAAATTATTGAAAAGTGCAAATTGGTGGTAAAAATAACCGACCATAGTTCTTACACAGCTGCGTAGTAAAGTTTGATTAGCACAATCCCAACTGCCAAAGCAAAGTAGATCATTGATTAATCGAGTGGAACTGGCTCGACTAGCAATGAAATGATATGGTCCTTGGTCCAGTATCGTGGAACACCATGACCATCTCCATATTGGTAAAAGCACTGCGCAGCTCGACCAAGATTGGGACAAGCACTGATAAAGGGTTCTTCAAAGGGATAATCGCGAAGCATGTCCTTATTTAGTGTTTTCCATGTCTGGTGAACCAACCCATTTATGTAGGCGCGAGCTACTTCCTCGGATGCACCGGTGTCGTTCATGTAGCATTGATTAGATTTCACATTATCCCCTCTCTCTAGCTCATCCTAATTCCACCACCGGAAAAATAAAGTAAATAAATAAATCTTAGAAGCTAGTATTGAATTGTCTAAATTTGAGCATGAGTCAAATTTAAACCTATTTTTCTAATATTTTTTGAAAATTTTTAATCTGATCTAATAATTTCATCATTAAAATTAGTCGGATCAAATTTTAATTTTAACAAATTTGATGATCAAATGATACGTAAATATTGTACATTAATAATTAGGAAAAGTTGAAATTAAGGGATAACCGATGAAGGTCCTAGGTCATTGGTGAGTCGTAATAGCATGGCAGAGCAACGCATAATGCTTGGAAGGTCGCATATGTAATCTAAAGCCTCCTTGGATATATTTTCCGTGGTTGAGAAATAAGCAGCAAGGAGCATAAGAGGGGCTGATATGGAAACCACGGCATTGTCTATGTACTCCTTCAAAGTTGGCTTGTATCCACCGTGGAACCACCTTGACTCTTTGCAATATGCTTTGCACAGATTTGCCCACTAAATTTTCAAGCAAATATAGTTGAAAAATTAGAAACCAAAAGAAATGGAAAAAAGTATTAAATATAAAATTTGCGTTGTTATATGATAGCCTACCATTTTGCTTAGGTAAGGGATGATGTTGAAGCCTTTTTCTCTAAGGGTCCAGTAGCCAATTTCATTGGTGGTGTTGAACAGTGCCAGCAGACATGTTTTAATTGTGTTCTCAGGAAACTTGTCAATTTCATTGATGTCCCATCTAGAAAGACCCAAAATTAAGAAGGAATAATTAGTGAAATAAAAGATACTTTGTCATTGAAAAAATCTTAATAACATTGAGTATTTCTGTATATTGACTTTCAAATAAGGTATTAAATGTAACTAAATATAAATCAATTGAAACAATATCGAATTGAAAATAATTTTATGATATACTAACCTATCGACAAAACCTGTAAATAGTTCAACCTCTTCCAAAGAGCCATAAACATCGTAAATATCGTCAATAATTGTAATCAAACAACAGATTTTGGTTTCAATTTCTCTGAAAGCTCCATAGGGTGGCTCAAAGACCATGCCCAAACTCCAAAAGTAATGTTCCACCAATCTGTCTCTTGCAAAGCTCATCTTGTCCAGGCCCATATCGACCCACCACCTAAAAAAAAAAAAAATAAATAACATATGGAAAATAAAAAGTGAATCAGATATAAACTGGGTCCAAATTAAAGTAAAAAGATAGTCGGTTTGAAGTTCGAAGTTTTAAGGATTATATATATATATATATATATATATATATATATATATATATTTTAAAATTCTAATAAATCTTTATTTAAAAAATTACTGGTGATATATATCATTTTTCTTAAATAAATCTTATTTTGCAATATCTTTACGGTAATAAATCAATCTTCACAAAAAAAAAAAAGAAAAGAAAAACTCTTCCTAAAGTTGATGTGACTAAAGTGGACATATGACTCATCATGGCATCTTGGAATCAAAACAAAAACGAACACTGATTTTTCACTCCTTGAAAAGATTTACGTTTGTCAAATAGCTAAAGTGATATTATTATTACTTAATATTAATATTAATTGATATTAAACTTAATTATCAAAATAATACAAATAACAATTTTTTTTAGAAAATTTTAGTTTGGCTCAATTTGTTCAATTTTTAATATTTTTAGCTTAAAATAAAAGTTTTATAAAATATATAAAAAACAATTTTGCCGAAAAAGGAAACAAAATGTATGGCCGGCAATCCAGCCATCTAAACTGCCTAAAAAATTAAAAGAGTCTGGTATCAAATCAAACTCAATTCGAATCATATATTTTATTTTTTATATTTTTAATCCATTTTATAATAAAATAAACACAAAATAAAAATAAATTAATCATAAAAACTAAAACACAAAGTAAATACCAAATTAAGACTTACATATCTTTATAAACATTAATAAAAATGATGTCACGAAATATTAAAAAATTATATCAAAAGTAATAAATTAAAGTTATCAAAATAACTATTTAAATATCATAATATTTGATTTTAAACTGGTTAAGTCTATAATAGATTAAATGCACGGATGTCCAAAATCAATCCAAAATTAAAATAAGTCTAAATAATGGGCCAAACCCTAAAACGAGCCAAGCTCGCCCTTTAAAACGGGCCAAGCTTATGCCGGCCTGACCTAATTGCCGTCCTAAAAAAATGTGCAAACAAGGCGCGGTCATTGTTGCACAGTTTTCCAACAAAAAAAAAAGAAAAAAGAAAAAATTGTTGCACGGTTACTAATTAAGGAGCAATTTGTTAATAATAATATTGTGTACCCAGCTAATTTGCTGACTTCCTTTTGATGAATTGACTGCACCATGTTGAAGTCCAATTTGGCAAATTCAACTAAAAGAGGGTTCTTGTTTGCTTCTTCCCCAAAAATATCAATGAACCATCTGGCTTCCACTCTGTTGAGTCTCCAATGCAAGAGCATATCCAAAGCATGGTTCACTTTTCTAGCCATAAGTGGGGCCAACTTGGCTTCATTGAGGTTCTTCAAATGTTTTGTTGCAAATAATTTTGCATCATCTATGGTGTTTTCGTCTTCCAGACCAAAGAAAGAAGCTTCATACAAGCTAAGCATCCCTTTTAAATCCTTGCATAAATCTGCCTTGAAATGGCCGTTTTCATCCTTAAATCTGTCGAAAATTTCTGCAGCCGCAAAATCTTCTCATAATAAAAAATTAATTTTTTTTCATAACTCAGTTTTTAAATTCACCATAAAATGTGATGATTTAAAAGACTTTACCTTGTGGAACATGATATCCATGTTGTCTGAGGATCCTAAATCGTAGGGCTGCGGAATGTAAATTGTAAAACCGAAAAAGTCAAAAACAAAAAAAAAAAAAAAAAAAAAAAAAAAAAAATAATAAATAAATAAATTTGGGAAAGTTACTTTCCCAATTCACTCTCTCTCTCTCCCGTCACTTTCCCTTCTCCCTCAATTTCTCTCCCCCTCATTCTCTCCCGTGTTCTGTCTCTTACCCTCTCTCCCTCTCTCAATTTCTCCACCTCCCTCCCTCCATTTACATACTCACAAGCTCTCTCTCTCTCTCTCTCTCTCTCTCTCTCTCTCACCGATTCTCTCTCTCCTGCGGGCGCTGCACAGCCGCAGTGCGTGGCTTCCCTCCCGCACTGCTACAGCCCGCGAGCAGCTCCGTCTCACGAGCGCTCCAACGCGCACCAGCCGCGACCCCTCTCCCTCGCGCGCGAACAGTCCACTGCTTCTCTCTCTCGCCTGTTCGCGTGCTGCCCGCTGCCGAGAGACTTGTTGCAACCCCAGAAGAGACCCCAACTCGGCAGTCATCGGTAAGCCCTCGAGAACTCTAGCCGAGATTTCAATTCATCTCCTGCACATGTGGTATGAATTTCCGATTGATATATTCTAGGGTTTCAATTTCCTTTCGTGATTGAACCTAGGGTTGTACAATATTGGATTTAGGGTTTTGATTTATGGGAATAACATGCTCAACGATCTGAATGTTGCCTGAATATTGGAAGTGGTGGAATAAAATGAAAATCCTAAAATTTCCTGCAAACTGAACAGTTCGTACATACTGTGGTCTGTCCATTATAACTTCATCTATGTACAAGAAAATTAAGTGAGTTTTCTTCTTATAAAACTAGACTTGCTGAGCTTTAAAATGATATATTACAAGAGACATTTCGATAAGAATTGAATTTTCTTTGATTTTTCAAAGAGACCAGTTCTGCAGAAGTACAGCTGTTCTGTGTCCTGTTCTGGCCGTGAGTTTTGCTGCGGATTTGAGCTGTCTTCAAGATAAATTTATGTTTAAGTCTTAACATGAAAGTTGTAGATCTATATCTTATCTTTCATTTGAGACTTAAATCACTTAAATCCGATATGTGTAGTGAAAGTTATGATAATTTTTCGGTAACTGCGCAAATATAAATTATGAATTTAGGACTATAATATTTCATAGATTTAGATATCTTTATATGATTTAATGATTAATGTATGACCAATGTCTTAGGTTAAGGCATTCAAAATTAAAGGAGAGATTGGATTTTGTTTGATTTGGAAATTGGGAGTGAATACCTTCCCAAGAGGTGAGTGGATGGTTCATTGTGTTCATGAATGAGAAACCTGTTTTAAATTGCTTTATAAATGATTTTTGAAAGATTTTACGTGATTTATGCGAATTATTTTGTGATTGTGGGCTGTCTGAACTGAATTATAAAGTATAAATGCATCCGTTGTGTTTAAAAATGATTTCGTGCCATATGTTATTTGATATTGTTCTAGGAATTGATTGGCATGAGATTGTTGATTATTTGATGGAAAATTATGGCACATTGCTTGTGAACTGGATTGATTTAGAAATGAAAGGTGCCGCAGATGACTATAGTCATATTCCCACCACGGAGCGACCCGACGGGGTGGCGTGGTTTGGGGTTTGGATGTGCAGGGGAGTTAGGCGTCCCTCCCTCTGCCAAAGTCGTACTATATCTGGTGCACCCCGGTGAGGTACGAGCCAACGCCAAGGTAGGGGGTTTGTTTTGAGACATTGGATAGAAAAACCCTTGGCGGGATTTCGTCTGGGTTTGGCCGCCCTAAGACGGAAGTGATTTCTGATGGAACCCCAAGATTTTCTGAAATGATAATTGACATGGATGCATATTTTGTAAATTGTGATTTATTGAAATGTTTTATGCATATGAACTGTTATTTATGAGATATGCTTTGACTGCCCCACATTTACCCCTTATTTATGAACACAATCACACCATTGCACTCCACTCACTGAGTATACCCCTATACTCACCCCTCTCTTCCCCTTTTTCAGAGGAGACTTAGTTGGGAGACTACTCGACGGAGCTTGTGCAGTATTTTTGCGGATTGTATAGGTATTTAGCACATGCAGGGTTACTTTTGGAGATTTATAGATCTCAAACCATGGAAAGGGAAGACTGTACATCCCCTGCCGTGTGGATTTCATTGATACTGGCCGAGTTGTTGGCAAGTATTGATAAAATCCGCTGATTTTTGAATTGTTCTTTATTATCTTAATTACTTGATTATTTTTGTAAAACCGTTTATATCTGTACTGGGACATTTGGACTGTAAATCTTAATTTCGATGCTTTTCTCTAATTTTGTGAAGTTCTGTACAACTCATACCGTTAGGACTCTACCGATACTGGCTTGTCTTCCTCAGGTAAGTGTTGGTAAAATCCGACGGCTATGTTTTGGGACTTCTTGTTTGTTACACGCTTTATAGAGATGAGAATTCTGAATGGCTAGAATGGCCACATCGCATGCGTGCTTGTACAGGATTCCACTCCCCGATGTGTGTCAATGTGTGTGTTTGAATGTTCGAGGATGGACCGGATGAGTCCTTTGCATGTGTATTGTTATATAATTTTCCTATTTCTGATGGGTTTGTGTATTGGATGAGTTGTTGTGCTGATTGTAGCCTTGCGGAGTCTCGGTATATGGGGAGGTTCTGCCCGTGTATCGAGACAACGCGGCGGCTGTTGCGTGGTCGATCCGAGGATCGGGGCGTGACAGCTTTATTGGTATCAGAGCGCCCGGTTTACGATTTTAAAAGGCATGATGGTTTCTAAATGTTTTGAAATGTTTCCAAATGTCCCGAAAGCTTCTAAAGGTTTTGAAATGTTTAGTTTTTGAAAACAAGGTTAAGCTCTTTTAAAGGGTTTTCGAAAATTGTACAGAACTTTCCATGGTTTTCTTAGGGAATTAAGAATATATTTTTTTTAGGGGGTTAAGTCTTAGTCTTCGCTTAACCCTTGACTTAATTCTAGTTTCTTATTTTGTATAGGTTGCAATGCCTCCGCGAAGGAAAATGAGGAATGTGAGTGAAATTCCTTCACAGGAGCACGAGGATGAGTCGTCCTCGCATGCTCTTCCTCCACCTACGTCCACACTCCCGGCTCCTTCTACCGGGCCTGCTCCTCCTCCTGTCGCTGCTCTTCAGGAAGTTATGGAGTGGTGGAGTACCTTTGGAGCACAGTACCGAGCTCCGCGGCCGACTACAGTTCCACCACCTGTTCCTCCTTCGGTGCCAGCTGCTGCACCCGGTGCCCCACTAGCACCCACTCCTCCGGTTGCCACTCCAAGCAGCCGCTCTCCAATTCATTTGTCCAAGCTGATTAAAGAAGCAAGGCAACTTGGTTGTGAAACCTTCTCGGCATCTGGTGATCCTACGGAAGCAAAGAAATGGATCAAGAGGGTCAGAAAAGCTGTAACGGATATGGGAATAGAGGATAGTTTGAAACTCTTGGTAGCTGTGAGATTATTGGACGAAGATGCTAGCACATGGTGGGATGGAGTAGAGGAAGGGGCAGCTGCACCTCTCACTTGGCACGATTTCCTTAGGGAATTCGACCAGAGGTTCTACACCCGGTTTGATCGGGACTTGAAGAGAAAAGAATTTCTTCGGCTTCGCCAAGGAAATCTATCTGTGAAGGAATATGAGGCGAAATTTAGAAGCCTATCCTCATTCGTACCAGAGCTAATCATCTCCGAAGAGTGCAGACGCTTCAAGTTTGAGGATGGCTTGAATTTGAATATCCGAGAAAAGATGTCAGTCACGGATGAGCACACATACCAGAACGTGTTGCAATTGGCCTTGAGGGCCGAACAGATGGTGCTTGAAAGGGGAAACGTTAGGGACTACCATGAGAAGAAGAGGTCCGGCGGATTTGTACCGGGCCAAAGCTCTAAGAAGAACAGAACTGCAGACTATCCAAGCGGTGGATTTATTTCGGGATCAGTTGGATTTCCTCAAAGCCAACAAATTCATAGGTCGAATGCTTCTGGCGTTGAAAATGTTGGATCGGGAGCAAGACCCAGAGGAGGTGGAATGCAGACTTGCCCTACTTGTAAAGGGTATCACACGGGTCCGTGCAGAGGACCTAAGAGGTGCTATCACTGCGGGAAGGAGGGACACCTCCGTTATTCTTGCCCTGAGTTGACAGAAGAAGGGCAAGGGAGTCGGCAAGTTAGAGGTCCCTCTAGCGGCTCCAAAACTGGTCCAGCAGGTTCGGTGACACCTTCCACTAGTACCATCCCTAGGACGGGCACAGGAAGCAATACAGTAGCTACCCCATCTCAGCGACCTCAGCCGAGAGCTCAAGCTAGGGTTTTTGCCATGACGAACGAAGAAGCTCAGATTAACCCCGACGTAGTCACAGGTAAATTTTCATTTAAATTTAAGTTTGAAATTTGAAAATGTGATATCTATGGATTATAACTATGATTTGATGATTTGTGATTATGAATGAAAGGGGTATGATGATATGATTATGTTTATGGATTACATTTATAGGTATGATGAAAATTTTTGGAGTGGATGCTCATATACTCATTGATACCGGATCGAATAATTCATTTGTAAGCTCGGGATTTGCAAGACATTCTGATAGGGATTTAGTTCCTCTTGATGAAGAATTGTTGGTCATTACTCCCTTAGGAGAGCATATGATTCGAAATTTTGTACATAAGTCTTGTGAGGTGAAAGTTGGTGAAACAATCCTTGAAGCGGATTTGATTCCGTTGGATATGAAGGACTTTGACGCCATCCTAGGCATGGATTGGCTAAGTCTTCACCGAGCTTCAGTAAATTGCTTCACTAAAGAAGTGGAATTCCGTAGGGCAGGACATCCACTACTTGTGTTTTCTGGTGAACGGCGAGTATTGCCGACCTGTGTGATTTCAGCTCTTGAGGCACGAAAATTAGTGCATAAGGGCTGCGAAGCGTATTTGGCTCATATCATTGACACTACGGCAGCAAGCCCTAACCTGAGCAATATCCTTGTGGTAAATGAGTTCCCGGACGTCTTTCCAGAAGAGTTACCGGGGTTGCCACCGATTCGGGAGTTTGATTTCACTATAGATCTTGTTCCCGGTACAGCACCAGTCTCTACTTCTCCTTATCGAATGGCACCGGCAGAATTAAAAGAGTTGAAAGTCCAACTCCAAGAGTTGTTGAAAAAGGGATTCATCCAACCGAGCACTTCACCTTGGGGTGCTCCGGTTCTTTTTGTCAAGAAGAAAGATGGCACTCTTCGATTGTGTATTGATTATCGACAATTAAATAAGGTGACCATTAAGAACAAATACCCCTTGCCGAGAATTGATGACTTGTTTGATCAACTCGAAGGGGCCAGTGTATTCTCCAAGATAGATTTGAGGTCCGGCTATCATCAGTTGCGGATAAAGGAAAATGATGTCCCCAAGACTGCGTTTAGGACGAGGTATGGACACTATGAATTCTTGGTGATGCCTTTCGGCTTGACGAATGCTCCAGCAGTTTTTATGGACCTAATGAATCGAGTTTTTCACCCCTATCTTGACAAGTTCGTCATTGTTTTCATTGACGACATCCTTGTGTACTCCAAAAATGACGAAGAGCATTCAAATCATCTTCGGATTGTGTTGCAGACTCTCCGAGACAAGCATTTGTATGCCAAGTTCTCAAAATGTGAATTTTGGTTGAAGGAAATTGGGTTCTTGGGACATGTAGTATCCGGAGAAGGGATATTTGTTGATCCGAAGAAAGTTGAGGCAATTCTGAAATGGGAACAACCCAAAAACGTCACTGAGGTGAGAAGCTTCCTCGGATTGGCGGGTTACTATCGAAGATTCGTAGAGGGTTTTTCCAAAATTGCATCTCCGTTGTCTGGTTTGACGCGGAAAGGGATCAAGTTTGAATGGACAGATAAATGTGAGCAGAGTTTTCAAGAACTCAAGAAGAGACTCACAACGGCTCCCATACTTGCCATTCCTACCCTCGGTGATGATTATGTTGTCTACAGCGATGCCAGTAAACAGGGGTTAGGATGCGTCTTGATGCAAGGCGGCGGAACTATCGCCTACGCTTCTCGACAGTTAAAGAAGCATGAGCTGAATTATCCTACACATGATTTAGAATTGGCTGCGATTATATTTGCATTAAAGATTTGGCGCCATTATTTATATGGAGCCACTTGCAGAATCTTCACCGACCACAAGAGCCTCAAGTACCTGCTCACCCAGAAGGAGCTCAATTTGAGGCAAAGGAGATGGCTAGAGCTGATCAAAGACTACGATTTGGTGATTGATTATCACCCGGGCAAGGCAAATGTAGTTGCTGATGCCTTAAGCCGCAAGTCTTCATCTTCTTCTCAGATTCAGGGAGACGCTTACCTTTCATGCCTGGTGGGATTTCGTGCTCTTGGAGCCAAAATTGCTTGTGATGACAGTGGTGCATTATTAGCGAAATTTGAAGTTCGACCAACCTTGATAGACAGTATTAAAGAATTCCAAACCACTGATGAAGAGTTAAAGCAAATAGTGGAAAAGGTTCGCAATGGTGAAACTAGTGATTTCCATGTTCGGGAGGATGGTATAGTCATGTATGGGAAACGAATTTGTGTTCCCAAAAATGATAAGCTTCGGAAGGCTATTCTGGAAGAAGCACACTCTTCGGCTTATGCTATGCATCCCGGAAGTACAAAAATGTACCGAACCATCAAAGAAACTTATTGGTGGTCAGGCTTGAAACGGGAAATAGCTGAATTTGTAGCAAGATGTCTGGTGTGTCAACAAATCAAAGCTGAACATCAAAAGCCAGCCGGAATGCTTCAACCATTGCCTGTACCTGAATGGAAATGGGAGCATATTACTATGGATTTTGTGGTAGGATTGCCACGTACTCCCAGTCGTCACGATGCCATTTGGGTGATAGTAGACAGACTCACAAAATCAGCGCATTTCCTCCCAGTTCAGAATACTTATTCCTTGGAGAAGTTAGCAAGGGTTATCTTGATGAGATTGTTCGACTCCACGGGGTTCCGATATCGATTGTTTCAGATCGAGATCCCCGATTCACATCCAGATTCTGGCCTAAGTTACAAGAGGCCTTGGGTACCAAACTGAAATTCAGCACTGCATTTCATCCGCAGACAGACGGGCAATCTGAACGTACAATCCAAACGTTGGAAGATATGTTGAGAGCGTGCGTTATGGATTTCCATGGGAGTTGGGATAGGCATCTCTCGCTGATTGAATTTGCATATAACAATAGCTACCAAGCTAGTATTGGAATGCCTCCCTATGAAGCTCTCTACGGAAGGAAATGTCGGACTCCACTTTGTTGGGATGAAGTTGGAGAACGCAAAATTGAAAGCATAGAATTGATTGAAACTACCAAGGAAAAGGTGAAGCTAATTCGGGAAAGAATGAAAGCAGCTCAAGATCGGCAAAAGAGTTACGCCGACAAAAGGAGAAGGCCATTGGAATTCATAGTGGGAGATATGGTATTCTTGAAGATATCTCCTTGGAAGGGCATAGTTCGATTTCAGCAACGAGGAAAATTAAATCCTCGTTATATCGGACCCTTTAAAATCCTTGAAAGAATTGGAGCGGTGGCATACCGACTAGATTTGCCGTTAGGATTGCAGAGGATTCATGATGTTTTTCATGTGTCGATGCTGAAAAAGTATTTGCCGGATCCCTCGCACGTATTGGAGATTCCTCCAATAGAATTGAAAGAAGACTTGAGTTTCAAAGTACAACCGGTGAAAATCATTGACCGGCAAATCAAACAGTTGAGGTGTAAGCAGATTCCTATGGTTAGGGTACTGTGGAGAAATAATAAAGTTGAGGAACGGACTTGGGAGACTGAAGAATTAATGCGGAAGCAACACCCGCAACTTTTTGATGTATAAATTGTATTTTGAAATTTCGAGGACGAAATTTATTTTTAGGGGGTTAAGAATTGTAAAACCGAAAAAGTCAAAAACAAAAAAAAAAAAAAAAAAAAAAAAAAAATAATAATAAATAAATAAATTTGGGAAAGTTACTTTCCCAATTCACTCTCTCTCTCTCCCGTCACTTTCCCTTCTCCCTCAATTTCTCTCCCCCTCATTCTCTCCCGTGTTCTGTCTCTTACCCTCTCTCCCTCTCTCAATTTCTCCACCTCCCTCCCTCCATTTACATACTCACAAGCTCTCTCTCTCTCTCTCTCTCTCTCTCTCTCTCACCGATTCTCTCTCTCCTGCGGGCGCTGCACAGCCGCAGTGCGTGGCTTCCCTCCCGCACTGCTACAGCCCGCGAGCAGCTCCGTCTCACGAGCGCTCCAACGCGCACCAGCCGCGACCCCTCTCCCTCGCGCGCGAACAGTCCACTGCTTCTCTCTCTCGCCTGTTCGCGTGCTGCCCGCTGCCGAGAGACTTGTTGCAACCCCAGAAGAGACCCCAACTCGGCAGTCATCGGTAAGCCCTCGAGAACTCTAGCCGAGATTTCAATTCATCTCCTGCACATGTGGTATGAATTTCCGATTGATATATTCTAGGGTTTCAATTTCCTTTCGTGATTGAACCTAGGGTTGTACAATATTGGATTTAGGGTTTTGATTTATGGGAATAACATGCTCAACGATCTGAATGTTGCCTGAATATTGGAAGTGGTGGAATAAAATGAAAATCCTAAAATTTCCTGCAAACTGAACAGTTCGTACATACTGTGGTCTGTCCATTATAACTTCATCTATGTACAAGAAAATTAAGTGAGTTTTCTTCTTATAAAACTAGACTTGCTGAGCTTTAAAATGATATATTACAAGAGACATTTCGATAAGAATTGAATTTTCTTTGATTTTTCAAAGAGACCAGTTCTGCAGAAGTACAGCTGTTCTGTGTCCTGTTCTGGCCGTGAGTTTTGCTGCGGATTTGAGCTGTCTTCAAGATAAATTTATGTTTAAGTCTTAACATGAAAGTTGTAGATCTATATCTTATCTTTCATTTGAGACTTAAATCACTTAAATCCGATATGTGTAGTGAAAGTTATGATAATTTTTCGGTAACTGCGCAAATATAAATTATGAATTTAGGACTATAATATTTCATAGATTTAGATATCTTTATATGATTTAATGATTAATGTATGACCAATGTCTTAGGTTAAGGCATTCAAAATTAAAGGAGAGATTGGATTTTGTTTGATTTGGAAATTGGGAGTGAATACCCTCCCAAGAGGTGAGTGGATGGTTCATTGTGTTCATGAATGAGAAACCTGTTTTAAATTGCTTTATAAATGATTTTTGAAAGATTTTACGTGATTTATGCGAATTATTTTGTGATTGTGGGCTGTCTGAACTGAATTATAAAGTATAAATGCATCCGTTGTGTTTAAAAATGATTTCGTGCCATATGTTATTTGATATTGTTCTAGGAATTGATTGGCATGAGATTGTTGATTATTTGATGGAAAATTATGGCACATTGCTTGTGAACTGGATTGATTTAGAAATGAAAGGTGCCGCAGATGACTATAGTCATATTCCCACCACGGAGCGACCCGACGGGGTGGCGTGGTTTGGGGTTTGGATGTGCAGGGGAGTTAGGCGTCCCTCCCTCTGCCAAAGTCGTACTATATCTGGTGCACCCCGGTGAGGTACGAGCCAACGCCAAGGTAGGGGGTTTGTTTTGAGACATTGGATAGAAAAACCCTTGGCGGGATTTCGTCTGGGTTTGGCCGCCCTAAGACGGAAGTGATTTCTGATGGAACCCCAAGATTTTCTGAAATGATAATTGACATGGATGCATATTTTGTAAATTGTGATTTATTGAAATGTTTTATGCATATGAACTGTTATTTATGAGATATGCTTTGACTGCCCCACATTTACCCCTTATTTATGAACACAATCACACCATTGCACTCCACTCACTGAGTATACCCCTATACTCACCCCTCTCTTCCCCTTTTTCAGAGGAGACTTAGTTGGGAGACTACTCGACGGAGCTTGTGCAGTATTTTTGCGGATTGTATAGGTATTTAGCACATGCAGGGTTACTTTTGGAGATTTATAGATCTCAAACCATGGAAAGGGAAGACTGTACATCCCCTGCCGTGTGGATTTCATTGATACTGGCCGAGTTGTTGGCAAGTATTGATAAAATCCGCTGATTTTTGAATTGTTCTTTATTATCTTAATTACTTGATTATTTTTGTAAAACCGTTTATATCTGTACTGGGACATTTGGACTGTAAATCTTAATTTCGATGCTTTTCTCTAATTTTGTGAAGTTCTGTACAACTCATACCGTTAGGACTCTACCGATACTGGCTTGTCTTCCTCAGGTAAGTGTTGGTAAAATCCGACGGCTATGTTTTGGGACTTCTTGTTTGTTACACGCTTTATAGAGATGAGAATTCTGAATGGCTAGAATGGCCACATCGCATGCGTGCTTGTACAGGATTCCACTCCCCGATGTGTGTCAATGTGTGTGTTTGAATGTTCGAGGATGGACCGGATGAGTCCTTTGCATGTGTATTGTTATATAATTTTCCTATTTCTGATGGGTTTGTGTATTGGATGAGTTGTTGTGCTGATTGTAGCCTTGCGGAGTCTCGGTATATGGGGAGGTTCTGCCCGTGTATCGAGACAACGCGGCGGCTGTTGCGTGGTCGATCCGAGGATCGGGGCGTGACATAAATCATGGTGAAACAATGCATCGTGATCATTGGTTTGGTTGACCACATCTTGTACTGCATTCGCGATCTCTATCTCAAACTGGTACCTGAGACCCAATCTTTGAACTGTGTCGATCAACTCAAGCCTCTCCAGTGGCTCCATTGTTGCAGTAATTAGGCACCTCACCTCCTCCTTCATTTTCTCATACTTCTCCGCATACTTCTGCAATTCAATTGATTCAATGGGGCAATGAAGCAGGCAACCTGTGATTTTTGCAATATGTAAAAAGCAAAACATATATGGATAAATAATCCAATAAAAATCCTATTTTAAGATTTACACAAATAAAATAATATATTAGAACTCTTTTTTTTTTCTAATTACGATATTTCATAATCCTCATTAATTAAAAAGAATCACATCATTTATGAAAATTATAACACCCACAATTAATTTGAAATATACTCAAAATAAAAACAATAAAAAGATCACGTCGAAACCTATACTTGATAGGTAAGGTGAGGTAATAATTATGAAATATAAACAAAATCCTAATAAATAAAAAATTAAAAGATTCTTACGATATAATCACTGTTTAGAGATTTAACGAAATTATAATCCCAAAAATTAGGTACATAATTCGCCGACCGTCTGATCGTTGGTGAATCAATATTTGCAGCACTATTAACACATCGGACAACAAATGGCATAGCAAAATTGGTGATTTTAGGGTGGTGGTTGTTGGATGAGAGAGAGGACAAGCAAGTCGAAGAGAGAGCTGAAAATGGAGAGAGTATAGCCTGTGCAGCCATTTGTTGTTTTGGTACTAGAAACTCTTGGGTATGTTTTTGTTTTGGCTGTCTTACCTTATGATGTGGAGAACAATCCCTCTCTATTTATACTAATTTTTTTTTTTGTTTTTTTGGTTACCTCTGTTTATACTAATAAACCCGCTTCGCCCAGCCCTAGAAAGAGGTGGCCGTACATCCTGGGCAGTAGCCGTACACCCTGGGCAGTAGCCGTACACATCAAATCACAAAAATTATTAAAACTTTCGTATCGAAAGTATAATGCCAGCTTAATTTTCTTTATCGATTTACCTGCTTTGATTTTAATATATTTGTTAGTATATGCCATGCGAAATAGGAGCGTATGATCATTGGTTTAATCCAAAAAGTTATGGTATGCATGCATAATCTTGGAAGTCCTGACTGAATTTTGTCATATATTTGCATGATATAAATGCAATGGTTGCACTTTCCTTTCCATAGTAATTAGGGTCGATCTATGTATGCAAATACAAAAATTAGTAAAGACATTAGTTCACATAAATATTTCAAAAATGGGTCTTTGATTACTAATATATCAATAGAATTATTATTAGGTAAATTATGTATTAGTGTTTGAACTTTACAATAAAATTATAATTGGATTCTTGAATTTTCAAAAATGTTACGATTAACTTTCTCAAAGTAGGGTGGTAAAATCAAGTGGATTTACATGTTGACGCGGTGAAAGTCACGTCAACACTGCAATGATATAACATATGTTTCATGAGAATATACTGATGCCTTATATGTCGCCATGTCAGTATTTCAACTTAGTAGTTAGGTCATTCTTAAATTTTTGAAGAGAAGACCAACCAAATATGATCGCAGCCGCCCATCAGAACATAACTTCAAAATTTCCGGATAGGGGAAGATTATAGTACCCAAAATAATCTTAACCACACATGCAAAAGAAAATATCTAGGATAGCAATATAATAGCAATATACAAGGTACAATTCTCTAGGGAGATGTTTGGCTTGGAGGCAAAAACTTTTTGGAGTTGTGGAGCATAAGGTCCCCTTTATTAGATTTAATTAATATAAGTGTCGGAAGACAAGTATTAAAAATTATATAAATTTATTGATATCAATTAGTTCAATAAATAAAAACTTTTAAAAAATTTTGAGAAATTTTACTATGAAATCCGTCTATATCAAAAATTGAAAGAGTTTGTGGAGGGGAGACTCTCTCATTATTTGCATGAAATCTGGTTTGAGATTTAATTAGACGTAGACGATCAAATTCAAACTTTTTTTTTTTAAAATTATCAAAATTTAATAATAATATTGAATCTGATTAAATCTGATATGATCTTATTTGAATTTTAAGTGATAAAACTTTTCTATGCCTATTTTTATCATATATAAGAATCAAAATCAAAAATTTATTTTAAAATATCAATATTCAACTATTGAACTAATTAAATATTTTTGTAATTGAAACTTACTTGAAACACAACTAGTTGGATATAGAAGACCTTGAGCCTAGGTGTTTTCTCTGTTGAGGTTTGGGATGTAAGGCCTACCCAAGGAATTTGTAAAAGGTCAAATTAGCTATTAGCCTCTCATATTTTGAGATTTTTAAAATTTTATGAGATTCTTTTTTTTTTTTTTTCCTTAGAAATTCATATTTGTTCATCTCTCTCTCTCTCTCTCTCTCTCTCACATGGTATTCAAGCAGAACAACTGTCCATTTTCTTGTCTGAACTTCACATTTGGAAGATGAGAATATTTTTCTTTTCATTTTTGGGTTATGTGAAAAGCAAAATCACCAATTTACTAATTTCCCTTCACTCGTCGGAAATATTTGTTTGAGAGGATAGTAATAGTATCATTATTAGCCACACGATAAAAACAATATCAAGGTCAGCATCAAAATAAGATGCCATGTCCACGATGACAATAACAGTGTCATATAGTATTCAGTTGATACGCCAAAATGTACTTTTAAAACTTTGTTATGGCTTTTTTGTGATGAAAAATAGGAATAAAAAAAAAAGAAAAAAAAAAGAAAGAAAGTTGGTCACCCCATCATAAATCTTAGGGATAGAGGTTTTTATTTTTTTTACAAAAAATTAATTTTCTCAATGAAAAAATCTCCTAAATATTAAAATAGTTTATTGTGTTTTAAAATCACCTAAGAATATTTAAGGGAAAGGAACTAATTATAGATTCTGCTTGTTATAATTATTGAGGATTAAAACATATTCATTTTCAAGAGTAAAAATAATAAATATTTCATTCTTATATGATGATAAAAATTGCTGGCAAAAGTCTGATAGTTAGCATTCATGATTATCATCTGAGGGTAACAAAATTTTACTCGCAAAAGGTATATTAATTGTTGTCAAATAATTACTCACAAAAAAAGTAATTTCATACAAAAATTATTATTTTTAATCATTTTTAATCCGATGAGGAAATAAAGTTTACTCTCGTAAAAGTTATTCATACCAAAATTATTATTCATTCCCCTTTATGTGATTGAATTAGAAAAAAAAAATTATCTTAGACAATTTTTTAGATATAATTTTTATCTATTTCTTTTTATTAGAGAGATGAAGAGAGAAATAAAATGGAGGGATAAAGTAGTCCTCATAATGTTTTTAATACAAAAAGGTAATTTCTATTTTGGTCGTTCAAGGAATTAAAAAGTAATTTCTTGATTCACTTTAATGTCTTTGTAAGCAAAATGCTTAAAAGTAATCTCCTTTTGGGTATAAATTAATTAACTCTCGATTACCTGACTAAAGCCATTTGTATGGCAATTGTAAATCTAGCATGTGAACTAGACAAGACTATGGTTTGAGAATCATCGATTTCTTATTCCTGATTCCTGATTTAGAGGACTCAAAATCAAAACTTAAAAAGGCGATTGGGTTTCTGATTTTTGAACCATTAATTCTGATTATGTAATCATAAATTCCAATTTTAATTTTGATACTAGAAGATTTTGGATTTGATTACTATTTTAAAATTAAAATTATAAATATTAAAAAATAAATAATAAAAGATAGAAACAAATATCGATCTTTTTATAAAAAAGTGAAAAATATGATTGATTAATGACAAAATAAATTTAATCATAAAACTACTATATCTTTTCCGTTGACAAAATCTTTTAATCTAATCAACAGTAAAGATTTAACTCCCATTTTAACGCTCCTCATGAAGATTAAATATTTATTACTCCTATTAAGTTTGTAAAATAATTTATTTAAATTAATTTTTCTAATACAAAACTTATATAATTTTTGTAATTAAATTTTAATAATTATATTAGACCAGGTATTTACAAAAATAGAAAATTTTTTTATTTTTACCTTCAAATTAATAATAATTTTTTATTATTTTAAATTTTAATATCACTTATTTTATAATTAACAAATTAAAAACATATGAATTGTTGGTTATCAAATTTTCAAAATAAAGGACAAGAATTCAATTTTTAGACATCATTTCAGTTTCAATCGTTGTGAATGTCAAAACTCAAAGTTTGGAAAGTAAATTTTTATATATTGAATCCCTTTGACATTGATGAATATATATACAAACATCCTAGTTATGAGTTGATACTGCAATCCCACTAATTATGGGAAGACCAATCCCACTAATTATGGGATTACAGGAAGAGTACTAATATAGGAACTCCATTAATTATGGGAAGAGCACTAATATAGGAACTCCATTAATTATGGGAAAACCAATAATATAGGAGCTAAATCAGGTCATCTATTTACAAGAGAATATGAGCCTTAACACCCCCCTTCAAACTGATGGCGGATGGGACAGTAGTCGAAGTTTGGTGCGATGTTTCTCAAACAGAGCTCGGCCTAATGGCTTAGTAAGAATGTCGGCTATTTGGTCTGCACTAGAGATAAATTTAACGATCACCTGTCCTTGCTGAATTTGTTCCCGAACAAAGTGGTAATCCAACTCAATGTGCTTGGTGCGAGCATGAAATACCGGGTTGGCACTAAGATAAATGGCACCAACATTGTCACACCAAAGAGTGGCAGGCGTGGAGGACAGACAACCCAATTCACTGAGCAAGGAATGAAGCCACATAATTTCTGCAGTAGCATTAGCCATGGACTTGTATTCACTCTCGGTTGAAGATCGAGCTATAGTGGGTTGCTTTTTGGCGACCCAAGAGACGAGATTGTTGCCCAAATAGACAACATACCCATTGGTTGATCGGTGATCGTCAGGGCACCCCCCCAATCACTGTCTGAGAAACATTGAATTGCAAAAGAAGAGTGTTTGGAAAAGAAGAGTCCATACCGCTTAGTATGTTGCAAGTAGCGTAGAACCCGTTTGAGTGCCTGCCAGTGCATAGTAGTAGGAGAGTGCATATATTGACAAAGTTTATTGACACTAAAGGCAATGTCAGGACGTGTAATGGTAACATATTGTAAGCCACCAATTAATTGGCGATATAGATCACCATGTTCAAAAGGTTCACCCGAAGTCTTGGTGAGAGCGGGGGAGACCGCCATTGGTGTAAGGCATGGTTTGCAGTCGGACATCTGGAATTTGTGTAGAAGATCAGAAATGTATTTTGCTTGAGAGAGTAGAAGACCATCTGGTAGATGTAGTATCTCTATGCCCAAGAAATAATTCAATGTACCCAAGTCACGAACAGGAAAAGTGGACTGAATTTTAGTCATGAACCAATCAACTAGAGTGGATGAGGTGCCAGTAACTAAGATGTCATCGACATAGATAAGGACAAAAAGCTTAGAGATACCATCACACCGTATGAACAAAGAAGTGTCAGCCTTGGAGAATTGAAAACCCAATTGAAGTAGGAATTCAGAAAGTCGATGAAACCATGCACGGGGAGCTTGCTTTAACCCATATAGAGACCTGTGAAGATGACAAACATGATCAGGATAATTAGGATCAATAAAGCCAGGGGGCTGTTCCATATATATTTCATCTTCCAAAGTCCCGTGAAGAAAAGCATTGGAGATGTCCAATTGCCGAACACACCAACCCGATATAGTAGCAAGAGATAAAATAGTGCGGATTGTTGTATATTTAATAACCGGACTGAAGGTTTCAAGATAATCCACACCATGTTCTTGTGTATAGCCCTTGGCCACAAGGCGTGCTTTGTAGCGCTCAATACTACCATCAGCTCTGCGCTTGATGCGAAAAAGCCATTTGTTTCCAACAATATTTTTGTGAGACGGGCGAGGTACCAAAGTCCAAGTGTTAGTAGAAACAAGAGCATCAATTTCCTTGGTCATGGCATTCCGCCATTCAGCATATGGCTTTGCTTGATTGTAAGTGTGCGGTTCCTGCGTTAAAAATTGTGTTGTTGTTTGGGTAGAGAGGTGAGCTTGGCTTTTGTGGAGTGTAGTTGGGCGAAGGGTCATGTGGTGGGTTCGGATGGGTGGTGTTGGAGGATCGGGAGTAGGCGCTGGAGGAGGAGAAGTGGATGTTGAGGTTGCCTGGTCGGTGTAGGATGATAAGTCAACAATTAAATTTAGATTGGGAGAGGTTGGAATGGTGGGAGATGCGGATATAGGAGGTACAGGGGAGTTGTGATGGGATGTTGAAGTGGTAGGAGATGTAGAGAATGACGGTGGAGTGTGGGGATGAGGTCGTGGGGAAGGAGATAAGAAAGAGGAAGTTGAATTGGAACGAAAAGCCATACCTGAAGGAGCCGCAGAGTCCCAGTGAGTGGAATGACTTGTAACCTGTAGCCAAGAAGAACTATCCGGAAGAGAGAAGGTGGGGGTGAGACGAGATTGATATGGGAAACTGTTGACATTAAATTTAGCATGTCGTGTTAAGTATAGTCGACCGGTTTCCAAGTCTAAACAATGATAAGCACTATGGGTTGGACTTTGACCGAGAAACACACAGGGTAGAGAGCGAAAAGCAAATTTATGGCGGTTATAGGGTCGAAGTAAAGGGAATATGGCACATCCAAAAGGTTTCATATCTAGGTAATTAGGATCTTTGCCAAAGAGAATTTGATAAGGGGACTTATGTTGTAAAATTGGACTTGGTGTTTGATTAATGGATTGAATGCTCACTGTAAAAGCAAAATTCCAATATTTTAGGGGAACATGACCATGAGCTAACAAAGTTAAACTAGTATCAACTAAATGGCGAATTTTTCGCTCCGATGTCCCATTTTGTTCATGGGTGTAGGGGCAAGCAATTCTATGAATAATGCCATTAGATTGAAATAGTTTTCTGAGCTTTTGATATTCACCACCCCAGTCGGAATGAAAAGCTTTAATTTTGGCATTAAATTGTCTATCAACAAGGGATTGGAAATGAAGAAAGCAGGAATAGACATCACTTTTATTTTTCAAAAAATAAACCCAAGTAAATCGGGTAAAATCATCAATGAATAAAACAACATAACGATGCCCAAGACTTGAGATTACTGGAGCAGGGCCCCAAACATCAGAGAAAATAATATCAAAAGGAGCATTACTCTTATGCTCGACACTGGCTAAAGGTAAACGAGACATCTTGCCTAAGAAACAAGAAGAACATGGTTGAGACTTAAAACTGGAACAAGGTAAATTAAAACTTTTGACAATATTAGAGATAGTACGCATATTCTGGTGTCCAAGGCGTTCATGCCACTGTTGAAGAGTTGGAATGGTGGTAAGGTAGGCAAACTTCACGGAAGGGCGAAGACGATAGAGTCCATTCTCACTGAGACCGTGGAGGAGCACCTTCTTGGTGTAGCGATCCTTAACAAGAAAATAAGTGGGATGAAATTCAAAAATGCAATTGTTATCGGATGTGAACTTTTGAACAGACAACAAATTTTTAACAATTTTAGGAACGTGTAGAACAGAGTTCAATGCAAGCTTACCACCTGCCGAAGGGATAGAAGTCATACCAGTATTAGCAATTTGAAGCCCTTGGCCATTACCGACATGAACAGTGTCAGTACCACGATATTCATCACTTATCTGTAGAGTAGATAGATCAGGAGTGATGTGGTTGGTGGCGCCAGTATCGGGTATCCAAACAGGTTGTGAGACATGGCCACCATAGCCATGAGGTGCGGATTGTTGAGAACCAGCATAGGAGTAGTTGGCTTGCCGTACGAAGGAGGGCTGGGAAGAGGTCTGCCTGGAATAACGCCGACGACACCGATCGGCTGTATGGTTACGCCAGCCATAGATTTGGCAAGGTGCCCGAGGGCGACGTTGAAAACCAAAATTGGAGGATGCAGTAGCCGCTTGGCGTTGCGGGGTAGGTAGTAAGGGAGCAGCAGAAGTGCGCATAGCAACATGAGCAAGAGGTGGGTCTTGCGTAGCTTTGAGCAGTATTTCATGAGCCACGAGTTGAGCATGGAGTTCGTAGAAGGGCACAGGATCAGGGCGAAGATTCAATGCAGTAATAATACTGTAAAAGTCACTTCCAATATTGCGATAAATAATTGCATTAAATTCAGCGGATGAAAGGGGGCGACCAGCAGTGCTGAGTTCATCAGCCAAGGCCTTGGCACGTTGCAAATAGGTTGAAACAGAAAGATCATTCCGCTTAAACTCCTGTAATTCAATGTGGAGTTGTAGTTGACGGTTTTGCGAAACCGAGCCAAACGCACGAGCTAGCGCTTCCCATACAGCAAAGGAGGATGAAAGATTAATGATATAGGAGAAAATATCTTCGGTGAGAGAGGAGAGAATCCAAGATAAGAGAAGTTGGTCTTTTCTGAACCAAAGATCATATTCAGGATTTGGGATTTGGGTGATTGGAGTCGTTGTTGAGGCAATAGTCTGAGGAGGAGCAGTGGAGGTACCATCGATGAAACCATAGAGATTCTGATAATGAAGGAGCGGGATGAATTGAGCCCGCCATGCTAGGTAGTTTCTGCCATTGAGTTTGATAGAGAAGGTATGGGTAGAAGATGATGAGAGAGCAGGTGTAGAAGTGGTGGAGGCAGAGACAAGTTGAGTAGCCATGAGTGAAGAGGAAGTGTTTGAAAAAATTGTTTAGAGCAAAAGCTCTGATACCATGTCAAAACTCAAAGTTTGGAAAGTAAATTTTTATATATTGAATCCCTTTGACATTGATGAATATATATACAAACATCCTAGTTATGAGTTGATATTGCAATCCCACTAATTATGGGAAGACCAATCCCACTAATTATGGGATTACAGGAAGAGTACTAATATAGGAACTCCATTAATTATGGGAAGAGCACTAATATAGGAACTCCATTAATTATGGGAAAACCAATAATATAGGAGGTAAATCAGGTCATCTATTTACAAGAGAATATGAGCCTTAACAGTGAATCGATGAACCATTTTTAAATTATTGTACGAATTGGATTGATTCGCAGTCCATGTGCCGTGTGAACGAGTGTGACGGAATTCCTTGTCCTTTCCGAAATGACTAAACATATGCAACGCAAGCATGACCAGAAATGATAGTCACCTTCATGTTAGGCCACATGTTTTCCTTCCATGGTTTTTAAAATCATGCAAGGGAAAAATATCTCCAAGCTAGTTTCTCGGCAACCATCTCTCTCTCTCTCACTCTCTCTCTCTCTGCTGGGACCATGACCAACCATTTCTAGCGGCTTCGAAGACCAAATCCAAGAGGTGACTCGCCTTGGATCAACCAAGAACTATTCCTGACCGTTGCAACAATTTCAATGCAAGAAAATTTGGTTAGTTGAAAACTCGCGGGTTATACGGTTTTTTGGTTAATCGGTATTGACCCGTGGATTTTTGTGAGTCAGTTATATAAATGGTCTATCTAATGAAATGATCTATGCATTATTTTTTTTTTAGTTCTCTGGATTTAGTTTATCGTCGAGTATTTAGAGTTTTATTCCGACTAATCTTGGTCAAGCTGCTATCGGATTTCAATCGGGAGACAACTCTCCCAACGTCGTTTTGTCACTACCAAAACTCGAATTCTGATTTTTAGTGTGAGATGTTAGTAGCAATCCCGTTAGGCCAACGAATCGTTGGTGACCTATGCATTATTATGTGGATGGAGGTTGACCCGGTTCAATCGATGAGTCGGTCCGGATTTAATAACCGCCGGTCAGACCGGGTTTAATGTATACGGATCAAATAGACACATCGCATGTTTCCCCATGCTTTCCCGCACGGAAGCACAAACTTCAAAGAGGCCCTTTTGAAATATTTAAAACACACACCCCTGTACCAAAAAAATAATTTCTTACACCGTTGCGAAGTAAAGTTTGATCATCACAATCCCAAGAGCCAAAGCAAAGTAGATCATTAATTAATCGACTGGAACTGGCTTGAATTATCTAGTATTGAATTATCTAAAATTAAGTATAAGTCAAACTCAAACCAGTTTTTTTTAGCATTTAAAAAAAAAAATAATCTGATCTTATAATTTATTCTTAAAATTAATCGGATCAAATCTTAATTTTAACAATTTTTGTGATTTTATATTAATATTAGAAAAAGTTAAAATTAAGGGATAACCAATGATGTTCCTAGGTGGTTGGTAAGCCAAAGAAGCATGCCAGAGCAACGCATAATGCTTGGAAGGTCACATATGTAATCTAAAGCCTCCTTGGAAATATTTTCCGTGGTCGAGAAATAAGCAGAAAAGAGCACAACCGGAGTTGATATGGAAACCACTGCATTGTCAATGTACTCCTTCCAAGTTGGCTTGTATCCACTGTGGAACTACCGAGCCTCTTTGCAATATGCTTTGCACAGATTTGCCCAGTAAAGTTTCAAAGAGATAGAGTTGAAAAAAATTAGAAACCAAAAGAAATGTGAAAAAAAGATTAAATATAAAATTTGCAATGTTATATGATAGCCTACCATTTTGCTTACGTAAGGGATGATGTTGAAGCCTTTTTCTCTAAGGGTCCCGTAGGCAATTTCATTGGTGGTATTGAACAATGCTGGTAGACATCTTTTAATTGTGTTCTCAGGAAACTTGTCAATTTCATTGGTGTCCCATCTGGAAAGACGCAAAATTAACTGGAAAAATTAGTAAAATAAAAAATACTTTTTGTCATTAGAAAAATCTTAGTAACACAATCGTTGGGCATTTCTCAATATTTATTTTCATATAGCGTGACTAAATGTTAAATAAATATGATTTTTCATATTCTTCAATAATGTTGATTCATATTAATATCATTTTATCTCCATATAAATATCAAATTTATTTTCCAACAATTAACATCATTTTTAAAACCTCTGTCAATATTATTACACTACAAAATTAGAGTATTGAGGTGACGGTAAAAAACCGTCTATATTACTCATCAAATCCGTCAGCAATACTTTCTCCAACGGAAGCACATTCAGTTGGGTATACACCAGTCGGGATAGATATATAGTGACGCTATGGGCTACAATTGGAGCATGTCACATTTGTATACTGACAGAAGGATAGAGTTGGTAAAACTAATGATGTATCGTCAGTTACCATGTATTATCAGATGGTAAAACTTGTGATGGTTACCATGTGTTACCATATGTTACTACATTTATTTTTGATTGCGATTGAGATAGAAAATATTAGAAAATGTTGACGGTTAAAAATGAATTAGAAAATTATACCAAATATTAACGGTTACTATTGAGTTACAAAATTATACAAATTGTCAACGGTAGGAATGTGTTAGTAAAATTAGTGGTTTGTATAGTCACTTATCATGCGTTAGGAGATGTTACTACTCCATCATCGGTTACCATTGAATTATAAAACGTTGACGGTAGAAAAGTGTTAGTAAAATTAGTATTGTATGATCGGTTACTATTGAGTTACAAAATTGTGTAATATGTGGACAGTAGAAAAGTGTTACGAGACGTTTCAAAATTGACGGTTACTGTTGAGCGACAAAATATCACAACATATTGACATTAGAAAATATTAGTAGAATTAGTGACTTCACCGTCAGTTACTATATGTTACCATATGTTACCCTGTGTTACAGTCACCATGTGTTATCACATGATACAAAATGTTGATGGTGCAAAATATTAGTAAAATTTGTAGTTTTATAATCAGTTACTATGTGTTATCATATGTTACTAAATTTGTGTCGATTGCTATTGAGATAGAAAATGTTAGAAAATATTGACACTTACCAATGAGTTACAAAATTGTACTAAATATTGACGGTTACCATTCAGTAATAAAATTGTACATAATGTCCACGATAAAAAAATGTCAGTCAAATTTGTGGTTTTATAGTCACTTATCATGTGTTAGGAGATCTTACTACTTAATCATCGGTTACCACTGAGTTACAAAATGGTTATTGACGGTAGAACAGTGTTAGTAAAATTTTTTATTTTAATGTCGGTTATTATTAAATTATAAAATGTTTTAAAATATTGACGATAGAAAAGTGTTAGTAAAATTAGTTTTTTATGATTGGTTACTATTGACTTACAAAATGGTGTCAAATATTGACGGGTGAAAAGTGTTACGAAACGTAGTTAGCATTGAGTGACAAAATACAATTACTATATGTTACTTTGTGTTACCATACTATATGTTACTATATGTTACTTTGTGTTACTATGTGTTACTACTTTTATGATAGGCTATGGTTAGGATAAGTTATTGATTTTAATATCGCTTACCATGTGTTATTGGATGTTGCTATTTTAATTATCGGTTGCGATTGAGTTGGGAAATGTTATTGATCTATCATCAGTTACCATATGTTATAAAATGTTATTACTTTCATCGTCGGTTACCGTCGTCTACCGTGTCTTACCATGTGTTACTATGAGTTACTGAAATTACTTCATGGATGGGTGCAAGAAGGGCGCAAGCATACGTCTCATAGGGGCGGACAGGCGCAAGAAAGGCACAAGCATACGCCTCACAGTGGCCCTCGCATAATGGACGGGCGTAAGCATATGCCTTACAGGGGCCCATGCATGCATGCCGGGCGTAAGAAAATACCAGAGTGATTACTTTATTATTTTTTATTTTAAAAATATTATTATTAAAATAAATACACCTTGATTATTATAAAGTTAAATAATGTAATGATATAAAATTAGTCATCAGCACCACATGATTTAAGTGCGTATAAAAGAATTACAAAAATATTATAAATTTAAACAAAATTGTATTAACATACCAAAATTGAGCAGTATATTACATTGAGTAATAAATATAAGACGAAGAGGAAAGAAAGATTCCTGTTCCACAATAACATGTCTGTCTTGTACTAATAGTAAGAGGGTGAAACAAAAATAAAACAAAAAACATCTTTTGGTGAAACCCAAAATGAAACAAAAAACGTTCATTGTATCACAAAAAATATTACCATTACAATTTGGAGATCATAATCCCACAATATTTCCAAAACTAAGCAAAGCAGTGGGCAACAAGTTTTTGTCAAACTTTCTTCCTATCAATAAAAAGATGAATAAAAAAATAAAGTTAATATAATCACATAGTAACATTATAAAAAATATAAATAATGGTTATAAAAAAAATTATTACTCGTGGGATGGAATTAGGTGTTAATGATGATGGTGCACTACTAGCATCTGGTATTGGAGGAATCTAATAATATAAATGATTCGAGTCTCCAAAAGACAAATCCAATCAAATCATCAAATTTTATATAAAAGAAAACCCTAATAAGCGATTTTCAATTTTTTTTTTCAATTTAATATAACCTTCATTTACATAATCATTTCTAAATTCTCGTTTTATCAAATTTCAAATCATTTGGCTTACCAATGATTCAAATTTCCAATATTTCTCATTTTCTCTAATTTTTCTTGAATTTAACACATTTCCGAATAGATATATAATTTTCGATTTTAAATTCAATCTAAAGTCAACAAAATTTATTCAAAATTTGAAGTGAGTGCGTTTCTCTCACCTAGGATTCCTTGGGTTTCAGATCTAGCTGTCGTTCGTCCGTTGGATTGGTCTAAAATCTGTAATATTTTCAAATTTGAAAGATATTAACAACTAAATTTCTAATACCAAACCCCTAGAAATTCTACCAAATCATAGTCGTTACCTGCAGTAAAGAAGATGCAGGTGAACTCTTAAAGGGAACAGCTGGTCGCGGGCTCGCGGAACGGCTGACTGGCAGGCTGGCCCGCTGGTGGGGTGGCGGCCTCACAGCCCGGCTTGCTGGCCACAGTGGGCTTCGCGAGCCGCAGTGGGCTCGCGGGTCAGTAGTGGGCTTTGCTGGTCAGTAGTGGGCTTCGCGGCTGGCGGGTGCTCACGGACTAGGGCTCACGGGAGGTCTGCAGTTGCGCGCTCACGGGCTGAGGCGCGCGCTCGCGAGCTAAGGCGCGTGCGCTCAATTGCTAAGGCGCGTGCGCTCGCGTAGGGGTCTTGCACTGTGGGCTGGAGCACGCTCGTGCATAGGTGTGCTCCGAAGTAGGTGCGCGCTCGCGCTGTGGAACGCTCGGGTAGAAGGTTCAGCGTAGTGGCGCGCTCGTGCGAGGAAGGAGGTGCTGCAGGCTAGCGCACTCGCTCGAGGAGGGAGGAGCAGCGGTGGAGAGAGCGGTTAGCGGCGGAGAATCGCGGCGGAGTGGAAGAAATCGCCGCGGAAGAGGAATGGGTCGAGAGAGAGATCGATAAAGAGAGAGAGTGAGACCGAGGGAAAGAGAAAGAACTGAGGGAGAAAGGGAGAGTGGAAGAGAGGGCGGTGGCGATGGCGGTGGGCGGTGGGCAGTGGTCGGGGGCGGCTGCGGGAGAGGAAAAGACGGCTAGAGAGAGAGAGATGGGATGAGAGAGAGAATTAGGGCTTAAAGCCCTAATTCAATTTGGGGGGAAGAGTGCTGCGTTTCACTCCAAAACGCAGCACCTCCTCTCTCTCTCTCTCTATTTTTTTTTTCTCTCTCAGTGTTACATAAAAAGCTTCATCTCATATTGTATATTAGTTTATGGACTCTATTTTTTGGTGCAACCACCACTAGACAACATTAATGGAAGGACAAAAGAAACATTAATGTTATCTTCATCTTCCAAAGTCTTCATAAGTTTACTCGGTGGATCCAACATAATTATATTGCAATAGTACATAAATATACAGCCTAAACATAGTTTCCAATCTACAAATCCATGCTTTGGTTATTCATTAATGTGTCATTTCCACCATTGTCATGAAATCTGTACAGCTTAGAGGGGAAGCAAAGGAATCTTGACCACCTACCCATACATTAAATTAAGCAGAGAGATTATGGGTTGATTAACTTTTTTAAATGGGTCCAAAAAGATGAAAATCAAGATCTAATCCATGCAAGTTACCTGATCAAGTCCAAGCCAAATGCCTTTGTTGCGAGACCGTATGACAATTTTTCTGAGTAAAGGTTGCTGGCCCGGAGTTGGACTCAGCGAAATCTACTTTAATGTGTCAAAACCGAACCAGCTGACGTTATCCCAAATATTCCAAACATGAGCATTTTAAGTTGGGGAGGGTGGGGGAGAGAGAGAGAGATGAGTTTTTAAATTTAAACTCAGTGTTATTGTTGTGGGATCATATGTCGCTTCCTGTGAAAGAAAAAACAAAAGATACGATGCAAGGCGACAAATAGACCATCTCAGGCGTTGGAATTTTCCATTTTAAATTAATTAAAAAAATGTAGACTGAAACTATTTGCCGATTCTTTATTCAGACAGAAGACAACTCCAATTGACAAGGGGAAACAAACAACCCTTTCGGAACTTCGACCTTAAACAAAATATGTTACTTTATTTTAATAGTGATTATAAAATTCACAGTATAATTAATTAGGTAAAACTCTGGACCTTGTATTGTTTCAAAAAGTTTTATTATTTTAGAATTTTTAAAAGGGTGGAGGGAGTTACCCAAAATACTACTTAAGTGTATTATAGGAAGCTCTACTTGATATAAGAATCATTCATATTATTTAAAAAAAAAAAGAATATTTACCGGTTAATTCAAAATTAATAGACAGTAATAAATATTTGTTTCAAACTGAATATTTTTTCACTTAATAAAAATTTCTATGATAGTATGAAAACATAATAACATCGATAATAGTCGGCCCTTGTAACCATTTACTAACTATGACAAAATTATGTTCCTTATCATTTCTAAATTGTTCTTTTTATGTTAATATTCATGTTTATTTGAGATAGATTGAGATACTATGTTATATTTTCCCAATACCCCCATCAAAAGAATTTCACCAAAACAAAATTATGAGGTTGTTGGTGCAACCCAAATGCTATACTTGGTGAAGTAGAATATGTTTTTACCCATAAGCAATTGATTGAAGATTGGGTGTTAATTTGACCAAGCCATTTTGAGGGCACCATATATGATATACTCACTGCAAAATTCGAGGTCATGGGAGTGGGTAAGGGCAGGAATGTCACGCCCCGAACCGGGATCGTGAACAGCCGCCCGTTGTCCCTGGATGCCGGCTGGATTTTTACAGAAAATCGGGCAGAACCTCCCCATAAATCGGAGGTTTTCCCATGTACAATTTCACCTGTATATGACATTCATCCAGTACAAATAAACATTTGGCCATCCCGGCCTCTCCAAAATCAACAATATCCACAGCCAACATCCAGAACAACGCAAGGCTATAAAGTTTCTAACAGTCCTAGCAACAGACCTCTACTGTCATGCCCAACTAGAGCATGAGCAGCCGCCACACCGAGCGGACTTAAATTCTACGCATATATAAAATAAATTCCCAAGTTATTTTTAAATATTTACAAATGCCTCAATGCAACGAAATAATCAACACGCGAGTTTCGCGAAATAAAGTCCATAATTTATACAGTCATCCCAAAAATTTAAATAAATGGAATGGTCAAACTAAAATCTCCAATACATAATAATGTCACCAATCATCATAGCGGAAGAAATGGAAAATATCCATACCCAAGCCCAGTGATACCTCTTCGGTCCAACACTAATCCTGTGGGAAAGAAAGTGAGGGGTGAGTATCTATGGGAGGATACTCAGTAAGTGAGGGGATTGACATCATGCTATCAATATCGAGGTGAATTTGGAGTGTCAAAGCATAAGATAAGAAAATATCCACAGTATGCAAACCGATCATGTTATTTCAAAATCATATATAATACGCACACATCAGAAAGCAAGATATGCATCCCAAAATTTTACATCAATGTCATGAAGAACCGGCCAATGAAATATTCCCGGCAATGGTCTACCTCGACCAAGGACGGCGCATTGGGGGTTTTTCCAAATGCAAGTATTAAAGAATGGTTCTCTGCCCCAATGTTGGCCACAGACTACCCCAACTAGCCTGTAAAAAGTATATAGTGTACATATAACTAGTCGGCCGTGTATGGTGCCCCCGCCTGGTGCTAGACGGAGCCGTACTCAACGTCCTCTCCGATGAGGGTCAACCTGGGACACCCATACACACGACAATCTGGCGGATACCTCCGGCCGAAGCGTATCCGGACACAAGGGGTGCCTCTACCAGATGTCCTTCGTAGCTACGGATCACAATATCAAATCGGCCGGGCACGTAGCCCCATGCATCCCATCACCAGTCGGCCGGGCATATAGCCCCATGCATAATATCATAACGTCGGCCGGGCATACAGCCCAAAACATAATATCATAAAGTCGGCCGGGCATACAGCCCAAAACATAATATCCTAAAGTCGGCCGGGCATACAGCCCAAATGTGTAAGTAAATACCATGTGCCAATGCGGTGGAAGTATTTAAAACATATCAATATGTCGAAAATGTGACACAATATACTTTTATCAAAACTCATGGATGCATATCAATAAAGTCAACAGTTAAGACACTCCAAAGGTCACAAAACATTTCATCAAATATTGGAAAGCCATAACAATCATACATTTTGCAGAAACATGGCATTTAAAAGATATTTTTGAAACATGGTTTTCAATCAATAGCGAATGTCAAAGTCCCACTCACAGTTCTACGGGAGGGAAGTCACTCCCTACTGACAAGCCAACTCGGATCTGACCGCTCGAGTCTCCAAAAGATCAACCTAGGGTTTTCTCGAAGCGTCGAGTCTCGTCCGAAAGTCGCTTCGGTCACTCCAAAGTCTGTAGGGTTTCCTGCGTGAAGATTCGTGGGCTGTCACGGGCCGTCGCGGGCTCGTGGGCCACGGGCCGGACTGGGCTCGTGGGCTACAGCTAGCGGGCTCGCTGGTCTGCGTGCTACGGGGTAGCGGGCCGGCGGGCTGGCAGGCCGATGGGCTGAACTGGGCCGCGGGCCGTACTGGACCTGCGGGCTTGGACGGGCTGTCGGGCCTGGTGGGCCCGTGGGCTTGCTGCTGATGGGCCGGCGGCTAATGGGCCTACAGGCTGGCGGGCCTGCGGGCCGACAGTGGCTCGCGGGCTGGTGCTCGCCCGTGCGCTGGTGTGCTGTGCTGGGGCGTGCTCGTGCGCGCTCGCACGCTGCTGCGCGCCCCTGCGCGCTCGCGCGCTCTGCTCGCGCTCTCTGCGCGCACTCTGCTCGCGCGCCTGCTCGCGCGCCTGCTCGCGCGCCTGCTCGCGCGCCTGCTCGCGCGCCTGCTCGCGCGCCTGCTCGCGCGCCTGCTCGCGCGCCTGCTCGCGCGCTTGCTCGCTCGCGCGCTCCTGCGCTCCTGCGCTCGTGCGCTCGCGCTTGCGGTCTGGGCTAGTGCTGTTGCTGGGAGATCGCGCTGCAGAAGGCCCTGCAGTCGCGTGTGGTGGCGGAAGGTAGTGCGCGCGGAGGCTCGCGGCGGGTGTGCGGCGAGGCGGAGGAAGCCGAACGGCCGCGGGAGAAGGCGAACAGCCGCAGGAGAGGGAACGTCGGGGAGAGAGAAAGAGAGAGAGAGAGAGAGAGAGAGAGAGAGAAAGGGGGTTAGGGTTTTAACCCTAATCCCCAATTGGGGACGCAGCGTTTTGTCCCAAAACGCTGCGTCTCCAAATATTTTTTTTTTTTTTTTTTTTTTTTTTTTTTTTTTTTTTTTTTTTTTTTAAGCTTGGTGTTACATTTTCTAACCCCCTAAAAATAAGTTTCGTCCTCGAAACTAAAAGAAAGTAATACGCTGAACAAGTGGGGGTACTGTCTCTTAAGTCTCTTAATAGTCTCTTCGGTCTCTCAGGTCTCTTACTCGACCTGGTCACTCCTCCCCAAAACTCTGACCAATGAAAGTTATTTGCTCCGTAGCTTTCTGACCTATCAATCTAGAATAGCTACGTGCTGAGCTAAAACACTAAGATCCTCTCTGCCTGGCCGTCCCTCGTCAGACGTTGTTTGAGCTCTTAATAACTCGTCTCACAACGATCGTCCCACAAGAACTTGACGCCCTTCGTATTAATCTGGTAAGTATAGCGGCGATCCGAAAAAAAATCCTTCTATGAATCGCCGATAACACCCCGCAAGGCCAAGGAAACTTCGCACCTCGGTCACTGTCTGTGGCTGTTGGTGTGTTGGTCAGCCCAAATGGCATGATCACGAACTCGTAATGTCCATAATGATAGCCAAATCGAAAATCGATCTTTCAGAAAAACACGCGCACCCTGGAACTGCTCAAATAAATCATCAATATGCGGCAAAGTGTTCCGATTCTTGATGAAAACCTTGTTTAGCTATCTATAGTTCACACACAATCTTAGAATCCCGTCTTTCTACTTCACGAATAATCACCAGAGCACCCTAAGGCGAAGTGCTCAAACGGATAAAACCCTTGTCCAGTAATTCCCACAACTAGACCTAGAGCTCTCTAAACTCCACTGGCGCCATTCTGTATGGCAGAATAAATATAGGAGTGATCCCTGGAACTAGGTCGATATCGAAATCACACTCCCGAACTGGGGATAGTCCGGGTAGCTCCTCGGGAATATATTTAGGAAAACCTGCACTACTGGGACCTTCTCAAGCCTCGGGTCCTCAACAGTGGTGTCGATAACATGAGTTAGGTATGCCGTGCAACCTCGCGACACGGCTTACCCAACCCGTGGGCAAAAAGGCGCTTCTCACATACGAATGGTCCGATCCGGTGTCAAATAGAACACGAGTGTCGACTTCCCATATTTCCATAACTCCTAATGTGAGGAAATAAAAGATCAGTCGATAAATATAAAAGGAAATATATATAGATATATATATCAAAATGTATGTACAACCAACATAGTTAAGCATCTACGGCTTTAACTAGTGATGGTTCTCAAAAAAAATACATGGACATCTCTAAACATGGGGATCAGTGGGAGGAACACCAAAAATCTCATCAGGACTCGCCTCAGCGTCCTCCTGCGTCATCGCATATACACGGGCCTGTGTCCTCTGCTGCTGTCGTGATGGTCCTGGCACCGTGTTGCTCCCGGCTACCGTCCGTGGAGCGGTGTGACTCGAGTGCGCAGGTGCTCCCTGCTGTCCTCCTCGGGGAACACTCGAGTGTCCACTAGCTATGTGATCTCCATATCCCAACTCAGGGCAGGTGCTCCTGATGTGCCCTTGCTTCCCACACCGGAAGCATGTAATGGGCATCCTACATTCTCCAAAAGGGTGGTGTCCAATACACCGGCGGCAAAAAGGGTACCGCTGATCTGAAATCTGAGTAGTGGCGCTAGAGGCCGGTGCCCTAAATCCCTGAGATCGTGGTCCCTGTTCAGGATGTGCTTGTCTCGGCTGAGAAAAGTCTTCCTGATATCCTGAACTCCTGCCCTTCTTCGAGCCCTGGCTCGAAGAAGCCCCAAATCTCTTCTTTTGCTCCCTGTTCTCCCGCTGTCTGCCCTCAGCACGGACGATCTCCTCCGCCCTAAATGCTGAGTCCACAATCTCCGCAAGGGAGAAACTAGGGGTCACTGTCATGTACCTCCTGATGTTCAAGTTGAGGCCGTCCTCAAACTTGAACCGTAGCTGCGTCGGCGTCGCTAAGTCTGGAACAAAAGCAGCTAGTCGCCTCAACTCCATCTCATACTCTGTCACTGTCCTGGCTCCCTGCCGCAAGTGCAGAAACTCTGCCCTCTTGCGGTCCTGCTGGAACTCAGAGAAGTACCTGCGATCGAACTCCCGTAGGAAGTCCTCCCATCGCAGCGGCTCGGTAGCATCGTCACAAATCGCCTCCCACCAAGTGAGGGCGTCACCATCTAAAAGTCTCTCTGCTATCCGAAGCCGGTAGTTTTCGCTCAACCCCAAATCAGTCAAAATCCTGCGGGTACGGTTGATCCAGTGCTTCGCTGCAGTGGGATCACCCGTCCCTGCGAACTCTGTGCAGCCTAACTGCCTCGCCTCCTTCACCAGCTGGGTGAGCTCGTGAATACGCCTCAAGGTGGAGGAGATAGTGTCGCTAGGTCCCGACACAGTAGAAGGATCAGCAACTGGTGGCTGATCTGGTACAACAGAAGGTGGTACGGCCGTAGGAGTCGGCACGGCCGTCGGTGGTGGTGGTGGAGGTGGCATCTGAATTCCGTGTGAGGTGTACCACTCGTACACCTGCCTAAACGCCTCAAGGGACGGTGGTGGAACCTCGGCAGGAGCAGCCGGCCGAGTAGGCGCTACAGGGGGCGCCCGTGTAGAGAAAGCAGCCTCAGGCACTCCAAGGGTCTCAGGCTCCCTCGGAGGGTCAGGCACGTGAGGGGTCGCGGGTCTAGCTCCGCGTCCTACTGGTCTACCGCGTCTAGGCGGCATAATTCTGCAAGGAGAGAACTTTCATTAGATATACTTCTAGAGTTTGACATGATTTAAAAATTAGGGCTAGTTATTCGTAACTAACCCCCTAAAATGAATGAAGTTTTGGATCTCAGAATTAAATCAATTAGGTTAGATACTAATCGTATCTAACCCCCTAAAATGAATAACTCATATGTCGAAAACCATATGCAGGGATATAAATGACTGTATGAAACTCTTATGCATTGAGGACTTTTAAAATCAAGTTACTTGGGAATGTTTTCAAATCATTTTATAAAATATAGCTCTAAACCAAGATCTCTGATACCAACCGAACTGTCACGCCCCGAACCGGGATCGTGAACAGCCGCCCGTTGTCCCTGGATGCCGGCTGGATTTTTACAGAAAATCGGGCAGAACCTCCCCATAAATCGGAGGTTTTCCCATGTACAATTTCACCTGTATATGACATTCATCCAGTACAAATAAACATTTGGCCATCCCGGCCTCTCCAAAATCAACAATATCCACAGCCAACATCCAGAACAACGCAAGGCTATAAAGTTTCTAACAGTCCTAGCAACAGACCTCTACTGTCATGCCCAACTAGAGCATGAGCAGCCGCCACACCGAGCGGACTTAAATTCTACGCATATATAAAATAAATTCCCAAGTTATTTTTAAATATTTACAAATGCCTCAATGCAACGAAATAATCAACACGCGAGTTTCGCGAAATAAAGTCCATAATTTATACAGTCATCCCAAAAATTTAAATAAATGGAATGGTCAAACTAAAATCTCCAATACATAATAATGTCACCAATCATCATAGCGGAAGAAATGGAAAATATCCATACCCAAGCCCAGTGATACCTCTTCGGTCCAACACTAATCCTGTGGGAAAGAAAGTGAGGGGTGAGTATCTATGGGAGGATACTCAGTAAGTGAGGGGATTGACATCATGCTATCAATATCGAGGTGAATTTGGAGTGTCAAAGCATAAGATAAGAAAATATCCACAGTATGCAAACCGATCATGTTATTTCAAAATCATATATAATACGCACACATCAGAAAGCAAGATATGCATCCCAAAATTTTACATCAATGTCATGAAGAACCGGCCAATGAAATATTCCCGGCAATGGTCTACCTCGACCAAGGACGGCGCATTGGGGGTTTTTCCAAATGCAAGTATTAAAGAATGGTTCTCTGCCCCAATGTTGGCCACAGACTACCCCAACTAGCCTGTAAAAAGTATATAGTGTACATATAACTAGTCGGCCGTGTATGGTGCCCCCGCCTGGTGCTAGACGGAGCCGTACTCAACGTCCTCTCCGATGAGGGTCAACCTGGGACACCCATACACACGACAATCTGGCGGATACCTCCGGCCGAAGCGTATCCGGACACAAGGGGTGCCTCTACCAGATGTCCTTCGTAGCTACGGATCACAATATCAAATCGGCCGGGCACGTAGCCCCATGCATCCCATCACCAGTCGGCCGGGCATATAGCCCCATGCATAATATCATAACGTCGGCCGGGCATACAGCCCAAAACATAATATCATAAAGTCGGCCGGGCATACAGCCCAAAACATAATATCCTAAAGTCGGCCGGGCATACAGCCCAAATGTGTAAGTAAATACCATGTGCCAATGCGGTGGAAGTATTTAAAACATATCAATATGTCGAAAATGTGACACAATATACTTTTATCAAAACTCATGGATGCATATCAATAAAGTCAACAGTTAAGACACTCCAAAGGTCACAAAACATTTCATCAAATATTGGAAAGCCATAACAATCATACATTTTGCAGAAACATGGCATTTAAAAGATATTTTTGAAACATGGTTTTCAATCAATAGCGAATGTCAAAGTCCCACTCACAGTTCTACGGGAGGGAAGTCACTCCCTACTGACAAGCCAACTCGGATCTGACCGCTCGAGTCTCCAAAAGATCAACCTAGGGTTTTCTCGAAGCGTCGAGTCTCGTCCGAAAGTCGCTTCGGTCACTCCAAAGTCTGTAGGGTTTCCTGCGTGAAGATTCGTGGGCTGTCACGGGCCGTCGCGGGCTCGTGGGCCACGGGCCGGACTGGGCTCGTGGGCTACAGCTAGCGGGCTCGCTGGTCTGCGTGCTACGGGGTAGCGGGCCGGCGGGCTGGCAGGCCGATGGGCTGAACTGGGCCGCGGGCCGTACTGGACCTGCGGGCTTGGACGGGCTGTCGGGCCTGGTGGGCCCGTGGGCTTGCTGCTGATGGGCCGGCGGCTAATGGGCCTACAGGCTGGCGGGCCTGCGGGCCGACAGTGGCTCGCGGGCTGGTGCTCGCCCGTGCGCTGGTGTGCTGTGCTGGGGCGTGCTCGTGCGCGCTCGCACGCTGCTGCGCTCCTGCGCTCGTGCGCTCGCGCTTGCGGTCTGGGCTAGTGCTGTTGCTGGGAGATCGCGCTGCAGAAGGCCCTGCAGTCGCGTGTGGTGGCGGAAGGTAGTGCGCGCGGAGGCTCGCGGCGGTGTGCGGCGAGGCGGAGGAAGCCGAACGGCCGCGGGAGAAGGCGAACAGCCGCAGGAGAGGGAACGTCGGGGAGAGAGAAAGAGAGAGAGAGAGAGAGAGAGAGAGAGAGAAAGGGGGTTAGGGTTTTAACCCTAATCCCCAATTGGGGACGCAGCGTTTTGTCCCAAAACGCTGCGTCTCCAAATATTTTTTTTTTTTTTTTTTTTTTTTTTTTTTTTTTTTTTTTTTTTTTTTTTTTTTAAGCTTGGTGTTACAAGGAAAATCATGTCATGTTCATGTGGTAAGGTAACCCATTGGGAACTTACATAAAAAAGAAGGAAATCTCTGTATCGGCCTCATCATCAGTTAGATATATATATATATATATATTAAGACAAAGATACAGTTTTCCTAAGGGTTTAAATAAGTTAAGCCGCTTTTGAGCAGTTCTTAGTCTGGTTTGATTTAGCTCGGCTTGTTTATTTAATTGGGCCACATTTAGGCTAGAAAGTTAACTTCTTTTGTTAATGTAGAATCGATTTGACTCATTCATCTAATCGGCTAGCACGCATGATTAACTTTGAACAAGATGTGTTGTTATTTTATTTTTCAGAGACAAAATGCAAGAGCGCAAAGAAGAAAATGAAGGATTTTATCTTTGAATTTGTAAAAGTTTAGAGGTAACCTTGCATATATTAACTTACATCACAATTCAAGAACGACAGGTCAAATCCCTTTTTAGTATTAATAGTTTCTAAGTTATGCATTGAAGAATTTTAGAAGCTGTGTTGTTTCTCTAGCTGAACAGGTTCAACAATCAAGGACAGAATCTGTTTCTTGGATCTTGAATTTGGAGCACCATGGCCATCTCCATATTGGTATATGCAATGACACACCCGAGCAAGATTTATGGCCATGTCAATAAAACCTCTAGGTAATGCAGAACCTCCATTATTACACTCTTTGATCATCTTCTTCCAAGTTTCATCAATTATACCTCTCAAGTGCTTGCGAGCACCTTCTTCATTCTCTCCTCTTTCATTCATGTACAATGAAATTGTATTTGCCGATTCTCCTCTCTCTAACTCGGCCTGTAAAAATATTACCAAACACACATAAAAAAAAAGATCAATACTTACTAAATTAAGTTCATGGCCTATAGCTAAGCTCTGCATGAAGTGGAAGCATACAGGAGAGGTAGCTAAATCGTTGCATAATCTGAAAATGATGGATGGCCATCTCAAGATGTCGTGATACTTCTCCAAGCAGTCCAAAGCTTCCTTTGTGATATTTGGAGATGCCAGAAAATAGGTATGTACAAGTATGACACACCCAGATACTGAAAGCCAACCATTCTCAAAGTACTCCTCAAAAGTTGGAGTTTCCTTATCGTGCAACCACTTGGCTTCTTGCAAAAATGCTTTGCACAAATCTGCCCACTGAACCAAAAAAAAAAAAAGAAGAAAAAGGAGCAAGATTTTACGAGAGCACGTAATAGAGGAAAGCAGGGAATGAAATGAAGGCTCGAGCTTACCGCTTTTGTAAGGTATTGAATGATGTCTACCCCATGTTCCTTAAGAGTATCATAGGCCATTTCGTTGACGGTGTTGTAGAGAGCTAGGAAGCATATCTTCATATATTGTGGAAGGTTCTCCAAAGCATTTATGTCCCATCTACAATCAAATTTAATCGACTTTGAGACACAACGATCCCAACAATCCCAAACGTTGTAAATGAGAAAATATTATATTATTTGGTATGTTTATAACTATATAAATGTGTTATATATATAGTCCTAGAGTCTAATTCTAGGGCTAGAATGTACAATAAATATGCTTTAGAATACATAACAAATATATATGTTATAGAAGATATATAATAAATATACTGTCAATATTCACTCAATATTGTGTTGTTACAATGATGAATGTTGAGAAAATTTGAGAAAATAAGGGGTTACCTACCCTAACAATGACAGAGGTTATAATTCAGGAGACGAACCTTTCAACAGCATCGGTGAATAGCTCTAGCTCATCCAAAGAACCATAAACATCATAGATATCATCCAGGATGGTGATGAATGATGTGACTTTAGTGAGCCCATTTCGGCAATGACTGAATTGAGGTTCAGAAGCCATTCCAGCCGCAAAAAAGAAGCATTCCATAAGTCTATCTCTCGCAAAGGTCAGCTTGTTTGCAAGGCCAATGTCCTTCCACCACCTAAAGTAAAACAAAGCAAATTGATTGCGAAAACTTAGTAGTTGGTGTTTAGCTGGAGAAAATAAATCAGATTTGTGTTGTGGAGAACTTCACAGTAATTGGAGCAGACACCCCACCATGACTTCATTCCCGAGTGTATGATCAGCTACAGTAAAATTACTAAAAGAGCGGGCACTAAATTCCATGTCATATTGAATACTGAGTAATTATGTATTTATTAACCTTGCAGGTAAACATTTATTTGAACAACGATGGTCTTACTTGGACATGTCTCTGAGGTCTCTCTGCAGTGTTGATTGGACGTTGTTGAAGTCCCACATAGCTAGTTCAAACAGCTTGTGATACGCATATTCCTTGTTGTCATGAGCTTCAATATACCACCTGGATTCAAGTTTTGGTATTCTTCGGAACAAAGACTGCTCCAAAGAGTGATTCATGTGTTCAGCTAAGCTTGTGTCCGAGTCTTCTGCAAGTTCCCTGAGGTGTTTGGTTGCGAATGTTTTTGCCATGTCTAAAATGTTTTCCCCTTCATATGCAACATGGGCAGCTTCGTACAAGCTCAGCATTCCCTTGACATCCTTTCCCAGGCTTTCCATAAAAGTGCCTTTGCTGTCTAGAAAACTTGTAAAGACATCTGTATAATACACAATCATTCATTCAGTTCAGGTTCTTCACTATTTCAGATCCTATATCATAGCAGATAAAAAATTTTAATTTACTTATTTAGGGAAGAAACTTTCATGCAGAAAAGAAGAAAGACCAATTGTGCAAGTGACAAATTAGGGACGCCCTCAACCTAGATAAGAAAAAGTTTATTATTCACCCATTTTAATAAATATCTGATAAAAAATTTTAATTTCTTGGGATAGATGTGTACCTTGAGAGACCTTATAGCCATGAAGTCTAAGAAGCCTAAAGCCGAGTGCAACTTCATGCAGACTAGGGTTCTCTTTGCTTTCCTTGAAAGGTGCCACTCTTTCCAAGGCCCTAGTGATATGACTTTCAAATTCGTAACCCAATCCCAAGCGCACAATTGTGTCCACTAATTCAAGAAGGGTTATTGAATCTGTGGCTCCATCATCTATCACGCGCCTCACTTCATCCTTTATCTTATTTTTCCTCTCGATATACGTATCTTCCTGTGTGTGAGAGAGAGAATTAGTCCTCGACAAGTGATAAGGTTGAAGAGAGAGAACTGAAATAGAATAGGAAAAGTCTGGTATCAAGTCAAACAGCTGAAAGCAACTACCCGTAAATATGAGATCGATTTGAAGAGCAAGTCAAGTTTTTGTTTTTTTTTTTTTGGTTACACATGATTCAAATCTAGAATTATGGGGTTGGGAAAATGGGTTTGTGACTAATAGGATGTTCCTTTAGGGACAACAAGTTAAGTTGAAGTAATGTGAAACTGACAAAATTATAATTATGAATACAAATAATCTCAATTTTTGAATATTTTTTTTTAATTTATTTTCAGTTTAGAGAGTTTGATAAATTATGTTAACGTCATGCAAAATAATTAAATCCTATGATTGAAAATAAATATCGTAGGTGATTAAAATTTTTAATTGAAAATAGTTTAAAAAGTATTCAATATAAAAATTAATTAAATGTTTAATTTCATAATTAGAATTTCACAACACAAGGATTGTGTTGAATTTGATCAAACTTGCATGAGTTTGATGGGGATCAATTTTGCCTTTTTGTTTTGTTTTATTTTGTTTTTTGGAGGTGGAAAGTATGCATTTTCTGAATCCGAACTCAAGGAAGATCAAGGCTGTACTTCGCTAAAGCCTTTAAATAAACCATTTTGGTTTTACCTGGTCTATTCATTTTTCTTTTTTCTTTTTTTTTTCTTTTTTCAAGCTTGCACGCGAAATAAGTTTAACTCAAATAATTTTCTTATTTTTGAAATTATGGAATTTGAGAAATTTTCTTATTATTATAATAAATGAATCAAATGAAAAAAGACAAGTATTAGGAAACAAATAAGATGTGAATAAGATATACAAGTGAAAAAAATATGTAAAAAAGAATTATATTATATAAATATTTAAAATATGATATCATTTAATATTTCAAAAAAATAAATTTTCTATTATACCCAAAAACGAAAGGCTAATTTGACACGTGTGCTCTTTTTTTTTTTTTTTTTTTTTTTTTTTTGAAGCATTGGTCAATATGGGATAGATGCAGTAGTAGGAAGGTAAAATTACCACTTTGTCCGTCTTGGAGGACTCCAAAAAGTTGAAAGTCCAAGTGCTTGGCTGGTAATTCGCAGATCTCCTCTCACTGGTTGGTGTATAAGTCTGCTTGCTCATGCATCTAACATATCCAGTTTTACTATTTCTATGACTTTGTGCAGTTGATGTAGAGGTGTAGCTAAAGGGAAGGAATTGGAGACGTAGTGCCATCCCTAACTTGAATTAGAATGCTTGAAAGTCTTTTTTGTTTTCGTTTAGTGACAGCCAAAGTTGGTCGTAACCGTGCATGCTTCCCCCTCCCCCGGGGGAGGGGGGTACTTATAGAACTTCACCTGAAATATTAGCCTCTCATATTTTGAGATTTTTAAAATTTTATGAGATTCTTTTTTTTTTTTTCCTTAGAAATTCATGAGAACGATTTTGTTCAACAGTTCTACACCTTTTGGAAAATATTTCCTAGGACATTCAATTCGATGTATACTTTGTTTGTGGTCCCCTCTCTCTCTCTCTCTCTCTCTCTCTAAGGTATTCAAGTGAACCAGATGTTACACCTCTTGTGTGAACTTCCTGAGATTGTTCCTTCACGACCTACCTGTACGGCAGGTTCTAGAATCTTTCCCAAGACATCGATGTATACTTTAGCTCTCTCTCTCTCTCTCTCTAGTATTCAAATAAAACAGATTTTCACATCTAGTGTGAACTTAACACCAAGCTTTAAAAAAAAAAAAAAAAAAAAAAAAAAAAACAATATTTGGAGACGCAGCGTTTTGGGACAAAACACTGCGTCCCCAATTGGGGATTAGGGTTAAAACCCTAATCCCCTTTCTCTCTCTCTCTCTCTCTCTCTCTTTCTCTCTCCCCGACGTTCCCTCTCCTGCGGCCGTTCGACTTCCTCCGCCATAGCCACCGCCGCCGCCACCGCCATTCTTCTTCTTCTTCTTCTTCTTCTTCTTCTTCTTCCCTCTCGGTTTCTCTCTCTACCTCACTCTGTCTTCTCTCCCTCTCGCGATCTCCCACGATCGCTCTCTCTCCGCCTCGCCACACACCGCCACGAGCCTCCGCGAGCATCTTCTTCCGCCATAGCGCGCGACTGCAGTGCCTTCTGCAGCGCGATCCCCCAGCGCACAGCGCGAGCGCAGGAGCGCAGGCGCGCGAGCAGAGCGCAGGCCCGCGAGCAGAGCGCGCGAGCGCGCAGGGGCACGCAGCAGCGCGCGAGCGCGCACGAGCCAGCGCAGCGCACGGGCGCGTGCCAGCACACGGGCGAGCACCAGCCCGCGAGCCACTGTCAGCCCGCAGGCCCATCAGCTGCAGGCCCACCGGCCCATCGGCCCGCCAGCCCGCTGGCCCGCAGACCAGCGAGCCCGCTGGCCCGCAGACCAGCGAGCCCGCTAGCTGTAGCCCACGAGCCCAGTCCGGCCCGTGGCCCACGAGCCCGCGACGGCCCGTGACGGCCCGTGAGCCCGTGACAGCCCACGAATCTCCACGCAGGTAAATGACTTAGGGTTTTGCTTCGGATCTATGTGTTTAGATCTAACAAATAAATCTTGTTTTGATAGGAAACCTTACAGACTTTGGAGTGACCGAAGCGACTTTCGGACGAGACTCGGCGCTTCGAGAAAACCCTAGGTGAGGAGATTTCGGCTTTAATTGATAAATTGGATGAATCTAGGATTGAATTTAAGATGAAATGTTCTGTATATGTTTAGAGTGTAAGTGGAATGTGAATAGAATACAAATTATGAGATGATTATTGTGACTTTGAAAGTTAAGTATAGAATGTGACATGAATTAAATGATCTGATACGAAAGAAGCGTATTATAGAATCACAAAATCATGTCGAGTGAATTCGAATAGTTTCTTTAGAGTTAAACTTTGGAATATGCATAAAAGTATTTGGGTTGTAGGGTTGGATTGAAATGAGCAGTAAAGTGGAAGATAATGTACATTTCATGTCTTTCGGATAAAGTCTAAAGATACTTGAGAAAATGATATTCAATTTTGATGATCTGATTAGGTTGATCTTTTTTTGGAGACTCGAGGAAGCAGATCAGATTTGATTGGTTTTGAAAATAGGGAGTGACCACCCTCCCTAAAACTGTGAGTGAAACTTTGACATTCGCTATTGATTGAAAACCATGTTTCAAAAATATTTTTAAATGACATATTTTTGCAAATGTCTGATTGGTAGAATTTTCGAATATTTGATGAATGTTTTGTGACATTTGGAGTGTTTTAACTGCTGACTTTATTGATATGCATCCATGAGTTTTGATAAACGTATATTGTGCCACATTTTCGACATATTGATATGTTTTAAATATTTTCACTGCATTGGCACATGGTTTTAAATGGATTTACTTACACATTTGGGCTGTATGCCCGGCCGACTTTATGATATTATGTTTTGGGCTGTATGCCCGGCCGACTTTATGATATTATGTATTGGGCTGTATGCCCGGTCGACGTTATGATATTATGCATGGGGCTATATGCCCGGCCGATTGGTGATGGGATGCATGGGGCTACGTGCCCGGCCGATATGATATTGTGATCCGTAGCTACGAAGGACATCTGGTAGAGGCACCCCTTGTGCCCGGATACGCTTCGGCCGGAGGTATCCGCCAGATCGTCGTGTGTATGGGTGCCCCAGGTTGACCCTTATCGGAGAGGACGTTGAGTACGGCTCCGTCTAGCATCAGGCCGGGGCACCATACACGGCCGACTAGTTATATGTACATTATTATTATTTACAGGCTAGTTGGGGTAGTCTGTGGCCAACATTGGGGTAGAGAGCCATTATTTGATACTTGCATTTGGAAAAACCCCCAATGCGCCGTCCTTGGTCGAGGTAGACCATTGCCGGGAATATTTCATTGGCCGGCTCTTCACGACAGTGATGTAAATATTGGATGCATATCTTGCTTTCTGATGTGTGCGTATTATTATGATTTTGAAATAACATGATCGGATTGTACACTGTGGATATTTTCTTATCTATGCTTTGACACTCCAAATTCACCTCGATATTGATAGTATGATGTCAATCCCCTCACTTACTGAGTATCCTCCCATAGATACTCACCCCCCACTTTCTTTCCCACAGGATTAGTGTTGGACCGAGGAGATATCACCGGGCTTGAGTATGGATGTTTTCCATCTCTTCCGTTACGATGATCGGTGATATTGTTAGGTATTGGAGATTTTAGTTTGACCATTCCATTTATCTAAATTTTTGGGATGACTGTATAAATTATGGACTTTTATGCGTGAAACTTTCGTGTTGATTATTTCATTGCATTGAGACATTTGTAAATATTTAAAAATAACTTGGGAATTTATTTTATATATGCGTAGAATTTAATTCCGCTCGGTGTGGCGGCTGCTCATGCTCTAGTTGGGCATGACAGTAGAGGTCTGTTGCTAGAACTGTTAGAAATTTTATAGTCTTGCGTTGTTCTGGATGTTGGCTATGGATATTGTTGATTTTGGAGAGGTCGGGATGACCAATTGTTTATTTTTACAGAATGAATGTTATATACAGGTGAAATTGTACATGAAAAACCTCTGATTTATGGGGAGGTTCTGCCCGATTTTCTGTAAAAATACAGTCGGCATCCAGGGACAACGGGCGGCTGTTCACGATCCCGGTTCGGAGCATGACACTATTACACTTTTGGAAGGGTCTTTTTTCCCCCTATAAATAAACTCTTTAACCCTATAAATAAGAAAGTTGGAACTCAAACATCCCATGTCCTATATAATTAATTAAAAAAATTCGTAGATTTAAACTAAGTTTAAAGTACAACATATCAAAGTATAGCAATTATGGGCAACTCATTATATTGACGCTTCGAATTTTGTTTTATGGCTCATTTTTTAACCAAGTTTAACACAGAGATCTATAACTTATTATTTTTATTATTATGATTAAGGCAGGGATCATTCATATTGAGGAAGGGTACAGGATGTGAAGCCTATGATTCCTTTATTTTGATATGCAGAACTACAAGATCTTATAATCGTTTGTTGTGTTCATGGGTTTGTATAGGTGCTTAGGGCAGGGGGATATGAGAAAGGATCTCTTCACTATTTTATACCATAGTAAAATTTGCTCTTCTCCTTGTCCCTACATGTAGACTTTAGAGCCTTCTGTGAATTATTTTTGCATTGAATTCTGTCTTCTTTACTCTTGTTGATTTTATTTTACTATATTATACCCTTTATCTTAGACTTACTTGGATTACTGGATAGATATTTGATGATAAAACATATTGATAATATTGTATAGGTCCATTTGGGAAAATTGAAGCTAAATTCACTAGAAATTCATGTAATTGTTTTATTAAAAAAAACATTGATATAAGGGTATTTTTATGGAGAAATTAATTTTTATTTATAATAATTTATATTTCCTTAAAAATGATTTTAATTACCAATAAATTACAAATAAAATAAGATAAACTAAAAAAAATTAAGATAAATTAAATCAAATAAGAAATCTATAAAAAGAAGTGGTAGTGGCTTACACGAAGAAGTCGGTAAAGCTATTTTATTAGTTCTCTACGGAGACCGTCTTGGGGGCATAAAAAGAAGTGGTAGTGGCTTATAGGATGAATAAGATAAACTAATCGGATATCTTTGTAATTGAAACTTACTTGAGATACAATTAGTTGGATATAGAAGGCCTTGAGCCTATGTGTTTTCTCTGTTGAGGTTTGGGATGTAAGGCCTACCAAAGGAATTTGTAAAAGGTCAAATCAGCTATTAGCCTCTCATATTTTGAGATTTTTAAAATTTTATGAGATTCTACTTCTTTTTTTCCCTTAGAAATTCATGTGGACGATTTTGTTCAACAGTTATCTGCACCTTCTGGAAAATATTTTCTAGGACATTCAATTTGATGTATACTTTGTTTGTGGTCCTCTCTCTCTCTCTCTCTCTCTCTCTCTCTCTCTCTCTCTCTCTCTCTCTCTCTAAGGTATTCAAGTGAAACAGACGTTACACCTCTTGTGTGAACTTCCTGAGATTATTCCTTCACGACCAACCTGTACGGCAGGTTCTAGAATCTTTCCTAAGACATCGATGTATACTTTAGCTCTCTCTCTCTCTCTCTCTAGTATTCAAATAAAACAGATTTTCACATCTAGTGTGAACTTCAAAAATATCCAACAGAGAGAGCTTGTTCCTTCATGAATTACCTAAACCTCAAGTTTTTAATGCTGCGTCCAAGCAAACCCATGGATTTTTTTTCTCCTTTTTGATTTGATCTCTATTACATTTCTGGATGTGAAGCCTACAATTCCTTTATTTTGATATGCAGTACTAATAGATCTTATAATCGTTTGTTGTGTTCATGGGTTTGTATAGGTGCTTAGGGCAGGGGGATATGAGAAAGGATCTCTTCACTATTTTATACCATAGTAAAATTTGCTCTTCTCTTTGTCCCTACATGTAGACTTTAGAGCCTTCTGTGAATTATTTTTGCATTGAATTCTGTCTTCTTTACTCTTGTTGATTTTATTTTACTATATTATACCCTTTATCTTAGACTTACTTGGATTACTGGATAGATATTTGATGATAAAACATATTGATAATATTGTATAGGTCCATTTGGGAAAATTGAAGCTAAATTCACTAGAAATTCATGTAAATTTTTTAGTAAAAAATCATTGATATAAGGGTATTTTTATGGAGAAATTAATTCTTATTTATAATAATTGATTTTAATTATCAATAAATCACAAATAAAATAAGATAAACTGAAAATAAATTAAGATAAATTAAATCGAATTGAAATTTATCAATAGAAGTGGTAGTGGCTTACACGAAGAAGTCGGTAAAGCTATTTATTAGTTCTCTACGGAGACGTTTGTCTTGAGGGCATAAACTTTTGGCAGACAAGTATTAGAAATTATATGAATTTATTGATATCAATTAGTTCGATTAATAAAAAACTTTTAAATAATAATAAGAAATTTTACAATGAAATCCGGCTTGTATAAAAAATTGAGAGAGTTTGTGGAGGGCAGACTCTCTCATTATTTGCATGAAATCTAGTTTGGGATTTATTTAGATGTTGACAATCAAATTAAATTTTTTTATAAAACTATTGATATCTAATAATTATGTTGGATCTGTCTAAATCCAATTCGATCCGGTTTCAAGTGTTAAATGCCAAAACTCTTCTGTGCCTGTTTTTCTCATATATAAAAATCAAAATTAAAAATTTATTTAAAAGATATCAATATTCAATTATTGAAATAATTAGACGTGTTTCAAATTCAAACTTACTTGAAACACAATTAGTTGGATCCAGAAGGTCACGAGCCTATGTGTTGTCTCTGTTGAGGCTTGGGATGTAAGGCATACCCTAGGAATTTGTAAAAGTCTAAATTAGCTATTGTCCTTCTAATTTAGGATACCCATGCCGGTGTCCACTACAACGTGGTCGGTTTTTTTATGTGTTTAGAGAAGCCAACCAATGCACTGACTGATTAGTGGCATACATGCACTAATTTTAGTATTGGCTGTATCATTTTGCAGTCTCCCTCGCTAGGGTTGAGATGGATATTGCGGAAGGATTGGCAGGGTTTGCCCGCGCCGAGAATGTGTGGCTTGATTTGGGGGAATGAGTATTTTGTTGTGTTAGGTCCTGGGGCCTTGGTCACTTGCATGACAAAATAATAATAATAATATTAATTGAAGAAATAATAAAATTAGGAAATACCGAATTTTTGAATGACCAGCCAACCAAATATGATGGCAGCCGCTCAACGAAAACATTATCTTAATCTGCATCAGAACATCCTAGATCAGGCCATACGATCTCGTTTAGCAGTTACGTGCAAGAAAATTTGTATTTGTTCATCTCTCTCTCTCTCTCTCTCTCTCTCTCTTATGGTATTCAAGCAGAACATCTGTCCATTTTCTTGTCTGAACTTCAAAAGTGTCAAATAAAGAGAGATTGTACTGCCATGAACTATCGTCAGGTTCTTATTGTTGCATCCAAGCGAAAGCATGATTTTATTCTCTCTCTTTTTTTCTTTTTGGGTGGGGTCAAATATTTATGGTGCTCATCAGTTTGGAGGAAAGTGTCTGGCTCACATTTGGAAGACGAGAATATTTTTCTTTTCATTTTTGGGTTATGTGAAAAGCAAAATCACAAATTTACTGATTTCCCTTCACTCGTCGGAAATATTTGTTTTAGGGGGCAGTAATAGTTTCATTATTAGCCACAGAGTAGAAACAATATCTAGGTCAGCATCAAACTAAGATGCCATGTCCATAATGACAGTAACAGTACCATAAATTATTCAGTAGACACGCCAAAAAGTAATTTTAAAACTTTGTTATCAAGCACAGGTTTTTTTTTCGGTGATGGAAAAAAGGATTTAAATCTCCTAAAATATTAAAACAGGTTATTGTGTTTTGAAATCACCTAAAAAGGTTCATGTGCACGATCCTCTTTTTTTCCATAGAAATTCATGTGGACGACTTTGTTCAACAGTTCTACACCTTCTGGAAAGTATTTCCTAGGACATTCAATTCGATGTATACTTTGTTTGTGGTCCTCTCTCTCTCTCTCTCTCTCTCTCTCTCTCTCTCTTTAAGGTATTCACAAGTGAAGCAGATGTTACACCTCTTGTGTGAACTTCCTGTGATTGTTCCTTCATGAATACCTGTACGGCAAGTTCTAGAATCTTTCCTAAGACATCGATGTGGACGATTTTTCCCTATAAATAAACTCTTTAACCCTATAAATAAGAAGGTTTGAACTCAAGCATCCCATGCCCTATTTAATTAATTAAAAAAAATTCGTGGATTAAAATTAAGTTTGAAGCGCAACATATCAAAATATAGCAATTATTGGCAATTCTTTATTTTGACGCTTTGAATTTTATTTTACGGCTCATTTTTCAACCAAGTTTAAAAGAGAGATCTAGAACTTAAGGTTATTATTATTATTATTATTAGGGCAGGGAGCATTAATATTGAGGAAGGGTATAGGATGTGAAGCCTACAATTCCTTCATTTTGATATGCAGTTCTAATAGATCTTATAGTCTTTTGTTATATTCATGGGTAACTTTAATATTTTTAAGGAGAAATTAATTTTTATTTTTAATAATTCATATTTCTTTGAGGTAAAATTAAAATAAATTAGGAAAAATTAAATCAAATTGAATTTTATCAAAAGGAGTGGTAGTGGATTACATGAAGAAGTCTGTAAAGCTATTTTATCATAGCAATATACAAGGTACAATTCTCTAGGGAGACGTTTGGCTTGGAGGCATAAACTTTTTGGTGTTGTGGAGCATAAGGTCCCCTTTATTAGATTTAATTAATATAAGTGTTGGAAGACAAGTATTAAAAATTATATAAATTTATTGATATCAATTAGTTCAATCAATAAAAACTTTTAAATAATTTTGAGAAATTTTACAGTGAAATCTGTCTACATCAAAAATTGAAAGGGTTTGTGGAGGGGAGCCTTTCTCATTATTTGCATGAAATTTGGTTTGAGATTTAATTAGACGTAGACGTTCAAATTCAAACTTTATTTTTTAATTATCAAAATTCAATAATAATATTAAATCTGATTAAATTTTATCCGATCTGATTTGAATTTTAAGTGATAAAACTTTTCTATACCTATTTTTACCATATACAAAAATCAAAATCGAAAATTTATTTAAAAATATCAATATTTAACTATTTAACTAATCGGATATCTTTGTAATTGAAACTTACTTGAGATACAATTAGTTGGATATAGAAGGCCTTGAGCCTATGTGTTTTCTCTGTTGAGGTTTGGGATGTAAGGCCTACCAAAGGAATTTGTAAAAGGTCAAATCAGCTATTAGCCTCTCATATTTTGAGATTTTTAAAATTTTATGAGATTCTACTTCTTTTTTTCCCTTAGAAATTCATGTGGACGATTTTGTTCAATCTTTCCTAAGACATCGATGTATACTTTAGCTCTCTCTCTCTCTCTCTCTCTCTAGTATTCAAATAAAACAGATTTTCACATCTAGTGTGAACTTCAAAAATATCCAACAGAGAGAGCTTGTTCCTTCATGAATTACCTAAACCTCAAGTTTTTAATGCTGCGTCCAAGCAAACCCATGGATTTTTTTTCTCCTTTTTGATTTGATCTCTATTACATTTCTGGATGTGAAGCCTACAATTCCTTTATTTTGATATGCAGTACTAATAGATCTTATAATCGTTTGTTGTGTTCATGGGTTTGTATAGGTGCTTAGGGCAGGGGGATATGAGAAAGGATCTCTTCACTATTTTATACCATAGTAAAATTTGCTCTTCTCTTTGTCCCTACATGTAGACTTTAGAGCCTTCTGTGAATTATTTTTGCATTGAATTCTGTCTTCTTTACTCTTGTTGATTTTATTTTACTATATTATACCCTTTATCTTAGACTTACTTGGATTACTGGATAGATATTTGATGATAAAACATATTGATAATATTGTATAGGTCCATTTGGGAAAATTGAAGCTAAATTCACTAGAAATTCATGTAAATTTTTTAGTAAAAAATCATTGATATAAGGGTATTTTTATGGAGAAATTAATTCTTATTTATAATAATTGATTTTAATTATCAATAAATCACAAATAAAATAAGATAAACTGAAAATAAATTAAGATAAATTAAATCGAATTGAAATTTATCAATAGAAGTGGTAGTGGCTTACACGAAGAAGTCGGTAAAGCTATTTATTAGTTCTCTACGGAGACGTTTGTCTTGAGGGCATAAACTTTTGGCAGACAAGTATTAGAAATTATATGAATTTATTGATATCAATTAGTTCGATTAATAAAAAACTTTTAAATAATAATAAGAAATTTTACAATGAAATCCGGCTTGTATAAAAAATTGAGAGAGTTTGTGGAGGGCAGACTCTCTCATTATTTGCATGAAATCTAGTTTGGGATTTATTTAGATGTTGACAATCAAATTAAATTTTTTTATAAAACTATTGATATCTAATAATTATGTTGGATCTGTCTAAATCCAATTCGATCCGGTTTCAAGTGTTAAATGCCAAAACTCTTCTGTGCCTGTTTTTCTCATATATAAAAATCAAAATTAAAAATTTATTTAAAAGATATCAATATTCAATTATTGAAATAATTAGACGTGTTTCAAATTCAAACTTACTTGAAACACAATTAGTTGGATCCAGAAGGTCACGAGCCTATGTGTTGTCTCTGTTGAGGCTTGGGATGTAAGGCATACCCTAGGAATTTGTAAAAGTCTAAATTAGCTATTGTCCTTCTAATTTAGGATACCCATGCCGGTGTCCACTACAACGTGGTCGGTTTTTTTATGTGTTTAGAGAAGCCAACCAATGCACTGACTGATTAGTGGCATACATGCACTAATTTTAGTATTGGCTGTATCATTTTGCAGTCTCCCTCGCTAGGGTTGAGATGGATATTGCGGAAGGATTGGCAGGGTTTGCCCGCGCCGAGAATGTGTGGCTTGATTTGGGGGAATGAGTATTTTGTTGTGTTAGGTCCTGGGGCCTTGGTCACTTGCATGACAAAATAATAATAATAATATTAATTGAAGAAATAATAAAATTAGGAAATACCGAATTTTTGAATGACCAGCCAACCAAATATGATGGCAGCCGCTCAACGAAAACATTATCTTAATCTGCATCAGAACATCCTAGATCAGGCCATACGATCTCGTTTAGCAGTTACGTGCAAGAAAATTTGTATTTGTTCATCTCTCTCTCTCTCTCTCTCTCTCTCTCTTATGGTATTCAAGCAGAACATCTGTCCATTTTCTTGTCTGAACTTCAAAAGTGTCAAATAAAGAGAGATTGTACTGCCATGAACTATCGTCAGGTTCTTATTGTTGCATCCAAGCGAAAGCATGATTTTATTCTCTCTCTTTTTTTCTTTTTGGGTGGGGTCAAATATTTATGGTGCTCATCAGTTTGGAGGAAAGTGTCTGGCTCACATTTGGAAGACGAGAATATTTTTCTTTTCATTTTTGGGTTATGTGAAAAGCAAAATCACAAATTTACTGATTTCCCTTCACTCGTCGGAAATATTTGTTTTAGGGGGCAGTAATAGTTTCATTATTAGCCACAGAGTAGAAACAATATCTAGGTCAGCATCAAACTAAGATGCCATGTCCATAATGACAGTAACAGTACCATAAATTATTCAGTAGACACGCCAAAAAGTAATTTTAAAACTTTGTTATCAAGCACAGGTTTTTTTTTCGGTGATGGAAAAAAGGATTTAAATCTCCTAAAATATTAAAACAGGTTATTGTGTTTTGAAATCACCTAAAAAGGTTCATGTGCACGATCCTCTTTTTTTCCATAGAAATTCATGTGGACGACTTTGTTCAACAGTTCTACACCTTCTGGAAAGTATTTCCTAGGACATTCAATTCGATGTATACTTTGTTTGTGGTCCTCTCTCTCTCTCTCTCTCTCTCTCTCTCTCTCTCTTTAAGGTATTCACAAGTGAAGCAGATGTTACACCTCTTGTGTGAACTTCCTGTGATTGTTCCTTCATGAATACCTGTACGGCAAGTTCTAGAATCTTTCCTAAGACATCGATGTGGACGATTTTTCCCTATAAATAAACTCTTTAACCCTATAAATAAGAAGGTTTGAACTCAAGCATCCCATGCCCTATTTAATTAATTAAAAAAAATTCGTGGATTAAAATTAAGTTTGAAGCGCAACATATCAAAATATAGCAATTATTGGCAATTCTTTATTTTGACGCTTTGAATTTTATTTTACGGCTCATTTTTCAACCAAGTTTAAAAGAGAGATCTAGAACTTAAGGTTATTATTATTATTATTATTAGGGCAGGGAGCATTAATATTGAGGAAGGGTATAGGATGTGAAGCCTACAATTCCTTCATTTTGATATGCAGTTCTAATAGATCTTATAGTCTTTTGTTATATTCATGGGTAACTTTAATATTTTTAAGGAGAAATTAATTTTTATTTTTAATAATTCATATTTCTTTGAGGTAAAATTAAAATAAATTAGGAAAAATTAAATCAAATTGAATTTTATCAAAAGGAGTGGTAGTGGATTACATGAAGAAGTCTGTAAAGCTATTTTATCATAGCAATATACAAGGTACAATTCTCTAGGGAGACGTTTGGCTTGGAGGCATAAACTTTTTGGTGTTGTGGAGCATAAGGTCCCCTTTATTAGATTTAATTAATATAAGTGTTGGAAGACAAGTATTAAAAATTATATAAATTTATTGATATCAATTAGTTCAATCAATAAAAACTTTTAAATAATTTTGAGAAATTTTACAGTGAAATCTGTCTACATCAAAAATTGAAAGGGTTTGTGGAGGGGAGCCTTTCTCATTATTTGCATGAAATTTGGTTTGAGATTTAATTAGACGTAGACGTTCAAATTCAAACTTTATTTTTTAATTATCAAAATTCAATAATAATATTAAATCTGATTAAATTTTATCCGATCTGATTTGAATTTTAAGTGATAAAACTTTTCTATACCTATTTTTACCATATACAAAAATCAAAATCGAAAATTTATTTAAAAATATCAATATTTAACTATTTAACTAATCGGATATCTTTGTAATTGAAACTTACTTGAGATACAATTAGTTGGATATAGAAGGCCTTGAGCCTATGTGTTTTCTCTGTTGAGGTTTGGGATGTAAGGCCTACCAAAGGAATTTGTAAAAGGTCAAATCAGCTATTAGCCTCTCATATTTTGAGATTTTTAAAATTTTATGAGATTCTACTTCTTTTTTTCCCTTAGAAATTCATGTGGACGATTTTGTTCAATCTTTCCTAAGACATCGATGTATACTTTAGCTCTCTCTCTCTCTCTCTCTCTCTAGTATTCAAATAAAACAGATTTTCACATCTAGTGTGAACTTCAAAAATATCCAACAGAGAGAGCTTGTTCCTTCATGAATTACCTAAACCTCAAGTTTTTAATGCTGCGTCCAAGCAAACCCATGGATTTTTTTTCTCCTTTTTGATTTGATCTCTATTACATTTCTGGATGTGAAGCCTACAATTCCTTTATTTTGATATGCAGTACTAATAGATCTTATAATCGTTTGTTGTGTTCATGGGTTTGTATAGGTGCTTAGGGCAGGGGGATATGAGAAAGGATCTCTTCACTATTTTATACCATAGTAAAATTTGCTCTTCTCTTTGTCCCTACATGTAGACTTTAGAGCCTTCTGTGAATTATTTTTGCATTGAATTCTGTCTTCTTTACTCTTGTTGATTTTATTTTACTATATTATACCCTTTATCTTAGACTTACTTGGATTACTGGATAGATATTTGATGATAAAACATATTGATAATATTGTATAGGTCCATTTGGGAAAATTGAAGCTAAATTCACTAGAAATTCATGTAAATTTTTTAGTAAAAAATCATTGATATAAGGGTATTTTTATGGAGAAATTAATTCTTATTTATAATAATTGATTTTAATTATCAATAAATCACAAATAAAATAAGATAAACTGAAAATAAATTAAGATAAATTAAATCGAATTGAAATTTATCAATAGAAGTGGTAGTGGCTTACACGAAGAAGTCGGTAAAGCTATTTATTAGTTCTCTACGGAGACGTTTGTCTTGAGGGCATAAACTTTTGGCAGACAAGTATTAGAAATTATATGAATTTATTGATATCAATTAGTTCGATTAATAAAAAACTTTTAAATAATAATAAGAAATTTTACAATGAAATCCGGCTTGTATAAAAAATTGAGAGAGTTTGTGGAGGGCAGACTCTCTCATTATTTGCATGAAATCTAGTTTGGGATTTATTTAGATGTTGACAATCAAATTAAATTTTTTTATAAAACTATTGATATCTAATAATTATGTTGGATCTGTCTAAATCCAATTCGATCCGGTTTCAAGTGTTAAATGCCAAAACTCTTCTGTGCCTGTTTTTCTCATATATAAAAATCAAAATTAAAAATTTATTTAAAAGATATCAATATTCAATTATTGAAATAATTAGACGTGTTTCAAATTCAAACTTACTTGAAACACAATTAGTTGGATCCAGAAGGTCACGAGCCTATGTGTTGTCTCTGTTGAGGCTTGGGATGTAAGGCATACCCTAGGAATTTGTAAAAGTCTAAATTAGCTATTGTCCTTCTAATTTAGGATACCCATGCCGGTGTCCACTACAACGTGGTCGGTTTTTTTATGTGTTTAGAGAAGCCAACCAATGCACTGACTGATTAGTGGCATACATGCACTAATTTTAGTATTGGCTGTATCATTTTGCAGTCTCCCTCGCTAGGGTTGAGATGGATATTGCGGAAGGATTGGCAGGGTTTGCCCGCGCCGAGAATGTGTGGCTTGATTTGGGGGAATGAGTATTTTGTTGTGTTAGGTCCTGGGGCCTTGGTCACTTGCATGACAAAATAATAATAATAATATTAATTGAAGAAATAATAAAATTAGGAAATACCGAATTTTTGAATGACCAGCCAACCAAATATGATGGCAGCCGCTCAACGAAAACATTATCTTAATCTGCATCAGAACATCCTAGATCAGGCCATACGATCTCGTTTAGCAGTTACGTGCAAGAAAATTTGTATTTGTTCATCTCTCTCTCTCTCTCTCTCTCTCTCTCTTATGGTATTCAAGCAGAACATCTGTCCATTTTCTTGTCTGAACTTCAAAAGTGTCAAATAAAGAGAGATTGTACTGCCATGAACTATCGTCAGGTTCTTATTGTTGCATCCAAGCGAAAGCATGATTTTATTCTCTCTCTTTTTTTCTTTTTGGGTGGGGTCAAATATTTATGGTGCTCATCAGTTTGGAGGAAAGTGTCTGGCTCACATTTGGAAGACGAGAATATTTTTCTTTTCATTTTTGGGTTATGTGAAAAGCAAAATCACAAATTTACTGATTTCCCTTCACTCGTCGGAAATATTTGTTTTAGGGGGCAGTAATAGTTTCATTATTAGCCACAGAGTAGAAACAATATCTAGGTCAGCATCAAACTAAGATGCCATGTCCATAATGACAGTAACAGTACCATAAATTATTCAGTAGACACGCCAAAAAGTAATTTTAAAACTTTGTTATCAAGCACAGGTTTTTTTTTCGGTGATGGAAAAAAGGATTTAAATCTCCTAAAATATTAAAACAGGTTATTGTGTTTTGAAATCACCTAAAAAGGTTCATGTGCACGATCCTCTTTTTTTCCATAGAAATTCATGTGGACGACTTTGTTCAACAGTTCTACACCTTCTGGAAAGTATTTCCTAGGACATTCAATTCGATGTATACTTTGTTTGTGGTCCTCTCTCTCTCTCTCTCTCTCTCTCTCTCTCTCTCTTTAAGGTATTCACAAGTGAAGCAGATGTTACACCTCTTGTGTGAACTTCCTGTGATTGTTCCTTCATGAATACCTGTACGGCAAGTTCTAGAATCTTTCCTAAGACATCGATGTGGACGATTTTTCCCTATAAATAAACTCTTTAACCCTATAAATAAGAAGGTTTGAACTCAAGCATCCCATGCCCTATTTAATTAATTAAAAAAAATTCGTGGATTAAAATTAAGTTTGAAGCGCAACATATCAAAATATAGCAATTATTGGCAATTCTTTATTTTGACGCTTTGAATTTTATTTTACGGCTCATTTTTCAACCAAGTTTAAAAGAGAGATCTAGAACTTAAGGTTATTATTATTATTATTATTAGGGCAGGGAGCATTAATATTGAGGAAGGGTATAGGATGTGAAGCCTACAATTCCTTCATTTTGATATGCAGTTCTAATAGATCTTATAGTCTTTTGTTATATTCATGGGTAACTTTAATATTTTTAAGGAGAAATTAATTTTTATTTTTAATAATTCATATTTCTTTGAGGTAAAATTAAAATAAATTAGGAAAAATTAAATCAAATTGAATTTTATCAAAAGGAGTGGTAGTGGATTACATGAAGAAGTCTGTAAAGCTATTTTATCATAGCAATATACAAGGTACAATTCTCTAGGGAGACGTTTGGCTTGGAGGCATAAACTTTTTGGTGTTGTGGAGCATAAGGTCCCCTTTATTAGATTTAATTAATATAAGTGTTGGAAGACAAGTATTAAAAATTATATAAATTTATTGATATCAATTAGTTCAATCAATAAAAACTTTTAAATAATTTTGAGAAATTTTACAGTGAAATCTGTCTACATCAAAAATTGAAAGGGTTTGTGGAGGGGAGCCTTTCTCATTATTTGCATGAAATTTGGTTTGAGATTTAATTAGACGTAGACGTTCAAATTCAAACTTTATTTTTTAATTATCAAAATTCAATAATAATATTAAATCTGATTAAATTTTATCCGATCTGATTTGAATTTTAAGTGATAAAACTTTTCTATACCTATTTTTACCATATACAAAAATCAAAATCGAAAATTTATTTAAAAATATCAATATTTAACTATTTAACTAATCGGATATCTTTGTAATTGAAACTTACTTGAGATACAATTAGTTGGATATAGAAGGCCTTGAGCCTATGTGTTTTCTCTGTTGAGGTTTGGGATGTAAGGCCTACCAAAGGAATTTGTAAAAGGTCAAATCAGCTATTAGCCTCTCATATTTTGAGATTTTTAAAATTTTATGAGATTCTACTTCTTTTTTTCCCTTAGAAATTCATGTGGACGATTTTGTTCAATCTTTCCTAAGACATCGATGTATACTTTAGCTCTCTCTCTCTCTCTCTCTCTCTAGTATTCAAATAAAACAGATTTTCACATCTAGTGTGAACTTCAAAAATATCCAACAGAGAGAGCTTGTTCCTTCATGAATTACCTAAACCTCAAGTTTTTAATGCTGCGTCCAAGCAAACCCATGGATTTTTTTTCTCCTTTTTGATTTGATCTCTATTACATTTCTGGATGTGAAGCCTACAATTCCTTTATTTTGATATGCAGTACTAATAGATCTTATAATCGTTTGTTGTGTTCATGGGTTTGTATAGGTGCTTAGGGCAGGGGGATATGAGAAAGGATCTCTTCACTATTTTATACCATAGTAAAATTTGCTCTTCTCTTTGTCCCTACATGTAGACTTTAGAGCCTTCTGTGAATTATTTTTGCATTGAATTCTGTCTTCTTTACTCTTGTTGATTTTATTTTACTATATTATACCCTTTATCTTAGACTTACTTGGATTACTGGATAGATATTTGATGATAAAACATATTGATAATATTGTATAGGTCCATTTGGGAAAATTGAAGCTAAATTCACTAGAAATTCATGTAAATTTTTTAGTAAAAAATCATTGATATAAGGGTATTTTTATGGAGAAATTAATTCTTATTTATAATAATTGATTTTAATTATCAATAAATCACAAATAAAATAAGATAAACTGAAAATAAATTAAGATAAATTAAATCGAATTGAAATTTATCAATAGAAGTGGTAGTGGCTTACACGAAGAAGTCGGTAAAGCTATTTATTAGTTCTCTACGGAGACGTTTGTCTTGAGGGCATAAACTTTTGGCAGACAAGTATTAGAAATTATATGAATTTATTGATATCAATTAGTTCGATTAATAAAAAACTTTTAAATAATAATAAGAAATTTTACAATGAAATCCGGCTTGTATAAAAAATTGAGAGAGTTTGTGGAGGGCAGACTCTCTCATTATTTGCATGAAATCTAGTTTGGGATTTATTTAGATGTTGACAATCAAATTAAATTTTTTTATAAAACTATTGATATCTAATAATTATGTTGGATCTGTCTAAATCCAATTCGATCCGGTTTCAAGTGTTAAATGCCAAAACTCTTCTGTGCCTGTTTTTCTCATATATAAAAATCAAAATTAAAAATTTATTTAAAAGATATCAATATTCAATTATTAAAATAATTACACGTGTTTCAAATTCAAACTTACTTGAAACACAATTAGTTGGATCCTGAAGGTCACGAGCCTATGTGTTGTCTCTGTTGAGGCTTGGGATGTAAGGCATACCCTAGGAATTTGTAAAAGTCTAATTAGCTATTGTCCTTCTAATTTAGGATACCCATGCCGGTGTCCACTACAACGTCGTGGGATTTTTATGCGTTTAGAGAAGCCAACCAAAGCACTGACTGATTCGTGGCACACATGCACTAATTTTAGTATTGTCTGTATCATTTTGCAGTCTCCCTCGCTAGGGTTGAGATGGATATTGCGGAAGGACTGGCAGGGTTTTCCCGCGCCGAGAATGTGTGGCTTCATTTGGGGCAATGAGTATTTTGTTGTGTGTTATGCCCTGGGGCCTTGGTCACTTGCATGACAAAATAATTGAAGAAATAATAAAATTAGGAAATACGGAATTTTTGAATGGCCAGCCAACCAAATATGATGGCAGCCGCTCAACGAAAACATTATCTTAATCTGCATCAGAACATACTCGATAAGGGCCATATGATCTCGTTTAGTAGCTGACTGCAAGAAAATTTGTATTTGGTCATCTCTCTCTCTCTCTCTCTCTCTCTCTCTCTCTCTCTCATGGTATTCAAACAGAACACCTGTCCATTTTCTTGTCTGAACTTCAAAAGTGTCAAATAAAGAGAGATTGTACTGCCATGAACTATCGTCAGGTTCTTATTGTTGCATCCAAGCGAAAGCATGATTTTATTCTCTCTCTTTTTTTCTTTTTGGGTGGGGTCAAATATTTATGGTGCTCATCAGTTTGGAGGAAAGTGTCTGGCTCACATTTGGAAGACGAGAATATTTTTCTTTTCATTTTTGGGTTATGTGAAAAGCAAAATCACAAATTTACTGATTTCCCTTCACTCGTCGGAAATATTTGTTTTAGGGGGCAGTAATAGTTTCATTATTAGCCACAGAGTAGAAACAATATCTAGGTCAGCATCAAACTAAGATGCCATGTCCATAATGACAGTAACAGTACCATAAATTATTCAGTAGACACGCCAAAAAGTAATTTTAAAACTTTGTTATCAAGCACAGGTTTTTTTTTCGGTGATGGAAAAAAGGATTTAAATCTCCTAAAATATTAAAACAGGTTATTGTGTTTTGAAATCACCTAAAAAGGTTCATGTGCACGATCCTCTTTTTTTCCATAGAAATTCATGTGGACGACTTTGTTCAACAGTTCTACACCTTCTGGAAAGTATTTCCTAGGACATTCAATTCGATGTATACTTTGTTTGTGGTCCTCTCTCTCTCTCTCTCTCTCTCTCTCTCTCTCTCTTTAAGGTATTCACAAGTGAAGCAGATGTTACACCTCTTGTGTGAACTTCCTGTGATTGTTCCTTCATGAATACCTGTACGGCAAGTTCTAGAATCTTTCCTAAGACATCGATGTGGACGATTTTTCCCTATAAATAAACTCTTTAACCCTATAAATAAGAAGGTTTGAACTCAAGCATCCCATGCCCTATTTAATTAATTAAAAAAAATTCGTGGATTAAAATTAAGTTTGAAGCGCAACATATCAAAATATAGCAATTATTGGCAATTCTTTATTTTGACGCTTTGAATTTTATTTTACGGCTCATTTTTCAACCAAGTTTAAAAGAGAGATCTAGAACTTAAGGTTATTATTATTATTATTATTAGGGCAGGGAGCATTAATATTGAGGAAGGGTATAGGATGTGAAGCCTACAATTCCTTCATTTTGATATGCAGTTCTAATAGATCTTATAGTCTTTTGTTATATTCATGGGTAACTTTAATATTTTTAAGGAGAAATTAATTTTTATTTTTAATAATTCATATTTCTTTGAGGTAAAATTAAAATAAATTAGGAAAAATTAAATCAAATTGAATTTTATCAAAAGGAGTGGTAGTGGATTACATGAAGAAGTCTGTAAAGCTATTTTATCATAGCAATATACAAGGTACAATTCTCTAGGGAGACGTTTGGCTTGGAGGCATAAACTTTTTGGTGTTGTGGAGCATAAGGTCCCCTTTATTAGATTTAATTAATATAAGTGTTGGAAGACAAGTATTAAAAATTATATAAATTTATTGATATCAATTAGTTCAATCAATAAAAACTTTTAAATAATTTTGAGAAATTTTACAGTGAAATCTGTCTACATCAAAAATTGAAAGGGTTTGTGGAGGGGAGCCTTTCTCATTATTTGCATGAAATTTGGTTTGAGATTTAATTAGACGTAGACGTTCAAATTCAAACTTTATTTTTTAATTATCAAAATTCAATAATAATATTAAATCTGATTAAATTTTATCCGATCTGATTTGAATTTTAAGTGATAAAACTTTTCTATACCTATTTTTACCATATACAAAAATCAAAATCGAAAATTTATTTAAAAATATCAATATTTAACTATTTAACTAATCGGATATCTTTGTAATTGAAACTTACTTGAGATACAATTAGTTGGATATAGAAGGCCTTGAGCCTATGTGTTTTCTCTGTTGAGGTTTGGGATGTAAGGCCTACCAAAGGAATTTGTAAAAGGTCAAATCAGCTATTAGCCTCTCATATTTTGAGATTTTTAAAATTTTATGAGATTCTACTTCTTTTTTTCCCTTAGAAATTCATGTGGACGATTTTGTTCAATCTTTCCTAAGACATCGATGTATACTTTAGCTCTCTCTCTCTCTCTCTCTCTCTAGTATTCAAATAAAACAGATTTTCACATCTAGTGTGAACTTCAAAAATATCCAACAGAGAGAGCTTGTTCCTTCATGAATTACCTAAACCTCAAGTTTTTAATGCTGCGTCCAAGCAAACCCATGGATTTTTTTTCTCCTTTTTGATTTGATCTCTATTACATTTCTGGATGTGAAGCCTACAATTCCTTTATTTTGATATGCAGTACTAATAGATCTTATAATCGTTTGTTGTGTTCATGGGTTTGTATAGGTGCTTAGGGCAGGGGGATATGAGAAAGGATCTCTTCACTATTTTATACCATAGTAAAATTTGCTCTTCTCTTTGTCCCTACATGTAGACTTTAGAGCCTTCTGTGAATTATTTTTGCATTGAATTCTGTCTTCTTTACTCTTGTTGATTTTATTTTACTATATTATACCCTTTATCTTAGACTTACTTGGATTACTGGATAGATATTTGATGATAAAACATATTGATAATATTGTATAGGTCCATTTGGGAAAATTGAAGCTAAATTCACTAGAAATTCATGTAAATTTTTTAGTAAAAAATCATTGATATAAGGGTATTTTTATGGAGAAATTAATTCTTATTTATAATAATTGATTTTAATTATCAATAAATCACAAATAAAATAAGATAAACTGAAAATAAATTAAGATAAATTAAATCGAATTGAAATTTATCAATAGAAGTGGTAGTGGCTTACACGAAGAAGTCGGTAAAGCTATTTATTAGTTCTCTACGGAGACGTTTGTCTTGAGGGCATAAACTTTTGGCAGACAAGTATTAGAAATTATATGAATTTATTGATATCAATTAGTTCGATTAATAAAAAACTTTTAAATAATAATAAGAAATTTTACAATGAAATCCGGCTTGTATAAAAAATTGAGAGAGTTTGTGGAGGGCAGACTCTCTCATTATTTGCATGAAATCTAGTTTGGGATTTATTTAGATGTTGACAATCAAATTAAATTTTTTTATAAAACTATTGATATCTAATAATTATGTTGGATCTGTCTAAATCCAATTCGATCCGGTTTCAAGTGTTAAATGCCAAAACTCTTCTGTGCCTGTTTTTCTCATATATAAAAATCAAAATTAAAAATTTATTTAAAAGATATCAATATTCAATTATTAAAATAATTACACGTGTTTCAAATTCAAACTTACTTGAAACACAATTAGTTGGATCCTGAAGGTCACGAGCCTATGTGTTGTCTCTGTTGAGGCTTGGGATGTAAGGCATACCCTAGGAATTTGTAAAAGTCTAATTAGCTATTGTCCTTCTAATTTAGGATACCCATGCCGGTGTCCACTACAACGTCGTGGGATTTTTATGCGTTTAGAGAAGCCAACCAAAGCACTGACTGATTCGTGGCACACATGCACTAATTTTAGTATTGTCTGTATCATTTTGCAGTCTCCCTCGCTAGGGTTGAGATGGATATTGCGGAAGGACTGGCAGGGTTTTCCCGCGCCGAGAATGTGTGGCTTCATTTGGGGCAATGAGTATTTTGTTGTGTGTTATGCCCTGGGGCCTTGGTCACTTGCATGACAAAATAATTGAAGAAATAATAAAATTAGGAAATACGGAATTTTTGAATGGCCAGCCAACCAAATATGATGGCAGCCGCTCAACGAAAACATTATCTTAATCTGCATCAGAACATACTCGATAAGGGCCATATGATCTCGTTTAGTAGCTGACTGCAAGAAAATTTGTATTTGGTCATCTCTCTCTCTCTCTCTCTCTCTCTCTCTCTCTCTCTCATGGTATTCAAACAGAACACCTGTCCATTTTCTTGTCTGAACTTCAAAAGTGTCAAATAAAGAGAGATTGTACTGCCATGAACTATCGTCAGGTTCTTATTGTCGCATCCAAGCGAAACCAAGATTTTATTCTCTCCTTTTTTTCTTTTTGGGTGGAGTCAAATATTTATGGTGCTCATCAGTTTGGAGGAACGTGTCTGGCTCACATTTGGAAGATGAGAATGTTGGGAAGAGGACGAAATTTGCTAGAGGTAACTCGTTGAAAGTGTTACTTTTTATTAGCTTCAATAGGTGCCTATATATAGGTTTACAAAAGAAACCGAAACAATTGACTTTACTCCATGGTCTCAACTATATAGAGAAAAAATAGGGACATGAACCACTAAAGAGAAGAAAATGACAAACTTAATTAACCCATTCAACAAATTAAATAATAAATAATAAAAAACCAACTTCTTAGATAAGTACCACAATCTTTGAATCATTCTTCAACACTCTCCCTTGATTCAAAATTAGAAACTCCGAGACATGACCTGAAGTAGACGAACTTATCTCTTGGAAGTGATTTTGTAAGAATATCTGCCACCTGTTCATGTGTGCTGCATTGCTTCAACATAATTTCACCATTTGCAACCAAGTCTCGGATGAAATGTAAGCAAATGTTGATATGCTTTGTTCTCCCATGGAAAGTTGGATTTTTTGTCATTGCAATTGTTGTCTTGTTATCACAGAAATTCCCAGTTGCAGCTTCTTGCTTTTGGTGAAGATCTGCAAGAATTCTTCTAAGCCAAATTGCTTGACAAGCTGCTAAAGTGGCTGCAACGTACTCTGCTTCTGAAGAGGATAGTGTTGTTGTAGCTTGCTTCTTTGAACTCCGTGTGACTGCTCCTAACCCAAGACTAAAAACACTAATTGATGTGCCTTTACGATCATCTATTGAACTCGCCCAATCACTATCAGTAAATCTACAAAGACTGAAGTTAAAAACTTGGGTGTACCAAATCCCATAATTCACCGTTCCAGTAATATATCTCAAGATTCTTTTTGCTGACCCAAAATGATGCTTTGTGGGATTTTGCAATAGACTCATGTCTGACATCTCAAATTTCTTCATCATATTAGACTTAAAATCACCCACAAGAGAATCAGAGGAGCCCATGTATATAATATCATCAACATATAGGCAAACAATAATAAAATCATCACCTTGCTTCTTCACATAGAGAGTAGACTCAGTTTCACTTCTTTTGAACCCACTTTAACGAAAGTAGCCATCAATCTTGCTGTATCATGCCCTTGGAGCTTGCTTTAACCTATAGATTGCCTTTTTTAACTTGTACACCTTTATCTCTTTGCCTTCGACAATGAATCCTTCAAGTTGAGTGACATAAACCTCTTCTTGCAAGTCTGCATTTAAGAACGCTAACTTGACATCAAATTGGTAAACAGACCTATGTAGTTGTACAGCCAAGGCTAAAACAATTCTCACAGTTTCGAATCAAGCAACCGGAGAAAATGTTTCTTCGTAATCAATACCTTATTGTTGCGAATAGCCTTTGACCACAAGCCATGCTTTGTGCTTTTGAATGGTTCCATCAGCATGATATTTTGTTTTGAACACCCACTTGAGACCAATTGCACTCTTGCCTGCAAGTAGATCAACCATCTTCCATGTTTCATTTTTTTGGATTGCTGCCAATTCTTCTTGCATTGCATTCTGCCATTCTTCTTTTATCACTGCTTCTTTAAAGGTTATAGGATTTGAACAAAAAGAACAAATTGACAAGATTCATAGATCTCTCTCAAAGATTTAAATTTCTTTGGAGGTGTTTCATCAAAAGATTCTTGTAAGAAAGATAAACTGCTGCTTCTTGACATTGATGGTGAGAAGGATGGAGATTCAAAATGAGCAGAAGAGTCTGTTGGAGCTATTGGAGTTGTTCTTCAGTTGTTGAAGTCTCATTCTCTGTTGAAATCTGAACATGAGTTACTTCACCTTCTCCATTCCAATTCCAACTTGCATCTTCATCAAAAACTACATCTCTCCTTATAATTACTTTGCCACTAAAAGGGTTATATAACCGATATGCTTTAGACTGATTGCAAATGCATTTTTCATATTTATCCTCAAGTTTGTGACGAACTTGAGAATTTATCAAGGCATAGGAAATACAGCCAAAAATTCTTAAGTGGTTTACCGATGGTCTTCTACCTCGCCATGCCTCATATGGTGTTTGATTCAAGATAGCCCTTGTTGGAGAAATATTCAGCAAGTAAACAGATGTTGCAACAGATTCAGCCAAAAAATGATTTGGAAGTCCTTTAGCGTTTAGCAAGCTTCTAGCCATTTCCACAACGGTTCGATTCTTCCATTCTGCCACACCATTTTGCTCCAGTGTATAAGGTGTCGTCAACTCCCTGCGAATGCCATTTCTTTACAAAATATGAAAATTCTTTAGATAAAAATTCACCTCCCTCGATCTATGTGAAGAGTCTTTATAAAAGTGCCTTTTGGCTTTTCCACAAGTGCCTTGATTTTCTAAAGTTTTCAATGGCTTCTGACTTCTCTATTAGGAAATACACCCAACTCATTCGACTGTAGTCATTAGTAAAAAGCAAAAAATACTTACTTCCATCAAGTGATCACTACAAAATTAGAGCATTGAGGTGACAGTAACATTTATAGGCGGTGACATGTAGCGACCATTTTTTATGACGTATAGCAACACTTGTGACGAAACCGTTAGGAAATATATATATTTTATGATGGTATAATATTATTCATTAGGAAAAGTTTAGCAATCGTCAGTAAATGTTAGATACCGTTTGTAAAAAGCGATGCTGAATTTTCATTGTTATTGTTTGTGGTTAGTAAATATAATATTTTTAGGGATGGTTTGAAAACAGTCAGTATATGACCGTTTTTACTGTCTATTTAACTATACCGTCTGTATAAATTCAACTCATATATTATACAGTTTTTAAAAATTATGTTAAATTCAGACACTTATTTTTTGTGGTCAGTAAATAAGGCAAAATTTTAGAAACGGTTTGAAAACAGTCTCGATATGAGTACTTCTACTCACTAGTTAAGCATATCGTCTTCATAAGTTTCACACAAATCTGATGATTATTATTTGTGGTTAGTAAATATGACAAGATTTTAGAGATGGTTTGAAAAATATCTCTGAATAACTCTTCTTTACTATCTAGTTAACCATATCATGGATATAAGTTGTATATATATACTAACTTATTTATTGTACAGTCTTTAAAATTTATGTTCAATTCTAACGATTATCATTTGTGGTTAATAAATATGGCAAAGTGTTAGGGACAGTTTGAAAACAATTTCGCTTTGACTTTTTTTACAGTCTAGTTAAGCATATCAGTTTCGTAAGTTCTATTTAATTCTAACAATTATTATTTATGATCAGTAGATATGGTCGAGTTTTAGGAACTGTTATTTAACTGTCTCTATATGTCTATTATTTACTATCTATCTAACCATACCGTCTGCATACGTTCTTCATCTATCGTAACCCATATTTTTTCCAGTCGCTAAAAGTTATGTTCAATTAAAACGCTCATTTTTGTTGTTAGTAAATATTGCAGAGTTTTAGAAAAGATTTAAAAACAATCTCGATATGACTACTTTTACTTACTACTTAATCATATCGTCTTCATAAATTTCACTCAAATCTGACGATTATTATTTGTGGTTAGTAAAAATGGCAGAGTTTTAGAGACGGTTTGAAAAATGTCTGTAAATAACTTCTTTTTACTATCTAGTTAATCATATTATGGATATAAGTTGTATATCTATGCTAACTTATACATTGTACAGTCTTTAAGACACATGTTCAATTCTGACGCTTATCATTTGTAGTTAGTAAATATAGCAAAGTTTTAGGGACGATTTGAAAATAGTCTCGATATGACACTTTTTACAGTCTACGTAAGTATACCAGTTTTGTAAGTTCTTTTCAATTCTGACAGTTGTTATTTATGGTTGGAAGATATAGTAGAGTTTTAGGCACTGTTATTTAACTGTCTTTATATGTCTATTCTTTACTATCTATTTAACCATACCGTTTGCATAAGTTTTTCATATTTCCTAACTTATATATTATGCAGTCGTTAAAATTTATATTCAATTGAAACGCTAATTTTTTATGGTTAGTAAATATGTCAGAGTATCTCGATAAGACTATTTTTTATTGCTATTTAAGCATATTGTTTTCATAAGTTGTACTTAATTCTGACTATCATTATTTGTGATAAGTAAATATGACAGAGTTTTAGAGATGGGTTGAAAAATGTCTCTATATGACTCATCTTTTATAATCTAGTTAACCATACCGTCGAGATAAATTCTATATCTATACTAACTTATATATTGTGTAGTATTTAATACCTATGTTCAATTTTGACGCATATCATTTGTGGTTAGTAAAAATGACAAAGTTTTAAGAACGGTTTGAAAAATAGTTAGTTTCGATATTTTTCTTTTTTTTGTTTACTTAAGCATACAAATTTTATAAGTTCTATTTAATTGTAAGCGTTATTATATAGAGTTTGAGAGATGGTTTGAAAACGGTCACTATATGACTATTTTTATTGTCAACCTAACCAAACTGTCTGTATAAATTCTACATCGATACGAACTCAAATATTATACAGTTTTTAAAAGTTATGCCCAATTCAGACGTTTATCTTTTGTAGTCAGTAAATATGCAGAGTTTTAGAGACGGTTTGAGAACATTTTTATTATGACTATTTTAACTCACTACTTAAACATATCGTTTTCATAAATTCTACTCAATTCTGATAGTTATTATTTTTTATGACTACAAGAGTTTCGAAGTCTAATTTGTCATTCTGTAGTGTAATCACTGGTATTTTAAAAAGTGTTGGGATAAGTTTAATAAGAGAAAACAGAGTGGAACTAAGTTCGAGGGATAGAAGTATAAATCTGCGAATGCTACAAAGAGTACAATAGATTTTGCAAGATGATGTGTGGGTTCATCTGAAGAACAGATTTCTTAGGGAGGATAGGGAAGAAGATGCAAGGAATGAAGAAGAATTGAATGAAGGAGGAATTGGTAACGAAACTAAAGAAGAAGAAGAAGAAGATTAAGGGAATGAAGGAGGAGATGGGAATGAAAATGAAGGAAATGAGGGAGGAGATGTAGGATGGAATGACTACCATCGGAATGCCAATGACGAAGCAAGTTGGAATGATTTGTTTCAATGTATTTATGGTCTGAAAACATACATTGGCATGCTTAATGAGCAAGTTGGAGGACTTGGGATGGAGATGCAAGAACATAGGATAGAAATGGGAGAAACGAGGACAGAAATGGGTCGACTGAGTAGTGAAGTGGATGAAATTGAGAGACGACTGTTTGGAATGCAACAATATACATATGAATTTGCAGATCAGAATGTAGAATAACATCACAAAATGATATGTCAAATGTTGAACATCAAAGCAGACCTTGGGGCAAATTCCAAATCTATTGAATACATCAGAGACCATTTACAGATAGGCAACTCGGCCCAACCTTCATGCTTTGCTGCTCAACCTTCTTTATCTCCCGGTCCTGCCACTCAACCTTCTTCCTCTGTCACTTCTACACCACCACGTCGCTCTGGTTTTGCCCACCCATTTGTTTTACACCCACCTTCTACATTTGATTCTCCTGCTCCTGATACTCACCCTCGTGCTCCTGACACTCAGCCTAGCCGTGACAATCCTGCTCTTAGGCATCCGTTTCCGACATTTGGTTCTCCTCACACACCCACAACGACTACCTGGGGTAACACTCCTACCCCTATTACTACTCCCAATCCTTTTACCATTGAGCAAGTTGTTAATGTTGTAATAGCAAATCTGGAGTCGAAAGATGCTACAAGAAAGAGTGTCAAAAAATTTAGACCAAAAGTTAAAAATAACAATTTGAAGTAATTATGTATACTGCTTCCCTTCCCTTGCTTGTTGCATTTGTATTTATAGTTTTGCTCATTTTGTATTTTCATGTGTATTTCAATGTTGATGTGTTGATCTCTTCTGTTTTTCAATATTAAAAAATTCTAGTAATTATATCTATTTTGTATTTTTCTATTTGTATTTTGATATGTTTTGTAATTTTTTTATTCTTATTGTATTTTGATTTGTAATGTAACGTTTAGTTGTATTTGTAAGTATCTGAATTTTAATTTTCTAATGTAATGATATGTTATAGTTGTAATGTTTATTAAGAACGTGAGGTTGGTCGTGGTTAAATTTTATTGATCAACCAAGCTGTTAGGTCAATTAGGACAGTAAGGAGTGTTAAACAAAATGTATAAAAAGAGGTAAGCTCTAGAAGAAAGAGGGAAAAGGATTGATTCCTTAATTTGTTCTGAGTCTTCTCTCTGTCTCTCTATCTCTCTCCCTATTTGTCTCTATCTCTCATCTTCTCCATCTCTGCAACTCCTTCTTTATGCTCTCCTCAAATTTTTCTTTCAATCTCTAACCTTTCTTCTATGGCCCCTATGAACTCTATTAGAATGCACAAACCAACCATGCTCTATTTTGACTTTTTACTCTATTTTTCGGCTTCATTTCATGTGTATACTTGCTCTTTTTTTTATTTTCATTTGGGTTTGAAACCAATGTCTTTAATGTTCTAGTCCTATGCCACCTGAGCAATGGGTCACAGGGTGAGCACCCGTGCAAGCCGCCATGCTTCCGTACACCATGGGCGGAGGCTCCTATTAGCCGCACAAGCCCGAAATCCCTTGCGGGCGCAATCTCCTCTCATGCGGGCGCAGTCTCCTGCTCATGTTGCCCCTACCCAAGTATGGGCATAAGCCCGGGAACCCCTTTGCAGGCGCAGCCTCCTGATTATGCTGCCCCCGCCCAGGTATGGGCATAAGCCCGGCAACCCCTACCGGGTGCAGCGTCGTGTTCATGTTACCCTCGCCTAGTCATGGGCATAAACCCTACAATAATAATCAACAGTAGTGGTAAGTATGATAAGTAATGGTAAGTAATTATAAGTAGTAGTAAGTAGTGATAAATAATTTTAATTTTCATCTGAGTACTTTTCATCAATACAATCTGAATTTCATACATCTCAATTCTATCCGTTCAAGATTTATTTACGATTTTTTTGGCTTTGCTTTGATTAGTTTGCTTTGCGGTGTTGATGGTCGTGAGATTTTCTCCATAATGTCGCTTCGAATACTATTATGCTCAGACATTAAAAGTTTCAAAAAATATTCATTTTTCAAAAAATTTAGCTCCTGAAACCATCCAACCATGAAAATTCATAAATTAATCATATCAGTCCAATTCAAATAAAAATGATGAAATGCAATAAGAAAATATATATACTTCCTGAGTTGGTGTAGTCCAATTCAAGTTCTTCTTATTTACCAAATAATAATACTATGTATAGAAGACAAAATAAGGAGTGAATAAGAGACTGATAGTATGGCAATCAGTGTTCATTAGTGTTCAGTCAGCAAGATTTACGTGTGTGCACTTAAGAAGAGTAAATGCATATGCATTTGTAAGGTCTAAAGTGACGACTATGGAGAAATCAAATATTGCTAATTTCTACGTGTATTAAAACACTAAACAACTCGAATTAAGAACAATATAAAGATTAAAGATTGTAAAGATTAAAAATGGTGACAAAAGGTAAAACAAAAAAAATTTACCGAAAACCATAAGGGAAGAATACATCTCGAGAAAAATGGAGATAAGTTCCGATTGTAGGTATTAAGAAGCCTGATATAGCAATCCATCGTCTATAAATATAACAAAAATCATTACAATTATTAAGTCAACTATTGCAAATATAACCAAAGTCATTATCATTATGTAAGCTACTGCAAATATAACCAAATTCATTAGTAGCATTATATAATTCTGTTTGAAGGTAATAGTAAGAAAAAAAAGATTCGTACACTAGGTTAAATATTTCAAATAATTAAAGATAAGATCAAAATTTTTTAATTTAAAAATTTTGATACATACAAATGTCCCAACCCACTAAGGGGGCACAAACTCATGAGTATCAGTCCATGTGATGTAATTTCGACCAGTATTACATAAAATTGTTCTGTCATTCTCAATAATTTTATATATCAGTAATAATCAAAGTTAAAAATTTTCATGAAATTATATAACTTGTATAGGTAAACCATAACTTGCCTAGCTTTATTTAGTATGGGTTTTCTTCCAAAAAAATTCCATACACTCTCCTCTTCAGTGGAAAAATTTCTTAACCTTAGCAAAGGTTAAAATTGCATTTGTCTTCACGTCCTCCACCTCTAACTCCTTGCCTCCTTTATTTTAGTTAAAACATTAACGACTTCACACAATTCGCCCACCTCCGCCTCTAAACCTTTGTCCCCTTTCTCCTCCTCCTCTGCTACCTTTTCCTTATCATCATTCCTTCGCTTCTTTTGAATGTTGTCTTCTTCATCCAATGATGCCTCAACCTTATCTCCAAAATTGTTGCAGAGTCTTGTTAACATAACAGAGTGGATTTGCAATAGATGAGACTGAAATTGAATTGACTCCTCCAATATTTGAATTGACTTTTGTAAAAACATTTTCATTTCTTGTTTGGTGTCAATTTTCTACACAAATATATATATATTGTAACATTCAAAAATTGTGGAATATGATAATAACTAGTAAATTGTACCTTCGTTTGTTCTCCGGTTCTATCAAGATAAGGATAGAATTAAGACAGATACAGGTCAAACTAAAGATATTAAACATAACAAACATTTTATTCTTGACGATAATTGCGTTTTGTTTTGATTGAGTTCTTGATATAAGAGAAAACTAAAGAAAGTGTGGTAGACCAAAAATCCTTCTTTTTCTTTGAACTTGCCCAATCAAAAATCCTTCAATTCGCAAAGGAGAATCAATTGCATTTCCTTCACTTTTTTGTTTTTTTCATCTTTTGATGACAACAAACCCTATGGAAGAATAATGCAACATATATGAATATGGAACAATAATGCAATATATATGAATTATATATGGAGACAATGCAGTTAACTTAATTAACTTACCTCTGCATGCTCAAAGACAAGCCTCCTATTTACACGCTCACTAGTCCAATAAGCAATTGGTAGTTTGTTTTCTTCAACACCCAAATTGCCGACTCTCACCTTCTCAAAGTAAAATATCTATATACACATAATTCATATAAAACAAATTTCAATATTTAAAAACCTAGAATTCATATTAATAACATTAAATTAATTTTATTCAATATTGAAATTATAATTATGAACATACCATAAGCAAGAATATACATCCACCAATTGCCCTTTTCTTCCTCTTCTCGTCTTCTCTTCCTTCTGTATGAAGAGCTTGAAATTGGCAAATCTCATCACATAAAAAGCAGCTCAGTTATATAGACCCACTTTATCCACATCAATGATTGCCTTTAGGTGTCTGGAAGAAGGGAAGACACTTGTGTTAGGACATAAAAAGCATCCGAGAAGGAAGAGCAAGAAGTAACATTTAAATTTTGGGGAGGAGGCATCTTCCATGTGCATGTTCTCTTTCAACTCCATATGTTTTAGTTTCGAAAAATACTTTTTGATGTATGGAGACTCAACCAAAGATGAAGAGTCCAAAACTTCACGTCCAGTTGAAGTGATTCCTAGAATTCGTCCTACTTCCATAGGTATCAGCTTAAAGTTTTGGTTTGGACGAACACAAAGAAGTTTTTCCATCAGTTCAAATCTCATTATCAATTCTTCACATAATTTTTTGCTTAATGTATCACAGCTGAGTTTCAAGATATTTCCAAACCCCAAATGTTTTACCTCTTCTTTCATCTCATGACTAAGCGAAAGAATTACCTCCTTTAATTGCTTTGGAGAGCACCTCGTTTGAATTGGTGCCGGTGCAGGTGGTGCCATTGCTCTACTTAGTGTAAGTAATTTCTTTGTTTCTTTCACTTTGTTGTAGTTGTCCCTCTCCCCTTCCTTTAATTCCGTCCATTTTTCAATACTTTGACTCTATTCATGTAATAATTTTTACATTATCGATAGTAATAATAATAAAATTATTAATATATGCAGACTAGGCTAGATTTCATTACCTTACTTGCACGCAAGGCACTCCTCTTCTTCTTGTTCTTAGCCACTCCTTTATTCTTTTCTTCTATATCTAGAAACGTAAATAACGTATATTAAATTTCTAGAATTTATAGCATAAATCACTAAATTTCAAATCAATTACTAAAAATTCCTAAATACTCTAATAACCAATAACCATAAATAAGCTCAAATAAGGATAAATATATTGGCGGACAAACCTGTAAAAGCTTTATTGTCGGAATAAACTTCTATTTGTAGTTTTGGTTCGAAATTTTCAAAATATTCAAAAATAATATCTTCAAATCTCTGCTCTTGGCCTCTCTGTTTTCAAAAAAAGTTCTCGATTTTTCTTCTCTGCCCTATCCTTATCTTCACTCTTCAGTCTTCATTCTTTACTCCTCTTACTTTTTTCTTCTCCTCCTCCTCGCTCGTTCTCTCTTTCTCCTCCTCCTCCGTCATTCTCTCTTTCTCGTCCTCCTCCCTCGTTCTCTCCCTCTCTCTGACTCAGTTTTTGCAACAAGTATTCTTCTACAAATCTAACTTCGATGAATCATCAAAGTGAGTAATTTCACGGAGAAATGGTAGGAAATGCCAAAAAAACTGAAATGGTGACAACATGTTACCTAGAAATGCTGAGCAATGCGGAGACATTACCATTATTTCACCACCATTGGATGAAATGCCTTTTACCTTATCAAATACCTATCGTTGATGGTGATCATAGGGTGTTGTGCTCGTGGGTGTTGTGAGCTGTGTGTGCTTGGGAACTCATTGTTGAAAAGACGTGTGAGTGAAATGTCTACCCTTCTGATGACTTTGAATCCCGACCATTGGATTAAGCAAGATAATCAACAACCAACCCGAACCGTCGATACTTTGCCCACTAACTTACCATCCGTTACCATGACTTACCATCAATTAATACCAACAATTAATTACCATCAATTACCCCCATCCATCAATTGCTATTGCATAATTGCATAATGTTTGAAACAAATATTTTAGTTTTAATTTACTATATTTAATTACTATATCTATATAATTCTATAATCTGTTTAATTTTATATTTTATATTTAAATAAAAGTATATTTATGTAATTACAATTACTATATCATTAATTTACTATATGAAGATAATGATAATGTTAAGATTAAGTGAGGAAAGTAGAGTTGGATCGGACAAATGCAATGTACACCAAACATTGCTCTATTAGTGTAATTTACAATATTTGATATTTAATGATTAAATAATTCTACATTATTATTATTAACTTTTTTTAATACTATATTTATTTAATAATAAATTACAAAAAAAGTTTCTCCAATTATGAAGATGACAATTACTAATGATGAAGATGACAATTATCAAAACAATTAAAGAAATCGAGTTTGATTGAATGCCAAATTACAATAGTCTGTTTACAAACCAAAAACTTTTTTAAAGAGCAAAATGTGGCTATAAATACTTTGTATTTATTTAATCTTAACTTTCTGATATATTGATATGGACAAAGTTTCTTGGCGCGAATATTGGCGCCAATACCATATTTCTTTCTTTTTCTATTTCTTTTTTTTGGGCTAAAAAATCAAATAAAAAATCATAATTTATTTCATATGTCATTTCATTCATTTATTTGACATATCAAATATTTCTCTAATATTTCTATCTTTGCTTCTACAAAACAGAAAAAATGGAGAGGTCATGGATGTATTCTAAATTAAGAGATAGTGATGAATATATTGGCGGGGTTAATGTATTTCTTGAATTTATATCGGCAAATATTCAATCTATGGATGGCAAGATATCATGTAACAAGTGATAAAGCATAGTAACAAATTATAGGTTCCAAATCCCCAAATTGCATTGTATCAAATCTTGAAATTTTAAATGTACTATTATTTTAGATAATTATATATTATCTATTACATAATTTATTAAGAATATTATATAAATATTAATTAGTATTAATTTCCGCTGGAAATTTTTTCAAAATTAAAGAAAGAATCTTAATTATCAACCGCAAACAAATCGACAACTCATATACATACGTTACAAATATTACTACATATTACTATATATTACAATTTATTACTATTTATTACAATCTGTTATTATATACTACTATATATTACAATGTTACTATGTGTTACTATATATTACAATTTATAGTGTATTTTTTAATTATAATTACTATATACTTAGTATTAAATAACTATCACTATTATATAGTAGTATTACATACTATTATATATTATTATATATTAATATATATTACCATATTAGATTATATTTGTTGGAGTGTCAATATATTATTATCTATTACTATATATTACTATTGCCCGTATATTACTTTTTTATTACATAATTTTTTTCTAGCAAATTAGTACTTTTTTAATTATAATTATTATTTTATTATAAATTACTATTATATTATTAATATATACGACTATTATACATTCATTTAATTTAACATTGGTATGTCACTTCTATTACCGATTTTATATAATAAGTTACATAAATAAGAGTAATATTTAAACAAAACATTTTATCATCAATATTATATGAACCAATAAAATTTCAAAGAAAAATGAAGAAATTCTTATTATTTATTCACATTATATAATTTTATATAAATTTCAAATTAAACGAATGACAACATTAATATTAATTTTCAATATCAATATTCATTTTTATTTTAAAAATAGTGTATTAATTAATTAATTAATTAAATTATTCAATACCATTCAACTCGATATAAATATATTCTATATATTTCTTTAATTTAATTTACAAGTAATTTCATTTAATTTGGTTCATAAACATATATTTTGAATAGATGAAAAATTTTGAAATAAGTGTTATCAGTTTTATTTAATTGTTATTTACAATTATGCATACTAACCAGTGGTAATAAAGTGGTAGTAATTAACTCATGATGAAATCTAATTTAAAAAGAATTTAATAATAAATTTTAGATCGAGTGACTTTTTCACTGTTCTAAATTCTCGACATGAAATTGAAAATTATATAAAATCAATATGTAAATAATCTTATCGATTTAAAAATATGTAAAAAAAGAAATATATGAAAGAAGAAAAAGACAGTGGTAAGAATTTTAATTTAAAAACGGGGTAAGAAGTGCGAAAAAAAGGAGGGTGAAAAACAATAGCGGTACAAAATGGCGCGCTTTGTAATTGGATTCTAATCTAAAAATATTATATTAAGTATGAAGTATTTCTTTTTTCAAAACTCCTCAAAACTCTTACTCTAAAAGCATTTGCTCTACGAACCACCGTAGCTGTGGGACAAACTAAATACCGGATGAATATTGTTACTTAGCATGAAGAATCACAACAATCCCAACAACAAGTTCAATATGAAGAAATCCAATCTTGCGAAAATGTTACCCCGTGTATTATTTTAATTTGAGGTTTGACATTATCATTGTATCAACTGACAACTCATATTTATTTTTTCAATAGTTGTGAAGAAATGTAGAGATCCAACACGCTGTCAAGATATTTGAGACTTAGAAAAAGAATAACGAATGCTAGTTGAAATGAACGAATGAAATCACAACAATATATGCTGCAATGATGAATGAAGAGGCCCAAGTTAATCCCACGGGTAAGATTTTCTTTTATAACCATTCTTTATATTCCTTATAATGTTACTACATGATTGTATTAATTTCACTTTTTTATTCTTTTTTTATTGACAGGAAGAAAGTTTGACATAAACTTGTTGCTCACTGCTTTGCTTAGCTTTGGTAATATGGTGGGATTGTGACCTCCAAATTATAATGGTAATATTTTTTGTGATGGAATGAATGTTTTTTATTTCATTTTGGGTTTCACCAATAGATGTTTTTTATTTCATTTTTGTTTCACCCTCTTACTATTAGTACAAGACAGACATATTATTGTGGAACATGAATCTTTCTTTCCTCTTGGTCTTATATCTATTACTCAATATAATGTACTGCTAAATCTTGATATGTTAATACAAATCTATTTAAATTTATAATATTTTTGTAATTCTTTTATACACACTTAAATCATGTGGTGGTGATGACTAATTTTATATCATTACATTATTTAATTTGATAATAATCAAAATGTATTTATTTTAATAATAATATTTAAAAAAAATAATGAAATAATCGCTCTGACATGTATGGTATTTTCTTACGCCAGGCATGCATGCACGGGCCCCTGTGAGGCATATGCTTACGCCCGTCCATCATGCGAGGGCCCCTGTGAGGCGTATGCTTGAGCTCTTCTTGCGCTTGTCCGCCCCTGTGAGGCATATGCTTGCAACCTTCTTGCGCCCGTCCATGAAGTAATTCCAGTAACACATGGTAAGACACGATAAGTGACGATAAGTGTCAATATTTTCTAACATTTTCTATCTCAATAGCAATCGATACTAATACTAGTAACATATGGTAACACATAGTAACCGACCATAAAATCACAAATTTTACTAACATTTTGTACCGTCAACATTTTGTATCATGTGATAACACAAGGTGACTGTAACATATGGTAACATATGGTAATACATAATAACTGACGGTGAAGTTATTAATTCTACTAACATTTTCTAATGTTAATATATTGTGACATTTTGTCACTCAACAGTAATCGATGATAAAAATTAGTAAAGTCTTGTAACCTTTTCTACTATCCACATATTACACAATTTTGTAACTCAATAGTAACCGATCATACAACACTAATTTTACTAACACTTTTCTACCGTCAACATTTTGTAACATTTTGTAATTCAATGGTAACCGATGATGGAGTAGTAACATCTTTTAACGCATGATAAATGACTATACAAACCACTAATTTCACTAACACTTTCCTACCGTTGACAATTTGTATAATTTTGTAACTCAATAGTAACCGTCAATATTTGGTACAATTTTCTAACTCATTTCTAACCGTCAACATTTTCTAATATTTTCTATCTCAATCGCAACCGAAGATAAAGATAGTAACATATGGTAACACATGATAACCATCACAAGTTTTACCATCGATAACACGGTAACTGACGATACATCACTAGTTTTACCAACTCTATCCTTCCGTCAGTATACATATGTGACATGCTCTAATAGTAGCCCATAGCGTCATGATATATCTATCCCAACTGGTGTATACCCAACTGAATGTGCTTCCGTTGGAGAAAATATTGCTGACGGATTTGATGAGTTATGCAGACGGTTTTTGACCATCATGTCAACACTCTAATTTTGTAGTGGATGTTGTTCTCATAGGCCCACATAAATCAGCATGAATTAGCTCCAAGCATTCAGAAGCTCTCCAAGATTGTCCATTTGGAAAAGGCTTTCTTGTCTGCTTCCCATAAATACACCCTTCACATAAGCCAAGAGAACTAATTTGAGGTAATCCAGTGACCATACCTTTTTGACTTAAAAGTTGCAAGCCTTTGATATTGAGATGTCCATATCTCAAGTGCCACCTTTTGGACTCATTCTTCACACTAGCAATAAGAGCTTGATTTTCCACGTTAGAGATTCTCAGTGGAAACATCTTATTTTCTGTTATCTGCACACTGACAATTGGCTGTCCAGACTCTTTATCATTAATAACACATGCTCCATTATCAAATGAAATTGCATAACCACCGGCCATCAATTGCCCAGCACTCGACAAACTATGTGCCAGATTAGGAACAAAGAAAACATTGTAAAGCAATTTTACTTTACCATTACTAGTCCTAATAGCAACTGTGCCTTTGCCTTCAACTTGAATCTGCTTGTTATCTCCAAGTCTGACTGGAATCTTTTGAGTCTCACCAAGCTCTTTAAACAATAATCTATTGCCAATCATGCGGTTTGAACAACCACTATCCAAAAACCAAACATCAATTTCAACATCATTAGAATGAGAGTGAACCAAAAATAACTTACTCTCCACATTTTCTTCTTCCACATAGTTTGCCTGTGAGCCTTGCCTACAATATGCCTTTACATGCCCAAATTTTTTTGCAATTGTGATACTCAATAGAACTTCTATTCCACTTCTGCTCCCCAACAGACTGCTTTTCTTGTCCATCAAAACGTCCTCTTCCTCTTCCTCTTCCACGTCCTCTTCCTCTTCCTCTTCTTTTTTGTCCATCTCCCCCTTCATTTGAGAAGCTTGGAATGCCTTTTCTACAATTTTGTCAACCGATCTGTTATGCCTTGCCTCATGAGCTTGCAAAGAACCCATTAGTTCATTAAAAGAAAGAACAGAGAGATCCTTACTCTCCTCAATTGCAGTGACTATAGAATCATAGTTGGGAGTCAAACTCCTCAGAACTTTAGAAACAATGATAGCATCAGAAATTTTTTCTCCATAAGTTCTCATTTGACTGACAATGGAAATTTCTCTAGACAAAAAATCTTGCAATGTTTCATTGCCCTTCATAAGCAAAGCCTCAAACTCTTTTCTGAGAGTCTAAAGTTTCACCTCTATTACCTTTGATGAGCCTTGGACACTTTTTGTAGCATTTCCCAAGCCTCTTTGAAGTGGTAGCCATTGCAATTCTAGAGAAATTTGCGTCATGAACTGCTTGTTGAAGGAAGAACAATGCCTTTGAATCTTTTTTCCTGTTGTCCCGTAACCAAGCTTCATCTGTGTCTTTGTTGTCATAGCCACTCTCTACCAAATCCCAGAGGTCTTGAGATTTGAATAGAGTCTTCATTTTGATGCTCCAAAACTCATAGCACTCTCCTTTGAAGATGGGAATGAGAGGTTGAGAAACACTCATGGCATTACCATTGACTGCTATTGTCTTTCCACTCAATCGTGTTTATCACTCACTGGTGTGTCGTCAAACAACCAAAATTAAAATTACCTACTTCACTAAGATGAGTCTAGAGTGAGCAGGGTCGAATTCACAGGGAACGGTAGATTTATCTCTTTCAAGGAAAATGAAAATATGGAGGGTTTGAGAGATGATCTAAATCTAACAAAAATAAATAAATTAACTAAAATAAAACAACTAAATAATGCCAATTAAAAGAATGGATATCAATGAGAGAAAACCTAGCCAAAGGAGTTATTTCCATCTTGATGTATTTGATTGATCATCGATACAAAAATTACTCGATATTATGTGAATAAATTGGTTATAGCCGCTAAATACCACGAAACGACCAATCTCTCCGTACTTTTTCGGTAATCAATATACCATTGTTAATTACTTCCCTAATCGAAAGACAACCCAAGAGACCCTCGTTGGATTTAATGTTCCGACAGCATTACGATCTAGAGAGACCCAATTCTAATCAGTAAATTCCAACATGAATTTATTTAAATTAGATTACCTAATTTCTTGACATAAATCCTACCGCTTGCGAGGCCATAAAATTATGTCAATTACCACTCCATTAAAAATACACAAATCTTGCTATTTTTAAATAGTTGTAGACTATTCTAGGGTTATTAAACATAGACCTCTATTTAACAATCCCAAAACAATCATAAATACTAAGTATAGAGATTAAATAAATACCCACAAATATCAAGCAAATAAGATTATTTAGATCTCACAATCATTATTCATCAAGGCTTCAATAATCCTTTGACTAGAAAAATAAATTAAAGACAAAACATAATAAAAAGAAAAACTCACAAATTAAATAAAAAATGAAAAGAAGATGTTGGACTACATGGACAATAGCTGCCGGCTGTACTGTAGACGTGAATAGTGCTGCCCCCAAGGGGCTGCCCGGCTGCCTCCTCCAAGGTTTTCTTCCAAAGTATGGAATACTCCTATATATATAGGAGTAGAAACCCTAAAGAACATAGGATTTTTCCTATTTGTAAAAAGTAAATATTTCTAACCCTAATAACTACTAAATAAAAAGAAAGTAAAAAGTAAAAAGTAAAATTCTTAAAATATAATATCTAACAAATTTACATCTTTAAAAATTTTTTTTCCTAAATATTAGGAATGGAATAAAATTCTTCAATATCTTCAATTTCATCCCAATTTCCTCTTGAATGTGTAACTAGGAAAGGAAATTTTTACTGCAGTAAATTTTCAAAATCTCTTGCTTGCCTCTTGAAATCCACGTGCCCACGTGCTAATGAAAGAGCATTACTGTCCAATTTCCATACTTTACAAAATTGCTCCAATTTAGCTCATTTTTCTTCATTTTCCAAAATAAGTCTCCTCCTAAATCAAATGTCACAAAACATAAATATTAGTGTAATATTTATTCAAAAATAATACAAAATCAATCGCAAATATTACACTTATTTAAGCTCTATCACTCACTAAGGCTTTTCACTCACCAGGACACTTTTTGCTCTGATACCACTTTTGTTGGGAAGAGGACGAAATTTGCTAGAGGTAACTTGTTGAAAGTGCTACTTTTTATTAGCTTCAATGGGTGCCTATATATAGGCTTACAAAAGAAACTGAAACAACTGATTTTACCCCATGATCTCAACTATATAGAGAAAAAGTAGGGACACGAACCACTAAAGAGAAGAAAATAACAAACTTAATTAACCCATTCAATAAATTAAATAATAAATAATAATAAACCAACTTCTTAGATAAGGACCACAATCTTTGAATCATTCTTCAACAGAGAATATTTTTCTTTTCATTTTTGGGTTATGTGAAAAGCAAAATCACAAATTTACTGATTCCCTTCACCCGTCGGAAATATTTGTTTTAGGGGGTAGTAATAGTTTCATTATTAGCCCGAGTAGAAACAATATATAGGTCACCCCATCCCAAGCGCACAATAATGTCCACTAATTCAAGAAGGGTTAGTGAATCAGTGTCTGCATCATCTATCAACTGCTTTACTTCATTCTTTAACATTCTTTTCCAATCTCCATATGTTTCTTCCAGTCACAAAGAGAAAGAGAGAGAGAGAGAGTGTGTGTGTGAATTGTAAGATTTTATGTCTCTAAGGGGACAGCCTAATATTACAAACCCCCTCCTCCAACCTGATGATCGCAAATTCAAATAGTTGTATAACAAAAAAAAAAAAAGAATTGGAAGTTTTTATTAGGTTCTAGCCCAAATGTTCGGTCTATATCTCAGAATTTGTCATGGATCCAAGTGATGAACTCAAATCCAATAGGTGAATTCAGCCCAAAAGATCAATCTGTTGGATGAGAGAGTCTATTTGTCACGAAAAAATATTTGTCTCAAAATTTAACAATGAACTCTAAAATTCATGACTAAATTCGTTATTAATTAACAACAAAAAAATATTTATAACTAAATTCGTCGCTAATTAGTTATAAAAAAGTATTCGTGGCTAAATTTATCACTAATATATTATTTATATTTCAAAATTTAAGACTAATTTCGTAACGAAATTTTTTCTATATTCTGTTAGGAAATATTTTCAACCGTATCCTCCGTTTTAACCAATTTTGAATAACGAAATTGAATTAAATATATAATAAATATTATAATTTTTAACAAATTGAGAATTTACAATAATAAATAATTCAATAAATCTGTAACAGACAATTTTAAATAAGTCGCGGTTGTGGAGTTCACCATTTATGTTTTTCATTTTCTATATCCGTTCGTTTCTTTCATATAATTCAATCGTATTTAAAATTCAATTATTCATTTTCATTTGTCATTGTTATCAACAAGGAAGATAATAAATGATACATCTATATTCGTCGATCCATCTCGTTTGTCAAGTAGATCAAACATTAGTTTTCAGAAAATAGAGATAATGATACGGATGGCACGGATGGTTAGATTAGGCGGTTATCAATTTTTAAACTATTTTATGGATTCAAAAAAATAAAATAAAAATGAAAAAATAATAAAATAATAAAATAAAAAAAAAAGAAGAAAACAAAATATAAAATACAAATTTATATATATAAAAAATTAAATTAGCAACGGATTTTGCGACGGATTAAGAAATCCGTCACTAAGTTAGCAATGGATCGAGAAATTCGTCGGTAACTTAGTGACGAATAAAGAATCCATTGCTAATTTAGCAACCGATTTAGCAACGAATTTATATCTGTCGCTAATTTAGCGACAAATTTTCATATCCATCGTTAACTTAGCGACGGATTTAAAATCCGTCGCAAAATTTAATCTTTTTTAAATAGAATTTTATTTTAATTTTAATTTTTCTTTTTATTTTATTAATATGTTATATTTAAATTAAAAATTAATTTAACAACAGATTTGTTTTCCGTTGCTAAATTTAGCGATAAAAATCTCAATCCGTTGCTAAACTTTTTATATATAATTAAATAAAATATAATATTAATATAATATTTAAATTAAAAAATTAATTTAGCGACAATGAATTTTATCCGTCGTTAATTTAGCGACGGATTTTCAAATTCATCGCTAAATTTAATCTTTTTTTAATTAGAATTTTATTTTATTTTTTATTTTATTTTATTAATTTATATTAACAAATCATATTATTATTTTATAATATTTTAATTTAACATTTTATTTTATTATATTATATTTCATTTTTTTAAATGAATAATATTATTTAAATCTTAAAAAAAACCATATATTTTATTTTATTTAAATTATATTATTTAAAACCATATGAACAAATCAATTTATTATGTTATAATATTTTAAAATAGCATTTTATTTTATTTTTTTATATTTTATTTTTCTAAGAATAATATTAATATATTTTTTAATTAATTTATTAATTTATTTTTTTCCTTTTTTGTTTTATTTAATATTTTTTATTATTGTATAGGTACCTTTTATTTTATTTGTATTATTTTATTCAATAATACAAATCAAATTATTATTGTTTTATAATATTTTTTAATTAACATTAATCCGGCAGGTCAGCCCGGGCGTGGGTCAGCATGGGCGCTCGCCCTTCATTTTTTTAATACTAAAAAAATGTTATTGACGGGATTCCAACTTGGATTTCAGATTTGAATGGAGGACATGTCAACCACTGCACCACCACTAAGTCTTATGTGATAATATTTTTTTTTATTTCTTTCTTCCTCTTGAATCTTATTTTTTTTCTATTCTCACTTTTTTTTTCCTTCCTCTTACTCTCATCTCTATTTTTGAGTTTTTTTTTTCCTTTCTATTCTCATTATTGAAATTTCTTATATATTCAAACGAATAAAAATATTTTGTGATTAAATATATAGATTTTTTAAATTATTAATATATTATAATTTATTGATAATTATAATTTTATATTATTAAGATGCCGTAATCCATTTTTAAGCTATGGATTAAAAAAATAAAATAAAAATAAAAAAGAATAATAAAATAATAAAATGAAAGAAAAAAGAAGAAAACAAAATATAATATTAATATATTTTTTAATTAATTTATTATTTTATTTTAAATTAGTATTATTTTATTTTTTTATTTTATTAAAAATTATCATATTTATTATTTTTAATTAATATTATTTTAAGTTGGTGGTTTAAATAAAAAAGTTATTATATTTATTATTTTAAATTGTTATTATATATTATTTAATTATTATTAGAAAAATGTGAAGAAACGATAATAATTAAAAAAAGTTATTATATTTATTATTTTAAATTGTTATTATATATTATTTTTTTATTATTAGAAAAATATGAATGAAAGATAATAAGTAAAAAAAAAAAATTATATGACATATTAACATTTGACTTGGTGGTTATATGCTTTTATAGGTTTATGCGTGTGCAGGAGTTCGAACCACTATAAAGGCAAAGCGGAGGTTATTTTTAGCAATTAAGTGAGGAGGGTTGGCATTGGAGCGGGCGTGTGGACGGGCGTGCTTGTAGGCGAGGGTGCTGGCTCAGGCGGCCAGGCGCGCTTGCAGGCGGGTACTGGCTCGGGCGGGCGGGCAGGCACACTTGCAGGCTAGTGCTGGCTCGGGTGGGCGGGGGCCCGTCTAGGCACGTGGCTTGCAGACTAGTGCTGACTCAGGTGGGCAGGGACCCGTCTAGACACGTGCGCTCATTGGGCATTTTGGATTCCGACGAATTTGAAATCCGTCGCCAAAATTAGGGCAAGCACTGAAAAAGGGTTCTTCAAAGGGATAATCATGAAACATGTCCTTATTTAGGGTTTTCCATGTCTGATGAACTAACGCATTTATGTAAGCGCGAGCTATTTCCTCGGATGCACCAGTGTCGTTCATGTAGCATTGAATAGATTTCACATTATCCCCCCTCACTAGCTCAGCCTAATTTCAACACCAAAAAATAAAGTCAATAAATAAATATTAGAATCTAGTATTGAATTATCTAAAATTAAGTATAAGTCAAATTCAAACCAGTTTTTTTAGTATTTTTTGAAAATTTTTAATCTGATCTTATAATTTTTTTAAAAAATTTAGTCGGATCAAATCTTAATTTTAACAACTAGGTCCATAATTCACAGATCGTCTGATCGTAGGTGAATCAATGGTTCGAACACTATTAACACATCGGATGACAAATGGCCCAGCATAAATGATGATCGTAGGGTGGTGGTTTTTGGAAGAGAGAGAGGACAAGCGAGCTGAAGAGAAAGATGAAAATGAAGAGAATATAGCCGGAGCAGCTATTTGTTGTTTTGCTACTAACAGAAACTCTTGCTGTACGCTTTCGTTTAGTTTTGGCTGTCTTGGCTTGCGAAGTGGAGAATACTCCCTCTATATTAGTTTTTTTTTTTTTTTTTGCTACTAACCGAAACTCTTGGGTACAAAAGAGAAAAAACAAATTCTATGTTTTATATTAGTTTTTTTCTCACCTTCTTTTCTCTACCCCCAACTGGGGATGAGAAAAAATTGTGTGCAAACATACTTAAAAGAGAGTGAAAGATTAGAGCTATATACATATACATTGTTTTGTGAATAAGAGAGCCGAAACCCATTAAAAAAATGAAATTAAACTAAAAAACACAAAAGTAGGATAAGGATAACACAATAATATAGTCAAACAATTAATGATATAACGAAAAATAAAAGAATTCAGTATCATAAACACGCGCATCTACATGCAACTTTACTGTGCCAAAAATCAAATTTGCAATGCCTTTTGTAAAATGTGAAGAGGAACTTGCGACGCCAAAAATCTCGCATCACAACAAATGTCACAAATTAAGGTGGGGAAATTTGCGACAAAGATGGAGTTACAAGTAGCAACACTAAAACACGCCCAAATTGGGATGTCGTCACCATTTTCTTGTGAGCAATGTAGACTTTTTGCAATGCTGGAATGCGTCGCAAATGTTGAGTCAATTGTTGGAAATATTTTGCATAGTCAGGGTCATTGCAAAAAGTGTTTCAAAATAGTTTGCGACATCACAAAATTCATCACAAAAGCTCGCTATACAACACTTATTGGAATTTTTTTTGGCATCACAAAACTCGTTGGAAAAGCTTGCGACACTCCCTTTTCATTACAAAGTCCTTGTTTTATACGCTTCGCAGTGACAATTCGCAATGCGAAAAGCATGGGAAACTTAAGACTTGTCGCAAAAAGATATGGAACACTGTTGCGATGAACCTTCAATCGTTGCAATATCAGATTCCCCAAAGATGACAAGACAGTGCGCACAGTGATACACGTATGTTCATTGCAAAATCTCATTCTTCCCTATTGAAATAATGCGGTCATCGCATTGTCCCATTGAAATGACGGGCAATTAGTGATGCACCTTGCGCTTTGCAAATAGCAGTGGAAAGGCCACCTTGTGTCACAAAACGCATCGCGGATTATTCTTCGCATGGCAATATCCATAGCTAATTCTGAACTCACTGATACAAAAGTCTAAAGAAATCACAATTGGGTTCTTATTAATGTTGTCAAGAGAAAATTTGATATTTCCTCCGTCTGGGTAGTCATATTCTGGTACTTGCTAATGTTTGGATTAGATCCTAATTATTCACGGATTTTTATTATTTTATATATTTAAAATACTATACATTGATTTTTTTAATATTATCATAATGATTAATTTAATTATACAAATAGATAAATAGTTTTACAAATTATTTATATACGTATAAGATAGTGTGTGACTTATGTACGTGGTCGGATAGACGGTATATATAGAAAGTATAAGTGATGGTTATACGAAACAAAAGTGAATAGTTGTTAGCCGATTGATAAATTCGAAAATCATCAAGATTTAAGCTCAGTTTGTAAGTTTTTTAAACGTCAACGTCATGTAAAATAATTAAATTCTTTTAATCAATGAGTTTTTGGATTATCTTAATTATGGATTTAAAAGTAGGTTAAATTATGTTGTTGATGCATCTGGTCAAACCTTTTTTTTCGTGATCCAAAACGAGGATAATTTATTTTTTTAATATTGTTGATTCTTGGCATTTTAGTGACGTAAAGTGGGTCGTCATTAAAATCATATTTTTAATAGTCAAATCCAAGGAAATATTTAACAAAAAGAGCCCAAAGCACAATCAAATGGGGATGAATAGGTCTGCAGGCAAATTGTGATGCACAGAGACCGATGCTATGGTGCTCCTCACTCCGACTAACTCCCATTTGGGATTCTCCCTGAAATTCTCGAAGCGTTTGTTTGCCATGTAAGAGGCAAGTGGCATGCTGGTTCAAATGTTCTCCACGTGAAAAACGAGGGTTCATGGTATACACGTGAGAGCATTAGCATCGCTATTGATCGGTATATGTGGTCTTCGTCCAATAATTATAATTCAAATAATATCATTTTCTCTCATTTTATAAAATTTTTAAATTCGGTTCCCTTCTTACATAAAGAAAAAAATATATATATTTATATTCTTCAACTATACTTATTTTAGAGTATTAAGTAGTTTATGCAATTTCGGAAAATTAATTAAAAAGATGTCATGATTGATTCGTGATCATTATAATATATCGTTCATTCTGTGTGTATGTGTATGTGTATGTGTATTCTCATTTTTGTCAAACTAGTATACTTCTTTTTCCCAGATACAAGCTAGCTTTTTTCTCGATAATTCACTCAAGGGGCAAAGGATTAAATTTGTATTAAAGAGGTGAATACAATAGATAAAAGCATAATGTGGAAATAGTATAGATTAAAATTTTTAGATTATAAATGACTTTTTAAAAAATATTAACAACATTTTTAAAATCTTCATCAATATTGTTAATGTTAAGTCTAACATCGATGTGGTAAATAAGTGCATAGGCTTCAAAAATTAACAAAAAATTTATCGGAAATTTTTGGATGATACATTTATCGGAACCTATCTTTTAAGATAATAATCAAATTTTGTCTTAATGGTGAACATTTTTAACAATATTTTTAAAAATTTTTAAGTAATATTTACGAAAAATAGTACTAAAAATAAACAAATCAAAATTTTTTCCAAATTTAATATGGTGTTTCTGTCACAAGCTTTGCCCATGATTCACGTGATCCATAAAATGTCTAAAACAAAGAGCTGATCAACATGAATATTACATTTGTAAATAAATAATAATTGTTATTTGTTTTGGAGCCAAGCATTCTCAAGAAATCAGATATTCTGATTTCCACTATTCCTCTGTCTAGAACACAGAATATTATTATTCGAATCTTTAAAAAAAAAAATCTTTAATAGTAATCCCCCGTTTTTTTTATAAATAATTAATATTCGAAATTATATTTTAACTATTCTGTTTCAAATATTGTTAGACCCATTTAAGAAAACTCTCTCAATATAATCCTTTTCGTTTTTAAATTTCAAACCCGAAATTTAATTAAAAAACTTAATATCTTTATCTACTAAATCGACTGTATATTAATTAAATGAATCTTGAATAGAACTCGCCTTTCAATAGAATTTGATTTGATTCATTTACTCTCCTGTAGAGAGAGAGAGAGAGAGAGAGAGAGAGAGAGAGAGAGAGAGAGAGGAGTTCTCTATGGGTTGGGCTCGCTGAGGGTGGCCCATGTGTTGCGCTGCACTAATATATTGGCCCATGAGCTCTGCGTGTGGGCCAGTTCTCTGGCTTGTGGTTTGGTGAGATGGACCCATCTTGAGGCCCTGCCTGCACCTTTATTTGGCTGTATGCAAATCGGAAGCAGTAAGGGCGTGCGTTCGTCTTGTCTCTTCTTTCTTATTGTGCGTTTCTTATAGGACATGCATTATATTGCTATGGTTGTACAGTTCGACTTGTCAATTCTTTCTTATTGTAATTAAGTCATCCTTTCTATGGTAAGTGATGGTGATCCTTACTGGAAAAACTTCATTGGAGATTGTGTTGTATCATGTTCTCCTAAATTGGAATTTGCTGCTACTCCCATTTGTAATCTATTAAGACACAGAACGTAAATTTCAGATTTTTTCTTGTTTATTAATAATTAATGAATAAATGATCCTTAATCTAATATGAAAGAGCATATGATCTTCTCTCATTTTAGTAATTCTAGTTTTGGTATTAATGGAATTGGAAAATGTACGTGTTGAGAAAAATATATACATATTCGATTTTAACATATGAAATATTTTATAAATTTTATTTTTATTTAAACACATTGATTTATGTAAATGGATTTTTATTTTTTATTCTTCTATTTCTATGACAACCCATTAGTAGTGGGACATTTTGTTACTTGTCAACTGCACAAACTATAATAAAATAAACTGCAAGTTTAACTATAAGTTCCATTTTTTTTAATTTTAAAATCGATATCTTGAATTATATTTCAATTAATTCAATCCGAGTATTGTCAGATTTAATTTAAAGTAAGGTCTTCCAACATAGTTTTTTTTATTTTTAAATTTTGAATCAGAAATTTGATTAAAGGATAATAGTTTTACCTACTAATTTGACTGTCCATTGGTCATAGGTCTATGTTAAGACGAGTTTAAAGGTATCTATTTTTAAAAATTGGACTTAGCGGAAAAGTTCAGGCTATTTGCCACGAAGGCTTAGGGTTCGTCGCTGGGTTGCAGCCCAGATAGTCGGTTCGCCCATGGCGCGTCCATTCCCTCTAGGACCCAAACTTTTGCAGCCACTTCATCAATTACACAACCATCTACAATTAAAACTAGGGAGAGAGAGAGAGAGAGAGAGATAAATAAGAGAGATCACATTATTTTGTTAATTTACAGCACATCAAATAGATACATTGCATGTCCCCCCTCCCATATCCTCGCTTCCCCGTACGTAAGCACAAACCTCAAAGAGACCATTTTGAAATAGTTAAAAAGCACACAAGTACATACACACTCAACCGCCCAATGGAGGAAATTATTGAAAAGTGAAAATTGGTGGTAAAAATAACCGACCATAGTTCTTACACAGGTGCGTAGTAAAGTTTGATTAGCACAATCCCAAGTGCCAAAGCAAAGTACATCATTGATTAATCGAGTGGAACTGGCTCGATTAGCAACGAAATGATATGGTTCTTGGTCCAATATTGTGGAACCCCATGACCATCTCCATATTGGTAAAAGCATTGCGCGGTTCGACTCAGATTAGAACAAGCACCGATAAAGGGTTCTTCAAAGGGATACTCGCCAAATATGTCCTTATTTAGGGTTTTCCATGTCTGGTGTATCAACCCATTTATGTAGGCGCGAGCAACTTCCTCGGATGCACCCGTGTCATTCATGTAGCATTGGAGAGATTTCACATTATCCCCTCTCGCTAGCTCATCCTAATTCCAATACCAAAAAAATGAAGTAAATAAATAAATTTTAAAAGCTGGTATTGAATTATCTAAATTCGAGCATGAGTCAAACTTAAACCGATTTTTCTAATAATTTTTGAAAATTTTTAATTTGATCTTATAATTTTATCCTTAAAATTAGTGGGATCAAATTTTAATTTTAACAAACTTTGTGATCAAATAATATATAAATATTATATATTAATAATTGGGAAAAGTTGAAATTAAGGGATAACTGATGAAGTTCCTAGGTCGTTGGTGAGTCGGAGTAGCATGGCAGAGCAACGCATAATGCTTGGAAGGTCGCATATGTAATCTAAAGCCTCCTTGGATATATTTTCCGTGGTCGAGAAATAAGCAGTGAAGAGCCCAAGAGGGGCTGATATGGAAACCACAGCATTTTCAATGTACTCCTTCAAAGTTGGCTTGTATCCACTGTGGAACCACCTAGCCTCTTTGCAATATGCTTTACACAGATTTGCCCACTAAAGTTTCAAAGAAATAGAGTTGAAAAAAATTAGAAACCAAAAGAAATGGGAAAAAAAGATAAAATATAAAATTTGCAATGTCATATGATAGCCTACCATTTTGCTTAGGTAAGGGATGATGTTGAAGCCTTTTTCTCTAAGGGTCCAGTAGCCAATTTCATTGGTGGTATTGAACAATGCTAGTAGACATGCTTTTATTGTGTTCTCGGGAAGCTTATCAATTTCATTGATATCCCATCTGGAAAGACGCAAAATTAAGTGGAATAATTTGTAAAATAAAAAAAAAAAAAAAAAAAAACTTTTTGTCATTAGAAAAACCTTAGTAACACAGTTGTTGAGCATTTCTCTATATTTGCTTTCAAATAACGTGATTAAATATAATTAAATATGAATCAGTTAAAATAATATCGAATTAAAAATAAGTTGTTAATATACTAACCTATCGATCAAGTCTGTAAATAGCTCAACCTCTTCCAAAGAGCCATAAACATCGTAAATATCATCAACAATTGTAATGAAACAACCGATTTTGGTTTCAATTTCTCTGAAAGCTCCATAGGGTGGCTCAAAGTTCATGCCCAAACTCCAGAAGTAATGTTCCACCAATCTGTCTCTTGCAAAGCTTATCTTGTCCAGACCCATATCGACCCACCACCTAAAAAGAAAAGAAAAATTAACAAATAGATAAATTGAATCAGATATAAATTAACGAAATGTGCAAACATACTATGGTCATTTTAGTGTTACTAATTAAGGAACAATTGTTAATAATAATATTGCATACCCAGCTAATTTGCTGACTTCCTTTTGATGAATTGACTGCACCATGTTGAAGTCCAATTTGGCAAATTCAAGTAAAAGAGGGTTCTTGTTTGTTTCTTCCCTGTAAGTATCAATGAACCATCTAGCTTCCACTCTGTTGAGCCTCCAATGTAAGGGCATGTCCAGAGCATGGTTCATTTTTCTAGCCATCAGTGAGTCCAACTTGGCTTCATTGAGGTCCTTCAAATGTTTTGTTGCAAACACTTTTGCATCATCTATGGTGTTTTCGTCTTCCTGACCCAAAAAAGAAGCTTCATACAAGCTAAGTATCCCTTTTACATGGTTGCACAAATCTGCCTTGAAATGACCCTTTTCATCCTTAAATCTGTCAAAAATTTCTGCGGCCACAAAATTTTCTCAAAATAAAAAATTTGGAAACTTCCCATTTTTAAAAATTTAAAAAGCAATCATAAAATTGATATCTCAACCTTGCTAGTAAGTTCACCAGAAATTGTGATGGTTTAAAAGACTTTACCTTGTGGAACATGATATCCATGTTGTCTGAGGATCCTAAAATATAGGGCTGTGGAATGTAAATCATGGTGAAACAAGGCATCTTGATCATTGGTTTTGTTGATCACATCTTGTACTGCAGTCTTGATCTCTATCTCAAACTGATACCTGAGACCCAATCTTTGAACTGCGTCGATTAACTCAAGCCTCTCTAGTGGCTCCATTGGTGCACTAATTTGGCATCTCACCTTCTCCTTCATTTTCTCATACTTGTCCGCATACTTCTCCTGCAATTCTATTGATTCAATTGAGCAATGAAGCAAGGAACCAATGATTTTTGCAATAAGTAAAAAGCAAAACTTATATGCATAAACAAATCAATATAAATACTATTTTAACATTTGGACAGTTAAAATAATATATCAGAGCTCTTTTTCTTCTAATTAATATCTTTCATTATTCATGTTAATTAGAAAGAATCACATCGGTTATGAAAAATTTATCACCCATAATTAATTTGAATTACACAAAATAACAACAATGAAAGATGGTCTTGAAACCTATACTTGTTAGGAGAGGTAATAATTATGAAACATAAGCAAAGCCATGATAAATAAAAAATTGAAAGATTCATACAGTGTAAGCAGTGTTTAGAGATTTCACAAAATTATAGTCCCAACAACTAGGTGTGTAATTCGCCGATCGTCTGATGATTTTAGGGTGGTGCTTATTGGAAGAGGGAGAGGACAAGCGAGCTGGAGCAGCCATCTGTAGTTTTTCTACTAACACAAACTCTTGGATACGTTTTGTTCAGTTTTGACTGTCTCAGCTTGTGAAATGGAAAATACTCCTCCTATATTTATTACTTAACATATATATATATAAATACGGTGAGCCCTGTTTCACGTGGATTTCATCGTCCTTCACATGAGAAATGGAGTGATGGTCGCCTTTCCTCGTGGCACGCCTTTCCCCTTGTTTATATTTTTTTATATCGTCTTTTATTTCATCATCCTTCACGTCATCTCACTCAATCTCTCTCTCTCTTTCTCGCTCCCGTCCTATCTCTCCACGTCACCTCTCTCCCTCTCTATTACAAATATATATTTTTTAATTTTATTTTAATTTAATATATTTAATTAACAATATAAATTTAAATGTTTAAATTAAATATTTAAGTGTTTTATTCTTATAAAATTCTAAATTAAATAATAATATTTACAAGTTTACTTAATAATTAAATTATTGAATAATGTAGTTTTAGTTTATGATTTAATATTTTAATATTTTGTGTGTCAATTTAATATTTTATTTAAATATCAAAAATCTAAATATTAATGTTTAAATATTTGATATTTCAAATTATTTTTTATATTATATAAATATTCAAATATTCAAATATTTTAATTATTTTTTTAGATTTTTATATTTTAAAAATTTTAGATTAAATATTAATATTTATGAATTTTTTACTGCCTTTGTGACAAACTTTTCAACCTTTCAAAGATATCTTTCTTTTTTTTTTCTTTTTGCTATTTATTTTTTTTTTTTTTTACTTTCTCTAACCCTTTTTAAATTCACTCTAATTTTATATTATATTATTTTATTTTCTCTTTCATCTCTTGTAAATTAATTTTGAAATTAATATTTTATCTAAATTATTGAATCAAATATGTCATAATCTCAAGAATCATAATATATATATTTTTTCAAAAGGAAATAAAAATTTTTCTAATAAACTTATTATTTTTTTTAATCATCAAATATAATTTAAAATTAAAATTGGTCGTTTATATTTTTGTTCGTGAGAGACATCCTTGGTTAACGAAGGATCCGGACTTCGTCGAGGAAGACTCATTCGGGAGAATGCCCGATGCGGGTTCACGAGTTCTAGACGTGGTCCATATTTAGACGATCGGGGATCACGGCACGTGTTGATTATGTCCTCAAGATGGACACATGGAAGCAGTAGTGATGGTCATGTGAAGTAGGGTCCACGCTCGAATCTAACGAGTCTTCTTTGCCAGCCCTTCTGTCCTCTCAAAATGCGACACGACTCATGCACAGAATTTTCTCTTTCTCGTCTCTAACTTCTCGTGATAACCAAAAGAAGGAAAAGAAAAAACTGACATTTTTCTCATTTTCACCTTTTTGGATATTTGTAATTAATTTAAGTTTGGGCATATCGTACGGTTGAACAATTTAATAACTATTTGCACCATGTGTTGTCATGTTATCATCCGCGGGCCAACCGGTCGATGGTGGGTAGGGTAAAGATCCGGCTTTTATCGACGAAGGCTCATTCAGAAGAATACCCTATGCGGGTTCACTGAGTTCTAGACATGGTCTATATTTAGACGATTGAGATCGCGGCACGTGTTGATTATAGCCTCAAGATGGACACGTGGAAGGTCTAGTGATGGTCACGAGAAGTAGGGTCCATGCTCGGATTTAGCGAGTCTTCTTCGCCAGCTGTTCTGTCCTCCCAAAATGTGACACGACTCATGCACAGCATTTTCTGTTTCTCGTCTCTAAGTTCTCGCGGTAACCCAAAAAAGGAAAAGAAAAGACTGACATTTTTCTTATTTTTACCTTTTTTTGATATTTGTAATTTATTTAAGTTTGGACACATCGTACGGTTGAACAATTTAATAATTATTTGCACACTGTGTTGTCACGTTATCACCGGCACGGTTGAACAATTGTTGGACTTCTTTGTCACATCGACTGTATCTCCACCCCAGCTCTTTCTTTCTCTTTCATTGTTGGAAGAAGTGAAAAGTAATATAATTATGGGATTCATCCTAATAGTTTGATGAGGTAGAGATATCTCGTGTGTTATGAAATACTGGGATTTTGATTCTCTTCAACTGGAACCGAAAGAGAACTGCATGGGGTGGGGTTGGATGGAGGGGGGAAAAAATTTGCATCCCCAAAAAAGCCCTGATGCTTAGCTCATCTTTTTAATTTTTCAATGTATAAATAAATCTAAACATAACCATATGATAATGTAAACGTTATCCTCGAATAATGATGTTCTTATCTATGAAATATTTTAATATCCCCCAAGATGATAATCCCAATCAGAGCCCTAATTCTTTATTACCACTGGATATGCAAGCAATAACTATAACCAGAATTGGGAATCCCATGCCCTCTTTGTGGGGTCGACCTTTACAACAAAAAAACCAACTTCAAATTTGCATGAACAAGTCCCGTTTAATGAAAGTCATTGTTCTTTTACATGTTAATGGATTCAAGAACTTGTACTAAAGCCAAAAAGCCAATAAGGTCACATCTAAGAAAATATTCAAAGCGAATTTGGTAGCGAAATAGAGAACGGTGGATTTTCTTAATCATACATTTCGTGTTCGAATCATAAAAATAGAGAAATAAGATTTGAAAAAATCAACTCTATAATGGACCCTGTAATACTCATATTATATTAGTCGAACAAAATTCAAATACTAATTGTAAAAACAAAAAAAAGGCATAATTTTTACATATGGGACCTCTTCTAATTGTGGGGAAGTGTCAACAATTGCCCTCACTTGCATGGGTTCAGTTTCATTATATATAGGGTAGTTCTATTCATCGAGTCTTTAGATGATGAAATTAATACAATATTAATTTAATAAATGACGACGCCTTTAATGTGAAAGGTTAAACTTACTATTATTAATTCATTAAGATAAGAGATTCATGAAATAAAAAACTTATGGCCAAATCTTTCTTAGACCTTCTCATTGGAGTCTAAATATATCCTTATATTAGTTTGGAAATATCTTAATAATTGTCGTAGGTTACTCAAATGAACTCATAATTAACGGTAGGAGATGATAAATGGATTGATAAATCTTTTTCTTAATGGATTATAACTAACTGATATTATTTTTTCTTAAAAATCTAAAATTCGAGTTTCTTCTGTGTTTAAAAAAAATAAAATAAATCTTTGTGTGTGTGTGTGTTAATACGCTTCTTAGTTAATAAAAGATTTTTAATCCATGATCTAACCTGCCCAATGTTAACAATGATAAGCCGTTGAGTAATAAGTAGCATAATTAATCTTCATAATATACTATTCATATGTAATTGTATTTAAAAAAAAACTATTTAATATTCATCATAAAACCCAAATGTGTTTTTTTTTTATTTTTATTTTTTGAAAAATTCAAAATATGTTACTTTTTGGGAAGTAAAAAAAAAAGAAAAGAAAAAATTCAAAATATATTACTTTATGGGTATAACATATAGATATATATCTATGGTATAACATACGAAATATATAAAGTGAATAGCTTTAGTTGACTAGGTTTAGTCGACTAAAGCTGTCAACCAATCTGTTCCTTTTACTAATAGAGCAAACGAAGTAAATAAATAAACTATGAATTGTGAGTTTTGAGAATAGTAAAAAAGAATTTGGGAGAGTTAATTCCTAAAATAGATTTTACAGTATTCGAATTGGATTAGTCGGATAAAATCCGGATACGGATGATAAAAAGAAAAAGTAAATAAATAAACTGGACTCCTCTTTGTGTGGGCTCTGGCCCATTTTGCTTCGTTGGTTTAAGTTGGGCTTATATAATCCAAGTTTTTCTAAAGTTTCTCCCCCTATCACCATATTTTTATTTTTTATGTTTTTTATTTGCTTCTAAAAATGCTTGTATGCTTGGGGCATTGTCCAGAAAGAAAATATTGGTTCACATTTATAAGGGTTTAGATGGAGATTTATTTGTTATCCATAAATAAGATTAAAATTTAGAATAAAGAGAGGATGAAGAGAGGGACACCATTTTTTTTTAAGCCTGGCAATAGATATGGAACAATTCTTTTTCCTTCTAAGGTCAAAATCACATGAAATGATAATAGTTTAAGTATGAATATATCATTTCGGATTTCATGATCCTCCAATTGATGGAAACTGAGTGCTCATTGTTGAAGTGAAGCGGCCTATTTTCTATATTTTATTTAAAGACATATAATTACAATACTTAATATCGGGCATATCACCAATTTTTTATAACTAAATTTTAATTCTGTATTGTATAACCGGCGGTGTACTCCAACCAGTAGGAATAAAACTCCCAAGACAGACTCTTCTCCACCAAATATGATGGGATTTTTTGTGTTTAGAGACGCTAACCAATATACTGACTGATTAGTGGCACAATAATTGAAAAAATAATACATTTTGGAAATACCGAATTTTTGGATGGACAGCAAACCAAATATGATGGCTGCCGAATTTTTGAACCGACCAAGATCAACCATTTCTGGCGGCTTCGAAAAGACCGAATCCAAGAAGTGACTCGCTTTTGGACCCTCCATGAACTATTCCCGACCAGAACAATTTTAATGCAACCAAATTTGGTACTGTGATTTTTGTGATTTACTTAAAAGATTTCAATGGTAACAAGTGAGATTTTTTTTATATCTTTTTTATTTCTCTTTTTCTTTATTCCCACCGGGGACTAATAGACCTCTTATACTCAAAAAAGAATAATTTTAAATACTAATTAATTGATAAAATAGAAAAAGAGAAAAATTATTAACAAACAGTCGGTGTGGGTAAAAGTATTAATCCCTTAAGCAGCTCTCAATTTAAAACTTGAGAATAAAAATTATTACATTATGAGAGTTTTTCCTTAAATTGGACCCGACAACGCTCAATCTGTATTAGTCAAAATATGAATCCAGATTTCCGTTAATATACAAAAAAAACAAAGAGAGAAAAATCAATAATCACAAATAACTTAATAGGTTGAAGTTAAAGTTTGGATCAATTATATACCAAAATTCAAATATTAAAAATAAGTAGTTGATCTTAAATGCAAATAAAATATAAATTAATAAAATAATTGTTAAATTAGAGCTTTCCAACCTTAGTTGTTTGTAATAAAATAAATTTTTTTATTTGACCACTGATATTCAAAAACCTATTTAATTTGGTTTGAGCAATCATAAAACACAATTTAGGAATCGGCTTTCTCAGCATTTGCTTTCTTATTATCAAGAATCAAATTTGAGATTTTGATTAAACATTTAGCCGGTTAAAATAACATCTGCTTGGAACAAGATCAATGACCCCTTGATCTTTCTTTTTTTTTTTAATCAAAAAATTATCTTTACAATTTTCTAATTAAATAATTGCGTTACATTTGTTTTCACTCTTGTTATACCCTTGCTTCCCAAATGCGCAAGCACTACAAAAAAATACGGTTTTAGCGACGGATTTAGCGATGAAAATTTTAAAAAAATTCGTCGCTAAAACATTAGCGACGGATTTAGCGACAAAAAATTTTTCATCACTAATGACACGTCGCAAAAATTTAACGACGAAAAACAGAAATCCGTCACTAAAATAGCGACAAATTTAGCGACGAAAAATTTTCATCGCTAAATTTAGCGACGGATACAAAAAATCCGTCGCTAATTTTAGCTATGGAAATCCAAAATCCATCGCTAAATTTAGCGACGGATCCGAGAAATCCGTCGCTAAATTATATGATATATAATTATTTATTTATTTATTATATATATTTTATTTAATTATTATATTAATATTTTATTTTATTTAATTAGCGACGGATCCATGAATCCGTCGCTAAATTATATTATATACAATTATATTTTTTATTTATTTTATACATTTTATTTAATTATTATATTAATATTTTATATTTATTTAATTAGCGACGGATGCTTGATCCGTCGCTAACTTGCACCCGGTGACACGTCCTGCACACGCCTGCTTGCCCCTACCAGCTCGCCCCAGCCCCTACAGCCTGCCTACCCAGCTCGCCCCAGCCCCAGCCCCTGCAGCATGCCTGCTCGCCCCAACACGCCTGCCAGCTCGCCCCAACTCGCCCCAGCCCCTTCACCCAAGCTACCTTGCAAAATATCCATGAAAAAACCCTCAAAATGCCTACAGCCCGGTTCAAATACCTGCGCAAGAGTAAAATGTTAGAGTACCCAACCACCAGACCACATCTTACCTTTAATCATACTTCTATTTTATTTTTATTTATTATCTAATTCTAAATATTAATTAAAGAAATAAAAGTTTATATCAAATAATAAAATGCTAATTAAAATAAACTAATAAATTAATTAAAAAATAAAAAATATTATTCTTTAAAAAGATTTTAAAAATAAAATAAGAAACTATTTAAAAAATAAAAAAATATTATTCAGTAAAAAATAAAAAGAAAAAAGAAAAAAAATAAAATGCTAATTTAAAATATTAAAAAATAATAAATATGATTATTTAATATAAATTAATAAATTAGTAAAATAACAAAATAACAAAATAAAATAAAATATTAAATGTTAAATTTAAAAAATTAAGTTTAGCGACAAATTTTAAAATCCGTCGCTAAGTTAGCAACGGATTTTGGAATTTGTCGCTAAATCCGTCGCTAAATAATAAAATATTTAAAAAATTAAAAAATATATATTATTTAAAAATTAAAAATATTAAAATAATAAAATAATAATTTAAAATATTATAAAATAATAAATATGATTATTTAATATAAACAAATAAAATAACAAAAGAAAATAAAATATTAAATGTTAATTTTAAAAAAAATTAAGTTTAGCGACAGATTCTCATTCGTCGCTAAATAATAAACTATTTAAAAGATAAAAAATTATATAATTTAAAAATTTTAAAAATTTAAAAAATAAAATGATAATTTAAAATATTAAAAAATAATAAATACAATTATTTAATATAAATTAATAAAATAACCAAAGAAAATAAAATATTAAATTTTAGTTTTAAAAAAATTAAGCTTAGCGACGGATCCGTCGCTAAATTTGTGACAAATATTTAGATCCGTTGCTAATTTAGCAACGGATTCTAATTCGTCGCTAAATCCGTCGCTAAATAATAAAATATTTAAAAATAAAAAATATTATTATTTAAAAATTTTAAAAATTTAAAAAATAAAATGATAATTTAAAATATGAAAAAATAATAAATACGATTATTTAATATAAATTAATAAAATAACAAAAGAAAATAAAATATTAAATGTTAATTTTAAAAAATTAAGTTTAGCGACGGATTGTTAAATCCATCGCTAAATCAACAACGAATTTTTAGATCCATCGCTAAATCAGCGACGGATTTCTTAATTCGTCGCTAAATTTAGCGACGGATTTCTAATTTGTCGCTAAATCCGTCGCTAAATAATAAAATATTAAAAAAAATAATTTTAGTCTTTAAAAAATAAAAATATAAAATAATAAAATTAAATGCTTATTTAAGATATTATAAAATATTAAATATGATTAGTTAGTATAAATTAATAAAATAAAAGAATAATAAAATAAAATAAATGGATTACCGTTTATCAGTAGTTATCCGTCTCACTGTCGCCATCCTCCGAAAAATATTGTTTGATCTAATTGCCAGACGAGATAGATCGTCGGAAGTGAATGTATTATATATTGTGTTTTTTACTGATGACAATAACGAATGAATATGATCAACTGAATTTTCACAAATAATTGAACTATATAAGAGAATCGAATGGATGCAGAAGAGAAAAACATGAATGGGGAAATCGACAGCTGCAACTAATTGAAAATTATTTGTTATAGATTGGTTGAATTATTTATTATTAAAATTATCAAATTGATTAGAATTGTAATAATGAATATGTATTTAATTCGATTTCGTTATTTAAAATATATTAAAAAGAGAGATACGGTTAAAAATATTTCATAATAGAGTATAGAAAAAATTTTGTTTGGAAATTATTCATGAATTTTAAAATTCTGATAATAAATTAGCGACAAATTTAGTCACGAATATTTTATTTGTGGCTAACTAGCGATGAATTTTGTCACGAATATTTTTTCGTGACTAATTAGTGACGAAATTAACCACAAATTTTGGAATTTATTGCTAAATTTTGTGACAAATATTTTTACCGTAACTAATTAGCGACGAATTTTAGCGACGGAAAATTTTTATAGCTAATTAGTGATAAAATTTGTGACGAAATATTTTCGTTGCTAAATTTAGTAACGGATAAGAGTATTCGTGGTAAAATTTAGTTACGAAAATATTATTCGTCACTAATTAGCGACGAATTTTGTAATAAAAAATTTTTCGTCACCAATTAGCGACGGATTTAGCGACAAAAATTTTTTCGTCCCCAATTAGTAACAAATTTAGTCACGAATAATCTATCCGTCGGAAATTTAGTCACGAATAATTTTTCGTCGCTAATTTCGTAGCAAATGAGCAACAAAAAAAATTTTCGTCACTAAATCTGTCATAAAATAGTAACGAAATTTTTTGATCACTAAAATCCGTGGTTAAAATCTTGTTTTTTTTTTTTAGTGAAGCCTCAGTGAGACCATATTGAAATAATTAGAAAAGACACACATCCACGTCGTAAGCACAATTCTAGAAGTTTGATCCCAAGAGCCAAGCCAAAGTAGAACATTAATTAATCATCGAGTGGATGTAAATTGATGAGAATCAAAACCAAGATTTTATTCTCTCTCCTTTTTTTCTTTTTTGGTGGAACCAAATATTTATGGGGCTCATCAGTTTGGAGGAAAAAGTCTGTCTCACATTTGGAAGATGAGAATATTTTTCTTTTCATTTTTGGGTTATGTGAAAAGCAAAATCACCAATTTACTAATTTCCCTTCACTCGTCGGAAAATATTTGTTTGAGAGGATAGTAATAGTATCATTATTAGCCACACAATAAAAACAATGTCAAGGTCAGCATAAAAAATAAGATGCCATGTCCACGATGACAATAACAGTGTCATATACTATTCAGTAGATGCACCAAAATTACTTTTAAAACTTTGTTATCAAGCACAGGCTTTTTTGTGATGAAAAATAGGGGGAAAAAAAGAAAAAAAAAAGAAAAAAGAAAGAAAGTTGGTCACCCCATCATAAATCTTAGGGATAGAGTTTTTTATTTTTTTACAAAAAATAAATTTTCTCAATGAAAAAATCTCCTAAATATTAAAATAGTTTATTGTGTTTTAAAATCACCTAAAAATATTTAAGGGAAAGGAACTAATTATCACTACAAAATAAATGACATATTCAAACGGATAAAAACCGTCTGGTAAACCAACTAAAACCGTTGGTAGATCCTTCTCCAATGGAAAAGATTTTAGTTGGCTATATACAAGTCGGGATAGATTTATACCTACAATCTTAATTACCGTTGGAGCATGTCATATATTTATAGTGACGATCAGAAAGTGTTGGTAAAATTACGCTAAGTATGGGTAAAAATTACTATATTTTATCATCAGTTACCATTCGGTTACTATTTGGTTACTATTCAGTTACTACTTGATTTTGATTACCACTCGGTTACGACTCCGTTATTATCACTCGGTTAGCACAAGTATTATCTTTTGTCGTCAGTTACTACATAACTGTTAAGAAATGTAATTGTCATTGAGAAACGGTTATTTATATATTATGAAATGTTATAACTTTTATCGTCGGTTACCACTCGATTACTACTCGGTTACCACAATTGTTATCTTTTATCGTCGGTTAGTCATTTATGGTCGGTTAGTACATATGTTCATATGTTATATCGGTTACTGCAGTCATTTATCCATTAGCAAATGTTACTATTTCGTCAGTTATCACATATTGTACGATTACCACACAAGCTGACATTTTAGGAAATGTTATAAACTATAAAATAAAGAAATTACTAAAATAAAATAACATTTTGTATTATTGAGAATGATTGATACATTAATAGAATAAGAAAAAAAAATATTACATATCAAATAACTATATATCTTCTCTTCTCTTCTCTTCAACATATCTTCTGCCCCAAATATGCTTGAGTCGCAGCATCAACCTTCATCATGTCAATCTATTCATAAAAAGGGTTATAAAAAAATATTATCTTTTCTGAATGGAGTATGTCAATCCATTCATAAAAATAAAAATTGTTATAAATAAAAATATTACCTTTTGGATGCAGTCACGTAGAGATAATGATTGTTGATTGGGAGCTAAAAATACAAATAATTTAGATTATTATTAAAAGCAAAAATGAAATTGAAATTAGTAATATTGTGTGAAAATAAAGAAATAACATTCGTACTTAAATTTGAACTAAACCAGATGATTGGGTTTCTTCAAAGTCAACACGGGCGCCCGGCTATGCCAACACGGGCGCCCGGCTATGCCAACTCAAGCGCCCTAGCATGGGGCATGCACATATGGAAGCGCCCCCGTAAATTAGTATATTATTAAATTAGTAATTTATATATTATTATTTTAAATTATTAATATTATTATTTAAAAATTATAATAATATTTAATCAATCAAGCAATTTTCACAAAAATTAGACGGTAAATTTTGTTAAAATCCCAAAAATATTTTACATTTTGATATCAGTCGCCAAAATTTTTTATTTGTTTTTTATTTCAACCGCGAAAAATTTAGTTTTTGTGCTAAATTATCTTGTTAGTTACTTGATATATGTCTATTTCTTTTTTTTTTTCTTTTTTACTTTCTTTGTTTGCTTTTATTTAAACAAAAACAATTTAAAACAATTATTAAATTAAATTGACTTTGTGTTAGGAAAATCAAACCACCTTACCATCAAATTCAAATAAAATTCATTAAAATTCATTGTTTCATTATGGTTGGAAGATGATATGATAGTTTTAACAAAATTAATCAAACCACTTGAAAAATAAAATTCATTGTGTATGATGTTTTGCCTTTGACAAAATTGGGGCGAAAATCTTAGATTACTTTATTGTTAAGTTTTGTTAAACTACTTGTAAGATTAACATGATGAACTAAGAGATGTTACTTAAATATCAATTGCGTTTTTCTAAGATTGGTTACTTTAATCAATGAACTAAATTAAATCTGGCTTTGAGTATCTATCCAAGAATAATGTTACTAGTGCAATATAAATTTTATCTTCACCCCTAGCAACATTAACTTGGTCTTGGTGCCTAAATATCAATAATAGTAATTGAACAATTGAGCAATTGAACAAATATTTGTTCTATCTTATCATATCATTTGTTAGTGGGTGAGATGGATATTGTTAGTGGGTAGTACAACTAATAAACACGATATTGTTAGTTGTTGGTGAGTGGTATAACCTTAAATTTATTATTACATAATTTGATATTATTTTTTTAAATATTATTCTTAAAAGAAATGACAAATACTATAAATACAAACTATTCAATACATACTACTCAATAGTGACTCAATTGCGAGTGTAAGTATATACTGTCATATATATATATATTAATATTAAACTCTATTAAACTCTAATATCCTATGTACTGTTTCATATAAAGTGAATGTAATATGTTAGAAAAATAAATCAATCATGGTCGAAACTTTATAGTAAATCATAGTAAATCTTTATTATGTGGTTTATTCATCATGTAATAAATGAGTATAATGATATTAACAAATGGAAATAGTATAATTGGTATTTTGATATGAAAATTTAAGTAAAAACTAGATTTAATCATTTGTTTAATTAGATTAATCTAGCAAGACAAACCGCGAATACTCTACTACTTATAAGGAGTTGTAAGAGTATAGATATGAAAAAATTAATAAATTCTAAAAATTAATTCTAAAAATTACGTTGCATGAGAACTATAAAGAAATGGAGACAATGAGTATAATAATATAATGACTAAGAAAAAGAGAGAGAGGGTAAAAAAATTATGAAATGTAGTAACTAGTTAGTAAATAGTTAGTAAGTATTTCGTAAGTAAGTAATAAAAATCACAAGACGGTATTAATTAAAAGTATAAAAAAAATTGTGAGAAATTAAAAAACGCGGTAATGAAAAAAGAGGAGGGAGAAAAAGCGCGAAGCGAAGTTTTAAAAATTTGTTTGTGAAAATTATATATTATAAATTCAATCCAACCCTTAACTCAAAATTTTTTCATCCTTCCCTTCAAAGTTCTTCTCCTCAAACTCTAACTCAAAATTTTTTCATCATTCCCTTCAAAACTCTTTTCCCCAAACTCATTTAAATCTCTCACTTATACTTTACAAAATTTTATCTGCCATCAAAATTTCTCCATCCTTCGCTTGAAAGCTCTTCTTCCCTGACTCATTTAAACCTCTCACTCACACTTTCTAAAGTTTTATCTTGGATATTTGAAAAAACAATGGATAAACATTATACGAAGAATCACAACTACTCCAAGTTCAGTCGAACAAGCTCAATCATCCAACATATTACCAGGTTTTAAAAAATAAACATATTATTTTTATTTTAATTTGAGATTTAATATTAAAATAGAAAATTTTCAAAAAATTCGCGTAGAAAAGGAAAAATTTTGTGAAAACTTATTTTCAAAATTTGTTTATGAAAATAGAGAGAGATTGTTATAACGGAAGTGCAAAAATTTTGTAAAAAATTTAAAAATATTTTGGGAGACAAATAATATAATAAATATATTATTATAAATTATATTATAAATTTACCAATTTAGATCAAATTATCGAGCTAATGTACTTTTTCATAATATAATATTTGTATAATAATCATTTAATTATTATTAATATTATATTATATAACTTAATTAATTATTTTATATGTGAAATAATATTTCAAGCGGTGTCAATATTAATAATTTTAAATCATTAGATTCGCTAAACTGTAAATAATTTTCTTAATTTTTATTATTATTAATTTAAATAAAATTACTAGTAATTTAAACAATTAAAAAATTGCTTGCCTGCACCGTGTTAGGCTGCTACAGGCGCTTGACCCTGCTCACGCGGGTGCCTGCGTAGGCAGGTGCTGCGCTCATGCGAGCGTCCACACTGGCGCCTGCCCATGCTCGCGCGGGCGCCTGCCCTTGCTTGCGTTGGCACTCGTGAAGGCGGGCACTGCGTGCTGGCAGGCGCGCATGCGAGCGCTTGCCCTTGCTCGCGTTGGCGCCCGCGTAGGCGGGCGCTATGCGCAGGCAGGCACGCATGCGAGCGCCCGCACTGGCGCCTGCCCATGCTCGAGCGGGTGCCCGCGTGGGCAGGCGCCCCGCGCAAGCAGCGCCTGTGCGGGCGCCTGCCCTTGCTCTTACTGGCGCCCACCCATGCTCGAGCAGGCGCCTGCGTGTGCAGGCGCCCCGCTCAAGAGGCGCTCATGTGGGTGCCCGCGGGGGCAGGCGCCCAGCAAGCAGCGCCCGCGGGGGCAGGCGCCCTGCACAAGCTGCGCCCGTGCGGGCGCCAGCTTGCTCAGCTTTCTTTTATTTATGTAAAAAAGGGTAAAGTGTTGCAAGCACCCGGATTCGAACCCCGTGGGGGCAGGCGCCCAGCAAGCAGCGCTCGTGTGGGCGCCCGCGGGGGTGAATTGTGAGCTGAATATTTGAGATGTTAACCATTAATCCACAACTTTCTTGTATAGGTTTCTCTTTTTTTATTTCTTTCTTTCTTCCTACCAGGATTAGTTTCTGATGAATTGTCACTTCATCACCTATATCAAATTTATCTCCAACTTTGATATGTTTTATAACAAGTCATCCTTTATGTCTTTCATCAGCCACATAAAATATCTTCTTTGCTTGGAATGTCAATACATAAGAATCATCTAGCAAATCATCGTCGGTATGATACTAGTATGATTGAGATAGGAAAAATTGATAAAAATTGAACCAAATCTATCCTTCTTGCATCCTCATTATAGGTCAACCCAATCATACCGAAATAATACAAATGTATACATTCCATTATAATTTACTTGAATGATTTCTCTTAGGATACCATAATAATTAACTTTACCTTGAATTGATATTTTATCCCTCGCACTTACATAACTAACATCATTAACTACTGTTGCCATAACTCTTGAATTCTGAGTTTGAAAGCATTTTTCACGATCTTTTTCATGAAATCGATATTAGCCATTGTAATTTCTAATGAATGGATCTGGTCCACGAACAATTCATTTAATTTCATTTGTAATCTCTCCGATATATTTTGGAATAGTATCCTAAAAAGAAATCTTAAAACATTAAGTATTTATATAAAGAGAAGAAATTAATAATATTAAAAAATGATATACTTACATGATGAGTAAACTAGGTAATGAACCCTTTACTATGAACTTTGTCAATTTGGAAAGTGTTTGATTTCTTTTTATATTCGATAAATTTTCAAAAACTATAATACTATATTATATAAATTACTAATTTCACATCAGTACATTATTTAAATTAATAATATTAATAAATTTATACTGAATATATGTTAGTTTTTATTAATCAAATGGATATAATTAACACAGAGCAAGGCTTACAGGCACTTAAATGTAGTAAGTATGTAGTAAATATGTAGTAATTAAGTAGTAAGTGATTTTTTCAACAACGTGACGGTATTGATTTAAAATATAAAAAAATTGTGACGAATTAAAAATGCGGTAATGAAAAAAAGGCGGGAGAAAAAACGCCAAAGAAAAAATGGGCGGGATTTTAAAAATTTGTTTGTGAAAAAGTTATATCATAAATCCTACGCGGTCATCAAAATTTCTCCAATTTTTTCAACAACGTGGCGGTATTGATTTAAAATATAAAAAAAATTGTGACGAATTAAAAATACGGTAATGAAAAAAAAGGTGGGAGAAAAAACGCCAAAAAAAAAATGGACGGAATTTTAAAAATTTGTTTGTGAAAAAATTATATTATAAATCCTACGCGATCATCAAAATTTCTCTATCATTTCACCATCAAAGTTTCTTCATTTTCTCTTAAAAAGCTCTCCTCCCCTAACCTATTTAAACCTATGGATGAGTATTGTATGAAAAATCACAACAATTCTAAGAAGAAGAACAAGTATCAGTCTGAATAATTTCAATCTCCAAATGTTATCAGGTTTTAAAAATAAACACATTATTTTAGTTTGATATTTAATATTAAAATGCCGTTTTTAATTTTTTATTTTGAACAGTTGTGAAAAAATATAGAAATCAATACTATCAAGATGTTTTGGATCAAAATGTTTTGGATTCAGATAAAGGAAAGGACTCTCAGTTAATATTTTCATTTACAATCATAATTTATTATTTAATATGTACAATTTATTATTTATAATGATTTTTGACAGATAAAGATGCCTTCAAACTTGGTGAATATTTTTTTTTTCGAACATCTCAGAATACATGTAGTTATATGACATATGCTTTTTTTTTTCAATCCTTATTACGTTTAACGATACAAAATTTATATTAACACGGAAGTAAGTAACTGACATAAATCACTGTAACTTTTGTGTAACGTAACTGATAGTAATAACTTTTTCTGATGCATTATAAAATAGTAATTTTGGAGTAAGACAATATAAACAACACATGTAGTAACAATGTGGTAATCGATATTAAAACCATGTGGTAACCATGGGCATCCATGCTTGTCTGTGTGGGGCAGGAGCGTCCAAGCTCTATGCATGCCCACGCATGCGCAGGCCCCGCACTCTTGCAAGCAACCGCACGGGTGCCCACGTGCTCTGCATGCCGGCGTGCATGCAAGCGCTTGTCCATGCTGTGCGCATGGTCCATCACCCAAACGGGCGCCCGCCTTTGCCCACACAGGCCCCCGCCCTTGCAAGCGCCCGCACGCTACCTGCCCGCGCATGCGCTGGCGCCCGCTCGGGCTCCCACAAAGGTAAGAGTGTGCACATGAGCATGGCACGCACGCCTTACGGGCGCCCGTCTCCTTTATTTTTTATGTTTTATGCAAAATGGAGAAAAAAGAAGGAAATATTGCTGCTGTAATTTGAACCCATGACTTTGAATCACAAAACACAATTGAGTCAACCATTATACCACAATGTGATATGTGCAATTCTATTTTCTTTTCTTTTCTTTCTTCCTAGTTATCTCAACTTCACTTTTTTTTTTATCTGGTTCTCACTTTTTTCCCCTTATCTTACTCTAACCTCTATTATTTTCCTTCATAAGATCTTTTTTTTTTTGTTTTTCTATTCTCATTGAGTTTTTTTACTACTATTTTGATATATTCAAACCAATTTATTTGAATGATATTTAAATTGAATATCATTAATGAATTATAATTTATTAATTTTATATATTTTGAACGGTAAATATTTGTGATTAAATATATAGATTTTTTAAATTATTAATATATTATAATTTAAATTCCATACTCATTCAAAAAACAAAAAATAAGAAAAAAATAAAACACAATTAAATTAATTGAAATAGAATTAATTAAAATAAAAAATGAAAAAAATATAATAGTTGAAATATAAATAAAAAAATTAGATTTAGTGAAATTACAAGTTACCATTAAGTGCATATGTCGCTTGGCATGTGGCGGGGGCCTGTGCTAGCATGGACGGGCGCCTGATGGTTACTATTCACTTACAACTTACCAGTTAATTATATATCACAAACTTATCACTAACTTATCACTATATAAATTTACTTACTTACTTATTATCTACTTACCACCTACTTACCACCTATTTACCGTCTACTTATTACCTACTTATCTAGTTAAAATTACTACTATCATAAATTTACTACAACTTACTACTTACTTACCATCTACTTACTACTATCATAAATTTACTACAACTTACTACTTACTTACCATCTATTTACTACCTACTTATCTAGTTAAAATTACTACTATCATAAATTTACTACAATATACTATTTACTTACCATCTACTTACTACCTATTTATCTAGTTAAAACTATTACTATCATAAATTTACTATAACATACCACTCAGACTATTTTCAAATATAAAAGTATATGATACAAATATGATAACAATTTTATATTTTAGTGACGTTACAATATATATGTTAGTATAAATAGAATTTATACAAACGGTTTGTTCTAACGGTGAGAATTAAATATAGTTTTAAAAGATGGTGGAATTTATATGTTACCATACATTTAAAACTTATAGAGAAGTAGACAATAAAAGAGATTTATATTGAAACTGTTTTTAAACCATGCCAAAAAGACTATTACATTTACTGACTATAATTTTTAACCATCACAATTGAATATTATTTTACAGACAGTTGTGTGGTACCTTTACAGACGGTTGCTAAACTTTTCTTCACGGACATGTTAGTCTATTGGGAAAAACTTATATTTTTTGACGATTTCATTATAAGCCGTCTCTATAAAGTATAAAAACCGTAACTAAAATTTTCCGACCCTAAAAGTTACCGTCAGTATAATACTTTAATTTTGTAGTGTATAGATTATGCTTGTTATATTATTGAGGATTAAAACATATTCATTTTCAAGAGTAAAAATAATAAATATTTCATTCTTATATGATGATAAAAATTGCTGGCAAAAGTCTGATTGTTAGCATTCATGATTATCATCTGAGGGTAACAAAATTTTACTAGCAAAAGGTATATTAATTGTTGTCAAATAATTACTCACAAAAAAAGTAATTTCATACAAAAATTATTATTTTTAATCATTTTTAATCCGATCCGGAAATTAAGTTAACTCTCGTAAAAGTTATTCATGCCAAAATTATTATTCATTCCCCTTGATGTGATTGAATTAGGAAAAAAAATTATCATAGACAATTTCTTAGATATAATTTTTATCTATTTCTTTTTATTAGAGAGATGAAAAGAGAAAGAAAATGGAGGGATAAAGTAGTCCTCATAATGTTTTTAATACAAAAAGGTAATTTCCATTTTGTTCGGCCGAGGAATTAAAGAGTAATTTCTTGATTCACTTTAATGTCTTTGAAAGCTAAATGCTTAAAAGCAATCTCCTTTTGGGTATAAATTAATTAACTCTCGATTACCTGACTAAAACCATTTGTATGACAATTATAAATTTAGCTTGTGAACTAGACAAGACTATGGTTTGAGAAGACTCAAAATCAAAACTTAAAAGGGCGATTGGGTTTCTGATTCTTGAACCATTGATTCTGATTACGTAATCGTCAATTCCAATTCTAATTTTGATACCAAAAGATTTTGGATTTGATTACTATTTCAAAATCAAAATTATAAATATTAAAAAATAAATAATAAAACATAGAAACAAATATCGATCCTTTTATAAAAAAGTGAAAAATGTGACTGATTAATGACAAAATAAATTTAATCATAAAGCTATTATATCTTTTTTGTTGACAAAGTCTTTTAATCGAATCCACAGTAAATATTTAACTCCCATTTTAACGCTTCTCATGAAGATTAAACGTTTATTATCCCTACTAAATTTGTAAAATAATTTATTTAAATTAATTTTTCTAATACAAAACTTATATAAATTTTGTAATTAAATTTTAATAATTATATTAGACAGCGTATTTACAAAAATAGAAAATTTTTTATTTTTACCTTCAAACTAAAAATAATTTTTTATTATTTTTAATTTTAATATCACTTATTTTATAATTAACAAATTAAAAACATATGAATCGTTGGTTATCAAATTTTCAAAATAAAGAACAAGAATTCAATTTTTAGACATCATTTCAGTTTCAATCGTTGTGAATCGATGAACCATTTTAAAATTATTTTACGATTTGGATTGAATCGCAGTCCATGTGCCGTGTGAACGAGTGTGACGGAATTCCGAAATGACTAAACATATGCAACCCAAGCATGACCAGAAATGATAGCCACCTTCATGTTAGGCCACATGTTTTCCTTCCATGGTTTTTAAAATCATGCAAGGGAAAAATATCTCCAATCTAGTTTCTCGGCAACCATCTCTCTCTCTCTCTCTATCTCTGCTAGGACCAAGACCAACCATTTGTAGCGGCTTCGAAGACCAAATCCAAGAGGTGACTCGCCTTGGATCATCCAAGAACTATTCCTGACCATTGCAACAATTTCAATGCAAGAAAATTTGGTTAGTTCTGGGTTATACGGTTTTTCGGTTAACCGGCATTGGCCCGCGGATTTTTGTGAGTCAGTTGTATAAATGGTCTATCTAATAAAGCGACCTATGCATTATGTGGGTGGAGGTTGACCCGGTTCGATCCATGGATCGCTCCGGATTTAATAACTGCCGGTCGGACCGGGTTTAATGTCTACGGATCAAATAGACACATCGCATGTTCCCCCATGCTTTCCCGTACGGATGCACGAGCTTCAAAGAGGCTGTTTTGAGATAATTAAAACACACACCCCCGCCCCCGCCCCCGCCCAACGGAGGAAATTATAGAAAAATGCAAACTAGTGGTAAAAATGAAAGCCATATTTCTTACACGGGTGCGAAGTAAAGTTTGATCATCACAATCCCAAGAGCCAAAGCAAAGTAGATCATTAATTAATCGAGTGGAACTGGCTTGACTAGTAATGAAATGAGATGGTCCTTGGTCCAATATTGTGGAACACCATGACCATCTCCATATTGGTAAAAGCACTGTGCAGTTCGACCAAAATTAGGGCAAGCACTGATAAAGGGTTCTTCAAAGGGATAATCATGAAACATGTCCTTATTTAGGGTTTTCCATGTCTGATGAACCGACCCATTTATGTAAGCGCGAACTATTTCCTCCGATGCACCAGTGTCGTTCGTGTAGCATTGAATAGATTTCACATTTTCCCCTCTCGCTAGCTCAGCCTAATTTCAACACCAAAAAATAAAGTAAATAAATAAATATTAGAATCCAGTATTGAATTATCTAAAATTAAGTTCAAGTCAAACTCAAACCAGTTTTTTTTAGCATTTTTAAAAAATTTTTAATCTGATCTTATAATTTTTTCTTAAAATTAGTTAGATCAAATCTTAATTTTAACAACTTTTGTGATTTTTTATTAATATTAGAAACAGTTAAAATTAAGGGATAACCAATGATGTTCCTAGGTCGTTGGTCAGCCAAAGAAGCATGCCAGAGCAACGCATAATGCTTGGAAGGTCACATATGTAATCTAAAGCCTCCTTGGAAATATTTTCCGTGGTCAAGAAATAAGCAGAAAAGAGTACAACCGAAGTTGATATGGAAACCACTGCATTGTAATCTAAAGCCTCCTTGGAAATTATTTTTTTAGCACTGTGGAACCACCTAGCTTCTTTGCAATATGCTTTGCACAGATTTGCCCACTAAAGTTTCAAAGAAATAGAGTTGAAAAAAATTAGAAACCAAAAGAAATGGGAAAAAAAGATTAAATATAAAATTTGCAATGTCATATGATAGCCTACCATTTTGCTTAGGTAAGGGATGATGTTGAAGCCTTTTTCTCTAAGGGTCCAGTAGCCAATTTCATTGGTGGTATTGAACAATGCTAGTAGACATGTTTTAATTGCGTTCTTAGGAAGTTTGTCAATTTCATTGACGTCCCATCTAGAAAGACACCTTAATTGAACATTTCTCTATGTTTTTTGAAAAGATGATTTCCCTTGCCCTATACTCAGTTCTGAAGTAGGTAATTTAATTTTTGTTGGTTAACACCCACCACCACATTTTTAATATGATTTGACTTTTCATATTCTTCAATAATGTTGGTTCATATTAATAGTCATTTTATCGAAAAATACATGAAGTCCTCTCGTACAGTTTCAAATATATCAAATTTTTGTTCTCTCAATGAAAACAATACCTTACTCGGCATCTGAACATAATATATAGGGGCTATATCATCTCGTTTAGTAGTTGGGTGAAAGAAAAACGTTAAACCGGTCGGGTAAGATGTATATGTATTTTGTTCATCTCCTCTATCTCTCATGGTATCACTTGAAAGGAGAGAGATTGTACATAACAAGATCAGTACCGAATAGAGAGTGATTGTACTACCCAGAACTACTCTTAGCCACACATGAAAAAAAAAAAAAATCTAGGTTACTATTAAAATAAGATCTTGTGTCCAGAAACCAACAAGACAAGATCAGTACCGTATTATTCGGTTGATACGTCAATATCTTTGCATTTTATCTTAAATAAAATCTGGAAAGCAAATGTCTCCCTTTCGCATTCAGTTCAACCATTCCCTAACACTCATGCATCTTCATGGGTCTATATCAAACAACCCACGACTCACATAAGAACCTTAAAATCAAGATAATGACGTGCTGCTTAGCAATACCATTTCTTGCCGTGAACAAACGCTTTCTTCTCTTAGGTCGTCAGCTTATGTTGGATGAAAGGAGCACTCCTAAATTAAGCCCTTCTTGAGCAGCTTATTCTATTCGGAGTTGGACTGCATCCTCTTGGTAGACAGGATAGGGCACTTTCTCTTCTACGGTAATTAAAAGGGGCTTTCAATCTAACCCTTCCGACCATATAAATGGCCGAGTATTCTAATATATTTTTCTATTATATTTCTCTATCTGAATCTTACTTATGTTAATGTTTGTTTTTTTTTTTTGAAAAAAAATATTGTTTATGAATTTCTAAAATTTTCTTTGAAAAACTTTCGATTGAGTGGAATTGAGTAAAAAAAATAATTTCCATTTTTCTTTTAATTTTTTTGGTGGGTCAAGGAATTAAAGAGTAGTTTCTCGATTCACCTTTGTATCAAAGTAAACAAAATGCTTAAAAATAAACATCTTTTCGGTAGAAATTAATTAATTCTCGAGAGGACCATACTAAAACCAGCCGTTTGGATATTGCAAATCTATTTGGCATCATTGCCTTTTAGAAATAGAAGCGTACGATCGAATGTCACCGGATTCCAAAAGATAGTCCTTTCCCATGCGCAACACAAGCATGACCAGAAATGTTAACCACATTATCTTATGGCCATGACTTTTCTTCCCATGGTTTCGAAAATCATGCAAAGAAAAAAATTATCTCCATGCTAGTTTCTTATCGATCACTTCTCTTTTTTGGATTGTGTGATTAGTCACTTTATCCTCTTAATCAGAGATCTCGACTTCAACATTTGAGAATAATAAAAAAGAAGTTTAAAAAGTTAACCTAAAAAATGAACCCACAGTATTTGAATCAAATTAATTAGACAAAATTCAGATACCGGTGATAAAAAAAAAATCAATCACTTCTCTCTCTCTCTCTCTCTCTATCTATGTTAGGACTTTGGAGTAAGACCAACGCGTTCAAGTGGCTTTGAAGACCGAATCCAAGAGGTGACTGACTTTGGATCGAATCTCAGGGCTTAGGATCTGTTTTAATTTAACAATAATAATAATAATAATAATAATAAGAGTAAATAAGCTGATAAAAATAGAAAAAGTGAAAAATTAATAGCTATAAACAAGCGAGGGATTGATTATATTCAAAATTTTAAATATTAAAAAAAAAAGAGAGGTTGAACTTGAAGGCAAATAAAATATAAAATAATATTTAAATTAGAGTTCGCACAGGGAATTTAAATGTCCATGCTCTTCAACTTGGAACAAGATCTACAATTTAAAAACGTGCTTTTTTTTTGTAACAAAAAAAATATTTAAAGAAAAATGCAACAAATTTTAATAAAAAGTTATCACTACAATTTTCTATAAATAGTTCATTTACATTTTTTCCCCTTTTATTATGCCCTAGTTTAGCGTTAGCCTCAAAGAGAAGTTTTTGAAATAATTACAAAGAAGAAGAAGCACAAGCCACGCCTCAAAGCACAATATTCCAAGAAGTTGGATCTCAAAATCCAAGCCAAAGTAGAACATTAATTAGTCTTCCAGTTCGAATAGTAAATAGATGAGACGGTCCTTGGTCCAATTCTGTGGAACACCATAACCCTATCCATGCAGGTAGAAGAACTGTGAGATTCGACCAAGATTAGGATTAGCAGTGATAAATGAGTCCTCCAAGCGATAATCGCCAAACATGTCCTTGTTCAGAGCTTTCCATGCCTAAGGAACCATTTCATATACATCCTCGCGCACAATTTTCTCTGTGATTATTAATTATTTTGTTTGTTAATATGACATTCAAACACCAAAAGCTAAAGTTGTATAAATTAAATATAACATATATATATATTTCTTTGAAACCAAAACTCAATTTAACCATAACTAAATTTAGGACCAACAACTATATCTAATCTTGAGCATGGGTCAAGCTCAGACAAGCATTACTAGCATTTTCTAAAAAGTATGCTAAGTCCAAGCAGTAATCTATCTTTAGAATCCATTCCAAGTCGACGCCAAAATACAAAAACCTTTCCTTATGTTATGGCGGTTCGTCTCTCATTTTCAGGGGTGTTTTCAATCCTCAATGTTCTTCACGGGCTTGGGGGTTGAGCTTGTGGAGGATGACCCATGTGTTGCGCTGAGCTCTGTCTATGGCTCAATTCTCTGGCTTGCAGTTTGGTGAATGGACCTTTCTTGGGGCCCCGCTTGCACCTTTATTCGGCTGTAGTCCAATTGGAAGCAGCATAAGGCATTTGTTCTGTCTTCTCTTTCTCTCTTTTTAATCACCAATCATATGCACAGTCATATTTTAGTTAATTCGATTCGAACGTTATTGAACTCAATTTATGAGTGAGTTCTCTCATCGTAGTATTTTTTATTCCCAACTTTCTAATCTAAAATCTAATTAAAAGATTTAGTGTACTTACCTATTAGAGCGACTATATGTTATTGCCCTTTGTTATTGTCTGTTTCCTTTGGTAAGCACAAAAATGGCAGTGTCTTATATATTGTGTGGGCATGCATTATATTGCTATGGTTGTGCAAAATTTTCTTTTGATTTTATATTTATTTTGTTTTCCTCTAATCAAATTATACTTTTATGCATTTGGTGGGCATCAACTAACACAAATTAAATTATCTACTTCACACAATAGGAGTTTAGAGCGAGTGGGGTTATGTCCTTGGGGAAAGGTAAATTTGCTTCTCTTAAGGATAAAAAAATACAAAGTTGAAAGTTAGTTAAACTAATGAATTAATTTAACTCCAGACAAATAAATAGCACAAAATTGGAAGAATCAAAATAAATGGAAAATCAATTTTGAGTCAAAAGAATTATAACTACCTTAATTCATTAAATTGATCATTAATGCAAAATGAACACAATAAATCATAAAAAAATTAGTTATGTTTATTCAACGATCGTCAAACAACCAACCTCTCCTTACACGATTGGTAATTACAAGAAGTTCGTTAATTAGTTCTCTAATCGAAAGACAATTCTAAAGAAACTCATGATTTAGCGTTTCAATAGTATTAAAAACTAAAGAGACTCACTCTAATTAATAAATACACAAATGGGTTTATTTCAATTTATTTATTTAATTCCATGACATTGATTAGATTGGCTGCAAGACATGAAATTATGTCATATGTTACTGTATTAAAACAAACAAATAATTATGAAGTTATCATTTTAATTGGCTATAGAATATTTCAAAATTATTGAATATTGATCACTATTCAATAAACTCTAAACAATCATAAATACAAACATAAGAAATAAATAAATACCTATGAATCGTTGATGTAATATAATCAATTAGATCTCACAATCATTAAAAATAAGATTTCAATAACCCATTGAGTAGAGAAAAAATTAGAAGCAAGACATTAAAGGGGAAAAAAACACACACACACACAAAAATAAATAAATTTCTGTAGAGAGAAAAAAAAATAAAAGAAGACATACCTCCCCTTTTTGGAAGCGTATAATGCCCCCTTTATATGGGGGGAATATATCATATGTTACGAAAAATTTCATCTTAGATGACTATTAAAAAAAAGAGTCTTGCTAATGTGATTTGTAAAAGAAAAAAATTACCTAAAAGATAGAATATTACAAAAGATGGACTTTCCAAGAGTCTATCTCCTTAATATTAGGAACAGTCAAAATGCTGAACACACTCAATGTTTCCAAAATAGAATTCAGTCTTCTGCGTGCCCATATGCAAATAGAAATGCACCGTTGAATTTGGCATCAAAAGTCTTTTAGTTAACTTAGGAAATCATATGCCCACGAACTAAAATGGAAGCATGGCTATCCCATAGTCTTCTCCTCTTATGCACAATGTCTTAAATTAACTCTTTTTTTTTTCACTTTTCTCCATAACTCTTCTCCACCAATTCTGAAACTATCTAATATCATAAAACAGCCATTAGTGTAATAATTATTCATAAATCAAGCAAATCAATTAGAACTATTACATTATTTTAACCCTAACAAATTCATTTACACCTTAACAATACTTATCCCCAAACATTCCCAACATAACCCCCCCAAAAAAAAAAGAAGAAAAACAACAACTTTGTATGTCAGCTCACTTTTTCCAAACTTTCTAACTAATGTGCGTCATAAAATCAAACTAAAAATGTAATAAAAACAATAAGTATCGTACAATATTTTACACTAAAATAATTATTACATCTCCTAAGAGTTCGTTCGAAATCAAAATTACAAGATTCAATAATTACAATGAAATTGTATTATCATATGCTTGCAAATATATCATATCTTCACTACTCAAAAATATGAATTTCATGCACCAATAAAAAATTTTTTTATTGGGTTGTAATAAAGCCAGGGACAAGATTAGTATAAAAGGATATTTAAGGTTGAAAACATTCTGTATTTTTTTCTAATAGAGAGCATCTTTTCCCCCAACCAACAGGACACAAAACACAACATGTCTTCTTTCGTTTTGCTCTTGTTCTCTTTCAGACTCCTTTCTCAATTCACTTTTTTATTCATCTCCATTTTCAACTCTTTCAACTCTTTCGACTTCACTTTTTCTTTTTTTTTTTGAGCATTCTCAATTATCATTCCCTTGTCGCAAACAAATAACCAAATTATGCTATTAACTACGTACTCCTTTGGTACAAGGGACCGAAAAAAAAAAGTAAAAATAAAAAGACTAAATGTTATACTGTGGTGATTATAAGAAAAAGGGTTGCAAACTCAATTTGATTAACCGAGGGATTACAAAATCAAGGAGGGAATTTTAACAAAAGTTAACAATTGGTCAAACCTAATTGACATTATCATTTTAATGTATGAAATTAAAAAATGTTGCATCGATATGCATAACATACCAAATTCTAGAATATCCAATACAAATGTGATATTCAATCAACAAAGAAAACAATTTCGAATGCATAAAATGAAAGGTGAAAACCTTACTTTAAGTAAATTTCGTATCATATCTTATATGTTTATTTTTCAAAACAACTATTAAAAAATGAATAGTTATTCACGTATCAAATAACTATTAATACCATTCTTCTCACATAAATTTACGGTTTAACCAAATAATACACGTCAACCAGAAGGCTCAAAATTTTTTTTGAACGAAACATTTTCACTCAACAACAAAAAACCATTTTTTTTAACCAAAATTTTGTTGATTTTACTAAAATAAGGCAAATACTTAAACTAACCCTTTTGAAGAAAATCAAATGTACCACCAAAAACACAAACACCATATATTTCCCCCCACACCTATATCATGCATTTTCTCAATGTATGTTAAGTCGGAAGAGAAGAACAAAAGCATAAGTAAAACACAAGTACCAAAGAACTAAACTTCCCTAGAGCGAGGGGGAATGGCAAGGCAAATTCAATAAACCGAAAGAAAGCCATCATATTTTGCTCCAACCAAGAGAGACCCTCGTCCATGGCCTGTAAGAAATGCACACGCGACTCAGAGGAAGATGGGCCCATTGTATCCTTGGTACCTCTTTCGGACGTCGACTGCGAAGAATCGAAGATGACTACCGAGTTGTGTTGGCGAGGGGGGAAACACCACCTTCCCTTTTGCAACCCCGGACCGGAAACGAGTAGGCTTACGCCGAGACGGGGGTGGTGTGGCGATCGGAGAAGGTGGAGACCGTGGTTGAGATGGTGGTGTACGGCTACGTGAAGCGGTGGCTTTTGCGACAGGTGTGAAAGTGGGCCCGCTGAGAGAGAGAGAGAGAGAGAGAGAGAGAGAGTTTCACCAAAAAAAAAACCGAGAGACAGAGAGGGGAGTTCTCTATGGGTTGGGCTCCATGAGGGTGGCCCATGTGTTGCGCTGCACAAATATATTGGACCGTGAGCTCTGCATATGGGCCAATTCTCTGGCTTGTGGTTTGGTGAGATGGACCCTTCTTGAGGCCCTGCCTGCACCTTTGTAAGGCTGTATGCAAATTGGAAGCAGAAAGGGCGTTCGTTGGTATTGTCTCTTCTTTCTTGTTGTGTTTCTTATAGGAGATGCATTATATTGACATGGTTGCATAAAAATTTTTTTTAGTTTTATATTTGTTATGTTTGCCTATAATTAAATCATCCTTGCTTAGGGTAAGTGACGGTGATCCCTACTGAAAAACTTTATGGGAGATTGTTTTGTATCATGTTCTTCTGCCGCTACTCCCATTTTTAATCTATTCAATAGAGAACGTAAAATTTAGATTTTTTTCTTGTTTATTAATTATTAATGAATTAATGATCTTTAATCTATAAAAGAGACTGTGATCTTCTCTCATTTTAATAATTCTAGTTTTGGTATTAATGGATTTGGAAAATATATACATATTCGATTTTAACATATGAAATATTTTATAAATTTTATTTTTATTTAAATACGTTGATTTATTTAAATGGATTTTTATTTTTTATTCTTCTATTTTTACGACGACCCATTAGTAGTGGGACATTTTGTTACTTGTCAACTGCACAAACTATAATAAAATAAACTACATGTTTAACTATAGGGTCTATGTTTAAAAGACAAGTGATTAAAGATTGGAGTAAGCTGAAAAGTTCAGGCTCTTTGCCACTAAGGCTTTAGAGTTTGTAGTTGGGTTGCAACCCAGACAGTCGGTTAGCCCGTGGCACACCCGTCCCCTCTGGGAACCAAACTTTTGCAGCCATTTCATCTATTACACAAGCTATCCATCCACTATTAAAAAAAAAAAAAAAAACGAAAGAGTAAGAGATGTAAATGACAGAGATCCCTTCTTTATTTATTTATTTATTTATTTATTTTACAGCACATCAAATAGATATATTGCATATCCCGTACGTAAGCACAAACCTCAAAGAGACCATTTTGAAATAATTAAAAAGCACACAAGTACATACACACTCAACCGCCCAATGGAGGAAATTATTGAAAAGTGCAAATTGGTGGTAAAAATAACCGACCATAGTTCTTACACAGGTGCGTAGTAAAGTTTGATTAGCACAATCCCAACTGCCAAAGCAAAGTAGATCATTGATTAATCGAGTGGAACTGGCTCGACTAGCAATGAAAAGATATGGTCCTTGGTCCAATATTGTGGAACCCCATGACCATCTCCATATTGGTAAAAGCACTGCGCAGTTCGACCAAGATCAGGACAAGCACTGATAAAGGGTTCTTCAAAGGGATACTCGCCAAACATGTCCTTATTTAGGGTTTTCCATGTCTGGTGTATCAACCCATTTATGTAGGCGCGAGCTGCTTCCTCCGATGCACCCGTGTCGTTCATGTAGCATTGAAGAGATTTCACAGTATCCCCTCTCGCTAGTTCATCCTAATTCCAACGCAGAAAAATGAAGTAAATAAATAAATCTTAAAAGCTAGTATTGAATTATCTAAATTTTAGCATGAGTCAAACTTAAACCGATTTTTCTAATTTTTTTTGAATATTTTTAATCTAATCTTATAATTTTATCCTTAAAATTAGTCGATCAAATTTTAATTTTAACAAATTTTATGATCAAATAATATGTAAACATTGTATATTAATAATTAAGAAAAGTTGAAATTAAGGGATAACCGATGAAGTTCCTAGGTCGTTGGTGAGTCGAAGAAGCATGGAAGAGCAACGCATAATGCCTGGAAGATCATATATGTAATCTAAAGCGTCCTTGGATATATTTTCCGTGGTCGAGAAATGAGCAGTGAAGAGCCCAAGAGGGGCTGATATGGAAACCACAGCATTTTCAATATACTCCTTCAAAGTTGGCTTGTATCCACTGTGGAACCACCTAGCTTCTTTGCAATATGCTTTGCACAGATTTGCCCACTAAAGTTTCAAAGAAATAGAGTTGAAAAAAATTAGAAACCAAAAGAAATGGGAAAAAAAGATTAAATATAAAATTTGCAATGTCATATGATAGCCTACCATTTTGCTTAGGTAAGGGATGATGTTGAAGCCTTTTTCTCTAAGGGTCCAGTAGCCAATTTCATTGGTGGTATTGAACAATGCTAGTAGACATGTTTTAATTGCGTTCTTAGGAAGTTTGTCAATTTCATTGATGTCCCATCTGGAAAGACGCAAAATTAAGTGGAATAATTTGTAAAATAAAAAAAACATTTTGTCATTAGAAATACCTTAGCAACACATTTGTTGAGCATTTCTCTATATTTGATTTCAAATAACGTGACTATATAAAACTAAATATGAATCGGTCAGAATAATATCAAATTAAAAATAACTATCGAATTAAAAATAACTTTTTGATATACTAACCCGTCGATCAAGTCTGTAAATAGCTCAACCTCTTCCAAAGAGCCATAAACATCGTACATATCATCGATAAGCGTAACGAAACAAATGATTTTGGTTTCAATTTCTCTGAAAGCTCCATATGGTGGCTCAAAGATCACGCCCAAACTCCAGAAGTAATGTTCCACCAATCTGTCTCTTGCAAAGCTTATCTTGTCCAGACCCATATCGACCCACCACCTAAAAAGAAAAGAAAAATTAACAAATAGATAAACTGAATCAGATATAAATTAACGAAATGTGCAAACAAACTATGGTCATTTTTAGAGTTACTAATTAAGGAACAATTGTTAATAATAATAGTGCATACCCAGCTAACTTGCTGACTTCCTTTTGATGAATTGACTGCACCATGTTGAAGTCCAATTTGGCAAATTCAAGTAAAAGAGGGTTCTTGTTTGTTTCTTCCCTGTAAGTATCAATGAACCATCTAGCTTCCACTCTGTTGAGTCTCCAATGTAAGGGCATATCCAGAGCATGGTTCACTTTTCTAGCCATCGGTGAGTCCAACTTGGCATCACTGAGGTCCTTCAAATGTTTTGTTGCAAACACTTTTGCATCATCTATGGTGTTTTCGTCTTCCTGACCAAAAAAAGAAGGTTCATACAAGCTAAGTATCCCTTTTACATGGTTGCACAAATCTGCCTTGAAATGACCCGTTTCATCCTTAAATCTGTCAAAAATTTCTGCAGCCACAAAATTTTCTCAAAATAAAAAATTTTGAAAATTCCCATTTTAAAAAATTTAAAAAGTAATCATAAAATTGATATCTCAACCTTGCTAGTAAGTTCACCGGAAATTGTGATGATTTAAAAGACTTTACCTTGTGGAATATGATATCCATGCTGTCTGAGGATCCTAGAATATAGGGCTGTGGCATGTAAATCATGGTGAAACAATGCATCTTGATCATTGGTTTGGTTGACCACATCTTGTACTGCAGTCTTGATCTCTATCTCAAACTGATACCCGAGACCCAATCTTTGAACTGAGTCGATTAACTCAAGCCTCTCTAGTGGATCCATTGGTGCACTAATTTGGCATCTCACCTTCTCCTTCATTTTCTCATACTTGTCCGCGTACTTCTCCTGCAATTCCATTGATTCAATGGAGCAATGAAGCAAGGAATTTTGCAATATGTAAAAAGCAAAACTTATATGCATAAACAATCAATGTAAATACTATTTCAACATTTGGACGGTTAAAATAATATATCAGAACTCTTTTTTTTCTAATTAATATCTTTCATTATTCATGTTAATCAGAAAGAATCACATCAGTTATGAAAAATTTATCACCCACAATTAATTTGAATTACACAAAATAACAATGAAAAGATCATCTTGAAACCTATACTTGTTAGGAGAGGTAATAATTATGAAACATGAGCAAAGCCATGATAAATAAAAATGGAAAGATTTATACGGTATAATCGGTGTTTAAAGATTTCACGAAATTATAGTCCCAACAACTAGGTGTGTAATCTGCCGACCGTCTAATGATTTTAGGGTGGTGCTTATTGCAAGAGAGAGAGGACAAGCGAGCTGGAGCAGCCATTTGAAGTTTTTCTACTAACACAAACTCTTGGATACGTTTTTTTTGGTTTTGATTGTCTCAGCTCGTGAAATGGAGAATACTCCCCCTATATTTACTACTTAACACACACACACACACACACACACACACACACACACACACACACACACATATATATATATATATATAAATATGGTGAGCCCTGTTTCACGTAGGCTTGGTCGTCCTCCACGTGAGAAAGGGAGTGGTGAATGCCCACCCACGTGGCACATCATTCCTTTCGTTTAGATTTTTTTATACTTTTTTTATTTCATCATCCTCCGTGTAATCTCACTTAATATCTCTCTCTCTCTCTCCCTTTTTCCGTTCTATCTCTCCACGTCACCTCTCTCTCTCTATTACAAATATATTTTTTTATTTTATTTTAATATATTGAATTAACAATATAGATTTAAATTTTTAAATTAAATATTTAAGTGTTTAATTTTTATAAATTTTAAATTAAATAATAATATTTATAATTTTACTTAATAATTAAATTATTGAATAATGTAGTTTTAGTTTATGATTTCATATTTTAATATTTTGTATTACAATTTAATATTTTATTTAAATATCGAAAATCTAAATATTAATGTTTAAATATTTGATATTTCAAATTATTTTTTATATTATATAAATATTTTAATATTTTAATTATTTTTTAGATTTTTATATTTCAAAATTTTTAGATTAAATATTAATATTTATGAATTTTTTAGGACGTTTGTGGACAAATTTTTCAGCCTTCCAAAGATATCTTTCTTGATTTTTTTTCTTTTTATTATTTAATTATTTTTTTATGTTAAACTCGGTTTAATTTTATATTATATTATTTTATTTTATTTTCTCTTTCATCTTTTGTAAATTAGTTTCCAAAATTTAAAATTAATACTTTATCTAAATTGTTGAACCAAATATTATAATAGCCCCAAGAATCAGAATATATATTTCTCCAAAAGGATATAAAAATTTTTATAATAAGCGCTTATTATTATTTTTTTTAATCATCAAATACTACTCAAAATTAAAATTAACCGTTTACATTTTTGCCCGCCTCAAAGGAGGCATCCTTATTTGACGAAGGATTCGGCCTTCCGTCGATGAAGGATCCAACCTTCATCGATGAAGGCTTCTCTCCCTCTCTCCCTCTCTGTCCTGTCTCTCCACGTCACCTCTCTCTCTCTCTCTATTACAAATATATTTTTTATCTTATTTTAATTTAATATATGGAATTAACAATATTGATTTAAATGTTTAAATTAAATATTTAAGTGTTTTATTCTTATAAAATTTTAAATTAAATAATAATATTTATAAGTCTACTTAATAATTAAATTATTGAATAATGTAGTTTTAGTTTATGATTTAATATTTTAACATTTTGTATTACAATTTAATATTTTATTTAAATATCAAAAATCTAGATATTAATGTTTAAATATTTGATATTTCAAATTATTTTTTATATTATATAAATATTTAAATTATTATTTAAATTAAATATTTTATTAAAGAGAATTTTAGAATAACATCGTGGTAATAATAGTTAATATCAAAATATAGTCTGGTACGGGGGTAACGTGACAGCATGGGAATGGACGATGAAGAAGTGAAAAGTAATATAATTATGTGATTTATCCTAATAGTTTAATGAGGTAGAGATATCCTAATATAATTACGAAATACTGGGATTTTGATTCTCTTCAACTGGAACCAAAAGAGAACTGCATGGGGTGGGGTTGGATGGAGGGGAGAAAATATTTGCATACCCAAAAAACCCTTGATGCTTAGCTCATCTTTTTAATTTTTCAATGTATAAATAAATCTAAACATAACCATATGATAATGTAAACGTTATCCTGGCATAATGATGTTCTTATCTATGAAATATTTTAATACCCTTCAAGATGATAATCCCAATCAGAGCCCTAATTCTTTATTACCACTGGATATGCAAGCAATAACTATAACCAGAACTGGGAATCCCATACCCTCTTTGTGGGGTCGACCTTTACAACAGAAAAAGCAACTTCAAATTTGCATGAACAAGTCCCGTTTAATGAAAGTCATTGTTCTTTTACATGTTAATGGATTCAAGAACCTGTACTAAAGCCAAAAAGCCAAGAAGGTCACATCTAAGAAAATATTCAAAGCGAATTTGATAGCGAAATAGAGAATGGTGGATTTTCTTAATCATACATTTCGTATTCGACTCATGAAAATAGAGAAATAAGATTTGACAAAATTAACTCCTTAATACACCCTATAACACTTAGATCGGATTAGTCGAATAAAATTTAAATATTAATATGTGAAAACAAAAAAAAATGCATAATTTTTACATATGGGACCTCTTCTAATTGTGGGGAAGTGTCAACAATTGCCCTCACTTGCATGGGTTCAGTTTGATTATATTTAGGGTAGTTCTATTCATCGAGTCTTAAATGATGAAATTAATACAATATTAATTTAATAAATGGCAACGCCTTTAATGTGAAAGATTAAGCTTACTATTATTAATTCATTAAGATAAGAGTTTCATGAAATAAAAAACTTATGGCCAAATCTTTCTTAGACCCTCTCATTGGAGTCTAAATATGTCCTTATATTAGTTTGGAAATATCTTAATAATTGTCGTAGGTTACTCAAATGAACTTATAATTAATGATAGGAGATGATAGATGGATTGATAAATCTTTTTCTTAATGAATTATAACTATCTGATATTATTTTTTTCTTAAAAATCTGAAATTTGAGTTTCTTCTATATTTAAAAAAAATAAATAAATCTTTTTGTGTGTGTGTTAATACGCTTCTTAGTTAATAAAAGATTTTTAACCCATGATCTAACCTGCCCAATGTTAACAATGATAGGCCGTTAAGCAATAAGTAGCATAATTAATCTTCATAATATACTATTTCATATGTACTTTTTTATATAATTGTATTTCAAAAAAAAAAAAACTATTTAATATTCGTCATAAAACCCAAATGTGTTTTTTAAAAAAAAAAATCAAAATACGTTACTTTTTGGGAAGTAAAAAAAAAAGAAAATCAAAGTATAATACTTTTTGAGTATAACATGTAGATATATATATCTATGGTATAACGTATGTAATGTATAAAGTGCATAGCTTTAGTTGACTAGGTTTAGTCTGTCAACCAATCTGTTTCTTTTGCTAATAGAGCAAATGAGGTAAATAAATAAACTATGAATGACGAGTAATGATAAAAAAAAATTTGAGAGAATTAATCCCTAAAATAAGTCTTATAGTGCTCAAATCGGTTTAAGCGGGTAAAATTCAGATACCGATGATGAAAAAAAAGTAAATAAATAAATTAGGCTCCTTTTTGTGTAGGCTCCGGCCCATTTTGCTTTGCTGGGCTTAAGTTGGACTTATATAATCCAAGTTTTTCTAAAGTTTTTCCCCCGATCACCGTATTTTTATTTTTTATGTTTTTATTTGCTTCTAAAAATGCGTGTATGCTTGGGGCATTGTCCAAAAGCGAGTCACTATTTATGTTTTTTATATAAGGGTTTAGATGAAGATTTATTTGTTATCCATAAAATAAGATTAAAATTTAGAATAAAGAGAGGATGAAGAGAGGGACACCATTTTTTTTAAGCCTGACAATAGATATGGAATAATTCTTTTTTCTTTTAAGGTCAAAATCATATAAAATAATAATAGTTTATAATTATTATTAATTATATATATAAACATGAATTTACCATTTCGGATTTCGTGGTCCTCCAATTGATGGAAACTGATTTCTCGTTGAAGTGAAGCGGCCTAATTCTGTATTGGTAAGATGTATATGTATTTTGTTCATCTCCTCAGTCTCTCATGATATCACTTGAAAGGAGAGAGATTGTACATAACAAGATCAGTACCGAATAGAGAGTGATTGGACTACCCAGAACTACTCTTAGCCACATGAAAAAAAAAAAAAAATGGTTCTATCAAGATCTTGTGTCCAGAAACCAACTTGACAGCATCTGTACCATATTATTCGGTTGATACGTCAATATTTTTGCCAGTTTATCTTAAATAATTAGGAGCAAAAAAAGCAAAATCTGGAAACCAAATGTCTCCCTTCTGCATTCAGTTCAACCATTCCCTAGCACTCATGCATCTTAGTGGGTCTATATCATACAACCCACCAGTCACATGAGAACCTTAAATTATAATCTTAAACATTATTAAACCACACATTTAAGAAGCGTGATTAATCATCCATAAGTGAAGACATAATTTCTGAGGAGGGTATGATTCGTATAATCGAGCAATTTTATTTATCTAGGTGATTCTGATATTTAATTTTTAATTATATTATTTTTTTTAATTTGATGTTAGCACATTTTTTGTTTGACAAAAGAAAGAGCACCAGCGTCACTATGGAAGAATCTCTCCTTACGACAAAAAATTATTTTTCAAATTATCTTTCATATTGTCTCTATTTTACAATTTCATCAGCAATTTCATGGGTTTCGAAAATCATGCAAGAAAAAATTATCTCCATCCTAGTTTCTTATCAATCACTTCTCTCTCTCTCTCTCTCTCTATGTTAGGACATAGGACTAAGACCAACGAGGGGGTGTGCCAGGGTTTGATTATATTCAATCCCTGTGAGATTCGAATAGTAAATAGACGAGACGGTCCTTGGTCCAATTCTGTGGAACACCATAACCCTATTCATGCAGGTAGAAGAACTGTGAGATTCGACCAAGATTAGGATTAGCAGTGATAAATGAGTCCTCCAAGGGATAATCGCCAAACATGTCCTTGTTCAGAGCTTTCCATGCCTAAGGAACCATTTCATATACATCCTCGCGAGCAATTTTCTCGGTGATTGTTAATTATTTTGTATGATAATATGACATTCAAACACCAAAAGCTAAAGTTGTATAAATTAAATATAACATATATATATATTTCTTTGTAACCAAAACTCAATTTAACCATAACTAAATTTAGGACGCACAACTATATCTAATCTTGAGCATGGGTCAAACTCAGACAAGCATTACTAGCATTTTCTAAAAATTATGCTCAGTCCAAGCAGTAATCTATCTTTAGAATCCATTCCAAGTCGACGCCAAAATACAAAACCCTTCCCTTACGTTATGGCGGTGGATGTGTCTCATTTTCAGGGGTGTCTTCAATCCTCAATGTTCTTCACGGGCTTGGGGGTTGAGCTTGTGGAGGATGACCCATGTGTTGCGCTGCCCAAGTATATTGGCCCATGAGCTCGTCAATTCTCTGGCTTGTAGTTTGGTGAATGGACCTTTCTTGGGGCCCCACCCGCACCTCGATTCCGCTAGCCCAATTGGAAGCAGTATTGGACATTTGTTCGTCTTGTCCCCCTCTCTCTCTCTCTCTTTGGGTATTTTGATCATCCGGTATCCAAAATTTTATTCCGACTAATCCGGACTGAGAAATCTGTTAGACTTCAATTAAGGAAGTTCTCTCCCAATAATGTTTTTTCCGTACTCAGTGGGAGTCGAACTCCCAACCTAGTTAAGGGACAAAGGTGTCATTCCTACCTACGCCAACATATGTTGGTTCCCTCTCTCTCTCTCTCTCTCTTTAATAATCATTCAGTATACAGAATCATATTTCAATTAATTTGATTCGAATATTATTGGACCAAATTTAGAAGTTTCCTCTCTCAATGTAGGTTTTTCCATTCCCAACTTTCGAATTTGAAATTTAATTAAGAAATTTAGTATTCTTACCTATTAGACTGATTGTATATATATATTTTTTTGTTATACAAGAATTTGATTCTGGGAATACTAGATTGAGAGAGATAAATTTATACAATTAGACTGTTTCCTTAAAAACGACCGAATGTTATTACCTCGTTTGTTCTTTGTTATTACATGTCTCCTTTAGTAAGCACAAAAATGGCAGTGTCTTATATATTGTGTAGCGCACACATTATATTGCTATGGTTGTGCAAAATTTACTTTTGATTTTATATTTATTTTGTTTTCCACTAATCAAATTATTCTTTTAAACATTTGGTGGGTGTCAACTAACAAAAATTAAATTACTTACTTCACACAATAGGAATATAGAGCAAGTAGCTTAGGGAAAAGTAGATTTACTTCTTTTAAAGAAAGAAAAATATAAAATTAAAAATTAACTAAACTAACAAATTAATTCAAGAAAATAAATAATTAACTCATGATAAATAAATAGTACAAAATTAGAAAAATAAAAATCCATAGAAATTCAATTTCTAACCAAAGGAATTATATCCACTTGGATTCATTCAATTGATTATCGATATGAAAATGAACTCAATAAATTATAAATAAATTAATTATAATTATTCAACGATAGCTGAACAACTAATCTATCCTTATTTTGTCGACAATTAAAAGAAATTTATTAATTATTTCTCTAATCGAAAGATAAGTTTAAAGAAAATCATAGGATTTAGTTTCAATAGTATTAAAAACTAAAGAAACCCAATTCTAATTAATAAATACACAAATGAGTTTATTTAAATTAAATTATTTAATTCCATAACATTGATTAGATTACTTGTGAGATCGTGAAATTATATCATGTGCCACTATACTAAAACAAACAATCAATTACGAAATTATTGTTTTAATTTAGAATTATCAAATATTGACCACTATTTAATAAACCATAAACAATCATAAACACGAGCATTGGAAATAAATAAATACCTATGAATGGTTGATGTAATATAATCAATTAGATCTCACAATAATTAAAATTCAATATTTCAATAATTTTTTAACCAGAAAAGAAAATTAGAAGTAAGCCACAGAAGGAAAAGGAGCACAAATTAATAAATTTCTATAGAAAAAACAAAAATAGAAATACCTTCTTCCCCTTTTTGGAGGCGTTTAATGCCCCCTTTATGTAAGGCCTGGGGAGGGGGGATATCATATGTTATGAAAAATTTTCTTAAATCTTAGAATACTATTTAAAAAAAAAAAGTCTTGCTAATGTGATCTGTAAAAAAAAAATAAACAAATAAAAGATAGAATATTTTTACCAAAACTTTGTTGATTTTACATAAAAAATAAACAAAAAGCAAATACTTAAACTCACCCTTTTGAAGAAAATCAAATATATCGCCAAAAACACAAACATCATATATTTCCCCTCACACCAAAATGCATTGTACTCGATGTATGTTAAGTCAAAAGAGAAGAACAAAAGCATAAGGAAGTAAAAAATAAGTACCAAATAACTAAACTTCCCTGGAGTGGGGGGAATGGTAGGGCAAATCTAACGAACCAAAAGAAAGCCATCATATTTCACTCCAACCAAGAGAGACGCTCGTCTATGGCTTGTAAGAACTGCACACGCGACTCAGAGGAAGATGGGCCCATTGCATCCTTGGTACCTCTTTCGGACCTCAACTGCGAAGAATCCAACATGACTACCCACTTGTGCTGGCGAGGGGGGAAGCACCACCTTCCCTTTTGCAATCCTGGACCAGATACGAGTAGGCTTAGGCCGAGATGGGGGTGGTGCAGGGATCGGAGGAGGTGGAGACCTTGGTTTAGACGGTGCACGGCTACTTGAAGCGGTGTCTTTCGTGACAGGTAAAGAGGACTCGTTGAGACAGAGAGGGAGAGAGAGAGAGGAATTCTGTTTCTCAGGGATAGTTCAAGCGGTAAAGTCTCTCCACTTCTATTCTCCCTTCTCCGATTCGAATCTGCTTAGTTGTATTTCATTGTACCAAAAAAAAAAAAAAAAAGAGAGAGGATTTCTCTATGAGTTGGGCTCCATGAGGATAGCCCATGTGTTGCCTGCACAAATAGATTGGAACGTCAGCTCTGCGTATAGGCCAAATCTCTGGCTTGTGGCTTGGTGAGATGGACCCTTCTTGAGGCCCTGCCTGCATCTTTCTTTGGCTGTATGCAAATTGGAAGCAGCAAAGGCGTTTGTTGGTTTGGTCTCTTGTTTCTTATTGCGTGTTTCTTATAGGAGATGCATTATATTGCTATGGTTATACAAAATTTTCCTTTGGTTTTATATTTGTTATGTTTGCCTGTGATTAAGTCATCCTTTCTTATGGTAAGTGATGATGATCCTTACTAAAAAACTTCATTGGAGATTCTTTTCACAACAAAAAAAATACATTTTTAGCCACGGATTTTTACAACGGAAAAAATTTATCACTATTTTGCAACGAATTTAGTGACGAAAATATTTTTGTCGCTAATTTGTCACAAAATTTACGATAAAAAAGAAGTCGTGGCTAAATTAGCGACGGGCACATCATTCATGGCTAAATTCATCGTTAATTAGTGACGAAAACGTTTTCGTAGTTAAATTTGTCGCTAATTGGCGATAAAAAATTTTTCGTTATAAATTTCGTCACTAATTAATGACGAATAATATTTTGTGACTAAATTTTGCCACGGATACAGTTATCCGTAGCTAAATTTAGCGACAAAAAAAGTTTGTGACAACTTTCGTCGTTAAATTTAGCAACAAAAAAATTTCATGGCAAATTCTATTGCTAATTAGTTATAAAAATTTTCCGTCGTTAAATTCGTCGCTAATTAGCCACGAAAAAATATTTGTCTCTAAATTTAGCAATGAACTCTAAAATTCGTGATTAAATTTGTCACTAATTAACCACAAAAAAATATTTATAACTAAATTTGTTGCTTATTAGCCACAAAAAAAGTATTCGTGGCTAAATTCGTCGCTAATTTATTATCTATATTTCAAAATTTAAGACTAATTTCGTAACTAAATTTTTTTTATACTGTATTAAGAAATATTTTCAACCGTGTCCCCCCGTTTTAACCAATTCTGAATAACGAAATTGAATTAAATATATAATAAATATTATAATTTTCACCAAATTGAGAATTTACAACAATAAATAATTCAATCAATTTGTAACAAACAATTTTCAATAAGTCACATTGTGAAGTTCATCATTTATGTTTTTCATTTTCTATATCCGTTCGTTTCTCTCATATAATTTAATCGTATTTGAAAATTCATTTGTTCATTTTTATTTGTCATTGTCAAGGAAAATAATAGATGATACATCCATATCCGACGATCTATCTCGTTTGTCAAGTAGATCAAACATTATTTTTCAGAAATGAAGATAATATACGGATGGCACGAATGGTTACTGATAGGTGATTATCAATTTTTAAACTATTTTATGGATTCAAAAAAATAAAATAATAATGAAAAATAATAATAAAATAATAAAATAAAAGAAAAAAGAAGAAAACAAAATATAAAATGTAAATTTATATAAAAAAAGATTAAATTAGCGACAGATTTTGTGACGCATTTATAAATCTGTTGGTAAGTCAGCGACGGATCAAGAAATCCGTTGGTAAGTTAGCAACGAATAAGGTATCCGTAACTAAATTAGCGACGGATTAAGCGACGAATTTATATCTGTCGCTAATTTAGCAACGAATTTTCATATCCGTCGCAAAACCATATGAACAAATCAATTTATTATGTTATAATATTTCAAAATACCATTTTATTTTATTTTTTATTTTTTATTTTTCTAAGAATAATATTAATATATTTTTTAATTAATTTATTATTTTATTTTAAATTAGTATTTTATTATTTTTTATTTTATTTATTATGAAAATGTTTTGGTGTGTTATTAAATTGGTGCTAAGAAACAAAGCGGGAAAAAAAAAATTTAATTAAATTGGTATTAGCACAGAAAATAATTTTTGGCGTGAAAATTTTTTTGTAGAGTTATCATTAAATTAAATAGATAAATCTTGTAAATTAAGTGGGTTTAGGGTTTTAGTTTTTCTTTAAAATTTATATAAAATTATATAATATTGATAATTATATAAATTACTAATTTAATATCATTACATTATTTAAATTAATAATATTAATAATTTAAATTAATAATTTCATTTTATTATATTATTCACGGGCGCCGAGCAATGCCGCCCCCGCCACTGTGCAGGCAAGCGCACGCTTGAGCGGGCGCCCACGCATGTATGCACGGGTGCTAGCCCATGCCACTGCGCAAGCAGGCGCGCACCTCGCATGGACACGCACAGGCGAGCACAGGCACGGGCGGGCGCCAACAAATGCATGCATGGGTGCCCACCCACGCCACTATGCAGGCAGGCGCAAGCTTGCACGGGCGTTTGCGCATGCATGCACGGGTGCCAGCCCATGCCACGTAGGTGCGCGCTTCACATGGACACGCATAGGCGAGCACAGGCACGGGTAGGCGCCAGCGAATGCACGCATTGCCGCTCGCCCACGCCACTATGCAGGCAGGCGCACGCCTGCACGGCCGCCTGCGCATGCATGCACGGGTGCCAGCCCATGCCACTGCGCTGTCACTGCGCAGGCAAGCGTGCGCCTCGCATGGACACACATAGGCGAGCACAGGCGCTGGTGGGCGCCAGCGAATGCACGTATGGACGCCCGCCCTTCATCTTTTTTTTTTATATATATCAAAAAATGAATTTTTTATCAGAAATGCTATTGAAGGGATTTAAATCTTGGATCCCGGATTTGAACATAAGACATGTCAACCACTGCACCGCTAAGTCTTGTGTGATAATATTTCTTTTTATTTCTTTTTTCCTCCTGAATGTCATTTTTTTTCTATTCTCACTTTTTTTTTACTTCCTGCTTATTTTACTCTCATCTCTATTTTTGGGTTTTTTTGTTTTCTATTCTCATTGAAATTTCTTTTATATTGAAACCAAATATTTGAATAATAATTATTTTGAATGATATGAATAAATTATGATTAATTAATATTATATATTTTGAACAATAAATATTTTATGATTAAATATATAGATTTTTTAAATTATTAATTTATTATAATTTAAACTAATATTAATAATTATAATTTTATATTATTAAGATGCCGTCATCCATTTTTAAACTATTCTATGAGTTCAAAAAAATTAAATAAAAATGAAAAAGTATAATAAAATAATAAAATAAAAGAAAAAAGAAGAAAATAAAATATAATATTAATATATTTTTTAATTAATTTATTAATTTTTTATTTTTTATTATTTTAAAAATTATCATATTTATCATTTTTAATTAATATTATTTTAGATTGGTGTTTATAGCTTTTACAGATAATCACTAAAAAAAGTTATTATATTTATTAATTTAAATTGTTACTATATATTATTTTATTACTATTAGAAAAATGTGAAGGAAAATAATAAGTAAAAAAAAAAAAATTTATATCACATACTAACATTTGGCTTGGTAGTTATATGCTTTTACAGGTTTATGCTTGTGTAGGAGTTCGAACCACGGTGGAGGCAAAGCGGAGGCATTTTTCCAAGAATTAAGTGAGGAGGGCCGGCGTTGGAGCGGGCATGTGGGCGGGCGTGCTTGCAGGCGGTTGCCAGCTCGGGCGGGCGGGCGCGCTTGTAGGCTAGTGCTAGCTTGGGTGGGCGGGTGGGCTCGCGGAGGCATTTTCCAGGAATTAAGTAAGGAGGGCCGGCGCTGGAGCGGGCGTGTGGGCGAGCGCACTTGCAGGCTAGTGCTGGCTCGGGTGGGTGGGTGGGCTCAAGGGCGGGGGCCTGTCCAGGCACGTGCGCTCCCTTGGGCATTTTGAATATAGCGACGAATTTGGAATACGTCGCTAATTAGCGACAGACTTTTTTTGTCATCGCTAAATTAGCGACGGACTTTTTTTTCGTTGTTAAATTAGCGACGGATAATTTTTTCGTCCCTAATTTAGCGATTGATAATCTTTTCGTCGCTAAATTTAGTGACAAATTTTAGATTTTCGTCACTAAATTTAGCAACGAATTTTTTTCCGTTGCTAATTTAGTGATGGATAATTTCTCGTCGCTAAATTTTGTGATGAATTTTAACAACGAAAAATTATTTATCGCTAAATTTAGCAACAAAATTTAGATTTTTGTTGTTAAATTTAGCGACGGATTTCTAATTTTTATCGCTAAAATTTTGGGATACGTTATTAGCGACGAAAAATTTTTCGTCGCTAAATCCCTTGCTAATGTTTTTAGCGACGAATTTTTTAAAAGTTTTCATTGCTTAATTTGTGGCTAAAAGCGTGTTTTTGTAATGTTTGTATCATGCTCTCCTGAATTGGAATTTGTTGCTACTCCCATTTTTAATCTATTCGGATAGAGAACGTAAATTTTATACTTTTTCTTGTTTATTAATTATTAATGAATAAATGATTTTTAATCTATTATGTGATCTTCTCTCATTTTAGTAATTCTAGTTTTGGTATGAATGGATTTGGAAAATCTACTCGATTAGAAAATAAATACATATTTGATTTCATATAAAAAATTTTATAAATTTTATTTTTATTTAAAGACATTGATTTATTTAAATGGATTTCTATTTTTAATTCTTCTATTTTTAGGATGACCCATTAGTAGTGGCTAGGTTGCAGCTCAGACAGTCACGGTTTGTCTTGTCAGATTAATCTAATTAAGCAAATGATTAAATCTAGTTTTCACTTAAATTTTCATATCAAAATACCAATTATACTATTTTCATTTGTTAGTATCATTATAACCATTTATTACATGATAATTAAACCACATAGTAAAGTTTTTACTATGATTTACTATAAAGTTTCAATATTTAACTTCTTCCATGATTGATTTGTTTTTCAAATATGTTGCATTCACTTCATATGAAATAGTACATAGGATATTAGAGTTTAATATTAATATATATATATATATATAAATGTATGATAATATATACGTACACTCGCAATTGAGTTACTATTGAGTAGTATATATTGAATAGTATGTATTTATAGTATTTGTCATCTCTTTTAAGAATAATATTTAAAAAAATAATATTAAGTTATGTAACAATAAATTTAAAGTTGTACTACTCACTAACAATATCGTGTTTATTAGTTATACTACCCACTAACAATATCCTTCTCACCCACTAACAAGTGATATGATATGATAAAACAAACATTTGCTCAATTGCTCAATTACTATTGTTGACATTTAGGCACCAAGACAACGTTAATGTTGCTAGGGGTAAAAATAAAATTTATGTTACACTAGTAATATTATTCTTGGATAGAGATACTCAAGGCCAGATTTAATCTAATTCAATAATTAAAGTAACCAATCTTAGAAAAATATAATTAATGTTTAGGTAATATCTCTTGGTTCATTCCGTTAATTTTACAAGTAGTTTAACAAAATTTGACAATAAAGTATTTTAAACTTTTCGCCCCAATTTTATCAAAGGCAAAACATTATACACATTGAATTTTATTTTCCAAGCGGTTTGATTAATTTTGTTAAAGTCATCGTATCATCTTCCAACTATCTTGTAATGAGACAATGGATTTTATTTGAATTTGATGGTAAGGTGGTTTGATTTTCCTAACACAAAGTCAATTTAATTTAATAATTATTTTAGATTGTTTTTGTTTAAATAGAAGTAAGCAAAGAGAGTAAAAAAGAAAAAAAAAAAAAGAAAGAGAAATAGACATATATCAAGTAAATAACATGATAATTTGGTGTCAAAACAAAATTTTCCGCGATTGAAACAAAAAACAAATAAAAAATTTTGACGGTTGATTGATACCAAAATGTAAAATGTTTTTGGAATTTTAATAAAATTTACTGCCCAATTTTTGCGAGAATTGTTTCATTGATTAAATATTATTATAATTTTTAAATAATAATATTAATAATTTAAAATAATAATATATAAATTACTAATTTAATAATATACTAATTTATGCGGGCGCTTCCATGCATGCATGCCCCATGCGAGGGCGCCTGCGTTGGCATGGCCGGGCACCCGCGTAGGCGCTTGCATGCGTTGTTGCCCTACACGTGGGCATATGCTACCCATGCCATGCAGGCATCCGCGCACACATTCACACGGGTTACCATGTAAGTCGTGTAGGCGCCTGTGTAGGCATGCGTCATGGGACGAGCGCCACCTTTCAATCAATAATCCTATAATTAATATATAAAAAATTTTAAATATGAATTATGTAGAATAATGGTATAATTAATATTATTAATTTAAATAATGTAATAATATGAAATTAAAGGTTTTTAATGTAATTTAGTAATAATATTGTAACATAACATAGTATTGTTACAATGTGGTAATGTTGTAGTAATAGTTGGTAATAGAAACAAAAATACAAATGAAAATACAAAATTTTTTATGATGTAATAAAAAAAGAACGGTAGATTAAGATGAAATTAAACTCTAAGGTGGTAAAAATTTGATAATCTAAAGGCGGTAAAAAGGTTAAAAAAAACAGAAAAAATTGACGGGTTTTTGAAATTTTTGAAAATTTATTTGGACGGTGAAATAAACCGAATATTGTATAAATCATTCTCTCTGAACCCTCTTTCCCTTCCTCCCCTCAAAACCTCTCCTCTCCACTCAAAACTCTCGCTTGTGAATCAACCAAAATTTTCATTGAAACAGGTAATCACAAATTTTTTTTAAAATAAAATTTGGATTATACTATATTTTAAAATATTTTAAATTTTCACAAATTGTGCTTATTTTGGATGAATTAAACGAAGAATGAGTATTTTTACTAACCATGAAGAATCACAATCATTCCAGAGCAACTTGACTTTGAAGAAACCCAATCATCTGGTTTAGTACAGATTTAAGTACGAATATTATTTTTTTATTTCAACACAATATTACTAATTTCATTTTCATTTTTGTTTTTGAATAATAATTCAAATTATTTGTATTTTTAGCTCCCAACCAACAATCATTATTTTTACGTGACTGCATCCAAAATATAATATTTTTATTTATAACAATTTTTATTTTTATGAATGAATTGACATACTCCATCCAGAAAAGATAATAATTTTTTATAACCTTTTTTATGAATAGATTGACATGAAAGTTGATGTTGCGACTGAAATATTTTTGGGATAGAAGATATGCTGAAGAGAAGAGAAGATATATAGTTATTTGATATGTAATATTTTTTTTTCTTACTCTATTAATGTATCAATCATTCTCAATAATACAAGGTGTTACATTATTTTAGTAATTTCTTTATTTTATAGTTTATAATATTTCCTAAAATGCCAGCATGTGTGGTAATCGTACAGTATGTGATAAGTGACAAAGTAATATTTGGTAACGAATAAATGACTGTAGTAACCGATATAAAATATGAATATATGTACTAACCGACCATAAATGACTAACCAATGATAAAATATAACAATTGTGGTAACGAAATCGTAACGAAGTCGTAATCGAGTGGTAACCAACGATAAAAGTTATAACATTTCCTAACATATGAATAATCGTCTCTAAATGGTAGTTACATTTCTTAACAGTTATGTGGTAACCGACGATAAAAAATAATACTTATACTAAACGAATGAGTGATAATAACCAAGTGCTAATTAAAATCAAGTAGTAACTGAGTCGTAACCAAGTAGTAAACGAGTGGTTACTGACGATAAAATATAGTAATTTTTACTAATACTTAACATAATTTTACCGACACTTTCTAACCATCACTATAAATATATGATATGCTCCAACGATAATTAATATTATCGGTATAAATCTATCCCGACCGGTGGTTAGCCAACTAAAATCATATCCGTTGGAGAAGAATCTGTCAATGGTTTTAGTTGATTTATCAGACGGTTTTCGTCCATCTGAATAAGTCATTGATTTTGTTGTGGAATCATCTTTCATCTCATCTCCAAATCTTTTTAGTTGGTTAATAACAACCAATACTTTTGAAATATAATCTCAAAGTTTTTCTGAATCTTTCATTGTAAAGAGCGAACTCACCCCTTAGGGTTTGAAGGCTTACCTTGTTCACCTTGTCAACTCCCTTGAAGGAGTTTTGAAAAATGTTTCAAACTTTCTTCAAAGCTGTTGCACCTACAATTTTCTCAAATCACATCTCATCTAAATTTTGGGGGATAAGGTTGAGAGCCTTTATTCCTCTTTTTTAATACTTTGAAATGCTTCGTTTTAGATTAGACTTGAATTGCCTTCGCCACTAAACTCTACAAACCCTTTCTCCACTGGTTCCCAAACATCAGATACTCCAACAAAAGCCTTCATACAAATACACCAATTTTTTAAATTTTCTTCGATGAGTGTTGGAATTACAAAAAGAGATCCATTTAATATCATCTTTACAACAAAATTAAGCAAATTTGCTCTCACACCAGTTTGCTGGGTGGTGGTTCAGTGATAATGGACTAAAGTTTTAAAACCTTATTGAAGTTTGAACTTTTGAATTCCAAAAACACAAAATCACAAGAGGGAAGAGAGAGAGAGGAAAGAATAAGAGTTAAAATCTACTTGAACTCTTTTTTTTTTTTGTATTGATAGAATGAATTTGTTAAGATTTAAGCGATTCTTACAACTGAGCATCAATGTGTGTTTATATTCTATTTTAACCTAAGCTTATATTCAATACATCTACCCAATATTAAGACTAAGTACATCAAGAAATCTAACAAAATCACATGTAAATATTTTTCTAACCACAAAAAAAATATTATTTTTTCACATTGTACGCATATTCTTTATTTTTTTATCTTGACTTTTTGGTATTTTGTGAGACTTTTGCATTTATATGGCTCTCTTTATTTCCATATCTGTAATGCGATTTGATTTTTCAAACTTCTCAATAATGTTAGTTCAAATTAATGGTCATTTTATCTGCATAAATCTAGTTTCCAACAATTGACACCATTTTTTAAAACCTTTGTCAATATTATTAATGTTAAATTCAATATCCAACGACTCAAATTTTTAATTGTGGTGTACAAATATAAAATTTTTTTATTTAAATAGTTACTCTGTCGATATTTTTGCAACTTTATCTTAAACAATTAGGGGCAAAAAATGCAAATTCTGGAAAGCAAATATCTCCCTTTCGTATTAAGCTCAACCAATCCCCAACACTAAGATTTGGTGTCCATTGAAACAAACATGACAAGAAACCTTTTTGAAATAATTTAATAAAAAGAAAAAAACACATAAACACAGCGGCGAATAGAGGAAATTATTGGAAAAAAAAAATGCAGAGAAGAGCACAATCCCAAGAGCCAAAGCAAAGTAGAGGATTGATCAATCCATTGGAACTGGCTTGACTAGTAATGAAATGAGATGGTCCTTGGTCCAATATTGTGGATCACCATGTCCAGCTCCATATTGGTAAAAGCACTGTGCAGTTCGACCAAGATTAGGGCAAACGCTGATAAAGGGTTCTTCAAAGGGATAATCACGAAACATGTCCTTGTTTAGGGTTTTCCACGTTTGGTGAACCAACCCATTTATGTACTCTCTAGCTATTTCCTCTGATGCACCGGTGTTGTTCATGTAGCATTGAATTGACTTCAAAATATCCCCTCTCGCCAACTCATCCTAATTTCAACACCAAAAAATAACCTTGACAACCTTTTATGACTAAATAATCCGTAAATATTGTATATTAATATTTAGGATAAGATAAAATTAAGGGATTACCGACGAAGTTCCTAGGTCATTGGTGAGTCGAAGAAGCATGGAAGAGCAACGCATAATGCTATTTTATCATAGCATAAACTTTTTGGTGTTGTGGAGCATAAGGTCCCCTTTATTAGATTTAATTAATATAAGTGTTGGAAGACAAGTATTAAAAATTATATAAATTTATTGATATCAATTAGTTCAATCAATAAAAACTTTTAAATAATTTTGAGAAATTTTACAATGAAATCTGTCTATATAAAAAATTGAAAGGGTTTGTGGAGGGGAGCCTTTCTCATTATTTGCATGAAATTTGGTTTGAGATTTAACTAGACGTAGACGATCAAATTCAAACTTTATTTTTTAATTATCAAAATTCAATAATAATATTAAATCTGATTAAATTTTATCCGATCTGATTTGAATTTTAAGTGATAAAACTTTTTTAAAAATACAAAAATCAAAATCAAAAATTTATTTAAAAATATCAATATTTAACTATTGAACTAATCGGATATCTTAGTAATTGAAACTTACTTGAGACACAATTAGTTGGATATAGAAGGCCTTGAGCCTATGTGTTTTCTCTGTTGAGGTTTGGGATGTAAGGCCCACCAAAGGAATTTTTAAAAGGTCAAATCAGCTATTAGCCTCTCATATTTTGAGATTTTTAAATTTTTATGAGATTCTACTTCTTTTTTCCCTTAGAAATTCATGTGGACGATTTTGTTCAACAGTTATCTGCACCTTCTGGAAAATATTTCCTAGGACATTCAATTCGATGTATACTTTGTTTGTGGTCCTCTCTCTCTCTCTCTCTAAGGTATTCAAGTGAAACAGACGTTACACCTCTTGTGTGAACTTCCTGAGATTGTTCCTTCACGACCAACCTGTACCGTAGGCTCTAGAATCTTTCCTAAGACATCGATGTATACTTTAGCTCTCCCTCTCTCTCTCTCTCTCTCTAGTATTCAAATAAAACAGATTTTCACATCTAGTGTGAACTTCAAAAATATCCAACAGAGAGAGCTTTTTCCTTCAGGAATTACCTAAACCTCAAGTTTTTAATGTTGCGTCCAAGCAAACCCATGGATTTTTTTTCTCCTTTTTGATTTGATCTCTATTACATTTCTGGATGTGAAGCCTACAATTCCTTTATTTTGATATGCAGTACTAATAGATCTTATAATCGTTTGTTGTGTTCATGGGTTTGTATAGGTGCTTAGGGCAGGGGGATATGAGAAAGGATCCCTTCACTATTTTATACCATAGTAAAATTTGCTCTTCTCTTTGTCCCTACATGTAGACTTTAGAGCCTTCTGTGAATTATTTTTGCATTGAATTCTGTCTTCTTTACTCTTGTTGATTTTATTTTACTATATTATACCCTTTATCTTAGACTTACTTGGATTACTGGATAGATATTTGATGATAAAACATATTGATAATATTGTATAGGTCCATTTGGGAAAATTGAAGCTAAATTCACTAGAAATTCATGTAAATTTTTTAGTAAAAAAAAATCATTGATATAAGGGTATTTTTATGGAGAAATTGATTGTTAATTATAATAATTTATATTTCCTTAAAAATGATTTTAATTAACAATAAATTACAAATAAAATAAGATAAACTAAAAATAAAGTAAGATAAATTAAATCAAACAAGAAATCTATAAAAAGAAGTGGTAGTGGCTTACACAAAGAAGTCGGTAAAGCTATTTATTCAGTTCTCTACGGAGACCGTCTTGAGGGCATAAACTTTTGGTGTTCGAGCATAAGTTTTCTTTTTTTTTTTTTTTTTATTCTTTATAGTTTTAATTAATAAGTGTTGGTAGAGAAGTATTAGAAATTATAGGAATTTATTGATATCAATTAGTTCAATTGATAAAAAACTTTTAAATAATAATAAGAAATTTTACAATGAAATCCGGCTTATATAAAAATTGAAAGAGTTTATTGAGGGGAGACTCTCTCATTATTTGCATGAAATTTAGTTTGGGATTTACTTAGATGTTGATGATCAAATTCAAATTTTTGATGAAACTATGGAAATTTGATAATTATATTAAATTTGACTAAATGATTTGAACTTTTAAGTGGCAAAACTTTTATGCATTTGCTTTTGTCATACACAAAAATCGAAATAAAAAGTTTATTTAAAAGATATCAACATTCAAGTATTGAAACAATTAGACGTTGCTCAAATTGAAACTTACTTGAAACACAATTAGTTGGATCCAGAAGGCCATAAGCCTATGTGTTGTCTCTGTTGAGGCTTGGGATGTAAGGCCTACCCTAGGAATTTGTAAAAGTCTAAATTAGCTATTGTCCTTCTATTTTAGGATACCCATGCCAGTGTCCACTACAACGTGGTGGGTTTTTTTATGTGTTTAGAGAAGCCAACCAATGCACTGACTGATTAGTGGCATACGTGCACTAATTTTAGTATTGGCTGTATTATTTTGCAGTCTCCCTCGCTAGGATTGAGATGGGTATTGCGGAAGGATTGGCAGGGTTTCCCCGCGCCGAGAATGTGTGGCTTGATTTGGGGCAATGAGTATTTTGTTGTGTGTTAGGTCTTGGGGCCTTGGTCACTTGCATGACAAAATAATAATAATAATAATAATTGAACAAATAATACAATTAGGAAATACCGAATTTTTGAATGGCCAGCCAACCAAATATGATGGCAGCCGCTCAACGAAAACATTATCTTAATCTGCATCAGAACATACTCGATAAGGGCCATATGATCTCGTTTAGTAGCTGAGTGCAAGAAAATTTGTATTTGTTCATCTCTCTCTCTCTCTCTCTCTCTCTCTCTCTCTCTCTCTCTCTCATGGTATTCAAGCAGAAGACCTGTCCATTTTCTTGTCTGAACTTCAAAAGTGCCAAATAAAGAGAGATTGTACTGCCATGAACTGTCGTCTGGTTCTTATTGTCGCATCCAAGCGAAACCAAGATTTTATTCTCTCCTTTTTTCTTTTTTGGTAGAGTCAAATATTTATGGTGCTCATCAGTTTGGAGGAAAGAGTCTGGCTCACATTTGGAAGATGAGAATATTTTTCTTTTCATTTTTGGGTTATGTGAAAAGCAAAATCACAAATTTACTGATTCCCTTCACCTGTCGGAAATATTTGTTTTAGGGGGTAGTAATCGTTTCATTTTTAGCCACAGAGTAGAAACAATATCTAGGTCAGCATCAAACTAAGATGCCATGTCCATAATGACAGTAACAGTACCATAAATTATTCGGTAGACACGCCCAAAAGTAATTTTAAAACTTTGTTATCAAGCACAGGTTTTTTTTTGGTGATGAAAAAAAGGTTTTAAATCTCCTAAAATATTAAAATAGGTTATTGTGCGTTGAAATCACCTAAAAAGGTTCATGTGCACGATCCTTTTTTTTTTTCCATAGAAATTCATGTGGATGATTTTGTTCAACAGTTCTACACCTTCTGGAAAGTATTTCCTAGGACATTCAATTCGATGTATACTTTGTTTGTGGTCCTCTCTCTCTCTCTCTCTTTAAGGTATTCACAAGTGAAGCAGATGTTACACCTCTTGTGTGAACTTCCTGAGATTGTTCCTTCATGAAAAATTATGGTTCACATTTGGAAGATGAGAATATTTTTCTTTTCATTTTTGGGGTATGTGAAAAGCAAAATCACCAATTTACTAGTTTCCCTTCACTCGTCGGAAATATTTGTTTGAGAGGATAGTAATAGTATCATTATTAGCCACACAATAAAAACAATATCAAGGTCAGCATCAAAATAAGATGCCATGTCCACGATGACAATAACAGTGTCATATAGTATTCAGTTGATACGCCAAAATGTACTTTTAAAACTTTGTTATGGCTTTTTTGTGATGAAAAATAGGAATAAAAAAAAAAGAAAGAAAGTTGGTCACCCCATCATAAATCTTAGGGATAGAGGTTTTTATTTTTTTACAAAAAATTAATTTTCTCAATGAAAAAATCTCCTAAATATTGAAATAGTTTATTGTGTTTTAAAATCACCTAAGAATATTTAAGGGAAAGGAACTAATTATAGATTGTGCTTGTTATAATTATTGAGGATTAAAACATATTCATTTTCAAGAGTAAAAATAACAAATATTCATTCTTATATGATGATAAAAATTGCTGGCAAACGTCTGATTGTTAGCATTCATGATTATCATCTGAGGGTAACAAAATTTTACTCGCAAAAGGCATATTAATTGTTGTCAAATAATTACTCGCAAAAAAGGTAACTTCATACCAAAATTATTATTTATAATCATTTTTAATCCGATGAGGAAATAAAGTTTACTCTCGTAAAAGTTATTCATACCAAAATTATTATTCATTCCCTTTATGTGATTGAATTAGAAAAAAAAAATTATCTTAGACAATTTTTTAGATATAATTTTTATCTATTTCTTTTTATTGGAGAGATGAAGAGAGAAAGAAAATGGAGGGATAAAGTTGTCCTCATAATGTTTTTAATACAAAAAGGTAATTTCTATTTTGGTCGGTCAAGGAATTAACGAGTAATTTCTTGATTCACTTTAATGTCTTTGTAAGCAAAATGCTTAAAAGTAATCTCCTTTTGGGTATAAATTAATTAACTCTCGATTACCTGACTAAAACCAATTGTATGGCAATTGTAAATCTAGTATGTGAACTAGAGAAGACTATGGTTTGAGAATCATCGATTCCTGACTCCTAATTTAGAGGACTCAAAATCAAAATTTAAAAGGTCAATTGGGTTTCTGATTCTTAAACCATTGATTCTGATTACGAAATCGTCAATTCCAATTCTAATTTTGATACCAAAAGATTTTGGATTTGATTACTATTTCAAAATCAAAATTATAAACATTAAAAAGTAAATAATAAAAGATAGAAACAAATATAGATCTTTTTATAAAAAAGTGAAAAATGTGATTGATTAATGACAAAATAAATTTAATCATAAAACTATTATATCTTTTTTGTTGACAAAATCTTTTAACCGAATCAACAGTAAAGATTTAACTCCCATTTTAACGCTTCTCATGAAGATTAAATATTTATTACCCCTATTAAATTTGTAAAATAATTTATTTAAATTAATTTTTCTAATACAAAACTTATATAATTTTTGTAATTAAATTTTAATAATTATATTAGACTGGGTATTTACAAAAATAGATTTTTTTTTTTAATTTTTACCTTCAAACTAATAATAATTTTTTATTATTTTTAATTTTAATATCACTTATTTTGTAATTAACAAATTAAAAACATATGAATTGTTGGATGAAAGGACCACTCCTAAATTAAGCCCTTCTTGAGCGGCTTATTCTTTAGGAGTTGGACTGCATCCTCTTGGTAGACAAGATGGGGCACTTTCTCTTCTACAGTAATTAAGAGGGGCTTTCAATCTAACCCTTCCGACCCTATAAATGGCTGAGTATTCTAATATATTTTTCTATTATAGTCTTAGTTGTTTTAATATTAGTAAAATATTTTTCTCTATTTGTAAATGACCTAATTTTAAATTGTAAACTATATTTTAATAAGTATATTAAGCATAAAGTATTAATAAGTTTATTGGATATTGCATAATAACTTACAAATCACACAATACTAGATAAATTCATTGAACTAATATACGATTTAAAAAACTCCTTGAATCTAACCAATGTTAATGTTTGTTTGTTTATTTTTTTTTAAAAGAAAAATATTGTTTGAGAATTTCTAAAATTTTCTTTGAAAAACTTTTTATTGAGTGGAATTGAGTAAAAAAATAATTTCCATTTTTCTTTAAATTTTTTTTTTTTGGTGGGTCGCGGAATTAAAGAGTAGTTTCTTGATTCACCTTCGTGTCAAAGTAAACAAAATGCTTAAAAATAAACTTCTTTTGGGTATAAATTAATTAATTCTCGAGAGGACCATACTAAACCCAGCCGTATGGCTCTTGCAAATCTATTTGGCATCATTACCTTTTAAAAATAGAAGCGTACGATCGAATGTCACCGGATTCCAAAAGTAGTTCTTTCCCATACGCAGCACAAGCATGACCAGAAATGTTAACCACATTATCTTATGACCAGCACAAGCATTACCTTTTAAATGTCCATGCTTATCAACTTGGAACAAGATCTAATTCTGTGGAACACCATAACCATATCCATGCAGTAGAAGAACTGTGAGATTCGACCAAGATTAGGATTAACAGTGATAAATGAGTCCTCCAAGGGATAATCGCCAAACATGTCCTTGTTTAGAGTTTTCCATGCCTGAGGAACCATCTCATATACATCCTCGTGAGTAATTTACTCGGTGGCTATATTGGTATCCTTCACATAAGATGTTAAGATATAAAATAATTAATAACACATTTTATTACTAATTTAAACTTTTGAACCATAGACTATTTACACAAAATTAAAAGAAGGTATCAAGATAAAAGTGTGTAACTGTCATCTATATCAAAAGTTTAAATTAATGGAGATAGATGTTATTAATTATCCGGTATTTTTAATACTCTTTCATATGCTGTGCAGTACATTTAATCACGAGATACTATATTATATTTTGATTAATGACAGTCAACTTTAAAAGTTTAAAATAGTGAAAAAATGATTATTTATTATTTTGTATGTTAATATGACATTCAAACACCAATAGCTAAAGTTGTATAAATTAAATATAACAAATATATATATTTCTTTGTAACCAAAACTCAATTTAACCATAACTAAATTTACGACACACAACTATATGTAATCTTGAGCATGGGTCAAGCTCAGACAAGCATTACTAGCATTTTCTAAAAATTATGCTAAGGCCAAGAAGTAATCTATCTTTAGAATCCACTTCAAGTCAACGCCAAAATACAAAACCCTTTCTTATGTTATGGCGGTGCGTGCGTCTCATTTTCAGTGGTGTTTTTAATCCTCATTGTTCTATGGGTCAATCGTTGAGCTTGTGGAGCCAACTATATCTATGTACACATTAAATTATCTACTTCACACAATAGGAGTTTAGAGCGAGTGGGGTTATGTCCTTGGGAAAGGTAAATTTGCTTCTCTTAAGAATAGAAAAATACGAAGTTGAAAGTTAGTTAAACTAATGAATTAATTTGAGTCCAGACAAATAAATAGCACAAAATTGGAAGAATAAAAATAAATAGAAAATCAATTTCTAGTCAAAAGAATTATAACTACCTTAATTCATTAAATTGATCATTAATGCCAAAATGAACACAATAAATCATAAAAAAATTAGTTATACTTATTCAACAATCGTCAAACAACCAACCTCTCCTTACACTATTGGTAATTAAGAGAAGTTCGTTAATTAATTCTCCAATCGAAAAACAATTCTAAAGAAACTCGTATGATTTAGTGTTTCAATAGTATTAAAAACTAAAGAGACTCACTCTAATTAATAAATACACAAATGGGTTTATTTCAATTAAATTTTTTAATTCCATGACATTGATTAGATTGGTTGCAAGACATGAAATTATGTCAGTATTAAAACAAACAAATAATTATGAAGTTATCATTTTAATTGGCTATAGAATATTTCAAAATTATCAAATATTGATCACTATTATACAAACATAAGAAATAAATAAATACCTATGAATGGTTGATGTAATATAATCAATTAGATCTCATAATCATTAAAAATAAGATTTCAATAACCCATTGAGTTGAGAAAAAATTAGAAGAAAGGGGAAAAAAACACACACACACACAAAATAAATAAATTTCTGTAGAGAGAAAAAATAAATAAATAAATAAAAGAAGACATACCTCCCCTTTTTGGAAGCGTAGAATGCCCCCTTTATATGGGGGGAATTTATCATATGTTAGGAAAAATTTTCATCTTAGATGACTATTAAAAAAAAAAAAAGTCTTGCAAATGTGATTTGTAAAAGAAAAAAATTACCTAAAAGATAGAATATTACAAAAGATGGACTTTCCAAGAGTCTATCTCCTTAATATTAGGAACAGTCAAAATGCTGAACACACTCAATGTTTCCAAAATAGATTTCAGTCTTCTGCGTGCCCATATGCAAATAGAAAAGCACCGTTGAATTTGGCATCAAAAGTCTTTTAGTTAACTTAGGAAATCATATGCCCACGAACTAAAATGGAAGCATGGCTATCCCATAGTCTTCTCCTCTTATGCACAATGTCTTAAATTAACTCTTTTTTTTTTCACTTTTCTCCATAACTCTTCTCCACCAATTCTGAAACTATCTAATATCATAAAACAGCCATTAGTGTAATAAATTTTTTTTTTAGTTTTATATTTGTTATGTTTGCCTATAATTAAATCATCCTTTCTTAGGATAAGTGATGGTGATCCCTATTGAAAAACTTTATGGGAGATTGTTTTGTATCATGTTCTCCTGAATTGGAATTTGCTGCTACTCCCATTTTTAATCTATTCAATAGAGAACATAAATTTTAGATTTTTTTTTCTACCAAAAAAAAATTTTAGATTTTTTTCTTGTTTATTAATTATTAATGAATTAATGATCTTTAATCTATAAAAGAGACTGTGATCTTCTCTCATTTTAGTAATTCTAGTTTTGGTATTAATGGATTTGGAAAAATGTACGTGTTGAGAAAAATATATACATATTCGATTTTAACATATGAAATATTTTATAAATTTTATTTTTATTTAAACACCTTGATTTATTTAAATGGATTTTCATTTTTTATTCTTCTATTTTTCCGACGACCCATTAGTAGTGGGACAATTTGTTACTTGTCAACTGCGCAAACTATAATAAAATAAACTGCAAGTTTAACTATAGGGTCTATGTTAAAAGACAAGTGATTAAAGATTGGAGTAAGCTGAAAAGTTCAGGCTCTTTGCCACTAGGCTCTAGAGTTTGTAGTTGGGTTGCAGCCCAGACAGTCGGTTAGCCCGTGGCACACCCGTCCCCTCTGGGAACCAAACTTTTGCAGCCATTTGATCTATCACACAAGCTATCCATCCACTAATAAAAAAAAAACGAAAGAGTAAGAGATGTAAATGACAGAGATCCCTTATTTATTTATTTATTTATTTAATTTAGAGCACATCAAATAGATATATTGCATATCCCGTACGTAAGCACAAACCTCAAAGAGTCCATTTTGAAATAATTTAAAAGCACACAAGTACATACACACTCAACCGCCCAATGGAGGAAATTTGAAAAGTGCAAATTGGTGGTAAAAATAACCGACCATAGTTCTTACACAGGTGCGTAGTAAAGTTTGATTAGCACAATCCCAACTGCCAAAGCAAAGTAGATCATTGATTAATCGAGTGGAACTGGCTCGACTAGCAATGAAATGATATGGTCCTCGGTCCAATATTGTGGAACCCCATGACCATCTCCATATTGGTAAAAGCACTGCGCAGTTCGACCAAGATCAGGACAAGCACTGATAAAGGGTTCTTCAAAGGGATACTCGCCAAACATGTCCTTATTTAGGGTTTTCCATGTCTGGTGTGTCAACCCATTTATGTAGGCGCGAGCTGCTTCCTCGGATGCACCCGTGTCGTTCATGTAGCATTGAAGAGATTTCACAGTATCCCCTCTCGCTAGCTCATCCTAATTCCAACACCAGAAAAATGAAGTAAATAAATAAATCTTAAAAGCTAGTATTGAATTATCTAAATTTTAGCATGAGTCAAACTTAAACCGATTTTTCTAATTTTTTTGAATATTTTTAATCTAATCTTATAATTTTATCCTTAAAATTAGTCGATCAAATTTTAATTTTAACAAATTTTGTGATCAAATAATATGTAAACATTGTATATTAATAATTAGGAAAAGTTGAAATTAAGGGATAACCGATGAAGTTCCTAGGTCGTTGGTGAGTCGAAGAAGCATGGAAGAGCAACGCATAATGCCTGGAAGGTCATATATGTAATCTAAAGCCTCCTTGGATATATTTTCCGTGGTAGAGAAATAAGCAGTGAAGAGCCCAAGAGGGGCTGATATGGAAACCACAGCATTTTCAATGTACTCCTTCAAAGTTGGCTTGTATCCACTGTGGAACCACCTAGCCTCTTTGCAATATGCTTTGCACAGATTTGCCCACTAAAGTTTCAAAGAAATAGAGTTGAAAAAAATTAGAAACCAAAAGAAATGGGAAAAAAAGATTAAATATAAAATTTGCAATGTCATATGATAGCCTACCATTTTGCTTAGGTAAGGGAAGATGTTGAAGCCTTTTTCTCTAAGGGTCCAGTAGCCAATTTCATTGGTGGTATTGAACAATGCTAGTAGACATGCTTTTATTGTGTTCTCGGGAAGCTTATCAATTTCATTGATGTCCCATCTGGAAAGACGCAAAATTAAGTGGAATAATTTGTAAAATAAAAAAAACATTTTGTCATTAGAAATACCTTAGCAACACATTTGTTGAGCATTTCTCTATATTTGATTTCAAATAACGTGACTATATAAAACTAAATATGAATCGGTCAGAATAATATCAAATTAAAAATAACTATCGAATTAAAAATAACTTTTTGATATACTAACCCGTCGATCAAGTCTGTAAATAGCTCAACCTCTTCCAAAGAGCCATAAACATCGTACATATCATCGATAAGCGTAACGAAACAAATGATTTTGGTTTCAATTTCTCTGAAAGCTCCATATGGTGGCTCAAAGATCACGCCCAAACTCCAGAAGTAATGTTCCACCAATCTGTCTCTTGCAAAGCTTATCTTGTCCAGACCCATATCGACCCACCACCTAAAAAGAAAAGAAAAATTAACAAATAGATAAACTGAATCAGATATAAATTAACGAAATGTGCAAACAAACTATGGTCATTTTTAGAGTTACTAATTAAGGAACAATTGTTAATAATAATAGTGCATACCCAGCTAACTTGCTGACTTCCTTTTGATGAATTGACTGCACCATGTTGAAGTCCAATTTGGCAAATTCAAGTAAAAGAGGGTTCTTATTTGTTTCTTCCCTGTAAGTATCAATGAACCATCTAGCTTCCACTCTGTTGAGTCTCCAATGTAAGGGCATATCCAGAGCATGGTTCACTTTTCTGGCCATCGGTGAGTCCAACTTGGCTTCACTGAGGTCCTTCAAATGTTTTGTTGCAAACACTTTTGCATCATCTATGGTGTTTTCGTCTTCCTGACCAAAAAAGGAAGCTTCATACAAGCTAAGTATCCCTTTTACATGGTTGCACAAATCTGCCTTGAAATGACCCGTTTCATCCTTAAATCTGTCAAAAATTTCTGCAGCCACAAAATTTTCTCAAAATAAAAAATTTTGAAAATTCCCATTTTTTTAAATTTAAAAAGTAATCATAAAATTGATATCTCAACCTTGCTAGTAAGTTCACCGGAAATTGTGATGATTTAAAAGACTTTACCTTGTGGAATATGATATCCATGCTGTCTGAGGATCCTAAAATATAGGGCTGTGGAATGTAAATCATGGTGAAACAATGCATATTGATCATTGGTTTGGTTGACCACATCTTGTACTGCAGTCTTGATCTCTATCTCAAACTGATACCTGAGACCCAATCTTTGAACTGCGTCGATTAACTCAAGCCTCTCTAGTGGATCCATTGGTGCACTAATTTGGCATCTCATCTTCTCCTTCATTTTCTCATACTTGTCCGCATACTTCTCCTGCAATTCCATTGATTCAATGGAGCAATGAAGCAAGGAACCAATGATTTTTGCAATATGTAAAAAGCAAAACTTATATGCATAAACAAATCAATATAAATACTATTTCAACATTTGGACGATTAAAATAATATATCAGAACTTTTTTTCTTCCAATGAATATCTTTCATTATTCATGTTAATCAGAAAGAATCACATCAGTTATGAAAAATTTATCACCCACAATTAATTTGAATTACACAAAATAACAATAAAAAGATCATCTTGAAACCTATACTTGTTAGGAGAGGTAATAATTATGAAACATGAGCAAAGCCATGATAAATAAAAATGGAAAGATTTATACGGTATAATCGGTGTTTAGAGATTTCACGAAATTATAGTCCCAACAACTAGGTGTGTAATCCGCCGACCGTCTGATGATTTTAGGGTGGTGCTTATTGGAAGAGAGAGAGGACAAGCGAGCTGAAGCAGCCATTTGAAGTTTTTCTACTAACACAAACTCTTGGGAACGTTTTTATTCGGTTTTGATTGTCTCAGCTTGTGAAACGGAGAATACTCCCCCTATATTTACTACTTAACACACACACACACAAATATATATATATATAAATATGGTGAGCCCTATTTCACGTAGGCTTGGTTGTCCTCCACGTGAGAAAGCGAGTGATGGTTGCCCTCCCACGTGACACATCATTCCTTTCGTTTAGATTTTTTTATATTTTTTTTATTTCATCATTTTCCATGTCATCTCACTTAATATCTCTCTCTCTCTCTCTCCCTTTTTCCGTCCTATCTCTCCACGTCACCTCTCTCTCTCTCTATTACAAATATATTTTTTTATTTTATTTTAATTTAATATATTTAATTAACAATATAGATTTAAATGTTTAAATTAAATATTTAAGTGTTTTATTCTTATAAATTTTAAATTAAATAATAATATTTATAATTTTACTTAATAATTAAATTATTGAATAATGTAGTTTTAGTTTATGATTTAATATTTGAATATTTTGTATTACAATTTAATATTTTATTTAAATATCGAAAATCTAAATATTAATGTTTAAATATTTGATATTTCAAATTATTTTTTATATTATATAAATATTTTAATATTTTAATTATTTTTTAGATTTTTATATTTTAAAATTTTTAGATTAAATATTAATATTTATGAATTTTTTACGGCCTTTGTGAACAAATTTTTCAGCCTTCCAAAGATATCTTTCTTGATTTTTTTTTTCTTTTTATTATTTAATTATTTTTTTATGTTCTCTTACCCTTTTAAACTCAGTCTAATTTTTATTATATTATTTTATTTTATTTTCTCTTTCATCTTTTGTAAATTAGTTTCCAAAATTTAAAATTAATACTTTATCTAAATTGTTGAACCAAATATTATCATAGCCCCAAGAATCAGAATATATATTTCTCCAAAAGGATATAAAAATTTTTATAATAAGCACTTATTATTATTATTTTTAATCATCAAGTACTACTCAAAATTAAAATTAACCGTTTATATTTTTGCCCGCCTCAAAGGAGGCATCCTTATTTGACGAAGGATCCAGCCTTCTGTCAACGAAGGATCCAATCTTCGTCGATGAAGGCTTCTCTCTCTCTCTCTCCCTCTCCGTCCTGTCTCTCCACGTCACCTCTCTCTCTATTACAAATATATTTTTTTATCTTATTTTAATTTAATATATCGAATTAACAATATTGATTTAAATGTTTAAATTAAATATTTAAGTGTTTTATTCTTATAAAATTTTAAATTAAATAATAATATTTATAAGAAAATATTCAAAGAGAATTTGGTAGCAAAATAGAGAACGGTGGATTTTCTTAATCATACATTTCGTGTTCGAGTCATGAAAATAGAGAAATAAGATTTGAAAAAACCAACTCATTAATAGACCCTATAGTAATCAGATCGGATTAGTCGAATAAAATTCGAATACTAATATGTGAAAACAAAAAAAAAAAGGCATAATTTTTACATATGGGACCTCTTCTAATTGTGGGGAAGTGTCAACAATTGCCCTCACTTTCATGCGTTCAGTTTGATTATATTTAGGGTAGTTCTATTCATCGAGTCTTAAATGATGAAATTAATACAATATTAATTTAATAAATGGCAACGCCTTTAATGTGAAAGATTAAACTTACTATTATTAATTCATTAAGATAAGAGTTTCATGAAATAAAAAACTTATGGCCAAATCTTTCTTAGACCTCTCATTGGAGTCTAAATATGTCCTTATATTAGTTTGGAAATATCTTAATAATTGCCGTAGGTTACTCAAATGAACTCATTGAACTCATAATTAATGGTAGGAGATGACAAATGGATTGTTAAATCTTTTTCTTAATGAATTATAACCGATTGATATTATTTTTTCTTAAAAATTTGAAATTCGAGTTTCTTCTATATTTAAAAAAAATAAAATAAATCTTTGTGTGTGTGTGTATGCGCGTTAATACACTTTTTAGCTAATAAAAGGTTTATAACCCATGATCTAACCTATCCAATGTTAACAATGATAGGCCGTTAAGCAATAAGTAGCATAATTAATCTTCATAATATATTATTTCATATGTACTTTTTATATAATTGTATTTCAAAAAAAAAAAACTATTTAATATTCATCATAAAACCCAAATGTGTTTTTCTTTTTTTTAAAAAAAAGATTTCTAAATACGTTACGTTTTGGGAAGTAAAAAAAAAAAAAGAAAAGAAAAAATTCAAAGTATAATACTTTTTGGGTATAACATATAGATATATATCTATGGTATAACATATATAATTTATAAAGTGCATAGCTTTAGTTTATTAGGTTTAGTCGACTAAAGCTATCAACCAATATGTTCCTTTTGCTAATAGAGCAAATGAAGTAAATAAATAAACTATGAATGGTGAGCCCTGTGAATGACAAAAAAGAATTTGGGATAGTCAATCTCTAAAATGGATTTTATAGTATTCGAATCGGATTAGTCGAGTAAAATTCGAATACCGGTGATGAAAAAAAGTAAATAAATAAACTGGACTCCTCTTTGTGTGGGCTCTGGCCCATTTTGCTTTGCTGGGTTTAAGTTGGGCTTATATAATCCAAGTTTTTCTAAAGTTTTTCCCCCTATCACTGTATTTTTATTTTTTATGTTTTTTATTTGCTTCTAAAAATGCGTGTATGCTTGGGGCATTGTCCGGAAAGAAAATATTGGTTCACATTTATAAGGGTTTAGATGGAGATTTATTTGTTATCCATAAAATAAGATTAAAATTTAGAATAAAGAGAGGATGAATAGAGGGACACCAATTTTTTATAACTAAATTTTAATTCTGTATTGTATAACCGGCGGTGTACTCCAACCAGTAGGAATAAAACTCCCAAGAAGAAAGACTCTTCTCCACCAAATATGATGGGATTTTTTGTGTTTAGAGAAGCTAAACAAGATTAGTGGCACAATAATTGAAGAAATAATACATTTAGGAACTTTGAATGGACAGCTAACCAAATATGATGGCTGCCGAATTTTTGAAACGACTAAGATCAACCATTTCTGGCGGCTTCGAAAAGACCGAATCCAAGAAGTGACTCGCTTTTGGACCCTCCATGAACTATTCCCGACCAGAACAATTTTCATGCAACCAAATTTGGTACTGCGATTTTTGTGATTTACTTAAAAGATTTCAATTGTAACAAGTGAGATTGTTTTCATATCTTTTTTATTTCTCTTTTTCTTTATTCCCACCGGGGGCTAATAGACCTCTTATATTCAAAAAAGAATAATTTTAAATACTAATTAATTGATAAAATAGAAAAAGAGAAAAATTATCAACGAACAGTCGGTATGGATAATAGTGTTAATCCCTTAACCAGTTCTCAATTTAAAATTTGAGAATGAAAAATATTATATTATGAGAATTTTCCTTTAAATTGAACTCGACAACGCTCAATTTGGAACAAGATCAATGACCCTTGATCTTTCTTTTTTTTTTTTTAATCAAAAAATTATCATTACAATTTTCTAATTAAATAGCCAATTTCATTGGTGGTATTGAACAATGCTAGTAGACATGTTTTAATTGTGTTCTCAGAAAGCTTGTCAATTTCATTGACGTCCCATCTAGAAAGACACAAAATTAAGAGGAATAATTGAACATTTCTCTATGTTTTTTGAAAAGATGATTTCCCTTGCCTTATACTCGTACTGAAGTAGGTAATTTAATTTTTATTGGTCAGCACCCACCACCACATTTTTAATATGATTTGACTTTTCAAAATTTTCAATAATATTGATTCATATTAATAGTCTTTTTATCTCCATATAAATACAGATATTCTCTATTTTTTATAAACTTAATAGTTTGAGAATACTTTTCATGGTTAAGGTTAGGGTTCGGGGGACTATATATAAAGTCCTTTTATATAGTTACAAATATATTGAATAATATAAATTCTCTATCTCTTTCTATTTTGTTTATTCCTTATTTTAGTCACTCTATTTTATCGAAAAATACATGGAGTCCTCTCGTACAGTTTCAAATATATCAAATTTTTGTTCTCTCAATGAAAACAATACCTTACTCAGCTTCTGAACATAATATATAGGGGCTATATCATCTGTTTTAGTAGTTGGGTGAAAGAAAAACCGTAAACCGATCGGGTAAGATGCAGATGTATTTTGTTCATCTCCTCTGTCTCTCATGGTATTACTTGAAAGGAGAGAGATTGTACATAATAAGATCAGTACCGAATAGAGAGTGATTGTACTACCCAGAACTACTCTTAGCCACACGTGAAAAAAAAAAAAAAAAAAGGTTCTATCAAGATCTTGTGTCCAGAAACCAACTTGACAGCATCAGTACCATATTATTCTGTTGATACGTCAATATTTTTGCCAGTTTATCTTAAATAATTAGGAGCAAAAAAAGCAAAATCTGGAAAGCAAATGTCTCCCTTCTGTATTCAGTTCAACCATTCCCTAACACTCATGCATCTTAGTGGGTCTATATCATACAACCACGAGTCACATGAGAACCTTCAATTATAATCTTAAACATTATTTATTAGATTAAAAATTATTTCTCCTTACTGTGAAATTATAACTATGAATATTATTATATTTTGTCTGTATAAATTTTTAGCTTTGGCCCGTAGTGACAGCGCCCACATGCATAATCTGCCTCTAATTACAAACAAAATACACAGAGTTGTCCAGATCAGTCCAGCAATGCAAACTGTTAGAGTGAGAATAAGAATGTGCATGAACCATTGCTTTGCCGACCTGCTAACTTTTGAAGGTAAGGGACGGGGATTCAAAGGGCACATTTCAATGAAAAGCCGCCATGCACAATTTCCATGCACTAATCCAATTACTATATTCAAAATCACGTGTTTTGACGGGGAAAATTATATCCTTTAACGTTATCACTGTCAAGGCAATCATTCTTGAATTATGCATGAGAGAGAGAGAGAGAGAGAGAGAGAGAGAGAGAAGATTTAAACCACACATTTAAGAAGCGTGATTAATCATCCATAAGTGAAGACATAATTTCTGAGGAGGGTATGATTCGTATAATCGAGCAATTTTATTTATCTAGGTGATTCTGATATTTAATTTTTAATTATATTATTTTTTTTAATTTGATGTTAGCACATTTTTTGTTTGACAAAAGAAAGAGCACCAGCGTCACTATGGAAGAATCTCTCCTTACGACAAAAAATTATTTTTCAAATCATCTTTTATATTGTCTCTATTTTACAATTTCATCAGCAATTTCATGGGTTTCGAAAATCATGCAAGAAAAAATTATCTTCATTTTTTTTTAGTTATATAAAAATTTGAATGTGGAATCACCAGATTGGGAGAGGCGGTTTGTACTACTAGACTGTCCCCTTGGGACATAGGACTAAGACCAACGAGGGGGTGTGCCAGGGATTGATTATATTCAAAAATAATAATAAGAGCAAATTAGCTGAAAAAAATTGAAAAAGCAAAAAATTAATAGCTATAAACAACATAATGCATCGAAGTTAAAGTGAGGGATTGATTATATTCAAAATTTTAAATATTAAAAAAAAAAAAGAGGTTGAACTTGAAGGCAAATAAAATATAAAATAATATTTAAATAAGAGTTCGCACAGAGAATTTAAATGTCCATGCTCATCAACTATTTTAAAAAGTGCTTATTTTTTTGTAACAAAAAAATATTTAAAGAAAAAAGCAACAAATTTTAATAAAAAGTTATCACTACAATTTTCTATAAATAGTTCTTTTACATTTTTTTTCCCTTTTATTTTGCCCTAGCTTAGCGTGAGCCTCAAAGAGAAGTTTTTGAAATAATTAGAAAGAAGAAGAAGCACAAGCCACGTCTCAAAGCACAATCCAAGAAGTTGGATCTCAAAATCCAAGCCAAAAGTAGAACATTAATTAGTCTTCCAGTTCGAATAGTAAATAGACGAGACGGTCCTTGGTCCAATTCTGTGGAACACCATAACCCTATCCATGCAGGTAGAAGAACTGTGAGATTCAACCAAGATTAGGATTAGCAGTGATAAATGAGTCCTCCAAGGGATAATCGCCAAACATGTCCTTGTTCAGAGCTTTCCATGCCTAAGGAACCATTTCATATACATCCTCGCACAATTTTCTCGGTGATTATTAATTATTTTGTATGTTAATATGACATTTCATATACATTTATTGTACAAGAATTTAAATCTGAAATCACCAGATTGGAGGAGACGGGTTTGTCCCACTAGACTATCCCCTAAGGAACGACTTTTTGTTATTACCTCGTTTGTTCTTTGTTATTACATGTCTCCTTTGGTAAGCACAAAAATGACAGTGTCTTATATATTGTGTAGCGCACACATTACATTGCTATGGTTGTGCAAAATTTACTTTTGATTTTATATTTATTTTGTTTTTCACTAATCAAAATTTTCTTTTAAACATTTGGTGGGTGTCAACTAACAAAAAATTAAATTACTTACTTCACACAATAGGAATATAGTTCAAGTAGAATCATTTTCTTAGGGAAAAGTAGATTTACTTCTTTTAAAGAAAGAAAAATATAAAATTGAAAATTAACTAAACTAACAAATTAATTCAAGAAAAGAAATAATTAACTCATGATAAATAAATAGTACAAAATTAGAAAAATAAAAATCCATAGAAATTTAATTTCTAACTAAAGGAATTATATCCATTTTGATTCATTCAATTGATTATTGATATGAAAATGAACTCAATAAATTATAAATAAATTAGTTAAAGTTATTCAACGACAGTTAAATAACTAATATCTCCTTATTTTGTCGATAATTAAAAAAAATTATTAATTATTTCTCTAATCGAAAAATAAGTTTAAAGAAAATCGTAGGATTTAGTTTCAATAGCATTAAAAACTAAAGAAACCATATTCTAATTAATAAACATATAAATGAGTTTATTTAAATTAAATTATTTAATTCCATAACATTGATTAGATTACTTGTGAGGTCATAAAATTATGTCATATGCCACTATATTAAAATAAACAAACAATTATAAAATTGTTGTTTTAATTAGCTGTAGAATATTTTAGAATTATCAAATATTAACCACTATTTAATAAACCCTAAGCAATCATAAACACGAGCATAGGAAATAAATAAATACCTATGAATGGTTGATGTAATATAATCAATTAGATCTCACGCTCATTAAAATTCAATATTTTAATAATTTTTTAACCGGAAAAGAAAATTAGAAATAAGCCACAGAAGGAAAAGGAGCACAAATTAATAAATTTCTGTAGAGAAAACAAAAATAGAAATATCTCCTTCCCCTTTTTGGAGGCGTTTAATGCCACCTTTATGTAAGGCCCCCGGGGGGAATATCACATGTTATGAAAATTTTTCTTAAATCTTAGAATGTTATTTAAAAAATATATATATATCTTGCTAATGTGATCTGTAAAAAAAAATAAACAACTAAAAGATAGAATATTTTTACCAAAATTTTGTTGATTTTACATAAAAAAAAAAAAAAGCAAATACTTAAACTCACCCTCATGAAGAAAATCAAATATATCGCCAAAAACACAAACACCATATATTTCCCCTCATGCCTAAATGCATTGTACTCGATGTATGTTAAGTCGAAAGAGAAGAACAAAGGCATAAGGAATAAAAAATAAGTACCAAATAACTAAACTTCCCTGGAGTGCGGGGAATGGTAGGGCAAATCTAACGAACCAAAAGAAAGCCATCATATTTCACTCCAACCAAGTCTCTAATGGGGCAGTTTAATGGTATAAACCTTTCTCACAATCTGATAATTTCATATTTAAATTATTGTATAACCAAAAAAATATTTCACTCCAACCAAGAGAGACGCTCGTCTATGGCTTGTAAGAACTGCAAACGCGGTTAAGATGGGCCCATTGTATCCTTAGTACCTCTTTCGGACCTCAACTGCGAAGAATCCAAGATGACTACCGATTGTGCTGGCGAGGGGGGAAGCGCCACCTTCCCTTTTGCAATCCTGGACCGGATACGAGTAGGCTTAGGCCGAGACAGGGGTGGTGCAGGGATCGAAGGAGGTGGAGACCCTGGTTAAGACGGTGCACGGCTACTTGAAGCGGTCTCTTTCGTGACAGGTAAAGAGGGCACGTTGAGAGAGAGAGAGAGTGAGAGGAGTTCTCTATGGGTTGGGCGGAGCCCATGTGTTGCGTTGCACAAATATATTGGACCATGAGCTCTGCGTATCGGCCAAAACTCTGGCTTGTGGCTTGGTGAGATGGACCCTTGAGGCCCTGCCTGCATCTTTCTTCAGCTATATGCAAATTGGAAGCAGTCAGGGCGTTTGTTGGTCGTCTCTTCTTTCTTATTATTATTATTATTTTATATTGATTTGATTACCACCCAATATCCAAAGATTCGTCCCGAATAATCTGGATCGACTGCTGCGGAGCTTATTTTTAGGGGGTCAGGTCTCCTAACATTATTTTTTCCATACTCAAAGGGAGTCGAACTTTCGACCTGGTTAAGGGACAAAGATGTCCATCTCACTTATGCCAACAAGTGTTGGTTCTCTTCTTTCTTATTGCGTGTTTCTTATAGGAGATGCATTATATTACTATGGTTATACAAATTTTTCCTTTTGTTTTATATTTGTTATGTTTGCCTGTGATTAAGCCATCCTTTCTTATGGTAAGTGATGGTGATCCTTACTGAAAAACTTCATTGGAGATTGTTTTGTATCATGTTCTCCTGAATTGGAATTTGCTGCTACTCCCATTTTTAATCTATTCGGATAGAGAACGTAAATTTTATATTTTTTCTTGTTTATTAATAATTAATGAATGAATGATTTTTAATCTATTATGTGATCTTGTCTCCTTTTAGTAATTCTAGTTTTGGTATGAACGGATTTGGAAAATGTACTAGATGAGAAAAATATATACATATTCGATTTCATATAAAAAATTTTATAAATTTTATTTTTATTTAAAGACATTGATTTATTTAAATGGATTTCTATTTTTTATTCTTCTATTTTTATGACAACCCATTAGTAGTGGCTGGGTTGTAGCCCAGACAGTTGGCTCGCCCATGGAAATATGGGATCACCAAGTTGAAGCTACAAACCTCTCTTATAATCAAAAAAGAATAATTTTAAATGCTAATTAATTGATGAAATAGAAAAAGAGAAAAATCATCAACATACAGTCAGTGTGGGTAAGAGTGTCAATCTTTTAACCAAATTTTGATTCAAAATTTGAGAATAAAAAAAATTAGGTTAAGAGAGCTGCTTCTTAAATTGAACCTGATAATTCTCAAAGCAAATTAGTCGGAATATGATTCTAGATTTTTGTTGATATATATAAAAGAAAATAGAGAAAAATTAGTGATCACAAATAACTTAATTGGTTGAAGTTAAAGTTTCGGATCGATTATGTACCAAAATTTGAATATTAAAAATAATTGATTGAACTTAAATGCAAATAAAATATAAATTTATAAAATAATTGTTAATTTAGAGCTTTCCAAACTTAGTAGTTTGTAATAAAATTTATTTATATATATATATTTGTATTTGACAACTGGTATTCAAAAATTCATCTAATTTGGTTCGAGTAATCATAAAGCTCAATTTAGGGTTTTGCTCTTTCAGTATCTACGTTTTTATTACCAAAACTCAAATTTAAGATTTTAGTTAAACCATAGTATTATGTCGCTAAACACTCATGTCATTGATTAATCGTATACATAATATTTGCTTGGAACCAGATCTAAGATCCTTGATCTTTCTTTTCTTGGGGTTTCTTGGGGGTGGCTTCTTATTCACAAAATCGACTATTCATTGGTCTCGTCTCTTCTTTCTTATCACGTGTTTGTATTATATTGCCATGGTTGTACAAATTTTTCTCTTAGTTTTATATTCTTTTGTTTGTTTGTAATTAAATTATCCTTTTTAAGAATATTCCAATGTTCTTCTTATGTTTTCCCCTTTTCTTGCAGGCTTCAATGCTTCCAATTTTCACCAAGCCATGTTGATGATGTGCTGCTTAATTGGTTTCAACTCCTTTAATTTGGATCTTCTTAGTAAAATATTTCCAGTTCCTACATCCCCATTCAGTTTTTTGCTCCTACTCATTCGATTTTTCTACAAAGCGAACATAAACTCATCATAAATCCAGTACAACCTCTTTCCACTGGTAAGTGATGGTAACCTATAGTGGACCATTCATCTTGCAATACCATATTTTGGCTAAATTTAGTCAAAAACTTCATCGGAGATTGTGCTGTATCATGTTCTCCCAGATTGGCAAATAGTCTGCACATTTGACAAATAACAAAATGATTTTTTAACATCTGTATTTTTATATATAAAATTTGAATTAGAAATATTGGATAATGATATCTGATGACTGTATTAACTAACATTTGGCTTTGCAGCCAATCCATCAATTATGCAAGCCAACCATCTAATTTACAGCACATCAACAGATATATCGCATTCCCCCTCGAAAATTCCTCGTACGGAAGCAGAAACTTTAAAGAGACCCCTTTTGAAATAATTAAAACACACCCCCGGGTCCCACCGCCCAGCAGAGGAAATTATAGAGAAGTGCAGATTAGTAGTAAATTTCGATCATGGGATAAGTCTTTCACCATTTTCTTATTTGCCAAAGAGACACTTCTTTTCAAAATTGGTCTAAGACGATTAATATGGAATAAGTCTTTCATCATCATTTTCTTATTACTCATGAACTTGAGGCCTCCAAAATTTAGATGCCCAAATCTCAAATGTGGGTTGATCCAAAAGAAATCTTACACAACTTTTCAAATATTTAATCACATCATTTTGAATATCAAGCATAAACATGCTATTTTTCTCATAGAGACCTTAGCAATCAACCTCCCATGTTATCTTTACCAGACAAAAGATAATTTTTCAAATAAAAATCATAACCTTTCTCCCAGAGTTGCCAATGCTCAAAATATTATTTTTCATATTAGGTACATAATAAACATTTAAAATAAATGGGTACCTTCCATTTTCCAAATGAATCAATTGTTTCACCGGAACTTTGTTGTTGTCTCCAAAAGTAATGACACCATCGACGGACTTATCAATCTCAACAAAAAAGCTCTTCTTCCCCATGATTGCTTGCACCGTTATTAAGATTCCACCCATTTTTCTCTTCCTCTTCTTCAACATTTGATTGCGAGAAATAAAGATAACTCACCATTTTCATGCCTTTTTTTTGGGTATAATTAACCTTTTCTTTAGTTTCATTTTGAAGAATCTTTACACTCCCGAGCAAAATAACTAAATTTATGATAATTATAACATTCAATCTTTTATTTATCGTACCTCCTCCAATTTTGTTTGAAATTGTGTCCTCTTCCATGGCCTCTTATATGTTTGGACTCTTGACTTCCATCGTTTTTTATGTGAGGTTGAGATTCACCTCTTCCTCATTTTTGTTTTGAGGTTGATAGTCGCCTCTTCGCTGCTCACGACACTATAAAAAAATAGCCTTTTAACCATAAATTTAACGACAAAAATTTTTAAAAAATTCTTCGCTAAAAACATTAACGATAGATTTAGCGACGCTAAAAACGTGTCGCAAAAATTTAGCGACGAAAATTAGAAATCCGTCGCTAAATTTAGCGATGAAAATCTGAAATCCGTCGCTAAATTTAGCAATAAATAATTTTTCATCGCTAAAATTCGTCACAAAATTTAGCGACGAAAAATTATTCGTCGCTAAATTAGCGACATAAAAAAATCCGTTGCTAAATTTAGCGACGAAAATCTAAAATTCGTCGCTAACTTTAATGACAGATAATTTTTGTCGCTAAAATTCGTCGCTAATTTAGGAAAAAAAAAGTCCGTCGAAAAATTATCCGTCCCTAATTTAGCGACGAATAAAAAAATTCGTCGTTGAATTAACTCACCATTTTCATGCCTTTTTTTTGGGTATAATTAACCTTTTCTTTAGTTTCATTTTGAAGAATCTTTACACTCCCGAGCAAAATAACTAAATTTATGATAATTATAACATTCAATCTTTTATTTATCGTACCTCCTCCAATTTTGTTTGAAATTGTGTCCTCTTCCATGGCCTCTTATATGTTTGGACTCTTGACTTCCATCGTTTTTTATGTGAGGTTGAGATTCACCTCTTCCTCATTTTTGTTTTGAGGTTGATAGTCGCCTCTTCGCTGCTCACGACACTATAAAAAAATAGCCTTTTAACCATAAATTTAACGACAAAAATTTTTAAAAAATTCTTCGCTAAAAACATTAATGATAGATTTAGCGACGCTAAAAACGTGTCGCAAAAATTTAGCGACGAAAATTAGAAATCCGTCGCTAAATTTAGCGATGAAAATCTGAAATCCGTCGCTAAATTTAGCAACAAATAATTTTTCGTCGCTAAAATTCGTCACAAAATTTAGCGACGAAAAATTATTCGTCGCTAAATTAGCGACATAAAAAAATCCGTTGCTAAATTTAGCGACGAAAATCTAAAATTCGTCGCTAACTTTAATGACAGATAATTTTTGTCGCTAAAATTCGTCGCTAATTTAGGAAAAAAAAAGTCCGTCGAAAAATTATCCGTCCCTAATTTAGTGACGAATAAAAAAATCCGTCACTGAAATAGCGAATTTGGAATCCGTCGCTGAATTAGCGACGGATTTGGAATCCATCGCTGATTCCAAATTCGTCAAATACCCGAGGAGCGCACGTGCCTGGACGGGCCCTTGCTCACCCTAACCAGCACGTGCCTAGATGGCCCTGCCCACGAGCCAGCACCAGCCTGGAAGCCACCTAGACGGCCCCACCCACCCCAGCACCAGCTGCCCGCCCCCGCCCGAGCCAGCACCCCTGCTCCAGCTGCTTTCCTCACTTAATTGCTGGAAAATGCCGCTTTGCCTCCTCCACCGTAGTTCGAACTCCTGCACACCTGCACGCACACGCATAAGCATAAACCCTAAACCACCAAGCCATATAATATTATGTGATATAAATTTTTTTTTTTTTTTACTTATTATCTTTCCTTCACATTTTTCTAATAATAATAAAATAATATATAATAAAAATTTAAAATAATAAATATAATCACTTTTTTTATTTAAACCACCAACCAAAAATAATATTAATTAAAAATAATAAATATGATAATTTTTGATAAAATAAAAAATAATAAAATACTAATTTAAAATAAAATATATTAATATTATATTTTGTTTTCTTCTGTTTTTCTTTTATTTTATTATTTTATTATTCTTTTTCATTTTTATTTTATTTTATTACTCCATAGTTTAAAAATGAATTACGGCATCTCAATAATATAAAATTATAATTATCAATAAATTATAATATATTAATAATTTAAAAAATCTATATATTTAATCACAAAATATTTTTATTCGTATTATTATATATAAGAAATTTCAATAATGAAAATAGAAAGAAAAAAAAAAACCCAAAATAGAGATGAGAGTAAGAGGAAGAAAAAAAAAGTGAGAATAGAAAATAAATGAGGAGGAAGAAAGTAAAAAAAAAAATTTATCACACAATACTAAGTGGTGGTGCAGTGGTGACATATCTTCCGTTCAAATGCGAGGTCCAAGGTTCGAATCCGTTCAACATCATTCCAAGATTCGAATCCCTTCAACAGCATTTAGCATCGCGGGCACCCAGGCACGCGGGCGAGCGCAGGGCGCAGGAGCCCGAGCAGGCAGGCGCGCGCCCCTGCCTGCGCCCGGCACCCGTGTGTGCATGCGCGGGAGCCCAAGCAGGCGCACGCTCTTGCATGCGCCGGCACCGGCGCCCGCCCAGCATATCCGGATTAATAATTAATTAAAAATTTTGTATTATTGAATAAAATAATATAAATAAAATTAATATTATCAATACAATAATAAAAAATATTAAATCAAACAAAAAAAGAAAAAATAATAATAAATAAATTAATTAAAATATATATATAATTTAAATAAAATAAAATATATGGTTTTTTTTAAGAATTAAATAATATTATTCTTTTAAAAAAATGAAATATAATATAATAAAATAAAATGTAAATTAAAATATTATAACATAATAACATGATTTGTTAATATAAATTAATAAAATAAAATAAAAATAAAATAAAATTCTAATTAAAAAAAAATTATATTCAGCGACGGATTTGGAATCCGTCGCTAAAACAGCGACAGATTTTAATCCGTCGCTAAATTACCATCGAATAAATTTCGTCGTTGATAAATTAATTTTTTAATTTAAATATTATATTAATATTATATTTTATTTAATTATATATAAAAAATTTAGCGACGAATTAGAATTTTCGTCGCTAAATTTAGCGACGGAAAACAAATCCGTCACTAAGTTAATTTTTAACTTAAATATAATATTTTAATAAAATAAAAAGAAAAATAGAAAAAATAAAATTCTATTTAAAAAAGATTAAATTTTGCGATGGATTTCAAATCCGTGGTAAAATTTAGCCACGAAATATTATTGGTCGCTAATTAGCGACGAAATTGGCGACGAAAAGTTTTTTGTTGCCATTTAGCGACGAATTTAACCATAAAAATTTTTTCGTCACTAATTAGCGACGAATTTAGCTACGAATGATATGTCCGTCGCTAATTTATCCACAACTTCATTTTCGTCGCAAATTTTGTATCAAATTAGTGACAAAAAAGTTTTTGTCGCTAAATTTGTTACAAAACGGCTACGAATTTTTTCCGTCACGAAATCAGTAAATAAAACTGTGTTTTTTTGTAGTGCGACCATGGCCACAACCAACTTGACCTTGGCATCTAGAACTTCTCTCTTGCTTATATTGTTTCTCCTTCAAAGAAAGTTTTATTTGTAAAGTTTACTCCATCAATTCTTGCTTCGATTTGTTTAACATCTCTTCATGAGTCTGCAAAGAATCAATGAGTTTTTTCAATGGAATGTTGTCCAACTCTTTGGACTCCTCAATTGCCACAACAACATGGTTGAATTTTGGCAACTATGGATCGAAAAATTTTGTAAACCACCGAATCATCTTTCATCTCTTCTCCGTATCTATTTTAACCTAAGCTCATATTTAATACATCTACCCAATATTAAGACTAAGTACATCAAGAAATCTAACAAAATCACATGTAAATATTTTTCTAACCACAAAAAATATTATTTTTTCACATTGTATACATAATTCTATATTTTTTTATCTTGACTTTTCGGTATTTTGTGAGACTTTTGCATTTATATGGCTCTCTTTATTTCCATATCTGTAATGCAATTTGATTTTTCAAACTTCTCAATAATGTTAGTTCAAATTAATGGTCATTTTATCTGCATAAATCTAGTTTCCAACAATTGACACCATTTTTTAAAACCTTTGTCAATATTATTAATGTTAAATTCAATATCCAACGACTCAAATTTTTAAGTGTGGTGTACAAATATAAAAAATTTTTATTTAAATAGTTACTTTGTCGATATTTTTGCAACTTTATCTTAAACAATTAGGGGCAAAAAATACAAATTCTAGAAAGCAAATATCTCCCTTTCCTATTCAGCTCAACCAATCCCTAACACTAAGATATGGTGTCCATTGAAACAAACATGACAAGAAACCTTTTTGAAATAATTTAATAAAAAGAAAAAAAACACATACACACAGCTGCGGATGGAGGAAATTATTGGAAAACAAAATGCAGAGAAGAGCACAATCTCAAGAGCCAAAGCAAAGTAGAGGATTGATCAATCCATTGGAACTGGCTTGACTAGTAATGAAATGAGATGGTCCTTGGTCCAATATTGAGGATCACCATGTCCATCTCCATATTGGTAAAAGCACTGTGCAGTTCGACCAAGATTAGGGCAAGCGCTGATAAAGGGTTCTTTGAAGGGATAATCACGAAACATGTCCTTGTTTAGGCTTTTCCACGTTTGGTGAACCAACCCATTTATGTACTCTCGAGCTATTTCCTCTGATGCACCGGTGTCGTTCATGTAGCATTGAATTGATTTCAAAATATCCCCTCTCGCCAACTCATCCTAATTTCAACACCAAAAAATAACCTTAACAACCTTTTATGACTAAATAATCCGTAAAAGGATAAGATAAAATTAAGGGATTACCGACGAAGTTCCTAGGTCATTGGTGAGTCGAAGAAGCATGGAAGAGCAACGCATAATGCTTGGAAGGTCGTATATGTAATCTAAAGCCTCCTTGGATATATTTTCCGTGGTCAAGAAATAAGCATAAAAGAGCATAATAGGGGCTGCTATGGAGACCACTGCGTTGTCAATGTACTCTTTCAAAGTTGGCTTGTATCCACTGTGGAACCACCTAGCCTCTTTGCGATACGCCTTGCACAGAGTCGCACACTAAAGTTTCAATGAAATATAGTTCAAAAATTAGAAACCAAAAGAAATGAATAAAAAAAGATTAAATATGAAATGTTATGTCAATGCCTACCACTTTGCTTAGGTAAGGGATGATGTTGAAGCCTTTTTCCCTAATGGTCCAGTAGCCAATTTCATTGGTGGTATTGAACAGTGCTAGAAGACATGTTTTTATGTTCTCGGGAAGCTTGTCAATTTCATTGATGTCCCATCTGGAAAAACAAAAATTTAAAAGGGATAATGAGTAAAATAAAAAATACTTTTCGTCGTTAGAAAAATTAAAAATACTTTTTTTGCTATACAAACCTGTCGACAAAGTCAGTAAATAGCTCAACTTCTTCCAAAGAGCCATAAACATCATAAATATCATCAATAGTTGTAATCAAACAAATGATTTTGGTTCCCATTTCTCTGAAAGCTCCATAGGGTGGCTCGAAGACCATGCCCGAACACCAAAAGTAATGTTCCACCAATCTGTCTCTTGCAAAGCTCATCTTGTCCAGGCCCATATCGACCCACCACCTAAAAAAGAAAAGAAAAATTAACATATGGATAATAAAAATTGAATCAGATATGAATTAACAAAATTCGCATACCCAGCTAATTTTCTGACTTCCTTTTGATGAATTGACTGCACCATGTTGAAGTCCAATTTGGCAAATTCAAGCAAAAGAGGGTTCTTGTTTGTGTCTTCCCTATAAGTATCAATGAACCATCTGGCTTCCACTCTGGTGAGTCTCCAATGCAAGGGCATATCCAAAGCATGGTTCACTTTTCTAGACATGAGGGGGGCCAACTTTTGTTCGTTGAGGTCCTTCAAATGTTTTGTTGCAAATACTTTTGCATCATCTATGGTGTTTTCGTCTTCCAGACCAAAGAAAGAAGCTTCATACAAGCTAAGCATCCCTTTTACATCGTTGCACAAATCTGCCTTGAAATGACCATTTTCGTCTTTAAATCTGTCAAAAATTTCTGCAGCCGCAAAATTTTCTCATGATAAAAACTTTGGAAAATGCCCACTTTTAAAATTTAAAAGTAATCATAAAATCCATATCTCAACCATGCTAGAGAGCAAAAAAGAAAAAAATTAAATTTGGCAAGATGTAAAATATTTATTATACTTCAGGGACAATGGGAGCAGCCATCCTACAGAAATCTTGTAAAAAATATGTATAATAACTAAACTTGTAGCAGTATTTTTAAAAATATATATATATATATATCATTAAATATCTCAAAATATCTATAAAATCATAAAAAACCTGTAAATAACACCAAAATCTTTTAAAATACCATGTATTCGTGAAAAAAATAAATCTGCCCCACAATATGATACTTGATCTCTAATAAAATAAACTTTTGGCGCCACAAATACACCTAAACTCATATACTATTTTTCTTTCATAGCTTAGCTAGTAAATTCTCCATAAAATGTTATGATTTAAAACACTTACCTTGTGGAACATGATATCCATGTTGTCTGAGGATCCTAAAGCGTAGGGCTGTGAAATGTAAATCATGGTGAAACAATGCATCGTGATCATTGGTTTGGTTGACCACATCTTGCACTGCATTCTTGATCTCCATCTCAAACTGGTACCTGAGACCCAATCTTTGAACTGCATCGATCAACTCAAGCCTCTCCAGTGGCTCCATTGGTGCACTAATTAGGCATCTCACCTCCTCCTTCATTTTCTCGTACTTCTTCGCATACTTCTCCTCCTGTAATTCAATTGATTCAATGGAGCAATGAAGCAATGATCTTTGATATTTGCAATATGTAAAAACCAAAACATATATGGATAAATAATCCCTTATAAATACTATTTAAAATAATATATCCGAACTCATTTTCTTCTCATTACTATATTGCATAATCCAAGATAATTAGAAAGAATCACATAATTTATGATAAATATATCACCCACAATTAATTTGAATTACTCAAAATAACAACAATAAAAAGTTCATGTTGAAATCCGTACTTCTGGGAGAGGTAATAATTATGAAAGATAAGCAAAACCATGTTGAATAAAAAATTAGAAACTTCTTACTGTGTAATCACTATTTAGAGATTTCACAAAACTATAATCCCAAAAACTAGGTACGTAATTCGCCGATCGTCTTATCACAGCTGAATCAATATTTTGAACATTATTAAGACATCGGACAACAAATGGCTTAGCAAAATTGGTGATTTTAGGGTGGGGGCTGTTGGAAGAGCGAGGGGACAAGCGAGTTGAGAATGGAGCGAATATGGCCTGAGTAGCCATTTGTTGTTTTGGTACTAAAGAACTCTTGAGTACTTTTTTGTTGAGTTTTGGCTGTCTCAGCTTATAATGCGGAGAACACTCCCTTTCTATTTATAGTGATAAACCCCCCTTCCTGCAGCCTCGAGAAAGAGGTAGATATATTGCGGTCCCTGCTGGGCCGTAGCGGTACACATCAAATCACATAAATTATTAAATTTATCACACACAATGATACAGGAGGTATAATGTTAGATGAATGGTCAGTGCAGGTTCAGCTGCTTTAATTTGAACATACTTGTTGGTCCATACCATGTGACTGAAATAGGAGCTTTTGATCATTGGTTTGATACAAAGTTGTCGTAAGCATGCATAAGGGGATGTTAATATTGTTTCTATAATTCCATTAGTTTATTTTAAATACAATTAATATTATGCCTATATAATATAAGAATATCATAAGAATATCATTTTAAATACACCCATGATAGGGTGTTTTTCTTTTTCAAATTTAATAGGGTGCTGCCGTTCCAAGTTTCGCCCATGGTTCACGTGGTCCATAAATGTCCAAATTAATGAGCCCATCAACCATCAACTACACGGCCACTAGCGATCAAGTTAAGCCCTATAAGTCACTGCCGTTCATGATGACGCCATCCAATCACTTAAAGTCGCTTTTGTAACATCTCCTCACATCCCATAATTGAGGCCATCAGATCTCATAATTTACTCCCTTTAACAGACTTTTAAGTTTGAAAGTTAAAAATAAAAAAATATATATATTAAAAAAACAGCCTGATAATATGAATTATAATACAAATTAATCATAATATAATTTTAAATATTAATTTATTTATAAAAAAAATCTCATAATTTGACTTAAAGGTCTCATTTTTATCCATTCTAAAATTTAAAAATTCAGTAGAGAGTAACATTTTAAATTCATGCAAATCAAACACTGCAACACAATTTCTGCAAAAAATTGAGATTTCACGTGACACAGTCACAGTTTTTTATCCCCTTCGCATGTCTTTCGTTTTGCAGAAAGGTTGAACGTGCGGGAATGTGTAACCCAAAAAAAAAAAAAAAACGTGCGGGAATCAAACACTGCTATGGCAGGAATTTGTGATCACATTCCACAGAAAGCAGCACAGGGGGACAGTTCTTATGTCCTTTTATTTTGTTCCAAATCTGATGTCTGCCCATTGGACAAAGCGCAGGATCAAAGAATGGACTTGACTGTGGAAATAAGAGAGATTCAAGCAAAGGTGGCTTGTAAACGGTTGGTACATTATCGTAAAAATAAATATTATTTTATTATTAATATAAAGTTTTATTTTATTATTTATAATAATATATTCCATCCTCGTTAATTATAGAAAAATCTTCGGAAATAATTCCATTAGTTTATTTTAAATACAATTAATATTATGTCTATATAATATAAGAATATCATTATTCTGTTCAGATATGTCAAATATTCCATAAACATATATTAGATAAATAAGATATTCTCTATTTTTAATAAATTCAATAATCAGAGAATACTTTCTATTGTTAGAATTAGAGTTCGGAGTCTAGCCATCTTATACAATCCATCGTTGGAGTTACTAATATATCCTATACTTTTGCATAGATATCAATATTTTGTTCATACTCTATTTTATTCTAAGTTCAACATTATTAGGGTGTTGCCTTTCCCCGGCTTCGAGAATGATTCACGTGGTTCATGAATGCCCAAAACAACGAGCTTATCAACATTGTCGGCCACCAGTGAGTTTCCAAATAACCTGGACACCCTTTGAGCCCCACGAGTCACCACTGATTTTTGTGAACCATGCCACTTGGCTTCAGCCAACTCCACCCCATCGTCTCTTCTTTGATAGTTATCAAAAAAAGTGTCTTGGGGGGGGGGGATATTATATTTGCAAAAACATAATTATTGTTATGTGTTTGGGAACTAAGCATTCTCTAATTTGGATACATCGTTTGTTTTGCTCGAATTATTGTAATTTACAGAAAGGAAGAACGTGCAGGAATCAAACAATCTATGGCAGGAATTGCTGGTCACATTCCACAAAACGCAGCACAATGGTCTCAGTTCTTGATCCCTGCAAGCTGTTTTTTGTTTTGTTCCAAATCTGATGTCTTCTGATTAATGATCATAGTAAAAATTATTATCATATAAATAATCTATTCCAAAAAATTATAATTTATCAAACCCAACCCAACTTATGTTCAATTTTTGGATACACTTTTGTTTTTCAAAAAAATATATTTTATATTAATTAAATTAATTGAATTTAATATCAAACAATGATGTATTATGTTTAAATGATGATCAACACAAACATGGTCGCCATAGAACAGCTGCACTAAATTTTGGAACTCTAGAAATGTCTAAGTCAATATGATCTCAACTTGTTCCAATTCCAGAACTGGTTGCAAGTACAACTTTCTTGCAATCAGGCTTAGACCGGCACTTTTCCTTTCCAATGCTGTATGCTGCCGGTCACCATAGAGAGATATAGAAGAATTGCAAGTCACTTTGGAATTTTGTTCACTTGGTTTGTCCATGATAAGTACTTTTTTTAAATTAAATTTACTATCATGAATCAAACTAGTTTACTTTTTTTCTTCCCCATGCACAAAGCTAGCTTTTTTCTCAATAATTTACGAAGGGGGCAAAGAATTAAATTTGCATTAGAAAGGTGAAATACAGTATATAGGAGTATATCACGGAGAGATTAGAAGTTATAATTGATATTAACATCGGTTTAAAATCTTTGTCAATATTGTTAATGTTAAGTCTAACATCAATGTACCAGACCCTATCTTTTAAGATTATAGTTAAATTTTCTCTTGGTAGTTAAAATTTTTAATAATATTTTTAAAAAATTTTAACCATATTTGAAAAAAATATATATATAGTATTTGATAGAAAATATATGAATATGATTTTGGTACCACGTTAAAAATATATGAATATAACTTTGATACGATGTTAAAAAGGGAAGAAATATAATAATATTAAATATAATATCCCCATTGTCTTAATTGAACTATCACAATAAGTTAAATTTATATAAAAAAAAAACTAATTGTCATAAATATAAATATAAAAATATGATAATAAATATAAAAATAAAAAAATCATATATTTTTAAAATTAAATAATAATTAATTTGATTTTGATTTATAATATTATTAAAAATAAACATATCAGATTTTTTTTCTTTTTTTTGTGTCTTTAGACTTAATCCATCATCCGATATCCGGTATTTAAAATTTTATTCTGATTAATTTAAATTATCCCGATTGAAAGCCTCTTAAAGAGCATGAGTCTATGATATAATCAAATTTATGTCTAAATTACAAATCAAATTTATAATCGTAATTAAAGCATACAATCACCTGTCTCTTACGCCAGGTATCCGGTTTCGCCCATGATAGGGTGTTTTCCTTTTTCAGAAAAAAGAAAAAAAAAAAAAGTCACTGCCGATCATGATGAGGCCCAATCACTTAAAGTTGCTTGTTGTAACATCCCATCAGATCCCATAATTGAGGCCATCGGATCTCATAATTGAGGCCATCCTTTGACTAACTTTTAAGTTTGAAAGTTGAAAACTAAAAAAAAAAATTATATTAAAAAGACAACCCGATAATATGAATTATAATACAAATTAATCACAATTTAATTTCAAATATTAATTTATTTATTAAAGACAATCTCATAATTTATTTTGTTCCAATTCTGATGTCTGCCCATTGGATTGAACAAAGCGCAGGATCAAAGAATGGACTTGACTGTGGAAATAAGAGAGATTCAAGCAAAGGTGGCTTGTAAACGGTTGGTACATTATCGTAAAAATAAATATTATTAATATAAAGTTTTATTTTATTATTTATAATAATATATTCCATCCTCGTTAATTATTGAAAAATCTTCGGAAATAATATTTAGTGTACAATATTATTTGGTCCAAACTAGATCAAAAAATTATTTAGCTTTATTAATATTATATTTCTAAAACCAAAAAAATAAAATAAAATTTTCTATTCCCAATTGATGTGGGCCACACGCATTATTAACATAAAAAGAAAATATCTAAACTTGACCGATCTTAGCCATCCATAAACAAATGATTAATATCATATAATCACTCGAAATGAATTAAACCCTTAAATAGTAAAACTTTTTGAATGTTTGTTTTCTTTGTATTTAAAATTTAAACCTAAACTTTATTTAAAAAATATAAATATTCGATCATTTAATCAATTAACTATTTTTTTTATCATAATGAGATTCGAACCCGAGCTCACCTATTATTATATATTTATTTTAAATTATAATTATTATTTTTAACATTAATTTATTATTAGAATCCACTAAAATACTGGATAGATTTTTCTAAATTTATGCTTCCTTTGAAAAAGTTTAGACTTGCTGGGTGGACATTAGTTGTGATTTTTTTACATAAAAATTATTATTATAATTTTAATTTTAATTTTCGACCTTTGCTTGACTAGTACCCAAACAACATATGGCATCGAAATCATTTCTTCTGCTTTATTTTTCCTTTTTTTTTCCTGAAAATGATGTAGACGTCGTTGGTTTCAATGATTCCAAGGTCTTGTTTGGAAATGCAAACTTGGTTCAAATTTTACATATATAATAACATAAGTAATAAGAAAATCTATAAAATAAAATTAATTCCGCGGCATATAATCTATTAAAATTAAATATACATACATACATATATATATATATATATATATATTACAGATTAAAAAGGCAAGACTAAAATATTAGTGTAGGTATACCGTTCTCTCTAAACGCTCTCACTCAGTCTCCACTCTTCCTGTATAACTATTAAATAAATCAAAATTATTATTAAATATTAAACTTATTTTGTTTAAATAAATTAACAAATGTACTGATTATCAAATATTACCCACTCGTGTACCATCGCTGATTTCTTTTAATAAACTTGGACTATAGCATTTCCATATGTTCCATGTGATCAATTCATGACGAAATTGAATTCTCAAGACATTGAATACTGTATCCCTTTTGACTATGAAGCCGTGTTTGTTTTGAGCTTTTATTTTATATAGCTGTGTTTGTTTTTACGGTGAATGTACCTTCCCTTTTGACATCTATTTGTCGATGTCTACCCAAGCCGGTTGGCTAAATAAAGACATACTTTAAATAAAATTTTAAATTTAAATTTTATGTATAAAAAAATAAATATTAAAAGAGTTTTATCTCTAAATAAATTAATACGATTCAAACTGGATTTAATTTAAACTAATATGATTTTCAGATATTAATATTTTATACCACAAAAAATCTATTTGTCATGGGTTTTGGTTAAATAGTTGTGACGACCAGAAATATATAAAGAGAAGATGATATTAAGTATATTATAAATTTGCAAATCTTCAAATATAGAATTTACCATCTCTCCTTAAGAGATAATTGATTTTGACAAATATTTTAAGTGACGAGCTAAACTAATTTAGCATCTAATGGAGGTAGCTTCATAAATACGATTACAATGTCAATATGATTTAATATATTGAAACTTCTTAAAATAACTTTATAGTAATAATAATAATAACTTTTACTTAACAGATATCAGTATTCAACTATTGAGTTAATCGGACATCTTTGAAATTAAAACTTACTTGAAACACAGTTAGTTGGATATAGAAGGCCTTGAGCCTATGTGTTTCTCTATTCAGGTTTGGGATGTAAGGCCTACCGAAGGAATTTGTAAAAGGTCAAATTAGCTATTAGCCTCTCATATTTTGAGATTTTTAAAATTTTATGAGATTCTATTTTTTTTTCTTAGAAATTCTTATTTGTTCATCTCTCTCTCTCTCTCATGGTATTTAAGCAGAACAACTGTCCATTTTCTTGTCTGAACTTCAAAAGTGCCGAATAGGGAGATTGTACTGCCATGAACCATCGTCTGGTTCTTATTGTTGCATCCAAGGGAAACCAAGATTTTATTCTCCCTCCTTTTTTCTTTTTTGGTTGAATAAAATATTGATGGGGCTCATTAGTTTGGAGGAAAAATTCTGGTTCACATTTGGAAGATAAGAATATTTTTCTTTTCATTTTTGGGTTATGTGAAAAGCAAAATCACCAATTTACTAATTTCCCTTCACTCGTCGGAAATATTTGTTTGAGAGGATAGTAATAGTATCATTATTAGCCACACAATAAAAACAACATCAAGGTCAGCATCAAAATAAGATGCCATGTCCACGATGACAATAACAGTGTCATATAGTATTCAGTTGATACGCCAAAATGTACTTTTAAAACTTTGTTATCAAGCACAGGCTTTTTTGTGATGAAAAATAGGGAAAAAAAAGAAAAAAAAAAAAGAAAGAAAGTTGGTCACCCCATCATAAATCTTAGGGATAGAGGTTTTTATTTTTTTACAAAAAATTAATTTTCTCAATGAAAAAATCTCCTAAATATTGAAATAGTTTATTGTGTTTTAAAATCACCTAAGAATATTTAAGGGAAAGGAACTAATTATAGATTGTGCTTGTTATAATTATTGAGGATTAAAACATATTCATTTTCAAAAGTAAAAATAACAAATATTTCATTCTTATATGATGATAAAAATTGCTGGCAAACGTCTGATTGTTAGCATTCATGATTATCATCTGAGGGTAACAAAATTTTACTCGCAAAAGGCATATTAATTGTTGTCAAATAATTACTCGCAAAAAAGGTAACTTCATACCAAAATTATTATTTATAATCATTTTTAATCCGATGAGGAAATAAAGTTTACTCTTGTAAAAGTTATTCATACCAAAATTATTATTCATTCCCCTTTATGTGATTGAATTAGAAAAAAAAATTTATCTTCGACAATTTTTTAGATATGATTTTTATCTATTTCTTTTTATTAGAGAGATGAAGAGAGAAAGGAAATGTTTAATACAAAAAGGTAATTTCCATTTTGGTTGGCCGAGGAATTAAAGAGTAATTTCTTGATTCACTTTATTGTCTTTGTAAGCAAAATGCTTAAAAGTAATCTCCTTTTGGGTATAAATTAATTAACTGTCGATTACCTGACTAAAACCATTTATATGGCAATTGTAAATCTAGCATGTGAACTAGACAAGACTATAGTTTGAGAATCGTTGATTCCTTATTCCTAATTTAGAGGACTCAAAATCAAAACTTAAAAGAGCGATTGGATTTTTGATTCTTGAACTATTGATTCTGATTATGTAATCATTAATTCCAATTATAATTTTGATACCAAAAGATTTTGGATTTGATTACTATTTCAAAATCAAAATTATAAATATTAAAAATTAAATAATAAAAGATAGAAACAAATATCGACCTTTTTATAAAAAATGAAACATATGATTGATTAATGACAAAATAAATTTAATCATAAAATTATTATATCTCTTTTGTTCATAAAATCTTTTATTCGAATCAACAGTAAAGATTTAAATCCCAAATATTGATCTTTCTACATTATTTTTTTTTTTTTTTGTTTTTTAGATTTGATCCACTGTTGAATATTTAAAATTTTATTTTGATTAATTTTAGCTGAACTGTTGTCAGAGCTTAATCAGGAAAAAACTCTCATAATATTATTTTTATCACTACATTAATTGAGTTTGCCGAGTTTGTATTTTTCGAGTTCGAGCTCGAGCTCGAAGTGTTGTCGGGTGTTATCGGGTAGTGTCGTCGGATAGTGTCATCGGATAGAATCATCGGGTGGTACAGGTAATATATTTAAAAAATATACCTAAAAATATAATTTTACATATAATTTTTTTAAAATAAATATATAATTATATATAAAATTTATTTTTTAAAAACAATTAAAATATTTTGAGTAATTCGTCGAGTTTTTGAGCTTGACACAGTTGTGTTCGAGCTCGAGCTCGATATCCAACTACTCGAGTCGGAGCTCAGGATCGAGCTCAAGCTCGATTTGACCAAGCCAGGGCTCGAGCTTTGACCTGATAGTGTCACGGGTACCCATGACACTATCCGGTGTCATTAACACTTCTAGTGTGAAGTAAAGTTTGATCATCACAATCCCAAGAGCCAAAGCAAAGTAGATCATTAATTAATCGAGTGGAACAGGCTTGAATTATCTAAAAAAGTATAAGTCAAACTCAAACCAGTTTTTTTTAACATTTTTAAAAAATTTTTAATCTGATCTTATAATTTGTTCTTAAAATTAGTCGGATCAAATCTTAATTTTAATAACTTTTGTGATTTATATTAATATTAGAAAAAGTTAAAATTAAGGGATAACCAATGATGTTCTTAGGTCGTTGGTAAGCCAAAGAACCATGCCAAAGCAACGCATAATGCTTGGAAGGTCACATATGTAATCTAAAGCCTCCTTGGAAATATTTTCCGTGGTCAAGAAATAAGCAGAAAAGAGTACAACCGAAGTTGATATGGAAACCACTGCATTGTAATCTAAAGCCTCCTTGGAAATTATTTTTTTAGCACTGTGGAACTACCGACCTTCTTTGCGATATGCTTTGCACAGATTTGCCCACTAAAGTTTCACACAAATATAGTTGAGAAATTAGAAACCAAAAGAAATGGACAAAAGTATTAAATATAAAATTTGCGTTGTTATATGATATCCCACCATTTTGCTTAGGTAAGGGATGATGTTGAAGCCTTTTTCTCTAAGGGTCCAGTAGCCAATTTCATTGGTGGTATTGAACAATGCTAGTAGACATGTTTTAATTCCGTTCTTAGGAAGTTTGTCAATTTCATTGACGTCCCATCTAGAAAGACACCTTAATTGAACATTTCTCTATGTTTTTTGAAAATAATTTGTTGGTTAACACCCACCACCACTTTTTTTAATATGATTTGATTTTTCATATTCTTTAATAATGTTGGTTCATATTAATAGTCATTTTATTTTCATATAAATATCAAATTTATTTTCCAACAATTAACACCATTTTTAAAACCTTTTTCGATATTATTAATGATAAATTCAATATCCATGACTCAAATTAGAGATATTTTCTATTTTTTATAAACTTAATAGTTTGAGAATACTTTTCATGGTTAAGGTTAGGGTTCGGGGGACTATATATAAAGTCCTTTTATATAATAACAAATATATTGAATTATATAAATTCTCTATGCCTTTCTATTTTGTTTATTCTTTATTTTATTCACTCTATTTTATCGAAAAATACATTGAGTCCTCTCGTACAGGTTCAAATGTATAAAATTTTTTAAAGGAAGACCAACCAAATATGATGGCAGCCGCTCAATGAAAACAATTCCTTAGTAGCATCTGAACATAATATATAGGGGCTATATCATCTCGTTTAGTAGTTGGGTAAAAGAAAAACTGTAAACCGGTCGGGTAAGATGTATATGTGTTTTGTTCATCTCCTCTCTCTCTCATGATATCCACTTGAAAGGATAGAGATTGTACATGACAAGATCAATACCGAATAGAGAGTGATTGTACTACCCAAACTAATCTTAGCCACACATGAAAAAAAAAATCTAGGTTACTATTAAAATAAGATCTTGTGTCCAGAAACCAACAAGACAAGATCAGTACCGTATTATTCGGTTGATACGTCAATATCTTTGCCATTTTATCTTAAATAAAATCTGGAAAGCAAATGTCTCCCTTTCGCATTCAGTTCAACCATTCCCTAACACTCATGCATCTTCATGGATCCATATCAAACAACCCACGACTCACATAAGAACCTTAAAATCAAGATAATGACGTGCTGCTTAGCAATACCATTTCTTGCCGTGAACAAACGCTTTCTTCTCTTAGGTCGTCAGCTTATGTTGGATGAAAGGAGCACTCCTAAATTAAGCCCTTCTTGAGCAGCTTATTCTATTCGGAGTTGGACTGCATCCTCTTGGTAGACAGGATAGAGCACTTTCTCTTCTAAGGTAATTAAAAGGGGCTTTCAATCTAACCCTTCGAACCCTATAAATGGCCGAGTATTCTAATATATTTTTCTATTATATTTCTCTATCTGAATCTTACTTATTTTAATATTTTTTTTTTTTTTGAGAAAAAATATTGTTTGTGAATTTCTAAACTTCTTTTCTAATATTGTTTGTATCAAAGTAAACAAAATGCTCAAAAAGAAACTTCTTTTCGGTAGAAATTAATTAATTCTCGAGAGGGCCATACTAAAACCAGCCGTTTGGATATTGCAAATCTATTTGGCATCATTACCCTTTAGAAATAGAAGCGTACGATCGAATGTCACCGGATTCCAAAAAGTAGTCCTTTCCCATGCGCAACACAAGCATGACCAGAAATGTTAACCACATTATCTTATGGCCATGACTTTTCTTCCCATCGTTTCGAAAATCATGCAAAGAAAAAATTATCTCCATGCTAGTTTCTTACCGATCACTTCTCTACCAAATTCTTTTGGATCAAATGATCAATCACTTTATTTGCTTAATCATAAATCTCGATTTTAAGATATGAAAATAACAAAAAAAATTTAAAAGAATCAACTGTTAAAATAGATTTTATAGTATTCGAATCAAATTAATTTGATAAAATTCAGATATCGATGGTGAAAAAAAATCAATCACTTCTCTCTCTCCCTCTATCTATGTTAGGACTTTGGAGTAAGACCAACGAGTCCAAGTGGCTTTGAAGACCGAATCCAAGAGGTGACTGACTTTGGATCGAATCTCAGGGCTTAGGATCTGTTTTAATTTAATAATAATAGTAAATTAGCTGATAAAAATAGAAAAAGTGAAAAATTAATAGCTATAAACAGCATAATGTATCGAAGTTAAAGCGAGGGATTGATTATATTCAAATTTTTAAATATTAAAAGGAAAAGAGGTTCAACTTGAAGGCAAATAAAATATAAAATAATATTTAAATAAGAGTTTGCACAGAGAATTTAAATGTCCATGCTCATCAACTTGGAACAAAAAAGTGGTTTTTTTTTTTGTAACAAAAAAATATTTATAGAAAATGCAACAAATTTTAATAAAAAGTTATCACTACAATTTTCTATAAATAGTTCTTTTACATTTTTCCCTTTTATTATGCCCTAGCTTAGCGTAAGCCTCAAAGAGAAGTTTTTGAAATAATTAGAAAGAAGAAGAAGCACAAGCCACGTCTCAAAGCACAATCCAAGAACTTGGATCTCAAAATCCAAGCCGAAGCAGAACATTAAATAGTCTTCCAGTTCGAATAGTAAATAGATGAGACGGTCCTTAGTCCAATTCTGTGGAACACCATAACCCTATCCATGCAGGTAGAAGAACTGTGAGATTCGACCAAGATTAGGATTAGCAGTGATAAATGAGTCCTCCCAAGGGATAATCGCCAAACATGTCCTTGTTCAGAGCTTTCCATGCCTAAGGAACCATTTCATATACATCCTCGCACAATTTTCTTGGTGATTATTAATTATTTTGTATGTTAATATGACATTTCATATACATTTATTGTACAAGGATTTAAATTTGGAATCATCAGATTGGAGGAAGCGGGTTTGTCCCACTAGACTATCCCCTCGGGAACGACTATATGTTATTACCTCGTTTGTTCTTTGTTATTACATGTCTCCTTTGGTAAGCACAAAAATGGCAGTGTCTTATATATTGTGTAGCACACACATTATATTGCTATGGTTGTGCAAAATTTACTTTTGATTTTATATTTATTTTGTTTTCCACTAATCAAATTATTCTTTTAAACATTTGGTGGATGTCAACTAACAAAAATTAAATTACTTACTTCACACAATAGGAATATAGATCAAGTAGAATCGTTTTCTTAGGGAAAAGTAGATTTACTTCTTTTAAAGAAAGAAAAATATAAAATTGAAAATTAACTAAACTAACAAATTAATTCAAGAAAAGAAATAATTAACTCATGATAAATAAATAGTACAAAATTAGAAAAATAAAAATCAATAGAAATTTAATTTCTAACAAAAGGAATTATATCCATTTTGATTCATTCAATTGATTATTGATATGAAAATGAACTCAATAAATTATAAATAAATTAGTTATAGTTATTCAACGACAGCTGAATAACTAATCTCTCCTTATTTTATCGACAATTAAAAAAAATTATTAATTATTTCTCTAATCGAAAAATAAGTTTAAAAAAAATCGTAGGATTTAGTTTCAATAGCATTAAAAACTAAAGAAACCCTATTCTAATTAATAAACACACAAATCAGTTTATTTAAATTAAATTATTTAATTCCATTACATTGATTAGATTACTTGTGAGGTCGTGAAATTATGTCATGTGCCACTATAATAAAACAAACAAACAATTACGAAATTGTTGTTTTAATTAGTTATAGAAAATTTTAGAATTATCAAATATTAATCACTATTTAATAAACCTAAGCAATCATAAACACGAGCACAAGAAATAAATAAATACCTATGAATGATAGATGTAATATAATCAATTAGATCTCACACTCATTAAATTTCAATATTTTAATAATTTTTTAATCAGAAAAGAAAATTAAAAATAAGCCACGAAGCTTTGTGGAGGCGTTTAATGCCCCCTTTATGTAAGACCTGCGCCGGGGGGGGGGATATCACATGTTATGAAAAATTTTCTTAAATCTTAGAATACTATTTTAAAAAAAAAAAAATCTTGCTAAAGTGATCTGTTAAAAAAATAAACAACTAAAAGATAGAATATTTTTACCAAAATTTTGTTGATTTTACATTAAAAAAAAAAGCAAATATTTAAACTCACCCTTACGTAGAAAATCAAATATACCGCCAAAAACACAAACACCATATATTTCCCCTCACACCTAAATGCATTGTACTTTATATATGTTAAGTCGAAACAAAAGAACAAAGGCATAAGGAATAAAAAATAAGTACCAAATAACTAAACTTCTCTGGAGTGCGGGGAATGGTAGGGCAAATCTAACTAACCAAAAGAAAGCCATCATATTTCACTCCAACCAAGTCTATAAGGGGATAGTCTAGTCGTATAAACACTCTTCCCCAATTTGATGATTTGATATTCAAATTATTGTATAACCAAAAAAATATTTCACTCCGACCAAGAGAGACGTTCGTCTATGGCTTGTAAGAACTGCAAACGCGACTTAGAGGAAGATGGGCCCATTGTATCCTTAGTACCTCTTTCGGACCTCAACTGCAAAGAATCCAAGATGACTACCGAGTTATGCTGGCGAGGGGGGAAGCACCACTTTCCCTTTTGCAATCCTGGACCGGATACGAGTAGGCTTAGGCCGAGACGGGGGTGGTGCGGGGATCGGAGGAGGTGGAGACCCTGGTTAAGACGGTGCACGGCTACTTGAAGCGGTCTCTTTCATGACAGGTAAAGAGGGCTCATTGAGAGAGAGAGTGAGAGGAGTTCTCTATGGGTTGGGCTCCATGAGGATGGCCCATGTGTTGTGTTACACAAATATATTGGACCATGAGCTCTGCGTAGCGGCCGAATCTCTGGCTTGTGGCTTGGTGAGATGGACCCTTCTTGAGGCCCTGCCTGCATCTTTCTTCGGCTGCATGCAAATTGGAAGCAGTCGGGGCGTTTGTTGGTCGTCTCTTCTTTCTTATTATTATTTTTTTTTTTACCTCACCTTGATTATCACCTAATATTCAGAGATTCATCCCGACTAATCTGGATTGATCGCTGCAGGACTTATTTTTGAGGGACAGATCTCCTAACATTATTTTTTTCGTACCCAAAAGGAATTGAACTCTCGACCTGGTTAAGAGACAAATGTGTTCATACCACTTATGCCAACAAGTATTGGTTCTCTTCTTTCTTATTGCGTGTTTCTCATAGGAGATGCATTATATTGCTATGGTTATACAAAATTTTCCTTTTGTTTTATATTTGTTATGTTTGCGCGTGATTAAGCCATCCTTTCTTATGGTAAGTAATGGTGATCCTTACTGAAAAGCTTCATTGGAGATTGTTTTGTATCATGTTCTCCTGAATTGGAATTTGCTGCTACTCCCATTTTTAATCTATTCGGATAGAGAACGTAAATTTTATATTTTTTCTTGTTTATTAATTATTAATGAATAAATGATTTTTTATCTATTATGTGATCTTCTCTCATTTTAGTAATTCTAGTTTTGGTATGAACGGATTTGGAAAATCTACTCGATGAGAAAAATATATACATATTCGATTTCATAAAAAAAAATTTATAAATTTTATTTTTATTTAAAGACATTGATTTATTTAAATGGATTTCTATTTTTTATTCTTCTATTTTTATGATGACCCATTAGTAGTGGCTGGGTTGCAGCCGAGACAGTCGACTCGCCCATGGAAATATGGGATCACCAAGTTGAAGCTACAAACCTCTCTTATAATCAAAAAAGAATAATTTTAAATGCGAATTAATTGATGAAATAGAAAAAGAGAAAAATCATCAACATACAGTCGGTGTGGGTAAGAGTGTCAATCCTTTAACCAAATCTTGATTCAAAATTTGAGAATAAAAAAAATTACGTTAAGAGAATTATCTCTTAAATTGAACCTGATAATTCTCAAAACAGATTAGTCGGAATATAATTCCAGATTTTTGTTGATATATAAAAAAGAAAAAAGAGAAAAATTAATGATCACAAATAACTTAATTGGTTGAAGTTAAAGTTTCGGATCGATTATATACCAAAATTTGAATATTAAAAATAATTGATTGAACTTAAATGCAAATAAAATATAAATTTATAAAATAATTGTTAATTTAGAGCTTTCCAAACTTAGTAGTTTGTAATAAAATTTATATATATATATATATATATATATATATATATTTGTATTTGACAATTGGTATTCAAAAATTCATCTAATTTGGTTCGAGTAATCATAAAGCTCAATTTAGGGTTTTGCTCTTTCAGTATCTGCGTTTTTATTACCAAAACTCAAATTTAAGATTTTAGTTAAACCATAGTATTATGTCGAAGGTCATTGATTAATCATATACATAGTATCTGCTTGGAACAAGATCTAAGATCCTTGATCTTTCTTTTTTTGGGGGTGGCTTCTTATTCACAAAATCGACTATTCATTGGTCTCGTCTCTTCTTTCTTATCATGTGTTTGTATTATATTGCCATGGTTGTACAAATTTTTCTCTTAGTTTTATATTCTTTTGTTTGTTTGTAATTAAATTATCCTTTTTAAGAATATTCCTATGTTCTTCTTATGTTTTCCCCTTTTCTTGCAGGCTTCAATGCTTCCAATTTTCACCGAGCCATGTTGATGATGTGCTGCTTAATTGGTTTCAACTCCTTTAATTTGGATCTTCTTAGTAAAATATTTCCAGTTCCTACATCCCCATTCAGTTTTTTGCTCCTACTCATTCGATTTTTCTACAAAGCGAACATAAACTCATCATAAATCCAGTACAACCTCTTTCCAATGGTAAGTGATGGTAACCTATAGTGGACCATTCATCTTGCAATACCATATTTTGGCTAAATTTAGTTAAAAACTTCATCGGAGATTGTGCTGTATCATGTTCTTCCAGATTGGCAAATAGTCTGCACATTTGACAAATAACAAAATGATTTCTTAACATCCGTATTAACTAACATTTAGTTATTCAGCCAATCCATCAATTATGTGATCCAGTACTGTTCGAATTTTGAAATCAGGTCATCCTAATCTGTAAAATGATCTTTCTCCGGATCTTGTATCCAATTTCACAAAATAATATAAGTAATAAGAAAATCTATAAAATAGAATTAATTCTGCGGCATATAATCTATTAAAATTAAATATATATACATACATACATATATATATATATATATATATATATATATATATTATAGATTAAAAAGGCAAGACTAAAATATTGGTGTAGGTATACTGTTCTCTCTGAATGCTCTCACTCGAGTCTCCACCTATTAAAGTATCTCTTCCTATATAACTATTAAATAAATCAAAATTATTATTAAATATTAAACTTATTTTGTTTAAATAAATTATCAAATGTACTAATTATCAAATAATACCGACTTGTGTACCATCGCTGATTTCTTTTAATAAACTTGGACTATAGCATTTCCATATGTTCCATGAGATCAATTCATGACGAAATTGAATTCCCAAGACAGTGAATACTGTAACCCTTTTACCATGAAGCCGTGTTTGTTTTGAGCTCTTATTGTTTTGACATTGAATGTACCTTCCTTTTGACATATATCTATTTGTCGATGCCTACCCAACCCACTTGGCCAAATGAAGGTATGTTTTGAATAAAATTTTAAATTTAAATTTTATTTATAAAAAAATAAATATCAAAAGAGTTTTATCTCTTAATAATTTAATACGATTCGAATCGAATTTAACTTGAACTAACATGATTATCGGATATTTTATATCACAAAAAATCTATTTATCATGCGTTTTGGTTAAATAGTTGTGAAGACCATAAATATATGAAGAGAAGATGATATTAAGTATATGATAAATTTGAAAATCTTCAAATATAGAATTTAATATCTCTCCTTAAGAGATAATTGATTTTAACAAATATTTTAAGTGACGAGCTAAACTAATTTAGCATCTAATGGAGGTAGCTTCATAAATACGATTACAATGTCAATATGATTTAATATATTGAAACTTCTTAAAATAACCTTATAGTAATAATAATAATAACTTTTACTGTACAACAGGCCTAATAAGAAAAGCAATTTCAAAATTATAAAAATGACATTTTATAGAGAATTTATTCATGTTTTATATATTGATTGAACGATCCGTATTTGTCTGGGGAGATATCTAGGTTAGGGGAGAAGCCCAAGGAAAACGGCCGGTTCAAAACACGGTTCAAGGCCAACCCTCAAACAGAGGGGCCTAACATTTATGATTCCGAATAAAACCTTCAAGTCTCACTCTGTCCAACGGAGGGAGGCATGGGCTTGTCCCCAGATCAAAGCCACCGAACGAAGGCCCCTCCAAGATGATACCACACCAGTAGTGCGTGTAGATGGGAGGGGCTATGTTACGAAATCCATATCGGATTCTCAAAAAAATAGTACTAAAATTCAATAGCCTCTTTCATCTAACAGATCGATCTTTTGGGTTGAGTTCTTCTTTTGGGTTGAGTTCTTTTATTGGGTTTGAGTCTATCACTTGGGTCCGTAACAAATTAATATCAGAGTTTCCAATCTAATATGGAAAATGGCTACCTAGAAGAGGGTTACCTGGTGCCAGAGTGAGAGTTGTCCAAAAAAAAAAAGGGCTACCCGTCAAAGTGAAAGCCGTCCAGAGTGAGAGCCGTCCAGAGTGAGAGCCGTTCGTGGACATCCGGCTTCTCAAGGGGAAGGTAATATTACGAATCCCACATCGAATTCCCAAGAAATGATGAAATAATATTTAAGTCCAATATGCTCTCTCACTCAACAGGTAGATTTTTTTTATTGAATTCTCCTATTGAACTTGAGTCCATCACTTGGGTCCGTGACAGACTATTATTCAATAAGATGAGCCCACACGCAAAACTGCAAAACTAGATAGCCGGTGCTTCGTTGAAGTTGTAAACATGTTTGGCACTACAGTCTAATTTCTCTGGTGATTGGGAATTATTGTTCTTTATTAAGATCTCAAATTTGAATCTTATATATAACAAAAATAGATACCATGAGAATTTTATTTTTTAAAAAACCAATCCGATTTGAATCAAATTTAATCGTATCTAATGTGATTATCAAATAACGATATTTTATATTTAAAAAAATAAAAAGCACTTTTTAGGCACCAGAAGACTAATCTCAACCCATACTTGTTGACATAAAAATGACACATTCGTCCCTTATCCACCTTAACCATTTCTGGCTTTTATGGCTGACGAGTCCAATTTGAGCGCATAGTTTGTCTGCCCAGATTTGTGCCTGGCAAGACCACCCAGTGGCCAATAGCAAGGCAAAGGAATACTTAACACACGATGTAATAAATTAAGCTCAACTGAATTTCAGGTATCTTTAACACCGTCAAAGGAGGAAAACAAAATTTGATGTCGCAAAAATTAACTAGGTTATGGGCAGGAGAAACAGAGATTGTTCCAATCAACAAAACAAGAATACAAGACAATCCAAATGACAATCACCCTAGGCACTCTTATCTGCTTTTGCGGCTGTTGCGGCAGCTTGACCTCGGAGACGACCGGTTCTTCTGGCAGCAATAAGACCAACCTTTTGTCCAGGAGGTGCATCTCTACGAACGGTAGAGGCATGTCCAATATGCTGGTGGTTACCACCACCATGAGGATGCTCAACTGGATTCATAGCAACACCACGAACCTTGGGCCAGCAGTTTCTCTTCACTCTGAATTTATGATATGCATTCCCTGCCTTAAGAAGTGGCTTTTCTGTCCTGCCTCCACCTGCAACCTGTCCGATCATAGCCCTGCAACCACTTGGCACGATCTTCTTAGAACCAGATGGAAGCTTGATTCTGTCAAGAAAACAACAAATAACTGAGCGATGTCGATTAAATTCAGAAAACCTAAAATAGTACCAAAGACCGTCAAACAAACAGAAATTAGAATGAATAATCTTAAGGGTCTGTGCAAATAATCATACGGTAGACCTATTATGGGATTGTTAATAGAGGTGACACTGAAGCAGATCTTTGACCTGGATGACAAGACGTTATAATGACCTCAAGCAAAGCAGGATTACTCATTTATTCCAATGTTAATCGAATCATACACCATGATTAGTATGATATTAGAATTTGATTGAATGGATCAATTTCTACTTTTTCACTCTTGATTACTCTGCCCTCACATGGCACGGGATAGGCTTCTCCAATGTCTGAAATTGTCAGTCCAGATATGAATTGTTGATTGACAGGTTCGTTATTCTAGGGATGGGGGATGGCCTTTTGCATTGGGGTTTCAATTTGGGCATTGGAGGAGGATAGTTAAACAGAGATTGAGGGCTGAGTTGGGCTTTTAAATTGGGCTATCAATTTGGAGTATTGGAGAAGAAGAATAGGTAAATAGAGAATGAGAACTAATATTACCATTTGGGTAGCATGCCTGGAGCTTTTCAGCAAGCCATATAGAATGCTTTCCGTTTCATTTGAATTGAATAATCCAATCCAATCCATTCATCACCAAACTTAGAATTATTAACAATCCCACTTAATCCAATCCAATTTTAGTACTATCAAATCCAATCTACTAATAAAATCTAATCCTGTGCCCTAAATGCCCCCAAAGAGCACAGTCCAAAAGGTAGACAAACAACAACCTCAAAAATAAATCAGAAAAACAGGAAGCACCAACCCGATTCTTCTCACAGTTCTACAATATCGAGATTTTAAACTACACTCACTGGCCACTGGTCGATCAGTATATGGTAAAGCGGCCTAATCATACATACTCCCTTAACAACTCCCAGCAATTGACAAAACTGTTAACTTCTTTCCCGTACAGTTTTTAAGAACACCACCCAAAAAGAAGTTAACAGGGTCTCCTTGCAACAGGAAACTAGATTATAGCCTACACATCACTGAAATGTTGCAATGCAAATATCTATACACCTTCCCAAGTCTACACAAGAAGAAAACAAAACTGCAGAAAATGAGTGTGCTATAAAATAGCAACTAAAATAAGCAAACCTAGCTCAAGAACATACTAAAACAATAATCTTCAATCAACAAACTCCATCATGATTTCTGATTTCACTTTTCAAATAAAAAATATTTTTTAAAAATTACAATTGACAGGTAAAAATCAGTAAACCTATTGCAAGGAGATAACACAGATTTACTAATTAAAAAACTTACCAACAAAACCCATCATAAAACCTGAATGCAAATACTCAAAAACACCCAAAAAATACCATTTATCCAGAGCACCATCACCAAACCCATTTGAAAAACATATAATAAATCAACAAGACAGGCAGAACCCAGAAATCGGAATACAGAAACCTTAAAAATTACCTAGTAGTGCCATTATCAGGATTGTGACTGATAACAATTGCATAATCCCCAGAAGACCTAGCGAAAACACCACGATCTCCAACATGGTGCTCAACGTTACAGACAACAGCTCCTTCAGGAATAGATCTGAGGGGCAAAACATTGCCGACCATCAAATTCGCCTTCTTCCCACAGTACACGAACTGACCTGTATACATCCCTTCTGCTGCAACGAACAACTCCTTCTGGTGCTGGTAACGAAAAGGATGACGGAAAGTAACCCGAGCAAGCGGAGCTCCACGACCTGGATCGTGAACGATTTCGGTCACAACACCCTTCAAATAACCATTGCGCTCGCCGAAGTCCAGACTCCGGAATCTCGCCGGACCCTTGCGATGGTGAGTGTGGGACTTGAAGACGGAACCCGCACCCTTACGCTGTGCACGGATTACTCTACCCATCTCTCTACGGTCTAGGGTTACGGTTTGGGACGGCGGAGGAAGATGAAATGAGGATTTTTTATAGGGGCGGACCGTGAAATTACGGGGATGTGTGGCGTAGGTTGCTTAAATTACGAGGCACCCTTGTACCATATGTTTGGGCGGCGAGATATTTGAGCTCGAAATGGGCCAAATTGAAGTGGGTTGGAGAACTCGTTGTGGCCTGTGGGCCGAGGATTTGGGTTTGTTATGTTAGTTTTTTTTTTTTTTTTAATGAGAGGCTGGTATCCAAAATCATATTTCAACTAATTTAATCTGAATCATTGTCGGAATCTCTTTAGGAAGAATTCTCCTAACATAGTTTTTTCCATTTCTACAGTTCAAACCTAAATGAAGGGATTCATAACAAGTTGGAAGTTAATTCGATTGTAGATAAGATGCAACAGTGTCGTTTAAGGTGGTTTAGACATGTGCAAAGAACCAACACTTGTTGGCGTAGGTGAAATGGGTACCTTTGTCCCTTAATCAGGTCGGGAGTTTGACTCCCCCTGGATAAGGAAAAAATAATATTGGGAGATCCGCCTAAAAAAATGGGCCCTGCAGCGGTCCATCCAGGTTACTCAGGGCAAAACTCCAGAAATTCGATGGTGACCAAACCAAGGTACCTAAAAAAAAAGACAAAGAAAACCCAAAAACACACTGGTTAGAATAATTAAGAACTTAAATATAGTAAATTTAATAAAACGTAAAAATAGATCGTTGAAAATTTGGACGTAATTTCTCCGTAAAGACATGATAGTGAAGGATTTAGACAAGAAAATGGTATTGGATATAAATAAATAGTGTAAAAAAATATGCACAAATTAAACCAACATATTTTAGATATATATATATATATATATATTTATTTATTTATTTTTATTTTTTAATCATTTCTAAATTTATCTCTCAAACAGACGATCTCAAATATTGAGATTAAGATACAGTTTGTTGTTATTGTAAGGTTCAAATATAAATCTTGATTAATAGATTTAGCATCCTTCTTACTAAATTAACTATCCGTTGATATTTGTTCTATTAGTTTATGAGTTTGTTTCGATGCACCAATTAGTATGTAGTTTTTTTTTATTATATTGAGATTTAAATCGGGGATCACAGGGTTGGGGAGGGGAATTGTAACCATTAGGCTGTTCCCTTGGGGACACCAATAAGTATGTAGTTTAATTGTCAGTACATTCAATAATTTTTAAATATATATATATATATATATGTTCAAATCGTAGTAACGATTTTGGTTTATTTAGTGATTGAATGACAGATAATTATCCCATTATGGTAATTCTAGACCCATAAATTTAGAGAAAAAAAAGGAAACGTGAGTATTACCATTTATACAAAAAATTATTCATTTACTGGTTGAAGAAATATCAGCATTCATCGAATGTATATACCTTGTAAAATACATGTAGTTTATATTCATGTAATGGATGAAAAGATACAATACATACAATGTAAAATATATATAACCAGACTTAATATCCGTTGCATATGATCATGATTGAATTAGAGATGCTTATCCGATACATGTAATCATGAATGAATTACTAGATATTGTTGATATATTCATGAATTATATGGCTAAGAGATTATAAGTTCTTAAACCAAAGTGATCAACAAGTATTATTAAAATATTGTTCCTTATTTAACTATTTCAGCTCAAGCTATAAATACCAGTCCAATGCCAAAACTGCTTCCCTCCAAATTCATAAATCTATTATAAAGAAGGCAGAAAGATTCAGAGAGAATTTGTCTCGTATTAGCACTTCATTTGTTTCAGAGTCTTTTACTATGCCTTTTGCACCATTGGTTGGAAGTTCATGGGGAGCTTTACTCTCATGGAAGATGGGCCTTGACACCGTGAGATGGAGCCCTTCTAGGTCACGCGTGTGCAAATTGACCCCATTGTTACCAAGCTTGGTAAAGCCTCCAATGAACAAGGATTCTAATCTCAAACCTTCGCTCGTTCACTCCGCTGTAAACAGTCCTCTCTCTCTCTCTCTCTCTCTCTCTCTCTCCCTCTCTCCCTCTCTCTCTCTCTCTCTCCGTCCAAAGTGTCTCATTGGTGCCAAGTCTGCCTTCTTTTTCCTTTTTTCACATGATAGTAAGAACGGGCAAGCACACCAAATAGTGCGAACGCACCATAGGTCATAATGACTTGAGATAAGTAGGGTTAAAATTCTCAATTAGTCTCCTAGAAATCTGCTTATATAATCTCATATTCAATCTCTATGATTTGAATATATCTATACAATTTTCTATATAAGGAAATAATATCAATTGGTTGACAATCTCCACACTCCCTCTCAAGTTGGTGCATAGATGTCACACATGCCCAACTTGTCTAAGAACTTTGAGAACACTCAATTAGATACCCCTTTGGTAAAAATATATGCTAACTGATCTTCTAATCGTTGGTAATTCCATAACTCTTTCATCCAATTTTTCCTTAATGAAGAACATATCTACCTCGACATACTTTGTACGGTCATGTTGAACGGGATTGTAGGCTATATCACATGTTGTTTTGTTGTCACAGTATAGCTAAATTGGTTGCTTTAGGGAATAGCCTAGGTCCCGTAAGAAAATTTTCAACCACAATACTTCACAAATTCCTAAGGCCATTTCTTTGTACTCAGTTTCTGCACTAGATCTTGTAATAACATTTTGTTTCTTGCTCTCTCACGTAACTAAGTTTCCACCTACAAAGGTAAAGTATCCTGAAGTTGACTGCTTGTCATCAACTGCTCCGGCCAAATCAGCATCTGTATATACCTCTATATTTTGCTTGTTTGTATTTTTAGATAATAGAATTCCCTTTCTTGGAGCAGATTTTAGATACCTCAAAATGTACATGACTGAATTCATATATTGTTCATCAGGATTATGCATGAACTGATAAACTATACTCAAAGTATAGGCAAGATCTGGTCTTGTATGAGATAAGTATATTAGTCTTCCAACAAGTGTCTGGTATCTCCATCTATCTACTGGTACCTAGTTTGTCTCAATGCATAACTTCGTACCCTCTTCTATTAGATTGTCAACTGGTTGGCAGGCTGACGTATCAGTTTCATGAAATAAATCTAAAGCATACTTTCTTTAAGATAGGAAGATTCCTTTACTCGATCGAGATATTTCAATTCCCAGAAAGTATTTTAAGGGGTAAGTCTTTCATTTCAAATTCCTTTGATAAGTACTCCTTCAAAGCTTTCATTTCTTCTGAGTCGTTACATGTGATGATCATGTCATTTACATATACAATGAGTGCAGTAATTTTTCCATGTTACTTCTTTAAAAATAACGTGTGATCTCAATTGCTTTGTTTGTAACCAAATGTTGTCATAGATTTGGTGAATCGTCTAAACCATACTCTAGGGAACTACTGTAATCCATATAGTGATTTTTTCAACTTGCATACCTTCGGTTTTTGTCTTTCTATTACCATGTACCCTTATGGGAGATCCATGTAGATTTCTTCAAAGAGTTCACCATGTAGGAACGCATTCTCCACATCAAACTATTATAACGACTAATCAAAATTTGTGGCTAAGGATAACAAGACCCAAACTGTGTTGATTTTGGCTACATGTGCAAATGTCTCAGCGTAGTTAATTCCATAAGTCTGAGTGTATCCTTTTGTCACCAATCTCGTCTTAAAATATTTGATCGTACCATCAACTTTGTATTTCATGGTATAGATCCATCGACACCCAACTGGTTTTTTTCCTGTGGGACAGTCAACGAGCTCCCAAGTTTGGTTCTTCTACAAGGAGGCCATCTTGGATCGTTTAAGGCTTCCTGCACACTGTTAAGGTATAAATACAGTAGATAATTGATTGACAAATGATTGATTCATTTGGAACAAGTGATGTGTAGACATATAATGGTTCATGGAATATCTTACTTTACTAGATAACTGAGGTTCATATATAGGTTTTGGAATACTTTTGACGAGGCATTATGGCAACTATCTCCTAGATGACTCAAGTACTAAATAAGGGATATTCTTAGATAACGATTAGTTTTGTATATCAACTGGGAGAGATTCAGACTCAGTTTTAGAGGTTTCTTGGCTTTCTGGGTGCTCATTTTTATTTTGATCCCAAGTTTGACCGCTAGGCTCCAACTCATCCACTTCTACACTTACTGCGTTATTGTGTAGGGTATCATTACTTTCATCCAAGTTTTGATCACTAGGATTCAAATCACCTACATTTGGATCAGATACTTCCATAACATCTTCCTGAAGGTTGTATACAAGAGTCTAAATTTTCACAAGACACTCCCCCTGAAAGTCAAACTTGGAGAAATACATAGTATTTTCATGAAAGACAACATCCATAGTGATAAACATGCATTTAGTAGGGGGATGATAGCACCTATATCCTTTTTTATGAATAGCATAGCCAACAAAAATATATTTCAAGACTCGAGGCATTAACTTACTACGTTGGTATTTGGGGAGATGTATATAGGCAACATAGCTGAATACATGAGGACGGAGATTTGGGACTGTTGGAGCAACAACAACTTATGCGAGTGTCCCTGGAAGGGTGTCTTGAAGTCGATAGAATGAGATGGAACACGATTACTGAGATATGCTGCAGAGAGAAGAGTTTCGCCCCAGTAACATAAGAGCATGTGAGCCTCGATAAGAGAAGCTCGAACAATTTCCAATAAGTATCTATTTTTGCATTCGACCACACTGCTCTGTTGAAGTGTATCTGGATAATTGGTTTCATGAATTGAGTCATAAGAGTCCAAAAATTGCTGAAATTCATAACTATACAACTATGATATTGTGGTGTGGAAATGCAGGTGTTAGAAGTTCTAGATTCTTTACCTCAAGAAATGAGATGCTATAAAATTTTATTTTATTTATTTTTTTGTAGGTGTTAGAAGGAGCTTAATTGAGCTGCAACGCTACTACCATTTATAGAAGAGCTGCGGGGAAGAATTCAGAGAAACTTACTGAAGAGGGATTTAGAGCCAGTGGAAGGACTCAAGTTAATAGACACACTTCAGAGGCTAGGAATTGCATATTATTTTGATGAAGAGATTGATTCGTTATTGGAGAAGTCTGCTTATGAGTGCAATATGGGCAATGATCTTTCCCAGACTGCCCTCCTTTTCAGATTACTTGGGCAAAAGGGATGCCATATTAGTGCAGGTACAAGTTTTTATTTTATTTTAATATATTTTATTTTTGGGTATTGTATGTATTATGTATATTAAATAAGTTAATTAGACATGCCTTTTTTTTAATTCTTTGAAGAGGGCGGCTGTTAATACTCAAAACCCTTTTACTGATTTCTTGGTAATTTTTTTTTTAATTTCTGAAATGCTATAGGTTCTGTCATTTTAATCACATTAATCCCAAAAATAAATAAATAAATAGATAATAATTAGGGGTAAAAGTGTTATATCTCAATTTTTTTTTATATAAAATATGTTTTTCTTTTTCTTTTTTTTCTTTAATCAATTTCTCTCTCACAAGAACCTGAGTAACATATATAATTTTTTTTTAATTCTAGATATTTGTTGTGAATTTACTAAGAATGGAAAATTCAAGGAATCCTTGAGCCAAGATGTACAGGGTATGCTAAATTTGTACGAAGCTTCATATCTGGGTGGAAAAGATGAAGACACTCTATCAGAAGCCGTGGATTTCACCAAAACCCATCTTACACAAACCCTAACACAATTAGCACGAGAGTCTGCAAAATACATATGCCAGGCCCTAGAGCTTCCAAGCTATCATAGGATGGAGAGGTTCGAAGCTAGAAATTACATTATGTCTACAGCGGAGAGATCAATTTCAGCCCAGCATTCTTGGAACTATTGGAAGTTGATTCAAAGTTACCTTGAATTTAGTGGTTGGTTGCTATCATTTACTAGTTATTATTCCATATTTTTCTCATGTTAGTTAGGTGATTTAGTGTCAATAATTTCTCATGTCAGTTGAGATTTTCTAGCATTTTTTAGTTTGGTTGTAAGCCTGTATAAAGGGCATTCTCCTTTGTGGAAATATATGCATCTGATTTCCTAGCAATTTTATCCGCTGCAATATCATTTTTTGCTCTGTTACTTCAAATTTCCAACAATCTTGGTATCAGAGCACTGGACCTTGAACGTGATGGCTACTCCTGGAAGTTCAATCAGTATTTCACAACCTGCCATTCCAATCTTCAAAGGAGAATGTTATGAATTCTGGAGCATTAAAATGAAAATTTTATTTAAGTCTCAAGATCTCTGGGACTTGGTAGAACAGTTGAAGGAGAACAGAAAGAAAGATTCAAAAGCTCTTTTCTTCATTCAACAGGCTATTCATGACTCAATTTTCTCCAAAATTTCAACAGCAACCACATCCAAAGAAGCTTGGACAACATTGCAAATAGCATTTCAAGGTTCCTCAAAGGTGATTACAGTGAAATTGCAATCTCTTCGTCGTGACTTTAGACCTTACAAATGAAAGGTGGAGAATCAGTGCAAGATTTTCTTACAAGAGTAGCTACAATTGTCAATCAAATGAGATCCTATGGAGAAGAAGTCTCAGATCAATTTATTGTTGCAAAAGTGTTGAGAAGTTTAACTTCTAAGTTTGATCACATAGTAGCTACAATTGAGGAATCTAAAGACTTGTCAATATTTTCATTTGATGAACTGATGGGTTCTTTGCAAGCTCATGAGGCCAGGTTGAACAACATATCTATTGAGATGCATGAAGCAAATGCATTTCAAGTGAAGGGGGAGAACTCTAAAGAGTCTGAAAGAACAACAGGAAATGAACGTGGTAGAGGTTCATATTGCAATGGCAGAGGCCGTGGCAAAGGCAGAGGCAGAGGCAATAGGGGTGGCATCCAATGCTATCGATGCAAGAAGTATGGGCATATTCAAGCAGATTGCTAGTACAAAGATGATGAAGCCAATTATGCAGAATTAGAAGATGAGGAAAGTAAGTTGTTTATGGCCCATTTTGAAAATAATGATGTTGCAAGTGATGTGTGGTTTGTAGATAGCGGTTGCTCCAATCATATGTCAGGCATAAGAGAAATGTTCAGAGAGCTTGATGAAACAAAGAAGATGCAAATCAAACTTGGTGATAATAAAGACATTCAAGTTGAAGGAAAAGGGACGGTAGCAATCAAAACTAGTCATGGTAAAGTGAAACTTCTTTATGATGTTCAATTTGTTCCTAACTTGGCACATAATTTGTTGAGCGTAGGGCAATTGATGGCTAGTGGATACTCAATAATATTTGATGATGGAACATGTGTTATTAAAGACAAAAAGACAAAAAATCAGGACAAACAATGGCTACTGTTCATATGAGCAAAAACAGAATGTTCCCACTTGAAGTTTCAAATGTGGAACATTTTGCATTAGCTGCTGGTGAAAAGAATGAGTCTAAGATATGGCATCTGCGGTATGGACATCTGAATGTGAATGGGCTGAGGTTGTTGAATCAAAAAGGTATGGTTCTTGAACTGCCAAAAATTGAGTTTTTTGATTTATGTGAGGGCTGTGTATATGGCAAACAAACAAGAAGGTCATTTCCAGTTGAAGGAGCTTAGAGGGCTTCTAATTGTCTTGAATTGGTTCATGCTGATTTGTGTGGACCAATGAATACTGAATCATTTGGAGGGAGTTGTTATTTTTTTCTCTTGACTGATGATTTTAGTCACATGAGTTGGGTCTATTTTCTGAAAAACAAATCAGAGGTTTTTGAGAATTTTAGGAAATTCAAGGCTCTTGTCGAGAAGCAAAATGAGTCTTGCATAAAAGCTCTCCGCACAGACAGAGGTGGTGAATTCTTATCTAATGAATTCAATCATTTTTGTGAAGAGAATGGCATCCGTAGGGAATTGACAGCTCCTTACACACCAGAGCAAAACGGAGTAGCGGAGCATAAGAATCGCACAGTTGTTGAGATGGCTAGGAGTCTACTTAAAGCTAAAGAGATTCCAAATCAGTATTGGGCAGAAGCAATTGCAACCTCAGTCTACTTGTTGATTGTTTCACCAACTAAGGCCGTGTTGAATAAAACACCATTTGAAGCTTGGAGAGGTACAAAGCCTTTGGTAAGCCATTTACGCATTTTCGGTTGTATTGCTTATACTTTGATAAATTCACAGCTGCATAAAAAACTAGACGAGAAATCTGAAAAATGTATTTTCATTGGTTATTGTTCTCAATCCAAAGCATATCGGTTGTATAACCCTCTTAGTGGCGAAGTGATCATTAGTAGAAATGTAGTGTTTGATGAAGAAGCAAAGTGGAACTGGAGTAGCAGTAGCAAAGAAATTCAGGCTTTAACAAATGAAGTTTCAGATTCCTCTCCAGCAAATTTACTAAATTCCTCTCCCTCATCAAGCAGAAACAGCTCCATAGATTCAACTCCAAATACTCCGAGTAACAGCACCTCACATTCTACAAATGAGTCCTTTGATGCAACACCACCAAGAAAATTCAGATCCCTGAAAGAGATCTATGAAACTTTTACATTTGCTTTAATTGTTGCAGATCCCACAACTTATAAAGAGGCAGCAGAAACAGAGGAGTAGAGAAATGCAATGAAAGAAGAACTTATGGCCATCCAAAAGAATGAAACTTGGGAGCTGGTGGAATTGCCCCATGATAAGAACGTGATTGGTTTGAAGTGGGTGTTCAAAACAAAGTACCATGCAGATGGAAACATACAAAAGCACAAAGCTCGATTGGTGGCGAAAGGATACTCACAATAGCAGGGTATCAATTTTGAAGAAACTTTTTCTCCTGTTGCTTGCTTTGAAACGGTGCGAATTCTTTTGGCTTTAGCTGCACAATTGCAATGGCCTATATATCAATTTGATGTTAAATCAGCATTCCTAAATGGAGAGTTGCAAGAGGAGGTGTATGTTAGTCAACACGAAGGATTCATTGTTGAAGGCAATGAAGAAAAAGTGTATAAGCTGCGAAAGGCACTCTACGGGTTAAAACAGACTCCGCGAGCATGGTATAGCAGGATAAACTCATATTTCCTGCAAAATGGGTTTGAAAGAAGTGAGAATGAGCCTACACTTTACTTGAAGAAGGGAGATAACAATGATTTTCTCATAGTCTGTCTCTATGTTGATGATATAATCTATATGGGTTCATCTCACTCTCTTGTAGATGAATTTAAATGTAGTATGATGGCAAGTTTTGAAATGTCAGATTTAGGTTTGCTACATTATTTTCTTGGCCTTCAGGTGAAACAAGGAGAAGATGGAGTATTCATTTCACAAAGAAAATGTGCAGCAGATCTTCTCAAAGGGTTTAACATGCTTAATTGCAAGGTTGCAGCTACTCCTATGAACATGAATGAAAAATTACAGCTAGAAGATGGTACTGAAAAAGCGGATGCAAGAAGTTTCAGAAGCTTAGTTGGAGGACTTATATATTTGGGTCACACTCGACCAGATATTGCACTCTCTATTGGTATGGTTTCAAGATTTATGAATAGCCCCACAAAACATCACTATGGAGCTGCAAAAAGGATCCTACGGTATATAGCTGGAACTTTGGAATTTGAAATTTGGTACAATCGAGTTTCAGAGTTCAAGTTAGTTGGCTTTAGTGATAGCGATTGGGCAAGTTCCTTGGATGATAGAAGGAGCACCTCAGGAAATATATTCAATCTGGGGTTTGGAGCCGTCACATGGAGTTCAAAAAAACAAGCAACAGCTGCACTTTCTACATCAGAGGCAGAATACATTGCTGCCACATCTTCAGCATGTCAAGCAGTATGGTTGAGAAGATTACTTGGTGATTTTCATTAGGTACAACATGAGGAAACTACAATTTTTTGTGACAACAAGGTCACGATTGCAATGACAAAAAATCCTACTTTCCATGGAAGAACCAAGCACATCGATATTCGGTTTCATTTCATTCGTGACCCGGTTGCTAAAAATGAGATTGTCTTGAAGTACTGTAACACTGATGAACAGCTGGCAGATATATTCACAAAAGCTCTTCCATGTCACAAACATGTCTATTTCAGGTCAAAGCTTGGTGTGTGCAACTTTGAATCAAGGGGGAGTGTTGGAAGTTGATTCAAAGTTACCTTGAATTTAGTGGTTGGTTGCTGTTATTTACTAGTTGTTATTCCATATTTTTCTCATATTAGTTAGGTGATTTAGTGCCAAAATATCTCATGTCAATTGAGATTTTCTAGTATTTTTTAGTTTAGTTGTAAGCCTGTATAAAGGGCATTCTCCTTTGTGGAAATATATGCATCTGATTTCCTAGCAATTTCATCCGCTGCAATATCAATTTTTTCTCTGTTACTTCAAATTTCCAACAGGAACTAGCCAAGTTGGAATTTAACGGGGTTCAATCTTCACATCAAAGTGAATTGAATGAATTAATCTGGTAAGTTTCTACACAATGCTATTCGATCTCTTAAATCTCCATGTAATTTATAAACCCTAAATGATAATCAAACAAGATGTACTTGTAGAACGACGGGCTTGTTTGGGAAGGTTGATCCATTCAACCAAGATTCAGTTGAATTTTTAGGATAAATTTATTGATATAATGATATTTCAAATCTGTTTTATAAAAATATTTTTGTTTCAACTATAAAATCTTATATTTTTCATTAAAATTTTTTTATTTTAATCAAAATTTGTTACAAGTAGAATAAGATAAAATAAATAGAAATTAAGTTAAATTAAAATAAGTTAAAATTTCCTTTATGATCTCAAAGAGTAGTCGGTATAACAAAGAAAAATAGTATGATAGTATTTTTTGATTATTTTAAAAAATTTATCAACCATTTTTTCAATTTTTAATCTTTCTTTTAGAGCAGGGCCCTAAATCAAAAATCATATTGAAATTATTGGATATAACTGAGTGTCAAGTTGCTATTATTGGTGAGAGCTAGTCATCAGCGCATTATTTATTGAAGTTGTCATTTTCTTGTAGGTGGTGGAAAGATTTGGGACTTTGTTGAGAAGCTTCCCTTTGCTAGAGATCGACCTTTGGAATGCTTTCGATGGATTGTAGGCGTATTCCCAGAGCCACAACATTCAAGATGCCGAATTGAATTGGCCAAAACTATTGCCATTTTGCTGGTTCTTGACGATGTTTTTGATACTTATGGCTCTTTAGATGAACTAATCCTCTTCAATGATGCTATTAAAAGGTTTGCAAACCTGTATCCATACACAAACATAGACACGAAATACAATCTAATAAAAGTGTCGTATCATGTTACAATCAAAACAATGTAAAAATGTCTATGACTATGTATATGTTATGGTTGTGATAACCAAGTACTATTAATACATGTTGTAATAATTGATTTTTGTAGGTGGGATGTTGATGCAATTGAAGAGCTATAAGAGTACATGAAAATATGTTACATGGCCTTGCACAACACTATTAATGATATCAATTTCAGAATTCTCAAGGAACATGGATTACTGGTAACCTCGCACCTTAAAGGAACGGTAATGTTTTCAAGGACCAATTTGTTTATTCTTGATGTCATTGATCAAAAGGGAACGAGGTTAACACGATTTTATGTAATGGGGACAGTGGGTGGACGTGATTGAAGGTTTTCTAGTAAGGGTATGTCCCAAACTTGGAGGAGTATATGGAAAATGGAATCACAACCGCAGGGACATATATGGCTTTGGTACATACCTTCTTTCTTGTAGGGACGAAGATCAGTGAGCAAACCATAAAGATGATGCAGCCCTATCCTAAGCTCTTCTCTTGCGCAGGAAGGATCCTTCGGCTTTGGGATGATCTTGGAACTGCCAAAGTACGAATTTCCAACTAAAATAAATTAAATAATAGCTATAACACTACCATCAAAATTTCCAAATGTCTTGATTACCGAGGAGTACTTGAAGACTTAAGCTCAAATTAGGTGGCCAGCCATGAGGTTCTCAGACAAATCTGTAGTTATAAAAGTTCTTAACTAGTACGATTACTAAATGTGAATGTTATTGCAGGAGGAGCAAGAAAGAGGAGATGTTGCGTCCAGCATGGAGTGCCACATGAGAGAGAAAAACATTACATCAGATAGTGAAGCAAGGGAGCAAGTTAAGCAACTAATCCAAAGCTTATGGAGGGAGCTGAATGGAGAGCTAGTAGCTTCGAGTGGACTACCATTATCGACTGTTAAAGCTTGCTTTAATGTTTCAAGAACTTCAAGGCTAATTCACCAGCATGGAGATGATGATAAGGCTGCTGGAGTAAAAGATCATGTTAAGACCTTGTTGTTTACGCCAATTATGCATTAGGATGAGGTTTCTCTCAAATATCGTCCGGATTACTTAATATTCACTTATTAAGAATAAAGATTTCATTGTAACATTGGCTTATTATGGGGAGAAATCCAGATGTTCAAAATTCAATTACATATTCTATGGATTTTGCATTATGTGATTATCTAATTATGCATAATTTTTTAGTTATTGGAGGTGTATGAAAAATTTATATACTTATACTTAAAGAATAGCTACTAAAATTTGTTATCATTATTAGAAAAAGATAAGATTCAAGTTAAAAATTGGATCTAAACCTTGTGTCCGAGTTTGAGTTATGACTAATCAAAAAGAGTCTGCCTAAATAGTACCAAATGTTGGGTATGCCACTGGCCGAGACAACGGTGGGCGACTTTGTCATAAACCTTTCTTAATTTCTTACACTATAAAAAAATATCATTTTTGCGACGAAATTTAGCGACTAATTTTTTTTGTTGCAATTTTGCGACGAATTTAGCGACGAAAACTTGATTACTGGCTATTTCCAACGAAATTTCCAACGAAAAAATAATCGTCGCTAATTTCCAACGAATTCGGTTTTTGTCGCTCATTTGCGACGAATTCAGCGACAAATTTTGAATTTGTGGCTAATTTTGCGACAAATTCGGAATTCGTCGCTGAATTCAGCGACAAATTCGGAATTCGTCGCTAAATTTGAAATATAATAAAATAAAATAAAATATAAAAATATATTTTTTATTTAATAATTTTATATTTTATTATTTAATAAATTAATTTAGCGACGAATTCCGTTTTGTCGCTAATTTGCGACGAATTCAGCGACAAATTTGAATTTGTGGCTAATTTAGCGACAAATTCGGAATTCGTCGCTGAATTCAGCGACCAATTCGGAATTCGTCGCTAAATTTGAAATATAATAAAATAAAATAAAATATAAAAATATATTTTTTATTTAATAATTTTATATTTTATTATTAAATAAATTAATTTAGCGACGAATTCGGTTTTTGTCGCTAATTTGCGACGAATTCAGCGACAAATTTGAATTTGTTGCCAATTTTTGCGACAAATTCGGAATCCGTCGCTAAATTTGAAATATAATAAAATAAAATAAAATATAAAAATATATTTTTTATTTAATAATTTAATATTTTATTATTTAATAAATTAATTTAGCGACGAATTAGGTTTTTGTCGCTAATTTACGACGAATTCAGCGACAAATTTGACTTTGTTGCCAATTTTTGCGACAAATTCGGAATTCGTCGCTAAATTTGAAATATAATAAAATAAAATAAAATATAAAAATATATTTTTTATTTAATAATTTTATATTTTATTATTTAATAAATTAATTTAGCGACGAATTCCGTTTTGTCGCTAATTTGCGACGAATTCAGCGACAAATTTGAATTTGTGGCTAATTTTGCGACAAATTCAGAATTCGTCGCTGAATTCAGCGACAAATTCGGAATTCGTCGCTAAATTTAAAATATAATAAAATAAAATAAAATATAAATATATATTTTTTATTTAATAATTTTATATTTTATTATTTAATAAATTAATTTAGCGACGAATTCGGTTTTTGTCGCTAATTTGCGACGAATTTAGCGACAAATTTGAATTTGTTGCCAATTTTTGCGACAAATTCGGAATTCGTCGTTAAATTTGAAATATAATTAAATAAAATAAAATATATATATATATTTTTTATTTAATAAATTTATATTTTATTATTTAATAAATTAATTTAGCGACGAATTAGGTTTTTGTCGCTAATTTCCGACGAATTCAGCGACAAATTTGAATTTGTGGCTAATTTTGCAACAAATTCGGAATTTGTCGCTGAATTCAGCGACTAATTCGGAATTCGTCGCTGAATTCAGCGACAAATTGGGAATTCGTCGCTAAATTTAAAATATAATTAAATAAAATAAAATATAAATATATATTTATTCTTTAATAATTTTATATTTTATTATTTAATAAATTAATATAACGACGAATTCGGTTTTTGTTGCTAACTTTTCGACGAATTCCGGATTTCGTCGTTAAATTTGAAATATAATTAAATAAAATAAAATATTAATATATATTTATTATTTTTTATTTTAAAAAGTTTAAAAAAATTAATCACATTTATTATTTTTAAGTAATATGTTATATTTTATTTTTATTTTATCTTTTAAAAAAATAGTATTATTATTTTTTTAAATCTTTTATTATTTTATTTTACACTAATATTTTATTATTTTATAATAAATTGTTATTTTATATTGTTTTATTATTATTAGAAAAATGTGAAGAAAAGATAATAAGTAAAAAAAAAAAAATTATTACAGATATTAACATTTAGCTTGATGGTTACAGGATCTTAAAGGTTTATGGAAGCGCAGGAGTTCGAACCTTAGTGGAAGCAAAGCAAAAGGCAATTTTCAAGAATTAAGTGAGGTAGGCACTGTGGGCGCCGGCTCGGGTGGGTGTGCAGGCGGATGCTTGCTCGGGCGGGCGGGCTCGGGTTCAAGCGGGCTCGGGTTCAGGCGGGACTGCATTATTTTTCATTCATAATTTAGCGACGGATTTTGCGACGAATTTATATCCGTCGTTAATTTAGCGACGAATTTTTTTTATCCATAAATTAGCGACAGATAATTTTTCGTTGCTAAATTTGCGACGAATTTAGCGATGAAAAATTATTCGTCGCTAAATTTAGCGACGAATTTTATATTTTCGTCGCTAAATTTAGAGACGGATAATTTTTTGTCGCTAAATTCGTCGCTAATAATTCGTCGATAGATTTAGTGACAAAATTATAAAATTCGTCGCTAAATTTAGCGACGAATAATGTTTCGTCGCTAAATCCGTCACAAGTTTAGCGACAAAAAATTATCTATCGCTAAATTTAGCGATGAATTTATATTTTCGTCGCTAAAGTTAGCGACGAATTTTATATTTTCGTCGCTAAATTTGCGACGGATTTAGCGACGAATTTCTTATTTTTCGTCGCTAAATTTTTGCGACGCGTAATTAGCGACGAAAATTTTTTCGTCGCTAATTTCGTCGCTAACGAATTTAGCGACAAATTTTTATTAAATTTTCGTCGCTAAATTTGTGATTAAAAACTTGTTTTTTTGTAGTGTTAATATTACCCCTATTGAATAAAAGCAAAAGATAATATTATTATATCAAAAAAAATAAAAGATAATATTAATTTTGTCACTCCTTTTAAATTTTAAAATTCAAATGCTAATAAAATATGCATAATTATTTACTTTTATCTTATTATTAGGGCCCCTTTTATGTTTTTAATAAAATATACAATTTTAAATTATTAAAAATATTATCACCTATTCACTTATCCGATTGATATTTTTACATCATTAACATGAAATTTACGTAATTGATATAAAACTAATTAAGATTTTGGGGATTCAAAGGAATTGAAGAGTTTTTTTGAGAAGATAATTGAAACAAAAAAAAAACCATATCTGATATCAATTCATTTTTCTTTAATTAATTTGGCATTGTTATTGTCTCTTACAACTGTTATTGTAGAGAGATTTTCTGCTATAAATAATATAAAATGTTGATTATGCAATAAAACAGAAAATCAATGGTTAAATGATTATTTGATAATATATATGAAAAAACTGTTTTTTTTTTTTTTATCATCGCCATGCCACCGACCTAATATTCGGGGTTTCGTCCCGACAAATTTGGATCGATCGCTTATAGGGCCCAATTGAGGGGTAGGTCTCCTGATGTTGATTTTGCCGTTCTCATGGGGAATCGAACTCCCGACCATGATTAAGAGACGTCACTCTTTGAATTAACCGAGCCATATGACGTTAGTACAAAAAAACTGTTATGATATATAATATTGACCCTAAAATTTTATATTTGGACCGTGGCCAATCCATTTTGCATACACCCTTTGGGTTATTTGGAAGGCTCGTTGCAAGAGTATATTTAATTGTATTAATTTCTCCTTGAAAGGTGTAGTGACCATTGTCTTGGGTTATTCTCGGGATGGGTGGTTGGCGGTTTCTAGAGGACCTCAGACATCTCCTCGCTTAGGTCAGTGTGGATTAGTTGGGTTCCCCTTCTCTAGGCTCGCATAAAATGAGCACTAATAGATTTTCAGATCTTACCTCCCCTTTGGTTGGTGCCAGGGGCCTCCTTCGCGATGAGCATGGGTTATGGATCAGTGGGCATATGGTTAAATTTGGGGGGGGGGGGGGTTTCAAGTCTATTTCTAGTACGTGGTATAAGGGAGGGCCTTCTTCTTCTGTGCTGTTGGCAGCTCGGCTCGATGACCATTGAGCTTAATTCAAAGGAGATAGTGACAGCACTATCATCTAATGTAGCTCCCTCTCATCAAGCTGCTCACATCATTCAAGAATGTCACAGAGTTACTCCACCATACTTTAGTACAATAGGTGAACTTTGTCCAGAGTAAGCAACAAAGCTGTGCTGAAATTTTTGCAAAGTCAGGCTCCTCTTTTTCTCCTGGTTTCCGATAACTCTATTTTCCTCCTCATGAGAAATATTATTCCTTGAAACATGATATCTAGAGTATGACTTCTTTTAAAAGCTAATTTTTCTCATTTCCATTTGTAACAAATATATATATATATATTAGATTTGGGTTCACTGGGTCAAACCGGTGCCCCACGGTCTCTCCTAATTGTGCTACTCCCAAGTCACAAAACCTTCGACATCAAAGAAAGCAAGTAAAAACAGCATAGCTCTGAGGGTTAAGGACGAAGATGGAACCAAAGGAAAGCGTAAAGGCAGGAGAATAATTAACCATGACCTTCTTGAGACGTGTATGGGACCTTTAAAAAACATATATATATATACATACATACATATATTTATTCATCTAGCACACTGTCCATGATGTTAAGATTGGCTCCCTAGCTCCAAAGTTTAATATAATTACTTATTTGTTAACAAAAAATAGAAAAAATGAGAAGATATTGTTTCATTTGGTATATTTTGAACTTTACAAATGAGTTATATTTATATTGATTCAGATAATAATTCTAACCGTACATATGTCAATGTTGTCAATATTTTCTAAATATTCTCTCAATGTTGGTATTGTTATAATAGTGAACATCGAGAGAATATTGAATTATTTAAACTAAATTGAGAGAATATTAATATATCTAAATTATATTAGTAGAACATTGAGAGAATATTGACACAATAGAGCATTAAGAGCATATTTGTTTGACTATTTATTTTTAATTTTTAACTTATAATTAATTTTTTAATTTATCAATTAATTTATAAATTCCTAGTTTAAATATTTAACAAAATTATTTTTAAATAGTTTTAAATCTTCAATTAAAATATTCAAAAGTAACTTATCTATTAAAATGATCGAGATCAAGATGGATATATAATTAATCTTTTTCCAGTAAAATTAAAGATATATGTTAAAGGTGACATATGGGAAAGTGATGAGTGGTGGCTCTCCAATGATGCTTGAACGTGAGAAACTGCGCAAGAAGAAGGAATGGCAAATTGTCACGAGTAAATTGAAATGAAAATTGCTTTGAAATTTAAAAATCGTTGACAAAAGAAGACTTCGTCAAAGGAAGGTATAATAATAAGTTTTTTTTTTTTATATTGATATTTAAAATCATATTCAGATTATTTAAAAATAATCTATATTTAATATCTCATCCCACTAGACTGACTGTCTATTATTAATTTTAAGTTAATAACCATTTTTGTATGAATACCCAGGTGATAAAGAAATCTTACATAAATAATTTTCTTTGAAATCTAATATTTGAACGTTTGTAGACATATATATTCTTGTAAGTTTTCCATCCTTACGTAACAAAAAAAAATTAATAACGAGAAACAAAGAAAATGTTAAATTTTTACTTATTTTAGATAGTTTGATTTAATTATAATTCAAACTAAATAATCCTCGACCAATATTTAATTAATGCTTTCATACAATATTGCTAACGAGAGGTATTAATGTATGAATATGAAAGTCAACGTATGAGTTACATGGTATTAATTGCCGCACATAACGGGAGAAATGAATTATTATGATCTTATCTTATGTTGCACACGTAGCTTATCTTGACTCACAACGGTCCATCTTGAAAAATTAAATTAAGTATTAATAGATATAGTTCGGTGATTATATATGAAATATAATTTTCTTTAAACGGATTATTCAGACTATATAATGATATATAAAAAAAGAAAATGCTTAAATTAATGTTTGACTTTCAAATATTATTATCCTATTGACCAAGCAACTTCAATTAAAGTTTGACTTTCAACTTCTATCCTATTGACCAAGCAACTTGTCCTTTTCATTTAACTTGATAAAATTGTCAAGCCATCCGCACACCTTTGACTAATAAATCTAAGTCGACATTTCATTCTATTCAATTAAAAAAAGTTTTTTCATATTTTATTTTATAATTATATAAAAAATTAGAGTATTACAAATTCATTAACTCTTAAGAGTCCAAAAAAGCTACAAAGTTTTTTCTAGGGAAAAATATTAAAATGACTTAATAAAAAGAAAATTAATTAATTAATTACATAATTGGTAATTAAATAAGTATATAATTATTTTTATTAAAGTTGTTGAATTTTCTTTTTTTTTCCCCTTCTTTTAGCTGGGCGAGTTGATCTTTTCATTTTTTTTTAATTAACTAAATTCCCTGATATTCGTCCCACCAAGTCGGCTGATGTTGAAAACTCAATAGCTCTAAAATTCTTTCATATTTATTATGCAATGGTATTAATAAAAATTAATAAAATAGATTTTTTTTAAGACAATCAAGAATTTTAAAGTTTCATGGTAAAACAATAAAAGGTTAACTTTATTCTGGTTGAATTTATGTAACGTTATGATTAAGAATTTAATATTAATTTTTTTTTTTTTTTATCATCGGTATTCGAGTTTTGTTCAATTAATCTGCTCGAGTATTATGGGGCTATTTTAGGGATTAGCTGTCTTAAATTCTTTTTCGTCATTTTCAGCACTCGAACTCGAGATTTCTGATTGAGAGTATAGAGTGAAAATTTAATATTAATGCCTAGTTAATAGATGGTTGATTATTGACACGGCTGAAACAAAATTTTATATTTGAATTTTATATATCATAAAAATTGGTACCAAAGAGTTTTGTCTCATTAAGAATTTAATTCCATTCGAACTAAATTTAGTTAAAATCAAGATGATATTAATGGTTTATTAAAAAAAATAAGATGTTAATTTTTTGTGCTAAATTTCAATTATTTTGAATTAAATAAAGGATTAGAGTTGGAAAATTTTTTTAATAATAATATTTCTTACCCAATATATTCTTTTTTTTTTTTCTTTATGAAAAGTTAAAACAAAGTTATAACAATTCATGAAGTAACATCTTCTTCTCTTTTTGGGTAAGGTTAGGAAACAGTAGTCAGTCATAAAAATTGCTAAAAACTTCCCCCAAAAGAATGAAAAAATGGAAAGAATTCTTATTTTTAAATCATTTGTAAGTTATTTTTAATTCAGGAATTTGATTAGTTAATGTCAAATTTTTTAATTAAAAATAATTTAAAAACCAATATGATGCAATCCATCAAAACTTGAAAACTGAAACCTTAAGCAAATTTAGATGATGTTTGATGAAAAAAATGAAAATAAAAAATCGAATTTAAAATTATATAAATTGTTTAAATTAATAGAATAAAAATAAAGATTTAAAAACAAAATTTTTAAAATAAAAAATTTGTGAAACTTAAATAAAAATATGAATTTTATAAAATTTATATCAAAATTTTTAATTTTAATTCTGATTATCATTTTTAAATAAAGGTGATTTCAACTTTTAAACTTAGAATTTTAAAAATATATATTTCAAATAGTTCATTTCTCTCAAAGTTGAAAAGACGAGCAAGTTGGTGACCGTTGAACGTTGGGCGGGACAAAGCAGCCGCCAGCCGCCAATGGTAGAAGAGGCAAGAGGATTGTTGTCCTGTCAAATCAAGTATTAAATTATTTGATTTTTTTTTTTAAATAATGAAGTATTTAATATATATATATATATCTTCAAAAATCCCCCCAATGAAAAGAATGAAAAAAAAAATTGAAAGAATTTTTTTTTTCATGATTGGACGACTTGAGCATTAGATGCCTGGGTTACGCTGTTTTCATGATTTCAATGTTCAAGGGGCTGCTGTGCTGCCGCAATTTATTACTAAAGGACTTGTGACCTATAATTTGGGTTTCTTTCCTTTTCAACGACAATCACAATTATAAAATGATAAAAGGAAAAGAAAAAAGTTTCCTTAAAAGGAACGAAAAATTGAAGACAGTTCCATTTTTGGCCAGAAATAAATACTTTAATTTCAATATATAAATGGGTGTTAACTAATTTAAAAGGTAAATATTTTTAAAATAGTAAATTTAGCAAGTACTAAAGTTAAAGGACTTTATGGGTCAGAGAAAAACAACCTTCATTTTATATTTTAATTCTATCTTTGCTTAGAAACAAAAATACCTCAATTTCAACGAGATTTCAACCCAAACAAAATTATTAGTAAGATATGATTAAAAAAAAAACACAGTTTTCAAAAGACGGGGTTCCAGTTATTTAAAATCGTACCCTCCTAGAATTTGTTTTTGGCAAATATATATATATATATATATATATATATGATATAATGGAATATCAATGATCTGTCGATCTAGTGACAAGTTATCAGATTTTTTTAATCAAAATTTCGAAATTGAGTTTTGAAAAAATAAGTTATGAGAGAATCAGTTTTTAAATTGGTCTTCAATCTGCACAACTACTCAAACCAAACTATTTGATTTCTTGACATGAGTTGTCAATTTCTTTTGTGAATTTTCTCGACACAAGATTTCTCACATACATTACCGTTTTATACTAAGTTTTTTTTTTTTTCCCCTCATCGTTACCATAAATCACTTGCATGGCCTTATATCACTGGGAGAAAGCCAAGCTCATGAAATTATTGGTTGTTTAACAGTTGAATAAAATTAGAAAAATTTTGCATGAGTCTGCAACTTAAAAAAAAATGAAAGAAATAAAGAAAGAAGAAAATCCCTCTTTTAATTTTGACAGATATTTCTTGATGGGTATTAAGACGAGGTGAAAAAAAAAAGGAGCTTTTTAATAGATTTGTTTTCTGTCCTGAATTGGAATTTTCCCCACATTGTCCGAACAACAATTGACCCATTATTTATTTTATATATATACATATATATATATAGAGGATCACGTTTGGGATTTCATTGCATGTGTCATGAAGTGACCAGAACTTAATTTTCAACCACTGGAAGAAAAGTCTTTGGTCAAACTCGTCGGTGTATATTTGGGTAATTAATGAGTTTTTTGATTTCTTTTTTCTTCTCTTTTTGTCTGACTTTGATACTGTAGAGCTATAAATACGAGTCCTACGGTAGCATGTGCATTCATCCAATTCCAAAACTCCATTATAAAGCTGAAAGATACAGAGACAATGTCAAGTCTTAGGGCTTGCTTTGTTTCTGAGTCTTTTACCATGTCGTCTGGATCATCGGTTAGAAGTTCATGGAGAGCTTCTCTCTCATGGCAGATGCACCATGACACCATGCCATTGCGCGCTTTGAGGTCATGCATGTGCACATTAACTCCATCGTCGCCAAGCTTGACAAAACCTCATAAGGATAAGGATTTTGTACGCAACTCTATGCCCATTTCCCCCGCTGTAAGCAGTCCTCTCTCTCTCTCTCTCTCCATCCAAGGTGTCTCATTGGTGCCAAGTCTATCTTCTTTTTCCTTTTTTCACGTAACAATAAGAACGGGCAAGCACACCAAATAGCGTGCGAACGCACCATAGGTCATAATAACATGAGAAACTAATAAGTTTACAAGTATTTTGTCATCCCATTCTTTAACAACAATTATACAATATCTAGAAATTTAAAAATAAACATCCGAGAAAACTATATTTTTTGTAGTGTAAAGTGAAATCTTGTCTCAATTTCAGATGAATTTTAGAGTAATTTCAGTGTTTTGTTCATAGTGACAATTTGAAGTAACTTGAAATTCTCAATTCAATTATAATTCTTCAAATTTAGCCTCCCTTATTTTGGATTTACTTGGGTAAAATTGGGATGATGTTTGATCATCAAGCTTGGGGGAAGACCCCATTTCTTGTTTATTACGCCCTTTAATCGAGTTCGGCCTAAATCAGTCATATTAATGAGATTTGAAATTTTCTACTAACTCAATAAATATTAATAAGCATAAAAATATAATAACCATGAAAATGTTCGGCCTAAATCGGTCAGCATTTGATTGTTGTATCAAGATTCTTTGCTTCAAGAATAATGTGAATTGCACTAATGAGATGATATAAAGCCTTTTTTTTTTTTTTTTTTTTGGTTTTGTAGGTGTTAGAAGAAGCTCAATTGTGCTGCAACACTACTACTATTATAGAAGAGCTGCATGGAAGAATTCAGAGGAAATTACTGAAGAGGGATTTAGAGCCAATGGAAGGACTCAATTTAATAGACACACTTCAGAGGCTAGGAATTGCATATTATTTTGATGAAGAGATTGATTCGATGTTGGAGAAGTTTGCTTATAGCTGCAAGATAGGCAATGATCTTTCCCAGACTGCCCTCCTTTTCAGATTACTGAGGCAAAAGGGGTGCCATATTAGTTCAGGTACAAGTTTTTATTTTATTTTACATATGGGTATTGTATGTGTTATGCATATTCAATAAGTTAATTAGATATGCCTTTTTTTAATTCTTTGAAGAGGGCTATTATTGCTCAAAACCCTTTTACTGATTTCTTGACTATTTTTTTTAATTTCCAAAATGCCACAGGTTCTGTCATTTTAATCACATTAATCCCCAAAATAGATAAATAAATAAATAATAATTAGGGGTACAGGTGTTATATCTCAACTTTTTATATAAAATATGTTTTTCTTTTTCTTTTTTTTTTTTGTTAATCAATTTCTCTCTTACAAGAACCTGACTAACATATATAATTTTTTTTAATTCTAGATATTTTTTGTGAATTTACTAAGAATGGAAAATTCAAGAAATCCTTGAGCCAAGATGTACAGGGTATGCTAAATTTGTACGAAGCTTCATATTTGGGTGGAAAAGATGAAGACATTCTATCAAAAGCCATGGAATTCACCAAAACCCATCTTACACAAACCCTACCACATTTAGCACGAGAGTCTGCAAAATACGTACGCCACTCCCTGGAGCTTCCAAGGCATCATAGAATGGAGAGGTTGGAAGCTAGAAATTACATTGATGTCTACAACGGAGAGATCAATTTCAGCCCAGCAATCTTGGAACTAGCCAAGTTGGAATTTAACAGGGTTCAATCCTTACATCAAAGTGAATTGAATGAATTAATCCAGTAAGTTTCTACATGATTTTATTCTATAGTAAAAAAAATATAGGCAATGCTATTGATCTCTTGAATCTCCATGTAATTTACAAAACCCTAAATGATAATCAAACAAGATGTACTTATAGAATATATTATTTTTCTAAGACGACGGGCTTGTTTGGGGAGGTTGATCCATTCAACCGAGATTCAGTTGAATTTTTTAAAATAAATTTATTGATATAATGACATTTTAAATTTGTTTTATGAAAATACTTTTGTTTCAACTTTAAAATCTTATATTTTTCATTAAAAGTTTTTATTTTGGTCGAAATCTGTTACAAGTAAAAAAAAAAAAAAAAAGAAGATAAAATAAATACAAATTAAATTAAAATAAGTTAAAATTTTCTTTACAATCTTATATAGTAGTCAATATATCAAAGAAAAATAGAACGTAGTATTTTTTATTTTTTAAAAAAAAAAATTATCAAAACTTTTGTTCAATTTTTTATCATCAGCCCTAATCCAAAAACTACATTGAAATTATTTGATATAACTTGGTGTCAAGTTGCCATTATTGGCGAGAGATGGTCATAAGCGCATTCGTTATTGAAGTTGTCTCTGATTCCCTTGTAGGTGGTGGAGAGAATTGGGACTTATTGAGAAGCTTCCCTTTGCTAGGGATCGACCTTTGGAATGCTTTCTATGGACTGTCGGCATATTTCCAGAGCCACAACATTCAAATTGCCGCATTGAGTTGGCCAAAACTATTGCCATTTTGCTGGTTCTTGACGATGTTTTTGATACTTATGGCTCATTAGATGAACTAATCCTCTTCAATGATGCAATTAAAAGGTTCGCAAATCTCTATCCACATACAAACATAGACACACAAAATACAGTCTAACGAAAGTGTTGTATTATGTTACGATCAAAACAATGTAAAAGTGTCTCACTGTTTTTTGTAGGTGGGATGTTGATGCAATTGAGGAGCTACCAGAGTACATGAAAATATGTTACATGGCCTTGAACAACACTATTAATGATATCAGTTTCAGAATTCTCAAGGAACATGGATTAGTGGTCACGTCCCACCTTAAAAGAACGGTAATGTTTTCAAGGACCAATTTGTTTATTCTTGATGTCATCGATCAAAAGGGTATGAGGTTAACACGATTTTATGTAATGGGCACAGTGGGTGGACATGATTGAAGGTTTTCTAGTTGAAGCCAAGTGGTTCAACAAAGGGTATGTCCCAAACTTGGAGGAGTATATGGAAAATGGAATCACAACCGCAGGGACATATATGGCTTTGGTGCATACCTTCTTTCTCGTAGGGACTCAGATCAGTGAGCAAACCATAAAGATGATGCAGCCCTATCCTAAGCTCTTCTCTTGCGCAGGAAGGATCCTTCGGCTTTGGGATGATCTCGGAACTGCTAAAGTATGTATTTCCAACTAAAATAAATTAATAATAGCTATAACACTACCATCGAGTTTTCCATATTTTCTTGATCACTGAAAAGTACTTGAAGACTTAAGTTCAAATTAGGTGGCTAAGCCATAAGGTTGTCAGACAAATCTTTAGTTATAAATGTTCTTAACTAGTGCCATTACCAAATGTAAATGTTAATGCAGGAGGAGCAGGAGAGAGGAGATGTTGCGTCCAGCATGGAGTGCCACATGAGAGAGCAAAACATTACTTCAGATATTGAAGCAAGGGAGCATGTTAAGCAACTAATCCAAAGCTTATGGAGGGAGCTGAATGGAGAGCTAGTAGCTTCGAGTGGACTCCCATTATCAACTGTTAAAGCTTGCTTTAATGTTTCAAGAACTTCTAGGCTAGTTTACCAAAATGGAGATGATGACAAGGCTGCTGGAGTAGAAGATCATGTTAAGACCTTGTTGTTTACGCCTATCATGCATTAGGATGAGGTTTCCCTCACATATCGTATGGATTACTCGATAATCACTTATTAACAATAAAGATTTCATTGTATCGTTGTTTTATTGTGGGGAGAAATCCTGATGTTCAAAATTCAATTACATATGCTTTGGATTTTGCGTTCTGTGATTATCTAATTATGCATAATTTTAAGTTATTGCAGGTGTGTGAAAAATTATATACTTGAAAAATAGCTACTAAAATTTTTTTTCTCATTATTAGAAAACGGTAAGATTCAAGTTAAAAATGGGATCTAAACCTTGTGACCTTGCCTCAAAATAGAAAAAGTTTGAGTTATGACTAATTAAAAAGAGCCTGCCCAAATTGTACCAAATATTGGGTGCATCATAGACCGAGCCAATGGTGGGCGACTCTTCAAACAAATATATATATATATATAAACCTTCCTTAATTTCTCAATTTTTCGCTTATTAAATAAAAGTAAAGATAATATTAATTTTGTCACTCCTTTTAAATTTTAAAATTCTAATTCTAATAAAATATACATATTTATTTGTTTTTATCTCATTTTTAGGGCCCCTTTTATGTTTTTAATAAAATATACAATTTTAAATTATTAAAAATATTATCGCTTATTCACTTATACAATTGATATTTTTATATAATTAACATGAAATTTATGCAATTGATATGAATACCGATAAGAGATTTTGGGGATTCAAAGAAATTGAAGAGTTTTTTGAGAAGATAATTGAAACAAAAAAGAAGTATTTTATATGAATTTATTTTTCTTTAATTAATTAGGCATTGTTATTGTCTCTTGTAACTGTCATTATTTAGAGATTTTTTGCTATAAATAATATAAAATGTTGATTACGCAATAAAACAGAAAATCACAGATATGCTTGTTTGCTTTAGCTCTAAACTTTTCATACTTTAGTAAGGGTATGCTATGAGGCTACCTTGGCTAATAATATTTATTCCATTAACTTGATTGTTAAATAGCAAATCAGGAATACATGTTTCAGTTTGTATTCTCTTATAAATATATTTTTATTGTGTGTTTCCTCTAACAAGAACACGTTTTAACATATTATACTGTCTTATTTTTATTACAGATATTTTTGGAGAATTTACAAAGAATGGAAGATTCAAGGAATCCTTGAGCCAAGATGTGTGGGGTATGTTAAGTTAGTTTGAAGCTTCGTATATGGGTGGAGAAAATGAAGATATACTGTCAGAAGCTATGAAATTCACTAAAACCCATCTTACACAAGCTCTATCAAATATGGCACCAGAGTCTGCAGAGTGCATGCGTGGGGCCTTGGAGCTTCCAAGGCATCATAGGATGGAGAGATTGGAAGCTAGAACTTACATTGATGACTATAGCAGAGAGATCAGTGGGAGCCCAGGAATCTTGCAACTAGCCAAGTTGGATTTCAACACTCTTCACACCAAAATGAACTGAATGAAATAATCAGGTTACTTTCCACCCGGTTTTGTTGTGTAGGCAAGGAAAATATAGGCAACGCTACTCTTCGGAATCCATTCATAAGTCATAAAATCTTAAATGACAGCCAACCTGATTCTATTGGCAAGTCATTAAACCTTATTATTATTATTATTATTATTTTGTATAAGTAACGATGTTGGTCCGACTAAATTTAGTTTGAGTTGAGTTAGGATTTTAAGAGACAAAATTCTTCTAACGTTATTTTTGTTTTGAGCGTGAGATCTTATTTAAGGATATCAATGTTTAGCCACTCAAGTGTCGATGTCATAAAACCCTAAATGACGGACAAACAATGTATATATCATTTTTCACGGATAATGGGTTGGTTTGAAAAAATTGAGTCTTAAGTCTTAATTCATTAAGTTTAAGTTAAAATTTTTGATGTAAAAATTTATTAATATAATGATAATTTTAATATCTTTGATAAAGAAATTTGACTTTTACATACAAAATCTTATATTTTTCTATCAATTTTGTTTAATTAAAAATATTATAAATAGAACATAATTGAATCAGACGGAGGATGAGTTAGGATAAATCAAGATTGTTCATAAAATTCCATGGCCGTGGTTATCATTATCAAAGAAAAAAGTGCCTAAGTAAAATGATAAGTATTAAATTAATCAAACCATTGTTCTAGTTTAAATCTTTCGTTATGTAGTTGGGCCCTATTTCAAAAATCACTTTGAAATGAAATGATGTAACTCATTGTCACGTTGTTATTGGACACAAGAATGAATATACTATTTGTCTGGTTGGCAATTGACATTACCGGGAACCAACTTATCATAAGGGTGATAACTACTCATACGTGCATATTTGTTAAGAATATCTATTATTTTATTTTAGGTAGTGGAAGGATTTGGGACTCGTTGATAAGCTTCGGTTTGCCAGAGATCGACCTTTGGAATGCTTTCTATGGTCTGTAGGCATATTTCCAGAGCCACAACACTCAAGATGCCGAATTGAATTGACAAAAGCCATTGCTATTTTGCTGGTTATTGATGATGTTTTTGATTCTTATGGCTCATTGGATGAACTAATTCTCTTCAATGACACTATTAAAAGGTTCGGAAATTTCCATCCATTACACAGACACAGGCACAGGCACGAACATGGAACACAAATACAATCTAATAAGACACATTATAAAAATTGTCTATTAATTCAAGTTATATTGATATTGCATGATAGTCAGTATACAATTGTAATGACCTATTACTACTAATGCATGTTGTCAAAATTATTTTTTATAGGTGAGACCTTAGTGGAATGGAAAAGCTACCACAGTGCATGAAGATATGTTATATGGCCTTGTGCAGTACTACAAATGATATGGGCTTCAGAATCCTCAAAAGACAGGGATTATCGGTCGTGTCACACCTTGAAAGAATGGTAATATTTTCAACAGACCAGTTATTTTTTCTTTCTTCATCGAGAGACAATGAGGTTAAGACATTTTAGGTAATGGGCGCACTGGGTGGACATGATTGAAGGTTTTCTAGCTGAAGCCAAGTGGTTCAACAAAGGGTATGTCCCAAACTTTGAGGAGTAAATGGAAAATGGAGTGACAACCGCAGGGACATATATGGCTTTGGTGCATACCTTCTTTCTTGTAGGGACACAGATCAATGAACAAACCATGAAGATGATGGCGCCCCATCCGAAGCTCTTCTCTTGCGCAGGAAGGATCCTTCGGCTCTGGGATAATGTTGGAACTGCCAAAGTTTGTATTTCCAATTAAATAAATAACGACGAAGATAGCTACTATTACTAAATGTAAATGTTATTGCAGGAGGAGCAGGAGAGAGGAGATGTTGCGTCGAGCATGCAGTGCTACATGAGAGAGAACAACATTTCGTCAGATAGTGAAGCAAGGGAGCATGTTAGACAGTTAATCCAGAGCCTCTGTTAAAGCTTGCTTTAATGTTTCAAGAACTTCTAGGGTAATTTATCAACATGGCGATGATGACAAGGCTTCTGGGGTGGAAGATCATGTAAATTCCTTCTTGTTTAGACCAATCACACATTAGGATTAGGTTTCTCTCAAGTCTATATAGTTGAGGCCAATTATGTACTACTTTTGTAGTATTTGAGCAACCCCATTCTAATAAATGACCACTTCACGACTTGCACTCTTGTCATGTTAGTAGTTTCTTGCATTATAATGTTGTATATGGCATGAGGGATTTTGTAAATTTAGTCAACGGAATTGGGAAACTTTCTAGTTTTAAGAATCAAAAGTTTACTCAATCTGCTATGAATTTCTTTTATATTACGGCAGAATCAAGGGCATGCACCCATTAACTTCCCTTCACAGATCCGGTTCAAATTCTAGTAATGACTCTGTTTATTTGGGGATTGTATTAGAGAATATCCCTTAATTTTTAATCTCAAATGATGACTTTTGTCTCCCCTAATATAAAATCTCAAGTTTTTAAAATCTTGTAATAAATCTATCAAACAATTTATAATAATGATCGAAATTTGAATATTATTTAAAATATATGTGTGTGTGTATATATAACTTGCCATTTGAGTTCGGATTTAAATTTAAATGTCAGAGCCATGAATTAAACCATTTCTCTGCTCTGAGTAGGCATTCCCGTAATGCTCAAACGGGCAAACCGTAACCAAAAAATTTCTTGGGCTTTAAACTTAGTGCCTCAAATCAAATGACCAGACAAGTGCGAGTCAGGTTGTCTAGTCAGACCCAATTAGGCCCCTTTGGGTGCAGCTGGCCAAGAGATTGCACAATTCCGTCACTTACGGGGTTCAACTCGAGATGAAAGCAAAAAAAATAAATATTAAGAGATTCATTCTCGTAGAACAGGTCTTACAATAATCAATTTAGAATAATCAGGTAAAGTTTTTGACAATAAATGATGACCTAACAAAAATACCAAAAAAAATTAGGCCTTTTTGGAATGTTTTCGCAAACTATGAGGGCTTGTGAGATCATGTGAGATCTTGAACTAAATGTATTGCCAGCACAATGGTTCACCACTTAGGGCTCAAAGGACTAATCTTATCGCACTCCTTTAAATTAAATGATCGATCAATCTATCCTTTAATAAAAGATTTTAAATTCAATATCTAAGAATGGAGAAAAAATATTTAAAAGAATTAACCCCACAATAAATTCCATAGTACTCGATTTAGATAAGTCAACGTAACCTGAATACCGGTCAATAAAAAATCAAAAATAAAATAAAATAAAATAAAAAGACTAATCATGGTCTAGTTTTGGTGGATTCCTGGGCCTTCCGCAAGGGCCTCCCTTTGATGGCTACGTCATATACATAATGGCTGGCATAGCTGGGATGAAGACGTTCATCTTTTAATTGATTAGGAATTCAATTTCTTTTAAATACGAAAAAAATAATATTAAGAGAGCCTCTCTCACAAAGTAGACTTATAACAGTTGACTTAGATTAATCAGAGTGAAATTTTAAATACCGGGAATGACCAAGCCAAGATATCAAAATATATATGCCATGTGGCTTTAAGCAACTGTTAAGAAAAAAAATTATGATTAATATGTCACAACTTATATTTTTTCTCTTTTGTGGAATTTAAATTAAACATCAGTAAATTAATCAATCAATTAATCAAAATAAACCGACTACAAAATCAAAACAGACGTGAAAAATCCCTTAATATGAGAATAAGTTCGGGGGACCTAATGCAGTCAAATCGGGATTATGGTGAAAAAAAATTTTTGTCATTTACTAAATTGTTTGAGAGATTTCTAGATCTTTTTTGGTTGACTTGAGTTAAAGTCAAGATTTTTTTTGTAGAATTTTTTGTAAATTCAAGTTTTAAATTTTTTTATGAAAGATGTTAAAATTATTATTAGATTAACAATTTAAATTTATCTAATTTCACTTTTTTAAAGGGTACCCAAGGGTACTTGTGTGGCGATACGTATAGGTACGTATGGATGATAAAGGCCACAACCACGATAATTTAAAATTGCCAGAGAGTTTTGATTCGAGTCGGCTAAGTTGTTTAACTTGGAATGGACCCCATGGCACAGGGAAATAGAGCACAGACCCAGTGAAGAAGATGATCAACGTCTCTCCACAATGCTCCACAGTAGTACTTGATGAATAATCATCACTTGGACTCAAGAGCAAGAAAGGAAAGGAGTGGGAAACTCCCTCTCTTTCTCTCTCTCTCTCTCTCTCCCTCCTACGTGGGTTCCACTCCCCGCTACAATGAACAATAATACGTACCACCCCCATGGCATTAAACCATTTCTCTCTCCGTCCCTCTCTCTCTCTCTCTCTTTCATCAGACTCTGCCAACATATTCTTTATCTTTAAATGATCTAATAGAACTGGTGTCACGTAAAAAATAAAACATAAGACACAGGACATAACTTTTGTTATAGCTAGAATTTTGGTATCATAATAGATAGAGTTCCATTTTTCACATCTATTTTTGTTAACTATTTTTTTTTTCGTTTTTAATTGATCTGAAATTCATATTCAGTTATTCGAATAATTTAATTCAAGAACTATAAAAACTATTTTAGGGATTTATTCTTATGGCATCTTTTTTATTTTTAAAAATTAAATTTTATTTAAATATAAGTTTAATATTCTATTTTAAATTCACAGGTGCCGGTAATATGTCAATTAATAGGTACAACAAAAATCATTATTTTTTTTTTTGTGGGGTCTGTCCTTTCAAAGGGTTGTATCGGTCTAACCCATACCCCACAAAGGCTGATTTCAAAGTCACCCCTTTTTTGAGAAAAATGTGACCCCGTGATGAGAGAGAATAATCAGCAATCTAGATCATGGAAGACTTTTATCCACTCTAGCATCAAACTCGAGATTAAAAAAAAAAAAAAATACACAAGCACAGAAAATTTTATAGATTTTTTAAATTAAATACGTGTGCATGACATTCACGGATCACAGGAAGGAATAAAACCCGAGAAAGTGCGTTGAACTTTGAAATACAATACACTCACATGCATTCTAAGAAACCGGACCTATTCCAAATATATATACATATATATATATATATATAAGAAAAAAATATATTCATATGTATATATGTTTCTTATCAAATCCGAAAGACAGTACAGGGCCGTCACTCTCCCACTTCCGCACGAACATCACGTGCCATCCGTACTGCATTATTGAAGCCGATAGATAATTTCCCACACATCGGCCAAATCGGGTGGGTGCGTCGGCATTGGATTATTGCTCATGGGAAGTCTCACGTTAATGTCGTGAGTGTCTTTTATTTATTTATTTTATTTAATCGGAATAGGGGTTGGTGTCGGATAAGACAACTGACGTAAACAAGCGTGCACTCCACCGCCTGTCTCTGCTCTGCTCCCCCACTCCTCCTTCACTACTCCCAGTCCCATCCCATTTCCAATAATTGCATTGGATAGGCCAAGGAACGGCTACCTAAGATTTAATGTTTTAAATTTAAAAATATATTAAAATTTTTTCTCCGTAAAGGACGATTTAAATAAACAGTCAGATGAATTACATATTTTTTGTGGAAAATCATTTTTTATTGGTTTAGAATTTATAATTTTTAGAGAATTAAATATATATTATTTTTTAATCCAACCAACAATATATTTGTATTTATAACATTTTTGTGATAATTTAAAAAAAGAATAATAATATATAAAATTAAATAAATGAAATAAGAAATAAAAATCGGTGGGTGGGACAATGGTGTTCTCTAGTCTAGCTTTTGCTGCAAGGGCGGCATGAGATTTCCCATGTCCCTTCGAGTTGCACCTTGTCACACAAGCCTCGCACAAAACACGATACCAGCATATTTATGCAATCGAGGAATTTATGACTTTGAATTGTTTTCCCATGATTTTATATACGTCAATATAAAAACATGATTTTTGTGAATAATAAAATTTAGAGGTAAAAAATTATTTCGAAATTTGTAGTCGAAAATGCTATTAAATTAACCTTTTATTTTCTTTTCTTTAAGAAAAGAAAATTTCCTGAATTTTATTTTTTAAAGAAGAGATTTCTAAATTTGATGGAACAGATTTTGACTTTAAAATAGTTCTAATATTGTATTAAAAGAAAATTTAATTCTTTTCTCAATTTATTATTAAAATAAATGATTTTTATATTTATATATTAGTTAAATTGAGAATTTTAAGTTACTTGGTTATCAAAATTTTATATCTAAAAATACTTTCCTGTTGAAATTCTCATGAACAACAAATTTTGCATCATTTCTCTGAACAATCTATAAAAATGATATTTTGTCAAATAATTATTTTGTTTTAAAAGTTCGTCCCCTTCTTCCTTCTTTTTTAATTTTCGTCCTTTTAAAACTTTTTTCTCTTTTAATTTGCACAGAGATAGAGGTAGGGTCACAGCATCATGATGATGGGAGTGTTCAGAGAAGAACAGTTTCCATGAATGACGTTTAAAAATGAATAGAAAAGAAAACAAAAAAGAAGAATCCCATCAAAATCAACTGGTTTTACTGAGGAAAGGGTGGGGGCCTGGGGCATCATTGATGGCCACACAGCCTTTTAAAAGCAAACAACGTCTGTGTTGCGTGGGGATTGGGGTCCTTATAATTGCTTCTAACCCCACAAAACACAACACCCCCTCCCCCAACTTCTTTTTTCTTGCTGTCCTTGCCCCAAAAGCCTGTCCATTTTATTTCTCTTTAATACAATTCACCCTTTCTTATTTATAGCACATGATGGGAGGGCACGTCTTCACCCTTGTTTTGTTTTGTTTTTTGTTTTTTTTTTTCTAATCTTATATTATTTTGGTTTGCTTTCCGGTTATAAAGTTAATTTCAATAATATTTATTTGGTTTTTTGTAAGGCTCACTTAGGTTATACATGGTTTCAGAACATTTGTGAAAAGAGAAAAATGATAAAAAGACTACCTCTTGAAACTTTCTCCTCCTCTAAAGATGTTAAAGATGTGTGCTGTATCAATTTTTGCCCTTGAAAATTTTTGTAGGGTAATATTTAACCTCAAACGTGAAGATAAATGGTACCCTAAAGAGGGAAAGATAATATAAGGGAAAAAAAAAAAAAAAAAAACAAAGAAAAGTTGATTCCGTCAAAGTTAATATGTGATATATCAACTTTTGCCCCCCTGAATTTTTTTGGGGTGATATTTACCCTCCCAATTGAGGCAAATATTACTCTCAAGGGGCAGGAAAACACGAGGGGAAGAAAGAAAAAGGGAAAAAAAAAATTCCCTCAAAGCTGATTCTTTTATACAGAGAAAATTATATTAATTTTATTTTTAAAGAAAGAAATATCTTTAATTTTAGAGAGAGAAAAATTGATTTTGAATTTTTAAAAAGGAAAATTTAAAAACAAATATATTTAAAAAGATAAAATATATATTAAATTAATTTTTTAGAGTTAAAAAATTGATATATTTAACTTTAGCTACAGAAAAAGTAAATTTAATTTATATAGAGAAAAATAGAGAAAATATTATGAGAGTAATTTTTAATTCACAAAATAATAAACTTATAATTCTTTCCCTTAAAATATTTCTCTGGCGTGCCCTCAAAATATATATATTTTTTATTTTCATTATTGATATTCAAATTTTATCTTATTAATTCGATTTAAATATTATCTGATCTATTTAAAAGTTAACTCTTTTAAATTTTTTTTCATCAATTTCAAAATTTAAAATCAAGATTTATAATAAAAAATATAGAATATCGATTATTCAATCTAAAAAAATTGATTACATGCCCTCAAATATGTTGCCAAAGAAAATGGCGATCTTGAGTGAGGTAGGATTCATCACCCGTGAAAAATGGAGTATCCATGGAAAATGTTATTTATTCTGCACATTTAATTCACTTCTTTTTTTTTCTCAAGTTAATCTGCATTGTTAGTGATTTGTCATTACATTGTTTACTACTTTAATAAGAATAAATAATTCATAAAAAATCAACACATTCAAATAAAAAATAAAATTAAAAAAAAAATCTTTTTTTCCAACTTTCCTTCATTTTAATAAATCAAGAGTATTCGATCACCACCCATATGTCAAAACTCTCTCGGAACCTTTCTTAATTATGTATAATATTTAAAATCAAAATTTTAATTAGTATTAATTTTTAATTACTAAATCAATTAAATATCAATATTTTCTTAGTTGTTGTTTCTTCTTGGTCCTTCACTTCCTCCTTCCTTTTCTCTTCTTTGTTTCGCAATTTTGCATTTGACATTTCCCAATTCTCATCTTCTTCTCCTTCTATCCCCTCTTATCCTTGTTGCCGTTGGAGTTTTGAAATTTTGTTTATGGCAAAATGTATTGGGGGTGGAAAATTCTCTGATATTAAAATAGGCTACAATGGCAAAATAATCAAGGATTTAATTAAAATGGGGTTTCCTCCTTCCAATCCATCCCTTAAAATCAAAACCATTTTAATTCTCTGCAAACTAATGCCAAAGCCTGGTGGCATAGCCTGTTTAAATGTGAGGAAAAGTTCCTTGATTTAGAAAAGTAAGAATGAAGAAAGGGGAGTCCAATGATGTGGCACGTTTCTCAACGAACCTCTCTTACCTCACATCAATGGCATGATTAATTAACCCTTTCTCTTCTTTTCTTTGTCTCCACCGCACTTCTCTTTCCCAGTCATGCCACCGCCCGTCCCACTTCACACTCATCCCTCCCCCTTATTTCTTGTTTTTTCAATTAACGATCGTAGTTCTGAGCAGACATGTGATATTTTTTATTTTTAAATTTTAAATTTAATAATTAATTAAAAAAATAATAACTCACTAAACCAACCTATCCATTTTTCGCACTCGTGTCTTCCCGATCCACCAGCAATCCACCTCGAGCAAAACGTGGTGACTCTTACACGGCAAGTGGGTATAACTAATATACACGCGCGAGTGGGGTTTGGATTTCCTTTTTTCACTGTTGCAGAGATATGGGAAGGGTGCTTCTTAATGAAGGCACATACCGCCAGCGAGTGACAACTGTTAGACTCATAGCTCACAGCTGTATTTCGGACGTGGCGGGTTATGATGGGATCTGATCCCGTACCCTGCTTTAAGCAAACGGCGACCACTCGTCCTCCCGGTCCCAGCTTTTGCCGGCCTGGCATACACGGCAACGGCTACCTTCATTTTTTCAAATTTTCATCCCCGAATTATCTATTCCCAACGTGGAAGTCTACCTGGATGATGACGTGGCTTCATTAATGTTGGGTTTTTTCACTTCGAGGCTTATCTTTGTTGGCTATAAAAGGGCCTTCTTGGTAAATCACTCACTCAGACACACACACACAGTCCCTCCTCCTAATAGTTTCTCTCTCTCTCTCTCTCTCTCTCTCTCTCTCTCTCTCTAAAAATCTCGAGAATGAGTCTGAGAATTTCAGGAATGTTTGTGGTTGTTGGGTTGATTTTTGGTTTTGGGTTAATGGACTATTGTGTTAATGCAGCAAAGTTTAATGAACTGTTTCAGCCAAGTTGGGCTTTTGATCACTTAGATTATGAAGGAGAGCTTCTCAAGCTCAAACTTGACAGAAATTCAGGTACTGCATGAATATAAAATCCATGACTTATTTTTTCTAAATTATTTTTAAACAATTTATGGAATTTTGGTTGATATCTCCTTCCGTTTCAAAGCGGAGTCCTCTATTTCTCATTAGATTTTCAGAAATGTTGTTCACTGCATTTTCAGGAAAAGCTTGAACTTTGTTCGATCTTCGTCCTCTATCGTTTCATCATTTGATTCATATTCTATTGAACTGAAAAAAAAAAAAGATTTTGATCATTCACTTGTTCTGTTTTTAGGGGGAGACCTCTGTTACTCTTGAGCAAAATTCGTAACTTGATTAGCAATATTAGGCAATGGGGTCTCAAAATTTGTGCTAAGAAATTTCTAATTCGAATAATGTATGAAAATCAGGCGCTGGGTTTGGATCAAAGAGCAAGTATATGTTTGGGAAAGTGACAGTTCAGATCAAGCTAGTGGAGGGTGATTCAGCTGGAACCGTCACTGCTTTCTATGTAAGTGTGGTGTGATTTTGATACACTCGTCTTATCACATCATAGTCCTTTTCTTTAATTTTCTTCTAATGATGGCATTTACTGTACGCACTTTGTGCTGGTCAATTTTTCTGAGGCATTCATTGAATCGGTGCTCAACTCTCAGGAAAAAAAAATGTTAGGCTTCTATTTAATTTTAGGTTTTAAAAGGCTTGGAATATTGATAGAGATGTTTTGGTTTGTACAAGTGATTAATTAATTTTATTGAGTACGCAGATGTCATCAGATGGTCCCAATCACAATGAATTTGATTTTGAGTTCTTGGGAAATACTACTGGGGAGCCATATTCAGTTCAGACCAACATATATGTGAATGGTGTGGGAAATAGAGAGCAGAGATTAAACTTATGGTTTGACCCCACCAAGGACTTTCACTCTTACTCCATTTTTTGGAGCCCGAGGCACGTTGTGTGAGTCTCTCTCTCTCTCCTCTCTCTCACACGATTCTTAGGTGACGAAGATTAGCCTTATGATTTTAATGTTATGTTCATTTTAGAAGGGTTTCGTTTGATGATTTTTATTCCAAGAAATTTCAGTCAATAGTGACATGAGTGAATGATGACCCAATGCATTCTTTTGGCCGTTTTCCCTTAATGGGTTTATTATACCACATTATTCTAGGATCAGTTGTGTTGTGGGTGGTCAGAAAAATGATCTAAAAATACCAAAAAGAAAATAAAATGATGTAATTTTTCTCTAATGCAAATTTGGCCTCATCAGAGATTTTTCAGAATAAAAACAGACACGGTTTAGAGACTGTGTATCGTATTATTTGTTGTCACATGTACCGTCCCATTAATTTTAATTTGTGTGATGTCTTTTTGTGTACAGATTTTTGGTGGACGATACACCCATACGGGTCCACACCAACATGGAAAAGCACGGTTTGCCATTCCCCAAGGACCAGCCAATGGGCATCTATAGCTCTATTTGGAATGCTGATGATTGGGCAACACAAGGCGGGCGGGTCAAGACCGACTGGACTCACGCCCCGTTCATCGCATCCTACAGGGGTTTTGAGATCGATGCTTGTGAGTGTACTGTTTCAGCCCCAGCCGCTGAGAATGCCAAGAAATGCACTAGCAATGGGTCGAACCGATTTTGGTGGGATGAACCCACTCTGCAAGAGCTTAATTTGCACCAAAGCCATCAGCTTGTCTGGGTTAGGGCTCATCACATGTTCTATGACTACTGCACAGATAGGGCCCGGTTCCCTGTCAAGCCCGCGGAGTGTGAGCACCATCGCCACTGATCAATGGGGTCCGGTCCAGTCCTGTTTGTGCTGTTGGTGGTTCTGTAAATATCGGGGAGTGTGGGGGGAAAAGAAATGCAAAATCCAAAATAAGCTCAATGTTCTTTCATATTTTGGTTACCTTTCATCGATCAGTGAACAGGGGGTCGGCTGTTTTGTAAGAGAATGGTGGTATGGTAGACTAAAATGCATTAGCATTTGGTCTAAAAGCAATAGCTGTCTCTTGTTTGTGTGTTCATATTATTTGTGCACTTAATGGGACTTGCATGTACAGGTACGGCTTATCTCTTGTTTGTGAAACAAGGGGTTTGTGCTGTTTCCTGGTGTGGTTAAGTCTACTGGATGGGACCCCTTTATTTTTTAACTAGTGAAAAGACACAGCAGACACAGCCCCGACCAACGGTGAGTTGATGTAACGGGATCGGTCGAGGGAATAAACTGGATATTAAATTTTTTAATTAAATATGAAATAGATTATTATGAGGATAATTAAGTTTTAGATTAAATTTTACAAAATATAATTAAATTTTAATTAAGTATGATAAAAAATAAATGATACCAAATATTATTACTGTGCATTCTAAATAAATGATACAGCCCCGTTGCATAGAAATATTATTACTGTGCATTCTAAAATGCCAACGGGTATTGATTTTACAAGTTCTCTCCTTCAATGTTTACCCCAAAATAACACATAAGTTCTAAAATAATTAAATACCTCTATTACTAGCAGTGTCTCTGTAACATCGAATTGAATTCCTAAATTTTGATATGACATAACTGATGCGACATATGCTGTCAGTATATTTCTCTTAAGATATTCTCACAATACTTGTGTCAGTTCATTGAAAATATTGAGTTAAAGGACTCGATTGTTATTTCAGTTCTGAGTTCAAGAACCGAACATATAGTGAAAACAATCATTCAACGACAATACCCTACTTGGGATGACAATTACCCTCCAAGCATGGGTCTGGTACAGACAATTTTATGCAGTTATTTTGATCAATCACTTTCTGTATTAGTCTAAACAAAACAAAATTACAATAATATAAAAATTAAATTAAAGTAGATAATGAAGCAAGATGCCCACAAAGCTCTCAAACTCAAGGTCACGAGGTATGGAGGTATGTAAACCCTTGTGGGTCAAGTCTCCATGGGAGTATGTTAAGCTGAATGCAATCTTTTTTTTTTTAATAAGAATTTAAATATAAGATTATCGAAAGAGAAGGATACTATCATATTATTCTTTTCCTTTTGGAGGCTTTATTTGAAGAAGGGTCAAAAGACAAACTTTCCTCTTCATACGAGTCATTGATTTCCATGTCTGAAAGATGGGTTTTCTTAGGACTTCTCTGCAGAGATATAGACAGAAGTAAACAACATTTGTGATTTTTGACTAAATGTTAATCATTGATGCTAACGTACACTATTCTTTTCGTGTTGATCCAATTGACAGCTGGTTGTAGGATATCTAAAGGGGCACCATTAGATCATATAGTTTTCTTCTCACATTTTAATTGAATACTTGTTGCCCATGAAAGAATATGAATTCTCTTATATAACCAATGAGATTGTATTGTTCATATTTCTGTTCAACATTAACTGTCAAGGACCAATTAATTCTATTTATTATAATGTCACACTACTATATACTTTTTTTTGGATAATTATTTTTTACTATAAAGAGGTCACAAAAATTATAAAAATATACATACTTACGAAAATTCAAACATTGAATCTAACACTTCATCGAGAGTTTTGCTATTCGGATATCTCAATAAGAATTTTTTGACAAAATTTTAGTCTAAATAGTAAAGTTGCTTACACCTTTACCGGATAATCTTGTGTTCAATTATGGAAGGCACCTTCTTAATTAAAAGAATATATGATTATTTGTATATTGTTTGTCTTAAATTATATGTATTTAAAAAGATTTTTCTTTTTACTTACGTCTAATGGCTCAGTTGGTTCGGAAACTGACGCTCCTTAACCATGATCGGGAGTTCGATCCCCCATGGGAACGAAAAATCAGCACCGGACGACCTGTCCCCTCAATTGCATCCTGTAAGCGGTCGACCTAGATTAGTCGGGACGAAACACTGAATACTGGGTTAGTGACCTAGTCATGGTACCAAAAAAAAAAAAGAGGATATTTTTTTTTACTTTTTTTTGTACTTGACCACCTGTATTTGGAAACCAGACAAATTTAATTTGAACTAACTATAGAGTTCAATTAAAGGGTTGACTCTCTTAAAGTCTATTTTTCATTTTTAAAACTCAAATTTAAGATTTTAATTTAAAAAAATTTAGTATCCTATCACTAAATTTAGATATCATTCATTAAAAGATATTTTTTGATTAAAAAAATTCAAATAAGACCCTGAATTTAGATTTACACAATAAGGGTAATACTCTCTCATTCAATCATAATCCCTGTATACACCAGAGTTACTACTAGAATTCCAATCTCCAATCTGCTCTCTAGAAGGAAGCTACAGGGTATATAAACCATCAGAATATGTCTATTTATGCAAGTAATAAGATAATTGAAGTATGTAAGTACACCTTTTTAAATAATGTGATAGTGTGTGTAGGTAGCATATTATACTCCACGCCAGACATGTTTGCGGAACTTGGGGAAACTATGGGACTATCATTGACAGGGCTTCTAGTGCTGCTAGTTGCTGTACCTCATTTCTCTAGTTAATATATCATGTAGGGTTTCGAGAAAAATTTAATATCCCCCCTCCTTTTTTTAGGCAATTGGGTTAAGTTGAGTGGGTTCTTATTGCTTTTAATTTTTTATATTAACTTTATTGGGTTTATCTTTTTAGTTTTAGTTCTAAGTTGCACAATATATACGATAATACTAAAATATTGTTAATTTTTGTTACTAGTGGCATTTATAAATATAATTAAGTTTAACAGAGCTAATTTTACCCTGATCTGTTGACATATAAAATGGATGCATCCAAATTTTTTTCGGTTGAGTGGTCGGACACTCTACCTCCTTAATTAGAGGTCTTGAGTTCAAACTCTGAGAATGAAGAAAAAAAATTTGAAAGAGTCAATCCCTAAAATAAATTTCACAGTACTCAAAGTAGATTAACCGAACAAAACTTAGAGATCGTAAAAATAAAAAATATATATATATATATATTGGGTCTATATAAGTTTTCTATTAATTGTAGTGGGCCTTTTTTTGGGGGGCCAGCCCACCGATTAAGCTACTCTTTGTCTCGGGTTCTTAGGAAAGGAGTCCCATGACATTAAGGTGGAGGGTCCCTCTATTTTTTATTAATTAATTACCTAGATTGAGCCCTCTGAATCCAAATCCAACAATTCAATGGAGAGAGAGAGAGAGAGAGAGAGAGAGAGATGCTAATGGGCTATGTACCAAGAAGATTGCATATGGGCCATGTCTGATCACGATGAAGAAAAAGTTGACGGTGCGTTGTCTCAATATTAACTATCACATGTAACCCAAAATATATATATATATATATTAACAATCACACGAGTTAAGTGGAACGACCCCTGCTCTTTGTTTTTTTTTAGAATCAAATAATATTCAAAATCATATTTTAACTGATACGATTCGTCAAGTTTAAATTAGAAAATATATTTGCTAACATAATTTTTTTCATTCTTAATTTTTAAATTTGAGATTGACTGTCCACCGATGGCATAACCCTCTATGATAAAATAAAAATAAGCCCAACAATTTACAGGGTCAATAGCAATTTTGTGAGGATATTTTTTTTTCGTACCTGTGAACTTGGTTTACTATCTGATGTCCAGAGTTTCATCCCAATCAATCCGTTTCAACCAGATTGAGGTCCTTTTTAGAGGGTAGGGTATTCATACTTAAATAACAAGTCAAATTTATGATTTTAATTAAGGAAACAGTAAGTTACTCGTCGTACCAAGTGCCTTTTAGTTATGAGTTGTGAGGATAATTTTGCAGAACTAGTTCATGAACGCGATCACGTAGCCATTCTCACCCATTCTGCATAAGACTACTTAATAGGGGGGCATTACTCTAGGTGGGGTCGGTTGTATGGGCTACCCAATATATAAAGGGTCTTTCACAGGGGATTGATTGTTCACGTAAAAGTCCATCATCTTATCTTCACCGAATTTGGCATTATTGCTTAGTCCCAAAGAGTAGACTTTTGTCCTGATTTCCATAGTACTTCATTGCGACAAGATTTCGAATATATATTAAGATATTGAAGGACATGAATCCAAAGAAAAAAAAATGTTAATGTATTTATATAGCATCACAATTTGATGAGTAACAATGGTAAAAGAGGTGTTTGATTTTTCATCTATTGCGTATTTTGGGGGGGGGGTGGAATTTTTCATCTATTGCAGAGGCCAACTAGGATCCATCCAATTTTTTTTCCTTTCCCATGCAACCACTAATAAATTAATTAATCTTTCAATTGTCTAATAAAAACTGCAAAACCTAGTTTAGTAAAATTATATTTCATGGCATTTTATAGGTCTCTCACATTTTTTGTTTATACTCACCATAATGAAATATATAAATTTGAGTACTTTTTGTTAAAACTAGTTTTTAAAATTAAATTCAAAATTTTCATATAATATTTGAATCAAAACCAATATTCATTTTATCAGGTAGGAATACATTTAGAACTTTATTTTGTTCAGAAAAACCTAGTTAGTTTAGTGTGGGTACTAATTTTTTTAAAATAAGATTTCGGATTCGAATCTTGTGTATAAAGAAAATATGTATTAGAAGAGTTCTGTCCCCTTAAACACCCAATTCAAATCGAACTTTATTTGTTCGAATCCAATATGATTATCAAATACTCGTTGTTTATAAAAAAAAAAAAGACTTTATTCTATTCTACCTTAAGTAAATTTCGTTTTATCAAACTATAGCAATCTAATAATCCAGTTGATGGAAGTAGTCAAAACGAGTTGGTCAAAATAATATATATATATATAATATAAGATTTCACTTTCATAATTTTTTAAATTATATCCAACTCCCTCCTCTGTAAATGGTCACTTCATGCAAAAAGAGAGGCATTGTAGATTGGATGCTTGTTGCGGGGCCAAAGCTACTTCCGGTCAATGAAACTTTGATCATCTTCGCCAAGCAATGGGTGAATGATTGAATAAGATGAAAATTGTTCTTTTTGGCTTTCTTTTTATTCTTTCTTGGTTGTCAAATTGTCTTTTCCCTAGTTGGGTTTTTGGGGCTTCTTTGTATTTTCTTTTGTCAAATTATTAAAAAATTTTGGTTGGTGTAGTACTAAAATGGATTTTAGAAATAATATGACCAGAGACTTAAAAAGTGTTGGTGTTTCAATTCAGTTCAAAGTATGGTGCAAATTAAATACTTATTGCTTCTTGAAGACTGCATTTAAAAATCCAAAAAAACAAAAAAAGATCTCACTCTCTCTCACTGTCTCTCTGTATTATTTGTATATATGCACTTTGTTTTATTATAAAATCACACTTAAATATTTACTTCTTGTGAAAACAAAGGATGGGATGAGTTTCATAAGTAGTAATGTGTGAAAAAATAGTGTCTCTGGGTGTTTTTGACTTAGATTTTTGTCCATTAACAATGTACAGCAGAAAATTACCCTCATTCCGAGAAAAAAAAAAAAAAAATTTAATTTCAGTAAATTTAATAACCGTTTTAAGAATTGAGGAAAAAATGCTGTGACTATTATTCTGTCCCTTGCGATAGTAAATTTAATAACTTTAAATTATAACCGCATTGGATATAGTAATTATTTTTTTTTTCTAATCACTAGATATAGTGTTGTTACCACTTTGTCCATTTACGGGACGAAATTAAAAATTTATATTAAGTAGTGGAGCAAAGTATGTAGGGGCAAAGGGACATAGAGACGAATAATTTTTTTTTTTCAAATTTTTTTTGGGGTGGGTGGGGGAGGCAAGTTTGTCCCTCAACCCGGCCTCGCCCTTCTTCTTCTTGTTCTTCAGGTCTTCAGAATACTTGGAGTGATCAATTGATCTTTGGATGTGACTGGAAAGATAAACCAATGACAGAAATTGCAGGCCACCTAACAACACCGACACAATAAAAAGCCCCATCGATAGTTCCTTCGTCTGCTAATGTGACAGATGAAAGTTATTAAATTGCAGCAGTCTATTCCTATCTTCCTATTATGCCAAACTATGTATCCGCCTTTAATCAATAAGGCTTTGTAAAGATTCCTTCTCTCTTCCTCCCTCTCCCCCCCCCCGGCCCATTTTTTAGGTTGTGGCCATTAAAAACTGATAATAGCACTATGAATCATACCTGCCTTGAAAGGAAATTGCCATTGTTGCTAATGCTCTATTGCAGGATCCAGAATTTGGTAATAATCAATTTGAAATGCCAGTTGAACAGATTGGCTCATTAGGTATATAGGTCACCCCTAGCTAGGGCGTGGACCACGGTCATTTTTTTTGGTAGTAAGGTGGACCACGGTCCCGACTCCATCCCAAGCTTTACCTTTCCTAGAGTAGCTTTCGTTTGTAAAATTGAAGTTCATTTCACTGAAATGGAAAAGGGTCTACGGGTACTAGAAAACAAAGAGACCAGCCACAATAGTTGGACAACGATGATTGCCACATTTTTTTTTTTTTTTTTTTTTATCTTGGCTCGACCATAATCTAGTATTCAGAGTATCGCTCCGATGAATTTAGATATATCATTACAGGCTCACTTTATGAGGACAGATCTCTCAAAATTGTTTTTTTCATGGTTAGGGGGAGTCGAACTCCCAATGTAGTTAAATGACGAAAGTGTTCATCCCATTTACGCCAACAAGTGTTGGTCAATGATTGCCACATCAATTGAACGGACTCCCACAAGAAGTGGATCAGAATAGACATGGCATATCAGTTGTTGATCTAGTGATAATGGTATTAGATTCATTTATAAAATACAGAGAATAAGTATTGAAAAAATTTATTTTTTAATGAATTTGATAGTTAATTCGAATTGAATTAATTAAATTAATAAAATGATTACTTCTGTTGAAGGAAAATAAAAGAATAGGTAGGGCTCAAAGAGGCCTTTCTTTGTAAGCCACAGGATGAACAAACCCCCAAGTGGTTACATGCAAACCATATGAAAATTATGGAAACCAAACGTAGCACAACGTATCCATATATATCCTCATGTCCCAAAAAATTATCTGGAGAAGCTCATGCCCTTTTCTCTGTAAATTCACTTCATCAACACATATGATGCTCTTTTTTTTTTTTTTTTTTTGTGGTAAGACATGATGCTCTGTATAGACTTTTTGACACTTGGTTAAAATTCGAACTTGAAATGGACCGGCAAAATAGCATATTTCTTTAATTAGTGCTAAATTTTATAATTTTCTCTTTTAGAAAAGGTACTATTTTCATTTAAGAGAAAAAAGTTCAAAGCGAAAAAGAAAATGAGGTTTTTTAGGGAAAAAATGCATTTGTGGATTTTTTTTTTCATCACCGATATTCGAATTTTACTTGATTAATTCGGTTTGAGTACTGTGAGACCCATTTTAGGGATTAGCTCTTCCATATCATTTTCTGTCATTTCAAAGGCTTAAACTTGAGACTTGTGATTAAGGAAATAGAGTATCCGATTACTAAATTCAAGAAAATTTGGTTGCACATGCAGAATAACAGCCTTGCCCTATAGGCCTAAATAGAAAACTTTTTGATTTGTCTCCAGGGAACAGTTTAGCGGTATAAATTTTCTCTCTCAATTTGGTAATTTCATATTCAAATCCTTGTATAATAAAAAAAAAAAAAAAAACACTTTCTTATTTGGGCCTACCATTTTCCAGTCGGAGAATCTCTCAACCCGAATCTCAGGTTGTCATTGAGCCCTTTTTTATTTTTGTTTGGGTTACAATTGTCATTGGGTTTGTCCCACTAGATTTCAGTAGACTGGCCTGAGCCATGATATAAATTTGCTTTAATTAATTTGGAAAGGAGAATATTAATGTGAAGACAGCAATGATATATCACCTAGGATCTCGAATTCAAATTTTAGAAATAAAAAAATAAATGTCAAAAAAGTTAATCCCTTAATTAGTTTTCATAATTATTCAAATTGAATTAGTCGTATATTTGGATACCTGTGATCAAGTAAAAAAAAAAAAATTAATGTGACGACCAGAGTCCATTGCACTAACCCATTTATAGCATTATTTAGTGAGATGGGTCGAAATGACTAGACATGAACTAGAGAGCTAATCACATGCAGCACAAAGTAACCAATGCTAAAATGACTTGAATGCTAATTACAGATTAACTTATAATTATACTTACTTGAGTATAAGAAGTATGGGGCAATCAACAATCTTCTCCAAAATAATAGAATTTACGAGAAAATTTTAACAAAACCCCTTTCTTGGTCGTAAGAAATGACTGAAGCCCAAGAACCTAACAAGAAAGGCCTAACACACCGGAGATGCAACTCGCCCAAGATGCAAAACTAATTTCTCCTTGTATTCTCAATGTTTGCTGGAAATCTTGGGCTCAAGAAATATTTTGAGGAACTTTTCTTGGTTTTTGTACTTCGTAGTTCAAGATAAAAACAAAACTTTGAAAGCACTTATCCTTGATTTAGCTGCCCCTCGAGGATTTTTTTTTTTTGCGGGGGAGGGTGGGGGGGTGTTTCCCAAACGGGGCATAGCCCCAAGGAGGAGAAACAGCTAGCGCCCTTGAGTTCGTTGGTTTTGATTTTTTTTTTAATAATTAATTGATTTTTAAAATTTTATTTTGATTAATTTGATTCGAGTGTTATCAGATTTAATTTAGAGAAAAACTCTCTCAATGTACTCTTTTTTATTCCTAAATTTTGAATCCGAAACTTTTATCTTTATTGGTCCAATTCAATTTATTAAATGATCTAAAGCTTAATTTTTAAATTTACGATAAGCTTTAGAGTTTGATCGAAAAGCATTAGAGTTCCATTGCTTAATATAGAGGGTAGAAATAAGCCACACCACTCGTTTGATTCTAAACTAATTTAATTCGACTTGTATATTTAATTCAATCATATTTGAATCAAAAAGTTGGTTTGTTTAATCAGGTAGACTTGAGTTGTTTTTATTTGAATATCGACATATAATTAATTATATATAAAAAATATTTTATTACAAAATTATTATATATATTATTAAAATTTTTATACTTATTCATAATTTCAAATTATTAAAAATTAAATAGACTAACCGGTCGTGTCGAATCTTGTTAGATATACAAATAAACCATCTCAAATTCCTTTTTTTTTTTGTTCTTTCTATTATAAGTCACAAGTCAAAAAATCGGTAAATTTTATCGTAGTCTTAAGTTTTTTTCTTTTTCTTTTTAAAATATAATTAATCGATATCCGAAATCATATTTTAACGAATCTGAATTGAATGTTATTGACTTCAATTTAGAGATAAATCTTTTACCGTAGTCTTTTTCATATATATATATATATATATATATATATATATATATTAAATGAAGCAAACCGACACCAAAATATCATTAAATGAGTCGTACGACATGCATTTTATCCGAATATGGTTGAAAATCTTAAAGTTGATGTCTTTAGTTTTCACCGACTTGCCTAGCAAACCATTGAATTCGTGTTTTGCGTGTTCAAGCCTTAGCAACTCCAAAACAATATCCATGAAATTATGACACAACCTATGTATGTATAGTATTTTGCTAAACAATGACTTGAGAAGTCTTCCATGGAGACGAAGTCCAAACACCTTTTATAAGTTGTGCTATGGTCATTGCTTTTCAATTTTTTTTTTTTTTTGGTTCAAAAATTTCAATGTTCCACATATTGTCTTCCTATGATCAGGGTAACCACGAAACAATGGTGCCGGCTGATTATTTTTTTCACTAGTCAATGTCGTTGGTTGGTGAAATAAACTTTATAGTTTCATATTCTATGATTATCAGATAAATTCATGCATATTAAATCTTCAATCAATTATCCCACCTTATTTTAAAATAAATAAGATTTAACCGAACTTTTATAAGTGTAGCGATAAGTCGTTACACTCTTTTAATCGTAGGTCGTGAGTTTGAACAAAAGAAATAGAAAAATAAGATTTGAGAGAATCAATTTTTCACGGAAGACATTATAATATTTAGATCAAATTAATCAAATGAAATTCGAATACTAGATGGTGAAAAATAATCCAGATCCCCAAATTTCTCAATTTCTTCAAGGTTTACGGTTCAATTTTTTTAACACCAAAATTCATCTTATAGAATACAAGTTTTTAATATAACTAAATATCAGTTTCTGGTTTTATAGATAGATTATTAAAATATAAATAATAGTTTTTTCAAATACATATGATTTTCATTATTTTTCTAACATTTTTCTTATTCTTAAGTATAAACTTTACTTTACTAAAAAAAGAATATTAGATATTTTTGACCTGATTTTATCTTAATGAATTTAGAATAAATCTTTACTTTTCTTCTAAAAAACAAAAGTCTTAGATTTTGGAATAAGTTCAACGTAATGAAATTTTGCATTTTCAAGGGGAGAAGAGTTATTTAAATTTTTATTTTTTTTAAAGAAATTCTCTGGCACAAGACAACTACCACAATAATATTCTAGCAATCTTAGATTATTTTCCATGCCCTAAATTTAATTTTAGGCATTTGAATCTTTTTGGTAACTATAAAGCTTAATTTAGAGGTTAACTCTTCCCACAACTGTTTTTTCATTCTCAAGAAATCGATTGATGATCTCTTTGGTGATTGGGAGGGCACTTTGGGGTATCATAGTGTACCAAATGAATCTAATATTAGAAAAGAGATGCCAAATATGATCTCCTTAAGTATTTCTCTTCTCTTTGTGGAATCGGAGTGTAGATAAATTTATTATTACTCATTTATTTTAACCACTATGCTAGCTATTTTGACAATACTTTATAACGTGCGATAATAGAAAATATATTTTATGTTCTTGTAAGAACACTCGGTTGATAAGAAGATTTTGTTCAAATACTTTTTTGTGGGTCTCGTATTCGAAATTTTGTGAGTGCATGTATTGCTATAATTTTTATTATCCCAATGTAAAAAGAAAAGAAAATATTTTATATTTATTTTGTATGAGATGATATTATGTAGAAAAGACTTTTTTTTTTAACCCTTCCATTGAGAGTATGTTGTATTTTATTTTATTTGTGATATTATTTAATTAATAAAAAAACTATAGTTAGGAAAATTGATAGCCACAGCCAGAAGACAAAACAAGAATGGCCAAAGTTGAAGCCGGTGGCCGCCATGCTACGCACTCGCGTGAGAGAGGGATTGAAAACGGGGCAAAAAGTAAATTTATCTCCCACCCCCTCGATTCCCACGTATTTGGATTTGGAACCCTTCCAAAATTTCAGGAACTCTAACTTTGGTCGGTGTTGAAAAAGTTGTTTTCAATTTCAACCACTTTTGAATTCTGATTTCACATTTAACGTCCCCTCTCCTCGCACTTTCCACGGCCTTTTTGCTTATTTAAATTGTTAAGAGTAGTCCTTAACAAACAATTAATCATTTTTTAGTACATTTTTTTTGATATATTTTGTTCTTGGCTCAGTTCATGGGTCTCCTGCACACCCAATTAAAGGTGCAACTTATTTATTAGATTACTCCCAACGACCCCATTTTTTTTCCTTCCAATTTTATCATATGTCCCAAACGGACATCTTTTTTTTTTTTCTTTTTTATTTTCATCTAAAAAAATTTCACCTATTATTATCTGGAATTTATCTGACTAATTCAATTCAAATAATATAAAATCCATTAAGAGGTTAATTTTTTTAAATTTTATTTTTTTATTCCATGGCTTAATTCAAAGCATGAAAGGAGCTGGAGCCTATTTTAGTTTAGGAGTGCTCTGCCCCATGTTTGTTAGTAAGTCAGAGTAATCGAGCAAATGATAACAAAAGGAAACTTTTTTCTTAATCAAGTGGTTTCTAAGATTAGGATACCAATTACCGTATTAGGAAAATTAGGCATTGACAACCGTGCTCTTATGATTTCCAGCTGTTTTTGCCAACCCTAATAGAGGAGGGCCATAGGGGTTGGCATCTCCTTTGTCTTCACTCCAAAAGGGCATTTTTGGTTTTTTCTATTTCGCCTATTCAAACTAAACTGCAAATCTGCACTATAATCCGAACATTATATTTTATTCACTATAATAAAGTTGGAGGGATATAAGAGAAAGAGAGAAATATAAAATCATATTAAAAAATAGTGGTTCTTCTATTGTAAATACTAACACTAAAAAGCTTTCATCACTTTAATTTAAAGTATTATTTAATAAAAATGATGTACTTCTATTTCCGAATTTTTTTAATTCTGAGTTAAAAAAAATTGAATTCAAAATTTGGTAGCACTCAAAAAATTTCATCGGATTAGTTAACACTTATTTTGTATTACACGAAAATTTTTCAATGCTAATGTTTTCTTATCTCTAAAATATTTTTCATTTTCAAAACGTTTTAACATATTAAATTAATTAATATTTATACAAAACTCATTACATTTTTTATATTTACATATTTGAATTATTTATTTATTTAACTATAGTAATATTTTTTTATATTATTTATATTATGATTAATAATTAATAATATTACATAAAATATATTTTACGTAAATATTTTTTATATTATTTGTATTATAATTAATATTTTTTAATATTTTTATTATAAAATATGATTATTCTATTATTTTTATATAATAATTAATATTTATATATAATTGTTATATTTTTTATTTATGTATTTGCTCATTTTCATTTTCTATATTCTTATAAAGTGTTTTTTCTTTATATCGTTTCATATAATATTTGTTTGCTATTTTCGTATAATCTAGGTATTAAGTTCTCATTAAATAAACTAAGAATATTTTACCAATGACCATGGATTTAGTGGCAGATCATTAAACTTTGTTAATCAAATTCTCGATTTTGAATTTTAGAAATAGAAAAATAGATAATGAGAGAGTTAACTCATAAATTGAATTTTATAACTATTCGAATTTATTAATCAGTTTTTTAATAAGGTGGTTCGGTAAAAATATATATATATTTTCAATTTCAAAATCTTCATTTTCTAATCTCTTAAAAAAAAAGAAAATAAAAATTCTCACACGGAGCTCAAGTCTCCACAAATAGTAAAGCTTTTGATGATCTTGGAAGCAAAAAAGTAATCAATCTTTGGACCCCTGTCATTTTCTAGCTAGCCAATAAGCCATGACGAGTCCCTCTCTCAAATTCTTCCAAAGAATCCTCTATCTGGGTTACAGTGAAAGGGGTCTCTCTCTCTCTCTCTCTCTCTTGTCATTACTTTCCCAAAGACAACCTCACCCACGTCCCCCACTTTACTACTATTACGTCCCACCAGACTCAATGCCGCCTTCTTCCCTCTTCAAACCACACGGCCATCTCTCTCTCTCTCTCTCTCGTTAATGTGTATATATATACAAACCTCAGGTGTCCAAATTTTCCAGCAGGCAGCAACCACACGACCAAAGCCAGAACCAGTCAAAAGCTTTTACTTCTGAAAATTCCCACAAAACCAGTACCAATGGCCAGATTTGTTCTATTCTGTTTCATGCTGCTTCAGTTCTTGACCGTCCAAGCAATGATCAATCAATCGGACGGCCCAGATCATCAGAACCAAAGCCCATCAAAGTTCCACCGTGAACTCAAGCTTGAGTCAAGTGCGGAAGTGTCTAGAATATCAGATCCAAAATCAACATCAAGCGGTGAGGATGAGTCCCCGGTTGCTGAAGCACCCGAGGTCGAGATCAGACGGTTAGACAAGCGTCGGTCGGATAAATCAGTGGCTGGGGGCGGTGTAATCATCGGTGGGCTTGCCACTGCCATTTTGGCTGCTGTTTTTTGCTATATTCGAGTAACTAGACCCAGAAAAAATGGTTCATCTTAAAATTAGTTTTTATTGTTTATGAAATATATATATGTGTGTGTGTGTGTGTATATATATATATATATGTATAATTTTGGGTATTGGTTGAAACAGATATATGTATTTAGAGATACCAGTTGTAGTAGAGCCACAGGACTTCTTTTTTTTTTTTTTCCTCTTAATTTGAATTTTGTGAATAATAAGGGAGTGGGTAATGGCTTATTTGTACAAGGTGGGGTTCATTAAAAATATTTAGAAAGAAAAGTGAAGAAAATGATAATTTTTTATTTGTCTTTTTCTTTTAAGTAGAGTTGCCTATGGTTATATATATATATATATATATATGAGATAAGCACACACAAACATATCATGAATTGAGGAGGTTTTTTGAGGTGTTTGTGTCGGATGATTTTTTTATAAAAGAAAATATGTTTTATTATGAATAAAAAAAAAAACAGACATTTGTTTCATAATACTTTGTAAATATTCTAAGCAAAATTCTGAATATTAATAAACACGAATCTGTCATACATTATCGTCCATAGTGATTAAAAAACTATGGTTCTCACCAGGATTTGTATTCTGTTGCCACCATCATATGACGTGAAGAATCTTTGTTTTCCTTTTTTAGTCAACAAGGGTGGGAAACCCTGAAAAGGAGACAACGATGAGGCTGACCCCCTTTTAATTAGAAATAAGTTTCCATTAATGGTAAGAAGAATAAAATCATCTAATAATATAATTTTGCTCCATTTGAAATAAAATATGTAAAATTGATTAATTTTAATTAAATACTTTTTAAATTGTTATGTAAAATTTAATTTATTTAATTTTTGATTGATTTATCTTTAACGGTATTATTCGTGTAATTAAAAGATCAGAGGTGTAGAAATAATAAAAGAAAGGGATTTTATCGAATATAGGTACGCAATCAATATCAAGAAAGTTATTGAGACCATGTGGTGGGTATAGAGTACACTATCAAAGCATGACGCGACTTACCCTATAATTGGGCACTTGATTTGGGACTTTTCTAGGATTTTAAATATGGGAGCCCCAGAAAACAGCACGAGAAGAGAGGCGGTGATGCGAATCATCTTCACCCTTAGCTGGAAGATCAGTGTCTAGTTTGAAAATTTGGGCCCTGCCTTATGAAACAATTTCTTCCATTTTTTTTTATATTACCCCACTGATGATTATGTTCGTATCATTAAATTAATCTAATTTAAATATTATGATATTTATTTAGAAATTGATTCTCTTAATATTTATTTTTTTATTGACAGAATTTAAATTCAACATTTTAGTTAAATAAATTTAGTATTTTATCATTAAATTTATTTTTATAAACAATTTCTTTCGATTCTGTCTTGGTCACGTAAAGAACATTTGTCACTAAAAAAACCTATATTGTGCTATGAAATGTTTTATTTATACCAAAATGTAATTTTTGTTGTAATTACTATTTTATATTAGTTTCTAAAAAAATTTATAATATCTTTTGGAAAGAAATTTACTATTTTGCTAAAAGACTTTTATTCAAAATGCTGCTAATAAAAATAAAGAAAATAAAAAGCATGGTGCCTGTAGAGATCAGAAGGGGCATAATTTATGAAGAAGGTGGTGACATATAGGCCTGTTAGTAATTTGTAGAATACACAGAGACGAATTTGTTTGGTTTCTGATTAATCATATAAAACTTATTTTAGAATTATTAATTAAAATCTGATTAATATAATTTTTGACTTATTTTGCATCTTCTTGTACCAAAATATATATGTTCATCAGCCATTGAAATTCCTCCGGTATCGTTTAAAATCATCATCTGTAATTACTTTGGATTTCAATGTCACCTCATAATGACCGTCCATTACACCTACAAAAGTTTGTTACTAGCCGATATCAGGTATGGCCATAAATGCTGGTCCATTTATCCAATAATTAAATTTGTTGTACCGGAGTATGTTATTTTCTTGATTTTTTTTTTATTTAATTCTACTCTTTTTTTTTTACCAATGGACTTGGCTTACCACCGGAGTTTTACTCCAACTAATCTCGACCGAATTGATGTCAGATCTCAATCGGAAGCACTACTAGAAAAATCAGTATCAAGGACAGATAAATACCGACGGAAAAAAATCCGTCAGTAATAGCGACGGATTAGCGACAGACTGAATACCGACGGATAAGCGACGGATTCCGATGGAAAATTAGTGACGGAAATATTTCCGTTACTAAACCCTAAAAATAAAAAATAAAAAAAAATTATAAAATTATCACCGACGGAATTTTTAGTGACGGAATATTTCTGTCGCTAATCCGTTGGTGAATTGGTGAAAGAAAAAAAAATAAAAAAAATATATGTAAAGCCATTAGCGATGAATTACCGACAGAAAATTAGCGACGGATTAGCGATGAATTTTTTTATTATTTTTATTATTTTTTAATTTTTTAATTTTTTAATTTTTAAAATTTTTTAATTTATTTAATAATTCTTTTTAATTTAATTTAATTTTTTCAATTTTTATTATTTTATCTTATGCTAAAATAAAATAATTTTATTATTTTATAATAAATTATAATTTTATATTATTTTATTATTATTATAAAAATATGAGATAAAAATAATAAGTAAAAAAAATAATAATAATATGTGTAGATAACAAACTTGGTATAGTGGCTGGGTTTGAAACTCACGGGAGGCAATTTGGCTGTGTGGGTGGGTTGGATTTTTTTTTTTTTTTTTTTTTTTTTTATCGTTGCTAATTTCAACGAAGGATTTTTTTTGTTACTAATCGATCGTTAATATTAGTGACGAACAAAAAATCCATTATTGATAATTAGCGGGGTCACTATCAGCGATGGAAAAAATCCGTCACTGATATTCTTTAACGACAGAAAATAGACTTTCAGCGACGGAAGAAAATGGTCTTTCAGTGACGGATTTTTCTATCGCTGAAAGTCCATTTTCTGGTAGTAAAGGGAGTTCTCCCAATGTCTTTTTTATCACTACCAAAACACTAACCTCGGTTTTTGGTGAGAGATGTTAGGGCCCTTCCCATTAAACCAATAAAGTGTTGGTTTAAATCTACTTTTAATTCAATTCCTAAATTTGACTTCGAATTTAATTTCTTTACTTTTGCCTCCACTGTCGTCAACCACGATGGGAGTGGCTGAAATTAATTTCAATGATGCATTTGAAAACTTTGTTTGAATGTCACCTTTTGTCTAAACATGAGCTAGAAATGACACAGAAAGAACAAGGAAAAACACTTGCTCGAGGTCGACCAAAATTTTTTGTTAGGAAACTACCTTGTGACAGTTGGAGGAACAGACGCTCCGGGCAGAAATGACCCAAACATCTTATAATCACATGCCAGAGAACAAAAGACTAAACTCCTACGGATATAACAGTCAAACGCTATATTTTTTTAATCATAAATCTTGAATACAAATCATATTATTACAAGTAATCAATTTATACAAAAAAATAATAAATAAAAGAGATCAAAAGGGTTGACGAAATGTTGCACCAATTTTTCCTTCAACAAAGAAATGACACCAACCAGATCCATATGCAAAGAGAACATCAACCACCAGTTAAAAGAGCAGTGAAGGTAATGAAATGAAGCAACTCACGAGCATTTTACGATTCGATAATTTGCTCAATGAGTCAGGATTATGAGTGAAATGAATGATATGTGAGCCATACTTTTTAGCTTATATAAAATGAGCCGATTCTAAATTAGTAGGCATTCGATTCATACTCGATATATCTAATATATATATATATATATATTGTAATTTAATGTGTAATTTGAACTAAATTCATTTTAGAGTTTATCAACACAAATGAGAGAAAAGGCTCAAAGATCTGGATTTATTAATTAATCAGGTTCATTTTATTTTAAAAGTTTTTTCTTATGATACTGAATATTTTATAGATGTTAATTCACTTTTTATGTTTGATTTTTGACAGTGAGTGGTTGTTTTAATTTTATTTTATATTTGAATATTGAAAATTATATTTGAATTTTTATCATTCTTTAATTTGAATTATTTCCGCACTTGATTTCCACACTTTAGTCTTGAATGGAACAAACACACTTTATTCTTGAATAGAGCAAACAAATTACCGATAGTCGGTGGCGTAGATAGGTAAAGACATGTTTGTCTCTTAACCATGTAGGGATTCAAATTTCGGCATAGACATGGAGAACCCTTTGTTGTAAGACCCGCCCTCCAATAGTTGGGTCCTATAGTCCGTCAGTCTGGATTAATCGGAACAAAAGTTCGTATACCGGATGGTGGTCTAGCCGTAGAAATAAAAAAAAAACAAAAAAAAAAAAACAAAAAGAACAAACAAATTTGATTTTGTTTTTTTTTTTTTTTTTTTTTGAGTGTGCCTTCAAAGTGCCAAAACCTTTTTGAAGGTTGGGAGCGTTGACTTACAGAGAAACGCCAGAGTTCTTCAAAACTTCTAAAATTCATATGTCAAATATGGAACTTGTGTATATTGATTTCCCCGACTGCTCCAATTGAATTGAAGGATTTTCGGTACAATTAGCAAGCTTTGTTCATGGTTGAAAGTAATCAAAGCATGTTTCGAATGGTGACTGCCGGAGAGCAAAAGAAGATAGAAGATAAATAGAGTTGGTAATGTTTTTTGTTTGGTCTGAAACATCTGCAATCCTTCTCCTCAAACCTATTTATAGACGAAAAACCACCCGTTAGTTGTTTGCCAAGCTCCTGGGTTTTCTCCACAAGTTTCCATTTAGGCCTGTTTCCTCTTCATATCGATTGATTGGCCATGTTTATCTAACAAAACTCCGGCAAGTTTCCGGCTTATGATTCACTTTCTAACACTTACCTACTAAGCATGTTTCTCAATACTCTTTCAGTTTGTGACTTTGAGATTTTGTGATTTTTTTTAATGTATATAAGGAAACTTGAACTCGAAAGTTTTATGAGAGAAAAAAGGGATGATATCAGTTAAGTATTGCTCATTGACTTTGAGAGCTTGTGACATCGGCCAACACATTTGCGGTCTGACTCATTCGATTGATTACGATGACATTTGAATCCAATCTTAATTAAGTTCGGTTTATTTACAAAATTTTTAATATTAATAATTCAATATTAGGTGGAGTTACTAATGATATATAAATATATATATATATATATATATAGTGATAAAATATTAAATTCATTTAATTAAAATTTTGAATTTGAGATTTTAAAAATGAAAAAATATGAAAAATGATATCTTAAATTAGACCGTACAGTTGCATTAGTTAAGTTTTTGAAATTTAATTATGATTAGTAGGCCCAACCCCTCCAATGATTTCCAGGCCCAATCTCAGGTTGGGCTATTGTCGAATTTGGTTTTGGAGCCTGTGGCCTGACCTAATGTTACTGGCCGGGAAGACCCCATTTTCTGTTTTGCCTTCTCGAACCAACCGGTTCATATTTTTTTTTGTTATACAAAAATTTAAAACTAAAATCATCAAGTTGGGAGAAAAGGTTATGACCACTAGATTTTTCCCTTAGAGACACTGTCATAATCCAAGTAGGGTAAAGAAAGAATATGAGAGAAAGAGAGAGACCAGCAGACAGTTGGCCTAGTGGGATGTGGTATTAGATCTTTTAACTAAATTTTCGAATTCGACTCGCGGGTTAGACATGAAAAAAACTACGTTGGGAGGATAGCCCCTCAAATTGATCACTATACGTCCCGAACTAAATTAGTCGGAGTATGATTCCGAATACCGATTGATATAATACCAAAAAGAAAGAGAGAGAAAGATTTCACCAAAAAGAAAGAAAGAGATTAGGAAGAGAAGAAAGATAAAGAGTGATAGAGAGGGAGAGAGCTAGAGAGAGAGAGAAAGTTAAGAGAATACAAGAGAGAAAGAGAGAATTCATGACAACTTTATTACTATCTCATTACATGTATTGGAACACTATTTATACTAATATCATTAACTAATTTCACTAACTATTTATCCACTTCACCTAATTAACTAACAACTTTATAATTAATTACTAACTATTTTTACTAATCATGATTAACTATTAACTATTATGATTAATAATTGTTACAATACTTTACTCCTTTGCGAACATCCTTATCCCAAAAATGGAAAACCAAGAATTGAAATTGAATTCATGAATCTTGAATTAAGGTTTGTATTTATGTTGAGAGATAAAGTGATGGAGACGAACAATAGATGTGATTTGAATTGCAAGAAAAATAATGGGAGAAAAATAAAGATGGAAAAACTTGAAAAAAGCTTTTCTTGAACTTATTTTTTATGAAAAATTTTGTTCAATGATTATAAAAAATTCAATATTTGAAAGAATTGGCAAAAACTCATAATTTATAACTTTTTTCTTGAACATGCAATATCTTTCTTTTTTTGACATACAAGACCCTTCTTTCTTGGACATTTGAAATTCTTCTACTCTCAACATTTCTTCACTAGAAGTAGATAGAATGGAATACTCAAAAAATGTATCAATACCTTGTTCTTCCATAGTTCTTGATATTGTTTCATTTGTCATTTGATTTGTTTTACTGTTTTCTAATTTCTTTTCATCTTCTTACTCATTTTCCACCAAAATTTTGGTATCCTCGTCAATACCAAATCTTTTCAATAAAATATCCAATTCATTGTTAATCCTTGCCATGAGAATGTTTATCCTTTTATTCCAATCATCTTCCACTATGGATTATACTAAAAATCGTATACTCTGATACCAATTTGTCATAACCTAAATAGGGTAAAAAAAGAATATGAGAGAAAGAGAGAGATTAGGAAGAGAAGAAAGAGAAAGAGAGATAGAGAGGGAGAGAGCTAGAGAGAGAGAGAGAGAAAGAAAAGACAATATAAGAGAGAAATAGAGAATTCATTGTAAATTCATTACTATCCCATTACATGTATTGGAATACTATTTATACTAATAACACAATTAATTTTACTAACTATTTATTCACTTCACCTAATTAACTAACAACTTCACAATTAACTACTAACTATTTTTACTAATCATGCTTAATTATTAATCATTATGGATAATAGTTGTTATAATTTGTCGCAAATCTAAGTGATGGACTCAAACCCAATAGGAGAACTCAGTTCAAAAGATCGACCTGTTATGTGAGAGAGCCTATTGGACTTAAATAGTATTTTATGATTTCTTTAAGATTCGATATGAGATTCGTAATATTACCCTCCCATTGAGAAATCAGACCTCCACAGACGACTCATTTTGGACAGTTCTCACTTTGGACGGCTTTTACTCTAGCGGGTAGCTCTTTTCCTTTTTGGACGACTCTCACTCCGAAACCAGGTAACTCATTTTCATTTTGGAGAACTCTCATTCTGGTACTAGGTAACCCTTTTTCAGATAACTCTCTTTCGGTAGTCTTTTTTTATAGTAGATCGGAAACTCTGATATCAATTCATAATGAATTCAAGTGATAGATTCAAGTTCAATGAAAGAATTCATGTCAAAAAATCGATTTGTTGGGTGAAAGAGTTTATTCAACTTAAATAATATTTTATAAAATTTTTTATATGTGATATGAAATTCGTAAAAGATACCAACCGGTCCATATTAACCCATGGTTTGGCTATCCGCAATCGAACGCCAAACCCACCCCCCCACACCCCCCCCCCAAAACCAAAAGAAAAAGGAAAAAAAAAAGAAAAAAGCCACAATACATTAGGACGACGTCGTTTTGACTACTCTGTTTACTCTAATCAGCCGGTTAGATCTGTTTCTGTCTCGGCACACCACCGTAGGCGCAAGATAGCACCCAAGCCCACCGCAATCTCTCTCATCAAGAACTCAACATTGGGAGCGAAAACAGAACCTATTATTGTCTCTCTAAAAAAGAAACCCAGATATTGATATGGAAAGACACATACAGAGACTCCTCAACAGACTCTCCTTCATCTCCATAACCCTTGCAACATTCACTCTTTTCTATCTTCTCCTCCAAACCCCCCAAACCTGCCTCCCCCTCCACAGCCTCCACCCGAAAACCCGAACTCAAAAACCGACCCGCTTCCCATCCTCCACCTGCGACCTCAACCACCGTAACTACCTCTCTCTCACCCAGAAAAACAAGAAACTCCATTCCTCCAAGCCATGGCTTTCTCGGGTGACATCATACTCCAACTTCTTCGCTCAACTCAAAAACCTTAATCTCCTCGGAAACAGCACCCAAGTCCTATGCGTGTCGGCCGGAGCCGGCCACGAAGTCGCGGCTTTGAAGGAATCGGGGGTCGCTGATGTCATCGGAGTTGAGGTTGTGGAGTCGGCGCCGCTGGTGAGCCGAGCCGATCCGCATAAGTTGCCGTTTTTCGATGACGTGTTCGACCTGGGCTACAGTGGTCATTTGGCAGAGGCGTTGTTTCCGTTGCGGTTCGCCGGAGAGCTTGAGCGTACGGTTCGGTCCGGTGGGGTTGTGGTGGTGGTTGTGGAGGAGTGTGGTTCTAATGATGTGAATGAGATCATGGGTTTGTTTAGAAAAACTAAATTTGTAAGTGCTGCTAATGTTACTCTGATTGGGAAGAATATGACTAGAATTATAATGCAGGTTGATAAACCTAGTTGAATTTGCAGTTGGTTTCCCTCTGTGTGTGTGTGTGCGTGTGCGGTTCAAATTTGTTCATGTTAATGAGTTAGATTGTTGAAATTAGGCTCTTATAGTCTGTCAATTGTTTAATATTAGAAAGAACTTTTAGGATTGGGACCTCAACATTAAAGTATAGAAAATAAGATGACAATGTGAAGTTTTTGTAACTGAATTATCCATGTATTTGATGTTTTTGGGTGTATAGGATGTGGTCTGATGGTTTCTATCTTAAGCTTGTTGTTTGTTGTCCTTTGAATTTGAAGCGAACATATTTTGCATTACTATTTGAAACTGAAGCTTGTTTATCGCCCGCATGATAAACTGTGCTTGACTTGTGAAATGCATATAGAATCATATATTGTTTGAGTCCGGATTAAATTTAAGCATTCTAGGTTTTGAAAGGTTTGTTGGGCACCTGGCATTTTGGTGGGGTTATGGTGATCAATTCACCCAATATAGGACATTGCATGGTGTGTGCGGGCTATTGTAATTCCGGGTAGAGTGGGTACAAATGCTGATAACCCATTTCTGCTCTTTTGTCTGGCAAATTGTTGGGGGGGGGGAGAGAGAGAGAGAGAGAGACACACACACACACACACACACACACACACACACACACACACACACACACACACACACACACACACACACACACGACACATGATGTGTATGACATGAAGTTGGGATTACTTGTCAATGAGCAAAGGCTTAAATTGTTTAGAAAGTGGTTTGTCTAATTGAAAATTCATTGTTAGTTGATTGAGAAAAATTTTGTGCCATCTATTTATCATTGGTAGTGTTCATGCAGTGTAGATGCCCTAATGTTGTATTGGCTTCTTCTTGGGTAGTGGCCAGTAGATGTCTTTTTGTGTTGGTTCTGTGAGCTATGTAAGAGTTTGGCTTAAGTTCCTTTGTACTCTTTTGCAATGTGGTCCTTCTTTTCTAGAGTTCAATTGATTAATCACGAATATTTTTGAGCTGTCTTGCATGGTGATGGTGATGTTAGTGTTAGATAATAAATTGTGCTGCTATTCATATGTAGTCTTACATTTGTTTGATTTTTGTTTGTAGTGTTCTACAACTGAAGCTTAACAACATAATGTGTATTGTGGAGAGCATTTATGTTGTCAGAGACTGAAATGGTTATGCTAAGCTGATTGCTGTCTTCATAAACAACACATTGCTTAATTGTGCATTTTGTGGAACATAGATTTGGCATTGTTGTTTTAGTTGTAGTGTTCTGGTGGGTGATTAGGTTATTGAAATGGTTCCTCATGATGCGGAGCTAGTAATTCACATAGCGAGTTTCATCCGATACTTTTCATTGTTCTCCTAATGTTGATCCATTTATTTATGCAAAGCCGTTAATGATTATCCATGTCCGTGAGCTGCATTTGTAGATGTAGTGTTGACAACCACCTTGGTCGTGTTTTATGTACTCAAATTAATTGAAGTAACAATCCCCTGAAATTTGCAGGCATGAATGTTGCATGGTATCAGGGATGACCTTGTCTTTCCAGAAAAAATGTTTTCATCACCCCCATTGTTTACTACCTAGTATGAATAGAAGTTTATTGCTACATCTTAGTTTTTAACAGGGGCAGGGGATACCGATATAGATAGAAGAGTGTTGCCTTTTGCATATGAAAGTTGTTTTGTTTATGTTAACTTTGGTGCGTACTTGTACAAAGAATTTTCTGTCATTCTTGTGGATATAGGCAAATGATAATGGAAAGGGCAAATCCTGGTTACTTAAAATTCTACAATTAACAAAATTTTTAAAAATTTTGTATTTTGTACACCATCTTGATATTTGTTTGTTTGTTTGTTTTTTTTTTATTATTTTGGGGTGGGTGTTGGGGGGGGGGGGAATGATCTTTCAAAGATACAGACTTGTTTTTCTCGCCAGATGCTGTTGGATGATTGATATAGCCAGGCCCTGCTCCAAGTGACTTGTTGTCCTTTAGAGTGTTGAAGAATGCTCGAAATATTGAGATTGGTAGAGAAAATATAGGACTTGAAAGAGTAAAAGGTGGTATTTGGTTAGTATCAGAATAAAAAAAAAACCTTGTATGAATTTCATAAAATCCATATTTTTATTTAGGTTTCACAAATCCTCATTTTAGGGTGTTATTTTTAATCTTTATTTACATTCCATTAATTCAAACAATCTATTTAAATTTCTCAACATCACTCTTGATTTTCATTCCTTATAATTAAGCATCACCCAAGTACAGGATGCTGAGACTGACCCGCAGCCCCCCTTCTTCTTCTTCTTCTTCTTCTTCTTCTTTTCCTTTCTTTTTTCTTTTTCCTTTTAATTAAGCTCAGTGAGCCAAAACTCACTACGGATCGAGTGCTACAATAATGAATTTGGGAGTCATTGAATGGATAATACTTGCTTGGACATGGGTCCGTTGATTTCTAAAGTCATGTCAAATGGTATTTAGAACTTTTAACATCAAATAAAAAAAATAAAAAATTAACGTAATTGTAACTAGCTGGTCACAATTTTTTGAGGTGTATTTTTTGGGTGCTTAAAAGATATAAAAGATTGAATTCAATGAATTCTCATCTGGTGGTAATTCGCGTGTGGCAGGGCAGGGCAGGGCAGGGCAGGGCAGGGCAGAGAGAGAGAGAGAGATTGCAAAGACTTTGCAAAGCAGAAGCATGCCCGATAGAATAAAAATTCACTTCACTACAGCGGAAGGAACCTGCAAACTAGTACATATTTGCAGCAAGGAGCACCCTACACACAACACACCAATGACGTAATTGCTTTTTCCTCTAAAACGCAACCATTCAATTCAATCACTTGTTCATCTCTCTCTCTCTATGACTGGGAACGCATGCATCCTACTTCTCTCTTTCTTCCCCTCATAAGAAAACTTCCCAAATCCCAACAGTAAACATCTACAACGGCAATATCATTTGAATTTCCCGCTTCTTTCAAACACTACTATTCTACTTCACCTTTCAGCCTAGATTGCTATTTCTCCGATGATGAGAACCTCCTTTCCTCTGATCCAGATCAATTCTACGCTGCTCTTATCGACCGCTCAGCCTACAAGTATCATCTGAATCAAGTTCACGCCCTGTTTCTTGTCTCAGGTTTACAACTTTATAGCTTTTTAGCAACAAAATTCGTTGCTTCAAGCTGGAAGATGTATGTTGTTCAACGAAATTCCTGTACCGGAAATATATTTATGTAATGCGATGATTCAAGGCTTGCATGATATGTATAACGATGCTATTCAGACTTATTCGAGAATGTTGTTTTCTGGGTTTCTTCCAGATTGTTTTACTCTACCTTGTGTATTGTAGGCTTGTTTTAGTCCTTCGACGTACGAGATTAGTAATGCGGTTCGAGTCTAATGTAGCTGTGTGTTGTGGCATTTTATGCAAAAGCGAATCAGAGATTGAGCGTGCAAGGATTGTTTTTGATGGTTTACATGATAGGACTGTTGTTTCGTGGACATCAATGATTTCTGGGTTTACCCAGAATGGACAGCCTAGTGAGGCTTTGGCTATTTTTAGTGAAATGAGGGAATTAGATGTGCAGTTGGATTGGATTGTTCTTGTGAGTGTTATCAAGGTGCTTACTGATGTTGAGGGGGGATGGCTATGCATGGGAATGTGTAGAACATGATTTGGTTTATTGTGCTTACTGCGATGTATGCAAAGTGCGGGGAAGTGGAAATTTCTAGGTCATTGTTTGACAAGAGGGAGATAGAGCATGTGCTCTTGTGGAATGCGATGATTGCTGGTTAGGTAAAGAGTGGTTTTGCTGAAGAAGCTATTGAGCTTTTCCTGAGTATGAAATATATGAACCTAAAACCAGATTCTGTCACTGTAAGTTATGCAATTTTAGCTAGTGCTCATATGGGTTCACTTGAACTGGGAAGATGGATGGATGGTTATATTATTAATAATGAGTATAAAGATGATATTTATGTTAATATAGCTCTCATTGACATGTATACGAAATGTGGTGGTGTAGAGTTTGCTCGTACTGCTTTGATCGAGCACTTGATAAGGATGTTGTTGTGTGGAGTGCCATGATTATGGGATATGGGTTGCATGGTAGAGGTAGAGAAGTCATCAATATTTTCGAAACTATGAAGCAGGTTGGTATGTGGCCCAATGACGTTACCTTTGTTGTGCTCTTCAATGCTTGTAATCACTCGGGGTCTCGTAGTTGAGGGTCGGGAGTATTTTTACCGCATGAAAGATTATGAGATTGAGCCTCTACACCAGCATTATGCCTGTGTGGTAGATCTTGGCCATTCAGGGCACTTGGAAGAAGCTTACTACTTCATAATGGACATGCCAATGGAGCCAGGGGTAACAGTTTGGGATGCACTTTTGGGTGCATGCAAGATTCATTGTCATGTGAAATTGGGAGAATAAGCTGCAGAACAACTTTTCAAATTAGATCCGAAGAATACAGGGCTAGCTCTCAAATTTCTATGCTTCATCCAGGTTACGGAGGGATGTAGCAAAGGTACGAATACTTATGAAAAAGAAAGGGTTGCAGAAGGATCTTGGTTATAGTCTATTTGAGATTAATGGAACGCATCGGGTTTTCTGGGGGGGGGGTGATAAGTCACATCCATGGTCAAAGGAGATTTTTGAGGAGCTTGAGAATTTGGAGAAGAGGTTGCAGGAGGCTGGATATGCCCCAGATACAGAATAATAAAGAATCTCCGTGCCTATGTGAAGTGTCATTCCACAACTAAGATTATATCTAAGCTTGTTCACTGGGAAACAGTTGTTAGGGATGCCAAGCGATTCCATCATTTCAAGGACGTAGTTTGTTCTTGCGGAGATCAGTTGGTTCTTGATGACACATACATATGGGGTCTGGTTCTGCTCCAAATAAACCAAGAGAGCATAGTGATGTTCCATCAAGGGGTGTGAAACTGAATCACAGGTGGGTTGATATGATATGGGTACCTCAATTTTGCAGTTTCAATGTCAAGTCATCCCAAAGATTATAAACTCCACATGGTTTAGAGGCAGTAAGCTGCTGTTTCTCTGCATTGGAGTGGATTCCCATCGATGGTATGTTTTTAGCAGTTTTCTTCTTACTTGTACTTAAATGGCCTGAACTCAGTTTTCCTGTGATGGACAATTTTAAAAGCTGCAGTTTTCCAAACCGGCAGTGGCAACATAAGTGATGCATAGGAGGCTTTGGGAGACTCTCTCTGTAACTACCTATGCAGGGAAAGAATCCGAAGTTGTTAGTGTCACCAGTAAAACCCAGATATTCTTTTCTTGAAAGGGCTGGACTGAGGTCTTTTTATCATTTTATGCTACTAAGACTCTAGGTGTGCCATGTGTGTGATGAATACATTTTCAGAATTCTATTTATTATATGCTTTGACTCTTCTAATTAAGCTAATCATTTTATTTTAATTTTTTTTATTTTTGAAACTCTTTGAGGCCGTGCTGAAGAGTTCGACATCCTCACAATGTTAAGCTTATCAAAATGTCAATATGAGAAGACATCCTCCAAAGTTTGTTTTGCTCAGTGTAAGTTGCTTGCAGTTATGCTTACTTGGCCTGATCCTGGACTGTGTTGTACTTTGCAGGCTAGCTTATAGAAGAGTTCTGAGGTAGTATTACCAGATAAGGACACACCAAGCCTCAAACTAGTCAAGATGAAGCTCTATTACGTTAATGCAAATGATTTTACATCATCTGATCCTTTTATGGGGTCTGAGATGGGGAAATGTCTCTTTTTTAACTGCTCTGGTAAGACAACGAAGCATTGGTACTTCTTCACAAATCTTCGGTGGAAGGACGGCATTGCCCATCAGTAATATGCCCTCTGGCTTTAAGTTACATTGTGATTGGTATGTCCCACTGACGTTGCCCTTTCTTTCAGTAAAATTTTGTGATTTTTGAACTTATACCAAACCTTCCTTGCGGAACCTACTAGGATTCTGCTTAAAATTGTATTGTGCCATTGAATGTATACAAAGTTGAAAATTTCCCGTGAAAATAAAAACTCTTTTTGAGAAAAATTTTACTGTTTATGGGGACAGCATACAATTAAGTTGCATAATTCACGTGGTTTCACTGCTTTGATTCATTATTTTTTCAGGTGAATCACAAGGTTAAATATGCTCTTCCAAATAAAATCATTGTTATTCGTCCCTAGTGCAAAGTTTTCTATGGTGTTATTGTTATTATAATAATAATTATTATTATTATTATTTACACTTATTACTCTTATTATTATTTCTTCTTATTATTACTATTATGATTCTGATTATGGTTATTATTATCACTATCATTAGCATTATGATTATCGTTATTGTATCGTTATTTTTATTTTTTGGGGCTAAAAGTTGAAAAAAAAATCTCTTGAAATGCAAGTGAGAACTGCAGGAGTGTTGAATAATTTTCTTTCTCCACTTTTTTTTTTTTTTTTTTCAGAATTATTATGTATTTATTTATTTTCTGAGCATTATGTAATTATAATCTTGAAATAGCTGATGGAGAACAAACTTTACAGGAGCAAATATACTGATTATGAACTCCTAAGGGTAAAGGAAAGGGGAAAAAAAATAAGAAAGGGCAAAAACATAAGTATGAATAAGTCTTGCAATTTCCTAAATCGTAGGAAAACAAAAGGCCACACCAGTCAAAGTAGCCCTCCTAAGATCCGACTAAATTTTTGTTGAGGAGAACTTCTCTATTATCACGCCACCTATTTGAACTTGTATAACAAATGAACAACATCTGCAAGCTAAAATCTTTGAATTCACCTTTCAGATGCACATTATCTCATTGAAAATTTCAAACCCCCGTGATCCCCACATTTTAGCATACACCAGAAAACAGAACTCTACAGGCCTTGGTGTCATGGAAACCAGATCTGCAAAGAGAAAGAGGCTTTTGATAAAGGAAATGGAATCATGTAGTGATGATCAGAGTGCATGTGATAGGATTAGTGATCTTCCTGATGCAGTTATTCATCAAATTCTCTTCCTCTTACCCATCAAATGCATTGCACAAACCAGCGTGTTATCAAAAAGATGGAGACATATTTGGTCTACATTTCCCGATCTGGACTTCACAAGCACCAACTTAATTGATACTTCTTCTTCTTCTTCTTCCATGAAGAATTCCCATTCCCATATCCATCCAAACAAGAGCAAAAGATTCCATCCTCACTGTGTCTTAGGCACAGATTACGTCACCCAAGTTTTGGCTCTTCGAAGCAAACAATCCCATCTAAGAACTCTCCGCTTTCGTGGTCGTTTGAGCTTTTCTAGATTGAATGGTTTGATTCGTTGTGCTGTTAGACACAATGTGCAAGAGCTTGACATTGAGGCTGCTACTGATGACTATTTTAATTTTCCTCGATCTATCATAAGTTGTGATTCCTTGCGTATTTTGAAGTTGAGGTCTAGATATCCTGGTTTCCGATTGCCTCCTTCATCTGTATTGACGGGAGGTTTTCGTTCTCTCCACACGTTGTCTCTTTCTCTTGTCATTCTATACCATCAGTCATCTCTCTTAGATTTTTTCTCTGATTCATCATTTCCGCATCTTAGTAAGTTGAGTTTAGAGGCCTGCTCAGGGCTTAGACATCTTAATATTCGTTGCAAAGCCCTTAAAGAGCTAGTCTTGGAGAAATGCTACCAGTTAATCTGTTTGGAAATTTTTGGTCAAAAATTGGAGAGACTGAGAGTGGCAAGTTGCTTCGATGCTTATAGTAACAAGAGTTCGGTCAAGATTAATGCTCCTTATCTTTGGAAAATTCATTGGCAATACAATTCTATCACTGACAATAGTTCAATTGACACTCTGACTTGTTTACAAGAGGCCTTTATTGGGTTCTTCGTTATTCATGAAGTCGTAAACAAAGAAAAGCTTTGGAGTGTATCAAATCTTTTATGTGCAGTCTCTCATGCCCACTCCTTAGTACTTGAAAATCAATGCATTGAGGTACTCCTTTCATTTTGTTGGTGATATGTTCTTTGAAACTGCTTTCGATTTCATATGTAATTCAAAAATGCACAATTGAAGGAGTGTTAGCGTCTAATTTGAATTAGTTGGAGTCATCTGTATAAATGCCTTTTCCCCCCTTCATTCGAAAGAAGTTCTAGAAAATTTGTTGAAGGGTCAAGATCATGTGCATTTGTAGGGGATCATGGGCAATATTATGCATGATTTTTTAGCTGAACTTAATGTTTTCTTGGTTCTATTATTTCTCAGGTTCTATCAAAGAATTGTAATGTCTCGGGTGTTCTTCAGAATCCACTCAACAACCTCAAGTCCTTGGAATTCCAAACCGGCTTCAACAAAAGTTGCATGCCGGGCATCGCATGCCTGTTCAGGAACTCTCCTTCACTCCATACTCTTACCATCAAGATACTCAATGACTACAAGACCGAAAGAAGAGTAAGTTCCAAAACCAAAGTCTAGTTTCATCATTTTTGAACTTTTGTAAGTCATGATTTTATAGATTATTTCTATTCATTTTCAGCAATGGACTCGGGACTTGTGGGACTTGTCTAGCTCGATGGAAGAGAGATACTGGGAATCACAAATCCAACTTTTGAAATCCTTTCTTCATCACTTGAAGGTGGTAAAGATTCATGGTTTTTCAGAGTGCGAAAATGAGGTTAGTCTAGCAAAGTTTTTACTAAGGCATGGAAAGGTCTTGCAAGAGATGACACTATGCTCTGGGCACTGCAATTCTAGAGATTCACTCCGCCGAGAGAAGGTTAAGTCACAGATGATGGGTTTCTCTAGAGCATCTTCTAATGCCAAAATAACTTATCATTGAGCTCGTAGAAGCCAAGCATGTTATTTGAATCTTTGGGAATCATTTTTTATTGCATATTTATGGTGGATTTGGGCAAGACCTGTAGTGTATGGCTTGGGATGTTTTGTCTGTTCTTATTTTTTTTAACATGAATTGGCATTGATTAACGTATTAATATATAGTCATAGTTGTCTTTGACTAAAACCAAAAGCTTTAATTCTAACAGTTAAAAAAAAAAATTGTGCTTTGCATAAAATGTTTTTAGTGAAATCCCTATATTTGATTTTGCTAGGCATCAAATCAAACCATTGTTACTAAAATAAAGAAACAAACACAGAAAAAAGGAACCGCTCTTATTAGACTCTTATTAGCTGTATAAAGTCAATTCAGGAAAAGCTTATAGAAACTGCTCCAAGAAAAGTAACATAACAGTCCATCGAGTGGCGCAGTGGAAGGGGATCCAGATAATTGCATTGCATGCTTGAGTTCATAGATAACAATCATGTATCTTATTGCCCAATAACATGTTCAAGGACTAGACCTAGAAAGTCTAGGAAAAGGCTATTTCACTTGAGACAACAGCTGGTATCCAGAGTTTCGATTATGATCACAAGGAGCAGTAAATCTTACTTAGTATCCAAATAACTCCTCTTTCAATTCGAGGCAGACCATTGCTTATGACCGGGCACCCATTTTGGACACTTTGGACTAAAGTATTCGGAAACAACCCTTGAGCCCAAAAGCTCAATAATTGGTGCATACTTCACACACCGTGGTGTTTTGTACTGATTAATTGATGCACCTTGGCCGATGGCAAAGTCCATGAGCTTGTCAAATGTGCCACCCTCCACTATCTTGATCTCTAGAGGCCCAATTGACTCAGAAACACGACCTTGGCGGTAAACACTGTTCAATGACTCTTCCATTGTGAGGCAACAATCTTCAAAAACCGATGGTGGAATTGGGGTTGAACCATTTAGCTCAATCTCCCAATATAGGATGTAGTGACCTGGAACGGTTGAGGTATCGGCAAAGCTTGTGTAGTCTATCAGAGTTGCTTCAAATGGCAAAAGATGACTTGTTGCATTCTTCACGGCAATGCATAGCTCAGTTTCATCCGTCTTTTCCGAATCAATGCTTAGAGCTACATTTTTTCTTCTTAGGAAAGTGAATTGAGGTGCCTTGTTCTTGAATCCTGCCACTCTAAGAATGTCTCCAACTCGATACCGATAGAGTCCTGCAAAACAAGTACATTTAAAAAAACCAATAAAAGAAAAAAGTCCCTGAGCACTTAAAGCATCCTGGTCAAGATGTTGCTTTCATTCAATCAATCATGTTTACTCAATCCCGCTCAAGAGGGTCATAATAGCTTACCAGCATATGTTGTGACAACAATCTCATACTCTTGTCCGAGCTTCACATCCACAAGATCAACCAATTCTTGGTGCTCCTTTTCATCTAACAACGATGGGTCTGAACACGTGACTCCATTGTTCGGATCCACAGGCAAGAATTCAAAATATGCCATGGTGGGTATCAGAGTATAAGCAACTTCGCTTGGTTTAGAGATGGGATTAAGGTTAAGGCCAAAGTAGCACTCAGAGGAAGCATACATAGAGCAAACAAGTGGGAGACCATTGCCATAGAAATCAAGGGTTGGAATATATTGCGACCCGGTCCCTGTTACTACAACATCAATGTATCTAGTTTTAGGCCATAACCTAGGAATGATGCCTCTCCATGTTTCCCTACTACACTTGGCCTCAACAAAGTCTGCCAGTTCAGGATTTGGCTTAAGAATTTTTGAGACAGACTCTCTCACCAAAGGGTCAGAAATGCTGGGGTCTAGGGTCCCACTTCGAATGTCATTGCAAAGGGAAGTCCAATGCTTTTCTAGGAACTTTATAGCCCGGATGAAGCCGGAGGCAAAAACAGCTCCAACTCGAACAACTTCCATGTTTTGGACAAGTCCACAGAGCAATTGAGAGTACATGCTCTGGTAAGAATCAGTACAAAGAATGGTTTCAGTTGGACTAGTGTAATTGTTGTAAGGATCACAAATCCTCTCCTTAAAATGGCGACTTTTGTAGTAACTCGTAAGCACAGGCCGTGCCACCAGTCCTCCTGGGGTCGTAGCTTCTGATTTTATGAACAAAAAATACATTCCTTTACCTTTGTCTAAACCGGGAACATATTGGTTCATCACAGGCATTAACAGACTATATAGCAATAATTTTCTATTCATCTCTTCTTCTATGGTTGGCATCAATTTTCTCTCTCCACCCGAAGTTCCAGAACTACCAAAAAAAAAAAAAAGAGAAAGAAAAGTCATCTGAAAAAAATTATATAAAGAGTCAAACAATCAACTATTCTAAGAGTTTAAATAGATAAAGAATATCATAATTGTTTAGTAACTTACCTGGTCAAAAATTCCGATATAGGTTGAGAGCATAGAATTGATGAAGTATCGCCATGAGCAATCCTTGCAATATCTTGTTGCAGATCCTCATAAGTAACCACAGGAATCAACTTCTTGAAAACTTCTCTATCTGTGGACCCATTAAGCCCATTTCTTTGCAAGTACTCAACATTAGCATTACGTGAGAGAATTTCTGACAGAACTTGCTTTTGAACTTCATCAACATTCACAGTAACATCTTCTATGAATTCTAGAGCCTTCTTGTCCCTATCGTCATTGCATTGTTCACTGGAGTTCGAAGCAACCGGCATGGTTTTTTTCTGATCGGTTATTTGAGAAACTGAAGGAAAGAAACGCAGAATAATGGAAGGTATTGATTTCTTGGGAGATGGAGGGGAAATATAAGGAGTATTTATAGAGAAGGTGAAGGTGGCTAAACTGTACACAAACCCCCCCCCCCCAAAACACACACAAAAGTGAGTTCAGTCAAAAAGCGGAATGTGATAGCTAAAGAATGAAGGGCAAAATCGTAATCAAAGGAGTGTTTGCTAACTTGTTTATAAGGATTAGATTACCTTTTCAAAAGTAAAATCTTCGATTTTTGGCCATCCCAGTTGGAAAACCAGTGTCATGTTCAAGGTGTTTTACATGAAAATTCTAATTAAGCATGAAAATTTTTCACAAAATTAAGATTACCCTACACTATGATATACATCAAAATTATGAGATAAAGGGCAGTCAAAGGTGAAAGAGATTTGCAATATCAGGTAGAAGTGGGAAAAATAAGAGGTAACTACGCGGTTTTTACTCGGAGTGCACGCGAGCATGAAGGTCGGATGCTATGTTCCTCAAAGAACCGGCAACAGATTTCATGGTCTGGTTGAAACCTAAAATGAATGATTTACAATTTGGGTTTCCCTAGGAAAGTGAATTTGCTTTGTCCCACGGGAAATGGAGTTCAACTTGCTTGATTGGGACCATTCATGGGTTTATGGAGCAGAGTATATAACACGAAACTAATGTAGAGAATAATGATAAATCAATGACACTTTATCCGTTGTTCGTTTTGATATATTTCTCTATTTATTATTTGTTTTCTTAATAATCCTAAGACTATTAAATATTTTAAATGAGATTTAAGATTTGAATTTCATATATAAATAAAACAAACGTAAAATTTTAAGTTTTACAGCTTAAGGAGTGAATCCATTTCAAATTAAATTTAGTCAGTTTGACATAATTACTAAATATCAGTGATTTATCCGGAAAAGAAGAGTATCAAGTACCAAGTTAGTTTTGTGGGTAAAAACCACCGGAAGTTGCAAATTTTAAGTAAGTTTATGTGGCACTCATAGGATAACATCTTCCACCTTTTTCCACCCTCTGGATTCGAAGAAGAAAAGGGAAACGTAAAATCAGGTTTACCCTTTAGTTCTAACTTATAATCCAACATCATCTAATTAAATACGAGGATAATCAATCCTATATATGACAAACATTTCAAGTACAAGCTTGTCCTCCCGGGACATATAGCCCAACTACAAGTTATCCAATTGGCAAAGGCATACGACTTTATAGCTAGATGGATTAATCTTTTGCAACTCCAATGTAACAAGATTTTAATTATATAGGTCTAGCTTGCCTCTTGTCTCTTCTTGCATATTCATGTGGTTAAGGAATTATTACCTTAGTCACACATTTCCACAGAGAAGTGTTCGAGTACTAGGCAGATTTTCCTTTATTTCTTTTTTGAGTTCAAGAGTAATTGAAGTATATACTATAAAGTAACATTTTCTTACTTATAGAACTCTCTAACAGTTCAACTTTAGCATGAACAAAGGGACTTCTCAACTAGAAACTAAGTTCCAAATGCCATCCAGCCCATGGTGTAGTAATAAGCAAGAAAATGTACGCCCTAAACACTTCCCCTTTATCTATTTTGGCTTCTCCTATATTTGCAAATTTCTATTCAGGAGTTCTGTATGCATTTGCATCTTCCCCACTAGCCCCTTTTGACTATTGGCTTTTAGCCTGTCTAGTGGTCACCATCCTTGGAATTTTTATCGTTATGGATTCTAGGTGAAGCATTTATTGTTTTTGCCCTTCGCATACTTACAACAATGAAGGATTTCCATAACATATCGTGTGGGCCACTTGGGGGAGGGGTTTTAGGGCACTGGCTACCCTTTACGAGAGTGAGTGAGGAATCCTCCTTTCTTTTTAATTAATTAAGGTGAGATTATCTATACTCGTGTTAACCAAAGTAGACTTAACACAAATGCCGCCGATTGTCTGCCTTGGCGGGGGAGTGAGAGCTACCGGAAGCGAAGGCACGTGGCGGGAAATGTGAGTCGGATTGGATTGGTCTATGATCCCTGTTGTAGTCCGCCAAGGTGGGAACACCTGCCCCTTGTGCTCCGTGAAGTTGATATATATTTTTTTAAGAAGAAAATTAAGGTTACATATTATAATGATTTAATTTTTATTATAGTAATTTATAATTTTTATTAAATATTATGTATTTATAAAAAAAATAACACAAGTAAACCGTCTTAATATTATATCATTAATACAATTTATTTTTTTAATAAATCTCCGGTATCTGATAAACAGATTATATCCGATTAAATCAAATTCAAGTTGAATTAGACTTTTAAGAGAATAAAACTCTCTTAATATTTATTTTTTCATACATAAAATTCGAATATGAGATTTTACTTAAAACCTACCGGTATCTAACCACTAAAATAACTAAATGTTGGTACTTTTAAGAATGTTTCAATATTGAATTTTTATTTTAAATTTTTATACTATACTTACACAGAAGACCATCCAAAATGTTTGTCATCTCTTATTTAGAAATAAATAATGGAGTCACATGATTCTTCATTTAAAATCTCAACCTCCCTTTCAGATTTGTCTTAAATTAATGTTTTATTTTATAATTTTTTTTTTTATAGAAAATACAGATAAAATTTTTCTACAAAAAGAACTAAAATCAATATTTATCATAATATTTTTTTATATTAAAAAGCTTATTTAATCTTGGTTAAGTTTAGTTTCAAATTTTACCACACACAATGAATGTAGGAATATAATGAAAGTAAAAAATTGTAAGATATTGTCTTCAACGATGGAGCTAATATAAGAACTATTAAGGAAACCCTGACATCCCTTCTTCGAACGTGCACGCGTTGCCCACACATAGGAACAAAAGAAAAATTAGACAAGCTATGGCCTTAGATTAGAGACGTTGCATAGGGTGGTGTGGCATAACTAAATTGAGCCAAACCATTGACGTTTCAGGAGTACTAAAAAGAAAAGTGATCGTCACCCTCAAATATACAAGCATTCCAACTCCATAATTTTCCTCACTAGCCGGTTGTTAGATGACGACAATGTCAATGGAGGCCCACTTGGGGTCACTCTCTTAAGTCTTTGGTGGGTAAATATGAGCAATAAGAGAGAAGACATGTAGCAATGGATATTATGCATAATAAGATAGGGTATTAGATTTTTTAAACAAATTTTAGATTTAAAATTTTGTAATAAAAAAATTACGATAAGAAAATCGTTTTTTAAATAAGATCTTTACAGACTTCAAATCAGATTAGTCGAGTTATGATTCCGAATATCGTAATAAAGAGAAAGAGAGAGAGGGGGGGAGGAAGGGAGAGAGAGAGAGGAGACATGCATGAAAAGAGAGATGTGCTTGTAATCTAACTTTATGTGCACCATCGCATCAATTCCCATAATATTTGTCAACAAGCCCCATCCAAATATTGGCTTGTGTTTAGCCAAAAAGGGTTGCAGATTAATGGGAGGACTGTGACGTTGAACAACCACTCATCATCATAAAAAGAAGAGTTGTTTTATTTAGTCATAACTTTATAACTTAACGAAATGACTATGTTACTACTCTTAACCCTAATTTGCTGTTCATCAGATTTTAAAAAAGTACAAATTTTCTAAAATATGAATGCTTTTATTGGTCCAACCGATCAATGACCTGTGTTTAGTCTAAAATGGTTGTACGATCGATGAAAGATTGTCACGTCATCTATAAAGAAAGAAAAGGAAAAAGGTTCTTGAAGTAATTAATTATAAATATTACTCCGGATGATGGTGAAATTATTCCAAATCTTACCTTAATTTGCTATTCATCAAGGTTTTAAAGTGATACAAAATTTCCAAAAGACGAAATGACCCATGTTTAGCCTAAAATTGTGCTCGATCAATGAAGGTCTGTATGTTGAAGTATCATTCATCATATACAAAGGAAAGAAAAATGTTCTTTCAAATGGTCAGAGCATTACAACTTAACGTAATGAATATTAGTAAATTATTTATTGACCCAACTAATTTTTCTAAAAATAATATAGTTTTCAAATGGATTCATTTGATTTTCCTTTTGGGACCAATGGAGGTATTCTGATTTAAGATTTCGGATGCAATGGTTGGATATCTTTGTACGTCAAAAACTTAAATTTTAACAATGATTTCATCCCTTGTCATGTATCGATAGACCTCCCACTCCTCTGTCTAAGTTTTAGCCTCCATTCCACCACTCAAATCTTTAAGAGACACTTCATAGCTCAAATCATTTTATAATCTGATTATTTTTTTTCTTTTTTTAGATTGTAACAACGGTCATATATACCCAACCTATCCAAAAATATAGGAATCTACGAGAATTTCACATACCTTTATCATTCCCATAACCTACACAACTAGATTTAGTATAGGATCACCATGAGAAGCGGGCAAAGTACATTCTCCCTCCATCTCTAATCCGTGTTTACCAAATAAGAATCCAACAATCCCAAACAGTTTTCACTCTCTGATCACCATTGCGAGAGTGGTTAACTACTACTCAAAATTTTATCATGACCATCCTCGATCCAGGATTGAGCAGCTCTAATACGCATCGACGCAATGGAAGTATGGTACTAGGTTTGACAAATTCAAATTCTAAAACTCTACCGAGAAATCCACCCACAAAAATAAAGACCCAATTAGGAAATCCCAAAGGGTACTACTAATCAAAAGCTTATGTCTTACATTGAAAGAACGGGATGTTTAAATAGAGTTACACCAGACTAGGGACCCAGTAAACACTAATACGATTTTGTAAAGTTGGAAACAAATAACTTGACTTCTAAAAATACTTAAACTAAAATAAATAAACAAATAAAACTCCTCCAACTAGTTCCAGAATACTAGAAACGCTAGAGACAAAAAAAAAAAAAAAAAGGAGAAGAACTATGCCAAGAGTGAAAACAATAGAGATTTGTATAGAACTCGGTGAACATCATTATGGCAGTAATTTACCACCACAGTGGTCTCCCTTATTGCCCATGTTATCGCCATGCACAGTAGTTATGGTCGAGGCGATGATTACCACTATGATTTTCGCCACGGTATTGCTTGCACCTATAATCTCAGGTTCCTCCATTCCAAACTTATTGTCATGGTGATATGATTTTTGGTTACTTTTCTTGTTTCTATTGTTTGTTTAACCTCGGTTTTCAACTAAAATATAGCCTCTAAACCTTTGAACTCGATTATGCAAATTTTGAATTTATAGAGTTTTTGTTCTACGTCACTTAGACCTAAAACCGTCCTGAAGAATTAAAAAAAAAAAAATCAATTTATGACTTATATTTAGCCTAAAATTGTTGGAGGATCCATGGAAGATTATGAGGTTGGAACAACCGATCATCATCTAAGAAAAGGTTGTTTAAGTAGGTATAACATTATAACTTAACGAAATCAATATTATTACTAATATTGGTGAAATGATTCCAAATCTATCCTTAATTTGCCATTCATAAGTGTTGGCATATATCTTAACACAATATTTTATGTGCACCAACTAATAAAAAAAAATTAAAATTGCCTTATTCAATATTCAGGTGGCCAATACATTGGTGATTAGTCAAATAACTAGAGACCAACGCATTTCCTTCTTTGATATAAAGTATTTTCCAAGTTTATCATAAGTGCCATGCATGTTATTTTCACCTTGAAGGTCTCGATGCTGGGACGTTTTCTTACATGATATTAAGTTATTAACAGAAGTAGTAATATACCTTTTTTTTTTTTTTTTTGAACGCTATTATTTAAAAACCTAACTAATCCGATTCAACAGTTTTAAGATCTAATTTAGAAGTTAACTCTCATACCACGTATTTTACATATACATATTACCTTTATATATTTGTTTATATGTTTATATATTTCCTTTTGGCTTAGCCATAATTTATTTGGGGTATGGATTCAAGTTTGGGATCTCAAATCTAGTTCCTTCAAAGCCTACTCTAGTGCAAATCAAGTGACCTTGGAGTTATTAATTAGATTAAGGGCACGTTTGATGCCAAACTTCTCTTCTGAAGAGTTTAGCTTCGTTTGGATAATGCCAACTATTTTTTATATCATTCTTGAAGAAAATTTATGCCTTAAATTTTGTATTTTTTGCCAAAATTTTTTTATATGGTCAATTAAAAGTGCTTAGATCTGTGCGGGAGTTGGGTTGAGCTGATATTTTGCATATTTTCTAAATTTTGGGTCTGCTCAAAATTTTTTTGCAGCAACAGAGTTTTAATTAAGAGTGTATCTGGCCTGACATAAGCTAAGAATGCTCGTCTAGTACCAATATTTTTTTTCTCTTAATACCCATATAAATCTAGCCCAAACCCGCCGGCCGAACTTAGCGAGCCGGATCCATATGCCCAGATTTAGAATCACTATAATATAAATAGTCTAAGAAAGATTAGATGAGTGAAAGAGGTTTTCAACAAAATGAACCCTAAAATTTATAGTGTAATCATGTGGACGTTTTAATCTACTCTTTTATATGTGCATAAATTACAATCGGATGAAAACCAAAAAAAAAAAATAAATTACAATTGGGCGCATATAGTCTCATTTATGAGATAGTATTTAGAAAAATAAATCAAGAGTTCTTTATTACGAATACATTAACAAAACATCGGATATGAAATATTAAAATTCCTAACCATATTATTCGAATTAACCTTAGAATGCGATGGAATTATTAGATTTACTTCCCTTGTAAGCTACATGATCGTGATCGCTCAAGCAACCTAGTTAAAGGCATGCCTTCAACCATCTTCCATTCAAGACAATGAATAGGACAAGACAAAAAGAAGAAAATCCATATTTGTAAGCATCTCTAAGCCTTAGTTCAGTGGACTTACTCATGCCACACTACATACATATATCATACAAAAATAAAATCACTATCGGTATCCTTTTTACATGAGTGGAAAAATGATCATCAATGTTTCATGTTAAGTCATTTTTATGCACTTTATCTATCTTGGCATGATAATTCTTGAAAAGAACAGGAAAAAAATTGCTAGCCACCTTAAATTGATACATCAATATATTGTCATCGGCAACCACTTCCCATTGATAATGAGTTCACTCCAATTAGGGCACAAGGTTGAATTTTTTGGGTTTTATGTTATTGGTGTTTGGAGATATAGCACTTCATGTCTTCCAAACAAGACGAGACTTCACTTTCTTCTTATTTATTTTTCCACAAAAATTTGACTTTTATTTATTTTTTAAATTATGTTTTCATATATATTTGACACGATCTTAATCAAAACACAAACGACCAGATTCCAGTCATTTCATAATATAGAGCGAGATAAAATTTTATTCAAAATTTATATTTTTATCAGATTCATTTGTAAAAATAATTTTACAAATTTATTAGAAATATCAATCTGTTTTTCCGAACATTCCCTAACTCAACTCATTCGTCAGACCCTATAGACAAGGTGCAATCAATGGATTGCTAGAGTTTACAATATTCTGTTTTTTACCATAACGTTCCAAAGAAGATGTCATCTTGTTAAGAGGATCAGTGCCACATTAATGTCAGGTTTCCAAAACAAAGGAGAGAGAAATCTTCGGAATTCCTCCTGTCTAGTGAATTATAGAAAGATAGATAAGATCGAGGAAAATACCCCTTAATAAAAAGTTCCTCTAAGAAGACTATATAAATAGTGAAAGGTGCCTATATTGGTTCTAATTCTCCTTCAATAAATGATGCTTGTTTGTGCTATTCTGTCTCCCGACAAAAACAACAACTCAAGATCCCCCTAATTGGCAAATAATATAGCTAAAATCAATCGCCAATTTCACAAATAATTGGGAATTTAATGTTATAAATGGAATTGCAAATCTTATCGGTGTCGAGTTTCAAGCACAAATATATACCCAGCACTTGAACTCTTGAGTCTCCCATCCATATATTACTTGGATCATAGTTTGATAAATTAAAACTTTTTTTTTTTATTTTCTCATCTCAAATTTGCACGATATGTATTTTAGGTAGAGGTATAGTAAATCCTCCCATTATTTATTTATATGCCCGAAGAGCAAATCGTTCTCGACAAGCATTTATAAAACTAAGCACAGGTGAGAGAAAAATTTGACATTAAGATTCAATTTATTATTGTAAGTATGAAATTAAGACATGGTTGTGGTTGATGATAGACATGGCCACTCGCAAAATGGTAAGCAGACTAAGCTCATATAGGCTAAATGAAATGCATCATGGGGGCTTCAAGATAAGAGTCAACTCTCAACAAGAACAAAATTTTCTTGGGGCTGCTCATCTATTCATTTGATTGTCGGCATCCTTATTGAGGCTATTGATTAGACTTTGCTATAAAACACATGATTTGATGTATAAATTTTTGAGTGATGGAGAGGATAACACTCATATACGGTTAATAAAAGATGCATGAGAAGATGGATCAAGAGGAGATTGTCTTTTCAATGCTACCCACAACATTAAAATTAAATTGATAAGCATAAGCTTAGATTCTATTGATCTGGGCTGGGTACAATTCTGATGAACATAAAATAATGGGGGAAAATAGAGAAATTTGATGTGCATGCATATAGTTCAGTGCTAGTCCAACACCATAAAAGGGTACCTTTCTGTCCATCAATTCATGTTTCCTTCTTGGCTAATCAATTGGGCCCAGACAAGCCAGCATTGATTTGAGTATCAAGTGGCCTCGAGATTCAAGACTCTCTCACCCTTTAACAAGATAACCATCATATGTAATCTTCTTTCATGACGAAAGTGTCAAATAATTGTTTGATAAAATTTTTTTATCAACATAGCCTATTAGAGTATAACAATAATGTCCCAAAAGATAGTTTGGTGGTCACAATTCTTTTCCCCTAATCATGAGATTCATAGTTTGAATTATTGTGTAACAAAAAAAAGAACCTAACAACGATAGATGATAGACCGATACTAACTTGTTGTAAGTATTTTTATTATTTTTCTCTAGATTATAACAAAAGATAGTGCACTTTGTTACGGGATTCGATTGATTTTATTATAATCTTTTTTGTGGTTTTTTTTTTTACTTGACCTATTCGATAATTTGTCCTAACTAAGTTATCTCAAACTAACTATCAGATTCTTCATTTAGAGGCAAGCTCTCACGATACCCCTTTTTATCATTTTTAGAATTTGATTAGGGAAATTTAGTACTCATATCACTAGACAAACAAAATTTGATTTATTTTATTTTATTTTATTTTTTAGCTTATGGCATTACATATAGAGGCGAAACCAAGGAGGCGCAGAGATGATCACCGCCTCTGAAATTTTGAAAATGTTGTAAAAAAATTTTAAAATATCATTTAAAAATTTGAAATTACCGACTTATAAAATGACAGTGTAACACTTTAAAATATCATTTATTTTTTAAATGTTATAATCTCTGCACAATTTGACCCTGCCCTTCATGTTTGGCTCTCCTATTATACATTTTTTGCCTTTAATGAAACTTATTATACCGAGATTGTATTAATTGGATAAAATTTAAGCATGTATAGGTAAAAATAAAAAAAATTATAAAAAAGGGTGAAAGAATAGTTAACTCTGCGCTCACCACATGATTGCGTCCTTACTTTCTTATTACGTAAGAAAGAGAACAAGGAGGACAAATAGGGAAAATAGGTGGATAGCAGTTGAGAAGCAAATAGACCCAAAAAACGAAAATTTGGGGCCAGATTCTATGAATGGGAATAAACATGACAAAAGCCTCCAATATCGATAGTAACAAGAGGATTATGTGGACCAAATTCAGTAACAAGAGGATCATGTGGACCAAATTCTAATGTTGCCTTGTCTGCTGCTTGGTGCCAGGAGAAAATGACAGAAGAAAATAAAAAGGGTAAAAGTGAAAACGAAAATTTGAGTTTGTGGATTCCATTATGCGATGTAGTACTAGTTAGGCCTTTCTTTTGCTTTTGGGCTCTTGTTAAAGTTGTTTGTGTGTGTCCCTTTCTGATTGGTACCACACATGTGAAAATGAAAAATGTTGGGCATAATTATTGTTGCGTATAATCTATGATTCTGTCCTCGAAAATCTAGTAAAACTAACGATACACTATGGCTCATAGAAGGTGCTCTTTCTTCCACGTCATGGCCTCTACAGTTATGTGAGCGCCTGCACAGCTTGTTGCTATGCATGTAGAGACATAGAATACGGCGACTGCCCTTGATTGGTGCTCTTTCTTTCAAAAACAATGAACTTTCTTAGCCAGTCTTTTAAAATTCGAGTTTTAAAGATAAAAGAAATATGTGTTGAGAGAGTTAATTTCTAAATTAGACTTTACAACTACACAAATCAAATTAATGTTTACACTTCGTCTATTTAATGTTATTTTCGTTTCCCACAAAAAGAAAAGGTGATACTATATGCTTATAAGATCAATACGTCTGTACATCACTTATATAATTTCATCAATTTATCATATATTAATGCCATAAACAAGAGATAAGATTTTTTTTTGTGTAAAAAATTGGTAAATTTTTTAGGGGATATATAACTTTATCCATATTGATGTTTGCAATAAACTTGTTTTCTTTTAATATCGTTCTGTTCTATATGTTATATATATAAACATACAGTAGTAAATTCAATCACCCACCAACAATTCAGTAGACTATAAACTCAAAGTATAAATTTTAGTATATTTACATCATGATTGGGATACGGTTGAATACCGTAGTCTAATGATTTTGCTTTTAAATATAAATTCGGGTTTGATATAAGTAGGTGTAACTTTACGCTAATGCACCCACGAATTTCTTTTAGTAGAATTTTCTATTATTATATTGTTGTATAATTATAGATCTTCTATTAATGGATAATTAGTCTAGTAGGATGGAGTGTTAATTCCTTTGATCAGGTTCAAAAATTGAGAATAGAAAAAATCACCCCAAAAGAGTTGCCCTTAAATAAGATCCCTGTAGATACCCGAATCGGATTGGTCGGATCATGGTTTCGAATAGTGGTAGTGGGAAAAAAAATAATTACAGAGCTTCTCATGGATAAAGAAAAGGGATTTGGCACCAAGATATGATTGAATGGTATGATGTAATTATTGACATAAAGAAGAGAAAATTATCCTTCGTATGATTTAACTAAACAAGCTTTAAAGCATGCACCAAAAAAAAAAAAAAAAAAAAAAAAGTGCTTTAAAGCTATGTGTGATTTGGGCCAACCAAAGCTTAAACGATGAAATGGACTTGTTGGTTGCATTTTAATATCATTCCGATATCAATGTCCAAGTGCCCTCAATAAAAGTGGGATAAGGATAAGGGCATATTCGTCGAAACTATTGTACACTAAAACAAAACTGGGCTTGGGAAGACCCAGCCCAACACAGGCAGAACATGACATTTCGGGCCCTGCCCCCAAAAACAAGAAAAAATTACACCAAACCAATTTTATTTTTGGTCTTGACAGATCAATATCCGATTTATTCGAATTATTTAATTAATCTGATTTAAAATACCGTAAAATCCAAAAGATTGTGGCCCTTGAGTTGAAACATGAAATAGATCTCTTGGTTTTTATATTAATCTTTAGGGTTTAGACTATATAACGGTCATAGTTTTTTAATTAGTTTATTGATTTTCTTAAATAGAACAATAATCATAATTTTATTTTAATATGTAAATATACATACACACATTCTTTTACACTATATATATAGAAAAAAAACTTTCAAATTAAATAATTAATCAAATAAAACACTTACTCAAAATGTTTCTTATGATTATTATTATTTTTTTTTTCGTTTTAAAAAGATAAAAGGTTAACGAGTGCTCTCAGATAGGTTAAAAAAAAAGACATTTTTTGGGTTTTAATTAGAGAATATTTCCATGTTTCCACATTAATTATTTATTGAATATTAGAGGCACGTATTAGAAATATATTTTGATTGTTTTAACTTATACATTATTAAGAATCACTTATTGGGAAATTAAGAATTTAAAATTTTAACAAGTGCCTGAGGGCATTCATTAAGAATACTCTATTCTCTCTCTCTCTCTCTCTCTAAATCATCTATATTCGATGATCACTTTGAGTCTAATCAAATTTAATTCAAATTGGATTGGACTCTTAAAGGGCAAACCCTATTCTAAAATCATCATTTGACAAAATAACTCTAGTATCTTAATAATATTATGAAGTTTGAATTAGACTCCTGAAATGTTTACAAAGATTTATGACGAAATCATACTATAAAAGATCCCTAAATCATGTTATTGAAATTGAAATATTGTTTTTTTTATTAATTTATTTAGAGTTTTGTTTTTCGTGTACATTAGGAAATAAGAACATTTTCTCATTGTCTGAAAAGAGACTTAAAGAACACATGAATTATCTTAAATCATGAATAATAGTTATTCAAAGCATGACTAGTTAACAAGCCAATCAAGGTTTTTTATTATTTTTTTCGCTTTCTTTTTTAAGCTAAAACATTATTATCGTACAAATGACAAAATTACTAAAAATATTACATTGAAAGTAAGCCAAGGTTGAATTTTTGTTCAAAATAAGAAAATTGCGTACGGCTTAAGAATTTTCCAAGAGCCAACCTTAATCCCAATCCTAACCATCCATTTCATCAAATAAGAGTGAGTTAGATCTATTTAAGTGTTGAATTATTAGAACCCAATTATATTAATAAGCATAGAAGAGTCGCTCCCTAAATAAGACTTCTACAGACTATATTGAGAGAGTCATCTCTAAATAAAGATCCCCTTCAAACAAGTCGAATTAGTTAGTGTATGGTTCCGAATATTGATAATAGAAAAAAAAAATCTATTTAAATGTTGAATTATTAGAACCCACTTATCTTAATTAGCATAGGTACTTTTCATGCCCCAATTTGGGATTTGGAAAATCTTTCATATATTTTGAACTTGGGATGATTTTAGGGAGTAGTGAGAGAGACGTATTTGTCTCCAACAAGCTAAACCCCGTTAGGGGGAGACGTACCTCCAAATCATTCGGTGTTTGTTTAATCTTATTTTTGGTCCTGTTGTTGAATATAAGCTATTCATTAGTAAGCCACGTTCATGAATCCCCATCTTGGCAACTAAGCTCTATTTTTCTTTTCTTTTTTCCCCTATTAATGGTAGAAGTTCTCGTCCTCTGCTACACTTTTACTAATCTTTTTCTTTTTCTTTTTTTCTTTTAACTATACCGCATGCCTCATAATTCTTAAATCAAAAAATAATAATAATAAATGATAAAGATAATCACCTAAAATAATTATATCATTTTATTCTATAAAATTATGAAAAATTAACAAGCCTTGATTTGAAATGGAGGAAATATTATACTCCCCAATTCCGAATCTTATCTTGGAAAATAAGAACACAGTGACAAGGAAGAAAAAGTTATATATGTTGAAAAGCCTTGATTTGAAGCTAAATGCAAAGAGGAATTGTATCATGCGAGCCTTATGGGAATTTCCTAAAGTTTGAATCTTGTCTTGCTAAATAATAACATATGGAGACATGATTGGAAGCTACTTGTACAATCTTCAAACACGTGTAAGACCATTAGGAAGCATCATTGAAAAAGTGAGATCATTATTAACTTAATTAAGAATATAATTCTCCAAGTGGGTAATCAAAATCAAACACCACCCAATTCCTTTCAAATTCATTTTGCCAAGAGATGGAAGCGGCATCGTTTCATCCTTGCTCAATGCAAATACTCTTTCCAAAAAACAAATACTCTTTCCTTGAATTTTGATTGTATGTATCGAAGAAAATATATGAGCATGGTTCCAATAGCATGTTGGATGAATATGATTCTAATGTCATGTTCAAAATGGAGAGCAATAATAATAATAATAATAATAATAATAATAATAATAAACCTAATACTCATTATTTCAATTAATTATTACAATAAATTGGATTATATAGAAAATTCATTCTCGCGAATATAGAAATATAATAAATAAATATGAAAATATAAAAATAAAAAAGTTAAATATATATATATAAATTAAATCAATAATTAATTTAATTTTGATATATAATATATTTTCTAACAATATAAAAAAATAAAAAGATTAATGTTTACTAACATAGAATCAATCTGCAAATAGGCAACCAAAATCAAGCACCCAACTCGTTTCCCATGTATTCTTTTTCATAATGAAGATGAAATTACATACATAGTTTAATTTAACTTCCACGAGCTGATCATTTGTGTTAGGAGTTTATGGATAGTACCTATATCTCTATGGATGACGAATGAAATCGAGTATTGGAATTGTGGATCCCCCTCATGTGTTAGATTTTTTAGCATAGTACTCATGTTTCATACTGTTTTAATTTTGGAATAATGAATGGTGTTTGGGAAAATCTTAACTTCGCTTGTCACTTACATTACAAATGCCACCCTTGGTTGACATGAGAAAAGAGACCAAGTCTAAAAGGAAAAGGCACACAAGCCCTGGTAGCCATAGTACTGTTCCTCTCCCTCTCTCTCCCCCAGTCGCGTCATCACTTGCACAATTGAGTTGACGTGTTTCCTTGTTTGGTTTGCAATCTCTGAACAATAAGGATCTTTCCTCAAAAATTTTTCATGGCAGATTATTTCTATCTAAATAAAACTCCCTCCAAAAAAAAAAAAAAAAAAAGTTGACCAACAACATACAAAAAATTTATTTTATTTATAACTTTCAAATTAAACAATTAATCAAATAAAATATTTATTCAAAACTTTTCTTATGATTAACATTTTTTTGGTTTGAAAAGATTTTTTAAGTTATATATCTAGAAAATACCAACATTGCTCTCTAAATACCGGCTTATAAAAACATTTTATTGGATTTTAATTTGAAAATATTTCCCTGTTTCCACTTCAATTATTTATAGAATGTTCAAGGCACGTATTAGACTCGTAAAATGTCTACAAAAATTTTCGATAAAAGAATCCCTAAATCATGTTCTTGAAATTGAAATATATATTTAAAAAAAAAATTATTGAGAGTTTTGTTATTCGCAAGCATTAGCAAATAAGAACATATTCTCATTGTCTGAAAAGAGTCTTTATATAAAAAAAAGAAAAAGAAAAATCATGAATTATCTTAATCATAAATAATAGTTATTCAAAGCATGATTAATTAACATGCCAATTAAGGTTTTATTTTTATCATTGGAGTCATCTCAATCAAGTTAAACAAGCTAAAACATTATTATCTTATAAATGACAAAATTACTAAAAATATAAGATTCAAAGTAAGCCAAAGTTGAATTTTTGTTCAAAATAAGCAAATTGCGTATGGCTCAAGAATTTTCCAAGAGTCGACGTTAATCCCAATCCTAACCATCCATTTCATCAAATAAGAGTGAGCTAGATCTATTTAAATGTTGAATTATTAGAACCCGCTCGTATTAATTAACATGGGAGAATTTCTACAAAATAGGGTCCCTACAGCTCATATTGGAAGAGTCATTCTCTAAATAGAGTCTCACAAAACATCTAAATCGAATTAATAAAAGATAGATCGAAAAAAAAATATCAATTTAAATGTTGAATTATTAGAACCACTTAATTAGCATAGGTACCTTTCATGACCCCACTCGGGACCGGATAATCTTTCGTATATTTTGAACTCGGGATGATCTTGGGAAGCAGTAAGAGAGACGTGTTTGTCTCATCAAGCGAAACACCAGTTAGAGGAGACGTACCTCCAAATCATTTCGGATCTCATTCAGTATTTGTTTAATCTTATTTTCGGTCCTCTTGTTGAATATAAGCTCCGATTTTCTTTTCCTTCTTCCCCCCTAATAATGGTAGAAGTTCTCATCCTTCTATACCCTTTTACTTCTCTTTACGACACGCATAATAATTCGTAAATCACAAAAGTAAATGATTAAAATAATCCCCTAAATAATTATATCATTTTATACTATAAAATTATGAAAAAATTAACAAAACTTTGTAATGTAAACACTATAATTAAGCAGACTTATTCAATAATTTATTTTAATGGAACAGATTTAAATCTAATCATTACAATTTATTTAGTTATTGTATAAAAATGATACTCGTCATCACGTAGCTTCATGTAAAGAATCCTAGCGTAGGTTACATTTGATTTGCTTACAAAAGGAAACTTCTTACATCAATTTATTTATTTTTATTTTTATTTTTTATTTTTTTATATGAGGGCTATGAAAATTCATGCGTTCATAAAAATTCGAATACAAGATTTAAAAAAAATGTTTGAGTAAGAACTCTTTATAACTCGGTTATTTCTACAAGAACCGATCAAAATATTAATGATAATCGGTCCAGTAAGATGAGTGTTAATACCTTAATTAAGTCTCAAGTTTGAAAGTTAGAAATAGAAAAAATCACACTTGGAGAGCTACACCCTTAAATAGGACTCTCACAAACGCTTAAATCAAATTATTTAGAATATAATTTTAAATATCGATAATGGAAAAAAAATGAACACGTCAAAATAAAAGGGTGTCCATATCCATATCTTTATTAAAGAAAAAAAAATGTTTGAGCCCCTTTGTTGTGGTGTTACATTTAAGGAGACAAGGTCATACAATAATGTGAAATGAGGAAATATTGTACCCCAGTTCCGAATCTTATCTTGGAAAATAAGAACAGGGTGATAAGGAAGAAAAAGTTATATATGTTGAAAGATCTTGATTTGAAGCTAAATGCAAAGAGGAATTGTTTCATGTGAGCCTTATGGGAATTTTCTAGTCTAAAGTTTGAATCTTGTCTTTCTAAACATTAACATAACGATTAAAAAAAATAGGCATGTCATATGGAGACATAATCGGAAGCTACTTGTACAATCTTCAAAGGACTATTAGATGCATCATCAAAAAAGAGAGATCATTAGTAACTTAATTAAGAATATAATTCTCCAAGTGGGTAATCAAAATCAAACACAATCCAAATCCTTTCAAATTCATTTTGCCAAGAGATGGAAGCGACATCGTTTCATCCTTGCTTAATGGGAATACCCTTTTCCTTGGATTTTGATCGTATATATCGAATACACTTTTTCTTGAATTTTGATCGTATATATCAAGAAATATATATAAATATAATTCTAATACCATGTTAGAAAATAATAAGTATAAAAAATAGAAGAATATGATTTTAATTACCATGTTCAAGATGGAAAACAATAATAATATTAAAACTAATACTCTATTATTTTAATTAATTATCACAATAAGTTGAATTTATATAAAAATTTATTGTCATAAATATAAAAATATAAAAATATAAATATATATATATTTTTTGTTACAAAGAATGGGAGGCTATACTAAGATCTAAAGGAAGACGAACCCCCCCCCCCCCCCGCGCCCGGGATATCTCTTGCAAGAAATTTATTCACCTCCGGAGGTGATGAAATTGGCTCATAGACTCGTGGATTAAAACTTGTCTCCAAATCGGCTAAGTAATCGGCATAAATACTCCTTTCTCTAGACACAAACAAGATTTGTTGTATTTGAAACAGCTGAAGCATTTGACGACACTTCATAACGATGTGGGATTCTAGATGGCATAAATCCACCCTTAACTGTAAAGCTGATACTATTTCCACAGAGTCCGGTTCTAGAATTATTGGAGCAAAAGAATGGCGTTGGAGGAAACAAAGACTCCTCTCAGACGCCCCACAACTCAGTTGTAAAAAGATTAGCCACCCCCACATTTGCAATAAACCCTCCTAGCCAAAGACCATATTCATCCCGTAAAATTCCTCCTGCTCCCACAATTTGTGACCCTAGTAAGGACGACCTGTCCACATTCAACTTAAAAGTGTTTGAACAGGGACGAATCCAATGAACCCAACAACCCACTCTTGAAGGAGTAGGGACCCGTGAAATTGCCCACCACCCTTCATTCGCATACTTTTTGCTTGATTCCCAACCTCAATATCAAAGCCCCTACCTTTGAACACTACCCTACACCCCCCCTTCCAACTAGCCAAAATAGTAGAGGCAAAGAAAATGGGCCAAGTAGTACCCTCCACCGTGGCATGCGATTGACAATTCCTTTTAAGTCATGTCAACTCCGGTTGCTATCGTATCATCATCCTAAAAGTATAGGAATTCTGGAGAAGATGTCCCCAAATACTTTGTGCTTCGTCACAATCCCGGAAAAGATGTTTAGTTGTCTCTAGGTATTCATGGCAAAGAGGATAGAGGGGATCAATTGTTGGGCCACGCTTAGCTCACGTTTCATTAGTCATCAGGGAATTCTGAGCCACAAAAAAAATAAACAATTTCACTCGCTCCTGGCAATTCATTTTCAAAATCCAATTCGAATCACTCAAATTATTTGGAGCTAAGCCTTCAAAATTCTGTAAGCTCAAATAAACTGATTCAACGGTAAATATACTGAAAGAATTGCCACCCCAACAAATGCGGTCTCAGGCTTCTGGATTATTGGGGATCATTATAGCCCATATCTCCAGAACATACTCATTTGACAGAATGGTGGACAGCTGGTCGATATCTCATTCTCTTCTCGGGGTGATAAATTGATTAACCCGCATCTCACAAATTGACAGAGCTAATCCTTGACCAACCCTCTTGATTAATTGACCTAACCCGACCCAATTGTTCTCCCAAAACCGAATCACTAATCCATCCCCCAATTGCCATCGGATCCCTCTCAACAAAACTTCCAGACTCGAAGGAGACCACGCCATAAGAGTGGTTCGTAGGCTTAGTAAATGTGAAAAAATCCACTCAATTAAAATATTTATGATGAAGGACCTCACACCAAAGGCCTGGATCACCTGATGCCAATTTCCATCCCAACTTTAATAGAAAGACCAAATTCACAACACGACAGGGTCTTAACCCCAACCCTCCACTATTTTTAGATGGCACACCTTTTCCCAACCAATGGTATGAATTTTTTGAAATCCATCTGAGTCGCCTCAAAGGAATTCTCTATTAATTCTGTCTAATTGTTTACAAACCTATTCCAGGAGCCAATTTGTTTGCATCACATATGCCGGAATAGCTACAGTAAACACTTGAATCAATGTACGCTGGCCTACCATGCTTAGCGTCTTTGTTTTCCAACTTGCTACCTTGTTTTGAACTCTCTCCATAAGGTACTAGAACTTCCTTTCCTTCTTGCCGATCTACCATAGGCTAAGGGCACCCCTAAATACATCCCCAATTCTGCAGTCAATTGGAACTGGCACTGGGAGGCCAAGTCGTTCTTTAGAGACCATGGGGCTCAGGGAGATAAAAATAAATTTTGATTTCTGAGAGTTCAAAACTAACCCTTGCACCCTTCAAACTCCCTGAGACATCCCATAATTGTATCCAAATTCCTCCTCGATGCATCTGCGAACAACATTAAATCATCTGCGAAAAATAAGTGCAAGATGGCTAGCCCCGATCTATTAGTATGAATTGGGGACCAAGTACCCCGGTGCACCCTATCCTGTATCATGTGAGAAAGTTTTCTCATCACCAAAATGAAAAGATGAGGTGATAAGAGATCCCCTTGTCTCAGCCCTCTTCCCAACTGAAAAACCAACAGCTCTTCCCCGTTCCATAAAAGCCTTGACTGAGCTTTAGTTATAGTAAACTAATTAAAAAATATGAAACTCGAAAATCCTACAAAGTAGAGCGTAAAAAATTCCAATCCCTGCTATCATATGCCTTACATAAATCCACATTCACAATCACACGTTAGTTGTTACTTCTGGCCAATAAGATGGAGTGTGAAATTTCCTAGGTGATCATTATATTGTCAAGGTACCTTTTCCTAACAAAAAAAACTACTCTGATGGGGACACACCACATTTTTTGAGAATACGTCTAAGCTAATTAATCAAAACCTTGGCCAAAACCTTATAACTTGTGTTAAGCAAACTAATCGATCTGAAATCATGTAAAGAAGTGAGGATGTCTAACTTCGATAAAAGCACAATAAAAGCCTGCAAATACTCTACTAGAAAATCTCCCCTCTGAAAAGGCTCCCACACAAACTAATAGAAACCAGAGCTGGTAATCTCCCAAAAGTGCTGAAAGAAAACCGGTTGGATCCCACCTGGCCCAAGGTTTTCGATCCCTACATCGAAAACACTGCTTCCTGGACCTCCAAAAATTCTATTAAACGTTGCAAATAATCCAGGTCATCTGACTCAAGACACCTCTGCCACCTGTTATATATGATATTCTAACCCAAATTTGGACGACCATCAAACAAATCTTCAAAATAATCGGTTGCATGACACTGTAGAGTATCCAAATCTGATTGCCAAATCCCATCAACCTAAAGCCAAAATATGCGGTTTCTACTTCGCTGAATCAAGGTCAATAGGTGATAGAACCGGGTATTACGGTTCCCCTGACAAAACCATTGAAACCGAGATTTTTGTGCCAAGATCCTGTGATATTCCTCCAAAAGTCTATTCTCCAATTTTCTCAAAAAATTAGACCAAACATATTCAATAGCTCTTTGGATACCTCTTAACCAAGTCTCATCCTATACTTTTTGTGAAAGATATTACCAAAACCCGCCTATTCCACTCCTTTAAACGCATAGTTGTATTTTGGATGGACCGGGAAAGAGACGAATCTAGGGCATCACCCTCCAAGCTGATTCAAACACTTGTGCGAATTGTTGGTGACTCAACTAGGTAGCCTCAAAACAAAATGGCCGTCTATCTCAGGGTGGGGAAACCGACAGACCCGTATAAAGAAGTATGGGATGGTGATCCCCATGAGTGCAGGGGCAATGTCAGTACCCTATTTTTCATGAAAATTAATCGGCTAGTTGTATTGCCCAAAACTTGGTCTAAACGTACTAGTAAAATAACTAATTCTTTACTTTCGAGTCCAAGTATAACCGCAACCACTCATCCCAAGATCATGAAGGTTGCATCTCTACCACTGGTCTCTAAATCTCTGAGCTTGAGCTTGCACATAAGACCCTAGGTTGCTTGTTTCTGACTGGCCAGTTATACCATTAAAATCATCCATCACAGACCAAGCCTCCAGTATTTTATCCCTATTCGGCTGGATGTATACAAAAGTAACAAACCAATTAAGATATCCTAAATGTAGACGACAGTGGATCAACTGGTCAGTTTTTAGCACTACTTCCACCTCAAGAAAACCCAATTTCCAAACCAATCATAAACCACCTTGAGAGCCACCGGCAGCCACTACACATTCCCAATCATAACCCATACGTTTCTAAAAACCCGGGAGAATCTCCCCTTTAATTTTAGTTTCAGTTAAACAAAGTAAATCCGGTTGATAATTCCACACTAATTCCTTCACAACACGATGGAATTTTGGATTGTTCACCCCTCTTACATTTCAAGCCAACATTTTGTAGTTCATCATAATAATTATTTGGAAATAAAAATATATATATACATTGTGAAAGTGGGACATACCCATAGCCTCTATAGACTATCATCGTTGAGTCACTAATAATATAAATATAAAAATATAAAAATAAAAAAAGTAAAATATATATTAAAATCAAATCTATATTTAATTTAATTTTGATATATAGTATATTTTTTAATATTTTCTTTCAAATTCTATGTGATATATTGAAAATAATTTGAACATGGATAGAAAATTTAAAATCTTATGACGTTTTTGCAACCCTTGATAGCAGCTTTCTTCAAAACTCTGGTGTTAGCTCTGACTTTGACTCTAGCTCTTGTCTCTGGCTTTGGCTCTGACTCCCAAATTAGGTTTAGGTTCTCGTCTTACACTTGGTTCTTGCTCTAGCTCTAGAGGTGGGTTTGGGCCTGGCTTTGGCTCCAAACTCTAGCTTAGGATTTGGTTTTGTTGGAGACGCTTGTGAACGCATAGATAAATCTTTTCACAAAGGGAGTTTAGATACTCTATTAAAGAAAATATATGAACATAACCCTTTTTTTTTGTAAAGATATGAATATAATTCTGATACCATATTATAAAATAATTAAATATAAAAGATAAATAAATATAATTCTAATATCATATTGAGGATGGAGAGAAATAATAATAATATTAAATCTAATACTCTATTATTTTAATTAATTATTATAATAAGTTAACTTTATATAAAAATTTATTATTATAAATATAAAAATATAAAAATTTAAATATAAAAATAAAAAAATCAAATATATATCAAAATTAAATCAATAATTAATTTAATTTTGATATATAATATATTTTTTAACACCGTAGAAAGAAAAAAAAGGGATTAATGTTTGTTAACACAGTATAAATCTGCATATGGGTAACCAAAATCAAGCACCCAATTCGTTTCCCATGTATTCTTTTTCATAATGAAGATGGAAATTGCATACATAACCTCTTGAAAGAAAGAGGAACCATTTTCCAAACAAATACACAAAAACGACGCCGTTTCACCACAGCAATGCTGATTCCTCCACTCCCTTTCCCCAAAATTTTCATTTATGACAAATTATTAAATAAATAAATAAATAAAAAAGGTGTCAGTGTTCTGCAATCAATAATTTCCGAGTTTTTGTTCCAGCCAAAGCTGAGAAGCCTCCATCAAATCAGGACTCAATCTAAACATCAGCACACAAAACTCCATCTGATTAAGTGCACCATCACCGTCCGAATCACCTTCCCTTATCATGCTCACAAGCTCATCATCTCTCATGTCCTGCAACCCCAGCATGGCAGAATTCCTCTTCAGGCTCTCAAGTGTAATTACCCCTTTGTCTTTGTCCATCAACAGCTGAAACCCATTGCACAGCTCTCTTATCAATCCATCCCCACCCAATTTCTCTGCCATTTTTGGCAGCATATCTTCAAAATCTAATTGTACCCTTGATGACCCTTTTGCTTCCATTGCTCAAATTTCGAGTTTCTAGTGAGAGAGAGAGAGAGAGAGAACGAAATAATAGGAGAGAGAAAGAGAGAGAGAGAAAGAGAGAGAGATTCAAGTGTTTTGATTTGAAGCGGTTGCGGGGATGGACGACTTTATATAGGCAGAGAATTGGAGAGGGGTTCTAAGAAAGAGAGGTGGCGGTGGTGAGTGACAGGCTAAGTACAGATAGAGGAGAGAGAATTTAATGCTTTTGTTGGTCGGCTTAGGATTCTGGAAAGTAGGCAATTGCGAAGGCATTTCGTGGAAGTCAGTTAATTGAGAGAGGGGTAATATTGTCACATTACGATAAACGTCTGCTTTTTCCTTCCTCTGTTTCGCTTCGTTTTGACTTGGCTTTTCGAGTTTTGTGATGTGACCTTTCTAAATTTTTAATTTATCCTTTTCGGTAAGACTTGGTCATCACCTCTCGTGGACAAAATTTTTTGAAAAATAATATTTTTTAATTTTAAAATAGTTAAACACGTCAAAATAATTAATATTTATTATATATTTTTATATTTAATAAATTATTTATTTAATTATATTTTTGTTTTAATTATTTTATAATTCATTATAATATATTTTATTATTATAAAAATTATTATTTTATTATTTTATTATTTTTATAAAATAATTTATATTCGTATAAAAATTCTTATTTTTTATATTTATACATTTTTAAATTTTTAATAATGGATAATATATTATTTTGCTATTATTTGATTTTATTGAAAAATGTGCTTTTGAAAGAATGCGAACTTAAATTTAAGGCTGAAAAATATTTTTCTCATTAACATGTTAATCTTAAGAATATATTTTTTCTAATAAAAATTTGTAATTTTTACTATCAGTTGGCTTAACTTTTTATATATACAAGATAATAATTTTGTTAGTATTTATATTATAAAAATTACAGATGAACACGACTAAATCGAATTAAAGTTATATTTTAAAATAATTGATGCTACCTCCATAGATAATCCTTTCCCATCTCCATGGATAGCCTTTTCCCATCAGGAATGATGCTTCCCAATGAAAAAGACAAATTGGGAACTTCCTTTGATCCCATAAGAAAGTTCTGGTGGCCTTGACATCAAATTTCTCTCTACTTCGTTCTCTTTCAAAGCTTTAACCATTTTTTTTCTTTATAATTGATATCTGAATTACTTAATTAATTCAGTTTAATCATTATGAGACCCAATTTAAGAACAGATTCTCTCAACATCTATTTTTTCATTTTAAAAACTTGAATTCAAAACTTTAATACTAAAATACTTATTTTATTAACCCAAATTAAGATTATACCATCCAATTAAAAAAATAAAACAATAAAATATTTCATGTCTAAAATTAATTCATGTTGTTTTGTCCCCACACCAAAATTAACTTTATTATCAAAAAATAAAATGATTATAAATTTGAATTCTCACAGATAAGTGATAGTAAAAATTTTTGATATCATTCAGATCAGTGATATTGATGATAGTAAAGAAAAATCAAAATTTACTTTGAAGACTAAGTTTATTTACATATTCATCAATCTAGTTTCCTATATTTTATATTCAAAATTTATTAGGAATATCAAATAGTCCAATTTACCCCTCCATACAATTTCTTGGTAGAGAAACATCACCCCTTAATTAGAAACATTTTTTCAAGTCCGAAAACTGGAAAAAATAATAATAAAAAAAAGACTAAATGGTAGGTTGCTCCACAACAATAACGTCAGAATAAAATAATTTTCTTCTAGAAAATTATGCAATGGAAATAGAAAAATTAGGCATCAACATAATTTTATTATTTCCACGTCTAATGGAAAAGTTAAAAGGTTTCTATTTTGGGTTATATGTGTGTTATTGACCAGCACCACAGGCTAACTTTTTGTAGAATCAGAAGATGGGATCATTAAACGCTTGGCATATAAGGCAAGCTTTTGCAAATTGCCGGTCTAAAAATTAATTTAATAAATTAATCCAAATTTTAAATGGGTCCGGTTTGAAAATGAGAATTAAAATTATATTTATTTTTTGAATTAAGTCATCACTATCTATCTAGTAATTATATTAATTTCGATTAAATTTGATTCGAATTGAATTGATCTATTAAAAAATAAAATTTTCTTAATATCCATTTGTTTATATATAAGACTATGAATCCGATGTTTATTTAATGAATATCAGTTTAGTTAAATAGGATAGAGTAAAAGAAGAAAGAGAAAGGCCGTGTGAGCCGTAGTGTGAGAACAGGGAAATTGGTGCGTCTCGTACGCGGATAGGGAGCACCCCAGGAATCTACCGACCAGCAGCTGCACAATAAGGCTTACATACGCCAACCTTACTACTTTGATTAGATTTAGATTAGATTAAATTAAAACTAGATACGTAGAGTATAATTTTAATTTTCATATGAAGAGATTTGATTTATTTTTACGAAATTTTATATTCTTCCAAAATATTTTATTTTAATTAAAATTATTATTAATAAAATAGAAAATAGATTAGGTGAAATTAAAGACGAGCTGTCCGTAACTAATTTGGATAAAAAAGTCTGTGCCCGCCTGTGATTTATTCTACGGCGGCTTATTTTTCACACCGCAAGGGATGTGCACTTTCCTTAACGACATTATTAACAATATAGATATAAGCGTGAAAAACCTCTTGCCACCTGGGTTTCGTCGTCCTCCAATTGATGCAGGGTGATTGCTCGTTGGTGAGGTGGAGCTGATGTGGCCCGTTGTTTTCTTTTTTTTTTTCCTCTCTTTTTTTTTTTCTTTTCATTTCATTTCAGAAATATTAACGTGTTTTTTTCTTTCTCTTTCTTTCTTTCTCTCTTGTCATTTCAGAAACATTAATGGACTAGATTTTGTGACTGATTTCACTGAAAACATATTTGGGGTGGTTGGGAGGACTTTGTCATGATTTACCTTTTCGTCCCTATTTATATTTCAGAATGGCTTTATTTTTTTGCTCTTGTGTGACGATTAGGGAATTTGGAGATTTTTGTAAAATTACCTTCTCTTTGTACTTTTGAAAAAAAAGAGATCAATGGAGGCCATCACTTGAGTACTCATTGCATTCTGCACAATTAGATGTTCTCATTTCTGATTGACGATTTAGATAGAGGGTAGTGTGCCATGATCTTAATGATTATGGTGTATGCAAGCCATTCCTCTGTGCTTTCCTCTCTCTCTCTCTCTCTCTCTCTCTCTCTCTCTCTCTTTATCTCTCTATAAAAGTTGGACACATGCGCTCGCTCTCTCTCTCTCTTACTCTCTGAGTAGGGCAAATGGAGACGTTTGGGTTCAGGTACTGATTATGAGAGTGATTCCTCTCTCTTGTGAAGGTTTGTCTTTATCTTTGCTTCTAAACATTTACTTTGTTCGACGGTTATTTTACTTGTTGTTCTTTGTATTTGTTTCTAATTCAAAAATGTTGTTTTTTTAGTTTCTATTGAGAAGAGTGGTGTGCCTAATGGTGATGAGGTATGGAGGCAATTTTCTCTGTTCTTAGGGTTTGTATTTGTAAGGTTTTGTTTGGATTTGTGTTGTTTTACTACTCTTCATGTTTATTGTCGATTTTTTTCAGCTTCTGGAGAGTGGTGTATGAGGATTTACTATGAGATTTTGATTTGCTTGCTTGGTTGGGTTCTGGTATTTCTTTGGTTTTGATTTTTATTATTTGTTTTTCGTTTGTTTTGTGATTTTTTTTTTTGCATTTGACTTCTGCTTCTACTTTTATTGGACTACAACTAACTATGTCTCGATTCTTTTGCACTTGATAGGTATTTCTGCATTTGGTAGTTCTGCAATAGCACTTTGGTGGTTTTGCTGATCGTTCTTTCCGCAATGGCTCAGTTCTGCGATAGCTCCGCTCCGTGGTTCTGTAATTGCACTTTGTTGTTCTGCAATAGCCCAGTTCTGTAGTTCTACTGGTGGTTCTTTCTGTATTAACACTTTAGTGATTCTGCAATAGTTCTGTAAAAACTCATTTCTGCAATAACTCTGCTTCGTAGTTCTGGGTTTAGGGTAGTTCTGCAATAGTTTCACTCGGTTGTTCTGCAATCGTGAGTCTTGGGTCTGCAGAACTCCATAGTTTGTTTGGTTGCTTTGTTAAAAACTTGTTTGGTTGCTCTTTGTATTATTTTTCTTTATATTGTTTTCTATATAGGCCACTGTTATCGTTTAGTTTTTACATATGTCGTGGATCTTTGTGTGTTATAATATATAAGTGGATTTACAATTGATGCTTCAAAGCTATTGATTTTGCAGAACAACTATAAGGAGTTGCAAAAGTACATTTTTTTTAATAATAGCGTCTAAAGTCTGTAATTTTTTATTGATGGATTTGGTTCTGCCTGGTGTAGAACGACATGATTCTGTGTCACACAAAACGACATGGTTCTACTAAAAAAAGTAGTTTTGCTAAAAAAAAAAAAAGATATTTAGTTAGGAATGTTCAAAAAAAATGTAGTTCTGCTACAAAAAAATATAGTTCCATAATGCCACTAAAAAAAATAGTTCTACAAATTGTTCTCTATGCTCTGTTTTTGCTCTTCCCTCTATCTCTCTCTCTCTACTTCTTTCTGTCTCTGTAATTTTTTCTCCCCCTTCTTCTTCAATCCTTCTTGTAATCTTCACCCATTCACAGCACTTCCTTTAACACCAATTCATCCATTAACGTGTATAAACTTACATGTTCTCTTACTTTGTTTCTGGTTTCCATCCTCTGTTTTTGTGTCTCCTGAGCAAGATCGTAAAGACAACTTATGTTCTCTTCACTCACAGCCGGTTTGTGACAAATTGGTATCAGAGTCTATATTCCTCGGTGAATCATGAGAAAATGACAGAGGAAACTGAGTATGAAGCCATCAAGATCAAAGAAGACTGTCTCCAATGGGAATAAAGAATGAAAGAATTAGACAGAAAAATAGAAAGATTTTTGGCAAGAATGGATGACAACTTCATTGCCATCATAAAGATGGTGTACAAAGACAAGTCCAAAGAATATAAAAAAATATATAAATCTTCTATTCGATCCACCCCATTGAATTGGGACATGGAGGAAGCAATTTGCCTGCATTGCCCATGAAATCAAGTGTTGATGTTTCTTCTAGCAATATGTTTGTACCAAAAAGTGAACAAGATGCAACTACAATGTTTCCTCAACTATTCCTTCGAGCATTATAGATATTTCTTCTGGTAAATCTGAGGATGGTTCAATTTCCTTGGACGGGACCATGCCCATTTGTGATTTTATGAAGAGTTCAGAAGATAAGTATCTTGGAAATATTGGCAATGGAGAGAAGCCGGTAGAAATAGAAACAGTTGATGATATTGTAAATATAGATGACAACTTCATAAACACACATTGTGCAACCATTGCTTGTGACATTTATAAGCATTTGCATGCATCTGAGGCAAATGTGAGGCCTTTTGTTGATTTCATAGAGACGATTCAGAAAGATACCCATGCTGGCATGCGTGCGATAATAATGGATTGGTTTGTTGAGATAGCTGAAGAGTACGGGTTTGTGCCTAATTCACTATATTTGATTGTGGACTACAAGAAGAGGAAGAAGAAGAGAAGAAGAGAAATGTTCAATTCTGCTCTCTTCCTCTCTCTCTAAATCCCATTCTCTCTCTGTTCTTCCTCCTCTCTGTAACTCTTCCCCTCCCCTTCTCTCTCATTTCTCCCTCAATCTACAATCTTTGTAGAGTTCTCTTGTCATTCTACTGATTGCACAACTTTGGAAACTATGAAGATGGAGTCATCTTCATGCTCTGTTTCGCAATCCTCTATAACTCAACTCACCAACTTTCAGTTTTAGTTCTTGTCTCTCTAGACTGTGACAAAATTTGTTGCTCCCACACTCTGTTCTCAGACCTGCAATTGCTGTTCTTGTCATGGTAGCTGAGGAGGTTCACTCACCCGTCACCATAGTCCAGCTCAATTTTTATGTTTCTCCATCCTTGAGGGCAAGGATGTGCTTAAAGGGGAGAATATTGTAACAAGCAGCAGATGAGTTTTGAAAGTAACAGCTACTGACAGTTAACTTTGTTAATTCAGTTGTAACCATTTTCAGTTGTTGATTCAGTTGCTGAACAACTAATGTTAGTTAGGAATGGAGAATTGTATAAAAAGGTGAACGTACAGAATGCAAACCAGAAAAATAAGAATGATTGTTGATTCCCTCTCCCTCTATGCTCTGTTTTTGCCCTTCCCTCTGTCTCTCTCTCTCTCTACTTCTTTCTCTCTCTGTAATTCTTTCTCCCCCTTCTTCTTCAATCCTTCTTGCAATCTTCACCCTTTCACAGCACTTCCTTTAACACCAATCCATCCATTAACGTGTATAAACTTACTTGTTCTCTTACTTTGTTTCTGATTTCCATGCTCTGTTTTTGTGTCTCCTGAGCAAGATCGTAAAGACAACTTATGTTCTCTTCACTCACAGCCGGTTTGTGACAAATTGGTGTGTCGCGTACGCGAATAGGGAGCACCCCTAAGAATCTACCGACCAAACTAATATGGCAGCTGCACAATACGGCTTACAAACACCGACCTTACTACTTTTATATTGGACAATTAAGATATAATTATTTTAAATATCGAGACCCAAAAGATTTTTGTTTTTGAGATTAGATTAGACTAAATTAAAAGTAGATAAGTAGAATATAATTTTAATTTTCGTATGAAGAGATTTGATTTATTTTTACCGAATTTTATATTCCTCCAAAAGATTTTATTTTAATTAAAATTATAAGTAAAATAGAAAATTGATTAGGAGAAATTAAGTCAAGTTCAGAAGATGAATCGTCCATAACTAATTTGGATAAAAAAGTCGGCGCTTGTCCGTGATTTATTCTATGGCGGCTTATTTTTCACGCCACAAGTGATGCACTTTCCTAAATGACGTTATATAAATATATGGATAATTTGGGCCGGTGACCAATCATTTTGATTTTTCTTTTCATGATTCTGGAATTATATTTCGATTAATTTAGTTTAAACATTTATGAAAGTTTTATTTAAGAGGTAATTTTTATAAAATAGTGTTTTTTTTAATTTTAAATTTTAAACCCAAAACTTAATTAATGATCTAATATTTTATTTTACTAAATTGATTATCCGTTATTGCATGATCAATCTTAAAGCCACCTGCAAATTGAATTGAATGAATAGAGATTTCACCCCAAAATTCTTTGGTAGACTTCGCACTCTCTCCGGGCCTACAATTCAGCTTGTAAGGAGGAAGTCGAAGCCAAATAAATGCCGAAGAACAACTATTTGCCACTGTGATCTCGGTTGACTCCACCTGCACAAGTCGACCCTCAGTTTCGAAGGATGGCCCATCTATAAGGATACCGATGCTTAATTGGTTTAGTGATTAAATATTAATATCTCTTAATAAATTGTTAAATTTAAATTTTATGTATAATAAAAACAGATATCGAAAAAGTTCTATCATTTTAAAAGTTTAACCTAATTTGAAATCTAATAAGTTATAGACAATTTATTTTAAAAAAAATTAGCCATATGCGTTCAAGGCGATCTAGCCCAAAGGAGTTCTAAGAAAATATTGAAGATTTTAAAAATATTATTAAAATTCTTTAAAATATATTTGATTTCCTAAAAATTAAAACCTTCACTTCTTATACCCAATATATTTTACTTCATCCCCTGATATAAATTTTTTACTTTCTCCGACTATAGCCCCCATAGAATTAAATTTTGAATTTGAATTTAAAATCCGGTGTTTCTAAAGTTGCAACCAGGGTGATTATTGGATGACGATCTCCAGTTAGCCTTAATTTCCTCTATCATTTCTCTATCAAATATTTATATTATCTTTTAGTATCCTTGATTTAAGGATCTCTAGTTGGTCAACTATTTGTATCTCTAATCTAGCCTTAATTTTTTCTGTCAAATATTTATATTCTCTTTTAGTATTCTTGATTTAAGAATCTCTTTTGTATATAAATATATTTTGTATCATTAATAAGATATATAAAAGAAATTACAGCAACTCTCTTCTACCTTTTGTCATGGTATCAGAGCTGTTGAAATCTTAAAATATTTCTTCATCTTCTCAACATGACCGAAGAAAACCCTTTGGGTTCTAGTAGTCAAAAACTTAGCCAATTAGACATTACTCAAACCAATTTTGATGTCTCATCACCCTATGCTCTTCATGCATCTGACAATCCAGACACAACCTTAGTAACATGCCTCCTCAAAGAAGAAAATTACCCCACATGGCGTCGTGCCATGGCAAACACACTTCAGGCCAAAAATAAATTTGGCTTTGTAGATGGGACTATCAAACGTCCATCACCTGGTTCCACAGCAGAACCTACATGGATTAAATGCAACTCTATGGTAATCTCTTGGATCTTTAATTCTCTTCATCCTACCTTACATGATAGTATTGCATACTTTGCTACAGCACAAGCGATGTGGAATGATCTTGAAGAAAGATTTTCTCAAGTCAACGCACCTCGCATTCATCAGTTGAAGATTGAGATGGTGAATACCTAGCAACAAGGCATGTATATTTCAGCATATTACACAAAATTAAAGGGAATTTGGGATGAGCTTAGCACATACTTGCAAATTCCAATGTGTACTTGTGGGTCTGCACAGGCTCTTGCTGCAGAAAGGGAGAAATAAAAAGTGCATCAATTTTTAATGGGCCTGAATGACAAATATAATACGGTACGCTCTCAAATTTTGAACATTGAACCATTACCTTCATTGTCTCGTGTTTATGGACTTGTAGTACAAGAAGAGCGACAACAATTAGTGACAACATCACGATTACCTTCTGTTGAGGGAGCAGCATTTCATAGCAGCAATGGGAACAAAACCCATAACAATCGGAAATCTACAAACAATCGTGACTTATCCAAATTATTTTGTGAATATTGCAAAAAGACAAGACACACTAAAGAGACTTGTTTTGAGCTCAACGGACATCCTGAATGGTGGGATAAAGGAAAGAAATCATCCAAGCCCAAAGCAGCTAATAACTCATAGTGTATGGAACCCGTTGAAGGTAACACTATGCCAATTAATGGGCTAACGGCAGAACAATATGCTCAACTCATCTCTATACCTAATCTTGAAAAGGCTCACAATCCTATAGCCAACTTTGTGGGTAAGGCAGCTCTGTCCAACTTTACAATTGAATGGATCTTGGATTCAAGTGCTTTTGATTATATGACATGTCATGCGAGTGTCATTGATTCCCCCAAAACTCTACCTCATTTTTCACCAATTACTATTCCAGATGGGTCAAGCATTCCAACAAAATCTTATGGAAATATTTTTCTTAATCCATCTCTTACTTTAAAATAATGTCCTTTATATACCCTCATTTAAGTGAAATCTTATATCCATCAGCAAATTAACCACAGCCTTGCATTGCGTTGCTCATTTTTTTCCTTCCTTTTGTGCTTTACAGGACTTAGCCACGAGGAAGCTGATTGGAATGGGTGAATTGGGAGATGGGCTCTATTATTTTCGGGCAATCAAAATTCTCATTGCAGCAACCAGCATCACTCATGATTCTAAGCTCAATTTGTGGCATCAACGCCTTGGGCATTTATCCTTTGATAGACTATCTTTTATTCCAGATTTAGGTCAATTTTCTGTTAAGTCATTTCATGAGTGTTGTGACTCTTGTCATCGAGTGAAATAGTCTCGAATCCCTTTTCCAGTTAGTTCAATTAAAACTCATGAATCCTTTGAATTAATTCATTGTGATGTTTGGGGCCCATATCATACTACATCTTTGTCCGGCACCCATTATTTCTTAAGCATTGTGGATGATTATACTAGAGTTACTTGGGTTTATTTGCTTAGAACCAAATCTGAAGTTTTTCTTAGGTTGCTTTCCTTCTTGACCATGGTGACCAGACAATTTGGAAAGTTGGTTAAACAAATTCGTAGTGATAATAGCACCGAATTTACAAATCATAATTTTCAACTCTTTTGTCAACAAAATGAGATTTTGACTCAGTTTTCTTGCGTTTCCATTCCTCAACAAAATAGAGTAGTGGAACATAAGCATCGACACATACTTGACGTGGCTAGGGCCTTACGTTTTCAGGCCAATTTGCCTATTAAGTTCTAGGGTGAGTGTATTTTAACAGCAACATATTTAATAAATTACATGTCCTCACCTTTTTTATCTGGTCAAAGCCCTTATGAAATATTATTTCCTAAAAGGCCCAATTATTCTCATTTTCGCGTTTTTGGGTGCCTTTGCTATGCTTCCGTCCTTCCTCGATCAAAGGATAAATTCCATGAATGTGCCACTGCTTGCATTTTCCTTGGATACCCTCATGGCCAAAAGGCATATAAGGTGTACAATTTAGCCACTCATAAAGTTTTTACCTCTCGAGATTTGACTTTCTATGACCATATTTTTCCTTTTCACCAATCGTGTTCACCTTCTCCAGGACGTGATGCTCCTTTAATCACACCTGTCCTTTATCAGTTCCTGGCCTTGAACCTCCATCTTTTGAATCATCTACACCAACAATCATATCACCTTCTATCGATAACCTTGAATTGAATTCTTTCACAGATATTGATAGTTCTTCTCCATCTCTCACACCTGATTCAAAACCAATACAGCCACAATCACTTCCCCCTCGATCAAGGAAATTCCCATCTCACTTCTGTGACTTCCATGTTGATTTGCCAAGATATTCTAGTTCTTCTCCCACCTCTTCCAACCATGCTTCCTCAGGTATGTCTTATCCTTTAACCTCTTTTCTCTCCTATTCCAAATTCAATACTTCACATACTCGTTTTCTTATGGCCATCACCCAAGATGATGAGCCCAAATCTTATAAACAGGCCATTAAGGATACTCGCTGGCAAGATGCAATGAATCAGGAATTACAAGCACTTGAACACAATTGTATATGGACTTTAGTGCCACTTCCAGCTGGAAAGAAGGTCATTGGATCAAAATGGGTTTACAAGATCAAGTATCATTCTGATGGGACAATCGAGTGCTACAAGGCTCGTTTAGTTGCTAAGGGTTATACACAGATTGAAGGACTTGATTACACTGAAACCTTTGCCCCTGTAGCCAAACTTCCGACGGTTCATACACTATTAGCGATGGCAGCCGCAAAATCATGGGACTTGCACCAACTCGATGTTCACAACACCTTTTTGCATGATGATCTTTCTGAGGTAGTCTACATGACACCGCCTCCTGGTTATTTATCACCAGGTGATAATCGAGTATGTCGGCTTCGGAAATCTCTTTATGGTTTAAAACAGGCATCGCGTCAATGGTATACTAAATTCTCTGCTTCACTTCTTCGTTTTGGTTTCACTCAATCTAAGGCAGACACATCCCTTTTCTTATACCATAAGGGCACCTCCTTCACGGCTCTACTTGTGTATGTGGATGACGTTATTATCGCTAGCAATGATAATCATCATACTACTGCTCTCAAAGCATACCTGGATGCTTGTTTCCACATCAAAGACCTTGGTGTTCTCAAGTACTTTCTTGGTTTGGAAGTAGCTCGCTCTCCTGATGGCATCGTTTTGTCCCAACAGAAATATACATTGGATATTCTACAAGAATCTGGCATGATTGGCTCCAAACTAGTTACGTTTCCTATGGAGCAACATCACACCTTGGGAACTGATAATAGTGATCTCCTTGATGATCCTAGTCCTTATCGTCGCTTGGTTGGTAGACTCATATACTTAACTATCACTAGACCAGAACTCTGCTATTCAGTCTATATTCTGTCTCAATTCATGCATCAGCCCCGCCATCGACATTGGCTAGCTGCTCTTCGCATCTTACGCGACCTCAAGTGTGCTCTGGGACAAGGTATTTTTCTTTCCTCCAAGTCTGATTTATGACTTAATGCATATTGTGACTCTGATTGGGCTGGTTGTCCTCTTACACGGCGTTCTATTACTGGCTATCTTATTTTTCTTGGTCACTCTCCCATTACCTGGAGAACCAAGAAACAAACCACTGTTTCTCGTTCTTCCGCTAAAGCTGAATATCGCTTTATGGCTACCACTGCATGTGAACTTATCTGGCTTCGTACCTTACTTCATGATTTACAAATCCCTTAATCTTTGCCCGCTCACCTTCATTGTGACAATCGTGGTGCCATTCATATTGATGCTAATTTTGTTTATCATAAACGCACCAAACATATTGAAATTGACTGTCATTTTATTCGGGATTGCATTACATCTGGTTCCGTCATTACGTCCCATGTTCCATCTCACCTTCAGCTTGCTGATCTCTTTACTAAAGTTCTCGGTCATCAGCAATTTCATTTTCTTGTTGGCAAGTTGGGCATTCGAAATCTTCATGCTCCCATTTGAGGGGGTGTATTGGATGATGATCTCTAGTTAGCCTTAATTTCCTCTATCATTTCTCTATCAAATATTTATATTATCTTTTAGTATTCTTGATTTAAGGATCTCTAGTTGGTCAACTATTTGGATCTCTAGTTAGTCAACTATTTGTATCTCTAATCTAGCCTTAATTTCTTCTGTCAAATATTTACATTCTCTTTTAGTATCCTTGATTTAAAGATCTCTTTTGTATATAAATATACTTTGTATCATTAATAAGATATAGAAAAGAAATTACAACAACTCTTTTCTACCTTTTGTCAGTGATTAATAGGGAAAGAGCTTTTTGCAAGTTGGCCAAAATTAAAGAGGTTCTGGCATTTCTGGGTTTTACTGAAATTGTTGATAGAGAGAGAGATCAACGCTTTATTGGTTTAGTAGGAATGACACTAACACCTCATATCAAGAATCGGGGTTCGAGTTTTGATAGTGATAAAAATAGCGTTGGGAGAGCTCCCTCCCGATTTGGATCCGATAGTAACTCGATCGAGATTAATCGAAACAAAACTCTAGATATACGGCGGACAAAAAAAAAGAGAGAGATGTGTAGGCCTTTCAGAGAGGATAAGTCTTAACCCATCGCACATCCCAAATTGTGGTCCATGTAAAAGCGTATAAAAGAAGACTCAACAGTTCTCCACCAATTTTTGTCAAACGTTGGTTTTTCCTCTGACCAAATGAATTGCCACAAACTCATCCTAAAACTAAAAATGAAAATAATGTCGGCAATTGGGCATAATAAACCTTTGTAAAGCTTGAATGTCTATGGTCAATATTGAATTAGTTCATTAACTTAGAACAGACACAAATTGGTCCACAGGCATCATCAGGCTGTTTGAAGGTAAAAAAATCAACCTTCAACTTTTACTGATTAGCCAATAATGTTAAAAAATATTATATATTAAAATCAAATCAAATATTAAAAAATATTATATATTAAAATAAATAAATAACCAATTTGATTTTCATAATTTTTTGACTTTATTCACTTACATATTATAACAATGATTTTTTTTTAATATAAAATCAACATACTATAATATTTTATTAAAACAATGAATTATTAAAATTTTATATTATTGTCATTGCTTCTCATTTTTAGCGATCAAAACAAAACAAAGAACCCATAGGTTGGATGGGCATTTAAACGAGAGGGGATTGCCCTGATGAAGCCCTCATGAAGGAAAGAAAATATCAATCCTAGAACCATTCCAAAGAATGGATGTAAGTCACGGTGCTGACACGAAACCAAATTAAGCTAACTTTTTTGGGTGGGAAACCAAACTCTTGTATAGAGCCGACAACTAACAAAACCCTTTGCACACTTTCATAGGCCTTTTCCAGACCCACTTTGATCTTCGTTGACTCTTTTTTCCATTTTTGCTTTCTCATTGAATTAACTATAACTTTTTTTTTTTTATCGATAGATATTTGGGTTTCCTCCTATTAATCTAATCTGAATACTGTAAAACTCATTAAGAGATTAGTTCTCTCAAATCATTTTTTTCTATTCTCAGCATTCGAACTCGAGACTTTTGATTAAGGGATAGAATACCTGATCACTCCACCCGAAATAGTTTAGTTGAATTAACTATATCTTTAACCATAACAATGTTATCTATATTGACTCAACTCCTTTAAATCGAGTGGTCGGACACTCTATTTTTTAACCAGAGATCTCGAGTTCGAGTTCTGAGAATGACGAAAAAAAATTGGGAGGGCCCATAGTGCTCAAGCCGATTTAGTCGAGCAAAACCCGGATACTGGTAATAAAAAAATAAAAATAAAAATAAAAGAAAAAAAGAAAACAATGTTGTCTATACTTTGCCTACCTGGGACGAGGCTGCAGTGCGAGGAATCCAAGAGAGCTAGATATATATATATATATGTATATATATTTTAACAAAGGAGGGTATTGTTTTAGGGGAGGGAGATAAAAGCTCGAACTGGTCTCAGGTCATAAGAGAAGTTTTTGGTACCACTAGATTTAAAGGCTCTTGGCGGGATCTATGGGTTTGGGAGCAAATACTTCATATGTAGGGTTTGGATATTGCATACAACTTAGCAAGCACTTTATAGACAACATTGCAAGGGCCAACAGGCTTGAATTAATGAACAGACTGACATCGAAGACTTGGGAATTAAGGTTATGAGTGTGGTGCCCAAGATTGACAGCTTCTTGAACAAATAACAGCAGCCTAGGACCCAAATGTGCCAGAACTTCTAAAAAAACACGGGGGATCAGCCATCTGGGCCTGATGCCGAAAACAGCCTTTCTAAGGCTCCTGATCCGTTATTCTTGGGCTTGAAACAAAGGGAAAATTGCCAGAATTGGGCCCACACATTGGTCCAAAATTTTTTTGGGCCCAAGCAATCAAAGTCCTTGACAGGTTGGTTTTGTTTTTTTATCTCGAGGCTTGAAACAAAGGGAAAATTGCAAGAATTAGGCCCACACATTGGTCCAAATTTTTTGGGCCCAAGCAATCAAAGTCATTGACAGGTTGGTTTTGTTTTTTTATCTCGAGGCTTGAAACAAAGGGAAAATTGCAAGAATTAGGCCCACACATTGGTCCAAATTTTTTGGGCCCAAGAAATCAAAGTCATTGACAGGATGGTTTTGGTTTTTAGCTTGAGTTTCTATTCTCTTAATTTGACTTTGTTCCATCGTTCCCTTCCTTTCACTCATTCAATTTTAAAACAGATTTTACGTGGTATCCAATATCTTCACATAAAAGTTATCATAGTAGATTTCAATTCAATTATGGTTGCCTACAAAGTCGGCTTCAAAGTCCCTCAAGGACCTTCCTGGTTCTTACCTCACTATTTCTCTCTCTGTTGAGTTTCTGCCTGGAGCAGAAATAGCAGAACGAATTTCAATGAAAGAAATGCAAGGAAAATCGTTGATTGGGTGGCTTAATGTTCTAGGATTTCTTATTACTCTATTTGTTTCTTCCTTGAAATTTTTGACAGGTGTGGACGACAACATAGTACCAGGAACATTTCTCAGTTCAAACCAGACTATGGTTTCAGGAGGTGGGACTTTTGCCTTGGGCTTCTTCAGAACTGAAAATTCTACTAAAAGCTATCTAGGAGTATGGTATAACGATATTTCTCCAAAGACGGTGATTTGGGTTGCAAATAGAGAATCTCCTCTAGCACAAAACTCTTCAAACACGTTCTTAATAGGCAATGATGGGAATTTTCTTATCTGGGACAGCGCAAGAAATGCTATATGGTCATCAAATGTAGCGATTTCTAAGTCCACTTCAAAGAATGCCTCTGGGATTTTATTGGATACAGGAAATCTTGTCCTGAAAGTTGGTGAAGATATTTTGTGGCAGAGCTTTGATTATCCTTCGGACATGTTTGTGCCAGGCATGAAAATGAGCTTCAATCGCAGAACCCACAAAGAAATTAGTCTCACTTCGTGGTTAGATGAAGAAGATCCACAAACCGGGCTGTTCACTCTTGGTCTAGACCCTAGATGTGTTCTGCAGGCCTTAATCTGGAAGTCGTCTTTTCCATATGCTCGGTCAGATGTTTGGGATCCCACAGAAGTAGTAGTTAATAGCAGTGGACAGTATATTGCATATTTGAAAAGGGGCTTCAATGATGATGAATTCTATGTTACCCTTGGTATCTCAGATAATTCGATTCATTTGAGGTATCAGTTACTCCCTAGTGGGAAATTGCAGCTTCTTGAATGGCGCAACATTGGGTGGGTTGTTTTGAGGGAATTACCTAAAGATGAATGCGACTACTATGCTCGTTGTGGACCATACGGTAGCTGTGTTTGGAGCAGCCCCTCTTTGTTATGCAAGTGTTTGACGGGCTTCAAGCCCAAAAATCAGCAAGAGTGGGACATAGGGAACTGGACTGAAGGTTGTGCATACCTAAAGGAGATAAAATGCAATGAAGATGGATTTTTGAGGCTGGGAGGAATGAAATTACCGGATAATTCTATCTGGTTGGGTAATTTGAATTCGAGTGCATGTAAAGTTGAATGCCTCAAGAACTGTTCCTGTAGTGCTTATGCTTTTGCCAATTTAAGCATAGGGAATTCAACGAGGTGTTTGCATTGGTATGGCGAATTGATTGATCTGGTGCAGAACATTACACCAGGACAGAATATTTATATACGCCTTGATAGCTTAGAGTTGGGTATGATTCTTTCTCGTATCCAGGACCATTGTTTAATTCACAACCATGTGTTTGTTATTTGCAGGTTCTCCCATTGCTCCCTTTTGCCAAGCAAAGAAGAAACTAAAAAAAAAAAAATGGTCATGTCAATTGTTATGCCAACCGAAACTCATTATGTTATGAAAATTGATGTGGCCTTGTTGGATATTGCAGCTGGAACTGGAAAGTCTGGTAGCTTAAAGGACAAAAACAAACATCAGAAAGCAATTGTAGCCGCTGCTGTTTGCATGGGATTGCTCTTTCTTGGTGTAGCTGGTTACTACTTGTGGAGAAAAAGAGTAGAGCACAAAGGTTGAAATCCGCACATGCACATATACACGACGATGCTATGATAAGCACGTCTGCACATGAGCATAATTATCGGTAGTGCATGTATCTGCTTCTTGTTCATACTTATTCTTGATATATTCATGTTGAAAGCAGGACAATTGAAGGGAGATATGCCTTTCAAGACTTTTGAAGCAGATGAAATTGAAAATATTGATTCTGAGCTCTTTACCTTCAACCCCAGAAGTATATTAGCTGCTACAAACAACTTTTCGGAGGCAAATAAACTTGGAGAGGGTGGTTTCGGCCCTGTTTACAAGGTAGTAACTATCCCATGTTCCCCTGCACTTGGTCTTGCTGGACTCGCAACAGAACATTTTTCTGGTTTTTGCACTATTGTAGTTGTGTGCCTAAATAGATGATACTTTCTCTACTTTTTATTTTTCTGTAAGGGACAATTGCCTGGAAACCAAGAAGTAGCAATAAAGAAGCTTTCCAAGAAATCACTGCAAGGACTTGAAGAGTTCATGAATGAGTTAAAACTAATTGCCAAGCTCCAACACAGGAATCTTGTTAGGCTTTTAGGCTGCTGTGTTCATGGGGAGGAAAGGATGTTGATTTACGAGTACATGCCCAATCTAAGCTTGGACAAATTTCTATTTGGTACAACGACAATCTCTCTCCAATTTGAACTGTTTTTGATTTTTCCTAGTGATAAAAGGAAAACTATTGCCATTTGAGTGTGTATATAACATTTCTGATAGCATCTGCTTCCAGATCCATTGAAACAGGCAAATCTTGATTGGCACAAACGCCTTCAGATCATTGAAGGTATTGCTCAAGGACTTCTCTATCTCCACAAGCACTCTAGATTGAAAGTTATTCACAGGGACCTAAAAGCCGGTAATGTTTTATTGGATGGAGCAATGAATCCTAAAATTTCTGATTTTGGGATGGCAAGGATTTTTGGAGTAAACCAAACTGAGGCAATTACAAACCGGGTCATGGGAACATAGTAAGTGCAAACAGAAGCACATGTTTTTAAGTTCATGAAAAATATCTTTGATTACGTTGGTATCATCTTCTGCATTTCTGAAATTGCATTTGCTCTCTCCTGATGCAGTGGCTACATGCCACCAGAATATGCTTTAAATGGACAGTTCTCTGAAAAATCAGATGTTTTTAGCTTTGGAGTTCTATTGTTAGAAATTGTGAGTGGTAAGAGGAGCATTGGTTTCTATAATCATGAAGGCCCTCATACCCTTCCAGGATTGGTGAGTACCAAATAGCATTTCTTGTTAATTAACAAAAGCAATAAGCTAGAATTTAAAAATCTTCTAATGATTCACACTAAAACCATACGTACTATGGACTGTGGATGGGTCCAGGCATGGGAATTGTGGAGCAATGATAGAGCTGCGGAGCTGATCGACCAATCAATAAGACAAACATGTGACCATCAAGAAGTGGTAAAGTGTGTTCATTTGGGACTTCTGTGTGTTCAAGAGTCTCCATTGGGACGCCCAACAATGTCTTCAGTAGTTCTCATGCTGGGACATGAGACCACACTGCTTCCATCGCCCAGAGAACCAGCCTTTTCTCGTATTTTCAAGGCCTATGATTCCTCTCCAGGACATGGTTCCTGTTCAAATAACGAGTTGACTATAAGCAGTATAAGTGCTCGATAGACTGGTACCTCAAAATTAAAGAAGTTTTTCTAGCATGATCATACACCCTTGTCGTTTAGATAAAAACAGTGTAGCGTCTGTGCATGCCTATGACTCTTGTAAGAAACAGCTACTAATTTTTCTGTCGATTCTCTTTAAGCCTCGAATCTTGAGATTTCTGTGACTGTTTATTAGTACATGCCACTTTCAATTCTTGAAATTGATTGTCGCCTTTGTTGTACAATGATACTCTCTTGCATTTTTCATTACACCCTTTCAGAGGTGTAGATTCTTCTGTAGCACAGAACCTGCGTCCTGGAGCTTAGAAAAGGTAAACAGCTGCGGGAGTATGTAGGCATAAGTATGGAAGATGCTACAAATGACAAAAGTCTCTATAAAATTGTGCCATATGATTTTGGACCTGTTTACAAGGTATAATGTACATTATTATTGCAGATTACTCCGGTGACTCCAAAGGGTAAGTCTTCAATAATTTGAGATTTTTTTAGGGGACTCGAAGATTTCTAGAAGCCAGCAGCCGACCCTTGCCAAAATAGGGTTTACACGGACCTCCTTACAGGGCATCAATTGTGTGAAAGAAGGCTGCTTTAACTTGCACAGGCGACACCAGTGCCAGCTGTTTTACCTGGTGTTGATGTATATTACCAAGACCCAGCAACTTGCACCCGTAATTCAGCAGGAGAATAAGCAACAACTAGAGCTGTAGAATGCATATATTAAAATTATTTTTTTTCTCTATCTGGCATCAAGAATCAGATCAAATGTAACACAATTTGGAACAAAAACAAAAAGGAATTCCAACTTGTGCATTGGAAACAAATTTTCGCAGATCACTTGCAATCGCCACAGGCGAAAATCTAGTTTCTCGAAAGAGTTTGGATGTGATCCAGCACCATGTACTTGCCCGATTCAGTCTGCAGGGTTAGAATTGAAGACATCTAAGGAGAGAATCAATGACAAAACAAAAACCATAATAACAGTTACTCGCTTGATATACCAGGAGTCCTATTTCATAGTTAACCAATGGCGCATACAAATTGCAAATGATGAATGTGCTCGAGTCAGAAAAAGAAATAATTAAATTTTAGCTGACTATCAAGCTTTTAGGGTGCTCAGAGTCTCCTTATTACTAGAAAAGAGGCAAGCACAACTCTGTGCCCTGCGTGCAATGCAAGCGTGACAATACCACTAGTGTGCGTACATATAGGATAGGAGAAGGGCTAACAAGGCGGCGGTACTTGTGCTTGCAAAACTTTCCGAGCCCATATACAATGCGCGTACCCCAAAACTGGTGTGCGCACAGGGTACTCCCATGAAGTTGCGTTGATTTGAAAATTAGATCAGAATGACTGGTTGAACTAGTTTGAACCATTACAAACCCAGCCTATAATCCAAAGGAACCTTGAAAACCTAACCCTTTCAACTCCTTTACTTCAGTAGACTCGAGAACAAAACTAGCTAATATTTCAAACCGATGTAAATCCAATGATCACACAAAATACAAATTAAAGAAACATGCTCAAATTCTCAAAACTAAGTAAATAAACAAATGCTGGAAGTATCAAAAGATCTCTCGCCCAGGTCCCATCTAAACCTTAACCCCAGACCATTCCCCACAAAGTTGTGCTGCTACCCCGTTTTCCACTTGAGGAAAAACTTAGACCCAGATCATTCCATGCTCTCAAGTCCAAGCTGCATCAGCAAAAGTTGTGTAGACCCAGTGAAAATTTCTAGCCCAATAACGTAGAAACAGCCCATTTGATTCAATCTTAGCATGTGCCACGTGACCCTCATCCACGTGAGTTCCCCACGCAAGCATCCTAACCACGATAGAAGGAACAGTTCAAAATCAACTTTTCCATATCTCACTCTCCCAAACAGCGCGTTTAATACTTTCCATCGATCGGAACGCGTGTGAGTGAGAACCACGCACCAAAATTTAACGTCGTATCGAATAACGTAAACCAAGGTATTTAATATCCTTATTTATTTTATTGCTCGTTAGAAGATCAAAAGACGACTCCGGGTTATTCTACACCGAAACGCGTCCACGAAAGAGATTTATATTTATCAGTTGGAACCCACTTGAGAGAAATTATTTTTTATTTTGAAATTTTAGCTATTAGTTTTATATCATACAAAATAATACTATTTTTTGTCAGTGAGATTTATTTTTCTTTGCATATTGAAAAAATCTTTTTGTCAATTAAGAGATTCCCATGTTTTTGTTAATTTTGTGGATTAATTATGAAGACTTATTTAAGGATTTTTGTCTTAACTAAGGACAATTTTATTGTCTCTGCAACTTTTTTATATTTTTTTAAAAAAATCTTTTTTGCAATTAAAAGATTCTCCTTTTTTTGTTAATTTTTTTTATGATTTTCAGGTTTTTTAAGATTTGTTCAAGGTTTAGTTTTTGTTCCTGATTCTATAATTTTTCAAAGATTTTAATTGTAGTTCAAATTCTAATTAAAAAAAAATCAAGAATTAGATTTAAAGAAGTGGCCCAGCATTCTGATTCCAAAGCTTCGATTCGCTTCTGATTCTTTTTATTAAGTTTTATTTCGATTGTCTTATAATTTGATAACAAAACCTTAAACATAGCTAGACTAAGGGGTCATACTCACTTTTCTCATTTTGCTTTAATAATGGATAATATATTCTTTTACTACTATTTGATTTTATTAAAAAAATGTGTTTTTGAAGGAATGCCAACTTAAATTTCAGGCTGAAAAATATTTTTCTCATTAACATGTTAATCTTAAGAATATATTTTTTCTAATAAAAATTTGTAATTTTTACTATCAGTTGGCTTAACTTTTTATATATACAAGATAATAATTTTGTTAGTATTTATATTATAAAAATTACAGATGAACAGGACTAAATCGAATTAAAGTTATATTTTAAAATAATTGATGCTACCTCCATAGATTATCCTTTCCCATCTCCATGTATAACCTTTTCCCATCAGGAATGATGCTTCCCAATGAAAAAGACAAATTGGGAACTTTTTTTGATCCCACAAGAAAGTTCTGGTGGCCTTAACATCAAATTTCTCTTTTACTTCGCTCTCTTTCAAAATTTTTAACATTTTTTCTTCATAATTGATATCTGAGTTATTTGATTAATTTAATTTAAATATTATAAAACTCAATTTAAAAATAAATTCTCTTAATATCTTTTTTTTTTAATTTTAAAAAACTCGAATTTATAATTTTGATATTAAAATACTTCTTATATTAACCTAAATTAAGATTACACCATCTAATTAAAAAATAAAACAATAAAATATTTCATGTCTAAAATTTAATTCAAGTTGTTTCGTGAACACACCAAAATTAACTTTAGAAATAGAAAATAAAACGATTATAAGTTTGAATTCTCACCTATAAGTGATAATAAAAAGTTTCGATATCATTCAGATCTGTGACATTGACAGGTAGCAAAGGAAATCAAAATTTGCTTTGATGGCTAAGTTTATTTACATATTCATCAATCTAGTTTCCTATATCTTATATTTAAAATTTGTTAGGAATATCAAATAGACCAATTTACCCCTCCATACAATTTCTTGGTAGAGGGTGTTTGGGTGTTGAACAGCGAGCTCTAGTTCTAAATAAACATACACCTTAATTAGAAACTTTCTTTCAAGTCTGAAAACTGGAAAAGGAAAAAAAAAAAAAAAAAGACTAAATGGTAGGTTGTTCCACAACAATAACATCAGAATAAAATAATTTTCTTCTAGAAAATTAAGCAATGGAAATAGAAAAATTAGGCATCAACATAATTTTGTTATTTCCACATCTAATGGAAAAGTTAAAAGGTTTCTATTTTGGGTTATACGTGTATTATTGACTAACACCACAGGCTAACCTTATGTAGAACCAGAAGATGAGATCATTAAACGGTTGGCATATAAGGTAAGCCTTTGTAAATTGTTGTCTAATATATATTGTCTGGAACAAGTTAATACAGACCAATAAAACTAAGCGAAACCCGATCTAAAAATTAATTTAATAAATTAAGCCGAATTTTAAATGGGTCTGGTTTAAAAATGAGATTTAAAATTATATTTATTTTTTGAAATATATTATAATCATGTTAATTTTAATTAAAACTGATTCAAAATGAATTGATCTCTTAAAAATAAAACTCTCTTAATACATGTTTACTCATATATATATATATATATATATATATATATATATATATATATATATAAGACTCAAATATCATACTTATCATATAGTTATATATATATATATAAGACTCAAATATCATACTTATCAGTTTTATTTTATTTAAGTTAAACAGGATAGAGCCAAAGAAGTGATGTGAGCCGTAGCGTGAGAACAAAGAAATTTTTTTTGGTTCTTATGAGAACAAAGAAATTGGTGTGTCTCCTACGCGGATAGGGAACACCCCCAAGAATCTACCGACCAAACTAATATCGCAGCGGGACAATAAGGCTTACATACGCCAACCTTACTACCTTTATATTGGACAATTAAGATATAATTATTTTAAATATTGAGACCCAAAAGATTTTTGTTTTTGAGATTAGATTAGATTAGATTAAATTAAAACTAGATAAGTAGAATATAATTTTAATTTTTGTACGAAGAGATTTGATTTTTTTTACTAAATTTTATATTCTTTCAAAAGATTTTATTTTAATTAAAATTATTATAAGTAAAATAGAAAATAGATTAAGAGAAATTAAGTCAAGTTCAGAAGATGAACTATCCATAACTAATTTGGATAAAAAAAAGAGTCTATGCCCGTCCGTGATTTATTGTACGACGGCTTATTTTTCACACCACAAGTGATGTGTGCTTTCCTTAAGGCATTATATAAAGATATGGACAATTTGGGGGTGGTGACCGATCTTTTTTATTATTTTTTAAGATTAGTATTTAAAATTATATTTTGAGTAATAATGATTTAAATATTTATGAGAATTTTATTTAAGAAACGACTCTTATAGAATTAATTTTTTTATTTTTAAATTTTAAATTCAAAACTTAACTGGTCACCGGATCTTCAATTCTACATGGTCGACTCTCTGTTAATGCTTGACCAATCTTAAAGCCACCTGCAAATCTAATTGAATGAACTGAGATTTCGCCCCAAAATTCTTTGGTAGACTAAGCACTCTCAGGGCCTACAATTCAGCTAGTAACGAGGAAGTCCAAGCCTAATAAATACCGAAACCTAAAAACTATTTGCCACTATGATCTCAGTTGACTCCAACTGCTCTTGACTCCACCTGCACAAGCCGACCCACGGTTTCGAAGGATGGCCCATCTATACCGATTCCAATACCCGGTTGATCCAAAGATTATATATTTATCTCTCTTAAATAAGTTTTTTAATTCAAATTTTTTATATAATAAAAATAAACGTAAAAGAAGTTCTATTCTTTTGAAAGTTTAACCCAAATCAAAACATATTTAATTGAATCTTTAAATATTAATGATTTATTAAACAAAAATTATGGTCCATCGGTGTTAAAGGCGTTGTAACCCAATGGAGTTTTAAGAAAATATCAAAGATTTTAAAAAAATTATTAAAATCCTTTAAAATATATTTTATTTCCTAAAAATTAAAAGCTCCACTTCTTAAACCCAATATATTTTACTGTATTTCTGACTTTCTCTGACTACAGTCTCATGTAATTAAATTTTGAATTTAAAATTTGACATTTATAAAGTTGGGCAACCACGGTGTGATCAACAGGGAAAGAGCTTTTTGCAAGTTGGTCAAAATTAAACAGGCAAGAGAGGATAAATCCTAACCCATCGCACATCCAAAATTGTGGTCCAGTGAAAGCATATAAAAGAAGACTCAAAAGTTCTCCACCAATTTTTGTCAAACGTTGGTTTTTCCTCTGACCAAATGAATTACCACAAACTCATCCTAAAACTAAAAATAAGAAAAAATGTAGCCAATTGCGCATAATAAACCTTTGTAAAGCTTGAATGTCTATGGTCAATATTGAATTAGCTCATTAACTTTGAACGAAAACAAATTGGTCCACAGGCCTCATTAGGCTGTTTGAAGGTAAAAAATCAACCTTTAATTTTTATGGCACTGATTAACCATCCATCGACCGATTATATTAGAAAATATTATATATTAAAATTAAATCAATTATTAAAAAATATTATATATTAAAATAAATAAATAATTAATTTGATTTTAAAAATTATTAATTTTATTCATTTACATATTATAAGAATGAGTGTTTTTTAGTATAAAATCATTGTATTATAGTATTTTATTAAAATAATAAATCATTATGATTTTATATTATTGTTATTGTTTCTGATTTTTAGCGATCAAAACAAAACAAAGAACCGATAAGTTCATTGGGCATTTAAACGGAGAGGGGATTGCCCTGATGAAGCCCTCACGAAGGAAAGAAAATATCAATCGTTGAACCATTCCAAAGAATGGATGTAACTCACGGAGCTGACACGAAACCTAATTCAGCTAACTTATCTGGGCGGGAAACCTAACTCTTGTACGGAACTGACAACTAACAAATCCCTTTGCACACTTTCATAGGCCTTTTCCGGATCCACTTTGATGGTCGTTGAACCACTTTTCCATTTTTGCTTTCCCATTCAATTAATTATAACTTTTTTATTATCATTTAAATTTTATTTAATTAATTTGTTTTAAATATTATAAAATTTATTTATTAAATTATTAATCTAACATTAAACTTATATATTAAAATAATTATATATTACATATTATCAAGTCCATAAGAGAAACCCATATAAAATGATCTGATAAATTTAAAAAACTTAATAATTTACATTTAAATATCTTAAAGAATATGAAAATAAATAAATATATAAATACTAATAGACACTTGCTATTTATAATAGGTTAACTAAGGAATATCTGAAGGTGACTTAAAAATAGTATGAAAGTTCCTTAAATTCATATGAATTAAATAAGATAACTTGAATAAACTAAATAAACAAATTCCATTTATAAATTTGGAAGTAAAGTCACATCCTACAACTATAAATAAGGGTTATGAACTCATATTATTACTCTTCTCCCTAATACTCCTATTATATAGAAATATTTTGTGAGAATACATTTGACCTGGAAAGCCGTGATCGGGATTCTGCCTAGACGAAGGTAGAATCAAGTTTTTATTCTATTTAGTTTCCGACTATGGAGTCAGGTATAATTTCGATCCATTCTAAGTTTTAATTTTTGTTTATTAAGTTTTTTTTTTAATTCCAATGATTTAACACGATTTTGATATAGTTTTGCGTTATATAATTTTTTTTTCCAACAAATGGTATCAGAGTCTCTCATGTTTAAATCATCAGGATTTTTCTGTATATTTTAAAATTTAATATGATTTTAGTATTTTATGAATTTTTTGTATGAAAAATCTTTATGGATATTTTGGTTTTCGGTAAAAAAAAAAAATATATATATATATATATATATATATATATTTAGGTTTTTTTCTTTTTGTGTGGATTTCAATAAAGGAAAATGCTATGGAAAATTTTTATTTAAAGTCGACCATAAGTTCTTATTAAAAGTCGACATCCGGTGTTTTCAAAAAAAAAAAATTTAGTTTATCACAAAGAAAAAGAGGACTTTCTTTTTTGTGCCAAACAAAATTAAAAAAAAAAGGAATAAATTGTAGCCCGAGAATGCAAGAACATGGCAAGTACTTTTGGCAAATATATATATATATATATTAAGGAAGTTAATTTTTCTTTTAAGAAAAGTTATCTTTTTGGTTTTTTTAATACAAGAATCTTTAATATCTATCACTTTCCTGGGCAAATATTTTTTTTTAAGAAAGTCGACTTTTTTTTGGGTCCTATCAACTTAAAAAAAATTAAGAAAACTTTTGTTTTGGGAAATAAAAAAAAAAAATTTCAAATTTTAGTTTCTTTTTTTTTTTTTTAAGAATGAAATCTTAATTTCAGAATAAAACTTTCATATTCCAATAAAATGAAACTTTTCTTTTATTGCAAATCCATATCACAAAAAAAATGGGATATAGGCAATTTTGGGCTTAAACAGACTCAATTTTGGGTGTAAAAAAGTTTTGGAATTTATTGAACTCAATTGAACTCATTTTTATCCTTATCATTCTTTACTATCTCTTTTATATTCAAAACTGGTTATTTTTTTAATATGCGATGGCATGACATATCTAGGAAAGTTCTATCAACAAAACAAGGGTAAATTTAAGGCTGGCTGGTTCTTAAGCAGCTCTAAATGAACTTACCACCTACTTGAGAACTTTCCTGGTGTCCTCTGTTACAGAATATGGATTGGCCAAGTTTTGAATCAATTGTCGACAAAAGATTAAAACTTTGGTTTTATGCCGACAACGAAGGTATAGGGATGGAAAAGAAAGATGATAGAGACAGATTTAATAAAATTATGTTTCCTTTTTCAAGCTTAATTTAAAGTTTATAACATTGGGCTTTAAATGACCCAATCCTCAAGATATTGAGTCCATCAGGATAAAATTGAAATTTTTTCTAATTACGGATATTATTCAAATATAAGTGTGGTTTTATATATATTTCGAGATACATTAATTGAAGCAACATGTCACCAAAGTGACTTCTCTTATAGAAATTAATTTATTTTTGGATATAAAAGGTTGTGTGTATGCAATTCACGTAGATACCGATCAGCCCAAAGTGTCACGCCCCGAACCGGGGTCATGAGCAGCCGCTCGTTGCCCTGGATACCGGCTCGGTTTTCTAGAAAATCGGACAGAATCTTTCTATATTTCTAAAATCTCTCATATACAAATCAACCTGTATATTGAATGATCATCCTGCCACCTAAATAAACGGGTCAACCCGGCCTCACAACAAATCAACCACATTCGAATAATACTAATCAATCCACAGCGTAACAATCAGGACAACGCAAGGGTATCATGAATACTAGCAGTTCTAGTCACAGATCTTTGCTGTCATGCCCAACTAGACCATGAGTAGCCGCCACATTGGACATGTCTAAAATTTTATGCTTGAGTACAACAAATTCCCAAGTTAAGAAATTAAATACTTTCAAGTGCCTCAATGCAGGTGAAATGAGCCAATATGAGAGTTTCATAAATAAATGTCAATAATTTATATAGTCATCCTATAAAATGTATATGTCCATCAACGGAACTTAATATCAAGATCTCACAGGGTCGATATACAACACGGATCTCATATTTCAAATGAAATTTAGATTTCACCATAGTGAATACGTGATTCCACAATTACGCAACAATGACGTCTAGAGTCCGACGTGTCCTCTATCACAATAACCCTGTCTGAGAAAGGAAAGGAGATGGGTGAGTATCAGAGAGATATCCAGTGAGTGAGGGGATCAATATCAAGCATAAATAGTATGTGTGAGCCATTGGAGTATCAAACATAATTATTCGTAAACAATATTTCACATTTTGCAGTAAAACATGGTATGTTTTGTAAAATGAATTCATTTAATCCATCCCACGGTATCATACATATATGCATCCCTTTAAAGTCAAGTATTTTTAAAGCAAGCCAAATATGATCCTGGCAAAAGTCGATCGTGACCAATGACAAGCGTATCGGATATTTTATTATGCATAAATGTTCAAAAGTCGCTCTCTACCCCAACGTTGGCCATGAACTTCATCGAGACTAGCTCATACACAGATCAGATCACGTATAAAACCCCGCCTGGTGCTAGACAATGACGTCACACATGTCCTCCCCTTGCGGGTTTAACCTGCCATGCCTATACCCATGCACCGAACATTTGCGGGTACCTCCACGCGAAGAGTACCCAGACGCATACTCGATATCATAACAAACGTCCCTCGTAACTACGGTCATCCTCTCAGGACTCAATCAGATCATAACAGTCATACCACAACCACACGGCCCCAAATCAGTGACATAAAAACCATAGTGCTCAATAAATGTGTTATATTAGGTCATATAAAAATAAACATGTGAAAATCATAAAATATGGTACCATTTCAGTCGAATCTACTTGTGGATACATATTCATAGAAAATATGAGTTCACAACACTCCAATAGTCACAAAACAAACTTGAAATCTAGTGGCACACGACGAGTCATACATATCAAAGTTTATTTTGTTGAAAATATGTCAAAATCAAGTTACACTTTTCGTGTATGAGATTAGAGTCTCACTCACTATACATGGGAGGGTCAGTCACTCCCTAACAAGTATCATAAGTGTCGAAAGTATTTCCTCTCGTTTGGTCACCACCTGTGTGCCTATAATAGCAACACAATACAGATATGGGAATTTGTGTCATGATTTAAACTTATTATGTTAAGTTGTATTCTATCAATTTTTTCCTCTAAAATCAAGGTTAGGGTATCCTAGAGTATGCTCTATTCCCTTTTCCATCATTTTTATCATATAATTTTTACATTTCATTCAATTAGTACACATTTTATCACCCAAACATAACACATGTGCTTATAGTTCATTATTCATGGTTTCTGCACATATGCACCTTTGCACAGTCATAGGAAAATGGTCATAACTTCTACTACATAACTCCAAATCACATGTTTTGTATCTCATTTTAAAGCTAAGAGACAGCACTACAACTTTTATTTTAAACGTTTCTTCAGATTCTAATAGCAGAATTTCAGAAAAACTAATATTTGTCTCAGTTTTGTTCCAAACATCCATTCTGTCCTATCTTAGTAAAAATGCAATAACGCCTTGCACACAACTCCAATTCAAATAAATTTTGGATATGTTATAGATGAGACATAAATCTACAACTTTCACATGAATGTTTTCTTAATTCATTCCAAAAAATGGTCGAAACAGGTCACAAAAAAGGTCGTTGATCTGGGATCGAAAACAGAGTGAAAATTTGCATAGTTTTAAGATGATTGTCATAACTTTTCAAATTAAGGTGATTCTTATCTTGTTAGAAAGATAAGATTTAGAGCTACAAATGTCATAACTAGGGCTCAAGCTAATTTAGACCGGAAAGTATCTCAAAATCAAGCTAAAGTTCATAGCAGAACAAAACAAAATAGAATATGATTCTGCAAAATACCTAATTTTGAAAAATCATAATAAATCCAATTTAATTCAGAATGTGACGAATCATGTCTTATTTTAAAGCTCTGAAGGTTTAGTTTCATATGTAAAAATTTCACTCAATTTTCCTTTGTGTATAAAATACCATAGCTAAAACACCACAACCAAGTCAGAGTGTTCAGATTTCAGAATTTCTGTTTTACTCCTTGATTTCAAACTTCAGCCACCTAGTTCCCTAACCAAACCACCTCATTTTGGTCCCAAATTAAGATATGTTATACTATGGAGTATAGAGGGTCTCATACCTAAAGATGGACAGCTGGGCTTGAAACAAAACACAGAATTTTAATCTTGAACTCTCAGCTCCCTCCTTGGATTTCACCAAGCAATCCTTCTCATTTGGCCTTGATTTTTGGATATGTTGTAGTTGGATTTGTAGAGAAGTGATTTATGTAAAAAATTAGGGTAGTGTTAAAAAAAATATTGGGGTAGTGTTAAAGCTCACTTGTTTGGTTCTTGTTCTCTCACTACACTCTCTTTCTTAAGCTCCACAAATCAAGATTCATTAATTGCTTCATTAAAAACTTATCTCCCAAGCACTTAATCCAAAGGTCCACATTAATTCATCTTTCCTAAACTCATTTTCAACCCTTGGATTAACTCTTTAAAACCCAAAAAAACGATTAAATTTCCTCTCCCTCTCTTCTCTCTCACGTTTTCTCACTCATCTCATACTTTTCTTCCTTGCTTGTCACGGTTTTGGAGAGGAAGAACAATTGCCAAGTCATTTTTAATTTTTGTTAATTGAAAATAAACCCCATGACTTATAAAAATTATATTTTAACCCCAAAAATTTTTATAATTCTAAATTAGACCCAAAATCTCGTATCGGGCCTAATTTAATTCATCTCATGTCAAAATATAGTCGTTTAGCCTTTTCGAGACACGTCCGACCCGGTTAGGGTCTTACTAGCAAATTTTTGAAAAATTTACGGTTTGGCTCTACAAAGCAAGATTCACTTAAATTTGATATGGTTATACACTATAGAGTCATTTTCATTATATTTGGACCATCTATGATCTTTTTGGAAATTTTTAATTTCTGACGATTTGTGCCGAAATTTTCCGATAGCAGTTTTAATGAAAAAAAAAATTCTTAGCGAATTTTCAATATAGAATATGAGGAATATCGTATATAAAATGAAGGAAAGTACAATAGTAGATACATCAAGGTGTCGGTGTTACACAAAGGAAGGTTCGTATTTGACGGAATTGCATGTGTACATTGGGGTAATAAATGCATGACAATTTTTCGATTTTTTCATGTGATCAATTTATCGACCCAAATGAAAATAGTTGGTTGACATGCTCTTATTGTCATGTTTGATTACTACATTAAGATACCATTTACAAGTTAATTATTTTGTTCAAAGATAAAATATTAATGAAATTATTGGTATCTTATAATTGAAATTTTTCATATTTGAATTTATTTGGTTTTAAAGTTCTGTTTGAGCATATGCTGATCATCGTTCTCTGTTTTGACAGTTAATACTATTTCCACCAATATTAATGCCCGACTCAACTCTATTCCCATGTTGAATGGCTCAAACTTCAAATCATGACGAGAAAATCTTCTAATTGTTCTTAGGATTATGGATATGGATTTTGCGTTAAGGACCGACTATTCTCCACTAAGTACAGATAAGAGTACCTCTGATGAAAAGAAGGAGTTTGAAAGGTAGGAGAGGTCGAACCGCATTAGTCTCATGATTATAAAGAAAGTCATCCCAGAAACTTTTAAGGGCACTATATCTGATGCTATTGCTACAGCCAATGACTTCCTTGCTGATATTGAGAAAAGGTTTGCCAAGAATGAAAAGTCAGAAATTGGTACACTTTTGGCAAATCTTGTATCAGTGAAGTATAAAGGTCAAGACAATATTAGGGAGTATATCATGGAGATGTCTCATATCGCTTCAAAGTTAAGAGCACTCAAGCTTGACCTCTCTGAGAACTTGCTTGTACATTTAGTTTTAATATCTCTTGCGGGATAATTTAATCAGTTTAAAGTGAGCTATAATTGTCAAAAAGAGACTTTGTCTCTGAATAAGATTATCTCTCATTGTGTCCAAGAAGAGTAAAGGTTAAAGCGAGATCAGACAAAAAGTGCTCATCTAGTCTCGACCAAAGACAAGAAAATGAAGCTCGCTAAGGATGCTGCAATTACAACACCTCAGAAGAAGCAACAAAAGGTACTAGGTGAACCGGAAAAGAAAAGATGTTTCTTTTGTGGTTCTGAGACACATAGAAAGAAGGAGTGTACCAATTATCACGCCTGGCGTGCAAAGAAAGGTATGCCTCTATCTTTGGTTTGTTCTGAGGTTAATTTAATTTCAGTACCAGGACATACTTGGTGGCTAGATTCCGCTGCAACCACTCATATCAGTGTCCATGCAGGGTTGCCTAAATTACCGATTGCCAAATGATGGTGAAAGATACATCTACATAGGCAACAACAATAAGGTTCCAGTTGAAACCATAAGACGGTTTATATTATTGTTAAGAATCGGATTCTTTTTGGATCTGTATAAAACATTTATTGTACTGTCTTTCAAACGGAATTTGATTTCTATTTCTGTATTGGACAAATTTAGTTTTACTTGTTCTTTTGGAAATGATAAAGTTTGTTTCTTGATTCAAAATTAGTTGGTTCCGATTCTTTATTAGGATTCGATAATCTTTATTTACTTGATATTGTGGTTTGTTTTAATAAATCCCTGCATACTGGTAGTCGAAATGTAAGGCGTAAATTAATCAATGAGAATTCCTCCTCGTTGTGGCATAAAAGATTGGGTCATATCTCCAGACGGAGAATAGAGAGAATTAGGTCAGAAGGAATTCTTAATTCCCTTGATTTCATATAATTTGATGTTTGTGTAAATTGTATAAAAGGAAAACAAACTAATAAAAGGAATTATGAGGCCAAAAGGATTTCAGACGTTTTAGAACTGATTCATACGGATATCTGTGGATCATTCCCTTCAACTTCTTGGAATGGTCAACAATATTTTATCACATTTATAAACGATTATTCAAAATATGGATACATTTATCTCGTTACAAAAAAGTCTCAATCTCCGGATGTGTTCAGAATTTATAAAGCTAAAGTTGAAAACCAACTCGGCAAAAGAATTAAGTAAGTCAGATCTGACCGTGGTGGAGAATACTATGGTAGAAATAATGGATCAGGTGAACAACGTCCGGGACCGTTTGCTCACTTCCTAGAGGAATGCGGTATCGTCCCACAATATACCATACCTGGCTCACCTGGCATTAATGGTATTGCTGAAAGACGAAATATGACTCTTCAAGATATGGTAAGAAATATGATTGCCTATTCTGCCTTACTTGAGTCACTCTGGGGAAAGACACTCAAGACTGCAGCATACCTCCTAAACAGGGTTCCTACTAAGTCAATTACTAAAATCACCTACGAACTTTGGACTGTCAGACGTCCTAGTCTGAAGCATCTATGCGTTTGAGGTTGTCTAGCTGAGACTAGGCCTTTTAGGTCCAATGAAAAGAAACTGGATGCTAAAACCGTTAGTTGATATTTTGTAGGATTCTTTGAAAGATCTAAGAGGTACAAATTTTATGATCCCACAAATAAGGTCATTTTTGAGTCTAGAAATGTCTAGTTCTTTGAGAATGTTGAGTTTGCGAGGGGAGATATGGTCAAAGACATTGTTTTTCAAGAGGAAAATATTGATATTTCCACAAGTTTTATTAGACTTGATCAGGTTTCTATCCCTAATTTTGTTCAAAACACAACAAAGTCAGACAATGTTGGAGAACCCTCCAATTCAGAAGAACAAACTTTACCACCTCAAGAACATATGCCATTAAGAAGATCCACCAGAGAAAAAAGAAATGTAATTCCGGATAATTATGTTGTATTTCTTCAGGAACATGATGTTGATATTGGAGTAATGGAAGATGATCCAATCAACTTCCGTCAAATCATGGAATGTTGTAACTCTCAAAAGTGGATCGATGTCATGAATGAGGAGATGAAGTTCATGAAAGACAATGAAGTTTGGGATCTCGTCCCATTGCTTGAGGGTAAGAAACTCATTGGTTATAAATGAATATTTAAAATCAAAAGGGATTTAAAAGGCAATATAGAAAGATATAAAGCTCGTATTGTTGCAAAATGTTTCACACAGAAAAAAGGTATCGATTATAAAGAGACTTTCTTTCCGGTTTTTTCGAAAGACTCTTTTAGGATTATAATGGCATTAGTGGCACATTTTGATCTTAAGTTACACCAAATGGATGTAAAGACGGCATTTCTCAATGGTGACATTAATGAAACGATCTATATGTTGCAACCAGAAAACTTTGTATCGGGAGATCCAAAGAATATGGTTTACAAAGTTAAAAAATCCATCTATGAACTCAAGCAAGCATTTCAATAATAGTATTTTAAATTTCATCAAGTAATCATCTCCTTTGGTTTTGTGATGAATTTAGTTGAAAAATGTATATACCATAAGTTCTGTGGGAGTAAGTATATTTTTCTAGTTTTATATGTCAATAACATATTGTTTGCCAGTAACGATAAAGACCTATGAAACCAAGATATTTCTCACAAAGAAATTTGAGATGAAAGATCTTGGGGAAAGTTCTTTTGTATTGGGCATTCAGATACACTGAGATCGTTCTCAGGGTATTCTGGAATTATCCCAAAAGGGATATATTGAAAAGATTTTAACGAGATATGGCATGCAAAATTGTAAACCAGGTGATACCCATGTATCTAAGGGAGACAAATTTAGTATCAAATAGTGTCCCCAAAATGATATTAAGAAACGAAAAATACATAAGATTCCTTATGCATAGTAGTAGGATGTCTGATGTATGCTCAAGTATGTATGCGTCCGAATATTGCGTACATTACAGGAATGCTGGGCAGATACTTAAGCAATCCTGGAATAGACCATTGGAAAGCTGTCAAACGGGTCTTGCGGTATCGACAGAGAACAAAGGAATACATGCTTATGTATCGGAGGTCGGAACGGCTTGAGATCACTAGGTATACTGACTTTGACTTTATGGGATGCCAAGATAGCATAAAGTCTACAACATGCAATATCTACATGCTAGCGGGAGGAGCCATTTATTGGAAGAGTGCTAAACAGTCTCTTATAACATCTTCCACAATGGCAGCAGAATTCATAGCGTGTCATGAGAAATCTAATCATGGAATATGGCTGCGAAATTTTGTCACGGGACTATGGATAATGAATAGTATTGACAAATCACTCAAATTATTTTGTGACAATAAATCGGCAGTCCTTTATTTCAATAACAACAGGAGTTCGACAAAATCCAAACACATAGACATCAAGTTTCTGATTGTTAAAAAAAGAGTACAAAGTGGTCATATATCTATAGAACGTATAGGAACAAACTCAATGATTGCGGATCCGCTTACAAAGGGTTTTCCACCCAAAGTATTCCTTGAGTATGTTGCTCGTATGGGCGTAATGCCACTTAAGGATATACAGTTTTAGTGGGAATTTGTAAATTATGAATGTTCTATTGATATAAACATTAAGTTACTACAGTTAAATTTTGCAAAAATAAAGATTCAGTTTTTTATTCACTCTGATTTGGTATGATCTTATTAAAGAGGATCAATTAGAAATAGACATGTTAAAGATCACATTGCATGACATTTTCATGCTACGCATCTATATCATGATCCATATTATTCGGTTATATCAATTTATGTGACTATTGAAGGTTGAATTGTGAAAATGCAACAAAAGCTGCCTTGATCCTAAGTTGATATGATTGATGGACGAGATTGGTTGTAGATACATTTCAGTATTAACAGAGAAGTTGAGATCATTCAATTATTTAGCAATTACATAATTATAAAGTCTCACGTATAGCCCAATTAGGAGATTGTTGGATCATTAATCCAATATTGGACTTATATGTTAAAATAATTATGTATTGCATACTGTCAAGCTCATAAGATAAGCCCATATGAAAATGATCTGATAAATTTGAAAAATTCAGTAATTTTGGTTTGAATATCTCAAAGGATATAAAAATAAATAAATATGTAGTTACCAATAGATACTTGTTATTTATGATGGGTTAAATAGATAATGTTTGAAAGTGACTTAAGAATAGTATGAAAGTGACTTAAAAATAGTATGAAAGTTACCTAAATTCATATGAATTAGGTAAGGTAACTTGAATAAGTTAAATATACAAATTCCATTTATGAATTTGGAAGTAAAGTCACCCCCTACAACTATAAATAAGAGTTATGGTCTATGGGTCATATTATTACTCTTCTCTCTAATACTCCCATCATACAGAGAAATTTTGTGATAATACATTTGACTTGGAAGGCCATGGCCGGGATTCTGCCCAAACGAAGGTCGAATCAAGTTTTTATTCTATTCAGTTTCCGACTATGGAATCAGGTATAATTTCGATCCGTTCTAAGTTTTAATTTCAGTTTATTAAGTTTTTTTTTTAATTCCAATGATTTAACACTATTTTGATATGATTTTGCATTAAGTAATTTTTTTTCTAACACTATTAAGAGATTGGCTCTTTTAAATCAATTTTCTTTATTCTAATATTCGAATCCGAAATCTTTATTTAAGAGGGTAGATTGTCTGATCATTCTACTTAAAAGAGTTTGGTTGAATTAACCATTTCTTGAACCATCACAATGTTGTCTCTACTTTGTCTACCCGGGACGAGGCTGCAATGCGAGGAATCTGAGAGAGAGAATGTTTTTTTTTTTTTTTAAGCAAAGGAGGGTCTTGTTTTAGGGGAGGGAGATAAAAGCTCGAACAGGTCTCAGGTCATAAGAGAAGTTTTTGGTACCACTAGATTTAAAGGCTCTTGGGGGGATCTATGGGTTTGGGAACAAATACTTCATATGATTGCATACAACTTTAACAAGCACTTTATAGACAACATTGCAAAGGCCAGTAGGCTTGAATTGGTGAACAACTGACATCGAAGACTTCAGAATTAAGGTTATGAGTGTCTTGCCCAAGATTGTGAACTTCTTGAACAAATAACAACAGCCTAGGACCCAAATATGCCAGAACTTCTAAAATTTAGAAAACAGCCTTTCTAACTTCTTTTAGACATGCCAGTGGAGATGAGAAGGCTCCTGATCCGCTATTCTTGGGCTTGAAACAAAGGGAAAATTGCAAGAATTATGCCCACACATTGGTCCAAATTTTTTGGGTGATGAGTTTCAATACAATCACAAATAAAAATATCTATTTTATAAAAAATGAGTTTAGAGTAAGTAGAATCATCTCTTCAAGGAAGCGATAAATTTATCTCTTTTAAAGAGAATATGAAAGGTTTGAGAAATTATATATAACTAACAAAAATAAATAAATCAATAAAATTAACTAAAATAAGAAAATTTAAATAATACAAATTAAATAAGAAAAATGTCATTAAAAATAAAATCTAGGCAAAGAAATTATATCCACATTGTTTTCAAAATATTGATTATTGATCTACCTAAACATTTCAACAATTATAGATAAATTGATTATAGTCGTTCAATAAATGACGAATAACCAATCTCTCCTTATTTTATCGATAATTAAGAGAAACTTTTTAATTATTTCTCTAACCGAAAGACAAATTTAGAGAAGGTTTTAGGATTTAAAATTTCAATAGCTTGAAAATCGATAGAGACCCAATTGTAAATGACAAATACACAACGAGTTTATTTAGATTATATTATTCAATTCCATGACATAGATGTCATTTATCACTAAATTAAAACAAATAAACAATAACGGATTTATCATTTTAATTGGTTGTAATTTATTTTAGAACTATTAAATATTAGTCACTATTCAATAAACTTCTAAAAAAAATCATGATCCGTGAATTATATGAATTAAATAAATATCTATAATATGTTAAATTAATACGCTTAATTAAATCTTATAATTATTAAAAATTAACGTTTCAATAACATTTCAATTAAAAAAGAATTTAAAATGAATTTATGAATAAATAAAATTCGCAATTGATTTTATTGATGTTCAAAAGTTCGTGCTGAACTACAAGAAAAAATGATGTGCCGCCGGATGCTGCTTTTCTCCATGATATGTGCCTCTTTCGAGTCCAAAAGGTAACAAAAAATCTCTATCCCCAAAGCTGCCGACTGTGAGTGGTTGCTGCCCCCTTTGGGGCTGCCTTCTCTCTCCAAAAACCCAATATAATATGCCTATATATATATATATATATATAAATATAAATATATATATATAAATATATATATATATATATATAAATATATATATATAAATATATATATATATATATATATATATATAAATATATATATATGAATGGTAACTCTGAAAAAAAAGGTGGAATCCCTTTCTTTTTCCTCACTTAACAAGTTGAAAATTTGCCAAAGGATAATACCCTAAGAAATTTCAAATAAAAGAAATTCTTAAAATATAAAATGAATTTTTTAAATTTTTTATCCTTAAATATTAAGAATGGAATAAAATTTTCAAAATCTTAAATATCTCCAAATTAGACTCAAACTTTCTTGAATTTTAATGCAAACAAGGAGGGAATATTATTGACTTGGCATCTAGAAAATTCTGTAGTAGTTGTCATGATCCGCGTATCCACGTACTAATGAAAGAGTATTACTGTCTAATTTTTCATTATTTGTACAATTATTCCTATTTAACTTATTTTTCTTCACTTCCCTTAATAAATCATCTCCATCAATTCTAACATATCAACACAAAACATAAATATTAATATAATATTTATTTAAAAATAAAATAAAATTAATTACAAATATTATACTCATTTAAATCCTTTCATGCCAAGCAATCAAAGTCATAGAAAGGTTGGTTTTGTTTTTTAGCCCGACTTTTCTCTTAACATGACTTTGTTCAATCGTTCCCTTCCTTTCCCTCATTGAATTTTTACACAGATTTTACGTGGTATCCAATATCTTCACATAAAAGTAATCATAGTAGATTTCAATTCAATTATGGTTGCCTAGAAAGACAACTTCAAAGTCCTCCGAGGACCTTCCTGATTATTACCTCTCTATTTCTCTCTCTCTGTTGAGTTTCACCCTGGAGCAGAAATAGCAGAACGAATTACAATGGAAGAGATGCAAGGAAAATCGTTGATTGGGTGGCTCAATGTTCTAGGATTTCTTATTACTTTCTTTGTTTCTTCTTTGAAAATTTTGACAGGTGTGGACGACAACATAATACCAGGAACATTTCTCAGTTCAAACCAGACTATGGTTTCAGCAGGTGGGACTTTTGCCTTGGGCGTCTTCAGTCCTGAAAATTCTACTAAAAGCTATCTAGGAATATGGTATAACGATATTGCTCAAAAGACGGTGATTTGGGTTGCAAATAGAGAATCTCCTCTAGCACAAAACTCTTCAAACACTTTCTTAATAGGCAATGGCGGGAATTTTCTTATCTGGGACAGCGGAAGAAATGCTATATGGTCATCAAATGTATCGATTTCTAACTCCACATCAAAGAATACCTCTGGGATTTTAATGGATACAGGAAATCTTGTCCTGAAACTTGGTGAAGATATTTTGTGGCAGAGCTTTGATTATCCTTCGGACATGATTGTGCCAGGCATGAAAATAAGCTTAAATCACAGAACCCACAAAGAAATTAGTCTCACTTCGTGGTTAGATGAAGAAGATCCACAAACCGGGCTGTTCACTTATGGTATAGACCCTAGAGGTGTTCTGCAGGCCTTAATCTGGAAGTCATCTTTTCCATATTATCGGACAGATGTTTGGGATGGCGGTCCCACAGATGTAGCACTTAATAGCAGTGGAAAGTATTTAGCATATATCACAAAGGGCTTCAATGATGATGAAATCTATTTTACCCTTAGTATCTCAGATAATTCGATTCATTTGAGGTCTCAGTTACTCCCTAGTGGGAAAATACAGCTTCTTGAATGGCGTAACACTGGGTGGGTTGTTTTGGCGGCAGCACCTGAAGATGAATGCGATTACTATGCTCGTTGTGGACCATACGGTAGCTGTGTTTGGAGCAGCTCCTCTTTGTTATGCAAGTGTTTGACGGGCTTCAAGCCCAAAAATCAGCAAGAGTGGGACACAGGGAACTGGACTGAAGGTTGTGCATACCAAAAGGAGATAAAATGCAATGAAGATGGATTTTTGAGGCTGGGAGGAATGAAATTACCGGATAATTCTATCTGGTTGGGTAATTTGAATTTGAGTGCATGTTAAGTTGAATGCCTCAAGAACTGTTCATGTAGTGCTTATGCTTATGCCAATTTAAGCATAGGGAATTCAACAAGGTGTTTGCATTGGTATGGCGAATTGATTGATCTTGTGCAGAACAAGACACCAGGACAGGATATTCATATACGCCTTGATAGCTCAGAGTTGGGTATGATTCTTTCTCGTATCCAGACCATTGTTTAATGCACAACAATGTGTTTATTATTTGCAGGTTGCCCCATTCGTCCCTTTTGCCAAGCAAAGAAGAAATTAAAAAAAAAAAAAAAAAAGTCATGTCAGTTGTAATGCCAAATGAAACTCATTATTTATGAACATTGATATGGCCTTGTATAATGCAGTTGGAACTGGAAATTCTGGTAGCTTAAAGGACAAAAACAAACGTCAGAAAGCAATTGTGGCTGCTGCTGTTTGCATGGGATTGCTCTTTCTTGGTGTAGCTGGTTACTACTTGTGGAGAAAAGGAGTGGAGCACCAAGGTTGAAATCCGCACATACACATATGCACGATGATACTACAATATGCGTGCCAGCACTTGAGCATAATTATTGATAGTGCATGTATCTTCTTCTTGTTCATACTTATTCTGGATATATTTATGTTGAAAGCAGGACAATTGAATGGAGATATGCCTTTTAGGACTTTTGAAGCCGATGAAATTGAAAATATTGATTCTGAGCTCTTTACCTTTACCCCGAGAAGTATATTAGCTGCTACAAACAACTTTTCGGAGGCAAATAAACTTGGAGAGGGTGGTTTCGGCCCTGTTTACAAGGTAGTAACTATTCCATGTTCCCTTGCACTTGGTCTTGCTGGACTCGCAACAGAACATTTTTCTATTTTTTGCACTACGGTACTTTTGTGCTTAAATAGATGATACTTTCTCTACTTTTTATTTTTCTGTAAGGGACTATTGCCCGGAAACCAAGAAGTAGCAATAAAGAGGCTTTCCAAGAAATCACAGCAAGGACTTGAAGAGTTCATGAATGAGTTAAAACTAATTGCCAAGCTCCAACACAGGAATCTTGTTAGGCTTTTAGGCTGCTGTGTTCATGGGGAGGAAAGGATGTTGATTTATGAGTACATGCCCAATCAAAGCTTGGACAAATTTCTATTCGGTACAACTACAATCTCTCTCCAATTTGAAGTTTTTGATTTTTCCTTGTGATAAAAGATAAACTATTGCAATTTGAGTGTGTATATAACATTTCTGACAGCATCTGCTTCCAGATCCATTGAAACAGGCAAATCTTGATTGGCACAAACGCCTTCAGATCATTGAAGGTATTGCTCAAGGACTTCTTTATCTCCACAAGTACTCTAGATTGAAAGTTATTCACAGGGACCTAAAAGCCGGTAATGTTTTATTGGATGGAGCAATGAATCCTAAAATTTCTGATTTTGGGATGGCAAGGATTTTTGGAGTAAACCAAACTGAGGCAATTACAACCCGGGCAAACAAAAGCGCTTGTTTTTAAGTTCATGAAAAATATCTTTGATCACGTTGGTATCATCTACTGCATTCTGTATCCATTTTTATTTCTGAAATTGCATTTGCTCTCTCCCGATGCAGTGGCTACATGCCACCAGAATATGCTTTAAATGGACAGTTCTCTGAAAAATCAGATGTTTTTAGCTTTGGAGTTCTATTGTTAGAGATTGTGAGTGGTAAGAGGAGCACTGGTTTCCATCAACATGAAGGCCCTCATACCCTTCTAGGATTGGTGAGTACCAAATAAGATTTCTTGTTAATTAACAAAAGCCATAAACTAGAATCTAAAAATCTTCTAATGATTCACACTAAAACCATCCGTATTATGGATTGTGGATGGGTCCAGGCATGGGAATTCTGGAGCAGTGATAGAGCTGCGGAGCTGATTGACACATCAATAAGACAAACATGTGACCTTCAAGAAGTGGTAAAGTGTGTTCATTTGGGACTTCTGTGTGTTCAAGAGTCTCCATTGGGACGCCCAACAATGTCTTCAGTTGTTCTCATGCTGGGAAATGAGACCACTTTGCTTCCATCGCCCAGAGAACCAGCCTTTTCTCGTATTTTCAAGGCCTATGAGTCCTCTCCAGGACTTGGTTCCTGTTCAAATAATGAGTTGACTATGAGCAGTATAAGTGCTCGATAGATTGGTACCTCAAAATTAAAGAAGTTTTTCTAACATGATCATACTCCCTTGTCATTTAGATAAAAACAGTGTAGTGTCTGTGCATGCCTATGACTCTCGTAAGAAACAGCAACTACTTTTTCTGTCGATTTTCTTTAAGCCTCGAATCTTGCGATTTCTGTGACTGTTTATTAGTACATGCCACTTTCAATTCTTGAAATTGATTGTCGCCTTTATTGTACAATGGTACTCTCTTGCATTTTTCATTACGCTCTTTCAGAGGTGCAAATTCTTCTGTAGCACAGAACCTGCGACTTGCAGCTTAGTAAGGGTAAACAGCTGCGGAATTATGTAGGCATTAAGTATGGAAGATGCTACAAATGACTAAAAGTCTCTATAAACTTGTGCCATATGATTTTGGACCTGTTTACAAGGTATAATGTACATTATTATTGCAGATTACTGTGGTGACTCCAAAGGGTAAGTTCAATAATTTGAGATTTTTTGAGAAGACTCCAAGATTTCTAGAAGCCAGCAGCCGACCCTTGCCAAAATAGGGTTTACACGGACCTGCTTACAGGGCATCAATTGTGTGACGGAAGGCTGCTTTAACATGCACAGGCGACACCAGTGCCAGCAATTTTACCTGGTATTCATGTATATTACCAAGAGATCATAAATCTCACTAGTACTATGGTTGGTGTGGTTAATGAATATGGGGTGAAAAAAAAATACCCAACAACTTGCAAACAATTGTCAGGAAATTCATGACCTGGAATCAAACAACTTGCACCCGTAATTCAGCAGGAGAATAAGCAACAAGAAGAGCTGTAAAACGCATATACTAAAATTATTATTTTTTTCTCCATCTGGCATCAAGAATCAGATCAAATGTAACACAATTTGGAACAAAAACAAAAAGGAATTCCAACTTGTGCATTGGAAACAAATTTTCGCAGATCACTTGCAATCGCCACAGGGAAATGAAGACATCTAAGGAGAGAATCAATGACAAAACAAAAACCATAATAACAGTTACTCGTTTGATATTCCACGATTCCTATTTCATAGTTAACCAATGACGCATACGAATTGCAAATGATTAATGTGCTCGAGTCAGAAAAAGAAACAATTAAATTTTAGCTGACTATCAAGCTTTTAGGGTGCTCAGAGTCTCCTTATTACTGGAAAAGAGGCAAGCACAACTCTGTGCCCTGCGTGCAATGCATGCGTGACAATACCACTAGTGTGCGTGCATATAGGATAGGAGACCCGAGTTCCACTCGGCACTGGTTGACGTAGTTGGGTAAGGACAATTTCGCCCCTTAATCATGCCCGAGTTCGACTCGGTATGGAAACAGAAAAAACAATGTTGAGAAATCCGTCCCATAAAGTGGGCCCGCAACGGTCGGTCCAGATTTATTCAAACCGAAATCCCGAATAATGGGCGGCGGCTAAGTCTAGGTACAAAAAAAAAAAAATATATATATATATATATATATATATATATATATATATATATATATAAGATAGGAGAAGGGTTGCTAACAAGGCGGTGGTGCTTGTACTTGCAAAACTTTCCGAGCCCATATACAATGCATACTCCGACTAATCTAGTTCAAAACTTACATGGCTCATTTAAGGGGACTATCTTTCCAACGTAGTCTGCTCCATATCTAAATTTCGAGTCAAACTCATGATTTTAGTTAAGGGATCTACATCACATTTCATTAAGTTAACTGACTGTTAATATTATCAAAAAAGTAATAATTGTTTTAGGTGTATGCACTCGTGTATATATATATATTAGAGAATGAGTTATAAATTAATTGATATCATATTCCGAAATCAAGTATAAATATATATATTTGTAATTAATAAAAATTGTTATTTTTTATTTTCTCTTTACCCATGATGCTTTGGCCTTCGTTGCTTAACAAGTTGGATGAACCCCGATGATGTTATCAATATTTGTCGGTATAGGTGGAATAGGTATCTTTGTCTTTTAATAAATTAATCGGGATGAAATTTTAAATATCAGGTGATGATCAAACTATAATTAAAAAAAAACTAGTGTGCACACTAAGCAAAGGGTACTCGCACGAAGTTGCGTTGTTTTGAAAATTAGATCAGACATCAGAATGAGTGGTTGAACCAGTTTGAACCATTACCAACCCAGCCTAAAATCCAAAGCAACCTTGAAAACCTAACCCTTTCAACTCCTCTACTTCGGTAGACTCAGAACAAAACTGGCTAAAATTTCAAACCGATGTAAATCCAATGATCACACAAAATTTTTTTTGGTTCAACTCCGGTATCCGGAGTTTCGTTTCGACTAATTTAGGTCGATCTGACTGTTAAACCTCCTATAGAGGGGGAGATCTCCCAAAATAGTATTTTTCATTCTCAAGAAGGCTCGAATCTGAACACTTTGTTAAGGGACGCAGAATCCTTCCCACTACGTCAACTGATTTTTGGTAATGATCACACAAAATACAAATTAAAGAAACATGCTCAATTCTCAAAACTAAGTAAATAAACAAATGCTGGGAGTATTAAAAGATCTCTCGCCCAGGTCCCACCTAAACCTTAACACCAGATCATTCCCTACAAAGTTGTGCTGCTACCCCGTTTTCCACTTGAGGTAACACTTAGACCCAGATCATTCCATGTTCTTGAGTCCAAGCTGCATCAACAAAAGTTGTGTAGACCCAGTGAAACATTCTAGCCCAATAACGTCGAAACGGGCCATGTGATTCAAACTCACATTTTTAAGAACCAGCCCAGCCCGAGCCCGAGCCCATAAATCTCAGCGTGTGCCACGTGACCCGCATCCACGTTAGTTCGCCACGCAAGCATTCCAACCACAATTGAAGGAACAATTCAAAATCAACTTTTCCATATCTCAATCTCCCAAACAGCGCGTTTAATTCTTGCCATCGCTGGAATGCGTATGATTGAGAACCACGCACCAAAATTTAACGTCGTGTTGAACAACGTAAACCAAGGTATTTAATATCCGTATTTATTTTATTGCTCGTTAGAAGATCAAAAGACGACTTCGAATTACACCGAAACGCGTCCACGAAAGAGATTTATATATATCAGTTGGGACCCACTGGGCATGCCACGTCATTAGAGACACGCAGGTGCCGTTCACGTGGACCATCCAGGCCCACGTGGAAGCGAATCAGAATCTTCCAGCACGGAGAATTGTGAACCCACGTGGACTAAATATAACCCGCAGAAAATCAAAAATCAAAATATCATAGCACGAACCAAGGGAACCAAAGTACCCGGTTCACCCTGTTCCCTTTCTAGCCGACACCTGTCATCTCCTCGCGAAACCCTAGCCCGAAACCGAATTTCCCATTTTACCCCTTAACCTCTTTCATGATACGTTAAATTTACTTAAACACCTCATATTTTACCGACAATTATACATAATCTTGTATTATAATTTTAGTTGTAATTTTAAAAATCTTTTGTTTTTACCTATAAAAATTCTTAGAGTATCGAACGGACCAATTGAATCAATGATGAAAATAGATCAAAATCTATATAAGCGATAAAAATTACTAAAAAATATTTAATAAAAATATAGTAATATAGTCTATTATGTAAAATTAATTTAATCAGTGCAGATTTAAAAATTTCAAGTGCACTGAAAGTCTTATAGATATTATTAAAATTCTCCAAAATGTGGCAATATCTTCGAAATGTTTTTTATATTTAAAAAATTATAATATATGCCTCTTCCGGGGCTCCCTACATGCATCTCTTAATAAAAGTTTATGATTTTGCCCCCTACAAATAACATATTCAAATTTCAGCTATTAATGTTACATCATACAAAATAATACTATTTTTTGTCAGTGAGATTTATTTTTCTTTGCATATAGAAAAAATCTTTTTTTCAATTAAAAGATTCCCATGTTTTTGTCAATTTTGTGGAATAAATTATGAAGACATATTTAAGGATTTTTGTCTTAATTAAAAGCAATTTTATTGTCTTTGCAACTTGTTTATATTTTTTAAAAAAATCTTTTTCACAATTAAAAGATTATCCTTTTTTCATTAATTATTTTTAATGATGTGGGAGAAATTACAAACTATTTTTAAAACAGTTAAACACGTTAAAATAATTAATATTTATTATATATTTTTATATTTAATTATATATTTTTATTTTAATTATTTTATAATTAATTATTATACATTTTATTATTATAAATTTTTATTATAAAAAATAATTATTTTTTATTTTTATAAAATAATTAATATTTATATAAAAATTCTTATTTTTTATATTTTTATGTTTTTCCATTTTTATTTCATGTATTCTTACAAAAGTGTTTTTTTTATTATCATCTCATATCCATTTTTATTTTTCTATTTTCGTTTTTACACAACCTAAATTTACTTTGCTATACTCCAACTATTTACTCTCTCTCTCTCTCTCTCTCTCTCTCGTTCAGTTGAGTCTTTCTTAACAATGGACTCAATAGGCATGCCTTTGCTCGAGATTTCCAATCGAATTAGATAATTTTTCATTTTGTAAAATAAAAAACAAAATTAGTTTCGATATTATGATAATTTCAATGTTAATTTTAAAATTGAAGGGGTTCTTATTCTAAAATGATTATAATTCAGTTCCATGTTCATTTTATTCGAATTCTCATTTAAAAAAAAAAACCATCAAGAATTAGAATTAAAGGAGTGGCCCAACATTTTGATTCAAAAGTTTCGATTTACTTCTTATTCTTTTTATTAAGTTTTATTTCGATTGTCTTATAATTTGATAACAAAACCTTAAACATAGCTAGACTGAGGTTTCATTCTCACTTTTCTCATTTTGCTTTAATAATGGATAATATATTCTTTTACTACTATTTGATTTTATTAAAAAATGTGTTTTTGAAAGAATGCCAACTTAAATATCAGGCTGAAAAATATTTTTCTCATTAACATGTTAATCTTAAAAATATATATATTTTTTTAATAAAAATTTGTAATTTTTACGGTCTATTCACTTACCTTTTTATATATACAAGATAATAATTTTGTTAGTATTTAAATTATAAAAATTACAGATGAACAAGACTAAATCGAATTAAAGTTTAGTATTGAACCAAAATTTCTTTTTATACGTAATATTTTAAAATGATTGATGCTACCTCCATAGATAATCCTTTCCCATGTCCATAGATAACCTTTTCCCATCAGGAATGATGCTTCCCAATGAAAAAGACAAATTGGGAACTTTCTTTGATACCATGAGAAAGTTCTGGTGGCCTTAACATCAAATTTCTCTTCTACTTCGCTCTCTTTCAAAGTTTTTAACCTTTTTTTTCTTCATAATTGATATATAAATTATCCGATTAATTCAGTTCAAACATTATGAGACTCAATTTAAAAATAAGTTATCTCAACATCTGTTTTTTTTATTTTAAAAACTCGAATTTAAAATTTTAATACTAAAATGCTTATTATATTAGACCCAATTAAGGTTATACCATCCAATTAAAAATTAAAATAATAAAATAGTTCATGTCTAAAATTTAATTCTAGTTGTTTTGTCAACACACCAAAATTAACTTTTGTATCAGAAAATAAAACGATTATAAGTTTTAATTCTCACCGATGAGTGATAATAAAAAATTTTGATATCATTAAGATCAGCGACATTGACAGGTAGTAAACAAAAATCAAAATTTACTTTCAAGGCTAAGTTTATTTACATATTCATCAATCTAGTTTCCTATATTTTATATTTAAAATTTATTAGGAATATCACATAGACCAATTTACCCCTCCATACAATTTCTTGGTAGGGGATGTTTGGGTGTTGAACAGCGAGCTCTAGGTCTAAACAAACATTACACCTTAATTAGAAACTTTCTTTCAAGTCCCAAAACTGGAAAAGGAAAAAATAAAAAAAAAAAAAGACTAAATGGTAGGTTGTTCCACAACAATAACGCTAGAATAAAATAATTTTCTTCTAAAAAATTAAGCAATGGAAAAGTTAAAAGGTTTCTATTTTGGGCTACATGTGTATTATTGACTAACACCACAGGCTAACTTTATGTAGAACCAGAAGATGAGATCATTAAACGCTTGGCATATAAGGTAAGCCTTTGCAAATTGGTTTGAAATAAGATTTAAAATTATATTTATTTTTTGAAATAAGTCATCACAATCTAGGAATTATGTTAATTCTGATTAAATTCGAATCGAATCGAATTGACCTCTTAAAATACAAAACTCTTTCGATATCTATTTACTCATATATAAGACTCGAATCCGATGCTTATTTAATAGGTATCAATTTTATTTTATTTAAGTTAAATAGGATAGAGCAAAAGAAGAGAGAGAGGCTGTGTGAGCCGCAGTGTGAGAAAGAGGAAATTGGTGTCTCGTACACGGGTAGGGAACACCCCAGGAATCTACCGACCAAACTAATATGGCAGCTGCACAATAGCCTTGTTATGACACACGGGTCGAGCTCGAGTATCACAATACCCGAGCTCGGCTTGAGTCAAATATAGGTGAGCTCGAGCTCATCAAGCCCGTAATTCTAGAGCTCGAGCCTAACTCGGAGTGTCATCGAGGAGCTCGAGCTCGAGTGTCCTGAGCCTGGCGAGACATGATTGAGCCCGAGCCCAAGCTTGACATGATACCCAAGCTTGAGCCTGAGATGACACCAAAGCTCGAACCCAAACTCAAACCCGGGATCATACTTAGCAAGAAACAGATGGAACTAGAATTTAAAACCTAGATTAAGTATTTTCGGCCTAAAGTTCTCACACACACTGACATCAAAGATTTAGCAAACACAAAGCATGATGAGAGAGAGAGAGAGCGAGAGTTTACCTTCAACTAAAAGAAATGATCTTGCAGTGGCAACGACGACATCAATGAATCACAGTCGCACTTCGCAGATCTCTATCGAAGACTTGAAAGTTAGGTCAAGGTGAGAGAAAAACAAATCATCAAAGAAAACATCAAAACTCTAAGGGAGAAGCAAAAAAACGCAAAAGCCCTAATCTTGCAGAAACCCTAGACATAAAGAGAGAGAGAGAGATTTTACCTTTCAATCGATCTCTGAGTCGTGAAATTGGAGCAGCGACGACACAAGAACAAGATCTTTGCCGCACAGCACACACAGAGCTTGATCTTTGCCGTGGGACACGAGAGCTGCTCTGCTAGGTCACCGCGAGAGGAGAGAGCAATTCGATTCGAGAGATTCAGAAGAATGAGAAACAAAACGACGAAAAAGAAAGGAAAAATGAAAACCAAATTACCTTTCCATCCTTCAAAATTTTAAAAGTCAAGAATAATAAGTAGGGGCATATATATAATTTCATAAATGTCGGGTAGCCTGACGAGCCTTTGAGCCAACACAATTTGAGCTTGAACTCGAGCTCGAGACACAAATAGCTGGGCTCGAGCTCGATCCGAGCTCAAGTTGACCGAGTTCGAGCTGAGTCTTGACCGGATAGTGTTACGGGTACCCGTAACACTACCCGAGTATCATAACAACTCTACTGCATAATAAGGCTTACATACACCGACCTTACTATTTTTATATTGGACAATTTAGATATAATTATTTTAAATATTGAGACCCAATGTTTTTGAGATTAGATTATACTAAATTAAAAGTAGATAAGTAGAATACAATTTTAATTTTCGTATGAAGAGATTTGATTTATTGTTACGAAATTTTATATTCCTCCAAAAGATTTTATTTTGACTAAAATTATAAGTAAAATAGAAAATTGATTAGGAGAAATTAAGTCAAGTTTAGAAGATGAACTGTCCATAACTAATTTGGTTTAAAAAGTCTATGTTTGTCCGTGATTTATTCTACGGCAGCTTATTTTTCACACCACAAGTGATGTGCACTTTCCTGAACGACATTAGTATTAACATATATATATATATATATATATATGTATGTATGTATGTATGTGTGATGAGGGGAATCCCACGTGGATTTCGTCATCCTCCACGTGGGAAAGACGTGGGTGGCTGTCCTCCACATGGGAAAGGTGCTGCCTTCATGGACAAATGTGCCTTTCTCCCCATCTTCCTCTCCCTCAATCCCTCCTTTCTCTCTCTCTTTCTCTCTCTGCATTTATTAGTCTCCCTCTCTCTCCATTTATTGCATGCATGCATGAAATGCATTACATTCTCTCTCTCTCTCCGTCTCTCTGTCTCTCTGTCTCCACCTCCAACCTACCTCGTCTCTCTCTTCATTTTTAAATATTACACAAATATTAATATTATATACATATTTTTATCGTTTTAATTTCATATATTTAATATTAAAAAAATATTTAAATTAAATGTGTAAACATTTTTATTTTTATAAAATTTTAAATCAAATAATAATATTTATAATTTTAGATTTCATCGTCTTTCACGTGATAAAGACATGGGTAGCTGTCCTCCACGTGGGAAAGGCACTACCTTCGTGCACAAACGTGCCTTTCTCCCCATCTCCCTCTCCCTCAATCCCTCTCTCTCTCTCTCTTTCTCTCTCTGCATTTATTAGTCTCCCTCTCTCTCCATTTATTGCATGCATGCATGAAATGCATTACATTCTCTCTCTCTTTTTTTTTGGTTACTGAGAATAAAGCCCAAACAGGCCCAAAGCAAAACCAAAATAGCAAACTACAGGCCAGGGCCACTCCTAAGACAAGGAGAGCCCATACAATCATCATGGAGAAGCTGGAGGATGCTGGCGGGAGGGACTGTGAAGGTATGCAGACCTGGAGGCTCAAGTGACCAATTGTAGCCAGGTGGTCCACACATTTGTTCCTTTCTCTAACTACATGGACGATTAAGGAGTACTCAGCACACTTCCTGAACATGTTGCAATCTTGGATGAGTGGGTGAATTGTGGGAAGGTCTTTGTTGAAGAGGGCTACCTAAGAAGCTGAATCAGACTCAATGATCTGGTGGCTAATATTCATTTGCCTAGCAAGTTTGAGGCCCTCTTTTATGCCCCAAAGGTCAGCGTTAAAACTATCAGTTATGCCCACATTTATGGAGTATCCGAGGATCCATCTTCCAAAGGAGTCTTTGATGATGCCACCTACATTGGCTCTACTAGGGATGCCTTTAGTAGAACCATCTGAATTGAGTTTGAAGAAACCTTGGGGGGAGGGGTCCAGCAGACTTATCTTGATAGCCTTTGGGGTCTAAGAAGACCTGTAAGGCGAGAAGGAATGGAGGCTTTTGCTAAGTTCATGGCTTGCCAAGCAGTAGCCTTGCTGTTGATAGGAGAGTTGTCGAAGATAAACCTACACCTGGCCTTCCAGATGTGCCAAACTGTAGTTGGGAAGATAGAGCTCCAGAGGGTAGGAAGAGGGAACTTTGTTGGTGCAGTTAATCTTTAACCAGGAGAGAATGCTTCTAACATTGAATTGGGGGATTTGAGTTATCATTGGGCAAACATTCAACCAAACTTCTCTAGCCCAAAAATAGTCTCTAAGCACATGGAGAGTTGATTCTTCAGTCTTCTTGCAAATAAGGCAAAGAGGGTCACTTGAAAATCTTCTTCTAACTCTTTCTAAATTTGTGAGGACCTTCCCGATGCCTACAAGCCAAATCAAGAGTCTCACTCTTTCCGTACTTGAGATTTTCGAAACCCAACTCCAGGAGAGCTCGTTGCTACTGTTGTTATGGGAGAGCCAGTGTGCTGACATGACAGAGAAGTCTCCATCAGAATAGGGATTCCAACAGACTGAGTCATTGACTTCCCTATTTGAGAGAATCATAACGGCTCTGATTTCTTCTAACATTTGCATAGGGAGCCACTTCTTGAGCTCTTCCAAATTCCAATCGCGGCTCTCTGCTCTCTGCGATGAAGGCAGATACTTTACTTTCTGAGAGAGTTTGATCAATGGGGCTTAAAGCATGTCTCAAGAGCTCTTCTTTGCCCATCCAGATGTCATGCCAGAATCTTGTGGAGTTACCATTTCCAATTTTCATTTTAATACCTTTCGAGAGGAGCTCTCGACTCCATGCCATAAAGGAAACAGGCTTGGATTTTTGCTCAAGGAGGCCATCTTTATGCAAGTATTTACTTCTAAGGACTTGACACCAGAGAGAGTTTTCATTGGTCAGCAATTTCCAAGCAAGTTTGGCTAGGAGAGCAAGATTATTTTCCCTGGAGTTCCTCAAACCCAGGCCTCCGTTCTTCCTATTTCTGCAAACAATCTCCCAGCTCACAGGATGGAATTTCCTTTTGTTTGGGAGGTCACCCCAAAGGAAATCTTTACTGAACTTATCTAGCTTTTTGCAGGTACTTTCTGGGATCCAAGAAGTCTGCATGGTGTATACTGGGATGGCTGAAAGGACAGCTTTGATTAAAGTTGCTCTTCTAGCAGTAGATAAAAGATTCATCTTCCAGCTAGAGAGCTTAGTCTGGACTTTCTCTTCTAGAGTGTTGTACGTATTCTTCCCCATCTTACCAAGGATAATAGGAACACCAAGGTAAGTCCCCAAATCAGAAGAAAGTCTAAACTTACTAACAGCTACTAGGGAGGTTTTGAGGGAGCTAGGGGCTTTAAGGGAAACCCATAGCTTAGATTTTATTGGATTTATCTTGAGCCCACTTTCTTCACTGAAATCCTTGAGACAACTAAGGATGCAGTTCAAGTTTTGGATGTTAGCTTCAGCAAATAACATAATGTCATCAGCAAAGAAGATGGGAGAGATGGGAGGCCCTCTTCTAGCAGGCCTAGTGGGTCATCAATCCTTTGATCTGACCCTGTCTTTGATTATGTAGGAGAGTTTTTCCATTGTTAGGATAAAGAGGTAATGAGAAAGAGGATCTCCTTGTCTTAGGCCTTGCCTAAGTTTGAAGTAGGGGAGGGCACCACCATTCCAAAGGATTGAGGTTTCACTGCTAGTTACAGCATACATGATCAGTTTTATTAATTGGGTAGGCAGATTGAAGTCTATTAGAGCCTTTCCAAGGAACCTCCAATTCAGACTGTCAAAGGCTTTCTTAAGATCAATCTTGATCACCATTTTGTGCTTCTTGCTCCTAGATGTTGATATGGAATGGATTGTCTCTTGAGTGATAAGCACATTGTCCATGGTGCCTCTTTTAAGGAGGAAGTTGCTTTGATGGTTTCCTATGATGTTTTGAAGGTAGGGTCTCAATCTTTCCGTAATAACTTTAGCTAAGATCTTGTAAGAAGTGTTGAGAAGACTGATGGGTCTGAAGTCACCAGCACTCTCAGGATTTTTTATTTTAGGAATTAGGACAATGTGAGCTCTGGAATGGTCCGGTTCGAAGTAGCCATTTTTGAAAGCTCTGGCCATAAAGTTGTAGGTAGCTTTTTTGACAGTATTCCATCTTTGCTGGAAGAAGATTGGCTGGATCCCATCAGGGCCAGGAGCTTTCAGACCCTTCATGGAAGAGACAGTGGACTTCACTTCAGCTTCTGAAACTTCAGCAGTTAGGTGAGCATGGTCTTCATAGGGATAGTTCTCTGGTATTTGCTATAATCTGAGCAAGTCAAGGAAATATCTTGGCTGCTGAAAAGAGTAGTGAAGTAATTCATCACATGGTCTTGGAGCACTTATTGATCTTAGCACCAAACACTATTGATTTTAAGAGAAACAATTTTATTTACATTCCTCCTTATCTTGGTGGCAGCATGGTAGAATTTAGTATTTTTATCCCCTTCGCGGTACCATTGGATTCTGGACTTCTAAAACCAGAGCATTTATTCTTGAGATAGGACATTGTGATATTCATTCAATAGATCCTGTTCCAGACATTGAAGATAAGTAGAATGACCATAATGAATTCAGTTATGAATACCTTTAATTCTTGCCTCAAGGATCGTTTTGTTCTTAAAGATATTTCCAAAGACCTCTTTGTTCCAAATTCTCATTCCTGCTGCAGTATTTTTGGAGGCCTGAAGCAGATCATTGGAGGGATACCAAGCTGCATCAAAAGCATCTTTGAACTTAGGATGGGAAAGCCACGCCGCCTGAAATCTAAAAGATCATTGGAGCTTGAATCTCGTGAGATTCATCAGCTTTATTTCAGGGAAGAAGAGAAGGGCTTGGTGATTTGCTAGAGCTCTGTCAATCCTTTCTTGAAGCACAATGTGACTTGCTTGTCTTCTTCCCCAAGTGAACTTAGGCCCTACGGCTTTCAAGTCAAGAAGGTTACATCAATTCCACTGGTTTCTGAAATTTTGGCCCCTTTTAATAGACCTGCTAGAACACTTAGAAGTTTCATCTTCATAAGCAATGTCATTGAAATCTCCCATGCATATCCATGACAAATTAATATTCCTTGCATAATCCTCCATGTCATTCCAGAACTCCTTTTTACATGTGCAGTAAGGTTGAACATAGGCCATAGATAGGAGCCATGACTTGCAGTCTTCATGCACTTTTGTATGGATGACTTGGTTGGAATGGGCAGCTACTTTGAGGTGTACTTTGTTAGAATTCCAATATAACTAGAGACCTCCTTTCAACCCAGAGGTTGGGATGATGAAATCCTTATCCAAGCCCATAGACTTGATGAAGTTTGGAAAGGAATTCTTTTGAGCTCTTGTTTCTAGGAGGCATAGGATGTCGGGCTGATGAATTCTCATTAGCTCCTTGCAGGCTCTTCTAAAGTTGCTGTTGCCTATACCACAACAATTCCAAGCTAAAATTCTAGTATTCATGGGGAGAATTTATGGGGAGGGGAGAGAGGAGAGATCAAACTTCCTCCACCATTACTTCCACTATGTCCTTCTCTGCTTCAGACGTGGCTTGGGCCATGTCTTTTTCCTCATCCTCACAGTCTTCTTCAGTATCTGTCATGGGTTGGACATCCTCACGACTGCCCATTTCATCATCACTTGATAAGGTACCTTCCTTTCTGTTGTAAGGCTCTTTCTCTCCTGGGTCCAAGTTCTACATCTCCTCATCAGAGTGATTGGAACAACTTGGGCCGGGGTCAAGGGTTGGGTGCATAGTGGGCATGTTTGAAGACCTAGGACTGATTTTAAATGGGCCTCTTATGAAATGCTCAGCCCGGTGAGGAAGGCCTCCTAATGGAAGGGGTGGTAGAGTTGGATGGGGAACTTTGCAGGCTCTTGTGTCAGTCCCACTGACAACTCTTGGGGGAAGCTCTTTTTCAATGAAACTTCTTTCAATCTCTGGAGCAGCAGATTGATTTACCATGGCTCTTTTTCCCTTCCCTTCCTTTTTGAGCTTTCTCCCTTCATTTTGATCTCTGTTATTTCCCCTAGGCTCATTAAGCCTTATTTGCAGGTCCTCTTAGCCCTTGCTGCAGTCTGAGGTTCAGTGATCTCCCCTCCCGAGGTGTATGGGTCAACTAAGAGGCTTCCAAATTTGTTAGGCTGGATTAGGGACTTTCCTTTTTTCCCATTTCTATTAAAAAATTTTATGATTATATTAAAAATATAAAAAATATTTAAAATAAATGATGTTTAGAGAAAATATTATAATATTATAATACAATAAAAATTATAATAATAAAAATATTAAGTAAAACATATTTGAAAATATTTTTCTATTAAAAAATTAATATTCGAAATAATTTTACAATTACATAAAAAATACTAAATATATTTTAATGCATATATAAAAATACTTTGATTTAATGTAATGATGATAGAAAAATTATAATTTTAAAAATACTAAGTAAAAAATATTTTACAAATATTTTTAGATTAAAAAAATATTTAAAAGTATCATATTATAATATTACATAATATAAATAATTATTTTAAAAAAATACAAAGTATAATGTAATGTATGTAAATGATAATTTTACTATAAAATTTTACAATTAAACTAAAAATACTGAAAATATTTGAAATATTTAAATATCTAAATTATTTTTTATATGTTTTATATTTTACAAACTTTAAATTAAATATTATTATTTATGAGTTTTTATACTTAAATTATTAAATATTATAATTTCAAATTAGTATTTATATATTTTAAAATTTATACAGATATTAATATTATACAGATATTTTTTTCATTTTAATTTAGAATATTTAATGTTAAATAAATATTTAAATAATGTGTATAGTAGAAATACAATCCCCAAAAATTATAATTATAAAAATGTTAAGTTAAAAAAATATTTGAAAATATTTTTATATTAAAAGAATTGTTTACAAATATTTTGTATTGAGTCATGTGTTATTAATATAATCACAATTTTATTATAAAATTTCACAATTATAAAAAATACTAAGAATATATATTAGATGGACGATTTTATTATATGTAAACTATTTTTGCATATAGAAAAATACTATAATATTATAATACTATTAAATTTATAATTATAAAAATATTAAGTAAAAATATTTTACAAATATTTTTAGAATAAAAAAATATTTAAATATATCAAATTATAATATTATATAATACAGATAATTATTTTAAAAAAATATTAAGTATATGTAAATGATAATTTTATTATTAAATTTTACAATTATAATTATACTAACCATAATTTTATAATTTTATAATTATTTTAAAAATTTTAAAAATATTTTTTATTAAAAAAATGTAACCCTCAACGAAGGGGTGGACCTTCATTGACTAAATGCACTCAATCTCTCTCTCTCTCTCTCTCTCTCTCTCTCCCTCCCTCTCTCCTTCTGCGTCATTCTCTCCTTTTGTTTATTACAAATATATATTTTTTATTTTTTTAATATTATAATGTTTTAATATTTTTATTTTTATTCAAAAAATAATTTTCATGATTAAATTTTATAAATATTTTATATTTTTAATACAATCATAAAATTTTTTAATCAAATTATTATTTATTTTGTATAGTATTATAATATGGTGCTCTTAATTTTTTTAATCAAAAATATTTTCAATTTTTGTTAGTTAATATGTCTATAATTTTAAAATTTATAGTATTATAATATTATATAATATTATAGTATTTATACTATATATCATTATTTCAAATCTTTTTTTATATTTTTAGATTAAAAAATTTTATGATTATATTAAAAATATCTAAAATATTTGAAATAAATGATGTTTAGAGAAATTATTAAAATATTATAATACTATTAAAATTATAATAATAAAAATATTAAGTAAAAAATATTTGAAAATATTTTTTTATTAAAAAATTAATATTCAAAATAATTTCAAAGTAAAAATAAAAATTATATGCAAAATTTTTGTGCATATATAAAAATACTTTAATTCAATATTATGATACTAAAAAAATTGTAGGTTTAAAAATACTAGGTAAAAAATATTTAATAAATATTTTTAGATAAAAAAATATTTAAAAGTATCGCGTTATAATGCTGTATAATACAAATAATTATTTTAAAAAATATTAAGCGTAATGTGTATAAATAATAATTTTATTATAAAATTTTACAATTATACTAATAATACTAAAAATGATGTTAAAAATATTATTATTTTATTATATGTGAAATATTTGTGTATATATAAAATACTTAAATATTAATATTATGATACTAGAAAAATTATAATTTTAAAAATACTAAGTAAAAAGATATTTGACAAACATTTTTATATTAAAAAATATTTAAAAACATCATATGATAATATTATATAATACAGATAATTCTTTTATACATACTATTAAAATATTTTTAAAAATGCTAAATATTTGTAAAATAAATAATAATTTTTTTAAAAAAATTTATGATTATACTAAAAATATCAAAAATATTTGAATTAAATAATATGTATAATAAAAATACTATATTATTATAATATTGTAAAAATTATGATTATAAAAATATTTGAAAATATTTTTATGTTAAAAAATTACCATTATAATGATAATTTATTATAAAATTTTACAATGCCTTCATTGACGAAGGAACCAACATTCGTAAAACCTTTGTCAACAAATATTCACCGCTCTTAGTTTTAAAAAATCAACTTTCAACCTACTATTAAAAAATGCATATAACTAAAAGAATAAAAATAAAATAGTATGATCTAAGAAGCCTACCTTTGAATCTAAGTTGCACACCCCATGAAGTTGGAATTTTTGTCTCAACAATGTTGTTTATTTATTTTTTATTTTTAGATTTCACAAGTTCAAAGTAAAAGAATGGCACGTGGAAAAGTAATGGGTGTGGATCCCACCGCCAAGCCCATCAACCATATCCCGTAAGTGAACCTAGTTTTGGAAATGCGACCCACACACATGTAATAAACTTTCAAGGAGTGTAAAACTTTAGAGTATGTGCCGGTTCTTTCTTCATTTCTATTATATTCTTTTTCTTTTTTTTTTATAATTAATAATAAAAATAAATTTATTTATTTATATAATTAAAAAATAATTTTATAAAACCAAGATAATTAAAAAGTATATCACACAATTGTATGACATACATAATGTATTCTTTTTAATGATTGATGAACATGTGTACGAGTAAAATATTTGTGCATATATATAAATACTTGAATGTTAAAATATTACAAAAAAATTAAATTTTATTTATGAAAATACTAAATAAAAGAAATATTTTACAAATATTTTTAGATTAGGGTCAAATCGAGGGCTCCTTGGTCCACTCCGTGTTTTTCTTCTAATAATTTTATCATTTTATAGTAATAATACTACGGTATCATAGTGGAAAAATATTATAATATTATAATATGATAATTTTTTATATTGTTATACTATGAAAATATTTTAAAAATACTAAATAAATAATAATCTATGTAAAATAAATGTTAATTTTATTACAAAATTTTATGATTCTAAAAAAATATTAAAAATATAATACATGTGTTTATTATTTGATGAAAAGTCTTTCCTTAGTTTTTTCAAGTTATAATTTTGAAATATTGAAATATTTTTAATTTTCGATTATCGCTAACCAAATAAATTAATATTTTTTCTGTACATAATTTTTACTTAATTATAAATTAAAGTATTTGAACAATATAACAATATTTAAACTTTTATAATTATTTTTATAAACAATTATTTATAAATTTAAATATAAACTAACGTCTCAATATATATAAAATATATATAATATATATATATTTTATAAATGGGCACATCACCGTGCATTCGTGCGGTGTGCCCTTCCTAGTATAAATATATGGATAATTTGGGGTGATGAACAATTTCTTTTTTTTTTTTTCATGATTCTGAATTTATATTTCGATTAATTTAGTTTAAGTATATGCGGGGTCTTATTTAAGAGACAATTTTACAAAATAGTTTTTTTTTTAAGTTTTAAACCTAAAATTTAATTAATAATCTAACATTTCATTTCATTATATTGATTATTCGGTATTGCATGACCAATCTTAAAGCCACCTGCAAATTGAATTGAATGAACAGAGATTTCACCCCAAAATTCTTTGGTAGTGTGAGCGGCTACCCCCCTCGGGCGAGTACCTTCACTCAAGGTATTGTCTCTGTAGGCCGGCCATTCGACCCTTCGCATCCCTGCAGGGCCTTGGCGTCGAACCCGCAACATACTCCTTTACATCCCCTCAGGAGGTCGCCTCTCACCAATTGAGCTGCAGCTTGAGTGAAGGAAATGGGTTTGGATCAAAACCACATGGGCGACCCGACCCGGTACCCCCATAACTTACAGGTAGACTTAGCACTCTCTCATGGCCTACAATTCAGCTTGTAAGGAGGAAGCGAAGCCAAATAAATGCCGAATAACAACTATTTGCCACTGTGATATCAGTTGACTCCACCTGCACAAGCCGACCCTCGGTTTCGAAGGATGGCACATCTATAACAATACCTATGTCGATTAAATATTAATATCTCTTAAATAAGTTTTTAAATTTAAATTTTATGTATAATAAAATTAAATATTAAAAGAGTTCTATCATTTTGAAAGTTCAATCTAGTTTGAAACGTATTTAATTGAATCTAATAAGTTATCGATGATTTATTTTTTAAAAAAATAGCCCATCTGTGTTCAAGGTGCTCTGGCCCAAAGGAGTTCTAAGAAAATATTGAAGATTTTTAAAAGTATTATTAAAATTCTTTAAAATGTATTTTATTTCCTAAAAATTAAAACCTTCACTTCTTATACCCAATATATTTCACTTCATCCCTGGGTATAAATTTTTGACTTTCTCTTACCAAAGCCACACAGAATCAAAGTCAAACAAGCTTATTATTAATATGATGCGATTTATCCTCTTTGAGAGAGGATAAATCCTAACCTAGAGAGGTGTAGGCTTTTCTGGCGTTGTGTGTATAGAACGTTTCTCGTTAAAAAATTTATCCTGTAAAAAAAGTCACGGTAACGATCTTAGGGCAAAACCCTAAATATCAAATAGTATCTAAAACACAGTAAAAAAAACAAAAGAGAGAAAGAGAGAGAGAGAAAGGGTTGTAGGCCTTTCAGAGAGGATAAATCCTAACCCATCTCACATCCCAAATTGGGGTCCATGTAAAAGCATATAAAAGAAGACTCAACAGTTCTCCACCAAATTTTGTCAAACGCAGGTTTTTCCTCTAACCGAATGAATTGCCACAAACTCATCCTAAAACTAAAATTGAAAAAAATGTTTGCAATTGCGCATAATAAACCTTTGTAAAGTTTGAATGTCTATGGTCAATATTGAATTAGTTCATTGACTTAGAACAAAAACAAATTGGTCCACAGGCATCATCAGGCGGTTTGAAGGTAAAAAATCAACCTTCAACACTGATTAGCCGCCCATCGACCATGTTAAAAAATATTATATATTAAAATCAAATCAAGTATTAAAAAATATTATATATTAAAATAAATAAATGACCAATTTGATTTTCAAAATTTTTAACTTTATTCACTTACATATTATAACAATGAGTTTTTTTTAATATAAAATTAACATATTATAATATATTATTAAAACAATGAATTATTAGAATTTTAAATTATTGTCATTGCTTCTCATTTTTAGCGATCAAAACAAAACAAAGAACCCATAGGTTGGATGGGCATTTAAACGAGAGGGGATTGCCCTGATGAAGCCCTCATGAAGGAAAGAAAATATCAATCCTAGAACCATTCCAAAGAATGGATGTAAGTCACGGTGCTGACACGAAACCTAATTAAGCTAACTTTTTTGGGTGGGAAACCAAACTCTTGTATGGAGCTGACAACTAACAAAACCCTTTGCACACTTCCATAGGGCTTTTCCAGACCCACTTTGATCATCGTTGACTCTTTTTTCCATTTTTCCTTTCTCATTTAATTAACTATAACTTTTTTTTTATGGATACATTTGTGTTTCCTCTTATTAATCTAATCTGAACACTTTAAAACTCATTAAGAAATTAACTCTCTCAAATTATTTTTTTCTATTCTCAGTATTCAAACTTGAAATTTTTGATTAAGGTGATAGAATACTCGATCACTCTCTCCAAAAGAATTTGATTGAATTAACTATATCTTGAACCATAATATTGTCTATATTTAACTCAACTCTTTTAAATTGAGTGGTTGGACACTCTACCCTCTTAATCAGAAATCTCAAATTCGAGTTCTGGGAATGATGAAAAAGGATTTGGGAGGACTCATAGTATTCGAACCGAATTAATCGAGTAAAATCCGGATACCGGTGGTAACAAAATAAAAATAAAAATAAAAGAAAAAGAAAACAATGTTGTCTATACTCTGCCTACCCGGGACGAGGCTGCAGTGCGAGGAATCCAAGAGAGCTTGATATATATATATGTATATATTTTTTAACAAAGGAGGGTATTGTTTTAGGGGAGGGAGATAAAAGCTCGAACTGGTCTCAGTTTGGTACCACTAGATTTAAAGGCTCTTGGCGAGATCTGTGGGTTTGGGTGCAAATACTTCATATGATTGCATACAACTTTAGCAAACACTTTATAGACAACATTGCAAAGGCCAACAGGCTTGAATTGATGAACAGACTGACATCGAAGACATAGGAATTAAGGTTATGAGTGTGGTGCCCAAGATTGACAGCTTCTTGAACAAATAACAGCAGCCTAAGACCCAAATATGCCAGAACTTCTAAAAAACACGGGGGAACAGCCATCTGGGCCTGATGCCGAGAACAGCCTTTCTAAGGCTCCTGATCAGTTATTCTTGGGCTTGAAACAAAGGGAAAATTGCAAGAATTCGGCCACACATTGGTCCAAATTTTTTGGGCCCAAGCATTCAAAGTCATTGACAGGTTGGTTTTGTTTTTTAGCTCGAGGCTTGAAACGAAGGGAAAATTGCTAGAATTAGGCCCACACATTGGTCCAAATTTTTTGGGCCCAAGCAATCAAAGTCATTGACAGGATGGTTTTGTTTTTTAGCTTGAGTTTTCCATTAATATGACTTTGTTCCATCGTTCCCTTCCTTTCACTCATTGAATTTTTACACAGATTTTACTGGTATCCAATATCTTCACATAAAAGTTATCATGGTAGATTTCAATTCAATTATGGTTGCCTACAAAGTCGGCTTCAAAGTCCTCCGAGGACCTTCCTGGTCGTTACCTCACTATTTCTCTCTCTGTTGAGTTTCTGCCTGGAGCAGAAATAGCAGAACGAATTTCAATCAAAGAGATGCAAGGAAAATCGTTGATTGGGTGGCTTAATGTTCTAGGATTTCTTATTTCTCTATTTGTTTCTTCCTTGAAATATTTGACATGTGTGGACAACAACATAGTACCAGGAACATTTCTCAGTTCAAACCAGACTATAGTTTCAGCAGGTGGGACTTTTGCCTTGGGCTTCTTCGGTCCTGAAAATTCTACTAAAAGCTATCTAGGAATATGGTATAACGATATTGCTCAAAAGACGGTGATTTGGGTTGCAAATAGACAATCTCCTTTAGCACAAAACTCTTCAAACACTTTCTTAATAGGCAATGATGGGAATTTTCTTATCTGGGACAGCGCAAGAAATGCTATATGGTCATCAAATGTATCGCTTTCTAACTCCACTTCAAAGAATAGCTCTGGGATTTTAATGGATACAGGAAATCTTGTCCTGAAACTTGGTGAAGGTATTTTGTGGCAGAGCTTTGATTATCCTTCGGACATGTTTGTGCCGGGCATGAAAATAAGCTTAAATCACAGAACCCACAAAGAAATTAGTCTCACTTCGTGGTTAGATGAAGAAGATCCACAAACGGGGCTGTTTACTTATGGTATAGACCCTAGAGGTGTTCTGCAGTCCTTAATCAGGAAGTCGTCTTTTCCATATCTTCGGACAGATGTTTGGGATGGTAGTCCCACATATGTAGCACTTAATAGCAGTGGAAAGTATTTTGCATATATCACAATGGGCATCAATGATGATGAAACCTATTTTACCCTTAGTATCTCAGATAACTCTATTCATTTGAGGTATCAGTTACTCCCTAGTGGGAAATTGCAGCTTCTTGAATGGCGCAACACTGGGTGGGTTGTTTTGGCGGCAGCACCTGAAGATAAATGCGATTACTATGCTCGTTGTGGACCATACGGTAGCTGTGTTTGGAGCAGCCCCTCTTTGTTATGCAAGTGTTTGACGGGCTTCAAGCCCAAAAATCAGCAAGAGTGGGACACAGGGAACTGGACTGAAGGTTGTGCATACCTAAAGGAGATAAAATGCAATGAAGATGGATTTTTGAGGCTGGGAGGAATGAAATTACCGGATAATTCTATCTGGTTGGGTAATTTGAATTCGAGTGCATGTAAAGTTGAATGCCTCGTGAACTGTTCATGTAGTGCTTATGCTTTTGCCAATTTAAGCATAGGGAATTCAACAAGGTGTTTGCATTGGTATGGCGAATTGATTGATCTGGTGCAGAACATTACACCAGGACAGGATATTTATATACGCCTTGATAGCTTAGAGTTGGGTATGATTCTTTCTCGTATCCAGGACCATTGTTTAATTCACAACCATGCGTTTGTTATTTGCAGGTTCTCCCATTCCTCCCTTTTGCCAAGCAAAGAAGAAATTAAAAAAAAAAAAAAAAAGGGTCATGTCAATTGTTATGCCAACCGAAACTCATTATGTTATGAAAATTGATGTGGCCTTGTTGGATATTGCAGTTGGAACTGGAAAGTCTGGTAGCTTAAAGGACGAAAACAAACATCAGAAAGCAATTGTAGCCGCTGCTGTTTGCATGGGATTGCTCTTTCTTGGTGTAGCTGGTTACTACTTGTGGAGAAAAAGAGTAGAGCACAAAGGTTGAAATCCGCACATGCACATATACACGACGATGCTATGATATGCACGTCAGCACTTGAGCATAATTATCAGTAGTGCATGTATCTTCTTCTTGTTCATACTTATTCTTGATATATTCATGTTGAAAGCAGGACAATTGAAGGGAGATATGCCTTTCAGGACTTTTGAAGCAGATGAAATTGAAAATATTGATTCTGAGCTCTTTACCTTCAACCCCAGAAGTATATTAGCTGCTACAAACAACTTTTCGGAGGCAAATAAACTTGGAGAGGGTGGTTTCGGCCCTGTTTACAAGGTAGTAACTATCCCATGTTCCCTTGCACTTGGTCTTGCTGGACTCGCAACAGAACATTTTTCTGTTTTTTGCACTATGGTAGTTGTGTGCCTAAATAGATGATACTTTCTCTACTTTTTATTTTTCTGTAAGGGACAATTGCCTGGAAACCAAGAAGTAGCAATAAAGAAGCTTTCCAAGAAATCACTGCAAGGACTTGAAGAGTTCATGAATGAGTTAAAACTAATTGCCAAGCTCCAACACAGGAATCTTGTTAGGCTTTTAGGCTGCTGTGTTCATGGGGAGGAAAGGATGTTGATTTATGAGTACATGCCCAATCTAAGCTTGGACAAATTTCTATTCGGTACAACGACAATCTCTCTCCAATTTGAACTGTTCTTGATTTTTCCTAGTGATAAAAGGAAAACTATTGCCATTTGAGTGTGTATATAACATTTCTGATAGCATCTGCTTCCAGATCCATTGAAACAGGCAAATCTTGATTGGCACAAACGCCTTCAGATCATTGAAGGTATTGCTCAAGGACTTCTTTATCTCCACAAGTATTCTAGATTGAAAGTTATTCACAGGGACCTAAAAGCCGGTAATGTTTTATTGGATGGAACAATGAATCCTAAAATTTCTGATTTTGGGATGGCAAGGATTTTTGGAGTAAACCAAACTGAGGCAATTACAAACCGGGTCATGGGAACATAGTAAGTGCAAACAGAAGCACATGTTTTTAAGTTCATGAAAAATATCTTTGATTACGTTGGTATCATCTTCTGCATTTCTGAAATTGCATTTGCTCTCTCCTGATGCAGTGGCTACATGCCACCAGAATATGCTTTAAATGGACAGTTCTCTGAAAAATCAGATGTTTTTAGCTTTGGAGTTCTATTGTTAGAGATTGTGAGTGGTAAGAGGAGCATTGGTTTCTATAATCATGAAGGCCCTCATTCCCTTCCAGGATTGGTGAGTACCAAATAGCATTTCTTGTTAATTAACAAAAGCAATAAGCTAGAATTTAAAAATCTTCTAATGATTCACACTAAAACCATACGTACTATGGACTGTGGATGGGTCCAGGCATGGGAATTGTGGAGCAATGATAGAGCTGCGGAGCTGATCGACCCATCAATAAGACAAACATGTGACCATCAAGAAGTGGTAAAGTGTGTTCATTTGGGACTTCTGTGTGTTCAAGAGTCTCCATTGGGACGCCCAACAATGTCTTCAGTAGTTCTCATGCTGGGACATGAGACTACACTGCTTCCATCGCCCAGAGAACCAGCCTTTTCTCGTATTTTTAAGGCCTATGATTCCTCTCCAGGACATGGTTCCTGTTCAAATAATGAGTTGACTATAAGCAGTATAAGTGCTCGATAGACTGGTACCTCAAAATTAAAGAAGTTTTTCTAGCATGATCATACACCCTTGTCACTTAGATAAAAACAGTGTAGCGTCTGTGCATGCGTATGACTCTTGTAAGAAACAGCTACTACTTTTTCTGTCGATTTTCTTTAAGCCTCGAATCTTGAGATTTCTGTGACTGTTTATTAGCACATGCCACTTTCAATTCTTGAAATTGATTGTCGCCTTTATTGTACAATGATACTCTCTTGCATTTTTCATTACACCCTTTCAGAGGTGTAGATTCTTCTGTAGCACAGAACCTGCGTCCTGGAGCTTAGTAAAGGTAAACAGCTGCGGGATTATGTAGGCATAAGTATGGAAGATGCTACAAATGACTAAAGTCTCTATAAAATTGTGCCATATGATTTTGGACCTGTTTACAAGGTATAATGTACATTATTATTGCAGATTACTCCGGTGACTCCAAAGGGTAAGTCTTCAATAATTTGAGATTTTTTGAGGGGACTCGAAGATTTCTAGAAGCCAGCAGCCGACACTTGCCAAAATAGGGTTTACACGGACCTCCTTACTGGGCATCAATTGTGTGAAAGAAGGCTGCTTTAACTTGCACAGGCGACACCAGTGCCAGCTGTTTTACCTGGTGTTGATGTATATTACCAAGAGATCATAAATCTCACTAGTACTATGGTTGGTGTGGTTAATGAATATGGGGTGAAAAAAAATGCCCAACAACTTGCACCCGTAATTCAGCAGGAGAATAAGCAACAACAAGAGCTGTAAAATGCATATACTAATTTTTTTTTTTTTTTTTTTCTCTATCTGGCATCAAGAATCAGATCAAATGTGACACAATCTGGAACAAAAACAAAAAGGAATTCCAACTTGTGCATTGAAAACAAATTTTCGCAGATCACTTGCAATCACCACAGGCGAAAATCTAGTTTCTCGAAAGAGTTTGGATGTGATCCTGCACCATGTACTTGCCCGATTCAGTCTGCAGGGTTAGAATTGAAGACATCTACGGAGAGAATCAATGACAAAACAAAAACCATAATAACAGTTACTCGCTTGATATTCCAGGAGTTCTATTTCATAGTTAACCAATGACGCATACAAATTGCAAATGATCAATGTGCTCGAGGCAGAAAAAGAAACAATTAAATTTTAGCTGACTATCAACCTTTTATGGTGCTCAGAGTCTCCTTATTACTAGAAAAGAGGCAAGCACAACTCTGTGCCCTGCGTAACAATAACACTAGTATGCGTACATATAGGATAGAAGAGGTTGAAGACATCTACGGAGAGAATCAATGACAAAACAAAAACCATAATAACAGTTACTCGCTTGATATTCCAGGAGTTCTATTTCATAGTTAATCAATGACGCATACAAATTGCAAATGATCAATGTGCTCGAGGCAGAAAAAGAAACAATTAAATTTTAGCTGACTATCAACCTTTTATGGTGCTCAGAGTCTCCTTATTACTAGAAAAGAGGCAAGCACAACTCTGTGCCCTGCGTGCAATGCATGCGTGACAATAACACTAGTGTGCGTACATATAGGATAGGAGAGGGGTTGCTGACAAGGCGGTGGTGCTTGTGCTTGCAAAACTTTCCGGGCCCATATACAATGGGTGTACCCCAAAACTGGTGTGCGCACCAGGCTAAGGGTACTCGCACGAAGTTGCGTTGTTTTGAAAATTAGATCAGATTGACTGGTAGAACAAGTTTTAACCATTACCAACCCAACCTATAATCCAAAGGAACCTTGAAAACGTAACCCCTTCAACTCCTCTACTTCGGTAGAGTTGAGTACAAAACTAGCTAAAATTTCAAACCGATGTAAATCCAATGATCACACAAAATACAAATTAAAGAAACATGCTCAAATTCTCAAAACTAAGTAAATAAACATATGCCTCTTCCAGAGCTCCCTACATGCATCTCTTAATAAAAGTTTATGATTTTGCCCCCCTACAAATAACATATTCAAATTTCAGCTATTAATGTTACATCATACAAAAATACTTTTGTCAATTAAAAGATTCCTATGTTTTTGTAAATTTTGTGGAATAAATTATGAAGACATATTTCAGGATTTTTGACTTAATTAAGAGCAATTTTATCGTCTTTGCAACTTGCTTATATTTTTAGAAAAATCTTTTCCACAATTAAAAGATTCTCTTTTTTTTGTTAATTATTTTTAATGATGTGGGAGAAATTACAAACTATTTTTTTTATATAATTACAAACTATTTTTAAAATAGTTAAACACATTAAAATAATTAATATTTATTATATGTTTTATATTTAATAAATTATTTATTTAATTATATTTGTTATTTTAATTATTTTATAATTATTTATTATATATTTTATTTTTATAAAATAATTAATATTTATATAAAAATTCTTATTTTTTATATTTATATGTTTTTCAATTTTTATTTCATGTATTCTTACAAAAGTGTTTTTTTTTATATCATTTCATATCCATTTTTATTTTTCTATTTTCGTTTTTACACAACCTAAATTATTGATATTACTTTGGTATACTCCAACTCTTTTCTCTCTCACTCCCTCGTTCAGTTGAGTCTTTCTTAACAATGGACTCAATAGGCATGCCTTTGCTCGAGATTTCCAATCGAATTAGATAATTTTTCATTTTGTACAATAAAAAACAAAATTGGTTTCGATATTATGATAGTTTCAATGTTAATTTTAAAATTGAAAGATTCTTATTCTAAAATGATTGTAACTCAGTTTCATTTGTTGTTTTTGTTCGTTTAGATTTTTGTTCCGGTTGTTGTACAACTTTTTATTGTTCATTCAATTTTTTTTTTAATGATTTTAAGGTGTTTTAAGATTTATTCAAGATTTAGTTTTTGTTTATGATTCCATAATTTTTCGAAGATTTTAATTTTAGTTCGAATTCTAATTTTAAAAAAGAAATCAAGAATTAGAATTAAAGGAGTGGCCCAGCATTCTGATTCCAAAGTTTCGATTTGCTTCTGATTCTTTTTATTAAGTTTTGTTTCTCGATTGGTTTATAATTCGATAACAAAACCTTAAACATAGCTAGACTAAGGATTCATTCTTACTTTTCTCGTGTTGCCTTAATAATGGATAATATATTATTTACTGCTATTTGATTTTAATGAAAAATGTGTGAACTTAAATTTCAGGCTGAAAAATATTTTTCTTATTAACATGTTAATCTTAAGAATATATTTTTTCTAATAAAAATTTGTTATTTTTACAATCTGTTCGCCTACCTTTTTATATATACAAGATAATAATTTTGTTAGCTTTTATATTATAAAAATTACAGATGAACAAGACTAAATCGAATTAAAGTTATATTTTAAAATAATTGATGCTACCTCCATAGATAATCCTTTCCCATCTCCATGGATAACCTTTTCCCATCAGGAATGGTGCTTCCCAATGAAAAAGACAAATTGGGAACTTTCTTTGATCCCATAAGAAAGTTCTGGTGGCCTTAATATCAAATTTCTCTTTTACTTCGCTCTCTTTCAATTTTTTTTTTTCTTCATAATTGACATTTAAGTTATTTAATTAATTTAGTTCAAATATTATGATACTAAATTTAAAGATAGATTCTCTTAAAATCTTTTTTTTTTATATTTTAAAACCTCGAATTCAAAATTTTAATACTAAAATACTTCTTATATTAACCCAAATTAAGGTTATACCATCCGATTAAAAAATAAAACAATAAAATATTTCATGTCTAAAATTTAATTTGAGTTGTTTGGTCAACGCACCAATCTTAAAGCCACCTGCAAATCGAATTGAGTGAATAGAGATTGTACCCCAAAATTCTTTGGTAGACTTAGCACTCTCTCGGGTAGGGTTGACCATAGTTCGGTTCGAACCATGAATCGAATCGGAATCGAAAACTCAAAAATCAAATCAGAATCATCTTTTCGGTTCTAGTCCCAAAACAAGAGATATATGGTTTTGTTTCGGTTCCTAATTTTTAAATCTGGAACTGAACAGTAACCGAAACCGGAACCAAGTCTTTTTTTTTTGTTGAAATCATAATTGATTTTTTGAAAATAAGTAGTTTTTATTTTTGAACAAATACTGAACTTATTAAAATTTTCATTATTGTGTCACAATCATAACAATAAATATACATAAAAATCAAAATTATTTAAAATTAAAATTTTTATTATTGTATCGTAACAATCAATATGCACAAAAATCAAAATCATTCAAAACTTAAAATTTTTATTATTGTGTCACAATCACGATAAAAAATATACACAAAAATCAAAATTATTCAAAATTCAAAATTTTTATTATTGTGTCACAACAATCAATATGCATAATTATCAAAATTATTCAAAATTTAAAATTTTCATTGTTGTATCACAATCATACATACACAAAGATCAAAATCATTTAAAATTTAAAATTTTTATTATTGTCATAACAATAAATATGCACAAAAACCAAAGTCATTTAAAATTTTTATTATTGTGTTCTTTTTTTTTGGTTTGGTGATGAGAATTTGTTGTTTAAATATATTTCAATAAAAATGTTTTTACAATAAATGTTTGATTTAAAAAGTTACATAAAACAAATAAATCGATTTAAGTCAAATCCCCACATATAAAACTTGAGTTTAAGTATAATTTAAATACAAGATAATTTAAGTTAAAATAAATCGATCGAATTCATTAATTGAAAAGCAAAATAGTTAAATCGACCTAATAAAAGAATTAGAGAATTAAAATTAAATAATTTCAATTTCAATTTGAAACGGTTTGAACCGAAACCGTTAATAAGAGGTTCGGTTCTGATTCTAATAGATGATAAATCGGAACCGTTGATTCTAGAATCGGGATCAAATCGTGAGGAATTGAAACAAAAACCGTTGATAACCGATTCAATTACGGTTTCATTGGATGATGATTCGAAACCGACGGATCGAAACCGGTGATTCCGAAGCCATTGTCACCCCCTACTCTCAAGCCTACAATTCAACTTGTAACGAAGAAGACGAAGCCAAATAAATACCGAAGCCCAACAACTATTTACCACTATGGTATAAGTTGACTCCCCCCGCACAAGCCGAACCTTGGTTTTGAAGGATGGCCCATCTATACCTATACCAATAATTAATTGCACTACTAGAAAAATAACTTCATCGCTGACAAATCCGTCGTTGAAAATCTCTTTTTCCGTCGCTAAATTCATTGCTAAAAGTGACCCCGCTAATTTTTAGTGACGGATTTTTTTCTGTCACAAATATCAGTGTTGGATTAACAACCAAAAAACTCCATCACTAATATTAGTGACGAAAAAAAATCCGTCACTGATATAAAAAAAATTGGAAAAATTTTGAAAAAATCAGAGACGAAATTTTTTCTGTCGCTGATATTTGAGCACATTTTTAACTCTCAGGATAGGCTCCACACGCTCTGCCATGTACACCCACCCAGCCTGAGCCCGGCCCGGACCGCACACATGCCCCTGTGCTGACTTGTTTAATCATGCATAAAATTCCTCCACCATGCACTCCGCCATGTACACCCGCCCCCGCCCGAGCCCGGCCTGGCTTGTACACCCGCCCCTGTGCTGACTTGTTTAATCATGCATAAAATTCCTCCACCGCGTCCGTTGAGCCTCGAATCTGCGCACAAGCAAAAGTTATAAGACACCACAACCATCACACCACATTAGACTCTCTTACCATATATATATATATATTTTTATTTCTTCTCTTCATCATACTCTTTTTAATAATAATAAAATAAATTAAAATGATACTTTATTATAAAATAATAATAATAAAATATTACAAAAATGAAATAATAAAATGATATTTATTATAAAATAAAAATAATAAAATAATAATTTAAAATAAAATATTACAAAATTTTAAAAAATAAAATAATATTATTTTTTCACAAAATAATATAAAAAGAAAAGGAAAAGGAATTATTAAATAAAAATTTAAAATTTAAAATTAAAAAAAGTAAAAAATTAAAAAATTAAAAAATTAAAAAAATCTATCGGTAATCCGTCGCTAAATTTTCCGTCGGTAATCCGTTGTTAAAATTTCCGTCGCTAATTTTTTCATCGCTAATCCATCACTGATATCTATATTTATTTTTTTATTTTTTATTTTTTATCCTTCTCTACTATACTGATGGATTAGCGACGGAAATTTTTCGTCGCTAAATATTCCGTAGGTAATCCGTCACCGATGCGTTTAACAATTTTTTTTTCCATGGACCACTATAGCAACAGATTAGCAACGGAAATATTTCCGTCGCTGATTCATCACTAATCTCTCGGTATTTAGTTCGACATTAATCTATCGCAAATCCGTCATTATTACCGACGGATTTTTTTCCTTCGGTAATTTTTCGTTACTGATAGCGTATTTTCTAGTAATGTTGGTTCGATAATTAGATATTGATATTTCTTAAATAAATTTTAGAATTTAAGTTTATGTATAATAAAAATAAATATCGAAAAAGTTTTATCTTTTTTAAGGTTCAATTCAGTTCGAAACATATTTAATTAGATTTAACATATGATAATTTATTAAAAATATATATATATATATATATATATGGTCCTGTTATGTTCTAAGAGTTCTAGCCGAAGGAGTTAAGAAAATATTGAAGATTTTAAAAATATTATTAAAATTCTTTAAAATATATTTTATTTCGTAAGAATTAAAACCCTCTCTTCTTGTACCCACTAGATTTTACTTCATCCCCTGACATAAATTTTTAACTTTCTCCGACGAAAGCCCCACAGAATCAAAGTCAAAATTAAAGAGATTCTGGCCTTTCTGGGTTTTACTGTAGTTGTTGTCAGAGAGAGAGAGAGAGAGAGAGAGAGGTTTAGGCCTTTCAGAGAGGATAAATCCTAAACCATCGCATATCCCAAATTGCGGTCCATGTAAAAAGCATATAAAAGAAGACTCAACAGTTCTCCACCAATTTTTGTCAAACGTTGGTTTTTCCTCCGACCAAATGAATTGCCACAAACTCATCCTAAAACTAAAAATATAAAAAAAATGTAGGCACTTGCGCGTAATAAACCTGTGTAAAGCTTGAATGTCTATGGTCAATATTGAATTAGTTCATTAACTTAGAACAAAAACAAATTGGTCAACAGGCATCATCTGGCTGTTTGAAGGTAAAAAAATCAACCTTCAATTTTTATGGCATTGATTAACCATCAATCGAACCAATCATGTCAAAAAATATTATGTATTATCAAAATTAAATCAATTATTAAAAAATATTATGTATTAAAATAAATCAAAAATCGATTTAATTTTAAAAATATCCGACTTTAGTCATTTACATATTATAACAATAAGCTTTTTTTAATATAAAATCAATATATTATAATATTTTATTAAAATAATAAATCATTATAATTTTATATTATTGTTATTGTTTCATATTTTTTTGCATCAAAACAAAACAAAAACCTATTGGTTGGATGGGCATTTATACGAGAGGGGATTGCCCTGATGAAGCCCTCATGAAAGAAAGAAAATATCAATCCTTGAATCATTCCAAAGAATGGATGTAAGTCACGATGCTGACACGAAACCTAATTAAGATAACTTTTTTGGGTGGGAAACCAAACTCTTATATGTAGCTGACAACTGACAAATCCCTTTGGACACTTTCATAGGCCTTTTCCGGATCCACTTTGATGGTCGTTGACTCTCTTTTCCGTTTTTGCTTTCTTATTGAATTAACTATAATTTTTTTTATATATTTTATCCATCGATATTTAAGTTTCCTCCGACTAATCTAATGTGAATATTATGAAATCTATTTAGAAATTGACTCTCTCAAATTATTTTTTTTTACTCTCTGAGTTCGAACTCGAGATTTTTTAGTAAGAAAATAGAATACACGATTATTCCATCCGAAAGAGTTTGATTGAATTAACTATATCTTGAGCCATCACAATGTTGCTATACATAATTCAAATCTTTTAGATTGAGTGGTCGGACACTCTACTCTCTTAACTAGAAATCTCGAATTCGAATCATGAGAATAACGAAAAAAGATTTGGGAGAGCGAACCCCTAAATGAGTCATAATGCTTGAAGCGGATTAATCAGACAAAATCCAGATACCGATGGTGAAAAAAAAAAAATACAAACAAGTAAACAAAGATTGTTGTCTATACTTTGCCTACCCGGGACGAGACTGCAGTGCGAGGAATCCAAGAGAGCTAGATATATCTATATTTTAACAAAGGAGGGTATTGTTTTAGGGAAGGGAGATAAAAGCTCGAACTGGTCTCAGGTCATAAGAGAAGTTTTTGGTACCGCTAGATTTAAGGGCTCTTGGCGGGATCTATGCGTTTGGGAGCAAATACTTCATATGTAGGATTTGGGTGCAAATACTTCATATGATTGCATACAACTTCAGCAAGCACTTTATAGACAACATTGCAAAGGCCAACACAGGATTGAATTGATGAACAGACTGACATCGAAGACTTAGGAATTAAGGTTGTGAGTGTGGTGCCCAAGATTGAGAGCTTCTTGAACAAATAACAGCAGCCTAGGACCCAAATATGCCAGAACTTATAAAAAAAGGGGGAACAACCATCTGGGCCTGATGCCGAAAACAGCCTTTCTAAGGCTCCTGATCCGTTATTCTTGGGCTTGAAACAAAGGGAAAATTGCAAGAATTAGGCCCACACATTGGTCCAAATTTTTTGGGTCCAACCAATCAAAGTCATTGACAGGTTGGTTTTGTTTTTTAGCTCGAGGCTTGAAACAAGGGAAAATTGCAGGAATTAGGCCCACACATTGGTCCAAATTTTTTGGGCCCAAGCAATCAAAGTCATTGACAGGTTGGTTTTGTTTTTTAGCTTGAGTTTTCTCTTAATATGACTTTGTTCAATCGTTCCCTTCCTTTCACTCATTGAATTTTTACACAGATTTTATGTGGTATCCAATATCTTTGCATAAAAGTAATCATAGTAGATTTCAATTCAATTATGGTTGCCTAAAAAGTCGACTTCAAAGTCCTCCGAGTGCCTTCCTGGTTGTTACCTTAATATTTCTCTCTCTGTTATGTTTCTGCCTGGAGCAGAAATAGCAGAACGAATTACAATGAAAGAGATGCAAGGAAAATCGTTGATTGGGTGGCTTAATGTTCTTGGATTTCTTATTACTCTATTTGTTTCTTCCTTGAAATTTTTGACAGGTGTGGACGACAACATAGTACCAGGAACATTTCTTAGTTCAAACCAGACTATGGTTTCAGGAGGTGGGACTTTTGCCTTGGGCTTCTTCAGTCCTGAAAATTCTACTAAAAGCTATCTAGGAGTATGGTATAACAATATTGCTCAAAAGACGGTGATTTGGGTTGCAAATAGAGAATCTCCTCTAGCACAAAACTCTTCAAACACTTTCTTAATAGGCAACGATGGGAATTTTCTTATCTGGGACAGCGCAAGAAATGCTAAATGGTCATCAAATGTATCGATTTCTAAGTCCACTTCAAAGAATACCTCTGGGATTTTATTGGATACAGGAAATCTTGTCCTGAAAGTTGGTGAAGATATTTTGTGGCAGAGCTTTGATTATCCTTCGGATATGCTTGTGCCAGGCATGAAAATAAGCTTAAATCACAGAACCCACAAAGAAATTAGTCTCACTTCGTGGTTAGATGAAGAAGATCCACAAACCGGGCTGTTCACTTGTGGTATAGACCCTAGAAGTTTTCTGCAGCTCTTAATCTGGAAGTCGTCTTTTCCATATGTTCGGTCAGATGTTTGGGATGGTAGTCCCACAGACGTAGTAGTTAATAGCAGGAGAATGTATATTGCATATATCAACAGGGGCTTCAATGATGATGAAATCTTTATTATCTTTGATATCTCAAATAATTCGATTCATTGGAGGTATCAGTTACTCCCTAGTGGGAAATTGCAGCTTCTTGAATGGCGCAACATTGGGTGGGTTGTTTTGGCGGCAACACCTGAAGATGAATGCGATTACTACGCTCGTTGTGGACCATACGGTAGCTGTGTTTGGAGCAGCTCCTCTTTGTTATGCAAGTGTTTGACGGGCTTCAAGCCCAAAAATCAGCAAGAGTGGGACGCAGGGAACTGGACTGAAGGTTGTGCATACCAGAAGGAGATAAAATGCAATGAAGAAGGATTTTTGAGGCTGGAAGGAATGAAATTACCGGATAATTCTATTTGGTTGGGTAATTTGAATTCGACTGCATGTAAAGTTGAATGCCTCAAGAACTGTTCATGCACTGCTTATGCTTATGCCAATTTAAGCATAGGGAATTCAACAAGGTGTTTGCATTGGTATGGCGAATTGATTGATCTTGTGCAGAACATTACACCAGGACAGGATATTCATATACGCCTTGAGAGCTCAGAGTTGGGTATGCTTCTTTCTCGTACCCAGGATCATTGTTTAACGCACAACCATGTGTTTGTTATTTGCAGGTTGCCCCATTCGTCCCTTTTGCCAAGCAAAGAAGAAATTAAATAAAAAAAAAAGTCGTGTCAGTTGTTATGCCAAATGAAACTCATTATTTATGAAAATTGATATGGCCTTGTATAATGCAGTTGGAACTGGAAATTCTGGTAGCTTAAAGGACAAAAACAAGCATCAGAAAGCAATTGTAGCAGCTGCTGTTTGCATGGGATTTCTCTTTCTTGGTGTAGCTGGTTACTACTTGTGGAGACAAAGAGTGGAGCACCAAGGTTGAAATCCGCACATACACATCTGCACGCTCATGCTACAATATGCTCGTCAGCACGAGCATAATTATTGATAGTGCATGTATCTTCTTCTTGTTCATACTTATTCTTGATATATTCATGTTGAAAGCAGGACAATTGAAGGGAGATATGCCTTTGAGGACTTTTGAAGCAGATAAAATTGAAAATATTGACTCTGAGCTCTTTACCTTTGCCCCCAGAAGTATATTAGCTGCTACAAACAACTTTTCGGAGGCAAATAAACTTGGAGAGGGTGGTTTCGGCCCTGTTTACAAGGTAGTAACTATTCCATGTTCCCTTGCACTTGGTATTGCTGGACTCGCAACAGAACATTTTTCTGTTTTTTGCACTATGGCAGTTTTGTGCTTAAATAGATGATCCCTTCTCTACTTTTTATTTTTCTGTAAGGGACTATTGCCTGGAAACCAAGAAGTAGCAATAAAGAGGCTTTCCAAGAAATCACAGCAAGGACTTGAAGAGTTCATGAATGAGTTAAAACTAATTGCCAAGCTCCAACACAGGAATCTTGTTAGGCTTTTAGGCTGCTGTGTTCATGGGGAGGAAAGGATGTTGATTTATGAGTACATGCCCAATCAAAGCTTGGACAAATTTCTATTCGGTACAACTACAATCTCTCTCCAATTTGAACTGTTTTTGATTTTTCCTTGTGATAAAAGGAAAAATATTGCAATTTGAGTGTGTATATAACTTTTCTGATAGCATCTGCTTCCAGATCCATTGAATCAGGCAAATCTTGATTGGCACAAACGCCTTCAGATCATTGAAGGTATTGCTCAAGGACTTCTTTATCTCCACAAGTACTCTAGATTGAAAGTTATTCACAGGGACCTAAAAGCCGGTAATGTTTTATTGGATGGAGCAATGAATCCTAAAATTTCTGATTTTGGGATGGCAAGGATTTTTGGAGTAAACCAAACTGAGGCAATTACAAACCGGGTCATGGGAACATAGTAAGTGCAAACAAAAGCACTAGTTTTTAAGTTCATGAAAAATATCTTTGATTACGTTGGTATCATGTATGCATTCTGTATCCATTTTTATTTCTGAAATTGCATTTGCTCTCTCCTGATGCAGTGGCTACATGCCACCAGAATATGCTTTAAATGGACAGTTCTCTGAAAAATCAGATGTTTTTAGCTTTGGAGTTCTATTGTTAGAGATTGTGAGTGGTAAGAGGAGCACTGGTTTCTATCATCATGAAGGCCCTCATACCCTTCTAGGATGGGTGAGTACCAAATAAGATTTCTTGTTAATTAACAAAAGCAATAAGCTAGAATTTAAAAATCTTCTAATGATTCACTCTAAAAACATACGTATTATGGATTGTGGATGGGTCCAGGCATGGGAATTGTGGAGCAATGATAGAGCTGCGGAGCTGATTGACCCATCAATAAGACAAACATGTGACCATCAAGAAGTGGTAAAGTGTGTTCATTTGGGACTTCTGTGTGTTCAAGAGTCTCCATTGGGACGCCCAACGATGTCTTCAGTAGTTCTCATGCTGGGAAATGAGACCACATTGCTTCCATCTCCCAGAGAACCAGCCTTTTCTCGTATTTTCAAGGCCTATGATTCCTCTCCAGGACTTGGTTCCTGTTCAAATAATGAGTTGACTATGAGTAGTATAAGTGCTCGATAGATTTGTACCTCAAAATTAAAGAAGTTTTTCTAACATTATCATACTCCCTGGTCATTTAGATAAAAACTGTGTAGTGTCTGTGCATGCCTATGACTCTTGTAAGAAACGGCTACTACTTTTTCTGTCGATTTTCTTTGAGCCTCGAATCTTGAGATTTCTTTGACTGTTTATCAGTACGCGGCACTTTCAATTCTTGAAATTGATTGTTGCCTTTATTGTACGATGGTACTCTCTTGCATTTTTCATTACACACTTTCAGAGGTGCAGATTCTTCTGTAGCACAGAACCTGCGTCCTGGAGCTTAGTAAAGGTAAATAGCTGCGGAATTATGTAGGCGTAAGCATGGAAGATGCTACAAATGACTAAAGTCTCTATAAACTCGTGCCATATGATTTTGGACCTGTTTTCAAGGTATAATGTACATTATTATTGCAGATTACTCTGGTGACTCAAAAGTCTTCAATAATTTGAGATTTTTTTACTACTCTCTCTCGCGAACGCTCCGAGTACTCATCCCACCCAAACCTTTCGCCAGATTGTTCGAGCAGCTCTCGTACGCTGCTCGACCAGGTAAGTAGTCTCTCCCCCCCTTCTCTCTCTCCCCCTCTCCCTCTCTCTCTTCCCCCCTTCGCTTCTATCTCTACCTTAACTTCTGACCTGGCTCTGCTGCTCCCGCCTGAACCTGAACATTTGTCGAACCAGAACTAGATCTCTCCCTTCGCTTCGGATCTGACCACCTACAGGGGCAGATCTTTCTCTCCCTTCGCTTCAGACCCTAGATCCGTAACTCAGAAACCCCAGATCAGTTCCTCCCCAGTTCAAATCCGCCCTCCGCAAGCTCCAACCCTCTCAGATCTGTCCCTTGCCGACCAGATTAAGTAGTTTCTCTCTCTCTCTTTATCGCTCCATCTCTCTCTCTCTCTCTATATCTCCCTTAGTCCATCGTCCTGCTACTCTCTTTCTCTATCTCTCCCATCTCTCCCATTGTAGATCCGCGCCTCCCACATATGTGCTTCTCTGCGGATCCCGGCGTGTCTTCTCTGTGCTGACCATCCACACTATCCGAGTCTGTTACCCTAACCTCTACATTGACATATTAACGTTAGTGCTACTAATACTACCATTACTAGTATTAGCAATATTTTTTATTACTATCATTATTATTATTATTATTACTAGTATTATTATCACTTTATTTAATTTGTTTATGTTTTCTTAATTCGTTTTATATATTATTATTTGAAAAACTCCGTTGGTGTATCGTTAAACAATCAAAAATAAAATATCTATTTCAAACAATACGAATATAGCGCGAGTAGGGTCGTATCCACAGAGAACGGTAGATTTATCTCTTTTAAGGAAAATGAAAATATGGGGGGTTTTGATAAAATAATCTAAAATAACTAAGCAAACAAATTAATAAAAATTAACTACAATAAAATGATGAGAAAATATCAATTAAAGGAAAAGATGTCAATTAAGATAAAATCTAACCAAATGAGTTATTTCCGCCTTGATGTATTTGATTGATCATCGATACAAAAATTACTCGATATTATGCGAATAAATTGGTTATAGCCGCTAAATACCACGAAACGACCAATCTCTCCGTACTTCTTCGGTAATCAAGATATCATCGTTAATTACTTCCCTAATCGAAAGACAACCCAAGAGACTCTCGTTGGATTTAATGTTCCGACAGCATTAAGATCTAGAGAGACCCAATTCTAATCAGTAAATTCCAACCTGGATTTATTTAAATTAGGTTACCTAATCTCTTGACATAAATCCTATCGCTTGCGAGACCATAAAATTATGTCAATTACCACTCCATTAAAAATACACAAACTTTGCTATTTTTAAATGGTTGTAGAGTATTCTAGGGTTATTAAATATAGGCCTCTATTTAACAATCCCAAAACAATCATAAACACTAAGCATAGAGATTAAATAAATACTCACAAATATCAAGCAAATAAGATCATTTAGATCTCACAATCATCATTTATCAAGACTTCAATAATCTTTTGACTAGAAAAGAAATTAAAATGAAAACATAATGAAAGAAAAACTCACAATAAAATAAATGTTGCTTCTAAGAAAATAAAGAAAAGAACAAGGAATTCTCCCGGCTGAAGGCTGCTACTGTAGACGTGAATAGTATTGCCCCCAAGGGGCTGCCCGGCTGCCTCCTCCAAGGTTCTCTCCAAGGTTTGGAATACTGCTATATATATATATGAGTAGAAACCCTAAAGAATATAGGATTTTTCCTATTTATAAAAAGTAAATATTTCTAACCTTAATAACTACTAAATAAATAAAAAGAAAGTAAAAAGTAAAAAGTAAAATTCCTAAAACATAATATCTAACAAATTTACATCTTTAAAAATTTCTTTTCCTAAATATTAGGAATGGAATAAAATTCTTCAATATCTTCAATTCCATCCCAACTTTCTCTTGAATGCGTAATTGGGAAAGGAAATTTTTACTGCAGTAAATCTTCAAAATATCTTACTTGCCTCTTGAAATCCACGTGCCCACGTGCTAATGAAAGAGTATTGCTGTCCAATTTTCCATATTTTACAAAATTGCTCCAATTTAGCAGATTTTTCTTCATTTTCCATAATAAGTCTCCTCCTAAATCAAATGTCACAAAACATAAATATTAGTGTAATATTTATTCAAAAATAATACAAAATCAATCGCAAATATTACACTTATTTAAGCTCTATCAAATTCCCCCACACCTGGATGATACTTGTCCTCAAGTATCTCTAACTAAAATAAAATTAAAACTATCCAACCTATTTTTTTCTTCCAAGCATCCAAGTTAACAATTACTATAAAAGTCAAACAGAAAACACAATCGAAACAACAAGTATTTCACAGCATTCTGCACTAAAACAACCTCTACATGTCTCAACAGTCACTTATGAAATCAAAACAACAAGATTCGACAATCCTCTCCAAGGGATCACTCTAATGCACTCGAAAGGGTGAAGAATATTTCAATAACACTCAAATCAACATATTGGAATTGACATTACCATATGCTTGCAAATATATCAAATCTCCACCACTTAAAAATTAGAATTTCATGTATCAATTAAAAGGTCTTTTATTTGGTTGTAATGGGGTTTGGGTAAAATGTAGGATAAGGGGATATTTAAGGGTTAAAAACGTACCAAAAGAAATATATAATTAACTACATAATTCTCATAATATCGATTGATCTTTGTCTCAAGCAATCAATAAACAAAATTTGACTTCTTGCTCTTCAAATATATAGCCAACAGCAAACAATATACAAGATGTCAAATGATTTCTCAATTTTTCATAATTGAAGTATAAATAAATTTTCAATCAAAATACAATACTTCTTTTTCTCATCTTTTTTTTTTCTTTTCTTTTTTTCTTCTTTTTTTCAGCATTTTCTTTTTTTTTCTTGCTTTTTTTTTTCGAACATATATCATCTTCATGAAAATGTCAATATCAAAATTCTAATCATCATCTTCCTATTGAAGCGAACATAAAACCAAAATCATGCAATTAAATATATATACCTTTGGTACTAGGGTTTGAAACGAAAGCTAAAATCAAAGGTTAAGTGTTGTATTGAGTGGGTTTTAAAGAAGAAAAAAGGTAAAGGCTCAAATTGGGTAACTAAGGGTTTATAAAATCAGGGTATGGATTTTAAGAAAACCAAAAATGGGGTAAAATCTAAGTGTCTTTATCATTTCAATGCATAAAATTCTATAATGTGGTCTCGAAATGCATAACAATGCAAGTTCTAGAATGTACAATCCAAGTGTGATAATCACTCATCAAGAAAAAATAATCTCGAGCACAAAAAATGAATTTGCTCGTTTATGGCTCAAAACCTCACTTTTTAAGTAGGGTTTGTGTCAAATCTTGCATGTTCATCATTCAAAGAAAACTATTAAAGACATGAGCAGCCATTTCAAGCACAAAAACCATTGATACAAGCCATTTTTCATATATCTCTAGCCAACCAAATAGCATACATCAACAAAGAAAGCTCAGAATTTTTTTTTTTCATTTTTTTTCATTTTTGAAGAAACAAAATTTAAACTAATAAAAAAAACAAATATAGTGTCAAAAACCAAAACAAAGAGAAAAACACCTAACATCCCCCCACACCTAAATCATACATTGTTCTCAATGTATGCTCAAGTTAAGAGAGATAAAAAATAAAAAAAAATGTATAAATAAATCAAATAAAATAAAAAAAACAAAGAACAAATAACAAATAACGAAGAAATAAAAGAGAAAAGTGAGAACAATACTCCCTTAGGGTAGAGTGGAGAATGGAGGAACAATTCTAACGAACTCGAGAAAAGAGCTATGACGTGGGCACATCAAGTATTTCGGTCCATTATTGAGGCTTCAAGGGGGAGAGAGCCCTAAAAAAAATAAAATGCAAGTGTTAAAATAAAAGTGAAATTCGCCCTTCTCTCTCTCTCTTTTTTTTTTTTCAGAAGTGATGTGTGGTTAGGACGTGAGCACGCTCTAAATAAAGAGTGTTTCTGGTCATGCAGTGAAATGTACGCTCCTTTGACAGAAATGGAATTCACTTAGGGCGTGGGCACGCCATAAGCAAGGAGCAAAGCTGTCCATGTGATCTGTGTGGGTAGCAATGGATTTGGCTTAAGGCGTGGGCACGCCTTAAGCAACGAGTACTTCTGGACTTTTTTTTTTAAACCTAAATCAAGGATCAATACTAAATCAAATCAACATAAATGAGAATAAATAAACAAAAATAAAAATAAAAATAAACATAAAGAAAGTATTGGGTTGTCTCCCAATAAGCGCCTTTGTTTCATGTCTTTGGCTCGACATGATCTTCTCTTTTCAACCTCGCTCAAACATCGGTCCGGTCCATTTTGACTTTAACTTGCCTGGAATGAATTTCAATCTTAAATTGAAATGAAGGACTTTATGGCCTACCATAAATCGTTTCCGATGTGGGAGTTTGTCTTGAAAAAATTTATCCTATTGTGCAAAATTATTTGTAAAATTCTTTTCAAACACAAAATTCAATTTATTTTGCACAAAAGAGTCATGAACAGTGAAGTCCATCTCCTTCTCATCATCTTATTCCTTGGAATATGTCAACCTACCAGGAAAAGGAGAAGAGATAGTTAGTTTCAAATTTGAGTTGTTCAGTTCCTCGCTTACCTTCGTAGCCGATTCATTTAATATTGATACTTTGGTTTGTTCGGCCTCTTTATCTCCTTCAGTTGTCGATGAGTTGTCCTGCAGTTTCCCTTCATTCTTGACCACCATAACACTCACATTTTTTTCCAGGTCGATCTCTACTTGAGAGGTTAGCTTCCCATTATTTTTCTCCATTCGACTTATGGTCGTTGCCAGTTGCGATACTTGATTTTCCAAGTTTTGGATGCTGATTCTTGTCTCTAGTTGAAATCGTTGATTTTCCTGTTGTAACCGTTGGGTTTCCTGTTGAAACAATTGAGTGCTGTTAGCCAAATTTTTAACAATTTCTTCTAAAGACGTACCTTGATTTGAAGAGGGTTGCTGAGATTGAAATTGTGGTCGGTATTGTGGTTGTTGTTGGAACTCTTGTGGCCAATTTCCATAACTGAAGTTTGGTTGATCCAACCATCCTTGGTTGTAGGGGTTTGAATATGGATCATCATAAAGAATGGGACACTTATCGGTTGGATGCCCCATATTCGAGCAAATACCACATGCTTTCACTTGTTGGATTTGTCCTACAACAAATCTTTCCACAATAGAAATTAGGGAATCTATTTTATGTTCAAGAGAAGAACTACTCACCTCATTGACCCTTATTGGAACATCTTGCCATATTCCAAATTGATGGGAAGTCTCAATATTAGAAAAATCACTACAAAAAGCATGTTCATTAAAATCAGGAAATAACAACTCACTTAAAATCTTTTGACTGCCCATATCCGAATGTTTAAAATCCTTCTCTTCAATGTCGTTGACAAACTTTCAATAAATTCACTGCAAATATTAGTCCCAAAAATAAAAAGGAAACAAAACTTAAAAGAAATAAATCACTTAACACCATTCCCCGGCAACGGCGCCAAAATTTGGTGTGTCGTCAAACAACCAAAAATAAAATACATACTTCAAACAATACGAATATAGCGCGAGTAGGGTCGTATTCACAGAGAACGGCAGATTTATCTCTTTTAAGAAAAATGAAAATATGGGGGGTTTTGATGAAATAATCTAAAATAACTAAGCAAACAAATTAATGAAAATTAACTACAATAAAATGATGAGAAAATATCAATTAAAAGAAAAGATGTCAATTAAGATAAAATCTAGCCAAATGAGTTATTTTCGCCTTGATGTGTTTGATTGATCATCGATACAAAAATTACTCGATATTATGCGAATAAATTGATTATAACCGCTAAGTACCATGAAGCGACCAATCTCTCCGTACTTTTTCGGTAATCAAGATACCATCGTTAATTACTTCCCTAATCGAAAGACAACCTAAGAGACCCTCGTTGGATTTAATGTTCCGACAACATTAAGATCTAGAGAGACCCAATTCTAATCAGTAAATTCCAACTGGATTTATTTAAATTAGATTACCTAATCTCTTGACATAAATCCTACTGCTTGCGAGGCCATAAAATTATGTCAATTACCACTCCATTAAAAATACACAAACCTTGCTATTTTTAAATGGTTGTAGAGTATTCTAGGGTTATTAAATATAGGCCTCTATTTAACAATCCCAAAACAATCATAAACACTAAGCATAGAGATTAAATAAATACCCACAAATATCAAGCAAATAAGATCATTTAGATCTCACAATCATCATTCATCAAGACTTCAATAATCGTTTGACTAGAAAAGAAATTAAAATGAAAACATAATGAAAGAAAAACTCACAATAAAATAAATGTTGCTTCTAAGAAAATAAAGAAAAGAACAAGGAATTCTCCCGGCTGAAGGCTGCTACTGTAGACGTGAATAGTGTTGCCCCCAAGGGGCTGCCCGGCTGCCTCCTCCAAGGTTCTCTCCAAGGTTTGAAATACTGCTATATATATATATGAGTAGAAAGCCTAAAGAACATAGGATTTTTCCTATTTGTAAAAAGTAAATATTTCTAACCTTAATAACTACTAAATAAATAAAAAGAAAGTAAAAAGTAAAAAGTAAAATTCCTAAAACATAATATCTAACAAATTTACATCTTTAAAAATTTCTTTTCCTAAATATTAGGAATGGAATAAAATTCTTCAATATCTTCAATTCCATCCCAACTTCCTCTTGAATGCGTAATTGGGAAAGGAAATTTTTACTGCAGTAAATCTTTAAAATCTCTTACTTGCCTCTTGAAATCCACGTGCCCACGTGCTAATGAAAGAGTATTGCTGTCCAATTTTTCATATTTTACAAAATTGCTCCAATTTAGCTCATTTTTCTTCATTTTCCATAATAAGTCTCCTCCTAAATCAAATGTCACAAAACATAAATATTAGTGTAATATTTATTCAAAAATAATACAAAATCAATCGTAAATATTACACTTATTTAAGCTCTATATTTTATATATTATTATTTGAAGAACTCCGTCGTAGTCGATTCCAAGCCTGGATCAAGGAGTAGGATTGCTATAGGTCGACAGCCAGTATAAAATAGAAAATGAGAGACAAACATATGGATACTTTTGGAGTGTTTCCCTCTCACGTTACATCGGATCCCGGAAGTAGTGATAAATTAACAAGGGATCCTAGAGTGCAAATAAATAAGTTAATCCATAAAAATAGGATTCGACTAGTCACTTGGAACATAGGATCTTTGATCGACAAGTTATGAGAGATAGGAAAAATAATGAATAGACGAAGGATTCATTTCATGTGTCTTCGAAAAACTAAGTGGATAAGAAAGAATGCTAAAATAGTAGAACCTTATAGTCATAAACTTTGGTACACAGGTAGAGATAGAACTAAAAATAGTGTAAGAATAATTATGCATAAAGATCTATTAGAAAATATAATAGAAATAAAAAAGAAATGAGATAGAATTATACTCGTCAGGTTAGTAGATAGAGAAAACGTAGTTAATATAGTTAGTGTGTATGAGTCTTAAATAGGTATAGATATAACTAATAAAAGACAATTTTAGGAGGAGTTAGATGAATTTATACAAGACATACTTAGTAGAGCGAAACTATTTATTGGAGGAGATTTAAATGGACATTTAGGAAAGGGGAATGAGAGATTCGAAACAGTACATGGAAACTTTGGATTTAGTTGTAAGAATGAGGCGGGAGGTACCATTTTAGAGTTTACCACAGTATTCGATCTAGTACTTATAAACATCATTTTTAAAGGAAAAAAAACACACTTAGTTACATATAGGAGTGGGTTTAATATTAATCAAATAGATTTCTTTTTCATTATGAGAGATAATAGAATGAAATGTAAGAATTGTAAGATTATACTGGGAGAGAATGTAGTAACGTAATATAGACTCTTAGTTTTAGATATACGTGTATTTAAAAGGTAAAAAAAGTACCGTCCATTTGTAGAGTTAAGATTAGTGGTGGAATCTGAAAAGAGAAAATGTGAATGTTTTTATAGATAAATTAATTCAAGTGACATATTGGTCTACTAATAATAATTCGGAAATAATAAGAAAAAAGATATCTACTAACATTATGAGCATAGGTAAGGAGGTTCTTGGTGTATCTAAGGGTCAGGTCCCCATAGGTAAAAAATCATGGTGGTGGGATGAAAAAATTCAAACGGTTATCCATATCAAAAGAGAGTGTTATAAGAATTTTAAAAATAATAGTAGTAGTGATGCATATGACAAATATAAAAATGTAAAAAAAAAGTAAAAAAGATTATCCAAAAGTCAAAAAGTAAGGTGTATAATAAACTATACAAAAGATTCGAAACTAAAGACGGAGAGAGAGATCTATAGAATTGTCAAGTTAAGGGAAAAAAAGTGTAAAGATCTAAATAGTGTTAAGTGCATTAAGAGTAGTACTAATAATATACTTGTAAAGGATGAGAACATAAGAAAGCGTTGGTGTGATTATTTTGACGATCTCTTTAATATTAAGAGTACAACAGATATAGAAAATATCAAGATACTTGTAAAAGAGATTAATAGATATTTTAAACGTAAGATTCGCCCTCATGAAGTAAAGGAGGCTCTAAAGAGAACAAAGAATAATAAAACCATATAGGATCTGATGGCATTCCCATAGAAGTGTGAAAATATTTTGGTGAATTTGGTATAAAACTGTTAATAGATATTTTCAATAAAATTTGACAAATTAAGAGAATGCTCCAAATATGGAGGAATAGTGTAATTGTATCGTTATATAAGAATAAAGGAGACATACAAGATTGTTCCAACTATAGAGGAATTAAATTTATGAGTCATATCATGAGCTATGGGATAAAGTAATTGAACATAGATTGAGATTGGAGATAAATATATCTTAAAATCAATTTGGATTTATGTCAAGAATATCTACCACGGAAATAATCTACTTGTTAAAACATTTGATAGAGACATATAGAGTACAAAAGAAAGACTTACATGTGATATTCATTGACCTAAAAAAATATATGATAGGGTTTCTAGAGACTTGTTGTGGTGAGCATTGATGAAAAAAAATGATATTCTTGAAATACATTAATCTCATTAGAGATTTGTATAAGGGAGCTGTAACCGGCATGAGAACTTACGGGGGTTTAAGTGATAGTTTTCCCATTAATATTGGATTCCATCAAAATTTGGCATTAAATCCCCTCCTCTTTGCAATAGTGATAGAGGATATCACAAAAAATATTCAAAATGAAATACCATGGTGTATGCTTTTCACAGATGATATAGTGCTAGTTGGTAAAATTAAAGACAAGGTTAGTACTAAACTAAAGTTATGGAGAGACACATTATAATCCAGAAGATTTAGATTAAGTAGATTGAAAACCGAATAAATAAAATGTAAGTTTAGCGACAATTATAGGAATGATGAAGAAACGATTAAATTAGATTGGCAAGATGTATCAAAAAATGAACGATTTAGATATCTAGATTTTATCATTCAAAATGATAGCAATATAGATGGAAATGTGAACCATAGAAATCAAGTCGGTTGGATGAAATGGAGAAGGGTATCCGGAGTTCTTTGTGATCGCATGATGCCATTACATTTGAAGGGAATGTTCTATAAAATCGCGGTTAGACCTATACTATTGTATGGTACTAAGTGTTGGGTTATTAAATAACAACAATAATAAAAGATGACTGTAGCATAAATGAGAGTGATTAGGTAGATGTGTGAAAAAATTAGAAGAGATGGAATAAAAAATGAAGAGATTCGTAACAAATTGGGAGTTAGTTCAATTGTAGATAAGATGCGAGAATATCGGTTGAGATGGTTCGGGTATGTGCAAAGAAGACTTAAAGTTGTACCGGTTCGGAGAACTAAGAACTTAAATATAGGAGATTTAGTAAAATATAGAAGTAAACCGCTAAAATCTTGGATGCAAGTTATCTGTAAAGATATGAAAATTAAGGATTTAGAAAAGAAAATGATCTTGGATAGAAATGGATGGCGTAAAAAAATCTGTATAAATTAAACCAATATATTTTACATACTTATCTATTGATTTATTTTTTTTTCTTTTTCTTTTTATCTTCTTTTTATTTTTATTTTTATTTTTACATATATATTTATATTTTTTTTATTATTTTATTTTTTTTTTCTTTACCTTTTCAAATTTATCTCTTAAAAGATTTGATTTCAAATATTAAGATTAAAATTCAATTTGTTATTATCGTTATCGAGAAGGGAAGCCAGTAGCCGACCCTTGCCAAAATAGGGTTTACACGGACCTGCTTACAGGGCATCGATTGTGTGAAAGAAGGCTGCTTCAACTTGCACAGGCGACACCAATGCCAGCTGTTTTACCTGATGTTGATGTATATTACCAAGAGATCATAAATCTCACTAGTACCATGGTCGGTGTGGTTAATGAATATGGGGTGAAAAAAAAAATACCCAACAACTTGCACCCGTAATTCGGCAGGAGAGTAAGCAACAACAAGAGCTGCAAGATGCATATACTAATTTTTTTTCTCTATCTGGCATCAAGAATCAGATCAAATGTTACACAATTTGGAACAAAAACAAAAAGGAATTCCAACTTGTGCCTTGGAAACAAATTTTCGCAGATCACTTGCAATTGCCATTGGCGAAAATCTAGTTTCTCGAAACAAAAACAATAATAACAGTTACTCACTTGATATTCCAAGTGTACTATTTCATAGTTAACCAACGACGCATACAAATTACAAATGATTAATGTGCTCGAGTCAAAAAAAGAAACAATTAAATTTTAGCTGACTATCAAGCTTTTAGGGTGCTCAGAGTCTCCTTATTACTAGAAAAGAGGCAACCACAACTCGCACGAAAGCTGGTGTGCGCACAAGGATAGGAGAAGGGTTGCTAACAAGGCGGTGGTGCTTGTGCTTGCAAAACTTTCCGAGCCCATATACAATGCGTGTACCCCAAAACTGGTGTGCGCACTAGGCAAAGGGTACTCGCACGAAGTTGCGTTGTTTGAAAATTAGATCAGAATGACCGGTTGAACCAGTTTGAACCATTACCAACCTGGCCTATCCAAAGGAACCTTGAAAACCTAACTCCTTCAACTCCTCTACTTCGATAGACTAAAGAGCAAAACTAGCTAAAATTTCAAACCAATGCAAATCCAATGATCGCACAAAATACATATTAAAGAAACATGCTCAAATTCTCAAAACTAAGTAGATAAACAAATGCTGGAATTATCAAAAGATCTCTCGCCCAGGTCCCATGCAAACCTTAACCCCAGATCATTCCCTACCAAGTTGTGCTGCTACCCCGTTTTCCACTTGAGGTAAAACCTAGACCCAGATCATTTTTTTTTTGGTACAGGACTTAGACCCAGATCATTTCACGTTCTCGAGTCCACGCTGCATCAACAAAAGTTGTGTAGACCCAGTGAAACATTCTAGCCCAATAACGTCGAAACAGCCCATTCACTGCAAACTCTGATTTTTAAGAACCAGCCCAGCCCGAGGCCATAAATCTTAGCATGTGCCACGTGACCCGCATCCACGTGAGTTCGCCACGCAAGCATCCCAACCACAATTGAAGGGACAGTTCAAAATCAACTTTCCATATCTCACTCTCCCAAACTGCTCGTTTCATTCTTGCCATCGCTGGAACGCGTATGAATGAGAATCACGCGCCAAAATTTAACGTCGTATTGAACAACGTAAACCAAGGTATTTAATATCCTTATTTATTTTATTGCTCGTTAGAAGATCAAAAAAGGACTCCGAATAATTCTACACCGAAACGCGTCCACGAAAGAGATTTATATCTTTCAGTTAGGACCCACTTGGGCGTGCCACGTCATCAGAGACACGCAGGTGCCGTTCACGTGGACCTTCAGGCCCACGTGGAAGCAAATCAGAATCTTCCAACACACTGAATTTGAACCCACGTGGACTAAATATAACCAGCAAAAAATCAAAAATCAAAATATCAAGGTACGAACCAAGGGAACCAAGGGAACCAAAAAACCCGGTTCACCCTGTTCCCTATTGTAACAGACAGCAACATTCAGTATGAATTAAACAGAATAACAAGATTAGTTAGTAATAGTAAGGTTGGTTAAACAGTCGACTGATAATGTGTGTAAATAGCTTGTTGTAATGGAAATATACAGACATAAATAGTTTCTTCTCTCTGACGTCTCCCTCTATGCTCTGTTCTACTCTCCTTTTACCTCTCTCTCTCTCTCTACTTCTTTCTCTCTCTGTAATTCTTTCTCCCCCTTCTTCAATCATTCTTACAATCTACACCCTTTCATAGCACTTCCTTTATTACCAATTCATCCATTAACGTGTATAAACTTACCTATTCTCTTGCTCTGATCTCTAGTTTCCATGTTCTGTTTTTGTATCTCTTGAGCAAGGTTGTAAAGACAGCTTATGTTCTCTTCTCTCAAAATTGGTTTGTGACAAATTGGTATCAGAGCCTATGTTTCTCGGTGAATCCTAAGAAAATGGCAGAGAAGACCGGGTATGAAGCCATCAAGATCAAAGAAGACCGTCTCCAATGGAAACAAATAATGGAGGAATTAGACCGAAAAATAGAAAGATTTTTGATAAAAATGGATGACCACTTCATTGCCATTATAAAGATGGTGTACAAAGACAAGTCCGAAGAATATGGAAAAATGTTTAAATCTTCGATTCTATTCTCCCCTATTGAACCAGGACATGGAGGAAGCAATTTGCCTGCACTGCCCGTGAAACCAAGTGTTGATGTTTCTTCTAGCAGTATGTTTGTACCAAAAAGAGAACAAAATGCCACTATCACTGTTTCCCCAACTGCTCCTTCGAGCATTATAGATATTTCTTCTAGTAAATCTGACGTTGGTTCAATTTCCTTGGACGAGACGATGTCCATTTGTGATTCTCTGAAGAGTTCAGAATGATATGAATAAAATTTCAGTGGTCAATTCCATTGAGAAGAAAACATATAGCAACTTCTTCATTTCAGAAAATGAGAAAATCATAGAAAATATCTGCAATGGAGAGAAACATGTAGAAATGAAAACAGTCGATGGTGTTGTAAATGTAGATGGCAACTTCATGAACACACATTGGGCAACCATTGCTTGTGACATTTATAAGCATTTGCATGCATCAAAATTTGCTTTGATGGCTAAGTTTATTTACATATTCATCAATCTAGTTTCCTATATCTTATATTTAAAATTTGTTAGGAATATCAAATAGACCAATTTACCCCTCCATACAATTTCTTGGTAGAGGGTGTTTGGATGTTGAACAGCGAACTCTAATTCTAAATAAACATACACCTTAATTAGAAACTTTCTTTCAAGTCCGAAAACTGGAAAAGGAAAAAATTATAAAAAAAAAAAAGACTAAATGGTAGGTTGTTCTACAACGATAACATCAGAATAAAATAATTTTCTTCTAGAAAATTATGCAATGGAAATAGAAAAATTAGGCATCAACATAATTTTATTATTTCCACGTCTAATGGAAAAGTTAAAAGGTTTCTATTTTGGGTTATATTTGTATTATTGACTAACACCACAGGCTAACCTTATGTAGAACCAGAAGATGAGATCATTAAAAGCTTGGAATATAAGGTAAGCCTTTGTAAATTATTGTCTAATATATATGGTCCGGAACAAGTTAATACAGGCCAGTAAAACTAAGCTAAACCCGATCTAAAAATTAATTTAATAAATTAAACTGAATTTTAAATGGGTTCGGTTTAAAAATGAGATTTAAAATTATATTTATTTTTTAAAATATGTTATAATCATATTAATTTTGATTAAATGTGATTCAAAAATAATTGATCCCTTAAGAGATAAAGTGTCAAATATCATACTTATTTAATGGGTATCAGTTTTATCTTATTTAAGTTAAATAGGATAGAGCAAAAGAGGTGATGTGAGCCGTAGCGTGAGAACAAAGAAATTTTTTTTTGGTTCTTATGAGAACAAAGAAATTGGTGTGTCTCCTACGCGGATAAGGAACACCCCAAGAATCTACCGACCAAACTAATGTGGCAGCTGCACAATAAGGCTTACATATGCCAACCTGACTACTTTTATATTGGACAATTAAGATATAATTATTTTAAATATTGAGACCCAAAAGATTTTTGTCTTTTGAGATTAGATTAGATTAAATTAAACTAGATAAGTAGAATATAATTTTAATTTTCGTATGAAGAGATTTGATTTTTTTTTTACAAAATTTTATATTCTTTCAAAAGATTTTATTTTAATTAAAATTATTATAAGTAAAATAGAAAATAGATCAGGAGAAGTTAAGTCAAGTTCAGAAGATATAACTAATTTGGATTAAAAAAAAGTCTGAGGCTGTCCGTGATTTATTCTACGGTGGTTTATTTTTCACACCACAAGTGATGTGCACTTTCCTTAACGAAATTATATAAATATATGGATAATTTGGGAGTGATGACCAACCTTTTTTATTATTTTTTATGATCAATATTTGAAATCATATTTTGATTAATATGATTTGATTATTTGTGTGAGTTTTATTTAAGAGATGACTCTCATAGAGTTAACTTTTTTATTTTATAATCTTAAACTTAAAACTTAACTAATGATCTAATATTCAATTCTACGCGGTCGACTCTCTGTTAATGCTCGACCAATCTTAAAGCCACCTGCAAATCTAATTGAATGAATAGAGATTTCACCCCAAAATTCCTTGGTAGACTAAGCACACTCTCGGGGCCTACAATTCAGCTTGTAACGAGGAAGTCCAAGTGAAATAAATACCGAAACCAAACAACTATTTGCCACTATAATCTCAGTTGACTCCAACCGCACTTGACTCCACCTGCACAAGCCGACCCACGGTTTTGAAGGATGGCCCATCTAAACCGATTCCAATACCCAGTTGATCTAAAGATTAAATATTTATATCTCTTAAATAAGTTTTCGAATTCAAATTTTATATATAATAAAATAAATATCAGAAAAGTTTTATTCTTTTAAAAGTTTAACCCAATTCAAAACGTATTTAATTGAAACTTTAAATATTAATAAATTATTAAACAAAAATTATAGTCCATCGGTGTTCAAGGCGTTCTAGCCCAAAGGAGTTCTAAGAAAATATCGAAGATTTTAAAAATATTATTAAAATTCTTTAAAATATATTTTATCTTTTAAAAATTAAAATCTTTACTTCTTATACCCAATATATTTTATTTCTTTTTTGACTTTCTCCTATCATAATTTCGTATAATTAAATTTTGAATTTAAAATTTGATATTTTTAAATTGGGCAACCACGGTGATCAACAGGGAAAGAGCTTTTTGCAAGTTGGTCAAAATTAAAGAGGCAAGAGAGGATAAATCCTAACCCATCGCACATCCAAAATTGTGGTCCATGTAAAAGCATATAAAAAAAGAAGACTCAACAGTTCCCCACCAATTTTTGTCAAACGTTGGTTTTTCCTCTGACCAAATGAATTGCCACAAACTCATCCTAGAACTAAAAATGAAAAAAATGTAGGCAATTGCGCATAATAAACCTTTGTAAAGCTTGAATGTCTATGGTAAATATTGAATTAGTTTATTAACTTAGAACAAAAACAAATTGGTCCACAGGCATCATCAGGCTGTTTGAAGGTAAAAAATCAACCTTCAATTTTTATGGCACTGATTAACCACCCATTAGACCGATTATGTTAGAGCATATTATATATTAAAATCAAATCAATTATTAAAAAATACTATATATTAGAATAAATCAATAATCGATTTGATTTTAAAAATTGTTGACTTTATTTATTTACGCATTATAATAATGAGTTTTTTTTCTTTTAGTATAAAATCATCATATTATAGTATTTAATTAAAATAATAAATTATTAGAAATTTGTATTATTGTTATTGCTTCTTATTTTTAGCGATCAAAACAAAACAAAGAACCAATAGGTTCGTTGGGCATTTAAACCGAGAGGGGATTGCCCTGATGAAGCCCTCACGAAGGAAAGAAAATATCTATCCTAGAACCATTCCAAAGAATGGATGTAAGTCACGGAGCTAACACGAAACCTAATTCAGCTAACTTATCTGGGTGGAAAACCCAACTCTTGTACGGGGTTGACAACTAGGGCTGTTTTGACACCCGGGTCGAGCCCGGGTATCACAATACCCGAGCTCGACTCGAGTTTGTGGGAGGTGAGCTTGAGCTCGTCGAGCTTGTGATTCTAGAGTTCGAGCTCGACTCGAAGTGTCATCAACAAGCTCAAGCTCGAGTGTGGTGGGTCTCGGGAAAGATTGGGCCCAAGCTAGAGCCCAAAATCGTACCCAAACCCAAGCCCAAACTGAAACCCGAAACCGGGATCACGACACCCGAGAGCTTGATGGGGAGAGTAGGACCGGAAGGCAGAAGGCAAGGGGCAGAAGGAACAATTCAGAGAGCGAGAGAGAGAGGAAGGAGTTCAGACCTTCGATCGCCGTGGTGAGAGGATCAAAAGTTGAAGGAGACTTCGATCGCTTGGGTTGCGCTTGAATCGCCCTTCGATTGCCGCCGTGGTGAGAGCATCAGAAAGAGAAGGAGACTTCAATCGCTTGAGTTGGATCGCCCTTCGGTCGCCGCCGTGGTGAGAATATCAGAAGGTCGATCGTTTGGGCTGCGGTTGAATTACCCTTCGATCACCGTCGTGGTGAGAGTATCAGAAGGTCGATCGCTTGGGCTGGAGACTTTGATCGCTTGGGTTGAGATTGAATCGCCCTTTGATCGCCGCCGTGGTGAGAGCATCAAAAGGTCAATCGCTTGGGTTGGAGACTTCGATCACTTGGATTACGACTGAATTGCCCTTCGATCGCCGCTGTGGTTAGAGGATCAGAAGGAGAAGACTTCGATCGAGGCTGCTGAATGAGAAATGAGAACGGGTGAGTTAGGGTAAATGAGTAAACAGGTAGCTCGACGAGTTTCGAGCTTGACAAAACATGGGCTCGGGCTCGAGCTCGAGCTCAAGGACGGACTCGCTGAGCTCGAGCTCGAGCTTTAACCGGGTATCGTCACAGGTACCCGTGACACTATCTGGATATCATAAAAGGCTTACTGACAACTAACAAATCCCTTTGTACACTTTCACAGGCCTTTTCCAGATCCACTTGATGGTCATTGAACCTCTTTTCCATTTTTGCTTTCTCATTGAATTAACTATAACTTTTTTTTCATTGATCAGTATTTAGATTTTATCTGATTATTTTGGTCTAAATACTATAAGACTTATTTGTTGGATCATTAATCCAACATTAAGCTTATATGTTAAAATAATTATGTATTGCATATTGTCAATCCCATAAGATAAGCTCATATGAAAGTGATTCGATAAATTTGAAAAATTCAGTAATTTGAGTTTAAATATCTCAAAAGATATGGAAATAAATAAATACGTAGATACTAATAGACATTTGTTATTTGTGATTGATTAAATAGGGAATGTCTGAGGGTAACTTAAAAATAGCATGCTACCTAAATTCATATGAATTAGGTAAGGTAACTTGCATAAACTAAATAGGTAAATTCCATTTATGAATTTGGAAGTAAAGTCACTACCTATAATTATTAATAAGGGTTATGGTTCCTGGGTCATATTATTACTCTTCTCCCTAATACTCCCATCATATTGAGAGATTTTGTGAGAATACATTTGACCTGAATGGCCGTGGTCGGGACTCTGCCCAGATGAAGGTAGAATCAAGTTTTCATTCTATTCAATTTCCGGTTATGGAGTCAGATATAATTTCGATCCGTTTTAAGTTCTAATTTCAATTTACTGAGTTTTTTTTTAATTCCAATGATTTAACACAATTTTAATATGATTTTGTATTAAATAATTTTTTTCTAATAAGTGGTATCAGAGTCTCTCATGTTTGAATCATCGGGATTTTTTTGTAGATTTTAAGATTTAATATGATTTTAGTATTTTATGAATTTTTTTTGTATGAACACTCTTTGTGGATATTTTGATTTTCGGCCAAATAAATAAATATATATATATATATATATATATATTCAGGTTTTTTCTTTTTGTGTGGATTTCAAAAAAGGAAAATGTTATGGAAAATTTTTATTTAAAGTCGACCTTTAGTTCTTATTAAAAGTCGACATGCTGTGTTTCAAAAAAAAGTTTTTTTTCTTTTTTTATCACAAAGAAAGGAAAACTTTCTTTTTTTGTGTGAAACAGAATAAAAAAAAAGAATAAATTGTAGCCCGAGAACGCAAGAACATGGTAAGTACTTTTGGCAAATATATATATATATATATATTTTAAGGAAGTTAATTTTTCTTTTAAGAAAAGTTGCCTTTTTTTTTTTTTAATATAAGAATCTTAAATATCTATCACTTTCATGGGCAAATATTTTTTTTTTAAGAAAGTTGACTTTTTTTTTTTTGGTCCTATCGACTTGAAAAAAATTTAAGGAAACTTTTGTTTTGGGAAACAAAAAAAAAGGAAATTTTTGAATTTTAGTTTCCTTTTTTTTAAGAATGATATCCCAATTTCAGAATAAAACTTTCATATTTCAATAAAATGAAACTTTTCTTTTATTGTAAATCCACATCACAAAAAAAAGGGGATATGGGCCATTTTGGTCTCAAATAGACTCAATTTTTGGTGTAAAAAGTTTTGAAACTCATTGAACTCAATTGAATCCATTTTCATCCTTATCATTCGTTACTGTCTCTTTTATATTCAAGACTCGTTATTCTTTTAGTATGCGATGACATGACATGTGTATGAAAGTTTTGTCAATAAGACGGGGATAAATCTAAGGTTGGCTGGTTCTTAAGCAGTTCTAAATGAACTCACCACCTATTTGAGAACTTTCCTGGTATCCTCTGCTACAGAATAAGGATCAGCCAAGTTTTGGATCAGTTGTCGGTAAAAGGTTAAAACTTTGATTTATGCCGACAATGAAGGTATAGGTATGGAAAAGAAAGATTATGGAGACAGATTTAATAAAATTAGGTTTCCTTTTTCAGGCCTAATTTTTAAGTTTATAAGATTGGGCTTTAAATGGCCCAATTCTCAAGATATTAAGTCTATCAAGATAAAATTAGAAATTTTTCCAATTACGGATATTATTCAAATATGAGTATGGTTTTAAATATATTTTGAGATACATTAATTGAAACAACATGTCACCAAAGTGACTTTTTTTTGTGAAAATTAATTTATTTTTGGGATATAAAAGATTATATATATGCAATTCATGTGGATACCGATCGGCTCAAAGGAAGGTCCGTATTTGACGGAATTGCACGTGTACATGGTGGTAATAAATGCGTGACAATTTTTCGCTTTTTTCATGTGATCAATTTATCGGCTCAAAGGAAGATAGTTGGTTGACATGCTCTTATTGTTAGTGTTTGATTACTGCATTAAGATATCATTTACAAGTTAATGATTTTGTCCAAAAATAAAATATTAATGGAGTTATCGATATCTTATGATAGGAATTTCTCATATTTGAATTTATTTGATTTTAAAGTTCCGTTTGAGCATATATTAATCATCGTTCTCTGTTTTGACAATTAACACTATTTCTACCAACATCAATGCCCAACTCAACTCTATTCCCATATTAAATGGCTCAAACTTCAAATCATGGTGAGAAAATTTTCTGATTGTTCTCGGGGTTATGGATATGGATTTTGCGTTGAGGACGGACTGTCCTCCACTAACTACATATAAGAGTACCTCTGATGAAAAGAGTGAGTTTGAAAGGTGGGAGAGGTCAAACCGCATTAGTCTCAAAAATATTTAAGGGCACTATACCTGATGCTTTTGCTACAACCAAAGACTTCCTTGCTGATATTGAAAAAAGGTTTGCTAAAAATGAAAAGTCAGAAATTGATACACTTTTGGCAAATCTTGTGTCAATGAAGTATAAAGGTCAAGTCAATATTAGGGAGTATATCATGGAGATGTCTCATATCGCTTCAAAGTTAAGAGCACTCAAGTTTGACCTCTATGAGGACTTGCTTGTGCATTTGGTTTTAATATCTCTTTCGGGACAGTTTAATTAGTTTAAAGTGAGATATAATTATCAAAAAGAGACTTTGTCTTTGAATGAGCTTATCTCTCACTGTATCCAAGGAGAGGAAAGGTTGAAACGAGATCGGACAAAAAGTGCTCACCTAGTCTCGACCAAAAACAAGAAAAGGAAGCTTGCTAAGGATGTTGCAAGTACGATATCTTAAAAGAAGCAACAAAAGGTACCGGGTGAATCGGAAAAGAAAGGATGTTTCTTTTGTGATATCGAGGGACATAGAAAGAAGGGGTGTACCAATTATCACGTCTGGCATGCAAAGAAATGTATGCCTCTATCTTTGGTTTGTTCTGAAATTAATTTAATTTCAGTATCAGGACATACTTGGTGGCTAGATTCTGCTGCAACCACTCACATCAGTGTGTCCATGCAAGGTTGCCTGAATTACCGATCACCAAATGATGGTAAAAGATGCATCTACGTAAGCAATGACCATAAGGTTCTAGTTGAAGTTATAGGACGGTTTAGATTATTGTTAAGGACTTAATTCTTTTTTGTTTTGTATGAAACATTTATTGTACCGTCTTTTAGACAGAATTTGATTTCTATTGCTGTATTGAACAAATTTGGTTTTACTTGTTCTTTCGAAAATGAGAAAGTTAGTTTGTTTATTGATTCAAAATTAGTTGGTTCTGATTCTTTATTAGGATCCGATAATCTTTATTTACTTGATACTATGGCTTGTTTTAATGAATTCTTGCATACTGGTACTCGAAATGTAAGGCACAAATTAACCGATGAGAATTCTTCTTCGTTGTGACACAAAAGATTGGGTCATATCTCTAAACGGAGAATAGAGAGAATTGTGTCAGAAGGAATTCTTAATTCCCTTGATTTTACAGATTTTGACATTTGTGTAAATTGTATAAAGGGAAAACAAATTAATAAAAGGAATTATGAGGCCAAAAGGACTTCAGACATCTTAGAACTAATTCATACGGATATCTATGAACTATTCCCTTCGGCTTCTTGGATTAGACAACGATATTTTATCACGTTCATAGACGATTATTCAAGATATGGCTGTATTTATCTCCTTACAGAAAAGTCTCAATCTCTAGATGTGTTCAAAATTTATAAAGCTGAAGTTGAAAACCAACTCGGCAAAAGAATTAAAAAAGTCAGATCTGACCATGGTGAAGAATACTACGGCAGAAATGATGGATCAGATGAACAACGTTTAGAACCGTTTGTTCACTTTCTAGAGAAATGCGGTATCGTCCCATAATATACCATGTCTGGCTCACCTGCCATGAATGGTATTGCTAAAAGACGAAATATGACTTTTCAGGATATAGTAAGAAGTATGATTGCTTATTCTGCCTTACCTGAGTCACTCTCGGGAGAGGCACTCAAGACTGCAGCATGCCTCCTAAACAGGGTTCCTACTAAGACAATTACCAAAACCTCCTACGAACTTTGGACTGGTAAATGTCCTAGTCTGAAGCATCTGCGCATTTGGGGTTGTCCAGCTGAGGCTAGGCCTTTTAGGTCCAATGAAAAGAAACTGGATGTTAAGTCCATTAGTTGCTATTTTGTAGGATACTCTGAAAGATATAAGGGGTACAAATTTTATGATCTCACAAATAATGTCATTTTTGAGTCGAGAAATGTCCAGTTCTTTGAGAATTTTGAGTTTACGAGGGGAGATATGGTCAGAGATATTGTCTTTCAAGAGGAAAATGTTGATATTTTCACATGTGTTATTGGACTCGATCAGGTTTCTATCCTTGATCTTGTTCAAAACACAACAGAGGCAGACAATATTGGAGAACCCTCCAATTCAGAAGAATAAACTTTACCACTTCAAGAATCTATGCCATTAAGAAGATTCACTAGAGAAAAAAAAGTGCAATTCCGGATGATTATATTGTATTTTTTAGGAACATGATGTTGACATTGGAGTGATGGAAGATGATCCAATCAACTTCCATCAAGCCATGGAATGTTGTAACTCTCAGAAGTAGATCAATGTCATGAATAAGGAGATGAAGTCCATGAAGGACAATGACGTTTGGGATCTCGTCCCATTGTCTGAATGTGCGAAACCCATTGGTTATAAATGGATATTTAAAACCAAAAAGGATTCAAAAGGTAATGTGGAGAGATATAAAACTCGTCTAATTGCAAAAGGTTTCACATAGAAAGAATGTATCGATTATAAAGAGATATTCTTTCCGATTTCTTCGAAAGATTCTTTTAGGATTATAATGGTATTAGTAGTATATTTTGATCTTGAGTTATACCAAATGAATGTAAAGACGGCATTTCTCAATGGTGACATTGATGAAACGATCTATACGTTGCAACTAGAAAACTTTGTGTCAGGAGATCCAAAGAATATGGTTTGCAAACTTAAAAAATCTATCTATGGACTCAAACAAATATCTCGACAATAGTATTTTAAATTTTATCAAGTAATCATCTCCTTTGGTTTTGAGATGAATTTAGTTGATAAATGTATATACCATAAGTTTTGTAGGAGTAAGTATATTTTTCCGGTTCTATATGTCGATGACATATTGCTTGCCAGTAACGATAAAAACCTATGAAACCAAGATATTTCTCACTAAGAAATTTGAGATGAAAGATTTTGGGGAAAGTTCTTTCATATTGGGCATTTAGATACACCGAGATCATTCTCAGGGTATTCTGCAATTGTTCCAAAAGGGATATTTTGAAAAGCTTTTAACGAGATATGACATGCAAAATTGTAAACCAGGTGATACCCATGTATCTAAGGAAGACAAATTTAGTCTCAAATAGTACCCTCAAAATGATATTGAGAAACGAAAAATACATAAAATTCCTTATGCATAAGTAGTAGGGTGTCTGATGTATGCTCAGGTATGTACACGTCTGGATATTGCGTACATTACAAGAATGTTGGGCAGATACTTAAACAATCCTGGAATGAACCATTGGAAAGCTGTCAAACAGGTCTTGCGGTATCTACAGAGAACAAAGGAATATATGCTCATGTATCGGAGGTCGGAACGGCTTGAGATCACTGGGTATACTGATTCCGACTTTGCGGGATGCCAATATAGCATGAAGTCTACAACAGGCTATATCTATATGCTAGCAGGAGGAGCCATTTCTTGGAAGAGTGCTAAACAGTCTCCTATAGCATCTTCCACAATGATGGCAGAATTCATAACGTGTCATAAGGCATCTAACCATGGAATATGGCTGCGAAATTTTGTCACGAGACTACTTATAGTTGATAGTATTGACAAGCCACTCAAATTATTTTGTGACAATAAATCTGTAGTCCTCTATTCTAATAACAACAGAAGTTTGACAAAATTCAAACACACAGACATCAAATTCCTGGTTGTTAAAAAAAGAGTACAAAGCGGTCATATATCTATAAAACGTATAGGAACAAACTCCATGATTGCGGATCTGCTTACAAAGAGTTTGTCACCCAAAGTATTCCTTGAGCATTTTGCTCGTATGGGCGTAATGCTATTTAAGAATATACAGTTTTAGTGGGAGTTTGTAAATTATGAATGCTCAATTGATATAAACATTGAGTTACTACAGTTAAATTCTACAAAATAAAGATTTAATTTTTTATTCACTCTGATTTGGTATGATCTCATTAAAGAGAACCAGTTGAAAATAGGCATATTAAAGATCACATTGCATGACATTTCCATACTATGCATCCATATCATGATTCATGTCATTCGGTTGTATCAATTTACGTGACCATTGAAGGTTGAATTGTGAAAATGCAATAAAAGACGTCTTGATCCTAAGTTGATATGATTGATGGACGGAATTGATTGTTGATACATTTCAATATTAACAGAGAAGTTGAGTTCATTCGTTTATTTAGCAATTACATAATTATAAAGTCTCACATATAGTCTAAATAGGAGATTGTTGGATCATTAATTCAATATTGGGCTTATATATTAAAATAATTATGTATTGCAGACTGTCAAGCCGTTAAGATAAGTTCATATGAAAGTGATCCGGTAAATTTGAAAAATTCAGTAATTTGGGTTTAAATATCTTAAAAGATATAGAAATAAATAAATGTATTGATACCAATATACACTTTTATTTATGATAGGTTAAATAGGGAATGTCTGAGGGTTATTTAAGAATTGCATGAAAGTTACCTAAACTCATATGAATTAGGTAAGCTTACTTGAATAAGCTAAATAGACAAATCACATTTATGAATTTGAAAGTAAAGTCACACTCTCAACTATAAATAAGTGTTATGGTTCCCGGGTCATATTATTACTCTTCTCCTTGATACTCCCATCATGCAGAAATATTTTGTGAGAATATATTTGACTTGGAAGGCCATGGCTGCGATGTTGCCCAGACAAACGTCAAATCAAGTTTTCAATATATTCAGTTTCTGACTATGGAGTCAGGCATAATTTCGATCCGTTCTAAGTTTTAATTTTAGTTTATTAAGTTTTTTTTTTAATTCCAATGATTTAACTCGATTTTGATATGATTTTGCATTAAGTAATTTTTTTCCAACATTATTAAGAGATTGGATCTTCCAAATCATTTTTTTCTAATCTCAATATTCGAACTCGAAATCTTTAGTTAAGGGGATAGATTATCCGATCACTCCACTCAAGAGAGTTTGGTTGAGTTAACCATTTCTTGAACCATCACAATGTTGTCTCTACTTTGTCTACCCGGGACGGGGCTGCAGTGCGAGGAATCTAAGAGAGAGAATTTTTTTTTTTTCAAGCAAAGGAGGGCCTTGTTTTAGGGGAGGGAGATAAAAGCTCGAACAGATCTCAGGTCATAAGAGAAGTTTTTGGTACCACTAGATTTAAAGGCTCTTGGGAGGATCTATGGGTTTGGGAGCAATACTTCATATGATTGCATACAACTTTGGCAAGCACTTTATAGACAACATTGCAAAGGCCAATAGGCTTGAATTGGTGAACAGACTGACATCGAAGACTTCGGAATTAAGGTTATGAGTGTGTTGCCCAAGATTGAGAACTTCTTGAACAAATAATAGCAGCCTTGGACCCAAATATGCCAGAACTTCTAAAATTTAGAAATCAGCCTTTCTAACTTCTTTTAGACACGTGCCAGTGGAGATGAGAAGGCTCTTGATCCGCTATTCTTGGGCTTGAAACAAAGGAAAATTTGCAAGAATTATTTCCACACATTGGTGCAAATTTTTTTGGTGGTGAGTTTTAATCCAATCAAAAATAAAAATATAAACTTTACAAAAAATGAGTTTAGAGTGAATATGGTCATCTCTTCAAGGAGGCAATGGATTTATCTTTTTTAAAAGAAAATATGAGAGATTTGAGAAATTATATACAACTAACAAAAATAAATAAATCAATAAAATTAACAAAAATAAGAAAATTAAATAATACCAATTAAATAAGAAAAATGTCATTAAAAATAAAATCTAGATAAAGAAATTATATCCATATTGTTTTCAAAAGATTGATTATTGATCTACTTAAATATTTCAACAATTATAGATAAGTTCAATAAATTACAAACAACTAGTCTCTCCTAATTTTATCGATAATTAAAAAAAAATTTAATTATTTCCCTAATCGAAAAACAATTTTAGAGAAGTTTTTAGGATTTAAAGTTTTAATAACTTTAAAATCGATAGAGATCCAATTGTAAGTGACAAATACACAATGAATTTATTTAGATTATATTATTCAATTCCATGATATAGATACCATTTATCACTAAATTAAAACAAATAAACAATAACAGATTTATCGTTTTAATTGATTGTAAATTATTTTAGAACTATTAAATATTAGCCACTATTCAATAAATTAATAGAAAATCATGATCCATAAACTGTATGAATTAAATAAATACCTATGATATGTTAAATTAATATGTTTAATTAAATCTCATAATTATTGAAAATTAAGGTTTTAATAACCCTTCAACTAAAAAAAATTTAAAATGAATTTATGAATAAATAAAATTCGCAATTGATTTTATTGATGTTTGAAAGAATGTACTGAACTATAAAAAAAAAATGATGTGCCGCCGGATGCTGCTTCTCTCCATGATATGTGCCTCTTTCGAGTCCAAAAGGTAACAAAAAATCTCTATCCCTAAAGCTGCCGACTGAGTGGTTGCTGCCCCCTTTGGGGCTGCCTTCTCTCTCCAAAAAACCAATATAATCTTTCTATATATATATACATATACATATATATATATATGTATATATATACATATATATATATATATGTATATATGTATATATATACATATATATATATATATATATGAATAGTAACTCTAAAAAAAAAAGATGAAATCCCTTCCTTTTTCCTCACTTAACAAGTTGAAAAATTTTTAAAAGATAATACCTTAAAAAATTTCAAATAAAAGAAATTCCTAAAATATAAAATATCTAAACAGTTGAATTTTTAAAATTTCTTATCCATAAATATTAGAAATAAAATAAAATTTTCAAAATTTTCAATATCTCCAAATTAGATTCAAAGTTTCTTGAATTTTCGTGTAAACAAGTAGGGTATATTATTGAATTGGTATCCAAAAAATTCTGTAATAGTTGTCGTAATCCACGTGCTAATAAAAGAGTATTGCTGTCTAATTTTCTATCATTTGCATAATTACTCCTATTTAGCTCATTTTTCTTCGCTTCCCTTAATAAACCATCTCTATCAATTCTAACATATCAACACAAAACATAAATATTAGTGTAATATTTATTCAAAAATAAAATAAAATTAATTATAAATATTACACTTATTTAAATTCTTTCATCGGACCCAAGCAATCAAAGTCATTGACGGTTTTGTTTTTTAGCCCGAGTTTTCTCTTAATATGACTTTGTTCAATCGTTCCCTTCCTTTCCCTCATTGAATTTTTACACAGATTTTACGTGGTATCCAATATCTTCACATAAAAGTAATCATAGTAGATTTCAATTCAATTATGGTTGCCTAGAAAGTCAGCCTCAAAGTCCTCCGAGGACCTTCCTGATTGTTACCTCCCTATTTCTCTCTCTGTTGAGTTTCAGCCTGGAGCAGAAATAGCAGAACGAATTACAATGGAAGAGATGCAAGGAAAGTCGTTAATTGGGTGGCTCAATGTTCTAGGATTTCTTATTACTTTCTTTGTTTCTTCTTTGAAATTTTTGATAGGTGTGGACGACAACATAGTACCAGGAACATTTCTCAGTTCAAACCAGACTATGGTTTCAGCAGGTGGGACTTTTGCCTTGGGCTTCTTCAGTCCTGAAAATTCTACTAAAAGCTATCTAGGAGTATGGTATAACGATATTGCTCAAAAGACGGTGATTTGGGTTGCAAATAGAGAATCTCCTCTAGCACAAAACTCTTCAAACACTTTCTTATAGGCAATGATGGGAATTTTCTTATCTGGGACAGCGCAAGAAATGCTATATGGTCATCAAATGTATCGATTTCTAACTCCACTTCAAAGAATACCTCTGGGATTTTAATGGATACAGGAAATCTTGTCCTGAAACTTGGTGAAGATATTTTGTGGCAGAGCTTTGATTATCCTTCGGACATGTTTGTGCCAGGCATGAAAATAAGCTTAAATCACAGAACCCACAAAGAAATTAGTCTCACTTCGTGGTTAGATGAAGAAGATCCACAAACCGGGCTGTTCACTTTTGGTATAGACCCCAGAGGTGTTCTGCAGGCCGTAATCTGGAAGTCGTCTTTTCCATATTATCGGAGAGATGTTTGGGATGGTAGTCCCACAGGTGTAGCACTTAATAGCAGTGGAAAGTATTTTGCTTATATCACAAAGGACTTCAATGATGATGAAACCTATTTTACCCTTAGGATCTCAGATAATTCGATTCATTTGCGGTATCAGCTACTCCCTAGTGGGAAAATGCAGCTTCTTGGATGGCGCAACACTGGGTGGGTTGTTTTGGGGCCAGTACCTGACGATGAATGCAATTACTATGCTCGTTGTGGACCATACGGTAGCTGTGTTTGGAGCAGCTCCTCTTTGTTATGCAAGTGTTTGACGGGCTTCAAGCCCAAAAATCAGCAAGAGTGGGACACAGGGAACTGGACTGAAGGTTGTGCATACCAAAAGGAGATCAAATGCAATGAAGATGGATTTTTGAGGCTGGGAGGAATGAAATTACCGGATAATTCTATCTGGTTGGGTAATTTGAATTCGAGTGCATGTAAAGTTGAATGCCTCAGGAACTGTTCATGTAGTGCTTATGCTTATGCTTATGCTTATGCCAATTTAAGCATAGGGAATTCAACAAGGTGTTTGCATTGGTACGGCGTATTGATTGATCTTGTGCAGAACATTACACCAGGACAGGATATTTATATACGCCTTGATAGCTCAGAGTTGGGTATGATTCTTTCTCGTATCCAGGACCATTGTTTAATGCACAACCATGTGTTTGTTATTTGCAGGTTGCCCCATTCCTCCCTTTTGCCAAGCAACAACAAAAAAAAAAAAAAAATTGGGTCATGTCAATCGTTATGCCAACTGAAACTCATTACGTAATGAAAATTCATATGGCCTTGTTGGATATTGCAGTTCGAATTGGAAAGTCTGGTAGCTTAAAGGACAAAAACAAACATCAGAAAGCAATTGTAGCAGCTGCTGTTTGCATGGGATTGCTCTTTCTTGGTGTAGCTGGTTACTACTTGTAGAGGAAAAGAGCAGAGCACCAAGGTTGAAATCTGCACATGCACATATACACAACGATCCTGCGATATGCACGTCAGCACTTGAGCATAATTATTGGTAGTGCATGTATCTTCTTCTTGTTCTTACTTATTCTTGATATATTCACGTTGAAAGCCGGACAATTGAAGGGAGATATGCCTTTTAGGACTTTTGAAGCAGATGAAATTGAAAATATTGATTCTGAGCTCTTTACCTTTAACCCCAGAAGTATATTAGCTGCTACAAACAACTTTTCGGAGGCAAATAAACTTGGAGAGGATGGTTTCGGCCCTGTTTACAAGGTAGTAACTATTCCATGTTCCCTTGCACTTGGTCTTGCTGGACTCGCAACAGAACATTTTTCTGTTTTTTGCACTATGGCGGTTTTGTGCTTAAATAGATGATCCCTTCTCTACTTTTTATTTTTCTGTAAGGGACTATTGCCTGGAAACCAAGAAGTAGCGATAAAGAGGCTTTCCAAGAAATCACTGCAAGGACTTGAAGAGTTCATGAATGAGTTAAAACTAATTGCCAAGCTCCAACACAGGAATCTTGTTAGGCTTTTAGGCTGCTGTGTTCATGGGGACGAAAGGATGTTGATTTATGAGTTCATGCCCAATCAAAGCTTGGACAAATTTCTATTCGGTACAACTACAATCTCTCTCCAATTTGAACCGTTTTTGATTTTTCCTTATGATAAAAAGAAAACTATTGCAATTTGAGTGTGTATATAACATTTGTGATGGCATCTGCTTCCAGATCCATTGAAACAGGCAAATTTTGATTGGCACAAACGCCTTCAGATCATTGAAGCTATTGCTCAAGGACTTCTTTATCTCGACAAGTACTCTAGATTGAAAGTTATTCACAGGGACCTAAAAGCCGGTAACGTTTTAGTGGATGGAGCAATGAATCCTAAAATTTCTGATTTTGGGATGGCAAGGATTTTTGGAGTAAACCAAACTGAGGCAATTACAAACCGGGTCATGGGAACATAGTAAGTGCAAACAAAAGCACTTGTCTTTAAGTTCATGAAAAATATCTTTGATTACGTTGGAATCATGTACTGCATTCTGTAACCATTTTTATTTCTGAAATTGCATTTGATCTCTCCTGATGCAGTGGCTACATGCCACCAGAATATGCTTTAAATGGACAGTTCTCTGAGAAGTCAGATGTTTTTAGCTTTGGAGTTCTATTGTTAGAGATTGTGAGTGGTAAGAGGAGCACTGGTTTCTATCAACATGAAGGCCCTCATACCCTTCCAAGATTGGTGAGTACCAAATAAGATTTCTTGTTAATTAACGAAAGCAATAAGCTAGAATTTAAAAATCTTCTAATGATTCACACTAAAACCTTACGTATTATGGATTGTGGATGGGTCCAGGCATGGGAATTGTGGAGCAATGATAGAGCTGCGGAGCTGATTGACCCATCAATAAGACAAACATGTGACCATCAAGAAGTGGTATAGTGTGTTCATTTGGGACTTCTGTGTGTTCAAGAGTCTCCATTGGGACGCCCAACAATGTCTTCAGTAGTTCTCATGCTGGGAAATGAGACCACATTGCTCCCATCGCCCAGAGAACCAGCCTTTTCTCGTATTTTCAAGGCCTATAATTCCTCTCCAGGACTTGGTTCCTGTTCAAATAATGAGTTGACTATGTGCAGTATAAGTGCTCGATAGATTGGTACCTCAAAATTAAAGAAGTTTTCTAACATGATCATACTCCCTTGTCATTTAGATAAAAACAGTGTGGTGTCTGTGCATACCTATGACTCTTGTAAGAAACTGCTATTACTTTTTCCGTTGATTTTCTTTGAGCCTCGAATCTTGAGATTTCTGTGACTGTTTATCAGTACGCGGCACTTTCAATTCTTGAAATTGATTGTCGCCTTTATTGTACAATGGTACTCTCTTGCATTTTCCATTACATCTTTTCAGAAGTGCAGATTCTTCTGTAGCACAGAACCTGAGTCCTGGAGCTTAGTAAAGGTAAACATATGCATAATTATATTAAAATAAATTTAAATGACAATATTGATTGATTTAATCGATTATCATAATTGAATTAATCATTATAATTAATTTAGTTAATTATATATATATTTAGTTAATTTAATTAATTATTAAAATTGATTTACTCAATTATTATATATTTGATTGATTTATTTAATGATTGACTTATTCAATCATTATAAATTTAAAAAATTAAGTTTATTTTTCTCTTTATCAATTTTATTGTGATTTTTTTCCTTTTCGCTAATAGCTAGTTTCTTGTATAAATAGGTCCAATCTCCATATTTTGTAATCAAGTAAGTAGAGTTAATATTCTCTTTTACAATTAGTTTTCACTCTTCTCTTGTAATGTTTTTTAGTAATCAAAATTATTTTCTCCATTCTTTTTTCTTTTTTTTTTTCGTATTCTTGATATTATATTTTTAATTTTATCTTGCTATAATTCTCTTACGTAAAAATGGTTCTAGATTATATATCTAAAAACACACGAGGAGTCTAATATCGAAATTAAAATTTTTCAATATGGTATCAGAGCAAATTTCAAATCCTTCATTTTCGAGATTAGAAGATCATTCTTTTCAAATGAATTTTTTTTCACAATCATTCTCTTCCATTCTTCTTATCTTTTCAAATTATTTTCAATGGACTGCCCATATTAAGAGATCTTTAAACTCAAGAAATCTCTTGGATCACATTATAAATATCCCTCGGATCACATTATAAATATCCCTCTTGATGAGTTAGATCTAATATTCGAAAAATAGAAAATGAGAGATGACCAAGTGTTCATCCTACTCACAAGTTCTATGGATCAAATTCATAAAATTATGATCATTTGCTCTCCAAACTCATTTGCTCTCCAAATTCTAAAACTCTTTGGGATCAAATATACAATTTTTATGAGCAAGAGTCGAATTTATGAAAGGTTTTTGAGATAAAGAGGTGAATTGCTAACATCAAGAAAGATGAGAAGACGCTCTCTTAACTATTTAGAGAATATGAGAACCTTTGGAATGAGTTCAAAATTTTGAAACTGATCATAATCGACCTCAAAATTTTACAAAAAAGAGAAGATGAAGACAAGTCCTTTGGACTCCTCATTTCTCTTGGAGAGCAATTCGCATATGTTCGTCAAGAAATCCTTCGAATGAAGGATTTTCCTTCCTATGAAGAAGTGAGATCCATGATCCAACGAGCAGAAGCAAGTATGAACCTTGAGAATGGTTGTCAATCCAAAGTAGAAGGGTGTGGTTTCAATTCAACTACAGAAGGGCAAGTGGCCAACAAGGTGTAGCACATAGCTAAAAAGCTATGTGCTTACTGCAAAAAACATAATCATTCGCAAGAAAAATGTTGGATCCTTCATCCTCACCTGAAACCTGAGCACTTGAAAAGAAATGGACAAATCTCCTCAAATATGACCCAAAATGCAACACTTGAGTCAACAATCGAAAATATCGTTTCAAAAGTACTGCTCAAGCAAGTAACGACCAATCCAGGTATTTGCTTAAACTCAACTTTAAATTTCCAAAATTGATTAGTAGATTCTGGTTGTGATCATCATATGGTTAGCGACAAAAAGAAATTTAAAAAACTAAAACATCTTTCAAATCATAAGATAGTCAAGCACGCTAATAAGAATAATTTGAATGTAAGAGAATTCAGAGAAATTGATATTTTTGAAAAAAACTTTAATACTTTATATGTTCTAATTTTATGTCTATTAGTCAAATTATTAAAGATTAAAATTGTAAAATTCTATTTGATCCTGACGCTATTGTTTTTTAGGATCTCAAAACAAACCAAGTGATTGGTAGGGGATTTAGGAGAAACAACGTATATTTTTTGAATCAAGATAATCATGTACACATGACATATCAAGGAGAAAATTATATTTTGTGACATGATAGATTAGAACATCCTAATAAACAAGTTTTGAAATACCTATTTCCAATAAAAAATTATGAAAATAGATATTGTGTAGGTTGCATTTTTGGAAAAGAAATTCGAACACATTATCTGATTTCAGAAACAATTTATAAAAATACTTTTAATATTGTACATTCCGTTATTTGGATATCTCCTGTAGTATTTAGATGAGCTTTTAAATATTTTATATCTTTTATTGATCACAAGACTATATACACATGGGCATATATGCTCACTTCAAAAGTACAAGCATTCGAAATATTTAAAAGTTTCTACAATTATATCACTAAACAATACAATATAAACATAAAAATATTTAGAACTGATAATGAGGGGAATATATGAATCTCACAACTTTTCTATAAGAAAATAGAATAATCCACTAAATTTCATATTCATATACCCCTCGACAAAATGGAATAGCCGAAAGGAAAAATCGATATTTACTTGAGATATCAAAAATAATCATGTTCTATGCTAATATACCTAAAATTTTTTGAAACGATACAATTAGTATTACCGCTCACCTAATTAATCACTTACCCACTAAGATACTCCAAGAAAAATCTCCCTTAGAAGTCCTCGCTAAAACTAAACCAAATATTACTCACTTAAAAGTGTTTGGATGTATATGCTATGTATATATATCAGAACAATTTAGAAATAAATTGGATAAAAATGGGAGACGGTGTGTTTTCATAGGATATGAGTCATTTCAAAAGGATTATATATATTATGATCCTACGATTAACAAAATATATATATCAAAAGATATGATATTTGTAGAAAATGAGTTTTATTTTGCAAATATAAGTAAAACAAGAACATCACAAAAAGAAAATCTGCAAGTTTTCTTGTTAACTCTAAAAGAAATTAGTAATCCCTCTCGCCAATCTAATGAAGAGGAAAATCCAGAACAAAAACAAGAGAGAGAATCACCAGAAAATTTTGAACAAAAGAAAGATAGAACCTCTTTCAAAACTAAAGAAAGTAGGGAGCAAGGGGGAGACAAAACCCAAAGAAGACTTACTTCCTTAAAAGTAAATGAAAAGTCCAATAATTCGCTATCATCTCCACCACCACTTAGAAGGTCAACAAGACTGAGATTTCCTCCATTAAGGAGGGAACACTATATCTCTAAGGTCACATCTTATCCTATTGCTGACTATTATACTACCACTAATGTTTTCTCAAGTTACCAAGTATTCTTGAGTGGCACTAATCAAATATAGGATCCTAGAAATTTTAATGAGGCCAATGATCACCCAGAATGGAGGAAAGCGATGAAAGAAGAGCTAGATACTCTCACAAAGAACAAGACTTGGGAAATGACAACTCTCCCAAGAGAAAAGAACACAGTCGGATGCAAATGGGTTTATAAAATCAAATATAAAAGTGACGGTTCAATTGATCGCTATAAGACTAGACTTGTAGCCAAAGGGTTTACCCAGACTTACGGAGTGGACTATACAGAAACCTTTGCACCTGTAGCAAAAATGAATACTATAAGAGTTCTCTTGTCTCTTGCCACCAATAGGAGTCGGCCAATGTACCAGATGGACGTAAAAAATACCTTCTTGCAAGGGGAGCTAGAAGAGGAGGTCTACATGCATATACCTCAAGGGTTCAATCAAAGTCACGAAGGACGAGTGTGCAGACTGAAGAAAGCTATCTACGGTCTCAAACAATCTACTCGGTTCTGGTATACAAAACTAAACTCTGCGCTTCTCAATTACAACTTTAAAAAATGTAATAGTGATTCCTCCTTATTTACTAAATTTGATAATGAAAGAATCACTATTGTGCTCATATTCGTCGATAATATCATTGTTACTGGAAGTAATATGAGTCAAATTGATCAATTTAAAAATTTCCTTAAATCTAGTTTTGAAGTTAAAGATTTAGAACTATTAAAATACTTTTTAGGAATAGAACTTACCTACTCTCACAAGGGGTTTATCCTATCCCCAAAAAAAGTATATTCTTGATCTTTTGTAAGAGACAGGTAAATTAGGAGCAAAACCAACAATTATCCCTATCTCAACCTTTGATGAAAAAAAGGATGCTGATAAACTTTTCATAGATATACAGAGATACCAGAGATTCATTGGGAAACTCATTAATCTAACTATCACTAGACTAAACATTACATATGTTGTGAGTCAAATCAGTTGGTACATGCATGCTCCTAAAGTATGTCATTGGAAGGCAGCTGAAAGGATTCTTAGGTAACTTAAAAGGTCTCCCGGGAGAGGAATGTGCATAAAGAATAATCAAAATTTAGAAATTATAGGCTATTGTGATGAGGATTGGGCTGAAGATTCAATGGATAGAAAATCCACCACATGTTATTACAAATTTGTTGGTGGGAATCTCGTATCTTGGAAGAGTAAGAAACAATCTGTAGTTTCAAGATCAAGTGTAGAATCTAAGTACAGAGTCATGGCAGCAGCAACCAGCGAGATCGTTTGGTTAAAAGCTCTAGTTGAAGAATTAGGATTTCTGGTCATTTCCCTTATCAAATTCTTTTGCGACAATCAGTCTACTATTCATATTGTTTTTAATCCTATCTTTCATGAGAGAACAAAATATATTGAAGTCGATTGTCATTTCGTTCGCTAAAAGGTTGAAGATAATACCATAGTCACTCATTACGTGAAGAGTAATGAGTAGCTTACTGATATTTTTACCAAGAGAATTATGGTAAGTCACATGTAAAATATTCTCAGCAAATTAGGCTCTATAGATATTTATTCACCAAACATGAGGATGAGTGTTAAAATAAAATCAAATGACAATTTTGATTAATTTAGTCAATCATTAGATTGATTTAATCAATCATTATGATTGACCTAATCAATAATCAATCATTCAACCATAATAATTGATTTAATCAATTATTATGATTGATCTAATTATTACAATTAATTTGATCAATTATATATATATTTAGTTAGTTTAATCAATTATTAAAATTGATTTAGTCAACCATTATATATTTTGTTGATTTATTTAATGATTGACTTATTCAAACATTATAAATTTAGAAAATTGACTTTATTTCCTTTTTACCAATTTTATTGTGATTTTTTTCCTTTTCTCTAATGGCTAGTTTCTTGTATAAATAGACCCCCTCTCCACACTTTGTAATCAAGCAAGTAGAGACAATTTTCTCTCTTACATTAGTTTTCCCTTTTCTCTTGTAAAATGTTCTTTAGTAATCAATATTATTTTCTCCATTCATTCTTCTTATTTTTCGTATTTTTGACATTATATTCTTAATTTTATCTTGATATAATTCTCCTATATGATTTTAGATTATACGTCTAAAAACACACGAGAAGTCTAATACCGAGATTAAAATTTTCTAACAAATTATGTCGGCATAAGTATGGAAGATGCTACAAATGACTAAAGTCCCTATAAACTTGTGCCATATGAATTTGAACGTGTTTACAAGGTATAATGTCCATTATTATTGCAGATTATTATGGAGACTTCAAAGGCTAAGTCTTCAACAATTTGAGATTTTTTGAGAAGACTCGAAGATTTCTAGAAGCCAGCTGCCGACCCTTGCCAAAAATAGGGTTTACACGGACCTGTTTACAGGGCATCAATTGTGTGAAAGAAGGCTGCTTTAACTTGCACAGGCGACACCAGTGCCAGCTATTTTACCTGGTGTTGATGTATATTACCAAGAGATCATAAATCTCACTAGTACTATGGTTGGTGTAGTAAATGAATATGGGGTGAAAAAAAAATACCCAACAACTTGCAAACAATTGTCATGAAATTCATGACCTGAAATCAAACAACTTGCACCAATAATTCAGCAGGAGAATAAGCAACAACAAGAGCTGTAAAATGCATGTACTAAAAGTATTTTTTTTTTTCTCTATCTGGCATTAAGAATCAGATCAAATGTAACACAATTTGGAACAAAAACAAAAAGGAATTCCAACTTGGGCATTGGAAACAAATTTTCGCAGATCACTTGCAATCGCCACAGGCGAAAATCTAGTTTCTCAAAAGAGTTTGGATGTGATCCTGCACCATGTACTTGCCCGATTCAGTCTGCAGGGTTAGAATTGAAGACATCTAAGGAGAGAATCAATGACAAAACAAAAACCATAATAACAGTTACTCGCTTGATATTCCTGGAGTCCTATTTCACGGTTAACCAATGGCGCATACAAATTGCAAATGATTAATGTGCTCGAAGCCAGAAAAAGAAACAATTAAATTTTAGCTGACGATCAAGCTTTTAGGGTGCTTAGAGTCTCCTTTATTACTATAAAAGAGGCAAGCACAACTCTGTGCCCTGCGTGCAATGCATGCGTGACAATACCACTAGTGTGCGTACATATAGGATAGGAGAAAGGTTACTAACAAGACGGTGGTGCTTGTGATTGCAAATCTTTCCGAGCCCATATACAATGCGTGTACCCCCAAAACTGGTGTGCGAACTAGGCAAAGGGTACTCGCACGAAGTTGCGTTGTTTTGAAAATTAGATCAGAATGACTGGTTGAACTAGTTTGAACCATTACCAACCTATAATCCAAGGAACCTTGAAAACCTAACCTCTTCAACTCCTCTACTCCTGTAGACTTGAGAACAAAACTAGCTAAAATTTCAAACCAATGTAAATCCAATGATCACACAAAATACAAATTAAAGAAACATGCTCAAATTCACAAAACTAAGTAAATAAACAAATGCTGGAAGTATCAAAAGATTTCTCGCCCAGGTCCCATCTAAAGCTTAACCCCAGATCATTCCCTACAAAGTTGTGCTGCTACCCGGTTTTCCACTTGAGGTAAAACTTAGACCCAGATCATTCCATGTTCTCGAGTCCAAGCTGCATCAACAAAAGTTGTGTAGACCCAGTGAAACATTCTAGCCCAATAACGTCGAAACAACCCATTTGATGCAAACTCACATATTTAAGAACCAGCCCATCCGGAGCTCATAAATCTTAGCATGTGCCACGTGACCCCCCATCCACGCGAGTTCGCCACGCGAGCATCCCAACCACAATTGAAGGAACATTTCAAAATCAACTTTTCCATATCTCACCCTCCCAAACAGCGCGTTTAAGTCTTGCCACCGCCGGAACTCTTATGAGTGAGAACCACGCACCAAAATTTAACGTCGTATTGAATAACGTAAACTAAGGTATTTAATATCCTTATTTATTTGATTGCTCGTTAGAAGATCAAAAGACGACTCCGAATAATTCTACACCGAAACGCGTCCACGAAAGATATATCTCTCAGTTGGGACCCACTTGGGGATGCCACGTCATCAGAGACATGCCGGTGCCGTTCACGTGGATCATCAGGCCCACGTGGAAGCGAATCAGAATCTTCCAGCACAGAGAATTGTGAACACACGTGGACTAAATATAACCCGCAGAAAATCAAAAATCAAAATATCATGGCACGAACCAAGGGAACCAAAAAACCCGGTTCACCCTGATCCCTTTCTAGCCGACACCTGTCATCTCCTCGAAAAACCGAATTTCCCATTTTACCCCCCGAACCTCTTTTATTTACTTGAATCACCTTATCTTTTACCGACAATTACACAAACTTGTATTATAATTTTAGTTGTAATTTAAAAATCTTCTATTTTTACCTATAAAAATTCTTAAGAGTATCATATGGAACAATTGAATCAATGATGAAAATAGATCAAAATCTAAATAAGCCAGACAAATTACTATAAAATATTTAATAAAGACTGTTACGTAAAATTAATCATTTAATTTACATAATTATAGACAAAAGTCAAAAAGAGTGCAGGGCAACAACCACTTAGAAAAATTTAATCAATACAAATTTAAAAATTTCATGTGCACTAAAAGTCTTATAAATATTATTAAAATTCTCCAAAATGCGGCAATATCTTCAAAATGTTTTTTATGTTTTAAAAATTATAATATATACCTTTTCCATAGCTCCCCACGTGATTCTCTTGATAAAAAGTTTTTGATTTTGACCCTACAAATAGCATATTGAAATTTCAGCTATTAGTGTTATATCATACAAAATAATACTATTTTTTGTCAGTGAGATTTTTTTTTTTCCTTTGCATATAGAAAAAATCTTTTTGTCAATTAAAAGATTCCCATGTTTTTGTTAATTTTGTGGAATAAATTATGAAGACATATTTAAGGATTTTTGTCTTAATTAAGAGCAATTTTATTGTCTTTGCAACTTGTTTATATCTTTGGAAAAAAATCTTTTTCGCAATTAAAAGATTCTCCTATTTTTCATTAATTATTTTTAATGATTTGGGAGAAATTACAAACTATTTTTTTATATAATTACAAACTATTTTTAAAACAGTTAAACACATTAAAATAATTAATATTTATTATATATTTTTATATTTAATTATTATTTTTAATTTTAATTATTTTATAATTAATTATTATATATTTTATTATTATAAATTTTTATTATAAAAAATAATTATTTTTTATTTTTATAAAATAATTAATATTTATATAAAAATTCTTATTTTTTATATTTATATGTTTTTCAATTTTTATTTCATGTATTCTTCAAAAGTATTTTTTTTATTATCATTTCATATCCATTTTTATTTTTCTATTTTCATTTTTACACGACCTAAATTATTGATATTACTTTGCCATACTCCAACTCTTTTCTCTCTCACTCCCTCGTTCAGTTGAGTCTTTCTTAACAATGGACTCAATAAGCATGCCTTTGCTCCATATTTCGAATTCGAATTAGATAATTTTTCATTTTGTAAAATAAAAATCAAAATTGGTTTCGATATTATGATAGTTTCAATGTTAATTTTAAAATTGAAAGATTCTTATTTTAAAATGATTATAATTCAGTTCCATATTCGTTTAGAATTTTGTTCCAGTTGTTGTACAGTTTTTTATTGTTCATTCATTTGTTTTTATGATTTTCAAGTTTTTTAAGATTTATTCAAGATTTAGTTTTTGCTCATAATTCTATAATTTTTCAAAGATTTTAATTTTAGTTCGAATTCTCATTTAAAAAAAAAATCAAGAATTAGAATTAAAGGAGTGGCCCAGAATCTGATTCCAAAGTTTCGATTTACTTCTGATTCTTTTTATTAAGTTTTGTTTCGATTGGCTTATAATTCGATAACAAAACCTTAAACATAACTAGAGTAATGTGTAATTCTCACTTTTCTCATGTTGCTTTAATAATGGATACTATATTATTTTACTATTATTTGATTTTATTGAAAAATGTGAGAAAGAATGCGAATTTAAATTTCGGGCCGAAAATTATTTTTCTCATTAACATATTAATCTTAAAAATATTATTTCTAATAAAAATTTGTAATTTTTACCATCAGTTGGCTTAACTTTTTATATATACAAGATAATAATTTTGTTAATATTTATATTATAAAAATTACAGATGAACAGGACTAAATCGAATTAAAGTTATATTTTAAAATAATTGATGCTGCCTCCATAGATTATCCTTCCCATCTCCATGTATAACCTTTTCCCATCAGGAATGTTGCTTCCCAATGAAAAAGACAAATTGGGAACTTCCTTTGATCCCATAAGAAAGTTCTGGTGGCCGTAAGATCAAATTTCTCTTCTACTTCGCTCTCTTTCAAAATTTTTAACCTTTTCTTTTCCTTCATAATTGATTTTTGAGTTACTTCAAATATTATGAGATTTAATTTAAAATAAATTATCTTAATATTTATTTTTTCATTTTAAAAACTCAAATTCAAAATTTTGATACTAAAATGTTTCTTATATTAACCCAAATTAAGGTTAAACCATCCATTTAAAAAATAAAAGACTAAATGGTAGGTTGTTCCGCAATAATAACGTCTTAATAAAATAATTTTCTTCTAGAAAATTATGCAATGGAAATAGAAAAATTAGACATCAACATAATTTTATTATTTCCATGTCTAATGGAAAAGTTAAAAGGTTTCTATTTTGGGTTATATTTGTATTATTAACCAACAGCACAGGCTAATTTTATGTAGAACCGGAAGATGAGATCATTAAACGCTTGGCATATAAGTTAAGCTTTCGCAAATTGCCGGTCTAAAAATTAATTTAATAAAGTAATCCGAATTTTAAATGGATTCGGTTTGAAAATGAGATTTAAAATTATATTTATTTTTTAAAATAAGTTATCATTATTTTGTAATCATATTAGTTCTGATTAAATTTTATTTAAATTAAATTAATTTTAAGAGAGAAAATTCTTTTAATATAATTCGGTACTTATTTAATTATTTAATGGGTATATGTTTTATTTTATATAAGTGAAATAGGATAGAGCAAAAGAAGAGGGAGAAAGGCCGTGTGAGCCGTAGTGTGAGAACAAGGGAATTGGTGTGTCTTGTACGCGGATGGGGAGCACCCCAAGAATCTACCGACCAAACTAACATGGCGGCTGAACAATAAAGCTTACATACGCCGACAATACTACTTTTATATTGGACGATTAATATATAATTATTTTAAATATCGAGACACAAAAGATTTTTGTTTTTGAGATTAGAATAGATTAAATTAAAACTAGATAAGTAGAATATAATTTTAATTTTTGTTTGAAGAGATTTGATTTATTTTTATGAAATTTTATACTCCTCCAAAAGATTTTATTTTAATTAAAATTATTATAAGTAAAATAGAAAATAGATTAAGAGAAATTAAAGATAAACTGTCCATAACTAATTTGGATAAAAATGTTTATGCCTGTCCATGATTTATTTTATGATGGCTTTTTTTTCGCACCACAAGTAATATGCACTTTCCTTAACGAGGTTACATAAATATATGGATAATTTGGGCAGTGATCGATCTTTTTTATTTTTATCCGTAATTAGTATTTAAAATCATATTTTTATTAATTTGATTTGAATATTTATGATAATTTTATTTAGGAAATGATTTAATTTTTAAATTTAAAATTTAATTAATGATATAATATTTTATTTCATTAAATCAATTACCGGGATGCATGACCAATCTAAAAAGCCACCTACAAATCCAGTTGAATGAACAGAGATTTCACCCCAAAATTCTTTGGTAAACGTAGCACGGCCTACAATTCAGCTTGCAAGGAGTAACCAAATAAATGCCGAAACTAACAACTATTTGCCACTGTGATCTCGGTTGACTACACTTGCACAACCTGACCCACGGTTTCTGCCCATCTGTACCGATATCTAATTTATCCGATAATTAAATATTAACATTTCTTAAATAAATTCTTAAATTTAAATTTTATATATAATAAAAATAGAAGTTAAAAGAATTTTGTCATTTTAAATATTTAAATCAGTTCAAAATATATTTAATTAAATTTTAAAATATTATTAGATATCGATAATGTATAAAAAAAAATGACTCATTTGTGTTTAAGGAGTTCTAGCCCGATAGAGTTCTAAGAGAATATTGAAGATTTTAAAAATATTATTAAAATTCTTTAAAATTTATTTTATTTCCTAAAAATTAAAACCTTCGCTTCTTATACCCAATATTTTTTACTTCATCCCCCTGTTATAAATTTTTGACTTTCTCCGACCAAAGCCCCACAGAATCAAAGTCAAAATTAAAGAGGTTCTCGCCTTTTTGGGTTTTACTGAAGTTGTTGTGAGAGAGAGAGACATAGAGAGAAAGGTGTGGGCCCTTCAGAGAGGATAAATCCTAACCCCAGAGAGAGAGGGAGAGAGAAAGAGGGATGTAAGCCTTTCAGAGAGGATAAATCCTAACCCATCTCACATCCCAAATTGGGGTCCATGTAAAAGCATATAAAAGAAGACTCAACAGTTCACCAAATTTTGTCAAACGCAGGTTTTTCCTCTTACCAAATGAATTACCACAAACTCATCCTAAAACTAAAAATGAAAAAAATGTAGGCAATTGCGCATAATAAAACTTTGTAAAGCTTGAATGTCTATGGTCAATATTGAATTAGTTCGTTAAATTAGAACAAAAACGAATTGGTCCACAGGCATCATCAGGCTGTTTGAAGGTAAAAAATCAACCTTCAATTTTTATGGCACTGATTGGTCACCCATCGGACCAATCATGTTACAATATATTATATGTTAAAATTAAATTAATTATTAAAAAATATTATTTATTAGAATAAATCAATAAACACTTTGATTTTGAAAATTTCTGACTTCATTCTTTTTTTTTTTATATTATACTAATCGGTATTTGGAGTCATACTCTGACTAATTTGATTCGGGACTTACAGTGATCTATTTAGAAGGGCTACCCTTTCAACATAGTTTTCTCCATACTCAAGTCGTAAGTTGAACTCATGACTTTAATTAAGGAATTTAGTACCATATCCTACTAAATTAACTTACCGTTGATTTTTTACTTTATTCATTTGCATATTATAACAATGAGTTTTTTTTAATATGAAATCAATATATTATAATATTTTATTAAAATAATAAATCATTAGGATTTTATATTGTTGTTATTGCTACTCACTTTTAGCGATCAAAACAAAAAAAAGAACCAATAGGTTGGTTAGGCATTTAAACGAGAGCGGATTGCCCTGATGAAGCTCTCAAGAAGGAAAGAAAATATCAATCCTAGAACCATTCCAAAGAATGGATGCAAATCACGAGGCTGACCGGAAACCTAATTAAGCTAACTTATTTGGGTGGGAAACCAAACTCTTGTATAGAGCTGACAACTTACAAATCCCTTCACACACTTTCATAGGCCTTTTCCATAGCCACTTTGATGGTCGTTGACCCTCTTTTCCATCTTTGCTTTCTTATTGCATTAATTATAATTTTTTTTTCATCGTTTTATATTTAGATTTCATTCAATTAATATGATCTAAACACTTTAAAATTTATTAAGAGGTTGACTTTTCAAAATTATTTTTCTTTATTCTCAACGTTCGGATTTGAGACTTTTGATTGATGATATAGAATATCTGATTACTCTATTAAAAAGAAATTGATTGAATTAACTATATCTTGAACCATCACAATGTTGTCACTACTTTGCCCACCCAGGACGAGGCTGCAGTGCGAGGAATCTAAGAGAGCCTTTCTTTTTTTTTTATTTTAATAACAAAGGAGGGTATTGTTTTAGGGGAGGGAGGTAAAAGCTCGAACTGGTCTCAGGTCATAAAAGAAGTTTTTAGTATCACTAGATTTAAAGGCTCTTGGCGGGATCCATGGGTTTGGGAGCATATACTTCATATGATTGCATGCAACTTTAGCAAGCACTTTATAGACAACATTGCAAAGGCCAATAGGCTTGAATTGATGGGCAAACTGACATCGAAGACTAGAAATTTAGGTTATGAGTGTGGCGCCCAAGATTGAGAGCTTCTTGATCAAATAACAGCAGCCTAGGACCCAAATATGCCAGAACATCTGAAAAACAAGGTGGGGAATAGCCATCTGGGCCTGATGCCTTGGATATCCCATTAAGAAAACAGCCTTTCTAACTTCTTTTACACACGTGCCAGTGGAGATGAGAAGGCTCCTAATCCGTCCCGCTTTCTAACTTCTTTTAGACACATGCCAGTGGAGATGAGAAGGCTCCTGATCCGTCTCTAATGGGATAGCTTAATAATATAAATTTCCTAACTTGATGATTTCACATTTAAATTTTTGTACAACAAAGAAAATGAAAGCTACTAATCCGTTATTCTTGGGCTTGAAACAAAGGGAAAATTGCAAAAATTAGGCCCACACATTAGTCCAAATTTTTTGGGCCCAAGCAATCAAAGTCATTGACAGGTTGGTTTTGTTTTTAAGCTCGAGTTTTCTGTTAAATATAACTTTGTTCAATCATTCCCTTCCTTTCACTCATGGATTTTTTACACAGATTTTACGTGGTATCAGATACCCGCCCCAAAAAATGGGCTTAGCAGTGATCGATCTAGATTAGTAGGAGCAAAATTCTGAATACTAAGTGGTGATCAAACCAAGGTAACAAAAAAAAAAAATAATCATGAGTAGATTTCAATTCAATTATGGTTGCCTTGAAAGTCAACTTCAAAGTCCTTCGAGGACATTCCTGATTGTTACCTCTCTATTTTTCTCTCGAGTTTCTGCCTGGAGCAGAAATGGCAGAACGAATTACAATGAAAGAGATGCCAGGAAAATCGTTGATTGGGTGGCTCAATGTTTTAGGATTTCTTATTACTCTATTTGTTTCTTCCTTGAAATTTTTGACAAGTGTGGACGACAACATAGTATCAGGAACATTTCTCAGTTCAGACCAGACTATGGTTTCAGCAGGTGGGACTTTTGCCTTGGGCTTCTTCAGTCCTGAAAATTCTACTAAAAGCTATCTAGGAATATGGTATAACGATATTGCTCAAAAGACGGTGATTTGGGTTGCAAATAGAGAATCTCCTCTAGCACAAAACTCTTCAAACACTTTCTTAATAGGCAATGATGGGAATTTTCTTATCTGTGACAGAGCAAGAAATTCTATATGGTCATCAAATGTATCGGTTTCTAACTCCACTTCAAAGAATACCTCTGGGATTTTAATGGATACAGGAAATCTTGTCCTGAAACTTGGTGAAGATATTTTGTGGCAGAGCTTTGATTATCCTTCGGACATGTTTGTGCCGGGCATGAAAATAAGCTTAAGTCACAGAACCCACAAAGAAATTAGTCTCACTTCGTGGTTAGATGAAGAAGATCCACAAATCGGGCAGTTCACTTTTGGTATAGACCCTAGAGTTATTCTGCAGGCCTTAATCTGGAAGTCGTCTTTTCCATATTATCGGACGAATGTTTGGGATGGTAGTCCCACAAAAGTAGCACTTAATAGCAGTGGAAAGTATCTTGCATATATCACAAAGGTCTTCAATGATGATGAAATCTATTTTGCCCTTAGTATCTCAGATAATTCTATTCATTTGAGGTATCAGTTACTCCCTAGTGGGAAAATGCAGCTTCTTGAATGGCGCAACACTGGGTGGGTTGTTTTGGCGGCAGTACCTGAAGATCAATGCGATTACTATGCTCGTTGTGGACCATACGGTAGCTGTGTTTGGAGCAGCTCCTCTTTGTTATGCAAGTGTTTGACGGGCTTCAAGCCCAAAAATCAGAAAGAGTGGGACACAGGGAACTGGACTCAAGGTTGTGCATACCAAAAGGAGATAAAATGCAATGAAGATGGATTTTCGAGGCTGGGAGGAATGAAATTACCGGATAATTCTATCTGGTTGGGTAATTTGAATTTGAGTGCATGTAAAGTTGAATGCCTCAAGAACTGTTCATGTAGTGCTTATGCTTATGCCAATTTAAGCATAGGGAGTTCAACAAGGTGTTTGCATTGGTATGGCGAATTGATTGATCTTGTACAGAACATTACACCAGGACAGGATATTTATATAAGCCTTGATAGCTCAGAGTTGGGTATGATTCTTTCGCGTATCCAGGACCATTGTTTGATGCACAACCATGTGTTTGTTATATGCAGGTTGCTCCATTCCTCCCTTTTGCCAAGCAAAGAAGAAATCAAAAAACAATAAAGGGTCATGTCAATTGTTATGCTAACTGAAACTCATTATGTTATGAAAATTGATATGGCCTTGTTGGATATTGCAGTTGGAATTGGAAAGTCTGGAAGCTTAGAGGACAAAAACAAACATCAGAAAGCAATTGTAGCAGCTGCTGTTTGCATGGGATTGCTCTTTCTTGGTGTAGCTGGTTACTACTTGTGGAAAAAAAGAGTAGAGCACCAAGGTTGAAATCCGCACATGCACATATACATGACAATGCTACGATATGCACGTCAGCACTTACATAATTATTGGTAGTTCATGTATCTTCTTCTTATTCATACTTATTCTTGATATATTCTTGTTGAAAACAGGACAATTGAAGGGAGATATGCCTTTTAGGACATTTGAAGCGGATGAAATTGAAAATATTGATTCAGAGCTCTTTACCTTTAACCCCAGAAGTATATTAGCTGCTACAAACAACTTTTCGGAGGCAAATAAACTTGGAGAGGGTGGTTTCGGCCCTGTTTACAAGGTAGTAACTGTTCCACGTTCCCTTGCACCTGGTCTTGCAGGGCTCGCAACAGAACATTTTTCTGTTTTTTGCACTTTGGTAGTTGTGTGCCTAAATTGATGATCATTTCTCTACTTTTTATTTTTCTGTAAGGGACTATTGCCTGGAAACCAAGAAGTAGCAATAAAGAGGCTTTCCCAGAAATCACAGCAAGGACTTGAAGAGTTCATGAATGAGTTAAAACTAATTGCCAAGCTCCAACACAGGAATCTTGTTAGGCTTTTTGGCTGCTGTGTTCATGGGGAGGAAAGGATGTTGATTTATGAGTACATGCCCAATAAAAGCTTGGACAAATTTCTATTCGGTACAACTACAATTTCTATTCAGTAAAACTATTGTAATTTGAGTGTGTATATAACATTTGTGATGGCATCTGTTTCCAGATCCATTGAAACAGGAAAATCTTGATTGGCACAAACGCTTTCAGATCATTGAAGGTATTGCTCAAGGACTCCTTTATCTCCACAAGTACTCTAGATCGAAAGTTATTCACAGGGACCTAAAAGCCGGTAATGTTTTATTGGATGGAGCAATGAATCCTAAAATTTCTGATTTTGGGATGGCAAGGATTTTTGGGGTAAACCAAACTGAGGCAATTACAAACCGGGTCATGGGAACATAGTAAGTGCAAAAAAAAGCACTAGTCTTTAAGTTCATGAAAGATATCTTTGATTACGTTGGTATCATGTATGCATTCTGTATCCATTTTTATTTCTGAAATTGCATTTGCTCTCTCCTGATGCAGTGGCTACATGCCACCAGAATATGCTTTAAACGGACAGTTCTCTGAAAAATCAGATGTTTTTAGCTTTGGAGTTCTATTGTTAGAGATTGTGAGTGGTAAGAGGAGCACTGGTTTCTATCAACCTGAAGGCCCTCATACCCTTCCAGGATTGGTGAGTACCAAATAAGATTTCTTGTTAATTAACAAATGCAATTAGCTAGAATTTAAAAATCTTCTAATGATTCACACTAAAACCTTCCGTATTATGGATTGTGGATGGGTCCAGGCATGGGAATTGTGGAGCAATAATAGAGCTGCGGAGCTGATTGACCCATCAATAAGACAAACATGTGACCATCAAGAAGTGGTAAAGTGTGTTCATTTGGGACTTCTGTGTGCTCAAGAGTCTCCATTGGGACGCCCAACAATGTCTTCAGTAGTTCTCATGCTGGGAAATGAGACCACATTGCTTCCATCGCCCAGAGAACCAGCCTTTTCTCGTATTTTCAAGGCCGATGATTCCTCTCCACGACTTGGTTCCTGTTCAAATAATGAGTTGACTATGAGCAGTATAAGTCCTCGATAGATTGGTTCCTCAAAATTAAAGAAGTTTTTCTAACATGATCATACTCCCTTGTCATTTAGATAAAAACAGTGTAGTGTCCGTGCATGCCTATGGCTCTTCTAAGAAACAGCTACTACTTTTTCTGTCGATTTTCTTTAAGCCTCGAATCTTGAGATTTCTGTGACTGTTTATTAGTACATGCCACTTTCAATTCTTGAAATTGATTGTCGTCTTTATTGTACAATGGTACTCTCTTGCATTTTTCATTACACACTTTCAGAAGTGCAGATTCTTCTGTAGCACAGAAGCTGCGTCCTGGAGCTTAGTAAAGGTAAACAGCTGCGGAATTATGTAGGCATAAGTATGGAAGATGCTGCAAATGACTAGTCTCTATAAACTTGTGCCACATGATTTTGGACCTGTTTACAAGGTATAATGTACATTATTTTTGCAGATTACTCTGGTGACTCCAAAGGTAAGTCTTCAACAATTTGAGATTTTTTGAAAGACTCGAAGATTTCTAGAAGCCAGCAGCCGACCCTGGCCAGAATAGGGTTTACACGGACCTGCTTACGGGGCATCAATTGTGTGAAAGAAGGCTGCTTTAACTTGTACAGGCGACACCAGTGCCAGCTATTTTACCTGGCGTTGATGTATATTACCAAGAGATCATAAATCTTACTAGTACTATGGTTGGTGTGGTTAATGAATATGGGGTGAAAAAAAAAAATACCCAGCAACTTGCACCCGTAATTCAGCAGGAGAATAAGCAACAACAAGAGCTGTAAATTGAATATACTAAATTTTTTTTTCTCTATCTGGCAACACAATTTGGAACAAAAACAAAAAGGAATTCCAACTTGTGCATTGGAAACAAATTTTCGCAGATCACTTGCAATCGCCACGGGCGAAAATCTAGTTTCTCTAAAGAGTTTGGATGTGATCCTGCACCATGTACTTGCCCGATTCAGTCTGCACGGTTAGAATTGAAGACATCTAAGGAGAGAATAAATGACAAAACAAAAACGATAATAACAGTTACTCGCTTGATATTCCAGGAGTTCTATTTCATAGTTAACCAATGACTATACAAAGGAACCTTGAAAACCTAACCCCTTCAACTCCTCTACTCCGGTAGACTCGAGAACAAAACCAGCTAAAATTTCAAACCAATGTAAATCCAATGATCACGCAAAATACAAATTAAAGAAACATGCTCAAATTGTCAAAACTAAGTAAATAAACAAATGCTGGAAGTATCAAAAGATCTCTCGCCCCGGTCCCATGTAAACCTTAACCCCAGATCATTCCCTCCGAAGTAGTGCTGCTACCCGGTTTTCCACTTGAGGTAAAACTTAGACCCAGATCATTCCCATGTTCTCGAGTCCAAGCTGCATCAACAAAAGTTGCGTAGACCCAGTGAAACATTCTAACCCAATAACGTCGAAACAGCCCATTTGATTCAAACTCACATTTTTAAGAACCAGCCCTGCCCGAGCCCATAAATCTTAGCATGTGCCACGTGACCCGCATCCACGTGATTTCACCACGCAAGCATCCCAACCACAATTGAAGGAACTATTCCAAATCAACTTTTCCATATCTCACTCTCCCAAACAGCGCGTTTAAATCTTGCCATCACAGGAATGACTATGAGTGAGAACCACGCACCAAAATTTAACGTCGTATTGAATAACGTAAACCAAGGTATTTAATATCCGTATTTATTTTATTGCCGTTAGAAGATCAAAAGACGACTCCGAATCATTCGACACCGAAACGCGTCCACGAAAGAGATTTATATATATCAGTTGGGACCCACTAGGGCATGCCACGTCATCAGAGAGCCGCAGGTGCCATTCACGTGGACCATCTTGGCCCACGTGGAAGCGAATCAGAATCTTCCAGCACAGAGAATTGTGAACCCACGTGGACTAAATATAACCCACAGAAAATCAAAAATCAAAATATCATGGCACAAACCAAGGGAACCAAAAAACCCGGTTCACCCTGTTCCCTTTCTAGCCGACACCTGTCATCTCTTCGCGAAACCCTAGCCCGAAAGCGAATTTCCCATTTTACCCCTTAACCTCGTTCATGATACGATAAATTTACTTAAATCACCTCATATTTTACCGACAATTATACATAATCTTGTATTATAATTTTAGTTGTAATTTAAAAATCTTCTATTTTTACCTTTAAAAATTCTTAGAGTATCAGACGGACCAATTGAATCCATGATGAAAATAGATCAAAATCTATATAAGCGATAAAAATTACTAAAAAATATAGTAATATAACCTATTATGTAAAATTAATTTAATCAGTATAGATTTAAAAATTTTAAGTGCATTAAAAGTCTTATAAATATTATTAAAATTCTCCAAAATGCGTCAATATCTTCAAAATGTTTTTTATATTTTAAAAATTATAATATATACTTTTTCGAGAGCTCCCTACACGCATCTCTTAATAAAAAGTTTTTGATTTTGGCTCTACAAATAGCATATTAAAATTTCAGCTATTAGTGTTATATCATACAAAATAATACTATTTTGTCAGTGAGATTTTTTTTTCTTTGCATATAGAAAAAATCTTTTTGTCAATTAAAAGATTCCCATGTTTTTGTTAATTTTGTGGAATAAATTATGAAGACATAGTTAAGGATTTTTGTCTTAATTAAGAGAAATTTTATTATCTTTGCAACTAGTTTATATTTTTAGAAAAAATCTTTTTCGTAATTAAAAGATTCTCTTAATTATTTTTAACGATGTGGGAGAAATTTAGTACCACATCTCGTAAGGTGAGTCTTAAAATGTCGGCAAAAGTTGACATTTAAGGTGCAAAATTTGATCGGAGGCAAAATATGAGTTATTGTAAATTTCCTTACATGGGTATGACATGGCATATTCGGAATTAAGATGAAAACCAAGGGCACTTTTATAAAAGTAAAATTAGTGAAGCACAAGAGAAGTAAAGCTTCGGTTTCATTCATTTTTGCTTTTAGTTTTTGATTACGGTGTGGTTGAGAATTGGAGAGAGAAACAGGAAGAGAGAGGGTGAGACAGAGATGAAGAGGTGCGAGTTATGCAAATCCATCGCCAAGATGTACTGCGAATCAGACCAAGCAAGTCTATGTTGGGACTGCGATTCCAAAGTCCACTCCGCTAATTTCCTCGTAGCCAGACATACAAGGACTCTTCTTTGTCATGTCTGCCAATCTCCCACTCCCTGGAAAGCGTCGGGAGAAAAACTTTTCCCGACGGTTTCCGTATGTGAGAAGTGCGTCAAAGCGAAAAGGCAAGGCGTGAATGGCATCACTGATGACGAGGTTGAGGACGAGACCGAGGGCAACGATGAATATGATATGGACGATGTTGATGATGAAAGTTATGACGAGAATGAGAATGAGAATGAGGATGAGGAAGAAGAAGATGAGGACAATCAGGTAGTGCCGTGGTCCTTAACCCCACCTCCAACCGGCTCGAGTTCTTCGAGTAGTGAAGAGTTCTCCAGTGTCTCAGATCCTCATTCTGTCGTAAGAATTTTTCACGATCCAACAATTGTTGTCCTTTCTAGTTTCTATTTTTTTTTTCTTTGTCATTAATAAGCTTTTGTTTTAATTTCTAGGAAAATTTTAGCCCGCCGTCGATTTCATCGGCTCAAGTTGGAGGCCCCGGAGCCGGAACGATATTTGACCATAAGAGAACGGCGTCAAGGAGATCGGCTTATCAAGAAACCGGCGGCGGCTTGGGGAAGGATATTTTGGCCGGAAAAGTAGCGTCCGAAGAAGCGTTACTTGGCACGCATAACGGAAATAGAGAGATCAAAGCCGACGATCTCGCTTCAACAAGCACTCCTAGCCGTCCGATCTGATCCTACTACCAATCGCCTTAGAGTTAACAATCTTCTGACCCAAAATCTTGTTAATCTCCCTTTTTATCCACAATATTAGTAATTTGTTTTTCCTTTTTCTTTTTAATCTTTTTTGGGTTTCTCTAATCAATCACCTAATTTTCATTTATTTTGTTCCCCCGACGTTATTATTTTATGCTCAAAATAGTGCATGTTTGCCCATTTTTACCAATAGTTTGGTTGTTCCTTCCCACTTGCACCTTAATAGCAATGGACGAATCGATGGATAAAGATCTTTAATTATGTCATATAAGATTAACCGGAATATATTTTTAGATATTGATTAATTAAAAAATTTATTTAATTATATTATATTCGATTAAATTTAATTTAAACCGAGTTATTTTTTATATATATACTCGACACCGAATCGAGAGCTTTAAGGATACCGGTGTATGGTGGACAAATTAGGCGGAGGGTCATAATATTGGTGTTATGTTGATATTAATAATGTGTTGGGTTTATTTGGGGTAATGATTTTCTTTATTCACACTTGATGATGATATGAATATGAAATCTTTTTTATAACGATACTATTATTTATTTCATAAGTAAAAATTATTATGTATATAAAATATATTTTATGTGTTATATCAAAATTTTATATCTTAAGGAAGAAATAAAAGGGTAGAAACAGAGAGGTATGGCAGGGTGAAGGGTCCCATATATAATCGCTGTGGAGAAAGAATGCAGTGGATTGTCTCTTCATGTGGGGGGCGGGGTGGGACGCGGGGGTGGTTTGAGCCTCTAATTCTGATTCTGCAGGGCTTCTTTTCTGCAACACTAGGTGTGGGGGGGGGGGGGGAGAGGTAGAGAGAGAGAGAGAGAGAGGCTGTTGTGTGCGTGTCATTCTTCATGGCCTCACACTACGAAAGTATGGACCCAAAGTGGTTGTACCGGCTGCTGGGGGGTTAATGCCCTGGATCAATTGCGTGCACCAGACGCCTTGATCATTGCCTGGCCCTTTTTTGGACCTGTCATTTTGTCTTTCCTGTCGCATTTTCATAGCACACAGTGCCTGGGAACCAAGAATCATCTTTTGCGATGCATGGATGATTTCCACTCGAATTCTTATTGATTGTCTTATCTATCAAAGTTCATCTCATTTGAAATTACCTTTCCTCCTTTAGCAAAAAATAAAAAAATAGATGTTCATCCTGGTTTCATGGTTTCAAAATAATACATTGTAGTATATATAATAGAAAAAAAAATCATTCCCAATGTGACTTTTGGTACTCGGAAACTGATCGAGATGCCAAACCACAATATACCAATTAAGTGATGTGTGAAAATCCCCAATCCAACCAAGTGTAGGCTTTCTATCGACTTTTGCATGTGCATTTTGAAGATAAGAATGAACCAGTCAATATCACATGATGGGTTGTTTGTCAAGTTCTTTTATTTTTTTAAACTTGAGATGAATGCAATGTGAAGTACAGTGTAGGGCCAAGTCCATGTGCATACACATACACACACTTGCTCATTCAAATGTCAAACTTTCCACAAAGGTGAAAGTAAGGAAGTAGCTAATCTAGAACGACAACTAAGCTAGGTAATTTGAATTGATTCTGGAGATATTTGTATTATTTTTCCTATTATTTAATTTGAGTAAATATCTGGGGGATTAACCTATTATAAATATATAATCTTAGTGTATTCTCTTTTATTTCTTTTGAATAATCTAGGGCAAAACTTTGGCCGGCCATCAACATCAAAGTGGGGAGAGAAGAAGCTCTCTGTTTAGCTTTCTTCGAAGAATGAAACAAGAACCACACTATAATAATCATATTCACAACCAACACAACAACTACGTTACTATCAGATGGTACATTCCAAAGAACCTTCAAAATTGTGGTGGGGAGAGGGAGAGAGAGAGAGAGAAAGAGAGAGAGAGAGAGATTTTCTCCTTCAACTTCCCAAGTTTTATTATATGTTTGTTTTGGGGACGTTATTAAAGAGAAACTTTCCAGGATTTTTTTTGGGGAGAGAGAGAGAGAGAGAGAGAGAGAGAGAGAGAGAGAGACTTTGGAAGAAAGGATGGAATCAATGGGAGTGACTTCATGTGGTGGAGATTTGTTTGGATATTTTTTTTCTTTTAATTTTCGGAGAAAGAGACAAAAGATAATTTGTGTGGCCAGTGTTGGGTTGCTCTCTGACGGATTAAATAAGGACCGTGCAGATATTATGGGATCATTGATGGGTCTATAGATGAAAAATTGTTCAGACCCATGACGCCAATTCATCCTGTTGATGGTGACTCAAGAAAATTAATTTAATCAAACATGCAAATGTTATTTATACTTGGAGGGTTTAATTAATTTATTTTTCATGTGCCCTCACCTGTCCGCCCCTTTCAAAGTCTTTAGTTTAATTTACTGGGCTGTCCTTGGTTCTTTGCTTTCTAGAGGTTTTACTTTTTTTTTTTTGCTAATTTAATTTACTTGTTTGATGGGCCTGATTACATTAATGAAAAATCATTAAGTAAAATGAAAAATCATTTATAATTGCAAATGATGGGCAGTACAAGTGTAGGGCTATGCCCTGTTACAACTAAGGGAGCGACCTGAGATTTCGGATCCTCATCGCGGGTGAATGCTAAAAACTCTCAGTAATATCCGGACAATGACCGGTGGTTAAAGGATATTCTATTCATCCCACCTCTGTAACTCAATAATATTACTCAATAAATCCACATTGACAAGTGCACAATAATTTATAAATTTTTTGTGAAACTTTTGTTCAAACCCAAGGCTTTTTTCTTCTTTTCAGATGGGTGGCCAAGAGATGAGATTCTTTTAAAGGAGATAAAATAAGGCCAAGAGATAAGAATCTGCAAAAAAATGGCACAAACTTTGAATTTCAAAGCTTAGCCCCTTGTGATCAAAGCGAGTAATGGAGAGTTCAACTTGAGCTCAATTTTGATTTTTGAGCTCCACAATATGCTCCTATATATGATTATGATTACTTGGAATCAAAAAATACCAAAAAGAATATAGGCTCGCTTCTTTTGCTTGGGTCACCGAGGGAACCTTTTGAAATGATCACAAGCACAAAATGATAGAATAAGAGTGGACATTTAACCAATAGAATTGTCTCCTGGTTAGCAAATGAGGAAATATCCATCCACTAAAATTGGCACGTCCACAATTTAAAAAAAAAGGGGGTGATGAAATAGGATTCAGACCAGTGAGTGATCAAGTTAAGTTTATCCAAAAGGAAACCAAAATGCAGAAAAGCAGCATAGGGTTCAAACATAGCCACTAAAGCCTCTACTCTTCACGTCTTCACACTTCTCATCTTCAAGGATATATCATTGAAAATAAGAAGGTTCGCTGCCTGTTGGACCAAAAACTAAACAACCAATCAAAGATTGGACAGGCAGAACAAATACATTTAGTGCAACAGCTTTCATTCAGGTAATTTTTGTAGTTCTACAAAATAATGCGGCCTACTTTCTCATCTGTCTGAAGCATAGAGTATGCGGGTGTGGGGCACGTTACCGTAAGTTAAGGACCATAGGATCTAAATTAGTCCGCCCCATGGTAGCTTATAATTTCAAAATAACTAGTTGAGGTGACAATGAATATGGTACGTATCATTAAACAAAAGAGAGTCTATTGTCTCGCTGAGAAGCTAGGCGCAGTGACTGGAAACCAGGAAATTTAGTTTATGGGCATAATTTCCAAAAGGATGCAATCCTTACCTTTTACTGGAAATGCTACACATCAAGAAAGGCTAATGGGTTTACCACAAAGTTTCTCCAGCTCACTTTCTAAAATTTCCACTAGATTTGCTTTAGTCCTCCTATATATCCAAGCTTGAGCATTATGATCCCAATCAAACCGCGATGGACCACTGCAAAGATCTCAAATAATTTAGCAAACAATACATCAAAACCAATGTTCCGAATTGAAACCAACAGAATGCATGAATATATGCTGGTTGCCTAATGGCTGAAGTAAGGAATATTATCATTGGCCAACAACACTGCAAAAGTATTTATATATAGTTTATCTAGCTCTAAAGTACACAGATTTGTATAGTCTTAGAATCCACAAGACAGAAAATTCGCGGGCAGATGAATGCACGTGCAAGCGTGCAAAGAAGAAAGAATGGAGAACCCAAAAATGCTTAAAGGAAAAAAAAAAAGAAAAAAGATAAAAGGACAGCGAATTAATTCCATAAGGCAGAAAAGGGAGTAAGGATGACGCCCAACACATATTGGTGACCTGTGGGATAAGGTGTGAATATATGAAAATTCAGCATTACCATGGAGGATGCATCTGCTTAATGGCACCAGCAATGGAATGACAATGTCATTTCTTACAAGGTCATGGAAATTGCAGTATTAACATCACAAAAGCAATTTACATATTGAAGACTTTGTCCTCGTTTATAAAAACAAGACAAATGATAACAATCACTTCACAGATTGCATGCATATCATGACAAAACAGAGATTTTTTTTCCAATATAACTGAAATAAGAGATTCAACTGAGACAGAAAATACACATCATGTATAACAGCATTTATCACAGGCAATTGACAGGGATAAATACCTCACTGGAGAGGACAACCAGAGCTGTCTGTTTGGTGTTTGCTTATTCAAAACATATGTGCCCAAAGACCCAAGTTTGAGGGTCAAAACTTGGTTCTGTCAAATATAATGTGATGTTAAAAAAAGATCAAGAGCTTTCAGAAATAAATTGTTAATTAATTTGGTCTAGCACTGATCAATAATTCTTACTCACTCCATAGTCTATGTCAAAACCATCAACCTGGATGGAATCACCATATTCCTGTCATGATTAAAAGAATAACTGAACAATTAGAGCCATAGTTGAGACCGCAAAGACCTGAACCATTAAAACTTGGTTACCTCCAATTTCTCCAGCAAATCCTGTATCGTGGAATCAGAGAGCTTATGATATTCATCCTCCTGCAGTAGAGAACTGTATTCACATTAACCATTAGCAAAAGCATTATCTAGGGCGCCACCAGAGAAATCACGTAGCAACAATGACCATAGAAGGACCACTGTCTATACAACATCCAATATCTCAGCACAACTCCAAACAAAATCACATAGCATGCCAGCATATTCAAGGGACAACTTTCTCAGCACAAAACCCAGCGTGATCTTTGGTTGCTTTGATAGAGATCCAAATTTCCAATGCTTGCTTAAAGGGCAATTCCACATTCTTTGATGCAAATAGCCAATTTCAATCTTTCTATTTTCTAACATTTTATCAAACTGACCAAAATTTTTCTTCAAACAACTAACACTATAACCAGAAGAAGACAATGAGGAGAGGAGGCAATGAGCAGTAACATAGGGACAGAAGCAGAGAGAGGATGAATAAAAGAATAGGGCAAATCACAGATACAAAACACCGAGAGAGAGAGAGAGAGAGAGAGAGAGAGAGAGAGAGAGAGAGAGAGAGAGAGAGACAGAGAGACAGAGAGACAGAGAGACAGAGAGACAGAGAGAGAGACAGAGAGAGAGAGACAGAGAGAGAGAGAGAGACAGAGAGAGAGACAGAGAGAGATGATGATGATGATGATGAACATAAGACACAGAAAAGAAGGGGAAGATAGACAATGTGAAGAGAAAGAAGGCGTTGGACATACAGCCTGCTATTCAAAATATTATTCCATTTTTAAAGATCTTCAAATGCAATTATTTGAAACCCAGTTATAGGCACCCATACTAATCATATAAGGAAACAAGAACAAGGAAACACAATCTTCTTCAAATGTCCAAAGGCCACTTTGGCAAACACTATTCAAGGTTATTATAACTTCCAAAAGTCACCTATAGTTTATCGGAAGTGATCCAAAACAGTACATATATGAATAATACATGTTTGATCAAACTCTCTTAGATATCCCATTAAAACAGCGCCTATATGAAATCTTGAAAATTTGAATTAAAGTTGCTTGTTTCATTAAAAAAAAAAAAAAAAAAAAGTTTGACTTTGGCAAGATACCCATAAGATGATAGTGCCCGTAATCAAATGATTTTGGAGTGATATAAATGCTAACAATTACAAAAGTAGAAAAGTTTAAGGTTTTACCCCTAAAATTTCTAACCTATAATTCATGCAGGAAAAGTTTAAATTTACAATAATTTATAACCTAATTCATGCAGGAAAAATTTAAATTTACAATCTACATCTGCAACAATGAATTTCATGAAGGGTACGCAAAAATGTCTCCCCCCTGACATGTTTGAGTCTCAAACAAGCACAATTCAACGCCATGATAGTTCAGTTCAATGCTAATGAGGCTAATGAAGCTATCACTTCACTTGTTTGCAGCAAAAGACATAAAGCCACAGAAACAAAAACAATACAGGAAGAAACCCCAGACAAGCCCTCTTCGTATTGGAGAGATAGAGAGAGAGAAAGGCGCGTACCGATAATCAATTGCAGCGGGACCAGGAGAGTCGTCGTTGAGATTAAGGGAGCGAGAAGAGAAGCTGTTATGACTGATTAAGGAGATAGAATTGTGAACATTTGAAGCAAGCGAAAACAAGCTCCTTGATTGACCCACAAGAGGTTGTGATGGTTTCTTCGGTAACCTTATTAATCCTTTTCGTCGAAGCAGCTTCAGGGAAAATCTGGACGCCATGTTTTGTGCTTCCAATCACCCCAGAATCTGCAACCGAGTGAAGACCGAGTCGGGAAGATACCAGATCTCTTCGCCTTTCTGGGAACCCTTGAACGACATTGGGCCTAAAGCCCATTTAGCAATCCCAATATGACCGAAGTAAATTCAGGGACCTCATTGGGTTAGCGATCCTAGGGAAAAACCTTGCCCGGCACGTTTCGGCTTAGTTTAGGGGATAGCGAAGACCGAAGATTATAAAATAAACCTCATACATGTTTTGAATTTTAATAATTATTTTTAAATTTAATATGATATATCAAATGATAATTTTTTATTTTTCAGAACAACAAATTATAAATTTTATGCTCCTTTTCAATGGTTGGTCACATTTTTTGTTTTCACTTCTTTTTTTCTCCCCTTGTTATTTTATGGACCATAATGCCCCCCACAATAAATAAAAAAGGGCTCATTGGAGGGGTATTTTAGGGAGTACGTTGCCATATTTTTAAGAAATTAATGTACCAAAGTATCCCATCTAGTAAGTAAGTAAATGACTAGTTTTTAAGGTATTTTAGAAACAAAATTTTTGGGGGAAAAAAAACTATAGATAAAAGGCATTTAATTTTTTTTCCTCAAGCCAACTCTCTTCTTGATCTCTCTCTACCATTATCTCAAATTTTTATATTTGCTCTTATTAAATTACTCTCATTTTTACTCACAATGGTGAAATAAAACAACTTCTATTATTTCTTCTTACGATACGCTTGGAAATTTTGGAGAGAAAAGAAAAAATTAGTTATGTAAGAAAAAAAAGAGAAAAATTATAATTTTCTCTCCGTATTATTTGAGAGTTTTATTTAAAAAAAAAAAGAAAAGAAATCAGACTCATTGAGAATAAAAAATTTTGCTTTCAATTTTTAAAGGGTATTTTTGGGATATAAAAAATATTTAATTCTAACATTTTCTCTCCCCTTCCTTTCTTTTCACTTTTGAGTGAGAAAAAATTTTAAATTTGAAAAAATCTCAAATCTATCTAAATCCCTTATTTTCTATCATATTTAGACTCCAAAGGATAGAAAAGTCTTAATTTTCTCTCCTAATCTTTCCAGCCAAACGAACCAATAACAATTTTATATACAATAAAAATTAATAAAATTGCACAATTTAGAAATCCTCGTGAGTTGTTACGACTAATTTAGATCAAAAGAAATCAATGATTTATAGATTTAGTAGTAGAATATTAAATTTTTTAATTAAATTTTTGAATTCGAGATTTAAAAATAAAAAAGTAGGTACTGAGAAAGTCAGTTTCTAAATTATATTTTATAATTATTCGAATCGAATTAATCATATTTTTGAATATCAATCATTTCGTTTCACGCATCAAGCGGGCTAACGGCATTTAAAAAAAATAATATTTCTCTTTCCTTCTCTAATTAGTTAGTCTTAATAAAATCTTATTATTAACTTTAATTGATTCTTAATGAGTGGCATTTAACATCTGCCTATGTCCTCCCTTCTCACTCTTCCGTTCTTTCGTCCGTTTAAAAATCCATCTAATCAACTTTATCAAATTATGATAACAATTTACAATTTCCAAAACAACCAGAGCCGCTGATTTCCCTATAAATCATTGCCAAGCCAAGCATCCCTTCCATCCTTAGGGTTACTCGCGGGGTTCTCGGTTTGGCTGTTCACTCCTAATCTTATAAAAAACGGGTAACCAAAAAAATAAAAGAGAGAAAAAAAAAAAAAAACTCCACTTAAGTGGAGAGAGAGAGAGAGAGAGAGAGAGAGAGAGAGAGAGAGAGAGAGAGAGAGAGAGCTGTTGTCTATGAATCGAAGCTTGGAACAAAGCTGGCTGGTGGGTGTCAATCCACAATATCTCTGACCATTTCTAACACAAAAAATCATTAATACTATTTTTGGTACATTTTTGACTAACCAAATAATATACATCAATTAGAAAAACTCAAAATTTTTATTTTATCATTTTATTATTTTTTATTTTTTTTTAAAAAAAACAAAATCTAACTAATATAACAAAGAATACAAATATAATATCAAAAACTAAAACAAAGAAAAAAACACATAATATTTTCCTACACCTAAATCATACATTGTCCCCGATATATACTTAAGTTGAGAGATAAAAAATATATAAAATCAATCAAGCAAAATAAAAGAAAGAGAACAAAAAAATAAAAAAGAACAAAGAAATACATTATCTCCAGCAACGGCGCCAAAATTTGTTGAGTATCAATTCAACCAAAAATAAAAATATCTACTCAAACAATATGAGTATAATACAAGTAGGGTCATATCCATAGGGAACGACGAATTTATCTCTTTTAAGAAAAATAAAATATAAAGGGTTTGAAAAATTATCTGAAATTAACAAAATCAATAAAATTAATTAAAATAAGAAAATTAAATAAGAGAAAATATCAATGAAAAGAAATTTTAGCCAAATGAATTATTTCCACATTGATTTCATATGATTGATTATTGATCTATTTAAAAATTTCAACAACTATAGATAAATTGGTTATAACCGTTAAATACTATGAATCGATCAATCTTTTCTTATTTTTTGGGTAATTAAGATACTATTATTAATTATTTTTCTAATCGACAGACAATTCAAGAGAATCCCGTTGGATTTAATATTTCAATAGCATTAAGATCAAGAGACACCCAATTCTAAGTGACAAACACATAATGAGATTGCTTAGATTAGATTACTTAATTTCATGATATAAATGTCATTCACCACTAAATTAAAATAACAAATAATTACAAATTTGTTGTTTTAATTGATTGTAAATTATTCTAAAATTATTAAATATTAGTCATTATTTAGTAAATTTTAGAAAATTATGATCATGAAATATATCAATTAAATAAATAGTTATGATACATTAAATTAATATATTTAATTAGATTTCAGAATCATTAAAAATAAAAATTTTAATAAACTTTTAATTAGAAAAATAAAGTATGAAAAAGAAAAACTCATAAAATAAATAAAAATGGATAAAAATTGTTGGGGCTACATGGTTGGAAAATGCTTCATCCGCTGCTACTTTACCCTGCCCGAAACAGACCATAAGTGCTAGAAAGTCGATAAAATGCCTCCATGTGTGACTGTCGGCAGCTGCCCTTTTGGGCTGCACACAGCCCCCTCAAGTCAAGAATAAGGAAATATATATCCTAGGAGGCCGACTATAACCCAAAAGCAAGGATGAATTTTTTCTATCTTTTATCTTAAGAAAAGCTATTTAAATTACTTTTCAAAAGAAGATAAAATTCTCTGAGAGATAATATCTTAAAAATTTTAAATAAAAAAAATCCTAAAAAGAATAAAATAACTTGACTCAAAAATTCTTATTTTTAAATATTATGGATGAAATAAAATTTTCAAAAATCTTCAATATCTCAAATTCCATCTCAATCTCCTCTTAAATGTGCAATTGGAAAAGAAAATTTTACTATAATAAATTTTCAAAAATTATTGCATTGCCTCCTTGTAATCAACGTGTCCACATAGTAATGAAAGAGTATTATTATCCAATTTTCCATCCTATTCATAATTACTCTAATTTAACTCATTTTTCTTCATTTTTTTTAATAAGTCTCCTCCATTAATTCTAATATATCAAATGTCATAAAACATAAATATTAATATAATATTTATTTAAAAATAAAATAAAATCAATCATAAATATTATATTCATTTAATCCCTATCAAGAACTATATACAGGCAAAAGATCTAATGCCTTTTTTGTTCTTTAATATGAATAATTGTCTTCTTTATTTGTACGTTGGAAAAATTGCTTTTGTTTTTGTTTTCTTGTTTTTTTTTTTCTTGATTTCATATGATGATTAATATGACTGTTGGGCTGTTGGGTTCTTGATTTTATTGGATTTGTGAATGAACAATATTGTTTTTTGATTCTTAATTTTGAATACTAGGTTTTTCTTACCTAATTGATTTAATAATTCATCATTCTGTACAACGTAAGCGAGGCACATGATTCTTGTTACGAGGGTTTTCTATATTCCAGACGTAATATGTTCTTGTAATCCCTAACTAATTTTGTGTTTCTTACCGATTTTTCGATCAATTCGATTCGATGAGAAGAATTAGAATCTGATGCCAATGTCAATTACTTGGACCTTTAATGCAACAAAAACCTTAAAATGAAACTGGATCTCCATTCAATCTTGCTAAGGGTGGAGAAGGGTTATCAATTTTATCAATTTTATATTTAATTTATTCTAGTTTAATTGAAGATGACTTTTCTTTTTTCCTTTTGGGTCATGAGTAAAATTTCATGAACTTTGCATTTTTCAAAGTGTGGACAAGTTTTGGTATTGTTGAATTATGAAAGTTGTGTTTGAAAGTTCTATCTAATAGTTATCTGATGAATAATATTTCGCTTTTCTTAATATTTTCTATCATTATTTTCAAGGCGAGCAATGCATAACAACTTGTTGGTAGGCATTTCTTGTAAAATATGAGCTCAAGCCAAGTTCGTGTAGAGCCCAAAGTTCCATTTTCCCTACTTCTTGTTCCACTTACTTGCAAGGATCTTGATCTAATAAACTACTCAAACTCAATGTTTTGAAAATGGGCATGAAAACATTTAGCATGCTTATATATGAAATTCTAGATGTTATTGGAAATAGCATTTATGATTATAGGAAGCACATTGTTTTGGATTCCTTTTCTTTTCTGCAACAAAGAAAAATAAGATATAGTATTTATACATGAATTCATGCTTCTATGAATCGTCGTGTTGACAGGTCATCGTCTCTATCGAAAACTTGGGATTGGTTTTACGTAGTTGACAAAGATTTTCTTTCACTCTGATCGCTACAAGAAAGTCAAAGTCTTCTCGCACCTCGAATTGGGTGTGGGGTGATAATGAAGGCGTGATTCTACTCTGTGCTTTGAGAAGATCAAGATCATCACATGTTTGGAGATTGTGTCGTGTCTCAGTTGGCTTGTCTCTCGATTACGGCTAGGCCTCGACTGTTGGGTTGATTTAAAAAAGTTCGGTAGTAGTTAATCTTTGTGTGTGTGCATAGGTGAACTAGGTTTTCTTGCTGGTTTCTGGATGGTTAAGATTGGAATAGTTGATGATTAAGTAGTTTCAATGTAGCAAAAAAATAGATCCGTGTGTTGATGAAGCTCACATCAGAGTCATCACAATGGTTAGATTCTCGTGCTTTTATGCCCTTTCAAACAGCTACAAGTCAAAGGTAAGGCAGAAATTCATACGAATTTTGGTGTTTAACAAAATTCTTAGTAAATGATTTTGTCTTCCCCCCCCCCCCCCCCCGACTTGAGAGGATCTCTCAATCAGAAAGTAGTCCAACCAGCTGTTGAAGCTATGGGAAAGTATTTGGAAGAGCCTTCTCAAAATGCTGCCCTGGGGGTTACTTCTAGCTCAACGCTTACAGGCTCATACTTCTGAAGGACAAACAAGTCCCTTATGTCAATGGCAGTAACAAGGATGCTACAAATTTAATCTCTCTAGAGCATGGCTGGAAATCAGGGGACATAAGCAGCAGTTTCAATTGTAAGAAAGACAAAGGGGCCCTACAGAGAGGGTTTCTTATGAAAAGTCAGTCTCTAGGAAGTGGGCTGGGAACTAATATGAGAATCTTTTGTGAACTTGACACAGAAGATGAATCTGATCACTCATTTATTCTTGATGGCTCCCATGACCAAAATGGCACCATTGCTTCAATTCAAAATAATGATCCAGGAAAAAGTGCAGTTAATCAATATCCAGAAGCTTCAACTATTGACTCTTCTCGAGTGAGCTCTGGAGCTGTGAATAATGAATCAATTTTCTCAGGTGGAGATCTACAACAATTTGGGAAAGATGGGCATGAAGATTCTGATACCTCTTTATCTAGGGATTGTGCCGGTGACTCTGGTGACCATGGCCACACGCCTTGCTCTCCTCCTATGATTGTCAGATCATATTCAGTGCCTAACTTTGATGCTTGCACAGCTAAGGCCAAAGAAAGTTCTTTTTCTCCTACACAATTGGAACCACGCTCTAGGTCTTCTGAGGACCTAAGCATCCTGTCATTTAGGAGGAGAGACATTCAAGTTCATGAAGTTGAAACAGATTCCTTACATAATAAGGAAAGAGATGACTTCTGTTGGGTGGGAAAAACAACATGCGTGAATCCTCCTGATGACAGTTGTGACACTTATGACTGTGTTGGTTTGACAAAGGACTGGGTGGTTCCAGGAATGGATGAGATCAAGATGGTGAACAATTCCCAAGGAGAATCATCTTTTCACCGGGGGGATGAATTACCGGGCAAAGATTTCAAATTCAGGTGTATTGAGGAGTGGGTTTCTGATCTACAACATTGTGAGCCTTGGGAAGAAGCAAATGAAGCATCCCATGCTAATGATCAAGTGATTAAAAGTTCTGGTGGGTTGGCTGCTGAAAAATTGGATGGTAATGTCACTTTGGGCATGGAAGTGGCAAAGAAGTGTATCTCTTCCACAACAGCACTGCTGGCAAATCATGGGCTGGTTGTAATACCTTTTCTTAGTACATTTGTCAGCTTAAGGGCCCTGAATTTATCTGGAAATGTAATAGATTTGTGACTATCACCTCTAAAGATCAACTATTCATATCATGCACATTTTTATTTATTTATAAAAATCTGCTAATCTGCACTTCTTCAAATATTTTTCAGTTAGAATCACAGCTGGCACTCTTCCTCGAGGCTTTCATGTGCTGAATTTGTCAAAAAACAAAGTCTCTGCCATTGAAGGTTTGCGAGAACTTAGTCGACTTGTGTGCTGGACCTGAGCTACAATCGGATATTCAGGATTGGGCATGGTAAGGAGAATGCTGAAATGCAATACGACATTGTTGACTTTTCTTGTTAAATGTTATTTTGAGTATGCCTCTGGTACAACATATTTTGAGAGAACTCTTCGCATGTGTGCATAGGATATGACATGTTCCACTTTATATGAGTGTTGTGTTTACTTGTGGTGTAAGATATGGAAAAGGAGGTGTTTTCTACATGGTCATCCTTGATTTCATGTAGCCCTCCCTTAAGCACAACCTTATATTTTGGTTTGGGCATAATCTGGGATATGCTGGATTACCCTTCAAGACAATTGACTTTCCTCCTTTAATATGTTTCTGGTAGTGTTTATTTGGGGAATGGATTGTTGAACATTTGTCAAGGGATATGCTTTAGTTTATACGGGGCATTTCTTTGATTGTTGCTGGCTGCTTGGTTATTAGTATTGCCCTTTTTTTCCCCTCACTTCTATTATTCTACAAGACCTGAGTTTGTTTCCGAAGGGACTAATTCTTATATATATATGTATGCATGTATTAGCTGCAATAGGGGGAGGGGGGTTTTATGGGGGCTTGAACCCCCAAACTAAGTCAGGGAAGGAGCCTTCCTACCCCGCTCCACCTATCCCAAAAACCACGCAACCCAACAGCGCTAACCTACCATAATAGAAAATGCCCTCATCTAGCCTGTCTAAAATTTGGGGTGACTCAGTTGTATTCCGTGATAGGATTGTATTTTTCTACCATTTTTTTTAAATTTCATTTTCCTTTTTTTTCGGAACTATAAACAAAATCCTAAATCTAATGCAAATCACTTTTATGTTTAATTTGACTTTTTGTAGGCCTGGCTTCATGTTCCTCTCTGAAGGAGTTATATCTGGCTGGAAACAAAATCAGTGAGGTGGAAGGCCTTCATCGTCTTCTGAAATTGAATGTCCTCGTTGGAGTTTAGGGTTCTCATGCACAACGAAAGTATATAATAATTTTTGAAAAAATAAAATGGATCGGGTACAGGATATCTCAATATATAAAATCTTCAAAGTCAACCAAATAGTATGTCCCTCGATCGGATCTCACAGCCGGAATGGTGATCACGAGATTAATTGAATCACCACTACAGTATCACAACGCCGCAACCCTCAATCCGATGATCTTAATGACAGTCGTTCCCTCATTTTTATTCTCTCTCAAGAGAGATGTGTATCACACACAACCATAGCCATTTTCTTTTTGGCCGATATGCTCTCACGGATGTTGGGAAAAAATGTAACCTCTCACAATGTTAATTCTCACTTTTAACTATCATTAAGAGAGGGAGTTATCATGGGAATAATGGAGATAATGGGAGTTAACCCATTATCTCCAATCCCAATAATGCCCCTCATTGGGCATACCAAACCAATATCTTCCACTTGCACATGAGAACATTTTACGTACGTCACAAGATCGCAACTCATACGATCTATCATATCACCCTCCTAGACTTTCATATAGGATTGGGCGTCATATGACTGGCGAGTACACCTGCAAGTAAAGATCTCTCGATACATCTGTTATGATAATCGAGAAGCCATTATTAGTACCGTAAAATAACTCGCTGCACCCTGATCCAGGACTAATTACATCCATCGAGCTACTTTCCTCATAAAAAATAATCTCAAATAAATGCTCGACTATGTATCCACTATTATGTTTACATCCCAATGTGAATAGGCATAATAGGCTAGCCGGTGAATACAATAAAATGATATAATGTCAATTGGTATTCCTTTTTCCAAACTCGAATCTATTAGTCTCAATTCAACTGCTTTCCTAAACTTGTCTCTCAGACTTCAATTTATCTTCCTGGCCATCGGTAAACAGACTAAAGTAGCAACACTGAGCCAAGACTTCTAGAAACAGCCGAAAGTAATAAGGGTATAAGAGATCCCACCCAATAGATCTCGGGTTCACACAGTGAAAACGGGGATCTTAAATTATATCATGTCTCAAATAATGTTCCCACTATCCCTAGTTGTCATATCACACGCGGTATGAAACGCGTGCCACAATGTTATTCCCTCATCTCTCAAAAGGATATATGTCAGATTTCTCTAACACTTGCAGGTATGAGATTCAGTCTACACATAAAACTTTATCCAGAGATCTCAGAGAGAGTAACTCAGAGACTATATCACTAGTCACATGTGATATCTGAGATCTCAAACCTGACTACTTACAGATAACATGGATGTGGGTACGTCCATGTCGGTCATATCGCATCTCATCCTGAACACGTATCAGGACGACTTATATTCTAATAGGTCTACTCTCAGAGTCTCTTATAACTATAAATCGTCTCATCTCCGCTTACTCAGAGCTGGAGGTGGTTACTCGTGTGAGAGAGTCGACCACGCCTGCCTGACATATCATTTATTACAATAATTCATAAAATATATGACAATAAAATAGTGCAATAAATTAAACTTGTGACTCATCATGCACACATGTCACACACACACACACACACACACACACACACACATATATATATAACACAATAAGCATCAGTATAACAATGAAAAATGCCAAAAATATACAAAAATCCAATGATTCCTATATCTCATACAGGAATCCCTAACAATGGGTTTAGTGAAGGGATCAATCACCACGCTATATACAAGTGTACATAATTGTCACTTCACTCTTCTTAGTGATGTCTCTCATAATGTGACATTAGGTATCAATACATTTGGTCTTATTGTGATAATTAGGGTCTCAGTTGTGGTCAATGGGGACCTGATTTTTTCAATATATCATCACTGGCCTCACACTATTTACCATAATCCCTAGATCATCCGGAAATCTCCGGAGCCAAATACTCTCCTGAGCTGTTGTTGAGTATCCCACAAGCTCAGCATCTATCGTAGATAGAAATACATAGGTCTCTCACGAAACTTATCGATTTGCGTCTATTCAGATTAACATCTTAGTTGGTATCTGAATACCTAATGAAACGCAAACACATCATCTGTAACACAAGGAGAAGTCTGCAGTTCTCCCGAAATATCTCTTAATCCTTTTCACTGCTCTCCAGTGATCTCTGCTAGGATTTGATTGATACCTAATCAACAAACTGAGTGCAAAGCTAAGCGTCTGGTCATGTACATGACACTGCGTACATTAGATTATCCATTGCACTGGTACAAGGGATTCTACTCATCTTCCTTGTCCTTTCCTTAGTCATAGGGCATATGTCAAGAATTAGGATTTAAACTTTTAGCGAACTGCGTATAGGTTTGCTATCATTCTTCTTGAAGCGTTCGAGAACTCCCTTGATGTTGGATACCAGTGAAAGAGCCAACACATGTCTCAAGTGATCCCTCTAGATCTTGATTTCGAGAAAGAACTAAGCCTCATCCATGTTCTTCATTTCAATACTCGACAATGATCACCTTATCGTGGTCATCAGATATTTTCTGTTATTCCTAGTCAACAGAATGTCAGTCACACATAAGGACATGATCACAATAGAATTATGAGAACATATAAAGTATTTGCAATGATCCTCCTCGATCACCACGAAATCGTGAGATATCACCTCCTCATGAAATCTTAAGTGCCATTGCCTGGAATGATGATTAAGATTATATATCGACTTTCGAAATCAACAGACCTTAATCATCCTGATCTACAAGAATGAAGCCACATGGTTGTTCCTTACAAAACTCCTCATCCAAACTCTCACTCAGGAAGGCAGTCTCAACGTCCATCTGGAGTCACTCCAGATCCATGTCCACGACAGTTGCTAAAAGTAAATAGATCAAGGTAAACTCGCCCTCAGTCTGAGTGTAACCCCTGGTTATCAAACTGACCTTATATCTCTCCACCGATTCGTTGGCCTTTCTCTTGATCTTGAGAACCTAGTTGTTCCCAACGGCCTTACTACTCTCAGGTAAATTAACTAGATCCCAGATTTCGTTGAATCTGATCAACTCCTCTCATCTATGGCCTTTAACTAATGGTCCTTTAGAGAACCGTCAAGAGTCTCTAGGACCATTTAAGATTCTTCATCATCCTCAAGAGTCACAATTAGAGCCTCTCGCTCAATTAGGAAACAACGTTTAAGTATGCGTTCTCGATTACTCTTGCAAGGAGGGAAAATCTTTTCACCTCAAGATGGATCACTCCCAGTAAGACCAAGATCCTAATGGATTCTGAGATCCCACTGCTGGAATCAGCTAAGCTATTAGGCTCACCCATCTTATATAAGGTAAAGTCCTAATCAATTTCACTCCTCATAGCGAAATCATTTTCAAGAAACTCGGCATCACGAGACACAATCTCAGTGATAGTGCCATCCGTATGCTCACCCAGAACACATTCCTCTTGGAGTGTTCTGAGTATCTCATAGAGATATAACTCTTTTCTCGCAAGCCTAACTCGCCGTGTGAATGCAAGAAACTATAAACATACCCGGCACAATTCCATAATCTCAAGTGGTTAAGGTCAAGCTGTCTCCCTATCCAAATCTCATATGCAGTACTGATTGTGGACTTCGATAGAAGACGATTGAGGGCATAGACTGTAGTCAATAATGCATCTCCCCAATGGAAAACGAGCATGTTGGAATGCGTCATCATTAACCCCATTGTCTTAAACAAAGTCCTATTCCTCTCTCGGCTACTCTACTCCACTAAGTAATAGGAAAAGTCAGTTATCTTGTAATACCCTTCTCGAAATATAGCTCTTCAGACAAATACTCGCGCCCTTTATCGGTTCTGACAGTTTCAACTCTTAAATCTAACTGATTCTAAATCTCGCTAATAAACCTTCTGAAACATTTCAATGCCTCAGACTTATGCGAAATCAGATAAACGTAACCAAAACGCGTGTAATTGTCTATGAATGTAATAGAATACCCAACTCCATTTCGAGTTCTCACATTCATAAGGCCACAGATGTCATTGTGAGCCGACTACAATAGAGTTTTAACCCTCATTGCATTGTCAAATGGCTTTCTTGTAACCTTGTTAATTAGGCAAAATTGGTTAGCGGGCCCTATAGACCACTCACTGCCAACCTGTTCATCCTCTCTTATGCTAAGAGGATAACAAGAAATACCATTAGAAGGATTCATTTCCGGTGCATAGAGTCCCTTATGGATTATTCCATAACCAATCAAAAAACTGTCATATTGTATGGAAACTATAAAATTTTCAAATTAGCATATCATATCCCTGACTTGAATCAAGTTCTGTCGAAAATTCGTAGCGTAAATAACGTTCAGAGTCTGACAACTTAGCAACTCCATCTTGCAAGTGCCACTACCTCTGTTGTCGACTAAACGCTCAATTCCTTATGTAAATCCTCCTACTTGAGGACTCACTTGGTGGAACTGTATATGCGCGCTCCTGTCTCAAGTTATGTGATAAGTCTACAATCCACGAAAGAGAGAAATTAGTAAGCATCTCAAACCACGTAAAGAAAAAAGGAGATCATTTCTGCTCGTCGCACGTACGAGCGAAATTACCAAATCTACTACATATGTAGCACTACACCTTGGTCTTATCCATTTCCTTATTTCTACGCTTTAATACTTTGTTATCGGTTTTCTCAGATAGTTTCTTCTTACCTGAACTTCGAGTCTATTACTCATGCTTATGTCATTACGGTCGGTGCCGCGGAAGTCCTTACTCGACTCCATTGCATAAGTATGACCCGAGTATGACCGACTCGACTCTAGATGCTCCTACTCGAGCTCACTGTATCTATGCACATTAGCAAATGTACGAATACTTTCATCAAATGTGAAATAGATTTTTATGGTTTCCCATAAATCAGGTAAAGACTGGATCGCATCCAATGCTTGAAAACACATTCGATATAGGCTCGTTCACATTCCCAAACTCGGCGATCATACTCGACATTTTCATCAAATGTTGCATCATCGTATGATTAACCATTTTCTTATAAGTTATTAAACTTATAAGTCAGAATGCTCGTCTTAAGATCTATAAGAGCACCACAATACTCTTTATAGGGTGAGCCAAACCGACAAGACCATATGATATTGTTTATGGACCAGGATCACATCAATGTGCATAATGCTCAGGGGGATTGCCCTAAGTCGGCCATCCTTCCTCTTCCATGCACGTAATGTCTCCGAATCCCGTCTCTCTGAAGTGTGGTATCCTCCTCGGAGTCCACCATCCCATGTCTCAGAATTTCAGTTAGATTTTGCTTATCAGGAATAAACTGAATCTACTTGTGAAAAATCTCATAATTATCACCATTTAGTTTTATCCACTTGCAAATATCTAAAACGATTATCTTTGAATCAGTCTTAGAGACTTTAGTAACTTATCGATGTTTATTCTCATATTTTATGCACCTTACGAATCATCAAGACCAAAATGACTCGAGTACAGACCCCAGACGAGCGTATGAGTCAACGGACATCATACACCATACACCACAATCCGGGATTGTATCTCACCATTTGGACTATGATTTGGTACATAAAAACCCACAAAAAGTCACATTTTTTGGCATAAAACCCTCAAAAATTGGAAATTTTCCATTTTGGGCAAGCCTACTCGCCGCCAGGAGGGTCCACACGCCTGCACGTGCGAGGGAAGCTAGGGGCGTGTTGCAGACGCGCAGCGCGTCCGTCACGCGCCTGCACGAGCCCTCAGCGTGTCGACGCACACCCCAGACGTGCAGGGTGTAGGGCTACGCGCCCACCGGCCAGGTCGGGTGTCGGGTCTTGTAGCGGGTCAGATCTGGATCCGGCGGGTGTCGGGTCTTGTAGTGGGTCAGATCTGGATCCGGGTCGTAACCGACCCGGACCGGACTCCTGGAGCTCACACACCTCTTCCCCCATGAGATCCACACGCCTGCATCCTTGCTGCCATGCTCCTCTCTCGCGCGTGCATTGCACGCGCCTACGGGTTCGGAGCATTTCTTCTCTGCATGAATTCTCTGTAACCTGGTCTTTCAACCCGGTTGCCAGAAACCTCCATTTTCGGTCATTTTTCCGATGGATTTCGAGTGAAAAATTTAAATTGAACCTCCTTCATTTATCCTAACTCGATTTTATGAAGGATTAATGCTTGAACTAGTCAAATTGAACACCCAAATTCGCGGCCCTTGCGGCCAATTTTGGAAATCCCAGTTTCTGGCAATGGCATTGTACAATATATATATCAAAACGTAGATCATCACACGTAGAACATATATTTGCTATTTGTTTAGATCAATTCGCCCTTAAACCCGACGGATCTAAGATTTAAAGGTCCCGTCAATATTTGGGCCGAAAACTTTAACCTTGGTTTTCATGGCCCTAGGGTGCTAAAAAAATTCAATCAAAAATATATTCATACTCTACGGATCATGAGCAACACAGTGGTGCTCTCGGATTCACGAAATTTATTCGTGATCCGAATCCTAAATTTTTTGTCATATATTTTTATACCCAAAAGTCATTCCGAATATTATTTTTAATTAATCCAACCAATGGCTCTGATACTAATGTTGAAGTTTAGGGTTCTCAAGCACAACGGAAGTATACAATAATTTTCAAAAAAATAAAATGAATCAGGTATAGGGTATCTCAATATGTAGAATCTTCAAAGTCAACCGAACAACATGTCCCTCAATCGGATCTCGCGGCCAAAATGGTGATCACGAGGTTAATCGAATCACCACCACAGTATCACAACACTGCAACCCTCAGTTCGGTGATCTTAATGACAGTCGTTCCCTCATTTTTATTCTCTCTCTCAAGAGAGATGTGTATCACACACAACCATAGACATTTTCTTTTTGGCCGATATGCTCTCATGGATGTTGGGAAAAAATGTAACCTCTCACAATGTTAATGCTTACTTTTAACTATCATTAAGAGAGAGAGTTATCATGGGAATAATGGAGATAATGGGAGTTAACCTATTATCTCCAATCCCAATAATGCCCCTCATTGGGTATACCAAAGATTTACGCTTCAACAAAATATCAACTGCCAAATGCCTGGGTCAACGTGCAGCTAATTACAATTCTTCACAAGCTATTAGCCTGGAAGGAAACTTGCTCAGAAAAATGTTAGAGATGAACAACTGAAGAAATACTTGTAAGGATTTCTCCCCACCTGACCTACTATAACGAGCAGCCGATGAAGGTGAGTACTTTGAAGGACTTTGCAGATCGTGCAGTTCGTCTGGGTATGAACCCCCATCAGTTTGACCATGGCCTTAGATAAGATCACAAGTCCTCTCGAAAGGTTAGACTTACATCCCACAAACTGTCTGCTTCAACAACTCATGGCCATCGAAGTCAGGAAATGGTCACCCCAAAAAGGTCCATGTGCACCTACCCCCACACCCTACTGGAACAAAAGCAATCAGCCATCATCAGCCTCAGTATTTTGATTTGGGCAGCAAGCTTCTGAGCCTTAATCCAAACTTCTCACCAAACCGCAAGAGCCAAAGCGATGGTAATCTGGGAGCTTTCTAATATCATATCTGCTTGGCACGTTCACTTTCTGCTAGGATCATTATTTTAAGACTCATAGACCATAGTAATTTGGTGCCCATGGTATGTTGCTTTTATTTTGGATAAATTGTCTTTACCAACTAAGGATTCATTAGTCTAAATAAATTGAAGAGTCCTTAAATTGATCCCTTCCATGATTACTTCAAATTTGTCCATGTCCTTGAACAACCAACATATTCATATATATTCTCTTTTTTACTAGTTAGTTTTACTGCAAATCTCAAGGAAGCACGGAGAAGACTGTAAAGTAAGAAGAGTGATTCATATATATTCTCATTGCCTAGGTCGACGGCTATGACAATTTTTTGGTGGAAAGGGGTGGTGGCCGGAGGTGAAGAGTTAGTTTGTGAATGCATTAGTTTGTGTTTGGTTGCTTTTGGTGCTATTGCAAGTTTGGAGTTTTTATTACTAGAGAAATATATTTTTGTGGCATCAAAAGATGGTTTGAGTTTCACAGCTTCGTACCCTATTTTATATTATATTATTTATAAAATTTTATATTAATAAAATATTTTAATACAAAATGTAAAATTTAAATTATTCAGATAAGGCATTAGGAATTAATTTAAATAGAACCAATTAGTGAAAAGGAAAGTAAATAATGTCATAAATCTCTTTTTTTTTTTTGTTTAAATACATTTATGGTAAAAATTATAAATGCTTTTCCAATTAAATAAGATTGAACTTCCAAATCATTTTTTGTTGAATGTTATTAAACTTTGCATCATAATCAAATTATACCAATAAATTTTAACTTAATTGATATTATTTTCTTCTCTTTTAGAGATTTCGAATTTAAGTCTCTGCAATATATATATATATATATATATATATATAAATCATATTATATAAATTAAAAATTCTTTATAGCTACGTGATAATTATATTTTTTTCATAATGAGTTTAAATAAAGTATTTAAACCATATTTGATAGGTGTTACCAAAGGGCACATCATAATTAAATTATGTAAATTTTTGGAAGTGCAATATCTATAGGATATATTTGATTTACAAATTGTTGCGTTTCTAAACCTATGAAATCCTCTATATTTTGGCTACTTAGATAGTAGTTTAGTTTGTTAAGGTTTTCAAAATTGTTTAATTCTAGGTTTAATGCCAATTAAGGATGTGCTTTAACTACCTAGATCATGTGACCTCGCCAGTGCGTAAAAAAAAAAAAATTTGCTACTCATGGTTGTTTTATGTTGGCTATAAATAATATAGCAGTATTATGTTGGCTATAAAAAAAATCAAAGATTAAATTTATAAAATAGATAGACCACCAAGAGTGACATAATTGAAGAGCTACCGAGGGAAGTGATATGGGAGAAAAACAAAGGGGAAAGGGGAAGGGGTGGATGAAAGAGTAGACAGTATTTGTTGGTTCAATCATGATAGGGTGAAAATTGATTAAACAAAGGCACAGATAGCCATGATTTGAGAGACGAGATAGACATGAACGGCTTCGGGGGAAGATGGAGCCTATCAAGCATCATATACTTGGATTGGGTTTGGCTGTTATGGGCAACAAGACGCCACAGGCAGCTCGCATCATGTCACAACCCAACAATGAGGAAATAGGGAGAGAGCTTGCTTAGTGGCCATGCTTAAGAAACATAAAATAACAGAGCATGCAAATCAACAATAGAACATGTGAACTGCTAGATTTCTACACATTAATAGTAGATTGATGACAAAGAAAATACTATGTAAGTTTGAAGATTTAGAGAAGAATTATAGGAGAAGGAAAAAGAGAGTTATAGGGAGAAAAAGAAGTAGGAGAGAGAGTGGGGTTTAGAGAGAGAGAGAAAGAGAGAAGAAACAAAGGAAGGGAGTGAGAAATATCATTCAATTCCTTGATATTCCATCTCTATATTGATTTTTCTTTTATACAGAGCTTAAGCTAACTACTTAACAATCTAGCAGCCTAACTAATTCCAATTACAAGATTAACTAACTATAGTGCATACTTTAACAGTTGGGTTGGTGGTTAAGTTAGTTGTTGCATTTGAAAATGTCTCATTCATTGTTACAATATCTCTCCTCTTTCGAATCCTTGCCATCAAGGATTAAAATCTGGATACTAAGTCTTAGTAAAGCTCATGTTCTCCCCAATTGTTCCTTCATGTTCTTTGTTTTCTTCCGATCCTAGTAATTCTTCGTCCTCAGTTGTTAGGATTACATTGAGGTTCCTAAGTCTGCATTGATGACTAAGAGCATACTTTTTGCCACATTTGAAACAAAGATTGTTAGCTCTGTGATGCTGCATCTCCTGTGACGATATTCTTTGAGTTTTGAAGTTGGTGTTGTGAGTTGCTGTGTTCTTAATACCTACTTCAACCTTTCCTGGATCCTAAGTTTTATTCATGCCAATTCTTTTGTGCTTAGTCAACTCTAAGGACTGTTTTTGAAGGGTTACAATTTCCAAAATTTGTAGTAAAGTCGTGGGTTTGAATATCCTCAATATAGGTTTGATCTCTTCTTAACTCCATTAATAAAACTAGAAATGAAGTATACTTAAGTTAGTTTAGGATTTGTATGGAACATGAGAGACCGCAACTCCTCAAATTTCTCTTGATATTCTGCCTTTGATCCTTGTTGATATAATTTATTACATTTTTGAACTATATCTTGTGTTCCCTTAGTTTTAAAATGCTGACATAATATCTTAGAAAATTCATCCCGGTTCATTTCCTTTTTGACTAACTTCACCCCTTGAAATCATCTTTGAGCCTTGCCATCCAAGTATAATCCGATGGTATCTATCAAGTTGTAGCTAAGTACTTGGTAAATTGTGAAGAATTTTTGACATTTCCTTAGTAATATTCGAGGCTCTCCTCCAAAGAATATGGGTAATTCAACTCTTGGAGGATTGGATAGCTATCCACGTCCATTTGCATCTTTTCTGACTGGCTACGACTCAAGTTCATTTCTTGCTCTTCCTTTCGTCGCTCTTCCTTCCGTTGGAGTTGGAAGACTTGGAGATTTAGCCATTCGCTTTGTTTCTTGATCATCAATCATATCTTTGTTTAGCATTCTTTATAATAGTGTTGAATTTACTATCCATATTGGCTATGACAGTCTCAATTTTTGCTTCTAACTTCTGAGATTGTTCTTACATCTTTTGTTCGAGCTCTAACTGGATTTTCTATATCTTTCTTTCTTAATTCTTGAGTTGTTCGTCAATGGCCGTGAATTTGGTACCTTCTGCCATAACTTTGTAATCTTTTTCTGAAGATCTTCTGCTTTGATGCCAATTACAACCTAGCAGTGAGGAAATAGGAAGAGAGCTTATTTAATGGCCATGCTCAAGAAATATGAAAAAGTAAAGCATGCAAATCAACAACAGAGCATGTGTACTGCTGGGTTTCTACACGTTAATGGTGGATTGATGATAAAGGAAATGTTATGCAACTTTGAAGATCAAGAGATGTAGAGAGTTACAAAAAGAGAAAGAAGTAGAGAGAGAGAAAGTGGAGAGAGAAGAAACACAGGGAGGGAGTGTATCTCAATCTTGATTCTTCTTTTATATAGAGTTTAAACCAACCATCTAATAGTCTAACAGTTCTAACTAATTCCAGTCATAAGATCAACCAACTACAGTGCATGTTTTAATAGTTGGGTTGATGGTTGAGTTACCTGTTACATTTGAAAATGCCTCTAGTGCTCTAACAAAGTCCCCTGGACTCTTAAGAATTCTCTTGCGGCCATAAGCAAATTTTCACTAACTGCTGATCTGGGAAAATACCTTGGCACCCCTGGATAGCCAAACCTTTGGCTTTATTGTGGAGAAGGTCCAGAGCAGACTTGATACTTGGAAAGCAAAGCTCCTCAATGCAGCTGGGAGGAAGGTGCTCATCCAATCGGTCAACGCGGCCCTCCTGTTGTTCACAATGCAAACCTCGTGGATTCCTAAGTCCATTTGCAATAAACTTGACAAAATTAATCGAGACTTTTTTTGGGATTGGGATGGTGACCGTAAGAAGGTGCATTTGGTGGGATGGGAGAAGGTTTGTAAACCGAAGAAGAATGGTGGTTTAGGTCTGAGAACTACTAGAAATTCTAATATTGCCCTCATGGCTAAGATGGGATGGAGTATCATTAAGGGAGACGATAATTTATGGTGCAGGGTGCTTAGAAGTAAATATCTCAAAGAAGGTGACTTGTTGAGCCACAGATACAGAACCGGTGCTTCATGGTCTGGAGAGGCATTGTCAGAAGTAAAGAGCTCCTAGCCAAAGGTTTGAGATGGAGGATGGGAGATGGTAGAAGTATCGGGTTCTGGCACGATGTTTGGATTGGAAATGAGCCCATGATAAAGTGTCCTCTCTCTCTTCCCGTTCAGACGACTAACGATATCAGAGTTGATCAGTTGATAACTGTCAACAAGGAATGGAACATTGAAGATCTGCAAGCCTATCTCTCGACGGCTAAGGTTGAAGAAATAAGTGTGTGATTATCCCTAAGAATGACAGAGTTGTCGATAGTCTCTACTGGGATGGAAGTGGGGATGGAGAATTTTCAATCACAGCAGCTTATAGGCTCTGTCATTACCTAAGATATGGAGGTTCTCAGGAGGAGGAAGACTGGAGTTGGCTCTGGAATTATACAGGTCCAGAAAGGGTGAAATTCTTCTTGTGGTTGGCGGCTAGCAACAAGATCAGGACTAATGTCGAAAGAAAGAAAAGATATTTCACCATGGAGGATGACTGTTTGCTATGCAAAGGTTCGAAGGAGACGACCCTTCACTACTTGAGAGATTGTGTTGCAGCCAAAGAAGTGTAGAGCATTGTTTTACCAGGGGTGGAAAGTATCCAGAACTTCTGATCTTCAGATGTGTTCAACTGGCTGAAATTGGGATACAAGGGTCTCTGCACAGATGTTTTCCACCTAGACGAAAGCAAATTCGTTGCCACGATTTGGATCCTGTGAAAGGCCCGGTGCAGACGCATCTATCAGAAAGAAGAGATGCCAGTGGTCATGGTGGCCAGATGGATGCTGAATTTTAGTAAGGAAATCAGACTTGCTAATCGCAAAGAGGTTGGGAGGAACCTTTGCAACAAGGAGTGGATTAGTTGGATTCCTCCTAGAAATAATAGGTTTAAGCTCAATACGGATGGCTCGATAGCGGCTAATGGGCATGCTGCAACAGGGGGCATCTTGCAAATGTCTCAGGAGAATGGGTGGCAGGCTTTGCTATTATTGTGGGAAGCTGTTCGATCATCATTGCAGAGTTGTGGGGTGTTAGGAAAGGTCTCTGCATTGTCAACAAGAGTGGTATTAAGAACATTGAGTTAGAGGTGGATTCTTTAGTTGTCTTCAGTCTTCTCAATGAGGGGGCTACGGATAACCATCCTCTTTGAAACATAATCCAAGATTGCCAGAAGCTTATGGTGGTAGTTAATGTTCTGGAGACTTGCCACAGTCTCAGAGAGGGTAACAAGTGTGCTGACCACCTTGCAGCTCTCGGTCACAGCTGCTCTCTAAGTCTGCACGAATTCACTCTTCCCCCGCCTTCTTTGTTAAGGCTGCTGCAAGATGACAGATTAGGAGCTAAGTTTCTAAGGCTGAAGGGTAGGCCCTCCTTTGTAAGGCCAGAGGCTTAGGCTTGGGTTTGTAATTTCCCTTATCTCACAAAAAAAAAAATAATGCCTCCTTCACTGTTACACATCACCAACTTGGTGACATGGTGAACGGTTGCTCTATATTCAAGTGTTTCTTTCTGGCTATATTTTTGTGTGTGGAGTTTGAATTATGGACAGAAATGGACATTCACATTTACCCATTACCCATATGTGCAATATACTAATTAAGTACAATTTATTCGTTCATTGTTATTCATTCCATTTAGCTATCATCAACCACTCATAACCAAGTAGTAGAGTTTTCTGCTTGACTTTTATTGCCGTATATAAAGGGAATCTGGAGTGTTGCCTAATCGTCCCTAATCCGAACCAAGACAAACAGAACTTATGAACTCTGCCTTGCTACAGCTTACCTGCAATGCCTATTGCATATTGATTCAACGCATGGGCACCAATGGCAGAGTCCAATTAGTATTCAAAAATTCAATGTTAAAACATAAAATTAATACAACAATAGAAACAGAGATTATAGGATGCAAATAATCAAAATCTTCTATTGAAATCTTTTATTATTGTTGTTGTTTTTATTATTATTATTATTAGATAAGTTTTGAGTAGATATTATTTCTTATTTTTGTATTATTTTTAATTTCATCCATAAAGTATAATATTATTTTTTAATAAAAGTGTTAAATGGGTCGATTTATCAAGCCAATAGACTAAAATCATTTATTTATACAAAACCTCTATACAAATCTTGTCTTATGTAGTTTAAAAAGCCGAAATAGACTGGGCCGTAAGTCCATGGTAGGCTGGCTGGCCCATTTCACCCCAGACCGGGCTTTGGAAGCCTAGGTTTGGAGTCACCACCCATCCTTGTAGCGCTATAAAAGTGTAAATTACCATAGAACTTTTGGCACGGTGGTTGTGGCCCAGGTGGGATTGAGACTATGGGCCAAGGTTCGATTTATGATACCAACACACACAGAGTCAAAAATTAAAGTGTGAGTTCCATGGGACGGCCTAGTGGTCAAAATCTCTTCTCTCAACCTAGAGATTACATATTTGAATCTCTGTTAAAAAAAACCATAAATTCCCCCTTTTAATAAAAAATTAAAAAAATTAAAAAAAAAAAAACACACGCACTCGCTTTCCATAATTTTCAAATTTCCGCCAAAAGGAATTAACTAAAAAGCAAAGCTAATAAAAGAAAAAGCCTCTCTTCCCGCCGAACCTCTCTCTTCTCGATCTAGGGTTTCGGGGATCATCTCTTTTTGGAGGAGAATGGAAAGAGGGCTCATTTCGGTGGATCGATGGAGCGAAGGAAGCCAAGTCTACTTCTCAACGCATCTTCATTCAGATCACACCAATGGCTTGTCTTCTACATGGTGTCGAGGCCCAATCTTCTGCTCTCGCATCACCGCCAAGCTCTTCCCTTTCAAATTCCCCAATTTCAATCTCTCTCTCCTTCGCATTTTGGACATCGGCTCTTGGACTTCTATTTCTCTGCTTTCTCCTTCGGCCGGATCCAAGACCATCGTCCAAGTCATGGCCGTTGATGCTCATCACTGTCCCGGTAATATCTCGTTGTTCTCCGAATTTATAGCTTTGAAATTCATGATTTTGGATGTTGTAGTTGGTGGTTTGACATTTATTGGTTCAGTATAGACATATACATGCTTTCCTTATCCTATAAAATGCTTGCACGAGGAGATGTTTGAAAATGTTTCCTGCTCAAATTGAAGCATATCATAAACTTTGTTATCTGATTGCTCCCAAGATTAAGCAAATCCAGTACTAAATTCAGACTCTGCACACTCGAAAATGCGATTGGAAAGTGGGTTTGTTTTCACTAGGGTCGCTGGATGTCTATTGAGGCTTCCAAATTATAGTTGTGTTGGAATCTGTATTTTATGGACTTCTTATTGAATGCATTCGCAAATGGCATATAACTTTTATGGATGCATTTCACAGGTGCACTTATGTACTTATTCCGGGGTGAATTTGGTTATATGCTCTACACCGGTGATTTCCGCTGGGAAATCACTAGTAAGAGAGCTCAGATAGGAAGGACAATACTTCTTAATGCTCTTGAGGGTCACAGACTGGATATGCTTTACTTGGATAACACCTATTGCAATCCATCATATTATTTTCCTTCTCGAGAAGTGGCTGCTCAGAAGGTGTGCGTCCTTTTCCTGTTCAATTCAGTTTGCATGCTTCTACTCTTGAAGTGTGATTAGAAGAGCCTTTCTTATGAAATGCATTATTGATTTATTCCTTGCTTTGACATATTGGGGGTTGGTTTTCTCTCTGAATCTTATCTTTTTCAGATATTTAGTAATTGAGGAATGGCTCACCCTGGTTCAATCACAAGCTAAGCCCAATGTGTTACTTTGCACCTTGTTTCCCATCCTTTGATGGGACCAGAGTCTTTCTTTTCTAGACTTTCAGAGAGTGAGTTTAATAATCAAAACGAGAAAGACCTAATGCTTCAAAGATGCTGGAAAAGAGAGGTTTGTTTTTTTAATCAAGGACCTCTAAGTAAAAGTGAGAAAAGATGGAAATGAGAGGATAAGTACTTAATGACACAACTCAAAGTAAGCAGCAATATTATATTCCTTTGATCAGTGTGAAAAGATTTGCAGAAATGTAAAACAGAGAGAGAGCTAAAAATGTAAACATGATATCGAATTTCTATCATGGGTGCTTTGTTGATGGAAATCGTTAAGGGGTGTCTAGTTGATCATACCATAGGAAATGGTTAAGGGGTGTCTACATGATCTTACCACAACCCTGAAGAAAATTTTGTATTGCACTAGAAAGATGTGAACTTGTGTCTCGGGCTTGCCATTTTAACCAGTTCCTTTCCTAGCAAGAATTGAACGAAATCTCGTAACAAACATAACATATATGATTACAGGTTGTTGATATCATTGCAGCACATCCTGAACATGACATTGTCATTGGGATTGACTCGTTGGGAAAAGAAGATCTTTTGGTCCACATTGCACAAGCACTCAAAATAAAGGTGAGTATTTGCTACACTAAGCTTGTTACGGCTATATAGAAAAGTCCCTGAAAATAGCATAATCAGCCCGATGCTTGCCCTGCATAATCTTTTGTTAAAAATCAAATTGTCTTGATCATCAACTGTTTTCTCTTTGATACAAAAAGTGCTAGCTGGTGGAGATATGATACAGCTTGCAGTGGACTATATGAAGCAATTGCTGTGATAGCCTAGACCTTTCCGTGGCATCTGTTTCCTTTGTTCCTTAGTCTTTGAGATTATGGAAGGATTTACCGATTCTATCTCATTCCTTGGAAATGATGCCGCTAATGCTACTCCTCTTTTTCTCCTTGCAATCTTGCTAATCTAGGAGGCCTCTAGTAATTTGCAAATGTTGCAATGAAAACCTGAATCTTTTAACCCTGCAAAGAATTGCTAAAAGAGTAGATCTTTAAGATGGCAAACAAAGAGAGTTGAAATTGCAATTGACGGTATATAACACCTTATATAGAATGTAATCAGCACAACAACATAATGTTTCAATGCCAAAAATGTTTCATGATTAAATTTTCCAACGAAAATTCTTTAAGTTAGGTAACTAAATTAGCCAGTCTTCATACAAAAATCATAAAGGAAGTTGACCATTAAGAAAAGGTTAGAGTACTAAAACTCCCTCACACTCTTCGATTTCAAAAAAAAAAATTGTAAAATATATGCTTGAAATTTTCCTCTCATGGTGATGTTTTGGATTTCATTCTTGTTGTATAGAGCTAGATTCCTGAAGGGAAAATCCACTGTTTTTGTTTGTTTTTTCCCCCTATTCCTCTGCTTCCTTAGTTGTTTTCTGTGTGCCTGTGTGGGTGATTATTCTTACCCCTTCATTTTTCTCAGTTTCTGCCATAATTTTCTATTTAAAAATTGATTTTGATGTCATCTTAGATAATTCTTGTGCCCTACAAATTGATCGGTCAATTGATTATTTCCTTTTTCAACAAAAAATATTCACACTCTTTCTCATGTTCAAGCATATAAAGGTATTAATTTTTTAGATGCAAAATCAAGTTCATTATGGAAATATGCACTTAATTTCTTTCTGTTCTTTCTTTCCCAATGTGAATATCTAATTATATAGGTTGTTTCTCGTAAAAGCATTGTTCTCTTATGCTATGAAATTAGTTTCTATTTACACTGGTCCGTCTTTCCTCTACAAAAATCTGCATACACATGAAAAGTAGTCATTGTCATATTTTTATTGCATGTGGTTTCAATTCAGCAAGTTTACTTCACGTTTTTTTCTCTGAAGATCTGGGTGTGGCCTGAACGCTTGCAGACTATGCATCTTTTGGGGTTTCATGACATCTTCACCACCAAGACTTCTTCTACTAGAGTTCGTGCAGTTCCTCGTTATAGTTTTAGCATCGAGACTTTAGAGGGGCTAAATAAAATGCAGCCAACCATTGGAATCATGCCATCTGGTCTTCCCTGGGTTGTCAAACCCCATCAGGTGAATGGCAGCAGACTTAATTCCTTGTTGTCAATTTCTCCTCATAAAGGCAAACAATTGTTGAACAGCACAAATCCTATTGTTATAGAAAAGTTGACCAGGAACTCAGAATTTGTGGAAAGAAGTCATGAATACATCTATTCGATTCCTTATTCTGACCATTCTTGCTTTGATGAGATCAAGGAGTTTGTTAGACTTATCAAGCCACTGAATATGAAAGGCATTGTGTCATCATCTTCTTGCTATATTGATCCCCTTTATCATCTTGCCCATCTTTTTTCTGTAACCAAGCCACGGCGGCTTTGCAAATTGTTGCCTCAGCAACTTGAGAAGTTCAAAAGGAAAGAGAGAGATGGAAGCGTGGAAGCCACCAAACCTGGATCTGCGCCAGGCTCTGACAATGTTACTGAGGCAGGATGGAAAAGAATAAAGAGTCGAGACATAAATTTTCTTGCCGCACATCTTAGCAGGGTGAGTGTAATTCGTCGCTCACAGCGTGGTGCAAAAATTGTGAAGGATGATTTCCCTGCTTGATCAATGCAGAAGGTGGCATTTTTTATTTACTTGTATGGATGAAAAGAATCAGGAGCACAACACCACCACTCTATCAGGATAAACTATAGCAAGTTTTTCTGGACCCTGCACAGATGTCTGAGTCAAGCTGCCTTCCAACAGAGTACTAGTAACATTGCCAACGTGGATTTGGGTCGAAGTTCTGAATGAGGTTACTTTTTAATTGGTGATGAGTATGAAGTGGTGGAAGCCTGAGATTGCGAGATTGTGCATGTTTTCTTCATAAACTTGATCTTTCTCACCATATTATCAGCCCCATGATCATCTTCATTTCTGTAAAGTGGCCTTTGTTGGTTAGTGGAACCTTAGTTCTGGTCTATTGCAGGAGTTTTATGACACTTCTTCAACATGGAGCTTTACGCTAAGGCATTGCCGAATTGCAGTCTAGAACCAGAGTGGAGATGAGAGCTGTGGCAACTTATACCATCCACAGCTAAGGCAAAATTCTTATATGTGAAGGACTGCAGTTAGCATAAGAGGCAAAATATATTCTGCATCGTGTGCTGCTAGCTGTGGTATCCTGTAAACATTCTTGGCATCATAGACCGGTGGTTGGAGGATTTTTCTAAATCAGAATTCAGTATTGGCCCAAAAAAAAAAAAAAAAAAAAAAATTCTCAACATGTAGGGTTCTCCTCAATATGAACGAGCTTCCAACCTTGATATATTTGAGTCTATTAAATTGACAAGAAAAATTTTGTCATTAAGATGTCTCAAAGCCAGACCGTCAGGCCTGTGGAACTCTGTAAATCACAAATGATTCGTATGGCTTCTGTTTCTGAAGAAGCAGAACCAGCAAAGCTTTGATATCAACTAACTTGATGAGGTATGCCGTTGAATCCTAATGCTTGGGTTTATTTCTTGTGATTTTCGCTTTGGAAATATAATTAATTATACAATAATTTATCATGGGAATCTTCATGGTGACTCTAATTTCGGTTATATTGTTGCATCGAATTTCCCAAGATCTTTAGATTCTGCTTAAATTTTCAGTGGATGATTATCAAGATATAATTCATTAGTTTTGTGGAGTGGACATGCTATTCAGCTCTTTGTAGGTCATATTTTATTTATAGCAATGTCCACAGAATTTTGTTAGATATATTATGATAACATCTGAAACTGAAGTTTTTAACTGTAGACTTTGGGCGGGTGTTCAATATTCAAAAACCAAGAGCATCCAGCTATTCATTTTCTTCTAAATGCTAAACGGTAAAAATTCAGGATAAGTTTTAGTAACCAACCAACGTCTGATGGCGCAGTTTCACTACACTATTCTTTGGCAATGTTGGTTCATGTGATAACCAAGAAAAGGGGTTAAATTGATTGTATTAGATATGCAATAGAAAATAAAAGTAAAGGATAGAGAAGTAAGTCTAATTTTATAGTGGTTTGGCCTTATATTTACATACATATTTCCGGCCAGCAAATCAAAATCTGGCAACTTGCTAGTTTTCCACTATAATGAAGAGTTACAAAATACAATCCAAAATTGTTGACTTTTGATCTTCTCAACCTGAAATGCCTTCGTTCAATAGTTGTAGGATGTCAACTCTCACAAAATCTACCTCACAAAACTCAATATGCAACACAACTCAAAAGAAACACAAGTGTAGAAAGAAAAATTCGCAGATGACAGCAAATTATGGTTGAGAAGCACACTTCCTTTTCTAAGATTTCTTCACTCCAATTTTTCTATAAATTGCTTTTGTTAATGTATATATTTTTCTAATGCACGTGCCCCTTTTTAACTTGAATTTTAAGTTTTCAAAACTTGTTGTAACATCATAAAATTACTAGCCAAAGAGTAGTAACTTTCCTGAAAAATGTTCTGATTTTTAGGTGCTGAACATTCTCTATTGTAATTCAAATTTAAAGTTTGAACTTTTCTCTTGACACCTGAAAATTCTGATTTGAATTTATCTAATTGTTGAATCTTGCAGAAAAGTCGGAATCCCTTCAAAAAATCAGCTACCGAATAAAACTCCTATTGTGAAAAATCAAGTGACCAGTTAACTTCATTCATATTTTTCTCCATCTAATCCTCAAGCTTTTAATACTGTAAATATTTGAATTTGTAACCCTACACACTTTTTTCGATATGTGGTTTTTGAATTTGAAAAAGTTTAACCACAGAAGAGGATATAGCAGCCTAAACATGTACAAATAGCCAACCTTTCATGCCTGAAAAATTACCTATCTTTTTCGATTTTGAAATTTCTCATTTAAAATTTGATTCTCAATTGTTCAATCATTGAAATGTGTATCTAAATATGTTTTTAGACTAAGTATATTACCAAATCTATATTTAGATTGATGAGCTGAGTTTTTTACTAATGACAAGAACTTTTACCTCTATAACGGTTTCTATGGTCCAAGATAACTTGTCTCTATGGACATTTTACTTTTTTTCTGTCTTGATATAAACTCTGTGCCTCTACAATATGTTCTAGGCTCTCTCTATGACATCTTATATAGCAACTCTAAGCCACTTCATTTTTTACTTCACAAAGAAAAATGTCAAGTTCGCTTCTATGCTAACCTTTATATCACTTCTAGGCAATTTTTATGATAATTTTCAAACGAAATTTAATCCGCACATGTAGTAAAAATATTAAAACAATATGAAATGTTCTATTATCATCAAAATCCAAAAAGGACAACAATTTCCCTAACATATTATTCCTTTTTTATGATAACAAAACTATAAAAAAATAAATGTCTAAAAATATTATGAATGCACATTATGCAAAAAAAATATAATGAATGCTCATTATGCACATTCTCAAGCTCTCTCTAAATTTATGGGTTAATTCATATTTTAATTTCTCTCCCTTAATGTGTGCATTTTTTATTATTTTTATTTTATCTTTTTATTCTCTTCCTTTTTGTTTCGTCAAAAGAAAATAGAGCAACTATTAGAGTAAACACTGCATAGAGAAATAAAGGAAATAACACATAAATTTCATTGAGTTTAATTGCAGTATATAGAAGTATTCATAGAAATTGACATAGGTCTATAGAAACTAACTCTAAAATTACATAATTTGAAAGTAGAACACATTACTTTATTTTGCACCATTTGAAAGTAGTTTTAGAATTTTTAAGATCTTCTCATGAGTTTCCTTTTACTTTTCCAAACGTTTATCAATTTTCTTTTCAATATTTTTCTTTCCTTTCAATATCATTTTCGTCAACAGTGGTCTCTCTTCTTCTGGAACTCTTACCTTGCTCAAATGGAGTTTTGTGCACTTCTGAGTCATCATCTTCTCCAAAAGGATAATCAATTGCACCAACTCTATTAAATTTCCCTTTCCAAATACTTTCATTTTTATGTATCCACATTCTTTGTTCAGTGATTTCAACACTCATGTGTGACACAAGTGTCTCTCCTAAAGAGATTGGTTCCAGCATTGAATCTCTTAGTGCAAAAAAATCAAACCCTTTAAACTCAAGCAAATTCATCAGCACATTTCCATAAGGTTTGTTTATCCTATTCTTCTTAACATGATTCATAAAAACATTAACAATGTCTAGTTTTCTTTCTAGTAGCATTGCAACCAGAATCCTAGCATCTTCGATTGTGATAATAGTTGAACTTCCATTCCTAGGAATCAAACACATAATCATCACCTTGTGCACAACTCGAACTAGTAGTGAAAAATCCTTTTCATACAAATAACCTCCTCTAGAATAGTTTTTTGCTTTCAACAGAGTGTAAAGTTCACATTTTTTCATCTTTTCTAAAGAGTCATCCTTAGTTCTCACAAGTCTTAAATATCCAACAATATCATCTTTGGAAATTCAACATGAAATCGTAAAATTCTTAACACCAATTTCTCATAATTTTCTGCATCTAAATTCATATAGAAATAAAAAACAACCTTTCGAATATAACTTCTATTTGCATTGCACAGAGCAACTCATCTCTTCAAAATACTCAAAATCCACAAATTTGCAAGGGTTGATTTCAAACATTATCGGATTGGACTGAATGTATGGAATTTTGATTTTGGGTTTTTGAGGGTTCAGTTATCTTGAAAATTCAGGTTGAGAAGGTTGGGGTTCATGTTGTGAAAGTTGAAATTGATATTGTGAAGATTGAAATTTGGATTCTTGATGTGGAGAATCATGTACTAGATGAAAGGATTGTGAATCTTGTTGAGGAGATTGAGAGATTTCTTCATTGGCATAATGAAAATTTGAAAATTCTGATTTGTAAGATTCCAAATATGCGAGATTGACATATGAAATGGTTGGATTCTTGGAGATTTTGTTCAAAATTTTTATTGACTTGCAAGGAGCCATTGCATCAAAAGAAAATTTTATGGTCTCGTGGATTATGGTTTGCAAAAAGGGGAGAGATGAAAGAGGCGGCTAGAGATACTAGAATTTCTTTGAATTATCTTATATAGAGTCTATTCCTTTTAATCCACTGACTTCTATATAAACCTCTTCCATTTTTTTTATTTATTTATCTTTTTTTTTTAAATAGAAAATATATTCTAATTTCATTTCTAATATTTTCAAATCTCTCTTTATCTAATTGATTTGTAAAAATATCAGTAAATTGATTTTTAGTTTCAATATACTCCAAAACTACATCTCTATTTATAATATGATTTCTAATAAAATTGTATTTAACCTCTATATGCTTGAATCTTGAATGATTTATAAGATTTTTTGTGAGATAAATAATACTTGTATTGTCATATTTTGTTATAATATTCTTATAATCTAACCTATAATCTCCAGGTTGTTGTTTTAATTATAAAATTTAAATACAACAATTTTCTATTGAGATATATTCTAATTTCGCAGTTGACAAAGTAACTGAATTTTGTTTTTTAAACACTCAACTCATAATCCTATTTTCTAAATGGCTCAAATTTATCATTTTATTTTCTAAAAATAAAATTTAGAAAAATTATCTGTTCTTAGTAACCTAAACAAGTTTTGATACTCTAGAAAATAATTTTGTATTAGAATTAAATTTTTCTTGAGATGTACTAAATTTGTTCATGAAACAATTTCTATTAAAGTGATCAAATTTGTGACATATATAGTAATAAAAATTATTTTTATTTATTAAATAATTAGATATATAATTTTTATGCCTAGAATTATTCTGAACAGAAATTGGTTTCTAATCCAGTATTATATTTTTTTTGGAATTTTACTTCTTTTTGCTATAACCTCTTTGGGTGCCTCTATGAGTTCCTTTATGCATGCTTCTGTAACAATTTTTTAAAGTTTGTGAATATTTAATTTGTTCTTCTTTTGTACTTTTAATAAAAATAGTTTTCTTAGTTTTTAAAGTAATTTTTGAATCATTTTTATTCTCCAAACCAGTTTTGAAACAATATTTTCTTTAGATCAAAAGTAGTTTTGATAATTTTTCATCGTTTTCATGAAATTTCTGAAATGTAGTTTCCACAAACTTTGATAGATCTTCTGCTCTATTTTTATGAGTTTTAATTTCATTTTTCAATCCTACATTTTCATTTCTAATCACTTCTAACTCTAAATTCAGTAAAATATTAGTTTGTCTAAACATATCTTTTTTATTTTCTAAGACCATATTCTTACTCCTGAGGTTTGAGATTATTTTCAACACTTGTCATTTTTAGAAATGTTTTGGAAAGAATAATTTGAATGGGTTTCAGAGTTCACCTGAATATTGGCCATCAGACAGAGGTTGATTTTTTTCTGAAATTTCGGAATTAGAATTTTCCTATTTTGTATTACTCTAAGTGGCCACCATTGCCTTCCCCCCATTTTTTCTAAAAGTTTGGATCTTTCATATCAGAACATGACATTCATATTTTATGTGATCCGATTTCTTATATTTGTAGCAAATTATTTCGTTCTTATATTCCTTTTCTTTGCTGTCTTTTCCTTTCTTTTTAAGGATACGATTGAATCTTTTTGTCAACATGTTTAGCTCTTGATCACTGTTTTCTTCATCCTCTGAACCTTCATTTTCTTTTGTTGTGAAGGCTATTGTTTTCCTCTTACCTTTTGTTTTGGCAGCATGAAAGATTTCAGTTTTATACGATATCAGTTTATCTCTTAACTCATTTAGGGACAGGTTGTTCAGATCTTGTGCCTTTTCAATTACTATTTTCTTAGCATCCCATACTCTAGACAGCACATGAAAGATCTTCCTAACTTGATCAGTGTCTGAGATTTTGCCAAGTGAGTCTAATTCATCAGTAATAATAGAAAAATGATTAAATATGTCTTTGATGTTTTCTTCTGACTGAAACCGAAAAAGTTCGTACTCTTGCATTAACAAATTTATTCTAGTTTTCTTCACCGTGCTGGTTCCTTCATGAGTGATGCAAAGTTTATATCAGATTTCTTTAAATCTATCATATGAAGAAATGAGATTAAACTCAGTGGGAGAGATAGTACAAAGAAATAAGTTTTTAGTTATGAAATTTATAAAAATCGTTTTCTTATCATTTTTTATTATTATTGGACCTTTTACATCTAAATCTCTAGAGTTAATGACCTCCCAAACCTTATAGTCAGTAATTTTTATAAATGTCTCCATCCTACATTTCTAATAAGAAAAGTTTAACCATCAAGATATGGTGTTCTATTGATGGTTTGATCAAATGTATAAGAAAAAGTCATGGATTTTTTACTCTAAAGAGATCTCTTTCGTGGAGTAGAGTATTATACTCTGATACCACTTATTGATCCTTATGACAATCAAGAAGGCGGTTGAATTGGTAGTTTTTTTATTAGTTTTAATTTTTTAATTTGACTACACTTAGATTCAAAATAATCCTATAATCATTTTAATTGCATGCAGTAGAAAAAAAAAATAAAAGATAGAGAAATAAACCCAATTTTATAGTAATTCGGTTTTATGCATACGTCTACTCTTCCGGTTAGTAAGTCAAGATTTAACAATTTACTAGTTTTCTACTATAATGAAGAGTTACAAAATATAATCAAGACTGTTGACTTATGATCTTATTAGCCTGAAAATGCTTTCGTCCAACAGCAGTAGGATGTTAACTCTCATAAAATCTTTCTCACAAAACTCAATACATAACACAACTCAAAGAAACTCAAGTGCAGGAAAAAAAAATTTCATAAATGACAGCAGATTATGGTTAAGCAGCACACTTTTTTTTTTCCTGAGATTTCTTCACTCCAATTTTTCTGTAAATTGCTTTTGTCAAGGCATATTTTTTTTTGATGTATGTGTCCCTTTTTAATTTGAATTTTCAGTCTTTAAAACTTGCTGTAATAGTATAAAATTACTAATCAAAGAGCAGTAACTTTTCTGAAAAATGTCCTGATTTTTAGGAGTTAAATTTTTTTCTTGATTTCTTGAGATATTTCAACTATTGTAATTCAAATTTGAAATTTGAACTTCTCTCTTGATGTTTGAAAATTCTAATTTGAATTTATCTAATTGTTGAAACTTGCAAAAAAGTCGGAATCCCTCCAAAAAAATCAACTACCGGATAATGCTCCTACTGTGAAAAATCAAGTGACCCGCTAACTTCACCCATATTTTTCTCCATCTAATCCTCAATTTTTTAATATTGTAAATATTGAATTTGTAGCCTTACATACCTTCTTTAATATGTAGTTTTCAAATTTGAAAAGGTTTAACCACAAAAGAGATTATAGCAGTTTGAACATGTGCAAATGACCAACCTTTCGTGCTTGAAAAATTGCCTATTTTTTGGGATTTTGAAATTTCTCATCTAAAATTTAATTCTCGGTTCTGGAATCATTGAAATGTGTATCTGAACATCTTTTTGGATTAAGAGTAGTACTCAATCTGTATTTAGATTGTTAAGTTGGGTTTTTGAGTAATTGCCTCTAGAATAGCCTCTATGGTTCAAAATAGGTTGTCTCTATGGATATTCTACATTTTTTCTATCTTGATATAAACTCTGTCTCTACAATATGTTCTAGGCTTTATTTATGGCATCCTCTATAGCAACTCTAAGTCACTTCATTTTTTACTTCATAAGAAAAATGTTAGGTTCTATGATATTTCTATGATAATCTTCATATTACTTGTAGATAATTTTTATGATAATTTTTATGATAATTTTTAAATGAAATTTAATATGCATATGTAGTAAAAATATTAAAATAATATGAAAGATTTTATTATTATCAAAATTCAAAGGAGGCAATAATTTTCCTAATAGGCAACAATAACTACCACATGTAGCAGGGGAACAAATTCTCCTTCCAAGGATGATGTATGACAAAAAATTCTGAATCTTCAAGAATTTTTGGCAGATTCCACAAGTTGTAGTTTAACTTGATTTGTGAATTGTTGTCTGTGCTATTGACTGCATTCAAAACTAAAGAAGTGTCCATCATGGTTTATTTTTATGATCTTATGATCTATTGGCTCCAACTAAAGGCCAATATTATATTGGAAATTAGTTTTCAACTGCAATTTCTATGCATATACTTATCTGAAAGTAAAATTGTTCTTTTCGGTTTTTTCACAAGGTTTAATTAATTAGTTTGCTTCATTTCCTTTGAAATTGAACATTCTTGTCAGATGTAAGACTCTTCATCCTTGCCAATGAGCTTGATTTCATAAATAGGGAGAAAGATATTTATCTAGATTCCAATCATGTTCTATCCAAATATTTTATGGTCCATGTTCCTTGTTACACGGTGAGAGCATTCTTAAAGATATATCTTCCCATTTTAAATAACAAGTAGGTTGTTGTTTGGTGGGGACAAGTAGGTTGTTGTGGCATAAGGATTGGAGGTTGTCGGGATGACACGCACAAATCGAGAGAAATGGTTCAAATTTTTTACTCCATCAATAGTCTCCATGCTTAGCTTTGGGGTTTAAGGGAACGACTCAAGTTTGCCAAAACCAAAACGTCAGAAATGTGATTGTGGAGTTTGACTCTGCCAGTCTTGTCACCTTACTGAACAATGGGATCTCTAACTCTTATCGTCTCTTCCCCATCATAAAAGAATGCAAAGCTCTCAGGACTTCCATCGACTCCCCTGTGGCTTTCCACACCCTAAGAGGGGAATATGTATGCTGATCACTTGGCCAGATTGGGTCACGCCAGCCCCCTAGTTTGTAGATTCTTCCGGCCCCTCCAGCTAGTTTACTCCCCCTTCCGGGGTCGGATCGGTTAACTCTCGACTCGTCCATTTTACGAGTCTATTCATAAATAAGACCGTTTATGCACCCAACTCGTACAAAACCTGGGTCAATAGCGGGTCAACACAGGTTGTGTCGTTTGAAAAACTCAAAAAAAAAGAGGAAAAAAATCGTCTTCCTATGATACCGTATCCGAGTCACAAAAAATTGAAATTTAAATCAAAATTGAGAAAAATTACTATTCAAAATAATTTTTGGAATGATTAAAATATTTAAAAATTTATAAATAATAACATTTATAAATTAATTTGAAGTGCGAAATTGCTTGTTATCGGTTTTAACGGTGGATGATCGTGGATGAAGATTTTTTCAATAACGAAACTTGGAATTGTTATTTTATATGGGAATACGGGGGGGAGCAAAGAAGAATTTTAAGGGTTTGAAGTTAGAAAAAGATTTGAGTTTTGGTGGCTGATTTGAGAGAGAGAGGGAGAGAGAGAGGGAGAGGGGTGTTTCGTCGATTGCAGAGAGAGGAATATGGAGGGTGTGTGCACACGCTGAGAAGTGAGGAAGGGAGTCGGAGAGAGAATCGGAGAAAAAGGTGGGGCAGTAAGAGGTAAATACGAGAAAAGTAACCGCGGGGCGGGGGGAGAGAGATATAAGTTCTTTAAATTTGAATGACGGGACAGGGGGCCACGTGCATTCATTGCAATTAAAAAATACATCTTAAAAATATAATTATATTTTAAATTATAATTATATTTTATATAAAATTTTATATATAAATATATTTAAAATTTTAAATTTATATATAATTTTATATTTTAAAATAATAAAAAATAATCGATTGAATTAGTGAATTAATGATTAATTAAATTTCAAATTTTAAGATAGACAGTTAATGAATGGTTCGGATTTAATAAGTATTCAATCGGGAAAACGCTGAATTCCTCCTAAATGTATGTTATAAATAAAGAATTAAATGGTTCGGATTTAGCATATTTGAAATTGAAAACACTAAATAGTTTTGCTTGTCATCGTACGGATTGTGATTAAATGCCAACAAGCTAATAAACGCCGCTGTCCGGCCGGAAAGGTCAAAATGATGGTACACATGTGGTTCTCATGTTGTGACCACCCACTTGTGTGCAGCCCCCCCATAAGCTCATGTCGGCATTAACCATGAAGATCTTAAAGCTGGACTTGGATCTGCGGAGCAGTTCCGAAGTATCAAGGAGGGCTATAAATCTGGACCCACATAGTACCGCATAGAAAGACTCCATCAAGTTTGAAGCTTTCAGGTCCCCAATATACGCCTGTGAAGACCAATAATTCTTGCTCATTAACTGAACCTCTTATTGTTTATTGAAGTTCGTCAAGACCATATCCCGATATTCGATTCGATTCGATTCGATTCGATTATATATGTTTTGTTTAAGATGGGAAAAAAAACTTAACTCCAGAGAAATTATTTATAGTCATTTTCACCTAAATCGAAAATTGTTAATTCCTTTTTGGATTGCTACGTGTGCCTACTTTTGGTGATTCATTTTGGACCCTCTGATTTGAAGATGAGACTTGAGATGACAAGAGGTGGTGCCGAGGCCGCACTATCGGATTGGACCCACTGCCTTCATTAAGGGTGGGAAAGTTTTTTCAGGGATGAAAGGACTCTCACCCATTCATTCTGGCTTGTTAGTGATTTAATACAACAACCATCATTATAATGTTGGTCAAGTTGAAAGGCTATCTAATCTTGTTGGATGGGAAATTTGTCATATGCAGATGACTCGCAAGTGGCCTCTCCATCACATTGCCAGATCAAAGTCTTGTTAGAACCACGAGGCTGCCCATCTTAGGGTTTCTAAAAGTTCTTCGTGTGAAAAGAGAACGCGGTGACCAAAATCCCAATTCTCCCGTTGACAGGCAAATAGGCATAAAGACCAAGAAAAAGAAAACTGAATAGAAATCAAACGTGGTGAACGTAGTATTGGAATAAACTATTCAAGCTCAAATGGGATACTTGGACAATTTTGTTCTTCCATATTTGGTTGTTCATATAGATCTTTTAATTTATTTATAAATCGTCTATATCTAATAATTATATTAAATCTAACTCAATTCAATTCGATTCGAATTACAATTTACGTTTATATTTTTCATAAATAATATTTGAATATGAGAGATTATTTAAATAGAATCGGTATTCAACTATCGGATCAACTAAATATTGATTGTTGTTAAGATATGTGTGCGTATATATATTTTTACTTTTGAAAAAATGTTAAATATATTATGTTTTCTCGAATATTCTCAATTTTTTTTTTCTTATCCTTTTATGTTTGGAGATGGGTTTTGCCTTCTTATAGTTGTTTCATAAAAAAAAAAATCATTAAATCTTTTCAATTAAAAAATTTCTATGCAATTCAACAATTGTGCTATATAAGATTTAGCCATTAAATATTTTCCTTTGGTCCAATGTGACAATATTCATAACTTTATGCTTTTCTCAATTCAACAATGTTTGGAAAATCTTTTCAAAATATTTTCCAACGTGACAATATACATAAAAAAATTTTTATATAAATATTAATTATTTTAATATATTTAGTTATTTAAAAATTAAAAAAGAAAAAAAAAACAATAATAACCACATGACATGTTGTCATCCAGTGGTTTTCAGTAGTTATCACTTTAATATCTTATAGTTTCAGATTTGATGTTTGAACCCACGTACTTGCATTTTTTGTAACAAAAAAAAAAAGAAAGAGTGGGAAACATGTTTCGCACTCTGTAAGTACGAAATTCGTTTCCCACTAGAATCAGTTTCACAATTTGGGAGTGCAAAACTGATTTTTTAAAACAAAAAATTTAAAAACTTAAAAAATTCATATTCTAAAAATACGAAATCCTAATAAAAAAATATCATATTTAAATAATTTTATTTTAAATTCACAATAATATGATAAATAACCCCTATCCTTTCCGAAAAGCCTACCGCGTGGAATTGATTCGGTTAAACTAGCCATTTTGACATCCTAGAACGATATGATTAACCGATTTTCACTTGCCAAACGCATAAATTATGGCTTCAAGAGTCCATGTTTGCTTCAGTTCCTCGCAGATGACGTACTCAACCGTTAATTTCAGCTACCATACGTATTGCACCCATGATTCGTGCCTGCAGTGCTCTATTTCGGATCTCACTTCTCTCTCTCTCTCTTGCCTTAAAGCATAGGCACTAGGATTGGAAGATAAATATCTCTTTCTTCTGCTCAGATTGAGCAGCCATGGATGTTTGGAAGAATCCTCTGTTGGTGCTCTGTTTTTTCCTCTGTTTCTCATTTCAGACTAATCTTTCTCTTGGAGGTGACACCATCTCTGGGAACCAAACTGTCTCTGGGAACCGGACAATTGTCTCTGCAGGAGGGAACTTCGTACTGGGTTTCTTCAAACCAGGTAATTCCTCCAGTTCCAACCACTACCTAGGAATTTGGTATGGAGAAAATGTTTCAGTGCGGACAGAGGTTTGGGTAGCAAACAGAAACGCCCCCTTCTCTGACCCAAGCTCTGCTGAGCTCAAGCTCTTACATGGAAACTTGGTTCTTTTGAATGAGTCCAGAGTCATAATATGGTCCACTAATTTAAATTCTACTATCTCTAATTCAACAATAGCAGTCTTGAATGACACCGGGAACTTTGTTCTAAGAGATGCATCAAATGACTCAAAAATTCTGTGGCAGAGTTTTGATCACCCAACACACACTTGGTTGCCTGGTGGCAAACTTAGGTTAAACAAAAAGACCAACGTACCCCAACTTCTGACTTCATGGAAGAACTCAGATGATCCGGCAGAGGGACATTTTTCCCTTGAACATGACCCAAATGGAACCAGTCAATATTTTATACTCTGGAACAGGACTAAAAGTTTCTGGACTAGTGGCACCTGGAATGGGCAGATATTCAGCTTACTACCTGAAATGAGAACGACTTATGCTTACAATTTCTCCTACGTTTCGAATGATGAAGAGAGTTATTTCACCTATTCTGTGTATGATCCTACAATTTTTTCTAGGCTTTTCATTGATACCTCCGGGCAGATTAAGCAGCAGACATGGTTACCCAATTCTCAGAAGTGGATTTTGTTTTGGTCTCAACCAAGACAGCAATGTGAGGTTTATGCTATTTGTGGAGCTTTTGGTGTCTGCACTGAAAACTCCTTGCAATTCTGCAATTGCTTGCATGGTTTTGAGGTGAAATCGCAAAGTGAATGGGAACTCAAAGATTATTCTAGTGGGTGTAAGAGGACGACCCTTCTGAGGTGTGTGAAAAATGCGTCTTCTAATGGGGCCGAAGATAAGTTCATGGCATTCTCCACCGTTGGATTGCCAGATAACTCCCAAGAAATATATTTGGATAGCGATGCAGCATGTAAATCGGCTTGCTTGAACAATTGCTCTTGCAATGCTTATGCTTATAGTGGTGGAAATTGTTCAATTTGGACTGAAGATCTCTTGAATCTGCGAAAAGCTGATGATGGTGAGGGTACTGGAAGGGCAATCTATATTAGGTTGGCTGCTTCAGAACTTCCAACTAAAAGCAATGGTAAGAAAAAAGTTCTTGGTGTTGTCGTGGGTTCGGTTGGGGTAATATTGTTGTTGGGTCTTGTTTTCCTTGTGATATGGAGGAGGAGGAGATCTGTTGTAAGTGCAAAAGCTGTCGAAGGTTCATTAGCGGCATTTGCGTATAAAGATTTGCAAATTGTGACAAAGAATTTCTCTCAAAAGTTGGGGGGAGGAGGTTTTGGGTCGGTCTTTAAGGGGACATTGCCTGATTCAACTGTCATAGCTGTGAAGAAGCTGGAAAGCATCAGTCAAGGAGAAAAACAGTTCCGAACAGAGGTGAGCACTATTGGAACAATCCAACATGTTAATCTTGTTCGGCTTCGCGGGTTTTGCTCAGAAGGAACTAAAAAGGTGTTGGTGTATGACTATATGCCAAATGGTTCTTTAGATACCCACCTTTTCCAGGGAAAGGAGGTGTTGGGCTGGAAGACAAGATTTCAAATTGCATTGGGGATTGCCAGAGGGCTGGCTTATCTACATGAGAAGTGCAGGGATTGCATCATACATTGTGACATAAAGCCTGAAAATATTCTCTTAGATGCTGATTTCTGCCCAAAAGTGGCTGATTTTGGCTTGGCAAAGCTTGTCGGCCATGACTTTAGCCGGGTCTTGACCACCATTAGAGGCACAAGAGGCTATCTTGCACCAGAGTGGATTTCGGGTGTAGCCATTTCAGCCAAAGCCGATGTCTACAGCTTCGGAATGATGCTTTTTGAGCTCATTTCCGGAAGGAGAAACTCTAAGCAATCAGAAGATGGGAAAATCAGATTTTTCCCCACCTGGGCTGCGAGCAAATTAGATGCTGGAGAGGACATTCTCACCATTCTAGACCCAAAGTTGGAGGGCAATGCAGATGTGGAAGAGGTGTGGAAAATTTGTAGAGTTGCTTGTTGGTGCATCCAAGATGATGAAATTCATCGGCCTACAATGGGCCAGGTAGTTCAGATGCTTGATGGTCTTTTGGATGTTAACGCACCTCCAATCCCAAGATCTCTCCAAGTGTATGTTGACACCCCAGAGGACATAATTTTCTTCACCGAGTCATCCACAAGCCAGAGCTCACAAGGACAATGCAATGTCTCCACGCCCTCTCAGGCCAAGAGCTGACAAGCCATGAAGACTTCAGTCTGGAGTGGTCTTGACCAAGAGCAAGCTATGCTGGCAATGTCTTTGTCCATTTACATACAGCGATGCGTTTGTATATCCTTCACATGATTCATAGTACTACTAGTAATGTCTTTCATATTACTACATCAGCGGATAGCCAAGGTGCAGGGTGCAGATCAAGCATGTTTCTTGGAATCTAACAAGGATCGCCAAATGTTTTAGGACGGGAAGAAGTTCCACTTTTGATTAGCTCCCTGATCCTGCAGATATAAAAAAAGAGTATCTGCTTTGCAAATGTGTGTGAGAGAGAGAGATCCCAGTTGTACCTATAACTATTTCACATGTGTCTGTGGCCATTGGGGGTAGCAAGGAACCACCATGGTGTCATCTTATTACTTGAGTTTTATTACTATTATTATCGTTATTACTCTACTACTAAGTGAAAGTGGTGACAGTAATAATATAATTACTAATTTAGGTATGAATACGGTAATTTACATTGGTCATAAATAATATAATTTAAATTATAGTTATTTTTTTAAAAAAAAAATTAGTATGTGACCATAATTGTATTGAATTACAAAAATACAACCACGGTTAAAATCCTAATCTTCATAATATTTGGAGATTTATTCAAAATTTTCTTTGACTAATTCTTTAAATTGAGAATTATTCCTCTCATTTAATTGGCCATGGAGGCAATTTCTCAAATTACTCAAGTTTAGAGCTTCTTGGTGCTACAATAGAAATCCATATGGATTGGAGCACTCTTATAAGGGAAAATATAAAGCTGTAGGTGCATTCTCCTTAACCATTGTAGTTCTAAGCCAAATTCCTATCAACCCTATTATTGAAAAAATAGTCTTATAAGAAAAGTGGAAATAATTAGAAAAAATAAATAAATAGTTTATTATTTATTAGTTGTATAACATGGAAAATTATTATTTAATATATCATAAAAAATTTTTAAGTATTATTAAAATTCAAAAGACTTGTTGTGTACATATTTATGTTCTTAATTAGTAAAATTGCAAAGAGGGTATGATATTCTTGCTGCTTTTCAAAAATTCTAATAAATTTCGCAGTATAATAATATTTTTGTAATTTCAATCCTAATAGAAATAATTATTTACACTATTCATATTCAATTACTAACAATAAAAAAAAAATCTTGGCCCTTTGTGTAAGGGGTGCAATCCCTTTGTGTAAGGGGTGTAAGAGGTGCAATCCTAAAGCTTTTAATACCGTAATATTTGAATACGAAGCTTTGATGCACCTTATTTAATATGTAGTTTTTGAATTTGAAAAAGTTTAACTACAGAAGAGGATACAACAGTCTGAACATGTGCAAATGACGATCAATTTATTAGATTTTGAAATTTCTCATCTAAAATTTGATTTTCAATTCATGAATCCTTGAAATATGTATCTGAATATATTTTTGAATTAAGTGTAGTACCCAATTTATACTTAGATTGCTAAGCTAAGTTTTGACTCATGAATAGATTGCTAAGTTGGGTTTTTGACTCATGAAAAAAACTTCTACCTCTAGAACAGCTTCTATAGTTCACAATAATTTGTCTCTATGAACGTTCTATATTTTTTCTACCTTGATATAAACTCTGTGTTTCTATAATATATTCTAGGCTGTCTCTATGGTATTCTCTATAGTAATTCTAAGTCATTTCATTTTTAACTTCACAAAAAAAAAATATTCGGTTCTATGTTATTTCTATAATAATATCTATATCACTTCTAAACAATTTTTATGATAATTTTTAAACAAAACTTAATATGTATATTTAGTAAAAATATTATAATAAAAGATTTTATTATTATCAAAATTTATCATCAAAATTTAAAGGGAAGAACAATTTCGCTTACGGGCAACAATAACTACCACGTCTAGCATGGGAACAAATTCTCCTTCCAAGGATGATGTTTGACAAAAAATTCTGAATCTTCGAGAATATTTGGCAGATTCCACAAGTTGTAGTTTAACCTGATTTGTGAATTGTTGTCTGTGCCATTGACTGCATTCAATACTAAAGAAGTGTCCATCATGGTTTATTTTGGTGATCTTATATCTATTGGCTCCAACTAAAGGCCAATATTATATTGGAAATTAGTTTTCAGCAGCAATTTCTATGCATATACTTTCTGAAAGTAAAATTGATCTTTTTTGTTTTTTCACAAGGTTTAATTAATTAATTTGCTTCATTTACTTTGAAATTGAACATTCTTGTCTGATGTAAGACTCTTCATCCTTGCCAATGAGCTTGATTTCACAAATAGGGAGAAAATAAATTTATCTAGATTCCAATTATGTTCTATCCAAATATTTTATGGTCCATGTTCCTTGTTACACAGTAAGAGCTTTCTTAAAGATATGTCTTCCCATTTTAAATAACAAGTAGGTTGTTGTGGCATAAAGATCGGAGGTTGTCGGATGACACGCATGGATCAAGAAATGGTCCAAATTTTTTACTCCATCAATTTGGGATCCATCAACAGTCTCCATGCTTAGCTTTGGGGCTTTTGGCCAGAACCAAAAACTTCAGAAATGTGATTATGGAGTTTGATTCTGCCACTCTTGTCACCTTACTGAACAATGGGATCTCTAACTCTTATCCTCTCTTCCCCGTCATAAAAGAATGCAAAGCTCTCATGACTTCCATTGACTCCCCTGTGGCTTTCCACACCCTAAGAGGGGAATATGCATGCTGATCACTGGATTTGGTCACGCCAGCCCCCTAGTTTGTAGAATCTTCCGGCCCCTCCAGCTAGTTTATTCCCCCTTCTGCATGAAGATCAAAAGGGAACGTGCTTTCTGTCCCTTGGGCACCAGCCCATCACAAAAAAAAATAAAAAAAGATTGGAGGTTCAACCATAGTTATCCGGTGGATCGGTCTGACCCGTGACCCATGCATTTTATGGGTCGGTTCATCAATGAGACCATTTATGTACCCAACCCGTACAAATCGCGGGTCAATTGTGGTTCAACCCTTAACCCGTGTCACTCGTGGGGTTTTACATCCCATGTGTCATTTGAAAAACTCAAAAAAAAAAAAAGAAAAAAATATCTTCCCACGATACCATTTCAGAGATGAAAAATTGAGATTTAAATCAAAATCAAGAAAAACTACTATTTAAAATAGTTTTTAAAATGATTAAAATATTAGAAACTTAAATATAACAAAATTTATAAATTAATTTGAAAAGCAAAATAGTTTATTACTGATTTTAATGGCGGATGATTATGGGCGGATGATTGTGGGTGCAAATTTTCTTGACAATAAAACTTGAAATTATTGTTTTATACAGGTTTATCGGAGAGCGGAGAGCGGAGAGAGAGAGAGAGAGAGAGAGAGAGAGAGAGAGAGAGAGAGAGAGAGAGGAGGGAGGGGGTGTTTCGTCGATTGCAGAGAAAGGAGGAATATGAAGGGTGTGTGCACGCGCTGAGAGGTGAGGAAGAGAGTAAGAGAGAAAATGGGAGAAAAAGTGGGGAGTGAAAGAGGTAAAAACGAGAAAAGCAATGGAGGGAGAGGGAGAGGGAGAGGGAGAGGGAGAGATGTTCTTTAAATTGGAATGATAGGACGGGGCCACGTGCATTCATCACAATTAAAAAATACATTTTAAAAATATAATTATAATAAAATGGAGTTTTCACCGAATGTAAGTATATATAATTATATTTTATATAAAATTTTATATTTTAAGATAATAAAATAATAATCAATTGAATCAATAATTTAACGATTCAATCGATTAAATTTTAAGGTAGATGCGTTAATATATGGGTTCAACCAGAAAATCCTAAATTTCTCCCCAATTGTTGGTTATGTATGCCCACTAAGAAATATTTTGATAATTTAGGGATAAAACGGTAACACACATTATCTCATTTATCATTCCATTAATCATCATTTTAGGTAATTCCTTATTAACCCCTCATTATGTGAAAATAATTAACTCTAATGAATGTTCTACGGGACATGCTTGCTTTTCTCCCATTGAGAGGTAGCTAGGGTTTTGGAGAAAAATGCACATTTTTTTGAGAGAGAATATTACGAGAATTTGGGAAATTTTTGCGTAGAAAAATTTCCCCCGTCAAAGTATTCACCAGACTTGAGGCTTGAGATGTCGTGGATCTGCGATGATGGTTTGATTTCGTGATTACCATCTGATCGTGCGATCCGTTCAAGAAATATCGCGACTCTGTTCGATTTTGGAGACCCTACACGTTGAGGTATTTTTCCAAAAATTTCAATCTTTTTATTATGTTTTCGCATGCATAGATATGTTGATTAAATGCAATATTGATATTAGAGCGGTTGTTGGATTTAATTAAAAAAAAAATTCAGAATTATTTTTAGATATAAAAAAATTTGAGACTCAGATCACATATAAGTTTTGTGAATCCGATCATACCATGATATTGCTCATAATGTGTAAATCACGAAAATAATTTTTTTTTTACAATTTTTGGAACACTTTAAGGTTATGAAATGTGAAGCCAAAATTTCAGACCCTAATAGTGTCCGAAACTTAAAATATTAGATCTGTTGAGTTAGAAAACTAGTTGATCTATAATAATGGCATAAATGTGTTTCTTGCATCATGATATACATTTTGATGTATTTTATTATGAGTTTTGGTTGTCGAAAATTGGGTTTCAAAAATAACCGCGAAGGGCCGAAACCTTGGATGCTAGATTTGCCGAGATGAGGGCGCTTAAATTTAACTAAAATCGAGACAAGAATAGTTGGATGATGATTAGTAGTAATTTTCTAGGGAAAACCGCATGAAAAATAGCTAGAAATGAGTTTTCCGGGAATCGGGTCAAAAGATCCATTGTAGAACCCGTCGAGCATAGAAGACCTGGCCCAGACCCGCAGGCCCGTGCACTGCACACGCGAGGAGGTACGTCTCACAAGCTAGAGCGGGGACATGTGAGATGCGCGCTAAAATGGTGCAACAAGAGAGCATGTGGACTTTACGCATGTTGAGGCGCGTGAAGACCCTGGGGTAATTGGGTCGGAGCGGACCTGGGTTCAGGCTCCGACCGGAGTCCCGACCCGAGAGCACGTGTGCACGCGTGGCCCATGTGCCGCGAGTGGCTTGGTACGTGTAGACGCGTCCAAGCCCTGCAATGCGTTTGGTGCATGCGCCAGACTGCTACTAAAGCAGAGGAGTGTAGCAGCGCGTGCAGACACACCGCAGGCGTGTGGCGGCGCGTGTGGACCCTGACGACGCGTCAGGTCATCCAAAATTGAATTTTTTCAATTGTATGAGGGTCTTATATCTATTTTTGTGACTATTTATGAGTTTTTATATACCGAATCCAAATCCAAATGGTAAGATGCGATTTCAGGTTATGGTGTATCGTGTCTGTTAACTCATACGCTCACTTTGGGGTTTATATTCGAGTCATTTTGGAGTTGTTGATTTGTAGGGTGTACAAAATATGAAATAAGTATCACTAAGTTACAAATGTCTCTTTACTGTATTGAGAACTATCGTATTAGATTTTTGTAAGGAGAGTAAATTAAATGATGTGATCTTCAAGATTTTACATTGGTAGATTCAGTTTATTCTGGAGGAGTAAAATCTGTTTGAGATTCTAAAACACAAGTTGGTGAGCCCCCGAGAGGGTACCGCATCTCAAGATAAACGGAATAAGGTGGTCTATCATGCGTAAAAGAAAAGGATAGTCAAACTAAGACAATCCTCATCAGTAGCATGCACAATGTCTATGCGTATTATTCTACGGATATGTCAGTTAGACTCGTCCAAAAAGAACATTGTGATGTTCTTTTCAGCTCCTAATATGAAGATGCTGAAGATAATGGCTGATCATACAATGATACAAATAGTGAGTATGATCGCTGAATTAAAGAGTATGGACGAACCCATTTTGGATGAGATTCAGGTACTGGATATGATTCAGTTTTTTACCTAATTCATGGAAAACTATGAAAACCTATCTCACGTGTGACGAGGGTATTCGTTCTTTCGCTAATGTGAGTATATATTGTGTGCTCGAGGAGAAGCGCTTGGAGACGAGTATGCCGCACTCGAATCATGCTTATTCAGAGGAGTCGAGTAAGGACTCTCATGACGCCAAACCAACAATATAAGCATGTGAAGAAAACTTGAGATCTAAGTAATAAAAATCATCCGAGAAAACCGACAACAAGGTACAAAAGTGCATGAAGAAGGATTTTGACAAAACCAATGTGAAGTGTTACGTTTGAGGTAGATTTGGTCATTTCGCTCGTGAGTATGACGAGCGGAAAAAATACCCTTATTCTTTACGTAGCTTGACATTGTGATGCTCATTGATTTCTTCCCCTTGTGAATTGTAAACTCAAGAGCCATCAACCACGTAACTCGAGACAGAAACGTGTAAATAGAGTTTCGCCAAGTGAATTCTCAAGTTAGGAGGATTTGCGTCAGAAACAGACATTTGTTGTCATCAAAGAGATCGACACTTGCTATGGCGTTTTTTATACTCCAAGTATTTGATGGAACTTGAATTTAGTATCTTGTCTAAAATTGACTAGCATATACATAAAAATCATATGTTTTATTAAATACAATAGCCTTTAGATATGTTCTGGTTGTATCTATGATGGATTGTATGTACTGGGTACTGCTTTTTCTAATGGTTTCATTGTCATCTTTCTATTGCTTTTACATCTGATTGCGTAGATGATGATGTAAATGAGTGGCATAGTAGATTTCAACACATAAGGCAAGAGATGATGAATCGGTTAGCAGCGAGTGATTTGTAGGACCCACTAATCAGATTCAAGTTACCCGTATGTAAGTTTTGTCCAGCCAACAAAACTACAAGAAAACCATTTGGCAACGCAATGAGAGTTGAGACTCCATTGCGGTTGGACCACTTTGATATTTGTGGCTTTGTAAGCATGAGAGCCTGAAATTGAGTTGTGTATATTATGATGTTCATAGATGCATACACGTATTTTGGTTCGTCTATATGATCTCACACAAGTCTGAGGTATTAGAATGTTTCAGGAGGTTCATTAGCGAGGGAATCGATTAGACTTAAGAGTAGAGACTCTTAGAGTCGATCGAGAGCGTGAGTATTCATCTAAACTACACAGAGAGTTTTGTTTCAAAAAGAGTATTATGATATTACTGACTATTCTTGTTACTTCTCAGTATAACGGAGTAGCCGAGATAAGAAATATGATTTTGTAAGAAATGGTGATGTCTATGATGGTGCAGATCAATATGTTCATCTCCTATTAGGGAGATATTTTATTGACTGTCGTTTACATTCTCAACCGTGTCTCATTGAGCTCCGTAGTCAATACCCCATATAAGGTTTGGACAGGGAGGCAATTTGATCTTAACCACTTGAGATTATGAGGTTGTGCCACGATTTCTCGCATTTACATGGCGAGTTAGGCCCTCGAGAAAGTATGTGCTCATAGGTGAACATACAAACGGTACTGTCATCGAGATTGAGTCTCGTAATACCACATTACTTGAAAATGATTTTCCTAATAAAGGTAAAATCAATTTAAATCTTACCTTATATGAGATGGATGAGTCTAGTAACTCGTGTAAACTTAGTGATGGGATACAAGAATCCATTATGGATCTTGATCTTAGTAAGAGTGATCCATCAAGAGATAAAGAGTTTTTCTCTCATTTTAAAAGTATCGAGAATGCGTACTTAAACGACGTTTCCCAATTAAGGGTGAGCCCCTTATTGTAACTCTAGAGAATGATGAGAAATTTAAAACAGTCCAAGAGACTTTCGAGAGTTCTACGAATGACCATTTGTTGATGGTCATAGACGAAGAGAAGGAGTTGATGAGAATCAACGGGGTCAGGGATATAATTGATTTGTCTAAGGGCAAAAGGACTATTTGGAACAAGTAGTTTCTCAAGATCAAGATAAAAGTCAACAGATCAATGGAGTGGTATAAGTCCCGTCTGATAATCAAGGGTTACACTTAGACTAAGGGTTTTGGACTACCGAGAAGTCGTAGTCTAATTTTTTTCGATATGTTTATTTTTAGTGATTGTCACGAATATGGATCTAGAGTTATACCAGATGAACGTAAAGACTGCTTTCCTTAATGGAAGTCTGGATGAGGCGATCTACATTGAGTATCATTCTGGATTCGTTTTAGTAAATTAAGTAGATAAGCTCTGTTGAATTTGGAAGTCAACATACAACCTAAACACTCATCCAGATGGTGGTACCTGAGATTTCACGAGTAAGTGATATTTTATGATATTATAATGATTGAAGATGATCATTGTGTCTATCCGATACGTTCCAATAACTCTTTAATGATCATATTTTTATATGTGGGTGACATTATATTGGCCGAAAACAACAAAAAGTATTTAATGACCATTGAAATATGATTATTGTTCATGGGTGAGGTATAGTGCATTCTCGAAATCAGTATCCAGGGGAATCACTTCAGAATGGTGTTCACTTTTTAACAAGAGTTCTATATCAGGTAGATTCTTAAACTTCTTGAGATGAGCGATAGCAATTCAATAGATACTCTATTACTAAAGATGAAGACCTGAATCTTGACATATGTCATAAAATTCAGGAAAAATAAGAAAATATGAGTATAATCCCTTATATCAGTGCAATATGCATTCTAGTGTACGCGATAAGACATACACATACAATGTACAGTCTAATATATGTGATGAGGTGTGTTTATTTTGCAATTTATCTAGTGAGTAGGTATCAATCAAATTCTGGAAATGATCACTGTAGAGCAGTGAAAAGAATTCTAAAATATCTCAAGAGAATTGTGGATCTCTCGTTGTGTTATGAAGGAGATGATTCGCGTTTTGTTGGATATTCATATGCTGACTTAGGATATCGATTTGGATAAACGCAAACTGATATCAGGTTTTATCTTCTTAGAGCAGTAAGAAGCAAACCTCTATAACTCTATCTCCAATAAAGACTGAGCTTGTGATTTGTTTAATGGCAGTTCATGAGAGTATTTTATTTCAGAAATTTCTGGATGATTTAGGGGTTGTGGCAGACAGTGGGAGGCCAGTGATGATTATTGTGACAATCAGAACCCCATTGCCAACAACCAAAACCCTAAATATCATAATGAAGTTAAACACATTGATACCGGAGACCGCTCTATGAGAGATACTATCGAGAAAGATATTGTGACAATTAAGTACACTTTTATATACAACATGGTGACTGATCCTTTCAGAAAACCTATTGTGAGAGATTCCTTTGTGAGATGAGAAATCATTAGCTTTAATGTATTTTAACATTTCTCATGTTGTACTATTTTTTTTATACTTATTGAAATATAAGACATACGTGTATTATTAGGTCACAATTTTATTATTTCATATACTTATTTCTCATGGTGTGGTCGACTCTCTCACACGAGTAACTACCTTTAGTTCTGAGTGAGCGAAGATGAGACGGTTTCTAGTCATAAAAGGCTTTAAGGGTGGCCCTAATAGAATATAAGTCGTCATAATATGTGTTTAACATGAGATCATCTGCGATATAACCGATATAGAAATACCCACATCCATGTTGTCTGTAAGTAGTCAGGTTTGAGATCTCAGATATCATTTACGATTAGTGATATTGTTTTTGAGATACTCTTTTTGAAATTTCTGGGTCAAGTCTTATGTGTAGACTGAATCCTATACCGCACAGTGTTAGAGAAATCTGACATATGTCATTTGAGAGATGTATGAATAATATTGTGACACGTGTTTCATACCATGCATGATAAGATGACTATGGGACAGTGAGAGCTATTACTTAAGGCGATAATGTGATCATGATCCCCGTTTCTACTATGTGAGACCCGAGATCCATTGGGTGGGATCTCTTGTACCCTTATTACTTTTGGTTGTTTCTAAAAGTTTTGGTTCTGTATTGCTATTTTAGTTTGTTTACCTATAGTCCGGAAGATAAATTGAGGTTTACAGGGTAAGTATAGAAAAACAGCTGAATTGAGACCGATAAATTTGAGTTTGGGAAAAGAAAAATCAATTGGTATTATATCATGATATTATATTCATAAGTCGATCTGTAATGTTAATTCATGTTGTAATTCAAATATAATAGTGAATATATAATCGAACAAACGATTGGGGATTATTTTCGATGAAAAAAGTAACTCGAAGGATATAATTGCATTGGATTTGGAGTACAACGAGTTCTTTTTTATACTAACGATTACTTTTTGATCATCCTAACAAGTGTATTGAGAAGTCTTTGCTTGGTCGCACGATACCCAATCCTGTATGAAAATTCAATAGAGTGATACGATAGATCACATGAGTTATGATCTTATAACTGACATAAAATGTCCTCATGTACAAGTGGGAAATGTTGGTTATCCATGCCCATTGAAAGGTATTTTGATAATGTAGGGATAATGCGGTAACTCCCATTATCCTATTTACCACCCCATTAACCATCATTTTAAGTAACTCCTTATTAACCTCTCATTATGTGAAAATAATTAACTCTAATTAATATTCTACGGGACATGGTTGCTCTTCTCTCATTGAGAGGCGACTAGGGTTTTGGAGAAAAATGCATATATTCTTTTGAGAGAGAATATTACGAGGGTTTGAGAAATTTTCACGTAGAAAAATTTCTCCTGTCAAAGTATTCATCAGACTTGAGGATCGAGGTGTCATGAATTTGCGTTGGTGGTTCGATTTCTTGATCACTATCTGACTGGGCGATTCGTTCGAGAGATATCGTGAATCTATTGGATTTTGGAGAACCTACAAGTTGAGGTACTTTTCTAAAAATTTTAAATTTTTTACTATGTTTTCGCATGTATATTGATAATGTGTAAAATGTCTATTTTATTGTTGATATTATAATTTGATTTTGAATTGATTAGTGCCATAATAAATGTTTTTTATAACTTTTTTATTTTTGGGGATAAAAAATTGAGATTGGATCAAAATGGATTTAAAGAGACAATTTTGGGAGTTTAATGGTTCAAGATATCATTTGAGTCTACAAAGGAAAGGAAAAAAAGTACCAAAAGTGAAAGATTTTATTTTAGAAATTTTTACTTTAAGTAAAAATTGTTGTTAGGAGTAAAATTCTTAATTTTCCTATTTTTGTAGATTTTTTCCTTATTTTTTGGTTGGAAGAATCTTTAAGACCTAGAACACTAAAAGAAAGACTCTTCTCATTAACCCTAGAAGACACTATTCACGTCTACTATTTATGACACTGTTCATCGATCTATAAAAGGAGGGGTGGCGGCTGCACACTCTTGAGTTCTAGGCTTTTAGGTTTTAGTTTTTTTATTCTTTTCTTCCAACAACATTTTTTTTTTGGTTTTGTTTTGTTAATTCAATAATATGAATACCACCATGAGTGGTTAATTTTTCTTCTGATTTAAGGTGAATTTCATTGATGGTCTTAACTGTGAAGTTATGGGTTTTATTTAAATTCTTGTATTTTTAATTCAAGTATTCGTCGATTTTTGATTTATTTTTATGAACGATTGATATTGGTTAATCTGACAATTTAATTAAATATCAATTTTTCTACTGTATCCAGAATTTCAGTGATTCGTAATTGTCATGAATGAATGGTACGAATAGTAAATAGGTTATTTATATTTATGAGTCGTTGTCAATATTCATTTTAAGCTAAAGAATCGATGGAACAAAATCAAATAATTGTACGGCTATCTTAATTATTTGTATTTTGATTTAACTGTTTTCACAGAACTTAATGCTGTCATTATGTCGATATGGAACGTTATCATGCCGAGTCAATTGATGATAAATTTTGATTGAATGATGGGTTTGGTTAATTATTTTAGGAAAACGTAAGATTTATTATGACTATTCTAATAAATCTAAAGTTAAATACTTGAATCGTAAGAATAATATTTTTTAATCGATGATCAGTGAAACAATCAAATGTGTGAACGCTGGGATCGAATGTTTAACATATTGAATTTTTTTTCTAATTTTTAGTATTTTTGTATTATTGATTTGTATTTTAATTTTAGATATTTATTTTTTGATTTAGAAATTTATTTTATAAATCTTCCATTTTATTTTGACATTTACTAAGAAGTTAAGTTAATATAGTTATTGTGAGATTCAACCTGATACCATTATTATTATAAATTTGTTATATTGAGAGAATCGATATTCATTTGAGGGGTTTCGACAACTCAATCACATATGTGTGTGATGTGTGGATTATCATTTGCGTGCTCTGTTTGTCAAGCTTAACGGCGTCCAATTTAGACCATAGAGTTTTTCTATTTCTATTCTTTTTTCTTTGATTCGATTACATTTCATGATTTTTCCTTATATAAAAAACAGACTTAACTCCGCAGAAATTGTTTTTCGTCATTTTCACCTAAATCGAAAATCATTGATTTCCATTTTGGATCGCTATGTGTGCCTACATTTGGTGATTCATTTTGGACCCTCTGATTTAGGTGCGACTTGAGACGACAAGAGGTGGTGCCAAAGGCGGCACTATTGGATTGGACCCCCGGCCTTCATCAGGGGTGGGAAAGATTTTTCAGGGATGAAAGGACCTCACCCATTCATTCTGGCTTGTTAGTGATTTAATACAACTACCATCATTATAATGTTGTTCAAGTTGAAAGGCTATCTAATCTTGTTGGATGGGAAATTTGTCTTATGCAGATGACTTGCAAGTGGCCTCTCCATCACATTGCCAGATGAAAGTCTTTTGAACCACGAGGCTGTCCATCTTAGGGTTTCTGAAAGTTCTTCGTGTGAAAAGAGAAAGCGGTGATTGCGGTTTTCTACTCAAACGACAATTCCCCTGTTGACAGGCAAATAGGCATATAGACCAAAAAAAAGAACACTGAATAGAAATCAAACACAGTGAACGTTGTATTGGAATAAACTATTCAAGCTCAAATGGGATACTTGGACAATTTTGTTCTTTCATTTTTGGTTGTTCAGATTATTTATTTATTTATTTATAAATTATTTGGATCCGATAATTATATTGGATTCGACTCAATTCAATTCGATTCGAATTGAAACCTACAATTATATTTTCCATGAATAACATTTGAATATGAGAGATATTTTAAGTGGAATCTGTTTCAACTATGGGATCAATTAAATGTTAGTGGTTGTTCAATGTGTGTGCATACATATATTTTTATTTTTGAAAAAATGTTAAATATATGATGTTTTCTTGAGTATTCTCATTTTTTTTCCTTATCTTTTTATGTTGGGAGACGGGTTTGCCTTCTTATAGTTATTTCATAAGAAAAAAATCATTAAATCTTTTCAATTCAAAACTTTCTATCCAATTCAACAATTGTGCTATATAAGATTTAGCCATTAAATCTTTTCCTTTGGTCCAATGTGACAATATTCATAACTTTAAGCTTTTCAAAATTTTTATTGTTTGGGAAGGTGGGAAGAGGGGTAGATTTCTTCTCCATTTAAATATTAAAATGCTTTCAAGTTTTTACCATGACTCGATGAGTCAATACATTTCAACCATAGACTTTTTCTTTTTTGGACTGTGACTTCATAAATTAACCATGTTCGGGTTCGTAGTCTAACATTGAAAGTCACCTAACCCTACACCATCATACACGTAATTTGATTGGTGTCAATACGAGGCCAAAGAGCTAATTTCGAATTTTCAGGTCGCTGGTGCTTCATTCATTATTCGGTGGTGTACCGTCAAGAGTCCCCGTTTGCTTCAGTTCCTCGCATATGACGTACCCAACCTTTAACTTCAGCTGCCATATGTATTGCATCCCTATCTTGTGCCTGCAGTGCTCTATTTCGGATCTCACTTCTCTCTCTCTCTCTCTCTCTCTCTTTTGCCGTAAAGCATAGGCACTAGGATAGGAAGATAAACTCTTTCTTCTGCTCAGATTGAGCAGCCATGGATGTTTGGAAGAATCCTCTGTTGGTGCGCTGTTTTTTCCTCTGTTTCTCATTTCTGACTAATCTTTCTCTTGGAAGTGACACCATCTCTGGGAACCAAACTCTCTCAGGGAACCGGACAATTGTCTCGGCAGGAGAGAACTTCGTACTGGGTTTCTTCAAACCAGGTAATTCTTCCAGTTCCAACCACTACCTAGGAATTTGGTACGGAGAAAAAGTTTCAGTGCGGACAGAGGTTTGGGTAGCAAACAGAAACACCCCCATCTCTGACCCAAGCTCTGCTGAGCTCAAGCTCTTACATGGCAACTTGGTTCTTTTGAATGAGTCCAGTGTCATAATATGGTCCACTAATTTAAATTCTACTATCTCTAATTCAACAATAGCAGTCTTGAATGACACCGGGAACTTTGTTCTAAGAGATGCATCAAATGAATCAAAAATTCTGTGGCAGAGTTTTGATCACCCGACACACACTTGGTTGCCTGGTGGCAAACTTGGGTTAAACAAAAAGACCAACGTACCCCAACTTCTGACTTCTTGGAAGAACTCAGATGATCCGGCAGAGGGACGGTTTTCCCTTGAACATGACCCAAACGGAACCAGTCAATATTTTATACTCTGGAACAGGACTAAAAGTTTCTGGACTAGTGGCACCTGGAATGGGCAGATATTCAGCTTAGAACCTGAAATGAGGTCGACTTATGATTACAATTTCTCCTATGTTTCGAATGATGAAGAGAGTTATTTCACCTATTATGTGTATGATCCTACAATTATTTCTAGGTTTTTCATTGATACCTCCGGGCAGATTAAGCAGCAGACATGGTTACCCAATTCTCAGGAGTGGATTTTGTTTTGGTCTCAACCAAGACAGCAATGTGAGGTTTATGCTATTTGTGGAGCTTTTGGTGTCTGCACTGAAATCTCCTTGCCATTCTGCAATTGCTTGCATGGTTTTGAGGTGAAATCGCAAAGTGAATGGGAACTGAAAGATTATTCTAGTGGGTGTAAGAGGAGGACCCTTTTGAGGTGTCAGAATAATGCGTCTTCTAATGGGGCCGAAGATAAGTTCAGCGCGTTCTCCACCATTGGATTGCCAGATAACTCCCAAGAAATATATTTGGAGAGTGAAGCAGCATGTAAATCGGCTTGCTTGAACAATTGCTCTTGCAATGCTTATGCTTATAATGGTGGAAATTGTTCCATTTGGATCGAAGATCTCTTGAATCTGCGACAAGCTTATGATGGTGAGGGTACTGGAAGGACAATCAATATTAGGTTGGCTGCCTCAGAACTTCCGAGTAAAAGCAATAGTAAGAAAATAGTTAATGGTGTTATCGTGGGTTCGGCTGGGGTAATATTGTTGTTAGGTCTTGTTTTCCTTGTGACATGGAGGAGGAGGAGATCTGTTGTAAGTGCAAAAGCCGTCGAAGGTTCATTAGTGGCATTTGCGTATAAAGATTTGCAAATCGTGACAAAGAATTTCTCTCAAAAGTTGGGGGCAGGAGGTTTTGGTTCGGTCTTTAAGGGGACATTGCCTGATTCAACTATCATAGCTGTGAAGAAGTTGGAAAGCATCAGTCAAGGTGAAAAACAGTTCCGAACAGAGGTGAGCACTATTGGAACAATCCAACATATTAATCTTGTTCGGCTTCGCGGGTTTTGCTCAGAAGGAACTAAAAAGGTGTTGGTGTATGACTATATGCCAAATGGCTCTTTAGATACCCAACTTTTCCATGGAAAGGAGGTGTTGGGCTGGAAGACAAGATTTCAAATTGCGTTGGGAATTGCCAGAGGGCTGGCTTATCTACATGAGAAGTGCAGGGATTGCATCATACATTGTGACATAAAGCCAGGAAATATTCTCTTGGATGCTGATTTCTGCCCAAAAGTGGCTGATTTTGGCTTGGCAAAGCTTGTTGGCCGTGACTTTAGCCGGGTCTTGACCACCATTAGAGGCACAAGAGGCTATCTTGCACCAGAGTGGATTTCGGGTGTAGCCATTACAGCCAAAGCCGATGTCTACAGCTTCGGAATGATGCTTTTTGAGCTTATTTCGGGAAGGATAAACTCTGAGCAATCAGAAGATGGGAAAATCAGATTTTTCCCCGCCTGGGCTGCGAGCAAATTAGATGCTGGAGAGGACATTCTCACCATTCTAGACCCAAAGTTGGAGGAAAATGCCGATGTGGAAGAGGTGAGGAAAATGTATAGAGTTGCTTGTTGGTGCGTCCAAGATGATGGAATTCATCGGCCTACAATGGGCCAGGTAGTTCTGATCCTTGAGGGTCTTTTGGATGTTAACGCACCTCCAATCCCAAGATCTCTCCAAGTGTATGTTGACACCCCGGAGGACATAATTTTCTTCACCGAGTCATCCACAAGCCAGAGCTCACAAGCACAAAGCAATGTCTCCACGCCCTCTCGGGCCAAGAGCTGACAAGCCATGAAGACCTCAGTCTGGAGTGGTCTTGACCAACAGCAAGCTATGCTGGTAATGTCTTTGTCCATTTACATACAGTGATGCGTTTGTATATCCTTTGTCTTTCATAGTAGATAGCCAAGGTGCAGGGTGCAGATCAAGCATGTTTCTTGGAATCTAACAAGGATCGCCAAATGTTTTAGGACCAGAAGAAGTTCCACTTTTGATGAGCTCCCTGATCCTGCAGATACAAAAAAAAGTGTATCTGCTTTGCAAATGTGTGTCTGTTAGAGAGAGAGAGACAGAAAGATCCAACTTTTACCTATAACTATTTCTAAAGCATCACATGTATCTGTGGCCATTGGGGGTAGCAAGGAACCACCATGGTGTCATCTTATTACTTGAGTTTTATTACTATTATTATTATTATTACTTTACTACTAAGTAAGAGTGGTGACAGTAATAATATAAGTTTAGGTATGAATACGTTAATTTACATTGGTCATAAATATTATAATTTAAATTATAGTTATTTAAAAAAAAATTAGTATGTGACCATAATTGTATTGAATTACAAAAATATAACCACGGTTAAAATCCTAATCTTCATAATATTTGGAGATATATTCAAAATTTTCTATGATTAATTCTTTAAATTGAGAATTATTCCTCTCATTTAATTGACCATGGAGGCAATTTCTCTAATTACTCAAGTTTAACGAGGTTCTTGGTGCTACAATAGAAAACCATATGGATTGGAGCACTCTAATAAGGGAAAGTATCAAGCCCTCTAGGTGTATTCTCCTTAACCATTGTACTTCTAAGCCAAATTCCCATAAAGCTTATGACTGAAAAAATAGTCTTATAAGAAATGTGGAAATAATTAGAAAAAAAATAGTTTATTATTTATTAGTTGAATAACATAGAAAATTATTATTTAATATATCATAATAAATTTTAAAATATTATTAAAATTCAAAAGATTTGTTGTATACATATTTATTTTTTTAATTAGTAAAATTGCAAAGAGGGTATGATATTCTTGCTGCTTTTAAAAAATTCTAATAAATTTTGCAGTACAATAATATTTTGTAATTTCAATCCTAATAGAAATAATTATTTGCACTATTCATACTCAATTACTAACGATTAAAAAAAAAATCCTGGCCCGTTGTGTAAGGGGTGCAATCCCTTTGTGCCTGTTCTATTTATGAATTTCCACTTTTTCTCACCACATTGGTCATCTCCATCGCCATCCTCATTTCTGTAAAATGACCTATTCAAAATCTGGGTTGATTAGTGGAACCCATCATGGACATTTCTAGGGCATGAAACTTTACGGTAGGGCATGCCATGCTGGGTTGCAGTCCAAGACCAGAGGAAAGTTGAGAGCTTTGAGAGACTAGATTGATAGCTACAGCTAGGCCACAATGCTAACATCTCAAGGCAGAGACTTAATTGGGTTTAAGATGAAAAAAGATATTTTGCTGTGTCTGCAGCTAGCATAGGATTCAACAGTATAATAGACAACCTATGGTTGGAGGACATCTCTAAATCTAGGTCAGATGTTGTGACACTTGTAGGCCAAAATCAACTCTGCTAGTTCAGATCGCTGGGTTTCTTTAATTTGAACGTCTTAATTGGCAAGAGAGCAGTTTATATCATGAAGATGCCCCACAGGCAGATCCTTGTGCCTGTGAAACGCCCTTAACCACTAATCATTCATCTGTGCCTGAAATCCAATGATTGCAATTCTCAAAAATCAGATAAAAGGTATGTTCTGAATCCTAATTTTGAAAATAGTGTTTTTTATGTAAAATAAATTCATTACATAGTAATTTATCAAACTAAACGAGCATTTGCATGGCAAAATAGGTGATTTAGGAGCGAGGAGAGACCTTGGACAGGAGTCTCATATAAATAAGTATAATTTAGAGTCTGCCTTAACCTCTTTCTCTGGTCTTGATTTGGAAGCCCTCCGTCTTCCTTTACCCCTCCTCTTACTTCTGCCATATCCTTTGGCAGTAGCACCATCTAAGAAGAAAAATCGGGTTACTTATCTCATGCTTAGATACTTTAGCTCAGCCACAGATTTACACCATGCCAATATTGTGTCACTTTCACCTCACACTTTTCTTTGGCATCTATAAACACTATAACTAGCATAGGATTAAATTGTCCAATCAAGGGTGGGGTGTCAGAAAAAATTATTTTGAGTATTAAAAAATTTTGGGCGAGTATGGTTCGGTTAATTTGTCCAATATTGTCTGTGCCATAGTTTGCATGGATTTGTTTTGATTTCTATATTTTCTGAAAGTAAGGTAGACCTAGACCTCATGGCAGATGGGAGACCCATTAAATGTCACCTAATCCCCCCCCCCCCCAAAAAAAAAAAACCGATTTTCATGCCAACCTGGACCTGGTGCGCGAGGGTTTGAAATTTTGGTACATCAAGTTTGAAACTTTCAAGTCTCTCACCCATCATGCTAACGAAAACTAACCTACATTGAGGATCCTCATCCACTACCATTACTATTTCATTCAAATCAATAAGCCATTATAATCAATGAAACAATCAATCATCTTCACATACTAGATAAAAACCAATAATTCTTGCTCGCAATCAAGTTTGAAATTTTCAAGTACCCCACCCATTCAAGATGAACACCAACAATTCTTGCTCATGTTTGAAGTTTTTCCTCATTTCTCCCACGATAACTATATAGCATTTATTTGATGGTCCATCGCAAATTCTCGATTTCATCTAGGTTCAAAATTATTGATTTTTTTTTCTAACTCATATTTATTGTTTAGAAAAATTATCATTATCACAAATAATATATAGTACAAAATAAGTCCAACATAAATATATACAATTTATGTTGCTCGCCTAACACATCTATGTGCATGATTCTCATCCACTACCAATTCTATTCAATTTATATTAATCATCTATTACAGTCAATCAAATAATCGATCATTTTAACAATCATTCATCATATTTAAACCATTCACCCCATTGTGCTCCTGTTCAAATCTATACTAGACCCATGATAACAACACCTTTTGATGACACTCCAAACTCCTCTGGGTGGTCAGCAATCGCTAGCTCTCAAACTTTCACACATAATATAGAATACCCTTTAGACTATCCAACCTTTTGGCAACTTCTCTTAGGTTATCACACATTCTCGTATTGGTAAGCACTCTAATGGGAAATCATCTGTTTGGTAAATTCCAATGAGTCACTCCCTTACTCTAATACGATGATCAATTACAAAACTTGTACATCACAAAATCAATTTTCCAAATTCTTACATTTAAATCTCCGTCTCCCGTTACTAATTTCTTTTCTTTTCTGTAATTTTTCTTCCGAAATACTAATTTCTTATGTATTTGGGTTGGACCAAAAGTTAACATTCGTGTTGGACTAGTTTCGGTGATTCATTTTGGACCCTCATGAATTTTTTATGGAAAGAGAAGTTGGTTGTGATTGGTGGTGGAGATTACGACTTTTTTCATAAGATAGTGATCTCTCTGTGACAATTGTCCCTTCTGATCCACGAGGATGCTGATCTTAGGCTTTATGAAGTCCTTTCTGACTTGGGAAACCTGGTAATTATGTTTTTGCATTCAAGTGACTAAAATGCCAATGCTACGGTTGACGGGCAAAGTAGCAGAATAAACGTTATGAAGCAGCATAGTTGTTCTGGTCGCTGGGGCTTCATCCATAATTGGGCACTGCAAACCAAGTACATTATACCAACGTAGGTTGGTTCAACTGAATGTGGAGTTGAGTTCCCTTAAATATGACCGAGGTTCGACTCCCATCGTGAGTATCGGACCCTCATGTGTATGAAGCGTTCCCCGTTGGGAGACCCGCCCTCCGAAAAGGAGCCACTGCAGCAGTCGGTCTGGATTAGTAGGGGCGAAGCCCCGAATACCAAACGGTGTCCAAGACATGGTACCAAAAAAAAAACCAAGTACATTATGGCAAACTTGTCATTTAAACAGTCTCTGTTGACTCCTGTTAACTCCAGTTATTCACAGATGACATAATCAGTCGTTAAATTCAGGTGCCATTTATAATGCATGCATATCGTGTGCCTGTCGTTCTCCTTTTCTGATCTCTCTCTCTCTCTCGTTGCATAAAAAATAAACACTTGAATTGTGTCTCTTAGTTCTTCTGCTCAAACTGAGCTGCCATGGTTGCCAGGAAGAATCCTCTATTGGTGCTCTGTTCTTTCCTCTGTTTCTCTCTTCAGACTCTTATGTGGAAACACTATTAGAAAACGGACTTTCAGTGATAGAAAAATCCGTCACTAAAAGTCCCATTTCTGTCATTAAATCCGTCGTAAAAAAGTGATATCGCTAATTTTTAGCGACGAATTTTTTTTCCGTCACAAATATCAGCGTCGAATTAGTGACAGAAAAAAATCTATCGCTGAAAAAAAAAAATCAGTGACAAACCAAGTGTCCGTCCCTGATTTTTTAATTTTGACAATAAAAAAATAGAAAGCTCGAGATTTTTTAATTTTGATAAGAGCACCCCCCCCATGCACAAAGAGTAAGGAAGATAGAGTGTTAACCACCGGACCAAGTTTATCTATTAATTATATATTTTTATTTTATTTATTTATTATCTTTATCTCATATTTTTTAATAATAATAAAATTATATATAATTATAATAAAATTAAAAATTATAAAATTATAATTAAAATAAAATATTATTATTATTCTACAAAATAAAATAAAATTATTAAATTATTAAATAAAATTAAAAATTAAAAATTTTAAAAATTTTAAAAATTTTAAAAATTAAAAAATTAAAAAAATCCGTCGCTAATCCGTCAGTAATCCATCGCTAATTTTTCTTTCGGTAATCCATCGCTAATTTTTTTTTATATTTTAATTATAATTTTATAATTTTTAATTTTATTATAATTTTATATTATTTTATTATTATTAAAAATATGAGATAAAGATAATAAGTAAATAAAATAAAGATATATGATTAAAAGATAAACTTGGTCTTGTGGTTAGCGCTCTCTCTTTCTCACTCTTGTGCATGGGTTCGATTTCGCCCTGTGGCAATTGGGGGGGCTCCTGAGTTTTCTCTTGTTTTTTTTTTTCAGAATTAAAAAATCAGCGACGGACACCTGGTCCGTCGCTGATTTTTTTTTGTTTCAGCGACGGATTTTTTTTCGTTGTTAATATCAGCGACGGATTTTTTCTGTCGCTAATCCAACGCTGATATTTGCGACGGAAAAAAAATCCGTTGTTAAAAATTAGCGGGGTCACTTTTTACGACGGATTTAGTGACGGAAAAAATCCATCGCTGATATCTTTCAGCGACGGAAAATGGACTTTCAGTGATGGATTCTTCCGTCGCTGAAAGTCCGTTTTCTAGTAGTGTTGACGTCAAACACCTATTCTTATTTACTCACCAAGTACTACTTTGGAACAAAATAGTAAATTTGATAATAATGTTAGTGGGCATATCATAATTGTCAATCACAAGAGAGAATTACTGAGTAACCATTGCTATGTGCTTTATGCTCTTCCATGTGCTTAATGGCTTGCTTGCATGACTCTACAACTGCCTCTAGTTGAGTAAAAAATATATATTTTCGCATGATTTGACAAAAAATAATATTTGTTGGCATAGTTATAGATTTTGATGATAAACAAAATATGATTAATTTGATCAAAAAACGAATTCAAAATATGTTAGTTAAAATATAAGGAGTGGTTGACTTACAAAAAAAAATAGGTAATAATACGTATAAAAAAAATATATAAGAAGAGTCGACACTTAAGAACATTGAAAAATAATCACATGAAAATGAAAAACAATTTATTATCAACAGTGGGATAATAGTGCTATAGTTGGATAGAAATAAAACACTTTACACTATTGGTAGGGAAGGAAGGAGCATGGACAGCCAAAAAAAAGACATAAAACCATAATTAAGCCGATTAGAATTCATGCCTATTCTTTAGTACTATTGTTATTATTTCTAATTTTAATTTTTAGTTTGGAAGTTTTAAGTGGTGGGTTCATCTATTTTAGATCTTTCTTTTTTGTTTCTAGAAGTTTAAAGTGGAGGGATAAAGGGTTTCATAAACAACATCCATAAATACCACTTGGTTTTCATTTCCTTCCAAATGGGATGATTTAAAGTTCCTATTTTGATTTTAAAAGCAAAAAGACATACACTAACGGCCCACTTGATAATAGATATATTACCAAATCTCAAATTTGATGTAACAACAAAGTAAGACTTTAACCAATTCTTGGGGTCAGCCAATAATGTCTGAGCTCAGATTGGAATGGGGACCTCAACGTATAAGATTAGCGTGATAATCAACTACACCACCTGGACCGCTATATTGAAAGTGAAATTTGGACCATTTCTCGATTTATGCATGTCAAATTTGATGTAATGAAAAATAAATTATTTAGTGTGAATGCATGAATAGATAAAATATGAGTCTATCCCCCAAAAATTGAAATTTAATAAGTAATAAATTGTTGATACAATTTTTTTACTCATATTTTGTTTTCATCGTGCATAGATCTGAGCACGGTAGGGGGGTCGAGCTACTCACTCCGCTGATCGTCTGGTGTCACCATTTTTTTGGATTTGGCCACATTTTCTCTGTCTTTGAACATAATTGAGCTTAATTTGATTAAGGCTAATTTTTTATTTAATAAATTTGTAATTTATTTTCTATCAAACATCTAAATCTCTTCATATATTATTTACAAAACGACCTAAATTTACTTTGACCCGAATACTTTTGAGGGGTTTGAGTTGAAGGTCAATGCCCAAATGGGCCGTAAAGACCAGACTCAAGTTCACCATTGTTGAGATCTGCTAATGTGCTGTTGGATAGATATAATGGTAAAAATTTAGCATTAAAATAGCTTATATAAAAGTTTATCAAACATTCATTAAACTGATGTATAGTTGATTCGATGGTTGCATATTGATACCTTTTAAACAAAGTGTCAAGTTCATATTTTGTATATAGTGAAAATATGTATTGGAAGAGTTTTGACTCTTAAAGATTTAACTCAACTCAAATCGAATTTAGTCAAAACCAATATGATTACTAGATATCAATGATCTATATATATATATATATATATAAACATAAAAGATTTTGTGGCCAAATTAGCGATAAATAATTTATTCGTGACTAAATTTGTCGCTAATTAGTGATGAAAATATTTTCATTGCAAAACTCGTCGTTAATTAGCAATGAATAAAAATTTCGGCTACATTTTGCTACAAATTGAATATTCGTCGCTAAATTTAGCAGTGAAAAAGTTTCATGGCAAATTTTGTCATTAATTAATTATAAAAATTTTCCATCACAAAATTCGTTTCTAATTAGTTACAAAAAAAAAAAAAGATTTGTCACAAAATTTAGCAACGAACTCCGATATTCGTAACTAAATTCGTTGCGAATTTATATTGGTATTTCAAAATTTGTAACGAATTTTGTAGCTAAATTCATTCTATAATCTATTATAAAATATTTTTAATCATGCCTCTCTTTTTTACTCTTTTCAAATAACAGAATCGACTTGAATATATAGTGAATTTTACGATTATCACAAAATTGATAATTTTCGATAATAAATAATTCAAACAATTTCTAACATATAATTGTCCATCAGCCATTGCCGTCAAATTTACCTTTCATGTTTTTCGACTTCTCCGTCCATTTGCTTCTTTCATCAATAGTTTAATCGCCTTCAAAAGTTCAATTGTTCATTTTCCATTATCATTGTAATCGATAAGGAAGACAATAAATCAGAACTCGGCACAAGGTTTCCAAACAATCAGACAGTAGATTAAACATTCACATCTGGTTATCCGTCTTCCCTGGCAAACAGACAAACATTAGTTTTCAGGGACAACGACTGTGAAACGGAGGACTACTAAGAGGTGGCCGTCCATTTACAAACTTTCTTAGGATTTAAAAAAAATAAAAAAGTAAAAGAATAATAAATTAATAAAAGAAATTAATAAATTAATAAAATGAAAAAAATAATAAAATAAAATATCAAATGCTAATTTCAAAAATAAAATAAAATAATTTAGCGATGAAAAAATTTTGTGACAAATTTCATCACTAATTAGTTACAAAAATTTTCTATTGCTAAATTTGTTGCTAATTAGCCACAAAAAAATTATTTGTCATAAAATTTAGTGATGGAAATTCATCGCTAACTATTTTTTGTTAAAAAAAGATTCAATACTGATGAATAATTTTTATCATTAATCAATATATTTTTATTAAAAATAATTTTTATTATTATTTAAAATATAAATTATTTTAATTTTCAAACTAAAATTAAGAATTTCCCTACAAGCATTTAACTTTTTATTTTCCCTTTTTTATATTTTGTATAACATAACATCTTTTTATTTTCTTTTGTTTTTATTATTTTATTATTCATTTTATTAGGTAAATCAAGAAAAATAATTTATGATAAAATTAACAAATCATATTTCTTTTATTAGATAAATCAAGAAAAATAATTTGTTATTCTATCTTAATTAATCAAATTTATCTTTCTGGTTCAAAAAATATTTTATTTCTTTATTTAGTACCAATTTAATCAAAATCGAATTTAAATAGTAATAAAAAGTTCAATGAGAATAGAAAAGGAAAAAAATTAACCCGAGGTAAAGGAAAAAAAATAAACACCAAGAAAAATTTAATGAAAAAAAAATGAATCCTAGGTGAAGAAGAAAAAAATAGAAATAAAAGTGAGATAAATAATAATAATAAAAGTGAGAGTAAGATAATAAAAGAAAAAAAAAAGGAATTCACAAAACTTATTGTGGTATAATGGTTATCATAACTCAACAACACTTGGCATGGCCAGGATCGTCTCTGGGTGGAGACAATTTTGGCAAATAAAAGAAGGTGGGTGTGCTGGAGTGTGCAGGCGCAGGGTGGCTATGTTGGAGCGCACGCGGTTGGGTGCATGGGCACAGGGCAGGTCTCACCCACGGGCAGGCGAGCATGTGGGAGTAGTCGGGCTTGTTTGCATGTGTGGGTATGTGCATTAGCAACGGATTACGATTTCCATCGTCAAATTTAGCGACGGAAAAATGGGATCTATCACTAAAATTTAGTGATGAATTCGGATTTTTATAGCTAAATTTTTACGATACGTTATTAGTGATGAAACAATTTTCGTCACTAAATCTGTCATTAAAAAAATCTAACAACGAATTTTTCTAAAATTTTCGTTGTTAAATCCGTTACCAATGTCGTGTTTTTTTTGTACAACATGACACTCATATTTAATATGATTTTTTTCTTACATTAGTCACAAATTATTTCCTTCTTTTGCTACTTTTTTTACTGTCTTTTCCTTTCTTTTTAAATATTCGATTGAGTCTTTTTTGCTAGCGTTTTTAGGTCTTGATCACTGTTTTCTTCATCTTCTTTTGTTATGAAGACTATTGTTTTCCTCTTACCTTTTGTTTCGGTAGCATGAAAGATTTTAGTCTCATACGATATCAATTTGTCTCTTAACTCATTTAAGGAGTGGTTGTTCAGACTTTGTGCTTATTCAGTTGCTGTTTTTTTTAGCATCCCATACTCTACGCAGTAGACGAAGGATCTTCCTAACCTGATCAGTGTTTGAAATTTTGTTGCCATATGAGTCTAATTCATTAGTAATAATAGAAAAATGATTAAATATGTCTTTGATGTTTTTTTCTGGATGAAATCGAAAAAGTTCATACTCTTGTATTAACAAATTTATTCTGGTTTCTTTTACCATTCTGTTCCTTTATGAGTGATGCAAAGTTTATATTAAATTTCTTTAATTGTATCACGTGAAGAAATGAAATTAAAATAGGTGAAATAGTATAAAGAAATAAGTGTTTATCCCTAAAATTTATAGAAATCATTCTCTTATCATCTTCGATTATTATCGGGCCTTTTACATTTAGATCTTTAGAGGTAATGACCTCTCAAACTTCATAGTCAGTAGTTTTTATAAATGTCTCCATTTTACATTTCCAATAAGAAAAGTTTGCCCCCATCAAAATAGGGTGTTCTATTGATAGCTTGATCAAATCTATAAGAAAAAGTCATGGAATTTTTACTCTAAAGAGGTGTCTTTAGTGGAGTAGAGTATTATGCTATGATACTATTTGTTGATCATTGTGACAATCAAGAAGGGAGTTGAACCGGTTATCTTTGATTGATTTCAATTTTTTAATACAACTCTACTTATATTCAAAATAACCGTATGGTCATTCTAAATGTATGAAGAAGAAAATAAAAGTAAATAATAGAAAAACAAAATAGAGGTTCGCCCTTATGTTTACGTCTACTCTTCTAGTTAGCAAGCCGTGATTTAATAACTTATTAGTTTTCCACTATGATGAAGAATTACAAAATACAATCCAAGACTGTTGACTTCTAATCTTCTCAGCCTGAAGATGCCTTCGTTCAATAGCGTCAGGATGTCAACTTTCACAAAATCTACATCGCAAAACTCAATACTCAACACAACCCAAAAAAACTCAAGTGTAGAAAAAAATATTTCACAAATTATAACAGATTATGGTTAGGTAGCGCACATTTTTTTTCAGAGATTTCTTCACTCTAATTTTTCTGCAAATTGCTTTTGTCAATGTATATATTTTTCTAATATATATGCTCCTTTTTAACTTGAATTTTCGATCTCTAAAACCTGTTGTAATAGTATAAAATTACTAGCAAAAGAATAGTAACTTTCTTGAAAAGTGTTTTGATTTTTAGGTACTAAACGTTCTCTTGATTTCTTGAAATTTGAACTTCTCTTTTGACATTTAATAATTCTGATTTGAATTTATCTAATTATTAAAATTTCCAGAAGCGTTGGAATCCCTCCAAAAAATCAGCTATCGGATAATGCTCTTACTGTGAAAAATCAAGTGATCAGCTAACTTCATTTACATTTTTTTCCATCTAATCCTCAATTTTTTAATACTGTAAATATTCGAATTTGCAGCCTTACACACATTTTTTAATATTTAGTTTTCAAATTTGAAAACGTTTGAAGATATAACAGCCCGAAAATGCTCAAATGATCAACCTTTCATGCCTGAAAAATTGCCTATTTTTTTAGATTTTGAAATTTCTCATCTAAAAATTGATTGTCAGTTTTTGAATCATTGAAATGTGTATCCAAACATGTTTCTGGATTAAGTATAGTATCAAATCTACACTTAGATTGCTAAACTGAGTTTTTGACTAATGAAAAAAACTTCTGCCTCTAGAACAGCCTCGCCTCTGTGGACATTCTACATTTCGTTTTCCTTGATATAAACTCTGTGCCGTTACAATATGTTATAGGTTGTCTCTATGGCATCCTCTCTAACAACTTCAAGTCATTTCATTTTTGAGTTCACAAAGAAAAATATCAAGTTCTATGATATTTCTATGATAACCTCAATATTATTTCTAGACAATTTTTATGATAATTTTCAAATGAAAGTTTATCTACACATTTAGTAAAAATATTAGAACAATATAAAAGATTTTTTTATCATCAAAATTTAAAGTAGTCAACAATTTTCTTAACAAGTAATAATAACTACCACATTTAGCATGGGAACAAATTCTCCTTCCAAGGATGAAGTATGACAAAAAAATATGAATCTTCGAGAATTTTTGACAGATTCCACAAGTTGTAGTTTAACTTGATTTGTGAATTATTTTCTGTGCCATTGGCTGCATTCAAAACAGAAGAAGTGTCCATGGTTTATTTTGGTGATCTTATATCTGTTGGCTCCAACTAAAGGCTAATATTATATTGGAAATTGGTTTTCAACAGCAACTTCTATGCATAAACTTTTCTGAAAGTAAAATTGATCTTTTTTGTTTTTTCACAAGGTTTAATTAATTAATTTGCTTCATTTCCTTTGAAATTGAACATTCTTGTCAGATGAAAGACTCTTCATCCTTGCCAATGAGCTTGATTTCATAAATAGGGAGAAAGATATTTATCTAGATTCCAATTATGTTCTATCCAAATATTTATTGGTTCATGTTCCTAGTTACGCAGTAAGAGCATTCTTGCAGATATATATTCCCATTTTAAATAACAAGTAGGTTGTTGTGGCCTCTCCATCACATTGCCAGATAAAAGTCTTGTTTGAACCACGAGGCTGCCCGTCTTAGGGTTTCTGAAAGTTCTTCGTGTGAAAAGAGAACGCGGTGATTGCGGTTTTCTGTTCAATCCCAATTCCCCTGTTGACGGGCAAATCGGCATATAGACCAAGAAAAAGAAAACTGAATAGAAATCAAACGTGGTGAACGAAGTATGGGAATGAATTATTCAAGCTCAAAAGAGATACTTGGACAATTTTGTTCTTTCATATTTGGTTGTTCATATTTTTTTTATTTATTTATAAATCGCATGATTAGATCTGACTCAATTCAATTTGATTCGAATCAGAACCTACGCTTATATTTTTCATAAATAATATTTGAATATAAGAGATTATTTAAATAGAATCAGTGTTCAACTATCGGATCAACTAAATGTTGATAATTATTCAGATACGTGTGCATATATATATATTTTTACTTTTGAAAAAATGTTAAATATATTATGTTTTCTCGAGTATTCTCGATTTTTTTTTTCTTATCCTTTTATGTTGGGAGATGGGTTTTGCCTTCTTATAGTTATTTCATTAAAAAAAATCATTAAATCTTTTCAATTAAAAAATTTCTATCCAATTCAACAATTGTGCTATATAAGATTTAGCCATTAAATCTTTTCCTTTGGTCCAATGTGAAATTATTCATAACTTTATGCTTTTCAAAATTTTTATTGTCTGGGAAGGTGGGAAGAGGTGTAGATTTCTTCTCTATTTAAATATTAAAATGCTTTCAAATTTGTGCCATGACTCGATGAGTCAATACATTTCAACTTCAGTCGTTTTCTTTTTTGGACTGTGATTTCATAAGTTACCCATGTTCAGGTTCGTAGTCTTAACATTGAAAGTCACCTAACCGTACACCATCATACACGTAATTTGACTGGTGTCAATGCGAGGCCATAGAGCTAATTTCGAATTTTCAGGTCGCTGGTGCTTCATTCATTATTCGGTGGTGTACCGTCAAATGTTGAACGGGTTCTATCCTTTTTTTTTTTTTTTTTTTTTACTAATCGGTATTATTTGATTAATAGTATTTGAGATCAAATTTTATGGATTGAATCTCTATTTTTTTATTTTTAAAATTTAAATTTAAAATTTTAATCTATGATCAGACTAGACCGTGTTACATTGTTGCATTCTATCGTGGAATTGACTTGGTAAAACTAGCCATTTTGACATCCTAGAAAGATATGATTAACCGATTTTCACTTGCCAACCGCATAAATTATGGGCAAAGTTGTCATTTCAAGAGTCCCCGTTTGATTCACTTCCTCGCAGACGACGTAGTCAACCGTCAACTTCATCTACCATATACGTTGCATCCAGATCATGTGCCTGCAGTGCTCTATTTCGGATCTCACTTCTCTCTCTCTCTCTCTCTCTTGCCGTAAAGCATTGGTTCTAGGATTGGAAGATAAAAATCTCTTTCTTCTGCTTAGATTGAGCAGCCATGGATGTTTGGAAGAATCCTCTGTTGGTGCTCTGTTTTTTCCTCTGTTTCTCATTTCAGACTAATCTTTCTCTTGGAGGTGACGCCATCTCTGGGAACCAAACTCTCTCTGGGAACCGGACAATTGTCTCTGCAGGAGGGAACTTTGTACTGGGTTTCTTCAGACCAGGTAATTCTTCCAGTTCCAACCACTACCTAGGAATTTGGTATGGAGAAAAAGTTCCAGTGCGGACAGAGGTTTGGGTAGCAAACAGAAACACCCCCATCTCTGACCCAAGCTCCGCTGAGCTCAAGCTCTTACATGGCAATTTGGTTCTTTTGAATGAGTCCAGAGTCATAATATGGTCCACTAATTTTAATTCTACCATCTCTAATTCAACAATAGCAGTCTTGAATGACACCGGGAATTTTGTTCTAAGAGATGCATCAAATGACTCAAAAATTCTGTGGCAGAGTTTTGATTACCCAACACACACTTGGTTGCCTGGTGGCAAACTTGGGTTAAACAAAAAGACCAACGTACCCCAACTTCTGACTTCATGGAAGAACTCAGACGATCCGGCAGAGGGACATTTTTCCCTTGAACTTGACCCAAATGGAACCAGTCAATATTTTATACTCTGGAACAGGACTAAAAGTTTCTGGACTAGTGGCACCTGGAATGGGCAGATATTCAGCTTAGTACCTGAAATGAGGTCGACTTATGATTACAATTTCTCCTACGTTTCGAATGATGAAGAGAGTTATTTCACCTATTCTGTGTATGATCCTACAATTTTTTCTAGGTTTGTCATTGATACCTCCGGGCAGATTAAGCAGCGGACATGGTTACCCAATTCTCAGAACTGGATTTTGTTTTGGTCTCAACCAAGACAGCAATGTGAGGTTTATGCTATTTGTGGAGCTTTTGGTGTCTGCACTGAAAACTCCTTGCAATTCTGCAATTGCTTGCATGGTTTTGAGGTGAAATCGCAAAGTGAATGGGACCTGAAAGATTATTCTAGTGGGTGTAAGAGGAGGGCCCTTTGGAGGTGTGAGAATAATGCGTCTTCTAATGGGGCTGAAGATAAGTTCACGGCGTTCTCCACCGTTGGATTGCCAGATAACTCCCAAGAAATATATTTGGAGAGTGATGCAGCATGCAAATCGGCTTGCTTGAACAATTGCTCTTGCAATGCTTATGCTTATAGTGTTGGAAATTGTTCAATTTGGACCGAAGATCTCTTGAATCTGCGGCAAGCTGCTGATGGTGAAGGTGCTGGAAGGACAATCTATATTAGGTTGGCTGCTTCAGAACTTCCGAGTAAAAGCAATGGTAAGAAAATAATTATTGATGCTGTCGTGGGTTCGGTTGGGGTAATATTGTTGTTGGGTCTTGTTTTCCTTGTGATATGGAGGAGGAGGAGGAGATCTGTTGTAAGTGCAAAAGCTGTCGAAGGTTCATTAGTGGCATTTGCGTATAAAGATTTGCAAATTGTGACAAAGAATTTCTCTCAAAAGTTGGGGGGAGGAGGTTTTGGTTCGGTCTTTAAGGGGATATTGCCTGATTCAACTGTCATAGCTGTGAAGAAGCTGGAAAGCATCAGTCAAGGAGAAAAACAGTTCCGAACAGAGGTGAGCACTATTGGAGCAATCCAACATGTTAATCTTGTTCGGCTTCGCGGGTTTTGCTCAGAAGGAACTAAAAAGGTGTTGGTGTATGACTATATGCCAAATGGTTCTTTAGATACCCACCTTTTCCATGGAAAGGAGGTGCTGGGCTGGAAGATAAGATCTCAAATTGCATTGGGGATTGCCAGAGGGCTGGCTTATCTACATGAGAAGTGCAGGGATTGCATCATACATTGTGACATAAAGCCAGAAAATATTCTCTTAGATGCTGATTTCTGCCCAAAAGTGGCTGATTTTGGCTTGGCAAAGCTTGTCGGCCGTGACTTTAGCCGGGTCTTGACCACCATGAGAGGCACAAGAGGCTATCTTGCACCAGAGTGGATTTCGGGTGTAGCCATTACAGCCAAAGCCGATGTCTACAGCTTCGGAATGATGTTTTTTGAGCTTATTTCCGGCAGGAGAAACTCTGAGCAATCAGAAGATGGGAAAATCAGATTTTTCCCCACGTGGGCTGCGAGCAAATTAGATGCCGGAGAGGACATTCTCACCATTCTAGACCCAAAGTTGGAGGGCAATGCAGATGTGGAAGAGGTGAGGAAAATTTGTAGAGTTGCTTGTTGGTGCATCCAAGATGATGAAATTCATCGGCCTACAATGGGCCAGGTTGTTCAGATTCTTGAGGGTCTTTTGGATGTTAACGCACCTCCAATCCCAAGATCTCTCCAAGTGTATGTTGACACCCCGGAGGACATTATTTTCTTCACCGAGTCATCCACAAGCCAGAGCTCACAAGTACAAAGCAATGTCTCCACGCCCTCTCAGGCCAAGAGCTGACAAGCCATGAAGACGTCAGTCTGGAGTGGTCTTGACCATGAGCAAGCTATGCTGGTAATGTCTTTGTCCATTACCAGTACTGGTAATGTCTTTCATAGTACTACATCAGCAGATAGCCAAGGTGCCGGGTGCAGATCAAGAATGTTTCTTGGAATCTAACAAGGATCGCCAAATGTTTTAGGACCGGAGAAGTTCCACTTTTGATGAGCTCCCTGATCCTGCAGATATAAAAAAAGAGTATATGCTTTTCAAATGTGTTATAGAGAGAGAGAGAGAGAGAGAGAGAGAGAGAGAGATCCAACTTGTAGCTATTACTATTTCTAAAGCATCATATGTGTCTGTGGCCATTGGGGGTAGCAAGGAACCACCATGGTATCATCTTATCACTTGAGTTTTATTACTATTATTATTATTACTTTTATTACTTTACTACTAAGTGAGAGTGGTGACAGTAATAATATAATTACTAATTTAGGTATGAATACGGTAATTTACATATAATATAATATAATTGTAGTTATTTAAAAAAAAATTAGTATGTGACCATAATTTATTGAATTACAAAATTACAACCACAGTTAAAATCCTAATCTTCATAATATTTGGAGATTTATTCAAAATTTTCTATGACTAATTTTTTAAATTGTGAATTATTCCTCTCATTTAATATACCATGGAGGCAATTTCTCTAATTGCTCCGGTTTAACGAGCTTCTTGGTGCTACAATAGAAAGCCATACGGATTGGAGCACTCTAACAAGGGAAAAAATAAAGTTCTAGGTGCATTCTCCTTAACCATTGTACTCCTAAGCCAAATTCTTATCAACCCCATGATTGAAAAAATAGTCTTATAAGAAAAGTGGAAATAATTAGAAAAAAAAATAGTTTATTATTTATTAGTTGTATAACATTTTAAATTATTATTTAATATATCATAACAAATTTTAAAATATTATTAAAATTCGAAAGATTTTTTTTATACATATGTATATTTTTAATTAGTAAAATTGCAAAGAGGGCATGATATTCTTGCTGCTTTTCAAAAATTCTAGTAAATTTTGCAGTATAATAATATTTTGTAATTTCAATCCTAATAGAAATAATTATTTACACTATTCATATTCAATTACTAACAATTAAAAAAAACCCGGGCCCCTTGTGTAAGGGTTGCAATCCCTTTGTGCCGGTTCTCTTTATGAATTTCCACTTTTTCTCTCCACATTGGTCATCTCCATGGCCATCCTCATTTCTGTAAAATCTAGGTTGATTAGTGGAACCCATCATGGACATTTCTAGGGCATGCTATGCTGGGGTACAGTCCAAGACCAGGGGGAAGTTGAGAGCTGTGAGAGACTAGATTGATATCTACAGCTAGGCCACAATGCTAACATCTCAAGGCAGAGACTTAAGATGGTTTGAGATGAAAAAATATATTTAGCTGTTTCTGTTGCTAGCATAGGATTCAACAGTATAATAGACAACCTGTGGTTGGAGGACTTCTCTAAATCTAAGTCAGATGTTGTGACACTTGTAAGCCAAAATCAACTCGGCTAGTTCAGATCGCTGGGTTTTCTTTAATTTGAACGTCTTAATTGGCAAGAGAGCAGTTTATATCATGAAGATGCCCCACAGGCAGATCCTTGTGCCTGTGAAACGCCCTAAACCACTAATCATTCATCTGTGCCTGAAATCCAATGATTGCAATTCTCAAAAATCAGATAAAAGGTATGTTCTGAATCCTAATTTTGAAAATAGTGTTGTTTATGTAAAATAAATTCATTACATAGTAACTTATCAAACTAAACTAGCATTTGCATGGCAAAATAGGTGATTTAGGAGAGAGGAGAGACCTTGGACAGGAGTCTCATATAAATATGTATAATTTAGAGTCTGCCTTAACCTGTTTCCCTGGTCTAGATTTGGAAGGCCTCTGTGTTCCTGTACCCCTCCTCTTACTTCTGCCATATCCTTTGGCAGTAGCACTATCTACGAAGAAAAGTCGGGTGCATTATCTCATGCTTAGATACTTCAATTCTGCCACAGATTTACACCAAGCCAGTATAGTGTCACTTTCACCTCACACTTTTCTTTGGCATCTATAAACACTATAACTAGCATAGGACTAAATTCTCCATTCAAGGATGGGGTGTCAGAAAAAAATTATTTTGAGTATTAAAGAATTTTGGGCGAGTACGGTTTGGGTTAATTTGTCCAATCTTGTCTGTGCCATAGTTTGCATGGATTTGTTTTGATTTCTATATTTTCTGAAAGTAAGGTAGACCTCATGGCACATGGGAGACTCATTAAATGTCACTTAACTCCCCCCCCCCCCCAAAAAAAATCCGATTTTCGTACCAACCTGGACCTGGAGCGCGAGGGTTAGAAATTTTGGAATATCAAGTTTGAAACTTTGAAGTCTCTCACCCAGCATACTAACGAAAACTAACCTACCTTGAGGATCCTCATCCACTACCATTACTATTTCATTCAAATCAATAAACCATTATAATCAATGAAACAATCAATCATCTTCACATACTCGATAAAAACCAATAATTCCTGCTCATAATCAAGTTTGAAAATTTCAAGTACCCCAACCATTCAAGATGAACACCAACAATTCTTGCTCATGTTTGAAGTTTTTTCTCATTTCTCACATAAGAACTTTATAGCATTTATTTGATGGTCCATCGCAAATTCTCAATTTCATCTAGGTTCAAAATTATTGATTTTTTTGTAACTCATATTTATTGTTAAGAAAAATTATCATTATCACAAATAATATATAGCACAAAATAAGTCAAACATAAATATCTACAATTTATGTTGTTCGCCTAACACATCTACGTGCATGATTCTCATCCACTACCATTTCTCTTCAATTTATATTAATCATCTATTACAATCAATCAAATAATCGATCATTTTAACAATCATTCACCATATTTAAACCCTTCACCCCATTATACTCCTGTTCAAATCTATACTAGACCCATGATAACAACACCTTTTGATGACACCCCAAACTCCTCTGGGTGGTTAGCAATCGCTAGCTCTCAAACTTCACACATAATATAGAATCCCCTTTAGACTATCCAACCATTTGGCAATTTCTCTTAGGTCATCACACATTCTCACATTGGTAAGCACTCTAATGGGAAATCATCTGCTTGGTAAATTCCAATGAGTCACACCCTTACTCTAACACGATGATCAATTACGAAACTTTTACATCACAAAATCAATTTTCCAAATTCTTACATTTAAATCTCCTTCTCCCCTTACTAATTTCTTTTCTTTTCTATAATTTTTCTTCCGAAATTCTAATTTCTTATGTATTTGGGTTGGACCAAAAGTTAACATTCGTGTTGGAATAGTTTCAGTCATTCATTTTGGACCCTCTTGAATTTTTTATGGAATGGGAAGTTGGTTGTGAATTGGTGGTGGAGGTTATGACTTTTTTCATAAGATAGTGATCTCTCTGTTACAATTGTCCCTCTTGATCCACGAGGATGCTGACCTTAGGCTTTATGAAGTCCTTTCTGACGTGGGAAACCTGGTAATTATGTTTTTCCATTCAAGTGACTAAAATGCCAATGCTACGGTTGACGGGCAAAGAAGCAGAATAAACGTTATGAAGCAGCATAGTTGTTCTCGTCGCTGGGGCTTCATCCATGGGTACTGCACACCAAGTACATTATGGCATACTTGTCATTTAAACAGTCTCTGTTGACTCCAGTTGACTCCAGTTATTCGCAGATGACATAATCACTCGTTAAACTCAGGTGCCATTTATAGTGCATGCATATCGTGTGCCTGTTCGTACTCCTTTTCTGATCTCTCTCTCTCTCTCTCCTTGCATAAAAATAAGCACTTGAATTGTGTCACTTAGTTCTTCTGCTCAAACTGAGCAGCCATGGTTGCCAGGAAGAATCCTCTGTTGGTGCTCTGTTCTTTCCTCTGTTTCTCTCTTCAGACTATTTCTTCTCTTGGAGGTGACGCCATCTGCGGAAACCAATCTCTCTCTGGTAGCCAGACCATTGTCTCCACAGGAGGTAACTTTGTATTTGGTTTCTTCAAACCAGGTGATTCCTCCAACCACTACATAGGAATTTGGTATGGAAAAGTTTCAGTGCAGACAGTGGTCACTCATAAGAAAATCTACATTTTCCATAGATATCGAAATTTATGAGCTAAATTATTAGTATTTATTTTAATCGCTTAAACTATACGACTCGAAATTGATGATTTCTATAAAATTTTATATATTTAACATTAAATTTAGTGAATTAAACATTTAACTTGGGAACCATTTTTCTTTGGGAGAAAATGTATTAGCTTTTTTATTACGAAGTCTTTATTTTTCTTAAAATTGAATTTCTTTTTTTTTTTTCTGAAGCAATTTTAAATAATTTCTTTTATTATTAAACGTATATGGTTCAATTGCATAAGGAGGTGTATCTGGAAGGAGAGTAAAATTTACAAAAGAAAAAAAAAAATGGTAATATTAAAAGGGAATATAATTGAGATAATGCACTAAACTCGTTTGGATTTAGTGGTCGGTTACTCTATCTCCTTAATCATAGGTTTCGAGTTTGAATTCTGGAGAATGGTGAAAAAGAATATGAGAGAGCCATAACCCCTAAAATAGATCTTACAGTAGTCAAATTAGATTAGTTGGATAAAAACTTGGATATCGATAGTGAAAACCAGAAAAAAGAAAAAAATTGAGACAATGCCATATGCCACCTTTATAATATCACAAACCTAGTACGAGTTATAAGCACGGTTTGAAATTGTTCTTTTGGTGCTACTTAAAGGACTTTAGGCTTGCATTAATTATTCAATTATTTTCTTTTAAAAAATAGATTTAAAATATAATTTCAAAAATTATAATTAAAAAAAAAATTCACTCATTTTTTTTTTCTTCTGATTGTCTCTAATAAAATACATTTTTATGTTGGTAGAATTGAAGTTTTATTTTATTGAAAAATTTTTCTGACTTTGCCCGGTCTCAAGTTACTAAATTAAGGGGAGAGGGTCACTTTCTTTTTTTTTTTAATTCTTTTTTAATTATGAGGAACTAAAGATCTCAATAAGCAGTGGTTTTGCAGTTGAAAAGTGACTTTGTTATAGATGGAGTTTAAAAGGGAAAGAGGGCAAAAAACGATGGACCACTTCAATTGCTTTTGATTATATACTCTTCATGCTTTCACATTTTTCACAAACTAAATGAAGTATACCTCTCTCTCTCTCTCTCTCTCTCTCCCTCTCTCTCTCTCTCTCTCTCTCTCTTCATGCCTTTAAACTTACTCTCCACATGTCAGTAGAAGCTGCATAATTGTAGGATTTGTGGCATTATTGTGTGCCCTTCATTTTCTTGGTCTGTTTCCTTGTGCGTTAGGAACTCAGTGAAATGGATGATAGCCAGAATGGTACACGAAAGTTTTTAGAACAGCTGTGAGGGTACCCTTATAATAATCGAACTTGCACTTAAAAAACCAACATTTGGATAAGGACATTGGTTTCCTCTTTGCCGTAGAGCATGGACAGCCAAAAAAGGACATAAAACCTTAATTAAGCCAATTAGAATTCATGCCTATTCTTTAGTACTATTGTTATTATTTCTAATTTTAATTTTTAGTTTGGAAGTTTTAAGTGGAGGGTTCATCTATTTTAGATCTTTCTTTTTTGTTTCTAGAAGTTTAAAGTGGAGGGATAAAGGGTTTCATAAACAACATCCATAAATACCACTTGGCTTTCATTTCCTTCCAAATGGGATGATTTAAAGTTCCTATTTTGATTTTAAAAGCAAAAAGACATACACTAAGGGCCCACTTGATATATATATATTACTAAATCTCAAATATGATGTAACAACAAAGTAAGGCTTAACCGATTTTTTGGGGTCAGCCAATAATGTCTGAGCTCGGATTGGAATGGGGACCTCGACGTATGAGATTAGCATGATAATCAACTACATCGCTGTTGCATTGAAAGTGAAATTTGAACCATTTTTCGATTTATGCGTGTCAAATTTGATGTAATGAAACATAAATTATTTAGTGTGAATGCATGAATAGATAAAATATGAGTCTATCCCCCAAAAAAAATGAAATTTAATAGGTATAAATTGTTGATACAATTTTTTTACTCATATTTTGTTTTCATCGTGCACAGATCTGAGCACGGCAGGGGGGGTCGAGCTACTCACTCGGCTGATCGTCTCGTGTCACCATTTTTTGGATTTTGCCACATTTTCTCTGTCTTTGAACATAATTGAGCTTAATTTGATTAAGGCTAATTTTTTATTTAATTAATTTGGAATTTGTTTTTCTATTAAAAATCTAAATCTGTTCATATATTATTTACAAAACGGCCTAAATTTACTTTGACCCGAATTCTTTTGAGGGTTTGAGTTGAAGGTCAAGGCCCAAATGGGCCGTAAAGACCCGACTCAAGTTTTCCATTGTTGAGATCTGCTAATGTGCCGTTGGATAGATATGATGGTAAAAATTTTCCATTAAAATACCTTATATAAAAGTTTATCAAACGTTCATTAAACTAATGTATAGTTGATTCGATCGTTGAATATTGATATTTTTTAAGTAAATGTCAGATTCTTATTTTGTATATGATAAAAACAGATATCATGAAAGTTTTGTCACTTAAGGGTCCAACTTAACTCGAACATGTTTTAATCAAATTCAATATGATTATCAGATATAAGAGATTTATATATAAAAAAATAAAAGATTTTGTTTTTTAGAAATCTCAATTTAATTCAATTTATATTTATTTTATTTTATTCAATTTATAATATTTTTAATTGAAAATAAAAATTTTTTAACGATATATAAAATCATCATATTAATAATTTTTATATTAAACAGTTTATTTAATCTCAATTACGCCTATTCTGATTTTTGCATTGAAGCCCTAATGCTCATTACTTCTCTAAATGGCTAAGTTAATGCTTTGTGAGATGTACCCTCTTACATTGTATTTTAGGGGTGTGCGTGGGCATTTTGAATTAGTTTTAAGAATAGACTTAAATCAAACCAAACTTAATGATTCTACACATTTTAAAATACTATCGAACCAATGACATTGATAAAATAAATTTCTAAAATATAAAAAATTTAGTTATTATAATATCAACATACAAGAAATAGTAGAAAAATAGTCACATTATTTTTGTTAAGCATTTTGAGAAGTTAAAAATCGAATTATAATAGGAGAAAATAAAAAGATTATGTCAAAAATTAAATAGTCACAAAAATTCACCAATCACCAAAAACCGATATTTCGGCCATTTGCTTAGCTATTGCCTTTTCTCTGAACCTCGAAGAATAATTAAATTAACATGAATTCTTTGTATATATGAAATACTATTCTAATAATGAATTATAACTCATCTGATATCATTCTCTTCTACTTTGAGATTTCAAATTTGAATATCTTATATATATATAAAGTGTTAGTGTCATTGCATATAAATTTTAAATTAATTAATAAAAAATATATTTTTAGTTATAATTCAAAATTTGCCTTTTGTTAATTATATTAAAGAAATTTCGAGTCCATATACATGATTAACCCATATACTTATTTGATGCACATGATTGACAAACTCTTGCAAGTAAATGACAAGTTTAAATATTGACAGAGACTTGAAAAGTAATGAACGACTAAAATTCTCATTATTATAAAATTAAAATTAAAAAAAAAAAAGTTTCCATAACTTTCTCTAGTTTAATTACAGAATATTGTATATAACCAAATGAGATGGTAGGCAGTAGAGAATTGCGAGTACAAATTCAAATTGTGAATTGATTTCGCATGATTAGAGAATTTACTCCATGTGTAAATGAATGCCGCAAATATTTTATAATTTTAATAGTTTGAATGCTAATTTAATTTAAAAAATTATTTACAAGAGTATTGTTAAAATTTTTCATATTTATGGAAAATATTGTAATTGTTTAAGGTTTTGGGTAGAGTTTTAATAATAAAATCTATTATAATTCAATTCATATCTTATATTAATATTTAGAGAGGGGTAATTCTGGTTATTTCATTTCATCTTTTTACTTAAAAAATTAATGAGTTTGAGAAAAATGATATTGATTAAAATTATATGTATTCACTGTGCAATAACTTTAGGAGGTACCGAATTGGAAGCATCAAATGAAAACCCAGACGACTGATGAGATCTGCTGTCCCTGTTTCTGAGAGATATATTGTCATGTCATGTGTGATGGTGATGAAACAAAGATGTGGGTGCCGTGCGGCATCTGCATTTGCATTTGCCTTTGGCCGTCACCAAATTTACTTCATGTGACTGCCAAAATTATACCATCTTCACGAGCTGGCTGTTGCCATCAACTACCCCATTCGGCAGACCACCGTTACACACACACACACACACAGCCTACTCTTCTCTACTCTAACAGTACACTAGAATAATCATTTCCTAAATAAATAAATATGTTCTTCTATAAAATCCCATAAAATTAATTATGATATTAAATGGTTCTAAATCTTCCCCAATCTCTCTTTTAAAGGACGCCATCATGCTATGTTGCTAGCTACCTCTTGATTTAATGCGTTTAAATTTTGGTTGATCTTCTAAAAGATCTTTTGCTCTCATTCTCTTTGTCCCCCCATTTTAACTTTTATTTTCTTTGTTTTAAATTTGTTGGCATAAGGTAAAAATATTAATGTCGTGTTTGGTTACACTTCTTTCTAGTAAAAGCCTTTTCAACTTCCATGTTTTTTTTCGTATAATTTTTTCCAAAAAAAAAAAGCAGTACATGGTAGTTGAAAAGACTCACCTACATGTCGTCCTACTTATTTTCTCTTATTATTATTATTATTATTATTATTATTATTATTATTTTTATTAATTACAAATAGGGCAGATTTAGTTCGGTTGCAATTTTGTTGATTTTTTTTTTTTTTTTTGCTTATCAAAGAATACTATTATTCTTTACGGTTGTTTCTGCCTTTCTAGACTTAGATGTTCTTGCTTGCATGCCTTAATGCAATGCCACGATCAAAATAATTTGCAACGTATTTGAGAAGGCATGCTATTTGAATGAAGGTCTCAACACCAATACCCTTCCAGCAAAAGCAAAAACAATTAACAGAAAATGACATTGGTGAGATGAGTTGCTAATTGCCATTTGCCATTATCTTTTGCGTACAATGAGACATAATTTAATAATTTTTAGTATTTTTTTTTACATAATTAGACAGTCGGATAATTTTCAATAATTTTCTTCAAGGGAGCAATTTTGAACCCTAATAGTCTCTAATTTATATTAGTACTTGTGTGGGGGAATATTATTCCCCAATATTCATGCACAATCAAAGTCACAGTTAGCACGTCCGAATAAACTCAAAAACATATTCAATTTCTACTAATTATGAAAAAATTATACCCCAACATATAGCTCTAACTACATTGATTTACTATTGAAAAAAAGAATATCCATATGCATCGGGAATTCAAGAGTTTACACTGTTAATGTTGGACTTCATCGTCAACTAGCAAGTAGCCTCAGCCACATATCCAAACCTTGATTAGGTAAAACTTGAACAACATTCTCACCATGTTGTTTAAGAAGTGCCATCAAAGCATTATCAAACCCTTATAAGTAATAATAACCCCTTCTAAATTATTTTACAATATAGATTGTCATGTCATAAACAAACACCATAATATCCAAAATATCAACCCTTCGGCTACCAATGCTCAATCTTTTTATTAGACTGCCTATATTGAGCCATTCAACTTGTATTTTGGCCAAATCAAAAGGAAAATAATGTTAAAATTACCAAATTTTGGGGGGAGTAAACGAGAATTTTCAATCTAAAATAATGTAATTTTATAGAAGTCAGTCAAGTAAAAATTTGATGAATTTCAATTTCAATAAACAAAAGTGATGCCACACTTTGTGCACACTTACATTTTCTTCATTCGACACAAAATGAGGCTTATAAAAAATAAAATTAAAAAAAAAAAACTTCTAAAAATGTTTTTCTACTATATACCCATTACCCACCAGACAAATTTCAAAAAAAAAAAAAAAAAAAAAAAAATCAATCAAAGAGCATCAAGCACACGAAATGAAAAATTTTCACGTCAGTAATTTAATGCTCTTGTGATTGTGGTGGTTCCTCTGTATCAGACCGTCCATAATTACTCTCTTCCTGTCATTCTCTCTCCTTCTCGTCTCCTTCTCCACAACAACGTTGTACGTTTTGCACTCTCCGGCAATCGGATGTGGGATTACGATGAAGCAACTCACTGTCAGCAAAATTGCAGGACATGTGCCCATCACAACCGTGATTATGAGACTAAGTAAAATCAAACATAAACACGTGTTCACACTCCGACTTGTTGAAACCGTTGTCTTGTTCGGCGGTTTTGACCCGGATTTCACCTCTTTGTTTTCATCGCAGTCTTTCTCAATCTTCGTCGTTGAGTCGTCGTGGGAATTCGAGGGAATTGAATTCGAAGAGAGAGAAAGCTTGTTTCTAGTCATTTTTGATTCTATATTGGATTTGGTTTCTGAAGAATCATTGGATTTGCGGAATTTTGAAATCGAGGATTTGTTGTTGTCTTCTAAAAATTCTCCCGAAGATCTGCTGCTTCTGCTTGAAAGACTGAATTCAGTCCGAAATGATGAAAATCGTGCACTTCTGCTCCGGAATCTCTTACTCTGTTCGAGAAAAATCAAAGTAAAATCAAATACAAAAAAAGAAAATCGAATTTGTAAGAATTTGGAATTGGAATTCGAACTTTGAAATACTAACCAGCGATGCTTCGAACAAAACGGCTTTGAAAACCTTGGAAAGGGATTTTCGGGAACTGGATTTGGATTTGAGAGAAGAATTTTCTGACCCCAAATTACTAGTTTGATTTGGGTCGATTTCGGGGGTAGTAGAAAAGGAAGACAGTTTCTGGATTTGAATTTCATTGTTTTTGGAGACAGAGAAGTAGTCGAAATCCGAGGAATCGATGTCGACGACGGGTCGGAAACACAAAAATAACTTGTTCACGTTTGTTTTTTTCGAACCGCTCTTCATTTCGGGAGACTCTCTCTCTCACACGGTTTTCTACTTTATGGGAGGTTACGGATGGTTTTGGGTTTCCTAAATTTGGAGGGAATTTCTTAGTATCAAGTGCCAGTAAAGTGGGGTATTAAGAAGGGAAAGGGTTGGAAACGTTTGAACAAATTTTTTGTGCATCTGAGAAAACGAGGAGAGATAGAGAGAGGGGCGGTCTTTTTTTTTTGGGGGGGAGGGGGGAGGGAGGGAGGGAGGGAGGGAGGGATAGAGAGGGTTTGGGGATTTGTGGGAGGTGTAAGAGCCGGCAGATGCTGTCGTCTCGTCTTCTATGTAATTCTTTGGACTTTGTTGACAACAATCTTTTGGTCCTTAATCCATTTGGCTCTGCTTAATTGCTTTGTCTTATACGCTTCCATTATGAAAATGAAATTATTTAGGTACTTTGGTGAAAAAGTAAAGTTTCCATATTGGAAATGTTTAATTGTTTTCTTATTTTACAAAAAAAAAAGGAAATTAGCTCTTGAAATTTAAAATTGAATGTCGAATTCACTTGTTAGTTTTGTGATTAATGTTGTCTAAAATTTAAAGCCCAAATATTGTAACCTAAGTCATGCTCAGTCTAAACATCCCAAAAGGTTTTTTTTTTTTTTTTCATGAATAATAGTATCTTTTCTTCCTTTTTTTCTTCTTTTTATTTTTCATAATTGGTTCTAGACCTAATTTATGAGAATATTACTTATTCACATAGCATCTTAGTAGAGTTAAACCCAAAATCCAAACAAATTAAATTAATACATTATTATATTATTTAAGTTTTTATGAATAATTTTTTTCTTGTTATTTTTTTAAATGATCGATCTCAAAATTTAAAATTAAAGTGTTGTTGACTATTTTACTAAATCATTACACGGTTTGAAAAATAGAAAAGATGAGAAAGAGATAAAAGAAGAAGTTTTTTATTACGAAGAAGTATTGCAATTCAAATTTGTTAATTTTGTGCAATTATAGCAAGTGAATAAAGGGAGACCATGATTTTGATAGTTTAGATTTTATAGGAAATGGACTAAATAATTCAACACTTAAACAATAAATAGACTTTTCCTCCAAAAAAAAAAATGGAAATGATAAAATAGACTATAATCATGTTTTCTTTCATAATCAATGTATTTGAATCAATGCCTATTTGGCCCACTGGTCGAGTACCGGTACCGTTTAAATAAAGTTTTAGGTTTAATTGTTACATATGATAAAAATAACCGTCGAGAGAGTTTTAGGTTTAAAGTTTTAGTTTGGATTTATTTAAATCCAATATTTATATATAAAAAAAGTGTATTTGTAATTATCATTTTAGTTCATTTATTCATTACATTAGTTTTTAAAGTTTAACTTTACATAATTAATTTGTATATTAATTTTGCATGAACAGCCAATTTCCAAATGTCATGTTTGCTATCAATATGGTAAAAAATTATTAGGAAATCGCTATTTTTGTGATAAAAATTTGTGTTGAAGAGGTCTAATTGATCATCAACCCATTATTGCCATTCAATATAATATATATATATATATATATATATATATATATATATTAGTTTTTGGTCGCCATCTCAAGGTTTTCTTTATTGGATTCATGACTTTCTTTAATTATTTTCAATTTTTCTTATTGGCTTGATATATACTAAATTAGTAATTTTTCTTATAGTGCAAATTCTAACTTTTAAAAATAAAAAAGTATTTGAATGATTAAATTTTATATTTTTATTCAAAAATCTTATTTTAGCATAAAATTTGCTTTTTTTGTTTCTTTCTCATGATTGATAAATACTATTTTCAGAACAGTTGTTTAATAACAGGTATAGATTTGTTAATTAGGCATAATAATTAATAAAATTATATTTATTAAACAAATATATTAAGTTAATCATGTGAATATATACAATATATTTTACTAGAATTATTAAGAATACAAATGATAGAATTTATTTAGAGAGACTGGCATGGTACTTGATCAATTAAAGGTATTGGAGCACTTGAATTTTCGATTATGTAAATTCATTTTTAGATTTATATATATATATATATTTTCTTTGCTCTCTTCGAGAAGTGTTAGGTTGTTAATGGTGAGTATGAATTTTTTTTTTCTTTTATGACTTTTGACAATTATGAATCCCCAGGACTATACATCATCGCGTTATTTTTATTTATTTATTTATTTTATTTTTACAAGATGGAACGTAGCCACCCAAATAATAGGCCAAACCCCAAATATCACTTAAAAAATAGACATCATCTCGCTTCTAACCCAACCCTAGAATTAAAACAATCCGAACCATAGCTAATGATTTAAAGACTCATTGACCCATTAATGATTAATGATTTAAGAATTAGAATCGTAATTAGAATCATATCGATTCTAATTCCTCATTTTAAAAAATAGAGAATTTGTAATTTTCGATTCAAATCGTTGAGAATTATCAGTTTAAATTAAAGGTTTTTAAAAATATTTTTTAATATATTGAGTGTAAAATAAGTGATATTAAAAATTAAAAAATATTGAAAATTACAATTGTTAGGTTGAAAACAAGAATAAAAAAATTTTATTTTAATTAATTCTAAATCTAATACTATTATTAAAATTTAGTTATAAAAATACATACAAATTCTATATTAGAAAAACTAATATAAATAAATTATTTTACAAAAAGGCAATAAATATTTAGCCCTTATGAATTGTGGCAAAATAAATTTTAAATATTCACTACTAAATTGAGTAAAGGATTCCATGAACAAATAAAACACAGTAACCTTCTAATTATGTTCATCATCAATAACTGCAATTTTTTGTATTATTCTTTTCACAAAAAAATATCGATATTTATTTTTAATTTTTAAATTTTATAATTTTGATTTTATAATCAGAACTCAAATCGTTGTGTATTAAAATCGAAATCGAAATCGAAATCATTTAAAATTAAATTTAAAAGTAGAATCCATAATTTTTTAAAAAAAAAAATCGATTTTAGTTTCTCGAAATAAAAATTCATATTATCAAAACCATCGCCACTTGGGAACCCACGACTGAGGAACACAAATCACATCGTCCACTTGGGAAGCCACGAGGAAGGAACAGAAATCACATTGTCCAAATATTTGAATTTAATGTTGTTGGTGAAAAGGACACATGGGACATCCCTTCCGTTCATGACGTTTATTTGTTTGACAAATTTGTTCTGCAAAATATTCTTCAATTTTATTGATTAGACATCGTTCTGTGATGAAAGAAACAAATGGAATTTTTATTTATTTTATTTTTATAATTAAGAGAGTTATATTTTAATTAATTCGGTATAAATTGTAATCAGATTTTTTTTAATAGAAAATTTATAATTCTTTTTATTTTTAAGATTTGAATTCGAGTTCTGAATAAATATTAAGAATGATCATAATATTTTATAAATATTATATATAGCAAAGAAAATTTCTATCAAAAAGTAACTTAAGGAGAACATTAGTATTAACCATTAATTTCTCAAAATCTTAGTATAAAAATTTAGTCTAGACGTAACGTTAGAATATTTAAGAAACATATTAACAATTTCTAATGACAAAATTAAATTTATTAATTATTTGCAATATAAAATATATATTTAAAATTGTAATAATCGTACTTGCAGGGCATGTGGGTTGAAATTTCGACCTACTCAAACATCTCAAGATTATATTCACTTGCAATTTTGATTTCCTCGTGTCTCAAACTCGTTTATTAATGTGGGGTTGTTCACATTGATCGACTAATTAACATTTATTAATTTGGAAGCTAAATGATAATTAGTTCAGAAACTTCTAATACTAATGTTTTCGGTTTTTCAATTCAAAACGTTAAATTAATTAATATTTACATAAAAATACTTATATTTTCTATATTTATTAATTTTTTTATATTTAATAAATTATTTACTTATTTAATTATAATTTATTTTTTCTATTATTTGTATTATGATTAATAATTATATATGTAATAATTTTAAATTTTTATTATAAAATATGTTATTCTATTATTTTTATAAAATAATTAATATTTACATAAAAATTTTTATATTTTGTATATTATGCATTTTTCATATTTTTATTTTTTTTATTCTTATAAAATGTTATTTTTTCCTATCATTTTGTATGCATTTTTGTTTACTTTTTTTTGTTTCCATTTCTATATTTGTATAATCTAGATTACTTGTATGCAGCCGTAAGATGAATGTATAGCGAATTATTGTTTTGCCTTTTATTAAAAATAATCTAGATCACCTGTATTTAGCAGCTACAGTTTAGGAGTTGGAGAGTTTTAGTTGTTGCCCTTGACGTATAAATATTACTCCAAATTCAGATATATATATATATATATTTTAATGCCCTTTAGCTTATACCATTTTTATTTGAACTTATAGTGAAGCTCTCACCATTTTCAAAAATTAAAGAAAAAAAAGCATAACCATTGTATCATTTAATTAATTAGTAAGATTTTTATGAAATGTTTGGGGAGATCTTGTGCAGTACAAAGTCGTTTGTTCATATTGTATTCTTTAATATAATTAATTAATTAAAATTAAAAACAAATCCATGGATCTCAAACGTGTGGGTTAAACTTATGATTAAATATGAAATCTGGATAATTAATTTTAATCAGTAAGAGCTTACGTATTGATAGAGACTTCTCACAAAGTCCAATTAAGCGAAAAGTCATAGATAATCATTGGTGTAAGTCAAATTACCAATTTATCCTTGTTGTTTAAAAGAATCATTTTATAGTTCAAGAAAAAAGTGAGGGTTCCATGGTCAACCGCATAAAATAAAAATGAATGAGTTAAAAAGTATTATGGGTAAGTGAATATGTTGAAAGAAGGCCAGATTGAAAGATGCTGGACTCTGCCTGGACTTTGGCCATACATTTGGAGATAATCTCTCTCTCTCTCTCTCTCTCTCTCATTACAATTCAATCAAGCCCGTACCTTTTGTCGCAAAGCCTACTAATGTGGAGACGTCTTCTATGTTCCTAGAGATTCCAAGGTTAGATATCCTTCTAGGATGCATTCAACAAGGGCTTCTTCCATGAATAAAAAACATGTTGATTCTAAGGGTTTAGGATTGTACGTCCTACGTTGGCAATTGTATATGCTCTATGAATTTCTCGTAAATAGTAAAAAGATAGCGATTGAAATTTTTTTTTATTGTTATTAAAAAATTTATTTATTTTTTGTGGGTTACAAGAGGTTCATGGGCAAGGTTATAGAAAGAATAAGCTGAGGTTATGACCTAGCTGGACCATCCGCCAAACTGTCATCGTTGCCAGGGCTTGGGCCTTTCCACGCTCTGCTGCGAGTAGTTGTTTCTCTCTGGGTCTTAGGCCCTAGTTTTGTGGTTTGCCAAATTTGCAAGTGAGAAATCAAATTATCGTGACCAAGATCTTTAGCTCAAATTTCAAATGATTAACTTAAAATTTTCGTTTGTTTTAATAATCTTGGAATTGAGTGCTGTGGTTTTCTAGATACAAGGAGAAAATAAATTCAACTGTTTCATTTGATTTGAATTGAGTTCGCCCCATAATATCTTGAATGGCCTTACCAAAATCCCCCTTAAATATAGGGTTCTTATAAACGCTCGAATCGGATTATTCAAAATATGGTTTCGAATACCGGTTGTGGGAACCTAAAAAGAAAAAAAAAAAAAAGATGAAGGGTATGCCTTAAGGCCCGAACAAGCCCAACCCAAAGACTTATCTCTGGGTGCAGGACCTGTTCTCTCCAGGCATGAAATAGCCCGATCTTTATTGGAAGCAAATAGCAATTTGGTTTGCCATGTCAACGCATAACCGGCCAACTCAAAAAAAAAAAAAGTAATGCATTTTTTGTTTGTTTGTTCAAAAGGGCCCTAGGCCCGACAACAGCAAAACCAGAACTAATGGCCCAAAAGAGGTAAGGTCCACCCACTTCACATATCTGACAGCCCAAGTAATCTAGGCCCATGACACAAAGCTAGGAATGATCATTTTTATTTATTTATTAATTTATTTATTTTTTAAGAAGAAGGAAAGAAAACCAAACAGAAAAACTGGCCAAGAGGCCCAAAAAACACTACCCACGCATATGCCCAGCTCTCTGGCTGACTCTCCTACACGACTCAGCGCCTACTTTGTCCTGCATCAACAACTGAAGCATGGAGCTAGGAGGATCTTCTCTCCAAGAACAACCCTCAGGGTTGGATTTCCCCAGCTCTGCCAAATGGTCGGCACACCGATTAACTTCTCTATAGACCTGGCTTAATTTCAATTCCCCCAAATCTGAAAGCAGCTGCTTACAATCCTTGATTGCATGGAAAAGAGGGTGAGTGACCTCACATTCCTTCTCCGCATGCAGTCTACTTCCACCTCAACGTTAGATAGGCCCTTCTTCACGGGAAACCAGAGCCCTTCCCTTTGAGCCCAAACCTCTGCCATCAAAGCATCCACTTTCCCAATGTTCATAGTGAAACCAGCCACCCAGTTTCCATCTTCATCTCTCAGAATTCCACCACCACTTGCTTTGCCCGTCCTGACATATACAGCCCCATCAGTATTCAATTTCAACTTCCCTCGTTCTGGCAGGAAGGACCGCTTATGATGCTGATCTCCCATCTGGGCCTCCTCGCAATCCCTAGCAAACTTTTTTGCCAACTCTGCTGTCACATAAGGAGGTGGCCTAACCCCATTCATAACCAGGTTACACCTTCTTTTCCATAAAAACCAGATGGCTGCCAGAAACAAACCACCTTCTTGAAGAGTCCTAGCACTATGCATTCTTATGTGTACAAGACATATCCCACCAGCTAGGAATGATTATGCAAAATGCAAAAGCTGCCAAAGCTGGAAACTCTGCCCACCATGCATCTGCACAAGACATATCCCACCAAAGCCAAGCGAAATTCATCGTCTGGCCACAGTATGGCCAGTGAGGCTAACAAGTGTCGTAACCACACCATTCTTATTTATTAAAGATAAAATCCAACTTTGATTTAGTTCGTAACTAAAATTTCAACCAACGTCTGATTGATTCATTGGTTGAGCACCGGCATTGCTTAAGCGAGGTTTTGAACTTGACTCTTGTATATAACAAAAACATGAAAGATTTACCTTTAAGGGTCCAACCTATAATCAATGGTTTATATTAAAAAAAAAAAAAAAAAGAACTAAAATTTCAACTACTCAGGACATTACATTGAAAGATGCACAAACTATATTTCAAATAATCAAAAGCCATCATAATGATTTCATGCATTACGCTTCTTCAATAAATAATAGTATTAATTTTGAGAAGGCCATTAACTTCTTTTAAGATCAATGGATAAGTGTCATTAATAAACTATTTTGCACAATTTTTGTTTTCAAAATTCGAGTACTAATTTAACTATGAAATCTATTAAGACCTTTTCCCTTTTCCTTTCAAAAAGAGAAATAACGTTTGCATAATCCAATCATTCACAATTCCACGAGGGGGTGTTTGAAAAATTTATGTTATACTTCAATCGCAAAGGAAAAAGAGAGAGTACTTTTTATTCTATTCGGGAATCCAAACACCAATCAGTTTGTTTAATCCGATCTCAGAATAAGACTCCTGAGTCCCTGCCTTTGGTCAGTGGAGGCATATTTTGTTCTTTTGCACTCTAAAGAATCTCTCTCTCTCTCCGATCCGAAGAGTCAATCCCTTTTGTCCCCGATTAGTTCAATCCGTGGGTCATGTGTCAAGCGCGTAAAAAATCCAATGTAGACCTGCAATTCTTTTTTTTTTTTTTTTTATTATAGAAGAATTCAAATACTGAATTTTAGCATTAGAGAAGATAATTATGATTATCAGATTATTTATTTGAAACGGATCAAATCTATGGGATAGATCCGCAATTCTTCCATCATTAAGTTCCCTTAATCGTAAAAATTTTAAAAATATATATATTATCAAAATTTTAAATACTAATTTCATAAAAGTAAGTTCGCAAAAAGTTTACAAAATTTATATGAGGATGGATTCCATACGTATGTTTCTAGCGATCGACCCAACAATATAATATGGCATTTAATTCCATTGTTATTTATATTTCGTAATTTGTAATGTAGTGGTGATATATTTTTATTTATTATTATTTTTATGCAAAATTTTAAAATTATACGAAAAAGGCATAACTCTTCTCATATAATTACTAAATAAATTAGAATCATATTCAACTGGTTGTCACGTTTCACTTACCAAAGTAAAATAGGTTCATCTAGAATGTCGTCTTAATTTTATTTTATGAATCTTATTAACAAAAAATGCAAAAAGACCACTAAGCTATCATTTTTTGTGAAAAATTTTATTACAATTTTTTTATTATTATTGTTATTAAACATCCGTCTTGATTTATAAATATTTTTCAAAAAGTCAAAATTTTCACAGCAATGTGCTATGGTGGATTTTATATATGGACCCTCAATATTAATATCCTTAGTTAAGTTTAGCCAATGCTTTGGATTGACACTTCGTTTATATATATTAAAAAAAAAGGGACCAGAACCAATCAGAACCTTATTTTTCAAAATCTCTCTCCCAATTGACTTTTCCATAGGGTGGAGCAACCGAGATAGAGAAAGTTCTTTCAATATTTCCGATGTCAAACGACTTCATCTCTTCTCTCTCTGCTCTCTCTCCGAAAAAATTTGAATGTCAGCTCACTCCGGTTGAGATTAAAGAAAATGAAGTGTTAAATCATGGTAGCTAAATCTGATGATATAGTGAGGGATTAGTGATTTTAAGTGAAAATTACACTCTTCTGGCTTTAATTTGTAAGTTTTGGGATACAAAATGGTTATATTTATCAAGGTAGTAAAACACGAACCTCCTCATTAGCATAAGCGTGGGAGGGGGAAGATTTTTTTTTTTTTTTTTTTTTTAATGCTAATCTTGAAGAACATTTGTTAGATGGGAACCGGGGATTCTTTTTTATATTTCATATGACATTTAGGTCACGAGGGATTCTTGGTTGACCCCTAAGAATCATAGTGGCATGAGTGAATGCCATATTCAAGTTGTATGTGGCCAAATTTTTTTTTTTGTTGAATGATCAGATATTCTATCCTGTTAATCAGAAATTTTGAATTTGAGTTTTGTAAATGACGAAAAAAGATTTGGAAAAACCAATTCCTAAATAGGCATTACAGTATTTAAATCAGATTAATCGGACAAAATCCGGATATCGATGATGAAAACAAAAAAAAAAAAATTCAAGTTGCACGTGAATAATTATATATGAACATAATTAAGAAATATTAAAATTAATTTCCTTTATATATATATAAAATAATTAAATCAAAAAATATTTTTAATTGTATTGACTATCAATTCATATTTCAATACTAAGAGAGTACCACATACAGAATGCAACTGCTATTATTTTGGTGTTCGGTCGAATTCATGATAAGTCGTAGGAAGGAATGGAGTTTTCCATGATAGGCAGTTTCCGGCTGTAAGCTTAATGTTGAAGTGGGCCGAAGGGAAAGGCGTGTTTGAGGTACGAAGGTTAATTCCGGCTCAAAGTATTTATATTTATATTATCAACTTCAATTAATTAAAATAAAATAAATTATTATTATCGTAAAAAAAATAATTATATAAATGAGTTTATAATATGAAATAGAGAATAATGAAGTGTTTGCTTGTTACTTACTGTTGTTGAGAGGAGGGAAAAGGAAGTTTAGTTGTTTTGGACCGAATTTAATTTAAATTAATCAAATTTAATTTTGATACGATGATTATACATATCTTATTTCATCTTTTTTATTATGGTGAATAAATTGAGTTCACCTGAATATATTTAATATAAAAAATAAAATATTCTTAATTTTGGCATGTTTAACCTTGAAATAAATTAGAGATAAGATAAAACCAAAATACTGTGAGATGAAAAATTAATTCTACCAATGTGAAAATCCCTTTTACGATCAAACTATAGGCATAACAAGCAGGGCAAAAGCTATCAATTTTATGAGATAAATAATATTTGAGATTATAATTTTTCAAATTATATGCATTGATTTTTTTTTGGGGCGGGGGGGAGGGGAAAGAAAAATTTAGGGCAGCTCCCCTGCCACTGCCATGTGGAGTCAAACCTACAAGTTTCAAGGTCCCTCCTAACCTGGTAAACAATGAGGGTTAAGCTGTCGGGCCGGGCAAATCCCGGCCCGCTTGTACTCAAGCGTACTTTCCGATGTTCCCAAGCCCAAAAAAGGTATGATGAATCGGAGCGGTTGTTGGATTTCATTTAATTGGGCTGCTGCGTGACCAAAACCATATGTTCCCTTGCATTTCCAAGCATCATCCCCGAAACCTCCCTTTTTTTTTGGGGGGGGGGGGGTAATAACTATCTCATTAGCCAAAAGTCTTTGTTAATAACCTCAAGGAGAAATTTAGTCACCCCATCAATTAGATTTTGATTTTTGTTAAGATTTTATTTGTCTGTCAATTGATTTAACTTTCAGAGTATTAATATAAGTGTTTTTTTTTTAATTGAAAGATTTGAATTCGAGATCTCTACAAAAAGAAAAAATGTGTCAGTTAAACTAGAACTCGTTGGTATAAGTGACTGTGTGAAGTAATTTTCATGGATCTAATGTATCAACAAAATCTTCCATCAACAAAAATGATTCCAAAAATACACAATAAATGAGATTTCGTATATTGTTACACTTACACGTTTCATTTTAGCTTTGAGTACAAAAATGGCGGCTTGAAATGGATTATGATTCTTTGTCTCATGGGACAGCTTTTGTTGTCATGCTCTCCACTTGTATTAGATATATCAAATGTTTAAAATTTTTGTAGATATCTTCTGTGAAAGTTACATCTTTTCTTTATGGAAAAATCGCCAACTAGTTGCCCGAAGCTGAAATTTCAAACAGGTAAAACTTAAGAAAAATACTAGGAAAGTCTTTAATTAATAACTATTAGAAGAAACCCTAACATTTCTCTTGAAATTCCCCTTGAGTTTGTCAAATTCACGAATTATACTGATGTGCGTCAAACTAATTGACTACCAATTTTGATCCTAAGAGGGTTTTAATTCAATTCACTTAATTGACTTAACATAACTAATTTTAGTAAAATATGAAAAAACACTTAAGTAAATAAAATTTAATAAATATATTAAGGTGAGCTAAAGAGGAAAATTTAATTAATGTAGAAAAATATTAAAAAAATCTGATGAAAATAAAAAAGAAAGGAAAAAATATCCAAGGAGTGAAATCAAAACTTTATATGATCTTTAATTTAAAATCCCTAACCATAGCGGCATTACAAAATTGCTCGATAAATCAACTCCCATATGCAAAATAAAATTTTCTGACTTTTTTTGGGGGGGGGGGGGGGGGGGGCGGGCTTCCGGCCTCTATGATAGGGTCTGCCCCTGACTAATTTTTTTTTTTATTGTATTAAAGTTTAGAGTTTGGTTTTTATATGTCATTCACTTTTACTTTGGTTATTAGCTCTTATATTATAATTAAAATTTCGAATTCAAATTTTAGAAATAAAAAAATAAATTTTGAGAGAGTTAATATCTTAATTGGGCTTCCACAGATAGTCAAATCAAATTAATCAGACTTTTAGATGACGATAGTTAAATAACCAAAAGGAAAATGAAAAATTTATATCTCAAGACTCAACTATCATGAGGTCAAGCTCTGACCCAAGCCGTAGGAGAGGACTTTAATTAATCCCCACGGTCCACCGTCAAAGCCTTTCATTCACCTAACTATTAGATCAAAGTAGGAAATTTTCATTTTTACTTGGGAGACAACATGGATCGAACCTTGTTTTTCAAGATTTAAACTATTTGAGATGAAACCCCTACGCGTTTTCATGCTGGGTGATCTTGGTATAAATAAGCTCAACTCTTTGAAGTGTGCTCCTGCTCAAAGCCAGCGGAGAAGATCGTAGGAAATTCGGATCGTAGGAAATCCTACCAAAAAAAAAGAAGATCGTAGGAAATTAGGATCCATAATTATTAAAATTATAGTAGCTTATAGAAAGTATGGTTAGAACATCATCGTATTGTGAAAAAAGTGGATTGAAGAAAGGTATTTGGGCTCCAGAAGAAGATAGTAAGCTTAAAGCTTATGTCTCCTCACATGGATGCCGGAATTGGCGTCGTCTTCCTAAGTTTGCAGGTATGAGAAAACTTCATAGGTAAGTATATTCTTGGATATCAAAACAAATTCCAAGGCTTTTTTTGCATTAAACCATTTACTTTTGTTTGTCCATTATTTTTAATATGGTGTCATTTTTTTTTCCGTGAATATGATTTTGGATAAAATTTCTTAATTGTGGGAACGAATATATAGGGAATCAAGGGTTAGGAGTTTTTATATTTTGTCTTATTTCACTGAATTTTTGGTGCAATTTGATTACATATAGGCTTATCAAGATGTGGTAAAAGTTGTAGACTGCGATGGATGAATTATCTACGGCCTGATATCAAGAGAGGAAACTTCACTGAAGAAGAAGATAACATCATCATTAGCTTACATGAATCTCTCGGAAACAGGTGCATATTTCTACATTAGCTATCTTTTCTGTGGTCACATACAAATCTCGTGAGGTTGAATTACATCTCCGCCACCCCTCCCAAGAAAAAAAAAAAAAAAAAAAAAAAAACTAAAGGCAAAAATAACTAGCTAGAGATCTCTCATGGTTGACTAGTATTATCTTGCAGGTGGTCTCAAATTGCAGCAGTATTACCAGGAAGGACAGACAACGAGATTAAAAATCACTGGCATACCAACCTCAAGAAAAAAACCAAACAAGTTGTTAAAATTCCACCATCAAAACCTGTTGAACAAAAGGAGACTCAAAATTCAAAAGGTGAAACATGCGATCCTAAACCAATATTAACACAAAATCATAAAGTCCTAGAGAGCACCCCACGATCTCCTCAACCATCTTCCAGTAAAGTGTCCGATCTAGCCATTTTCAATTCCACCAACGTGACTATGGGTCAAGATGGGATCACAAGTGCGAATTTTTCTGGGGCAAATTTTTGGACAGAACCACCTGTGACAGATACTAATGATGCATACAATGTCACTAGTGCTAATTTTGTGGCACCAAAGCTTGATGATGATATGATTTTATCTCCACATTCTCCGGTTTCAAGCGCAGAGGTGTTCTTCCCATTCCTGTCCTATGAAGAAGATTGTGATGGTTTAGATTGGTTGACTAATTTGATGGAAGGAGAGCACCTAGATAACTAAGCTAATTGTGTTACTGTCCATTCACCAATTATGTACTAGATATATGTAGGTTTATATACATGTTATCATGTGTGCTTTTTGTGTATATATCTTGCTAGGTAAATAAATTTGTATATTTATCATGTGGGCTTCTCTATTTCACTTCATATATGGATAAAATTATTGTAATTTTCTGTGTTATATCCTTTAATATCTCTCTCTCTATATATATATAACAGGAATGACACATTTATTCTTATTCAATGTTTTTGTACCATATGGGCTAAGTTATGTCCTTGGTAGGGTAATGTTATCCTATCTATGGAACTAGGGTCAAAATATTGTCCTTTGCATAATAAATGGTCAAAACTTTGTGTCGTATTATAACATAAAAAATGGTCATATTATAATATATAAAAAATAAATGCATAAAATATCATATTACGGATAGTTGATTTAGTGGATAAGTGTGTTAAATTCTTGAAACTTGGAGATAAAAAAGACTAAATTAGGAGAGTTACTCTTTAAAATAGATCTAATAAACTTTTGAGTTAAATTAATTGAAATATAATTTAAGATATAAGTGGTTATAAGAAAAAGTAAAAATAGAAAAGGAGACGGAGAGAGGAAGGTCTTTTTAGGGCTCGGGCATACTCAGATATTCCGCATGGTATGTATGGGCTTTAAACCCATTTTATGGTCCTAAGTCTAGTACCGCAGGATATAGATTTAATGTATTAAATTTATTTGGGTCGAGTGATTAGATATTTTAATTTTTTAATTAAAAATTTTAAGTTTGAGTTCATAAAACGGAGAAAAAGTATTTAGGAAAATTAATAGCTTAATAGATCTCATAATATTTAAATCGAATTAGTTATCAATTGGTTTACTAAAACAAAAATAAATTAATTAATCATAGATTTGGCGGCCGTGGATCTCTACGGTGGGCTTTTGAAATTTCTCTGCTCTGGTGCTAATAATCTCCTTTGAATAATTAAAATTGTGATCATCCTTCACAATGACAAATTAAAAGATAGAACGGACTACATATGTCTATAATTTATGCAAATGTAATGTAATTAATATCTATAATACATATATAATTATAAAAATATTATTATTATTGAAAACAATTTTTAAAAAAAAGTATATCTACAGAATATGAAAGCATTTTCTTATGCATTTACAGCGAAATAAATGTTTAATATCCCAACATCTAGAGTCGGATCACTAATCTTTTCGATGTACGGATCCGAAAAATGTCATCAATGGATCAATTTCCTTTTTCATTCACAATCCAAGAGTTTTTTTCATGCAATAGAATTATGGTGTAGATTTATCTTCTTCCTCACAATTTTCTTATTCTCTCTCAACCTTCAAGCATCATGGATGGTTATTGGGGAGTTGGAGTTAGTTTTTTTCTTAAAAAACTACTTTCTCCCTTCCCTCTTTTTGAAGATTCAAATGAGTTTAAGAGAATGGGTTTGGGTCAAACCCACATGGGCTACCCGACCTAGTACCCACAACTTACTTCTCCCACTCACACATGAAGGATCGATCTATATTTTGCTCAATCACTTTCATATACCATCGATTTCATACAAACAAATGGATCGTGTGACCAGCGAGTACATCGAGAGCTCATAGCAATACACCGGTTAAGGATATATAGCAACTCAAGATCTAATATAGTGAGGACATCAAGTCTCGCTATACCCCAGACCTCTTTTACTTTATATATATATAGTCACCGTATCTCTTATGCCTCTATTAATAAACAAAAGCATACTTGACTCATCTCAACTATGCATTCACAATTATATTTCAGAATATCAAGTTAAAAATATAACTGGTCAGTCTGTGAATACAAAAATTACGTACAAATTTTAAGACAGTCTTCCTTTCACATTACTATCTTTCCACTTCATTTTAGCTGCTTTTCTAGTCATGCACCGCAAAACCGAATCAATCATGATTTATTGGTTACATGCTAAAATAGCAACACTAAAATAAACTTTCAAGAAATAGGCGAAAGTTTTAAGGGTATTAAATGAGGTTAATTACAAATCTCTGAGTTTCACACAATGAGATAGAGGGATTTATCAATTCATTATCCATAGGGTCACTGAAAGCACACGTGGTATAAACACGTGCTACAATACATTTTTTATTTATTTAGAAACGTATGTCTATTGCAAAATTATAATATATCGTATAGGTTTTAGTTCGAGTATATCACGATACTAACTTGATTATCTCTTTTTATAAATCCTCCAAAAAATCACTTTTTCAAGAGAGAACCACACCTGACTTCTAGACAAGTGTAATGGATTGTGGGAAATCTATTTTGATTATCAAATAAGTAAATATCAACGATAATCTCATCTTAGTTCTGTACTAAGGTGGCTAATTTATATTAATTATCCAAAATTAATATTGTCTCATCTCTACATATCACATAAATATTATAGACGATTGCTCGTGTGAGAGAGCCAATCTTCCAAACTTGTCCGACATACTTTTTAATCAAGACATAAGAATTCGTAAATGCAAATAAATTCAAATGTCATATAATAATGAGCATTACATCACGTTCATTGCTTATACATACAATTACACTCTATGCAATCATAGAGATTTTACATATTTCAGAAATACATCTCTAGGTATAGGTTTCGTAAATGGATTAGCCACCATTAAATGCGTAGATAAATACTTCAATGTCACCTCTCTCTTTTTAATAATGTCTCGAATAAAGTTGAATTTCGTATCAATGTGTTTGGTTTTCCCATGATATTTGAGATTTTTCGTGTAAGCGATAGCTGATTGATTATCACTATAAATTGTCACAGCTCTTACTTTGTCGCTTACGATCCCCAGATGTTATAAAAACCGTTTTAACCAAACACACTCCTGAACTGCTGAAACACAAGTTACAAACTCTGCTTCCATCGTGGATAGTGATACACATGTTTATTTCTTGCTTCTCCAAGAGATGACGCCTTTATTTAGCAAGAAAACATAAACTGAGGTAGACTTACGTTCATCTAAGTCACCATCCCAATCAGCATCTGTGTATCCGCTCAATAACAAGTCATTTCCTTGATAACAAAGGGAATAATTCGTAGTTCCTTTCAGATATCTTAGAATTCTCTTCACAGCTGTCCAGTGACCTTTACCTGGATTAAATTGATACCTACTAACCAAACCCACGGCATAGCAGATGTCAGGGCGAGTACACATCATAACGTATATCAAACTCCCAACAACACTGGAATACGATACTTTTGACATCTCATGTTTTTCTTCAGCGGTCTTTGGGCACATTGCTAAACTTAAACATTCGCCTTTAACCACGGGAGTATCAATAGGTTTACAGTTATCCATCCTAAATCGTTTCAAAATCTTTTTAATATAAGATTCTTGAGATAAAGTTAACAATCTCTTACAACGATCTCTGTAGATCTTAATACCCAGTATATACTCTGCTTCACCCATGTCCTTCATTTCAAAATTTGATGATAACTAACTTTTGATATTCAGGACATACTCCATATCATTTCTGGTTAACGATATGTCATCGACATACAGATTTAAAATTACAAACTTATCATTGGACTTTTTCACGTAAACACAATGGTCTTCATCTATCATTACGAAGTCGTAAGAGATTACGGATCTATGAAATCTCAAATACCATTGTCTTGAAGACTTTTTGAGACCATAAATTGATATATTCAATTTACAAACTTTGTTTTCTTGACATTTAACTATGAAACCTACTGGTTGTTCCATGTAGATTTCTTCTTTAGGTTCTCCGTTGAGAAACACAGTTTTCACATCTATTTGATATAATTTTAAATCTAAATTGGCTACAATAGATAACAATAGGTGAATAAAGGCAAATCTCATTACTGGTAAAAATGTTTCTTCATAATCAATACTCTCTTGTTGGGTATAACATTTTACCGCCAACCGAGCTTTCTACCTCTCAATTGTTCCATCATCTTTACATTTAATCTTAAGAACCCATTTGTTCCCAATAAGTTTGCGACCAGGTGGAAGATCAACCAGTTCCCAAATATAATTGGAATCCATCGACTCTATTTCTTCCTCCATTGCTTTTATCTACTCATCCTTGACAGGACAAGATAAAGCCTCGTTCACATTTTTTGGCTCATCTTCGTCCTGTGGAGAAATGATAAAAGTATGCCCTTCAATTTCGTAATGACGTTTGGGCATACCTTTTCTAGTACTTTTCCGAATTGACGATTCGGTTGGATCGTTAGAATTTGAATCGCTCTCACTAGGATCATCTAGGGATTCAACTTCTCGTAATTCTCTTGATCCATCCTGCAAGGAACCAACGAAACCAACGGAACCATCATTTGAATTATTTAATTCAAACAAAGGGTTTCCTTTTGTTATATCACCTTTACTAGGAAAATCATTTTCCAAAAATGTCACATTTCGTGATTCAATTTCGGTTACAGTACGATTTTCTCTTTCACCGATGAACACATAACCTTTTGACTGATAAGAATATCTAATAAAGATACATTTCTTCCCCCGGGGACCAAGCTTATTAGAAGGGTCATGAACATATGCTGCCGATCCCCAAGGTCTAAGATCAGTCAGACTTGGTGTCCTACCAATCCAAAGTTCGTACGGTGTTGTGGGTACTATTTTTGAAGGCACTCTATTTAAGATATAGGTCGCAGTTAACAATCTATCTTCTCAAAAGGAAATTGACAAGTTAGCCTGCGCCATCATAGATCTCGTCATTTCCAACAACGTCCTATTCCTCCTCTTAGCAACACTATTCTGTTGAGGCGTGTGGGGAATAGTCAATTGTTTAATTATTCCTTTTTTATTACACAGATCATTGAACTGATCTGATAAATATTCACGCCCTCGATCTGTCCTTAAGGCTTTAATCGTTCTATCCATTTGATTCTCCACTTCATTCATATAACGTCGAAAGCACTCAAATGCTTCATATTTGTGAGTAATCAAATAGACATAACCAAAACGCGTGAAATCATCAATAAAAGTAATGAAATATGATGCTCCATGTCTAGTCTTCACATTCATTGGACCACAAATGTCAGAGTGAATCAATTGTAATGGAAGTTCAGCCCTCACGGCTTTTCCAAAAGGTTTTCGAGTTATCTTCCCGGCAAGACAATATTCACAATTCGGTAAATCAACTTTAGTAAGCGAACCCAATAGTTCTGTTTTCAAAAGTTGATTTATCCTGTCATGCCCTATGTAACCAAGTCTAGCATGCCATACTTTGTCATTTATATTAGCATTACTAGAAGAACAAATATTTAATGAAATATAACGATCAATATAACAGTTAAACATTTGTCTGTAACAATCTAAAGTATGAAATCCATTTAACAGATATTCAGTATCATAAAACACACCATTATTATAAATCCAAACCCTATCACGAGTAAAGTTCAAGTCATAGCCTAGTTTAAGAAAAATAATAACAGAGACTAAATTTCATCGAATTTCCGGTATAAAGAGAATATCATGTAAGATTAGGGTTTGGCCACTTCGTAACTCCAGTTTGCAAGTACCAATCCTTTTGACTTCTACTCTTGTATTGTTTCCTACGTATATCCATCTTGTACCAAGAGGAACTCGACGAAAGTCCACGAACACTTCTCGATCTCTCGTCACATGGTCTGTTACTCCTGAGTCTATAATTCACACAGGATAAGATTCAGAAAGTAAAACAGTGCTAGAGACATATATAACACTTAGAGAAGCGTTACAGGGTGCTACCTTTTTCGGCTCGGGACATTCTCGAGCGAAATGACCAAGAGTTTTGTAATTATAGTACTTCAGTTTGCTCTTATAATTCTTTTTCCAAAACTAATTGCACTTGTTTTTGCTGTTGGAATTGTTCTTCTTAAACCATTCCGTAATTTCCTTCCCTTTCTTGCCATTGTTCTTGTTCCCCTTTCGTTTAAAGTCTGAAACTTTTTGGGGACTTAAATCAGCTACAAAAACATTAGAAATCGATTTTGCAGCACCAAACCGCTCATCTTCGAGTTTTAAGTGGCGAGCAGCATCAGCGAAAGTCTTAATGCTATCATTGTGAATCAGATTGACCTTCAAGTGCTCCCACTGGTTTGTAAGGGATCAGATTAAAGCTTGAACCTGTTGCTCATCAGATAAAACATGACCTGCTTACTTCAATTCCCTTATCATGTTTGACATAGCTTTGAGGTGTAGTTTGATATTGTGATCAGATTTCTTTTTGTACGTGTTAAACTTAATAGTCAACTGCCTCAAACGGGTTACACTGGTATCTCCATACTTCTCTATGAGGTACACCCATATATAATGAGCAGTAGAGAATTGCTCACATTCATATATGAGATCATCAACTACAGAACTAACTAGGATGCCACGTGTAGTGAAATTTTTTTTCTTCCACGCCTGATAGGCTTCTTCATCTCTTCTCTGTTGAACAGTGTTTCCAATTCCAAGGTCTTGCATGATATGGTTGATACCCTCTAAGGCATCTTGCTCTTCCAGCACATACCATATCTTATGGCACCAAATGTCATAATTGTCGCTATTAAACTTATCACCTTTATTCAAATCTGCTATTATTGATTTCAATGCCATGGTCTGGGTTTTCAAAAAGAGATTATTGTAAGTATCATGCTCAGTCATTCATGTAATTTTGTACATGAAATCTAATAAATTTATCATAAACGAACATAAGGTGTAAACTTGAAAGATCACTAAGTTTACAATTATCATTCATCATCCAAATGTTTGATTATCCTAAATTTGATTTCAAAGTAGCAAAACTTTTTAAGTCTTAGGTGAGAATTACTTAAATTCTACCAACCTAAAAACGCCCACTAAAATCATGTGAATTTAGAACATGTCTCTTTACATGATTGCATAAATATACAAAATATGCACATTGTTGATATATATATAAAGAGAAAAAAAATTAAATCATATATTCATGGCATTGTTCTTTTCATAGTAGATAACTATGTAATATATATATATATATATATATATATATATACAATCAAATTTATTTTTTCTTATCTTTCTTATCTTTCATATACATGCGAGTAACCATATTGACCATCCCAACTGAAAGTCTATCTCTCGGAGTGAATCTCCTAACAGCTTGGGATGTAGAGCTATTGATCTTTAGAGACAACGCCATTTTCATTTTAATCTCTATCTCTTTAACTCTCCACATCTTAAGCAATTTTAATCTAAAATCCTTAAGGTAGAATCTCTTATTATCCTCTAATATTTTGTCAGCCATTCCAACCAAATGATCAGAGAGGGAGTTTCTTATAATTTTAATCTCGGCTTCGTCGCCTCCAAACTAGTGACCCAAACGCCGAAATTCATAACGTTTTCGACTCATAACCCACAAATGTTGCGGCAAAATATGCGTTGATTTCATCTTATAATGCAACATCATATATAACTTTGCCAAACATTCTGGGGTCCTCTCATCTCTGTATCTCCCCCGTAGAGGTGCAAGGGTACGTCTGATTCTTACCATATCCCTAAAATGGGGTAAACATTAGATTGAACACGAAACCAACTAAAAAATTTTAAAACACCATCCACAATTTATACTTAAATCAATGAGTACAAATCAAATATGCGTTATAAAAATTTAATTCAGGTAGGCATAAACTAGAAAATGTTTTTTTAAAACATATGAGAAATTTTCAGAAATTTGTCTCACTTGTTAATTGATTTATCTTCAATTTTCAAATAAAATTTACTAATTTAAACTTAATAGATACTTTTAATCAAAAAAAAAAATTTAAAAATACAGAAAAAACATCAAAAAATAATAAAAAAATTAAAAAAAAAAAAACGGGGCCTGAGAGGGCATGTCACGCGCCCTCACGCGCCACTTGGTGGCAGCGGTGCATGGGTGACCCGCACACTCGCCCAAGCGGCGCATGAAGCCCACGCGCCGCCTTCCCGGAGGAATCCGGCCACCGGATTTTGTCTACCCTCCATTTTTGGGGTCTCTGATCTAATGGTGCTGTCAGTTTTCTGATCTGAGATCTGGATCATGACGTTTGGGCTTCACAGTCTACGGCCCGAGAGTGGGACTGTGCTGACGTCACTGTTCGTCTTCTTCATGTAGAAAATTTTTTTTCTGCATTTTAACCATAATTTCCCTAAGCCATATCTCATTTATTTGTGAACCGTTTTGCATATTCTTTATATGGTTGGAAAGGATTTTTGATGAGGAATTTAACCATACAAGTATTAAATCATGAAACCTATTATATAAATAGATATTAGCATTTTTATTTTCGACTAGACTTTCATTTTTCTCCAAAAATACATAACGGCCATGTATGAAACTTTGCAGATCAATTCTTAATATCATGGATACTCTACCTTTCAAATTTCAAAACATTTCGTGATCTATAATCAAAATTACCATTTTCAATTTTTTTAAGAAAAATGAAACTCGAAAATATATCAAAAAATAGGAAACACCCTAAATCATGCTCTGATACCAATGAAAGCATTCTCTTATACATTTACAGCGAAATAAATATTTAATATCCCAAAATTTAGGGTCGGATCACTAACCTTTTTGATATATGGGTCCGAAAAATGTCACCAATAGATCAATTTCCTTTTTCATTCACAATCCAAGAGTCTTTTTCATGCAATGGAATTATGGTGTAAATCTATCTTCTTTCTCATAATTTTCTTATTCTCTCTCAACCTTCAAGCATCATGGATGGTTATTGGGGAGTTGAAGTTGGTTTTTTTTTTTCTTAAAAAACTACTCTATCCCTTTCCTCTTTTTGAAAATTCAAATGGGTTTAAGGGAATAAGTTTGGGTCAAACCCATATGAACGACCCGATCCAGTACCCATAACTTACAGAATAAGTTTGCACTTTTTATACGTTAGAAATGAAGAATAATTTAGAGAGAGATTACGGGGATTTGAAAGAGGAGATCTTAGCAATACTCAGCCCAATCGGTCCTGCATTTACTTCCATTTAGATGTACTGGATATAATTGGTATAAACAATTTATCTCTTGTACATATTATCCTACCAAAAACTTAATCATGATGATGACGTTGTGTGTATGCATGCAGGAATATAGAGTTTGGTGGGGGTGTGGGGAAGCCGGAAGGGTCTCCAGTGCAAAACAAAACTACTAACATAACTTAAGGATACCTGCCCCACTGGCATATAGGTCTAGGAAAAGCCTTAGAAGATCATGCGTGGACATATTGCATATCATTTTCCAATCATAGGGCTTCTAGTTGTACATCAACATAATTATTAAATTTTGACAGAACCAATTATTTTTTCTAAGATGCTAGTGTATTGGTGTCTTAACCCACGGACAGTTGGTCAAGTAGATAAGGTCTCTCAGCCCCTTAATCAAAGTTATGAATTCGACTCGCGATTTAGACATGGTATAACTATGTTGAGCAGAGCCCTATCCTCCAAAGAGAGACCCATATCATCCGAAGGGAGATCTCAAATGGATTGACAATACCAGAAAACACAACATCAATGACGGAAAATTACCGACGGACAAAAATCCATCGTTAAAAAAGACGGATTTTTAATGGATTACCGTCGAACAGAATACCATGAGATTTGCGATGAATTAGCGACGGAAATTTTTCTGTCGTTAATCCATCAGTAAAGCCTAAATAAAAAAAAAACAAAAAATTTAAACCTGTCAGCGACGGATTACCAACGGAAATTTTAGAAACGGAAAATTTCCGTTGCTAATCCGTCGTTGATCTGTTGAAGGAAAAAAAAATATATATATATATATATATAAATATTTACAGCTATCAGCGTCGGATTACTGACGGATTAATGACGGAAATTTACCGACAGATTACCGATGAAATTTTAGCTACGGATTACTGACTGATTTGCGACGGATTTTTTTAATTATTTTTAATTATTTTTAAATTTTCTTATTTTGTAGAAAAATAATATTATTTTATTTTTTAAAATTTTTTATTATTTTATTATTTTATTATTTTTAATTTTTTAAAATTTTAAAATTTTAAAATTTATTTAATAATTATTTTTATTTTATTTTCTTGAAAAATAATATTATTTTATTTTTCAAATATTTTATTATTTATTTAAATCTAAAATAAAATTTATTTTATTATTTTATAATAAATTGTAATTTTATATTATTTTATTATTATTAAAAAATATGAGATAAAGTAAATAAATAAAAAAGAAGGAAATATGATTAAATAATTAAGTTGGCTTAGTGGTTGGATTGCTCTCATCTCTCTCTGTGTGCATGGGTTCGATCCTGAGCAGATGCAATTTTCACTCGAATAAAAGGTGGGCTACAGATGCAATTTTCACTCGAATAAAAGGTGGGCTAGGCAGAAAATTCGGTGGTCACTTTTTGTGATAGATTTAGCGATAAAAAAAATTCGTCGTTAAAAGTCCGTTTTCTTGTGCGATCTCGATTAGTCGGGAACTAGGCGGAAAATTAGGTGGACACTTTTTGCGATAGATTTCCGTCATTAAAAATCCGTTTTCTAGTGTGATCTCAATTAGTCGGGAACTCTCGAATATAAAAAATAATGACAAAAAAAAGGGGGTGAATTGGTGCCTCAATTAGCTTGGATTGCCTTGAACTACACAATAATAGATGATTATTTCTCTATCTATAAATCCTCCAAACCACAATGCAAGAGGGATATAAATTCAAATTCTAATACCATCTCAAGAATTTGTAAGGTTGAACTAATTAAAATCAATGATCCTAAAATTGATTTTGAAAGGGGAGAAGAGAAGTGGAGTGTCTAATTGGGAAAAAAGGGAAAAATTAAAGGACAGATGTGATTGATTTTCCTATGTTGTTTGATTGAATTAAGAAAAGAGAAAAGAAAAAGAAATGATCACCTCATCTATTTGCTCTTGTCAATGCAAGGGAAAAAAAAGAAGAAGAAGAAAATGGCTACAGCCTAACATTGTTACGTCACCCAACCACTTAATTATTTTTTAAAAATAATTAAAATTTATATTACTACAAATTTTCTTCCAACCATAACCAAACAGTGAGTAAAGGTAGAATTAATGGATGAGAAGAAAATCGTATTTAAGTTCTCAATTTATGTATTAATTTATGTGGATGGAAACTTATGAAAATGGCAGCATAATTAGTATTTGGGATGCCCCTTTATTATTCAAGATTTTTGGGATATCTGGGAGGACAAACCTGCCCTTATGGGTTGCAACTCTAGCTTCCCACGCCATAAAACATCTACCTGCCGGGAAAATGGCACCTCTTAAAAAAAGTAGCTCCCCATAAAAAAAAAATGGTACCTCCAATTCCCGGGAAAGAGGGGAGAGAGGAAAGAGAGAGGAGAGGGGAGGAAGAAAGAGAAAAATGGTGGAGGAAAGAGAGGTGAGACAAAAGAAAAAAGAGAAAAAGGAGGAGAAAGGAGAGAGAGAAGAGAGGAGGAAGAAGAAATTAATTTTTAACTCTACTGATATCATTGAATAAAAAAAATTAAATTTTAAATATGAAAAATTAAAATTTTGCTATTCTAATCTCGAACAGTAAATATATATTATAGTATCTCAAACATTAAATATCATTTTCGAATTCAAACCACCACTCTCTCCTCCCTATTTCTCAAAAATTCACAATGAAGTCCACACGACAAAACCCATAAATTATTAGTTAAATTCCATGACTAGAAATGGTAAAACATACGAGTTGTAGGCCTAGGCAATTGAAGTGAAATCAAAGTAACAATTCTAAAGGTAATGGTTATAGTTCAACTGACTCTGTTTCTCTTCTCCTTTTATAGATCTCCACTTCAAGTCAAAAAAAAAAAAAAAAAATGTAACAACTTCGGGGTGTTGGTGAAGGTTATATTGATCTTCTCGATTTAATACTACTCATCACATCACATTCAACCACCATTATCACTCTTTCAAAGTCAGTTGTTACACGTGATTCAAAACCTAAGCAAAAACCTTTTAATATTTGTACTCGGTTTCAAACCTTTTGCTATTTGGTCTTGTCCATACACGACCACAGTTTCTTCTATTTCTATAGTTTTATACATTAGGTGAGGTGAAGGAGTTAAAATGGATGACTGATCCAAAGAACATTGGAAGAAGACAATGAAACCACATCCAAAGATAGAATAACTATAAAATGGTAGTTTGGAATCCTTTCACACGAAATCTCAACTAAGGATCCATAATATCCTAATGTATAATAATGTTAAAGACAAATATAATTGTAGTTTATTCCTAAAGTAGTGCATGTGCCCTCATATTATACTCACTTATATAAGGGTTTTTATTCCCAAAATTATAATTAAATACCAAAAACACAATTGGGTTTTGGGAGCCATTTAAGAAGTTTGAGCCTAGACCCAACTAAGATCAAGTGATTTTCTAATAAAAAAAATGATTATGGATATAATATAGTAATTCTAATCTATTTTGCAGAAAACTTTGGCTTTTATTTATAAAAGTTTAAATTTTGATTAAAAATAGTATAAATAGAATAAAAAATTAAAAATTAAATTAAATCAAGAGAAGCTGATTTTTTTTTTTTTTTGATCCACATGCATGACTCTGGCCACATAAAATAACTACTCTAAACTCCTCCTTGTCCTACACTTTTTGCTCAGCCCCAAGGAGTACGGATCGGTTCAATTGTAAATTGACACATTTTTAAAACAATTAACCAAAGTCAAATCGAGTATACAATCAGCTCTTCATTTAACTTTTTATTTACCCAAAATTGGGAAGACCATATATCTTATGGAGATTGTTGAAAAAGAGTAACGTTCCGAACATGTGATATTTCGAGCGAGGTGAGGATAAGAATGAAGATGCGGATGTCAATATTTATAATTAAAAAAAAAAAAAGAAAAAGGAAAAATTGACTCTGATGGTTCTCTCTCTCTCCCCCTCCCTCCTGGGTTGGGATTAACCCTAACGACAAGTGCACCTGTTTTCCAACCTCTTGTCCCTGTCTGTCGCATGCACGATAAATATGTGTCTCATTTTAAGGCTAGTGTCTCTTTCCCACAATGCGCCGAATGAGAACAAAACATTCAACACTAGATTTCTAGTTTTCATATGGGAACCACGATTATTAGGACCAGTGGCCGGTGCTTAGATTTTGTCCTTTCTCTCAACTCTGATTACTTGCATGACAGGCAGCAATCACAAGTCGATGAAGGGAACCAATTCTTGTTATGAAAAAAGACCTTCAATTTTTAAAGTCAAATCCCAACATTTCAGGAAACTTCTCTTTAACTTTTTATAAACACCAAGTGTGTAATTAATTATTTAATAAAAGAATAATTAAAAAAATCATATAAATAAAAAAAGTCATTTATAATTATGTTCGGTAATTTCAATTGAGAGAGAGCGTTATCTACTCCTATTTTAGAAAAATTCCTATAGTAGAATATATTTGTGATAAATAAAGTCTATTAATAATAGATGATTTTCTGATCTTCGATAAAATCATGATTTTTTTTTTTTATAAATATAGCTTATCTGAAATAATAAAATACTATTACTAATAAAAAATTTTAATTTATGATCATAACCATTCTATAGTATATATTATCATGAATCAGGAGAATTTTTATCAACGGTACTATTTTGTACCATGTAATATTTACTGTTTTAATGCTACCAATTGTACGGGTCCAAACCTGTTTTGTGACCGGAATGAAGTCAAATATAGAATCTTTTGCATATTCGATGTAGGATCCGGTTTGATGACGTCACGAAGCGTACGTCATCCGACTACCCCATCCTCACCCCCCCTCTCTCTCTCTCTGTCTTTCCGCGAAGCTGTCAGCTGAGAAAAGCTAAACCAATTAATATTAATTAATTAAAGATGGTCCATTAATTACAATTAACTTAATCTCTATCCCATAAATCAAGACATTTAAGAGGCTCAAGCTCTCTCTCTCTCTCTCTCTCTCTCTCTCTCTCTCTCTCTCTCTCTCTCTCTTTCTCTCTCTCTCTCCCCTCATATTACGAATGTCTCGTAATTTACAAATTTTACATTACATTTCTACCTGGTTAGATATAAGTTTATGGTTTCTATCCCCCTCAAAAAAATAATAATAATAAAATAAAAAAAATGATATGTAAATAGAATTCCCACTTCTCCAAGACATCTATGGTAAAATAGCGAAAAAAAAATTCCTATTTCTTACGAAATTAAATGATTGGTCTTAAAAGAGGTAAAGTGCTAACATCGTACTTTAATTTGCTAATATCTTAGACATCAAAGAGATGGTCAAATAAAATTTTCTAGCTTACACACCATGCTCACTTAAAGAAGAATAGGAATAGTATAAGATTGGTCCATGCGTTTTAACAAAATGTGTGTGAGAGAGAGAGAGAGAGTGAGAGAGAGAGCAAGAGAGATAGAGAGAGAGGCCAATGAGTTTTAACTCAATGGCACCGATCCCTCTCCTTAAATTTAGATTTAAGTCTCACTATCAATAAAGAGAGCGAGAAAGTAAAATTATATGCCTTCAAACCATGTAAAAAGTAGTTACTGCTTAACATTTCAGTTTTTGAATATTATAATTTTAACAAACACAATTTTTTATTTTTTACGATACACTTTGTTTGGATTGAGACAAAAAGAATAAAATACCACAATAATGAACTTGCTTAAAAAAGAGAAAAGAAAAAAGGAAAATGAGCAATTTTCCTTGGACAATTTTTCCTATCATTTACATTTTGTGAATGAAATTACTTGTAAACCTCAAAATTTAATTAGACATGTGAGTTTATGGTTTTGTGTACTTTCGGAGGGATTGATTTTAGAGATAATTATTTTGAAGACTAAGTTCAATTTAGCATGCCTCCTTTAAGTACTATAATTTATGAAAATTTTGATAAATAATATGCAGAAATATAGCTAGGGTGGATGGCATGAAAGGACGATAATCACATGATTGGTGAAACGGGCAAAAGTAATTTCACTACAAAAAACATACTTTTTCCAACAAATTTTTTTTTTTTTTTTTTTTTTTTTTGTTGCTGAATTATGGGCCGACAAGAAAAGAAAAACATTGAAAAAAATGTCAGGGAAGATTTTGTTGGAAAAAATGACGTTTATGTTGATGTTGAAAACGTCAAAAAAAAGGTTAAATGTTTAGATTGTTTAGATTGAACACATCGGGAAGTCTTGATCTTTTGGCAACATTTTACAACCAAATGTCAGAAATAAGTTTAAACCATTGGCAACATTGGATCATTAAATGTAGGAAAAGTACAAGCTTTTGCCGACGTGTTTGTTGATGAAATTATTACGAAAGGCTTAAGAATGTTTCGACGTTTAGATAAAAAATGTCGGGAACGGTTTAGCCTTTCTTAACATTGACGGAAAAACATCGGGACATCGGGACATCGTTTACCTTTCATGATGTTTAAGTAAAAAATGTTGGGAAAATGTGAAAATGTCGCGAAAGGCTTGCACTTTCCCGACGTTTTGTTACCAGAAAAGTGTTCATTGATATATGAAAATTTCACAACATTTTCTCTTCATAAACGCCATGGATTGATGGGACAAATCCCGATGTTTTTGCATAAAGATTTCTCTTTCAATGGTTTTTGCTGCATTTCCATGGTTTTGTTACAAAACCGGTGACAACAACTTACATAAAATATATTTTATCAACATGTGACTCTTTTCTCAGAAAGTTTATACTTCTCATATATTTTAGTAATATGGGATGCCACAGTCCAAAACTTTAATGGCAAGCCGGCCTTTTTATAAAATTAAATTTGCTTCGAGTTTTTGGCCATAAACGGAGGTGTATAAATGTTAAAAGCAATGTGCTTGGGTGTGAGTTAGATGTAGCCAGCTCTATAGACCGAGAACAGTAGTGGAAAAAATATTTTCTTGAAAAAATGGTGAAAACTCCATATGAGAAAAATGGAGTGAGAAAGGGTACTTGGACTCCAGAGGAAGATGCAAAATTGATAGCTTACATCAGGAAATACGGTCACCGGAATTGGCGCCAACTCCCAAAATATGCAGGTTTGAGATGCCATAAAATTATATATTAAGGAAAATATTTTCATCAAGTATACATCATTGATTGGCCTGAAAATCTATCTTGTTTCTCGTTGAAGTTTGTTATTTCAACGGAAAAAAGATTTCTCGAGTCTACCTATTGAATTTGATCTTTTGAATTTTACCAATATCAGGACTGATGAATGATTAATTATAATTTGATTTCGTCAAATCAACTACGTCTCATTCTCATAAATTCGATGGAGGCATTGAAAGCAAATTTTACGGTTCAAACCACCAAAATTCAACAAATCTTAGCATTTGGACTATAGGACTGATGCTGGAAAATTATTACCTTTCAAATTTTTAATATGCTTCATTTTGTACACGATTAGGGCTAGCAAGATGTGGCAAAAGTTGCAGGCTCCGATGGATGAATTACCTGAGGCCAGATTTAAGAAGGGGATGCTACACCGAAGAAGAAGATGATATCATCATCAAAATGCATGCAGAACTTGGTAACAAGTATGTTTTCTATTAATACTTGTTCTTGTTTTTCTTTTACTTGCGTTTCTTCATAATCAACAAAATATATAACATAACAACCTTGGGAAACAAGTGTATTTTTTTTTTTTTGGGTGTTGGTGAGCAAAAAGAAAAGGTATAATTTTAGGACAACGATCCCATTTGCTTAACACAAAGGGAAATTTAGAAAAAAATCTTTCAGTTTCAAAAAATAAAATAACATAATTTTCCATAAAACATGGTTGTTATTAATGGGTAAAGTTTCAAGAAGATACACAGTACTATTGGTAATTTAAAATAACGTTTTATATGCATCTTATTTTTGCAGATGGTCTCTGATTGCAGCTAAGTTGCCCGGACGATCAGACAATGAGATAAAAAACCACTGGCATACCTGCTTAAAGAAGAGAGTAACCAAACATGACCGAGACAAATGTGAAGGAACAGAGAGTTCATCTTGGACATCACAAAGTGAAGTTGACAAAATAGATGAAGAATTGGAAGTAAAAAGCCAAGATGGTGTTAGAAAGCCTATGTCAGATCCTCTGATTTTCGAGAGCTCTCCATTGTCCCCCGTGCAAGTTGTTGATTGTGTTGAAGCTAATGAAATGAAGTGTTCACCACATGATAGTTCTGCTCTTTTGGATCCATTTATGGTACATGTTGATGATGATAATGGTTTTTGGACAAAGCCCTTTTTGGTAGACAACTATGGGGCTCCAAATGAATTGTCAACCATATCCATCTTGCGGGACCCTAGCCTTCCATTCTCAGACATTTTCTACCATGAGGGGAGTCTTGATTGCTGGTTTTTCTGACGTGTGATATGGTGCGGATCAAGTTTAGATCTTCTATGCTTTGAAAATACATTATTAATTGTTCTTTTATGTAAAATAATGAGGTTTGTCGATTTATTTTGAGAAGAGTGATACCATTTGAAAGGAAATGATTTCAATCCCATGTTATGTTTCATTATTAAGTTAACATGCACTAATGTTATACATATCTCCATTCTATGCTCTCTTTGGTGTTTGTGTTTGGGTTGCTCTATTTACAAAGTGATTATTTTTTCATTTTCAAAATTCGAATTTGAAATTTTAATTAAGAATATTTATTGTTCTATTACTAAACTCACATATCATTAGTATCAAAATACATTACACTTGAGCATAAGAAAATTGTTATCACAAGCTTGGTCCAGGTAAAATAGAACCATAGGCTCGACTTATGAACTGCACTATACAATTTAAGAGCTAAAAGACTAAATTAGTCATAGCCTAGAAGGGCTCCTTTTACTTCGAGCCAAACATTTTGTGGGGGTTAAAAAAAATATATATATATATTCACAACCATCAAATCGATTTTACCTTAGACGTTTAATTAAAAGGGACAATTGTTGGGAAACCTTAATTTGATGAAATCTATCATCAATATTTAGATATACTCTAAATGTCATATTAAATAACCAACAAATATCAAACAAATCAAAAAAAAGATATCTGATTTTATTTGAAACCAAATGTCTTTTCCAGATTTGGGTTTGATTTTCTTCTAGATTTCTCTCTCTAAACTTTGAGAAATCATAAAGTTATTATGACAGATGTAATATGGGGACAATAACTCCTTCAAAGATAATTGTATGTGATTTCAAAATCATCCTTTATTTTTCTAGTATTTTGATTATGACCTATCATGAAATGAAAATTACCATTTTGTCCCTACACATTTACAAATTTCACTCCCTTTCATATATATTATGACCCTATACCAAATAACTATAATATATCATTTTTATTAGAATTATACTGACAATCTAAATATGTAATTATTTTACATATTAATCCAATTATTTTACACATTTCCTATTATTTCAACCGGAATTATATTGTTATCACCTATATAGGTATATCTTTCACTATCAATTGATAGTCGACAATTTAGGTAACCCTGCATGAATACATTAGTAAGAGTAGTAGCAAGAAAATCTAGCCACTAAGTGAATTTTGATACCAAAATCAAGTTAACCTCAGAATAAATAAACTTAAGGAATATACCTTTCTTACCGGGTCAAATGTAGTAGTTGGTACGTTCTTTGTTTTCGTGTCCTTTAGCACCACAGAAGAAGCAATCCTTCTTTCCTGATTCACCTGATACCTTTTATTACTTCTTTTGTGATGTCGTATCTATAACATCTTTATCCCTATTCCTTTTCTTTCCTTGGTCACTGTGCACTTTCTATTCTATCTTGTTTCAACATTTTTTCTTTATGGACATAACACGAAATGAGCTTATTCAGATGTTAATTTCGAGATCAAATCTTTTTCTAACAATTGTAACTCACTTTGAACTGATTGTATTGTGTAGCAAGAGATATAAAAATCAAATGCACTAACAAGTTCTTAGAGAATTTGAATTTGAGTGCTTTCAATTTTGAAGCAAGGTGAGATATCTCAAAGATATACTCTCTGATGTTCCCTTAACCCTTATATTGTATTGAAATAAAATTTGTCAAGAGTATTTTAGTTTTAGTTTTTTTATTTTTGACAAATCGTTTCTCAATATACACAATAAATTCTTTGATTGAAATGATAGACTCAGATACGATGCCTTTGAATGCTTCTGGGATAGTCCATTTCATGACTATTAGACACGTGCGATTAGACCTCTTTCATCTTTCTTTCTCTCTTTTTTCCTCATAGGTACTCATAGTCAATAGTGAGAGAGAATCGGTTTTTTAATGTAAGGTCTAATTCTATGACCCTAAGAACCGTTCAACGTGAATCCCAACACAAGATACTAGTAACTCAAATAATTTGGGCATTGATATTCACAAAATTAGTAGGCAAAGATGAATAAAAATCAATAAATAATCAAAATCATATTCACAATAATTTAAATTAGTTATTTAATAATTCAAATAAAATTGAACCCCAACACAAGATACTAGTAACTCCATTAATATTTCATCTTTGGATAAAATAAATAACTTGTAATTTATACCCTGATGCAGTAATCAAATATCGATAATAAATTAATATATCAAATTATATACTTTCTTTTTTATTGATTCATAATTTTTACGTAAAACTAAATAATCATCAAGTGTTTATTACTATAGATGCATACACAATTTTGTTAAAATACTGACATTTCTTTGGGTTGATCAATATTTACATAAATTGCATGTGTAATATTTTACGGTTTGAAATAAAATAATTTTTACAAAAGAGGTCACTTTGGTAAGATATTGTTTCAATTAAAATATTTCAAAGTAAATATATAACAACTATTTGAATTAAAAATTATATCTTTAATTGAATTTATTTTCAATTTTGATCTGATGGACTTAAAGTAGAAAATTGGCCCGCTTGTAAGGTCCAATTTTATAAAATTTTTGGGCCCTTTCTATTTGATAGCCCATAATTCATTTTAATTAATGAGTTAGCTAAAAATTTAATTTAGACCATAAAATTGGACCCTTTAATATCAAAAGTAATTCAGAATTTGACACAATGAATTTAGTCAATCACCGGGTCCAGTGGTCTATCAAAGCTACTTAACATCTAAATGATGACGATGGTTCATTACTGAAGGGGACAAGACAGTTTAATGATTAAACTCTCTACTTTCAATTCTGAAATCTAGAATTTGAACTCTTGTATAACCAAAAAAAAATTATCACCGGCTCAAAATAAGACCATTAAGTCAAACAAGAAACTGGTTTAATCATGTTTGAAGAATTAATCAAAATCTAGGCCACCGTAAAACGGCATGAATTGGCCCAAACTGTTCCATATCAGACTTAACAGTCCAAACAATTAATAATTAATTTCTTTTTTTTTTCTTTTTTAAGGAAACTGTTTGTCTCTTTTCAGAGACGAAACTACTTCGCCACCGACCTCTCGTCGACAACTTTCTCTCTCCTTCTCCACCATCGACTAACAATGGCCACCATTGTTTTTACATCCTATGACCCGACTGCTGAGAAGAAAACCCAACTGGGTTCTCCCCGATAATCTGGCAGAGGCTTCATGGACTGTTATCATTGACGGTGAACCTCTTCTTATCCAGATCTGGATCAACGATCTCGCTTAGACGACTTCTCGTCAACTTCTTCCGGATCGATCGCCTAGTTCTTTCATCAGTTAGAAAGAGAGATCCTCACTCTCTCTTGGTTGGTAGTGATTGCTGTCGCTGTTTATCCATTGGCGATTGTTTGAAAATTTCACCCTTTTTTTAATTCTAGAAACTAAAAACATCCTCATTTTCATTAAAATTTCTTAGTGATTTAAGTATGAAAGGATCTGATACCGATTGTTACGAAACCCTAATCTGATGAAATCTATCACTAAAAAATACCAGACAAATCTAGGAAGGGTACCTGACTCATTGAACCCAAATGTCTTGTCCACATTCTAGATTTGATCTTTTACATTAGTAAGTATATTTAGGTTTCTCTCTCCGAATGATGAGAAATCAGAAAGTTATTATAACACATATAATCTGATTTGGAAATTATAACCCCTTTAAATTTAAAGATAACTGTTTGTATTTTGAAATCATCATTTATCTTTCTAGTATTTCTATTCTAACCCATCACAAAGTAAAAACTACGTCTGACCTCTCAATATTTACAAATTTTATACCCTTTCATATATATTAAGGCCATATATTAAGCAATTGCAGGAGATCACTTTTATTCAAACTATATTTTAAATAACAGTCAAAATATATAATTATTTTATATATTAACTCATGTTAAATTAAAAAATCCAACAACAAAAAATTATATTTCATTTGGCTTTACTAAGATCTTCTAAGTGCTGATATAAGTGATTTTGATTGATTTTATATTCATTTATAGGTCTTGGAGTCGAATTCTAGTTGTGGAGTATCGACAAAATCTTCCATCAACAAAAATGATTTTAGAAATAAGTGATAAATGAGATTTCTTCTTATACTGTTACACTTTACACTTTTTATTATCGCTTTGAGTAGAAAAAAAGACGGCTTGAAATGGATTCTTTCTTTTTAATACCAAATCACTGGTATGCGTAGTTTTGTTTTGATTAATATATTTTAAGTATTTATAAAGAATTTATTTAGGAACGAGTTTTTTACCGTAATCTTTTTTATTTTTAAAATTTAAATTCATGATTTGTTTAAATTCTTTATCACCTTATTTTATTAAATCAACCAATGAAATAGATCATGATTCTTTGCCTCATGGTATAGCTGTCGTTGTCATGCTCTCTACTTGTATTAGATATATCGAATGCTTAAAATTTTTGTATATATCTTCTGTGAAAGTCACACTCTTTTGTATATGGAAAAAATCGCCAACTAATTGGCCGAAGGCGAAATTTCAAAAAGCAAAACCTTAAGAAAAATACCAGGAAGGTCTTTACTTGAATAACAATTAGAAGGAACCTTAACATTTCTCTTGAAATTCTCCTTGAGTTTGTCAAATTCCTGAACTATTCTGACGTGGGTCAAGCTAATTAACTGCCAATTTTGATCCTGAGACTTTAATTCAATTCACTTAAACGAGTTGAATTCAATGGCAGGTGGGTGGCAGGTGGGTGGGAAAAGGAAGAAGAGAAGTGGAGTGTGTAAATGGGAAAATGAGGAAAATTAAAGGAAGGATGTGATTGATTTTCCTTTCTTGTTTGCTTGAATTAAAAAAAGAAAAAGAAAAAAAGAAATGATCACCTCATGTCTTTGCTCTTATCAATGCAAAAGAAAAAAAAAAAAAAAAAGAAAATGGCTGCTAACTTTCTCCCTATTCCTCAAAAATTCAAGACAAAGTCCACCCTCCAAAACTCATAAATTATTAGTCAAAATCCTTGACTAGAAATGGTAAAGCACGCAAGTTGTGGGCATACTTGCTCTAGGCCATTGAAGTGAAAACAAAGTAACAACAACTCCAAGGTGCTGGTGAAGGTTATACTGATCTCCTTGATTCAATGCTACTTGCCACATAACCTTCAACCACCATTATCATTCTTTCAAAGTCAATTCTTACACTTGATTCAAAACCTAAGCAAAACCTTTTAATATTTGTACTCGGTTTCAAACCTTTTACTATTTGGTCTTGTCCATACACGACCAACAATTTCTTCTATTTCTATAGTTTGTACGTACGTACATTAGGTGAGGTGAAGTAGTCAACTTGGATGATTGATCCAAAGAGCAATGGATAAAGACAATGAAACCAAATCCAAAGATAGAATAACTACACAATGGTAGTTTGGAATTCATTCACATACATTGTCAACTAAAGATCCATAATATCCTAACGTGTGATAATGTTAAAGACAAGTATAGTTGTATTTTATTCCAAAAGTACTGCATGCGCCCTCATATTATACTCTCTTATATTAGGGTTTTATTCCTAAAATCATAATTAAGTACCATAAAACACATTTAAGAAATTTGAGCCTAAAAGCAACTAAGATCATGTGATTTTTGTTGGAAAGAATAACTTAATGCAAAATATGACAAATATTATTTTAAATCACCAAAATTAAAATTTAATAATTAAAATTGAATCTAGATAAGATAAAAAAAATACATGATTTCATAGTCTGAAAATTTTAATTGAATGAAATCCTGACATTGGTAAATATGCCCACATAGAGGCATTTTACCAAGGTTAAAAGCATTTAAATTTTAAATTATGGGATAATGGATGGTTACCCATTATCCCGTCCTCCCATATAAATCTCTCCTCTCTCTAAAAAAATCTTCTTACTTCTCTGCACTTTACTATGATTGTGTGAGAACTTATGCCATTGAGAATAGTCGGGAGAGATTGAGAGAAACATTTATTCTCTAGAGTGAGAACAATATAGGGTTTCAAGAAAATTTCAAATAGAAAATTTTCTTTATCAATTAAATTATCGGATTAAGGGTCGTGACGCTGTGACATTGTTGTGATAACTCGATTTACGTGATAATCATGGTTTCCGATTTTCTACGTCTATTTACCGATATATACTTGAAAATTTAAATTTTTAGTTTTTTTCTAAAAATTACCATACTGTATTTAGTGTCAAATAAATCTAACACCGGTTTGGGCAATATCCTAGATTCGGTTTTCCTGGTTAAATGTATCCTTATAAAGTGCAAATACTCTTTATTTATCAACTCATCATTTTTTAATTTTTAAAATTTAAATAATAATTATATATAAAAACTAAATTAAATAAAAAAATAGTTAAATATTATTTTGATTCGCTTTAATACGAGATCTTGTCTTTATAGATTTAGACAGTTCTCTTTCATATTTTTTCAAACATAAAATTTCATATATACTATATTGTAAAGTTTTTTAATTTTTTATTTAACTAATTCAACCGATCGATATAATATAATATTTAAAACCTGAGTAATTTAAAAGCTCACAATGGATAGGGAGTTTGAATTTTCATCTATTACTTCTAAAATATAATTGTCTTGAACTTCCTTACATTGGTAAACTGGGAAATTAACCTAATTTTAAAATATTTAACCGACCAAGTGGAAAAAACTTAAAATTATCTCTTAATTTAACGTTTTATCTTCGTAACTTGGAAATTTTCTCTCCAAAAGCAGCTTCATTTTATTATTATTATTATTATTATTTTTTGTAAAGAAGATTCTTGGGAAAAAAAAAATTAATAACTTAAAGATCCTACGTACCATATAAGGATGGTGACTTTGAAATTGATTCCCTCTCTCTCTTCTCTTTTATATATATATATATATATATATATATATATATATATATTTGGTTATATAGAAGCATGGACGAATTAGCCTCTAAATCAAGCTCTTCCCTGAATATCAGGTTTTAACAAACGATATATCTCGGAAAGAGGAGAAACTAACTCATGGACTCCAGCTCTCTCATCTACTCTCTCCTTTTTTCATCCTTTTAAAATATAATTGTGTTTATTTCTTCCATCGCATATATATTCTGATGGTACTCTCTCTCTCTCTCTCGGATTGGGATTGACCCCAAAGACAAGTGCATAATTTGAGCATGCGAATCACGAGTCTGGCACCGTTTTCAAGCCTCTTGACCCTTTCGCATGCACAATAAAATATGTCTCTCATTTTAAGGTTAGTGACCCTTTCCAACAATATGCCGAATGAGAACAAAACATTCAACACTAGATTTCTAGTTTCCACATGGAACGATTATTTAGGACCAATGTTATTTGAATAAAAAACCTAAATACTAGATTTTTTTAGATCCAGTTGTATATAAATCAAATGTTCTATGTCTCAATCAAATTTGGTATCCTCATTTACTTAGTACATTTTATGTACCTAATTTCTCACAATAAACCATCGTTTATTTGTTTCTGTATTCATGATTATTGTGGTCTTTGTTTATTTAGTTTCACTTCATTTTATTGACAAAAGGGTAAAAATTAATTATTAATTATGCTTAGATTTTAATATAATTTTAAGATACTGTCTCGATTTAAAAATATCACATTCAATGAGTAGGTTGGTGTTTAGATTTTTCCTTTCTCTTAATTCTGATCTCTAGCATGATAAATACGCAAGCAATAATGACGAGCCGATGAAGGAAACAATTCTTGTGAATGGAGGACACCATGATAGCTCAACTTAGACGTCTTTAATGTAACCCACTAAAATAATGGATGGAGATAATATACGGCATGAAAAAAGAGCTTGAATTTTTGAAGTCAAATCCCAACATTTCACGTCTGGAAACGTATCTTTAACTTTTTATTACCAAATAGATTATCAGGTCTTTATACTTTATTTTTTACCCATGACCACACTTTGATTTTTTTTTTCCCATTCAAATTCTTACATTTTTTACTCTTTTTTCTTGCTCAGATCATTTGTCTTCTTAGGACAACACATCTTTTTTTCCTATCTTCGCATTTTTTTATCTTTCTTTTCCGGCTTAAGTCTTTCGTTTTTTTGGCATATATGCTTTGTCCTTTCTGTTTTTTTTTACCCTATAGATAATTTTCCCTTTATTTTAGACTACAGTCATTCCAATTCCTACGTATATAAAACATCAAAGGCGCTTACTGTACATTTCTTTTCGGGCGTCTGGTTGTCCTATATTTTTGGGAGGTCACAATTTTTTTTTTTCATTCATATTTTTGTGCCATTTCATTTTGACCCATTTTTCTGCTTAGATCGTTTGTCTTTTTTGGTCACACATTTTTTTTTTCAAGTTCTTGGGCTTTTTTTTACACATTTTTTTTTCTTCATTTGGATCTATAGTTTTTATGGGAATATATTTTATTTTTTTTTCCATTTAGATCTTTTCACTTTTTGAACCCTTATTTTTTGTTTAAATCCTTCGTCTTTTCAGGATATAAGTTTTTCCCCTTTTGTTTTTTTAACCCACATCGTCTATTTATTTTCAAACCATATTTTTTTCCATTTAAGTTTTTACTCTTTTTATTTTTTAACCTAACCTTTTCTTTACTGTACATTTGCTTTCGGACGTCCCTACTTGGTCCTTCTATATTTTTTTTTTCCTTTTTTTTTTTTCGGTTTTACCCGTTTTTCTTTTAGGTTTTTCATCTTTTTGAGATCATAATCTTTTTTTGGTTTCATTCAAGTCATTGCACCTTTTCTTACACTTTTTTTTTCGCTTGAATCCTTCATTTTTTACGGGATCACACTTTATTTTTTTTATTCAAGTCCTTCAATTTTTTTTTTCTTTTTTCTCTACTTAAATCTTTTATCTTTTTAGCATATAGGTTTTTTCCCTTTTATTTTTTGGTCTTATAGATGACCTTTCCTTTATATTTAGATCATAATTTTTTTTTTCCATTTAGATTCTAACTCTTTTTATTTTTTTAACCCAATTTTTTTTGCTCTTAAATCCTTTATTTTTTTGGGACATCCGTTTTCTCCTTCTGTTTTTTGGGTCTCACGAATGATTGTTCTTTTATTTCTAGATCACACTTTTTTTATTCTGATCCTTATTTTTTTTTATCTAATTTTTTCCTTAGGTCATTTGTCTTTTTTAGACATAGCTTTTTCTCTTTTTTTTTTTTTTTTTTGGGCTCCACTTGCCCATTTAGTTTCTATTTTTATCTAACCTTTTCACTTTAGTTCTCATCTTTTTTGAACATAAGTTTTTACTCTTTTTTCTTTGCCTCACAAATGGTCGTCCATTTACTTTTAAATCGTAGTTTTTTCCATTCAGATCTTTGCTTTATTTTTTGATCCTTTTTTCCCTTTTGAGTCCTTTGTGTTTTTTTTTTTACTCCACGATGATCGTCCCTTTATTTCTATTAGCTTTTACTTTGGTTATTACCCTTTTTTTACCTTAATCGTCTGTCATTTTTAAAACTCTAGTTGTTGGACTTTTTTTTCTTATCCCTGACATACGCTATGTTTCTTATTAATTTAGATAATAATTTAGTTTAAATATTAAATTAATTATAAATCTAATAAATACTTATACCCTAAAAAACTACGATTCACGTCTTGTGAGCACCCCTGCACATTTGTACAGGGCAAGAACCGGTAAACACAAAGTCTCATATGAATTATCTAATAAATGAATAACTAAAAAATCATATAAACAAAAAATGTCATATATAATCATGATCTGCATAATTTCAATCGAGAAAATTCTACTGTGTCATAATCTATTTTTTATGATGTGATACCATAATAATAAATAGAACTTATTTATGGTAAATGGAGCCTATTAGTGACAAAAAATTTTAAAGTGAAATATCGATTAGTGATAAATACAGCTCATTTATATCAAATAAATTTTTGTTAATAATACAAATTTCGACTTAAGAAAATAACTATTCCATAATACATATTACGATAAGTTGGGAGAATTTTTAACATCAATATAGTTTTATCAGATGAGTTATAATTGATGAGTAGGGGGTTTTGCTTATGATCTGACGGCTTGCGTTCGTTCCTTATTTGTCTGATCCGACGGCGCCCCCCCTCTCTCTCTCTCTCTCAAACGCACCCATTTTCTCCCCTCCTTTTTAAACTAAAATCATTAGGGTGGACCTTTCATGGCATTGAAAACGCAACACACACTCTCTCTCCCTCCCACAGCACACTTGACGGCTCCCCTCTCTATCACACACTCTCTCTTTCTCGCCCTCCCTATCACAAACAGACTATATTTACGATCATGGCGCACCGTAAAAATAGTTATGGTACCGTACAATACCCCATATTTTGATACTATATATTATAAGGGTCCCACATCTATTTATAACCTGAATGAAGTCAAATGTGGAATCTTTTGCATTGTTCGATGTGGGATCAAGATTGCTGACGTTACAAGGCACACGTCATCCGACCACCTCATCCTCACCCTTCTCCATCTCCCCCCCCTCCCCGCGGGAACCTTCTCAGCGGACAAAAGCTAAACCAATTAATATTAATTAATTAAAGCTTGCCAATTAATTACAATCAACTTAATCTGTATCCCTTATATCAAGGCATTTAAAAGGCTCAAGCTCTCTCTTTCTCTCATATCTCTATCTCACATACCAATGTCTCGTAATTTACAAAATTTACATCACATTTCTACCTGGATAGATATAAGTTTATGCTTTCTATCCAAAATAAAATAAAAATGATATGTAAATTGAATCCCTCTTCTCTAAGGCATCCATTGTAAATTAGACAAAAAAAATTCCTATTTCTTGCTAAATAATATGATTGATCTTAAGAGAGGCAAAGTGCTAACTTCGTACTTTAATTTGCTAATATCTTAGACATCAAAGAGATGGTCAAATAAAATTTTCTAGCTTACACATTATGCTTACGTAAAGAAGAATAGGAATGGTATAAGATTGGTCCATTCATTTTAACAATACGTGAGAGAGAGAGAGAGAGAGAGAGAGAGAGAGAGAGAGAGAGAGAGAGAGAGAGAGAGTAGAATTATATACCTTCAAACCATATAGAAAATAGTTGTTATCGTGACAGTTCAGAGAGAGAGAGAGAGAGATAGAGAGAGAGAGAATAAAATTATATATCTTCAAACCGTGTAAAAAGTAGTTGTTATCGTAACAGTTCAACTCATAAATATTAAAGTTTTAACAAATAAAAAATATTTAAAACTTTAAGACAGTTTCACGTTATATAATATTTTAAGGTTCTCAATATAATTTTTTATTTTTATATATATAGAATAATTTGATGTTTTTTATATTTTGATTTGTTAACCACTGTGTTTGTCAATATTTTCCTTGTAGTCTTTTAAAAATGAAATGTGCTCTTTGCTAGAGTTGAGATTGAAAGAATAATAGACCACGATAATGCGCTTGCTGAAAAAAGAGATATAATTTTTCTAGAGATATAATTAATAAAATTATTTGATATAATTTTAATTATCTATTTTTCTAGAGATATAATTAATAAAATTATTTGATATTACAATAATAAAGTTATTTAATGGTATAGACTAGCATTTATTATAATTTTAATATTATTAGTTATATACAATACATTAAAATAATATAGAAATATTTTTATTTTATGTTTAATATTTTTTTTTCTTTCTCTCACTAATCTACATGCCATTTTCTTTAGTAATCTGCCTCTACATAGAACTACAGTGATAAAAAATCCCTTTCTTCCACTTTTGTGGCAACAACAAGAAAAATAGTATCTCATGGAGGTCGTAGAAAGTTTCACTCCTATGACAGAAACAAGAAATTGTTAATCGACAAAAATCAATTCTATATCATAATTAGATAAATCACTATTCTATTTAATTTATATTCTATGATAGGAAGTTCCACTCGCAGCATAAGCATGGGCATGTAACCTGGTATTGATAATAATGATATACATTGAAGTATTCTCATTATACTAAAATTAAATTCCAAAACCTTGATTTTCTTAATCGAACTTAATTATAGTACTTCCAGTTTCAACTGGGAAATTTTGTGTTCGTGTGACAATAACTCACATAAAATATATTTTATGGACATGTGAAAGTTTAAATGGTTGTCCCCTTTTATCTCCGAAAGTGTATACTTCTCATGTATTTTAGTAATATAGGATGCCACTGTCCAATAGTTTAATGGCAAGTAGAGGTGTATAAATAATTAAAAGCATTGTGCCTGGGTGTGAGTTAGATGTAGCCAGCTACATAGATCGAGAATTGAGAGAACCAAAAACAGTAAGAGAAAAGATATTTTCTTGAAAAAATGGTGAGAACTCCATCTGAGAAAAATGGAGTGAGAAAGGGTACTTGGACTCCAGAGGAAGATGCAAAATTGATAGCTTACATTAGGCAACACGGTCACTGGAATTGGCGCCAACTCCCAAAATATGCAGGTTTGTGATGCCCTAAAATTATATATTAAGGAAAATATTTTCATCAAGTATACATCATTGATTGGCCTGAAAATCTAACTTGTTTCTCGTTGAAGTTTGTTATTTCAACGGAAAAAAGATTTCTCGAGTCTACCTGTTGAATTTGATCTTTTGAATTTTACCAATATCAGGACTGATGAATGATAAATTATAATTTGATTTCATCAAATCAACTACATCTCATTCTCATAAATTCGATGGAGGCATTGAAAGCATATTTTACGGTTCAAACCACCAAAATTCAACAAATCTTAGCATTTGGACTATAGGACTGATGCTGGAAAATTATTTTCTGTCCAATTTTTAATATGCTTCATTTTGTACACGATTAGGGCTAGCAAGATGTGGCAAAAGTTGCAGGCTCCGATGGATGAATTACCTGAGGCCAGATTTAAGAAGGGGATGCTACACCGAAGAAGAAGATGATATCATCATCAAAATGCATGCAGAACTTGGTAACAAGTATGTTTTCTATTAATACTTGTTCTTGTTTTTCTTTTACTTGCGTTTCTTCATAATCAACAAAATATATAACATAACAACCTTGGGAAACAAGTGTTTTTTTTTTTTTTTTGGGTGTTGGTGAGCAATAAGAAAAGGTATAATTTTAGGACAACGATCCCATTTGCTTAACACAAAGGGAAATTTAGAAAAAAATCTTTCAGTTTCAAAAAATAAAATAACATAATTTTCCATAAAACATGGTTGTTATCAATGGGTAAAGTTTCAAGACGATACACAGTACTATTCGTAATTTAAAATAACGTTTTATTTGCATCTTATTTTTGCAGATGGTCTCTGATTGCAGCTAGGTTGCCCGGACGATCAGACAATGAGATAAAAAACCACTGGCATACCTGCTTAAAGAAGAGAGTAACCAAACATGAACGAGAGAAATATGAAGGAACAGAGAGTTCATCTTGTACATCACAAAGTGAAGTTGACAAAATAGATGAAGAATTGGAAGTAAAAAGCCAAGATGGTGTTAGAAAGCCTATGTCAGATCCTCCAATTTTCGAGAGCTCTCCATTGTCGCCCGTGCAAGTTGTTGATTGTATTGAAGCTAATGAAATGAAGTGTTCACCTCATGATAGTTTTGCTCTTTCGGATCCATTTATGGTACATGATGATGATGATGATAGTTTTTGGACAAAGCCCTTTTTGGTAGACAACTTTGGGGCTCCAAATGAATTGTCAACCATATCCATCTTGCAGGATCCTAGCCTTCCATTCTCAGACATTTTCTACTGTGAGGGGAGTCTTGATTGCTGGTTTTTCTGACGTGTGATATGGTGCGGATCAAGTTTAGGTCTTCTATGCTTTGAAAATACATTATTTATTGTACTTTTATGTGAAATAATGATGTTTGTGATGTTTTCCATATCTCCATTCTATGCTCTCTTTGGTGGTGGTTTTCATGCTTTGTTTGCCTTCGGGTTGCTCTATTTACAAAGTGATTACTTTTTTTCATTTTTAAAATTTTAACTCAAAATTTTAATTAAAAAAGTTTAATGTTTTATTATTAAACCCATGTATCATTAACATCAAAATTTGTTGCACTTGAGCGTAAGAAAATTGTTATCTCAAGCTTGGTCCAGGTAAAATAGAACCATGGGCTCGACTTATGAACTAGCACTATACAATTTAAGACCTAAAAGACTAAATTAGTCATAGCCCAGAAGGGCTCCTTTTACTTCGAGCCGAACATTTTGTGAGGGTATTAAAAAAAAATTGACAACCATCAAATCGACCTTACCTGAGCCGTTTGCTCAAAAGGGGCAGTTGTTGGGAAACCTTACTTTGATGAAATCCGTGGCCAATATTTATATATATCCTAAATGTCATGTTAAATCACTGATAAATATCAAACAAACCAAGAAAAAGCGTACTTAATTCCATGGAAACCAAATGTTTTTCCCAGATTCTGGATTTGATTTTCCATATTTTTGATTTTCCATATTAGAACGTATTTCTAGATTTCACTTTCTAAACGATGAGAAATCAGAAAATTATTATGACATATGTATTCTGGAAATCATATCTCCTTTAAAGATAATTGTCTGTGATTTTAAAATCATTCTTTATTTTTTTAATATTTTTATTCTAACACATCATTAAATTAAAATTACTATTTAGTCCCTACACATTTACAAATTTTACATCCTTTCATATATATTAAGAGCCTATACCAAATAACCATAGTATATCACCTTTATTAGGACTATACTTTACATGACAATCCAAATACGTAATTATTTTACATATTAACCTAATTATTTTACGCATTTCCTATTGTTTCAACTAGAACTATAATGTCATTGCATATATAGATGTATCTTTCACCATCAATCGATGGTCAACAATTTAGGTAACTATGCATAGATACACTGATATGAGTAGTAGAACGAAATCTAGCCACTAAGTGAATTTTAGTACCGAAGTCAAGTTAACCTCAGAACAAATAAAATTAAGGAATATACATTTCTTAGCACGCCAAGTGTAGTAATTGATTCATTCTTTCCTTTTGTTCCCTTCAGCACCACAAAAGAAGCAATCCTTATTTCCTTCTTTATCTTGCTTCCTTTTCTTTCCTTAGCCAAGTGTACACTTTCTGTTCTGTCTTGTTTCAACCTTTTCTCTTTTTGGATACAACGCGAAATGAGCCCATTTAGATATCAAATCTCTTTTAAACAATTGTAACTTATTTTAAACTGATTGTATTGTGTAGGAAGAGATATAAGAACTAAATGCATTAGCAAATCCTTAGAGAATTTGAATTGGAGTGCTTTCAATTTTGAAACAAGATGAGATATCTCAACAATATACTCTCTGATATTCCCTTAACTCTTGTATTGCATTGAGATAAAAATTTGTTAAGAGTATTTTAGTCTTAGTTTTTTTCATTCTTGACAAATCGTTTCTCAATATATGTAATAAATGCTTTGACTGTCATGACATACTCAGATATGGTGTCTCTAAATGCTTTTAGGATGGTCCATTTCATGATCATTAAACATATGCGATTTGATCTCTTTCATTTTTCTATCTCTCTCTTTTCCTTAGAGGTATTCTTATTTGTCAATAGTGGAGGAGAATCGGTTCTTAATATAAAGTCTAAATCCATGACCCTAAGAACCATTCAACATGAAACCCAACACAAGATGCTAGTAACTCAAATCATTTGGGCATTGATATTCACAAAATTAGTAGGCAAAGATGAACAAAGAGCAATAAATAATCAAAATCCTTCTCACAATAATTTAAACCAGTTATTTAATAATTCAAATAAAATTGAACCCTAACACAAGATACTAGTAACTCTATTAATATTTCATCTTTACATAAAATAATTCGCTTGTAATTGGTATCCTGAGACAGTAATCAAACACTGATAATAAATTAATGTATCAAATTATTAACTTTCCTTTTATTGATTTATAATTTACATGTAAAACTAAATAATTACCAAATGTTTATTACCACAAATGCATACACAATTTTGTTAAAATACTGAGAATCCTTAAGGACATATTACATTTTGAAATAAAATAATTTTTACAAGAGAGCTCACTTTGATAAGATATTGTTTCAATTAAAATATTTCAAAATAAATATATTACAACTATTTGAATTAGAAATTATATATTTAATTGAATTTATTTCCAATTTTGATCTAATGGACTTAAAGTTGAAAATTGGACCGCCTGCAAGGTCCAATTTTATAAATTTTTTTGGGCCCTTTCAACTTAATAGCCCCTAACTGATTTTACCTAATGGGTTTTGCAAATTGGATCAGCTAAAAATTTAATTGTATAGCAGAAAATTGGACCTATGGGGGTCCAATTTTAATATTGAAAGTGATTCAGAATTTGGTACAATGAATTTGGTCAGTAGTTCATAATAGGCCCATTAAGTCAAACAAGAAGCCGGTTTAATCATGTTTAAAGAGTTAATTAAATCTAGACCACCCTAAAACGGGCTGAACTGGCCCAAACTGTTCCATATTTAGGTTTCTCTCTCTAAACAATGGGAAATCAGAAAGTTACCATAACACGTATAATCTGGAGATCATAACTGTCTGTGATTTCGAAATCATCCTTTATCTTTTTAGTATTTCTATTCTAACCCATCACAGAATGGAAATTACCATTTGGCCTCTCAATATTTACAAATTTCACACCCTCTCATCTACGTTAAGGCCATAGATTAAGCAATTGTGGGAGATCACTTTTATTAAAACTATACTTTAAATAACAATCAAAATATATAATTATTTTATATATTAACTCAGTATTGAATTAAAATGTCCAATAGTAAAATATTATATTCATTTATAGGTCTTGGAGTCGAATTCTAGTTGTGGAGTATCGACAGAATCTTCCATCAACAAAAATGATTTCTAAAATAGGTGATAAATGAGATTTCTTCTTATATTGTTACACTTTACGCATTTCATTTTAGCTTTGAGTACAAAAAAATGGCAGCTTGAAATGGATTATTTCTTTTTAATACTAAATTATTGGTATCTGTAATTATATTATGATTAATCTGTGATTAGCACTTATGTGATGAACTTAATAAACAAAATTTATATCTCCTGACCCAACCATCATGAGATCAAACTCTGACCCAACCACAATGCAGGTGAGAGATCAATTCAAATTCTAATACTATTTTAAGAACTTGTAAGGTTGAGCTAATTAAAATCAATTGTCCTAAATTTGATTTTGAAAGGAAGAAGAGAAGTGGAGTGTTTAAATGGGAAAAGGAGGAAAATTAAAGAAAAGATGTGATTGATTTTCCTATCTTGTTTGTTTGAATTAAAAAAAGAAAAAGAAAAAAAAAGGAAATGATCACCTCATGTCTTTGCTCTTCTCAAATGCCAAAAAAATAAAAAAAGGAGAAAATGGCTACTAACTTTCTCCCAACCATAACCAAACAGTAAGGTAGAATTAATATTTGGATGAGAAGAAAATGGTATTTAAGGTTTGAGATTTTATCATTTCTCAATTTGTGTATTAAGTTATGAGGATGGATACTTATGAAAATGGCAGCATATTTAATATCAGGGATGCCCCTTTGTTATTCAAGATTTTTGGGTATTTGGGAGGACAAAGCCTCCTTTTTGGGTTGCAACTTAGCTTCCCACGCCATAAAAAATCTTCCTGCCGGAAAAATGGCACCTCTTAAAAAAAAATCTTCCCAAAAAAAAAATACCTCCAAGTCCCAGGAAAGAGGGGAGAGAGTAAAGAGAAAGAGGAGAGGGGAGGGAGAAAGAAAAAAAAATGTTGGAGGAAAGAGAGGAGAGACAAAAGAAAAAAGAGAAAAAGAGTAAATATATCTTATAGCGTGTCAAACATTAAACAGTATTTTGAAATTCAAACCCCCCTCTCTCCTCTCTATTCCTAAAAATTTCAAGATAAAGTCCACCCTCCAAAACCCATAAATTATTAGTCAAAATCCTTGACTAGAAATGGTAAAGCACGCAAGTTGTGGGCATACTTGCTCTAGGCCATTGAAGTGAAAACAAAGTAACAACAACTCCAAGGTGCTGGTGAAGGTTATACTGATCTCCTTGATTCAATGCTACTTGCCACATAACCTTCAACCACCATTATCATTCTTTCAAAGTCAATTCTTACACTTGATTCAAAACCTAAGCAAAACCTTTTAATATTTGTACTCGTTTTCAAACCTTTTACTATTTGGTCTTGTCCATACACGACCAACAATTTCTTCTATTTCTATAGTTTCTACGTACGTACATTAGGTGAGGTGAAGTAGTCAACTTGGATGATTGATCCAAAGAGCAATGAATAAAGACAATGAAACCAAATCCAAAGACACAATAACTATACAATGGTAGTTTGGAATCCATTCACATGAATTGTCAACTAAAGAGCCATAATATCCTAACGTGTAATAACGTTGAAGACTGAATTTGTTTTTATTTTATTTTTCTGTAAAGAAGATTCTTGGGGGAAAAAAAATTAAAAACTTAAAGATCCTCCGTACCATATAAGGACGGTGAATTTGAAATTGACTGACTCTCTCTCTCTCTCTCTCTCTCTCTCTCTCGGATTGGTATCGACCCCAAAGACGAGTGCGCAATTTTAGCTTGCGAATCACGAGTCTCGCACCAGTTTTCAAACCTCTTGTCCCTTTCTTTTGCAAAACAAAAAATGTCTCTAATTTTAAGGTTTTACACTATTAAAAAATGAACTTTCAATAACGAAAAAAATCTATTATTAAAAGTTTCTTTTTTATCGTTAAATTTGTCCTAAAAAATGACTCCGCTAATTTTTAATGATTAATTTTTTTTCATCATAAATATCAGCGTCGAATCACTGATATTAATGACGAAAAAAAATCCATCACTGAAACAAAGAAAAAGCAAACAAGGAAAAAAAAAAAAAACCAGCGACGGATAGGGATTACTGATTGAAGTTATGGAAAAAGAAAAAAAATACACAACTGACCAAACCCCTCCCAGACGTGAGAATGCTCGCACAAGATGGGTGAGAGCACTCTTACCACTAAACCAAACAAACTACTTACTTCTATATCTATCTATCTTTCTTTCTTTCTTTTTTTTTTTTCTTTACTTATTATCTATATTTCTTATTTCTTAATAATATTAAAATAATATAAAATTATAATTTATTATAAAATAATAAAATAATTTTATTATTACTTAAAATAAAAAATAAAAAATTTTATAAAATAAAATAAAATTATTCTTTGCAAAATAAAATAAAAATAATAAGAATTATTAAATAAAATTAAAAATAATTTATTATAAAATAATAAAATAATTTTATTATTACTTAAAATAAAATAATAAAAAATTTGTAAAAATAAAATAATATTATTCTTTGCAAAATAAAAAAAAATTAATAAGAATTATTAAATAAAATTTAAAATTAAAAAATAAAAATAATAAAAAATAATAAAAAATAAAAGATAAAAAAATCCGTCGCTAATATTCCGTCGCTAAAGGCTGTATATATCTTTTTTTTTTATTTTTTTTTCCTTTACCAATTCACTGACGAAAGTTAGCGACGGATTCCGTTGCTAAAATTTCCGTCGGGAATCCGTCACTAATAATTTTATAAATTAAAAAAAAGTTTTAAGGTTTTAGCGATGGAAATATTTCCGTCGCTAATTTTTGTCGCTAATTTCTCGATAAAAAATCTGACATTAATCCGTTATAAATCCGTCGCTATTACCGATGGATATTTTTCTATCGGTAATTTTTCGTCGCTAAATCCGTATTTTCTGATAGTGTTAGTCTGTTTCCCTAAAAAAAATTCAACACAATCAACACAGCTAGATTTCTAGTTTCCATACGGGAAAGATTATTAGGACCAGTGGTATTTGAATAAAAAACCTAAATACTATATTTTTTTTTAGATCCAGTTGTATATAAATTAGATGTTCTGTCTCAATCAAATTTGGTATTCTCATTTACTTTAATTACATTATATAGTATATTTTATGTACGAAATTAGTCAAAAGAAACCATTGTTTCTTTGTTTCTGTATTCATGATTATTATAGTCTTTGTTTATTTAGTTTCACTTCATTTTATTGACAAAAGGGTAAAAATTAATTATTAACTATGCTTAGATTTAAATATAATTTTAAGGTATACGTGATACTCTCTCGATTTAAGAATATTACATTCAATAAATAGCTGGGTGCTTAGATTTTGTCCTTTTCTCTTAATTCTGATCACTTGTATCATAAATATGCAAGCAATAATCACGACCCGATGAAGGAACCAATTCCTCTTGTTAATGGAGCACATCATGATCGCTCAACTCAGACGTCTTTAATTTAAGCCACTAAAATAATAAATGGATGAGGATAATATATGTTATGAAAGAAAGACCATCAATTTTTAAAATCAAATCCCAATATTTCACATCAGGAAATTAAACTTGTCTTTTTCCATAAACACCAAGTCTGAAATGGATGTTATATTATCTGCAGATGATAATCCCAGCTGACAACGATTCTAGAGTGTCATAGAGTTTTTACAAACCGGAGTGGACTTTATCTTAATTTTTGAAAATCCAAACTTTTTATCTCCCAACGAACACCTTTAGCCTTGAAAAAAAGGCTAGTAGATCAGTATTGCTTCCATCTTATAGAGAATTTGGAGGTTTTTTTGGGTTTCTCTTACTCATGGTAGGGTTGATAAATCCCACTATAAGTATTTGATTGAGAGAATCCGAAGTAAGATTGCACGATGAAAGGCTAAGACATTGAGTACAGCAGGCCGGGTTACCCTTATCAAATCTATCACCCTGATATACCGACGTATGTAATACAGTTTTCTTGGTTGCTTGAACAGATTTGTAGTTAGTTAGATAGAACTAACTGACAGTTTCTATAGGAAGAGGTAGATGAGATGCGCCAAGTTCATGCTATCAGATAGGGGATAGATTGTCGAGCGAAGGACCAGGGGGACTTGGTATTCAGGCCACAAGAGATATGAATTGGGCTCTTCTTGCAAAATTGGGTTTGAGACTTATAAGGTTCCATTTCAAAAAAATATTAAAATTTGCATTTGTATTTTAATAAGTATATTTAAATCCCTTGTTTTGCACTTTACTAAAATCCGTTGAGTTTTTATGTGTAATGCATGCTTTAATTTTTATATTTGTGGTTTTGACTACAGATTGTATATATTAAAATTAGTATAGACTGTAAAACATATTGACGAATGAGAACAATCGGAATAAGGCAATAAGAAAATCAAATTAGAGTTATAGGTGAGATCCACAAAAGGGCAAAGAATGAAATGGAAATGAATTAAAAAAAAAAAGAAAAGGACATACCGACACATCATCACCCACCACATGACACTTTTACCTTTGACATTTTACCATACTTTGGGTCCCACATTCTACTTACGTAAAGAGAGAGAGAGAGAGAGAGAGAGAGAGAGAGAGAGAGGGAGAAAGAGGTTAAGATATAATCTTCTTTTTACTAAAAGTCTATTTTTGGATTCCATTTTCTTTCTTCATAAACCCTTTGTAAACTCCATTAAAACAACTATTTGAGATTGACATAAATCATTTCTATCCATATATATGTTAACCCTAACTTTTGGGAAGCAAAAAGAAATATAAAACACTAATAGAACAAGCTAAAAATCCAAAAAAAGTTTGGAAAGAAAATAAATAAAATTCAAACAAGTTTGAAACAAATACCATACTTGTGTTATTTTTTTGATACCTAATAGCTATATTTAATATGTTTTTAGTTTGTTTATAATATTTAAATAAAGATGGAATGAAAAAGAAAAAGAAAATCTCACTTTATAATATCAAAAGATAGAAGAAAATCTAAATTTTATGACTATACTCTATTTTTTATTCAGTATATTTCTTTTTATAAGTGCAAATCAAGTGAGGTTTTATTCTAAGAAACCACACTTCCATAAGTTTAAAATGATATATGATTCAAAAAATTTTGTTAAAATTTGAATTTTTGGTAAATTTTTGAAGTAGTAAAATGATAATGCACAAATTATCATATTTATTATTGTTATCATGATTTGAATTTGAATTGTTTAATGCACTAATGATTGGGTTTATTGAATTTTATTTTTAGTAGATTGAAATTGAAGAGTTTGAGCAAATTGGACTTAATGAGACAATTTTGGAACTAATTGGGTCAAGACATCTTATTGGGCTTTGAAGAAGAGGAGCTTGAATTTTAATTTCAGCATTCTAGTAGAGCTTCTTTTTTTTTTTTTAGTAAAAAGTATTTTTTAGTAAGAATGAGATTTGTAATTTTCTCAATAGGAAGAGTTCTAATCAAATTGGAAGACTAAAAGGAAGAAAAGTTTCCTATTTTCTCCAAAGAGGGCTGGCTGCCCTTTCTTATTTAAATACAAAGGGGTAACACACAACAAGACACAACAAAAATTCTCTTTACACAAGAAGAGAGAGCTGCTGCAAAGAAACAAAGAAAACTCCAAAGAGATGGTTGTAATTTTCTGGAAGAGAGAGAAAAGTCATTTTCCATTAGGTTTTTATTTCTTTCTTAGAAACATTTAGTTTTCTTTAATTTTTTTGTTGACACTTACCACCATGAGTGGCTAGTTTCTTTATTCTGATTCAAGGGGAATTTTAATCGATTGTTCTTCATTGTGAGGTTATGTTCTTAATTTAATTTCTTATTTTTTATTCAAGGATTCGTCGATTTTTGGTTTATTTTTATGAAAGATTGGTATTGGTTAATCTGACAATTTAATTCAATATCAATTTTCTACTGCATCCAGGATTTCAGTGATCCGTAATTGTCATGAATGAATGGTACGAGTAGCAAATAGGTTATATATGTTTATGGGTCGTTTGCCGATATTTATTTTAACCTAAGGAATCGATGAACCAAAATCGAATAATTGTACGGCTATCCTGATTATTTGTATTTTGGTTTAACTGTTTTCATAGAACTTAATGTTGTCATTATTTGATATGGAACGCTATCGTGCCCAGTCGATTAATGATAAGTTTTGATTGGATGCTGGGTTTGGTCAATTATTTTAGGAAAACACAAGATTTATTATGGCTATCCTAATAGATTTAAGGTTAAATGCTTGAATTGCAAGAATAATATTTTCAATCAATGATCAATAAGACAATCGAATATATGAACCCTTGGATCGGAGTTTGGTGAATTGAATTTCTTCTTTAAATTTTAGTATTTTTGCATATTTGATTTGTCTTTTAATTTTACCTATTTAATTTTGATTTTGGAATTTCTTTTATAAACCCCCCATTTTATTTTGGCATTTACTAAGGAGTTAAGTTAACATAGTTCTCTTGGAATTCGACCTGGTAACCACTATTGTTACAGTTTGTTGTATTGGGGGAATCAGTATTAATTTGAGGGTTTCGACAACCCGACCAAATTTTGGCGCCGTTGTCGGGGAACTATTTTGATTTCTTAATTGTGTTATCTTTATTATTTGTTTTGCTGACCTTTTATGACCCGTTCTTCTCAAGGAAGTGAATTGGAATATATTCCTGAAATTGAGAAAACTGCTCGCCGATTGAGAAAGGAGGCCAGACAGAGGAAAGGTAAGTTACGTCGCAAACCTATTTTTGACATTGATTTGACAATTTGTGACAGTTCTGTTTTTGGAGAAAAAGAGGAAAAGATGGCTGATCGTGAGAGAACCTTGAAGGAATTGGCTGCACCCAATCTAAATCAACAACCCTTGTACATCGAATACCCAACTCTTGAGGTAGCATTCGAACTTAAATCTGGTTTGATTCACTTATTGCCTACTTTTTGTGGTCTCCCAGGTGAGGATCCACATAAACATTTGAAAGAATTTCATGTTGTCTGTTGGAGTATGAAACCCCAAGGAGTGACTGAGGAACAGATTAAGTTGAGAGCCTTTCCCTTTTCCCTAAAAGATAAGGCAAAGGATTGGTTGTACTACCTACCTCCGGGTTCAATAAATACATGGAATGGGATGCAGAGATTATTTTTAGAAAAATTTTTCCCTGCATCTAGAGCTGCCAACATTCGAAAGGAGATATGTGGGATCAGACAGATTAGCGGAGAAACATTATATGAATACTTTGAGAGGTTCAAACAACTCTGTGCTAGCTGTCCACATCATCAAATACCGGAACAACTCTTGATTCAATATTTTTATGAAGGACTTTTACCCATAGATAGAAGTATGGTAGATGCAGCCAGCGGAAGAGTCTTGGTAAATAAAACACCTGAAGAAGCCAGATAATTGATCACAAATATGGCAGAAAATTCTCAACAATTTGGGTTGAGAACAGATAGAGTTATGAAACGTGTCAATGAGGTAAGTCATTCTCACCTTGAAAATCAAATTTCTGAATTGACTGCTTTGGTTCGTCAGATGGCTGTAGGACAAATACATGCAACCAAAGTCTGTGGCATATGCTCGATACCTGGACATCCTACGGATATGTGTCTATCTCTGTAAGAAAATTCTACTCATCAAGCAAATGTCGTAGGAGGATTTCCTAGCCAACCTCAAAGGAAGTACGATCCCTACTCAACTCATTATAATCCCGGTTGGCGAGATCATCCAAATCTGAGTTACGGGAATCAAGGAGGACAGACAAGATATCCTCCTCAGCAATTCAATAGGCCATCACATGTACCGACACAATCGTCTAATTCAGGTATGTCCTTAAAAGATATTGTAAAAGTTCTCGCGATTAACACTCAACAATTTCAACAGGAAACGAGAGCTAGCATTCAAAACTTAGGAAATCAAATCACTCAGCTAGCCACTTCAGTTAGCAATTTGGAGCGTCAAAATGCAGGGAAATTACCTTCACAAACGGTAATAAACCCTAAGGAAAATGCTAGTGCAATGGTATTGAGGAGTGGGAACGAAGTGAATTCAAGACCACCATCACCCAAAAAGAGAAATGAGAAGAAAGATAAAGAAGAAGAAGGCAAAGTTGCCAAAGACAAACTAAACAAGGTAAATTCTAATTCTCTTTTATCTACGAGTTCTAACACAGTTGCACCACCTTTTCCTAGCAGATTTGAAAGATCAAAAAATGAATACTATGAAAAAGAGGTTTGGGAAACTTTCAAGAAGGTGGAAATTAACATACCTTTGTTAGATGCCTTCAAGCAAATACCCAAATATACAAAGTTTTTGAAAGAGTTGTGCACAAACAAGAGAAAGATGAGAGGTGATGAGAAAATAAAGGTCGGGGAGAACGTGTCTGCTGTCATAAAGAGATCCCTACCCGAGAAGTGTTCAGATCCAGGTATGTTCACTTTACCCTGTGTTATCAGTTTAAGGAAATTTGAACGTGCTATGCTAGATTTAGGAGATCAATCAATGTCATGCCATATTCTATTTATATTACTCTAAATCTAGGTTCCTTAAAGGAAACTAAGGTGATTATTCAATTAGCTGACCGTTCTATTGTGTATCCAGAAGGGATTGTTGAAGATGTTTTGGTGCGAGTTAATGAGTTAATTTTTCCAGCAGATTTTTATATCTTAAAAATGGATGACGATTCCGTTACAAATTCAGCACCGCTACTATTGGGGAGACCGTTCATGAAAACGGCAAAAACAAAAATAGACGTGGATGATGGTACACTCGCCGTCGAATTCGACGGCGAGATTATTAAATTCAATATTTTTGATGCCATGAGATACCCAAATGAGTGTCATTCGATTTGTTCCGCTAATGTTATTGATTCAATTGTGTAGGAAATCTTTGAAGAAGAAAATGACACAAGTTTTGAATTGGATACGCAATTGAATACCAAAGAAGAGATGACCAAAACTTGTGAAATTTCAGAATCAATATTGGAACAACAATCAAGATCTTTAAATTCAAACACCACATTTCCTATTTCTTACAAGAAAATGTTACCTTCCGTTTTGTAGGCTTCAACATTGGAATTAAAGACTTTGCCGGATCATCTCAAATATGTATATTTAGGTGATGAAGAGACCTTGCCCGTTATCATAGCAAGAGAGTTGACGGAAGAACACGAAAATCGGCTACTCCAAGTTCTAAAAGAGCACAAGACAGCAATTGGTTGGACTTTAGCTGATATAAAGGGTATTAGTCCCTCAATTTGCATGCATCGAATCCTTTTAGAAGAGGACACTAAGCCAATGAGGGAATCGCAAAGAAAGATGAATCCAATCATGAAAGAAGTGGTGATGAAGGAGATTCTCAAACTTTTGGATGAAGGCATAATTTATCCAATTTCCGACAGCAAGTGGGTTAGCCCAATTCATGAGGTACCAAAGAAAACAGGAATTACGGTGGTAAGAAATCAAGACAATGAGTTGGTACCTATGTGAATGCAAAATGGTTGGCGAATGGTCATTGATTTTAGAAAACTCAATTTAGCTACTCGAAAGGACCACTTTCCTCTACCCTTTATTGATCAAATGTTAGAGAGATTAGCCGGAAAATCATTCTTTTGTTTTCTTGATAGTTTTTCAGGCTATTATCAAATCGTGATTGCACAGGAAAATCAAGAAAAGACTACATTCACATATCCATTTGGAACATTTGCTTATAGAAGGATGCCTTTCGGTCTATGTAATGCCCCAGGTACATTCCAAAGATGCATGCTGAGCATTTTTTCTGAATATATTGAAAATTGTATTGAGGTATTTATGGATGATTTCACTGTTTACGGTAACTCGTTTGATAGTTGTCTAGGGCATTTGATCAAAATTTTGAAAAGATGTATGGAAACGAACTTGGTTTTGAACTATGAAAAATGTCATTTCATGGTGAAAGAAGGCATAGTGTTAGGTCATGTGATTTCTCATAAGGGTATTGAGGTAGATAAGTCGAAAATTGATTTGATCAAGAGTTTACCTTACCCTACAAATGTTAGGGAAATACGTGGTTTTCTTGGACATGCAGGTTTTTATCGCAGGTTTATTCAAGACTTCTCAAAAATTGCCTTGCCATTATCCAAGTTGCTTCAGAAAGATGTACCTTTCGAGTTCGGAGAAAATTGCAAGGAAGCCTTCGACAAGCTCAAAAACCTGTTAATTACTGCACCAATCATTCAACCACCTGATTGGAATTTACCTTTTGAGATCATGTGCGATGCAAGCAATTTTGCTGTGGGAGCAGTTCTTGGTCAGCGGATTGATAAGAAGAGTCACGTCATTTACTACGCTTCAAGGACATTGAACGCTGCTCAATGCAACTACACCACCACCGAAAAAGAGCTCTTGGCCATTGTTTTTGCTTTAGATAAATTCATATCATATTTACTTGGTTCTAAAGTAATTGTGTATTCTGATCATGCAGCCTTGAAATATCTATTGGCGAAAAAGGAGTCGAAAGCCAGGTTGATACGGTGGATTCTCCTGTTGCAAGAATTTGATTTGAACATCAAGGATCGAAGTGGAGCTGAGAATTTGGTAGCTAATCATCTAAGCAGATTAGTGAATGAAGAAGATCCATTACCTATTTCTGAAAATTTTCCCGATGAGCAGTTATTTCACTTGAAAGGTACTATTCATTGGTATGCAGATATTGTGAATTATTTGGTTACACACATTTTCCCTAGTGATCTTAGTAAGTCAAGGAAGGATAAAATTCGATGTGAAGCAACATATTATGTGTGGGATAAGCCATATTTGTGGAAATTTTGTTCTGACCAAATAATTAGGAGATGTGTCCCAGAGAATGAACATAGATCCATTTTAGTATTTTGTCATAGTTATGCTTGTGGGGGACATTTTGGACCATGGAGAACTGCAAGGAAAGTTTTAGATAGTGGATTATATTGAGAGACATTGTTTAAGGATGCTTATTTGTTTTGTAAGAACTGTGATAGATGTCAAAGGACAGGATCTTTGTCTCATAGAAACAAGATGCCCCAAGCCCCCATTCTTGTTTGTGAAATATTTGATATATGGGTTATTGATTTTATGGGTCCATTCCCTTCGTCTTGTGGATATGCTTACATTCTTTTGGCTGTTGATTATGTATTGAAATGGGTGGAAGCAAAAGCCACCAGAACTGACGATTCTAAGTCTGTTGTAGGTTTTATCAAGACTAACATTTTCAGCAGGTTTGGGATCCCTAGAGCCATCATAAGTGATCAAGGAAGCCATTTTTGCAACCGAGCAATCGAAACATTGATGAAGAAATATGGAGTGCATCACCGGATTGCTACGGCATACCATCCTCAGACAAATGGACAAGCTGAAGTTTCCAACCGCGAAGTTAAATCAATTTTAGAGAAAATGGTTAACTCAGGACGACAAGATTGGAGTTTACGTTTAGATGATGCCCTATGGGCGTATCGGACAGCTTTCAAAACGCCAATAGGGATGTCTCCTTATAGGTTAGTTTTTGGGAAATCCTGTCATTTACCAGTGGAAGTTGAGCATAAGGCATATTGGGCAATCAAACGTTGCAATATGAAGATGGATGAAGCCGGTGAGTCAAGAAAACTGCAACTACAAGAACTTGAAGAGTTGAGATTGGAGGCCTATGAGAACTCGAGGATTTATAAAGAGAAAACTAAATTGTTTCACGATGGTATGATCTTAAGGAAACAATTTGAAATTGTACAAAAAGTGCTTCTATATAATTCTTGACTCAAACTCATGCCAGGTAAGTTTCGTTCTCTATGGGTTGGTCCATTTGTTGTTACTAATGTGTTTTCTCATGGTGCAGTGGAAATCAAAAGTCTTGACACAAATAAAGTTTTCAAGGTAAACGGGCATAGGTTGAAAATATTTCACGATGATGTGGAGATTTCTTCAATGTTGGACATTACGTTGAAGCCTCCAGATTATTCCTCCGGCTAAATCAACCATGAAGACCGTCGAGCATAACGACATTAAATAATTGCGCTTATTGGGAGGCAACCCAAATTTTTTTTTTAAGAGTTTGATTAAATTTTTAGTTAATTTATTTTTTCAATTTTAAATTTTTTATTAGTGTTATTTATCGCTTCTCTTAATTTTTTGCATGTGTCCAGCACTTTTCTCAAGCCAAGTCACAAATGAAGTGATATTCAGATTTCGGACAGAAGCACTCCTTCCGATCTTCAGGCCACAATTTCTACATTTCACTCTACTCAAACGTGCAAGCACCAGCGATTAGGGGAGTACTCTCGTTTTTCTTCTTCCTTTTCATTGTCCTTTTTTCTTGCCTAACATCTTTCATTTTTTGAGATTAGTTTTTAATTGTGCTAACTGTGAATTTCTTTCGCATTGTGTCTCAAATTCTCATCTTTTACATACATTGAGGACAATGTAGTATCTAGGTGTGGGGGAGGATTTTCATGCCAATGTCATTTCTTCTATTTTTCTTTGGAATTTCGTACCCTCTGGATTTTGTCGGATAATAATTTTGATTTAGTATATATTGTTGATTTGAGTTTGAAATAACTGAAAGAGACAAGTGTGAGTAGTTATTTTTTGATAAATTGTTTTAAAGTGTCCCATTGATCTTGATGATTAAGTCATTTGAAAATGTGATAGATTTGATACAACATTACACAATTTTTGTGAGAATTTGAGCCTTAAGAGCATGTCATCAAATTTGCTCTAATCTTTCTTCATGAGTGTGCATCAATCTTAGTGTGTTTATTCTAGAACTTGCTTTGCTATGCTTTTTGAGACCACATCAATGAGTTCATACATTAATATGATGGGGGCATTTAGGTTTACCCATTTTAACTCTCGAAAACAAACCTTCCTGTGCATAATTTTTCCCTTAGTAAACCCCTTTGAGTTTATATCCCTTTTCTTTGCTTTAATCTCATTAATTAACACATAGCCTTCTTTTTACGTTTCACCTTTTATTTGGTCCTTATATTAAAGAAACATGTGATTTGAGCATATATTTAGTGGTTATTTGCAAAGGGAATGAGATACTTCTATTGTGAGATTTATTTTCGGGAAGTTGATTATATACTTGGGGTGGATTGCATATGCGCGGCATTTTTCATTGATCTTTATTTAGTTTCCTTATTCATAAAAAAAAAAGGGAAAAGAGAAGGAAAAGAAAAAGAAAAAGAAGAAATTCCTAAAAGTTGAAATTATGGAATTTGAAGCGAAAATGTGAAAAGTTTGATTGAGAGATGATTATGATCTTGATTGGGGTATCTTTCTTTTGGCTTGATTGTATTTCATGATATGGGATATAGGGGATATACTCTTGACATGCTTCTTTGATATATTTATTACACGATACATTTATCCTTTTACCCTTCCTTTACCCAAACCACGTTACAACCCGTACAAAGACCCCCAGATTTTTGTTTTGAATTTATATAAGTAGTGGTGGAGATTTGATAAATAAGCAAGGTTATGGTAATAATATGTTTTGATTTGATTTGAGAGTTATTGATAAATTCCCTTAAACACTTTGAGTGTATAGAGTGAAATCCTTGTGAGGGTATTGAATCTTGATGCATTGAATTTTGATGAGATTATCGATTTTGATGGGATGCTTATATTTTCTTTTAAAGTTTTAAAACTATGATCACTTGCTATCTGGATTGTTATTTTTTGCTTGAATTTTTCGATGTGTGCTGTTTTGAAATTATTTGAAGATGAACTGAAGGAAGGGAAGAAGTGAAAAAGAGAATACTTGTGTGACATTAATCTAGTGAATGCTTGAGGACAAGCATTAGTTTGGTGTAGGGGAATTTGATAATGCACAAATTATCATATTTATTATTGTTATCATGGTTTGAATTTGAATTGTTTAATACACTAATGATTGGATTTATTGAATTTTATTTTTAGGAGATTAAAATTGAAGAGTTGGAGCAAATTGGACTTAATGAGACAATTTTGGAACTAATTGGGTCAAGACATCTTATTGGGTTTTGAAGAAGAGGAGCTTGAATTTTAATTTCAGCATTATAGTAGAGTTTCTTTTTTTTTTTTAGTAAAAAGTATTTTTTAGTAAGAATGAGATTTGTAATTTTCTCAATAGGAAGAGTTCTAATCAAATTGGAAGACTAGAAGAAAGGAAAGTTTCCTATTTTTTCCAAAGAGGGCTGGCTGCCCTTTCTTATTTAAATACAAAGGGGTAACACACAACAAGACACAACAAAAATTCTCTTTACACAAGAAAAGAGGGCTGCTGCAAAGAAACAAAGAAAACTCCAAAGAGGTGGCTGCAATTTTCTGGAAGAGAGAGAGAAGTCATTCTCCATTAGGTTTTTATTTCTTTCTTAGAAATATTTAGTTTTTCTTAATTTTTTTGTTGACACTTACCACCATGAGTGGCTAGTTTCTTTATTCTGATTCAAAGGGAATTTTAATCGATTATTTTTCATTGTGAGGTTATATTCTTAATTTAATTTCTTGTCTTTTATTCAAGTATTCGTCGAATTTTGGTTTATTTTTATTAAAAATTGGTATTAGTTAATCTAACAATTTAATTCAATATCAATTTTCTACTGCGTCCAGGATTTCAGTGATCTGTAATTGTCATGAATGAATGGTAGGAGTAGCAAATAGGTTATATATGTTTATGGGTCGTTTGTCGATATTCATTTTAACCTAAGGAATCGATGAACAAAAATCGAATAATTGTACGGCTATCCTGCTTATTTGTATTTTGGTTTAACTGTTTTCATAGAACTTAATGCTGTCATTATTTGATATGGAACGCTATCGTGTCCAGTCGATTAATGATAAATTTTGATTGGATGCTTGGTTTGGTCAATTATTTTAGGAAAACACAAGATTTATTATGACTATCCTAATAGATTTAAGGTTAAATACTTAAATTGCAAAAATAATATTTTCAACCAATGATCAATAAGACAATCGAATATATGAACACTTGGATCGGAGTTTGGTAAATTGAATTTTTTCTTTAAATTTTAGTATTTTTGCATATTTGATTTGTATTTTAATTTTACCTATTTAATTTTGATTTAGAAATTTCTTTTATAAACCCCCCATTTTATTTTGACATTTACTAAGGAGTTAAGTTAGCATAGTTCCCTTGGGATTCGACCTGATAATCACTATTGCTACAGTTTGTTGTATTGGGGGAATCAGTATTAATTTGAGAGTTTCGACAACCCGACCATATAATTTCTGCAGAAAATCTATTCTATTTTATAACATGATCATATTCTATTTTTTATTTAATATCTTTCTTTACATAACTGAAAATCGAGTGGCATTTTCTTCTAAAAAAACTAAACTTTCTTAACTTTAAAATGATATATAATTTGAAAATTTTCATTAAGAAATGAATTTTGGTGAATTTTTAAAGTGGTACGTTTTCTGCTTTCTACAAAAACACTACCCTGTTTTTGCCTATTTCTATACTGAATTTTGTCTGGATTATTAGCTACCTTCTAGACTGAATTAGGCTAATCTCTAAATACAAATATTGTAACTCTGTGTTTTATCTTTAAATGACCACTAGAATTACCTCCATTCGATATGTGTAAAACAAGTTACGTTAATTTTTTTATGATTGCGCAATTTGTATTATGAATTATGGGTTGTAACATTGTTTGATATGGTTTTCTCTGTGCAATTAGAATTGAAACTTATTGTGAATATAAAAGTTGTAATCTTAAGTCTTAATTTTGTGTAATAACTAGATTTATCTCGATCCAAATATTGCAACCTAAGATGTGATAGTTTTATCAAAATTTGTTTATGCTGAAAACTCATTGAAATAGTTCATTGGAGTATTATGAGTTGGTTTACTATAGGGATTGCATAGTCATTGATATTTGGGTATGAATTATGTGTAATCCTTGTGATAAATTGGTATCTTTGTGATCATTATTTCATATGAACATAAAGTAATATAAAGAGAAGATAATACTATGATGATTTCTCTGAAAACTTTGCGAAACCTGCTAGCGAAATTTATTGAGTACAATTGGTATATAGAGTTTCGAAAGTTTTGTGAAACCTGCGGTCGAAATTTGAAAAACTATATATGTATCTCTTCTCCTTATGATGGGGGAATTAAAAGAGGTGAAATGTTTGATGTGTTTAAGTTAAAAAGACTTAAATTTCATTTAAAAATATCGAATTTTGGTTTATTCTTCCAGACCCTCATACACTATTTTGATTCGATATTCTATTCATTTCTTTAAATACCAATTTTAAATTAGAATAATAAAGATAGAAAAAGTTAATAAATTTAAAGTGGTAATTGCATTTATTCTTTTTGAATTATTTGAGATAATGTGTATCTCTTGTATACTCTTTGATATCACGCTATTTGTATGCTAAAGTTGAGATTCCAATGCCTGATTACTTATTATACATGCTATTGGTCCCCCATGTACTTGCTCAATTTATGCCGACATCAATATCTTTGTTTTCAAGTGATCAGAGAGATAAGAGAGAATCACAAAGTAGAGCCCTTTGAGTCAAGCGATATAGATCCCTACTCTTTTCTGACCTGCATATATTGTTAAGGTATGTTGTTGTTGTGTTTTTTTTTTTTTTGATTTTGTACAAAATACCTATTATACATAAATAAATAATTGAAAGTCAAAGAGAGTCTTATATGTATATTTTTGTTTATATTGTGATTATATATCATGATGTGTTATTAGATGATCGGCAGAGCCATTATTACCTATTTATTTAATATTAGAGTTATTCTTTATATTTAATCAGGTTCATATTAACCCCATATGGCTAAATGTCACTAAATAAGGAAAATTCTGTCATTATTTTATTTGAAAAGAACCATCAATTTATTTTCTTTTAATATAAACTCGTTTCGTGTTATCACATACAGGGAGTGCGACTGTGGTGAGTCCAAATGTGGCATTTTAATCGTGTTGGTCGTTTTCGTATTTGCATGTCTATCCTCTTTTGCTTGGGGTGCGAAGCTTAGATAGCAGGTCGTCACAAGACTCATGTCTGCATAATTATTGTTATGGTGTGAGGTTCTCCAAGGAAAGTACAATAGTAGGGGGAAGTTGTTAAGTAAAACTCGCTCTTCCGTCTACTTGCCGGTTTGAAGGGGTATTCTGAAGGTCTGGGATTTACTTATGAGTAATAGTAGGTGGAGAGTGGGAAACGAAGGTCTATTCGCTTCTAGGAGAATACTTCGGTGGGCTCGGCTCTATTAGCTCAAAGAATCCATAGTGATATTCTCCCTAATTCAACTTAAGTGTATGTTAGTAGCTTTATCACCTCTAGAAAAGTCTAGGATTTTAATTCTCCTAGTTGACATCATTGAGGAGATTAGGGCAATCCCTATTTCTTGGGACTATAATTCGGGTGATCATATCTGCCGGACTGGAGAGTCATTGGGGATATACTCAGTTAAGTTAGCTTACCTGGCCCTTTGTGGGAGGGATGTATCTATGAATCCTATAGAGAATTGAAAGCAGATTTGGAGGTTGAGGTGTCAAGAGAGGGTCAAGTTTATGGTTTGGCTTTTGTGGCATGGCATTCTAATGACTAGTGACATTTGTTTCCATTGAAGGCTTGTAGTGAACGCTTAATGTCCTCTTTGCTAGGAATTACCTAAAACCTTGTGCCACCTCTTTAGAGATTGTGGGATAACTCAGCATATATGATCGAGAACTATTAGATCTCCTTATTTGACTAAACTTATGTTCTCCTTATTAAATCTTCCTGTTTATGCCATGCAGTTCATGAGAAGCTACCTTATGCTATGATTTTTTTATACACCTTGTGGTCAATTTAGATGAAGAAGTTCCATGTGGTCTTTGACGGAGGAGGGCCCCATCGATCATGTAATGGTTATGGCCAACAAGTAAGTAGGAGATAGATGGAGGGCATTCTTAAAGGAGTCTTCCACTTTCTTGCAGGTGGAGAAATGGATCGAATGAATTCCCTCTCCAATAGGGGTGCTTAAACTAAATACAAATAGATCGGTGAACCTTATTTCTGGATCAACAGAGGCGGGGGTCTGATTCATGATGGGTCTGGCTTGCGAGTGCGAGACTTCTTTTGTAAGTTGGGTATCACAAACCATTTTACAGCAGAGTTATGTGGAGTTAGGGAATGACTTATGTTTCTTCTTCATGCTAAGCTCTCCTCAGTAATCCTTGAGCAGTATTTGATGGGGATGGTGTTGGCTTTTAAGGGGAATTTTAATAATTATCATACGACCTATAACATCTTTCGAGAACATTACCAGCTAGTGCGGCATGTGAGGGTCGACTCAGTTCAATTCATCCCAAGGGAAGAAAATGCTTGTGCAGATATATTAAGTCACCTAGATCACTCAGTTCCACATGGGTTCCATGAATTGTTGTCTCCCTCTTAGGATTTGTATCCGAGCTTATCGCTGGACATTCAAGACTTAGTTTCATTTAGAAGTTAGTGATTTCGTCCCTTTTGTACCAAAAAAGAAAGTTTGAAATGAATTATGTAATAAATGAATAACTAAAGAATCAAATAAATAAAAAATCATTTATAACTATGTTCTCCCTTATTTCAATCGGGAGAAAGTGTTATCTACTCTTAATTTAGGAAAATTCTATGTTACCAAAATCAATTTTTTATGATATGGTATCATGATTATAAACTGAATATATTTGTGATAGGGCTTAACTAAGTGTAATATTTGTGATTGATTTTGTATTATTTTTGAATAAATATTACACTAATATTTATATTTTATGACATTTGATTTAGGAGGAGACTTATTATGGAAAATGAAGAAAAATGAGCTAAATTTGAACAATTTTGTAAAGTATGGAAAATTGGACAGCAATGCTCTTTCATTAGCACGTAGGCACGTGGATTTCAAGAGGCAAGCAAAAGGTTTTGAAGATTTACTGCAGTAAAAATTTCCTTTCCCAGTTACACATTTAAGAGGAAATTGGAGTGGACTTGGAATATTGAAGATTTTGAAGAATTTGATTCCATTCCTAATATTTAGGAAAAGAAATTTTTAAAAATATAAATTTTTTAGATATTATGTTTTAGAAATTTTACTTTTTACTTTTTACTTTCTTTTTATTTATTTAGTAGTTATTAGGGTTAGAAATATTTACTTTTTATAAATAGGAACAATTCTATTTTCTTTAGGGTTTCTACTCCTATATATATAGGAGTCTTCCATATTATTGGAGAGAACTTTTTGGAGGAGAACTTCTTGGAGGAGACAGCCGGGCAGCCCCCTTGGGGGTAGCACTATTCACGTCTACAGTAGCAGCCTTCAGCCGGGAGAGAAACTCTTTGTTATTTTCTTCATTCCTTAGGAGCAATAAATCATTTTTTATGAGTTTTCTTTTTATTATACTTTGTTTTTAATTTATTTTTTTAGTCAAAGAATTATTGAACCCTTGATAAATGATGATTGTGAGATCTAAATGATCTTATTTGCTTGATATTTGTGGGTATTTATTTAATCTCTATACTTAGTGTTTATGATTATTTTGACATTGTTAAATAGAGGTCTATGTTTAATAACTCTATAATAGTCTACTACCATTTAAAAATAACAAGGTTTGTGAGTTTTTAATGAAGTGGTAATTGACATAATTTTATGGCCTCGCAAACGATAGGATTTATGTCAAGAGATTAGGTAATCTAATTTAAATAAATCTAGGTTGGAATTTACTGATTAGAATTGGATCTCTCTAGATCTTAATGCTATCGGAACATTAAATCCAACGAGAGTCTCTTGGGTTATCTTTCGATTAGGGAAATGATTAATGATGGTATCTTGATTACCGAAAAAGTAAGGAGAGATTGGTCGCTTCGTGGTACTTAGCGGCTATAACCAATTTATTCGCATAATATCGAGTAATTTTTATATCGATAATCAATCAAATACATCAAGATGGAAATAACTCCTTTTGCTAGGTTTTCTTTCATTGATATCCATTCTTTTAATTGGCATTATTTAGTTGTTTTATTTTAGTTAATTTATTTATTTTTGTTAGATTTAGATCATCTCTCAAACCCCCTATATTTTCATTTTTCTTGAAAGAGATAAATCTACCGTTCCCTGTGAATTCGACCCTGCTCACCCTAGATTCGTCTTAGTGAAGTAGGTAATTTTATTTTTGGTTGTTTGACGACACACCAAATTTTGGCGCCGTTGCCGGGGAACGGTGTTAAGTGATTTATTTCTTTTAAATTTTGTTTCTTTTTATTTTTTTGAGACTAATATTTGCAGTGAAGTTACTGAAAATTTGTCAACGACATTGAAGAGAAGGATTTTAAACATTCGGACATGGCCAGTCAAAAGACTTTAAGGGAGTTGTTATTTCCTGATTTTAATGAACATGCTTTTTACAGTGATTTTTCTAATATTGAGACTCCCTATCAATTTGGAATATGGCAAGATGTTCCAACAAGGGTCAATGAGGTGAGTAATTCTTCTCTTGAACATAAAATAGATTCCCTAATTTTTATTGTGGAAAGATTTGTTGTAGGACAAATCCAACAAGTGAAAGCATGTGGTATTTGCTCAAACATGGGACATCTAACCGATAAGTGTCCCATTCTTTATGCCCCTACAACCAAGGATGGTTGGATCAACCAAACTTCAGTTATGGAAATTGGTCACAAGAGTTCCAATAACAACCACAATGCCGACCACAATTTCAATATCAGCAACCCTCTTCAAATCAAGGTATGTCTATAGAAGAAATTGTTAAAAGTTTGACTAACAGCACTCAATTGTTTCAACAGGAAACCCAACGGTTACAACAGGAAAATCAACGATTTCAACTAGAGACAAGAACCAGCATCTAAAACTTGGAAAATCAGATGTCACAACTGGCAACGACCATAAGTCGAATGGAGAAAAATAATGGGAAGCTAACCTCTCAATTAGAGATCGACCTAAGAGAAAATGTGAGTGTTATGGTGATCAAGAATGAAAGAAAATTGCAGGACAACTCATCGACAACTGAAGGAGATAAAGAGGCCGATCAAACCAAAGTATCAATATTAAATGAATCGGCCACGAAGGTAAGTGAGGAACTGAACAACTCAAATTTGAAACTAACTATCTCTCCTCCTTTTCTTAGTAGGTTGGCATATTCCGAGGAACAAGATGATGAGAAGGAGATGGACTTCACTGTTCATGACTCTTTTGTGCAAAATAAATTGGATTTTTGGTTTGAAGAGAATTTTACAAATAATTTTGCACAATGGGATAAATTAATTCAAGATAAACTCTCATATCGAAAACGATTTATGGTAGGCCATAAAGTCCTTCATTTCAATTTAAGATTGAAATTCATTCCAGGCAAGTTAAAATCAAAATGGACTGGACCGATGTTTGAGCGAGGTTGAAGCGAGAGGATCGTGTCGAGCCAAAGACACGAAACAAAGGCGCTTATTGGGAGGCAACCCAATATTTTTTTTACGATTTCTTTATTTTTATTTATTTATTTTTATTTATTTTAGCATAATTTATGATTGATTTTCAAAAAAAAAAAGAAAAAAAAAACCAGAAGTACTCGTTGCTTAAGGCGTGCCCACGCCTTAAGCCAAATCCATTTCTGCCCACACAGATGACATGGACAGCTTTGCTCCTTGCTTATGGCGTGCCCACGCCCTAAGTGAATTCCATTTCTGCCAAAGGAGCATACATTTCACTACATGACCAGAAGCACTCTTTATTTAGAGCGTGCCCACGTCCTAACCACACATCAATTCTGAAAAAAAAAAAAAAAAAAAAAAAAAAAAAAAAAAGAGAGAGAGAGAGAGAGATAGAGGCGAATTTCACTTCTATTTTAACACTTGCATTTTTATTTTTTTTAGAGTTTCTCTCCACCTTGAAGCCTCAATAATGGACTGAAATCTTGATAATTACGGCGTGCCCAAGTCATAGCTCTTTTCTCGAGTTCGTTGGAATTGTTCCTCCATTCTCCACTCTACCCTAGGGGAGTATTGTTCTCACATTTCTCTTTTATTTCTTTGTTCTTTGTTCTTTTATTTTATTTGATTTATTTATACATTTTTTTATCTCTCTTAACTTGAGCATACATTGAGGACAATGTATGATTTAGATGTGGGGGGATGTTAGGTGTTTTTCTCTTTGACTTGGTTTTTGACACTATATTTGTTTTTCTTTTATTAGTTTAAATTTGTTTCTTCAAATGGAAAAAAAAAATTGAAAAACAAAAAAATTTCCGAGCTTTTTTTTGTTGATGTATGCTATTTGGTTGGCTAGAGATATATGAAAAATGGCTTGTATCAATAGCTTTTTGTGCTTGAGATGGCTGCTCATGTTTTTAATAGTTTTTTTTGAATGATGAACATGCAAGATTTGTCACAAACCCTACTTAAAAAGTGAGGTTTTGAGCCATAAACGAGCAAATTCATTCTTTGTGCTCGATATTATTTTTCTTTATGAGTGATTATCACATTTGGATTGCACATTCTAGAACTTGCATTGTTATGCATTTCGAGACCATATATAGGATTTTATGCATTGAAATGATAAAGGCACTTAGCTTTTACCCCATTTTTGACTTTCTTAAAATCCATACCCTGATTTCATAAACTCTTAGTTACCCAATTTGAGCCTTTACCTTTTTACTTTTTTAAAACCCACTCAATACAACACCTAACCTTTGATTTTAGCCTTCATTTCAAACCCTAGTACCAAAGTTATATATATTTAATTACATGATTTTGGTTTTATGTTCGCCTCAATAGGAAGATGATAATTGGAATTTTGATATTAACATTTTCATGAAGATGATATATGTTCGAAAAAAAAAAGCAAGAAAAAAAAAAGAAAAGAAAAAGAAAAGAAAAAAAATGGATGAGAAAGAGAAGTATTGTATTTTGATTGAAAATTTATTTATACTTCAATTATGAAAAATTGAGAAATCATTTGACATCTTGTATATTGTTTGTTGTTGGCTATACATTTGAAGAGCAAGAACTCAAATTTTGTTTGTTGATTGCTTGAGGCAAAGATCAATCGAGATTATGAGAATTATGTAGTTAATTACATATTATTTTTGGTACACTTTAACCCTTGATATTCCCTTTTATCCTACCCTTAACTCAAGCCACGTTACAACCAAATAAAAGACCTTTAGATTGATGCATGAAATTCTAATTTTTAAGTGGTGGAGATTTGATATATTTGTAAATATATGGTAATGCCAATTCCAATGTGTTGATTTAAGTGTTATTAAAATATTCTTCACCATTTCGAGTGCATTAGAGTGATCCCTTGGAGAGGATTGTCGAATCTTGCTGTTTTGATTTCATAAGTGACTGTTGGGATATGTAGTGGTTGTTTTAGTACGGATCGCTGTGAAATATTTGTTGTTTCGATTGTATTTTTGGTTTGACTCTTATAGTAAATGTTGACTTGGACGCTTGGAAGAAAAAAAAATTAGATTGGATAGTTTAAATTTTATTTTAGTTAGAGATACTTGAGGACAAGCATCATCTAGGTGTGGGGGAATTTGATAGGGCTTAACTAAGTGTAATATTTGCGATTGATTTTGTATTATTTTTGAATAAATATTACACTAATATTTATGTTTTGTAACATTTAATTTAGGAGGAGATTTATTATGGAAAATAAAGAAAAATGAGCAAAATTGGAACAATTTTGTAAAGTATGGAAAATTGGACAGCAATGCTCTTTCATTAGCACGTGGGCACGTGGATTTCAAGAGGCAAGCAAAAGGTTTTGAAAATTTACTGCAGTAAAAATTTCCTTTCCCAGTTACACATTCAAGAAGAAATTGGAGTGGAATTGGAATATTGAAGATTTTGAAAAATTTGATTCCATTCCTAATATTTAGAAAAAGAATTTTTTAAAAATGTAAATTTATTAAATATTATGTTTTAGGAATTTTACTTTTTATTTTTTACTTTCTTTTTATTTATTTAGTTGTTATTAGGGTTAGAAATATTTATTTTTTATAAATAGGAACAATTCTATTTTCTTTAAGGTTTCTACTCATATATATATAGAAGTCTTCCATATTATTGGAGAGAACTTTTTGGAGGAGAACTTCTTGGAGGAGGCAGTCGGGCAGCCCCCTTGGGGGCAGCACTATTCACGTCTACAGTAGCAGCCTTCAGCCGGGAGAGAAACTCTTTGTTCTTTTTTTCATTCCTTAGGAATAATAAATCATTTTTTATGAGTTTTTTTTTATTATATTTTGTTTTTAATTTATTTTTCTAATCAAAGGATTATTGAACCCTTGATAAATGATGATTGTGAGATTTAAATGATTTTATTTGCTTGATATTTATGGGTATTTATTTAATCTCTATAATTAGTGTTTATGATTGTTTTGGGATTGTTAAATAGAGGTCTATGTTTAATAACCCTATAATGGTCTACTACCATTTAAAAATAGCAAGGTTTCTGTGTTTTTAATAGAGTGATAATTGACATAATTTTATGGTCTCGCAAGAGGTAGGATTTATGTCAAGAGATTAGGTAATCTAATTTAAATAAATTCAGATTGGAATTTACTGATTAAAATTGGGTCTCTCTAGATCTTAATGCTGTCGGAATATTAAATCCAACGAGGGTCTCTTGGATTGTTTTTCGATTAGGAAAGTAATTAACGATGGTATCTTGATTACCGAAAAAGTAAGGAGAGATTGGTCGCTTCGTGGTACTTAGCGGCTATAACCAATTTATTCGCATAATATCGAGTAATTTTTGTATCGATAATCAATCAAATATATCAAGATGGAAATAATTCCTTTGACTAGATTTTCTTTCATTGATATCCATTCTTTTAATTGGCATTATTTAGTTGTTTTAGTTTAGTTAATTTATTTATTTTTGTTAGATTTAGATCATCTCTCAAACCCCCATATTTTTATTTTCCTTGAAAGAGATAAATCTACCGTTCCCTGTGGATTCGACCCTGTTTACCCTAAACTCGTCTTAGTGAAATAGGTAATTTTATTTTTGGTTGTTTGACGACACACCAATTTGTGATAAATAAAGTCTATTAATAATAAATATTTTTTGATCAAATTTTGATTTTTAATAAATGTAATTCATTTATGATGATAAATTATTATTAATGATAAAAAGGCAATATGTATATATTACTTTACCGAATTACATATTTTAATACCACCAATTATGCGGGTCCCACACGTATTTATGACCTGTACAAAGTCAAATATAGAATCTTTTGCATTATTTAATGTAGGATCAAGTTTGATGACGTCATAAAGCATACGTCATCCGACCAGCTCATTCTCACGTCTCACCTCTCTCTCTCTCTCTCTCTCTCTCTTTCCACGAAGCTTGTCAGCTGAGAAAGGCGAAACCAACGGGCAATTAATATTAATTAATTAAAGATGGCCCATTAATTACAATTAACTTAATCTCTATCCCATAAATCCAGACATTTAAAAGGCTCATGCTCTCTCTCTTTCTCTATCTCTCTCTCTCTCTCATATGCCAATGTCTCGTGATTTGCAAACTTTACATAACATTTCTACCTGATTATATATAAGTTTATGGTTTCTATCCAAAAATAAAATAAAAAATAAAAATGATATGTAAATAGAATTCCCTCTTCTCCAAGGCGTCCATGGTAATATCTTAGACATCAAAGAGATGGTCAAATATTTGTTTTTGCTTGCCCGTTATACTCCCTTAAAGAAGAATAGGAATAGTATAAGATCGGTCCATGTGCATTTTAACAAAATGAGAGAGAGAACGTAAATTTATATGCCTTCAAACCGAGTAGGAAGCGATTGTTGTCATAACATTTCAGCTTATGAATATTATAATTTATATTTTGATTTGTCAAACCACTGTGTTTGACAATTATTTTTATTTTTATATTTATTTTGTAGTCTTTTAAAAATCATTAAGTGCTCTTTGTTTGCGTTGACATTGAGAGAATAAAAGACCACAATAATGACCTTGCTTGGTAACCAAAGACTCGAACCTCGGCCGAATGCCTGTATAAGGCAACAACCACCGGGCCAAGAGTCGCATGGTAATGGCCTTGCTTTAAAAAGGAGAAAAGAAAAAACAAGGCAGATTCGTATTTTACTTGGATAATTTTTCCTATCATATTTTATTCATAATAGTTTAGGATTATTGTTTTAAATCTTAAATTTAGAATCAACATTATAAAAGTATTGAAATTTTTATTTGAGTTTTAAAAATGATGAAATCGATTTTCAGAAATCAATTTTAAAATTATATTTTTTAATTTAAAAAAGGATTAAAATTGATTTTTAAAAAGTTAATTTTTATAAATGATGAAGAGCTGTTATATAAATATTTTTTTAATAATTTTTTTAAAATCAAAATTTAATATTTAAATTTTCTAAAATATATATTTTTACGATTTTTATTATAATTTTCACATAAAAAAACATAAGGGAGAGAACACTTTAACTAATTAATCATAAAAAACCAACTTGAAGTCAATTTTTGAAAAATTAATACTAAAATTGATTTTTATCAATTTTTTATTTTTTAAAAATAAAAAAAAAATTATAATTTTGAAATCAATTTTCAGAGACTCCATTTCAAAAGCCGATTTTGACTTTTAAGAAATCAACTTCATCGGTTTTAGAATTCGAATAAAAATTTCAACATTTTTATAATTTTGATTTCTAAATTTAATATTTAGAGAAATAATTCCAACAATTTTTTAATTTATGTAGTTTGTTTTTCTTTACCTTTTGTGCATAAAATTATTTGTAGACCTCAAAATTTAATTAGATATGTGATTTTATGGTTTTGGGTATTTCAATTTAGCATGCTTCCTTTAAGTACAATAACTTATGAAAATTTTGATAAATAGTAAGCATAAATATAGCTGGGATGGATGGCATGAAAGGTTGACAATCACATGATTGGTGAAAGGGGCAAAAGTATTATTAGTAATATTGATAATAATGATGATTATAAATATTTTATAAGCGCAATAAATGTTTTCCCTAATTCGTACATAGAAGTATTCTTGTCGTACTAAAATTAAATTCCGAAACCCTAATTTCTTAATTGAACTCAGTTATGGTACTTCCAGTTTCAACCGGGAAATTTTGTATTCATGCAAAAACTGCAGCCATACATGTACCTTCCCTATGAAATCCCAAGCAAAACTCTCATAACCAAACCAGTGACAATAACTTAAATTATATTTTATCGTCATGTGAACGTTTAAATGATTGCCTCTCTTATCTAGGAAAGTGTACTTCTTATATATTTTAGTAATATAGGATGACACTGTCCGATAGTTTAATGGCAAGTTGGTGTTTTTATATAGTTAAATCTGCTTCGAGTTTTGGCCATAAATGGAGGTGCATAAATATTAAAAGCAATGTGCTTGGGTGCGAGTTAGATGTACCAGGCCATATAGATTGAGAATTGAGAGAACCAAAAACACTAAGAGAGAAGATTTTCTTGAAAAAATGGTGAGAACTCCATCTGAGAAAAATGGAGTGAGAAAGGGTACTTGGACTCCAGAGGAAGATGCAAAATTGATAGCTTACATTAGGCAACACGGTCACTGGAATTGGCGCCAACTCCCAAAATATGCAGGTTTGTGATGCCCTAAAATTATATATTAAGGAAAATATTTTCATCAAGTATACATTTATATATATATTCAATTGATTGGCCTAAAAATCTAACTTGTTTCCCATAAAACTCTGTTATTTCAACGCAGAATTTAATCTTTTGAATTTTACTAATATCGAGATTGATGAAGAATCAATTACAATTTGATTCGTCAAGTCAACTCCCTTTCATCCTTGAAAGTTCAATGGATGTGTTGAAAGCAAATCTTAGGGTTCAAACCACAAAGATTCAACTAAATCGTAGCATTTGGATTATAGGAGTAATGCTGGAAAATTATTATCTTTCAAATTTTTAATATGCTTCATCTTGTTCATGATTAGGCCTAGCAAGGTGCGGAAAAAGTTGCAGGCTCCGATGGATGAATTACCTGAGGCCAAATTTAAAAAGGGGATGCTACACCGAAGAAGAAGATGATATCATCATCAAAATGCATGCAGAACTTGGTAACAAGTATGTTTCTATTAATACTTGTCCTTGTTTTTCTTTTACTTGTGTTTCTTCATAATCAACAAATGTATTTCCCTTGGAAAACATAATTAGTTTTTATGCATATTAGTTTGAGGCCTTAGACCAAATAGAACTTAGAAGTTTGATGCACCTTACAACTTATAGCAACAAAATATAATAGTATAGCAACCTTCGAAACAAGGTTTTTTCTTTTCGGTGTTAGTGAGAAAAAATAAAAAGGTATAATTTTAGGACATTGATCCCATTTACTTGAACAATCAGTAACGTTTTAAGAAGACACATAGTACTGTTCATAATTTAAAATAACGATTTATGTTTTGATTCTCATGCATCTTATTTTTGCAGATGGTCTCTGATTGCAGCTAAGTTGTCCGGACGAACAGACAATGAGATAAAAAACCACTGGCATACCTGCTTAAAGAAGAGAGTAACCAAACATGAACAAGAGAAATGTGAAGGAAAAGGGAGTTCATCTTGCACATCACAAAGTGAAGTTGACAAAATAGATGAAGAATTGGAAGTAAAAACCCAAGATGGTGTTAGAGAGCCTATGTCAGATCCTCTGATTTTCGAGAGCTCTCCATTGTCCCCCGTGCAAGTTGTTGATTGTGTTGAAGCTAATGAAATGAAGTGTTCACGTCATGATAGTTTTGCTCTTTCGGATCCATTTATGGTACATGATGATGATGATGATAGTTTTTGGACAAAGCCCTTTTTGGTAGACAACTTTGGGGCTCCAAATGAATTGTCAGCCATATCCATCCTGCAGGACCCTAGCCTTCCATTCTCAGACTTGTACTACCATGGGGGGAGTCTTGATTGCTGGTTTTTCTGACGTGTGATGTGGTGCGGATCAAGTTCAGGTGTTGTATACTCTGAAATACATTATTGATTGTACTTTTATGTGAAATGATGAGATTTGTCGATTTATATGAAATAATGAGGTTCAGCAGTCCCATCTTATGCTTCATTATTAAGTTAACATGCAATAATGTTTTACATAGCTCCATTCTATGCTCTATTTTACTGCTAGAAAATAGTCCATCACCAAAAAAATAGTCCATCACCAAAGGATTATTACCGATGGAAAAAATCCGTCGGTAATTGCAACGGTTTTGTGAGCGATTAAAGTGAGACCGAACGTAAAACGATGGTATAAACTTCCATCATATCAGCAATGGAATTATCAATGAAAATCAAAAATGGATAATTTCCGTCGGTAAGTCTGATGGTAATTCTATTCCTGAAACTCATTTCGGAGAGAATAGCGAGGGAACTAGAGAAGGCATAAATTCTGTCTGAAATCCGTCAGTAACGTAAATTTTACTTTAAATGAACGATGGATTTCACACGACAATTACCGTAAGAATATTCTCATCGGTAATCCATCGGTAAAGGGCTAAAAATAAAAACCCTAACTTATGAAAAAGCAGCCGCTTTGCTTCGCTTGCGTCCGTCTTTATCACTTTTTGTTTGTATCTCCGTGACCTCACTCTACCATTCACGGTAGTAAACCTTCATCCCCATGTGTTGTGACCGACGAAACAAATGAAGTCGCTGTTGCTGTTGCCGTCGTTCGTCCCTTGAGGTTCATCTCCATTTCTGTCTCTCTCTGTTTCATATTTTAGGGTTTGTTCGTAGAACATAGCAATCTTTGCTATGCATACATCATAATAATTTGCATTTTGCGATTTTCTGGGTTTAAATGCATGTCCAAATTTTGTAGGAGGAATCTAAAATAGGGGTTACAATCCTGTTAGGTCGAAATTTGGTACGACAAAACTCAAATAGTGGTAATACTCCTGTCTAGTCCAAATGAATTAAGAAATTTGGTAGCTTCAAATTTGTAATCTAGATATAGAAGTTTCATGCTTCGCTCTGGTCTGCAGATACCGTAAATTTGAAGTGCTGGGATTTGTTAACCATGGAGTGCTTGGCATTGTATATTGGATTATCCATAACTAAATGGTGCTGGCTTCCCTGGACTATGGACTATGACTAGGTCAATAAGCTTTAGTTTCTGTATAGAGAAATAAGAGACAATAATTAGAAAATCTCACCTATTCCCCCACTTGAAATGGAGTTCATGAATCAAGATTTGTTCTTGAGGAGTGAGATTAATGTGCTTGACATATGGTTTAAGTAAATTTCGCCTTCTCAGTCTGCAACTCTTTCTAGTCCTCTTCAATCCTATACCAATTGAAATAAAAGATGAAAACTATTGTCTTCAATCTCTTGAAAGATCAAATCAATCTTATGTTATTGTTTGTGCTATACCGGACCGTTTTGGTACCAAGTTCCAATACCCTTCACCATGACAAGCATCTCTCATACTCATCTCCTCAACATTTGCTCATAAATTTAAGTTTTTAATACAAAAGAATATTTTTAAAAGGAAAAAAAATTAGGATTTTGGTGAGAATAAAAAGGAAAATAAAGTGTTGTTACTCATCTCCTCAACATTTTCTTTTCCTTTTTTGTAAATATTTTTTCTTCACTTCCTTTCCCTTCCTCCAAATCTTTTTCCTTTTTCCCTCTGTCATACTTTCCTTTTATCAAATCTCTCTCTCTCTCTCTCTCTCTCTCTCACATTTGCACACTAAAAATTTTTTCAAATAAATTATATTTTTAAGGGGGTGTTTATTATTTGCATAATGTATATGCCATTGATGAGTAATAGTAAGTGTAAATGGGGAAGTAATATTATGTCGGTTCATAATTTTGGTTGCAGGCAGCATTCATCCCAACTGACATTGGCTACGGCTAATAGTTGTCACTCCCTACTCATACAGGTTGTTAATCCAAACGTTCACCCTTATGTTAGAATTAACTCTTTCTAAGCACTAAAACATTAGCTTAACTTTTTTCCACATTAAGCAACTATATGAAAAGGATATTTTATATTTTGATACTCATGTTGCTATTGTTGAGATTGTACTTTACGATGTTTTCTCATGCCTCTACAAATTTAAAATACTATAGCTTATGACAAACTTTCATCCTTTTCATCAATAATTTTGTATTATATAATTTTGAAGTCGCATTTTATTGCATAGCCACAATTTAGAATGCATTGCTTGGGTTAACCATGGATCGACACGACATAACTAACTTCTTTCCTTTATGTAACCCTTTAATCAGCACATCCTCCAACCAATAATTACAATATCATGCCACGCTCTCTCTCTCTCTCTCTCCTTCTGATTTATACATTTTAAAGGGGTAAATTTTTTTAACTAATCATACTTATCTCTTTGTGTACTTTCTAACAATTATATGCTACTTTCCAAACCGCGTTTCATTGTAGCCAAAATTCATTTACTTCTCTTCACCTTCATTTCTTCCTACCTAGACCATGAAATTTGAATAGTTATTTTGCGACCTTGTTATACCAAGTTTCCATCCTTTCCATCATTTGTCTTCATATTTGAAATATATTTCTTTATATAATTTTAATATTTGCAAATGAAATTTGTTATATAGTGTCTACTTCGATAATGGGTCCATTGATTGTAGTTGGATGTATCATCGCCTAGCTAATGGATACTTGATAGATGAATTTGTTGAGGGTGTTAATGAGTTTTTGGATTTTTCCTGCTCTCAACCTAACTTCATGGATGGAGTCAATATTAGATGTCCTTGTCATAAGTATCACAACCATAAATTTTGTAGTCGGGATGAAGTCACAAATCACTTATTTTCAAGAGGGTTTGTTAATGGTTACATCATTTGGGTTTCTCATGGAGAAGTGAGAAATAGAGAATACATTGAAGGGCAATTATCTAGATGGAGACAGGATGATGAGACTCCATATAGGTCCATGATTGTCAATGCATTAGGCCCTCAACATGATTGGAATTCTATTTATGATGACATGAATGCAGAGAATACAGACGGTCTTAATCTTGATGCAACATTATTTCATGACTTGCTTAAAGCTGAAAAACCATTATGGGATTGGTGTAAAATGCTGACAACCTTGTCAGCTGTAACTCAGTTGTTAAATTGTAAGTCCGAGTTCAACATGAGTGGAGCACATTATGATCGCTTAAATAGGATTATTCAAACCATATTACCCGAAAAATCAAAGTTGCCAACAACTTTCTACAAAGCAAAGAAACTTTTGAAAAATTTAGGATTTGGGTATGAAAAGATTGGTATTTGTGAAAATTATTACATGTTATACTATCAACAAAATCGGGATAAGTAGAAGGGTGTTGTCTACGGTCATCCTCATTATAAAATAAGAAATGTTGTTAGTGGAAGATGAAAAGAAGTCCCAAACAAGGTGTTATGATACTTGCCTCTTACACTGAGATTTCAAAGGCTTTACATGTCAAGAGCTATATCAGAGCGCATGACGTGGCATACTAAGAATGAACGTAGTGACGATAAAGTTGTTTTACACCCGGTCCATAGTGAAGCGTGTGAGCATTTTGATTCTATTCATCCATCATTTACCTTTGAATCTTGAAATGTGCATTTAGGGCTATGCACAGATGGATTAAATCCTTTTGGTCAGTTACCATTCCATACTATTATTGGCCAGTATTTATAACTGTGTACAATTTGCCTCCTTCTATATGTATGAAGCAACAATTCATTTTCCTGAGTCTGATTATCCCAAGCCCAAGAAATCTGATAAAATATATTGATGTCTTCTTGAAACCTTGGATTGAAGAATTGAAAATGTTATGAAATGAAGGTGTAAACACCTATGATATTTCAAGAAAACAAAACTTCTATGTGAGGGCAGCACTTTTATGGACAATAAGTGACTTTTCTGCTTATGCGATATTGTCTGGTTGGAGCACTCATGAAAAGTTAGTCTGTCCTTATTGCATGGAGCACACAAAGTCATTTGTGCTAGAGAATTGTTGAAAGACAACATTTTTTTATTGTCATCGTCAATTTCTTCTTATTGATCATCCTTATCGAAAATAAAGGGATAAATTTTAAAAAGAAAAAGTTGAGAATGCTAAGCCGCCTCCTAGACTGTCGAGTGAGGAGATGTTTTATTGAGTATCTTGTCTTCCGGATATTATATATGGCATAAAATATGGTAAACTGACTATTCAAGGCTTTGGGATCAAGCACAATGGGTGAAAAGAAGTGTATTTTGGGAGTTGTCTTATTGGAAAACACTTCTTCTTTATCATAACTTGGATGTCATGCATATTGAAAAAAATATGTTTGAGAATGTCTTCAACACTGTTATGGATGTCAAAGGAAAGATGAAAGACAGCGTAAAGGTAAGACTGGATCTAGGGTTGTATTGCAAACAACCAGAATTAGAATTGAAGGTAATTAATGGGAGGACTTGGAAGCCCAAAGGTTCATACACATTAACTAAAAATCAAATATTTGATGTATGTCAATGGGTGAAAATTTTGAAATTCCTAGATGGATACGCTTCAAACTTGGCTTGATGTGTGAGCTTAGAAGAGGGCAAATTTTATGGGATAAAAAATCATGACTATCACATCTTTGTGCAAAGATGCCTTTCATGACCTTGTGCCTAACGCTGTTTGGGATGCATTAACAGAATTCAGTACTTTTTTTAGAGACTTATGTGTGACTAAATTGCGTGTTAAGTATTTGGAGTTATTAAAAAGCAATATAGTTGAAACAATATGCAAACTTGAGAAAATCTTCCCCCTTCCTTCTTTGATAGTATGGAGCATTTGCCTGTTCATTTAGCATATGAAGCGAAGGTTGGAGGACCCATTCAATACAGATGGATGTACCCGTTTGAGAGATACTGTTTACAACTTCTATTCAATTGACACGAATTTAATAAATTTTCTAATTACACTAAATTATTGTTGTTTCAACTTTGTTCTGTCATATTATATGAGAGATACGTAGCTTTTGATATCTTGCATGATTACATCAAAAAAGGAAATTCTTCTTCCTTGGTGGTTTCAAAAACAGAGTGTTACTATGAATCGTTGGAAGTCTTTTTTTTTCTCTTTCCTCTTCATGCCTGAACATGATGCTTGAATCTTGGTGCAAGAAGTTTAACTCTTGGTCCCTCTCTCCTTTGGGACAATATTCTCCAACTATTCTGTATATTGAAGTATTTGGACTGACACGATGCTATGTCTTTTTCTGCAACTGTTCTTCTATTTGCTTAGAGGTTTTCTAAACCCTAAGCCTTATATCAAAAAGCTGCTGATAGTTGAAGAAATCAATGAGTCGAATGCTGTTTTGAGTTGTTACATTTCTGGTCAAAATTGTCTCAGCCTGTGCAGTTTTGCTAGGTAAAGTGTTTAGCTTTTGCATGGTATTGATCCCCACCTCTCATTGTGGTTATGATATCACATATCAACCTATGCCTTAAGAATAATCATCTTCAGCATTTGACAGAGTTGAAATATGGTACGAGGTAGAGGATCAACCTCTAGGGGGAGTTGTAGGAGAGGTGGTGAGAGCAGTTGAGGGTCATTACCTGTAAGTAATATCCTCATCACCATTGTGCAACCTGAAGAGTCAACAGCTGATGATGAGGCTAATGTCGGTTCCTCTTCCCCTCAAGTTAGAGGGCCAAACCATGGGACTGAGCTCGCACTTAATCCGGAAGGTAGAACCTTCATTGAAGCGGCATATCATATATAAGATAATTATTTCTTCTATTTGTATACTTTTCTCATCTTAATCATATTTCATGTGTGTAAGGAATACTAATGCAATAATTTTTTGGTCAATAGCTTTCTTAATCCTAAAGTCGTTTGTTCAATTACTGAAGATATTAAGAGACGTATTGTTGGCGTATGGTCTACTTGGCACATGGTGCCAAGGGATATCAAAGAAGGGCTTTGGGAGAAATTTTAGATATCAATTTATTTCCTTCCCCTTATTGACTCAAGTAAACTCAACTAGATCATTAGCACAATATCAAGTGTATTCACAAGATCACTAGCCAGATTGATGAGAAGCGATCATGCACAAATTGGGCAATGTTTGAAATATCAGATAAGAACAAATTGTATTTATAAAAATTAAAGAAAATTATAATTGCACTTCTAGTGAGTATTTTTCCTATGATACATAGCATGATTCATTATATTCCAAAATGGATGAGACCAATTAGATTGCACTATTTGGATCTTAATCCTATTCAAAAGAGCTGGTGATTTAATATTTGTGAAAAATAATGTACTTTAATCTTTTTTTTTTTATTTCCATGAATCATTTTGAGTATTGTCCTTTTTCCTTATTTTTCCTTGAGCAGGAAAATTTTGAATCATGATTGCACATTAAACATTAAAGTCATTAACAAAAAACATATGGTAGATAAGGAATCCAACTGTGTTAAACACTTATCACTCCTAGGACAGAAGCTTGTGAATAATGCATTTTCACATGGCAAAGGACTATATGCACCGTCACGATGGGAATGTCAATTTATTGGCATGGATGCAGCCAAAAAAATGTCAACTCTGAGGATTCATGAGAACTGATTGGATATAGGCCAAAATTTCAAGGAGGATTCTTTTCAATTACATCAATATTCCAGGTCTTAATGCAGTACAAAAAAACACGATTTTAGCTACGAAACATTTTTTGTCTCTAATGACGCGTCGCGAAAATTTAGCGATGAAAAATACATATTCGTCGCTAAAATAACGACGGATTTAGCAACAAAAAAATTTCGTCGTTAAAATTAACAATGAAAATATATGATCCGTCGCTAAATTTAGCGGTGGATATTTAATTTTCGTCGCTAAATTTATAATTTATATCTTTCTTGATTATTATATTAATAATATATTAATAATATATTTTTTATTTAATTAGCGATGATTTGAAATCCGTTGCTAATTTATAGATTTTTTATTTAATTATTATATTAATATATTTTTTATTTAATTATAATTTAAATTTAGCGGATCCATCGCTAAGCAGAAGTGAGCAAAGGCGAAGAATGTGCCCCAACCCGATCCGACCCGACTGCTGGCCCACGCTCACGCTCCGGGACTTGCCATGCTCCACCTCACGCTCTTGCCCCTACACCCCCACCCAAGTCCGCGCCCACCATGCGCCTGCCCCTATTGCCTCATGCCCATGCCCTTTGGGAAAAATCCCTCAAAAATTCCTCCCACATGCCTCCCTAATGGATCGAACCTATGCACACACGTGAAAATAAATAAGTACCCAACCACCGGATCGGAAATTAGCTCTAATCTTAATCTTTTTTTTTTTACTTATTATCTTACTATAAGATTTTTCTAAAAGTAATAAAAATCATATAAAATGATTTAAAAATATTTATTAGTTTAAAAATAATAATGTTAGTTTACTCTAACATTTGTTATAAAATAATAAAATGTTAATTTAAAATAAAAGAATAAAAGATTTAAAAAAATAAAATAATTTTATTCTTTAAAAAGATATAATAAAAATAAAATATAACATATTAATTAAAAAAATAATGATATTTTAACAAATAGTAAAATGCTAACTTAAATATAAAATAATAAATGAATTAAAAAATAAAATAATATTAATCATTAAAAAGATAAAATAAAATAAAATAATTTTTTATAAAATAAAAAATAATAAAATGATAACTTAAAATAAAATAATATTATTTTTTTAAAAATATTAAACAATAAAATATAATACTAATTTAAAATATTATAAAATAATAAATATGATTAGTTAATATAATTTAATAAAATAAAACAATAGAAAATGCTAATTTTAACAAAATAACAAAATAAAATAAAATATAAAATGCTAATTTAAAAGAAATTAAGTTTAGCGACGGATTGTGGAGTAAGTCACTAAATTAGCCACGAATTTTTTAAATCCGTCGCTAAGTTAGCGACGGATTCTAAAATTCGTCGCTAAATTTAGCAATGAATTTGGTAATTCATCGCTAAAATAAAATAATAAATTTATTGTTTAAAAAAAATAATATTATTCTTCTAAAAAATAAAATATAAAAAAGAAAATATTCAATTCACTTAGCGACGAATTACCAAATTCGTCACAAAATTTATTCTTTATTTAATAATTATTTTAAAATATTATTTTATTTAATAATATTTAAAATTTAGTCACGAATTTCGGGATTCGTCACTAAATTTAGCGATAAATTCTAAAATTCATCGCTAACTTTATTTTTATTAAATAATTATATTAATATTATTATTTTATTTCATTATATTTCAAATTTAGCGATGAATTATGTGATTCATCGCTAAATTTAACGACGGAGAGTCAAATTCGTCGCAAAATTTATTTTTATTCAATAATTATATTAATATTATTATTTTATTTAATTATATTTCAAATTTAGCGACGAATTTCTGTTTTCGTCACTAAATTAATTTAATATTTTCTTTTTTATATTTTATTTTTTAAAGAATAATATTATTTTTTAAAAAAATTATTATTTTATATTATTTTATTATTATTAATAAAATGTGAACGTAAATTAATAAATTAAAAAAATCATATTAACAAATCATATTTTAATAAAAATATTTATTATTAATAATTCTATTAATAATATATTTTATTTAATTATATTTCAAATTTAGCGACGAATTTCGGAATTCGTCGCTAAATTCCGAAATTCATTGCTAAATTGATTTATTATTTAATAATTATATTTATATTATATTATATTTTATTATATTTAAAATTTAGCAACGAATTCCCAATTTCGTCGCTAATTAGTGACAAATGGGCAGCAGGGCCTCCGCAGCTCAGACGTGCGAAGGTGCCGCGCAGCCCTTGCGCGGCCCTGCTGCGCTAAGGGGCCGCCGCCCCTTCGAGGCCCAGACGCGCGAAGGGGCCGCTGGCCCCTTTGTGCCTCCGCCGCGCGAAGGGGCCGCTGTCCTCTTTGCGCCTCCGCCACGCGAAGGGGCAGCAGCGGCTGCACGGCCCAGATGAACCTTTGTGCCGCGCAGCCCCTGCGCGGCCCTGCTGCGCGAAGGGGACGCGGCCCCTTCGAGGCCCAGACGCGCGATGGGCCTGCTGGCCCCTTTGCACCTCTGCCGCGCGAAGGGGCAGCATTGGTTGCGCGGCCCAGACGCGGGAAGGTCCCGCACAGCCCCTTCGCGGCCCTGCTGCGCGAAGGGGACGATGGCCCCTGCGCGGCCCATCGTGGCCCATTGGCCTGGGCCATTGATGGGCCCGGCCCGGCCCATTGGAACCGGGTCAGTCCAAAAATTTAATGTAATTGATTTTTTTTTAAAAAAATTTTTTAGAAATGTTATTTAAAAAAATGTTTTTATAATATTGTTTTAATAATATATTAGTTATTTATAAATCTTTTTTATGTGTTAGGTTTTGCGATTCTCAAATATTTAGATTGGAAGCTGTTACTGGTGTTGATATCGGACTCTATCGGTGAGTTATTAATTGGTGGTGAAAAAATGTTTTATTATGTACTGTAATGATGTTAAAATGCAATTTATAGTAAATTTTATGTGATAATTGATTATGAGAATTATTAGATTAACAATACTCAGCAATTTATATTAAATCTTATATCGATTTGTTAAATAATCAATATTGTTAAATGTTTAATATTTAATAATTTATTAAATTTTATGATAATATTTAATGTTATTGTAATAATGTAGTTAATTTGTTTCATATTAATTAAGTTTATAATATTATTTATTATTATATTTAATTTTTGTGAAATTAAGCTTTGTATTAATGATGATTTGAGTTTTGTACAATTAACGTTATTATTTATTGTTATATGAATTTAGTTGGAAATATTGATAATATTACTTTTGATAATTTAGTAGTTTTGTTTGTAATTCTTATTAATATTTAAAAAATTTTAAATTGGGAGACAGGGAAAATGCAGAACGAAATTTATAAGAAGAACTTATCTGATCGTCGGGGTTTAACTGATGAATTTATTTTTGGGTTGGAGCAATTTTTAAATTTTGCTTGTACTCAAGTTGATTTTATGGATGGGAATAAGTTAAGGTGTCCGTGTAGAAGGTGTCGGAATGGTAAATTTTTGCAGTGTGATAAAATTAGGGAACATCTTTGTAGAGTTGGTTTTACCCCGAATTACTATAATTGGACATGCCATGGTGAACCATTCATTTCTGATGAGGAGTTTGGACGAAATAGACAATTCTCAGTTAGTGGGGATCGGAGTTATTATGAACAATTGAATCCGTATCAGAGGATGGTAATTGATGCAGTGGGTCCGAATATTGTTCCCGATCCAATCGCTGCAAGTTCTAGTTTTGCTCCAACATTTGAACATGGGTATACTAGTTATGCATCACCATTGGAGGAGGTAGAAGTATCAGTTAGTGGGGATCGGAGTTATTATGAACAATTGAATCCGTATCAGAGGATGGTAATTGATGCAGTGGGTCCGAATATTGTTCCCGATCCAATCGCTGCAAGTTCTAGTTTTGCTCCAACATTTGAACATGGGTATACTAGTTATGCATCACCATTGGAGGAGGTAGAAGTAGTAGGTGTTGATGAAAATGTGTCAAATGATTCATCTCTCCAATTTCAAGAAGTCTTAAGAGCTGCAGATAAACCTTTGTGGGCTCGTTGTGACAGTCACACTAAACTATCTCTAACCGCAAGATTGTTGAATGTCAAGGCAGAGCATAATGTGTTTGAGAATTATTTTAATGATTTTGTTCAAGTTATTGGAGAAGTATTGCCGCGTGATCATATTATGCCCAATGACTTCTATAGTATGAAAAAACTTGTAAAAGAATTAGGTCTTCCAGTGCAGAGAATAGATGTTTGCAGAGATGCTTGTATACTATTTTGGGGAGATGATAAAGAAGCAGATTTTTGTAAATTCTGTAATCAAAGTAGATACAAGAGTTCTCGGAGGTCGGGTCGTAATCAGCAGCATAAATCATACAGACAAATATTTTATTTGCCTTTCACTCCTAGGTTACAAAGACTTTATGCATCTGAGACCACTGCTAAACACATGACCTGGCATGCAAATCATGAAACAGAAGATGGGTTAATGTGTCATCCTTCATATGCAGAAGCGTGGAAATATTTTGATGAGTTCGCGAGAGAGACTCGAAATATTAGATTAGGTCTCTGTGCTGATGGATTTGCTCCATTTGGCAAATCAGGAAGAAATTATTCATGTTGGCCAGTTATCTTAACTCCGTATAATCTTCCACCCGGTATGTGTATGAAGACACCGTATATGTTTTTAACATTGGTCGTGCCTGGCCCGCAAAATCCAAAGAAATTAATAGATGTTTACATGCAACCATTGATTGCGGAGTTGAAACAACTATGGGATGAAAGTGTTCCTACATATGATGTTCATAGTAATCAGATGTTTGTAATGAAGGCTGCTATTCTTTGGACCATTAATGATTTTCTAGCGTATGGTATGTTATCGGGATGGAGTACCGCTAGGATTTTAGGATGTCCAATTTGTTTGGAGAGATCAAAATCATTCAGATTGAAACATGGGAAGAAAGCGAGTTATTTTGATTGTCATAGACAATTTTTACCGTTAAGTCATAAATTCAGAAGAAATAAAGAAGAATTCACTAAGAATAGAATTGAAAGAACACCTCCTCCTCTGAGATTAACCGGTGAACAAATTTGGCATAGAGTCATTAACTTTCCATCTGTTATTGAAGAGCCACATGGTACAACATATGGCTATGGACATTCGCATAAATGGACTAAACGAAGTTTATTTTGGGATTTACCGTATTGGAAGACTCAGTTGGTTCATCATAATCTCGATGTAACGCATATCGAGAAGAATATCTTTGATAATCTGATAAATACAGTGATGGATATTACTAGGAAAACGAAAGACAACTTGAATGCAAGAAAAGATATGCGACTCCTTTGTAAACGACCCATTCTTGATGTCGATGAAAGTAGTAGGGGACCAAAACCGAAAGCAGTTTATACATTGAATAAGGATCAAAGACGACTTGTTTGTGAATGGTTGAAATCATTGAGATTTCCTGATGGTTATGTCTCAAATCTTAGAAGATGTGTCGATTTAAAGGAATGTAAGTTAATTGGTTTGAAAAGTCATGATTGTCATATATTTATGGAAAGACTAATTCCTATTGCTTTTAAGGAACTCTTACCGAATTTTGTTTGGGGTGCCATTACGGAGCTAAGCATTTTTCTTCATGATATTTGCTCGTCAGTGTTGAAACATTCACACATGGAGATGTTAGAGAGAGAGATTCCAATCATTTTGTGTAATTTAGAAAAAATATTTCCACCATCATTTTTTGATTCCATGGAACATCTTTTGGTTTACTTGTCATATGAGGCGAAAGTTGGAGGTCCTGTCCAATTTAGGTGGATGTATCCATTTGAAAGGTGAGTTTTTCATCTTTTTTTCTTCGTTATGAAGGCATATAAATTTTGTAATTTCATTACATATAATTTTCTAAAACATTTTGTTTTATTACAATTAGATTCCTATATCATTTGAATAAGAAAGTTAAAAATAAGGCACGTGTTGAAACCTCTATTGTCAATGCATATATTATGGAGGAAGTAACAACGTTTGCATCATATTATTTTGAGTCTCACGTTCAGTGCAAGAGGTGGAGAACGGGAAGAAATGATGAGGGTCCTATTGATCCCAATTTGAATTCATTCTCAATTTTTAACTACCTTGGTCGACCAAGTGGATCATGTAAGCGTAGATATTTAATTGATCAAGAATGGCGGGCAGCCCACACATATATCTTACTGAACTGTCCAAAAGTGACACCATTTTTCGAGTAAGTGTATAGTTTTTATTTTATGTATTTCTTATGTCGTACATTATGTGTGTTAAAATTTATTTCCTTTGATGGTAGAATTTTCCAAAACGTATATTCTCAACTTTCGAGACATGAGTTTGATCGTTACTGCGATGAAGAATTTGTACCATGGTTCAAAAAATATGTAAGTAGACTATCAATTATTTAAATATTTATGATAAAATATATTAACATATTTATTTAACTTTAGGTCCATGATAATCAAGCTCAACTTCAGCAAGAATTGTTAATCCATCTGTCATGGGGTCCAAAAGCAATGGTACGAACTTGGCCATCCTATTTTATAAACGGGTATAATTTTCATACTGAAGAATATGGAGTGGGCAAAACGACAATGAATAGTGGAGTTTGTGTTCAGTCATCCAATGATGGTGGAGGTCAAAATGATTTTTATGGTTTGTTGGATGAAATTGTTGAAGTAGAGTACCCTGGGCCAACATTATGGGTTGTTTTATTTATGTGTCGCTGGTTTGACCCTGTGAAAGGGATGAAAGTGCATCCACAGTTTAATTTGGTTGAAATAAATCATAAGAAATTGTATAAAAGATATGAACCATTTGTGTTGGCACAACAAGCGATTCAAGTATTTTATGTTTCATATCCTAGTTTGAAACATGACAAAATTGATTAGTGGACTGTTTTTACAATGAAAGCACGGAAAAAAATTGAAGAATATTGGGAAGAGACAACATATCAACAAGAGCAAGTTGTCAATACAGTTCAGACAGAGGAATATAATATTCTAACATTACGAGATCCTAGTAGAGTAGTGATAGATGTGAATGCAAGTGAAATTCATGAAGAAGATGATGAAGAATCTAATTTTGAGACAAATGATGAGGATTCTGGTGAGGATGAGGAAGAGGATGATGAAAATGATGTTGAAGAGTCTAATTTTGAGACGCAGGATGACGATGAGGATGACAATGACGATTTTGATTTTTGATGACGGGTAAATTTTGTTCTCTTCATATAATAAAAATCGGATATTTATCTTGATATATGATAATATATTTTTTTTAAGTGGGTAAGTTAGTCGACACGTATAATTTGCAAATTTCTTTACTCAATTTCTTGTTTATTTAATGTCTCATTCTTAAATTTATATATTGGATTTGTTAATATACTATCATTTTTTTTCTATAGGTCGTTAGAGAAAATTTCTTCACATATTGGAACCTTGTTTCGTCGGCACTAATTTATCAAATTAAATATGGTAAGTTTATTCATGTTCTTCATTATGTATATGATGATTATGCAATTTACATTTTTTTGGTTAAAATGTATTATGGTTGACAGTTTCGACGTGACCATAGACGCAATTCTGATGGAAATTCACGCTCTTCACCATCGCAGTCCGTTTCGGCAGCTTCGCAATCGCATTCCCTTGCCGGCAATGTACCTTCGCCTCCCCCTTCTATGGCAGGCCCTTCACATTCTCAACACATCGCTAGCAATGTACCTTCTGCAGTCCCTTCGGTGGAACAGTCGTATGCCGATAGAGAAGACAATCGAGAGTTAATAGCCCCTTACGGAGATTCGTAAGTACAAAATTTTAAATTTATAGATGTATTATTTCTTTTATTTATGAAATAATTTCTTCTTTTAACTATCATATTTATTTAATATTGTTTGTTTGAAACTTTACGATAGATTTACAAATTCTGTACATGTTATTCACGAGCTGAATAGAATTGTGAATAATCATTGGGGAGGGCCTTCGATGTCTTACACAAGCACTCCGGATGAAACAAAAGAACTATGGTGGAACGAGTTCAAGGTAAGTTATCCCAATCAGTTTATATATGAAATTAAGTTAATAGCTTTATAAGTTATTGGTTTCTTTCCATTGCAGCGAGTATTCACTTGGGACGAGACTAAAGAGTTGGAAGTAAGAAGGATTTTCAAGAAAAAATGTGGCGATCACATTCGACACGTTTTAAATCATGCAAAGAGACATGTAAAAAAGCCCAACTGCATCACCGAGCAAAATTGGGGTAGGATTCTGAATTTTTGGGAATCGGAGGAGAGCCAACGAAGGAGTGAGCAAAATAAAAAAAAATCGAGCTTATAATTCAGGGGAATCGTCTGCGACGTATGCGGGAGGCTCGATCACTATCGGTGAACATAGAAATAGATTGGTAATTTTATACAAATATTAATTTTTTTATCTAATTTAAAGTATATCATTATTTCTAATAGTGTTTTTTTATTTTAGGCAAAGGAAATGGGGACCGAGCCTTCATTCATAGAGACTTTCACGCGCACATTTCAGAAAAAAAGACATGACTTGGAGCGGGGAGAGAGCTAGAGCAATTAAGGTTTGTAATTTCAAATTTTCCAATTACTTTATGTACATTTTCAATGTTGATATGAACATTTTATGTTGAGCATATCATAACAATGTAGGAAGATGAATTATTTATGTTAGTCTCTCTCAAATTTATTTTTATTGTTGACTTGATTCTTTGATTTCTAATAAATTACTTGCTACAGATTCTCTTTTATTTTTTTCCTAAAATTTCAACTTATTCAATGTTAATATGAATGTTCATAATTTAGATCCTATATAGTGTCATGATTTATGTTACAAAATTTTTTATTTTTCTTGATTATGTGTTTGCATTATAATGTTATTGTAAATTTATTTTAATTTTTCTCATGACAATGTAGGAGAAATATGATGAGCTAGCATGTAGAAGTTCGAGTGCTAGTGATGATGCTGGCGGATCTGAGCCATCTGTTGATAACATGAATACATGGCTCGAGGTGACTGGTGGACGAAAAGGGAGTAGAGTAGTTGGGCTAGGTTCTTTGAGCAGAACATACAAAATCGCCGGTTCATCTTCTTCCACACCACCAGCATTTAGAGCACAAACAAATCAATTGAATGAAGAGGTGAGCCATTTGAAGGACTGCTATTGCAAAGAGATCAGGCATTCAGTGAACTTCAAGCAAAGCACACGCAAGAATTGCACGAGGTCCGCACGCAGCAAATGTTAATCATACAGTATCTTCAGTTAGTCTCCGCTCCGAATCAGATTCCCCCTTCTATTTCTCCTCCTGATAATGCTTGCGATGGTGATGAGGGTGATGATTTCTTTGATGATGATGATGATGATGGTGATGGTGGAGGTCATACTTGAAATTGTGAACTGTTATGTTACTGTTACATTGATTTTTTTTTTAATGTATGGTTATTGATATTTCGATATTTCGTTTTAATGTTGCTTTTTTGTTTGATATTATAAATATGATTGCTTGTTAAATTTTTAATTTATTGATCTTATTGAATAGGTAGTTATAAATATGAGTATAAATTGTTTAAATTTTATATTAAAAACGATTTGGATGATAATATTACTGATGAGGTTGGGTGAGCAGGTAAATTTGTTCAAATATGTTAATAAAATTTGTATTCGTTGTAAAATATATATTCGTGACAAATTTTGTTCCAGAAAATAATGCACATGGTGATGTAAATTTTGATTTGCGACGAATTTTGCAACGAAAAACATTCGTCGTCGATTTGTGAAAAATTATTTTTCGTTGGTGATTTGCGACAAAAAACTTATTCGTTGCAAAATTAGCAACAAATATTGTTTCGTCGCAAAATTTTGGGACGAAATAAGATTCGTCGCAATTTTGCGACGAAATAGTATTCGTCGCATATTTTGCGACGAAATAGTATTCGTCGCTAAATTTTGCGATGAAATAGTATTCGTCGCACCTTTTCCGATGAATTTAGCGACGAATTACTTTTCGTAGCAAAGTTTGTAATAAATTTTTTTTCGTTAGAAATTTTGCGACGAAAAATGTATTCGTCGCAAAATTTGCGACGAAATTGGTTTCGTTGCAGAATTTGTGACAAATATTGTATTAGTGGCAGATTTGCGACGAATATTTTTTTCGTCGCAAATTTCGTTGCAAATTTGCGACGAATTTCGCAACATATAAATATTTGTTGCAAATTGTTGCGACGAATAATTAATTTTTCGTCGTAAATTTTTGCGACAATCTATTAGTAACGAAAAAATATTTGTTGCAAAATTCGTCGCAAATATGTTTTGCGACGAATTTTTCTTACAATTTCGTCCCAAATTTTATCGCAAAATTTGTCTTTTTTTGTTGTGATATAATAAAAATTTCTGTGGGATGAGATTTATTGCACAAAAATAACTATTATGGCTAAATATCTCTTCCTAATGTAATCATTTGTATCCCAATATATAATTTCTATTATAATTATGGCAGTTGTGATTATACTCTAATTAATTAAAAATTATATTGACCATCAGAGTATTTTACTATGTGCTTGTACTGTATAAAATATATAAAATTTAATTTTAAATGCAATAATTATTTCTTTTGCATTTTATCAATTTTGTATTTGGCCTTATGTACAAAAAAATATTTTCCAAAAATTTTTTATGCATTTATAAAAGTATTTTACCAATTTTATACTTATGTATGTACAAAAAAAAAATTATGCATTAAAAATTTAAATAAGATTATGCAATTTAAAAAAAAAATCCAGAATGCTTGCATGAATAAAAAAAATGAGGCACACATTGGAGCTCACCTAGAATTTGAGCTCACCAAGAATTTGATTCGAGTCTTCTTTTAAATTTTGACTAGGAACCAACAAATCTTTCGTGAAAAAATGGAGGATTAGGTAGGAAAGGATATTCCCGAGTGCCACGTTTGGACTTGAAATATGCACGGTACTTTAATGTGTTTTGAAGTAACAAATCTTTTAAAAAGTATGCCATGTTGAATTAGGCCCAGTGAATTTTCCGCAACCCATTCACGCTCACAACTCTGGCTTCACCTGGAAAGACCCGAGGATTCCGACCCAACCCGACTCGACCGGCCTTCCATACCAAAAACTCGTTGAAAACTACAACAGCGATCAAAATTGAGTTTTAAAAATATGGGATTGTGTGAAATTTTATATTTAATCAATTTTCTGTTTCCAATTTTTGAAGAAATGATTATTTTGTAACAATTTTGAAAATAATCTGAGAAGAAAAATTTTTTAATTTATTAAAAAATTTACAAGCAAAATAAAATTGACTCTGATATAATATATTAGAATGCATAGTAATCCTAATATATGTTTCTAATGTAAAAAATGAGAGAAAATAAAATGGAAGCAAAAAAAGGGATTTTGGTTGTCTTTGACAATACTCTTTTTTTTTTCACCTGCAGCTAGTGTAAAAGCATAAAAATGATTATTGGACATGTAGAAATTCTTCTAAACGTTCAAATTTATTCAATAGTTGGTGTAGAGTCTTGAATTTTAGACTTAGGGATGCTCTGCTTTTGGAAGGAGTTTTTATAGATGTGAACCACTACATAGCATTCAAACCACTTAATTATTACTGAAAATTAATACTACATACATTAAGAAAGAATTTAAATCAATTTATAATGAAAAAATATGAGAGTGTGATCAAGGTTTGCATGGAACACAAAATTTTGAACAAATCCATTGTCAATTCAAAAATTTTTCATTTTGATCCATATTTACTTATGTTTTTTTTCCTATTTAATTGAATTTACTTATGAATTTTATATTGAATTAAAATTATTTTTTAATTTTGAATTCAAAAAATTCTAACATGTCTCCCTTTCTATTTCTAGGCAATAACACACACGCACATACGCATATATCATAATTTATAAAAGAACATAAAATATGATAGGCTAGAGACCGCTGGATATGCCAATAAATTTTAGTTCAAGTGGCACTAATATCTCTCTTTTGTAATAGGATTGGATTCGAGTTTCACTATGAATAAAAAAAAAAAAAGAGACCACTGGATATCCTACTAAAACAATCCCCCTTCCAAAATATATATATATATATATATATATATATATATATATATATATATATATATAAACGTAGGATTTGGGGGGTATGGTATCATTTTTTCATATTTAGATACATGCGAACAGTGGATGTCAATCTAATAAAAATAAATATACCTATTTTATAAAAAATGAGTTTAGGGTGAGCAATATCATCTCCACAGGAAATAGTGGATTAATTTTTTTAAAAAAATAAAAATAAAAGTGTGGAGGTATAAGTTTAACTAAATTAATAAATTAATATAACAAAAGAAATAATTAATTAAAAGTAAATAACTAAACAATTCAAATTTTTTTTTTAAAAAAATTCAATAAGAAATCAATTTCCAACCAAAAAAATTATATTCACATTGATTCATATGATTGATTATCAATTTACCTAAAATTTCAACAACTATAAATAAATTTGTTATATTACTCAACAAATACCGAACAATCAATCTCTTCATATTTCGTCGAAAATTAAGAAAAACTTTTTAATTATTTTTCCAATTGAAAGACAATCCTAGAAAATTTCGTAGGATTTAAAGTTTCGATAACATTAAAATTGAGAAAGAGCTAATTTTAATTAACAAATACACAACGGGTTTATTGAAATTAGATTATTTAATTCCATAATATAAATTAGACTATTAACAAAATTTTATATTTATGTCATTCATCACTAAATTAAAACAAATAAATAATTATGAATTTAGAGTTTTAATTAGTTGTAAATTATTTTAGAACTATTAAATATTGACCACTATTCAATAAATCTTAAAAAATCATGATCCAAGGGCTATAAGAATTAAATAAATATCTTTGAAATGTTGATTTAATATATTCAATTAGATCTCTTTCATAAACCCTTCAATTAAAAAATTAATTTATAATAAGAAAACATAAGAAAGGAGAAATTCACAAAATAATGAAATATTGCTGAATAAAATAAATAAAGCAATGATAGAATGAATACAAGGACTTGTGACTACAGCTCCTATTTTTCCTAAGAATAATGTGCTAAAAGCCGATAAAAACAACTATGTTGCGCTACCGGCCGCCTCCTCATACGTAGTGGAGTTTCCTAAATATTGATAGCTATAAATCAATATGGATTAACTCAACTGAATATGGAGTTGAAATCCCTTAAATATGATTGAATTTCGACTTCCACTAAGAGTATCGAGTCCTTATGTGTATGGAGTGTTACCCGTTGGGAGATTCACCCTCCGAAAAAGAGTCATTGCAGCGGTCGGTCCAGATTAGTCAGGACGAAACCCTGGATATCCGGCGGTGTTCAAGACATGGTACAAAAAAAATAGATATAAAAAAAATGATAACTCAAAGAAAGTATTCAAATTGGGTTTTTTTTTAAAAAAAATAAGTAAACTTCCTAAAAAATATTTTTTAAAAGTTAAATTTCTAAAATTTATACCTAAATATTGGAATAAATCAATAATCTTGAAAATTTTCCATGTTTTCAAATTTGTCTCAAATTTCCTTAAAATTTTCATGCTATTGGAATATATCCATTGAGGGGCATTTGGGTAATTTATGAATGGAGTAACTCCCATCATTTACCACCCCATTAACCATCCATAATGACTTGCCTATTCAACCCCAAAAAAGGAGTGACCCTTCTTCCTCCATTCCCTAGTGAACAGTAGCCATGGAAAAGAAGGGGGTCAAGGTTATCACAATTCTCTAGAGAGAAAATACCGTGAGAGTTGGAGATTTTTGCGTAGGAAAATCTCTCATCGTCAAGCGATTCACCGGACATGAAGCTTGAGGCGTCGTAAATTTACGGTGGTGGTTCGATTGCGTAATCACCATCCGACCGTGCGATCCGTTCGAGGGAAATCGCTAAACGATCGATTTTGGAGACCGCTCTATCGAGCTATTTATCCCGAAAAATTCCGAACTATTTATTTTACGCCTCCGCATGCGCGATTAAATCTAACATTGGTATCAAAGCGATCGTTGGATTTAATTTAAATGATTTTCGGAATTATTTTTGGGGTATAAAATTTTGGGGTCCGGATCACGGATGAGTTTCGTGAATCCGAGAACACCATAGGAATACCCATGACCCAGAGATTACAAAACTATTTTTTGTTTAATTTTCGGAGTATGTTTAGGCCATGCAACGTCCGGTCGAAGTTTGCGACCGTACGGACATGAAAACCTTAGATCTATTGCTTTAGAGGACGGATCAATGCATGAAAATGTTATAAGTGTGTTCCTTGCATCTAGATCTACAATTTCATATCTTTTATTGTGAGTTTTGGATGCCGGAAACCGGAATTTCCAAATGGCCGCGGAGGGCCGCGACTGGGGTAGTTGGTTTTTGTCATTTTTGGGCATGAATCCTCCTAAAATCGAGTGTAAGATGTTTGGAGGATGTCCATTAATTTTTTCCAGTTGAAAAATGCGAGAAAAAAAAGCCGGAATCGAGTTTTCTGACAACCGGGTCGAAAAACCCGTTACAGGACCCGTCGGGCAAAGAAGACAGGCCCAGACCCGCAGGGCGCGTGCGTCTCACGCATCCAAAGGCGCGTCCAGCAGGCGCGTGCACTCCACGCGCCACACAGGCTCGTGAAGAGGTCAGTCCCTCGGTTCTGGTCGGACCCTAACCCGGACCGATCCGTAACTGACCACGATCGGGTCGGACCCCGACTCGTTGACCGGATGATCAGGTCAACCCTGACCCGTTGACCGACCCGGTCTGACCCGACCCAAACCCGACTCAACACTGCTCAGCACGTGATGACACGTAAGCCGCGCGCCGCGACTGGGAGCTCGTGAGCAGAGCCGCGCCAGGAGCGTGGCGGCGAGTGTGAGGCGCGCCGCGCGTCTGGCGCGTGCGCCAAGCTACTGCCAGCGTGTGGAGCGCACCGCCGAAGCGCGGTGGCACGTGTGGACCCCGGGAGGCGCGTGAGGGCCCCGGGCGGCGCGTAAGGTCGCTTAAAATTGAATTTTTTCAATTTTTTGGGGGTCCTATATCTATAAATGTGATCTTTTGTGGGTTTTTGTGTGTCGAATCAAAATCCGAATGGTAAGATGCGATTCCGGGTTGTGGTGTATGGTGTTCGTTGACTCATACGCTCGCTTTGGGGTCTGTATTTAAGTTATTAGGGTCTTGATGATTCGTAGGGCGTACAAAAAATGTGATAATAAGTATCTCCGAGTCACAAATGTCTTTCTTAATACGTTAAGAACTGTCGTATTAAATTTTTGCAAGGAGAGTAAATTGAATGATGTGATTTACGAGATTTTACATCTGTAGATTCAGTTTATTTTCGAGAGGCAAATCTAACGGGAATCTGAGGCACAAGATGATGGGCCTCAGGGTGGACACCGCGCCTCAGAATATACAAGATAAAGAGATTTATCGTGTATGGTAGAAAAGAATTGCCAAGTTAGAGCAATCATTATCAGTGGAATGCACGATGACAAAATCTCGTTCTACGAGTCATATCCTATGGACATGTCGGTTCGACTCACCTTATAAGAGCATTGTGATGCTCTATTCCGCTCCTAAGGTGAGAATGCAGAAGAAAAGGGTTGATCATACAATGATATAAATGTCGAATATGATCACCGAGTTAAGAAATACGGACGAGCAAATTTCGGATGGAATTTAGGTACCGGATGTGATCCAGTTCTTACTTGATTCATGGGAAACCGTGAGATCCTATCTCACACTTGACGAAAGTATTCGTACTTTGGTTGACGTGAATACGTATTGTGAGCTCGATGAGGAGCACCTAAAGGCGAGTAGGCCACACTCGAGTCACGCTTATTTAGAGGAGTCGAGTAAGGACTTCCCCGGCGCTAAACCAATAGCATAAGCATGTGAACGAGACTCGAGATCCAGGTAATAAAAACCATCCAAGAAAACCGACAACGAGGTACAAAGGCGCATGGAGAAAAAATTTGATTAGACCAATGTAAATCGCTACGTTTGAGATAGATTTGGTCATTTCGCTCGTGAGTGTGACGAGTAGAAATTAATATTCTTCTTCTTTATGTGATGTGAGAATTGTCTCATTCACTATAATGCTCGCTGATTTCTTTCCTTTGTAATTAAGAGCAACCGATCACGTAACTCGAGACAGGAGTGTGAAAATAACTTCCGTCAAGTGAATCCTTAAGTTTAGAGAGTTTACATCAAGGACAGAGTATTTGTTGTTGTCAGAGGGAACGACAATTCTCTGAATTGTTCTGGTTTTAATCCATGATGAATTATATGCACTGGGTGCTGCTCCTTCTAATGGTTTCTTGTCGTTCTACTATTGTCCTTACATTTAATTGCGTAGATGATGATATAAATGAATGACATAGTAGACTTGGACACATAGAGTAAGAGATGATGAATCAGTTAGTAGCGAGAGGTTTAATGGACTCGCTGATCAGATTTGAGTTACCCGTATGTGAGTTTTGCCTAACCGGCAAAATAACGAGAAAACCATTCGGCAATGCAATGAGAGCTGGGACTTCATTGCAGTTGACCATTGTGTCTTTCTTTTTTTGTGGTTTTATGAGCATGAGAGCCAGATATGGAGTTATGTAGATAATTGTAGACGCTTACGTGCGTTTCAGTTCATCTATCTGATCTCGCATAAGTCTAAAGCATTAGACTGTTTCAGGAGGTTTATAAGTGACATTGAGAATCAGTTAAATTTGAGAGTAGAGGCTCTCAGAATAGATCGGGGATGCAAGTATTCGTATAAACTACACATGGAGCTTTATTTCGAGAAAAGTATTACAAGATTATTGACTATTAGTCAGTTCCCCATTGAGCTTTGGACAGGGAGGCAGCCTGATCTTAGCTACTTGAGGTTATGGGGTTGTGTCGCGATTTCTCGCATTCACACTGTGAGTTAGGCCCGCGAAAAAATACGTGTTCTTAGGCGAACTTACGGATGGCACTATAATCGAGATTGAGTCTCGTAATACCACATTTCTTGATAATGATTTCCCTAAAAGAGGTGAAATCAATTTGGACCTTACCCTTTATATGATGGATAAGCCTAATGGCTCGGGGAGCCCAGTGGCGGGATACAAGAATTCATTACGGATCTTAATCTCAGTGAGAGTGATCCATCAAGAGGTAAATATTTTTCTCTACTCATAAGAGCATCGAGAATGCGTATTTAAATGTCGTTTCCCGATTAAGGGTGAGACCCTCGTTGTAACTCTAGAGGATGATGAGAAATCTAAAACGGTTCAAGAGACTCTCGAGAGTTCTGCAAAAGATGTAAAAGACCGTTTATTGAAGGCTATAAATGATAAGAAAGAGTTGATGAGAATCAACGGGGTGTGGGACCTAGTTGATTTGCCTAAGGGCGGAAGGACTATTGGGAACAAGTAGGTTTTCAAAGTCAAGATAAAAGCCAACGGATTGATGAAGAGGTAAATAACCCGTCTAGTAACCAAGGGTTACACTTAGACTGAGGGGTAGACTATCGAGGAGTCATAGTCCAATTTATCTCGATCCGTTTATCTTTTAGCGATTGTCATGAACATGGATCTATAGTCACATCACAAGGACGTAAAGACCGCTTTCGTAGTGGAAGTCTAGATGAGGCGATCTACATGGAGCATCCATCTGGGTTCGTTCTAGTAGATCAGGTGGATAAGATCTGTTGATTTTAGAAATCAAAATACGACCTTAAGCCATCATCTAGACAGCGGCGCCTGAGATTTCACGAGAAGATGATATCTTATGGTTTTGTAATGATCGAGTAGGATTATTGTATCTATCTGATATGTCCCGATGGCTCCTTTATGAGCATGTTCTCATATATAGGTGACATTCTGTTGGCCGGGAACAACAGAGAGTATCCAATGACCATTGTGATATGGTTATGAGGTTTTAATTCATTCTCGGATTTTGGATCCATAGGGATCGCTTGAGAATAGTGTTAACTCTTTAACAAGAGTTTTACATCAGGTAGATTCTTGAGCATTTCGAGATGAGGATAATGACCTGATATATACTCTATCGCTAAAGGTAAAAACCTGATTCTTGACATGTGTCCTAAAATTTATCAAGAAATAAGGGAAATGAGCAGAATCCCTTATTCTAGTGCAATGTACATTGTAGTGTATGCGATGAGGTATATACGTGCGAAGTACAGTTTAATGTATACGATGAGGCATACATGACCAGACGTTTATTTTGCGGTCGATCTGGTGAGTAGATATTAATAGAATTCTGGAATGGATCACTGTAGAGTAGTGAAAAAGGATTCTAAAATATCTTATTTGAACTGCGACCTCTCCATGTGTTACGAATGAGGTGATTTACGTTTTTCGTTGGGATTCAGATACTGACTGGGAGTAGCGATCTGAATAAACGCAAACTAACATTAGGTTTTATCTTCTTAGAGCAGTAAGAAGAGAATTTGTATATCTCTAACGATAGAGACTGAGTTTGTAGTATGCTCAATTGCAGTTCATAAGAATGGTTGGCTTCAGACATTTATGAATGACTTAGGGTCGTGACAGATAATGGGAGGTCAGTGATGATTATTGTGATAATCAGACCGACATGTCAACAAATGAGACCCTAAGTGTTATAGTAAAGCCAAACATATTGATACTGAAGATCACTTTATGAGAGATATTACCGAGAAGGGTATTGTGACAGCTAAATACACCTTGACATACAGCATGATAGGTGATCCCTTCAGAAAACCCGTTATGAAAGATTCTTTTGTGAGATAAGAAATCATTGGGTTTAATATACTTTAACATTTCTCATTATATACTGTTTTAGATGCTTATTTTAATATATGACATACATGTATTATTGGGTCACATATTTAATTCATACACTATTTACTGTCATATATTGTGATTTTGTGATAAAATATGTGTCAGGCAGGCGTGGTCGACTCTTTCACACGAGTGACCACCTCTAACTCTGAGTGAGTAGAAATAAAACGGATTCTAGTTGTAAGAGACTTTGAGAGTGACCCTACTAGAACATAAGTCGCCTTGATATGTGTTCAGGATGAGGTTATATGCGATATGACCGATATGGAAATACCCACATTCATGTTGCCTGTAAGTAGCCAGATTTGATATCTCAGATATCCCCTGCGATTTGTGATATTGTCTCTGAGATGCTCTTTCTGAGATCTCTGGGTAAAATTTTATGTGTAAACTGAGTCCCGTACCTGTACAGTGTTAGAGAAATCTGACATATGCCCATTGAGAGATGGGGGAATAACACTGTGGCACGTGTTTCATACCACGTGTGATGAGACGACCATGGGACAGTGGGAGTTATTATTTGAGACGATAGTTTGATATTGATCCTCGTTCCCACTATGTGAGACCTGAGATCCATTGGGTGGGATCTCTTATGCCCTTATTACTTTTGGCTGTCTCTAGAAGTTTTGGTTCAGTGTTGCTATTTTAGTCTGCTTACCTATGGCCCGAAAGATAAATTGAGGTCTAAGGGGCAGGTCTAGGAAAGCAGCTGAATTGAGACTGATAGATTCGAGTTTGGGAAAAGGAAAACCAATAGACATTACATCATTGTCGTGTATTCACAGGTTGACTTGTTATATTAATCCATGTTGGGATTCAAATATAACGGTGAATATATAGTCGAGCAAATTGATTGGGGATCACTTTTGATGAGGAAAGTGGCTCGATAGATGTAAATGCATTGAGTCTGAGGTATAGCAAGTTATTTTTATACTAACGGTGACTTCTCGATTATCCTAACAGGTGTATCGAGAAGTCATTGCTTGCAGGTGAATTCGTCGGTCGCACGACGCCCAATCTGTATGAAAGTCCAGTAGGGTGATGTGATAGATAGCATGAGTGTGATCTTGTGACGGACATAAAATGCTCTCATGTGCAAGTGGAAGATGTTGGAATATACCCATTGAGGGGCATTTGGGTAATTTATGAATGGGGTAACTCCCATCATTTACCACCCCATTAACCATCCATAATGACTTGCCTATTCAACCCCAAAAAAGGAGTGACCCTTCTTCCTCCATTCCCGAGTGAACAGTAGCCATGGAAAAGAAGGAGGTCAAGGTTATCACAATTCTCTAGAAAGAGAAAACATCGTGAGAGTTGGAAATTTTCGCGTAGAAAAATCTCCCATCGTCAAGCGATTCACCGGACATGAAGCTTGAGGCGTCGTGGATTTGCGGTGGTGGTTCGATTGCATGATCACCATCCGACCGTACGATCCGTTCGAGAGAAATCGCTAAACGATCGATTTTGGAGACCGCTCTATCGAGGTATTTATCCTGAAAAATTCCAAACTATTTATTTTACGCTTTCGCATGCGCGATTAAATCCAACACATGCAAATAAGAAGAAAATATTGTTAACTTGGCCTCTAGAAAATTCTACAATAGTTTCCATGATCCGCGTGCCCATGTGCTAAAGAAATATTTCCATTCTATGTATAAATGTTCCAATTTAACTCTTTTTTCTCCATTTTCTTTTATGAAACTCCTTCAACTCTACGATAACAAATATTACAAAACATAACTATCAGTATAATATTTACTTAAAATAAAATAAAATCACTCACAATTACAACACTAATTTATTCCCTATCAATGAACAATTTATGATATGCTAATTCATTTGGAAAATATTAATTGTTTTTGGAAACTTTGTACAAATTCACATGTTTCTCTGGTGCTTTTCTTTTGCGTCAAAAATAATGTATTACTAAACAAGGAGTTAACCTCACCTCACCCTTTTCCAAAGATATATTGAAAACATATTCGAGAAAATGGGGTTGTCTAATGCAAATTGCACTGGGGTATCATAGGTTGTTTAACCAATGTTAATTAATTTAGTTCTTCCAATGAATGAAAACAAAAAAATAAAATAAAATCCTTTGCTAGAAGTATAAAAAATGCGCTATGTCCTTTTGTATATTTATACGAATTTTTTTATACATAATATATATATTGAATAAATTCCAATTACATTTTTAACAAAGAATTTCAAAATTAGTGGACTTTAAAGTGCAATAAATAACAGTTTTTTTTCTTTTTTAGAAATACATATAAATTCGTCAATGTTTTATAATTCAATTGACATCATTTTCTTCGTCCCTTTTTTTAAGATTTTGATACTGAATCTCTTCTATATATTAAAAAAAAAAAAGTACCTATAGATTCAATAGATCTTTTTCCTCCAATATTGGACACCAATAATATTTTTTAATGTAGGACTAAGTAATTTCTAGGCCCTTGCAACGTAGTAGCTTATATAAAAAAGACGAATTTCTTTGTAACATTGGGATCACTTATTTCGAATCTTCCTTCTATTCTTATTATGGCTAGGAAGGTTGAAGGTCGTTTTACAAGAACACACAAAAAAAAAGAGCACTTTCGCTTTCTACGGCCACCTTTGAAGACTAAAACTATGATTTCGGCTAATACACACTAACGCTCATGGCACAAACAACGTGTATGGAGTTTATTTTATATGCCCATTGTCCTATCCTCTGGTGTTGACAATCAGCATGGCCTACCAGTTTCTTTTTTCCTTTTCAGGTTAATTTGTCCAAAAAAAAGAAAAAAAAAAGAAAACGATGAAAGAGAAAAGGCTTTAAACCATTACGCATTAACAAAAGCAAAATTTCTTTTCTTTGGCTACTACTAAATACCACGAATTAAGAATTTTAGAATTACAAATAAAGCATGCGGAAGATTTAATGAAATTTATTTAACAATTTTTTGGATTGTCAAGGCAATGGCAAAACAATAATGATTTTTTTATATATACATAGAATTAATTCAAAATTGATATTTTTAAAGGAGAAAAGAATAATGACAATTGAATTATAATTCATTAACATTAATTAAATAATGATACTTGTGAAATAAAATAGCTAAAAAGACAAAGATTGACTAGACAATTTAAATTTCTTTTAGAAGAAAATTAAACTTCTACTCTAATTTTTATATTTTTTAATAATTTTTTACTTCGGATACAAAATATAACAAATTAAATAAGACCAAATGGGAATAAGTATGAGACAAACCCAGCGAAGTTAAAATTTCTAAAATAGTATCCAAGAATGATTCAAACTCTAAATAGCACCCTAGACAAATCCATGGCAAGAGGAAAAACAAAATTCAAACTCGAAATACTTACTCATATGAGCCTTTTAAATGAGGGAAAATAATGGCTGGTGTGAAAACCACGTAATTGCAAACTTATTTATCAGGGACCACAGGTGTTAATGTTATTTGTACCGGGACAGTATCTGAGAGACCGAGTAGAGTACACAAGGAACACGTACCCTGAAAACAGTTGACTCACGAATCACGACCCCGCGACCCGCGACCCGCGACCCGCGTGCAACATGCATATTGTGAGCAAAGAAGCCGCCCTCGCGCAGTTGACACAAACTAGAGTGGACCAGACAAGCGAAATTTACCAACGATCAATTGGTTTAATAATAGAATATGATGATAGATTTTTTAATCAAATTTTTAGATTTAACTCGTGATTTAAATATGAAACAAATTACGTTAAGAAAATAATACTTTTAAATAAGTTACTGTAAATCTCAAATCAAATTAATTAAAATATATTTCTAAATACCAATTGTTATAGTACAAAAAATAACAAACGAAATTTGGTTATCACGGGGAGGTTAATAGGGTCGCTTACAACAGATAGTTGGGTCTATAAAACTCTACATTTTAAATAATATTTCTTTTATTTTAATTAATCGATAGTTTGAATATAATAAAGTGAAATGAGAATAGTAGAAGAGAGTTAAAAAGATAACAAGTAGTAAGGGGTTTTTTTTATTGGATCAATCAATATTTAAAATCAGGTTTTGATCAATTTCATTCGAGATATTATCAGATTTTTTTTAGAGTGAATTCTTTTAATATAATTTTTTTTAATCCAGATTTGAATTTGAATTATGATTAAAAATTTTTTTATTAGATGAATTATCTGTTGACAATACAAGATGATTGCTAACCAGGGCGGAAGGACAAGAAACTCATGTGGCACATTTCATGGTATCTAGAAATTTGAGGACTGTTGATAATACAAGATGATTGCTAACCGGAGCGTAAGGACAAGAAACCCATGTAGCACATTTCATGGTATCTAGAAATTTGAGGACCGTTGATAATACAAGATGATTGCTAACCCGAGCGGAAGGACAAGAAACTCATGTGGCACATTTCATGGTATCTAGAAATTTGAGGACCGTTGATAATACAAGATGATTGCTAACCGGAGCGTAAGGACAAGAAACTCATGTGGCACATTTCATGGTTTCTACAAATTTGAGGAAGTGCTTTGTACTTTGTACTAGAAAACATCATAAGAGAACAAATGGGAATAGTGGTTTGGACATGGACCACCTTGGCAAAGACAAAAAACTCATGTAACAGGCAAGTCATTTATCGTCGAAAATAGGTATAATTTTTCTTCTCTTTTATTTTTAGCCACCCAACCAATGCAAAGAATTCTTCTTTCTTCCCCCTCCCCCCCCCCCAAAAAAAATTTTTTTCCTCTTTTAATAAAAAATAATTTTTATTATACAAGGGATTGAATTCTGAACTCAGAATTAAAAGAAAAAATTCTGACCTCGTTGAATTTAATAAAAAATAATTAACAGATGAAAAAATTGAGAAAAGTAGACGTAACCCATAACGGAGCCGTAGTATTCCAACTCAGCTTATATTGACCCTAAAATTTTATGTGAGCTTTCACATCAGCTCGGGCCAAAAAATGAATCTGAACCTACCTTGAAAGTAATTTGAATCTAAAAGTCAACAAAGCCCCACAAACCTGAGGGAGCAGCAGGGCAAGCAGCCAGACTGAACGAGCTACAAGATTGAATGGGCTACTCGGTTATGCCTGGGTCTGGGTTCAGAGGAGAGGCACAAGAAAAGTTGAGAATAGAATGCAATTAGGGCTTGTAACCAAAAAAAAAAAAAAAGAAGAATGAATAAGGGCTAAGTAATTAATTTTAATTTTCAATGGATTTAGTATTTTGGTTTATTCTAATTATAGTATGCATCAGCATGTAAAAGGATCGGGATAAAAGAGATTTTTCATGGATATCAATGTTTTTGAGATTTAAAACAAACGGTTGTATTTTTATTTAATAGATATCGATTATTTCATATTTTTATTATATAAAAGAATAATGACTTTTGGATAGTAATTTTATAATTATGATTTTTATAAATATTTATAGTCATGAAGATTTTACAAAAATCTCCGAAGAGTATCATATGCTGTGTGTGGTGACGGTGATCAATTGAAAAGGACCATAAGAGTCGCTTTGGTAAGAAAGACGAAGGAAACAACAAGATATGCCACGAGGCATATGATTCACATTTTAATTACCCATTCAAAATTGGTAGCATGATTTCGAAACTGACGAAAATGACCTTCAAGCTCATATGCCAAATTAGAAAAGTTGGAAACACTTTCTTGGCTCAAGAGTCAATGGCTTACTTTTTATCACAAAGTCCTAATGAAATGACGTGACTCATATCTCCCCTATAATATTGTTTTTCTTTGATAATTGAGAGATCAGGTTTTGAAAAATAGGAATTATAGAAAAGAAATTATTTCATACCCAAAAATTAATGAAATAATTACCACTTTAAAGAGATGTTATGAAATAATGGAATAATTAGTTTGGCTATGCAAAAAGATCAATATATAGACTTCTATTTAGAAAATTCTAAGTATTTTTTCAGAAATAAAAAAAAAAAATTAAAATATGATATTTTAACCTAATCATCATAAATATATAACTTTGTTGGTTTCAGATGTTATAAGATTTAGTATAGTTTACTATAAATATTACAAACCTAATATTTTTTTCTCCAATAATATCACGTATAAAAAGATCAAAAATTTATTGTTCTTCTAAAAGATTCAAAAATTGTTAATTTTTTCAAATTTTCTTTTACTACCTTGAAAGTTTTGTCACTGTATTCCCGTGAAGACCCTTATGGTGGATTGTCAGGTTTTAAATATGGAGATCTCATAAGTAGGTTAGATGAGATCCTCGGTGATAGCACTTCCTAGTTTTTGTGCCCCTTTTTATTTTTTTTTAATCGATCGATATCCAAATTTTATTCAATTAATCTTTTAAAAAATTAACTCTCTCAAATCATATTTCTTTATTTCTGTTGCTCGAATTCGACATGGAGTACAGTGCTATATTTCTACACTTACGATAGTTTGGCCTAATTTTTGGTTTTTGACAGCAATTTGTCCAGATTCTCACAATATGTTGTCTGGTTACATGTCAACACGTTGCAGGGGTAAAGAGAAGCAAGAAAGAAGGTTGCTAGCTGCCTTTGGAATTTAAAAAGAAAAGAAAATGTTGATGTCTATTATAGTCAACAAGGGAAGGGCCGCATGGAAGCACCTTTGGACACCAAAGACTACACCAAGAGTTGAGAAGACCATGAAAGGGAAAAGGGCAAGAACTCAATGCTGCATCAAATTATAATTTAATAAAATAAAAATTATGGGCTTAGCAAAAAGGCTTGAGCCATTTTTTAAAATATTTTTTTAACATAAAAATGAAAAATGAATGATGTGGTTAATAAAATTTAGTTCAAGTGATATAAATCTTTTTTTTCTCGTAAGAGATTTGGGTTCGAGCTTTATTATGAAAAAAAAAAAAACGAACGATGCGGACGCCACGTGACGAGTTTTGGGGGATGCCACGAAATTGGGTGACCATGGGAGCCTCTCAATCACGTGGTTCAAGACCATTCGACAACTTTGACATTTCGGTGTGAAACTATATACTCTTTTTGTTGTTTTTGTTGTCTTGTGCATACACGACCATGATCTTTTCACTCTTGCTTTTCACTTTCAGAAAATTTGTTTAATCCTAAACAAACTCTTCATAATTTTTCTTTGAGCTTAAAGGCCTTAACTTTGAACTCGTAAAACTAATAACAATTGTAACATGAATAACTACCGAAACTATGGTTAGAATACTTCTTAAGGAGACCAATTCCTTGCGGAATAAATATTTTGACTTTTGTCTTTTTCAACTAAAAAATAAACTAGTACAATCGAGAGTTAGAACGTCGCGTTCTTAAATGATGAATTAGTCACGGAAAGACTAAGTCATACAATAAGAAGATGCTCTCGTACTCTATAGACCCACTAAACTTTATTTTATTTTTTACGGAAACTATCAAAATTTAATAATTATCTTCGATTTGATGAAATTCGATTTGATACAAATTAGTTTCTTAGATGATAACCTCTGCCTGCATCTGTTTTTATTAAAAAAAATATTAAATTTGATATTTTATTTAAGAAATACTAGTGACATCCCTCAAGGTCAAGTCAAATGGTAAACTCTCATCATTTTTATCTTTCCTTTTTTTATTCGATTTCACTTGATTATATCTCCTTATTCCCAAAAAAAATATCAATAATGAATCACTAAATCAACTAAGCGTCAATAACCTAATAAACTTTATGATATCAATAAAATTTCATCTTACAATATCATTTTAAAAAATTTTACTCACCAAACTAAATGGTATATGAAAAATTGTTTATTAATTATTTAATAACAAAGATACTTGTAACATACTAAAGATCAGTTGGTTTAGTGAGATATTGTGTTAAATCTTTTAATCAAAATCACTAATTCAACTCATCATTTGGGTATGGAAAATACTATATTGGAAAGATAACCCCCTTAAATAGACAACTGTAAGTTTCATGCTGAATTAATCGGAATATAATTTTAAATACTGGTTGATATATTAAAAAAAAATACTTGTGACATAAACTCTCTCTTATTTTTATAACTTTAATTCTTATTTTTCTGGTCACTAAAATTTTTGGGTCCATGATAGCAACATAGGATTGAGCATAGGACGAATTCAGTCATGTTAAAGTGGGGTCTAGGGCTTAAAAATGATTATGTAGAGTATTCATGAGATCCAAGCATGGTTCCTCGTATCCCGTCCAAAATCACAAGACCATGTAGAGATGGGCTCAATCTATTATAAAAAATAATAATAACAATTGCTATGTCAAAGATTTTGAACATAAATATTATGCACTTAAGATTGATTCATGTAGGGTAATGATTAATTAGACCCTCAAACTTAAATTTATACTAAGGGCATAATAGATACTAATTGATTCACCGGATATTAAAATGTTTTAAATAACATTTTAAATTTGAGTCTTGTGTTTAATGACATAGACACTAGGGGAGATTTGTTCGTTAAGAGTTCAATCCAACTCAAATTAGATTTAATACGATTATTAGATATCATTAATTTATAAAAAAATACAAAATCAAAACTTTATTTCAATAGAAATAAAAGATATTTATTTTTAGTTATAATTTAAAATATTATTATTTTTAATTTTTAATAGGATAGATTATTTAAATATAATTTTTAGATTTATATATGTACAAATTTTTCCTTGGTACAAATTATCTCTGACATCAACACCATCCGATGTCACTTAGCACCATCCTAGAAACTGGTCAGAAATATATTAAAATAAATTCAGCTTTAGGGGAGTGGATGACGAAAAAAGATATTAGAAAGAACAAAATCATTTAACTTCAAATTTACCTTATTTAATTAATCATTAAAGATAAACACCTCTTAGCGCTTTTTGCCCATAGCCTGACTTTAGATAAGACGGGAAACCCTAATCTTCTTTAGACCAGCTTTTTTAGATATTCTGTTCATACTTACGGGGCATTAGTACAAGCTATATAGTTTATTCGGAGTCACATTTCATGGAATTTTCCCAATTTTCAGTAGGGAAAAGATAAAAAAGGAGGGGCTTTCCCAAATAAAATAACATCAATCGAGTTCCCAGCTAGCCGCCATTGTTTTTTTATGTGGATGCCACAGTTTTGGTGTGGGGGTAGGTCTGGTTTGGATTCTTTTGATCTTATTATGAGGCGAGTAATGATGCTAATGTAAATCTTAATAATTACATCGTTGAATATGAATCATTTTATTATATTATCCTTTTAAAAAATTATTATTATTGAAGCATCACAAATTTTGTAAGTATTAATAAAGAAATATAGAAAATTTTTAAAGTTATTTGGATGAGACCTGAATTTGCAAGCCTACCAAAAAATATATTAGGTTGAACTGATGAGGATAGACTATCCATTTGACGATGCTCAAATCTCATTCAATATAAGGAAAGATTGGAAAAAGAAAAAGCTTATGCTCGTTCATACTAAAATGGGTCTGAGCTGAGTCAATTAAATTCTTTAGTTTCAAATACTAATTTCATTTTTATAGATAAAACTGGGAAAAAAAAAAAGAAAAGGCCAAAGTAGTAATTCAACTTGAATATGTGTCATGTCGGACCATTTTTGTGATACCCTTAAAAGGGGTGTAACAAAACAAGGTAAATCTTGAGCCGGGGCCGGTCCTTCGGTGCATATTTTTGGGGTTTATATTAAACCTCTAATAAGGGTGTCAAATTCTACGCCCATCTAAAGAAAATTTCACGTGGGGTTGGTTGGTTTCCTCAAATTGAAACTTGGGAATTATTGCGGTTTTTTTTTTTAATGTAAATAGATTTTTTTAATCATTAATCAGTATTTGAATTTTATTTGATTAATTTGATTCAATTATTATAAAATTTATAAAGAATTGATTTTTTAAAATATTATTTTTTTAATTTTAATTTGCATGGTTCGAATACGTGATCAATGGCTATAGTAGCTATTTGGTCTAAAGTTGAGATGCCTAACCACGAACCCATCCGCAGGGTAGTCCTGGTCTGTTTGAGGCAAATCATTGAGATGCCTTAGCTCGATAGTTGTGTGTACCACAATGGCCGCAAATAGAGAAGACACCAAGAAATCATCCACAAAATGTTGCCACGTGACAATTTTGGAAGCTTGTCTTCTTCCTAGTATGTGAATATTCAATAGGAAGTCTCCTCGTTCCTCGGTTCTCATTCAATGATCAATCCTATCTTTAATGAGGGGGGGCCCTCTTGCACGTGAGATACTGTACTATAGGTCTATAGAAAAAACAAAAAAACAAAAAATGGTGTGTGGATTTTTTTTCTTTTTTCTTTTTAAAGTTGATAGTGACAACATGGCAACAAAACACGTTTTGGACTTGGGGTATAAATACTAGTGGAATTTGAGTGCAGCGGCACTTCTTTATGACTTCAAAAAAATAAACTTTCTGGGGAAGTGGAGAGAATACAGAGAGAGAGAGAGAGAGAGAGAGAGAGAGAGAGAGAGATAGAGAGAGAGAGTCATCAAGATGGTGAGAACTCCTTGTGTGAAAGATGGAGTGAGAAAGGGTACTTGGACTAAAGGAGAAGATGAAAAATTAATTGCTTATGTTACCCAACATGGTCATATTAATTGGAGGCAGCTTCCCAAATATGCAGGTGAGCTGAAGCAATTGAATTATGCAGTGATCAAATTTTCATATTATCTTTTGGAATTTTTTCTTTTTTTCGGTGAGTACTAATTGAAATGTGGTAATTAATGTGCAGGACTTGCAAGATGCGGAAAGAGTTGCAGACTCAGATGGTTGAATTATCTGCAGCCAAATGTCAAGAGAGGGAATTACACCAAAGAGGAAGATGAATTTATCATTAAAATGCACAAAGAACTTGGCAACAGGTATGCTCCAATTCTAGTCAATTTCTATATTACAGCGCAGAATTTGAAATACATACATGAGATTTCTAATTTTGTGCTTCTATTGGCAGATGGTCTTTGATTGCGGCTATGTTACCGGGGAGAACAGACAATGAAATAAAAAACCATTGGCACACCCACTTGAAGAAAAGAGAAGGGAAACGAAATCCGGCGAAATCCGAACCGGAGGAGGAAAGAATCGAAATACCCAGATGGAATTCATCATCATCTGATGCGAATGATTTTGTTGTGGATGCAAAGCTACCCCAAATTCTGGAAAGCTCTCTGGTATCCCCTGCTTCGTCTACAGCCACAGAATTCTCTTCCACTGCCGAATTCTCATCAATTGGTGCAGTTTTTGTTGCTACTAGTAATTTCAGTTTTGGGAGTGAAGATAGTTCAATTTCATCAGAATCCATTGAAATTCCACATGAGAGTTTCTGGGTTGAGCCATTTTGGACCAACAACTCCAGCAATGTGCAGTCTGATTCCTCATGGAATTTGATGGATTCTGAATTTGTGTCTCCATATGTCATTTACTGCGACGACGACGACGACTTGCTACATCAATTGATGCAAGAATTTCCGAAGAATTGATGCAGATTAGTCATTTTTTTTCGACGTAAAAGTTTCGGGTTGAATACTCTGTTTATCTGAACCCTTTTTTCCCCCAAATTGTTCTTGTATAATTTCTCTTAGGATTAGGGGGTCTTCCGGTATGGATCAGGACTAAGGTGCTATTCATTGACAGAGAAGTAGTTTCTTCTTTTTTTGGGCCCCCTTATCTTTTTTTTTTAGGAGTTATTGTACTAATGAAATGCTTTAATAAGATTGATTTTGGAACTTAATGGCTCTATGGTTCTTTAAATGGGATAGAACTTGAACTTTAGTTCTCTCATCACCTATATTTAATTCAAGACTGAACAGATCTGAGCGTAAATCAGACAGGTGGTCGGACCAATTATTGAACAGGTTTCTGTAAGCTAATTTAAGCGTAACGTTTATATACTTCGGCTTGGATACAAGAGTAGGCTTGATCTTCAAGCAGGACCTTAGCTCCAAAGTTATATAAAATATTTTTCTAAATTCAAGTGGATCATCATCTAATGCTCGTGCCCAATGTAGATGCATGAAAATAGAGCCTTAAAATTAAATGGATCAATAACACGTTATAAAAGGATTGAGAAAAGCTTTTCTTTATTCATGAACTACTCTTCCGACTTCTCTATCAAATTTTATATAACTTAGCAGTTAACCATTAAAATATGAATCAAATTCAGATATCTGAATTGGGTTAAAGTTTAGAGACCACATTCGGTAAGAACCTATAGTTATCCTATGGAGTAAAAGTATTAAATTCATCATCAATTAACTCAAAATTCAATTATTTAGTATATAAATATAAGAGTCTTCTGCTCCGAAAGGCTAAAATAAATGTGGATGGACTTTCCCGACGTAAGCAATTCCTACGCTTGATTTAGAATTGTGGAATAGTGAATCAATAATGGCTTGCCTAAATAATACACTGTGGATAGAGGGAGTATATGCATTAAATTTCTTGATTAAGTATCGGGTTCGAAACTTAAAAATAAAAAAAAATAAAAAAATTATGTAATCAGAGTTTTCTTTTTAAATATAATTTGATACCATTCAAATTAAATTAGGTAAAAAATGATTTTAAATATTATTTGATTATTAAAAATAAAATAGCACGCGTAGGGCCTTTATGTGTTTGGTGGTTGTTTTGGGTTCATGAGTAGTTGACGTTTTTAGTAAGTGCATCTTAATGGAAGTGGAGCATTGCCATCTCCATGCGCTTTGTCATCTTCCCATCTCATGTGTTTCTTTTTAGAGAATTGCCTTCCCCACTTTCCCCATCATGTCCAAAGACTCTATTTGGATCCGTACAGAAAGGGCTTTTATCATTCTTATGCACAATTATGATTCTTCCCTCTTTTTTTTGGCTATCTGATCTGTCATTATAAATACACAAAAGGAAAAGAAAAAAAAAACAAAGAATTGTAAAGTAACAAAGACTAGATGCTAATTATTGATTCTAGCTTTTGGTGACGGGGTTAAAAAAGTCAAACTTTAATTCTTAATTCTGGAAATTTTAAAATTAAGTAACTAATTTAATTTAAATATTTCATTTAACAAAAATGGAAAAAGTAGATATATAACTTCCGAGTGTGATTTGACAATTAAAAATAAGACATTAATAGAGTAGTATGTGATAAAGTAATAATTAGACTGATGTCTGAAAAATGCTTGACTGCGCTGCTCGTGCTACTTTGATTCAAAAAAAAAAAAGACTAAGCGTTTCTTTTTATTTTTTAATTTTTTATAAATCATATATGCTCAATAATTACATTAAATTTAAGTAAATTTGATTTAAATTGAATTAGATTTTTTAGAAAGCAAATCTCTCTAAAGTTATACCTATTCTTTGCTACCGGAGTAACTAAGGTGTTGGTGAAAGGTTAAGTGTTTAATAACAAATGACTTTCTATCATAGTTGCAATGGTTCCAAACCTTAAACCTTCGTTCAATTTCAGCCACCGGCGTATCATAACATTAATACTATATCATTTAGCTCAAATTTGTGTAAAGCAACCATAGGGAGGAGTTTATCCCCTCTAATTTTCTTGCCCCGCCTCCCCGACCCTCCCCTGCCCCAGCCAAAAATAATCAAGAAGTAGAAAACATTATATAGGATTGGACCACCAAAGGTTAGTTGGCGCAATGAGAAGTATTCTATATTTCTTAATCAAATATTCGGATTTGAACCTCCTTGATAATAGAAAAAATTATTTTGAGAGATCTCTTCTTTTATAGGAGACCTGACAATCAGGTTGATCCAAATTAATTGAAACGAAATTTCAGATACTAGGGATAAGGACCAAAATATATATATATATATATATATATATATAGGATTGGGCCTCCATGGGTTGATGACAGGGTTGGGCCCAAAAAACATAAAAGGGATAACCTTAAGGTTATTATTTTTTTTTTGGGGCCAGGAATCATTCTTACCGACTGATATTTAGAACCACACTCTAATTAGTCTGGTCTGCGTCAAGGTCCAACCTCTTTTCGAAAAAAGCCCTCAACCTAATTTTTTTTATTTTCAACTCTAATTTTTTTTTTAATTTACCTAAAGTGATTTTTGCAGGACTGAAAAGTATTTTTGAGATAAAAATATTTTTCCCAAAGAAAAAGTAGAAAACTGAACACACTTTCATGTTCTCTTGGCCTTTTGTTTATTTCCTTCATTTCCTCTCCTTCCCCTTTGTTTCCTTGCCATTCTTTTCGTAGTTTCTGCACGTGAGTCACACTTTTGTATGAACAACGTGGGGTCCTTCTCCACGCGTCTTGGCCTTCTCGTGGGTAGACATTGACCTGCCACCATTTTGCTCTGACAGCACAATAATTCTGCTCAGAAAAAAAGAAAAGGTGTCTACGTTGTGCTGACGTCAACATAAGAGACGTCACCTGCCATGCCTTGGGTTCTTCGAATCATCCTACGTAGCATGGTAGAAGTTGAATATTAATACCACGTGTGATTTAGAATTAATAAAGCAAACATGAGACTTCACGCGCTTGTGACTTTTTCTTTTTCTTTTTCTTATTTTTTTTAAACTTTCTTTTAATTATACTAATTGAAAAAAGAAATAATACCTTTAATTGTTTAAGTGAAAATTTTGAAGAGGATTGTTTTGGTGCCAATCACTATATTGTATCAAATGTTTAAATCAAATCATAATTATTATCTTTAGGGTAACTTTCTCATTAAAACTTTATACAAATCTTTTACAAATGAGAGATATTTTAAGTGTATTCTTGTAAATAATTTTTTTTTTTAAAAAAGGTTAGACTTAAATTTAGAACTTAGAGTCATTAAATGTTTGTCGGATCCATTAAGCGACAATTTGTTAACGTTTAGATAAAATGATATGTTAATATATTTCACCAACGATAAAATTACAAAATATAGTGGGGGAAGGAAGGGGATAAGACCTTTAATATACAGGAATTTCTTAATATTAATATCTTTTATTTTCGTAAAGCTTTTGAAATATTTCTATTTTTAAAACGTATTAATACACTAAATTAATTAATATTTATAAAAAATTCTTATATTTTTTTTATATTTATATAATTCCTTACATTTTCATTTCTAATTTTTTTTTACAAAATATCATTTTCCCATATTCATTTTCTTCTTCTCGTATTCATTTGTGTACAACCAGGGATGGAGGTATGTGAAGCTTATCTTAACTTATTGGGGAGATGAAGATGACAATGCTTGAACGAGTAAAGACTACCGGGTCCGGGGGATTAAATTTTAGTGTTCTCTAAACAACCATGCTGACTTAAACTTCTAATTTCAAATATATGGGATAAGAAAATAATTTTTTTTCTTTTTTGGGGGGGGGGGGTCTCCTTCCTACCTGCTTAATTTGATTAAGTCAACACTATTCCATTTTTCTAAAAATAATTGGATAATAATGTGAATTCTAATTTAATATTGGAGATCAAATGAGTGGGGTTGAGCCAAAGGATTAGTTTGATTTGTAGGGTCTCACGAATTAATTAGGACTGTGTGGTCAAGGGCTTGTTTTCATGGCTCAAGGTCCTTGAAATTACGCGGACTCATTGACTCTATAATTCCATTTCCCAAAAAATGACTAGAAGAGATGTTGAAATTTAGAGTGAGTCCATATTTTCATAATTACCCATTTATCTAGGGCTTTAAACTCTCTATGTTTGTTATGAATATCGTCAATGAACTATAACTCAACTAATATCGTCCTCTATTTCCTTATAAAGATCTTAGGCTCGATCTTTCTTATACATCAAAAAAAAAAGTTATGAACATTATTTTCTATTTTTTTATCGGAACAACCAATTTGGCAAAAATGGTAAAAAAATTAAATAAATGTTTAGGGATGGATGTCTCTCTCAAAAGGACTTCTGCATGTAAACGTGACCTTAAATGTGAAAGCTTTAAAACTAATTTGAGGTCAATAAAAAGAATTGATAAGACATAGTTTTCTATACACGGTATCATTGACTCGACCCAAGCAAAATTTATTCACTTTCCAACGACTTCTCTGTCTGTGTGTGTGTGTGTCTCTGTGTGTGTGTGCATGCACTCATATATTCAACGATTTCCATCACAAGACCAGAACGACTACTACGACTTCCGATTTATTTAAACTCCCAGAAAATATGAAAATTAACATATGTGATGATTTGGAATAAGAGATTCTTTAGTATACTAAGCCGAGATTACACAGCTTTTTGAAACCCGACTGGACTGGCTGGTCCCGGTTTTTTTAACATAACCAGAAAAAATGAGTTAAAACTTAGATTTTTAGATTTTTTGGTCCGGTCTAATCGATATTTTCATCATAATTATTAATATATTATAATTTAAATTTATTTATGATATCAACCTTTTTTTTTTTGTCTAATCTAACCGATTTGACCCAGTTACCTGTTGACCTCTTCGCGCAACCGGTTCATACTCTGGTTTGGGTTTCAAAACACTGATTAAAGATTATGGTCTCTCTCTCTCTCTCTCTCTCTCTCTCTCGTATAAATCACTAATAATTATGTCGGATTCGACTAAATTTGATTCGAGTAAGGTTTGTCTCTTAAGTGACAAAATTCTTTCGCGTCTATTTTCTCTATACACAAAACTCAAATCTGATAAGTTGTTTAAGAGATATTAATATCCGGTCACTAGACTAAGTAGATGTTAGTATTTATGGTCTCTTTAGATCCAAATTAAAATGACAACTTGTAAAATAAATAACAAATAATTTACAACCTTGAAAATTTAAATAAATTAAATTTGCAAACATAGAATATAAACCATCACTTGGGTCATCCTAAGTACATTAAATTTGCAGCCATAAAAAAAAAAAAAAACACAATTAAGCTCAGTGCGCCGATAAAAATTTTATTGTAGCACACAAAAAAGAAGGAAGTTTTACACCTTCGAAGAACATTTGACCAGAAACTCCGTAAATTGCATGATATTTTATACGTTACCCTAATCTCTGCTTTTGCCCCTCAATCGGGACAAAATCAACACGTTAAGAGACTTTTTATTTCTTAAGACATTAATTTATTCAACACAAAAGATTGCTATTAAATAAAAAAAAAATTGTAACAACCAATGAAAATGACATATGCACTCACAAAGAAATTAGGATCAAGCCTCTGATAAAAAAAAAATTCAAAATAGTGATAAATACACATTCATATTTATAAATTCACCCACATTCAAATTTCAGACAATTTTTTCACCAAAAAAAAAAAAAAAAAAACTCAGAAAATTTTACTGTTGTGGTCCATGTTAAGTGCTATGTGTCCAACATACAATTGTTAGGGCCCATGATAAGTACCATGTGTCCAATATAGGAAGTCACCCCATGGCCCCATTCTTCATTTTTTAAGTCTAAATGTCTTCATGTGTGAAATCCTTTTTAATTTTGATAACAAAGTCCAAATATATATATATATATATATATAAGTCCAAATATTACTAAAGGCAACAATGTGAATGCCAATTAGCAACATCTTTACCGAATTAAAATACATTTTTTTATAAGTAAAAAAAAACTAAGTGATCTTGTTAAAATTGTAGGTTAGTAAATTTCTGACCAAGACTTCGACATTTTCTATGAAGAACCCAATGTTAAAAACTAAGAAATTCGGGCAAGCTTTAGAGGGATTTCCACATTGGATTACTCCCACTTTAGGGTAGGGAATAGGATAGCCCCATTAATTTGAATGCAAGTTGTAAAATCATAATACCGCACTCAATGGTAATTGAGAATTAGCTGGAAATTCCTAGATTGTCACATCACTTTCGTGTTGCAACTTTTCAGACATAACAAAGTTGATGTGGCTAATGGAATCATATGAACCCATTTTTTGGGGAAACATTTGACAGATTTTCTTGCTGTAAATATTTATGTGACAAACTCTATATCAATAAATTATTTTCTTTTATAAACTTACAAATTTACTAAATAATAATAATTTTACTTTACAATAGAAAAAAATTGAGTTTCTTTTATAATTTTATCAAGTGCTAATTTGAGTTATTTATGAATGACTGATATCCAGTTGATCCAATTATTCGACACTAAATTCCTTTAAAAAAGATTTGAAGGTCGAATTTTATACATGAAGAAAATAGATATCATGAGATATTTATTACTTAAGGTTCAACCCGATTTGAATTGAATTTAATTGGATCAACGGATATTGGCGATTTATTAAAAAAAAAAAACTTATGAATGAATTTATAATAGATAATCTTTTAATGTGTTTAGATTTATTTTTAATTTCACATTCTAACGACTGCTCCTCTTTCGTGTCGCTTTCTTGAAGGAAGTCTCCGTGATGTACAGCAAGCGAATAGTTTTCCATTACGTGTGACAACTATCAGGCCCACAGTATAAATAAGTAAGAGTTGTACGTGTTTGTGCTCTCCTTTGCCACTTCCAAACGCTTTCAGTAGCGAAAGTACGCTCTTGACTTCAGGTCAACTAGAGAGAGAGAGAGAGAGAGAGAGAGAGAGAGAGAGAGAGAGAGAGAGTAGAAACTGCTGATATTGAAGATGGCGAGAACTCCATGTGAGAAAAATGGAGTGAGGAAGGGTTCTTGGACTCCTGAAGAAGATGCAAAATTGATTGCTTATATTAATAGATATGGCCGCTGGAATTGGAGACAACTCCCTAGATTTGCAGGTATAAGTTTCTTGATTTATCTTTATTTATTCTTGGCAAATCCAAGAATTCTTTTTTTTTTTTTAAATAATATATATCAGCTAGGCTGTAGGGATTCTAGTTGACCAAAAAAACCAAGTTTTCAATTTTGCCTGTGGGAGTTACTACTTGAAAATATACTGAAATTAAGAGTTGGGTTTTTTTTTTCTATTTTTTTTTTATTTTGGGTTCATATTAATTAAGTGAATCAAATGAAATTTAATTTGGGTTTAATGCTTTCTGTTAGGTCTTAAAAGGTGCGGAAAGAGTTGCAGACTTAGGTGGATGAATTACCTCAGGCCAGACATTAAAAGGGGAAACTACACCAAGCAAGAAGAGGAAATCATCATCAGTATGCACCAACAACTTGGAACTAAGTATGTATTATAATCATAATTAATTGGACCATATTTTAGTGATATTAGTATCTTATTTTATGGGGGGAAGAAAAACAAAACCCTAATGTTAATTTATGTTTAGGTGGTCTTTGATTGCTGACGAGCTTCCGGGAAGAACAGACAATGACATCAAGAATTATTGGCACACAACCTTGAAAAAAAGAATTCAACAAAATTCTCTCACTACATCAAAACTTGAAAAATCCAACAAAATTCCCAAGATTACAGTTGACCAAGAAAGGGAGGTTTCTAAATCCACTAATGCTCTTCCTCTTAGTGATGAAACATTTCATCAAACATTGGGAAACCCATTGTTGGCTCAGGAGGACTTATCATGCAGTGAATTCTCATCCTCTTCCTCCTCCTCCCACCACCACTCATCAGCATCATCCTCAGGTTCAGTACTGAGTCATGACAACATGAATTTGGTTGTTCATCATGATTGTTTTTTGCAGGATCCATTCGAACTCTCTGGTGGAAATTTTTGGGGTTGTGACCTACAAATTGATGAATTTCCAAAGCCATTGGAAGAGCCGTTCATCGGTAGCTATGACAACCATCTTGATGATTATTTTTTCCATCTGCTGATGCAAGAGCCACCGGAAAAGGACTACTTCCGGTACTAAATATAAGTTTAATATTGATTACAAATGGATTTATCTTAATTACTACGAAAATTAGATGCTGTGTGAGTTAGGTATCACATCAGCCGGACACCCCTAGTGTTTTTTTAAAAGAGTGCCACATTGGGAATTTGTATTATTTTTAGTGCTCCTTTTCTTGGATTTTTTCTGGGGTATTATATGATTTTATGTACTAATGTTATTATATGTTTTGTGCCAATCCAATCATCTTTTGTGCCAACTATATCTTGTGGACCAACACAGATGGTACCAAGATGGTATAAGATTATGTTTGATTTGGTATTTAAATCAATCAGATTATGGATGTTGGTTCTTTTGTTTTCTAGTAAGATGTCTTCCTCCTTGTTTTTCTATTATTAGAGAAGTACAAGATTTGGTTTTGAACGTGGATGATGGATGGCCTTGCTGACATTAACAGAGATACCAATTTAAAGGAAAAGTAAAACAAATTTTTTCTTTAAATGAAGTGACAAAGAAAAAATATAACCTTAAAAGAGAAAAGTTACCATCCCTCAACCAAGCTAATTTTGAATAGGGTTGAGTACTACTCGATAATATTGACGGTTTGGATCGATTAAAATGTAATCTTTAAATTCGATTTAATTTAAATATATACATTTTATTTTAATTTTTTGAATGAATTTATATCAAATTCAACATAAAATAAATAAATATGGAAAACTTTTACAGTGTAATATGTCTTGCCCCTTACATTCAAATCTAGAAATATGTCTTGGCCGTCAATCTATCTAAAGGTCTAGAGCTGATGCCTGAAACGCGTCCTTTTTTGGGGCTTTGGTGTGGTTGTCTCGTACACAGGCAATTTGGTGCGAGTTGCTAGTTCTTGCTGACGCCAACTCCATTAGACGTCAGCAGCTGTGCCACAGTGCAATCACTTGCTATTTACATTAATTAATTTTAATTAATTAATTTTGAGTTTAGTGTAATTTAATTTGATGAACTGCAATTTACTCGATGTTTGTCAAATAGCCCTAAAGTTTTCAAATTGGCAAAGTGATCCGTTGTGTTAGCAAAATACTCCTATAGTCATTAAATCATTACAAAAGTAAGAAATAAAAAAAAAATAAAAAACATAAAACATATATATACACATATAAAGTGTTTAAATAAAACTTTTTATATATAAAAATGTTATAATTTAATTTAATTTTTCTTTTTTTCAATTACCAAAGTCATGTGGGATATGCTTGGTCTGAGACAATATCTACCCAAAATCTGTTTGCACTTTCGATAAGGTTTGATTAGAAAAAAGAAAATGAAAGATTGAATTGAATATCCTTTCCCCGCTACGAGGGGCAACCTTAATTTTGTCATTTATTTCCTTGGCTTATGTGGTCTCGATATTCCAATGAGTGGGGTTTGAAACTGCATGGATGGATATTACTACTAAAAATAATTAATTCCTAGTTGGGTAATTATCCATGTGAATCATACAACAACTACTCTCTAAGTTGATTTTGAAAAATTTTGATCACCAATAATTGTGGCTATGTATCCAATAACCTTGACTAATATTTATTTGACTATATTGTTTATTACCTATGCTTGAATTTTAACTAATAATAAGAATATAAAAATACGTAAAAAAATAAAAAGAATAAGGACGTTAACTTAATTTTTAGTACTTGTGATTTTTGATATATAGAAATTTCTTAACACTCATGTTTTTATTTTTCGAAATGTTTGTCATTTTTGAAAAGTCTCAATACACTAAATTAATTAATATTTATATAAAAATCTTTATACTTTTTATATTTACGTATTTTTTCATACTTAATAAATTGTTTGCTTATTTAATTATAATTTTTTATATTATTTATCTTATGATTAATAATTACATATTTTCTCATTTTATATTCTTATTATAAAAAATAACTATTCTATTATTTTCATAAAATAATTAATATTTATATAAAAATTCTTACACTTTTTAATTTACATAAAAATGCTTACATTTTTTATATTTACGCATATATATTTTTATAAAGTATCGTTTTTCATATCATTTCGTATTTGTTTATGTTTGTGTGCTTGGAGTATGAAAATATTTACCCATTTATAACCTTTTTAATTAGTGAACTTCCAATTGATATGCAAGTGAAGTTCTAACTGAAACTTCTCAAAGACTAATAAAAATTTAGTCTCCTTTTTTTAATCTTACTAGCTGAAGGTTGAATTTCTTTGGGCACAAGTGATTATTTACTGTTCTATTTCTTAAGTAGTCAATTTAGGAGTGAAATCAGCTTGATGACAAGAAACAATGCCCCATGCCCCCACAAGCCCTGTGGTGTCTATTCGTATTCTTTGACCCTCGAACGCGGTTCAGAAATTCTAGATACCGACCAAGACGAAAGCTTTCAAGTCAAGGTTTGATAATCCCTATGACAAACTTCACCAGATAAACCCTATGACGGGGGAAAAAAAGAATGAAAACAAATAATTTGAATCATTCAAATTATATATTTATTTTGTGTATATAATTTATAAATAATAAGATTAGTTCGGTATGACGCTGAAAATTTTCATAAATATACATAAAAGGGCTTAAGTTTATTGATTACCAAACAATTTTTGAATAATTTTCAATTGAATTGAGTGATCATGGAAGCCGGGCATGTACGGACACTCATACCAGGGAGTGAAGACCATCTTTCATTATTTTTTTTTTTTTAAACACACGTTTTCTTAGAAAACCTCAAAGTTTCCGTCCTAGGGAGTCATATCCTTGAAATAGAAATTCACTTATATATTAACTTTTACCGGCGATGGAACACATTCACGACTCTTCAACCTGTCTTGTCAAAATTTTCTAATTTTTGCGACCCATGACTTAATTTTGTGTTGCATTTTTATTATCTAAAAATACAGACCCGCGTAAACCTCCTTTTCATGGTTCCCATCGGGGCCCGCTGCTCATGGTTCAGAAGAAGCCTAAAGCTAAATTTTAATATTAGGCTTTGATTTATTCAATAATATAAATATAATTTTTTTAAAAAAATAAAATTAATTTTCTAAACATTTGATTTGAAATGTAAAGTTACCTGTTAATTTATTAGATATTTTTGAGAAAATAATTAATTAAGTTATACTTGGAAAATGGACGTGAATAAAAAAAAAACGATACTTATTTTAGGAAAGTTAAAAATGACGATCGTCTTATAAGTAAAAATTTTAAGGATTTTAAAAAGAAATTACATTATGGTTGACTCAATAATATGAAATGAGAAGAGAATAAAAAGCAAAAGTCAAGCTCCATCCCTCTCTCCACGCCCCACCAAAGGAAAAAACAAAAGTATATATATATATATATATATATATATATATATATATATATATATATATATATATATATATATATATAGTGAGGCTTCCTCTTCGATCACCATTTCATACCATGATTTTATTGGTTTTGTCGAATCTATACCGATTTTTGCTTTGTCTTTAGTAGTTTTTCGTGGCATTTGATCTGCACAGAACAAATAAAGATTTCAGATTATTTAAAGAGCAAATTCTTTCATATTAAGTCTAATAAGCCAGATTCTGGTTTTATTGTTTTCGATGTTTGCACGAAGAATATTGCGATGTGCCCATCGCTGTTCGTGTTTTAGCTGTTCTTTGAAGAGTTTGATTTCAGCGTTATAACGATAGATTTTATTCTTCATCTCGAACAAGGTCTTCCAATACGCCATCTGCAAAAGAGGTTATAACAGTTTTATTTGTCCTGTAAAAATTATATATATATATATATATATATATATATTATATTAATAACAGCTGAATAAACGTGCTAAAACCTTGAGTCAAATGTCTATTTCTGATTGGACACATCGTTGAAGTATCGTCACAGCTACTTAAGATGTCGCATGCACTCGTACGAGAAGCTTCTGTACATCATCCTTGAAACTTGACCATATACCACTCGTTTTTCCTGGGTCAACCACCGCGTGTTTAAATTAATTAGAATAATTATAATTATTTATTGTAAGAATATTGTCATGTGATTAAACCTTAAATTTTATATTAGAAAAAGGGTGCGGGTATCCTTAGATCCTACATATGTGGACTTAGGAATATACATTGTCCCTTAAAATAACTATTAGAACACGTGCGCCAGGGGTGACGGAGTGTCCATGTCTATGGTTTACTTGAATTTAAATCTTCATGTTTGTTGGGACTACTAAACCGCGTATCCGAATATTTTATAAATAAGATTTTCCAAATGTATTGTGTGATCTGTAAGTTTTATATCTCCTTTAAATACATAGATTGCATAAGCGTCACGTCATGGCTCCTTGGAGTTTAATAAGAAGGGGATAAACTAGTAAGTGACTTAAAAAAATGATGAGGGTCAAAAAATCTAGACATGTGATTCAAGAACGGGGTTTAGTGAATTGGAAATAGAGATCATTTGGTTTGGTTAAATTGAATCAGAATCAAGAATTAAATTAAAATTTATATGATTTATTTGAATTAATAAAATAGAAATAGAGTTCTGCAATGAAATCTTGATATTTCTAAAATTCAAGTGAATAGATAAATTTTTAAAATCTATTTTTGAGATTTTTGATTTTAAATCAATTCAGATTTTCAATTACGAACCAAATACCCCTTAAAATTTTGATAAGGATTATGGTAAGAGACTCACCAAAGTATTATATTTATAGGTGGGTGTTTTCATAACGTGGCTCCTTGCACGGACCTCGGACCTTAGATTTTCCAAATAAAATTATGTTTTGTCTGACCAATGGGGAAAATTTAAAGGAGCCCCACTTCCCTTAGCCACACTTTCCTTGGCCACCATTTTCGACGTGTCAAAGAAACATAATTGTTGAAAAGGATATGTCTCTTGTCAATATCCCCAACGAAGCATCCATGATGGATAGAATATTCAACCCCCAAATATTGACAAACTGTAGTATAAGTAAGTGCCTTCTGATGAGTAATTGGTACTGCTACTCTGCCTACTCCTGGTGTATCTTGAGCTCATCAAGGAAATTGATCGAAAAGCACATAGACACAGAGAGAGAGAGAGAGAGAGAGAGAGAGAGAGAGAGAGAGAGAGATGTGAGTGTTCTCAAGAGATGGTGAGAACTCCGTGCGAGAGAAATGGAGTGAGAAAGGGTTCATGGACTCCGCAGGAAGATGAAAAATTGGTCAAATATATTACCAGATATGGCCATCGGAACTGGCAGCAACTTCCCAAGTTTGCAGGTATGATGGTAGAAATAATTGAACTTTTAAATTCTTGCAAAGTAATGCATTTTGATTATTTTTCCCAAAAGAGTGGATTTTGCTAATCATTTATCAAAAATCAGTTTCTTTGATTAATTCATCTTTCGCCTTTGTTAAAATAATCTTTTAAAAATTAAAACATTCTTAATTTGCTAATCATTTTTAATAAATCTTCATTTCATAAAAAAAAAAAAGGAGCATTCACTATAAAAAAATTTTCATATTCATCTTCATCTCATCCCTGAAGTATGTTTACATTCTTCAAAACTAAGTTAACTGGAATTCATTAACAGGTCTTGCAAGGTGCGGAAAGAGCTGCAGGCTTCGGTGGATGAATTACCTTAAGCCCAACGTTAAAAGAGGAGGCTACACCAAAGAGGAAGATGAAATAATCATCAAGATGCATCAAGAGCTTGGGACCAAGTGTGGACTATTTATAATTCATTTCTTGCTTTTACATACATACATACATATATTTAATTATATATATGTGTGTGTGTGTGTGTGTCTATGTAATCTATTTTTTGGAGATTGAAAGTGAGCCTCAATTTTTTGACATACATCCGAATTCCCACTTCCTACCATCTATAATTGACAAGAACTATCTTGATTTTGACTCGCATATATTTCATTTTATCCACGCTACCAAAATTTGCAAATTTCCCGCACCTCACATGTGTATTTTTTGTTCTTGTCCTCTCTCTCTCTCTCTCTCTCTCTCACAGGTGGTCACTGATTGCTGCGAAGCTACCTGGAAGAACCGATAATGACATCAAGAACCATTGGCACACAACCTTAAAGAAGCGAGCCAAAAACAAACTTGAGGGATCCAATGAATTGATTATTTCCAAGATTAACAATGAAGAACAAGTTGATACTAAGGGCATGTCTTGCACATCATCCTCATGTGAATTGTCAACTCTTACCACAGATTATGTTCCACAACTCATTCATGACTACAGAAGTCTCATTGCAAATCAACATGGTCTCACTCCCACTTCTGAGGAATCACTTGGAAAGTTTCGAAGTGACCATTACATGGTTAAAAATTCTCCTGCACGAAATGACCATCAATTTCCAAAGTCCTCGGCAGAACAATTTATCGTTTACTACGACCACCAGCTTGATGAATTTTTTCATCAGTTGATGGAAGAATTACCCGAGAAGAACTACACCTATGAAGTCCCGCAATAATTACCTCAAATTTAAGATCACAATGTGTGAGTTTTGTTATGAATTTGGATTTCTTTTTTTTTTTTTGGGTTGGGGGGGGGGGCGCTCTTTTTATGTGGAATAATGTGAGAATTTTGAAGTTGGCTATGGTAAAATAAATGAATCGATTTTATGGTGCAAGTGATACCCAATTTTGTTGTTTTTTATTTTTGTGGGTATGTCCTGCAACTACCTTAAAAAAATTTTTGAGGACGAAGTTGGTGTGGGCCTAGAATACCAATGGATATGAATTTGAGCGAAATGGATCGAGTCCTTAATGAAACCAATCTTACAGTAAACAATCAAAGGAGATATATTCAGTAATTTTTACTATAATAAAACAAAACAAACAACCTATGATATGAATAAAATTACAAAATATACTGAAAAAGGTGTCGAGGATCTATCTCGTAGGATGATTCGGCCTACAACGGCAAGGTTTTTTTTTTTTTTCCTTTCTGGTGTAAGCAAATTTTTCATATCATCAAAAGGTTTATGAAATTTATCTGATTGATCTAATTTGAACACTATAAGATGTATTAAGAGATTTACTTTTCTAAATTCTATATTTTTATTTTTATAACTTGAACTTGAGGTAAGGATGAACCCTTGAAGTTTATCACGATATTGCCTTTGGGACATTACAATATAAGTTGGGATAAGAAGGAAAAATGGGCTCGTAAACTGTAGAGAGCTGAGATTGTCTCCCCCCCCCCCCCCCCTCACGCCTTTCTTTCTTTCTTTTTTATTTTACTTGACAACAGGTAAAGGTCGATTATTATTTACTCTCTCAACGCTTGGATTTCTATAGCTCTGCAAGAAATGATAGTGAACTATTATCAAAAAAACTAATTGGAGTCATATCCCATGTTAGTTTTGGAGATTCTCTATATTTGTGAGCTATTGTGGTTCTTCTTCTATCCATCAACACTTGTACATTGGGATTTGCAAAGGATTTGCAAAGAAACTACGCCCGTATCCACATAAAATCAAGGAGCAGTAACAAAAAAAATAAAAAATAAAAATAAATAAATAATAAAATCAAGGAGGGGTTTTTTTTTACCATGCTCATTCACGATGTTCGTAGCTATTCAATCACTGTCCAGCAAAGGTCATTTGAGAATTAAATGTCATTTATGAAGTTCGTAAATTGTGTAAGGGTTTGTAACGAAAGTAAACACAACTCTTTTAAATATATATTTTTATAATTTTGGTTATTCTTATAAAAAAAAATAAACACATCCAAATAGCTCCAATTTTGGCTCTACAGTCTGGGAATCATTACAGTAAAAATAGTATCACTGAAGGTCTTGATGAAGACTCTGATTTATCGGGTACATATGCCATTCTAGTTGTTATGGAAGCAAGACGAGGATCTGTGGAAGATCTTGAATTCTTGCTTGGATTTTTATAATAATTTTTCTGTTTTCTTGATCTACTCATTTTGATCTTTGAAAAATCTATAATCTGTAATGCAGTTTTGAGAAGTTACATGAAGGTAAACAGATCCTTAAAATTTTACAACCTTTGAGTTGAGACCTGAGAGTTTAACGATTTGATATTTTTAATATCGACATTTATACAAAAGTTTGATGCATCTTATACTTTTCACTAAATATATATATATATATATACTCTTTTCAATTTTTTTTTTATAAATATCATTGAAGGACAACAACGAAAGAAAAAATATAGGACAAAATGTCAATAAATAATTGATCGAGAATTTTTTCGATATTTGTAAATAAACGTCAGAGAAGTTTTGATGATTAGCGACGTTTGCGTGGAAAAAAAAGGTCGACAAATACTAAATATTTTGCCAATGTTTCAAAACTGAAATGTCGACAAATATATATACACTTATTGACGATTATTTTTAACAACATTGGTAAAGGTTATTTTTTTTAAAGATAAGATAAATTTAGATTTGTTATTAAAACCTGCGTACAAATCCAAACCAAAGCAAACTAATTCAATTCTGTTCATTCCATTGTCATCAACCACAATATTAAACATCTATCAACAAACATCCATACTTCAATTCTAAATTTCATACTTCAATCATATTTCAAATAAACAACTATCAACTACAAATACCAAATAACTCATTACTCTAAATATAATGTACATTTCAAACAAATAAATTACCATCCACATATAAGTTTTAACCACAAAAATAAATATTTCATTAATTTAAATAAATTTACAAAAAAAAAAACATTAATGAACCAACATAATGCCCTATTACATACAATATGTTCATCAATATTTTATATTTCAAGATGTAAAATCACCCTCTTGTACATAATGAAAGCTACCACCTTCACTAAACGAACTAGTATCATCATGTAAAAATAATATATTTATAATTAAATCAATAATAAAATGTCATGTAATATAATTTTTATTATATAAAAAAACAAAAGTTAGTATATTATCTCTTCCGATATCTCAGAAAATATTTTTACATCTAGAAATTTTGAGATAAATATTTAAAACAACATCCAAAAATTTTCTTTTGTTTTCTTCGATTCACTCGCACTTTGGTTTCTTATGTAAAGAATAGTTTATTATCTCTTCGAACATGTCAGGAAGTATTTTCATATTTGAAAATTTTGATATAAATATTTAAAACAATATTTGAAAATTTTCTTTTATTTCCTCAATTCAAAGGTAAAGCTAACCTTTGTACGAGAAAATGATTCTTTTTTGTAATAGCTACTACGTGTTGGCTCTTTCCCTTTACTTTTAACTCTATCCGAACGTTCCTTGTTAGTCATTTTGCTGAACCGTCTATCTTCAATTTGATTGATGAACTCTTGTGTTGAGGTGAATTGTTGAATTGTCATCATTTCATCGGTTTGTTCTTATGTATAAAAAATATATAGAAAAATATTAATACAAATTCTCATAAAAATATTATTACAAATACTTATAAATAAATGCTATCTAAATTTCCTGACTTATAATTATACCAGTAAACTTTGTGTTCACATATGAATTGTCTTTTTTCTTATGGGAAACTTTATTCAGTTCAATTTTATTGGGGGATATTCTATCTCTAATTCCTAAAACAAAATTGTTAGTAACTAAAAAAATACTACTAAATACACCATTAATATATAAAATAATTATCAATTCTTTTGTCCGTCTTACAAATGACTTTGAGTTGTAAGTGTGCATATATATTTGCGCTAATCAACTTTATTTCCCAATTTCAGATTTCTCCTATAAAATATTTTGAATTATTATGATAAGAATATAAAATAAACAAAATGTTATTAAATAAAATATATTATTTTGTTTCTATTTTGAGTACCAGTATGCAACAATAGCTTTTCATTCATGAGGGTTGTGACCCTCTCACACATAAGTCTTGTCCTTGTCATACTATATATATTTTAAGAGTATACCTATATTCATTAAATTTTGTAGAAATTGATTTGAGGATGAACATAATCGCATCACCCACATTTGGTGTTTCGAGTAGAAATCTTTGCTCTTGAATTAAACAAGTTGTAACAACAATAAAAGAAAGCAGATCTATGAAATATCTTCATGAAATATTTCATTTGTACTTTTGATATACTGCGCTGGTAGTTGTGACTAATAGAGTGAAATCTCAAACTCAGTATCTGTGACTTCCTTTCAACAAATGTAGCTCAGAATTAAAAGACACTATAATTTGTTATGATCTTAGATCCCATATGTCTTTCAAAATGGTTCTCCATCTTTTTTGAGTATTTTGAATATCATTAGTTATAAAAAAATAAGATAATAAATTAATAAACGACAAAACTCAATATGCTTTTAATTAATAATGAGTTTTGATACATTATCAAATATAGTGTTTTGCAAAGTTATGATTCCTTCTTCATTTGGGCACTCGTCAACAGTTGTTGTCCGTGTTGCTTTTTTGAATGATTCCATAATTCTAATTTTCTTAAGTTTTCCTTTTCCCTTAAAAATGTTATTAATACAAAATTTAAATATTTTGAAATTAATTTAGAGTAATTGGAAAATAACTAATTAACCAATAATGAATTTAAATTCAATATTTATTTTATACACATACATACATACATACATACATACATACACACATATAAATATATATATATATATATATATATATATATAAATATGTTAATTAAAACGGAAAAATCAATATATATGATGAACAGAGCATTATGTATATGCAAAAGAACACTAAATCAAGCAAAAGATTTTCTAAAGACAAAACATGTCACTCACCGGGACCCACGATGGAGGAAGACAGTGATGATGCCACAATCCCTGCAATTCCAGTTTCTGATGAGCAGATGTGCCTGGACTAACGCCGATGGAAGAGATCTGTGATAGTTAAATTGTGGGAAAAGTCTATTGGCTACCAATTTCTTCACTCAAAAATTCTGGTGCTGTGGAGAATAGAAGGGGAACTGGACTTGATATGGGGGATGGATTCTATCTGGCCAAGCTCTCTTTCCAAGACAATTATTGTAGGGCTCTCACTGAGGGTCCATGGGTGATCCAGGACCATTATTTGGTCGTAATGAAATGGCAACCTAATTTTGTTCCTTTGGAGAAAGCAATTAGAAGAACTGCTATGTGGATCCGCTTTCCTGGGTTGCCGATCGAATATTTCGATGAGGATATTTTGTATCGAATAGGGAACAAATTGGATCGACCTCTAAAAATCGATGTGAACGCAGCCATGGCTTCAAGTGGCAAGTATCCACGCATCTATGTAGAACAGGATCTCTTGAACCTCTGGTTCCGAAAGTTCGCATTAGAAAACGGGCACAAGGGGTGGAATACAAGGGTTTGCATGTGATGTGTTTTGAACGTGGACATGTGGGTCATGTGAAAGAGCAATGTTGGAAAGGTATGGAGGATGTTTTGGCTAATAGGAGTGATGAGGGTGCTGGGAATCTCCCTCAAAAGTCTTCTGTTGCTCAAACTTCTACTAGTTCTCTAGTGCAAGAAGGCTTCGGGCCTTGGATGCAGGTTCAGGGACACCCGAGACAGGGAGGCTCTAGAGTGGCCGGAGCTCAGATTCCGGCCGGGGAGAAATTGCGTAACCGCTTCAATCAACTCGCGAAAATCATGGATGGTGAAGATATCTCGTCTACTATGATTAAGGGTGTTGAAGATTCGGGCGGAAATTGTGGACTTGACCTTTAGAGGTGGGAAACACCAAGGACTCTAACTCAGAAGGCTGGACCCGGATCTTCAAATGAAGAAAGCACAGTTAGTCATCATTGGAGAGATATGGGCCTTTTGCGGCCCAGGAGTGCAAGTGGCCCAGTCCCACGTAATTTTCCAATCCAGAAGACCACAATTTCAATAGGTTCAGCTCATGAGATGTCCGAACCGGCTCTAAGAACCATTAGTGCGCCCCGCTTGACTGATAGCTTGACCCGACCAATTTCAGAAACAGAACCAGCGGTTGCATCTTATCCGACGAAGGGGGCCTCTGCGACAAATACATAGCCTGCCTGTAGGTATGCTTTTGCTCATCGTAACTTAGAAGGATGGAGATTGTCTTCCCACTGACCAGACTCCACACAACAGCATTCCATCGAAGGAGCGAGTGAGATTTTGCTCACGGAGGACCTTGATTCTTCGCCTGTTCTGGGCCAAGAAGGCACTGCCTTGGAAACTCCTACGCAATTGGACTCTGTGCAATGGTGGTGGATGGTGAATCCTTGAACCTTTAGGTATGCCATTTTTCAATCACTTCTTTTTACCATGTCTTTAAACTTAACAGTTATTGCGGGGAATGTGGGAGAGATTAACAATCCTCGATGCCGACGTGTTACTAAGGAGATTATTAAAACTCATAATTCGGTTGTCTTATGTTTAACTGAGATTAAAAGTAGCACCCAAAAGTGTCCGAAATTTTTTAGACGTCTTGTGGGTATGATGGGGAATATGTGGTTTCGGCCTCGGGATTTAGAGGAGGCCTTTGCTTAGTTTGGAAATCAGGATCGGAGAATTTTGAAGTGTTATTCAACACTGATCAGTTGATTCACTGCATGGGACAGACTAATAATATGGTTTGGTTTTTCACGTTTGTGTATATTCAACCAAACAGAGAGAAAAAGATGGAGTCGTGGTAGGATTTATCTAACCTAGCTGGAAATCATATGACAATCCATTTCAACATATTTTTAAATTTTTTTTGTCGGATTCAAAAAATATTTTAATCATTTCAAAAAAGGTTACTCAAATTTGAAATTTTCTAATCTTTTGCTTATTCCACAATTTGTGAAAGTTGATTCAAATATTTTTCTAAGTCAAGGTGGAAAATTGAGTTAGAACTTACCAAATAAAGATGGCTTTTGAATGATTAGCAATAAGATGTCATATGGATTTGACAGCACCACTTTGATCCCCTTAAGCTCTCTGTTCAGCTTCACCACCAAACCTTTCAACTTCCCATTGAATTCTTTAGCGGCATTGTTGTATTCATCCCTACATTGACTTCCAGAGAAGAAGTTCATGGTTCTTTCCAATGGCAAGCACCCCATAGGAGGCAACCCTCCTAGGGAAATTTTCCGAGCCCCAAGACTATATAGTTGTCTTATAAAATTTTCTGCAATTCCACCCAGAAAATCTTGGAACTGTTTGATTAAATATTGTGGCCAACGTCGTGGCAATACGTAGTAATTTTCCAAAAAATCATTTGTTCCTAAGCTCATTAGGTACAATGCCTCTGATATTTACTTCATTGGCCTTTTGGGCACCCAAATATGCCCTTAATTTTTTCTGGTAGTCCTTGTAGTACTCCAACTCCATCCAATTAAAGATCCACATTTATGTACTGAGAAAATGTTTGGCAACATTAATTACAAGAAAAATATTTATTCTTTGCAAGTATGAAAAATCCTTCATTGCTGCTTAATTTCTGGTGGGGTCGTGATGGTACAAGAAATTACTCAGATATACCTAACAAGATAAATAATTTCATAAAAATGGGTTAAAAAAAAAGATCAATTCTTCTGCGTCAACTTTGAGAAAATCAGAACCATTAATAGTATTTCTGTCGGTGTTTCTAGCCTATGGTAAAAGTACGTCATTTATCTACAGGAGAGTTGATTAACTGGGGTAAAAAATTTAAGGAAGGTTTTTGTCTTTTGATTAGAGTTAAACTTTCCTATGTGATTGAGCTACATTCGAAGGACCTGGCTGAAGTGCTGTTATCCGAGGCCAACCCCCATCATCCAGCTTTGCACTTGATCCGGGCATGTCAATAATTAATGAGAGAAGTGCAAATGCACTCAGTTTTCTTTATCCCTCAAGAAGGTAATTCTTAGGCGGACATTTTAGTTTATCTTGGACATTCATTGTCCCTGATATTCATGAAATGTTATTCGATCCTGGAGAGGTTTATGGAGCTTTATTGTGCAATATATGTGGTTTAGCTTCCTTTAGAGGTTAACTTTCTGTCCCACCCCTGTAACCCTAGAGAGAGAGAGAGAGAGAGAGAGAGAGAGAGAGAGAGAGAGAGAGAGAACATTAAATCAACATTTATACAAAGCATTTTTAGAGTAATTAGTAACTAACTATCACTAATGAATTTAGACTCGACATTTCTTTCCTATACATATATAGAAGAGGGTCGAGTCTTGAAAAATCGGATTTTTGGAGTTCAGAGCTATTCAAAACATTAAAAAATACTCTAAACCTAATTCTGATCCATGAGTCAGGTAAAACCTCTAAACTAGTTTCTAAAACCTAGAAAGAAGCCTTTCTCAAAATAATTTAAATTCTTTAACTACAACCGGTAGTAAAACCCTTATTTTAAGCAAATACAAAATCTTTAAAATCATCAAGTTTTCTTGAAAAACCGTTTACACAAAATATTTTAACAATTGATGATAGATTTTTACGAAAAGATTATTTCCAGATAATAGAATGATATTTTTTGAAAGATTGATTTATGGATTTATTAAAAACCATCCATTATTATCAAACAATTTTAGAATTGACGGGGAGTGCTGAATTTATATATATATATATATATATATATATATATATATATATGTAAATCAAAAGAAAAATCCCAATATATAAAATAAATAAGCATTATACATACACAAATAGTATATTAAACTAATATACATATGAAACATTTAGAATTTTTGAAGAATAACTTACTTACCAATTTTCTAACTTACTAACTATTATTAGATATTAACAAATATAAAGAATAGCGGCCAACGAGAATACAAATTTGTAAAACATGCAGGCTTTTTGTATATGTTGCTAAACTAATAACAAATTTCTAACTTATTACGTTGTTCGTGATTTCAATTAAAAATAAATTTCGTATATACCTACCTGTGTGGTTGTACACGAAACATTTGCCCCATTTTTGTTGTCACACACACACAAAAGTAAACTAATTAATGATATTATATATATAAAAGACAAAAATAGATAAGTATTAAAGTAATTAATTATAGATAATTATATCGATAAATGAACCTTGTAAATGTAAAATCATTAAAATATTAAGCATTTGTTATTATTATTCGAGGCCATAACTAAAGAAAATTAGGAATTTATGAAATATAAAACTATGCTATTACTCATTATAATTCAAGAGGGTATACAAATTTGTATTAATGTTTTTGTCTTTTAACAAACACACACAAATAAATAAATAAGTAAATAATTAATTTTTTTAGTAAAAATCAATTGTGAATATTACTAATTTTGATTTAACATTTGTTTAATAAACTAGTTTGTTAGTATACTTCTTGTTTCTTGTGTTTTCCTAGTACACTAGTTTCCTGGTATGCTTGTTAAACATATTTGCTTTGTGACAGTATTGTGGATATATTTGTTAATAAATTATAACAACTTGCTTTGTTTTATTACTAATTTTTATTTAATATTTCCTGAAACTCATAATCCAAAACCTAAAATCTTAAACTCTAATACTCCAAACTCTAATACCTAGTTTCGTCCTAATTTTGCCATAAATTTTGTCTTAATTTCATTTTAATTTTGTCCTAATTATAATAAAACAGTATAAACAAACCCTAATTTAATCTTAATTTAATATAATTTTACTTTAATTTTGTCATAATCTCTCTCTACCCTAAATCGTAATAATGTATAAGCATAAAAAATAGTAAATAATACAATCGTAGAAAATGGAGGAACTTACTTTGGCCGAAAATGGAGTTCGCAGTGGGAGGGAAGAATTTACCTTCGGCACCTTCCTTCGATGGCGGGGTGGAACGACGATGTCTGTTTAAGTGGGGATCTTTAGCTTCAGCAAGGGCGGTGAATGGTTGTCTCCCTTCTAACCAAAAAAAAAAGGGCGGTGAATTGGAGAAAGCAGTAGAGGAAAAGGAGAGAAGAAAGAGGAGGAGAGAAGTCACGGTCAAGGGTTTAAAGTAAAAACATTGGCATTTGTGGTCTCTCTCTCTCTCTCTCTCTCTCTCTCTCTCTCTAAAAAGATTTTCTGATGTTTGAAGAAAAACATGTCTCCCCCTCTCTCTATCCGTCTCTCTTTACTCTTTATGACGTTTGGCCTAAATATGAATAAAAGTTTCCACTGCGACTAATTTTTTTTAATGATAATTACTTATGATATTTTGACCTTTTAATATCATGAAAAATTGATTTTGTTGACATTTTTATCCATAAATATTGGAAAAAGAAAAATTATGGTGACATACACTTTAAATGTCAGGAAAAGATTGTTGGGAAAAAAATAAAAAAAAAAAACTTATTTTTTTATGGTGTTTCCCTAACTGAGGAACATGGCGTGTTGTCTAAGTAGACTAATGGAATTATATATAGGGTACAAAAAATAATTCTCTTAACCCAAAATTCCGAGTTTGAGTCCCCATCTCCCTCCCAATCGATTTTAATTATGATCAACTACTTCCATTTAAATGCGCTGTTTAGGCTTTTTCTGGGATGCAAGCATCAATCCCACATCACCTGCCTATGATTTCAAATGTCATTCATGACGTCAATGATGCAATTAATCAAATCACCATACGGCCCATGATTTTTTCAATATTTAATTAGTTGAATAAAATAGAAAAAAGAACGGTGGGAACAAGCACTACGGTCCGACTGTTCACTTGATTTTCATAATCTACCAAGATTGATTTTTTTAATCGCAAAACGTGCTAGGTATTTATTATGTAGGTCCATTAATTTAAATTCACACGTGGACGAAACATCAGCAAAATAAACTTCACATAACCTTTGATGGCATAAGATTATGATTAATCAAACTCTCCTAAATATAACGATAAAATATTACACTAAGTTTTGAATTTAATTTATAAAAATAGAGATATATGATTTGAAAGAATCAATTTTTTAATAGATTTTATAATACTTAAATCAAATTAATCGAATAAAATTTGAATATCGATTAGTAATCGAGAAAAATCCACTTATATAAAAAAATAATAATAAGATTATGATTAGAAATTTTCTTTTTTTTTTTTTTTATTTTTCTTTCTTGCGCTTTTCAAAAGTTACAAAAGGGTCGTAAAAACATGAACCGTGGCATTATCAAGGAAAAAAAATTGAAATCATGATAGGATTATGGGTGTCTCTAAGTAAAATTACTAATACACCCCCGCTAGAAGGTCTCTCCCTTTCCAAATGTATATATATATTTTTTATCATGGTTAGATCACCAATTTAGTATTTTGTGTTTCGTTCTGACTGAGTGACCGCTTGCAGGGTCCAATTAAGGAATAGGTCTCCTAACGTTAATTTTTTCGTTTCTATGAAGATCGAACTCCTGACTATTGTTAAACGATGTTAAATTTTAAATCAACTGAGCCATCAGACGTTGATCATGAATTGAATTGATGTTACTTCCTCAGTTTTCACTCACTTTTTCCCGTTACTTCCTCTATTCGCTTTCTCATCCTTTTTTTTTTTCTCTGTTTCAGCCAAAGGGAATTGACGGAGAAGAGAGGAAAAATTGAACAATGATAGAGAAGCGAGAAAGAGAGAGAGAGAGAGAGAGAGCGAGTTGAATTTGAAGAGAGAGAAAATAGAGAGAGGCAAAAATTGATTGATCGATTGAGAGAGGGCTGGGGATGGAAGAATCAACCTGTCATGAGAAGAAGAAAAGTTTTTCAGCGGGGTCACGTGGTAATTTCTCATAGGATGAAATTCTGTAACTTTATTAAAATGACAATGTTTTAAAACTTTTTATATTTTTGTCAAGTTTTTTGTTCCCATCTCCCCTTACTAATTTAGCCATGACAAAACAGCATTAAGCTCTAATATATAATCATTTTCAGTAATCATAGAGAGAGGGTTAATTTCACTATCTCATGAACGTGACAAAACAGCAAAAGCATTGACAAACTCCTAAAGACTTGAGAACACTGCTCATAATTCAGCTCTTTGGGCATTTTTGTTTAATACTTTTCTTTTTCTTTGTATTTTTTAACAGAAAAAATTATTAATACAAAAACAATTAATCACGTATCTCTCCACTAATTTAAATTTTTTAAAGAGATGTTAATTATACAAAATATAATATGGTATTCGAGATTTCTTTCGCTTCATTTAAAAATTCAACGCGATCGGGTTCCTGCCGGTCCAAATAGCTGGTCTTATTTAATTCCAAAAAATATTGTGGCAAAAGAAATTATCCAAACTAATTAAAAAGATTCACGAATCATCTACCATTTTGTCATTTTCTAAAAAAGGAATCCTCCTTGATGGTGAGAAAGAAAGAAATTTTGGATGGTCACAAGTACTAAAGGAGTATAAATAGTTTGTTTTGGGGCAAACATGCTACAACCAACCCTCTTGAGGATTATTGGCGACAAAGTTCAAGAAATTACCCGGGGGGAGAGAGAGAGAGAGAGAGAGAGAGAGAGAGAGAGAGAGAGAGAGAGGCTTTGGTGAGTGTTGAGTAAAAATGGTGAGAACTCCATGTGAGAAAAATGGATTGAGAAAGGGTACCTGGACTCAGGAAGAAGATGAAAAGCTGATTGCTTACATCAAGAGATATGGGCATTGGAATTGGAGGCAGCTTCCAAAATATGCAGGTAATTAGTTAAAAGCATTTTAATTATGGGTTTCCTTAATTTCATGACATTAATCCCAGAACATGACACTGATTGATAATCTATCCGAATTAAGTTTTGGGTTAATCTGTGATTTTTTTTTTCTTTCAGGCCTTCAAAGGTGTGGAAAGAGCTGCAGACTTCGGTGGATGAATTATCTAAGACCAAACATAAAAAGAGGAAACTACACCCAACAAGAAGACGAAATCATCATCAATATGTACCAACAAGTTGGGACTAAGTATGTATTAATCACAATTAATTTGCTCTAATTACAATTCCTGTTAATTAACAGAAGAGCCCTAATGTTCGTATTTTGTGTTATGTTCACAGATGGGCTAGGATTGCTGAAAAGCTACCAGGAAGAACAGATAGTGACATCAAGAACTACTGGCATACAAACTTGAAGAAGCGAGTCAAATTACAAAATAATCCAATTGGAGTTGACAAATCCGATGAAATGGATCGAATGTTGCAGCAAATCTCGGAAAGTCCATTGTTGTCTCCGGAATATTCTGGCAGTGACTTCTCAACATCCTCAACTGATCATCAGATGAATTTTGCCTTGGAAGATTGTTTCACTTCCACTGATAATTCGCTAGAATCATTTGAAACTCCTGGTCAAAACTTATGGAGTGAATCTCTTTTGCTTGACAATGCTGAAATCCAAATTAACGGATTTTCAATTCCATTCGAGGGGCGTGGATTTGGATCTGGATTTGAGAATTCTTTCGCTCTCTACCATGACAACACCAACGACTTATTTGACCAAGTGATTAAAGAACTATTAGAGCAGATCTAGTCTAAATTTAAGAGTAGATCAGTGTACTTATATGTTGTATAATTAAGAGTTGTGACCTAGGTTCTCTATCAACAAAGCACACTTCTTTTTGTTCATAAGGAGTGCCAGAATTGGAGTTGGAGTCTTGTGGGTGTTGTTTCTCTCTCTGTGTACGGATGGATATCATTAATAAAAACTGCATACACAAGCCGAGGGTAAATTACACCATCTTAGTGATTAAAAAAGTGGGTCTCTCTCCCTCTCTTTCTCTTTGAAGGCATAATCAATATCTGGATGAAGGACTGTAAGTAATTGGACTCTCCCAAGCATGGTGGAAGGATTATTTGGTCAAGTAAGGGGAAAAATAAAGAAGACTCTTTCTTGAACACCAACCCACATTCGTGACGTTAGAAGAGGAGAATGAAGCATTTTTTAATGATAAAAATGGGAAAATACGAAGCAAAACTTTTGAGAAAATAAGGATGCAACACAAAAGGAAGATGCATATTGCTCTTTCCAATAGTGCTATTGCCTCTACACTAGTACTGAATAATAATTTTTTTTTTTTTTTTTACTTTGAGAGGAAAAAAATATCAATTTTAACCCATAACTCTTATATTGTTATCATTTTACCCCCTTCCATTTGATCAATGTTATAAACAATAATAAAACCGTAAAAAAGAAAAATTTAGAAAAACAAAAATAACTTAAAAATTAAAGTTCGTTTTCCTCTTCCATCTCCACACCACCCACCATTTTTATATTCTCTCCCAAAACCCAAATTTTCAATCATTTTTTTATTTATAAAATTTTAATTTGATCATATTGTCAATTTTTGTAATATTTACCCAAAAATAAAAAAAGAGATGTGGCGTAGAAGTGCTAGCCGAGATGATTTGTAGGATTGCTTTCACTATTTTTGAATCACATGAGACAAAATAATCTTGGGAGTAATCTGATCGGTTTACTAATAAAATAAAAGAAACTATAAAAATATAAAATTTTACAAATATAAATCAAATTTCAACTTGCAAAACGAGGACTTACGGTGGATTCATAGAAAACCTTGGCAAATCTATGGCGCAATTATGGCAGATGAGGTGGCTAATAAAATATGCACAGTTTCAACCCAGTTGGGGATGAAGTACGTATAAAATATTCGATTAATCCTCGGGTGTTATGAAAGAAGACAAGGCCCTTAGATCTTCAAACATGTCATTTTATTTGGATAAGCTCAAGAAATAATTTTGATTTTAAAATTCCAAATTTGTTGGGAAAATTGTCGCCATATTTCTGTTTCCTGGCAAGACATTGGAATATGCCTTTTTGGTGGCAACAAATTTAGTTAAATCAAGACCTCAAATTTAGTCACCTATTATGAATCCTCACTCTCTTCCTCTCTCTCTCTCTCTCTCTCTCTCTCTCTCTCTCTCTCTCTCTCTCTCTCTCTCTCTCTCTCTCTCTCTCTCACATACGTGGTGTCTTAATCCTAGGCACCTGTAGATATTTAAGGTAGGTGTTTTTTTTTTTTATTCTAAAGTAGTACAAATATTTTGTTAATGTTGTTTCCTTTACAATTTTTCTTTTTAGTTCTTGTTGTGTATGCTTTCAAGATTAACTAGGTCTTATTTTTAATCTGAATTCTGAAATATGATGGCAACATTTTATTTTTCTTCCATGTCATATTTGCCTTTTACACAAAATTAGTGGGTAACTCCTGTCATTTCACAGAACCTTGGGGCTTGGACTAATGGTATAATTTAATTTCGAATTCAATGCTCATTTATCTATACCTTGTATTCGTTCATGGAAACCCACCACTATTTTTGATAATACATCGCCATTAATGCCGTTGAAAATCAAAACATTTGGGTGGTCAGAAAATGGTGTGTTTAATATACTAAAAAACTAAATATGGAATATGATTTGATACAGTTTTGTTGATCGATAATATGATTTGATATTGCTCATAATATAGAGAATCAGCGAGAATAGTATCCTAATGAAGTATAATTGTTATTTAATTCTAATTAATCAATTATTATTTTATTTTAATTGATCCTAAAAAAAGGGAATTTTATAGATAATTAAGTAAATAGTCATACTCACAAATAGATTTCATATTTTATTTTTATATAATTGTTTCAAGTATAATTTTGATTCTAGGAACTCATTTAAAAGTAAAGTCCATACTTCTGTTCATTTCAATACCAAGTTTGGGATCGATATTTTTTTCGATTAGCGGTAAGGATATTGATTTTTTTAGTTAAAATTTTGAATTTAACTTTTAAAAATTGAAAAAAAAAGTAAATACTGATCAAGAATAATTGAATTAATTATCGGATATCTACCTATCCAGAAAAGGAAAACTAATAATCACTTGTTATGGAAGTTGTCCATCACATTTGAATATTCCGCTGAGGGCCTTTGAGTTCACACAAGTCCATCACAAAAGGTTTGATGGTCATCAATGACAGATTTGTGATAGAATGGTTTCATTTAAACGTCATCTCTTCTATCTTCCCCATTCCTTTTTTTTTTTTCAATTATGCAATTCGAGGGTATAATTATCATATTATTATACTTACTAATTGAGTGACTTTCTGAAAATTCCCAGGGTTTTTATAAAAGAAATTATTTTAATATAAAAATTTTATAAATAAGAGAAAAGGATGGAAGGTAATTGAAGAGGACACTCAACCGTACCCAATATAAAAACTAATGAATTAGAGAGAGAGAGAGAGAGAATGCACTAAAAAATATATATTTGGACGGTTCATGTTGGATACGTATGAAAGACAATTTATTTCAAACCGTCAGGTTTGCTCGAAATATCTCGGGCCTCGCTTTCATATTACAATGAGAAACACGTGACAAATATTTACTTTTTGGATTTTCGTAAATTACTAAATTTACCGAAAACAGGTGCAATTAAATTAACGTACGAAGACATCAGCAAAACACTCGTCACCTTTCCTTTTATGATGACATCAGACTACGATCAAGAGGCAACCTAAAATTAATTTTCCTTTCTTAAGGATCAAATGCTCTATATATATTTCATAATTTCAAGAGGTATGATCATAATTTTAAGAAGAAAATATTTAAAATTATATAGACTTCCATTTCAAGTCACTAGAAGCAACACAAATATTTAGAAACAAGAATTCTAAAAAAAAAAAAAAGAAGCAATTAATATTCTTTATCCAGATCATTTTTTTTTCTTTTTTTTTTTTGTGAATTTTCCCAACAAATCTTCTTTCATACTTTTATGTTAAAGTGATGGAGGGTGCAAATTATTGACTAGGTATTATGTTATTTAAGCAGCGCAATCTTGAATCTAAATTTTAAAATTATTGACTAGGTATTATGTTACATAATTCGAAAAACTGAAAAAATTTTAATTTGCTAAAGTGATAGAGGGTGCAAATCAATATTTTTGGTGAGCCAAGATAATATAATATTATTGCATAATAGTTTGTTTAATGTATTTGTTGAATATTTGTATCTTTTTTTTCGAACTAGTTTGCAGATCAGATAAATTTAAAAGTACACGTTAATAATATATTCCCTCTATTTTACTTAAAGTGTCCTTTAAGATTGTTGCACAAGAATTAAACAAATGATCGAATAACTACAATTTGTTTATACAAAAAATTATTAATTGATCGATTAAATAATTTTTTGAAAAATAAATTATATTATGCTAAAATTGATATCCGGTGAGGTAACAATAGATACAAATAAAATTGAGAAAAATTAATAAATATTTTCTCGATTGTACACGTGTAGTGAAATAAAAAAAATTGTTTGTAGAGTGACACTTGACGAGCGATGATGTGTATGACTTTAATTTGCTATCCTCTAATATTTAAAGTTTTATTACAATTAATTTCAATCGACTATCATAAGAGTTATCATAACGGGGTGGGTCTCCCAATAAATATTTTTTCTATATGCATGAGAAGTCAAACTCCTAGCAATAGGACCCTTTGCCACCAGCGCGAACTTTTGTTGGTGTTCGTGTCACCGTGTAAACGCGAATTGATCCCTACAGTCACCTGTATTTCCATTCCACTTGCAATAGAAAATTGCCATAAAGCTATTTTAAAAACACATTATACAAAAACGTGCCATTATAATTGTTTAATTGAAAAGGTTCGGTAAAGAAAGAAACATTTGCCAGCCCCCAAGTGGGAATCTTGTTGGCATCTACTCTTCCTTAGATCACATCTATGCATTTGACTCTCTCTCTCTCTCTCTCTCTCTCTAAAGCGTGTTATGATGTATAGTCATTATGATAATAAATTCTTAATTAACAAAATTTCTTGCTAGCCCCGGTGTGGGAATCTTGTTTACCACTACTCTTCTCAGATGACACCTTCCCACTCTCTCTCTCTCTCTCTCTCTCTCCCCCGTCCCCCTAGTGGTGCTATGATGTTTAATCATTATTGTAATAAATTCCTAATTAATAAACCATTGCAGATAGAAACCCCCGTATGTGTCATCTCCTCCTGTGAATATATTTTATTAAATAAGTATTAAATTAGTTCAATTCATGTGGAATAATATTTGGGGTTTGTTAATCAAACAAAGACAAAAACATACTATCACGTGGTTGAAAGTAAATTCAAAATCAAGGTACTAAGGAAAAACAAGAAGTTATCATTAAAGTTGTTGAACCATTTAATGTAAGGCTAGAGAGAGAGAGAGAGAGAGAGAGAGAGTGAGGAACTATATTCATTGGTTAAACATTATGTTAGGAGAGTATACTTTCAGACATCCATTAGTTATACATTAATATATATCTATATATATATATTTACTTATTAAGAGCGGTGAAAACTCCACGTGTGAGAGATGGAGTGAGAAAAGGTTCTTTGACCAAAGAAGATGAAAATTTGACTGAGGTAAAATGATCAACAAGCATTTCGAATATACTTATCCTTTGTTTCTTTTTTTAATATAAATCGTGGGTATTTGATAAATATATTTAATTTAATTTAATTTAATTTTAGATGGATTAATCTCTTAAAGAAAAAAACACTTCAAATATAAATTTTGAAATCAAAATTTTATTTTAAAAAAATTAATATTTAATTATTGGATCAACTAAATATCAATTAATTTCTCATAAATTCATAAAAATTGATATAATTTTATTTTACATTTCACTTAATTTTGATTCAACAGAAATATTATCACATATGTGCAGTTGTCGTGATTAGTTTTTGACGTCTCTTTTAACTATAGCCTTTTACTTACCCTACACAACTCGTATTGCAGGTGAGCTTTGATCCAATTGAGAAACGTATAATAAAAGATTTTGCTGTTCTTTGCCGTACGTACATATTTTTACGCAAGGCCTGACATAAAAAGAGGAAACTGTACCAAACAGAAGGGGACTAAGTAAGTGTTAATCGCAATTAATTTGGTCATGATTAAGACTAAATAATCTAAGCAAAATATTTATCAAATATAAGTTCACACCTTGACTATGAAAATAAAAAAAGATCCCAAATTTATATATTATATTAAAATATTTATTCAATTGATTATATTTACAGTCATTCACGCTTAGTTTGCATTGCTTTCGGAGAGGTTCTATTCTATTTCGCTCCGGGGAAATGACTGCGAGAGATATAATACAAAAAGAAATTATGGGGTCTGAAATTTGTTTTGTATGAGCAGGGATAAAGTAAAAAATATATGTTCCTCCTTGACATGGGGTGGAGATGAGAAATTTAAATTTATTTTTTTCTTTAATTTTGCCGTCATACATTACCAATATATTCCAACCCTTCTGTTACTTCAGTTCTCTAGATGTGATAAAAACTTGGTTCATGCCCCATCTCTCTCTCCACCCACCGCCTAAAAAAAAGATAAGAAAAAAAAAAGATTATATATTAATAACACTGGAATAAATGTGCTAAAACCTTGCGTCAAATGTCTATTTCTGACCGAAACCTTGAGTCAAATTCGGCACTAAAATAGCAACAAAATACTGACCTATAATTTTTTTTTTTTTTGGTTTTTTGGTTTTCGCTTGTTAGTTTCAGGGTTGCATCGACTAGTCCAACCCGAGTACTGTAAGATTCATTATGAAGTTAGTTCTCTCAAATTCTTTTTTTTTTTCATTTTCAGGGTTCAAAATCAATATCTCTAATTAAACAGGTAGAATATTCGATTACTCAGAAATTTTGTACTAACCCATAACTTCACTAACTTATGAACATGACAAAACAGCAAAAGCATTAACAAACTCCTAAAGACTAGACAGTACTGCTCACATTTCAGCTCGTTGGGCCATTTTTGTTAATGTTTTTTTATTTGTAATTTTTTTAGCAGAAAAATATTAAGATAAAAAAAATTAATAACACATTCCTCCACTAATTTAAATTTTTAGTAGAGAGTTAATTTTATAAAATATAAGATGGTATTTGAGATGGTGGTTTCTTTCGCTTCGTTTAAAAATTCAACATGATTTGGATGTTTTAGGAGACAGTTCGGTTGTCACAATCTCTCATCCCCAATCCTGACATTCAGGATTCGAATTTTTGTATAACAAAAATAAATAAATAAAGGAGAGGGTTCGATAAATAAAAAATTAATAATATCTCTGTTTATTAGTTCAAGTTTTTACAGTGGATGGGAAATTATAAAAGAAAATAAAGAGAATAAATATAAATATATTCTCAGCTTTTATGACAAGGAAACATTTCCAAACATTGCGGGTACCACCTATCGGTCCATACAGCTGGTCTTGTTTAATGCCAAAATTTATTGTGGCAAAAGAAATTATCCAAACTATTTAAAAAGTTTCACGAATCATCTATCTTTTTGTCATTTTCTAAGACGGGGTCCTCCCAGATAGTGAGAAAAGTGGCCATAAGTATTAAAGGAGAAGTATAAATTGTATGTTTTGGGTAAAACATGCTCCGCCCAACCTTTCTAAGGATTATTGGCGATATAGTTCAGGAAATTACTGGGGAAGAGAGGGAGAGGGAGGGGGAGAGAGAGAGAGAGAGTGAGTGAGAGAGAGATTGTGTTTTGGTGAGTGTTGAGTAAAAATGGTGAGAACTCCATCTGAGAAAAATGGAGTGAGAAAGGGTACCTGGACTCCAGAAGAAGATGAAAAGCTGATTGCTTACATTGAGAGATATGGGCATTGGAATTGGAGGCAGCTTCCAAAATATGCAGGTAATTATTCAAAAGCATTTTAATTATGCGTTTCCTTAATTTCATGACATTAATCCCACAATATGACACTGATTGATAATCTCTTTGAATTAAGTTTTGGGCTAATTTGTGATTTTTTCTTTCAGGCCTTCAAAGGTGTGGAAAAAGCTGCAGACTTCGGTGGATGAATTATCTAAGACCAAACATAAAAAGAGGAAACTACACCCAACAAGAAGATGAAATCATCATCAATATGTACCAACAAGTTGGGACTAAGTATGTATTAATCACAATTAATTTGCTCTAATTATAATTCATGTTAATTAAGAGAAGAATCATCATGTTTGTATTTTATGTTACGTTCACAGATGGGCTAGGATTGCTGAAAAGCTACCAGGAAGAACAGATAGTGACATCAAGAACTACTGGCATACAATTTTGAAGAAGAGAGTCAAATTGCAAAATAATCCAACTCGAGTTGACAAATCCGATGAAATGGATCGAATGCTGCAGCAAATCTCGGAAAGTCCTTTGTTGTCCCCAGAATATTCTTCCAGTGACTTCTCAACATCCTCAACTGATCATCAGATGAATTTTGCCTTGGAAGGTTGTTTCACTAACACTGATAATTTGCCAGAATCATTTGAAACTCCTGGTCAAAACTTTTGGAGTGAATCTCTTCTAATTGACAATGCTGAAATCCAAATTAATGGATTTTCAATTCCATCGGATGCGCCTGGATTTGAACTTGGAGTTGAGAATTCTTTCGCTCTTCACTGTGACAACACCGACGACTTATTTGACCAAGTGATTAAAGAACTGCTAGAGTAGATCTAGCCTAAATTTAAGAGTAGATCAGTGTACTTATATGTTGTATAATTAAGAGCTGTGACCCAGGTTTTCTATCAACTGAGCACACTTTATTTGTTCCTAAAGAGTACCAGAGTTGTTGTAAATTTTTAAGCTTTTTAGCAAAAACTTGTGAGAAAATTAAAGATGTAACACAAAAGGACATGTATATTGCTCTTTCCAATTGAGCCACTGCCTCTACACTAGTACTGAATAATTTTCCTTTTTTTTTTTTTTTTTTTTTTTTTTACTTTGAGAGGAAAAATATCAATTTCAACCCATAACTCTTATGTTGTTCTCATTTACCCCCCCCAATCCATTTGATCAATGTTAAACAATAATAAAGCATAAAAAGAAAAATTTAGAAAAACCAAAATAACTTAAAAATTATAGTTCGTTTTCCTCTTCCACCACCACACCGCCCACCATTTTTATATTCTCTCCCCAAACCCAAATTTCAATTATTATTTTTATTTATAAAATTTTAATTTGATCATCTTGTTAATTTTTGTAATATTTACTCCTGAAACAAAGTGATGTGGCGTAAAGTGATAGCCGAGATAATTTGTAGGATTACTTTTACTATTTTTGAATCTCATGTGACAAAATAATCTTGGGAGTAATCTGATCGGTTTACTAATAAAATAAAAGAAACTATAAAAATATAAAATTTTGCAAATATAAATCAAATTTCAACGTGCAACACGAGGACTTACTGTGGATGCATGGAGAACCTTGGCAATTGGCAAATCTATGGCGCAATTACTGTAAATGAGGTGGCTAATAAATTATGCACACTTTCAACCCCGATGGGGATGACGTACGTATAAAATATTCGATTTATCCTTAAGTGTTATGAAAGAAGACAAGGCCCTTAGGTCTTCAAACATGTCATTTTATTTGGATAAGCTAAAGAAATAATTTTGATTTTAAAATTCCAAAATTCGTTGGGAAACTTGTCGCCATATTTCTGTTTCCTTGCAAGACAACGGAATATCCGGTTGATCGGTCCATATTTTTTTTTATATAGATCATAAAAATATATAAATATTCAAATATTAAATTTAAAAAAAATTATTTAAACAAAAACTTTTTACTGTTTAGGTATCTTAAGACTTGTTTCAAACGTTTTAAACACAACCAATCCTAAACAAATTGTCAGTCACATGAAATCTGGCCAATATATGCCTTTTTGGTGGCCACAAATTTAGTTAAATCAAGACCCCAAAATTCTTTAGTCGCCGATTAATTTCTAGATTTAAATTTTGTTATTTAAAATTAAAAAATGAAATATGAGAAATTTATAAATAATATAAATTTCTAAACTAACAAAAAAATATAAAATTTATTAAAAAAAGGTGGAGTCTACCCACTTAACCTAATTATTATTTTATTCTAATTAATCAATTATTATTATTTTAATTGATCCTACAGAAGAGAATTTTATAGATAAGTGAGTAAGGAGTCATATCACTAACACTGACTAGTGAGGGAAGAGGTCCATCACATTTAATAGTTCCACCGAAAGACTTTTGAGTTCACATAAATCCAGCACAAATGGTGTGATGGTCATCAATGACAGATTTGTGAAAGAAGAGTTTCATCAAAACGTCATCTCCAAAACGTCATCTCTTCTATCTTTTCCCCTTTTTTTCCCCCTCAATTATGTGATTTATGGGTAAGTTTGGTCCATGGAAAGAAAAAAGAAAAGAGGGAGATTTATTTTACTAAATGAAAATAAGTATATTTTTTTTATTTTATTTGATAAGAGTGAAAGTAAAGAAAATAAGTATTATTTTTCTTTGTTCGGTTAGAGTAAAAAGTGAAAAAAAAGAGGAAGAAGAAAATTAGTATAATTCTTCCTAAACCATGGAACATTGAAAAAAGAAGGATATAATTTTATCTATAAATTTTCAATATAATCTCAATCCGTTCACAAATAAAAGAAAATTTTTTCTAACTTGAAACGGATGTTATTCACTTATCTTTTACTTCTATCCCCTTATCATTCAGAATTTATAATCTCCTTTTTCACTCATATTTACTTCTCTTTCTCTTTTCCTCTCACTTTATATTTCAAGCATATTTATTGTAAGAGTATAATTATCATATTATACTTACGGAGCCAATGAATTTTTGAAAATTTTCACGATTTTTATGAAAGAAATTATTTTAATCTAAAAATTTTTACAAATAACAGCAATGGATGAAAAAGAATTGGGACAGGTCTACCGAACATAAAATCTAATGAATAGAGAGAGAGAGAGAGAGAGAGAATGCACTAAAAAAATATATGTTTGGACGGTTCATGTTGGAAAGGTACGAAAGACAATTTGTTTTTCAGACCGTAGGTTCGCCGGAAGCATCTCGGATCTTGCTTTCACATTACCATGAGAAACACGTGACAGATATTTACCTTTTGGATTTTCGTAAATTACTAAATTTAACAAAAATAGATGCAATTAAATTAACGTACGAAGACATCAGCGAAACACTTGTCACCTTCCCTTTCATAATGACCTCAGACTACCATCAAGAAGCAACCAAAAATTAATTTTCCTTTTTCTAGGATCAAATGCTCTATATATATTTTATAATTTTAAGGAGAAAATATTTAAAATTATATAGACTCCTATTTCAAGTCACCAGAAGCAACACAAATATTTAGAAACAAGAATTCCCAAAAAAAAGAAGCAATTAATATTCTTTTTTTTTTTGAATTTTCCTAACAAATCTTCTTTCATACTTTTATAAATCTTTAAAGCGTCTGAGTAACCACTGTTGACATCTTTTAATCTAGAACCCTTGGCATTCTTGCCCAACAGATATTTGGAAAATTCCAATATTAATAGCTACAATCCAATCTTGAATCTAAATTTTAAAATTATTGACTAGGTATCATGTTATATAATTCGAAAAAATGAAAAATATTATAAAGTGATAGAGGTTGCAAATCAATATTTTTGGTCAGCCAAGATAATAAAATACATAATAGTTTTTTAATGTATATGTTGAATATTTGTTGTTTTTTTTAACTACTGTACACATCGGATAAATGTAAGAGTACGCACTTAAAAAGATATTCCCTCTATTTTACATTAATCGTCCTTGAAGATTATTGCACAAGAATTAAAGGAATGATTGAATAGCCAATAATTAAAAAAAAAAAAAAGAGTACCAATTGACTAAATTATTTTTTGAAAATTTTATTATATTATGCTAACATTGATATCTAGTGATGTAACAATAGATACAAGTAAAATTGAGAAAAACTAATTAATATTTTCTCGATTGTGCCAAAAAAAAAAAAAAAAAAATTGTAGAGTGACCCTTGACAAGGAGCGATGATTTATGTAATTTTAATGCGTTTAACCATGTAAACGCGAATTGATCCTCAAAGTCACTTCACAGGGCTGTCCCTTGGGAACGATCACACCTATGCATTTGACTCTCTCTCTCTCTCTCTCTCTCTCTCTCTCTCTCTCTCTCTCAAGCGTGTTATGATGTACTAAAAAAATTTCTTCCTAGCCCACATGTCGGAATCTTGTTTGCCTCTATTCTTCCTCAGATTACACCTTCCCATTGGTATCCTCGCTCCCCAATCTCCCACCCCACTCCCCCCCCCCCAAAACCTATTATATTGTTTAGTCATCACTGTAATAAATTCCTAATTAATAAACCATTGCAAACAGAAAGCCCCGCAGGTGTTCATGTGGAAGGGGGTTTGTTAATCAAACAATTACAAAAAAATACTATCACGTGGTTGAAAGTGAATTCAAAGATCAAGGTACTAAGGAATAAAAAAAGTTATCATAAAATTGTTGAACCATTTAATCTAAGGCTAGAGAGAGAGAGAGAGAGAGGAACCATATTCAATCTATAAATCTTTTTGAATCTTTTGTCCTCTTGTTAGAGTATGGAACCGCGTAAAAGGTCGATATGATCACGTGAATAAACATGAGGGCATATTGAGAGATATCTATAAGTTTTAGTGCGTTTTGGGTCAAAAATTCTCGGCTTGGTTTTTGAGAACATCTAATAGTGGTTTACACTCATATTTTAAGATATATATTTTAGTTTTTGAGAGGATTATATAAATATATATATATCTATAAAGAGTGGTGAAAACTCCATGGGTGAGAGATGGAGTGAGAAAAGGTTCTTGGACTAAAGAAGAGGATGAAAAATTGACCGGAGTAAAATGATCGAGGGGGATTAGGAATATAATTTTCTTTATTTTCTTTTTTTAGAATTGATCATCAGTAACGATAATCATATTAAATATGATTAAAATTTTAAAATTAAATGAAGGGGATTAAGTATGTGTTAATCACAACTAATTTGGTCATGATTAAAATTAAATGAACACTTATCAAGTAAAAATCCACACATTGCCTATAAAAGAATAGCACGTATATGTTTTTGTTCAAAATTTTTGAAATTTGCATTTACATCCCTGAGTGGGACATCATACGATTGACTGATTAAATAAGAATTAAAAACTATAGATTTGCACTTGCAAATTGTTTTGTTAATAAGATTTAAAAATTCTCTAGTTCATTCTTAAAGTAATTGCTCTTCTTTTTTTTGGTAAAAAAAAGAATTATTTTTCGGCATACATCCATATGTGTCGCTAAAAAAACTTATAATCTATTCTTAAAAAAAATAAGAACCCTTCAATATGGATCACGGTTAGAAATCAAAACAACGATTCACGCGTCACTCACCTCCGGAAAATCTTCAATTCATTCTAAAAAACTATTTTCAGACTTGCAAAATACACGTCTTCAATCATGTCAATATACATATATCATTTTTTTTTCAAATTTAAGTAACTTTAATTATATCATGTTAAATTTGAGTGAATATTAAAACATATCGTATATTTTAAAAATATTTTAAAAAAAAATTATATATCAAAATCAAATCAATTACTAATTTGATTTAAAAAATATTTAATTTTCTTTTACCATTAGTTATATTTTATTTAAAAAAGTTTTTCTTTTCTTTTTTTTTATTGAGTATTTTTATTTTTTTTTACTTAATAGTCTTACACGCATATTTTTGTTTCAAATTAACATATCAAATCAGATTTTACACTTATTTTTGATATAAAACTATAAACCTTGACCATATAAACAAAGCCTGAATAGCTTGGAGAGCGGACAGGGGCTTGGGCATTGACTTCAAAAATTATGATAAGTGAGAGCCGATTCTCACCCCGATGGGTTGTGCTTATTAAGTGTGAAAATGAAATTACACAGTGCTGACATTTCAATAAACATGTGGCTTACCTGTACATATCTATTAATATCTCCGCCTAAGACGTCTTGTCTACTGTAACTAATATCTTATCTATATAATAAATAATTCTTATCCAAACATCCTTCCAATACATTTATAAATATATATTTTTATGATTTTTATATAATAAAAAAATTATAACTAATATTTTTTCTTGATACTTATGAATCAATATTTGACTTAATTAATTTGACTCGATCTAAGTGTCAGATCTATTAAAAATAAATTATTTCCATATCTATTTTTTTTATTCTTCAAATTTAAATCTAAAAATTTAATTGAAAAAATATAATCTTTGGTTATACTTTTACCCTCTTGTTATACTAACTTTTCAATATAACAAATAAAATATTAAAACATAAAATAAACCCTAAAAGGAAGACATCATATGAGTAGGAAGAAGAGCAATAGGGCTTAAAGGAACTTGAGAACTTGAATTATGCATAAATGAACTCAAAATTTTCATTTTGTAGTCGATTTTCGGATTTTTACAAGTGTTTATGTAAAGTAGGAGGCTAAATATGCTAACCCATTTGCTTAATAATTTTGCTTTTTAAAATTTTTTTCACCTTTTACTTAAAAAGAAAAAAGAAGAAAAATGGAATCACTAGGACTTAAATTGAATTTAAGGAGGCAGATGTGTGAGAATAATTGGTTTAATTGTTTCATTTTCTATTCAAATTTTCACACGAAGATGTGTCCTTATGGTTTTATATTAAAAATGACAAGAATAAAGTAAGAGTTAGATGTGTCGAGGGATTTATGAAATGTCATCATTTTTAAATAAATTTATTGTTATGTGGACAATACACTACAAAATAAATAACTTATTCAGACGGACGAAAACAGTCCGGTAAATCAACTAAAACCGTTGACAGATCTTTCTCCAACGGATAGGATTTTAGTTGGCTATACACGAGTCGGAATAGGTTTATATCGACAATCTTAATTACCGTTGGAGTATGTCATATATTTATAGTGACGGCCAGAAAGTGTTGATAAAATTACGCTAAGTATGGATAAAAATTACTATATTTTATCATCAGTTACCATTCGATTACTATTTGGTTACTACTTAATTACTACTTGATTTTGATTACCACTCAGTTACGACTCGGTTATTATAACTCGGTTAGCACAAGTATTATCTTTTATCGTCGGTTACTACATAACTCTTAAGAAATGTAACTGTCATTTAGAAATGGTTATTTATATGTTAGGAAATGTTATAACTTTTATCGTCGGTTACCATTCGATTACTACTCGGTTATCACAATTGTTACCTTTTATCGTCGGTTAGTCATTTATGGTCGGTTAGTACATATGTTCATATGTTATATCGGTTACTGTAGTCATTTATCCATTAGCAAATGTTACTATTTTATTAGTTGTCACATACTGTACGATTACCACACATATTGATATTTTAGGAAATGTTATAAACTATAAAATAAAGAAATTACTAAAATAATATAACATTTTGTATTATTGAGAATGATTGATACATTAATAGAATAAGAAAAAAAATTGCATATCAAATAACTATATATCTTTTCTTCTATTCTCTTCAGCATATCTTCTGCCCAAAAAATGCTTGAGTCGCAACATCAACATTCATGTTAATCTATTCATTAAAAGGGTTATAAAAAAATATTATGTTTTCTGGATGGAGTATGTCAATCCATTCATAAAAATAAAAATTGTTATAAATAAAAATATTACATTTTGTATGCAATCACGTAGAGATAATGATTGTTAGTTGAGAGTTAAGAATACAAATAATTTGGATTATTATTAAAAATAAAATTAAAATTAAAATTAGTAATATTGTGTAAAAACAAAAAAATAATATTCGTACTTAAATTTGAACTAAACCAGATGATTGAGTTTTTTCAAAGTCAAGTTGCTCTGAGATGATTATGATTCTTCAAAAATACTCATCTTTCGTTTAATTCATCCAAAATGAGTACAAACTGTGAAAATTTAAAATATTTCAAAACATAATATAATCCAAATTTTATTTAAAAAAATTATGTGATTACCTGTTTCACGAAAATTTTTGTTGATTCACAAACAAGAGCTTTGAGCGGAGATGAAAGGTTTTAAGGGGAGGAAGGGAAAGAGAGTTCAGAGGGAATGATCTATAGAATATTTGGTTTATTTTACTGTTTAAATAAATTTTTAAAATTTTTAAAAAACTCATCAATTTTCCCTTTTTTTTTACTTTTTACCGTCTTTAGATCATCAAATTTTTACCTTAGAGTTTAATTTCTTCTTAATCTACCGCTCTTTTTTTTATTATATCATCAAATATTTTGTATTTTCATTTATATTTTTGTTTCTGTTATCAACTATTACTGTAATATTACAATATTGTTACTATATTATGTTATAATATTATTACTAAATTATATTAAAAACCTTTAATTTTATATTATTACATTATTTAAATTAATAATATTAATTATACCATTATTCTACATAATTCATATTTAAAATTTTTTATATATTAATTATAGCATTATTGATTGAAAGGCCGGTGCTCGCCCCATGACGCATACCTACACGGGCGCCTGCGCGGCATGCATGGTAGCCCATGCAAATGTGTGAGTGGGCGCCCGCATAGCATGGGTGGCATATGCCCCTGCATAGGGCAACAGCGTATGCATGCGTCTGCGCGGGTGCCCGGCCATGCCAACGCGGGCGCCCTAGCATGGGGCATGCACGCATGGAGGCGCCCGCATAAATTAGTATATTATTAAATTTGTAATTTATATATTGTTATTTTAAATTATTAATATTATTATTTAAAAATTATAATAATATTTAATCAATCAAACAATTCTCCCAAAAATTAGACGGTAAATTTTGTTAAAGTCCTAAAAATATTTTATATTTTGGTATCAATCAACCGCCAAAATTTTTTATTTATTTTTTGTTTCAACCACGAAAAATTTAGTTTTTGCGCCAAATTATCATGTTACTTACTTACTATATGTCTATTTCTTTTTTTTTTTCTTTTTTACTCTCTTTGTTTGTTTCTATTTAAACAAAAACAATCTTAAACAATTATTAAATTAAATTGACTTTGTGTTAGAAAAATCAAACCATCTTACCATCAAATTCAAATAAAATTCATTAAAATTCATTGTCTCATTATGGTTGGAAGATGATATAATAGTTTTAACAAAATTAATCAAACCGCTTGAAAAATAAAATTCATTGTGTATGATATTCTGTCTTTGACAAAATTGGGGTGAAAATTTTTTATTATTTTATTATCAAATTTTGTTAAACTACTTGTAGAATTAGCGGAATGAATCAAGAGGTATTATCTAAACATCAATTGCGTTTTTCTAAAATTGGTTACTTTAATCATTGAAGTAGATTAAATCTGGCATTGAGTATCTATCCAAGAATAATGTTACTAGTGCAACATAAATTTTATTTTCATCTCTAGTAACATTAACTTTGTCTTGGTGTCTAAATGTCAATAATGGTAAATGAGCAATTTAGCAAATATTTGTTCTATCTTATCATATCACTTGTTAGTGGGTGAGATGGATATTGTTAGTGGGTAGTACAACTAATAAATACGATGTTGTTAGTTATTGGTGAGTGGTACAAGTTTCTTAAATTTATTGTTACATAACTTGATACTATTTTTTTTAAATATTATTCTTAAAAGAGATGAAAAATACTATAGATACATACTATTTAATACATACTACTCAATAGTGACTCAATTGCGAGTGTAAATATATACTGTCATATATATATATATATATATATATATATATATTAATATTAAACTCTATTAAACTCTGATATTCTATGTATTGTTTCATATGAAGTGAATGTAATATGTTCGAAAAACAAATCAATCATGGTTGAAACTTTATAGTAAATCATAGTAAAAACTTTTTTATGTGGTTTATTTATCATGTAATAAATAGGTATAATGATATTAACAAATGAAAACAGTATAATTGGTATTTTGATATGAAAATTTAAATAACAACTAGATTTAATCATTTGTTTAATTAAATTAATCTGGCAAGACAAACCGCGAGTACTCGACTACTTATAAGGAGTTGTAAGAGTATAGATATGAAAAAGTTAACAAATTTTAAAAATTAATTCTAAAGGTTACATTGCATGAGAACCATAAAGAAATGGAGGCGATAAGTATAATAATATAGTGACTAAGAAAAAAAGAGAGAAAAAAGGGTAAAAAAATTGTGAAATGTAGTAATTAGTTAGTAAATAGTTAGTAAATATTTTGTAAGTAAGTAATAAAAATCACAAGGCGGTATTAATTAAAAGTATAAAAAAATTTGTGAGAAATTAAAAAACGTGGTAATGACAAAAGAGGCGGCAGAAAAAGCGCAAAAGCGAGATTTTAAAAATTTATTTGTGAAAATGATATATTATAAATTTAATTCAGGCGAAACCTCTAACTCAAAATTTTTTCATCATTCTCTTCAAAGTTCTTCTCCCCTAACTCATTTAAACATCTCACTCATACTTTACAAAATTTTATCTGCCATCAAAGTTTCTTCATCCTTCCCTTGAAAGCTCTTCTTCCCTAACTCATTTAAACCTCTCACTCATATTTTGTAAAGTTTTATCTTGGATATTTGAAAAAATAACGGATGAACATTATACGAAAAATCACAACTACTCCAACTTTGGTCGAACAAGCTCAATCATCCAACATATTACCCAAGTTTTAAAAAACAAACATATTATTTTTATTTTAATTTGATATTTAATATTAAAATAGAAAATTTTCAACAAATTGGCGTAGAAAATGAAAAAATTTATGAAAACTTATTTTCAAAATTTGTTTATGAAAATAGAGAGAGATTGTTACAATGGAAATACAAAAATTTTGTAAAAAATTTAAAAATATTTTGGGAGACAAATAATATAATAATTATATTATTATAAATTTACCAATTTAGATCAAATTATCGAGGTAATGTACTTTTTCACAATATAATATTTGTATAATAATCATTTAATTATTATTAATATTATATTATATAACTTAATTAATTATTTTAGATGTGAAAGAATATTTCAAGCGGTGTCAATATTAATAATTTTAAATAATTAGGTTTTCTAAACTATAAATAATTTTTTTAATTTTTATCATTATTAATTTAAATAAAATTAATAGTAATTTAAGCAATTAAAATATTGCTTGCCTGCATCGTGCTAGGCTGCTATAGGTGCCTGCCTCTGCTCGCGCGGGTGCTCGCTTAGGCAGGCGCTGCGCGCATGTGAGCGCCCGTATTGGCGCCTGCCCATGCTCGTGCGGGCATCCGCGTGGGGAGGCACCCAGCGCATGCGGGTGCCTGCCCTTGCTCACGCTGGCGCCTGCATAGGCGGGCATTGCGCACAGGCAGGAGCGCATGCGAGCACCCGCACTGGCACCCGCCCATGCTTCCGCTGGCACCCGCCTATGCTTCCTCGGACGCCCGAGTGGGCAGGCGCCCCGAGCAAGCAGTGCCCTTGCGGGCGCCTGCCTTTGCTTGCACTGGCACTCGCGTAGCCAGGCACGCATGCGAGCGCCCGCACTGGCACTTGCCCATGCTCGGGCGGGTGCCCGCGGGGGCGGGCGCCCAGCGCAAGCAGCGCCCGTGCAGAAGCCAGCTTGCTAAGCTTCCTTTTATTTATGCAAAAAAGGATAAAGTATTGCAAGTCCTCGGATTCAAACTCATGATCAGAAACTGAATATTTGGGGTGTTAACTATTAATCCACAACTTCCTTGTGTAAGTTTCTCTGTTTTTTTTTTTTTTTTTTATTTCTTTCTTCCTATCAATCTCAATCTCACTTTTTTTTGCCTCCCTATTTCACTCTCACTTTTTTTTCCCTATCTCACTCTCACCTCTATTTTTTTCTTTTTCCGGGAGCTTTTTTTTTTCGTTTTATATTCTCATTGAATTATTTTTATTCCGATTTTAATATATTTAAAACAAATGATATTTAAATTGAATGTTATGAATGAATTATGATTTATTAATTTTATATATTTTGAAGGGAAATTTTTTGTGATTAAATATATATATTTTAAATTATTAATATATTATAATTTAAATTTCATACTTATTAGAAAAACAAAAAATTAGAAAAAAAAACAATAAAATTAAATGAAATAGAATAATGAAAATAAAAATGATAAAATAAAATAAAATAATGAAAATAAAAAATGATAAAATGTAATAGTAGAAATATAAATAAAAATGAAGTTAAATTTAGTGAAATTATACGATTTATTATGTACCGTGACAATCACCATGAGTGCATGCGGCGCGTGCATGCCATGACATACCTTGCATGAGCGCATGCCGTGCATGGTGGCAAATGCAAACACCTACGTGGCATGCGTGGCGGCCGTGCTGGCATGGCCGGGCGCCTGCTATATTGAGTGTCTCAGAGCACTATATTAAAATTATATTATTATAATAAATTAAATTCCAGATTAAAAATAAATTGTTATAAGAAATTTAAAATATATTGTTAAAAATTAAAATATAAAAAATTTTGAAAATTTGATGATATTTTTACAATCGATACTATAAAAAATTTAGGAAAATATTATTATATAGTTTTTTAAAACTTCATAAAATAAAAATAAAAGTTAATATATGTAATTTTGTACTGTTTAGAAAAATTTTATAAATTGAAGTAAATATAATATTTATAAAGAAATGATGTTTTTCGATTTTAAATTTTCAAATTATTAAATTATAAATCTTTTAAAAAATTCTATATACATTTCAAAATTTTGAAAATGTATAAAAGTTAATATTAAATTAGTATAAATAATTAAAATATTTTATAAAATTATTTAATCTATATAAGTAATGTATGTTAATAAATATTAAATAAATGTATATTAATAAAAAATAGAAATAAATATAATAATAGTAGATTAAATAAACGATAATATATCATAAATTTATCACTATATAAAATTATTTATCCACTTACCATCTACACTACAAAAAAACATGTTTTAGTCACGGATTTTCGCGACGAAAAAAATTCATCGCTATTTTGCGACGAATTTAGCGATAAAAACTTTTTCGTCGTTAATTTGTCACAAAATTTACAACGAAAAGGAAGTCGTGGCTTAATTAGAGACGGACATATCATTCGTAGCAAAATTCGTCGCTAATTAGTGACGAAAAAATTTTCGTGTCTAAATTCGTCGCTAATTGGCGACAAAAAATTTTTCGTTACAAATTTCGTCGCTAAATAGCGACGAATAATATTTCGTGGCTAAATTTTGCCACGGATTTAAAATCCGTCGCAAAATTTAATTTTTTTTAAATAGAATTTTATTTTTTTATTTTTCTTTTTATTTTATTAATATGTAATATTTAAGTTAAAAATTAATTTAGCGACGGATTTGTTTTCCGTCGCTAGACGAAAATCCCAATCCGTCGCTAAGTTTTTTATATATAATAAAATAAAATAAAATATTAATATAATATTTAAATTAAAAAATTAATTTAGCAACGACGAAATTTATCTGTTGGTAATTGAGCGACGGATTTCCAAATCCGGGGCTGATTCAGTGACGGATTCCAAATCCGTCGCTGAATTTAATCTTTTTTTAATTAGAATTTTATTTTATTTTATTTTATTTTATTAATTTATATTAACAAATCATATTATTATTTTATAATATTTTAGTTTACATTTTATTTTATTATATTATATTTCATTTTTTAGAAGAATAATATTATTTAATTCTTAAAAAAACCATATATTTTATTTTATTTAAATTATATATATATTTTAATTAATTTATTATTTTTTCGTTTTTTGTTTGATTTAATATTTTTTATTATTGTATAGATAACTTTTATTTTATTTATATTATTTTATTCAATAATATAAATTTTTTAATTAAATATTAATCCGTCAGGATCGCGAGCCTGCGCGAGCGCCTGCCTGCTTGGGCGCCCGCGCCTGCTGGGGCGTGCCTACTTGGACGCTCTTCATTGTTTTAATACTAAAAAAATTGATAAAATACAATTGAAGAAATTCGAACCTTGGAACCTCGGACCTCGGATTTGAACAGAAAATATATCACCATTGCACCACTGCGGAAGATAACATGCAATTTATTGAATTTATTTTTGTTATCATGGTTTGAATTTGAATTGTTTAATACCCTAATGGTTGGTTTTATTGAATTTTGTTTTTAGGAGGTTGAATTGAAGACTTGGAGCAAATTGGGCTTAACAAGGCAATTTTGGAGCTAATTGGGTCAAGACATCTTATTGGACTTTGAAGAAGAGGAGTTTGAATTTTAATTTCAGCATTCTAGTAGAGTTTCTAATTTTCTCAATAGGAAGATTTCTAATTAAATTAGAAAACTAGAAAGAAGGAAAGTTGCATTATTTTTTAGGAGAAAATGTTTTCTTTCCTATTTCTATAAAGAGGAAGAGTCCTAATCAAATTGGAAGACTAGAAGGAAGGAAAGTTTCCTATTTTCACAAAAAGGGGCCGGTTACCTTGCTTATTTAAATACGATTACCTTGCTTATTTAAATACAAAAGGGGCTACACTCAAAGACACAACATAATACTCTCTACACAAGAAAAGGGAGGGCTGCTGCAGAGAAACACAATACTCCAAGGAGATGGCTGCATCTTAAGGAGAAAAGAGAGGAAGTTCATGACTGTTCATTCAATCTCTCATTAGGTTTTATTTTTTAATTTTTTCTTTCTTTTTAGGAACATTATTTTTTATTTTCTTGTGTTGATACTTACACCATGAGTGGTTAGTTCGTTTATTCTGATTCAAGGGGGATTTTAATCGATTGTTCTTCATTGTGAGGTTATGTTCTTAATTTAATTTTTTATCCTTTATTCAAGTATTCATTGATTCTTGATTTATTTTTAGGGAAACCTAATATTGGTTAATCTGACAATTTAATTGAATATTAGTTTTCCTATTGCTATCCAGAAATTCAGTGATCCATAATTGTCATGAATGAATGGTACGAGTAGCGAATAGGTTATTTATGTTTATGAGTCGTTGCCGATATTCATGTTAACCTAGGGAATCGATGGAACAAAATCGAATAATTGTACGGCTATTCTGGTTATTTGTATTTTGGTTTAACTATTTTCACAGAACTTAATGCTGTCATTATTTGATATGGAACGCTATCGTGCCCAATCGATTAATGATAAGTTTTGACTGGATGCTGGGTTTGGTCAATTATTTTAGGAAAACACAAGATTTATTATGGTTATCCTAATAGATCTAAGGTTAAATGCTTAAATTGCAAGAATAATATTTTCAACCAATTATCAATAAGACAATCGAATATATGAACCCTTGAATCGGAATTTGGTGAATTGAATTTCTTCTTTAAATTTTAGTATTTTTGTATATTTGATTTGTCTTTTAATTTTAGTTATTTAATTTTGATTTAGGAATTTATTTTATAAACCCCCAATTTTATTTTGACATTTATTAAGGAGTTAAGTTAACATAGTTTCCTTGAAATTCGACCTGGTAACCACTATTGCTACAGTTTGTTGTATTGGAGAAATCAGTATTAATTTGAGGGTTTCGACAACCCGGCCACATCACTGCGGAAGGCAGAAGATAAAGCGGCATTTTCCAGCAATTAAGAGCTGATGCTGGAGCGCTTGCGCGGGGGTGCTGGCGGGCGGGCGGGCAGGTTGCAGGCGGGGCCATCCAGGCACGTGTTGGCTTGGGTGGGCAAGGGACGTGCTGGCTCGGATGGGCAAGGGCGGCACGTGCGCTCCCTGGACATTTTGACGAATTTGGAATCAGTGACGGATTTTAGCGATAAAAATTATCTGTCGCTAAATTTAGCGACGAATTTTAGATTTTCGTCGCTAAATTTAGCAACGGAATTTTTTTATGTCGCTAATTTAGCAACGGATAATTTTTCGTCGCTAAATTTTGTAACGAATTTTAGCGACGAAAAATTATTTGTCGCTAAATTTAGCAACGGATTTTAGATTTTCATCGCTAAATTTAGCAACAGATTTCTAATTTTCGTTGCTAAATTTTTGTGATGCGTTATTAGTGACGAAAAATTTTTCATCGCTAAATCCGTCGCTAATATTTTTATCGACAAATTTTTTTAAAAATTTTCGTCGCTAAATTTGTGGCTAAAAGGCTATTTTTTTGTAGTGCTACTTATCACGACTATGTATCACAAATTTATCACTAAATTAGAATGTTTTTTTTTTGTTATATTTAAGTCAGTTTAACATTCTAAAATGGTGTCAACTATGAATCCAGAATGTTTGAAGCTCAAAAACATGTGATGTTTTATATGTTCTAAATAACATTTAAGAAAAATCAACCCATTTGCCCAAAGTGCAAGAATTCAAAATATTACATATAATATTCTTAGTATTATATGAGTTTATAATATTCTAAACATTACATAAACTTACAACATTCTTAATAAACCCCTATCCAACTTTGTATAAAAGTGCCAAAAACAGAACTTTCATCGACAAAACTCCACCTATGCGTATGAAATCTTTTCAAAAGGGTTTTAACTTCTTCCCCTTCATCTCCTGGAACCTCAAAATCTCTTCCTTCAATGTCAAATTCATTTCCTCAAGCTCTTGAACATAGATGATTATTTTTTTCCTTTAGCCTCTTGATGGTGTTTCTTGCATCCTCCATTCTCAAACTCCAGTAAGCTATTACAGAGTTGTATAAAACTTTTAGCTCATCCACTTTTTTTTTCTTTTCAAACCATGAATGACTTCAATGTCTCAAGGACAGAATGGTAGATCATACCATTCAAAAAATTGCAAACATTACCTTCCTGAAAAACATTACCATTCAGTAAATTAAAATTTTAGATATTAGAAAGGAAATTAAATAACATTGGCCATACTAAAAAATTAAGGCAACCGTAGAATTTTCGTAATGGATTTTGTTGGGACCATGAAGTAGGTGTCTAGATTGCATCTGCACTTCAACGTACCTTCAACTATGCATGATGACATTTTATGGTTGTTGCAGACAACAAGATGAGACACAGAGAGTGCCCAAAGCCCAATCCTCCTTCGTATGAATGTTGCTTAAAGAACACCCAATTCTCTACCTGCTCGCTCGCTTTCCCTCAAACACTAATCCCTCTAGATGCTACCCAAACCCTAACCCTCCTTTGTATGGATGTTGTACGATTGTCCTCTCTCTCTCTCTCTCTCTCTCTCTTTTCTTTTTTGTTTTTTTTAATAACAAACAATCCTTTTTTAACCAACCTTATCGAGGGAATAATGGCGTTAAAAAAATATATATACGTGACAAGAAAAAAGATCAATTGTTGATGTGTAATGCCATATCAGTAGTAGTAGTGCTAACACGACAATTTTGTTAGTATATGTTGCTGATTGTCAACTCACACGTTAACAATTTCTTCCAAGCTAGAAGTCAACTCAAAAAAGGTATCGCCATGTCATATTCTCAGTATTTAACGGCCACAAGGTCACTGTTACTAACGAAGGAACCGACCTATTACAATTTTTGAAACTTAGTTATTCAACCGTTACATTTTGAAGTTCAGAAACTAATTTATGAAATTGAGATAAAGTTTAGAGACTAAACAAGTAATTTCCTCTTACTTTTTAACGTGCACTCGTATATGTTCAACCTAGTTGATACTGACACGTCCGCACACGTCTTTAAAAAGTTTCTAATTTATTTTGAAAAAAATTATTCCCTACACTTGTCTCCAGAAAACTCATGATATATATTCTAAAAAAAAGTGCTCTTCAATATAGATTACAATTAAAGATCAAAATAATCACACTCACGCAACTGCACTAACCTCCAGAATATCTCTAATTCGTTCTAAAAAACTAATTTTCAGATTTACAAAAGCACGTCTTCAACTGTGTCAATATATATCTATCTTTTTTCTTTTTTTTCAAATTTAAGTAATTTTAATTATATCACATTAAATTTTCAGATTTACAAAAGCACGTCTTTATTGATTTAATTTTGAAAATATTTGATTTTTCTTTTTGTAATTAGTTATTTTTTATTTAGAAAAGTTTTCTTTTTTTTTTTGGTCGAGTATTTATAATATTTTTGGCATAATAGCCTTACATGCATATTTTTATTTCATATAAATGATATCAAATCAGATTATATAGTTATTTTTGATTTAATACTATAAACCTTGACCATATAAATAAAGTTTGAACAGATTGAGAGGGAGAGAAAGACAAGGACTAGGGACAATTTAATAAGCACATCCTCTATTTTAATTTGATGATTTTCGATTTGAAACTGGATGTAAAAAATATATATATATATATAGGTATGTATATATATTGAAGGAAGAAGAAGGAGAGAGAGAGAGAGAGAGAGAGAGAGAGGAGTTGGGAAATTGAATTCAAGAGCGAGCTGGGTCTCACACCGATGGGTGGTGTTTACAAAGTGAGAAAATGGAGTAGTACACCGTTGATTGAGACATTTCACTAAACATGTGCCTTACGTGTACATATCTATTAATGTCTCCGCCTAATCTTTCCTATCTATTATAACTAATATTCGTACGAAAATGTGTTCTGAATTTATGAAAATTGAAGTGTGATTCCTATGGTTCTTGGCCTAGTATTAAGAAATTGAACGGTTTTAGTTCTTTAATGATAGGGTATCAGAATACTTAACTCTGCGTACTAGGAACTGCAACCTTATATATATATATTCTTCCTAATTTGTCCCTTATAATTGAAAATAACATTTTAACATTTTCAGAATTAATTTCATATAATCTCATTCTCTATCAGATAACTTTAATTTGACACAAATTTCGTGATAATATATAATATACGATTATAAACATAATTCAAATCAAAAGAAAAACCAAAGAAAATATACTCTTTAGTTATCTTTTTATCCTCTTTTGTTACACTAATTTTTCGGTACAAGAAATAAAATATCGAAGCATCAACTAGGTTATTAATCAAGAAGAGGGACCTAATTTTCTTTATATTTTGTGGGCAACCAATTATAGCAATTATTTCCAAAGGTTGGTGAAAAAATTATTATTTATTAGATAATAATTAATTTTAACTATAAATGCTATCAAAAACGTAAATTTATTGGACAACTCTTCTAAAATTTGTAGGACTTAAATTTTATTTGTGGTATAGTTAATTTAAACACGATTATCATAAAGCTTAGTCTCGGTATGAAAAATATTTTGGAAAAGGAAGACATCGACTGCGTTGGAAGAATTGCAGTAGGGTTTGTAGAGGAACTTGAAAACTTAAACTATGGATACATAACTTAAATTTTTAATTTTGTAGTAGATTTTCAGGTTTTTACTTGTGTTTATGAACAGGAGGGTAATAATTCTATCCCATTCCCTTTGTAATTTTGCTTTTTAAAATTTTTGTCACCTTTTACTTAAAAGAAAAAAAAATAGAAAAATGGAATCACAAGGACTTGAATTGAATTTAAGGAGGCAGATGTGCGAGAATTAATTGTTCCATTTTCTATTCAAATTTTCACACGAAGAAGTGTCCTTATGGTTTCATATTATAGTCAACGTGACCCAAATAAACATTTTATGGGAAATTATAAGGCCTAAATACAATTAAAAATTACTCATGGGTAATTAAAAAATATAATTCAAATCTAGAATTGAACCCTTGATCTCAATTAAAAATACAATTACTCATGGGTGATCGATGTTGGCCATGTTGCATGGAAATAAAAATAGAAAAAAAGAAAAGGATATTAGAAACAGTATTTTATAAAAATAAAAAAAAATAAAAACGTAAGTAAATATATAAATATAAAAAATTTAAAAATGTTTATGTAAATATTAATTATTTTCTAGAAATAATAAAATTGTTATATTTTATAATAAAAGTTTAAGATGATCATATATGTAATTAGTAATTATAAGAAAAATATAAAAAATATAAAAATCATAATTAAATAAATAAAGAATTTATTAAATATAAAAAATATGTAAATATAAAAATATAAAATAATTTTTATATAAATATTAATTTTTAAAAATAAAAATTGTTTCTAAAATGAAAAAATTGTCGGTGTCAAGAAGTTTCGGACATCATCTCATGACGCAAGGAGAATTATTTTTTGAAGCATCATTCATGACATAAACAAAATTGAATTTTCCTCATTCGGTGGCCATCATTCTCATTACGTAAATTGAATAATTTCTTAACCATCATTTATGACATAAGCAAAATTGAATTGCTTTAAAAAATAAATAAAATTTTCTAATTATTTAAAATAATATAAAATACGAGTAAGAAATTCTAAAAATTTAAGTCCCCATCAAGGCGAAATCAAATTCTTATGAGTCTCAATTATTAAAAATTGAATTTAATAAAAAACAGAATTGAGTTGACTATTTTTTTTAATTTTATTTGATTAATTTATTCTCTTATAATCAAATAATGCTCGGTCCTAATTCCTGTCACATTGTTTGCTGGGCCCTCTCACTCACCCTTTCCTTCTCGGAATTGAAGTCATGAAAGCAATAGGACGGACCGAGAAAAAGGAGCTGATTTAATCAAAAAAATTAAAAAAATTTTTAAAATAACCCAAACGAAAAAATATTTTCGTTTCTAACCTGTATTTATCGGGAGTTAAAGATGTGGCATACTGTGTCGCGTCTTCAACTCGCGACAAAGTCCCTCGAGAGAGAAAGGAGTCCGCGGGAGAGGAAGAGAGAGAGAGGGGAGGAGCGCGGCGGGAGGGGCGGAGGGGGGAAGGAGAGAGAGGGGAGGCCGCGGCGGGGTGCGGAGGGGGGAGGGAGAGAGAGAGGGGAGGGCCACGGAGGGGGGAGGGAGAGAGAGAAAGAGGGGAGGAGCGCGGTGAGGGGCGGAGAGGGAAAAATCCGTACAAAGCTCCGAGAAAAAGACCCTATAAAAGAAATGATTTTTTTTTCTTTTTATTTATTGCAATAAATTTTGCCAAGCTGCGTGCATTCCACACAACACCATCTCCATGCCAATTTCGAACAAGATCTACATATCATCATCATTATTATTACAATATATATATATTTTTAAGTTCCGCGGCCACGAGCTCTTTAATTTAATATTTCTAGCTGTCTGGATCTTGTCGAAAGGTCACTAAGGGTTTTCGGTGTCTTCAAACCTGCGATCTGCGTGAGCGTGAGTGCCCTAACCTCCTAGAGGAGGATGAAACTTCTTATCTGATAGCGTAGCTAAATTCTTTCATTTGTTTGCTCATGCCCTGTACATGGAATTCCATCCTTTCCATTTGGGAATAGTTTATTCGATTGGGAGAGGCTGAAATAGTAGGAGGAGTCGGCCAGTCTTGAGGTTGGGCAATAGGTGGCTGGGGATCTCTATGCTAAGGGCGGCTCCTCTTGATGTTGCAAGTGGACGATGGTGGTATTCAGCTAATTAGCCAAAGTTGTTGGTGGAAGAGGGTCCACGGAGTGAGACGGTTGTCCTCTTGCCTTATACATGTCTTTGGAGGTGTTATTTGCATTCTTCCTTTTGGATAGAATGGTGATAAGAAAGACAATGAAACAAAGCGTGGAGATGCATCTGTTGGAGGTGGATTTGCTTCACAAATAAACTGTTCTATTAATCCAAGCGGGGAATTGGCATTGATGCATATGCTAGATCTTCATTGATGGAAAAACTCGTAAAATATCGGTCAAAAGTTTGAAGTAGGAAGCTTCGGCGTTTGTTAGAAAAAGTAATAATAAAAGAGATAACATGTTGAGAAGAGTGACAATTTTTGCTATGTTTTGTCTTTATGTAATGTGTCTCCAATATCCCCCGGTAGGTAGCCTTTACTCAGCATATATTATATATGTATGTATGATCAAGTCTCTTATTTAGAAGTGTAAAAACATGAATTATCTTATACAAAGATCATTAGAGATCTTCTAAAATTGTAAGGATTCGTTATCTTATAGAGAGTTCATTTGAAATCTTTCAAGATTATAAAGATTGTAATCAAAGATTTATGACATTTAGGATCTTACAATATTAAGGGAATTTTTAGTTATCATGGAGATTTTCTTTTTTATCGGACGGGATTATAGGAAATTCATATCTCGCATGGCCATGATCTAGAGTTGTTTGGCAAGGGTGGTACTCGATGATTATTTGGTGAAAGATCACTCGGTAGTAACCGAGAAAGTTCGACCGAGCAATGACTGAGATGTTTAACTAAGAGTGTTCAACTAAATAATGGTCGAGAGATTTAATCAAAAGACTTCGACCGAGAACCTACTTGGTTGTATTGGATGCTTATCGTGTGGTCAATTGGTAGTATGTGGATTTTGTGATTATGATCTAATGGACTTAATTGTGTCTATGGCTTTATGGTTATGGGCGGTTGGATACAGTACCATCAATCTCAAATATTATTCATGACTTCAATCACGTGATTAATCGAATCACTAACATAGCTTTTGATTTTTCTAATGTTTAATTAGTTGAATACAATAGAAAAAAGGAGGGTAACAACAGGCCCTAAGCTCCGAGCGTTCACTTTGGTTTTCTGAATCTAGTATTCATTTCACACTTACTCGGATTGATTTTTCAATCGCATAACGTGATAAGTATTTATTATGTTGTTCCATTAATTTGAATTCACACAAGGAAACATCACATCAGCAAGAAAAACATCACGTTTTACCCCAGGAAGACAAAAGGCTATGATTAGAATTTTATCCTTTTTTTCCCCGGGGGGTTGGGGGAGTGGGTTTTCTAAACAGATTTAGCGCCAGTAAGCAAAATAAACTGTAGCGTTATCAAGAAAAAAGAAATGAAATAATGATAGGTTTGGGGTGAAAATTGATTGAGAGAGAGAGAACTGGAGATTGAACAATTAATCGGTTATTTTCAAATCTGGTACAATTCAACTGATCGACATTGAAAAAAGAGAAGAGAGAGAGAGAGAGAGAGAGAGAGAGAGAGAGAGAGAGAGAGAGGGAGAGTTTTTTGGTGTGGTCATGTGGTAATGTCTAATAGGAGGAAATCTGTAACTTTGTTAAAATGACAATGTTTTAAATTTTTTTTTATATATATTTTTGTCAGGTTTTTTGTTTCTAGCTCCCCTTAGTAATTGTTGGAAGAAGTGTGTGAAATCTTTCATAACCCACTTTTCTACCTCAAATCAGAATTTTCCTGACTATTATTATCGTCCTCGTTGTTGATATACGAGTAGTTGTTGTTTGGTTTGCTAAATCAAGTGGGTAAAGATATACAGGAAAACACTTATTTCTATCGTTCGAGCCAATTAGTATGCCACACATAACTGAAATGCATAGGGATTTATTCCCTTCTTGTTTGTAGAATAAAGTAGCAAACACACATGGCTGCAAATCGAAAGGATTCATCAAGGAGTGAGGAAACACAAAAGTAAAACTAGGTTAGGCAGTGGCATGAATCCTTTGAATTGGGATTTAGCTATGGCACGAGCATTCTCGTAAAAAATTAGGTTGTGCCACTAGTTTTGGCGATGTTGGTTCGTGCAGTGTTAATTTTTCAGTCTTACTCCTTACTCCCAATAAACTGTTGAAGAAAGCCATTGCTACCCCGGACTGAGATGTGCCTAAGCTTGCAAACATAACAAGCATAGGACTAGCTCTTAGTCACAACCTTTCTGGCCAGTCTCCTCTTAGGCTTTACAACTTTCAACCTTTGGTATAAGTCACGGCAAAAGGAGACCAAGATAAAGAATAAACAATAAAATAATGACACTCTTGAAAAAATATATCATTTTAGAACGATGGTTAAAGACAGGTATGGACGATATTAATATATGAGAAAGAAAACAGAGTGAGGGTGGTAAAATGGGAAGTTTTTTTTTTTTTTTTTAATATTTGACCATCGATATTCAAAAATCTAACTAATTCGATTTGAATAATTATAAAATACAATTTAAAAATTATCTTTTCTAATATTTATTTTTTTATTTTTAAAATTTGAATTCGAAATACCCATACAGTAAAATTGGAAGAAGATATGTCTCTGAAATGTGTTGTTTCATTAAACAGAGGATGCCTTTAAATCGGCACACTCTAACAAATTCAACAATAAAATAGAAACAGAGCACTGGCACATTACTTCACTAACTCATTAACGTGACAAAACAGCAAAAGCATTAACAAACTCCTAAAAAATAGAAAGTACCGTTCCCATTTCTGCTCATTGGGCATTTTTGTTTAATGTTTTTTTTTATTTGTATTTTTTAAATTAAAAATATTAAAATACAGGAAAAATTAATAACACATCTCTCGACAAATTTAAATTTTTAGAAGAGACGTTAATTATACAAAATATAAGATGGTATTCGAGTATAATGTTTCTTTCACTTTAGTGGGATTGAATGTGTATTACTTAACATATAAAGAATATATTTTTATTAGTTTAAATTTTTATAATGGATGGATAATTACAAATAATAATAATAATAATAATAAAGAGAATAAATGCAAATATATTATCAACTTTTATGACAAGGAAACATTTCCAAACATTGGGGGTACCTATCTGTCCATACAGCTGGTCTTGTTTAATGCCAAAAATTATTGTGGCAAATGAAATTATCCCAACTAGTTGAAAAGTCTCACGAATCATTTATCTTTTTGTCATTTTCTAAGAGGGAGTCCTCCTAGATAGTGAGAAAGAAAGAAATTTTAAAATGGCCATAAGTAGTAAAGGAGGAGTATAAGTAGTCTGTTTTGGGGCAAACATGCTCCACCCAACCTTTCTAACGATTATTGGCGATAAAGTTCAAGAAATTATTGGGGAAGAGAGAGAGAGATTGTGTTCTGGTGAGTGTTGAATAAAAATGGTGAGAACTCCATGTGAGAAAAATGGAGTGAGAAAGGGTACCTGGACTCAAGAAGAAGATGAAAAGCTGATTGCTTACATCGAGAGATATGGGCATTGGAATTGGAGGCAACTTCCAAAATATGCAGGCAATTATTCAAAAGCATTTTAATTATGCGTTTCCTTAATTTCATGACATTAATCCCACAATATGACACTGATTGATAATCTCTATGAATTAAATTTGGGGTTAATCTGTGATTTTTTTCTTTCAGGCCTTCAAAGGTGTGGAAAGAGCTGCAGACTTCGGTGGGTGAATTATCTAAGACCAAACATAAAAAGAGGAAACTACAACCAAGAGGAAGACGAAATCATCATCAATATGTACCAACAAGTTGGGACTAAGTATGTATTAATCACAATCAATTTGCTCTAATTATAATTCATGTTAATTAAGAGAAGAACCCTCATGTTTGTATTTTATGTCATGTTCACAGATGGGCTAGGATTGCTGAAAAGCTACCAGGAAGAACAGATAGTGACATCAAGAATTACTGGCATACAAACTTAAAGAAGCGAGTCAAATTACAAAATAATCCAATTGGGGTTGACAAATCCGATGAAATGGATCGAATCTGGCAGCAAATCTCGGAAAGTCCATTGTTGTCTCCGGAATATTCTTGCAGTGACTTCTCAACATCCTCAACTGATCATCAGATGAATTTTGCCTTGGAAGATTGTTTCATTTCCACTGATAATTCGCCAGATTCATTTGAGATTCCAGGTCAAAACTTATGGAATGAATCTCTTTTGCTCAACAATGCTGAAATCCAAATTAGTGGATTTTCAATTCCATCCGAGGGGCCTGGACTTGGATTCGGATTTGGGAATTCTTTCCCTCTTCAATATGACAACACCCGCGACTGAGTTGACAAAGTGATTTAAGAACTACTAGAGTAGTTCAGTGTTCTCATATGTTGTAAAATTAAGAGTTGTATGTTACGTAGGTTTTCTATCAACCGAGCACACTTTATATTGTTCCCAAAGGGTGCCAGCGTTGGTGTTGGAGTCTTTTGGGTGTTCTTTCTCTCTCTCTCTCTCTCTCTCTCTCTCTCTCTCTCTCTCTGTGTAAGAATGGATATCATTAAATAAAAATTGTATCCACAAGCCGAGGGTAAATTACGCCAACGTAGTGATTAAAAAAAGAGGTTCTCTCTCTCTCTCTGTCTCTCTCTGAAAAGCATAATCAATATCTGAATGAAGGTCTGCAAGTAATTGGACCCTCCCAAGCATAGTGGAAGGATTATTTGGGCAAGTAGGGGATGTTTGTTCAAATTTCAAGGTGGGAAAACTAAAGAAGACCCTTTCTTCGACACCATCACTGGTCACTTTGGGAGAGAAGAAATGAAACATTTTTTGATGATAAAATGGGAAAATGCGAAGCAAAAATTTGTGAGAAAATTAAGGATGCAACACAAAGGGAACATGCATATTGCTCTTTCCAATAGTGCTATTGCCCCTGCACTAGTGCTGAATAATAATTTTTTTTTCCTTTTTTTTTCCTTTTTTTTCACTTTGAGAGGAAGCAAATATCAATTCTACCCCCTAACTCTTATGTTGTTATCATTTTACCCCCTCGATCCATTTGATCAATGCTATAAACAATAATAAAAGAATAAAAAGAAAAATTTAGAAAAACAAAATAACTTAAAAATTAAAGTTCATCTTCCTCTTCATACCTCCCACCATTTTCATATTCTCTTCCAAAACCCAAAATTTCAATTATTATTTTTATTTATAAAATTTTAATTTGATCATATTGTTTATTTTTGTAATATTTACCCTAAAACAAAGAGATGTGGATTTAAAGTGACAGAATAATTTGTAGGATTTTTCACTATTTTTGAATCTCATGTGACAAAATAATCTTGGGATTAATTATAATTTGATCGATGTGAACGGTTTACTTTTATCTTCTCTTTTAATAATGTAAAAGAAATTATAAAAATACAAAATTTTAACAATAAAAATCAAATTTCAACTTGTAAAACGTGGACTTTCTCTGGATGCATAGCAAAACTTGGCAATGCACACTTTCAACCCATATGGGAACGAAGTACGTATATGATATTCGAATAATGCGTAGGTGTTATGAAAGAAGACAAAGCCCTTAGATTTTCAAACATGTCATTTTATTTGGATAAGCAAAAGAAATAATTCTGATTTTAAAATTCCAAATTTGTTAGGAAACTTGTCGCCATATTTATGTTTCCCTGCAAGACATTGGAATATCCAGTTGATCTAAATCTGGTTCACGAGTTATAAACACGACCAATCCTAAGCAAGTTGTCAGTCGCAAGAAGTCCAGCCAATATATGCCTTTTTGGCATTTAGTTAAATAAAGACCTAAAAATTCATTAGGCCGTGAGTTCATTTCTAAATTTAAATTTTATTATTTAAAATAAAAAAGAAATATGAGAAATTTATAAATACTATAAATTTTTAAATTAACAAAAAAAATAAAATTTATATAAAAAAAAAAAGTGGATTCTACCTACTTCACTTAATTATTATTTCATTATAATTAATCAATTATTATTTTATTATATTTAATCCTATAAAAAAGAATTTTATAGAAAATTAAGTAAATAGTCATATTCACAAATAAATATCATATTTTTATTTTTATCCTCCTGCCCATTTTAATACCAGGTTAGGGATCAACACTTATTTTGGTCCAGTGACAAATTGTCAGTCACATGAAAACTGCCGATCAGAAAAATAAAGTTGAATAAAGTTTAATTAAATTCTTGATTTTGATTTTTGAAAATGAAAAGAGAGATAACAATCAAGAAAAATTGAATTTATGATCGGATAAATTGAATTAATTATCAGATGGTTACCGATCAAGAAGAAGAAAACAAATGGTCACCGGAGAGGGAAGTGGTTCCATCACGTTTGACAGTTCCGCTGAAAGTCCTTTAGTTCACACAAATCCTTCTCAAATGGTTTGAAGGTCATCAATGACAGATCTGTTATTCAATAGTTTCATTAAAACGTCATCTCTCCTATCTTTTCCCTTGTAATTTAAGGGTAAATGTGGTTCCGAAAAGGGAAGGAAATGAGAGAAAGAAGAAAAACAAAAAATTTACTTTCCAGAAGTAAATATATATTTTTTATTTTATCTGATAAGAGTGGAGGATGAGAAAAAAAAAAAAAAACAGAGATTACTCTCCTTAAATTATATAAAATTAAAAAAAGGGATAATTTTATTTATAAATTTTTACTATAATGTCAATCCATTCATCGGTAAAAGAAAATCTTTTTTACCATGGAAGGGTTCTATTCATCTATCTTTTACTTTCATCCTATTTTCACTCCAACCCTATAATCTCATATTTCACTCCACATTTACTTTCTTTACATTTTTTTCTTACTTTACACCCCGATCAAACTTATGATAAGACTATAATTATCACATTATACTTACCAATCGAGTGAATTTCTAAAAATTCCCGAGGTTTTTATGAAAGAAATTATTTTAATATAAAAATTTTATAAATAAGAGCAATGGATGGAAGACAATTGGGGCCGATCTACCCGACATAAAATCTAATGAGTGAGAGAGAGAGAGAGAGAGAGAGAAAGACAGAAAGAGAGAGGGAGAATGCACTAAAAAATTATATATTTGGACGGTTCATGTGGGAACGGTACGAACGACAATTTACTTTCTGACCGTTTCACATCACAATGAGAAACACGTGACAGATATTTACCTTTTGGATTTTCGTAAATTACTAAATTTACTAACAATAGATGTAGTTAAATTACGAAGACATCAGCGAAACACTTGTCACCTTCCCTTTCATAATGACCTCAGACCGCCACCATGAGGCAACCTAAAATTAATTTTCCTTTTTCAAGAGGTATGATCATAATTTTAAGGAGAAAATATTTAAAATTATGTAGACTTCCATTTCAAGTCACTAGAAGCAAAACAAATATTTAGAAACAAGAATTCCAAAAAAAAAAAAAGAAGAAGATGCAAATGATATTCTTTTATCTAGATCATTTTTTTTCTTTTTTTTTGAATTTTCCTAACAAATCTTCTTTCCTAGTTTTATAAATCTTTAAGGCGTCCGAGCGTTGACATCTTTTAATCTAGAACCCTTGGCATTCCTGCCCAACAGATATTTGGTAAACTCCAATATTAATATCTATAACCCAATCTTGAATTCAAAAAAAATGAAAACATATTAATTTGCTAAAGTGATAGAGGGTGCAAATGAATATTTTTTGGTGAGCCAAGATAATATAATACATAATAGTTTGTTTAATGTATTTGTTGAATATTTGTTGTTTTTTTTTTCGAACTACTGTATACATCGGATAAATGTAAGAGTACGCACTTAAAAAGAAATTCCGTCTATTTTACTTTAAAGGTCCTATAAGATTATTGCACAAGAATTAAGTGAATGATTGAATAGCCAATAATTTAAAAAAAAGTATTAATTGACTAAATTTTTTTTATGAAAATTTAATTATATTATGCTAACATTGATATCCAGTGACGTAACAATAGATAGGAGTAAAATTGAGAAAAACTAATTAATATTTTCTTGATTGTACACTAGAAGCGAAATTAAAAAAAAAAAAAAAAATTGTAGAGTGACACTTGACGAGGAGCGATGATTTTTGTGATTTTAATGCGTGTAACCATTAGCGAATTGATCCCTACAATCACTTGTAGGTCCATTCCAATTTCAATAGAAAATTGAAAACGTGACATTATAATTATTTAATTGAAAAGGTCCGGGAAAGAAATAAATAAAATTTCTTGCTTGCCCACTAGTGAAAATCATGTTTGCCTCTATTCTTCCTTTGATCACACCTATGATTTTTTTTTTTTTGGAATCCTAATTCAGAAAATTAGGGATGAGAGATATGATTATTAAACCGTTATTAGATGACACCACACCTATGCATTTGACTCTCTCGCTCCCTCTCTCTCTTTCTCTCTCAAGTGTGTTATGATGTACTAAAAAAATTTCTTCCTAGCCCACATGTCGGAATCTTGTTTGCCTCTATTCTTCCTCAGATTACACCTTCCCATTGGTATCCTCGCTCCCCCACGCTCCCCCGCCCCCCAACACAAAAAAAAAGGGCTATTATGTTGTTTAGTCATTACTGTAATAAATTCCTTGTTAATAAACCATTGCAGATAGAAACCCCCGCAGGTGTTCATGTGGAAGTAAATTTGGGGTTTGTTAATCAAACAATAACAAAAACACACTACAAAAAACCAGCGTCACAAAAATTTAACGATAAAAATTAGAAATCCGTCGTTAAATTTAGCGAAAAATAATTTTTCGTCACTAAAATTCGTCACAAAATTTAGCGACGAAAAATTATTCGTCGCTAAATTAGTAACATAAAAAAATCCGTTACTATATTTAGCGACGAAAATCTAAAATTCGTCGCTAAATTTAGCGACGGATAATTTTTATCGCTAAAATCCATCGTTAATTTAGGAAAAACAATATCAAAATTATCCGTCCCAAATTCAACGACGGATTCCAAATCCATCGCCAAATTCAGCGACCGATTCCAAATCCGTCGCCAAATTTAGCGAAATCCGTCGCTGATTCCAAATTCGTCGAAATATCCATAGAGCGCACGTGCCGCCCTTGCCCGCCCTTGCCCCCCGGAGCCAGCACGTCCCTTGCCCTCCCTTGCCCACCCGAGCCAACACCAGCCAGCAACCTGCTCGCCCGAACCAGCACCCCAGCGCAAGCGCTCCAATATCAACTCTTAATTCCTGGAAAATGCCGCGCCTTCTGCCTCCACTGTGGTTCGAACTCCGAATCCGAACTCCTGCACACACACGCAACCTGTAAACCACCAAACCAAAGATATTATCGTGATATAATTTTTTTTTTATTATTTATTATCTTTTTTTCATATTTTTCTAATAATAATAAAATAATATATAATAACAATTTAAAATAATAAATATAATAACTTTTTTTATTTATACTACCGATTTAAAATAATATTAATTAAAAATAATAAATATAACCTAAAATAATATTAATTAAAAATAATAAATATGATAATTTTTAATAAAATAAAAAATAATAAAATACTAATTTAAAATAAAATAATAAATTAATTAAAAAATATATTAATATTATATTTTGATTTCTTCTTTTTTCTTTTATTTTGTTATTTTATTATTCTTTTTCATTTTTATTTATTTTTTAATCCATATTTACTCAAAACTATAAAATTATAATTATCAATAAATTATAATATATTAATAATTTAAAAAATCTATATATTTAATCACGAAATATTTTTTATTCCTTATAAGAAATTTCAATAAAATTATTATATATAAGAAATGAGAATAGAAAGAAAAAAAAACTCAAAAATAGAGATAAGGAAAAAAAAAGTGAGAATAGAAAACAAAGAGGAGGAAGAAAGAAAGAAAAAATATTATCATATAACACTAACACTAAGCGGTGGTACAGTGGTGATATGTCTTTTGTTCAAATCCGAGATCCAAGATTCAAATCCCTTCAACTGCATGTGCGCGGGCAGGGCACTGGTGACCAGGCAGACAGGCGCCCATGCGTGCATGTGCGGGCACGTGCGCGGATTAATATTTAATTAAAAAATTTATATTATTAAATAAAATAATACAAATAAAATAAAATTACCTATACAATAATAAAAAATATTAAATCAAACAAAAAAAGAAAAAATTAATAAATTAATAAATATATATATATATAATTTAAATAAAATAAAATATATGGTTTTTTTTAAGAATTAAATAATATTATTTTTTAAAAAAATGAAATATAATATAATAAAATAAAATGTAAATTAAAATATTATAAAATAATAATATGATTTGTTAATATAAATTAATAAAATAAAATAAAAATAAAATAAAATTATTATTAAAAGAAGATAAAATTCAGCGACGGATTTGGAATCCGTTACTGATTTGGTCGTATCGTTGCTAAATTAATTTTTGAATTTAAATATTATATTAATATTTTATTTTATTTAATTATATATTAAAAAATTTTCGTCTAGCAACGGAAACAAATTCGTCGCTAAATTAATTTTTAACTTAAATATTACATATTAATAAAATAAAAATAAAAAAATAAAAATAAAATTATATTTAAAAAAAGATTAAATTATTTATCATTATTTAGCGACGAAAAATTTTTTGTTGCCAATTAGTGATGAATTTAATAACGAAAATTTTTTCGTCACTAATTAGCGACGAATTTTGTTGTGAATGATATGTTCGTCGCTAATTTAGTCACGACTTATTTTTCGTTACAAATTTTGTGGTAAATTAACGACGAACGTCGTAAAATAACAATGAATTTTTTTCGTCACGAAAATCCGTGACTAAAACTATAATTTTTTGTAGTGACATACTATCACCTGGTTGGAAGCGAATTCAAAGATCAAGGTACTGAGGAATAAAAAAAGTTATCATTAAAATTGTTGAACCATTTAATCTAAGGCTAGAGAGAGAGAGAGAGAGAGAGGAACCATATTCAATCTATAAATCTTTTTGAATCTTTGTCCTCTTGTTAGAGTATGGAACCGCGTAAAAGGTCGATGTGATCACGTGAATAAACATGAGGGCATGTTGAGAGATATCTATAAGTTTTAGTGCGTTTTGGGTAAAAAATTCTCGGCTTGGTTTTAGAACATCTAAGAGTGGTTTACTCTCATATTTTAAGATATATATTTTAGTTTTTGAGAGGATTGTATATATGTGTGTGTGTATATATATATATATATATATATATATTTATAAAGAGTGGTGAAAACTCCATGGGTGAGAGATGAAAAATTGATAAAAGTAAAAGGATCAAGAAGTATTTGGAATATAATTTTCTTTATTTTTTTTTTAGTTTAACTTGTCGGTATATAATAATTATATTAAATCTGATTAAATTTTTAAAATTAAATGAAGGGGATTAAGTATGTGTTAATCACAACTAATTTGGTCATGATGAAAATTAAATGAACACTTATCAAATAAAAATCCACACATTGCCTATAAAAGAATAGCACGTAAATGTTTTTGTTCAAAATTTTTTAAATTTGCATTTACATCCCTGAGTGGGACATCATACGATTGACTGATTAAATAAGATTTAAAAACTATAGATTTGCACTTGCAATTTATTTTGTTAATAAGATTTAAAAATTCTCTCGTTCTTTCTTAAAATAATTGCTCTTCTTTTGTTTGGTAAAAACAAAATTATTTTTCGGTATACGTTTGTATGTATCTCTAAAAAAAATTATAATCTATTCTTTAAAAAAAAATACTCTTCGATATGGATTACTGTTAGAAATCAAAATAACAACTCACGCGTCACTCACCTCCAGAATATCTTCAATTCATTCTAAAAAACTATTTTCAGACTTGCAAAATACACGTCTTCAATTATATCGATATACATATATCATTTTTTTTCAAATTTAAATAGTTTTAATTATATCATATTAAATTTGAGTAAATATTAAAATACATCATATATTTTAAAAATATTTTAAAAATATTATATATTAAAATCAAATCAATTATTAATTTAATTTTAAAAATATTTAATTTTCTTTTATCATTAGTTATATTTTATTTAGAAAAGTTTTTCTTTTTATTTTTTTTGTCGTGTATTTATAAATTTTTTTTATATAATAGTCTTACATGCATAATTTTATTTCAAATAAATGATATCAAATCATATTTGACACTTATTTTTGATTTAAAACTGTAAACCTTGGCCATATAAACAAAGCTTGAAGAGATTAGAGAGAGACAAGGGCTTGGGCATTGACTTCATGAATTAAGATAAGAGTTTGTTAAGTGTGAAAATGAAATTACACAGTGCTGATTGAGACATTTCCCTAAACATGGGGCTTATGTGTACATATCTATTAACGTCTCCGCCCAAGACGTCTTATCTACTGTGACTAATATCTTGTCAATAGAATAAATAATTTTTATTCAAACAACTTTCCATACATTCATAAATATATATTTTTATGATTTTTTATAATAAAAAATCATAACTAATATTTTTTTATACTTATGAATCGATATTTGACTTAATTAATTCGGTTCGATTTAAATATCATATCCATTAAAAAAATAAATTATTATCAAAATTTAAATCTGAAAATTTAATTGAAAAAATATAATATTTAGTTATTCTTTTATCCTCTTTTGTTATATTAATTTTTCAATATAAGAAATAAAATATTAAAACATAAAACAAACCCTAAAGGAAGATATCTTATAGGCAGGAAGAAAAGCAACAGGGTTAATAAAGGAACTTGAGAGCTTGAATTATGCAAAAATGAACTTAAATTTGTCATTTTGTAGTCGATTTTTAAGTTTTTATAAATTATTAAGCACATGGTATAGCATATTTGGCCTCCTACTTTACATAAACACATTACATAAACACAAGTTACTTGTGTTTATGTAAAGTAGGAGGCCAAATATGCTATACCATTTGCTTAATAATTTTGCTTTTTAAAATTTTGTCACCTTTTACTTAAAAAGAAAAAGAAGAAAAATGGAATCACAAGGACTTGAATTGAATTTAAGGTGGCAGATGTGTGAGAATAATTGGCTTAATTGTTTCATTTTCTATTCAAAATTTCGGATGAAGGTGTGTCCTTATGGTTTCATATTAAAAATGAAAGAATAGACTAAGAGTTAGATGTATTGAGAGATTTATGAAGTGTCATTATTTTTCAATTAATTTATTGTTAATCTGGACAATAGGACCTGCACTCGTAGGGTATAAGAATTGTGGCATCGTTTGTGTCAATGCAATTAGTTTCATATTTGTTCCTAGAAATAAACTAAAGAAATATGTATCTAGTTATTATATTGCAGCCCTTTATGCGGAATGCTATGCACCTATTGTTTATCGACCAAATATATGGTACAAATGTGAACTCTCTTCCTTGTTACCTCCAAACTATAAAAGAAAAGCAGGACAGTCATAAAAAAAAAAAAAAGAAAAAAAGAGTCCATCGAAGCCCAACCTAAAAATCCCCATTCACTTTCTAGAGTTGGAACCCCATCAAGTGTACTGTTTGCAAGCAAGCGGGACACAACAAGGGATCATGCAACCCAAATACAAATAAGGTTAATGATTACGTAAGGATCTTTCGTATACTTGTAACTTTATTTGGATCAATAACTAATCCAGTAAGTGGTAGCTTAGAAGATGCATCACAAGCATCTAAGCCACCTTCATCTCAAGAGTTCAGAAGCCAACCTACATCACAAGCATCCCAAGGGAAAAGGAAATCGACAAGACTAGTGTTGTAATGATATTCTAAGCTCAAAATTGGAAAATTGTATTGAAGTGCTGATGTTTTGAAAACTATCCAATGTATTATGCTGAATTGCAAACTATGAAGTGCTGAACTTGAAAGACGTGTTGTAATGCATATTTTAATCTCAGAAATATGAAGTGTTGAAGTTCGTAACTGATGTTTGATGCTCATAATATTTTGCTCAGAATTGATGGTTTTTTTTTTTTTTATTACAGAAGCAGGCTAGCTTCTATGTTGTAATTTTTTTTGCTCAGAACTGATTTTTATTTATTTATTTATTTTTGCTCAGAATGGTGCCAACTATGTATCAGAACTAATGTTTTTTTGCTCACTTTTTTGTTGAGAAATGATTTTTTTTATTTTTTGCAGAATGTTTTTTTTTTGTGCAATATTTCAGTCAGCTTAATATTCTAGAATGGTATCAACTATGAATCTAGAATGTTTGAAGTCCAAAAACTTGTGATGTTTTATGATGTTCTAAATAACATTCCAGAAAAACCCATCCAATGAAGCCAAAGTGCAAAAATTCATAATATTACATATAATATTCTTAATATTATATAAGTTTATAATATTCTAAACATTACATAAATTTACAACATTCTTAATAACCCCCTATCCAACTTTATATAAAAGTGCAAAAAATAGAACTCCCATCGACAATACTCCACTTATACGTTTGAAATCTTTCCAAAAGGGTTTTAACTTCTTTTCCTTCATCTCTTGGAAGCTCAAAATCTCTTTATTCAATGTCAAATTCATTTCCTCAAGCACTTGAACATAGAGCACTAGATGATTGTTCTTTTCCTTTAGCCTCTTGATGTTGTTTCTTGCATCATCCATTCTCAAACTATAATTAGTTACTACAGAGTTGTGTAGAACTTTTAGCTCATCCACTTTTTTTTTTTAAATCATGAACGACTTCAATGGCTCAAGGGTAGAATGGTGGAATGGTGGATCATACCATTCAAAAAAATTGCAAGCATTACCTTCCTGAAAAGCATTACCATTTAGCAAATTAAATTTCAGACATTAGAAAGGAAATTAAATAACATTGGCCATACCCAAAAATTAGGCCAACCTTAAAATCTTCGTAATGGATTTCGTTCGAACCATGAAGTCACCAACATGTGTCTAGATTACATCTGCACTTCAGCGTACCTTCAACCACGCATGATGACATTTTATGACTGCTGCAGATAAAAAGATGAGGAGACAGTGCCCAAAGCCTAACCCTCCTTCTTATGAATGTTGCTTAAAAAACCCCCAACTATCTACTTGCTCTCTCTTTTTCCCTCAAACACTAATCCCCCTAGATGTTGCACAAACCCTAATCCTCCTTCGTATGGATATTGTATAATTGTTCTCTCTCTCTAACATCTCTTTCGACTTAGGTTCTCCCTCTCTCTCTCCGTTTGTTTTTTCTTTTTTAGCCAACCATATGGAGGGAATAATGGCATAAAAAAAATATACATGGCAGAAAAGAAGGTCAGTTGCTGACATGTAATGTCACGTCAACATTAGTGTTAACGTGGCAATGTTGTTAGTATATGTTACTAACATGTGAGCTCACATGTTAACAATTTCTTCCATGTTGGAAGACAACTCAGAAAAGGCATCGTCACGTCATATTCCAACTCAATATTTAACAGCCACGAGGTTACTATTACTAACGGAGGAATCGACTTGTTACAATTTTTTAAACTTAGTTCCTCAACTATTGCATTTTGAAGTTTGGAAACTAATTTGTAAAATTAAGTTAAAATTCAGGGATTAAACAAGTAATTTCTTCTTACTTTTTAACATGCACTTGTACGCTTCTAAGGAAAAACATCTCCATAGAACTTCTAACTCGTTTTGAAAAAAATATTATTCCATATACGTCCGCGCATGTCTTTAAGAAGTTTCTAACTTATTGAAAAAATTGCTCCTTACACATGTACATATCTATTAATGTCTCCGCCTAATCTTTCCTATCCATCATAACTAAAATTCGTACGAAAATGTGTTCTGGATTTATGAAAATTGAAGTGTGATTCCTATGGTTCTTGACCTAATATTAAGAAATTGAACTTTTTTAGTTCTTTAATGATAGGATATCAGAATACTTAACTCTGCGTGCTAGGAACTACAACCTTATATATATATTCTTCCTAATTTGTCCCTTATAATTGAAAAATAACATTTTAACATTTTCAGAATTAATTTCACATAATCTCATTCTCTATCAGATAACTTTAATTTGAGACAAATTTCATGATAACATATAATATACGATTATATATATAATTCAAATCAAAAGGAAAACCTAAGAGAATATACTCTTTAGTTATCTTTTTATCCTCTTTTGTTACACTAATTTTTCGGTACAAGAAATAAAATATCGTAGCATCAACTAGGTTATTAATCAAGAAGAGGGACCTAATTTTCTTTATATTTTGTGGGCAACCAATTATAGCAATTATTTCCAAAGGTTCGTTGAAGAAATTATTATTTATTAGATAATAATTAATTTTAACTATAAATGCTCTCAAAAACGTAAATTTATTGGATAATGCTTTTAAAATTCGTAAGACTTAAATTTTATTTGTGGGATAGTTAATTTAAACACGATTATCATAAAGGTATAATCTCGGTATATGAAAAATATTTTGGAAAAGGAAGACAACGAATGGGTAGGAAGAAGTGCAGTAGGGTCTGTAAAGGAACTTGAAAACTTAAACCATAGAATCAACGTCTGATAGTTCAGTTGGTTTGAGAATTGACACCCTTTAAACATGATCAGTTCGATCCCCCATGAGAATGAAAAAATTAGCGTTAGGAGACCTACCCCTCAATTAGACCCTATAAGCGGTCGACCCAAATTAGTCTGGGTAAAATCTCGAATACTGGGTTGGTAGTCTAGTCATGATAAAAAAAAAAAAAAAAGGAAAACTTAAACCTTGGATACATGAACTTAAATTTTTAATTTTGCAGTCGATTTTCAGGTTTTTACTTGTGTTTATGAAAAGAAGAAGGGTAATAATTCTAGCCCATTTGCTTAATAATTTTGCTTTTTAAAATTTTTGTCACCTTTTACTTAAAAGAAACAAAAAAAAAATAAAAGAAAAATGGAATCACAAGGACTTGAATTGAATTTAAGGAGGCAGATGTGCGAGAATTAATTGTTCCATTTTCTATTCAAATTTTCACACGAAGAAGTGTCCTTATGGTTTCATATTATAGTCAACGTGACCCAAACAAACATTTTATGGGAAATTATAAGGCCTAATTTTCATGGTGGGGCTATACTTTTCTTTCCATTGTCTAGGCGACTGATATTTCTTGCTTGAAATGGGAGAAAAATATTTTTTAAAAAAAGTTTAAAATCTAGAATTGAACCCATAATCTCAGTTAAAAACACAAAAATTCCCTTTGTAACCAATCCTGACTTGGTTGTTTGGAAACAAAAATAGAAAATAGAAATAGATACAAAAGATATGGGAAATAGTATTTTACAAAAATAAAGAAAATAAAAATGTGATTAAATACATAAATATAAAAAATTTAAAGATATTTATATAAATATTTATTATTATATAAAAGTAATAAAATAGTCATGTTTTATAATAAAAATTTTAAATGATTAAATATATAATTATTAATTATAAAAAATATAAAATATAAAATTAGAAATAAATAAATAAATAATTTATTAAATATAAAAATATAAAAATTTTTATATAAATATTAATTTTTAAAAATAAAAAATGTTTCTAAAATGAAAAAAAAAAATGTCGTAGTCAAGATGTTGCTGAGATCTTCTTAATGACGCAAAGAGAATCATTTTTTCAAGCATCATTCATGACATAAACACAATCGAATTTCTTTATTCGGTGGCCGGTGGGCTATTATTATAAAGAGCTGCTGCCATCATCCCCATGACGTATATTAAATAATTTCTTAGCCTTCATTCATGACATAAGCAAAATTGAATTGTTTTTAAAAAATTAATACAATTTTCTAATTATTTAAAATAATACAAAATACGTGTAAGAAATTCAAAAAATTTGTCCCCAAAAAGGCCAAATCAAATTCTCATATTAAAAACGAAGATAATGTAAATATATTTACGTGTCAAATTTAATTAAAAATTATGTTTTAATTCAAAAATATTATTTTATGGAAATTAGACAATTTGAAAAATATATATAATAAAATATATAATTCTTAGTTATTAATTGAATCGAATAATGCTTGGTCCTAATTCCTGTCACATTCTTTGTTGGGCCCTCTCACTCATCTCTTCCTTCTCGGAATTTTAAGTCATGAAAGCAAGAGGAGGGACCAAGAAAAGGATTTTTATTTATTGTGATATATTTTTCCAAGCTGCGTGCATTCCATACCACACCATCATCCATGCCAATTTATGAACAATATCTGCACATTATCTTCATTATTATTATTATATATATATATATATATATATATATATATATCATATATGTAATTGTAATATACCGTATTTTAAAAAGTTTAAGATTTAAATAATTACGATATTGTAATTGATAATAACCGGCACATACAAATAACTATTTGAATAATTATGTCTTGTAAAGTGTTAGAATTGGTGTGTATCTATAATATTTAAGATGGTCGATTTTATAATTATACTATTTTATTAGAATTTAAAATACTTATTTAAGTATATTAATTGTAATTTATAAAATTCATATATTATACAAAGAGGCTTTGACATTACAACTTTTAATTGATTATGTTATAATTATTTGCTCCTTTTTTATAATTTTTTCTCTATCAACAAAATTAATAGTGTAACCTTCCTCAGCCTTATAATTTAGTAGTATTTTAAATTTTTTTAATCCTAAATTTTTAAATTAATCTACTATTATATGCCTACCCTCTTATGTACCTAATTTACTTCCCCCATTCTATATATGAAGGCCTAAATATGATCACGGTTTTGAAAATCGTTGGTTCTCGATGATTTCAAAATCGAACCGTCCCTTGAAGGTGCAATTTCAATTCCCTCCATGACCATAGATGGCTTCAAATGATTCTGATTTTGATTTTATAATCAAAACAAAAAATTAAAAATAAAAAAAATAAAAAGAAAGGAGGAAAGGTTTAAACTAATTTTTTGTTTTCAAAAATTGAGTTGCGTATATATTCTCATAAGTTGTAGAGGAATCAATATCCACATAATTCAGTGGATGTATACAAACTCTTTTGTCGTTTTTCTAATTTTTGTGATTGGTATAGTTTTACTTAAAAATTTACATGTACTAATGGGTATGATAAATTTGAAAATTAAGATACCATTTTTAATTGATAATTATAATATTTAATATTTAATATTATAATTTGTCGATATTTAATTTTTTTAAAAAAAAACGACCAGTTCTCCATTCCTCCAAATGAAAAATCTAAACCTTAGACTCTCATTAGTTCCTTAAACCGTCCGTTGACCATGGTATACTTTCATTCCGGTTTCATGGTTCGTTTCGAACCGTGTCTATCAGGGCCAGCTCGCCTTACAAAATCCTTCCCTTCGATGGGGACCTTGAAAAGAGTGCTCACCATGTGGCCATCTAAGACATGGTATGCCTTTAAATGGCACTGGGTTATTTAACTTTATGCTTGGTGGGTTGGTCCACGCATGCTCATAAGAAAGAATATGGGCACAAAAAATTTGGGAAAGAAAGATTTGTCGGATAAAGGGCTAAAAGCAACTTATCTTTCTGTCTTTTCTTTATCCCACCCAAAAATTCTGAACGCCTTTGTATTCATGCAAATTATAAACTCCCTTCTGAAGATCTTTCCTCATACTGGGACCATTTGTTCTGAACAACTTTATCAACCTTTCTTTTCATTTTTCAAGAAGAAAATTATTTTAAAATTTTATTTCACTTGTTGCTTTCTTAATTACCCACCAGAATTATTGATTGTGACACAAAATTAAATACTGCAGCACCAAGGAAAAAGAAAAGGAAGAAGAAAAAGATCTCCTCTCGGGTGCTAGTTTTCTTTTCTTTTTTTTTTTTTCGTTTAATCATTTTGATGTGTATATTTTTGGCCCAAAGGATGTAATCTTCTATCAAGTCTATTCATCTTGCTCCCATCTGCAGTACACCACGTATACTTCCTTCTAGATTAGGGAAGATCGCATGAGGAGATTGTAGAAGTGGATCAACAAGGATGTCAAGTCAAAGGAGGTATACCGAAGGCCATCGAAGGGCCATAGCCCATGATAGGAAATGATTCACCGTTCCCGGTTTGAATAGCCCGACTCTTAGGCCCATCTGCTCTTTCTTCTATTGTAACCTCTCCTTCAATTGAATTATAATGCCTCGGCCTGGGCAAGGCCCAACTCTTCGAAAACCAAACTGTGGATCCAAAGGGTTATACAGTAGTCACGTCGTATTTGATTATTTCATAAAGATATTTGAATCAAATATTTGAAAATTTTTCAACAAGAAACCACTGCCTTTATTTCCAATATCTACAAGTTAATCTTTCTTTTTGCTTGATTACTCGCTTCACCTGGAATCTATTCAACAACCTTAAATTGTCTCTATCTTATTTTATTTTACTTAATATAACATTTTACAAATAAAAAAATAAAACTTGTCTATCTAAAGTAACCAAACTTATTATTTTATTAATAATTTTTTTGTACTAAATAACTCATTTAAATTTGATCCCAATTTTTTTAAACAGACGATAGCCATAATCCGATCAAAAAATGTAATTCTCAATTCACTTATCTTTCAAAGAGTTTAATGTAACACCTTTTTGTATTTGTTCGATTAGGTTTTTCTAAAAATATTTATGGGTATCGATATTTATGAAATTTATGACCATTGAATCACCGTTAAACGATCATCATTTTCCGAGAGATGAAAAGGTTAAACGAGTAGTAATCGTTGGATGAAAATTAAATAGTTATAAACTCGTAAGTATCAATAATTATGAGGATCAAAATTGTAGAGTGACCCTTATTTTTATTTGGAAGCTTATATAATATAATACTCATCTTGATTCTTTGACGGGGCATAGCCTTTCTTTGATTAAGAGAACCTTGCTACCCTTTCAAAAAAGTAGGTCAAATTATGAACGCGAGGATCCTTTTCTTCCCTTGTCGAGTAAGGTTTAGGTCAACAAATGGAACAAGTCGTTCATAAAAAAGCTGATTTCAGATAACATTTTCAAGTTCATTTGAATAAAGTGATCGGAATATTCTTAACTATTATCGGGATAAAAAAATCCAATATGATATCACAACAATAATTTTAATCCCTTCCACAACGAAACTCCAAAAAAGCTAAAAAGCCAATGGCCATTCAGATAGCACCCCACATCATTCAAAGCTAGCTTTTGTCTGTGGACTAGGAACCTGTGGGTATGTCCTACAATTGTGGAATTTACATTTTAAAAAAAAAAAAGCCATTGATGTTCCAGAAAGTTTTGTTAAAGTTTACCTTGACTTCTCAATTACTACACAGACTTGTGGAACAAAACATATTTGAATGGACGGTATAATACAATTGTGTTTTGAAAGGAAGAATTATATTTAATTAAAATGTATTTTAATTAATTTTAATTAAATATATTTAAAATAATTAAAATATTTTAATTAAATGTTAGCCTCAATGTTAATTATTATGTAAAATTTTATTAATTTAATCCCTTTTATTTCATATAATGTTACTCTTTTACAACTAATAAATGTCGTATTTACATGTATACAGATAGTAGATTATACTTTGAAGAGCTTGAGCCTACGAACACAAAAAATATTTATAATTATTATTCTCTCCATCTCATTTTATTTGTCCATTAATTTTTTTTAAATGTCTCAAAATGTTTTTCAACTTAATATTTTGATATGTTTTATTAAAATTCCTATTATGCTATCTTGGGATGTTTATTCATTTTTAGTTAAATTTTAAATAAAAGGGTAATATTTTTTTATTTTTGAATGTGTAATATTTTATTTATTATAATTTTTAATATTGACAAAAGAAAGGGGACGAACTAAATGTGACTTAAGAGAAGAAATATATTAATTATTATTATTATTATTATTTTGTTTTAATTTATAGATATTTGATAATTAATTTATTAATTTTAATAAATCTGATTCGAATTAATTTTGGATCCATTAAATGAATAAGTCACGTGATTTTTTTAATCGTTAAAATTTAAATTTAAAATTTTAATTAAAAAATTCTGTAACTTATCATCGGCCAATAAGACCTTTGGCAGAGAAGTCAATATCATCATCATTGCCCTCGGATTGGTTCTGGTCCCTCCCTCGGTGGGCCTATCACTCTTTTGTGAATCTCCTTTTATTTTTTTTATAGTTTTTTGTGGGGCCATCTAGTGTTATTCTTTTTTTTTTTTAATACCAGAAAAAAATACGGAAAAAAAAAAGTTTATCACAAGAATTTAATTCGTATTGTGATTAACGTTTTTGGTCGGCGGCCGAAATGGTCAAGTGGTCCAAAATAATTAGACATTCCTTGATTGAATAGTCCCTCTTCACACGGATAAGACATTTTTTTTTAATTTTATGCAAAATAATTTCGATTTAAATAATTATTTGAAATTTTAAAATTTTCAATTTAAATATAGTTAAATTTTATATTTTAAATTATTTTTGAAAAAAAAAATCTCATGGGGAAAATCTTAAATTTTGGTCGGTGAAATATAACTTTTTTGGGAAAAAAATTGAGGGGCTTCCCTCCGTCACTGATGTAGTTTTCATGACAGTTCCTTTCCCCGTCATTGGACTCAAAGGATAACAACGATAATTATTATTTTCATTTGATTTTCTTCGTTTCTTTAACTTCAATTCTGTATTCATTTTTGAGACCAACAAAGAGGACCACGTCATATAATTTTGATATGTTTTATTAAAATTCCTATTATGCTATCTTGGGATGTTTATTCATTTTTAGTTAAATTTTAAATAAAAGTTTATTACGGTAATATTTTTATATATTTGAATGTGTAATATTTTATTTATTATAATTTTTAATATTGACAAAAAAGGGGACGAACTAAATGTGACTTAAGAGAAGAAATATATTAATTATTATTATTATTATTATTTTGTTTTAATTTAGAGATATTTGATAATTAATTTATTGATTTTAATAAATTTGATTCGAATTAATTTTGGATTCATTAAATGAATAAGGTGTTTTGTTATGTGATTTTTTCTATCGTTAAAATTTAAATTTAAAATTTTAATTAAAAAATTACGCGGTTGTCATCGGCCAATAAGACCTTTGGCCGAGAAGTCAATATCATCATCATTGCCCTCCGATTGGTTTTGGTCCCTCCCTCGGTGGGCCTATCACTCTTTTGTGAATCTCCTTTTATCTTTTTTATAGTTTTTTGTGGGGCCATCTAGTGTTATTCTTTTTTTTTTTAATACCAGAAAAAAATACGGACAAAAAAAAAAGTTTATCACAAGAATTTAATTAGAAACCCCGTATTGTGATTAACGTTTTTGGTCGGCGGCAGAAATGGTCAAGTGGTCCAAAACAATTAGACATTTCTTGATTGAACAGTCCCTCTTCACACGGATAAGACATATTTGATTTTGAAGATTTTGTAAGGAAAAGCATCGTGTGCCGGTTCTGAAAGAGTCTGAAATTGGAAAAACAAAATAGAAAATATGAGGCAAAAATGACTAGAAAATTATAATATAAATAAAATGACGTAAAAATTAGTTGTCAGCATGACCTGGCAAACGAGGAACATGATGAAAGTCGGGTCATTTTGTTTTCTTTAGGAAAGTCTCTTTTTGTGTTGTCTCTTTTTCTATTTCATATTTCTTCATCTTTTGCCTGAGTCCACCAAAAAATAAAAAATAAAATAAAATATATAAAAAATAGGTTGATGGTTATAGTGCCCTCGGATGTAGACAAGAAAAGGCTATTGGACACATTTTTTCCTCTATATATGTATACATAATTCATAGCAGGAAGACCAAGATAGACTTAGTTCTCTTGCTTGGTAGGTGAGTTCAAATCTTAGAGTCTGAGAAATTCATAGAGACAGAGGGGGAGTGAGAGAGAGAGAGAGAGAGATGGTGAAAACAATCAAGTATGGAAAAGATGGTGTAAAGAAAGGCGTATGGACCACAGAAGAAGATCGATTGTTGATGTCTTATGTAAACAAACATGGTCATCCCAATTGGAGACAACTTCCCAAGCTCGCAGGTTAGAACGTAAAATACAAAACACACAACTTAATTTTGTTTTGAAGTTCTCTCTAACTTTTTTCTTTGATCTTAACTTCATTTTTTTCCCCATTCCTTTTGATTAGGTCTTGCTAGGTGTGGGAAAAGTTGTAGGCTCCGATGGCTGAATTATCTGCAACCAAATATCAAACGTGGCAACTTCACCAAAGAAGAAGATGATATCATACTTAAATTACATGCGGAGCTCGGAAATAAGTAAGTTTCGCAACCAATAGGGGGAGTAGTCGGTACAACATATATGATCATTTTCTTAAATGATTATTATGTGATATTATTCACAAAAGAAAATTTTCATACTATATTTATAGAGCTAAGCTAGTATCTAATAGTTTAACTCTCTATGCATATTCTCTTACATGAACTTTTTGAAAAATAAAAATCATCAAAACACTTGATCAGCCGATAGAAGAATGCTCTTGCATAATAAATCCTTATATCTTACTATTAGCTCCACAACAATAAACATGAAATTACTAGCAAGCCTGCAACGTTGCTGCAAATAACATGGTAGTACGGAAATTGAATTGGTGTGGATTCTATAATGTGTTTGCAGATGGTCAACAATTGCCGCGAATTTAGCTGGAAGGACAGACAATGACGTCAAGAACCATTGGCATACAAGCCTCAAGAAAAAAAGCAAGTCTAGTAACATAGTGTCCAACGATGGTGAGAGCTCTAAAAGGACATCCAAGTCTGAAGACAAGAACAACAACAAAATCAGTGAGTGTGAACTACATAGTGATCACATTGGCTCCACTGTCTTCCCAACTTTGGAGAGCTTCTCTTTGACCTCAAAACCAAGCAACCCTAGTAATGATCTCGTGTGCACCACAGCCATTTCCAATGATTTTTCAATAGCAACCGAGACAAACAGCACTTTGGAAAATGGGAACCCTAATCCGGGAGATTCTTGGACCGACCCATTATTTTGGAGTCATGATGTTTTCGATATGAACAATTTTGAGTCATTCTTCGTAGAGCCTGAAATTGTTTCTTCATGTACCACATGGAGTGAGAATGATGAATATGCATGGTGGTGGACCTATGATGATGCTGATATCTTATATAACATAATGCAAGAGCTTCCACAAAATTGACATGCCATGGAGATATTGGTATGCCTCAGACTCGGGAGATATTTATATGTATGTATGTAACTGCAAGATCGTCTTCATAAATTTGTAAAGAAGTTTTAAGTAATGAGATATATTATTTATCATAGCATCATGTAACTAATGTAGTCTTGATTTTCTCCGAATTCACGTGACATCTTTTTGTTGATTGTTGCATAAATAAAAAAATTAAGATGTTATATTAACGTGTGTCACAATCAATGAAAATTTGTCACAATCTTACACTATTAGAAAATAAGGTATCAGCGATGGAAATATTCGTCGTTGATAGTAAAGATTCCATCACAAAGGAGTATTAGCAATGAAAAATTTTCGTCGCTAATTTTATTACTAAAAATCTCCTCGCTAAATATTAACGACATAAGACAATCGTTTGCTAAATTTTCCGACGGATTAGTGACGGAATATTTCTGTCGTTAAATTTTTTTGTCGCTGATTTTAAACAATACGTAAAACTATCAGTGACGGAATATTTTCATTATTAAAAATTTTATCGCTGATACCATATTTTCTTATAGCATGAGAAATTTAGGTCTACTCCCTGGCTATCTAGTATACTTGTTTTTTTAAAGTTGCTACTCCTTCTCAATGCTTGAAATAAAGGGTCACAAATATATATGGTTTGAAATAATTGTTTTGGTATGTTGTAGAAAAGATTATGGATTTAATTTAAGGAGGATGATATGTGTCCATTGGTAAGATCTCACCATTATAAAAGAAAAAAAAAATGAAACTTGATCGAGAGATCAAGACATAAAGAAACCAAGCATTTCTGGATGAGGACAATAAAGGAAGGTAAGGAGTCAGGGTCCTTATCTTAAAATCAGTGAGATTCTTATGGCTCTTCCTGTTGTATTATCCGAAAAGAATTTGAATACCAACATTGGTTGGTATAGCTGATCAAAGGGTTGTACCATTCTATCACTTTTGGGATTCGACTCAGGATGGAAGCGGAAAAAACGAATGCTCAAACAAAAATGCTGGTCAACATTGAATTGAATTGGTTTTTGTTTTACATATAGAAAAACAATTTGTTTAGTTTGAACAAAATAAAAACAGGATTAATTATTCTAGATAGAGGAAAATAATATATTCATTTTTAAAGTTAAATTTATATTCAATATATTTTCTGAGAGAAAAACAATATTAGATTATAAAACAATAAAACTTAACCCAAAAAAGAAAAAAAAAACTATTCTTTCAAACATTCTTTCACCCTCTCTTCTTATCTTTCTAACATTTTGCCTCAATCTTTTTTCTTATATATCAAAGGCCACCAAAGAGTTTTAATTGTAAAAAATGTTATTTATTTATTGATATTGTGAAATTAATCAATAATGTACGATCTGAGAAGTAGGTAGTGCTACATCCAACTCTTGCGCTTTGTAAGGTCGACGGCCATGGGAAAAACCATTTAACATTTTACAAATATGACAAATTGAAAATCCTATCCATGATTAAGAATTTCTTTAATGGCTTTGAGAATTGAAAACGTTTTCTGGTAATAACAAACAACAAGTATAGTATACATGGAGATAATTTGACTTTTGAAAATGAAAAAATAAATATTTAGAGAGTCACTTTGTAAATTGAATCTCATAACTATTCGAATCGAATTAGTCATGTTACCAGATACCAGTTGTGAAATAAAAATATATATACATATATATATATATATATATATATATATACAAATATTTAAATATGGATGAAATACACTAACAACTTAAAAAAAAAAAGATTATTATGTCTAAAGATTTTAATATACTTTTAAAATTTTAATAATTTTACCACAACATCAAAAGTGTGTATATTATTTTATACATGTGTGTGTCATGTATTTGGATATTCATTAACAACATAAGCATATAAAACCTGATGATTTTATCCTGATAACCTCTTTAGCAATATAGGCTTAAACATAACCTGGAAATTTTATTTCCGATAATTTTTTATGAAATAAATTCGAGTTTTAGTGATTATAATTTATATATAAGTGAATTCCTTCTTATAACCATTAATTCACGACATTATAATTAAAATAAAAACAGAGAGAAAGAAAGACCAAAACAACATTTGGCCATCGACAACAAACCTACATAGCAAAAAAGGAAATAAAGAATGCATATCAAAAGGACCGAGACGTCTTCCGAGTCTCCAATGCCATTCAAAACTCATCATTACTCCAAAATAAGTTTGAAAAGCATTTTGCTTTTGAATTTCCTTTCTCATTTAAATCCTTTTTTATGGCTTTCAGGATGCATATCTTGAAACCTTTCATCTTAATAATCTCTTGACTGGGGAACATCCTGTGACTTTTTGTCAATTATATATGGAAAAGTAATATCCACAACCATTTATTTTTTTGTGTAATTTTTCCATTCATGTGTCCAAAAGCAAAACATGGGAGAGGAAATCTCAAACACAGGTTTGGACTTCCTAAGACGATGGGCGTGACACGCGTTTAAGTAGGTCAAAACAAGGGGGCCGCATTGACAATACCTGTCTTTTTCTTTCTTCCATTTGAATTACAAATTAAAATAAATATTAAAAGGATTCGTAGGATTGGTTGTTTTCCTATCACAAAAATTTTGATAAGGACCTAATGATGATACACAACTTCACATCTTCGTCTAGGACTCGTACTTTGATACCTTTTTCATCAAAATATCATTGAAATGAGATACATTGACAAAGGAAATATCGACTTTAAATGTTTTAAAATATCTATCATTACCCGAATCTCCGTCTTACCACAGATATCCATATTCCAAGATAACAAGTATAGTGCTCTTCTCATTAATTTCTCAATTAGAATTTAACCATCAACACTTTTGTTGGAAGTGGATTGCTACACAGATAAAACTACCCTTTTGACTTAAGTGGGGAACTAATACCGAAGCGCTTGCTAAATTTTTGTGGATAGAAAACCTAAAAAACACCCATCGGAGATGATTTGGCAAAAGAAGTTCTTATGCTCAAATAAAAAAAAACAATAATAGAATAGAGAATGGACCGAGTAGAGTCTTAAATTTGCCTTTTGTAGCCTTTGAATAATATGTGTCTGTAATGTGTGTAAAGAATGTATCTGATGGATCACCTTTGCTTAATTAGTATATATAGTATATGCATACATGATATGTTTCTTGCTTAAGGGTATAAAAACCCTAGTTATCTAATGAAAAGATTGTTAAAGATCGTCCAAAATTACAAGAACTGTAATAAAAATTTTCTAGGAAATTCAGAATCTTACATGATTAAAAGAAGTTCAAGTTGTCATGGAGATTTCATTTCTTATCGGACAAGATTAATTCTGAGATTTCCGAATTCAAATCTCGGATGATCATGATCTTAATTTACTTGACAAAGATATTACTCGATAGTTGTTCGATGAAAGGTTATTTGATGGTAATCAAAACCAAGAGTGTTCAACTGAGTAGTAGCTAAGAGATTTATCCGAGAGAGTTCGTCCGATTGTATCGGGTGTTTACTGAGAAGCCTTTTGGTGGTCTACGGGATTTGTAGTTTTTGAGCTCTATGGTTATGGCCCGTTGGGGTTTGTACCATAATTGGCCCTACTTCTAATGTCATTTTGAAAAAAGCAGAAGTTAAGAGTACAGTTGAGATGGTAGGAATTGTGAAATTTGAAAAGTGGCGAAGTGGAGTATTAAATATGAGACGTGCCACCTCAACTTTCATGTAACGTATTCGATACACTTTATATTTTTTGCAATCGGTTATAGATAGCGTAGCGCTTGATATACTTTTGTCAGTTTGCTTTTTTAAAGAGAATTTGGAAATCTAGAATTTGCTATATTTGTGAAATAGTAGAGTAGAGCTGTTATGATACGCGGATAGTATCACGGGTACCCGTGATACTACCCGGTCAAAGCTCGAGCCCGAGCTCGAGCTTAGCAAGTCCTTCCTTGAGCTCGAGCTCAAGCTTGAGCCCGAGCTCAAGCTTGAGCCCGAGCCCATGTTCAGTCAAGCTCGAAACTCATCGAGTCACATGTATACCACTCATTTATCCTAACCCACCCATTCTCATTTCTCATTCAGTAGCCCAAGTGATCGAACTCTCCTTCTCCTTCTGATCCTCTCACCACGGCGATCGAAGGGCGATTCAGCCGCAGTCCAAGCGATCGAAGTCTCCTTCTCCTTCTGATCTTCTCACCTCAGAGATCGAAGCCCAAGCGATAAAGTCTCCTTCTCCTTCTTATACTCTCACCATGATGATCGAAACCCAAGCGATCGAAGTCTCCTTCTTCTTCTGATCCTCTCACCATAGCGATCGAAGGGCGATTCAACCGCAACCCAAGCGATCAAAGTCTCGTTCTCCTTCTGATCCTCCCACCACGGCAATCGAAGGACGATTTAACCGCAGCCCAAGTGATCGAAGGTCTCCTTCACCTTCTAATCCTCTCACCATGACGATCGAAAGTCTGACCTCCTTCTCCTCTCACCATGGCGATTGATCGAAAGTCCGATCTCCTTCTCTTCTCTTCTCTCTCTCTCTCTCTCTCTCTCTCTCTGTCTCTCTCTCTCTTTCTCAGAGTTCTGCCTTCTGCCTCTTGCTCTCCCCATCAAGCTCTCGGGTATCTTGATCCTGGTTTCGGGTTTCGATTTGGGCTCGGGTTTGGATACGGTCTTGGGCTCAGGCTCGGGCCCAATCTTGCCCGTGAGGCCCGTGACACTCGAGCTCAATCTCCTCGATGACATTCCGAGTCGAGCTCGAGCTCTAGAATCACAGACTCGATGAGCTTGGGTATTGTGATACCCGAGCTCGACCCGGGTGTCATAATAGAGCTAGAGTAGAGATGACAAAGGATTTCGAATCACAATCTCGCCATGACATCAGTCAAATTTGGAGTATAATGATAGAGAAAGAACTGTGAGAAACAATAATAAAATGGAGTTGGGCAACGATTATTGGTTGTCGTTGCCTATGGAGGAAGAAAGGGCAAATGAAGCACCAGGGGGATGTGTTCTGATATACACGAAATATGTGAAGTTTGGTCTTCGAGTACCCTACTAGGGTTCTTTGGCCGGGATGTTGAAAGGTTAGAACATCTTTCTAACTATGCTGATCCCCAACACTTGGCTGACAGTAGCTAGCCAGCTAAGCTACTGTCATTAGAGTTTTGATTTCAAGATTTTGTCGTCGATTTTTTCTTTGAGGAGGTATGTCTCCAGAGTTTGACAGAGGGGTAGTTTTGCTTTCAGATAAGGTTGGAGTCAAGGTTGAGGTTTTTTTATAAGGAGAGTATTGACAAGTCATGGACAAAGAAGTTCTTTTTTGTGGAGATCAAGAAGAATGAGTTGATTATTGTGTTGTCGGAGGCTGGGGCAGAGCCTTTCATGGGGCTAAGGCCTCCAAAATCTTCTTAGTTTTTGAGTTTCAATCATTTTGTTAGGAATTTTCGTTCCTTAAAAAGCAAGGCCCTTTGCATTAAAGCCTTCTTGACAATGAGATGGTAAAACTAGTGGATTTATTGGTGGGTGAAAAGGTACGAATGGAGGGACCCCTTATGGTAAAGAAGAGAGCAATGGAGCTCATGGTGTTCTTGCTTTCACTGAGGGGGACAATCTTATGAAAATAACAATTGAAAGGCTGATGAGGGCCAAACCCAAGAGGAGTATCGAGGAAGGGGAAACGCATCAGAACAGGGTGCTCCATCGGTGGACACTCTCTCCCCTCACTTCAATTCCTAGGAGGAAGAGGAGAAAGGTGCAAATGCCAAGTCCCAAAAGTGAGGAAGTGAAAGAGGATAGAGAAAAGGGCTTAGTAGACATATATGTCGTGCCTCGACCCGAGGCAACTGAAAAACTGAAGGGAGGAGAGGAAGAGATTAAAGGGACACTCCTCAAACACCGAGATCGGCTCTCGAGGAAGGTATTGAGAGAGAGGATATCGAGAGTGGGGCTTTCGATGAACTTGGGCCATTTAGTGCCTTTCCTAGGGATTTTTATGTATGGAAGGACAAGGGAATCAAGCTAGAGCAGACAGTTCCTCCTCCTTCTGTTTTTATTAGGTTGTTTGATAACCATAAAGAGTTGAAAGAGAAGGGTACTGTAGCGATTAGTGTCAACAATAATTGCTACAGTTATGTGAATATCATTGAGATGAGAACGTTCATCGATCGATTGGATTATCGTTGCTCTAAATTGGAGTTGAATGGTTTGTTTATGGAGTAAGGCAATGAATCCCTTGGCCGTCGAAATTCAGGTAGGACTTTCCTCTTACAGGTATATTTTATTTAAGTTCTTGATTGTGATGAGCTAACATAATGTATTTTGTGTAGACTATTGTTTTTACTGAGTTCCAGAGGCTAAAGAGGGACTGGGTCATGGGGCACTTCGAGTACCTACTTAGCCAGAGGGATGAGTTGATTTCCCTACTCCATTCTGCTCTAGTTCAAGGGGAAAGGGAGATTAAAGAAGAAAAGACAGCAAGTGTAGATGACAAGGATAAGAAGGTGGTGGATCTGAGATCTGATCTTAAGTTTATGTTTTGGAAGTGTGACTTGGCCATTGCAGAGTGCAAAAGGTTAGAAGCCGAAGTGAGGCAGAACGAGGTGAGATTGTAGGCTGCTGATCAATAATGCCTCATCGTGGAGAAGAAGCTGTTGGACTTGGAGAAAAAGTTTGTGGAGACTCTTGAGGGCCACAAGTGCAACTAAAATGAGCTTTCTAAAAGGCTACAGTGGGAGGAAGATGCTCTCCATCAGAAGGGTATGGAACAGAGTATGATTACCAGTGCTGACTCTGAGGAACCTAGTTCGAGCCTAGCCAATGCTCTAGGTGATGATCCTTCTCACGAAGCAACGGATGCGAGCTCCTATGTCACTGCTCTCTAAGCCAGTTTCAAATCCCTACAGTAGAAGATTCTTCCCCCTCCTCCCCCTCTTTCATCGTGATCTCTGTTAATTTTTACCATGTTCCCTCTTCTTTCGATGCGCCCTACCTCCCAGAATTTGTATGAACTTTGCCTTTTTATGATATTTCCCATATGCGTAATATATGAAGCTTGAATGAAAAAATTTTAGCAACCTTGTCTCCTTATGTTTTGTTGTCACTATTGCATTGTCATTGCCTTATTGATTGTTGTGCTTTGAAACAAAGTGACTTGAGTGCTGAGTTGTCTTCGAGTGCATTATAGCCGAGAGAGAGTATTAAAAACCTTTTTGGTATTGAAACTAAGAGAACGGGAGTTAGATTTTGCTCGCGTGCTAGGACCTTTATGAGATACAGAGCCGAGAGAATGGGTGTGTCAACCGGGTCGAGTGCTAGGACCTATATGAGACGTGTTGTTGAGAGACATAAAGTCGAAAGACTAGGTGTTTCAATCTAATAGTGCACTAAGACATGTATAGGACACGTGTTTGAGAGGAATAGAACTGAGAGAGTGGGTGCGTCAACCTTGTCTCATGTTAAAACACATGTGAGACGTGTTGTTGAAAGGCGTAGAGCTGAGAAAGTGGGTGACCCAACCCATTCGGGTTTTAGGACTTGTATAGGACACATTGTTGAGAGGCGTAAAGCCAAAAGAGTGGGTGCTTACATCCGGTCGGGTACCAGGACCTGTATAAAACACGTTGTTGAGAGGCATAGAGCTGAGAGAGTAGGTGTGCCAACCTGGTTGGGTGCTAGAACCTGTATAAGATGCATTGTTGAGAGGCGTCGAGCAGAGAGAGCAGGTGCGTTAAGTTGATCGGTTGCTAGGACCCATATAGGATGCGTTGCTAAGAGGCATGGAGCTGAGAGAGTGAGTATAGAACCCGTATAGGACGTGCTGTTGAGAAATGTAGAGTTGAGAGAGTTGATGCAATAAACCAGTCGGGTGTTACCACCCATATAAGATGCATTGCTACCACCTGAAAGTTGTTTTTGATTATTGCATAGCCAACATGGTCAAAGTGTTATAAGGAAGTAACAAAACATATAAAATCAAGATATTATTATAATGATAAACATAGGACAAAAATGCCAAGTCAAGATAACCAGTTAACAATACTAGAATGCTGATAGAGTAATAGTAGGCGGTGGATAGAAATTAGTAAGATGAGTTGTTAGATGGATTTGGATTATAATTGAGTACTCAGATGCTAAGAGGTGTCATAAACTTGACTTTCATGTGCTTGGTACTCGGTATTATTTCCAAAGCATCCAGATTAGGCCGACCCAAGATGGCGTTGTAAGGGGATGACATCTTGACCACGTTGAAAGTGGTTGTGCTAGTAGTATAGTTGGGTGGCATTCCTAAAGTCACCGGGAGCGAGATAGTGCTCTTGATATATAACACTCGCCTGAGAGTCCCTTCAAAGATCTAATATGAGGTTGAAGATGTGATTGGTTTAAACACATTTGCTAGAAGGCATCCCAATAGAGAAGATCACAACTCACCTCTTGATCGATGAAAATTCTCTTTACCATGTATTGACATATCTTGGCGGTGATGATCAATGAGTCATGTCAGCTTGAATAAACTCCTACTAGATCATTGTTGTCAAAGTCAATCATCGGTCTCTTTTTTTTCTCCCCCTTCTCGATTTGAGCAGTGAGAATCTCCTTAGAAGTGGTTGCCTTTGTCATTTGAATATCGGGGCGACCATTCATTTGACTTGATGTTGTCATGTTTCCATTTGGTCAGTCGAGCTCTTGGTTAAAGAAGAAGCACTGAGAGTAGGGGAGCTGGAGAGGGATTCTTGTTTTGTATATGAATGATTACTCAATTTACTTGGTTTCAGGTGGTTCCCGTGACCGGTAGCTCATTTGGTTCCTTGAGGTTAGCCCATATCTAGCCCTTTGTGTTTGGTCCCCAAGGAGGATTGTTTTCTCATTCGATGTTGATGAATCTCTAAAGTCTACCATCTCTAACTAAGGCATCGAGCTTATCTTTTAGCTTTCGGCATTCATTTGTCAAGCAACCATAATCTTTGTGGATATGGTAGTACCGGGTTCTATCCTTTTTTGTGTTATCTCTTGTTGGACAAGGGGGCCATTTAACATACTGCTTGTTTCTAATCTATATTAAAATCTGGTTAGGTATGCCGTTCAAAGGAGTGTAGCTGTTGAATTTGAGATAGAGCAGTGGTCTTAATCGACTCCTCTTGGGCGAGGATTGTGGTGTGGAGCGACTATGCTCATTTCTTCCTATTCTGTTTTGGTGCCTGTCAAGTACCTCAACTTCTTCTATAGCTATGTACTTTTCTACCTGGGCATATAATTCATGAATGGTAACCGAAGGATTCTTTGTGATCAAGGTTTTCATTCTTGAGAACCGTAATCCAGTAAGCAGCGTTGTCAAAGCGATGGAATGATCTAGGTTCGAAATCTTTATCATCTCAGTTTTGAGCTTGTCAAGAAAATCCTTCCGGCACTCGTCATCTCTCTGTCATAGGGATAAAAGGGAGATGGTTTTTTCTTGGTGTCTCGACTGATAATGAAATGGGTTTCAAACTTCTGCTTGAGTTATGAGAAACTATTGATACTAAGCGGTGGAAGTGAGTTAAACCATGTCAACATGTTGCCCTTTAAGGCAGTGGAGAATTGTTTGCACATGGCCGCATCCGATAGGTCCTTTAAGATCATGATCGTCACGAAATAGGCTATGTGATTTTGAAAATCGGTGGTGCCATCGTACCTCTCCATAGGGGAGGAGTACGTCTCGTGGCATCGGCTTGGTGGAGATTTTTGGATTAAACAACGAAAGATTGGTGACATGTTAGATGGTGTCATCCCGCCCTATGCTAGCACGTTTTAGTTCAACGGCCATGAGTGCTTCAACTTGTTTTCTGAAGTCATCTGGATCTTGTCGAGAGGTCACCAAGCATTCTTAGTATCTTTAGGCCTGGAGTCTGTATGAATATGAGTGCCTTAACCTCCTGGAAGAGGACAAAACTTCTTGCACAAGGGCATGATTGAGTTCTTCCAAATGTTTACTCATGCCCTACACTTGGGATTCCAACCTTTCCATTTGGGAGCGGTGGAGTCGGTTGGGAAAGGTTGGAACAAGGGGAGATGTTGGTCGACCTTGAGGTTGGGCAATAGGCGGCTGGGGATTTCCTTGCAAGAGCGGTTTTGCCTAGTGCTGTGAGGGAATGAGGGAAGTATCTAACTGGTTAGTCGGAGCTGTTGGTAAAGGAGGGTCCATAGAGTCGAACATTTGTCCTCCCACTTAGACACGTCTTTAGAGGTGTTATTTTCATTCTTCCTTTTAAGTAGCATGATGTAAGGAATGGCGATGGAACAGGATGTGAAATTTCTTCAGCCAAATAGTTAGTCTATTTTCATAGATAGCGTTAATCTATTAGAGTAGGTTTGCTTCACAGATAAAATTACTCTGCTGACTTGAGCGGAGAACTGGTACTGAAGCGCTTGTTGGATTTTCATGGATAGAAAGACTTGCAAAACACTTACCGAAGATGGTCCGGTGAAGAAAATTTCGACGTTCAAATTAGAAAAAAAGATGATGAAAGAGAGAACAAACTAAGTAAAGGTTTAGATTTGTCCTATGTAGTCTCTAAGTAATATGTGTACATAATGTGTGTAAAGAACCAACTTGATGAGTCATCTTTGCTTTGTATATATAGTATGTGCATGCATGACAAGTCTCTTATTTGAAAGTGAAAAAACCCTGGTTACCTTATGGAGAGATAGTTAGAGATCTTTTGAAATTACAAGAACTATAATCAAAGATTTTTAAAAGATTCAGGATCTTACGTGATTAAGAGAAGTTTAACTTGTCACGGAAATTTACTTTTTTATCGAGTGAAATTACTTCTGAGATTAGGTGATTCAAATATTGCGAACATGATCTTGATTTACTTGACAGAAACATTGCTTAGTAGTTGTTCGATGGAAGGTCACTTGGTGGTAATCGAGAGAATTCAACTGAGTAGTGGCCGAGAGATTTAGCCGAAGGAGTTTGACTGAGCGCCTACTCGATTGTATCATGTGTTTATTGAGAGACCCCTTAGTGGTATGTGGGTTTTGTAGTTTCTAGGCTCTATGGTTATGGGCCGTTGAGGCCTATACCATCAACTTTTAAATGACCTGTTACCCTCTTTTTATTTTCTGATTAAAGATCTTCTTTTGCCACGTGTGCAGCAAACCCTAGTTGATTGAGAGAAGTGCCATTCACTTGCAAAAGAACTCTTGTCATGAACTCAAATGCCAAAGGCAGATGTTGTGTACATTGCTCACCAAAAAAATATGGATTTTGCATATATTGTTTAATGGGCAAGTGGGTTCACAACCTTAGGAAACCAAACCGTGGACTCAAAGGGTCATAAAGCAGTCATGTCATTAATTTAAAGTATTTGACTATTTCATAAAGCATTTTTATCAAATATTTAAAAAATTTTCAAAAAGAAACCACTACTTTTATTTTCAATGCCTATACTCGGCTCACCAGGAATCTATTCGACAACCTTAAGTTATATCAACTTGTTGTCTTTATCTTATCTTATTTTACTTAATATGTTTTCCAATTAAAAAGTTTTAATATAAAATATAACATTTTAGAGATAAAAATCAAACGTGTCTGTGTAAGTAAATAAAGTAGAGTTGGGGCCAGGCTGGGACAGTTTGAGTACGGTTCGGGACAGGTCCAGAAACCGCGGGCCGGTTGCAAAAAAAATTTGCTCAAAACTGGCCGGTCTGCTGAACCAGACTTGCTGTGCCGAGCTGATTCAACAATTTGTTTTTTTAAAGTTATTGGTTAAAAGGTTTTGTGGTTGGTTGGTATGTCGTTGAACAATAAAAAATAAATTACCTATTTTGAAAAGATGAGTTTAGGACAAGTAGGGTCAAATCCACAGGAAAAAATGAGATTTATTTCCTTCAAGGTAATAAAAATTAAAATAAAATTTGGGAATTTTAAATCGACTAAATTAACTACTAAATCTAAATAAACAAAGAATTAAAATCGAAATAACAAAACAATAAATTAAAATCGGGCAAAATTCAATGAATAAAAATCAAGATAAATTGACCTAGTTGAAGGGTTCGTTTTCACTTTGATCCAATCGATTGATCATTGATTTAAGGATAATTCAACAATATATAAATAAATTGATTATAGTCGCTGATAATCGTCCAATAACCAATCTCTTCTTAGTTCGTCGATAATTAAAAGAATTTCATTAATTATTTCCCTAATCGAGAGTTAACCCTAGAGAAACTTTTAGAATTGAAGGTCTCAACAGTATTAAGATTTAGAGAGACCCAATTCTAATTAACAAACACACACCGGATTCATTTAAATTAGATTATTTAATCCCATGACACGAATGACAATTACCACTTTATTAAAACTAACAAATAATTACGGATTTGTCGTTTTAATTAATTGTAGATTATTCTAAATCTATTAAATATTGACAATTATTCAATAAACTCTAGAAAATCATAATCCATGAAATACAGAAATTAAATAAATACCTATGATTGTTGAAAGTATAATCACATTTAGATCTCATAATTTCATGAATCCAAGTTTCAACTAACCCTCAACTAGAAAAGAAATTAAAATGAAGACATATAAAAATAAAAACTCACTAAAATAATGAATATCATTGAAAACAAATGTTCAACAATGAAGAAGTGTGGCTGCAGCCGTGAGAATCCTCCTCCAATGCACAGCAGCCGTCACAATAAAAGCAAACTCCCTCCCTTCGTGAGAATGTAAAGACCCTATATATATACTAATGAAAACTAATTCTCTAAAAATAATCTAAAGAACCCACTTCTATTTTGTGGCTTTCCAAAAACCAACTAAAGATCTCAAAAATATGGGATTACACCTCTTTTACGTAATTTAAACTAAAGGTAAAAATTCTAAAAATCTAAATTACCAAAATAAAGAAATCTTGTAAATATTTTTACAACTCCAAAGTTAAATAAATACACCCAAAAATTCTTAAATTCCCAAAATCCAATTAAGGCAATAAGATCTTCAATATTCAAACTCCCAATTTTGTAGTCCAACTCCTTTGAAATTGACATGCCCATGTGCTGACGGTCGAGTATTTCTATCGGGATTTCCTTTTGCATGCCATATCACCAATTTTTGCTCAATTTTTTCACCTTCCTTCATAAATAATCTCCAATGATTCTAGTACAACGAACACTCAAGATTAGTTAAATTAGATTATTTAATCCCATGACACGAATGACAATTACCACTTTATTAAAACCAACAAAGAATTACGGATTTATCGTTTTAATTAATTGTAGATTATTCTAAATCTATTAAATATTGACAACTATTTAATAAACTCTAAAAAATCATAATCCATGAAGTACGGGAATTAAATAAATACCTATGATTGTTAAAAGAATAATCACATTTAGATCTCACAATTTCATGAATCCAAGTTTCAACTAACTTTCAACTAGAAAAGAAATTAAAATGAAGACATATAAAAATAAAAACTCACTAAAATAATGAATATCATTGAAAACAAATGTTCAACAATGAAGAAGTGTGGTTGCAGCCGTGAGAATCCTCCTCCGATGCACAGCAACCATCACAATGAAAGTAAACTCCCTCCCTTCGTGAGAATGTAAAGGTCCTATATATATACTAATGAAAACTAATTCTCTAAAAATAGTCTAAAGAACCCACTTCTATTTTGTGGCTTTCCAAAAACCAACTAAAGATCTCAAAAATATGGGATTACACCTCTTTTACGTAATTTAAACTAAAGGTAAAAATTCTAAAAATCTAAATTACCAAAATAAAGAAATCTTGTAAATATTTTTACAACTCCAAAGTTAAATAAATACACCCAAAAATTCCTAAATTCCCAAAATTCAATTAAGGCAATAAGATCTTCAATATTCAAATTCCCAATTTTGTAGTCCAACTCCTTTGAAATTGGCATGCCCATGTGCTGACGGTCGAGTATTTCTATCGGGATTTCCTTTTGCATGCCATATCACCAATTTTTGCTCAATTTTTTCATCTTCCTTCATAAATGATCTCCAATGATTCTAGCACAACAAACACTCAAGATTAGTGCAATATTTACTCAAAAATAATATAAAATAAATCACGAATATTATACTAAATTTATCTCTATCATTGGTTGACATCTAAAATAAAAATGAAAATGAGGAAGAAACAGTAAACATAGAATTTTTCGGTGGTTTCACCAAATCGGGGTATTACCTAGATTTTCACTATTTTTTTCAAATATTACATACAACTTTTTTTTTTTTACATGTATGAAGTACAAATTTATTCTTTTTCTTCATCTTTTGATTCTGAGCTATTTTCTATAACTTGTTTTCTTTTTACTGCATTCTTCCAATCTTCAAGACAAATCAATGTTTTCAAAGTGCTGTCTACCAATTTTGTATACTTTTCCGATAAAACTTGACAACTTGCACTAAAATAATTTTCCAATAACACTATAGACATCAAAGAGTTTAGTATATCTTTGACTATTGCGACCAAAATTGAAAAGTAAGTCGAATTGTTTTTTCACCAACGTAAAATATTGAAATGATCGTCGTCGTCACATTCTTTTAATTTATATGTTCGTTGGTATAAAATCAATTTATTTAGTGATAAAAATGAGTATGATATTTTTTGTTTTTTTTTCCTATCATATTATAAGAATCAAATGAACTTAAAGATGAACGAAATGATGTACTGCTATTACTACCTTCATCATGACCACCTATATTATCATGTTCATTTTGGTATAATACAAATATATTTTGTAAAGTAAAAACAGTTTTTTTATTTTAAATGGACGGCACTAACATATATTTCCATAGAAAACTTCTATTAAACAAATAATTAGAGTTTCAACACTAATAATTTTTACACGTGAATCTAAAACGCTAATTACCAAATATAAAAGAAAATTTTTTCATAATTTTTTAAAAACTTTATTTTTATTAGTTGAATAATATCACTAAATCTATTTTCATTTTCAAATTGATTAAATGCGTAAAAAATATGACAAAGATTTGGTAACGTCAAATGAGCTATTGAGTAGTAAACCCCAGAAAATAAATTTGTACATTTATAAAAAAAATTTAAATAATTCAATTAGTGCATTTGCAAAATTAAAAGAGATAATATCAATAAAACTATATTCATAAGTAGAACTAATACAAATTTAATTAAAACTTATTTAAAAGGTATAGTACATTGTAACATATCATAAATAAAGTTTCACCTTGTGCCACACTCTTCTTTAAATCATTTATATTTTACATTATGTAAAGTATATAAATGTTTCATTTTTTGTGTTCGGTCAAAAAATTTCTAATTTGATATATTAATTCGTAAATAGGTTTTAAAAGTAGTTCTTTGGTTTCTAAACCATCTTTAATATATAAATTCAATATATGATATGCACACTTATTATAAAAAAAATCCAATCTAATATTGATTTTAAAATATATTTTAAAATACTAACTGCACCAACATTAGCCAAAATATTATTTAAAAACACAAAAAAAATTCTATCACTAATACCATATCCATGACAAGTATTAGTTATTATTTTAATTATATTATAATCGGAATATGAGTGTTCTTAATGTTGAAAAGCTAAGATTTTTTTTCTAGAGCCCATGAAACATTAATAAAAGAATATATTACAATAATATAATATTCACCTTTACGTCCCTTCTAACTATATGAAATTATAGAAAATTTACAAAAAATGGTTATAAAATTTGCAATTAAACCATATTTCATTATTTGAAATTGTTCTGATATTCTTTTTCTACCAATTTTTCTATTACTTTTTTTATAATCCGATTATAAATATTTTTGTATATGCTTCTCAAATACTTCATATTCTACTATATATTGATTGATAATTCTTTACGTACTGTCAATTCTATTTGTTCTATTTTTTGTCTCCAGATTATATCTAAATGTAACATATACATTCCCCCGGTGACGATTTGTGTTTGCCTAGTTTGATATAATTTATCTGAGTTGTCTCTTACCATGTGTCATTTAAGTGTTCCCACTTCTTAAGTTTTCAAAAATTTATATTTTTGTTAACAAATTTTACATGTTATCTTTTATTCATCATAATTTTTTTAAAAATAATCTCATATATTGAAATCATCCTTTTTATAGCATATTGTGGAAGATTGTGTATTATTAGATTCATTTTCTTTTGAATCAAGTCCGCTTCTATGTGTTTGAAAATGCGCTCGTCGAAAATTGTAAGTAGAGGAAGAGGAGATTGTTGGAAAGATTATGACTAATGTGTTCCAACCATTTTATGTAAAAATAAAAAAAAAAATTAAAATTTAATGAGAATAAATTAAGGATGTAAAAAAAGTAAACACAATCAACAACAAAAAAATAAATTAAGATCTTATTGATCTGATGGAATCGCGATTGTTTATTGTCAAATATTGAATAATTTGAACTTGTTACCATGAAATCTTGTCAAATTTTGAGAAATGTTGTAAGTAAGACAGAGAATGTAAGTAGGAGATGCATAGGAAAATGTAAGTAGGAGATGTTGTCAGTATGAGAGGGAGAATCTAAGTAGGAGATGTGTAAGAGATGTTGTAAATGAGAGAATGTAAGGAGAGAGGTTTTTAGAGAAAGTAGAAGATGTAGGTAAATATGGTACGAGATTGTTGTGAGATTTAAAAATGAATTGTTCATTTATAGACAATCCTTTTAAGTTTATGAACAAAAATACTCTCTCAAACTATCCGTTTTATAGTGTTGGGAGAAATATTTTGGTCAAAAGTAAAAAAATTCAAAAAAAGATGATCGAGGAACCAGCCGGGCTGGGTCGATTCCAATAGCTGTTGGAATTTGACAGCCCGTTATGGGTTCAGGCTGATTTCGTACCCGTTCCGGTTTCGTGCCCGCCGTTTCCTGGTTCAAAAACAAAAGGAACCGAACTGGTCATGTTCTGTAGTCGGTCCAGTTCAATTCTGATTCATTGTATCCTGGGCCAAGTTCCAATTCGGTCTTGGGTAGGGCGGTTGGGCCGATTTTCGGGCCGAAACCGTCCCATACCTATGTCTAAAATAAAGTTACAATTTTATCAATAATTTTTGTATTAAATAACTCATTCAAATTTGATTTAAATTTTTTAAATAGACATGGCCATAATCTGGTCAAAAAGTGTAATTTTCAAAGTCAAAAAGTGGAATTCTCAATTCAATTGTCTTTTCAAAGCAACATCTTCACCATTTACATCTAGTTAGTGGACTCAGGAAGACGTATGGACAAAAACCAACAAATGCAGATTCGAAAGCAAGGATTGCACTTTTATAAAATTACTTATGGGTACTGAAATTTATGAAATTTGTGACCATTTAATCATCATTAAACAATCATCATTTTTAGAGAGATGCAATTTCAAAACGATTGGTAAACGTTATATGAAAGTTTTTTTTTTGTTTTTTGTTCTTGGACTTGGTTCAATACCCGATATCCAGACTTTCATCCCGACTAATCTGGATTGATATGACTGAGGTTCCTTTTAGGGGTAGGGGTTTTTCAAAGTAGTCGAACTCATACCCAAGTTGTAAATTGAAATCGTGATCTTGATTAAGAGACGTAGTGATCTACCCGTTATATCAATTATCTGTTGATATCGTTAAACAGTTATAAACTCATAAATATCAATAATTACGAGGATCAGAATGGGAGGGTGACCCTTATTTTTATTTGGAAGCTTATAATATTATACTCATCTTGATTCTTTGACGGGGCATAACTTTTCTTTGATTGAGAAAACCTTGGGACTATGTCAAAAAGTTAGTAGGTCCAATTATCAATGTGGAGTTCCGTTTCTTTTCTTGTCGAGTAATGTTTAGGTCAACAAACGGAACAAGTCATTCAAAAAAAAGGCCGATTTCAAATAACATTTTTAAGTTCATATATATGAGCAAAGTGATATTATCCAAATAATTATGCTCTACCTATTTATTGTAATTTTTTTATGAGAGAAATATATATTATCATCGTATTTTCAAGAGAACTGTCTAATGGTACAAACCTCCATCTTTCAAACCGATGATCCAAGTTTTAAATACTTATATAATGAAAAAAATATATATTTATATATATATTATCATCATTGTTGTCGGATTGGATTTGGTCCCTCCCACGGTGGGCCTATCACTCTTAAGTGAATCTCTATTTTTTGTAGTCTTTTGTGGGGCTATGTAGTATTGTTCTTCATTTTTTTATGCCAGAAAAAAAAACAAAAAAAAAAGTTTATCACAAGAATTTAATTAGAAACCGCGTTTTGTGATTTACGTGTTTGGTGGGTGGCCGAAATATTCATCGTGGTCCAAAACATTTCTCCTTTTAATAGTCTCTCTTCACACGGGTAAGTCATATTTTTGTAATTTTATGCAAAATACTTGGATTTAAATAATTATTATTCTAGAGAGTAGAAATAATTGAACCAATTCAATAATTTCTCTAAAATGAATAGTAATAAATAGTGTCCTTGTAGGGACACCCGTGTGGTAGTTTTGAGTATTTCATTCGAGATTTCATGTTTGAAATTTCATTAATATAAATATTTTTATAATTTTCACAAACTTTATGTAATAAAAAATAGTAATAAATAGTATTCTACATAAAACAAGCTTTATATTTAAGCTTAGATCCTTCATATTGAGTGATGAATTGCTCAACACACATATAATTAACTTGATTCGGAAAAAAAAAAAAAAAAAAAAAAAAAACAGCTAATGCCCAATAAGCAATATCGTTAGATTGAACATTTCTTTTTTCTCTAAATAACTTGCTCACATATACATAAATATATATATGTGGACCACGAGAAATTAATGTTATAGCCTATGCCAGAGTGACCATCTATGTATCGCGGGAAAATTTTAATGTTCTTGCTGAAGTGTTGTCAGAGGTCTAACCAGAAAAAATTTTTAAGAGTCGCAGAATATGGAAGAAGATGCATTCTCAAACTTATTAAAAAACAAATCTAATATTAAAAATTTTAATATCTACAAAAGTAATTAATCTTGAATAATATACTAAAAATTGTACTTAAAAAAAAGATTAATAGACATTTAGAACAATGATATAATTTTTGTTTTTTTATTTAAAAAAAATTGTTGCCACTCTGAAGTGAATTTCAAGAAACTAAAGTATTATATAAATAAGTACATGTTCTAGGATAAGCAGAACACACATCGGATCTTATACTTCCATGTATTTGTAGTCGAATTGAAAAAAAAAAAAATAGCTCGATAATGAAAGAAAAGGGGAAAATCATTTAAATTTAAAAGAAAAACCATTTTTATACTGCAGATTTATTCCCTAAAATTTAAGGGGTGGAAATCATATTTTTTAGTGGGACAGATTACACTTTTTTGAGGGATCAACATCATCGAGAATTATAATTTTTTAAAATTTATATATAATTTTTTTTTGGATAAGAATCTCAAGGGGTAAATCTTAAATTTTGGTCGGTGAATTACAATTTTTTTGGGAAAAACAATTGAGGGGCCTCCTTCCGCCACTGATGTAGTTTTCATGTCTTTAATTTCCTTTCCCTGTCATTTGACTGAAAGGAGAGGACGATGATAATTATTATTTCATTTGATTTTCTTCATTTCTTTAACTTCAATTCTGTGTTCATTTTTGAGACCTATAAAGACGATCATACTATGTATTTTTTTTTTTAATACATAGAGATTTGAACTCATGACCTCTAAAATAAAGAAAGTGATGTTAGTTGAATTATATAATAAGCAAACAGGATTTTGAATATCCATTAAAATAATAATTTGGATAAATATGATAAATGTTTATGATTTAAAATCATGAATTTAAATTTTAATAAAATTTTTTTTGGAGAAAAATATGTTAATCTACAAAGTGATGAGATATATTATAATTATTTAATATTTTGATGAGATTATATCAAAATTTTGACATAAAAATTATAATTATTATTCGCACCGAATGTGTAATAATGGAAAGACTGAGAATCACAAAATCAACTTTGAAAAGGAAAATGTTTAGATTTTGTAGTGAGAAGCCTCATGCTCGGTCTGAAATTGGAAACAACAAAATAGAAAATATGATATAAAAATGACTGGAAAATTAGTTGTCCAGAGGGACTTGGCAAATGAGGAACATGATGACAGTCCGGTCATTTTGTCTTCTTCTGGAAAGTCTCCTTTGTGTTGTGTCATTTTCTATTTTGCAATTCTTCATATTTTGCCCGAGTCCATAAAAAATAAAATGAAATAAAATAAATATATATAAAAAATAGGTCGATGGCTATGGTGCCCAGGACGTGGATAAGAATGGTAACAGCTGTCGGACAAATCTATTCGTCTACATATGTATGTATAATTCATGGTACGAAGACCTGTATCGACCTCGTACTCTTGGTAGGTGAGTTCAAATCTTAGAGTTTGTTAGAAATTCATAGAGAGAGAGAGAGAGAGAGAGAGAGAGAGAGAGAGAGAGAGAGAGAGAGAGAGAGAGAGAGAGAGAGAGAGAGAGAGAGAGAGAGAGAGAGAGAGAGAGAGAGATGGTGAAAACAACCAAGTATAGAAAAGATGGTGTAAAGAAAGGCGTAAGGACCGCAGCAGAAGATCGATTGTTGATGTCTTATGTAAACAAACATGGTCATCCCAATTGGAGGCTACTTCCCAGGCTTGCAGGTTTGAATATATAATACAGAACATACACGTTAATTTTGTTTTGCAGTATTCTCTAACTTTAATTATTCCTTTTGATTAGGTCTTGCCAGGAGTGGAAAAAGTTGTAGGCTTCGATGGCTGAATTATCTGCCACCAATGTATGTTTGCAGATGGTCAACAATTGCCGCGAATTTAGCTGGAAGGACAGACAGTGACATCAAGAACCATTGGCATACAAGCCTCAAGAAGAAAAACAAGTCTAGTAACATAGTGTCCAATGATGGTGAGAGCTCTAAAAGGACATCCAAGTATAAAGACAACAACAAGAACAGTGAGCGTGAACTAAATAGTGATCACACTGAGTCTGCTGTCTTCCCAACTTTGGAGAGCTTCCCTTTCACCTCAAAACCAAGCAACAATGATCTCGTGTGCACCTCAAAACCAACCAACCAATTATTCATATGAAATTCTCTTTCAGGATGCATATTTTGAAACCTTTAAAATTAATAATCTCTTGACTGGGGAACAGCCAGTAACTTTTTGTCAATTATATATGGAACGGTAAAATCCACAAGTATTTATTAATTCTTCTATTCATGTGTCCAAAACATGGGAGAGGGGAAATTTCAAACACAAGTTAGGACTTCCAAAGGACTATGGGCGTGACACACGTTCACACGGGGGCCACCATCACAATACCTAGCCTGTCTTTTTCCCTTCTTCCATTTTAATTACATTGAAAGGACTCATATGATTGGTTGTTTTTCTTTCAAAAGAATTTTGATAAGGACCTTATCATGATACACGACTTCATATCTTCATCTAGGACTCATGCTTCTTATGAGATATAAGTTAACTGATACTATTTTTCCTCTCCCTAGTAATGATACGGAGTTCGAGTCTCCCATATATAAAATTATATATATCAACTTTAAATGTTTTAAAATATCTATCACTACCCGACTCTTACCACAGATATCCTCGTTCCAAGACAACAAGTGAAGTGCTCTTCTCATTAATTTCTCAATTAGAATTTTCTCATTAAATATCTTCTACTACCATGTATGCAGCAAGCCCTAGTTGATTGAAAGAAGTTCCATTCACATGTAAAAGAACTCCTGTTATGAACGCAAATGCCAGCGGCAGAAGCTGTGTATGTCCCCCCCCCCAACAAAAACATGTTCTTGCATACATTGTTTGATGGGCAAGTGGGTTCACAACCTTAGAAAATCAAGGTCTCATTTGACGTACTATGATTCATCATACGTCCATCGTCCACAGATCAGAGGGAAATAACTGATGTCCTTGCTAATCTAGGTTTGTCTTTCCCTCCTGATTTCCATGAGTTTTGTAACCCTTCTAGTAAAGTGCAAAGATATTTGAAATATGATATTCTCACTTTTCCTACAAAAGTTAACCTTTTTTCGCTCCCATATGTCACAAAAAAATATATATTTAAAATATTTAAAATATTTAAAATATTTAAAATATTTAAAATATATAAAATATATTGATATTTTGATTGAAAATTAATCTTAATATAAATTATTACGTAAAATTTTATTAATTTAAACTCTTTTATTTCATATAATGTTTACTCTTTTACAACTAATAAATGTTGCATTTAGTCGTACACAATTAGTAGATTATACATTGAAAAATATTTGTAATTATTATTCTTTCCATCTTATTTTATTTGTCTATCATTTTTTTCGATGTTTATCAACTTAATATTTTGATATGTTTTATTAAATTTCTCATTACGGTATCTTGGGATTTTTGTCCATTTTTATTTAAATTCTAAATAAAAGCATAATATGGTAATATTTTTATAAATTTGAATGGTGTAATATTTATTTATTGTAATTTTTAATATTGGTAAAAAAGAAAAGGGCTCCAACTAAATGAGACGACAGAGAAGTTTCCATCCCTCGGTGGGCATGTATATAGTATATCATTGTCCTTGGATTGGCTTTGGTCCCTTCCTCGGTGGACCTATCACTCTGATGTGAACTCTATTTTTTGTAGTCTTTTGTGGGGCCATCTTGTATTATTCTTTCTTATTAGAAAAGGCTCAAAAAAAGATTTGTGAATAATAATAAATAGAAACCCCTTTTTGTGATTTACGTTTCAGGTCGGCGGCCGAAATATTTGATGTGGTCCAAAATAATTACACATTTCTCCATTTAATAGTCTCTCTTCACACAGATAAGACATATTTTTGTAATTTTATGCACAATACTTTCGACTTAAATAATTATTATTCTTGAGAGCAGCAACAATTGGACCAATTCAAAATTTCACTGAAGTGAACACCAATAAATAGTATTTTACATGTTTATAGAAACATTTGAATAATAAAAAATTATTATTCAAATATATTTATTTTTAAATCTTGTGTTTGAATCTTTATAATTGTATATTTTTTTATGATTTTTATAATTTTTATTTAACAAAAAAAATAGTATTTTTCATGAACCAAACTTTATATTTAAACTTAGCTCCTTCGAATTGAGTCATGAATTGCTCAAAACACATATAACCATGCATTTGTTTCAATTTGCAGTTCAGAAAAACACTGCTAATGCCCAATAAGCAATATTATTAGACTCAACTTTTCTTTTTCTCTTCATAGCCTTGCCAAACTGATCCTATATGTATCACGGGAAAAATTTTAACGTTCTTGCTGAAGTGTAGTAAGAAGTCTAACTAGAAACAAAGTTTTAGAGAGGTGGAATACGGAATAAGATGCATTCACAAAGTCATTAAAAAAAAAATCTAAGATTAAAAATTTTAATATCTAAAAAAGTAAATAATTTTCAATAATATACTAAAAACTTGTATTTTAAAATATAGTTGAATTAAAAAAAAAAACCAAACAAATTGATTAATAGACATTTACACAATGATATAATTTTTTATTTAAAAAATAAGTACACGCACTGGGATAAGCAGAACGTTCATCCGCTCTTATATTTCCATGTATGTGTACTCGAGAAAAAAAAAAAAGAAACGCGGTAGTACAAGAATGAAAAAAAGTGGGGAAAATCATTTGAATTTAAAAGAAAAAACCATTATTATACGGAAAAATTTTATTCCTTAAATTTAAGGAGGAAAATCACACAAAATAAACTTTGAAAAAGAAAATTTTGAGATTTTGTAATGATAAGCCTCGTGCGGGGTCCGTAATTGGAAAAACAAAATAGAAAATATGATGTAAAAATGACTAGAAAATTATAATATATAAAAATGACGTAAAAATTAGTTGTCCGCAATGACCTGGCAAACGAGGAACATGATGAAAGTCCGGTCATTTTTGTCTTCTTTAGGAAAGTCTCCCTTGTGGTGCATCTTTTTCTATTTTATATTTCTTTATCTTTTGCCTGAGTCCACAAAAAATAAATAAATTAATAAAATATATATATATATATAAAAAAATGGTTGATGGTTGTATTGCCCTCGGACGTGGATAAGAATGGGAACAGCTGTTGGACACATTTGTTCCTCTATATATGTATATATAATTCATAGTACGAAGGCCCATGTAGACCTCGTATTCTTACTTGGTAGGTGAGTTCAAATCTTGGAGTTTGTGAGGAATTCATAGAGAGAGGGAGAAAGAGAGAGATGGTGAAAACAATCAAGTATGGAAAAGATGGTGTAAAGAAAGGCGTATGGACCGCAGAAGAAGATCGATTGTTGATGTCTTATGTAAACAAACATGGTCATCCCAATTGGAGACAACTTCCCAAGCTTGCAGGTTAGAACATTTAATACCAAACACATACGTTAATTTTGTTTTGCAGCACTCTCTAACTTTTGTCTCTTGATCTCAACTTCCTTATTTTTTTGTCATTCCTTTTGATTAGGTCTTGCTAGGTGTGGGAAAAGTTGTAGGCTTCGATGGCTGAATTATCTGCAACCAAATATAAAACGCGGCAACTTCACCAAAGAAGAAGATGATATCATACTTAAATTACATCAAGAGCTCGGAAATAAGTAAGTTTCGCAGCCAATGTAGTGCAATTAACATGGTTGTTCGGAAATTGAATTGGTGTAGATTATATAATGTGCGTTTGCAGATGGTCAACAATTGCCGCGAATTTAGCTGGAAGGACAGACAGTGACATCAAGAACCATTGGCATACAAACCTCAAGAAGAAAAGCAAGTCTAGTAACATGGTGTCCAACGATGGTCAGAGCTCTAAAAGGACATCCAAGTGTAAAGACAAGAACAACAACAAAATCAGTGAGTGTGAACTAAATAGTGATCACATTGACTCCACTGTCTTCCCAACTTTGGAGAGCTTCTCTTTGACCTCAAAACCAAGCAACCCTAGTAATGATCTCATGTGCACCACAGCCATTTCCAATGATTTTTCAATAGCAACCGAGACAAACTCCACTTTGGAAAATGGGAACCCTAATCCGCGAGATTTTTGGACCGACCCATTATTTTGGAGTTCTAATGTTTTCGATATGAACAATTTTAAGTCATTCTTCGGAGAGCCTGAAATTGTTTCTCCATGTACCACATGGAGTGTGAATGATGAATATGCATGGTGGTGGACCTGTGATGATGCTGATATCTTCTATAACATAATGCAAGAGCTTCCACAAAATTGATATGCCATGTAGATATCGGTATGTCTCAGGAGATATATATGTAAGTACAAAATCATCTTCATAAATTTGTAAAGAAGTTTCAAGTAATGGTATATGTTATTTATCATAGCATCATAACTAAAGTGGTATTGATTTTCTCGGAATTCACGCGACATCTTTTTGTTGATTTTTGCATGAATGAAAAATTAAGATTGTATATAGAAAGGTGTGTCCCGTTCGTTAAAAGTAAAAATTTTAAAATATTATGAAAAAATTGTATTTGGTAGCTATTGTTTTAAATCTATTGTAAAACTTAAAAGTATTAAAACTTTAGTTAATTGTTTTGTTGATAGTTTTTCAACAGAAATTTATATTAGTGTCTCACATTTAAAACAAAAAACTTCTCGTATTTTATAAAATATGTTTACATTATACGAAAATGAATATAATAATATAGATGGTAGTAATATAGTTATTAATAGTAGAAGTAATTTAACAATTCGTTCATTTTTAATTTCATTTAATCATTTATATATATTAGCAAAAAAACAGAAAACAGCTTCCTCATCTTCATCAATAAATGAATTGATTTTATACCGACAAACACATATATTAGAAAGTTATAATGATAACGATCATTTCGATATTTTATGTTAGTGAAAAAATAATGTAACTTATTATTCAATTTTGATCAAAATGATAAAAAAATATACTAACTCTTCTGGTGTTCACAATACTATCAGAAAGTGCTTTTAGTGCAAGCGGTCGAATTTTAATGCAGAAGTGTACAAAATTGACAGATAACACTTTGGAAGCGTTGATTTGTCTTAAAGATCAGAAAGATACAGAAAAAATGAATCAAGGCATGGAAAATAGCTCACGGAAGATGAAGAAGAAGAATGAATTTGTAGTGTATAGAAAAATTATGTAAATATATAATAAAAGAAATCATATTTGTCAAAATCAAAAGAATGTAAGCATATAGAGTTAGTAGAATTGAAAATCCAAATTGAGAAATTGGTAGCGGATATATATCGAATTCGATAGAATCGGTGTAAAAATTTCTTGTGTCTCTAAATTGTTTAATTTATTAGTTGATTTCAGGGAAAAAAAACCCAAAAAAACTGTTGGGCCGGCCCGACACGGCCCAGATCAGCGGGCCTAGTTTATCAGGCCGGGCAGGTTCCACTACAAATTTTTTTTTGGAGCCGACCCTACATGGCCCGGGAAGGTCTCAAAATCGCAACTGAATTGACCCGTGATTTTCTGGGTTCAATCCGAAACCGGTCCAGACCGGACTAGCCCCAACCCTACAAAAATGACCATATCAAAATGACCAAGACGTCTTCCCAGTCTTCGATGCCATTCAAGAGGTCATCGTTACTCCAAAATTAGTTTGAAAGGCATTTGACTTTTGAATTTCTTTTGCCATTTAATTCTTTTTTTTTTTCTTGGGTTTTAGGATGCATATTTTTGAAACCTTTAATATTAATAATCTCATGACTGGGGAACAGCCTGTATCTTTTTGTCAATTATATATGGAAAAGTAATATCCACAACCATTTATTTTTTTGTCGTGTAATTTTTCTATTCATGGGTGAAGAAATTTCAAACGCGAGTTTGGACTTCCTAAAGACTATGGGCGTGACACACGTTCACAAGGGGGACACCATCCCAATCAAAGACAACTTCATATCTCCGTCTCCATCTCCAATGATTTTTGAAATGAGATAATAAATTCCCTTGTAACGGTAGAATGTTATACTTTTCTTAATCACCATGAATTTGACTTATAGAAATAAAAAAATAACATTTAAAAAAGTCAATCTTTAATAAATTTTATAATATTCAGACCAAAACTTAAATATCAGTTGATGATAAAAAAAATTCGCTTGCATAAAAAAACTGAGATACTTTGATAAAGGAAATATCGACTTTAAATGCTTTAAAATAAAATGATTTTTTCTCGTTTTACTTTAGCTTAGTCCAACCGATTATTAGTGTGACCGGTACGCGCAATATTATCATCTTTGTAATAGAATCAATAATATTAAATGAATTAGATAAATTATAGATCAAATATATAAAAAATTCTATCTAAATTAAATATTTATTTAAATTTGATTAAGATATATTAATAATTTGATTAAAAATTTATAAATATATATGTAAAATGTTATTTATTTAATCTATATAATATTATTGCAATGAAAGTAACGCCCCCATTTCTACCGGAATCGTTTTTGTGATACCCTTTTAAAATATGGTAAGGAATATGGTCTACTCATTTATCTTTTGATTTGACGATACATCTTTCTTTTCTCGATATTGTTTATGCTGCAAAAGTTAACATCCTCACTTTTTGAGAACTCAAAATATATGGGTGTGATCTCTGCCAGTTACTTGTATCATATAATGCAAAATCTATGCCTCATTGTGAAGATGTCTCTTTCTTACTTTTTTTTTTTTCTTTTTACTTTTCCATCCATATTTGAATTATTCAAATAATTTGATTTAAATACTATAAAATTTAAATTTCAAATTTTAGTTAAATGAATTAAGTGTCCAAGACCCACAAAATATTTGCACATATCTTTTTCATTGACCATTTTGGCTATAATTACTTCTCAGTGACATTTTATTATTCTAATTATGATTTTTCAATACTATAATTAGAGTTGTTCCAATAATCTCCCCCACAAGATCAAGTGCAATTATTCATATGACCATTAAAATTACAAAATAATTTTTTAAATTAATTATTCTCTTACAAAACGGTATAAACATTGTTTAGAAAAGTAGTAAGAATTGAATAACAAATAAAGGAAGGTGAATAGTTTTGCAATTTTCGACTGAATAAGATTAAAGAACAAAATTAAAGAAACTGAAAGTAAAGAAAAGATCAAATACAAAAATTTTTATAGTGATTCCATAATTCGATATATGTCCACTCCCAATCAATTCTATGGATTTTCATTTTTTCATTATTATTTAAAATAGTACAATCCACTTGTTTCACAACTACAAGAGAAATCTTTACAACCCACTTAACCCAATTATTTCATGGGTGTAAGTGAAACTTTCGTAGCCCACTTACTTCAATGGTGCAAGTGAAACATTACATGTATTTCTCCATGAATTACTTTCTCTCTCAAAATCAAATCGTAAATCCATACAATCTTCAAACTGCTTTAGGATACGGGGAGGTGTTACAGAGTATGAGACTAATTTTCGGATGTAACAAAATTGAGCACAGATAGTATTACAAAGGTTGCTCCTCATATGAGAAAAATTTAATGTATAGTGAATGAAAAAGTTCTTGAGTGACAGAATAAGAGTGTTTAATGAGACCGTGATTTTGTTTGCAATAGTTGTTCTTTCTCTTAATTCATTTGTTACTCTGTTTTTCATCACTTTAGTATTTAAAACTCTCTTCAAGAATACCGTTGAGTGATAGATAAATTTGAACGTTGGGAATTAAACAATTTTCACCTTCATCAATTAATAACTTCGACTGCTTCTTAACTAATATTTTAACCCGTTATTGTCCTTAAAGCAGATGTTTACTTCTTTCTGTCAAGAAAATCTTGAAACTTTTTTTTGCTATAACTTAAAGGTTAGCGTGACAAACAAAAGAGATTTTCATAACAATGTAGCATGATGACTTTGAATTCAAAAATAAAAAATTTGATTGGTCAATGTTATCAGTTTTTTTAAACATTCAATAAATATTTTTAATATCCACGTTGTTTATTTCTTAAACAGTCTTTGAATAAATAGTTGACCGAGATTAATTGGATTTTGGAACATGAAGTGTTTTGGTCAGCCTTTGATTTAATTCGGTTGACTAGATAAGCATTTTGTTTCCTATTTGATCCAGCGGTTGACTATTTGAATTATCGATCGACTGAATAAGTAGAGCAGATTGGCATTTAGATTTACAGTTCGCCTTATAAGCATATCAAGTTGACCGCTCATGTTCAATGGTTGATCGGTTGAGCGTGCTAAGAGACTTGCGGTTGGCCGCTTATGTTAAGCGGCCGACCACTTGAGCGCACGAGGCGCATGCAGTCTACCGCTCGAGTGCACAAGGCACTCGCGGTCTACAGCTCATCCACTCCAAGCACATGTGGTCAACCATTTGAGCGCTTTATAGCGCTCGCGGTTGGCTGCTCATGCACATGTGTTGACCACACTGTGCGCGTGGTTGACCACCCTTGCACATGTGCGCACGCAATCTACTGCGTTGCACGCATGATTGACCACCCATGTGCATATGCCCATATGCGCATGCGGTCAGCCATGCAGTGCGCGTAGTTGACAATCCTGTGCACCTTAGGTGCACGCGGTTGGTTGTGCAATGTGCATGGCTAACCACTTGTGCATTCTAAGTGCACATGGCTACCTTTTAATCTCTTGTCGTTGATTGTATGATCATTTTCAGTTGACTGCACATGCATGCGATCGATCACTAAAGTCCGGATGGTCAGTCGTTAGATTTCTTCGTTGGCTGTTTGGTGTTTTATATTTAACCCAATTTTTAGAGCATTTTTCGTTATCCTCAAACAACAAATTTTTATTTAAATTTTCTTTAATTTGATTATATCGAATCCTAAATCCTTACTTGTTGATAAGAATATTGATCGTCCCTTCATATTTTTACTTGGCAAAGAAAATAAAAGGATTATATATATCAAATTATTTTTTTGTACTATGATTTGGTCACCATTCAGTATCCGGAGTTTCGTTCCAGTTAATCTGAATCGATCGCTGACCCAATTTTTATAATCAAATTATAATAATATCAAATTATATTATAATCAACCGTTGAACTTTCCTCTGCCCGAAAAATAAATAAATAAATAAATAAATTGGTTCCACCCTGCACAGAATGGCCTTCAGAAAAAATGTGGACATCTACTCTCTCTCTCTCTCTCTCTCTCTCTCTCTCCCATCAAAGAAAACAAAATTAAAATAACATCTTGGGCCAAAGGGAAAACGAAAATTGTAGCCAGGAGTTGGACTTTCAGAGATTATTTATTTCCAATCTGGCTAGGCCTTGCCGCTTGCCGCGGAGACAGCTCCACTGGGCCCAGAGTATATTTACGGAGACAAACGCAGTCCATTTAAATTTTTTTACCCAGGTTAGTTGGGTTTTTCTTGTGCCTATCTTGGGCTCGGCTTAGCAATCTTTTTTCTTTTTTCTTTTTTTATTTTGTATTCATCGGGCCCTGACCAATCTGGTCTAAGTACTATAGGACTTGTTGTGGGGTTGCTTTCTCAAATCATTTTTCTTAATTCTCAGAATTCAAACTTAAGATCTCTATTTAAGAAAATAAAATATCTGATCATTTAATTCAAAAGATTTTGATACTCGGCTTAACGCGATGTTAGATCTTGTAGATTTAATTAGAGAAATGAAATTCCAAGCTAATACATCTTCAATTTAAAAGGGGTTTCCATTTCTTCTTCTGTCAGACTCAAAGTAAACCATCTTTCTTCGAGGGCCATGTTTTGTATTGTTCGATTTTTTTCGATTTATCTTTATTTTATTTTATTTTATTTATAATTAATTGGTATTTTAAATCATATTTCATTTAATTTACTTTAAACATTATCGGGCTCAATTTAGGAAGGAAAACTCTCTCTACGTAATTTTTTCTATTTCCAAGTTTCAAATCTGATATTTAACTAAGAGATTTAATACCATTACCTATTAAACTGACTGTCCGTTGATCAATTTACCTTTATTTTATTTTATCTTATTTAGAATACTTTCTAATTGAAGTAAAAAATAAAAAATAAAAATCATAGGATTTTACAAAACATAAATCATTTTAATATAAAAATGAGTAAAATATCATTTCATGAAAATCTTTTGTATTAGAATCTCATTTAATCTTAATTAAATCTAATCTCAACTTTTATAAAAAGCTCAAAAAAAAAAAATAGAAGAAGACAACATCAGATCGGATCACAATTCACTTAATTAAGGAACCCTTACTTCCCTAGTAGGTATGTATTGTATCCCTCACTCTCTCTCTCTCTCTCTCTCTCTGTGGATACCTTAAAAGGAATCTAATTTAAAGCATATATGTCTTCAGGGTGTTGTATAACAGCATGTTTAAACCCACAGCACGAAGCATCAAAGTTGAAGACTATAACAAAAGATGGCCAAATATGATTCCACAGTAATTCAAAGTACAGAATGTCAATTATTATTTTTTTTCTTTTTTTCAAACAATAATATTATGAATTTATCCTAACAACTCCCCCAGTGGCTCATAAATGTGTCCGCATTGATACGTGTCTATCCGGACAATAATGCTTCACAACAGTGTCGATATAGATAACACCCCCCCCCCCAAAAAAAATTATTAACCGTTTTCTAAATTTCACTTATTCACTTCCCTTCTTCAAGAGCCCCCCGAATATTGTGACAAACCAAGCAAGTGACACAGAGAGAGAGAGAGAGAGAGAGAGAGAGAGAGAGAGAGAGAGAGAGAGAGAGAGAGAGAGAGAGAGAGAGAGAGAGAGAGGGAGGGAGAAGGAGAGAAGGAGAGAGAGATCTACATTTTGCAGGGTCATGAATTCTTTTGTCCTCAATCGAATAAATTCTGTTAAAAGTTTTGAAAGACCACTTGATATTATATAGTCCACATGAATGACATATGAATTTAATCTCAGACATTAAACACTTTTAATTCAAATTTTAAAAATAAAAAAATAAATTCATAATTATTCGACTCAAATTAATCAAATTTTCAGATATCGATATAATTCGAATATTGAAAAAAAAAAAAAAAAGCTCACAACTATTTAAATCAAATTAATCAAATTTTCGGATATCGATATTCCAGTTAAAAAAATATATGTATATACACCCCCAACTACTTACATACACACAACAACTTGCATGCGCATGAAAGATTTTGAGACAAAATACGAATGTTTCAAGAGTTTGCTAGAAGCTTATGATTTTGGCCCAAATTGGATTCGTGTCTGCTGTGCTCCTCTATGATAAATATAATACACACACACATACATATATTACATGTGACAAAAGACCTATTAATTAAAACATGAGACGCCCATGACAGATGAAATTTTCCAAATACAAGTATAGTTCAAATTTTCATTGAGTTGTCCTTCTTACAGATCATGCTGAGAAGGCTAAAATACGAACTTTAGGAAAGAACAATGTTTTAGGAGTCGAGCCTGTGACATTACGCATTTATGAAACGAATTGAGCATGTAGTCACATGCTGTCTGTCATCTGCTAGGCTTGACATTGATTCTAAGAAAAATATCACATGATTTTAGAAAAAAAGACTTACAGGAGAAAACATTCCTCTGTTTATTTTCATAAACTTTCTTTGTTTTTTTTTTTTTTTTTGATATCTGGATCATCCGGTATCCGGGGTTTCACTCCGACTAATCCAGATCGAGGAGTCCGTCAAGCCTCAATCGAAGGGGTTCTCTCCCAATAATGTCTTTTCTATACCCAATGGGAGTCGAACTTCTGACCTGATTAAGGGACGAAAGTACCATTCCCACTTACATCAACATATATCGGTATTTTCATAAACTTTCTGTCAAAGATACATACAAATTTCGGGGAATTCTACGTTACCTTAATGAACACGAATTTTTCTTTCAAAAAATCAAATTCACCCATAGGAAAAGAATTTCTTTTTAATTTTTTTCTTTTAGCATATTATCACACATTGTTCTGTGCAATCTTGCAGCGGCCTCATGTCCAAAGCAAGCTTCTTCTTCCTCATTGAATACTTCAACCACTTACGTCATGATTCACATCTGGGATACAGAAGACTCAAATTGAATCTGTCAATTTCAAATTACATTTGCACCTTTTCAAACCTTACCTAAAGATGAGACTAAATAACCATGTTATACGTTATTTGTAGTGAAAAGATAGATTCAAGGCGTAAATCATGGTTGTTCAAATTGCTGGGATATGATTATTTATTTCAAAAACCATATCCCAACAATTTGGACCTATTTTGTGTCATTATAGATTTAAAGTGCTATTTTAATTAGTAATTATCTAGCACAATAGTGTAATAACGTGCAAAATTATTTGACAATTTTAATTATGTTATACATGTTTGCAAAGCAGCTAGAGTCTTCTCTGTCACCTAAAACCTGAAAGAGAGAGAGAGAGAGAGAGAGAGAGAGAGAGAGAGAGAGAGAGAGAGAGAGAGAGAGAGAGAGGGAGACTTCGATTTCAATTTCCAACAACTCTCTTTTATTTTTATTTTCTTTATAAATATCGATATTTAATAATTACGTTAATATCTATAATTTTATTTAAAAAATAATAATATTTATTTAAAAAATAATAATATCAAGTCACTGAACCATTTGGACGTGGGTATACTTTGTCCTCTTTCTGGTCAAACAGAATTACCAAAGTGGGATTTTCTTAATATCTTCGATATTGTGTCAGCACAAATTATTCTAAGAAATTGTAATCCTATTAGAGGTTTGAGAAAACAAAAAGGACGACATTGGAATTTTAAAACATGGTAATTTTGTAATTGCATGTGGCTTGAGAATTGAGGACCAGCCTGATGGGGACAAGGTTTTCTCCAATTTCGAATACCATCCCAGAAAAATATATATATATTAAATATGCTTACGATTTTTTAGAATTACAAAGTGCATTCTAGTTGGTTAACATTGTAGTAGAAATATGACAATAACGAATCAAGGGTATTATAATAATGTCTAACAATACTAATTGTTTTGTCACCCTTTTGGCAAAGGTTTTTCTTTTCTCTTCTTATAGCTTAGCTACTGTAGACTTGACACCAAATTTTTGGTATTCGAGTTGGGTCGAGGAGTTTGATTAGTTATGCTTCGACTGGTGAATGGCTGACAAGTCAATCATAAAATTGGATTTTTTTTTTTTTTTTTAGGCAAGGTGAGTGAATATTGAGTGAAATGACAGCAAATCAACACCAAGTAAGCAAACTAATATGAAAAAATTTCATTGATAATTCTCTTTATTAGTAATAAAATTCGTTATTAATAATATTATGAGAAATTTTAATTTCTATCTTAGTTATTAAAGTAAAGAAAAATTCTCATGTTTATATAGTATACTTTGAAAATTGAATTAGTCGATATGATATTTGACATTTTTGTCCGACGGACTTCGTCTTAAAATGCTTATTTACTATAGCATGCTAGATTTGGACACCCCTGGTGACTAAGTTTTAAAATGTTTATTTTCAACAAAAGATTATAAAAATAGACCATTGAAAACTTGCATTTCTTGGAAAGAAACACGAATGTACAACCTATGTTCCAGAACTATATATAAAAATGCGATTTATCTTGTGCATTCAGATATTTAAACATCTCTTGTTATATACAGATGATGTTATAAATATTTTATTTCTTTCATCGATCATAAAACTATATACACTTAAGTTTATATACTCTTCACTAAAACACAAACATTTGAGACTTCTAAAAACTTTCTCATGTTTTTCACTAGAAACATAATACAAATGTTAAGATACTTAGAACAGATAACGGTGGGGAATATATGAGTAATGAATTTAGAAACTTTCTAGAAGAAAAATAAATAATCCACATCTTCTTGAAATAAAATGAAGTTGTCGAACGAAAGAATCGACATCTTCTTGAAATAGCAAGAACAATAATGTTCAATACTAACACTCCTAAAAAATTCTAGAGTGATTCAGTTAATGTAGCTACTCACCTTATCAGTTGCCTTGCCAATAAGGTACTCCAAGAGAAATCACCATTGGAGTTAATTACAAAAACCAAATTAGACATTTTCCATCTTAAGATTTTTGGGTGTGTGTTATGTGCACGTCCCAGAACAAGTTAGGGACAAACTAGATAGAAAAGGTAGACTTGCATTTTCTACAATTTTTTAAATGTGATATATATGTTTTGATCTTGTAATTAACAAGTTATACATATTAAAAAATGTGATATTTGTGAAAAATGACTTTTATTTTGTAGAAATAGGATGAGAAATTGCTTCAAAAGGGGAAGATTTGCAAGTCTTCCTATATGCTCTACAAGAACAAAATTATGCATCACAAAGAAAGGAAAGTTTGAAGGAAGGGGGAGAACTAAAGATCTCTTAACAAAGTGAAAATGGTAGATCTATATCTTCTAAGTTTGAAAAAAACAAGGAGTAAGGAGAAGATCAATCTCAGAATGACTCTTCCACAACTAAAGAAGAAGAGAAGTCAAGTGACTCACCACATCTCCTCCACCTCTTAGAAGGTCACCAACATTTGAGACTTCCCCGTCTAAATGGATGAACCGTAGGGTTTATTTCTCTAAAGTGAATTGATCACCCAAAATGGAGGAAGGCAATGAATGAAAAGCTAAATGCTTTCATTAATAATGGAATTTGGGAAATAACAACTCTTCCGAGGGGAATAAAGTGGTGGAATGCAAATGGTTTTACAAGATTAAGTATAAAAATGATGACTCAATTGAGTAGTACAAGGCCAGACTTGTAGTCAGGAGATTCACTCAAACTTATGGGGTGGCTGACACGGAAACCTTTGCACCCATTGCAAAGATGAGCACCATTAGAGTTCTTATGTTTATTGTCACCAATTGGAGTTGACTGATATATCAGATGGATGTCAAGAATGTTCTCCTACAAGGGGAACTAAAAGAGAAAGTTTACGTGCATATACCTCAAAAGCATAAAGGAAATGTATGCAGACCAAGGAAAACCGTTTACGGTCTCAAATGATTCCTACGAACCTAGTATGCAAAATTTAACTCAACTCTTCTTAGTAACAACTATAATAGTGATTCATCCATATTCGCTAAAATTGGAAATGAAAAAATCACTATTGTATTCATTATCATAGCTACTAGGATTGACTCAAACCAAGTAGATCAAGTAAGAAAATTTCTTGAATCTAAATTTGAAGTTAAAGATTTAGGTTTACTAAAGTAATTTCTAGAAATAGAATTTGTTTACTCTATCAAGGGACTCATTTCATTTCAAAGAAATTATGCTCCTGATCTATCATAGGAAATAGGTGAATTGGGAGTGAAACCAGCCATTAACCCTATCTCAACCAATGATGAAGGAAAAGAGGATGATCATTCCCTCACAGATATGTCAAGATATCTTAGATTTATTGGGAAACTCATTTACCCAACTATTATCAGACCCGATATCACATATGTTATCAACCAAATTAGTTAGCATATGCATACTCCTAATGTGGAAAATTGGCCAGCAGCAAACAGAATTTTAAGATGTCTCAAAGGAACTTCCAAAGAAGGATCTGGATAAAAAACAACCAAAGTTTAGATTATGGGTTATTGTGTCACTGATTAGGCTAGTGACTCAAAGGACAGGAGATCCATCACTGGCTATTACATATTTGTTAGAGGAAACTTGGTGTCTTGGGAGAGCAAGAAGCAATCAATTATCTCAAGATCTAGTATAGAAATTGAATACTGAGCTATGACACCAGTGACCAGTGAAATTGTCTAGTTGAAGGCTTTGGTTGAAGAGTTGAGGTTTCTAAGTCTTCTATGATAATCAGTCTACGATCCACATCACCTCCAATCATGTCTTCTATGAAAGAATGAAACATATATAAAGGTTTGATTGTCACTTTGTATAACAGAAGGTTGAAGACAAAACCATAGTTTTCGCACATGTAGAGCAATGAGTAGCTTCTTGTTATTTTCATCAAAGAAACTATGGCACATGTAGAGCAAGCCACCTTCAAAACATTGTTAACAATTTAGGTTTTATAGACATCTGTTCGTCAAAATTGAGAGGAAATGTTGAAAATATGGATCGTAATCGGTCCAAGAGAATACCTAAAGACTAGTCCCGAAGGATGCCAAGAAAAATACCCAGAAAATATTCTACGTGGGTTCTGGCCTAATTTGGTCTAGGCTGAAACCCAAACCCACAATGTTGCTGTTGTTAAGTTTTGATTAAAGTTTAAGGAGAGTCCTTCGTAAGGTTCAAAATAGAAGTTCAAATAAGTTTAGAAAATACCCATAACATAACCTATCGGAATATTTTGGACAGAATTTCTAACGGATAATTTTTTTATTAGTTTTATCTTTATTAGTTAATCTTTTGTCTCTACTTACTTGCCGATTGATTGATATTTTTTTTATAAATAAAACTCTCCTCTTTTCATTTTGTAAGGAAAAAATATTTTTTCTTACATTGTTTGTTGTCTAAATTCTAAAAAATTTTCTTGTATTTAAATGTTTTTGAATTAATATAAAATCATTTATTTGCTCTAAATCATTTTTTGATATCATTGTTTCTACTAGTGCAATCAGTCCAAATCATTTGTTTGTCTGTTTCTCTCTATTAGCTAGACCTGTATTTGATTTTACAATTTAAATCTAACCGGTTTAAAACAAAATCTCAACCAAGCTAAACTATTTTCACCCCTAATTGTTTGAGATACCTCCGGTATGCAAAATTGCTGAAATTGGGGGGCGGGGAGTGGGGGAACCTTCTCAATGGGTGTCAAATTAAAGATTTCATGTCCTTCAAGGAATAGGACCAAAAGAAGGGTTGCAAATGTGGGTGGGGTGGGGGGGGGGGGGGGGCGTGGCGGGGGAAGGGATATTAGTGTGATGGGAGAATGTCCATAAAAAAAGTGGTCCTATAGTGCTCGTGCTGTTCCTTTCATCCCCGTCACACAGAGATCTCAATATGTGGGTCCTGAGTTCTGGGACAATGAAATCACATTATTTTGGGACCATCAAACCCTCCTTCGCCCCCCAAACGATTTTTAATACTCTCCTCTTCAAACCCATGAAGAGAGAGAAAAACAAGTACCCTTTCTCTCTCCCATCCCTCTCACTCTCAGAGGCTGCTTCCGATTTATTGTAAACTGTTTCAGGTCACAAACGACTTTAATTGTGAATCACAACGAGACAGATCACCGTCCCCCTTCCCTATCTCCAAGGGTACAATGACCAATAAAGTCAACACACTTTGTTTTCCTCCGCTGACCAAAGTTAGGGCGGACCTGGACCAAATATTTATGTTCCCTAGCCCTCAATAATTATTATTCCTCTGCAGCCTTACTAAGAAACACAATGAAAAATAAAATAAAAAAAAACAAAAGCACAAAAAACCGGAACACAAAAACAAAAATAAACACCCCATATACGTTTCACGGGGCTAAAATTCAAACCCCGCAAATCAAAGTTATGCAATGCCCATGTTTGTTTGGCCTCTAGTTCCCACCCCTTTTATTATACCACAAAGGTATAGTAATTAAAATTAATAAAAGTTATGAGAAAAGTTATTATTAAAAGCCAAAAAATTAAAATTAATAATAACAACAAATAAATATTAAAAATATTTTTTTTAATTATCTCAAATACTAAATGAGAATTAATTCGAAATATTAAATTAGCTGAATCAGCCATAAGCTTCATTCTAACAAGGAAAAAAAAAACAATGGGGAGCATTTTTACTCTTATTATGCCTTTTCCTTTTACATCTTATTATTCTTTTCCCCCTCATTTTGGGTCAAGTAGAAAAATACTTGATAAGAGTAAAGGAGGCCGTACGATATCAAAAGACAGCGATTTGGTCTATGAGATATCAAGTTCCTCTCTCTCTATCTTTCCATTCCTCTCTCTCTCTCTCTCAAGCAAAAAAAAAAAAAAAAAGAAAATAGATTTCTCAGCAATGTTAAAACTGTGAAATCTGGAAAGAGTTTTCATTGGCCAACGCATTGACCTTCCTTCGCTTGATATCTCTCTCTGTAGTCTCGCTCTCTGAAGAAAAAGACCAGTGTTGGTCAAGCACGTTGACCACCGTCTCGCAGTCACCCTTCTTTGGCTCGAACTCCTCCCACTCCATCTCTTGCATTGTGTTGAAACACAAAAACAGAGTCTCCTGCAACCAAAAAATAAAACACTAAAAACATCGAAAACAATTTTGAAAAACAAAAATAAAAAAATAATTAATTAATAAAATAACTTACTTTATTTACAAAAGGACAGCTAGAAATTGCTTCCTCGAAGCTATGGAATTGCGAAGGAAATAACTCATGACAAGCAGAGAGAAGTGCTGATGCTGAAATTACTGATGGCTTGAACCCCAAAAGCCTGATTTCTGAAAACACAAATTATTTGATACATAATTAGGAACATGATCCTAAATATCGCGGAAGATAATAATACTAATATGGAAAAGTACGAGATTTGTACAAAGATAAACACAAACATATGGAAAAGTAAAAACGACTACTAATATTGAGTATTTCACAGATGGGAAAAAAAATGATTACCCGATTGAGATCTGAGGATGATTTCGACGGTTCGAGATTTGAGAGCGCCAACGCGAGGTGGGTCTTTGAGTATGAACAGAGAGATAAAGAAAGAGATGAAAGAGAAAGGTGTGATTGATCGCATTCGCCATTTGAGAGCGCCGAGAATCAGAAATTCCGTACGTTGTATTGTTCGCGTGTCGAATATGACACCTTTCCACTATCACACATACACTTAGAACAGATTTCGAAATCTTGGAAACATAGTTTTCGGAATTACATTTTTTATAAAAAGAAAATTTGGCGAGAACTAACCTGGAAATTGGAGGTGGAAAACTTTGTTTTCCTCATCTTCACGGCTAGAGAAATACAGGAAACTGCGAGAAGGTGAAGAATCCACGGCTTTCCTTGCTGCAAAGAAAAAGGAATTAATAACTTAATAAACGTATGGGAAAATCGAAACATTCTTAAAATGTACTTATTCTTGTGTTAAATTTGGTTTCTTTTTACCGGAAGTTTAAGAGTGCAGAGAAAGCGATCGAGGTAGTTGACGGCAAGAAATGAGAGGTACGGATCCAAGTTGTTTGCGCAGAGCTGAAAACGAAGAACAATGGATTTAAACGAGATTAAAATCTGTAAAAAAAATGAAATAGAAAATATATATAGAGAGAGAGGGAGAGAAAGAGAGAGAGGATAAGTATGTATATACCTGCAGAATGAGAGAGATAATCTGATGACGAACAGAGACGAGAAAGTCTTTGGATTTGAGATTGGAGATGGAGCTGGGAGATGGCATGTGATCAGATTCGTGACCAAAGAGCGATTCATGGTCGGCGACTGTAAGTGGGTTCTCGAGATCTAACTCCATTGTACAGGGAGAGAGAGAGGTGTTTGATGTTTATTGAAGATGAAGGCAATTCATAAAAGAGGCCTAGTAGCTCATAAGGGAGAGAGGAACAGTGATGAGGAAAAGACGAGAGAGAGAGAGAGAGAGAGAGAGACAGAGAGAGAGATGGGGGGAGGATAGCTTGAAGTTTACTCCTCTAGCAGTTGCAGATGGGGAGGGCTCTCTTTTTGCTCTCTCTTTATAGGCTTTTGCATTGGCATTTACCTGTTGGACACACACCCCGCTCTCTCTCTCTCTCTCTCTCTCTCTGTCTGGGAAGGAATGTGTATGTATTTGATAATGGCGGGAACTACCATCATATGCGACTCGCTCATGTTAACAACCACGTGTCATTCCTAATATCGCCTAACAACCACATGTTCTGCATACCATGTATTTTACAATATCTTAACATTCAAATTAAAATACCAAAATTATAAATTTTGACCAATTTCCATGCAGTTTCCTAACCATTCTTTATTATTCTAAAAACTTCATGAAACTTTCATTAGAATTTCTCAAAATCTGAAGTTACGATATGATACTTAATTACAAATTCAAAATACAAAAAAAAATTCTTGAAATTGATAAAAAGAGAAAAAACATAAAATGATATCATAAAAATAATAATATAGCAATAAGATTGGAAATAGAAATATTGTAAAAATATTCCAAAATTTTCTTCAAATTCCATTATACGCTCTGTATATACGTTATGTGCAAGGTGCATGTATGCATGAATGGGACCAACGAAAGTGATCAAATCATGAAGCTTAGCCAAATTCTACTTGAAAATTGATAGTTGACCTAATAAATAAAAGTATTATTTAAAAAAAAAAAATTCGAATTAAAAATTTAGAAATAAAAAATACTATATTAAAAAAGTTTTTTTTTTAAAAATTGAATTTGATAATATTTAAATCGAATTAATCATTAGATACGGATTAATTATTAACATGAATCGGTGACAAAACGCCCATTATAATCTACTGCCACATTAGGAGGATAAGAATGAGCTCCATTTGGCAACACCCACATGACTTTTCATTCACTGTTTCAAGGTACAATGTTACAGTTCTAGTACAACGTTTTAGGTTATACATGATAATACTACAATATTATATAGTACTACTTGGAAAAAGAATAGTAAAACATTAATACCATTTTAGATATAATAATTTTCAGTATTAGCGTGTTACTCTTTTACCATTTTGTAAATATATTACAATTAGTTATATTATTAATTTTTTTAATAATTAATTATAATTGTAAAATCTAGTTTTAGGGTTGGTTTAGGTTATAGTTGATAGTCATAGTATATTATTTGAGTGCCTATTCTAAAAGAATATTAAATCCATAATACAAAAATCATTATATAATAATTTTTTTTCTAAATTTTGCCTTTACAACAATGCTCTTACTCAAAACAAACCAAATCAAACCCTCCCCTTCCCAAACCCAACACCAAAAGAAATTGCAAATCGTTCAAATGCAATTTCTCTCGAATTCAAGCTAAAAAATAAGAAAAAGAAAAATATTCCTTACCTCAACCTCTCAAGACTAGAACTTTTCGGTAGCTTAAACTGTTAATATCAGATTTAGATTTGATTCGCAAGTAAAACTTTGAATCAAAAAGTCAAATTAATCTAAACTATAAATCATTTGAAAATAAGTTATTATATAATTAAAACCATAATTAAAATTGTATCATACGTCGTCTATAATACTGTAATATGTTTAATGATCGATTATGTATAAATTTTGTTGAATTAATTTAACTCACATCGATTTATTGTTATAGGCCTTTGAATTTATATTATATGAACATGTTATAAGAAACTTTTATAGTATGTTTATTGATTGATTCCATAGAGACTTCTTAAATTTAATTCAATTATTTTATGTAGACCTGTTGAAATAACTTTATGAATTTATATAACATAAACTTGTTTGTGTAATCTTATTATAACTTATTTAAAAATTGATCGTATACATATTTGTTCGATTAATTGATATTATGTAAGTTTCTCCCAATAAACTCAAGTGATATTAGCAATCGAGTGAAATGATATAGTTTTATTATAATAGTTCAGAAAATTAAATTATATATATTATTAAAATATCAGAAAAAAGTACACATTAATTGAATCTAAACTTATAAATTAAGTTTGTTAATATTTGGTTAATATTTCTATAAAATTATACATCTGAATATAAATTTGTGGTCTGAAAATTTTTAAGTGTGATCTTAAGTTTGATTAAGTTTTAGATTTGGTTCGTAAGATTCAAATTGCTACAAAGTATTTTGAACACCCTATGAAAAGTCACCTTCCTCTCTCTCTCTCTCTCTCTCTCTCTCTCTCTCTCTCTCTCTCTCTCTCTCTCTCTCTCTCTCTCTCTGTGCCTCTCTTGGACAAAACACCAAGACAGAGACAAGTTTGAAATCTCACTACTACACAACAAACCATGTAACCACTCCTTTGTACGAAGGTTTTGAACAATCCACATTGCCCAACCTTACAATTAAAAGCCTCCAAACATTTTACACTTTCCGAGAGTTTTTACATCCTAGTGTCTAATGAGAATCGAAGGCCATGCACTTGCTCACAAATATAGGAGATTATAAATAGGACAAAGTATTAGGAACTTGCTATATCATGCATGCAACTACTGTTACATATTTATAATCGTAAAGAGTGTAAACATTTTTGTTTTACGAGGTTTGAGAAACACAATGGAAAGTCAATGGGGGTAAAGACATAAGCTTCAATCAAAATTAACTTTGTTTCATCTTGGTGTTTCTATTTCGTTTTTACTACTACTGTTATTATTATTATAATTATTATTATTTTTAACTTTTGTGAATCCAATGTACAAAGTTTTGTCCTTGTTATATCGATTTAACATGAGGCGCATTGCGTAGAATTAATCTCTAGGTTAAATGTGGCTCCTCAAGTCTGAGGTTACAAGGCCAAATTACCATCTTTTATATGCTTGTTCATATGATGCAGTCATGGGTATAGACAAATAGAGCAAATCCAAACAACAAATAATAATTAATTTTTTTCACATATTCGAGTCACCCACAAATTTGGGAATGTAAAATTTCGGAGTTAAAAGCATTTTGTAACACTCTGAAAGACCTAACTAAAACATTTAGGAAGCAAAAATAACTTGTGTGCTTTTTTTTTTTTTTTTTTTTTTTTTAATTTGATGTTAGTAAGGATGACTATGATTTTTGAAGATACAATTATTTTTATTTGTTTTTCAAACTTTTAACGAAAAGGGAAATACGCCAAATTTTGAGTGCGGAGTGAAGTATTGAGTTCTATAATTGGAAGTAGCCGATCAGGTTACTATGAAATCTAGAAAATCATTATTCATCCGCTTTAACTATTTTATAAACAAATTTCAACAGAAAATAGTTATTCAAATTATCTATTTTTAATAGCTTTTGCTCTTGATATTGCCGATATCTTTCGCTATATCGGTGGGAAAATATTTTAAAATTTCAAAAATCTCAATATTTTTGATTTTCACATATTAATTTTTTAATAAATAAATGAATATTACCTATAATAGTTATGTCATGATAATATCATCATTATTTAAGAATTAAAATTATGCTCGAGGCCTTCAAGATGCGTAAAATCTATAATAGTGTGGTATGACCTATTTCTTCTTGATGATATGTAGAAACAATAATAGTGCGGTATGAACTAGTGTGTTCCGTTGTGGTATGACCCATTCGGTTCCGTTATTAGATTTATATGAAATTTGAAACTAACAATTTGAAATTTACCCGTTAAAAATAAAATATAAAAACAATAATAGTTATCCCGTGATGTCCCATAAGATCTTAACATTATTTAAAACTTTGTTGGGCCTTGGATGACAACCAAAATAAGCAAATAAATAATTGCAAGTAGGGTTGTCACTCGCCACATTGTGGACTAAACAAAGATTGTCAATGAAAAAGTTAAAAAGTCAATTAAAATAATTGACCTTGGTATTCTAAATAATTGAAAACTAAATTTCTGTTGCTCAAACTATTTTCAGTTGAAAAAAATGAAAAAATGGGATTACATTTTTTTTTTCCTTTATAAAACTCTTTTGGTTTTAGGAATAGCGATACCTTAAATGTAAGAAAATTAGTAAAATATCGAAATAAATCGTTGAAACGTGAATATAATTTATCTATAAAAATATGAATATTAAGAATTTAGTTAAAAATGATTTTAAATAAAAATGAGTAGTATAAGAGAATATAAATTAATTGAATTAATACGTTATTATTATTATTATTATTATTAAGTTTTTATGAACAGTTTTTCTTCTCTTTTTTCCTATATTGATTTCAAATGATTGATTTCAATATTTGAGATTAAGATTCATTTTATCGTTGTTTATGACAAACAAAGCACTGTAGGCTTTATGAACATTCCTCTCCCTAAAAGAAGTAATGATAATGAATTAAACAAAGAATAATTTTGCTCAAGAGGAGGGTGTTCACAAATAATTCATCAAAACCTAATATATATATATATATATAGGTTTTGTTTCAGTTCAACCTTATGAACCGTAAAAAATTATTTTCTCAAAAATCTATTAGTATAATATATCATTTTACATATATTTAAATTAAAATTTTATATTTTATTTTTTGCAAGAAATTTTTATTCTAATTTAAAAAAATTGGGTAAATTAAAATAAATAGAGTATTTAAAAGAAAATTGAAAGGCAAAAAAGGGGTTCTCATAATAGAGCTGCCATTGAAAGGGCAGACAAAAAAGAATCTCTACAAGTAGAACACTTGGTAAAAGCTTATCATTTTCTTACTTTTGGTTCCAAATTTTTTGGTCAAGCCTTAGAAAAGTAAGTTGGAACCATAACACGCAAACTACAAGTCTAACTCCTAACCCCCCCCCCCCCAAAAAAAATCATTTGGTTTGGTCTTGCGTAGTTGGAAAAACCAGACATGCATATTACCCAAATGGCATGCACCAACCTTTTTGAAACTATTCGTCCCCAAAGTTGAGTACTTTTGACTATTTTGCTTTTGTCCCTGAATTCAACATAGGTTTGTTCCTTCTTAACTACTTTTAAAAGTTGAAAATAATCTTGAGATTTTTTTTTAATAATCAATCGATATTTAAAATTATATTTCGGATAGTTCAGTTTGAACATTATTGATTGATTAAAAACCTAATATTTTTATCCACTAAATCGATTGTCAATCTTACCCTTATAATTTTTGAAAAACAGCGTTTACACATGGCAACGTTTAGGACCCACAATAAAGAAAAAAGCTAAGATGGACCACATGATTGACTATTGCCCATTACCTGGTCAAGGGTTGAAAAGAGTCATAGTTTTTTAACCAATGAACGAAATAATTACAAGCCATGTATGCTTGGTTGTTTTTATATTTTAAAAAAAGAAAAATATTGAAGATTGACTTGTAATCCACAAGGATAAGATGATTATCCAATAATGTATGATGGTGTTTACACATTTGGAGATGTCATGGAAATTGATGTGATATTTCGATCTTAATAACTATATTTGGGAGATATGAGAGGGAAAATTTCACATTCATGGAGTTTATATAATTGAAATTAATAACTATATATTATATAGTTCAATCAATTAAGATAACTATATGATTTAATATCTATATATTATATAATTGAATAACTATATATTATATCTGAATGTTGTAGTTATGAATGTGCCATATGATTTCACTAAGGTTTCACGTGTTGTGCTCGATTAGATCCACCCAAAGGTCAATTGAATTATGTCAGATCAGAAACTTAGAAAATAGTCTTTTTTGGAAAAAATTTCAAAATTTTAAGATCTTTAATGTAATTTTTTTTGGGGGTGGATTTAATTTTAGCGTACATTGTAAAAAAGGGTTGTTGCCAACCAACATATATTGTGCTAAAATAATGGGGGCATTGGAATTGAACAAGCAGCATATTTCAAGTTGAGTGCAATATTTCGAAAACCAAGTTGAACTATATGTTATATAGTTCAATCACCTTTAGTAAATAGAATATGCAATATGATTTCACTAAAGTTCTATGCATTGTGTTCGATTAGATCCATCCAATGGTCAATTGAATTATGTCACTTAGAAGATAGTCTTTTTTTTATTGGAAAAAATTTTAAAATTTTGTACATTGTACAAAAGGGTTGTCGCCAACTAACATATATTGAGGTAAAATAATGGGGACAATGGATTTGAACAAGCGGCATATTTCAAGCTGAGTGCAATATTTCTAAAATCGCCAATTCCGACCAGCTGAATTGACTACATAGGATTCTAAATGGTAAGCTAAGGAGAGAGGTTCTAATGTAAGTTTATGTAAAATTGGATTCATTATTTTAAATGGGGACATAACCCTGAAAATATATTATATAGGATAAATATGAGGAACAAAAGGCATAAAAAGAGTAGGAGGTATCAGAAGAAGCCAAACAGCTTTTTAAGTGTTTTCATCACTTCGAAATGCCTTTGAAGAACGTTCCTCTCTCTCTCCCTCACTTTTTCCCTAATTTATATAACATTAATGCCTCCATATTTTTCCTTTTTCTTTATCCACTTTTGGTTTTGTGTCCTTCCCTTTGACGATACACATTGATTCTCTACATCGTTGCAAGAGAAAGCCTAAAAGAGTAACCATCAATACCCCATTTCCCTCCCATTGGAAGACGAATTTCCACTTTTACTTTTCTTCTTCTCTCTCTCTCTCTCTCCTCTCTCTCTCTCTCTCTCTCTCTATGTCAAATTGTTAAGTCGTTATTAATTTTGTATAGTTTTAAGTGAAGATTTATAATATAATATAAGGAGAAGAAGAAATAGTGTTTCAGTGGGTGACTTTGCACGCTTGGAATTATGATGAGAGAGAGAGAGAATAGGCAATGATAAAATGGATGCATGTTTCCAGACCAGTGCCAAAATGCAGATAAACAATATGATTGTTAGTTGTTTTTTCGGCAGTATAATAAAAAATGGAGACAACAAAGAGGTGGGCCTTATGCTTGGGACAATATCAAAAAACCTATATAAATAATTTATGTTTTTTTGTAAGAAATTGTCAGTGTACGCACTAGAGATATGGCGCTGCACAAACTTTTGTCTTGAGGGTGGCCAATTCAAGACGAGAAGCTACCTATGGCCAATTCTTGCCCTATCTAAGGTTGCAAATGTAGGGCAAACAAGCCCTTTTTCACCCGGACACCATCTTTTTTCCTGTATCTTTGCTCCGATAGGCACAATGCTTCAGACTCGACAATATTTTTAGTAGGAGTTTTAGAAAAGAATTATGGTCATACATAGCACAAGACTTTGTCTAAATTGGACAAATTTCTCAATCTTGGGTCCTAATCCAAAGGTCTTGTTAAAAATTTTAAAATTCGAAGCATCGTATACAATTTGAGCCCTAGCCTAATTATGCATCTCAATTGCCTGATTACTATATCATTACCCTATATTGAGGCTAAGCCTTCCTATAAAAAAGCCAACCACTTGGCACCATCAAATCAATGGTGTTAAAGGCACATTTAATCAACTAGAAAAGGTATGATTAACTTATTAGGCATCATGCACTAATCACAAGCACTTGACTAATCTCGGCTATGTCAAAGAGCAATAGCAAGGATTGTGATGACAGATTTGTCCTAAAAGTTGTAGGTGTACTTCAGATCAGATGCCAACTTAGTTGCTGCAAATTACGACTGAATAACATTTCAATAAAATTCAAAACTGAAAAAGAGAAAAGGAAAAAGCAATTAATGAGTTCCATTCTCTTGACTTTTTTTTACCCGATGGATATCTACGATTCATTGTCTAAATACTATGAAATCCATTAAAGGATTAATTTTCCAAATCTTTTTTTTTTCTTTCTCATAACTTAAAATCAAAAGTTCTAATGAAATGATGGAGATTTAACCCAAAAAAGTTTGGTTCCATTCTCTTGACTTCACTAAATCTATGTAAGAGATTGTTTCTTGTCAACCCCTAGCAGCACCTCAACATAGGCCACAAAATCCGCTGTAGAGAAACAGGGAGACCCTGTTTGATTCTCAAGCTTGGATGGGCGTCATCCCCTTGCAGCACCTCAACATAGCCCACAATATCCTCTGTAGATAAACAGGGAGACCCCGTTTGATTCTCAAGCTTGGATAGGCCTTCCGAGCAGTAATAAGCAACTTTTAATGCTTAAAATTTTAGTTTCACGGTAAAAGACACTATTCACTATTAGACTTGTGCACTACTAGCTGCTATGCTTCAGTTAACATCCACAACAAAATGTTTTCTTTCCAGCTGGGAAGTAGGAACCACACCTCAAGGAGGACTGACTGGCCATCACCTACTTTTGGATTCTTTGTGTTGCCTCATTCATGAATCAATTACCTAACACAGAAGATCCCCAAACCATTATCTATTAAATGGTTTCTGAGTAGTAGGACAATGCAATTTCACTGTCCATAAATTTTTAAGAGATTTTTTTTTTTTTTTTTGGTGGTTAGGAGAGAGAGAGAGAGAGACTTGGGCTGTGGCTTTCATTTGTTTTTGGGGGGCCTGGGCAGGAAAACCTAACGAAGCATATTTCTAGGCCTTAGTTTGATTTTGCAGTTTCAAGACATTAGGGCGGGGGGATGGTTTCATGGGCTGAGCAATTGGGCAAAATCCCTACTTTACGGTTCATTTTTTTTGTCCCATTTGGTCCACGCCAAGTATCTGAAGATTTATTCTAACTAATTTTGACCGAGTTGTTATTGAATCCCAATCGGAAGAAACTCTTTCAACGTTATTTTTACTGTTACCAATATTTGAACCCTGATTTTTGATATGGGGTATTAATATACCCTTCCCACTAAACCATAAAGCATAGGTAATGCTTTACGCTTCAGGTTTGTTTCACTTTGAGAAATTTCAAGCAGTACGGAAAACATTTTTTGGTTTGCTAAAATGATCCAAGTCTTGGCTCATAAAACTAAAATAATCATTTTTTTTCTTCTGTTGTTAATTAGTTCAACTGGTATTAGAAATTGAAATTTAAATCTTACACATCAAATCGTGAAAAAATTTATTCTAATAGGAGAAAGTATAGTTTACACTACTTAAATTATTTAAAAAGAAAACAATGAATCAACGGACAATATGTATAATAGGATGAAATATTTAATATCTTAATTAAATTTTGAGTTTAAAATTTAGGAATGGAAAAAGTTACATCAGAAGAGCTACCTCCTAAATAGAGTGTTTGTACCGCTCGAATTAAATTAGTCGAAATATAACTTCAAATACAGGTAATAAGTATCAAAAAACGCAAAAACAAAAAAAGACAAAAAAAAAACAAAAAAAAACAAAAAATGAAAACAACGATAGTTTCAATCGAACGTCCAATGAACCCAGTTGGCTCGGGATTGATACCCCTTCATCATGGTCAGGGTTTTGATCTTCTATGGGCACGGAAAAGCCAGCGTTGGGAGATCTGCCCCACTTCAAACTTTGCAACGGTAGGTTCAGATTAATTAGGATGAAATTCTGAATATTGGGTGGTCAAACCAAGGTAAAAAAAAAAAAAAAAAAAAAAAAGAATGTCCAATGAGCCCAATACCTAAACTAGTTGGGCCAAAATCCATGAGCACAGGTTTTCCCAATCTTCAGTCGTGTGGTTACTTGAGTGTGCAGGTGCTTCCTTATCCACTCATTTAAAACTATCGTTTTCAGGTTTTTTGTATTTTGCTTCCCCCCTTTTTCAGTGATTTCTAGTTCTCCCACCATATAAGTTGCGGTTTAGAAAATAATAATAATAAAAAAAAATATTCAAGAAGAAATCTGCGGCCATGCCTCCTCCACTCTGTTCCCTACCACCCCATCTCAGGTAAATTCAATTGAGATCTATACCTTAAAACTAGTTGGTCCAAAATCCATATGTACAGCTTTTCCCAAACTTGAGTGTGCTAGTGCTTCTTTATTCACTCATTTAAAACTATCGTTTTCAGGTTTTTTGTATTTTTCTTCCCCCCATTTTCAGTGCTTTCTAATTCTCCCACCCTATAAATTGTAGTTAAAAAAAATAAATATTCAAGAAGAAATCTGCAGCCATGACCTCATCCACTCTGTTCACTACCACCCCATCTCAGGTAAATTTTATTATTATGTCCTCATTTACACAAAATTATATTTCATCCCATTTTTTGGTGATTGTACTGTAAAAGCTATGCTCAAGCAAGAGTGGGATGTTCTCTGCTTCACAAGCTTTAGTGAAGCAATCCACAAGGACCCAGTTGGGTAGCTTGAAGGAGAAGAGGGTGAGAATCACATGCCAGGCCACGATCGTTCCGGCCGATGACCGTGTGCTGGACATGGGCAAGAGGCAGCTGATGAATTGGCTTGTGCTGGGTACTGTTTCACTCCCCACTGCAGGCATGGTTGTTCCTTATGCTTCTTTCTTTGTTCCCCCGGGGTTAGTATTGCCTTTTCACTTTTCTTCTTTGTTCCCCACTGTTGAATTTGCTAATTGCTTAAAAATTAGTAAGACTGTAACTAGACAAATTAACTAGTAAAATTTGATCCTATGACTCATTAAATGATCGATCCTATATATCCAAATCAACTTTTGTAACTGAGTAATTTTCGTCATTCCAATATTGCTGATGGATTGCGCACAATACTTTTCTGTTGATTTGGGGAACAAGAACAGGAGTGGAGGCGCAGGAGAAGGTACGGTAGCCAAGGATGCCCTAGGAAATGATGTCATTGCAGCCCAGTGGCTTAAGACTCATGGACCTGGTGACCGAACCCTTGCCCAGGGATTAAAGGTTCTAATTTCTACCAGTTTACCATTAGAAACATGGGAACATATCTGTGCATATCCATCAATCTCATGCACAAATAAGCACACAAAACTAAGCATAAATAAACATGTGACCTTAGGAAGAATCAAAATTTTGCATCTATGTTGAATCATATTTCATTTTCAGGGAGATCCAACATACCTAGTTGTGGAGAGTGACAGAACTCTAGCAACCTATGCAATCAATGCAGTCTGCACACACCTTGGTTGTGTTGTGCCATGGAATGCAGCTGAAAACAAGTTCATTTGCCCCTGCCATGGCTCCCAATACAACAACCAGGGAACAGTTGTTAGAGGCCCCGCACCTTTGGTAAGTCCACTCAACACGATTTTTCTAAATAAATAATTCCAAATTCTTGCAAAATTAGAATAAATAGATATTTTGTTTCTATGAGTAAAACTTCTATACTTTGAAAATAAAAAGTATTTACAAATTATGAATTGAATAAATTCAAAATCTATAAAATTAAAATTTTAGATAAATCAAAATATTTTAACAGGTATTCAAGTTTTTCTCTTATACCAATATGGCGCTACCTTAATAACATTTTTTCTTTTCTTCTTCTTTTTTTTTTTTTTTTTTTTCCTTTTTTGGTGCCATTTTGGTTGACGCAGTCTCTAGCATTAGCTCATTGTGATGTGGATGAAGGAAAGGTGGTGCTTGTGCCTTGGGTCGAAACAGATTTCAGAACCGGAGAAGCACCATGGTGGGCTTAAATCTCTTATCATTTACAAATATTAGCAAAGCTTGTTTCGCAATAATAATGCATAACTTGTATATGAATGTAAAGCATATTTGTTCTATAACATAACACTTAATAAAGTCTGCAAGGAGATAGCTTAGTGGTAATGGCCATCAACCAAAGCATGGAGACTTGCCCTTATGGATCCAACCTAGTAATGGCTCGCAGAGAGTTGATAAAGGGAAGTTTGGATCGCAATTTGTGCCACTCAGAGAAGCAATCAATGTAAAGATCAATGGATTTAAAAAAAAAAAAAAAAAAAAAAAAAAAAAAAAAAGAAACACACATTTGCAACCATTGGATCAATGTTCAATAGTCTTTAATAATTTATCATTCTAACTTATGAAAAAAAAGGACGTTGAACAGTGATCCAATCATCACAATTCTATGACATGCAAATTGGCTGGTCTCTACCAGGCAAATCGGATGTATTTGTTTTGGATACTCCTGTTGATCTGAATTTTCTTCCGTGGAATGATATGCTCAGCCTGGGTACTCCAAGGAACTGTGGTTTCTAAACTTTCGGCTTAGGGGGCTTTGTTTCTGTTGGGCCGAGGGCCGAGGGCCGAGGGCCCCCCACTTGAATTAAAAAGAAAAGGAACGAATACTTTTAACACACTAGTGTAGTGTCTTCAGAATGCAGCTACATTACATGTGCATTTGACTAAAAAAAATAATGAAGACTCCATAACAGAATGAAACCAATGACTTCAAGAATGTTAGTGCCCTCAAGAAAATCACATCAATTTCAATATATATAATCTCATTTCTTGCCCAAATTTTCTGCCTTCTATCACATGTAATAAAACAAGAAACGTGTAATACTTTTGAATCTCATTCTCATCAGCCTGTATGGTTTTCACCTTTTTAGGACAATAAAGTGCTGTAATTTATATAAAAGTAATCAACAAAACTAAGCTTAGTCCCATGATGGCATAATCGACCATACATACATACATATTTACATAAACGTAACATATATATATATATATATATATATATATGTTTTTCTTCCCATTTTGGAGTTTTTAATTGCGGGAAGGGGGGTAGGTAAAAGAGAATCATGAAAGAGGCTGAAGAATGAGAGAAGAAGAATGTTTTTACTTATCTCGAGTTACAGATTACAGAAGCCCAATTAATTAGTTTTCCTTTTATATTTGGTGCTTAATCCTGTTACTAAGCTAATTAACTTCATAACTACCAAACTATTAATACCCTAATTACATTAATTATGCTACTTACACATACTAATCGACTTAAGCAACCTCTTTGGCACCGCCCTTTAACATGCCTATCTTGTTTACCAGACAGTTGAACTGAGAAGTAGGCAAAGGCTTGGTGTAAATGTATGTGCGGAGTAGGCTAGCAAAGAGGAGGAAAACAAGACATCAAGGCTCGCGTTGCCATGCGCGCACCCCTGCATTGAAGAATCTGTCAAGCGAGCTTCAGGCCGTTGCAGCAGTATATTTCATGAAAAAAAGAGGGACCGAAAAGTGATATCGACCAACATAATAATAATAATTCTTTGTCACCCATCCAAGATTTCAAAACAAAAAATGCGGACATAATTGGGAGACTAAGAAAAGTGATATTGTTATCATTAATTATAAGTTTTATTGCACCTGGTGTCTAGGGATGGGGGGGAAAAAACAAGAAAGAAAAATAAAATAGAATTGCTAGGACGATATGAGAGCGAGATAAACTCATGCAACATGAGAACATTTATCCCAAATATATTTGGCATCCCGGCTTGAGATACCTTGTCATTCAATGCTCAACGACGAGATTGTCCATTTTTTGTAATTTTTTTTCCCAACGTAAATAAATTATTTGTTATCGGTTGTTATTTGAATTTCATTCGATTAATTTAATATGAGTACTATGAGTCCTTCATGGAGGGATTGGTTTTATCAAATTCTATTTTTCTATTTTCATGATTCATACCGGAAACATATAATTAAAAAAAAATACAGCATCCAATCTTTTTATGCATTGAAATTTGATATTTTTTATAAGTTATTTGCAACATTCATCGGCAACGAAAATAAGTTCACTAGCCAAATATTTCATAATCACAATAACAAGTTAGATTTGACATGCTCTTTTGATATTAGAGATATTGTTCTGAATGGTGATTTGAATATCAAGGTCTACAAGACATGTCAATGCCAACAATATCATCATGACAAAATATCCACAAAACATTGTTGTTTGAATACTTGTCACGCATTGTTTTAGTTTGGTAGAAAGAAGCGATCGCCTTGTGTGGTCAGATGAAATTTAATCGTCGAACAATGCTAATTTATATAAAACGAATACTTGTCAAACATTTTTGAAGAAAGCAGATAGAGTTTAGTTTTCGCATAATGATATATTAAGTCTATTTAAGCTTATAAGTTATAGTTTAAGTGATACTATCTCTTATTTTCTTTATAAAATTTTCAAATTCGAATCTTCTTATATATTAAAAAATACTAAATATATTTAAGTGAGATTAATTAAGTACATTATTAGAAAATGAATTTTCAGTAACGAAAAATTATTGAAAGATTTTTTTTCGTCAGTAATAGAGATAGAATTACGACATATTACCAATGAAAATTTTACCAACAGAGTAGTAACGAATTTTTTTATAATTTTTTTATTTTATAATTTTAAATCTTTTAAAATTTTTATAAAACTATCAGTTATGAATTACCGATAGATTACCAATTGAGCATGATTACAAACTAAAATTTCTTAATATAAACCCGAATGCTTATGCTCTTTACCTGTCTAAACCATTTTGCTCAATACTTCTGTTCCATCAGAACAATTGATTGCCCATGTAAGACAGAGAACGATAGCAGGACTAGTCTTATTTCTCAAAATACTGTGAAATGAAGTCTAATTTATTAAAATATTATGATTTTTATTATATTTCAAAACTATCACAATTGATATCATAAAAATCGATTTTTTAAAAAATTGATTTCAGAATTATTAAAAATTGTTAGTAAATATGTTCAAATAAGGACATTTTATCACAAATGTAAAATTTAAATTTTAAATTAGGGATAATGGGTGATTACCCATTATCTCCATCTCTCCTATAATCTCTTCCTCTTCTTTCCTACTCGAATTAAAAAAAAATGATAAAAAATAAGAGTTTGAGTGAAACTGTAAAGGCAATTACTACAAGAAAACAAGATACCAGCGAAGAAAAATTAGCAATGAAAAAATTTTATTGTAAATAGCGACAGATTAACGTTTGACATTATAAAATAAAAAAGATAAAAATTATCGAGAGATTAGTGATGGAAATATTTTTATCGCTATATTTCCATCGTTAATCTATCGCAACCGAAAGAAATAGTGTTACTTAGCAAGGGATTATCGATAGAAATTAGTGACGGATTTTTTTCGTCGTTAATCTGTCAGTGTACTGGTATAAGGTAAAAAAATGAATAAATAAACTATATAAAACTATCAGCGATAAATTAGTGATAAAAAAATTTTCATTGCTAATCGTTTGCTAATTTTAGAAACTATATAAAACTATCAGCGACGAATATTTTTTATCGTCAATCTATCGATAAAAGAAAAAATAAACTATGTAAAACTATTAGCGACGGAGATTTTAACAATAAAAAATTTTCATTGCATAAATTAAATTTTTTTAAATTAGTATTTTATATTTTATTTTATTATATTATTTTATATTAACAAATCATATTTATTATTTTATAATAATATTAAGGCGGTCGAAGAATTTTTCAATCTTCCATTCGAAGGAAAGAAGAAGTATGCCTCGAACGATGTTATGGACCCCGTCAGATATGGGACTGGCTTAAGTACACCGGCAAAGCACACCCGTGTTGGAGAGATTACATGCGCCACTGGGGACATCCTTTTGACAACACTCTTCACCTTTGGCCCTCTAAACCCCCTCACTACAAGTAAATTTCTTCAATTTCATTTTCTTTCTTTTTTTTTTACTATTTGGATTCATATTTTAAATAATTCAATTTAAAATATTCTCAGATCCTCCCTAAAAAAACTGAAACTCTCTTTGTTTCCAAAATTCATACTCAAATTTTGATCAAAAGATTTTACGTCATTTCAGTTCTAATTAGGTCAATTGTCCATTGATCAATTTTATTTTCTTCCACATTTACTTATTGTGTAGAGTCTAGAGTCAGATTATTGTAGTAAAATATTTCTGAAAGAAGATCTTTATTAATTCAAACAAGATTATGCCTTCTTGTAAACAAAACCTGGGCGCCCTCCAACCCTCTGCGTATGGAAAAGGAAAAATAAAAATAATTTTAAATTTTGTGAGATATGGATAAATCCGTTTTAATAGCTCGAACTTTTGTAAATGGGTGTTATTAATTATTTTATATTTTAACAAGCAAAAAGAAAAACTTTTTAGCCATTGAATAAGAATATTTGGCTTTTCAAATTTTTGTTCTTTGGTTACTATTATTGTAGACACATTAATTGAATGTTATTTTGTTTAATCTAGGCATGTAGCAAGGAAATACTTGGAGGAGGTTTATGCATGGGCACTAACACTGGCAGGTGCAATATCGGAGAGCTTAGGGCTCAACAAGAATTACATAGAGATATCACAGGGCCAAGGATGCCAAATTGTTGCAAACAACTACTACCCGCCATGCCCGGAGCCGGACCGGACACTTGGAATCACTCCACATTCCGATCATGGAGGACTCACAATTCTGATGCAGAATGATGTAGACGGCCTACAAATAAAACACGGAGAAAACTGGGTTGCTGTAAAACATGTCCCCGGCACATTCGTTGTCAACCTTGGAGATTATCTTGAGCTTAGTTTGCTACATTTTACCAATTATGCATTTTTCCTCCTTTCTCTTGATACTATACTTAATCCTCACTTTCACAACTGATATATCATATAAGTATTGGCGAAAATTTTTCAATTTATATTTTTTGTGCATATCCAACTCCTATCATATAAGTATGCCTGGGTCACGCCTAAGAATTTAGATCGAACCCTGCCTTAACAGTTAACACAAGGTTGGACCGGGTCAGGCTGGTCTTTCCTAGCTAATTTATCAAGCAAGGCAGGGCTTCTTTTGAAGCCCCGGGGGGGGGGCTTAAAACCGGAGCCAACTCAAATTTTAAAATATGTAAAAAAAGAAAAAAAGGGTTTGAGCTTGAGCCAATTCTTAACAAGTGAGTCATCCAATTTATTAAGTTACATACCGATTAATTCAATTTTTAGGGTGGGATATATAATTTTAAAAACTATTACTTTAATAGAGTTATATGTGACTCAGGTTGTCTCATAATATGATATTACAATCACTTCAAATCCAAATATGTTCCTTTTATATAACCTTCTTGTTTTTAAATACTTAACCACCGGTTTTCAAAAGCTCAAGTAATTTCGTTTAAATAAATATGGGACCCAATTTAGATGTTTCATCTCCTTAACTTCCATTTTTTCATTCCAAATACTCAAATCCATCTTGATTAAAGGAGTTCAGTGATCTACCACTAAACTTATGGATCGTTGATTTTTAAAATTTTTTTTATAGCAATATATATATATTACTTTCCTTTAATTATATCAATCGATATCTAATATCATATTCTAACTAATTTTATCCAAAACTTACAGTAGTTCGTTTAGGGGTTAGCTTTCTAACATAGTTTATTTTATGTTTAAATCGTAAGTAAAATTTAAAATTTTGATTAAAAAATTTAACATCATATATCACTTAAATTAATTAAACTAATTGGCTTTTGTTAAAATTTTATCTAGTTGGGAAAATACGAGGATTGCAAGTCCATGTCTCTCACTGGAATGGCTTATCTCAAAACTTGTGGATGATATTACCAACCATGGTGGCGTAAATTCCAAAAGTCTAGGAGAACGCTATTTTTTGGTACAGTCTAGGAGAACGCTATAATTTACTTATGTTGGCACTATATATCTTTACGTTCGTCGGTGACATTTGGATACTAAGCAATGGAAAGTACAAAAGTGTGGAGCATAGAGGGGTGGTGAACAATGACCGATTGGGCCAAAAGTTCAGCGAAAAAGATATTAGCATTCCATACTAAAAATTGAGATTCGAGTTTTGATAATGGTAAAATCAATATTGAGAAAGCCGTCTCTCAATTGGTATCCGATAACAGTTCGGTCGAGATTAGTCAAAGAAAAGATCCGGATACTCAACGGTGGACTAATTCCATTAGGCAAAAAAAGAAAAAAAAAAAAAAAGAATATCTATCGCAGTGGCCCATGGGCCTAAGCTGATAGCTACAGCTGCGCCCGCGGCCCCACTCATCGGTGACAGGGATAGGGCCCAATTCAATCCCATTATGTACAAGGACTACATGAAGATCCAGCAATCGAGTGTTGTGAGAGGAAAAACTCCTCTAGAGTCGATCCTCATCAACGGCGACACCACTGTACCAAAAAAAAAAAAAAAAAAAAATCAACGGCGACACCACGTCTGCTGTCTAAAATAACCTGTTCCCATAAATATTTTAACTTTCGACCCACCCAACTTCTAGGCGACGCTAAGATATAGCCCACCGAATAATTAGGTCTTATTATGATGTTTACAAGTATTGTTTGCTGTTCTTGTTCCTTTTTTTTTTTTAATTTTGTTGTAAACAGGATAAATGATAATTTGTTTTAATATGTAATTATGTCGAGAATTTTATGTACTTTAATGAGGAAATTTTGATTTATTATTTGAAATTTAAAAATGGAAAAAATTATATTATGAGAGTTATTTCTTATATAGGGTTTCTGTAGACACTCAAATAGAATTAATCGAAATATGACTTTAAATATTGATGGTAAAAAAAAGAAAAACCGTTAATAGAATTTGAATATTCTATCATGAAAAAAATTACCCGTTGCTTGATATGCCTTCTTGTTCGAAAATTTACCAATACTCAAACCATGGATAAGATGTAATGGGATCAAAACTTTATTAGGCAATAAATGAATATAATTTACTTTTTGCTATTTATTTGATAGATTTGTGAGAGCAGAAAGGGTTGTGATAATTGGTTTTCTTTTTCTTTCACATTTTTCCCCTGAACTTCCCTCTATTTCATTCATTTTTCTGAATCATTTTCATTTTTAGCTTAACAGTTTTTTTCTGTAAATTTATTATTATTTCAGTAAATTTTGATAAATTTATTTTATTGAACAATAAAAACGAATTTAATTACATTAATTTTTGATGTTATAATCTCTAGATCTATTGTTTCAATAGTAATTTTAATAGTCAATTATAAATTTGATCTACTTTTTTCTTTCTATATTCAGTAACAAATTAAATTAAATTCTATATTGTTGTCCACCTCAATGTGTTTTTTAAATTTTTATGTTTAATTTGAAAGGAATTTTGATGAATCAAATTTATTTCAATTTAAAACATTTTCTAATCTTTTACTAGTATTGTTTGTCATGTTGGATTGGATCCATGGACCCCTTCACTAACAAGTTGTAATCCTCTTCGCAACAAAAAAAAAAAAAAAAAAAGTCATTTTTTAGCAAAAAAAAATTCATTTTTTAGCAAAAAAAAAATTCATGACTAATATGGCATCACAAAATTTAACGACAAAAATTTAAAATTTTTATCACAAATTTACGACAAAAAATTTGTGCGACAAAGTTCGTTGCAAATTAACGACAAACTTAGGGACGAAACCTTAGCAACAAACTTAGCGATGGACTTTTTGTTAGGAATTTAGCGACGGATTTTTTATCACGAATTTAACAACAGATTTTTTTATGATTTGAAAAAAATTTTGGATTGCTGAATTTAATCAGTTACACATAAATTCTGTCGTAAACAAAATCCACACAAAATTATCCGGTCTTAAACTATATCCATACGAATTGGTCATCCATACATCCGGTCTTAAAACTAAATTTAATAACCCAAACAGAAGTTTTAAACAAAAAAATGCATCAATATGAATAACTATTATTCATCAACAAAAATCAAAACTACAAAAACAAAAAAAAAAAATCCAAAATACAAAAATATTCATGGTCAAAAGTCTTAAAATCCAGAATAAACATCCGATCAATAAACCAAACCGTCGTCTATAATCTAATCACCGACCTCCTCTAATGCCAGATAAATCAAGCATCCAGCGTCGGTACGAAGTCCCCGTACAATCAGCAAATTTCTAAATCCACGGACTCTCAATGCAGTAGCTCCTCAAACTCTTTGCATCAGGCAGCCATAAGATGTTCTAAACCACTTCTTTTTCTCAGAACCAAGATTGTCAGAAACGCAACCAACAGTTGTGCAGAGAATGTGTGAATAGATCTGAAAGCCAAAAAAACAAGCTGAATATCAGGGGGAAAAAAAAATCACAGATCTAGTGGCATGCATGAAAGGAGAGATGATTGCGAGAAGCACCAGCCACGGTAATTATTTTTTTCATTAATATTTGTTTGGTAACTTTGTCACCTTAAAATGAATATTTTCATAAAAATCTAAAGGGAATTCCATATAAGGTACTCCTGCACTTCAGTAAAGTATGACTCAAAATTCTTCTACGCTACAATCATTTCTGCTTTAGCAAATTAAAAAGAAACCTAATAAACTGGCGAATATGTGTAGTTTAAATGAGAGAAAGTTCTTGCTCAACTAAAGGATGGGCAAGCAGCCACTCCAAAAACTTCCACTGTACCACAGTTACAGCAGGAAAGAAAGAGACGAAGAGGTGCAGAGGAAATATAAAGAGCTGCAATTTGGCTGTTTCCCTTATTTCACCCCTTGAGATTGTGAAACATCCAAAAGCTTTAGCTAACGGAGGATGCTATGGTCATTGTTTTTATATCTTACCCCTTCCATGATGAACTATAAGAGGGTCAGAATCATGTTTAAGTTCAAGGAAGCAAACTCAAAAACTGGCGGGAAAACCAGTTTTGAAATGTTCAAGGCCATGGTGTCAATGACTTTGGCAGCAGTTCAGTCTGGGTCTGGTGCAAGATCATCATCTTCATCTCCATTACTTGATTCTGCAAGTAATGGACACATAACCTGAAGGATAGGAATGACCAGCTTATGCTTTTTGAGAGAGCTTGATTTGTATTTTGCAAGCCATGAAATTATTTAAATGGCCTGATACATTGAAAAGAACACCAGACTAACCAAGAGGCATGAGGAAAAAGATGGCAAGGAAAGGATACGACTCAACAATACAGATGTCCCTAATTTTTCATTTTTGTTACCTGATGGCGTGTGTTGACTTCCAAATTTTGACTCTAACAAACTTCAAGAGAAAACTGAACTATGGTTCTAACAGATTCCCCAAGAAGAGGATCAGCAGATTCAATCAACTCATCAAAAATCTCAAAAGCAATTATAGCAACATCTTCTTCACCGGCTGCAAGGCACTGCCTCGATACATTTAAGATGAATTCCTGAAATTTGATCCGCAAGCACACCACTCAAATTAATACAATAACAAATGCCACATATCATCTAAATTTGAGATCATAATGTAAACCTTCCGTGACTAATTAAGTAAAGGTTCTCAGATTATCAAGAAATCAGAAAAGCATCAGATTGCCTAAATTTCAATTAGAAAAAAATGAGAAAACAATTAGAAAATAAAAACTATAATTAACCGGAGAGAGAGTGCAACAAGAAGAATAAGAAAAAAAGGTACTATTGAAAACCACCCAAGTATATCAAAGAGATTTCAATCCTAGGATCTATGCATTACGGGTCCACCATGCTTCCGTTGCACCACTCTGATTTGTGGGCTGTGATTCTTATAGTTATCACGTTTCAAGCTTAAATTATGCATTTCAAAGCCAAATGACTCGTTATTTTTATTTTTTTCCATTAAATGTCTCTTGAAAAGTTGTGTTGATCAGTATATTATGTAGTGACAAAATAAGATTTTAATTTTAATTTCTTCTTTACTTAATTAATTCTTTTGTGATATAAATTTCAGTTGAAGCTATCCTAGGTTAGGAAAAAAATTATGAATTAATACAGAGAAAAAGAGTAGTGAGTAACAAAAATAAGGGAAAAAAAGATTAGAAAATAAAAACTATTAATTAACATGAGAGAGTATAATATGAAAAATGAGAAAAATGTGGTGGTATTAGAAATTACTATAGTATGTCAAAGCCAGTTTTGATACCGGGACTTGTGGGTTATGGGCCCACCACTCTGAGTACTTTTAATAGTTATCAAGTTTCATACTTAAATTGTGCATTTCAAAGATAAAGGGCTTGGTATTATTATTTTTTTCATGAAATATCTCTTTAAAAGTTGTTAGATTAATCAGTAATTCGTTCAGTTTTAAAATAAGGCTTCAATTTCAATTTTGACAATTACTTAATTAATTCTTTTGTTAAATAAAAATTTGCTTCAAGCCATCATAGTTTGGAGGAAAAATTATGAATTAACACAAAGAAAAAGAGTAATGAGCAACAAAAATGAGAAAAAAGATATTAGAAAATAAAAACAATTGATTAACATGTGAGAGAATGTAGCAAGAAAAATAAGAAAAAAAAAAGGTGGTGGGTATCGGAAGCTACTCTAGTATATCTGAGCTAGGTTTCAATCCTGCGATCTATGGGTTATGGGCCCACCAAACTTCCATTGCGCTACTCTAATTTGTGTGTTATGATTTTTCTAGTTATCAAGCTTCAAATATAAATTGTATATTTCAAACACAATGGGCTCGTTATTATTATTTTTTTTTTCATAAAATGTCTTTTTGAAAAGTTGTTGGATTAATTGGTATTTTGTGCATTGACAAAGTATGGTTTCAATTTTCTTATTTTATTTAATCAGTTACATTATGATATAAATTTATCAAAGATTAAGAAAAAATTATGAATTAATATAGAAAAAGAGAGTGGTAAGCAACAAAAATAAGAAAAAAAGAGGGTACAACAAGAAAAAAATGATAAAAAAAGATTATGGTATCAAAACCTAGTCTAGTATAGACTAGCCAGGTTTCGATCCTGGGACCTGTGGGTTATGGGCCCACCACGCTTCCGCTGCGCCACTCTGATCTATAGACTATGATTTTTCTAGTTATCATGTTTAAAGATTAAGTTGTGTATTTCAAAGGTAAAGGGTTCGTTATTATTATTTTCCTTTCTATGAAATGTCTTTTGAAAAGTTGTTAGGTTAATGGATATTTTGTGCAGTGACAAAATAAGCCTTCAATTTCAATTTTTTATTTTTTAATTAATTCTTTTATGATATAAATTTCACTTGACGCCGTAAAAGATTAGGAAAAAAATTATGAATTAATACAGAGAAAGAGAGCAGTGAGCAAAAAAAAAAAATAGAAAGTAAAAACTATTGATTAACATGAGAGATTGTGCAACAAGAAAAATGAGAAAAAGGTAATGGTATTGGAAGCTAATCTTGTATATAAGAGCTAAGTTTCAATCCTACAACCGTGGATTGTAGCCCCACCATGCTTCCGTTGTGCCATTTTGATTTGTGGAACGTGTTTTTTATAAATATAAAGTTTTGTGTTTTGTAATTTTTCAAATTATCAAATTTCATACTTAAATTGTGCATTTGAAAACCAAATGATTTATTATTATTATTATTATTTTCCTTTCTATAAAATGTCTCTTGAAAAGTTATTTTGTTGATTGTTATTTTGTGCGGTGACAAAATAAGACTTCAATTTCAATTTCTTTTTTTTATTATGATATATAATTAAGTAAAATTAAGAATTAACACGGAGAAAGATAACGGTGAACAACCAAAAAAATAGAAAATAGAAAATAATAACTATTGATTAACGTGAGAGAAAGATAACGGTGAAAACAAGAAAAATGAGGAAAAAATACGGTGGTATCGGAAGCTACTCTAATGTTTCAAAGCTACTATTCTAAGTATATCAAAGCTAAGTTTGATCCAGGGATCTAGGGTTACAAGTCCACCACGTTTCCACTGTATCACTTTATGGTACAGATGCTACTCTAGAATATGGAACTAAGTTTCGATCCTAGGATCTATGGGTTATGGCCACACCATAAGTCTCCTGTGCCACTTTGATTTATGTTTTATGATTTTTCTCATTATTATATTTCGGGCTTAAATTATTTATTTCAAAGCCAAGAGGCTCTTTATTATTATTTTCCTTTCCACAGTATGTTTCTTGGAACTTTGTGCAGTGACGAAGCAAGGGTTTGATTTGAATTTCTTCATTGCTTAATTAATTATTTTAAATTTAAGTTGATACTATCAAAGATTAGAAAAAAAATTATGAATTAATATAGAGAAAGAGAATATTGAGCAACAAATATGAGAAAAGAAATATTAGAAAATAAAAACTATTAATTAACATTTGAGATGGTTCATTAAGAAAAATGAGAAAAAAGGGGGAGGTATGAAAGTTACTCTAGTATGATAAAGTCAGGATCGTGGGACTTGTAGGTTATGGGTCCATTATGCTTCCACTCCGCCATTGATTTGTGGTTTATGATTTTTCTAATTATCATATTTCAAACTTAAATTATGTATTTCATAACCAAAGAGCTCTATTTTCCCTTCCATGACATGTTTCTTGAAAAATTATTAAGATAATTGGTATTTTGTGTGGTGACAATGTAAAACTTCAACTTTAATTTCCTCTTTTATTTAATTAATTCTTTTTTCATATAAATTTAAGTTGATGCTATCAAAGATTAGGAAAAAAAATTATGAATTAACATAGAGAAAAAGTTATAAATCGCACTTTGAATCCACAAAAAATCATAAATAGTACTTAAATCCGATACGCTCTTTCACTTAACAGATCGATCTTTTGGGATGATTTCTCCTATTGATATTAAGTCTATCATGTGGATCCATGACAAATTGGTATGTGCTTGATAGGGTCCAGGGTGAAGTCTTCCAGAGGGGAAAAGAGCTACCTAGTGCTCTAAAAAGTCCAGAGTGAAATCCGTCCATGAACATCCGGCTTCTCAAAGGTTGAGCAACATTATGAATCCTACATCGGATCCACACAGAAATCATGAATAATACTTAAATCCAATAAGTTCTCTCACCTAGTAGAGTAATCTTTTGGTTGAGTTCTATTAGTTTTGACTCTATCACGTGGATCCATGATAAATTATTGAGCAACAAAAATGAAAGAAAAAAATATTAGAAAATAAAACTATTGATTAACATAAGAGATAGTGCAACCTAGGTTGCATGGAAATGAAAATGAAAAAATATTATAACATTTCGAAAACAAGAAAATATTAATATTGAGAAATTTTCATATATCAAGCGTTTGAAATCTAAATCAAAATCAGAATTGTTTGGAATCGGAATCAACGGTTCTAGAATTAGAACCGAAATGGCCCTCCTAAGATTTTGTTCAAGCACCTCTAAATGAAAGTCGAAACCATTGATATTAGAATCGTAACCAAAAGCTTCGTAACCATGGCCACATCTAGATAATACCCTTTCTAAGTTAGCTCCTAGCCTTTGATTTTTGTGCAACATCCACCTTAGCGGAGTGAAAATTTTCTTTAGGTATGATTGTATGACTATTGGCCGCAGCTTGCAATTAAACTTCCTCTTTTATTTGAATTGCTCGTTTCTTAACAAAAACAAATGATGGTTAAAGACAATTTGCACGTCAGGCTAACATAAGTGGAGACTTGAACCGGTTTCTATGCACCTACCTGTAGTAGGGGTTGCGCGTTTATTGGGCGGGTTGAGCTGAGCGAGCGTTAGTAAATTTGTGGGCCCTGCCCGGCTTAATAACCTGAGCTGGCCAACCTCCAAATAGTCCATTATTTTGTGGGTGGGCCTACACATTCAATGGTTTTAAAAGTCTAAGCCCAATGGAATGTTTGAATGAGATCCTCCATCAATGCTGTGTCATAAATCTCTTCTGAGCACACTTTCTCACAAAATCTGAAAGGGTTAGGCTCTTATCCATTATTCCAAATCATGATTTTTTTTTTATCTTTTGGAATTTCCTGTCAAAAAATTTTATTTTCAACCAGGTGAACAACTGCCCACCATGGAGCTCGATTGACTATGCTTGGAATCTCGACCGATTCTGATTGCATTGAACCTTGGAGATTACCTAAAGAGGTTGGTTTGCCGCATCTTGGCACTAAGCTGTTTTTGATGTTAACTTGGACTTTGCCAAATCCATAATTTCCTCGCCCCTTTTTTAGTTATGAAGATGCATTTCTCCTCTCATGATTTAAGTCATCTGGCAGGCTGGTCAACAAAATCGTGGAACATGGAGGTAGTCAGTGAGTCAGTACGGCCCATGCCGACACAATAGTTATAGATTGAGGCCCACTCATCTCATGAAGTTTCGGCCCAATCTAAGCCCATTATCTGCAAGGACTACATGATGATCAGTGATATATTGCATTTTTTTTTTCTTTTTTTAGTTGTGTAAGTGGAATTACATACCACCGGTCGATATTCTATCCTACTAGTCTCTCGCCTTTCGACTCTAAGATCTCTTCAGAACTAATGCCTCATTACGTGATTCTCCCTCATTTGGAGAGGTATGATGGCAACAACAACCCCAAGAACCATATCGCCCACTTCATCATTGTGATGTTCTCGAGAGACATGACAAATGTCACCATATATAAGCACTTCCCAACAACCCTGAAGAGCAGTGCACTGACATGGTTGAACCCGATTCTCCTATTCAGTGTCAAAAGTTTCTCGCAGGTGTAATAGCAATTCAAAGTGCACTTTGTCATTAGTAGGGGGCCAAGAAAAAATTTAAATCTCTCCTCTCGTTATGACAAAGGGACGCTGAACCACTGAGGCACTTCCTTGAAAAATTCAAACCTGAGATGATGAAAGTCTCTGGTTTTAACCATTCAATCACATTGGCTGTGCTACTCACAGGAATACGACCGTCCGAGATGAAGATATCAATTACTAAGAATCCTCCATCTTCTATCCAAGAATTCTATACTCATGCAGAGAAATATATAGCAGCTGAGGACGCCGAGGCCTTCGACAAGCGACAAAACCAATTGGCTCAAAAAGAGCGTAGCCATTCAATCAAACAGTCCTCACCTAAGAGAGCCTGCCAGGGACCCCGCAACAACGGAAGTTCATTAGACCCCTCTGAACGAGGTCTCAGGTAGGTATTCCTTCATATCTAGAACAAACCTTATATCAGGTGACCCCTCATCCCACAGAGGTTGATCCCAAGAATGACAAAACTCGACATTGCCACTTTCATGGGGACTATGGGCATCTCACCAACAAATGCAAGAAACTAAGGGACGAACTTGACATCCTCGTTCAAAGTGAACGACTCCAAAGATTCATCAATATGAAGAGAGGGCATCCCCCTAGAGCTCCCACAATCCAGAGTAGGAGAATAAATGAGTTGACCAGCTACTCCGACAGACACCCTTAACAGACCCGACAAGGGATACTCCAGGTGTAGGGTGGATATGACACCTCGCGACCTTTCCTCCCGACTCATATCCTATAAGTCCTACATCGGTACAATCGAGTAGGTGCCCAAGAAAATGAGGAAGGGCACCTAATAGCTCTTATCTTTTAGAAAACCAAAGCACCCAGCTCCCCATCGAAGGAGGTTCTTGCCATACGTGCCGGAAAGCCACCCAAAAAGAAAAAGCCCATGATTGGCTTCAACGATGACAATTTAGTAGGGGGTTGACCCAGAGCGATATGACTCCCTCATCATCATAGCCAAAATTGAGCAATTTGAGGTTAGGAGAATCTTTGTTAGCCAAGAGGTCGGATGCAACCTCCTATATTGGAGTACTTTCTAACATATGGGTTTTCTCAAAGACACTTGTAGCCATACACTGGACCCATTAAGGCTCTCTCAGGCAAATAGATATACCTTAAAGGAATTATCTCCTTGCCTGTGACCCTTGGAACTCTGCGAGACCACACGATAGATTTGATCATGTTCAACGTGGTTAAGCTCTCCCCTCCCTCTTCAACGTGGTTAAGCTCTCCCCTCCCTCTACAATGCAATCTTAGGGTGTCCGGGCCTGAATGCTTTAGAAGTACTATTGAATACAAAGTACATGAAGGTCAAATTTAGTTTTCCTAACAGTATTGAAATCTTATCTTGCGATCCGAAACACTCGGCCCCTCCTTTCAAGTAAACTCTAAACTTCTCTTTCTTTATGCGACCATCCTTGTAGTACCCCTTGGCAGGTGACCTATAATATCTAATCTTAGCATTTCATCTGCTTGCCATCAAGTTATTCTTAACGACATGTTTTGTTTCTTTTCACGAGCTATTTACATTAGACCAACCCACTGAGCAGAACCCATCATCATGAATCTATCTCTCTGAACGGGCCAATGTCGTCTTGCATCATCATTAAAGATCTATCTCTTCGAATGGACAAATATCGTCCTGCCTCATCATTAGGGATCTATCTCTCCAAACGGGCCAATATCGCCTTGCCTCAGTAGTAGAGATCTATCTCTCTGAACCTGGCAATGTCACCCTACCTCATGGTCAGGAATCTATCTCCTCAAACGAGTCAATATATCTATCTGTCTAAACAGGTCAATGTCACCCTACCACACCGTTAGGAATCTATCTTTCTGAACAGGTCAACGTCACCCTACCTCATTGTTAAGGATCTATCTTCTGAACAGGCCAATATCGTCCTGTCTCATTTTTAGAGATATATATTCCCAAATAGGCCGACGTTGTCTTACCTTATCGTTAGAGATCTGTCTCCCCGAATGAGCCGACATCCCCTTACCCTTTCTTTAGGGAATTATTCCCAGAGTGAGTAAATATCACTTAGTTCTCCGGAACATAACTTATGGACAAGGACCTGTCTCCCTGGACGAACATGCAATGTCTAATTTACTTAACGCGCATAACTTATTCAACCGAACCAATCGGACACTTGTAACCACTACTATTGACTAACCCAAGAAAAGAGGACTCATTAGGGACATGACTCCCTAATAACACTCCATTTATTAAAAAAGTAATCCAACCGACATAAAGTTCGAAACTGATGAGAACAAAGGAGCATTTCATCCAAGCACTTGAAAAAGAAATACAAAAGAGAAGTCACATGAGAAAAGTGGGAACCCCTATTAGCGGATAGAAGGGACACGGGGCTCTACATGAGTATTAGCAGATTTAAACTCAACAGCAAGGTTCTCAAGGTCCGGGGGTATAGTAACCACCAATTCTACATACCGAATAATCTCCATACCACACTAAAGCCTCTCAGGCAACTCACGCCGGGTACACGCATCCTTCACAATGGCAGCCCTTAGTTCAGCTAATTCCTGCTCAACTAGTTGGAGGGATCGACCATGCATGTCAACCAACTTCCTTGCAACCTAAAGAGACGTCTCGTACACCTTGGCCTCCACCTCAAGCTCCCTACACCATTGGAGGGTTACATCCCATTCACCCTTTAACTTCTCCACTTTTCGGCACAGACACTCGTGGCCGCCATAGAGGACCTTGTCTCCTCGAGTTCCCTTTCCTTTTGCGAATGGGTGTTCTCCAACTAGAAGACATCATCTACCGTCTATTCCAAATGGCATCTCATATGACTCAGTGTCTGCTCCGTCCATCATTTTTTAAACTCGGACAAGACTATGGTATGAGCAATTGAATACTAGTCAATGAGCTGAAAAAAGAAAAAGCTAATGAATGTAGAAAAAAGAAGATTACCATAATGGCTATCAAAAATAGGGCCTCGTCGCACGGCTCGAATGAAAGCCTATTCAGCTCCAAGTCCAAGTGATAGAAATCCAACCGATCAGTTATCTGCTTCCCTTCAATGATGTCTACATAGCAATGACGATGATCCCTAACACGGATTGTCACCATCCCGTACTTTTTCGAGCCTCTGCGCACGTTAAAAGATCGAATGGGGATAGGACGGAGGATTACCTCCTCCTCAAGCACCCTCTGCTTGCCCTTACCCAGAGGCAATAGTGGTACAGCAGTGGATGGTCCCGCGCCAGCCCCCTCTTGCCGAGGTACCTTCACCAATCTCATCGCCGGAGTACTCGCCTCCACTGGCCTTCACTGGCTCATCGGCAGTCAACCGAGTGAACTCATGAATAACTGGGGATCTCTCTTCAAGACTCTCATCAGACTCTCCCTCAGAGGACTCTTGTAGTTGTACTCACCTCCTCTTAGCTCTCAACGAGGCGAGTGGGGTCAAACCAGGTAAGTGGGCCCTTAATGTGCTGTCCGTCCCTTCTAAAGCCCCCACGGATCTCTCCCTCATCTATCAATCGGTTGTAACCTCTTTTAAATCCTTCTCTATGAGGAAACGCAAGCAATCTATAGGTTTCTTCTTCGCCTTCTCAAGTAACAGGGGTCTCTCGATTCCCCTCCTTTCATCCAATAACAAACCCACTAGCAACAGCATCTCATCGTCTAGGAAACGGATGATCCATACGCTTCTCCGTGAAGTCTTATAGTATTCACCATAGGCCGAAAAAAGCCCAAATTACAACAATCTTTGCAAAATTTCAGCCCAATGAATGAGTCCACATCAAGCAATGGAAGCCTAAACATTAGGCCTTCCTCCAAAAACTTGATGAAAAAGTACTTGTACATGCAGTTTTTGTCAATGGTCTCACCATAGAAAAACTTCCAATTTGACTCTGACCGAGTCTGCAAACAAAACCAACCTCTAGTAGAGCCCCTCTTCTACACTTCTTGCATGAGAACACAAATGTCAAGATTTTAAAATTGAAGCGTAACCGACAAAAGCTCATTAGAGAAATAAGTACTACCACCAAACACCATGCATTGGGTATCAGCAAAGTGGGGAATATGTTCCAACGTAACGGACCCTAGTAATAGGGCCGGTGTATGACACCTTCAAACCGAATTTCATCGATTGTTTGTACAGTAGAACTTGATTCCCCAAGACCATGTTGGCTCTATCAGCATCAGTCATCGACACGATCTCAAAGTTGTCACCTAACAGCATAATACATCTGATATCACGCAGTTCCTTCAATAACATGGTGCTCCTGATATCTCCGATTCCCGGAGAAGAACCAAATAATAAAACCTTAACCATTTCTCTTAGAAGATCTCTGCATAAAGCTGAATCACTGAAAAGCTTACCCTCCAAAAGGATAAAGTGGGTAATGGGGAGCCAATTGACAAACGAGTAGAATAAAAAGCATGTCAGAAACGGTTCACGGTAACCAAAGCGGCACGTGCCGCATTAAATTCCTTGATTCGAAAAATTTGAAAGGACTCCATTAAACCCTACTCCAGATGTCCCTTCTCCAAAGCAACGACAGGAATAGGGGCAAGTGATGATGCGTAATTAATATCTACCCGACCAACTGACCATCCAATATATGGACTCGTAAGCATCATAAGGCTTAAGACCCTCTAAATCCTTAGCTCAAAGTACACACCAACCAAAACATATCGTCAATACATAATTTATCTTCCTGATGGGTAGGCACAACCCATATTCTCTCAGCATCGCCGATCAAGCCTTGATCGATAGACAACTACATGGCCACAGCATCTCTTTGGTGCTCAGTAGCCATCATTCAATTTATAAAAATAAATATACACTTCTCTTACAAATACGAGTGGAATCTTCTATAAATGGAAAAAACACCTTCAATTGAAGAAAATTATCCCTGTGGTATTTCGGACTTTCTAAATTGATAAGATATCGCAATCTTTGAGAATCCAATGACTTGATTTCTTGAAATCTCGGTACAATTTCACAAGAAAGCTAAGATTTCAATGCCCCACATGCTTACAACACTCACACTAGGTAACTATATATACGACATTGAGTCAATCGACCAAGTATACATCTTCGCTTGCATATTCACTTGTCTACCACTTAGCTTTTAAAGCGTGTCGAAACTCCTTTCTATCTATTTCCTTCCTTTCGAAAACTTGTCTCTAACTTGAACGTCAAAATCTCCCCCGCCGAAACACCCTTCAATGGTCTTTTTATAAGTCTTATCATTCGAGATCACTAAATGGCTATACCATCTCATTCGAGTTAATAGAGCCATTATCTGTAGAGTCGGACCTACCTCCAACAATAATAAAATATCTCATTCTTACATTAAACTATCTTTACCCTATAAATACGAAGTCTCTTTTCATTGTATAGTATCTCTTTTTTTTTTGTTCGGCCTTTTGGAGTCACCACCCAATATCTGAGATATCATTCCTACTAATTTATACCAATCCAGATTCAAGCTCCAATTGGGGGGAGCATCTCCCAGTATTGGTTCTTTTTGTTCCCATGATGAATCGAATCCGAGTATGATTAAATGGGTCTCCACACCATCTCCCACTGAGCCAACCAATGTTAGTATTGTATAGTATCTCATTATTAATTAATTTAATTGATTTTCAGAGTTTTGTATTTTTCTCTACATTTCTAAATTGAAACTTCTTATTTTTTAGGGTATAGTGTGATGATACGGGACCCAAATTATGTGGGGCTCAAAGGCAACTAGGTCCATGAGCGACAACAAACATTCTCGGTGTTTATCAATCACCTCTTTCTCGATAAGCCAACTATTGATACCTCAACTGGTCGGCCCCCAGGTCTCCTCTCGGTACTCGATGTCAACTATGCAATTTGCTAAGAAAATATCCGCTTTTCTAAAAAGATAAGAAAAATCATACGTAAATGGAAAATAGAACTACAACTGTAAGGAGAAGAATTTCCGTGATAATGTGGATTTTTTAAACAGGAAAAGTTTCATAACTTTTGAGAATCTTATGATTGGATTCTTTGAAATCTCGAGACACTCTCATAAGAAAATTAGGGTTTTACTACCTCTCACATCACAGGGCTCTCACAAGCAAAAAATATATATATTTCAATGCGCATACCGTCCAGATAAGTCCTCTTGACCCACATAAAGCACACAAGTATACAGAGTCTCCTCACTCTCTTTGGCTATCAGTTTGTTTCCTTTCTTTCGAAAACCGTTCTCTAATTTAAATATCGAAACACCCTCCATCGGTTTTTTTGCAAGTTTTATCGATTGAGATAACTAGTCAACCAAACAATTCCATTCGAGTTAGCAAATCAATTATCTGTGGAAGCAAATCCATCTCCAACATAGTTGAATGCACATAATAGCCGCATCATTTATAATAAAGTCAAAATATTATAGCTTAAATAAAATAGTCCCTACCCTCATCATTTTTTTTTTTTTTTTTTGCACAATAGATTAAATTGCGAAGAGTCTACTAGAGGGTCCATGACAAATTTTGAAAAAGAAACCTCTCAAGTTGAAATAATGTCTTCTTTATTCCTTTTCTTTAAAGCTACTCCACCGTAACGGCAAGATATAGAATTGTGAACTTCTTGGGATTAATTACTGATTCCATTCTGAGAAATCTGAGTGTGACCGCTTGTTAGTTGGCATGAATTGAATGCTCCTTGGCAACAAAGTTCAAAGTTCCACTCTGTGCCCTGTCTTTCTTGCACATGGAAGGGCAATTTGAGATTAACAAAACCCCTAGTGAGCAATATTTTTCACTCTGCTTTCTTTATTGTCAAAACAAGCTACTATTCTAATTAAGAGAGTTAAAGATTTCTCTTTTAAATGAAAGAATGTGAAGTAATGGTCAGAGCTCCAAATAGCATTGTCCTCAGTTTATAGACAGAATATTTGCTTCACGGCTAAACCGATGTGTTTTATAAATCTATTAAATATGTATAAGTATTTAAATGAAAAGATGAATTTAGATAAAAATGAATGACGTAAAAAAATCTACACAAATTAATCATATCCATGCTTGTCTGTCAAATGATCGATTGTAAATATTAAGATTAACATTCAGATTATTATTGTTTATTAAGTACGTGTAATAACTTACAAACTAAGTAGAGCGGATACTTTGAGTTTTGAGTGGACATTGTATTTAAATTCAAGACTTATCGTAATTATTGAGGTTGATCTTTTTAGCTAGATATAAGACGAAAGACGGCAATTAGAAAACAAAGGATTAAAAGGAAAAAAAAAAAAAAATCCAAGGCGCCCTGCCAAGACGCAGCTAGATTTAACTAGGTTTAAATCTTAAATTTTATGGCAAAAATGCACATCTCTCATCCCATACTAATAGAGATCTAAATGCTTCTAAATAGAGTTTAGTGACCCATAGAATCACCTCCCCAACTTACTGTTTAGACCCCTGTTAGACACAAATTGTTGTGCTGAAATTTGGTAAGGCAATTATTCATGTACGTTCATGCGGTGCAATATATGGATTTCTTTTCTTTTCTTTGTTTTTTTTTTTTTAGTTTATCAATATTCAAATTTCATCGATTAATTTAATCAAAGTATCGTAGAATTTGTTATAGGATTAGCTCTCTTAAATTATATTTCTTTATTTTCATGATTCAAACCTAAAATCTATGATTAAGAAATATAAAACTTAACTAATATACGTATAGGAGTTTGGTATTTCTCGCATTTCCTTTGGACAAGAAAGGGAATAAGAGGCTCAATCCCGTACTCTAAACCACAAAGGGAATGCCTCAAAACAGCCTGGCAATCTTACATTTTCTTGTGTGAGTGACGATTCAAAAGTTTCGATATTTATTGAGCCTTGGGGTTCATGAGTCATAAGTGTATAAGTGGTTGTAACTATAATATTTGTGGACTCATATTTAAAGAGGTCTAGTCCAATTATTTTCATATACAGTTCCGAGCTCGAGTTTTATTAAATTGGCAGAGTAAGAACCTGATGATGCAGATGCAGGCGACCTGTGAGTCATGTCTCACATGTTCAAACAGAAAACACTAATCTACCACTACATAAAGCCACGCCCTCACACTCCAAGCCCATATAAGCATGGAGGACAACAACTCTAACAACGAAAATAATAATAATAATAATAATAATAATAAATATAGAAGGCAATTATTAGGAGGCAAGTCTACATTGAGGGGTCAAGATGAAATCTTTAAAGGATTTAAAAGTAAACGATTTTTGTCCTTCACTCGTATGGACTCTATGGCATAATATAATTTATTTAAGATTACTTGCATGAATACAAAGTTAACCATTACTTATCTTATCTTATGTAAATTTAATAACAAAATATTAAATCAATTTAATCAAAATTTTGAATTTAAATTTTGATAATAAAAATATATCAAAAAAAACTGACCCTTTAATTGGATTCAAAACTAGTCAAACTAAATTAATCGAATTTTTGAATATCAATAATAAAAAAAATGAATACTTGAAGATACAATTATACATAGAAAAATTGAAGAAAATCTCAGACTTACTTTTATGCGAGAGAATCAACATAAAAATAAAATTAAATCATAGAATATGGCAAGGAATGTTCAAACTTAAATTCTTTTTACTTCGAAACAAATTACATTATACAAAAAAAAAAGTCACTCTTCCACATAAATTTTGATACCAAATTCATTTAACACCATTTTTTTTTTTTTTTTTTGTTATTCAGATTATTGCAATTAAATTTAAAGGAAAATATATATTACTTTTTATTGACCACAAACTTTTCCGATGAACAAAAAACATGATACAGCAACGCATGCTGGACTTACTTTTCGACAGTTTCAATTTTGGGTCCAACTATTTATGAAACCGATCGAACTTGACCTCTGAGAATTTATGATAAAAAAGATCAAAGATAAAAGATTTAACGACGTGGGAATCTCACTCACACGAATTTGCGGTCTACACAAAATACACCACAGTAAACGTAATTAGTGCTCCTCCGTATCAACACCGTTTAATTTGCTGGAGGAGAAAGACGTACGGTCATGATCCGTCAGCGACGGTCCACGTGGCACTACTTCATTGTTCAGATTGGGACCCTTCACAGCTCACTAACAACAATAAAAAAAAGAAAAATTTATTATTAAAAAATAAATAAATACCGTTTGAGCTTTTATTGTTTCTTTTAATTTCCCAACCGCCACAATTTTTGCCCTAAATTTTAAGGCGTTCACTTTTCCAAAAGCTTTTATTGGGGATTATTCATGTGAAAATTGACCTAGAAATGGTCCATTCTATCAAGCAACATAATTGTTAATACTTTATCATTTTTAATTATTCACCAAAATTTAGAAATGTGTAACCATTTTATTTTATTTTATTTTTTTTACCTTCATCAAGCCACGTGGGCAAGCTTCCGCTGACAAGACATGCCACGTAGATCATCTCTCACAGCAAAACACGTTCTCTTCTTTAAGCAACAGATCAGTCCCTTCCCTTATTAATTTCCAAGCGGCGATGACGTGGCGCTCCTCAGTTAGCGTGGCCCCCACCGCAAACCTCAACATGTATACCCCACCGACAATCGTGTGTGTCATATAAACCCGACCGGTTGAATTAAGCCACTCCAACAATTTCCGGTTCAACCGCTCGACCTTTTGTAGGTCAGACCAACCCGGGTTCAACCGGAAACAAACCAAGGAGAACCGCCTTGGGACCACGATCTCGAACCGTGGGTCCAACTTGATGAACCCCTCGAACATCTTCGCCATCCGGACATCCGACCTAATGTGGCTTTGTAGGTTAGCCACACCGTAGCTTCGAAAGATCAACCAAAGACGAAGCGCCTTGAACCTCCTGCCGGTACCCACTTGCCAGTCTTTATAATCAACTACAGACTGCGACTCACTGGCCTTGTTTTTCAAGTACTCTGGATTTGTGCTCAGGGCCTTGACAAGCAAACCCGGGTTCTTGACCCACAAGCAACAACAATCCAAGTAGCTAAGCAACCACTTGTGTGGGCTCAAACTGAGTGAGTCAATTTGCTCAACCCCGTTCAAGTAGTCACGGAACTCTGGACATATGCATGCGCTTCCACCGTACGCCGCATCCACGTGGACCCACATGCCGTAATCTTTTGCCACGTTAGCAATTGCCTCCACAGGATCAACGGCCGTGGTGGATGTGGTTCCCACAGTTGCACAAACATAAAGTGGGACCAACCCGTCTGCCACGTCAGCCTCAATTGTTTTTTTCAACAACTCCGGGCTCAAAGCAAAGAAGTTATCAATTTTTGTAGGGACCGATCTTATGTTACTTGGTACAATCCCGGCCAACTTACACGCCTTTGTGTACGTAGAATGTGTCTGATCAGAGCCGTACACGACGAGTTTGCCAATATTATCGACGCCGATGCGCTCGAGTGCACGATCACGAGCTGCAATGAGGGTGCAGAGGATTGCCTCACTTGTAGTACCTTGTATGACACCACCACCAGTACCAGAAAACATAAAGGACTTGGGAAGCTTTAACACTTGAGCAAACCAATCCATGACCACCATTTCAAGTTCCGTTACGGCAGGTGACGCCAGCCAGTTAAATCCAACGGTGTTAAATGCCGTACACAGCATTTCACCTAAAAACGACGCCGTACTGACCGTTGCCGGAAAAAAGGCATAAAAGTTCGGGCTTAACCAATGGGTCATACCCGGAAGAATTTCGGACTTGATATCGTTCATGATGGTTTCCATTGACTCGGGTAGGTATGGGGCGGTTTCGGGTGAACGGGTCCGGAGAAACCCCGGTTCGACTTGGGATAGGACCGGGTAGGACTCGATGTTTTTGTAGTAATCGGCTATGAAGTCCACCATTTGGTGGGCCTGTTTTCGAAAATCTTCCGGGTCTAGCGGCTTGAACTCGGGTGCGGATACTGGGTTTTCGGGGAAGTTTGAACCAAGACGACCCATTATTTTTCTTATTGCACGTATGGAAAAAGGAGGACCTAGTGGTGGAGGATGGTGTTTTTATTTCTGCTACGTTTGGAATTATGAGGAGAGACCGGCAGTGGTGGTGCTGGTGCTGGAGGAGGAGGAAAGGGAGATTTGGTTGATGATTTGGGGAGTTGGGGGGAAGTTGGAGGGGTTTAAATGAGGTGCGAAGGTGTAAGTGCGACAAAAAGTTGGGAGTGTTTAGTTGTATTAAATATATAGAGAGAGAGAGAGAGAGAGAGAGAGAGAGAGAGAGAGAGAGAGAGAGAGAGAGGTAAGGGAATTGGCGGGTTGGCATCGTTGGAGACTAGGGTGATGTATTTATAGTGTTTCTTAATCTTTTTTTTATTTAAAACATATATATATTTCTCAATTTCTCTAAATTTGAAAATTTCTCTAAATGTCTTCTCGTACTATATGATAGTGAATAATGCAATTAACTGGTATCTATCGTATGGATATTGTTTTGAACGTGTGAGATATTGGTGGTTGAATTTCTTTTTCATTGGAAGGATCTTTTTGAATGAAAGAATTTTAATCGCACATACCTATAAAATCATAAAAATATAATATTTCACAAATCAAACACATCATATAAATATATAAAATACTCATTAATTATACATGGGTTTAAAATCTATCTATTGGAATTTTAAGAATAAAATCTATTTAAAAAGAGGGCCATACATTATTATTATTAAATTTATTATTTCATTTTCATTCTCTTTATATTTTAAAATATTTAAAAAGAAAAGTTTCTTTATTTCACATAACTTAAACTATTCATGACATTATATATATAATCAATGCCTAGTTGCTCACGGTAATTGAATACTGACATTTCTTAATTAAGATTTTAGTTTCAAATTTTGTATATAATAAAAACAGACGTTAGAAAAGTTTTAACATCTAAAAGTCTAACTTGACTCAAATCAAATTTATTCAAATTTAACATAATTATCAGATACCGATAATTTATACCTTATAAATATATATATATGTTAAGAGACTATAACAATAAATTAATAAATTTAGCCAACCATCTATTAACTCAAAAAAATTGGAAAAAGTTGTATTATTGAGAAACTAGATTTATTAGGAGGAAGTAATGTTGGAATTGCAAAGCTTTTAGCATCTTTTATATAATCATTCTCATTTCTTCCATTTTGAGAGTCAAATGTGAGGGGAGCATGGTAGTTGTCAACTGGTCAGCGAATTCTATGCTCTTATGTTTTCGTCCGTGGAGTTGACGCTTAATAGCTAGGGATGAAGAACGAAACCAAGTTGTGTTCATCATCACGTGGAAAATTGAATAGATTTTTGTTATAATGATATTAGTGTTAAAAAGAAAATGTCAATATAATTTTTTTTAATAATTTCAGTATGTGCTTTTTTAATAATTTTTTATCTTTTAAATGTTTATCATTTTTATTACTTAATAAAAAGTTATTAATATAATTTTGTGGGTGGTATTTTCCCGTAGCGATGGTAGTGAAAGGAGACTATTTGGCAAAGCAATTTTACACGACCAACAAACGTTGGCATAACTGGTTAGAGGAGTTGCGACCTCTTAATAATGTCCGAATTCAACTCGATATGAGTGTGGAAAGACCTTTGTTGGGAGACCCACCCCCACCTAAAGTGGCAAAAAAAAAACCAATTTTACTCGGAGAAATCACTTTCTCATTTCCATGCTTTCCATGTTCTAAGCATGGTCGTCTATTTGCATCAGATGCGTTCAATTTCTTTTTCATCTCCCTCGTGATTGAAATGGCAATTTTGTTCGCTACTCTTTTGCTATCGGTGAAATATTTTATTTGTTACAAAAGTGTAATAAAATAACTTTTGCCTTTTGCCATGTGTTTCATGACATGATGTTACGTATAATTCTAAGATGTTGTTACTGCGACTAACATCAGTTTTATGCCATGAAATCAGACAGCTTAATTGCGCACACTCCCTTCAAAAAATATTAAATCAAAGACAAGTTTACTTTCATCAGATGTAAACCTATGCAACGGGCTGGTCCTGCCTGGATCGGCCGGATTTTAGTCGGACAAAACCAACATGTGTCATGATCTCAAACTAAATCAAAACTATTAAAAAAAATTGAATATGAATCAAATATCGATGTAAAAGATAGGAAACAATATAAAATATAAAACACTACAAAAAAAAAAATAAATTTACTAGCAGTGAAAAACCGTCAATAAAAATCCTACAAACCACTTGTAAAGGTTGTGTGGTTTTCCGGCGATTAAAATTTCCGCCAGTTATGCTCGTGATGATAAAAGGCTATACCAACTACCAGATGACCGTTGGCATGGGTCTAGACATTTGCCTGCAACCACATGACCGTTGGCATAGTTCTGTCTATGCTTTTGCACAGCTACTTCCTCTCTCTTCTCTCTCTCAAACACTACAAAATTAAAGTATTATACCGACGGTAACTTTTAGGGTCGGAGACTTTTAGTTACGGTTTTTATACTTTATAGAGACGACTTCTAATGAAATCGTCAAAAAATATAAGTCTTTCCCAATAGACTAAAATGTCCGTGAAGAAAAGTTCAACAACCGTCTGTAAAGGTACCACACAATTGTCTGTAAAACAATATTCAATTGTGATGGTTAAAAATTATAGTCAGTAAATGTAATAGTCTTTTTGGCACGGTTTAAAAACAGTTTCAATATAAATCTTTTTTATTGTCTACTTCTCTATAAGTTTTAAATGTATGGCAACATACAAATTCTACCGTCTTTTAAAACTATATTTAATTCTCACCGTTAGAACAAACCGTTTGTATAAATTCTATTTATACTGACATATATATTGTAACGTCACTAAAACATAAAATTGTTATCATATTTGTATCATATACTTTTATATTTGAAAATAGTCTGAGTGGTATGTTATAGTAAATTTATGATAGTAGTAGTTTTAACTAGATAAATAGGTAGTAAGTAGATGGTAAGTAAATAGTAAGTTGTAGTAAATTTATGATAGTAGTAATTTTAACTAGATAAGTAGGTAGTAAGTAGATGGTAAGTAAGTAGTAAGTTGTAGTAAATTTATGATGGTAGTAAGTAGATGGTAAGTAAGTAGTAAGTTGTAGTAAATTTATGATAGTAGTAATTTTAAGTAGGTAGTAAGTAGTAAGTTGTAGTAAATTTATTATAATAGTAGTTTTAACTAGATAAGTGGGTAGTAAGTAGGCGGTAAATAGGTGGTAAGTAGGTGGTAAGTAGATAATAAGTAAGTAAGTAAATTTATATAGTGATAAGTTTGTGATAAATTTGTGATATATAGTTAACTGGTAAGTTATAAGTGGATGGTAACCGTCGGGCGCCCATCATGCTAGCACAGGCCCCCGCACATGCCAAACGACATATGCAATTAATGGTAATTTGTAATTTCACTAAATCTAATTTTTTTTATTTATATTTCTACTATTATATTTTTTTCATTTTTTATTTTAATTAATTCTATTTCAATTAATTTAATTGTGTTTTATTTTTTTCTTTTTTTTTTTGAATGAGTATGGAATTTAAATTATAATATATTAATAATTTAAAAAATCTATATATTTAATCACAAATATTTACCATTCAAAATATATAAAATTAATAAATTATAATTCATTAATGATATTCAATTTAAATATCATTCAAATAAATTGGTTTGAATATATCAAAATAATAGTAAAAAAACTCAATGAGAATAGAAAAACAAAAAAAAAAGATCTCATGAAGGAAAAATAATAGAAGTTAGAGTAAGAAAGGGGAAAAAAAGTGAGAAGCAGATAAAAAAAAAATTGAAGTTGAGATAACTAGGAAGAAAGAAAAGAAAAGAAAAGAAAAGAAAATAGAATAGCACATATCACATTGTGGTATAATGGTTGACTCAATTGTGTTTTGTGGTATAATGGTTGTCATATCGCATGCTTGCACGCGGGGGCCTGTGTGGGCAAAGGCGGGCGCCCGTTTGGGCGATAGACCATGCGCACAGCATGGGCAAGCGCTTGCATGCGCGCCGGCATGCAGAGCACGTGGGCACCCGTGCGGTTGCTTGCAAGAGTGCGGAGCCTACGCATGCGTGGGCATGCATAGAGCTTGGACGCTCCTGCCCCACACAGACAAGCGTGGATGCCCATGGTTACCACATGGTTTTAATATCGATTACCACATGATTACTACATGTGTTGTTTATATTGTCTTACTCCAAAATTACTATTTTATCATGTTACAGTGATCTATATCGGTTACTTACTTCCAAAAAAAAAAAAAAACAAAGGCATATGTCACATAACTACATGTATTCTGAGATGTTCGAAAAAAAAATATTCATCAAGTTTGAAGGCATCTTTATCTGTCAAAAATCATTGTAAATAGTAAATTGTACATATTAAATAATAAATTATGATTGTAAATGAAAATATTAACCGAGAGCCCTTTTCTTTATCTGAATCCAAAACATTTTGATCCAAAACATCTTGATAGTATTGATTTCTATATTTCTTCACAACTGTTCAAAATAAAAAAATTAAAAACAGCATTTTAATACTAAATATCAAACTAAAATAATGTGCTTATTTTTAAAACGTAGAAACATTTGGAGATTGAGATTGTTCAGACTGATATTTGTTCTTCTTCTTAGAATTGTTGTGATTTTTCATACAATATTCATTCATAAGTTTAAATAGGTTAGGGGAGGAGAGCTTTTAAGAGAAAATGAAGAAACTTTGATGGTGAAAGGATAGAGAAATTTTGATGACCGCGCAGAATTTATAATATAACTTTTTCACAAACAAATTTTTAAAATCCCGCCCATTTTTTCTTTGGAATTTTTTCTCCCACCTTTTTTTTCATTACCGCGTTTTTAATTCGTAACAAATTTTTTTATATTTTAAATCAATACCGCCACGTTGTTGAAAAAATTAGAGAAATTTTGATGACCATGTAGGATTTATGATATAACATTTTCACAAACAAATTTTTAAAATCCCGCCCATTTTTTTTTTTGCGTTTTTTCTCCCGCCCTTTTTTTCATTACCGCGTTTTTAATTCGTCACAATTTTTTTTATATTTTAAATCAATATCGCTACGTTGTTGAAAAAATCACTTACTACTTAATTACTACATATTTACTACATACTTACTACATTTAAGTGCCTGTAAGCCTTGCTCTGTGTGATGAAGTGAATCATTTCAATTCAGAAACTAATCGCTCAACTAACTAATCAGTTTGAGATTGGTAGGAAGAAAGAAAGAAAAAAAAAAGAGAATCTTACCCAAGAAAAAAGTTGTGGATTAATGGTTAACACCCCAAAAATTCAGTTGGTCATAAGTTCGAATCCGGGTGTTTGTAACACTTTACCCCTTTTTGCATAAAGCATAAATAAAAGGAAGCTGAGCAAGCTGGCACCCGCACGGGCGCTGCTTGTGCTGGGCGCCTGCCCCCGCGGGCGCCCGCACGGGCGCTGCTTGTGCTGGTCGCCTGCCCCCTTCGAGTGCCCGCACGGGCGCTACTTGCTAGGCGCCTGCCCCCGCCGGCGCCCGCACGGGAACTGCTTGCGTAGGGCGTCTGCCCACGCGGGTGCCCACTCGAGCATGGGCAGGCGCCAGTGCGAGCAAGGGCAGGCACCCGCACGGGCGCTGCTTGCGCGGGGCGCCTGCCCGCGCGGGTGCCTGCTCGAGCATGGGCAGGCGCCAGTGCGGGCACTCGCATGCGCGCAGCGCCCGCCTACACGGGCGCCAACGCGAGCAAGGGCAGGCGCTCGCATGCGCGCTTGCCAGCGCGCACACGAGCAAGGGCAGGCGCCCGCACGGGCGCTGCTTGCGCGGGGCGCCTGCCCACGCAGGCGCCCGCGCGAGCATGGGCAGGCGCTAGTGCGGGCGCTCGCATGCGCACAGCGCCTGTAGCAGCCTAACACAGTGTAGGCAAGCAATTTTTTAATTGTTTAAATTACTAGTAATTTTATTTAAATTAATAATAATAAAAATTAAGAAAATTATTTACAGTTTAGCGAACCTAATGATTTAAAATTATTAATATTGACACCGCTTGAAATATTATTTCACATCTAAAATAATTAATTAAGTTATATAATATAATATTAATAATAATTAAATGATTATTATACAAATATTATATTATGAAAAAGTATATTAGCTCGATAATTTGATCTAAATTGGTAAATTTATAATATAATTTATAATAATATATTTATTATATTATTTGTCTCCCAAAATATTTTCAAATTTTTTACAAAATTTTTGCATTTCCGCTGTAATAATCTCTCTCTATTTTCATAAACAAATTTTGAAAATAAGTTTTCACAAAATTTTTCCTTTTCTGCGTCAATTTTTTGAAAAATTTCTATTTTAATATTAAATCTCAAATTAAAATAAAAATAATATGTTTATTTTTTAAAATCTGGGTAATATGTTGGATGATTGAGCTTGTTCGACTGAACTTGGAGTAGTTGTGATTCTTCGTATAATGTTCATCTGTTGTTCTTTCAAATATCCAAGATAAAACTTTACAAAGTGTGAGTGAGGGGTTTAAATGAGTTAGGGAAGAAGAGCTTTCAAGGGAAGGATGGAGAAATTTTGATGGCAGATAAAATTTTGTAAAGTATAAGTGAGAGGTTTAAATGAGTTTGGGGAGAAGAACTTTGAAGGGAATGATGAAAAAATTTTGAGTTAGAGTTTGGGAAGAAAAACTTTGAAGGGAATGATGAATAAATTTTGAGTTAGGGGTTTCGCTTGTATTGAATTTATAATATATAATTTTCACAAATAAATTTTTAAAACTTCGCTTTCGCGTTTTTTCTCCCGCCTCTTTTTTCATTACCGCGTTTTTTAATTTCTCACAATTTTTTTTATACTTTTAATTAATACCGCCTTGTGATTTTTATTACTTACTTACGAAGTACTTACTAACTACTTACTAACTAATTACTACATTTCACAATTTTTTGACCCTCTCTCTTTTTTTCTTAGTCACTATATTATTATACTCATTGTCTTCATTTCTCTATAGTTCTTATGCAATGTAATTTTTAGAATTAATTTTTAGAATTTGTTAATTTTTTCATATATATACTCTTACAACTCCTTATAAGTAGTAGAGTTTTTGCGGTTTGTCTTGCCAGATTAATCTAATTAAACAAATGATTAAATCTAGTTTTTACTTAAATTTCATATAATAAAGTCTTTACTATGATTTACTATAAAGTTTCAACCATGATTGATTTATTTTTCGAACATATTACATTCACTTCATATGAAACAGTACATAGGATATTAAAATTTAATAGAGTTTAATATTAATATATATATATATGACAGTATATATTTACACTCGCAATTGAGTCACTATTGAGTAGTATGTATTGAATAATATATATCTATAGTATTTGTCATCTCTTTTAAGAATAATATTTTAAAAAATAATATCAAATTATGTAATAATAAATTTAAGATTGTACCACTCACCAACAACTAACAACATCGTGTTTATTAGTTGTACTACCCACTAACAATATTCATCTCACCCACTAACAAGTGATATGATAAGATAGAACAAATATTTGCTTAATTGCTCAATTACCATTATTAACATTTAGGCAACAAGACCAAGTTAATGTTACTAGGGGCGAAGATAAAATTTATGTTGCACTAGTAACATTATTCTTGGATAGATACTTAAGATCAGATTTAATTTAGTTCATTCATTAAAGTAACCAATCTTAGAAACACGCAATTAATATTTAGCTAACACCTCTTAGTTCATCATTTTAATCTTACAAGTAGTTTAACAAAATTTAACAATCTAAAATTTTCGCCCCAATTTTGTCAAAGGCAAAATATCATACACAATGAATTTTATTTTTCAAATGGTTTGATTAATTTTGTTAAATCTATTATATCATCTTCCAACCATAATGAGACAATGAATTTTAATGAATTTTATTTGAATTTGATGGTCAGGTGGTTTGATTTTCCTAACACAAAGTCAATTTAATTTAATAATTGTTTTAAATTGTTTTTGTTTAAATAAAAGCAAACAAAAGAAAGTAAAAAAGAAAAAAAAAAGAAATAGACATATAGCAAGTAAGTAACATGATAATTTAGCGCAAAAACTAAATTTTTCGTGGTTGAAGCAAAAAACAAGTAAAAAATTTTGGCGGCTGATACCAAAATTTAAAATATTTTTGAAATTTTAACAAAATTTACTGCCTAATTTTTGTGAGAATTATTATTATAATTTTTAAATAATAATATTAATAATTTAAAATAATAATATATAAATTACTAATTTAATAATATACTAATTTACGGGCGCTTCCATGTGTGCATGCCCATGCTAGAGTGCTCGCCTGGCATAGCCGGGCGCCCGCGTTGGTATAGCCAGGGGCCCGCGCGGACGCCTTGCGCAGGCGCTTGCATGCGCTGTTGCCTTACGCGGGGGCATATGGCACTCATGCCATGCGGGCACCCACGCACACATTTGCATGGGCTACATGCATGCTGCGCAGGCACCCGTGTAGGTATGCGTCCATGACGAGCACCGACCTTTTAATCAATAATGCTATAATTAATATATAAAAAATTTTAAATATGAATTATGTAGAATAATGGTATAATTAATATTATTAATTTAAATAATGTAATAATATAAAATTAAAAGTTTTTAATGTAATTTAGTAATAATATTATAATATAACATAGTAACAATGTTATAATGTTATAGTAATAGTTGGTAACAGAAATAAAAATATAAATGAAAATACAAAATTTTTGATGATATAATAAAAAAAAGAGCGGTAGATTAAGATGAAATTAAACTCTAAGGCGGTAAAACTTGATGATCTAAAGGCAGTAAAAAGGTTAAAAAAAGCGGAAAAAATTGACGAGTTTTTGAAAATTTTGAAAATTTGTTTAGGCGGGGAAATAAACCAAATATTCTATAAATTCCCTCTGAACCCTCTTTCCCTTCCTCCCCTCAAAACCTCTGATCTCCGTTCAAAGCTCTTGCTTGTGAATCAACCAAAATCTTCGTGAAGCAGGTAATCACATATTTTTTTTTAAGTAAAATTTAGATTATATTATATTTTGAAATATTTTAAATTTTCACAGATTGTGCTCATTTTGGATGAATTAAACGAATGATGAGTATTTTTGAAGAATCACAATCATCCTAGAGCAACTTGACTTCGAAGAAACCCAATCATCTGGTTTAGTTAAGTACGAATGTTATTTCTTTGTTTTCACACAATATTACTAATTTCAATTTCATTTTTGCTTTTAATAATAATCTAAATTATTTGTATTCTTAGCTCCCAACCAACAATCATTATCTTTACGTGACTACATCCAAAAGGTAATATTTTTATTTTTAATAATTTTTATTTTTAATAATTTTTATTTTTATGAATGGATTAGCATACTCCATCCAGAAAAGATAATATTTTTTTATAACCCTTTTTATAAATAGATTGATATGAAAGTTGATACAGCGACTCAAGCATATTTGGGGTAGAAGATATGCTGAAGAGAAGAGAAGAGAAGACATATAATTATTTGATATGTAATATTTTTTTTCTTATTCTATTAATGTATCAATCATTCTCAATAATACAAGATGTTTTATTATTTTAGTAATTTCTTTATTTTATAGTATATAATATTTCCTAAAATGTCAGGTTGTGTGGTAATCGTACAGTATGTGATAACTGACGAAATAATAACATTTGCTAACGGATAAATGACTGCAGTAACCGATATAACATATGAACATATGTAGTAACCGACCATAAATGACTAACCGACGATAAAAGGTAACAATTGTGGTAACCGAGTAGTAATCGAGTGGTAACCGACGATAAAAGTTATAACATTTCCTAATATATAAATAACTGTTTCTAAATAACAATTACATTTCTTAACGGTTATCTAGTAACCGACGACAAAAGATAATACTTGTGCTAACCGAGTGATAATAATCGAGTCGTAACGAGTGACAATCAAAATCAAGTAGTAACTGAGTAGTAACCAAGTAGTAACCGAATGGTAACTGAGTGGTAAGCAAGTAGTAACTGAATGGTAACTGATGATAAAATATAATAATTTTTATCCATACTTAGCGTAATTTTACCAACACTTTCTGACCGTTACTATAAATATATGACATGCTCCGACGGTCATGAAAAATATCGGAATACATCTATCCCGACTGGTATATTACCGACTAAAACCCCATCCGTCGGAGAAGCTTTTGCCAACGGTTTTATCATATTTAAGAGACGGTTTTAATCCGTCGGAATAACTCGCTTGTTTTGTAGTGAAATGTCTCTCCACTCATTGTATATACACTTCGATTCAAACAAGAAACCTTAAATTAGCACACAAACTCTTCAAGAAACCCAAAAAACCAATCAAGGACACCAAAAGCATAGCGATTGAGTTCTTAGAATAATCATCGCCTTATCTCCAGACTCATGTAAAACCAAAGTACCTGGCCTCATGCTCTTCCATGAACCATCAATGCTCACTTTAGATTCGACGACACCACAAACGAAGATGAGCTTCAATGACTCGTTGGAGTGGTGTTGTTGTCGTTGTTCTTCGTCGTCGGAGGAGAGGAGAGACTAGAGGTCGAAGATGAAGAGAGGAGTTTTGGTGATAGTGTGGAGAGAGGAAGAGATTAAGATGAATTTGAAGAGGTTACAGATGGCGACATAGGCTACAGCTAGGCCAAGGACAGCTCCATCGCCAGCTAGGGCTATTTGGGCTAGGATTGGTGCTAGGGCTATTTGGCTAGGATTGGTTCTACGGCCTGGTCACAAGACGACATCAATTAGGGTTTCTTGAGGAGGAAAAGGATGGATGAGCATTTGATCGCTCGCATGCACGCGCGCGTACATTATAGCTTTACTTACGGTGATAAAGTGACTGATAAAATTTGATTATGACAATTGGGATCATTTTAATAGATAGTAAACTTCGGAATATATTAAACAATTATTGAATGATTGGACAATTGATAGAAAAAATGAAAAAATGACCTCAACAGAGAAACTTTTGTAAGAATTCGAGAGGCTCTTGAAGAGGTTTCTAAAGACCCATGTGAATGCATGGTAGGGTTTTTACTATTGCGATCATCTTGAATAGTAGAACAATTTGTTATATATCAAACGATTAGTAGATGATCTAACGAATGTCATCAAATTTGAATAGAGGACCTAAAAATTTAAAAATATTTTTTGCAACTCCTTCTACAAAAAGAGTTCTGATATTATATTAAAAAAATTTGATCATGGCACCAATACCATATTAAAAAAAATCTGAACACAACTCAGATATCATGTAAAACATATGAAGCAATAGATGAATATGAAACTCCAATCCATATTGTGTGTCATCCACTCTCCGGTGTCTATTTTGTAGCGCATCTTTCTCGTGGAGTGTTCGTTCTGACATCACTACAAAAAAACACGCTTTTAGCCACTGATTTTTGCGACAGAAAAAATTCGTCGCTATTTTGCGATGAATTTAGCGACGAAAACTTTTTTGTCACTAATTTGCCACAAAATTTGTGACGAAAAGGAAGTCGTGGCTAAATTAGCGACGGATATATCATTCGTGACTAAATTCGTCGCTAATTAGTGACGAAAAAGTTTTCGTTGCTAAATTCGTCGCTAATTGGTGACAAAAAATTTTTCGTTGCAAATTTCATCGCTAATTAGTAACGAAAAAGTTTTCGTTGCTAAATTCGTCGCTAATTGGTGACGAATAATATTTTATAGCTAAATTTTGCCACGGATATAGTTATCCATAGCTAAATTTAGTGACAAAAAAAGTTCGTGACAACTTTCGCCGCTAAATTTAGCAACGAAAAAATTTCGTGGGAAATTCTATCGCTAATTAACTACAAAAATTTTCCGTCGTTAAATTTGTCACTAATTAGTCACGAAAAAATATTTGTCTCTAAATTTAGCAATGAACTCTAAAATTCGTGACTAAATTCATCACTAATTAGCCACAAAAAAATATTTATAACTAAATTCGTCGCAATTAGCCACAAAAAAAGTATTCATGGCTAAATTCGTCGTTAATTTATTATCTATATCCGTTCGTTTCTCTCATATAATTCAATCGTATTTAAAAGTTCAGTTGTTCATCTTCATTTGTAATTGTTATCAACAAAGAAGATAATAGATGATACATCCATATTCGATAATCCATCTTGTTCGCCAAGTAGATCAAACATTAGTTTTCGGAGAATGGAGATAATGATACGGATGGCACGAATGGTTAGGTAAGGCGGTTATCAATTTTTAAACTATTCTATAGATTCAAAAAAATAAAATAAAAATGAAAATGAATAATAAAATAATAAAATAAACGAAAAAAAGAAGAAAACAAAATATAAAATACAAATTTATATAAAAAAAGATTAAATTAGCGATGAATTTTTTGTTGGATTTAGAAATCCGTCACTAAGTTAGCAACGGATCGAGAAATTCGTCAATAACTTAGTGACAAATAAAGAATTCGTTGTTAATTAAGCAACGAATTTATATCCATCGTGAATTTAGCGAACGATTTATCGATAACTTTATATTCGTCTTAGCGATAAATTTTCATATCCGTTGCTAACTTAGCGACGGATTTTAAATCCGTCGTAAAATTTAATCTTTTTTAAATAGAATTTTTTTTTTTTTATTTTATTAATATGTTATATTTAATTAAAAATTCATTTAACGACAGATTTGTTTTCCGTCACTAAATTTAGCGATAAAAATCCCAATTCGACACTAAAATTGTTATATATAATTAAATAAAATATTATATTAAGATATTATTTTAATTAATATTTTAATTTAGCGATAACGAATTTTATCCGTCGGTAATTTAGCGACGGATTTCAAATCTGTTGCTAAATTTAATCATTTTTTAATTAGAATTTTATTTTATTTTTTATTTTATTTTATTAATTTATATTAACAAATCATATTATTATTTTATAATATTTTAATTTAACATTTTATTTTATTATATTATATTTAAATTTTTTAAAAGAATAATATTATTTAAATCTTAAAAAAAACCATATATTTTATTTTATTTAAATTATATTATTTAAAACCATATGAACAAATTATTGTGTTATAATATTTTAAAATAGCATTTTATTTTTCTAAGAATAATATTAATATATTTTTCAATTAATTTATTAATTTATGTTTTTTCTTTTTTTGTTTTATTTAATATTTTGTATTATTGTATAGATACTTTTTATTTTATTTGTATTATTTTATTCAATAATACAAATCAAATTATTATTGTTTTAGAATATTTTTTAATTAATATTAATTCGGTGAGCCTGCATGGGCGCCGGGCGCAGTCGGGCACGCATGGGTCCCAGGCGCAGGCGGGCACGCGCCTGCGAAAGCACCCACACATGCACGCACAGGCGCCCGTCCTTTATTATTTAAATGCTAAAAAAACTGCTATTGAAAAGATTCAAACCTTGGACCTCGGATTTGGACAGAAGACATGTCAACCATTGAACCACCACTAAGTCTTGTGTGTTCATATTTTTTTTATTTCTTTCTTCCTCCTGAATTTCATTTTGTTTCTATTCTCACTTTTTTTTTCCTTCCTCTTACTCTCATCTCTATTTTTGGGCTTTTTTTCCTTTCTATTCTCATTATTGAAATTTCTTATTTATAATAATTATATTAAAATTTCTTATATATTCAAACGAATAAAACTATTTTGTGATTAAATATCTAAATTTTTTAAATTATTAATATATTATAATTTATTAATAATTATAATTTTATATTATTAAGATACCATAATCCATTTTTAAACTATGGATTAAAAAAATGAAATAAAAATGAAAAAGAATAATAAAATAATAAAATAAAAGAAAAAAGATGAAAACAAAATATAATATTAATATATTTTTAATTATTTATTTATTTTATTTTAAATTAGTATTTTATTATTTTTTATTTTATTAAAAATTATCATATTTATTATTTTTAATTAATATCATTTTAGGTTGGTGGTTTAAGAAAAAAATTATTATATTTATTATTTTAAATTGTTATTATATATTATTTTTTTATTATTAGAAAAATGTAAAGGAAAAATAATAAGTAAAGACAGTTATTATATTTATTATTTTAAATTGTTATTATATATTATTTTATTATTATTAAAAAAATACGAAGGAAAGATAATAAGTAAAAAAAAATGTATATTATTTACAAACATTTGGCTTGCTGGTTAAATGCTTTTACAGGTTAAAGCGTGTGTAGGAGTTTGAACCACAGTGGAGGCAAAGCGGAGGCATTTTTCAGCAATTAAGTGAGGAGGGTTGGCGCTGGAGCGGGCGTGTGGACCGGCGCGCTTGCAGGCGGGGGTGTTGATTCTGGCGGACGGGCGCGCTTGCAGGCTGGTGCTGGCCCGGGAGGGCTCGGACGAGCGGGCACGCTTGCAAGCTAGTGCTGGCTCAGGTGGGTGGGGGTCCGTCCAGGCACGTGGCTTGCAGGCTAGTGCTGGCTCAGGTGAGTAGGGCCCGTCCAGGCACGTGCATTTCTCGGGCATTTTGGATTCCTAACGAATTTGGAATCAGCGACGGATTTTTTTATTCGTCGCTAAATTAGAGATGGATAATTTTTCGTCTTAATTTAGTAATTTTTGTCGCTAAATTAGCGACGGATAACTTTTCCATCGCTAAATTAGTTACGGATAATTTTTTGATCGCTAATTTAGCGACGAACAATTTTTTATTCTTAAATTAGCGACAGATTTTAGCGACGAAAATTATCTGTTGCTACATTTAGCGACAAATTTTAGATTTTCGTCGTTAAATTTAGCAACGGGTTTTTTTCTATCGTTAATTTAGTGACGGATAATTTTTGCGTCGTTAAATTTTGTGACGAATTTAACAACAAAAAATTATTTATCGCTAAATTTAGCGATGGATTTCAAATATTTGTCACTAAATTTAGCGATAGATTTCTAATTTTCGTCGCTAAATTTTTGTGACGCGTTATTAGCAATAAAAAATTTTTCGTCATTAAATCCATTGCTAATGTTTTTAACGATGAATTTTTTAAAAATTTTTGTCGCTAAATTTGTGACTAAAAGCCTGTTTTTGGATACTTAAGGGGTTTGGATACTTAAGGGGATAGTTTAATGGTCATAATATTTTTCTTTAATCCCATACATAGTTCGAAATTCAAATCTCATGTAACAAAAAAAAAAAAGAAATATTTTTCAAGTTCAAATCATTGATGTTAGGCAGCCAAATCGCTTGTCTAATAGATATTGAAATCCTCACATTTCAAGATATGTAGACTATTATCCATGGGGACCCATGGATAAATACATTTAATTTCTTGTAATTTTATATATTATCACTAAGATACGAAACAATTGTCATTTTCTTTCTATTTATTTTTTTAATAAATATTTTTATCTGATAATTGAATTTAATTAAATTTGAAAAGTTGAGTTAAACTCCTAAAAGGCAAAATCTTTTTTGCATCTAACCTTTTTTTTATATACATAAAATTCAAAATTCAAATATGAAAATTTGTTCAAAAGATATGAATTTTGTTTCATTTTCTGTGGTGTGTTTCTTTTGAGATTTTACTCAATTCTCGGATGTGCAAGGCATTGGATTAATTTAAACACTTGTGATCTTGAGGCACTTGCAATTCGATAGGGCACGACTAAATCGACTAAATCACTGTACCCAATTGGGATAATGAAATTGCAAATGCGGATAGATGAATGTCCAGTCAAATCCGATTGCAATAGATTTATCTTGAATGATAAGTGGCCCAGAAAGAGTACATATGATTAAAATCGATTTCCATGACTTGCACATTGCCTGCATGAGTTTTCACCGAAAAAGAAAAACATTGCCTGCATGAATCATACGGAAGGAGCATATGGGACCAATTCTACCAAAAAAAAAAACAAAACAAGAAGCATATGGGACAAAGCGGTCAAAACGAGGCGAACCGACAGAAATAGATAGCACTCAACGTTTAGTGATAATACAAATCGTAAGAAAGAGATTTAGTGTATTTGTCCCTTTAAGGGAAATTATATGTGAAATTTAGTGTATTTGTCACTTATAAGTTATATTATGGGGGGAAAATGCATAATTATTTCATTAAGTGTTAAATTATTATCAAACAAAGTTGATCAAAGATAATCCTTTCGGACTTGGTTGGGAAATTTAACTCGGTACCTGCACTTGGAAAACGTGGCTTTATTTTTGTTTTATTTATTATTGTGAATTTAGGTTATTTCTTTCCAAGTTTTAGAATGATTGTTTTTAGGGTACTAGATATCTAATTAGGGTTAGATTGTTTAGGCTATTTAAACTCCTATTAGACTTCTTCATCTCTACGGACAAATTCCAAAGCCAATGGCTGTTCGACGTGCGAATAAGATAGTCATGAACTACATTAACGCGTCTAGTTTTCATATAAAATTAGTTGCTTTGGAGTCGATCCAATTTGGTAGCTCAAACAATACAATGGCTAGATGGAAACAACATACTTTTTTTTTTCATTTTGATAAATAAGAATCGAGCTTAAAAAAAAATGAATAATATCAATTGAATTATAATTAATCAATGAAACCAAACTATGATTGTTATAACAGTCACTAAGGGTGGGCGCCAACAAGCAAAAGTAAAAGTAAATATATATATATATATATATATATATATATATATATAATATTTGATTTTGCTGATAACATGCATGTGTTATGCCTTCCGGGGGTATAAATATTTTATCTTACTATTATAGAAAAAAACAAGTGAGGGATGAGGTGCGGGAGACAATGTCTAATGCGCAAATGTTCCCTTTTTTTGGTTTCTTTATTTTTTTACCAATTTACTCTTTTTTTTTCACCCTTCCCTTTTTTTAACTTTTTCTGGATTTTTTCTTCCTTTTTTTTCTTTTACTTTTTTTTCACCTTTCTTTTTTTTCACTCCTTCTTTTTTTTTATTTCACGGTTACCGATTTATTATTATTCTTTTTTTTTACTTCTTTTTTTCACCCATTTACCCCTTTTTTACTTCCTTTTTTATTTCTTTTTTTTTCACCCTTACCCTTTTTTTTTGTTTCTTCTTCCTTTTTTTTTCATTCTTCACCCTTCTTTTTTTTCGTTTCTTTTTTTTTTCGGGTTCCGCCATTACCGATTTACTATTATTCCTTTTTTTACTTCTTTTTCGACCCATTTACTTTTTTTTTCCTTATTTTTTTTTCATCTTTCACCCTTCATTTTTTTAACTTTTTTTGGGTTTCTTCTTGTTTTTTTTTTTACCTTTTTTTTACTTTTTTTACTTTTTTTTACCCTTCACCATTCTTTTTTTTCACTCCATTTTTTCTTACGATTATAGAAAAGAACAAGTGGAGGACGGGGTGCAAAAGAATGTGCCACATCGGATGGGAACAGTGTGCAATTGTTCCCTTTTTATGTTTCTTTTTCTTTTTTTTCACTCATTTATTCTTTTTTTTTTTGCTTCCTTTTTTTTATTATTTTTTTTCATCTTTCCCCTTCCTTTTTTTTTCTTTACTATTTTTGGATTTCTTCTTTTTCCTTTTTTTTTTGGTTCCACGGTTACCGATTTGTTACTATTCTTTTTTTTTACTTATTTTTTTCACCAATTTACCCATTTTTTTTGCTTCTTTTTTTTACTTCTTTTTTTTCACCATCTCCCCCCTTTTTTTTTTTACTTTTTTGGGTTTCATCTTTTTTTTTCACCCTTCACCCTTTTTTTTGTTCTCTTTTTATCGGATTCCACTATTATCGATTTGCTAATATTCCTATTTTTACTTCTTTTTTTTTCACCCATTTACTCCTTTTTTTCCTTTTTTTTATTTCTTTTTTTTTTACTCTTCACCTTTCTTCTTTTTCACTCTCTTTTTTTTGGGGTTTCATGTTATTTTTGGGTTTTTTCTTTTTCTTTTTTACTTTTTTTTTTCCACCATTCACTCGTGGGGAAAGGGGAAAGGGGAAAGGGGTGTAAAAAGGAATGTCACCTCGGATGTCAACAGTTGGCTACTGTTTTCTCTTTTTTTTATTCCTTTTTCTGGGGTTTCTTTTTCCTTTTTTTATTTCTTTTTTTTTTCACCCTCAATGCTTCTTTTTTTCATTCCTTCTTTTTTTGAGTTCCACTATTACTGATTTGTTACCGTTCTTTTTTTTCACTCTTTTTCTTTTAGGTTCCACTATTACTGGTTCGTTACTATTCATTTTTTTACTTTTTTGTTCTTTTTTTTTTTACTTCTTTTTTTTCCTACCCTTCACCCTCCGTTTTGTTTTTGTTTTTTACTTTGTTTCGGGGTCTCTTCTTATTATTCTTGTTTTTTTTTTTATTTCTCTTTTTTTCCACCATTCACCCTTTTTTTCACTCTTTTTTTTTATTTCATTTGCTACTATTCCTTTTTTTGTTTTCTTCTTTTTCTTTGTTACTTCTTTTTTTTCTCTTCCTTTACCCTTTTTTTCCTTATTAATCTGTCTCTTCTGCTCTTTCCGTTTTTTTTTTCACTTCTGTTTTTGTGAATTTCACTGTTTTTGCATCTCTTTTGAAGTCTCTCCTCATCTTGATGCCTCTTGGTGCAATTTGATTTTTTTCGAGTCATTTCCTTTTTTGGACTCTTTTTTATTATCTAATTTACTAAAACACTCTCCGAAAAAAAATTGTGTATATATACACCTACACATCATTGAAGGTTTTTTTAAAAAAACAAGTGAGCAGGGGGAGGTGGGAAGAATTGCCACACTAAATGGGAATAGTTTGCTACTGTTTCTATTTTTGGGGTTTTTTCATTCTTTTTTTTTTTGTTTGTTCTTTACCTTTCAGTTTTTTTCCTTTTTTTAATGCTTTTTTTCATTTCTTTTTTTCACCCTTCACCCTTCCTCTTTCTTTTTTTTTTTTTTTTACTTTTTTTGAGTGTCTTCTTCTTCTTCTTCTACTTTTACTTTTATTTTTCACCTTTCAACTCTTTACTTTTTTTCACTTCTTTTTTTTGAGTTCACTGTTACTCGTTTCCTATTATTTCCTTTTTTTATTGCTTTTTTTTGTTTCTTCTTTTTCTTTTTTATTTTTTTTTCTCTTTTCATCCTTTTTTATAACATATATAAGAAAAAAAAAATCTAGGCCAATGCCATACCTTATGCCTCCTAATATATATATATATATATATATATATATATATATATATATATAAAGAAGCATCAACTTTCCTAATTATTAAACAACACAAAATATAACCATTCACCCTTTAGTTGGACCATTGCGACCGATGCAACTAATTCTGTTTTCCAACCACAATTTAAATAACTAAGTAATAAAATATTATTCCTAATTTTTTAGTCCTCTTTTGTTTTTTTTGTACTTGGGACAACTGTATATCCGATTTATTTCTATGCAAATCGATTTTGACTTAATTTTTCTTTAAGAAAATCCGAGTTATAATTTAATTATCAACTTAATTGGTTACAATATTATTTTGATTTTTCACCCATCGATATCCAGACTTTACTTAATTAATCCAGTTTAAATACTGTAAAATTTATTAAATAATTGACTCTTCTTAATCTAATTTCTCCATTACATTTATGGTTAAAAGAATATAGTATTCTATTACTATAATACTATTACCAGTTAAATTAATCTACCGACTCAAACTTATCCAATCAAACTATACAAATCACTTGCCCTATATATTGCCTTCACCAAACAAAACAAATATTGTCAATGTTTCACAGTTTTATTTTTCCCATTTCTTTCTTTTGGGTGTTCCTATACCCAGTTGTTCAATTCAAGATAAGAACAAAACAAATATGAACACTTAATAATAATTATAGGGCAGATCTGTATGGGGAGGATGGGATTGGGATTTATTGCAAGGAGACGAAGGCAATAAACCATTCCCAACTGCAGTGCTTCCTCTCCATTTAATAGTCTATACTTTTGCTCTCAACTGTTGTTGCTTCAACTGTTTTTTCTTTCTTTTAATTTGGTCACACAAGTGATCTCACAAACCACCTTCAATGGTCAAAAATATGAGCATGTGAAGTCTCTCTTGTATTATTCTTTTTGTAACTATTTTTTAATGTTCATACCTCGACTTTTCTATAGTAGTTTTTGACTTGGCTTCGATTGGGAAGGTCGATCCTTATTTAATTCACCATACCAATTTTCGAATTGTTGGTTGTCTTAGCATCGTGACCAATATTGTTATGACAGAATTTATTATTGATAATGATCAAGTATGCTTATTCTTGTTGGGAAATGCAAGTGATAAAAAACTCATATTCAAATGTTTTTCTCAAACTTTTATTTTTGAATATACATGACTGTTTATATTTTTATGATTTTTACGATCTCTATATAATAAAAAAAATGATCGTGTATGTTCTTAAACACTCAACTCGGTAATGATGTGATGATGAATGTCTTCTCATATCGTGAAATATTAGGTTTAAATGATAACTACTGCAAATTCATGGTACAACTCCACCGATATGCTAAGAGTCAAGATATACTCTATAACTCAAGTAATTGAGTTATATTTTATAAAACAATTTTCTTTAATTAAAATTCAAACTATAACCTCCTAGTTACAAATTGATATCCTCTTCACTTGGACAACAAGAACAAGATGAGAAACGAGCACTCATCTCTGTGTCTTCTCTATGTTGGGACCTGAAATACATTTGGAAATACAAAAACGAGTTGTACAAAATATATTTACTAGCTGCTTGTCACGAACTACTTCAACTGAACTAGCTTTTATCATTTAATCTAGTGGACCAGATTTTAGAATCAAGACCCACTTAAAAAAAAATAAAAAAATAAAAAAAAAAAAAGAAAGAAAGAAATGTTTAGTTACCATCAAAACCTGCCCTATGATTATGATATAAAGTTTTAAATATCATTAAAAAATAGCTAATGAATTTCAACTGTATAGTCATTTAAAAAAATGTAAAGAAAATTTCATTACTAAGATTAAAAGACTATGGTATTATTAGTAAAAAAGTTAATAATAAAATTTACAAAATACTAACGATTTCGAAAAATTAATTAAGACCCACATAATAAAATATTTTTGGTCAAATTATATGACAAAAAATTTTGTTAATTTAATTAATCTTTTCGTTGCTCGTAGTCTTTCGAACATAGCAAATAATGTGAACACTTTCATTTGTAGGGCACGTTACAGCTGGTAGTAGACGATTGGCCACTCTCTCACTAGAAAAGTTCACATTTGTACGCATATATATAACATGTGATATGTGTACATACAAAGAGCTATGCATAGAATCTTCATAGCAAACTATTAATTGCATGATACTTCTCTGGAAAACACCTTATTAAATGTATGATATGCGTAGAGGTCTTTGTGGGACGTTTGGTTGTGCAAGTTGCTTAGGCTACACGGATGCAATTTAATTCTCTCTCTCTCTCTCTCTCTCTCTCTCTAAAATTCTTCCTCTTCTTTTTAATAGGTATTAAAGAATTAACTTCGTCCTTGATTTGATTCGAACCTGCCCTCAAACTCAGTTGCCATGGTTCTGAATTGAACGAGACTAGATCAGAATAATGGTGGAGAGTGTCAATTCCAATTTGCCTTTCCTCTTGTTCTATGGCATTTATGAAATTCAAGAAAAAGTTGAACCACCAACTACCCATAAAATAACTAAAAATAATAATAATAACAAAACAAAAAAGTTAAAAAGTTAATTTGGTCTCAAACCATCGTTGATTCTTCCTGTTTTTTTTATTACTTATATCTAGATTTTATTCGGTTAATTCGATTCAAATATTAAAACTTCTATTTTAAGAATTAACTTTTTTAAATATATTTTTGTTATTCGTTCTATGTAAACTAAAATTCTATAATCGAAAGGACAAAGTGTCCGATCATCTGATATAAAGAAATCTGGTCCCATCGTTGACTCTTTGCCATTGTTGTCGGACAATAATTGAAACACTAATGAAACGTGTCATTAAAATAAAAATTATTTCACTCTTTTGCTCTATTTGAATGTTAAAGTTCAACTAAACTAAGATTTTATAGAGAATTTAATAAAATAATTATTGATATAATAATTATTTTATTTTACTGAATATTTTAGGATTTTATTGATTTTTAAATATATTATATAAAAATAATAATAAAAACAAATGCAAATAAGTTAACCAAATTAAAGTTTGCTGAATAGGGGGCTAATGCATTTCTATTTTTTTACAAATTTTATTTTTATTTTATACATAATACTTCTAATTAAACATAAAAATAAAAATTTATTAGTTGTAACTGAATAGTACCGGGCGGGGCCGCAGAAAGACATATTTAGTCATTGGAAATAGAGGCCAAGCTATTCATCAAACCCTTTCTCAATAGACTTGCAAATTGTTTATGTTAATGGCTCCTTAAAAGCATCATAGAGATGATCATTTTCTTACTTTTATTTTAAAAAAAAAAATACATAATCATGCCAGGATAGAGTGCCTATTTCCAAATTGAATGATGGATTGGAGCACGTGCCCTGCATGCAACTCAATATAGGGATGTCGCGCATTATTGATTTCATTTCAAAAAGTCAAGATTGGCTAATTACAAAATCTACGATGATATGACCATTTTCTGGCCGTGAAAAATGGGGTACATTTCAATCTTCAAGAATCTTGTCTGTCCATCTTCACAAGGAGAGGCCCAAGAAAAAAACGACGGAGAGGATCATTTTCATCATTTTCATCATTTTTTAAAAGTACATAAAGAATACTCCCAGGATAAGAGTTTTGTATCAAAATATATCTTAAAAAAAAATTTTTTTTAAATTTTGAGAGCAAAATAATTCTAAATTTAACCCATATTTATCGTGGGTTGAACGTACGACAGGACCACGATATCAAGTCTTGAAAACGCAACAAGAGCTTTGCATTGGGGGGAGATGGCTTCCGCGACAGCGGGCGGCAGTGGGGGAGGGAGGGAAAGGGAAGCTCCTGTGGCTCTGGGGGAAGGGAGGGAGAGGGCTTCCACAGCAGTGGAGAAGGGAGGGAAAGGGAGGAGTGTCGCGGGGTGGGGGGAGAGAGAGAGGAGTGCCACGGGGGAAGAGAGAGGGAGGAGTGCGGGGGGAGAGAGAGAGAGGAGTGCTGCGGGGAGAGAGAGAGAGCGCTGCGGGGACTGGCAATTGGGCCGGGCCGACTCGAGCTCTGCTTGAGCTCGACCAGTTTTGAAGGGCCGAGCCTGGCCCATTTTAGAGTCGAGCTGAGGTCGGGCCTAATTTTTAGGCTCGTCTTAATTTCGGGCCGAGCCTGAGCATAGGTGAGCTCGGCCTATTAAAAGCTTAACCCTTTTAACATAAAATGTAATTCATATGTATAGACATGGACAGACACAGAAGTGGGCAATTTGGCCTTTTCATGGTGAGCACATGATGTACACCCCTGCCCAACCCATTTTTTTGCAAACTCTACTTAACCTAGATTTCCTCTTGCTCTTCATCTTCCAAAGCCCTGGACGACAACGACGACACTCACCATCATCTTCATCTGAGCAGTCGGACCTCCAGACATGTGGTTGCCTCAATCTTCTCTTTGATTTCTGTAAAGGTAAGTTTAAATTTCAAACTTTCTCTCACCCAATTGCTCCTTTTTTCTTTGAGCAATCGGACCTCCAGACAGTAAAATTTTAAAGAATTTTGGTCAGTTGCTCCTTTTTTCTTGCTTTCTTTTCGGTTGCTTACCTGCTACTCTTTTCTTACTCTGGACACTATTAGTGAATGCAATACTTTTTTTTTTTTAAGATCATTTCCATGAGGTGAAGAGCAAAATAGATAAGAAAAAAGAGATTTGTGCATACGGTTTTCAGACTCTTTCAAAATATTATGAAGCTTGCTTATACTTGTTTGAATTTTGCCTTGTGAAGTGACTCTGCTATGCTTCCTTACTTGGCTTTGTTTCATTACTCGGCTATCGCCCCCATCTTTTGATTTGGATTCATTTTATTCTTAGATTTCTATATTTGTCAACTTGAATTTCATTGTTTCACACTTTCCATATTTTTGTTTATTGTCTACAGATGTCGGATGCAAACAATGAAAATATTGTTGTCACTGTCACTGATCTTGATCCATCAAAGCAACCACCAAGAGCAGACTCTAAACCAAATCTCTGTGAAAAAGGCCAAAAACCAAAGAGGGAAGTGAAACTTAGGTCTGAGGTGTGGGCCCATTTTACCAAGAATGAAAAAAATCCTTTGGAATGCAAATGCAACTATTGTTTGAAGGTTTTCTCATGTCCGCCTTCGGGAGGAACTACACATTTAGCACAGCATATTAAAAAAAGGAATATGTAGTGCCTATAAAAGGAAGGTAGGACTAGGAGAACAACAAGAAGATAATGGGCAGACTCTTCTAAACTTTGCCAAAGGCACATCGGATCAAGGCAGTTCACTTGTTTGGAAGTTTGATCAAGAAAAAAGTCGGAGAGATTTGACAGAACTTATTATTACTCATGAGCTCCCGTTCAGTTTTGTTGAAGACCTTTCATTTTAAAAATTTGTGTTGGGTATTGATCCAAAAGTTAAGTTTGTCATCCGAAACACAGTAAAGAGTGATTGTTTGAAATATTATAAAGTTGAGAAAAATATATTGAAAGAGCTTTTGTTATTATCAAATCCAAGGGTGTCTTTGACGACAGATACTTGGACATCCTTACAAGATCTTCCTTTCATGGCTCTTACTGCTCATTTTATTGACAAGGAGTGGAAGCTTCAAAAAAAAATTATCAACTTTGCATTGGTTCCTGTGAAGGCAAGTGGAGAGAATTTATCTGACATAATTATTAACTGTCTATTGGAGTGGAACATTGAGAAAATTGGTACTCTTACAATGGATAATGCTTCAGCTAATGATGTGGTTGCTAGATGCCTCCAAGATCATTATTCAAGTAGGAGGATGTTGGTGCGTAGAGGAAAGCACCTTCAAGTTCATTGTTGGGGTCATATTTTGAACTTAATTGTTCAAAAGGGTTTGGATAGGATAAAGGAATGTATTCGTAGGGTATGAAATGCAGTAAAATATGTGAAGGCATCACCGAAAAGAAAATTGGAGTTCATTCAATATGCTGATCAAGAATGTATTTCCAAAGGTAAAATGCTAGTTCTTGATGTGTGTACTAGGTGGAATTCCATATATAAAATGCTGGGATCTGCATTACATTTTAGAAAAGCATATGAACGCATGAAAACTCGTGATTTAAATTTTAAAAATTCTCCTTTACATGAAGATTGGGAAAAGGCTAAAATTGTTCACAAGTTTTTGGAAACATTTTATATGGCAACCAATGCTTTGTCTGGAAGCAAGTACTGTACAGCAAACATATTTCTACGTGAAATTTATCGAATTCTAATGTTGCTGAAACAGACTACTCAAGATGTAAACTCAATCCTTGTGGATATGGCAGATGATATGCTTTTCAAATTTGAGAAATATTGGCTTGAAAAGGAACCCAATGTGTTGCTCTCTATTGCATTTGTTTTGGATCCTAGATTCAAATTTAAGAATCTGAAATTTTGCTACAAAAAGATATATGATAGTGCTTTGGTAGATTTTATGTTGGACCGTGTTAATAGAGAATTGCATACTCTTTTTTAGGAATATTCTAAAACATATGAAACTTCAATGCGTGAACAAATATCGAAAAAAAGAAAGTGGGAAAACAGTGAAGCAAGTGGGAGCAGCAAAGATGAATGGAATTTTCAAAGCAATTATATGGTTGAATTTTATACAATTGAGGATGAGGAAGATGACGTGCCTAAGAGTGAGTTGGATGCTTATTTGGAAGAAAAGCTCTACCCAACACAAGTTGATGAAACAAAAGACAACTTTAATATTTTGGACTATTGGAAAAATGTTCAAACTAAGTTTCCAATTATGTCTATTATGGCTAAAGACATATTGGCTATTCCAGTGAATTCAGTTGCATCTGAGAGTGCTTTTAGTACTGGTAGGCGTGTTTTAAACAAGTTTCGTAGTTCTTTGCTTCCTTCTACTGCTGAAACACCTATTTGTGCTCAAGATTGGATTAAAAGTAAACCCAAGGAAATTGATTTTGAGCCAGAATTTGACTCTGCCTTTACTGGTTAGTATTCATATGTTAGCAATGAAATCTTTTTTTATTTTATTAATCATTAACTTTTCCCATATATACATGTGTTTGTTGCAGCCGGGTTCAATAAATAAAATCAAAAATTGCAGTGCTGAGATGGTGATTTTTAATGTAATTCTTTAATCTTTCATGCTCTCATTTTTCTATTTTATTATTATTATTTTCTAATTTGTGTTGGCTATGTTGATGAAGGTTTGGATTCCTTATTCTGGCTGTAGTGGCTATGTAAATGGAAGCAGGTAATAAACTTTCTCTCTCTCTCTCTCTCTCTTTTACTTTCATTATTGCTCCCGTTTTTCATTTTTCATTTTACATTGTAGCATGGCCTGCTACTTAAATGGTTGGTTACAAATGCTTGTACCTAAAACTCTTCTGAAGCAGCTCAGTCTCAAGCTTCAAAATGGATGGTTTGTTCATGATTAGTCCCATTGGTGTTTATTTTTTGATAGAATTTGTGAAGGGTTTTTTTTTTTTTTGGATAATTCTAGGTACATTTACATTTCACTTTGCTATATAAGTCAAAGTATTATGTCTCTTTGGATTTTTTTTTTAGTTTTATTTTTGTAGCATTGCAATTTTGGGAATGAAAAATTGAATTAATGGATTTTTTAGGGGAGAAAAAATTGCTATTCGGGCTCGAGTTGGGCCCGAAATAGGCCCGAGGCCCTTTTAATATTTCGGGCCAAGCTTGAGTTTAAATTTTTCTAATTTTCTCTGGCAGAGCTCGAGCTCGAGCCTATAAAATTTTAAACGGGCCGAGCTCGAGCCTTGCAAAGCCCAGCTCAAAAAGCTCGATTGATGGGCCTAAGCACAGCACCTCCAGGGGAGGGAGAGTGCAGCACCGTTGGGGGAGGGAGAGAGGAGCGCAGCGTCGTGGGGAAGAGAGAGGGAGAGAGGGAGAGAGGGAGAGCGCAGCGCCGCAGGGGAGAAGCGAAGCGCCGCAGGGGAGAAGCGAAGCGCCGCGGGTGGTGAAACGCCGCCATGTCGCGTTTTGGAGACGTGACAAGCCTTGTTGTGCCTTGGAGACGCAGCACAGTGTGTCGTGTTTTCAAAATACGGCACCATCCACTCGCCGCCACGTGATCATATCGTGGGTTCAACCCACGACAAACATAGATTAGATCCGGAATTATTTTACTCTCAGGATTTTTTTAAAATTTTTTTTGGTATATTTTGGTACAAAGCTCGCCCGGGTAGAGTGTGACTACTTCCAAATGGACCACCTGCCCCAGTTCATGAATCCTAGTTGAGAAAGACACATTATTCATTTCACAAGGTCAAGATTGGCTAAAAGTCCCTTTTAGAAAATCTGCAATGATATGATTATTTTTCTTGCAGTGAAAATTGGGGATATGCAGTTCAATCCTCAGAATCTTACTTGAGATATCTTCTCAAGGAGAGGCCCAAAAAAAAAGAAAAGAAAATAAAAGAAATAAAAAATTGTTAAAAGGTCTCTTTTCCAATTTGTAGTAAGAAATGTGCCTATTAAATTTAAAAATATATATATATAAATATATATATATATATATATATATCATTAAAATGATGAAGTAACTGATCGCTGCGTGGTATAATTTTATTTAAGATATAGGTTTACAAATTTTTAATATTCATTTTAAATAATAATAATAATAATAACAAAATTATGGAATCTTGAATTTTTTAATTAAAAATATCCTAAATTTTTATTTTAATTATAAATTATTAATTGAACTTTTTTGTCCAAAAATTCCAAGAAATATTGAACACATGATCGTTACAAATGTGACAATAATGCATGTCACCTACGTCACGTGAAAAATGGTTGGATTTTCAAGTTTTTGGACAACTTGCTTGAGCAAGTTGATTCGTAACTGAGATGTTTGGGGGACAACTTGCTTAAGCAAGTTGATTCGTAACTGAGATGTTTGGGGGGTCCCTCGATCAGCGTTTCGCTGTCTACATCTGATTTTTCATTTCCTTAATAATTGTGATGCCCTTATGATCAGTTCTTGCCGGTTCATGTGATCAATCTGTGTTTCTTCAACACGTTAAGGATCATTCGAATAATAACTAAAAAGTTAAAAAGTTAATTTTGTCCCTACCCATCATCGACTCTTTGCGATTATTGTCCGACACTAATGAAACACTAATGAAACGAGTCACTAAAATTATTTGACGCTTATGCTTTCTTGGAAAGTTAAATTAAGTAATTAACGAATTAGTCGTATTTTTTAATTAATATGATCAAATAAAAAGATAATAAATACGGCAAACAAGTGGCTAAGAACAGCCCAACCTAGACCAACCAAAACGAGGCCTAGAAGGGAACAAACCCACCAAACATAACAAGAGACTAAAGCAAAAAACCAAAACCGAAGGCAACAAAATCAAAACACATCATCCTGAGGGAAACAACCGACCAAAACTTTGAAGAAAAACAACAAAAACCAGTAATAAAGATCACCCTTTAGTAAAAATCCAACCACGTGATACATGCTAACGCTGACTGAGACTCTCCTCAACTTCACCGGTGCTCTAGATGCCAAAACTTTTGGCAAGTAAGCTCGAACCCCATTGAAAGGACTTGATCATGACTGACCCAAAAATCCCGAAGTGCCTCCGATCTCCTTCGGTTCTCATATCTACTAACTCTAAGTTAGAACCTTCAACTTGCCGCCAAAAATCATTGGCTTGCTGACAAGAATCTCCGTCGTAGACTCTTGACTGCGCAAGCGTCTCAGCGGTGGTGAGAGATGGCTAGATAAAGATAGAAGGGCAAGAAACCCTCCCAGGGAGAGATTTTTCTCTGGGCATGCTTGGTACCTTGTAACTTTCTCCAGCAAAATTCAAAATTTGATGATTGAGAATTTCATTCCTGAGCTTTTAAGCTCAAATGCAGAGTTATCGAGCTACCGATTTTCAATTGAAAGACCATTTTGTTTCTATTTTTTTACATCCCAAAAGTTAGGAGTAGCATATTTTTCATTTAAAAAGAAAAAGAAAATAAAGGGTAGATTACTCCTAAACAAATGACGGTCTTATTACCAAATTTTGAGGAAGAAACAAAGTTTTGATAATAAAATAGCAGTATTCATTAGCATCTTTCGTTATTGTTTTCTATCTTAACACAAAATGCAACAAAATTTCCCTTTTGAAAAAAAAACGAAAAACAAAGAAAGAAAGAAAAAAATCCAATCATGACTATGGTCTACCAAAGGTCCTAGGTGTTTGATGATGACCCACGCAGAACGGTCTGGAGCCGACCAAGTTTAACCAATACAACTTTTCATCGTGAAAGGCATAGTTGTCATTTTAATAGCTATAAGCTCAAGTATCTGATCATCCAGGTCCTTTTTGAAATAAATGAAAAGTTTTTGCAAGTACATCATCCGGATGGATAAGGATAAGAAAATAGAAAACGATGACATGATTTAGATCGTGTAGTAGATCCATTAAAACTAGGGCAGCCCACAAAATCTGAGGCACTGGAACCTTCTTCAAAAATAATTATGATGTTGGGTTGCTGAATTTTTCTGGGGGTTTGAAGATTTTATGTGCAAATACAAAGAACTGAAAACTCAACATCAGTCAGACAATGTCAAGCTTCAAAGATTCGTTTCAAAAGATGTCGATGAGTTCACTTCAATACGCCTCGATGCTTAACGATCAAGAATTTATGAAGGTTGCAGGGCGTCTACTTAATTTGGCTGCCACAACATTTAACTGTTTCCATTTTGTGGTTGTGGAATCATTTCTTCTGCGCTCCCTGCACGGTAAATTATGATAAAAAATTCTTATTTAAATTTCTTTTTTAAGATTTTATGTTTAAATATTTATAAATATATATATATATATATTTTTGTAATTTTTATTACCTTTATATTATTAAAACAAATCATTTCTGGTACAAACACCAATAATAATAGAAAATAAATTCTAAATGCCCAAAAATTTTGAATGAGTCTTTAAATTGAAGTACATTCATGCACCTTCTAAATTTTTTTATAGCGTGGATAGAAAACATGTGTTAGAAAAATTTTAATTTTTAATAATCTAATTAGAATCGGATTTAATCAAATTTAATTTGATTATTAAATACTGATAATTTATGAAAGGAATAGATGATGACAATTTTAAAATAAAATTTAAATGAGTTAAAATTTAAAACTTTTAAAATATATAATACGAGAGAAAATTTAAAAATTTAGGGTGTAGATACATTGTTTTGCTTATTTTATTTTTAAATATCATATAAATCTTTTTATGATAGAAGATATATACATTTCAAAATTTTAAGGTGGCTATGGCACCCCCGCCCCCGGCACAAAAACGGAAATGGGAAAACGGAAACGGATACGAAACAAAACGGTGAAACGATATTTTATAAAAATATAGAAAATGAAAACATGGATAAATATGTAAACATAAAAAATATAAAAATTTTTATATAAATATTAATTATTTTTCAAAAATAATAGAATAACTATATTTTATAATAAAAATAAAAAATAATCAAATATATAATTATTAAACATAAGATAAATAATATAAAAAATAAAAATTATGATTAAATAAATAAATAATATATTAAATACGAAAAAATATGTAAAAAAAATATAAAAAATTTCGTATAAATATTAATTAATTTAACGTGTAAAAACATTTCAGAGATTAGAAACGTTTCGAAAACAGGAAAACGCTAATATTCAGAAATTTCCTTATATCATAGCCCCCCAACAGGACTACCATGTAACCCAAATAATAATAAAAGCATGCTTTTTTTTTCTTTTTTTTTTTGGCCGAATGAAGTTTCATAGAAATCTCGTGTTCTACTGAGAAGCAATTTCTTTTATTATTTTTTTATTATTATTTTTTAAAGTCATGTGAAGCAAATTGTTTTTTTTTTCATTTTTATTTTGTCGAATTGTTGTGCCAAAGAGACAAAATTCAAAAATTGCATATCAAAAAGATTAAAGAAGAATAAAAGTGCCTATTCATTGGTGAAACATGTCAGATTTATCAGAATTTATTCCGTTTTATTGTCCAACATTCAATTTCATTCTTTTAAAAAAAAAAATTGCAAATAAATTTTAAGAATATCATGAAATTAATAAAATATTTTCAATTTTTCCTTTTTAAAAAAAATGAGAGAGAGAGAGAGAGAGAACTATTTATAAAATTTCAAGATTTTTTTTTGTTCAAAATTTTCAAGACTTTTTAATTTGCACGAAAAGAATTAGAGAGAGAGAACTATGTGATCAAATTTGTTTGCAAGTTTATGTTTTTTTTTTATTATACAAAAATTCGAATCTTGAATTTTAAGGTTGATAAGGGAAATTGTGATCACCTGACTGTTACGTTGAGAACTTTGCAGATCCATGTGGTTAACAAACATTTAGAAATGAATCTATTATTGCTTAATAAACAATCTAAACACCATAGAACATTGACCCGGTGGTTATGGTTCCCCATGGGACTTAAACCTTGGGTTCGAAGTTCGAACTATGGTGCCAACACACGCACAGAATCAACAATAAACAATCGAAACCAAGAGGTAACACGAGGATTGGTCAATTGGATAACATTCTTTAAAGAAGTACATTTTAATTCTAATAGTTATTTTGGTCTATTTAATGGATATATAAGGGAAGTGTTACCCTTCGTTTTGTAGTGTTAAATCTACGAATCTTCTTTGAAAAAAATAATACAACACAACTCAGTTTATTTTGAGACTTATTTTTAGATAAATCAACCTTATTTTTTTTTAATTAGTTGAACGAATAAAGACCGATTATAAATAAATATACTTATATAAACAAGAATGAACCTTTACATTTTCTACCGACATCTAGTTTTTTTTTTTTTTTTTTTTAACCAGGGTTTGGTCACCACCCAGTATCAAAAGTTTTACTCCGACTAATCTGAGCCGATCGTTGCAGGGCCCTACACGGGGGCAGGACTCCCAACGCTAGCTTTTTTATGCCCCTGGAGGATCGAAACCCTAACCATAGTTAAAGAGCGATAGTCCTCGAACCAATTACGCCGTCAGACATTGATTCTACTAACATCTAGTTAATTTAGAGATTGGATACCGATACCCTTTAAACAAAGTTTTAGATTCAAGTTTTGTGTATAATCAAAACATACAAGTCAAGTTTTGCCTCTTAAGAACTCAATCATATTCAAATTGGATTTAGTCGAGTCCAACGTGATTCGGTGATTAAAAAAGAAAAAAAGAAAAAACACTTTACTTTTTTTTGTTACACAGGATTTGAATTCCGACTACAAACTTCGCTTTTTCTAAAATAGTTTGAGAAGTCTCCAAGGGGACAATCTAGTAGTCACAACCCCCTCCCCTAATCTGATAATTTCAGTTTTGAATTTTTGTGTAACAAAAAAAAAATAATAATAATAGTTTGATAAGCTCCTTTTGCAAACTGGGCCAAAACCTTTAGCAAACTAGGCCCAGCCTTTAGCAAGCTTCGCAATCCATTTGAAAATAGGTGTCTTCTTTTTTTTTGGTACAGTGAAAATAGGTGTCTTCGTGGGCTGCCCAGTGGAGTCGAAATTGGACCAAATGAACTATATTATTTGGATTAGCTGGAATATTTTTTGAGATATCCACACTAGGGGAGGCCCAAAGAATGAACAGTATTTCTTAAAAGTCCTCTCTTTGGGATTTTATGTAACATACCCATACGTTGAGCTGAGCATAGGCCCAGACCAAAATTAACTTCTTAGATAGGCCCAGCGAAGGGAGCAGCTAGGTCTTGGACACAGTTCTGGGCCGGCGACTTTTTTTTTTTTTCTCCGTATAACCGATCGGTATTCGAATCATATTATAACTAATTCGATTCAAATATTGTTAAACTCAATTTAAGAAAGAGCTCTCTCAAAATTTAGCGTGCTTATCTACTAAGTCAAATGTTAATTGGGCCGACGAGTTCAATTATTTTAGAGCAATTCGTAGAAATATGGAAGGGAAATCATGTCTCAAAAGAGCTCGGAGACACTATTTAAGGAAAAAAAGCATGATAAAGATTTCATCTACAGATAGAGATTTTGAGGGTATACAATATTTCACATATTATATATATATATATATTAATATATTTTTAAGAAAATTATGCATGCGAACATGAAACCTTGATAAAATAAATATCAAAGCCTTGCATCTTGTTTGAACGAAAATGCAATCTTTGATAAGGAATTTAGGGTCGTTCTACCATAGGCGTGTAGGCATTGATACTTACGTAGGTAGCTCTTGAAGGTTTAGGGGTACAATATGAAAGCCCTTGTGTTTAAGAGATTTGAGGTATATCACGCTAAGGCTTAAGAGTACAACATTAAAACCGAAAGTATTGAAAATATGGCACATAAAAGCTATAAATTATGTTGCACGAAAATAGAAAAGAGGAAACAAAAACGGATATGAAACAATACGAGAAAACGACACTTTGTAAGAATATAGAAAACTGAAACGTAGACAAATGTATAAATATTAAAAATATAAATATTTTTTCTAAATATTAATTATTTTATAAAAATAATAGAATAGATATATTTTATAATAAAAATCCAAAATTATTAAATATATACTTATTAATAATATAAAAAATTATACTTAAATAAATAATTAATTTATTAAATATAAAAAATTTGTAAATATAGAAACTATAATAATTTTTGTATAAATATTAATTAATTTAACATGTTGAAATGATTGAGAAATATAAATATTTTCAAAATAGAAAATATTAGTGTCGGGAAATTTTTGTATGACTAATTTTAGAAAAGAAAATTTCAAATTTTCTCATAATGATCAGCATTACCATAAAGCATCATGAGAATTTCTCAACTCAAAACTTCAATGCCAAATTAATTCATTAATTAATTAATCCAAATATTTGTGCAACCTCAAAAATATCATCCTTTTGTTATCCTATTATAATTCCATACAAGAATTGATTTTTTCCATTCTAACTCACCCCTTTAACATTTAATTCCAAATAATAAAAATGGCCTGTTTAAAACCGCCAGCCAAGTCCCCTAGGGGAGGCCATTCCTATCTTTTCATCTCCTCATTCATAAAAGGTAAGAATTATCTCGCAAGTCTATAATTTTTTTTTAATTTTATCATTTAATAATAATGATATATTTTATAATTTTATTTATATTATTTATTTTATTTTAGTATGAGCGAAAATTATGTCACTATGGTCAATAAATCAAGGGTATAATGGTCCATGAATGGGGACTTACAAGTTGCGAATCAATGGAAGATGAGCTAATCAATTTTTTTATACATAAAAAAGTTTAAATTCTAAATTTTTATAAAAAAATTAAAAATATCAATTAAACTATAATTTATTGATATGATGAACTAATCATAAGTGTATGATCTATCAATCTTGGTGTTTCAAAACTATAGTCCCGTGTTGTTGCCAAAAAAAAAAAACCAAGAAAGGCACATGGTGTTTGAAACTTCAAACGATGGCATACGTACCACAGATTTTAGTTGAATTTGCTTGACATGGTGTCTGAAAGCCTACCATTGTTGAACTTCAATCGGCAGGATAGCCACCCATCCTACCAACATAACCACCAATCACTTTTAAACACATTTCAACTTTAGAACTTCTGCAAAATCATCAAACTATTAGAAATTGGGAAACTTCATTCCAATTGCGAATGTCATTACGACCTGCGCGTGCTTGAATACACACAAATTGGGTATTAATCAACTAATCACTTCACTAATTGACTAATTAATCTACTAACCACTATTAACCATATGGTAAAAATGGTATATCTTTTTGCCAACTAAGTTAAAGTCATTGAATATGACTTTCACCCTAGTATCAGTATCAATATATATAAAGAAATTTCAATTGCTGAGATTTTTATTCAACCATGCCAAATTTAGTTTGTTGACTCTTTAATTGTAAATGACATTATTAAAGAAAGCAAAAATAATTGTCAAACACTTGGAGTGTTGTTCCCGTTTTGTCATTTTACACAACCTTCCATCTTACATTCACATTCTTGGTACAAACAAAAATCCTTAACATTTGGCATGGCAAAGGAAAAAAGAAAAAGGGGAAAGGAAAAAGGAAATCCTTACTATTTGGGAGAGGGAGAAATCCCAAATTTCTGGTGGGGAATGGTATTTTGCTGGATACCGTGACGCCAACAAACAGGCCCGTCGTTTTGGGAAGTGTGAACTAAATGAAAACGTGTCCTTTTGAAATTCAAAGAAGACGGCCTCAATCACTTTGTTATCAACTTGATTAGCGATTGCAGGGAGGTGGTGTGTTTAAGATTTACGACATCGTCCGAAACTAAGAAGACGATGGAAAAATCTTGGTGTCTTGTTTTCTTAACAAAATGCCAGATTGATGAATTTGGAGAGGTGGTATATAGTATTACGTACAGGACGATCCACCATTTCTTATTCAAAACCCATCACAGGTTTTTTAATTATTATGAGAAATCAATAGAAATTTGACATTACATATTTAAAAAAAAAAAAAAAAGGAGATTATGATAAATTTATTAAAAGTAATATGTAGATACATAATAGAGGAAGGAGAGACTACAAATATTTAAATAATCACAAATTAAAATATTAAAGTCCACAAATAATCATAAATTCACTATTATGTGATGAATAATTTTTTTCAATAAAATAGATTAATTATTGTATATCTCTAAATTCAATGTATCTATTAAAAAAATTAAAATATTAAAATACTTTGTAATTCCATAAAAATATCTGGCTTAGTCTCATAAATGATTTATTTATTATATATTTTTTCCAACCCCAACGTGACAAATAAAATAGAATCTCGTGGTGCTGGATCACAAATGGATTTCGTTTCAGAAGTGGAAATAAATATTTTAGCCACAATGCGCCGGTGAAGACTCGTGTCGATCGAAAGCGCGAAAGACTTAAGATTCCCATTTTACGATATTACGTCTTTCTTAACCCTTTTCAGATTGTTGGGAGAAATCAAAAAATTCATAGATACAAGAAAGTGATTTTTTTTTTTTTTTTATTTCTGGGTCGTCCTCGTATGATTTTTCTCACAATTCCTTAACTTGTGGATCGCCGACATATTCCAGAATCCATAAAAGTCGCAAGAGTCTCTCGCCCCACTTCGTTAGTTACACCACCCAGAAAGTATGCTCTCTCTCTCTCTCACATAACCCTGATGATGTTTTTATGGATATATTTTGTTTTTATGTCTACAATCCCAGTCTGTTGAGAATTCGATGATGTTTTCTATAAATTTGTTCTTCGTTCTCTTGGTTTCAGATGTTGTCCCGTGTTCAATTCTATGTTGTCCTGCTTGCGTAGTCGCGTTGGCTCTCTCACTCTCTCTGCCCTGTTAGAAACCTAGTTTAACTTTGAACATTGTAATCAGAATTAATGTGACATTCTCTTCATTTTACTTGCAAGGATGTTGACCTTTTTCTTTTTTGGGTTCCTTTTTGTTGATGAATTTCAGTTAAATTAGAAAAATAGTTTTTGTGGGATTTGGAGCACAAAGGGTCTTTTATAGAAGGCAACCATGGCTGAGAATGGTAAAGCCATAACTCCTCCAGCTAAGCTCGAGGTTAGTAATTTTCTTTGTCTTTCAATAGCTAGTGTACAGGGTCCCCCCCCCCCCCCATAAAATTAAAATAACTGAGAGCAATTGGTGATTCGGCAGGGAAAATTTGCTGCTATGGTTGTTTGTTGGCTTCTCGGAAATGGGTGTCTTTTCTCTTGGAATAGTATGTTGACCATCGAAGATTACTACACCTACCTATTTCCTGTAATTTCCTTTTCTCCGTTTTCCTTTATACCCGGTATCAAAGTTTTTGTCTTTTGCACTGATTTTGATTGCAAACACTGTTAACTTCTTACCGGGTTGTAAACAAGTCTAGTCAAATTGAGCAAGGGGAAGTTCTTACTTGGCTCGTCTTCTTAATAATCCCAAGCCAAGTCAAAATTCGTTAAGCCTTGTTCAAGATCATCCATTGGATGGACGGAGCTGTGATGTCCCCAACTAGTCAGGGTCTAGTCGGAGTGAGGCACCACCACATCACCTTGTGGGGACTGCTCCATTGAGAGAGAGAGAGAGAGAGGGAGGGAAAAAATGGGGGTAGAGGGCTCTACAAGGTGATGGAGGTCGCCTCTCATGGCACACGCTGTGATTAGACCAATGGGGTCCAACTAGGTGAAATCGCTACTCCAACTAGTTCAATGTGTGGAGTCGAATCTCAAAAATGAGTCTTCTCTTTAAATGAAATTAGACTTATTTGTTCCAAGCTTGGTTTGTATTTAATAGATTACCATAAAAATCATGTTCCGGCACAGTTGAATAAGCTAAGCTGAGCCTCAATCTGGTAAAGTCACAAGCTGCATTGCATTGATGAGGATAGTCTTTTCCTCTATACTAATACCTAAGGTGACAGACAATGCTCATATAGTTTAAGCAATACTATTGCAATTATATCAAACAATCAACGAGGTTGTGTCTAATGTTGTTCAATAAAAATGCAATTATATCCATGATGAAACTCTGAATGGGTTCTCTATCTATGATGCATTTGCATAGGATTGTTTGTCTTTCCGATTCCCATTGTCTCTTGTTGTCCTTGCCGCATGGAAGTGTATTCTTTCTTGTTAGTAATCGGATTGCTCAAACAAATGATTTCATATTTTTTATCTTGTGTAATGCAGCATTATCACCCTTCAAGAGTTCTGACACTTGTGTATCAACCATTTTCTGTGGGATCACTTGCCATACTTACTTACCATGAGGCCAAAATCAATACTAGAAAACGTAATTTATTTGGATACATCCTTTTCTTTGTCAGCTCTCTATTGGTCCTTGTTGTAAGTACATGTTTTTTCTTTTTTATTTTAATTATGATTATTATTATTTGGTGCTTATCTCAGTCCATCTGTTGTTTACTGTGTCACAGTTGGATTTAGCTACATCCGGTAAAGGAGGACTTGGAACATATATTGGCATATGTGCTATTAGTGGTGCTTTTGGAGTTTCAGATGCTCATGCTCAAGGTGGGATGGTTGGAGACCTTTCCCTCATGCGACCAGAATTCATTCAGGTTAGTATTTTGTGGTTACATTTCATTTTTAACAAATTTGAACCAAATTTTTCTTTTGAATTTAAGGTTTAATCTCCATTTTATTTTCCTTTTCCTTTGAAATCATAGTCCTTTTTTGCTGGATTGGCTGCATCAGGGGTTCTTACCTCTGCTTTGAGGTTTATTACTAAAGCAGCTTTTGAGAATTCCCGGGATGGTCTTCGCAAGGGAGCTTGTATGTCAAAATTCTTGGCTCCATCTCTATCAAGGAAAACGTTCTCTGCATTATATTCCAAACAGAAGTTTCATTGCTTTGTTTAATGTCTGGCAATGTCTAATTTTTGCATATTTCTTCAAATGCAGTACTCTTCTTTGGAATCTCTGCATTTTTTGAGTTGCTTTGTGTATTTCTCTATGCCTACATCTTTCCAAAGCTTCCAGTCGTGAAGTACTATCGTTCAAAAGCAGCATTAGAGGGGTCAAAAACTGTTTCTGCTGATCTTGCTGCTGGTGGGTTCAAAACACAACCAGATGAAGAGGTATTTTCTGTTTTCATTTCTATCAAGCAATCCTAACAAATGAAGGGGAAAAATGTGTATTTATTACAGAGGTCCTTAAATCGATGATTTTGCAATTTATGCAGAATGACAGAAATCCTAAGGAGTACGACAGGCTAAGCAACAAAGAATTGCTGATTCAGAATTTTGATTATGCACTCGATTTGTTTCTCATCTATGTGTTGACATTGTCCATTTTCCCTGGATTTTTATCTGAAGACACGGGATCACACCGCTTAGGTTCATGGTGAGTTCTTTTCTATGACTACTACAACTAGACTAAGTTGGAGTAGATTAAACCTGTGTGAACTATGGCTCTATCCCAACTTTGTTGGGATTGATACAATATCTATTTCGATTGTTATTCATGTTTGTTTGGTAAAGTATCTCACTAGCTACCCAGTTGATCTGATGATCCCAAATTCATTGGAGGTTCATGAAGCTCATCAAGGTGTAGGAAACAAGGTCTGAAACAGGGGATGAAGATTGCACGTCAAAGGATGAAGAAATCCCCCTTTGTGCAGCTAGTGCTGCAGCGGTAGCATCCCACTGCCGTGATGGTGGCTTGCATCACATGGCAGTATTTACTGCTGTTTGCTGTTTTCTGCTTTCTTCTCAAGATGCTCTCATCATTGCAGTGGTTCATTGTTTTGTGGATTGGGTTTCCAAACTAGAGTATAAATACGCCTATTCACTTCTAGTACTCGAAGGGTGCCAAAATTGAGTGAGTTTAGTGTTGAGAGCATTAATCGTGGTTTTGTGATCTTCCTTGTACTTTTCTTCATAGTACATTTTTTTCTCCTCTTCTCCGTTGATTTTTTCCCATTTAAGTTTTCCACGCAAAATTCTTCTGTGTTCAATTGTGTGCTTGGTTTCAGTATTTGTTTTATTGCTCGTTACTTGATTCAGTTTCTTATTCTTGTATGGAAAATCACAACATAACTACCTAACACTCGTCCTTAACCTGATCTTGGGATCAAGTGTTGTTTGTGACATCTCATTTGGAAAACATTTATATAGTTTATTATCAAATCCAAGAATGTTCTTGGTCTGATATTGACTGAGCATTTTTAGGTATACGCTTGTGCTGATAGCAATGTATAATACATGGGATCTTATCGGAAGGTATGTCCCAGTGATCGAAGCCATCAAGCTAAAGTCGCGGAAAGGACTCACCATTGCAATTCTTCTCCGATTCTTACTCATCCCAGCATTCTATTTTACCGCCAAATACGGTGACCAAGGTTGGATGATTTTTCTGACATCCTTCTTGGGGTTATCTAATGGGTATTTCACAGTCTGTGTCATGACTGCAGCACCAAAGGGTTACAAGGTATGCAAGTGTTTTCCATTTTCCAATATTTGTATTTGATAACCATGTTAAGGGAATTTTCTACCCTTTTGTTTGTTGATGGTTGCCTCACAAATACCAACCATTCAAATTTTACTAAGAAAAAAAATATTGAAAAGTTTGAACGATCCACATGGCTATGGAGCTTCAGGGATGACCTATCTTAAGGTGTACAAGAATGCTGTTCTTCCAACTCAAACCTTTGAACTAATTGGGTGTTTTTAAACCAATTTTTTTGGCAGGGACCAGAACAAAATGCACTAGGAAACATCCTGGTGTTGTTCTTACTAGGTGGAATATTTGCAGGAGTTACGCTTGACTGGTTGTGGCTCATTGGAAAAGGCTGGTAAAGATTTTCTTGTCTACATCTGCTTGTGTTTCCCCTTTAACTATTTTATTGTGAATTCAAGAGCTTAGGTTTTTTCTTATTCTTCATCTTCAAGAAGTGTGATCAGTCACCCTTTGTAAAATTGGAATTTCAGATTGTGTCCAGTATGGTAAAGTGACAAATAAGAGTTTGGTCTATTCAGTTTTTGTGTTCACTATTGTGTGCATTCTACAAATTGCTGGACCTTTCTTCTGCTGCAATCTATGATCAGCTAGAAAATTGTGGGTTGGAATCAGAACGGCTAGCTCAATTTCAGGTTGAGTTTGATTTGTCAAAAGAATTAGTTCAAACCCAGCTCGAGTTTGGGATCCATTTTGAGTTTATTCAAATCAAGTTATTTGGCCGTATTTAACATCACTATTATTAAGGAGAACATAATGGTAGTTTAACTCTTCATCAGTTTTTTGGACCAAAATTCCTTTTAAATATTAAAATCTTTTTCTTTTTCTTTTTTTTTTCAAAAAGAAAGTAAAAGGCAAAGGGACTGGATGAAGTTTTTATGAAAAAAATAACTGATAATTTTTCCATTGCCATTAATAGATTCTTTATATCATATTTTTCTCTCAATTTTTTTTTCTCTTAATTCATTTTTATTAAATATATTTAATTCTTTATGCATGTTATTCTTGTATAAACTACGGGAATTCTCAATTTATAAAAATAGCTCATTCAAGCTCAATGGCCAATCTCTCTCTCGCTCTCTCTTTTATGTAAAGAAAAGAGACGTATAAAAGCCCAAAGGCCAAACTCAATGGAGCAGACTGCATGAAAGTATTGCTAAAAGAACATACATGAAAGTATATACACGTGCGTCTGTGTTTGTGTGAGAGAGAGACACGGGTCTAAATATTGCTAAAAGTCTAGACTTAAAAGCTATTGTTATTCATGGATGTGTGTGCTTGCACAAAACTGCTTTTTGTGGATTCCACTATTTTGTATGTTGGCCTAACTCCTAATGTGGCCCTTTTGTATTTCTATGATCTTAAGATCTACATGCTCTGCTTGCACTGTTACCTTCTCTTTCATCCAGTTGACATCTTTTCACCCAGACACAGAGAGAGAGAGAGAGAGAGAGAGAGAGAGAGAGAGAGAGAGAGAGAGAAAGAAGTGAGAACAAACATCCAACCGCAATTCTCTCCCGATAACATGTGAATTGCCCCTTCCAAAAATGAACCCAAATTTTCCAGCTAGAGAGCAGTACCTCGTGATAAAGACCCATTTCATAATTCATTTAAATTTTCCCTCGGAGGATGGGACCCCAATGCCGTTCCTTTTTATCAGATATTCCTCATTAATAAGCGACCAACATACTCGGCCATGGGAAACCAACCCGGCACTCGACCTTTTCCAACAATTAGACTTTATTTGAGACAAGCATTTAGGACAGATTCCACCTCGTTATATGGTACCATTGATTTTTACAAATCATACAATTGATGGTGCTTTTCTAAATTCCAATAATTAAATAAATATTTTTTATAATAAAAAATGACTGCTCCCAATCTCATATGCGTCAATTAGCGAGAACACCGTCATTTGCCTAAGTTAAAGGAGAGGCATCTTTTACCTCTGGATTATCACAAGATTAGAAACCAAAACCCTAGAAAAAGACGGACCCCACCTTTGTAATTAACCATTAAGTCATCCTCCCTATGGCAGTTCTAACTTTTTTCTTTTTCTCCCTTACTTTTTTGAACTGTTCTGTTCTGCAAAAATACGTAATAAACGGTTCGAATTATGATTTCTACTGTAGATGCTTTTGCTGATTAGACATCCTAAATAAATTCCTTTTTTTTCTTATAAATCTCTCAAAGGGAGATTTAAATTTCACATTTTTAAAAAATATTTTAAAATGCCAAATTGTAAGCTAAAAAGAACATGATTCAAAGAGATATATACGAAAATCCAAAGAAATAACTTCGCAAAAACAAAAATTGAAAAGGGTTGCGTAAGGTGAGACCTCCTCGTACTAGCTGGCAAAAGCAGTCTGAGAAACAAGCTGAAAATTTACAGTAAGGAAGCCAATATAATCCCATTTTTGTCTACTAGTTTCACGTCACGTGACCTCTAAGCCAAACAAAAATACAACCCCCAAAAATAAATACAGAGTTGACCCATTAGCAGAAGAGATAAATCAAAATGATTAGGGGCAAAAATGGAAAAGAGAAGAAAATAGTAGTCGGTGAAGAAGGGGAAGAGGACTCGGCATCCCTGAACTGGAGAGAATCGACGGCTAAGGGCATGTTCTCTTGATCAGGACTACACTTGGACTCGTGGGGTGGGTGCGCACTGTACATGATGGCGCGCAACACGGCCGATACTGTTGGTATGTACGCCGTTTTATTCTTTGCTAGCAGCCACGTCAACCCCATCAGCTGGCAGTCCCTGTTGAACATTCTGCTTGCCCTATCTTCGTCCGGTGAGGTTGTTCCGTTTTTGCCCCCACCTTTTAGCTGCATCAACGATCCATAGAAGGGCGCTTTAGATATTTCGCTTTCGGGATAAGTCAAAAGGGAGGTGTTGTTAGGGGTAGTGCAGGGAATTGACATGTAATGATCAAAGGGTTAGTTTTTGGGAAAGAGACCCTAGTGGAATGACCAGATTGCCTATGACATAGTGGAAGGACCAGATTGCCCACGACCTAAAAGGAAAATGAACCTACAAACAGTTCACAATAATGCAAAAGGCAGGAGAAAGAGAGAGAGAGTGTGTGAGAGTTGTTGCATTGAAGTGGAATGACCAGATTGCCTATGACCTAAAACGAAAATGAACCTAGAAACAGTTCATGATAATGCAGAAGGCGGGGAGAGGGTGAGAGAGAGAGAGAGAGAGAGAGAGAGAGAGAGAGAGATGGAGAGAGTTGATGCATTGTGGCGTTAGGGGAGAGGTCAGGTTTTCAGAGGGCCTACCAGAATGAAAATGGTTTGTTTCATAAAAGGGCAAAAAAAGAGCCATCCACAATTGACCTTTCCTCTCTCTCTCTCTCTCTCTCTCTCTCTCTCTCTCTCTCTCTCTCTCTCTCTCTCTCTCTCTCTCCAGGGTATGCAAATGCATGTGACCTTTTTTCAAAAGATCTTTTTTCTCTGAATCCTTTTCATCCATTAAAAATACACCCTTTTTGTGAATGATTTCCCAACGATTGCTCACATTATTATACATTTTTGCGAATAAAGTTTTATACCTCGAAAAGATTTCATAGTAATGGATGAGAACCAAAAAGATTACATACTAACGAGTCCATTGAGAGACATATTAATTCATTCTCCTTAATCATGAAAATAAACATTTGATACATTACAGAAAATACTTTAATTGAAAAATGGTAATACCCAAATGCATTTTCAAAGATACATTATATAACCATATATGTACACTGAAACAAGAGCATAAAGTTCAAAATAAAATTTTTATATATTTTTCGAAATAATGCCATTTTGGGATAAAATAATTTCGCCCAATAAGATCAACTTCAAGCACTATAGATTTGAATAACTTTCTTTAGAAGAAAAAAGAAAATTATTAGAAAAAGAAAAAATGTTTAATAAATATAAATGAGGTTAATGATGTAAAATCACAAGCAAAAAGACCGACCTTCTCCAAAGCACCGAGACACCTCGTACAGCCGGAGTACGAGGAATTCCGGCAATTGCGCTCCAAATTCTTTACGGCCGCAGTCGGAGTCGCATTCCGATAACTCGAAACATTAAACGCCGCAGGACAGCTCAACGAGGTAATCTGATGAAGCCGAATCCCACAAAAACACAAAATCGCGTCGCACGTAGAATTCGGCTGAGGAATATGAATGTTCCTACTCTGGAGTGAAGTCTGAAGCGAATTCACACACTTCTGAGAATCGTCAGGCATCATCGGAAGATCCGAAGAGGCAGTTGAAGAAGGAGCTGAAGCCGGGACTTGGAGTGCCGACCGAGCATGAGCTGCAAAGAGCCACGCGGCTAATACCGGACAGCACCGGCTCCTGTCGAGGTTTCGACCACAGGCGTCGTTGACGCCGCCGAAGAGCTCGTCGGAAAGGTCGAGACGGCAGATTTGGTTTTCGGTTTGAACGGGGATTGCGGGGACAGTGTTCGGAGAAGGGTAGTCGCCGGGCTTTAGTGGCTCGGAGAGTAAGCCGGCAAGTACGAGTGAGGAAGTTAACACGCTCGCGTAAAGTAAAAGAGTGAACCACGTGATGATTGTTGAAGAGTTCTTCATTTGCCTGTGTTTTTTTATTTATTTTTTTTTTTTTGAATGAGTAGAGATTCTGGAGTACTCAAAATCTCTCTTTCCCCTAACTTGAAGCCTAGAGAGAGAGAGAGAGGTATTTGTGAGCTGATTAGTGAAGTATACTGGTGTTTCTCTCTCTAAAAAAACAGGATTTGTTTTGCGTCTTCGGTTGAGGGAGAGGAAATCCAAATCAAAAGGACGGGACGAAGGGATCCGTTTGGGTTTGTGTGTGACGGGGATGCCTCAAAGACTAGTTATTCTACTAGTGATTACTTATATATATTAAGATTCGTTTTTAATGTTTTTATATAAAATATGAATTATTGAATCTTGTGTAATTGCGCGTGTGGAGAGAGAGGAAACGAACGTTTGAAGATGGGGCCAAGAGAACAGAGGAGATTCGTTTGGGGAGCGACAGAGTTTTGGTTGGGTGGGGTTGAGTGGAAAGAAGGAAAAGGCTGTTCAAGGTTTTGGCAGGTATGCCTATTCCAGATCAAACGATCAATTTTCCAACTCCTCTGTTTGTGATTTTTTTTTCTATACAAAAGTTGGAAATAAGATTTTTAAATAGAAAGTTGTGAACTGTTTATATTTATAGTATTCTTATCTTCATTTAATATAATTCTATTTAAGTGTAATGTATATGAGCATAAAAAAAGGAAAAAAAAAAAAAATATATATATATATATATATATACAATTTATAGTCAATAAAATGAAATTAAATTATAAAAAGTTTGTAGAGTAAGTGTAATGAGTTTGATTTTTTAATTATTATTATTTTTATATTAACTTATTTATATTTATATTTTAATATAAAATCTTTAATTTCATTGACAAATAGGGGCAAATGGGCACGGTGAAGGGACAGCCACCCTCTATGTATATAATTTAAAAATTATATTTTGAATATTGTTTTTATTACAAAATACTATAATTCCGCCTCAGATTACAATTTCAATTACATTATGTGTAATATTTTGTTTCTGAGGTAAATTACTCATTTGTGCCTTGTTAATAAATTATGTCGAAGTAGTATTCTTCAAATGCAAATATCAGGCATGTCTTTCTCTGACGGCCAAAATGGCTTTTTTTTTTCCCTTAAATTGAGACCCAAAAAGTATCTTCAAAATTAAACTAGCCCCAGAGAGAGAAAGAGAGATGGAGGCTTTAGTTTTTTAGAGAAGAGGATGGGGCTCTGTCGAATGGAAAGAAAAGAAATGTTCTCCATGGTTAAAGTGGAGATCCGAAGTAAATTGCACTACCCAAAGGTCAGAGATGGTCACGACTGTCCGACTGCTGCCGCCATTGGTGATGGAAGTCGAGAAATTTCTCTTGTGCGGCTGGATCCAAGAGTGGGGCAAACACAGAACGGGAGAAGGACTAGAGACGACGAAAGCAAGCTAGAAGAAGACAGCGCCGAGGAGGATTTGTTTTTTTTCCCCTTTTCTGAGATGCGAACCGCTGTCGTTTCGCCTATTGCAACCATTTCTTTTAGTATATGGATAATTATAAATTTCGACTTTTTCATATAAAAGTAGGGAAGAAATCATTTTTGTTTTTGGTTATTTGATTCCTAAATTTTGAAAACGAATCACGAAGAGACGCTCGAACTCTACACCTTCTGCTGAAACCAACTGAATAATACAAATGGCAAACCTATTTTTCTGACAATTTTTATGGTAGACTAGAAAAGGATAGGTTGGGGGCGGGGGGGTTTAATAAAGAATAACTTACGTATGATTTGCTTGTACTAGAAAATCTCTTTTTCTCTTAGAAAAGAGTCGATTCAAACCACAAAGCTTGGGACCATTTTTGCTCAGCTTCAGCATTTGGAAATAATAATAATCACGTGGCTCTCATGTATTCTTCTCCCTACCTTTCAGCATTGTGATTCAGATGAATAACCATATTAAAAGTTTTCTCCGATAATATTGCAAAAGAAATGAGAAATTTTTCTTTTTGCTTAATTAAAAAAAATTCGATTTAACTACTGTGAGATTCAATTTAAAAACGGTATTTTTTAATATTTATTTTTCATTCTCAAAATTTTAATTCAAAATTTTAATTCAAAATTTTAATTAATAGAATTTAATATTCTATTACTAAATTCACAGTACGTTGATACAATATTTATTTGATGATAAATCATAAAATACTACAACATAATCAAATTTTTATCCTATTAAGTGAAATTTGATAAATTGATCTTTCTACGTCACTATTTCACATCGTATATTCATCTATATGAATTTTTTTATATAATAAAAAATAATAAAGTAAATGACATTATTTAAAACATATTATGTGATTTTGAAACATTAACGGCTAAAAGTCTAACATAACAAAATTCTCCTTGAATGCGATTTCTTTAATTGAAATATGATAACGTTTACTCTTCAATAATTTGAATGAGCAACCAAAAACCGTTATATCACATTTTTCTAATTTTTTGTGAAAATTTTTCCATATAAAATTAATTACGACAAGTTAATTTTCTTTCTTAGTTTGATTTAGTATTATACTTTTTTTTTTTTTGAGTTAAGAATGAAAGGACCGACAAGAGGAGATATATAATATAAATACTTATAAATATCATCTTATCTCTTAAAAATTATAAAGTCATCCTTTAAAATTATAACATTAAATTCTTTTTGTAATAATATAAATTTTTATTTTTGTCCCTTATTAATGTACTTTTGTAAATTATACAACAATAACAATAACATGAATCTTAATCCCAATATTTAGAGTCGGCCATTTGAGAGACAAGAATGAGAATTTAAAATAAAAAAAGAAATAAAAATAAATTAAATTAATAAATAAAAGGAAAAAATAATAATAAAATGAATAGATAAAAAAATAAATAAATATGATTGTTTAATTTGTGCAGATTCTTTTACACCATTCATTCCTATCCAATGTCATCCTTTCGTCTAAACTCTTAACTATCATGTCTTTACGGATAATTTATATCCAAATTTTCAGCGGTTTATCTTTACGTTTTATTAGATTTCTTATATTCAAGTTTTCTACTCTTTTAACCGGTGCGTGTTTAGATCTTCTTTGCACATATCCAAACCATCTTAGTCGACACTCTTACATTTTTTTCACAATTGAACTAATTCCTAACTTTTTCTTAATCTCTTCATTTCTAATTCTATTTTTTCTAGTTTTACCACACATCCACATAAATATTCATATTTCTGCTACCGTAATTTTTTATTCTTGTTATTATTTAATAGCCCAACATCCAGTACTATATAATAGTGCAGGGTTTACTGTGGTTCCATAGAATTTTCATTTCAAATGTAGTGGTATCGTGCGTTCATAAAGAATTCCGGATATTTTTTTTCATTTTATTCAATCCGCTTGAATCATATGATTTATATCTCCATTTATATTTTCATCATTTTGAATAATGGAATCAAAATATCTAAATCGTTCATTTTTTGGTACATTTTGTCCATCTAACCTAATCGTTTCTTCATTGTTCTGATCATTGTTGCTAAACCTATATCTCATATTTCAGTTTTTTATTTATTCAATCTAAACCCTCTGGATTCAAGTGTATCCCTCCATAACTCTGATTTAGTATCAATATATTCTCTAATTTTATCAATCAACACTATATCATCTGCAAAAGACATATACCATAATATTTTATTTTGAATATTTTTTGTGATTTCGTTTATCATTATTATAAAAAGGATGAAATTTAATACTGAATTTTGATAGAGTCTAATGTTAATGGAGAAACTTTTATAAATTATATATTTAATATAATAGATAAATACATAATATAATATTTGATTGGTTACGTGATATCGTAACTAGCTCTTAATTCTCAAATGTATAATGGCTTAGCTAAATGGCCATAGTAAAGAAGTATTTTTTTACTGAAAAAACTTTTATCGTCAATTTTTTTCCTAGTTAAGTAAAATTACTATTATTTTTATTCTAAAAAGGTGATATTATCCTAAAAATGACCGCCAATCTCCTTGAAAGTTGAAAGGAACAAAATAGGACATAGGAAAAAAGAGTGGGCATTTCTGGGATTTGAATTACGCACTTGAACTCTTTCCGGCGGCATGTGCATGTGTATGACTGAAGCGTGTGGATAGGTACCAAAACAATCCCTGAGACGGGAGTCGTGCGTGACAGCCAAAGCACTCAGGCTTTTCACAAGAACGTTGATTTAATTTGTGTTAATTTCTCCGTATAATAAAAGAAATGGTTTAAGTATATTAATTTCTGTTAATTTTAAAATCATATTATTATTAATTCGATTTAAATATTTATAAGATCTTAATTGGTAAATGACTATCTTAATATAATAAATTTTATTTTATTAATAAACCTAACAGTTCATTCTGTTAGATCGATCATATATTGATAACATGATCGGGTGTTATTATTGTAATTTCTCTTTTTATTTGATCAATCTTTTTTATTACCGGAATAAGTAAGAAACCCAAAAGCCATTTATTGTCGGCCCGATTCATGTTATATTAACGCCTCGTATTATTCGGTATATTTGTATTTTTATTTCCTTGTTTACAGATATACTTAATTTGAATGTAAAAAATAATTAATACTAAATAACAAAATATATCTCGAACTTGTCATCAGTGAAAACTTTTTCTTGTTTCAAATTCCTAGGCAATAGAGGACATGAAAATAATGGAGTCCACCCACAGAATACAGAGAGGGAGAGAGAGAGAGAGAGAGAGGGTGGACGAAGACGAAACAAAAAATTATTAATCAATCAAAAAAGTGTCTTTGCGAAAAGCTGACACTTGGGGACTGCCGGTGGCATTTCTTACGAGACTTCAGCGTTATAACTTTTTCTTTAATTCTGGGCAAGTGTTTGTCTCCAGCCCTGTACTCTTTCTATTGTTTCTTTCTTCTTAGGCATATGACGCCAATTTGCTCACCCTCCCCCAATTCTTTTTTAGCATTTTCTTTGAAGTTTTGGGCCTTCTCAGATTTCCCAAAGCTCTCCTGGCTAGTGTTTTACTCTTCTTTTAACCACACAAAGATCTCATATTGTTGGCTTTATATTAAATATAGAATTTTAATGACACTATCATATTATATAATTTTAAATTATTTAAAATGATTATATTAAAAAATCTTAATTATAGTGTGAAAAATATAAGTAATTCTCATTTTAAGACACAATAAAGTGACTTTTCAATCATGTTAACATCATACGGCAATACGATATTAATATCATATCAACTTACATTGAAATCATTTTTATGTAAAGATTTGATTTTAAAATTAATTCTGACCAATATTTAACTATTCTATACAGAAAAAAAATACAGCACTAAGTAGTTAATTAAAAATAATTTAAAAGTGATTTTAAAATCAAAATTACTTATATTTTTAAGATTATTATTAAAATTTTGCAAAAACTTTTCATCTTAATCAGGAAATTAATCTAATCTTCGCCTGTTTTCACCCATACTCGGAAGTTTGGACTTAGCTATCCGAGTCGTCTCGATAATATTAATATATATATATATATATATATATATATATATATATATATAGATATGCATTTTTAAACCACAAAGGGTGTAATTTATGAGTGAAAATGATAAAGTATGAACTTGAGAAAAAGGTGCAATGATGTGTTTTGGGCAGGGGGTTGGTTTCGACGACTTTCAAGTTAAACAAACAAACCAACGTTTTTTTTTTTTTTTCACTATGTCCTGATAATCATCCGATATCTAAGATTTCATCCTGATTAATTCATATTGACCTAACTATCAGATCTTATTTGAGAAAAAGGTCTTTTAATATTATTTTTTTGGTGTATAAAAGAAGTCAAATTACTGATTTGATTAAGAAATAAAGATATTTTTTCTATTACCCAAATAATTGTAGATACAAACAAGCTAAAGTTGTTGTCCAAAATAGGACGACATGGCATTGCTTTTGCTTTGTTGTTTGATAACGGAGACAGAGGCAGAAGCATGCAGTTAAACCTACGTTTGTTGTGTGTCATTTCAGTCGCTTCTCCTTTGTTGCAGGTGTGATATGAAATTTTGCCCGCAAAAGTATGCCTACGCGGACCATATAAAATTAGGTCCAATGTAACATTTCCTTAGAAATTAGGATATTACTTTTCAGGTTGGAAATGAATCGGGTAAAAGTGTCAAATTTGATTTTTTTGCCCGTAGTTAGGTAGTTCAGTTCCTGTTCAATCAATCTACAGTCAACATAATGGGATAGATATCAGATCCTATATAATCAATTCTTAAATTTAAAAATCAATTCTTAAATTTGAAAATTAAGAATAAAAAAATTATATCAAAAAAATTACTCCCTTAAATAGGGCTTCGTAGTGGTTTAAATTGAATTAGTCAAACAAGGAAGATTTCATTCATAAATTTTACTTTTATTTTATTAATCTAAATAAATCATATATATTTTAATCAAGTCGTTGATTTTGATTCATTTTAACCAAATTCTCTTAAATAAATTGATTAAAAATATAAAATTTCAATTTATTTATCAATTGAGTAGACTTGAATCTATTTGAAAAATTAAAATTGTTTATATTCAATTTAATCATTCACTAACTAAATTACGCTTGAGAATAGACCAGGCCGGTTATCACTAGGACTAGGCTCGAGTAACTATTTTGTGTTTGACCCGACTTGACCCAAGAAAATCCGATCAATAGCTACTTTTACCTCGTTTTTTTTTTCTTTACAAAGATTACGGCTTTGAATCTCCCTATATAATAAAAAAATATATATTATACGATCTATTTGGACCGATTCAATTAAAAAAATTATAAAATGATATACATTGGTATTAAATTATATCTATCTAAAAAATACGAACTCTATTCAAAATAAAATATATTAATTTTCTTTCGTTAAAAAATAAAATTTAAAATTTTACCTTTCTAAGGATATTAATTTAAAATTCTCTCTTTCAAAAATTTTATCCAATTTTTCTCATTCTAAAAATTAATTTAATTCATATTTTCTATCTCTAGATGTATTAATTTTAATTTTTTTCCTAACTAAAGGTGCAAATTTAGTTTTTCAATTTCTAAAATAAATTACATTTATTTAATTCATTATTTTATTTTTAAAGGGACAATGTTTTTAATCTCTTGAAAAATGGGTATATTTTTTTTCCCTACTTTTACCCCCACATCCACAGTAGGAAAAGCATTGCACAAAAATAAAAAAGAACAAACAAACAAACAGGACAGATATTGCTCGGATTTGGTGGTCTGGGATCTTAGCTAGTCTGATGTGCCACTAGTCAGTACGACAGAGGAGAAGCCATTGTGCTTGCTAAAAACAGTATCAGAGTGACTAGAGCATGCACAAATGGCGGTATCAGGGTAGCCACATCCTTCTCACCAGAGGGGGGGAAAAAAAAAAAAGAAGAAAAAAAAATGGGTAATCGCGCCCCTCGTTATTTATCTATTTCTTTCCACTGTCTATCAATCTCTTTGCTCCGGGGATTTTCTGTGGTGAATTTTATAAAAACGTGGCCAGCTGCTTTCGATTTCATATGCCATATGTTACTTCTATCATCTTTCAGTAAGCAGAGTAGTGTTGCACGTCTCAAAAGTTAAAAGAACATGGGACAAATTTATAAATAAGTAAATCAATAATAATTTTTTCTTTTCTTTTTTTTTTTTTATACAGGTTATTGATACTTAGAAGGTTGATGGCAGTTTAATCGACATTCAAAGTATATGTTGAGAGATCTTCCTCTTAAATTAGATCGATAACATTTAAAACAGATTAATTAAAATATGTTGAGAGATCTTTCTCTTAAATTAGATCGACAACGCTCAAAACAGATTAGTTAAAGGTTATAAAAAAGAAAAGAAAGAAAACTATAGTCCACTGATTGGCTGGATTTGGCTTGTTCATGGAAAAAAAAAAAAAGGAAAAAAAGTATAGTGAGGAAATATACTTTTGAGTTTCTTCTAACATTTCTGAATTCTTATGATTAGAGCTGCTTTTTTAGATAATATTCACTCTATAATCATCTTAGATGCATTAAAGAACACTATGAAAGACAATTAAAACTTAATCTGGTTCAAGATCACACTGAACCCTTTTCAAAATTATTGTCTAAAGAACATCAACAGAGTCGATAGCCTTAAAGCAAAACAAAATCTCTCCATACTCATAATCCAACACCCAAAGTAGAGCACTTTGGATATTCACCTAAACAATGTTACTTCTAGCATTCATAAAGCAATCAATCAATAACTTTAACAACTTTCAACTATACCTAAAAGCAAAAAAGGAAAAAAGAAATTATTAGAAAATCATAATAAAGTGGACTAGAAAAGCTTGCACTATGAAAACTTTATAAAGGCAGGCCACAACAAAACAAGAAAGCTTTCTTTTCTATTGCATCAATCAACCACTCTAATCTGCTAGCTAATGTGCATACCCCACGAGAAAATCAAGACAAAGTGGGACTCACATGAACTGTAAAGACAGGAAAACATAGCATTCTTTTCCAATGATTCATATGTTTATGACATCTTATCCTACATTATTGAAAACAAAGAACTTTGAGAATCTAGAATGAGTACCTTTCAATCCAGTGATTATTTGCTCACACGGAGGATCTTCTGATTTGTCAATCTATATTGGACAACAAAGTTCTGTCCCTGGAAAATAGCGTTGTTAACTGAAAATTAATAATTAAGGTAGACATCATTAAGTGCTTGCCTCAACGAAGATAATTCAATATCAGACTTCAGTTAGAGCCCGAACCTAAAAAGTGGGATGACCCTACAAGGTTCAAGCAATTAAAAGGACACCAACAAAGCATATTGCAAAAGGCTACATGGAGACAATGCTTTCACTGTTTGAACATGAACTGTAAAGAAGAATAAAGAATTTGGAGGTTGATTAGAATAAAGATTATGTCTTTGTCAGCTAGCCAACAGTCTTAAGTAACATAGAAAGCCTTTTGCCTAATTGAACGACTCACCTTGACCTGGGAGAGCAATAGCATCAACAGGAACCTAAGAGAAGTCGGAAACAGTTGAGGGGAGTCGATGACATTGTTGGTAAATGCTGGGAGAATCAACTGCACTCACCCTTTTACCTTCAGCTAGGTTCAACTTCTACTGGTTATAACATTTGCTTCATTGTTGCACCTTCGATGGAAAAAAATCAAAAACAACTGCAGCAGCAAACTGACTAAGGAGCACAAATGAATAAATTGGTAACTAACATATGATTGATTGACAGATTGGATGCAGTAACAAAACAACAAAAGTCTCATTCAAGTAATCAAAATGGATTTGCATTTACGTCTTATTAGACAAATAATTTACGTCCTAAAATACAAAGTGCCAACCTTAATCACAGGGATTAATATATTGGCAATCTCACATGACATAAAACATAAGTATAGATTGAATAAATTAAATAATATGCATCAGATTTTCCCCTACTGACACGGGCAAGAAGTCATCCATCAAACTGGTAACATGAAATTATTTGTAAATACATTTCCCAAATGAAGAAGAAAAGAAAAACAGACTACAAATCAGCACTTATCAGTATATCTTCTTCTGAATTCTACGAAATTTCACTACTTTTGGTTTGCCAGAACCAAGAAAAGTAGGATCCTGAGATGGAAACATTAGTGGTCTTAGGCCGGTTGAGAACAAAAGGAATGATAACTTAAGGCATAGATACATACATGAAGTAGACGTGAAGAAAACATGTTGGCATGAGTTATTTGATCCAAATCCTGATAATACATATCTGATCCAAATCATTCACCACCTAACCACCCCTGCTGACATTGCAACAAAAAGTTCTCTTTGAATAAAAGAACACCACATACACAATATTGTCAGAAATAAGCAAGCCAGGTGTACAAACTGTTGTAAGTTTTGGGTTTGTTTCAATAATTAATAAAGTTTGCTCAAGTACTTTGTGAATAAATTGCAGAGACTAAAAATGACACGTTTATGTAAAAGTAACAAAAAGGGTAATTTCACGGATCCATGACTAAAGCAAAACAAAATTTCACCAGTAGTCTTTGCAAGTGCAGCCACCTTTCTTGAAAAGGTGGAAACGAATTCGATCTCTAACAATTATTTCCCGATCATATATTTTAGAGATTAGTTTTGTGACATGATGGCAATCATTACAGACCCGTAGGTTCTTCATTATACGGATGGCAACCCCATCAGCTAAATATAATAATCCAAAGGCAATAGCCAGCTTCTCACTATGGCGAGCCATTGCACTTTCTTTATCTTCCTCACTAATGTCAAGCAAGACCTCACTGGTGCTAGGGATGTATCCTTCCAATCTCAATCTCTTTTCAATTTCCTCCCACTTGGATAGTATCTCTTGAATTTGTAGATGCGAATTATCTCCTGCAATGAATTCATGAACAGTTCCATTGATCTCTATTGAGCTACAACCAGCTACTTTAGTTACCCCCCTCTCATCTATCAATTTCCTCAGTTTCTTAGCATCTTCTTGCCTACCAGATGCTACATATATGTTAGCTAGAAGCACATAAACAGCTCCATTGTCCGGCTCCAATCGCATCAAATTCTTTGCTGCTTTCTCTGCAATTTCAATGTTATGGTAAAATCTACATCCAGCCATTAATGAACCCCAAACAAGAGCATCAGGTTCCATGGGCATGGTGTCAATAACACTTTTAGCCTCATCAAGTAGCCCATTGCGAGCCAAAAGATCCACCATACAACCATAATGCTCAATTTTATGCCTAATCCCATACTTCACGGTCATGGACTCAAAAATCTGACGGCCCTGTTCAACTAGACCAACATGAGTGCAAGCACAAAGGACCCCAATAAAAGTAATATCATCCGGAACAATGCCAGCCCTCTCCAAGTCATGGAAAAGACTGAGTGCTTCTTTGCCCCAGCCGTGCATCGCCAATCCTTTAATCATGCTAGTCCAAACCAACAAGTTCCTCTCACGCATCCCGTTAAAAACTTCCAAAGCCAACTCCACTTCTCCACACTTCGTATACATGTCAATCAAGGAAGAGCCCAAAAACACACTCAACTTCACCCCATTAGACTTCAAGTAACCGTGAACCCACTTCCCTTGCTCTAGTGCACCCAAATGCGCACAGGCCGCAAGCACATTTACCAATGTCACATCATTGGGTTTCACATTAGCAACTTGCATTTCTCTAAACACTCCCAGTGCTTGCTTAGACATACCACGTTGAACATAACCCCCAATCAAAGCACTCCAAGAAACCACATTCCTAACAGGCATTTCATCAAACAACTTCTCAGCATTGTCCAAATCACCAATTCTTAAAAGCGCACTTAGCATAGTGTTCCAAGACACAACATCTAAGCTCTCACTACAGTCAAACGTCAATTTAGCGTAATTTACATGACCTTCTACAGAATAAAAATGAATTAAACTGTTTATGACATAAACACAAGAATCTAAACCATGCTTTACGATTTGCCCATGAAGAGATAGACCTTGAGGTAGCGAAGAAGAGGCTTGGAGGAGGAGAGGGAAAGTGAAGGAATCAGGGGAGACGGAGGAGAGACGAAGTTGCTTGAAAAAGCGTAACGGGTTGGTTGAATTGGGTAATTCTTTTAAGTGGGCTTTGATGAGAGCATTGAAGAAGAATGTGGTGGGGTGGTGGAGGTTAGAGAAAAGGAGGGTTGCATAGTGGAGGTCAATGGAGTCAACAGTGGCGGAGATGGTGAAAAGACGGCCATGGAGAGTGGTGTCGCGGTGGAGGTGGCCGGTGGTGGTTAGTTGGCCATGGATTTGCTTGATTTGCCTGAGGTTTTTGCATTTCTTGAGGAGGTGATGGAATTCAACGGTCATAAGATGGCCGTACGACAAACCGATGAGTAGTTTTGAGAATTCGTCCTTTAATAAAATTTTTATTTGTTTTAAACATGAAAATATTTTATTAAAATGAAAAATTAAAGTAAATAATAATATTATTGATAAATATGCTAAATGAATCAAATAAAATATTAAATAAATTAGTAACATATTTTAATTAATTTGTTTATTTAATTCATGTAACTTTTATTTAACATCAATTTTTTTATTGGTCTTTATCGGGACTTTACCCTATTAGTTCGATTCGAATATTATAGGACCCAACAAAGAATTGAGTTTCCTAAATCCCATTTTTTCATTATCATGATTTAAACTCGAGACTGCAGCATTTACCGGTACATCCATGAGAGTTTGGTTTTAATTTTTTTATTATATAAGAATTTGAATATGGAATTATCATGTTGGGGAGAGAGATTATACCATTAAACTGTTCTCTTGGGGACAGAGTTTGGTTTTATTTAATAAACAAATCAATGTTTAGTTGGTCCAGTGACCAGACACAAGTACCCACTAAATAAGGTGTTAGGTTTGACTTTTGTATATAATAAAAATAAATATCAGAAAAATTTTATCACTCAAAGGTTCAACCGAACCAGATTTAATTGAGTTTAAAACAATAATAGGATTATGTGGTTTATGCCAAAAAAAAAAAAAAAAAAAAATTAATGTCCAAACAACAGGCTAATCTTTAATCCAGTTCCAGCCCAAATGGACCCCCAACTCTACCCGAACCCAAACATTTCTTAAAGAAATTTAAGGCCTCCACTGAAAAAGCCTAGGAAGAATCCGTCATTATCTTAGGAAAGGACTGGCCCACTTCAAATCCTCCTTCAAAATCTTTGGACTTAAAATGTAATGCCCTCATTCAACGGATGTGTATTCGGTCCTTTTGGGCTTCGCCCACCCAAAATCCATCTGATAAAGTCCAAACTAGGGCATCCTCATAAACCCAACTCTCGATAGCATTTAGTTTTCGGAAGTATATTTTGATAAACTTTGTAATGAAAATCTACTCACCAAGGGAAAAAATAAAAAATAACGTTTCTCTATTAGAGAATAATATCAAAATCTCATAATAAAAGATGCAAGCACATCTTCGACAACCTACTCACTAATGCTGAAAGAACATTAATGCAGGCAATACATTTTGCCAAAGACATGTCTCTAGCAGCTGAATGAAAACCCAAAAATATCCCCAAAGGAATAATCTAGTGGTATAAACCACTCTCTCTCAATCTGCTGATTTCATATTCAAATTTTTATATAAAAAAAAAAATAAAAATCCAAGAACACCTTTCATCAACCTAAGTAGGTTGATTGGACCCCCGGCTAGAGAACATGCACAAACTTATAAGGGACTCTACTAGCAGGTGGGTTCTCGACTATACCATCAATGTAGAAGTCACAGACAGTCTAAAAGCTGAGTTATGTGGCCTCGGAGAGGGCCTAAGACTAGCTCAAGCAAACGACCTCAGGAACCTGATCATTGAAGTAGATTCTGTAACTCTTGCCATTTACCTGAACAAGGGAGTCCTAACCACCCACCCCCTTACTTAATTATGAATGCCCGTAGATCTCTTATTTGATTCGAAAATAATTTGGAAAGAGATATCTAATAACATTATGAGCATAGGTAAGGAGATTTTTGGTGTATTTAAGGGTCAGGTCCCAATAGGCAAAAAATCATGGTGGTGGAATGAAGAAATTCATACGGCTATCCATACCAAACGAGAGTGTTATAAAAACTTTAAAACTAATAGTAGTAGCAATGCATAGGACAAATGTAAAAATAAAAAAAAGATGTGAAAATGAGTATCCAAGAGTCAAAGAGTAAGGTGTATAATGAACTATACAAGAGATTGAAAACTAAAAACGGAGAGAGAGGGATCTACAGAATTGTCAAATTAAGGAAAAGAAAGGGTAAAGATCTAAATGGTGTTAGATGTATTAACAGCGACACTAAAAATATACTTGTAAAGGATGAAAAAATAAGAAAGCGTTGGCGTGATTATTTTGACTATCTCTTTAATGGTAAGAGTACAACATATATAAAAAATATCGAGATACATGTAGAAAAGATTAATATAGATTTTAAACGTAAGATTCGCTCTCATGAAATGAAGGAGACTCTAAAAAGAATGAATAATAATAAAGGCATAGAACCAGATGACATTCCTATATAAATGTGAAAATATTTGGATGAATTTTGTATTAAAGTGTTAACAGATATTTTTAATAAAATTTGACAAACAAAGAGAATGTCTCATATATGAAAAAAAAGTATAATTGTACCGCTATAAGAATAAATGAGACATACAAGATTGCTCCAATTATAAACGAATTAAATTTATAAACCATCACTACAAAAAAACCAGCTTTTAGCCACAAATTTAGCGACAAAAATTTAATAAAAATTCGTTGCTAAAACGTTAGAGACGAAATTAGCGACGAAAAATTTTTCGTCGCTAATAACGCGTCGCAAAAATTTAGCGACGAAAAATTAGAAATTCGTCGCAAAATTTAGCGACGAATAATTTTTTGTCGCTAAATTCGTCACAAATTTAGCGACGATTTCCAAAATTCGTCACAAAATTAATTAATTAATTAATAAATATATATTAATATTTTATTTTATTTAATTATTTTTCAAATTTAGCAACGAATTCCGGAATTCGTCGCTAATTTTGCGACGACTTTCGGAATTCGTCGCAAAATTAATTAATTATTTAATAAATATATATTAATATTTTATTTTATTTAATTATTTTTCAAATTTAGCGACGGATATAAATTCGTCGCTAAATCCGTCGCTAAATTAGCAATGAAAAAATAAATGCGCTCCCGCCTGAACCCCACCCGCCCGCTTGCCGGAGCCAGTATCCGCTCGCATGTTCGCCCGAGCCGGCGCCCACAAGCCCTCCCTCGCTTAATTATTAAAAATGTCTACATTTTGCTCCCACCATGGTTCGAACCCTTGCATTTCCGTAAACGTTTAAGACTCTGTAACCATCAAGCTAAATGTTAGTATCTGTTATAAGTTTTTTTTTTTACTTATTATCTTTCTTCACAAATTTCTAATAATAATAAAACAATATAAAACAACAATTTATTATAAAATAATAAAATATTAGTTTAAAATAAAATAATAAAAGATATAAAAAAATAATAATACTATTTTTAAAAAAGATAAAATAAAAATAAAATATAAGATATTAATTAAAAATAATAAATGTGATAATTATATTAAAATAAAAAATAAAAAATATATATTAATATTTTTTTTTATTTTTTTTTAAAATTTTGCGACGAATTTGAAAATTCGTTGCAAAATTAGCGACGAATTTAGAATTCGTTGCAAAATTAGCGACGAATTGAAAATTCGTCGCAAAATTAATTAATTATTTAATTAATATATATTAATATTTTATTTTTTTTATTTTTTTTTCAAATTTTGCGACGTATTCCGAAATTTGTCGCAAAATTAGCGACGAATTTCTAAATTCGTCGCAAAATTTATTAATTATTTAATAAATATATATAAATAATTTTTTTTTTTCAAATTTTGCGACGAATTAGAAAATTCGTTGCAAAATTAGCGACGAATTAGAAAATTCGTTGCAAAATTAGCGACGAATTTAAAATTCGTCGCAAAATTAATTAATTATTTAATTAATATATATTAATATTTTATTTTTTTTTTCAAATTTTGCGACGAATTCCGAAATTTGTCGCAAAATTAGCGACGAATTTCTAAATTCGTCGTAAAATTCATTAATTATTTAATAAATATATATAAATAATTTTTTTTTTCCAAATTTTGCGACGAATTAGAAAATTCGTTGCAAAATTAGCGACGAATTTAAAATTCGTCGCAAAATTAATTAATTATTTAATTAATATATATTAATATTTTATTTTTTTTATTTTTTTTTTCAAATTTTGCGACGAATTCTGAAATTTGTCGCAAAATTAGCGACAAATTTCTAAATTCGTCGCAAAATTAATTAATTATTTAATAAATATATATAAATAATTTTTTTTTTCAAATTTTGCGACGAATTAGAAAATTCGTTGCAAAATTAGCGACAAATTTAAAATTCGTAGCAAAATTAATTAATTATTTAATTAATATATATTAATATTTATTTTTTTTTATTTTTTTTCAAATTTTGCGACGAATTCCGAAATTTGTCGCAAAATTAGCGACGAATTTCTAAATTCGTCGCAAAATTAATTAATTATTTAATAAATATATATAAATAATTTTTTTTTTTCAAATTTTGCGACGAATTCGAAAATTCGTTGCAAAATTAGCGACGAATTTTGAATTCGTCGCAAAATTAATTAATTATTGAATTAATATATATTAATATTTTATTTTTTTTATTTTTTTTTCAAATTTTGCGACGAATTCCAAAATTTGTCGCAAAATTAGCGACGAATTTCTAAATTCGTCGCAAAATTAATTAATTATTTAATAAATATATATAAATAATTTTTTTTTTCAAATTTTGCGACGAATTCATAAATTCGTCGCAAAATTAGCGACGAATTTCCGGTCGTCGCTAAATTAGCTACAACTTTTTTTCGTTGGAAATTTCGTTGCAAATAGCGACAAAAAAAGTTTTCGTCGCAAAATTCGTCGCAAAATTGAAACGAAAAAAATTTGTCGCTAAAGTTCGTCGCAAAAAACGTGTTTTTTTGTAGTGCATACCATGAAATTATGAGAGAGAGTAATATACTATAAATTGAGATTGAAGATAAATGTATCTCAAAATCAATTTAGATTTATATCAGAAAAATCTATCATAGAAGTAATCCACTTCTTAAGACATTTGATGGAAATATATAGAGTATAGAAGAGAGACCTACATATGGTTCTAGAAAAAGCATATGATAGAATTCCTAAAAACTTACTGTGGTGGGCGCTGATGAAAAAAGCGATATTCTTGAGATATATTAATTTTATTAGAAATATGTATGAGTGAGCTTTTACCGGCGTAAGAATTTACGGGGGTTTGAATAATAGTTTTCCCATTAACATTAGACTCCATAAAAAATTGGCATTAAATCCCCTCCTCTTTACGATAGTGATAGACAAGATCATAAAAAATATTCAAAATAAAATATCATGGCATATGTTTTTCGTAAATGATATAGAGCTAGTTGATGAAACTAGAGAGAGTGTTAGTACTAAATTAGAGTTTTGAAAACTCACATCGGAATCTAAAGAGTTTAAATTGAGTAAATTGAAAACTGAGTATATGAAATGTATGTTTAGCGACAGTTATAGGAATGAAAAAAAAACGATTAGATTAGATGGACAAGATATACTCACAACTGAACGATTTAAATATGTAGGTTTTATCATTCAAAATGATGACAATATAGATGAAAATATGAATCATAGAATTCAAGCGGGTTGGATGAAATTGAGATGCGTATTCAGAGTTCTTTGTGATCGCACAATACCATTACATTTGAAGGGAAAATTCTATAAAATCATAGTTAAACCTATACTATTGTATGGTACTGAATGTTGAATTATTAAATAACAACAATAACAAAAATAACAAAAGATGGTCGTAAAAGAAATGAAAATACTTAGATAGATATGTGAAAAAATTAGAAGAGATAAAATTAGAAATGAAGAAATTTATAATAAGTTGTGAGTTAGTTTAATTGTAGATAAGATGTGAGAGTGTCGTTTGAGATTGTTTGGGTATGTACAAAGAAAATCCAAAAATACACCGATTCGGAGAATCGAGAATTTAAATATAGGATATCTAGTAAAATATAGAGATAAACTATTGAAAATTTGGATATACTGTAAAAACATAAAACTCAAGGGTTTAGAAGAGAAAATGATATTGAATAGAAATGGATGATATAGAAAAATCTGGATAAATTAAATCAATATATTTTAGATATTTATCTATTGATTTTTTTATTTATTTTTATTTTATTTTTATTTATTTATATATATATATATATATATTTTTTTTTATTTTCCTTTTCTCTATTTTTTTAATTTATCTCTTAAATAACTGATTCTAAATATTGGAATTAAAACTTAATTTATTATTGTTATTGTTGTTTGTTGTTGTTGTTGTATATCTTTCATTCAAAATACTTCTATCACCCACATGTTCAGAGAAAGAAACTAATGCGCTGACCGCATGGCCAGCCTGGGTCACTTGAGCCCTCCAGGAATGCTGGGTTCCATGGTCCCCGCAACTGCATGGAACTTTTACTGCACGACTCGCTCTCATGATCCAAGAGAAGGTGAGGAAAGGAGTGTAAAAGGCCATTAAAAGTTGCTAGAGGAGGGCCGGCAGTTTCGCATCTTTTCTTTGCAGACGACTTAGTGCTTTTCGCAGAGGCAGAACATCTTAACCTCAGTAATACCTCGCTTGTCTTAAGGAATTTTCAGGTGAGAGCGAACTTGAGGTTAATCCGACGAAGTCTATGATTTGGGTGTCGCCCAAAGCTCCTAGACACCTAAAATCCTCCCTTACAGCCTGTAGTAAATTTGTGCTCACAGAGAATTTGGGAAGGTACCTCGGTGTGCCTACTATACATGGAAGAGTCGATAAAGACTTCTACCATCATCTGGTAGAACAGGTCCAGAACAAGCTGAGTGGGTGGAAAGCTACGCTCCTTAGTACAACAGGTAGGAGAACTCTCATTCAATGTGTGACTGTTGCTATCCCGGTCTATGCCATGCAGTCAACTAAGCTTTCGGAGAGTATTTGTAAGAAGCTTGACAAGCTGAATCGCGATTTCTTATGGGGCAGCAACGAAGATAGGAGGAAGACCCACCTTGTGAACTGGGGGGATGTCTGTGATCCTAAATGGAAGGGAGGCCTGGGATTGAGAAGAATGAGGGAGTGCAATGTGGCTATGATGGCTAAGCTGAGGTGGAGGATCATGAAAGATGATGGAGCTTTATGGACGAGCATTCTTAGGAGCAAGTACCACAGAGGGGGTAGCTTGCTTATGCATGATAGGAGAAGTAACTCTTCTGTGGTGTGGAAGGGTATTTGTGTCGCCCGAGATTGCCTCAGGAAGGACTTGAAATGGAGAATCGGAGATGGAAGCTCTATCAGGTTCTGGTGTGATTTTTGGTGCGGTAGTGATAAGCTTAAGCAAGATGCGCTTATTCCTCAGGAGGACTGCAGCGTTGAGACTAAAGTTAATCAGTTTTGGGATGAGGAAGGGAAGTGGAAAGTTCATGAGTTAGTTGTTATCCTTCCTAGGAACAGAGTAGAGGAGGTAAGGGCCATACCCATCCCCAGAGACAAGACCAATGGTGATGCCTTAATTTGGAAAGAGAAAGAGGTTGGGGAATTCTCGGTAGCTTCTGCTTACCGGCTTCAAATGAAGGATTCCTATTCTCATCCGTCGTCTAGTGAAGATTGGGGTTGGATTTGGAAGTCTAAATGTCCAAAGTGGGTTAAGCTTTTTCTCTGGTTGGCGGCTAAAGGCAAGGTGCTGACAAGAGCAGAACTTATGAAGAGAAGAGTAGTGGATGTGAGCCTTTGTGGCCTCTGCAGGTTAGAGGAAGAGTCTCTTGATCATGCCTTGAGAGATTGCCCTAATGCTTCCAATGTATGGAGAGAGGTAGTGCAGAATATAGACACCGTAGAGAATATTTGGAGTGACATTGGGAGTTTGTGGCTCAAGAAGGGAGTGACCAGTAAATTCCACCTTGGTTTGACAGAAGAAAGAGTGGGTTTTGCTTTGATTGTTTGGTCCATTTGGAAGTCGAGGTGCTATGGCATCTTCCAGCACAAGTATGATCCTCCCCATCTAGTTGCTAATAGGATTCTGGAAATGATTAATGTCGTAGCTACTAGACTCTGCAGAGAGAGAGATGCATAAGAGGTGCTGTCTATAGCTTGGTCCAAGTCAGCTGCAGGCAGAGTTAAGTTAAATGTGGATGGTGGTGCTAATCTTGTGGGGGAGCTGGCTAGTGCAGGCGGCTTATTTAGAGACAGTAGAGGAGAATGGTTGCATGGCTTCTGGGCGAATGTAGGGGCTGCGGAAAGTGCTCTCGTTGAGTTATGGTCTCTGCGAGAGGGTTTAAGAATCGCAAAGGACCAGACGTTTGGAGTCTTGGAAGTTGAGTTTGACTCCATGAGGGTTATATTTGCGGTTAATGGTAAAGTGGGAGGTAATCACCCTTAACAAATCATCATTCGTGACTGCAAAGATTTGATGGAGCAGTTAAGTATTCCCCAAATTTTGCACACCTATAGAGAGGCGAATAGGTGTGCGGATAAGCTAGTAGAGCTGGGGAAGTAGTCCCAGCCTGGTCTCCATGAGGCTCGTAATCCCCCTCCTGCGGTGATTCATTTCTTGTTGCTTGATGCTGTGGGGGTCTCTTGGGCTAGAAGGAGAAAGAGATCAGCTTTGACTGTCCCAGTTCAATTAGAGGAGTGTTGAGCTTCCCTGCTCGCCGGTCCTCTGTTTTGGTTTTGTTTGTTTGGCTTTCTTTTTTGTTTTGTTGTGTTATCTATTTTTCCACAAAAAAAAAAGAAACTAATGCGCTGAACACATGGCCAGCCTGGGTCACTTGAGCCCTCCAGGAATGCTGGGTTCCATGGTCCCCGCAACTGCATGGAACTTTTGCTGCACGCAGATGAATTAGGAACTCCTATCTTAAGGATTTAGGTTTTGGGCCTCGGGCCCTTTATATAATAATAATAATAATAATAATAATGATAATAAGAGACTAGATAGCCTAAAATTTCGAGCCAATTTAGGAAACATAAACCAAATCCTACAACTCTTATTCTAATGTTTTAATTACTCTGAACAACCAAATAAAAAAATAATAATTAAACAGAAAAAGAAAATAAAATTCAGCAAAAAAGGTAAAGCATCATTTTTATGAGCTTGTGGTGCTCGGAGGCACCGCGGCGACATTTTGGACAGTGAGGCTTGATTTGCATTTGTGGACCTTATGGCCTCCTTTTTTACCATGACCATGCGTCTGACCCTCCTTGGGACCTCACACCAGCTTAAACCCTCCTCTGGTGCTATTCGTCTTGCAACACAACTACCCGTTTAGGATTTGTTCAATGAGCAGTATTTATTTATCAGTAGTAAATTCTTCGATGGAATGAATTTCTATGATCTTTACTCATACAAAAAGAAAAAAAAAAAGAAAAACTACTTATAATATAGATAAAATTACAAGATATTTATTTAGGGTTTTGTTTGACTACCCGTTTATATGTTGCTATTCATCTTGCATCACAACTACCCGTTTAGGGTTTATTGAATGAGCTGTATTTATTTATCGGTGGTAAATTATCGAAGAGAACAGATTATATGATCTTTATTTATATAAAAGGAAAATAAACTTCTTATAATATAGATAAAATTACAAGATATTTATTTAGGGTTTTGTTCGACTACCCGTTTATATGTTGCTATTCGTCTTGCATCACAACTACCCGTTTAGGGTTTATTGAATGAGCCGTATTTATTTATCTGTAGTAAATTATCGAAGAGAACAGATTATATGATCTTTATTTATGTAAAAGGAAAATAAACTTCTTATAATATAGATAAAATTACAAGATATGTCATTATTCTTAAAAAAAAAAAAAGTGAGAAGAGAACTACATATATCCATCTACCTGATAATTTCTCCTCCTTGTAACATCTTTCAGCAATTTCGAACTCACTCTCCGGCCTCCATTTTATGGGTTCTCCTAGAATTAATGTCATGAAGAAAAAAAAAAGGGTGGATGAGATCTACAAATAATTAAGTGTTCACATTGCAACTTCTACCGAAGCCAATTGGATGAACTATTTTCAGATTTCCTTAGCGTTGTTAAGCTTAATGAAAACAGATATAAAATGATACGAGAAAATAACAATTTATAAGAACACAGGGGAGAGAAAAATGGGCAAATAAGTAAATATAAAAGTATAAAAATTTTTATGTAAATATTAATTATTTTATAAAAATAATATAATAATCATATTTTATAATAAAAAATTAAAATGATCAAATATATAATTATTAATTATAAAATAAATGATATAGAATTATTAAATAAGTAAATAATTCATTAAATATAATAAAATATGTAAATATAAAAAATATTTTTTAGTAAATATTAATTAATTTATTTTGTTGAACCTTTTTGAAAATAAGAAATATTTAAAAAATATTTTTAAAATATAAAATATTAGCATCGAAAAGTTATCATGGCTTAGAAGGGTACAAAATTCAAGTTCTGACCAAATATTACAACTTTACAAGGTCGAGCATGTGATTCACTCTCTATGCTTTTGACAAAGAGGTGTGAAGCACATGGTTCAAAAAATTTTCCATTATTACATATGGGCAAACTGAAACAGGATTTTTTTTATTTTTTATTTTTTATTTTTATTTTTGATATTCAAGAATTCTAGGCGGCTAAAGTTTTCTTTGGACGGTCCCCAATTTTAAGCATGATTTGTGAGTATTATTTTTTTATTTTTGATTTTTACTATCGATATTCGAGATTTACTTGATTAATCCGATTCGAGTACTGTGAAATTTTTAGGGATTGACTCTCTAAAAAATGTAACAAATATAAATTTTTTTGTATTTTTTGATTTTCTAGATATTATTGCATGTCAATGCTAGATAATTAAACTTAAACTTTTACTATGATTGATCTAACCACGAATGCAGCTTATAAGATGGGAAAGAGAAAATAGTTCTTTTTCAATGCAAGAAGAGGAGTAAAATGGTACACAAAAGCCGCTCAAAGAGTCCTATTTTATGCAAGCTAGTTAAGCCACAAAGTCTTCATCCATGTGACTTTCATTTACAATTTGATTCCAAACAAAAGAAAATTCACCCGATGATCATCATATTAGTCTAATGGCATGAGTATTAAATTTTTTAATTAAATTTTCATGTTTAAATTTTGAAATAAAAAATAGATATCGAAAGAGTTCGTCTCTTAATAAATTTCACAGTTAATAAAAGCTAGATTAATTAATATCAATAAATTGATTATCGAATAATAGTTAAAAAAAAAAAATCGACTTACGTCTATTCTATCTTTTTGGGCTTTTCCCACCCAAAATCCATCTCATAGAGCCTAAACCGGGGCATCCCCGTAAACTCAACTTGATGGAACTTTACAAATTTGATAAATTCAAATTCTAAAACTTTGCGAGGCAATCCATTCACTAAGAGAAAAAACTTTTCTCTATCAAAGAATAATATCGAAGTCTCAAAAAAAAAAAGAGAGAGAGATTAAATAACCTAAAATTTCAAACCAATTTAGGAAACAATTATAAAACCTTAAAACTCTTGTTTCAGAATTTTATCAATTCTAAATATTCAAATATTAATATATTTTAAGTAAAGTTTCGAATTCGATTTTTATATGATAAAAATAAATATAAGAGTTTTATTCTTGATTCAATTCGATATGAATTAAATTTAATTAGATTTAACGTGATTGATATGTATTGATATTTTAAATAATAATTAAACTGAAAAAAAAAAAAACAAAGGGGTTGACGATCATTTTTATGAGCGTCGTGGTGCTTGGAGGCACCACCGCCGCATTTGGACAGTCACGCTTGATGTGCGTTTGTCGACCTTAGGACCTCCTTTTTCAGCAGGACCACGTGTCTGACCCTCCTTTAGACCTCACACTTGCTTCCTAAACCCTCCTCTGGTGCTATTCGTCTTGCATCATGCCTTTGGCCATGCTTTTTGACAAAATGAAGGTCGAGAATGCACTTCATTGGCCTTGCCTTTGACAAAAAGGTGTGAAACGCATGGTCCAAAAACTTTTCATTGTTACATATGGACAAAATGAAAAAGCGAATTTTTGTCATGTGGCATTTAACGTATTAGAAAAGAATTGATATTCAAGATTTGGAGGCTGCTAAGGTCTCTTTGGGCGGTCCACGATTCTAAGCATGATTTGTGAGTATTATGACTATTCATCATTTTCATATTCATGGAATAATATAGGAAAAATAAGTATGCCTTCAATTAGAAATTACATGATTGCTTGATATGCAATAAAAGGTCTTTCCTTTTTTTACTTGCCAAAAATGTAACAAATATCAATTTTTATGTATTTTTTTTTTATTTTCTAGATATTATTACAAGACGGTGCTAATTAATATATGTATGTATATATTTTTACTATTATTGATCTAACCACAATTGCAGTTCATAAGATGGGAAAGAGAAAATAGTTCTTTTTCAATGCAGGAAGAGGAAGAAAAATGGTGCACAAAAGCCGCTCAAAGAGTCGTATTTTGATGCAAGCCAGTTAAGCCACAAAGTCTTCATCGATATGACTTTCATTTTCAAATGCTCTCGTGCCTGGTAAAGATTAGCATGATTATTCCATGCAATTTGATTCCTATTCACAAGTAAGCACAGAGAGAGAGAGAGAGAGAGAGAGAGAGAGAGAGAGAGAGAGAGAGAGAGAGAGAGAGAGGCATCACGCACCTTTCCTGCTGGAGACAAGCACATTAGAAAGGGGATGGGCGGTATCCAAAGCAGGGAAAATAGGCTGCTAACAAAGTTTAAATATTATAAATTTAAATATTATACGCATCATTAAAATTATAATTTTCTTCTTATGCACCCTTTCTCTGTCTTCCTTTTCTTTTCAATTCTTAGGGGGAGTATCCTAATTCCAAAGTAACCACTTTTAAAAACCAAAACCAGGAAAAACCAACAAAATAAATAAAAAATAAATATTTAAATACAAGTCGATTATATTTAAAAAATAAATAAAACCATACAGGAGAACACAAATACCAACAAAAGGCATTCACAACAAGTTTATTTGACTAGCCATAACATAAATTCCAACAAAATAAAAAATAAAAGGAACGAAGCCGAGCTTGTAAGTATAACCATCTAGTCTTACAGTAGACACTAGATAATATTTACACAAACTCATTGCTATCCAGAAGTTCAGGAAATTGATACTTCAAAAAGTCACTGCAAAAAGTTGCCGTCTCATCTTCATTGCCTCCATTGACCAAAGTTGATGAATAATGCAAAGGAGTTGTGCTCGATATCGGTGTCGAAGAGACTGAGTCAAAGCTTTTGTTGTTGCTTAGAAGTGCTTCCAGATCCGAGCTTTCTGGTGAATTATACATGGCGTCATTGGAGTTCCCACTGCTTGGTATAGAGAAAAATTCATCCGATGAATTGCACGGCAATTCTAAATTCCCTTGAGAATTTTGACATGCTATGTTTCCCAAGAGTTGTTCGATATTAGGCTGCATCACTTGCGTATGGCAACTTGGATTTTCCTGTGCTGGGATTTGGAATTGTTGGATTTGGTTTTGCATTTGAGGATTGTATAGAGTATTTTCATGCAAAGTTTGAGAATTATATAATTCTTGGTTTTGAGGGTTTGATGCTAAGAGAGTGGTTGCAAGCTTAAGGAGTTCGGAATTGACTTGTGATTGTAAGCCAAGATAGTTGAGAAAATTTGGGTTAGTCGAGTTGAAGAGGGATGAGTTGAGGAATGAAGAGAGATCAAGAGGATCAAGTCGAGGACGATGAGTAACCGGATCGATACCCATCTTCAAGAGTCTTTTCCTAATGTGAGTGTTCCAATAATTCTTGATCTCATTATCTGTTCTTCCTGGCAAGCGAGCAGCAATAGCAGACCACCTAACACATATTTGAATATATAGTAAGTAACAATCACAATCAAATTATTTAAAATGGACTAAGAAATTATTTGCTTGCTTGTTGTAAGCAACTTAAAAACTATTCTCAATAATAGAAAATAGTCAACAATCTAATTTGGTGAATTTTACAAAGTTTATAGTATCAACAACAAATATTATATATTGTATAAGAAAATTTACTATTTTATAATACTTAATAGTACCGTATTAATATGGTAAAACTATCCGTCGTAGCTAAAAGTCCAATACTAGTTCTTTCAATAATATAAAGAACAAGGTACATCAAATAAATGATTTTTGTAATTATGTTAGATTTTTTGCTTTATATAAGCTAGCAAACAAAATTGAAAGAAGAAAAAGAAGTGATGGTGTTAAATAACAAACTTGTTTCCCAAGAGACTGTGCAACTGAATTATGGTTTCTTCTTCTTCAAATGAGAACCTTCCTCGCTTAATATCAGGCCTCAGGTAATTTGTCCATCGCAGACGACAGCTCTTCCCACACCTTTGAAGCCCTATATGGAGTATACACATAAAAACATGATTATACAACAGTATGATTGCTCAAAAAAAAAAAAAAAAACGAAAGAAAAGAAATTCTCTATGATTAAGGTTTAAAAAGTACCAGCATTTTTGGGAATGTTTCGCCAACTGCCAGGACCATGCTTTTGAATATAATTTATTAGCAAGAGATCTTCCTCAGGAGTCCATGGACCTTTTTTGAGGCCATTGTTTTTATCACAACATGGTGCTCTTCCCATTTGCTTAATGTGTTATAGAGAGAGAGAGATTTCTAAAGGTAGAAAATGGTTGTTCTTGCAGAAAATGGTGTTGTCTGTGTGAAACTCGTTGGTCCAAAGAGGCATGAAGATGACCTTATATATAGTTGAGGGAACTAAAGGTAAGAATAATGCCAAGGTCAAAAGTATTCGGTGCCGACCACTCTCTCTCTCTCATATGCTTTTCCATAGGTCTTTGATCTTATTACGTACACCATGATATGTGTAGTTCCAAATTTCATGGTTAGGCATTACTCATGACTTTTTCCTTTTCTTTGTAAAAGCTTAGAAACGAAGTATTGCTATATTTTTAACTATTATATTCTGAAATTTCTAGAGTAAATCTATACCTATTACTATTTTCCATCCAATCTTATTATCTAAATTTTATTATATTATCACGATAATTTAATAACTGCAAATCTCTTTCCGCTCAATCATCTTAATAATATTTTAAAATAAAATGACTTACTTAATAATAAGAAATCACGAAATTCCATCATCGTATAACTTATGTAATAAATTATCATTAAACAGTTTTTCTTTTAATATTTGTAAAGGAAATATTATAAGTTAAGAATTTTTATTCAAAGACATTTATTTAAGTAATTTGAAATCCATACGATAATATTAAGGACATGTTATAAAGATTTTTCCTTAAGCATTTTGCCTTCCAAATTTCATGATGTAAGGTAAATGAAGAGTAGCATCGAGTAGAGGCAGCAAAAGCCTAGTGGCAGACAAATCCAGTGTTTTGACTTGATCTCATTTCAAACCATGAGATGATGTTGATTGGCTGGTAACGTGGTTTAGCTTCTCAGTAGGAAATTTCATGTTTAGCTTCTCTTTGGCTTCTTAGACTGTAATTGAACTCTTGCTTAACAGCATGATATGTGTCTTCAAGTGTCAAGTCCAATCATCGTACAGAAAATTGATATAAAGGTCATGGAAAGCATATGCTTTCAGAAATTAATAAAGGCTTCTACAAGAAATTCAAGTGCATTTTTACACTTTATCAAACTTCGTATACAAAGAGAAGAAAAAGAGGAGCAGGCTCATATAAAACTTCATTAAAAGTCCTTTTCTCAAATTTTATTCAGAAGGACCACCCCAAAAGGTTGCTCTCTCTTTTTAAGCCACCCTTTTGCCTTTAGGATCTCAATGCATTCTCTTGGGATTAAATTATTAAATTAAAATATTCATATTTTGTCAGTACATCAATGGTTATTTAGATATAATTTTGAATAATTGCGAGAAATTTTGAAAAAAAATATTACGAAAGATAAAAAATATGTGTAGCTTTGTTTTACTTAGTTGGGGGTATTGATATATTACATATAACCCAAACCTATTTAAAAAAAATTAGAAAATTAATATTAATCACTAGAATAATCTGTTAGGGTATATCGTTATAATTTATTTTAACAATTAATTTTAAGTTTAAAATTTTTTTATATTATAAAATAATAAAACTGCGGAAAATAGAGACATACAACAGGATAATAGTTTTCACACTTAATTTTTGACTACGTCACTTGATGATTTATGAGATCATCCAACCGGAGTCCGCGCATAACATTGCGTCATTTGTCAAGGGAAGTGCTTTGCCGCCTTGATTATATGATAGGATGACGCAAAAATGTTTATTTTATTTTATTTTATTTTATTTTATTTTATTTTTGAAAATTTAGAAGGCAAGTCAAGTCCTAAAGCTTGTGACACGTGGGAGACTGTAGAACGAAATGCAAGATCTGGGTACCATCACAGGTTTCAACGTGTACGCCTTATTGCAAAGAACGATTGCTGCTGTCTCTGAAACACCGACTTCAAACAAAAGAGCACACAAAAGTTTAGGTGCCACTTCATCAACCTGCAGCTACCAAACATGGGGTTGGTCAAAAAGGTTCTTTATTCAATCCCCATCAATAGAAATTACTTATCTCTCTCTCCCTGATCTCCGGTGAAAACTTCATTTGCCTCACGTTTTCTCAACCATGACAGAGGGTGAGATGAGGGTCAATGAGCTTATGCATGGACATTGTGTGTGCATATAGTCTGTTGGGTCTTTACGTTATAACCCCCTTTTTATTGCGTGCAGTATAATCTAGAATCTGTTTTGTCCCCTGTTTGGTGGCTAGAAGACCCAATAGTCATCTGATACATCATTAAAAGAGTGAAGAGAAATCGGAAGGAGGAGACATTTGGAGGGACATCCAAGCATGGAATATAGTAAACTTTACAAATTCGCGTGCCACGATGAACAATGACGATAGACAAGATTGAGAAGAGAAGCGGTAGAATGCTTGAAATCGTAAACAATAAAAAATGATAAAATCTGATGAGTTATCCGTTATTGAAATAAATAAAATGATTTTTCATTATTATTTTACATTATAATAAAATTCTATCACAATAGATTTAATCAATTATATTTTTATTTTTATTTTTTTTTAAATTTTTGAAGCAATATTAGAAATTATCTTTATCTTTCAGATATATTATTATTTAAAAATTTTCAATAAAAAATTTTAAAATCCCTTTTTCCTTTTCTTGAAGGGTTCAGACATTATCCTTTAAAACTATTTTAGATTAGGACACATCATACTCAAGTGGGAAATTACTTGTGACAAATTTAGATTGCTTGTCTCATCGCATACCACAAATAAACATACACGTATTGGGGTTGACTTAATAATTAAAATGATAATATTATATAGTATATATGAAGCTTGGTAGTTAAATTATATGAAGTATGAAGTAGAGTTGTTGGCTTCTTGTTGTGAGAAGCCCAATAACCTCAACGACCTTTGAATCTGCTGGCATGCCAATGTGCATGAAGCTTTTATCTTACAAGTGTATGATTTTGTGGCTTTTAAATTATGTGCATGGGATTTACACGTAAATTTGTGGTTGGAGTTGTTTATGATTTTGTAACATTTCATGCACATTTCTTTAATATATTACAGTAGGTATCCACTTTTAATTGTTTTTAATATATTACAGTATGATTTTGTAACATTTCATAACATGTATGCCTGCCACATTTAATTTTTTTAAATAGATTTTTTTTTGTCTTAATCAACCGATGTTCGGACCAGCTGACTAATCCGATTCGAATATTGTGAGTTATAATTTAGGGATTTACTCTCTCAGTATCTGTTTTTCTATTTTTAAAATTTAAATTTAAAATTTTAATTAAAAAAATATAATATTCTGTTATTAAACTCATCGGACACATTAGTGATTTTTTAATAGATTTGTGGTAGGGGAATAGTGTTGGAAGTTTTGTATGTGTTTAGGTGGCATTCTTATTTCTCAAGTCAACTTTGAAGAACATAATGTTTGGTCTAGTTTTCATGATCCCAAGGCTGCTTCTTGTGGATTTTTACATGTGATATGAAGGTTATCTTTGATTCATGGCAAACATACTAATATTTTTTTATTTTTAAAATATCTTAACATACTAAATTAATTAATATTTATATCTTTATATTTTTTATATTTATATATTTTCATATTTAATAAATTATTTGATTATTTAATTATAATTTTTATATTTTATGTTATTTTTTAATTATATATTTGATAATTTGATAATTTTTTAATTTTTTAATTAATATTTATATCGAAATTCTTATATTTTTTATATTTAAATATTTATTCATATTTCTGTTTCTTATATTTTTATAAAATGTTATTTCCCAAATCGTTTTTCCATTTTCATTTCAGTACAATCAAGATGGTCGTTATATAATTTATAGTATCAATAGTTATGGATTTCTAACCATTAAATCGCTAATAGTTACTAATAATTTTATTATTTTAAATGAACAAGAAGATTAATTAACTAAATTTTTTATTTTGCTTGCATTTTTTCAAATCAGGCGCATTCTACTCAAATAGATTAATAGTATTATATGTTCCAAAAAAAGTAAGAATTGATTTAATCTTATATTACCGAAAATTACTAGAAAATGTTATATTTTAATGACAAATTTAGTGAGAGATCAACCATAAATATATAAAAGTAATGTAATTAAAGACTGTAATTTTCATTTTAGGTTATTGTTGAACAAAACTTTACCTCATGTAGATTATGACAACTTGTGATGAAGCAAGCAAAAGCAATAGGCGTCCAAGTTTGTTTATAAGGGGCCTGATTGGGATCCAGCAAAGGCGTTGTACAGTGAATTCTAATCGAGACGCATCATCTCTTTATTTATTTATTTTTGAGACTATTTATAAGGGAATGAGACAATATCAGTTGATTTATAGTTCATCGATGATGTGTCATCTCTCTCTTTCTCTGTGCCATTTGAATTGTGTGATTGGAAATAATTTGGCGTTGCTTGAACCCAAAAGGGGATGGGGGTTCCAAATCATGTGTCAAGAAATTCTAAAAAGTATATATTTCCCAAAAATAGACCTAACATATCAATCACTTGATTTTTAATCCAATTGTTTTTCTTCACATGGCGTACCTCGTAAGACCTTTTATGCCTCACCAACCCCTCCCCTATTCCCTTCCATCATTTTAGATCCTCCAAAAGCAAAATTATGGCTAGATTTTCCAAAAGAGATTCAATTCAACACTATGAGTTATAAATTATTAAAATTTATTGAATAAAAAAATTCGACATTTTACATATATTTTTATGAAAATTAATTTTCAATTGATAGTTATAAGTATTAACTATTGCTCTTTTAGGAAAAGAAAACATTTTTAATATCTGTTTTATTTTAAAATAATTCAGTAAAAAGTACAATATTATAATATATGAACTTTTTTTTATTATCATAAAGAGTGATGCCGAAGGAAAGAGATATGAATTTGAGTAAGAGATTTTCGACCGAAGAAGAAACTTTTAATACTATTCAACCGAAGAACCCTTAATATTTAAAATCAATAGTTATCATTTACTTTTAATTTGTAACTCCTTCGATTTTTTTTTTAATTTTATTTGATTAATTCTTATTATAGAATTCATTAAAAATTTTGAATTTTTTAAATTTTATTTTTATTTTTATTATTTAAATCTGGAATTTATGATTAAGCAATCGCTCTAATCCCGCAAATTTAGTAGGTTTATAACTTGACAATTTGATAGATTGACAACTCGATTGATTGACAACTTGACAAAAAGCTGAATTTTCAAGATTTGGAGGTACTTTTCCTGCAAAATAGAGAAAAAGTTAGGGCTAGTGTTCTAGTTGGACTGATGATTTCACACAATTAACGCAAATGGCCAAGCAAGCCGCCATATGGATAAGTGTAACAAATGATTTCCTAGTACACAACACAAACCAATTTGAAACAAATTTTTATAAGCATTTTTCTCTGTCTCAAACTGTTTGTACCGAAAATGTTGCATGTGCTTGAGCAATGCCGGGTTGCAATTGAATGTCCTCTGTTAGCTGTTCAAGTTACCATATTCCCAAACATGGGAATTTGCATTGGGTTTAGTCTAAGGCATGTAATGGGAGATGGCAACACTATGTCTAAATTCATAAGGGCTTGGGCATCAATTATGAAGTCCAACGGCGATGCCTGATCTTCGGCTTGTGGATCCATTCCAACAATCGGACTTTGATCGAGGACTCAATGGGGCTTTTCAACATCTTTTGGGACCAAGTGGGGAAAATAGGGTTTGAAGTTGGATCCCAAGCAACCCCACCACTGTCATTGGACTTAGACCGGTCTGCCTTTATGTGGCCCAGCCCATGCCCACTATGTCGAAGAGAGGGTTGTAGCCCAAGGTCGAACACCTCTCAACATTCACAGTGACATGTGCTTATGTATGGATGTGCATGATCAAAGCAAGATCCGACCCTTTTTTTTTCTTTTGGTCCGCTGTACTTGGTTTACCGTCGAGTATCCGGAGTTTTGTTCCGACTAATTTCGACCGAGTTATTGTCGGGTTCCAATCGGGAGGAAACTCTCCCAACGTTATTTTTACGACTACCAAGATTCGAATCCCGATTCTTCATGTGAGGTGTTAGTACCCTTTCTATTAGACCAACGAAGCGCCGGTAGCAAGATACGATTTTGGAGAACAAATTGGTGAAGATATGGAGCATTTGGTTTTTGGCGCGGATTGCCGAACCCTTTTGGACCCACCATTGCCCGTGAAGAGCAAGAAATTAATAGGAGAAAATAAATTACCAAAAAAATAAATAAATAATAGGAGAAAATGGAATTATTGTCGCAGCAAAGGCCACAGGAGAATCAATACAAAAGAGGTTAAAGGACAAGGACGAATTCCTCAAGGATGCCGATAAGTGGATATCGGGTATCGAACAATTAGACCATAAGCGGATTGTGGGGTTACAGGGTCGCCCAAGTTTACAGTTTATGATATAGATTTCGGGTACCCAAAAAAAAAACCGATTATATCTCCATAGATTTTACCGGATGGCTAAGTCCAAAGATGCTAAAGGGGGCCTTGAAATGGGCCTCTCCTTTCCTAAACCCAAGATGGATGTTTTTGAAGCCATTTTCACCGAGGGCTCTAAAGGTCTTTAAGAGAAATTCAAAAATTATAAAGATGTTCGAAGCATTTGGTTTATTTATGGTTTAGCCAAAAAAAAAAAAAAAAAAAAAAAAAAAAGAGAAGAATGTGGGGTTAGGCCTTATGTATTGGTTGTTTCAAGATTGTAAGTTTATGTAACAACGACTAACTATACTAACAATTGGTGTGGCTCAGTTACTCAGGGATTGATACTCTTTAATCATGATCGGAGTTTTAATCTTAATGGGCATGAAAAAGCTAGCATTGGAAGACCTGTCCTCTTCGGGCCCTGTAACGATCGGTCCAAATTAGTCAGAACAAAATTCTAGATATTGAGTAGTGGCCAAACTAAGATACCAAAAAAAAAAAAACAACTACTAACTGTAGGATTAATAGTTAATTATAATTAATAGAAATAATTAGTGATTAATTGTAATTGTTAAATTAATATAGTTAACAATTTTAATTAATAGTTAAATGAAATCATTAGTAAAATTAATATAAATAGTAATTTTTAAAACTTATAATGGACATATTGAAATGTTATTAAAATCTCTCTATCTCTCTAAATCACTCTCTCTCTCTATCTCTATCTCTCTATCTCTCTATCTCTCATTCTCTTTCTAATCTCTCTCTTTTCTCTTATATTCGTTCTCTACGTTGTGACAATTTATTATCGTGTAAGAAGCTGCCCTTCAAATAAGTCCCATCCGTGATACCCAATATGTTCTTAATTACAAAGGGGTTTGGCCTTATGAAGTTTTTATGCTTTTTTTTTTCTTTTCATAGAAATATTTAAATTTGAGATTTTAGGAGGGACCGTCCAAATTAAGATTTTGTGCTTTTCTTTTTGTTTTTTTTTATATAAAATAATGTCAGCTAGTAGCCCGGTTAATGCCATTTCAGCATATCATTTTTGTTAAATTGGATTACTTTGGCATAGAAAAACAAAATCTGAGCGTCCTGCCCATGTCATATCACATATGGGAAGGAACTTTGCATCTTGTCTTGGCCTCCTGCCCATGCCACAGGGCTCTATTAGTATGATTGTGCTGATATGATAAATAGTTATTTAAATTCAACGTTTTAGTCCGATGAGAAATCTTAAGAAAGAAAACTCACTTGTTAATACAGATGTATCCTAAATTATTTAATTTGATTTGATTTAATTTAATTTCATACCACATCTCATTCGTATGATTTTTTTTGATATTTTATTAATTTTGATATTTTATATATATTATATTGTAAAACCTTATCTTTTAACTCTATTTAATTTAATTGGCTATTATCGATGATAAACAGTCTAACGTTCTATAACCCCGAAACTAAGTAGGCCCATGGTTGGGTTTGTCGAAATTCACAAATTAATACTGATTCCCCCAATGCAAACAGATTTGTAGCAATAATGGTATCAGATCAAATTTTACGAAAACTATATTAATTTAACCTTTTAGTGAATGTCAAAATAAAATGAAAAATTTATAAAATAAATTCCTAAATCGAAAATTAAGTACCTAAAATTGAAAAACAATCAATTATGCAGAAAATAATAAAAATTAAAGAAAAATTCAATATACTAAACTCTAATCCAAATGTTCACATATTCGATTGTTTCATTGATCATGGGTTAAAAAAATATTATTTTTACAATTCAAATATTTAATCTTAGATTTATTAAGATAGTCATAATAAATCTTGCGTTTTCCTAAATTAATTGACCAAACTTAACATACAATCAAAATTTATTATTAATTGATTAGCTACGATAGCGTTTCATATCAATATAATGATAACATTAAATTCTGTGAAAACAGTTAAATCAAAATACAAATAACCGGAATAGTTACACAATTATTTAATTTTGTTCTATCGATTCCTTAAATTAAAATGAATATCGGTAAAAAACCTATAAACATAAATAACCTATTTGTTACTTGTACTATTCATTCATGACAATTATATATCACTGAAATCCTAGATAATAATAGAAAAATTAAGATTGAATTAAATTGTCAGATTAACCAATATCAATTTTTTATGAAAATAAATCAAGAATCAATAAATACTTGAATTAAAAATGTTAGAAATTAAATAAAGTACATAACCTCATAGTGAAAACAATCGATGAAATTCCCCTTGAATAAGAAGAAAAACTAGCCACTCATAGTGAAAACCATGTTTTTGAGATCAACAAAACAAAAAATTGTTCTTGAAAGAAAAAGAAAAACAGAAAAAAAACTAAACCTATAGGAAGATGTAAATGAGCATGCAACCGCCCCCTTTTATGAATGAGTGACTAGTGTCGTGAGGAGCCGGGCTTCTTTTTGTACTCTAGGTCTCAAAGATTCTCCCAACAAAATAAAAGAAAAAAGATCCACCAAAATAGAAAAATTAAGAATTTTACTCGTAACAATAATTTTACTTAAAGTAAATTTCCTAAAATAAAATTTTTCACTTTTTTGTACTTCTTTCTTTTTTTGTAGGCCTAAATTTAATGTATTTAACAATTTAGCTCCAAATTACCTCTTTAATCCCATTTTGATCCAATCTTCCAATTAGATCCCTAAAAAAGAAAAGTCATAAAAAACCTCAATTATGGTACTAACAAATATAAAATAATACCATAATATCAATAATAAAATAGATAACTCTAGTTTTTTTTTAAGAAACCCAATTTCAAAACACTATAAACTAAATAAGGCATAATATTAACAGGTGTTCCTAAATCTAACATAGTATGCTCTATTTTTTTCTTACCAATAACACAAGGTAGAGTGAACATATTTGGATCAGTATACTTTTCGGATAAAGTTCTCTTGATGATATCAAACACATTCTCACACATCTCATTATCTTTTATCTTTCTAACTTTTTTCTCGTATTCTTCTGTCTTGGATTACTCAAACCAATAAGGAAAATGTGGCACAATTATACTAGAAGTATTAGGCAAAGAAGACTTGGATGTTACCTTGATTGAATTTTAATGATTGCGTTTATCTTCCTTGTCTATATCATTCCCTTCATTCACCTTCTTAAATGGAGTGAAAATCCAATGAAATTTTTTCTTACTTCTCAACGTTATTGTGCTAACGTTCTCTTTAGGGTTTACTATCGTTTATGAAGGTAGTTTCTCTAACGTTTGAGCTTCCAAGTTATTAACCGAGATTGCCAATTGAGTAATTTGATTCTTTAAATTCTGTATACTCGTTCTCATTTCTTGTTGAATTTGTTGAGTATTAGTCGCAAGAGATTTCACTATATTCTCTAGAGACATACCAGAATTTGAGGGTTGTGCAGGTGCGAGTGTTGATATGTTGAAGTGTTGAAGTGTTGAAGTGGATATCTTGGTTGTCCTCATTGATTTCCATAACTTAGGTTGGGGTGATCTCTCCATCCAGGATTGTAGTGAGTGGAATAGGGATCATACTTCCTTTGAGGTTGACCAGAAAATCCTCCTATTACATTCATTTGATGAGTGAGATCTTCTTATAGGGATGGACACATATCCGTCGGATGTCTGGAAATTGAGCATATTTCACGAACCTTGGTTGCCTATATTTGTCCTGCAGTTATCTGACGAACCAAAGCAGTTAGTTCAGAAATTTGATTTTCAATGTTTGAGTTACTTACCTTATTGACACGTCTTGTAACTCCTTCCCCTTTCATCCCAAATTGTTGAGAATTTTCTGTCATGTTGGAAATTAACTGTCTGGCTTCTTCCGATATTTTATTGACCAAAACTCTTCCACTTGCTACATCTATCATACTTCTATCCATGGGTAGAAGTCCTTCATAAAAATATTATATCAGGAGCAGATCTGGTATCTGATGATATGGGTAACTGGAGCAGAGTTGTTTGAAAGTCTCAAAATATTCGTACAGTATCTTTCCGCTAATCTGTCTTATCCCACATATTTCCTTTGTGATGTTGGCAGCCCTAGATGCAGGAAAAAAATTTTCTAAAAATATTCTCTGCATTCGATTCATGTATTGATCGAACTGGTAGGCAGATAGTACAACCAAGTTTTCGCTTATTTTTTAGGGAAAAAGGAAAGGCTCTTAATTTGATCTGTTCTTCGGTCACACCTTGGGGGCTTCATACTCAAATAGACAATGTGGAATTCTTTCAAGTGTTTATGCGGATTCTCACCTGGAAGACCATGAAAAATAGGAAGTAAGTGAATCAAACCAGATTTGAATTCGAATGCTATCTAAAGAGTTGGGTGCTCGATGCACAAGGGTTGTTGATTCAAAATTGATGCAGCTAACTCTTTCAGAGTCCTTTGACGATCTCTCATATTTTCTTTCTTATAAAAAATCAGTAAATAAGTGAAAAGTATAAACTAAGAAATTAAAATAATTACTCAACAACAACTCCAAAATTTAGTCTAGTTTGTCAAAATCCTCAAATTAATAATGATTCCCCCAATACAAATAGATTTGTAGCAATAGTGATATTATATCGAATTCCACGGGATCTATATTAACTTAACCTCTTAGTTAATACATTTCTTAAATGAGAGATTTATAAAAATTAGAGAAGAAATTCAATATACTAAACTCCTATCCAAGAGTTCACACATTCAATTGTTTCACTGATCAAAAGTTAAAAAATATTATTTTTACAATTCAAACATTTAACCTTAGATTTATTAGAATAGTCGTAATAAATTTTACGTTTTCTTAAATTAATTGACCAAACCCAACATTCAATCAAAATTTATTATTAATCGACTATGTATGATAGCGTTCCATATCAATATAATGATAATATTAAATTCTGTGAAAACAGTTAAATCAAAATACAAATAACCGGGATAATCGCACAATTATTTAATTTTGTTCCATCGATTCTTAAATTAAAATGAATATCGGTAAAAGACTTATAAATATAAATAACCTATTTGCTACTTATACCATTCATTCATGATAATTACGTATCATTGAAATACTAGATAGTAATAGAAAAATTAAGATTGAATTAAATTGTCAAATTAACCAATATCAATTTTTCATAAAAATAAATCAAGAATCGACAAATATTTGAATTAAAAGGGTAAGAAATTAAATAAAACATATAACCTCATAGTGAAGACAATCAATAAAATTCCTTTTGAATAAGAAGAAAAACTAGTCACTTATAGTGGAAACCATGTTCTTGAGATTAACAAAAGAAAAAATTGTTCTTGAAAGAAAAAGATAAAAAACTAAACCTACAGGAAGATGTAAATGAGTATGCAGCCGCCCCCTTTTATGAATGAGTGAATAGTGCCGTGAGGAGAGGGGCTTCTATTTGTACTATAGGTCTCAAAGATTCTTTTAACAAAATAATAGGAAAAAAATCCATCAAAATAGGAAAATTAAGAATTTTCCTCCTAACAATAATTTACTTAAAGTAAATTTTCTAAAATAAAATTTTCCACTTTTTGGTATTTTTTCCTTTCCTTTGTAGACCCAATTTAATGTCTTTAATCGTTTAGCTCTAAATTACCTCCTTAAACTCATTTTTATCCAATCTTCCAATTTTGACCCCTAAAAATAAAAAGTCATAAAAAACCATCCATTATGATACTAACCAATACAAAATCATACCATAATATCAATAATAAAATAGACATTTTGCACATTATCCGCCCATAAGTGACCTTTTGGTCAATTTTAACTAGAGTCTCAGCATAATCCTTTTGGCAGGATCCTTTATCAGTCCTCACATTGCTCGGCCTTTCGTTTGACAAATGTTGTTAGATCTTCTAGCCTTTTGGCTTAAGGACCTTGTGGTCTAAACGTCTCTCAATCCTCGCAAACTTGATTCCTACTATGTTATGAGTCTTAGATAAGATTACTCGATAAGGAAAGAAATTTGTAACGAATTAAAACCTTTCCTAATTCAATATGGATTTATTTTGATTTCTCTCAATAAGGAAACAAATCTTCTAATGATTCAAATCATTGCGGGTCTCTATAACAACCAGGGAAACCTTCCTAACTCAAAAGGGCTCCAAATCTATAGAAAATCTATCACCATTGTTCCTATAATATTGGAAAATCTTATATGATTTCTAAATAAAGCAAGTATGGTTTCGACACCCCCAAACCCATACAACACTACCATACGTGTCATATGTATATCTCAAAAGAGACAATATGGCAGGTACGTATCTTTTTCTCTTTACATACTACATACAGAGACTACACAGAATTCAAACTCTCTCGCTCTTTCCTTTTAAAACCACTCTTTTTGACTTGATTGTTAGACTTTCCTCCGCTAAAATCTCCTACAGCAAGTTTTTTTTTGTAGGTTTTCCATCAATGAACATTTCGAAGATTTTCAACCACCGGTCCCCCATTTGTACAGAAGGGCGATATGCTAAAGTCAATTTTTGGCATCAACAGATTGGTGTCATTTGTGGCAATATGTTGATCTCTCATTGTCTTTTAGTACCATGTCACCGAAATGCCTCCAAGATGATGCCTAAAGCAAGGGAACAGACATCTAACCCTGTGAACTTACCCCTAATGACACTATTGGCTATACAACCGGATACCTCAATCATTCACTTGCAATACCAAGAGAAATCATCCCACTAAGGAGAAGCTCAACTTTTGTCCGCTCAGCTTCCATCAACTCAACCCCCTAGAAGCCCGACCTCCAGTTCACTTTGTCTCTCCCCTCGCTTGGGCCTTGCCAACCAAGTTTACCGCTCTTAAATCAAGAAGTTGGAATCTTAGATACAGAGGATGAACAAGCAACTAGAAGACATTAACCGTATCCTTTGACTAGAAGCCCCGCCCCTTTCTAAAAACTCAGCACACTCATGCGCTACCAGACTCCCCTGTGCATGCCTAGAGCTTTCGATAACATTTCAGTGGAAGTAAGAGAACTTGAGAAAGCAGGATAAAAAGCTTGTAGCAGCTGAACTCCAAAGAGCCAGTGTAAGGCAAAACAACCTCCATCCTTATTTCTTCAATCCTCACTGGTTAATGCTGAGATTATCGCTAAACCAATGCCTCGTGACACTCTTCTTCAATATATGGAGATGTACAATAGCTCTACGAATCTCCAAGACCACGCAACTCATTTTGTTATGGTCATGATATTCAAAGACATGTCGGATGCAGTCATGTGTAAACATTTCTTTACAACCCTAAAGAGAAATGCGTTGACATGGTTTAACTTGCTCCCACCGACCAGCATCAAAAGCTTTTACCAACTTTGATAACTGTTCGAGACACAGTTTGTAATCAGCCAAGGGGCTAAACGGAAATCCACCTCCCTCTTGTCCTTTTCGGCACAAAGATAATAAATCCTTGAGGGACTTTCTTGACCAATTCAAAACTGAGATCAACTACACCCCTATGAATAACACCTCTAACCAAATCCTAATGTAGATCTAAAATTGACCTTACATCAACTGGTCTCCTCCCTCAAGAGAAGATGATTCCAACAAAGATCAGACTCAATATTGCAACTTCTATTGAGTGCATAGCCACACGACCGTTGAGTGTCGAAAGTTAAGGGATGAGCTCGAAGTCTTGATCAAGGAAGGAAGGGTTTAAAGATTTATTGACACAAGATAAGGAGGAAATCCCCTGCTAAGGCAAGGAGAAAGGACCAATCGGAAGCTAGCAATACCAAACCTACAAAACCCCCAATCACGGGTGCCATCTGGAATTAACTTGGGGGAGTTATTCTCCATGTACAAAGAGAAGTCCTTCGGCCATGCTCTATCGACTACTGGGTTACCGCGGTATTCCAAGGATAGAGAACCCTCTATCTAAGGAGGTACTTACTACTAGAGCCGAGAGAGGACAAAAAACAAACAAACTAATAATAAGCTTCGATGACGAAGAGTTGGTGAGGACTGTCCTAAGACAGCATGACTCTTTGGTTATAACTACCAAGATAGGATAGTTCACCATTAAGAGAATCTTTGTTGACTAAGGAGCGGCTTGTGACATCCTCTATTGGGATGCTTGCAAGCAAATGGGTATCAATCACACTAATCTTCAACCTTACGCTAGCCTCTGAAAGGACTCTCCAGTGAGTAGGTATATCTTGAAAACACCATCCCACTTATTGTAACTTTAGGGGTACCACCTAATCATGCTACGACAATAGTTGTATTTTATGTGGTGAAACTAATATTCCCTCACAATGCCATATTGGGCCACTCTAGCTTGGATGACTTGGAAGCCCTATTGAGTCCTGCACATTTAAACTAATGTTTGTCCTCAAACATTCCAATCATAATCAAAGACATTTCTCTAGTCAATCAAACTTTTTTTCAAATTCCTACTATTGTGTAATGCGAGTTCAAAACAAAATTGTGAGCAAGACAATTAACACTACATGACATTTAATGTTTCATTAACTATAATATCCCTTACAATTTCCTTCAAATCAAGAATATGCAAGATTCGACCACCCTCACAAGGAATTGAAGAAAGGGTATATATATGAAAATTCAACATAGCAAAATCGTATTAACATATGTTTGCTAATATCATATTCTTCATGATTAAAATATATGAATTTCATATATCAATTAAAAAATCTTTTATTTGATTGTAATGTGGTTAGGGACAAGATAGAATAAAAGGTAAATGTAATGTGTAATATATATTAAAAGAAATATTTTAAGGAATATAAGATCATTTCTCATTATCAAAAGTATCACGTAGCATGAAATATCAAATCAACCCAAAATACCCTCTCCCTCTCTCTGTTTTTTTTTTTTTTTTGAAGTAAAAGACCTTCCCAAAAGTATCCTTGTTGTAAGAAAGCGACGAGCTATCCACGCCCCTATTCCTCCTGCTACAAAACGCCATGAGAGAGAGAGAGAGAGAGAAGGGACCACCACCCCATCTTCACCCATACTAAGCTCCACCTCGAATCACGGCTGTTCCGTTTCTTCATAAGTCCTGATGCCACCAAATGATGAGAGAGAGTGAATGAGTAAGAAAAATTAATATGCCACAACTAGATCCAACTGGCTTAAACATAAATTTATCATCTCTCTCTCTCCCCCTCTACCCAAATTGGAAGAGGACTATCAACGACAAACGAGGGAGTAGAGATAACAGTCTTTTGAAATATTTTTTTATAGATTATATACATAATTTTAAAATTATAATTATACTTAATATAAATTTCTAATTTGTGTCAAGATGAATGGTCAGGCAGTGTGCAGGAACTATAATTGTGTGTTTTTTTTAACTTGATTAATAGATATTTAAAATTATATTTTAATTAATTTAATTTAAATTATTGTTTGATGCCCTTTGGAAAGAATTTTTTTAATATAATTTTTTTATTTTTATAATTTGAGTTCAAAATTTTTTAATATAATTTTTTTATTTTTATAATATAAATTTTTATTTTTATTTTAACAATTTAACGTTATCTCGAGTTGCAACAAGAACTCAATTGTTTGAGAAGGGATTTACTAACCTTGGGGCCTCGTGAAAGGGGTTCAATAATTGAAAGGAAAGAAAGAAAAAAGTATTAATAAAAGACGTGGAGTGAGATGAGTGAGTGAGGCACCTCTTGAAGCACGTGACGAGAACGGGGGGATTGTGATCCCGAGGCTAACAACACGCCACGTGCGTCCTCATGTGCCCTCTAATTAATTTACTTGATTACTTGATTTTAATTAAATTAACCTAAAGGATGGTGTTGCAGTCGTTGCCGACGTTTTTCCCTTTTTTATAATATGTTCGTATTATCAAATCAATTATTTGATCACAATTATAATTTCCTCTCTATCACTACGTAATGGAGACCACATAAGTTTAACCTCTCAGTTTTTATTATTAAAATTGTTTTTTCTGACTTTAGCTCCAAATCAATTATTTGGTGTCGCATTTCACATGGCAGTGATCAGTGTGCTTGAGCATTGCAGGGTGGTGCCACCAGCCGGCACCACTGTGCCGGAAAAGTCTATCCCTCTCACGTTTTATGATCTCCCATATCTACAATTCCCTCCTTTTCAACGCCTATTCTTTTATGAGTTTGCAAAGGACCAACAAATATCAACACAGGAAGCCATCATTTCCAATTTAAAAAACTCTCTCTCTCTTACTCTCATACGCTTTTACATGCTTGCTGGACATCTCACCTTCCCTCCACACTCCGATGTGCCCGCGATCCGTTATGTTGAAGGCGATTCTGTATCCTTAACCTTCGCCAATTCCACCCAGGATTTTCATTACCTTACCTTGGACTCACCTAGGAAAGCCTCCGAGTTTCACCATCTTGTCCCTGAGCTGCAGGAGACCAAAACTAAGTCCCTTTTGGCTATCCAAGTAACTTTCTTTCCAGGGTCGGGTTTCTGTGTTGGGTTCTCGATCCGACATGAGTCAGGTGAAGCTGTCGATTTACATATTGGCCCACTTAAAATTGTAAACTTCGTGAAGTGTCTTTAATTGTTGACAAACTCTATCTATTTCTCATAATTGTATTTTCGGAGCCACCTTGCAGGCGATGCAAACGCCCTAATCGGGTTCATAAAATCATGGGCAACAACCACCAAGCTCACCGAAGATTATTCCGAGGCCAAATCTCCTCTTTTCTATGACCGGAGCATCATTAAGGATCCAAAAGGGATGGGTCAGATTCTTTGGAACAAATACGGGCCAGGAAGATTTGATGGATCCTCAAAACCCGACCCACTAATTCCAACTAACAAGGTTCGATCAACGTTCGTTGTTGGCCGAGCTGATATCCAACGGCTCAAGAGGCATGTTTCCTCTAATTGCCCCGCGGTATCCCACCTGTCTGCTTTCACAGTCACCTGCGCGTTCGTATGGGCTAGTGTTGTCCAAGCGGGATCAAGTATCCGCCAAATTACCAAGGGCGAGAATGACAGGGAGCACTTTCGTTTCCTTGCTGATTGTCGGGCTCTTTTGGACCCGCCCGTATCCGAATGTTATTTTGGCAATTGTGTAGTCCCTTGTTTTATTAGCATAAAGAGATGTGATTTGCGTCGCAAAGACGGTTTTCTAGTTGCAGCCAAGTTACTGGGAGAGGCAATTACTGAGAGATTGAATGGTAAGGAGGGGTTGTCAAAATGTATGGAAGAATGGATATCTAAATTGAGGGACCCCGTGCATGGATCCATTATGGGAGTTGCCGGGTCTCCCAAATTTCGGGTTTATGATATGGATTTCGGGTGGGGCAAGCCCAAAACGAGTGAAATTGTTTCCATTGATTTGACCGGTGCCATGTCTCTCAATGAATGCAAAAATGGGATTGAAGGTGATCTTGAGGTCGGGTTGTCTTTAGAAGAGGTTAAGATGCATAAATTCACTAATGTGTTTACAGATTTTCTCAGGGCTCTCAAGTTAAATAATCAAAGCCGGCTTTGATTATTTATAGAATTTATTTGTATTACGTGTTTCATGGATGTCTAAAGGGATGGGCGAAGGGGGCTTCCCAGGTGTGCTTGTAAAATTATAATTTTAAATAAAAATTGTATTTTGTTGTATACAAACTTTTACTATTATTTATTTTTGGTCCAAAGGGTGTTCCCAAAAATAAACAAACAAATAAATAAATAAAATCTCCTTATTTATTTATCTTTTTTTATTTGTTGCATTTACTCATTTGGTAGTCTGATTAATAGCCTTTGGCTCGTGCACATATTATCTTATTTGCCTTCCTGGATATTCTCGCGCCACATGCTTCGATGATTTGAGCAACCATTTTATATTCTGGCTTCACTCTTCACGAGGCATGATCCATGTGCTTGAATCATTGCAGATTTTAAAAGGCGCATTTAATTTATTTATTATAGCAGATTTTTTACTTGCAGAATGTTATATTATTTATATTTTTATGTCAATTAAAAAATATCGTCTTAACCCTGCAAACAAAAGTTACAGACTTTTAATAATAAAAATCGATTACGAAAGAAAATGATTTTTTATTAATTTACTTTGTTTTAAAACATATGTATATATATAAAATTAAACTATATAATTATAAAATATAAAAGAGTTAATTAAGCAATAAAAGGAAAAAAAATCAACTAAAAAGGAGAAAAGTCAATTAAGTAACTAAAGGGAATGGAATAAATGGATATCAAATCTTGTTCCTATAATCAAGATCTGCATTTAATGATATTTTCTTAATTCTGCTAATACTCCCCCTTAAGCTGGTGTATGAAAGTTAGTAATGCCCAGCTTGTTTTGAAGAAACAAAAATTGGTCATTGTTTATAGTTTTGGTGAAAATGTCGGCCGGTTGGTTTATAGTAGAGATAGCATGTGGATGAATGATCTCAGTTTCAGACTTTTCATGTACAATGTGACAATCAATTTCAAGATACTTGGCACGCTCATGGAAGACTGGATTGACAGCGATATGAATGCTGTTTGATTGTCGTAATATAGAGAAGTGACAAATGATAAAAAGATACCAAGGTTACTGAGTAAAGATTAAAGCCAAATGCTTTCTCGTGTAGTGGTGTTCATGATACGATATTCAGTCTCAGCCGATGAATGTGATATATTCTATTGCTTTTTACTTTTCCAAGATTCCAAAATATGACCAAGGAAAATGCAGTATCCTGTAGTTAAGCGATAGGCTTGAGGACAGCTTGCTCAATCGGAATCTGAAAAAGCAATAAGCTGCATTGGGTTAGAAGAAAATAATAGAATACATTGGTCTGGAGTTTTCTTTAAATAGCGAAGCAGTCGATTAGCAGTTTCTAAATGTGGTTGACGAGGTTGATGCATAAACTGGCTAAGAACATTAACGGCGAATGTAATATCAGGCCGAGTAATAGTCAAATAAATGAGACGATCGACTAAGAGATGATAAGAGGAGGGATCTTCTAGCAAATCGCCGATAGAGTCAGTAAGTTTAAGATTTTGTTCCATAGGTGTATGAGCAATGCAAGTTCCAGTGAGGCTAGAATCTGCTAGAATGTCCATGACATATTTATATTGTGAGACATAAATGCCATGAAAAAATCTAACTACCTCAATACCAAGAAAATATTTGAGGAAGCCAAATATTTATGTTGTTTCAAGAGTATTCAATTATGTTTTCATAACTTCTTGCTACTCAAGTACGCGTACAGCTTGGGTAAACGTTTTGGATTCTGCAATAGAGGTTAAGGCACCAAGAAAAACATAGTGTCTAGAACAGAAACGATGGGAAGAAATATAAGTTTTCAAAGGATATTTAGTAACTGAAAAAATTGAAGATAATTGATATTGAATTTGAGAGCAATGATAGTCTTAGTATTTTGTTAGAGGACGAGTCACTCGTTGTGAGCGACGATGGGGTGCTGTGGAATGTGTAGTGGTGGGTTCAACATTGGAAGTTAGAGGTGGATAAGTTGAATCACCGGTGTCGATTAATAGGAGGAGAAGAATATGGATAGTATCAATATTAATTAGCGCTAGCAATTTATATGGAAAAATATTTTCATGAAATGCGACATCCCTAGTCACATAAATTATTTGAGATTTAATATTAAAAATCTTAAATCCCTTTTGGCGATATGGGTAACCAAAAAATATACCTGGTAGAGCACGTGAATCAAATTTATATTTGAGATGATTATTTAGACCAAAAACCAAATAGTTGAAACACGTAAATGGTGATATGTAGGTATTTTGTGAAACAAAAGTTCAAAATGGGTTTTACCATGAAGGATGACTATAGGAGTGCAATTGATAAGATAACCTGCAGTAAGAATGCATTCACCCCAAAATGGTAAAGGTAAGTGAGATTGAAATCGTAAAGGTCGTTCAACATTTAGCAAATGACAGTGTTTACACTCAATAATCTCATTTTGTTACGGTGTGTAAACACAACTATGTTGATGGATAATACCAAGGGAATTCAAAAACTCGTTGATGTCATTACTGAAAAATTCAAGTGCATTGTCACTACGTACTTGGCGAATAGAGGTATCAAATTGTGTTTTAAACATAAAAAAATGGCGTCTATGGGTAAAGACTTGGAATTTAAAATGCACCAAATATATTCAAGTAAAGAGTGAAAAATCATCCACTATTGTGAGAAAATAACATGTACCAGTAATAGTAGAAGTGGAATATGGTCCCCAAATATCGATATAAATTAAATCAAAATAAGATTTAGAAAAAATAGAGTTATGTGGAAAGGGAAGTCATGATTGTTTTGCTAAAGGGCAAATCATACAAATACACTTAGATAAGAAACTGATACTAGAATGTAAATGAGAAACAAAGTTGAGATACTTGAACTGGGGTGGCCAAGATAACAATGCCATAAGTCTTCTTTGTCTTTTGTAGTAATAGATGACAAAGAAGTACTGTGGTTGAACTTTAGAGCAAAGTAGTAAAGACCATCACATTCTCTCCCTAATCCAATCATCTTCTTCATTTTCAGGTCCTGAAAAACACAACAGTTTGAAAAAAAAAAGGTGATAGAACAATTAAGAGTTTTTGTGATTTTACTAATAGATTGGAGGTTAAACTTAAAAGATGAGATATACAAAACTTTATTTAATGAGAAATCTGATGAAAATTTAATAGAAGCTAAGTGAGTTACTGGAACAAGGCTACCATTTGGGAGTTTGACAGGTTGACTGTTATGGCAAGAGACATCATGTAAGGATTTTAGATCGTGAGTGATATGATCACTGCATCCAGAATCAATTACCCAAGTGTCATTGTAATGGGAAGAAAAACAAGAAACCATACTTGCCAGGATAGTTAAGGGATGAGAAGGTGTAGTGTTTTTGGATTGGATTAAGGAGAGGAGTTGTTGAGGGCAAGCTATGAGAAGAAAATGATGCATTATCCGCAGCAGCTGCAACTGATCGATTATGATTTGGTGCATAGTTTTGCTCATACTGAGATTGATTTGTTCTCGGTTGGTTGGATGCGGCAAAACGCATATCGGCTTGTTTCTTGCGACACCACTTCTCAATATGTCTATCCCTTCCACAATAATTATAGTGTTTGTGATGTTTTGATTTATCTTGCCCTAGAGAAGGAGAATTTTGTCTTCCATGATGAGCCACAAACACAGATCGATCTAGTATGAGATTGGATGTAAGTACTGACGTTAGTCGTTCTTCTTGCTGTACAAGCACATAAGCTTGAGCAACAGATGGAAGGGGGTTCATAAGTAAGATTTGACTTCTTACCGACACATACATATCATTTAAACCCATAAAAAATTTGATAAGGCGATTACGTTGCTGGAAAGTTGAGTTCTTGAGCAGAACCACAAGTACATGTAGTGAGTGAGTTGTAAACATTGAGTTCATCCCATAATGTTTTCAGATCAATGTAGTAAATCGCAATGGAGTTATTTTGCTGAAAATGATTAACAATGACTCGTTGGATTTCAAATATCCGTAGAGTATTTTGTTGGGAAAAACAATCTCAAAGATCATGCCATACATTATGGGCTGTCTCTTTGAAGATGACGCTACTTGCGATTTCTTTGCTGACTGTATTGAGAAGTCAAGATAATACCATGTTGTTGCAACTACTCCAAAGAGTGAAGGTGGGTGAATTTGGTTCTAGCTTCACAATTGACCCGTCTAAGAATCCTAATTTGTTCTTTTCCTCAAAAGCCATGGTAATGACACGACACCAAGTTTGGTAGTTATCTCCAATCAATGGTTGAGAAACTAATATGGTACTTGGATTGTCTGAATGGTGTAAGAAGTATGGTGATATTAGATCTACTTCAAGAGTTATTGGATTTGACATTACCAAGGAAGAAGGAAGCGATTAGGGTTTATAGGTTGAAGATTTGCTCTGATACTATAATAAGAATTGATTGTGAAGGGAAATAATTTTCTATTGATTTACTTTATTTTGGTATATACGTATATATACAAAATTGATATATATAATTAAAGAATATAGAGAAGTCAATTAAGTAATAAAAGAGAAAGAATCAAATAAAAATGGAAAAAGTCAATTAGGCAATTAAAGGGAATTGAATATATGGATGTCAAATTTTATTCCAATAATTAAGGTCTGCATTAAATATTGTTTCCTTAATTCTGCTTATAGTTTTCTAATTCATTTTGAACTTCCCTCAATTTTGTTTACTAAAATTACAAGTGGGTATCAATGTGGGTGGATTCAATTGGATGTAAGGTTAAATATCTTTAAATATGATCAAGATTCGATTCCTATTAGGAGTATCGGGTTCTCATATGTATGGAGCGTTTTTATTGGAAGATCCGTCCTTCAAAAGGAGCCACTATAATAATTGATCCAGATTAATAAGGATAAAGGTCTGGATATCGAACGGTATTCAAGATATAATATAAAAAAATTTACAAGTGAGTTTAACTATGGGTTTAAAATATTATTATTAAAATTCTAAATCTCCATTACAAATACCTAGGTGGGGTCAGACAGAAAGGGCTGAGAGGGTCGCCGCTTTGATATTGGGATATCTTCTGATTTGACGTCCAGAGGACGGGAGACACGCTGAAGAAGTCTAAGACAAATTTCTTTTTTCTTTCTTTCATTTTAAATTTTTGCATATTTATATCCTTTTATTCTTTTTTAATTTTGAGGACTATTTAATCTTTTGTTTCTCATTACCGAAGACCTTTGGCTTTATTAGCATTTTTCTCTACATGGGGGTTCAATTTGAAATAATTTTTTTTTTATCATCATTTCTGTCTCTCTCTAAATGGCTGTACCGAAAATGTTACATGTTCTTGAGCAATGCCGGGTGGCGCTCCCACCAGGCACGGTGGTCGCCGGTAATTCAAAACCGCTTCATTTTCTCCCATGCGCCGTCTCATATTCTTTGATTCGTCCAATGCGCTGTCTCATTTTCTATGAATTTCTTTTTTTTTTAATTATAACTAGGTCACTGACCCGGTATTCAGGGATTTGTCCTGACTAATTGGTCGACTGTTTACAGGGATCAATTAAGGGACAGGTCTTCCGACGCTGATTTTTCCGTTCCCGTAAGGAATAGAACTTCCGATCATAGTTAATGGATATCCGTCTCCAAACCAATTGAGTCATCAGACGTCAATTATTTTGTATGAATTTGCTTACCCTACGACCCATTTTATCCTGACCGCCATCCGATCTCTCAAACGCTCACTTTCTCTCACTCTCAAACATATTTTTTTTCTAATTTGTGGTAACTTGATTTATTATCATCTAAACTCCAGTGAACTCGAAATACGTTTCAAGGAAGGTGATTAGATTTTCTTAGTTATTGCAGAGTTTGCAGATTTTATGGAATTCACGGGAAATCGTGCATGAAATGCCGGTGAATTTCTTTCTTTATCTCCTCAACTCCCACCAAATTTGAAGTCATAGGATGCAATCGAATGTCCTCTATTAGCTTTTCAAGTTACCATATTCCCAAGCATGTGAATTTGTATTGGGTTTAGCCTAAGGCATGTGATGAGAGATGGTAATACCATGTCCCGATTTATAAGGGCTTGGGCTTCAACTATGAAGTCCAATGGAGATGCTTCATTTTCGGCTTATGAGGACATTCCATTTTACGGTCGGACTTTGATCAAGGATTCAATTGGGCGTGGGGAAAATGGGGATTAAAGTTGGATTCCAAGAACCCCCCAATCTCATCCAATAGTCCGGTCTACCTTTACTATGGGCCCAACCCATGCCCAATATCGCAAAGAGAGGGTTGTAGCCCAAGGTTGAACAAAATTGCATGTCTCAACATTCAAAGTGACATGTGCATATGTATGGAGGTGCATGATCAAAGCAAGATCCGAATTTGGAGAACAAATGGATAAAGATGAAATAGAGCATTTGGTTTTTGGGGCGGATTGTCAAACCCTTTTGGACCCGCCACTTTGTTGGGGCTTCATTTAGTTAAGGGTTTGGGATGGTGAATGGGGTGCACATAGCCTCTACACAGCACCTATGTCACGCACCTATGTCACGTGTGAAGGTGGCTAGAAATGAAGATTGATCATGGCGGCTAAGTTAGGGTTTTGCGAGGGATAGATTGTGGCTTTCTTTCAAGACTTGGGTTTGATCGATTGTCTCACTTTTCTGAGCCTAAAGGCTACAAATAAGTGTTGTAATACTTAAGAAAAAAAGTTTTCTTCATGCCCCTAAAAGAATAGATTGAAGGATTAACGCAATTCACTTGAATTAACTTGAAAGGGATCAATAACAATGCTCTCCCTTGGATTCTTTTATAGGAAAACCTCAAGAAATTATTCAAGAACAAAAATCTTATCGTAGATCTAATTTTAAATTTGAAGCAAAGAGATCCACCGAGATAAAATCGTAAAATCAAGATTCCTACTCGAAGATAAATCTAAAAAAAAAAAGGCAAAGTAACAAAGTAAAAACAACTCAAACATTTAAGATCTTTTCTCATGGCCATCCACATGTCTCTTAAACTTCTCTGGCCTTTTTGCTTTTTTTTTTTTTTTTTTTTTTTTTGTATCTTAGATTAGTTACCGCCTAATATCGTAGATTTAATTTTAAATTTGAAGCAAAGAGATCCACCGAGATAAAATCGTAAAATAAAGATTCCTACTTGAAGATAATTTTTAAAAAAATAAAAGGCAAAGTAACAAAGTCAAAACAACTCAAACATTTAAGACCTTTTCTCCTGGCCATCCACATGTCTCTTAGATGTCTTCCCCTTTTTTTTGGGTATCTTGGCTTGATCATTATCCAATATTTAGAGCTTTATACCAATTAATCTGGATCGACCGCTGTAAAAACCACTTTTTGGGGGCGGGTCTCCTAATATTGTTTTTTTCATATTCAGAGAAAGTCGAACTCTCGATCTGATTAAGGGACGAAAGTGACTATCCCACCTACGTCAAGATGATATCTTCCCATCATCGAATGTGTGTTGGAGCTCTAGTTCTAGGCTTGGATCAAATTGCGTCTCGGATTCACCCATCACCAGTGCGTCCGGCCAAGAAAAGTGGCCTTTCCTGGTTCGTCGAGCTGTTCTACTCCTTTTCTCAGTGCAGTCTCCTTGTCCGGGCCATTTCTTTTATTTTTGCTTGAGCCATTTGTCACCATTGATGCTGTAAATGTTGTACCATCATAGGGCTTCAGATTGCTCGAGACCTTTATTAAAAAATAATCCTAATTAATTTACGAGCCCATGCTCTAAAGCATAGCTTGTGGGCTCAACATGTGACCCGGATTGCATGGGTGGCTTGGGGGCTGCTAGGGCATCAAGTGCTTTGCTTTGGCTGTCTCTCTTTTTTGCTCTCTTCGTTTGCTCTCGTGCATTATGCATGGCTTTGTGCAGGTCCGTAACACACTGCCCGTGACGTATTTTGGCAACTGCCTTGTGCCTTGCTTGAGCTTCATGAAGTGCAAGGAGTTAATTGGAGAAAATGGGTTCATTGTCGTAGCAAAGGCCATGGGAAAATCAATACAAAAGAGGTTAAAGAGCAAGGACGAATTCGGCAAGGATGCCGATAAGTGGATATCGGGCATCGAACATTTGGACCATAAGTGGATTGTGGGGGTTAATGGGTCACCCATGTTTGTTGTTTATGATATATATTTCGGGTGGGCAAAACACAAAAAAACCGATTACATATTCATAGATTTTATTAGATCTATTTGTGTGGCTAACGTGGAATAGGTTTCAAACAATTATTGGACCATGCGAGATAGGTCCAAGAAAAGAAAAAAATCTTGTTAACTTAGTTAGGTTTAGTTAGTTTTTTAATTTTTCTAGTCTCTTAATTTTTTAATTTTTTAAATTTCTTTAGTTTTTAAAATTTTCAAGTTGTTAGATTTCTTTAGGATAAATTTGATTCGTGGAAGGGGAGGAAGAGGGGGAAGGGAAAAAGAAATGGGAGATTTAATTTACACGGTCAAAGTTAATATATTTCTTTTATAGTTTAGGAAAAAAAATAAAAGATGGGTATGGTGTAAAAAAGAAAAAAAGAAAAAATGTTAACTAATTTGTGATACAGACATAAATGTCTTGACGTTTTTATGCTTTTCTTTTTATGTTTTTATTTTTGGTGTCATGGTTAACTCACCAATCTAATATTTGAGATTTTATCCTGATTAATTTGAATCGATCGCTTACAGGATAGAATTGAGGGAATAGATCTCCCAGCGTTGATTTTTCAGTTTTCATGAGAGATCGAACTCCCGATCATGATTAAATGATTTCATTACTTGAATTAATTGCGTTATCAGCTGTTGGTATGCTTTTCTTTTTATATATAATAATAGTGTCGGTTAGTGGGCCAGTTAAAGCCATTTGAGCATATCGTTTTTATTAAATTGGATTACATCGGCAGAGAGAAGGGGGCGTGAGGCTCACAAAATCTTGGAAACCCAAAGATAAAAAGGTTATTTTCTATGGGAATTAGTAAAATATTTACTTTTTTACAACCCCGCTTTAAGGCTTTCTATTTTCTAGATAGAGCGTATGATGGCTCGGTTTCCCCATTTTTTTTCTTTTTAAATAGCTTGAAGGGTGAATAGTGGAAAGTGAGAAAGAAAGAAAGAAGCCCCATGAAATATGACTAATAATTTTATCATCATTTGGGGTAGTATCAGCTGGAGACCACAAAATCTCTGGTCAGGGTTCAATTTCATTTTTCATTTTTTTTAAAAAATATTTTAAGCTCAATCTGTGCTGTTTTGTCCACAAATACAAAATCTTCGTTGAAAGTTTGGCCGTCGAATTGGAAGGTAATTATCATATATGTTCAGAGGTCGTATCCATGTTCTGTGGTCCTTCTCTCCCTATTTTCAGAAATGAAATTTGTCCACATTTAAAGTCACAAGAATGACAGGTAGTCGTACATCAGGCTGACATATATCAGAGTCAATTGGCCTCAAATAGCATTCCTATGTTGAGAAATGAAATCTGTCCACATTTAAAGTCACATGAATTGCAGGTAGGCATACATAAGGCTGACATATATCAGAGTCAATTGGCCTTAAATAGTATTTCGTGGGAGATAATTATATATTCGGATCTTAATTTTTATTTTTTTCATAAATTAATTTTTATATTTAAAAATATTATTTTATGATTCTTAAAATTTTAAAATTATACGTATTAATCTTTTTGTTAGGGACGATAAAAGATTAGAAAATGGCCACGTGATACAGTCATGTCAGCAAATAACCACGTAAGTAACGACCGTGTAAATAATCACGTCAGCTGATTTGTGATAAAAGGGCAAACTGAAGGCCTATGTCTTATAGCCACAGACTGCAGCGATTCGTACACGTAGCTCACTCCTATCCTTTTATGACACTCCTCTGGTGCATGAAAGGTGATGTCATATCACATAGGCAATGATGCATCTTGTCTTGGCCTCCTGCCCAAGCCACTGGCTTCAATTTGTATGATTGTGTTGATATGACAAATAGTTATTTAAATTCAACCTTTTAGTGTGATGAGAAATCTTGAGAAAGAAAACTCACGTCCTAGTACAGATGTATTAACGAAAAATGTTATTTAATTTTAACGATCAAAAGAAAAATATTTTATTATTCAAAATTGAGAGAGAGAGAGAGAGGAGAGAGAGAGAGAGAGAGAGATGAGATTAGAGTTCTTATAAAGAACAACAGATATTTACACAAAAAACTAAAACTTTTAATATAGGAATTAAATTCTAATTCTGCAATTTAAATACTATTTTCCTTTTGCCCGGTTTATCCAATTCGGCCTTTTTAAACCACCCGTTCCACTTTTCACGAGGCAATGGTCAGACTTTAACAGGTTTTTCGCGACAATTCAATCTTCTTAGCCTTGGTGGATACTGCCTAGCCTATGCACAAGCTTCTATTTAGCTGAACTTCTTCACCCTTAGGTGTCACATTTCACACGGCAATGATCAGTGTGCTTGAGCATTGCAGGGTGGTACCACCGCCAGGCACCACTGTGACGGAAAAGTCTCTCCCTCTCACGTTTTATGATCTCCCATGGCTAAATTTCCCTCCACTCCAACACCTCATCTTTTACGAGTTCGCGGAACTCCAACAAATACCAACACAGGAAACCATCATTTCAGATTTAAAAAGCTCTCTCTCTCTTACTCTCAAACGCTTTTACATGCTTGCTGGACATCTCACATTCCCTCCAGACTCCGATGTGCCCGCAATCCGTTACGTTGAAGGCGATTCTGTGTCCTTGGCCTTTGCTACTTCCACCCAGGATTTTCATTACCTAGCCTCGGACTCGCCTAGGAATGCCTCCGAGTTTCATCATCTTGTCCCTGAACTGGAGGAGACCAAAACGACGTCCCTTTTGGCTATCCAAGTAACTTTCTTCCCCGGGTCGGGCTTCTGTGTTGGGCTCTCGATCCGACATGAGTCAGGTGGAGCTGCCGATTTACATATTGGCCTATTTAACATTGTAAAATCCGTGAAGTGTCTTTTGTTGTTGACAAAACTGTAAGCATTTAACATAAAATGATTTCTTTAAAAATTGTATTCCAATCTCGGTTTTCATATCTACCTGTTTGAAGTTTTTCTGACAACTAAGAAATTTTTTGAGCCACCAGGCATGAATTTACGTGAATATAAGAGACAGGTACTTTACAATAAATAATGGAAAAAGAAAGCTGTTCAAATATTATGTTGATGCGCCTACATGCATGAATTTAAGTGAAATATGCATGTGTCTGTGATATATTGCAGTCGATGGCAACGCCCTAATCGGGTTTATAAAAGCATGGGCTACAACCACCAAGCTCGCCGAAGATGATTCCGAGGCCAAAGCTCCTCTTTTCTATGACCGGAGCATTATCAAGGATTCGAAAGGGATGGGTCAGGTTCTTTGGAAAAAATACGGGGCTGGAAGATTTGATGGATCCTCAAAACCCGACCAACTGATTCCAACTAACAAGGTTCGATCAAAGTTCGTTATTGGCCAAGCTGATAACCAACGGCTCAAGAGGCATGTTTCCTCTAACTGCCCAACGGTATCCCACATGTCTGCTTTCACAGTCACGTGCGCGGTTATATGGGCTAGTGTTGTCCAAGCGGGTTCAAGTATCCGCCAATTTACCAAGAACGAGAATGATATGGAGCACTTTGTTTTCGCAGCGGATTGTCGGGCTCTTTTGGACCCACCCGTACCCGAAAGTTATTTTGGCAATTGTATAGTCCCTTGTTTTATTAGCATAAAGAGATGTGAATTGAGTAGCAAAGATGGTTTTCTAGTTGCAGCCAAGTTAATGGGAGAGGCAATTACTGAGAGATTGAAAACCAAGGAGGGGTTGTCAAAATGTATGGACGAATGGATATCTAAATTGGGGGACCCCGTGCATGGATCCATTATGGGGGTTGCCGGGTCGCCCAAATTTCGGGTTTATGATACGGATTTCGGGTGGGGCAAGCCCAAAACGAGAGAAATTGTCTCAATTGATTTGACTGGTGCCATGTCTCTCAACGAATGCAAAAATGGGATTGAAGGTGATCTCGAGGTCGGGTTGTCTTTAGAAGAGGTTAAGATGCATAACTTCACTAATGTGTTTACAGAATGCCTTAGGGCTCTTGAAAGCGGCAAATAATCAAAGCATGAGATTAAGGCTTTGATTATTTATAGCATTTATTTGTATTACATGCGTTTCATGGTTGTCCAAAGGGTGGGGGACGGTGGCTTCGCCGGTGTGCTTGTAAAATTATAATTTCAAATAAAAATTATATTTATTATATTACAAACTTTTATTTTTTTTTTCCTTGTGTTCAAATAAATAAATTCTCCTAATTTATTTCCCTTTTTTATTTGTTCCATTAACACACTAGGTAGTCTGATTGATAGTCTAGTGTACATATTACTCTACTGAATCAGCCAACTATCAATTTTAATTTTAATTTTAACCAAATATCAATGTTTATCGTATACTTTGCAATTTTTTCCCGTCAGAAATGACTAACTGCAAAAATAAAAGAACAAAAGTTATTTCTAAAACAAAAAAAATAAAAGTTATTTCTTTTTGGTGTGTCACGACGCATGATCAATGTGCTCGACAGCACTGCAGGGTGGCGCCACCTCCTGGTGCCATAATCCGGGAAAATTTCTCTCTCTCCCCTTTCTTGATCTCCATGGCTACATTGCCTTCTATCCAACACGTCATCTATTATGAGTTCTGGAACAAATATTTGGACTAATAGGACTAGCAAAAAGGAAACAAATATATGTGTGGGCTTCGACTATTAAAGCAAATATAAAAGTTGAAGACATTGAAGCAATTGATTTCACTAATGGTATAATCTTTGAATGAAACCCGAGTTATCAAAGGTCTTTAGATTGGCTTGTCTTTCCCAAAGATTAAGAGGGAAGCTTTTGCTATAATCTTTGCCGATGACTTTAAGTTACTTGAAGAGCATTATATTTCAGAGTAGTATCAAAGTGAGAAAAATCTAATTCCATAAGTTTCATTAATTTTTGCTAGATATATGAGAACTACTTCTCGTGGCTTGGTGAATAATAGTTTTGTTCTACGAGTAACACCTTTTAATTAAAGTGAATTGCATGTGAAAGTTATTTTTTTAAAAATAAATTTAATAACTTTTATACTAAAAAGTTAAATATATTTTTGAATATCTTAATTTCAACTCTTCTAGAATTATCATTTCAATTATAATTTAGTAATGATTACTTATTATTGTTAGTTGAACATCTTGAGATATTATTATTAACATAATACATATTCTAAGATCAAATTTTTATCTCACTGTATAGAATTGGTTATATGAAATTTTCTATATCATTATATTTTATTTCATATATATATATATATATATATATATATATATGATTGTTTTCTTTATAATATAATAAAATTTGTATTTTTATTCTATTAGATAAGATATTACTAGAAAATGGACTTTCAGTGATGGAAAAATTCAATTCGTCACTGAAAGTTAATTTTCTGTCGCTGAAAAGTATCAGAGACGAATTTTTTCCATCGTTAATAGTAATTTCGTTAAATATTACTAACGAAAAAAAATCCATCGTTAAAAAAAAAAATCAGCGATGGACTGTGTCGACATGTTGGAGATTTCAGATTGACATGAATTGTTTTGGAATAAATTGGTGGATATGACATATTTTAATTGGACGACACGTTCTAAGTTCACATCAACACGATCATATTCTTACATTCAATTGGTATACTTAATCTTTGAAATTGGTCGATGTGCTCAAGGCGTCGACATAATTGAAATGCAGGTTGTCGTGTGATTCCTAAGGAACAGATAAATCAAGTCGACAAGTTTTCATATATGTTGACCCTTCTTAATTTTTGTTTGATATTTGTCGACGTGTGTAATAGTGAGTCGACATGTCATTAAAATTGATGAATCTGACATATTAAATTTGTCCACCTAAAATCAACAAGTCGAAGTGTAGTTCAATTCAAGTTGATGTGTAAGGTAGGTTGATAAGGTGTTACTCAGGTTGATAAGATATGCGAGTGTTTAAATCAGGTTGACATATTTTTAAGGTTGTCGATATAATTTTACTTAAATTGTCATGTCTGGACTCTCCCGTCGAGCACATAACAACCGTTGCGTTATCTCTGTATATAGGCATGACCTCACCATATACCGGAATAGCGCAAGACTTTTCAACTATACAATATTTATCAATCCCGCCTACCATGGTTGTTACTCTCAATTTGTTTTACAAAATTATGATTTTATGATTTAGGGACGGTTTTCACTCTTAATTTCCAACTCAACAAAATCCAACCCCTTCTTTAATTCGGAAGGTCTTAACTTAAAACATTGGTCACAAATAGATCGTCAAATGAAATCCCATTAAAGGGTTTGCAAATTTCTTCTTAATTTTGTATAAACCTTAATTCCTCCTATGAAATTCCACCAAAATATAGATAACCTAAATTGTTGCCTCAAAAATATCAGATGGAATTTACAAGTCCTAATTATTTGACTTCCACTCACCCAAATCCAGCAAAGAATCAAACAAATGGAAAAACCCCAATAAATCATTACCATGGGTAGACCACGAAGAAATCCTACTCACAAGATACATTATAGACAAACCCCATTCGAATTCATGCCATGTCTCTCTACTTCGAGAAAATCATCACCAATTTTAGGCAACTAATCTCTAAAGGAAAAGTCAACATAATTATGCACTGAGATTTTGTCTACCCAAAAATGAAGTGGACAAAGTAAGTGTATCAGAAAGCCAAAGTATTCAACTTTAGTTCTGAGGCACAAGCATAACTTAGCAAAAGACCCATGAATTTCCAAATTCAGAAAATCATAACACTAATGTGAGAGAGAGAGAGAGAGTTATTTAGTGTGAGCAGTCAGCCAGGGATGCGATTTCAAGAGGTGAGCAGTTCGCCATCAGCCTTCGAGGGCCTTCTAAGAATGGATGCCAAGGGTCTCCCATTTCGAGGGCCTTTTAAGAATGGATGCCAGGGGTCTCCGACTGGGCTTGGTCCCTTTCGTCTTTCACCCAAAAAGAGAGATAAAGAGGGATGGGAGATGGGAGAAAATGAGAGAAACAGAGAGGAAGAGGAAACAGGGGAGCTGAGGGAGGGAGAGAAGATGAAATGGGAGTGAGAGAGGAAGGGGAAAATGGGTTTCGGGTGAGTGAGAAATTGGGAAAGTGGGGGAGAGGGAAAAGAGAGAGAGAGAGAGAGTGTGTGTGTGTGTGTGTTTTGTTGACTTTCTTTCCCCCCTTTTTTTCTCGGTATTATAACACTTAACCCCCTAAAAACAAATTTCGTTCTTGAAATTTTAAAACACAATTTATACATCAAACAGCTGCAGATATTGCTTCCGCATTGATTCTTCAGTCTCCCAAGTCTATTCTTCTACTCGGTTGTTTCTCCACAATACTTTCACCATTGGGATTTGCGTATTCCTTAATTGCTTGAGTTGTCGATTTATGATTTTCACCGGTTGTACCTTGAAACTCAAATTCTCATTCAATTCCACTGGAGGTGCTTCCAATGTGTGTGAGGGATCCGGTAAATATTTTTTCAATATGGAAACGTGAAAAACGTCATGGATTCTCTACAACTCCAGTAGCAATTCTAGCCGGTATGCCACTTGTCCAATTTTTTCAAGAATTTTGAAGGGACCGATATAACAAGGATTTAGCTTTCTCCGTTTCTGAAAACGGATTATACCCTTCCAAGGAGATATCTTCAAAAACACCATATCTCATTCTTCATCTCGGACCACCAATATGATTCTTTGATGGTTCGGTATATTTTGGTACTCCCCGGATGCATAGCATAGGCCGAGAAATGCGTCTGTTTGAGTATAGCCTTCCGGAAATCTTCATTTTTTGGAATACATGTGTGTCTCCCATACACTATAATTTCATCATCCCGAATCCGGAATTCACCACCTTCCTCTTTTTGAATTTTCTCAACTATGCCCTTCAACCCATCATCTGTAGCCTGAAGCTCCCGAATGCGATCCAACAACGTAGGTCTGACCACAAATTTGGCTAATAAAGCACCTTGATCATCCTTAGCCAACTCAACTCCAAGTGCTCGGAGTCCAACTAAATAAGAGAGGTAAGAACTCCCTTGGGATGCCGTAGATGAGGATTTGCGGCTTAAACCATCAGCTACAACATTCGCCTTCCCGAGATGGTAGTCAATCACTAAGTCATAATCTTTTATCAGCTCTAACAACCTTCTTTATCTCAAATTGAGCTCTTTTTGAGTAAGTAAGTATTTGAGACTCTTGTAATCAGTAAAGACCTTGCAAGTAACCCCATACAGATAATGCCGTCAAATCTTTAAAGCAAACACAATGGTAGCTAGCTCCAAATCATGAGTAGAATAGTTCACTTCGTGCTTCTTTAGTTGGCGAGAAGCGTAAGCAATCACCTTATCACCTTGCATCAGCACGCACCCTAATCCTTGCTTGCTGGTATCACTGTGCACCACATAATAACCACCGCCACTAGTAGGGAGAGCAAGGATAGGAGCGGAGGTCAACCTTTGCTTAAGCTCTTGAAAACTATCCTCATACTTTTCACCCCATTCGAATTTAACCCACTTTCGAGTCAAACTTGTCATCAGAACTGCTATCTTCGAGAATTCTTCTACAAATCTCCGTTAATACCCTACTAATCCGAGAAAACTTCGCATCTCGGTCACATTTTTTAGCTGCTCCCACTTCAGAATGACTTCCACCTTCTTTGGATCCACAAAAATCCCGTCGCTAGAAATCGTATGTCCCAAAAATCCAATCTCTCTTAGCCAAAACTCGCATTTTGAGAACTTGGCATACAACTCTTTCTCCCTAAGAGTTTGCAAAATGATTCGGAGATATTTGGAATGCTTTTCATCACTTTTGGAATACACCAAAATATCGTCGATGAAAATTATGACAAATTTATCAAGATAGGGATGAAACACTCGATTCATGAGATCCATGAAAACCGCAGGAGCATTCGTCAATCCAAAGGGCGTTACTAGGAATTCGTAGTGTCCATACCACGTTCTAAATGCGGTCTTATGAACATCACCACCCTTGATTTTCAACTGATGATAACCAGATCTCAAGTCGATCTTTGAAAAGATACTTGCACCTTGAAGTTGATCAAACAGATCATCAATTCTCAGAAGAGGATACTTATTCTTTATTGTTGCCTTGTTGAGCTATCGGTAGTCAATACATAATCGGAGGGTTCCGTCCTTTTTCTTTACAAACAAGACCGGAGCACCCCAAGACGAAGTGCTCGGTCGGATAAATCCTTTCTCCAATAACTCTTAGAGTTGAACCTTCAGCTCTTTCAACTCTACGGGTGCCATTCGATATGGGGGAATAGAAATTGGTACGGTACCGGGAATTAGATTTATGGTGAAATCGAACTCCCGGTTTGGTGGCAACCCAGGCAACTCTTCCGGAAAAACGTCCAGAAACTCATTCACCACAGGAACATTGTCCCGACTAGGATATCTTACCGTGGTATCAACAATGTGTGCCAAATAAGCTTCACATCCCTTATGCACTAGTCTCCGTGTTTCAAGAGCTAAAATTATACAACTCGGCAACACTCGCCGTTCTCCGGCGAATACAAGCAAGGGATGTCCTGGTCTTCGGAATTCCACTTTCTTAGTGAAGCAATTCACGGAAGCTCGGTGAAAATACAGCCAATCCATACTTAGAATGGCATCAAAATCTTTCATTTCCAACGGAATCAAATCCGTCTCGAGAGTTAGTTTTCCGATTTTTACCTCACAAGACTTATACACGGTTTCCCTGATTAAATATTCTCCCAAAGGTGTGATAACCAATAATTCCTCAACCAGTGGAACTAAAGGCTTATCAGAATGTTTAGCAAACCCCGAACTCACAAAGGAATGATTAGACCCGGTATCTATGAGCACATGTATATCAACATAAAAAATTTTCATTGTACCTATAATTATAAACCATAAACAAAGTCATATCATCCACATTCTTTAAGCCATGATCACAACTATCAAATTATAATCATAAACCATTTGTCACATTTTCAATTTCAAAACTTAAAATTTAATAGAGATTTACCTGTGACTATATCATGATTTACTTGAACCTCTTCATTTGTCATGGCATAGATTCGGGTCAGTTCTAGGTTGAGGGCGTTGTGTAGGGGCAGCTACAGTATTATTTCCCGTGCCCGTTCTCGGTGCATTGCTAATGGAAGGTGTAGGAGCAATCGTCGAATCTCTTCTAGAACTACTCGAGGGACCTCTAACTTGTCGGCTTCCTTACCCTTCTACATTTAACTCCGGACAAGAGTGCCGAATGTGACCCTCCTTCCCACAATGATAGCATATTTTGGGTTCCACACATGGACCCAGATGACGTCCCTTACAATTTGGACAAGTTTCTCCTCTGCTACCCATGGACCTACTCCCATACCAACAGTTCTGCTGGGAGCACTAGACCTAAAAGTAGATTGTCTCGGAGGAAAACCAACCGATTTCGAAAAGGATCTACCGCTATAAGAGCCCATGCCTCGACTTCTTTTAAAACCTTGACTCGAACCGGAGCCACTAGGCCTCTTTCCTTTCCCATGATGCTCTTTGACTTTGTTTCTCTCCATCACCATTTTCTTGGCCCTCAAGGCCAAGTCTAGAATGTCTTGGAAAGTATGCCCCTTGGTGATGGGCATTTTCTCTCTGATATTCAAATTTAGTCCCGACTCGAAATTTGAATTTAGAGACTCCTCGGAGTTTACAAACTCCGGAACATAATTGGCAAGCTCTCTTAGTTCTGTCTTGTACTCAGATACTATCTTGTTTCCTTGAGCTAATTTGAAAAAATCCTCTCTTTTTTGATCCCGATAGAATCGGGTGTTGTATTTTTCCTCGAAGACCCTAAGAAATTCTGTCTAATTAGGGGGAACAAGAGCCCTTTCCTTCACATTCTCCCACCATGTCCTTGTACCTTTATCCAACAGTTTCACCGCCACCCATAATTTCATCTCATCGCTTAATCTCATGTCGGAGACGGTCTCTTGAATTCGGCCAATCCATTCCTTGGCCACTGAAACATCATAAGTATCCACGAATGGCTCACATCTTAATTGCCTTGCCTCCTTTATCAACTTAGATAACTCCACAGTAGGGCGATCGGTTGTTGTGACAACCGGAGGAGGAGGCGCTAGTAGGGTAGTAGGAGTAGCAACCGGCACTGAAGGGTGGTCGGTGGAGGAGCTGAAGTCGCATGTGGAGCTTGATACTGCGCTCTAAAGGTGCTCTACCACTCCATTACTTGCTGAAGAGCAGCAATAGGAGGAGCCGAAATCCAAGTAAGAGGAGTTGGGTGTGTAGGCACGGAAAGAAGAAGAACATGCTAGGACGACTCATCCTCGTGCTCCGGTGGAGGAATCTCGTTCACATTCCTTATTCTCTTTCGTGGAGGCATAATGATCTACACAACAAGAAGTTACAATTAAGTCAAACGGTTAAGCGAAAGCTAATACTTAACCCCCTAAAAAGAATGTTTCTAATTTCCTAAGAAATTTATGGAAGACTTTGTACATTCTCCGAAAACCTTTTTCGAAAACCAAACATTTCAAAGTTTTTAGAAAACTTTCGGGACATTTGGAAACATTTGAAATTATAACCAAAACCATCAAACTTTTAAAATCGTGAACCTGGCTCTGATACCAATAAAGCTGTCACGCTCCGATCCTCGGATCGACCACGCAACAGCCGCCGTGTTGTCTCGGTACACGGGCAGAACTTCCCCTTATATCGGGACTCCGCAAGATTACAAATCAGTTCAAAACTCATCCAATACACAACTCCATCAGAAATGAAAAAATCATATAACAATACACATATAAAGGACCCATCCGGTCCATCTCTGTACACACGAGCATGCATCGACACACAAATAGGGTGGGGGTTCCTGTACACGCATGCAAGCAGAATTGGTCATCCCAGCCGTTTCAAAATTCTCAGCACAATTAACACATTTAAAACAAAAGAAGTCCCAAATCATAATCGCAGGATTTTTTTATTGCTCGCACGAAAAAACGAGTTAGCGTCAATAAAATCGAAACGGTATGAGATGTACAGAACTTTACAAATCCAAAAGAAAGTATCGAAATTCAGAATTTCAATCCAAATGTCCCAAATGAGAGTTTAAAAGAAAATAAACAAGTTCCGTACAAACCATGTAAGGATTCCATCAATATTTGCTCTTATATATGAAACAAGTATTAATTTAATCCACACCAAAAGAATTATACAAGTCTTTCATTCCATGGATTTCAAAATCAACCAAAATGAATTTGCATCTCTATGTACCTACACAAGTCAGTGGAATAAATCTTCCCAAGCTCTAATTTCTGCCGCAGACCTAAACTTCCTCTGAAAAATATTAAAGCGAGGGGTGAGTATTGGAAAATACTCAGTAAGTGGAGTGCAATGGTATAATTATGTGATAAATGAGGAGTGAATGTGGGAGTGTCAAAATATATCTCAAATAATATTTTATATATATCGAAACATTTTCAATAAATCAGATAATTCGCAAAATATGCATCCACATTAAGTATTTTTTCAGAAAATCACAAGGGTCCTATCGAAATTACTTCCGTCTTGTGTTTGGCCGAACCAAAATGAAAGCCCGTCAAGGAATTTTCCATTTCAGTATTTCAAACAATACCCCTTTCGTTGGCGTTAGCTCATACCTCCCCGGGGTGCAATCCGGATACTCCGACGTGGCAGAGAAGAGGCCGCGTATACCTCTCTCGCAATAAAACCCCAACTACGCCACCCCGTCGAGTCGCTCCGTGGAGGGAATGACTATAGCCATTAACTACTAGCACCATGCATTTCTCAAATATGTCATTTCTTAAGTCATGTGCCATAATTTCTAGCAGACAATCATTAATTTCATGTCATAGCAATTTATAGAGCAAAATCAAATCACATATGACACATATGTATTTATAAATACAATGGATGCATTCATACTTTACAATCCAGTCCGGACATCCCACAATCATAAAACAATTTATATAAAATATGTAAAAATCTTACAAAATCATTTATAAAATAATTTTAAACTCATTTTGCTCATTTATAACTCAATGAACCATCCACTCACCTTTTAGGGAGGGTTTTCACTCCCAATTTCCAACTCAACAAAATCCAACCTCTTTTTTAATTCGGAAGGTCTTAACCTAAAACATTGGTCACAAATAAATCGTCAAATGAGATCCTATTAAAGGGTTTGCAAATTTTTCCTTAATTTTGTATAAACCTTAATTCCTCTTATGAAATTCCACCAAAATGTAGATAACCTAAATTGTTGCCTCAAAAATATCAGATGGAATTTACAAATCCTAATTATTTGACTTCCACTCACCCAAATCCAGCAAAGAATCAAACAAATGGAAAAACCCCAATAAATCATTACCATGGGTAGGCCACGAAGAAATCCTACTCACAAGATACATTATAGACCAACCCCATTCGAATTCATGCCATGTCTCTCTACTTCGAGAAAATCATCACCAATTTTAGGCAACTAATCTCTAAAGAAAAAGTCAACATAATTATGCACTGAGATTTTGTCTACCCAAAAATGAAGTGGGCAAAGTAAGTGTATCAGAAAGCCAAAGTATTCAACTTTAGTTCTGAGGCACAAGCATAACTTAGCAAAAGACCCATGAATTTCCTAATTCAGAAAATCATAACACTAATGTGAGAGAGAGAGAGAGTTACTTAGTGTGAGCAGTCAGCCAGGGATGCGTTTTCAAGAGGTGAGCAGTTCGCCATCAGCCTTCGAGGGCCTTCTAAGAATGGATGCCAGGGGTCTCCCACTTCGAGGACCTTCTAAGAATGGATGCCAGTGGTCTCCGACTAGGCTTGGTCCCTTTCGTCTTTCACCCAAAAGAGAGAGATAGAAAGGGATGGGAGATGGGAGAAAATGAGAGAAATAGAGAGGAAGAGAAAACAGGGGAGCCGAGGGAGGGAGAGAAGATGAAATGGGAGTGAGAGAGGAAGGGGAAAATGGGTTTCGGGTGAGTGAGAAATTGGGAAAGTGGGGGAGAGGGAAGAGAGAGAGAGAGAGTGTGTGTGTGTGTGTATTTTGTTGACTTTCTTTCCCCCTTTTTTTTTCTCGATATTACAGAGCGGACTACATTGAAAGAGTAACCTCCTTAAATGGACAACTGCAAGTCTCGATCGAATTAGTTGGAATATGAATTCAGATACCAATTAGTATAATATCAAAAAAAAAAAAGGATGACTTTGTAGTTGCTGCCAAGCTGATACGTGAGTCCATTCATCACATCCTAAAAAAAGGTTTGAGCATGGAAAGAATGTCAACTCTCTTAATTAAAATTTGGATTTGATTATCAGTAAAAAAAAAAAAAAAAAAAAACTAAGTTAAGAGAGTTTTTTCTAAGAAAAGACATGACCACAGCATGGACCGGGTTGCTCGAAATATCACTTTAGATTCTGGTCGATGAAAAAGTATTCCATTGAAAAAAAGGCGCACAAAGAAATGGCGATGGAGTTTTAAAAGGGGCCGAAGAGTAGGTATTCGAGTTGGAGGGCCCCAAAAAAGGAACGGATCGTTGGGGTTGGTTGCCAGTCACCCATGTTTGCAATTTATGAAATGGATTTCAGATGGACCAAGCCCAAAAAGAGTGCAGTGTCTCTGAGTGTAGATTCACTTAAATAACTTATTTTTATTAGAAGTCATAAATGAGGCTTTGGACATTTTCCCTCTTGTAAACAAGATCTCTCCCCCCAACGACCTTTTTTTCTAACGATAGATCACCAAACTTCCACTACAAAAAAATAAGTTTTTAGCCACAATTTTAGCGACGAAAATTTAATAAAAATTTGTCGCTAAATTCGTTAGCGACGAAAAAATTTTCGTCGCTAATAACGCGTCGCAAAAATTTAGTGACAAAAAATTAGAAATTCATCGCTAAATTTAGCGACGAATATTTTTTTGTCGCTAAATCCGTCGCAAATTTAGCGACAAAAAATTATTCGTCGCTAAATTTAGCGACGAATTTTAGATTTTTTTCGCTAAATTTAGCGATGGATAATTTTTTATCGCTAAATTGCAACGGATTTTGCGACAAAATATTATTCGACTAATTTTATATATTCGTCGCTAAATTTTTGCGACACGTTATTAGCGACGAATTTAGCGACAAAACATTATCCGTCGCTAAATTTTGCGACGAAATCTAAAATTCGTTGCTAAATTTAGCGACGGATAATTTTTCGTTGCCAAATTCGTCCCAAATTTAGCGACAAAAAATTATATGTCGCTAATTTAGGGACGAAAAAAATTCGTTGCTAAATTAACTCATTGCTAAATTAACGACGGATATAAATTTGTTGCAAAATCCGTCGCTAAATTAGCAATAAAAAATAATGCACTCTCGCCCGAACCCAACCCCGCCCGCTCGAGCAAGCATCCGCCCGCACGCCCGCCCGAGCCGGCGCCCACACACCCTACCTCACTTAATTCTTGAAAATTGCCTTTGCTTTGCTCCCACTAAGATTCGAACCCCTGTGTTTCCATAAACCTTTAAGATCATGTAACCATCAAGTTAAATGTTAGTATCTGTTATAAGTTTTCTTTTTTTTTTTACTTTTTATCTTTTCTTCATATTTTTCTAATAATAATAAAACAATATAAAATAACAATTTATTATAAAATAATAAAATATTAGTTTAAAATAAAATAATAAAAGATATAAAAAAATAATAATACTATTTTTTAAAAAGATAAAATAAAAATAAAATATAACATATTACTCAAAAATAATAAACGTGATATATTTTTTTAAATAAAAAATAATAAATATATATTAATATTTTATTTTATTTAATTATATTTCAAATTTAGCGACGAATTCCAAGATTTGTTGCAAAATCAGTGACAAATTGGAAATTTGTCGCAAAATCAGCTACAAAAACCGAATTTGTCGCAAAATCAGCGACAAATTAAAAATTTGTCACTGAATTCGTCACAAAATTAGCGACAAAAATCAAAATTCGTCGCTAAATTAATTTATTAAATAATAAATATATATTCATATTTAATTTTATTTAAGTATATTTCAAATTTAGTGACAAATTACAAAATTTGTCTCAAAAATTAGCGACAAATTGGGAATTTGTCATAAAATCAGCGACAAATTAAATATTTGTCTCTAAATTCATCGCAAAATTAGTGACAAAAATCGGAATTTGTCGCTAAATTAATTTATTAAATAATAAATATATATATTTATATTTAATTTTATTTAATTATATTTCAAATTTGGCAACAAATTATAAAATTTTTCGCAAAAATTAGCGACAAAAACGGAATTTGTCGCTGAATTCGTCGCAAAAATTAGCGACAAAAATCCGAATTCGTCGCTAAATTAATTTATTAAATAATAAATATATATTTATATTTAATTTTATTTAATTATATTTCAAATTTAACGACGAATTACAAAATTTATCGCAAAAATTAATGACAAATTAGAATTCGTCGTTGAATTCGTCACAAATTAGCGACGAATTCTAAATTCGTCGCTAATTTTGCAACAAATTAGGATTTGTCGCAAAATTAGCGACAAATAAGAATTTGTCGGGGAATTTGTCGCAAAATTAGCGATGAATTCCAAATTTGTCGCTAATTTGCGACGAATTAGTATTTGTGACGGAATTCGTCGCAAAATTAACGACGATTTCTGAAATTCGTCATTAATTTTGTGACAAATTCAAATTTGTTGGAAATTAACAATGACTATTTTTTCGTTGGAAATTTTGTTGGAAATAGCGATTAAAAAAATTTTTGTCGCTAAATTGGTTGCAAAATTGTAACAAAAAAAATTTGTCGCTAAATTTCATCGCAAAAATGATGTTTTTTTGTAGTGTTCTCCTTAACCAACGTTTCCATTTCGATGAAAATAAAAAACAATTACTGATTAATCAATTCCTAAATTAAGTTCTATAATTTTTAAATACCGATAATCAAAAAAGATCTCTCCCTTAATTATGCTTGTGGACTTCGATTTTAACTATTTATAAGATATTTTTTAAAATAAATTATTGATATTCGATAATCACATTGAATCTAACTATTTATAATATATGTTTTATTTTAAATATGTTTTTCTAAGTTGAGATCAAGTATGTTAAATTTTTAACAAGTCAATAGATTTTAAATAATTTTAATACTTTTACTATCTTAATTTTCTAGTAATAAGTACCAGAATGCAAATTTATCTCATGAATTAATATATAATCAGACATATATTCAATAATATAGCATTTTATAAATAAAAGAAAGAAAAAACATTATGATAAGATTTAATGAGGATGGATGAAACTTGCATGTCTTGAAGTGTATCAAAGTTTTCTTCTTTTCCTGCACCAAAAAAAAAAAAAAAAAATTCTTCTTTTCAATTATTTAAAATGATATTGAGCACCTAGCCAGTTGGACCAATTAGTCCGAAAATACAACTTACCTTATACTTCTGGGTTAGCCCAACATTTTGTTTTTGATTACACAAAGATTCAAACTTAGAATCACCAGATCGAGAGAGGGGATTGTGATCATTCGATTATCCCCTTGAGGACCGGGTCAGCCCAACATTCATACAAGCATGGAAAACTATGTTGTCAACGAGGGGGAAAATGCTATAATCATCCCGTCGAGACTTTTTTTTTGGGGGGGGGGAGGGAGAGAGATAGTTGTCACATGGAAGATTCTAAACTTGGAAAGAAACTTTCTTCGTCGTTAAATATAAACAGTTGGTTGATCCCGACTCCATAATTTGCTAAGTGGGCTCCACAAACAATGAATTTTTCTTTTTTTTTTCTAATAATCGATCGATATTTTGAGTTATATTTCAATTAATTCTATTCGAATATTATTAGATTCAATTTAAAAGAAATTTTTGTAATATAATTTTTTTCATTCTCAAATTTTGAATTTGTGATTTGATTAAAATCAAATTAACATACTTATCCATTGTACCAACTATATATTAGAAGGGCAGCCCGGATCTCTTCCCAAATCTCCTAAGTTGGCGCTGAAATCGCCAAGAGGACAGCACCATCATCTCGGTGATAGGGCATCTGCCACCTTATTTTCTTGGCCATGTCCGTACACGACCTCAAACTCATACCCTCGAAGCTTCGAAACCCAATTTTTTGCCATTGGGAAGGGGTGATTCGCTGCTGAAACAAAGCCTTTAAGGGTTGTTGGTCAGTCACGATCTTAAACTTTTTCTCGAGCAAGTAGGGCCGCCAAACGCAGATAGCTTCGATGATGGCAATCATTTCTCTTGCATAGACAGACCATGCCTTCTTTTGCTTGCCTAAATCCTTGCAAAGGTAGGCTAGAAACGTTCTGTGCTGAACTAGGACTGCTCCCACTCTAATCGAGCTAGCATCCAACTAGATCTTAAACTCTTAAGTAAAGTCCAGCATGGCTAAGATTGGTGTTTGTGTTATGGTTGTCTTAAGTCTCTCAAAAGCCTGCTCACTTGATTCACACCATACAAAAGCATCTTTTTTAAGTATATTAGTGAGAAGTTTAGCAATATTACCATAATCCTTAACAAACTTGTGATAATATCTGGTGAGACCGAGGAAACCCTTAAGTTGTGTTATGGTTTTAGGCTTGGGCCAATTCAGCATTGCTTTAATCTTTCTTGATTCGACTTTGACTCCTTCTTCAGAGATAATATGGCCCAAATACTCCACTTCCTCTGGCCAAAAGCACACTTGGAGGGCTTGATGAAGAACTAGTTGTCAACTAAGGTTTGTAGTTAGCACCAAAAATAATAAAAAAAAAAACTAAGGTTTGTAGCACAAACTCTAGGAGCTTCAAGTGATCTTCCCACATCTTTGAGTATACCAAAATGTCATCAAAAAATACCAGAACAAACCTCCTCAACTTTGATCGAAACAAGTTATTCATGCATGTTTGAGGAGTTCTAGGGGCATTGCATAAGCCAAAGGGAATCACAAGGTAGTCATAGTGATCATTGTGAGTCCTAAAAAATGTCTTTTGAACATTCGTCTCTTTAACTCGAATTTGGTGGTACCTGATCGTCAAATCAAGTTTGGAAAAGTACTTGGATCCACATAACTCATCTAGATCTCATCAATGATAGGGATAGGAATCTATCCTTGATTGTGGCCTTGTTTAAGGTGTGGTAGTCGTGCAAAATCGCCATGTTTCATCCTTCTTTCTCATGAGCAAATACTACTAGAAAATGGACTTTCAGCGACGGAAAAATCCGTCGCTGAAAGTCTATTTTCCGTCGCTGAAGGGTATCAGCGATAGATTTTTTCCGTCGGTAATCCGTCGTTAACTTTTCTGTCGGTAATCCATCGGTAATAAGTTTACAAAGAATTAAAAAATTCAAAATTTAAAAAATTCAAAAATTTAAAAAAATTTAAAAAATTTAAAAAATCCGTTGTTATTCCGTTGGTAATCCATCGCTGATAGTTTTACAAAAAAATTATAAAAAATCTGTCGCTAATTCGTCGGTAATCCGTTTGTAAAATTTTCGTCGGTAATCCGTCGCTATTCCTGACGGAAAAAAATCTGTTAGTAATTTTCCGTCACTGAAAGTCCATTTTCTAGTAGTAAAATATGGACTGGAAAATGGACCTGTGCTTAGTCAGATCAGCCCATTTTCAAGCATCTCTTGTGCTTGCCTCTCAATTTCCTCCTAAAAGTGAGCTTAGTGATGAGATGGAACATTGATCGGAGTAGATTTGTCCTTGAGCACAATGGAGTGATCATGCTCTCTTTGTGGCGGTATTGACTTGGGCTCACGGTTACTTGCTCAAATCTGCCCAAAAGAGTTTGGATCTCTTGGGGAAGGTTAAGAATATCTTCAGAGGTGTTGGAGCCCTCTTTGGAGATGTTTTGGGCAGCTAGTTGTGTGTGGATGTGGACTGCAAAGGCCTGTCTACCCTTTTTTATCATGGTTTGCAAGGATGCCATCTCCACTCCTTTGACAAGAGCTTGGTTATCCATCTTCAACTTGATCCACCAGCTATTGTGAAGGAATTTCATCTCCATTGTTCTATAATCAGCTACTATTTGTCTAAGTTTCTCCGGCCATTACGCCCCTAAGACACCATCCAAGCCTACCACTTGAAGGGAATAAAAGTCGACTTGAAGGTCTAGCACTACAAGAAAACAGGGTATTAGTGACGGAAAATTAGCGACGGAAAAATTCCATCGTAAATAGCGTTAGAATTACGATGAATTAATGTAAGACATTACAAAATAAAAAAGGTAAAAATTACCGAGAAATTATCGACAAAAATATTTCCGTCGCTAATCGTCACAATCGGAAGAAATAGTATTACTTAATGAGGGATTAGCGGAAAAAATTAGTGATAGATTTTTTACTAGTCCAGGAAAAAAAAAGAAAAAAAAAACTATGTAAAACTATCAGCGACGAAAATTTTCCATCTCTGATTTCAAAAACTATGTAAAACTATTAACGATGAAAATTTTAGTGATGGAAATTTTCTATCGCTAAACTTTAAGTAGCATTTGATATTTTATTTTATTTTATTTTTCTTTGTATTTTATTATTTTATATTAACAAATCATATTTATTATTTTTTAATATTTTAAATTAGCATTTTATTTTATTTTTTAAAGAATAATATTATTTTATTTTTTAAATTTTTTATTATTTTATTTTAAGTTAGCATTTTATTATTTAATTATTTTATAACAAATTAATATTTTATATTATTTTATTATATTTTTTTTAAATGTGAGAGTAAGATAACAAATAAAAAAAAAGATGATCAGATATGATATTGTGGAATAGTGGTTGTCACAACTCAAACTCTCGTTTCATGTCCAGATTTGAGTCCGATTATGTAAACCTATCAACGATAAAATTTTTAGCGATAGAAATATTTTGTCGCTAATAATTTTACAAATTGTTTGAAATCAGTAACGGATTAAATATTAAAATTTTTAGCAATGAAAATACGGAAATATTCCATCATTGATCTGTCGAAAAATTTAGTAACCGATAGTATTCTGTTTCTAATATTTAGTGGGCAGATTTTCAGTGATAAAATTAACGTTAAAAATTTCTGTTGTTAATACTTTTTAGTGATAGACTCTTTACTATTAACGACGAATATTTTCATCGTTGATACTTTGTTTTCTAATACTGTTGGTCTTGGATGCATAGATTGACGTTTTTGTGGACTTTTCTCCGCCGGCCACTCTCACCTCAAACTCATCAACCTTCTCTGAGGGAAGCCCTAAGGATTGTGCAATCCTAGGGTTTATGAAATTGAGGGCAGAACCATTGTCAATCAACATAGATACAACCCTTTTACCGATGTGAGCACTCGTGCACATAGTTTTTGGACCCGCAAGTCCAGCAAGTGTGTGGAACATCACGACTGCTTCTTCCTCATGGAAATCCTCCTCAAGAGCCTCATTTTCGTCGGACAAAGGCTCAGATTCAATTGCCTCCTTGTGCTCAAACTCCCCATCACTTACAGTCTCATTCATGAAAATTCTGGGATTTTTGGGGGAGAGTTTTGGGGGCTGCTGGACATGTTGGGGCTGCATTTTGAGGCCTTGGAAAACTATTGTGTATCGGGGTAAAGCTACTAGCTGGTTTGGTGTTTTAGCCTCTAACTGCGTGTCATAGGTCCATCAACTGATCTTCTTTGAGCTTTGCCACCTCCAAGGCTTGCATCAAGGTTTCGGGCCACTGCAACTTCACTTCCGTGGCTAGCTCGTGCTTCAAACCTGCCACAAAAGTCTCGATAAGGGCTTTCTCGAGCCAACCCACTCAGGTAGATAGTTTCTCAAATTCCCTTTGATATTCTCTCAAGGAACTCGTTTGCTTCAGTTTGGAGAGGCCCTCATTGTGGTCAATATAAGATGTTTCTCTAAATCTCCTTGCTATCTCGCTGGTTAGCCGGTTCCAAATGAGGTTTTTGTGCTTGGCATGATACCTCTCTTTCAACTATTGGAGCCATTGTTGTGACTCCTCTTCCAAATAGAATCCGAAGATTCTCACTCTCTCCAAAAGGTTGGCGGGGTGGTAGGAGAAGTAAATCTCAGCCTTGATATCCACGAACTTGGATCTCCCTCATTGAACTTGGAAAAATCAAGTTTGTGGGATGTTTGGTGCTGCCTTGGCTCCCGGTAGCCTCTCCTCCTTTCTCTCGGCCAATCTTGGCCATCTTGGCTAAAAGGGACTTTAAACTCTTCCTCCTCATTTGAGAACTCGGATCTGGACTTGTGTAATTTAGATCTATGATCCTCATCACTGGAAATTGGTTAAGGAATATGTCAATGGGCAAGGACTCGGCGAGGGTGCTTTCTTGGTTGGGTAGTCACTTGGGTTTTTGGTATTTGAATCAAATCAGTGAGGGTTTGCACATTTCGGATGATTTTGCTCATTTGTTCTATATTTTCATGTAGGGCAGTGTTGGTAGACTCAAGTTGAGCCTTAATAGCATCCAAACGCTCCCTCTGTGTGAGCTGTTTTTCGGCCATGGTAGGAATGGTTCTCAATTTGGGTAGCTTGGTTTTCATGTGCCTTTTTTGATTGGCTTGGACGTTATCTCTCAATGAAAGCACCAAAAACTGTTGGGCCCTGATTTAGTTTAGGATGGTGAATGGGGTACAAATAGCCTCTACACAGCACCTATGTCACGTGTGAAGGTGGCTAGCAATGGAGGTTGATCACGGTGGCTAGGGTTAGGGTTTTGTGAGGGATAGATTGTGGCTCTCTTTCAAAGATTGGACTTTATCAATTGCCTCACTTTCCTGAACCTGAAGGCTGCAAAAAAGCGGTGCAACACTTAGAGAAATAAGTTTGCTTCATGCTCCTAAAAGAATATATTGAAGGACTAATTCAATTCACTTAAATTAACTTGAAAGGGATCAAACTTGAATTAACTTGAAAGGGATCAATAGCATTGCTCTCCCTTGGGTCCTTTTATAGGAAAACCTCAAGGAATTGTTCAAGAACGAAAATTTTATCCTAGATCTAATTTTAAATTTGAAACAAGGAGATCTACTGAGATGAAATAGTAAAAACAAGATTCCAGACTTGAAGATGGATCTAAAAATGAAAAAAAAAAAAAAAAAAAAAAAAAAGAAGCAAAGTAACAAAGTAAAAACAACTCAAACGTTGTTGATCTTTTCTCCTGGACATCCACATGTCTCTTAGATGTCTTCCCATTATCTGAATATGTGTTGCAGCTCTATTTCCAGGCTTGGATCAAATTGGGTCTTAGATTCACCCGTCGCCTTTGCGCCCGGCCAACAAAAGTGGCCTCTCTGGTTCATCGAGCAGTTCTACTCCTTTATGTCTGATTTTTTTAGTATTCAAGAGCAATTTTCCTAAAGATAAAGATTGCTCAAAGTAGATTTTGCAGAACTTCTCGTTTGATCGGAGGTCCTTAAGAATGTGGTACACGGCTCCACATCTCTCGCGTGGCCAGTGTAGTCTCCTTGTCTGGGCCATTTCTTTTATTTTTACTTGAGCCATTTGTCACCAATGATGCTGCAAATGTTGTACCATCATAAATTTTACTAGGTTGCCAGTGTATAAGTGGATATCGGACATCAAACATTTGGACCATAAGCAGATTGTGGGGGTTACTAGGTTGCCAAGTTTGCAGTTTATGATATATATTTCGGGTGGGGAAAACCCCAAAAAAACCAATTATATATTCATAAATTTTACTGGATCGATTTGGGTGGCTGATGTGGAATATGTTTTAGACAATTATTGGACTATGCAAGATAGGTCCAAGATAGGTCCAAGAAAGGAAAAATGACTCGTTTGAAGTTTTAGTTAGTTTTTTAATTTTTTCTAGTTTTCTAATTTTTTTTTTTTAGTTTCTTAATTTTTTTAGTTTTCAAATTTCTTTAGTTTTTTAATTTTTCTAGTTTTTAGATTTATTTAGGGTAAGTTCGGTTCGTGGAAGGGGAGGAGGAGGGGGAAGGGGAAGAGGAAGTGAAAGGGGAGATTTATTTTACCCGGTGAAAGTGAATATATTTTTTTTTTTATTTTGTTTGGTAGGAGTGGATGAGAAGGAAATGTGTATTATAATAAAAATCACCATATATATTCAGAGGTCACCTTTGTTCTGTGGTCCTTCTCCCTCTATGTTGAGAAATGAAATTTGTCCACATTTAAATTCAAATGAATTACAGGTTGTCATGCATGAGGCTGGCATATATCAAAGTCCATTAACATTTGTCCCCATTTTTTAATGGCTGAAGGCCTATGTCTTATAGCCAGAGCCACACACTGCAGCGATTCGTACACGAGGCAATGGTCAAGACTTTTTAACAGGTTTTTCACGTGGCCATGATCAATTCAATCTTCTTAGGCTTGGTGGATACTGCCTAGCCTATGCACAAGCTTCTATTTAGCTTAACATTTTCATCCTTAGGTATCACGTTTCACATGGCAATGATCAGTGTGCTTGAGCATTGCAGGGTGGTGCCACCACCAGGCACCACTGTGCCGGAAAAGTCTCTCCCTCTCGCGTTTTATGATCTCCCATGGCTACAATTGCCTCCAATCCAACACCTCATCTTTTACGAGTTCGCGAAAGACCAACAAATACCAACACATGAAACCATCATTTCCAATTTAAAAGGCTCTCTCTCTCTTACTCTCAAACGCTTTTACATGCTTGCTGGACATCTCACATTCCCTCCAGACTCCGATATGCCCGCAATCCTTTATGTTGAAGGCGATTCTGTATCCTTAGCCTTTGCTACTTCCACCCAGGATTTTCATTACCTAACCTCGGACTCACCTAGGAATGCCTCCGAGTTTCACCATCTTGTCCCTGAACTGGAGGAGACCAAAACGACATCCCTTTTGGCTATCCGAGTAACTTTCTTTCCCGGGTCGGGCTTCTGTGTTGGGCTCTCGATCCGACATGAGTCAGGTAAAGCTGCCGATTTACATATTGGCCCACTTAATGTTGTAAAATTCCGTGAAGTGTCTTTTGTTGTTGACAAACTCTAAGCATTTCGCATAAAATGATTTCTTTAAAAATTATATTCCATCTCTGTTTTCATATCTACCTGTTTGAAGTTTTTCTGAACAACTCAAGAAATTTTTGGAGCTACCGGGCATGAATTTACGTGAAATATAAGAGACAGGCACTTAGCAATAAATAATGGAAATAGAAAGCTGTTCAAATATTATGTTGATGCGCCAGCATGCATGAATTTAAGTGAAATATGCATGTTTCTGTGTTATATTGCAGGCGATGGCAAAGCCCTAATCGGGTTTATAAAATCATGGGCTAGAACCACCAAGCTCGGCGAAGATGATTCCGAGGCCAAAGCTCCTCTTTTCTATGACCGGAGCATTATCAAGGATTCGAAAGGGATGGATCAGATTTTTTGGAACAAATACGGGGCAGGAAGATTTGATGGATCGTCAAAACCCGACCAACTTATTCCAACTAACAAGGTTCGATCAACGTTCGTTATTGGCCGAGCTGATATCCAACGGCTCAAGAGGCATGTTTCCTTTAACTGCCCAACGGCATCCCACGTGTCTGCTTTCACAGTCACGTGCGCGGTCGTATGGGCTAGCCTTGTCCAAGCGGGTTCAAGTATCCGCCAATTTACCAAGGACGAGAATGATATGGAGCACTTTGCTTTCCCAGCCGATTGCCGGGCTCTTTTGGACCCACCCGTACCCGAAAGTTATTTTGGCAATTGTGTAGTCCCTTGTTTTATAAGCATAAAGAGATGTGAATTGAGTCGCAAAGATGGTTTTCTAGTTGCAGCCAAGTTAATGGGAGAGGCAATTACTGAGAGATTGAAAACCAAGGAGGGGTTGTCAAAATGTATAGAAGAATGGACGTTTAAGTTGGGGGACACCGTGCGTGGATACGTTATGCGGGTTGCCGGGTCTCCCAAATTTCGGGTTTATGATATGGATTTCGGGTGGGGCAAGCCCAAAAAGAGTGAAATTGTCTCAATTGATTTGACCGGTGCCATGTCTATCAATGAAAGCAAAGATGGTGTTGAAGGTGATCTTGAGGTCGGGTTGTCTTTAGAAGAGGTTAAGATGCATAAATTCACTAATGTGTTTACAGAATGCCTTAGGGCTCTTGAAAACGGTAAATAATCGGTGTATGAGATTTTACTATTATATCCTCTTCTACTCAGTTTGTTTTATTCCTCTTACTTTGTCTACTTAATTTCTGTTTTCTCTAACTCTGCTGTTGAGAATTCTGTTATTACTTACTCTTCTACTCAGTCTGCTTTATTTCTTCTGCTTTATCTCTGCTTTATCTTTGTTTTATCTCTAATACCGATTGGTCTGGTATCTAAATAATCGACAATCTACTACTGATTATTGTATTTTTCTTGACGATTCTTTAATCTCTTGACATAAGGTTTTTTATGATTTTGACTCATCTTTCTGAGCGTCATGATAACCTACTACACAAACTCAAAATGACTTTTCTACTCATATTTTGAGTTTGAGGGGGATGTTAAGAATATTGACATTGCTAAATTAAAAAAAAAATTGTTGAAGAAGTTTTGGAATTTTCCAAATTGAAAAAATTTTAAAAATATTATCAATTTTGTAAATATTCTATTTATTATTATTTTTTTATATTTTAAGATTTTCTCCTATAAATAGAGTTTTTATATAATCTATAGATTAACATAATACATTATATAATATATGAGTTATTCTCTTTTAATTTTTTTTTTTATTCTTTCTGTTCTTTCTATTTTTTTTTTTTCTAACAGTTTACTTTTGAATCTCTCAGAATCAATATCCCAAGCATATTCTTCTCTCCTCCCAAATCAATCCTCTCAAACTTTTTTTTTTAACAAAATTGATTGACTTTTATTATCTCTTTCTTATCATTAGCTAGTATTAACATATCGTCTACGTACAAGAGAAGGTAGACGAATAACCCATCACTTGTCTCTTAAAGTAGATACAACTATTGTAACTAATTTTGAAGTCATGGGTTGTCATAAAGGATCAAACCTCTTGTAACATGGAATGGCTGGTTGCATCATGGCATGAAGTGACTTTTTCAACAAGTACACGTAATCCTCTTTTTCTGAAATTGTAAAACCCATAGATTGCTATATGTAAATGTCTTCCTTTAAGTTCTCCGGATAAAAATGCTGTCTGAGCATCAGACTTCTCAAACTCAAGATTGTGCATGGCCATAACAACAAGCAAAACTTGAGTGTGATTGTGTATTACAACCAGAGAAAATATAATTTCATATTAAGATCAAAGATAATGCATTTGTGAAGTTTGCATCTGAAACTTGACCGTATCTTTTTGTAGTTAATCTTGCCTTGTATCTGGTTTTGTTAATTGGTTGTGTAGATTATACCATAATACACGGGTGAAGATTGTTGTACTATTAATTTAAAATTATCCGGTTTATAGCCTAACAGAGACATTTTTGAGTTTGGTGACATTTTTGAATTTTTATTTAAAAGTTATGGTGTGATGTGCATATTGGGCCCAAGTTTTTCACAACCAAAACATATAATGCGTTGGCGACATTCCAATTGTTGTTTGTCCACTTTCTGACTCTCTTGCGTCACCCCCACATTACCCTGCCGTACCACGTCAATTCTCACGGATCCAACGGATGATATTTCATCACAAATCCATATCGTATTTCTTGCAATTTAAGTTTAGAATCTTAGCCGATCTTAGCTCTTCGATGGTGCCAAAGAAGAGACAATGGTTGCTCTTTTTTTCGTTGTACGATCAAATATAATCAAATGAATACAAATCGAAAATAAGATAGATGAAAGTAAGAAAATTTTACTGTTTGATATGTCGAAGGGACAATAATGATTTCTCTCTCAACCGAGATCCCATGCAAATGTTTGAATCTTCTGTAAAAGGTACAAATTACTACGTTTAAAAAATTTCATGGGGTGTTGGAGTAGGAACCGACTCTTGTCCCATCACGCTGTCATCCAACCAGTGGACCTAACATCGTACCAGAGGACCTGTCACTAATACCCTACCTCATACTGTTTACTTATTTATACGATTATCTTTTTTATAATATAATAATATTCATGTTTGTATTTTAATAAAGGATCAACGATATGAATATTTTTATATTATTATATTTTATCTTATATTATACTTTTACCTGTATTTAAATAATTCATATTATATTTTATTATTATTATCTAAATATTTTTATGTTTCTTTCTTTCTTGGTTAATATAAATAATTGATATAGTCTTGTATTATTTAATTAGAATTTTTATTGATTGTTTATGTTTATATCATATTATCTTAATCATGCTTCTCTCAATTTTTTCTCGATAAATAAAATCTCAACTTTCTCAACAGTATATTAATTTTTTATCTTATGTTCCTTTTTATGTCTACATATCTATCTTAAAATCCTCATCTTTGTAATTTTTATCTTTTACTGATACTTTTAGTTCATTTCCGAAAGTCCTTATTCATGCAATAAAACAAATTTAATCATCATTTTATAAAACTTCCTTTTAAGTTTTAGAAATATTTTTTGATCATATAAAATACCCGACACACTTCTCAATTTCAATCATTCTGTTTGTATTATGTTGGATACATCTTTGTCAATCCATCTATTTTTTTCTAAAATTGATTTTATATATATAAAACTCTCACTTATAGATAATTTATCATATTCTATCTTAACTATTGTCTCACTTATTGCTAAATCTAAATTTTATATATTTTGTTTTTACCCTACTAAGTTTAAGTCGTTTCACTTCTAATATTTCTTTTAAAAATTTGAGTTTAACATTTATTTTTTCATATGTCTCATCTATCAAAATAATGTTATCTACAAATAACATACATCATGGTATCATGTTTTAGATAGTCTGGTAAGTTCATCTATAATTAGTGTAAAAAAAATAAAAACTTAACACTGTTCCCTTGATATATCCTCACTTTTGTCATCACATTCTTATATATGTTCTTGATCACTTCAATATACATTATTCTTACACTCTTTTTTTTTTCTAAAATCCTCCATATAATTTCCTTAGTGACTCTGTCATACCTTTTTTTTTAGGTTGATGAACACCATGTTTAATTCTTGCTTCTTCTCCTGATCGTACTCAATTAATTGTCTGAAGAGGTGTATGGTTTCCATTGTCGTCCTTACTGACATAAATTCAAATTGATTTTCAGTCATCTTGGTCTCCTTTTGTAGTCTTCCTCCAATCAATTTTTTTCCAAAATTTCATGATATGACTTATTAATTTAATAACTTTACAATTTACATAATTTTATATATCGCCTTTGTTTTTAAATAAAAGTAATATAACATTTTCTCTCTACTGATCACACATTTTCTTCGTCTTTAATTTCATGTTGAATAATTTCATAAATCTTCCAATGTCTCGCTTCACTTGGCACTTCCATACTTCTATCAAGATATCATCGGTTCCAACCATTTTTTCATTTTTTATCCTTTTTAAAGTCCCTTCAATTTTTAAAAATTGAATTCTTCGATAAAAATTCACATTTCTATACTCTGTGACCTAATTAGTTCACCACAACTAATTTGATCATTGGTCTTCATTAAACAGTTGATAAAATATATATCTATTGCTCTTTTATTTCTCTATCATTTTTATTTCTCTATTATTTATTGACACCCTATTTGATTCATTTTTAATACATTTTGTTTGTGCAAAATCTCTTATTTTTATCTCTTTCGCTTTAACTATTTTATAAATATCCATTTTTCCTTCTTTTGTATCAAACTGTTGATAAAAGTATTTGAAAGTTTCATTCTTTACTTTACTTACTGCTCTCTTCGCCTTTTTTTTAGCTAATGCATACCTCTTTAAATTTTTCCTACTATTGTTAGTGTAAAGTAATTTATGTATAAATTCTTTAAAATATTCACAGTTACTTTATGCATACCTCTTTATTAAGGGGATCAACTATCATACTGTGTATAGATATATACTTCACAGTTACTTTACTTTTACCAATGATATGTCATATATAATTGTATCTTGTATCTATGTATTTAGACTTACAATAATACTTAGAGTATTTTGTATAGGCAATTGAGACTTGATTGTCACAGTATACAATCATAATTTGTTTTAGGCTTGTATCATTGATGATAGAAAAATGCGCCTTCTAACGCAAAAGATTTATTCAAAATTTGTTTTATGCATAAAGAAAATAATAAAGGGTGAGGCTTTTATGTATTCATACAAGACTTTGCAATTGACTTGAGGCCATCGGCAAATATTATAGCAAAAGCATCCATCTCAATCTTAGGGAAACACAAACTCACCTCAACACCCCCTTTGGCATCTCTGCTATCACTTAGAAATACCACTCCTGTAAAATCAATTGAGATCACTTTAGTTTTTTTAGGCTTTCCCTACACTACTAGAAAAAAGTGTATCAGTGACGGACGGATCCGTTGGTAAAAATAATTACCAACGGATATTTCGGTGTGTAATTTCATCGATGAAAACATTATCACAAAATTTTAACAACGGATGGGGATCCATCGCTAAGAATTGCCATGGATTTGCGATTAGATATTCCTTTGGTAAAAATTCAGTCGGTACTCCATTGGTGAATTCAGTGATCATGGTAAATGGTTCTGTGACAAATTACCAACGGATATATATCCATCATTGAATACACATTCTCTTAAACTATCAATAACGAATCAGTGATGGATTCACAACGACTGAAACTATATCCATCGGTAATCCATCATAGAAGCATATGTAAGTTCACCGACGGATCTTTACCGACGATACATGCCCATGCAAATCCATTGGTGATACTTCGAGAGGATTGACGAATTCAGTGACGGATTAGCGATGAAAAATTTAGCAATTGAAATTTCTATCGGTAATCAGTCAACAAATGTAATTCCCCTGACCTATTCTATTCAAATCTCATCGAACAACCTATTGACCTATAATTCATTTAACTTGTTTCATCACAATACTGATATTACAAACTATATTACAAAGAACACCATATCATTGATTGAAAAAGCAACAACGTAGTAACATTACTTGCATACAATACATACGATATGATTATACAAAGTACAATGTATATATCAGATTAATCTAGAAAATGAATGACAAACAAATAAAAATCCATAAAAGTCAAGTACAGATAAATGAAGTTAGAAGTGTCACAGAGGCAGGTGGTCTAAATCAAGTGACTAAGTGCTATCTAGGCCAGGTAGTGTTTGTTGGAAACCAATTTGTGTGAGTATGTCACGAATTTATGCTTCAGTTTCTGCCCTTACTCGAGTTTGCACTTCTTCCAAAATTTGTGTCTACCTATTCTCCATCATTTGACTTTTCATTTCCTCCATCATTTTATCTATCTCCTCCATCGTATACATCTGAGATTAGCGCATGCATGGCGATGAAGTGGTACCAGAGGAATTTATAGTCAAAACGTCATCAATTCTCTCTTCAAAACCATATAACCGGCCCTTCATGCGACTCCCAGTCACCTCACACCATGAGCCAGTATCATACTCTGGCTGAGAAATGCTATTTTAGCTATATTTTTCATCAATCATTTGTTTGTACTTGCCCTACAATAAGCATATATAATTACATATATGAAATTATTAATGTTTCAATGTTATGTATAAATAAATAATAACGAATGTGTCTTACAGAAATTGTTTCAGATTTCTTGTCGATATACTGTCCTTTCTCTTATCATGTCCGTGCATGCGATTAAAGAGTTCGAGATGCTAAACTGGATAGTTCGTTTCTTCAGCCTAAAAAAAAAAGAAAAAAAAAACATTAGAACTTTCATGAATATACAAATTATTAACACAATTTCTAAATAACAGTGGAAAATATAAACCATTCTCTTCAAATGCGTCGCAAATGGAATTGAACCTGCTGTGTACTTTGTGATTTCTCCTTCCTTCTCTGTATGCTGGTTTTGCTTTGCAGTATTTGACTTCTGTTGCTACTTTTGTGTACTTCGGTATTTGTCAATTAATTCATCCCAAATTACAAATGTCAAGAACATCGGGGGATGACCTTTGATTTTGGTTATATTTGTAGTTCCATGAGCTTGCATTACTTGCTTCCTTGTTGCTGCAAGCATATCGGAATATCTCCTTCGACATGAAACTTTCCACGCATGATATATTGAATATGAATTCTCGTCTCACCATGTGACTTTTTGCTGCACATTATGTCATATTGGAAGAAGCAAGTGAATTAGATATGTAAGATCATAAATATGCCTATGAAATGACATGCCTCCAATGGAATTCCAAGTTTTGGTAATGTAGGGGAACATAAATAACATGGCCCATAGACAATCCTTGTCTCACATCCATAAATCCAACATTGAACATTTCCAGCATATGATGCGTGGGAAAATAATATATTTTCATATCTTCAATGAGTGTTGGATACGAAATAAAAATAGTCCATTATAAAAGTAATACAACCTTTCTCCTTCAGCCAAATTTGTAGCTGATAAGAAACTTGCAGAGGATGCAGCTGTGTTAAAGTGATGAGCATGCAGCTGTGTTCAAGCTTGCAGCAAACAATAACTGCATAACAGACTGTTTTAATAGCCTAGTGTTTAACCCCTGATGAGCATGCTTTGTGACAACTGTTGGCATCCCAATATGAGGTGTAACACCGATACCTCATACCTCGGTGTATTCATATTTGCACTCTTTTCCATTCTATGTATGATATTACTTATGTTTGATATAGAAATTTAGGTATTGATGAGAGCCTTCGTTGTCTCGGTGTACGTGTCGTGAGGTAGCAGCATACGGGGTGATGGGCGGCTACTCACGCCTCGGATCGAGGATCGGGGCGTGACATGGGGTCCCATAGATACAAAATGTGTTCAAGCATTTCATGTTTTATTAACATAAATCAGAAATCCATCACCATCATTTCGGGCTGCCAGTAGTCCTACAAGCTTAACTACAATTAGAGGCAAAGTAGTTATGTTATTTGCTAATAATTTTTGGGGAGTAAGCTAGCTGTTTTGTGGATGATCTAAAAGATGAACAAATATGGAACTCTTTATGGGGAAAGAGATGGAACTCGTGCCTTATTTTGAATGTCTCATCTTTTTCCAACTTTCTTTCTTGGTGCTAAAGGCCTCTGCCCTTTATGAAATGTCCGTTTGAATCATAGCTACTGCCATTCATGTGAGCTGAGGCCATTACTATAGACCTACAAAGATGCCAAGCAGTGACAAAGCCTAACTCCCTCAGTGTACTAACACGATCTGCTTGTTCCTCATTTCATTGCGTGGTTATTGCAGGGAGTGGAGTGATGAAGACATGGGATTGGGGCGAACACGGTCAACTTGGCTTGGGAAAGACATTGGATCAAACTAGCCCCCAGGTAGTGAGTTTAGGTTGTCAACATAGTAAGAGATGCAGCACCACCAAAATTTATTGTCGTAGCGGATTTACATATGCTCTAAGAAAATGTACTGATCTCGCTTGAATTCATAACATCCAATAAAAGTATGATTATTTTCCACAGTACTGCATTAGTTTGCTTCAGGGTGGGTTTGTTTTTCACCGCAAAGTGAAAGCATTAGCCTATGTAACAAATGCCCAAAAGGAGCAGGAGTGCTTCGACAAAGGCATAGCTGTCTCATTAACAATATTTCGAAATTAAAACTCAAAGTGCACAACAATCTCTCCGGACCTACCAATCAATCAATATTTTGTACCAATCAATTTTAATCAATCAATGGCATTAAACATAATGTTTCCACTGGGGCAGCCATCACTTCAAAGTCAGCCTCCACCTCACTGCAACACTATAAACCTATGCCATTGTAAATGGCCTTCAAAACATTCCCTTCGTCCTCCAACCCCATGTAATTTGTGACAACTCTAACATAATGTGCACAACTTTGTAAGACTTCATAGGAGTTTTGAACCAGATTTGAAGAAAAAAGATCAATTTTGAACCAATATAATATGGACTTGAACAATGTAGTGGGGCTGTAATTGAACTATTCTTTCCCAACTCATTGATCCCACTAGAGTATAACTGAAGTGCTGCTTTATAGAGTGCTCTAATCTTCTGAGTTACAACTTTTCCTTTGCAGAATATTACTAGGAAATCAGTCTGTAAAAAAAGGGCGGAGGATGCACTTGTTTCACGGTGGACATTGGAGGGGCCCATAGTCATAATTGTGCAAAGGCAACAGCCAATACTCTCACATGTGGTTCTCTGACGTTTACTGAATTTCCACCATAATTAATCACTGTGTACATCCTATTATATGGCATAATATTGTACTTTTGTCTGCAAACTACAAAGCAATGACAAAACTGGTTCAAAATGGTAAATGAGTTGAACAAAATGGACTTGAAGTCAATCTGTAAATCCATGCATCATATTATATTGCATAATATTTATCTTTTTTCCCAAATTACAAAGCTATGACATAACTGGTTTCTTTCTCATACTGGTGCTGCATGTTTGCACTGCCAAAGTTGCTAGGTTAACAATACAGGAACTACCCCAACACGTGCCCAACACGCATAATTTATTTATTTTTCTTTTAGCTAAAGTAATGGGGAGTTTGGGAGGCATTGATTCCCTGGTGAGCCAAGCGGAAGACATTAGTATCACTAGGACACAAAAGGCCTGCAGTGATGCATTAGTTTCTTTATCATACTCGGTGCTGCATGTTTGCATCGGCTAAGTTGCTAGGTTAACAAAATCAGGAACTACCCCGACATGTGCGCAAGATGCAAAATATTGCATCTTCACTTCATAAAGCATAGTGAAAGGACATGCAAAGCACCTTAAAGCATCAACAGACCGGAAATCTAGCAATCCACGACCTTCGCTATTAGCATGAGCTAGGGCTTTATCCTTTCTAACTCACAACTAATACTCCCCTCCTCCCATCATAATGAAATAAACCATTTAAATGTTCGCGGAAGCAATGCAAGGGGGCATTTCCTTTTGCATACTCAGAGCAAACAAATGCATCAAAATGGTGTAGTTTTTTCAGCCTACAATTAATAAAATGATGTCATTCAGTGGGATACTATTCCAGTTGTTGCTTACTACAATAAAAATCCCTCCTCTTTTAGTATCATTATTATAGTGCCATATCTAGTGTCCAGCCTCCTTTTCTGGAGATGTGCCCAGAGTTCAACACCCAGCACTTAAACCGGTGAGGCAGTCACCCCAATCAATTTTTGTGCAGGGGCAAAGGGATGGGGTGAGCAGAATGTGAAATGACAAATTCATATGAAAAGCTGCGGTAAATTAAGAAACAAAAAACTAACATGAAATTTCTCCCAAAATCCGTCTTTCATCTCCTTTGGCACCGTGCGCCAAGTAGGCTGTTGGATTTAATCGCGCATGCGAAAGCGTGAAATAAATAAATCGAAATTTTCGGGATAAATATCTCGATACGGCAGTCTCCAAAATCCACCGTGTCGCGATATCCCTCGAACGGATCGCACGGTCGGATGATGATCACGCAATCGAATCATCACCGCAATTCCACGACACCTCAACCCTCACATCCGGTGAATCGTTTGACGATGAGAGATTTTCCTACGCGAAAATCTCCATCCCTCACTCTATTTTCTCTCTCTAAGAAGTGCAATTTCTAGCCTCTCTCTCTCTTGGTTACTGTTCACCCGGGACAAGGAAGGAGAGTTTCTTTTGCTTAATTGAGGGAGTTACCACTCAATGGAGTGGTTAATGGTGTGGTTAATGGGATAATGGGATAATGGGATAATGGGAGTTACCCCATTATCCCCAAATTACCATAATGCCTCTCTTGGGCATATTCCAACATCTCCCACTTGCACACGAGGGTATTTCACTTCCGTCAATCACAAGATCACAATTCATGCGATCTCTCACATCACCCTACTGGACTTTCATACTGGATTGGGTATCGTGCGACCGGCGAGTACACCTGCAAGCAAAAACTTCTCGATACACCTGTTAGGATGATCGAGTAGTCACCGTTAATATAAAAATAACTCGCTATACCCCAGACTCAATGCATTTACATCCATCGAGCCACTTTCCTCATCGAAAGTGATCCCCTATCAATATGCTAGACTATGTATTCACCATTATATTTGAATCCCAACATGAATTAATATAATAGGTCGACCTGTGAATACATGACAATGATATAATGTCTATTGGCCTTCTTTTTCCCAAACTCAAATCTATCAGTCTCAATTCAGCTGCTTTTCTAGACCTGTCCCTTAGTAATATGCTTCCATTTCCACTCAGGAATGGTAAGAGGCTGCAGTATGCCCGCTGGACACTAATACTCGGTCTTCACCTGCTAGCACACCAAGTATCGTGCCAGAAACTCTACTATATCTCTCTTCATGCCTAACCACCAATAGCTACCCCTGATGGTTCGGTACATTTTCGTACCCCCGGGATGCATAGCATATGCAGAAGAATGTGCTTCCTCAAGGATAACATGTCGAAGATCACTATCGGCCGGGACACACACTCTATCTCTGAATACCACGAGTCCATCATCACGGACTCTGAAATCTCCACCCTCAGCTCTGCGGACTCTATCCGCAATACCCTCAAACTCTTCATCCGTACTCTGGAGCTCCCTAAAACGGTCGAACAAAGTTGGCATGACCTCAAATCTGGCTAGTAAGCCTCCCTAATCATCGTTAGCCAAACTGACTCCTAAGACTCGGAGTCCCACTAAACAAGAAAGGTAGACTTTCTCTGTCGACTGTGAGGATGATGCTGACTTCCGACTCAAGGCATCTGCTACAATATTCGTCTTGCCCGGATGATAGTCAATAATGAGGTCATAATCTTTGAGGAGTTCTAATCATCTCCTATGTCTCAAATTCAGCTCTTTTTGGGTAAATAGATATTTTAAACTCATGTGATCTGTAAATACCCTATAGGTCACCCCATAAAGATAATGCCGCCATATTTTCAATGCGAAGACTATGGCTGCAACTCCAAATCATGTGTCGGGTAATTAACCTCGTGTTTTTTCAGCTGTCGCGAGACATATGCAATAACCCGACCATCCTACATCAGAATACAACTCAATTTCTATCGGCTAGCATCACTGTATACTATAGACTCCCGACTACTAGTGAGAAGGCTTAAAATAGGAGCGGATGTCAACCGTTGTTTGAGCTCATGGAAACTCGCCTCACAACGATCATCCCAAACAAACTTGACCCCCTTCTGGATCAATCTTGACAACGGAACAGCTATCCAAAACAATCCCTCTACAAATCTGTGATAATATCCGGCCAAACCGAGAAAATTACGAATCTCGATAACAGTTTGTGGCTGCTTCCACTTCACTATAACCTCAACCTTTCGCGGATAAACATAAATACCCTCCGCGGAAACAATGTACCCCAAGAACCAATTTGTCTTAGTCAAAACTCACATTTCGAGAATTTGGCATATAGCTGCTTCTCACAGAGTATTTGCAATATCACTCGAAGGTACTCAACATGATCTTCATCACTCCGTGAATATATTAAGATGTCATCGATGAATACGATGACAAACAGATCCAAGTAGTCGTGAAAAACTCGGTTCATCAGATCCATAAAAGCAGTTGGGGCATTAGTCAGCCCAAACGGCATGACTAAAAACTCGTAATGGCCGTATCGAGTGTGAAAAGCTGTCTTGAGCACATCTTTGGCCCGAATTCTCAACTGATGATAACCCGAACGGAGATCAATCTTAGAGAAAACCCTGACTCCCTGTAGCTGATCAAACAAATCATCTATACATGGTAGAAGATATCTGTTTTTGATGGTGGCTTCGTTCAATTGCCTGTATTCACACAAAACCGAAATGTACCATCCTTTTTTCTTTACAAACAGTATTGGAGCACACCAAGGTGAAGTGCTCGGGCAAAGGAACCCCTTGTTTAGGAGTTCATGTAACTGAGTTTTAAGCTCTCTCAGTTCAGCAGGCGCCATTCTGTATGGCAGAATAGAAATAGGATTGGTTCCCGATACTAAATCAATCTCGAAATCGAACTCCCGAACTGGTAGTAATCCGGAAATCTTCTCGGGGAACACATTTGGAAACTTCTGCACCATAGGGACATCTTCAAGTCTCGGTCCCTCAACGGTGGTGTCGACAACATAAGCCAGATAAGCCGTACAACCATGGCATACCAAGCGTCTAGCCTTCATAACATATATTATACTACGGGGCAATACTCGTCTCTTGCCCCGGAATACTAATGGTGGCTGTCCGGACCTCCGAAACTCAACATCATTCGTGAAACAATCCACGGAAGCCCGGTGTAAACTCAGCCAATCCATCCCTAAGATGGCATCAAAATCCGTGATAAGGAGCGGAATCGGATCTGCCTCTAATACTGTCTCTCCAATACCGACCTCACAGCCCCTATAGACTGCATCTCGAATGATATGTTTGTCAAGAGGAGTGACTACCATAATCTCTTCATCAAGTGGCAAAAAAGGTCTATCAGAATGGCGAGCAAATGTGTCGCTCACATAGGAAAAATTCGACCCGGTATTTATAAGAATACAAACGTCGATACCGAATATTCACATGGTACCTAAAAGTAAGAAAAGATCAACAGATTTTAAAATGTGAAAAAAAAATGAACGAATATATATATCAAATTAGTTAAGTTTCTAAAGTTTTAACTAGTCAAAACTGTACATCGATATACTTCCTGATGCTCAATTGGAGACCCTCTTCAAACTTGAACCCCATCTGAGCCGGTGTAGCCATGTCGGGGACAAAGGCCACTAGTCGTCTAAGCTCAGCCTCGTACTCTGAAACTGATCTCGTCCCCTGGCGTAAGTGCAGGAACTCCGTTTTCATCCGGTCCTGCTAGAACGGGGTAAAGTACCTGCGATCGAACTCTCGTAAAAAGTCCTCCCACCGTAGGGTCTGTGTAGCACTGTCACGGATAGCCTCCTACCACGAGAGGGTAACTTCGTCGAGGAGTCTTTCAACAACTCTCAATCTGAGCTCCTCTGACAACCCCAAATCCGTAAGGATCTTACGAATCCTTTTGATCCAGTGTTTCGCCACTACGGCATCACTGGACCTAAAAAGTCTATGCATCTAAACTGCCGAGACTCTTTCACCAACTGCGTGAACTCATGGATGCGACTCAAAGTAGCCGACGTCTTATCGGTCGGAGTAGAAACATAAGGACCGACCACCGAAGGAGGAATCGGTGTCGTAAATGCAGGTACGGCTGCAGGTGCGGTCGCTGGAGTCTGTAGTGGAGGTGGTGGCATCTGCGCCCCATATCTACTGTACCACTCCTGCCACTGCCTCAAGGTATTGAGTGGTGGTGGAAAAATCTCGGCTGTAACAGCCGACGGAGGTGCTGGGGGTGGCGTTGGTGAGCGTGCTCGAGTAGAGGAAGCATCCTTTGGCACTCGTGACGCCTCGGGTGCCCTAGGTGTATCAAGTGCCCTCAAGTGAGGCGAATCTAGCACCTCTCCTACCACATCTAGGTGGTATAATTTTACGAAAAAAATACATTTTTATTATATAAAAATCAAGAATTAGGATTAGTTGCTCCGTAACTAACCCCCTAAAAAAATGAACTATAATTCAAAATATTTGAATGTAAAATAACGGGTTAGATGCGTTATGTATCCAACTCCATAACATAGATGAATTTATATGCCTATGGCCAAGTATGAGACTTTAAATGCATTGAAAACTTTTCATATACTTGGCAAGACTTTTACTACTATCTTTTCTCTAACCTAGACTCTCTGATACCAATAAAACTGTCACGCCCCAAACCGGGATCGTGAATAGCCGCCCATTACCCCTGGATGCCAGCTGTATTTTTATAGAAAATCGGGTAGAATCTCCCCATAAGCCGGAGGTTTCCCGTGTACAATTTCACCTATATATCACATTCATCCTGTAAAATAAACAAATAGTTATTCTGGTCTCTCCAAAATTAACAAATACCACAGTCAACATTCAAACCAACGCAAGACTACAAAGTTTCTAGCAGTTCTAGCAGCAGACCTCTACTGTCATGTCCAACTAGAGTATGATCAGCGGCCACACCGAGCGGACCTAACTTTTATCTTATATACAATAATTTTCCCAAATAACATTCAAATACGTACAATCGTCTCAATGCAAACGAAATATGAGAATTTCATAACTAAATATATATGAATTATACAGTCATCCCAAAATAAGTACATAACCAACTACGGACCTAAATATCAAGATCTCGTAGGGTCGAAATAAAATAAAGATTTTATATTTTTATTTGAAGTAAATCTCACCGTCGTGAATATCAAATCTGCTCTAGAGTCTGTAACGTCGCTCTATCATAATAAACCTGTCTGATGAGAGAAAGAGATGGGTGAGTATCATGGAAAGATACCCAGTGAGTGAGGGGGATAATATCAAGCATAAATAGTGTGGGTGAATATTGAAGTGTTAAATAATATCATTCGAAACAAAATTTACATTTCGCAGCTAAACATGCAAAACATGATATGTTTAGCAATTTGAAATCATTTAATCAATCACACGATAACAAGTATGTATACATCCATTTAAAATCAAGTAATATCAGAGCGAGTCAAAAATGATCCTGGCAAAGGTCAACCGTGACCAAGAACAGACGCATCGGGGGTTTTATTATGCATAGACTTTAAAACGCTCACTACCCCGACGTTGGCCATGAGTTCGTTGGGGCTAACTCATCGTCGTGTATAGGACCCCACCCGATGCTAAACGGTGGCGTCACGCACGTTCTCCCCTTACGTGTGTTCAACCGGCCGCGCCTATAGCCCAATGAGCATATCCGGGCAACCTGTGCCTCTACAACCGCCATTCGTAGCTACGGAATCATCAATATTATCATCATAGTATCACAAGGGCACAACGTCCTAGAACACAACGTCCCACAAGTAAAATCATATCATCGCATAATTAGTGGGCATCCGACCCACATAGTTCATCAAAACATTTCAAGTCTGCATGCCAATACATTTTATCAAATCATTTCAAAACAGTATATCAATGCAACGGTAGAAAATGAAATTTTCAATTTTTAAAGTAATGGCACAATTTTTATTTCATTCCAAATCATGGATGCATAGTTATCGTGAATATAATTCAAGACACTCCAATAATCACAAAACAGATTTGAAATTTAATATCATACGTCAAATCAATGCATATCAAAAACATGTTTTATCGAAAATACGGTAGAAAACACGTTTTACTATTTTATGCAAGAGATTAGGGTCTTACTCACATATTTAGGGAGAGTGGTCACTCTATATTTTTCAAATCAATCCAATTGACTTCTCGAGTCTCCAAAAGACAAATCTAATCAAATCATCAAATTTTATATCAAATAAAACTCTAATAAGAGATTTTCAATTTTTCATTCCAATTTAATAACAATGAAATTAGGGCTTTTTAGCCCTAATCCAATTTGGGGATTTTTATTTCTTTTTTTTTTTCACCATGCCAAGACAATGTCACTTACAATCGACTCTGGAGGGAGCTGAGGAGCAAGGGGATAAAATTCGGTTGTAATTCTGGGATATTTTGATGTAAGATAAACAAAATTATCTTTATTGGATTTCATGAATAACAATGAAATCGAATTACCATCAACGTAATGGATTTTGGGTTTTATTTTCGGATTTGGAGTTTTAGAAAAGACTAGATGCCCAGCAAACATATAAAAGTGCATGAGAGTGAGGGAGAGTGGGTATTTGAGTTCTGAAATGAAACATTGGGCTGCGTGTAGGTGGGAATGTTCATAAAAGATCACGGGTTGGACAGGAAGATGGTGTAACCATGGAAGGTCAAAAAATGTGAGTGGGAGAGACTTCTACAACACAGTGGCGCCTGGTTGGGCTGCCACTCGACATTGCTCAATCGCAGTGAACATTTCTACAGGTAGTAGAACTAGAGATGGATTTGTTAATAGGATAAAGGACCAATATAGGAAGCCTATACCGTGTCATTATTATAGTGTTTGGAAGATGAGAGATTTAGAGAAAATATTGAGGTGAAATTTGGTAAAAAATTGATGAAAAAGGAAATTTATTGTAGTGCTTTGTACATTTAGGATATATATGGTAAGATAGTAATAATTTAAAAATAAAATTTACTTTCAATATTTTGCAGAATTATTCTCTCTCTTTTGTTATTGAAATAGGAGAAACTTTTAGGATCTGAAAATTTTTGGGGTAATTTTTCTCACTTTGCTACTCCTTTTTCTTAAATATATTGTTCCTCAACGAAGTTCAAGTCATCGCCAAAGATTGTAGCAAAAGCGTCCTTTTTAATCTTTGGGAAAGGCAAGCCAATCTAAAGAACTCCTTTGACATCTCGGGTTTCATTCAAGGATATACCATTGGTGAAATCAATTGAGACAACTTCAACTTTCTTAGGTTTTTCCCTACCAAACTCTGCACCGTGAATCGCAAACTCTTGTAAATGGCTTCAACTGTTAATATTTAGCCGAGGCAGATTCAGGGTGTCAACGATTCAGTTCGATTCGATTTAGTGGTCAAATCGAACTAAATCAAAAATCAAAATTTAAAAAAAAAAATAAACCTAACTAAACCGAATTTAATTCAGTTTAAATTGAATTTTTAATAAAATTAAAATTACAATTGCATTGTCCAATTTGTTGAGGAAAAGGATGTCCCTTGAGTGCCCTTGACGAATCAAAGGGCTACTCGAAGGAAACCCTGGAAAACCTCATGAATTCATAACCCAACTACTCACATACTCAACTACAATGAAAGAGAATGATAGGGTCATTGAAGAATGTTGGCAATGATGATGGTATTGTTGGAGAGGGAGAGATATCGAATTTGAGATCGAGGGAGAGAGACCAAAGCCAAGGCTGATGCTGAAGAGAGAGAAGATGAGCCCCGTTTCTCAATGAGTCTTTGACTACCGATAGCAATCAACGATAGTCACGACCAGTAAGGGAGAGAACTAAGAGAGCGGAAGAGCAAAATGTGAAGAGAGATGATTTCAACTGAGATTGAAATAGAGAAGAAAGAGAGGGATTCCAACTATTGTCAAAGCGATCAAGTGGTGGTGGCTATGATGGAGAGAGATGATGGAGAGCTCTGCAAGAGTTGGAAGAGAAGAGAGAGAGAGGGCGGAACGCGATTACATTCTACTTCTCTCTTCGAAACCTACTTCTCACTTTTCTGGTTTTTTTTTTTTTCCTTTTTTTAATAGAGATGATAAGGGTTGTGGTGGTGGCTGTGATTTTTTTTCTAATTTTCCTCTTTCGGTTCAGTCTCTCTCTCTTTCTGGCTCTCCCGGTCAAAAAAAAATTATTTTTATTTAGTTTGGTACAACCCGAACTAAACTTTTTCTCTTAGTTAAACCAAAATCTAATCAAAAAACTCTAATTTGGTGTGATCCGAATCGAATTTATTTTTCAATAAAAAAAAAAAAGGAACCAAACTGAAAATGGTTTGGGTTGTCGGTTTAATCCAAACCACCTGCAATCCTAGGCAGAGTAGATTTTACCCTAACTGGAAGTAGGATAAAAGTCGGGGAAAACCATAAAAAAATAAAAATAATATAAAATATTAAATTATTTTATATTTATACTTTGTTTTTTTAGACAACTTTCTCTCTTCTCATCTCTCTCTTTCTAAATCTGGAAAATAGGTAAAATCATTACCAAAAAAATTTGTTAAAATTAAAAATTTCTCCTATTTCAACTGCACAAGGAGGAAAAAATATTTCTGAAAAATATTGGAAGTAAATTCTATTTTTAAATTATTACTATCTTACAATATATGTCCTAAATCTGCAAAGCACTACAATAACTTTCCTTTTTAATCAATTTTTACCGAATTTCACCTCAATATTTTTCCTAAATCTCTCCTCTCAAACGCTATAATAATGACACTGGACAGGCCTCCTATATCGGTCTTCTATAGTCGATCCTATTAACAAATCCTTCTCTAGTTCTACCACCTGTAGAAATGTTCACTGTGATGGAGCAATGCCGAGTGGCAGCACAACCGGGCACCACTGTGTTGGAGAAGTCTCTCCCGCTCACATCTTTTGACCTTCCATGGTTACACCTTCTTCCTGTCCAACGTGTGATCTTTTATGAGCATTCCCACATGGACGCAGCTAGACTTGTAACCGGGCCGGGTCGGTTCCAAAATTTTTTTTAATTGAACCGGCTCGGCCCGCTGAACCGGAACCGGCGGGCCGGTTCACACTGGGCCTGACCGGTTTGGGTCGAAAAGGAGGTGTAAAATTGAAAAGAGAAAAAAGGACAAGGAGTTGTTGGAACCGGTCGGGCCGGGCCGGTTCCCAGTTCCAACATCAGTTGAACCGGCCCAACCCGTTACATACCGGTTCGGGGCCGGCTTGGGTTATTGTGGCTCCGGTCCTGTTCACAGACCGGGCTTTTTTTGAGCCGACTGAGCCAATTTTCAGACCCAAACCGGCTCAGACACGTCTCTAGACGCAGCCCAGCGTTTCATTTCAAAACTCAAAGACTCACTTTCCCCCACGCTCAAGCAGAGATGCCAAGGGGGGTGTTGAGGTGGGTTTGTGTTTCCCCAAGATTGATATGGATGCTTTTGCTATTATATTTGCCGATGGCCTCAAGTCTATTGAAAAGTCTTGTGTGAATGCATAAAAGCTTCGCCCCCTTTATTATTTTCTCTATGCGTAAAACAAATTATGAATAAATCTTTTGCATTGGAAGGTGCATTTTTCTATCATCAATGAAATAATACCATTTTATTAGCTTTTATAAATATTTATTAAAAATACTTGTCTTTACTTGGTGGTTAAAGATTGTTAATTCTGATTTGCAATAATGTTAAATAGATCGAATAAATCATAAACCAAATATACAAATTCTGTATGTGAATTTATATCGGCAAATTTTTAATTAAATAATCAGTATATTTTGATAATTCAGATAAATATTTATTAATAATTAATTAAGATAAGAATAAATTTGATTCATGCTAAAATTTTTTTATTCTTATTAACAAATGCTAAAATAATAAGAATTTTTAAAAATTGATTCAAGCTTAAAAATATTTTTATTTGGTTTTAATCTTTGATATTTATTTTATTTCCGGTTTAAAGTTAATCAGATCTTATAATCGGGCATGACTCTCCTTTGGTTGAACTCTTGAAATTTTCAAAATAACAACTGATATTGAAATGTCTGAACAATTCTTTTAGCAAATTTAAAATTTATTCAACAGTTTTTAAAATATTATTCTTTTTTCTCTCGCAATTGAGAGTTTCTTTTTAGGTTTAAGTCCTACGTCTTCTCTCGTCTCTCTTTTTTCTCTGCATGGATTCGGAAATAAAAGCATCCACAAATGAATCAATATAATTTTATATGTATGCCAGTCATTTAGTCTTTTCCAAAACTCCAAATTCAAGCATAAAATCCGAAATTCGCAGGTAGTTCAGTTCCATTAACATTTATGGAATTGAATCAATATAATTTTAATTATCTTGCATCCAACTATCCTAGAATTGCATCCAGATTTCCTCCTCTTTTTCCTCTCCTTCCTACTGAATCATTCATAGGTGACACGGTCATGGTGCCCTTTATGGCTGTTCAGGTGACATTTTTCCCCGGGTCGAGTATTTGTATAGGGTTCACGGCCCGACACGAGGGCGGAGATGGGAACACGTTTACCCGATTCATAAGATCATGGGCTTCGATCACTAAATTAGGCTCAGATGTGCCTTTGTTGGGAGAGAAATTGGATCAACCCATTTGTTTCCACCGGAGGAGTGTTGTTAAGGACCCAAACCCTTGAAAAGCTTTTATGGAGCACGGTTAGCCCTAGAATAATTGATCAACAACTTCCTAAGGACCAATCTCGGGCCACATTCAGAATGACCCCCGAAAAAATCCGGAATGCTTTTATTTAAAACAACAATAAAAATATATTTACAAATTTTATGTTAAAAATACTGATTTAAATGAATTATTTTTAACAATATCAATGCCACAATAAACCTCCACCCCTTTTACAACTTCACCCAAACACAATATATAACAAAGCTCATCCATGCTTATTGTCCAATGGCAAAACATTATATTTTCTTAATTAAATTCTCAAATTTGAGTTTTAGAAATAGAAAAAACAAACCCTAAGAGAACTCGTCGGTATGATAGTAAGGTTGAGCTGGATTAGTAAGAATTAATAAATTAATTATCGAATACCGATCGGTCAGAAAAAAATAACAATAACACAAACTTTTCCATACATTTATTTAAAAATCTTTTTAGCGGTAAAAATTTAGTTATTGTTTTTTGAGTATATAACATAATTTTATCAATATTTGTAATATTCTACAAACTATTTGATTTTTTAGTTAAACAATGTGGGAATTAAAAGAAGAAAATTGTCTCACCAGCCAAATTATTTATGGAGAATTTCATAGATTAGAATCTGGGCATTTGGTTATTTTTGACTGCTTGGCTTGGCATATGAAAAGGAATTTTCATGTTCCAAGAAACAGTTTAATGATCTTAAATCTTTTCTTAATTAAATCTATTATATTTTTTAATAAGTTTTGGATTTAAAATTTGAGAATAAAAAAAATTATATTAGAAGAGTTGTTTCTAAGATAAATCTAATAATTATTAAAATCAAATTAGTTAAAATATGATTTCGGTAAAAAAAAAAAAAAGAAAAAATTCTATGCACTGCTTTGGTTTAGAGTGGGGTCGCTGCAGGCTGGCAGTTCTGCTCCTTCACTCTCTGATTCATTCTTGCTCAAGTGTGTCATTAATTTGTTGACGCCTCAAGTTTTGAATAAAAAAAATATACGTACACACACACACACACATTTATATCTATGGCAACTTGTTGACACCAGTTGAATGCAAGCACCCCTCTAGTCCCTCCCTCTCCCCCACACTATAATTACTCTTGATAAGTGAAGTTGAGCTACTCTGTGTGTGAAGTAGTTGGAAGTCATTAAAGCCAACCCCACGACATAACCATGACCCTAATTAAACCTTCTTCATTGTACCTTTCAAACATAACTAATTGAACATTTTTTAGGAAGTAGATTAAATGTAATTAGTCACAACACTAAGAGCACTGATGTCTCTCGGACCCCATTAAAAAAATAAAAAAAATTTAAAAAATGGTCGCTATTCCATCGATAATCGATCGCTAAAATTTCAATCGGTAATCCGTCGCTGATAATTTTACAAAAAAATTAAAAATAAAAATTATAAAATTATAAAAAATCCGTTGTTAATTCGTTGGTAATCCGTCAGTAAAATTTTCGTCGGTAATCCGAAATCCATCAATAATTTTCCCTAAAAGTTCATTTTCTAACAGTAAAAATTGGGCTGGAAAATGGACTTGTGGTCCGTCAGATCAGCCTTTTTTCAAGCATCTCTTGTGCTTGCCTTTGAATTTCCTCCTTCTAAAAATGAGCATAGTGATAATTAGGGGAAACATTGATCGGAGTAGATTTGTCCTTGAGCACAATGGAGTGATCATGCTCTCTTTGTGGCTGTATTGACTTGGGCTCTCGGTTACTTGCTCAAATCTGCCCAAAAGAGTTTGGATCTCTTGGGGAAGGTTAAGAATATCTTCAGAGGTGCTGGAGCCCTCTTTGGAGATGTTTTGGGCAGCTAGTTGTGTGTGGATGTGGACTGCAAAGTCCTGTCTACCCTTTTTTATCATGGTTTGCAAGGATGCCATCTCCACTCCTTTGACAAGAGCTCGATTATCCATCTTTAACTTGATCCACCAGCTATTGTGAAGGAATTTCATCTCCATTGTTCTATAATCAGCTACTATTTGTCTAAGTTTCTCCGGCCATTGCGCCCCTAAGACAACATCCAAGCCGACAACTTGAAGGGAATTTCATCTCCATTGTTCTATAATCAGCTACTATAATCGGGAGGGGAAAACCCCAAAAAAACCAATTACATATTCATAAATTTTACTGGATCTATTTGGGTGGTTGATGTGAAATATGTTTCAGATAATTATTGGACTATGCAAGATAGATCCAAGAAAGGAAAAATGACTCGTTAACTTAGTTTTAGTTAGTTTTTTAATTATTTTTAGTTTCTTAATTTTTATAGTTTTTAAATTTCTTTAGTTTTTTAATTTTTTTAGTTTTTAGATTTATTTAGGATAAGTTTGGTTCATGGAAGAGGAGGAGGAGGAGGGGGAAGGGGAAGAGGAAGTGAAAGGGGAGATTTATTTTACCCGGTGAAAGTGAATATATTTTTTTTTTATTTTGTTTGGTAGGAGTGGATGAGAAGGAAATGTGTATTATAATAAAAATCACCATATATATTCAGAGGTCACCTTTGTTCTGTGGTCCTTCTCCCTCTATGTTGAGAAATGAAATTTGTCCACATTTAAATTCAAATGAATTACAGGTTGTCATGCATGAGGCTGGCATATATCAAAGCCCATTAACATTTGTCCCCATTTTTTAATGGCTGAAGGCCTATGTCTTATAGCCAGAGCCACACACTGCAGCGATTCGTACACGAGGCAATGGTCAAGACTTTTTAACAGGTTTTTCACGTGGCCACGATCAATAAAATCTTCTTAGGCTTGGTGGGTACTGCCTAGCCTATTCACAAGCTTCTATTTAGCTGAACATTTTCATCCTTAGGTATCACGTTTCACATGGCAATGATCAGTGTGCTTGAGCATTGCAGGGTGGTGCCACCACCAGGCACCACTGTGTCGGAAAAGTCTCTCCCTCTCACGTTTTATGATCTCCCATGGCTACAATGGCCTCCAATCCAACACCTCATCTTTTACGAGTTCGCGAAAGACCAACAAATACCAACACATGAAACCATCATTTCCAATTTAAAAGGCTCTCTCTCTCTTACTCTCAAACGCTTTTACATGCTTGCTGGACATCTCACATTCCCTCCAGACTCCGATGTGCCCGCAACCCGTTATGTTGAAGGCGATTCTGTATCCTTAGCCTTTGCTACTTCCACCCAGGATTTTCATTACCTTACCTCGGACTCACCTAGGAATGCCTCCGAGTTTCACCATCTTGTCCCTGAACTGGAGGAGACCAAAACGACATCCCTTTTGGCTATCCGAGTAACTTTCTTTCCCGGGTCGGGCTTCTGTGTTGGGCTCTCGATCCGACATGAGTCAGGTGAAGCGCCGACTTACATATTGGCCCACTTAAGGTTGTAAAATCCGGGGAGTGTCTTTTGTTGTTGACAAACTCTAAGCATTTCACATAAAATGATTTCTTTAAAAATAATATTCCATCTCTGTTTTCGTATCTACCTGTTTGAAGTTTTTCTTAACAACTCAAGAAATTTTCGGAGCCACCAGGCATGAATTTAAGTGAAATATAAGAGACATGTACTTTACAATAAATAATGGAAATAGAAAGCTGTTCAAATATTATGTTGATGCGCCGGCATGCATGAATTTAAGTGAAATATGCATGTTTCTGTGTTATATTGCAGCCGATGCCAAAGCCCTAATGGGGTTTATAAAATCATGGGCTACAACCGCCAAGCTCGCCGAAGATGATTCCGAGGCCAAAGCTCCTCTTTTCTATGACCCGAGCATTATCAAGGATTCGAAAGGGATGGGTCAGATTCTTTGGAACAAATACGGGGCAGGAAGATTTGATGGATCCTCAAAACCCGACCAACTTATTCCAACTAACAAGGTTCGATCAACGTTCGTTATTGGCCGAGCTGATATTCAACGGCTCAAGAGGCATGTTTCCTCTAGCTGCCCAACGGTATCCCACGTGTCTGCTTTCACAGTCACGTGCGCGGTCGTATGGGCTAGCCTTGTCCAAGCGGGTTCAAGTATCCGCCAATTTACCAAGGACGAGAATGATATGGAGCACTTTGCTTTCCCAGCCGATTGCCGGGCTCTTTTGGACCCACCTGTACCCGAAAGTTATTTTGACAACTGTGTTATCACTTGTTTAATCAGTATAAAGAGATGTGAATTGAGTCGCAAAGATGGTTTTCTAGTTGCAGCCAAGTTAATGGGAGAGGCAATTACTAAGAGATTGAAAACCAAGGAGGGGTTGTCAAAATGTACGGAAGAATGGACGTTTAAGTTGGGGGAGACCGTGCGGGGAAACGTTATGCGGGTTGCCGGGTCTCCCAAATTTTTAGGTTTATGATATGGATTTCGGGTGGGGCAAGCCCAAAAAGAGTGAAATTGTCTCAATTGATTTGACCAGTGCCATGTCTATCAATGAAAGCAAAGATGGTGTTGAAGGTGATCTTGAGATCGGGTTGTCTTTAGAAGAGGTTAAGATGCATAAATTCACAAATGTGTTTACAGAATGCCTTAGGACTCTTGAAAACGATAAATTATCAAGCATGAGATTAAGGCTTTGATTATTTATAGTATTTATTTGTATTACATGTGTCTCATGGTTGTCCAAAGGGTGGGGCGACGGTGGCTTCTCTGGTGTGCTTGTAAAATTATAATTTCAAATAAAAATTATATTTATTATATTACAAATTTTTATTTTTTTTCCTTGTGTTCAAAAAAATAAATAAATAACTAAAATCTTCTAATTTATTTTCCTTTTTTATTTGTTCCATTAAAACACTAGGTAGTCGATCCTATTAACAAATCCTTCTCTAGTTCTACCACCTGTAGAAATGTTCACTGTGATGGAGCAATGCCGAGTGGCAGCACAACCGGGCACCACTGTGTTGGAGAAGTCTCTCCCGCTCACATCTTTTGACCTTCCATGGTTACACCTTCTTCCTGTCCAACGTGTGATCTTTTATGAACATTCCCACATAGACGCAGCCCAGCGTTTCGTTTCAAAACTCAAAGACTCACTTTCCCTCACTCTCAAGCACTTTTGTATGTTTGCAGGGCATCTAGTCCTTCTCTAAAAATCCAAATCCAATTATCAAACCCAAAATTCATTACATTGATGGTTATTCTATTCCATTAATATTCATGGGATCGAAACAAGATAATTTCGATTATCTTACATCAAACTATCCCAGAATTGCAACCGAATTTCATCCCCTTGTCCCCCTACTCCCAACTGAGTCAATCATCGGTGACATGGTCTGGGCACCTCTTCTGGCTATTCAAGTGACCTTATTTCCGGGGTCGGGTAATTGTGTCGGGTTCACAGACACGAGGCTGGAGACGGGAACACATTGACCCGATTCATAAGATCATGAGCTTTAATCACTAAATTAAGCTCAGATGTGCCTTTGCTGGGAGAGAAATTAGATCAAACCATTTGTTGCTACGACAGGAGTGTTGTTAAGGACCCAAAAGGGTTTGAAGAGCTTCTTTGGAGCGATGTTAGCTCCAGACCATTTAATATGTCTTTGTCTCGAACCAAACAACTTCCCCCGGACCTAGTTCGGGCCACATTCATAATGGGTCTCGACCATATCCAACTACTCAAAAGATGCGTTTCCATGGAGTACAACTTTATCTCATGTGTCAACTTTCTCCGTCACCTTAGCTTTCGTGTGGGCTTCAATTCTTAAAGTAAAAATGAGAATTAATAAGGTATGTAACACTCAAGTACAGTTTGTTTTTTCAGCAGATTGTCGAGCTCTAATGGATCCACCCATACCCGAGAATTATTTTGGAAATTTTGTAGTCCCAGTTTTTTTCCCAAAAAATTTAAACCAACTACTATCAAAAGATGATGGATTTGTAATTGGGACTTAATTGAGGAGAAGTTGAGGAAAAAGGATGGAATTTCAAAAAGTCAGGAGGAAGCGATGTCCATAGAGTTTTCCAAAAAGAAATTCATTTTTTTCAGAGCAAAAGCTATTAATATAACGAAAATTCCATGGCTATGCAAATATTTTTCCGAATAGAGTTTTCCAAATATTTTTCCGGATTTCATCCCCTTATTCCTTTTTTTTTTTTTTTTTGGTGGAAATCCCCTTATTCCTCTACCGCCTGCTGAATCAATCATCGGTGACACGGTCTTGGCTCCCCTTGTGGCTATTCAAGTAACATTTTTTTCCCTGTACCAAAAAAAAGTAACATTTTTTTCCGGGGTCGGGTATTTGTATGGGGTTCACGGCCCGACATGAGGCCGGGGATGGGAACACATTTATCCAATTCATAAGATCATGGGCTTCGATCACTAAATTAGGCTCAGATGTGCCTTTATTGGGAGAGATTGGATCAACCCATTTGTTTCTAACGAGGGGGGTGTTGTTAAGGACCCAAAAGGGTTTTTGGAAAGCTTTTATGGAGCACGGTTAGCTCCAGAAGAATTTGATCTGTCAGGACCTCAACAACTTCCTGCGGACCAAGTTCGGGCCACATTCAGAATGACCCCCCGAAAACATCCGACGACTCAAAAGATGTGTCCACACCGAGTGCCCAACCTTGACTCACGTGTCAACTTCCACAGTCACTTAATATGGATTTCTGGCGGGGGCTAAATCAATTGGAGACTTGATTGAAGAGAGGTTGAGGAAAAAGGATGGAATCTCAAAATGTTTGGAGGAAATGATATCAGTACAGAATTCTAAAGAACATAGATTGTATACTGGTGGGGAAAACCCAAAAATATTGAAGTGCTCTCTATCGATTTTACTGGCGCCATTTCTGTGAGTGAGTGTAGAGATGTCAAAGGAGGTCTTGACGTTGGTTTGTCTTTTCCTATGATTAAAATGGATACTTTTGCTATGATTTTTGCCAATGATCTCAAATACATCTGAGCTAGATCTCAACCCAAACAAATTTTTAATGCTGGAATTTTAAAAATTTTTTTAGGAAGATATTTTGATTAAAAATACAAAATTTATGCAGTAGTTTAGTTTTTTGTTCGTAATTTATGAATTATACTTTCCATTTAGTAAGCAAAGATAGCTTTGTAGTTGCTGCCAAGCTGATACGTGAGTCCATTCATCATATCCTACGAAATGGTCCGAGTGTGAAAATAACATTAACTCCCTTGATCAACGTTCGAATTTGAATATCAGAAACATAAAAAAAATTACGTCGGAGAGTTTCCTCTGAAAAGAGACATGACTACATAACTGAATTAATTGAAATATGATTCTGAATTCTAATCGATGGAAAAGTATTCCATTAGGAAAAAATAAAAAAAAAGAAAAAAAAGAAAAACAAAGAAAAGGCGCACAACGAAATGGCGATGGAATTTTAAAAGGGGCCCGAAGAGTGGGTATCCGAGTTGGAGGGCCCCAAAAGGGAACGGATCCTTAGGTTTGGTTGCCGGTCACCCATGTTTGCAATTTATGAAATGGATTTCGGATGGGCCAAGCCCAAAAAGAGTGCAATGTCTCATAGTGAGTGTAGATTCACTTAAATAACTTATTTTTATTAAGTCATAAATATCCACCAAAAATAAAAATTAACTCATAAATGAGGCTTTGGACATTTTCCCTCTTGTAAACAAGGTCTCTCCCACCAACGACCTTTGTTTTTAAATGAGAGATCACTATTCAATTTTGAATCTTAGAAATAAAAAAATAATTACCGAAAGATTCAATTTATAAATTAAACTTTATAATTACTCAAATCATATTAATTGGATTTTTAAATATCGATAATCAAATACAGAAAAGATCTCTCTCTTAATTATGTTTGTGGGCTTATATTTTAACTATTTATAAGATTTTTTTTACCAAATCACTCCCAGCATATAATATATTTTTTTATATGAATCATCGATATCTGATAAGTACGTTGAATCTGACTATTTATAATATATGTTTTATCTTAAATATGTTTTTCTAAGTTGAGATCAATTAGGTTACTTAAATTTTTAACAAATCAATGGACTTCAATTAACTTTAATACTTTTACTATCTTAATTTTCTAGTAATAAGTGCTGAAATGCAAATTTATCTCATGAATTATTGTATAACAGACATATACTCAATAATATAGCATTTGATAAATAAAAGAAAGAAAAACATTATGATAAGATTTAATGAGGATGGATGAAATTTGCATGTCTTGAAGTGTGTCAAAGTTTTCTTCTTTTCAATTATTTAATATGTTATTGAGCACCAAGCCAGTTGGACCAATTAGTCCGAAATTGCAACTTACCTTGACGCTTCTGGGTCAGCCCAACTTTCATACGAGTATGGAAAAATATGTTGCAACGAGTGGGAAAATGCTATAATCATCCTATCAAGACTTTTTTTTGGGGGGGGGGGGGGGGGTGGGGTTGTGGGGAGAGAGAGAGAGAGAGATGTCACGTGGAAGATTCTAGACTTGGAGAGGAACTTTCTTCTTCGTTAAATATAAAGAGTTTGTTGACTCTCATAAAAAAAAAAAAAAAGAGTTGGTTGACCCCCGGCTACATAATTTGCTAAGTGGGCTCCATCAAATAATGAATTTTTCTTTTTTAAATAGTAGATTAATATTTAAAATTATATTTCAATTAATTTTATTTTAATATTATTAAAATTTCTTTCGACATAATTTTTTTTTTATTTTTAAATTAATTAAAAAAAGTTAACATTACATTTGAATATTATTTCTATCAAAATAAATTTTGGGTCTGTTTGATAGTCCTTCGTAAGATGTGCTAAGTTGATTAGATGTTGAGCCCTAATTTTATAATATTTAATTTAAATAATAAGATAACTTTTTTATTTGAGTACTATTTCATTATTACCCTCTTACACTATTAAAAGTGCAAAAAAAAAATGAAGAATTTCTTTTAATGTTACACCATTAATCATGCTAATATAATTCTCTAATATTTTTAACTAACGTAAGTAAAATTTGTTAATGTTATTATTAACTTCTCTAAAGTTAAATAGCACAAGTGAAAATGAAGTGGGGCCATTTATAAGACATGGCAAGCTTTCATTGGATGACAACACCACGTCAGCATCTTATGGGGGGCGAAGTGGGGTTTGGTCCGGTGGGAAAACCATAAATGGCGCCTACATTACCTGTGTTGTACTCTCTTCCTGTTCCAATAGTTTCCTTCCCGCAAACTGCCAGTGAGAGAAAATGCAAAGTAATTTCCACTCTGAATCGCTTCAGAGTTCGCTTCTCCACAAAAATTTCAAGTCTTCTTCAGGTACTCTCTTCCTGTTCCAATTGTTAATTTGCTTTGCTCTCTCACCTTTTGGTATTCATTTGCTTTAACAAATGAAGTTGGTTTTTCAAATCTCTATTGCTTTGGTTAGACAAATCTATTCTCATGTCCGAAACGTTTATGGGTTGTCTTATGCATGTCAATGCACATTGGTTCTGTTTCAAATTTTCTGGATGTTTAAAGACATGCGAACTTGATCATTTCAGGAGACTTGGGTCTCAATGATCGATTTTTTTTAATGAATAACCTCAAAAATGGTATCCTTTTTTTATATACGTTAGCTTGTGGGTGTCCACGTGCAGACCCATCTGAGAGCAATAGCTCACAAACCATCTACGGTGGTCAAACATGCAGATTTTATTTATATGTGGGCTCACCCAATAAATGTTGAGAAATTAATGGGGACTTGTTGATTGTGACTTTTAATCTCCTCTGTTATCAGTTCGAGCCCGCGTGTGATAGTAGTGCGTGAACTTGATATCATTGGGGTTGAGCCGTCACCACTTTGGTGGCTCACTTTCGTTGTTTGTTCAGATCTAGTAAATATATACACTTTGAACATTTTGTAGTGAGAAGGAATCCTTATGGTCATGCTCAGGGGAGGTTGCTATCTTAGTTGCATCTTCCCCGTTTCTGCTAGGGAAAAAAGAATTAACTTAGTGGCTTAGCTAGCAAAGGTTTTCTTTTGGGGATTGCATTTGCATTTGTTGCTGTATAGTTTGGTGAATTTTGATGGTGTTTCTATTGAAGAACACGGGGCGATGGCTAGCATCCTAGAAACTATGGATCTACCCAACTTATGACATGTAAGTGGGCTCAGGGTGAACTTTTGATCAGGTATTGAGGACAATCGGATTGTCCTCATATTTCCCATCTCTCGTTGAGGTTTCTGGGTTAGAGAGACTGAAAAGGGAAACACTTGGAAACCTCAATACCAGGTTAGGTTATGTACTTGAATTATGGGAAAATATACAGATGCTAATGTATGTAGAGGCTCTAGTGGGGTCAAGAGTTTTTTTTTTTATTCTAGTTGAAGTAACTCTCACATTGATTTTGTTGATACAAGCATTTTAGTTAACAAGGATTATAGAAAGTACTAGAATAAACACATGAAATAAGATAAGACCTCCGCATATATTGTACAGCTTATAAATATGACTGACTAAATTTTGTACATTTCTTATCAAAAACCAAAATTTGTGTGGATAGAGAGGTAGGCCTGGTTTCTTGGAGAATGGTAGGATGTTAACTGGTAAACCACCTTAGGCTTTTTGGGCAGATCCTACAAAAAGATTAGATGGGTATCTATATCTGGTGTGTGCTTGAAAGTATGTTAAAGTGATACTCACCACACATGCTAGGTAAAGTGAAGTAAAGAATAAAAAAAATTAGTAATAAGTTTTTGCAACTAGCAACTTGAAATTTGGTGTTAAAGTAAATGATTCAAGTCAATATAACATAAGATGGATGATGGCTACCTAATATCAGAAACTCACAATAATCTCCAAGCACAAGTTTTTAAAGTAAATGATTAAAGTCAATATAACATAAGATGAATGATGGCTACCTAATATCAGAAACTCACAATAATCTCCAAGCACAAGTTTACTTAATTGTTCATAAGTTGGGAGGTTAAATGATACATAATGGGTGGATGTACTTAGCATTTTGAGGTACCATCTGCATTTATGCTTCCCAAGTGCCATTGAAGAGAAAAAGAAGTCATTTTCCCTTGAGCATTTCTGCACCGATGGTGTAGGCTTCCTAATTTTCAGACTTGAGAATGTAACCCATTTTGTTGAAAATTTGGGCAATCAACACAAACAAGCAATCCAACACAATGAAAAGCAATGAAGGGATAGAGGTAAAGCAAATTGTGACAATATGATGCCATTGCTAGCGGTGTGCGAAACATGTCTTTGATTCTCCATGATAACATTTTCTGACTTTGTAATAATCTAATATGATTTTGCATTGTAAAAATTTTATGCAGATTGTTAAAGGTGAGTATATGTTCATCTTCTATTGCTTTCTTAAACCAGATGATCAAATTCTATGTTGTGTGCAGTTGAGGACAGTTCGGCAAATCCAGTTTTCCATTCAAGCCATTTGAAGGATTTCTGGGTCCCTGATTTCATACATCTTTCAGAATCGGAGGTTAAGAATGTTGCTGAGGTGCCCAAATGTCCAGTTATAGTGTTCATCAATTCCAAAAGTGGTGGTCAGCTAGGAAGGAATCTGCTCATTACATTCCGTAGTCTCCTTAATAAGAATCAGGTATGACTGGAGAGTATGTTTGACATTTCTTTTTTTTTTTTTGCAAGAAAATGTTATCAGGGTACTCATCAGAGATGAAAACCATCTTATAGGTGTTTGATTTGGAGGAAGCGGATCCTGATATGGTGTTACGTGGGCTTTATACTAATATAGAAAGGCTCAAACACGAAGGAATTGATTTTGCTGTGAAAATTCAGGAGAAGTTAAGAATAATTGTAAGTTTTGGAGTAAAGGATATCTTTGGCCATGCTTTCCATGCACAGGCCTTTTGGGCCTCTTATGCTTGTGTATGGGAAGTACTATAACACTTACATAGCTGTTTAGGTTGCAGGTGGAGATGGCACAGCTGGTTGGATTCTTGGAGTTGTCTCTGATCTCAAATTGTCTCAGCCACCACCTATTGCAACTGTGCCATTAGGAACCGGAAATAATATACATTTTGCATTTGGTTGGGTAGGGAATGTTTTCTTCTTGCTTTTGTGGATTGGAATCATGTCGATAAGCCAGTGTTTGGGAGGAAGGAAGGATCTTTCCCTTCCTTTCTATGTGTTTAGTTTGAAGGAAGGAAATATGTTTTAGTTAACTTTCTGTTTTATCTTCAAATTATATGTCGCTTTCTTTCCATTCAATTCCATCTAATTTGGAAGAAAAGCTATACAATAGAATTTGGAAGAGGGGATTGAAACCTTTTTCATTCCACTCTTTCCCATCCAACCGAACAAGGTAAAGACTAATTCGTTCTAATCTATCCTTCCACCATTTCCTTCTACCCTTCTATTGCCCCAAAACAAGCATGCACAATTGTGCACAACCACAAAGGAAGATGAAGCAGTATATGCTGTATGTGCATTTCCTGTCGTCATATTCTAACACACACAGATGTGAAACATATATATATTATATAAGTTACAGGTCCTCCAATGGTATTCCAGACTCCAGGACTATGGTTTCTTCATTAAGAATTTTCAAAATGGATCTTTGGTTTAGCTTGTTAGCAAAATATCTATTTGACATTTTGATTTGCAAAATGTTCTAATGACTGAGGTTAATCATAGTTGTCTTTCATACGGTTTCTTTTTTATGATTCTAGTCTCATGTTAAGCTTAGATGTCTATCTGCAAAAGCGACTTCTCATGACCATACCAAGTTCCTAAGTATGGAGTGTGGATATTGGTTTCAAGTTCTTGGTATTACTATCCTGTTGTCTATTTGCAGGGAAAGAGAAATCCTGGGACTGACCGCCATTCTGTGGAGACTTTTCTGGAGAAAGTGAAGAATGCGAGAGAAATGAAAATAGACAAGTTAAGCTGTTCATTTATATTTCTTTCTGATTCAATATAGAAAACATTAAGATGGGTTCCTGACTTCTCATACAAAGGGTGGCATCAGTATAGTGTGTTTTGGGATTTTTTTTTTTTTTTCCATCTGTTAGAGTTGCACTAGGGATAAGGACATGCTTAAGCAGCCCAGAGGTGTATGCTTTATTTATTTATTTATTTATTTATTTAGATTCAGCAAAAGGTTAATAAACTTTTTTTTGGGGGGGGGGGACACTTGGAAAGAGTCTTTCCATCCTTTTCCCTCAACATTAAACAGTTTGGCGCTTGTGATTCTTTGGGTGCTTGTCCTCAGATGTCACATGGAAAACTTTGCTCCACATTTTATATAGGTTTATAAGCAAATGGATGTGCAAATCATAAAGACTAATTCATATTTGACAGAGTTTCTGCGATGTTTTGACTGATTTCTCTTTTCTCTAAAACAGCTGGCAAATACTCATGAGGATGAAAGCTCCAAAGGGAGGTTCATGCGATCCCATTGCACCCCTTGAATTACCACATTCTTTGCATGCATTTCATCTTGTCTCTTCTACAGATGAATTGAACAAGGTAACACAGTATGAGAAGTACTTCATTATAATTTGAAATGTATCCCTTCAGTACGTGCAAGCTGGGAAATTCATTCACAGCCAAAAATCAATCTCTTTGAAAATTATCTTATGCATGAAACTCTATGCTTTCTATCTGATGGATATACTAAGTTGTGTCCCTTGATAACAAATGTGGAAGAAGATGCATTGTTTTAGTCTTCCCTCTGGTTTTGAACCATTCCTCATTATGAACCTAACCTAGAGCAATAGAAAAATGCATTCAGCATATCTTTTTTCATGAATATGTAAACAGTTGGACATCAAAATTGGCTCAAAGTAATAAATGCTCCAAATGTTGTTGATTTTTTTTTTCTTTGTAAATTCTTTGTAAATATGTAATCTCTACCTCTAGATGATGTTTATTCTTTGTAGGAAGGTTACCACACATTTTCTGGGGGATTCTGGAACTACTTCAATATGGGTAAGTGTACTCTCTACTGATTACAAATCTTATGTCAAACTGTTGCTTTACCTTGCAAAATGAGGATTCCGTGAGAGGTACATTCTGCATGTAGTTGACATGGTTTTGATCTTCAATTTCCTTTGCATCTGTATGTCTGCTATCAGTGGATTCTCTTTTCTTTTGACATGAAGATCAATCTTGTGCAATATAATAGAAACAAAGGATACAACTGTATGATCCTACTGAGCATGGCTTTGGTCATATGTACTACACCTTCTTTTGGTTGTTGTAGCAAATCTTTCTCTGGCATCGAGGAAGGGCTTCATGATGTGTTCCATGAATGTGTCTAGCTTAGTTTTCATGATTCCCCATAACAAGAGCCAATGTTGACTATGTTTACAGTATTGCAGACTCTGAAAACTTGGCTTTTCCTCCCAAAAATTTTTCATTTTTCTGTTGAAAGAATTCCAGCTATTTTGGGAAATAGCGCCATCACATTTCGTGCTTCTTATGAAATATAGGAATGGATGCTCGAGTAGCGTATGCATTTCATTCTCAGCGCAAGATGCAACCTGAAAAATTTAAGCATCAGTTGCTTAATCAGGTACAGTGTCTAGGATTGCTAAATGTAATTTTTGTTTTATGTGGACAAAATTAAAAAAAAAAAGTATTTAAGGTTATATGTTTACCATGCTCTTGCTTATCTTTGTGCTTAAAAATCAACCGGAATAAGTGAGATTAGTACTTTGATGCTCATTCTGCCGCTTCTACACTTATTTACTTAAAATGTCAATCAATCCTGCAAGAATTTAGTATCACCTAAACAGAATTAATTTGTGCATTCTTGTCATACAAAGTACAATTGAGCTTTTTCTATGGTTTTACAGAACGATTTATGTTGATTACATTTTACTGCTCAATGATTTACAGAAAGTGAATCAGTGTCCTGGAAATGAGCAATTATTTCATTTGAATTATCTAGAAATTAAAGGTTATCTAGAAGCCATAAGCTCACAGGGCAGCCATATACCTTTCTAATTGCTGAAATTTTGCATATGATTAATATTTCTATTGACATAGATGAACCCTCCGCTTCTTGCATAAAGCTGGAACACGCATGGTTGAAAGAAAATGTAATTTATTTCTTTTTCTGTTTCCTTTTATTTTTTGGTCAGGGTACCTATCTAAAGCTTGGTTGTGCACAAGGATGCTTTTGTGCTTCTCTTTTTCATCCATCTTCAAGGTGATTATAGATGAGTACATTTAAAATGAAATTGTTACTGTCCTTGTTTGATGTCATGTCATTATGATACATGCTGTACACCAAGGTGATCCTATGTATGCCTAAGGCATGGATACTTCAAATTGGAAGCTATCTTCTATTATTATTTTGGACACCCAATATCTCCCAGACACTTGGAGATATTTGAGGAATTATGATCAGTATAGTTCTTCTTCTTCTCTCTCTCTCTCTCTCTCTCTCTCTCTCTTCTCTTTGTCCGTTTAGTTTCGAATTAAAAGTTTTTGATGTATAATACAGGAACATAGCTCAGCTTGCAAAGGTCAAGATCATGAAAAGACAAGGCCAATGGGAAGACCTTGACATTCCTCGGAGGTAAAATTACCATAATGTTTTCGATGCTTGCTCTATTGAGTGTGCTTGTGATTGTGTAAGATCTTTCATAGCTTCGCACTGGTTTTTTACACTTCTTGTTTCTTTTCCAAAATAAGTTAAATGTGCACTATGATTAAGGCATTTATTTTCTAGTGGAAATTTTATTTTATTTATTTTTTTATAATCATCCTCTTAGCATTTATGCCCCTTAAATTTTAATTACTCCTTTTAAAAGCACAGTTGGGGAATTAAAGTAAATTATAAAAAAAAAAAAGCCCACTTATTCAGTGTGCAGTGTTTAAGGACAAAGTGGGCCGACTCATCTGGATTCTCCCGGGCCAAAAATCTGGGCTTGCTGCTCCTCCAAGGCCCAAAACTAAAATGAAAGCAAAAATAACATTAACCTGACCAAGGATTGCCTATAACATGAAGTTCAAAAAAGGTTACAAATGGCTCCTTCAAACTGATTCTTTATTGCATGTATACAGCATCCGATCAATCATATGTCTCAACTTGCCAAGCTTTTCTGGTGGTCTAAATCCTTGGGGTACCCCAAACGGGAGGAAAGTACGTAATGTAAGTTAACTGTTGCAATTATTGTAGAGATTTTTTAACCATTTTCATTAATATTGATGCTTATAGGGTTGATGAGTGTTGGATTGCTTTCCGATCATTGATCATTGATCATTTCATCACTCCTTTTAGAGGAATGGTTTTATTGAATGGCAATCCAATGATTACCAACTGTATAAGTATTTATAGAGTCGAGGGATTATAGAAAAACCTAGTTTTGTATACCCCAATTAATGACGTTGATGTCACTTACAGAAAGATTTGACTCCATCGTATGCGGATGATGGCCTTATTGAGATTGTCGGTTTTAGAACAGCCTGGCATGGTCTTCTTTTGTTTACTCCAAAAGGACATGGAACCCGTCTTGCTCAGGTAAGAGAGAGATGAATATGACCTGTTAACAGTAGCAAAGCCACATTTTGAAAAGAAAAATATACATATATATAAATATATATTGTGATAATAATAATAATAATAATCATAATAATTAAAGAGAGATCTTGGGATTTGTTAAATCGTGTGTAAAATCACAATGCATATGCTCTGATCATACTTCATTATCTTGGGCCATAATTATTGTAAGACATAATATTTCATGGGTAAGATAACAATTTTCTTAACAAGTTATCCTACTATATTAGTTGCCAAAACCTTTTTGGCAATATTTTTGCCCCTTTAATATTAGATTTGGATTTCAACCCTGCTTCTGAACGGCACAAACTGTTAGAATCACTAAACATGGTGTCTTTCTTGTTGTATTGTTTGAAAATTAGGCAAGACACATTCGGTTCGAGTTCCATAAAGGTGCAGCAGATCACACATATATGAGAGTTGATGGGGAGCCCTGGAAGCAGCCCCTCCCTGTTGATGATGACACCGTTGTGATCGAAATCTCTCACCGTGGCCATGCAAACATGCTTGCCACTCGTGATTGCAAGTCCAAAAGTGTCCATGAAGCCGAGGAAGATGACAGTATTGTAGAAGACTCGGGACTTTGTTGTCTCTTATTTTTCTGTTCTCCTGTTCTATATTGGTTCCAGTATTCATCATATAGACCCACAAATAATGACCATGACAAAGGGCAATATGAAATAAGTTAGGCCATTTTGCAATTATTGATTGTATTTTTTTTTTTTTTGAATGTGGGTGACTTTCTTTTCTGGTCTTGATTTGGACCATCATCAGATTCTGATTTGGAGCATCATAAGAATGTTTTCTTTTCTTGTTAGTCTTTGCCAACCCTTCAACAACGTTGACTCTTGTGACTAATTGGTTATTTGCTTATTTCTTTTCAGAAAGCTTGTTGTCTTCCTCAATTCTTTACCACATGAAAGGATCCACTTAAAGACACGTTCTTGATATGAATTTCATGAACTATCACCTGGAGTTCTTGGATTCAGTCATTGCAGTCTTAGTGTCCATCGTCTTAAAATTTAGGAACTTACCGATAATGAATTCCTTCAAGCCGGCATCCTCTAATTTATACTTTCTATCGAGGTTGTCTCACAATTGTTTAGTGGTTTTGTCCTCAATGGGATAGGTTGGTAGTTATAATTCCTTTCTCTAACCATGAAATCCAAGATTCGAATTTTTGTGTAACACAAAAAAAATAAAAAAATTCTTTAGTTGTTTTGATCGGACTATATACACTGTATAGTGCATTGTCCATACCATTAAGGATATAATTCCGACATAAAAAGTCTGAATGCTTTCTTGCATCCACTACAGCAACCCTTTCCCTGTTAGTCTCTCCGGTGGCTAACTTGGGGGCCTTCTCTATGAGAAACTTAACCAAATTCAGTGTGGTAAGATAAAACAAAATTTTCTATTGCCATCTCTTAAAATCAATCTCCCTAAAATTTTTAGAATTCTTTCTCTGAGTGCTCACAATTTGCAAATGGGTAACCAAAATTACGAAACAACCGGATGACGCCATTTTTGTTACAATAATAGAAATTAATTATGTTATTATAGAATTCCAATATTCACTCACAACAGAACTTTTTAAAATTAATATCAAACCAAATAATCTATTCATGCACAAAATTCTACCATTCATCTTGTATTGTTTAAAAATGCCTATCTTTTTTCTTTTTTTTTAATCACTTGCAATCACATGTCAATGAATCACGAGGTTCCAGAAAAGATTGAAGGAGTCACAATGGACTCAATTAAGATCCAAACTCGTTAAACAGATGATAAAGGTGTCCTCTTGACAAATCTTTCCAGCCATCTTTGTTTAATCACAAGTGATCATATATGATTACTTATCGGAAATATTCTCACGTGAATATAAATCTTAGAATCAAAGATATTGACTTCGAGTCCGGAAAATGGCAAAAAAAGATTTGAAAGAGTCAACTCTTAAAATAGGTTTCACAGTACTCGAATCAAATTAGTCAAGCAAAATATGAATACTCGTGATGAAAACTAAAAAAGAAAATCTTAGAAAATGAAACACATAGATATTACATATATAAAAATTGTAAAATTATTAGAAAATCTATACCATAATGACAAAAATATATGCAATATCTCTGCATTCATACAATAATAATAAATACAAAAATATTTATAGAAATCACCGTGTTATATGCAAAAGTACAAATACAAACGATGATATTCAATTCAAATCCAATGAATTCATGCCGTCTCTTTAAGATAATTTTTCTCCCTCTTATTTAAGATTCTGATATTATGATATACTTTATATCTATTTATGCTATTAAAGATATGATCATAAAGCTACAAATTAATATAAGGTGCCAAATTCCTTTGATTAAGTGGTCAAAGAAATTTTACCCCATTACTTAGAAATTTCGAATTAGAATCTTAAGAATAACAAAAAATGATTTGGGAGAGTTAATCTCTAAAATGGACCCTATAATATTCAAACCGTATAAATCGAATAAAACTGAATACGATTGGTGAAAAAAAAAATTAATATATGGTGTAGTTGAAAAGCCACAACAAATAAATAGTGTGCCAATAAATTGTGTAATTGAGAAGTTATCAAACCAATCATTTGGATACTCCTCCTTTGTTGATGTAATTCTAGTTAAGGCCATTGTATTATTTAAAATATAAATACTGATTGTATTAACTGGTTTTGAACTTTTACTTCTCTTTATATCCTCATATAATTATTTTTATTTCATTAATATTCTCATTTAAATAATACAAAATTTTAAATATATTTATTAATTTTTAACTTTTAAAATTTATTTCAAGAGAAAAAAAGTAAAAAAAAAAATTAATTATTTTATTTTAAAAATAAAAAAATAAATAATTTTTAACTTTTTTTTAAAGTAATTAATTTTTACTTTTTCTTTAAAAGAGAAAATAAATAAAAAAAATAATCCCAGCAAATGGACACTTCGCCCGGTACTCTCCATTCTACAAATGGGCATTGCCCCAGGAGTCCAAATCCAAATGAATTTTTAAATATATATATATATATATATATATATATGCAAAGGTTTCTTCATTTTCTAATTCGGAACTACTAGAGACAATGAGAATGTTTTATTTCAAACTTCAGTAGGACTTGGTCAAGGATTCCATCGTATATTTATTTAATAAAATTTGAGACCAGAGTACTCATTTTCATGGTCAAAAGTACGAGGTTCAATGTCTATCGAGATTTTTGGCATAGAATATTAGGATGTTTAAATCAGTTAACAAATTATTGGCCACACTAGTAACCCTTGTGGCAAAGGAAAAGGGGATTCGTCCCCGACTGGGGTTAACTCAAATGACATCGACACAGATGAAGTGCCATTTGTATAGGTAACAGTTGATTTAATGTAATAAAATATTAAATAATTTAATTAAATTTTAAATTTAAAATTTAAAAATAAAAAAATTATGTTAAGAAATTTTTTTTCTAAATAAAATCTCACAAAACAGATTAATTAAAATATAATTTTAAAAAATAAAATCTCATTTGCATTATCACGCATTGATGAGTTGCTATATGAGAGAGAGAGAGAGAGAGAGAGAGAGAGAGAGAGAGAGTTTTAGGTGTGGACATTCCTATAAATATAAACCACTGATAGGCACTGTTCACAACTTTTTGAAAATGGTTACATATTTTTTAAAATAACAATTAATGTCATGAGTTAACTCAGATTTTTCGCACGTGAATCTCAATTTTTCATTAATTTCAGCTGTTTTCATCATTATCTATTTTTAAAAAATCATAAGGTATAAGTGAATATTTTTTTATCATGGGATAAGTTGATATTCGGTAAACCATGGGAGGAGCAAATGTAACTTACCATAAAAGAATCACAACATAATATGGGTAATTCTACCGTGCCCTTGTTGAGGGAGCAAGGACCATATCCTTATCATTTAAAACCTTTAATCGGTCAAAAATTAAACCTTAATCTATCCAACGGTAGTAAAAATCTAGGACAGTCACGATGAAATCTGACCCATTGAATGGCTTCCAATCTCGGGGACCACGGAATGGTTGAAAAATTCTAGGTTCCGATACCATACAAAGCATTAAATACGCGCAGACATTACGCAGGCTATTGCGTATGGGATGGGTTGGGACGGGAATGGGATGGGATGCTCTCATTTTCATTTCGTTAGTTTTAGGTAGAAGAAACATTCAAAGTGATTTTCAACTCTTCATTTCCATTCTTCTTCCCCGGTCTAGGGTGCTGGTCCACCCTCTTCTCTCTCTCTCTCTCTCTCTCTCTCTCTCTCTCTCTCTCTCTCTCTCTCTCTCTCTCTCTCTCTCTCTCTCTCTCTCTCTCTCTCTCTCTCTCTCTCTCTCTATATATATATATATATATGTTACACACAAGTCTAATTTGACTTATACGTGTTTACTCTGTCTTCTAACTTTTCATGATCTGATTCCATTTTTTGAGAGAGAGAGAGAGAGAGAGAGAGAGAGAGAGAGAGAGAGAGAGATAGTTTTAGGCACGAACATTCCCATGCATATAACTTACGGATAGATGTTACTATTCGTGACTTTTCGGATCTCCGAAATGATGGTCTCAAATATTTGGAATCATAATTTTTTAATCTAAGTCCTTATTTTCATCTTTTTTTAGATATAATTTTTTTTTCTTTTGTTTTTTTGGCATGATCATTACTTTATCTTTAGAATATAGTTTTTTATTTTTTTCTATTCAATCCTTACTTTTTTTAATATTTTGATCTAATTTTTCTATTATATCCTTCATCTTTTTTTAACATAACTTTTTACCCTTTTGTTTTTTTTGTTCCATAAATGGTCATCTTTCTATTTTTTACCATAGTTTTTTATTTTTTTATTCAAATCCTCACTATTTTTATTTTTTGATCAATTTTTCTCTTTATCTCTTTCAACTTTTCTATATAAAATTTTCTCTTTTTTAGGTCCTACTTTTCCATTCGGGTTGTTACTCCTTTTTTGACCCAACTTTTTTTTCATAAGAATCCTTCGTCTTTTTTGAACATGGCCATTTTCTTTTCTTTTTTTTTGATCCACGAATGGTTATCATTTTATTTTTAGATCATAGTTTTTTTATTTTTCTCATTTAAATTCTTGTTCTTTTTATTTTAGCTCTATTTTTCCTCTTAAATCTTTCATCTTTTTTTATATAGATTTTTTCTTTTTGTTTTTTTTTTTCTTATGGATGATCGTTTCTTTGTTTTTATTATATTTTTACTTCACTTATTATTATTTTTTTATTTCATTTGTTAACCTTTTTTTAAAAATATAGTGATTAACTTTTTTTTATCCTATCGTTATTATATATCGTTTTGATTTAAATAATAATTTAATTTAGATATTAAGTTAATAATAAATTTAATAGAAAAAAATATAATTAATATCTCGTGGACATCCCCACACCGACGCGCAGGGCAATAAGTAGTTATCCCCATATGATACGAATTGGGATCAGCATCAAGAACCTAATCGTGTTTCCTACGAGCAGATGAATATATGGTTCGGCTGGTGGACCCTTTACAAGATGTGGACAATCCAAGTGGAGTTGACATACGACATTAAGCGCTCCTAATCCTAGCTGAAGTCTTGTCTTGGACATGGAAGACCCCAGCAAGAGTGTTAGAAGAGCAACAACAGCCATAACCAAAGCAAACAGAAATTGAATCACAGGAAAAGGGTAATTTGATAGAAAAATAATAAACAACTACTGAGACCCAATAATTTTCTCAGGGTTGTTGAGGATAATAAATAATAAGTAAATAATTTTTTTATTCTTTTTTATATTAATATTATAACTACACATCTACAAAAATATTAAAAATACTTATATGAATTATCATGAAAGGAGAGTAAATCGATTGAGAAAAGAGAGAAAAAAACGTAGATGGAGAACGATAGATTTTTTATAATGAAAAATAAAAAATTTAAATTTTCGAGATCTCTTATATAATAAAAAAGAGAGAGAACGATAGATTTTTATTAGCTTAAAAAGATATAAATGACAATTGATCATTTTTTATAACGAAAAATAAAAAATTTAAATATTTAGAGTATTTATGATCAAAAGGGCATTTAATTCAATCTTTGTTGAGTGAGTTAGGTTCAAATCCTTATCATTTAAAACCTTTAATCGGTAAAAATAAAACCTTAATCTATCCAATGGTAGTAAAAATTTAGGACAGTCACGATGAAATCTGATCCATTGAATGGCTACAAATCTCGGGGACCACGGAATGGTTGAAAATTTCCGGATTTGGCTGCCGTACGAAGCATTAAGTAGGCGCATACATCACGCGGGCTTATGCGTATGGGATGGGATGGGATGCTCACGTGTTCAATTCAATAGTTTTCGGTGGGGGTAACATCCAAAGTAATTTCCAACTCTTCATTTCCATTCTTCTTCCCCAATCTGGGCTGCTGGTCCACCATCTCTCTCTCTCTCTCTCTCTCTATATATATATGTGTGTGTGTGTGTGTGTGTGTGTGTGTGTGTGTGTATGCACGCACACAAGTCTATTTTTACTTATACGCGTTTACTCTGTCTTCTAACTTTTCATGATCTGAATCCATTTTTTAACAGGTTGCTTTTCCCTGAATATTCGAATCTTCTTTCTCTGTACATCTCCTATCTCTCAAGTATGGTTCTCTTCTCATTTTTCAAATTCAATCTTTGAACGTGAATTGGGTTGATTCTTTTTATTGTTGAATTACTAGAATCCAAAGCTGCTCTGCGGGCATGGTCTTTTTCAAATTCTTGTTGCCACTGGAGTGAGATAGACCCCTTTTTTCCTTGACGGAAGGTGATTGAGCCACACAATGGAGGGTGATTCTACCCTACCCTTGGACTAACCCAACCCCCCCCCCCCCAAAAAAAACCCAAAAAATCCGGTACATGTGGGATATGATACCACCTCAAGACGTCTTTCCCAACTGAACTACTTGACACCCATTGTGAGAAAACCTTTCAGTCTGATGTGACAGATGCTTGTTGACTTTGTGATAATATAAATATATTTAGAGTTATTATGTTGTAAGGTATTGCGCAGACTGTTACACGTGAGACTTTATCGATCTTTTGTATCTTCTGTAACTCGGAGGATCAATGCCAATTTTATATATGCAGTTAAAAGCAGCGTTGCAATGGCAAATTCGAATTCTGACTCAAGCCCTTTGAAGGATTTCTTAATTCCTGATTTCATACTTTTCCCCGAATCAGAGGTTGTGGATGTTCCCGTGGAACCAACATGTCCAGTTATAGTGTTCGTTAACTCCAAAAGTGGTGGTCAGCTTGGAGGGGATCTTCTCATTACATATCGTAGTCTCCTTAACAAGAATCAGGTATTACTTGCATATAATAAAATATATCTATGACATCTTTGATTCTTCACAATAGAAAAGTGAAGAATCAAACTGAACTTCCATTCATTGAATGAGGACCATGTTGTCAAGGAACTCATCTCAAGGTAAATAATCTTATAGGTGTTTGATTTGGGGGAAGAGGCTCCTGATAAAGCATTACACAGACTTTATGCAAATTTAGAAAGGCTCAAGCATAATGGAGATGATTTTGCTATGAAAATTGAGGAGAAGTTAAGAATTATTGTAAGTTTTTCAATTAGAGAAATGTTGGGCTATATTTCTTTGGCACATCCTCATGGGCCTCTTGCGTATGCATATAGATCAATTGTAACATTTATATAGCTCTTTAGGTTGCAGGTGGGGATGGCACTGCTGGCTGGATTCTTGGAGTTGTCTGTGATCTCAAATTGCCTCATCCACCACCAATTGCAACTGTGCCTTTAGGAACTGGAAATAATCTGCCTTTTGCATTTGGTTGGGTAGGAAATATTTTTCCTTTTTGCTTTATAATTTGGATCCATGTAGATAAGCGTGCACAAATACAGTAGGAGCATCTCTAACATAATAATGCTGTATACCTCATTTTCTTAAATACAACACTCAGTTATATATGTTTCTGCCTCTGTTAGTCCAGGACGGCAAAGTCTTCATTTAGCATCTTTCAATGGCGCATTAGTTTCATTTTTAAGCTGAAAATCTCCTTATCTTGTTTACCTATCATGCAGCTTGTTGCTTTAGATTTTCAAGATTTTATGAGGATTGACTTCCGGGTCACTAATAGATGTATTTCTGCTGTTTCCCTTCTTAGGATGCTCGGAGCTCATTCTAAGTTTGTTGTTTATCTGCCAATGCTTAATTCTGATGACTATCTTATTTCTTAAGTTTGGAGCATGTATATTGTTTTCAAGTACTAATTAGTGTGCTGTTTCTTACCAACTTGTAGGGAAAGAGAAATCCGGGGACTGATAGTCATTCTGTGGTGTCATTTCTAGGGAAAGTGAAGAATGCAAAGGAAATGAAAATAGACAAGTTAAGCAGTTCATTTTCTCCTTTCTTTTGACTCATTAATGCAAATCTTGTTTGACTTCAATTAAGAGTGATAATAACACTTGAACCTGGATTGCATTTTAGCCTTCACTTCTTTGGCAACTGTACTAACATGATAATAACACAAGCGCATTCTGAATCTCCATTGTGATGTATTTATTTTGAGTCAGCTTATGTTATACTTGACGTTCATTCTGTTCACTCTCTCTCTCTCTCTCTCACTCCAATTTCTTTTTTATTATTATTATTATTATACTTCTCTGATATATATAGAATAAGACTTTCCTTTCTGGGAACCTTCATCCATATTCTAATCCTGCTGAGCACTACTATTATATTATATAAGTTGCTGGGGTTCTGGCCCAGTGCCGCCTCTTTAGACCAAAACACACAACACTTGTCTTTTGTGATTCTTTTGGTACTTGGGCTGAGATGCCACATATTAATTTTCATACAGAACACCAAAGTTTTACAAAATTTCTTAAGGATTACTAAGAGAAGGATATGTAAACGTATACGCTTATATAAATTTACTCATATTTTGAAGATAAATGCTCAAATGTTTTCTATAAATTTCTTTCTTTTTACCCCTTCTAATTCAGCTGGCATATTCTCATGAGGATGAAAGCTTCAGTGGAAGGTCCATGTGATCCTATTGCACCCCTCGAATTACCACATTCTCTGCATGCATTTCATCGTGTTTCTGCTTCGGATGAATTGAACATGGTAACACAAAATTCTGCTGGCTTTTCCTTGTTTTGAAATATTTCCCATAGTGTCAATAACAAGTCAAGTCATGTTTTTTTTCTTTTTTGGTAACCTATAAACCTTATTCGAATTTCCATCTCTTTGAAATTCATTCTTATAAATTCTTTACCAAGTTAGATAATCTCCATGTTGTGTTTGTTTATCAGGAAGGTTACCACACGTTCCGTGGGGGATTCTGGAATTATTTCAGCATGGGTAATTGTATTTTCTGCTAATTACAGTTCAATTTCAGACAGTTGTGATAGCTTGCAAATAAGAATTCTCTGTGAACAATGTCTTCCATGCTAATAATTTAGCTTCTTCCTTTTTGCTTTTCAATGTTTATTATATTTAGGTTATGGATTCCATAAATTTCTCTTTCTGTTCTCTTTCCTGTACGAATTAATGTTGTCAAAGTCATATTGTATGATTATGGAAATAGAGAATGCGAGGGTTTGATCTTAGTGAGCTAAGTTTCATATAATAAACCTGATCACTTATTCTAAATCTTCTTTTTGGTTCGTGGCCTAGAGGCCTTGAGGCAGGGATGATTCATATTTGCGATCCATGAATCTGTTCTTGCCTGCTTTTTCTTGTTTATCAAGAACAAGAGTTCGTGCCAAATATCTATACCCTTTTGTCGGCTCTGGAAACTTATGGCCTGAAACGAATCCTTTCATTTATGCTGCTATGAGGTGTCGTTGTTGCATTAGGACACATGGAGGTAGAATGATAAGGACTCTGGCTTTACACAATGTGGCAGCAGACTGCAATCTAAGGTTCTATTGGTCAAAAGACCGTTGGAACTACTTCATTAATCATTTTTCTAGAAAGTCATGCCTAATATGACTTGTGTGCTTATGTTAAACATTGTATGGTATTCTCTAATTTCCATTTTGTTTGGTAAGGTCCATAAAATTTATTAGTTTCTGGGCGTTAAACATTTGTGTCTTATTTTCTTGATCTAGTTTAGTTATAAAATGTCTGTGGTTGAAATGAGAGTATTTGTTAAATGTATGACAAAACTAGAAAAGATAAAATTAGAAACGAAGAGATACGTAAAAAATTGGGAGTTAGTTTAATTATGAATAAGATGCAAGAACATCATCTGATGTGATTTTGATATGTACAACAAAGACCTAAATATTTCATTTTATTATTATTATTATTGTTTTATATATATTTTTTTCTTTTTTTTTCAACTTTCCGATATTTGTCTTTCAAATGGCCAATCTCAAAATTTGGGATGAAGGCCTAGGTGGTTGTTGTTGTTGTTGTTGTGGTTGTACTTTAGTTATATATCCTGTTTGGGAGCTGAAGAGCTTGGCAATACCTTTGTTAATTAGGCCCCACATTATAATGGAATGAAGGAAAACATAATTAATTTATGCTAGACATGTTCATTCTACAAATTGATGGAGTAATTCATATAAAACTTCATTCATTCACTCTCTCTCTCTCTCTCTCTGCGTGTGTTTAAGTTTGGATGTACTATTAAAATTTCAATAATTTTAGATTTTATATACAGGGCTGAGTTTTCTTTGAATATCTTCACTGAAAAAATGTTTTGTTCTGGTCAAACATTTATTGAAGACTTCCACCTACATGGTGGTAACTGCTACTACTTTGCACACTTCTAATGATATATTCTTATCTACAGGAATGGATGCTCAAGTATCATATGCATTTCATTCTGAGCGGAAGCTCCATCCTGAAAAATTTAAAAATCAGTTGGTTAACCAGGTACTTAAATTGTGTTAAACATTAAACTTTTTTTTCGGTTCTCTAATGTTCCTGACAAAGAACTCTGATTTATGCTCATTGCGATGGCTATGGTCCAGATACTATCATTTTTAGAGCAGTTAGATGAATAGCATGAAATTTTGAATCTCTTGATTTTTACCATCTCCAGATGCTTGATTCTTTTAATTAAAAGTTTCTCCAAGCTACATGCTTTTATAGGAGATTTATGTCTCTTTTATTTTTTTTGAGCACTCTTCAGCATAAAAGGTGCTTATTGCCAAGTGCATTGGATTACCTAGTTTCTAACTATTTCTTTCAATCATGCCAAGTAGTCATTCTTGTATAATTCTTTTCTTTTTTACTGCTTTCTTTTGGCCAGAGTACTTATGCAAAGCTTGGTTGCACACAAGGATGGTTTGCTGCTTCTCTTTTTCATCCTTCTTCAAGGTAATTATTCAGTGCTTGTTCACTGAAATACAATAATTGTTGTCCATTTACATCAAGGTGTTCCAGTGTAGTCCTATGTGACCTGGACACTTCAGTATTTGAAATCATGTTGTGTCAGATACGCCTCATGGCATGTCCATAGCACCAGAAACTTCTTGGATGCTTTAGACATACTTTACATTAATATAATGGACATAGTAGCAATGCTTGTATTGTTCTGGATATTCATAAGTAGGTAATATCTACATTTGGATGTTAAAATTGATTTCTTTGCTAGCTTTGAAAATTTTATAGGTAAAATTACTGTCTTAATATCAAGTTAGTAATTATGCACACAGAGTGTATATTTTTCTAATGTCAGTGTCCAAGTGTGCCATGCCTCTCTGTCTCTGTCGCTATCCCTTTTGGAAATTTGCCATATCATTGTGTGTGCATTCTTCATAAGTGTAGGCTATCAACTTTCAAAAATTATTTAATAGTATCTGAACTTCCTCTATAAGCTATGCTCTGTCATATTGGATACAGTTTGAAGACCTCATAAATAAATATTTTCCTTGTCTTTTAGTAGAATGTCTATGGAGCCTCCACCAAGCTCCCCCTTCCCCCATCTCTATGTTTTGGTTCCCATTGTAATTCCTAATCACGGTCCATTTTGTTCTCAATCAACTGCTCCAGATTCATTAGACTAATCTAGACTGCTCTAAGTCATGCTGGTTTGGTTGGTCTGATAGAGGTCATTGGAAAGTTGACATCAGCATGACCTTGAGAACAACAGCAGCAGCAAAAACTCTGCTTCAATCCTCCTGTTGTTGAAAACAAATTGGGACAGGAGTGTCAGGTTTGGAAATATTGTTATTCCTGGCTTGTATACCAAGATTATCAGAGTTGAGATGATTCTTGGAAGAGTATTTCAAAGGAAAAGAAAATGCAGACACTTTGCTAACATGTTCACCTATTTTATTTCATTGCATGCATACAGTTTGATGCTTTCTTTTCATTTTTATCCAGTTTTAAATTTTTTTTGAAGATTTTTTTGTTTATTTTCTTTCTTTTTAATCTACAAAACAGGAACATAGCTCAGCTTGCTAAGGTTAAGATCATGAAAAGACAAGGCCATTGGGAAGACCTTAATATTCCTCGGAGGTAAAATTTCTATAACATTTATCATCTTTATTCAGCCGTATTACTTGTGTAGGATCTGGTTGTGCTTGCTAGCTTCGAATTGCTTTCTCAATTTTTTGGTTCTTTCTACGGATGCATCAACTTTCTTTTTTTGGCTAGTCCAGATAAGTTAATATTGGTTACCATGTTTTTGTTATTATTTATTTTTGTATTTGATTACTACTTTGATGTACTGTACCTTTTCTTAAACTTCTTTGGCTGGAGATTTGTCCCCTTTTTAAACTTGACAAATTGAACAATATGGAAAATGATTCTTAATCATCACACCCTAATGTACTTGTCTGTGACGCCCCTTTTTTTTCACAATTTCATTGGCATGTTTCTGGATGTCAAATTGTAGAGATTTTGCAACAATAAAGATCACTTCATGAGCAAAGATTAGATTCATTCCTGGTCAAGATTAGTCCACAAACAAGTACTGATGTTATTTTTTTTTCACCCACATGACTTCTGTACTCAATACATCAATAGCTTGAATAAATATTGATCGATCTCTTAATAAAATTTTCCATGTTACCTCAAGAGTGCATAAGACTTTATCTAGCTGAGTTATTAAATACTTACCCCTGCAATCTCAAGTTTTCATATCTAAATACAGACAAATAAAAAAGCTTTGACAGTAAAAGCGGTTCTTGCAACCTATTGAAGCCTTCTCTTTTGTTGGAAAAGTTCGTTGTCAATAGTTTGTTGTGATATTTTCGGATGTTAGGGTCTTTTCTTTCTGGTGTTTGGTATCTTCTGGTGCTACAGCTATGGTTTAAGCTCTTCAAGACAACAGCTCCTTAAAAATTTGATTCTGTAGATTAATATGATATTGTTCAATCCTTTTGTAGAAATGATTTTCTGGAAGTAAAAGATACATGATCAAATAATGGCAGCATTTAAGCCACCAAAAAAAAAAAACTGAAAAAATTTCAGGACAGAAAATTCGGTGATATTGTGGATAGAGGACCACGCCAATTGGCCTTAACAAGGATTAAAGAACTCAATGTTGGATAAGGCTTTGTTAAGGGTATAAAGTTCTAAAAAAGTCTTTATGTTCCCATGATTGAAAGTCCGGGAGTCAACCCATGCGTATGCTTGCTTCAGATTATTGAGTGTTATGTTTATTCATGGACCTAACAAAATATCCCAAATCCGCTTCCAAAATAGGAAAATTCTTCATTAAAAATAGTAAAAGTTTGGAAGATATGAAAGCTCACTTTTTTTTATTCCTTTTGGTTTTTCTGGGTCCTTGGATGTAAGTTACATATGGTATTATTCCATATGAGTGGCTAAAATGATCATTATATTGTATGCAGTATGAGGTCAATCATATGCCTAAACTTGCCAAGCTTCTCTGGTGGACTAAATCCTTGGGGAACACCAAACCCGAGGAAAGTGCGAGATGTAAGTTGACTTTCACAGTTATCTTTCTGCATACATCTGTGGCACTGCTAAAGCTACTTTAATCAGTCCTTAGCCAGTTATTATGTCTTATGAATACACAAATTAACGAATGTATGTCTTACAGAGAGATTTGACTCCACCATATGTTGATGACGGTCTTATCGAGGTTGTTGGCTTTAGAGATGCTTGGCATGGTCTTATTTTGCTTGCTCCAAATGGACATGGAACGCGTCTAGCTCAGGTAAGAGATGAATTTTACCTGTTATTCTCAGACTGACCCTCAATACATCTGGATCCATTAACAGTAAATTTAACAAACACATTCATGAAACTATATTTTGCTCAAATAACTAAACTGGGAATCTCATAGTTTTGTGCATTAAAGATATCATTATTGTGACATGTCCATCAGCATATTAAGATTGAAGAGTAGCATAAAGTTGGGTGCTTTATGCCGGATGCTAGACATGAGCATGGGCAAGGCCAGGCATAGGTAAGGAAATAACAAACATTTGCTGGGCTTGGCCCAAAGGAGGGCAAGCCTTGGCGCAACGGTGGAGTTGCTCATTTGGTGATCTCGAGGTCACAGGTTTGAGGCGTGGAAATAGCCTTTTTGCAAAACTGCAGGGAAAGGGTAAGGCTGCGTACAATACACCCACCCTTTCCCTACCCGCGCACTAAGCCGGGGAGTATTTTGTGCACCGGATGAGCCTGGCCTGATAGTAAAGAGGTCAGCCCTGGCCTTGTTTTTGGTGCCCAAAAAGCAAATCTGACCGTCTAAATCCTGAAACACTGTACCTTACAAGATTGGATCAATCAAACCAATCCATAACACTAAATCAAATTGATTTGAGAGTAATCATTTGCAAAGAGAGATGACATAGTACGTCAAGGTAGGATCCTAGTTTCACTGTCTATGGCTTGTTGATTTTAATCAACTTCCATTTTTGTGTAAGAACTACTACATTATGGTATGATCCTATTTTCCCTCACTATGGGAGGCTTGAGGGTGATTGAAGATTCTGCTACATTCCCAACAGAAATGAATGTCATCAGTCGCCCTTTTTCAACTCTTACGGATTGTAAAGGATAATAGTCCCCGTATAGAAGTCGATGGTTTATAGGATCATAACTTTTAGAGGCCTTTTCAAAGTAGACTACTTAACGATCTATTATTATCTCAATTTTAGTCTTACATATTCTTACAGCTTGGTTGATCTGGACAGTGCAATTTATCATTTTGTTTGTTGTTTCCTTCAAACATTAGGCACATGGCATTCGATTTGAGTTCCACAAAGGTGCTTCAGATCATACATTTATGAGGATTGATGGAGAACCATGGAAGCAGCCCCTCCCCATTGATGATGATACTGTCGTGGTGGAGATCTCTCACCATGGCCAAGTAAACATGCTTGCCACTTATGATTGCAAGTCCAAAAGTGTTCATGATCCCTCAACACCTTCCACCCACGAAGATGAGGAAGATGACAGTAATGATGAAGACACATCGGAGGCACAGATGAAATTCGGTGCTGCAGACACATTTAAAATTCCAGATGGTATTGATATGTCTCATCTTAGTTAAGCCCTTTGACAACTTGACTTATGCCTCATCATCCGTACTCCAGCCTGAAATTTAATTTTTTTTTCCATTTCTGTTATACAGCATTATCCATTTTGGCTAACCTGCTGGTTGCTGTACAGAATGGATATAGCCACCATAATGTAGGAATTGGCTTTCATGCATTTTACAAGTGCAATTGCTTCTACCTAGATAGTATCTTTAGATGCGTTTCCTCATGTTCTGGAATTTGTGCTGATTTGTGCAGCTTCCTGAATGAATTTTATTTTGTGAGATTTTATTTCCAAATGAAATTCAGATTCTGTTTAATAATCTCAAAAGTTTTTGTCCAATCATTATTAGTGGGGATGTACAAGCGGGTTGGATAACCAACCTACCCGATCAGGCTGGACTGCACCCGGTTTGGTTAATTTTTTTCATTAATTGATGGTGCGTCTAATAAAATATGTTTAAAATCGTTCTTTTAACCGGTTCACAGACTCTTTTTTGCAGGCTATAGGGAACATGGTTGTAAATTTCTTGTCCCCATACAATATTCAGAACAAGTACTTGACTCCTATCCTCACATACATGGCTGCCGTGAACCTCCCATCCAAACTTTATGGATTAGGGCTTGAAAAATATCCACTTCAATACTCACCTTTGCGTATTTTTCTCTACATTGTATTGTATCAAGCCTAATAACTCTGGCTACTTGATGTCCTATCAGTTTCGGTAGCCTTTCATCAGAAAAATCTTTAGGTAATTTTAGTAGCCTAATCCAAATAAACAATGGCAGGAATGATGCCAGTGAGGGTCTGTAGTTCCATCCCACCTTACAGATGCAAAATTACCCGCTATAATGGACGGACCATTTCTGATAATCCAAATCATCTTCTGTTTCAATTTAATGAGGAAGTAACCCTTTTCCAGATCAATAATCTCCGTCTCCCTAATTCGTCTCAATATAAAGCTTAGCTTGCTTCTTAGCAGGTTGAAACCTCCCTGCTACCTTCACCACGAGTGAGTATCTCCATAGTTTATGGAGTCGATTCCTAAACTCTGGTGGCAGGTAGACCATCGGCCAAGGAAAATTCTCCCGGACCTTATCCTTCCCTTCATCTACTTCCGCTACAGATTCCTCCTTTTCCTGATGGCAAACTTGAAGTGAGTTGCTCGAATCCCAGAGCTTATCCTTGAAGTGTGCCTTGACATCGATGCAACTTGTCTCTCACTTTGCATATATCAGCGTCTAAATCTTCCTTACTCTCGATGTACCATGCTCTCTATTTGGTCTGTTCCTCGGTTGCCATCCATCAGTACACATCCTTTGCATTAAACCTGGCTTCATCAAGCACTAAAACACAGCTTCAAGTCCAGTGGATACTGTGACATGTTAAGACCAGACATCACTGGCTTAAACGTTGAAAGAGGATGCAATACCAATCTTTGTTTTCGGTAGAGAGAGAGAGAGAGAGAGAGCGAGTAAAATCAGCTACATTTTAGAAATGCATTGAAAATTCTTTTCTTTTCTTGGTGCCAAAAAGGAGAAATAGGACCATATACAGAATCACTACCTTATGTGCTCCACAATAGCATACTTGCGATTAAAGAGCCCTAAAAAGGCCATAAGCCATCTATAGGTGGGGTGCCTAAACAATTAAAGGTTCCATTATACCTCAGAATATAGGTACAAAAAATATGGTATGAGATTACTGGCGTGTGTATTCATATTCTGCTAAACACTTCGTAATTGCTTCATTTGCTTTCTGAGATTCTGCTCTCTCTTCTCTCTTCTTTTTTTCCCTGAAAATCAGCAAATTTGAGGGATTAAAATAAACATATTATCTTGGACAAACAGAAATAGCAAAATATCATGATGAAAAGAGCTAGTCACGTTAGCCTCTGGACCATAGAAAATCTTAAGCAGCAGTTTGAAAGCAAAGTGGCAACAGCAAGTTTTGAGGTCAAAAGAGACATGCTCATCTCAATCTAAGAATAGTCCCAAGATCTTAAGGCATGAACATTAGCCATCATTATCAAGGAGAGCGTGGTTCATGTTTTCAAGTTTATATTTCTTCTCCGGATGGATCACTAAGCTTTCAGCAACTTGTCCAGCTAAGATGGATGTGGTATTGAAACCTACAGTGCTGACTGAGCCACGTGCACCATTGCAGATTCAATAAAGAAGAGAAATCAAAGCATCTCATAAATTTGTTGAAGAACTTGACTTTGAATTAGATGGTATTACCTATCCACATATTCCTTAAGTAGCTCTTTGGACTGAACCAGCTTCGATAGCAGGTTCCGATATACGTCAAGGTCCCGATCTACACTTCTTTTGTCTATGTTTAAGGCAGTACAAAGCTGCCCATAAAAAAAAATAAATGAATAAATAAAATTAGAGAAGAAAAAAGAGAGAGAAAACCTTAGCAGTATACTTGATGTTTTAATATCTGAGACAAGATAAAGCATCTACTTGGATATCTCCAATTTATTGGATGCCAAGTCAAAAGCCTATGCAATTCACCAAGTTTTTTCAGATATAAAATGGAGATACAGCATTGAATGCAATGAGAAGTAGAGGAACAAGTGTAAGAATTCCACCAAAAGAGAAGGATTAAAAAAGGGGGGAAATTTGTAAAATAAAACATAAAATCATACAAGTAAATCTCTGGCTCTTTTAATACCTATGAAGCCACTCCTTTTAATAAACCATCCCTGATGCAGAGGTGCACAGAATGAAAAACAACCTTATCCCACAAAATAGAACATGGGACATTGCTTCCAAAAAATCTCGCATTCCTCTCAATCCAAATGTACTTCAACCATAGAACTCTAACACCGTCATAAATCCATATTTGGTCATGGGCTTCACATGAGGCTTTTGTTGAGCATCAGACACATATGTGCAGGAAGGATGAGAGTTAGTCCTGTGATAGTTGCTCAAAAGATTATTCATGTTCGTATTATTCTAGTTTCACTTCACCACTAACTAGGAACGGGTTCAACATATGTGATGCTCACTTGAACTCTGTATTCTTCTTTTTTTATGATTCATAAGAATAGAAAGAAGATAAATTTTTAATTGAACATCTCTCATAACAACAGTCTTTTAATTAGTTAAAAATTTTTAGGATTTACACCTTTGCACTTGTAGAGCAAAATTTTAATCAAACCCAATGTGAGCAATCATTTCCACAGTTGCCCACAACTTCAGAGTTTACCTATTATGGCAAACCATAATATAGCACATGGAAATGTTATGCCACAAGTCTAAAGGATAAAACAGAGTGTACCATACTACCATAAGGTCTTCATACAATACACCAAGTAACAGTTGGCCTAATGGGATATGGTGCTAGGTCTCTTAACCAAGTTTTCAAGTTCGACTCGCGACTGAGCATAGAAAAAACTACGTTGGGAGGGTAGTCCCCTTAATGGGCCACTACAAGTCCCGAACTGGATTAGTCGGAGCATAGCTCAGGATGTCGGTTGGTATAGTACCAAAAAAAAAAAAAGGTCTTCATACAATACTAATAACAGCACCTGTTGTATTGCCAAGCCAAAAGAAAACATTGCCTGCAGTATTATAACATTGCCAACCTTTTGTTTTGGTCGTTCAAGGGTTGTTGAAGAAGTAGGGACATGAACCAAGGAACGTGGGCATAGGTTTTATCAACCTGCTCCACCTCCAAATAGAGAAGAGGGCTGACCATACCCATCTTGTCCCCCCAATCCTCTCCCCTGAGTGCAAACAAAATTTTACCCCGGCACCCACCCTGCTAAGCTAAAAATGTAAGGTCTACATCAAAATCTATTCCACGGTTTGACTTTAGGACTAACTATACCCATCTTGTCCCCCACTCCTCTTCCCTGCCTGCATACAAAATTTTACCCCTGCACCCACCCTGCTGAGCTAAAAAAGTAATGTTTGCATCAATCTATTCCACAGTTGAGGACAAAAAGAAAATACTAACTTATAAAGGTAAATATAATGGGGGACAGGTAAATGAGAGGATATTTAGAACCTTAAAACCTGCCCCCTACCTACAATAGACTTTTAAGCAGATATACACACCCCTAGTTGTTTATGTTGCACCATCTGGGTGCCTTTTTTCTTGGAATTCTACTTTCCTATTAAAAAAATTGATGTGCATACCACTTCTTTCCTTGCTTATTACCTCTATATGCCCACCCCTAACAGGGTGGAGTGTCATGGATAAGGGAAAGGCCGATTTTATTGAAATCAATTGCAGGAGGTTGGTTAGGCAATGGCAAGGACGGACTTAACCACTAAGAACTAGGTGATATTCCTGCCACAAGATGTGGGGAGGGGGGCAGGAGTGTGGTTCAACCTCAATATTTTCAGGTCAGCAATTCAAACTTAGGAATAGTTTGGACAATTCAAGCGGTTTATTTTTAACTAGACTTCATCACAATAATCCATGCTGTGTGACTCAGCAAAACACAAACTTAAAGGTGAACTTGAATCTTTCATTTTTCTTTTCCTTTTTTCTTTCTTTTTTCTTTTTTTTTTTTAAATGAGAAACAACGCTGATGAGTAAAGCATCAAAGGCACTATTCCATGAAAAAAAGAGAAAAAAATAAAACCAATTCAAAATTCAAAGCATTAGGGCTGAACTACAATATAAAGTGGCTTGATAAACTCAGTGAAAAATCACAACTTAAAATGTGCTTCTATCTAGAACCAAGTCAAGGTTTTGGCATAACTCAGAAGAGAAGTTTAAGGAATTCTCAGGCATTTAGAACAGACAAGCAAATAGAGGTTGGACTTAGAGCTCGACAAACAACTAGAATAATAGCATCAGTGAACAAGGTTGCCATCAATGAAGGGCCAAGTGATTCAGTAGGTAAAACGAAATCTTCATCAAGATGATACCAATTTATGCAGCATAAGCATCAAGCTAAAGGTTTTCAATGCAGCAAAAAAAATAGAAAAATAAGAGATGTTACCTTTTCTAGAATGGTGGGTTCAGTTGCATTTGCCAACTCAAGAAGACGAAACAGTCCAATGGCAAAGAAGCGACTGTAGCTAAACCTTCCCATTTTCCCCGCCCTCTCAGCAATATCCTTTAAAATCCCCTCGATTTCTCCTTCTCTGGAAGAAAAATCAACTAATGTGCTGGCATTTTGAGCGCAGGCCCATTCTTCAAGCTTTTTAGCATCAGATCTATAACCGAAGCAAATACCAGAACATTCCAAACAGATATTTAAGGCTCTCTTGTAGCTGGAAGAGTTCAATTAAAATGCTTACAAGAGAGAAATTGTGACATGAAATTGAAACTAACTATTCTGAAAAGTGATGATTGCAGTAATATTTTTATGCTCTCAAGTTATCCTCCAATTGAACCTCAGAAACAAACTCCCTCCTTCCCTCCACAATAAAACAACAGAAAACGTGGTTTTGAGTATTGAGTATTCTGCTATCAGCCAATGTCTTATTTGAAGAAGCCAAACCTTACTTTTGTTTAGGATAGCAGGATCCCACATGAAATTTCAAATCACACTCTACATGCATTTCAAATACTTGGTAGGTCCTAATTTCATTTTCCTAGCACAGACTATTTTTCCTACCAGAACAAAGTCCAAGAAGCCTAAAAACTTGTTCAGCTTATACAGAATATCTTGAAATTACTTTTCTGGCTTTAAAACCCATCGTTACCACTGGCCCGTCAGCCTAGCAGTAACCAGGCATGCTCCTGATCCTTATGCCAGGGGTTTAAGCTGTCATAGCTAAGATAGCATCTCAATAACATGGACACAAGAACTCAAAAAGCCTACAAAAAAAACAACAGCCTACTTAAATTTATATATCAAAAACTGCAATCAATAACAAAAACTCAAATAGCACCTGTATCGCTCTGGGTCCTCTTTCAATGCCTTAATATAAGCTTGGAAGATAGCATCTCGATCCTCATCGCTTGGGTATCCTTCCATGAGTTGGTCATATACAGTAACAAATCCAAGAGCAAACACAGCATCATAACGGAACGTTCTCTTGTATTTTGTTAGATGTTGCTGAACAATCAGTTCCTGTAGCACAGTGTTATAGATACTCGGGATTGGTTGTTTATATGCCTTGAGGAAATTCAATTTTGTCTCGGATACCGTGGGCACATCTGCAGAAAAAATTTAATTAACAGACCATAACTAATGGTCCATCCCCCTAAAATTCTCTCTTGAAAAGATATCTGTGTGTGTGGGTAGGTGTATGTGAGAGAGGGAGGGGGGAGAGAGAGAGTTTATCAGCATGCATGATATTGACAAACTAAAGTAAATTGTACTACAAGACAAACAAACTATTTCACGGAAGAATATGACTGTAATCATGTTACAAAGAATCTTGGTGCAAAGAAAATATTTTTTGTCCGGAACAAGGCAGCATAATGCATTCTACTTGGTTATAGTCTTGCAATGTTGGGTACTCCCTTAACTCTGCCACTATATATATATATATATATTTTTTTTTTTTTTGATGTGTCATTTAGTGCACTAGAGATCCTATTTTCAGTTAAATTCATCACTATTAAATGCATTAATTAAGCAAATTGAAGGCATTAACTAAATTCATCACTATTAAAGGTACCTCACATCCTTGCTTAAACACCAAAGCACCTCTGAAAGCAAAATGCTCCTATTTCACTGCAATTTTCATTAACATGGTAGAACGGAAACCGTCAAATAACTAACTATTCTGACAGATATAGTTCTTCTGTTTGTTGACAGTAGATCAAAGAGATTGATAATGTGCATACTAAACTTCATTAACCTAGGTTGGATCAAGTTGGCATATTTTCCTTTTTCATGATGTACATATTTATCCATCTCATTCTTCGGCAGGATAAGAGAGGATGCTGATATAATTTGGGTCGATATGCAGGTTCATGTTCATGTATCCACTTTCACAAGACAGACTTGTTGATATTGAAATATTTCATCCCATTAGTTTAGTTATGAGTATTAATAATGTCACATAGTATGTCAGTCAAATGCACCAAAACTTTGGTAACCAAGATAACGAATGTGTGATGTAAAAGCTAATTATAAATGTAACACATGATGATACAAGTATATGTTTAAAATTCATCAAATATCAAGTGATACAGTTCCTAATTATACTCCATTTTTTTATGTAGACAAAAGCATTCATAGAAATGCACCAAGTGACCATTTACACAAAAAACAAAAGAGCATAAAATGTAGAACATACATTACATACTCCTGGTTTAAAAAAAATAGAAAAAATAAAAAACAAGAAAAGGACAAAAAATGAAGGGATCTAAGTAAAGCCACCCAGCTAATGTAGGTAAATGTCAATTAAGTTATTAGCCTATGATTTGTGTCAGCTTTATTCAATCAAAGACACCCTATCCCTCCAAACAGAAATATCCAACTAATACAATATAAAGGAAAAGTGGAGGATGCCCCAGAGTTCCTCTTTGGTTGTTGTAGGTATCATTCCTATGATCAATTTCAACATAACTAGGTTAAGGATATTCCTGGATCAAATGAACTAGGTTATGACTATTCCATTTTAAAAGGACAGGGGAAGGAAACAACAGGAACCCAAGAGTGAAGGGAGCAGGAGAGAAGGTAATACTATCTCTTACAAGACCTAACTATTGGCACTAATGAGATATTTTCTTCAGTACTAGGCTGCCAGTTTCTACTCATTAAGTCTTGTTTCTCAGGCGATCTTTTGTTTCCAACCATAAATGTGGCTCTTAAGGACTTCAACTACCCTTTTTTTCCTCCTTTTTTTTTCCCTTTCTGAAAACTGAAATGACAACCATGGTCTTTAACATGGTTATAGAAGAGCTCACTTGGGCCTCTCATTTTCCAACTAACGGTAGGGACTGAACATGGTTTGCTCTTGAACATAGTCAACTGATTTCTAATCACACACCAAATATTTTCTAGTACGTACCCCAGTTGATTCCAGTTGTTTCATCTGCAAAACATTTAGAGGGGGAAGGAGAGAGCTAAGTTTACATGGAACAGATAATGTACCTTTATATGTCTATCTTATGAATGAATCTTCATGGTGATAACTCAGTTCAAGATGTATGCATCACATAGTTCAATAGCATTTTTCCCCCTATGATGACAATGGTCAGAGGCAAATTCTCCAATTACAGTTTTTATAGTACAAAAGAATTTCAGCCCACCACGCATTCATTAGGCATGGTAGTTAAATGAAAACCATAAAATCAGCTTGTTATTAGTCAAGAAGGGAATAGTAAGTCTGCTCACAGCTGCAGGAGCTCAAACCATGGTAGAAGAGGAGTGAGTGTTGACATTGGCAAGCGGCCTTTCATGGTTAGTCACTTTTTGTTCAAGCTCGATTCCCTGACCAAGAATTCAAAACAGGATAGGCCAATCTATTGTACCATATTTGCTTTGGGTTACTAGAGATTTGCCTTTCAAGCATTCTTACACAGTTTCCTGAATTGGGGCTTTTCAAGCATGGGGTTCAATGAATAACCTTAGCCACTACACCACAATTCTGAGTATGCACCCGCAATAAGCCACACGCTGTGCAAACCCCATGTGTGACTGTGGACTCAAAACCTCGAAAAGGATTCAGCCTTGGACCTTGCACAGAGACAGATGTGCTTCTCTTACAACCTTAACTGGGATGTGGAGGCATTCTCCCTTTCTTCATTAGTACTCATTCTTTATCAGAATTATGAAATTGCAAGGAGATTAATTCCAACTAGGGCTTAATTCCAAGAAAGATAAACCAAATAACCGGAAAATGCAACAATTAAAGTACAATAAACCAAGAAATTAAAAGTGATAATAATCTATCATTGGGAAGCAAGAGTTTGAAATACGAACCTGTGGAAGAAGTCATGCATTGAACAACGAACCGAGAATTCGAATTCGAAGTGCGAACAGAAGCGGACTCATAAGCAAAACAAGTGCGAAGCCGAAATGAGTCGAATCCAGAAGCAAATAATCGAGTTGACGAAATTGAAACTCTTCGCTCAGAAGATTGCACGCCTAACGAAGAGGTTAAAGAAAGAGTCGAAACACCAGCCATTTTTTAACAGATACAGAGAGGAATAGAGAGAGAATTTGAATTACGAGAAATTCAGAGTCGGATTTGAATTCGAAATATTGAGATTTGAAAAAGGAATTGCATTTTGTTGTGAGGAAAGGGGGGGGGGGGAGAGAGAGAAGGAAGGGAGTGTTGAAATTTAAGTTGGATGGAAAGAAAGGGGGTGAGGTCACAAGGAAAGGGCTTATCCGAGGTCCAGAAAATTTTCGTGATTCGAATAATGGGCCAGTACAATTTTGCCACGTGGTCATACCGAGTCTGACCCTTCAATGGTTCCTTCTTTCTTGTGTGGTTTGCTCTTCCGCCTGTCGTGGAGAACCGGAGGTCTCTTGCTCCCACCGGAAGTGAAGGTTAGCCGGTACGGATCAAGTGATTTTGAAATCTAAGAATAGCATTGTTCTCTTTTTCAGAATATAAGAAATTTTATTTACTATTTTTTTTTGTATATAATTATAAATTTATTAAATACAAGTAATAATTTTCAAATTATGCGCACATGCATTCACATTAAGCAAAACCTTAATATTCAACTCAACATTCTTATGCAATGATCAGTTACATATAAAGTTATAAATGTTAGATTAGAAAACTCACGAAAAATAAAATCACTTCTCATATTAATAAATTTTTTGAGCAATGAATCGTTAAGTTTTCATATTAATATATTACTTCTCATCTTTAATATGGTACGAGAATTATATTCAAAATTTTTTAATAGGGATCAAAAGTAGTGTTCAGGTCATTGTAGAGGATGTAAGCTTGCAATAACATAATCAAAATAAAGGTAATTTTGTTGCTACAAAACGGCAAGAAGACAATAGACGGAGCCCGAACCAATTTTTCTTTTTCTCTATCATGTTGTGATATTGATTATTCACCTGGGGCAAGAGGATTGGCCATGACTTTTGGAAGCTAAATTAGCCAGGCTAAAGGAAAAGCACACCTCTTGATCCCTATCTCAAATCCCGAATTTTAAAATAAACAATGCTTGTGATCAACCTTGTCATAATCACAAACCCCAAAAGCCCACAAAGCCTAGACATTTTGCCTCTCTTAAATAGGTTACCAACTTCAACTTTGAGTGAACAGGACTGAGGTGGGTGTGGAGATCATGAGTAAACAACCAATTGATCAGATTCAGAATGGGTTCACCGCTTTCACAACATTGAAAAGTTCCAATTCTGCCTCTTCCTCAAAGCAGAGCTTAATAGTCTTGGAAATGGAGTGATTTTGATTCTACACCTTTGAGCAAAGAGGCTTCAACTAAGTATAACAATAATGTTAAACAAGCTGAATAGTCCCTATGGATGGTCATGCACTTGAGCTGTTGAGGGTCCTAATTGATATGCTTTGCTTATGCTGCCAAACCGAGGGATTTTCTATCCATTTTTGTAGGTATCTCATCCGAGTCTAAACGGAAAGGGTAACTGTGAGATCGTAGAAAAGCCCTAGTCTAATTCATGATACCTCTACTTGATTAAGAGAACAAGAAGAATCCGGAAATAAGAAAGATAAAAGCCAGGCACAGACCAAATGAACCGCAGAAAAAATGAAAAAAAAAAATGGAGAAATAATCTTGAAATCGGTAAAATAAAGCCAATTAAACAGATAATAATTATCCCCTGCATTTTCGTACTACAGCAAGCCAACTTTGACATTAGCTCTAGCTGTATAAATCTTACATCAGAAACTCATCAAAAAAGAAGAATTAATTGGGTCCCCAGCAGATGAGATGCATAACCTTGTCAGCTTTCTCAGCTTCTCTAATCCTACGTTTCTCATCAACACTCGCACTATTCTTGGCCGGTTCAACTGCACCCGACGAAACCCATCCAACCTGTTCAGAGCTAGTCGGTTCAGGTCTGGGCCCGTTCTGAGAAGGCTTGAAATCAGCCATCATGTTTGAGCTCTTATCCCGGTTGTATTCTCTTAACCCTTGAAGTTCTCTAACACATACTCTGGCTCATATACCTCATGCTCATAACCAAAAAAACCTATTCTCTCTTCTTCACTATGCTTTTAGATTTACCTGGGGCGAAAGGGTTGCAAACGGCCCACCATTTTCGGATCTTGAAATTTGAACAAGTTGTCTTTTTTCTTGGTGGGGTTTGGAAATTTTGAGGAATTTGATCTGGGGGTTAGTGTCTTGTAGACTAATTTTTCTACGGTACAAGAAGACATGGTTTTGGACAAACTAGGGGTGGCTTCTTTCTATGGTTGCTCAATGAAATGATGTTGATGGGGGGCTTGTTTTCTTTTGGAAGGTTCACGACACTTGACCTTTTCATGGAGACGTCACTCACCTTTTGTTTTGAATTCAGTATTTTCGTATTATAGATATGAAAATCTCTGCATTTGAATATACCACTAAATTTATATAACAGTTCAAAAATTACATATATAAAATCAAGTCTCTATTTTTCTCAAAATCTCCTCACTAAATGATAACTTTTTGTTTGGCAAAGATACATAATTTTTTATATAACATTAAAATTTTTCTTTAAAAATTTTTAAATCATTTATGAATTTTATTTTGATAAAAAATAGAATTTTAAAATAAAATAACTTGTTTTTTTTTTTATAAAAAGGTAGAGTTGGTTCGTATGACGGTTTTGATGGAAAAATACAAATGTATGCGGGATGATTTAAATGATTTGTGTATTTTTTTACGATGTTAGTTTTACGGACAGAGTATCTGTCATATATGTAAATTATCTAAACACCTCATTTATAAGAAATTTTATCTTGAAATTCAAAATTTATTCTATTAAGAAATAGTTTTTTTTTGTAGTGGTTGATTATTTTGTAATATAAAAATAAAATTTTTTATATTTTTTTATTTTTGATATATTTTATTTTAAATAAATATAGAGGGTGAGGAGAGTTTGTAAAAAGATCCCAAAAAGGTATGGGATGTGTCATGATTTATGTAAAGTTTGTGAGCGTGAAAAATACATAATTCTAAAAAATTCATATACTAACGGTTAATTGGTCTAATGAGATATGATTTAAATTTTTTAATCAAAATTTTGAGTTTAACTCGCGATTTGAGTATAAAGCAGATTACGTTGGAGAATAATCCTTATATGGATCGCTGTAAATTCTAAACTGAATTAGTCAGAATATAATTTTAAATATCAATTAATATATTACCAAAAAATAAAAAATAAAAAAACCACGTGCAACTTCTTGATATTTTCATCCTTCTTCCTATTAGACCTATAAGTGTATAAGAGTTTTGTAAGAGACAAAAATTTGTAACACATCTAATGAACTGAATGTCGACTCTTAGACTAGTTTTTTAAAAACTCATTCACTACTAAGTTGTATGCACCTTTTTAGTTAATAAAGTCTTATTGTTTGTAATCAAATGTGATTATGATTGTTTTTATTATTTGTTTTGCTTACGATAAAGAGACTTGGGTTAATCTTAATACATACAAACGTACCGTATAATATGATTGGCTATTAGAAATTATGTTAGAAGAGATTTTTGGCCTGGTTGTTAGATACCATAGTGGTATACAAATGTGGAAATGTCTTGAAAATCATGTTCTTGCCTTTAATAAGGAAAAAGAAATACAAGGAATTAGTTAGCAATTAGAAGATAGAATTGGCCACTAGAAAATTCAAAAAAATTACATATGATAATCTTACTATATATTATACAATAGACTTTACAGGATGTGGATAAAGTTTTCCAATTGACTAGAGTGGCCATGTTAACAACCCTATAATTTAGCAGTATTGTCAAAAACTCTATAATTGCCGGGAAGGGGATGTCATGGTAGACATAATCGAGGATATGGTTTTTTTTTTTTTTTTTTTTTTATTATGGTTTGATCATCAATTCAGTATTCGGAAATTTATCCTGACTAATTTAAATCGATCGCTTATAGGGTCCACTTTTGGGGACAGATCTCTCAATACTGATTTTTTCATTTCTATAAGAGATTGAAATTCTAATCATAATTAAGAAACGTCAGTCGAAGACTTAGTTTCAATTCTAGAAATACATGTTTTACTCCTACGGATCTTATTCTTATCACGGTGGTTTCCAACATCAATCCAAGGCCACAACCAAAATATTTGCAAAATGGTAATTTGCAACCTGCACAAACTACCAAAGGTGAAACACTTTGTCAAATTTGTGGTATTCATGGTCAAATTGCTTCAAGATGTTGGTACAGGCTTGATCATGATTATTAATGTGAAGAAATACCTCAAATCTTTGCAGCACTCTCTTTTGATGAGCATAGAGATCCAAACTTTTGTGCAAATTATGCATCAACTGCTCATATGACATCTAATCCAAGTACTCTCCATTTTTCTCATCCATATCATGGTACCATGAAAATCTATACGAGTGACGGAAATGCTCTATCTATTATACATATTGGGTCTGCAAATATTGGACATGTTAAACTAGATAATGTATTGGTGGTATTAAAATTAAAGAAGAACTTACTTTCTGTCAGTGAATTTATTAAAGAAAATGACTATATTTTTGAGTTTTAACACAATTTTTTTTTTTTTTTTTTTTTTTTTTTTTTATGAAAGACCAATAATAAAAAGAGTTCTAACAAAACGAACCCAAAGCGGAAAACTTTATACCTTGGATGATGGAGTTTAACATGCACTTGCGATAATCAAGATTGTTTTGAACATCCCCATTTATGCATTTTGAAAAATTTGACCTCAAATAATGTTACGAGTATTTGGGCAAAACCAGATAGACCATCCACTAGTAGTCAAATGAAAAAAAGTTGTAAACTTTATTTCACTTCGAATAATGAAAAGACTGATTTTCCCCTCTGCACAATTCATTATAATTCATAGGATCTTTCACTGATCGATTCTAATTAATATTTTAAATATTTTGTTATTTTTGTTAATGACTTCAAGATTCACTTGATTTTATCTACTTAATAAATTTGATTTCTCTACTTCGTTTAATCACAGATACATTTAATCCAAATTTACATCGAATTGTGTATCATACAGAATTGAATTCATATGTATCCCTTTAAAAAGATAAATAGTAACCCAACATAAACATGTATAGTCTAATAAATGTGTATTTGATTGATTGGCCTTCTGGGAGAATATTATTTTTTTTTATTATATAAAAATTTAAATTTATGATTATCAGATTAAAAAAGGAAGATTTATATCGTTAAATTATTACCTTGCAACGAAAAACATTGCTTCTAATTATATAATTTTTAGGCAAAAATATCCTTATAAAAAGAAAGTGGCAGCCCACCATCCGCCCGCAGTAATTCTTAGTCCACGGCCAAACCGCACTAAATGTCAAAATGCCATAAAGTGAATGTAAACCCCATGGAGCACAAAACAAAAGGGGGTGGCCCCGCTGTTTGTCGCATACGACGATTGCATTGTCCGATGTCCAATTGTCTCCGCCCAGTCCTATCCAAACCACCGTCGGCCTTCCGTTAAAGTAAAGCGTCAATATGCACTAATACAGAAATATATATAGGTACCAAAAAAAACAAAGATATATATATTATATATTATCTTTTAAAACCATATTTTAATTAATTTATTTTTTTAGTATCTTAAAAAATTTTAATCAAGAACAACAGATTTCTCTACATAATTTTTTTTTTTTTTAGATTTCAAATTCAAAATTTAGTTAAAAAATTTAACATTTCATCTCATTAGTCCAACTGATTATTAACAGATCTGCTCTAATATTTCTCCGCTTTATAGGATTACAAATTTAAATTAATAAATATTTTTTTAAGAAATATTGTACCGTTAATGCTTGGGTACAGCAGCAATTTTACTTCATACATGAATAATGATATATAAACTAAATAAAAGTAAATAAACTAAATTATAAATGATAATTCACATAAATATGTTTTTATTAATTTTTAATTAAAAATTTATTCAAAATAATCAAAATATATTAATAATTTTAAAAAATATATATAAATAAATTTATTAAGATATATAGACAGTCATATAAAATTTAATCAATAAAAAAAGTCCGACGAAAACCACCATAGAAACATGCTAGAAGCGCCTCTTGTTTACCAATATAAACTATTTTAAAGAAGTGTAAGATAAAGATTCAACTTCCTAAACCAAAATCTCTCTCTTAAAACTCAAGTCCCCCCCACCCCTTCAAATAATAATAATAAAAAAAAAGAATATTAGGGAATTGGAGTTATCTCATGTCCTCTTGAAGGCTGAAGCATGATTTCTCCAAGCAGTCCTTACATTATAGTAGCAGTTGTAGGAACTGTGGAGGCACTGAAGGATCAAGGTTTCTGCTCACCGAGTAGTCTACATCATCAGCTTTCAAATAAGAATCAGATCTCCATTCGGGAAGCCAGGAGAGAGTCTTCTTCAACTTCCTCGGTGGTGGAAAGAAAACATTCAAGATGGGAAAAGCTTTCCTCTCAATCTCTCATAAGAGTTGTGTAGTTTAGCAAGGTGTATAAATTGTACATATTTATAATCAGAACGTGATTTATGAGTTTCAATTAATATTTTTATATAAATAACTGCTATTTTTGAGTTTATAATTAATTAGTGAGAAAGCGTAGTGCTCACACTTAGCACTTGCAATGGTTAGATTTCGAATTCGAATCTGATACACTTGAGCAACGTTAGTTCATTTTCGAAGCCACGCTACTTGCAAGGTTTTTTTCCTTTGGTTCTTAATTACTTTCTTTATAGAAAAACATGGATGAGTTATTAATTTTCAAGAGTTTAATAAAAACCCATATCAAAATTAAATTTGTAATATTATTCATGGGTCGACCTTTGATGCTCAAGACCTGGCTCTTAAGAGTGGCTACCAAGGTCGCTGTCTTCTCCCTTCAAACCAATGAAATTATTGTATGGTGGCTTTTGGGGTGGGAAGCTGCAGGGATGGTCGAGCACTATTCTCTCGTAAGTTAGTTGACTAGATGCATATTGCACCCACGACCACAAAGGTAAAAATAAAAAATTCTTCTATAACTAATTACAAGGTAAATAAAAATATTTTTTTTGATAAATTAATGGGAAAATTGTCCTTAATTACTTAGAAATCCAAGAACTATCAAATATTGATATTGTGGAGGAAGCAGAACTTAGAATCTCTTTTTTTTTTCTTTTTTTTTTTTAAAATAAAATGAAACAATGTTAAAAGAATTTAGCCCGATAGCACTATAAATTAAATTACAAAATTGGAATTATTTTTATAATTTTAATGTTGTAATTTTGAAATCTAAATTTTGTCAAAATATTATAAAATTTTTTAATACTAATATTTTTCATTTACAAAACATTTCAATATATTAAATTAATTAATATTTATATAATTTTTTTTATCTATTGTTTATAAACATCATTTTTAAAAAGTAAGAAATATACTTAGTTACATATAAAAGTGGATCTAATACTAGTCAAATAGAATTTTTTTTACTAGAAAATATAATAAAATGAAATGTAAGGATTGTAAAGTTATATCGGGAGAGAGTGTAGCAATTCAACATAAACTCTTAGTTCTAGATATACGAGTATCTAAAAGACGAAAGAACCACCGTCTATTTGTAGAGCCAAAAATTAAGTGGTGGAATTTGAAAGGAGAAAATGTGATGGTTTTTATAGATAAATTAATTCAAACGATAAATTGGTCCACTAATGATAATTCGGAAACAATATAGAAAGAGATATCTAATAACATTATGAGTATAAGAGATTCTTGGGGTATCTAAGAGCCAGGTCCCAATAGGCAAAGAATCATGGTGGTGGAATGAAGAAATTTAAATGGCTATCCGTACCAAACGAGAGTGTTATAGAAATTTTAAAAGTAATAATAGTAGTGATGCATATGACAATACAAAAATATAAAAAAAGATATGAAAAGGAGTATCCAAGAATCAAAGAGCAATATGTATAATGAACTATATAAAAGATTAGAGACTAAAGACGGAGAGAAAGAGATCTACAGAATTGTCAAGTTAAGGGAAAGAAAAGGTAAAAATTTAAATGGTGTTAGGTGTATTAAGAGTGACACTAATAATATACTTATAAAGGATGAGAATATAAATAAGCGTTGGTATGATTATTTTAACGCTCTCTTTAATGTTAAGAGTATAACAGATATATGAAATATTGAAATACTGTACAAGAGATTAATAGAGATTTTAAATATAAAATTCATCCTCATGAAGTGAAAAATACTTTAAAAAGAATGAAAAATAATAAAGTCGTAGGATCTTATGGTATTCCTATAGAAGTATGGAAATGTTTGAGTGAATTTGGTATTAAAGTGTTAATAGATATTTTCAATAAAATTTGGCAAACGAAGAGAATGCTCCAAATATGAAGGAAAAGTATAATTATACCACTATATAAGATCGGCATACCATAAAACTATGAGAGAAAGTAATAGAGTATAAATTGAAATTAGAGATAAATGTATTTTAAAATCAATTTGAATTTATATCAGAAAAATCTACCACGGAAATAATCTACTTGTTAAAATATTTGATGGAAACATATAGAATACAGAAAAGAGACCTACATATGGTATTCATTGATTTAGAAAAAGCATATGATAGGGTTTCTAGAGACTTACTGTGGTGGGCGCTGATGAAAAAAAGAGTATCCTTGAGATACATAAATCTCATTAGAGATATGTATAAGAGAGTTGTAACCGACATAAGAACTTGCGGGGGTTTGAGTGATAGTTTCTCCATTAATATTGGACTCCATCAAAGATCGACATTAAATCTCATTCTCTTTGCAATAGTGATATATGAGATCACAAAAAATATTTAAGATAAAATACCATGGTATATGTTTTTCGCAAATGATATAGTACTAGTTGGTAAAATTAGGGGGAGTGCTAGTATTAAATTAGAGTTATCGAGACACACATTGAAATCTAGAGGGTTTAAATTGAGTAAATCAAAAATCGAATATATGATATGTAGGTTTAGCAATAGTTATAGGAATGATAAAAAAACGATTAGATTAAATGGGTAAAATGTACAAAAAAATGAACGATTTAGATATCTAAATTCTATCATTTAAAATGATGGTAATATAAATGGAGATGTGAATTATAAAATTCAAGCGGATTTGATGAAATGGAGAATGACATCCAGAATTTTTTGTGATCGCACGATACCATTACATTTGAAGGGAAAGTTCTATAAAACCACGATTAGACTTACATTATTGTATGGTACTGAATGTTGGGTTATTAAACAAAAATAAGAACAAAAGATAACTATAGTAGAAATGAGAATATTTAGGTGGATGTGTGAAAAAACTAAAAGAGATAGAATTAGAAATGAAGAGATTCGTAACAAATTGAGAGTTGGTTTAATTGTAGATAAGATGCGAGTGTGTCATTTGAGGTGGTTCGGTTATGTACAAAGAAAACTCAAAAATGCACCTGTTCGGAGAACCGATAACTTAAATATAGGAGATTTAGTATAATGTAGAGATAAATCACTAAAAATTTGGATACAAATTATCCGTAAAAATATAGAAATTAAGGGTTTAGAGAAGAAAATGGTTTTGAATAGGAATGGACGGCGTAGAAGAATCCACATAAATTAAACCAATATATTTTAAATATTTATCTATTGTTTTATTAATTTATTTATATTTATATTTATTTATATTTTTCTTTTTATTATATATATATTTTTTATTTTTATTTTTTCTATTATTTTCAAATTTGCCTCTCAAATTACCAATTTCAAATATTGGGATTAAAATTCTGTTTATTGTTATTGTTATAATATTTATATAAAAAATTTTTGTATTTACATATTTTTCATATTTAATGAATTATTTACTTATTTAATCATAATTTTTGTTTTTATATTATTTATTTTGATTAATAATTATATATATGATCATTTTAGATTTTTGTTATAAAAGATGGTTATTCTATTATTTATATAAATAATTAATATTTACATAAAATACTTATATTTTTATATTTTTGTATTTTTTTATGTTTTCATTTTATATATTATTATAAAATATTTTTTTTTCATATTATTTTATATTTGTTTTTATTTTTCTGTTTTTGTTTTCAGAGGACCTGGCACCCGAGTAATCCCGTGGGAGAAACAGGGGGTTCCTTTGTGTCGCAACTCGTTAGTATCCCCATTGTGAGCATCGCTGGTTGCTCATCCCCTCTTCCATCCCTGCCCTCACTTTTCTCTCTGCTCATCCTTGAGCCAAAAATCTCTGAAAACCACATGAACTGCGGATACCCAAAACATTAAAATTTCACAAATAGTTTCTATTACAGAAACCCAAAGAAAAACCCCCACAAAGACATAGGAGTATACCTAGGAAATGAAGATACTAAAATTGTAAATATTGCATTTTAATTACAATCAGGAATCAAACTTTGACCATAAATTTAGGACAATTTACACCATAAATTTTGCACGTTCTCTAAATTTACGCTTACTCAAATTACAGGAGAAGTGAATAGGAGTTTGATACATAGAATAATAATTTTTGGTATTACAGAACCTCATATACGATGCATCATATCTTGGTTCAATTATTTAAAATAATAGTAATATAAATAAAGTTGTGAATAATAGAATTCAAGTGGGTCGAATGAAATGGAGAAAAACATTTAGAATTCTTTATGATCGTATGATACTACTGCGTTTGAAGGGAAAATTTTATAAAACCGCTGTAAAACCTACACTATTATATAGTATTGAGTGTTGAGTTATTAAGCAACAAAATCAAAAAAAGGTTATAGTATAAATGAAAATATTTAAATGAATATGTGATAAAACCAGAAAAAATAGAATTAAAAATTAAAAAATTTGTAATAAGTTGAGAATTAGTTTAATTGTGAATAAGATATAAAAGTACCATCTGAAATGGTTTAAGCATGTGTAAAGAAAACTTAAAAACGCATCGATTAGGAAAATCGAAAACTTAAATATAGGAGATATAATAAAATATAGAGTCTGGCTGAAAACTTGAATACAAGTTATTCGTAAAAATATGATAGTTAAGAGTTAGACGATTTTTTTTTTTTGATAAAGATTTAAAAGTTAGATATAAAATAGTTTTAAATAGGAATGAGTGGCGTAAAAAAATCCGTATAAATTAAACAAATATGCTTTATATATAAATATAAATATTTTTATTGTTATTTCATACAATTATCGATTTTAAATATTAGGATTAAAATTCAGCTGATTGTTGTTGTTGTATTATAGGACCTCATATCATAAGCCAAGTTGATACATTGATCCATGTTATATATATACATGTGATGATAGTACTTTGTCAGATTTAAGGCAAATGATTGAAGTGGGATTCATAGATTGTTTTTGGGCAGGGGGGGGGATTGCTAACTTACTAACAAAAATTATTTTTTTGCTATTTTTCCCATTGTAGTTTAAGTTTGACTTCAATTAGCTTGAAAAAGCTTATTTATATTTAAATTCACAATATTATAAGATAAATAAGTTTACCCACAACCTTGATCTTGTTAATAACAAGATTAAGTATGCAATATTTGTACTTAAATCATTGTACAGACTAAGCAATGTTCTCTTGTATTATCTTTCGAGCTAAATTTATATATATTTAAATAACAGAGGCTGCCCTTTGGTTCCTAAATCACCACCATCCCGTCTCTTCACTGTTAGACAGTATAGTATTGCATGCTTGTGTGGCATTCAATCAGCCTTTGTGACTTTTGTACTCGAATCACACCACTTATGCGAACCCACCTAACTTCATGACCGGTTTCAACAGTTACACCAAAATAAAGATAGCGTAATTGACCTGTTAGAAGATTTCTTTTTTTCTCTTATCATCGGTATTCGAAATCCGATTAATTCAATTTGTGTGTGATTCTATATGATGTAACTTTTTTTATTCTTAGATTTTGAAAGATATTTAGATAAAAGATTTAATATTTCATTTCATTTAATCAAATATCCATTGATATTAGAAAATTATTTTGATCCTGGGTCATAGCTAGTTGGATAGAGACCGCCGAACAGGATTTGGTTGGGCCGAGGAATTTCTATGCATCATTTGGGAGGGTTATTTTTTAAGTAATTCTCAAACTTATACGATGAAGGATTCCAACAAGTTTAACCATCTTTCACCCCTTGTCACAGAAGAGTCTCTTGTCTCTTCCCGTGATGGTGGTGGAAAAAAGGTAAAGGTAGTTTTAAGGGATATGGGCTCCCAATCGCTGGGCGCAAGTGGATTTATAAAATGAAAACCATGGGCACAACCCCTATGAAGTGGCACCTCCTCAGGACATTCGGGATCCCAATCTAAACAAACCACAGCACTACTCCCAAAAAACAATGGGCTTCTTCAATTTTCCACACAAAACAATCCCATCTCTATAAATACATTACACACACTAACGATCCTTTCATCAAAACAACAAAGCATGTGATTGACTGATATCTGACATATCCAACTTGTGCCCCTTGCCTTCATTCTCCAAGCTAAAAGTTCAATTGATAGAGAGAGAAATATGAGTTGGACAAGAAGAGCATGGATAGTGGCAGCAAGTGTAGGAGCAGTTGAGACGTTGAAAGACCAATTAGGCTTGTGCAGATGGGATTATGCAATTAGGTGCATTAACCAACATGCAAAGAACAACATTATCAGATCACTTTCCCAGGCCCAAACGAGGCTTTTCTCGCAGTCTTCTTCTTCTATGGTTGGCAATATATCTGGGGTTGAGAAATTGCGGCAATCAGAAGAGCCCATGAGGAAAATCATGTACTTAAGCTGTTGGCCAATCAGTTGATATATTACCTCTTAGTCTAGATCGAAACAATACCTGTTTATGAGCTTTGTATTTTGATCAAATAGAAATGAACAGTGCCTGTCAGAATTTAAGGATTTTCTGTTATTTATGTGTATCAGTAGACAAACTAAATATATCGTCTCATCATCTATGGAAATTCTAGTAATTCAAATCAAATGAAATGATTGAGATTTACGATATGAACCGTTTAGCTTGCTTGGGCCATCCAAGAATTCCACAAGTTTACAGCTCACCTTTTGTCTTTTCTCTGTACTTCCAAATTGATCTTCCCCTCATCCGTTTCTTTTTGCCATGCAGAGTACTTGCCTGTGATGAAAATAATGTAACATTCTCTTGCAACTAAAAAAATCACAAAAAAATAAAATAAAACACTTTTTTTTTTATATCTGGACTTTAAATCAATGGTAACTAAAATTAAAAATTTTTATTAAAAATATATTATTTTTCAGCGTCAAACTAAAATTAAAACCGATATTAATTCAAAATTATTCTAGTCCAAATATATATTAAAAAAATTATACAAAAATAAATGCAGCTACTTATTGTCTATAAGCACTCACATTTTCATATAAATCTTTACTTTTATTTATATTTGGGTTATTGTGTGTGTCTGATGCCATATTTTTTTTGCTTTTCTTTTATGTTATAATGCGGATTTTTTTCGATACATTTAGAAAAAGAATAATGATTAAATCTTTTATGAAAAAATGTATGGTATAACTGACCAAACATTTAGGTTAGTGAAAAAAATATTAAATTTTTTAATTAAAATTCAAATTTAAATTTAAAAGAAAAAATAGTTATATCGGAAACAGTAATTAATTAAAGTATTATTTTATCTTTTTGAAAATATTTAAATAAAATATTATTTTAAATATCGATCGTTCGGGTAAATACGGATAAAACATTTATAGTACAAGGATCGGGCATTTCATGCTCAAGCCCATAAAAGGATCGAGTTGTGTAGGCATGGGTTAGATCCAAATAGGCCCACACACCATAGTGTAAAGACCAAATCAGCGGTCATGATACTTTCAAGTTTTCTTCCGAATAAAAGAGCTTGGGAAACACAGACGAGCGGGCTTGCTGGATTAGGGTTTCGTAGAGATCGAAACAGAGAGCAACCTCCACGGTGAAAATCTAGAGAGAGAGAGAGATGAGCAGAAGCTTGGGAATACCAGTGAAGCTTCTACATGAAGCAGCGGGACACATAGTGACTGTAGAGTTAAAGAGCGGAGAGCTTTACAGAGGAAACATGGTGGAATGCGAAGATAACTGGAACTGTCAACTCGAAAACATCAATTTCACAGCCAAGGTATCTCTCTCTCTCTCTCTCTCTATATATATATCTGTGCTTCTCTGTCTTGATCTCGTGTGACATCTCTTTTATTTTGTTTTGGTTTGATCGAAATCTATAAACCCTAATTCACGAAGAGAAAGTGCACATGCGAACTGTGAAGGGAATGGATCAATCGCTTAAGTCTAGCTTCCCCCCCCCAAGGGTTTAGGGTTTATGATTTTTTGGCCTCTCGGGATTTGCTACCTGGAAAGTATGCTCTAAAACCATTCTATAACTTCGCAGTTGTTGCTTTTAAGGTTTCCATTATGCAGTCATGCATTCAAGTAGCTTTCTTTGCTTTTTTTTCCCCTGCCAGAAGGCTGTAGCCTTGGATTATCTGCTCGTAACATTTTCGAGTCTTTTGTGTTTGCGTACCTTAGTCCACCCTAGTCATCACTGGAAGGCTCAGTTTCATCTTTAACATGGGTCCTGTTAAGGTACCCTTATTGAAAGGGGAATGTTTACAAGACTGCAAGTGAGTGTCTCTGGGGGCACCTGTTAGCATTCTGTTTTTAGTATTGCAATTAAATGGTAATGTTCTTCAACCCTCCCAGGATCTTTCTAAAATAAGATGGCTTCCATTAGGGTCTTCTTTCAATATTCTAATGTCCATGTGTAGCCAAAATATGCAATCATGTTTACTATTCTTTCTCGGAGAAATTCTGTGATAGTAGCAATATCCTTTCAGTCTTCACTAATAGTGTGGATTCTGCCCCAAGAGCGTTACCTTGGTACCCATGGTCCCCCCCCCCCCCCCCAAAAAAAAATTGTCTAAGAAAGTGGCACCGAGTGATTGTCTGTAATCAACAGACTAGTTTTTCTGCTTTGGGACAATTATAGAGCTTTATGGTGAGAATCTCACATAAACAAGGGAATAAAATAGTGTCTGCTGAAAAGCACTCATTTGGATTGTTTGTCTTAGCTTGGCATCACATTTCATGTTGTAGCTAGTATTCTTACACTCTGATGTTTTTATTATTCTTTTTTTTTTTCAATTTTCTACTTGTATTTTTGGGAGCTACCTACAATTTCTTTTTTGATTAAGGAAATAAATAATTCATTTATTCAAAATTTTAACATATATCATTCCATGCAGTCGTACAAGGTTGAGCCTCATGTTCGGTTACCATTCACCCCATCTATTTGTGTTACAATGGCTGATTTCATAAAATCTCTGCTATAAAACTATTTGGAACAAGTTCCACAAGAACTTCTAACTATCTTGTAGTTACTTATTTGGACCCTTTATGGCCTCAATAATGGTTATTTATATGCCCCTAAACTTGGGATGAAGGTATGGTGGAGGTGGCATCCTGACCTTGTGCTGGAGGGACAGAATTCATTATCATTCCTGTCTGAAACCACATAAAATCAAGCTTTTTTGTGCCTGTTCAACCCCTACACTTAAGGTTCTATTTTTATAGACCTCCATTTTCATGAATACTTAACATGGAGTTGTGCAAACTTTGAACTGTGATTTTATTGTATCTACCATGAATTGAAAAAAAGGTGCCAAGGTCAGAACTTTACGAATTGGATTTAAAGGAAAGAAGCGCCTAGAGCAATAGGTTATCATCTTTTCATATCAAACATGAAGTAAGCACGATTTTCTGGGTTTTATGAGTTCCATTTGAGCATGGACCTATTTGTGTTCAGTGAGGACCTAGAGCTACATGATGACCACCTGCACCAATTATGACTGGTGCATGGTGTGAGAAAGTTGTGTAAGTGATTTAATTGGACTTCTTAGAAAATGGTGGTGCATGATAGAGAGTGAAAGGTGCAAGAAATGCATTTCCTGGCTTCAAGCCAATGTGGATTTGAATAAAAATTCTAAAAACCACCCGTCTGGCTTCCAATTTGAGTTTTCCCTTGTACTCTTAGCACTAGGAGAGAGCAGGTTATAGAAGGGTTTGGGGGAAAATTGCCGTCCACACCTCAGTGGTTGGTCTTTTATGCTTCTGAAGCACCAGTTGATAACCATGTTGCAAAGTTTTTCTGTTCTTATCTCTATCCACCTTCCATGGTTAAAAATGTTGAGTGCCACAGTGGTCTTGAATGGTTAATTTTGTTTCTGCCAATTTGGCTAAAGGAACCATAGACATGTCAAAGTTTAACTTTTTTCCCGTTCATCAGGATCTTGCCTAGAAATACACAAATTAGTCCCTAGGTGATGACCATTGCAAGATTTAATTGCATTATCTTGACTCAACTAGGTTATGAAAATCGTCAACATTTTCTTCTATTACCTCCTGCAGAATGAATGCTTGTACTCTGATACATGATTTGTAAGATTTCATGGTTCTCATAGGACATTGACAATATCTTCAAAGAAAAAAGGAAAAAAAGAAGAAATAAAACTACTCTGAAGATTATCTAACAATTGAATGATGTTTGCTACTTAAACTTGAATTCTGTTCAATGCATTGAGTGCGGTTAATATTGAAGGGAAACATGTTGAACTATTGCACTGTCCACCCCAACAATGTTCACAAACTTCATCGGATGAAGGATATTTCCTAAAACTTACTTTAATAGATAGTTTATTCATTTTTTGATGCCAAAAAACAAACTCAGTTTCATGTTTAATTCCAGAGTTTCCATTTTTCATGCGGTAAGTTAGTTATATGAGTCATTTCAGTCATTTCAGCGGCCTTCTGCTAGTTATGAGCTTATTGGTAGTATTAGGAGGTGCTTCTCTAAAACAAGACTATGAAGGTTAAATTGCAGTAGCTAGTTCCTTGTAGATATGAGGGTCTGAAGATATTAGCTCTACGGCAGTAACTATATTGGGTGCCAGTATGATCATTAGAGATAACAGTTAAAAGGTGGTTACTTTTTGTTTCCTTTATCCTTCATTCTAGGTCCTCCATATTGAGTTGTTTATTTGGAGGACAGACATGATTTAATATCTCATGGGAGTCCCATTAACTGGTGAGATCTTCTAAAATGTGGGAAGGTTCTGAGGTGGTTTATGATGGTTGCAGAATATGAATAAATTTAAATTCTGGACAAGTTCCTTAAAGGGAACCTGCCAGTAATTGCATTGACAGTGTGATTTTGGATTTATACATTGTACTACTTTTTTATAAGATATGGAAGCTTGGTGTTGAAGTCCTAGATGAAGATACCCTCATTATAATGACTATCTGAGGTAACAGTTTTAAAACTGATGCAAGTGATTGACCCAAAGAAAGAAGTCCAAAGTTCATAAAAAGTTATGATCTCTCTCGTCAGCAAGAATTGCTTCATTCCAATCTTAAACATCACATGGTTGATTACATTATGCCATGTATTTGTTTGTCTGACTGTATCTGCTTTGTGTTTTTGTTTTTGTTTTTTGCTTTTTTTTTTTTGGGGGGGGGGAGTTTTTTATGTTCTATTTTACCAATATCTGTACCTTTCTTAAAATGTTTTGAATGATGCTAGTTAGATGCATGAGTATTGTGAGATACAAACAAGCAATTATAATTAATATACTGTAGACATGGTTAGCTGTTGATTATTAGTTTGATGGTGTTTACATCTTGTACAGGACGGAAAGGTGTCACAGCTGGAGCATGTATTTATCCGAGGAAGTAAAGTCAGGTATGATATCATTAGTTATGTTAGGTTCCCGTTATACCGTATGCAGAAAATGACATGTATAAGCTTCCAGGTTTATGGTTATTCCAGACATGCTGAAGAATGCTCCAATGTTTAAGCGCCTGGATGCTAGAATTAAGGTAGTCCAATTTGGTCATTGATTACAGTCAAATAACAGCTTCTTTACCGAATTAAATCTTTTTCTCTTGAATTTATTCTAGGGTAAGGGATCAGCACTTGGAGTTGGCCGTGGTCGAGCTGTTGCAATGCGGGCTAGAGTAAGTTCTTTTTTTTTTTTTTTTTTTAATTTCAACTTTCTTCCGCAGAAAATTTATTCTTCTCTCCATCGTAGCATTATTATGAATTGGCATATTCATTGGGTTTAAAAACCGTATCTGCCGATCAGTTCTCAATCTCACCGTTTGGGCTGGCAGTCACATTGTCATTATCACATTTGCCTGCTTGACCTGAGTTAATATTTTGCTTTGATAGGCTCAGGCTGCTGGTCGTGGGGTTGCACCTGGTAGGGGCGTGGTCCCACCTGTAAGGCGGTAGTAAATAGATCAAAAATGGGTGATTGATTGTACGAGGGACTTCTTTGGTATTGGATCTTTGCACTATGTTAAAACGATGAGCCTGTGTACGAGTCTTTAATTTGAGTAGAAGAGAAAAATCGTAGTCTCCTGATTCGATGGAGTTGGTTTTGTGTATAGTTGTATTTGAACCTGAATCCTTCGTTTTTCTAGATTATCTGTTTTCATGCATTTGCCTCTAGAATTATTACTAAGAATGAGAGTTCAATATGCAACACCTGCAATCTTGATTCTCAAATTTACCCTTCACTTTGATGGATTAAATATCGTTTCACTTGGAGAAGGATATATATATATTTTTGTATAATTAATTGGTATCCGAAATCACGTTACGATTAATTTGATTTGAGTATTATCGGGTTCAATTTAGGTAAGAACTTTCTTAATATAGTCTTTTTTGGTCTTTATGTATCAAATTTGAGATTTGATTAAGAGATTTAGCACTCTTATATATTAGGTTATCTGGTGGTATGGCAAAAGAATATTTGATGGTATCTAAGGTGGACAATGTGATTAAACCCTAGGTTTTGCCCCTCTCTCTCTCTCTCTCTCTCTCTCTCTCTATTAAAATGTCATAACACGAAGCTCAATCTGTAAAATTTTCAATTTTAGGGCAGATGAAATTTATTTTTAAAATTACTCAACTATCAATTCAAGAGTTTGTACTGGTTGAACTTAAACTTCTTGATACCCGCAAAGCTAATTTAGTTTTAGAAATTAAGATTTCCTCCAGGGTATCAGCAGCCTACCTGAGCTTCCCATTTTAACCTATGATAACTTTACGTTCTTGCTCTTCTTGTAAACTTGCCGGAAAAAAATGATTGGAATCGGAATTAGAACTTGGCATAAGAAATTCTCTGTGAAAATTCAAAAATTTTCATGTTAATTCTCACTAAATACTACCCAACCTGTGAGGGCCCTAAATTGCAAGTCTCCTGTCCAACCGAATTAATCAGATAAAATTCAAATACCGATAGTAAAAACCAAAATTACTCCAAGTCTCCTACCAGCCTCACTTTAAAACATCAACAAGTGGCTCATTACATCACTCTTTCTACATTAAAGAGTTAGGCAAAAAATAAATAAATAAATAAATAAATAAATAAATAAATAAATAAAGAGTTAGGCCTTGGGCCTTGATCATGAAATAATCTCATAAATTTGTTTCTTGAATCTGTGTATCCTGTTATAGATCTTCAATGGTTTCAACAAGAAATATTTGATTAGTCAGATTTGATGATGGTGCATGATATATGGAAATTTCTTGATACTAATATTTTTTCTTTTGAAATTTGTTAGCTCGCTAAATTAATTAATATTTATATAAAAATTATTATATTTTCTATATTTACATGTTTTTCTATATTTAATAAATTATTTATTTATTTATAATTATAATTTTTTATATTATTTATCTTATAATTAATAATTACAAATTTGATCATTAAATTTTAATTATAAAATATCATTATTCTATTATTTTTATAAAATAAATAATATTTACATAAAAATCTTTATATTTTTTATATGCACGCATTTGTCTATATTTTTTGTTTTCTATGATTTTACAAAGTGTCATTTCTTTATATTGTTTTGTATCCGTTTTCATTTCCGGGTATATGTCTTTGCACAACTCACGTGACAGTAATATTATAAGTAAGTTCAATAATTGTTCAACCACTAAAGTCTCATCCAAGAAAAAGGAAAAAAGAAAAAGTTTGTCGATGGTGAATATCATTATCCATTTTCTTTATAAGCAAATTGTTGGTTCATGGTGAATGGTGTGCTCCAATCAAAAGAATGAGGGAAAAAAAAATAATAAAAGAAAAGAAAGTGTCCTACAAGCACTAAAGATAAAGTTAGAAGACGATATGTAAGTTGAAGAAAGTCTCGTGGCATCATTCAATGATCCTCATATATTGCATAGACACCAATAGCACTTTGAGTAAATACAAAGCCATACTTCATGTACGCCTACATACTTCATGTACGCCTATACTCTCTCTCTCTCTCTCTCCCTCCCCATATTGTACGGAAGTGCTGTTTTATTCGCCAATAGTTAGTGCTTTCTCCAACCACATACCTGAACCTTTACGCTCAGCCCATACTCCTCACAACGACCTTCCCTATTTAGTGTCCCTTGATATATGAGCACACCTAACCCTGCTGAGATATAGAATAGCTACTTTGTCTTGTGATACGAAGGGAAAATGAAAATGTTCGACCAACGTTTCGTTGGTTTAGTACAAAAGATATTAATATCTCACACTAAGAATCAGAATTCGAGTCTTGATAGTGACAAAAAATGACGTTGGGAGAGTTCCCTCTCGATTGGAACCTGACAGCAACTCGATCGAGATTAGTAAGAGCAAAATTTCGGATAGTCAGCGGTGAACCAAGTTCGGAGAATGAAAAAAAAACAAAAAAAAGAAAATGATCAACAAGCTTGCCTAGCAGCGTCACTAGGAGCTGCTTTTGCAATTAAAGAACAAGTTTTCGGATCAAATTCACCAGCTTTGAAGCGAAATTGGGCTCCAGTTGCACCATCTACTCATGCAAAATTTTTCAATGTCAACTCTGGTTACTCCAACAAGGACAAAGGGATGACCAGTGAGAAGGGAAAGGCGGCGGCCGAGTCACCGATGATGGTGGTCTTTTTGGGTTGTTAAGGTCCTTATTGCTAAGATGCATCATTTTCAGACCAAGTTCTGATCAATGTCCTCGTTGGTATATACACTGCGAGATGTCAAATGAGTTGATCATCAATCGTGTGAAAAAGTAGAGCTGTATATAGTTTTTTGGATTGTAGACCTTTTTGTCTTGGAAAGCAGCATACCTAGTAAAGAACAAGTCTGTTCCAGACATGAAGGCATATAGGTGCATGCAATGTAATTATGAGTATTCCAGCAGACAAATATCATTGACTAAGTTGAACATTTTGTGAAATGTTTAGCCCGTAGCACTTGAAAAAAGGATATTAGCGCGATGAGATGAAATTTTGTTGCTAATCAGTGACCGAAAACTTCAACTGCTTAGTGACAGAATTTGTCACAGAATTTCCTTACAGTCACTCCTAAGGGTAACGACCAAATATCATCACTAATTGCATTCCAAATTTTCATGGGTGCTGGTTACAAAAGTTGTGATGATATATTTATCTCTTATTGGGTCGCTATTTAACATTAAAATCATTTTTTGTCACTAATTTTATCATAAAACTTTCAAAAGAGGTGGCGACAAATATTGTTGTACATGTGGTCGCCACTTAGCGACAAACTCTTTCGTCACTATGTTTGCATCTACTCAGTGACAGAGAGACAAATATATCGTTAATTTAACCACAAATTTTCATCCTTACTAGGTTAGAATTCTCTTTCCTTCATTCTTTTCTCTCATCTACCGGTCTTGTGGCGGTTTCTTTCTGCTTCCTTCGTTCCTAAAGTGTTGAAAGCCCCTTCTTTTTGCCATTAAAAGCATTTGAAAAGTCCATAAACTCCCATTGTTTTTAAATTATGCCCCAATTGCATGATTTTGGGAATTAGTATTTTCATATGGGGTTTTTATATGGATGCTTTTCGTGAAATTGGGATTTTATTTGGCTTAGTGTTAAATTGTGTTGGTTTAGTGTTTCTTTTTTTTTTTTTATTTATTTATTTGAGTGTTTACATTCTAGAAAGAGAGTCAAAAAACCTTAGTCTTACAAGAAAATATATATATATATATATATATCATGCACTATATATAATATATATATATTTTTTATTTTTGATCAATCGATATCTGAAATCATATTTTGATTAATTTAACTCAAACTATTATCAGACCCTTTATAGAAATTCTCTCATCATAATTCTTTATATTTTTAATTTTCAAATCTAAATTTTGATTAAGTATTTAATAATTTTTTTTATTAAATCAACCGTTTATATAGTATATAATATGCAATCAAAAGTTATGTGTATTAGTCAAGGCAATCAATTTGAATTGGATACAAGAGTCATGTTGAGGTGAGTTTCTTGTACTAGGTCATGGACATTAAAGTGTCTGTCCTTTGATGGCACCTAAAGTTTTGGTGGCATTATATGCAATTCCTCTTACCTAAAGTGCAAGTTTTGGAGTCATATACGTATATATACAAAAAAAATAAAAATTTAAATAACCTGTGATAAAAATTAATTTTGTTTCTAATCCTTATATGTTACGGGTTTAACCTGCGATATTCTGTATCGCGTCTTAAATCAGTGACATGGGTTCCCCTGTTGCCCGCAACACTCCTCCACCCGTAGCTCTCTCCCTCCCTCCCCCGCTCGGCTCTCTCTCTCTCTTGCTATCTCTTCCGTTGCTACCCGCGGCTCTCATCGCTTCCTCCCCCCGCCCGCGCCTCTCTCTCTCTCTCCCCCCACCGCCCGCGACTCTCCTCTCTCCCTCCCTCCCCCGCCCGCAGCTTTCTCTCTCCCTCCCCCTCCCGTGGCTCTCTCTCTCTCTCCTCCGCCATCGCCATCCGCAGCGCTCCTCTCTCCCTCCCTCCCCCGCCCGCGGTGCTCTCTCTCCCTCCCCTGCCCGTGGCTCTCTGTCTTTATCTCTCCTCCCTCCATCTCCCCGCCCGTGACGGTCCTCCCTCTCTCTCCTCGCGTGGTAGTCCTCTTGCCCTCCCTCTCTCCCCCCGTGGCATTTGTCTCTCTCTCTCTCTCCCTACGGCACTCCTCCCCCTCCCCGGCAGAGCGCCGCCGGAGCAAGAGGAGCGCTACGGACGGGGGATGTTGCGTCTTGGAGACTCAAAACCCTGTGTCGCGTCTTGGAGACGCGACTTGCTGTGCCCTATGCCATGGCGACACAATACTATATCACAGATTCAATTCGTTACATAGTCTATTATGGGTTCAACCCACGATAAATGAAGATCACTTCCGGAATTAGTTTCCCCGTAGATCATTTAAAAAATTTTTTTGTTCAAATCTTTTTTTTTTTTTGTTCAAATCGTTACATGTCTCAAAGTTTTGACTGTATTACGGAGTGGCGGCTCACATTATACATATTTAGCCCCATCAAGGGGCGGTCATGCTTTCTCTCGTGATCATTTTGGTTGGTTTTGGTATTTTGTATTTTATATTTTGTATGAACTTATTTGTAAATTTACTTTGCTAGCGTTCATCCCTAAAATTGTCTCCCTATAAAATTGTCACTAAAATTAATAAAAACAAAATTAATAATTTTAATAATATTTTTAAAAAATATGACAAATATATCACTAAAATTATCACTAAAATTGTCACCCCAGTTTCATTGCTAGCGTTCGTCCCTAAAATTGTCTCCCTATAAATCGTCACCAACTTCTTTGCAAGATTTTGGGATGAAATTTAGCAACAAATTTGTGACAAACAATCTTGTCACCAACATATATAGCAACAATGCATTTGCCAACCAAGTTCTTTACATCACGAAGTTTCATAGCCGATTGCTTTTGCGACAAGATAATTTCATTTTTAGTCACTAATTTTCATCATTAATATTCTTTCTTTTTGTAGTGTAAATTTTTAATATTTTATGATAACGATGATGACGTGATAAATTATTATTTTCCTAACGGTAAACTCCTGGACCCTGTAAAAACTCATGAATTGTCGCGGATAGCATTTTTAAATTTCTTTTTGAGGGTGCAATAAAGTTGATGTTTCTGTCTTAAAAAAAAAAAAAAAAAAAAATCATTTTTATCAGGAAAAGTGAATTAAAAAAAATAAAAAAACTGACTTTTCTTTCTGCATGCTGACTTTAGGGCCCTACAAGAATGTCGAACCATAGGGTACATAACAACATCAACATGGGACTGAGACAGACTGATGCAGCAGTTGCCAATGCTATGATTTCCACATTAATTTAGGACACCGTATCCTTGGACGGTGGTGATGGTGATCGATTGTTTGTGTAAGGGTGTTTTCTTTTTTAATAAAATAAAAGTATAAAAAAATTATAAAAATACATATATTTATAAAAATTTAAATATAAAAACCTGAAAAAAAAATTTAAGAGTATATCTAAGATTTGTAATGGCAAGGTAGGGTGTTGAAAGGGTTGTAACGTGACTGTCATATACCAAATTACAAAAGATAGTAAGTCTTTCATGTGGTTTGAATTTTAGTATCAATCAATAATGTATGATACTTTGCAATGAGACATACCCTTAAGATACTTTTGAGAAGACTAATCTTATTACATAAAAGATATCAATTATCAATACTTGGTTGTCCAAAGAAAAAATAGTAATTGAAATAATGAAAGACAACATTTCACCTATTCATTTTATTAAAAATAATAATTAAATCAAGTAAAATTATATAACGCGCATCAAATTTTATCGATTTTCAATGTTTAAACTATTTATAGGAGAAATTCTGCTTCGCTCACGTATCGATCAATTTATAATTTAGTCCATATATAATAACTCAATAAAAAGCTCGTAGAAACTTCAATAAAATCTAATTCTTGGACACATTTATTTTGAGATTTTTTTTTTTTTTTGAGTTGGACTCTAGTTAATCATGGCACCACATAGACCCAGATGAACCTATGCAATCACCCTAAAAATGGAAGAATTTGGGCTTCCATATCCTATAGAGAAGACACATTCATTTATCAAATGAAAATGAGGGGTTAGTGAAATTAATTAAACAAACTAAAGACATTCATTTTTATTTATGGAAAAATAAAATAAAATAAAAAAAGAAAAATTTGGAATATGAATGCACATTGAATGAGGCCATCTCATCTCATGCTACATTGTACAACAACAAAGCCCGACACCAATCGCTCATCCCTTATAGTAGACTCGATTTCGAGTTTACGGTAAACCAAAAAAATTATACAACAATAAAGTAGGATGGATATATGCATATTTTTATATTATTATATTTTATTTTATGTTATATATTTATTTATATGATTATTTTTTATATGATAATATTAATAATTATACTTTGTTATTTCCAAATAAATTTGATAATATATATTTTTATACTTGTGTTTAATATTATTAATATTTAAAATTATATTTTAATAGATTTAATTTAAATATCTGTAGAATTTTATTAGGAAAAAGATTCTTTAAATATAAATTTTTTATTTTTAAATCGGTAAACGTTCACCTCACGACATCAACCATACATTGTTTCAATGAATGGATGTCAGCCTAAAGCAGACCCCCGATGGATTGTCTCATAGTCCGCAAACAAAGGGTTCTCGAACCTCGAAACCAGTAGCTCATGGGAAAACAAGACAAGCATCCTCCATTCGGCACGTAGTGTCGTGTTGTAAAGAGTACAGTACCGTCTCTTTCTTTCAATTCAAGGTACGGCTGATGGCCTTGGCCCCAATAAAGAACACCCCCATCACGTGACACCCCTTACCGGTCCCACTACTCACTCCCCGCGTGTCCTATTCTTTGTCGAGCCGCATGGAAGACCCATACCCCCGTGGGCCGATTACCCGGTTAGTATTTTACCTTTTTTTTTTCGATTTTAAAATTTAAAATCATATTCTAATTAATTTAATTTAAATTTTTATAAAATTCTATTAATAAATTTTTTAATTTAATTTTTTATTTTTAAATTTTAAATTTAGTAATTAATTAAAAATTTTAATATTTTATCTTGTCAAGTCGATTGGATAATGATATTTTACGAGAGAATAATCCTAAGTGCCACACACAAAGAGACAAGAAACTTAAAAGAGAGCAGTAAAATTGAAAAATTTTGCAAATAATAATAATATGGTGGGACCTTCAAAGAAAAGATGGGGCATGGCATGGGAGGGGGATATTTTTTTAACATGTCCACATCTTATTGGTAGGGTGTCATGAGTCATGTGGTCCTTTAGGATAAGGTCGCCACCTGTTGTCCCTTCCTCTGCTACATCTTTTCCCAATCCCCAAGTTCTATATTATATTATATTAGAGACTCTCTTTTCATATCTTTCCCGCGATAAATTGTTATTAAGAAATTTCATCTCTCATGCGATACTTTCCTCACTCACAAAGGAGGGAAAACGACAACCCAATAGGAACTGAGGATTTTTTTTTTTTTTTTTCATGTTAAGTGACGACTTAATATATAAAATTTTATCATGATCAATTTAAAATAATCTGATTGTTGAGTTTTATTTGAGATGAATATCTCCCAATATTATTTTTTTTATATTCAGAGGAAGTTAAACTCATGATCTAGTTAAGAGATGAATATACTCTTTTTATTTATACTAATAAATATCAGTACGGAGGACGCAATTTGATTCGGAGTAAAGTGATCAAAATAAAAAATTGGATGATATGATTTTTTTGAATAAAAAAATAAAAATACAAATAATGTTTAAGAATAAAAAATCAAATCATGAGATTTTTGAAATCTAAATTAAGATACGAGTTTTTGAAATTTATTTTTAAAATTTTTCATTTTAAATTCAATTATAAATACAGAGTGTGACCCGAATACATTAAATTTTTAATTTTATTGTAGATATGAATTTATTAAGTTAAAATAATTTTTTAAAGAACTCTAAAACAGATTACTCTACATTAGGCCCCAAATTACTAGGAGCTAAGTGCACCCAATAATGACAGGTCACATCGTGTAGTCACTTCCAAATATTACTCTCTTTCGTCTTTATCATCCCACTCGCCGCCTTGCTTTATGCAGACAAACGGCCCTATCAAACACCAACATCTCTCGAGAATTCGCCAATAAATTACAATAATAAATCACCATGGGATAATGCCAAGAGATTTCCTCGATCTTTCCCACTGCCACCACAACACAAAACCACTCTTACCCCAAAAACCAACTCTGGTTTCCAGATTTTCTAAAACCATTTTCCTTCTTTCTATAAATTCCAACACCTTCATCAGTTGTTCACCCATCAAAATCACACAAATCAGGAACGGTGTTTACGATCCGTCCTCGTCTTACTAGCGTTTAACAACGATAAAGTTAACTGCGGAACAGAAATGAGTCACTTCAACAGACTTTGGATGGCAGCCAGCGTTGCCGTTGTTCAAGGCCACACGGACCAAGGTATCAGGTGGAAGTCGGGGCTTCGCTCTCTCAACACCGGGAAAAGATGGTTGTTTACGGAAGGGTCGGAGCTTGACCGACCCGTGATCGTCGGGTCTGATCTCGGTGATTTAATCGGGAATTGCAACGGCGAGGAGAGAAGGAAGCATGAAGATGAATCGATCCGACAAGCCATGTACTTGAGTTGCTGGGGACAGGGTTAAGTGAGGAACCGAGTTAAATAGATCGGAAATTTGAGTTGACACGGGTTTTGTGCTGAGTTGTTGACTCGCAGATCGGGTTCTCGGAAGGATTGTTTGGTGGAGCAGACGAGAGAAGAGAGGAGCCGTTGGGAAATGTAAATTTTGATGTACAAAGTGTTAATGCAGAAAACTAAGGAAAAGGGGAAAAAAACACTTTTGATGGGAAAAAAAGTAATAAATTGAAAGTGTTTTTAAAGTTGTGTGTGTTTGAAATATCAGGAACTCCAATGATTAATCATCTGTCAAAACGACAGCCAAAACCAAACACGGCCAAATCTTAGTTCTTTGGTTAAATTTGGATAAAAAGCTTCATAATTTCATATTATGGCTAGTCATCTGAGATGTTAAACATGCTGTGACTATGGTTTATACCCTCTACTTTTAATTTCGGTGGAAGGTTCATGGAGCAGAAGCTGGGGATTCTCTCTTTGATATGGTGCAAGCACACAATTTGACTTCTGTCTTCTCCTAGGGCATTAACCCTAATCTCATTTGCGCCAGGATGTTAGTGGGTCAATGGCTTTGCGTTAATGGCACACTTTGAACTGCTCACAATAAAGAGATGATCCTTCTGAATCACCACCATGATACTGTAGCTTATCTGCTCTTCCTCTGTGCCCTTTAATTTCATGGCATCATGATGTCTTGTATTCTGCCTTATAACAAAATAAAAGTTAAAAGGGTATAATCTTTGCTAATATACCAAACTTTTAAATATTATTAATACATAGCACAGTTCTGAATAATAGAACTTACAAAAACAGCCCACGTATATGGTAGAGATATTTCGTAGCGATCACCTTGTCGGCCGGACCTTTGACGACATTTGGCAAAGACAGACAATCAACTTCGCACAAGACTCCCACTGATCGAACACGAACTCTTAAATTTTGAGTTTTTTTAGCTACTACGGAGAGAGAAAACAATATGGTCAGTTCTGATGAGTAATTGGAAGAGATGAGACTTTCCCCACGTGATCGAATCTGGGTTCTGATGAGTAATAGAATTACCCATGGTGAAATTCGAACCCTAACTAGAGAACTCTGACCCCTGTCAATTTAAAGCCAAAATTTGTAAGCCATCACCATCTCTCCTTCGGCTCATCAATCTCTTCACTCTCAATTACGATTTTATTTTGCTATCCAAATCACTAGCTTGCTGGAGAGAGAGATTTGACCATGAACAGAAAATTATCCTCTTAATTTATTAGCTTAGTTAGGCATAGGTCTAAAATTAAATTTGTACATTATGATCCTGGTATGTAAAGTGAAATTGCAATAAGGGTTTGCAAATCAAAATAACAAAGATGGCGGTAGCAAATTGCATTTGATCTACAGTGCAAGGACGAAGAGCGAATAATTAGCATCTGGACAATATGGGAGAGTAGAGACTTCAAGTTCATCGTCGGTATAAACGCAAAAAATAAAAAAAGGCAAACCACAACGTGATGGTGAACCCCGTTCTGTTAATCTGTAGAACAGACCAAGTGAATAACTGTGTTTGATCGGCCAAATTCAGTCGGGACACGGCCTAAGCTCCACACGCGTCTCAGCCTATCCCGAAGGATAAGACCGTCATCCCAACAAGTACCCGCTTCCGGGTGCGCATCTCTGCGCAACATGGCCCGGGGATTTTCCTGAACTTGTCCATCGAAGGACTCAGTCCTCTCACTTCCTCACGTGGTGGTGATGTCCGGGGGGGTCCTTTCCTTAGCTTATACGGTCATAAGTTCTTATTTTTAAAACGATGTGGGATATTAGAAATTGAGATGATTCGGAGAGAGGTTAAGAGAGAAATCGAGACCGTAAATGGAATTAGAAGTATTTTAGACATCGTTGAGGTTTCGAGTCAGGTCAGACCTGTCCATAGCCGCTCGTGCCATTTCGACAATCAGATATCGTCCTGTCACTCTCTCTCTCTCTCAAACTCTTTCGCACTCTTCTTTCACCCCCACCTCTCCCTCCCTCTCTCTCTCTCTCTCTCAAACAATCTCTCTCGAGGTAAGATGAAGGTGAAATGGAAATAGGGACGACGTTTGTGTCCATGACATTGAAAAGTCAGCAACCCCGGAAGGGTTTGAGAGATGGGATTCGATCAGCAACCCCCGGAAGGGTTTGGGAGATGGTTTCGACCGAAACCGTTTCATTAAGTTTTCACAAAACCTATACATCGAGGGTTTCATTCGTATACTTTTATTTTTATTCCATTAAATCAAATAATCGATATAAATTTCATTGTCATTCCTAAAACCCATCCTCTTTAATCAAATCCCCTGTTTTGAAGTTTTGGGATTTAAAAATTCAATTGAAATTTGACATCATTCAAGTATTTTAGATGTAATTTTCCATTTCTTAGTTTGATGGTTTCATTTGGGACCATAAAAATAAACTCAAAATCAACCTACGTATCATCACAAAGATACTAAAATTAATGAACAAAAGTAAGTACTTTTATAAATTGTCAAACTAAAACTTTTTCAAATACATCCAATTTTTTACTTTTATCTCTTTTTTTTACTGACAAAAAATTAAAACAAAAAGAGAAAGAGATAATAGTAGATGAAGAGAATATTTTGAGTGATTTCTAATCGAAAAGCAGTAAATCTTATTCTAATTTTTTACCAACTTTCAATGAATTTTGCTAGAATATTTCGGTTAAACTAAGAAATGAGTAATCTGAGAGAAATATTAATTCTTACGGTGTTTCATTGAATTTGGGTGTAAAAGTCCTAATGAAAAATATGAATTAAAATTTTATCAAATAATTTTACAAAGTTCAAGCATTGACATGGAAAATATGATATTTTTTTTTATTTTATTACTGATATCCGGATTTGACCCGATTAATTCGATTTGAATATTGTGAAATTCATTTTAAGAATTGATTTTTTCAAATCATTTTTTATTATTTTATGTGCAATTGTGAAAATGTCCGTCCTTAAGGTAGGGTACACCCTATATGATGTATCATAATACAAGGCAATCCACCAAACCATTCGCTATACAGGGCACTGGCACTACGATTTTGAATATCCAGTCTTCCCATCTTCCCGAACACCCCCATGCCCCCCTCAAAAAGTGTCGTAATCTTTTGTCAATCATGTAGTTTCTCTTCTCATTGTTTTATCTACTGCAAATAGAATCGGGTAAAATAGCCAATGCCCATCTTCATCTAAACTCGTGCCAAAGATGTCGCTCTGTCCCTGTCTCTCTCTAAAAAACTTGTCCTTTTCTTTGTCGGTTGTCAGAGATGTTAGTTGCTGTTCTCACTGTTCTATCTGTAACAATGGAATGACCTAAAAATAAAAAGTACTCAAAGCTTAGTTTGATTTTAAAGTCATGCCACATAACACAATTTTTTTTCTTCATGATCTTTGCTCAATCTTAATTCACATGAGCTATTCAGATGCGCAAACCAACATGATGCATGGCAAACCCAGAAGTCTCAAGCCGAAAGATACAGGAAGATCTAGATTGGGCTTGCGAAAATGGTGGAGACTGCAATCAGATTGATCCAAATGAGCCTTGCTATTTGCCTAACGCTTAATGGACCACGCCTCTTATAAATTCAATGATTTTTTTTTTGGTGCATGCACTTGGTACACCATCGAGTATCTAGAGTTTTGCTTTGACTAATATCGGCCGAACTGCTGTCAGGTCCCAATCGGGAGGGAGCTCTCCTAATATCATTTTTACCACTACCAAAACTCTAACTCCGATTCTTGATATGGGGTGCTAGTACCCTTTCCTTTAAACCAACGAAACGTCCATTTATTACTTCAATGATTACTACCAAAGGTTCAAGAAAAATGATTACTACCAAAGGTTCAAGAAAAATGGTGCCACTTGCGAATTTAATGGTGCTGCCATGCTCACTGAAATTGATCCTAGTAAGTTTTTCCTTCCAACAATAACATCTATTGTGGTAGGATTTTTCAACTACTCACTGACCATTTTTTTTTTTTAATTTCCTTGCAGGTCATGATTCTTGCCATTTTGTCTACTATCCCTATCCAGGATATGTGAACTATGCAATAAGCTTGACTTTGTTTGGTTCAGTTGATAAATTCTGCAGATCACTGAAATCTGTTGCTGAATTTCATTCTTTTATTTCTTTTATGTATTGAGATCTCCGGAGCTTGTGAAATGAATGAAAATGCATTGGTTGAGTTTACAATCTGGAAAATATTTGGAACTTTACATGATGTTGTGCTCTGGGTAAATATAATTGATTCCCTAGAATGGCAAAGTGCACCATCAAATAGCCGGCTTAGTGGGATGGGGTGTTAGATCTTTTAACCAAGTCTCGGATTCGAAATTTGAAAATAGAAAAGACTACACCGGAAGAGTGCCCCTTAATAAGACCCCTGCAGACGCTCGAACCGGATTAATTAGAATATAGCTCTAGATAATGGTGGTATGATGGAAGGAAAAAAAAAAAAAAAAAGAAGAAGAAGAATAGCAAAGTGCAAAAATCTCCACATATGAATGCAACATGATGTCCTAGAAGCAGTCTAAACAAATCATTTTCCAAACAGTCTAGACATTCGACCAGAAACCACGTAAGCTAAATATTTTGGGACAACTATGAAGTCAATTGTATACACAATGGCAACATTTCTGTCTTCCCTATTGTTTGAAAACTTTAGTAGTTTTATCAAGCCAACCAAGTCACTTGATTTCACGTGTATTGTACACTTGATATACATATTGTAGATTGTCAAGTGAAACTTCAACAGTTTCTCCTCGAAGAAAGTTGGTGAGATTTACCTAGTTTACTTGTTGTCTGTTGAACTTGATGTCCTTGAAGAGCAAGCTTGCCCAAGCAGCCACAAATGCCAATCCACCAAATGGAGCCAGAGTAGAGAACTTTCTATCTTCCATATATGCCACAACATAGCACCTGCATAATCACATTCATCAATATTCAAGCATAATAAATCTCTACATAGCTTTCAAGTTAACTAGATGTGTAGCTCCCAACCCAGAATCCAAAACAAGCTAGACTAAAAGCTTCCGCTACTTTTACTGGCAATTCACTCTCAAAGTTTTACAAAGAAACTGAGAGGAAAGAGAGACTTACGTCCCAGAGAAAGCCAGTATTCCAGCAGTCAAAAGGCCTCCAAACTGCAGCCAAACACATGAATAGTTAATGGTTATGCAAATTCCTTCAGGGTCCATCTCTATCACAAAATATGCGATATATAAACTTCAAGAAAAATAAAAGGGAAAAGAGGAGAAAATTGGGTAATTGTTTGATTAGAGAAGTGAACTTACAACATTGGGATGGTTAGCCACAGGAGCAGCAACCAGGGCAGCTGTGTGAACCAAATGGTAAAGTTGTGCTGTGTGCCAAACCTTGCAATTTTCACGATATAATTAACTACTAATTAACATTCCACTAGAAAATTCAATAGACCATGCATAGATTATTTTCTTCCATAAAGAAACTGATAGAAAAATTATAGGCAAAATGAAAACTAGAAAAGAGAATCTGCAAAGGCACCTCTGCATATTTGGGGTCTTGGGGTTTGAAAACATGAGTCCCATAGGCTCCTAAACCAATCGCTACAATTCCTGTTTCCCAGATCTTAAATTTATCAGAGAGAGAGAAAGACAGAGAGAGAGAGAGAGAGAGAGAGAGAGATGAGATGAGATGCAAACCGGAGAGAGCAGCAATTTTGTGCCAAAGATGAGAATCCATTGTTGCTTGTCTGTCTTTTGACTTTCTTTGATGGGGTTGAGGCCTTGCAGATTGCAATTATTTTGGTTTTTGGAATTTCAGACCTTCGAAATAGACTATACCCAACAAGCAAAGATAAAGTCACCAAATATTTTTATATTATGCATACTTTATTTTTATACTAAGGAAAGCCAACAAAATTGTTGAGATGCATAAGGATTCTGTCATCAGTCTTTATTTTTAATTCGATTAGAATATAAAAAGGAAGTATAAACATTAATTTTTATCTAAAAGCATTATGAAATGTGACATTGGAAACTCGAGCACTTCATGTCTCCCTTCTCTTCGGATTTTCTTTGTATACGTCCGGACCATTTTAAATAATATTCTTTTATTTTGTCCACATAATTAAAAATATTTTCAATTTAATATATATTTTTTCATTTCTAATTCTCTAAAGTAAAAATTAGTTGAATTTATTATTATTTTTTTAATTTTTATAAATAGTTTATTTTTGTTTTTTTCATTATTTTATTTTTAGAAAGTAAATTTTTTTTAAAAAATCTTATAATAAGTAAAAATTATTTTTCATAAAAAATTAAATCCTATTCTAATAGTAATTTTAATATCAAAAACTTTATTAATCTAAACAATGCTTAATTTGAGCTGCCCATAAACTGCAGAAGTTCTTAAATTGATGAATCCGATTTATGTTTATTGGTACCAAACAACATTAAAAAGGATTTTAAGTTCCCTTGAACAGCCCATTTTAGGATGAGTACATATGTATTGGTAACACAACACATTTTGAGGATGCAAATTTTGTTCTAGCTTTTTGGAAAAAGCTTGACGGAATGATGCCAACTCATGGAGATTACCTCATCCACATTCTTTACCTGGAACTAAAGAAATTTCGGTTTATGATCATGATTTCCAATCTTTGGATGAAAGGGTCTTTCAGTTCACCACAACTACCATATTGGAAGCATATCGTCCATGTTAAAGTTATTGTTGTGCTTAAGAGAATTTGGAGCTTCACACTGAATGCGATGAAGTTTCATGAAACCTGTAGCATCTTTCATAATCAAAGTATTTTCATACTCAAATTCAAGTCCCTCCATGTTATTAACTCCAACAAGTTGTGAGAGTTGAGGATCAGCTGACATATGTAACTGCACAAGCCCTTTGTTAAAACTAAGGTCTATAATTTTCAGATTTTTAAAAGGCTTATGCCATCTTTCCAGCTTCTTCTGTGGGTATTGTTTGGCACTTAGTTTAATTGAAATTCTGGGAAACAAGAGGTTTATTTCAGTTTGCCACTATGCCACCTAAACTCTGTATTTTCATGATACAAAATTTATAATATACTCTATATTTTTTAACACTCCAAATTTTTAGTAATTTTAATTTTATTTTCTATAAATTTTATTTTTCATTTCAAATTTCCGAACACATTTTTTTTTTAATAAACCGAACTCCAAATACTTAAACAATTGGCCCGGTAGTTATTCTAAAGAAGCAAGACAAGAAGTTGAAAAATAAACGGATTTCAATTATAAAGGTTTTATGGAAGAACAATCATATTAAAGAGATGATTTGGGAACTTGAGAGGATGATCGGGGAGCAATACCGCCAACTATTTGAGAAATAAATGAAATTTTAAGGACAAAATTTTCTTCTAAGGGGTAGAAATTGTAATACTGGGAAAGTCTGGTCGTGGTGTAAACCTTAAAAGACCATTTGAAATTTCTATACTTTGTAAATTTTAGGAAATTAATTAATTTAAAATTTAAGTGTGGATTTTATCAGTTGGGTTATATAAGAATTTTTCTAAACTTTCGGTTGATTGACCCTCAATTTTAAATATTTGGTTATTTGAGTGGTCATATTTGGTAGAATTTGATTTGTATTCGGATCGATACTTACACTAATATAAATATGTTGAACGGGTTCTATGTCGACATGACCCATTCATCAATGTCGACACGAGAATTTCATGACCAATAAACTTATATCGACACAAACTTAATTGTGTCAAACACAAGGTGTCGACACAAACATCCTTGTGTTTGACACAAATATTTATGTCGACATAACACTAGTATTAGATACAAACAATCTTGTGTTGGACACTCGGTAATGGACATTAACCATTTTCTATTTCTCCTCAAAAGTCCCTCCATTGTTTTGTTTCTCTTTGTACAACATCCAATTTCTTCCACTAGTGTCGACACTTATAGAGTGTTGGAGAATTGGCTTCCACTTGCAATCTTGTTGACACTTGTAAATTCATGTGCCAACATCCAAATTTTCTCCGCTTGCAAATTCTTGTTGGCACATGTAGGCGATGAAATTTGAATCCAAGAACTCCACTTTTGCCACCATGCCACCTAAACTCTTTAATTTAATCATACAAAATTTATAATATATTTCACATTTTTCGACATTCCAAATTTTTAGTACTTTTAATTTTATTTTTTGTAAATTTCATTTTTGATTTCAACTTTCGCTACTTATCACCGAATATATTTTTCTCAATAAACAGAACTTCAAATACTTAAACTCTTGGGTTGACTTTTCTAATAACCCAAAAGAAGACTTTGAGTATTTTATGTAATTTAAAAGTATAAGAAAACTATCAGGTAAATATTAAAAATTGTTTGAAAATAAAAAGAAGAAAGAAAACTCCAGAATGCATAAGATCTAAATTTTATATCTCTCTGGATCATTTTTCTCTTCTCTACAAAACTCAATCCATTCTACCACCAAAACTCAATATCAAAAATTCCAAACCACTCATTCAACCCTCCAAAGTTAGAATATAGTCTTGATTTTGGAGAAGGGTTTAAGAATCTAGCTTATTATAAAAGGAAAGAATCAAAGGGTTGGTATAATCCGAGTTGGAAGAACTCCCTGGAGATGAAATCAATGTATTATGATTTTCAAAATTTTCAAATTTTAAGTTTTAATTTGTTTAACTATCTATCCATTTGAAGTTCGAGGATTTTAAAATCACATTTAGTGAGAGAAAATAGATTCTGAAGTTAGAGTTTATTGGTTGACTCGAGGTGATTTATATTGATAAGTTTGGAATACTTGATGATAGTTAATCAAGGCAAGATTCTTGCTGTGGAAAGATCTGGGAGTGACAACCCTCTCTAACATTGTAAGTGGTTGCATGCTTGCACTTAAATAAGAAAAATATTTCTATTGAATTTTTATATAATTTTTTAAATTTGATTTTATATGTTTTAATGTGTGTTGAATATTCCAAAAATTCAATTAGAAAACACCTATACATCCTATTGTTTTGAATAAACAAATGTGTCACGTTAATTTATTGATATAAAATATATTATCATGTTAAATAGAACAATTATTAAATTGATGGCACATGAAAGAGATTTATAAATATTGAAAAATGGTGCATATACTTGGGTTGGGGGAGAGTTTGAACCCCAAAAAAAGAATGAATAGTCATTGTTCTTCATGGAATGATCCGACGGGGTGACGTGGTGGGATTAATTGATCATGGTATCAGCCGAGTACATGCGGTGCGTTCATGGTTGAATAATATGTCGCCTAAGGGTGTAGGGCAGTTGGTTGTATCACTAACAAAACACCATAGCTAATGCCAAGAAAAATGGGCATTTGTATACTAAAATTTCTAAATTCCCTTATGATTTCACCCTAAGTCGTGGTAAAACTTTGTTAAGAATAATGATTTTGTCTGCTCCATGTTTGAAATTATAATATAGATGGACACATATAAGATTGAATTATGATGATTAGAAAATTTATTTATAATTGAATGATTTTGAGAATGACATAATAATTTGAAATATTTATATTTGATATATTCAACACACAAATATTATTTATGTTCAACATACATATCTTTCACCGGATACAGTATATACTCCCTCTTCTTACTTTCAATCTTACAGAGAAATCCTAGTTGCGAATTCGTGGATTGCCTAACGTTGAAATTGAAGAACCTAGTTTTGTTGGACTTTTTTGGGTACTAGTTTTCTTTTGGTTTTGAGGTATTAGTAGATCCAAATGGAAAAAAATTTTGTAACTATTTTTGAAAACTTTGTATTATATTTATTCCGTTTGAGATTTAGATATGATTTTAATTTATTTAAATTGAGGACCACCTTCTTTTTATTTTTTAAAATTATGTGAAAATTATTTTTGATAAAATAGTTTACGATGATTTGGATTTGGATTTGGATTTGGATTTGGATTTGGATTTGTTGAGTTAAATTGGAAAAATATGGATAGATATTGATGAATGTCTTGCGGTACTTTGATATACGGGTTAAGTTTACTTGTATTTCGAGGTAACACTAATTATTGGGTGCTCAATATGAGAGCCGGGGCATGACGATTGAATCGATTAAAATGTAAACTTTCAATTTAGTACTTAGGCAAAATCCTGGAATCGAGGAGATTCAATTTTGTGCAATATTCAACTAACTGATTTTATACATGTATAAAAAATTTCCTAGTGATCTTAGGAGCCAAGCAGAGTTGATTTTGCTCTTCAGTTTCCTTTTGTGTTTCTTCACTTTGCCTGGTGCCAAGAACAAGCCTGCGCTTCCGAGTCGATCAAATTTTGATTTTATATATGATATATAATAGTACTCTGGCCATGTTTAGAAATCTAAATTTTACTTAATTCCCATTAATTTATTTTTATTTTATTTCACTTATGATAATAGATATTTAGATTTTCTATAAAAGTACTTAATTTTAATTAAATTTAGCCTTAATTTTTTTTAAGCCACCCACTTTGTATTTGTTATATATCACCGGTATTCAATAACCCGACTAAATCCAATTTGAATTAGGTACTTAAAAGAACCAAAATCTTCTAATATATGTTTTCTCTATACATAAAACTATGAATCCAAAATTTTAATAATTTAAAAACTATTACCGTTAAATCACTGGATCAAGTAGCCGTTTATAACCCCTTTGCATTTTCTCGCTCGTAAGTTCTGATGTTTCAAAATTTGTAGAAGCTCTGACCTCAAAAATCTACTACAACAAACAATAAAATTATGTATGCCAGTGATTAAAACAATTGGGTCAAGGATTTTTTTTTTTTTTTAAAGTTATATTAGTGCCACTGTCATCTTATCCATCCAGTCAAATAGTTCCAAACCTACCTTTTCTTTAATGAACATAATGACAACGGTTGATTTGTGCCCAAAATATATATATTTGTCAAAGAAAATATTTTCTTTAACTTTTTCTTCTTCGAGTAAATATGCATTTTATTAGACACATTTCAACACTCAATATTGACTGGAAAGTATACTGTTATTGAAATAAATACCTCTCTGTTTTTCACTCATAAACAACAATCTTCTCTCCCACCTTATGTATCTTTCTATCGGAAAGAACTAAAAATTCCAGAGTTTTGTGTCTTGAATGTGAAAACTGTGTACTCACAAATATGGTAGAAAATGCAGTCACTGGTCGCACTGAAACTCTTTTCAATAGGCAGATTTTCAATTTTGGTTGCAATGACATGTCCTGTGAGCCTCTTCTGATGCAAATCCAGGCAGTTTCCCGTAGGGATCTCTCACAATCAGCACCATATATGAAACTGAACTAGAACATCCTCAGTGGTAGCAGAGATATATCGGTAAATGTTTCCGGTGTTAGAACGGGATTTGCAGCTATATGGCCAGAGAAAGGCTCTTCTGGCTTCCGAGATTGTGTGGTTTTATTTCCCAAGAAGCAACATAGTCAGCTTCTTCTGGAAGGATGAAAGGCAATGATATCTCACGGATCATCAAGTCCCCACAAAATGGGCATTCACCGGCTATGGCATCATCCAGCTGAGACCGAATCTGCAAACAGGATGAGCAGTATGATTGAAATCCATATAGATAATTTTCAAGCGATAATTTATAGATCAATAGAACCTCTTTATGGTACAAAAGGTAAACATAACAAGAACCATTTTTCTTTACCATTCAATTCCTTTTTTTTTTTCTTCCTTGGGGTGTAATTATAGTTACAAGTACTACCCATCAGAGGCGCACAAAAGTGAGAAATAGAACTCTTGCCCACATGCAAGTCCAAAGATGGCATAGGACTTAGGTGTCATCCAGATGCTACAATGATTATACTTAATGACAAACAGGAAGATGATACAAACCTTCTCAACAGGGTTCATGGTAGGTATGGTTTCCTCCTCAGCTAATCCGCCATTAGATTCCTTCCTGAATTCGCTACCCAGTAATGTTAGTTGCTTCTGCAAATCTAATATGTACTCAGCCTGCATTATTGATGTATAAGTGTGAGGGAAAAATAAAAGAGAAGTTACTCAGCTGATAGATTGTAAGATTTTATGAAGATAATAGATCAAATTCAACTCCAACTGTAATGCCCAAGACTAAATTTTGAGCAAACACACCACTGGAGGGCCAACCAACAATAATAAATGCTAGTTTATTAATTGCATTGATGTAATCAGTCCCTCAAGCTTTCTGGTCCTTTGATCTTTAAATCCAAAGGATCCCCTTTTGAAAGGTCAGCTATCCCCCTAGTAAATTACTACTCCAGACACCGTAAATAGCAATTAAAGTCCTCATGTAAAGTTTGCTAAAATCAATATTGCATATAGGAATCCAAACTGATGATTCATTCATCTATGCGCAATATTATTTTTTCTCTGGTAAGGCACTGTGATGTTACTTGTCTAATACAGAATCCTTTTTCCACCAAAGTTTCTGCTAATGAGGGTAACATTTCACAGTGATAGACAGATTAGCATTAATGCATTGGATCAGACAGGATGACTTCAATCAGACTAGGAGGTGTGCAAAAAGGAAGCATTCGGAACATATTTCTACCAGAAAATGAGGAAATATATAGAACTCATGGAATGGCCAGGTTATAAAAAACACAGCAAAAACTTACCTGAGCTCGGTGGGTACACCTAGTCACATGGGCAATAAGACATTGAGCATGAAAGGCATGTCCACATGGAAAGACATAAAAGGGTGCCATTGGTCCTACTGCTGTATAACCTCTCCCCATCCGCTGGTCTGATCCCATGTTCAAAATTTTCCGCTTGCAAACCTGATAAGCAGCTGAGTTAGAATATTCAATAGTTATGGAGAGATGAAGTCAATATATGGAATTCAATCTGCTAAAATAAAGGTAGTTCACTGAGAATTCCACATGTTGTTATGTTTATTGAAAGATGTATCCTATAGCAACAACCAGTTACTGAAAAGTTGCAAACCCCGCATTCCTCGTCACGATCGATTAAAGCATATCTTTGGGCAAGTGCACTAATATCATTTCTAATGTTGTCTGCACCATGTGTTGCATCATTCATCTCCTGTTTCAATTTTTCGATTTGCTTGTTGTAATCCTCTAAAGATGAGCAAATTGCCTCCTACAAACACAAGAATTTTGTATCCAATCAGCCCATAATAAATATGATGAATGCAGTTATCAACGGTACAAAATCATACGTCACAAGCATCCAAGGAATGTGAAAGCTTCATGACCACGCACTGCCCATGCATGAAGCACTACCAAAGTAGAGTGCCCTACGATATGGCCTAAACAACTTTTGAAGTCCTTATCAACATACTCTCTCTAACTGTCGGTGTCTCAGACAGTTGGACTTCAGCTAAAAGATAAGATCACTGGTGGTATAAAATTTTATCATGAACTTTTTCAGCTTTTGTACTAATATTTTGTCTACGGCTAGCCTCTACCTAAATCTAGACATGGGACAAGTGTTAGCGATGAGTAAGAAAGGAACAGAAGGCTGGAGAAGAGCTTTCACGAGAACTCAGATAGCTAATTTCTTAAAGCGACAGAATTCCTGTCCTTATCCAATATTTCGTTTTATTTTTTTGTCTTTTTCTTCCCCTTAGGGTTTAGCATATCATGCTGCAAAGTTATGTGAAGGAAAACCATTTGCACTTACTATATGTGATGAATTGACATTGACTGGTAGTAATGATGATTCCACAGAACAAAATAATTGTTCACAAGAGTGCTTTAGGCCATTTTGTCAATACCTTCCTTAGTTTATTTGGTTTGTCGAACAATAAGTTTATTTGGTTTGTCTAATAATGCTCTTATTGTCAAAACAATAAATCAACAAACTACATTCGAAGATATTTGTAATTTACTCACAGAAACAGCACTCTTAATTCCACGCCATTGGTAGGAACAAAACAACATTAAACTCATTCCAAGGTAATAAGATCTTACCTTGAAATCATCAATCAGTGCAAAATCAGGGAAGAATGGTAAAATATCCTCAATTTTTAACAAGCCATCAGTCTCCTTAAGAAATGCTATTGCCTTTCGTATATTTTCCCTTTTGGTACCCTTTTCCTGCTCAATTACATGCTTGGCAATCATAAGCCAAAGCTTCTTCCTCAAGTCTTCATCATCCTCAACTTTGTCAGCTTCAGCCATAGCAAGCTCTGGGTCAACCTAGTGCATGTAAGGCATAAAAAAGAAAATGATATTGGGGACTTTTTCAAATCTATATTTAATTGAAAAAATTGGTGAAGACAAGCATGTACAGAATTATTATATTATGCTAAATTTAGTGTGCATGAATATAATCTACCACAGAAAAGACTCACATAAACTAGTATATAAGATTTCTGACATGAACAGTCCATCAGTTTTCAAAGGGCAGACTATAATGTAGAAAGAGCTAAAATACTAATCAAATGAAACAAAATACTACCTGTAGGGCAAGAGCAACTGCCTCCTCATGCATGGACATCATACTGTATATGTGGACACAAGCGCGCATACGTTTTTCCTTTAGACAAAGGCGCAAGGCATATTTAGGATCATAGAAGAACTCAGGGCCACTGGCTCGTCCTTTGCCAAACTTGCATTGTAGAAAGCGTAGTAATGCACTATCATCCTCCTGATTATAATAAAAAAAGAAGCAAATTTTAGTTTGAACATATAATTCTACTACTTTACAAAAATTAAAATTGAGAAGGATATGAAAAATTCAAGTCACAGTATTCCAAAGATGTCAGGCAAATAGATATCAAAACCTCAAGTTGTCATTGGTCTGCTACATACAATATTTAGGTTCTGTTTCCTAGCACCCTGGATTTAAAAATCCAAAATAATGGCCATAACCAGCAGTTTTAACAGCCATTAAATAGGAGAGCTTTAGGGATCCCTTCTAAGGTCTTTAGGGTAATTGAGATGATCAATGCTGTAACACATCCGCCATTAAGGCCAATATCAGTGCATCTGCAGCTATGCAATCTTAATCCCCATATATAGTACATGACATATTTGGTTAATTACGAGCCAGAGAATAAGGAAAATCAGAAAGATTGAGCTTCAATTCCATGTGGAATTGAACTTGGTCAAAACTGGTGCTACTCAAATCAACTAAGATTGGGAATATATATATATATATATATATACAAATCAACTAAGATTGGGCATACACACACACACACACACACACACACACACACACACACACACACACACACACACACACAAGCAGATTGGGGTCTGGAAGTTAATGATGTAAAAGTTTGCTTTATAAAGAGATGACTGCATATTGACTGAGGACACATCATCCGACCAAATTATATACAAAAAGGCATATTTGCTTAAAATGATAAAAGTTAGACATAAATATCTCAAAAGATAATTGTTTGTTGCATGTCTGAAACTCAACTTGCTTGGCATACAGTGAGAGTAACAAATTGTGGACGCCAGGATCCTCATTTTGCAAGCGATGTACACAAAACTCTAAATATTTGATGACTTCATTGGTTTCATTCCTGCATGTTTTTTCTGTAATTGTGAGAAACAAGAATATGATGTCTTCTGGTACTAAGAAATGTGAAGAGACAATACAGAAATGTGAAGAGACAATACAGACAAATTACATCTAAAACCTCATTATCATCAAAAGAACAAATTCAAGCATTTCATTAATGATCAGTCTTACATTAATGTCCCGGGATACTGAAATTTTGTAGGTTAGCTCTTGATCCTGGCCCACACTAGAAACAGAGACTGAGAAGAGCAAAAATTGACATGACGAGTCGTAAGAAACCATTTAGAGCACGGGATGTTAACTACAAGAATGGATACTGTTTATAGAGTAGCAATGACAAGCTTAGGATTGCAGGAACAAGAGTCTTGGGTGTTGGAGATTAGATTAATCTTGAGTAGATTAAGTCCAATGACTTTGGAAATCTTCTCGGTATGTAATTTTAGAAATATCTCCAACAAGGACCACCACAGGCATTCCTTGCTTGTTATTTCTTTTTTCCTTTTCCTTGGATAGAAAAAGAACGATTATATTAAGAAGAGAAGAATCATACAAGGAAGATAAATGAAATAAGCGATCCTCAAAGACCAAAAAAGGAACAAAAACAATAGTAAGGAAGGATTTCTTTCCAATCTCTTTTCAAATTTCTTAAACTATATTCTTTAGAGACCCCCTCAACAGGATGAGCCTGAGAAGCATAAAATATGAATGCCCTAACAAGAGACAAATCCAAAGAATGATTTGTGAAAATCTAAGCATTTTGCTCCATCCAAAATTCCAAATACACTCTGGTAAAACTAAGAGAGCACTTTTCCAGAACAAGGATGCATCTGTCCTTTACTCAGAGCCTCTGAACTTTGACATAAACAACCAAGGCGCTCTTCTAAGGCAATCTCACTGACCATCAAGAAAGCAAACAAACAATTACACATCTCCTGTGTGACATGACAATGTAGAAGCAACTGGTATCTAGTTTCACAACAAATATATCAAACAACAACAACAATAACCTCGACCTTAATCTCAAATTTTGGGGGTACGTCACTTCAAAAACAAAAACAGAAAAAATGAAAAAAAAAAATATATATATATATATATAAAATAAAAATAAAAGTAAATATAAATATATAGAAACTTAAAATGGCAAGTGAGGTGATATAAATTATTCGGAATCTCCTATGCCACTCATTCTTATCTAAAGTCATCTCCTTAACTAAACCCTTAAATATCATATCTTTACGGATAACTTGTATTAAAGTTTTCAACGGTCTATTCATATCTTTCACTAAATCTCCTATATTTAAGTTCTCGGTTCTCCTAAGTGATTTGTCTTTGGGTTTTTGTTGCACATGTCCAAATCATCTCAGGCGATACTCTCGTATCTTATCCACAATTGAACAAACTCCTAACTTAGTACATATCTCTTCATTTTTAATCCTATCTTTTCTATTTTTACCACATATCATTTATTATGACAAAAATGTAACAGAACACAAATATTAGGAGAGAGAACTCTGAATGGTTTCCTTTGCAGCAAATCATTTATATTGATTTCATCAAGCTCCATAGATCACAAAAAAACCTTAGCCTTGTTCCATATGAATTTAGATAACAGAAATGAAGGAGAGTCTAAAAGGCACAAGACATGGTTGAAAAAAGATTTGCAGAAAAAACACCCAAACTATCAAGATTCCAAACTCAAGTATAAGGAGCTCAAAAGGATGGATTCATACACAATGACAATATTTTAACATCAGCATAGTGAAGCAAGGATCACTAACAAAGTCGATGGAAAGCAACAAAAGCCAAGAATCCTCAATCCAAAGATCCTCTCGAAGAGGATAGGAGATCCACCTCTAATTTGAAAGATGTCAAAGACGAAATACAATATAATGCCAAGAAATGAATTTCCAAGGACAACAACGAGTGACTCCCATGCCAATCTTGGCTTTCCATCCATTCTAATGTGACCATACTTGCATTTGAAGATGTCGTACAAGTATACGATTGATAATGCTATAAAAGTTGATGCCAAACTTATTCCAATATCGGTTAAATATTTATTTATTTAATGTTAGCTTATTCATTGAATGTTATTTCCATATTTCTAAAAAATATATATTCTATAAAATCGGTTTTTATTATATAAAGAAATACAATAGCATATGTTAAATTGATATGTGGTATGATAACCAATTTAACAGCTATGGTTTCGGCATGTTTAAAAAGACCACCAAACGCTCGTTAGAAGAAAGTATACAAGTTGAAGGTGCACCAAGAAAAGAGAAAAACCTAAGAAAAAGATAGGAGAGGTGATTGACAACTGCTAACTTAACTAGTGACATGGTTTCAATAGAGCTGAGTGGAAAAGACGGATTCATCTAGCCAACCTCAGCTAAATGAGGACGAAAGCTTAAGTAAGCTGAGTTGTAAAAAACAAGGGCATTGAATTGTAATTAAAAAGTTTATGTCAAATAAATTAAATTAAAAGAAGGAAGAAACAAGTACAAATGGAGAGGTACTTTACTTAGTATGAGGTTCACTTGAGTAACGCATCATTGCAGGAATCAGTTTTCTCGGATTCAGATTTTTGGTAGCCATCCATGACTCTACAGTTTCATATGCATCAAGAATGATGAGGTCTGGAGCGAACTTGTACTGCAAATTAAGCCTCACACATTAATTTCCAAAGGTATGACCGAATCAGATTGAAGATGAGATGATACACACCACAAGGTGATAGAGCAATACAAGCAGTACCAATTAGTGCAAAGATGGTAGATAACATTGAATTAATGACATTAGTGAAGTTGACGTAAGCATATGAGGATACTTTAACCACATGAAGGAAAGTCCGTAATGAGAATATCCATCCTTCATGTAACATTCAAGCTAAAATGTACCTGAAGATCTATACGAACAGCAGGTTTCCGGAGCACTTCCAAGGCCTTCTTTGCTTCTCCTTGCTAAATCCAAAACCACAAAGGTAAACCATAAGTTTTAACACTAAAAGTGAAATAATCAAATTTTTTCTTTCTTTGTTTGTTGCATATTACAGTTTGAATGGCATATCCAATATAAACTCAAAATTGGTTTACAAACTCTTCATATATGTGGTTGGAATATAATTTCAAATATTTGACTGTTTGTTATACTTCTTAAAGTTATTGTAGATATTTGTAGGGATATGCAAAAGGAATTCATGAAATTAACCATGAATCATCTAAAGATAAATATGCATGGAATAAAAATCCAATCCAAATAAAATGGAGAATGCACATCAGCATGGACAAAAACTGTGTACCAGCCATGCATGCATGAAACCAAAACCAATCCAAATGAAACTCCAATCCAAGTACGAAACACCAGATGCAAATTGTTGACAACGGCACAATAGAAGGCTGCAATTACTAAAAAGTGGATGAAAATTGTTGATGCAGGTTATACCCAAAGTGTCCGATAAATTATTCCAGTTAGAATACTTCACAAGACCTTCAAAGGCTAATGAGTAAGCCACGTTTCCACAATATCCTTCACTTTAATTGCTGTGGCATAATTGTATCTCCACTACCAATTAGTCAGGAGGGTAATGGTTGTCTGATGGGCTTCTTTCCATTAGTTATATGTGTATGGTAGGTGTAAGACTTACTAATGTCAAACATATCATAAGCCCAACATGCATAAGCCATATTTGTCTAACCAAGTGGATCTATTGCGACTGATGGTAACACTGCAAGACACTCACATCCCTATCACATTTGTAGCTACAGATTGGCTGCAAGTGATTTTAAAACTACCATCTGTTATTAAAACCGGACCGACCCACTGGTCAGACTAGGTTGACTATCGACCCATACATTCTATGGGTCAGTTCATAAATTGGACCATTTATGTTGTTAACCTGTACAAACCCGCGGGTCGATAGTGGGTTGACCAACAACCCATGTGAGCCACGGGTTTTTACAAAACCCATGCATAGTTATTACAACTTATTGGTTCTCGTGTTGACTTTTGTCCTATTCAAAAATAACTCAAAGCAAAAAGAGAAAAAACACCTTTCCAATGACACTATCTCAGAGTCATAATGATCAAATTTTTCCCATTCAAAAAATGGAAAGTCTCAAAGGAATGGGAAAAATTGTAACGTGTTCCAAAGACTCGTAAAGAAAAAAAAAAAATCAATCTCTCAATAGTGATGCCACCACCCTATTTCTCTTTAAAAAAAAAAAAAAGCAGAGGTTGAAGGAAATTATGTATAAAATATATTTTATAAATAATATTTGGGAAAATATCTCTCTATCAATAAAGGTAGATTTGGAGTCATGGAGGAATTTTCATTTTATAATGTTTATCAAATATCATTCATACTTCAATTTAAAATATATATTATCTTTTAAAAATATTGTGATTAATTTTTTATATTTAAAAAATACAATTATATATATTTTTATATTTTAAAATAATAAAAACAAACAGCAGCTGAACCGATGGCCAACGGTTCAATCAATTAAATCATAAATTTCAAGACACGCAGGTCAATGTACGAGTTGGGTTTAATAACTATGCTACCATCACTATATTTTTACAATTGATGTGATGTATTTTCATGAGATACCTACTTGTTCAAGATTCCTTCATAATTTACTTAGGATCTTCATGATTCAAACGCCCCCCCCCCCCCGATTCAAGCACTGTATTAAAGGATGTAGGATGTCTGAAAGACAAAAGGAAGATTTAGTTCATAATCAATTATGATCTTTCTTCTTTCTTCTGCTATATATATAAAACATAACCTAAAAAGCAAACATAATATCTAGTAGTTCAGTGTATTGAGAATGGAAGAGACACATATTCTCTTGCACTTGCACTAGCACAAACTTATGGAACTTTGCAAGGTCCAGCATTCCCTTCATGACAGGTTAACTTGAATGGAGCTAGTGTTTGCAAATGCAGCAAACAAGAAAATGTCAGACGTGCAGAAAGTTGAGTGGAGGTATGTTAACAGGATCAAATGTTTAAAGGAAAATATTTATCATAATTTTGTAGATCAAATGTTTAAGAAAAAGATTAATCATAATTTTGTAGCTGACAAAAGTGCATAAATCAACTTTGCCAGTTTAGCCGGTTTATTAAACTTCTCCGCTGAAAAAATCAAGTAGAAATGGGCAATGAAAATATAAAAGGTACAAATAAGAATCCAATTCTCAGCGATATTCGTGAACACAAGTGACTTTTAAGTCGTACAATTATGCAAAATTTTTTACAGCCATACAAGATCAGATGAGCTTTATGTGGTGCAATGTTGACTAACTGAGAAGTAAGAGATCAGCGTAGCATTTGAGCTCAACCATAACAGCTTTTAATAACAGGAAGGAAATAAAAGAGCACCTGAATGTAGTGGTGAACCACGATTTCATACTGTTCCTTCAAACATGCAAAATATACCAACTCATCAACCCTACCATAACTGCAAGAAATTGAAAACATGAGATGGCAGCCGACTCCCACATGGCATCACATATTCGAGGAGAGTAACGGGCTAAGATAAAAAATATTGTGACCTAATGCATAAGCAGATGCAGCAAGTGGATTTTTTTTTCCCTTTCAGACAAGCTGCATGTCACAATACCATGCATTCCTCCTTTATTACCTAAATTCTTAGATCATAATGCTAAGATTCGAAGTGTCTCTAAGACAAGAAATATCAGAGAGGAATCTTTGATAATATATTTAATAATAGAGAATGATCTCCTATAGACAGGAGCCAATATTACAACTTAACGGATTGCTTATTAAAATAGTATCTTGTTACCATATCAAGATACAACACTCGGAATTCCAGTGATGAACAAGATAGTGTTCTTAACAGGTAGGAAATTAAACAGATGATCAGCCTATGGGCCAGATCCAATATTTCAAATTCTGAACCTAAAGACACTTGATGAGGATCCCACAATTACTACCAGTATGGGTAGGCTAAAAAAGTGATACCAAAATGACAAAAATTGACTATATCTTTTGAGAAAAAGTAACTAGGCTCGAGATAGAGTAATGGCCCTAACAACACTCAAAATTAAGAAAAAGCTTTCAGCATGAAGAGATTTACTTAGTTTGTCCACAGGATACAGGCAAAAAGATATATAGAGTTATATAAAAGGCATATATAATATGACCCTTGTTGTAAGAAAAATTATACCATAGACATGTAGGTACCTTTTCTTTTTCCAGATACAAAGATTACTATTCTCTGATATTCCATATTTTTTATTGGATGACAATGACCTAGAAAATGAATAGACTCATACATTACAGATATACTCATTTACCATCATGCTCCATCCATGCTTTTCTTTCAAAGTAAGGTCACCGGTACAGGATGAAATTAATTTGTGACACTTCAGCATCACTAATAAGGATGAGCATTTTGTGCACTCATCTAGCTTAAAAGACACAAAAAGCCAGTCCAAAGTTTCATATCTCTAATCCATAGACCAGATAACACAGAGAGCAGCAAGCACCACCAAATAACCAATTAACCTACTTTCTTCTCTCCCAAGTTGGTCATAATTACGTCAAACCACAATATATAAGCAATACTTGACTACAATATCAAAGGGATTGATTGGACCTTTGGCTTCCTTCTATCGAATCATCAGGATAACCCAATTTTCTATACAACTATAAACAAACACAGAAAAAGAAGCAATTCAGTATTATAGACAAAAAAAAAAAAAAAAAAAAAGATTCCCAAAAAAAAAACCAAGAAAATAAATCAATAAATTCTAACCGCAGAAATCACCTTTCTAATAGTTTCATAGTTGTTACTTCATCTAAAACATCCTTTGAGTCACTAAGAAAAGCACGAAATTCCTTTATAAAAGATTGGTACTCTGAATTCCGATTCTCTGAAGCTGAATCATCTTCCAGAAGCAACCGATTGATCTAAAAAAGGCATTATAAGACATTATCAACTTCAAGGGCATCAAAGTGCTCTGAAAATATTGCACAAAATAGTCAACAGAACCCTACATAAAAAATGGAATATTTCGAAGCACAAAGGTCCTTTGTGACAGAAAGACTTCCTCTTCCTATTTTTATAGTGTTAGGCTGCAGTTGCATGATCATTTGTTAATGAACTTTTCAAGAGTAAATCAGAAAAATTCTATTATTGCCTGATTCCTGAATATGGCATGTACAATAAACGTAAACAAAATAGAAACAGATTTATAACAATTTTTACATTTAAATCCAGCTGGCTCCTTTCAAATGAGAACTAGAAACATGTCCCGTGAACCCTGTACTTTGGCACATCTTTGATCTCGGACAGTGACTATATTTAAGGATGAAAGGACTAAAGAAAACAAGCCAGAGAATAAAGTTTCTTAAAAATTCATTGCGGTCCTACAACATCATATGAGGCATTGAACTTAAGATCATTTGAATTCAAATAAAAGGAAAAAAAAATAAAAACTAAAAAAGAAAAAAAAAGGCCCAATCATCAATCCAACTAGACCAATATCTCTCCTTGGCAATACCTCCTTTAAGAACTAAAGATTAGGTCACTCAAGTAGGATTAGAAGTAGTGTGTGAAGACAACGTTACATAGATCAAATTATAAATATAGCCATCAAGAAATGACCTTAATGGGAAAAGCCATACTGGGTTAGGAAGCCAGTTAATGAGGGCTTCAGGTATGTCCAATGGACCTGGAAATGCCAAAAGAGAATGGTGGAATCAATGTGCATGGGTTCCACTAATCCCATGGTAATAAAATCTGTAAGTTGAACTCAAGTTTACTACGCTGTTATACTTGTTAATGATATGCAGAATTTAAAACATGGGATGCCTCCCTTTGTCAATTCAACAAGGGGAAATCATATGGAAAAGTATTTGGATCCTACCATAGCGGGCAAGCACAATAAACCCCTCGGAGAAAGGGCAAAGCCATGTAGGAGTGAGCACTAAACAGAAAGCAATAGGCATTTATACTCATGAACGGGTTATGTTTGGTGGCTTCAGAGAAGCCACCAACTGGCATATCCCTCCAAGAAGAAACGTTGTCAATCCCTCCACAAGGAGCTAATCATGCATCCAACAAATAGCATATTGTAAGTATGCTGTACATAGCATGATCTTTTACAGAATTGGCAAGTTTTCTGTTTTTTCTTATAGCAACCTCCAAAATGTTCAACAACAGATTTCCCTCATATACTCACTTAAAACCACAAATGGATATAAATAAATCAAGCTAGTGCATAATAGTAGGCCCTAGACATGGACTGGAGGGTGCTCTAGGTCATTTAGGCTTAAATAGTATGCCCAAGAGCACAAAATTATTCACTGGTATACAACTCCAAAACCTGCTCTCATAATACAATAATATAATAGAGATCGAAAATTCCTTCTTCAATGAGAAAAGAAAGATAGAGGAAAACCTTATCCAAGTACAATTCAGTGGCCCATGTAGAGATCATGGTTATTTGACATTTGTCATCTTTTGCAAGATTATCAAGTTTCCGCAATAAGAAAGTTCTCAACGCATCCTGTAAAGAAAAAGATTTCATAAACATCTACTGTTTTTTACTTTAAAACAACTCCAACAAGCAAAATATCCACTTATATGAATAAAACAAGCAAATTGATTGCAGTGATCTAACAAGAAGCAAGTAGTAGATAAATTCCCATCCAACCTGGTTCAATAAATGCAGAAAATGAAAAGGCAAAGGAATAGTAAAAGAAATAAAATAAATGAAAAGATAAATAAATGAGGCATGATAGTTGGAAGGGGACTGAAAGAAAGTCCATGGTAGTGGCATAAGGATACAGAAGCCAATACAGTGAGCCAGCCTTCTAGTTTATATCTTTATAACTGTTGTACATGTTTGCTTGTATAAATAGGGCTTACCAGTTTAATACATGTATTAGATTGACAATTAATCTTCAAAGTCAAAGCCAAGAAAAGAAATCCAAAAATAAAATGACATGAATTTCTGATGCAGGAAAATTATGATGACGGTGCCAGTGGCAAAGGAATATTTCAAACCTACATATGGAAAAGCATGAAATATAGACTAAAATACCTGCTCATTCACACTGATAAACCTCAAAGTGATTTCTTCAAATGATAATACATAGTTAATCTGCATAATGCAACAAGTGAATAAGTTCTCCTTGTGTAACAATATTCATTACATAAAGTTAACTAACATAAGACACTTGCAGCTATTACTTGGAAGACAACTTTGCAATGTTAATCAGATAAAACATGTTACTTGATGGCAACAGCCAGTTATGCGTGCTACATTGTGTCTGATTCTGTACCGAAAGTGGTACACAAACAAATGGCTAATCAGCACAAACCAATCCCCACAGTAGTCGTAATATGACGGCAGAGCGCTATAGTTACTTGAACTGAGAAGTAATAAAAAATGACTGGACATTTATGAAAACAGCAGTTTCGAAAGAATCGAGCTCTATTACTTGGCTATGACAAGCATAAATTGTTTTATCCATTAAACTCAGAGAAATGCCATATCTTCTGATATGGTGGATGTGACCTGCTTGACCTCACAATGTTGACCCACATATATCGGCTTCTTCTCTGTTTATAACCATGATTATAGTTGTATAATAATAAGATTCATTAGTCCCCAGCAGCATAATCACAGCACTTCCATTCCTTCCAAAAAAATCTCTTTTGGTAATTATTCATTATCGGACAAGCAAAAAAAGGGTCATTTGCAAATCAAAGGAGGGATAATAATTATCTTTGCCAATAGAAGCAGCAGCAGCAGCTTCGTTACGTCTATTAGAGCTCTTTATTATTTTCAGAAGAGAGGATTTACCTTTGCAAAGAAAGAAGCGGCTCTAAGAAAATCCTTGGCCAAGAAAGCAGCTTCAGCCTGGAACATAGTGGTTTTTGTCAGATTCTAGTGACAGAAAATAAACCATAGTAACATCTACCGTGCAGATGACTTTAGAGTACTTGAGCACAAATCACAATGACAAAATCTATGACTGATGATCAACAACCGAATAGCAGTTCCTAAATCAATTTAGCCGGGAATAAGATATATTTCACCTAAAGAAAATTTCCACAACCTGTGTTAAATATACTTGGTCTCTCTGGTATGAATCACGACAGTTAGCTAAAGCTGAAGCATAATCCTTTAGGTCAAGGTAAACCTTCCACATATCTCTGCCCTCATCATTAACAGATACCTATATTCGAGTCAGAAAGTCAATTGAAAGTACACAAAAGCAAGGCAGAAAGTCTCCAATGCAATATGCAGACCTGGAAGATAGAATTTTGATCATATGCATAGAACAACCCAGCAGAGGCATCACTACATAGTCCCATAATACCCCTTGAGCTAGATTCTGGAGTTCCGTCAAACTGGAGTTCCTCTATGATCTGCTCACTTATTCTGTTGACAACCTAAGAATGACATAAAAACAATTAAAAGTTTTATGGGCTAAAAAACAGGAATGTAAATTTGTAAATCTTTACCCTGGTAATGTGTACAATATCTTGATTTTCAGCATCTCCCATAAATAGGCGGTGCCAACTCAAGGGCCGGAGATGACAAGACAGGCATTATGCAGGAAGAATAAGATAGAAGAGATACTAAATGAGAACGCACCTTAACCTTACTGCCAATGAGAAGCAAGAAGTGGAACTCAGATACAGCAAGGGAACTTGGTTTAGCTGATTCAGCACCTTCACCTAACTTTGCATAGGGCAGAAGAGCTTTATTTTCCACAAAATTTTCATCTCCATCAGATGAACTAACAAGAGTTTGCAGAAAAAAGTTTAATAAGCAAGATAAGATTGCAAAAAAAATGAATTGTGCTTAATACAGTTCAATATCCTTAGCTACAAATACAACTATTAACCCATTCCCTTGAACTAACCATAAACCAGTATTAGTGCCAAAAATAAGCACAAGTGTCTATCATTTTGATTTGTCAAGCCAAGAAGTAGAAGTCATAAAAGTATATCCTCCAACCTATGTTGGGCTCCAAAATTTAGACCACCGTGATAGATGCCAGCTCCAGAAAGCCATGCAAAATGTATTGCCCTTCTCTGCTTGATAAAAAAATGGAGCTCGCTGAAACAAAAGCAAAAGGTGCACACCTCAAATCCACCACACAAGGTGAGAAAAGAGAGATGCAGGTCCACAATAATGAAATCCAGGAACCAATTTCATTTAAAAAAATAAATCAACAATCAAGATAATGTGATCCGATCTCAGAAGTCTGAAATTGAAACTGTGTGGGATTCAGAAGGAAGTAAAAAATTGTCCGTGTTCACCAAGTTTGGAACATATAATTACAAGTTCGCGTCACAATTACAATTCAAACAAGGCAATAATAACTTCCCTACAGCATATCCTTTGAAGAAAAAGTTTCAATGATTCTATGACTTGGTATCATGTGAGAGACTTATTTCTTCTTAATGAAGAATACATTAGAAGTTATTTAATAATTAAGGCTTTAGAATAGTTTCTATTATTTAGTTTGTTTCTAGTATTTTATGAGGTTTTTTTATATTGTTTCCATATTGTTTTAGGGCTTTGCCTATATATTAAGGCATTATGGTTTATTGAACGTTATGCTTTTAATAATGAATTGATCATAGATTACTTTCTCTCCCTCTTGGCCACTTCTCTTCTCCACTTCCCTGGTTTCATCTCTCTCTTCTTCCCCTGCTTCTCTCTATTTTCTCCCATTCTTTCGACAATACTTCTCAGTAGCACCCTAACTCCGCATGTACTAGATATGACCTCAAAATAACAGGGGTCAAGGTTGGCCAGTGAGACGATGGGGATAAGCTTCAACGTCAAGAGGGCCACACCAGCAATGCATACCTTATACCACATAGATGGTATTAATGGCATTAACTTAGGAGGTTACACACTCAAGCTGTTATGTTCTGAATATCCATGTAAGTGTACCCAGAAGATGGAGCCTGTGATAGATGATAACATTGACAAATAATATATGAATGCTGACAAATAATGAACCCATACGCAAAGAAGAAACAGAATGTCATTCAGCTAAACCAATCAAATTACTGAATTGTGGATGTCCACACTAATAGGGTCTTGGAGAAATTTAACACATACCTACATGCAGGACCATACTCTTATGTCTATTGGAAACATTAAAAGAAAACCAGATACTTATGAGCATAACAAAATTAAGCCATGTGAAATAGATTAATACAATAAGGGCACACCCGGTGCACAAAGTACTCCCCGACTTAGTACGGGGATAAGGGGAGGGTGGACATATATGTATGCAGCCTTCCCCTTGCATTTTCTATAAAGAGACTGTTTCCACGCCTCGAACCCGTGACCTTGAGATCACCAAAGGAACAACTCCACCGTTGCGCCAAGGTTCGCCCTCAGATTAATACAATAGTGAATCAAAAACAATATTAGTAAAAGAAGTAAATACACACACACATATACAAATACTACTCTTCACATTCAAATCAATATAGATTATACTTGCCTGTTTGGTATTTCCCCAGGTAGTTCCATAAAATGCACTGCACGATCCAAATAACTGGAAAAGACAGTCTAAGACAAAGGGGAAAATGATTGATTTAGCATTACAAGTTAACTCTAGTAGGTGGAGGGATCACCAAAAATAAAAATGCTGCTTTGAAAAGAATATGACAGTGATCAAGGGTAAAATCATACTTTGAGATATGAGAAGTACAAATTACATATATTGGCATTGCACTAAAAAGTTTGGAACCTCGGCCACAATTTTTAGATCCCTCTTATTCAAATCATCCCTAAGTTTTAAGCATTCCAAGTTCACATAGAATGTAATTCCTAAATTTTAAACATTTCAAGTTAATGTAATAGGACCTTTGGATCACGCTCTGAGGGGGAATTTGGTCTCTTAAAACCTCTATTTTGTCTTACTCTATTTACAGCATATGTCAAATAGGGCAAAAGAGTTTGCACAAGAAATGCATGGTTCCATTACCAAACTGAAATTTCCATTAAAATCCCATAAAGTAGTCATTATCCCTGTAATGTTTAGGTTTGGAAAAGATTTTAAAGCAAAAGCTCTCATTTGCCAAAGGCCCCCTTAGCCCATCAGGAACCACAAGAAAAGCCTTCCGACTGACTTCCTCCAAAAAAAAAAAGGACAAGGAAAACTAAATTAATGGTTGCTTTTTGGCAGTTCTTAAGCCTATTAGAAGAGGTATACACCTTCATGGGATCTAATCCTTCAAAGTCCAACTGGAGTCTCTACTATGAGCTCACAAAGTGTCTATGGATGCTTTTTTGACTACCAAGTCTTGCATTTGACAAATGCAAGATAAGCCCCATAATACTGGAGAAGGACGGATGTTTTAACAATGTGGATCAATTTGGGACAGAAGATAAAAGCAACTGCTTTTTTAAAATTCATCAACTCAAGCTATGAGATATAATCCATTGAAGAAAATATTATCTCAAGGATAACTATAAAATGTAGCTTTTATGACTGTAGAGAGACATTAAACTACACGTGTCCTGCAGTCTAAGATTATCTCCTGCTAATAGCCCTGAGATAATGTTAGATGGCACACTTTTCTGTCTAGCATATTCTCCTATTTACGCCGGTTTTAGCATCTAGATTCTAATGATACCTTTTTCAGTTAAAAATAATTGCAGTTATATTTTAAAAGGTGGCCTTGACCTTAGTAGAAGCCACTTTTAACATCATTAAACCAAACTACACAAAACCTGTTCATCCTGAGCTTATGCCCTTGCTTTCTCATAGTTAATAAAATATAATTCAATAACACTAGATATATTAACATTTTTTTATCTCAGATAAAATGTTGGCTCTTAAAATGAGCAGAAATCCTAAGGTCTATTCATCGATTATTCTATTAAAAATTCAGCATCCAATGATTGTTGCATGGATCACAGACACAGGACAACATAGTTTCCCTATTCATGCTTGTATCTGAAGACACCACCAATTCACTAATGATACCCCACAATAATGGATCCAAATTTATCTGATGACCCAAGTCCAGGATGAATAACTTATTGATTTCCATTTCCCATATTAACAGCATCTATACAGAAAAACAAGAGTTCAGACCAAAACTTACGTCCAAGGAACCAATTCCAGTGAAAGAATAAAGTCTTGTAGGAGTGACAGCCATAATATAGTACCGAGTTCCATTGCTTAAAGTGGCTGTTTCCATCTGTAGAATATGAGGTGAAAATCAGAAACAAAAAAAGAGGAAGGAAAAAAAAAAAAAAACCCGAGTTCGCTCATTCACTAGCAATGAGTTTATATATCTAAACTCATTTCACTTTAACAGAGATAGAGATTGTTAGAATTAGAGATGCTTGGAGATGCTTTGTTCTTAAATTCTTAGTACAAAATCAGGCCTTCAGTTAGTCCAAATATGTTCGTGGCAAACCAGAATTTCTTCAAAATACTACAAACAATCTTCACTTCAACTCCAGCAATCTAATTGATAAACTACCTATTGAAAACTAGATCCACTATGCAAAATCAGAATGCGGAGAATACAATCACAGAGCAGCTGAATTCTAAAATTTCAGGAATATTTGAACTGCTCAAAGCTCAGATACAAGAATTCTAATACTAGCTGTAACTCTGGCAGTTCAATGTTTAGTCAGCTACTACAAGCTTTTCCAGGTACACTTGGCATAAGGTGAAACTAGTTTAAATAAAGGAGTTATACCTGCAGCCCCATGAAAGCCTCTGGAAGTTCTGTTAGTTCAAAAAGGAATTTTATGTACTTCTCCTTTTTATCCTTCTCATCTACAGCAATTTCATGAAGTTGGCCATTATCTGTGCCAAGAACAACTTCCCTCGTAGATGCTGCATCATAGACACAGAATAAAAAGGGGTAAATTTTATGCTAGCATTTGTAAAGCTGTTCTTGAAAGGAAAATATTCAAGCAAAAGGACAAGGAAGAGACAACCTTCAGTTATCTGTTGTCGGTTCCAGGAAACAGCATTCACAACAAGCCCTTTCAATTTACTCAAAACTCGTGGCTTGTTCCACTTGGCATGTATATAATAAGTTTCAGCACTATCATTACCAAGGACAGTAGCAATGCAGTGGCTTCCTCCAGGATCAACGAAAACTCTATGGACCGACTGCTCCCCAGCTCGACCAGCAGAGAGGTCAATATCTGCAGAGCCACTAAAGATGACATCATTAGCTCACAGCAGAACCACCCAGACAAAACAAGGATAGTGATGATAACTAATATCATGTTTGCTCTTTGCTGTCAACAAAAGAGCTTCAATATAATTCACACTTTAGAGAAATTCGGCTTATTGGCCTATATGGCAAAAATAAATAAATAAATAAAAAGTAACAAATACAAAACAGGTCATAGAATAAACACGTATAAGTTAAGATAGAAAAAGAGGGATAACCAATCCATTTAAAAAGAACTAATAAAAATAAGGCCAGAATTACATCACAAAAAAAACAAATGTCTCAAATCCTTCTTAACTAATTCCAGTGAATTATCTCTCAAATGCATAAGCCTAAAAACTGAAAATAAAAACAATTTCATCCCACTGTACAGAGGTGGGAACCTTAATTGAGATATTCCTTTCTAACTAAATGTGCCAAAACACTGCCCACTTGCATCCAACTTTCATGAAAGATGATTAGAAATATTACAGAACATGATTTAAGAGCCTGGGCAATGCAGCTTTTCTCAAGAGAAACCCTATATTTTCTTGTGGTCAATTAGAAAAGCATTTCCACTACAAGTTAACTAGAACTCAAACTTTTTAGAAAGCTCAATAATCGGTATAACTACATGGCACTGAGTTTACATTTCCTTATGTAATGATCTCTAAACATGGTTGAGTAACATAAGCACTGGTATCACTATCAAACAAGAAGCCACCTTTGAAATATACACTTTACCGAACTCAGTTCCATGGGGTTAGTTCTATGAATATATTTTTTTCTGCTTAACTCTATATTAAATCAATGTTTGGTTGAGTCAAAAGTTGTTTTACCACCTCTCCTATACCACTGAAACAAATGAAAAACGAAAATGGTAAGTTAAAAGTCATTGATTGTTGTGACAATGATGGGGTGTATCCTAGGAGCCTCCTTGATTTGTTTCTCATGAAATTTATAGGTCTTGGGTGGCAGAAGGATACTCGCTTGCTTCAAAGTGTGTTTCTAGCTATTCCTTGGTGTATTTAGAGATAACAGAACGCAAGAGTCTTTAGAAATCAGACCATTGACTCTTCTCTTCTATGGGATAAAATAATTTTTTATACTTCTCTGCGAGCTCATGCCTGATAGATTTATATGGATTATAGTTTAGAACAGTTAAGGAAAGCTGGTGTTCATTAATCTATTGTAGTCTTCTTATTCTCAGGCATGAGGAGTTTTCTTATCCCTTGGAGTTTTTGTACATTCTCTTATATATCTAATATAATTTTCTTTTTTATCCCAAGAAAAAAAAATTGTGGTACAGTCAATATCTACCGGCGAAAAAAGAATCGGTATTAGAGAATTCATATGTAAGGATAACAATGACATACCATAGGGATCTCCAACTCCAAAATCATGTCTAATTACCCATCCTTCGCTTGTTCCTAGAACAATGACATCATTTCCAGCAGCCATACATGTGATGACCCCACGCCCTTTTGCTGCATATCTTTCAAGAAGATCTACAGAGAACACCTGCCTTCCTGAATCCATTCAAGCAATCCCAACCCTATTTGAAGCACAAAAACAACAAAAAAATTGTTCAAGTCATGATAATTAAACCAATTAACCTGAAAGAACTCTGATTTTAACATAGGACCATTTCCTAGACCATCTGACTAAGCCTAAAAGTGGCAATGTAACACAAAATGGACTCAACACAACCTAATTCTATCACAAAGATCAAACGTTGAAAGAAAAATAAAATGATGAGAAAATTCCTCGTTACAGATCTGAAATTACCCAAGAAAAGATGCTGAGATGTAGATTGCAGACAATCAACTGGGGAATTCCGGATATGTAACATTAAATTTCATATGTGAGAAGAAGATGAGAGATGGTGGCCGTACATTTTGGAGAGAAAGAGGTCCTACTTGGTGAAAGAAATTCGTAAAGCTCAGTGGATTGAGAATCTGAGTGCCATGGAAAGTGCAGTAATTACTTCGATGAACAGCAAGGAGATGAGAGAGTAATGTTCGGTATTAAACCTTAAAAAAAAAAAAAAAAAAAAAAAATTTAAAACAATCTCGTAATAAAAAAAAATTCCAGATATAACTCTCATTTGTCGCGAATTAGATCCACGACACCACATGACAGCATCCGATTGGCCGAAAGCGATGTGTCCCGTCTTGAAGACGTGACAATTTCCCGCCTACGGCCCCTCCCTCTACTGCCTGCGGCACTCCTCTCTCCCTCCCTCACCCGCCCGCGGCTCTCTCCCTCCTTCCCTCCCTCCCTCGGCCACGGCTCTGCTCCGCTCCCCCTCCTCCCTACGACTCTCTCCCTCCCTCCCTCCCACGCCCGCGACTCTCTCTCCCCCGCCGCCCGTGGTGCTGTTACTCTCTCCCTCCCCCCGCGCTCCTCCGCTCTCTCTGCCCTTCGGCGGACTCCTCTCTCCCACTCTCTAGCACCCGCAGCAGACGGCCCCACCGCGGCAGACGGCCCTCCACTGGACGGGTTGTCAAAACCTCTCAAATTAATACCAATTCCCCCAATGTAAACAAACTTGTAACAATAGTGATACCAGATTGAATTCTATGAGAACTATGTTAACTTAATTCCTTAATAAATATTAAAATAAAACAGAGATTTATAAAATAAATTCCTAAATAAAAAATTAAATATCTAAAATTAAAAAACAAATCAATAATACAAAAATACTAAAAATTAGAGAAAAAATTTAATATACTAAACATCTGATCCAAAGGTTCACACATTTGATTGTTTCACCGATTATCGGTTAAAAAATATTATTTTTACGATTTAAGCATTTAACTTTAAATTTATTAGGATAGTCGTAATAAGTCTTGCGTTTTCATAAATTAATTGACCAAACTCAATATCCAATCAAAACTTATCATTAATCGACTGGACACGATAATATTTCATATCAATATAATGACAGCATTAAATTATGTGAAAACAGTTAAAATAAAATACAAATAACCAATATAGCCGTACAATTACTCGACTAAGTTCCATCGATTACTTAGATTAAAATGAATATCGGCAACGACACATAAATATAAATAACATATTTGCTACTTGTACTATTCATTCGTGACAATTACGGATCACTAAAATTCTGAATGCAGTAAAAACATCGATATTGAATTAATTTGTCAGATTAACCAATACCAAACATTCATAAAAATAAATCAAAAATCGACGAATATTTGAATTAAAAATGTAAGAATTTAAATAAAACATATAATCTCACAGTGAATACAATCAATGAAATTTCCCTTAAATCAGAAAAAGAAAACTAGCCACCACAGTGGCAATCATATTATTGAATAATGAAAAGAAACAAATGAACTAATGGAAAAGGAAAAAAATAAACTTAAAGAAAGAAAATAATGTGCAATTGTGATTGTTCAGTCAAGTGACCTCGATACCATCTATAGCAGCCGACAAGAGCACATTACACCATATATATATATATATAGCCAAGGTCTCCCAAAAGAGGTAAATATGTTCCCTTGATGCCCTAAATCTAGATTTAGATTTAGGAATATTCTTCTCTCAAAAATCCCTAAAAATAGGGAAATAAACAATTCTTTAAAAACAAATTACTTGAAGTAAATATTTTCTACTACAAGTAAATCTTTACTCTATATCTTCTTCCTTCATTTGTAGGCCCAATGCTATCTTAAACAATTTTGCTCCAAAAATGCCTCTTTGAGTCCATTTTGATCCAATCTCCATTTTTGATCCCTAAAAATAAAAAGACCATAAAAAACCATTCATTAGGGTATTAATCAATCCAAAACCATACTATAATATTAACAATAAAAATGACAATTTAAGCACTATCAGTTTTCCCCCACACCGAACCAATGCATGTCCTCAAACATAATCTAAATCAATAACTCATAACCATTATCTTTTTCACTCCTTCCCCTCATTTAATTCATCTCCAAACAATTCAAATCAACATATATCGAAAAATTCAAGCTAAAATAACAATTTGGGGAGCAAATGATCATAGTTTCATATTCTCAAAAGAAAATATAGGCATCCCATCAAACTCAACAATCTTATCAAAATTTAATGTATTAAGATCTAATACCCTCACAAGGAGTTCACTCTATATACTCAAAGTGTTTAAGGGAATTTATCAATAACTTTCAAAATCAAATCAAATCATGTCATTACCATAAATTTGCTTATTTATCAAATCTCTACCACCACTTATATGAATTTCAAATAAAAATTCAGGGATCTTTATAAAAGTTGTAACGTGGTTTGGATAAAGGTATGATAAAAAGATAAATGTAATGTGTAACAAATATATCAAAGAAGTATGTCAAGAATATAAAACCATTTCTTATATCTCATATCATGAAACACAATCAACGCAAGAAAGATAACATCTCATTTCGCAATCAAACCTTTACATTTTCCCGATTTCAAGTTCTGGGGATTTTTTTCTTTTTTTTCCTTTTTTTTCTTTTTTCTTCTATTTTTTCTTTTTTTTTTTCATTTTTTTTTGAAAAAGGAAACTAAAAGAGGATCAATGGAAATGCCGTGCATACACAATCCACCCCAACCATATAATCGATTTCCCCAAAAATAAATCCACAATCGAAGTATCTCATTCTACTTGCAAAAAACCACTCAATTTATACTCAAATCACATGCTTCTTTAATATAAGAACCGGAGAGAAGGTTAAACATAAAAAAAATGTTATGTGTTAATTAATAAGATTAAAGCAAAGAAAATGGGTACAAGCTCAAGGGGTTTCACTAGGGAAAATATATACATGGGAATGTCTTTTTTGGAAAGCTAAAAAGAGTAAACCTAAATGCCTCCATTATATTAACGCATGAATTCATTGATATGGTCTCAAAAAGTATAGTAAAATAAGTTATAGAATAAACATACTATGATTGATAAACACTCATTAAAAAATTTAGAGCAAAATGATAAATGCTCTTAAGGTTCAAAAGTTCACAAAAGTGTTTAACTTGTATCAAATCTATCACATTTTCAAATGACTAAATCATCAAGATCAATGAGATACTTTCAAACAATTATCCAAAAATAACCAATCACGTTTATCTCTTTCATGCATTTCAAACTCAAATTAACAATGCATACTAACTCAAAATTATTATCCGACAAAATTCAGAGAGTATGAAGTTTCAAAGAAGAATAAAAGAATTGACATTGGCACGAAAACCCTCCCCTATTGTCTTCAATGTATGCAAAAGATGAGAAATTTAGGCACAATGCTAAATAAACTAGTAGCAACACTCATAAAATCACCCTAATGCAACATATAAAGTAGAACAATGAAAAAAAGAAAAGAGAGAAAACTCCCCTAGGGTGATGATATTTGTTGATTTGAAACTGATGGTCTTTGCTGCTGTGAAGGAGCCGCAAGGGTGGGTAAAATTAGTTCGAGGATTTCTTTGTGGAGAAAATTGAGTTTGAAAATTTTAGGGTTTTCGATTCCCTTTTTTTTTTGGAAAAGAAATGTGGGTTTGAAATTTAGAGGTTTTGAATGAATTGTTGCTTCTATGATGAAATCATATAGTGTGAAATGGATTTGGAGTCTACTGAAAATCACGTGATCACGCCCTAAAGAAAGGACTGCTTCTGCCCATTATGAAATTGACTTCAGAATTTAGCGTGATCACGCCTTAACGCAATGACGTTTCTGTCATTTTTTTTTACACTTCATTCTTTGTCTGTCTCTTGATTTGAACAACTAAAACTCTTTGAATTCTCCTTCTTAGGTACCTAAAAAGAAATAAATCCATAAATAAAAGGACAAATGTTACTAGATAATACCCAAAATAATTAAAAACAACCTAAAATCAACGAAAACAATTTCTAGGAAAAATGTTTGGGTTGCCTCCCAGTAAGCGTAGTTGTTTAACGTCGTTATACTCGACGGTTTTCATTGGTGACTCAGTTTGATGAATAATCAGGGAATTTTAATACAACGTCCAACATTGTAAAGATAACCATACCCTCATGAAATATCTTCAATCTATGTCAATTCACTTTGAAGATCTTATTTGTGTCAAGATTTCTTATTTCAACTGCACCATGGGAAAACACATTAGTTACAACAAATGGACTAACCCATCGAGAACGTAACTTATTCGGCATAAGTTTGAGTCGGGAGTTATACAAAAGTACCATTTGCCCAACCTCAAACTATTTTCTCAAGATTAAACCATCATGAAATAATTTGGTTTTTTCCATAAAGATTCTCGAATTCTTGTAAGCTTCCAATTTCAACTCCTCCAACTCTTGCAATTGCAATTTCCTTGATGTACCGGATTCATCCAAATTCATATTGCAACGTTTGATCCCCCAATATGCCTTATGCTCAATTGGTGTTTTGAATGTTGTCCGATATGCCCATAGCGCATCATCTAGATGTAAACTCCAATTCTTCCGTCCCGGATTGTCCGTCTTCTCCAAAATGGATTTAACTTCTTGGTTTGAAACTTCAGCTTGTCCGTTTGTTTGTGGATGATATGCCGTAACAACCCGGTGATGTACTCCATACTTCTTCATCAGCGTTTCAACTGCTCGATTGCAAAAATGGATCCTTTGATCATTTATGATGGCTCGAGGGATCCCAAACCTGTTGAAAATGTTAGACTTGATAAAACCTACAACAATTTAGAATTGTCAGTCTTGGTGGCTTTTGCTTCCACCCATTTCGAAACATAATCAACTGTTAAAAATATGTAAGTATATTGATGTGTCATCAAACAACCAAAAATAAAATTACCTACTTCACTAAAGATGGATTTAGGGTGAGCAGAGTCGAATCTACAGGGAACGACGAATTTATCTCTTTCAAGGAAAATGAAAATATGGGGGGTTTGAGAGATTATGTAAGTCTAACAAAAATAAATAAATCAATGAAAATTAATTAAAATAAAACAACTAAATAATGTCAATTAAAAGAGAGAATGTCAATGAGAATAAAATCTAGTCAAATGAGTTATTTCCATATTGATGTATTTGATTGATTATCGATACAAAAATTACTTAATATTATGTGAATAAATTGGTTATAGCCGCTAAATATCATGAAACGACCAATCTCTCCTTACTTTTTCGGTAATCAAGATATCATCGTTAATTACTTCCCTAATCGAAAGACAACCCAAGAGATTTTCGTTGGATTTAATATTCCGACAACATTAAGATTTAGAGAAATCCAATTCTAATTAGTAAATTCCAAACTAAATTTATTTAAATTAGATTATCTAATCTCTTGACATAAATCCTACTGCTTGCGAGGCTATAAAACTATACCAATTACCACTCTATTAAAAACATACAAATCTTATTGTTTTTAAATGGTTGTAAATTATTTTAGGATTATTAAGTATAGATCTCTATTTAACAATTACAAAACAATCATAAACATTAAATATAGAGATTAAATAAATATTCACAAATATCAAGCAAATAAGTTCATTTAGATCTCACAATTATCATTTATCACGGTTTCAATAATTTTTTTATTAGAAAAATAAAACATGAAAAAGGAAACTCACTAAAATAAATAAAAAAAATAGAAAGAAGATGTTGAGTTACAATATTTCTCGGCTGCCTCCTTTTCCTCCAAATAAATGTGTTCTCCCAATCAATAATCCCAATCAATAATGAAGAATTACATTCTTTTTAAGGGTGTCAACTACAGCCCGAGAGGGTTGCACACCACTCCTCCAAAAGTTTTTCTAAATAATGTGTAACACTTTTATATATATATGAGTGTAACCCTAGAAAACTACTAAATAAAATAAAAAAAAGTAAAAAGTAAAAAGTAAACTTCCTAAAAAAAATAATATTCTAAAAAATTTACATTTTTAAAAATTTATTATCCTAAATATTATGAATGAAATAAAATTCTTCAATATCTCCAATTTCATTTCAATTTTCACATGATTGTGCATTGGGAAAGAAAATTTTACTATAGTAAATCTTTAAAATTTCTTATTTGCCTCTTGAGATCCACATGTCCACGTGCTAATGAAAGAGTATTACCGTCCAATTTTTCATACTTTATAAAATTGCTCCAATTTAGCTTGTTTTTCTTCCATTTCTATAATAAATCTCCTCCTAAATCAAATATCATAAAACACAAACATTAGTGTAATATTTATTCAAAAATAATACAAAATCAATCACAAATATTATACATATTTAAGCCCTATCAAATTCCCCCACACCTAGATGATGCTTGTTCTCAAGCATGTCTAACTCAAATAAAATTAAAACTATCCAATTAATTTTTTTTCTTCCAAACTTCTAAGCCAATAAATACCATAAAAGTTAAACTGAAAATATAATCGAAACAACAAGTATTTCACAGCTACCTACACTAAAACAACCACTAAATATCTCAATATTCTTTTATGAAATTCAAACAGTAAGATTCGATAATTCTCTCTAAAGGATCACTCAAATACACTCAAATGCACTCGAAAAAGTTAAAAAATATATATATATCTTTCAAATAACAACAGAGAATGACACTACCATATGTTTGCAAATATATCAAATTTTAACCATTTAAAAATTTGAATTTCATGCATTAATCTAAAAGTTTTTTATTTGGTTATAACGGAGCTTTGGTAAAGGGTAGGTAAGGTAATATCTGAAAGTTAAAACGTACCAAAGGCCATATATAACTAACCACACAATTTTTATAATATTGATCGATTTTTGTCTTAAGCAAATAGTAAACAAAAAGTGACTTCATACTCTTCAAATGAATAGGCAATAGTAAACAGTATACAAAAATGTCAAATATTTTCTCAATTTTTCATAATTGAAGTGTAAATAAATTTTCAATTAAGATACAACACTTCTCTTTCTCATCCATTTTTTTTTTCTTTTTCCCCTTTTTTTTCTCAAACGTACATCATCTCCATGAAAATGTCATCATCAAACTCTCAATCATCATCTTCTATTGAGACAAAAAATAAAAAATAAAACAAAAACCATACAATTAATTATATATACCTTTGGTACAAGGGTTTGAAACGAAAGCTAAAATTAAAGATTTAGGTATTGTATTGAATGGGTTTTATGGAAGAAAAGGGGTAAAAACTCAAATTGGGTTAACTACAGGTTTATGAATTTAGGGTAGGGATTTTTAGAAAGTAAAAAATGAGGTAAAATATAATTGTCTTTGTCATTTCAATGTATGAAAACCTAAAATGTAGTCTCAATATGCATAACAATGCAAGTTCTAGAATGTGTAATTCAAGTGTGATAATCACTAATCAAAAAAATATTTTCGAGTACAAAAAATAAATTTACTCGTTTTAGTCTCAAAACTTCACTTTTAAATGGAATTTGTGTCAAATCTTTGCATGCTCATCATTCAAAAAAAACTATTAAATACATGAGTAACCATTTCAAGCACAAAAGCCATTGATACAAACCATTTTTCATACATCTCCAGCTAACCAAATATTATACATCAACTAAAAAAATTCAGAATTTTTTTTTCAATTTTTTTTTAAATTTTTAAATTTTTAAATTTTTAATTTTTTTTAAGAAATAAAATTTAAACTAATGTAGTAAAAAAAAAAAATATAGTGTCAAAAATAAAGAAAGAAAATACCAAACATCCCCCCTTCACCTAAATCATACATTGTCCCAAATGTATACTCAAGTTAAGAGAGATAAAGAAATGCATAAATAAATCAAACAAAATAAAAGAGAAAAGAACAAAGAAATAAAAGAGGAAAATTAGAACAATATTCCCCTAGTGTAGAGTGAAAAATGGAGAAACAATTCCAAAGAACTCGAAAAAAGAGCTATGACGTGGACACGCCGTAATCATTAAGCATTCACTCCATTCTTGAGACTTCAAGGTAAAGAGAGAAACCCTAAAAAAATAAAAGACAAAATGTGAAAAGTTAAGTTTAATTGTTTCTCTCTCTCTCTCTATTTTTTTTAATAGAAGTGAAGTGTGTTTAAAGTGTGGGCACACCTTAAATGAAGAGTGCTTTTGCCCATCCGTGAACCCCTTATCTCTTTTTTTTTTCAGAAATGAACTTAGTTTAGGGCGTGGACACGCTCTAATCAAGGAGCAAGACTGTCCATGTGATCTTGTGTGGGCAGAAGTGAAGTTGGGTTAGGGCATGGGTACGCCCTAAATCTAGAGCAAAGCTGTCCCTATACTTAGTGTGAGCAGAAGTGTTAGGGTGTGGGCACGCCTTGACAAGAGTCCACTTCTATTTTTTTTTTTCAAACCTAAATCAAGGATCAAGCCAATATAAATGAGAGTAAATAAACAAAGATAAAAATAAATAAATCATAAAGAAAATATTGGATTACCTCACAATAAACGCCTTTATTTAATGTCTTTGGCTCGACAAGATCTTCTCGTTTCAACCTCGCTTAAATATCGGTTCAGTCCATTTTGACTTCAACTTGCCGGGCATGAATTTTAATCTTAAATTAAAATAAAGGACTTTTTTACCTACCATGAATTGCTTTCGATATGAGAGTTTATCTTGAAAAAATTTGTCCCATTGTGCAAAATTTTTTATAAAATTCTCTTCAAACACAAAATCCAATTTATTTTGCACAAAAGAGTCATGAACAATGAAGTACATCTCCTTCTCATTATCTTGCTCCTTGGAATATGCCAACCTACCAAGAAAAGGAGGAGAGATAGTTAATTTCAAATTTGAGTTGTTCGATTCCTCACTTACCTTCGTAGCCGATTCATTCAATATTGATACTTTGTTTTGTTTGGCCTCTTTATCTTCTTCAGTTATCGATGAGTTGTCCTACAATTTCCTTTCATTCTTGACCACCATAACACTTTTGTTTTCTCTCTGGTTGATCTTTACTTGAGAGGGTAGCTTCCCATTATTTTTCTCCATTCAACTCATGGTCGTTGCCAATTACGACACCTGATTTTTCAAGTTTTGGATGCTGGTTTTTGTCTCTAGCTGAAATTGTTAGTGCTGTTAGCCAAAATTTTAACAATCTCTTCTAGAAACATATCTTGATTCAAAGAGGGTTGCTGGGATTGAAATTGTGGCTGACATTGTGGTTGTTATGGGAACTCTTGTTTCAAATTTTCATAACTGAAGTTTGATTGATCCCACCATCCTTGGTTGTAGATATTTGAATATGGATCATCATAAAAAATGAGACATTTATCGGTTGGATGATCCATCTTTGAATAAATTCCACAAGTGTGTACTGATCACCTTTGTCCTATAATAAAATTACACATACGAGAAGTTAGTTCTTTCAATTCTTGACCAAGGGAAAAATCACTTACCTCGTTGACCCTCTTTGGAACTTCTTACCTTATTCCAAATTGTTGGGCATTGGCTGCCATGTTTGAGATCAAATTTCTCGCATCATCGGGTGTCTTGTTCACCATTGCTCCTCCACTCGCACCGTTGATCATGTTCCATTCCATTGGGGGTAGACTTTCATAGAAAAATTGGATCAACTGTTCTGGAATCTGATGTTGAGGACAGCTAGCACATAGTTGTTCAAATCTTTTCCAATATTCATATAACGTTTCCCTATTGTATTGCCTTATTCCACAAATTCCCTTTCTAATAGTAACTGCACGGGAAGTTGGAAAAAAATTTTTTAAAAACATTTTCTCCAAATCAGACCAAGTAGTAATAAAACCAGAAGACAAATACAAGAGCCAATCCTTGGCCTTATTTATCAAAGAAAAAGGAAAACTAACAAGTTAAAGTTGTTTTTCGGTTAACCCCTGTGGTCTCATGGTGGAACAAACAATATGGAGCTCCTTAAAGTGTTTGTGAGGATCCTCTCCTGCAAGACCATAAAATTTAGACAATAAATGAATCAGTCCAGATCTTAATTCAAATGAGATTGTAATATTGGAAAAATTAATGCATAAATGTTGTTGATTAACTTCAGGGGTTGCCAACTCCTTTAAAGTCCTTTGGGCTGCCATATCCTCGTGGTTGATGTCCTTCTCTTTTAATCCCTTGACAACTTTCTACAAGTTTCCTACAAAGAGATAGTCTTGAAAACAAGGAAAAAAATTTAAAAGAAATAAATCACTTAACACCGTTCCTCGACAACGGCGTCAAAATTTGGTATGTCGTCAAACAAACAAAAATAAAATTACCTAGTTCACTAAAGATAAGTATAGGGTGAGTAGGGTCGAATCCACAGGAAACGACGGATTTATCTCTTTTAAGGAAATTGAAAATATAAGGGGTTTGAGAGATTATCTAAATTTAACGAAAATAAATAAATCAATAAAAGTAACTAAAATAAAACAATTAAATAATGTCAATTAAAAGAGATAATATCAATAAGAGTCAAACTTAACCAAAGAAGTTATTTCCACTTTGATATATTTGATTGATTATCGATACAAAAATTACTTAATATTAAACGAATAAATTGGTTATAACCGCTAAATATCACGAAACGACCAATCTCTCATTACTTTTTCGGTAATCAAGATACTATCGCTAATTATTTTGCTAATCAAAAGACAATACAAGAGACTTTCATTAGATTTAATATTTCGACAGCATTAAGATTTCGAAAAACTCAATTCTAATCAATAAATTCCAATATGGATTTATTTAAATTAAATTATCTAACCTTTTCACATAAATCATATCGCTTGCAAGAGCATAAAACTATGGCAATTATCATTCTATTAAAAATATATAAATTTTACTATTTTTAAATGGTTGTAGATTATTTTAGGGTTATTAAATATAAGCATCTATTTAACAATCTCAAAATAATCATGAACATTAAACATAAAGATTAAATAAATATCCACAAATATTAAACAAATAGGTTCATTTAGATCTCACAATTATCATTCATTATGGTTTCAATAATTCTTTGACTAGAAAAATAAAATATGGAAAAAAAAAAACTCACTAAAATAAATAAGAAAAATGGAAAGAAGATGTTGAGTTATAATGTTTCTCGACTACCTCCTTTTCCTCCAAATAAATGTGTCCTCCCAATCAAGAATGAAGAATTACATTCTTTTTAAGGCTGCCGGCTACAGCCTGAGAGGGCTGCACACCACTCCTTCAAAAGTTCTTCTAAACAATGTGTAACACTTCTATATATATATATATATAAGTGTAACCCTAGAAGACTACTAAATAAAATAAAAAATGTAAAAAGTAAACTTCATAAAAAAATTAATATTCTAAGAGATTTATATCTTTCAAATTTTCTTTTTCTAAATATTAGGAATGGAATAAAATTCTTCAATATCTCCAATTTCATTCCAATTTCTTCTTGATTGTACCATTGGGAAATGAAATTTTATTACAGTAAATTTTTAAAATTTCTTGCTTGCCTCTTAAGATCCCCATGTGCTAATGAAAGAGTATTGCCGTCTAATTTTCCATACTTTGTAAAATTGCTCCAATTTAACTTGTTTTTCTTCCATTTCCATAATAAGTTTTCTCCTAAATCAAATGTCATAAAATATAAATATTAGTGTAATATTTATTTAAAAATAATACAAAATCAATAACAAATATTATATATATTTAAACCCTATCACATACCCACAAGAAAGAGGAAAATGATCCATAAAATCAATAGCTCATATATCAAATATTTGACAAACAAGAATAGGATTTTGGGACATCTCATTTCTATGGGACAAATTACCTGTCCTTTGACATTTATCACAACTCTTACAAAACCAGTAAGCATCCTTAAACAAGGTGTCCCAATACAGTCCACTATCTAAAACTTTCTGAACAGTTCTTTTTGGCCTAAAATGTCCTCCACAAGCATAACTATGGTAAAATGCTAACATTGATTTATGTTCATTTTTCGGGACACATCTCCTAATTATTTGGTCAGAGTAAAATTTTCACAAATAAGACTCGCCCCATACATAATATTTTGTCTCATATCGAATTTTTTTCTTTCTAGACTTACTAAAGTGATTAAGCAAAATACGAGTAACCAAATAATTCATAATGTCTGCATACTAAGGGGTCATACCTTTTAGTGAAACAATTGCTCATCAGGAAAAATTTTGGAGATACGTAATGGTTACTCTTTCCTTACCAGCCTGCTTAGATGATCAGCTATAAGTTTTTAGCTCATTTTCGATCCTTGATTTTCAAATCAAACTCTTGCAGCATGAGTATCCATCTTATCGACCTTGGTTTTGACTCCTTTTTTGCCAATAGATACGTCAAAGCTGTATGGTCAGAATACACAATCACTTTAGAACCAAGAACATATGATCTGAATTTATCTAAAGTAAAAACAATTGCTAAGAGCTCTTTTTCAGTGGTGATGTAGTTGCATTGAGCAGCATTCAATGTCCTTGAAATATAATAGATGACGTGGCTCCTCTTATTAATCCACTGGCCCAAAACAACTCTTACAACAAAATTGCTTGCATCGCACATGATTTCGAAAGGCAAGTCCCAATTAGGTGGTTGAATGATTGAGATTATGGTCAGTAGATGTTCGAGTTTATCAAATGCTTCCTTACATTATTCCCCAAACTCAAAAGGTACGTCTTTTTTAAGTAACTTGGACAATGGCAACGCAATCCTTGAGAAGTCTTCAATAAACCTGTGATAAAAGCTTGCATATCCAAGAAAATCATGTATTTTCCTAACATTTGTAGGGTAAGGTAAGCATTTGATCAAATCAACTTTGTTTTATCTACCTCTATACCTCTAGAAGAAATCGCATGCCTTAATACAATGCCTTCCTTCACCATGAAATGACATTTTTCATAATTTAAGACCAAATTCGTTTCTATGCATTTTTTTAGAATTTTTATCAAATCGCCTAAGCAATTATCAAATGAACCTCCATAGACGGTGAAGTCATCCATGAACACTTGAATGCATATCTCAATATATTTAGAAAATATGCTCAACATGTATCTTTGAAATATACCTGGGGTATTGCATAGACCAAAAGGCATCCTCCTAAAAGCAAACGTTCCAAATGGGCATGTGAAGGTGGTATTCTCTTGATTTTCTTGTGTGATCACAATTTGATAATAACCTAAAAAACTATCAAGAAAACAAAAGAATGATTTCCCAGCTAATCTCTTTAACGTTTGATCAATAAATGGTAGAGGGAAATGATCATTTTGAGTGGCTAAATTGACCTTTCTAAAATTAATAACCATTCGCCACTCATTTTGCACTCATGTGGGTATCAATTCATTGTCTTAATTTCTTATCATCGTGATCTCCGTTTTCTTGGGTACCACATGGATTGAACTCACCCAATTGCTATCGAAAATTGGGTAGATTATTCATTCATCCAAAAGTTTTAGGATTCCTTTCATCATCACTTCCTTCATGGTTGGGTTGAGTTTCCTTTGTGATTCTCTCACCGGTTTGGCTTCCTCCTCCATGAGAATTCGATGCATACAAATTGAAGGACTAATTCCCTTTATATCAGCTAAAGTCCAACCAATTGCTATCTTGTGTTTCTTTAGAACTTGGAGTAACCAATTTTGTTGCTCATCCGTTAACTCCTTTGCTATGATCACAGGCAAGGTTTCTTCATCACCTAAGTAAATATACTTAAGATGATCTGGCAAAATCTTCAATTCCAACTTTGGGGTCTGCAAAACAGAGGGTAGCATTTTTATGAAAAATAGGTAATAATGTACCTGAATTTAATGACCTTAGTTGTGGTTCCAATATTGATTCTGAATTATTACAAGTCTCAGTCATCTCTTCCTTAATGTTCAATTGTACATCCAATTCAAGGAATATGTCATTTTCTCTTTCAAAAAATTTTTGCACAGTTGAATCAATGATGTTAGCAAAGCAAATTGAATGACTTTCATTCCGGTACCTCATGGTTTCAAAAATGTTGAATTTAACAATTTCACCATCAAACTCGACGGAGAGAGTACCCTCATTCACATCTATTTTTGTTCTTGCTGTCTTCATGAATGGTCTCCCTAGTACAGTGGTGCTGAATTTGTAATAGTGTCTTCCTTCATTTTCAAGATATAAAAATCTGTTGGAAAAATTAGCTCGTTAATTTGTACCAAAATATCTTCTACAACTCCTTCTAGATATACAATAGATCGGTCAGCTAATTGAATAACCACTCTAGTTTCCTTCAAAGGACCTAGGTCTAGAGCAATGTAAATAGAATATGGCATGACATTGATTGATGCTTATTCTAATATGGCACGTTCAAACTCTTTTGTACCAATGACACATGGTAAGGTAAACATATTTGAATTTGTACATTTTTAAGGTAGAGATCTTTTAATAATAGCGGACACATTTTTTCCCACACTTATTTTTTCGTCACCTCTCTACCTTCTTTTATTTGTGCACAATTCCTTCAAAAAATATGCATATTTTGGAATTTGCTTAATGACATCCAACAATGGTATGTTTATTTTTACCTTCTTAAAAGTTTCCCAAACCTTTTTTCATAGTTTTCCTTTTTGGATCTCTCTAACCTGCTGGGAAAAGGTGACACAATTGGGTTAGAATTCATCGGAGAAAGGGAATCGGATTTTACCTTAATTGGACTTTCATCTGTGGTCTTATCCTTTTCCTCTTCATCATTCTTTTCATTTACTTTCTTCAGTGATGGTGGGGTTGATCGCAACACCATTGCACTAGCATTCTCCTTAGGATTTACTACCATTTGTGAAGGTAATTTCCCTAAGATTCGAGCCTCCAAGTTGCTAAGCGAGGTTTCCAATTGAGTGAATTGATTTCCCAAATTCTATATACTCGCTCTCGTTCCCTGTTGAAATTGTTGAGTGTTAGTTCCGAGAGCTTTCACTGTATTCTCTAAAGGCATACCTGAATTAGAAGATTGTAAAGATTGTGGTGGTTTTCTGTTGAAGTGTTGGGATGGATATCTTGTCTGTCCTTCTTGATTTTCATAACTCAAGTTTGGATGATCTCTTCATCGAAAATTGTAATGAGTAGAATGAGGATCATATTTTCTTTGAGGTTGACCGGGAAATCCCCCTATGGTATTTGCTTGATGAGTGGGGTCCTCTTGAAGTGTTGGACACATATCCGTCGAATGTTCAGAAAATGAGCATATCCCACAAACCTTGGTTGTTTGCATTTGTCCTACAGCCAACTGACGAACCAAAACAATTAGTTCAGAAATTTGATTTTTAAGGTTTGAGTGACTTATCTCATTGACACGTTTTGTGGCTCAATCTGCCATCGCCCCAAATTGTTGAGAGTTTTTTGCCATATTTGAAATCAATTACCTGGCTTCTTCAGGCATTTTATTTACCAGAGCTCCTCCACTGGTTGCATCCACCATACTTCTATCCGTTGGTAGAAGTTTTTCATAAAAATATTGTATCAAAAACTAATCTGGTATTTGATGATGTGGGCAACTGACGCAGAGTTGTTTGAACCTCGCAAAATATTCATACAGTGTCCCTCCGCTAATCTGTTTGATCTCACATATATCTTTCCTAATGTTGGCAGTTCTAGATATAAGAAAACAATTTTCTAAAAATAATCTCTACATTCCATTTCATGTATTGACCGAATCGGGAGGCAGATAGTACAATCAATCTTTCGTCTTATCCTTTAGGGAAAAATGAAAGACCCTTAGTTTGATTTGTTCCTCGATCACGCCTTGATGCTTCATACTCGAACAAATAACATTGAACTCCTTCAAGTGTTTATGTGGATCCTCACTTGAAAGACCACAGAAAATAGGAAGTAAATGAATCAAACCAGATTTTAGTTCGAATTCTACCTCAAGAGCTGAGTATTCGATGCACAATCTTTCAGAGTCCTTTCACGATTTTCCATCTTTTCCTCTTTTTCTTCAAAAATAGATCTGTCACAAATGGTTAGATCAATCTCTAAATTCACCCTTTGACATAGCTTACCTTTCCTTTGTCTGGTCTCCCTTCTTAAACGACGAGTAGTTTTCTTAATTTCAGGAATATATTCCAATTCATCTGCCTGAGAAGAACGTGTTATAAAATAAAGAGGTTAGTAACAAAAGTTAAAAAAAAGCAAACTAACAAATTAAAATAGCTTCCCTGCAACGGCGCCAAAATTTGGATGGGTTATCGAAACCTCTCAAATTAATACTGATTCCCTAAATGCAACAAACTTGTAGCAATAGTGGTACAAGGTCGAATCCCACAGGAACTATGTTAATTTAATTTCTTAGTAAATGCCAAAATTAAACGGGGGTTTATAAAATAAATTTCTAAATAAAAAATTAAATACCTAAAATTAAAAAACAAATCAATAATGCAAAAATACTAAAAATTAGAGAAGAAATTTAATATGCTAAACATCCGATCCAAGAGTTCACACATTTGATTGTTTTATCAATCATCAATTAAAAAATGTTATTTTTATGATTCAAGCATTTAATCTTAAATTTATTAAGATAACCGTAATAAATGTTGCGTTTTCCTAAATTAATTGATCAAATCTAGCATTCAATCAAAATTTATCATTAATCGACTGGACATGATAGTGTTTTATATCAATATAATAACAGAATTAAGTTCTGTGAAAACAGTTAAACCAAGATATAAATAATCAGGATAACTGTGTAATTATTCGACTTAGTTCCATCGATTCCTTAGATTAAAATGAATATCGACAACGACCCATAAACATAAATAACTTATTTACTACTTGTATCATTCATACATGATAATTACGGATCACTAAAATTTTGAATGCAGTAAAAATATTGATATTGAATTAAATTGTCAGATTAACCAATATCAATCATTTATAAAAATAAACAAAAAATCGACGAATACTTGAATTAAAAATACAAGAATTTAAATAAAGTATATAATCTCACAGTAAATACAATGAATGAAATTTCTTTTGAATCAGAAAAATGAAACTAGCCACTCATAGTGGTAATCATATTATAGAATAATAAAAGAAAACAAATGAACTAATGGAAAAAGAAGAAAATAAACTTAAAGAAAGAAAATAATGTGCAATTGTGAACCTCTCTACCATCTACAGCAGCAAGCAAGAGCACATTACACCATATATATATAGCCGAGATCTCCTAGAAAAAGTTAATATGCTCCTTTGATACTCTAGATCTAGATCTAGATCTAGAAATATTCTTCTCTTAAAATCCCTAAAAATAGGAAACAAACAACCCTTTAAAAACAAATTATTTGAAGTAAAAATTTTCTACTATAAATAAATCTTCACTCTATATCTTCTTCCTTCATTTGTAGACCCATTGCTACCTTGAACCATTTTGCTCCAAAAATGCCTCTTTGAGCCCATTTTGATCAAATCTCCACTTTTGATCTTTAAAAATAAAAAGGCCATAAAAAACATCTATTATGGTATTAACCGATCCAAAACCATACTATAATATCAATAATAAAAATGTCAATTTGTGCACTATCCCCCACCGCAGCAGACCCCCCAACCACCCCTCCCCTTTTTCTCTCTCTCCCCTGCAGACTCCTCTCTCTCTCACTCCCGCGGGCACTCCCCCTCCCCCACGACACTCCTCTCTCTCTCTCCTCTCCCCACGGCACTCCTCTCTCTCTCTCCCCCAGTGACACCCTCTCTCTCTCTCTCCCTTGTGCCACCCCTCTCTCCCGTCCGCTGTCATGGGTTCCAATCGCGACATATAAGGGTTACAAATGGAAATAATTTTCCATCAGGTTTGTTTTAATTTTTTTTTTAGGTTAGATACATACAAAGCTCGAGATCAAATGCTCCTCAAACTTTCTTCTTGGCCTGTGTTTTTGGACAGACAGATCAAATGATCACTTTAGTCCTTTTCATTTGATCCTAAATCCTAATGTTTTCTCAAAAAAAAAAAAAATGACATAGCAACTTGTCTAATTAATTTGATTTAAACTATTCTTATTATTTAGCAAACAAAAAGTTAATCTTGTTTAATCAAAAGAGAAGATATTTTTCTTTAGATAAAATTTAAAATTCAATTTTTAAGAATCAAATTGGGAAGATTTACGGGATTATTTTTCAGAATATTATGAAAAAATTCAAAAAATTATTAACTTCTAAAACTATTAATATTGAGGTTCGGCTTTGAAGTCAATTTTGCCGATCTCGACATCGTAGTTGTCTGCATCCGCGAGATTTTAAAAAAAGAAAAGAAAAGAAAAAAAAATTGAGGTCGATTTTGCATACCTATACTTTGAAAGATTCCTTACAGAATGAGAAAGCTAAGGATGCGTTGGAAAGCTGTTGAGCATGTGATGAACTGATTAAAGCTGCGCAAAGCTGTATTGGAAACCTCGACTTCAATTTTTTTACAAAAAAAAAAAATATTGGACTGTCAAATACGAGCAAACAGGAAGCCAAGGTCGGCAAAACTGACTTCAAAAGTCAAGATTACCAATCTCGAAATCAATAGTTTTTGAAGGAAAAAATTAGCCATATTTCTATAATTTTTGAATTTTTTCATAATATTCTAAGAAATAACTTCAAAGAAAAAGTGATATTCAGCAACACGTAGAGATGCGATTAGACCAATTTTGGCCTGGGGTAATAGTAATCCAGAATTGGATCGACCTATTACAATAATCGGACCGATCCGATTCCTTTCTTTGAATTGAATCAACATAGAACCGATTAAACCTAGTTTCCATGACCAATTTTTTTATTTTTTGAAAATTTTAACTTTAAAAATTATTGAACCGAATTGGTTCGACATAACTCGGTTCAATAGGTTGGGCCGATTCCAAGCAAATTTTTTTTTAATCGGCCCAACCCTACATGATCTCAAAACTGCAGTCCAACTAGCCTGCGTTTCCTTAGTCCATCTAGAAACTGGACCGAAATCGGCCCGAACCAGAATGGAACGGTCCCATCTTTGACGGGATGGCACTAAAGATTTTATTGCTTCTATTATTATTACTAGGAGGGTTCTGGCCGCACAAGATGTGGGCCTGACCTAGATTTTTATTTTTTTTGTGTATTATAAATATAGAAAGAAAAGAATGAAGTGTGAAAAAAAAGTAAAAAAAGGAATAACAGGAAACCGGTAATAGTGGAACAAAAAAAATGAGTGAAAAAAAGAAGGGCGAATGGTGAAAAAAAAGAAGTAAAAGAAGAAGAAGAAAAAGAAACACAAAAAAAGTAAAAAAAAAAAAAAAAAAAAAGGAAGGGTGAAGAGTGAAAAAAAAGTAAAAAAAAAAAAGAACAGAAGCAAATTGTTCCTATCAAAGGTGGCAATTCCTCCCACCTTCTCCTCCCCATTTGTATTTTTAGAAAAACTTTCAATGGTATATAACTGTACATGCACACAGATTTTTTATCAGAGTGTATTTTATAAATTAAACAAGCAAAATATGCCCAAAAAACATAATGACTCGAAAAAAACCAAGTTACATCAAATGGCATCAAGAGGAAGAGGGACTTCCAAAGAGAACTGTGAAAACAGTGAAACTCACAAAAAAAAGAACTGAAAAAAAAACGAAGAGAAGAGAAGAGATGGATTAATAAGGAAAAAAATGTGAAGAGTGAAAAAGAAGTTACAAAAAAAAGAAGCAAAAAAAGAAGGGTAAATGGTGGAAAAAATTAAGTAAATAAGAAAAAGAAGAAATAAAAAAAAGTAAAAAAAAAAAGAAATAACAAATTGATAACAGTGGAATTCAAAAAAAAAAAAGAGTGAAAGGAAAAAAGAAAAGTGGATGGTAAAAATAAGTTAAAAAAAAAAGAAGAAGAAGAAGAAAAAAAAAACTCAAAAAAAGTATTAAAAAAAGGTAAAGGGTGAAAAAAAAGAAGAAGAGTAATTGGTAAAAAAAAAAAAGACAAGAAGAAATCCAAAAAAAAAAGTGAGAATAGTAGCCAACTGTTCCCATCCGAGGTGACAGCCTTCCCATTCCCCCTTCCTACTTGTTTCTTTAGAAAACCAAAAGGATCCAAAAAAAAAGGAAATGGCATGAGAAAAATCAAATTGCACCAAGTGGCTTCAGAAGGAGAAGAGATTTCATTGTGAAAACAGTGAAATAAAAAAAGAAGTGAAAAAAAAGTAGAGAGAGGAGAAGAAATAAATTAATAAGGAAAAAAGAGTGAAAGGTGGAAAAAAAAAAGAAACAAAAAAGGGCAAAGGGTGAAAAAAAGATAAGAAAAAGAATAGCAGCAAATCATTATAATGGAATAAAAAAAAGAAGAACAAATGGTGAAAAAAAGAAATAAAAAAAAAAACGAAAGAAGAAGAAGAAGAAAAATAAAAACAAGTAAAAAACAAAAAAAGGAAAGGTAAGGAGTGAAAAAAAGTAGAAAAAAAAGAAAGGTAATTGTTAAAAAAAAAGTAAAAAAAAAAGCAAGAAGGGAAAAAAAAGTTGGGAATAAGAGCCATTCAAGGTGACACTCCCTCCCACTCCTCCCTCTCCACTTGTTTCTCCAACAGAAAAAAGTAAAAAAAAAAAAAAAAAACAAGAAGGGAAAAGAAAAAAGAGGGTGAGAATAGTAGCCTACTGTTGTTATCTGAGGTGACACTCCCTCCCACACCCCTCTCCAAAAAAAAGAAAAAAAAAACAAGAAGAAAGAAAATGAGGGTGGGAACAGTAGCCTATTGCTTCCGCTCTCTACACTTGTTTCTTTCTATTATAGTAAGATAAAGATAAGATAAGATATATATATATATATATATATTGATGGGTGCAAAAGAAAAGTAAAAAAGAAAAAGAAAAAGAAAAAAAAAGAAGTTAAAAAGTTTGTGACTTCTTGAGTAGTCTTCAAGGATTCTGCAGATGAAATTTACATGAAACTAACCTAGTTATCAGAAGGGTTAACAAGTTTGTGAGTGATGAACTGAGGCGGTTGTATTGAATAGGTTGCACTGCCAAAGGAAATAGTAACATCACTAGCAGTGAGTTGAGTTAATAATCAATTGCATCGTTGGAGCCATTCAAATCTTAAGTTATGGTTTACTGTGTCAACCAGAGTGGGTATTAAGCTTCATATACATATTACATATTATTTGCAATTTCAAATTTTTTGAAGACACGAGACATTTATCATGAATTGCTTGCATAATCAGGCAGAAGGTCATGTAAATCAGACATGATGCAAGCTTTAGTATCTACTATTCTAACAGTGAAAACAAGGTCTCGATTGTGATTTTTATACCTTACTGTTTAAAGTGTGCCTTTTGATACAGAAAATTTGTGCACCAACTCTGGTTCCGGTCTTGCTGATTTGGGCCTATGTTCTCCATTCTTCCTGAATCCAATGGCAATTGTCGCTCCTTTGCAACACAGGCCTCGCCTGATAAAGAGGAAGTTACAAATGAAGTCTTGAATCATATTCTTTTGGCTGTTGAGGATGATCCAGTCTCTAGTAGAGACATCTGTTCTAACCACATTGATAAGCTATGTAGTGCTGGAAATCCCTCTGCCATAGCTAGGATATTGCAGTCTTTTCGTGAAAAAATCTTTTCCTTCTCCCTAACGCTTATGATGATCTCTTGTGGATGGCAGGTGAAGGGAATGATATTGGCCTTGTCTGTCAGATTTTCAAGGATGTATTGGTGTCTTCTAAGTCTGAGTGCTATGCCATTCAATATTCTTGCAAAAGCTTTTACAAATACAAATGACAGTGCCTTGCTACTCAGATTTATCAGGGAAGTAACGGATCTGACATTTTCAAAAAGTGTAACGGCTGTAAATAGGATACTATTTGCCTTCTCTGAATGTAGACTGATTGAAAAGGCCCTCTTGATATTTAGTGACATAAAGAGTCTGAAGTGTAAGCCAGATTTGGTCACATATAATATCATCTTAAACATTTTGGGTAGGGCAGTTAGGGTAGATGACTGCTTGACGAGTTTGCCTCTATGAAGGAGGCCAACAATGTACCCGATATTATTTCTAAACAGCTTGCGAAAAGTAGGGAGATAATATTTATGTTTAGCATTTACAGGGAGGTGGATGAAAATGGACTAGAACCAGATTTGAGAACATGTGCTGCACTGATTGAGAGCCTTGGCTGGTAAGGAAAGATAGAAGAAGCATTGAGACAGAAGTTTTGAGACTCTTTGAGGAGATGAAGCTAAAGGGGATACGCCCATCAATGTATAATTACCGGTCATTGATCTATAACATGAAGAAGTTTGGGAAGTTGGAATCTGCCATAGCTCTTTTGAAAGAAATGGATTCATGTCCAGATCTTGTTGGCCAAAAAGATTTTAAACCAAAAAGGAGATAGAAGAGTATTTCTAGTTGCGAGATTTGTGATTCTAAGAAATGCCAACCTGGGGCTGAAATGGCTGGTTCAAATCGTGGTTGTGCCTTGATGCTCTTTACCTATTCCCGGTATTAGTTCTTCCTTTACACTCTTCTTTCTTTATTTCTGCATGTTTTGTCATATTGTTGCCATTTAATGTTAGTGGATCATCTCTTGATAAGAAACCATTAGCTTATCAGAATTGCTTTGGAGTTTCTAGGCTATTTTGCCATTTAGTCACTTTGCATGATTGACCTTAGTACTGAAATTACTGGGATTGTCGTCATTTGTAATACACATTGCCTTTTGAAAAGGCATGTAAGTAACAATCAACCACTTCAATTGATGTTTCTCTTCTGATCAAGTAATTAATTGTTTTCTCAAAGGGACAATATCTTTTTTTTTTTCCTTGGCTTCTTTCTCTTCTCACTTTGCTTATTTTTGAGCTGCAACAGGTTGCAATAGCAAATTTCTTAGGTGATTGTGCAACTATAATTTGTACCAGAATATACTGAAAGATTAGCTACTTGATAACAGGTATTTTAAAGTTCAGGATGAGAAACAGCACGCTCAGTACTAGATGGCTGCAAAGGTATATTCTCTTGTTTTTCCCCTAAGGTTGAATTGATCAAGATTTGACTCATTGAGGGTCTTGTTCTATTAATTAGGACTCTGTTTTTGGCTGGTGGTGCTGTTCTTGTAGAGTTTCCTGGTGAGGAATCAATTTGGGAAGTACACATGCTTGCTAATTGCTCCATCAACTGTTAATATCTGATCATCAAGGGTGTGCTGTTACGGCCCTGCTAGATATTTACATGGCTGTCAATTTCATTTTGCTTAAGCAGCTGATAGGCAAACACAATGGTGTTTGAATCATACTCATTGTAAAACCTTGATTCGGTTTGACTACACTATTTAAAAAAAAAAAATCCATTATAATACTAGTTGTGTCCCAAGAATGATTATTTCAGGCTGGCACATTTATGTTGTAAAATTCCATTCTTTGCAAATTAGAGCCTTCTTGGATGATAGATTTGTGGATCCATTTTTCGCCATGAATATCTCACAGAAACAAACGGGTGGTTGTTAAATCAGAAATTACATTGTCCTGAAATCACAGATTCTCCAGCGGATAAAAATAATTATCACAAAAAAATAAATCCAATGAAATAAAGAGGATTGAATGATTGTGGAAACTAATATGGCCCAAAAAAAAAAAGAAAAAAAAAAAAAGAAGATTGCCATCATCACTCTACAGCTAAGGGAATTTGTGGAAGCAAAATTTGGAGGAGCACATCCTCCTCAGCTTCATCTTTAGATTCGAGATTACCATCATCACTCTATATCTAAGGGAATTTGTGGAATCAAAATTTCTCAGTTTTATCTTTAGATTCGACTTGAGTCCCTTCCGAAAATGAATCGCCTTCCCCAGTCAGATATGACCAGCAGTCTGGTGCGCCAGCTAACCAGCTTGCTGAAATTTTACAGAAGCAATATGGGAATGAGACGAGGTTCATGCTTAAAAAATGGAAAAGAAAAAGAAAAAGAAAAAAGCAGCAAAGCATGCAGGAAAACCCACCTGGCATAGACAGAGTACCAGAGCCATTGTGTGCTATGGCCAATCGAAATCCAATCACCCGGAAGTTGAGCTGCGGTCTGCTCTCCTCCCAGAGGTGCAAATTGTCCCAAGTGCTTGTACCTTATTTTTTGATAAAAATACATTGTACATTAAATATCAGGAGAAGGAACTTGACACAAGTTAGGAACACAGAACAAAATACGACAAATACACACTAACACAACAGCTTAGTAGTCATTAGTATCAATGATAATGCTTCATAGCAAGAGACCTCCTTGCTAAATAACTTGAAGGCAGTTTGTATAGTACCAAGATTTCATATGAACAAACCTGAAAGGGTGGAATCGATGGCGTCCGGTACCTCTGATCCTAAGAGGACCTTCTGGATATGTTTCACACTGCTCCATGCGGTTGAAACAATCCGCAAGATAGGTACCTTGTTGGGAAGCAACCTAGCGTACCATCACAAGAGAAAATTTTACTCTTTAAGCCCTCAAGAGTTTATGGGAAGCTGCTGTAATAAGATAAAGAGGTCTTGAATTCACCTGTGCTGTAGGAGGAAGATTTTTCATCTGTGTGTCAACTTCAGCAAGAACTCTCTTGAACAATTCGATGTCCAATTCCACATTTTCTTTCTCACTACCTTTAGCATGTTCGAATAACTCTACGATATTTCTCAGCTTCTTCTTCTTCAAATATATCTCAATTTGTGGGTACCTCTCACAGATATCATCAATAACTTCTTGGAAGTCTTTAATGCAAAGGGTGCCCGATTTGTTCTTGTCTGCCTTGTTAAATATAGCTGCAATATCTTCCTATAAATATTGAACAAGAAAAAGCACCACAGTTAAAAGGAAAAAAAAAAAAGATTTTGTTTGTTTGAATGAACATGAACCATTAGCTTGCTCATACCATGACCTTGCGCTGATTTATTGTGGCACAATCTCCCAGTGCATATATGTTATCGAATCCTTCAACCCTAAGCCACTCATCAGTTGCTAGGACACGCCTATTGCCCTGTTCATGACAAGAAATTCAAAGAGACGCCGAGACAGACAGAGAGAGAGAGAGAGAGAGAGAGAGAGAGAGAGAGAGAGAGAGAGAGAGAGAGTGATTATGATGATGCTCAGACAGGGATGAGCCATGGAGAGGAAAATACCTGGCCAATTTGCTTCATGAAGTCCATGATAACAGGGCGAGTCCCAATACCAGTTGACCAAACAACCATCCCATATGGAATAGACTTCATTTCACCAGTTGCTCTTTCTTTTGTTGAAATTTCTTGGTCAGTTACTTTTACAACCATTGATCCCGTTTTCAGGTTAATACCATCTCTTTGGAACTTGTCTTCAGCAAAATCTGTGATTCTCTTGTCAAACCTGCGAATGCATCAAAACTAAAACCTTAAAAGCATGAAAAAGAAATAATGACAATTTGCCTAATTAAAACATATGATCATACTTACATGTTCAAAATATGATCAGTGGCCTCAAGAAGCATAATTGAAACGTAGTCTTTCACTGAAGGATACAACATGGCTAAGTCTTCAGTAACGAAGTCATGAAGTTCTGCTGCAAACTCCACTCCCGTTGGACCCCCACCAACAACAACAAAATGCAGAAGCCTTTTTCTCTCTTCTTCACTAGTATTGGGAAGACTAGCCTTTTCAAAGCAGTCAATTACAGACCTTCGTATTCTCTGAGCATCTTCTATTTCCTGTACGATGAGTTGTGGTGAATGGCAGCATATCAATACTCACGAGTGAAAGTGGAAGATGAAATAGTAAGGAAGAACTACCACCACTAACATATACCAGCATCTCTCCCATGGAGCTTGTATTCAATGAACATTCTCTAAAGGTGACCTAAAATGTTACTTGTCATAATAATTGTTGAACAATTTTTTTTTTCACGGCTTTTCATTACTGAATTGGCTGATAAATGCAACCCACATAAATTCATTAGGATGTTTTTCATGACAATTCCTATTATGACCAGTGAATTACCTTCAAGAAATGGGCGTGCTCGGCAACACCTGGAGTGTTGAATGTGTTGGCACGAGCTCCCATAGCAATAACAAGGTAGTCATAATCTACAGAGAATTCTTCTTTTGATTCCATTGATTTTTGAGTAGAGAGACAATGAACTTTCTTGTTTATTGGATCAATCCTCCGACATTCAGCTTCCCTATAATGAACGTCAAAGTTTTTCTGCAACATATAGAACATGAATCATTGTCAGTTTTTAGCTACAATCCGTCAAACATTGCAAAAGGGCAAAATAGCTAAACCAAAACAGATGCTGCGAGCCTTTTGAGAGAAGTGGAACAGGGGAAATTCCTCTGCATATTAGTATTAAAATGACTACTAAAAAAGAGAAATTTGGGATAAGATATCGCCGGCAGGTCACAGAAAATGATCAGTATTGCCCATTTCTCTAATTTTTAGCTATCCATCATTAAAAATTTTCTCAAGTTTTTACCATTTAGGCAACAGATTGCTATTAAACAAAATATTAAGAATTCGTGATATAAGAAGAGTGACAATATTTCTCATGATAAAAAAAATGATTTTGCTCATAAAAAACAATACAAATTTATTCTTTTCAAGTTCCTAGTACCTTCTTGACAATGTTACGGACTGGCTCAACAATGCTGCGTGCTTCGACCGTGCCAACAGTGACACTAGGTAACAAAGGGGTGAAGGCAAAGTAATTGCGGGGTGACACGACTTGAACCTCATAGGAAGGATCTTTCAAGCCTTTTAAAAAACTTGTGCCAGCCCAACCAGTTCCGAGCACAACCACCTTCTTTTTCTTGCTTACTACCTCACCTGCATCTGCATAAGCCCAACGGGATGGTCTCTCATCTGTAAAGGCTAGAATACCTCCACCACTGTAACAAAGACAGACATGGGTCAGTCAGAAAACAAGGCACCGGTGCACTTTAAAACAGGACCTGTTCAATTATTTTAATACCTTTCAACTTTGGAATGATCCCATCAATCTTGTTGATGGTGCAATCCTAGTTTAGCAATTAACATACTACCTTAAATTAATGTTGTGGTAAATATGGAAAGATCAACATAAACAGCTTACAATAACACCAAAAATATAGATTGTATGAATCGTATACTTAAAAAGTATAGGTTTAGACACTTGTTAAAAAAAAAAATCAAAATTTTGAATCACAAACACTTCTAAAAATTAGATTTAGACACATATAATATTATACTTTATAACTTTTAAATTATTATAAATTTCAATAAATTTTTTTGACTTTCCACGTCTAGAAACCAAAATAGAACATGAAACTGAACACGTAAATAGAGTACAACTAGATCCTTAATCCCATATTTAGGGATCGACCATTTAAAAAACTAATATAGGAGAGAGACGAGAGAAAAAATAAAATAAAATAACATAAAATCTGCATTTGAAAATAAAAATAGAAAGATAAAACTAAAAAAATAAATAAATTTAATAAAGAGAGAGAGAGATCTGATACAATTATATTAAAAACTACAAAGTTTTGCTTAGCCCAAAACAAAAGACATACATCTAACTTGATTCTTTAATAGAAAAACTTGTTGAAAATCATTGGCGGCAATATGTAATGCATCAAACAAGTAGATGCATGAATGATTTACATATGTTTCAATATACACATTTCAGAGAATGAAACTTCTATAATAAATCCGAGAGAGAGGGGAAGGAATACCCGACTGCACAAACAACAATCCATTTAGAGAGAGAAGGATAGTTGTGGTAAGCGCTTGAGGCTCTCTGGAAAAAAGAATACCCTCTCATTGTTTTGTATAATCTGCAAACCCTAAGAAATACACACACAGAGAGAGAGAGAGAGAGAGAGAGAGAGAGAGAGAGAGAGAGAGAGAGAGAGTGGGAGGAAGAGAGAGAACTTAGTTGAGAGGGAGAGAGGTTGCTATGAGTTATATCATGTGAAGTCCGCGGCGTGAGGAAGAACCGTCACGTGACCCTCTATTTATTCATGTCTGTCTGTCTTTCTTGCAATTCTGAATTTGTATTTCTAACAAAAACCTTTGACTTGTTAAAAAGGGACACGTGTCATTTGTAAAAGACAGAGGTTTCCATTTCGTTAGGAATTCGAACACGATTTTGTAATTACTCCGTCCGAATTCTCGGACCGAATTCTGACCGTTCGATTAATACTTCACTCTTCTTTTCTCTTTTTTTTCTTTCTAGGGTTGGCGCAGAGCCGACCGCCGCTTGATGTTGATATTGACGGCTCCAATATCAAGGGGAAGGAGAATTACCATAAGATATTTAAAAAATATTTGAATTTCAATAATTTTGGAAACCGTTGATTTGGTTCATTCAACAAATTAGTAATAAGATTAATGGTTGGTAATCGCAGATCATAACCTTTTCATGTTGATTTTTCCTACGTTTGAAATTGTAAAGATGCAGTTGATTCTTAATCGATATTTCCTTTTATGAATTTTAAATTTTAAACTTTTTATATCATATTGAAATATTATAATATCTTAAATATTATACGAATTGATCTGATCCGAAACATACAAAAAATTATAAAAGTATAATTATCTCACGTGAAATAAATTTTATTCATAAAGCACCACGGTTAACTAGCTATGTGACGAATAAATCTCAACCCATCATGCTTCGATTACAACCGGTTTGGATGAACAAAAGATTTTAGTAGAAAAATGAGGAAAATAAAGGTTTTTAAAGAACCGTTTGAGAATGCAATTAATTTGAGAGAAAGGTTTTAGAGCATTTCTATTAAACCCTCAAAATTCAATTTTTCAATCCCACCGAATTTGTGACTTTGGAAGGGAAGAGATTCATTTTTAAAATTATAAATATTAAATTTACTTTTATATCATTTATTTTAAAAATCTAATAAAAAACATAAATAATAAAACAATAAATTTATGTATTTTTTTAATATATTCCTAATTTGTTTATTTTACTTCTCATTCTCTCGCTTCTTTATTATATATTTTATTGTCAAACGTGATTTTTAATTTTACCTTCATTTCCTTTCCTTTTCGGTCCTTGTCCTTTTCCTTTTTTTCTTTTACATCCCCTTGACATGAGGTTGCCAAACTCTATAAATTTTTGGAACACCGTTTGCTCATACAATAGACAACTAGGGCTAAGCATTTTCTTTTAAAAGTAAGTTTAGAATTTAAATGTTCATTTGTAGCCCACGCTCAGCATATTCCAAATTCCAAATTCCAAATTCCAAATTCCAAATATGCGTATTCTCTGGTTTGAAAGGAAAATGGAAGGCTGGTGGGATCCGCATAAATGAAGGAATTGAACTTGGAATAAATGCGTTAATGTTTGACCGTCAAGGGTGCTTGAATTGGAGACTAGTGAAATGAAAAGTATGCAGGAGAAAAGGCTGGATCCAGTGCAGTCGGCATGCCCCTTCTCCAAGCAAACTAACATGCTTTGCTTTAATTCCCTTCAAAGGAAGCTTCCCCACAACAAACACAAAAGGGGGAAAATTATGGATTCGGTGTAATAATTTTCTTTTCTCTTCTTTTTTGGTTTAATCATTAAACAAAAAAGCCCTACTAGTGCAAAAATCTCCCTTTGTTATGCCATTTATTTCTACCATAAATGTTATTTTCTTTAGATTTAGAATCGAAAATAATATTGGTATTGTCATTTTTAGTTCTAAATATAGAAATGCTAAAAATAATTTTCAAAAATGTGTTTTCTAAAATCGATTTTTTGAAAGTTATTTTCAGGAAATAATTTCTAAGAAATCCACTTGATTTTACTTACCCTATTTTCATGAAAATATACGCAAAAATCTTTTTTTTCTTATAATGCAATGTTTCTATAAAAAAATATAAATTTTGTAAAAAGTAACGCTAAATATAAATTAATTAAAAATAATTAGGTAGGAATATCATGCACGTGACCGTAGGAGATATGTACGAAGAACATATATTCATTAAATATGTTCAAAGAATAAGCAAACTGAAATCAGTTTCCTAGAATTTAGCTAACTGAAGTCGATGATTTCCTTAAAGTTGTTTAATAACTTTAAGGAAATTGATTTGAGAAAACACATTCCTGAAAGTTAATTTTAATATTTTTGAGATTAGAATAAAAACCATAATATCAGTATTATTTTCAATTTTAAATATAATATTAAGGAAATAACATATGCAATTACTATATTCAATTTTATTTTTTCTTTAATATTTATATAATTTATATTTAAGTCGTAATTAAGCATCAACAAAAGACTGCCAACGAGAGGAACAGTTGTCTCTCAAAAGTAGTTTCACTGCTGCGAGGAAATTTTTTTGATAATTTGAATGAAATTCATATTAAATGAAAACCATATGTAAAATGAAATAAAGATGAAATGAATCACGTGGGGCATGAACGGCAAGGCAGGACTACATTATTTCTCAACAAACCATCTCTAGAACATAATGCTTAGTCAAAATGGAAATGGTGGAAAAAGGTTCCCCCCTTGAAGCTTCAAAGTAACCACGCTGGGGGTTGGGGGAGGCGGGAGCTGGACTTCACTTGCAAGCTGCAGCCGAAAAGTTTGGTAAATTTGCCATTGATTTTTTTTTTTTTTTTCGATATACCGATTAATATCCGAATTTGTATTATGATTAATCTTATTCGAGTGTTTGTTCAGCCCATTTTTAGATAATAGTTTTCTTTAAGTAATTTTTTCTATTTCCAAATTTCGAATACCGAACTTAATTAAGAAATTTAACATTTTTATCAATTAGACTGACTATCCATCGGTGTAAATTTATCATTGATTTCAATCTAAAAAACCTATAAGAAAAACATATAGGATTTCAAAATTGGAAAACTTTTTTATTTATTTTTATAATTATGCTTATAAATTATTCTTAACTAGAAAAATTTTAATAATAGATCATAAATTTGAATTCTTAATTCACAGGTAGTGGAAGAGTTATCCCTACACAAATCGAACAATTGGACTAGGGTTGTTATGTGAAATGAGTCAAGTTCGAGCCACTTGGTCAACTATTTGACTCGACTCGATTTTGACTGAATTTGAGTCGAGTTCATTATACAATTGAGTCGAATTTGAGTAATAGAATTTTAAATTCTTAAATTCGTCGAATAACTCGATAACATATATTAATATAAATTAATATAAAAAATTAAATTAAATGGAATATATATTATATATAAACAAATTACTTATTGAGTTCGAGTTCAAGCTTGAGTTTGAACGGTTTTATTATATAAACGACTTGAGTTCAAATCATATTATTTACTATTTATCGAATTCGAATACCATTAAAAAATTCGATTGTAGGTTCAAGTCATATTATTTACTACTCATCGAAGTTGAGTTCAAGCTCGAGTACTATAAAAAAATTCGAGTTGAGGGATACTCGGACTCCACTCGACTCTAATACACCCCTTGGACCAAAACCAAAAGCCTAGGCAAACGCTCAACAAAGGGGTTTTATACCCTTTAAGAGTCTAAATAGAAAATTACTCTCATTTAAGTACTCCGAGATCCTAATGAAATGCTGTGGCGAGTACAAATGTTTTTCTTGAGTCATCATCTCACGAAGGCATCAGATGCTTCTTGTAGCTCCTGCGCGTCAGCTTATACACACACATATATGGTAGTTTCACAGGAGATTTGGGGATCTTCGACCATTTCTCCATAGAAATATGGGGTGTTTGAGAGGGTTTACTCTTATTAATCAGGGCTAGGCTTTCACTGACAGTTATTAAACTAGACTCGATGGAGCTAGTATCGGCATTATTTGATGGGGTAGCCCCACACCACCCTACCTACCATCTCATTCGAGATTGTCACCTCCTAATGAGAAGAGCTATGATATATTCAATTCTATTCATTTCTCGTGAGGATAGTATCTGCGAGGACTTACCCACATGGATTGGCCAGTCGATTCCTACGGGCATGTATGAGTTTTGGTCCCCTCCTAGTAAGATCTATTGTATACTATTACGTGATATTCGGGATTTAGCTTATTTCACGAGTCAGTATCCCTGCACCCTTGTAATATATATATATATATATATATATATTTTTTCTGCACAGTCTAGAGTTCGAGAAGTTAACGGGGTAAAAAAAAAAACCAATCATTACTTATCTTATAGCAAAATCTCCAATCAAATGCTGTCTGCTCAAAATTCATCACAAGTTGAATGAGGAGGATCACGCAGAAGCATCCCTCAATTGCTGCAGCTCTTTACTTAAAACTTTCCTGTCCTGATGCCCTGCAAAGACATGGATGTTCTGACATGAAAGACTTGAAATAAGCATCTCATTAGCTACCAAATGCGGAGACAAAGAAACCACACAATACCAAAACAAAATGCAGAGGCTGCAAATCAATTACACAGAGACCCCAATATTCAGTTCAACTTGGCACTTTGTCACATAATTTTTACCAAGGCAATTACTCATGTTCAATAGCATGACTACTTCAAGAGCCAAAATTGGAGAGAGCTGATTGCAAATAATATGTTAACAGGAAAATGCGAGAGTGGTGGATCATTGAAAAGATGTTGAACAAAAATTTCCAATACTTCGTGACTTGTACTGAATCATGGAACTTAGCATAAGATGCAACATGAACCTTGAGATTTACTAAATCCAACATCTGTTATACAAACATTATCCGGCCATAAGAAATTTAATTTTTATATTGTACTTTGGGAAATACAACAACAACAACAACAACAACAACAACAACAATTTGAGCCTTAATCCCGATATTTAGGGTCGGTCATTTGAGAGACAAATTTAAAAAAGATAAAACATATATATATAATAGATAAATAAAATAAAAGAAAAAGAAAAAGAAAAGTAAATAAATAAATCAATAGATGAATATCTAAAATATATTGATTTAATTTGTGTGGATTCTTCTATGCCATTCATTTTTATCCAAAACTATTTTCTCTTCTAAACCCTTAAGTTTCATGTATTTATAGATAATTTGCATCCAAATTTTCAGCGGTCTATCTCTCCGTTTTATTAGATCTCCCATATTTAAGTTTTCGGTTCTCCTAATCGGTGTATCACCAACAAAAAATAATATGAAAAAAAAAAGAGTTAAGAAATTTACAAAGAAATTTTAAAAGAAAATACGAGAGAAACACATTGCATATTACTTAAATAAAAATTTTCTAATATGATGGCCAGAGAAATATGCAAAATTAGTCCTCCGGTTTCCTTTCTTGCCTTAAATGCGGCTTGAATCTCTTCCAAAAATGAATCTTCTTGTCCAGTCAAATACCACTAGGACTCTTGTGCGCCAGCTTACTTGCTTGCTGAAAGTGATAACGAACCAAATTGTATTTAGATACCATAGAATGTTTTTCTACCATGGGGGGGGGGGAACCTACTAAAAAATGGAAAAAGGATTGAGGATGCATATGGTGACCTTGCATATACAGAGTACCAAAGCCACTGAGTGCTGTGGCCCATAGAAACCCAATCTCCTGGAAGATCTGCAGCTGCCTGCTCGCCTCCCAAAGGAGCAAATTGCCCAAAATGTTTGTACCTTGTAATAAAAAAAGAGATAAATCACTTGGTAGCAATGCTAATAAATGCAGTGTAAGAAAACAAAATTAGATTTCTTTCTCGTTTTCTAATATTTGCATGCAAGACATGCACAACAATTCTCAGTAGCTCAAAGTACCAAAATCAAGTTGCAGGAGAGTTTAGAGTTTCCAGGAAAATATTCTGTGGATGGTCAAAAACTTCGGTGCCTAAGAAATTTGAACGTAACCACAAGACCCGCCACCAAAGTCCCACAAAGGCAAGAGGTTTCATTCATTTCAGCAAAATTAAGAGTCTTTCCAATAACACCAGGAAAACGCTTCCATAATAGCTCAATATTGTGTTTGGATCAAATCACTCTCCTTAGGGGTTATCTCCATACTCCTCAGCTCTGTTATCCAAGCACTCATCCCGAGCAATCTCTTCCAATCCAGCATGTCAAGATCTACAATATTTTAACTTTTCTTGTTCATCAATTTGTGCTGACAAGGTCCAGTTAGGTAATTCCACTAGCAATCCAGCAGATCTACTCTGCACACAGCTACCCTTAATAAAGAGGGCAGTGAAGAGAGAAGAACAAGAACAGCTGACTACTGCATGTCAACTGGTCTGCAGCCTGCAGCTCTTGGCCTAGGATAGGAGGTTAGGAGGTGGCATTATCATCTTTGCTCATAGTTGGGGCTGTATAATAATAACAACGATTCCTAAAGCACACCTAATATTCTTACATCCATCTTGTTTTTAACATCTGTCACTTATTCAGAATATTGTCATACAGCCAAAAGGTATTCTTCTCTCAGGTTCAAGCTCGGCCTGCTGTATATAGAAGATTGGGTGCGCCACACTTATGGAAGTTAGAGACATCATATCAACACGGATGTTTCATAACTTATCGGCCATTCATTTAGCAAAACAACTGCTCTGTGTGCATAGGTAAGTTGCGTACAACAGATCCACTCCAACTTCACAATAAGAATCAAGCAAAATCTCTGGTCGAGAATCGATAGATTAGAATTTTAACTGAGACAATAGACTGATTATTGGCCTCCGCCACAGGTGGATGCACTCCTTTATCATTGCCCACCAACAGGATACATCAAGAAACAAATAGTCTTGTATTTATTTTTCTTACTTCCTCTCAAATGTGACTGCCCTGTGTAAGTACCTAGATTTGGCTTAATTTTAGTTTGATTCTTTTTAATTAGGGTGTTGGGTTGGTCAAATTGTGTATTATATATTAACAGACTATTATAAAAAATGAGTTTAATGGGTTATTTGGGCCGCATGGGATTAGTTAAAAGATTTGTGGCAGAATTCAAACTAATCCTTATTTATTGGGATCTTTCAGATAGATTTGGCTGGGAGGGCTTCAAAAGGGCTACGTTGAGTGCCACAATTAACCTTTCTTAGTGGGTTCAAGCATGACCTAAATGTGTTGGATGACATACTTCATCATTATTTAAAACATCAAATGGCATCAGTCAATTGGCTGAACATTATCATCCTTCAACTATAACTACCCCTTGGACCTCTTTAAGGATGGGAGACTTAGAATGGTTCAGTTTCTCCCATTTCCCCATTTTTTCTATCTTTCTATCTTTATCACGTTTCTCTTTCTAAATCTTTACTTCAACATTTTGAACTTACTACTTTTCCTCACCTTAAGCATTCTAAACACCACAATCAATTTCACCCCTCACCAATCTTCTTTCACCTGCCTTGCACGCTTCAGCTCCCTAAGGATTGCCCATTCCTCCTCTCTACCTTCTCTCTTTAATATTTCCCATAACTTATATAACATCACTTTTGTGCGATACTGTCTCTCTGCTATTGTAATCAACCCACATTTAACACATCTACACCCCCCTATCTAATTTTGAGTGACCATGATTCTGGGATTGTTTGTGTGGGGAAAGAAGGGAGAGCAAAAGATAATTTTTCCTTCAAGACAGGATGAAGATTATATATATTAACCTTTATACGTTTTAACAAGTCAAAGCAAACAACTTGGGAGAAATAGGCATCCTGCCGGGGCCTGTTCACTTCAAGTTGAAATGATAGAAGAGTTGTTAACTTTAGAAAAAAAGTAGCGTGACGCACATAAAGTTTCGTGTTAACGTACTTCATGTTTTTGCATCAAAGGGGGATGTCATGCTCTTAAGGAAGGTAACATGTTACCCAATCCTTCAGTACGGTAATATATTAAACCCCTTTATTTCCCTTTCTCCCTCTTCTTCTGTAACAGCTATGCATTTTTCTTTATTTTTGCCTTTATCACCCCCCCCAAAAAAAAGAAAAAGACATTTAATTTTTGCCTAAAATTCCCTTAAATTATTGATGACAGTACAATACGGGACTGATATCAGTGACAAGCAACAAGAAGGCAGAATACATACCGAAAAGGATGGAAGTGATGGCGACCAGAACCTCTGAAACGAAGAGGACCCTCTGGGTGCTCTTTACACTCCTCCATGCGGTGAAAGCAACAAGCTAGGTATGCCCCCTGTTGAGCTGCAACCTAGTGGCGAGAAGATGATCACATCCAGGGTTCAAGAAAACAATAAGCTTCCATTAACTTTGGTACTTTTTGGATGTCAAACCTGAGCAGTTGCAGGAAGACTCTTCATCTGTGTATCCGTTTGAACAAGGGCCTTTTTGAAATCTTCAATATCTATTTCCTCTCTATCATGACCATCAGAATCCTTCAGCAGATCCCTCCAATCACTCAGGTGATTGCTCTTTAAATAGAGATCCACCTGGGGGTACCTTTCAATGATATCGCCAATTACATCTCCAAATTCTTCAACTGTCAAGGTACCCGAATTGTCCTTGTCTGCAGCCCCAAATATGTTTGAGATATCTTCCTAATTACACAAGAAAATTGAACATATACTTACAGTGCTTGGAGTGCAAACGCATAATTTAGAATAAATGAAATCACTAGGCTTGAACACCCCCCACCAAAAAAAAAAGACAAAGAAATTCAACAGGACTGCGAATCATTGGAGCTTCATTTCTTTTTCCTTTTTTTTGCAGCATTTCACTGGTTGATTAGTTACCACATGCGGTTCCATTGTTGACTATGATAAGATATATGCAATCGTTTCCCCACATTTAGAGCTTGTTTCCATGATTCAAATTATGATCTCCAGGCCACAGAAGAATCTTATCACTGTTTCAACAGCTCTTTGTGCAATTTATATTTGGTCTATGTGCTTAGAATCTATGACAATAAAGCAACAAGTTTGTGCTGGAACATGAAAATGTTTTCTTGCTAAGTCAAAAGTTTTGGCAATCCTGACAGGCACTAAGCTTCTTATATAGGACAAAAACCTTGAAAATCCAATCTGGACAAGGATCCAACTACATCCATTGCTTTGTGGCAAACAAATATTTATGACCCGATATCCCTCATTGGTCCTTGCCCCGAATCCATGGGTAACTGCAAAGAAGCCAAATATCATTGTCCATCCTTTTAAATATCCCTATCTCTGCCTCAAGTAGCAACAATGCGTAGGTTACAGCACATCTTTGATACTTCTATATCTTTGTCTAGGTGAGAATGCACAGTTAACAACATATATCTTGAAAGTTCACCAGATCAGTGGAGATTAAATGACTCTTGGAACGTGTCACGCTTTTCACGGCCTAGCTACTAGTATTAGAACCTCAGGGATGACACCAGCTGTTAAAAGTTGGCAGTATAGTGATGCTCTGATGCATAATTGCATTCCCTTTCAACAACTTAAAGGCTTTACTTACAATAACTTTACGTTGATCTATAGTAGCACAATCACCAAGGGCATAAACACCTTCACATCCCTTCACTCTTAACCATTCATCAGTTGCAAGAACACGCCTCTTTCCCTGCATTTCAAAATAAACATTTTAAATGAGCAGGTAAAACAGATCCCTAGATATTAAGGTTGAAGAAAGCAGGGCAGAGGGTAGACTTTATTTTACAAACCTGATCAATTTGTTCCATGAACTCCCTTATGACTGGGCGAGTTCCAACACCAGTGGACCAGACAACCATTCCATAGGGTACAGAACTAGTTACACCTTTTGATTTTTCCTTCATAGCAATTTCCTTGTCAGACACACTGACCACTCGACATCCTGTTTGAACTTCAATACCATCTCTTCTGAATTTTTGTTCAGCAAACAAGCTGATTCTTTCATCAAATCTATGCAAATGAAAAGTAGGAATTTCAGGAAGTCACAAAGTTATTTTTCTGATGTGCTCAAAAGAAGATAAAAGGATATAACGATATCACATGACCATCAGACAATTTCCATGCATACTTAATCTTGCAAAAGCAGCATTGACATGGAAAAGACACTGTTAAAAATTACATTTTGGGGGATTTGGAATCAGTAATCCAAGACTAATTCCTTAGACTTGTATTAAAGGAGACCAGGGTTCAAGTTATTTTCTATCAGATCTAGTCAACAACACAAAAAGCAATTATAGTAGCATTGACAACAAGAAATGGAAGCCAAAGGGGGTCAATTATCGAGTCATGATACATATGCCAATTGCCAGTTTAAAAGCACAAAGACACGCAACTATAACTTATTTAACTAATTTAACTTGATTGTATCATGGATATCTATGTTCTTTGGAGATTTTACAATCCAAAACATCAAATATTTTTTCCTAGAATCTCACAAAAGCATAGAGCTGGTAATTATCCTCAAAAATCACTTGAGCCAACTTATGAAGCACAACAATTTTGATTGTAGCCATTAGCAAATGATACTCATCCTTTAATGTTAAACTCATCATATCTGTATCCAGTATCTTACTTTCTTAAAAAATATGACACACACACACACACACATACTTAATAAGATACATCTCACATTCCAAGGGTAGTAGATTTCTAGGTTCCTGAACTTCTTTTACAGGAAAGAACCATTATTAGAAAATCTAATCAGAGAATGAATTACTAGTTACAGAATTTAATTCTTATCTACATAAACTTATTGCTAATTAATCATTCTATAGTATCAATTTAATCTCCTAATAGTTTTAGAAATATATCTATTATTGTACGAATATTATGTTGGCTTACTTTTGAACATCCTTCACAAAAGGTGTTTCTATGTCAGACATTTCATTGAACATGATTTTTCTTTCCCATTTGTTTGACATACATTCAGAACCTCCAAGTTATTTTTAGAGTTATGATATATCTAATAGTCACTTCCCCTAACGCTTCTAGGAGTCTTCAATCATTTGAGAAACACAAAATGTACAAGGATTAGTAAACAAATTGATATAGGAGCATCCAAAGAATTATAAAGTTTCCACTTTGCTATTTTTTATGAGTGTTCCTTCTTTAGATTTCAGTTTAGGATTTTTTTTTCTACTTAATTAATTAGGAAACATTGAACTAATTTGAAAGTTTTCAGTTCAAAATAAGGGTTTGTCCTAATCAGTATAAACTGGACAATAGTAGTCACTTTGTAATGGTATTGTTTTTCTTTTAATACAGAATTTTATTTGATTTTCTGTGAATATAATTATTTATTATTATTCAAACCACAAATCTCCCGATTGTAACCCTAATTGTGGAGATCTAATCGCCATAAACTCTTCCATTGCGTGAAGTGGTATCAAAGCCGACAGAAAATTTTTTTCCCTGTGATTGAGACTTAATTTCAGAAGACAGAATTCTTTCTTGCGATTTGGAAAATTTTTCAGCACACAGAAAACCTTTCTAGGTAAAAAATGAGGAAAGGTGATGTAAATGGAAAAATGACTATCTTCAAGAGAGCCTTAATAATTAGACCTTTCCTATGTTCCGCTCTGTGATATTTCAAAGAATTATTGTCAACCTCACTACCCGTATATCAGATTAAGAAGAAAAAGAAAAAAAAAAGCATTTAAGAAAAGGTTCCTGATATCTTTACACATGAAATTGCCGTTTCTTGCGTTTCTTGCAACACACACTCGTAAGAAGTTAGTGAAACTTTTGAGTTATTCAAAGACAGCTTATTCATCCAGTCAAGTGAAATAAGTTCATAAGAAACAAAACAGAGATGAGGTCAGATTCTTCCTTACGTGTTCAAGATATGATCTCCTGATTGGATCACAGTTATCTTCACTAGATCTTTCACCATAGGATATAGATTGACCAAATCTTCCTGGACAAAGTCATGCAGCTCTGCAGCAAATTCCGCCCCAGTGGGCCCCCCTCCAACAATCACAAAATGAAGATTTGTCCTTCTCTCTTCATCAGTGAGTCCAGGAAGGACAGTTTTTTCAAAACAATCTATAACACTCCTACGGATCTTCTGAGCATCCTCAACTTCCTGAAAAGATTCTTGATCAACTGAATTGCAAATTCAACAAAAAAGAATGCTAATGGAAATTATACTATACATTTTCTGTTTCATGTGCAGTAAACACACCCAAACAAGAAAGTAATCAGTCTGCAGATAGAGAGCACATCCACTTGATCAAGTGCTTTCAGACTCAAATTAAAATGGAAATATACCTTCAGAAAATGGCAGTTTGCAGTGACACCAGGAGTGTTGAAGGTATTTACTTGTGCACCAACTGCTATGACCAGGTAATCATATTCCAGACAGAATTCATTGTTTCCAACTAAATTGTTTTCAATAGTAGACCGGCAAAGAACTTTCTTGTTTGCTGCATCAATTTTAAGACATTCTGCTTCCCAGTATTGAATTTCTCCATTTCTCTGATATGAAAAGCATAAAATATATAGTGATGTAAGAGGCCATATGGTACACTAAAAGCTTTTCTTTGATTAGGTGTTGAAAGTAAAGTAAAGCATAATTAAGTACATAGTCAAGTCATTTTAACAGCAAATAGTCTGAAGATTTCAGAAGGTCAAATGCCATAAGGTTCCAAGTTCCAACAATGGTCAGAAACAAGCAAATATTTGCAAATTGGGAAACAATATAAATAAATCTTACCACTTGAATCCATGAAATAAATAATTCAGCAATTAAGTATAATGTTATTTGAATTTATTAAATAGCTATTCATGAATGACACTTTCCTTCAAACATGTGAAATATTACACTGATTTGCTACATTCTGAGGTGCAGGTTTCCGATATTAATAATAAGTAGATTGGCACATATTTAGCACCTCTCAACACATGAATTCAAAACTTTACCGAACAAAAATCTGAACCTTAATCCTAACATTTGGGATTGGCCATTTGAGAGACAAGTATGAGAAAATAATAATAATAATAAAATGAATAGATAAAAAAATAAAAAAATAAAAAAATAAAAATGATATTTTAATTGTGCGGATTTTTCTACGCCATTCATTCCTATCTAACGTCATCCTCTCGTCTAAACCCTTAACTATCATGTCTTTACGGATAATTTGCATCCAAATTTTCGGCGGTCTATCTTTACGTTTTACTAAATCTTCTATATTCAAGTTTTCTACTCTTCTAACCGGTGCGTCTTCGGGTCTTCTTTGCACATGTCCAAACCATCTTAGCCGATGCTCTTGCATTTTATCCAAAATTGAATTAATTCCCAATTTTCTACGAATCTCTTCATTTCTAATTTTATCTCTTCTAGTTTTACCACACATCCACATAAATATTCTCATTTATGCTACCGCCATTTTTTGTTTTCGTTGTTTTTTAATAGCCCAACACTCAGTACCATATAATAGTGCAGGTCTTACTGTGGTTTTATAGAACTTTCCCTTCAAATGTAGTGGCATCGTGCGTTCACAAAGAACTCCGGATGTTTTTCTCAATTTCATCCGACCCGCTTGAATTTACATCTCCATCTATATTACCATCATTTTGAATGATGGAATCAAAATATCTAAATCGTTCACTTTTTGGTACATCTTGTCCATCTAACCTAATCGTTTTTTCACTGTTCTAATCATTGTTGCTAAACCTACATTTTATATATTTAGTTTTTGATCTACTTAATCTAAACCCTCTGGATTCCGGTGTATCCCTCCATAACTCTAATTTAGCACCAATACCTTCTCTAATTTCATTAACCAACACTATATTATTTGCAAAAAGGATACACCATGGTATTTCATTTTGAATGTTTTTTGTGATTTCGTCTATTACTATTGCAAAAAGAATGGGACTTAATGCCGAATCTTGATGGAGTCCAATGTTAATGCCGTAAATTCTTACATTGGTTACAGCTCCATCATACAACATGAACTTTACCAAACAAAGGAAAAAATATTGTAAGAAAAAACTCCTTCATATAACAATACAACATGAACTTCTTAATGGTCACTGTATCTGCTTTCTTTTTGGGGGGAGGGGTGATTTAAATGTAGAATTTATGGAAACACAATTTGTTGTAATTTCTCAGAATTTAAGGTTTATTATTGAACTTCATACACAAGGCTACTAAATAACTGACAGACAACACACAATACGTTGAAGTAAAAGAGATCCATTAACATAAGAAACCAAAAAAAAAAAAAAATGATTGCATAATAGGGGACAGTGTGCAGAAATTCCAAGCTTATCTTATGCAAAAAATTTTCAATCTTTCTATGTTCCCATACAATGAGTTGCCATACCTTATTCACAATGTTCCTTATTGGCTCAACTATGCTTCTTGCTTCTACTGTTCCACAGGTGACACTTGGCAGCAATGGGGTAAATGCAAAATAATTCCTAGGCGAAACAGCCTGAACATCATAGTTAGAAACATCCAAATTCTTCAAGAAACTGATACCGGCCCATCCTGTTCCAAGCACTACTACCCTCTTCTTCTTTTTCTCCTTTTGATCAAGAGCAACAGTTGCGGTGTTGTCTAACTTTGATTCTGCATATGCCACAAGACCTCCACTACTGCAGAAATAAAATGGTGACTGAGAAAATCCAAACCACAGTATCAAACTCAAGCCATGTTAAATACATTCAAAGTTTGGAAATAGGTTTTGCAGTTAATTTTACACAAATGGACAATGGGTACACTTTTTTTTGTTTAAAAAATTATCATGACAATTTGCTGCATGCTTCGGCAAACTAAAATCCTAGGCTCTATTCCTACCAAATGAGATCAAACCAACAACATTAGAACTTGGAATAAAATATTAATTCAGAAGAAGTATCATCATTTTCATTGATATATGCGATCATTTTTAGTTAATGCTACTCAGTAAAACCACAGAACAAGAAACATTTCCAAATTTGAACATTGACATTTCAAAATAGTATTCTAAGGCAACAATAGAGTTCTTCAAGAATACCAAACTATTGACATTGCATCGTGATTAGTTGTTTTGAACTTTACTGAACATCTTATCTGGCCCTTGATGAAGGGATTTGGTTCCAACAGGCACCGGAATGAGTTGAAATCTAAGGTCCGAGCCTCGTCCCTTCCCTATTGTCCAAGTATATTTCATATATATCGTATGTATAGATGTATATCATAGCCCGTGATGCTACTAAATCAGATCAAACCAACAACATTAGAACTTATATTCAAAAAATAACTCATCCATTTTTACGAATAATCATGACTTACGACACTAATTAGCTTAATTTCAATGCAATACAACACAAGTGGCAAAAAAGTCCAAATATTGAAATTCAAGGCATTCGAAAACAGAAATTCTAAACAAAAACATGATTAGGGTTCTTATCAAAAAGACGGAATTCTCCCAAGATGTCGGCCGAGCTATATCTAAATTCTTCAATTACATACAAAATTCAAAAACATCAAGCAAAAATTTACAGAGCAGAATGGAAACCAAATACAAACCAAAATTAGAAGAATGCAAGTACACGAATTAAGGAAGGAATGCAAAACCTGAGAGTGAATAGAAGAAGAAGCTTAGAAGACGGATATTTCTGAAGAGCACTCGAAGCTCTCTCGAAGAATGAGAAATTCCTCATGTCTCTCTCTCTCTCTCTCTATTCTCGAAAATCTGTAGAGAGAGAAATGAAATCTCTCACTCTCAGTTGAAGAAAAACACTGGTGCACACTTGATGAATGAGTGGAAAAGATATTGGATGATGAAGCCGGCCAGTCGCTCTTTGTTCAACGGTAGCGAATAAATGAGCTGACACGTGGGACCGAACCGTTGAGTATTTTACTGCTATAGGAATTTTTTTTTTTTTTGGGTGCGGTGCTCCGACCCAAACTAATAATATGGTTTAATTTATATTGTCGAATTCAAGATTAGATGACTTTTTAAATATTAAAAATTCAATTTTTAAAAAATTTGAAAAATTATGATTTTATATATATATACATTTATTCAAAAATTTGAAGAATCATTATTTTTATATTCATAATATTTATCCAAAAATACGAAAAATTATGAATTTATTTTTCTCTTATTAAAAAATATGATGGAAACTCTAAGTACATCGAGAAGAAAAAAAGTCATTATGTATATAGTCTTTTATATTTTTTCTCTTAAGTTTATTATTTTTTTCGAGTTTCATGATAAAATTATAATATATTAATAATTTAAATTTTCAGTATTATAATAATATGCTTGTCCAATAAATATTAAGTAAAATTGATGTTATATATTATAATGTTTCCAATTATCCACGGTCTCTTCCAATAAAATCGGGGTTGGAGATATTCATTATTTGGCATTATAGGATTCCGAAGGTTGTTATTGTTGCGCTTACAACATAGTAGTTATGATATATAAAAACTTTTCAATACTAACGTTTTTTATTTTCGAAATATTTCTTATTTTTGAAATATTTTTAAAATATTTCAATACGCTAAATTAATTAATATTTATATAGAAATCTTTATATTTTAATATTTACATATTTTTCATTTTTAATGAATTATTTATTTATTTAAACGTAATTTTTATTTTTTATATTATTTGTTTTATGATCAATAATTATATATTTGATTATTTTAGATTTTTAGTATAAAAATATTTATTCTATTATTTCTATAAAATAATTAATTATTTTGCATTTGATCACATTTCTATTTAATATTTATGAATTTGACAATATTTTTAATTTTTGTATTTTTATGAAATGACATTTTTTATATCGGCATTAGTTGACCTTCAAATAAAATATTACTGGAATGCTCCACGAATCGGTTCAATTTTCAAATAAAAATATTTTTATATAACAAAATTTTAATTACGGTATTCCATTTTAAGGCATAATCAGTGAATTGCACAGTTATTAGATTTACTTTTTTATTCTTCGTACCGTATTTGTTAATATATTAAAAAAATAAAAATATTTTGTACTATTAATTATTATAAATCTATCGAAAAAAAAAAACTATAGGAGGGGATTTGAAATTCAGAAATTCAAACATTTATCATAAATCTTACTCTATTCAATATTTTACATATATAGTGTTATATCCTATTTTCTTCTACTATGTAGTATTTATTAAAAGATTTATTTCTTCTTTTAAAAACAAATGACTATAGTTTAACTTATATTATTTCTTTTTTTTTTTTAAGATTTCTATTTGAGTCTCTTTTATGTAAAAAATATATATATTTTTATTAGTAATAAATTAGCTTGACCATGGAAATTTCGGAGAAATCGTTGCACAGCTTTCTTCCACAGGCCCAACATTCTCGTTCCCATTTTTGTCGGTTTGCTTTATTTTTTTAATTTTTTTGTGTCATGTTTTAAATATCGTTTGATATCTAAATTTTATTCTGATTAATTCAATTCAAGTTAAAATAACAGTGTTCTCGTGTATCATCATAAATGGCCACCTTGACCACACGGTGCGAGTGGTGCGGTAGAAAACAAAACTTGGCCCACAAATAAAATTGATCTTCTCGTTGGAGAAGAAAAATATCGCATCTTTGGTTGAAAAAGTGCAACAAAAGCACTTGGCGTTACTCTTTTCACACTCCATAAATGTGGTTCACCAAGTACTTAAAAGTGCTTTTGGAATTTGGGCAAAACGCAAAATACGTGGGTGTCATTATCCAACACAAATTTAGGTCTCCAAATATAGGTCTCCAAATAATGAGATCCATAAATAATTAATTTAGTATATAAAAATATTAAATATTTTAATTAAATTTTAAATTTAAAATTTAAAAATAAAAAAAATAATATTGAGAGATCTGTTTTTAAATTAAATTCAATAATGATCAAATTAAATTAATCAAAATATAATTTCAAATATCAATTAATTATAGTATAAAGAATACTAATCGAGTGAGAAGAAAATTTGAAGAAAAAAAAATATTTGAATTGAGAAAAGTGAACAAAATTTTCCTTACCAGGTTTTCTATTATTCTCTCTCATTATTTGTGCTTCTCCCCCGCTCTCTCATCTACTTCAAAAATCTCTCTTCCGTTACTATTGAACTCCAAAAGTCTAACCCTGGACCCCCGCATTCTCTCTCTCCTCTCCTCACCTTTTTCTTCCATCTCTAACCACCTTGACCCTAGTCTATCGTCGCTCTCTCCTGACCGAAGATAGCTTCCTATAAAAAGCAAACCTAGGTAAATCGCTCTAAAAGCCCGTTCCCTCTCTCTCATCTCTCTCTATTTATTCCCTCCCTCACGAAATCTTTGATTATCCATGTTTCACAATCAAAGGTGACTTCTTCTATAGCTTAGCAATTACAAACCCAAGACCTTATTAAAGATATGAGGATCCCCATCTTCCCTATTTCCTCCACTCTTTACAGATTTGAATGGGCCATGTGCTTGGCACCCAAAAAAAATGTGCCATGTGCTCTCGTCACTCTCTCTCTCTCTCTCTCTCTCTCTCTCTCTCTCTCTCTCTCTCTCTAAAACAAGAACTAAATTGTATCAAAAATCTTTTGTTACCCAAATCATTCTCTCTTCTTCTCTTATACTTATTCAGCAATTTGTTATTTTCTTCTTTTTTTTTCCCTTTTACCTACAAATTTTTTTTGGATTGTTTCCATGATATACCAACTAATCATGTCATGCCGAGGGAACACACTTTCAACTATAGGTATGAATCTCAAGGGTTACAAAATAAAAACACAAAAACAAAAGATTACAACTTAGCCAAAGAGTGTTAGACTCTACAAAAATGCCGATTACTAAGTTATTTCAAAAGATCAGGAGTACAGCAATGAATTGCTGCATGTCCCCCTTATACTCTGACTAATCTCTAGAAATATAAACTTTTTTAATTAAAAATTTTGAGTTTAAATTTTGAAAATAGTAAAAATAGATTTAAAAATATTTATCTTAAAAATGAACCTCACAATATTCGAATCGGATTAATCGAATAAAATCCGATACCAATGATGAAAAAGTAAATAAATAAATGTTTCATGTTTCAATCACTTCGCACCTTGCAAAATATTGATAGGAAAAAAGAAAGAGTTAACTCGTAAAAGTTAGTGCAACATATAAAATGAAATAGTAGTTTGAAAATTAATTTAAAGCAATCATGCAGATCTTAAATATAAAAAAAGGTGTTTAGTAAAAATTTCTCATCAATCTAAACTCATTGCTTAGTATCAAATATCATAATTAAGATTGCATATCCATTTTGAACCCAACATTATTAGAATACAATAGATACAGGGCATTTTTTTTTTATTATCGGTATCTAGATTTTATCCGATTAATCCAGTTCGAATATTATGGGACATATTTTAAGGATTGACTCTCTCAAATTCTTTTTTGTAATTCACAGAACTCGAACTCAAAACTTCTAATTAGAAGAGTATAGTATCTGATCACTTAATCTAAAAAAATTTACATGACACTCTGGACCCAACCTACTACATGTCACCCCGCGGCTCTCTTTCTTTCTCTCCACCGCCGCTGCTCTCCTCTCTCTCCCCCCTCCCCCCCTGCGGCACTTCTCCCTCTCCCTCCCTCCCCCACCGCCGCGGAAGCCCTCCCCCTCCCTCCCCCACCTCCGCGCGAGGCTCCCTTTCCCTCCCTCCCCCACTGTCGCCCACTACCGCCCACTGCCGCGGGAGCCTCTGGGCTATGTCGCGTCTTGAAAATGCGGAATAGCCTGTCGCGGGTCCAACCCGCGACAAATATGGTATAAATGTGGAATTTGTTTGTTTTTTTTTTTTAAAAATTTAGGGTATATTTTGAAACATAACCCTCTGATGGGTACTCGCATTCCAGGAGGTTCCATTACCAAAGTAAATGGGCCAAAGTAAGTGGCATAACAATTAAAGAAGAGAGAGAGAGCTTTGTACAGAAAAACAATTTAAAAATAATCGGGAGAGAAAATAAATTTTAAAAATAACTCATATTTTTAAAATATTATAAATGTATATGATAACCACTCTTATCGAAAAATAAAACATCCCCTATCAATAGTAAGATATACCCCTATTGATCCCAAAGATAATAAAAAATGGGTTGAATTGATTGTCTAAAATTTGATTTTTCAAAATTTTATCTAACTCTACTTAAATTTAAACAAACCTATGATCAATCTATAAAATATATGACAAAAATAAAAGAAAAAGTAAGGAGACAAATCTGGTTTATCATGGTTCGGTCTTATACCTAAATCCACTCTTTCAGCCAAGCAAGCGGGGATCTAGCAATCTGTTACTTTTCACTGTGATCCAAAACAACAATTTATAATGAAGATTGTTTTGTCCAATGATGAAAAACAAATCACACAGAATACAATCAAAAGTTTACGGCAAAAAAAAAATGATAGCAAACTCAGAATGCAGAACTCTTTTTTGATCTTTTTTTGGTGCTATGAAGCCTAAAAAATGTTACTTATTCAGCCACACACGTTCTCTGTTCTTACTCATTTGAAAACCTGCAGAATAGTAGCCTTATTTGTTATCAAAGAAGCTCGACAAATTGCAATAAAAAGTTTCAAATTTACTACAACAGATTCAACAGCCATTCCAAAAAAAATAAGTTCCAAATTCTATTGAATTTTGATATTTATCGAGAGTAAATATTTTTTTTCTAAATTTTAAATATCCCTTTATTATATTTAAGAACTGATTTGATTATATTTAGATGATTGCTTTTTCAAAAAATTTGAAAATTACTCCAAAAAATCAGTCCAAGTTCTGAAAATTTTCAAAACAACTAGCCAATTTTGTCTACTTATTTCTTCACCAAAATCTCGAAATAATTAAGTCACGAATCATCATATCTGTTGTTCAACTATAATATTATAATATAAAATAATTAAATTCAAAAGTCCAAAACCAGTGGTGAAGATATCAAAGGCTAAATGCCCCTTGAGAACTATTTTTTGACAAATAATTCTGCTATAAAAAATAGGTAACCAATCAACTTTCAACTGATTTTTCTTAAACATGTCCGCAAGATATTTGTATTGTAAGCTCACCGTTGGGTATATAAAATGTGTGTATCTCCTGCCTCATCTCTCTACTAGGACCGTGATGAGATGTCAATCCAACTAAATGAAATGAAGTCGAGCGACTCCCAAAAAACCCGACTCTTGTAGGAGCAGAAGTACTCTCTCGTTGATATGACCATACCCCAAACGCAGTAAAACTGTCTTACGTCTACGGTAGACAAGTCAGGTCATATTATCTCTATCCCAAACTCTAGTAGAGCGGTGTCCTCACTGCAAAAGTAGAAGAGTAGAAGAGTAGAAGAGTCGGATCAGTAGATTCGGGATCAATCTGAAAGATAAAAAAATATAACAATTAGCATATATAAATATGCATTAAGAATTATGATACATCACCACATTATGAAATGCACAAAAAGAAAATAAGAGATGTTCCAGAAATATATCAGCACATTATGAATTGCATAATAAGAAAAATATATCAACACATTAAAGTTTTCAAAATACAGTATACATTAAGAAATAAAACAATTACAGATTTATAAAGATACAAGAAAATATCATTAATTTGTTGTTGGACAATGTCTTCGATCGTGACCCTATCTACCACAAAATTCGCACCTCAATTATCTCGAGCATCTCCTCATATTATAACTCTCAGCACTGCAACTGCCACATGATGTTCATGTGGATGATTCTCGAAGATCCATCTCATTGTAATATCGAGATGATCTAAGTCTTCTTTTCTCATGTCTTAGGGATACATCGGGAATGATTGTTGGGTACGAATCCATAGCCTATGCCGAATGGTCTCCAACTAGGAAAAAATTTTGCTTCTATACCCTAAGATAATGTTCCCATGTATACCATTTGTCGACGACCATATGCACATCAATTATTGTCTGTGTTAATGCAACAATTGCATGAGAGCAATGAATTCTATAGGTTTGTCATTTGCCGCATGTGTAGTGCTCATCTTGCACATTCACAATTTGTTTATTGCACTAGGATCTTTCCTCACATAATTAAACAAATACCGAGCCATCAAATTTGAATCCAATTTCCTATGATCCTGCGTTAACCTAGCGTTCACACATGTATGGGGTCCTCAACCATAGTAATCACAAGTGCACCAACTAGTCACATTCTACGAGCACACAACCTCCATTTACATCATTCGTCCCTTTGCGTACATATTGTTGTCCAAAATTCAGAGGTTAATTTACCAACCTGAAATTCATAGTGGTGCTCAACATGATGCATTTTAACGGCATAAATAAACTGCTCTTTCGACTCAAATCTCATCCATCTTTTCAATTAGTCGCTGAAATTCCAACTATCGGCTGTCAATGTGTTGTTCCTCAAATGTAACATAACCATCACCTCTGGTGCGATCCTCATGAAGGGAATAGATTCATCTATTCCACTACCCCCATATCTCGGACCACCACCAATATTTATACACCGACGAAGTCCGGACCATTAACTGGTTCCCACCACCAACTTCATTATCTTCCTCTTAGTCATCATTATATTCTTCCGCCTCTTCTTCCCTTACTTCCTCCTCATCAATATCATTATTCACCTCTGCGAAGGCAACATCTACTCGAGATTCTATGTGGATAATTTTCCATATAATCAAAATCTTGTACCACATTCCACTATCATATGAATTTATGTATAACTCAATAGTCCTACTCACTACCATACTCATCGCAAACATTATCAAATTAAAAATATCATTATCATCATTTATCGGAACCAATTCAAACTGTACATTACCACCTCTCATGTACGACATGAGAAAACGATAAAAAATCATCACATATTGTCTCAAGAGATTTATTCGAATACCCTTATATACTACATTCAACAATTTATTAAAATTACAATTTATCCACACCCTAATCAATTTTGTTGGACCACGGTCGTAACGAGCTCCTTCCTCCCCCGTTACATTTTCACCATCGCTATAGCATAACACACTTAACATATCCGCCATTATTTTATATATATATATATATATAACAATTTCAAACGTTATACAAATATTCAACAAACAAACAAAATATTTTAACAATTTTAAATTATTATAAATTAATTAAACCGTAAATACTATATTTATTAACAAATTCTATTACAAAAAAATTATTACAATAAAATACTATATTGCTATACAAATTTATACTAAATTAAAATCCTAAACTCACTTTAAATTTATTTTACGGTTTTATAAATAATTTAACAATTTTACAAATATATTAAATTTATATTAAAACCAAATTTATATTAATCTATACTAACTAAATTTATAACTACATTAAATTTATATTAATCTATATTAATATTTATTAACTAATTTACAATAAAAATACTCACTAATTTTATATTAAATTTACAATAAAAATATTAAATTTATATTAAATTTACAATAAAAATACTAAATCTTAACTAAATTTATTTATTAACTAATTTTACAATAAAATATTTAAATATATTTATAAAAATGTTACATGTTTTAAATACATACCAATACTTTTATATTAAACTAACACTACAAAAAAACATCATTTTTGCAACGAAATTTATCGACAAATTTTTTTTATTGCAATTTCGCGACGAATTTAACGACGAAAACTTTTTTCATCACTATTTCCAATGAAATTTCCAACGAAAAAATAATTGTCGCTAATTTCCAACGAATTTGAATTTGTCGCAAAATTAGCGACGAATTTCAAAATTCGTCGCTAATTTTACGACGAATTCCACCACAAATCCTAATTCGTTGCAAATTAGCAACGAATTTGGAATTCATCGCTAATTTGCAACGAATTCAGCGACGAATTCAGCGACAAATAAGAATTTGTCGCTAATTTTGGGACAAATCCTAATTTGACGCAAAATTAGCGACGAATTTGGAATTCGTTGCTCATTTGCGACAAATTCTAATTTGTCGCTAATTTTGCGACAAATTTCGTAATTCGTCACTAATTTTACGACAAATTTCGTAATTCATCGCTAAATTTGAAATATAATAAAATAAAATAAAATATAAATATATATTTATTATTTAATAAATTAATTTAGCGACAAATTTCGGATTTTGTCGCTAATTTTGTGACGAATTCAGCGACAAATTAGGAATTTGTAACAAAATTAATGATGAATTTGGAATTCGTCGCTAATTTGCAACGAATTCTGCGACAAATTCTAATTTGTCGTTGATTTTATAACAAATTCCTAATTTGTCGCTAATTTTGCGACAAATTCCTAATTTGTCGCTAATTTTGCAACAAATTTTGAAATTCGTCACTCAATTTGAAATATAATAAAATAAAATAAAATATTAATATATATTTATTATTTAATAAATTAATTTAACGACGAATTTAGTGACAACTTCTAATTTTTTGTTAATTTTGCGACAAATTCCTACTTTGTCGCTAATTTTGCGACAAATTCCTACTTTGTCGTTAATTTTACGACAAATTTTAGAATTCGTCGCTAAATTTGAAATATAATTAAATAAAATAAAATATTAATATATATTTATCATTTAATAAATTAATTTAACGACGAATTTCATATTTCGTCGTTAATTTTGCGACAAATTCCTAATTTGTCGCTAATTTTACGACAAATTCAGAATTTATCGCTAAATTTGAAAAATAATTAAATAAAATAAACTATTAATATATATTTTTTATTTTTTATTTTAAAAAATTTATCACATTTATTATTTTTAAGTAAATATGTTATATTTTATTTTTATTTTATCTTTTTAAAAAATAGTATTATTATTTTTTTATATCTTTTATTATTTTATTTTAAACTAATATTTTATTATTTTATAATAAATTGTTATTTTATATTTTTTTATTATTATTAGAAAAAATGTGAAGAAAAGATAATAAGTCAAAAAAAAAAAGCTTATAACAGATACTAACATTTAGCTTGATGGTTATAGGATCTTAAAGATTTATGGAAGCGCAGGGGTTCGAACCTTGGTGGGAGCAAAACAAAGGCAATTTTCAGGAATTAAGTGAGGGAGGGTGTGTGGGTGCCGGCTCGGGCGTGCGGGCAGATGGGCTCGGGTTTAGGCGGGAGCGCATTATTTTTCATTGCTAATTTAGCGATGAATTTTGCGACGAATTTATATCCGTCGCTAATTTAGCGACGAATTTTTTTCGTTCCTAAATTATCGGCAGATAATTTTTCGTCGCTAAATTTGCGACGAATTTGGTGACGAAAAGCAACGAAAAATTATCCGTCGCTAAATTTAGCGACGGATAATATTTTATCGCTAAATTCGTCGTTAAATTTAACGATAAATTTTAGATTTTCGTCGCAAATTGTAGTGATAAAAAATTTTTGTCGCTAAATTTGCAATGGATTTAGCGATAAAAAAATATTTTCACTAAATTTCGCAACGAATTTTAGATTTTCGTCGCAAATTGTAACGACAAATAATTTTTTGTCGCTAAATTTGCGACGGATTTTGCGATAAAAAATTATTCGTCGCTAAATTTTTGCGACGCGTTATTAGCGACAAAAATTTTTTCGTCACTAATTTTGACGCTAATGAATTTAGCGACAAATTTTTATTAAATTTTCGTCGCTAAATTTGTAACTAAAAACTTGTATTTTTGTAGTGTAAAGGTATTAATATTTTATAATATATTTTCTAACTATATTTATTATAACTATAAATATATTTACACATTAATACTTACTAAATTTAAAGATGCTCATTTAATTTAAAATATTTTAATATAAATATATTTTAATAATTAAAATATGATCGCTTTAAAATATTTAAATATGATCATTTAAAATATTGTCAAGTCTCCGGTGTATAATAATTAATAGTTTAATATAACTATCACTATTTTTATTTAAAAATCGCAATAAAAATTTAATTAGTACTAAATTCTTCTATTTTATTTTATAATTAGTAATTTAAAATTTATATTAATGTACATTAACTAAATTTAAACCTACATTAAATTTAATATTAACAATAAAATAATAAATATTAACTAAATTTCTTATACTAATTTACATTAACTAAATATTAATTATTAACTAATTTTATATTAATTTAAATTAACTAAATATTTAATAATTGTTAAATTAATTAATCATCCTAAACCTTAATTAAAAAGGTTATTAATTCAAAATTAAAAAATTCAAATAAATCTATTCAATGTAAAACACAAATTTCATTCATAAATATTAATTACATATCAAATTATGCATCTCAAATAATTTAAATTAAAATAGAAAAAAATTTATACTTTTTGAGTTTTTTTAAAACATGCGATAAAATTTTGAAAAAATCGTTGCAAAATAATATTGCAATGCCTCTCTTCTTCCTCGGAAATGTATAGATCTGGTGGATTTTGGGGTTGAGGGTTAGGGTTTGTGAAGCTTCTGCCAAGAGGGGAAAGGGAGAAGAGAAAATGGGGGAAGGGGAAGGATTTTGGGAGTATAGGGCATATGTCACAAGTTAAACCCATGACATACGCTGTCGCTTGTTAAAGGCACGACACAACTTGTCACATCTTCAACTTGCGATAAGCTTTGTTGCGCCATGAAGTGTTGCGTCTGTGAGACACGACAAGGCTTGCCGTGTCTGTGAGACGTGGCAAAGACGCGACAAGATTTGCCGCATCTTCAAGACGCGACAAGATTTGCTGCATCTTCAAGACGCAACACATTTGTCATCTGTGACCAACAACCTCCCAAGGACTACCACGTGGTCTTGTCGTGGTTTCCACCCACGACAAATAAGGGTTAAACCCGTAATTATTTTGCTCTAAGGGTCATTTTAATTTTTTTTTTAAGGTTAAATTCATATAAAACTCTAAAGCGGCAACACCCAAAAGAACTAAGCATGGACCACAAGGTTTCGATAAGTTCAAAAAAATATGCAATCTTAGCTTTTGAGTTGACAGACTTGAACCTATAAACTCTATCTAATAAAATAAATAAATAAATAAATAAATTTAAGTTAACAACAATAACATCGGCAACATCACAAGTGCATATTGCTAGACCTCAACAAAGCAAAGCCTAAATAGAATATGCTTGGAAGTCAAAGTAGAAAAAATAAAATAAAATAAAATGGTGATATGTCGGCTTAACCACATTAGCCTGCCTAATTAAAATGGTCTCAACGATGTTTGCATAGCTGTGAAATGTATGAAACATAAGTTCTTGAATCATAAGCTAAAAGGTATGTTTTCAACTCGAAAATCATAACCTTGTGATGTCATTTCCAACAATGCATACCGCCACTCAGCTTTGGACCATGGCGCGCCATACCTTGCGACTGCGTGTCCCTGCACAAACACTTCACAACGAATTTTGCACCACCCGTTTGTTGTGCACCGCTAGATTACACCACTATGAAGCTATTGACATTGACATTGATACTTTGCATCTGCGATGCCTTTTTAACTTGTGAGCGTGCACTGCAATTTCCATTTTTTTCCCTAATGTCCATGACCATGTGAACACCGAGTTCAGAAGATGTTTAGGGTTTTGAATTCAAAATTTCCATCAAATTAAAAAAAAAAAATTATAGGTCAAAATAAACTTAATAAAACTACTCGAAAAATCCAAAGACAATGAAATAATTTCAAATCTTTATTTCTAATAAAAAATCTACATTCAAATCCCCACGAACGACAAACAAGAATCTAAGATTGACCAACAAGCGTTTGGAAACCAATTTATTGGTCCCAACTAATCCAGTTCGAGCTGTTAGATCGAACAAATTCTTAAGATGCCTATTTTTTTTCATTCCCGGTACTCGATCATGGAAGCTTGATTAAAAAAATAGTGTCAACATACAATCAGTTAACATTAGCACAAAAAGCATCTAGAAGTAGACGGCACCATCAAATCAAATCAATTTGGTCTTTCATCCATTTCAGAAAGAAGCATGGCTGAGATTCGCCCAGCAAAGCAATGAATTATGATCCTAATTATAGGCTTTGGTATAAACCTAATTATAGGGAAAGCTGCTCAGCAAGACCATATAAAATAAATGAATAAACCTAATTGATAGAAAAACTATTATGCTTTTTATTAAACAAATAAACAATCGTATCCATGGCCTATCCAAACAAACTAATAATTGTGTATTCATCAGCAGTCCTATTGCCAATTGGTATAAAAAGCTTGTACACTATTAATCATCACTTGCAAGCCACTAATCAATAAGCACATGCGATATATATAGATTGAAATGTTACTACCACATTATATAAAAACTATATTTCAAACTTAATTGTAGTTTTAATTGTAAAAGTAATATTTTATTTTTGAGTGACATATAATTATCTCACTTTTGAATTTAGAAGCTACACAACAAACCAAACCCAAAACACGGATAAAAATGAACCCTTAAGTAGTATTAATTTTAGGTGTAAGTTCATACAAGTGCTGCACGTATCATCCGCGTTCAAGTTCAAAGGCAAAATTTTACGGTTCAAAATGAACACCGCTGATCTTAACTACAAAGATCAATGGAATAAACGGAAACATTTAGTGCTGTTATTTAACTCCTGTCCCGTGGAAATGCGAGAGACAAAGCTGATGACAACACACAATCTTTGAGTTTTTCAGGCCCTACACCCACATCTTCATATCAAAGATACAAGAGCAAGAGCATAGTTAAACTCAATAAGACCATTACAGCAAGGTTCACACAACAAAATGGAAAATCAGCAAAAAAAATATTTTCACAAACACAAAGCGGAATACTAGTAGAAAAGCAGACAAACGGAAAATTGATACAAATGCAGAACACAATATGATCAACTGAGACATTCACTAACACAGGACACACAATATGACGTTTACCGATGTCCCAAACAGATACTAATTAATTCCATAAGTATAACTCAAAATAAGTTGTCTCAGATAAATCCCTTAATTTAGCATAATTTCATTTAGGATGTAGCTTCAACAGGTAGGTTCTCCCTGCAAGGCAGAGACCTGAATCCACCAACATCTCAAAGAATGATAAATCGTCATTGACAACTAGTTTTTCAAAAACTACAAACAACAGCAACATTATAATTCAACTACAAACAAAACACACAAAGTAACACCCAAATTCTACAATCCCCATTGATACTGAAGCTAATGTTATCACTGGATCCAAAGCCGAAACTTACCACTTGAAAGCAACCCCCTTGAAAGCAACCCCATCAAGTAACAATGCATTGCACAAAAGAAAAAAACAAAGGTTACATAGGATAATCATGCATCAGAAAACTCCAGTACCTTCATTTTTTAATGCAGCAAACCCAAGTAGGTTCTCCCTGTAAAACAGGAACTTGCGAGTAAGCAACATCATAAAACATGGATTATCATAATTGCAAGCTTCCAACATTATAAACATTGACACCCTATTATAATAACCCAATAAAATAATATTGAAGAATAGTCGATATAGATCAGAAAAATTCAATAATATCATTCCCAAGTGCAGCAACCCAAAGCGGGTTATCCATGTTCTATGATGCAGCAACCAAAATGTTTTAGGACTTGGGAGCAGCTACATAATAAGACATGGATAATCATCATTGCAAGCATCAAACATGAAATCCTAGTCTAAGAAAACACAATCTGATTTATGTTGAGGAATTGAAGTTATATCTCAGAAAAATCCAATAATTTCATACTTGAGTGCAGTGACCCCAAGTAGGTTCTCCCTGTAAACAAGGACTTGAAGCCAACCACTCAAACACATGGATAAATCATCATTGACGAACATCCTCTACATAAACCCTAAAAAATAAAAAAAAAATGGTTTTGAGAAACAAAATTCAAAACACTAAAAACTAATGAATTTCTTATACTAAGTTAGATCTATACAATAAAGAGGCTCAGAGTATGAAACAGCTCTATCAATCAAGAATTCTCTGAAGCAGAACTGGCATTTAAAGCTGTAGAATAAGTCATCATAGCCAAATGCAAATCACAAACATAATTAAAAAAAACTCTAAAGTTTATGTATAACCTGTGGCTCATATCAAGAAATTCAACCATTTTTTCCGATTATGCTTCACAGATTGCTCTCAGAAGCGCGGATAAATTTGTAATCATTGCCAATATTTTAAATCCGAAACTTGGGGGAAAAAGGCAGAAGATTAAAATCATGAATGCGATGGAGTTTTTTAAAGGCAAAAACATTGGAAAAGTAAATCCTTCACGTCAGCACCATCTGAGATTTAATCTTTGCCTCCATGACTAGACTTTCTTTTAATTTGAATCTGGAAAAAAAACTGAAGGAGAGGAAAGGCAAAAATCAACAAATGTAGCCGTTGCTTTGACACAGATTTAACCGTGGGAAAACATGGCTAAACTGCAACACTAAACGGCGGCGATGTAGCACGAACAATGGGGCTATCGTCTTCATTGATGAATAAGAGAAGCCCGGGGTTGTGCATTGTGCGCTTTTGAGATTCCAAACCCTAGCCCTAGAAGACAAATCAGGGCAGGTAGCTCAAGATCTATGAATCGACGTTTGCTGTTTTTGAAGGGGATTGGTTGAAAACCCTAACCCTAGCAGAGAATAGACCGTGTGTGTGATGATGAGTGTCGCCACCCTTTGGGCTGTATATATAGCGGAGATATCGAAACTTTCAAAACCCTAGCGCAGCGGCAGCTCCGAGGGAGAGAGATAGAAATGACGCGTTTAAGTGTTCGGTCGGAGGAGGACAATGTTTGTTGAATGTTGCGTTTTCGTTAAGTAACCATTATTTTTTTCCCCTTTTAAGAAGGGCCCTAAGCCCCCCTAAACAAAACCAAAATACAGGTGTCGAGCCCACCCAACTGCAAAATACAGTAGAATTTGGGCAAAGTGAAATCTCGCACAACTCTCACAATGGCAATACCATAATTAAAGAATTTTATTATTATTATTTTTAATGTTTCCATTTCTTGTAGTATGATATGATCTTTTTTTTAATAATTAAACTATCATTATTTAGAATTATATTTTAATTAATATGGTTTGAATCTGATATAATATTTTTCATTTTTAAGTTTTATATTTGAGATTTGATTAATAGATTTATTGATTTATATGATCTTTTCTCATACTCACTTGTCGGGAGTCGTTCTAAAAGTAAACTTATATTGCCACAGCAATAAAGACCCACCTCTCCCTTCAAAATTCAAATTTTGATATTTAGAAAGTGAGATTTTTTACAATATTATGACGTAAAATACTATATATTAATAAAAATTCTCTAGCTTTACTATGTAAGAGATGTGCCAACGTCCAGAAAATGGTAACTTAAACTTCTTATGGATCTTACATTTTCAACACAAAACCCTTAAACGCAGCTCCTATCTTGAGAAGTTTTTAACCTATGGCTGTCTCCATTACAAGTTGTTGAGTCAAAAAAGGAAACTTAGCGGCAATAAACAAGAATAATCATACAATCATCCATGTTAAACTATCCACAAATACAGCCATGAAGAGAGCCCAATAAACAAGAATAATCACACTGCCTACAAAATCTTATGGACAGAATCCGGGCTTCAAGCTAGGTTGAAGAACAAATAAAAAGTGCAGATAATCATACAATCATCCATGTTAAACGCCAGTATCCAGCCCACTTAGCGGCAACACGGATATCCATGGCCAATGCAACCCCTAACAAAGGCAGTGGAAGGTTCCAGATTGTTGCTACATCTTCTCCTTCTTGCTTCCCTATGGAAAGCTTCTTGCAGTGGTGCCAAATGGCCAGAGCAAGATAGGAACCAATTGCCAGACTCTAACCCAAGGCTAATCAACTGCTGCTAGAACAGCAGCAACTGGCAATGCTGATGAAACATAATTTCCCTTCTTAACCAATCACAAAAGGCAAAGATACCCACCAAGAGTGTAAAGCAGACTGACTCTATGATGAGGCCTCTTACAGCTGCATAACCGATAAGGCCACTGAGCGTAATGAGAAATGATTGGCTACTTGTAGCATTTGGAATGGTGGCTTCTCCAATGGCCAATACCATTGATGATAGTATAATGGCCACTGTAAGCTCTGGAACAGGAGCATATGCAGCTATACTGGAGTAGAAAGCTCGAATTTAGTAAAGGGCAGTCTCAACAGTCATTATCAAATAAGTAATTGGGTCATCAATAAAATGGTAAATTACAGCCAAGGCAAATTTAAAGAGGTATCCTATGAAGCCAATGATAGCAAAACCAACTTTTCCAGTTTTGACAACTCCCACAAGACTGCTCTCCATGCATAAATGAGAAAGAAAAGAGCTGAAAACAACTGAAAAACACAGAAGATATCAGAATGCTTTTGCTCTTCATTCAATTTTGTAATGAAAGCAATTGAAGGAATTACAAAAAATGTTCAAAGCAATTTAAATCAGGAAGAAATATTAATAGAGACTAATATAACAGGGGAGAGCTATATTCATGATATCAAACGAGGGAGTATTGGTGAGATCTTCAAAAGAAAGAAACCAGCACAGACGAGGTGGCTATAGATGCACCTGATACATCCTCATGGCGAATGAATATCACTTTCTTGTAATGACTTGGATGGAGCTCTATCCCACAATGCAAGTGGAAAGAAAGTTCGGGGGCTTGGGGCTACAATGTAAACAAATTAGATGCAAATTACCATCAGTACTTCTAATTTCCAATGTTCCTCCAATAATTATCATTTTTTTCCAACTAATAGCATTAGGAAAACAGACTGGTCTAACTGTTTTCCCCTTAACTTTGCATAGTGGCTGACTCCCATCATAATCTTGGCATCCATCACTTACTCAGCTCTCCATTCTCCACTGGAGTCAAGCATTTAACTTTGATTGCGGATGGCAGCCCTATGCTATAGAGCATATCAAGGTACCTATCACGGATTAGTGTTTTCCTTGAGGTACCTAATGATCAGAGATGCAAGCATTGCTCCTGACATCCTTGTCCTCAGATAATGTTTCACTGTGGTGACACAGTGCTTCAAGTTCAAGAAACTTAAAACTTCCCCAGCAACGTAATTAAAAACTCATGTAAAACCTACAAACAAGAACCGTGCTCTAGCTATCTAGCATGACACTTTTGGACACCTTGATCCTTAAAACTTCGAATATGATGGAATTTAAACAACCCAGTTATAATGACCCAAAAATCAACAAATAAAAATATACAAATAAAAAATGTCATTGATTCCTGTGACATTTCCCACCACATTATATTTCATCTGGAATCACGTATACATGTTTTTACCTCCATGCCACATCTGAGTTAGATGCCCCTAAATCCCCCAAAAGAGAATTTAACTAAAACAAGGTTGGTCATAGAAGAAGGGTTTCTCTATGCAAAATAGGTGTGAGAGTTCATATACTGCCTATTGAAAGGTCACTCTTCATTATTTACGTTAATCCACCATTTGTTAAACTTAAAACTTGCATCATATATAGAAGGTTCATGGGGGATATCAATACAACCAAAAATAAAAATACATACTTCACTAAAAATAAGTCTAGGGTGAGCAGAGTCGTACCCACAAGGAACGGAAGATTTATTTCTTTTAAGAAAAATAAAATATGGGGTTGAGAGATTATCTAAATTTAATAAAAATAAATAAATTAATTAAAATAAAACAACTAAATAATGTTAATTAAAAGAGAGAATGTCAACGAGAGTAAAACCCGATCAAAAGAATTATTTTCACCTTGATATACTTGATTGATTATCGATACAAAAATAACTCAATATTATGTGCATAAATTGGTTATTGCCAATATCACAAAATGACTAATCTCTCATAACTTATTTAGTAATCAAGATATTATCGTTAATTACTTCCCCAATCGAAAGATAACCCAAGAGATTCTCATTGGATTTAGTGGTCCAACAGCATTATAATATAGAGAAACACAATTCTAATCAGTAAATTCCAATATGGATTTATTTAAATTAAATTATCTAATCTTTTGACATAAGTTAAACCACTTGCGAATCCATAAAACTATATCAATTAACACTCTATTAAAAACATACAAATTTTATTGATTTTAAATGGTTATACACTATTCTAAACTTATTAAATATAGACATCTATTTAACAAACTCAAAATGATCATAAATATTAAGGTATAAAGATTAAATAAATACCTATAAATATCAAGTAAATAAAATCACATAAATCTCATAATTCTTATACATAAAAAATTCAATAATTTTTTTATTAGAAAAGAAATTAGAATGACTTCATGGAGGGAATAAACTTAGAAAATGATTTTTTTATATCCTGGAAAAGAAAAATGAAACTTCCTTCTCGGCTGCAGCTTTTCTCCTTCCGGAGAAAATGGTGGTTGCTGCCCCTGCCTCCTCCCTCAAACCCTCTATGCTAAAAGTCAAGAAAGCATATACCTATATATGCTTAGCCTGCCGGTTGCAAGCCCTAAAAAAGAGTGGAATTTTTCCTATATTTACTTTAGAAAAATTATTCAAATCCCTTAAAAAAATAATATCTTAAAAATTTCAAATAAAAGAAGAGTTATTCAAAAATAAAATAGTTTGAAATTTACATTTTTTTAATTTATTTATCTAAATATTAAGAATAGAATAAAAATTTTCAATATTTCCAATTCCATCTCAATTTTCTATTGAATGTATGATTGGAAAATGAAATTTTTATTGTAGTAGATTTTTAAAACCTTTTGCATTGTCTCTTGTAATTAACGTATCCACGAGCTAATAAAAGAGTATTATCGTCCAATTTTTCATACTTTGCATAATTGCTCAAATGTAGTTCATTTTTCTTCACTTTTCTTAATAAATCTCTTCTATCAATTCTAACATGTCAAATGTTACAAAACATAAATATTAATATAATATTTATTCAAAAATAATACAAAATCAATCGTAAATATTACATTTAATTAAGTGCTAGCAAATTCCCCTACACCTAGATGATATTTGTCCTTAAGTATCCCTAACTCAAATAAAATTATACTAACCAACCTATTTTTTTCTTGCAAACTCCTAAATCAATATATGTCATAAGAGTTAAACTAAAAATATAATCGAAACAATAAGTATTTCATAGCGATCTGTACTAAAACAATCATTACATATTCCAATAGCTCCTTATGAAATTCAAACAGTAAGATTCGACAATTTTCTTTAAGGGTTCACTCAAATTTACTCGAAAGAGGTAAAGAATGTATATATCTCTCAAATCAACAATATGGAATGACATTACCATATATTTGCAAATATATTAAATATCCACCATTTAAAAATTTGAGTTGCATGCATCAATCTAAAAGTTTTTTATTTGATTGTAACGGGGCATGGGTAAAGGGTAGGGATAAGGTGATATTTGAGAGTTAAAACATACCAAAAACGATATATAACTAACCACACAATTTTTATAACAATAAATGATCTTTAGCTCAAGCAAACCGTACAAAAAATGACTCCTTGCTGTTCATATATAAATGAATAACTCATAGTTAACAGCATAGAAAAATATCAAACGATTTCTCAATTTTCTATAATTGAAGTGTAAATGAATGAAATTTCAATCAGGGTATAACACTTCTCTTTCTCATCTCTCTTCTTTTTTTCTTTCTTTTTTTTTCTTTTTTTTTTTCCTTTCTTTTTTTTTTCAAACGGAATATGAAAACATTAATATCATCATCTTTCTATTGAGATAAATATAAAACTAAAATCATGCAATTAACTATATATACGTTTGGTACAAGAATTTGAAATGAAAACTAAAATAAAAGATTTGGTATTGTATTGAAAGGTTTATAAAGAAGAAAATAGGTAATGACTCAATTTGGGTTAACCAGGGGTTTTTTAAAAAATCAAGGTAGAGATTTTTAGAAAACCAAAAAGATGTGAAACTTAAATGTTTTTGTCATTTCAATACATAAAATCCTAGAATGTGGTTTCGAAATACATAATAATGCAGGTTCTAGAATGTGCAATTCAAGTATAATAATCACTTATCAAGAAAAATAATTTCAAATATTAATAATGAATTTGCTCATTTTTTACTCAAAATCTTATTATTTAAATAGGGTTTGTATCAAATCTTGTATGTTAATCATTCAAAGAAATTTATTAAAAACATAAATAGTCATTTCAAGTACAAAAAACCTTTGATATAATCCATTTTTCATACATTTCTAGCCAACCAAATAGCATACTTCGACTAAAAAAGCTCGAAAATTTTTCCCTTCTTACATTTTTTATTTTTTATTTTTTTGAAGAAACAAAATCTAAATTAATATAATAAAGAGAAAAAATATAGTGTCAAAAATAAAAAAGAAAACATCTAACATCCTCCCACACCTAAATTATACATTGTCTCCAATGTATGCTCAAGTTGAGAGAAAAAAATGTATAAGTTCAATCAAACAAAAAAAAATAAAGAAATAAAAGAGAAAGGTGAGAACAACACTCTCCTAGGGTAGAGTGGTGAAAGGAAGATCAATTCCAACGAACTCGAAAAAAAAGTTAAGGTATGGACACGCCTTAACTATCAAGTACTTATGTCCATTCCTAAGACTTAACTGTGGAGAGAGAAACTCTAAAAAAAAATGAAAGACAAAATGTGAGAAGTTAAGTTCATTTGTTTCTTTTTCTTTAATTTTTTTTTTATCAGAAATGAATTTGGCCTAAGGCGTGGGCACGCTTTAAGTAAATAGCACTTCTGTTTCAGAAATAAACTTAGTTTAGGGCATGGGCACATCCTAAGCAATGAATACAACTATCCATGTATTCCTAGGGTGGCAGAAATGAAGGTCTATTAAGGCCTGGGCACGCCTTAATAAGAGACCACTTATGTTTTTCTTTTTTTTTTTTTATTAAAAAGTAAATCAAAATAAAGTTAAATCAAACTAACATAAAAGAAAATAAAAAATAAATAAATCATAAAAGAAAATATTGGGTTGCCTCCCAATAAGTGTCTTCGTTTAGTGTTTTTGGCTCGACATAATCTCCTCATTTCAACCTCATTCAAATATCAGTCCAGTCCATTTTGACTTTAACTTGCTTGACATTAATTTCAATATTAAATTAAAATAAAAGTCTTTTTAGTCTACCATGAATTGCTTTCAGTGTGAGAGTTTATGTTGAAAAAACTTGTCCCATTGTACAAAATTATTTATCATATTTTCTTTAAATACGAAATCTAATTTATTTTAAACAAAAGTATCATGTATAATGAAATACATCTCCTTCTCATCATCTTACTTCTTAGAATGTACCAACCTACAAGGAAAAGGAGGAAGAACAGTTAGTTTTGAATTCGAATAATTTGGTACCTCATTTACCTTTTCCGGTGTGGCATCAAGAGGTATTGTTTTCTTCTTGTTTTCCTCTTCTTTATGTGCCTCTTTAGATGAAGAATTCTGTACTTTTTTTTTTCACTTTTGAATGGCATAGCATGTTCATTCTCTTTTAGATGAACCTTAACTTGAGACGACAAATTTTCTTGATAAGTTTTGATTTTACTTATTGTCGTTGCCACTTGTGACAATTGAGTACGAAAATTTTGAATGTTTGCTCTTATTTCCTGCGTAAAACTCTTTATAAGATTTTCAAGGTTTGATACTCGATCTTGCAGAGGTTGCTGCGGTTGAAAGGGTGGTCTTCCATAAGATTGCTACAGGAATCTTTGTGGTCTAGTCTCGTAATTTAGATTCGAATAATCTCCCCAACCTTGGTTCTAGGTGTTTGAATAAGAAACGTATTTTTTTTAGACTGCCCTGAAAATCCACCTACAATATTCAATTATTCGTTAAAGTTCTCTTAAATGATAGGACACATGTTAGCTGGGTGATCCATACTCAAGCAAATTCCACATGCATTAACTTGTTGTCTTTGTCTTACAACCAACCTTTCTACCTAAAAGTTAGAGAATCTAACTTGTGTTCGAGAGGAGAAATACTTATCTCATTGATACTTTTTGAAATATCATGTTGTCCCCCAAATTGTGATGCATCTGTTGTCACATTAAGAAAATCACTGCAAAAAGAATTTTTATTAAAATCAAAAAATAATAACTCTCTTAAAGTTTTTTGGGTAGCCATATATTTGCGGTTAAAGTCCTTCTCTTTTATTTTCTTAACAATTTCTGGCAAATTTTCTGTAAATGGTTAGTCTTGAAAACAAGGAGAAAAAAAAATTAAAAGAAATAAATCACTTAACATCGCTCCCCGGCAACGACAACAAAATTTGGTGGGTGTCGATCCAACCAAAAATAAAAATATCTACTTTATTAAAGATGAGTGTAGGGTGAGTATGATCGTATTCATAGAGAATGACGGATTTATTTTTTTTAAGGAAAATAAAATATGAGGGTTGAGAAATTATCAAAATCTAACAAAAATAAATAAATCAATAAAAATTAACTAAAATAAAATAATTAAATGATGTCAATTAAAAGAGAGAATGTCAATGAGAGCAAAATCGAACCAAAGGAATTATTTCCACCTTGATATAATTGATTGATTATCGATACAAAAATAATTCAATTTTATATGAATAAATTGATTATAGTTGTTAACTATCACAAAACGATTAATTTTTCCTTACTTTTTCGGTAATTAAGATACCATCATTAATTGTTTGTCTAATCAAAAGATAACTCAAGAGACTCTCGTTGGATTTAGTGTTCTGACAGCATTACGATCTATAGAGATCCAATTTTAATCAGTAAATTCTAATATGTATTTATTTAAATTCGATTATCTAATTTCTTAATATAAGTTAAACTGTTTGCGAGATCATAAAACTATATCAATTACCACTCTATTTAAAATATACAAATTTTGTGGTTTTTAAATAGTTGTAAACTATTATAGATTTATTAAATATAATTTTTTATTTAACAAACTCAAAATAATCATAAATATTAAGATATAGAGATTAAATAAATAATCTCAAATATCAAGTAAATAAAATCACTTAAATTTTATAATTTTCATTTATCAAGATTTTAATAAGTTTTTTTTTTATTAAAAAGGGAATCGGAATGAATTCACAAAAGGAATAAACTTACAAAATGATTCTTTTATTGATACGGGAAAAGAAAAATGAAACTATAAGGAAAATATGTCCTTCTCGACTGCAGCTTTTCTCCTTCCTGAGAAAATGGTGGCTGCTGCCCCCAAGAGGGCTGTCTCCTCTCGTAAACACTCTGTGCTAAAAGTCAAGAAAGCATATATCTATATATGCTTAGTGTGCCAGCTACAAGCCCTAAAAACGAGTGCAATTTTTCCTATTTCTACTTTAGCAAAAATTATTCAAATACTTAAAAAAATAATATTTTAAAAATTTTAAAGAAAAAAAAAATTTCTAAAAGATAAAATAGTTTGAGATTTACATTTTTAAAATTTTATTTTTTTAAATATTAGGAATAAAATAAAAATTTCAATATTTTTTATTTTATCCCAATTTCTTCTTGAATGTATAATTGAGAAATAAAATTTTTACTATATTACATTGCTTTTGTAATCAATGTACCCACGTGCAAATGAAAAAATATTACTGTCTAATTTTCTATACTTTGCATAATTACTTTAATTTATCTTATTTTTCTTCATTTTTCTTAATAAATCTTCTTCATCAACTTTAACATGTTAAAAGTTACAAATATTAGTATAATATTTATTCAAAAATAATATAAAATCAATCGTAAATATTACAATCAATTAAACTCTATCAGTTCACATCAGAGTCTAAATAAAATTAGTAAACAAGATGGTTTCTCAAATCCAAATTCAAACATGTTCTAATTTTCATGGTCATCTTACTCTAACCTTGTGAAATGATTAGGGCTAATCTTATCATTTTCAATTACTTTACAAACATAGATAGAGAATTCTGAAATGCAAAAGAAAAATATCAACCACTGTGTATAGAGAGAGAGAGAGAGAGAGAGAGAGAGAGAATTGGATTTACCAACGAACCAAGTCCATCTCACTGGAGGATCAGGAGCTTCCTTAGTCAAATACCTAAACCTATCAGGCAATAGTACTCTGCTTTCTGGCTTCTTCAACTTCATCCAAAGCCTCTCCTTCACTATTCTTCTCAGCTCGCCCTAAATGTTGTGAGGCTTTTGCCATCGCCCAACAGCTACGCGTTGTCGATGTGGTCAGTGCTGGCGTTGCCGTATACATCTCTTGTATCACAAAATCTGCGACACTGGGTGGGCACTGCAAGGACAGCGATGCTGAACTGGCTTTTTTGTAGTAATGATTGATAGAATCCTAGTTTTTAATGGTTTAAGTAGAAGAAAACGAAGGAAGAGTATGTGTATTGATTCGCAATCCATCTGGTCAAGCAAATAAAACATTTATAACACGCTTTACTCTCGTCTGTAAATCCGCTACCGATTGACTCTTATCTATTTGAAGTGCCATGCAAGTTGGGATTAAAAACCTATTTCTAAACTGTTGTACTCTTAAGCAAAATATTAGACGAGATATTCAATCTGGGTAGAGATCGAGCATCGCAGACCCTTTTTTTACGTCTACCTAGGCCGGCTCAAACATGAGATGCCCGACCAAAGTTCAGTGTGGGTTTGGGGGAATCTGGAGTGTTCTGTTTGCCATATCAAGCTTATATAGTAAAAGCATTAAATCCTCTAAGCGCGTTTACTGGCTCCTCTCTGTGATTCAAGCAGTTCTGCTAACGAAGAAGGGCACATTGAGTAGCCACTTCTATAAACGGCCTAGCATTTTGGCTTTCATGAAGAGTCACCAAGCCCTTTACCCTCCTCAAGGCCTTCTTGTTTCAGAAGACGAGTTCTTGATTCTTTCGAAATGGTTGTTGCATATGTTCCCGTACTAGGGTACTGGGGAATTTCACGGAGATCATTTTTTTCTTTGTTATTTGTCCTTATGGAGTTTTTTCTATAATTTTTAAGTATATTGATACTCATAAGACTGAATCGTTATTCAATACATAATATTTTTTATGAGATGTAATAATAAAATATACAATAATTATGAAATCATCATTACGTAACTATGAACTCTATGGGTAACAATACCCATAGAGTTTGGTGGTGCCTTCTATCCAGGCCTTTTGGGATTTCTTTGTTCGATCTTGTATGATTGTGGGCTTCATCAGTTTTTGGCATTCTACATTCTCTAGGATATTAAAAAATAAGAATCCCAAAGCAAAATCCTGCAGAGATGTTGGTCAATGGTCATTCATTTCAAGTTATAATGCTGCCATGGACAGCCATGAAGTCCTGTAATGTACCGTTCGTCAGGCATTAATGGATAATCGTTGTAAAAATTTACCATGAAGAGACAGAACATTTTAATTCGTCAGGCATTAATGGGCAGATGGGCTGATCATTACTTCTTCAGATATGATTACCAACATTTTCGCTTGCTATCAGATGTGTTTTCAACTATAGTTAAGTTTACTATCTTTGAAATGACTTTATTATGACTTAAAATTTTAAACAATCATATCGCCTGTCATAATTTCAAAGGTTCTGAGCATATTTTTGCGATCGATATTTTTTTATTAAATTAACAATTTTATATATTTTTGAATTATTTACAAGAATATAAAAATAAAAAAATTCATATATTCTTAAAATCAAATCAACACCAATCATATTATTGCCATAATTTCACCCATCACAATAGGCTTTAAAGTGATCATGCAATTGATTGTTTTGATTGTTTAGGTATAACCTTATCTTTTAAGTTAATTGATTAATTACTTTGGAATAGCTAAAGAGATTGAAGATAAATGGGGTACCAAAGAAAGAGGTAAATAGCATAGGTTCACTTTCACCAGAGAGATATTACATACTCCATAGTAGGATGATGACAGTACACGCTATGACGCCATTAAAGTAAAAACATAATAAAGCAAGGAGGAGACATTAGCTAGTGCTTTCTCTTAATAATATAGCTCACTAGTCAATATAGCATCGTGGGGGCTGAGACTCATCCTTCATCAATCTCACTTCACTCTGCAACATAAGTCAATGATGATATCAAAATTAAAGAGAGTTCATATTAATTGTAAAGGATCATGAACATGAACACATTTAAATGGCTAATCTCGACCCTGCAAGATTAGGTGGATGACATTTCTAAATTCTTAAGAGAGAGAGAGAAAGAGAGAGAGAGAGAGGTTACTTGGAGCAATCAGTGGAAGGGTCGATCTGGTAAGGGATACTAACACCACACCTGCCGGGAAGGCCAGAGACAAGACTATATTGAACACCAGAGACGGTACCAGCAGCGCTCTTCAAGCATTGGCAAACAGTTTGGCGATCAGGAGTGCTCTTTGCAGCGCCATCAAGGGCCTTAATTCCTGTGCAGCAAGTAGGAGGGATCGACCCTTGACCCCTCACGTAGCCCAAGCATGGACTTAAGTTCTTTGCCACCAGACCGCACGACATTGCAGCCTCCACGTGTGGTGCGGCTGCCACCACCATGCACACAAGAGCCACTGCTAAAGCAATCTTAAAAACCATGACTAAAGAAACCTGTAGCGGTACCAGTGTTTGATTGGAGGATGTGAAGTGTGTTTTGAGTGTACTAGTCTGGTGAGAGATTAGGGAGGGGATGGTGGTGTTTATGTAGGCAGAGGATTTACAATTGAGAGTTACTGCAGTTAGTTGGTAGGTTGGGTAGTTGTGTTTTTAATTCAATGCTCTGATGGCTTTCTTTAATGGTCATTAGGGAGCCCTATGACCGTTGTCATCTGCCTAGCTAGTTCATTTCATTAATAAGCTCGAAATGCTGTGGTCTGAAAGGAAATTGAGAAGCACATGGAACATGGTTCAATTGCCCATCATACAGTTGTTTCTATTCCCTCAATTTTGCAAGAGCATTTTTTGCTTTCATCAGTTTTGTCCGGAGCAAAGTAAAAGATGGAAATCAATAACATAGATTGGAAGCCCTGCCATGAAAATTGGAGCTGTTTCATCAGTATCCCCACAGGGCCCGAATGAAAATGTACCGCCCATGGCTAATGCCTAGGACTTACAGACACATGGCAAAAAGAAAAATGTCATTACTACACCATCCATGTCTGTGAGAATCTCATCAATATCCCTGCAGGGCCCGAATGAAAATGTACCACCCATGGCTAATGCCTAAGACTTACAGACACATGGCAAAAAGAAAAATGTCGTCACAACACCATCCATGTCCCTGAGAATCTCATCGGATCTTTAGTTTGACGCTCTCCGAGTACTGAGCAATCCTCACAAGTCAGAAAATGTACCGCCCACTATGAATGTATTCTAAACTACAAAAATGTAAGGTTAGATGAACTCTAAATATCTGGTTCTACAAAATTGCTAAAAATAGTGAAAATTATATAGCATTATTGGGCGATAAGCTCTGGCACCAGAAAGCATTTTGATACTTCCACTACATCATTCAATTTTACTTTAATAGATTCATGCTACAATAGGTTTAATAGTCTTGATATTCGATTTTCAGTGACTATGCAAGCAATGCGTGAGTCAAAAATTAGAAAGATAGTGACATGCCATAGACTCAAAGTTAGAACAAGAATAGAGTACATGAATTGCATTTTTAGTAAAAATAATAATTCGGATGAGAACAAGGTCAAAATTGAAGAAAAAAGGTTGCATAAAGAGGGATAATTTTCACTACTTAGGATATATTATTCAAAAGGAAGAAAAATATTAATCGATTAGGATATTTCACATAAGATTAGAACAAGATGAATGAAATGAAAAAGTGCATTTGAATTATAACATGTTTGTAATATTTCGTCTAAAGTAAAACACAAATTTTATATAATTGCAATAAGTTCGGTAAATGTTTTTATGCAATAGAGTGTTAAACTCTTAAAAATTTTAATAAATAAAAGATGAGAATAGAGATGAGAATGCTAAAATAGATGGGTGGAATAACGATAAAATGTAGAATTAGTAATAGTTATAATATGTTAAATTTAAGAGTAATTCTAATAGTTGCTAAAATGAAAGAAAAATAAATCAAAATGATTTGGGCAATGTGCAAAATACTGTCTAATGTCAGAAGAAGCCATAGTATGCAAGTTGAAGATACGCCCAAGAACAAGGGAAAAATTTAAGCAAACCCTTGGGAGATGATCAAATATGAAACGGTGACTGCAAATTTAATTAGTGACATAACTTTCAATGGAGTTGAATGGAAAAATAAACTCCGATCCCAAATATATTAAGATAAAAGCTTAGTTGAACTGAGTTGAGTTGAATTACATAATAAAAAAATAAAAGATCAAGAGCAGAATCACATCGACGAAAATTCAAAATTAACTCGCATTGATTGGAATATGTTTATATTTGAAGTTAAAGATGAAGGGTTCCATTTGTTTTTTTTTTTTTATTATTTTTGATTTTGGTAATGAAATATTCAATATTTTGATACAAGCAAATTGAATGCTAGTAATATCAATTATAGCTGCTTTATTTACTCAGTTTCAAGTACCATCCGATCAGTATAATCCAAGTTGTACCACCCGTCCCTTTAAGTGTGCTCTTGGCCAAGGGAGAAAATTCCAGGGGATGAACAATGCATGCAGAAGACTAATATGAAACTATACATAGAACAATACAGTGATATACCCGATCATTGGCCTTTTACTTCATTGATGACTTTTAAGATGAACAACAAATAATTATCTTGGTTCCTTATGCAAATCAATCACTTTGAAGCTCTGATGCAGGACCTTGCAGGTGAAAAAATCCTGCACTTTATAACTTTGACTGGCACAGAGTTTATTTCATCTGGCAACGCATTTCCATCTTCCTGGGTTGAGGCCATGCTTGAGATCACAGATATGAGTCAAGTCCATTTTTCTGCTAGGCCGAATTTAAATTACTCCATCAATAAGCCCCGAAGAGTTGGTAGCCTCTGCTTTCCAGTTTCCAATCATTAGATATTATAATAAATGATGAATCATCAAGCAGCCATTTTGGAGTTCTGTTTTGAATCTTGATCTATGACCCAGGCACTACCTGGAGCGATCTTCGCACCACTCTTCTTTATTTGCCTTCTCATTCTCTGTGCTTCCTTATACTTCCCTGCACCTTGCTAAATTCTAGCCAACAAGGCATAGTCGGCTGGATTATGGGGGTCGATCTCAAACAAAGCTCTCTCAGCAATTCCGATGGTTCCACTTCCCCATAAGTCCGACAAGCCCCAAGAAGGGCTCCCCAACCCTTTGCAGTTACCTTCACTCGCATTCCTTTTATAACCTCATATGCCTCCTACAATCTCCCTGCCCTACTCAACACATCCACTAAACACAGCTAGTGATCACTACTCGCTTCCTCACTATAAACATCTCTCATTTGAGGAAAATAGACCTTAGCTTCATCAGCTAATCCCGCATGACTACACGCTTTTAGAACCCCAAGAAACGCAATCCCGTCAGGCCTAACATTTGCTATTTCCATTTCCCTAAACATTTCTGGTGCCAACCTTGCCTTCCCGTTAAGTGCACATGCTGAAATCAAACTACTCCACGCGACAACATCCTTATCACTCGTACTGAAAAATGGAACTTAGGAAATGTTACTCCTGTCCTATAGGCAAGTAACATGGATGTGATCTTTTCACCAAAAAAAAAAAAACATGGATGTGATCTGGTGGGATGTCAAGCCCGTTCAAGTCATTTTGGATAAGAATTTTCTTCAAGTCATTTTGTATAAGAATTTTCGTCCTCCCCCTGAAATTGCTATTAGGCTCAAAGATTCACTACCGGAAAACATGACATTAACGACGAAAATTTCTGTCACTGAAAATCAAAAATCCGTCGCTAATTGTATCCGTCGCATTGATTTAAAAAATTTTAAAAAAAATTAAAAATTTTCAATTATCAGCAACGGATATACAATCCGTATAATCATAATTTTTTTTTACTTATTATCTTTATATCATATTTTTAACAAAAATAAAATAATATAAAATTATAATTTTTTAACAATATAAAAATAATATAAAATTATAATTTATTATAAAATAATAAAATAAATTTATTTTAGCTTAAAATAAAATAATAAAAATTTGAAAAAATAAAATAAAAATAAAAAATTTATTAAATAAAATTATAAAATTATAAAAATAAAAAATTTATAAAAAATAAAAAAAAATCTGTTGCTAATCAGTAAAAAATACTTTCAATATGTCTCCGTCTTAGGTCAACCTGGGACACATGAAATATAATAAAGAACAAAATCACCATATCAAACTTACCTTTATATCTTTATTTTTTTTATTTATTATCTTTACTTCATATTTTTTATTAATAATAAAATAATATAAATTGATAATTTAAAATAAAATAATAAAATAATAAGGTTTAAGCTTAAAATTAAATAATAAAAATTAAAAAAAATAATATTATTTTTTGACAAAATAAAATAAAATTAAATTAAAATTAAAAGAATTAATAAAAAATTAAAAAAATTATAATTTTTTGATAATAATAAATAATATAAAATTAAAATTTTTATAAAATAATGAAATAATTTTATTTTAGCTTAAAATAAAATAATAAAAATTTTTTTAAAATAAAATAATATCATCCATTTACAAAATAAAATAAAAATTTTAAAATTTTAAGAATTTAAAAATTTAAAACTTTAAAAATTTAAAAATTTTAAAAATTTTAAAAATTTAAAACTTTAAAAATTAAAAATTTTAAAAATTAAAAATTTTAAAAATTTTAAAAATTTTAAAAATTGTAAAAATTTAAAAATTAAAAAAATTAAAAAAATCCGTCACTAATCCGTCGGTAATTTTTTCGTCGGTAATCCATAGCTGATGGGTTTACAAAAAATTTTAAAAAATTAAAAAATTTTAAAAAAAATTAAAAAATTTTAAAAAAAATTAAAAAATTTTAAAAAATTTAAAAATCCGTCGGTAATATTTTCATCGGTAATCCGTCGGTAAAATTTCTATCGATAATTTGTCGCTGATAGATTTATAAAAAATGAAAAAAAAAACTTAAAATTAAAAAATTAAAAAAAATAAAAAAATTATATAAAATCATCATTAATCCGTCGGTAATCCGTAATCCGTCGTAATTCCGTCGCTATTACTGAAGGAAAAAATCCGACGATGATTTTCCATCACTGATGCCGTGTTTTCTGGTAGTGATTCTTCCGTGTTTGAGGCCGGTTTGCATGGAAGCAAAGACATGGAAATAGAAACGAATACAAAATAACATATGAAAATAACATTTTATAAAAATATAGAAAGTGTAAATATGAGAAAATGAGTAAATATAAAAAATATAGAAATTTTTTATGTAAATATTAATTATTATATGAAAATAATAGAATAACTATTTTTTTGTAATAAAAAATTAAAATAATGAATTATGTAATTATTAATCATTAGGCAAATAACATAAAAAGTAAAAATTATAATTAAATAAGATAATAATTTATTAAATGTAAAAAATATGAAAATATAAAAAAAATTATGTAGATATTATTAATTTAGTGGATTGAACCGTTTAAAAATGGAAAATATTTCGGAGACGGAAAATATTTAAAAAATGAAAAAAATTAGTGTTTAGAAATCCCTGTGCATAAAAAATGGTGATAGTTTAACTTAACTTGAAAAGAATTAGTAGGACCAACGACTCTTGGGTCTAGCAGTAGAATACTAAACTCTCTAAATCAAGATTTTCTGAGAAAATTTATCGTTAAATTGAGTTTTATAACTGTTTGAATTAAATAATTTGGATTTTCCTATACCAATAATCAAGTTCCAAAAAAAAAAAAGGAATTATTAGGACAAATCACTTGGTCATCGAGTCTCTTTTCCGGATGAAATGCTTTCAAGTGATTTATTTTGATTTCTATTTTGTTTATGATTATAATCTTATTGTAGTAAAATTATTGTATGTTTATATTTTGAACGATATATATATTTTTTTGTACTATGGCTTAATCATCATTCAGTATCCGTAATTTCGTCTCGATTAATCTGGATTGATCACTGTAGGATTCACTTTGTGAGGCATGTCTCTCAATATTATTTTTCAGTATTTAATGGAAGTCGAACTTTTGATCTGATTAAGAGATAAATATATCCATCTCATCTATACTGATAAATGTTGATTTTGAATATATAGTGTTACAAAAGACCATAGTAGGGCTTGACACATGGCCCTCGTACCAAGCCCAAGCAAATGCAACGCTTGCCTTAACACAATTCAACATCCACGAGATGTTCAATCATTAGATCAATAGAGGCCCACATAAGCCTCTTGGCCAGGGAAATAGTAAATCTATCTCCTCCAAGATAAATTTTTTTGTCAACACTGATATTCAGATTTTGTCAATTAATTCGGTTTAAATATTATGAAATTTATTTAAAAGTTGACTCTTTTAAATCTTTTTTTATTATTTTTATAACTTAAAGTTGAGATATTTTGTTAAGAGATAGAGTGTCTGATCATTCAATTCAAATGAATTTGATATCTCCTCCAAGATAATAGGCAAATAATAATAATAATAATAATAATAATAATAATAATAAATTGCATGGCCTATAGCACAGGCTTATTTATTTATTTATTTATATTTAAATATTTTCTTTTTCTATATTTTGGGCAAAATCTATTTGGGAAAGGCCCTTTACATTTTCATATTATCCAAATTAAGAAATAATTTTTTTTATTTAAATCATTTTAATAATTTAAAAACGTCATTGTCTTTTATTTTATAATTTAATCTTATTGGTTGGTTATAAAAAATGGCAATGTGAGAAAGGGTTTCTGCTTACGTATCTAAACCTTAAATCCTCAAATTGTACATCTAACAACGGTTTCGTCTCTTCTAAACGTGTATTCAAATCAAATTAATCCCGTTATCTCTATTGTTGAACTCGATTTCATTATATAATAAAACTATTCGAATTTTTCAATTATTATATAATTATTAATATATTTTATGTTTTTATTATAATTATATGTAAATATATTTAATACATATTAATGTACGTTACCAAATTATCCGATAAACTTTTAAATTTAAAATTATATTATAAACTTGATTCAAATTTATTTCAAATCGAATTATTGATCGAGCAGCTTGTAAACGGTTCAAACACGGCTCTTTGCATAACTGCCTAGCCACGCCTCTCGTCACTCGCCCAGCTGTAGGGTTATTATTATTTATTATTATTGTTATTCCTCAGCTGGTTTATTTTCCTGCCAAACACTGCTTCCCCTCCCTTCTCCTGATAAACCCTAATCCCCGTTACAAAAACCCTAATCACCAGATCGGAGATCTCAATCCCGGCCACCAGACCCTGCAAAAATGTCGATGTCGAAAGGCTCCAAGATGCTCCAGCACATCAACTACCGAATGCGAGTCACGATCCAAGACGGTCGCCAACTCGTAGGCAAATTTATGGCCTTCGACCGCCACATGAACCTCGTCCTCGGCGACTGCGAGGAGTTCCGGAAACTCCCTCCCACTAAGGGCAGCAAAGGAAACGAAGAACGCGAAGAGCGAAGAACCCTGGGGTTAGTTCTTCTTAGGGGCGAAGAAGTAATTTCCATGACCGTGGAAGGGCCACCACCGCCGGAAGAATCCAGAGCCAAAGCTGTTGGTTCCGCCGCTCTAGCCGGGCCCGGTATTGGACGGGCCGCCGGCCGAGGTGTCCCCACCGCGCCGCTAGTTCAGGCCCAGCCTGGGCTTTCCGGTCCGATCCGTGGAGTCGGGGGACCCGCACCGGGAATGATGCAGCCGCAGATCTCACGGCCACCCATGAGCTATCCGACGCCCCCGGTGATTCGGCCACCACAGGTGCAGGTGCCCGGATTTCCCGGGCAGACACCGCCAGGTCCTATGGTGAGAGGACCACCGCCACAGTTTGCTCCGAGGCCAGGTGTTCCGCCTCCTGGTCCTTTCCCGGTTGGGCCACCGCCGCAGTTTGGGCAGAGGCCGATGGTTCCACCTCCGCCGCCGCAGCAGATGATGAGACCGGGGATGCCTCCTCCGATGCCTCCAAGACCTGGATTGGGGATTCCGCCTCCAGCTGGCGGCGCTATTCCAGTTTTCGGACCACCACGTCCTGGGATGCCGCCTCCGCCCCCAAATCCTCAGCAGCAACAGCAGCAGAATCAGCAGTAGTGTTGGTTTTGGTATGTGATTTTGATCTGCTTTTTCTTAATTTATTATGTGGTATTGGTTTTCTATTTGAGTTGTCAAATTTTTTTTTTTTATCAGCTTAATGATATGATTGGGGTAGTCGAATTTACATTTGTTAAGATAAGTATTGTATTTTACTTAGGATGTTCGAAAGTGTTGTTTTGAAAAAATTATTTCTCAAATATGAAGTATTGCTAGGTCGAAGGAATTTAGTCTTGGAATTGAATAGGAGTTGTGCCTAAAGCACTGCTTTGTGGGCTTGTTGTTCCTCGATGTCATATTATACAAGATTTGTGGACTCAACATTATATAATACAAATGTGAATAATTATCATATGAACTTACAAATATACATAATGTGGCCAATACATTGCTCGATTTAGTTTCGGAATCTGTTGTTTTTTGCTTTCTTCCCTATTGAGAGCACTTAGAAAACTTCAAGCTATCTTTGATGGAAAATATGGAACACCTAATGGTGTTTCATATGCATGATTGTATAATGCTCGTCAATGGTAGATGTTGAGCTGATGATAACATGCCCAGTGATGAGTTTTAGCAATTTAGAACTTTAACTTCCATTGCAGATGGTAAGAAGGGAGAGGCTGTTTTTGGAGAAAGGACCTCATGGAAGCTGATGGATGAAGGAGGAGAGGTCCTCAGTTCCACTTCCCTAAAGTAGAATGTGTAGATCTGAAAGTTATATGACCTTGGCAAGATTTCATTGTTGTCAAGTGGTGAAGTGGAGTTATAAGAGGCTGGGTTTTTTTTTTGGGGGGGGGTTAGGGGTGTATGATCCTCTTATACCCATCACAATATCACCTCATCGTGTGGGAGGTAACAAGTGTTTGTGATGAAATAATTATTGTCTACAGGATCAAAAGAAGACAAAAGAACCAACCGGAGAAATTTTCTGATTGGGTGGCACTCAGCATTGTTTTGGTTCATAAACAATTATGTATTTCAAAGTAAGGCTTATTTTATTAATTCTTTGAAGATTTGTTGCCAAAAAATTGTTGGAAACTGATTAGAAGTAAGAGAGTAAATTAGTGGTTTTTTGAAGCTTAAGGGATGATTTGCTATTGAAGGACTAATTAATTTACCTGTCATATATCAATGAAGGGAGAGAAGGTGTTCAGATGATTAGCATCTGAAAAGTGAATTGTTTCAAGGAGATTTTGAATAATTTTGGGACTTGCTTAAGCCTTGGGCCTCTGTAATTCAGGCATAGTTTGTTTTAGGTTTTTTAGAATGGCTTTTGAGTCTTAAATAAAAATTGGCTTAGTGGATGTGGCAGCTACTACAACCCTTTTATGTACTTGAATCGCAGGAGTAGCAAAATTGAGCATTTTTATAATACAACAACAACAACAATATGAGGTTTAATCCCAACAATTTGGGGTCGGTCATTTGAGAGACAAGATTGGAGATTTAAAAAAATAAAATAATAGTAATAAATAGTACTAATAATAATAATAATAATAATAAAATGAATAGATAAAAAAATAAATAAATATGATGGTTTAATTTGTATAGATTCTTCTACGCCACTCATTCCTATCCAACGCTATCCTCTCGTTTAAACTCTTAACTATCATATCTTTATGGATCGATACTACTAGAAAAAGGAAGGCGGGGGAGATTCACATTTTGATTTCCAAATTTACCCACACTGATTAATTCTTTTGTCAAATTTACTTGATGCAACTTCTATGCGTCTACCACATTAGTAGCAACAAAAGCACCCCTCGCTCACCAACCTCACTCAAAGGACCCTTTGTTCTTTTTTTTTTTTTTTGGTGAAACATGATTTATCACCATCTTTATTTTGTCAAGTGGCTCATTAGTCCTTCAAGTAATTTTAAAGATATTTGTAATAGTAGTTTCCCTTTTCCTATGTAACTGATAAATCAAAAGTGACTATTTTTTCATAACTCTTTACAATTTAACTTTTTAAAAGATTGTCCAATCTGTACAAGATATATAGTTTCATGTCATGATACGAATACTTTAAATTGAAAATATTTTATTGAGAATGTTTGAAAATGTAGGCTAAAATAACAAAACATTGTTATAATTTTAAGAAATTATATCATGTGCTACTTTGTTCTCACTACTTGTGAAATCATTAACTCTTGACAGTTTTATTTTGTACTTAAAATTTCATATTATAACACTACATTTTTGTAACTGATTCGTTTTTTGATGGTCAAAACTCAATTAGAAGATGCGAGTTCTTCATTGATAGTGAATAGTAATATAAAATTTTCATTGAAATTAAAATTTCATTTGGCATGTGCTAATTTATTCTCCCCACTTAGTAGTAAAATCATAACTCAGACAATTTTATTATGTAATTAAAATTTCGGATTATAACAGTTTATTCTTGCAACTGATTCATTTTCAGATGTTTAATGCATGCCCAAATAGAGGATTCATTTTTAGATGTGACCTATAAAGACTGAGAACTTAGACTGGATTTAGTGGCCTTTTTGTTTTTCCTGACACATCTAAAAGTGGAGGGTTTTAATGATTTGAAGAAGTGCTGCTGGAAGACTAGCGAGGGGCGATGGCAGCTTTGTGCTGGCATCTAAGTTGTGGAAGTTAGAAGGTTTTGAAGTAAATTTAGAAGGTGCATTTAGAGGTTTTTGCTCATTTGGGGGTTAAGATTGTTACGTTGGTTGAGGTGATAAATATATTGGCAAAAGAGATAAAAGGGTATTTATTAAAGAAGAGAGAGCTATTACTTTAGAGGGGTTTTGCTAATAACGTTAAAAAAGGAAATAACTGAGAGAAAGTTCTAGAGTCTTGTGGTTGAAAGAGGGATACTAGAACCTCAAGTTTTCTAGTAGAATGACCAAAGAGTACGCTCATTGTAATTTCCTTTTTGTGAACAAGAATTATCACTAGGTTGCTCAAAATATGGAGTAAGGAATTGAAGGAAGGCATCTGTGAACTCAAGAGACACTTTCATTCTGTGAAAGGATGAGTGGATCAGATGGTATGGATTTTGACTGTATTAAAGGTTGTGTGGCACAAGAGGCCTTACGGCAAGTCCTAAGATTTGGAGGAAGTGGAATTGGAACAGGGCTCCCCGTCTAGATAGATTATCCACGGTTGCCTTGGAGGCCCATCAGGAAGTTATTTAGGGGGGATATTAGAGCTGTTTTCAGGAGCTCCAAGATATAGGAAAATTTGAAAGAAGCTTGAATATACTCTCTTGGTTTTTATTGTAAGTAGGGAGCTGCTTATGCTAGATTTTTGGCCAATCAACTTATGATAGCATATGCATTTTGATTGTAAAGATTTTGGCTGCAAAGAGTCAAGGACAGTAATGGAGCCTTTTCAAAATGCTTGTGTGACAACTCTTTTAGGCAGTTCTTTGTGGTTTTTTACGTGGCAAATTAGGATCTTGAGGTTGGGAATCCAAGGGTTTATTTGAAAATTTGATGTAGAGAAAGCTTATAACTATGTTTGGGATTTCCTCATTTACCTTCTAGTGAGGATATTCTTAGTAGGCAGTGAATGGAATTTGAACTTAGCTTCTTTCTTAATCTCTTTCTATGGTTGCCACTTGGACTATTTGGGTGATTTTAAGGATTTGGAGCCAACTGTGATGACTCGCTATCAAAGCGCTGTACCCCCTAGGGAACATACATGTGAATGCGGAAGCAACCAACATGGTTAAAATTGTGACGTTAGGACTCACAACAGTCGCACTCCCCGTGTATGATAACACGAAATGAGATTTATATTAAAAGAAAATAAATTGCTTATTTTTTTTCCAAATAAAACGGTAAAGTCTTCCCTATTTAGTAACTATTTATTCACTTGGTGTCAGTATATGACATGATAAAACACACAGATCGTCTGTAATATTAAACAAACGATATTAATGGCTCTCCCGATCATCCGATAACATATTATGGAATATAGTCTCAATATAAATAAAACTATACATATAAGGCTTTCCTTAACCTCAAACTATTCATTTACATTAATAGGTAATTCACAAATTCAAAAGTATCATAAGAATCACGTGCCTTTATAATATAAGCGGATCGGAAAAGAGTAGGGATCGAAATTCCTTGGCTCAAAGTCTTCTACCCAACAATTCCCTCTCGTCTCATTGATCACCTGAAAACAAGGATATCGGGATTAGCATAAGCTGGGTAAGTACACGGGTAACCTATAGCATGTATAGCAAGTAAATAGGTACCAAGATATCAATCTTATCATACACTAATGTAAGCTTACAGATAGTACCAAATATGTATATTATCACCGGCATTCTCAAGAAAACAAATAATAATATTGTTATCACCATATAAATATATATTAATAATTTTTTGTATAATTATTAAAAATTATTAATATTGTTATCACCATATAGATATATATTATATGATATTATATTGCATTATATTATCTATATTCTACTTTCCTTAATTCGTTTTATATACTATTATTTGAAGACCTCCGTCATAGTCGGTCCCAAGCTCGGGTAAAGGAATAGAATAGGGTTGCGGTAGATCGACAGTTAACGTAAAATTTTTGTCAAATGAAAAAATGAGAGACAAACATATAAAAACTCTTGGTGTATCTAAAAGTCAGGTCCCAATAGGAGAAAAATCATGGTGGTGGAACGAAGAAATTCAAATGACTATTTGTATCAAATGAGAGTGTTATAGAAATCTTAAAGGTAATAGTAGTAACGATACATATGACAAATACAAAAATACAAAAAAAGAGGAGATAAAAATTATTCAAAAGTCAGAGTAAGGTATATAATAAACTATACAAGAGATTGGAGACTAAAGACAGAGAGAAAGAGATCTACAGAATTGCCAAGCTAAGGGAATGAAAGAGTAAAGATCTAAATGAGGTTAGGTGCATTAAGAGTGGAACCAATAATATACTTGTAAAAGATGAGGACATAAGAAAGCGTTGGCGTGATTGTTTTGAAGACCTCTTTAATGTTAAGAGTACAACAGATATTATAAATATCAAGATACTTGTAGAAAAAATTAATAGAGATTTTAAACATAAGATCCGCCCTAATGAAGTGAAGATGGTTTAAAGAATGAAAAATAATAAAGCCATAGGACCTGATGGTATTCTTATAGAAGTGTGGAAATGTTTAAGTGAATTTAGTATAAAAGTGTTTACGGATATTTTTAATAAAATTTGACAAATTAAGAGAATGCCCCAAATATGGAGAAAGAGTGTAATTGTACCGTTATATAAGAATAAATGAGACATATGAGATTGTTTTAATTATAGAGAAATTAAACTTATGAGCCATACTATGAAATTATGTGAGAGGGTAATAAAGCATACATTGAGATTGGAAATAAATGTATCTCAAAATCAATTTGAATTTATATCTTGGAGATCCACTACTGAAACAATCCACTTGTTAAGATATTTGATGGAGACAGAGCACATAAGAGAGACCTACATATGGTATTCATTGACCTAGAAAAAATATATGATAGGGTTTCTAGAGATTTATTGTGGTGGACGTTGATGAACAAAGAGATATCTTTGAGATATATTAATCTCATTAGAGATATGTATAAGAGAGCTGTAACCGGCTTAAGAACTTGCGGGGGTTTGAACGATAGTTTTTCCATTAACATTAGGCTTCATCAAGGTTCAGCATTAAATCCCCTCCCATTTGCAATAGTGATCAACGAAATCACAAAAAATATTCAAGATGAAATATCATGGTGTATGTTTTTCGTAGATGATATAGTACTAGATGAAATTAGGGAGATAGTGTTAAACTAGAGTTATGGATACATGCACTAGAATTCAAAGGGTTTAGATTCAGTCGATCGAAAACCAAATATATAAGATGTAGATTTAGCGACAGTTATCAGAATGATGAAGAAACGATTATGCTAGATGGGCAAAATGTACCCAAAAGTAATCGATTTAGATATTTATGTTCCATCATTCAAAATGATTGCAATATAGATGGAGATATGAACCAATGATTCAAGCGGGTTGGATGAAATGGAGGACATCTGGAATTTTTTGCGATCACACGATGCCATTGCATTTGAAGGGAAAGTTTTATAAAACTACAATTAGAGTTACACTATTGTATAGTACTGAATGCTGGACTATTAAACAATGACAAGAGCAAAAGATTGCTGTAGTAGAAATATGGATAATTAGGTGGATGTGTGGAAAAACTAGAAGAGATAGAATTAGAAATAAAGAAATTCGTAACAAAGTAGAAGTTAGTTCAATTGTGGATAAAATGCGAGAGTGTCGCTTGAGGTGGTTCGGGTATGTGCAAAAAAGACCCAAAGATGCACGGATTAGGAGAATCGAGAACTTAAATATGAGAGTTCTAATAAAACGGAGAGATAGACTGTTGAAAATTTGGATGCAAATTATCTATAAGGACATGGAAGTTAAGGATTTAGAAGAAAAAATGGTCTTGAATAGGAATGTATGGCATAAAAGAATCCGTATAAATTAAACTAATATTTTTTAGATATTTATCTATTACTTTTCTTTTTCTTTTTATTTTATTTTATTTATCTATTATATACTTATATATATTTTATCTTCTATAAATTTGTCTCTTAAATGGTCGAATCCAAATATTGGGTTATTTATCTATTATATATTTATATATATTTTATCTTCTACAAATTTGTCTCTTAAATGGTCGATCTCAAATATTGAGATTAAGGGTTAGATTGTTATTGTTGTTATATTCTCTAGAAAACAAATATGATATTCACTTATGAATCAATTATTTTTTCTCATATTCATTGTTTTATTTTACTTAATAATTAAAGAAAGGTATAAAATGTTGAACCAAGTTAGTGAATGAGAGTCTGAATGAGCAAACCAAAATTTTGTATTTCTAAATGAAATCTAGATCTTTTTAGATTAGACATTTCAAACATTTTACCTGCTTCTAATTTCACCCTCGTAGGGAGAAGAGGTACAAACATAGCTCCTCAAATTTCGCTCGCAGGCTTCGCATAAGTTTTTGGATGAATTTTTTTTAATGCTTCTCAAAAGTTACCTTGTAACAGTAATTTCTTATAATCCATTACCAAATATTACCAATATGCAGTTTGTATAGTTATCCAATATCACCAAAGTGGATTGGTTCAACTGGATGTGGGGTTGAATTCACTTAAGCATGGCCGGGGTTCGATTCCCGCTGGGAGCATCGGACCCTCATGTGTATGGAGCGCTCCCCGTTGGAAGACCCGCCCTCCGAAAAGGAGCCACTGTAGCGGTCGGTGCGGATTAGTCGGGGCGAAATCCCAGATACCTGGTGGTGTCCAAGATATGGTACCAAAAAAAAATAGTTATCCAATATCTATCATTCCATTGGGCTATTTCAATAAATTATCAACACAAACAAGTTTAATAAAACTGTCATATCTTGAAATACAATACTAAGATTGAGATGAATCAAGTTGTCACACAAAATTAAGATTTAAGACTACAATTTTTACGTTCGTAGCTAAGTTCATTCCCAATTGTGCAAAGAAAACCAATATAATAACTTTTTAATCCAAAATCTATAATACAATTTGTGCAATCATAAAGAATTAATATAACATCTTTTGCACACATCGGATTAGGTTGATTCCAGCTTCCATTTGAAAATAAGAAGTAGAACTACAATTTCTATATTTAGAGTTTAGCCTAATTCAGCTTAGAAGGTAACTTAAAATCGAAACAAAGTTGAGCACAGAAATAGGCAAAAATAGGTTTTTTTGTAGAAAATGAGATATTTTGAAAATTCATCAAAAATTCATTTCTCAATGAAAAATTTTCAATTATATGTCATTGTAAAGACATGGAAGCTTAGTTTTTTCAGAAGAAAACTGCACTCCATTTGTAATTATGTAGAAAATAGATATTGAATAAAGAGCAGAGTATGATCATATTGTAAATAAGAGTCTTTTTTTTTTTTTTTTTTTTTTTTTGGCAGAGAACATGCTATTTCAAAAATTTATCAAAAATTTAATTCTCTACGAAGCTGAAAACCATACTCAATTTGGAGTTGTGCATAAAAAAGTTATAAATAAAAAACTAAATCATAGACAGACTGTCCAACATACAAAATTTCTAGAGTTTCATTTAAGGGTGAGATTCTCTTATCCTTAATTCATTTCCTCCGAATTCTAATAACACAATAATATCAAAAAATATGTTCTATAAGATTATTAGACATCAATTTTACAAATACATACAAAATACTTGCCTTTTTAGGTTTGAGAATCAATTTACTCTCCTATGTGCTTCTTCCTTCAAATCCTTAGCTTCCTATGTGCTTTTTAGCTTATTTTACGGCTTCTCTGCTCTTCTTTATGTTAGGGACACTTAGTAGTTGGATGGAAATTATTAGATTTAAACTTAAATGGCTATTGCTATGGAGTTAGAGTTGAGTTCTTGGAAAGGAAAGAAGAAAAACGTGAATTGAGTTGAAAATGAAAATCATCTTTTCCCTTTTCCTTTTCATTGCTATCCTAAATGGTTTGTGGGTCCCCAAGTAAGTTGATGTATGTAAGGTGGTTGTGTCATGTGGTGAGCAATGAAATGCCATGGTGTCTTTTGTGATGACACATGCAATTTATAGGTCCCATGCCAACCTTTTGTGGGTCCCACAATAACCCTTTGTGGGTCCAACACCAAACCCTAATTAAGTTTCTTTGTGGATTTATTTCGACTATTTCCATTCACTCGTGTGTTCCACTAGTTTATCCTAATTTAATTTAATTTTTTTATATGCACGACGTATCATAAAAATAAAAACATGTATCGCAATTAAAAAAAAATTCACAAATACTATCATAGTGCGATGCGAAAAAATTTAAGCGTGATAAGTGAAAATGCAAACAAAAAAGTATAGTTTAATGTTTTCTAAAAATTGGGCCTTAGGTTCTTCCCCCTTTAAAGATCCAGCCCTCCGTATCATTAGTCATGATCAAAAAGATTTGGGTATCGTCTCCTCATTTCTGACTCTTAACTCCCAAGATGCCTCCTCGGAGGTATGGTGTCTCCACAGAATCTTTACCAACTCAATGGTCTTGTTCCTTAAGTTTTGCTCTCGATAGTCCAAAATCTGAATCGGTTGCTCAACATAAGTTAGATTTTCTGCAGCCTGAAGTGGCTCATAGTTGATTGCATGTGAAGGATCATGAACATACTTCCTTAACATGGAAACATGGAGAGTAAGGTGAACTCCCTCAAGTGTTGGAGATAAGTCTAACTTATAAGCTGATAGTCCAATTCTGACTAGAACCTTAAAAGGACCAACAAATCTAGGATTGAGTTTTTTCTTTTTCTTTCCAAGTCTCATCACCCCTTTGATTGGAGAAATCTTGAGAAAAAGGAGAAAAAGGTTCTGTGGAGGCATCTTGGGAGTTAAGGTTAGAAATGAGGAGGCAATACCCCTATTTTTTTTGAGTATGAATAATGATCCGGAGAATCGGATCTTTAAAGGGGGAAGGATATAAGGTCATATTTTTAGAAAATATTAAAGCATGTATTTTCGTTTGCATTTTTACTTATCATATTTAAATTCTTTCGCATCACAGCGTGATAGGATTTGTGAATTTTCTCTTAATTGCGTTTCATGTTTTTATTTTTATGATATGTCGTGTATATAAAAAAAATTAAATTAAATTAGGATAGATTAGTGAAACATACAAGTAAATGGAAACAGTCGAAATAAATTTACTAGGAAACCAAATTTGGGTTTGGTGTAGGACCCACAAAGGGTTGTCGTGGGATCCATAAAGAGTTGGTGTGGGATCCATAAATTGCATATGTTATCACAAAAGACGCCATAATATTTCATTACTCACCAAATGGCACAACCACCTTAGACATATAAGCTACTTGGGGAACCCACAAACCATTTAGGATAACAATGAAAAAGAGAAAGGAATAGATGCTCTTCATTTTCAACTCAATTCACGTTTTTCTTCTTTCCTTTCTAAGAACTTAACTCTACTCCATAGGAACAACCATTTAAGTTTAAATCCAGCAACTTTTATCCAACTATTAAGTGTCTCTAGCGTAAAGAAGGGTAGAGAAGTTATAAAACAAGCTGAAAAACACATAGAAATCTAAGGATTTGAAGGAAGAAGCAGAGCAAGTTGATTCTCAAATTTAAAAAGACAAATATCTTATATGTGTTTGTTAAATTGATATTTAATAATTTTATAAAACATTTTTTTGATGTAATTGTGTTGTTGGAACTCGGTGGAAATGAATTAGGGAAAAAAGAATCTCGCCTTTAAATGAAACCTTAGAAATTTTGTGTGTCGGATAGTTTGTAAATGATTCAGTTTTTGATTTTAAATTTTTTCTGCACAACTCCAAATTGAGTATGGTTTTTTATGGTAAAATTAGACTCCCATACCTTCAAAATGACATGATTCAAAAAGTTTCGTGGAGAATTGAATTTTTGACAAATTTTTGAAATAGCATAATCTCTGCAAAAAAACTGTTTTGTTTCACAGTATGACCATGTTTTGTTCTTTATTGAATATCTTTTTTTACACAACTACAAATGGAGTGTAGTTTTTTTTTTCTGAAAAAACTAGATTTCTATAGTTTTACAATAATATATAATAGGAAAAGTTTCATTGAGAAATGAATTTTTTGTGAATTTTCAAAGTGGCTAATTTCTTGTAGAAAAACCTGTTCTAATCTATTTCTGTGTTGAACTTTGTTTTAATTTTGAGTTACCTTATAGGTTGAATTAATTTAAACTCTGAATATAGAAATTATAGTCCTATTTCTTATCTTCAAATGGCCGCTAGAATCAGTCTAATCCGATATGTGTAGAAAAAGTTATGTTAATTCTTGTTTGACTGCACAAATTGTATTGTACATTTTGGGTTGTAAAGTTATTGTGTTAACTTTCTTTGCACAATTGGGACTGAACTTAGTTACGAATATAAAAGTTGTAGTCTTAAATTCTAATTTTGTATGACAACTTGATTTATTTCAATTCTAGTATTGTAGTTCAAGATATGATAATTTTATTGAAACTTATTTGTGATAATAACTTATTGAAATAGCCTAATGGAATGATAGGTGTTGGTTAACTATACAAACTGCATATTGGTTATATTTGATAATGGATCGTGGGAAATTACTGTATTACAAGGCAGTGATTACCTTATGAGAAGCATAAAAAAATTTTCCTCTGAAAGCTTGTGTGAAACTTGCAGGCAAAGCTTGAGGAGCTATATTTGCATCTCTTTTCGCTACGAGTGTGGAATTAGAAACAGGTAAAGTATTTGAGGTGTTTAATCTAAAAAAATCTAAATTTCATTTAGAAATACCAAATTTTGGTTTGCTCTTTCAAACTCTCATACACTAGTTTAGTCTAACGTTCTTTACCTTTCTTTAATTATTAAGTGAAATAAAACAATGAATATGAGAAATAATAATGGCTCCATAAGTGACTATCATATTTGTTTTTTTGAGAATGTTGGTGATAATATACATCTTTGGTACTGTCTGCAAGATTACATTATTGCATAATGAGGTTAATATCTTGGTACCTATTTTCTTGTTATGTATGCTATTGATTCCCCGTGTACTGGTCAGTTTCCAATATCCTTATTTTCATGTGATCAAGGAGATGAGAGGTAATGGTTAGGTAAAGGACTTTGAGTCAGGGATTTCAAGCCCTACTCTTTTTTGACTCGCTTATATTGTTAAGGCATGGGATTGTTGTGATACTTTCGGATTGTATGAATTATCTGTTATATGTAAATAAATAGTTGAAAGACAATGAGAGCCTTATATGTATAGTTTTGTCTATATTGAGACTATATTCTATAGTATGTTATCGAATGGCCGAGAGAGCCATTAATACCGTTTGTATGATATTACAGGCGCTCTGTGTGTTTTATTATGTCATATACTAACCAGGTGGCTAAATAGTTACTAAATAGGGGAGAGTTTGCCGTTATTTTATTTAAAAAGAACAAACAATTTATTTTTTTTAATATAAATCTCTTTCCGTGTTATCACACACGAGGAGTACGACTATCGCGAGTACTGACGTCGTATTTTAATCGTGTTGGTTGCTTTCGCATTTGCATGTATGTTCCCTTTTGATAGGGGGTGCGTGGATTTCCCATTTTTTTTTGGCTATGGGAGTTTCAAGCAAAATGTAGACAAAGTTGGGGTGTTATGTTGTTGGATGGATTTTGAGTGTTTGGCAGAGTGGGTTAGGCCAAGTAGTTTATTTATTTTTAATTTTTTAATTTTTGTTTTTGTCTTTATTTTGTTTTGTGGTATTATAATTTTGTATTTTATTTTATTTTACTTTTTTGGTGCAACTATGCAAATGCGTGCCTTTGTGGTGGAAGATAGCTTGGCTTCTCCTACATCTGAAATGCATTTTGATGGGGTTTACAGTAACTTTTGAGGCATCAGGTTAATTTGCATAGAAGCAAAATTTGGATTGGGGAGCAATATTCTTGCTTTTTTGGGTGTTGAAGTAGGGTTCTGTCCTACACCATATTTGGCGCTCTCATTGGGGAAAAATGGAAAGTGTTGCATGGTGTTCAATAGTTTGAGACTTTAGAAGAGTCTTTGCATTTGTAGGACAGGTTTTTGACCCAATAAGATTTTTTCTTAATTGTCCTGTTAACTTAGATAGCCATTGATCATTATCTTCTGTGGTTAAGAGGCTTGAGAGAATGCAGACTCTAGGTTCCTTTAGGTTAGGGGGATGCACGATTTGCCAATGAGAGAAACCAAATGTGGAGAAAGGTGGGTCTTGGATCCTCTTCAGAGGTCTGTTTCTTCCTCCTGGGACCTATATGGATTGAGTTTCATAGTGGACGAAGACTCTCAGTGATATGATTGTAAAATTTCTAGCTTCGAAGGCAAAGGAGGCCTTTGCTAGCTTTTGTAATGTCTTTATATGCAAAAGAAAATACATGGATGTTTAGGTTAATGACTTCCTTAAAAGACTTCCTTAAAATTAATTTATTTATATAATTTTGGTTCTTGTTGCTTGAGCTAGTTACTGAATCTCCCAATAAGGAACCACTGGACCTGGTGTTTTCACCTTCAAATGGAAGTTATTGTTGTAAGTAAAAGTTTCAAGATTAATGTTAAAATTGTATTTGAATTCAAATTAAAGAGAGAAATAGGAGAGGGTGTGCTGAAGGAAAAGGTGGGGAGTGTAGAGAACTTTTAGCTAATACAAGTTATAAATATCTATATAATTCTTTTTTATCACCGACTTTGTCCTTACCGTTTTGAGATAAAAAATTAAATGTTTCAAGATATAAGGTTACTTTCAGAATAAAATGACTGGCGATTTGGGTGTTGGCCTTCTTAATAATGTAAGATTAGTATTGATCCGTGAACAACGGCTAATATGCGTTTGTTATGTTACGGATTGAGGTACAAGTGACCTGAAGGCGATCTGGGGAGGGTAGGCCTTAGAGAGGAAGTGTTTCAGTAAAAAATGTCTTTTATTCTGTGCCCAAGTTTTTTCACCGACTATAACTTACCAGAAAAAAATGTATTTCACCTAGGATAATAACTTTGCTCCATAAATTTCTAACCATTATCTGATCCTATCTAATTCTGCCTTCTTGTTGGATGTTGCATTGCAGGGCTCTTCCAATTGGTACGAATTGGTACAAAGAACCTCGTGGACCGGTATCTATTTTGTTATGCTGTCTCAATGTTGACTTGTAACTCGGCTCATACATAGGATTGTTTGTGGAGATTATTTTTCATTAACTGGGATGGCACACTAGACTATTTTAGTGAATTTGAAACTAATGCCTTTTGGTTCTGGTAGTAGAAAATTGTTCTGATTGTGTATACGAGAGGCAAATGTTGCATCTCTCCCCCCTCTCCCATTGCACCATGAGACTGGAAGCCATCAGTATTTGAAACTGTTAATGCAATTATTTTCAGAAAAAAAAAAATTAAAGCCTTATGACTCAATTCTATCAACACTGTAAATGTGCATCATTTTGCATTGGAAATGCCTTCAAAATCCCTTATCGAGTCTGAACCCAGATGTTTGGGTTTCCGGATACTGGGGTGTGACTATGAGCTCAAGAATCAATGGGCAAATTATTATTATTTACTAAATTATTAACATCTTTTAAAGGATATTGATGAGAGACTTAATGGTTGACTTGAATGTTGATTTGTTTGGATCCAACCAAAATCTTTGCTTGAATTGCTTCGTAGCTATGGATTTCACTTGCAAACTTGTTACTGATTAGGACCATATTTGAGGATTAGGAAATTATCTTTCAGTTGGTTTATTTAATTTACCTATGGTGACATAATGTTGATTCAATCCAACATATGCTCAAACTACGAACCATTGCTAGGTACTGGCATGGTAATATATACATACATATATATATATATATATATATATACACACATATTTGGAAGTGAAATGATTAGGAATGTCCAATTTCCATATGAATAGCAGAGAAATGGAAGCAGTGAACTGGGAAAAGGAACAACTCTTAAGTCAAGCATTTTCTCAAACAGTATATTGTCACTTTGGATTTGAATTACTAACAATAAAGATGTTCTCGGTCTGCTAATAAGAAATATAAATTAAAATTTAACTGCTACTAAACCATATACATGGGAAAAGAAAAAGATAGTGAGAGAGAGACGAATGGTGGACTGAAGTGAGAGAAAATTTAACTCAAGTGATTATTCAAATAGCTAGAAACTCGTTATAATAAAGGTCGTGAATTCAAGTTTTGTCCCCTCCCCATTATCAAAAAAATTAAATAAATAACTTTGCTGGCATCAGATTTCTTCAATGGAGGAATGAATCCACAGCTGGAAATTGTAAAAGAAAAAGACAAAAGTCTTTGCAAGTAAATTCACAATCAAGAATCATATGATCATTCTGGAAAAGAAGATTTCCACAAGATAACAAACAAGCCAACAATAATCTGTGAGGTGGATCCTTAAGATTACTGTGTAGCTTGGCCCATTACTTGGCTGTCTGCCAGGTGATCTCTTCTAACCACACGGTGTTGTCTTTGATGAATTTGGTAACTTCCTGTTTGTTGATTAAGCCTTGGAGTTGGCGAGCCCTCACTGCAACAGTTACCTTCTTGAGCCTGTGACGCCAACAGAATAGAGGAAGATGTCCGCAGCAGACTTCCGCTCCTTTAAGCATCACCTTGTCCTCCTCCCTATGTTCTAACTGCAAAATTACGAAGTTGCGAAGTCAGTCCCACCCTAGTACCCCACCATGTTTGGGCTGATGATCATGTACTGAAATGCAAGACAGATGTGTTTGTCTGTGTGAAATGACCGATAATATCACTAGTGAAAACATGACATCGGCCAAATTTGAATTACAAAGACATTTTATTGCTTTCACATGATCAATTCAAATGGAGGAAGGACATTTTATAAAATCAAAAGAAAAAAGTTCCATGCAAGGTCTATAATTAACTCTAAGAAGAACATACCTAGAAAGATATTGTTCCAGAAAATGAATCAATCTCCAGGGTCTCAAGATGAGAAGAAAGCCAGAGCAAGCTATCCACCAAATCCGTGACACTGTTCAATGAATGGCCATTCACTTTTACATTCAAGTGCTTGACATCACAGAGTGAAGGCAGCAAACCATCCCTCTTTCCTCAAGGAATAATAAGATCCTGAGCAGGATGTAGACAGCCCTAACATAATATTTAAGAATGTGGGCAGGACCAAAAACTGTAGCAGATGAAGATGAATGAGCATACCTTCTCAGTTTCACAGATAATGTTCAGTGTTTTGCTATACTGAATGGTACTAGAAACTGTCTCAGCCTCGCAAACCACTCCTCAGGTTCAACATTGCAACACAATGCGAGGGTAACCTCATTGAGAGATCTTGAGGTGATAATGGGAGGAAGCAGTACCGGCTTGCCTCTGTGGATGAATCTGTATTTGAGTACCGATCATGAGCTCCACCAAACTCTCGCAATCTAGCACTTGGATGGTTTTGAGCCTTTCATTTGTGATCTCAATTTTCTCTGACATTTTGCAATTTTCTAATAAAGTTCTCAAGTTACGGATACTTGAAGAAACTGTTTTTAGACCAACCATCACTTTTGATATTGACTCTCCTTATTGTCAATGTCCCTAGCAGACCACATTCAAGTACTTTGACTATACATGGTGGAGATTTCCCATTGTCCATTATCATTGAACATAAATTTGTTGCTGTGATCTCAATACTAATCAATGTCATGTTTTGGCTCAATTTAAGTTTCAAAAGGCTACAGCTATAAATCTGAAGAAATTCTAGGCCACGACAATCATGCATTTCTAATTCCTTGATTAACGAATTTGACAGAAGATTCTCGATGGCTTTAGTGTCCCACTCCGCAAAAGCTAGGTGCACGTTTTCTAGAGACAGAGGTTGCCTCAAAATTCTGTAATTCTGTAATTTACAATTTTGCAAATTCAAAGACTAGATTGATTTTGCAAGCAAAACCTTCAGCGGCAATTTGAAATATCCAGAATCTTTATACATCAAGACTACATCAAAGTCAAGCTCTTTGACCTTTGCATTTAGTGCGAATCCAATCCATCTCTTAACTTGAGAGAGAGATTCCACATTGTCAAGGGTCACACAAAGCTTAAATTTGTGCAATTGCAAATTTTGTGGATAGTGAGAAATAAATCAAAAAATTCTCTTTCTTTTTCGGCATCGTATGCAACGCGATTGATTCCAAATAATTTCTCATCAAAAACAACAATGGGAAGAGAATACCATACCGGTCTCCATGTTGTTGATAAGACAGCAGTTCGAGCAGCATCTTTATTAGGGAGGAAGGCTAAGATATGGTGAAGGATCGACTGGGGTAGCTTTGAGATAAAATCAATGGTGCAGAGTCTTTTAACATCAATTTCTCTATTCTCTGGCATCATGACCTTTGCCTTGCAGTTCTTTGCAATACAACTATTGCGAAATTCCAAACCTATTTTTCTTTGAGTACAATATGGCACTATATCTTATGAGGAAGAATACAGCTTCTTTTATAGTTGTTGCATTAATAATTTTCCTACTTTGCTCTACTGCGCAATTAATACAATAAATTCCTGGTTTAGGATAGATTTTGCTGAGTAATGGATATCCTTAGATTTATTGTCTAAATCACACGAACGTTATCTTCTTTACCTTTTTTGCACATTCTAACTTATGGTAACTTGATTTAAAGATCTCACTTATTTTATTTCAACTCTATGTAGGCTCTGATACAGAAAATATAGCCAAAATTTGAACTTAATGGTCAATTTTTCGCTCCGATGCGGATTAAAGGGAATAGAACCAACCCTCTTAAATCTAGAATTATCTAAATTGATCTGATGCTTCACATGGGACTTTGAACTAAGAGCATACTTTGGGTGGGTTTGATTTGTTTCTGAGAACACAGAAAACCAAATCAACTATGGTTTTGGTCTCCACTTGGCCCAAAAAAAAAAAAAAGAACTATGGTCATTATGAGTATACAAGAACTATAATTGAGGAGATATTGATGAGAATCTAATTAAATCAAATTGTTAGGGACTATTTTGGGTTAATTCTTTGACTTGATTTAAAAATCCCATTCATTTTATTTCAATTGTCTGTAGTCTTGATACAGAAAATATGGCCAAAATTAAATGAACTAAATGGTTTTTTTTTTTTTTTTTTTTTTTTGTACTCCAATGCAGATTAAAGGGAGTACAACTAACCCTCTTTAATTTTAGAATTATCTAAATTGATCTGATGCTTCACACTACTTTGAACAGTAAGGTACTTTGGTTGGGTTTTATTTTTTTATTTTTTATTTTTTAAAGTAAATAGAAAACTAAATCAACTATGGTTGCAACCTTGTACTTAGCAAAAAACATAAAACTAAAAAACATAAAAAAGAACTATGGTCGTTATGAGAAGACAAGACCTATAATTGAGAAGATATTGATGAGAACCCAAACCAAATCAAATTGTGAAGGACTACTTCGGCTTAGTTCTTTGACTTGGTTCTTTGCAGATAATCCACAACAGCACAAATGAATACATTGTCTGCATTCATTTGCATGTAAAAGTATAATACTTCTGCTAGGATTCCAGAGAAAGGGAGAGCGTAGAATGTAAACCTAATTTAGGTTCACTCTTCCTTTTTATATATTGGCTCAAACATAAAACTTGTGCCACTACCATTATGCTTTCAAAGCCGATAACGCCCCAACTTGTTACAAAGCGCTCACAATTCCATGGGCCTAAAAATTGGTAAGTGTCATCTAATTTCCCTCCAGATTTTATCTTTACATGATTTTATGCTCTACATATAGCTGCTTGCTTGTCATCAAACATTCTTACATTTTGCTGTATGAGAAACATTTCTTGTAGGAGAAATGTCAACCACATCATCTAACAAGTGATATGAGCCATAGCCCTATAATGAACTTCAGCCCTTGAACTAATTTCAAGATTAAACTTATTTTATTTTATTTATTTATATTTCCAAGTAACTAAATTTCTTTCCTGCTAAGACAGGTGAAATGATGAGAAACTAACATCGAATCTATAAAATTTTAGATAATCAAAAGTATTGAATCCAACTACATGTAACTTACTCTTTTTAGAACAAGAACCCATTCCATAGAGCCTTTATAACATATGATAATGAACAGCCCATACGGCCCTACACCTTTGGCCATGACATGGATACATATCAGTTGATATGTTATTTCTTGAATCCATCGATGGCACCAGACCTCTTTTAGATTTTAGAACATATTGTTGTCCTGGGAGGTTCTTTTGGAGCTTTTTGGTGAGGATTGTTAAAGCAATGCCACTATCAATGTTCCGGGAGGTTGAAATTCAAGGGAAAAGTTGAATCTATCAAGAAAATCAAAATAATCTTAAAGGAACTGAATTTTAGGATTTTGGATATTCTTAGAATTATGAAAAATAATATTTGCTAGATTAAAAGTGCAGTTGACAAGTTGGAAGTTGACAAAGGCCCCTTTAGCTGGTCTTAGGAGACACTTTGATGAGATCTCCTTTAAGTGGAAACTTAATGAATGCCTGAATGAGTGCAAAATAAAGCTTTATTATGATTTCTTTATGGTTTTCTTCTGGTGTTGTAAGGTGGCTTCTGGGTAAAACAACCTTTCTAGGGTTTATGAGATTACAAGTTCCAAAATAAGATGGAGGATGCTTTCTGGTCGTATTCTCATGGCACCCAATCATGTCTCTAAGGCCTTGTGATAGGAAATGCCTTTTAATTTAGAGGGCATTAGCCAGATGTTTGAGTTTGTTAATGTAAAATAGACCTTGACCATGTTTGGATTCAGCATCAGTTTCTGTTAAATGTGGATAAAAATCCGCAACTTTTAATTATTTAGGGTTTTAGATATCTCAGCCATTGTAGTTTGATTTTAGTTCCGCCACTGTTAAAAGGTTAGCCTTGAGGTTGTGGTAAGACAAACTTGATTGTTGAATTGAACATTGGTTATTAACTGACCTTCTTCGTTCCACCTTGTGTTATTGTCTCTCTCCATCCCCGCAGCTACTTCCTCACATGCGCTCAATTCACCACAACTGTGGTAGGTATTTAAAGTATAATTGTAATTATAGGTTCAGCCCTCCCATTGTCCTCCAAACTCACAAGCTCTGTACCGCAATTTTGCTTAAACTGTTTGGCAGCCATGGCCGGCGATTTTGAACTTAGAAAATTCTGCAATATCCGTTTCCAGTACATTGCAAAAGATGCCCCGTTCAACGAACCTAATATTTCCTAGGTAACAGTAATAATGATCACCCATTCAACATTGCAAAATATGCACAAGTGTGCTAACTTTAATAGAAGCAAGGATAATCAAAAGTAAGCAATGGGAAGCACTGAATCCCCCCCCCCCAAAAAAAAATCAAAATAGAATTTTTATCAAACAGTTGGTAAGCCAAGTGAGATATAGACGTACATTGTCACTAAGGATTCGAAATGCAGCACAGGCGACGTCTTGCGAGCTCCATTTGGTCTGCAAGTGAGAAACATAAACCATAAAACTGAGAGAGAGAGAGAGAGAGAGAGAGAGAGAGAGAGAGAGAGAGAGAGAATTCTACCCGTGAAACTTTGGAATGTTGGGATCGATTAAGGCAATTTGAAATCGACTACCGTTCTCGATCATTGAGAAGAAGGCTCAAAAAACCAAGTAACGTGGAATAGAAAAGTTGTTACGGTACTGCGAAGCGTTGTCTGCTTGATTCGGCCTCACACTCGTGATATATGTAGGAAAAATAAATTATCACAATTTTTGAAATCCGTGAAGGCCCGGCCCGGGCAAGCTATTGGAGTATCATTTTGCTAGTTTTGTACGAATTTAACTTAAAATATAATTTTTTTTTTAAAATAAATTAAATGAAAAAATATTTTCGTTTGTGATCCGCATATATCGCGAGTTGAATACGTGACATAGTTTATTACGTCTTCGATCCATGACATAGTCTGAGAGAGAGAGAGGAGTCCGCGGGGGGACGGGGGCGGATGGGGAGAAAGAGAGAGAAAGAGGGGAGGAGCGGGGGGAGGGGGATGGAGAGAGAGACAGAGGAGGAGTGCGGCGCAAGGGGGGAGGGAGAGAGAGTAAGAGGGGTGGGGGTGGGGGTGGGGGTGGGGGGGAGGGGGAGAGAGAGAAAGAGGGGAGGAGCGAGGTGGGGGGAGGCGGAGGGAGAGAAAGACAGAGGAGGAGTACGGCGCCGCCACGCTCTTCCCCTCTCTCTCTCCCTTCCCCAGCGTACCTCTTGTCGCCCTCTCTTTCTCCTCCCTCCCCCCGCAACCCTCTCTCTCCCTCCCTCCCCTTGCGGCTCTCTCTCTCTCCCTTGAGTCGTGAGCCGCGGGGGAGGGAGGAAGAGAGAGGGGGTCATTAGCGATGGGGGAAAGGGATGGAGAGAGCAGTGGGGGAGAGAGGGAGGGAGAGAGACGCAAGGGGAGGGAGGGAGGGAGGGGGGGAGGGGAGGGGAGGGGAGCAGAGTCGTGGGCGGGGGAGGGAGGAAGAGAGAGAGAGCCACGGGTGAGCGAGGGAGGGAGAGAGGATCGCCGCAGGTGGTGGAGGGAGCGGTCGCGGGGGGCTATGGGCAGCGGGTTGTTGCGTCTTCAAGACGCAACACAGGATATTCGGCCAACCGCGTGCTGCCAAGTGATATCGCGGGTTCAACTTGTGACAAAAGTGTGTTATTTTTGGAATTATTTTACTCTTGGGTTTTTTTTTTTAAATTTTTTTTAGGTATATTTTCATACATGACTCATTGTTTTGCCTTCGGGCAGAGCAGACCCGAGCATCAAAGAGGGATGAAATTTCTAGCATGATCAAAGAAATTCAATTAAATGAAACTTGTTTGTGCTGAGTAGTCGAACACTATAATTTTTAATTAAAGATTTTGAGTTTGAATTTTGAGAATAAAAAAAAATTGAGAGAATCAACTCGTAGATCACAGTATTCAAATCAGATTAATCGGACAAAATTTGAATATCGATTGGCCTGTTACCAAAAAAAAAAAAGGAAATTCAATTAGACCATATGCTCAAACTTGGCTCAGCAACAACTCCCTCAAATTGATTTTTTTTTTGGGTCTTGATCAATCGGTATCAGAATTATCTAATTAATTTAATTTAAACAGTTCAATTTAAGGGCTGATTTCTCAAATCTTGTTTTTCTATTTAAAATACGAACTCGAGATTTTGGTTAAAAGAGTTTAATATTTTATCAATAGACACAAAAGACATTAGTGTTCAAATTATATTTCAACCGTAGTTTTGTAACGAAGTGTTATACGAGGTATCAATTTCTTTTTTATGTTTGACTGATTAAGTTAATCAATTTATTGATTCTGACTAATTCGGTTCGAAATAACGGTCGAATCCATTAAGAGACAAACTCTTCTGATATCTTTTTTTATATTCTTAAAATTCAAATTCAAGAATTTTGTTAAGAAAATTTAATATTTTTATCACTAAATCAACCGGTCATTGGTTAAGAGATAACAATATTGAGAATAACATTTACTTCTAAAAAGTTAATTTTATAAAAGTAATCCCTTTTGTAGTTGAATTAGAGGATTTTTTTTTTTTGAGTGAGAATGGGAGATAAAAGAGAAAGTCATAAGAAAAAGAAAAAATATAAAATTTCTCATATTTTGTTTATTGCTTAATATATTTTGAGTTTTCCCCTCCCTTTAACCTCCCTCCAGCTAGGAGTAATCGTTCATACCCATTTTGGGTGAATGTCATCCCACTTTAAAGTTTAGAAAAGAAAATTCATTTGACATATACACTTAAAAGAAGGCAAAAAATTATAGAAATTATATTTCCTCTTCCTACCACACAAAAAGGGACTTACCATTTTCTGGTCTCTTTAATAATCTTACTTTATTTATTTACTTCTTTGTTGGACCAGGAGGAGTATGCCACACGTATGCATGGTATGAAGTTTGAATTTTATATGAAATATTAGGAATATGTGACCATTGAAAATAAGTGTAAAAAAATAATTAAAACGTTATTATTGTTACAAAATGTATTGAATTTTGAATTTACGAAAAGTTAAATTAACATAAATTAGAAAATTAAATTTGTTAGAAAAATGACAAATAATTCATTAATTAATACAATTAATAATTATAAAAATTTAAAATAGCGTGTAAAAAATATATTAATTTTAAAATTTGTATGGCATGTCCTAATAGGGAATGCGATTAATATGCTTGACCTTTTCTGAGGAATGCTTGCAGTTTGCAGAAAGCATTGAAATGAAATAGGGAAGAGGATTCCGAGAGAGGACTAAGGCGGAGAGCTTTGAGGAGTGTGCCACTATTTACAAATTTTAAAGATAACATAAATGGGTTAATAGTGATAGAATGTTAAATAAATGTAACATAAACGAGTTAATACTTTACGTGGGTGTGTGAAGAAAGCTCTCGGTTAGAGAAATGGATTTGAGTGAGAAGATTTTAAAGAGAGAAAAGATAGTAAGACACATGGCGATGATCTATAAGAATTAAATATATATAATTATATATGTATAATAATAATAATAATAATAATAATAATATATATATGTGTGTGTGTGTGTGTGACGGTATGAGAAAATCTCATGGTTGGATTAGTTGTTGTCTCTTGATCAACCGAGAGAGCGAAAGTAATGGGTTTGAATTATGAAAATGTTTAAGAATAGCTCTAGATTCAAGATTTTAGGAAGAGAAATCATTAATATATTTTGGTGTTTAAGAATTGTGAGAATTAGATAAAAATAATAAATAAAAAATAATGTCTCTTAGTTAAAGTTGTATCTCTCGATCAATTTGATTTAATGTGTTTTCGGTTAAAACAATATATAGAAAGCTCTTTGAGGAGAAAATTTGTTTAAGAAATGAAGCTCTTTGTTCAATAATTATAGTGGATGTTTTAGAGAGAGAGAGAGAGAGAGAGAGAGAGAAGGCTTTAGTTAGTTATGCACATGGACAGAAGGAGATGTGAGATGGGTTTTGTGAGAGAGGTTTATGTTGGAAAGTCAAAGTTGTTTGGAGAGAGAGTTGATGGGTCCAGAGGGAGAAACTTTTAGAAAGAGAGAGAAAGGAGGCCTTTAGTGTACATTGGTTGGTGTGCAGCGGAGAGAGAGAGAGAGGGTGTGTGTGAAAAGTGTGTTGAAAAGTCAATGTTGTTGAGAAAGAGATAATTATAATGAGAAAGATAATAAGGTGATACGAGGGTGATTGATGGGATTTAAATGAGTATAATATTTACGATTGATTTTATATTATTTTTGAATAAATATTATACTAATAGTTATATTTTATGACAATTGACATGTTAGAATTGATAGAGAAGACTTATTATAGAAAGTGAAAAAAAACAAGTTAAATTAGAGCGATTTTACAAAGTATGAAAAATTAGATAGTAATGTTCTTTTATTAGCATATGGACACGTTAATTACAAGAGACAATGCAAGGTTTTGAAGATTTATTATAGTAAAATTTTTTTTCTCAATTGCACATTCAAGAAAAAATTGGAATGAAATTGAAAATATTGGAAAGTTATGAAAATTTTTATTTCATTCTTAATATTTAGGATAATAAATTTTTGAAGATATAAATCTCAACATTTTTTATCTTTTGGATACTTTTATTTTAAATTTCTAGAATATTATCTTCTAAAAAGTTTTATTTTTTTCTTAAAAACCAATTTGAATAAGGAATAAATTTTAAGATTAATACTCTTATATATATAGGAGTATTGCACATTGTTTTAAAAGCACTTTTATGTGTGGGTGTAACCCCCAAAGGGGCAGCAGCCAGCTGCCTTATGAAGAAATATATTTTCTTTGTTTTGGGACTTGAGAAGTCACATAATAGAGGCAAAAGGCAGCAGCCGTGGAAAGTCACTTTTTCCTTGTCATTCTTCATTCTTGGAAGCAATAATATTTTTGCGATTTTTCTTTTCATTATATTTTATTTTTAATTTAATTTTTCTAGTCAAAAGTTTATTGAAAGATTGATTTTCAATGATTATAAAATCTAATTTGGCTTATTAATTCAATATACTATAGATATTTATTTAATTCAAACACTTCATAGATCATGATTTTTTAGAATTTATTAAATAGTGACCAATATTTAATATTTCTTAAATAATCTACAACCATTTAAAAATATCAAGATTTGTTTGTTTTTAATAGAGTGGTGAATGTCATCATGTCATGTAATTGAATAATCCAATCTCAGCAATCCTGGTATGTATTTGCCACTTGAAATTGAGTCTCTCTAGATCTTAATACTGTCGAAATATTAAATTCAACGAGAGTCTATTGGATTATCTTTTGATTAGAGAAGTAATTAACGATGATATTTTGATTACTGAAGAAGTAACGAGATATTGGTCGTTTTGTGGTACTTAATGGTTATAACCAATTTATCAATGGTTGTTGAAATATTTAGATAGATCGATGATCAATTGCATAAAATCAAGGTAAAAATAATTCTTTTGACTAGACTTTCTTATCATTGATATTTTTTCTTTTAATTGATAGTATTTAATTTTGTTGTTTTGATTAATTTTATTTATTTTGTTAGTTTTAGATAATTTCTCAAACTCTTTACATCCATATTTTCTTTAAAAGAGATAAATCCACTGTTTTTTATGGATACGACCCTACTCGCACTATACTCGTATTATTTGAAGTAGGAAAAAATTATTTTTACTTGAATTGACACCTACTAGTGACACGTAGTGTAAAGAAAGGAGGTAAAGAAAATAGAAGCAAAACTACTCGGTCGATTGTATTTTGGGTGCAATTGGTTGCATTGGTCAGTTGGATATTTAACATAAAATAATTGAACTATCTTCTCTTGGATTTTTTTTTGTTTGGCAGGATCATCCACCCAGAATATACATTACTTAGATGTTAATTATACTTAAAATCTATATTATTCAGAAAATTTCAATTTATGAGATAGAGAAGATAGCTCTTGGTTTTAGAGAAAGAGAGAGAAAGAAAGAGAGAGGACCCATGGCGTGAAGGTATAAAGAGAGATATTATCATCTTTTGGTTGAGATAGTAGTCGGCCTTCGGTGACATTGTGAAAGCTCTTGGTTAAAAGGTTATACATCTTTCAATTATTATTTAAGAGAATATTTAGCACCTCACAATTATTGTTCAATGGGGTGAGATGTTCTAGAGTGAGAGGTGTGATTGTATAAAGAAAGCTCTCAGTTAAAATAATAGGTATCTCTTAGTTAACAAAAGAAAATATTTCTAGGTTAAAATAATAGATTTGAGTGAAAAGATTTTAAAAATAAAGAGTGGACGATGAGACATGACAAATGAATTAATAAATATTTATAATGTGCTTCCAAGAAATTAACATAATATATATATATATATATATATTTAAGAGTTGTTAAAGTAATGGGTTTGAGTGAAAATAGTGAAATATTTCGGTCAACATAATATATAGATAGTTCTTGGTTGAAATTATATCTTTCGATTATTTCTAGATTGTTTAAAGTAAGAGAGTAGTGGGATAGTAAATAGGTTAAGATATATATATATAGCACATGGGTAAATAGAGAGATGATGTTATGAATGTTAAATGTGAAAAGTTAGAAAGAAGTGTCAGGTGGACATTAGGGTTGACAGTCGAGCATTCTGAACCAGGTTTTTATAAAGCTTGGGCTCGACTCATTTAAAATTTTATACACTTGAATCCAAGACCGACTCAAGAAAGTGCAAAAAATTGAGTATCGAGTTTGGCCCGAAAAATTAAAAGGCTCTCAAACCCATTTCAGATTAGACTTGAACCCGAATCATAAATTTTATTTTCATATTTTTAACTCATTTTATAATATAATAAATATAAAATAAAGATACATTAATTATCCAAAATAAAATGCAAAACAAATTTCACTATACTAAATTAAGAATTATACATTATTATGAAAATTAACGATAACAATTTCATAAAAATTAAAAAAATTATATCAAGAATAATATATTAAATTTATCAAAATTATCATCAAAATCACAATATTTTTAAAAACATTAAAAAAATATTTGATTTTAAATAGGTCGAATCTATAATGGGCCGAGTTGACTGATATCCAAACTTAATTCATAATTAAAATGGATCTAAATAATAGGTCTAAACTCAATTCAGCGCGAAAATGACATGAGCTTAGTCCTTCAAAACAAGTCAAACTAGGACCGGGCCAACCCAGCCCGACCCAATTGCGAGTCCTAGTCAAGTATAACATCTGCATCTCTAAAACATGCAACATCCATTATCAATTTGCTCATATCATGTCACTAAAACATTCTTTTTTAATATATAGTCTAACTAGACCCGACGTCAAAAGGGCGGCCTACCATACGTATAGATGAATACCATTCGGTTAAAAAAAAAAACAATCATTTTTTAAACCATTTTTTTTTATATTTTGAGTTATTTATTAAGTTTTCAGTTTAGTTTTATATATAACTAAATTTTAATTTGGTTTATTTTTATAGTCATTAACTTTAGCAATTTTTATTTCGATCAAATATAATTAATAAAATTAATTAAAAGTATTATATATTTTTTGAATAATTTTTTATTTATATAATTATTAATATAATATTATAATTAATAAAAAAGTTCTAAAGAGAAAAATATAAAAATTAAAACTAATATGGTAGAGAGTGTTGGTGCTCCAAATGAAAAAATAAATAATAATAATAATAATTTGGTGCTCCTCTTCAATTTTTTCACAAACTTTGTACTTTCCCTTCACCTAAACTTTTTGTTATTTTTAATCATATCTCATTATAATTAAACTAAACACCACAATGTAAAATATCCATCAAGAATTATGAATTTTGTTGAAAGTTAATTCTAACTAATTATTGAACAATTTTTTTTTTTATTTTTTACAAAATTGTGATTATTATTTAGAATACCAATATGACAATTTAAGATAATTTAAGGACCCCAAAACAGAAAATGGTAAATATTATGGCTCAGCAATTATTATATCCCGACACTCTATCCTCAATTTAAGCTATGTAAAATATTTTTTAATTTTTTAGAAAGCAAGAATATTTGATGGATTTGCACAGTTTTCTCATGGGGTGCCAGAAGCCTTGAAGATGAAGTTTGGTGAATAATCATCAAATGATTTAAATCATAAATAAGGTTGGAAAGTTGAACCATTGGCCATTTGAACGGTACCTTGAACCTATTGCAATATGTTTTGGACGCATGATGACAGATTATCGAATGGCCACTTCAACACTACCGTTTCAGTTCAAACCCTTTATGAAGTATCATGTCTTCCTCTTATGTCCTGCTACAAATACAACAGCAAAATAAAGTTCTCGGCCCTAACCCACCCCCTATCTCCGAAAGGCATCCGAAAGCATGTTGAAAAGAGAATTTCTATAATCTCCATGGACATCGACACTTATGGGATTCATAGTGGTTGGATCGTCATCTAATCATCAGAATTTCTCATCGAACTGGTGGTACGATGATCAGTGGCCGATGGATGGGGATCTAATGGTCACCATCCCATGGGTATCAATGTCCACCTCCATGCCCGACTAGACAGCTTAATGACAAATAATCGTATGGCCACCAGTTCTGTGTGTGGTCTATTAAACACGTTCCGGACATGGCCCAACATTCTTATTCATGTTTTGTTACCAAAAGTGTCCACTCTCTCTCACACACATCACACATCATGTGAAAAAAAATTATAATAATAATAAAATGAGATTTTAGCTATATATCAACCAACCTCATAGCTGTAATGAAGAGCGCCTTGACCCTGCAGGGAGCAATTTTGTTCCCACTTCCAAGTTTAGCAACTAATATACCCCCAATGTCCCACATGCACTCTGTTTATGTTTTCATTTCATAACACTATAGTTCATAGAATAGCTATTTGGTATGTTCAGTAATTTAACTAGATGTTCTAGACCCTGGCCAATTTTGTTTCTTATGTTATTTGCTACCATCATTCCTAGAAATGATCTGATGCCAATCCGAAGATTTTCTTGAGGTACCTCAGTTTCTGTGGTTGTGGTCCATGGACATGTCATAGAAAGCAAGTTTGAGTCTTATTTTCTTGTTCCAAGCTTATTTTTGTATACTTAGTTTTAAGTATTGAGCAAGATAAATTCATAACTCCATTTACTTTCAACCAGAATAGAAGTACATGAAACATGCATTTAGCATGCCTCGTTATGTAGTTCTAATTTCATGATCACTTTCTCATGTGAAATTGATCATTTCCTAATCAGTTATCCGGAAATAAAATGTACATGTTTATGTCCTATAAAGCAAAGAGAAAGAAAATGTGATAGGCACGTGCACACCCAAACAGATCATATTTTGAGAAGCCAATCAAACCCAATGAGTCATCAAGGAAGCTCAAGCTCACCCAGGTTCACTGCCCTTGTTGTGGATGACGACAGATTTATCCAGATGCTGCACAGGAAGCTCTTAGAGAAAATTGGAATAGAAGCTCTTGCTGTGGTGAATGGTAAAGAAGCAGTGGATCTCCACCGTGACGGTCAAGGTTTCAACCTCATCCTCATGGACATGGGGATGCCTATCATGAACGGCATTGAGGTAATCGGTCCTGTCCATTGTTCCTTATCGTTCTGTTAACATCAAATCATCATAAATTTAGAACTTTTCACAAAAACTACAAACAAAATTCACCTACATTAATTAATTTCCCTCAGCTAATTACTCTTTCCACAAGTCTAGATTTTTTTAATTTTAATTGGTGTAATTTTTGCTTTCATGATAGGCAACAAGGGAGATTCGTGCAATGGGTGTTCGGAGCATGATCGTGGGTGTTTCATCTGTTCCTAATGAGTCTGTAAGGCAGGAGTTCTTGGATGCAGGCCTAGATGACCTTCTGGAGAAGCCTCTGACTGCTGCGAAACTCAGCTTCATCGTTCAGGAAATGGGCTACTACGGTTAACTTAGATTTTCTGGATAAGAAGCTTAACAATCTTGAATAAACCAAACTTTGTTAGAATAAGATGCATCATTTGAAACACACGAAGATTGATAAACTGTGGCTTTGTGTGAAAATTTCAATAAAATGCATCTTTCATGGCATTGAAAGGGCCCTTTACTTTTTATGTGTTCTGTTCTTAACAAATTTCAATAAAATTTCAATAATGTTTCGAATAATTTTGTGAGTAGGAATGTTGTTTCCATGTTTTTTGTTTTTTGCATAATGCATATTTTAGGCACCGGTGGAAAACACAACGGTTGATTTCAGTGTGATTCGGTGGACGAAGATTGAATGTAGAAAATTTTTTGAAAAGTGTAGATAAATCTAGTGTAAAGATATTTTTTCCCAATTTTTTAATTTTTTCTGTAAAGTACATTTTGGGTTTCAATGAATTATTATTTTGAATGTAATAATTCTGAATGTAGAATAATATTTTGCACTGCACTTGTTGTATGATGATGTGGGGTTGTTCTCATATGTAGAACTGTAAGATTTTTTTATTTATCTGAATAGTAGGTATATCATATCGTAGATATACGATTGTAGTGTTTTTCTTTTTGTTTTGATACGTGAAAAAGATGTCATTTTTTTTCTGTAATATTTATTTTGTCTGCAACTGTATTAATATTTACATGTATTTATTTTCCTTTGTCTTTATACAAGTTATTCTATATCAAAATGGGTAAAAGACCGCCTCTTAAAACTAAACTTGAAACGGTAGATGTTGAGTTTCATTATAGAGGGAGATTCAAAGAAAAGTTCAAGGGAAAGGAGTTAAGGGACTTTTTTTGGGCAGCAGCATCAACATAGAATGTCAAGGACTTTGAACGAGTTTCGTGTAACTTGGAGAAAGTTGAAAAAAATGTAGCAAGTTGGTTGAAAAAAGTACCACCTCACTTGTACTCAAGAGCACACTTTGATCATGCAAGTAAGAGTGATATACTTGTCAAAAATATGAATGAAAACTTCAACAACTATATACTCAAGGCAAGGTCAATGGCCATTGTGGAAATATTTCACTAGATAAGAAAGGGGTTTATGAAGAGAATACAAGTTAGAGAGTAGGCGTGAAGAACTATGGGAGAAATATCTGTCTAAATATTCAACAAAGAGTAGAGAAAAATAAGATACTTAACAGATTTTGCATTGCTACTTGATCCGGTAACGATGAGTATGAAGTAGACTATGCAACAAGGACATTCAAAGTTGACCTTGACACTAAGACCTACATCCGTGGCTTATTCCAGTTGACTCGAATTCCATGCCCTCATCCATAGCAGCCATTCACAATGTCAAGAAAGTTGTGGAGTCATATGTTCATTCATGTTATAGTAAAGAAATGTACTTAAGAGCTTATGCTTACAACATCTCTCATGACTTCTATGCAATATTGGGATAATTATGAGGGGTTAGAATAGGTGAATCCTCCTTTCATTAGAAAGCAACCTGGGAGGCTTAAGAAGTATAGGAGAAAAGGTGCTGACGAGACTATTGTCTCAACCCCATCCACGAGAAAGGGTTTTCAGACAGGTCATAATCTCAGAACATGCAAAAATTCTATTCACTCTAATAGCAAATTCAACAATGTTAACAGTTTCTATTTTAATAGTATTTCATTCACTTGTTTTATTATTAATAACAATTGTTTTATTGGTTTAGGTATCAACCGGATCCACTATCTCTCAGCAAGTTAGGAGTAGCTTCAATAATGAGGATAGAGTTCAATATGCATCCAGGACTCCTGTATCACAAGCAAGTATTAATGAATCTAGACCATCCAAACGATTGCGTAGGAGTACAAGGATTAGGAAAACACCAAATAGATCCCCTGAATTCATTGATCTAGTAGTATTGTTTGGTATGCTGGAATTATCATATAGTCTATGAAGTTTCTTGAATTTAAGCTATTCAACAATTGGTATATGTAACTAAGATATTGCTAATATTTGGAATTTGTATTTGATATGAACAACTTATATTTGGAGCATGTATTTGATATAAAATTGGTGTTATTGATTTACAAGTGTACATGTATGTGGAATATTTATGTGTTAATTAGTGGTAGATTTTGAAGGCCATTTTTTAATGATCTAGTGTTCATTGTCTTTGCAAGTCCATAATGAATTTTAGGAAAATTTGTTGCAGACCAATTTTGAATATATGTTGATTAATTTTGTTACTTAATCGGAGGTCTTAATATTTTAGTCGACTAATGTATGTGTTGACCTTCAGTATGCAGACTAAAATTTGTCCATGCGTCAACCAAAGTTTGTGTTTAGTTGGCTATAGTGTGTATGTGTGTCAATAGTAGTAGTCAACTAGAGATTTTGTTTAATTGGTTATAGCATGTGTGTCAATAGTTGTAATCAACAAGATTTTTTGTTTCATTGGCTATGTGTTTTTCTTGTGTCGACATAAATACTAGGTGTGTTGACATATGTACTTATCCAAGGTAAATGTGTTGACATAAAAGAGGATTGTGTCGACATAAGTAAAATTTTGTTGACATAAGTGAGGGTTGTTTTAACACAAGTAAAGTTGTATCAACACAAGTGATAGTTGTGTCAATATAAGTGAGGTTGTGTCAACAAAAGTCTATGTGCTGACCAGGCAATTCTTTTGTGTCGATATAGATCATAGGTATATTGACATATATGTTTATCTAAGATAATCATATCAGCATAGATGAGAGAGTTGTGTTGACATAATAATGTAACTCAAGTGATCAATCTATATTAATAAGAGAAAAGAAATGTTCACTATGGTAAGTTATCTTCACAAAGGACCTGCACCAGTTGCAACATTTACTTTGTGCTACCAAGATTCAATAAATTATGTTAGATTTAACTACTAAACTTGAATTTAAAATTCAAAAAAATAAACCCTTTCCCATATCAATCAACTTTCAAAGTACAAAAGCAAACAACTAATAAGAGAAATTACAACTCAAATTCACAACAGATAACGACCAACCATTCACTTTGCACAACAAATTATAAGTGACAAGAAAGCCACTGCAATAGAGACAACCACAAATCTCTTGATTAATCTTAAATTCCTTTCCACACCTTGCATCCATGTCGAATCATTTCCATCTTCATGTATTGCACCATCAAAATTGGGACTCTCGAATGAACTACCAGTACTCCAAGTATGTCTATCCATTACCAGTATTCCAAGTATGTCTATCCATTATATTTGTTTTGTTGCATTGCTTTGAACCCTTTCATATTTGACTGACACCATGCAAAGAACCCACGTTCATTTTTTTTCACAAATAAAATATAGCAACCCCTTTGAAGGTTTTTCAGATTCCACTATCTTTAGGATCCATAATCACACCTTCAATATTGGTATTTGGATTCTCTTTGTCCATCGCCGGTGCTTGAAAAGGATATTCAGAATTTATTTTTAAAAAAATACCCAAAAAGAGGGGAAAAAAAACACACACACACATATTACACCACAAATCGGAAAAAAAAATCTGGACATAATATGAAAATAGATGTTGATAAAAACACATGCAACTCAAACTTTTTCAAATCAGATATCGGATGCAATTAAAATCCAAATTTCGAGCGTAATAAAAAATTTGGACATAATATGAAAATGGATAGAAAAACTTAGTTACAACTCAAAAATTTTCAAATCGGATAAAAAATACAATTATAATCTATGTTTGGAGCTATAAAAAACAAAAAGATTTGAAAAAAAGTGTAAATCCCTCCGATCTCGACATAATGTTTTATATGAACACGCAGAAATCTGAGAATGAGATGCTACCTTCATGGATTTTGAAAAAATACTTCGAAAATTTGAACAAAATATATTTAGAATTTCAAGAAATGTTTAAAAGATTTTAGGAAAATAGGATACCTTTGTTTAGTTTCAGAGGAACAAGCTTTATTCTTCCACTCAAAACACTTTATTTCAAATTGGAGGTAATTTTGGGATTTAAATTTACAATATTGACCATCAGCCACAAAAACAAGTGCGTGGGTCACAATTTCCTTAACAACTGTTCAGTTCCATCCGTGTTCCACACTTTTTAAAATCAAAGGGGTATAAATTGATATATTTTTATTATAGAAAAAATATGTAGATTTCGCTCAAATCACATAAAGAAGAAGGATAATTTACCTTTTAAAATTTGGGCATTGTCGGTTTCTTGAAAATGTCCGATTGTTTTTTGTTGAAAACAATATAAAATTTTCAAAAGGGATATCCCAAAATATTATGTGAATATGCATTATTTAAAAATAAAAAAAAGCAGGTAATCGTTATGAAGTGAATTTTTTAAAAAAATAATAATATTAGGTGAATAATAACGTATCTCAAAATAATAATTGCTCTCATGTATAATAATAATAATAATAATAATAATAAACTTGGTGATATAATCACATGGTTAACTATAATCACATATTTACCTTCCTGTCCTAAAATTATTTTGGCATTTCATTATGAGTCTGAAATCGCAACCACACGGACAACAATAAAAAATTAATTTTTAGAGAGTGAATATTATTTGAATTCATAATATTTAAAATATTAAATTAAATATTTTAAAAAGAAAAATTCAAAGGGACAGCCACCGCTAACCCCCTCCCTCCGCCTCCCAGATGGGCATGTTCATCGAGTAGGTCTCTCCGTCGATGGGTATTACTTTAATTCGTTAAAAATAAAAAATAAATGTAACTTTTTTAAAATGTGGAAAAAGGAAAAAGATTTTTTTTTTCTATTTTTTTTTTCTAAAATAAAGCTTTTTATATTGGAAAACATAAAACAGATCTCTTTCAGAAAAATTTCACTAACCAAAGAGCAAAGAACACTCTTCTCTCCCACTCCCCCACTCCCCCACAGTTCTACGAATTTTATTTTTGTTTAGACAAAAATAACCTCATCAGTTTCATTTGACTCCAACTATACAAATATATATATATATATATATATATATATATTTGTTTAGGGTTATATATTGATATAAGTGATATATATTATATTTATATAGAAAGAAATAAAAAATATATTTATTTAAATTCTTTATAAAAATTTCAATAATTTGATTAATTTAGATAATTGAATTGAATTAATTATCTAATCTGATCAAATCAAATTATCAATTTTTGATATATTAGATTAGATTATGATTATAAACATTACATAGTCTTGATCATTTTAATTTTGATCATTTCGATTACGATTTAACTGAATATTTACCCATAAATATATATATATATATATATATATATAGCACTTTTATTAAATTACCATCATATATATTTTCAAAAAACAAAAGATAGGTCTAGTGGGTTAATTAAAAAATTACTCTTTCTTTCAAGGAAACTTTGTGAGACATTATTCTTGTTCCATAAAGGAAGCGCAAGTCACCGATTCCACTGGAGTCTTCGCTTTCAGCCATTCCTCGGACTCTTATCATGCAGCATCAGCATGTAAACCAGAGCTTAACCCAAAGCGAGAGAGAGAGAGAGAGAGAGAGAGAGAGAGAGAGATGCACGTAAGCCAAGGACTTGCACCGGACTCCTCTAGAGTCTCCTGCCATCTTCCTGATCCAACTCAGATTTCTATAGTACGACAGTATCTTCATGACCTAGGGTTTTGATGAGACGTAGCGAAGAGGAGAAATGATGAGGCGAAGAACGACGGATTTTCGACGGCCGGTTCGGAGGAGGATATCGAATGTGTTTTGGTTGACATTGTGCGGATTGGTAGTTCTGTTGTTTATAGTTGTCCTCAGTCATGATAACCAGCCAATTTCTAGACCAGCTTTTGCTAAGGTATGACTCAGATCTCCTTTCTTTTTTTCAAAATAAACTAGTTTATGTTGTTTCAATTGTTCTCCGCAGGCTAAATTGGGGACACATTTGTATAATTGTATAGATTTATGTCGGCGGGTCTTTGTTCTTGGTATGTTTTACAAGACATCTAGGGAAAAATGTGGATTTTCAGACCATTAATCGTGATCCTCTTCATTGGAAAATTTTGATTATCTGATGATTTCTGCTAATGAGTACCTCGTGATCAGAAAAGTACTACACTCAAAGGTTCAATATTACTAGGAGCAGCATAGTTAGGGTTTTAATTTAGTATGTAATAAGTTAGTGTAGGGCTCTGAAGTTTTAGATGCCTCTGGGACAAATTGGATTCCTACGATATTGATAAAAGAAGTTTCTAGATGCATGATGGATCTTTCAGGTTTTCCCACTTTATAGATAAGGTGAATTTTGTGGTGTCGTTTCTAGCAGTACAAAGTCATGTTATCTAGCAGTTTCTTCTACGCGTTTCTTTGTTCCTGTCTCTTATATCTATCAGCTCAAGTTTGGAGGTGATCTAGAAGTCCTGTTTTTGGATAAGTTATTTTCTCTTCGAGCCTAACACCCCCTTTTCTCTGAAGATGCTGTAAATGTGATTTGAAATCCTGACCTAAACCAGATTTGGATCCATCTTTGTGATAATTGGGCCAAAAAAATTGGTGTAAAAGAAGAAATTAACTTAGAAGTGGAAGATAAGACACCTCTTCAGAAGTATTGCATGGTTTTAAGGAAAACTAAAGAATAAGCCATACCCAACTCTTAAATCATGTTTTAACCCAAAATGTACCTTTGGAAGCACTAGAACAATATGCTCAGCATTTCTCTAGTTTACACACCGAGTTGCTCTCAATGTAACATGTTATCATCAAAGCTCAACACGTTTGAGGCTTCAATCTCTCAATTTCCAATAATATCTCTTTAATGGCCCTGACCAAAATTTTCATGACATTGTCTCAAATCTTTCTAGTTCTTATACATCCTTTGAGCATAAGATCTTCTGCAGCATTGTTTCCTATCCAAAGGATGCAAGCTTCTCTACATTAATAGATGTCACAAGAACATCAATAGTTCTTCTCTGTGTGGCTACAAAAACACATCAACAGCTTCATAAGTATGATCTGTTAAACTATGCAAGTTGTTTGTGAGATGCAGAATTTTTGTAAATGCCCCACCGATGTCGATTACTATGTTGTTCACTTCGGATCACTTCAGCTAATATTCCTGTTATTCGATCTGGGCTTGAATGAAAAATAAGAATCACTCTGGTTGGGAGGGCATGTCTAGAAGTCATTGAGATTTTTAAGAGTAAAATAGCATTCTCATCATTTTCTTCTCTCTTTTTTCTATTTTCTCAATAGAATTATTTTCCCTTTTCCTTACTCTTTTGGTAGATATTGAATGTTTTGGATAAGATTTAAGGTATATGCCCTATTCTATAGAGACATCAAACATGAACTCCCCCTGAAGGGTTGAATACTTCTAAAATGCCTTAAGAAGTAGCAAGATTTTTCCTTCTTTTCTCTCTCTCTCTCCCCTTATTCATGAATTTGTCATGACATATATTCTTTTCTCCTTTGACCTCCAAATGGTCTCGGCCTTGTTGCTCATTTCAACTCCATACCATACAGAAAAGGGTAAGTATATTTGGTCATTAACCTACAGTGAAGTGTAATGCTGCATATATTGTATTTCTTCTCCCTTCTTCTGTCAGTCCAATACTCTCGTTCTGTTAGCAAAGATGACATGGTCAGATGCCATGATAAGTTGAAGCAAAGGTGTTATGCCTGAGATCCTTCGATGCATACATGGTTAAAGCTATGGTTGAGCATTTGGTTTTTCAGGTCCGGTATTTATTATTTCAATTCAATTCTTGGTTAACCAAACCTACTAAAAAAATAATTGAACCGAAACCGAACTGTTATTCGGTTTTCAGTTTCGGCTCAATTTCCTTTTCTTCCCAAAAAGTCAAATTTTTATGCTTGATTAAAATGATGTAAAATAAGTCAAAAATATCCACAAATTTGTGTTATGGCGAAAAAATAAAAATAAAAATTATACCCTGAAAATAATGTAAAAATATTTACAAGTCTAAATTTGACTGAAAATTATGTTATAGACAAAAATATTTGTATTTTATGGCAAATTGACAATATTATATAGATAATAAAAAAATTTAGTTTTTGGCTATTAACCGAACAGAATCTTGTCACCAAAACCAAACTGAATTAATCGAAATTAATCTGATTTCAATTATCAAAAATGGAACCAAGTTGATTTTTTCGGTCTGTTTCGGTTATTTGGCTATAAACTGAATAGGGCTAACCCCTAGTTAAAGCAAATGAACAATGGCTCACAACGTATTCAAGGTTAAACATGTAGCATAAGGCAGGAATAACTTGCTTGTGAGCTCTAGCATGTCTCGTGCATCACAAAAGCAACTAAAAATTGGAGAAGAGAAAAAGAAAAGCAACCAAAGTAAGTAATTACCCTATATATGTGGATAACTTTATCATCAAGGCAAGTGTTTTTAACCATGACAATCAGTTATTACCACCAATACATCTACAAAAATATCAAATTCTTGCAAACAAAATAGAAGTGGCTCATGCTCAAATCGTACAAAAACCCATTAGTGCTCAGCATGTAGAAACCTTCATTTTTGTCTCTATTGCATCAGTATCTCCATTTGAAGCCCCATTCCTTGGATTCCATACATTTCTAATCTCTTCCACAAAATGCTGTTTGATTCCAGGCAATCTAACTGATTACCGTATTTATTTCCATTTGGATTTTCCTGCAAGCTTCTGATCCAAACTCATGTGGGCTTAATCCTACAATCATTTAAAGTAACTAGGGAATGTTCCTGTTCTAGATTCTAGTTCTGAGCATTCGTTAACTTTGCAAATGCCACATTCCATCGGGCCTTCTAGATGAATATCTCAGACGTGAAGTGGAAAGTGCATGTGTGTCCATCCTTGTCCTTTTGCTTAAGGAGACACTTCGTTTTAGACCTATGTAAAAGCAACAATCTATGTCTAGTTGTCCTCGGTTTCTGTTTACAAGAAAACCTTTTTCTGGGATCTTTACATTTACAAGGGGAAAATAGAAATACCATGAACCCATTGTCATGTAGGATTAAGTTTTGGAGGTCTGATTTTAAAGACGGGACTCAACTTATCTTCTTGTGATGCTCAATAATCAGAACTTGTGGAGATCAATGCATTTAAGATATTTCAACAAAACCAAATTCTGAGGTGAAATTGAAAATGAATATGATATTAACCATGCTGAGGATAAGCAAAACATATTCTGGCATCCGGTACTTGAATTTTGTCATCTATGGAGTGGCCATCAAGCTGTGTAATTTTCAGACATCTTATGCTCTGCGTTCAGTAACTTTCTTGTTGATGCCATCTTATAGTGTTTAAACTGCGGTCTCAAGTATGTGCAGTGCGCAGAGCCATTTTCTTCTTCTCAGCTAGCGATACAATGTCACTGGAATTTAAACTTGATTCTTTTTTGTAGCTCTTTACAGCCCTATGCTTCTCATGATCTATGTTTTCCTGAAATGGAATGGGAAAACTCTCATGTACCACAAAAGCATGATATGAAAGAGGCAGCTCTTCAGGACTGCTTCAGTGGGATGTGAATGATCTTTCTGCTAAAAGTTCTTTCTTAATATTCACTTGCAACAAATTCTAACTATGTGTGATCTTAAATTGTTGGATAGGATCACCAGCTGTCTTCTTATGTGGTAAAATTTTACTGTTCAGGCCTCACTACTGAGTGACCTTTGTATTATTAATTGGAGGATGTCAATTTTATCACTTTTGGGTTTCCCCTGTGCCCGAAGTGTAAAAAGTATGATTCCCAATTCCTGGTATTTCATGGAAACAAATTTCAAGAACGCGAATAACTTGAAAGTTTTGGGTTGCTTGTCATCTCAATGACTTGGTTAGGTTGAGTTAGGCATAATAAGATGACTATGTTGGTTACTTCATGTATTGTTTCATCATATAATGCATTTTGAACATCTATTTGGCCTAGTGCCATTTAATTCAATCCATTTTTAGCTCTTTATCTTTGGCGCTTATAGTTGTGATCTAAATGATCTAAATTAAATTGTTCATGTTTCACAGAGATCTGGTAGGAATGAGAGACTTATGGAAGGCCTCAACGTCACTGAAGAGATGATTAGTGCTGACTCTGTTTCAAGGCAACTTAGTGATCAAATTTCTCTTGCAAAAGCTTTTGTTGTGATTGCAAAAGAAAGCAACAACCTCCAATTTGCATGGGAACTGAGTGCACAGATCCGGAATTCACAGATCCTTCTCTCAAATGCTGCAATCAGGCGAACTCCCCTGACAACCAGAGAATCAGAAACCGCAATCCGTGATATGGCACTTCTGCTGTGTCAGGCCCAGCAACTCCATTATGACAGTGCTACTATGATCATGAGACTGAAAGCCAAAATTCAATCTCTTGAAGAACAGATGAGTTCAGTGGGACAGAAGAGTTCAAAGTATGGCCAAATTGCTGCTGAAGAAGTTCCAAAGAGCCTCTACTGCCTTGGTGTTCGGCTAACAACTGAATGGTTCAGAAGTCCAAATTTGCAGAGGAAGCTAAAAGAAAAAAAGCAAATGGCGGAGAAACTCAAGGACAACAATCTCTGTCACTTCTGTGTCTTCTCTGACAACATCCTTGCAACCTCAGTTGTGGTCAATTCAACTGCTCTAAATTCTAAAAATCCGGAAATGGTTGTTTTCCACATTGTAACTGATGAAATAAATTATGCCCCAATGAAGGCATGGTTCTCAATGAATAACTTCCATGGAGTGACTGTTGATGTTCAGAAATTTGAGGACTTCAGCTGGCTCAATGCTTCTTATGTCCCTGTTCTGAAGCAGCTCCAGGATGCCGAGACTCAAAGCTATTATTTCTCTGGGAACTCTGATGATGGCCGAACTCCAATTAAGTTTCGGAATCCCAAATACTTATCTATGCTCAATCACCTCAGGTTCTACATTCCTGAAGTTTTTCCTGCACTGAAGAAGGTAGTGTTTCTTGATGATGATGTGGTCGTTCAGAGGGATCTCTCTGGTCTCTTCTCCATTGATTTGAATGCCAATGTTAATGGGGCTGTAGAGACGTGCATGGAGACATTCCATAGATACCATAAGTACTTAAATTATTCTCACCCTCTCATACGTGTGCACTTTGACCCAGATGCATGTGGATGGGCATTTGGGATGAATGTTTTCGATTTGGTTGAGTGGAGAAAAAGAAATGTCACAGGTATCTACCATTACTGGCAGGAAAAGAATGTGGACAGAACGTTGTGGAAACTTGGTACCTTACCACCTGGATTGTTAACTTTTTACGGATTGACCAAGGCACTGGACCCTTCATGGCACGTGCTAGGGTTGGGCTATACAAACGTTGATCCCCATTTGATAGAGAAGGGAGCTGTTCTGCACTACAATGGAAACTCAAAGCCGTGGTTGAAGATTGGAATGGAGAAGTATAAACCTCTTTGGGACAGATATGTTGATTATTCGCATCCTTTACTGCAACAGTGCAATGTCCATTAGATTTGAAAATGGAGTTTGGAGTTTGGATTTGGACCTTCCACTGACACTTGATGGATGCATAGTAGATTGTATTGAGGACTACTTTGTAAGAAAATTCACTGTTGTACCATGATATTCAACTAATATTACATTGTCCGTTGCATTCTTTTTTTCTTAGATTCCTACGATTTTGCATAGTTTTTTGTCCCTCGAGCAATAATTTATCCTCTTGGTATCCATTTCCCCCTAGCAAGAATTTGCCCCGTGTATGTGTGAGGCTTGTCTAGAATTGGCTTAGGTATTATTGTGAAAACTAGGCCAACACAACAGCAAGAGTCGTCGTAGCATAGTAATAAGTATTCCTGCGTGTCATGTGTGCGATCTAGGTTTGATCCCCGGCAACAATGAGATGTATTTATTTTTACCTTTTTTTTTTTTTTACAATTTACTTTTATATTTTATTTACTCTTCTTGGTCACGGTCAATAGTTAATGTCATGAGTTTCATTCACTCGGAAAGGTAAAGTATCCACGTGGCGAAAAAACTGCTGGCACACATAAATGGAATTCATCGATAGTTATTGTAGTATAGTGGTAAGTATTCCCACCTATCACTCGGGCGACGCGGGTTCGATCCCTAGCAATAACAAGATGTATTTATTTTGATCTTTTTTTTCTTTATTTATTATTTATTTTTATATTTTGTTTACTTCTTTTGGTCATAGTCAGCAACTAATGTCACTCGTTTCATTTGCTCGAAAAGGTTAAGTAACCACATGGCAAAAAAATTGCCGGCACACATGAATAGAAATAATCAGTAGTCATTGTAGTATAGTGGTAAGTATTCATGCCAGTCACGCGGGTGACCCGGGTTCTAGCCCTGGCAACGGTTGTATTAATTTTGACCCCTTTTTCTTAATTTATTATTTACGTTTATACTTTATTTACTTCTCTTGATCATAGTCAGCGGCTACTATCATGGTTTCATTCGCTTGAAAAGGTTAAGTATCCACGTAGCAAAAAAATTGTCAGAACAAATGAATGAGATTCATTAGTAATCATTGTAGTATAGTAGTTAGTATTCCAGCATGTAACATGGGCGACCCGATTTCGATCTTCGTCAACGATGAGATGTATTTATTTTGACCTTTTCTCATTTATTATTTACTTTTATATTTTATTTACTTCTCTTGGTCACAATCAGCAACTATGTCACAATCAGCAACTATGTCACAGGTTTTATTCACCCAAAAAGATTAAGTATCCACTTAGTGAAAAAATGACAAGCACATATGAACAAAATTCATCAATAGTCATTGTAGTATAGTGGTAAATATTCTTGACGGTCACCCAAGTAACCTACGTTCGATCCCCGACAAAGGCAAGATGTATTTATTTTGACCATTTTTTTTGTATTTATTATTTACTTTTATATTTTATTTATTTCTCTTGATTACAGTCAGCAACTAATGTCACAGGTTTTATTTGCTCGAAAAAGTTAAATCCACAGGGCTAAAAAACTACCAGGGCTCATGAACATGATTCATTAGAAGTCGCTGTAATATAGTGGGAAGTATTCTTGTCTATTACGCGGGCGAATCGAGTTCGATCCCTGACAATGGCGAGATGTATTTATTTCAACCATTTTTTCTTTATTTATTATTTACTTTTATATTTTATTTACTTCTCTTGGTCACGGTCAGTAGCTAATGTCAGGGATTTAATTCGTTCGAAAAGATTAAGTATCCACGTAGCGAAAAAACTTCTGCCACACAGGAACAGGATTCATCAAAAGTTGTTGTAGTACAGTGCTAACCATTTTCGCCTGTCACGCGGTTGACCTTGGTTCGATCCTCGATAACAACGAGAGGTATTTATTTTGACATTTTTCCTTTATTTATTATTTACTTTTATATTGTATTTACCTCTCTTTGTCACAATCAGCAGCTAATGTCACAGGTTTCGGCATGCATGAACAGGATTCATTAGTAGTCGTTGTAGTATAGCATTATGTATTCTCGTTTATCATGTGGGCAACCCAGGTTCAATCCCCGACAATGGTGAGATTTTATTTTGACCTTTTTTTTCTTTATTTATTATTTACTTTTATATTTTATTTACTTCTCTTGGTCACAGTTAGTAGCTAATGTCACAGGTTTCATTCGTTTGAAAAGTTTAAGTATCCACGAGGGGAAAAAACTCTTGGCACACATGAAGAAAATTCATCAATAGTTGTTGAAGTATAGTGATAAGTATTCTCCCCTGTGATGCAAGTGACCCGTGTTTGATCCCCAGCAAACTCAAGATGTATTTATTTTGACCTTTTTTTCTTTGTTTATTATTTACTTTTATATTTTATTTACTGCTTTTGGTGACAGTCAGTAGTTGATGTCACGGGTTTCATTCGCTCGAACAAGTTAAGTATCAATGTGGCGAAAAAACTTCCAGCACACATGAACATGATTCATCAGAAGTTGTTGTAGTATAGTGATAACTATTTCTACCTGTCACACGATCAACCTAGGTTTGATCCCCAACAATGACAAGAAGTATTTATTTTGATATTTTTTCTTTATTTATTATTTACTTTTATATTTTATTTACCTCTCTTTGTCACAATCAGCAGCTAATGTTGTAGGTTTCATTCGCTTGAAAATCAGCAGCTAATGTCATTGATTTCATATGCTCAAAAAGGTTAAGTATCCATGTGCCAAAATAAATGGCAGCACATATGAACGGGATTCATCAGTAGTCGTTGTAGTATAGCAATAAGTATTCTTGTCTGTCACATGGTCAACCCGGGTTCGATCCCAAGCAATGGCAAGATGTATTTATTTTGACTTTTTTTCTTTATGTATTATTTATTTTTATATTTTATATACTTCTCTTAGTTACAGTCAGCAGCTAATGTCATGTGTTTCACTCGTGTGAAAAGTTTAAGTATCCACGTGGGGAAAAAGCTCCTATCACACATGAACAAAATTCATCAATATTTGTTGTAGTATAGTGGTAAGTATTCTTGCTTATTACGTGGGCAACTCGAGTTCAAACCTTGATAACGGCAAGATGTATTTATTTTGACCTTTTTTTCTTTTTTTATTATTTACTTTTATATTTTATTTACTTCACTTGGTCACACTCAACAACTAATGTCATAGGTTTCATTCGCTCGAAAAGGGTAAGTTTCCATGTGGCAAAAAACTATATGTACACATGGATGGAATTCATTAGTAGCCATTATATTATAGTGGTAAGTATTTCCGTATGTCACGTAAGTGAACCAGGTTTGATCCTTAGCGATCGTGAGATTTATTTATTTTGACCTTTTGTTTTCTTTATTTATTGTTTACTTTTATATTTTATTTACTTCCTTTGGTCACAGTCAGCAGTTAAAGTCACGTGGCGAGATGTATTTATTTCGACCTTTTTTTCTTTTTTTATTATTTCGTTCACTTGCTCACAGTCAACAGCTAATGTCACAAGGTTCATTCGCTTGAAAAGGTTAAGTATCCACATGACGAAAAAACTATCTGTACACATAGATGGGATTCATTAGTAGTCGTTGTAGTATAGTAGTAAGTATTCTCATCTGTCAAGCGGTGATTCGGGATTTTATTTATTTTGATATTTTTTTTCTTTATTTATTGTTTACGTTTATACTTTATTTACTTCCTTTGGTCATAGTTAACGGTTAAAGTCACGCGTGTCATTTGCTCAAGAAGGTTAAGTATCCACGTGGTGAAAAAACTACCGGCACAAATGGATGGGATTCATAGTAGTCATTGTAGTATAGTGGTAAGTATTCTCGCCTGTCACGCGGATGACCCGTTCGATCCCCGGCAACGGCGTCACAGGTTTTATTTGCTCGGGAAGATTAAGTATCCACATGACAAAAAAACAACTATTGGCACATAAGAATAGATTCATCAGTAGTATAGTGGAAACTATTTTCACATGTCACGTGGGTAACCTAGGTTTGATCCTCGACAATGACGAGATGTATTTATTTTGACTTTTTTTCTTTATTTATTATTTACTTTTATATTTTTTTTTTCTTCTCTTTGTCACAATCAGTAGTTAATGTCCCAGGTTTTATTTGCTAAAAAATCAGCAGCAAATGTCATGGGTTTCATTCGCTCAAAAAGGTTGAGTATCCACGTGACAAAAAAAAATGCCAACACAAATGAACGGGATTCATCGGTAGTCATTGTAGTATAGTACTATGTATTCTCGCTCATCACGCGGGCAACCCCGCTTTGATCCTTGTTAACAGCGAGATGTATTTATTGTGACCATTTTTTTATTATTTATTTTTATATTTTATTTTCTTCTCTTGGTCACGGTTAGTAGCTAATGTCTCGGGTTTTGTTCGCTCTAAAAGTTTACGTATCCACGTGGGGAAAAAACTACTAGCACACATGAACATGACTCATCAATAGTTGTTGTAGTATAATTGTAAGTATTCCCGCCTGTCATGTAGGGAACTCGGGTTTGATCCCCAATAACAGCGAGATGTATTTATTTTGATCTTTTTTTCTTTATTTATTATTTAGTTTTATATTTTATTTACTTCTCTTGGTCACAGTAAATAACTAATGTCACCAATTTCATTCACTCGAAATAGTTAAGTGTCCATGTGGCGAAAAAATTGTCGACACACATGAACAGGAATAATCAGTGGTCTTTCACTTGAGTGACCTGAGTTCGATCCTCAGCGATGGCGAGATGTTTTAATTTTGACCATTTATTCTTTATTTATTATTTGCTTTTATATTTTATTACTTCTCTGGGTTATAGTTAGCAACTATTGTCATGGGTTTCATTCGCTTGAAAAGGTTAAGTATCCACGTGGTGAAAAAATTGTCAGAACACATGAACGGGATTCTTTATAGTAATCGTTGTAGTATAGAGGTAAGTATTCCCACATGCACGATTTCGATCTTTGGCAATGGCAAGATGTATTTATTTTGACCTTTTTTCATTTATTATTTATTTTTATATTTTATTTACTTCTCTTGGTTCAGTAGCTAAAGTCACAGGTTTCATTCGCCTGAAAAGATTAAGCATCCACTTGGCCAGAAAAACTACTGATACACATGAACAAGATTCATCAATAGTCATTGTAGTATAGTTGCAAGTATTCTTGTCTATCACACGGACAATCCAAAATCGATCCCTAGCAATGGTGAGATGTATTTATTTTGATATTTTTTTCCTTATTTATTATTTACTTTTATATTTTATTTACTTCTCTTGGCCATAGTCAGCAGCTAATGTCACGGGTATCATTCGCTCGAAAAAATTAAGTGTGCGTGTGGCCAAAAAATGGGCGGCACACATGAAGGAGATTCATTAGTAGTTGTTGTAGTGTAGTGGTGAGTATTTCCACTTGTTATGCGGGCGGGCTAGGTTCGTTCCCCGGTAACGACGAGATGTATTTATTTTGACCTAGTATCCACTTGGCTAAAAAAAAAAAAAAAAACTACTGATACACATGAACAAGATTTATTAATAGTTGTTGTAGTATTGTTGTAAGTATTCCTATCTATCATGCGAGCAATCTGGAATCGATCCGTGTCAATGGCGAGATATTTTTATTTTGACATTTTTATTTATTTATTATTTACTTTTATATTTTATTTACTTTTCTTGGCCATAGTCAGCAACTAATGTCTCGAGTTTCATTTGGCCAAAAAAATTAAGTATCTACGTGGCGAAACAATGGGTGGCACACATGAAGGAGATTTATCAGTAAGTGTTATACTATACTGGTAAATTTTTTCACCTATTATGAAGGCGACCCAGGTTCGATCTCCGACAATGGCAAGATGTATTTATTTTGACATTTTTTTCTTTATTTGTTATTTACTTATATATATATATATATATAGTCACAATCCGCAGCTAGTGTCATAGGTTTCATTCACTCGAAAAGGTTAAGTATCCACGTGACAAAAAAAAATGACGACACATGAACGGGATTCATCAGTAGTCATTGTCGTATAGTATTAAGAATTCTCACCTATCACACTGGCGAGCTGGATTCCATCGTCGACAATGGCGAGATGTATTTATTTTGACCATTTTTTCTTTTCTTATTATTTACTTCTATATTTTTTTACTTCTCTTGGTCACAGACAACAGCTGATGTCATAGGTTTCATTTGCTCAAAAAGTTTAAGTATCTGCATGGAGAAAAACTGCCAGCACACATGAATAAGATTTATCAATAGTCATTGTCGTATAGTGGTAAGTATTCTCGCCTGTCATGCAGGCGACCCTGGTTCAATCTCCGGCAATAGCGAGATGTACCTATTTTGACCTTATTTTTCTTTATTTGTTATTTGTTATTATATTTTATTTACTTCTCTTGGTCACAATCAGCAACTAACATCACGGGTTTTTTTCACTTGAAAAGATTAAGTATCTAGTGGCAAAAAAACTACTCGCACACAGGAATGGGATTCATTAGTAGTTGTTGTGGTATAGTGGTAATTATTTTCCTTGTTACGTGGGCGACCTAGGTTCCATACTCGACAATGGCGAGAAGTATTTTTTTGACTCTTTTTATTTATTATTTACTTTTATATTTTATTTACTTCTCTTGGTTACAATCAGCAACTAATGTCACAGGATTCATTCGCTCGAAAATCAGCGGTTAATGTTACAGGTTTCATTCACTCTAAAAGGTTAAGTATCCATGTAACAAAAAAAAATGTCGGCACACATGAACGGGATTGATCAGTAGTCGTTGTAATATAGTATTAAGTATTCTCACATGTCACGCTGGCGACCCAAGTTTAATCCTCGGCAATGATGAGATATTTTTATTTTCACCATTTTCTTTATTTATTATTTACTTTTATATTTTATTTACTTCTCTCGGCCACAGTCAACAACTAATGTCATGGGTTCCGTTCACTCAAAAAGTTTAGGTATGCACGTGGGTAAACATATTAATCAATAGTTGTAGTATAGTGGTATGTATCCTTGTTTGTCACACAAATGACCCGAGTTTGATCCCTGAGAACAGCAAGATATATTTATTTTGGCCTTTTTTTGTTTATTATTTACGTGTCGATCCCTAACAACAGCAAGATATATTTATTTTGGCTTTTTTTTTCTTTATTTATTATTTACATTTATATTTTATTTACTTCTTTTGGTCACATGAATGGGATTCATCGGTAGTCAGTAGAGTATAGTGGTCACTGTCAGTATTTAATGTCACGGGTTTTAGTTGCTTGAAAAGGTTAAGTATCCATGTGGTGAAAAAACTATTGACATACATGAAAAGGATTCATCAATAGTCGTTGTAGTATAGTGGTAAGTATTCCCGCCTGTCACGCGGGTGACCCGGGTTCGATCTCCGGCAACGGCGAGATTTATTTTTTTTGATATTTTTTTTATTTATTATTTACTTTTGAAAGATTAACAGGTTTCATTCACTCAAAAAGGTTAAGTATACACATGACAAAAAAATGCTGGCATAGATGAACGGGATTCATCTGTAATCATTGTACTATATAGTATTAAGTATTCTCGTCTGTCACGTAGGTAACCCTGGGTTTGATTCCCGTCAGTGGTGAGATATATTTATTTTGAACTTTTTTTTTTATTTGCTATTTATTTTTTTATTTTGTTTACTTCTCTTGGTCACAGTCAACAGCTAATGTCACGAGTTTCATTTGCTCAAAAAGTTTAAATATCTATGTGAGGAAAAAACTCTCCGCACAAATGAACGAGATTCATCAATAGTCATTATAGTATAGTGGTAAATATTTCCACCTCTCATGCAGGTAACCCGGCAACAATGAGATGTATTTATTTTGACTTTTTTTTCTTTATTTATTATTTACTTTTATATTTTATTTACTTGTCTTGGTCATAGTAAGCAGCTAATGTCACGGGTTTCATTCGCTCGAAAAGGTTAAGTATCTATGTGGTAAGTATTCTCGCCTATCACGCAAACAACCCGGGATTCATCGGAAGTCGTTGTAGAAAGGCATCATAACTTTTGCTGTATTGAAGACAAAAGATTGTTTGCATTCTATGGTTTGTGGAGTTCCCCTCATTGAAGGTGCAGAGGTATAGGGGCCATGCTTTTGCATCCAACACATTCACATAACTTGGAAATAAAAAGAAGTGTATAATCATGTAAATCTATGTCTGATTTTACTAAGCTGATCCTCAATCAACTGTGATCGCACTTCGACATGCATCTGAACTCGCATATTCTATCCAGGCCATATATTCTATGCCCTTAGCGGCCATATATTCTATCCAGGCCATGACTGCAGAATAATGTGACAGAATTTTGGCCCATATATTTTAATGCTTTGGGCTCTTTAGGGTTTGACTCCATCAAAACTACATTCATCGGGTAGCCATGGGCATCTTGTTGAAATGAATTGGCCGGAGAGATTATGAAAATAAATGAAATAGTCAATTAGATTAAAAATATGACCAGTCATATGCTTATGATATTCCTCTCCTTGTTTAACTAACCTCATCTTAGTTGGGTGGCCCTTGATCAAATATGTATCACAAGCCTTTTAAATTTCCAATCTGCAAAACATGAATTTCATAGTTTGATCCCCTCAAAGAGGAAGAAGGAAAAAGCTGGTCCATATAAAACATGATTATGCATTTCGCTTTGTTTTAAACCCGAGGAGAACCCTTTCAAGAACAAGCAAGAAAGAGTAGAGATGAATGACCTGATTTCCAGCTCCTTTAAAAGGTACACAGACCTATGGCGACAAGACCAAACTATGGACCTGGAGACTTGTCTAGATAGTACCAACCTAGACAAATTCTTCGAAGATGTAAAGAATGTCAAAGATGATTTGTAAGCTGAAGCAAACTCTACACAGAGATTACAAGAAGAAAATAAAGAGGAAAAAAATAGTACATGATGCGAATGCCATGAAAGAGCTTAATGCCCGATTGGAAGATGTCCATCAAGTGCTAAAAAGGGCAAAAGTCATCAAGCAACTGTTGGAAATTATACCCCCATTGTATTGCTGACTGGGTTGACAACAATCGATTTCAGGATATACAAATCAAAAACAGAAATTTGAGACAGCAAAATCTCAAATTTCTCCCAAAAACGAAATAAAACCTTTTCAGAAAACGAAAATTGCCGATGATAGAAAAATCTGAAGTGTGTATCCATAATGGTGAGAGAGAGTATTTATAGAAGATGAAGGATTGCAATTATGAGAAATCCTTTCATTCAAAGGTCATAATGAATATGTTCTTTTGAAAAAAAAAAAACAATCGTTTATTCGATAGGCATCACTTGACTTTTAGAAAATAACATTTTAATTAAAAGATATCAATTTATTTAATTTCCAAATTGTGTCTTTTAAATAAAAAATTAAATAACCGAAAAGCACTTATTTTCTAATGCCCAAGATCCAAGTGCCTAAGTGTCCTATCTTTGACCCTTAAATAATTAATTAATTATTTAATTAATTCATTTAGGATCATTTATTGAAAATTCTATTTTCCCTCCAACACGCAATTTCAACCAAATTCAAATGGTTTTAAATTTGATGGGTTATATACTCATCACATTTTCTTCAACTTTTCAATGTGGGACAAATGCTCACAACATATTACAAACTATATTCAACAATCTCTCATTTAGTTTGTAATATCCATTAGCAATATAATTTCTTTTTGGAATTATCTCGGCAATAGGTGTCTCTCGACTTAAACTTAAAGGGCAGTATTAATATTTTCAAAATTTTGTCCAAATTCAAGGTGAATAATTATTAAATCTTAATTTCTCATGACAAGATCGAAAATTTTAATACTCATAATTCTTTACAAATCTCTAATACGTTCACCGTGAGATTTAGCACCATAATATGGCTGTGTGCTATCTCCTGAATTCATAAACATTTATAAAGTTTTATTCTCAAACTTTATTAGAAGCGGCACCACTTCTTGTGATTATATAGGTGAAGTTTTAAAATCTCAAATTTGGATTTACCGAACAAAACTCTATTAAGAATAATTATTATTCACCCTCTTTTTCTTAAGCATTAATATTCCAATACTTGCTACCTATCACTAGAGTAACTTGTTGCTACCTTTTAAATCTTTAGAATTGCTAAGTAATAAGAAAGGTAAGGTTTCTGTTACCGGTGATAAATTAGAATTGCTTTAAACCCATTTTATTTGTAGTAATTTTATTATATCTCTCGAAAGTCCTTTGGTCAATGGGTCAGCAAAATTACTACTAGATCTCACATAGACAACTGTGATGATACCATCATAAATCAATTGTCTAACATATTCATGTCTTAAAACAATATGTTTAGATTTACCGTTATAAATTTTATTAAATGCCCTATGCATAGTTGCTTCGCTATCACGGTGTAAAGAGACCGTTGGCATTGGTTGTGGCCACAACTCTATTTCTATCAACAAGTTTCTTAGTCATTCTGCCTCTTTACCAGCTACTGCTAATGCAACAAATTTTGACTCATGGTCGAATGAGTAATACACGTCTATTTCTTAGAGGCCCAAGAAATTGCTCCTCCTCCAAATTTAAATATCCAACCAGACGTCAATTTGTTATCGCTAACACTAGTTATCCAACTAGCATCAGTGTAACCTTCTAGTACTTAAGGGAATTTGTTATAAAATAATCCTAAAGATTTGGTTCTTTTAAGATAGCCAAAAACCCTTCCAATGGCTCTCCAATGATCTGCACTGGGATTATGTGTAAATTTTGAAAATTTACATACTGCAAAAGCAATGTCAGACCTAGTGTAATGCATAGCATACATCAAACTACCAATTGCACTAATATAGTCTAATTGACTTATGGACCTTCTTGAATTTTCCATCAATTTGTTAGAAATATCAAATGGAGTATTAACTTCCTTAATTTCCAAGTAGTCAAATTTTGAAAGTATTTTATCCACATAATGTGATTGACACAAGGTATAACCCTCACTATATTTCCTAATTTTGATTCCTAAAATAGTATCGACTTCTCCCAAATCTTTCATTTTAAAATGCTGAGTCAGATACCTTTTAGTATCATTTATATCTTACGTATTTGTCCCAAAAATTAGCAAGTCATCCACATAAAGACATATGATCACTTTAAAGTTTTTAGTGAATTTAGAATAAATGCATTTATCTGCTCTATTATATTTAAATTCATTTGATAATATCACACTATCAAATTTTTAATGCCATTGTTTCAGAGTCTGCTTTAAACCATAAAGGGATTTTACTAATTTACAAACTTTCTTTTCATTACCAGGAAGGACAAATCCTTCTGACTGCTCCATATATACCTTTTCATCAAGATCACCATTTAAAAATGCTATTTTAACATCCATTTGATGGACATGTAACTCATAGATCGATGCTAAAGCAAACAACACTCTTATTGAAGTAATCCTAGCAACAAGAGCATACGTATCAAAGTAATTTATCACTTCCTTTTGCCTGAAACTTTTAGCAACTAGTCTTGCCTTAAAGGTTTGCATAGTATTGTCAGTATTATACTTTTTCCTAAATATCCACTTACATCCAATTGGTTTTGAATCAGAAGATAAATTTACCAACACCCATGTACCATTTGCTAAAATAGAATTCATTTCATCATTTATTGCTTCTTTCCAAAAGGTAGAATCTCTTAAAACTAATGCTTCATTATACGTTTTGGGATCATTCTCTAAATACAATACGATGGGTATTTTTTTTAGTATCTCAGTTCTATTTCCTTTAACCAAGAATGTTAGTGCTTGTGAAGAAATAAAGTCAGAACCAAAGTTCTTTTCTTTACGTACCCTTTTACTTCTTCTAGAATATGCAAGCAAGTCAATTGACTTTCTTTTATGGAACGAATTGGGGTGTATTGCAGTATCCTGTACCAAAGTGGGAGAAGAAATTCCTTCATTTGATTGTGGATTTATAGTTCGATCACCGAGAAATGTAGTTTCTAAAAACTCAATGTCTCTTGACTCTATAATTATATTAGAATCCAAATCCAACAATCTATATGGTTTTGAATTTTCAACATATCTCACAAAGACACTTTTAAGAGTTCTATGACCAAATTTTGTTCTTTTTAGATCCAGAATTCTATAATAGGCAATGCAGTCCCATACTCTCAAATAACCCAAATTTGGTTTCCTTCTTTTCAAAATCTCGTACGGAGAACTTTTCGTTTTCTTTGAAGGTATTCGGTTGTGCACATGACAAGCCGTTAATAGGGCTTCTCCCCATAAATTTGTTGACAATTTGACATGCATTAACATGAAATTAACTATATCAACTAATGTTCTATTTTTTCTCTGTCAAACCATTTTGTTGTGGGGTATTTAGCGCACTTGTTTGATGAATCAAACCATTTTCTACACAAAAATTAGAAAATTCAGTTGGAAAATTTTCGCCACCACGATTACTTCGTTATATTTTAATTTTCTTTTCCTACTGATTTTCTACCAAAACTTTATATCATTTAAACATATCAAATGTTTGATCTTTTATTTTCATCATATAAATATGAGTGAATGTAGAACAGTCATCTATAAAAGTTATAAAATATCTATTTCTACCTCTAGTTAAATGACCATTTAATTCACATATATCAGAATGCACAAATTCAAGTAACTCTGAAATCCTTTCATTTTTGGGGAATGGTTTCTTAGTCATCTTGGCTTGTATACATATTTCGCATTTTCTTGATTCTTTATTGGCACATGAAATAAAACTATGCCTAGACATAAATTTAATTGAATTAAAATTAACATGAGATAAACGTGCATGCCATAAATCAAAAAAGGACTTAGCTATATAAGTAGAAACTTCAATTTTATTAATATTTAATTTGAACATGCCATCACATAAATATCATTGTCTTATAAATACACAATTTTTAGATACAATGAGTTTTTCTGCCTCTATGACAATTTTCAGTCATTTCTTACAAAGAACACTTCCAGAAATTAGATTCCTTCTCACATACGGAACATGGAAGACATTTGTTAGGATCAACTTCTTTCCTGAAGTAAACAACAATTCGACCGTTTTATTTCCCATAACTTTGCATGTGTCGTGATTCCCCATAAGAACCTTTTCATCCTTGGTTGCCACTGTGTAAATTTTAAAAAGATCTTTATTATTGCAAACATACACAGTAACACCAAAATCATACCACCAATTAGAAGATTTTTCTGTTACTGCCATATTAGATTCTGTAACCATGCTGATGTTAAGTGCTGCAATCGTGGCAATAATTTCAGCAGTGCTAGATTGATGTTTAACCACATTTGCCTTCTTGTTCCAAGTGTTTTCCTCCAATTTTAGTTTCTTGTATAATCTGCATTCTTTCTTAAAATGGTCTTTCTTTCCATAGAAAAAACATGACTTGTTTTTCTTGTTGTTGTTCTTGCTATTGGTAGGTCCATCTTTAGAGAAGTTGTCATATTTTCTTTTCTTTCCTCCGTTCTTAGTGCTAGACTCAACTTGATTTATCTTATTTTCATATTTCAAAACATATTTATTTTCACAATTTCGAGTTTCTTTTTCAATTCGAATATGTTTTAGGAGTTGGTCTATAGTAAAGTCTTCAGAAGTATGCAACAATTTCTTTCGATAATTGTTCCAAGTGGTTGGCAATTTTGAAATAACTGCAGCCACTTGTAATTGTTCAAACATTTTTACTTTTAAATCATTGAGTCTAGACACCAAGACCAGTAACTCATCCACTTGATCATGACAGATTTATTATCCACCATTTGAAACTCAAAAAATTTCATGCTAAGAAATCTGCCCGTACCTTGTTTTACAGAAATATAATTGTTCTCCAATACTTTCTATATTTCTTGTGGGGTCTTAAGTGGACGAAACAAATCATACAATCGATCAGATAAAGAATTCAGAATGAATCCCCTGCAACGAACTTCATCATCTTGACGTTTCTGGCGAAAGGTTTTGATTTCATCAGTATCACTTTCACTCGGTTCTGGAATTGGTGGTAAGTTCGGACTCAAAAGATAAACAAGATTCAACTCGGTAAGAAGGAAGAGTAATTTATTCTTCCAGCGAGTGAAGTTTATCCCATCAAAGCGATCTAGTTTGAATATATTCGGGTTGATCATCTTATTGAAGACAGAATCGATCTAGTAGCCTCCATTATAGAATAATTTCTTTAAGATTGTTGGAAAGTTTGAAAAGGATTTCGAGATAAACAAAAAATGAAAGGACTTGCACGTGAAACAATCACTGTGCTTAAGGAAATTATCCCCCCACTATGTTGCTGGCTGGTTTGACGGCAAACTCTTTCAGGATATGTAAATCGAAAACAGAAATTTTAAATAGCAAAATCTCAAATTTCTCCCAAAAACGAAATAGAGCCTTTTCCAAAAACGAAAATTACCAAAAAATCTGAAATGTGTATCCATAATGGTGAGAGGGAATATTTATAGAAGATGAAATATTGCAATTATGAGAAATCCTTTCATTTAAAGGTAATAATGAATATGTCCTTTTGAAAAAAAAAAACAACCGTTTATTCAATAGATATCATTTGGTTTTTAGAAAATAACATTTTAATTAAAAGACATCAATTTATTTAATTTCCAAATTGTGTCTTTTAAATAAAAAATTAAATAACCAAAAAGCACTTATTTTTTAATGCCCAAGGCCCCGTGCTCTATCTTTGACTCTTAAATAATTAATTAATTAATTATTTATTTATTTAATTCATTTACGGTCATTTATTGAAAATTTTATTTTCCTTCCAACACACCATTTCAACCAAATTTAAATGGTTTCAAATTTGATGGGTTATATATCCATCACATTTTTTTCAATTTTTCAACGTGTGACAAATGCCTATAACATATTACAAACTATATTCAACAGGCTAAACTCACTTAAAAAGTCAACTGTAGCAAATAGAAAGCTTCCATGTTGTTGAACTCGTTCATCTATTGAGAGGACAAGAACGTCGGTGGTTAGTGTTGCTCGGCAAGAAGCCCAAAGACATATCGGATGATTTCCATTCTCAGAGGAGTATAAGGAAACCGTGGAACGAAAGTACTTCACGGTGACAGGTGAAACGGCAAATGAAGAGATGATTGAGGACCTGATTTCAAGTGGAGAAAGCAAAGCTTTGCTTTCCAAGATGATCCAAGAAATGGGTCGACGACTTGACATTATATCATAGATTCAAGAATGGCATGATTGAGTTACACAAAGTGTTTTTGGATATGGCAGCATTGGTGGAGGCAGAACGGCAGTAATTGAATGAGTGCAACATGCGAGTTCTTTAGTTGTGAGGGGACAGAGCAACCACATGAAGCTAGGGAGTACCAAAAAGAGTTCAAGGAAATGGACTTGCATGGCTTTTGCTGTTGTGATTCTTGTGCCTACCATCTCAAGCTTGACTCAAATTTGTTGCATTTTCAAAGAAAAGTCTACTTTACCGACGAATGGTGCTAAATCTCTTAATTAAGTTTCATATTCAAAACTTAATAATGAAAAAATTATATTAAAAAAACTATCTCCTAAAATAAACTGATAAATATTTAAACCGAATTAATCAAAATATTATTTCGGATATTAACTGATATAGCAAAAAAAATAAAAAAGAGAAAAGCCTGTTTTGATCTATAGTTTTTGGAGTATGAAAGTAGGTACTGCTTCTTCAATCTCTTTCTCGTCCATTTGTTTCCATGTTCCTTTTTCTTTGGGATGATTTGCGGACACATGTTGCGTAGAAGTCTGTAATAAAATTATTTTATTTAAATAATAGTAAAATATCTTTAGAATAACTCTTAAAAACATCTACAATAAATTTAAATTTAGTGTCTTTTTATTAGTATTCATACATCCTTTTATACGTGAGCATCAATTAAAAAAAATAGTGAGCACCAATAAAATAATGTCATATTTAACTATAACTAATAACATTTAAAATTTTTTTAATAAAACAGTCTAATGTTCATATCCCCTTTCTCAATTCAGTAATAATATCGGATTCAAATTTTGTACGATAAAAAAATATAGATTTAAATTAATGGCTTAATAGCTTCTGTGGTACAAAGAGACTTTAAAAATAACCATAACTAACACTACTAGCCGTTAGCGCCTTAGCCATTATTGTTGTCAATCCCACCATTGCCACCATCTTGCCACCTTATACCGTTGACCATTCTCGTTCTGGTTGCTGCAGGTCACGTCGATGATGAACCCTTTTCTAATTAAAAACTTTCATTTAATAAAAAAATTAAATTATTAATTCATCTCATTGATTCATATAAATTAAAAAAAATATTTCAAAATCTATATAATTTACAATTTCTTTTTTTCATTTAAAACTTTACAAAATGATTCCTTTCAAAGTTAAATTTTAATAATATTTTATTATCTTAAGTTTCTTACTTGAATTTCATAACATCAGTACATTCTAGCCATTATATAATAATATATATATATATATATATATATATATATATATATATAATTTTTTATAATTTTTTATAATTTTTTTTTCTTTTTTTTTTTTATTTACACAGGATTTGAACCCGGATCTTCAAGCCTAGAACGAGGAGGGTTGTGACCACCGGACGTCCCTTGCGACCCTCTCTCTTCTGTCTCTCTCTCTCTCCCTTAATCGAATCAATGTCGTCGGCGATAGCAGCAGCACACAAAGCAGCGAACCTAGCTCGGATTTGCCAACAGAATTCGGCATTTCGATCTTCAAATCTGATGCAACGCCGTGGACTTGCTGGTGCTGCTGGTAGTTCTCTCAAACCCTAATTTTGTGCATTGTATTTGAATCGAAATTTAGTAATCCCCTGTGTCAGATAATTGAAATCCCTAGGTTGATTTTATTATTTTATTGTAATCTGCTGATGTTCCAATTTCGATGTTTTCAAATTGTATGAAAAAAATTTGTAGATTAGGGATAGAAACGGCGTTCTAGTGGAAATGTTTCTCAGTTGAGACTCAATTAGAAAGACAATCATGTGGTGTTTATGGTGTAAAACACATAGACTTGAGTCAAGATCCATACTGCAGAATTAACTTTAAAAAGGGAAAAAAATGGTTTTTGGTTGGTGAATTAACTATTCAAAGAAAAGGTGGATTTTGGGGTAGGCATTCAGTAATCGGTATTGATGAGAAGTGTTAGCATCGGCACGTGCCTCATTTCAACAAAATGTCCACTAAAGTGAAGTGGCTGAAACCCAGATGCATACCCATGAATCTTCTTGACATGGGCACGTTGAACAAACCGAAGAATTCGTGGAACATACATATAAAGCATTTGCATCTCTATAGTGTGGGATAAGGAGGTGAATCTTGAAAGCCTCTTATATTGCACACACTGTTATTCCAACTGTCTTTGACAATGGTTCAGCTTATCAACCATCTTCAGTCTATTGCAAATCACATGATTCAAATCGTATGGTAGTTTATATGTAGGTTTCAGTAGGGTTTTGGTACCCTGCTTCCACTACCTGAACCAAAACAAAATTGTTGCCTATCTGAGCAGATTGATTAATCTTGATGTTCAGCCTAAGTTTCCGATTGATGCTATGGGCAAGAACATGAGATAAGCACTTTGCTCTGTTATGTGTGAAATGAATGCTGTAGATTATGGATCATGCTAAAGCACAATTTTTTTCTCAGAAGTGTTCTTGTCTTTCTTTTTTCTGTGCCATGATCCTAATCAATCCATTTTAGCTTAGTTGAAAGAAAAACCTTGATTTTCAAGTCCTAAGTGCGTCTTGACATGAGAATGGGTTTATACCCATGAACAAAAATTAACAAAAATTATTCTCACATTGATTTTGAGGTAATGAAGCCATTCATTTTATCTCAATAGTATCTTTATTTCAAATATGTGGACTTAACCAGCAATATCTTCACATGGATTGATATAGAGTTTGGCTCCTATGTATCATGAGACCATGAACAAAAATTATTTAACTTTGACATTTTATTTTATTTTATTTTATTGAGGTTTAGTTCATGATAAGTTATCCTTGTTGTAGATCATCATGGGCCCCCCAAAGTGAACTGTTGGCAAGACCCAATGAACCCGGCAAAATGGAAGGAAGAGCATGTGAGTCCTCTTTTGTGATTGCATTATGCATCCCTTTCTAGTATGATGGACATTTTATCCCCACCAATTTTTTGTTTCTTTATGAATTTATAGTGTTACACCTTGCAATTTATTGAATTAGAAGGCCTCATAGTCAAGAACTCTTTGAATCTCTTGTATTGTCAATTGAATATTAAGCACCATAACTTAAAAAATACTGGATGCAAGTATGTCAGAATTCTGAACTTCTGATTTTCATCTATGAATTTATCCAAGAAATGAGTCTTCGTTCATTAATTACTTAACTATGGTTGTCTGCCAAAAGTTGACTTGTTCAAGTACAACCACTTGAGAGTCTGAATTTATAGCTTATAGGCTACTAGACTATCTGCAAGTTTTAACCACTGGCTTACCTGGGAAATTTGTATTGACGTCTCAAGTAGACAATCACTTTAAGTGGCCTAGGCCACAAAATTGAGGCAGTATGGTCTTTCTACTTTGGCTCTAACATTTTGGAGATAATAACCACAAAATAATGATTTGAACCTGCAACTTAATATATATGATATATTGTAAGATTTTAATATATTTATATATATAGGTGTCGTCTTCTTTGGGTTATCTCCTGTAAGGTGTTATTTGCTGGATGCTGCATCTCACTTTCTCTTATTTCTCGGCACTCTCTTGTAATGCAGCTTTAATGACAAATGAAATGACATTTGATGCTTTTTCATGGATGATCAATAAGTTTCATTTGTGATTATGACCTTTAATATCTTTTTCAGCGAGTCATGAAATTTGTTATATGCGATGCTAAACAAGATGCAGTTAAGTGGTCTGGTGTTGTTTAACTGCAAATATGGTTTTCTCTGTGTCTTTTATATGTACATAGTGCACAGAAAAGTTAGGGACACATTGAGAAAACTCCAGAAGTTGAGAATTAGTAACCCCTGTCACCTTTTTCTCTTCACTTGTTGCTGGATAAAGTTTGGATTCAGAGGTTTTTATGGATCATAGTCGTAGGCAGGCTTTGCTTATTGGGAAAAGGCAAATTAGACCTTACCTCACATAAGGATTGAAGGTACCTGTATGCTCTCAATTTTTTCTTCAATCATTTACCTGGCATAAATTCTGAATACTTCATATGTCCTAATGATTGTAGCCTTTCATTGTTAGCAGCTTGATTCATATGGAAACCTTCTTTTAAAGTAACTCCTCTTTGCGGTTTGTTATTGTCTCTTTGTCCTAATGATTGTAGCCTTTCATTGTTAGCAGCTTGATTCGTATGGAAACTTTCTTTTAAAGTAACTCCTCTTTGCAGTTTGTTATTGTCTCTTTGTCCGGCTGGGGATTCCTATTTTTCAGTGGATACAAGTTCTTTACTAGAGGCAAGGGCAAGAAAGAAGAGGTAATTTTCTGTGATCTTTACTGTTTATGCTCCATTCAATAATCATTTGTTTCTATTGATTGAGCAACTTAGAGAATGAATTAAAAAGATTAGTTCTCTTACATGCTTATGTGGTTAATGAATATTTGGTTTAAGCTTGTCTCTTAAATTGATACAAGTGTTCTGGAAGCAGGTTTTTGACTTTGATACCTATGAATTTTCTCATGATTATTCTGAGTAGTGATATATAATTTATTTCTATTTTCCATTGAGGATGTCTATCCTCCCCATTTCACATGTTTTTTTCTATTCATTTTTTTTAGATGACCTTTTTCTTACCATATTGCACACAGAGCTTACTTTTCATGTTTACATGCCAATCTGTTAATATGGTCATTTTTTAAAATAAAGTTAATATATCTTGAGTGTTAAACTGGTTTGCTAAACAGATTAAGTACAATAGTTAGGTGCCCTTTCTAAATGATATTAAGTATGGTCATAAATATCATATACCTTGTCTCTGTTACCATCCACCAACTACAATGATAAAGATGCAAAAGTTTGATTCTTGGTCTGTGTGGTTTAAATGTTCATCTTTAGGATTCTATTTGTGCTGATTGTGGCAATTTTATTTGCAGATATTAGCAGAGGCTTCACACTAAGCACTGGAGTTTGATACTCAGAACATTTCTTAAAAATAAAGTATTGGTTTGGTCTTTATGACTTGGAAACAAATAGCATTTCTTCATTGAGAGACTTGTTCTGTGCTACTTTGTAAGATTCACCGAGAGAAACTCTAGATGAAAATTTTCAAAGCTTGTTTGGATTCAGTTGATTATACAACCTTATACGCATTTGGTAATAGTTACTTGAGCTTTTCATGTTCTTATTGTGGCCTGGTTGATACTTTGAGTTCTACACATTTATTATTGTGAACATTTAAAGATTGTGAACTTCGAAGGATATAAAGAACCATGGCTTCTGTGAAAGTTTTATTCTGACAATAGCTGCGCTTACTTTGAGCCCCTGCAATAGGCATGAACTACAGTGCAAGCAAATGTTCCTGTTATTTTTTCCTATTATGCCGTTCATTGCATTTTGTCTTATCTGATGGGTCTCTATGAGGTAATAGTACTGAGCTTTGTGGTATTCAAAAGCATGATTGAAATATATGCCTGGACATTCGTACACATTATACTGTTTTTACACTCTCTGCTAAGAAAATATAACATGTTCCGAGACACTCTTGCAGGGCCTAAAGACTGCCAACTTGTTTTATTAAAATGCAGGCTCTTCTGTTTCTTCCTTGTTTTCTTCTTCATTCTCTCCTTTGGATTCTTTGTTATCTTCTCCCATCTTGGATCTCAGTTTGTTGATTGTTTCATGCTGTGTTTGATTCAGCCCAAATTCATGAACTTCTGCAGCTTCTGAGCCTTCTTTTTCTTCTGTGTCATCTTTTGCTTGGGCAGCATCTGAGCCCACTTTCTTTTCATGTTCCTCTTCATCTTTTGCTTGTTCAGCATCCTTTGCTCTGCTTGTCTCCTCACTTGTTTCGACTTGACTACCAGTGTCCTCTTGGACATCTGATACCCTAACTTCTCTGTTTGGTTCCTTATCATGGTCACTCTTGTTGGTCAAAGGTTCTTCCAAAGAAGGATTTGAATTTCCCATAGTACCATCTTCTAAGACTTTTCCTTGCTTCAACTCCGCATCTTGATATGTTTCAGCACTCCCAATTTGGTCTTTCTGGTTCTCAGGTTTCTGCAATTTTGCTCCTTCCAAAGTTGCTTTGTTGTTAAATTTTTCTGTGCCACCATCTTCTAAAGCAATTCCTTGCTTCATCTCCACAACTTGCTTTCTTTCAGCATTCATCATCTTGTTCTGATGGTGCTCATCATCTTTATCATTCTGAGATTTCTGCATGTTGGCTCCTTTCAAAGTTGCCTCGTCATTAACTTCTGCTGTACTGCCGTCTTCTAAAACATTTGCTTGCTTCATCTCCATGTCTTGCCCTTTTTCTGCATTCAACACCTTGTTTTTCTGGTTCTCATCATCTTCCACATTCTGAGATTGCAGCATGTTGGTTCCTTCCCAAGTTGCTTCATCATTAACTTTTACTGTGTCGCTGTCTTCTAAATCATTTACTTGCTTCATCTTCATGTTGCGAGCTGCTAAGTTGTTTGCTTGCTGCATTTCCATATCTTGCTTGCTTTCAACATTTACCGTCTTATTTTTCTGGTTCTCATCTTCTTCAACATTCTGAGATTTCTGGAAGCTGGCTCCTTCTGAAGTTGCTTCATCATTAACTTTTACTGTGCTGCTGTCTTCTAAAACATTCACTTGCTTCATCTTCATGTTGTGATCTCCTAAGTTGTTTGCTTGCTTCATTTCCATGTCTTGCTTGCTTTCAACATTTACCGTCTTATTTTTCTGGTTCTCATCATCTTCAACATTCTGAGATTTCTGGAAGCTGGCTCCTTCTGAAGTTGCCTCATCATTATCCTTTGCTGTGCTGCCAACTTTCTCGCTTCTCTCCTTTGTACTGATCAGCATTTCAGAAGCCTCTCCACTGACCATCATTGCATCTTGATTACCTGTTTTTCTCAATAAATCTTCACTTGTCTCAGAGTTCTTCACAGTTTCAATGTTACCATTTTCGTCACTAAATCTTGTCCCGTTATACAGTTCCTTTTCAGGTCTGTCCTCAGAAATTGCCATGGTAGATGCTCCATTATTTTCTGCATTCTTATTATGCCTCAAACCCTTCAATTTTCCCATTAACCTTGCCCTCTTTCCCTTCATTTTCTTTGCATGCCCATGTTTCCTTCTCATTCCAGAATCTAAACCATTTCCAGCAGTCTCTGGAACTTCCAGCTTCACCCCACCTTCAGCTTCCTGGACCTTGCTCTCTAGAGAAGCATGTAGGTATCCCAGCCGCCCGTATGTTGCAAATCCATTATTTGCTTTCGAATCAGTGTCTTCACCAACGCTCTTTTCACCTTCCATTCCTCCTTTTGCAGAACTGTCCTTGGTGTAAATTTGTTGCTGCTTCTGCTGCAAATTTTCATCTTGATTTGTTCCCTGGTCAGCCCTGTTTTGACTTCCAAATGAACTTTCGCCTTCACTTTGATCAGTGGACTGATTTTGATCTGCAATTTCTTCTGTTGCCTTCACATCGTTCTCCCCATTTTCCTTCTTCTCATTGATAGTGTTTGAATCATCTCTATCCTTCATATCTCCCACTATAAAATTCTTCACAGGCAATTCTGATGGGTCATCGTTACTCACAGACCAGACCTTAACTGGGTACTCGAGAGGCTGCTTCAAATCCTGAATTTCAGCTTCCTTCTGCCTCAGCATTTCTGTCATAGCAATCGCATGAGAATGTTTTTTGTCCACGGATGCTTCTTTCTCTCTCAGGGCTTTAATCTCATTCTCCTTTTCCTCGAGTTCAGACTCCATGGTTCTCTGTTCATCTTTTAGGGAAGCGATTGTGGACTGCATCTCCATGACTCTGTTGTCAAGCTCCATCTTGTGGGTTCTCAGAGAGTATATCGTTGTCCTCATCTTGTCAAATTTTTCTTTCGCTTCCTTAGCAGAGTTTCTTTCCTGCTGCAGTTTGAATGTGGCATCTATACTTCTTAAATATAATGTTGGCACTAACAAATTGATCGCTAATACGCTTTGCTACATTGCCAAAGATAGTGTGATTGTTTTCCCTTTTTTTTTATTCCAACTATGATATGATATGTCGCAATTTTAATTAGAAATTTTACTATTTAAGCAGTACATAAACTTGAGGAAACGTTGGGAGTATGAAGCAGGAACCAGGGATACAAGTTATCTTGTCCAAAGCATAAGCCTTTCTCTTGAAAAAGAACTCTACTGGCTGAAATAAACTGTTCTATTTTTTTTTTGTATGAGGATTTTTCATACCGTTAATCAGTATACGGGTTTCATCTGACTAATTCGATCAGAGCACTATGGGGTCCATTAAGGGGATTTTCTCTCTTAAATTTCATTTCTTCATTCTCAAAATTCAAATCTGAAACATATGATTGAAGGAATGTAACGCTTAACCACTATATACCCATGGGAGTTTGGTTAAACTGTTCTTTCTTGCCAACCTAGCCTAATGTACCAAGTGCCATAATCTAAATAAACCTTTTCGTTTTCCAGAATGAGGGTGACTCTCCTGACCCGAAAATTCTTCTAACTTGGTATAGCAAGATTCAATTACCAAAAAAAAAAAATGAGTGTGGCTCTCTCCCCAACTATAAATTTCAATTATTGTAATATTACCTCCAGAATGAGGGGATGATTCTCATGATGGTTTTCCCCGTATATGAGAAGCTGGAAAGGGAAGATGCAAGTTCTTGGAGTGGTATCATAAGTTTGTAGAATATTATCATATCACAACAAAAATATTGAAAATAATGTTCATTCCCAGACAAAAGAAATTGCTAAAACTGGCAGCTCAAATGGATTATAATTTGTCTGCATTTGGTAATGTTCCTTAGAAACTCTATTTCAGTTGGAAGAACTTCTTCAATTATTGGTGTGTGTCAACTATTCATGCCAGAACCCCCCCCCCCCTCCCCCAAAAAAAAAGAAAATCTAAAAAAAAAAGTAATTTTCTTTTTCTTTTTTTCTGGGATTAACCTTTTTTCTTTCAACAAAAAGCTCTTAATTATGTATTACCCAAATGCTATATTTCTTTGCAAAGACTATTAAATTAAGATCCTAATCCTTGAACTCTGCTAAACAAAACAATTAATGGAAAAAAATATATAGTTTTCCCAAAGAAAATCATGTAATTATTACGTCATTAAAAAGTTCAAAAGAAGAAAAGGGAAAAAAAATGGGAAAAAAATAAAGAAAAGAGGAGATGGTTTGGTTTCATGATTAGGTGGTAGATTAAGGTTTTAAGAATGTCTTTCTAAGATTTGACAACTCAGAATTTCCTTTTTTTTTTATAACAAAATAGGTTTTTTCTCTTGGGGATTTGGAATCTCTCACTTTGATTAATAAAAATGATGATCTTAAGCGTTAATGTTTCAGACGTAAGTAAAGATGGAGGCGATTCCAATGATATGAACAGATAGATAATGAAACCAAGCAAATAGAGGGAGGAGTGAGAGAGAGAGAGAGAACCTGAAGGAGGAGTTGAAGAGAGAAGAGATCATGATCTCTCTCTTTGAGCATCACAGTGAAGTTGCGTCTCTCTCTGAGCTTGTGAAGCAGCATTACTCCTGACATGGCCGCTCCAAATGCCAATAGTAACATCAATACATAGAGTCTTCCTCTATTGCTATTCACATTTCGCTTAACATAACCTCCGGCAGCTGCCATCTCTCTCTCTCTCTCAATTAGAAATGCCTTCCCCGACTAGTCGTGTCTTTTTTGTTTCTCACTTTGTAGACGTGATATAACATTTCACAACGTAATTGTTGCTTTATCACGTATAAATGGTTCTTAACCTGCTCTCCTCTCTCTCTCTCTCTCTCTCTCTCTCTCTCTCTCTCTCTCTCTCTCTCTCTCTCTCTCTCTCTCTCTCTCCAAAGAAAGTATTGTAGCGGAATTAACAATGAACAAAGAGCATGGAAATTGCGTACCGAAGCGCTGATTCTGGCGACGTTTTGCATGTCCCATGATTTCCCCTTCTGGGTCTCTGTTTTACACTTATACCCTTCTACTAGTAATTCTCCTAAAAAAATAATCATGCATTGAGGTCATTAAAAAAAAAAAAAAAACATTGCATGACCTTAAAAATAACAAAAAAACAACAGGAAGTCGGATGATTTAGTTAGAAAAATTATTAAAATAGTTTCAGGACCTACCAATGTTTCCGTAGTAACTTTATTTTTTATAACTCTTAATATAATTTTGATAACACAATATTTAATATAATTTTGATAACACAGTATTTATCATATATTACGAGAATATTAATAATATATTTGTCGTGTATACTACAATATTTCACTGTTATTAGGGTTAGAAATTGAGTCTGTATATAATCAGTCCTTCTGTATCATCTATTAAATACACTGAATAATATAAAATATTTCTGAATTCTCTATTTTTTTTACATGGTATCAAGAATGCTAGTGTAAAAAATAGAAAATAAAAAAATTTGAGCTATTCGGTTAGGAGTAGAAATGATTCAAATAGACTAAAAAATGAAGTTGAATTACCAACTCCTGTTGTTTCGAACTCATTTATTCGACCAACAAATGTCAGCACAGATGACTAGAACTCTGTTGCTCCTTAATCATGCAAGAGTTTGACTTCTTATGAGAACAGAAAGACATTTGTTGGGAGACCCCCACAGTATATGGGCTCCACAACCGTAGGTCTAAATTAGTCTGAACGAATTTCTGAATATTGGGCGGTCACACAAAAAAAAAAAAAAAGAACTCATTTATTGGATGGTTATTTTAGTAATTTAAGCAAGGAAATACTTTTGCATTGACCACCATTCCTCAAAAGAGAAGCTTTCGTTTTGACTTCGTAGATTCCATAAAGCCAATAGCATTTGCTGATTAAATTTTCATTTTTCATCTTTGATTCTTTTTAAAAAGAAAATAATAATAATTTTTTTTCTAAATTGTGTATTTAAAAAATAATTAAAATAAAAGAAAAATAATATAATTTAAATTTAAATTAAAATTAGTTCAAATTCCCCGAATGCCTCGATAGAAATGCAAAATTGGTACACAGGTTAAATCTGAGGTGATTTGCTGAATCAAAATTAAAAATCAGATTAAAATTTATATGATTTGTTTGGATTAATGAAATAAGAATAAAATCTAGAAATAAAATTCTTGTAGAATTTTTAAAATCCAAATGAAAATATGAATTTTTGAAATTTATAATTAAGATTTATTTATTTCAAATTTAATTTTGATTTTCAAAGGAGATCAAAAGGACAAAGAAAACAATTGGTTGATAAATATGGACTCCAAAGACCATTAAAACTGTGCAAAGTTTTTGATAGTTCCCATTTAAAGACCATTAAGTGATTTTTCTTTTGTGATTTAAGGAAAATAGCTATAAATAGGGAACCAATGCCCCAAGGGGGGTTGTATGCTCTATGTTATACAAACTTTTCAACACTAACATTTTTCGGTTTCGGAAACGTTTTTCATTTTAAAAATATTTTAACATACTAAATTAATTAATATTTACATAAAAATTCTTATATTTTCTATATTTATACATTTTCCCATATTTAATAAATTATTTATTTATTTAACTATATTTTTAATTTTTATGTTTGTTTATTTTATGATTAATAATTATATATTTGATCATGTTAGATTTTTATCGTAAAATATAACTATTTTATTATTTTTATAAAATAATTGATATTTATATAAAAATATTTATATTTTTTATATTTATACATGACCCATGTTTCCATTTCGTCTAGTTTTACGGAATTTCATTTTCTTGTATCGTATCATCTTCATTTCCATTTCCTCATTTACATTTCTGAATTTTGGTTGTATGGTATGAAGATGGAACCTTAGATCACTGTACCCAAAAAAAATGGAACCTTAGATCTATTTTAATCATTTCTAAATAATCTTAGTTGTCCAAAAACCTTGAGATTAAATTTCAATAATGTAAAATAGTTTTTCACAGTAAAAATATATCGACTTATTGTATTAGTCTAAAATTTTTTATTAAAAAAATGAACTTTAACCTGTAAAATTTGGTATTTTTTACGTAAAATTTCATATTTTTTTATTAAATTCTTACTTTAATTGTGTAAAATCTCATAACCAATTTCATATTCTAAGTGCAATACATAAAAATATTTCATCTTAATAGATATTTTTAAAATATGGATTATGTTTGTTCATAATATAGGATTAGAACCACATTAAAGGCTCAAATATCATTTTAAAGCTCATGCTTGTTTTATCAACCCTTGTCACAGATAGCAATCAATGTTAAAATTTCGTATCGGCTAATTCAATATTTGAATTCACTTTAATAATATTTTTAAAATAAAAGTTAAATTCTCTCGTAATACTATAATCATTTAAAATTCAAAAACCACTTTAAAATTTAAGCATGATTCATTAAATTCTATTGGAGTTAATTATTTATCGGAAATTTTAAATCAACTGACTCAATAATTCAATATATATTCTACAAACATAAAATCATTAATTAAGACATATCATGTTTCAGATGCATATATGGTGTGGATGAAGCTGTATTGGCTTAGGTTGACACTTACTCACCCATCCACCAACGGTCAATTGACCTAATGGAATATAACGATAGATTTATTAACTAAGATTTTGAATTTAACTTACGAGTTGGGTATGAAGTAGATTCTGTTGGGAGAATAACCCTTTAAATGGATTACAACAAATTCTGAACTGAATTAGTCAGAACTCAATAAGAGAATTTAGTTTAAAAGATCGACCTATTAGATGAGAGAGTCTATTGGATTTAATTAGTATTTTATTATTTTTTTGGAATTCGATATGAAATTCGTAATATTATCCTCCGCTTGAGAAGCCGGACGTCCACGAACGACTTTCACTCTGACAGGTAGCCCTTTTCCTCTTTAGATGACTCTCACTCCGACACCAAATAGTCATTTTTCATTTTATACGACTCTCACTCTGGTACTAGATAACCCTTTTTCAGGTAACCCTCTTTCAGGTAACTCTTTTCCATATCAGACCGAATTCTTTGATACCAATTTGTCACGGATCTACGTGATGGACACAAACACAATATGAAAACTCAGTCTAAAAGATCAACCTATTGGATGAGAAAATCTATTAGATTTAAGTAGTATTTTATGATTTCTTTGGAATTGGACGTGAAATTCATAACAAGTTGACTCTGGTCTACCAAATCTGTTTAGGACCATCAATAATAGGATTTGCACCCATGTCCTTTTGGATCATAGCCCAAATTTGATGCCATAGTCCAAATACTCAAGTCGTTGTTCATTAAAATTGTGTCAAAAGTTTTTTTCTTTTTTTCCTTAACTTGGTCACCATCTGATATTTAAAATTTTGTTTTAACTAATCTGAATTAATCGTTGTAAAATCTATTTTGGGAGTGGATCTCCCAATATTGTTTTTTTCGTACTTAGGGAGAGTCAAATTTCTGATCTGATTAATGAACAAATATATCCATACCATCAACGCTAACAAGTGTCGATAACAAAAGTTAATAAACTTAAAGAGTACTTACACAAATTTCAAAATCCTTCCACCCAATTAAAAATTTTTGGAAACCTCAATGATTTCTTCATTTTTTGTCGTTTTTTTAATTACACACACACGTGTGTATATATATATATATATACACGTGTGATATCTTTGAATACCTAACTTTCGATATTTTGTTTGTTGGAATTTATTCCTTTTTTTTAAATATTTTTGAATTCTAACTCTTAACTAAACTTGAACAGAATTTCGGTTCTTATGAGTGTAAAGCAAACATAAGCAATGTGCGCACAAGAACAAGAGAGAAAGACTAGGCCCCCATAAAATGTATGACTTACAAGAACCATAAAATAAATAAAGATTATATTTAAAAGGTATACCATGTGGTGTACAAATTCTATACCGACGATAAGTTATTCTAATGGGATACAATATTAAATTTCTTAACCAAAATTACAAATTTGATTTACGATTTAGATACGGAACAAATTACGTTGAGAGAGTAGTATTTTTAAATAGGTCATTACAAGTTTTGAACCAGATTAATCGGAATATGGTTTTGGATATCGATTAATATAATATCGAAAAAGAATAGATTCTATAAAAAAATAAAAAAAAAAAGAAAATGAGGATAATAATACAAGAAAAAACACAATTTCGACTATATAAAAATACAAGACAATTATTTTACAAACCATAATATAGCATGCTCACAACAAAGAAAGACAGAAAAAATCAATCATATAGCATATTCTTTGATTTGTTCTTCAAATATTCCTTTAAACATTATCTTGAATGATTATTAAACAAATTTGAATTAACTATGATATCCTATTAATATGGGGAAGCAATATAAAACTATGAAACCGTAATGATTAGTTACTCCAATTGTTTGGATTTAAATAACAAACCCAAAATAAAAATAGAAAATAAAAAAATTAAATATTTTTAAAATCAAATTAATTATTGATTTATTCTAATATATAATATTTTATAATAGTTGATTTGATTTTGATACATGATATTTTTTAAACTGATTTCAATGACTCTTATGCCATTGTCTGATTCCAAGTACATTCTTGACTCGATTGATTTAAATCACTATTTTTCATTTTCTTGATACAAGTCTAATAAAACATAGAAATCATTATAGAATTTAAACATCATCTTGGCCCTTCTCATTCAAATAATAAAAGATTCTCAAACCTTGACATTAACACCTCCAAACAAATTATATCACATTAAATTTCAATTACATGTTTGAATAATATTTTTTATTCTAAAAAATTAACTAAATAAACCCAACAAAATTAACAGAACAACCGAGTTTAAAAATAAACCTTCAGCAATAAAACAGGAAGTGTGAACTATGGTGCAGGTTGCAGAAAAACAATTCATAATCAAATCTTCCCTTAAAAATTTGAGCTTGCCATTTTATTTTCTAGTGTAAACAAGGCAAAGGGCCTTCTAGTCTACAAGTGATCCATGGTTCCTCCTCTTAACAAAATCCTAGTGACTGTCTTTCCCTTGGCAGAACTCCCTTAATCCCAGAAGTTTAAATATCATCCTGGCCCTTGTCATTCTAATAAGAAAAAACTCCTTAGAAACTCATAAATCATCTATTTCTACAAATGGGTAGTAAAATCTCAATGTCACTGCTTCACTTCCTCACTTTGTCTCATCTTTTCTCCCTCAACATTGGTACTCCCTTAGTACCAGCATTGTATATCTTAGGTGATTCCGTTCTCGACAGTGGAAACAACAACAATTTATCGACATTGGCTAAGGTCAACTACTTGCCATATGGATCGAATTTTAAACTTGGTCCAACCGGAAGATTCACCAGTGGTAGAACCATTGCAGACTTCATAGGTAGGCTATTGACCGAGAGAGAAATTTGGCATGAATAGACTATAAGAGCCAACTAAAAATTTGTATGTCCACACGTAGACCTGCACATGCACATACTTTATTGGTTTAGTTTAGGGAATTGGACCATCTTTGGCTTTTGTGTACAGCTGAATATCTTGGATTATCTTACGTTCCACCAGCTTTGGGTCTAAAAGAGAGAAATATCACAACCGGTGTGAACTATGCATCTGGATCATGTGGAATTCTTCCTGAAAGGGAATTCTGATTTTTTTTGGGGGGGGGGGGGTTGATGAATGCAAGGAAAATGCCTGACACCAGACAGTCAAGTGGACATGCTACAAGAATTGGTAGGAAAGGACTTACCAAGGCTCATTCCAGCCAGAGAACTTCCACAATATTTGACAGACTCTATTATGATTTTCTGGTGGGCAGCAATGACTACATCAACTACTATCTTCGCCCTGATTTTTTCAATAGCAGCGATACCTTTTGTCCTTTACAATTGCCCAATTACTAAATGAAAGACTCTCAAAAGATTTACAGGTTCACAAACTCTCTCTCTCTCTCCTCTCTTCTTTCAATAGGTATGCTGACTTGGGACTATTTATTTATTCATTTACACTTTCTTTTGCTATAATTTGATCGAAGATCGATTCTAAGGAACGATCCTAAGTCTTAAAAAAATCTATCATCGCATTGCATATACTTACATGTGCTCTTACACACAATTTATCATTTATTAAAAAAAGTGTTGTTTTCTTATGGGCACGACCACAATAATTTCTGAATATAATTTGAGGATGATGTCAGAAAAATCGAAGGTGAAATTTTTTGTAGTAGTCTAGTATATTTGAATTTTTTTTTGATTAATTTGAAAATTATTTTAATTAATTTAAATTTGGAATTTTTAATGTTTTACTAATATAGACAACACATAGCTCGTAGGACAACATCTAAGGGACAGGGACAGCACAGCTAAGGCAGAACAACATAGTGGGGCAGGGATCTTAAAATTAATAAAGCTCATTAACTTCTCACTCCTCATAAATTGGTCCCTTATACAATACCATGGATGCGGTTTTGAACAGGAGGAATCTAACCATGAAGGGCCAAATCGAATTCGATTTAGTTTTGTAACTAGGACTACTAAATTAATAGTTCAATTTTGATTCTTAAATTTTGAAACCGCAACCAATCAGAACTTAGTTTGAAATCAAAACTATTAAAAAACTGTGAGAACCATAAGGAACCATAAAAAAATATGAATCGAACCAAAATTGAGATGTCTAGTTTTTCGTTCTTTTTTTTTTTTTAACCGAACCAAAACCACCACCAAAGCTGCTGGTTCTAATTTTCATTCAGTTCCAGACCGGGAATGTACCCATGTGTTACACCAATCACACAAATCATTTTTGCCTCTTTGCAGAGGGTATACCATATGGGATCTCGGAGAATTGTAGTGTTTGCACTGGGGCTAATTGGGTGTCTTCCAGCAATCAGAGATATGATATCACATACCGGATCATGTGTTTCCAAAGTTAACCGCTACATGACATATTACAATGTTCTTCTTGCTGCATCACTACTCTGACAGTCATCCTCGAAGGCTCTACTTTTGTTTTGGCTGGTGGCATTGTACTCAACTTAATAGGTAAATTTACTTTTCCCCAACTAGAAATACTCAATTCAATCTTCTCCCTCGATTCAAAAGCTGCAAGACAACAGCCAACAAGGGTCCATGCTTGTCTATTGCACATAGTGTGGAGAACATGTGAAACTATTAAGTTACAAGCAAACTTGTTCAACTATAACTATAATTCTAAATGTTTGCTTTACTTAAATTTACAACTATTACCCTTAACATGATCGACCAAAATAAGACACTCCTTATAACAGCAAAGTTACATTAGTGAAGTCTTAAACCACATGATTTCATATTAAATATCTTCTCTCTTTTTAAAAAAAAAATAATTATATAGGAGTGACAGATGTTTCAAGTCCTTGTTGCAAGACAGTGAAGGAGACAGGTCTATGCATTCCGGGACAACCAGAACCACCTTGTAAAGGTGTGAAATCACACTATTTTTGGGATGATTTTAATCTAACTGAGACTGTTTATTGGAAAATGGCAGAGAGTTGCATCACAAGTTCTGCCTTCTGCACCTCTACGAGTATCAAAGATCTAGTATAAGACTAGCTAGATGATCACTTGATGGAGGTCAATTTGTCTGTTGTAGCTGTATTGTTAGTGTCCAACAGATTTGGAATATACACGAATAATAACTATTGATGACATATTTAAAGTTCGATATTTCAAAGTGTTTTGACATTTATGTGTCAGTCTTTTAGTACCGTATAATAAAATAATAAAAGGAGAAACTACAACATTAGCCCCAGACAGATTTAAATTGCTCCTGTAGGTAAGAGGCTCAACCAATGGGCAGAACAATGATAATCAAAGATTAACATTGATATGGCAGAATCATGTTGTTAAGGGAAAAAAAAATAATGCTGCAGCGGTACAAACACATTAAATAGACCACAATGTGATCCAATACAAACCAAAATATAATCTCGCTTGTGAGGGTCTCCATCAATTGATACTTGCACAAGAGCTCTACCGCCTCAAATTGTCTTCAGATAAGGATTAAAGGAAGGATCATGGATATTTCTAATCTTTGGTTAGACATTTTGAAGTTCTCAATTTGAAAATCAAAGGAGCGTGCGTTTGGGTGCAGTAAATGCCGATGCTTAAACTCTTACACCACTCAACTCCTAAAATCAGAAAACCAATGCAGGAAAAACAAACCTTGAGATAGAAACTCCCATTAGAGCTATTCAGAACATCTATGGCAAGAATATTGGGAAAATTAGTCTCACGTCTGTAGAATTACATTATATGCTTCATGGAAAGCATTATATATATATAACCCATGAAACACATAAGCACCAAAAATATGAATTGCTACAATAAAAAAATTTATACCTAAAATATCCCGATAATTTATTTGAAGTTCAAGTTCATCACCAGAAGCTAGATTAATTATGTGGAACTGGAAACTTGTGGTTAATCTTATATGTGCAAGTAGAGAAAATAACATTTATAGAAGTATAGATGAATAGAAGCAAATGCAATAAACATGTCAGATCTCTCTCTCTCTTGTGAGTGTGTGTTTATTTATATCTCCATTTTTTAATAATGGAATGAGATTTCAACATAAAAGAATAAAAGGCACCAAGGAGGTGCAAACCAGCAACTTAGAAGAGCAAGAATGAGAAAGACTTAATCATCAACCAAACTTCTCTCAGATTTCGTTTTAATAAACTTCTCTCAGATTTTTTTTTAATAAATTTCGGGAGGTTAAAGCATTTTCTTCATTGATCTTCTTATGTAAATGAAAATGTAGAATCATACCTCAGCACCCCTTACACAGGATGCAGTCTCAACTCTCCTGGTGACACGGTCCTTTGCTTGGACACATGCAAGACCATTACTCTCCATCGTCTTGATTTTTATCACCCCTGTAATAGAATCCTTCTGCACATCTTCATTCCTCTCACCACCGTGTCTTAACAAAGAATAAGCAATCGTCCCTTTCCAACTCTGATTATGCTACTGGTGTATATCTCTGAAGATAAAGGCAAGAGACAATGTTGGATTTAATCGCGCATGCGGAAGCGTGAATTAAATAGATCGGAATTTTTGGGATAAATATCTCGATAGGCCAGTCTCCAAAATCCACCGTGTCGCGATATCTCTCGAACGGATCGCTCGGTCGGATGGTGATCACGCAATCGAACCACCACCTCAAATCCACGACGCCTCAAGTCTCGTGTCCGGTGAATCGTTTGACGATGAGAGATTTTCCTACGCGAAAATCTCCATCCCTCACTCTTTTCTCTCTCTAGAGAAGTGCAATGAAACCCTAGCCATCTCCCATGGCTGCTGTCTACTTCCAAGGAAAGAGAGAGATTACCTTCTCTATTGTTGCCTTCTCTCAGAAGGAAGGTAAGACCAATTCACTTAATTGGTGGGGGTTATCAAAATGATGGTTAATGTTAATTAAGGATGGGAGTTACCCCATTCCTTAATTACCCAAATGCCCATAATGGACATAAATAACCAACATCTCCCACTTGCACATGAGGGCATTTCACTTCCGTCAATCACAAGATCGCAACTCATGCGATCTATCACATCACCCACTGGACCTTCATACTGGATTGGGCGTCGTGCGACCGGCGAGTACACCTGCAAGCAAAGACTCTCGATACACCTGTTAGGATGATCGATGAGTCACTGTTAGTATAAAAATAACTCGCTATACCCCAAACTCAATGCATTTACATCCATCGAGCCACTTTCCTCATCGAAAGTAATCCCCAATCTATTTGCTCAACTATGTATTCATTATTATATTTGAATCCCAACATGGATTAACACAATAGGTCGACCTATGAATACATGACAATGATGTAATGTCTATTGGCCTTCCTTTTCCCAAACTCGAATCTATCGGTCTCAATTCAGCTGCTTTCCTAGACCTGCCCCTTAGACCTCAATTTATCTTCCGGGCCATAGGTAAACAGACTAAAGTAGCAACACTGAACCAAAACTTCTAGAGACAGCCGAAAGTAATAAGGGCATAAGAGATCCCACCCAATGGATCTCAGGTCTCACACAGTGGGAACGGGGATCAAGATCAAACTATCGTCTCAAATAATAGCTCCCACTGTCCCATGGTCGTCTCATCACACGTGGTATGAAACACGTGCCACAGTGTTAATCCCCCATCTCTCAAAGGGCATATGTCAGATTTCTCTAACACTGTACAGGTATGGGACTCAGTCTACACATAAGACTTTACCCAGAGATCTCAGAGAGAGTATCTCAGAGACAGTATCACAAATCGCAGGTGATTTCTGAGATCTCATACCTGGCTGCTTACAGGCAATATGGATGTGGGTATTTCCATGTCGGTCATATCGCATATGACCTCATCCTGAACACATATCAGGGCGACTTATGTTCTAGTAGGGCTACTCTCAAAGCCTCTTACGACTAGAATCCGTCTCATCTCCGCTCACTTAGAGTCGGAGGTGGTCACTCGTGTGAGAGAGTCGACCATGCCTGCCTGACACATCTTTTATCACAAAATCACAATATATGACAACAAATAGTGCATGAAATAAATATGTGACCCAATAGTGCATGCATGTCATATATTAAAATAAGCATCTAAAACAGTATATAAGGAGAAATGTTAAAGTACACTAAACCCAATTGTTCCTTATCTCACAAAGGAATCTCTCACAACGGGTTTTCTGAAGAGATCAGCTCTCATGCTGAGGTGTACTTAGATATCACAATACCCTTCTCGGTAATATCTCTCATAAAGGTCTTCGGTATTAATGTGTTTGGCTTTACTATTACACTTAAGGTCTCATTTGATGACAGTGTCGGTCTGATTATCACTCCCACTATCTGTCACGACCCCTAAGTCTCTCAGAAAATTTCTGAAGCCAACTATTCTCATAAACTGCAATTGAGTACACTACAAGCTCAGTCTCTATCATAAATAGAGATATACAGGTTCTCTTCTTACTGCTCTAAGAAGATAAAACCTTTTGCGTTTATTCAGATCACTACTCCCAGTCAGTATCTGAATCTCAACCACAAAACGCAAATCACCTCATCCGTAACAGATGGAGAGGTCCGCAGTCCAAATGAGATATTTCAGAATCCTTTTTCACTGCTCTACAGTGATCCCTTCTAGAATTCTATTAATACCTACTCACCAGATCGACTGCTTAAATAAACGTATGGTCATGTATGCCTCATCGCATACATCAAACTGTATATCGCACGTGTATACCTCATCGCACACACTAGAAATGTATTTTGCACTGGAATAAGGGATTTTTCTCATCTCCCTTATTTCTTTATAAATTTTAGGGCATGTGTCAAGATTAAGTCTTTTTATCTTTAGCGATTAGAGTATCTTTTAGGTTGTCATCGCTCTTCTCGAAATGCTTAAGAATCTACCTGATGTAAAACTCTTGTTAAAGAGTCAACACCATTCTCAAGCGATCCCTATGGATCCAAAATCTGAGAATGAACTAAAACCTCATAACCATATTACAATGGTCATGGGATACTCTCTGTTGTTCCCAGCCAACAGAATGTCACCTACATATGCGAACATGCTCATAAAGGAGTAATCGGGACATATCAGATATATGCAATGATCCTATTCGATCATTACAAAACCATAAGATATCACATTCTCGTGAAATCTCAAGCGCCGCTGTCTAGATGATGGCTTAAGGTCGTATTTTGATTTCTAAAATCAATAGACCTTATCCACCTGATCTACTAGAACGAACCCAAAGGGATGCTCCATGTAAATCGCCTCATCTAGACTTCCACTACGAAAGCGGTCTTTACGTCCTTGTGATGTGACTCCTGATCCATGTTCGTGACAATCGCTGAAAGATAAACGGATCGAGATAAATTGGACTATGACTAATCGATAGTCCACCCCTCAGTCTAAGTGTAACCCTTGATTACTAGACGGGTTCTTTATCTCTTCATCAATCCGTTGACCTTTATCTTGACTTTGAGAACCTACTTGTTCTCAATAGTCCTTCCGCCCTTAGGCAAATCAACTAGGTCCCAGACCCCGTTGATTCTCATCAATTCCTTCTCTTCATTTATGGCCTTCATTAAACGGCATTTTGCATCCTCTCGAGAGCCTCTCGAACCATTTTAGATTTTTCATCATCCTCTAGAGTCGCAATGAGGGTCTCACCCTCAATCGAGAAAACAACGTTTAAATACGCATTCTCGACACTCTTAAGAGGAGAGAAAAATCTTTACCTCTTGATGGATCGCTCCCACTGAGATCAAGATCCGTAGTGGATTCTTGTATCCCGCCGCTGGGCTCCCCGAGCCGTTAGGCTCATCCATCGCATAAAGAGTAGGGTCCAAATTGATTTCACCTCTTTTAGGGAAATCATTCTCAAGAAATATAGTATTACGAGACTCAATCTCGATTATAGTGCCGTTCGTATTCGCGTAGGAACACATATTTTCTCGCGGGTCTAACTCACCGTGTGAATGCGAAAAATCGTGGCATAACCCCATAACCTCAAGTGGCTAAGGTCAGGTTACCTCCCTGTCCAAAGCTCAATGGGGAACTGACTAATAGTCAGTGGTCTCGTAAAACTCTTCTCGAAACAGAGCCCCATGTGTAGTTTAGACGAATACTTGCGTTCTCGCTCGGTTCTGAGAGTCTGTACTCTCAAATCTAACTGATTCTCAATCTCGCTTATAAACCTCCTGAAACAGTCTAATGCCTCAGACTTATGCGAGATCAAATAAATGAACCGAAACGCATGTAAGCGTCTATAATTATCTACACAACTCTATTTCTGACTCTCATACTCATAAGACCACAATAAAAAGAAGGAAGGCACAAAAGTTAACCGCAATGGAGTCCCAGCTCTCATTACATCGCCAAATGGTTTTCTCGTCATTTTGCTGGATTGGCTAGGCAAAATTCACATACGGGTAACTCGAATCTGGTTAGCGGGTCCAAGAAACCTCTCGCTACTAACCGATTCATCATCTCTTACCCCATGTGTCTAAGTCTATTATGTCATTCATTTATATCATCATCTACGCAATCAGATGTAAAGACAATAGCAGAACGACAAGAAACCATTAGAAGGAGTAGCACCCAGTGCATACATTCCATCATGGATTAAAACCAGAATAATTTAGAAAATTGTCGTATTAAAAGAAAGAAATAATTTCACGCATATCGTAGTCAATTTTAGACAAGGTACTAAATTGTAGATCCGTCGAATGGCTACAATATTGAGGACGTCATAACAAGTGTCGTTCCCTCTGACAACGACAAATGATCTGTCCTTAACGTAAATCCTCCAAGCTTAAGGATTTACCTGACGGAACTATATTTACGCACTCCTGTCTCGAGTTACGTGGTCGATTGCTCCTGATTTTAAAGGAGAGAAATCAGCGAGTATTATAGTGAATGAGACAAATCTCACACCACGTAAAGAAGAAGAATATTGATTTCTGCTCGTTACACTCACTAGCGAAATGACCAAATCTACCTCAAACGTAGCAATTACATTGGTCTAATCAAATTCCTTCTTCTTGCGTTCTTGTACCTCGTTGTCGGTTTTCTCGGATGATTTTTTATTACCTAGATCTCGAGTCTCATTCGCTAGGATTAGCACCGGGGAAGTCCTTACTTGACTCCTCTGAATAAGCATGACTCGAGTGTGGCCTACTCGCCTCTAGGTGCTCCTCATCGAGCTCACAATATGTATTCACGTCAACGAAAGTACGAATACTTTCGTCAAATGTGAGATAGGATTTCACGGTTTCCCATAAATCAGGTAAAAACTAGATAGGATTTCACGGTTTCCCATGAATCAGGTAAAAACTGGATCACATCCAGTACCTAAATTCTATCCGAAATTTACTCATCCGTATATATTAACTCGGTGATCATACTCGACATTTGCTTCATTGTATGATTAACCCTTTTCTTTTGCATCCTCACATAGGAACCGAAGAGAGCAACACTATGCTCTTATGGGACGAGTCTAACCGACATGTCCATAGAATATGACTCGAAAAATGAGATTAAGTTATCGTGTATGCCACTGTAAGCATTGCCCTAACTTGGCAAATCTTTTATACCATACACGATAGATCTCTTTATCTCGTATATTCTGAGGCGCGGTGCCCACCCTAGGGCCCATCATCTCGTGCCTCAGATTCCCGTTAGTTTTTGCCTCTCGAGAATAAACTGAATCTACTGATAAAATCGCGCAGATCATATCATTCAGTTTACTCTCATTGCAAAAATTTAATACGACAGTTCTCAACGCATTAAGAGAGATATTTGTGACTTGGAAATGCTTATTATCACATTTTTGTATGCCCTACGAATCATCAAAACCAAAATGACTTGAGTACGACCCCAAAGCGAGCGTATGAGTCAACGGACACCATACACCACAACTTGGAATCGCATCTTACCATTTGGATTGTGATTCGGCACACAAAAACCCACAAAAAATCACATTTATGGATATAAGACCCCCAAAAAATTGAAAAAATTCAATTTTTAGCGACTTCACGCGCCGCTCGGGGTCCACACGCACCGCCGCTCGCCGGCGGTGCGATCCACACGCCGCCGCGGGCCTCCACGCGCCGGCGGTGAGCCTCCACGCGCTGCCACGCGCCTCCACGCGCTGGCAGCAGTCTGGCTCACGCGCCAGACGCGCGGCGCGGCTTAGACGTGCGGCGCGGCTTAGACGCGCGGCGCGGCTTAGACGCGCTGCCACGCGCCTGGCGCGGCTCGGCTCACGCGTGCCCAGTCGCGGCGCGCGGCTCACGCGCCCTCACGCGCTGAGCCGTGTTGAAGAGGGTTTGACCGGGTTGGTCAACGGGTCAGGGTTGACCCGAGTGACCCGGTCAACGGGTTCGGTCCGCCCCGGTCAACGGTCCGGTCCGACCCGACCGCTACCTTCCCCGCTCCACGCGCCTGTGTGGCGCGTGAACTACACGCGCCTAGCAGACGCGCCTCCTGGCGCGTGCGTGTCACACGCCCCACGGGTATGGGCCGGTTCTTCTTCGCCCGACGGGTCCTGCGACGGGTTTTTCGACCCGTTTTCTGGAAAACTCAATTCCGGCTGTTTTTTCTTGCATTTTTCGACTGGAAAAAATTTGTGGGCATCCTCCAAACATCCTACACTCGATTTTAGGAGGATTCAAGCCCAAAAATGGTGGGACTCAACCACCCCAGTCGCGGCCCTCCGCGGCCATTCGGAAATCCCGGTTTCCGGCACCCAAATCACACAATAAAATATATAAAACCGTAGATCTAGATGCAAAGAACTCATTTATATCATTTTCATGCATCGATCCGCCCTCTAAAGCCATAGATCTAGGGTTTTTATGTCCGTACGGTCGCAAACTTCGACCGGACATTTCATGGCCCCAAACATGCTCCGAAAATTAAATAAAAAATATATTTGTAATCCCTGGGCCATGGGTATTCTTGCAGTGTTCTCGGATTCACGAAACTCATCCGTGATCCGGACCCCAAAATTTTAAAAACCCCAAAAATAATTCCGAAAATTATTAAATTAAATCCAACCACTGCTCTGATACCAATGTTGGATTTAATCGCGCATGCGGAAGCGTGAATTAAATAGATCGGAATTTTTGGGATAAATACCTCGATAGGGCAGTCTCCAAAATCCACCGTGTCGCGATGTCCCTCGAACGGATCGCTCGGTCGGATGGTGATCACGCAATCGAACCACCACCTCAAATCCACGACGCCTCAAGCCTCGTGTCCGGTGAATCGTCTGACGATGAGAGATTTTCCTACGCGAAAATCTCCATCCCTCACTCTTTTCTCTCTCTAGAGAAGTGCAATGAAACCCTAACCATCTCCCATGGCTGCTGTCTACTTCCAAGGAAAGAGAGAGATTACCTTCTCTATTGTTGCCTTCTCTCAGAAGGAAGGTAAGACCAATTCACTTAATTGGTGGGGGTTACCAAAATGATGGTTAATGGTAATTAAGGATGGGAGTTACCCCATTCCTTAATTACCCAAATGCCCATAATGGGCATAAATAACCAACAGACAAGATGTTGTGTAATTTGGTAGTAGGACCCAGGTCATTGGACCGCCAAGGGGCACAACCAATAGTGCTGTAGATGCATATAAGCTCTTTAACTGTGAAAATGAACCTGGAATGAAATTGCAAGAGAATGAAACTGCAACACTTCTGCTGCCTGCGGATCTGCCACACAACAATCCTTCACGTCAGATTAGGATGACAGGCCCATTTACTGACTCCAGAAATGATCTAATGAATGAGTGAAGAAGAAAAGCAAGAGCATGAAGCAAAACACCCCTTTTTTTTGGGGGGGGGGGTGAGGGGTGATGAGGGATATTATACGACCCATATAATGTTTCTTACAAAAAGATCCTTATATCCAAGTAGATACTGCTCTGAATTTCTTTACCACCAGCTGTTAGGAATTTGCTATTTGATTGATCTCACTTGAAAACTCAGCACCTAAACAAAGAAAACAAATTCAATAAGCTGCTTATTTAGTAGAAACTGGCATGTAACATAGAATATTAAACCTAATATAGTAGCTTCTCATCATCCACAGTCCGCCTATAACCCTTGCAGATTTGATAGAAAGAAATAAGTTGCCCTGTAGAGAACAAGAATTTAGTCATTTCAGATATAGGTGGTGAAAACAACTAAACTACTGATCTAGCTCTCTATTCTTGCCTCTGGAAAGGAAGAAAGAACTGGCATCTATCGGCTGGGTATGCAGTGCCATAGACAAAGGGATCCCAATTCTAACTCTGCAATATGTTTGACAAAGAACAATATCTCCTTTTCAATAAATTGTGGCAAGAATGGCCTGAAAAATTTGAAGACACTGTATTAGCCACATATCCCCTTTTTTCAGGGATTTGGTTACACACCACATATCAAATTTGTCAAACAAATGGAGAACAAAATGAATACACTAGGATGAACTCATGGAAAGGTCCCTAACAGCCATCTAAGTACAACACTGCTACCGGAGGCACAAGAGTTATCATGATTGTCAGAGGCTATTTCAACTATCTTTTCCTTCCATAATCTGCAATGATTTATTCTATAAGTAATGCCATGACTGCTGAAATCTATAACATCCATGGCAAGTGGCAACAACTATAATTTGGACATAATCTTCTATAAAACCCTTAAGATTCAGGAGGCAGCATCTTCTTTCATAAGCTGCAGGAAGCTAGAGAGAAGTTGCATGGTGCCCAAACTATATAACTATCACAGGATGACTACAAGAATTGTCTGGAAAAGACTATATAGCATGGTTTTGCTCATGGGGGAATTTTCACATTGGAAATTTCAACAAAGTAGCCAACACTAATGCAACATAATCCAGAGGACCCAGATTATCTTGAACACTAAAACTGATAAAATTATCAGCCTTGTGCAAGATTTGCTCAGTAAAATTTAACTACCCAATGCGAAATTAGTTTTCTAAAATGAGATATGGCTCCAGGTTGATTCTTCCAGCATAATAATCAGTCTTTTATCTCCTTTGAAAAATTGAGCACTATAATTTTTTAATTGTCACTTTCTCTGGAGTATGTTAGCCACAAAGGAGAAGTCAATCATTACATAAAAGTAATAGATATTGGAACACATGCAAGCAACAACTGATAAATATAAAACTACTGCACCAAAAAGCATTTTGAACTTCTGTCATGCAGTTACTAATATGCATTCAAAAACTCACTCTGCAGAGAACTCAACTATCAAGATAATTATGGTTTACTCAACTATGAAATGTTCAAAGTGATAATCGATAGAAGCAAAATGTTGACTATGCTCATAATAAAATGTTCAATCAGTGCAGGTTATATTATATCGTGTGCCCAACAGTGGAAAAACAAATTACGAATGGCAAACTACATGCATAGCTATAAGCATTAAAATTCAGAACTTGGTAGCAAATCTTACTGTGTACCCCGGTGAAATGGCAAATAGTTTTCCTGACAATCAGTGAATTTTTGCTGTGCGTTCATCTTGGTGGGCAAACTCCCCAGACTCGCCAAATTTTGGGCTTTCTTGCATGGTGAGCTAAGCAATAGGAATTTAGAATGTCATGTGACGAAAAAAAATGAAATCCAATATGTGAGCAGAATCTTTTGGACAGAATGAGTCCATAATGTCAAATGAGGAATTTTTTTTTTTTTTTGGGGGTGGGGGGTTTCCTCTTGTAGCTCTTGTTTACAAGATCATATCATGTGTTAAATTTTTTAAAACAAGGGGGCAAACAAAACAAAGAGGCATGCAACGAGACAAGATCATATCATGGTCGATCTATTAAACATCATACATGAATAAATTCCAAGCAAAGGAAAGAGAACATACAACGACAACAATGGCAATAATATGTATAAATGTGTGCCAATAAACACATACTTAAACATTACGACAAATACCAAAATAATATCTCAATAAACACAGTCAAAGCTCAACAAATACAGCATAAGCTCCAAAACATGGCATTATCCAAACTTCAAACCTGTCAAGGGTCAAATGTGCTTCTATCATGAACACCAGCAAAAAGCTCAACTGATTGTGAATCTCTTTCCTGCAAATATCAAAGTGAAAAGTAATAGTAATGAAAGTCAAGAACAAAAAATAATCACTGAGGTAGTACAGATCATTGTGCTTATTTCTTCTGATGACGTAATCTCAATCCAGTCTAAATCAGCAACTTGTAGCTGTAAATGATGTAACCTTCATTTTTCCTGTTTCTGTTCTAAAGTAGCCCACAAGAATAGCAAATTTGTACAACAGTAGCTAGCAAAACAATTCTGCAAGAACCAAATGGAAAAAGAACTCACCAAGGAGGAAGCTGCAAGGGGAGGAGAAAGCCCGATATCATAAATGGTAACGAGCTGTTCCAATCCCTTTAGGAACGACCATAAGCTGCAAGCACTGTACATCTGATTGTGGCAGTATTACTTCAACTTATGTGTTGTTGACACTTCCTCCACTAATTGAAGATTTGCCAAGAACAATAGCACAAAGCTTGCAATGAATGTCTCAATAATTGTTAACAGACATACTTACCAACAAATTTTTGGCAGCCTATAGCACAGGTCATGATCCAAAGAAGAATGAAAATTAAAACAAGGTTTAAAATATATTGCTTTAAATATCGGAAAATGCTGACAGAAACAGCTAACGAAATAAAACACAATACTGTAAAAAGAACAAACCATTGCTGAGAAGATCCGACCATAATTGTTATGCTATCAAAATAACTTTGCACATCCACCAAAATCATAACACCAGAATAAACGAAAAGAAAAGGAAAAGGGAATACTAAAAAGAAGCAATACTATGGTGATCATGGCAAAAGTTGTCGGACCACAATCTCTGACCAAATGAAACCTAGATAACAATGCTCATAGCAATCTAGAAGGGCAGGTGATTCATCCACTAAAATTGTATGAGGGACCTTATCTAATGCAGCTAATATTAGATGAAAGAAGTTTACTTGCATATTTAGTAGGTTCAAATATAACTACCAAAAATCATTACAATACACCGGCTTGCAACATGACAATATACTACACAAAAGAAAGGACTTTTCCCTTATAATGTATAAGGCCGGAAAGTTTTACCTAAGCATCAGGACCAAAATACAAAATGAACTTTGGGTTGACCAAAAGAATAGAAGCTAGCTGTACAATTCAAAACTCGACCCAAATTATTCATAAAACAGTATCATGTTGACTTTTGAAAACTCGATATTATTTGTAATCATTTCATATCGAGTTTTTAAGACTCAATATAATATTTTATTTTTTTAATTTTTTGTTATTTAAAATTTTTTATTTTTTTTAAGTCGATTCCGAACAAAGTTCCAAAACTCTCCTCTCTCAGCCGATCAAAAGGGAAGCTATAAAACTCTCTCTCTCTCTCTCTCTCTACCCCCAAAATAAAAAATGGCTGAGGATATATTTGATTCAGCCTTGAACCTGGAAGAATCTCACTTACAACAAGGCTACAACGAAGGATACGCCGACGGACTGAGACTTGGAAAACAAGAGGGAGTCGAAGTGGGCCTTAAATTAGGGTTTCAAACGGGCGTAGAATCGGGGTTTTATCGGGGCTGTATTGATTTGTGGAATTCCGTGATTAGTGTTAGCCCCAAATGCTATTCGGCAAGGGTTCTCAAGATGATTAAACAGATGGATGAGTTGTTGGACAAGTATCCGATTTGGATCCCGAGAATGAGACTGTGCAGGATTTAGTGGACAATTTGCGGTTGAAATTTAGGGCTGTTTGTGCTTCTATGTCTGTTAAATTGGATTATGATGGGTATACTAAGTCTTCTGGACAAATTGATTTTTAGAGAGAGGTTTTTGTTGTACTTTTAGATTTGATTTTCTATTAGTTGGGGTGTGGTTGGAAGTTAATTTCAAATTGGTTATAGATTTGATGGGGTTTACTATGAATTGCTTTTGGGTTTTCATTATTTTTGTCAGTGCTTTCTTGTCTATTTCTTAAAATGCTCGTTGAGAAAATGTTCATTTTGAAATTCAGGACTGTTTCAGCTTATCCCAAGTTTTTTGAGTAAATTGAGTTTCGAGGAAGATAGATAGAATCATGGTCTTTTTGTTGTATGTTTAGGTTTCGGTTAGATGTTTGAATGTGTTTTCTGTGATTAAATATTGATTGTATATGAGTGGTGGATTGACGGGTTGGGTTTGCATTTTGATTTTGGTTTAAAGTTGGTTTAGGATTGTCAAGATTGTGCTTTGTTTTTTCTGATCGAGTATTGTGATTTTGAACGACTAATACTTTTATGGGGTTGCTTGTTATAAAGTTTCCTTTATCTTGCAAGTTCTTGCATATTATACTGGTGTTTTAGATTGTCAGCATTGTGCCTTTTTTCCCCATCTGTTTCTTAAAATGGCAAGTGAAATAATTTTTTAATCTGTTTTTCTCCAAGCCACCATTGCAGAGTACATAGATTGTTCCAAAAATGGAGAAGCTAACATGGAACAGGACAGAAGGATGTTTCTGGTTTCAAATTTTTTATCTGCCACATTTGAGTAAAAAGTGTAAAGTTTTTGAGGTACGGAGGAAGAGTGAGATTAGTGAGTTCTGTCTGCTCAATCAATAATTTTCTGTTAAAATGTGACCTAGATCAAGGTTGACTTACAAAAGCAAGCCTAAGATGAAAGGTTGTTCATCCGCCTTTTTAAGGATATCATTTTGTTTCTTAAATTTTCTTGAACTTAGTGATCTTACAGGGCTTTGTCAAGCACAGCAAACTGAAAAACCTGAAATATGCATTTTCTTCTTTGCTTTTGAATCACTAACTTCCGAAGAAAGTACCCAGCTTGTATCTTGTGTTCGTTTTGCTTTTCTTTGTAAGTGGTTTTATATGTTCGAATTTCATTCGGAAGCTGTGTGCAATATTAGAGAGGATCTCTGTTCTGCTGTATGCAGTCTCTAGCTTCACCAAATAATATTGTTCAGAGCATTTAAATCTTTTACCTATCGAATGATTTTGAGATTTTCCAGTAGCAAATTTGTCATGTTATGTTAATGAATGTCTATCTCCTTATAAAACTTTTTTGAAGTTTATGTGGATTGAGGATATATAGAATGTTAAAGCAGATGCTTGGTTGCTGCAAGGTATATATCTCTGAATCCCGAAATATGGCTGCACTGGAATCTATTGAGCAGGCCTCCAAGTTATTCCCAGGAGCTGCCATTGTGAACAAATTTGAAGATATAACTTACAACAGAGTTGGTTACACCGTGGTGTCCAAGTTGGTTCCAGATCCATCTTCAGACTCATACCCCTTAAAGAATGCTGTATTTTCCATGATTAAAGCTGCTTTTGAAGCTATTGACCTCCAGTTGCACTGTGGAACTCATCCTCGACTTGGAGTTGTACACCATGTTTGTTTCCACCCACTGGCTCTTATTTCTCCGGAGCAAATGGCTGGAATTGCAAAGTCTTTGGCTGACGATATTGGCTGCAACCTCCGAGGTATGTGCCTCATGGCTGCATAAAATTCTATAACAGTTTATATTTCTCTACAAGATCTGCAAAAGTTCTGTTGTGCAAAATACAAATCCTTAATTTTGCTTACTGGATCACAGAACGGAGCTTAAACCCTGAGCTAATGGTGGGTTTTGTGTTTATATCTCCCCTGCTTTCCCGTATAAGAAAATGAGCGATTGGTATGTAAAAAATAGTGGTCCAATATATTAATTTGATTGATGAATGATGACCATCGCTGATTTGATTCCAGAACAGTCCCCATGTGCTTCCACTTCCATAAACATGAAGATTGGTTACTTCAAACCTAATTATGTCTCTATGTTAAAAGTGCTCTTCAGTTTTCTAAATAAATAATTGTGCATCATGTTCCGTCTTTAGTATGACAAAGTTTATATATTTGGTATTTCCTTTGACAATCATGATGCTCCCTTATTTGACGGCATGGAGTATTACCATATGCATTTTCAAATGCTGTGTTGAATTCTTCAATCTCTTACTATATATTTTTTTTTTCTAGGAAGTAATTATTACTATATTTTTTAATGAACACGAGCTTAAAAGATAAGTCACATCAATGTTGCCAAAAAGCACTCTGGGTGCTTACCTAGGTGCTAGACATAGGTTGATGTATTTTCTTATATCGTAAACATTTGGTGGCTGCAGTACCAACCTTGTATGGAGCTGCCCATGAAGAGGGATGGAAGTTGGATTCAATTCAGAGGGCACTGAGATATTTTAAACCCAATGCTAATCGAAATCAATGGAGAGGACTCAGATCAGGCCCTTTGCCTTTGAAGCCTGATAAAGGGCCAGATCAAGTCACCGAATCAAAGGGTTTCATTGTAATTGGAGCAACTCAGTGGCTTCATAATTATAATGTCCCTGTCTTTTCCTCTGACATTGCTGCTGTTCGGAGGGTTGCAAAGCAGGTCAGTGCTGTAGGGGGTGGACTTCCAGGCATCCAAGCTATGGCACTTACTCACGGAGAAAATATGACTGAGGTGGCATGTAACTTATTAGAACCTTATGTTGTTGGAGGGGATCGTGTTCAACTTGAAGTTGATAGGCTAGCAATGGCAGAGGGCATGGCTGTTGGGAAAGGTTATTTTACCGATATTTCACAGCAAGAAATTATTGAAAATTACTTGGAAATGTGTTCTGATGTCTAAGTACAGTAGAGCAGATGGTGATCCATGACCAATCTGCAAGGTTGAGAAAATTTTCTTTCATTTTGAAGGCAAATTCTTTTCTGATTTTGTAATCTGATGTTGGTATACTATATCATTTGCTTGATCTTGAGAAAATGTAAATGTTGACCTTGTTGGAGCATGCCTCATGTTTGTCATTTATTTATATGATAGGACTTGAGGAAACTTATCGGTCATCTTTGACTCCAAAGAGCTGTTACTTTTTCTTTAAGCAGAATAATGCAGTTTGCTTGGAATCTACCTATGTGCTTGGATTTGCCCAGAGGAAAAGGAAAACCCACTCAAAACTTTCGATTTGTAAGGCGGCATGGTAGATTTTTGGACTGGAAAAGAGTTGAGCCACGGTTGTTAAGACTTTGTTTCTCACTGTAAATTCGTCATTCTCTGGCTTCTGCTTTCTTCTGCCTCCTAAATTTTCACTGGTTGGGTAGGAACAGGTGAAGTCCACAACGAACTCACTTTTCATGATTACAGGCAAGGTATTTTTTTTATTTTTTTTATTTCTTTTATTTTTTTTATTTTTTTTATTTTTGAGGATTTGGTAGATGTGGTGTTGACCTAAGATAATCGTAGTATCAGCACTTGATGCTAAGAAACTTATAGCTTGTAATTAGTGGCTAAATTTTGTGGATTGAGCCTGAGCTCATCATATTCAAGAAAATTTACCGGACTGTCTCCAATGGCAATTGTTACAACCACTTGAGAGTAGCACTTTCATAGTTTATCCTTTTGTGGGTTTAATTGGTATGCACTCCATGGTGCTATAAATGGTCTGCTTCTGTGCCCAAAAAAAAATTATTGATCTTCCCTTTAAACGAAGTTGAAAAATATATTTCAAACTAGTTGTAATGTTGGTTTTTATTTTTATTTTTTTTTCTTTTTCCTACTTCTGTGATATTGCATCTTTCTCTCAGGCTTGACTAGTCTTGAAAGGCTACTGCAAACAGGAGAGACAGAAATATCAAAGCATACTAAATCGATAAAACACGTACAGGCTTCTTGTTCATCAGGTATGTAAGATCCTACATGGATGTCAAGATACTGATGCAAATCACTTAGATGGTATCTTCCTATAATTGATGCATTACGTTTGTTATGATAAGTAACAGGGTAACATTTTTGTAGGAATAACGTGCTTTACTTTTGGAGATAATTTTGGTGGTAATGAGGAGGGGGGGAAGAAAAAAAAAACTTCCTTGCCACTTTTGGATGATTTTGATTACGGCAACGTTTTGCTTTCATTAGGGAAGTTATTTGATTTGTGATGCTGTTATATAGTAAAGGAAAATCAAATCATGCTACTTTCTGGTGTTATTACTTCTCAAATAAGCATCAAAAGTGCTTTGGACCCTTTTGGCTGAGGATTTCGACAAATAAGCATCATGCTGTGCATTTTTCTGCTTCCTCTGTGCTTTGTTTGATGTTTTCCTGCAGTGCTTTTTTTGTCCGTTTGTCTCCATATGGACAAATCAGTGAACTTCTAGTACTAGTGGACCGCTTCTTCTTGCAAAGATATAGACATCGAAGAGACGGGGATGGTTTGTGAATTGTTGCAATACTTGTTGCCTGGAATCCGTTGTTCACAATAATATGTTTGGGGTCAAATGTTATTGTCATACTTGTCGCCTAACATCAAAGAGATATGGATGGTTGTAGTCTAATGTTATTGAATAATTCGCCAATCCATATAGTCTTGCAGCAAAACTTTGGGCTTCAATTCTGTGGGTTTTCTGGTAATAATGGAATACCAAAGAGCTCTCTTGACCTTAGTTGCATCGTGAACTTGTATCCTACCCATTGAAGGGCATTCTAACACTTCAATGCTTCCTTCATTACTTTCCTGCAAGTTCCTGGTTTAATCATTGAGACTGCTTTTGCCCTTATGTCGTCCCTTTCATTTCCAACTCATCTAGTCCGTGTAATATTTGGGATCATCACGTATCTATTTGGATTTGGTGGTTATATCCCAGAGGTTGTTGCCATCTGCCAGTCAACATTAATCTTCCATAATTAAGCACCATTATGTGTCTTGATCTTGATAATAGATTCATCTCTAGGATTTTTGGTAGTTGATTAAATTGTGATATGAGTGGTGCTCGTGATGCTACTGAGTTGCATCATGCATTTAATGCTCTACGGAACCAGTGCTCTTGTGGGGCCTTTGACTCACGTGATCGTTGTATCAAGGGTGATAATGACAAAGCAAATTTTGTCATTTCATGACTTGTATGAATTTATAAGCACATCTCCTTTTATGTTTCTCCTTTTATGTTTTCATGAAAATAGGTGTAAGTGGAAAAAGGAAAGGAATGGAGGATATCAACCCAAGTTGCAAGGTTATCTCTCTCTCTCTTTCTCTCTCTGCACAATTTCAAACCTCTTGCTTTTCAAGCTATTATTACTTTAAAACACATGCACACTATCATTTATTGCTACTACCAAGTCATGCAACTAGTTTTGGGAGGTTTTAAACCAATCTGTTGTTGACCCTCTTAGCTGCCTTGGGGTACTCTTGAAATCCGTGAACAGGCTTGTCACGGAGTGAAGCAGGGATAGTACCATTTTTACTTGCAGAAGTCATAAAAGTCGTGCGTCAGATTAAGGATTTTATCAAAAAAATCAATTATGACTCCTTGTTTCTTTTATCTATTAAACAAGCTAGTTATTACTACCCACCTCAATCCGTGCTCATGCAGCGCATGGGTTTTTCTTTCAATTTTTTTCTCTTTAGGTATCATTGCTCTCCCCAGAAAGGAAAAATGTACAACTAAAAATTAAATTGGATCAATTAAAGATCTCTCTCTCACACACACACACAGAAAATGTCATCACTGTTTTCTGACAATTTGATCATGGTCCTCGTGTTTGCATAAGGACAAGAAGAAAGGTATGAAGCAGTCCATGCTTATATGCTGCAAACTCTACATATCAGAATCACAAAACCTTGCAGCTCTGGACTCCATAGAAAGGGCAGCTAGGCTTGATCCAGAGACGGCAATGGTGAACAAATTCCAGGACACGGCTTATAACCGGGTTAACTACACTCTTGTGTCATATATTGCTCATGACAGCACGGGGTGTCCCATTTACAGCCCATTGCGGCAAACTGTTGTGTCGATGGTTGAAGCTGCTTGCCAGGCCATAAACTTGGAGCTGCACTCGGGAGCACATCCTAGGCTTGGCGTTGTGGATGACATTATTTTCCATCCCTTGGCTCAGACATCCTTGGATGAAGCTGCTTGGCTTGCTAGGTCGGTGGCAGGTGACATTGGCAACAGGTTCCAATGTTAGTCCTCTCACAATAGTCAAATTCTTTTAATCAATTGGTGATTGAGTTTCCCTCCCCCACCCCGCGTCCCCATCCAGAAAACCCCAACCATGTACTAGTATAACTGAATTCAAAGGTCTCTTAATATCTTCTCAGGAATGTTTACCAGCTGAACTAATTTTGACATCAGACTTGGGAAGTCCCTGTAAATATCATTTAGCTAATTTAAAACATGGGTCTAGTTGATATAATGTTAACCTTTATGTGCAGTGCCAATATTTCTATATGGTGCAGCACATCCACTGGGCAAGGCTGCAGATGCAATTAGGCGTGAGCTTGGCTATTACCGCCCCAATTTTTTGGGCAATCAATGGGCTGGGTGGGCTTTGCCTGAAGTTCTATCTGTGAGGCCCGATGAAGGCCCAGTCCAGGTATCCCCAGCACGAGGTATTGCCATGATTGGAGCATGTCCCTGGGTCGCAACATACAATGTGCCCATTATTTCAACTGATGTCTCAGCCACTCGTCGCATTGCTCGAATGGTGAGCGCCCGAGGAGGTGGCCTTCGTGGGGTGCAAACTCTAGGCCTTTTTCATGGCGAGGAATCAACCGAGATAGCTTGTTTTTTGTTGGAGCCAAATCAGGTTGGAGCAGATCGGGTCCAGAACCGGGTTGAGCTGCTAGCTGCTGAAGAGGGGTTAGACGTAGAAAAAGGCTACTTCACTGATTGTTCACAAGAGATGCTCATTGACAAGTACATGAAATTGACATCAGATGCCCCACCCAGATTAATGTGATCCGGGCTTTGACATGAAAATTTGATCACTGCTTGTAAGATGCTGTTGCTTTAAGCTGTAAGTTAATTGCTAATGAACTGATTGTGCAGAAGAAATTTTGTATCTGCCATGCGAATCAAGATGACCATAGATAAATGAATGCAAAAAGAAGCTTGATTCAACAAGCAAACAAAAGGCAATGCCCTTCTTTTCAAATTGGACGTTGTTCATGACTCATTTATTTACAATGTCCATATGAGCCATAAATATACCAATATGCACTTGGATAAGTCAATTATCATCCTTTTCATGAGCACTGCTTGCTCAAAGCTTCCTCGGACAACAAAATTTTCAATAGCTCTTGCAACCTTCTGGCACCTGGACCTGGCCTAAAAACTGAATCATCACCCAGGCGTGAGCATGGGTCACCTCCATCATCTGGGTTCCCTATACACCATGCGCCTGGTGCAAATTGGCCAGACCGATGTAGGAGCTCTTTATCAATCTTATCTAAGACAGGGTCATCCTTGGGGAATTTCCGGGCAAATGGAGCCCCACTTTCGACCATTTTGTCAAAGTCCTTCATTGACAAAGTGCGCGGGTGTTGCTTTGGAGGATTGTCCCATGCAATATAATGGAGGTCATGACTTATTGCAGTGTTACGGAACTGCTGGTTGTTGCAAATTACAGTATGAAAATAGCCTTCAGGAGAGGAGATGAAGTTTGTATAGTACATGAGAATTGTCCGTGGAAAGTTATCCCACCCCCATATACAATATTCAACAAATGACCGAGTTAGCATCACCCATGCTGAGCCTGCAGGCAATTGAAACAAAACCAAAGTCAGCATGCAATTTTTTATTCAATCATAAAGGACATCAAAGTGGGAATCATGCAGGGAAGGAGGGGATATCGCTTCTAAGTTCCAATTCTTCGGCAGTGCATCCTCGACAACATATTGCCCTTTTGTTTATTCTCATTAATTGTCACTCCTTTTCCTTTGGAAAAGGAGGAGAATTGATCACACAAAGGAAAAAATGAGTAAATGAGTCAATTCATCATGCAATAAATTTCGGCCGACAACCACAGTAACTGAACTGAAGTGTTATCAAAAAGTTTGCAGTAGGCGAAGAACTATTACTGTGTATCTCAAGGAAAAGTATCATATTGCAAGTGGAAACTCCCATTTTATCAAAATATTGCACAAGCTGACAGCAGAAGCAGATATGCTACAAGCAAAATCAACCAACGTAACTATGAAAGTGTGTACTTATAGCAGCAAAACTAATAGTTCGATCAAGAAAGACAAGAACAATGCAGAATGCAGCCCAACTAATAGTGTCATCAAGAAGATAAGAACAACGCAGAATTGATAAGCTTGGAAAATAATGGCCGGTGTTTAACATAGATGACTGAAACACAAGAGGATCCATCAGATCTTAGTTAAATCTTAAACGCAGTCACTGCTCCGCATAACAGACAACATCAAACACTCGAGCACAAAAAAATACTCTTAAGGCATGTAAAAAATTCTTTTATTCTAGCACACATGTGCAAAGCCAAAACAATGGCAAAAGCATTATTAGCACTCCCATAAATAGATGGTTTCACTTTTAATGCTTTCAACCAAAGAGGCACACAAAATGTGATGAAATACAGTGTTAATCATATATGAAAAGGGCAGCAGATTAAGGCCCTTCTAAATTTCGAGTTGTGCATATATACGTGCCCCAGGCTTCCATTTTGAAATTAGGTCTTTGAACTTTTAAGAAATGAGAAATAAATTGTTCCATCCTCAGTTAATTGAAGGATTGGCTAGAGCAATTTGGTTCTTTTCTCCATTTCTCTCAAGTCAACAATGTATAATATGAGTTCCATCACAAAATGGTTGTTATTTTTGCTCGTCACTCCTTCCCAAGTCTTGGACAAAGAAGCTCAATCAGAACTTCCTCTCTATGGAGCTATTATATGTGAGCAATTGTGGTTCTTGAGGAACAAGATTGTATTTGAAAAAATATTGACAGAGCCACTTTAAACTATATCTGAGTGCCTTCTCTTTTGTAGAGTATGAAGCAATTCACTTGACAACTGTTCATGGACTCCCTTCAGTCCAAATCTATTGGGTTCCCCCCAAACAATGTTGGGTGAAAATTAATGTGGATGCTGCACTAAGATCATGACCTTTGCTGCAATGGTGCAGTAGTCTGTAACCATCATGGAAGGGTTTTGGCTGCTTGGTCTGCAATCAAGTAGTTTTCCAACCTGATATTGTTGGAGCAGAGGCAATGAGTTTTTCTATTTAAATGGCTTTGAATGTAGGATTTTGTATGGTAGTCTTTGAGGAGCATCCAAAAATTTACCATCAGCAATCTGTAGAATTGGAACTCTCTTCCGGGTAATACTATTTTGAAGGCTAGATTATCTCTTAGGATCGTCCCGTCTTGGGCAATGGTATGGGTGCCTAGAGATGCAAACTCCTTAGCTTATGAGTTAGCAAACTGGGCAGCATCAGCTAAGTCGAATGGACCCATTTCCCAGATGTTATTTTTTATTTTTTTTAATTTATTTTTTGGGCTTAGCAAAAAAAAAAAGAAAGATTAAGGAAATTTTAGAACTTGAGTGTCATAAATAAATCTTTATTTATAGTTGATAACAATTTAAATATAAAAAGAGAAAAACCTGTCAAAAATAGATTTCAACCCCGTCTGACATTCCAATTTTCTGGATTAAGATGCAAAGATGAGTTTTAAAGTTTTTCCGGATTTTTTCATCTGTTTCAAAATTTTCTTTTAGTATTTACTGAAGGACACACGATGCAAGGGGCCAATTAGTCAATTATAATATAATAGATCAACAATGGTACTTCACAAAAATTTGAAAGCTCAAGGATCCAATTCAGGGTAATTTAGTACAAATCCCAAAATTTAGGTCTCTTGATCCAATTTACCAACTAAAAAAATCCCCAAATATAAAACAAAGTTTTGAACAAGTTAAAGGGAAGAACCAAAAAAGATAAATAAGTAACAAAGGCTAGCAGTGTAATTTCCAAACTCACCTGTAAACAACTTGAAAGTCGTGGGAAGTGATCGACGCTGAGAAGTCAGAGCTAAATCAGACTTCTTAGAAAGGTAAAGTCCTGGATCTACAATGATCGGCTTTGCTCTTTGTTGCCTGCCAAGTGAACGCTGTTGAGATGAGAACAAAAAACTTCACAGACAATTGGAACACTAAAAAAGTGAAAATCTTTATTATTGTTTGCTCTTTATTTTCTCGGAAGTTAAATGAACTCTTGCTTTGTTTGCTACTAAATCATATAGTCATTCTACTCACAATTTCCAGCCAGCAATCTGGTTATGCTCAATGAAATTCAAATTTCTTGACAAGTTAGCAAAAGTGTGTAGAAGATCTGCACAAAATGTACTGAAGAATTAGAACTAGACCAGTGCGGATCACAAGACAAGAAGGAAAAAAGAGAACTTTAGTGTAGTGCCATTTATTATTAGCCAACCATGAAAGCAACACAATGGGAGTGCCATGGACTGCCAAGGCAGGACAAAACCCACAAATAAAATTGATGCCTATTCATTATTGAATATGTCGCCAGACATTCCACATCTAAAAAACCTAGTAGCACTTTAGACAACATCACTGTGGCTTTTTCAAAGAACAGTTGATGATTTCTTTGGAGCTTGCTGTTTTAAAATGATGTAATACGCTTAGATGTTTCAAAATCCACAGTGAATAAGCAAGACAAACCGTGGGAGAGTATATACACTCAAAGACAGAAAAATCTCATCTATGAAAATTGCACACTCTTTTGAGCCACATTTGGGATTGCCTCTGGATCGAAGACCTAAGTAACAAACCAAGAGCAAGCAGCAGAATCCATGCCCTAGGTTCTTGGGATAAAAGAAAAGACTTCAGCAGTGCTCAGAGCATTTCACCAAGTATAAATAGTAGATAATCAGATTTCCATTTTTCAAAGAAGAGGCTTTTTCAAGAACTGAACCAATGGCCTCATGTGAGAATGCCAACAACTTCACTATTAGACTGTTTGCATAATATGTGGGCTCTAGGATAAGAATTTGCTGCACAACCATACGTTCTCTCATAAAGAAGAGGTTACTTCCAAGAATCAAAAACAATACCTTGGGTAAGTACAAGCAATTCTGCCATCAGGTTAAAGTTAGTTCATCCTTTAGTTCTTGTTTCATGTAATAAAAGGTGGGATTAGAACAAGGCTGCTCAAGGATTTCTCTTCCAGCCTCCAACATTCCCAAGAAAAATAGGAAAAGCAAATACTCCTTGCCTTAAAATTCCTATGAAACTATAACATTAAAGAAAGCCCATCATAGAAACTATAATTAGTCCAGAAAAGCATTATTTCTTCAAAAAGCAACTAAATATTCTACAACAAAAAGTAACATTGGAGCAGTGGGATTGCTAAAGAAAACAACTTGCCATCACAATAACAGAAAGAAAAAGGAATTACAGATATTACCTATGCAACTTTAAATGGCATGCAATTCTTATTTATACAGAGGCTATCAATTCAAGCAAAAAGGTGCAAGAAAACAATACTGATTCCATTCAAGTTAAATCTAACAAAAACAATGAGAACAATTGATCAAATCAAAATCAAACAACAAAGACTAGAAAACGTGACCAAGCAGGTTTAGGGCTAACCATCTTGTGTCATGAGAGGGTAATCTGAAGCACTGAGATTTATAAACCAGTCCCATTCCAAACTCTCCTTCAACATTATTGCAATTGCTTGGAGTGTGCAAGCAATCATTGTAGGGCCTTTGTAAGTAACCAGGTTGGACTGCGCCATAACCCTCACATTTTCTACTTCCTGAAATGTTGGATCGCCCTTCACAGTCATCGTCAAATCTAACCTTTCACGAGGAGGAGCCTCAAGATCCAAATGCAAAATGTACTGGTTTCTTGGATGATACACAGCCTGTAAAACTCTCATCATTCTTTGACTATCACCCTTAGTACCCGAAATTAAATATGCTAATCTAGGTGCCTCATTTCCCGAAACTACATTCCACTCGGTGGTCCTCTTTATATCGGATTCCACAAAGTACTCATTGGAGTCCTCCAACTTAGCAACTGAAACTATATCAAACTGCACTCGATCTTCACTGTAAGGATATGAGAATAACCCGAAAACAGCTGCTAATAATAGCATAATCGACACAAGCAAGCTCGCATAAAATGGAAGAATCCATCTTCTATCACTAAATAGCCTTCCTGAATGGGAATTAACATACTTCCTCATACTCTTATCAGGTGTATTATCCAGAAACCAACTCCCCAGTAATTCCCTCCCAACTTTCTGAGAACCCACTTTTTCACTTATAAGAAAAACCCCTAATCTTAATCTGACCACAGAACCTCTGGAAAGGCTATAAATTAGCTTTCAAAACAAGCCCAAATCCTTCTTTTCCAAGGTAATCAATGTTATTTAGCCAAAGGGAGTGAATAGCACCTAATTCCACCTAATTCCAAGCATGGGTTGATATGAATCTCATGATCGCCAAAACCCTAATTCTTCGGTGAGTTAATAGAAACTGAACTTCAAACATGGGTTTCAACCAAAAATCCAATAAATTAATCTCAAGCTCATGATCAAGGAAAAGTTCACCTCTTTAGCTGAGCAGTGAAAGCCAGAACTCTAACCCCCCAACCCAGCCCCCCATAGAAAAGCCTCGACAAAGTCAGATTCAGTACCAGCAACTTATCTTCTCTGTAATTCACACCAGATCTGATACAAAACTTTCACAATCAGAACAAGACCAAAAGATCACTATTTCCAACAATTCCACAATAAAATAAAATTGAAGTGTAATTTAATGACTGAAGTTTGAATTGCAAGTTTTGGAATGCTTAAAACAGAAGGTAAGCAGAGACAAGTCTGGTCCCAACCCAGTTTTGGAATGCTAAACTGATTTTAATTAAAAATAGTTTGAACATAATTTCAAATAAAAATTGTTTATAATTTTTTAATAACGTTGGTCCTGGTCGAGACCACCTATTTTATTACGTTAGTACCGTGTGCGTACGACGTCGACTACCGGTGCGTGCGATCAAGATTAAGAAACCCCGGCTTATCCGATTCGCAATCTCCGCCGTCAAATTATTGGATGATTTTGCGCCACGGCGGGCAGAAATGAATGGACTCCTTGTTAAGCCATTCATTAATTAATAATTTGATTTAAATTATTTAAGTAATTAAATTAATTAAGTATAAATATAATTTAAAACTAAAGTCGAATATAACTCTCGTTTCTCTTTATAAAATTTTGATAGTTTAATGTGATAGAAATAAATTAAATAATTTTTAAATTTTATTTTTAAAATAAAATACACTCATTATCACTCCCACCAATGCAATCAAGGAAACCATATTCTTTAGGCGTCATTTAGAGCCTGGCCTTTATATTTTTTGAAAAAAGAAAAAAAAATTGACACGAAAATTAACTTTTTAATTTTTTTTTTTTTGGTTCTGGTTAAAAATAATAAAAGCAGAGTAAATCTAAATATTAGATTTGTATAGAAAAGGGAAAACACCCTAACAACTCTTAACTATTATTGCAATTTCCTATTTAGCTTATGCTTAGGAAAGAATTGTTCGTATCACATTTGATCGATATAGTGATTGAATATTGATAATTTTTAAATAAAATTTTAAATTTAAGTGAATTTTATTTCTTAAGAGTTAAATTTAACCAAATTAAATTTAGTTGAATCAATATGATTCATTCTGAAATACAAATGATGGGCTTACGAAAGGTCAATTTGCGTAGTGGGAAGAGTTTTGCGTCATTTAATTAAATGTTCAAATTCAATCCTCATTGGAAATAGAAAAGACTATTTGGGAGACCTTCTCCTTTATAGGAGGATCGGCAGTCAGTTCAATTTGAATTAATTGAAATGAAACTCTAAACACCGGAGTCAAGGACCAAAAAAAAAAAAAAAAACCAAAAGGATGGGCTTGGATGGCTCCCAATGGGCTGAACTCCTGGTCCGATTGGTTGACCAGCTTTTGGGCCATTCAAAATATTTCCAATCAAGTAACAAATTTTTTTATTTTTGTTACGTGTGAACCGTAAAATTTATAAAATTTTATATGTATAAAAAAATTTGAATACAAAATCTCAAAAAAGACATTAAAATAAGAGTTTTTAACTACTAGGGTGTCTCCTTAGAGACCCAATCAAGTATCAATTATCAACACAAAATAACCCATAAACACAAACGTGGGTTGGCTCAACTGGATGTGTGGTTGAGTTCCCTTAAGCATGACCGAGATTCGATTCCCACCGGGAACATCGGGCCCTCATGTGTATGGAGCGTTCCCCATTGGGAGACCCGCCCTCCGAACAGGAGCCACTGCAGCGGTCGGTCTGGATTAGTCGGGGCGAAACCTCGGATACCGGGCGATATCCAAGACATGATACCAAAAAAAAAAATAACCCATAAACGACCTATTAAAAAAAATCGGTAGATTTTCAACAGCATTACGTTATGTTCAACGTACTAATCTGCAACAGTTTCTTTCTTATTAGTATATACTAATGCCCATAGCAATTCAGTGGACCCGTATGGAAAAATTAAAATTAGGCACAACTGAATTTAGATTGGGTTCCTTATATAATAATTATTAAATTAAGAATAAATTCTGTCCCTTTCTAAAAAAATAGAATTGACTTTTTCTCACAAATCGTATATCTTTTACTATTTTTTTTTTATTTCAGTTGAAAAGCATTATAACTAAATATGAAATATAGGCAAGTTAAACAAAATTAATGCAAGTTGAGATTTTTTTTTTATTTTATATAAAGACCATGAAAATCACATAAATACATACACTCACGGAGTTCGAACATTAGATTTCAGAGAAAACATTTTAGAAAGTAATTACTCCGATAGTATTTTCGGTTTCCACAAGTTTGATTGAACAAATTTATTAGGAAAAAATGTTAAATGGTAAAATCGATTTAATTCATATTTTATCTCTTAAAAAAAATTAGTTTTTACCCTTTTAAAACTAATAACATATTAATTTTCTCGCTTTACGCAAATCTAATTCGCATTTTTTTCTTTTTAAATATATAGATTTTAAGTTTTTTCTCTCTAAAAAACTGAAATTATTTTTCTCTCTCTACAACTAACCATATTAATTTTTTTTTATTAAAAAATAATTCACTTAATATTCTCTCTCATCAAATATATTTATTTTAACATCTCTTTCCAACAAACTAAAATTTAGTTTTCCTCTCTAAAACTAAACATATTAATTTTTTTTCTCTAAAAAATAGATTTAATCATATTTTCTGTCTTTTTAGAAAAAAAATCAAATCTATGTTTTTCTCTCTAAAAGCTAAATACACTAATTTTTCCTAATTGAAGTAAATATTAACTCCCATGAAAATTTAGAAGGGTAAAAATATGGATATTAAATACTTTTAAAGAATAAAAATTTTAACAAGGTAATTTTTCATTCACTTTTCCCTTCTACTTGATATGTCCTAAAATATATCTATTTTTTTTACTGTATCGACCGGTATCCAAAATCATACTCTAATTAATCTGATTCGCATCTTACAGTGGTCCGTTTAAGGGGACTATCCTCGTAACATAATCTACTCCTTGTTTAAGTCACGAGTTAAATTCAAAATCTTAATTAAGAGATTTAGAGTCACATCCCATTAAACCAACTGCCCGTTGGTGTCCTAAAATATAACTATGGTTTCAACTAAATCCACGAATATTAAATATTAAATGACTTAACTTAGTTATTAAATTTTCAATTTATCTTTAATTAAAATTAAATATTATATTAGAAAATTTTTGAGTATCCGTATTAAAATTAAATCTGTGTAGTCAAACATGTATTTGAGAAATAGTGACTAAAATTCTCACAAATAGAAAGAAATTTAAAAAAAAAATCAAAAAATTGGGTACCTTGAAGAAAAACAAGAGCCAAGAGAAGACAGGGTTATTCTCTATTTTTATTATTTTTTTCTAAAAAAAAAAAAAAAGAAAATTATAAGCTGAGCTTGTATTAAATTTCAAAGTGAATTTGTCCTTATATAAGAGAGCTGGAGGAGAAACATGGAGACCCACACCGCATAGGCTCGGCTTTTTCTGGCTATTGAGCTGAACCCTCTGTCGAACCATCATTTAACGGTGTTTCCCATAAATGCGGGGAAGTGTTCTGTTTTGTAACTGAGCTGTTGCAGGTTGACCCCCAAACATTTATTAAAAAAAAAAAAAAAAATGGTCAATCACAGGCAAACATAAACTACTACTACAGAAAACATAATTTAATGAAAAAAAATCTTTGTTTGGTGCAGGGGAAGTAGACATTAGGGATGGGAGGAGGAGAAAATTGGTGGGTACTGGGTGGTATGTTTTGGGGTCAAGCATGCTCGATTTCATATAATTGGTGACACATATCATTCTTATATTAATCGATATATATTATACATAAATGGTAAAAACTTTGTTCGATTCAATTATCAAGAAGCTGAACGATTAAAAATTTTACACTTACTTTCTACTAAATTAAATATCAATTGTTTTTTCTAAATAAGACCCTAAAATTAGGTTAAAAAATGTCCTCATTGGATACTTGATGGAGATGGGGTCATTGGTAAGACAAGGGTTAATGGGTAGGTGACCTCCCTTGAACATTTTGTTGAAAAAGTAGATAAAAGAAAACATGTGAAAGATGTCAAGTGGGCTTAAACATAGACTAAAGCATTTGAAAAAACGTCCTAGTATAAACCAAGTTAGTTGGCGGGCATCCAATGTCAAATATGGTCATCCCCCTTCTCTATTTGAAGGTGTTTGGTGTTAGTTATTTTTTTTAATTAAATTTAAAATTTAAAATTTAAAAATAATAAAATTATATTAAAAGACTTCTCTTTTAAATTAAATCGAGAATAACGGTGGAATTGAATCTAGAATATCCATTCATTGTTAAATAAAAAACGTGCCGGTAGTTTGTGTGAGTCTTGTCCACGTGCTAAAAGATCATGCCCTTCCGTGACGTGCCTCGGGGGCTTAAGGATTTGTCTGGCTGAAATTGTTCCATCAATGTTTGAACATGGGTACTCTCACTAATTTATATACATTTATATATATATATATATATATATTATCAATTTAGTAAATTCTCAATTATAAAATTAAAAATATAAATAAAATTTATTTTAAAATCACTTTTAGTTAAAAATTTTGAGTAATTATATTAGTATTATCAAAATGATATAATTCATTTAATCATAAAAAATTTATAAATGATTTTAAAATAAAGATTATTTATATATATATATGTGTGTGTGTGTGTGTGTGTGTGTGTGTGTGTGTGTGTGTGTGTGTGTGTGGGTGTGGGTGTGTTTGTATTCCGTGAACAGTATCATTTAGTGAAGGTGGTAAAAATTAAAACACATTCATGATGTAACCTCTTATTCTTATTGGCATGCCTGCTTTAGAAGTGAAGAGCACAGTCCTGGGCATTGCCCAAAGGAAGAGAGGGGATATTGTAGAGGCTTGAACTTTCACCACGAATAAGAAATGAATTCCTTTATATCCCAAGACTAAGAGGCTAAAGATGATTTGCCCAAAAGACATGACAATGAGGAGATGAGGCAAAATAAACTAGTTAATTGGACCGCTACAAGTAACAAGTTTCCTAATGCCCATGAGGGTAAGACCATCTTCTCCTCCCCCGCCCCCCACAAAAGAAAAATGCATCTCAAATCAAACTTAACTAATATGCAGGCTTTTCACAATTATGAAACTATAGGTAAAAGATTAAATGTTATGATATGAAAACTTTTACCTTTTGTTTGCTTCCTTTTGCCAAAGTACAAGGCGCCATATGCAAACACTAAAGTTTCCCTATTGGTGCACCACTCAACGATGACCAAGTGGATGTCGTGTACCAAAGTCAAAGAAAGAGTCCTATGGTCCTAGGCATATAATGTATACAAATACATATATACCAATAGAACAACCATTAGTAAATGAAAGAAAGTGACAGGTCTACCCTAACACTTTTTCACTTATTAATGGGCAAATCATGGCTAAAATGCACCAACTCATCATAGCCCATCATCACGCATCATCTCTTCTTTTTTTTTCACATCGATATTAATCGATATTTAAAATCATATTTCGATTGATTTGATTTAAATATTTATCTAATTTATTTTATAAAATAATTCTCTAATATAATTATTTTTATTTTAAATTTTAAATTTTATTAAAAAATTTAATATTTTTATCTATTAAATTAATTATTTACGATATAACATCAGATCTACCACGAGACTACAGAGCCGGCCCTCACAAGTCACCACCCCTTTTTTCGCACACCACTGACCCTACCACAGCCAAATCAGACCGAAACGTTCCCACACGCCATGCGCCGTTAACCAAATCCATTGGCTTTTAGGCACATAACTGTCCTTAGAATGCGCATTGCTTTAGTTTAATTACTATTCCTCAGTACATGCACTGAATTAGTTTAATTTAATGTGCGAGTACATGAAGTTAATCAGAGCCAATAATTGCAAGTAGTCTGCCTTTTTGGTACCTCTTCTCTTAATTTTATTTAGGACACAATTGCACAAATCTTTTCAGACGTTTCTAACTTTATTTTTTGACTTATTTTTTCTTTCACATAAATCCCAAACTTTAAGAGTATCGTCACGTCAACAAACGAAAAATTAATTTAATAGATAAAGATATCAAATTTTATAATAAAATTTTAATTTTAAAATTTAAAATTTAAAAATAAAAAAAATATTAAAAGAGTTTTTTTTTTAAAATTAAATTTGATAATATTTGAATTACATTTATTACAATATGATTCTATTGAATAATTATTAAAAAAAATTATTACCATCGGCTCCATATCCTTGGAAGTATTAATAGAAACAGCAATCGCCCACCAAGGAATACCATGTGGAAAAGAAAATTGCAAAAATGGTAGGCTTTGAAAAGACAGACACATCACTTGATTGAGATCTGCCGACTTGTACATATATCAATGTGGACACACGAATTAATTATTGTTAAAAATATATAATCATATCTTAAACAATATGGTATGTATTAAATTAATATTTTAATTAAATTATAATGAGTGGTGCATTTGATAAATAATAATTATAATTTAAATTAAATATCTTGGGCTAACGGCAAGACATGTATCGTGGAATAGAAATAAATAATAAGCAATGATTCATAATCAAAATAAATTATATTTATTGGAAGCTGCGGTGACCCACCGGAGCCACCGCCGCGTAATAGCGGGGGCAGGGCATGCAGGTCCACCCAAAAATGCAGGTCCTTTTTGGAACAGGACGAGAACAAAATTTCCCCTTGAGGAACAAAAATCGTACCGACCAAAACTAGGTAAAATTTAATGCTACTAAAACCTATTAATTTTAATTGAAAAATCATATAAAAGTACATTTATCAATCAGCCCTCAAATAGTCCCCTTAAGTAAAATTTATTAAGAAGATAATACCATTTTTCCTTTCCAATTCATAATGCTATTCTTTTTTTTTTATTATTGGTATTTAACCTTTATCCAATTAATTTGATTCGAATACTGTGAAACCTATTTTATGGATTGAATTTTCTAAATCTTTTTTCGTTATTCTCAAAACTCGAATTCGAGACCACTGATTAAAAAATAGAGTGTCCGATCACTCAATTCAAAAGAGTTTAATATAATGCTATTATTTGTGTGTGTATTTGTGTATACACGTGGGTGCGTGCGTATATTAGAATTTTTTAAAAAATAAATTCAATTTATATGTGAGATGAAATTTTATATAATATGCATAAATTTTTGTTTTAATTTTATATTGGTTGTTTGTCTTATGCAACTCTACTTCATCAATCAGATTTAGGACTGGCCATGACGTAGTTGAAATGAAATTTTATAATTACTTAAAAAATTATTTTAAATAAATGTTGACTAAAAAATATAATATTTTTAAGATGATGATTAATTTTAGTTCTCACATATAATATAATTAAGCTGGAATAGCACAAAAAATTATTATTAATGTTTGTTTATATTTTAGATGTAAGTTGCCATATCATTTATTAATTTTATAACTTCTTGATTGTAATTTTTCGAAGTGTGATATGTAAATTAATAAATTTATTATTCAAAAATAAATTCTTTTTAAAGGTAAAAAAAAAAAGTTGTGTGTTAATTTTTTTTATCTCATCATGTCATATCATGCAACAGAGAAAGGTCTCTCTCTCTCTCTCTCTCTCACTCTAAGGTGCCCTTTTAGATAGCCATAAGCCCATTCACCCACGACTTCTGTTTCCTCAAGTCCAGCTCATTCACCACCAACCAAAAAACCTCTTCCTCTCTCTCTCTCTCTCTCTCTCTCTCTCTCTCTCTCTCTCTCTACACGGCCTCTCGCACACCCAGAAAACTTTTCAACGTTTTCTCCACCAGATCTCTCGGAGATGCGTGCTCTCTTTAGATTTCCGTATAGTATGTATGTGGCCCGTGAGCCTTATATTAGTATTACCATCAAATCAAATTTGCAAAAAATCCCAAAGTTTCAAAATTTATCCTTTTATTATTCGCAAAAAAAATAATAATAAAATAACATTTTTTACGCAAGCGCCGTATATGTCATTATTTGTTTCCAATGGGATACAGATTCCTCTGTTAAGAGATTTTGGTTCTCTCATACATACATGTTTTGAGAGAGAGAGAGAGAGAGAGAGAGAGCGAGAGCGACAGCGAGCGAGCGAGCGAGCGAGCGAGCGAGCGATAGAGAGCGAGAGAGAGAGAGAGAGAGAAATGGGGGAGTTGTTCAGTGAAGAAGAGGTGAGAGAGATGAGTGGGTTGAAGAGAGGTGGTGATTATGTAGACGTGACATGTGGATGCACTAGTCATCGCTATGGTGATGCTGTTGGTAGGCTTAGGGTTTATCTTGCTGGTGATCTTGAAATCTCTTGTGAATGCACTCCTGGTTGTCAAGAAGGTCTTTTTCCTATCTCAGTTTTTCAGGGTTTTCTTTGGTTTTGATTCTAATGCATGTCTGATGTTTTGATGTGAACAGGAGTTTTCCTACATACGTTTTGTTCTAAATGACTGATGTTGTGATCGTTTGATGTTTGTTAATGGATTTTGGTTTCTGGGTTGCGGAAGAGATTTGAATGTGATTGTATTCCTATGTTTCGATTCTATTGCATGTTTGATGTTTGGGTGCTAACAGGTCTTTTTCTACATGGGTTTTGAACTTGATGACTTATATTCTGAGTGTTCTTGGATTTCGTTGCTGGGCTTTTTGAATGGGATTCTTTCGTTTTGTTTATCCAGTTAAAGTGTATGTTGATTTGTCCAAGTGAAACTCCGAAGGTGACACTTCTTTTCTTTTTTTGTTTTCATAAACAACAAGATAATGTAGTTCTGTTTTTCAACACATTCGTTTTGTTTCTTGATGTTGTTGACTCATGGTTTGTTTGTTGAATACAATGATGTTTTTTTCGTGTTGGTTTTGCGAATGGGAACTCTTTTCTGTTGAAGTTGTTGAGGTTTTAGCATGACGTTGTTGGGGTTCTTTTTGCGTTTGTTATAGTGCTTTTGATGAAATTCTGTTCTGTTACCGGTGTTTGTATAATGTGGTCTTAAGTTTTAGTTTAGTTTTTGGCTACATCGGGTAATGAGTGTGTTTTGATATTCTGTAGTTTCAATTTTTAGATGACATGCTATAGCAAGCCTGGTCGATAAAAAGAATTTGCAGTTTTGATCCTTGGCTTGAGGAGACTCTTGGTTGATTCTAAGTGGGAAGATGTAGCATTATTCTATGAACCTTTTCTAGAAGAAATCTAATTTTCAACTTCAGTTTTGGTGGTGAAATATGCAAGCTGTATGCATGGTTTAATTGTGCATCATTACCAATCATGACTATTTGTTTCCATGTTCGGGGTGTGTTGTTTCCACAAATGCTCACAAGTACTTACAAGGCAGGTTTCTGGAAGAGATGTATTCTTCCTTATACTGCTATATGTTGTAGGCTACCTGTGGTGACATTTGATGGCTTGCAACAGTCTGTTTGTCATTTAGGGGTTCAAGTGGAGGTTTAGATGAAAGGTCAAGTCTTTGCGAATCTAAGCATCTTTAGTTTAACAATGCCAATAGCCTTTGGTACAACAAGAAAAGGGCCTAATTATGGCCACAATATTGTAAATGAGAAAGATCAACCCTCCTTACAACTTCTGGAAAGTTTAGCTAACAAGGAGGAGACCACCTGCTGTTAACAGAGTTTTGTTTAGTGAATACTAAAAAAGAAAAAAAAGGAAAAAACTATTGTTTCCAAAAGGTTTCCCAGACTCTATTATTCCAAAAACTTAAATCACTTTGGGACCTCCACTTCTGCTTAGGGTCACCTTATGTTCAATTACTTTGATTATACTAACTGGGGTTCAGTGCTCTTTCTGTGCATGCAGTGAAGAATTATGCGATCTTCAACTGCTGTTCCTCTTTTTGTGTGGGGAGGGGGGAGGGTTAGCAGTCACATAGTTGCTGTTTATCGATTGCTCTGAATGTAAATTCGAGGCTAGTGGAACATGGTTGAGTGGCTTCTAACTTCATAATGCTTCTTTGATAGGGATGTTGATGCCGTCGTGTATGTTACAGTTCTCCCTTGTTTGAGCATTGGAATCATCAGTGCTTATTTTTGCGGAATGTGCTTATATTCAGCATTTGTTGATTCTTGTGAATTTCTTAGTCATACGTAGTATGACTTTGTTCCTTTTTTCGTTACAGATTTTGATCTGTCCTTGTTTGATTGATGAATTTGTTTGTTGAATACAATAATTTTAATTTTTTCTTGTTTGATCATATGATTAGATAAGTTGACCCCGGCAGCATTTGAGAAGCATTCTGGAAGGGAAACTGCAAGGAAATGGAAGAACAATGTATGGGTCATTGTTAACGGGGAGAAGGTTCCCGTGTCAAAGACAGCACTGCTCAAATATTACAACCAAGCATCCAAAACTGCAAACAGTTCCAGTAGGTCCCAGAATGGGAAACTTTGTCACCGTGATGAGTTCGTTCGTTGTACCAGGTGCAACAAGGAGCGGAGGTTTCGTCTTCGGACAAAAGAGGAATGCAGAGTTCACCATGATGCCTTGGCAGATGTAAATTGGAAATGTGCAGATCTGCCATTTGACAAGTATGTTTCTTTCCTAATTTATTTATTCTCCTTTTGGCATTTATTCTAAATATTCTATTTCCTTTTGTTATTCCAAGCATATATTATCTCCATTCTCCAAAGGCCTCCGCCCTCTTGAACCCCAACAACAACAGGAATCACACACATGCACAAAATGGTGGAAATATGTCTCTGTTGATTTCAATCTTGTTACTTTGTTATGGATGATAAACATTAGGTGTGCACTTCTGCTATATGTTCAATTCAACCATAGATATTTGATTTTCCAACTGCATTCACTATAGATGGAGAGGTAGGAGAAGATGTCCTGGCTGTTTTTGCTTGTTGTCTTGTTCTTGAACACTATACTGCTCAAATTTTGATTTCTCAAGATTTATCTTCTCTGTGGAATTTCTCTTTTCTAGGGATAATGTACTGTTCGTGGAATTTCTCTTTTTACTCATGATAATGAATCTTCTGTTAAATCTTGATATTAACATACTTAGCTTAAAAATCAGCACAAATTAAGAAAAATTCTGAAACATGGTGACAACATATCAAAAACTTTATGGAGCATTTTGGGAACTAAATATGGGAAGATACTCTAAAAGATCATCTTCATGCTATAGTTAGCTAACAATAAAGGGTATTTCTAGAATTGTAGAGCCATGATGGCTTTGATGAAGTTCCACGGGTTTATAGTCCTGTTGGCTTCTCCTTTGATTAAAAGGTCTTTTTTGGCTAATTGGTCCTTTTAACTGCATACGCTTCAAAGGCTAAAAGAAAAAAACTCGAATACCCCAAAATGTTGTTGATTTGGTGTTGCTAGAAAAACATCTCATTCTGCTAGGTAGATATTTGTCATGCATTGAGGAGGAGGTTTTGAAATCATCACTTCATGGCCTACGCTAGTCAACTCTACTTTCCTCAGTATGTAAGTGCTTTTCAAATGATGACTCTCAAGCTGGCCACATTTGCTAAAAATTCAAACAACAGTTTGTTCATTGCTTTCCTAAATATTGAACCATTAGGAGTCTCGCCCTCCATCTGTGATCCACTCTCAATTTTTTGTAGCAATATAACTATGTTTTCCAGATTAAGCAGCAAAGATGTCAAATCTTATCACTAATTATTCTAACTAGGCAGTTATTTTTTTTCCATTATTGTTTGATAATCTTATTAACGGTGGTGCTTTATTAGTGTGTTAAAAGTCGTACTTATTTGTACACATGTTTTCATCTATGAGGTGATCTTGTCAAAATTTTCCCAGAAAACAAAAAGGAAATAAACAAGAAAAACTAAGGAAGTGTTAGGAAAAAATTTTGGGGTATTAGAATGAAATTGATAACATATTTTTAGAGAATTATCACCTATAAAATATGTATATGTAAATTACACTAGTTTTACTTTTTTTTTTTTTTTTTTTTTTTTTTTTTTTTTTTTTGAAATCCTTTTGATTTCAAAGTTGAGATTGTAATTTTCAAATGGGTAATAAGTAAGGCTTGCATTTGGAAAAAAGTTTACCTCCAGAAGTGGCAAAACTTGACGTTCAACTATTTATTTTGGGAGTGCTTAAAGGAGACTTTTTCCCCCTTCTAAGCTGTAGGCAGATAGAAAGATTTTGTTGGACAAGCTGTTATGTTACCATAAGTTCAAAATTGTTTAGGTGAGTTTTGCATTTTGAACGCTCATCCTTCCACTCCTGTTGAACTAAAATGCCCAGAACCATATATTTCCATATCAGCTCTGCATCTAGGGCTGATGCAGTGGCTTAACAAAATGTATATCCGATAGGGATGGCGCTAACTCAGACAACAATTTCAGAGAGAATCATTTAGTTAGTCTGATGCCTTTTAGACGAATGGCATCAAATCAATACCTGGAGTAGGTTAGTGTGGAAAGCATGTTATGAACCCTATTACTTTTGCTCCTTTGCTGTGTTGCATTTGCAAGTGAGAGATTTATCTCTTTACATGTGGAAACATTTATAATCAAGTTTGGCCTCTAAATATATGGAAATTTCTGTCTTTGATCTGTTCACAAGTCTAGGCAAGCTAAGCTTTGAAGGTTCAAGTATGGCTAATTTATTGAATGAATATTACATTTTGGCTCGTGCTCAGCTGATTAAAGAATTGGATGAGCTTTTATTGAGTGGAGGTGGCATCAATGGCTTTGTTGTTGTTGTTATTATTATTATTTTGGTAAGTGTTATCATTAATAATGGCATTGTTGTTATTCTTATTATTATACAAAAAGAAGATATATTATGAAAGGCAGGAAAGAATTACATTGAAATGCATGAGAGGATAAGATAACTTCCAAGCAAGATATAAATGGCTTTGTTAGTTAGTGTAACGCTAGCTGTTTTAAATTAACTCTTGTAGTCTGTTGTTATTTTCCTTCAAGGAAGAGCCTGGGGGATTGTGGTCTTTTAGAAGATTTGGTGCCTCAGCACACACCAAGGCAATAAGATGGAGTCAGATTGTACATGTGAATGGGGCAACCTGAAGGAAAAGCATGCTTGGCAAGAAGATAGTCTACCTTGTTTTCCAGATGATGTGCTTGGTTGGTCTAGTTTGAGGGTGATGTTGGCATGAGGATGGCGGGGATTGAAGGGGGCTTAAAAGGTTAGACAGAACAACTTTATATACAAGGTTCTGCTACTGGGTTGATTGGACCCTAAGGTTTGGATTTGTATTCTAGTGCTGTAAGTGAATGGATGTGGACACCATGTAGCTCATTGGTGCACCTTAGGATTCTGGCAAGTATGATGAATTATGGTCCCAAGCCTTAATGGGACCTGATCTGAAAGGGTTAGTCAAGGAGTTACAATTTGGTTCCTTGGTTTCACATAAGTACATAGACCATAGATTCCTCCACCAACCGCCCCCCCCCCCCCCCGCGTCCCCTGCAGGACTTCTCCTGAAGTCAAGAATTTAAATATGCATGATGCTAAAGCGAGAGAGACCTGTGATGATGCTCCATTGATGGCATCCTGCACAAATTCAGCAAGGCATCGTACCTTAATTTAGGCTCTTCTTGGGCAATATGAGGGGTGCTTCTTTCAGTCGTCACTGTGAGTGGGTGGAGAAACACAAGATCAATTGATAGTATCCTAGGGGAATGCTTATGGTTGGCCCATGATGTATCCAACGCCTTAGTGCCACATTCAACTGCACCAACTGAATGCCTGTTTGATAAATTGACAAGGAAAGTCTATTTCAAAATTGGTCATTCTGTTCTGTTTCCTTATAAATCCGGTCTTTCTTTCTGTGGTGGATCCTTTTTAGTTCTTAACATGTTCCTTTAGCCTCAACTATCATGTCTTTTAGCACAGTAAACTCTAGCTTTAGCCCTAAAGGCCACATCCAGCAATAGCCTATTGAGGACAGTAAATTTTTGGCTCTTAAGTGACCATGTTAACAAGCTTTTCTAGATCAGCTGATTTCTGAGATGCATGATCATTTTCCCACTTCTTTGACTTTCAGAAAGCTACATTGTGCTTCTTAAAACATGCTTCTAATGTTAGTGCTTGCCACCCACATTCTCCTCCCTTATCAAACTCGAAAGTGCTTTCTTTACATTTCTTGTCATCAGCCACTACTGTGAAGAAAATATGCATCTCTTCACCTTCTCTCATAAATTATTGATCCTTTATCTCTTCATCTTTTATCTTGTTTTCATTACATTTCGACTTTTTTGAGTCTGGTCTGGTCATGCGTTGTGTTGTTCTGTAGAATTGTCTATATTGCAAACCTACCAACAAATCCAGTAAAATGATCTAAGTATCATAACCATTGTTTTGCCAGTATTATTTTCACAATCACAAGAGTGATGCTTCTGCTTAAAAGGTGGTCTGAAATTGGGCATATCATATTTGACACTTTAGTACAGTTTTGCTATTCTCTCACTTTTTATTACTTATCAACACAACCTTCTCAATGCAGAACTAAGAAAGGTTCTATCCTTTTGAAACTAGTGAAAAGTGAAGGTAAGGATAATCTACTACATGTCTACTTAATTGAAGAACTTGAAGTTACAATGGTACAGCAGGCATTCATCAGAAGACATGGCCTTCTGCTAATTGACAGGCATTAACCCTACTAGAAATAGAAGAATGACTTCTGTTGGATAATTTTGGTACTTATGATTTTTTTTTATTTTTTTATTTTTTAGTTTTAATCCCTCTTGTTAACCTGAGAGGCACTGGTGGATTCCCAGTTTTCTGTTGCATGAGGGTTTTACTTTTATGTTGAGAATTTTTTGCACCCTCGTAAACATCTTCCCTCCTCTTCCCCCATGCTTCTTGCTGGATAATGATGTATGATATTGCTTTAATTGATCTTTTTTTTTTTCCTCTTTCACATTTTGAGAAGTGGCGTGAATTTATATCCATCATCTATTTGATTGCATCTTACTGATTTATTTCTTAAACATCATGTTCAAATAGTCTGTCTTATTGTGTCCTTGCCTTTTTTTCAGGATCACATGTGATGATGATGAAGAACGGGGCAGTCGCAAGGTTTACAGGGGCTGTTTGCGTTCGCCAACATGCAGGGGATGCACCTCCTGTGTGTGTTTTGGGTGTGAGCTATGTCGCTTCTCAGACTGCAGCTGCCAGACTTGCATGGACTTCATCCGGAATGCTCAAACTTGAACTTTACAAGGGGAAGAAATAAGCCCCTATAGTTTGATATTCCTTTTTTTTCCCGCTTTTGTTGGATTATTTATTCTCATTATTGCTTCACAAAATTCACCCACATTCACAGATAAACTACCGGTGACATTTAATCTTTTCGCATGTTGACTTCACATCAGAAAAGGTTCTCATGACAGTTTATTTATTTACTTCATTTGCTCAATTTATCATTGTTGCTTTGCAAGAGGCACAGGTTGGTTGGGTTCATATGGTAGGCATACATTTGCTGTATTATCAGAAACCCAACCTGATGGGCAGATGTCATCTGATATGTGTAATTTGGGGGGGGGGGGGGGACGAAGAAAGTTGCCTTTGCCTAAAAGCCCCCATTTCTTATTTGTGAAATACGTCATTAATCACTCCTGCATTTGGCAAACCTTTTTATCCATTTCATTTTTTGAGATGGTTTCGGTAAGAGTTGGCTATCCCTTTGCCATAATCGCCCGTAATTGATACTAGATGTTAGTACGTAGAAACCTTGCTAGAAAACAATGAATCAGGCCTAAGCAAGGTTTGAAGTCAATTAAAGGTACAAATGCCTTGTTGATTCTTTTTTTTTTATCTAGTTCTTGATTGGACTATTGAGAATGAAAAAAATATCAGGAGATTTGATCGCTTAATAGGTCTGATATAAGCATAAGAGAGTTCATTTTTTAATAAATTGGATAGTTATTTCGAATTGAATTAATCAGGATTACTAAATTAATTATCAGACACCGATAAAGAAAAAAAAAAAAAAAAGAGTCAATCAAAGGATGATTTCTGATAGGAAACAGGTAAAAAGATGCTGTGAAAATTTTACTTCACCAAAAAAAAAAGGGTGCTATTTCTCAAACTCATTAGGATCCGTACGGTCTTGTAATGTTATACTTTTTGATAAAGTTAATTATTGAATCAAGTAATTTCTCCTGGATGGTTAATGCATGAATGGTGCTATTTTCCCCTCCCTAAAATTCATAAAAAATTCAAAATTTTCCCACTCCTCTCGTCTAATGTTCAAAGGAGATACCCCCATGGGTCCCTTCTAAGTCTATCTTACCTGGGTATGATCGAATTCAAAGGTAGTATGGCCTTTGACTTGCAAGTGGGATGCCACAAAAGCAGATAAATTTTCTCCTGACAGTCCTTTGAGGTACAAAACTATTCTTAAATCATGCGAGAGGCCAGCATCAGAGGTGGAGTGACAAGAAATTATAGCTTTTGGAGAACAGCTGGTATTTAAATTATTTATGGCATTTATAAGACCCAACTGTATTTCTATGACTTTGAGATATTTCTTACATTTTTAATAACAATCGTTGAAATGTCACAAAAAATATTTCTATAATTATTTATTTATTTATTTATTTTTCAAAAGCGTTCTCCCTGGCTTCACCCTTGCACATGACCATCTGAGGTACGCAAAAACAGAAACATGAGAGAGAGAGAGAGAGAGAGAGAGAGAGAGAGAGAGAGAGCGAGAGAGCGAGAGAGCGAGAGAGCGAGAGAGAGGGTGTGTGTGAAACCAAATTCTCTTATTGGAAAGCTCAGCGCTTTCCCTTTGTTATCGTAGGTGTTAAGAAAGAGCGATTATCTTCATCGTAGAGAAAGTGAAAACCAAACTCTCCAATTGGAAAGCTAATTGCATATCCTCTGCTGGGCGTTGGAACTCAATCTATTTCTGCCTCCATTCCTAATTATTTTGCCCAGTGCTCTTTGGTGCCTGCTAAATTAGCAGACTTTGTTTGAGGGTCTAATGGGGATAGGAAAAGGATACGCTTGGCTGTTTGGTGGATAGGGTTATTAAATCTAAAAGGTTTGAAGGCCTTGGTGTGCAGCATAAGAGCTAGAAATGAGGTGTCCTTAATGAGGATCAATCGGAGAATTCTGTCTCAAGATGACAGCAAATGGGCTGAATTGTTTTGTTGTGAGTACTTTGAGGGTGATGTCAATAGACCCAGGTTAGATAGGATAGGTTCCCCAACTTGGCAAAGTTGCAAGAGGGGGTGGCCTCAAACTCTGGCTGCTACTAGTTGGACGATTGATGATGGGGCTACTATTAGAATTTGGGAAAACGATTGATTAGGTTCCAATTCCCTTAGGGACTTGGTGTTTGGCCTTCTAAATGTTGCTGAGAATGGTCTCATGGCTAAAGATTTTATTTCTGACAACAATTGGGATAACTAGTTGCTATCTTTCTTCTGTGCCTAGATATGTTTATGAAAAAATTAAAGCTGTCCAGCTTCCTAGGCATCACCAGTGTAATAACAGGCCCTTTTGGAACCTATGTGAATCTGGTTCCTTTTTTTTGGGTGATAGAATCTGGTTCCTTTGACTCATCTTCTGCCTCTCTTTTAGCTTTACTAGGCCAATTTCGTGAGTTTTGATAAGGGCAGTAATTGGGATTGGATCCGGAAATGCAAAGTTCAACATAGACTCAACTTTAAAGAAAGTTGCTACCAAGGACTTACTCTCTAAATCAGGGTCCAGAGTTCCCCTGATTTGTCCCTTCTGTGAATCTGGTCCGGAAATCTCAATGCATTCATTTAGGGAGTGTCCTGGTTCTCTCAATATATGGATGCTCCTCGGTCATCTACTTCTCCCTCATTACTTCTTTGTTGTTCTGTGACTGGATTAAAGAATGTGCTTGTGATACGTCCTCGCTTCCCTGTGGCATTGCCTTCAGTTCTTTATTTGTTTTTATATTATATGCCATCTGGTGTTGCAGGAATAATAAGATTTTTGATAGGCCACGGCCGCCAATAACAGTCTGCGTGGCTTAGGTGCAGGCTGTTTTTCTCCTTGTTTAACAGGTCAGGAGAGCTTAAAAAGAGTACGCCAATGGTAATTTTAAGTGGCAATGCCCCTTTGGGCTGGTTTGCACTGAACACGGATGGATCAGCTTTGGTAAATCGAGGGCTTGCGGGAGCTGGTCGTGTTATCAGGGATCGTCTGAGTAGATGGCTATCCGGCTTCAGCTTAAGCTTGGGAAGAACTTCATCCCTTCAAGCTGAGCTACGTGCTTTATGAGAAGGCTTAAACCTTGCCATTAGTATGGGGTTGAAATCTCTTGTTATTCGATGTGATAAGTTGCTCTTGGTTGATCCTCTCTCCAAACTCTCACCCGAAGTTCGCTACACTTGTTGTCGTTTGCAGGTTGTCAATAGCCGGACAATTGCCAAATTAAACGCGTACATGGAGAAGCCAACTCTTGCACGGATGGCCTTTGCCAAATTAAGGCACCATCAAAGGTGGCACTTTTGTATCAAGATTGACGCTGCCCATGGATTGTTTCTTCTTTCATCTATCTAATCTTTTGCTTTGTTTTCTACCCAGAGAGAGAGAGAGAGAGCATAATGGATATGGGAAAAGGTTATATGCCTCACAAAAAATCAAAAACTGAACTAGTATAACAACGACAAAGCAACTAGACATCGACTACAAAACTAGCAGTATAAAGCTGATAGGCAACAACAACCATTCTCCATTGTAAGCTCCCTGGATTAGGAGAATAACTTTTTACTTGGATTGATGCCAACCTCCACGACCATGAGCACGACTTGAAAAATGAGAACCCCCCCGGTGAAATGGAGGTCTCCTACCACGGTCAGAAGCCTGTGACCAATTTCGTTGTGATGAGAGCTCACCATTCGCTTGAACATTCTTTTGTGTGTTAGCACTTGGTTGCTGGGAAGATCCAGGCAAATGAGCCCCATATTCTCCTGTATTTACAGGTAGATAAGCCTGTTGGCCTTGTTGAGCCATCTGAATTGGTGCATGGTTGAAGCCGAATTGACCAACAAAACCATGCCATGGTGTCAATGGTTGTCCCATATTGAACATCGGCTGCCCATAAGGCATGACACAGTTAGGTGGTAAGGTCTTATTTGGATCAAACTGCTGCTGAAATGGCATTCCATTTGACACAGGTATCTGGTAGGGGGGCCGAAAATAATTTGATTGGAGCAATGGCACTCCACTTGCTGACAGCCCATCTGGAAAAGGTGCGACTGGCAACTGTTGACAGAATATCTCATTCATCCCAACTCCACTTGATGGTGGGATAAATACGGGGCGTGTTGTCATCAGTGGAAGTTGTGGAACCAATCCAGGGCCACAAGGCACAACCCCGGTACCAAATGAGGAAGAACAATTACCATGATTCATTGGTGTTGCAACAGGTGATACTTGATTCTGATTTCCATTCTGTTGTAACAACTGCTCCACAAGGACTGGAGCTTGAGAGGCTAAAGGTTTAGTCTTCCAAGCCTCATTTTTATTTTGAAATTTCTTTTTGTTTTTCTCCTGTTTCTTGGGTCCCACATCATTTGTTCCTCCTCTCTTCAAAACTTTCTGCATTCTCTTATACTCTGCCTCCTTCTCATCGTCTGAAAATTCCACCTCATCCGTCAATTCTTCATCATTCTCACCAGATGCATCATACCCTTTCTTATACAGATTGCTATCATTAAGAACATGGTTGGCAAACTCTTGTACAAAGGAGACCAAGGTGCCTTCACGAGTTCCAGTTGGGACATCACCTTCTGAATTGTATCTTACCACATAATACGGGTTTTTGACAGGCCCAAAAATTTCATCCACTATCCCCAATGGTATTCTGCTTTCAGTTATCCATATGATAGAACCCTCACTAAGAGGACTGTGTTTCTCAAAACCTTCTACAATGACCTTGGTGCCTATAACCTGTACATAGAACATCCCATTTTAGTTGACAAATCTAGACATCGTCTAGAGATCACTAAGCTATTAAGTGGCAGAAGAACTTTACTTAGAGACAGTGGCAGTATGTATAACCCTGAGCAAATATTTTCTGTCAATATATATATCAAATAGAAAGTTACACAGATTCTTCATTTTGTGCTTCAAGGCATGGATTATTTCCACTTGATTCCAAGGTCATAAAGCCAATTAGTTTTCAGTTAAATGCTAGGACTATCAGCCATAGAGTTTGAATAATAGCTATGCACCCACTAAAACAAAAATAGTTTTACATGTAGCACAAGTCGCTAAGTATGCATAGAGAAGACTAAGATCTTAGAAACAATAGGCCTCATTTGCGTGTCCTCAACTTGTCTCAATTTAACTTGACTTGCCTCTATTTTGTCTTATTCTACTCATAACATTTTTCAACTAAAGTACAAATTTTTAGTAGGATTGTAAGTAGAAGGCAACATTCTCATAAAATTATAATTAGATTAATAATTTATTGCATTGAAAACACCACCTAATCTCAAGTGAACCAAATCTCAATTTTCCTAAGCTGGGTAATTGTGCCTTTAAAATGATATAAAACAGGTCCCAATTCATATCAGTTCCATAGAACCACTAAGAATCAGAAGAATCCTCATTGAATTCATAGGATATTGAGTGTGGATGACATCAAACCAAGTCAGCTCACCTGAAGAACCAACTAATGCAGCATTGTGATGTTTGAACTTGACTATCCTTTTCAAAATGCAAAATCAGAAAGCATTTTTTTCAGTAGACTTACAGATAAAACGGCTCCCACAGGCAGGGTCTTATGATGTGATTCCAGCATAACATCCACCGATGGAACTAGAGGGAGAGCCTGCAAGTTAATGAATTAATTTAGTGCCAAGAACAAAATGCCAGAACTATGACAAGTTGCAACTACCATAGTTAAAGCATTAGCAACATCATATCAGTGAAACCAAGGAGAAATGAAAAAAATCTTAAATAAGCATGACTTACAATGTGAAATTCCACTCATACTTCATTCATGCCATTTGTAGAGAACTCATATTTTGAAAATGTACAAAAGAAGACCATCACCAAAAACAGCGATTGATAAAAAAAAGCCTCAGTTTTAATAGTTTGATAACCACGCCATTTACACATCGTTCTCATATTAATAATCACTATGCGAAGGCAACTTCCAGTGTGAGTGCAATTGCTTTCTACTTATTTTTCCACATCATATTTTATTGTGAAGTTCCAGTCATGGTTTGCTCTTAACATTCTTGGAAACAAAGTATGGCGCCCAACAGAAAATCAAGATCTGCCCACCTTCTTCAGCAGTATATTATGTTATCAAATTTTGTTTTAGTAATGCATCAAATCGTAAAAGCTTACTTATTTTGTGATTTTTTAGCTTTTCGCACTTCTCAGATAGTCAGGCTTATGCATCTGCCATCTTACTGCCTCTTACCCATTCAGCTTTTATGTACTAATTGCAAGGCAGCGCTTCCTTTGAGTTGATTTTTTAGATTCACAATCATAAATGATCATGTTTTAATCTTGTTTCACCTTCAGAGAAAAAAATAGGCAAAATAAATACTTTAAAAAGTGCCACTAATGATCAATAATATTAGCCAGATTTTTCAGATAACATAGTAGCATTTTTATCACATTCCGGACCACTACCAAGTGCTATTTTTAATTTGTCCAGACCTGTTCAGAACAAAATTTCACTTCTTGCACCACTTGTTGAACCTATATGCTCACATCTGAGGAGCTAAACAAGATTTTAACCTTTTGGTTTTTGAACTCAAGAAAATAGGTCTACCAGAAGGGCATTCAGAATTCACCCAAAAATTACTCCTCAACATTACAATTTATATCTCCATTGGCAGAAAATCAACTAAATGATAGCAGTGATGGAAGTTAAAACAATTCATTACTTTTTCTTTTTATTTTATTTTATTTTTATAGAAAAGTTCATATAATTCATTATTAAATCATAAAAGTTTGTTCATCCGCTCCAATACTATGATGAAAAACTAAACATCATAATCACAGAATTTCTTGAAGAGAAGATTTAAATACCTCAAGCTCATTCTTGGATCTGATAGGCCCTTTAGCAGAACCGGCAGCACCATCTTCCTCATCATTCTCGCTACTGCCTAGCATCTCTTCAACCAAATCCTTTATTTCGCCATCTTCAATATCTCCTGATTCTTCCGTCTCCTGCTCCTGCTCCTGTTCCTCTTCTTCTTCTTCTTCAACCACAACTTCTCTTGCTTTCCTGCTCTCCTCCTCCTTATCATCATCATCATCATATTCGCTAATAGAAGAAGAGGAAGAAGAAGAAGAAGATGAAGACGAACTCTCGCTCTCCGATTCAGAACTACTATCATCAGACTCATCTTCGTCGCTGTCCACTCCACTAGTCTTGTTAACATAGCCATCACCAGCACATATCTTACTACTTTCAGCAGAATTGTTGACACCAGTTACAGAACCCACCACACGATTTTCAAGGCCAACACTTACAACTCCAGAATATCCCATTTCTTTACATTTCAGAACATCTTTACCAGAACACAACGCACCAATTTCTGTCCTTTCAACTTTGACAGAACCCAATTCACTCTTTCTCTCACCATCTCCAACAGAACTCAACTCACCAATCTTTTCAGCAGCAAATGAACCCAATTCACTACTTCTCACACCATCTCCAGAAGAACCCACTTCACCAATTTCATTCTTTTCAACTTTCACAGAACGCATTTGACCACTTCTCATACCATCTTCATCAAAAGCCACCTCACAATTTCCAAGACTACCAATCTTTCCAACATCAACAGTGTCCTTTTCCTCATTAACAGAACCAATTTCACCGCTTTGAGCACCATTCTGATCAAAGCAAAAAGAATCCATTTGGGTTCTCCTCACAATTGAACCAAAGTCACTGCTTTTCACTTCATCAGAACCAAAACCGTTTAACCCAACATCAAAATCAAGAAAACTCTCAAACCCTTCGCCCAAACTAACTTTACTCATCTCTTCCTCGATAACAGAACTGAAATTCCCAAACTGTTCACACCCTTTACAGTTTTCTTGTTCTTCCATCCAAAGATCTTTCAAGAAATTTGGATTCAACGTTCTAGAAGTGAAAACGTATGAACTTTATAGAAATTAGGGTTTTGTGCAATTTGGCCCCTCAAGTTAAACCCTATTCTTTTTTTTTTTTTTGTGAAAAGTTAAACCCTATTCACTTTGACGTTGCAAAGAGAGAAAGCAGAGTGGACCCACGAGCATTGCGGCCTCCGCCCAACGGGCCGTCTACCCAAGGCTTGGGCCTACAAATGAGGCCCAATGACCCCACGGGGCACAAGACTCGCATCGATTATTTTATATGTATATATATTTTTTTGGTAGCAAGAAGGGAACCAAAGGCCGCAGCCCAAACCAACAACTAGAGGCCCACTCGGCCGAAACCACGAAGAGCAGTCCCAGCTTTCCTTAAGACTTCAGCACCCATCGAATCAGCAAATAACAAATGGCACAACTCCTGAGGGGGGTGATCAAGGATTGTGACACCGGGAGCAGCGCTAAAACCCATCTTCGCCAGACTATCTGCACTTCTATTAGATTCTCTGAACACATGACAGACTTGGTTAACGCCCATATCCTCCATCATCTTCTTACACTCAATGCAGATAAGATAAAGAGGATGATCAACGTCCATCATGTTCTCAAGCAACCTAATCAAAGAGAGACTGTCCACTTCGATTTGGAGGTGATGGATTCCCATATCCCTGGCTAGCCTAAGACCTTCTCTCAAACCCCAAAGCTCAACAGAGAGGATATCCGCACTGCCAACATTAATTATGAATCCCTTCACCCAGCTTCCATCCTCCCTTCTGAGCAGACCACCCGCACTGGCCTTCCTAGTCGTCGGAGAAACCGCCCCATCCGAATTGAGCTTGATCTTCCCAGCATTAGGAGGTAACCATTTTAATCTTTTGTCCTAAATCCATATCTCTTTGTCACTAAAAAAAATATGTATCTATGGATTATTAAATTTAATTTTCATTGTAAATCTTCAATATCTTAAAAAATCGATTAAATATTTTAAAAATTAATTTATTTCGTAACCAAGTGATCGGGCTTGGGTTTTTTTTTTTTTTTTTTAAAAAGTAAATATCGCCAAAATATAAATATGAAATTTTTTGGATATAATAAAATAGTATTCAAAATAATGTTTCAATTAATTCGATCCAAATGTTATCAAATTTAATTTAGAGGAAAGTTCTCGTTTTTTATTTTCAAATTTCGAATCCGAGAATTAGTTAAAGGAATCCGGTGTCCTTACTTATTAGGGTGACTGTATGTCGGCACAAACATGAAATAATTGTTAAATAAACTGTTATATTTAAGTTCATACTTGTTTAAAACAGTAAACTTGTTTTTTTTTTTATATTTTTTTAAGCTCAAGAGGAGTTAATCTAATTTAAGGTATAAAAAAAGTGTAAACTGAATTATTTTTAAAATGAATTAACTCAGTAGTTTTTTATAAAAGATATAATTCTATTCGGTTTAATGGTTAAAAGTTATATTATTTTAAAGCTGCATTACAAATGAGTTTTGAACTTGACGACTCACTTGCTCCGAATGTGAAATGAAATTAACTTGAAAGGTCTTTAAACTCGACTAATTGACAATTCTAATCACCAAAAATGATTAATTCGGTTCGGGATTTACAGTGACTCATTTAAATGGGCTATTTTCTCAACGTAATTTTTTCCATACCTAATCTGTTAGTCGAACTCAAAAACTTGATTAAAAAATCTAACGTCACATCTATTTATCGATAACAATTATTTTTCATGATAGTGCTAGAAACGAATTGATAATTCCAAAAGTAGTTGGGCCAGAACAAAGAAAGTCTATCAGATGAAAACCAATAAAATGGTAGAGCTACGTAATGATGATTGGCTAAACGAGAATAATGTTAGATTTTTTAATTAAGATTTGACTTGAATTTTGAGAATTAAAATAATTATGTTGGAAAAGATCTCAATTCGACTATTGAGAATAAAAAGAATTATATCGAGAGATTTTTTTTAAAAAAATAGTCTGATAATAGATCAAACAAATTATTTAGAATATGGTTCTAAATTTTGATTACTCCGGTAAAAATTATAAAATAAATCAGTACAAAAGAAAAATTATAAAATAAAATGATAGAGTCGTGGTGGTGGTTCATGAAGCCCAAATGGGGTATGGGTCTAACCCGAGCAAGTTGGGCTTGAAGGAGGGAGAGAGGGAAAGAAGAGCCAAAGAAAGGAGTTTTTTTTTTTCCTCCCAATTCTTTAAATGAAAAAAAAAAAAATTCAAGAGAGACGTAGAAAGATAGAAAGTCTTGCAGAGAGGGACATGGAAGCGAGGGAGAGATGAGAGAGCTGGAAAGAGGAGAGATAGAGGAAACCCAAGGTATGAAATTTTGCTCAAAATCAACAACAAACAAAGTGTTTTGAAAGAGATTTTTTTTTTTTTTATTATTATACTAAGAATTGCCCAATGCAGTTGAATATCTCCGATGGATCTTTAATGAAACACCCAATAATTTGATTTTTGTTGTTTAAGTAGACATACGAAGGAAATCAGAGAAGAGAGTTGTTGAAAATTTTTTGGAGAAGTTTTGGGTCCTTCGGTAAACCAGCTGTTGTGATTGACGCCATGTTTGATCGATGGGTTTGAGATTATTTTGCAGCCAAATACCAAAAGGTGCGGTGGGATTAATAATTAATCGGAAAATAGTGATTATTTAATTGAAAAAATTATATTAAATAAAATATAATTGAAGACAGAGAAGGTTCTTTTATTTAAAATAAAAATTTTGAAATATTTTTATTATTTTTACAGTACCCAGGACACATAAACCTACGCAACACAAATGTTTCTCGTTTTCGAAATATTTTAATATATTAAATTAATTAATTTTTATTTATATTTTTATATTCATAATTTTTTTATTTAATAAATTATTTATTTATTTAATTATAATTGTAATATTTTTATGATATATAATTATACATTTGATCATTTTAAATTTTTATTATAAAATATTAATATTTTATTATTTAAATAAAATAATTAATATTTATATAAAAATTTTTATATTTTTTATATTTACTCGTTTATCCATTTTTCATTTTTTATATTTTTACATAATATTATTTTTTTCATATCGTTTCGTATCCGTTTCTATTTTCGTATAACCTATTGGTTCCATTTTTTTCTTAGGAAAATAAAATTTAAGGAATTCATGGATTAACTTCCGGGGATTACATGGTCTTTGAAGCTATTCTAGGTCATTATCCTAAATCGAAATCCCTTATCTAAACGCACATGCAGAGGGGCAAAGGATTAATAAATAATTAGTTTGGTACATTTGATGTAAAACAATGTTTGATTGTATATCTATATATAGAGAGAGAGAAAAGATTCAAATTTAAAATTTAAAAAAAAATAATAATACCAATTCAATTATAACTCATTGTTATAGTGTCTGAATTCTTTGGACCAATAAGACATTCTTTTCCCCATGACATATGCAGGTGATGGATGTGTCATGTAATTTAAGACCTACAAGAAAGTAATAATTGATGCAAACAGAATATTGCTTTGCTCTAAAAGGCAATATTGAATCGAAAGTTGTCGAATTCAATTTACATAAAAAGTTTTATTTTTTCATTCTCAAATTTTAAAATTTAATTAAAAAATTTAATATTTTTACTTAATAAATCGATTGACCGTCGATAATAATAGACTCATTTTATAAGCACAATATTGTTCACCTTGCTCTTGACCTGCAATTGAAGACCTAGCCATGACCAAGTATGAAGTATCCAATTTGAACAATGAATATATTGGTAGAATTAAATACAATTTAGTATTTAATATATTCCATAGTTTTTTTTAAAAAAAATAAATTTGAATTCTAATAATTTTTTAAATTTATTTAATAATTATATATAAGATAAAATTACTTCTTATTATAGAGTAATAAATTTAAGAACATTCTATTGAATTAATTTTTTTTGAAAAAAACGAGAGAATATTGTACAAATGTATGGGAAACACAATAGCATGAAATTTATGACCACGTGAGTATCCAAGGCATATTTAAAAAAGCTTTGACCAAACCCAACAACAACCATAAATTTTAATGGAGAGCTATGATCTAGTGGCCTCACTATATTTCTCAAGTGGGCAAAACTTTTCCCCCTTTCCTGCTGGGTTTTAGTGGAAACATGGATAGTTAATCTAGGAGAAGGGTAGAATCAAGTTTCGTATTTAAAATTTAAAAATAAAAAATATTATATTGAGAGAATTATTAATAAATAAGATAATTATATATGATCAAATTAGATTAATCATAAAAGATGATAAAAAATAATAATAATAAGAGAGATGTAAAGTTGAGCATGTTTCCTTTGTAAATTGATAATGCACGGATGTCTAGCCAAGTTAGGTAAAAATGGGAGAGAGAGAGAGAGAGAGAGATGTTCTTTGTGCCACATTCACATGTGTTGCATTGAATGCAGGTACGGCTAAAGGCTAAAGCGAGCAACCCCATTTACTCAAATCTCTCAGAAGTCAGATTAAGTCACTCCAACACCCCGGAAGACCGTCATTACTCATCACCACCGACACATCGGAAAGCATTTACATGCAGGTGCCGTTGAAGCCGTGATGATGGACTTGATCTATCTTTGCTTCGATTAATAAATTCTTAATTATAAAATGATTTTGATTTTTTTATTGCAAGTTTTGGCAAAACCCATTTGTGACCGGCAAAATGCTAATTTATATTTTATGAGTTTAATTGTTTTCTTTATATGCTCAATCTATTTAATTTTAAAATATAAAAATCACTCACCAAAATATATCCTTTTATTAATAATTTATAACTAATTTCCACTTATAATTTTTTCGATTTTTTTTTTTAAAAATGCTATGTATTAACAAAACATAGAATATTTCTATTAGACTGCATAACACCAAAGCAAAGGCATCATTAGGGTTAGTTCAAGTATGATAAATAGGAAGGGCCAGCTCCTTTGCCTAATGATACAAGAGGGCTTGTTTTGTGAAGATTCCAACCCCACAATCCAAATCCTATATATCTCTGTGTGTGCGCGCGCAATGTTTGAACACTAAAATTTCATGAAAAACATTTGAGTGAGAATTTTTTATCATTCGAATATTTACGTAAAAACGTTCCAAATCCCATCTTACGTTCCTCAATAAAACCAAAAAAGAAAGGTGTAATAATCGTGGGATATGATGAAAAGGTCCAAGGTGGGAGGTGGGAAAAGCTCTTGATAAGCCCAGCTAGCACCTCAATTTTGATCTTAATAGTTGAATTGTGGATCCCTCTTGGGTCCTCTGCAGGTTGCTGCAAGTTTGCTAGCTATACGTTGGGAGTAATATGGGACCATAATTAAGAAGTGTGTAGGCTCACTACTGCTTTTTAGCTGTCTTATAGGGGGAAATTGGGTTATGACAGTAGGAAAGAAAAGTTCAAAGTAGAATGTTGATTATTTTATATTTTAGATAATTAAATACCTCGTGCTTAATAGGATTCCGAAAAAATAAAAAATAATAAAAAAAAAACTCTTGGTTGTGTCTATGCATGCAAAATGAGAAAAAATATTAATTATTTAGTATTATTCAAACAAATAATTAAGATTAATGTATCTTTAGTTTCTTCTCTAGGAAATTTCCTTCTTACCAAAACAGAGAGAGAGAGAGAGAGAGAGAGAGAGAGAGAGAGAGAGAGAGAGAGAGATGTTTCCATTGAAGATCATGTTTCCTTTGTCCAAGAAACCAACCTAAAAATCCCCAACCCATAGATGCCCTCCAAAAAAGAGAGACAATTTAAACAACATTGTACCCATATTAATTTTCTTTAAAAACAACTAGAAAAAAACATATGACCCAAAAAAAAATAAAAAAACAAACAAACAAAAGACATATTTGCATATGTAAACTAAGAAACCTAGCTACCGAAAATTTTCATTTTTTTTTTCTTTTTTTCTTTTTTTTTTTTCATCCATAGGACCTGAGAATTGCACCACAAAAGGTGCACATAATAGCCTTCCATTTTCTCCAATAAAACGGAACATAACAAAACCGGGTTTCCGTTTTCAAGTCGGCAACCCGTGCTCCGCCTCCGCACCGCGAACATATACCCGCCGCCGGTTTTGTTCTCCTCACCACCCTCTTCTGATCCACCAGAAAGCAAAATAGAACCATACCTGAATCTTCCTGTTCAAATCTCCTTCGACTTGTTGGAGTGCCGAGAATTTTGTCGTCTTCTCCTTTTCTTTTTCCAAGCTTTGTCTTCTTGCTTTGTGATGGGAGGGACCAGCGAGTATTTTTATACCCAAACTCTGGGTGCTAAAGCTCGAGCACTTCTGCTTGGGAGATGCCCGATATTTAGCAAAAAAGGAGGGTACAAAGCATGATTTATGGGCAGAGCTTCAGTAATGAGATTGTGATGCTGTAAATTAATATTGTTGGCAGTTGACTTTTCACCTGGAACATAGTTATACAGAATCCAATGGTTTCATGCCAAGTGGAGGAGGAAGAGTGCGAGGAGATCTGGGCCATCCACGCTGACTGACCGACCGGGAATCAAACCACTGCCACGTAAGCCGGGGTTGAATTGATGAGGCAACCAACAGCCGCGTTTGCTGCAAATGTCGAAGAGACGGAGAGATGGCATGTTTAATATGAGAAAACACCCGAGCATTAACTTTGCCACGGAATTTGCATTTGACGCAGTAGGTTAAAATCAACCAAAATTAAAATTCATATAATTTATTTAAATTAATAAAATAAAAATAAGATTTTTAAAAACCAACTGAAAATAAGAATTTATGAAATTCATTCTTAAAATTATTTATTTATTTATTTCTATTTAATTAATTTACAATAGAGAGAAAAAAAGAAATAATTTGTCACGTCCCAAACCGAGTTCGTGAGCAACCGCCCGCTACCCTGGATGTCGGTTGTATTTTTATAGAAAATCGGATAAAAACTCATCATATTTCAGAGGTCTCCCATATACAATTTGACCTGTATATTCAAAATCAACCTGTCAAATAAACTAATGATCATCCTAACCTCTCCAAAATTAACAAATCTCACCGCAAACATTCAGAATAACACAAGGCCATAAAATTTCTAGCAGTGCTAACCACAGACCTCTACTGTCATGTCCAACTAGAATATGAGCAGCCGCCATATCAAACGGTCATAAATATTTTTTTTATAAAATATACAGCAAATTTCTAAGTTAACATTTCAAATATTTACAAACGTTTCGATGCAAATGAAATGAGTTTACACGAGAGCTTCACAAATAAATATTCATTACTCATACAGTCATTTCATAAATATATACATGGCCAACTATGAACCTCAATATCAAGATCTCGTAAGGTCGAAATAACGTAAAAAACTCATCTTTCAAATTAAACTTAGAGCTCACTGTAGTAAATACTAAATCCACTGAAACTATCAAAACTTTTAGAATCTGTAACGTCGTTCTATCACAATAAACTTGTCTGAGAAAGGAGAAGAGAGGGGTGAGTATCATGGAAGATACCCAGTAAGTGAGGGGGGTTAATATCAAGTATAAATAGTGTAGGTGAACCATTGGAATGTCAAATAACATTTTTCGTAAGTAAAAATTCATAATTTGTAACGAAACATAATATGTGCCGAAATATGAACTCATTTAATAAATCACACGATATTATACATATATGCATCCGTATCAAACATCTTTTTTAGAAAATCCTAGGCTCCCATCCAAAACACTTCCGTCTCAAGTTGGCCGAAACCCAGACGAAAACCCGTCAAGGATTTTTTTCCATCATATTTCAAAACATACCCTATTCCTTGGCGTTGGGTCGTGTCCCACTAGGGTGTAAACGGATATAGCCCGACCTACCGCATAGGGAGACACGTCTGTCTCTCTTACTAAATATAATCCAATCCTCATCCACGTTGCCCTGTTGGGTCGCGCCGTGGGAGAAATGACTATAGCCATTAATCATGCACAAGAACAAATCATTTCGCAAACATCACATAACTAGCAGGCATCCAACCCGCATAGTTTATCAAAACATTTCAAATTCGTGTATCGATACATTTCATCAAATCATTTTAAATCAATATGTCAATGTAATAGTAGAGTAGAAAATATTTTAGCTCTCAAATAATTACACAATATTGATTCATTTCAAACCATGGATGCATGGTCATCGGAAGCATAAATTTACGACACTCCAAATGTCATAAAACAAATTTTGAAATTTAATACCACTCGTCGAGTCAATACATATCGAAAATATGTTTTATTACAAACACGACAGAAAAATAAGTTCACTATTTTATGTAAGAAATTAAGGTCTCACTTACTTTTTTAAAAAGGGTGGTCACTCCCTATTTTCAAAACAAATCCAATCTGATTTCTCGAGTCTCCCAAAAGATTTCCCTAATCAAATCATTACAATTTAATATCAAATAAAACCCTAATAAGAGATTTTCTATTTTTTTCCAATTTAATATAATCTTAATTTACACGATCTCCTTTTTAAATTCCCGTTACATCAATTTTGAATTATTTGGCTCACCAATGATCAAATTTCCAATATTTCTCATTTTTTTTTAATTTTTCTCGAATTTAACATATTTCAAAGTATATATATATAACTTCCGATACAAATTTCAATCTAAATTCGATAATATTTATTTCAAATGTTGAAAAGATTGCATTTCTCTCACCTAGAGTTTTCTTAGAGTGTAGACCTTCGTCCAAATGTCTCATTGATCACTTCAAAATCTGTAATACTCCGTATCATGACAAGATTTATTAGTTAGGTCATAAACATTTAGATTTGAATCAAAACCCTAACTTAATTACCTGCGCAGAGATTCGTGGGCTCGCGGGTCAGCAGGTTAGCAGGCTTGCAGGCTTGTAGGCTTGCGGGCCGCAGTGGGCTTCGCAGGCCACAATGGGCTCATGGGTTACGTAGGCTCGTGGGAAGGGGAAGAGGCAGAGAGAGAGAGAGAGAGAGAGAGAGAGAGAGAGAGATTAGGCAAAAAGCCCTAATCTGATTTGGGTGGGGGGTGCTGCATTTTGACTCAAAACGCAGCACTCATCTGTTGTTTTTTTTATATGTATATATATATATATATATATATATATATTATTTTATATTCATTTTATACTAAAATTCGCGAATACAATAAAATTTAAAATATACCAAAAATTCAATTTAAATACAAAAAAAATCAAAAATCAATATAAATAAATAAAAATTCTCTCCACACATATATATATTAACCGAAGAATATTTATATATATATATATATATATATTTTTCGAGAATAGTACACTATTACAGACACCGCAGTGTCGGTGTTACATAATTAATTCAGAAAGAAAATGAGCAAATCTACTATAAATGAGATAAATCCCTCTTTCCATCATCTTTTTTTTTTCTCTCACTCTTTTTTTGTTTTTGTTACAATAAGATGTAATCAAACGGGTTCGAATCAGGGAAGAGGGAATGTGTAACAATGAAAGCAGACAAGTGAAGGAGAAAAGAAGGTAACAGATAGGAAGTGAGTTGCAACGGTAGGAAGTTAGTGTAACCGAAACTAGTTAGGCAGTTAGATGGTTAGATTTGTAAATTATAATAAAAGGAGATATCAGTCATGAAATGGAGCAAGAAAAGACTTTCCATTCTGACAATCTCTTCTCGTTCTCTCTGCATTATTCTTCTTATTCTTCTTCTTCTTCTTCTTCTTCTTTTTCTTCTTCTTCTGTTCTCTTATCTCTTTCTCTCTCTATCTCTCTCTTTCCTCTCTCTTCTCTATCACTCTCTCTCGATATTCTCTTGAGCCCGCCTATCCCATCGTTGCAGACCCTTAACTCTACATTCCAAGAGACTACAGAACAGATTGCATCTTTTGAGCATTCATACCAGTAGCTCAGGTGGACTCACAAAGCTTGCCTAAGTCGACTTTAGAGAAGACTTGTGACAAAATTGGTATCAGAGCTACTCTATCCTCGGCAGAACCGTAAGCATGGCTGAAGGTACCAGATTTAAAGCCATCGAAGAACAGTTGAAGAAACAAGATATGAAGTTTCTTGAAACTCAAATAGAGATAGAGCGCAAAATAGAAGTACAGTCCTAAAGATTTGAAGCGCAATCGCAGAGATTAGACGCCAGATTGAAGCCCTTGCCAGTGACATGGATAAGAAATTTTGTGCAATTATGCACATGTTGAATAAGGACAAGGATGAGTCAGAAGCAGAAAGAATGATTAACACCCCACTACTTCCAACTCCTAATGAGGGAAGATTCAGAAGTGGGTCAAGAACTTCTTTGTTCAAAAAAGATGTCAGCGGAAAAACCCACTTACCACACCCACCAAAAATGGATCTTCCAACGTTTAAGGGGGATAATTCTCGAATATGGCTAAGGAAGTGTTTCAATTTCTTTAAAGCATACCAAGTACCAAACTGTAATTGGGTGGATGCCACTGAAATGTACTTAGATGGGAGAGCTAAAATTTGGTTTCAAGGGTTGAAGACAGCAAAGAAGGAAGTGAGCTGGGAGGATTTTTCTCATCTTTTCTGTCAAAGATTTGAAGATAAAGGTGCTCAAGATGTGGTGGAGGAATTCAATAAACTATATCAGCAAGGTTCCATGGCAGACTACCAAGAAAAATTTAAAGAAATGTGGTCTCTTATACTACAGGTGAATCCTAAACTACATGAGACTTACTTTGTGTCAAGTTTTATTAGTAGACTTAAAGAAGAAATTAAGCCTATTCTAAGAATGTTCAAACCAAAGACTATTGCATGCATTCGAAATTGCTTCTTTGCAAGAGTAGTTCCTAGAACTAAGTAAGCCCAAGAAAACTGGTATGAGCAGGAGTTGGGATTATGGTGATGAAGTAAAGAAGAGTAGGAGTATAATAGTCCCCAATAATGGTAATAAAACTCCCAAAATATCTCCACAGGAGATACAATACCGTAGAACCAACAACCTCTGCTTCAAGTGTGGGGAGAAGTATATCCCTGGCCATCAATGCAAATTTAAACACTTAAATGTAATCATTGCAGTAGAGGAAGAAGAGGAAATGATAGGTGATGAAACGGGAGAGCAAGATCAAAAAATTGGAGAGACTTTTGATGTGTCCCTTTGTATTTTTTCTAATTCCTTAGATAAAAAAACTATAATCCTTCAAGGAGAACTGAGAGGAGTAACCATTTACATACTAGTAGATACATGGAGCTTGAATAGTTTTATCAATAAAAGGTTGGTAGAGAGACTGGAGATGCAAACAGAAAAGGATGAACGACTGCAGGTAGTGCTAGTAGATAGTAGTAGAGTAAGTAGCAACACCAAAATCAGAGGAGTTAAGTGGAGCATCTAAGGACACTATTTCTCTTTTGATTTAAAGGTCTTATCCTTAGGGGAGGACTTAATACTTAGGGTGGATTGAATGTATAATTTCAGTCCTTTAACTTTTGATTTCCAGACTTTGCAAGTTAAGCTAGCAAGTGGTGAAGGTGAAATGGTATTAGTAGGAATAGTGAATGACCTAAAAATGAAACTAATTCATGGAAAAGATATCAAAAAATTTAGAACACAACAATTTCAAGGTTGTGGAAACATAAATATAACTGTAGAAGGTCAGCAATGTTCATTGCACCCATTTATTTCCACCCTTCTGCAGCATTATAAGGATGACTACCCACTTCACTACCTCCTGCAAGGTCTTGTGATCACTTAATACCTCTTAAACCTGAAGCTCAGCCCTTCAAGTTACATCCTTACAGATACCCACACTCTCAGAAATCTGAAATAGAAAGGTAGGTGCAAGAAATGCTCAATCAAGGACTGGTCAGACACAGCAACAGTCCTTTTGCTTTGCCAGACTTATTGGTGAAGAAGAAAGATAATTCCTAGAGGTTTTATGTGGACTATCGGCAGTTAAACAACATCACAATTAAGGACAGGTATCCCATTCCTAGCATAGATGAATTGTTGGACGAATTGCATGGTTCAAAGCTATTCTCCAAGATTGATCTTAGAGCTGGATATCACCAAATCGAAGTTAGACCCAAAGATACAGCCAAGATAACTTTTCAGACCTATCATGGACATTTCGAGTTTCTGGTGATGCCTTTTGGTTTCACAAATACTCCAACAACATTCCAAGCATTGATGAACCAGATATTCCAACAATATCTTAAGAAATTTGTGTTGGTCTTCTTTGATGATATCCTAATCTATAGCCTTGATCTGCACTCTCGTACACAACATCTGAATATGGTTCTTTTAATTGTAAGGTAGCACCAATTATATGCCAAACACTCTAAGTGCTCTTTTGGCCAACCTCAGGTGGAGTACTTAGGACATATAGTAACAGAATCTGGTGTGAAGATGGATCCACAAAAGATTGAATGTATAGTCAACTGGTCTGCTCCAACAACGGTCAAAGCCTTGCGGGATTTCTTGGGTTTAACAGGTTATTACAGAAGGTTTATCAAGGGGTATGGGATCCTAACAAAGCCCCTCACTGACCTTCTTAAGAAAGATAATTTTAGATGGCATGAAGAAGCCGATCGAGCCTTCCAACAACTCAAGACAGTCATGTGTTCAGCACCTGTCATGAGTAGGGCTGTTATGACACTCGGGTAGTGTCACGGGTACCCATGACACTACCCGGTCAAGGCTCGAGCTCGAGCTCGGGTCGAGCTCGAGCCCAAATAGTGTTGAGCCCGAAGGCTCGTCGGGCTACCCGATATTTATGAAATTACGTAAATGTCGTTCTTGTTATGTTTTGAGTTGTAAAACTTTGAAGGACGGAATAGTAATTTTGCTTTCATTTTTCTCCTTCGTCCGTTCCTTTCTCATTCCTCTCGATCTCTCAAGTCGCAAACCGAAAAGCTCTCTCCTCTCGCGGCGGTGACCTAACCCAGCAGAGCAGCGCCGCACAGCTTCGCCTCCCGCGGCCATCTTGTTTCTCATTCTTCTTGTGTTGTCCATCGTTGCAAGGGTTTTGCGCTCTCTCCTCTCGATTGAAAGGTAAAATCTCTCTTCTCTCTCTCTCTCTCTCTCTCTCTCTCTCTCTCTCTCTCTGTGTCTAGGGTTTCTACGAGATTAGGGCTTTTGCGATTTTTTTACTTCTCTCTTAGAGTTTTGATGATTTCTTGGTTGATTTGTTCTTCTCACACCGTGATGTAACTTTCAAGTCTTCAATAAAGATCAGTGAAGTGCGATTGTTCTTTGTCGATGTCGCCATCGCTAGTTGCCACTGCAACAGAAGGTAAACTCTCTCTCTCTCTCTCTCACAGTTACTTAGTCTAGGTTTTAAATTCTTAGTCTAGGTAAACTCTGTCTAGGGTTTCTGAAAATCATCGAGTGGTGAGAGTTAGGGATTTTTTGATTTATTTGATTTATTTGATTTACAACTAAAACAGTCTAATCATATTGTCGAACCATCCTCATGTAGGCGAAAGATCAATATAAATATTGATATCCTTACTTGATCAAAAACAGCTTACATGGCGAATGTCAGATAAGGACCCTTTTCCCAAGGATGCTGATGTGCCTGTGAAATCCAAAACATCATCTATAAGTTAATATGCTAGTCCCTGGAAAAGAATTTAGAGCTGTATCAATGAACCTAAAATATAGAGATAAATCAAACTCAAAAGAAGAAAGCAACATGTAGTTATCTTTCATTGTAACTAATAACAAGCAATTTACCCCATTTTTCTGAGAAGGTTCAAGGAAATGTTAAAATTGCAAGAGTGGGAGCATTACACTTATCCATTGAGGACAAAATTTTGGGAGTTTGACCTAACTAATATTCTTATGCTGAAAGAACTTTTTATGTCAATCACAACAATTACTTTCAAGGAAAATAATAGAGGCATTAGTATTATGTTTTAAAAGAACATTCTGTAGCCTAAATTGAGCATATACAGCAGATGCAACTTACAAACCATCAAGTTTCCTAGCAAAAGCATTATATGTTTTCCTAACAACAAACGCAAAGTGAATTTCAAGAGAAAGACGGACCAGATTCTTTCCATACTCATATGCAAGTGTTGACACTTATACAGTTTGCCCAGCTAGTTGGGCAACTGCCTTACAGCTGTGTGATATCAATGATGTTGTTTTGGGAGTTTAACCTAGCTAATATTCTTATGCTAAAAGAACTTTTTATGTCAATCACAGCAATTAGTTTCAAGGAAAATAACAGAGGCATTAGTATTGTGTTTTAAAAGAACATTCTGTAGCCTAAATTGAGCATATACAGCAGATGCAACTTACAAACCATCAAGTTTCCTACCAAAAGCATTATATGTTTTCCTAACAACAAACGCAAGTGAATTTCAAGAGAAAGACGGACCAGATTCTTTCCATACTCATATGCAAGTGTTGACACTTTTGCAGTTTGCCCAGCTAGTTGGGCAACTGCCTTGCAACTGTGTGATATCAATGATGCTATTTTATAGTATGTCTTCTGCAAATAATATTCCATGCTGCAACCATAAGAAATGGTATTCACTTGGTTAAAACAAAAGGCACCGTACAACAGGACAAACAACATGAGCATTAGGTGCTTATAACACTTCTTGGGGGCTCCCAAGTCCCAAGTCCAATTTCTATTGCATTCAGGCAGTGTTTTAGATTTAGAGAGCAATATCAACTCTCGACTAGGTTGTGCACTGCACACAAGTCCAAACCCACCAATAGTGAATTGTCATGTTATGGCAATCAAACCCAGTTGTACAAATAAAACCCCCAACATTAGAATCACCGTTATAACAATATCCCATTCAAGCATTACACCCAATAGGAAGTCATGACATACTACATGCTTTTGTGACACCCAATAAACTTGTTTTCTTATTTTGTGACTGAACATTTTTACTACTTACAGTTTACATTCACCTTTTTTTTTCATATGGTTTTGTTGATGCTGCTGTTTGATAATTGTTTCTAATCAGGTTAGTATGAGTTCTGTGTTGGGTTTCGATTAATAAAAGGATGGATCCAAAAGCAAGCACAAGTAGTGGTAGGAAGAGAATGAGAAATGAATCTGAAAATATAGATCCAATTGAATTGTCGGTTGCCCCTATTATTGCTTCAACAGGTTCTACAATGCCTGTTGTTCAAGGAATACAAAATGTGCAAATCCCATGTCAAAGTACCGATGACACATCCATTCCGATGGAGGTACAAATTGAACAATGGAACAAGGAAATGGAGGAACAAGGACTCGGTGGTGAAAAAGAAGGAGATGATGATGATGTTGAAGGAGGGGATGGTAGTGAAATGCCAAATATACATATAGCTGAAGGTATAGAAGATGATCCTTTTGGGGAGCAGCAAAGGGACAAAAAATCATGAGTTTGGGAACACATTTCTCATGTTGGTCTTGTAGATGGTGTTGAGAAGGTTAAATGCAACCATTGTGATTCAAAATTGAAAGTGCATAAAACGAAGTCAACAAGCACCTATATTATACATCTAAAAAAATATCGACAGTTTGTGGGGAAAATGAGAAGTACACAATCCACTCTTATAAATTTTCAACCTATTGGAGGTGTCTCATCTTCTAAAGGCCCTCAAATTGTTTCGGCCAAGTTTGACATGCGGAGAATGAAAGAGGCAGCTGCACATTGGATTATGATGCATGAGCATCCATTTAGCATTGTGGAAGAGGAGGGGTTTAATCTAATGCAAAGGCGTGGGATGCCAGAATGGAAACCAATATCAAGACAAACGAGAAAAAATGATTGTATGTTGGTTTATGAAACTGAAAAGAAGAAGTTGAAAAATGTACTTGCAAATGTTGAAAAGATTAGTTTGACAACAGATCTTTGAAAATCAAAGACCCAAAAGATTGGGTACATGGTTGTAACAGGTCATTGGATTGACTCTGATTGGAAATTACATAAGAGGATAGTAAATTTTATCAATATTCCACCGCCGCATACGGGTAGAGAAATTACAGCCACTTTGTTTAAGTGTGCTAAGGAATGGAAAATTGAAAGTAAAGTTTACACTGTATCGGTTGACAATGCCTCTAGCAATGATATGACTATTACTATTATGAAAGAAGACTTTTCTAGCTATAGCAAGTTAATGTGTGATGGAAAGATTTTTCATGTACGATACTGTGCGCATATTTTGAACTTGTTGGTTCAAGATGGGCTTGGAGAGATTCGTGATATTGTTGATAAAATAAGGGATACGGTTGATTATATCAACCGCTCAGAAGTCAAGGTCATAATGTTTTCCGAATGTGTAGCTGAAAGAAATTTGGTTGGTCCTGGAAAAAAATTGATTAATGATTATAAGACCCGTTGGAATTCAACATTTGATATGCTGAGATGCGCTTATGATTTTCGTGTTGTTTTTCCTCGTTTTAAAGAGCAAGATCTCAGATATATTTATTGTCCAACAGTGGAGGATTGAGAGAAAGTTGATAAGGTTTGCAAGGTGCTTGAATATTTTAAATCTGCTACATTGCTTGTTTCTAGGACTGACTATCCGACAGCAAATTTATTCCTCAAGGAAGTGGGTTCGATAAAGAGGACGTTGGATGAAAAAGTTTATGATTCTGATGATTTTATTGTAAGAATGGTGGAAAAAATGAAAGTCAAATTTGATAAATATTTGGGCGAAGTGAATTTGCTTATGGCAGTAGCTACTGTCCTTGACCCTACGAAGAAACTAATTGTTGTTGAATATTATTATGAACTCATGGTTGGAGAAGATGTAGCCAACCAGTATGCTAGCGAGGTGAGAAATGTGTTGTATAAACTGTATGATGAATATGCCTCGGCGGAATCCTTGCACGGCAAAGACCCAACTTCATCATCCCATGTGAGTTCTTCTACTCAGAGATCAGAATTTTCACGTAATACTGATGCTGGACTTGAGGATTTTGTTAGGAGAAAATTTGGTACACGTCCTCAAATCAATGAATTAGATAATTATTTGGCCAAACGTCCTGAAACAAAATCAGATAAGGATGAGAGTTTGGAGTGGTGGAATGTCAATAGGATTACTTACAAAGTTTTATCTCAGATGGTTCGAGACATACTAGCCATTTCTCTTAGTACAGTAGCATCGGAGGCTGCATTTAGTGCAGGAAAGCGGGTGATAGACACATATCGTGGTTCTTTGGCTCCAGAAACGGTTCAGGCGCTCATGTGCGGAGGAGATTGGCTACGGAAATTTTATGGGATTAAAAAGAAAACAAAGGTAAGTATTTATTTTTTAAAATAATTAATATATATTTTGCTGATATATATTGTTTTAAATTTTTGTTAAACAATTTCATTATATTAAATTTTATATATATATGTTGCTAATATATTGATTTTTATTAGACGCAGCAAGATATCATTGTGGTGAAGGAAATTCCGCTTGTACGTCCAACAAAAAGTAAGTAAATAATCGTATCAACATCTTTATTGGCATAATTTTATTTCATAACACTTATTACTCGAGTAGATTGAGGTGTTGAGTATTGTTGTTGCTGTTGGGAAAGATTTATTTTCCGAATATTACTGTTGGTGAGTGTTGGAGGATGCTATTGGTTTGTTGTTGGAGGATGTTGATGTTGATGTTGCTGTTGGGATTTGACATATTTTTATTCGAAATGACTGTTATAAATGTAATATGTAATTAGTTTTGATTTATATGATTGGACACTTATGTGGTTGGATTTATTAGGTAGTTGTTATGGATTTTATTTAATTTTTGCATGGTTGCAAACAAGATTATGATTAAACTCAATTAGAATTTGAAACTCAATTAGGATTTGAATTTTATTTAATTTTATAAACAGGTATGGATTTGGAATGTTCAAAAAACAGGGGAGATTCTGTCAGTTTTGAAATTAGGAATTTATGCAATTATGAAGTTAGGCAAAATTTTGCCCATTTTACAGAGAACTTCAATTTGCCCAGCAAAGAATCAAATTTTGAAGCACAATCTGTTAATCATGAGCTCAGGTAATCCTGGGTTCGAGCTCGGGTTCGGGCTTTGGTGTCATCTCGGGCTCGAGCATAGGTTTCATGTAGAGCTTGGTCTCGGGCTTATGTATCATGTCGAGCTCGGTCTCGGGCTCGGGCTCATTTAGATCTCAACAAGCTCGTGACACTCGAGCTCAAGCTCCTCGATAACACTTCGAGTCGAGCTCGAGCTCGAGTTCGAGCTCACCTATACTACATCGAGCTCGAGCTCGGGTATTGTGCTACCCGAGCTCGACTCGAGTGTCATAACACCCCTAATCATGAGGCTGCCTAATTTTTCTAAATCCTTTGTATTGGAAACTGATGCTTGTACTAAAGGATGGGGGGCTGTGCTGATGCAAGATGGGCAACCAATTGCTTACCTAAGCAAGGCTTTGGGAACTAAGAGCTAGAGACTATCCATTTATGAAAAAGAATTGATGGTTGTTGTTATGGCTGTCACCAAATGGAGGCGCTACTTGTTAGGCTATCATTTCATCATAAGGACAGACCATCAAAACTTGAAATACTTACTGGAACAAAGGCTTACAAATTACCTACAACATAAATGGCTTACTAAGCTTCAAGGATTGGATTATGAAATCCAATATAAGAAAGGTTCAGAAAATAGAGCTGCTAATGCCTTGTCAAGGAAAGCAATGTTTACAGAAGAGCAAAAAGAAGGCCTGCTGATGACCACTTCTGTGGTTCGACCTCAGTGGATAGAGGAAATCATTCAGCGTTATGGAACTGATGAAGACTGCAATCCTTGAAAGCACAGTTAGTTATTGGACAAGAGAAGAATTCAGAATATACACTGCAAGGAGGACTTCTTAAATTTAGAAAGAAGTTGTTTATGGGAAAAGGAACTCAATTGAGGAATAGAATCATAGAGCAAATGCACAACTCTGCTTTGGGTGGGCATTCAAGACAGAATGGGACCTTGCAGAGGATTAAATCTGTATTTTTTTGGCCTACAATGAGAGCAGATTGCATAAAATATGTGAGGGAATGTGATACTTGCCAAAGAAATAAACATGAATATATGAGCTACCCTGGACTACTTCAATCACTACCTATACCTTCACAAGCATGGGTTAAATCAGCATGGACTTCATAGAAGGACTTCCTGAGTCTAACGAGCATGATACTATCCTGGTAATCATCGATAAGCTCACCAAATTTGGTCACTTCATTGCACTGTAACATCTTTACATTGCCTTAAAGGTAACTCAGGTGTTTGTTGATAATGTGTTCAAGTTGCATGGTCTTCCAGAAGCCATAATTTCTGATCGGGATAAAGTCTTTACCAGTCTGTTTTGGCAAGAATTGTTCAAACTAGTAGGGACCCAACTGAAGCTAAGTAGTACTTACCACCCTCAAACAGATGGGCAAAGTGAGAGGCTTAACCAATATCTTGAATGTTACCTAAGATGCATGATCTCTGACAGGCCAAGACAATAGTATTTTTGGTTGAGTATGGCAGAATGGTGGTACAACACCAGTTATCACTCAAGCATAAAGATGACTCCATTTGAAACCCTATATGGGTACCAACCTAAATCCATTCCCATGGGACCCTATTTAGAAACTACTACACCAGCAGCCGCAGCAAGCTTCGTTGAGAATTCTACATGATCATTTAACTGATGCTCAGAATAGAATGAAGGTTGCTGCAGATAAGAACAGAACTGAAAGGGAGTTTTAGATAAGTGATTTCGTTTACCTCAAGCTGCAGCCTTATAAGCAACATTCGGTTGAATTGAGGAAATAGCTGAAATTGTCTTCAAAGTACTATGGACTTTTTCCAGTTATAGCAAAGGTTGGACAAATGGCTTACAAGCTGCAATTGCCTTCAGAGTCCAAAATACACCCAGTATTTCATATCTCCTTGCTCAAAAAGAAGATTGGCACTACTCAAAGTGTGATGCCTCATCTGCCTAGGGTGGGAGCTGATGGACAGGCTTTGGTTAAACCAGAAGCTATTCTGAAGAGAAGAGTGGTTTTGCGAAATAACATGCCAGTCAACCAATGGCTTATTAGATGGTTGAATTTAAGTCCAAAATAGTCAACGTGGGAGGATACGAACTTCATCAGGTCTCAGTTTCCAAATTTCAGTCCTTGAGATCAAGGATTTCAAAAGGGGGAAGTAATTGTAACAATGAAAGCAGACAAGTGAACGAGAAAAGAAGGTAAAAGATAGGAAGTGAGTTGCAATTGTAGGAAGTTAGTATAACTGAAACTAGTTAGGCAGTTAGATCGTTAGATTTGTACATTGTAATAAAAGGAGATATCAGTCATGAAAGGGAGCAAGAAAAGACTTTCTATTCTGACAATCTCTTCTCGTTCTCTTTGCCTTGTTCTTCTTCTTCTCCTTCTTCTTTTTCTTCTGTTCTCTTATCTCTTTCTCCTCTCTATCTCTCTATTTCCTCTCTCTTCTCTATCACTCTCTCTCGATATTCTCTTGAGCCCACCTATCCCATCGTTGTAGACTCTTAACTCTACATTCCAGGAGACTACAGAACAGATTCCATCTTCTGAGCATTCATACCAGAAGCTCAGGTCGACTCACAAAGCTTGCCTAAGTCGACTCTAGAGAAGACCGGTGACAGGATGGAAAGGGGAGGTTCTACTACTTGCTGTCCCTGAGGGACCACTTCCTTCTTGATCTATGGTCTTTTATTTTTTTCGTAGATTTCTCTTTGTCTATATGTATATGTATATATATATATATATATATATATATCTTTTTCTCCAAATCGATTTCACAATATCCAACTTGATCATTCTAAAACCTATCAGATGGGAAGAAATAACCCTTCTAAATATTGGATACTGGAAGGAGCGGTTCAACAAAAAATAAACAATGATATTCCAGAACAAAATACTAAAATAAAACAAATAACACAATATACAGATAGTAATGTAAAAATAAGTTTTGATAGACCATTTTATACTTCTAGGTTTTCGGATACATCAACGATATCCTCCGAATATATAAATCTGGAAAGAATTTCAAAATTACTATCAATTATAAATTTTCATAGTAAAAGCTCAAAAAAAACTTTCGAGGTATTCGATTTCAGATATTCTAACCACTTCTCTTAAAAACATAAATTTGGGAAATACAAAAAATATGAAGTTATATATATATATATATATATATATTTTTATTTTTTCATTGTCGATTTCTAAACTTCACACGATTAATTCGGTTCAAATATTATGCAGTCCATTTCAGAGATCGACTCTTTTTAATTTCTTTTTTATCATTTTTAAGATTTGAACACAAACGTTCCGTTTAAGAAGAGGACAGATTAATTTCTCTTTCTCTCGTCTGTCTATCGATAATGAAAGAATACATCGAGAATAAATGAGAAAAAGAGAAAAGACATGCCTGTGGCCATTAAAGGTGAACAAGAAAGGTAGAGGTTGCCTTATCGCCAACGAAACAAAGACAGTGAGGAACAAGTAGAAAGACAATGATATTTTCATCCCATTAAAATATGTGAATATGGGAAAATTTTTAATATAAAGAATCACAGATTGAAATCAAAATTTTTTAACAGTTCGACAAATGGAGGGAAGACTTTTCTTTTATCCCTGACTAAAATTACTTCTCATCTAGCATCCATATAGTACATTTTACCATTTGTAAATTAAATTAAATAACATGGGCTCTTTTGATTCTCATTCCGAATAAAATAAATTAAATAATCCTTCGATAAGAATAAAATTATAAATTATACGCCGTTACTAACTAAAATAGAAAAGAAATCACAAAAATCTGTTTCCAAATGATTTCTCCATACAAAGATATTAAACTCCATAGGTACCATGTCACCTTCTTTGCAAATTGAACTTGAACAAAAGAACAAGTAACATCCAAACTTGTTTTCTATCTATGCTAAACCCATCACCCTTTTTTTTTTCTGGGATAAACATATTCGGTTTGAATATTTAGAAATTTGTAACAAAACAATCACAATATTGGCTCAATTTTGAGAATTATCTTCAAAAAGGAGATTTTCTATTTTTGGGTTGTCATCACAGTTTGGATACATCCCATGGGGGCATGGATGCATAGAAACACAAATTGCACTAAATTGTTCGATTTCATGCATCAAAATTTAGCAACTTATTTATGGAGATGATGGCATGTGATTAGTTTGTTGTTTGGTGAAATTAAATTTGATTGAACATTCATTTTTTGATGTTGAAAGTTAACAACATTTGGCTAAACATCACATGACTCATCTTAATGTAGATAGGAAATTGCAAGTTGTTTTGTGTCCTTGCATTCCATGTAGAATGAATATTAAAACAAAAGAAATAAACAAGGGTTGTGTTGACGTATCAACAAACGGTCGGTCCAATAGGATAAAATATTAAACCCCTTAATCCCTTAATCAAATTTTGAGTTGGAAATTTGGGAATAAAAAAAAAATTATGTTGGAAGAGTTGCTCCCTAAATAAGGAATCGATAGATACTTCAATTAGATTAATCAAAATATGATTTCGGATAAATTTATATAGATAGGCTTGTCCTGTGAGCGTTGTAATATGGATAACTAACTACTTGTCAATTTTAATTTCATAGACATTATGCACTATTTTTCCCAAAAATATCCCTATCCCTATTCCTATCCCTATTAAATGGTAATGTGACTCTCATATGCGCACTTGTCATTTGGCTCTCTTCAAAGTATATTTTAGAAGTGCTGAGAACCGAAGAAATCGACGATCGAACCAATCCGCGTTGGGCCTAGGAGGCTTGACAGGCTCCAAGTAGACACTAAGAGATTATTTTTAGGTGAATGACATTAAGAGATTATACTAACAATATCTTAGGACAAAACTTAACTAGACATTTTAATACAAATAAAAAATTTATAGTAATTTTTGGAATGAATATAAATTAAATATAAATATATGTTAAAATATTTATTCAACTCTATCAGTGAGCCAATTTTGAAAACAACTTAATTCAACTTTTACAATCCATCCCACACAAAAACAATGATTAAAGGGCAGAGTTTAAAACTTCCTATTGTTTTCTAAGTTTGTTTCTTTTCTTCTTCTTCTTCTCTCTCTCTCTCAGCCTAGTCCGCAATGGGATAGCCTTATAGTCATAATTCTCTCAATCAACTGTGTAATCCAGAATTTAAATCTCGTGTGTAACTCAAAAAAAAAAAAAATTGGGCCTAAGCCCATACCCCTTAACCAAACGAACTTGACCCAAGCCCTGAAGGTCACCAAGTAGAATAGAATAGAGACCAGAAGGGCAAGAGGGTTATCAAAAACCAGGATGGACATCGATGATGTCGGCCTTCACTAAGAGTGATATGTTTGAGGAGGCTTTAGGTTTCTTTTACCTGATGCAATGCAATTATGAGTTGATGCCTGACAGTTTCACATTTGGTTCAGTCTTGACACCTTGTGGAAATTTAAGTAGGTTGAGACAAGGTAAAGTGGTGCATGCTAAGGTTATTTTGGCTGCATTTCATGGAAATGTAGTCGTTGAGAGTAGCCTTGTGGATATGTATTCGAATTGTGGATTGGTTCTTGAAGCTCAAAGAATTTTTGATAGAATGCCCAGAAAGAATGGTTGTCTCTTGCCTGCCCATGGATTCAGCAGCAGTTCGAAAGGTTGACCTATTCGGGAATCTCCGAATCTGTGCTTATTTTCAACTCCCCAAAGCAATTCGTGGAGTTTCTTGGTGTGCATTGCTGGGAGGCTACTGCCAAATCAAAGACTATGAATCTGTTGTTCGGATTTTCAGATTGATGGAAGATGTTGACCTCTATAGCTTTGGAACAATACTTCGCGCTTGTGCTGGTTTGGCAGCTGTAAGAGAAGGAAAAGAGGCTCACTGCCAGTATCTAAGAAGAGGGGGTTGGAGAGATGTTGTCGTGGAATCAGCTGTGGTTGATCTTTATGCAAAATGTGGTTGCGTTGATTTTGCACAAAGAGTTTTCAGTAAGATGTCAACTCGAAATTTAATAACCTGAAACTCTATGATTAGAGGGCTAGCTCAAAATGGTAGAGGTGTACAAGCTGTTAAATTTTTTGATGAAATGATCGAGGAAGGGATTAGACCTGATTATATTAGTTTCATCGGAGTGCATTTCGCTTGCAGCATACAGGCTTGGTTTAGAAAGGTAGAGAATATTTTGCATTAATGACTCAGAAGTATGAGATCAAACCAGGAATCGAGCACTACAATTGCGTGGTTGACCTTCTCGGTCAGGCAGGGCTACTAGAAGAAGCTGAAAATTTGATACTGAATGCAGATTACAAGGATTCGGCCCCTTGTGAAGTTCTTCTTGGTGCCTGCACCACAAGTACTTACCCTGTTGTTGCTGAACGCATTGCAAGAACACTGATGGAACTGGAACCTGATAAATATCTAACTTATGTTTATTTTGCTAACTTGTATAGATCAATTGATCTGTGGAACGATGCTTTCGAAATTAGAAAATTAAAGACCAACAGAAAGGTGAAGAAGATGCCTGGTAAAAGCTGGATTATTTAGGCAAATTGGGCAAATTGAACATATGTCTTTGTTAAATTGGACAAATTGTTATCTGAAGACTAGGCAGACTGAATTCAAGATTATAGGAAAATTTGGGTTCCTGTTTGTGCATATATGGCCCTATAATAGGCGTGTCTGAAACCACTGCACACCAATGTTGGAATGAACAGAGAGGTTAGATCATTGTCTGACTTAGTTAAAACGATCTAAAAGAAATTAATGCAAGTTAAAATTAGCATCTACACCTCTTGTTAAGTGAGTTGTTGCTCTCTCACTGTGGGTGAAACCAGTATGGAGTTCTTGCAGTATATTTAGGTTTCCTCAAAAAGAAAGCTAAAAACTGTATCTCCATAATGTTCTCATCTGTAAGCTTGCTTGCAATCAATACAAATGTTTGTGAACACAATTTTGAATCAATGTAGAACACCAGTAATAAAGATAGAATTTTTTAAGAACAGGTTTCTGAAGATTCAGATCTATTTGCCTAGACCTCCAGCTTATTTGTGGATTACAAACAGATACCTAGAACAAGATTTGTCAGTATGTGTTTTCTATTGTTATTAAGAGTATTAGTCTTTTTTTTTTTTTTTTTTGAAGTAAGCTTAAACTATTTCTTCACTTATGTACCATTATTGATTTTTTTTCCCCACCATTTTTGTTCTGTGTGATGGAGACATAGGATGATGATATCAATGTAGTTTCATTGTTCGGAGTCTCAAAATTCTTTTACAGATTACCTTAAGTGTCAAGAGGATGGAATTGACTTCAATGGACAATTGTAGACCGTCTGTGCACCTTGCCTGGAGTAAATTGTTAAAATAAGATAACATCAGAGAAGTCAGATATTGTTGCACTGTTCTGTGGTGGAAGAGTTCGTATTCCTAGTTATAGACCACCTAGCGAAATCCGATGAAAATCCTATATACTTTCCTTGGTTCTGTGTTCAGTCATCAATGTTCAAGCATTTAGAAAAACCTAGGTGTTATAGTCACATCAGAGAAGAAACTCTGAATTTTGTGTTAATCCTAGTAATGCTTGTTCTTTACAGGACAATCTATTCAGCAAGATTGAAACATTCAAGCATGAACCTTGGGGATCTGCTTGAAGGAGCCCATCAAACTATTACCTGCAGCCAACACACTGGTCATGCTATGGATTTACTTGGGTAGGCTAGAAACTGGAGGGATAAACAAAATTGAATGCATAGTTAGAGGACAAGGCGCCCGGGGGGGGGGTGAAGAAATAACATTTCAGCTCGTCTCATCAAACAAGGGAGGTGAGTGGTACATGAAAAATTGATAACATCATTGTGATAAACAAAATCTGGTAAGCCATGAATATTAATTAGATTTTACCAATATGAATTTCTGCGTGCATGTTGCCTCTGTGATCCTTCCATGGATGCCAACTTCTGAAGCCTAATTTGTTCCTTGAATTTCGCTATAAACTCACCAGCCTTCTTGTCAACTTCATAAGCCTCAGGTACTGCACTGCTTATGGTAGTTGAAGCAACTTCATCTTCATCATCACCATCATCTTCTTGATCATGTATATGTTCTTCTGAGTCCGAGTCTGAGCTAACTTTCATATTATCAACCTCACTGCCTGACTCCTCTGAATCCATAAAACCATCTGATTTGTCTTGCTTCTGGTTTCTACTATTTGTTTGTTGCTGCATGTGGAAGTGCTTGTCAACATTTTGTCTTCTCCTATCATCTTCAATTGATGCTGCTTCTGATTCACTAGGCACCTTTCCAACCTGTACGCTTCCTCTAATTGTTCTAACTGATTTTCCTTTTGACACCGACTTAACCAATTCTGGTGGGATTTTCTCATCAGACTTTGAAGAGCCGAGACTTTTTGCTTGTACATTCTCTTCTCTTTCCCTACTTGACATCTTCAAATTGCCTTCATTGCTCCTTCTAGTTTTGTTCTCCAAAAGAGGCCCATCACCAAATTGGCTAGAGTTTAATGCACTTGATGAACTTTGAGTTGTTGAAGCTGAAGAATCTAAAACAGAAGATCCATCGAATCTATTTTGCCTACTATAATTTTCAAATACTGATTCATGGAAACTAGGAGAGGTCTTGTGAGGTGAAGTAGAGTCACAATTGGTTGTGGAGAGTGTTAGCAGAGAACGGAATGAGTAGGACCTCAGCCGGTGGGATTCAGATTCCATATTGGAATTGGAGTTGTAACGCATTGAAGAACTAAAACCACACGCTTCAGTTCTGTTAATTCTACTTGTTTTACTCAAATCTTCAAATATTGAACCTTGCAAATTGGGAGAGACCATGTGAGGTGAAGATTTAGAACTGTTTGGAGAAGCGAATGTGGGTGGAGCATGGGAAGAACCAGATTTGAGCGGGTTGAATTCAGATTCCATACTTGATGGGGAATTGGAGTTGAAACTGAATCCACCAACTTCATTAAATTCCATCATACCAGTCCTTGAACTCCATGATATTGGAGAAGGTACACCACTGTTTTCACTCGACTCTTCCAAATCAACACCCAAATCTCCAATTCTTCCGTTTCTGATTTTTCCAAACCCTTGGGAAGAAGAAAAGCCATTCAGATCCAAATCACTACTATTTACGATTTTGGATTTTCTCAAGCTCCTAACAGGCAATCCTAAAGGTTTATCATCACTATTCTCGAAGCTTGCATTTTGATGAACAGCCGCAGACTCATTGTACAAAGACCTGGAATTCCTAGGGGATATCACATTTGTCCCATCAAATCTAAATGTGGTTTCGAACCCATCTTCAGAATTTGCAGAAGCTTGAAAAATTCTTGACAAATAAATCTGTGCATTGTCATACTTGGAGTGAGTATGACTCTCAATGTTGATATCATCATTTCTCCAACTGAATATGCCATAGCAGACAGCAATGCCGACGAAGAGAAGGTGAAGAAGCTCCCAGCTCCTGTTGGGTATGGAGAGGCTGACAAAGTCTGGAGCTTGAGATGGAAACAGCGTGAGTAGAACAAGGACAAAGAGAACTGTGATGGATTTGCAGATGAAGTTTCTGTAGAAATTGCTACTCTTTATGGGAATATGTTGAGTTGGGGAATTCAAGTCTGGAATTGGATGTCGGGGTTTCCTGTAAGTTTTAGGATCTGACATTGTTGAATGGTAACTGTTTGGGGGGAGAGAGAGAGAGAGCAGGGGTGGAAGGGAAGATGGGAATAGTTGAGAAAGGAAGACTTAGAAGGGAAGAAAAAATGGTGGGGTAGAGAGAGGAAAGGTGGAAAAGTGAGAAAGAAGGTGAAGATTTTCAAAATGGGGGGGGGGAAGAGAGAGAGAGAGAGAGTTAAAGTTGGGAAGGAGTGAGGATTTCAACGTTCAATAATGAGTGGTTACTTTAGACCACATTACTAAACAAACCCTCATTTTAAGAAAGTAAAAGTTATTTATGTATTGCGAATATCGGTTTATTCAAATCAACTTGTAACTTTTACAAATGTACCGAATTAGGAATTGATGATGCGAGTTAATAAATGAGAGAAACAATATTTTATGTAGATGGTATGGATGCAATAGAACTAATGGAGTGTCTTGATTATCTTCTGGCAGAAAAGGGAAATTGTTTGAAGTATTGGTAGCTAATATGGTCCAGACAAAAGCAGCATCAAGTTGGAGTCAGAATATGGCAACCGCATCCAACCTTGTTTCAGAATCAACAGTAACTTGCATAGTACACCAAAGTCCAAGGCAACGATTTGGCCAAAGAAAAAGTGAATTCGGAGAGAACCGTTGTTTGAGTGGTATCTCTGAACTTTCACATTTCTTACAGATCCCCATCAGTAATGATGATAATGGTGATGATGAAAGTTTCACATCAATACCTAACTTTACTTGATCAGGCAAAATGAGATTAAACTCTTTATTCTGATAAAAATCATCAGGAACCTATTTTTCTACATCAATATAAACGACCGCTTCGACCACAATGTCCATCTGAATAACCATTTCATGGTACTAAAAAAACCTTTACAGCAGTCAAAAGGGATACCAAAAATATATTCTACAATTATAAAATGCTATAAACACATCTTAATAGTGGCCAGAATTGGTCACAGCTTCTCCTGGTTGAGAGAAACCCCAAGCCTGGTCACGAAAAATTTTCCTCCTACAGCTAGAGGTTCCTGATCTCTGCAGAAACATCACTAACAAGTTTGAACAAAAGGGTTTAAGAAAAAGGGAAAAAATTTAAGGCACTGCATTCCTGCTCGGGGAATAAATTTTGGATAGATGGTTCACAATGTCTACAATGGTGGCATTTTGCAGAAGGCACACTATAGTGCTGCCATTATACCCCTCCTTATACCCTCGCGCTTCATTTCTGCCTCCTTGCCACTACCTCTGAAGTACATATAGACTTGCTGCAGATAATCAACAATGAATACAGAGGTCATGAGAAGAAACCTCATGCAAGAAGGCAACAGAAAAATAACCAAAATGCTGGACACTTTATCGAACCTGAATAACCCAGATGCTGAGAAGTGATTCAACCACGAAAAATCCAAATCCAACAAGGTAGAAGATCTGCAAGTAAGAGTGAGTTAAGGGCTTAGGCACAAAACAAATGATGCTATGAAGCCTAGACAAAATATTATTTGTTGGAATTCCACACATCCATCTTCTCTCAATAGGCCATCCATAGCTATTAATAAATAAGAGTTTACGATGATTCAAAATTATTAGAGAATATATTATATACCAAAATCAAATCAATAATTAATTTGATTTTGATACATATTTAGCTTTCCATATTTTTATATTTATAATAATTGTTTCTATATTTGTATCAATTAATTTTCTATATAGATGCAATTTATTATAATAATTTATTGAAACAATTGAAAATTATGTTTCATATTATTATTTCCCCCCATCTCTCACATGGTACCACAACCATATTCATTTATCTCTATTTCTATTATTCATATTATTATTATTATTATTTTATTTTCTATTTCTAACAAAAATATTTGTTTTTTTGTTCCCTTAATCCTATTAAGCATTACAATTAATTAAATATTTGTAGGAAGAAGAACTATCAACATTTAATTGAAAGAAAAAACACCCATTACTCATTAGTTCCATATTTTTCTCTCAAATCTACACATCATGTGGATGACACCAAAATTCTTTTAAAAAAAAAAATAAATAAAAATGCAAATAAGTAACTTTGTTCAAATCAATGATGCATAGATTAGACACGACATAATTTTCCGGGTATAAGCATCATGAATTAGATTGGAACAAGCATAAAAGTGTAAAGCTTTTAAACTCACCCCAACCATAGCATTGCTGGTCAAAATATCTAATGCAGGTAAAATTCCTCTGTCCCACAAAACAACTTAATTAGTTCAATATTAACAACACGAATTCAAACTTTTCTGGCCTCAACCACTTTACCACTTCTTTGATAGGAATGGTGATTAACAATGTATCAATATCACCAGTGGTGGAGATCATAGCAGATGAAAACTCACGTGAGAGACTTCCCTTCAAAAATGATAGGAGGAGCAACAGAAGCAAAGACAAAGAAGGCAATATGAATCTGTTGAGAAAGAACATAGTAAGCCATTTTCTTGATATGCTGAATCTCAAAGGCAGATCTATTGTCAAATCATGCAATTTGTAAAATGGAAGGAAAAAAAAAACAGAAAAAAAGAAAAAAAAAAAAACATAACAGAAAAGGACTTACAGGGTAGCAAAGGAAAAACAAGCCAAACTTAAGAGCACTGTCTGTCCTGCAAAAAAAAAAAAAAAAAAAAGTGGGCATATTCGTATTACTTAGCGTGATTTGAAGGAACTCATTGGAAAGGATAAACAAATTAATGAATAGAATATTGCATTTAAGGACTAGAGAAAAGTCCCCCGCCCCGCCCCCGCCCCCGCCCCCGCCCCTCCCTCCCTCCCAAGATTACCTCATAGCACGATAAAGTGGGCGGTACCACATCACATAGCCTGCCGGTACCCCTGATATGAAGTAGATTATGGAGAGAAACAAGATCTTTATACCTAGAATCGCAGAGAAGTTAAATACACTTGGGGAAGGCAGGAATATAAATAAAGGAACAAGAAGTTAGAGACCACATTACCTTCTCCATGAAGCCATGCTGTAAACACTGCAATAACATTCCACAGAAGACTTAGCACCAAGCCTGCACAACAAAATATTATGAAAATTCCCATGACATTATTTGCCCATATCTCCTCATCGGTAGCGAAAGGACTTTACAAAACAAAACATCTAAGCAATGCTTAGGATCAACTCTGCTTCACCTAAAACAACCTCACAACAGTGAACCTTGAAAAGATAGGCCTAATAAAAGAAACAGAGATGAAATGTGCATACCATGTCAATTTGACATGCATTCTGATGACAAGAAGAACATGAATAAGAAGAGAATGGTGTGCCAATGCCCTAGCCTAAGCCAAGTCTTAATTGGTAGTTGTTTTAGCTTCACCCTTTCATAAAGTGTTCGTCAGAAAAAAATGTCCCAAATTATACACTTTCATAATTTTTTTTAGGTATAACCAACCGATATCCCGAACCATATTTCGAGTAATCCAATCTGAGCATTATTGGGCTCACATTAAGAGAAAGCTCTCCCAACGTAATTTTTTTTATTCTCAAGTTTCGAACCTGAAACTTAGTTAAGGAACCTAACATCTTTACCCACTAGACTGACTATCCGTTAGTACTTCCATAATAGTTGTTCATCCTTAAATGATTATCATTCATAGGTGAGATGCCATTGCTTTAGCTTAATGTCAGCCTCCATTCCTTAATGGTGAACCAAGGGTAGTCAATTGAAAACAGTATATAGATGTGTGGGTCCATAAAGATTTTAGCATGGCATAAATCATCTAAATAATGAGTGACCATATACATGAACCAAGGGTAGTCAATTGAAAACAGTATTCCTTAATGTGGCATGATAAATATATCTAGGTTGATATTAGGAATTATCTTTGGAGTTAGGACTAATAAGTTCTAGACAGATAAGCATACCTTGTACATAATAAATATGCTGAGTTATATGAAGGTGATGAGACATCATAATGATGAAAAGACACAGCATCATGCTATATTGCACTAAATACACACAAATGAAGCTCTAAAAATTTGTGGGCAGGTTCAATTTTTAAGTTTGTATCGAGTTTGACTCTGTAATTTGTTTGTTTAGATTGAATTTTGATGGTATTTTTCTTGTTATCAGGACTTTGTCATCCTTGTTAATAAGAAATGGAGGAGATAAATGCATTAAAGCTATATCAAAGGGTAAAAGTAACGATCAAGTAGCCAATTTCCCTGATTTGGATGGGATGGGAGGAAGTCGGCTTACCTAACATTGTTGTAAATGCAACATACTGCAACTTTTGTAAATGAAGTGGAATCTCATTTGCAATATCATGATGAATAATAGGAAGAAATGGGGGCCAATTCTTGTCCTCTAATACAATTCCAGCTGCCAAACAAATGGTAGAATTCAGAATGTCATACATAATTGCAATAAATATGATTCTTTATTGAGTAGCCTTTCATTTCCAATAAAGTCCTCCATTTAATGCTTCTTTGCCTCCACAATACTAATATAATACAAGGATAAGACTTGGAATCATCCAACTCCAACAAAATATGAGTTCCGATACTTTCAATTTTTTCTGTCTCACCTATTTGGGCATCAAAATTGCTCAGGTAGCTGCAATTGCACTAGAAGCAGATCTTTGCAGCTTGAAATCAAGAAATCATAATGACAACAGGGAATAGGTTGGCAACATATATGTAATATAATACCTCGTGATATAGCCTCTTCCTTTCTTTTTAGTTCCTGCATAAAATTAGACAATTTTAATCAAAAATGTTGTTTGATCCCTTAAAAATTAATAACCCCACATCCTGAATTTGAAATGATAACCGTAAATACATATTGTACTTCGATCACTATTATTAAATTCTGACATCTCCATTCTTTTTAAGTGGTCAACGTTGCGATAATAATGACCCAAAATTTCCAACAGTTAATGATATTTTGGTTGCTTAATGGATCACATCACCTAAACACAAGCCAAAGAACTAGAACACGCATAATCTTTAAGAAACGGGAGAAGGGAACAAACAGTAATAAACATGTGCAAAAGTCTCAAGTAGCTTTCCTATATCCGTATTACTGACCAGCTAAAACCTTAATTTGAAAATTCATCGAGTTCAAAAGGCTAGCCAGCTGAAGAATTCAGTTGGTGACAAAACCTACATACCTGTTCTCTTTTTTTCAACTCATCCTCTTTTGCTTGGAGTTCCTTTTCCTTCATTTTTAGGTCCTACATACAGATAAAGTTTTATTAGGTAGTAAACACTACTCTTTTGACCAAATCAGGAAGTAAACAAGATTAACCCACATCCTCCAGAATGTGATCTACCTTTGCATTATCAAGGGGAATATTAACAGTTGCACCAGGTTCAGGAGGAAGAGGTGAAAGCTTTGAGGCATTTGCAGGGTTCTGGTAATACCAGCAAAAATTTCATAAGATATATATCAAGGTCATAATCCCACAAAGTAAAAGGAGGCAGATAGAGCGAAGCACAAGTAAGTCTGTGCTAATGATTCATAGTTCTTTATAGGCATATTATTACATATTTACTGAAATATGTTACCGCACGAACAAAATGCGACAAAAAGAAGGCTATAACTTCATCAGAATTCAAATTGGAAGACAAGTTCTATCCTGTGCACGTAACCAAAATGTTTATAAAAACGAAAAAAATTTGGTTAGTACACAGTCCATGTCCTGCTTAAGCAAGATCTTACTGGTTTATGTGCTCAGCCCCCTACATTTTTTTTCCTTCAAAATGGAGGCAATTTTCCCCATACTCGGCCTGCCCACCCTGCCGTGGATGTGCCCTATTTTGATATTGAAGGTCAGTTTTGGGGCAAAACATCTTAATTTTTGCTAGGTAGGGTGGCATTGCTTTAAGATAGATGTGTGTGTATTTTTTTTTTTTTTTGTTCCGTGAACTTGATCCATCGTCAAATATCTAGAGTTTTGTTCCGATTTATCTCGACCGAGCTGTTGTCGGATCCCAATCGAGAAGAAACTCTTCTAATATCGTTTATCACTACCAAGACTCGAATTCTAATTTTTGTTATGTGGTGTCAGTATCCTTTTCATTAAATCAACGAAGTGTCAGCGATGTGTGTGTATATATATAATCCTCTCCACCCTCGTCGAAACTCCCCAAGGAAGGATTTTGTTGGGCCCAATAACAATTTAGATTTGATATTTGCGAAGTAATGTTCGAATCTTTTTTACGTGGATCTCTCTTTTTCTTGCAGAGTGGGAACAGGAAGGGGTTGCCCTATCCAAACCCACTTTTTTTCCATTACCAGTGACTGCCCCTAGCAGAACTTTTGCTTGGCAACAGGGAGTGGGGGTAACACGCGAACCCGAACCAGACCTTAATCATAGGCAAAGAATTCAAATCACTCAAGCGACTGTTTCACACAAGTATATTCATTTTCATCCACCATCTTTTTTTTTTCTTTTGTTCTTAACCAACCAATATTTGGAATACCCAATTAATTCACTTCAAGCACTATGGGACACAATTTAGGGGTGACTCTCTCCACGCTTGAGGCAATGACGCAGTGAGGTAACCACCATCTTGTTTTTGCAGCTACCTGTAACTGAGCCCTGGGTCTGGAAACTGGGTCTGCAATCCTAATTCCATTCCAGGCCACAATGTGAACAACTAAGTTAACAAAGAAAATCAATTCAAGTTTAACTTGCTGGCATATAAAATGCTCCTCCACTATAATTTGATGACTCCGGCCCTTTAGCCTTATTAGACTGGTCCTGGATCAAAATAGAATGATTAGCTAACTTGCCAAAAGCTTATATCATCAAAGCAGCCTGGCTTTTGTTCTCATCCCATATCAATGAGCTACTAAAAGCTGTGACACATAGCCCCAGATGGCTACTCTGTGCTTACAAATTAGGAGAGATATTATTAATTGATACTGAGCCCAAACAGAAGTCCTCATAAAGTTAATTGCAAACTTCTCCCATTTCCAAGCTATGAAACCACCACTTGGGTTATAATACCAATTGGTGAAGCACCCTGTGAATGTTTAATCCTTTTCCCATTATCACATTTGCAGAGATTAGGTTCCTAGTATTTTATATCAGGATCCTAAATCCTAGTCCATAAGCTGCAACAATTCAAATGAACAAGAGCTCCTCAACCAAATAGAATTAAAAAGGTGCCGTTCATTACATCTAAGGACCTACTTTTGTCCCAGTGACTAAATTTTCTGAAGGGCAACTATTGGAATTCTCAAAACCCATTTAGAAAGGACCCAGGAAAAAAATAAATAAATAAACAAATCACCCCTTAGCAATGAGAAAACTACATTGCCTAAGACACCTTTAACGTCCAATGGGAGAAAAATACAAGTAAAAAACTGCTATTACTATTACTCAAATATTACTGGATATACCAGAAAAGCCCTGAAAGTGAAGATGCTATGATCTGATGTCCATGACTTCATTGGTTGAAAACTGAAATCATTTTCTCCCCCAATGACCAATTTTAATTGGGCAAGATCTTCTACTTTTTGGGTCGATGTTCTCTTCTTACCCCATGGTCCTTAGTGATAAGGATCACCCAATCGTGGATGTCCAAGTAAAGAAGTCTTTCACAAAAGACATGAACAGCTGATAACTCCAATATTCATTTCTTCCGTTCTTCAGACGAATCCTAATAGCACTAGCCATCCCTAATCCCTCCGATGTCAATCCATGCTTCATTTTCACCACATTTTCATTTTCATTTTCATTTCAACAAGAAGATCAATTCACCACCGAAACATAAAACCAAAATGAGATCTGGAAATAAATTTGAAGCAATTCAATAAATCAGCATTGCAATTTTAGATAAATTTGAAACTTATGATCAATCAATTAAACAAAACCAGAAATGCTGCACATGCAAATGCAGAAACATTCTCATTACGTAGAGAGAGAGAGAGAGATAGAGAGTTACAGCGAAGGGATTGACGTCATCATCGAAGGGATTAGGATCATACCGTCCCGCCATTTAAATCCTAAGAACCAGAGAGAATTCAAGAAATTCACCCAAAAACCAAGAATGAAATTCCGAAAATTTGGAACATGAGGAATTTCTGATTTCTGGAGCTTTTGGAATTGTGATAGAAATTAGAAACTCATTTTTTATTTTTTATTTTTTATTTTTTCTTTAGAATGGAAAATATGACAAATAAAGAAAAAATAAATAAAAGGGTTAGTTTATGTCGTTGAAACATGGTCAATCTGGTTAATAGAATAACCGTTGGATTACATTAGTTCGTTGACAACATTTTCAAATGCTGCCATTTGGCAAAACCATCAAACTAGGGTAAATTTTGATATACCAAATTGAATCCTAGTACCCTGCTGAGATTGTCTCCATGGAATCACCCTAAGTGTATATATTTAGAGTAAAAAGACAAAAGCGATCAATCCCGCCTGTGTTTTCTTAACCGTGTTTTTGTCTATCTCAAACCGAGGAGAGTTATGATAAATTGGCGATCATCGTAAAACTTTTACCAACAAAATGAGAGATCAACAATGAATCTTAGTTATTTTATTTTTATTGAAAGAAGTAAAAGTGTTGGTAAATAATAATATTGCATAAAACACACCCAAAGCCGAAACAACAGAAGAAAGCATTCTTTTGGCCGGGGGGGGGGGAGTAAGAAAATTTTATATAGGAAAAACACACTAAAATGAATTAAGTTACAAAAAGTGAGGATACAGACGTGCCCCGGAAGAGGAGCTTTCCATTATGAAGAACTAATCGCAAATGAAGAAGATTATGAGATACCCAGTTTGAGCTTTAATGAACTTGACGACAATCACAAACAATTATTAGCTCAAAAGAATTGGGAGACCCTTTTGAAATCGTTTAACTCTGAAGCTGATTTACCTTGGAAAAAAGACAAGTTGTCGTCCAGAAGTAATTTACATTTTGTGTTCAAGAGGTTGACAGAAGAAGCATCTACACTGCAGGCGGTTTAAACTCAAAAGTGGCATACTGGAGTGAGTTTCTTACTTCGGCCTTAACGGGCGTAAATCATAATACAGACTTATTAGGGGCTCAAAACCCTTTTTTTGGTGTTACTCCCCCAAGTCAATCTCCATCTGATCTCATGTTGGGAGGTTCCCTCTGAATCATGAGAATGAGATCCTGAACAACTTCAGACATCAATGGTCGGAATTCTGGTTCCATCTGCAAATTTTCATCAAAACCAAGTAAGCAGATATAACATAAAGCAGAATTAAATGACAGCCCGAAACAGTACTGTTTTATAAAAATTTCAATCATCATCTACAGTTTTGAATCACAACGCTCATGATAAATGAATCTGGAAAGTAATTTCCTTCATTTAACAGCACTATGTTACCCAAAAAAAAAAAAAAATAGTCAAGAGAGAGAACATGTCAATGTCAAGGGCAAGCCTAGCACTGAAAATGAGTCTACTCAAGTCAAAGGTGCTCAATCTCATCCGTATGCAAGCTTAAGAATCTTGTTCAAGCTCAATTGTTTCAGCAACTTGAACAAGCTGAGCCAAGCTTCCAATGAGCTTACCCAAACAAAAAGGCTAAACTCCGTATTTAAAAATGAGCCTCATAATTGTTCTGGTGTTTCGCTCATTTAGTTAAATGGCCAAGCCAAGTCACAACCTGTTCATGTACAGCTTGGTTGATTTGCAGCCCTAAGCAATCCATCAGACATTTCAAGTTTCACAAATACAAAGGATGGGAAATCATTTTAATGGAAACATTTGACGCCTAATCTATATAAGTAATAATGCCACGTTCAGAAACCAGAGTGCAGAACAGTATAGCATATCAAAGTAACCCAAACGTTACAGTTTAAATTACACTGCTTGCATCCGGACACTGACCCAGCAGAAATCAACCATATGAAATGGGAAGGGATAAAGAAATAAAAGTAAAAGCAACAACACAAGTACAATGGTCACCTGAAGACATCGTGAAATTATGTCAGCAAATTGGGATAAAGATTTTGCTGGGTATTCTCCGTTAAGAGTAGGATCCACCATCCTGGACAATGCATTTATATCATGAAGCTGAGGTATTGCCCATCTCACAAGAAATTGCTCCCCCCTGATCCGTGTCCTGTACTTGGTCTTGCAGAAGGTTAAAATTAAACCAAAAGAGGAAATGTACACCAGATTCAACCACAATAAAAGCAAGATTACCTGTCATGTGATTTTCGGCCTGTTAAAAGTTCTAACATCACAACCCCAAAACTGTACACATCACTCTGGCAAGTATAAATACCAGCCTCAAATTCCGGAGCACCATACCCATAAGCTGATTGAAGTTGACCTGATAACTGAAAAAAGTAAAATAATAGCATACATTAATAAAACAATCCAATAATGTATAACAAATATTTTGATATTCTCCATCTTCTTAAACATTTGAAAATAACTCACTCAGCAAGCGTCAAGGCCTGAAGTCCTAAGTTCAATCCAGTCAGAATTATGAATTTCATGTGTTAAAAAGTCCTCATAATTTTGATCCTCTCATTCTTAGAAATCAAGTCCCACAAGATGAAGTTCTTGAATCAATGTTACCCAAATTGAGGTTCATTAAGATACAAGGTAAGAATACAGGAATATGGTTCATATCTTTCCACATTCGTGATACACAAAGGTAGACTAGTTAGGTACTCAGACAACCCTCTCTAGTGGTAATTTGCCATCATGAAAACACTTGACATGTTTTTGTGTGTGATTTTAACTGATGATATCTCTAAAATAAATTTAATCAACACTAAAACAAATAAAGAAAAGAAAAAGAAATATTATATATCATAGTTGCACTTGGATTGAGAAACAAAATTTTGTTTGTGGTTCGTATTTTGTCAATTTCTTCAAACCCATATCAAGTTCGGATCGTCGTTTTACTGAAATAGTGCACTTGTATCAGGTTAAGTTTTGGAGCACTCCTTTTGTACAGAAGCTCTAAGCTTGTAACACTAACACAAAACAGAGAGTTTAAGTATTATTCATCAATTCATTCATTCTTAATATCTCTTTTCAGTTAATACAATTCACCAGAAATCAGTAAAGCAATCAATTTACAAAACTAGACAGTATCTGTATATTTTAACATTAACTTGGCAATTCCAGAACAAGTTGGCGACCTCCCCCCCCCCCCGGGCAAAAATAACAACTAGAATTCTGTAACATGCACTAGAAGAATGTCATTAGGTTGCAATAGGTTGATACCAGACCGACGGATTAAGTGTCTCAAAAGATCAAAAAATTCAATCAAAGGGGCCCCTACTCTCTTGTTTCGCAAATCCCAGCAGATGATGGGCCACAAGGAGTAGCATTATCCCAAGGACATGAAAAAAACTTCATTCACTCATAACAACCTAAAAAGCAAGAAGCCTCACATCCACTAAAAAAATCATCCATCCTAACCTAACTAAGAACCTGAGTCAAGTTTGTCCCAAGGCCAATTGCAATCTTTGGTCCTTCAATCTATACACGAAGATATTCAATTTTAAATCAAACTCGAGCTATAAATATATCGATGTAATTTTTCTGCAACAGACTTCTTCCAGCATCTTGCTCTTTTAACCTTTTATTAACTTCTATGCTATTGAATTTTCAATATCCTGCTATCAGCAGCATATATTAACAGATATCACAATGAAATATTATCAAATACTAAATTTCAACTCAGATATCATATGCATAAATCCAAAGAAACTCACAAAACATTGTGACTTCAACTTACCTGACTCGCAGAGCCGGTCGATATTAATGGAGCCAAGCCACAATCTGAGACACGGGCACTCAACTCATCATCAAGGAGAACATTGGCTGATTTAAAGTTACGGTGCATAATAGGTGGCTGACAGATTTCATGTAGATACCTATACAACAAAAGCAGTCCATATATAGGAAACTTTTTCAGGAAATTTAACTTGGATGTAACATCAATATTGACCGATTCATTCCCCCCACTCCAATCATCATCATCATCATCATAATAATAATAATTATAATAACACAACCTTAAGGGTAGAAAAACCAACGAAGACTTTCTCTTCTGGGTCCACAAGGAAATTTAGAACTGATATAATTAGAGATCTTGCACATTCATAGGTCATGGTTAATATGTGACAATATTCTCACCAGCTCTTCAGCAGACAACATTAACACCACGTATTGTATTAACATGGCATCTTCTATGTATGCAAATACTCTGCCCATGTGATGTAGATTTAAGGTTTAAAAATGATGGAATACTTTCACTGCATTCAAAAATTCTTTAGGAAGAAACATTTTTTATGCTTTAAACTGTAAATTAAATAATCATGCACATGCATTTACAAACGTGAGCACATAAAGTCCCACCAATATATGGTGTAGAAAAGGCTTGATGTATTATAATTATACATGCGTAATGAGGCAAACAGGAGGTAAAATAGAAAAGTGCAAACACAGATCCCTCTAGATGCATTGTTCCTTTCTGATATTCTGTCTGTTAAGAGTTTCATTTGCAACCCAAGATTTAACTTATTTTCCTAAATAAGAAAGAAACTAGGGCAACAAAAAGAAAAGGAAATAAATATTGGAAGTCATTGCTGGCAACAAGACAGATTTTAGTCCATTGAACACAAAAATGTACGGGAATCATTTTTACTGTGTCAAGTGCACCTGGTGATATCCAAAGACTGACCCCGCTAGAGATTCTTACAGATGTTCCGGATGCAAATCCAAACTATCCAACCATAGGCAGAACGAATGACAAATTCCAACATAACCATTAGATGAGATGATATCACAAGTCTTGAATATTGTAGAACTAGGAGCCAAAACCAAGTTTTTTACTTACTCAAGGGCTCTTGCTGCCCCCAGTGCCACCCTGATGCGAGCATTCCATGAAAGTATTTTCTTGAATTCATCATCCAAGTGCAATGCATCTTGCAGAGTCCCATTACCACAATATTCATGGACTAAAAGTTGCTGATCATGCTCCGCGCAAAACCCAATAAACTCAACTACATTCTCGTGACGTATTTTGTCAATATTGTTCACCAGATAAAAAAAGTCCTCAATCTTTTGCTGACAAGAAGCCCTCTTGTCCAGTTTCTTGACTGCAAGTAGCTGCAATGAGGACCAATGGTCAGAAGCTTAAGCCAAATATTGCATTTGCCAGTTTGTGATGCACTTGTGCTTGCATGCACATGCACATATCAATGGAAAGAGAGAGTTTGACCATATCAGGGAACTAACAATCATGATAGACTAGCTTCAGGGACATTTGATACTGCAACAGTTCAGGAGTAATTCAAAAATCTTTCCAGAATCTTCCGGATCTCATGTTGGAAATAAAATATCATGATACTCAAGGATGCAATAGTAAATTAAATTACAGGAGTAATTCAAACATCTTTCCAGAATCATCCGGATCTCATGTTGGAAATAAAATATCATGACACTCAAGGATGCGATAGTCAATTAAATCACACAATAAAATAACGTAATAAATCTCGCATGAATGAAAAGATTATTTGAGATGTGTCTCTGAAAATCATTGCTCAGTGTTGCTGGTAGTTACAAATAACCAGGTCTCAAATTAGAAGAGCAATACCTTTCCATCCGGCAGCTGCGCTCTGTAAACACTTCCAAGCATGCCTCCACCAAGAAGATTATCCTGAGAAAAGCTATTTGTATACTGCTGAAGAGATGCTATTGTGAAAGACCTCACAGAAGTTGGGGGATAAGTTTTGGAAGAAGGCTTCATAGTTTTCTCTTCAGGAGGTGAAATTGGCCTTACAATAATCTTCTCAGCAAATGGTGCGGGTGGTGGTGGAGGTGGGGGCGGAGGTGGAGGTGGAGGTGGAGGAGGAGGAGGAAGCAAATTCATGTCAATCTCATGACTCTCCATCTTTGATATCGCACTCACTCTCTGGGAATCCAACTCTTCTCCATAAGACTTTGCAAGTGCACCCACCCTTCTAAAATCGGTTTGGTGCTCCTCTTTTGGCCTCAAAGCTGCCTCTGAAAGAATGTCATAATACAATCACCTAGTAAATATAAAATATATAAATTGTTGCATGGACAACTAAATGGAAACCTTTAACCAAATCAATCAGTGAAAACCTTTCTCTAGTTGAATGCTTGGTTGAACCTGGGACCCAGTGTCTTCAGGATATGCTCTGGTGCCATTATAGGTACTTATACTATGCCGCTTTGGCAGCACGGTAGACTCTTCTCTTTCTCTGCAACACCTTGGCAAACAAAGCAGAAACCCTAATATCAACATTATACATGGTAGAACCACAGCTATTGATGTCCAAACCACCTTTTTAGTAGTCCAAAACTTTTTCCCTTTTCCAGAATTTGATTCATCAGAGGCGGAAGGTTCATTAGCATGTCTTGCAGGGGCTTGTTGAGAAGGTGATCGGGAAGCATTTGGCCGGGGTGGAGCTAGTGGTGATAGTGGTGTTGATGGAGATGTGGGTGAAGGTAATGGAGAGTCAGTACTATTGAAAGGATTTCCATCTTTTCTGCATGAAATATGGTAAATTTAGCATAATGGATGCACTATCAAAATCACAAACTAACATTGAGTATAACTTTCTATGGACAGCACAAAGAACGGATGTAAAATAAATTTGCAAATATCATTAGATCATTTAGACAAATGAATTAGGAAAAGGCAATATAATAGATACATAAAGATTACTCGCATCCAACCAATGAAGCTCTTAAAGATCATGCCCATACTGACACCATGTAGGATCAGTAATCTAGGCAGAATTCCTTCCTGGTGGGGGTCATTTGACTCATCACTATGTTCAAGGATTAATAGGTCTTGTTCTTTTTAATTTTTTTTATCAGGTCACAATTGTTATTCTTTAATAAAATTGGATTCATTCTTTTAATTTTAGCGAAGCAGAGGGGTTATTTTTGTATAAAACCTGTTAAAGTGAAAATAATATTCGAATTATTTCCTTAGATTTTCAAATTTAAGTGCCATCATATTATGTGGCTCTGCCTATGTGTAGGACACAAAACTCATCCAACCCTTTCTGGACATGATCCAGACCCATCACCTTGCATGTTCACATCTCATTTTTGAAACACCAATTACCTCACAACTACCACTAAGATATTTCTCAAAAAATTTTGAAATACTTCACATGGTTAGTGTTAATACAACTGGGATGCTTTTACTTGGAAATTAGCAGTAATCACATTCGAACTACATAATATGTTTTTGTAGCTTCTATCATAATTAGCTATGTAAAATTAATGATATACCATCCGTCACAGCAACATTATATTAACGCTTCAAACATTAATTGGCTATTAGTAGAGTGATGCAATAACAAGGCGCACCATTCCATGAACAAAAAAGGAATATGCTGAGGAAAAGATATATCAATCCCGGCAGTTAAGCATAAATTTTGCTTGTAGTTAACCTCGTTCTTCATGTCATCTCACCAACTGTAGATGTTCCATGGAGTTTTTATATTACCCTAAAGAAAAGCCATTAAATTAAACCCAACAGAACAAGCAAATCATATGGAAAGCAGTTTCAGACAATGTGAAACTAAATTCACTTCAATTGAAAGTCTTCCGCAAATACATCATAGCATAGTTCGATACTTTTAAGCTCTTACTTGAAATTTGGAATACTGTACAGCTTCTCAGGTATGGGTCCATTAAATTGATTATTTTCTACATTCCTGGAAACAAGAAAAAGTACAAGTCATTAACTGCAAAGGTTGAAGAACTTGAACTCTAGAAGTGTACCTATATACACTAGTTGTAAATACAAGTCAGATACTAAATGTAAAATGGCCAAGAACCTTACAAATCTTTAAGGGGAAGATCTTGTAAAACGTCAAGGGTTCCGGATAGCTGATTATTCTGCAAGTGGCTGCCAAGTGCACCAGTTAGATGTTTCAAAATATAGAGAGCAGCTTAAGATGTGCCTCAGAATAGTAAGACTCTTACAGAGTGGTCAAAGATGACAAACTTTGTAGTGATGAAGGTAGTTCCCCACTTAAGTTGTTTCTTGACAGATCTCTGCACAAACAGATAATGTATACTATAAATCAACAACTCAAACAGTAGGAGTGAGAGCAAGGAAGGATCTTCAGCAAATATGAATGAGGTTTATACAAGTTGATTAAGCCCATAAGTGATTGAAATGAATCTGGTATTTCCCCACTTAGAAGGTTGTCATTGAGAGACCTGAAAGGCAAAACAACACAGAGCCTTAGAGAGCTTGTGGTCTACCAAGTGACGTAATGCATAAGAAAGCAGTACGAGAGTTAACTTACATGTCTGTTAACGTAGTTAAAGAGCCTAAAGCACTTGGGATGCTTCCAGTGAATTGGTTAGCTGAAAGAAAGCTGCCAAGGGTAAACACTATCATATCTTTTGCCTGAGAAGGCAGAAAATAAAAGTTCAAGTTGACGGACAACTCATAAACAGAAATGAATATAAAGTTTAAGGTTAAGATAATACATACAAGTTCTGCATCGTAAGGGGCAAGTTGGATGGAATACTGCCTCCAATGTGATTGTTGCTTAGAACACTGTAACAAATGACATTACAAACATCATCACTAAGAAGCATAACAGGAATCTAGGTAATCTCTACACATCAATGCATGTTAAATACATGCGGAATACTGTACTTAGTCATTTGGAAAATCGATTGTACAAGAGGGAAATGCAGCTAGAGCTATCTCTTATGTCTACCTTATATAGGACCATTCATGTTCACACACAACAACCCGTACGATTAAAGGTAGTAAGGAGAGTACACAACTTACATTGCTCTAATAGAAGAAAAAGACCCCAAGTTATCACCCAACTCTCCTCCCAAATTAGCACCATTAAGAATTCTACAAAACCAACATTAATCGGTAAACATAAAACCATACTTTTGTTAACCTCAAATTCATCATAGGAGTTAAATAAGTGATTCTTACATTGAACTTATGTCAGTATTATTGCATTGAACACCTTGCCAAGCTTCACCACATGGGTCTCCTCCACTACCAACCCATCCAGGAAGAACAGGACTACCGAGTGCCTTATACAAACTGTTAATTGCAGAAACTGATTCAAAACCAAGAAAATGGTTCAGATCTCCACCCAAGCAAAAAACACAGTTTAAGATAAAACCACCAAAAAAATAAATACATAACAAGCCCTCACCATCATCGGGGTTTGTTAAACCATGTGAAATTTGAACAGTAGAGATCAAAATTAACCCAATGGAGGCCCACAAGTAGATCATTGAATTCAATTTACCCACCACAGATCTTCTCATACCCATTTCTCAAATCCCAAAACGTGTTGGCTAATTTATTTTTCTGAGGTTCAAACCATCCCCACAATTGACAAATTCAAGTTATACAAAAATCTCCAATCTGAAAATCCAGAGGGAAAAAAAAATTAGTAACAATATGTCAACACACCCCTCAAATTGTGACATTGAATTCAAAACTAACATACGGCATTAATTTGAACACAAATAAAACAAACCTCAGAAAACCCAAATAATGAAAACAAAAGAAAGAGCAAGACGTACCAAAATGTAAAGCAAAAACTGAAGTAGACTAAGGCATCAAAAGTTAGAAGAAGTATGTAGAACACTTAAAAACAGTGGAATTATGCACATCATTTTAGGAAAAAACAAACTTAGCGATTAAGATTCAGTGCATCTAAAAGAAAGACGTAAGCAAAATGCATTACATCTACACACCCATACCTGACATCTAATTAATTAACAAGTAAGAGAAAGACCCTAACCTAGAAAAAAGCTGGAGAGAGGAGAGAGGAGAGAGAGACAGAGTCAGAGAGGAAAAAGGCCAAGAGAGTATAAAGTTTCAGGAATATGTTCTTTGAAGAAAGACCGAAATCTCTCTCCTCTCTCTCTCTCTCTCTCTCTCTCTCTCTCTCTCTCTCTCTAAAGTGTGTGGAATTCACATAAATCTGTCCTTTTATTATTCTTTTAACAAAGAAAAGATAAAGATTCTTTGTTTTCACGCGCCCCTGTGAGCGCGTTTCTGTCGATATTGGCGTGAAAGTGTCTGTCCATTTACAGACCGTGACTAAATTTTCAACATTTTTTTTTTTTGGTTTTTTGGGACAAAATGTACAATAATTGTTTTTTGCTTTTTCTTTCTTTTTTTTTAAATAGTAGCGCCAATGATTATATATATATTTTTTTTTTTCATGAACAATTCACGATTTAATACTACTACTAAAATTTTCAAAATATATTATAAATTATATAAATATCAATAAAAATCTTTTAAATATTATTAAAATTTTTTAAAATATTTATAAGTCATGCACACTAGCAAGTATACAAAACATTGTGCAGACATTTAATGAGAATCTGAAGGTGAGAGTTTGATGACTAATAATATAAAATTCCTTATCAGAAAAATATGTAAATGTTCGAATAATTTGAATTATTAATAAGATTGATGTAGAAAAGACTTAAATTTGAGATTAAAAAAAAAATAATATCAATTAAATTATAATTCATTTATTATAATTTTTTTAATTAAAACTTAAATTGAATGAATAATGAACTAATGAATTTGCAATTCCTTTTGCATTTTCGTGATTAAAAAGAAAAATCATCGGTGACTATCCAACACAAATTGTTATTGCCTAACCTAAGTATTCTATTACCCATTTTTTTCTTTATAAAGAAGGGCATCCCTCTAAAAATAGGGAAACTGAAACTCAGGTATAAGACTGTACATGTTTCCCTTAAATGAATTTCTTGTGTATTTTTTTTTTTTACTATATATTGGACACTACCCGATATCCAGAGTTTCATCCCAGATTAATCCGGACCGACCGCTATAGTGACTCCTTTCGGAGGACGGGTCTCCTAACAGAGAACGTTTCATACACGTGAAAGCCCGATACTCCCAACGAAAGTCGAATTTCAATCGTGTTTAAGGGTATTTAATTCCATATCCAATTGAGTTAACCCACATTGATTGAATTTCCTGTGTATGGTCAACGAGATTTAAGTACCATGTCCTTCTTTAAGTATCTTCACCGACATTTTACTTCTATTTAATGACATGGGTCATTTTTAAATGCCCTATAGTATATTTAGAACAAGAATCTACAACCTAAGGAAAAAGGGTATGTGATTTATGAATGAAGACTATGATTCGATTAATTTTTATTATAAAGTATAATATTATCCTGAGGGGAAGAATGAGGTCCAAGCTTTTATCTCAGACTAAGAAAGAATCTCTTAGTAACATTAAATTCAAAAGGTAGTAATGATTCGTTAGTTCAGCGATAATGTATTAATTAAATTCTTGAATTCAAATTTTAAGAATAAAAAAATAATATAGGAAGAGATAACTCTTAAATTAAGTCTACTCAAACTAAATGAATCAAATTTTTAAATACCGACGATAATTAGATAAAATTCAAAAAATAAAAAAAAAATCTCTTAATACCATTAAATTTAAAGGCTTTTCGTCTTCGCAAGCTTTTTTTTTCTATTAATGGTATTTAAAATTATATTCTAATTAATCTCATTTAAGTATCTACGAAGGTTCTATTAGGTAAAGATTTTAATATCAAATTTCATATCGTCATTGGTTGTCCTCTTCACAAGCTAATGAAAGTCCTTTAAACAAAAATCAGTTTATAAAAAATTAACCTTTTTCAGAGAGAGAGAGAGAGAGAAGAGAGAGAGAGAGAGAGAGAGAGAGAGAGAGAGAGAGAGAGGGAATTAGAGTAACCTAATTACCTTTTGCTTTAATAAAGCTAGCCCTTTTACTTTCTTTTAACCAACCAAAAGACAGAAATCGTAAATAATCATCTACAAAAGAAAAAACAAAAAAGGTTAAGTCTTTTATCTCCAAAAGCTGTCTTTCCACTTGGAATCCATTAATCTACTTGTCATAATAAGCTCACAAAAATTTGAAATGGTTAATTCTGGCCCTTTCCTATACCCCATTAGTTCTATTAAAAAGAATTAATAATAATAAATAAAGAATTTTTAAAAAGTTTACAAGAAAAAATTTTTAGAACAAAATTCCTTTTAATGAAAAAAATAATACTTATTGCCAAAAGTGTTTATTTTTCTTTCATTTCGTGAGTATCCAAAATAATAATAATAAATTGACAGCAAAAGTATGTATGACAAATTATACATCCATCAGATGTTGAAAATTAGAGAGGATCCAAAATTTGGGGTACTATTTAGTGGTATAAACACTGTGCAATCTGCATGTGAGGGGATTGTCATTACGTGACAAAATGGAAATGTCGGGAAAGTTAATTAGCCTTTTTGACAATCTTTTAAAAGTATTTATTCGATCAGTATCTGAAATCATATTTTAATTAATTCGATTTAAATTACTGTCATATACTTTATACGAAAAACTCTTTTAATATTTTAACCAACGTTTCATTGATTTAGTGGAAAAGACACTAGCACTCTATACCAAGAATCGAGATTCGAGTCTTGATAGTGATAAAAATGACGTTGGAAGAGTTTCTTCCCGATTGAGACCCGATAACAGTTCGGCCGAGATTAATTAGAGCAAAGATTCATATACTCGACGATGGACCAACTCTAGAGAATAAAAAAAAAACTTTTTTAACATTATTCTTTTTACTTTTAAGATTTAAATTTTAATTTTAATTAAAAGATTTAAATACCCTTATATATATATATATATATATATATATGATCATCCGTTTATGAAATTGAAAGAAACAGACAGAAACAACCTTAAAATCCACTTGTTGTTTCAAGGTATTTGTGACTTTCTCAATCAAAAAACATGAAAAATAAAAATAAATACTTAGGTCCTTTGGGGCCTAAATCAAGGTCGGTGTGTGAGTGTGAGAAAGAAGTGTGGTATTGAAAATTGATGGCTCCCACAAATTATGCTGCCTATATTGGTGTGGGACGAAAAGTTGTAATCGGAGCACACAGGAACATAATATTAGCTAATCAAGTGGGGCCACGTGTACATCAAAAATATCACGAGTACCAAGTTGGTCTGCCGCCACCTGAAAGATGACGTGGATGAGTCACTCCGATACGACCATATCTTTAGGTATTATTTGAATATATATTATTTTTCTGCAACAATGTTCCTTTTGGTCGCTTTTTTAATAATTTTATTCATAATTATCGTTTCTTTCTTCTTTTTTGTAGAGGATAGAAGAGGAGTGACCTTTGTTGCTAATTTTTTTTTTGGTTAAATATTTTATTTTATTTAAATCATAATTATTATTTTATTTACAAAAAAATAAGAAGCTAAAATTTGAATAACGTTGCAAATTTTTATTTAAATTTGTAAGTAATAGGAGAGGGGTGGAAGACAAATGAAATTTGTAGACAATGTTATTAGAATCGTATCGAATCATAGTGAGATCGTGGTCAGACCGTAGCCCGAAGGAAAAATAGGCCGGTCTGAATAAAATATCACGTAAGTAATTGAATCGCAAGTCAACATGGTACAATCACTGTTTAACCATAATTTAATCACGATTTTTTAATCGGTTCAGTTTACATTTAATTGTCATATATGAAAAAATCAATTAAAATTTAATTTATTAAATTTTAGATAGAAATACATTTAATTCTTTTAGAATTTAAGATATTAAAAAAAATTATATAAATCAAAATCTCAAAAAATCTCTCCAAATCTATTGATTTTCTCCTCTCCTTCGCCATCTCTTCCCTTTGCTCTCTCAATCTCTCAAATTAACCTATTAACTGAATTTATTGTTTAATATAAATATTAAAAGTGACTGATAATTTTATATTTATTAACGTTTCTTTTTTAAAAAAAAATTATATGAAAATATGAAATTAATATATATATTTTAAAAAGTAATTTTAAATATCTTTAATTATAATTAAAAAATCCATGGTTCAATTATATTGACTTACGATTAAATAGATTGAATTATAATTATAAATTTTATGGATTAATCTAAACATGTGATAACATGGTTTGGAGGGCTTCTTGTGTGCGAGCAATGACAAACAAAGATGACAAGTGGCTGCTGTGTGCTTCAATGGGAAACATGGTGGCTGATACCGAAAGACAAGCTGCGAAGAAGGCAGGTTAGGCGGTGGCTGGTGTCTTCCATCTGTTTGTCGTTGTTGGGGTTGATCTCTTTTTTACCCGGGTAAGGTGAAGGGTGAGAATTTATTTTTTTTCAATTTTAATTCTTTTTAAAGAAAACAAACTAAAAAAACAACCAAATTATGAGAGAAAATAATCAAACTTAGTTTCATCCGGTTTCTCGAACGTACACGCACGACTCAACGACTATTCTTTGTTCAAAAATTTTGAATTTTATAATATGGAATTTTCGAAGGATGAATGATGACATTGACGGATACTTCCGACGAGAAATTACAGAGCAGTAGTCAACGGTCAGAAATTGAAGTAACCTTCAAATTGTGTGAGAGAACATCATAATTTTCTACGTTGAAAGTGACCCCTTTGCCAAGAAAATCACGACAGAGAATTTATGGTTATGCCAATAAATATTAATATTCAGGAAAGCTGAACCTTAAGTTAATAATAGTACCAACCAACGTGGTTTGACTTGCCCACCGTTATAGTTGGTAGGTTAGTGTTAGTTAATGAAAAGAATATAATTAATAGGTAATTATAATTAAAAATATTAGTCAGTAGTTAGTGTATTAGTCAGTAATTAATAGAAATGATTAAATAGTTAGTAAAAATAGAAATGTAATGATATATATCGGTATGAAATTGGATAAAAAATAAATATAATTTTTCTTTCTCTCTTGTATTCTCCCTCTCTCTTTCTCTATAGTATTTCTCTCTCTATCTCTTAATTCTCTTTCTTTCTCTCTCTCTTTCTATTTCTCTCTATGTATTTTTCTTCTCTAGAGAAGATTGTTACCGTTAAATTAAGAGACCAACGAATCAAACCCCCCACCCACAACCCCAACCCCAACCCCGGAAAAATAAAATTATCTTGCACAATGAAGATAACTTAGTGCTTGGAGTATCAAGAAACCCCTTTTATTTTGAAATAAATTTTTTTTAATAATGGTAGGGAAAGTTATTTTCGTTGTACAATTTTTTATGTATCAAGATTTTCTGTTGAACAAAAAAAAAATTATATATCTGGAGAGAAAGGTTAAATTCATTTTTTGAAATAAATTATCTGTATCCAGTAGTTATGTTGAGTCCGATTATATCGGATTTGAATCGGGTTAAGTCATTAACTGATAAATTTTTTTAGATGTCTATTTTCTCTATACATAAGAGTCAAATATGAAATTTTATTTAAAAAATACTAGTATTCAGTCACTAAATCAATTAAGTATTGGTGTTGATATTCTATTTTTGTAGTATTCTCGGCTTGTCTTATGATAACAGGGATACTATCTATGGATTTGTTGGCAAAATTTAAAATCAGAGTCAATGAAATATAAAATTTTATTTATAAAATTCTATATTTTTATTTAAAAATTGAATTTAGTAAAAATAATTCAACTAAGCTAAGTCAAGTCTAAATTTGACAAAAATAAGCTGCTTGGGTAAGAGGATTACATCATGTCAGTGTTGGACCATGTCAACTTTTTCTTGGTCCAAATAATAATAAAAACATAAGTCCATCGAAATCAACGTATCATCCATCCCAGAGATGTTCGGTCGCAGTACTTATCTTACTCAACTGATATCAACGTCACCCAAAAAAGAAAACACTAACAACATCCGATTTAAGTTTCAGAAATCTGACCAACTGGCTTATTTCCATCCAACCAATCTTTTATTGTCTGTACCTCAAGCTTGGATTTATTAGGGAGGAGCTCTTGCTTGGAGCAAAACAAAATGGATGACTAAAATGATATAAAATCAAATCGGTGATTTTCTTAAATATTAGATTTTGAGATCAAAATTTTAAAAATATTAATATTTTTGTTTAGATTATAAAAATAAAGAAGGCGATTTCCTAAAAATCGACTTCAAATACTGTCCAAAAATTATACTGAAAGCTGGTCATATAATTTCCTTGGAGCACATATATTAACATTACAGTTTGAATTCAATCATTTTTCATTTGGGTAATGTTAAATCAGTCATATAAACATTATTATTTCCAAAAAAATAAAATGATAGATAACATGTATAATACTTGAAACTTTTATATAAATACAATGCAATTGGTTTTCATTCATCAATAAAGGGAAAGAATTACCCTAAGATGATCATCTTAGAGGAAATGTTTCAAGGTTCTACTTTTCAATCTTTCTAACTTAATTATGGAGAACTTAGCTAGAAAAGATTAAAAAAAATTTAAAGTTGATATTATTAAAATAAATTTAAATATATTTTTGATATCATATTAAAAATAAAAAATAAAATAAAAATATAAAATTGATAACGCATTGTATCGATTATATACAAAACTTATTATAATAATAAATGAATTATAATATTTTCACATATATGAGGGTGACCAACAAACGTTGGTCCAGTTGGTAAGGAGCGGTCTCATATCCCTAAAGGACGTGAGTTCGACTCCCGCTGCCGATGTGAGGACTTTGTTGGTGGGCGATCTGTAAGTACCTCTGTCAGTGCTCTGTGAGCCCTGAGGCCTGCCCGGCCCTGGTGAGCCCCCGGGACCCAACTCACCTAAACTTTATATCACCAAAAAAAAAAAAAAAAAGAAAGTGCACCATATGCAATAAATAAGATTTGTACATGCCCATGGTTTTTGGCTGACCTAGAGCTCTTATCCTTTTGCTTTTTGTTTTTTAATAAATTCAATGATAGTAATCCAAAGGCATCTCGTACACGTGTCTTTGAAGTTTGATAGATTGGGCACGCCATGTTCACTTTATTTGACCTCAAATGGTTCATATTTTGGTCTCTCACTCACCTGGTATCCTAGGAGATGAGGCATTTGAATACCAACTTTTGGGTTTTTCAACTCATAAGAAAAATCGTAAGATTATAGTTGAAAGGATCACCCAAAAGAAAGGCCCGTTGAAGAAGGTTACCCACCAAGATTACCCAATAATTCCAGAAAAGGAATTTAATCTTGCAGTGGCTTAAAGGACATAATCGCCGGGAAAAAAGTACATCATGTTTCCATAAAATACAAACTTTATTTTGCTCGCTCTTGCCGCTTACAAAACTTTCATCCGTGATGTGCTTTGTTTCGGCTGACTCGATGATTTTTCCGAATTGCAACCCTTCGGTATATCTATTAAATAAAATTTTAAATTTAATTTTTATGTATAATAAAAATAAGTACCGAAAAAGATTTGTCTATTAAGAATGAAATTCAATTTGAGTCTAATTTAATTGTACTGAATATAATTATCAAATATCGATAATAAAAAAAATAAAGAGAAAAAGATTTTCCCAAATGTTAAGAGGATAAAGGACAAGAAGGTGTGGGCCTGACTACAAATTCTAACCCGATCCACTGGATGACCAAATCCAGGAAATGCTTTACCGAGGAGCCCAATTCAAGAAAGAGAAATAGGCAAGAACTTCGATCTTCTTATGATTAAAGTTTTGCTCCACCAACGGATAGTTGGTCTAATAAAATATGATATTAGATTTTTTAATTAAATTTCAGATTCAAAACTTGAGAATAAAAAAAATTATATTTGAAGACTCACCCCTAAATAGGGTTCTCACACATACTCGAATTAGTTTGAGTATAACTCCGAATGATGAAAAAAAAAGTCATGCTCCAATCAAAAAACACATCTCTAAATAAAAAGGTTATGCTCCAATCAATAAACACATCTCTAAATATGGCACTAATCCAACCCCACAACAGGCTCTACAATGCTCGGGCCAAATTGGTCAGCGCAACTTAGATATCGGCCGGTAAAAACCAAAAAAGAAAAAAAAGTATATGGCACTAATAGATTCTTTCTTCTTCTTTGATCCAATAATGATCCAGCAACAATGTGTAGCTCTCCCCTTACCTATAAAGCCCTTTGTACCTGGTCTCAACAACATTTGCTTACCAAGAAATTTTTACTTCGAAATTTAATGAGTTTTCTTGGGGAGAGAGAGAGAGCGAGAGATTTATTTATTTATTTTGGTACAAGAAGATGCAACCAACTCTAATTTAATCGAGAAAGGGAGAACGAAAATGAAAAAATTCTACCGCTTAAGCTTTTATCGAGGACGAGAGATTTATTATGCAAAACAGCTAATGAGGCATGACCTCTTGCAACATTTTTTTAGGGTGGACTACAAAGCCCAATAAAAAGGGCAATCCAAGGATTTACTTCTCAAGAAGCCCAACTCATCCTCAGGCCCACAACCCAACCAACCATTCAATCAATGAGAGAGAGAGAGACCTCCTGTTCAAGATCAGATAGGGAGAAGAGAGGGAAGAGGGAAATGTCATCCCGTTCTCGCCTAACAACGCTCACAAAATCCCTTACCTCCTCATCTCAATCCCATATCCAATCTTCTCTCTTCCTCTCTCTGCAAGGCCTAATCCCTTCCCGTTCGCTCGCCTCGTCACCCTCACCGCCACCATCACCTGATTCATCTCCTCCGCCGACTGAATTCCCCAAAACCCTCGCCGGACTCCGCCAACAACTCTCTCTCGAATCCCCAACCCTAGCCGACTTCATCCGCCTTCAATCCAATGAAGAATACTCCGTCGAAGTCGGAACCAAGAAGAAACCTCTCCCAAAGCCTAAATGGATGAAAGAGACGATTCCTGGTGGATCCAAATATGCCAAAATCAAGAGCAAGCTTAGGGAACTGAAGCTCCACACTGTTTGCGAAGAGGCCAAGTGTCCCAATTTGGGTGAGTGCTGGTCCGGCGGTGAGACCGGGACTGCCACGGCCACGATCATGATCTTGGGTGATACTTGTACACGTGGTTGTAGGTGAATTCTTGATCATATCATATGTCTTTTATGCATACTATGTGGATTTGCTTGTTTTAATTCTGAGTTTTGAGTGAGGTTTTGGTATGCCGCATTGATTATGCTGCACATGTAATTAAGGGTTTGACTGAACTTTGAGTGAATAATGTTTTATTGATAATGCATTGTTGGGTTTTCTGCAATGGGTGTGGAATTCTGCAATTTGAGTGCTTCATTTTCCTGGGAATGCTATGCTGGAGTGCATGTGTTCAGCTGGTTGCTTGTGCTTATTTTCTTTGTTGTTTTTGGTTATGTTGTTGTTACGTTTTGAATCTTTTAGTCATTGATGTTGATATTGCAAGACGAATACCCCATTTGTTTGGATTTTGAAATGCTAGGTTGGGAGAATATTTCTTTTCAATTCATTCCATAAAAATACCTACATGTTACGCATATGGGTATAACAAACAAGGCTTGTCAGCAAGATACCAATGTCCAACTTCTGTGTCGTTTAGTTTTCATTCTACAATATTTTAATTTTTGATATCTCTGTTTATATGATGTATCTCTATAAAGTTTCTGTGTGCTATGAAATTGGACTATCCGGGTCTTTCTAGTGAATTTGAACTAATATATCATAGCCTGAGTGAGTACTTCTTGAGCTTTATGTTTTTTCTAAATTGACTAAAGGTGCATTGTAGCTAGGGCTTGTGCACATTTTCCTACAGCTTGATGAGCATCCTGATTATAATGCACCTGTTTCTACTGTGCACCATGCACAAGTAGTTGCATCTTGGAACACTGATATCATACTTTGTTATGTGTTTATCTTTGTATGTTGAACGTACTTGGTTTTGTACATGTTCAGATTTTGCAACGTGAAGACATCACGAACTCCTCCTCCACCAGACCCAAATGAGCCCAGCAACGTGGCTCAGGCCATTGCTTCATGGGGTTTGGATTATGTGGTGATCACTAGTGTTGACCGAGATGATTTGCCTGATCAAGGAAGTAATCATTTCGCAGAGACGGTGCAGAAGCTGAAGGAGTTGAAGCCAGAGATGTTGATAGAGGCCCTTGGTATGCATACAATTTTCCTTCTATATCGTGTATATTACTATATATGCATTTCCAGAAGTTGTTAAGGACTGCATGAATCGATTACAGTGTTGTCAAAAGCCCTAGGTGCTAAAAGGCACCAAGGTTTTAAAATGCACAAGGTGCCAGGCGCTCCCCCCCCCCCCCCGGGGCGGAGCAAAGCAAGGTTCTATGCTATAAAATATATGTATATAATATTATATTATAGTATATTAATAAAAAATAGATATCCTAAAATTTAAGATTGAACCATAATAAAATCAAAATGCAATTCATAACACTAAATAATCATATAATGTAATATTTTTGACCAAGTAGATTTCATTAATCTTGAAAAACATAATCTGTGCTTACCTCTCCTTCACTAGAGTGCACCATCCTCAATCTCAAGATGGTGATCATGGAAAAAACACAGCTAAAAAAAAAAGGTTTGCACTTCAGCTTCAGTGGAACCGGGCAGAGGATAGAAGCTGAACAGACAACACACAACCAAATGAAAAACACAGGAAAAAGAAAAGCCTTATGCATAATGTTTGATGAAATTTTGGAAGCATAATGGCATGAAAATGGCCTTTTGGAAGAAGAAGAAAATCACCTGATGTCTGATGTCTAATTTCTTAACATCATCTTCCTCGGTCTGTGTTGCCTTCCTTTCTCCAGCGTCTTTCTTGTCTTTTCTTCCCGACTGCTTCTCCTCTCAAGCTCAACTAGATTTTTTTTTTTTTTTTTTTAATTTTTTTGTGAAACTGTTATGAAAATCCCCTTAAACTTTTTAACTCCAATAGATTAAAACAAGGGCAAATTGGTCTATTTAGAGAAAAAAACTTGGGACTTCAAGGCAGCACCTGTTTGAAGGCCAAGGCCTTAGGCAATTAAATGTGTTGAGGTCTCGCCTTGCCTTGCCTGGGGCGTTTGGGTGAGATCTCCCAACACTAATTGATCACATTTGAATACAATCTCTAGGTCTTTATACAGCCAGGGTGTGGGCCATTAGAATCATGGATATTCATGCAGCCCTTTGTTGTTTCTTTTGGTGTTGAGATGCACCAATGTGTAGATCAGGTGAAAGGAACTGATCTATTTGGCAAAGTCATACTTTATTAATTATTACTAACCCTATCAAAGTGTAGATGAGGAGGTCAATACAATCTGTCATGTGTGCCCTTTCTAAATCTTGTCCAGTTGTTAACATCCAAAGTAAAAGTTCATAAATCTCTGGTTGCAATTTATGCACAATGAGATATTTTTATAATGTTTAATTTTTTGAGAAACTTTGCATGGATAGGAGATTGATTGCTGAGTTTTAGACACATAAACACTGTGTGCTTCTAGGATATGTTGATCCTTTCAGTTTAAGTTCTGAGAGAATCTAAACAAATTTTCAGGGTTCTGAGTTCCTTCAGTTCTGATGGCATGTTTTCTTTTAAATTTGTAGTTCCTGATTTCCAAGGAGACCGTGGCTGTGTGGAGAAAGTTTCCAAATCTGGACTAGATGTTTTTGCTCATAATATTGAGACAGTTGAAGAGCTTCAGCAGTCTGTGCGGGATCGCCGTGCTAACTTTAAGCAATCTCTAGATGTTCTGATGATGGCAAAAGAATATGCTCCTCCTGGTACCCTTACTAAGACTTCAATAATGTTAGGATGTGGTGAGACACCTGAACAAGTGGTGAAAACGATGGAGAAGGTGAGGGCTGCAGGTGTTGATGTCATGACATTTGGTCAATACATGCGACCAACAAAGCGCCACATGCCAGTAGCTGAATATGTGACACCTGAGGCTTTTGAGAAGTATCGAGTTTTAGGCATGGACATGGTATGCTCTGAACTTCTTGTGAGAATCTTTGATTTGTCATTTAGTTTCTTGTTTCCCCATTATTTGTGAAGCAAAGAGGTTTTGTTATTGGAATTAGCTATGATTTTAAATAGGTTCTGTTCCCATGCTCGTTGAGTGATAAAAGTAGCCAATGAGTATATCAAAGAATCTATGGCAAGTCTAGGAAATCTACTTCAGAACGTTTTAATCTTCGCTTTAAGTCGGATTTTAACCCTGAGATCTTTGTATGCAATGTGATTGAGGAATCTGTTTTGTTTTTGGTGCTTGTCTCATGTGTATTACTCCAGGATCCAATGGACTCTCATAGAAAAACAAGAGGCCTTTCATTCAGTTCTTGATTTTTGTGTAATTTCATGACACAATGTGGTTGAAAATATCTTGGATTCTAAGTGGAAATTGATAAAATGTTTGTCTATGTTTTCAGAGTATGATTCTGCTTCTGGCTTCTGCATCAGTCATTTGCAAATGTAATGACAGTCATCCTGTGAGAAATGAAAATAATTGAGCTTGTTATTCTAATATAACTTGAAAAAGTCTTAACTTTTTCATAAGACGGGGAGCACTCCGTGCACCGGGTGAGCCCTTTTAACTTGAAAAAGTCTTGGTAAATATTTATTCATAAGAAAGCATTAAGGCATGCTGACACATTTCTCATTTTTTGCCGTCAAAGTAGCTGCTTTGTTGCAATTTACCTGAATATTCATCAATAATCTCATTTCCAGCGGCAAATAAGGCATTTATTCCCCGATTATGCAATTTACACTCTGATGCAGTAATTAGCCGAGAGATGAGAAAATAAATTACTTCATTCAGATGTAACAGTTTCCTTTTTCTTTGTTTGCCTTTTTAGGGCTTTTTGGCTTTTTATTTTGACTAATTTCTGGATGGGGATGCCCAAATCCATCCAATGTGTAATGTTTTTCTGGGACCCTCTTGTACACCTGATTGCACATGTAACCCTCGGTCCGAAGAATAATGCTTGGGAGACTTGTAGTGATGGGACCTCAGATATAACGTGTCATTGATATTTCCAATCCAAGAAACATGTTGATTGATCTTATGCTACTGGGTATACATGGAGCAACTTCAACGGCCCATTGTTCTGGACACCATAACAATGTTGATGATGTCCTTTACCTCGAGTATTACGTATGGGATTTGACATCACACTGGAGTATCGGTCGGGAAATGATCACCGTAGGTTTAGACATTGGTTAAAGCAAGATTTTCTATACTTTTGTTGTGCTTGTTATCTGCTACATGATTTTATACGGAGCTAAATTAAGAAAATTCTGAATTAGTAATGGACTTTGCATGCTTGGATTTTGAAGCTCAATGAATTTAAGTATATTAATTGATCATTCTATGGTAATGAAAAATGACGTTGTGTTTTGCAGTGCTAACCCATCCAACAATCCATTTTTGTTTCAAATTATATGACTGTCAATTTAATTTTGGCAGGGTTTCCGGTATGTGGCATCTGGTCCGATGGTCAGGTCCTCATATAAAGCAGGGGAATTTTACATCAAATCCATGATAGATTCTGATCGAGCTGCATCTAAACAGCTTCCTTCATCTGGTTAAAGGTCTTATTCCCATTTGTTTGATCTTCATGTGTATATATATATATATATTTTGGGGGGGGGTTGTTCATCAAACATATTATAAACTAATCATTTTTTTATGTGCTTAAAGTACAATCCTCGCCGGAATGGGCTCAAGCCTGAGAAAATTGCGATGGTCTGGAAGGGTAAAAAGTAGGCTAAGTGAAGAAATCTCGGAGGAAGGGATCGAGACTTTGTTTCTGCATCAGCTCATTTACTTCATAATGAAGTTAGATCAAGGTCATCGTCTGGTGATTGACTGCAATTGTTTTGTTTTCGAGTTTACCATTGTAAATCCCCTTCATTTGTAATGAAAGAAATAATGTCTTGTAACCTTGAATTCCACCATTTTTCTTGTCTTCGAGATGTCTAATACCGCAGTACACTATCTTTCTTCTAATCATACCTAGCGTTCGAAGATCAGGTAGGTCTCTGCAAGCATTGTCATTGGTGAGCCTCCTCCATAAGTGCAGGGCATGCCTTCGGAACTGCCATCTTAGCTGTGGTTACAGTCTTTATTCAAGCTGATCTGCTTCCTTCAACTACCCTTATGGCTTCCAGATACTGAGGGTCCATTGCTGGGCCTGTGACTGGTCATTGTCATCGGCTCTGATTATTGATAAGTTAATTTGATATGTGTACTCAAGTAGGGGGCCACATACTTGATCTTAGCCAAAAGGCCGAGAAAGGTATGGGCCACATACCATACTGCTATAGGTCTTCTGTTACGGGGTCTTCTCTTGGTTGCGAGAGAGACTCTTCTTTTGACCTGCGGTCTTGAGTTCTACTCTGAAAGCATGCTGCCGTTGCTGGTGAGTGCGACAACTGAATGATATCATCTGTGCACGCTTAGCAAACAGCATAAGTAATGGTTGGATTCTTACTATTTTTTTTTTTTTTTTTTGTATTATGACTTAATTATCAGATATTTGAAATTTCGTCCAGACTAATTTGAATTGGTCGTTGCAGGATTTACTTTGTGGGATGGATCTCCCAACATTATTTTTTTCATACCCAAAGGAAATCGAACTCTATTTGATTAGGGGATGAAGGTATCAATCCTACCTATACTAACAAATGAATGAATCGCAAGTAAATTGGTTTAAGATAAAATTGTGTTTGCCATGAAATGCTCTGCATACCATTAGCATCCCTAGATTGTTGCCATCCCATGAAAAGCAACTACTTTCAATTCAAAGAAACAAGAGACCAATTTCAATTATCTTAGCAAAATAGAAAAGTTAAGTCTCTTTCCAAAGGGACAAAATGTTAAGAATACAACAACAATAATAATAAGATTTAATTTCAATACTTGAAGTCGATCATTTAAAAGATAAAGTTAAAAAATATAGAGAAAAGAAAAGTGAAATAAAGAAATAAAAATAATAAAATAAATAAATAAATAAATAAAAATAGAAATAGAAATACAATAAAAAAAGAAATATATATATATAAATAAAAATGAAATAATACAAAATAAAACTAAAATGAAAAAGAAAAAGAAAAATAAAATTAAATGAATAAATCAATAGATAAATATATAAAATATATTTGATTAAGTTGTGCGAATTCTTCTACACGATCTATTCTTATCCAATATCATTTTTTTTCTAAACCCTTAATTTTCATGTTTTTACGAATAACTTGTATTTAAGTTTTCAGCGGTCTATTTTTATGTTTTACTAGATCGTCTATATTTAAGTTTTCAGTTCTCTTAACCGGTATATTTTTAGGTTTTCTTTACACATACCAAATCATCTCAAATGATACTTTTGTATTTTTTTTTACAATTGAACTAATTCGTAATTTATTACGAATTTCTTCATTTCTAATTTTATCTTTTCTAGTTTTTTCACATATCCACCTAAATATTTTTATTTCTGTTACAACCATATTTTGTTATTATTGTGGTTTAATAACTCAATATTCAATACCATATAATAGTGTAGGTCTAATCACGGTTTTATAAAACTTTCTCTTCAAATGTAATGGTATCGTGCGATTGTAAAGAATTCTGGATGCCTTTTTCTATTTCATCCAAACTGTTTAAATCCTTTAATTCATATTTTCATCTATATTGCTATCATTTTGAATGATAAATCTTAATATCTAAATCGTTCATTTTTTGATATATTTTATCCATATAATCTAATTGTTTTTTTCATTATTCTTGTAATTGTCGTTAAACCTACATTTCATATATTCAGTTTTCGATCTATTTAATTTAAACCCTCCGGATTCCAGTGTAATTCTCAATAACTCTAGTTTAACACTAACACTCTCCTTAGTTTTATCAAATAACACTATATCATTTGCAAAAAATATATATTATAGTATTTTATCTTAGATATTTTTTATCATTTCGTCTAGTACTATTGCAAAGAGGAGGGGATTTAATGCCGAACTTTGATGGAGTCCAATATTAATAAGAAAACTATCACTCAAACCCCCATAAATTATTATGCCGGTTACAACTTCATCGTAGATATCTCTAATGAGATTAATGTATCTCAAATATATCCATTTGTTCATCGGTGTCTACTACAATAAGTTACTAGGAAGCTTATTATATGTTTTTTTTAAAATTAATGAATATCATATGTAAGTCTCTCTTTTGTACTCTATATATTTCCATTAAATGTCTTAACAAGTATATTGTTTATGCGGTGGATTTTTCTGACATAAATCCAAATTGGATTTGAAATATATTTTTCTCCGATCTCAATTTATATTCTAGTACTCTCTCTCATAATTTTATAGTATGACTCATAAGTTTAATTTCTCTATAGTTTGAGCAATCATGTATATCTTTTTTATTCTTATATAGCGATACAATTATACTTTTTTTTCCATATTTGAGACATTCTCTTATCTTGCCAAATTTTATTAAAAATATCTATTAACATTTTTTTATCAAATTCACCCAAATATTTCTACACTTCTATAGGAATGTCATTAGGTCTTATGGATTTATTATTTTTCATTATCTTTAAAGGTTAATTCACTTCATAAGAACGAATTTTACGTTTAAAATCTCTATTAATCTCTTTTGTAGGTTTATCAATATTTTCTATATCCATTGTATTTTTAATATTAAAGAGATTTTCAAAATAATTACACTAACGTTTTCTTATGTTTTCATCCTTTACAAATATATTGTTAGTTTTACTCTTAATGCATCTAACATCATTTATATTTTTACTCTTTCTTTCTTTTAACTTAACAATTTTATAAATCTCTCTCCGTTTTTAATTTCCAATCTCTTATATAATTCATTATATATTTTACTTTTGACCCTTGAATAATTTTTTTTACCTCTTTTTTTGCATTGTCCCTCAAAATCTAAGTTTTTTCCTTCCCTTTCCTTTTTCTTTTCTAGTCGAACCTTTGCTTATTAAGCACCACTAAAGTAATAATCTGATGGTAAAGAATCTCATATGAATTTGACCTTACATCGGATAACTGTTCACAAAGGGCTTATAATTGGAATTATTATTTCTATAATTATAATCACAAGCTCGCCAATGAATAATATTCACCACTTAATTAAATATTGCATACTCAATTAAGTAAGAGCCCTCAATGGTAACAATATCAAGAGGGATTAACTATGCCATTGTCACCCCTTCGCTTACTGTGTAGCCAAAAAAAAAAAAAAAAAAGAAGAAAGGACTACGCTTAGCCTATTATATATTCATACTCATATTTTAATCCAATGGCTCAACGGAGAAATGATACTTTGTAAAAATATTAAAAAAATAAATATGTGAATAAATATGTAAATATAAAAAATATAATAATTTTTATATAAATATTAATTATTTTATGAAAATAATAAAATAATATTATTTTATAATAAAATTTTAAAATAATCAAATTTATAATTATTAATCATAAAATAAGCAAATATAAATAAATAAAATAAATATATAATTCAATAAATACGAAAAAATATATAAATATAGAAAATATAACAAATTTTATGTAAATATTAACTTTAAAATGTTTCCATATGTACCAAATCACAATAAATTGGTTTATCGGATTTTTTTTAATAAAATAAGGCACAATAAATTCTTTTATATAATTTCTTAAATTGTAAACAAAAATGAATTCGTAAAAAGGCAATTTCTCGTCTTAAACACAATGCAGAGAAAATGATAGAAGAAATCCACTTGCATCCAATAAAAAAAAAATAATTAATTAAATTGAAAAATTCCGACCAACCCGTATTACCACCCCCGAAGAGCCACACTTCTGAGTTCGGAATCCCCCTAAAAAAGTAAAGGTAAACCCCCCCTCTGTCTGTAGTCCACACCAAACCTAAACCAACAAAACTCAACGTCTATCTCTCTCTCCATTCCATCTCCTGCATCTCAAAAACACTAATCCCCTCCTTTATCTCCTCAATCCTAAACATTAATTAACAAAAAATGGGTTGTTGCATTAGCACCCAAAAACACAAAATCCCTTCAAAAAAAGGCTATCCTCCATCACACCCTTACAAGCCCATCGAAGAAGAAGAAGAAGAAGAAGAAGAAGAAGAACAGAGCATAAAAAACAGAGCACCGCCTCAAGTTGAAGAAGAGCTTGAATCCGTCAAAGAAGTCCTCTCCGAAACCCCTCTTTCGAGACCCACTTTCACAAACTCAAATTTAATTCAAAACAACAAACCCCATTTCACAAATGAAGACAAAAAGCCTGTCACAACAACCAAATCGGCTATGGAAGAAGAAAAAACGGCAGAGGATGATGCGACTGTTGAAGTGTCCGAGTCTTTTAGTCTCAGCGAGACAACGATGTCAGCTACAACTACTGCTAACACAACAATGACTGAGAAGAGAGACGACGAAGTGACGAGTAAGGTCAATTCTAATGCTTATCGTAGGGGTGTTGTCAGATCTCCGGGGAAGAGAAGACCAATTTCCAACGACAGAAAACAGAGGAATAACGTTCCATCTCCGCAAGTAAGAAGGCGACCGCCGACACGTGTCAGTCAAAATGAAGTCGTCAGAGAGAAAAAGGATCTGGGAAACCGGAGAGTTCCAGCTAACGGCGGGGTTAGGGCTAACTCCGGCGATAGGCCTTGCAGGAGGTCAAGGTCGCCGGCAACACGTGTGGAGGGAGGAGCACGTGTGGTCGGTTCTTGCAACAGCGAGTCTATGAGTAAAACCAGAAGGCCCGGTAACCGGTCACGGTCACCCGCTCCGTCGAGGGAGATGGAAGATGGGTTTGGTGACAAGTCGGAGAAGCCGCCGGGGGTTGGTCCATCGATACCCGAATCTTTGGAGAATCCACTTGTTTCTTTGGAGTGTTTCATTTTCTTGTAATGTTTACCGGATATGGCCGGTTAAAGAGACAATGTGGCCCAGAAACGGCGTCGCTTTGATGGGCTGTCCTCGTTGGTACTGTTTGGGTTGGATGTAAATACAAGACGAGAGAAGGAACAAAGCAAGCTTAGGCCGTTGGATTGTAATGACGTGACAAAAAGAGAGTAGTTGATTTTTTTTTTAATTTTGTATATTTCTCTTATTTTTGGAGTATTTTTTGATTTTCATTTGGTGGGTTGGGAGGGGGGGGGGTGATTATGGGGACGTGTGTGTGTGATGAGATGGTCCATTGAAATGCGTCTCTCTTTTTGGCATCTTCTTGCCTGCTTTTAGGACCAAGAGCCAAGGCCTTCCTATTCTTGCTTTTGGTTTTTGTGCGGGTCCAAAGGGTGCAGTGCAGAAAGAGAGAGAGAGAGAGAGAGTACATAAAAAGATTTTGTCCTAGTTAGATTGACCAGATCCCTTGGGTTGGGATTCACAGGCAGTAGACAAGAGGCTGAAGCCATATGTGTGGCCTGCAATTTTAAGTTTTTGGTTTTAATCGGGCATTCCCCTTTTAAGCCCCAAGCTGGACTTGGGATCATCATTTTATATTTGCATTTATTTAGTGATTAAAAAAAAATTATTGATGTTAAAATTTTCAATCTATCTAAACCATTAAATCATTGACCGTTCATCTAATAATAAATAAGAATATTAAATCATTTAACAAAAATTTTAGTTTTGAAATTTAAGAATGAAAAATATCAAAAGTTATCCTCTAAATAAATTTGATAATATTTGAATCGAAAAGTCAGAATATAATTTTGAATATCATTTAATAATATATAAAAAAATACCCATTAAAACGGGGAGGAAACAAGCACAAAAGTAGGGTGAAATCCATATTAATAAACTTAAAATAAAAAAAAAACCTACTAAATTTACTATGAAAGATGGAAAGACACCATCTCAATTGGTTACATACGGTGATGGGTCAAGAAAAAAGAAAAGAAAAAGAGATTCGTATTTCAGAACCCTATTTCTCAATACATTTACAACTATAGTACAAATGGGTCGACCTGAATTGAATCGAGATTAGTTTAAATTTGGTCCACATAAATTTTATTTACTTCTTAGTTTAGTATATTTTTGCTCAGCTACCCTTGTTGTCTCAAATTCGACGTATATTTTTTTTTTGTTGTATAAGAATTTAAACTCAAATCATTAGGTTAGGAAGAGAGTTTGTACCATTAGACTATTCTCTTAGGAACTAGGTGCACACTGAACTCACAAGCGACTCACTCTCCTCATGACTAAACTAGATATCCAAATAAAAAAATTATTAGTCCTCATAATGTATACTTATAAAAATCAATCAATTTACTTCTTAAATTGTTTAATATAAAAAAATAATAAGGTTAATTTAGAATATTATTGTAAGTTTAAGGGTCATAGCTATCAATTTGCAAGAGACATTCGTAAGGGTATTGCAATTTATGAAGCTTGTTCCTCCATTGAAGACATTCATAAGAATGTATTCAGTGTGTATGTTTGTGTATCGAGCTAACTCACAATAACTCAGACTTGGCTCGGAGTTAAAAGGTTTATCTCACATATCGCTCTTTTGGATCATGAGTTTGACTTATTAAGTCAATTATCGAATCGAATCGTGAGCTACTCATAAATTTGTTCTATTTATTTTCACCTCTATTCACAAAAAAAAAAAAAAAAAATTGTTTTACTCAATCAATCTCAATTTTTATATATTTATTTCAATTTATCTCCATTTTATTTTATTTTATTTGTAATATTTTCAACAATTTTTTTTTTTAAAATAGTCATGTAAATAAGAAATAAATTTTCATGAATTACTATTTTACAAACCATTTTTATTTCAATTTTGACTCTCCCATGGGCCTAATTTCAGGCAGTCGACCCTAAACAGACCTCTTTTTGCCTGGATTCTCGGTCGGCTAGCCGAAGCATGGATCAGTTTTTTTGGTTTTATGCGTGACATGCTCCGAAAAATATTGAAGTAATACTTAGAATTTTGAGATGCAGAACAATCTTAAAATACTAGGTTTTATTTGTCCCAATACAATGAAACTTGGTGTCTCAGATCCCTAACACTTCCACTGAAGAAGGTGAACACAAGGATGATGAATACTTGGCCCCCCTGATTGTTTTTTGTCTTTTTTTTTTTGCTTTGTTATATAGAAATCGTAAAATTTATAAAAATATATATATTCATGTAAATTCAAATTCTAGATTTCAATATCAGAGAAAATATTTGAACAAAAATTCTTTATCACTTGTTTGTCCCTACAGGGATGTACTTTGCCTTATAAACATCAAGCAGATTGGTTTAATTTAGGATTTATCAAATGATGTACTTATCTGATCGAATGAGCACAATTTACTAATAAAGTTTGCTGAATTTTACTTCACTAATCTTATTTAGTTATCCTGAAAATTGGGGATCATAAGTCAGACTAATAAAATTGGGGATCATAAGTCAGACTAATACAGTTGTCCCCCTTAAACCTAACTACGAAGATCTTTGCTATTCTCAAATATTCAAAGTGAGCCGTAGTTACTGTTTTTAGGGTAAATTTATCACTACACCAGCTTTTCTTTTTGTTGATACAATGAGATATGATCAAGTGGAATCGAATCAGAGAAGAGAGGATGGAAATTGAAATCCTTGAAGAACGCTACACCCATCTTTTCTTCAATGATCTTACGACTAATAGGAGTTTTTCTCTGGTAAATCCGTGCGGAGCCTCCTGCGACTCACAAAAATATCAAGAAATGGCAGAGTTAGCCTCCGTAGCAGGATGGTTTGATTCATAAAGAACTAAGTGCGAAGGTTGAAACAGGCACATTTGTAAAAACAAAAGACAGAAGGACCGGGCATTGGCCCAAATGGACCTCAAAATTTATTTATTTCCCACTCAAGACCTACTTTGCATATACACGTCCCAAGGCACATGAACCCAAATCTACCCTTCTAATTCGGTGGATCGAGTGTCCATTTTTTTTTTAAATAATAACTACCCAAAATTATATTCTAATTAATTGATCTAATTTAAGAAGAAACTTAAATTCTCATAACATAGTCTTTTATATTTCTAAGTTAATATGATATTTGATTAAAAAAATTAATACCTTTAACCCCTAAATTAAATTTCTGTTGGGGCAAGTTTGTCTCAATATCGATAATCAAGTTGACCGGCTTTAAGAATAAGATCACCGAATCAAGAAAAAAAAAAGTAAAATCAATATACATGATAAGTTTTTACAAATCTTTGAATCAAAAATAGTAACAACATCATAAAAGTCAAACATGGTCTCCAACTCTAGTTCTAGTTCTGGACTAGCCCCATGAGGTCTGTGAGAGAAAGAGAATGTAAAAGCAAACAGATTTCTCATTTACAAGAATAAATTTACACAAGATTAGGGGAAAACAGTTCTAGTCCGTCTGCAGCATAAAGGGACCAAAAAAAAAAAAAAAAAAAAAAAAAATCTCAATGTAGCACAAACACCACTTTCTACGCTCCTGAATGAGATCCTAAACTCCAATTATCTGATCAAGATGTCTGCTAGCTTCTGAATACTTTTTGGCTATTGAACTTGAACCTTTTGGTAGGATACGGCCCGTAAAAAATTCATGGGTCTTGTGAAAATTACTAGCCCTTCCTATAGGTTTTTTTCATATTTTCCAATATGTTTGTTAACTAAAAATTGAACTAGACAATGGACTCAGACAGGGACTAGGTTGATGATGCAGAGGCCATGGACCCCGCTCAGGAGGGGATGGTGCAGGCGCCGGCACGGGATGTGCTATGAAAGTTGGGATTTCTTCCCCAGGCATCAATACAGATACTCCTCTTGCATAGACAGTCATCTACAAAAACATGTGTTTGCCAAAGTGAGTTAATGAAAAAGGGGTGGTAAAACAATTGAGAACAAAAACCAGCAAAGAACTTCCAATTGTATGTTGAATTGAGTGCGCAACTGAGGAGCACATAGGTACAGAAATTTCTTGTTAAAAGTTTTTAACATTTACTTACCATGTGCAAGTGTGCAGTAATTTCTAAAAAGTGGTGCATAGCCTTATGAAAACTTCTTTTTAACCACCCTACTCAATGCAGCCAAAAAAAGAGACCCAAACATTTGACTTCCTCATCTTTAAGAAACAAGATTAGGAGACAACGAGTTTGGAGGTGGTGATTACTATAAGCCTTTTAGGAGCAAAAAATATCCATAAGAATAATCACAATGTCTGCGGATAGTGAGACTCAAGCCACAAATTATGGGCTTCCCACAAATAAAATTTCATCAAAATCATTTTGTGATTGAGAAGCATTGGGGAGCCAAATATTGGCTCCACCATGCTTCCATGTGGCGATCATAGGGATCGCTATGTCAGCACAGTGATAAAGCCCCTGTCCAATGTCGAAAGGGACAGAGAAGATGGGTAGGCCACCAATGGATCATGCAATGTGGGTTAGCAATTGGAAGATTTGTGTAAACCTTGCTCATGCTCTACTTGACATGTCATTGTCGGTAATGACACACATAAACAAGAAAACATATTTATCCATCAAGCATTATGACCATGCAACATCAAATGTGTTTTCTGCTGCTAGGTTATTAGTGCAACTCCAATCAAATAAATTGACAATGCCAAGCTAGGAAAATTTAATAAAAAATACTGGTTCTTGAGCAACAACTGAACAAATGTTTGACCAACAGCAAGAGCAGGAGGATGATCAGTCACACCCGGACAAAGACAACCCTAATTCCCAGACGCCCGGGTGAAATATTTCAGAATCATAGTATACATACATTGAATCTTTAGTCATCCTGAATGGATGAAAAATCCGAATAGAGCAAAATCAAGCCAGTGTCTTTGCAAATACGAGAACACAGAGCAATAGATCCCAGTATTATGATAATAGCTGGCAAAATCGTATGCACAAGCCACATGGGGTGCTTATAATACTTTGAGCAATCCATACAAGGATTTTCATTACAAATGAAGTTAGGCTCAAGAATGCTGTAGGCTAGTTTATACAACATAGACAAGAACACATGATGGTCACCAAAGAGGGGACCTACAAGCCCAAATAAACTTTAGAGCATGAAGACAACACCACTATACTCATGTCCCCTCCAACCTGGATTATGTTATTAAATGATGCTAAAACAGTCAAGGAAGTTCTACAAAAAGTTAGCATTGTTTGGAGATAGTTGGGATGAACATTAATAACTTGAGAGACAAAAAGACATTAAATTATTATTATTTTTAGTCAATTGGTTTGGCACTGCATGATCTATTATATCAGTCATAATTATTCTAATGTACATTTTCTAAGCAAAAAATTATGTATATATATATATATATATATATATATATATAAATATGTTTGGGTTTTTAATTATGATATGAACTATGATTAAGTGCTTAAATAATTGGGATCAGTTGAGGATTAATATCCAATCAAATAAGGCCGTGTTTGGGTAAAGTTACTTACATGTATTGCATTATTATTATTATACAGCATTGCACCATCATGCCGTCCACTATAGAGTACCTCCAAAATATGTTTATCATCTTCCATGTGCATAATGGAGAGACTAGTTTAATAATACTAATCTACTACTTGCCTCCAAAATTCACCTTAAAGTTTAAACTTATTTATTAGATACCCATTAACAGATCAGCTTAAATCAAGGGGAAAATGAAACCCCCCCTCCAACCCAAAAAAAGGGAAAACCCAAAATTTGGTCAAGAAAAATTATAGGATGGGTTAAGGTAACACTTCACCCAAAACATTAATAATTCCGAAAATTTGGTCCTAATTGAATAGACAAGAGAGAAAATTGAAGGCAAAATCTATGGAGTACCCAAGAAAACATTAATTACTTGTATACAAATAATCAAGGAGAAAAGGTCTCCAAGATTAAATTTTACTTATTACTTTTTTTGAGGAAAAAAAAGAAGACAAAGTTTGCATTACTCATTCTAATGACAATGCCAAAACTAAAAGCCACAAGTTCAAAATGCTTTGGGGGGGGGGGCATAGAAATCTCATACAGAGAGTAGACATTTCAGGTTGAAATTTTGTGGAAAACCAAAGAAAATAAAAATTAATAGAATACATACAAAACTCTCTGTGACCTAAAAGCTCGCGTTTCCGAACCAACAAAATTGCAACACCCATTTAAAAAGAAAAAAGAAAAATGTAGAGAGAGAGAGAGAGAGAGAGAGAGAGAGAGAGAGAGAGAGAGAGAGACATACTTTAGGAGAAGGGTAAGTATGGAACTTAGCATTGAAACCAAGTTGAGCCTCAAGATCACGACGAGACCCATTAGAACCGGTAGAAGAAGAATGACTCGATCTGGGCCGTAGAAATCTCTCGAAAATAGCCATGATCAAAAACATAGAAATCAAAATAGCCGTTGCAACAAACCCAAATGAAACCGCATTCACTGAGTTGTCAAAGTGTCTCCATTGCTCTTCTCTTTGCTCAATCAATGGTGCCGCTGCCACTGCCACTATTGGCCCCTCTGTAATCACTGATCCCCCTCCCCCCATTCACCTCTTCACAGCCCAACAAGACAAAATGCAGAGAGAGAGGGAGAGAGAGAGAGACGTTGAAAAGTGTGGCTTGGGATTTCTTGAGCTTGGAGAGTTCTTTTTCTTCTTAGGAGGTTTATGAAAACCTTGGTCTTCGTTCACCCACCAATTATGGTAATTTTTATTTGGCTCCTTTGGTGGGACCACCCGGACTTTTTGTGACGTGGCAGTCGTCGGTGTGGGCATGGACCTTGGGCCTGCTTTCAATGGATTTCAAGTCCAGGTACGTTTATAAGCCCAGCCCAGATGACTTATATATCCTTCGCCCTTTTTTTCTTAAATTATTTCAACATGACCACTCCGGTTAGAGATTAATTATGAGATAAAATTGCTAAATGACCCATGGGGTATAAGAGAAAAAATGTACCAAAAGTCAGTGACAAGATTCAAAAGGGATAATGGGGACCAACTCCTAAGACAAATGTTTTTCTTTATAACCAAGAGAGATATAATGTTCCCTGGGTTGATTTAACTGAATGTGAGATTGAATAGCTTTAAATATGATTGAGTTTCGACCCCCGTTGAGAGTATCATACCTTCATATGTATGGAGCTTTTTTCGTTGGGAGATCCGTTCTCCGAAATGAGTCACTGCAGAGGTCGATGTAGATTAGTGGGGCCTAAACCCCATATACCGAACGATATTTAAAATATGGTAAAAAAAAAAGAGAGACATAATGGTCTAAGACTATAAAACTATATTTTTCTAAATAAATAAATAAATAATTGCATGGCCACAAATTTAAACATAATAATGGCGTAGATGTGGTGTTACCACTTTATCCCATTTACTAATCATACAAATGACTTAAAATAATTTAATTACTAAATTTTTATAATGTATACGATTTCTCGGTGACAGTTGTGCATCATATACTCGTTAAGAAAAATTAAAGTTATCTAATTGATAGGTATAAATATTTTTTAAAATAAAATCTTAAATTTATATTTTGTATATGTTAAAAATAGGTAATAAAAGAGTTTTATATTTTAAAATTTTAATTTGATTCAAATTAAATTTAATAAAATTTGATATAATTGTGGAATATTAGACTGAGTATAAAAAAATAATTGTTAGGGGGAAACAAAAAGAAGGTAAATTTCTTTTGTTATGAAAATGGACCAAAAGTCTCCGCAACTGGTTTTACTCAGGAGCTAATTGGAAGGGTCTGTAAGGCTAGATTCCTATGAATTATCTTTTCATCCACACAGTCTGATCCTTACGGAAGGGAAGATGCTGGGAAGTCTTCCAAAAGATTAGAAAGTCTCCCCAAGATCCGGCTTCCTATGCCATCAATTTATCTGTGAAAACTCTTCTCCTTTCGAACAACCCTACCTCTGTCATGAGGTCCCAAATGAAAAGGATTAAATGGGAGCTTCCTCGAGACGGTTACTTCAAGCTCAACACAGATGGAGTCGTGTCCCACCCTTTTGGAAAGGCTAATGCAGGAGGTGTCATCAGGAATAACATGGGCGAATAGGTAACAGGGGTTGACAATCAACATCGGGAGATCTTCTGTTATTCTTACCAAGCTCTGGGGGCTTAGAGAAGGTCTCCATCCCTCCAATAAGAGAGGCTTCTCATAGTTGGAAGTGAAATCTGACTCTACAGTGCTGTGGACTTGCTCACGGATCATCCAAGATCCGAACACCCTTTATTTTTCATTCGTCAGGAATGCAGAATGTTGATAGACCTCCTCTGTGTGAGAGCCATCAACCATGTCCTTCGTGAGGCTAATGTGTGTGCTGATCAATTAGGGCAGTGTAATGGGGACGGCCTTCAGGAGTTGAGTGATCCTCCTGCGTCATTGCTTTGTCTCATTTGGGAGAATTGCATGAGCTTAGAAAGAATCAGGGGTGATGCCACCGCTAAAATTTAGTCTTTTTGTTTGGTTCTACCGTGTTCCTTTCTTCCCCGGTATCAAAAAAAAAAAAAAAATATATATATATATATAGTTAAAATGTTGGTTGGTCCCTAAGCCTGATGAGACGATGTCCGTGATCCGTGACCACTGAACCAGCGGCCCAGGTATTAAGTGGGTCCCAGTGCCCTGAGATTTTTCCACCGTTGAAGTAAGCAAAACAGAGTGCAGAAGAGTAAAACAACACTCATCCCATTTCGTCTGCTCTCAGTCTGCGCCAATCAACTCATTCCCGACGCACCCTTAACTTGCGGTCCCTACTCACATTACACTCTTCCACGTCATCACCATTTTATGCTCTTTATGACGTGGCATGATTTTATTGGCTTCCTTCCCATCCGGAGAAAATGATAACATTTGGGAATTGGCTCGCATGTCGTTAGGTATGTTTTAAAAATAATAGATTTGTTAACTAAATATTAAATTTAAAATTTAAAAATAAAAAAATTATGTTATGAAAACTCTCTTAAATTAGATCTGATAATTTTTTAATCTAATTAATTAGAATATGATTTCGAATAATATTGATAAAAGGCTCACTCGGTTCATAAAATAATCCCTATGTTAGTGCGGAGATAGAAAGAGGGTGGTCATATTATACGCAATCTTTCCCTTGCATCTTATAAAGAGACTATTTTCACGTTTCGAATCTATTATTTCAATATTATTAAAGAAGTAACTCCGCTGTTGTGTCAAAATTAGCCTTTCAGATGGCATTGTTTCAGTAAAAACCAAAAAAAGGTATTATTTTTTATCTTCTCCTGTAGTAAACCGTATTAAAATAAATAGGTAATAGTTTTTCATTTTAGGGTTGCCCACGAAAATTTCACTTGCAACTTGATTCACCGATGCCTACAAAAATCGAACAAACCTATCGAATATGATTGGTTCTCGCATGTGTTCGCACATTTCGATTCTGAGTCTAAAAATTGGGATAGGCAGCTGTTTGGTTTGGCTTTTAGGTTGTACATGAACCGAGAATAATACGTACATTATACGCATGTCCCGTATACAATGATAGATAACGAATATTGCATAGATGTTTTTTTTTTTTTTAATTGTTTTATTTATTTTAAACGAATTGTTTTAGGAAGTATAATTTAAAACAAGATTTTACAACTTTTCCTCATTATAAATTGAACAATTTATATAATTCTGCATGGTAACTGATTCCTTCTCTTCATTATGTAATGCGTAGACTCTAGTTTAATCGTAGTTAATTAATTCTTGTGTGTAGATGATGTTTACATGTATAAATGTTTTCAAATATTTTATAACATAAGTATAACATATATCTATATTCAATGTCAACTTTTCTTTGTTAAAAGGAATGATCAACGGGATAGATTTGGGTTGGGTTGATTCGGTTTCAATTCAACCGACGTATAGTTCATTTTAGATTTGAAATTTTTAAATTTGATTTGAATTTGATTAGTCATAAAATATACGAGATTTGCTTAAACTAAATCGAGCTATGTCTTCATTAATTATATTACGAACTAAATATTTTAAAATAAATACAAAATCTTATAATTCTAGCCTGCCAACCGACTCGAGTTTGAGTCATTCATTAGTTATTTGGTCAAAAGCTAGACATGACTCGATTTTGATTGAACTCGAGTCTAGTTTGAACGGTTTCATTATACAATCATATCGAGTTCGAATAATAGAATTTTAAATTCAAAAACTCATTAAATAACTCGATAATATATATTAATATATATTAGACGTATCATATATTATTATAATAAAAAAATTAAATTAAGTGAAATGCATTAATAAAGATTTATAAATTAATAAAATTGAATTTTTGAGTTTTCAAGTCGATTCGAGTTCACTAAATTATAAATGATTTAAATTCGAGTCATATTATTATCACTTATCGAGTTCGAGTATTATTAAAGAATTCGAATTCGAGTTCAAATATAGAAATACTTAAGATCAACTTGACTTGAATACAGCCCTATGCCCGTAAAATAACAAACGTGATGATTTATTTCTATGCCATTTGATCAAAGCCTCGAGCAATATTTAATTGGTCCATATTTTTTTATTATTTTTATACGCCATTTTAGCCAAATTGGCCCCCCACCTCTTGTCCTTTGATTATTTATTTATTTTTATAATCGCTTGGCACGAAAAACTCAGTTGCTCGCCTGATAAAAGGTTGGAATTTGACTTTCCTTTCAATGTTAAGCGATTCAAATTATTGATGGTACTTAAACTTGATAATTGGACAAATCAAAATCAATTAAATTCGGTCTTAATAAGTTTAAATGCAAAAATATTGTGATGTCTTTGAAGTATGATGCCAATTACTCAAACTTAAAGCTCTGCAATCTTTTAAATACAAACTATTAACATTCTTTAGTAATAAAAATACAAAATTTTAAGGTCTCCTTAATTTGTTTTTTGATCGATCGGTATTTGGGTTACTCAACTAATTTAGTTTCGACTACCGTATATTCTAATTTAGAAACTGTCTTTTCTAACGTCTATTTTTTAATTTTCAAAATTTAAACTCAAGATTTTAATTAAAAAATATTGTTTATATCATTAAATTTAGAGTAAACCTCTTTAATCTTTATTACAATGAAGAGAATATCTTAATAAGTCTTCAAAAAAATAGTTTCCAAAAAAATAGTTTAGTGATAATAATTTTCCTCTCCCAATCCGATAATCTCAAATATAAATATCAATGTAACAAAAAAAAATACTTAGACTTAATAAACCTATATAAAATAAGAAACTAAATATTCAACCTTAATATAACCTTTCTAGAATAAAAAAAAAATATCGTGATTTCTATAACAATTCAAACCAAAATTAAGATAGAAATCAAAGTCTCATTACGATTTCACTAGAGTTCTAAAAATCCTAAATGATCCAATAAAAAATAATAAAATAACAAAACACAAGAAATTCAAAATTTCATGCGGAAAAGCGGCAGCGGCATTAAGAACAATGTCGCAGCGATTGAAGTTCTATGAGAGGTGCAGCGGCGGGCCATCAAGGGTGCTGCAGTGCTTTGTTGCCGCGTCCAAATCGTTTTCCTTTGGCCCGCACCTTCGATCCCTTTTTTTTGTTCGTTATCTAAATTTTTTTCGATTAATTCAATTCAAATATTATAAAACTTATTTTAAGAATTAATTTTTTTAAATCTTTTTTTATTATTTTTAAAATTCAAACTCAAAATCTCTAATAAAAAAAATAAAATATCTTATCATTAAATCTAAAATAGTTTAATCTTCTATCCTCTTTACCCTTTTACTGCTTGTTTTATACTATAAATTCCACTCTGATTCTACTTAATATTGGATCTATTATGCTCAATTAAGAAGAAATAAAATAGACCATCACATATAATATATTAATGGGTCGAAGTGTTTATCCAAAAAAAAAAGGAACTATTTAAGGGTCCTTTTAAGGGTTCTTCTCAATTGAATTAGAATGAATCAGATTAAGGGGTGGATATTCAAGTTTTTCAAGTACCCAAGCTTTGCTTAAATCTATTGATTCTGTCTTATAAGTTACTATCTTACATTCATTTTACTCTTTCCCTTTCACAAATAACATAAAAAACATTATAGTAAGAACATTACACACCTCAGTAATAAACAAAAAATTAGATCATAGTACAAAATTTTAAAAATAAATATTCCCATAGCTTCAACTTTTATCCCATAACTTTTCTTTTTCTTCTTATTTTCTAATGTGGTACTTTTTTTTTTAATTCCATAAATAATATTCGTATTACGAGTCAATGGCGAAGGTGATCAGGTAGCAGGGATGTCAAAAATACGATCTGTGTCAGTACGCGTGCCTATGCAAAGGTTTATGCAAAATCTTCGCACGTGCAATGGCGTGTGTAGGATTAGATACTACCGAATAAAGCAATAAATAACAGGCTTCTTTTTGACCAAGCACAAGCAGTCTTTCCGCTTCTCAGGTGAGGTGGGGAGGGTAGATTGGCCGCGGGGGGGGGGGGGGGTCTCACAGGTTTGGGGTTATGGTTTTCTTACCTCTCACGTGAAACGACCTTTTGCTTTCTTTTCTCTCCTTTTCATTTCACCTTTTCTCTTCTTTTCATGGTCTCCCTCCAGCATGGGTCTCCCTCCAGCACGTGAATGTGAATCCCTCAACTTGGACTCGTCTCAGCTATTTACTCCTGTAATTAAGAGAAGCACATCAATGGAGAGAGAGAGAGAGAGAGAGAGAGAGAGAGAGAGAGAGAGAGAGAGAGGGAGGGAAGAAAGTCAAAGCGATATTTTGGGCCTTGAAATTGAAACAGGGAACGTCCAATATGTATTAGAAAGAGAGAGAGAGAGCGAGAGAATGAGAGATAATATCAAGATCATTGGGCCTTGAAATTGAAACAGGGAAAGCCCAATGAGAAGAGAAGTAATTTGTGGGGAAATATTAATTAGTATCGACGTATTGAAAAATTCAAATTGTAATTAAAAACATTTTTTTGCACTGCTTTTTATTTTTTATTTTTTTTGCATTTTGTTCTGAATAAAAAAAACTTTTTATCATGATATGACATTTTTTTTAAAATTTTTTTGGGGCTAATTGTAATTGAAAATGGTTAATCAGTATTACCTTTTATTTTTTGAATTGTTAAATTAGTGTAAGACAAAAAAATCTTAAAAAACCCATGGGAATTTTTTTATATGACAAAAAACCCATCACGTGTTAAAAAATTTTCAACATGCACGATACCTATATTCATGAAATTGTCATGAGCTAATTGAATATGACAAGAGCAGAGGTCACAAGAAATAATAATTGAGGTCACAAGTGCTTTCACATGAAGCTCAGCGCAGGTGTGCTGCATGTCTCCACCAAAATTATATTTCCAACGTATATGAATAGAGGAATTTAATATAGACTTGTTTAACAAGAAAAATAGTATTTTGCTAAATTATGAGCCTATGATAAGTGATTTTTCAAATTGAGTGTCATAAATTACAGATTATGTTATGACTAAGTAATTTGAATTAGACCTACGCATCCAATGATAACACCTTGCTAGACAAATGGGTAGGGCTATCTCCAATTGTATCCAAAGTTGTTAAATCTCCTCTGCATAATAATATAAATTTCAAATATTATATTTTTAGTAAATATTATATTTTAGTTAAGTGAAAAGACCGACACGAGTCGATTTCAAATGTTGAGATTAAAGCGCTTTGTTGTTAGATGAAATGATGACATGAACACTAACTTATCATTATCCTGTCAAAATCTAATCCTTTTACCCTTAAGGCTCTATTCCTTGAACAACACAACAATGGCCACACAACTCTTTCTTACCATCTTCTTCCATGGGCTCAAAACTTCTCCAACCGGTCCCATTGGCTGATGTGTCAAACACGTGGACCACAGACTCCATTCTCAATTTCTCTCCCTCTTCTGGCACCCCTTTTCTAGCAAAGAAGTACGAGAGCGTCCCAATTGGAACCATCCACTGTGCACCAAATATTTTGTTTCCCAGTCTTATAACTATCTCCGCGACTAAACAACATACCACGAATGGCCACGATTTGACTAGGTGGCACGTCAAGTTGCCACATTTCAACCGAGTTTCATGCGGCAGATTTTAAATTATCATTTTTTTTATCCAATATCTAAAATTATATTTTAATTAATTCGATATAAATTGTTATCGAGATTTTTTTAGAAGAGAATTCTTTCAATATAATTTTTTTAAATTTTCGATATTCAAATTTAAGTTTTAATTAAATAATCTATCATTTTCATTTTTTTTACTAAATCAATTCCAAATTAAGAAAGATTACCCCATGATCGATTCTACAATATTTAATTAAGTTTCGATATCAAAATTACACGTGTAAAATCGACTATTGCATGCTTTTTGATGTAGCTTTAAACCCATGAGATACCAACTTATGATATGAATGTTTAGTTGGTTAGTAGTTGGATATTGTATTTCTTCTTAAATAATGTCTCAGTTCGAATTTTGTGTATAATGAAAATCAACTTGACTCGAATTAGATTTAGTTAAACATATCGTGATTACTAAATATCGATAATTTATTAAAAAAAATAGATACCAACTTATGATTCACAATCTGCCGTATCTTTTTTCGTTTTCTAAGAACTTATCACATATAATATATTATCAAGGAGTGAATGAGATTAGTTAATGCACTAGTCCTTGTTGGAATAATTTATAATTTATTATATAGAGAAAATAAAGAATCTAAAATCATGTCAAAAGTTTAGAGTTATTATGGTGAATTTCAAGAGTCTAAATTTATGGTAAGTGTCAAGAATTATGAATTTATTATATCAAACAAATTTAGGTTTTCAAGAAGATATTATGTGATTTCTAGATGTCTCTTAGTATATCTAAATGGTACTATAAATAGTTAATCATTTTATGTATTCATTGAATAGAGTTGAGATTCACTCTATAAGAGTAAGAAACTATTATATAATGCCATAATGAGTATCTTATGCGATTTCTTTTTCTCTAATATATTCTTAAATATTCATATAATTAACATCCTTATTTTTATCATATGGTCTTTGTCTCCAAAAATATTGATATTCTCTAATTTAATTCAAATCCAACAAAGTGCTAACATAGTGTAGAGATATATAATAAAGTATAAATACTTTATTTCTTAACATTATATTCTGTTTTTTTGAAACAAAATGATTTCAGAGTAACGGTGAAACTCAACCCAACAAAATGGTATCAGAGTACGCTAGGTTCAAAAGCTTGGTTGTTGCAAGCGCTAGGTTCATAGCGTAGTCGTTGCGAGAGCTAGGTTCAGAGTTGGTGTCTCCTAAGATCAAAACAAGAAAAAAAAAGAAAAGTTGTTGATATTTCCAGAATTTTAAAGAAAGATTGAGAATTCGTTGAGAAATTTCTAGATTTGAAGAAAAGAGAATTGTTGAAAAGGTGTGAGTCGAGACGATACAAAGGAAACTTTTGAAAAATAGAGACTGAAGAGCATATTATCGTTGTGAATGTGCAATATAAAATAATATTCAAGAAGTTACTAAAAAAATTAAATTTACCTGCAATAAAATATGTATGTACAAACTTTGGTTCAGATCATTTACTAGATTTTCTTATGAAAGTCATATTTGAAAATAAATATGAAAAGTATGAATAATACGGATTTAAGGAATATACAAAAAAAAATGCTGAAAATGAAAAAGATAATAAGACACTTGAAATATGCTTACAATATTATCATTAGAGATGTGAATGAAAAAGAGTTATATGAAGTAAAAAATGACTTGGAAGAATTGAAAGATATTTATGAAAATCTGAAAAAAAATTTTGATAAACTCATAAAAGAATCTGAAAAATCTAGCAACAATGAAAATGCACTGAAAATCTACAATAAAAAATAAATTCTAAATTAAGAGAGTAAAATATTGGAATATTTTTTAAAATCTATTATATGGAAAAAATAAAGAGTCTAAAATCATATCAAGAGTTTAGAATTATTATAATAAATTTCAAGACTCTAAATTTATGGTGAGAGTCAAGAGTCATGAGTTTATTATCGTAAACAAATTTAGGTTTTCAAAAAGATATGATGTGATTTCTAGGTGTCTCTTAGTATTTCTAAGTGGTACTATAAATAAATAGTCATTCTATGTATTCATTAAAGAGAGTTGAGATTCACTCTACAAGAGTGAGAAACTATTATGTAACTCCATCATGAGTATCTTATGAGATGTCTCTTTTCCTAATATATTTTTGAGTATTCATATGATTAACATTCTTATTCTTATCATATGTTATTCGTTTTCAAAAATATTGATATTTTCTAACCTAATTCAAGTTTAACAAAGTGCTAATATAGTATAGAGATATATAATAAAGCATAAACACTAAATTCTTTAAAATTATTCTTTGTTTTCAAAATAAAGTAGTTTCAGAGCATGGTTGAAGTTCAACCCAACAATTTATCAACCTGATATAAAATAAGACTTTCTAAATGCCCATCTTGAAGAAGAAGTTTATACTGAGCAACTAGCAAGTTATGTGATCAAAGGGCATGAAGATAACGTGTTGAAATTGAAGAAAGCCTTGTATGGTTTGAAGCAAGCACCAAAACTTGGAATACTAGCATCAACAAGTATTTCCAACACAATGGGTCTATTTGTTGTCCTTATGGGTATACTCTTTATGTCAAGAAATATGAAAATGAAGATGTGCTACTAGTTTGTTTATATATGGATGATCTTATCTTTACCAGCAATAATTCAAGGTTAGTTAAAGACTTCAAGAAAGTTATGTCACAAGAGTTCAAGATGACAGACATGAGCTTATGTCGTACAATTTGGGTACGGAAGTAAAGCAAATGGAAGTTGGAATTTTTGTTTAACAGGAAAGATATGCAAAAGAAGTATTAAAGAGGTTTAAAATATTTAACATAATAAACTCATAACTCTTGACACTCACCATAAATTTAGACTCTTAAAATTCACCATAACTCTAAACTCTTGATATGATTTTAAACTATTTATTTTCTTCATACAATAAATTTTAAATTATTCCAACATGTCACGCCTTTAATTTAGAATTTATTTTTTATTGTAAATCTTCGACACATTTTTATTGCTGCTAGATTCATCAGATTCGGCCATAATTTTATCAAATTTTTATTTTCCAGATTTTCATAGGCTTCTTTCGGTCATTCTAAGTCTTTTTTGATTTCATATAACTCTCTTTCATTCGCATCTCTAACGATAATATTGTAAACTCATTTCAAGTGCCTTATTGCCTGTAAAACTGTTTAATTTTCAACATCTTTCTTTGTATATATCTTGAATCCATATTATTTATGCATTCCATATTTATCTTCAAATATTACATTCGCAAGAAAATTTGATAAATGATCTGGACCAAACTTTGTATATATATATACTTTGCTGCAGGTTTGAGTATGATTTTAAACTGTTTCATTCTTCAAATGTTTCCTCTGTATAGTCCTTCTCACGACTCATACATTCTTAATAATTTCTCTTTTCTTCAAATCTGGAGATTTTTCAACGGATCCTCTGTTTTTTTTTTTAAAATTCAGAGATGTCAACAATTTTTTTTTTTTTTTTTTTTTTTTTTGATTTTAGGAGACACCAAGCTAGCCACAACCTTAACCAAGCTCTCAACCTAGCTTTCGCAACAGCCAAACTTTGAACCTAGTGCTCTGATACCACTTTGTTGGGTTAAGCTTCACTCTTATTATGAAATTACTTTGTTTTGAAAATATAGAATAATTTTAAGAAAAAAAGTATTTATGTTTTATTATGTATCTCTTATTATGTTCGCACTTAGTTGGATTTGAATTAGATTAGAGAATATTAATATTTTTGGAGACGAAAATCATATAGTAAGAATAAGAATGTTAATCATATAAACACTCAAGAATACATTAAGAAGAGAGAAATCTTATAAGATATTCATGATAACATTACATAATAGTTTCTCACTCTTGTAGAGTGAATCTCAACTCTCTTAAATGAATACATAAAATGACTACTTATTTATAATACCACTTAAACAAACTAAAAAACAATTAGAAATCACACTATGTCTCATTGAAAACATAAATTTGTTTGACATAATAAATTCATAACTCTTAACACTCATTATAAATTTAGAAATTTATTATAATAACTCTAAACTGTTGACATGACTTTATACTCTTTATTTTCTCAATATAATAAATTCTAAATTATTACAACATTTTCATTGTGACGATGACATTACAATAAATGTAGAAATAATTTAGAATTTATTGTAAAAAGAAAATAAAGAGTTTAAAATTATGTTAAGAGTTTAAAGTTATACTATTAGAAAATTTACTTTCAGCGATGAAAATATCTGTTATTATAAGTAAAGATTCTCTTGTTAAAAAGTATCAGCGACGGAAAATTTTCGTCGCTAAATCTATCGTTAAAAACCATTTTGCTAATTTTTACCGATGGAATACATCCGTCACTAACTATCAGCAATAGATTAGCAATGAAAATATTTTCATTGCTAAAATATCCATCATTGATAGAAGACAATATATAAAAATATTAACAATGGATTAGCGACGGAATTATTCCGTCGTTAATAATTCCGTTGTTGATTCTAGGAGCCCTCACGAGAGTGTATTTGCCCTGGCACTCACCCGCCCGCACCCACTTGCAGGCTTGCCCACGCTCCACACCCGCTTACCCGTGCGGCTGTGCGCCGTGCTTTTTTTTGTGAAAAATGTTTCCTCCCGGAATTGAACTCGCATCTCCAAAATGAAAGATGAGTTGTCCAATCACTGTGCCACAATCTGTTTTATAATATTTTTTTATTTATTATTTAACTCTTATTTTTTTAAATATTAATCTTACTCTCAATTTTTTTTTAAAAAAATTTTATCTCACTCTCACAATTTTTTTTTTTCACTATCATCTTTTCTTTTTTTTCCCTTTACCTTAAGGTAATTTTTTTTCATTAAAATAAAATAGCAAATTATTTTTTTGATTTATCTATTAAATTGAATAATAAAAGAAAAAATAAAATAAATAAAATAAAAAGAAAAAGAATTATAGAAAAATAAAAGAGAAGAAAAATTAAAAAATTTTTAAAAAATTAAAAAATTAAAAAATTAAAAAATAGAAAAAAAATCCGTTAGTAATCCGTCACAAAAATTTCCGTCGATAATCAGTCGTTAAAATTTTCGTTGATAATTCGTCGCTGATAACTGTACATATATACATATATTATATATATATATATATATTTATATTTATATATATATTTTCCCCTTTACCACTATACTAACGGATTAGTGATGGATATTTTTTGTCGTTAAAAATTCCGTCACTAATTCGTCGTTGATAGTTTAAAATTTTTTTTTTTTTACTCTAGATCACTACAACAACGGATTAGCGACGAAAATATTTCCATCGCTAATTTCAATCGCTAATCCGTCACTAATCTCTCGGTATTCCGTCCGACGTTAATCTGTCGTAATTCCGTCACTATTTTTGACGGATTTTTTTCCATCGGTAATTTTTCGTCGTTGAAAGTCAGTTTTCTTATAGTGTTATTATGGTGAATTTCAAGAATCTAAATTTATGGTGAGTGTTAAGGGTCATGAGTTTATTATGTCAGACAAATTTAGGTTTTTGAAGAGATATTGTGTGATTTTTAGATGTCTCTTAGTATGTTTAAGTGGTATTATAAATAGATTGTCATTTTATATAGTTATTCTATGTATTTATTGAAGAGAGTTAAGATTCACTCTACAAAAGTGAAAAACTATTATATAATGTTATCATGAGTTTTTTATGAGATTTCTCTTTTCTCTAAGTATTCATATGATTAACATATTTATTCTTATCATATGGTTTTCGTTTTCAAAAATATTGATATTCGGTAGTTTAGTTTAAATCCAATAAAGTGTCTACATTGTGGGAGATATATAATAAAGTATAAACATTCTCTTATTTAAAATTATCATCTATTCTCAAAACAAAGCAGTTTCAGAGTACGGATAAAACTCAACCCAACTTATGATTCACAATTTTTTTTCATTTTCTAAGAAATTATCTCATATAATATATTATCAAGGAGTGAATGAGATTAGTTACCGCTCTAGTCCTAGCCTTATTTTAGAATTTTTTGAAAGATTCAAATCATACTCAATTTCTTTGATTTGAAGAGATTTGAAGAGATTTGTTGAGGGTTCCATATATGAGGTGTTTCGCATGAGATATAGATGATAAAAGCAATGTGATGCATATATGTAAAGTTAAGCTGGCCCCTGTCAAAATAAATTTTTATGGTAAAATTTTGATTTCTAGTTTTATATATCAATCGGTAACTGCCCAGTATCCCTTGGTGCGCTTCCCGACATGCTGTAGGTCCTCACTCCGGAGTATGTGGGGTAAAGTGGGATGACCACTCTCCATCACTGGCAAATGTCAGGCGTCGGAAAGTGTTAATGCACTTTCTTTCTCTTTTTTTTTTTTTTTTTTTTTTTTTTTTTTTTTTTTTTTTTTTTTTACAATGAGATACACTCAAATGAATTCGAATAGGAAAAAAAAAAAGATTGAAATGGAGAGACTCTATCGCTTAAACTATCCCTAAAGAATGAAGTGTTAATGCACATTCATTCCAAGAGGTAGAGGATATTTATCATGACAATTTTGAAGAAAAAAATTAACAACAAAAAAATGTGAATATAGAAAGCTCGAACATTATCGGACCAAAGATGCTCTCACCACCCACTTGGGGAGGGAGGGAGAGAGAGAGAGAGAGAGAGAGAGATCGTTAATGTTTTGATCAATTTTTGCAAAACTGAAGATAAGGCCTGCCGGAGGGCCAGAGTAGCATAAGGGAGCCGCCCAGGCCCACATAAATGAGGTACAACTAAAAACATTGAAAACATTTTGCATTATTCAAAATTTGCGGCCTCAATCATAGTGAAAATATTAGATCGTACCTGATGCATGGAATTGGATATGGTTCCGGTCATGGCATAATTGGTTGTCCATGGGATCTACTTTCATTTCAATTGGACCAACTCTCTCAACTTATTGATTGTTTTGTCCTTCATAGTGGTCCATTATCCCAATGCATTTATGCATACTGGCTATGGCAGAACCAGCATGGTCCTTGTCTCCTTGTTGCACATGTCTGAGATCTTGATGTCTCATTGTCATCTCTCATGGTCCGTGGGTTTTCTTTTCTTTTTTCAATTTTAAAGATGACATGCTCCCTCAGCTGCTGCCTTGGCATGTTTAATAGCCCAAAAACATTGGGCCATAACATTTTAATCACTCGGATACACACCCCTTCTCAGTGGCGAAGCACTGGGTAGGGACTGAAATTTTGGGGGAAAAAAAATTACTATGTATACTTAAAAAGGTATTACAACAAATACCACTAAAAGTTTTAATAATGCTAATTAAAGTATCAAAAATGTCATTTAAAATTTAAAGAATATCCTTAAAATTCTTATAATGGTGTTTATTCTCCGACACTTGTCGGCGTATGTAAAAAAAGTATTTTCGTTTTTTAACAAGATCAGGAGTTTGAGTTCCCTGGGTATGGAAAAAACAATATTGGGAGACCTCCCCTCAAATGAGACCTGACAGTTAGGTCGGTCGGCATTAGTCGGGATGAAGCTTAGGATACCGGGCGATGGTCTAGCCATAGGGACCGAAAAAAAAATAGTGGTGTTTATTCTCTGAAAAATATAACCTAGGCCCTCCATTCCCTACAGATTGTACTTCTGTAATATAAAATTTTCAATTCGCTCCCGTTTACTAATGAAGTGAAATAGTGAGAAATGAAAATTCTGTGGCAAAGATCATTCTACTCATTTGTGCACTAACGGATCCTTTAAAATTTTGGGGGTTCAGCATATGCAGTGCTGCGGAAGGTTTTAATAGTGCATAGATTGAGAATCTTGAGCAGGACTTGGTTGCTTGTACACCTAGGGGTCTTGAACTGCCCTATTCCTGCTCCATTCCCCGTCAACTGATCCACAATCTTCTTAAAAGTTCCTCTCTCTACAATCCGGAGCTCTAGAGGTCCTATTGAATTGGTCCTTCTGGAGACCACGTAGCCATGATCAACGAATGATGCATCCATTTCCCTGCAGCACTCACCAAGAATTCTCTCTTCAACTGCACCCTTGATTTCCCAGTATATTATATAGTGACCTGGCTGGTTTGCCACATCAGCATAGCTCGTGAAGTCGACCAGCTCAGCACCTGTCCTGCTCAGTAACTGTGATCCTTTTTCCACTACCAGTTGGAGGTCCTTCTCTGTGTTTTTGTCTATATTTACTGTCAGAATTAGCTTTTTTCGGTATATAAACTTCAATTTGGGTGTCCCTTTGTAGAAGCCAGCCACTTCCACAACATCTCCTAATCGATATCTATAAAGCCCTGGAGAGAAAAGCATATGGAAACAGCACACTCAGATTAGTTCACAAGATTTTTTTTTTTTAATTATGCTTAATTTTCCGGGGATTTGATGTGATGCATCTTACTAAGCTGATTTTTTGTTGCAAGAATTTCTATGCAATAGAAAGTGAATCAGAGAGTGTCGTGAAGGAAATTAACAGGGTGAATGCTCGTCGTTCCTATTCATGTCGTTCCTATTCATACTTTTAGAGCATTGCCATGCTTTTTAACACAACAGTCTTAACCCAGGTTGGTGGTGGTGTATTGTGCTTGTGATCGGCAGATTATTGGATAAAAAATGAAAAAAAAAAATGGGAGAAAAATTTAGTTAATCAGGATGAGAACTCTGGAGAGAGAAAGATAGAAACAATACACAAAATTGACATGAAATAGTTTAGGTAAATACTTATTAACAAGTATAAGCATTGGGGGTTTATCAGGAGGGGAGTCCTATCTGGGTGAGGATAGAAGTAATGGACAAAAGCCAAGAATGATCTTGTGGGTCAAGAATGATGATGTGGGGTGGGTCATGCACATAGGCCGGTATGCATGGAAGGATGATAATTTCTAGGTGGTGTTGTGTTCCACGACTACTAATGAGTTAAAGGGTCTTCTTCTCTAACTAACTTTCCTCAAATTGACAAAAGAATCATCAATATCAGAAAGGCCAGTATGCATGGAAACATGATGATTTCTTGGTGGTCTTGTGTTCCACGAGTACTAATGAGTTAGAGGGTCTTCTTCTCTAACTAACTTTCCTCAAATTGACAGAAGAATCATCAACATCAGAAAATCGGATTAGATTCCTAGATTTTTGTTGGCTTTCTAATGCGATGGACAGTGAATTTTATGGGAATCCACAAACTTACTGTCCACAATGCAAAATCTTTAAACGAAAAATGAACTTCAACCAACTCATACTCAACTTGTCTTGAAGCAAATATCAATTATAGGGACAGAGAGAGAGAGAGAGTGTAGTGGTCCCTGTGCATATGGTGGCAAGCTAAAAATCGAGTACAATGTTTTGCTCCCCGACTGCAAATTAGATCTACAACCCAAATATGGGTGGGTTGGAATCGGACCAACTCAACCTCAATATTTTCGGGTTAGTTCTGCAATTTCAATATTTTTCTGGTAGAAAAAAAAAAAATCTAAACTGAATATATAAAAACATAACAAGCACATGCCAAATATATGCATAAAAAATCTAATTTTGCTCAAAATTTCTATAGCTATAATATCAGCCAAAAGTATACCAAATTAAATAATAATAAAATTAATTTAGTTTCCTAACAAGATTATGAAAACAATGAAGAGAATTTTTAGGATTTTGTTCCGAATTATGCCTCCAAAAACTACTTGTTTAGGACAAAATAAGGGCACTAAATTAAGAATTGAATCATTTGTGAACATATACCAAATGCAAATTGATTGGGTTGATTTGGTTCTTTGAGTACTCAAGAACCCATTAAGTTGCACCTATGGCTGTAATAAAGATTTTACTATTAATAAGAAAAAAGTTTTATCTTATTTATTTTCATACATAAATTTTTTTCAAAACTTCGAAAGGTTACGAGGAATCTACATTCTCAAAATCATGGCATTGCCCAAAATAAAAGGAAAAAAATGGTAAATGTCTTTATGTTAATTTATATATCTAGTGTCAAATTCAATCTTTAGGAGGATTATGTGGAAAAAGGAATAAAATTGGCCATAAATTTGAAACAAGGAGAAGAAAAATTAAAAAAAAAAAAAGAAAAAAAAATCGCACTGCTATTTAGGAGCTTGAGGTGATTCATTTTTAGTATCTAGATTTGAGTGAAAAATTGGATATCTTCGTGAAGGTAAATTTAGTAATAGTGAAGAAAAGCTTACCAGTGAAAGTTGTCAGAACAATCTCATACTCTTGCCCTATCTTGACCTGAGAGAGAGGCACAGGGTCATCTTCTATGAAGTCATCATTGGCTGATTTGTAGTCTTTGATTTTGTTTTGTCTGTGTAGAGGTATGAACTCAAAGTAAGAAAAAGTAGGCACAACAGCAAAAGTAACATCCTCTGGTGGTGTCGAAGGATCGACATTGACACCAATCCAGCTCTCGGTTGAACCATAATCGGCACTAACTAGTGCCAGCTCTCCGGCATATTCTCTCAGCTTCTTAATATAATACAGCATTGAACCTGTCAATATAGAGTAGACATATTTTGCATTTGGCCATAGTTTTGGTATCAATCCAAACCAATTTGACCCCTCCAAGTCCTTGCAATTCACTTCAATATTCTCTGCCAATGAAGGGTTTGGTGAGATGATATTGAGCACCGCCTTTCTTACCGTAGGCAATGTGATTCTCGAGCTGAGTGTGCCTTCCCTTATGTCATTACATAGTTCTTGCCACAGCTCTTCGAATGATTGAAAAGCTTGTACCATGCTGTAGGCAAAAGCCGAGGTTATGAACTCGACTTCTTGAGAGTAGTAGAGGCCCAGGAGGAGATGGCAGTATGTAGATTGCTTGTAGTCTCCACTTGAAATCACTTCTTTTGGGCTGCAAGTGAATGACTTTGTTTTCTCTTGTTTGATCTTGAATTCTTCACTTGCATAGTAATGTGTTGTGGCTGTTCCTGCCGTTAAACCTCCTTTTGTTTTGAATTGTTTGCTACTATATATCAATTCTAGTATTCTTCCTCCTGGTCTTACTGGGTAAACTCTGAAATTGAACACACAAAGAATGTGAAAAAGAAATACTTATCAATTTAATAAATTCAAAAATAAAATTCTATGGCTTGTTCGATTAGTCTATTCAACACGAGTTGGGGATCGAAAAAAAAAAGGAGAATTGGGAAAGGAAAGGAAGAGAATATGTTGTTAGTATAGTAAATGAATAAAAGTAAATATTTAAAAGGAAAAAGAAAAGGAGTTATAGTGGAAAAGAATAAGATTCATATCTGAATAGATACATTACCGACTTTGCATAGTATAGTAAGGAACTTGGGAACTATTCAACTTGTGATGAGAGAGAAATATTTTATTTCACTATTATTTTATATAAAAATTTAATTACTGTTCATATACTTCACAATTTAGAAAGCTATATTCATCGTCTACAACAACAACAACCATCTAAACTTTTTATTCCAAAATTTGAAAAAAAGATATTTGAGAGACAAATATCAGAAAAAAATAATATGAGAGTGTTGATTTAATTTACGTAAATTTTTTTAATCACTCATTTCTAATCCATATTCATCATCTAAAGTTAATAAACAAAAATTGATGCATTGATATTCATGTTGATGTCATCATTTTTAATTTCACAATTATTAAATAAATAATAATATTAATCGAAGAAATGTAACTATTGTAATCGATATAAAGTTGCTCAAATTTATATTATGGTAGGGAAGCATACTAGTGTAATCGATTTGAGGTTTTATTTTTTTTTTAATTATTGAAAGAAAAGATCAAAATGTTAAATTAACAGGCTTGATATAGACCAGTAGAATAGAGGAGGATAAGGGGGTACTGGATTCCCATGAGAGAGAGAGAGAGAGAGAGAGAGAGAGAGAAAGAGAGGTATACCTTGATCTGTAAGCAGCTCCCAACCTAAAAATCTGAAGAGTAGTCTGGGAGCTATGCCTAGTGAAAGGAACGTACTTCTGTCTTCCTTCTGTGGTTCCAGAACTGCAAAAGACAGCAACGAACAATTAAAGAAGTTTCAACAATATCTCAGAATTTTGAAAAACTGTATCCAAAGATAAGCAAATTCTTTTTTCTCCATTTTGAAGAGATTATAACATACCTTAAGGAGAGATTTGTGATGGGTTGTTGAGTGAGAATAGGAGAGGTATCTCCATCTGTGATTCTTTGGATATAAGGCTCTAAATCTGCATGGGAAGCAAGAGGTACCAATGAAGTGTATAAGATCTCCAATGCATTTTCATCCATATCTTGAATTTCTATGTCTCCCAACCATTTTTTGAGATACTCTACACTATAATTCAGTTCAAGAATTCTTCGAAGAGTCCGAGTTTGGACCAGACCAGTGTTCTCGGTCACCATGTTGAACCAGTTGATGATCTCATTGTCTTCATTGCTCTTGCCTTTTGTGCTCATTGCAACCTGTTGTTCCATTGAAATTCTAAATTAGGTAGGTGGTGGTAGATGAAATGGCTGCTCTGGGGCACTCTCTCTCTCTCGCTCTCCCTCTCACTCAAAATTGGAGATAGCCCTGTTGAAATGGCTGCTCTGGGGCACTCACTCTCTCTCTCTCTCTCTCTCTCTCTCTCTCTCTGTGTCTCTGTGTCTCCCTCTCACTCAAAATTAGAGATAGCCCTGTTGGTTATTTATGGGAAATCTAATGATTAAATTATGAATGACAATTAATAGTCAGATATTCTATATAAATACTTCTTTGGTAAGTTTGAAAAGGACCTTGTATAACTGCTGGACAGGCAGGCTAGGAAAAACCGAACAAGTTTTGTTTTCTAAATGTCTCAATCCAACAACAGTACGATACGATGGCAGTGGACCACAAGAATTTTCTTGGGTAGTGTCCCTTTTGTTTTCCTTTTTTTTTTTTGGGTAGTTTTGTGTTTACTAGAAATAATGCATTCATAATAATTATTAATTTAACTTTATTCAATATTTTTAAGCTATTACAATAACGGTTGCCATTTTCAATATGCAGAAAGAGAAAGAGATATGTGGGGAGAGAGAGAGAGAGAGAGAGAGAGATTAATTTAGTGGTTGTGATGTGTCAGTGATCAAAATCTGAAAGCAGATAATTTTTCAGTGTTGCCCTACCACTCATTTACTCTGAGGAAAAACTTGAGTAGCTCTGGTCATATTTTAGCTACTGAAATTTGAAATAAATAAAATGGGTACACATTACATTTTATTTATTCTTGGAAGATATATATTCCCTTGTATTTCCAATCGTAATATGTTATTTTTCATACATAATATATAGTTCTACGTCACTGTTTTATCTACGTGACAATTCACCGTAATAATAATTGTTCAACCAATTTTCACTATTAGTTTATTAGCGACATGACAATAAAATACTTTGTTTAAATAGGTGAAAAAAATTTAATTATTTTATTAATTACATAATAAAAATTGGAATAATAATATAATTTTGGTAATTTTTTAAGTAAATCCATCACAATCTCTTCCTACCCTTCGCTCCTGTCCACCATCTCTCTGACTGTTTTCTTCCTCCCCTCTCTAAGCTTCTCTTTTGAAACTTGAGATAACCATAAATGAAAAGGAAACAATAAAAAGAAGAGTACTGGCTTTTGGTTCAGGTGATAGATGTTAGCAATTTTGACCTCGTGTAAGTAATTTTTTTTTAATTTATTTTATTAAGAGCATCTCATTATCATATCAGCCCTTAGTAAACTACTAGGAAGAGTGAATTTGGATCATCTCATTACCTTAATTTTCATTTTGTTAAGGAACTCAAATTTGAATAAGAAACAAATAATAAAATCTTAATAAGTTAAGAAATAAAGAAATAGATATTCATGAACAAATAAAAAAATTTCATGGTTCACGTGTAAAAATAATTTTATTCTTTGCACGTGGTGTGTCGTTAAAAAACAAAAAATAAAATACCCACTTCATTAAAAACAAGTTTAGAGTGAGCAGCGTCGAATCCACAAGAAATAACATATTGATCTCTTTTAAGAAAAATAAAAATAAAATAAAACATATGAGAATTTGAGTTTAATTAAACTAATAAAATAAATCAACAAAATCAATTAAAATAAAACAATTAAATAATAACTACTAAAAGAGAAAATATCAGTAAAAATAAAGTTTAGTCAAAGAAATTATATCCACCTTGATTTCGTGTGATTGATTATCGACTTATCTAAAAATTTCAACAATTATAAATAAATTGATTATAGTTGTCGACAAACGCCCAATAACCAATCTCTCCTTAGTTTATCGATAATAAAAAAAAGGTTCGTTAATTATTTCTCTAATCGAGAGTCAACTCTAGAAAAACTCTTAGAATTTAAAGTTACAACAATATTAAGATTTATAAAGATCCAATTCTAATTAACAAACACACGACAGATTTATTTAAACTAAATTATTCAGTTCCATGACATAAATGTCATCCACCACTTTATTAAAACTGACAAACAATTATGAATTTGCTATTTTAATTAATTGTAAATTATTCTAAAACTATTAAATATTGATCGCTATTTAATAAATCTTAGAAAATTATGATCCATGAATTACAAAAATTAAATAAATATCTATAATAAATTAAATTAATATACCCAATTAGATCTCACAATCATTGAATATCAAGATTTCAATAACGCTTCGACTAGAAAAATAAATTAAAAATAAAACGTGAAAAGAAAAACTCACAAAACAATTCTATTGATGTCGGAAAGAATGTGAAACTACAAGAAAAAGATACTTGTCCCGGCTGCTCACTTTTTCTCCCTAATATGTGCCTCCTCGAGTCAAGAAACAAGTTTCCATGTGCTGCCGACGGCCTCTCCTGAAGAAAAGGTGGCTGCTGCCCCCTTGGGACTGCACCCTCCAAAAAGTCTCTCAATAATATGAAACACTCCTATATTTATAGGAGTGTAATCCTAAACTAGTACTAAATAAATAAAAAGAAAATAAAAAATAACTTTTCTAAAAGATAATATTCTAAATGATTTATATGTTTAAAAATTTATTTTTCTAAATATTAGAAATGAAATAAAATTGTTCAAAGTTTTCAATATCTCCAATTCCACTCCAATTTTCTCTTAAATATACAATTGAGAAAGGAAATTTTACTACAATAAATTTTCAAAACTTCTTGTTTGCCTCTTGAAATCCATGTGTCCACGTACTAATGAAAGAGTATTAGTGTCCAATTTTCTATACTTTATAAAATTACTCAAATTTAACTTATTTTTCTTCTCTTTCTATCATAAATCTCCCCCTAAATCAAATATAATAAAATATAAATATTGGTGTGATATTTTTTCAAAAATAATATAAAATCAATTACAAATATTACTCATATTTAAACCCTATCAAATTCCTCCACACTTAAATGATGTTTGTCCTCAAGCATCCCTAACTCAATTAAAATTAAAACTATCTAATCTATTTTTTTCTTCTAAACTTCGAAATCATTATATGCCATAAGAGTCAATCTAAATAAATAATCAAAACAACAAGTATTTTACAGTATTCTACACTAAAACAACCACCACACATCCCAACAATCTCTTATGAAATCTAAACAACAAGATTCAACAATTCTCTCCAAATGGGTTCACTCAAATACACTCAAAATAACATTACCATATATTTACAAATATATTAAATCTCCACAACTTAAAAATTTGAATTTTATGTATCAATCTAAAGGTATTTTATTTGGTTGTAATGGGGTTTGAGTAAAGGGTATGATAAAGAGATATTTAAGAGTTAAAAACGTACCAAAGAAAATATATAACTAACTACACAATTTTTATAATATTGATCGATCTTTGCCTCAAGCAAATATTAAACAAAAAATGACTTCTTGCTCTTCAAATGAATAGACAATAGCAAACAACATTCAAAAATGTCAAATGTTTTCTTAATTTTTCATAATTGAAGTGTAAATGAATTTTCAATCAAAATACAACACTTTTCTTTCTCATCTTTTTTTTTTCTTTTTTTTTGCTTGCTTTTTTTTTTCCGAACATACATCATCTCCATGAAAATATCAATATCAAAATTCCAATTATTATTTTCGTATTGAGACGAACATAAAACTAAAATAATGCAATTAAATATATGTACTTTTGGTACAAGGGTTTGAAACGAAGGCTAAAATCAAAGGCTATGTGTTATATTGAGTGGGTTATAAAGAAGAAAATGGGTAAAGGCTCAACTTGGGTTAACTACAGGTTTATGAAATCGGTGTAGAGATTTTTAGAAAGCCAAAAATGAGATAAAACCTAATTGCCTTTATCATTTTAATGCATGAAATTCTAAAATGTGGTCTCAAAATGCATAATAATGCAAATTCTTGAATGTACAATCCATGTGTGATAATCATTCATAAAGAAAAATAATCTCAAGCACAAAAAATGGACCTACTCGTTTATGGCTCAAAACTTCACTTTTTAAATAATGTTTGTGTCAAATCTTGTATATTTATCATTCAAAGAAAAATATTAAAGATATGAGTAGCCATTTCAAGCATAAAAGCCATTGATATAATCCATTTTTTCATATATCTCTAGCCAACCAAATAACATACGTCAACTAAGAAAACTCGGAATTTTTTTCATTTTTTTATTTTTTATTTTTGAAAAAACAAAATCTAAACTAATATAATAAAAAAATAAATATAGTGTCAAAAAAATAAAAAAATAAAGAAGGAAACACCTAACATCCCCCTACACCTAAATCATATATTGTCCCAAATGTATGCTCAAGTTAAGAGAGAAAAAAATGCATAAAATCAATCAAACAAAATAAAAGAAAAAGAATAAAGAAATAAAAGAGGAATGTGAGAACAATACTCTCCTAGGGTGGAGTGGAGAATGGAGGAACAATTTCAATGAAATTGAAGAAAGAGCTATGATGTGGGCACGCCTTAAATATCAGGCATTTCGGTTCATTCTTGAGGTTTCAAGGTGGAGAGAGAAACCCTAAAAAAATGAAAGACAAATGTGAGAAGTTAAATTCAATTGTTTCTCTCTCTCTCTTTTAATCTTTTTTTTAACAGAAGTGAAGTGTGTTTAGGGTATGGCACTTCTTAGATGAAGAGTGCTTCTGCCCATCCGTGAACCCCTTATTTTATTTTTTTTAGAAATGAACTTAGTTTAGGGCATAGGCACACCCTAAACAAGGAGCAAACCTGTCCATGTGACCCTGTGTGCAGAAATGAAATTTTGTTATCGCATGGGCATGCCTTAATAATAGACCACTTCTCTTTTTTTTTTAAAAAACCTACATCAAGGATCAAGTCTAAATCAAGTCAACATAAATGAGAATAAAAAAACAAAAATAAAAATAAATAAACCGTAAGGAAAATATTGGGTTGTCTTTCAATAAACGCCTTTGTTTTGTGTCTTTGGTTCAACATGATCTCCTCATTTCAATCTCGCTCAAATATCGGTACAGTCCATTTTGACTTCAACTTATCTGGCATGAACTTTAATTTTGAATTAAAATAAAAAACTTTTTGGCATACTATAAATTGTTTTCGATGTAAGAGTTTGTTTTGAAAAAATTTCTCCCATTACGCAAAATTATTTGTAAAATTCTCCTCAAATACAAAATCCAGTTATTTTGCACAAAAGAGTCATGAACAATGAAATCCATCTCCTTCATATCATCTTGCTCCTCGGAATATGCCAACCTACCAGGAAAAGGAGGAGAGATAGTTAGTTTTAAATTTGAGTTGTTTGGTTCCTCATTTACCTTTGTGGCCGATTCATTCAATATTGATACTTTGTTTTTTTTGGCTTCTTTATCTTCTTCAGTTGTCGATCAGTTGTCTTGCAATTTTCTTTCACTCTTGACCACCATAACACTCACGTTTTCTCTCGGTTGATCTCTACTTGAGAGGGTAGCTTCCCATTATTTTTCTCCATTCGACTCACGGTCGTTGCCAATTGCGACACCTGATTTTTCAAGTTTTGGATGTTGGTTCTTGTCTTTAGCTAAAATTGTTGAGTGCTATTAGCCAAACTTTTAGCAATCTTTTCTAGAAATGTACCTTGATTCAAAGATGTTGCTGATATTGAAATTGTGGTTGGTATTGTGGTTGTTGTGGGAACTCTTATTGCCAATTTCCATAACTAAAGTTTGGTTGATCCCACCATCATTGGTTGTAGATGTTTGAGTATGGATCATCATAAAGAATGAGACACTTATCGATTGGATTATCCATCTCTGAACAAATTCCACAAGTTTGTACTGATTGCCTTTGTCTTACAATAAAATTACGCATAAAAGAAGTTAGTTCTTTCAATTCTTGACCGAGGGAATAATCACTTATCTCGTTGACTCTCTTTGGAACTTCTTGCCTTATTCCAAATTGTTGGGCATTGGATACCATGTTTGAGATCAAATTTCTAGCGTCATCGGGTGTCTTGTTCACCAATACTCCTCAACTCGCAGCATCGATCATATTTCGTTCCATTGGGGATAGACTTTCATAGAAAAATTGGATCAACAACTATTCTGGAATCTGTTGTTGAGGACAGCTAGACATAGTTGTTCAAATCTTTCCCAATATTCTATAAGGTTTCCCCGTTATACTGCCTTATTCCATAAATTTCCTTTCTAATAGTAGTTACACGGGAAGTTAGAAAAAATTTTTCTAAAAATATCATTTCTAAGTCAGGCCAAGTAGTAATAGAACCAGAAGACAAATACAAGAGCCAATCATTGACCTTAGCTACCAAAGAAAAAGGAAAAACAACAAGTTTAAGTTGTTCTTCGGTTACCCTTTGTGATCTCATGGTGGAACAAATAATGTGGAGCTCCTTAAGGTGTTTGTGAGGATCCTCTCCTGCAAGACCATGAAATTTAGGCAATAAATGAATTAGTCCAGATCTTAATTCAAATGGGGTTGTAATATTGAAAAAAATAATGTATAAAGGTTGTTGATTAAATTCATGGGTTGCCAACTCCCTTAAAGTCCTTTGAGCTACCATATCCTTGTGGTTGATGTCCTTCTCTTTTAAGACCTTAACAACTTTCAGAAAGTTCTCTACAAAAGGTTAGTCTTGAAAACAAGGAAAAAAAATTTAAAAGAAATAAATCACTTAACACAATTTCTCGACAATGGTGCCAAAATTTGGCGTGTCGTCAAACAGTCAAAAATAAAATACTTCACTAAAAACGAGTTTAGGGTGAACAGGGTCGAATTCACAAAGAACGACGGATTTATCTCTTTTAAGAAAAATAAAAAAAAACAAAAATATGGGAGTTTGAGTTTAACTAAACTAATAAAATAAATCAACAAAATCAATTAAAACAAGATAATTAAATAATAACTATTAAAAGAGAAAATATTAGTAAGAATAAGTCTGGTTAAAGGAATTATATCCATATTGATTTCATGCGATTGATCATCAACCTATCTAAAAATTTCAACAACCATAAATAAATTGGTTATAGTTGTCAACAAACGCCCAACGATCAATTTTTCCTTATTTTGTCGATAATCAAGAGAAGTTCGTTAATTATTTCCCTAATCGAGAGTCAATTCTAGAGAAATTCTTAGAATTTAAAATTTCAAACATTAAGATTTAGAGAAACCCAATTCTAATTAATAAACACACAACAGGTTCATTTAAATTAAATTATTCAATTCCATGATATAAATGTCATATACCATTTTATTAAAACTAACAAATAATTTAGAATTTGCCGTTTTAATTAGTTGTAGATTATTTTAAAACTATTAAATATTGGTCATTATTCAATAAACTCTAGAAAATCATGATTCATAAAGTGCAAGAATTAATAAATACCTATGATAAATTGAATTAATATACCCAATTAGATCTCACAATCATTGAATATCAAGATTTCAATAACCTTTCGACTAGAAAAATAAATTAAAAATAAATGTGAAAAGAAAAACTCACAAAACAATTTTATTAATGTCGAAAAAAATGTGAAACTACAAGAAAAGGATGCTTGTCCCAGCTGCTAACTTTTTCTCCCTAATATGTGCCTCCTCAAGTCAAGAAACAAGTTTCCATGTGCTGTTGGCTAACCTCTCCTGGAGAAAGGTGGTTGCTACCCCCTTGGGGCTGTACCCTCCAAAAGTCTCTCAATAATATGAAATACTCATATATATATATAGGAGTGTAATCCTAAACTAGTACTAAATAAATAAAAAGAAAATAAAAAATAACTTTCTTAAATGATAATATTTTAAGAGATTTACCATGTTTAAAAATTACTTTTTTTAAATATTTTTTTAAAATATTAGGAATGGAATAAAATTTTTCAAAATTTTCAATATATTCAATTCCACTCCAATTTTCTCTTGAATGTACAATTGGGAAAGAAAATTTTATTACAGTAAATTTTCAAACTTCTTGCTTGCTTGTTGAGATCCACGTGCCCACATGTTAATGAAAGAGTATTGCAATCCAATTTTCTATACTTTACAAAATTACTTCAATTTAACTTATTTTTCTTATCTTTCCATAATAAATTTTCTCCTAAATCAAATATCATAAAATATAAATATTAGTGTAATATTAATTCAAAAATAATATAAAATCAATTATAAATATTACACAAATTTAAACCCCATCAGCACGCGACGTAATTTAGATTTGTGCATCTTTGGATTGATTGAAATATTTTTTCATCTTTTGTTAATATTACTATTTTTCGTTGCTATTTTATGTTAATTGTTAATTAAGATGATAACAAAAACATGTTTCAATGCATTAATAATGATAAAACAACCTTCTTAATCATACAATTTACTAGTTTTAATTAAATAAAATTTAAAATTTAATAATGGTGCAACAAATTATTTTTCTTAACACCTACCAAGGCAAAAAAGAAAAAAGAATCGTATCTACATGTATAGTAGTATTATCTCATTGGAATTTTTTCTCTTTAAATTATATACCTTTCGGTAATGATTTTTGCTTTAGGGTGATAATATGTTGTTAAATTGTATTAGCTATGCCAAGAAATAGAAAAGGAACAAAAGGAAAATATGAAAAATTGCTGTTATGACATTCCTGACATTGATCGGTCAAAAATAAAATAAAAAATAAAAGAGTTGGATCTTTTCCTTTGTGGGGGTAAGTAAATCACTCTAAATTTGGGATATGAAGATGCTTATTATGAGCCACACTCTTCAAAGTGGGCTAACCCCAAGTTTAAATTCTTAGATTAGATTTGTTAGCATCAAATCACCTAAAAAAGGGAAAGACAATAGAAGGATTGGACACTACTAGAAAAACCAGTATTAGCGACAGATTTTTACCGACAAAAAAAATTCTATCGGTAATAGTGACGGATTAACGTCGGACGCAATACTGACGGATTAGCGACGAAAATATTTCTATCGCTAAATCCTAAAAATTAAAAAATTGTAAAATTATCAGTGACGAAATTTTTATCGACGGAAATATTCCTTCGCTAATTTTTGTTGGTGATTTGGTGAAGGAAAAAAAATAAAAAAAATATATTTATAGTTATTAATAACGGAAAATTAGCAATAGATTACCGACGGATTAGCGACAGATTTTTTTATTTTTAATTTTATTTTTAAAATTTAAAATTTTAATTTTATTTAATAATTTTTATTATTTTTTTATTTTGCAAAGAATAATATTATTTATTTTTTTCAAAATTTTTATTATTTTATTTTATGTAAAAATAAAAATAATTTATTATTTTATAATAAATTATAATTTTATATTATATTAATATTATTAAAAAATAAGAAATAAAGATAATAAGTAAAAAAAAAGAAGTATTGTTAGATAATTTACTTGATCTGGTGGTTAGCGTGCTCTCACATTTTCCTTTGAGTAGAGGTTCGAAACTCACCAACAGCAATTTGCACAAATTAAAGGGGAGCCGTGTGGGTGGTTAAAGGGGAGCCGTGTGGGTGGGTCAGGGGCTGGAGCTGCTCTGCAATTTTTTTCTTCATAACTCAAAAATCAGCGACGAATCCCAGTCCGTCACTATTTTTTTTTCAGTTTCAACGACTGATTTTTTCCGTCGCTGATATTAGCGACGGAAAAAAAAATCCATTGCTAATATTTAGTAGGGTGTCTTTTTCCGATACACATAACTCAAAAATCAGCGACGAATCCCAGTCCGTCACTATTTTTTTTTCAGTTTCAACGACTGATTTTTTCCGTCGCTGATATTAGCGACGGAAAAAAAAATCCATTGCTAATATTTAGTAGGGTGTCTTTTTCCGATACATTTAACGACGGAAAAAATCCGTCGTTGATATCCTTCGGTGACGGATTTTAGGCTATCAGCGACGGATTTTTTTATCGTTGAAGGCCTGTTTTCTGGTAGTAAGGATTAAAAAAGCATCGAATCACTCTTATTATGAGCCATATTTGGGACCTATTGATGGATGGTGCTAAGTATTGCAATATGAATCTCCCCCTCCCCCCTTCCTTTTTAGTTTGGTCACTCTTTTTATTTCTTTCTTTTTTGGTTTTTTTTTTTAATTTCAATCGGTCACTAAAAAGTGGAAAAAAAATAAACTTTCAGAATCATTCCTAACAAGAGAGAAAATTGATGCGCAAGGGAACTCATAACTTTTTACAAGGCAAAGACATCAATAGAAATTGCTTAATGTCCAAATTGATACACAAGAGGGACTCGTATCTTGATAGGTTGCGGTGAAAGACTCACCTGAAGAATAGTTGTTATGGTTTAAAATGAATATTTCGTAACAGGTGGAGACTCTTATATAATTTTCTTTTTATGCAAAAGAGAAGTTAGGCCTAATGTTTAGGGAAAGGATACCCATACATTCTAAAACTGTTGTGTCCCAAGTTTAATCATAAAATTAATTTTCTTATTACTAATGAGGATGTCATTTACTAACAATTTTCTTCATTCCTTAGTTGATTAAATGTAGGCGAGGAAATGTCAAATCAGACAATACCATCTTGAGGTGGGAGGTTCTTTCCGGTTGCGCCTCCCTCCGATTATTCCAATCTCCTATCATGGCAACTGGACTTCAGGCAAATTCACCAGAGAAAGGTTATGTTTTTTTTGGTGCATCCTATGAGCTTTATCTTTTTTATGTGGCATCAAAAAAATAGATAATGTAACAACCATCAACTAATTTTTGAATGTTAACGGCTAATTCACAAAGTTGAAAGTTGTTAAATCACTCAATCAACTAACGGAAAATTGATAAATGAGTTAGAATAATTAGAATTGATGGAAGGAATGTATAAAAGATGTAAAATCAAGAATCAATGAAGGAATCTGGCTGTTGAGTTCTTTTGCACTATTTTTGTCCTTCTCTCTCTATCTCTTTTCTATTCAATAATCATTCTAAGTTCTTTCTCACCCTAATATCTCGAATCCATCGATACCCCGTCACTAAAACCTTATCTTATCTCAATAAACATAACCTATTCCCCTATTTTCTTCATGCTATAGTTTTCCTTGCCATTTTGAGTGTAATAACCATAAGGTTTCAAACTAACTTTCATGTTCTTGGGCTGTTACAAATTAGTATCAAACCAGTTGTTCCTTGGCTCCACCAAAGGATCAAATGGCAGATGGTACTCAATAAAAAGTCAATGAGGATGAACTTAGAAAACAAGAAGCCAAACCGCATGAATTGGCAAATGAATCTAAAGATCATAGGTTACAAGTCGACAAGAAGAAAGTTGTGTACCAAAAAACAGATGAACAAAACCAAAGGCTAGAAGTTTTTATGTCTAGTGTAGATGCTTGATTCTGCTTCATCCTAAAAATATTAAATAAAGACAAAGCTAAAGAAGTAAAAATGGATAGGACATCTAAATTCCCTATCTTCCCACTCCACTGGAAGGAAGGACGAGATTTGAGACCAAGTCCCAACTGCTGAGAAAAGACTGCATCAATCATGGGTTCTTGCCAAATCCCCCATGAATAGAACTTCCATTATTCATTGGGGGGAAAATACCAAGATGTGGCTAAGAAAAAGTTACAAATTCTTCCATGTGTATCAAGTCCAAACCATACATGGTTTGACATTGTTGAAATGTACTTAGAAGGGAAAGTAGAAATATGGTTACAAAGTTTGAAATTGGTTAAACAAGAAATCATTTTGGAAGAATTCTCAAAATTGCTATGTCAAAGTTATGAAACAAAAGGCTTGCAAGCTGAAGTTAAAGAATTTAATAAATTGCAATAACATGATTCTTTGATTGAATATCAAAAAAGATTTGAAGAGTTATGGTCGATAATGCTTCAAAAGAACCATATGTTAATTAAGTCCTACTTCATTTCCAACTTTATCAACGGATTAAGAGAGGACATCAAACCTATGCTGAGACTAATGAAGCCTACAACTCTCTTCCAAGTTTTTGAAATTGCAGCTTTACAAGGACAATCTTTGGAGCTGGCCAAGAAAGGAAAACCTGAGATACATAAGCAATAGAATTTTGGGAAAACCTAGATGGGAAACAAAAATTCAGGAGCATTCAATTCTTCCTCCGAACAAATGATCAACTCAAGTAAAGCAGGACAAGAAGGAGCTGCTTTTGGAAATCACTGGCCAAAACTATCACCACAAAATGCAGTTTAGGAGACATAACAGTCTATGTTTCAAATGCGGTGAGAAGTTTACTCTAGGGCATAAATGTAGATTCAAGCATCTTAATTTCATTCTAGCAGTTGAAGAAAGAGAAGATGTTGAAATTATCAATGAAGGAACAAAAGAAGAAAACAAATTGCAAACTGCATTGGAAGAAGGTGTTCAAGTGTCCTCATGTGTACTCTCAAGTTCCTTACAAAGGCAAACTATAGCCTTACATGGAATTCTATATGGACTAGATATGACAATCCTAGAGGACACAGGTAGCTCTAATAGTTTCTTGTATGAAAGGGTAGCCACAGAGCTGGAAGTTCCTATTAAACACACAAACGTACTCTAAGCAGAGATAGTAGATGGGAGTAAAATTGCCAGTTCCACTAAAGTTAACAATGTAAAGTGGATCATTCAAAGATAAACCTTCTCTTTGAATCTAAGAGTAATCACTTTAGGAAGGTGGGGTATGATAACAAGGGTGGATTGGGTGAATAATTATAGTCTAATCACATTCAATTTCAAAAAGCAATAAGTCAGCCTCTTCAATGAGGAAGATGAGATAATCTTGGAAGGTAGAGTGAAGCATCCTTTGATGAAGTTGATCCGGGTAAGGACACAAAGATATTCAAACAACAGCAACTATAAAACTGTATGATACTTGCCATCAACAATGAATCAATTAATTCCAAGGCACAAGAGGCGATTTTTACAGTACTATTTGAATTCAAAGAAGTCTTCTCAATGCCAACTACCCTTTTACCAGAAAGACCACATGATCACTCAATCCCTATAAAAATAGATTCCTAAGCCTTACAAGTATCCACACTCTCAGAAATCAAGAATTGAGAGACAAATACAAGACATACTCAATAATGGCATTGTTAGACCTAGTACAAGTGCATTTGCCTCCCTAGTCCTACTGGTTAAAAAGAATGATGATACATGACAATTTTGTGTACACTATAAACAGTTGAATCTCTTAACCATTAAAAATAGGTATCCAATACCTAACATATATGAATTACTGAATGAGCTTTATGACTCTAAAGTCTTTTACAAGATAAACTTAAGAGCAAACTATCATCAAATTAGGGTTAAACCCTATGATGTGGAAAAACAGTTTTTCAAACACATCATGGATCTTTTGAGTTCCTAGCCATGTCATTTGGACTAATTAATGCTCCTGTTACTTTTTAAACTCCGATTAATCACATCTTTCAACCATACTTAAAGTCTTCTTTGATAACATCCTTATTTACAATCCAAACATTGACACACATGCTCAAGACCTTAAGAAAGTCCTAATGACATTCAAACAACTCCAACTCTTTGCTAAATTGTCCAAATGCATTTTTGCACAAACCCAAGTTGAGTACTTAGGGCATGTAATCACACGAGAAGAGGTTAAGATGGAGTTACAAAAGATAGAATGCATAGCTTCTTGGCCAATCCTAACTTCTGTTAAGGTTTTGAGGGGATTCTTAGGATTGACTAGTTGCTAAAGGAGATTTGTGAAGAATTATGGAATTATATCTATGCTCTTGAATGATCTCTTAAAGAAGGATAGTTTTTAATGAAATTAGGAAGTTGAAAAAGCATTTAATTAGCTTAATTGGCCATGAGTATAGCTCCAGTAATAAAGTTATTTGATTTTCCAAACCTTTTGTCATAAAGACTGATACTTCTTCTCAAGATTCGGGAGCAGTACTGATGCAAGAATGACAACATGTAGCATACTTGAGCAAAGTTTTGGGACCCAGAAGCAAAGTGTTATCTATTTATGAGATGAAGCTACTTGTAGTGGTGTTGGTAGTCATGAAATGGAAACAATACTTATTAGGCTACCATTTCATATTTAAGACTAATCACCAAAGTTTAAAATACTTATTAGAGCAGAAACTTACCAACTCCTTATAGCATAAATGGTTGGCAAAGCTAGTGAGGTTGGATTTTAAGATCTAATATGAAAAGAAAGTGAAGAATAAGGTAGCTGATACCCTTTCAAGAAGAAAAATGCTCAGAACTTACCCGTTTTGCAGTTTATGTAGTCCAACCTAGATAGTTTCTGGATGTACTATAGAGCCATGAAGATGATGAAGACTGCCAAAATTTAATAGCTCAACTGACCCTTCAACCGGATTACAAACCAAAGTTTCAATACCAAGATGGAATTTGAAATATAAAAGAAGATTATAGTTGGATGTGGCTCTCAACTCAGAGAAGATAGTGTAACAAATGCATAACACAACCGTTGAGAGTCATTTTGGATAGCAAGGAACATTATAAAGTGTCAAATCATAAATTGAGAGACAAGTACAAGAGATACTCAACAATGACATTGTTAGATCCAGTACAGGTCCATTTGCCTCCCCAATACTAGTGGTTAGAAAGAAGGATGATACATGATAATTCTGTGTGTAGTATAGATAGCTGAATCTCTTAACCATTAAAGATAGGTATCTAATACCTAACATAGATGAATTACTGGATGAGATCTATGGCTCTAAAGTCTTTTCCAAGATAGACTTAAGAGCGGACTATTATCGAACTAGGGTTATACCTTATGATGTGAAAAAAATTATTTTTCAAATATATCATGTATATTTTGAGTTTCTAGTCATGCCATCTGCACTAATTAATGCTCCTAGTACTTTTTAAAGTCTGATTAATCAGATCTTTCAACCACACCTAAGAAAATTTATCCTACTCTTCTTTGATAACATCCTTATTTATAGCCCAAACATTGATACACATGCTCAAGATCTTAAGAAAGTCTTAATGACATTCAGACAACACCAACTCCTTTTTAAATTGTCCAAATGCACTTTTGCACAAACCTAGGTTAAGTAATTAGGGCATGTACTCACAGGAGAAGATGTCAAGATGAACATATAGAAGAAAAAATGCATAACTTCTTGGCCAATCTCAACTTCTGTTAAGATTTTGAGGGGATTATTAGGACCGACCGGATGCTATAGGAGATTTGTGAAAAATTATTGGATTATAACTAGGCTCCTAAATGATCTCCTAAAGAATAGTTTTCAATGGAATAAGGAAGTTGAAAAGGTACTTAATTAGCTTAAACTGGCCATGAATATAGTTTCAGTAATAAAGTTGCTTGATTTTTTCAAACCTTTTTCTTATAGAGACTGATACTTGTTCTTAAGATTTGGGAGCAATACTGATGCAAAAACGACAACCTATAGCATACTTGAGCAAGGTTTTGGGACCCAGAAGCAAAGGGCTATCCATTTATGAGAAGAAGCTAGTTCTAATGGTGATGGTAGTCATGAAATGGAAATACTATCCACTAGACTACCATTTCATAATTAAGATTGATCACCAAAGTTTAAAATACTTTCCAGAGTAGAAACTTACCAACACCTTGCAGCATAAATGGTTGGCAAAGCTAGTGGAGTTGGGTTATGAGATCTAATGTGAAAAGGGAGTCAAAAATAAGGTTAATGATGCCTTTTCAAGAAGAGAGCTTCAAGAAGAAGAATGCTTAGAGCTTACCCTTTTTGCAATTTTTGCAATTCAACCTAGATAGATTTTGGATGTATTACAGAGCTATGAAGATGATTAAGACTGCCAAAATTGAATAGCTAACTGACCCTTCAACTAGATTGCAAACCAAAGTTTCAATACAAAGTTAGAATTCTAAAATATATATTAAAAAAAAGATTATAGTTGGAAGTGACTCTCAATTCAGAGAGAAGATAGTGCAACAAATGCACAATATAACCATTGAGAGTAATTTTGGATAGCAAGGAACATTACAGAGTGTCAAAGCAGCATTTTATTGGCCTCTAATGAAGAAAACAGTTAATAAATTGGTGTAAAAATGTGATATCTACCAAATGAATAAGCATGTGAATATTCCTTATCCAGGATTGCTATAGCTATTACCAATTCCAATTTAGGCATGGTCACAAGTCAATATGAATTTCATCAAAGGCTATCCTGATTCTCAAGACTATAATATCATCTTATTAATAATTGACAGATTTACTAAATTTGGCCATTTTATAGCTTTGTGACACCCTTTCTCTACTACTAAAGTAACCTAACTATTTTTAGATAATGTTTTCAAATTATATGGTTTTCCTAATTCCATCATCTTAGACAGGGATAAGGTTTTTACTAATCTATTTTGGCAAGAATTATTCAAACTTAAGGAATTAAATTGAAATTTATTAGTGCATACCAAACCAAACCAAACTAATGAGCAAAATGAGAGACTAAATCAATGCCTAGAGTGCTATCTAAGGTGTGTAACATCAAACAAACATGCATTTTGGCTACAATGACCAAGTCTGGCTGAATGGTGGTACAACATCAGCTATCATAGCAGTATCTAGATGTCTCCTTTTGAGGCCTTATATGAATATTAGCCTAAACACATTCTATTATGCCTTTATACTGATACAATTACTCCTATTGCTAGGGAATTCATCAGAAGTAAACAAGATATGATTCAGTATTGCGAGATCAAATATCTAAGTCTCAAAATAGAATGAAACTGTATATAAATCAGAATAGGTCAAAAAGAGAGTTTCATATTGGAGATATGGTTTATTTGAAGTAACAACCCTATAAACAATAATCTGTTGAGTTATGAAGACAACTCAGACTATTCTCCAAGTTTTATGGTAGGTAGCGGTGAGAATTGGAAAAGTGGTCTATAAACTGTAATTACCTCCATGTTAAAAAAAACTATCCAATATTTCATGTATCTTTACCCAAGAAGAAACTAGGCCCTAGTTAATCCACAATGCCCACTCTACCCTTAATTGGTACTAACAAGCAAGCTCTTGTGGAGCCAAAAACAATACTTAAAAGGCAAGTTATCGGGAGAAACAATAGTCAGTGATTCAGCTATTGATCAAATGGGTCAATCTCAATTCAGAAGAATCAACCTGAGAGGATTTGAATTTCATTCGTGCACAATTTTTGACATTTAGTCCTTGAGGGCAAGGATGATCTTCAAAGGGAGAAAATATTGTGACAACCAGCAAATAAATTTTGAATATTAACTGCAAGTTCAGGAAGTTGAAAATTGTTGAATTCTATCAATCAATCAATCAATCAATCAATCAATCAATCAATCAACCAATTAAAAGTTGTTAAATGAGTTAGAACAGTAATAATCAATGGAAGAAATGTTGAAAAGATGTAAAATAAAAAATTAATGGAGGAATCTGGCTGTTGAGTTCTTTTTCATCCTCTTTGTTTCTGTTCTTCTCTCTCTCTCTCACTCTAACCCCACACTCTCTCTATCTTTTCCATTCAATAATTATTCTAAATTCTTTCTCTCACCCTAATCCCTCGAATCCATCCATACACGGTCACCAAAACTCATCTCATCTCAAACAATATAACCTATTCTCTTTTTTTTCATGCTCTGTTTTCCTTGACATTTTGAATATCATGGCTATAAGGTTTCAAGCTAACTTTTTTGGCTTAGGCTGTTATAGATAACTAGAGGAAGAGTGTACCAGAATAAAATTGGTAGGATACAAAGTGTTTGTCCTTATTACATTAGCTTGGCTCAAAATGTAAGAGATTAATTAAACATTCATGAAGTCTTAGTATTATTATTATTATTATTATTATTTTCAATGGTCCAAAGGGGCAAAGTCAAGAAGAAACAAAAAAGAAAGAAATATCTAACACAACCAAGGGGGATGAAAACAATTGATAGGACTTAAACAACAAAACCCATATTGAGCTTGGGGAGCTCCCAAAAAGATACACCCTTTACCCAGTAGGCCACTTACGCATGCAAATCTTAAACAAATTTATAAAGACTCTATGAGGAATAAAACCAGATATAGCAATTTCACTCAATTGCGGCCAAAAGGCTTACCAAGAAGAGATGTACTAGAATTAGGTCTCGGCCTAGCCACCAAGCGGTTTAGGCCCTGAATTGATGCTGAACCGGCTCGACCATGCATACAATCAAGGTGGATTTGATGAATCATACGGGCATGGTTAACAGTAAGATTTAGCCTTTTTGAAACCAACCTACCTTGAATCAGACCAAAACTAAGGGTTGAACCGCTCAAATGAACCATGAAGGTTAAAGGGTTGGAACTATTGATTTGACCCTTGATTTGACCCTTCAAACTCTTTTAAATTGAAAATTAACAACATTTATCTTTTATAATTTATATCTTTAACTGTTCAAGATATCATTTCTAAATTTTTTTTTAGTACTTCTCCAATAAAGAAAAGGAATTTCTTTTATTTTTTTTAGAAAAAATGTCTCTCCCTAAAAGAAATCAATTCAAGCATTGACAAATCTTAAAATGAACTCCTGAACGTTTGCAGTTCAAATGTCACTGAGCCAACCCTACTGACCCTTACCATTAATCATATGGATGATTCAAGAATAAGGGTCATATATCTTGTGACCTTGAGCCGACAACCCAGGTTTGGGATAGGCCCATTGGCAAATCTATTAGTGCAACCCTTGTGTCGACAAAGAACATGAACAATGAATATAACAACCCTAAGTTTTGAAAATATAAGTAATATAACTTTATTACTTCAAAAAATAGAAAAAAAAATTTTGAGAAAACCCAAACCATTATTTTGACAAATAAACCCCCCAAAAATCTATTTTGAGGCAATGTATTTTTGAAAATGAATAATTTTAAAAATATCAAATTATTTTGACCATTGATTTAGAGTGAAAATTTGTGATTTGATCTTAACTGTTCATTTATCTACCAATAATAAGTCAACATGAAATTAAAATTTGGTGTTACAAATGCCATCTTTGATTAAGTGACATCACCTTGCATCACACTTGCACGAGCAAGTAGACAACCCTACACTTGTTGAAATTGTTCACCACATGATTTGATCTCCACCCTTGGATTAAATTTTCCATACTAGACAGTGGCTATAAAAAGTGGTCCTCTCTAAACTCTAAGGTCACACCTGGCGTTGTTATGATATCCGAGTAATGTCATAGGTACCCGTGACACTACCCAGTCAAAGCTCAAGCTCAGCGAGTCCTACCTTGAACTCGAGCTCGAACTTGAGCCCATGTTCTGTCAAGCTCAAAACTCGTCGAGCTACCCAAATACCACTCATTTACCCTAACCCACCCATTCTCATTTCTCATTCAGCCGCCCAAGCGATCGAAGGTCTCTTCTCCTTTTGATCCTCTCACTACAGCGATCGAAGGGTGATTCAGCCGCAGCCTAAGCGATCGAAGGTCTCCTTCTCTTTCTGATCCTCTCACCATGACAATTGAAGGTCTGATCTCCTTCTCCTCTCACCATGGCGATCAATTAAAGTTTTGATCTCCTTCTCCTCTCACCATCGTGATCGAAGGTCTCCTCCTTCCACCATCGTGATCGAAGGTCTCACCTCTCGACCTCAAATCAAAGGTAAACTCTCTCTCTCTCTCTGTGTCTCTCTTTCTAGGGTTTTTGAGTTCTTCCTTCTGCTCTCCCCATCAAGCTCTCGGGTCGGTTTCGGGCTCAGGTTTGGGTACTGTCTTGGGCTCAGGCTTGGGTACTGTCCCATGAGGCCCACGACACTCGAGCTCCTTGATGACACTTCGAGACGAGCTTGAGCTCTAGAATTACAGGCTCGACGAGCTCGAGCTCACCTACCGTAGACTCGAGCCGAGCTCGGGTATTGTGATACCCAAGCTCGACTCAAGTGTCATAACAGGGCTAGTCACACCACCCTTGAGGAGAAGGAAAGTAAAGGGCAAATAAAGAAAGAGGGTGTTAAGAGACTAAGAGTGTTGGAGCCGATTTTTGACTCCACAAATAACTACTCTTCTGACTCGAATAGGGAGTCTATGCTGATGTGTTCACAAATGTTCTTGGATGGGAAACCCACAAAAACCCCACCGAGGCCGGCTCGATGGGAAGACTCTGACACTCAAGTCAATAGAGTAGTAAAAGAAAGAGAAACAACTAAGAGAGTTCGAACTATAATCATGTGTTGTCTCTGTGTATCGTATGTAGAGTTGACCGGTATAGGTATATTGGCTGGGTTGTCATCAATAAAGAAACCTGCAAAAACCCTACTAGGGTTGGCTTATTGGGGGTTTCCGATACTAAAGTCAGATAGAATGATAATAAAAAGACTGATGAACCTCAGATACGACCTTGTGTTATGTATATAGAATTACTCCCATGTGTATTGCATATAGAGAGCAATGAATATGGTCCTATGTGTGATGTATGTATGCAAAGAGAGATGATAAACATATTATGTATATGTAATTGAGTATGAACTCATACCTCTGATGGTGTATAGAGTGAAGTATGAAGTTGTGCCTCTAATAGCATAGAATTGGGCACAAAGCCATACCTTTCTCTTATTGTGGATTGAGTATGTAGTTGTATAGTTGTGGTCGTGCCCTGTGGTTGGTATGTAGACATGCCTTGATGGGTTACCTTTTTTCTATATATAGAGCCTTCCAAAGGTGTAGAAAATTCTACTTCTTTTTGTATGAGATCTTCTAAAAGAGCAGAGATTATGGTCAAAAACTTTTAGAATATTTAAAATCCCTCGAGATTAAGAAATGTTTAAAATTTTAGAAAGATTTTCTTTCTTATTGAGAGTATAAGAGAATTAGAATCTTATGGGGTTAAGTAATGTTTGAACTTATTAGGAATTTCCTTCCTTATTGGATGATTATAAAAAAAATTGAGATCTCATGGAAATAAGTAAAGTTTCCACTATTAAGTCAGGCACCATCATTTGCCCCCATTACTAATGGCATTTTGGAAAAATGGAATTAGGAGTAAAGTAAATTAGGGGATCAGAAGAGGTACAATGATGGAGCATTAAATGCAAAATATGCCAATGATAGGTTGTGGGCATAGTTTGAGAAAAATCTTGATTTTAGGATTTGTGAAATTTGTGAGACAATTAAGAGGTCGAGAGACTGAGAGACCGGGAGATCGAGGGGTCAAGAGACTGAGATATGGGAGATAAAGGGGTCAATAGATTAAGAGATTAGGAGACTGGGAGGTCATGTGACCGAGAGATCAAAAAATCGAGAGGTCGAGAGATCAAAAGACCGAGTGGTCGAATGACCAAGAGATCGAGATACCAGGAGACCAAGAGGTTGGGAGACTGAGAGGTTGAGTAAATTGGAAGGTTGAATGACCGAGAAGTCGAGTAATCGGAAGGTCGAATGACCAAGAGATCGAATAACTGAGGGGTCAAATGACTGAGAGGTCGAAAGCCCGAGAAATTGGATGAACAACGTATATTGAAAGAAAATAGTCAGGCAAAGTGTGTCAAGAGAGATAAAAACTAAACAAAGAGAAGTCGAATTAAAGAGGATAGCAGATGTTGTCTTGAGTGATAAAGACAAAGAGATAGGGTGTTTGACGACTGATTTGGAGTCTGTGTTTTGTTAGTGCGATGAAGCTTTTGATGAGTGCAAGAGGTCGTTGTTGCCGCGTCGATTGTATTTCATTTGTACGATGTATAAGAATTTATATGAAATAAAAAGATGCTTCCATAATGTATGAATAATTCATGAATGAGAAAAAAAAAATTGTGTTGAGATGAAGTAACCTTAGCGTAGAGTTGTCTCGAAAGGTGTTGTGTAGCATAGAGAATATATACTAAAGTAAATGGTGCAACTCGTATGATGCAGTGCTAAGAGAAAGGGAGTTAGATCCCATCTAGTGCGGTGGTGGCCATATTAAACAAAAAGTCAAGAGAAATGGAGTTATATCCCATCCAGGCATTGAGACCCATATGTAAACAGAAAACTGAGAAAAAGAGAGTTGAATCTCATTTGATGGTCTTGACCCATATATTAACAGAAGATCGAGAGAAAGGAAATTGAATCCTATCTGGGGTTGAGGCCCGTATATAAATAGAAAATGGAGAAAAAGGGAGTTGAATCCAATCTGAGAGCCGTTGTCCGTATATAAATAGAAAACTGAGAAAGTAGATGCAGAACCATGTCATGTCGTGAACCAATAGAGTGTCCTCGGCATTGCACCAAGAAACTATGGAGGCTTTGTGCTAAGATAGTGTATCGGGTATTCTGCCAAGGTATTCGGAGGTGTTGCGCTTAGAGTGTGTAAAGTGTACCGAGCGTTGCACTAATGGCACTTGTAGGCGTTGTGCCCAAGAAAGTGTATCGAGCATTGCGTTGAGGTACTTAGGGGTGTTGTGCCTTGGAAAGCGTACAAGGCATTATGCCAATGGTACTTGAAAGTGTTGCACCTAGAAAGCATATTGAGCGTTGCGCCGAAAAGGTGTGAGCCTACAAAAGAAAAAGTGGTTGACTAGAGCCATATGGGTATAAGGGCCTAAAAATCTGGTTAATCAAGATGCAATGAAAAAATGATAGAATATATAGAATAGAGATATAAATAAAATTGATCACGTAATAGGCAGTGGATAGAAATTATTAGACCGAGACTTTCGATGGATCCAGATCGTAGTTAAGCACTTTGGAGTCGAAAGGTATGTTGGATTGTTGTTAGTCAAGACATAATGAAGAAGTGATAGAGCATATAGAATAGGAATATTATTATTACGATGAACATAATTCAAGATTTCAAATCAGAACAATTTGTTAACAATACTAAAATATTGACAAAGTAATAGTAGATTGTGAGTAAGGATTACTAAACCCAAGCTGTCAGTATTGAGCAGGGCCAGAGATTAGACGTTCATCCCCCCACTTTATTCCTGGCTTTTGAGGTGTCGCCTCCATTTCTTTTCTTTGGTAGCTTGGTGCTAGGAGAAAGGAAGTAGGGCGTGAAATTTCTACAGCTAGTTAGTTAGTTATTTCCCATGGATGGCGCCAATCTGTTAGAGCTGATTTTTGACTCCATAGATACCTACTCTTCAGACTCGAATGAAAAGTCTGTGCCGATATGTTCATCGGATCTTCTTGGATGGGAAACTTGCGAAAACCCCGCTGGGGCTAGCCTAGCAAGGGGATTCCAATGCTCAAATCAAATAGAGTAGTAAAAGAAAGAGAAAAAACTAAGATAACTCGAATAACAACCCTATGTTACCTTTGTATGTTATATGTAGAGTTGAATGGTACTGCTACATTGGTTGGGTCGTCATCAATGAAGAAACCCACAAAAACTCTATCAGGGCTAGTTCGACTCGGGGATTTTGACTCTCAGGTTAGATAGAGTGATAATAGAAAGATCGAGGAGCCTCCAATACGGCCTTGTGTTATGTGTATTGAATTCACTTCGTATGTATTGCGTGTAGAGAGCCATGAATATGGCCCTATGTGTGAAGTATGTATGCAGAAAGATCTATATCTTATTTTTAATTGGTCATTTGAATCACTTCATTCCAATATGTATAGAAAAAATTATACTAATTTTGCAAAAATTTTTTATGCTATAATTAAAATTTCAAGCTGTAACTTTGTTGACTTCGGTATTTTTGTGTAATTGGAATTGAGTCTGATCATAAATATAAAAGTTATAATCATATGTCTTAACTTTAAGTAACAATTGGAATTATCTCAATCCAAAATTTTTAAGTCAAGATATGATAGTTTTTATAAGATATGATTGTGTAGGAAATTTGGGTTATGAAACAATTTGGGGAAAATTTTGACTAACCTTAGTATTGAGTTATATTTAATTGTGTTTACTATCTTAAATTGAGATAATTGAATATTTAAGAGGAATTTACTTTTGATCGGATTGTGGATTGGGAGTGGTTACCTTTCTAAAAAGTGAGTGGACGAACCGTTATACCTTTAAATGAGAAAAATGGTTTCTAAATTCTTTTATAAATGATTTTAAATGATTTTTATACAAATATTTGTGATTGTGAGATATTCCGAAATGAGAATTTGAAACATATATGCATCCAATATATTTATGAATGGATTTATGCAATATTTTGTTGGAAATTATATTTATGAATATTGTTATATGGTTTGATAATCTATTTGTTGAAATCATGACACTTTGGATGAGATTGAGATATTTGTGAAATGATAGTGCATGTAATGTAAAAGACTATGGTCATTCCCTCCATAGAGCGATTCGATGGGATGCCATGGTTAGGAGTTATTAGCAAAGGATAGTAGACACAGTCTCCTATGCCCGAATCGGATTACACTATCAGGGAGATATCGAGTCAACACCAAGGAATTGAGAAGTAGTGTTATGAAATGATCGAATTGAAATCCCTTTGGTGGGCTTCCACCCGAGTCCAACCAAACTTTGGACAGAAGTGTTTTCCTTAAAGAGATCTCATAATCTTTAGAAAATATGAATTTGTGAATATATTCTTTTTTATTATCAAAATTATTTGAAATTACCTACATTTGATGAATTGTTTAAAATTTATGATTTTGACATTTCCACACTCACCGCTCATTTACTATTACAGTCATATTATTGCATTCCATTTGGTGAGTATTTTTATACTAACTTTTTTTTTTCTTTCATTTTTCAGATAAAGTTTAAATTTGGAATTCTAGTTGACCCTAAAACCGGATTTTGCTGAGCCTGAGTTTTTGTGGGGATGCCTTACTTCCGATACTAGTTTTTGTCTTGGTTGAGATTTTGAGAAAATTAGTTAGATTCATAAATAATGTATATATACATTTTTGGAATTTTATTTGAAACTCCATTTTATCAATGAATTGGATTATAAACTTTAAATTTGCATTCGAAAATCTTTTACGTTTTCTTTTGTTGATTTTTTTTTTTGAATTTATGGAAATTTTATTGGAAAATGTTTTATCGGGCAGACTAGCCTTATTCATGTATTGGAATTAGAATTGTCAGATTGATCTTATGCATGTCTTTTGAGTAGGATGACCGAGCTGGTCCTTTGGGTTTTACTGAATTATTTTGAAAATTGATGGATATCGATAAATATTTTACGCTTTCTTGGTATATAGATAGCGTTTACTTGTATTTTGGGGTGACACAACGGTTACTATATGCCCCATTTTAGAGTCGGGACGTGACATATCAAGATTTGTTTATTATAATATTTAACTTATTTTAATATTTTTTGTGATTTGTTAATATTATTAACAATGATAATAATTCCTACAATACTCATAAGATATAATTTGCTTGATATTTCTTTTCACATTTTCTATTTTACCTTAATGATTGTTGCATTCTTATAACTCGCCCGTTTTTCCCTTCTTTTTTGTCCCCCCAAGGAGATGATGTTGTGCATATCAGGGTGGGTAACAAAAAGATATACCAGTAAACTCAAAGTCAAAAAATAGTATTATGTTTTATTATAACATGACGTGTCTTGTCACTAATATTTGTTGGTGTAAGTAGAACGAATACTTTTATTATTTAATTAAATCAGAAGTTTTGAATTTTCTTAGAATGTTCAGGGATTCGTTCCCACAAAATAAGACATATAATAATTGATTCACATGAGAATGAAAATTTAAATATTTAGTGATAGTGATGACCAAACTATGAAAATAAAAAATAAATAATAATAATAATAATAATAATGTGTCATGCCCATGACAAATACAAGAACCTAGTACACGTAAGTCATCCGATTATGTTTACCTAAAATTTTGCAGTGACAGCTTCCCTGTCATACTCGTCAAACTTTTTATAATGGCGGCTCTCGTGAGATCTTTTGATTCTAATAAAATATAATATGTTATCTTTTTGTCTGATTTGTTTGGTATTCAGTGTTATTTTTCACACCTTCGTGGGCGATCACATGCACCAAGAAACTAATGGCATCATGATAAGAGTGCACCGACCATCGCAAACTGACGCCATAGGGCCCAAAAGATTAAAAAGATTTTCATGGTGCACAGAGGCACCAAACCACAACCTATAAAGAACAAAAATCACCCCCTAATATGGAGCCATAAGGTTTCATGCCCTAGGCATGGGCAAGGATCCACTCTCGTGCACAACTAAAATCACACCCACTTCTTCGACTCTCTAATTTCCTCACTTCCAATTGGCACCTCTCAATACGCCATTGGATTTCCACCTTAGTTAATGACGATCACTATTGTTTGCTATTTTTCTCCACCGGATTCTCATGGTGCCTAAATGAGAGAGACAAAGAGGAGAATGGGAAATCCTGACATAGGATAACAATATATTTTCTCTTGATGCATGTTAACAAGTATGTGTGATCCCCCTCTTACACATGACAAAGTCTCTTTAGCATACACTAACCAAAAACACTATATCAAAATCAAAACTAACAAAAAATATACTAATAGATAGTTAGTCTTAGTATAAATAATACTAAATCTTTTAATTAAAATTTAATTTTGAATATTGAAAATAAAAAAAATTATATTAGGAAAACTCTCCTAAAAAGGGTTTTATAACAGTTCGAGACAGATTAATTAAAATATAATTTTAAATATCGACCGATCAAATATAAAAAAAAAAATCAAAAATATTATATCAATATAAGAAGTTGAATAAGCAATCAAGAAAATCACATTGTCATGCATCGAAGAAAGATTAACTTGAAATTGAAAGTAATGCGACATAGATATACACAAAAGCAGCACACAAGTATATGAATTGACAAGCTACTTTAGACCCATCTACAATGAAGTGTTTGATGAAATTGTGCACGTTTTTCATTTCAGTTTATGAAAATGCAAATAAGTTGCCATTGACTTAATGTTTATCCACAATTTGATATCTGATATTTTAAATAAAAATACAAATGACTTGCTATTGACTTAACATGTTCATCCCCGTCATTCAACTGATCATTCCTAGAAGATCTTTATTATTCACTGAAATAAAATCTTGTGGACTCAATGCCTTCCACATGTCACACAAAAATACCTAGAGGAAATCCAAAACATATGCCGACAGACACACCGGCATCTTCGGGTGTGAGAGATAGGGCATCTTTGCGATTAACCTTGACCACAGCTTCACACCATATCTTTTGATCAGATTATCCATCATGAAATTAATTTGTGACAGTGACGGTAAGGTAAGTAAGTTGCGTTACGCTCATCTTGTGTACGTAGAATTAGTTGTATTAAATTAAGTAGTTGGGTTAGTGAATAAAATTATTAAATTTTTTAATTAAATTTAAAAATAAAAAATTTATATTAAAAGAAATTTTTTTTAGATTCAATAATATTTGAATCAAATTAATTAAAATATAATTTTAAATATTAATGATTATATAAAAAAAGAATCGATTACATTAGGCCCTTTAATAATTTTGACTTAGCTCGGAAGCAATAAAACCAAAGATTTTATGTCTGGGCTCATGAATTTCTCACTCCATTTTCATGTTGGGAGAAAATATAAAAGGAAGGATTCATGAGGACCATCCAAGATTTGTGATATCTAGATATTGATAATGGCTTTACCAGGATTCCATTGGCTAAACATGTGTGGATGTGACTCTTTCTTTGGAGCCATTGAGAAAAAGCAAAAATACTCTGCAACTCGTGGCCAAGTTACTGTTGCTGGGGAATAATCTGTCGATATTGTCATATAAAAAATCCAAGTAAAATTTCAAATCCCCCCCTCCCGGGGGATAAGAAAAAAGAAAACATGGGAAATACTATCAACACCACTAAGGGAAGGCATCAATAAACTGAATACGAAAGGACTATGATTAGAAGACAAAAAAAGAATAATAACTTGGAGCAATATGAGAAGAGGCCAACGATCGAATTGTCTCAACTCTCAAGTGGTATGTGACGATTCCATGATATTGCCAATTTGAGTAATAAGAAAAAAAAAAAAAAACTAATTAAATTTTAACCGTTACCTACTTAAACCCTACCTAGAGAGAGAGAGAGAGAGAGAGAGTGAGTGTGTGATTTAATCACAAAGAAACAATTAGAATCAAGATGGCAATCAAATCTGCAAAGTACCAAGTGAAGGTGAGACACTCAAATTGGTGGTCACCAAATGGAACATTGAAAAGAGAGAGTTGCAATGCAAGTGGACTGGCTGATTAGACAAGGAGACAAGACCATGCAGGGGCTAGGAGCTTTAATTGCAGTGGACCACTTCGACTCCCAATTCCAAATCAATGATTTGAAATTTTGATTAATTCCAAAGAAGGTAATCCAACGGGGTTTCATTCATATAGGACCCAAAACACCCCCATACTCCCTCCTTTGCATCTTAATTTCTTCTGGGTGATGGCTATTCCGACAATCAAAGGTGATGTAAGATAACAGACGTAAAGATGAAGAGCTTTTGTACGTGGATGGGATTCGGTGAACTATTCATCCAGTCATGTTAAACAGAGGTAGATTTGTCAGCACATGCTAGAATGACCACCCAATGATAGAGACTAATGAAAATATTGGAACATGTAATGCATGCATGCCTGCAAGCTTTTGACTACAACCTTATTTGTTTTCTGGCTCTCAAAACAACTGATATTTTGGGATGGAAGCCTAGCCATTCACCATTATATCAGGTTTTCCCAGGCTCTGGGCCAACTAGTCCTCCTAATGAGGTGAAAATACCCAAAAAACTGTATATTGGTTGATCAACCCTTCAAATTGTCTGTTTAGATAATTACAAGCAATTACTTGTCAAGCTTTGTTCATTTTCCTCTATACCTATGCAAGCCCAAATTGGAGCTCAGCTTGTTTAGAAATTTCGGAGGTCAATCGAGCTGGGAGCGTCCACGCAAGTTGTTGAGTTGCTTTATTTCTTTTTTTTTTTTTTTATAACCGATCAATATTTAAAATCATATTTATATTAATCCAATTTAATTATTATCGGATCTAAATTAGGAAAAACTCGCTCAACGTAATTTTTTTATTTTTAAATTTTGAACCGAAACTTAATTGCTTTAGCTCAACTCATCATTCTGAAATCAAGTATTAGTATGAGCTCAAACTCAATCATTTAGTAAGTAAATTAAAAGTTTTTAAATAAACCAATAAATATAATTTTCATACAGAAAATTCTCAGATCTTAAACAGATTAAAATCACTTACCTCTTTCTAATAGTTGGGTATTTTAGATTTAGAGAATGTTACAAAATCGGATCATCATTTATTATTCACAATCCAAATACCTTTTGATGGTAATGAGCAACCACATCAAAGCTCTCACTTTTTTTATATCTCAATGGGTGAAGATCTATCACTTTTGATGGTAATAAATTATACAAATCGTGAATTTTCATTCCAAAAGAATCATGCAACCAAATACTAGATATGGTAATGATACTCATTTCAATGTACAAAACTAAACAAATGAATTTGAATGATTCTGTCCATTTCGATTCCAGAATTTATGATTCCAATTCTGATTCCAATTTTTAGAATTGAACCAAATGCCTCTTTAATGTCGACAAATGGAGAACTATTTATAGGCAAGCCAATGTGTATCTGAGAATTTTAGAGAACTCTACATTCTTGTCAATAAGTTGGCTACAACAATTAGTTTTTAGAATGTACTACAAGTCCCTACACAAATCTACACTATTCTACTCTTATTATACAAGTTTGGTTTAGAGTATTCCGGAACCTTCAGGATTTATGGGTTATTGTTAGGCCTCTCAGCAAAAATTTGGGTCGGGAGCGTGCAGCCCGTGTCACCTGAAAGCCCCTTAAGCGAAGAACAATGACGATGTAAGGTCTCACTAGGAAGGAATTGGATTTATTAGGAGTCAAAGTTCGAACGTCACTCTCCAACCAAATATGCCACAAAAACAGACACTCTTGAACATATCCCCAAGAGATTTTCAGTCCTAGGGCAGCCAAAGTCACTGAATTTACTGAGAAGACAATCTTCTAAAATCCCACAACAACAAAAGAGCAACTAGCTTCGGGATTCAAGACATATAGCATATGCAATACCCAACAACTCATTTATGGTTTCCTTCCTAAAATTGAGTTTAGATTGAAGCAAGATTGATTAAAATTTTTTGTACAAAAATTTATTGATATAGAATAATATTACTTTTTATATAAAAATTTTTTTCTACTTATAAAAATTAAATATTCTATGAAAATATTTTCATTTTAACAAAAAGTAAAATAAAATAGAGAAACTGAGATAAACTAACCCCATATCAATTTTGAAAAACTATGTTTTTTCAGGACCCAAACTATTAAGTTTTTTAATATATTTTTTTAAAGTTTTTCCTGAGTTATCAATAGTGGCTTTTCACAGTCATCCTATTTGAAAGTTTTCAATTTAGTTCTATTTTCTCATAATCTATCAAAAAAATAAAGATTTTATTACTAAAAATTAAAATTTTTTTGGTACCAAAATAGTGAGATATATTATTTTATCAATAATTTTTAATAAAAATTGTATCTAATTTGAAATAAATTTAATGTCAACTTTCCAATATGGATAAGGGTTTGATTCATGCAACTTCTCTACTACTGCAACTTATGACCATTGAGAAAAAGAAAATCAAACTTTTAACATGCAGTCGATGTTGATTTGTGTGCAGTGTATGTGAACATGCATCCATGAGAGTGAGAATAGACCAAAAATATTGGCAATATTAGTTTAAATTAACCAAAATTAGGCATAATATATGATTAAATGGAATGAAAGAAATAAATAAAAGTTTATTTCTTCGACGTCTACACTAGGGCTTAAAAATGGAAGCTTGAACTCTCTTACCAAGATGGACATTGGCAGATTTCCATATCCATCTTAGAGTTCTCTTAAATCTACAGCGATGATTTTACATCCAAGGAACTAAATCAGCTCTTATTCAAGAAGAATTGTCTGTTGCTCCACAATGTTGTGAGAACCATTGAACATGTTCCTAAGCTTGGACTCCAAGCTCCAGCAGAAGAGTGTGGTTGACATCATTGGCGGTTGGGCCGACAAACTGAATTGGACCTTTAAGAGCAAAATTATATAAAAAAAAAAAAAGGTTCAAATATTAGGGGACTGAGATAATAAAATCTGGGCAATTTTGAGTTGCATATATTTTTTGAATTAGGTTATCGTAAGCAGGAGTAAAAGTAAAATTTTATATTAGAGGGTAAAGTACGACATGTAGGGACGCAAGGATGGAGGATCTTGGTATGTAATTTTGAGGAGAGCAAATAATATTTTATATGTTTTTTATGATATTTTTCAGATCTTTAGGAGTGTCAACTAAAACTTTTAGCGGCATTTGTTCAAATATTGTTAAAAATTTTTTGAACTTACAGATATATATTTTTCTCTTTCAAATGCAGCCGCCCTGCTTTGGCCCCTCATTGTGAGAGGTTCTGGCAGACAAGTTCAAGAAAGAAGTTGATATGAAACAAATGTTTAGACTGCATTTGGACATCTCAGGTAAGTCTCTAATTGCTAATTTTAGCAAAGAGGGGTTATTACTGTAAGTAAAAATATTTATAAGGATAATGACGCTTGTTCTTCTAATGTACTACTCTTTTCAAGCAGCAGCTCTCATAATGAAAACCTTTTCACTGATTAGCTTTGATTATAAAACGATTAAGGTAGTAAAAGAGTAACAAATTGGTACTGCAAGTATCACCATTCCTAAGAAAAGATATAACTTGATAAAGTTACCAATTTTTGGAGATGGAAGGCCAAAATGCTCATAAAGGCTCCTTTCAGAGCAATTACTAGGTTGAAGCATTGAGTTTTGTATGCTATATATGCCATTAGGTTAGCATTGTAGGAATCAGAGCATTATGGCATACCTGGACTGATATAATCGTTTTTCAGGGCCCACCCATCCCTCACAGACTCAAATTTTTTGAATGGTGCACCTGAAAATAAGGAGAGAATTTTGCTGAGTGTATTGCCTTAGCATAGCACTGGCCCTTTCTGCTACCAATGCCATTTTAGTGTATGAGATATAAGAAGTAAAAGTTGCAGTCACCTTCAAGTTCTACCATTGCCTTCTTAATCACAGGTTTGAATTTTCCTGCTCCAGAAAAGACAGGAGTGAGCGACATGAATACATGCTAGAACAATCTAAATCCAATACATCAGGGTGATTTGCTTACTGGAATTTACCACCATGCATTGTATATAACAAATCAGAATTTGCTTAGCAATATACATATTATAACTATTTCTTAAAGTTACTAGGCTAGAGAGTGAACCATGTAATTTAACCAAAAAAAAGAAAAAAATTGTGAAACTTATACACAATGATAAGGAACAATCAAGGCATACCATGTCTTCTCTCGACATCCATCAATGAAGTCAAGGCTGTTCCCCCGACTGTCCATTCTTCCACTGGAGCACTCAAATTTCCCACCTAAGTGCAGTATTGAGAAATCAGCAAAAAGTTTCAAGGTTATATGAGATTAATAACAGAAAACAAGGAATTCAAGCTTAACAAAGAAAGAGTATTAAAAGGAATCTGTGCTTCAAAAAGGAAGAAACCATAAAAATGCATTAAAAAGGTATTATAATCAACAACTAATTCCAGAATACAGACCGAGGAAATCAATCCAGTCTTTCCCGAATGAAGTAATGCTCCAGCAGCATAACCCAATGCATAGCAATAATTAGAATCAAAATTTGTAGGCAAACCACATCTACCCTCGTATCTGCAGAGTCAAATCCATTACTTAGTAAGATGAGAAAATTCAATTAGACATAATTTCTCGATTGGTAGAATGGGCAACAGTGTTATTTACCCAAAAAAGTGTGATTGCCCTTTAAACTGGCCTCTATACAGTCCCTCTTGCTTCCTCTTCTCCAACTCAGTTTCCACCATTTCAATAAGCATTTTTTCTGTTTCTATCTTAGCAACCTACACATAAGATGGAGAGACCATAATTTTTAAGAGATTAAAGGGAAAAGGAAAAAGAAAAAAATCTCGAAGACCAGATTCTGGCGGTTTTCAAAGATATTTTACTCAGATACCAAAATTGTTGCCAATGTAAACATTTTTAGTACCAAAAAGACCTTCTTCTATGCCCATAACATTGATCATATTTTTTGTGCCAAAATATGGGCCGCCTTTGCACCAACACTATCGTGTTTAGTATTGATAAATCTTTTGGACCAATAAAATACCACTATTACATGGTAGAGCACAACTAATAGAATCACATACCTGGACATTCCCATGGGGATCTCTCTCCAATAACAGTTGTTCCTGAATTGCCTGGGGTAGAAACTCAAAAAGCTCATGAGACTGGCTTGTAAGTTTCTTTTTCCACTGCCCTTCTTCATCCACTACACCATGGGCCAATATTTCATTGAGCTCTGAGATGAGTTGTTGCACCTGGAGACCACAGAATCAAGTTTATCATCCAGAATGTTAAAATATTTGTATGTATGTATATATGTATGTATGTATATATGTATGTATGTATGTATGTATGTATGTATGTATGTATCTGCAAAATTTAATAATCCTCTAATGCTTTCTCGGTCTTGAAATTGGACTAGTTTCTCACTACACAAGGAAAAGACAGAGGAGATGATTTCCAGAAGAATATTCAACACCCATAGCATGGTTCATTGTGCAATCACCTGGACCCGATCATGGTTGATATGAATTTTCTGGTAAATTTCAATATACTGTTAGTTTTATTAACCGTAGTTGTCAATGGCCTTGGCACAAGTTTTATTGGCCAAACCTTGACCTCAGTAGAATGATGACTATCTTTTATTAGAAAAATGATGTCAGGCTGCCATACGCTAAAGATTGATATAAGGTAGTTATGGTTACATGAGAAATTTACTTGTTAATCACCAAAAAGAGAATGCTATAGGACATGCTTTAGACGTGTATGATACAATATCCCCAATATTTCATCCAGCTATCCCTTAAAGCATATATCTTGGATGTTTTTACTCATCTTCATCGGTGATCAGTTTATCTTTGAACGATTTCTTTCTTTAATTTCATACGAAGACAGGGCTTGTTCTAAAAGCTTGGAAAACTTCTTCAATTTACCCTCAACTAGTTTCAGGAGGTGTATATTATTCAGCTATTTCAACCAACCTTCATCAGTACTTGTTTAGCCAATGCATCAACCAGCAACACTTTAAATAGTAAGGACTGTGAGACACCTACAATCTCTATAATCACTAAAACACAACAATATAACAAGGAAAAACTGTAACGTAGGAGTACCTCAGGAATGAAATCAATTAGGCCTTCTGGTATGAGTATGACACCATAGTTGTACCCAAGTTCAGAGCGTTTACAGATTATATCTGTAATGTAATCTGTGACATTCTTCAGTGTTTGTTTCTTGGCAGCCACCTTCAAAATAAATTAAAGGAGTAATGTTACTAAAAATCACAGACTTAAATATCCAAATTTCTCTACCCTCTGCATACTGGCTGGTAAGAAAATACTACCACAAACACTAAAGTGTACTTTCAAAACAGCATAATTCATTTTTGTATTAATGCATTACTCTAGAAAGCCAAGATTTTCACAACCCTTGTGTACCCTATGACAACTATCCAAAATGTATCTCATAGATTCAGTTCACATGGTTTTTGAACTTTCAATGAATGAGGAAAAGTGAAAGACACATTGACATACCTCTTCTCCAATAATAGTAGTATTAGGATGGGTTTGCAAAGCACACTCCAGTGTAATGTGTGAAGCAGCACGGCCCATTAGTCGTACAACTGCAAACATAGGCCATTAAAGTTGCTACCAAGGATTAGTTCTCAGGATCTATGAGATTATTCACATACAGTTCCAGCAGTAAAACAGCTGTACATATGCTGGTTAAGGAACATTAGGGTGCGAAACTTCCAAATAAAAAGGAAAAACATTCACCAAACAGGAATCCTATACAAAGTCTGCATTTTCAAGAGATCTAGACTCAAGTAGAATCTTAAAATAACATGGCTTTCAAGTTCCCATGTAAACAGATTTTCATGTTCACCACACTTACAGTGATAGTATTTTCCTGTTGAACGAGCGTCAATCATGACATTTCCAATCATTTCTGCATATATCTGCATGTCAAAGAGAAGGCATCAGTATGTAGTTTGAAGTTTCCATTTTCACATCAAGATACTCTAATCTTTAAAACAAATTCCTAGTCTTCCATCCAGCCTATGCTAAAAGATTAAGAGGTTCAAGATCCTTCAAATAAAATAAAATGAATCATTAAATGATTACATATGCGTTATTAGCTGGAGAACTGGCAGGTTCAGAATAGCTTAACATAGCTCCGCCCAAATCAAAGCCAGAACCATAATTACCTTGCATGCAGTGTCGAATCCAAAACTTGTAGGAACCTCTTTACATTTTAAATCACCATCAATGGTCTTTGGACATCCAATAACTCGAGTTTTCAGATTTTTACCTCTGTTGAATGTATAAATTATGAATTAGAGAGAATATCCAATATCATCACCCATGAATGAACAAGTTAGCAAAGACCTAGAATACTGATCATGAAACATAGTGGAAAGGGGGTGGACATTGACCCAATATCCACATATTATGTACCTAAAGTTTTCAGCAAGCAAGCAGGCATTTGTGTTCGAGTCATCCCCACCAATGACAACAAGCCCATCCAAATCAAGCTTCACTGCAGTTTCTGCAGCTTCCTGAAACTGAATAACAAATTTTTTTCTATATGTCAGTTCAATCTCAAAGCAAGATATTTTTTGGGGAAGGGGTAGAAAGATAAAAAAGGTGAGCAGCACTTACCTGCTCTGGTGTCTCAATCTTGTCCCTGCCACTACAGATCATGTCAAAACCACCCTGTGAAGAAGAACTAAATTGTCTCATTTATAAATTTCTGGAAAAGAAAAACTTTTTATTGAGAGACTACAGTGGGGAAAAAAAAAAAAAAAAAAACTAGCTAATTTGGAACCAAAGTTTAAGGGTAAAATTGGGTCTGACAAATATATAAGAGACATCAATGTCTTGTATATAAAAGCTATCTAGAAGCTGGAACAAAAATTAACCATGGAGTTGCCCCATCTTACTAATAAATGCTACATTTTACAGAAGCATAACATTATTGAATATGGGACTACAGACATTTAAGTTAAATAGAAGGTCTGATTTTTCATTAATGGGAAAAGAGATCCAATATTTCATCATGCAACTAGTTATATTTCATTTCTAAACCAAATCAGGTGAAAATATTCTAGTGATAAAAAGAAATTGGATGTGAAATCAGACTAGTTAAACCTACTAAATGCAAATTCTATGATTGCAATTCATAGAAAACAAATTAACAAGGCATAAAAGCAGAACCTGATTTCTATAAGGATAGATGAAGTCTGTTGACAACTCAACATATTTGCACTTCATAATTCCAGCTGGACCACCCTTAAATCCATACAAAGTACTTCCGGATGTCCTTTCCTGTAAAAAATCTATCACAAACAACACAAAACAATGTCACCATGCTAGACAAAACAAAATCAAACTTGCGTTACTAAAATTACACCAAAACAAAATCAATTGTTGTTTCTCCACCTTTAGTTTTCCCCCTATAACCTTTTATTCCGTTTTTATCCTTATTTTCTCAGTCAAAAAAGATTCTTTAAAGTTTTTTCTATGTTGCAATGCCTACTTGAAACCTATGAATCAAGAACAACGACACAAACTTGACAACATTATTTTCACAATCTCATGAATCACAAAGCATCATCATGTCATATCCTAGAGAAACTCTAAAAGATTTAGTACAACATAGCTCAAATAAAATGAATTCTACACAAAATATCAATTTTACCTCTAAATGTAATTTTTTGTTGTTTATGATCACAATATAACATGGAGTTTATTTCAACTTCATAATGAAGAAAGAATGTTCAAAATGAGCCCTACAAAGCACAATAATATATGTCTCACAAAATTAACTCATTAGTAAATAATGAATTTTAGAATTGTAACTCCTTTATTTCACATTTCATATTACTGATTTGATAAGAATTTTTTTAATGATATTTTTAGTGTGTCCACCGAACATGGTTCTACGCACATCTCTTCATTATTTGACATGTCCTATAAACACAAAACGTATAAACTTATTACAAATATATATTGTGAAAAGATTTTAAATTGTTTTCATGACAAAAAGCATTTATTTTTCCCTTTTGATTCCAAACAATAGATTTAATTTATAAATAGGTTCATTTCAATTGTTTTTTTTTCCTTTTGAAACAACAAGAGTATTTTAGTCACCGTCTTTCTTTCAAATACCGGTAAACTTCTTAAACATCTCTTTGATATAATTTTCGATAAACAAATCCATTAAATTTCACTTATGACAAATAGCATTGTCCTTAACACACACACACACCCCACACATATACACAAACAAAGATAGAGGCCCAAACCAAAAATTCCAAAAACAGGTTCATTTCATTTGGTTTCTTGATCCTTTATAACACAAATATAGGAATATCAGTCACTAAGATATGTACAATTTCCACCAATATGATAAATTTTTCTTTTAACAAATAGCATTACCGTTAACAGACACACACATAGACATACAGAGAGAGATAGAGAGGGCCTAACCAAAAATTCCACTGATGACATTATGACCACCAGGAGCCTGTCCGCCAGACAGAACAACTCCAATCTTCAGACCCTGATCCGAAACGGTTGCATTCGAGTTCCCTCCAACCACCATTGCCGACGGCTGTCCGAACAGATTCGGAAACAGCTTCGCAATCTCATCTACAATCCAATCACATTCCAAAAACATATAAAAAAAATTCCGAAAAAAAATCATCAGATTCGTTTATAAAAAAGCAACCTGGATTGCCGGCAGCGGAGCTAGGAGGACCGTTGACGACTTCGAAGGAGTTCCTGAGAACGGAAGGCAGAGGGAGTGATACGTCTAAGCGACTCTTCTGGAGTTCACTGTATACGGAGGCCAGACGGCCGGGCACGGCGGCGGGATCTCTTTTTCCGTTGATATTGGGAGAAACCATTGTTATTTTTTTAGGGGCGTGAAGTTTTCGAAGATTGGGGGAATGGGATCAGTCGGTGAAGCGCTCTCTCTCTCTCCCTCTCAGTCTCTTTAAACAGAGATTCGTTTGAATAGGAGGGTTGGTTGTAGGGGAAGAAAAGGGTAAACTTGTCATTGTGGAGTCCGCCAGTTGGCGTGGTTCGATTCGATGGATTTGCCGCATTGGTTTGCAAAGAATTGAACGGCGTCGTTTTAATCAACTTTGGCATGGAACGGCATCGTTTTCCTCTTTCTTCTCCAATCCAAGGTCTTGAGATAGGTACGGTGTCAAGGCTGGGATCAACGGCCATCAAGAGATTATTCCGCGCCTATTTGGAAAATATCAACTTCTTAATTTGTGACTATTTTAGCTTTTCCAAATCCGCCTATATAATATTGGGTCAAATCCAGGACCCATATTAGGGAAAAAAAAAATATGAGGCAATTTATGAGAGTATTAAAATAAGTTTTAATTAATATTCGACAAAATTTTTAATAAAAAATATTAATATAATGGTAACTTTAGTTATTTTACGAAAAAAATTGACTTATATTTATAAAATTTTATATTTTTATTAAAATTCTTTTACTTATATAAATCATAATAAAAATAAGTCGAATCAGGTTGAGATTTATCATATGCTCCTATTACTATGCTATTTTTAGTTTTTGGATCAGCCTCTATGAGTGTGGGCAAGGTTCCAAGCACTAAGATTTGCAGATATAGCTTTTTCTTTCTCAATTCTGTATCCCTCAATTTTGGTGAGGGTACATTTGGTGTATCTCTAGCCCCTTGTTTTAGAATATATGTTTGTTCTATGATGTATTTGTAGTCAGCTGTTTTGTTGGGTAGATTTGTTAATTGTGGGTTGCGCCCATTTTAGGTTATTGTTTGCTTGCATGTTTTGGGTGTAGTTCAAGGGTCTAGAACCCCCCAAAAACCCAAAAATCAAAAATGATTTTTTTTTTTAAAATAATCAGAATCAGGATTTGACTAATCCAATCTGATTACTATCGAGTCTAATTTAAGAAGAGTTCTATCAACGTAATATTTTTTATTTTTAAGTTTCCAAAAATTAAAAAAAAAACAATATGCTACGACAATGATTTTCCTAAAAGGTGAAAAAAGGAAAGAAATGATTACCTTTCCCCATGGAAATAAATAAAAAGGAAGTTCGGTTAATTTAAATTGAACTAAAAGTGTGGAGTTCATTGTAAATAATCTCTTGAACTTGATGTAACAATCCTACTTCTTTAAAGGATTTGTAAACACTAATACACCATTTTTATGGGTAAAGAGGGAAAAAAAACCCTCAGATTTTATTGGAAAATTTTAAATTATTTGAGTTTAAGATTATATTTTTATGACTTTGAATAAATTGGTTTAAGGTGAAAAGTTTATTAAAGTGTTTTGAATATTATTTTAAGCTTAAATATTATTCTTCTAATTTTCCAAACCCTAGAATTATTTTTATTTAAATTATAATTTTTTTGAAAAATTATGAATCATGGAAAATATGATAATTTATTGATAATAGTTGATATTTCATTATTATAAAAATTTTATAATATAATGAAGATTTTGTGTAAAAATTTATCATTTTGGTAATGAAATCAATTTTCTTCTTATTTTAAAATATAACTCTTAATATTTATCTTTTTAGAAATAATCTAGACCACTAATAAAAGAGAGTCTTTAATCTCAGCCCCTCATTCTCCAAATTAATCCTGACCATTTCTTGAAGATTGGGACTAATCCCAACTGATCCAATGTCCAATGTTATTTATGTCACAAACAAGACCATTATTCAAATAAATGTAGAGACAAGCGTACAAAGGGGTCACTGTGTTTAAGAAAATAATCCAGGAGAGATGACCTTACTTGAATGACAACAAATGAGAATTCTGCATGACTTTGGATATATTTCAGGACCAGAAAGTTAGTACCTTTTCCCCTGCAGAACAAGCTGCAGACCCTCCCAGAACAAATTTATTTTATGAATTATTATGACAATAGCTTCGCAACAGGGGAAAAACCTTAGCTCACAGTCCTTTTTCCCTGAATTATTTTCTCGGTCATGAAGCCAGCTCAATCCCATAGGAGCTAGAAACTAGATCGTGAAAAACAGCCAAGGAATCGATCCAACTTTTCCCAGTTGAAGTGGTTCTTCATACTGCTTACTGTGTAAGGTCATGCAAAGGTTCTCAGAGGAAGACGATTATCTTTCTGGGGGAAGGGGTCTAGTCTCCTCTATTTGAGCAAAGGTAGGACAAATAAGAAATCAGTACAGAACCCAAATCACAACCCAAGATGCCGGTAAATAACATCAGATCCGCCAAGGGAATGATAAGGGGCTTACCAAAATTAACCTTGGACAAGAGATGCTTTAGAACTGCGCAAAGATCATGTCAAGTATAGTAATTGCCTCTCCACAACTCCACAGGGAAAAATGGTACCAGGCTCAAGGGGAATATCTAAATTGCAAATTAACACTCTGCAGTATTTAACAGTCAACTAGACATCTGAACTTCACTCGTTTTTTAATGCTACCCATTCTATCATAACCAATACCAATCTTGCAATGCATCAGTTCCATTGCCAAATCCGCATTGCCTGCTGTCCTCGACGCATTCATTAGAATAGTATGAACTCTACATGGAATCTCTCGACCCCTATCAACAATTCCATCAGCCAACTTGCAAGCCTGCTTGATACGTCCTGCCTTGCCCAACACATTGATCATCTCTTCAAAAGCTGTTTCGGGAATTATGTGCATCGGTGCCAGCTCATCTAATATCTTACAAGCCCTAGCTACATTACCAGAGAGACAGCCCAATTGAAAGAGATCTAAAAGAAGCTGCAGTGGGCATGATACCCTTATTGATCATCATATCCCATAACTTCAATGCTTCTTCATTTCTATGTTCTTTGAAGTGTCCAATGAGGATTGTGTACGTATAAACTGTCTGATCACAACCTTCATCTTCCATTCTCTTGAAAAGTCCTAATGCTTTATCCCTTTTCCCGCACTTAGCAAATGCATCAATAACGGCATTGTAGCAATATGAATCCCGTGCACAACCTTCCTCGAGCATTTCTTCAAAAAGTTTCTCAGCTTCATCCACTCTCCCAGCTTTTCCAAGGCCATCAACGAGGCTCAAAATAAAACATTGCATTAACATCAACACCTGTTCTTCTACAGAAGTTCAAATATCACATGGCCTCATTCAATCCTCCACTCTTGCATAAACCATCAACAGTAGCCCCATATGACGCCTTATCCAGTTCAAGTCCTCCATTTTTCATCCTCTCAAAGAGCCTCATGGCCTCCTCAACATTTCCATTTTTTGCAAATGAATCCACATGCGAGGTATATATAGCTACATTGGATTTGCTACCCCTTTGAATCATACTCTCAAAAACTGCATAACCTTCTGCAGATTTCCCTTCTTTACAAAGCCCTCCAATCACCAAACTATAAGCATGAGCAGGAATCTCCAATCCCATTTCAACCATTTCAGTACAAAGCCCCAAAAACGAATCAAAATCCCCTCCCAAATAGCACGCTCAAATCAAAGTCATGTAAGTAATTTTATCCGGCTCTACATTTCGAATCTCCATATCCCTAAACTTCCCCAAAGCCTTCACTGTCTTCCGAGCTTTACAATACCCTTTAATCATTATATTATAGGTCACAACATCAGGTCCAATTTTCCCATCTTCGATAACCTCAAAAACCCTCTTTGCAGACTCAATGAAAATTGAATTCACCAAAGCATTCACCAAGAAGTTATAAGTATACAAACGAGCCAATTTCTTACCATGTGGAGATAAAATATCAATCAAAGAAACATTAACACTTAATCCTATATTTATACCCTTCTTGCTTACCAGCCCAATAAAAAAACCTTAAAGCAATATCAGGTTTTTCCTTAATAGCATCCCATTTAAGCATGTACCTACCAAATTTTGGTGACAATACAATTAACAGGTTGTGACAATAATTAGACAAATTCGGTTCCATAGTGGAAGACCCATCTAGAAAAAGGAGAATTTTAGATACCCATATAGAGGGTTAAAGATTTTTGGAGGTTAGAGTGAGGTCTGAGAGGTCTGAGATGTCTACATTGGGTTCTATCCATTCTGGTGGAGGAAGAGAGGAAGAAGTGAATACCCTCGTGGAGTTTGAGCTTTGAGAGAAGTCCGAAATGAAAAGTTGGACCTTTGATGGCGAGAATAAAGGAGGCTGAGATCTGCCATTGTTGCGCAGATTAAGAGCTTGAATCGGACTTGTTTCTAAGGATTTTCTCTAGTCTAGAGGGACCGTGGAGACGTAAACAGACAATGCAACAGCCACAACGGTCCCATGGTCTAGTGGTCAGGACATTGGACTCTGAATCCAGTAACCCGAGTTCAAATCTCGGTGGGACCTTTTTTGGATTTTTTATTTTTTTTACTTTTTTTTCAAATATATATATATATATATATATATATATTTTTTTTTTCTCTTGTAATTGATTCTTGTATTCTCAATTTCATGGTATTTGGTAGAAAAGGGGGAAAAGAAAAGAAGGAACGCTATGTATCAAGAAAAATGCTGGGGAACAATTTTTTTCTCATTACAAGTTTTAAAAAATTTACAATTAAGAAAAATAATGATAAAATTTTGTGACATTCATTTATACCATATAATAGTTTCAAAATTAATAAATTAACCTTATTTTTAAATTTAAATATCACTTGAAGATTATACAATATTTTCAATCAAGTATATAGTAAACTTTTATTGTATTTCAATTTTTTGTTACACTTGAAAAGGATCATATGATTGAATTTAGACTATATTCTTAAAATCATGAAAAAGGGTAACAATTACAAATTATTAATATCTAATGGTCAATACCTCTTCAATTCTTAATAAAATTAATTTAAAGAATATTTCCAATCAATTGGAATATGATAAAACTTTATGTCTCGATACGTATTTCATTAGTGTAGAACTAAAGTTTAAAATTATTAAATTGAGAATGATCGATAAAAATCTCAGTATGATTAATTAAAAATTTTGAATCAATAAAGAGAAATTATTATAGGATATTAATTTAGTCTAATAAAAATAACACAGAATAAAATACTTTGTCTAACCTAATCGAGTGTTTTTGTTTTTGTTTTTTCAATTTATCAAAAAATTTTAATTTTTTTAACAAGAATTTTAATGTTCCAAGCATATCCTTTGAATACTCGAAGGCAATTCAACCAACTAGTTAATATGATTTGCATCATGTTGGTCTTATAAAGTTCTTATTTGACATTGATCATACACAAGTTAATGAACTGCACATTGATGTCTCTATTAATGTTCAACAAGAAAATTTGATTATTACTAAAATATTATTTTTATCCTAAATTTAATCAATTATTTTATTGTTGGAATTTAAACAAAATAAAAAACTCTTGATTAACGTCGAAAGAGTCGATCTGACAAACTATGTTTAAGAGAAAATGAGAATTGAATCAGAAGATTTCTATTTCAAATTTTGATTATTTTATTAACAAAATAAAAACTCTTTTAAAAGATAATAAAACTCAACTACTACAATAAGCATTTTTATCCCAAAAAAATATATTTTACATTTGAAGTACATGCATAGGAATTTATTAATAGGAAACTATGTTTTCTTTCTTCCGGCTACTTAAGTGGTATCTTATTTTTATCAAAATACTATTTTTCGTGAAAATGTTTTTCATCATATTTTTTTACAAGGAAAAACAGGAAATTAGAATAATTTTTTTTCCATAACTAGGTTGTCGGATCAAAAGTCGAAAAAAGAAATGCAGAAAGCATTTTTTTTTTTCATTTTTAATCACATTTTTCAATTGTTAAAAAAAAAGGGGATAGAGATTTTTCATAAATTGCTGCCAAAACCCAAAGTCGCGCAAGTTGCAACGGATGCGAGGCTGCCCACATAAAAGCTCCAAAATTTCGTAATCCCTTTGAAAATCCTTAATGGGTACCTTGGACACCATCAACTGGAATAGATTTTGCTTTCTCACCAATCCGAGGATACAACCAAAACCAAACAATTCTCAGTTTCGCACAAAACCCTCCTTTTCATTTTCTCACCAATTTCACTCCAAATCACTCAAATTCAAAAACCCCACAAGAAATCGGAGAAATTTGGTAATTGGGTCTGTAGCAGAAGAACAGAAAGTTGAAATTTCAACACAAAATAGGGATGCTCTTGAGACAAAAACCTCTGAAGGGTCTGAAGAGTTTGAGGGTCTTCCAGAGACATCTTCTTCAGAGGAAAAATTAGGGTCAAATAAGTATGGGAGGTTAACAAGTAGAGCAATTAATGCTTCAATTGTTTTGGGTGTTGGGACTTTTGTAATCACCAAATTGCTCACTATTGACTATGATTATTGGCATGTAAGTCATGATGTAGTTTCTTTTAGTTAAGCTTAGTTTCATTTAGTCTTGATTGTAATTTCACATTGACTATAGTAGGGTGTTTAAGTTAAATCCATTTTATGCATTGTTGCCATGGCTGGTGATTTTATCCTAAGCTATAAATATTTGAAAAAAAAAAATTGATGTAGGGCTTTTTCTTATTTTCTTTATTTATTTTATGTGAATTGTTATTACTTAAGGACTGAGGTATTGCATCTCATCTTCTGAGCTAATTTTTGATAGGGATGGACCCTTTACGAGGTACTAAGATATGCCCCAGAACACAATTGGATTGCATACGAGCAAGCCCTAAAGACAAACCCGGTTTTTGCTAAGATGTTGATTAGTGGGTTTGTCTACTCTGTTGGAGATTGGATTGCACAGGTAAATTTTATGCTTCATTTTGTAGTCTCATGATGCATTACAAGGGAAAATCCATTTATGTTTTTAGTATAAATTTGAGTGGTATTGATTTAATAACCAAAAAGACAGAATATGATGTGTCCTAGTGATAATTGACCTTTTTCTGTAAAGAAACTGTGGCCAACTAGCATTGATCATTTTGATTGTCGATTTTCTTCAGTTCATGTCATCTTACATTATTCAATTTACAGTGCTATGAAGGAAAGCCTCTGCTTGAGTTTGACCGGACACGCATGTTCAGATCAGGCCTTGTTGGATTTCTGCTCCATGGTTCTCTATCCCACTATTATTACCAGTTTTGTGAGGTGATGATTGTGACTCATTGCATGTCTAATTCATCTGACCTTGTGTTCATCTTGTTTGAATGGCTGAAATTGTTTCCTTTTCCAGGCTCTTTTTCCATTTGAAGGTTGGTGGGTGGTCCCTGCAAAAGTTGTGTTTGACCAAACCGCATGGTCAGCAGTTTGGAACAGCATCTACTATGCAGTTTTGGGGTTCTTACGTAGAGAATCACCGGCCAACATACTTAGTGAACTGAAGACTACTTTCTGGCCACTACTAACAGTGAGTAACAACATACTTGGGAGATAGTATATAGCATGTTCATATTCTCTATATGGCTGGATACAGATCAATGAGCTTGCTAGATTTATTTAATTATATATTAATTAAATGAGCTGTAAACCCCATTAAACAGTTGATAATGGCTAAAGTTTTTTTCTATGATATAATAGATAGGTAAATTTCATTCCACAACAAACTTTGATCTAGGTTGGTCAAAATATGACATTCACATTACCATTTTGAGAGTGTTTGCCTGTTGCATCTAAGAGCCAAGGTGCTAGGCAAGTGCCGTGCTACAAGTTTTGAGAGTGCCATCAAAATTTAGGTGTTGGGACAGATTAAAAATAAAATAATAAATTGTTGATTCTCCATTTAATATCTTTTGGATATTGGGAAAGAGTTGTTCAAGCTGTGGAAAAAGATGTCTAATGCTTTTCTTTGGAAGGGACAGGTGACAGGCATAAATTCTCTGGGGAAAATTACATGTCCCTGCACTCTGAGGAGAACTGATATACTCCACTAAAGTTGACTCTCTTTTTGTAGGATGTCATTGTCTTCTGAAAGTTGTGGAGTTTAGCATTATCCCCTGTTCTTGGAAGAAGCTCACAAGACTGAGGGCACTAGACAGGGAATTGGTCTTCCAAAGAATAACGTTTCTGTGGAATTTTCTGCTCCGCATTGAAATTTACTTATGGAAAACAATCTAGGAACCAACTCTTCTAGTTCATGCTAAAGTTGCAACTCTTGGGCAATTATTGGAACAATCCAACATCTCTGGAATTCGATTTTAAATACTCCATATGAAATCCTCTATCATAACAATATTCTGGACAAGAAGGCAATATGAAAATGGGTTATATTTTGTGTTTGGTTAAAGTGCAAGGAAAAATTCAGTAGAAAGAAGAGGCGGAGATGCAGGATGACAACTCCAGGATACAGCTACAATGCAATACAAGCCCAAGTGAATTCCTAAGCTTCAGTTGATACAATTTGATAGTGCAATTATGAAAGAGGTTGCAAGGGAAAGGATATCAGGAACAAGCATTTAAAGTTATGGTACCACAAACAACAAATCCACAAAGAAACCTTGAACTCTTTTAAGGATTCAATACATTAATTGTGGTTGCCAAACTTAGATGATTGCAAATTCTAATTATAACATCATAGCTTAGTTAACATAGTTAAGAAATAGAACAGGATTAAAATAGTGCTACTTTGACAAAGCCTGGGTTTGAAAGCAACAAGAAAGGTGCTTTCATTTCTTTAACTGCATGATTCTTGTTTCAGGTGTCATCTCTTTCACAATTGCATTATCAATAGCTAAGGATTCACATGTACATTCTTGCATTCTAGTTATTTCCGGGGTTTTTCTGCATTAGATAGTCAATTGGTATGATTTCAGTAGTTCCTTTGGGTCCCAAAATTTTAAGGCCGCAAGCAGAAGAGTCCACTAGGATTAAATTTTAAGCACCTTTATCACTGGCCAACTGACTTCAATAGTCAATGCAAGATAGGCAATTCGAAACTGGTAGGGAGGTTGATCTCCACGTTGTTCAATTAAAGTGATGGAACAGCCTATTAGAGGTTGATCCTTGTGTATAAATTGCCTTCTTCTAATAAATCTTATAAGAAAGATGACTCTTTCATGTCTAAGCTGAGGGCCTTACAAAGTGATCTCTAGTGAGATTTACAAGCTCAAAGATTACTTCCAAATGCCAAGAGGGTACTTTAAAAATGTCCGTAACGGAGATTTTTTGTTAGAATCATGGGGTTTTTTTTATGTTTGTGGTATGGTATTGCCATTCTACTTTGAGTGAAAAACAGAAGTGAAATCAAATAATATTATTTTCTTCAATGGATGCATATAATTTTTTTGTCTTTTTTGCTTGACAGGCAGGTTGGAAGCTTTGGCCTTTTGCTCACCTTATTACTTATGGTGTGATCCCTGTTGAGCAGAGGCTTTTGTGGGTGGACTGTGTAGAGCTTATTTGGGTTACCATACTCTCAACGTAAGTATACATATCATTGAATATGTTTGAAGCCATGAACCATTCATTGAGTGCCTAAATAAGGCTACACAGAATGATTGGAATCCTTCATTCTTGGATTTGATTCCTACTAAGATATCTTAAGACATGTTAAGCTGATCCTCGTACGACTATTAAGAATATACAGTAACACAAAATCTTCTAAAGGAGATATCTTGCTTTTTCTATGGATTTTTCCTATGTTGTCTTCTCAAAGGTATTTCTTTACTGGAGTTGCACTCCGTCTTTCTTATCCTCATTCTGCCATCTCGTACCAATACAAGAAAAACCTGTTGAATTGGCAATTGATATTTTGGTCAGCTTGAACTAGTGCTATTTAAACGAGAACTATGCATTGTTGACATGTCATCCTTTACTTCTGCAATGTGGCTGTTTAATCGCAATTTTGTAGTCATTCTTTCACTCAAAATATCTTTTCTAATGAAGACCAGATCTTCTTTTTTCCCTTTATAGTTACTCGAATGAGAAATCGGAAGCTAGGATATCAGAGGCATCATTAGAAGCAAAATCCACCACTTCAACAAAAGGTCCTAATGTGGTAAGTTCTAATCGTGCTTTGATTCGTTCTTTTAAATGGTTTGGGAGGGACAGTCTCAATTGTCTGGGCCTTTTCTGGATTTAGAACAAGCATTCCTCGGGGGAACCTTTGACGCTTGAAAGCTTAGGGTATCCAAGCACCAAAGAAACTGTATCTGGCCCCAAAGCAAAACATAAACCTATGGGTACCGACTCATGGCATGACATGAAACTTAAGTTCAGTAAAATCCCAACTCAATGAAACACCTAGCTCGAAGATTTTTGGACATCTCATGCAAGGCTTCACAATTATGTTCATTTTCAAAAGTGTGTCAGTACTGTATGTAAAACTAATTTAATTTTGGCATTTCGTTCTTCACCAGGAATAGACAGACAGGTTACACTATTGCAGAAGACGGTGAGGTTTATTTCGTACTATAGCGATGTTCCTGTGACCGGTGATTTGTTGGTAGGTATCCGAAGGCAATACTACTGCTATTAGCTCCTACAAGGACTTGCGAGCACATTACTAAGCTGTGCTGTATATCTTATAATGATTGTTTTCTGGCTGTTCTTTTTATGTGTATATAATAAGAGTAATGATGGCATCATAAATTCATAGGACAGAAGCTTGGCGGAACAAATCAGATTGTTTCACTTTCTGCACAATCTTTCTCCCATACTGGGTCTTCGTGGCTATCAAATCTGCTACTTTTAACAACTAATAATTCTTCTGATTGTATCATACTTCGTCTGCACCTTTTTGTTCCCAAGAATGCCATTTTTTCCTTTTTTTTTTTTTTTTTTTTTTTTTTTTTTTTATATTGTTGGTCCCCAACCAAAGGGATTAAATTAATTGTTTTTTATTGGTTTCAATTTCTTAATTTAACTTCACTTAGATTCTCAATTAAAAATATAGTCAAACTATATAAAATATGTAATTGTAAATGCAAAAATTAAAGAATAAAGACTGAGAGATTAAACTCAATTTATAGTGATTTGATCTTGTGTCAATATTCATTTTTCCAGTTCAGCAAGTTGTGATTTAGTGATAGTTTTCACTATTCCATGAGAGTTACAAGTTTAAATACAACCGCTTGTTGACAATCCGCACCTTCAATTTTGAGGATAACTTAATCCAAGAAGATTCAATTCTAATTCTTACCCAATTAGGCTATTCTCTCGGTTAAGTATTTCTCACACTCCTTTATCTTGTGAGAATATACAATAACCAAACAATACAAAATAAATACAAAAACAATTTCTGTAAAATAATTTTTGTATAATAGACATTTTTCTAAACTATTTAAGTAAATTTCTAGAATGATTATCTCACTCCAAAAGTGTCGAAATAGCTCAATTGATAAATAATCTGTGTATCAATGTCTAAACCTCATAAAAAGTCCTTGTAAAACTAGTCACCACCATGAATATATAGTTTACGAAATTGGTTTCCTAGCAATATTTGTAACAGTAAAAGTTTCGTAATTTCCTGATTTGTAGCCGAGAAATCTCTCCTAATTACTGATGATATTTCAATTGTTATAATTCAAATTTAAAATTTAAATTTCACTTGACATTTATAAATTCTGTTTTGAATTTATCTAGTTGTTGAAGTTTGCAAAAAAATCAGAATCCCTCCTAAAAATCAATTTTGGATAGTGCTCTCGTTTTAAAAAACCAAGTGATAAGCTAATTTCATACACATTTTTCTCCATCGTATCCTTGAACTTTTAATACTGTAAAAATTTAAATTTGTAGTCTTTCACACCTTCTTTAATATGTAATTTTTGAATTTAAAAATACTTGATCACCGAAGAAGATATAACAATCTGAATATGTACAATTGATTAACTCATGGTTCCTAAAAAATTACCTAACTTTCTAAAACATGATTTTCTACTCCATATTTTTAAACTAAGTATAGTACCCAATTTACATTGAGTATACTGAGCTGGGTTTTCAATTAAGAAAAAGATCCTCTGCTTCTATAACAATTTTTGTGATTTAGGATAATTTGTTTCTATGCTAACCTCTATATTACATCTAGATAACTTTTATGAGAATTTTTAAACGAAACTTAGTCTGCACACTTAATAAAAATATCAGAACAATATAAAAGATTTTGTTATCATCAAAATCAAAAAATTCGACAATAATTTCCTTAATAATTTTCCTATTTTTTATGACAATAAAATCTTAAAAAATTAAAAAATTTTGCTTATAAATGTTCAAGACCACACTCCCCCTTAGTATATACATAATTTTTCATGCAACAATTTTTTTTTATATATATATCTTCCCCCTTTTGTTTTATCAAAAGAAAATAAAACAAATATTAGAATAAACATTATACAGAGGAACAAATAATAATAAAGGAAACATTGCAAAATTTTCATTGATTTATGCTGACCTTTATGCAAGCCTCTCATTTTTTTTTTAATTTTAAAATGGAAAATATGCTCTAATTTCATTTATAATATTTTCAAATCTCTTTCTATTTAAGAGTTTTGTAAAATGATCTGCATGATGATTTTTTGTTTCGATTTGCTCCAAAATTATATCTTTATTAATAATACGATTTCTAATAAAATTTTACCAAACCTCTATATGTTTGGATCTTGAATAATTTATGAAATTTTTTGTGAGGCAAATAGAACTAATATTGTCACATTTTATCAAAATATTTTTATAATCTAATTCATAATCTTTTAGTTGTTGTTTTAACCATAAGTATAAGGATTTACACATATTTCTTTATACTTTTCGGCTCTATGTTAGACAATAATGAAAATTGTTTTTCTATATTTCTTTAATTTGATCTTTTGCTTGTGCTTTCATTTATACCATCAATAATATCATCTTGTAAGTAACTAGTTAAAAATTTTAGCATCTAATGTCCTCTTCTTTAGGCTCATTTTCATTTTTTATATTAACCCCTTTATTATTTTCATGGGAAAGTTCATATGGTGTTTTAGTTTCATTTTCTTCTTCATTTATTAAATCTTGAAATTTATTTTTATGGAACTTAACATTAATTGTTTTATCTACAACTCTCGATTTCTTATTAAAAAGTTTTAATACTTTGCTATTTAATGAACGACTAAGAAAAAATTTTTCTATAGCTTTTTCATCAAATTTACCTAGAGTATTTAATTTTTTTTTAAATATAACATATGCAACCAAATATGTAAAAATATTAAACACTAGGTTTTTTACCTTTAAAAATTTCATAGGCGTTTTGTTTGTCAAAGGTCTAGTATAAACTCTATCAATTATGTAATATGTGATTGAAGCGGATTCGATTTAAAAATATTTTCCTACACCAAATTGACTCATACTCAAAAAATTATGCATTAAACTACTCACGAGTAAAACATTTTTGATGGCAAAAGAATTTATATCGACAATTCTCTTGCCAGTAATTTTTCCTTTTTATACACAATTTAAGCAAAAATCATCTATTGTTAGAAACCCAAATTAGTTTGGATTCTCTAAAAAAGAAACTTATATTAGAATTAAATTTTTCTTAAGATATACTAAACTTGTTCATGAAACAATTTCTAACAAAGTGACTGATGTTGTGACATATATAATAAGAAAAAATATTTTTATTTCTTAAATAATTAGATATATAATTATAATTATTTTGACAGATCTTAATGGATATAGACAGATCTTCTACTCTTATTTTCAACAGACATTTTTTTTTTCTTTCATGACAAAATTTTCCATCTTTACAAGTTCATTTTTAGACTTCACATTAATTAGTTTAAAATTTAAAAGTTGATTTGTTTGTTTTAGAATACCTTTTTCATTTTTTAAATTAATTATTTTGCATTATAATTTAGTAATCATATTAAACACATTTTTAATATCAAAACAAGAATATAAAGAATTTTCAGATCTAGTATCTGAGGTAACATATGACTTTACCATGAGACAAAAATTAGCTTCTTCTACATTTTTTTAACTTTCTAATTTTAAATTGTATTAATCTAAATCATTTCATGTTGTCATCTTAACATTTCTCTTCTTTTGAAATTTCTGCAGCTTCTTTAGTAGGACTAGACACTCATACTCGATGTGTCTAGGTTTTTTATGTTCGTAACAAATTATTTCCTCCTTCTGCTCCTTTTCCTTGTCATCTTTTCCTATACTAAATTTAAACTTTCATGAGTTATTAGATTTTTTAGATATGAAAATTTTCTTACTCTTATTTCTAAGAACACGGCTGAGTCTTTTTGTTAGTATGTTTAGCTCTTGATCACAGCCTTTTTCATCTTCTGAACCTTCATTCTCTCTTGCTGCAAAAGCTATTGTTTTTCTCTACCTTTTGTTTCGATAGCATAGAAGATTTATCAAGTGATAACTTATTCAAGTCCTGTGCTTCCTCAATTACTGTTTTCTTGGCATCCCACATTCTAGAGCACCCGAAGGATCTTCCTAACCTAATAAGTATCTGAAATCTTTTTATCAAGTGAGTCTAATTCATTAGTAATAACAAAAAAATGACTAAACATATTTTTAATATTTTCTACCAACTAAACTTGAAAAAGGTTATACTCTTACATTAACAAATTTATTCTAGTTTCTATCACCATACTGATTTCTTCATGAGTGATGTAAAGTTTATTCCAAATTTTTTTAGTTGTATCACATGAAAAATTGAGATTAAATTCAATGGAAAAAATAACACAAAGAAATAAGTGTTTAGCTCTAGAGTTTATACACACAATTCTCTTATCATTTTCGGTTATTATTGGGTCTTTTACGGCTAAGTCTCCTAAGGTAATAACCTCCCAAACTTATAGTCAGTGATTTTTATAAATGTCTCCATCCTATATTTCCAATGGAAAAAGTTTGTACCATTAAAATAGGGTGTTCTATTGATGGGTTGGCCAAATGTATAAGGAAAAGCCATAAATCTTTTACTGTAGAGAGGTCTCTCTAGTGGAGTAGAGCACTATCTCGGATATCGTTTGTCTGTCCTTATGACAATCAAGAAGATGTGTTGAATTGATTGTTTTTTATTTGTTTCAATTTATTAATCTAACTCCACTTAAAATTTCAATTAAACCTATCGCCAACTTATATGAATTATAAATGTAAGCACAAAGAGATCAAACTCAATTTATAATGGTTTGATTTTGTATCTACATCCACTCTTCCAGCTCAACAAGTCAATGTCTAGCGATAGATAATTTCTACTATTCCACGAGAGTTACAAGTTTGAGTACAGTTACCGACAATCTACACCTCTAACTTTGAGGATGAGTTAATCTAACAAAACTCAATTCTAACTCTCAAGCATATCCTCTCAATCAAGTGTTTCTCACACTTTCCTCGACTTTGTAAAACTATACAATAGTTAAACAATGTAAAACAAATATAAAAACAATTTCTGCATAATAGACATTTTTCAGACCGTTCAAGTAGTTAATTCCAGAACAATTATCTCACTCCAATAGTGTCAAAATAGTTCTGTAAATATTGTTGAATAATCTCTGTATATCAAACTTTCAATGCCAAAAAAGTTCTTGTAAAACTAGTCACTATCGTGAAGATACAGGTATGCAAAATTTGCTTCCCAATTACATTTACAGTAGTAAAATTATGATAACTTCCTCATTTATAGCACAAAATGTCTTTTGATTTCTTGTGATATTTCAACTGTTATAATTCAAATTTAAAGTTTGAAATTCGCTCATGATATTTGTAAACTTTGATTTGAATTTATTTAGTTATTGAAACTTGTAGAAAAGGTGGAATCCCTCCTAAAAATCAACTTTTGGATGGTGTTTTTGTTTTGAAAAACCAAGTAACCAGTTAACTTCACATACATATTTCTCCATCTTATTCTTAAGTTTTTAATACCATAAATATTTGAATTTGTAGTCTTTCAAACCTTGTTTGATATGTAATTTTTGAATTTGAAAATTCTTGATTAGTGAAAAAAAGATAGCAATCTGAACATATACAAATGATCAGCTCATCCTTCCTGAAAAGTTGTCTTTCTGGAACTTGAAATTTCTATTTCAGTAAATTTGATTCTCAGTTGTTGAATCATTGAAGTGTGCATCTAGTCATGTTTTTAAACTAAGTGTAGTACCCAATTTACACATTGTGTGCTGAGCTGGATTTTCGTTTGAGAAAAAGAATTTATACTTCTATAACAATTTCTATTATCCAAAATAATTTGTTTTTATACTAACTTCTATATTACGTCTAGACAACTTTTATGAAAATTTTTAAATGAATTTAACCTACACACTTAATAAAAATATCAAAACAATATGAAAAATTTTGTTATCATCAAAACTAAAAGATTCGATAATAAATTCCTTAACATATATAATCAACCACTATCCGAAATTATATTATGATTAATTCGGTTTGAACGTTGTTTCGGTTTGAGACTCGAACCCGAGCCTATTATAAGAGGGAGGGGATTGATACCAGTTGAGTTGAAACTCATTGGCGTCGGTGCATTTCTAGCAACATGGGAAGTTGCAAACTGAAATTTTAACGACTTAAACCCGTAACTAATGAAGAAAATTTCTCTTTGTTTCTTCATTAAGATGAACAATGTTATGTACATCTGTTAAAAGCAAACAAATCAATACCAAGACATGAACATGGACATCCATATGTCCACCAAACGGTTGTTGGTAAAAGTCCACATTTGAGATCTTCAAGGAGAAATGGCAGTAAAGAAGACGGTGGTTCATGCAACCATTGCCAGAAGCCATCTGGTGTCAGTTCCGAGTAGGCCAAATGGTCAGCAGATCGGTTGGCTTCCCTAAACTCGTGTCTGGAAAAACCCACATTGCCAACCTGGAATCTTCACTATCCATATCTTTTCAAGCTTCTAACTCCATAGGCCAATTTCCACCTTTAACTCTGCCACCAATGGACCCTTCCAAGCAATCGGAGCTGCATAACAAGCCATGAACACGCCTTTCGAGTTGCAGGAAGCAAACCAACAAATTACCAGAAGGTACCAAATTGCTTGGACCATTTTCAAGAGCATTGACACCATCTCCATCACCTTTGATGCAGACAGTCTAATCATAGTCCATCTTTCCACATCTGAAGGACAACTTGTCCATCCCATACTCAAACACGTGCCAATTTTCGGATCCGCCTTGTTCGTTTCTCAAATGCATGCAGCCAGATGAGACTTGTTCATGTCAACCTCGACACAAATGCACGTATACTCTTCCTCTTGTTCCATCAATCTAAAATTACTTCGATCAACAATGATGGGCTTTCCAATCCTTGAAACCAAGCCGAACAAAAAACAATGTTTTCAGAAAATTAAGGTCGAGCCCGCCAATACCAACCCATATTTGTGTAAAACACATTTCCTTGATGCTCAAGTTTAGTCCCGGACTCCCACCTTGGTAAAAATGATGCACTGTCAACGATCCACATAGGACCATGGAACTAAACATATCTCAAATCAATTTTAGTGTTTCCATTCAGTGATCCCCATAACTGTCTAAATTTCCATTTAAATGATCCCCATAACTCCTTCAACTTCCATTGTCTCATAGAACCTTGACAAACTTTAAAAAACATCATATACAATACAAAATCATAACTAGGTTAAGTTTCTGCATAATCGACTAAAGTAATTTGAGCGAACGATTTTTGATATAATCGATATAAAATCCCTATTCTATATGCATATCCCAATTAAGCAATGTTATATACCCAATACATTTGACCCATGAAAAATCTTATCCATAATATATCAAAATATATAAATCTATTCTAATAAGTTCACTCGCATACATTTAAAATTAAAAGCATGAGACTATATATAGTTATAAAATATTAATTTTCATTCATTATATATTTTAAGAAATTACTCTATAAATCATGTTTAGTGCTAATCACATATGCTAGTTTCTAATAAAGTGACGCACCATACGACAACAATAATAACAAACGGAATCTTAATCTCAAATTTTAGAGTCAAACATTTGAAATACCAATATAGAAGAAAGGAAAGAGAAAATAATAATAATAATAATAATAATAATAATAATAATAATAATAAGTGTATTAATTAATTAGTTCGGATGCATTAATTAACTAAACATACAAAAATTGGTTTAAAAAATTAGAAAGCAATTAAAAAAACTTATTACAGTCAAACTCGAGACCACCCATCAGAGAAGTATACTATACCTCTTATCCCTGGAGCTAAGGTGTCTCCTCTAAATGACTAATTTTAATTCATGATTTTTTTTTTAAATAAAGATTAATATATAAGCATATGGTGTATTTATTTTATTTTTATTCTATTTATAATATTTTTTAATTAAAGTAAATAATTTTTATTAAAAAATTATAAAAATTTATAAATAAAAACAAAATTTCTTTCATTATTATTAGATCAATAATAAATTTAAGTTGCATCTCTCGTTTTTGATTAAAAATAAAAAATAAAAACCTACGGCACGTGAAATGCACGTGGCAGTGCAACAGTAAAACGGCGTAGGGTGATTTCCATCCAGATTTTGGTTTAGCTGGGAGAGCATTCAAATGGCGAAACTGGAATTAATCGATGAAAAGAAGCAGAAGAATAAGGCTAAAAAGAGGAACCATGGCTCCACAACCGTATTCCTCTTCATCGATTACCTCTTCATCTTCATCTTTCTCCTCGTTCTCTGCTTCGTCATCTTTAAATTCTTCGTCAATTGATTTCTCTCTCCGAATAGCTAAAATATTTGGGGGATTTCACTTTGCTTTCTTCGGTTCAGGTGATCTGTAATCCATTTCGCATTGTAATTAGTTGATATTGTATTTGTTGAATTAATTGATATGCTATTAATTTATCGTTTAATTTTTTATTTCTGGGGATCTATTTGATCTTGACGAAGTGGACCATCTTATTTGTTTAGTCTCCATATAGTGCTCCGATGTTAGATTTCAAATTCCTGGGTCATGTAGCATGGACGAGAAAGGAACAGAGGGTTAAATGCAAGATTATATCATATAATGCACATTTTTGTCTGTCAAATGTGTGTGTGTGTGTGTGATATTTCTGCAAGAGAGGAGGGGAGGATCCAGGTAATTCATTACCTCAAATATGGGGAACCTATATTTTTCTCCTAAAAGCTACCCTAATAACTGTTGAAGAGAATTTTCAGAATGAAGGGTGAATTTGGGTGTTTTGAATCACTGCATGTTTGTCTAGGACATGGGACGCCTTTCGCATGTAAGGTTTTGGTGTTATTCAGCATATGAAAGATGGCATTGTCCTTTTCTTTTGAGGGCAGATCTTCTATAAGCTTCATAACTGGAATATGATTATGTAGAATTTTCAGCTTCGATAGGATAGCAAGTTGCACTGGCCGAAGATGATTCAAATGCCAGCATTTTATGAGTGTATACATTTATTGACTTCATGGATTTGAGGGGTTCGTGAAAATTACTCATAGAAATTTAGAATCACTTTTAAAATACAATACATTCTATTTTCCTAATGAGAATTAGTTTATGCACTTGATTTTGTTGGTGGATAGACTAGGAATTTGAGGTGAAAGGGATGATTTGGGCTTGGGAACATTTTGAAGTGATGCAATAGTCTCATCCTATAATTGCTGCCTCTTCCAAGTTTTTCTTTGTTATTTTCTTACTCAGTTTCTGGGACCTTCTTCATCCTGTGCATTGAAAGATCTTTGCAAATGATTGAATCATCTTGGATATTTATTTTCTTTTAATTATATCATAAACTTGAGCTACCTTTAGCTTTTGTGAACACAATCATTTCTCGTCCTATCTTTTATTGTTAATTTAGTTCTCCATTATAACATTCTCATCTCCTCAACAATCTCTTAGAGATGTTGTTTCTTAGTGGACTGCACTCTGTACAGGAAAGTAATGTTGGTGTTATTGCAGTTTTTTAAATTTTTTATTTTGATTTGTTGAAATTGTATGGGCCTTAGAAAACGAGAATAATATCCCTTTAGGATTAAAAAGTGTTAAAATTTATTAAAAAAAAGTGATATTATGCTTCTTAGAATAAGTCTCACAAAGGAAAATAAAAGTTAAACATTCTATTTTTATTTGATACTGAAATTTGATAATCAATGGTCCTAGCTACACATAAGCCTCCTGCATGATTCACTGAAGCAACAAAACGAGAGTTGTTCAACCCTGTTGCTTGGTCCTCCAGGTAGCAGAAATAGGGTCCATCTATTTGTCAATAATTGTTGGTTTAGCCTTTGGGGTAAGACAGCATTCATAGCATCACAAAAAAATACATTTGCGGTCATTTTTTAGTATAATGCTTGGAGATGGTATTGTAGCATAAATCATATTATGCTAATAAGCAGCCTTAAATTTATCGAGGGGTAGCTTTGGAAGTAAAGGTGACAGTGATAGATTGATGGAGATAGCAGCAAGCTTCTACGATTTAGCTTAAATTACAATATAATTCCACTGAAAGCAGCAACGGGGTGTAAAGGCATCACCGGTGTTTGGTCAGGGATTGCATTAAGGATGATGATAGCTTCTGCAAGATACTTCTGGCAAGCAAGTTTCATTTCAAAAAATATCAGAGATATATGATATTCAGGGATTAATGGAATTAGTAAGTGATATCTTATATTTTAACAGAAAATAACTCCCTCCATCAATGTAGTTATCAAGCCACTGTTTCTGCTTGTCCCTCTGTTGGGAAGTCAAAAGTCTTGATAAAATTTCCTTCCTATAAAAAAAGTTACGAGCCAAAAGCTCTTGTGCAAAATTAAGAGAAGAGGAAATGATAGTGGCTAAATAATCATGACATAAACTTGAGCTTATTCTAAGGATCTTTATCAACCAAGGAGCATGAATTTTAAGACTGTAAGGCCGAAAGAGTCCATCAAACCATTGGATTTTGCCTTGATTGTGGTTAAAAGTCATGGTTGGGTTAGTTTTCAGGATTATTAATTTTAAAGCTTCAATGTTAATGCTTTAGAATTTTTTGTATCTGCACAAGTGACGTGTATTACTCATGGAGATGGTATTTATTCAACATAAGATACATTAGACAGCCCTGATATACTAAAGGGAAGCTTGGATCATAAAGTTGACAAAGACAGCTTGAATGGGCATAGCATAAGCAACTATATTTAGCTTTGAGTTAACTTAAAATGTTTATCGAGTCGGCAAGAGACTTTGTTTGAGACTTGTCACAGATGTTTTGAACTTTAATTGTTTGGAAAATGATGTGAATAAGTGCAAGACAAGTGATATAAATCAATTTTTTTGGTTGTTCAACACGGGGAAAATGATGTTTAAGCATTCCTAAATTGTTTTATATGTGACATCTTTTGTTATCACTGAAAAATAATGTTCCTTTTCTATTCAGACACGTGGGTTGGCATTTTCAATGTGAAAGAGCACTGGTTGGTGGCCTATTTATTGCATTCATCAATGGCACAGCTAAGCATGTCTCAACTGTGCATTCAAGAATTGCTTAGTTGAACCTGGAGATGAGACATTGATGAATGACCTTAATTGACCTCCTATACTAGTAAATTTATGGACTTATTAGATGGCTAGCCAGAACTTGGAGGCTGAGCACCAAACTGCAGTAGATAGATTGGAAATTTACTTCATATTTTGCGATGATTTTGCAATCATAACTTATTTTAAGTAACACAGTGGGTGACTGGATAAGATTCAATCTTCATGCTTTCCCGTAACATGCATGTGGGGGTAAATGCTCTGGAAACAATACGTAGTCTGACATCCTGTCGAGTGACACAAACAATCTAAAAAGTGATATAGAGTGAGAACTGCCACCTGCTAGTTTAAAATGATTGGTAATGATTTCAAAAGATTATCATATGATTTTAAATCTTTTCTAACACATCATCTGTGGAGCATAGATAGCTGTTTTGATTGGGGGAAAAAAAGGCCAATTTAACTTTTGCTTTTTATGTATTTCATGCAATTTATGGTCAGTTTTCATAAACTGAAATGGCTTCCTCATTTATTGCTGGTTTACTGAAGAGTATCTTGCTCCTGCTTTCTGCAGGGTTTATTTGTTTCAATGATAATTCTTGTGCCCCCACTTTTTGAGGCTTCTTGCTGGGTCTGTTCTTTTGGCCTTAGATTGGAATGGATTAGCTAATTATCAGCATATCTTGTTTCCCCTGAATTGAAGTGGCTCTCGGCTTTGTAATTACTGAAAATCTAGGCACTGTTGTTTGCCATGCTGCTTGTCAAACTTTACATACATTCTTAGATGTTGAGTTTTGGCATTTGATGCATGCCTCAAATGATCCGAGACATAGTCTTCTTATTCTCATAATTATTTTCTATATATGTTTCTTGGTTTCCATAATCTGCAAAATCCAAACCTTAAGACCATGCTTAGATTAGACTCTCCTGAAAAAATGCCGAAGAGATGTTCACTGTTTGCCATTCAAGAAAATTTAGAGAGCATGAACCAGTGATTATGAATTGTTGATGACAGATGTTGCTTTATCTTTTTCTTTTAATGTTTTTTCTTTCCCTTTTCTTTTAACAGGGAAAATTCTTGACCATTCATGCAGTCTAATTGTGTGAATATAGAGAAGTTAGATATAAATGTTTGTTGTCTCAGTTGATGGCTGGTCATATCATTGGTAATGCAATACAGCTGATCTTGCTCCTTTTTCATTTATTTTGTGAGTTATAGTTGACAATGACCTTTTTTCTTTGTTTTGAAGGACCCCCTACCCCGCGCTAAGCCATGGAGCACTTTGTACACCGGGTGAGCCCTTATGTGTGGCTCACCATATCTGCATTAAATTGGTATTGTGGGGAGATGGGGAAGAAACATCAAGACCTTGCTTTTTATTATTTGCCTTTTTATCTGGATCATCATGAACTTGAATATCCATTTTGGTAATGTTTGTGCCTCATTTTTTTAGCTTACCTCTAGGATCATGTCGGATAGGCAAGTGCATGTGTTATTTACACATTGCTACTAGCAGGGAATTGTCAGAGTGGTTGTAGTATTAGAATTGGCTTCATTTAGGTCCACTTTCCACACAAATTCTGTGGGTGCATCGAAGAGAGGGAGCGAGAGACAGCTGCTAAAATTAAATGCGGTGACATCACTAAGACAGAAAGAAATCTTCATACTTAATTTAGAATGATCACTCTACAGACACAGAACACTGAACATCCCTAAAGGAAACGAAGGAAGCACAAGAGCTTTATTAATGAAAAGGGTGCGATCTGAGATCGATCTGAAACACTGACAGACTAGCAGACTGGAAACCTTAACATTTACCACAATAGGATTCCTTGGAAAGCTACGTAGACGAATGCGTTGAGCATTCTCGAGGATGAGCAGCCTCAAGGACGGGCAGCGGTGGGAACATCGCCAATGGGGTTGGGGACTTCAAAGCCTGGATTGGGAACAAATGTGTCATCTAAACCTGGAATGTATTGCTTATGCCCATAATATGGAGAATAGAGCCGACCAATCCCCGGAATGTAGAAGCCACCACCATGTTCAAAGAAAAACTGTGGCTGCTTCTTGTCTTCTTTGTTGGCATTGGCTGGGACTTCCCGTCCTGCTGCTACTTTTGCTGTGATTGCCAGCAGAATGCTGGCAATCAGAATGAGAGAGAGGATAGAGGAACGGGTGGAACCCATTGAGAGAGAGAGAGAGTAATTGAGGTGCAAGATGGGAATCGGAAGAAGAGCTTAGTGATGGACAATGTGGAAGGGAGAATGACACTTATTATAGTTTAGATTCTGCAAGGTTGGGTGAACTTTTGGCGGTGAGTTATGAGAATGAGAGCTGCCACCTCCCACCAGGGACATGGATGCTGCATATATATATAGCATGAATGCATCCGTCCTCATAAACACAATATGAGAGAGACAGAGAGATGCATTACCGGGGGTTGAAAAATGTGTAGGTAATACCCAGTGAAGAGAAGGTAGATGGTGAGCTAGCCAAGCAGCAATAAATGCAATCTAGAAACTGTACGTTGTTGGCAAACGCTAGCGCAGTGCATGATGAAAGCTTCTTGTGGTTCTCTCTCTCTCTCTCTCTCTCAAATGGGCTCTCTCTCTCTCTCTCTCAAATGGGGCCCTCTGTCCTTGACTGGTTGATTCTCTGGTCCAGTCATTTAGCTCAATTGCTGTCCCTGAACGGCCCATTAATATACTAGTACGAGTGTTTGGGCAGTGTATTGTAAGATTTTCACTTCCGCCTGGCAGTGCAAAAATCTAAGTTTTGTCAGTAGCATCTCCGTATGAACTGAAGTCAGTAAACCTTCATTTGGTCAGTTTCCACCATTTCCAACAACAGGGATCAGTAGTCAATATGCTGCATCTTTTGGTTGGCATAAATAAAATTGCAAATCCGGAGAAGGGATAACACCAGTTTATGCAATGAAAAAACTAGTCAAACTGAAAATGGAATAAGAATTACAAGTGTTTAGCTCACTATCCCACCGACACTCTAGAAAAAGAAGACTTGGTGGTATATGATTCGGCCATATTCAATGGCATTGCTGCTAGGAAGTCTTTGAATTTCCTGTTTTTTGTCGGTTTCTCCATGGAGTAGCAAGTCTTCTTTATTTCCATTTGCTATTGACTATGGCTGTGCACATGTTACTCCTCTTTCATTTTGATTGTTAATGCCACTAGACCACCACTTTAAATTAAATTCGGTATCAATATAATATAATTATTGGTCACAGAAAAACATATTTTGTAAATTCTAAAATCCGTCTTATTTCCCGAATAATGCTTGAATTTGAATACATAGGAAGTAAATGCCAAATATCTATGTCTATTTTCGCTTTCTTTTATACGTTTGAAGACATGCGATGTGATGAATTTGTTGGAAATTCCCATTTAAAATTTCCTTTTTGGTCGCTGCATAGTGCAAGGGCCAAGGCAATACGAGGGAAACTAGGGTTGCAAGGTTTTATATATATATATATATATATATATATATTTTTTATATAACCAATCAGTATCTAAAATTATAATCTAATTAATCTAGTTCGAATATTATCGAGTTCAATTTAAGGGGAAACACGCTCAATATAATTGTTTTCATTCTCAAGTTTTGAATCTAAAATTTGGTTTTCAGTAAGTCGATTGTCGGTTGGTTTGTTAGATTACATATAATTACAAGGGGAATGAGTCTATTCGTCTCAGAAAAAGGCGGGGGAAACAAACATGGGTTGACTCAACTGGATGTGGGGTTGAATATTCTTAAACATGACGGAAGTTCGACTCCCATCGGGAGTATCGGGTCCTCATGTGTATGGAGTTTTTCCCGTTGAGAGACCTGCCCTCCGAAAGGAGTCACTGCAGCGGTTAGTCCGAATTAGTCAGGGTGAAAGTTTGGATATTGGGCGGTGTCCAAAATATGGTACCAAAAGATAAAAAAAAAAAAAAAAAAACTGAAGCGCGGGGCCTTGAAGCGATGTCCTAACCCAGGGGCCAACTACTGGCTTTAAGTGTTTGGACCTGTGGGCTGACTCCAAGCGTTGCGCCGTGCTGGCAACCCATTCCAAGGTCTGCAGAGTGGTCTCTCTCTCTCTCTAAATTTTTTTTTTTTTTTTTTTTTTTTTGATCATAGTGAAATTTAAACTCTGGTCTATTATAAAGGGGAGGGAGATTTATGCCACTTGAGCTTAAGCTCATTGGCAGAGTGGTCTCTCTCACTCTCTCAATGTTGTCCATCTAAACATAATCGGATTCAATTTAAAGAAGTGTTATACTAATATAATTTTTTTTATTTTTAACTTTTAAATCTAAAATTTGATTAAAAAACCTAACATTTTATCCACTATGTCAACTATTTATTGATTCTCTCTCTCTCTCAATGTCTCTCAATGAAAAGGAAGAGTGACAGGAATTTTGGAAGAGCTAAACGAAGAAAAATCGCACTTATTCTTCCTACCATAAAAGTAACAGGAAAATCCTAATACACAAGTAATAAACAAATTGCCAGTAAAATGTTGGGCAAGAGAGAATTTGTTTCATCATCTAACAAAGCAAACCTAGTCCACAAAATACGTAGCATTCACATCTTTCAACTCCTTGGAAAGAACCAGAAGAACTCCACCAGCTAATGTGATATGATCCCAGCTTAATCCTGAGGTGGACAAAAAATGAGGTTGTGGGGCATATCCATATCATATACCTAAGAACAAAAATTTCCAACTTTTGTCATTTAGAAATGGAAGCAGAATTAGCTTTCCAATTGCAATTCAAAAAAAAAAAAAAAAGGGCTACAGTGACAAAATGTACAGGCCACAGATCATCGCAGTTCCATCCATCCCATATAATTTCTTCCATTTCCTTTTTAGGTTTCAAATGTCAAACTGTTACACACAGTAGAGACCCTCACATCTCATTTCTTGGTCTTTCCTCGGAAAATCTAGGAAGTTGCACAAGTGAGTTAACTCTTGTGACCCCTTCTAAACCCGACCATGTCTGATCCTCAGCTACCAATGTTTCCACATTCCCCTCAACCTCGATGGTTTGTCTTTTGTAAGATTCACTTTCTGATGATCGGACAGTGAAGTTTCTCTGCAGTGACGGTTCTGAGTTCTGGCCATCATCCGACTCCACTGCAGCACCAGAATGGTTGCTCTGCAGTGTTGCAGTAGAGAATCCTTGCTCATCATAATCAGATTCTGAGTCCATTTTACCGTCTAGGAACAAGCAAACTACTGCACAGTCATCCATCTTTGATGTAGGGTACTTCAGTTTCCATTCCCTAGCTGCTGCATCTACGAGGTTTCTTGCTGCTGATGCCCGTGCTGGAGCTGACGACACAATCTCGACAACTTCCTCATTGCTCAGGACATCCCAAACCTGCAAAAAATATGAGCACAAATTAAATCACTTGAATCCCATGCCCAGGTAAAGAGAGACTTGATTGGCAGGGGAAAAAGAAAACAGTACAGAAAGGAAGACATGACTGCATATAATTAGAGCAGTTTAATGTTCACAACTATAGTTTCCAAATGATTTTCCCTCCCAAATGCTTAGATCTGTGGTCATTAAATCATGTGTTTTTTTTGTAATTGACAAAATTGTGATCATATCTGTTTGTGTGAAGAACATTAAGAATTCACCCTTTCTCTTCTATTCTTCATTATTTCCTAATTTTGTGCGCAGATAGAAAGGCAGACATGGAGGTTTGATAGTAAAAGAAAGTGACACAACAAATCAGATGCACGAAGGGAATGCTAAACTAGGTTTCTAATAATGCAAGTTACGATGCTTTGATACAATACTAGACCATGTACAAGCGCTTTTGTTCACATATACCTCTGCCTCAACAATGACATGAATTAGTAGAGAGACCCCATAAAAGTACACATACATCTGCTGAGGATGCAATAGATAAAGAAGGTATAACACAAGAAAGCCATGCATATGGTTACTGACCCCACCCCTCCTCCCCCCCCCCAAAAAAAGCATGTAGATGCTTTTTGCCCATCAGGATGAGAATACTGTGGGAAAGATAAAAAACCAATTCAGTAGTTGTATTAGTTTCAGTCCCTATCAAACGCGCTCCTATTGGAAATTCACGAATGCTATTGCTGTATGTTGACACTTTTTTTGTCCGAATTCAAGCTGTTAAAATATATATAACAGATTACCAAATTTTGACTGGATGGCACGAAACTCATCCCAGACCAAGCCAGACATTTTCGCAGTTGTGTATTAAATCCACTACCAAGATCAGTTCCATAATCAATATTGTTTCATAAAAAGCCAAAAAGTTGGGCTCTGAACTAGGAGTTGTAAAGTTTGACCCCAAACATGCACACATACAAAAAGCAAGAGAGAGAGAGTTCACAACAATGAGCCCCTTGTTCACACCCAAAGGAAATTTCACATAAGATGTCATTATAACTAAATACATAATTTTCCAAAAATAATCACTATAAAATATGTTGAGCACATTACAATTCTAAATGGCCAAGTCAAAAAGAAAACGCTACTTTAGATGAAGCACCTTATAATTCTACTTAGCGTGCTCAAAGAAGCAACTAATTAACAAGTTATTCCTAAATCTAAAATGGTTGAAATATTCCAAAGACAAGAGAACAACGTAAAACATGCACTCAGCTCTGAGTTTTTTTTTTTCCGCCCCGGGGGGCAGGGGGGGGGGGAGTGATCCCTGATCCTTGCATAAAGTAATACAAATCTTTGAATACGCCTGGAATCTGGATTCACTAATGTGCCAAGATAGTCTTGCAGGGCTGTACTATTCTAGAGAACTGAACCACTGCTAAAATTGTGGTTCTCCAAAAGTTTGACAGGTTGCGCCAACTGTACTAATGATCATTATGGTGGTAGAAAAAGGGGCAGCAAAAGCTTGGACCAACTTTTGAAAAGTTGTAGAGCATCATTGAGTCATGGGATAATGCTATATATAACCTATGAAACTTCAGCAAAATTTCACCAGTGATGTGGCTCACACTCCCACCCATTTATATGCTGGCTTGCATTGTGAGTTGGCATTCGTCTCTATTTGAAATTCCAAATTTGATGGGTTAATTAACAAATTCAGATTTAGTAAAAAGGAAAAAAAAATACATTAGAAAAAAATGAATAGGGAAGATTTTCTCTTAGATAGTCTTTAAAAAAAAAAAATTACATCAGACTTGACAGAGTGATATTGTTGCAAGCAGTGGAGCTTCATTCTTGTCATCTTCAAATGCAAATCAAGATGAAGTTTCACCTCTACTTCTTGATATAGGCCTAAAATGGCCAGTATTGATTGCTTTTGATTTCCAAATGAATTATAGTTCCAACATACAAAAGAATAAACAAGAACTCTGAGAAGAAGAAAACCTAATGCAAGATCAATGTTGACTTCTTTATAGAGATTCTTTTAAGTTTGTAAGTTTTTTTTTTCCCTTTGATATATAATTTCCTCACCTAATTAATGGTTTGCATCACAAATACTCTTTGAGAATTGTGCTTGAACCAATTCTGGGGTTGCTAAACCAGCTTTTGCATTGACACTTCTCCATACTACATTTGCCTTTTGGTGCGCTACTAAATAAACATTTTTTCCGTACCCCCACTCTAAGGATTTTAAGATGTCTCACTCTCTCCGGTTTGAGATACCTACATCATAAGCTATCCTTATAGTTGAAGCCACCCCGAGCTTAGGAACTCATACGTATCAGCATCTCATGCAACTCATATTTGCCGAATCAGATATTCCACAAACCCTGAGTAAACGCATGTTATCATATGGCCAGAAATCACCGACCTAGAAGTGATCCAATTAACAAAAAGAAAATAAGAAGTCAATTCAATTTTTCCTAAAAGCAAGGGAATATTCCTTTCATTCTCTTTTTCTTCTCTCTTTTTGGTTCTTAAGAAAGGAATGGCTCAAACCCTACCTAGGATTGGGGGATGGAGTCAGGTAACAACCAAGTGATTTGTTGGTATGCTCCTTACGCATTGGTTATATATAATAGCAACAACAATCGCATATATAATCAGGCATTTCTCCAGGATAACAGCTTCTATATCCTATTAGGGCTCCGAAAAAAGCAATCAATTATATGCTCTTATATTGATTTTGGTGTATCAAATATATTCTTTCATGCATAAAATAGTTTCAGACAAGTAAAGATCACAAAGCATAAGAACCACAAACCTTATTAAGCATAGTGGATGATGATACTAGAAGCATTCAATATGAGAAAGTGACTTCTTCCTAATCAAACAAAAGCAAAGACATGCGCTTTGCTTCAGGCATTAGGTTAATAATAATATCTAAGAAGAAATTCCTGCCTGCCTTGCAGATCTTTAAACAGGAAACTGTCCGCTTATGGATGTCATAGATGACTAGAGCTCTTCTTTCCCTCTAGCATATATCATTCATAAAAGGTAGAATTTAACTTCCCTAATAATTTGACTAAAACGAAGAATCAGAACTCTATATAATCAACCAGTGGTGGAACAAGACCTAAACAAAAAGTTTGACAACAATTGCAAAGCCAAGTCAAAGGCTTACCCCATCTGATGCAAGAACAATGAACTGATCTCTGTCTGTGAGTAGCCGATGAGAGTATTCTGGTATAGAAATGACCCCATATTCCTTCAAGCAAAAATCACCAAATGCCCTGGCCATTGCTAGTCCAGGGGCATCATCAAATGGTAACCAAACTCTAGGTACTTCAGGTTCATCTTGCAATGCGAAGACCCTACCTTTACACCGTTTAATTCTCTCAGCTTCTCCTGTAAAAAGCAAATATTGGATTAACACAACTATCAAGTTGCAAAAGATATGAAGCTATAGCCCACCATAAGAGAATACCTACTTGGCAAATCAGGCTTTAGATCAACAGTCAACTGAATGGCGACCATGGAATCATTCATGTCCCTTGATCCCATTATCGCCCGTGAATCCCCAATATAACCCATGAAAAGATTTGAACCCTGATAATACATACAAGTCGGAAACCTTTATTTAGAAAAAAGGCAACAAATTGGAGGATCCACAAAAGCAAGGATATTGATTCTTTCAATACCTGTTTAACAATAGTAACAGCAGTACTACCGCTGCAGAAACAGTCCAAGTTAGGATGAGATCTCAACTCTTTGTCCATGGCTTTGTAAGACTTTAGGAATGCTTCTCTCCATATCAAATCCAGCTTATCCTCAGTTGACCCATCCTTCTGTAGATCCCCTCCATCTGCTTTTGTATTTCCTCTAAAACATATAGCACTTGACCCATTCCTCCTGGCTTCGCACGAATGCAAATACGATAGCAGCTTTAACGGCAACGCGTCTCTTACTTTCCGGGCAACAAGATGACCATAAGGACCATGGCCATCAAAGACCCCACAAAATGTCACGTCTTCAGAAATGAAATCCTACAAAAACAAATGTAGCTCAATTTAAAAAAAAAAAAAAAAATATATATATATATATATATATATACACACACACACACAGAAGTCCAACAATGATCAAATAACATTTTGAAAGGAAAGAATTGAACTTACTTCCCAAACAATCATGGCATCTTGATTGATCCCTTTACGACCTTGCTGCGTAAATATACAAGAGGTTCTACTTTTGCCATTCGAGAAGATCCGGTTGGGAATAGAAGGCAAATGCTGCAAAGTGACCACATGATCTGAAAATAACCTCTTGCTTCTCTTCTTCCCACAAAATCCAATCCCTGCGCAAGATGGCGGAGCAGCCATCTCTCCATTACTCCTACTACTACAAATACTCTTACTACTCGTTGAAACACAACCCCCCATTTTCCTCAACCTTGGATGAATGTGAATGGCATCAAATTACAACCAAGACGGACAAAGGTTCCTCTCTCTCTCTCTCTCTCTCTCTCTCTCTCTCTCTCTCTATATTCCACAACACACCTCTTCTCACATGGAACTCTTTAAGATTCCACGGAACAGTCAACTAAGCAAACAGATTATCCATACTCAAGATTACAACACATGAGACCTCCAGCCAAGTATTTAGATTTAACAAATATACAAAAGTTAACCTCAGGATTTCTTAATTTTAGTCAAATGTTGATGCTTCAATTAACACGGTTACCTATGATCAAATCAGCTGAACAAAACCTGAACAAACCAATCAATTAATTAATTTATTGCTTAATATATATTGAATCAACTGCATACCAAACAAAATAAATAGTAATAAATTCAATTAAGAAATAAAGAAAATTACAGATTTAAATGTTTTTTAGGAAAGAAATAAATTACGGGTCCCATGGTTGGACTACACTGTGGATGTGATCTTTTATGGTAATGAAAGGAATATCTAATTAAAAAAATAAAACCGAGAAAAACTAATTAATAATAAATTGGGGAACAAACCTTGAAACAAGAAATCTCTGGAGGGTTCAGGGAAATAATTAATGGGGAAACAAAGAACATAAGAAAATCAGGAAAAGAAATGAAATGAACAAGGTAAGTGACTATGAGTTTCTCAGACATAACAAGGGGCATATATTAAGGAATATTTCTATGGTCTTTCTCTGTCTTCATTCAGAATACATACGAAGACAAAATTTTTGAAACAAACTTGATTTTTGTTGCTGTTTAAGGGGGGGGAGAGAAAAGAAGGAAAATTTTTCAAAAAGGAGAGACATAAAAGAGGGTTTGCATTCGTCAACAAAGAATCAATGGAGAACAGAAAGTAGAGAGAGACGCGGTTAAAGGTGAGAGACAAAAGGAATCAAAGGAACAGTTTGAGTTGTTCAGATCTCATAATGTATCCAAGAAGGATTTCAGATTTTGAAAAACTAGAAACATCAAATGCTACAAAATTTATCCACAAGACCTCGGCATCAACCTACGGAAAGCGAGAGTGAACAAATATTGTGAAAGAACTTGGAAAACCTGCACTCACATTCACAACAACAGGGCATAAAGAAAAAGAGAGGTACCTGTTCGACAAACATATCAACCTGTAAATTCGTGATCAGAGAGAGAGAGAGAGAGAGAGAGAGAGAGGTTAGTGCTGTGTATGGGAATCGGAGGGAAAGGGGGAGAGAGGGAGGGAGGGTGCATTAATTGCAAAAGCAATCTGGCAAAGGCAGGGAGAGAGAGAGAGAGAGGTCTGGCGTTTGGCCGGCACTTTTTTGACTGTGGGGGAGGGAGTAGCCGTGCACACTCGCAACAGAAATGATTAATACTCTCATCAAAAACATAAACACTCCCCCCTTCCCCCCACTCTCCTTTTCAAAGCGCGTACGAATGTCCCATTCCCAAGTTTAAATTTGAAAAAAAAAACAAAAAAAAACACCGCTCCAGCAAATAAAACGACGTCGGATCCTTTATAAGTAGGCCCCTCGGTCCTTAGTAGCAAATTGGCATGGCCCGGCGGCCCGGCCCCATGAAACCCACTTTCTTATCAAACTCCTGCTAGTTTGTTTGTTTTTTTTTCTTTTTCTTTTTTTTTTTTGTTATGAGAACTCGTACTAGCTTTGCATTTTCTAATAATTTTGGATAATTTTTTTTTTTCAAAAGAGAGTGGGAATGACTAGATTTTAAAGGAAGCCATCATCCGAACATCAGGTTTCAAATATCTAGACATGTAACCGGGCCGGGCCCGATCCGGTTCAAGGGCGGTTCCAGGAACCGCTGGCCGGGCTGGCTGCGGTTCCTAGGTCAGTCCGGGCCGGGCCGGGCCGGTTCCAAAAATTTTTTTGCTTGAACAGGCCCGGGCCGTTGAACCGGAACCGGCGGGCCGGTTCACACCGGGCCGGGCCGGTTTGGCCAAACAAGGAGGGGGAAAATTTTTTAAAAAATTCAAATAAAAAAAAGGGTCAAAGAGCCGTTGGAACCGGCCGGGCCAGGCCGGTTCCATATCCGGGCCGGTTCCAGGCCGGTTCACGGTTCCAAAAACCCTTGAACCGGCCCAGCCGCTACAGTACCCCCGGTTCGGTCCGGTTCGGGTTACTGTAGCACCAGGCCGGTTCACGAGCCGGACTTTTTCTGGGCCGGCCGGGCCGATTTTCGGGCCCAAACCGGCCCGGGCTCTTCTCCACAAATATCTATATAACAGACGAGGTGGATTGATGAACTCATGGAAACAAGAGGAAAAGACAAGTCCGGCTTGGTAAGAGTATTAACACAACTATTATCCTCTGTACAAGCTAAAAGCGATATACTAAGATGCGATGAATGAGGTCTTCGCATTCCCGAATAATATGTAAACTTACATGTGAGATAGTTATGTCTATTGAAAAGTGCCAACGCAAGTTCAATCGAGTACATTTTTTTTTTTTTTTTTGTATCTTGGTTTGACCATCGCGATCTGAGATTTCATCTCGATTATTTCAGACCGATCGACTGTGGGACCCATTTTTATGAGGACGGATCTCCCAATAAAGGATTTTTCATACCCATGTCAAGATTCGAACCCCCGCATGATTTAGGAATGAGATGTCTCTATCCGCTTATACCACCGTTTGTTGGTCATTCGATTACATTTCAAGAACGACCGGGAGAAGTTTTTTTATACGATCCAGTGGTAGAAGACCACCCCGCCTACCCCCAGATAATTCCATTGTAAAAGAATTTGATACACCTCATTTTTCGTAAAATCACGGATCCAACAGCCATGCTTATCACAGATAAGGCCATCCGCTCTGGCCAAACAAGAGGTAAAATCTAAGGAATCGTTAGTATTCAACTTGTACAATGCTGCAGGGGGAGCGGGAGAACTTATTCCAACAACCCAATCGAGGAGATGTTTTAGTCCCTCCGACCATAGCTAGATACCCATCTCTAGAATAATTTTGGATGACTATGAATACAACGTTTGATACTGATTTACCATAAAACTATATGTTTTCCTTTTTAAAAATAAGGAATATCTGCCATTTTCTTTAAAAATTCATGTTATGTACAGGAAAAATATTATTAATATACCAATAGACAGTTGATTTAGTAGAATGTGTTAATCAAGTTTCTAAATTCGATTCGCAATTTAGATATAAAAAAAACTACATTAGAAAAGTGGTTCCTTTAAATGGACCACTGTAAGTTCCGAACCGGATTAGTCGGAATATGACTCCGAATACCGATTGATATAATATAAAAAAAAATACTATTAATACAATCAAAACAAATTCAATTTTGAAGAATTCTAAATTTGTCGAATCAAAGTTTATTACTATCATAGCATTTTTTGATCAATTTAAATAACTGTTTAATTAATAATTTGTCGAACCATGTTAGTATAGGATTAACATGTAAATTTTAGCCTATAATTTATATAACCAATTCACCATATTCACATTTAAATAAAGTTAGACTAAAATATCATTAATTAATTTTATAGTTAAAATTTATTTAAAAAAATATAATTTCCATAACTACGAAAATATAGAAAGATGTTAATTTTCTTGACTGGCAACGCTTTTTCGCATTTAATATTGTATCATTTTTAATCAAAACCCAAAATAAGAAGCTTTTTTTGAATGGTTTTTTTTTAAATGATAAAGAAAAAGATTAAAAAATTAATGGATAAAATAATGATGTTTAATTTTATTATGAATGATTCAAAATGGTATTCATACCTTTCTTTATAGCGTGTAATGGGCTATTAAATTTTGCCTCTCAAGATATTAATTTACTTTAGGGCTAAAAATCTAGATTTCACAAAAATAGAAACGGAAAACAAAAATAGATGCGAAACGATACTGGAAAATAGTAATTTGTAAGAATACAAAAATTGAAATATAAGAAAATATGTAAATATAAAAAATATAATAATATATATAAATATTAATTATTTTATAAAAATAATATAATAATCATCGGTTATAATAAAAATCTAAAATGATCAAATATATAATTTAATATAAAAATAAAAATTATAAATAAATAAATAAATAATTTATTAAATATGAAAAAATATAAGAATTTTTATATAAATATTAATTAATTTAATATCTTAATATATTTTAAAAATAAAAAATATTAATATTGAGAAGTTTTTGTGCATCGGTTTGAATGAAAAATCTTAGGATAATTTTTCAAGAAGAAGAAAAGAAAGGATGAAAATTATATTCTCCCCCCGAAAGATACAAATAATTGAGTTTACTTGCACATGTAATTAAAAAAATAAAAAAATAAAAAATCTATTTTTGTATTGGAAAAATGAACCCAAAAAAAAAAAGAAAAAAAAAATCTATCCGCGTGGGTGGGTTACGATGACGCGCTGGTAGAGAAGGTGAAACAGAGAGAATAGTGAGGGTGGGGGATATCAAAGCCCAAGAAGTGAAAAAGCACGCGGGGAGCTTGGACTGACATTCACTCGGCCCTCGTGACGTGGCGCTATACTACTGTTTCTTCTTACCTCTTTGGCCAGTCAACACCGCTTCCCTGTCTGGTCTTCCTCCACTATAAGCAAGTAAAGTAAATATCATACGGTCTGCCATCCTGTGACATCATTTTTACCATGAATTTTATTTTTGAAAAATCATGAAACCTTTTCAAAAATAAATATAAAATAGATATTATAATTAAAAGTTTTTTTTAAAAAAAACCATTAACATTTATTTGACCCGTAGTTGTTGACATTGATAACTTTTATAAAAAATTTTAAATTCAAGTTTTTTGTTAAAAAAAAAAATATGTTAAAAAAATTTTATCTTTTAAAAATCCATCTCTATTCAAATCAAATTTAATCAAATTCAACGTAATTATAATTATTAGATAACAATAAAAATAAAATTTACATTGAAAAATTTTGATTTTTTCAAACAATAACCACAAGTGGTTGCGTTTAACTTTCTATTTAACCATACTTGATATTTGTCCTTTTCTTATGAATACCATATTTTTTTTAACAAAAATTTAAATATATGATAATCAGGTTAAAAAAAATAAATTTATACCATTAGATTGTTCTTTTGAGAACTTCTATGAATATCATGGTAAAAAGGTTTAGCTCAAGTCATGATTTCCTTTAAATAGGAAATTGATAAATTCATATATTAAGAACTTTAATAAAATTTTCATTGCTGTAATCGAACTTAAAATATGTAATACACAATTATATTACGCTATCTTTGTTCTAAGAAAGATCATCATTGAATTATTTTTGAATGACAATTGAATAATTTAAGAATTTTCTTTAATATATAGGGGGATGTTGAGTTTGTCTCAGTTTTTTAAATAACATAATGTATGGCCAGTTGAAATAGTTAGGCAAATAATTAGATAATATTACAATAAGAATTTTTTTTTTTTACTTTCGGTAAAAAAGGGGGAACTAGGCTTATCCAGTAAAAATACAACACAAATTCTATCAGCTTGCCGTGCATTTCTAATATCATGAGGTGGATCATCCCATGAAACCGGCCAAAATAGTCGCACAATTATTTTCTTCTCTCAACACATGAGCTATCCCTACATGCCAATCATGATTCAACTAGTGCCTAATTTCCATCACAAGAGGCCATAATGGGTGCCACTCTGAGTACAAACTTGAGTTAAAGTGATGCAAGTCACACCCGCCAACGGCATCGGTAACAGTTAGATATCATTAATCAAACCCATAAATTTGAATCTTAAAAATAAATAAATAAGTATTAAAAGATTGAATTCTAAATAAATCTTATAATATTCAAATTTAATTAATCAGATAATATAAATATCAAGTCACGTCCCCAAAAAGCATGTGTATAGATTACGTTCATTTCAAGGAAGACTAAGCTCAAACCTGACGGCCATCATCTCCACAACCATATCAGAAGCCATAGCAACAAAACAAGAAAATCCACCCCGCCCAACCACCCACCTACCCAACCGATCTCCAGTTAAGCCACAAAAACTAGCTTTTCCCGAATTTACAATGGAGCTTCCATCCACATTTATTTTCAAGAAAAGGATGGTCCAGCTGGGGAATCAAGTGTGACATTAGGCTCCCCCAACTGAGACATCCATATAAGCCTATAAGACTCCTAATGTGCTGCATCTCTTGGGAAAAAATACACAACATTCTTCCCACCAAATAACTTCTTCATTTTCCTCAAATGATTAACTGTTATTTATATGTCTCTTTATTTCCCTAAAATAATTAATATTTATTTATCATATTCTTATTAAATAATGATATCTTTCTCCAAATAATGACATTTTGCACGCATTCTAGCCACTCCGGAGCGTTCGCTTCTATTTTTCCTTCTGTTTTTCTCTTTTATTTCATTCTATTGCTGACAATATTTGAAATTTTAATTAAAAAATATTAGCATTTTTTGTAATTATTAAATAATTATTTATTATTTATTACGTTACAAATTAACGCGTCTGGACTCAGCATGTTGAAGTCTACAGTTGGACCCCTCTTTTCCAAACGGGGCATTTAGAGAGTTTGGTGAAACAAATTGAACCTCAACCTCCAACCCACAAGGACTCCCTTAATGCACATACTTAAGCATGCTGTATATGTGAGTGTACAGGACCCAAAAAAATGTGGAGAGAGAGAGAGAGAGAGAGAGAGAGAGAGTAGGGGCAGGCTTATACTGTCTTAATATAATAACATATTAGATTTTTTAATCAATTTTAGATTTAAAATTTAGAAAAAAAATTTTAATCAAGTTTTGAATTCGAAATTTAAGAAAAGAGAGAGAAAAGGGCTTGTACTAACAAACAGTTGGTTCAGTGGGGGAGAAAGAGGGAAAGGCTTGCACCAATAGACAGTCATTATAATGAAATATGATATTAAATCTTTTAATCAAGTCTTAATTTTAAAACTTAAAAATAAAAAAATTATGTTAAGAGAGCGACTCCTTAAATTATATCTCTATAAATATCCGAATCATATTAATCAAAATATGATTTTGAATATCTTAGTGTGAGAGAGAGAGAGAAAGAGAGAGGGGCAGGCTTTCTGTGGAAAATAGGGCCCTCGCCTTACTCAAGGCTCAACCATCAAACTTAGCTTGTAAGGGAATAGGACCGCAATTAAATTTAGGTGACTGTCTTTTGCATTCTTATTATCGTGCAGTCACGTGATAAACGACTTATGTTTTGAATGAATATTGATGACACATGGTTCAACCATCCACTACCATAAATACACAACCAATTTTATTAAGGCCATTATCAAAAAACTGGTAGAGCACCAAAGGAATCTCTTGAAAAATATCCAAAATGACTAAATAGACTCTCGGTCGAGCAATCTCTTAGCTCTCTTGGCCAAACACCCTCTCAACCACATCGGTCAAACCCTCTTGGATAAACTGCTAGCTCACCTCTTGATTGAACGTTTTCATAGCTATTGCTAGCCTCTTGATAGATAACGTTCCTGTTTAATAAATCATGATCATGATCACTTAAAGATTTAAATTTTCTATAATCCTGATAGTAATTTTTCTAAATAAGAAAGAAAATCTCTTAAAGATCTCCCGATAAGACAGAAAACCTTCGTGACAATTTGAATTTTTTTTAATAGATAGGATTCTAAATCTTTTAAAATTTTTATATCACAGTCCATGCAATCTCAGAAAATCTCTAACGATCCATTCCCAAGAAAATTAGGATTTTTACACCCACCAAACGAGACTTACCATACAAACACATATTATATATACTGGGTAGAGAAACTTATGAAAGGTACATAATATACTTAATTCACATAGACTATACAGGATATATTCAGAGTCTCTGAGTCTTTCATTCTCTCATTCCTCTTCCTAACTTGAGCATCAAAGTTTCTTCCGTCAGAATCATATCCGGCTGTCCGGCTGGTTTTTGTAGGTTTTCGATTCAAGAAGATCCAACTGTTACATTTTTATAGAATTTTAGTTTGATTCAGAAAATCAACTTATCTTTGGAGTCAAATTCCACAACAAATATAATCATTGCTTCACATCAGAAATGTCAGAAATCTAAATTATAAAATTTAGTCCGAGTCCTATCTGAATTTTAAAATTTATATATTAATAAAATTGTCTTGTATTTGCACCCATTTCTATTTTAGCTTTACATCAAGAATTTCAAAAATAAAAATTATAAAATTGAAAAACATAAAGTAAAATTTTTAATTTGTCATTAATTATTTACAGTTTTTAATAAATTTTCGATGTAAATAATATTAGTCTTAAAAAAATATTGTGGCTCGGGGATACAATTCTATTCAATTCACAACCAAAACAAGAACTTTTGGAACCCACTTGCGTGGCCCTCCATCCAAGACCTTGTGGGTAGATTAGGGTTGTCAAACCGTGTCCTTGGACGCTTTTTGACAAACGTGGGTTGGCTTTGGGTTCTATGGGTCCACTCCAGCTCAGGTGCATTCAAATCTTTCTCATGTTCACGAATTCGAAACAAATTCGTGGCCTAGCTTCCTTCTTTCAAATCATATTCTTTTAATCATATTCTTTTTTATAATAGATCGATACTAAAAATTATATTATTAATTCAATTCGATTATTATCCAAACAAATTTCAAACCTAACTATCCCTGCTGTTGCATGTATTTATAAGCCCATCTTTTGTTCTTTTTCTCTTCCAAAATTAATAGCAAAAGTAGAAGGAACTAATTTATGGGATCAAATCATAAAAATGTGTAAAATTAATGTCCAATCAATCCTTATTAAAGAAAATTGCTTGGTGACCATTAAATCACAAATTCAATTCTTATTAATAAGAATTATTTTTAAATTATTTATAATAATTAAGTTTCGATTATTTATGTAACGCTATATAACCGATCAAATCACTTTAAACTTTAAAATTTTGGTTATTTATTTTTTAAACATTATAATTATGATAATGATTTTATCACAACAGAAGGGTAACATTACATTGCGTCTCCCCCATGATCAACTGTTAACCAGCTCCCATTATCATACCTAAAATTTTTGACTAACCTTTGGTGCTCGACTTTCTGTGCTTTATTACTCTTACAGACGCAGCCAAATCATACCCGACTTAAATCCTTGCGTAAAAACAGTGGAGACCTCGGCAATGGAGTGTTTAGCCTTCAAGTATTGACCACAAATTTGACCTTTTAAGGTTATCGGGTATTAAAAAAACTCTTAATCAATTATCTGTTTCGAGATTAAATATTTAAATTTTTATAAATATATATATATATTTTAATAATTTTAATGATCTTGATGTAATAAAAAAAGAAGTATTGATAATTTAAATTATAATAATATGATACGATGCAAATTTACCGATTGAACGCACAAAATTCAACCATCGGGCAAAGGGAATTGAGATTCAACTAAAGCAACTCAATAAAATTTGAAATAGGTCACGATCAATTCTTGATTAAATTATCAATATATTTTACCAAATTCAAATATGCTTCGGATGAAAACTTTTCGAAGCATATTAATATGAATTATCGGATACCATTTAATCTATTTAATGTAAAATTTATCCGATTTATTTAGTATTATTTTTTTTAAAATTATTTTAAACTAATAATAATAATAATAATTATAAAATATGATCAATATTTTTCTTTTCATTATTTAAAAAATCGTGAAAGTGAAATGAAAACCCAAAAATAGAAAACACAATAATAATATCTAAGAAAGAGGACAATGGTGCGATCATTTTCAAGTTCAAAGAAAACAATGGGTAGGGCTCCTAGAATGGAATGGGGTTTTTGTAAGTGGAGAAGTCGTTCACGGATTTCCCACTGGCTTTTCAATGACCCTCTTTTTTAGCTTTTTCATTACGAAACATCAATCCGTTACGATTAAACATTTGGTATCCCTGCCTTTACTTTTTCTCTTTCTTCATTGTGGGCGAACCAATACCTTTTTCTCCTGCCCTTTTTTTCTTTTTTAATCTTTTCTATATATATCTTTATAATTAATCGGTATTCAAAATTATATTTTAATTAATTTGATTCGAATATTATTGAATTCAATTTAGAAAAAACATTTTTAACGTAATTTTTTTTTATTTTCAAGTTTTGAATTCGAGATTTAATTAAAAAATTTAATATCCTTACCTATTAGACTGTGGTATATATTGCTTTTTATGAATGCTCTCTACCTTTAACAAGAATTGCGCTAAAGTGTATGCTTTTCATTTATTATTATTATTTTTTTCATTTTTCTATTTTGTCCGGCTAAGTTGGCAAATCTTTTCCTCCTTCCACTTTGACGGAGTAGACCACTGCTGGGTCCAGGATTAATTTATTTATAAAAGAAAAAATAATAAATTTCCACATTTTCCCAATGTTTTTCCATCAATCTTGTCCTCCCCACAAATCTTGACAAGTGAATATCTAGAAATTTTGATATCTTTGTGAGCATTGTGTTCAATTAGCATGGATGCAAGCAAGATTCCTCTTAGAAAAATTTTATCCTGTAAGATTTATACCCATGTAATTTAAAAACCTTGCAACATAATATTTGTGATATTAGAACATATAAACCGATTTTTTTTTATTTTATTTTTCCACGGTATACTAATGTTTAGAATTTATTGACCCGAAATGTTATGTATCAGTAGAATATTTTTACGAATTTTAAGAAATTGCATATTCTCATTACATAAATTTTCATAAACTAATGCAAAATAATAGTTTTAAGTGATTAAAGCCTATAGGCAAAATTTGAAAAAATAAATAAATAAATATGTTCATATCAAACTGAAGATAATCTGTCTCACTTGATCGCTAATCTTTTGATCGGGTGATGTAAACTCTTGTCCCATGTCATCACCCTTAGGCTTGCAGTTGGGAGGATTCCCCTCTCAAAAGGGACTTTGCCCTCATTGTGAGACCAATAAAAATAAATCTTGCTAGAAAAATGGTTTTCTAGCTTATATAAAAGTTTAAAAAAGATAAAAAGAGATCGGTGATGTCAAAAATTTTTAGGTTAAGTGATTAAAAGTAATTTATCTTTTTAATTAGAGATTTTAACTTTAAGATTTGAAAATAGTGAAAAAAGATAGTGTTGATTTTTAAAATGGATTCTATAATATTTAAATCGGATTAATCAGGTAAAATTTGAATATCAATTATGAAAAAAAAAAAAAAAAGAGGTTGACCAACGAGGTCAACGATGAAAACGTTGAAAACTTTGGCTCCGTCTCTTATTATTATTTATAATTATGATAACAGGAACGATGTGAAGTGACTACGATGCCCAAATTTAGTAGTTTAATTTTGCAACTTTCCTTTCCCTATTGCTAATTATTTACCCCTTTATTATTATTAAATAATTATATTTTTCAAATTTTCTTTCCCCATTTGTTTCCCCAAATAAAAGATATTGATGTATGATATTAATCTTTGTTGGGGAGAGTAAGTCTTATGACCTCCATATCTCCTTTCTATTTTTTTTAATAATCAATCGGTATTGAAAGATATATTCTGACTAATATAATTCAAACGTTATCGGATTCAGTTTTTAAAAAATTCTTTTAATATAGTTTTTTCATATTTTAAGATTTAGTTAAAAAATCAAACACTTTTACTCATTAAATAGATTATCCGTTGATCTCTCTATTTTATCTCTATTTAGACGGAAGTACTTATTGCTATGGAGATGGAAATACTTAAATCAAGATGAAACCTTTGGACAGCCAATGTGTGCATCCAATGCGGTCAAAAAAATTGTTCAAATTTTTGCTATGGGTTGTGGGGCTGAGAGGGTAAAAGAATTTTGGGAAGCCGACACATGAATCTTTCCGCATTAGGATTTTTATTCCCTGCGGGGCCTGCGAGGAACATACCCTCATACGCATTCCGACACAATCAGCTAGACAAAGTATGTTCATATCATATCATAAATCGTACAAATCTAGTCTTAGCAGATTGTGACTTTTGTTTGAATTTTATATGCCTGCATGAATGAATTATTCTCTCACATATTTCCCCTGATGCAAAACAGAAGAGAGAGAAAGAATGGATATGCATTGCCCTTCTTTTATGTTAATATTAGTCAAAAAGAAGCAAACATTTTTCCATTTAGTAACGCAAGAATCCAAAACGCCATGATCAAAAAGGGAAGATGTTGTTTTAATTTAACCTTATCCTATAACAAATAATATGGGTTATGATAAAACATTTAACATTCTTTCGCACATTAAAATTAGACTAAGTTCTATTAAAATTCATGTCTTTTATAATATATATATATGTATATATATTTTAAAAAATAACGATATTGTTCATCCACTTCTCTTTTATCTGATTAATCTAATTTATGTGTTAAAACATTGATAATAGTCTCGCTTCCAATACAGCCCCTCAACATGTCGAAGAGAAGGAAATAGAAAGGCGTGTTCCAATATGATTCTCCAAATAATGTAATGAAAACAAGATTTGGGAATCCAAGCTCGGTTGGGCCAGATTGGGACCCATTATCACATGAGACTAATAGAGCCGATCAATCAGTTTAGTGATCACAACACTCTTCTTCTATTTCGTGATTCAAATTTAAATATCATGTAAAAAGAAAAAAGAAAAGTCACATCTCACCCACATTGCTTTAGAAGAACAATAGACTCCATAAAGAATTGATGGCAAGTCATATCCCACTCACCAGCTTTCATTTTTCACTTTGCTGAATGTGTAATTATTGGATAAATTAATCATAGGAGGAGCTTTTATTGTCTTGTTAAAAGGGTTATTATTTTTAACCTCCCCCACTTTCTAGTCTTAAACTTTACTCTGTGTCTACAAAATTTGATTACAAATGAGTAAATTGAAGTTATTCAATGCGATTGTATGATTGCTTTTGACCCAAGATTTTTTGTGCTGCTCTGCGTTGACCAATAGCGATGTCTCGTCCCGACCTCCGAAAAGAAGTTACTGCAACGGTCAATTCGAATTAATCAGAGTGAAATTCTGGATATCGAGTGGTGTTCAATACATTATATCAAAAAAAAAAAAAAATAGCGATGTCTCGTGCATGGGCGAGGGAGATTGCCCATATTTTAGATTGGGTTTGGGAAATTGACGGCCCATTGAACAGTGGTGATTTCAGGAAAAGATGTCCAGAGCTTAGCTCATAAAATGAAAATTTTAGAATTCTAGGCCTTACAACTTGCTATCTCCGAAGCCCAACACAGTCTCTTTCGGTTCGTTGGGTTGGGCCATTCAGTGATCCAGGACTCTACGACTCGATTTTAGCCGAAAGGCCAAGAACGGTATTCCAGGACACTTCAACATGTACGGATAATGTTGTTCAAAGCCGTTCAATAAAAAAATAGGTGTCTTAAGATTCGGTTTTTTTAATTGAACCTTATAATTATATGAATTAAATTAATCGAATTTTCAGATATCGATAATCAAATATAAAAAAAAAGAAGACAATAATATTGTTCAAGTTGCCTTCACAACCATATGGTAAAATCGTGATATGATGGGAGATAGAGGGGCATAGAATATAAAATTTAAGGAAAATAAATAGCATTGTAAAATGATTTTAACATACTTTTAAGATCTGTAATAAAATTTAAAGAATTTTACTGGTATTTTGAAACTTTTATTTTGTTCAAATGGTATTAAAAAGCAGACTTTGAGATTCAAGGAGCAACTCCTCCTCTCCCTTTTTGCCCATGCCTATGACATTCATGCAGAGATTTTATTTCCTAACCTCTTTCAAGTGGCATAGTGTCAACCTTATGTTATGACTAGCAAAGCATAACGCATCTAAAAGATACATCTCATTGGATCTTTCCTCATCCAAATTGGATAAGATGATAAGCCCATGTGGCACACACCACACCCTCTACTCTCACTCTCTCCCTCTTAACAAAAAACACCCAAAACTCTTACATCAGTCTCTCTTCCTCAGCTTCTGACCTAAACAAAAGCAAACCATGGCATCCCCAACACTTCTAACGCCAAACACCCAACCAAAGCCACTCACTCTCATCAAATCCAAGCTCACCTCCACCATCGCCGCGGCAACACCACCACCGCCCGCCACCCAACTCCGGCGACGAGAATTCTCATCATCAATAATTCCCTTAACACTCTCTACATCACTCTTTGCTCTTGCAACACCAGCTGCTTTGGCCTCCTCGGATGATGAGTACGTAAAAGATACATCAGATGTTATCAACAAGGTGAGAACAACCATAAACATGCAGAAGTCTGATCCAAACATAGCTGAAGCTGTAGCTGAATTAAGAGAGACATCGAATACTTGGGTAGCTAAGTATAGAAGAGAGAAAGCCCTCATTGGTAGGCCATCTTTTAGGGACATTTACTCTGCTCTCAATGCTGTTTCTGGGCATTACATCAGTTTTGGGCCAACGGCGCCAATTCCTGCGAAACGAAAGGCTAGGATTCTTGAGGAGATTGACAATGCAGAGAAGGCCATCTCGAGAGGGAGATAGAAAATGAAAACTTTTGTTTCCTCCATTTTTAGTTTGAGGTACTAAGATTTTCATATATTGTTGAGGTTGAGATTTTGAATTCTGAGGTGAGAAATTTCAACTACTTAGTAAGTATTTGTATATTATTCAATGAAGAATTCTTGGTGCATCTTGAATGGACATTGCCCACTCTTCATCTAACTACCATTGTACAAGTTCATGTTTTATTCGAAGGTAAAAGAAATATTGGGCACTTCTAATCGGTGTACTTTTCTTTTTTCTTTTCTTCCTCTCTATAACTAGTAAATCGGATAATCAGAGTATGTCGATTTTTATTCTAAGAGAATTAGAATCAACCCCAACAAATATACGACAATTTAAAGGTAATTTGTATTAAGTATAATGATTTGAGTAAGTGAAACAACGAATAGGAGAGAGATGTGCCTACAATAATCAATCTTGACATGTACTATATAAAAAAAAAATTCAATCTTGACCCCCCCCCTTCTATGCACAATGATGTTCATTTTCTTAGTACTACATTTGTCTTGGACTGACATTATTATTCTTTTTGAGCGGTAATTATAAAGATTTTTTTTTTTTCACTTGATCACGAGTATAAGAAAATTCAATTAATCCGGTTCGACTAATTGTAAACTTAATTTAGGGATTGATTGTCCTGACATCCATTTTTTTCATTTTTAAAATTTAAAAATTAGATTTTGATTAAAAAAGTTTAATATGCTACTATTATATCTACATAATGTAACCAAAAAAAAAAAATCTACAGAATATCGGTGTAATTATAAAAATTTCTGTTCAACTTAATATATAATCATTGATCAGTAATAACATGAGTTATCCACCAAGAAACCAAGAAGAGAAGTTCTCAATCATTTTTTCTTTTTGTTTTTGGTCGAGGTCAAAGCCCTTTTCTTAAGGGGGAGAAAATTGCTCGAACCCTAATAATTATTTTTCTTTTGGTTACATAGATATTCGAATCTGAAATCATCAGATTAGAAAAGAAAAGTTATGACCACTAGGTTATCTGTTTGGGGGACTCGAACCCTAATAATTATGGGGGCTAGCAAGCCGAAGTGACCATTGGTTCTCAATGTTTCTCTTTAAATTGGGCCCCTAGGCCTAGTCCAATAGACCTGGCCCTTTTTCTGTGGGTTGCCATAGATTTAAAATCCACGAGCCCTAATAGGTACTGGACTTGGATTTGGATCCGCCTTACCGTTGAAAAGTCTGGCTTTCTCATAAATTATTTTACAGTTCGGCCCGAATATAAGATCTCGGATTTTAGTTTCTATGAACTTTGGTTATTTATTTATTTTTGATACACAGAAATCTGAATCCTTTACAAAGAAGAAGAGAAAATGTATAAGTTGAGGTATAACTCATTAACCTATGAACTTTGTTGCATGTGCTCATAAAAGATTTCATAAAAAATTTATATTTTTCCTTTGTTTTTTTTTTTTTGGTTACATAAAAATTCGAATTCTGGATCTCAGGGTTAGGGAGGGAGATTGTGACCACCAATCTATCCCCTTCGGGACATATTTTTCCTTTGTTGCACATGAGTTATACCCATTTTTGCAATGAGATCTGAGGAGGCCAGGTATTATTTCATTAGTATTGAATCAACGCTGGGTAAAGGAATTTTCTATTAGGTTAAATTTTTTATCCAACTTTGCAGAATGTTTGATTTATAATATAATTTGATTTTCTTGTTGTTCGGTTTAAAATGTTCAATTTTTTTTTTCTCAAAAGAAAAAAAGGGTATAAAAGTAGACTACATCAAAAGAAGCCAATGAATTATAATTCAACTAGTATTGTCCCCCTCTCTTTTATAAAATCTTGATTTCGATTATTTTTATGTATAAAAAAAAAGGACTATACGAATAGAACGTTCTTCTTTTTCGGGTGTAAAATAGCGTCATTTTTCTTAAAAGTGGCAATGTCTTCACGAAAATCTGTTTATGTTTTCCATGATTTCTCGTTTGAACATTTTGTTTGAAAAAGGGCAATAGGTTGAAACCGTTGCAAATAGGTGACATTACATGGAGGGGAACTGGAGGCACAATCACCAGGTTCACCACTTCATTTGACAGAGTGTTGATACATGTCAACAAGAATGCATATGTCCTCCACGGGGGAGGAGGAGACATGTCCTGGTGCAAATTTAACACTGCAATCTATCATAAAGAATGGTGGAGGTAGGAAGTGTATATTCATCCCTCAACTAGGTCGAAAGTTCGACTCTCCTTAGACATGAAAAAATAATGTTGGGAGATCTCCCCTCTCAAATGAGTTCTAACAGTCAGGTCGGTCCGAATTAATCAGGATGAAATGTCAAATACCGAACGATGACAGGCCGAAAAATAAAAAAAAGTAAGAGGCAGGACCAAAACTTGTTGAACTTATAGATAAAGGAAGAAAAAAATATAAAATATAGATATGCAGCATGCATGAATAAAGGATGCCATTCTGATGCAGGGGCGGACTTGGACGTGGACGAGGGTGGGCAATTGTGCCCCCTCAACTTTTTAATTTAATTAATATATATAACTCATATTTATTTTCTACATATTTAATTATAATTTTATCTCTATTTATCTTTTTTAAACATTATTTATTTGACTAAATTTTATATAAATATTAAAAAAAAAAACATATTATATAATAAAAACAAAATATGATATCCTATTATATACTTTAAATCAATAAAAAAAAATATTTTATAATCTTTAAAATTAATAAAAAAACATTAATTTAACATCGAGAATCACACCTCATCACTTTTCCTTTTCCCTCCCCTCCTTTCCCCAACTTTCACTCTCTTCTCCCTCTCTTCCCATCCATTTTGTTTTTCCTTCTCCTCTCCCTGTCTTTTTCCCGTCTTTTTATTTCCTTTGGCTCTCTACTATCTCTCTTGTTTCCGCATTTTTTATTCCTGTTTTCATACTTCTTTCACTCATCAAATATCACAATATCTATTCTTTATTTATTTTTTTGATTAACCACAGAAACCGTTTTCAATTTTTATTTAAAAAAAATTCATTATTTATCTTATTAAAAAGATACATATTTTCAATTAAAATATTTAATTTTCATAATATTATGGTTGAATTATTTTTTTATTAATATTTTAAATTTTCTAATATAGTTTTATAATTCATATTTGTTAGTTGTATAAATATCTTATACTTTTTTAGTACCCGTTATCTTTGAGTCTTAAGTCTGTCACTGTTCTGATGGTTAAATATGATAAATAAATATTCAAAAGTGGTTATCTTATAAAAGAAAAAGTTCAAGTAATAATCTAAAAATAGTTATTTATTACAAAAATATTTAACCTGTCACATTGATTCCACCTCTCCTCCTCAATCGGCCAAGCACACTGTGAAAGTGTCAAGCTTCCCCTGTTACACGCACACTACCTAGCCGGTCTGACAGCATGCATGCAAGAGGTGCAATTAAAGAAGAAGGTACAATTGAAAGGGGTAATAAAAAGTATTAGGTTGATATATATATGAGTTTTTATGAGGTTTATTGGTTAAAAATTCATACATAGAATTTCTCATGGAAGGTTCTCAGATTCTGAATTATTTTGAAGAATATATTAAAAAAAACATATAGCATTCTTGGTGCTCTGCTTCGCCGGGAAACCCTTCCAACCCAAAAAAAAAAGGAACAACTGGGAGAACATGGGAAGAGAGAGAGAGAGAGAGAGAGAGAGAGACAGAGATGAATGAAACATAAATAAGGGTAATCAGGGTTCATATGATCCTAAATTTTTTATTTGTTTGGATGGTTGAAATGACACAGAAAAAGTAATTGTAACACGCAAAGTCTTGTCGTTGAAGTATGTTCAATCTTTTTACCTTGGTCTTGCATCTAGTTCTTCACATGCCCCAAGTTAATTGGCTTAGCTTATGCTTGAGCTCCTATATTTTGGACTTCCTTTGCACCCAATTGTGGTGCAGCTTGTGATAGTTTTATGAAAGTGATGAAGCTATAAAAGAATGGAGAAGATTTTTTAGATAATCCTTGTGTGAATTATTCCTAAGCTTTATATTGAGAATTTCGGATCCTTTGTTGGTTTGTTACTACTATCAAATTGTATCTTCTTTCGTATGCTTTCTTATTGAATAAACTCTTCCTCAAAAAATTCTTTTTTTTTTTTTTTTTGTTTTTACCGATCGATATATGAATTTTGTCTAATTAATTTGGTATAAATACTGTAAATCCCATTAAAATATTAGCTCTTCTAAAATTCTATTTTTTTATTTTTATGACTCGAATTCAAGATTTATGGTTAAGGAAGTATAGTATTTTATCGTTATACCCATGGAAGCTTGGTTTTTCAAAAAATTCTTTATTCAGATAGAAATAATATCTAAACTATTTTCCGAATATCCAACATCTACTCTTTTAGCTCCTGACTCTAATTTGCCGTCATCAACGTTTTGATATAGTTTTACATTCCCAAACCTCAACATGCATAAATCACATAGCTTTACCATTCCATATTTCAAAGAATATGATGGTGACTGTTTTGAAAGAATTTTATTCAAGTTGCATATCACAATTTGTTAAGCAAATTCTTATGATGAGATTATAATTGTTAAGAAACAAACAACACTTGAAAAGTTTTCCAAAGTGGGGGGAGGGTATGATTGTCCCCAGTGGCTTGAGAGAGAGAGAGAGAGAGAGAGAGAGAGAGAGAGAGAGAGAGAGAGAGAGAGAGAGAGAGAGAGAGAGAGAGAGAGAGAGAGAGAGAGAGAGAGAGAGAGAGAGAGAGAGGGAGATCAAATAGTGTAATTTTCATTTCGGCGCAGCTTCTCCCTCGTCTGTGGCCCAACATGCAACTCCGAGCCGTTATCTGAACTAGCCTACTTAGGGATGGCAATGTATACCCAACCCGGTGAATTCCCGCCTCTATCCTACCTGGTGGAGGTAGGTAAGGGGCGGGTGTGGAGTGGATAATCCATGAAGAGTTGGATAAGGTTCGAGTATGAATTTTATATCGACTTAGAATTATAAAAATAGGTATGAAAAATCACAAACATGTAAAGCAATGTCGACCTGTTTCAAATTCATATCTACTTAGACAATACTTAAACATGTCCATGTCGATCTATTAAGTTACGAGTCAACCAATTGAATGGCACGTAAGTCTAACCAGAAAATATGTCGACATATCTAAATTTCCTGTTGACTTGAACAAAACTAAAACATAACATTTTTTTCTTGAATAACACTATATCAACCTAAATGAATATTAATTCAATCTAAATCATTTCATGTCGATCCAAATAACATGTCGAGATGATCTTTGAATTGGTCAACTTAAACACTAAGATTAGTCAACTTGTTGCTTACCAAATCAACTGATGAGTTTTAAGTCAAGTGGCACCAATTTTCCTCCCTCTTATAATATATTCGGATTCGAGTCTCACTGTGAACAAAAAATAAAAAACCTTTCAAATCAACCATACTGGGCGGTTGTTATTCCTGAACTGGGCTTTAATTGGCCCCTTGATCTGGTTCGGCCTCCTGGGTTGCTATTCTGTAATGGGGTTTGGAAACGGCCTATATCATCCATGGACGCCCATTACAAGCACTGCGGACAGGTGGTAACTGGGACAGCTCAACAGCCAAAATATTTATGTCCCGACCCGAGTACCCTGAAGTGAATATAACACAACAGTCAAATCCCGGGCCCATGGCAATTGGAAATTAGAGTCAGTGATTCGCATGTGCACACTTGCTTAGGAAAGTTACCTGGTTTTTGTCGAAGAAGAAAATGTGATTAAAGAAGTGTGTCTCAAGTTACAATTTTTTTTTTCTATGCATTAAACCTATCTAAATTTAAGGGCGTGATTATGGGCTTTTATGAAGGTAAAGTGTCTACCAAGTCATATGTTTCTATTTTCAACTAATAATTTGAGTTATACTATTAAACAATTATAGTGGAGCTCTGAATGTACGTGGGATATTCTTTGACCCAGAAGCTACTGAATGTCTGAATTTTTCTTGGTTGTCACTTCCAAATATTTTATTGAGTACATGAGTGGGTACTGTCGTTTGGGTTTGGAGCGGATAACGTTGATACTGTTTTAATACGTAACATACCACACTCTCGTTTGGCTTGGTTGTCACTCATGTGTTAACTCGGATTTTAAAATTATTGTTATTTGAGGATTTTATTATCATAAATCTCATTTTTCTTTCTATTAATTCAAACAAATCGTATAAATTTTCAATTCATTTTAATCAAATAGCCTTGGGTCATCTTTCAAAACAATCTATATCAAAATAAAATTGTGCTGTATTATCAATATATCAAATATGCCATTCATTTTGCCAGCCCAAAATATATATTTTTTGTAAAGTAAATCATATATAAAGAAAAATTGGGGTAATGGTCAAGCCCATCATGAGGCTGAGCACCAAAACGGAAAAGAGTTCATGGTCCTGTCTCTGTCGTGAACAAATATTAATTTCGAATGGTAATCGATTTAAATATACAATTTTTTAATTAAATTTTAAATTTTAAATTTAAAAATAAAAATTATATTAAAAAATTTACTCCTTAATAAAATTTTTACATAATTTTAAATTAGATTAATTGAAATATAATTCTAGATGTTAATATTAAAAAATAATAATAATAAACATTAACATCGTTAACATCAAAGGTCTACCGTTGGTTCTCAGAATTTGTCAGACTCGGAATCCACTCCTTCGATCAAGCCTTACTTTTCATGGAATACAATCAATATAATATTGCATTAAATTAATGTTTGACTGGCAGATGAGTTTAAGACATTTGTCCAAAACGATTTTCATGACAATTTTCATTTTAGAATGTATCCAAAGTCGGCCATATAATTCAACAAGGATAGAAAAGAAGAGAGAAATTAATGGGGGAGGGGGAGGGGTCATCTTCCCACCAAAACACTTGCAGCAAAGCACACAAGCACAATCACTTCTTTAGAAGCATTTGTTGTCATTGCTTCCTACCAATCAGCCGGCTTCATCCAAACTTTAATGCAGCTTTGAAAATTTGCTATATTCATTTTTAAACAGATTCCCCCAAAATCCAATCCCAAACACATGAGGTCTCCCGTCACTTTTCATCATTTTGAGCTAAGCAGTGAAAGAAAATTTTGATATTAATATAAACACTTTTAGTACCCAACAATTTTTTTAATAAATCTGTCTCAAAACAGATTTAATTAGATTTAATATAATTATCGAATACTAATAATTTATAAAAAAATTATAATTTTCTTTCTATCACTAGTCACATGATCGAGTCATACTAAAAGTTTTTTCTTGTCAGAAAATCTGGTATTTTCTCTTTCTACAAGTCATAATAGGGTATAATGCTTAAAATCAGCACAAGATAAAGCATAACCCTCCCGATCAAAATAAAACAATCACCTTCTTAGATAGCATTTAACACCTATCCAAGAAAATTACAAACATACCTATAGTTGTTGGAATATGGTGGGTGTCCTCAGATTGGACAAAGGCCAAACCTACCTATGATGAGGAGAAAGAAATGCTATTGCCCTAATTTTATCTTGAGATTTATATTAGCATAAGATAATTGGTTTTATATTCGTTATATTACTATTTTAATTAGAAAAAAAAGGAAAAATTAGTTAGATATGTATGTTTATAATTATTTTATAATAAATCAGGATTAATCGCTTATTATAAATAACATATATCTATAATCAATAGATCAACGGGTAGACGGTTTAATAGATAAGGGTATTAAATCTCTTAATTAAATTTCGGATTCGAAACTCAAAAATAAAAAATATTATGTTGGGAGTGTTATCCCTAAAATGGTTCCAACAATATTCAAACCGAATAAGTCGGAATATAGTCCTGGACTATGTTGGAAACAGAAACGGAAATGGATACGAAACGATAATGAGAAACAGCACTGTATAAAAATATAGGAAATGGAAATGTGGATAAATTCGTAAATATAAAAAATATAAGGATTTTTATGTTAATATTAATTATTTTATTAAAATAATAGAATAATTCTATTTTATAGTAAAAATTTAACATGATCAAATATATAATTATTAATTATAAAACAAAATAATATAAAAAAAAATTATAAATAAATAATTCAATAATTCAATAAATATAGAAAAATATGTAAATATAAAAAATATAAAGATTTTTATATAAATATTAATTAATTTAACATATTGAAATGTTTCAAAAACGTTTTAAAAATAGAAAACATTTAGGAAATGAGAAAACATTGGTATTAAGAAATTTTTATACACTATGGGTTCCAGACACCGGTTAATAATATACCCAAAAAAATCAATTGGGATCCTAGGACCCTCTCTTGCGCCAAAATGGTGTATGGCCCCAGATTATAATCATGGATGTATATTTGATTGAATTGCTGATATAGACTCAAAGAATGAGGAAATTTATCATTATTAAAAGCTAGAAAATTGAGATATCGAGACTTCTTTTCCATTTTTGATTGGGAACACGATATAAATGTGTATTTTCTTTCTTACCGATTGACAGAATCAGAAGTATAATTCCATCAGTGCAGTCTGCAAGGTCAGGATCCAGAAAATCAATAAGGGGCAATATCTTTTGTGTGGTCATGTGACCTTAACTGTCGACTCAATGAGGTCTGAAATGAAACCTAGAAGGGCACAGAAAACGTGAGCCCCATGCAAAAATACGCGACAGACTATATGCAATCGCATTTGCAAGGCCCTGAGGGCCTTCCATTTTCTCATTTGGGGTTTGATAGAAACCTGGTTTCTGCTCCCTAATAGACAACGGAAAAACAGATGATGTTGGAAGATCAGCTTCCTAATAGAGTTTCTACAAAAATTTTGTATTAATTGAAATATAAATTCTGATATTGATATTAAGAAAAATAATAATAAACGTTAACATCAAAGGTCCACTGTTGATTCTGAGAATTTGTCACACTCAGACTCCACTCCTTCGATCAAGCCGTACTTTTCATGACATACAATCAATATAATATTGCATTAAATTAATGTTTGACTGGTAGATGAGTTCAGACATTTTTCCAAAACCATGGTTTTGAGAATTTTCAATCTTGAATGTATCCAAAGTCGGCCCTATAATTCAACGAGGATAGAAAAGAAGAGAGAAATTAATGGGGGAGGGGAGGGGGGGTCATCTTTCTACCAAAAACACTTGCAGCAAAGCACACATGCACAATCACTTCTTTAGAAGCATTTGTTGTCACTGCTTCCTACCAATCAACTGGCTTTATCCAAACTTTAATGCAACTTAGAAAATTTGCTATGTTCTTTATTCAAAAGATCGCCTCAGAATCCAATCCCCAACCCATTAGGTCTCCCATCACTTTTTTTCATTTTGAGCGAAGCAGTGAAAGAAAATTTTGATATTAAATAAATATAAATACTTTTAGTACTTAACAAACTTTTTTTTCTATCAATTCTCTTGAACTGAATTTAATCGAATTAAATTTGATTATCGAATATTGATAATTTATAAAAAAAATTACATTCTTCTTTCTATCACGGTGATACTAAAAGTTTTTTCTTGTGAGAGAATCTAGTATTTTCTCTTTCTACAAGTTATAATAGGGTATAATGCTTATGATCAACACAAAATAAAGCATAACCCTCCCGGTCAAAATAAAATAATTACCTACTTAAGATTTTTTAAGAGAGCATTTAACATCTATCCACGTAAATTACAAACATACCTATAGTTGTTGGAATATGGTGGGTGTCCTCAGATTGGAAAAGGCCAAACCTACCTATGATGAGGAGAAAGAAATGTTGTTGCCCTAATCTTATCTTGAGATTTATATTAGCATAAGATGATCGGCTTTATATTGGTTATATTACTATTTTAATTAGAAAAAAGGAAAAATTAGTTAGATATGTATGTTTATAATTATTTTATAATAAATAAGGATTAATCGCTTATTATAAATAACATATATCTATAATCAATAGATCAATGGGTAGGCGGCCTAATAAATAAGGGTATTAAATCTGTTAATTAAATCTCGGATTCGAAATTTGAAAATAAAAAATATTATGTTGGGAGTGTTATCCCTAAAATGGTTCCAACAATATTCAAATCGAATAAGTCGGAATATAGTTCTAGACTATGTTGGAAACAGAAATGGAAACGGAAATGAATACGAAACGATACGGGGAAACAACACTATCAAAAATAGAGAAAATGGAAACGTGGGTAAATTCATAAATATAAATAATATAAGGATTTTTATGTTAATATTAATTATTTTATAAAAATAATAGAATAACCATGATTAAATATATAATTATTAATTATAAAAAAATAATATAAAAAAATAATTAAATAATTCAATAAATATAGAAAAATATGTAAATATAAAAAATATAAGAATTTTTGTATAAATATTAATTAATTTAGTATATTGAAACGTTTTAAAAACGTTTCAAAAATGGGAAACATTTATGAAATGAGAAAATGTTAGTATTGAAAAGTTTCTATATATCATAGGTTCTGGATACAGATGGATAATATACAAAAAAAGAAAAATCAATTGGGATCCTAGGACCCTCTCTTCTGCCAAAATGGTGTATGGCCCCGGATTATAATCATGGATGTATATTTGATTGAATTGCTGATACAGACTCAAAGAATGAGTAAATTCAACATTATTAAAAGCAAGAAAATTGAGATATCGAGACTTCTTTTCCTTTTTTGATTGGGAACACGATATAAATGTGTATTTTCTTTCTTACCAATTGACAGAATCAGAAGTATAATTCCATCAGTGCAGTCTACAAGGTCAGGATCCAGAAAATCAATAAGGGGCAATATATTTTGTGGGGTCAGGTGACTTTAACTGTGGATTCAATGAGGTCTGAAATGAAACCTATAGGGCACAGACAACGTGAGCTCCATGCAAAAATACGTGACAGACGATATGCAATCGCATTTGCTAGGCCCTGAGGGACTTCCATTTTCTCTCTCACCATTTATTGCAGATTTTCCTTTTTTCTTTCTTTCTTTTTTTTTTCAGTAAAATAAATAAATAAATAAATAAATTGTGGATCCGAATAATCTCAAATTCTGTATGAATAATGTTGCCATCGTTTAAACTGGGTGGGATGAAGGTCACCTCCCTAGGGCTAAACCTAGTTATAAAATCCCTTCTCACTCTGAAATATATTGAGTTTAATAAATATATGATTGCAAATGTATTTCTATCACGATAATCTAATTTCATTTAGAAAATGTGGGTCTTGAAAATCTTGTATGAAATGTTGAAAATATTTTGAATTCGAATTTGTTCTGGCTTAGAAAATAAGCTAAGGCAAAATATTCGAATCATTCTACTTTGAAAATTATTCATGATTGGATCGAACAATTTTGATAATGGGTTAAATTTCATTATCTGCACATTCTTGCTTGCGCGATAGTTTTGTTAGAGTTGAATAATATTATGTCATTGTAAAATTTCACTATTTATATACATTTTGCTTAATTTTTTAATTAAAGATTCTCGAATAATTTTTTCTCATACTATACATTTTCGGTAGATTTTTTATTACTAATACAGTAATTTTTATCATGGTAAGTAGTATTTGAACATGTTACACATTTTTTTACTCGTTTTGCATTATAATTATTTGGACAAATCTCACATGGTGTTCTATACAATGCATATATTTTGTTATATATGTGTTTTCAAGTTTCAGATTCACATTAGTGTTTAATATTAGAAAATTTAATACCGTATTAAAAATATTGGAAACAATAATAAAATATGAACCTTAATAATTCACTTTTTTTCAATTAAATTATTACAATAGTTTGACTTTATATAGAAAATCTATTGTTATAAATATAGAAATATGAAAGTTAAAAAAGTTAAATATTTTTAAAATAAAATTAATTATTAATTTATTCTAATACACACTAATTTTTTAATAATTAATTTAATTTTGATACATAATTAAAAAGTAATATATCTCAATTCAATATGTTATAATGAAAATTACTTAATTTAAAAAAAGGTGATATACCACAAAAGTGACTATTGACTTCCTTAATGCTACCCAGACCATTAAATGTTGGATAGAGAAGTTCTGATAAGAGTAATGACAGAAATATTTTGAGAAGAGTAACAATAGATATTCTAACACGAACAGTGATAAAGAAATTATGATAAAAATTGGTTATCACAGTTAGAATCATCCTAAAAAGTAGTAAACTTTGGTATATACTAAATGACTATCAAATGATTGGATGAGTGATAAAGAGCCAAAAAAAAGACCTGAATTGAGAAACTATTTCAAGTAACTTTGAATAACTCTTGCAAAGGTTTATGGATGTGTGTGTGAGTGTATGGTAGGGTTTTTGAAGGTTTTTTTCTTGCTTATAGGATCGTCCTGAAGAGTAAAATCACTTCATATGTATCAAATGGTTAGTAGACAACCTAATTAATGATATTGAATCTCGATAGAGGATTTAAAAAACCTAAAACTGTTTTTACGACCCTTTTTGTAAAATGGGTTTTTAAATCATGTAAAAATTACGAGAGATAATAAGAGAAGAAAAATCAATATTGATTTGATTTTGATATATTATATTTTTTAAATATTCTCAAAACATATGAAATACTCTATCCTTCGTAAGAGATCATTGTTATGTGAAAGAGAAGGACATCGCTTTCCTCTATGGCCTAATTACTTGCGTCTTATGAAGAAATGCATTTTTTAAATATTCTCAAAACATATGATATGTTCTATCTTCCGTAAGAGATCATTATTATGTGAAAGAGAATGACATCGCTTTCCTCAATGGCCTAATTACTTGTGTACTCGTGAAGAAATGGCCAATTTTATTGCCTTCACAATCAAATATTTTCATGAATTTTCCTTTCCCCATCAATAATGAGAGAGAAAATCAATTTTGATTTGATTTTGATATATAATATTTTTTAAATATTCTCGAAACATATGATATACTCTATCCTGTTTAAACGATGACCATTGTTTTATTTGTACCATTGTCATGTGAAAGAGAAGGACATCACTTTTCTCAATGGCCTAATTACTTGCACACTCATGAAGAAATGACCAATTCTGTTGTTGTCACATATAAATTTTTTCAAGAATTTCCCTTTCCTCGTCCTTGAGAGAGAGAGAGAGAGAGAGAGAGAGAGAGAGAGCATTGTCTTTTCCTTTGTTGAGCGATGCAGACTGTAGAGTTAATATGTATCAGAACTCTTGCTCACACAATATATGTGTACAATAAAAATCTTATTTTTTAGGGAAAAAATTTCAAAAAATTAAAAAGAAATTCATGCCGGAAGCCCCCCCCCCTTTTTTCCATGAGAGAGTTATTATTATTACTATTATTCGGTACATATCATTTTCCCCTTTATATGTTGAATTTGAAGTTTTTTATTTTATTCTATTCCACTTTAGTTATCTTTGGTTTTCACATACCTTGATCATTTTTATTCATCTTAGTTTTATTTTGTCTATTTTATTTATAATATTTGTAATAAAAATAAAAGAATCTAGGTAAAAAAAATAATGAATTTTACGAGTAAAAAAAGCTTTTCTATAAAAAAAAAACTAAAATCATTATGATATATCAATAATTTATTACATTAAAAACCACCCAACTTCAATTGCTTACTTCCCCAAACAAGACCCTTTAGCATTTATAAACTATATCACTAAAACAAATTATCAATAAATAATTATAATTTTGTTAATCAAAATTATAATTTTTCCGTAAAAACCTTCAACTTCGTTATCATTTTAATTTTAAAATAAAGCTCTCCCAGAAATTTATCCATGTTAGGGGTGCATTCGAGTCAAGTCAATTCTGTATATCTTTATACTCAAATTTGAATTCGAATTTTTTAAGAGTACTTAACTCAAACTCGACGAGTAGTAATGATGTGATTCGAATTTGACTCATGATTCATTATGAATATCTATATAATATATTAATATATTTCACTTAATTTAATTATTATATTGTAATAATTTTTATATAATATTTTTATATTAAAATATATTATCGAGCTATTTAACAAGTTTTTTATTTTAAAATTCTATTAATTAAAATTAATTCAAATTCGATTAAAATCGAGTTAAGCAACTTGAACTCGGTTTACTCCGCATAACAGGCCTACAACATACCAAGGCAAACCTAGCAAACAGCGAGGCCATACCCTACTTTATCCTTATGCTTTCAGATAATATGAAGAGACAAAATTGTACCTCGGAGTTTGCCATCATTGTTGACCTTCTCTCAACGGAACCCTGTTATTGCACGTTGTCTGGGACATGATAAAACTCTTCTAAGGAGTGATCGATACTTTATATTTTTAATAAAAAATTTTAAATTTAAATCTTAAAAATAATAAAAAAATATTTAAAAAAGTCAATTCTTAAAAAAGACTTTATAATACTTGAAATCTGAATATCGATAATGAAAAAAAAAAAAATCATTTGGGGTACAAAATATGAATGCCAAGCTGAAAATTTTCACATCTATGTGTTTCCCACTTTGGCTTCTTCTCCCTAAAACTAATCTGATAACATATCAAAACAAATAAAGAGGAAGCACATAAAATAACAAAATGGGGATAAGAAAAAATAATAATACCAACCAGATGGGGTCAAATCATCAGAGTGTGACCTTCTTTTTCCATCCTTTACTAATGTATTATTTTGTATTTTATTCTCTAAAAAGCTTTTATAAGAGAACATAATATATATTTTTTAAAATTTATGAAAATTTTCATAAACAAATATAAAATGAGTAATATAATGATAACTTTTGGGTCCTCCCAAATGATGGGGAGAATGAAAAATGATAGATCTTTGGTCACTTTGGCCTATTGGATATTGAAAGATAGTGATTGGTAATTGAAAAATGTTCTATAAAAATTCTTAAATACCCATTTGACACGGCAGTAATGATATCGATCCATCTATTAACATTGTGCGGAAAATAATATTATTGTTTGAAAAACAATATATTTTAAGATAAATACGAATCCAATAATAATCAATTTAACTTTTTTATTTTCTTTTCCTTTTTAATACGAGTTTGAACGGTCTTTTCCAAACCCTAGATATTAAAAGAAGTTAGTATAATTAAATTTTAAATGAGGGCTAATCTTTATTTGTGTATAATAATACCATTTAAATTTCATTATATCTGAAATCTAAGGGGCTGTTTAATTTACAGAGATTTTAATTTTGCACTTAAAATAGAAAATTACTGTTTTCAATAATTCATTTATAAGTTAAATTAGGGAGGTTTAGGTCAAAAAAAGATTGGCCCAAATGGGTTTTTCACCTTGGTCGTCCATTGTCTTTGATGAATTCTTTTCTGGCTTGCCGTGGCATGAAAGATTGTGGGTTGGGGTGCGGGGGAATTACTAACCCCATATTGATTAATTCCAAAAATGACTAATTAAGAGTCAAAGATTTGATCACAAGACAAAATCCACAGACTCTCTTTCTGTTCTGCCAAATCCAATCAAATGGGTATAAAATACTTTTCAATACTAAACTGCCCTCTTGCCAAAACCCATGGGTTGAGGACAGTCTATAGGTCAAATTTCACCATCCCACCATAATTGTTTTATAGAGAAAGAAATTTATATTTTTCTATAAAAAGAAATTTAGAAGATTTTTTATATTTGTATCTTTATTTTCTATGCAACATTGAGATATTGACTTAGAAATTTATAATATACAAGTGAAACTTGTTATTGAAAATTGATTCACGACAGATATTGACGATCGGATGAAAAAGAAAAGAAAAGACTATATTAGATAAATGGGGAATGAAGATTTATGTTAGTGTTTCTATTTCAAATTTTTTAAATATAAATTAAATTACTAAAAAATAACTTTTATATATAACATATACTATGATTAGTAATCTATGTTATACCATGATTAATAACTTTTATATAACATATTACTAAAAAAATATCTTATCCTTCTATTGCACTCAATAGGATAAAATCATCCAGAGAGGAGAATTAGTAATCTATTTTTCAAAATAAGAAACTAAAAGTTGCTAGAAGTACTTACACTAACATGCCAAATACGAATTGATCAAGTCCCTAAGTTACCAACCTTCTATCTCATCTTTATCCCTGCGTCAACGGAATTTGTTAAAAGAAAAAATTCTTTTATATATGTTCTTTATATATCATAAAATCTGAATAATTATGTTTTATTTATTTTTTAATAATAAATAGTATTCGATAATTATGTTATATTTATTTTTTAATGATAATCACATAATCTCGATTAAAAATTAATCTTTTGTATATATATATATTATTTTTTTATATTATATCAATTGATATCTAAAGTTTTGTTCTAACTAATTTGGTTTGGAATTTTTTGTGATTTATTTAGGGGCAATTCTCTTAATATAGTCTGTTTTGTATCTAAATTGTGAGTCGAAATCAAGATCTTAATTAAGAAATCTAACGTCATATTCTATTAAATCAACTGATCGTTGTGTGTATATATATATATATATATATATATATATATATAATATTAACAAGAAAAAAAGTAAAAGTAAAACAAGAAAATAACATGACATGACATGATTTCAGTTGTATATATTAAAAATTTTAATTTAATGTTTGATATTTTTAATATTTTAAAATATATCATTAAATAGCACAAAAAGAATATAAATTTTAATAATTATATCGAAGAAATTCTCGATTTAAATACAAAATTTGCGAAAGTGCTTTCTCTGCCTAGTGGGGAAAATTTTATCATTATTAAGAGAAATATATATATAACCTATTATTAAATAATAAATAAATAATATTTTCCTTAATATTATTATTCAATTTATAATATATTCATGCTAACACATATATTTGGTAACTTTCCTTTTGTCTGATGTGATGGCAAAAAATACAATTTGTTTAAATTTGAAGGACCGGAAAAAAATAAATTCAGAAATCATAGGTAAGTTAATCAAGCAGTCAGGGAGGGCAGTGATGTAATAAGATAAACCCAACAAGAATTAAATAAAAATAAATAAATAATTCCCTAAATATAACAAAATTAAATGTGCTTTAGATAGCTATCAGAGAGTCCCATAAATGTTGAATCATCTGATGATACTCTGAAGCGTTTTTATCTTATCTTCCCTCTCTCTCTCTCTCTCTCTCTCTCTCTCTCTCGCTCTCTCTCCATTTCCAATAATCGAAACTTTGAAGAGGCTTGTTTTTCTGTGCAACCAAACAACGTTTTTGTTTTCTTTCTTTTTCTTTTTGTCCGCAAAAAAGTTGATCCCTATCTCTCTCCCTCTCTCTCTCTCTCTCTCTCTTCTTTTTGGGGTTCGTCTTGTTTCAGCAGAAGACGGGCTTCTGTTGGATTTTTTTTTTTTATCTTTATTGAAATTGTGTTTTCTGGGTTTTTTTTTGAATTTTTAATTTTGAGCGATTTAATATATGTGGTTGGATTAGAATTGTAGATTGGATGTTAAATTTTGGGTGAATTTTGGAGGGGAAGGTTTATTTCGGGAATGGTGATTAAAGGGGGGAAGGATTGAGTTTTTGTTTTAAGTCAAAGGAAAGTGAGAGAGAGAGAGAGAGAGAGAGAGAGAGAGAGAGAGAGAGCGAGACAGAGGAAGTTGAATTGACAGATTGATAAAATGGATTGCCAACGAAAGGTCTCCCTCTCTCTCTCTCTCCCCTTATTGAGAGTGATTTAGCTTTCCTTAAATTTAGCTTGTCGAAACGTCATATATTTCGACCGCCTCTCTCTCTCTCTCTCTCTCTCTCTCTCTCTCTCTCACGGAAATAGAATCCCGACAATTTCTCCCTTCCTCTCCAATTCATCTCTCTCTCTAGTTTTCCTTGCGTCTCCCTCTTTCCATCCGGTATTCCTCTGCTTTACAAGTTCCTCTGTTTTATCTGGGGTTTGGGGAGAGAACCAGAAAAACCCTCTTCCCCCTTATATTGAGATCATGATTTTTGACAAAGGCTCAATGCAGTCCAACCTAGATTGCTTTCTCAATTGCACAACCCCAGTTGTTCCCTCTCGATTCCTACCCAAGGTTTGTGATTTTTAATATTCGAAATTGTATTTTTTTTCATATGATTTTGCATTTTCTTAGGTTAATTATACCTTTTTTTCTTTTTGTGCAGAGTGAGTTTAGGAATTTAAACCGGCTATGGCATCCATGGGAGAGAGAAAAAGTAGAATATTTCACTTTAGGTGATCTCTGGAATTGCTTTGATGAATGGAGTGCTTATGGTGCTGGTGTCCCTATTGTTTTGAGTAACAATGAAACCCTAATTCAGTACTATGTGCCCTATCTCTCTGCAATCCAAATCTTCACCACCACTTCTCGCATAAACAGTTTTAGGTATATATATATATTTTAATTACTTCTTATTCTTAATTTTATCAGATTAGACAAGATCATCCCATTTCTAATTGAACATTTTTGTTCTACGTGGGATAAATCCACATAAGTCATGTCCGAATAACAAGTATTAGGACAAAACTTTTTGCCGCATCCTTTTCTACATAATCACCTTCAATGTCAAAAAAAGGGGAAAAAAACCTTTTTTTATGATTGATGTGGATGAAGGGGTAAGCTATTAACTGTCTAAAATTTGCTAGTACTGCTTGTAGTTGTGAATTTTTGTTTTGTCTTTTCGATTGTTACTACATTGCTTAATTCCTTTTCAACATATTGTGGTCAAATGGATCAAACAACGATGTTGGTGTGCATAATTATGGGATGTACTTAGGTCATCTTGGTTGTTTGTTACATTATAGGGAAGATACAGAGAATGGTGATTGCGAGACAAGGGATTCGTTTAGTGATTCGTGGAGTGATGAGTGTGAGAGCGAAAAGTTGTCAAGATCTGATGGTTCTTCCTCTGATGATGGAGTGTCTGAGCAAGATAGTCTTTGGCATCTTAATGATAGATTGGGACATCTTTATTTTCAGTATTTTGAAAGATCTACTCCTTATGCTAGAGTTCCTCTCATGGATAAGGTAACCTTTTACTCTACCTTGCTATTCTTGTGCAAGCCTTGTTTGCCAGCTTTTTCTCCGTCTTTTTAGTTTCAATTTTTTCAATTGAAAATCACTGTAATGTTATTTTGGATCATCAAGGCCAATCTTGGGTAGCCGAAATTGTTTGTTGTTGGTTTCTGTCGTTTTGATCATCCAAAGTCGCGTTCATGTTGAGCACTTGATTTGTCCACGGATTGTGTTTATCATCATCTGGTCCAAGTCTACTTCTATCTTTTATCTTTATTGGGCTTCTTTTCTTTTGGCATCAAAATGGCTTTGATTGAGATTTATCAAGCTTTGGAATCGAAATGATGGAGCTTTAAACATGATAGAATTCCTATAATATTGTTATCGCAGTGAATATCTAAACAAACTTTTGTCCGTCAATTGATGAATAACACCACTTTTTTCTTTTTCTTTTTCTTTTTGTAAACTATTGATCATGTAGATTGTGTATAAAGCTTTGATATATTCTCAATCTCCCTTTCTTGTTCTTTCGTTTGTCAATTATGTATAGATAAAATAAGCTTTAATATATTCTTCATGCTGAGCATATATTCTTTCTTTTGGCTAATTGACAGTTTCTGAATTTTTCTTTTCATGAATTCAATAGAATGTTTGATACCATTCCAAGTGTATGAGGTTACAAATTTTTGGTTAATTATGTCCGATTATTGCTTATGCTTTGGACCATATTATTTGATGTGAATCAATGAATATTCTACTGACGCTTCTTTATGGCTTCTTTTGTTTGTCAGATTAGTGAATTGGCTCAAAGATACCCAGGACTCATGTCGTTAAGAAGTGTGGATCTTTCGCCCGCCAGTTGGATGGCCGTTGCCTGGTCTCTCTCTCTTTTTCTAATAATACTCCAAATGACTAAATTTTTTGAATATTTGCTTGTGAGTGATGATTATTTTTTTTAATCTAAATTTCTTATGGTATTTTTCAGGTATCCAATCTATCATATTCCTATGGGAAGAACCATAAAGGACCTATCCACATGTTTCCTGACTTACCACACCCTCTCTTCTTCATTCCAAGGTAATGTTTTTCTTTTCTTTTTTTTTTTTTTTTTGCTTGAATCCATCGATGCTTATGTTGTATAATTTTGTGTTCCATGCCCTCCAACCCCCCAAAAGGAAAAGGAGAATGATCTTTGTTTTCTATTCCTTTGTTCTTTGTGTGGAAATTTTGCTTTATAAGCCTAAACAATGTGGAATGTGTAGATATGGAACTTGAATATGACACTGAGGGGACCGAAAGGGGAAGAAAGGAAGGGGAAAGCATATCCCTTCCTCCACTTGGTTTGGCCACTTATAAGATGCAAGGAACTGTGTGGGTCTCGGGGAAAAGTGGAAGGGACCAAGAGAGGCTCATGTCGCTGTTAAGTGTGGCAGATTCGTGGCTCAAGCAGCTGAGGGTCCAGCACCATGATTTCAACTTCTTCACTGGGATTAGTCATGGCTGAGATTCGACGCAGAAAGAACTCAACATTATTTCCACTAATCACTCGAAAAAAGTATAGTCCTGGGCCACCCAAAAAAAAAAAAAGAAACAAATCCCCTCCTTTTTTGTGACTCCGGTTTTGTGTTCTGACTTGAAGGTATATGCGCATAGAGTTGTCAATGTTTGTCTCTTTAGGTCTTCTCTTGCGGGGTGAGCTTGTGTGAGTATAGAACATGTGAAGGATGTTTTTGTGCTGAGAGGTTAATGATGGACTTATAGACTATGTTTTGGTGAGGTGAAAAATGAGTTTGGTTGGGTAAGAATGACAGATGAGAGAGAGATGTAGAGAAATTCCATGGAGTCTTAACTCTGTAGTTGTAGCAATATGTTCTGTTTGAATGGAAGCCTGGAATACCAGCAGCTTTGGTAGGTTTTGCAAAATTTCTTATGTTTAGTGTTTCATATGTCGGACAGCTAATTTTGATGGCCTGAATGCTTGATTAGCATCCGAATATATCCTTTGATGTAAAAATTTGTCATGTCATTCTGTTTTTCTCTCTCTCTCTTTTTTTTTTTTTTTTTTTTGGGTGAAAAGGTATAATAGTGTAGCCGAAGTATCCATGTCTGCCGAGCATAACCTGTTGTAGCCTAGCCTCTACCCACAAAGGACCCAATATCTAGAAAGACAAATTGGGCTTTACACGTACGTGTGAAATGTACAAAATTAGTGGGATGCAGACTTTTACCGGCGCTCTTTGTTGACGACTTGAGCAATATTTTAACTTATGGACGGGACAATGTACAAAATTAAAGGAATTCAACCCACCGCGCTACCTGCCCCTTTATTTTATTTAATTATCATCGGAATATAAAAATCTGATTAAATCAGTTTGAATAATTATGTATTTTGATTTTGATGTTGATTCTCTTGATATTTGTTTTTTAATTTTCAGACTCGAATTTAATATATTGATTTAACGAGTCTAGTATTTAGTCACTAAATTCATATATCATTAATCAATCTGTACTTTTATTATTATGAAACGTGTGATGTTACATAAATTAAATTAATTAGATTAAATAGATTAAATTTTATATAATACTATATTGATAAAAAAAATTAGAAACTTCAAATTTTGACAAATTTGGAATTCATTAAAATATCTTTTAAATCAAGAAAAAAATAAAGTAGATTGCTTCATTTAAATATTCACTCATTTGATTACTTTAACATCATTTTTATGAGTTGCCACGTGCCGTTTGGGCATGAGTTACACTAAACCTAAACTGAGCTGAAAAACGAGATTTAGTGCAATTATTGATTACATTCTCATGGTGAGTCTTTCCATCCTTATCATTTTCTTTAGTATTATTGATCATTAATTTAGTATTAGCATTTTTTTTAATATTAGCGATATGAAAATCATGAAATTTTTTTTATATAAGAAATATAAAAATCATGAAAATACATTTTTAGATCTTAATATCGAGAAAAATACTTAAAGGATAGCTGTTTACCACTTGATTGTTCTATAATCACTTCCGTCTTTAGCATTGGCACTACCCAATTTGGTCATTAGCATTGGCACTACCCAATTTGGCCTCTATCAAATTCATAATTGCTGTTCAAGCACAGCACCAGGGAGAGACAACATTTGGGTAAATTCTATAAGATAATGAAAGGTTGCTCAGTGCTCCACTAGAAGTCTACCTCTGGTCTGTAATATTCTTGTGGGCTGGGCAGACCGCACATGTAGGGCACATGCAGTTTACCACAAAACCCCATCTTTTTGTTCTTCATTGACTTTGAAGCAAATTTGATTTGGACATGTTTTTTCTCCTCTTCAGTGTAAGCAAAATATCTTATCCTTTGGGAACTAAAAGTCCAAACTTGGAACTTATTTCTTATCTTATCCGGACAAAATACATCGCATTGATCACAAAACTGCATCCAACCATACCATCCCACAAATTTTTTTTAATAACCAATTGAAATTTAAATTCATATTTTGATTAATTCGATCCGAATGTTATCAGATCCAATTTACAGATCTCTTCATATAATTTTTTTTTTTCATTTTTAAATTTCAAATTTAAAATTTGATTAAAAAATTTAATGTCCTTACTCATTAGATTGACCGTCTATTGATACAATCCCACAATATGTACACATACACATATATATTTATATATGTATATATTTATATATGTATATATTTATATATTATATCAATTAAATTATTAATAGAATGAGGCATTGCTAACCACCAACACCATCACTTGCACTACACATGGGAAATTGGTTTATTTGTTCATCTATATTAAAGTCAAATGGGCATGGGAAGATATCGGAAGTGTTACACCAGCAATTATTATAAATATAATTAATAATTTATTTACTCTTAAAAGCAGAATTTTGTAAGAAATTGAACTTTATAACTCAGAATGTAAATAATAACAATAATTATTTTATATTTTTTAATGATTTATATCTTCCCAATATTTGGGTATTTTAGGAGCTTCCCACATTTACCCGTGAGAAGTGACTGGATTGGCACATATCATGTGTATCGAGACGTGTCTATGTATTGGTGTCAATGTCCGGAAGGAGGTCCGGAAACCAAACTTTTTTTTCGGGTGGAGTATCGAAAACATTTTACCTCTTAATTAAAAATTTTAAATTTCAATCCTAAAAATGATAAAAAAATATTTAAAAAAGTCAACTTCCTAAAACAAATACTATAATATTTGAATTGTATTAATCGGATAAAATTCAAATATGAAAAAAAAAAAGAGGTCTAGAAAGGAAAAATACATCATCTAGAACTCACAGAATCAATCGGAATTTTGGCATGGGAAACTCTGTAAGGAACCCAACTTATTGGATCTACCTCTGCTCTTGCTTATATTTCTTTCAGGGTAGGTGGATCTATTTCTGTGTCGTCCTAAAGTTCTTTTGTAGCCAATATGAGAGTAATGAAAAATAAAAATAAAAATTTCTTTCTTGACAAGGAGTGGTATTCTTTTAAACCAAATGGACTTGCTATCACCCGCTGGAGGGAAATTTTATAAAACTTGTAGTGAAGATATAGATTTAGGGTTGAAATCCTAAAGTGTTTCAAACAGGTTACGTGATTAATTTGGAAATTTTTGATATGTTAAAAAGGTAGAGATTTAAGTATGAGATCGCTTGATGTTTATTTTTATGATTTTTTATTGGATTTAAGGAGTTGAGAATTCATAGTAGAGATTGAGGATCTTATGTCGTGATTCACATTGTACAATACACATACCAAAAAAAACAAAAATTCTCTCAAGCTTGTAAACTTTATTCTTGCATTAATAAAAGAGGGTTACTACCAACGAGACGTGGGTCTGATGACTGAATATTAAACTTCTGAAAATACTATGTATAATAATCTAGAGGTAATGAATAAATTATTTCAAAAATTTTGTTTTTTCTGGGTATTTAAAGAAGATTTATAAAAAGGATTAAAATAGAGGTGGATAAGGAGAGACGGAGAACATGATATTTATAATGATTTCACCTTCTTGGTATACCTTCACCAAAACTTCACCTGAATTTCTATTGGCATTAAGTGTTTTGATGATGAACAAATTAGCATGCTTGATGTTAATAACAATTAGGAAGAGTTTAGTATAAAAAAAATTAAACCCAAAACCCTTACAAGAATAATCATAGGAAGATGTCAACACATAAGATAAGAAAAACCGTCAATTAATTTCACTAGATAGTCGACACATTGCTTAGAGTAGTCAACAAAAACCAAATTGTATTAGCATAGTCAACTGACCCACTCTGTTAGCCAACTAATGTTATGAGTTAATCAATTAAATCCTAAATCTAGCCAACATGATATATGAATATAGATATTAAATCCAACATAATATATGAGCATAAATATTGATATAGTCACTACCCTTTAAATCTAGCCAACTAAATTTTAAATCTAGCCAATAGATTTTTGATCTAGCCAACAGGATATATGAATATAGATATTAATATAGTCGATTACTCTTTAAATCTAACAAACTAAATCTTAAATCTAACCAATAAAAATCAATGACATATTGACAAAAACATTGATATAGTCGACTAATTTTTGAATTCAACCAACTAAAGACCTTTGCAAAACATAAGTTGTCGATAGTTTCATTAATTTAGTTGTTAAAACCCAAAGATACACTAGAAAATAGCCAACTAAAATCAAGAGTTTGTCGACTAATGATCTCTAGACTTAGAAAATTTTTACACTCTTGACAAAACTATCGACTAACTCACAAAACATATCAACTAAAAGCTTATGAACCACACACTGTCTAGTCAACTGACCAAATAGAAATGTCAACTAAAGTTCTCCCCACTTGGAAAAATATTTGAAAATCGTCGACTAACACATAAGAAATGCTGACTAAAACAAATTAGTCGACACATACTTCGACTTAAGTTTGCTTTCATATATCCTGAACAATGTTTTGAGTTTGCATTAAATGACCAAATCAATTTAAACCTTGCAGTGCGTATCACTATTTTCATGAAAAGTATGAATGTTTAAGGTAACATGCAAAAATTATATAAACCTTCACTTGTCTTACATACATATATGTCTTAAAATTGAGTTATTGAAAATTTGGTAGTGTCGACAGTTTGGCAAATTTAAGTTACGTCTTTCCTGGTCGACAAACCAACTATGTGTGTTCCAACATACTTCTCGATCTAAAAATATTAGACAAATTGATAATATTTTATTTTGATATTTGTGGGCTAATGTTCAACTTTTGCAGCAAATCAAAAATAATGTTTTTCATGGTTATGTAGAACATTTGAATTCTTTAGAATGGTCGAATACTTTTAATGAGAGCGTTGAATATATTAAATGCAGTGAGTGAAACATTTAACGAAGAGGTTCAAATTTTGACCTACCCCAACGGCTCTCGGCACTCAGAGAAATAAATACACAATACCGAAGAGGAGAAAGAAAAAGAGACACAAGCAAGCTGAGCCTTTACTCTCTACACTCAATGAACATACTCTGTTTTTCTATTCCTCTGTAAATCCTTTTTCTGAACTTTAAATTCGGTATATCTAAAGTCTTAGTTTCAATTATTGTAATATTTACTCCTCACTAGTACAAAAAGTATAAAGACCGGTGTGTGTTCTCTGAATATGGAGTTTAAAGAGAGAGACACAACCATGAGAGGTTGAGTAATGTTTTTGGAAAAAAAAACTATAAAAATTTAACTTGCACTTGAAAACAAATTTGTTGTACTATTTTGGAGTAAATAGTGAAAATTCAGGTGAAAACTGGAAGTTGACGTATACCAAATTTATTATTCGATTAATCCGGTTCAAACATTGTGTGATCTATTTTAAGGGTTGACTCTCCCAAATCATTTTTTACCATTCTCAAGACTCAAATCTGAGACCTTTCATTAATAGAGTAAAATATTCGATCACTTAACTCAAAAGAATTTGGCCTATCTCATCTTGTATCTCAATGAATACATGATTAATTGATAGTGCATGAGGAACAAACTTCTTGTTCTATCTCAACCCCACTTCTTCTTAGATTAACAATTTTTTTTTTGTAATTATACAACGGATATTTTGAATTCAAATACATATATGTATTTAGTTTGTAATTATATATTTTTTGTTCATTTTTATGCTTATTTTGGGATTTTTAATATATATTCAAAAAAAATAGTTTATATTTTCACCATGTAACTCCTATAAGAAAAAGGGAGAGCATTCTTGCAAGTTTAATTTCTTGTCATACCATTGTGATTAATGATCAATTATTACTATAAGGGTGCTTGATAATGAAAGTTATTAATTTCAAACTAAAAATAAATAAATAATTAAGAAATTGCATAATACTAATTTTATCTTTTATTTTTTTGTAATTTCGAATCGAACTTACGTAGGAACTTGATGACATATCCGTTCCTTCTAACTTAAAGATGAGCAACAGATGAGCAACAGCGGACAGATTAAATAGAGATTTCCTTTGGAGGAGCAGTGAGGATAAGAGAAAGGTCCACCTGGTAAAATGGGATAGGGTTTGTGATCAAAAAAAGAATGGTGGTCTTGGGATCAGATGTATGAGGGAGAGTAACATAGTTTTTATGGCTAAGTTGGGTTGGCATATCCTGAAAGACAAAGATGCTTTATGGGTTAAAAGTTTTGCAGAACAAGTACCTCAAAGGCAAGAATCTCTTGCAGTACAGGAAATGTGGAAACACTTCAGCAGTGTGGAGGGGTATTTGCAGCAGCAGGGATTGCCTTAAGAGGGGCATGAAGTGGAGAATTGGGGATGGTCAATCCATAAGTTTTTGGGAAGATAACTGGGTGGGTGGAGAGGTGCTGAGTTCTACGGCTACTATCTCTCAGGAGCTCTATAATGTGGATATCAAAGTTAATCAATTTTGGAATGAGGAGGGTGAGTGGAATCATGATGAGCTTCTGGTTGTGTTACCTATGGAGAAAGTAGAGGAAGTTAGAGCTATAATGATCCCCAGATCCAGAGCCAACTATGATTCACCTTATTGGAAGGATAGAGCTGATGGGGACTTCACAGTAGCTCCAGCTTATTGGATTCAGAGGAGTGTTCTTTGGACCAGCAGTCAACGCCTTCAGATTGGAGGTGGGTGTGGAGATTGAAGTGTCCTGAGAGAGTAAAGATTTTCATTTGGAAAGTTGCTTGGGGTCGTATCTTGACTACTGTTGAACTCAAAAGGAGAGGCATTGTCCAAGAAGGCATTTGTCCCATTTGCAAGGAGGGTGAGGAGTCAGTTCAACATGCGCTTAGGGACTGCAAACATGCGAGAAACATCTGGTCTACCATGGTGCAGGGTATTGATAAGAAGACTAACTTTTGGGCTGACAATGGTCTCATGTGGTTAAGAAATGGTGCTTAAAGAATTTACAAGCTAGGGATAGAGGAAGAGGGTCTTACTTTCTTGTTCCTGGTGTGGAATATTTAGAAGAACAGATGAGGTTGGGTCCACCAGAAAAGATTGGAGGCGCCTCTTTCCCTCATAAACAGAACTCTGAGTGTGGTAAAAGTTGGAAACAATCAAGTAAAGGGGTCTATCAGAAGTGAGGAAGAGCTGCTCATAAGCTGGAGGAAGCCTCCTGAGGGCCACATTAAGCTTAATTTTGTTGGAGCAGCGAAGCTGAATGGTGAGAAGGCTAGCGCGGGTGGTGTTTTCAGGAACAGCTGCGGTGATTGGCTGGTGGGCTACTGGATCAATATAGGCGCAACCCAGGGCCTTATGGCAAAACTTTGGGGGCTGAAGGAAGGTCTTCAGATTGCCAGAACGAGAAACTTAGGCCCTCTGTTGGTGGAGAGCGATTCCTTGTGCATTGTTAATGCTGTGAACAATGGAGTGGGGGAGAACCATCCTTGGAAACACATGATTACAGACTGCAGATACTCCTTGAACATGCTGGGTCTGAACCAAATTGTTCACATCTTCAGGGAGGCTAATCAATGTGCCGACATGCTTGCTCAGCTGGGGAAAGAGGCTGATCCGGGAGTCCATATCAGTGACCTTCCCCCTGCTGAAGTTGGCAGAGTTTTGAAGCATGATGCGGAAGGCCGGTTTACGGTCAGAAAGAAATTTTGTAGTCATCCCGTGGGATGACCTTTGTTCCTCTTGTGGGTTTGTTATTCTCTCTCTTTTCACCCAAAAAAAAAAAAAAAAAAAGATGTGCACCAGCAGAACGTCTGCTCCTGGTTGGGTTTGTTCAGGTCTGCTTGTGCCTATTGGTTGTAGTGTTGGGCCTCTTATTGGACCAAATGTTGCTCAAGAGTTTTAACTAGTGAACCTAGCCCAAATAATATTGGGTGGAGCCCAAGCTAAATTAGACCAACTGAAGTTGACTTTGGGCCACGCAGAATCCCATCTCCATATTTGGTGGCTAAGACTTTTCCCCATCAGATATCTAAAATTCTACTCTGATTAATCAAATTAAAAAATTTACAGAGATTCTATTTAGTGAATAACTTTCTCAGCATAATTTTTTTTCTATTTCTAAGTTTCAAATCTGAGATTTGATTAAAAAATATAATACCACAACTCATTAGATCAACTGTCCGTAAATGACTTTTCTCAGTGTTGTATTTTTTTTTATGATTTTTTTAGCATAATAATCATTTATATTTGTTAAAAGATTTTCTATTTTATATAAAAGGTTTTTTTTAGAATTTGATAAATATTACTAGTACTGCAAAATTAAATACCATATTTAAAAATAAAATAGGAAGAAAAAAGAGAGAGAGAGAGAGAGAGAAGCACGTAGGACACCTAATGCACCACAAAATAAACAAATTTTTATTTTTTATTATGTTTTTTGGTGCAATGGAAGAATTAGGCTTAACGTCTCCAAAAAATAACACCCATGCTATCGGCTTGGTGGAAGGTCCGCCCAAATGTTCTAATGAATTTGCTGATAGCTTCAAATTTGGCCATAAAAGCTCTACATTGATTTTTTTCTCTGAATACATAACTGGTCTATACTTTGGGATATCTTCATAAGTTTTTAATATACTACACTGCTACGAACGATATCATCCATAATTTGTTCTGTATTGTATTATTGTAAGTTGAAATTATTTCTGAAAAATAATTTATCAACTTGAGATAATGAAAATGAAAATTTCTTACTTGTAGGTTTAATAATAGAATATTAAATTCTCATATATATTCGAATGAATTAATCGAATTTTTGACACCCGCAATAAATAAAAGAAAAATGCTAATGGAAGTTGAAACCGGCTACACGTATTAGTATGCCTGCGTATCCAACATAAGGGGAGAATTCTCTTTTCAAAAGTTTTTGTTAACTATGTTGTTTTATTTTAAGGATAATATATTAACTAAAATAATTTAAATAAATCATCAGTTCAAACCAATTGTCATAAATATGGTATAGATATTAATTTTCTTATTTTTGATTATGTTGTTTGATTATGAGGCGGTCATTTTGTTTTCCTAAGTACAACACTGCTTGAGGATCACGAAACAAAAGTATAGATATTATAAATAAATCTGATACCCTTATTCTCGTAATTTTTCTTAAAAACCCTAACCCGCCTTTTCTCTCTCTCTCTCTCTCTCTCTCTCTCTCTCTCTCTCGGTTGAACCTTAATCTGTCGAAATAATCGATCGAATAAAGAAGAAGCTGAATTTTATCCCACCACCTCCCGATGGTAATCTCTCTCTCTTGAGATTTCACTGTGTGGAATTTTTTTTTAATAGGATTGGGGGCTTATATGGTTGTTGGTATTTTTGAACAGGCAGCGAAAATTCTTGCCAATTTGATTGTAATGGGCTCTGCGGTATTGGGCAGGGCCTTTGTTCAAGCTTATCGTCAAGCCCTCGCAAGTAAGTTGCTATCTTTGTGTTATTCTGGTTTAATAAATGGTAGTTATTTGTGGTTATTAATTTTGCAAATTATTTTCTGTGTTGAAATTTTGTAGCATTGATATGATTTTGACAATGATTCCGTTGTTGCTGCTTGCAATACCTTTTTTTTTTTTTTTTTTTTTTTTTTTTTTTTTTACTTTTTTTAAATCCAAGGTTAGGGTTTTTAAGTGAATTTCGTGTTTAGATTGTGTTTGGAGCATAGAGCTAACCTAATCCTAATTTAGGGTAAAGAACAGCCCTATTTTGAGTATTCTAAGTTTTGAATTCAAAATTTTTAATTAATAGGAACGTTTTTAGTTTTTTCGTGGTATAGACACTTCATCAATTCATGCAAGAGGTCTCTAGCAAAGGGACTTGCCTATTGCAAAAATGCGTACGCATCATCCACCTGCACGTTTCCCTTTTTGCCTCTATGGTTATAGACTTTCAGCATCTTTGGAGCCACCTCATCCAGTATCTTTGGTGCTATATCATCAGCCACATTTACCTTTGTATCTCCTGTCATAACACTGCCTCCTTCTATAACTAGAGCCTTGTCCTCAAGGCTGAAATTTGGGAATTGCATCTGAAAGTCGGCTTGGTCTATCCATGTTGCCTCATCCACACTGCCTCCTTTCCAGCTAACCAAAATTTTCTGCATTGGTTTACCTCTCTTCATGGTAGTCCGCTGCTCCAATATCTCATCAGGTTCAATTGGGGGGCTATCAGCTTCTAGAGCAGTTGGTAATTTAGTGATTGCAACATTGCCCCCAATGACTATCCTCAATTGTGAAACATGGAAGATTGGATGCATACGAGCATTTTCTGGCAGTTGAAGCTTGTATGGTACTTGTCCAATCTTTTGGATGATCAGAAAAGGATCATAGTAGCGAGCTGCTAGTTTCGGCAGGATGATATTGCGGACTGAAGTTTGTCTATGTGGTCTAAGTTTCAAGAAAACTTTGTCCCCAACATTAAAGTGAACTTCCCTCTTGCACATGTTAGTGGCCTTAATCATTCTTTGCTGAGCTGTTCTTAGATTATATTGTAGTTGATGCAGTATTTCATTGTGATCCATTAGCTCCTTTTCCACCGACTCCACTAATGCCTCTTCGGGTGAGAATCTCTGAATGACAGGAGGTGGGCGACCATATACCACATGGAAAGGAGACATCCCGACCGCTGTGTGGTAGCTCGTGTTGTAACAAAATTCAGCCAACGGTAACCATTTAGCCCACCCTTTTGGTTGTTTCGATGTGAAACACCGTAGATAAGTCTCAAGCCCCTTGTTCAAGATCTCGGTTTGGCCATCGGTCTTGGGGTGGTCTGCACTACTCATTTTTAGTTTGGTGCCTTGTAAGCGGAACAATTCTACCCAGAAGTTGCTCAAGAACAACGGATCCCTATCACTTACCATTGATCTAGGGACTCCATGGAGGCGAACAATCTCTCTAATAAAGGTTAGCTATTGACTTGGCCGTGTAAGGGTGCCGCAGTCCAATAAAATGACCGTACTTAGATAGTCGGTCCACTACTACCAAGATACAGTCCATCCCTTGTGAGTGTGGTAACCCATTTATAAAGTCTATCGCTATGTCTTCCTAAATCATCATAGGAATTGGTAGGGGTTGCAGTAGACCTGCATGAGACATAGCCTCATACTTCTGTTGTTGGCAAACTAAACATGCTGACATGAATTTTAGTGCTGAGTTCATCATCCTTCACCAATACAAGTTGGCCGCAATCCTATGATACGTTTTTAAGGCCCTAGCATGCCCGGCCCCTGGTATCACATGGAACTCCACCAAAGAGATAGGAATCCACCTTGAAGTCTCAGGAATAACAATCCTGTTTTTATGCATTAGTTTCCCATTTACCAAAAAGTAAGGAGGCTTACCACCTTTCTTCATAAGCTACCTCCATCAATTCTAACATGTCAGATATCACAAATTATAGATATTAGTGTAATATTTATTCAAAAATGACGAAAAATCAATCACAATTATTATATCAATTTATGCCTTATCAAATTTTCCCACACCTAGAAAATACTTGTTCTCAAGCATTCCTCACTCAAATAAATCCAAATCTTTTTTGAATCAAAACAACAAGTACTTCATTGTATTTACATTAGAGCAACCATTTCATTTCCCAACAGCTCCTTATGATATCAAAACTATAAAGTTTAACAATTATCTCCAAGGGTTCACTCAAATTCACCTAAAATGGGGTACAGAGCAGATAAATCACTCAAATTAATATAATGGAATGACATTATTATAAATTTGCAAATATATCAAATCTCCACCACTTTAAAATTTTGAATTCCATGTACCAATCAAAAGCTCTTTCATCTGGTTGTAATGGAGTTAGGGTTAAAGGTAGGATTGGAGTTAGGGTTAAAGGTAGGATGAAAGAGATTTTTAAGGATTAAAATATATCAAAGGAAATATATAATTAACTACACAATTTTTATAACATTGATTAATTTTTACTGCAAACAAACAATACAAAAAAAATGACTTCATGCTGTCCATGTGCTCTTTGTCAACAGCTTTCTCTCATTTCCATGGATGAAATGTGAATGAATGGAACTTCAACAAGATATAGCATTTTTCTTTTGCCTCTTTTTCCTTTTTTCTTTGCTCTTTTTTTACACTCCTTTTTTTCTTTCTCTTTTCTCTTTCTTTTGGTTAAGTGTTATTTTAATGTATATTGAGGAGAAAGAAAAGTGTTATATCTTGTTGAAATTCTATTCATTCACATTTCATTCGTGGAAATGAGAGAAAACTGTTAGCAAAGAGTATGTTGATAACAAGAAGTCATTTTTTGTGTGCTGTTTGTTTGGGGCAAAATTGGTCAATATTAGGAAAATTATGTAATTAATTATATATTTTCTTTGGTACGTTTTAACCCCTTAAAAATCCCTTTTATCCTACCTTTAACTCTAACCTCATTAAATGGTGGAGATTTGATATATTTACAAACTTATGGTAATGCTATTGTGTTGATTTGAGTGATTTATTTATTCTACACCCCATTTTGAGTGAATTTGAGTGAACCGTCGGAGAGGATTGTTGAATCTTGCAATTTTGATTTCATAAGGAGCTGTTAGGAAATGGAACGGTTGTTTTAGTGCAAAATATTGAGAAATACTTGTTGTTTTGATTATGTTTCCGGTTTGATTTTTATAGCACATGGTGGTTTGGGAGTTTGGAAGAAAAATAGATTGATTTACGAAGTAGTTTTGGATTTATTTGAGTAAGGAACACTTGAGGACAAACATTATCTAGTTGTGGGGGAATTTGATAGGGTATAAATTGGTGTAATAATTGTGATTGATTTTGAGTTATTTTGAATAAATATTACACTAATATCTATGATTTGTGGTATTTGATATGCTAGAATTGGAGGAGGAGGCTTGCCCTAGGTGTGATGACTAAGGATCCACTAGTGTGATGCTTGTAAATCTATCTTCTTTCTTCTCATCTATTGCTTTCTTTCTTCTAATTTAATTGCAGGATTTTTATTTATTCTCTGCAGACCTAGAAATCTTTTCAACAATAACAGCCTGCTTAGATTAAAAATTTCTTGCCGTAAACCCTAATTCCCTACACCTAAACCTTTACTTTAATTTTCAACCCTAGTCCCACCCCGAATCCCTAGTAGACAGCTTTCTTCCTAAGCTGTCCAACGTCAAACGTTGCTACATGCTAATGGACTAAACCTGGGTGGATATTTTGACAAATTTGAACTTTAGGGAAGGTAAAATTATTTTGGGCCAAAATGGTGATTTTTTCCATTAAAAATTTTGACCGATATTGTGACTGTGGAATTACCTGGTACTCTGATAGTATTTATTGTTGGTATCATATTTGCTACTATGACTACCCGCTCTGTGTGTGGGTGTGGGTGTGTTTTTGTGGGTTTTTTTTTTAATTTTTTTTACTTCCTTTATTTCTTGTATTTATTTAAAGTAGATATGATAAAGCATGATGTTTTAAAGTTGGCAATCAACCTGCAGTTTTCTGGGAAAATGTTGGATATGCTCTTTTTTTTTTTGAAAATAAGATACTTGCTGGGACATTTTCTAGACCATTTAAAGATTCTTACCAAATCATTAGTTTAAAGTAGCAGGACTACTATTATCATCATCCAATGGAAACAAAAACAAAGAAAAAAAAAATAATAATAAGGGCATTTTAGTTGTAACGTCTTTGAAGTTTTGGACATGGGCGGTGTTGTCAAAAGGTGCAAGGCGCATGCTTAGGCTCCCCAGGCGAGGCGAACGCCTAATTGAAATACCTCCTTTTCTCTTGGATTTTTTCCCTAAATTGATTTATATTTTGACTTGCTTGCCCCATCTTTTTTTTTATTTTTATTTTTTATAATCTACCACAAAGATCAATATTCTGTAAAAATAAAGATTAGGGTAAAAAATTTAAGCATAGGAGCATTGAGTTCTAGACCTATTCATGAAGACCGGTCAAGTTCTAATTCTAAAGAAGTGCATCATTATGGGTTAAGATGATGATATGGATGATAATCATAAGATGGAAGACACGGGAATCAAGTGATGGAGACGAAAAGCTGGATGATGTTGCTTTGAAGTTTAATGATTAATGATTATGATATTTTACGTTTTGATCTGCTTAGCTTCTTGCCATCTTTAATTATTTTATTTTGTTTTAAGGGTGAAAAGCTTTATATAACTATGTATTAGTATTTTGAATTTTATTTTGATTTTTTAATAGTCTAATCTTAATTTATAAGATATATAATTTTGATTTATGTGTATGCCTAATGCCTTGGGCGTTTGACAAGCACCTTTCGCTTTTGACACCCCTTGGTTTGGAGTTAAAGAGGAATGAGTTTAGTTATGTTATTATGGTCTTGAAATGTCATGTTTAATAGATGCATCCACTAAATGAAGCCACCAGAAGTTTGTTAAAACATTTGATTAGTGCTATGTTAAGGTTCTGATTTTCTTGAAATACAATAATATTAGTTTGTTAGGTAGTAGTGGTATTGTTTGAATACTGATCCCAAATCTCCATTTGTCCCACTTGCTGCCCCTTTGTTGGTGCCTTCTCTTAGGGAATTTGTGCATAATGTTACCACAGTTGTGATTTCAACAGCAGTTCTTACATTCTATTGAACTTTTTGAAGTTCTTTCCAGATTTTAATAACCTGCTTCTATGACTGCAACAGCTGGCCATGAATTTGACTGAACACTCATTGAGTTGCTTTGTCTAAAAAACTCTTTGCAAGTGAATGAAGAAAGTTAATGACAAATTGGTAGTATAGGGGATGAAAAGTACTTCAAGCAGTTGTGGTTGTGTGTGATTTGAGATGCATATTAGATGCTTGTTGGAGTCTTAGATGGTGTTTGGGGAAAGTAGAGGTTGGGTTAACTAGAGATTCAGTAAAGTTTTCAATAAAAAAAAATAATAAATGGTATGATGATAATTTTAGCTCTTTTTGTGGCGAAATTTGATTGCTACCAGCAAACCTTATATTTCTAATTAAATAATTTCCACATTAGTTAACATATGTTACAAGCAGAATAAGACAAAGTAGAGTTTAGTAAAGGATAGTATACTTAAGAGGTTTCCCAAACAAGACCATGCAGTTAAATGGGATCTCGTTAAGAGTTACTTTGTAACTTACTGATTTGCCAAATGTGACCATCTGTACGAAAAAATGGTTGATATAGTGTAAATTTCATTGTTATGCACATAAAATAACATTATTCTAATCATGTATCCATGTGGTGTCATATGTTTTTTTTTTTTTAATATCTTAATTATCTTCTACCACATTCTCTCTTATTTATGTGCTTCTTGGGAAGGGGAATTCGCCAGCAGTGTTTCTTTTCTTTTTTTCTTTCTTAAAGCCCTGTCTTCACTTGGTTCTTCATTGTGTGCTAATTTCTCTTTTGCTGATTTTCCGTGGTTAATTGCTTGCTGAAGTTTGTACTTTAATGTTAGTTATAGCTACAGCTAAAAAAATGGTAGCTAAAATTGTGGTGAGATCAAGTTAGTAATATGCTAGGCTCATTACATTGTGCCATTTTTAGACCTGTAAGCTAAAATGTTCATCGCCTGAATGTTAAGCTGATCATGAGAATACAATACATGGTTTTGACCGCTATAACATCCCTTTTGGGTCATTATGTTGGATGGTTCTCTTCTCTCCTACATCTTCTATGTGTGAGCCAACTTTCGAATCAAGTAAAAGCCATAAGAAGTGTAATCTTTCTTGGACATAAAAGACAGTGATGCAATAGAGGCCATCAGCTGTATGGCTTTACTCTGTTGCAGCGCAGTGGAGTTAAATTCCATCTCAAGAGGATAAAGGTTTGCACATAATTTTGGAAGTTGTAACTATGGTTGTGGCTTTGTGAATCACACAAGGTGCAGTAACATTTGAAGAGATTTATGTAATATATTGCTTCTTATCCGGAGACATTATGTATTATATTACCAAATTAAGTTCTGATTGCCTATTTTCAACTTTTTTTTCCTCGAGCTGTTTGTTCTTTCTAATATTAATCCATTCAGCTGTTGTTAATTTCATGTAATTAGATGCGTCAAAGAGTGGTGTTGCTCAAGAGACAATACAGAATGCTGTCCGCAGGGGTAGCAAAGTTATGACAGAGCAAGAGGCGCGGCAGATTCTTGGCGTCACTGAGGAGTGTTCATGGGAGGAGATACTGAAGGTCAGTTTTTGACGCAGATATATTCCTTTCTGTATTCAAACTATCTATTTTACAATGAAATTTGTTCTAAGATATTCTACCATTTGCAGAGATATGACAATCTGTTCGAGAGGAATGCCAAAAATGGTAGCTTCTACCTGCAGTCGAAGGTCCACAGGGCAAAGGAATGTTTAGAAGCTTTTCAACAAAGCAAAGGTCAAAGTACTGGCCAAGGAACTGCAAGTTGAAATCTGTGAGAGTCTCTCTCTTGGATACAGCCCTATTTCCTTCTTGTATAAATAGAAATTTGATTGGCTTGTTATTGACAAAATGTACACAAGTAGTATCTCCCCTGATCCCATTTTATTTGTATTTTTTTCTCAAGTTATTTATTGTTGTCCTCCTTGTGTCTACACTTGGCGGGAGATTAATTTGAAAAAACATTGCTGAATACATGGATGCTTTTTCATCACTGTGAGATCCCTGTCACTTTGATGCAAGGAATTTTGTGTCATAAATTAGTAGTTTGTCCTTATGGCAATAGAAAGTTGATATAACTTGGTTTCATGAATTCGATTTTGGTCTTTTTCTGGGGTTACATGCTGTAAGGAACTTTTGCTGATTATTTTGACATAACATGCACACAAAGTATAAGCAATTTCCACAAATCAAGTAGCAGCAGAGATTCTCAAAATTCACCTACCCATCGCTAGCAGAGGATTAGCCCATTTTGGACTTGGTCTTCTCAGCTGGGTCGCCATTCATATTCAAATGCTTGTCCAGGTTGCCTGCTATAGATCATCAATACAGCATAAATACATTTTGTGCTAGAGGTATATAATTTAATGCATTGACTTGTAAATCCAGGTTAATGGCATTACTTAATGTCGGTGATGAGGGATACCCTCTATGCATTGTCGATTCATGCTCCTCAGAGTGCATTTTCATACAATGCCCTTTGACTGGGAAGTTATGGTTAAGCTTCCATTGGATTCTTAACTTGGAGCATTTTCACTTGATCCCAGTTCAGGAGTAGCTTCAAAATGTGTTATTCCCTCCCCTCCGTGGGGCCTCTTCAGCTAAGTAAGTTCCATAGTCCCAGATCCTCCATTTTTACCGTAGTATTTTTTTTTTGGGTGAGATAAGAGAAATTACAAACCCAAGCCCAAGCCTCTGAGCCTAACAAAAGAGGGCCTACGCTTCAGCCTTAGAAACTTAGCTCCTAATCTATCATCTTGAAGCAGCCTCAACAAAGAAGGCGGGGGAAGAGCGAATTCATGCAGACCTGGAGAGCAGCTGTGACCGAGAGCCGCAAGGTGGTCAGCACACTTGTCCTCTCTGAGAGTGTGGCAAGTCTCCAAAACATTAACTACCGCCATATGCTCCTAGCAATCTTGGATGATGTTTCGAAGAGGATGGTTATCCGCAGCCCCCTCATTGAGAAGACTGAAGACAGTTAAGGAATCCACCTCCAACTCAATGTTCTTAATACCCCTCTTGTTGACAATGTAGAGACCTTCCCTAACACCTCACAACTCTGCAATGATGATCGAACAGCTTCTCACATTAACAGCAAAGCCTACGACCCAATTGCCCGGATGCCCCCAGCTGCAGCATGCCCATTAGCCGCTATTGAGCCGTCCGTATTGAGCTTAAACCTATTGTGTCGAGGAGGTATCCAACTAATCCACTCCTTGTTGCAGAGGTTCCTCCCAACCTCTTTGCGGTTAGCAAGAATGATTTCCCTACTAAAATTCAGCGCCCATCTAGCCACCATGACCACCGACATCTCTTCTTTCTGATAGATGCGTCTGTACCGGGCCTTCCACAGGATCCAAATCGTGACAACAAACTTGCTTTTGTCTAGGTGGAAAACATCTGTGCAGAGACCACCCTTGTATCCCAATTTAAGCCAGTTGAACACATCTGAAGACCAGAAGTTTTGGATACTTTCCACCCCTGGTAGAACAATGCTCCACACTTCTTTGGCTGCAACACAATCTCTCAAGCAGTGAAGGGTCGTCTCCTTCAAACCTCTGCATAACAGACGGTCATCCTCCATAGTGAAATGCCTTTTTTTTCTTTCAACATTAGTCATGATCTTGTAGCTAGCCGCCAACCACAAGAAGAATTTCACCCTCTTTGGACCTCTATATTTCCTGAGCCAGCTCCAGTCTTCCTCCTCCTGAGAACCTCCATGTCGAAGGTAATGACAGAGCCTATAAGCTGCTGCGACTGAAAATTCTCTATCCCCACTTCCATGAGGAACACGTACACAGTTTTAGAGCATCTTTTTATTTTTTTAATTTTTTTTTCTATGAGGAACACGTACACACAGTTTGTTATATTTTGATTTTCTCAAAATTTTGGGATTTAATTTTAGACTTAGTATATGAGATCATATTGATATAAGGGATAAAAAATATTAGTACACTTGAAAAATGAGAAAACTAGCTAAAATTAGTTCTATTGCATCCCTACATTGAATTATCATTTATTTGTGAAGCAAACACTTATATCATACTGCAATAGACAGAGATGATAAATGTAAATGATTAGCTGATAATTTTAAATTTATTAGATACTCTTTTTTTTTTTTTTTTAAATCAAAGAGAATCAATTTCGGTTCATGTCGGATGATCCACCACATTATTTTAATTTTGCTTGTGATAGAGTATAGATTAAAATTGGGAGTAAGTGTCTCACAATTAATTTTGGTTCATGTGACGATGATCTATCATTGAAATTATTCACTTGTTCAGGCATTTGATGCTTCAGACATTTGATGGTTCAGACATTTAATGGAAATATTTAAAGTAGAGAAGAGAATTGCATATGGAATTCACTGACATAGAAAATGCATATAATAAGATTTTGAAAGACATAATATAGAGAGTGTTGAAGAAAGGGATTTTGTTGAAATAGATCTCATCAAAGGGGGGGATCGACCTTTGTTTGCTTATTTGAAATCATTTCACGCTATAGATCCCACCCCAAAAGCTACTCTTGACCTTGACTAAGAAAATTGTGACTTGTAAAGCATTTGATTTTGTGCCAAAGGAGATCCGCAATCTTTATGCAAAGAACCAACAACATTGTGATGCTTGGGGTAAACTTAATTGGGTTTGTTGGATTAAGTTTCAAATGATTAGACCGTTAAATTTTAAAATTTTTCATTCATTAGAAACCTCAAAAAATATTTTGAAAATTTGGATATGATGAAAAGGTCCAATCTTGAGTTGGGCTGAGGAGAGTTTTGACAGAGACTTTTTCTGAACTCAACAATTCTCAGTCCGAGCCCAACCAAATCCCTCCTTGGGTGCTTAACCCTACTTTTTATCGTCTAGATAGTTTTTCTCAAAAATTAAAATTTGGTGAGATTTATTTACTTTTTGCTATGCAAAATTTGGTGATATTTATAGGGAGAGCTTTTGGATTGCCCCTATAGCTCAGTGGTAGAGCGTCAGTCTTGTAAACTGAAGGTCTGTAGTTCGATCCTGCATGGGGGCAATAATTTTGAAATTCACAAGTTTAGTATTCTCTCATTATTTTAATTTCACTTGTTATGGAATATATGTTAAGATTTGAGATAAGTGTATCTTAGAATTAATTTCGTTCATTTCAAAATGATCAATCATATTATTATAATTTCGCTTGTGATGGAGTATAGATTGACATTGGAGATAAACGTATCTCAAAATCAATTTCAGTTAATGTCAGAATGATCTACCACCGAAACAATTCACTTATTCAAATATTTAATGGAAATGTTTAGAGTATAAAAGAGAAACTTAACATACGATATTCATTAATCCAAGAAAAGCATATAATAGGATTTTCAGAGGCATATTATAGTGAGCATTGATGGAAAAGGAGATTTTGTGAAAACATATCTCATCAAAGAAGAGAATCAACTCTCGTTTGCTTATTTGAAATCTTTTCTTGCTATAGATCACACCTCGAAACCTACCCTCGAACTTGATTATGAAAATTGTGTTTCTTTAAAGGTTCTCGTTTTGTGTCAAAGGAGATCCACAATCTTCACAGTAAAAATCAACATCATTGTGATGTTTGGTATAAACTTAATTGGCTTTGTTGGATTAAGGTTCAAATGTTTAGACCGTCAAATTTTAAAACTTTTAATTCATTAGAATCCTCAAAAAATATTTTGAAAGTTTGGATATGATGAAAAGACCCGATCTTTGAGTCGGTCGAGGTGAGTTTGGGCAAAGACTTTTCTTGAACTCAATAATACACGTGTTGAGCCTAACCAAATCTCTGCCCCCGGGTGTTGAACTCTACTTTTTATTGTCTAAATTTTCTTCGCAAAAATTAAAATTTGGTGAGATTTATTTATTTTTTGCTAGGCATAGATTGATGATATATATAGGGGGAGTTTTTGGATAGCCCCTATAGATCTGTGGTAGAGTGTCAGTCTTGTAAATTAAAGGTCTGTAGTTCGATTCTATATGGGGCAATATTTTTGAAATTCACCGATTCAGTATTCTTTGATTATTACAATTACCCATATGATGGAACATAAATTGAAATTGGAGGTAAGTGTCTTGAAAATCAATTTCAGTTCATGTTAGAATGATTGCTTGTGATGGAGCATGGATTGAAATTTTAGATAAGTGTGTCATAATCAATTTCGTTTCATGTTAAGAAGATATACCATATAATTTTAATTTCACTTGTCATGGAACATAAATTGAGATTGTAAGTGTATCTTATAATCAATTTTAGTCCATGTGACGATGATTCTGTTATTCATCACAAACGAGAGACTTGCATCAAGTATTCATTGACCTAGAAAATATATATGATGTATATGATGGGTTCTCAGAGACATACTATAGTGGGTGTTGACGATGAAGAGAATCTTGTTGAAATATATCTCATCAAACATGGGGATCAATCTTTGTTTGCTTGTTTGAAATCAATTCACGCTATAGATCTTAGCTTGGAAGCTACTCCTGACCTTGATTAAGAAAATTGTGATTTTTAAAGCATATGATTTTGTGTCAAAGGAGATCCACAATCTTCATGCAAAAAATCAACAGCATTGGGATGCTTGGTGTAAATTTAATTAGGCTTGTTGGATTAAGCTTCAAATGATTAAGCCGTCAAATTTTAAATTTTTTCATTCATTAGAAACGTCAAAAAATATTTTGAAAATTTGGATATGATGAAAAGGCACAATCTTTGGGTCGGGTTGAGGAGAATTTGGACAAAGACTTTTTTGAACTCAACAATACCTGGGATGAGCCCAACCCTATCCCTCCTCAGGTGCTTAACGCTACTTTTTTATCTAAATATTTTTTCTCAAAAATTAAAATTTGGTAAGATTTATTTACTTTTTGCTAGGCAAAGTTTGATGATATATATAGGGGGAGCTTTTGGATAGCCTCTATAGCTCAGTGGTAGAGCGTCAGTCTTGTAAACTGAAGGTCTGTAGTTCGATCCTGCATGGGGGCAATATTTTCAAAATTCACAAGTTTAATATTCTCTCATTATTTTAATTTTACTTGTGATGGAGTATTGATTAAGATTTGAGATAAGTGTGTTTCAGAATCAATTTTGATTCAGGTCAGGGTGATCCACCACATTATTTAAATTTCACATGTGATGGAGTAGAGATTGAGATTGAAGGTAAATATATCTCAGAATCAATTTGTGTTCATATCAGAATGATTTACTATCGAAACAATTCATTTATTCAAATATTTGATGGAGATGTTTAGAACATAAACAAGAGACTTATATACGATATTTATTGATCTAGAAAAAATATATCATAGGGTTTTCATAGACATACTGTGATGGATGTTGATGGAAAAAGGGATTTTGTGGAAACATATCTTATCAAATAAGAGGATCAACCCTCGTTTGCTATTTTGAAATCTTTTGACAGTATAGATCACATCTCGAAACCTACCCTTATACTTTATTATGAAAATTGTGTTTTTCAAAACTTCTGGTTTTTTTGTCAAAGGAGATCCAGAATCTTCACACAAAATATCAGCATCATTGTGATGCTTGGTGTAAACTTAATTGAGCATGTTGGATTAAACTCGTCAAATTTTAAACAAATTCATTTATTAGAATCCTCAAAAAATATTTTTAAAGTATACATATGATAAAAAGATCCAAGCTTTGAGTCGGGCTAAGTGAGTTTGGGCAAAGACTTTTTTAGAACTCAACAATACACAGCCTCAGCCCAACCAAATCTTTGCCCCAGGGTGTTTAACTCTATTTTTTATCGTCTAAATTTTCTTCTCAAAAATTAAAATTTGGTGAGATTTATTCTTTTTTTGCTAGGCAAAGTTTGGTGATATATATAGGGGGAGCGTTTGGATAGCTCCTATAGCTCAGTAATAGAGCGTCAATTTTGTAAACTGAAGCTTTGTAGTTCGATACTACACGTGGGCAATATTTTCAAAAATTTTCGCATCAATATTCTTTGATTATTTTAATTTCCCATGTGATAAAATATAGATTGGAATCGGAGATAAGTATGTCCTAAAATCAATTTCGGTTCATGTTAGGATTCACCGCATTATTTTAATTTCACTTGTGATAGAGTATAGATTGAGATTGAAGATAAGTGTGTTTCAAAATCAATTTTAATTCATGTCAGGATGATCTACCATATTATTTTAATTTCAATTGTGATGGAGTATAAATTGATATTGGGGGTAAGTATATCTCAAAATCAATTTCGGTTCATATCAGAATGATCCGTTATCGAAATAATTCACTTAAATATTTGATGGAGATATTTAGAGCAGAAAATAGAGACTTGCATATGATACTTATTGGCGTAAAGAATTATATGATAGGGTTCTCAAAAACATAATGTGATAGACATTGATGAAAAAGATTAATGAAGAGGATCAACCCTCATTTGTTTATTTGAAATCTTTCCACACTATAGACCACACCTCGTAGCCTACACTTGAACTTGATTATGAAAATTGTGGTTTTTAAAGCTTCTGGTTTTGTGTCGAAGGAGATCTACAATCTTCACACAAAAAATCAACATCATTATGGTGCTCGGTGTAAACTTAATTGGCCTTGTAGGATTAAGTTTCAAATGTTTAGACCGTTAAATTTTTAAATTTTTCATTCATTAAAATCCTCATAAAATATTTTGAAAATTTGGATAAGATGAAAAGGCCGGATCTTTGAGTTAGGCTGAAGTGAGTTTGGGGAAAATTTTTTCTTGAACTCCCCAATACACGGCTTGGGCCCAACCGAATCTCTGCCCCGGGTGCTTAATTCTATTTTTTATCGTCTAATTTTTCTTCTTAAAAATTAAAATTTGGTGAGATTTATTTATTTTTTGCTAGGCAAAGTTTAGTGATATATATAGGGAAGCTTTTGGATAGCCCCTATATCTCAGTGGTAGAGTGTCAGTCTTGTAAACTGAAAGTCTGTAGTTCGATCCTGCATGGGGGCAATATTTTCAAAATTCACTAGTTCAATATTTTCTGTATTTTAATTTCTCTTGTAATGGAGTATAAATTGAGATTAGAAATAAATATATTTTAAAATCAATTTTGGTTTATGTCAGGATAATCGACCATATTATTTTAATTTCGTTTGTATAGCAAATATTGAAATTGGAGGTAAATGTATTTCAAAATCAATTTCAATTCATGTTAGGATGATCAACCACATTATTTGAATTTTGCTTGTGATGGAGTACAGATTGAGATTAATGACAAATGTGTCTCACAATCTGTTGGATTTATATGCACATACACATGCGGAAGCGTACAAAATTTTCGGAATCATAAAAAATTAGGGTTTTCGGGTATACCTTAAAGAGTAGATCGTAAAAATCCAGGGAACCACGAATCTCGATCCAACGACCTCACCGTCGGGATGATAACCACGAAACTCGAGCTATCACCGCAGCACCACAATACCGCAATCGAAATCCGATGACAAATACGAAACAAATTTTCTACACAGAATTTTTTTTAGTGCTCTCTCTCAAGGGGACAGTATTCTCTCTATTTTCTCAAATGTACCTCTACACACTTGTTTCTTTTTTGTTAGTGATCCCTAGGGTTTGTCCTAGTTTCCATATTCTTCCGTCACCACACATGGTAGGAAATTTAAATCCCATCAGTTACCATTTGTGAATATGGAAAGTGAAAAAATTTCCATTTTTTAAACATGAAAAGATGCCCTACGTGGGCATTTATTCATTCATTTCCCACTTGCATATGAAGGCATTTTCATCTGTCACGAGATCACAACTCATGCGATCTCCTATATCACCCTACTGGATTTTCATAGTAGATTGGGTGTCGTGTGACTAGTGAGTATACCTGTAAATAAAGACTTCTCGATGCACCTGTTAGGATGTTCGAGAAGTTGCCATTAATAAAAAAATATCTCACTGTACCCTAGACTCAACACAATTACATTCTTCGATCCACTTTCCTCATCGAAAGTGATCCCCATTATATACTCGAATGTGTATTCACTATTACGTTCGTATCCCAACGTGAATATACGTAACAGTCCTGTCGGTGAATACAACACAAAGATATAATATAGATTGGTCTTCCTTTCTCAAACTCGAATCCATCGGCCTCAATTCAGCTGCTTTCTTAAACCTGTCCCTTAAACCTCAATTTATCTTCCGGACCATAAGTAAACAGACTAAAGTAGTAAACACTGAATTAAGATTTCTAGAGACAATCGAAAGTAAAATAAGGGTATCAGAGATCCCACCCAATGGATCTCGGGTCTCACACAGTGGGAACGGGGATCATGACTAGATCATCGTCTCATGTAATTGCTCCCACTATCCCTAGTCGTCTATCATATGCGGTATGAAACGCGTGTCACAGTGTTAATTCCTCATTTCTCAGAAAGACATATGTTAGATTTTTCTAATACTGTGCAGATATGGGACTCAGTTTACACATAAAACTCTATCCAGAAATCTCAAAGAGAGTATCTTAGAGACAATATCACTATCGTAGGTGATATCCGAGATTTCAAACCTGGCTATTCACAAGTAACATGGATGTGGGTATTTTCATGTCGGTCATATCCCAAATGACCTCATTCTGAACACGTATCAGGGCGACTTTTGTTCTAGCTGGGCCACTCTCAATACCTCTTACGACTAAAAACCGTCCCATCTCCGCTCATTCAGAGCTGGAGGTGGTCGCTCGTGTGAGAGAGTCGACCTTGTCTGCCTGATATATATTTTATCACATCAAAAAAATATACATGATATAAATAAGTGCATTATTTAAGGCAAAATAATTCTAAGTGTGACCGAATAATGCACAAAATCATATATAAATATAATAAGTATCACATCGTCAATTTAGTACAATGAGAAAAGTGAAAATATTCCCAAACCCAATAACTCTCTATGTGCTATAAATGAGTCTTTAGTAATGGATTTGGTGAAGGGGTCAGCCACCATGCTATGTGTCGAGATGTACTTGACGGTCACTTCACCCTTTTTGATGATGTCTTTAATAAAATTATATCTGGTGTCGATGTGTTTGGTCCTACTATGATACTTAGGGTCTCGAGTGTAGGTGATAAAAGCCTATTTATCACAGTAGATTATCTCTGGTCTCTCACTATCAGCCACAATCCCTAAGTCATCTAATAGTCTCCGGAGCCAAACACTTTTCTGAACTACGACTGAGCAAACCACGAACTCAGCCTCTATCGTAGATAAAGCTACACAGGTCTGCTTCTTGCTGCTCTAAGAAATGACATCACCATTGAGCAAAAAGGCAAAACCTGATGTCGATTTGGGTTTATCTAGATCATCGCCCCAGTCGACGTCTGAATATCCTATGAGGCGCAAATCACCTCTCCCATAGCACAAGGAGTAGTTCGCAGTTCCCTTGAGATATCTAAAAATCTTTTTTACTGCTCTCCAGTGACCCCTTCCAGGATTTGATTGATATCTATTCACCCAACCGACTGCATAACATATGTCTGGTCGTGTACACAATATCGTGTACATCAGACTTCCCACTGCGCTGGAATAAGGGATTTTACGCATCTCCCTTATTTATTCCTGAGTTTTCGGGCACATCTCAAGACTCAGGCCATCATACTTGGTGATTGGAGAATTAATGAGATTACAATCACTCATCCCAAAGCGCTTGAGGATTTTCTTAATGTAGGTCTCTTTTGAAAGAGCCAACATTCTTTTCGATCGATCTCTCTGGATCTTAACTCCAATGATGAACTCAGCTTCACCCATGTCTTTCATGTCGAAGCTTGATGACAACCACGTCTTGATCGTCATCAGATACTAAATGTTGTTCCCAACCAACATTATATCATCCACATATAGGGATAGGACCACAAAAGAGTCATTAAATCGTATTAGATAAACACAATGATCCTCTTCGATCATTGTAAAACCATAAAATATCACATTTTCGTGAAATCTTAGGTACCACCACCTGGATGATTGATTTAGGCCATATATCGACTTCCAAAGTCGACAGACCTTATCTTCATGACCTACTAGAATGAATTCAGAGGGCTGCTCCATGTAGATCTCCTCATCTAGGTTTTTGTTAAGGAAAGCGGTCTTTACATCCATCTGATACAACTCTAAATCCATGCTTGCGATTATCGCCAAGAGTAAACGGATCGATGTAAATTTGACAACGGGGGATAAAGTTTTCTCGTAGTTAATGCTCTTTGTCTGTGTGTAACATTTGGCTACTAGACGGGTTTTGAATCTCTCCACCGATCCGTCGGCCTTTCTTTTGATTTTGAGAACCTACTTGTTCCCTATGGCCCTTCTGTTCTCAAGTAGGTCAATTAGATCCTAGACCCTGTTGACCCTCATTGATTCCATCTCCTCTTTCATGGTCTCTAGCCATTGGTCCTTCATAGGACTCTGGAGAGCTTTTTCAAAGGTCTGAGGTTCCTCATCATTCTAGGGAATCACGATGAGGATCTCATCCTCTATTGAAAAATGACGTCGGGGTACATATCCCCGACTACTCCTACGAGGAGGAGGAGTCTTCTCACCTCGAGATGGGTCACTCCCACTAGGACCAAGATCCTTTTCAGGCTCTTGGGTCCCACCGTTGGGCTCAATTGGGCCGTTAGGTTCACCCATCTCATAAAAAATGAAATCCTGATCGATTTCACCTCTCTTAGGAAAATCATTTTCCATGAATGTAGTATTACGAGATTCGATCTCGGAAACCGTGTCATCCGTATGTTCATCTAGGAACACATGCCCCTTAGAATGTTCGGAGTACGTTACGAAAATACATTTCTTTTCTCGCGGGCCAAACTTGTCGTGTGGATACGAGAAATCGTGAACGTATGCAGCATAACCCCATGGTCTCAAATGGCTAAGATCAGGATGCCTCCTTGTCCAAAGCTCGTATGGTGTACTGACTACAGATTTAGTTGGAACACGGTTAAGAACGTAGGCAGCAGTCAACAATGCATCTCCCCAGTAGAAGATTGTCAAATTGGCTTACGCCATCTTCGATCTCACCATCTCCAACAGAGTCCTGTTCCTTCTCTCGGCTACCCCGTTCTGCTAGGGAGTAGCAAGAACAGTCAACTGTCTCGTAATACCCTTCTCGAAATAGAGCTCTTTAAACTTCTCAGACAAATACTCGTATCCTCGATCGGTTCTAAGAGTTTTAACTCTTAAATCTAACTGGTTTTCTACCTCGCTGATAAACCTCCTGAAACAATCTAATGCTTTAGACTTGTGCGAGATTAGGTAGACGTAACCGAAATGCGTGTAATCATCTATGAATGTAATGAAATACGTGGTTCCGTTTCGAACTCTCACATTCATAAGCCCATAAATATTGGAGTGGATCAATTGCAATGAGGTCCCAGCCCTTATTGCCTTTCTAAATGGTTTCCTCGTCGCCTTACCGGTTAGGCAAAACTCACATAGGGGCAACTCGATCTGGGTTAGCGGGCCCAACAAGCCACTCGTAGATAACCGATTCATTTTCTCTTGCCCTATGTGGTCAACTCTATCATGCCAAATAGAAATATTATCAACTACGCTATCAGATGTATACGCAATAGAAAACAAATTAGAAATTTTATTAAAGGAAACCAAATCCAACACATAAAATTCATCATGGACTAAACCAGTACATAAAATAGAGTTATCGTAGATGACAGAAATACTCAAATTTTTTAAAATGACAGAGTATCCTAAACGATATAAACAAAAGACAAATATGAGATTCCATCGAATTTCGGAAGCATACAGCACATCATGCAGATATAGGACTTGGTTACTTGGCAGCATTAGCTTGCATGTACCAATCCCCTTCACAACCACAAATGCTCCGTTCCCCACGTACAGTCTCCTCACTTGGGGACTCAATCGGCGGAACTCCACATTTGCGCTCCTATCTCATGCTATATGGTCGGTGGCTCTTGAGTCTACAATCCACAAAGGAGAAAAGTTAGTAAGCATCACAGTGGATGAAACATAACTCACACCATGTAAAGAAGAAGGACATACTTTTCGCTCACCACACTCGCAAGCGAAATGCCCAGATTTGCCACAAACGTAGTATCGGACTCTGCTCTTGTCAAGCTCTTTTTTCTTGCGTTTCTGCCCTCTGTCCTCGGTCTTCGTTGATAGCTTCCTTTTAGCCTGGCTAGGTTTCTTGTCATACTTGCGCCATTTACACTTGACGCCCTTGGAGCCTTTACTCGACTTCGCCACATAGGCATGACCGGAAACCGACCTAACCACCTCCTGACGCTCCTCCTCGAGCTCACAATGCCTACGCACGTCCATGAAAGTACGAATACTCTCAGTATGCGTGAGATAGGTCTTCACCACATCCTAGGAGTCAGGCAAGGACTGGATCACTCCCAATACCTAAAACTCATCAGACATCGGCTCCCCCATGTTTTTTAGAGAAGCGATCATACTTGACATATGCATCAAATGCTGCTTCATAATATGATCGAATCTCTTTTTATAGGTGATAAATTTATAGGTTAGTATTCTCAGCTTATGAGCTGACCGGGAGCCAAGGTGCTCTTTCAGAGCACTCCAAACCGACATCGCAGTAGGATACTGCTCGTACACCGGAATCAGATCATCGTGCATGCTACTAAGGATGATGACCTTAGCTTGGCCATCCTTCTTCTTTCATGCACGATATGCCTCCTCATCCAGTTTCGCCTGAGATGTATCACCCACCCCGGGGTCTGTCATTTCGTGTAGTAGAATCTCCGCTAGGTCTTGCTTCTCGAAGACAAATTGAACTTTACGGTAGCAAATCTCATAGTTGTTACTGTTCAACTTGTCTTCTTTAACGAGATTAATTACGAGACTTTTTGTTACAGCCATAGTCTCTGTCATACAGAAAGAAAGAGACGTCAGTGATTAATAATGCTTATTCTCACAATTTCGTGCACCCTACGAATTAACAATCCAAAATGAATCGAGTATTGACCCCAAAGTGAGCGTATGAGTCAACGGACACTATACACCACCACCCGAGATCTCATCTCACCATTCGTACTTTAATTCGGTGCACAAAATCCCACAAATAGTCATAAATATACACATAGGACCCAAAAAATTGAAAAAATTCAATTTTGGATGACCTGACGCGCCGTCGGGGTCCTCACGTGCCACCGCGCTTCGGCGACGCGTTTGTAGGCCCTGTCACGTGCCTCCATGCGGCGGCAGGACCTTGGTTCACGCGCCAGATGCGCTGGGCGCCTACACGCGCTGCCACGCGCCCGGCGCGGCTCGGCTCATGCGCGCCTAATCGCGGCGCGCATCTCGCGCGCCTTCACGCGCGGAGCCGAGTCAGCTGGGTTGGTAACCGGTCGGTCAACAGGTCATGGTTGACCCGACTTGCGGTAAACGGGTCGGGGGTCCGACCCGAGACGTGTTGGTTCATGGGTCGGATCTTGACCTGCTCCGACCCGCTCCGGTCCCAGACCGGCTCACGCGCCTTGCTCGCGCGTGAGGTCCACACGCCCACCAGTTGCTGCTGCACGCGCCTCTGCGCGCGTGTCCTGCACGCGACTGCGGGTTTGGATCTCTTCTTTTTTACCCAACGGGTGTGCAACCGGGTTTTTCGTCCCGATTCTCCGAAAACCCATTTCCGGCTAATTTTTTACGGCGATTTCTGCCAGAAAATATATTTGGACTTCTCAAAAATATTCCAAACTCATTTTTTGAAAGATTCAAGCTCTAAACATGGCGAATCAAATATTCAAGTTTTAGCCCTCCATGACTTTGACGGAAAACCCAGTTTTCGGCAACCACTAAATGCAAAATGCATGTCAAATCGTAGATCAATGCACATGGAATACAAATATGCCATTTATTTAGATCAAAAATCCCTCTACACGGATAAATCTAGATTTTTAAGTTTTGGGTCCAATTTTAATTTCAATTTTTACGGCTAAAACGTACTCCAAAAATTCAAAAAAAAAAATATTTAAAACCTACGTGACATTGGTAACGTCACGGTATACTCGGATTCACGAAACTCATCCGTGATCCGAAACCCATTTTTGTAACCTCATATTTTTTATACTCGAAAATATGTCGAAAATTGTCTAATAAATCCAACCTTACTCTCTGATACCAATTTTGGATTTATATGCACATACACATGTGGAAACGTGCAAAATTTTCAGAATCATAAAAGATTAGGGTTTTCAGGCATACCTTAAAGAGTAGATCGTAAAAATCCAGAGAGCCATGAATCTCGATCCAACGACCTCGCCGTCGGGATGATAACCACGAAACTCGAGCTATCACCGCAGCACCACAACACCGCAATCGAAATCCGGTGACAAATACGAGATAAATTCTCTACACAGAATTTTCTTTAGTGTTCTCTCTCAAGGGGATATTATTCTCTATTTTTTCAAATGTGCCTCTACACACTTGTTTTTTTTTGTTAGTGATCCCTAGGGTTTGCATTAGTTTCCATATTCTTCCGTCACCACACATGGTAGGAAATTCAAATCCCATCAGTTACCATTTGTGAATATGGAAAGTGAAAAAATTCTAAGTTTCCAAACATGGAAAGATACCCCACGTAGACATTTATTCATTCACAATCAAATTTGATTTATTCCATGATGATCTTCTATCGAAACTATTCACCTGTTCAAATATTTGATAAAAACATTTAGAGTATAAGGGAGAGACTTGTGTATGATATTGATTGATGTAAAAAATACATATGATAGGGTTTCGAGAGACATACTGTAGTTGGCGTAGATGACAAATGGGACCTTGTTGAAATAGATCACATCAGAGAAGGGGACCAACCTTCATTTGCTTATTTGAAATCTTTTGGCGCTATAGATCCCAGCTCGAAACCTGCTCTGGACCTTGATTAAGAAAATTGTGCGTTTTAAAGCTTCTGGTTTTGTGTCAAAGGACATCCTCAATCTTCATGCAAAAAAGCAACAGCATTGTGATGCTTGGTGTACCCTTAATTGGACTTGTTGGATTAAGTTTCAAATATTTAGTATGTTATTTTTTAATTCTTTTTTTTTATTTATTAGAAACCTCAAAAAATATTTTGAAAATTTGGATATGATGGATGGGCCCAATCTTTGAGTTTGGCTGAGACGAGTTTGGGCAAAGACTTTTCTTGAACTCTACAATACTCACAGCCCGATCCCAACCAGATCCCTCCCCCGGGTGCTTTACATTTTATCCTCTAAATATTTTTTTCTCAAATATTAAAATTTGGTGAGATTTATTTACTTTTTGCTAGACAATGTTTGATGATATATATAGGGGGACCTTTTGGATAGCCCCTATAGCTCAATGCTAGGATGTCGATTTTGTAAACTGAAGGTGACACTGAAAAACATATAATAGAATTTTTATAGACATATTTTAGTAGATGTTGACGAAGAAAGAAATCTCGTTAAAATAAATCTCATAAAAAATGGGGATCATCCCTCGTTTTCTTATTTGAAATCTTTTCGGGCTATATATCCCATCTTGAAACCTACCTTTGAACTTGATGATGAAATTATGTTTTTTAAATTTTCTGGTTTTGTGTCAAAGGAGAACCACAATCTTCATGCAAAAGCCCAACAGCATTGTGATGCTTGGTGTAAAGCTAAATTTGTTTGAGTTCACAAGGCAAATATAGCTAATAAATTATTTCTTAAAAAATATTTTATCCTTTACCTATGGTGCCACATTAAATTCCATGTGTAACATTAACTTCATATTTCATATTTGGTTTGCCCAACATAGGTTAGACATATTAAAGGTTGGATCATTTTTTCCCCTTAATTGCTAATAATATCACTAACCTCTCCTTGTATGGTCAACATGAGAATTCATTTATGGTGTCATCAAATTTAATCCAAACTAACAATAATAATTTAATTAGACAAATACAATAATTTAGTTGAAAAAACCCAAAAGTTTTATGGAGTTGTTTTTTTTTTTCTTTTTTTGTTTTTGTCAAATTAACTATTAGAAGTTGAATTACTTTAATTCTATTTCATGTGAAAGTAATTTTTTAGACTAAGGTGGATTTATTTATCTATTGTGGCTAATGAAATAACACACTTGTCATCACAAAATCCTAGTTATATTGTTGAAAAATAAAATAATATTAATTTAATATTTAATATAATTTTTTTCTAATTAAAGGAATTTGACTTATTATATCAATATTATTTTTGAATTTGTTTTTTGGGCACATGAATAAAAAATATTATCTAAAATTTACCAAATAATGCTTTGTTACTTCACACGAATAATATTAGTTAAATAAATAATCAAGTTTAAATAAACTAAACAAAATAAGATGACATATGCACACCTAAGTTGCATAGAAATAAAAATAGATACGAAATGATACGAAAAAATGATATTTTATATGAATATAGGTAACAAAAATGTGTCAAATGCGTAAATATAAAATATATAAAGATTTTTATATAAATATTAATTATTTTATAAAAATAAATCTAAAATGATTAAATATATAACTATTAATCATAAAATAAATAACATAAAAAATAAAAAATTACGTAGAAATAAATAAATAATTTATTAAATATAACAAATATGTAAATATTAAAAATATAAATATTTTTGTGTCAATATTAATTAATTTAGCATATTAAATTTTTTTGGAAACAGAAAATGTTTCGAAAACTGGGAATACTAATGTTGAGCAATTTCTGTGTATCATAAGTTCACACTAACATTAACATGCGAGTTTTAAGCTCATCGAGGATCAATGACCCCACAAATTGAACCACGAAATGCTTCAAACCCTCATTTGGTTCTTCCCTTTTTTTTGTAACACGAAATTAGAACCAAAGAAAAATTGTCCGCTTGCCGATGATGACCACTGTTGCAAACTCTTATACCACCCTACTGCAGCGGCAGTGGTGAGAGATAGAGAAGGACCGGAGATTCTCTCCAAGTGAGAAAGTTTTCTCACATTGCATGTTAATGGTGCTATGAGAGAGGTCAAACAAGAAACTCTACATGTTTGTTTGGATCTAAACTTAGATCCACAAGTTTGGATCTATAATTCATACGTGAAAAAGACACCAACAATCTAATCACAGAAATGCCATCATCATTATTCTTACAATGTTATGTCCACATCACATTCTCAAACCTTTCAATCAAACGGGGGGCATAGAGAGTTTGGGGTAGGCCTGTTATGATATCCGGGACACTACCCGGTCAAAGCTCGAGTTCGAGCTCAGTCAACTCGAGCTCGGGTTGAGGTCGAGCTCGGGTTGAGCTCTAGCTCATGAGTCCTGCCTCGAGCTAGAGCTCGAGCCCATGTTCAATCAAACTCGAAACTCGTCGAGCTACCCGGATGCCATTTTTCCTTTCATTTATCCTAACCTCACCCTCATCCATTATCATTTCCTACTTCCCAGTCACAGAAGGTCTCCTTCTCCCTCACCATGGCGATCGGTCTTGGTCTCCTTCTCTCACCATCGCGATCCTCTCACCATCGCAGAAGGTCTCTTTCTCCCTCACCATGGCGATTGGTCTCGGTTTTCTTCTCTCACCACAGCGATCGAAGGTCTTTTCCCACCCTAGTAGCCATCGATTGAAGGTCTTTTCCCAGCTGAGCCTGCGATCTCCTTCTCCTCTCACTATCGCGATCAATCGGAGGTCTGATCTCCTTCTCTCTCTCTCTCTCTCTCTCTCTCTGTGTTTAAGGTTTTGCCTGCTTTCCCCATCAAGCTTTGGGGTGATCCATTTTGGTTTCGGGCTCGGGCTCGATCCTAATATTGTCCGGCAACACTCAAGCTCGAGCTCCTCGATGACATTTCGATTCGAGTTCGAGCTCTAGAATTACAGACTCGACAAGCTCGAGCTCGAGCTAGAGCTCATCTACTGGAGACTCAAGCCGAGCTTGGGTATTGTGATACCCGATCTCGACTCAGGTGTCATAACAAGGCTAGTTTGGGGACATCAATATCATCAATATTTGGGGACATTAAGCAAGATAGAAAGCAAAAGGAGATAGAAAACATGAACTTTCTGCATTGAATTGGAGGGGTTTTTTTCTTTGATTATTTTGGACATACAGGAGATGGGTATTAATACATCTAAGAAGTTTTGATTGAATTTATACTTGTTGCAAAAGATTAGGCGTGAAGGTGTTGGTTTAACAAAATGTACCAATTGTTCTAGGTTTTTTCTTCTCATTAGGGAAACTTTGAATTTATACTTATTGGGAGATGAGAAATTCTCTCTCTCTCTCTCTCTCTCTCTCTCTCTCTCTATATATATATATATATATATATTAAAAATAAGACAAAAATAATTAAATCCTTGATTCATAAATATAATTTGAATTTTAATAAACAATATATAATTGTAAGATATAACTATAATTATAGTTTAAAAATATATTATGAGACAAAAAACTATAATTAAACAATAAATATAGTTTATCTAATTCTTTTAATATAGTTTTCAATATATATATATATAAATAGAGCCTCTGATCTACATAAATAGGTAGCAGACAATATTTTTATCATTGAATTATAGTTTTTTGTCTCATTTATAATTTTAAAGTATAATTAAATCTTTAATTAAAAATGAGACAAAATTAATATATATATTGTTTAATATATAGATTAAAATTAATACATATTTTTTTTGAGATTTTAAATATAATATATTTAGTAAAATATATATTTATTTCAAAATATATTTATATATCTCACGGATTTAAAATTAATATATATATATTTATTTTAAAAATTAATTATATATATTTTTAATTATTATTAAAAAACCAATAATTTGACCATATTGATTCATGGTTGAACCGGTTGAATCGTAATTTTAAATTTTACGGAATAATATACGATAATATTAACTATGACACTCTAACCAAAATCAAAACCCTAATGAAAGTCGTACCGTTATTTTAGATTAATTCTACTTTTAAATTCTTTTCAATTTTAGTTCAATTTGGTGGATAATAAAATTCAACTAACCTTCTTTTATTAAAACAAATTTTAGTTAGCTATATTTGATTATTAAAAGGAATATTTTAGTTGGTTCATAAATTAAATTCTCACTTCTTTTTTGAAATTTCAACCCTAGATAAGGTTTTAATTCCCTTTTTGATATAGGAACCTAAGCTTGAACCTAAAATCACAATTTTGATTCCTTTTTTTCTGTGTATACCGACAGGTATTTGAATTCATATTATGAGTAATTCGGTTTAACTGTTGTCGAGTCCAATTTAGGAGGGAGATCTCATAATATAATTTTTTTCATTTTCAAGTTTTGAATCCGAAATCTGATTAAGAAATCTAGTACTTTTATCCATTAAACCGATCATCCGTCGATAAAATTTTGATTCAATTAATAATTGAGAATCAAGACACTTTAGATTTCTTTTTTTTTTTTTTGGTGGAGAGACACTTTAGATTTCATTTGTGAACAAAGTGCCTAACGGATAGGATTGGCAATTGGGCCGGGTTGGCCGAAGCTCGACCCATTTGGAAGGGCCAAACTCAACCCATTTTAGGGTTGGGCCGAGCTCTAGTCCATAAATTTGACCCGTTTTAATTATGAGCCGAGTTTGGATACCGTGGGCTAGTTATAGGATCAACATGTTTAAAATCAAATATTTTTTTGTCTTTTTAAAAAATATTGTAATTTTGATGGTAATTTTGATAAATTGAATATATTAATCTTGAAATAATTTTTTAATATTTTATGATATTATTATTGTTAATTTCATTATAACGTGAAATTTTTAGTTTGGTATGGTAGTATTTGTTTTGTATTTTATTTTGGATGATTAATATATTTTTATTTTATATTTATTATACTATAAAATGAGTTAAAATATGAAAAATAAAATTTCTGATTTGGGTTTGAGTTTGGCCCGAAACAAACCCGTAACGTTTTTAATTTTTTGGGTCGAATTTGAGTTTTGATTTTTTGAATTTTCTTAAATTGAGTTCGGACTAATTTTTAACGGCTCGACTGGTTTATAAAAGCCTGGCTTAGGGGTCTCCATTACCAACCCTACCAAAGGGTACTCTCTCTCTCTCTCTCTCTCTCTCTCTCGAAATTGGTATCCATAAATGACAAAGTTTCGATTGGAACAAAAGCTACGAATAATACATAACACTCTATTAAACATTAAAATATCCTAAAAATGCATAACAGGTTACAAGAGAAAAAGGAGAGAGAAGATACGATAACAAAAGGAATATATTAGTGAAAGATATTTACAAAAAGTTTTTGTAGCTGATAATTTTGTTCTATTATGATTATTTACTTTTTTTTTTTAAAACGGAGAAGGAAACCATTTAGACTACTTATTTATATATATATATTTATATAGCAATTTCATTTTCATAGGATACCAATCTTCCGTAAGTATAGCAACAGGACATTAGATCCCCATAATTAAGGTTTCGAATTTAAATTCCAATTTCTTAATAGGTCCCATAGTGTTCAGTCAGATTAGTCAGATAAAATCTAAATATCAATCGGTGAAAAAAAAAATTTTGGTGGGATATGACTATACTAAATATTATGTTACCAAAATACTGAGTATTGTGAGAATATTATATTTCTATAATTACATTAACAATAGTTTAATTGATTCAACCAGCGGATATGGATGGGGTAGTATATCTCAATTGGACTTGATATAAATAGAGCAAAAAGGTGAGTGTGAATTTTTTTTTTATTTTTAATTTATTTTTTATACTCTGTTGTAAGTTACTTGTCACCATCGGCATTCGGGGTTTGGATCAACTAATTTAACTGAGTATTGTGGGACCCATTAAGGATTGAAACTCTCAATTTTTATAGTTCAAATTTGAGACCTATAATTAAGGGGATCTAACGTTTGACCTCTACAACTATAGGAGATTGGTTTTCATATGAGAGTGTGTCATCCCAAAGGGTACAAATATTTGTAGTTAATAAAGAAGATTATTTCTATGTTAAGGTTGGGTAGCACACGAATCATGAAAATCATATTTGATATATAAAAATCATTATATACCAAAAAGTTAATTTCTGAGGGCTACAATACACAACTTATTAATCACTCAAAGCACATTTTTTTGATCCTTCAAAGGCATATGTAACATAAAATACAGCCTTCCAGTTATTATTATAACCCTCCAGAGAAATGCAAGATCATGAACATCAAATTGGGAAGGCCTCAATAATAGATTGTAAAGTTGGAATTTGAATGATATTGTAGCGAGGAAATCCTCCTTCCTCCAACAGTTTCTTCCATTCCCCCTCTGTTCTCTCTCTTCCGCCGGGAGTTTGCGCAAGCATCACCAAATCAAGGGCCAAGTTGGTGTCATCAAAAGGGCCATCGCCGTCCGGCCGCAAAACAGCCTCAACTATAATAATTTTTCCTCTTTTTTCAGGAATTGCCTCGCGACATTTTTTGAGTATTTTCACACAATCTCGGTCACTCCAATCATGCATTACACCCTGCGCTCATAAAGAATTAATAACAAATTGCGATTCTATTAGCCAACTAATTGATTAGTCAAAAGTGCCCATGATCTCTCATTCAGGACAATGTTGGGTTGAGTTTCAATCGGATTAAATAAAATAATAATATTATATGAATTAAATAAGTTATTTTTTTTACTAGGTTTATCGATTCTAATTGAATTTGGTTTGAGTTAACTGTCGTACTCATTGACAAACTCTCTCAACGTGTTTTTTCTATCCCGAGAGTCAGAATTGAGAGCTTGATTAAAAAAATTTAGTGTTATTACTATTTGACCCGGTGTCCTTACTGTTAAACAAGGTTAAATAAATTATATATTAGATTATATTCATTTCGGTAATCTTACCTTCATAAAGATGGCATCAGCTTTTGGAATGGTATCGAACATGTCACCGCCCACGTGGGACACTCCTTCATGTGCCGGAGCTGCGGGGACGACATGTGGCAAGTCAAAGTTGAAACACTTTACGTGTTTGAAAGTCTTTGCCACCAGGGCCATAGCCCAACCAGACCCACCACCAACATCTACCAGCGATTCGACGCCGGCGAACCCATCTTTATATCCTCCGATCACGGCGTCCATCACGTTCTTAGTGATACTAGTCATTGCATCATTCATGACTTCATTGAACTCAGGATTTGTAGACGCCAAATCCCAAATCATACCCCCGTGAGCCTTCTCGAAAGCCAAGCCACCTTCTTTCACGCATCGGCTCAACAAATGCCACGAAGACATAATCCATGGATGGTTCTGCAATAGAAGCAACGGTGCAAAGCTCCGCTCGTTGGCGTGCACGAGCCATCTCGATGAGTTAGTCAACCCGTAGAGCGTTTCTCCACCGTCCGATGGATTTTGTGAGGTGAAAATCTTCTTACGGACTAGGAGCCGCATGATGCGCGCGAGACAGTTGACATCAATTTGATAGCCAGGAGACTCTATTTCAGCTGCTATTTGGGAGAGAGTGATTGGAGAGTTATAAGAGTGTATGATATCGGGTATGCGGAGCTCCACAGCTGATTTCACCGCCATTGATTCCACATAACTAACCATAATTCGCCATATCTCCGCTTGCCCTTTGAGCGTTGATTCTGAATTATTTGATGCGTCTGTGACTTCCATTCTCTCTCTCTCTCTCTCTCTCTCTCTCTCTGGGAACTTGGCAAGCTGGGGATTAGCTTTTACTTTTACTTCTTAAACAACTCGGCAAATATATACACACGTAGGATAGGGTAAGACTTATGGATCAATATTAGCTAGATTAAATAAATTATAAATTTAAATATTTTTAAATTTTTATGGATATTAATATTTATAGGTTAATACTTATAGTATAATAAATGGACCGTCTATTAATTTATTACCTAATATTACTTAATAGTTATTAATTCTGTGGTATTAATTGAAAAGAAAAGTTTGTGTATACATTGATTCTTATGTTTTTATACTTTTTATGTATACATTGAATTTTACATTTGTAAGGTAAGGAATGAACTATAAAAGGGATGACTCGTCAACCCACTGAACCTTCCACACACACAGGAAGAATTGACTCATCATCTTCTTTAATCGATTCACCGAATAGTTGATTTTGGAGAGATAATGATCACTTTTTTAAGATCTTCATTAGCATATTCACCTTCCTTTTCATGAATTAGTAGAATTAAACATGGGATGGGTCCGGTTTGGGCCGGTTCCAGTCCCGTTCCTGGATGGGCCTAGGCACCATGGGCCAATTCGACTGTGGTTTCGATGCTTCCAGGGCCGGGCTGGGTTGGTTTAAAAAAATTTTCTTGGAACCGGCCCGACCCAATGAACCATGCCCGCTGAATTGGGCCGTACTAGATCAGTCCGGTTCAATGGTTTTTTAAAGTAAAAAATTTCAAAAAATAAACAAATTGGCCATTGGATTTGGGCCCTGCCGGTTACTGTAGCAGCCAGTCCGGTTTCAGGTTATTGTTGCGCCGAGCCAATTTCCGGTCTAGGTTATAGCAGGGCGGCTGGGCTGGTTTTCAGGCTGAAAGTATCTCACTCCCATCTCTAAGTAGAATATTCTTATAAACTAAATAAAAAGAATTTTATATAATAATTTAAGATATTATATTTTAATTAATTTTTAAAAAATTTTATTTAAATTGATCAAAATATACTCATAGTTTTAATATATAGTCGAGTATTGTCACTTTTAAAGATAATATTGGACAGATCAAATAAATTATAAATTAAGACTTTGGTTTTATAGATTAATACCCATAAATTTATGGGTTTAATATTGGACAGATCAATTTTTGGGTATTAATACCCATAAATTGGTAGCAGTTGGATGATAAATTAATGTTAGTGCGGTCGGTCTGGTATGAATAACCACGAAATGAAAGAGTGTTTTTACAAATTAAATAGATTAAATTTTATATAATAATTTAAATTATTCATTTTAATTAATTCTAAAAAAATAGTTATTTAAGTGGGTCAAAATATACAAATAATTTGAGAATTAATCAATAATTTAGATATGAATGATTTATAATTCATTTGGTTGATCTAAAGTTATCAAGGGCATCGTTGTTAGGGTTAATTTAAATTCCTAGAAAGTTAGGGTCGTAATATAATCAAACAAATAATAATTATGGATTAAAAATTTTGATTCAAACATTTCTTTGAATGATTTTTGTATCAAGTTTTCTTAATAAGTTTTGATTTTAATTTCATTATTAGAAAAATTGAAATGAAATTATAAAATATATTATTAACTTATGTCAGAGTGTATATTGAATTCTTATTATTAGGCAATTTCTTTGATTTCCGATTTAATATGTGTAACATTCACGTTCTTTCTTTCTTTTTAGTTGGAGAAAGATGGAAGACAACTAGCATTTATGACTTTCTTTGGACATGACCATGAGAGTCTTCTACTATTTTTTATTTATTTGTTTTTTTGTTACAAGATAGACGAAAGATCAGTCCCTAAACAAGGTCAAATCTCGAATATCACATAACAAATAGCGGTAGACCTCATTGGGGGGAGAGACAAACTCATGAACCCTAGAGGGACCATTGGGCCAATCCTTGCAAGCACATCAGCACACCTATTACTTTCTTTAGAAATAAATAGAATCCTATGAACAATTATTTTCCTTATCAAAGTTTGGCATTCCTTAACGCTATAATAATGAGGACTGATTGACGCTATTGGCAAAGAGAGTGTTTTCACTAACTTTGTCGAATCTAGCTCCAAGATAATAAGAAAGAGTTTAGTCCGAAGCAAAATGAAGAGACCCTCCCGAATACTAAAAAGTTCAACCGAGAAAGCAATAGTCATACCAATATTTGCTGTGAAACCATACACTGACAAGCTATATTCATCTCAAACCAAACCCGTGGCCCTGGCTACTTTGTTCCAAATATTTGAAGAACCATTGGCATTGAGTTTAAATAGTCCCGTTCGTGCTGGGTTCCATCTAACCCATAATCCAAGCTTGGTTGGCTTTGTAGTCCCTCTAGCTATAGCTAACCATGCCTCATTCACATATGCTCAGGCCATTGAAGTCACCACCTCTTGGCAAAAATCTACCCCTTCAAAAACTGTCTTGCATCTTGATTTCTATATTGCCCAAATAGTATAAACAAACCATAGTGACAAAGGGATTCCAATATGCATTGCATGAGTCTCTCAATTCCAAATTATCCAATCTCGCATTTCCCTTTGGGCCAACACTATCCGAGAGATAGTAGAGCTCCTCATAATACCCTCCCACACTGCTCGGGTCTTACTACAATCTCAGAATAGATGAACCATGGTTTTGACTTATTCATCACATAGGGGACACATGTGATTTGTCAAAAATCCCCTTTGGAATAACATGTTCCAAATCCAACCATATGACATTGTCGGAACTAAGGATGGGGTATTTCATGTCAAATTATAGGCAGAGCGGATTGAAAGAATTCCTAATGAACTACCAGTCCAGTAGAATCTATCATGAAATTTTGGGTCCTAAGGAATCATAATAGCTTTAACCTCCTCAACTGTCTATGCGATTAGCAAAGTCTCTAACCGGTGAATAGCCCACTGGTAGTCATGGGTGATAAACTGACTTACCCTCACTTGAATCATCTCCCCCAATTGACCGACTAGAATTTGATAACTCAACGAGTCTGACCTAATCCACCTATCTAACCAAATTTAATGTCTACCCCTCTTCCCAAACGTCATCTAATTCTACTAATAAGAGTCTTCTTTACTCGTAACAGACCCATTCGAAAAGCCGAACATACATAGGTTCGATGATAATACATGAACTCCTCCCCCTAAGATATTTGGCCGAAAAAACTTGACACCACAGAGTTTATTCCATAGAGACCATACACCACCCTAGTTTCGCTAGGACAGCCATGTTTGTTATTCGAGATATTCTGATACCCAAACCACCTAAATCCTTAGGTTAACAAAACTACCTCCCACTGGACCTTGTGGACCTTGTGGGCACCACTCGATTTCGCATACAAAAACTGTCTCTAGATTTCATCTCGATTGTTGCAAAAGCTCGTAGGCAGCCATGCCAAACCCATAGTGTATGCCAAGATATAAGAAGTCACAGTTTGTATTGAAGTTCTCCGTCCGGCTAAATTCACGCATTTCTGCTTCTATTTTGCCATCCTTTATTGGACCCTTTCCACCAAAAATTAATACTTCGTGTGTATCACTTGGCCCTGGATCAACAGAACACCCAAGTACATCCCAAGATTTTCAGTAATCATGAACTGGCATTGTGCATCCAGGCAACGCTTGAGAGACAAGCGGGCTTGGGGAGAAACAAATAACTTCGACTTCTGCTGATTCAGCACCAACCCACTACAATTTGCCAATTTCCAAGGCATTTAAGGATAGCCTCCATACTCTCTAACTTAGCATCCGCATACAATATTAAGTCATCTACAAAAAACAAATGAGAAATCCTCAAACCTCTTCTAGAAGTACTGATTGGCCTCCGGTGTCCCCTATCTGCTCAGTCTTAATCATGTATGATAATTTCTCCATGACTAAGTTGAAGAGATAAGGGAACAAAGGATCCCCTTGTCTTACTCCTCACCCCATATGGAAATATGGAAGTACCTTGCAATTCCACAACTTAGCAGATTAGGCATAAGTCATAGAAAACATGATTAACGGACACAAACTCTTTGGAATCTGGAAGTTTGCCAAAGTCTGAGCCAAAAAATCTCATCTGACGCTATCATAGGCCCGCTGAAGATTCACTTTTAGTATCATTTTCTAGTGTTTTCCACGAGATTTGCATAGTGAAAGCACAATTTCCTGCGTTATTATAATGTTATCAAGAGTTCCCATGCCTGGTAGCAAGCTATTCTGCTACGAGCCTACCACCTTGTGAAGGATAGGTCAAAGATGCTAAACCAAAACCTTGGCAAGAATTTTATAGCTTGTATTCAGGAAACTAATTGGGTGGAGTTCATTCTGACTTGATGGTTGGGGCTTTTAAGGGATTAACATAATAAAGGCTTGTAAAAGCCCTCCCGAAGAGCCCCTCCAATGAAACTATATAAGGTTGACTGAATGACCTCCCATAACCGCTGATAGAATATCGATTGAATTCCATTCGGGTTTGGAGTTTTCAGACCCTTCATAGAGAATATTGCCTCTTGAACCTCTGACACCTCCACGCTTTGGGCCAATCTCACTCTATCATCCCTAGAGAGAACTTGCTGCTAGGCTAAATACTCATGGACGACACCCTAATGCCCGCTGTTTGGAACATGTCCATGAAGAAATCCTCGCAAAAATCTTAAGCCTATAACACCAAACATCATTAATTTTCAACTGGGATATCTGATTCTTAGTCCTGTAGAGAATGGTGGTATTATGATAGAATCTCGTATTCCTATCCCCATGATAGAACCATTTGAGCCAAGATCTTTGGTGCCAGGATGCCTCCTCCATATCCAAAATCCGATGGTATTCCCCATTTAGCCACTGCTCCAAGTTTCTTAAAAATTAGAAACTATCATGATTTTGGGATTTTTGAATACCCCTCAACTTGGCCTCAAGCCTTCGTATCCTCTTAGATATGTTACCAAACACTTGTCTATTCCACAACTTGAGCTTCTTTATCATTTTCTTAATGCACTTGAGTAGTATCGGGTCGTCCTCCTCCCCTATCCAAGTAGCTGTAAATACCTGATGAAATCGGGGGTGTCGGAGCCACGCACCCTCTTCGAAAGGATGTGTACCCATCAGTAGTGGAGAAGTCCTACAAGTCTGAGGAGGTGGAGAAGTCATTTGAGTTTGAAGCATAATAGGGTGGTGGGAGAATCTTCTATTATTATGGAATATCCATATCCATTTAAATTATAACATTTATGGTGTCAAACTCTTTCTCATTTGACTCATAGTATGCCATTGTTCGTGTTTTCAATACAATAAGCTGTCAAACCCTTAACAACAAAGAGTTTTATGATCCCCATGCAGGGAATTTGGAGTATTTTAGAGAAGCCTTGCAGTACTAGTAGATTTATTTTGTAATAAATTCATGTATTTGGCAGCTATTGACTTTTATTATATTTACTTTAGTTGACTTTTAAAAGGATCTTGTAAAAATTTGGGAAAAATTATAAGAATTGAAATTTATCATCATCTCATATTTTTGTTTATTAAAAATCCCATGATACTTAAGCTATAATCATTCTATATAATAAAATTTATTGTTGTTTCAATTATATTACTCATTTTATTTGCCTTCATAAATTGTTTTGCTCAACATCCAAGCATATCGCATGACAATTGATTTACGACTCAATATATTTGTTTTCACATTACTTGTCAACAGTTGGGGCCTAACTTTTGACAAAAATGAAAACTTGATTCAAAAGCATTGACCAACTTATGTAGAAAATGAATGTGTTAAGTGATGTTTTTTTTTTTTCCGTAATAATCAATATTCGGTAATTATAATGAATCTGATTAAATTTATTCGAGTCAAGGTGGATTTCTTAAGAGGTAAATCTCTCTCAATATCTATTTTTAGTATGCACAATATTCAAGTCTGATACTTTATTTAAGAGATATCAGTATCCAACCATTGCACCAACTATACATTGGTGAAATTGTGCTTCAAGTATAATGAGAGATAAATCTCAGGTGTTTACATTACTGAATAGAATAATTATATTATAAATCAAATAAAAATACAAGATTGAAATCTTAACCAGTGAGTGAGGGGGCTTTATATGGGCTTAACCAAGGATCAATAATATTGTCATGATAGAGTTCATCAGATGGTGTACATTAGTAGTAGAATAGTTGTTAAATGGTTAGGCTGGCTGTTAAGTAGTTAGAATTAGTTCAGATAGTCGGTTAAGCAACTAGCTAAGACAACCAGTATTAATGGATGATTGGAACGTCAAGGAAATCATCATGTTGCTGTAATAAGCTCTTCTTTTCTGGAAACAAGCTATTCTTTTCTAATCTCTCTCTCTCTCTCTCTCTCTTTTTCATTTCTTCCCTATTAATTCTCAAATTTCACTACTTTCTTCTTCTTCTTCTTCATAAATTCCTTCTTGAATCTCTGACAAGTAGTATCAGAGCAGCTGATCTTTTGCAGATTGACTAATTAAATGACAGAAAACACTAGATCAAAGACTATGGAAGAATAACTCAAGAAACAAGATTCCAAATTACAATATGAAAAATAGGCTTTACAAATTCAAATGGATACTAAGATAGAGGAAATAGATAGGAAGATGGAGGCTTTCATGGCTAGCATGGAGAATAAACTATCTACATATCTTTAACCTTTCGGTAAGGAAAGGAAGGTTGCAGAAGAATCTCCAAGAGTGGAAAATTCTCCTAATCCTAATCAAAAGATTAGAGAGGCGAAACGTGAATAAGATCAGAAGGAGAAATGGACCAAAATTACAGGTCCCAGCCCATCAAAGATCGAATTGCCTTTCTTTGAAGGAAATAGACCCCAAGATCGGATCTGTTACGCCCCGAACCGGGGTCATGAACAGCCGCCCGTTGTCTTGGATGCCGGCTACATTTTTACAGAAAATCGGATAGAATCTCTCCATATTTCGGAGGTCTCCCATGTGCAATTTAACCTATAATATTTATAACCATTCTGTCAATTTAATAAAAGGGTCATCCCGGTCTCACAAATATTAACCAAACCATAGTCGACAATCAGGACAACGCAAGGCTATAGAAATTTCTAGCAGTCCTAATCACAGACCTCTACTATCATACTAAATTAGAGCATAAACAGCCGCCACACCGAGCGGAGCTAAATGTTTATACACTTGTACAATAAATTCCCAAGTTAATATTTTAAATATATATAGGTATCTCAATATAAGTGAACCGAGTCAATATGAGAGTTTCTCAAATAAATGTCCATAATTATACAGTCATCCCAGAAAATAAATAGATGAACACATTAATCAAACTAAAATTTCTAATAATCGTAACGGAAGATATGGTAACATTCATACCCAATCCCGGTGCTATCAAGTCCACGTCACAAGTATGAAATCATAAAATTTTTCTTCAGTTCAAGACTAATCCTGTGGGAAAGAAAGTGAGGGGTGAGTATCTATGGGAGGATACTTAGCAAGTGAGGGGATTGATATCATGCTATCAATATCGATGGTGAATTTGGAGTGTCAAAGCATATAACATAATATCGACTGTGCGAAAATAACGTACTGTTTCAGCGTAAAACATATCTCAAGGCATATATCAGAAAATAACATATGTATCTGTCCATGTATCAAGTCACATATATAAAATCGGCCGAACAAACAACCCCGGCAATAGTCTATCTCGACCAAGAACGGACGCATTGAGGGTTTTCACTATGTAAATATCAAATAATAACTCTATACCCCAATGTTGACCACAAACTACTTCAACTAGCTTGTAAATAATAACAATAATACATATATATAGTCGACCGTGTATGGTGTCCTACCCAGTGCTAGATATAGGTAAACTCACGTCCTCCCCGATGAGGGTCAACCTAGGACACCCATACACATGACGATCTGACGGATACCTCCGACCAAAACGTATCCGGACACGAGAGGTGCCTCTACCAAATGTTCTTCATAGCTACGGAATGCTATATGAAGCATATCACTATATCACTAAGTCGGCCGGGCACGTAGCCCCATGCATCACATCATCATGTCGGTCGGGCATATAACCCCATGTATCGTAACATAACGTCGGCCGGGCGTATAGCCCAAATAGTACTTGTAAATCCATTTAAAACTACGTGCTAATATAGTATAAATATTAAAACATATCAATATGTCAGAAAGAATGACACAATATCCGGTTATCAAACTCATGGATGCAACTCAATAAAATTAATAGTTGGGACACTCCAATGGTCACAAAAATATGTCTATCAAAATCCAAAAATTTAGTTTTCACACGTATAGAAATTATGTCGTTTGAAAATCAGTAAAACATGATTTGTCAATCAATAGTAGATGTCAAAGTCTCACTCATCTTTCTAGGGAGGGTGGTCACTCCCTATTTTCAAAACAAATCGAATCTGACTTCTCGAGTCTCCAAAAAAATCAACCTAATCAGATCTTCATAATTTAACATCAAATTTTCAAGTATTATAGGGTTTATCCATTTTTCCTAAATTTGTACAAAACTTAACTCTTCAATTTATGAATACACTCTAATGTCATCAATTACATTTTATGTATAAACAATTAACGTACTTTTAAATCAAGTTAAATTCAACCCTAAAACCACTCAAGGTTGGAAATAAGTCTTAAAATAAATAATTTTCCTATAAGATGAAAATTTTTTGAAAAATCATACACTTTTCGATTCATATACAAATGTTTCAAGCTATATGTCATTTTCAAGGTATATGAGTCTATCTTTATAATACGGATATCGTATTTAAATTGCCTATAATCAGAACAATTTATAATGAGAAAGTCTGCATCAACCCTTGTACTCAAATCCCAATTTCTGACTATTTTCATGCATAAGTCAATTTAAACTCCAAGGGAAATTATTCAAATCAACTTAATTTGATTTTATCATGCTGAACAGTCCCATTTCATATAAATTCCTACACTTAACCTAATGAACCGCATATAATGTCTAAAAATGCATTCATTGGGAATTTAGTTTATATTCTAGCATATATAAGACTTCATATCCTAAATTTACCCTAAATTTAATAACCAAATCGAATGGATCTGAAATCTCTCACCTAGGGTTTTTCTCGGAGCGCAGACTTTCGTCCAAATGTTTCTGAGATCACTCCAAAATTTGAAACGCTCTTTATCAAGACAAGATTTATTTGTTAGGTCATAAATACTTAGATCAAAATCAAAACCCTAAGTCAGTTATCTGCATAGAGGTTCGTGGGATATCATGGGCTCACGGGCCGTCGCGGGCTACAGCGGGCTCGTGGGTTCGTGGCTCAGCGGGTTAGTGGGCTTCGGCTAGCGGGCTCGCGGGCCAGTGGGCTAGCGGGCTCGCGGGCTAGTGGGCTAGCGGGCCGGAAGGGCTGCTAGCTGATGGGCCTGCGGGCTGGCGGGACTGCGGTTGATGGGCTTACGGGTCGACAGTGGCTCGCGGGCCGCAGTTGCTTGCGGGATGCTTGCTAACGGGCTGGTGCGTGCTCATGCGCAGGCGCGCTCGCGGGCTGGGTCGTGCTCGTGGGCTGGGTCGCGCTCGCAGACTGAGGCGCGCTCGCTCGCGGATTGGGGAGATCGCGTTGCAGAGTGCTCGCGCGGAAAGGCGGTGCTCGCGGGAGGAAGGAGCAGCAGCGATGGGTGGCACGCTTGCGGCGATGGGTGGCGAAAGGGAGAGAGACCACAGCGGAGTGGCAAAGCCAAAGAGACAGAGCGGCAGCGAGAGGGAGAGAGATGGTGAGACTTGCGGTCGAAAGGAGAAAGAGAGAAGTAGTGAGGGAGAGACGAGAGGGGGCGAGCGGCGGAGATGGCGCGCTCGCGTGAGGAAGGCGGAGAGAGTGCGGTGGCCGTGGGAAGATGAAGAATCAGAGAGAGAGAGAGAGAGAGATTAGGGTTTCTAACCCTAATCCCCAAATCATATTTGGGGACGCAGTGTTTTGCCCCAAAATGCTGCGTCTCCTTTTTTTTTTTTTTACACATATACATATATTTCGTATTCATTTTTCGCTAGAACACGGATTTTGTGCAAATGGGGTTTATTTCAATCGCGAATCCGACAACTTAAAAATATACCAAAAATAAAATTTAAAAACCCCAAAAATCAAATACCAATTTAAATAAATAAATTTCTCTCTATATAATTAAATTACAGACACTGCAGTGTTGGTGTTACAGGATCATTAAATGTGACAAGTATTTCTTGATTCACCATGTCCTAGATGGTCAAAAGGTGGAAAAAGTATAAATGTTGTTGGAAGGGAAAGCATAAGTGTGGTATCAAGGCATTAACAGGAATAGAGGGAGGCTATCTTGGAAATTGTTTTGTGAATTGCTGTGTAAGAGGTTTGGAAGGAAAGGGGTAGTAGATGAGGTGGATGAGTTTAATATGTTGAGGCAGAAAGGATTCATAAAGAATTATCTAGAAAAGTTTGAAGAATTGAGTTCCTTGATGTTGATCAGAGACCCCTACCTTGAGGAGCCTTATTTCATTTCTAGTTTCATAAGTGGAATTAGGGATGAAATCTAACCTATCATCAAGATGATGAAACCTTTGACTCTGATAGAGGCTTTTGAGATTACAGAGTTATAAGATCTGTCATTAGAATTGAATAATAAAAAGTAAAAAACTGGGATAAAAATTTAAAACTTAACACTAAATATACAAGGAGGAAATTTGTAGGTGAAAAAAATGTTGAAAAATCTATAGACCAGAAAGGTAGTAGCCTTAGTAAAGGCCAACAAGAAATCAAGAAGATTAGGCCTCAAGAGATATAGTATAGGAGAAATAACAATTTTGATGTGGGGATAAGTAAAATCCTGATCATCACTGCAAGCTTAGGCATCTTAACTTTGTACTAGTAGAAGAAGAAGAGGAGGCAGTGTTTTTGGACGCTATTGGTGAACAAAATGAAGTGACAGGAAATTCTGGACAAGTAGTAGATGTGTCCCTATATGTATTAACAGTCAATATGAGGAGAAAGACCTTGAAGTTGCAAGGCACGATTCGAGGCAAAACTATTTCTATATTGGTGGATATGGGTAGCACTAATAGCTTCTTGAACATTAGAGTGGCTAAAGAATTATATCTTAAGAAATTGAGAATGGCTACACTAAGTGCCACTATAGCAGATGTTAGTACCATATCTAGCAATGAATATTGCCTAAAGTAGAGTAGAGTTTGCAGGGATATGTTTTCTTGTATTCTTTAGTGCTTATAGATATTAGGATATGTGATGTGATATTGGGTTATGGGATGTGATATTGGGAGTAGATTGGATGACTCAGTATAGTCCAATTTCCTTTGATTTCAAGCAATTACAAATTAAATTGATTGATGAAAATTTTGAGATGATATTGGAAGGAGTAATATAACAACCTTCCTTGAATCTAATCAGAGGCAAGTCTGTGAGGAAGTTTAAGCAATAGAGAAGTAAGAGCATCGCAGCCATCATTGCTACTCCATAGCTAACCATGGTGCAAAAGGTAACCATTCTTCCTAAAGGAATTTCTCAGTTGCTAAAAGAGTTTTCTTATGTTTTTATTCAGCTTCATACCTTTCCATCAAATAGAAATTAGGATAATTCAATTTCTCTTAAATATGATTCTCAACCCTTCAAATTGAAATCTTATAAATATTTTTATTGTCATAAAACATAAATAAAGAACCAAATATTAAATATGTTACAAAATGGTATCATTAAGCATGGTACCAATCCCTTCTCCTCTCTTGTCTTACTAGTTAAAAAAAAAAAAGACGACACTTGGCGTTTCTGTGTAGATTATAGACATCTTAATGCTACAACTATAAAGGACAAATATCCGATACCTAACATAGAAGAGTTATTTGATTAGTTATATGGCTCTAAACTTTATTCAAATTTTGATTTTAGGTCTGGTTACCACCATATCAAAGTTAAAGCTATTGACACTCATAAAATTGCCTTCCAAACCTATCAAGGCAATTATGAATTACTTATCACGCCATTTGGACTAACCAATGCTCTTGCAACTTTTCAATCCTTGATGAACGAGATTTTTCAACCTTACCTTCGATTTGTTCTTGTTTTCTTTAATGACATTTTAATTTATAGTAAGGACAAGAGGCCCATTAAGAACATTTGAAAACTGTGCTAACTACTCTGAGATCTCACCAGTTTTATACAAAGATGTCTAAATGTATGCTTACTCAAGTAAGGGTAGAATACTTTGGTCACATTATGTCTGAAGAAGGAGTTGAAATGGATGCAACTAAAGTAGAATGTATGTTGAGTTGGCCTAGTCCTTTAGAATTGAAGTCTCTCAGGACATTTCTAGGGTTGACAAGGTATTACAAAAGATTTATTAAAGGTTATAGAGTGATTTGCAGTCCTTTGATTGATCTCCTTAAGAAAGAAGGATTTATGTGGACTGATCGAGCTACTCAAGCCTTTGGGACTCTTAAAAGATCATTGAGTACAGCAACTGTGTTAAGTATGCCTAATTTCTCTAAGGTTTTTATTGGGGAAATAGATGCCCACAATAAAGGAATTAGGGCAATCTTAATGCAAGAAGAACACCTGATAGCATACACGAGTAAAGCACTTAATACTAAGAATCTGGGTTTGTCAATATATGAGAAAGAGTTAATTACAGTAGTAATGGTTGTAATGAAATGGAAACACTATTTGGTGGGGCATCATTACATTATAAAGATGGATCACCAAAGCTTAAAGTTTCTATTGGAGCAAAAGTTGACCACTTCACTGTAGCACAGATGCCTTACCAAGCTACTAGGATTAGATTATGAGATCTAGAATAGGAATGGATTGGAGAATACAGTAGTAGATGCTTTTTCTAGAAGGGAAGTTGTAGGAGAAGTAGGGAATGAAGAGTCTGGATTACTCCATGTTCTAACATGTACAAAACCTTAGTGGATAATGGATGTGGCATTTAGCTATGAACAAGATGAGAAATGTTAGAAATTGATTGCTCAAAAGCTATTAACTCCTGATGGTTTACCAGGTCATGACTATTGAGATGGTATTCTTAGCTATAAAGGAAAAATCTATGTGGGAAGTAATCATGATCTTAGGCATAAGATTGTGGAATTGTTACACTCTTCAGCTATGGGCAGGTCAGTTGGCTTGTTTTCAGAGCTTACAAATTGCATTTCATTGGCCAGGCATGAGAAGGCAAGTGGTGCAATATGTAAGGGAATGCGATGCATACCAGAGAAGTAAATCAAAACATGTGCCTTATCCGAGATTATTGAGCCCTAGCAATTCCTACATAAGTTTGGTCTCAAATCAATATGGATTTTATTGAATCTTACTACTTTCTGAAAATTGTGATACTATTCTTGTGATAGTAGATGGGTTGACCAAGTTTGCAAATTTTATGAGCCTTAAACATGCTTTTACAAACCATTACAGTAGCCAAAATATTCTTGGATCAGGTGTACAAGCTTCATGGATTACCATAAGCTATTGTATCTAATGGGGATAAGATCTTTACTAGTATGTTTTGGTAGAAACTTTTCAGATTTGTGGGAGTTCAGTTGAATTACAACTCTTCTCATCATCCTCAAATAGATAGTCAAAGTGAAAGAGTGAACCAGTGTCTAGAGATTTATTTGAGATGCATGACTAGTGAGAGACCTCAACAATGGTATTCCTAGCTTCCAATGGCAGAATGGTGGTATAATATTGTCCATCATACTAGCATCAACATGACTCCATTTGAGGCATTATATGGCTACAAACCAGTATAGTTTCCTTTGGGATAACTTGGTGAGTCTGTAACATCGGCTGTATATAATTTGGTAAGAAGCAAGTTAGGCATACTACAAACTTTGCAACAAAGGCTCAACAAAGGATGAAGTATTTTGCTAATAAGCATCGCTTTGAGAGGGTGTTAGAAGTAAGGGATTCGGTTTATTTTAAGTTGCAACTTTATAAACAGCAATCTGTGGAACTAAGAAAGAGCCTAAAACTATCTTCTAAATACGACGGACTATTTCCTGTCATTGGTAAAGTGGGAAAAGTGGCTTATGGATTGCAATTACCTGCTTGTTCTTGGATTTATCCTGTTTTCCATATGTCCATGTTGAAGAAAAAATTAGGACAAGGTCAGTCTGTCATGCCTACACTTCCATTGGTAGGTCTTGATGATCAAATTCAAATAGCACCAAAGGCTGTATTGAAAAGAAGAGCTATCATTAGGAATCATCAAATTGTATCTCAAGTGTTGATTAAATGGATCGATTTGGCACCAGATGAAGCAACCTGGGAAGATTTGGACTTTTTTAGAGCATAATTTCCAAATTCCAACTTTTTTCCCATCCTTGAGGATAAGGATTTTGTTGGGAGGAGGCTATTGCCACGATAGAGCTCGTTAGATAATACACTGTTAGAAATTCTTTTATAATTGTCAATAGGATAGTTGTTAAGTAGTTGGACTAGTTGTTAAATGGTTAGAATTAGTTCAGGCAACTAGCTAAGGCAACCAATATTAACGGATGATTGGAACGTTAAGGAGATCATTATGTTGTTGTAAGAACACTTCCAGAAATTAACTCTTCTTTTCTAATCTCTCTCTCTCCCCCGCTCACCCTTTTCACTTCTTCCCTGCTAATTCTCAATTTTCACACAGCTATTGTTTCTCCTTCTTCATTAATTCCTTCTTGAATCTCTGACAAATATGTTCAAGTTCCGCATCATGTACCCTTGCCCCTCTAAAGAGTTCAAGAACCTTTTAACGCCTATTAGAGGGAATATTGAATTGTTTGGAGAACACTACCAAGGTTTTTCAGCGTTAGATTTTTCTTTCGGTGCTCAAACTTCAAACACTTTTACAGTAGATCAAAGATCAATGTGCTGCCAATTTGGTCAGATTTTTATGAGGTGCTCCCACCCCTCCAAATATTGCCTAAATAAAATACAAAAAAAAATGAAAAGTTGCCAAACGCATAGCTTGATTGCCAACATTTATAAAAGGATATTCCCAAATAGTCTAAATATGGAGTTTTGAAATGAAACTCATTATCACTGTGGTGTGACACGTTTTTAATGTTAGTATAGAAAATTCGGACCATGACACGGTAGCAGTTGACCTTCAGGTATGAACACGGTAATCAGATATAATTAGAGAAATTGAAAATTGAACCTTCATGCTAGAATAGTTCTAGTTTTTTTTTTTTTTTTTTTTTCAATTTTTATTCAATTTGATAAATAATAAAAATCTAATTACCCATCTTTTTATTTTTTAATAGCTATATGTGATTATTGGAAATAATATTTTAGTCGGTTCGCAAATTAAATTCTATTATATTTAATTTCACATTTAGCCTTAATAATTAGATATCAAAAATATAATATTTTAAAAAGTATTATTAAATTTCTCAATAAAAAATTAGTATAAAGTGGTTGTATAATTTTAATTACTATATGGAACGTTCGGAAGAGAAAATCTCCATTAGCCAAGTCAGACGAAGTAATCTTGACAGCTATGGATATATCAAAATCATAAAGCTTACGTAATTAAAAATTGAATTAATGTCTTTGTTGAAAACATAACCATATCACAATACAATAAAATTTCAAGAAAGAAAAACAAAACAATCATAGAAGGAAAAGCCCTAAAGAGAGAATCACCCCTTGAATCTAAAGCAAATTACATGACAAAAAAGCTATTATATACACTAAACCAAACCAAAGATCAAGCTGATCGTGTAATCAAACAAAACCTAACAACGAATTCCAGATATAATGACAGGATACTAAATTCTCTTAATCAAAATTTTAAATTTAAATATTAAAAATAAAAAAATAGGTGTTCAAAAAAGAATCTCACAGATATTCGAACTGAATTATTTAGATTTTTACGTAAAGAAAATCTCAAAAATAAAAGAAACTCCATCGTGGTACTTTCCTTTTGCGGCTAAAATTTGATTTTTCAAAGTTATTTTCAATATTATCGGTATTTGATTTTTCAAATTTGTTTTGTCATCACCGATCACCGGTATCATATGTCAACCACCCCTTAGAGAAAAACACCAATGTCTTTGATACGATGAATCCTAAGGCCTAGACTATAAATATGGGTATACATATACCTCCTTCCCCATCTACTTGTAGGGGGAGAGAGAGATGGAAGAAAGTATAGTTACAGAAAAAACAGATGCAATAAAAGGGCAGGCTGAGATATGGGAAATATTATTCGGTTTTGTGGAATCCATGGCGGTGAAATCTGCTGTGGAGCTCCGCATACCCGATATTATACACTCTCATGGTTCTCCCATCAGCCTCTCTCAAATAGCATCTGAAATTGACTCTCCCAATGGTGAAATAGATACCAATTGCCTTGCTCGCATCATGAGACTCCTAGGCCGCAAGAAGATCTTTACCGCACAGACCTCATCGAACGGTGCAGAAACACTCTATGGCATAACCAGCTCATCAAAATGGCTCTTGCAGGATGCCGAACTGAGCCTCGCGCCGATGGTTCTAATGCAGAATCATCCCTGGCAATTAGCTCCGTGGCATTGCCTCAGCCGATGCGTGAAGGAAGGCGGCGTGGCCTACGAGAAGGCTCACGGATGTGGGATTTGGGATTTTGCGGCTAAAAATCCCGAGCTCAATAAAATATTTAATGATGCGATGACGTGTACGGCTAAGATCACGATGGAGGCTGTCATTGGAGCATGTAGAGACAGCTTTGGCCGCATTGGATCATTGGTGGATGTTGGCGGAGGGATTGGCTCTGCTGTGGCTGCAGTTGCACGGGCTTTTCCCCACATAAAGTGTGTGAACCTTGATTTGCCACATGTCATCGCTACAGCACCGGTGCACGAAGGAGTGTCCCATGTTGGGGGAGACATGTTTGTGTCCATTCCTAAAGCCGATGCAATCTTCATGAAGGTAAATTTCGCAATCCCCTTTATTTATGTAATAAATTATTTGATACCTAATAATCGTGTTTAATGGATTTTTATTTTGATAAATAATTAATAATATTTTTTCAATTTTATCCTTATTCAACAATAAATGAGTTTTATGATTTTAAATTTCAACCATAGCTTAATACTCCTTGAAAGAATGGTGGAGTGAAGAAATTTTGTAATAAAGGCTAATAATTATATTTCTTAATTCTTATGCAGTGGATAATGCATGATTGGAATGATGAAGATTGTGTGAAGATACTGAAAAATTGTCGAAAGGCTATACCAGAAAAAACAGGAAAAGTTATTATTGTGGAGGTAGTTTTGGAACCACAAGGCAATGGGCCCTTTGCTGAAACGGGCTTGATGTTTGACCTTGTGATGATAGCACACGCCTCAGGTGGAAGAGAGAGGACTGAACTTGAGTGGAAGGCCATACTAGAGAAGGCTGGCTTCCCTCGCTACAATATCATTAAAATTCCAGCTTTGCAATCTATTATTGAGGGCTTCCTACAGTGATTCACAAGTTTTTCATTATTCATACTGTCTGCAAACCAATGCAAAGTCAACTAATTTACCCAATAAAGCTTTTTGTTAATATCTTTGAAAGAATAATTTGTGGGCTTTCATTTGTTTTCTATCCCTTCTTTTTCTTGTACTCTGTTTTATTTGTACACTAATAGTGCTTTTTAATGCTTAATTTTCGCTGTTAAAACATATATTTTATGTCTTTTATGGATACCATTTTCTTGAAATGCACATACTACCCCCGCCCCGGGGGGGGGGGGAGAGGGGGGAGAGAAGTCTTGAGTAGCCCTTCTTTAGCAACTATAATCAAATTATATATCAGATTATATTCATTTCGGTAATCTTACCCTCATAGAGATGGCCTCAGCTTTTGGAATGGCGTCGAACATGTCACCACCCGCGTGGCACACTCCTTCATGTGCCAGAGCTGCGGCAACGACATGTGGTGAGTCAATGTTGAAACACGTTATATGTTTTGGGCCATATCCCAACCAGGCCCACCACCAACATCTACAAGCGATTCGACGCCGGCGAACCCATCTTTATACCCTCCGATCACGGCGTCCATCACGTTCTTAGTGATACAAGTCATGGCATCATTCATGACTCCACTGAACTCAGAATTTGTAGACGCCAAATCCCAATGGTACATGATCCAACAACGGTCTATAACCATAAAACCCAAAAATTGTCGGGCCTTCTAGATCTTAACTACAAAGCCCACAGATCGCTTGAGACCGAGCAGGTGCTCAATCGACTTCTCTCAGTTAAGCCTTTTACCATTGCTCGGTTGAACGCTCTTGGTTGAGCCTCTCGGCTACCACCGAGGTCAAATTTTTTCGATTAAGTCTCTCAGCCACCATTGAGTAATCTTCCACGAAGTAAACGAAGATCATTGTCACACGAGATTTAAATCTCATATAATCTTGAAAATAATTTTGTCTAATAAAAAAGGAAATGTTTATGACAACTCGAATTTCTCATAATTTTATAAAATCCTAAATTTTCAAAGAATTTTTTTATTATAGTTCTGATAGTTTTAAAAAATTTTAACAATCTCTCTATAAGACAATTAAGATTTTTATACCTCTAATCAAGAGACTTGTAATACATGCACATATTATATATACGAAACTTTAGATATACTCTTTGAGCACTATACACACACGTTGCTGAGAGGTTTACACAAGGCAAATCGAAGGATCTCGTTTTCAAAACTAGAAGCCACCAAAGCCTCAACAGCAAGAAGTTTAATCCCATGCTCAGAATTTGGACCATTCTGGAGTAGTCATGTAGTACTAATAGATTTATTTTGTAATAAATTCATGTATTTAGCAGTAATTGATTTTTATTATATTTACCTTGGATAATTTTTAAAAAGACCTTGTAAAAATTTGAGAAAAAATGCATGATATATGATGCCCGAATTTATCGTTATTCCATATTTCTTTTTATTAAACCCCCCCCCCCCCGCTACATAAGCTATAATCATTCTATATAATAAAACTTATTGTTGCTTCGATTATATTACTCATTTTATTTGCCTTCATAAATTGTTTTACTCAACATCCAAGCATATCGCATGACAATTGACTTACGACTCAATATATTTGCTTTCACATTACTCGTCAATAATTTGTCCTAACTTTTGACAAAGATGCAAACTTGATTCAAAGCATCGACCAACTTACGTGGAAAATGAATTTGTTAAGTGATTTTTTTTTTTCAAAATAAACCATCAATATTCGATAATTGAGTTGAATTCGATTAAATTTTATTCAAGTTAGATTGAGTTCTTAAGAATTAAATCTTTTTTAATGTTTATTTTTATCGTACACAATATTCAAATATGATACTTTATTTAAAAAGTAATAGTATTCAATCATTGCACCAACTAAACATTTGTGAAGTGATGTTTCAAATATAACAAGATATATAAACTTTGGGTGTTTACATTGCCAAAGAGAATAATTATATTATGGAAGCAAATAAAAGGGCAACATTGAAATCTTGACCGGTGACGGGCTCTACATGGGCTAAACCAAAGAACCATAATATCTTCAAGTTCCGCATCATGTACCCTTGAGTTTCATAAACCTTTTAACGCCTATTGGAGGAAACATTGAATCGTTTGAGCAATACTACCAATGATTTTCTGCTTTAGACTTTTCTTTCGGTGCCCAAACTTCATACACTTTTACAATAGATCAAAGAACAATGTGCTGCCATTTTGGTCGGATTTTGCCAAGGAGCTCCCACCCCTCCAAAAATTGCCTAAAAATAATATACAAAAATAAAAAGTTGCCAAATGCAAGCCTTGATAACAAACATTACAAAAAAGATATTCCCAAATATTCTAAATATCAAGTTTAGAAATAAAACTCATTATCATTGAAGTATGACACCATCAATAAAGTCTAATTCAATTGATACCGTTCCTCATTTCCCTTAATTTGAGCCTTTCTAAACATTAAAAAATAAATAAATAAAAATTTGAGGTATATGACACCTTGGTAAAAATGGTATAGAAAAGTCGGACCGTGATACAGTAGCATTTGAACTTCAGGTATGAACACGATAATCAGAGTCAAAACCCCATAATTAGAGAAATTGAAAATCAAACCTTTATGCTAGAGTAGTTCTAGTTTTAGCTTTTCAATTTACTGCAATTTGATGAATAATAAAAATAGAATTACCCATTTTTTATTTTTAAATAACTATATTTGATTATTGGAAGGAATACTTATAGTCAATTCACAAATTAAATTCTCACTTCCTTTTTGAAACATGGACTCTAAATTAGGTTTGTATTTCCCTTTTGAAAGGGTACCTAAACAAGAAACCTAGAGTCTCGACTTAGGTTAGATTCCGAATGGAGAACCGGCCATTTTGGTTTCAGTTGCGATCGATTTGATTATGGTTGCTACAGAAGTGTGTGGGGGCTACTCAAGACTTCTCTCTGTCTCTCTCCCCCCCCCCCCCTAAATATGTGCATTTCAAGAAATTGGCTTCCGTGGTAGACATAAAATTTAGGTTTTAACAGTGAAATTAAGCATTAAAAAGTACTACTAGTGTAGAACTATCACGGAGTAGCAGAAACAGAGGAGAGAAAACCAACGAAAGCCAAAAAATTATCCTTGCAAATATATTAGCAAAAAGCTTTAATGGGTAAATTAGCTGACATTTGCACTGGATCGTAGGTGTTATGAAAAATGAAAAATGTGTGAATCATTGCAGGAAGCCCTCAATGATACATTGCAAAGCTGGAATTTTAATGATATTGTAGCGAGGGAAGCCAGCCTTCTGCAGCATGGTCTTCCATTCAAGTTCAGTCCTCTCTCTTCCGCCTGAGGTGTGTGCTATCATCACAAGGTCAATCATCAAGCCCGTTTCAGCAAATAGCCCATTGCCCTGTGGTTCCAAAACTACCTCCACAATAATAACTTTTCCTGTTTTTTCTGGTGTAGCCTTCCGACAATTTTTCAGTATCTTTACACAATCTTCGTCATTCCAATCATGCATTATCCACTGCATAAGAATTATGAAATATAATTAATAGCCTTTATTACAAAATTTCTTCACTCCACCAACCTTTTAAGTAGTACTACGCGGTGGTTGAAATTTAAAATTATAAAACCCATTTATTGTTGAATAAGGATAAAATTAGAAAAATATAAATAATTGGTAATTTTTTTTAATATTGTATATAAAAATACAGATATCGATAAAAATCGATTCAAATCAGATTTAATCAGATCTAATTTGATTTTATGATAATTTATAATATGAAAAAAAAAAAAACATAGAACAAGATGACGTACTTTTGATCCAATCCAAAATTATGTACTAACACATATATAGATCGAAGGGAGAGCGAAATTTACCTTCATGAAGATTGCATCGGCTTTAGGAATGGACACAAACATGTCTCCCCCAACATGGGACACCCCTTCGTGCACTGGTGCCGTCGCGATGACATGTGGCAAATCAAGGTTCACACACTTTATGTGGGGAAAAGCCCTTGCAACTGCAGACATCGCAGAGCCGATCCCTCCACCAACATCCACCAATGATCCAATGCGGCTAAAGCTGTCTCCATATGCTCCAATGACAGCCTCCATTGTGATCTTAGCCGTACACGTCATTGCATCATTAAATATTTTATTGAACTCGGGATTTTTAGCCGCAAAATCCCAAATCCCACATCCGTGAGCCTTCTCGTAGGCCACGCCGCCTTCTTTCACGCATCGGCTGAGGCAATGCCACGGAGCTAATTGCCAGGGATGGTTCTGCATTAGAACCATCGGCGCGAGGCTCAGCTCGGCGTCGTGCAAGAGCCATTTTGATGAGCTGGTTACCCCGTAGAGTGTTTCTGCACCGTTTGATGAGATCTGTGCGGTGAAGATCTTCTTGCGGGCTAGGAGTCTCATGATGCGCACGAGGCAATTGGTATCTATTTCCCCATTGGTAGAGTCTATTTCAGATGCTATTTGAGAGAGGCTGATTGGAAAGCCATGAGAGTGTATAATATCGGGTATGCGGAGCTCCACAGCAGATTTCACCGCCATGGATTCCACAAAACCGAATAATATTTCCCATATCTCAGCCTGCCCTTTTAACATTGCATATGTTTTTTCTGTAACTACACTTTCTCCCATCTCTCTCTCTCTCTCTCTCTCTCTCTCTCTCCAAGTAGATGGAGGAAGGAGGCATATGGATACCCATATTTATAGTCTCGGCCTTGGGATTCAGCGTATCAAAGATACTGGAGCATTTTTAAAGGGGTAGTTGACATGTGATGACATAACAAATTTGGAAAATCAAATTTTAGCCGCAAAAGGAAAGTACCATTACGGAGTTTCTTTTATTTTTGAGGATTTTTGGGTTTTTTTTTTTTTGTTTTTTATCATTAATATTCAAAAAAATCAATTAATCTGGTTCTAATAATCAAGATTTAATTTAGAAGTTAACTCTCATATAATATGCTTTTTTATTTTCAAAATTCAAATTTAAAATTTTATCCCAGAGAGATGGTGTGTCATTAGACCCACAAATCATTGATTAGCTTTTCTTTGATTTAGTTGTGTATGATCAACTTTACATTTGATTTCGTTTAAGTATATATAACAACGAGGGGGCATAGCCACCTATAGTCTTGGGGACCATGGTTCCCCCGAGACCTTTTGATTTTTTTTTTCGCAAAATTTTAACTGTTAACCTTTGTGTGTCAAAGAAAAGTTGCGACTCCTCCAAATATCTAAAATAATAAAATTTTTATATTTTAAAATTTTAAAATAATATTATACTTGATATTTGGATTTGTGAAAATTGATCGGAATACCTTAAAATTTAAAATATATGTGTACATATATATATATATATAATACATAATTTAAAAAAATATATATATTTTTACCTTTTATATTTCTATTATGTGTGCCTATCCATCAATTGCCCATAGGAAGCATAAAAAGGTTGGCTGATATATTGATACAACTAATAATAGTCGGCAAGAGTAAATAAATATTTTAGAGACGTCACTTAAAAATCTACATCAACACATTTTTATACGGTTTTTTTCCTCTTCTAATATTGAGATCTTGAACAACTGACGTACTTATCAAAATTTTTACTTAGTGTATATTACATTCTTACTATCTCTATATATTTTTATCAAAATCTTTACCTATTGTATAATATTTAGTTATCTCATAAGTTAGTTAATATTCTTTTTACAATTTTATTATTGTATTTTAGATATAATTAATATTTTTTCTGTATAATATTACCTCTAAAAAGGTTGGCCGCTATAATGATGCAACTAATAATAGTTCAAAAGTACAAATAAATATTTTAGAGATGTCTTAAGAATCTACATCGGCATATTCTTATACAGTTTTTTTTTTTTCCTTTTTTAATGTTGACATCGTGAATAGTTGACATTCTTATCAAAATCTTTGACTATTATATACTACATTTTTACTATCTTTACATATTTTTATCAAAATCTTTACCGGTTATATAATATTTAGTTATTTCATAACTTAGTTAATATTTTTTTTACAATCTATTACTGTATTTTAAATATGATTAATATTCTTTCGGTACAATATTGTTTTTAAAAAAGTTGACTACTATAATGATGCAACTAATAATAATTAAGTGAAAAATGCAAATAAATATTTTTTCGATGTTTTAAGAATCTATATCAACACATTCTTATATAATTTTTTTCTTTTTTATTTTAATATTGACGTCGTGAACAATTGATATTCTTATCAAAATCTTTAACTGTTATATATTACATGCTTACTATTTTTACATGTTCTTATTAAAATCTTTACATATTGTATAATACTTAGTTGTCTCATAATTTAGTTAGTCTTCTTTTTATAATTTTAATATTGTATTTTAGATATGATTAATATTTTTTCTGTACAATATTGAACTATTAATATTTTGTCTATATGATTTAGATATATCAAATATGTCTATCAATTATATTAGTTAAATGTAATATTTTTTATTTTTGATAAAACCAATGGTAAGAGAATATTATCCATCATTAGAGTTAGGGTTCAAAATCCATATATGGTTTCTCCTTTTTCAATAAAAGTTTAATCTTAATTTAATAAAAATATATGATTTTTCTCAACAATGAAAATTTTGAAAATAAGATCGCAGAACAAGATGGAAGATGAATATTTTGTAAATAATTTAATTATTTTTATTGAAAAGAAAATTATTCATATTTTTAGTTCAGAATCGATTATCGATAAATTTAAATCAATGTATATTTATATATACTAATTATTAATTGAGAAATTTAATAATATTTTTAAAAATATTGTATTTCATATCCAATTATTAAGACTAAACCTGAAATAAAATATAATATTCATGACACAAAAGAAAAAAAAAAAAAAAAGAGAAATGGTTACAAACAAGTAACCAAGTCAATCAAGTTGATAATGAAAGCTATATATATTTATATATACACTAGCGAATAGTTGATTTAGTAAGAAAAATATTAAAATCTCTTAACTATGATCTTGAGTTTTAGTCATGAGATTATAAAAACTGACGTTGGAAAAGTTTCCCCTAATTTGGGTCTGAGTGTAATTCGAAATAGATTAATCAGAATATGATTTCAAATACTATATTACCTTATTAAAATTTGAATTAATGTTCACGTGTAGAGAACCCCACATCAAAATCAAAATCAGTTATGTTGACTCATATTTTATGATATACTTTTTTTTTGTGCCAATAATTATTATTATGTATTTAAAATCAGATTTTATTTAGGGAAAAAAAAACAGCTTTGTGTACAATTCGTAAAAGAACAACTTTACACATAATTTGTGTAAAACCTTATTAGGTGTGTGAAAGCATGGAAGTAAAAATATATATATATATTTTTTTAATTTTCTAATGGGTATAGCGAGTTTTTTGAGAATTGCGAGAGTGGTTAACGTAGATTTTGAACATTATTATTTGTATCAATTTATTTTTATTACAAAAATTTAGGTATGTTGTTATATAAACAAAAGGGTGTCAAATACCTATACTAATCTCTCTTATTATTTGTTTTTAGATTCGAGTCTCTTTCTCCTCGAGAGAACATTCTGGTGGTTATACGAGTTCTTTTGTCTAAAAACAAAAAAAAAAAAAAAAAAAAAACCATAGAGAAGAAACAAGCCCACTCTGACGGCACAGTTAGTTATCTATATCTTTCGTGTTTACCAAACCCACCTATTCATGTGGAATTTTAATGCCCCTATTAACAAATTTCAACCCGAGCAGTTCAACCAACTGCCGGGATTTATAGATATATATTTTCCAAAACAATTGCAAAATTATATGAACAACCAAGTCACTATTTTTTTTTAATTTAGATTTAAATTCTAAAATTTTTTATTAGATATAATTCATGTGTCACATTGTCATTCGTAAGATTTATAGTATGTTTCTTGCCAAAATAAGTCCACATCAATTTACAAACGTAAAACCCATATCGAAATCAAAATGAGAGAAAAATGTAAAAATCTATCCTATATATTGGTATCTCAAACGATCGATTTCAAAATTTGATATTAATATTCAATTTATTATTATTAGTCTCAATTTTTTAAGTTAACCCATTTCTTAAAAAGGGTAGATTTCTTTTATTTTTATTTATTTATTTATTTTGGTTTAATTTTGGGGTGAGGGAGGCTATAGATCCAATCCAACCAGATTTAGGTTTTATGGTGCTCATGGTTGTCATATTTGTATCTTCGGTGTATTCCATGACATGCTACAAGTCATTTTTTTTAAAGGGGGCATTAAGACAATTATATATATATATATATATAGTATATAATTACCGATACTTGTTGGTGTAGATGAGACGGATTCCTTTGTCTTTTAACCAGGTCGGGAGTTTGACTCCCCTTAGACACGCAAAAAACAATGTTCGGAAACCCATCCCAAAAAAATGAACCTTGCAGCAGTCGATCCAAATTAATCGGGACGAAATTCCGGATACTGGGTGGTGGCCAAGTCAATGTACCAAAAAAATATATAGTATATAATTGAATTAGCATGAAGAAAATTATATAAATCAGTTATTATTTTCATATATTACGATTTACTTTAAAGCAAAAGACTCATTAAGCTATAGAAATAGTTTGATCTCAACTATATGACTGTGAATCCGGTCAGGTCACAATGTCATAATGGAAACCTAAGAGATTCTATCTTCTATATTCTTAGGCAACCAAGCCAACCTTGTTATGTATTTGATTGAATCATCCTTATCAACCAACAATGAAGCACTCACTGTGCTCATATTAAATCTCTTAGAAAATCTCATGTATCAAAATCAAACCGATGGATAGGCTACTTTTTTATCCTTTAATACTATCCAAGCCAACCTTTGATGTTCAAGAAACCTTGGATAGAAAAGGCAGTTTAATCTTATGACTTGGCAATTCCACCCTTGAACTTGTATTCTGCGTGCATTCCTTGAGTTATAGGTCCTTGTTGGAAGTTGCATTGCATAAACCCCTCCAAGTTTCTAGAGTTTTTTCTCGGCTTTCATTGAGAAGTTATTAGAAATGTTACTTGAACAACAGGTTATAAGCCGGTAGATCTTGTATTTTGTTCAGGTCTTCTAAAGATAGCTCTCGCTCTAATTGTGTCCGTGTCCCTTGTAAAACCTCCTGAAGAGAAAATGTACACTAATGAGAATTTTGTGTGTGTGTGTGGGGTGTATGTGAGAGAGAGAGAGAGAGAGAGAGAGAGTAAGAGTACGTTAAACTCCATATAGGAAGCACGCATAGCAAGCCATTGAGCATCCATCATTTCGAATGCTATACAATATAGAACATCAAAGGCTTCCTCATCTTCTGCAACAACACAATTCAGAACTTCATAATTTATGACGTATGAGGACACAAGCAGTGTGCTAAATTGGCTTCAAGTTCAGTGCTTGAATGTTTACCTCCTAACAATTTAACAAAATTGACTCCCGGAAGAGATTTTGGTTTAGCTGCAAAAACAATGAATAGTCTCATGTCTTTTGCCAAAAAAGGTACCAGTTAAAGTCATATGTAGTAAGAGATGAAGTAAATTGCTCCATTTGCAAAACTGTTTTTACTGCTAGTATGCTTAGGTAAGAAGAATGAGTTTAATGACTATTAGCAAAAATATTAAAAAATCACTTAACACTCCATGAGAAGAAAATAACCCAGGTTGAGTAAAAAGAAAATAATGTATAGGGCTCTTTATTGGCAACATGGGAGTAGTATTCCGAAAACAATGGCTTGTTTGCAATTCACCTGGTGCACAGAAAACAAATAAAAGGTAGTGCAGTGATTGTTTTGTGTGTCCACATTGCCCATACCCTTAAAATAGAAAAAGACTTAAAAGAACATATATTTATTTTGAGAAAGTAAATTAAGAAATAAATAATGAAACGTACCTGCAGATAAATCCAGCATCTGTATCAACATAAATGATACATTAATGCCAGCAACAGCAAAGGGATACTCCCAGGCAGCCCGCATCCCATCTCGCTTAAATAATAACCTATGAAAAGAAGCCTTCATTTTGAATTGCATACAATTAGTAATAACTCAAATTTTGTGGAAATTCAAGGATCCGGGAAAGCAAAAAAGGGATAAGAGAGCGGCAAAAGATTGAATAATTTCGAAGTAGTGTTAATGGGAAATATGGGAAACCCATAATCTGATTATTGACTTTTTGCATCTGGAGAATAAAGAGGGGACTTACTGGATAAGTCCTAGCAAAGAACAGCAAATTCTCAAGAGAAATAAAACCGCAGCCCCTGATGATCAAAAAAAAGAAAAGAAAAGAAAAAAAAACTAAGAATAATTAAAAGTTCTCAATTATCCAAATATTGAAATGTTTTGACTCTCAAAATAGGGGCACTGCCGCAAATTGTAGGTGAACCAGCTAAGAGTGCATTTTCCAACTTTCCCTGCATTTACTCCATTTGAAATAGCATTCGCAGTGCAGTTTACATTGTAGACTTGTTAGGAAAGGATAACCGAAAAATAATAAAAAGACTATGTTGCATAGACACTACTAGAAATAGCATGTATGCTCGATCCGTTGTATATGCATAAATTATATTTAACATTGTCATATTGTCTATTGCACTGCTATGTTGTGCCATATAAGATATTTGTCTCCATTACTGATGCTTGATAGAAAATTTTGTCGATCTCCTTTGTGAAGAAATGCATATGCCACCCTAATATACATTATATTAATATTATGTAATATTATATAAGTTACTTCAAGAAAGGTTACTGAAGTAAAGGATGAGACATGCTATATTAATCTCCTCAATTTATATACTAGAAACTAATTAATGGCTATGCCTACTATGAGTTGAAGCTACACTACACACTGATTTTCATTAATGAGAGACCACAGCAGCTGAGCTTCAAAAAAAATTAAAAAAAATACATTTAAAATGAAAAATAGTACCTGAAGTCAGTTGATGGATTAGGACCTTGCCATCCCATATCTTTCCATTGCTCAGAGATCAATCCTTTGAGTGGAACATTTGGAAAGGCAGCATGCCACAATGCTCTAAGAGCTTCCTATCAACAAGAATAAATTATGACAGGCATAAAAATGTAGGATAAACAACCACTAAACAAAATATTAAGCAATAGAAACAAATGAAATCAACTGAATGAATTTGGCAGCTAGACTAAAAGATGTTATAGTCTTCCCTAGATCCATGCTAGAGTTCAATGTTAAAAACGAGTAGAAGAGTTCCATCATTATCCTTGAAGATGTCAGCAACCAAAAAGCATGGTATGATGTGAAACTTGTTGTGTAGCATACAGATATCCTCCTATTGAAACTACAGGGCCATGATCAAACTTAAGCACACTTCTCTCATTTTCAAGGGGAAACAAACATGGATAGTATGAAAATTATACTTGATGATCAGGGCGTGTCTCGTCAAAAGGTACTTGTAATCTTTCTTGAAGCCGGTGAAGCCTTTGTTCCTGCTAAGTGTTGTAAACATTATTAAGTTCCATAAACACCGAGGTTCTGCAAGTCATGCCAAGGAAAATGCCATGGCGCATGCCAGAAATGAAGAAAGAAAATTTCCATTGAATCCTTCTAACAGCAGAATACAAGATAAGGAACATGAACGGCAACTCCAAGCCAAGATAAATTACAGATTAAAATGAAACAGAAAAATAATGAGATCACCACCCCTCATTACCTGAATGGGATTAAATGTATAATGGACAAATTTATGGCTTCCATTCCGTTTGTTGCCTTGGAGAATTCCTCCTATCCATGCTTTTGGTCCAACCATAGCATTAGCTACAAGAAGAGCTGAATCAGGAGATGAGGTCATATGACAAATTTCATAATCACTCATAGAACACTGAAGTGTGAACTCTCCTAATGCACTAGTCAGACATCCTTTAATGTTATGAGGTAGATTGTTTGAAGCTTTACTACCAATATAGAGGACTCAAACACTGGTTCAGGTGACACTTTTATCACAACTTAGAAGAGAACTTCTGCGTAAAGAATTGAAAGGAGTGTTTTAACACAAGGAAAGAAAAGCAACAGAGAAGCAGTTAACCAAAAAAAAAAAAAAATGGAGAGAGAAAGGAACATGATGTAGGATGACTTTAGAGAATTTTAGGACAATGGAAATGGAATTTATTGGAGGCTTAATAAGACAGAAATCTGTAACTACCATGCAAACAATGCTATAAGCAGTATCAACTCCTAAAATCTTACTCAAGCTTCCAAAAAAGTTGCCCATAATCACCCTCCCACCAAATCAAAACAAGAGACTGATTGAACTTTAATTTCTTTCTTCTTGAATAAACTTAAAGGGCTTGATTTCTATCACAACAACAGCCACTTGACCAGGTAATAATATGACATTATTTGGTTATTAATATCTATGAAGAATACAAAGATTTCCCTGGATCAACAATTGACATAAAACAAAGTCGTACATGAAAAGTTGGTCCATGACGGCAGTAGGTGCAGATATTTTTCAGTCACAAGCACAATTGTAGCAAAAAGAAGATTCAATCAGTTTATATGTTCTTTTGACCAAACAACAAAGTAATCACAAACCATCGGAGGTAAGCATTTAAAAAAAAAATTGTTCACATTGATAAATCATTTTGAGCATTTCATGCTAAACTATAACATTTCCTACTGTTATATAGTTTAGACAACAATTTTTACCTGAATTGTACTTGAAGACCACCATGTGAGACAAATGTACACGACTCAAGATCAGAATAAAAGATTCTTTTTATCAGATAAACTGGAAATGATTCTAGCAGCTTCTAACATTTAGGCTATATCAATTAAGTCTAGAAGATATTATCCAAGAAAATAGTCTCCTTCCACTGCAAGATATACATGTCAGACAACTCACTACAACTACTTTTCCACAGGCTTAGTTTCAAGCAAACTAACAAGAAAAGTGCTACATCCTAGCATAGACACAGAGAAACAAACAGGCTTGCACAGACACACAAAACGTATGAAGAATAATGATTTTTTTTTGGCTGTGTGTGGCTGACGGAGGTGTGTAGGGCTAGCATTACTGGAGGTAAGTCCTGAAGTTCTACTCACTGAAACATTGAGCCAACTGCGACACTAAGTGAGAAGAATTATGCGACCATGCCAAATCTTCATCTTCCTTTTTCTGTCTCCAATAGATTTCACCCTCGTCAACCTTGCATCAGAAAAAACATATCAGAACTCAGAAATTGCCAACAGCCATCAAAGACATGTCTAGTTGCCTTAGATCTATTGCATTAATTCTTTCTTTAGATATTGCTCATTTGAAGAATTATACTAATAATTTTGTGGAAAACAAGTAATTATAAAATTCAGCATCTAAGGTATGAGAAGAAATGGTTAGTGGAGCGGCACTAAGGCCAAGTATGTTTACTTTAAAGATAACTATAATATTAATAATAGCTAAAGAAATCCATCATACATCAAGTCAGTCAAACCTTTTAGCAGTTCACTAACAGCTCATACATAAGTTACAGAAAATTAAAAGGGAACCATTTCTCTATCCAGGACAAGAAAAAAAGGAGGGCAGCAACCACCATGGGCCAAAATTTAACCAGGGATTCTGTCAACAATTACCATATCAAATTTTTAGAATTTCATTAATTTTCAAATTGTTCATGCATCATGAACACAAACTAGAAACTGATGCAAAATTAATTAAGGACAGCACAAAACAGAAACACACACACACATAATGCCACTGAATTCAATCTGAGAGAAGCTCATATAACACACAAAAAGGCAAATCTGGGACAGCCCCATTTTGCAATTATATGTAAAAGATGGCAACAAGTACAAACTTCCCCCAAAACTATCAAAGTGCACATTGCGACGCATATATTTAAAAGTTCATATTTTATAACAATAAATTTAAATTTTCTGAACACTTCAACTAGGTAATGGTAGTAATTGGAAGAGAGTTTACTCTGCGAAGAGAAGAGCAAGAAGGAATGCATTGACGACGCCTAAATCTCATGACATGAGGAGCAAAGCGTTGAATGAGATTGTCAAAGCCTTTTAAGCCGAAAGGCAAACAATGCTCATAAAGTAAAAAACAATAATCATTGCTTTGCTTCATGCTCCTACATCTATAATTCAACCTTCCCATCATAATCATTCCTCTCTCTCTCTCTCTCTCTCTCTCAAGCGCAATCAAAGGGTTGATAATGTTGCATTAAACTCCATGGTAAAAGGGTCGTCTCTAATTGCAATCATTATAAGGCAAAAACAAAAAGTGAAGAGGGGAAAAAGTTTGTAATGTAAAGGATATGAGCTACAATGTTAAAGCATTTTCACATACAAGACAAAAAGGACAAAAACAAGAAAGAAAGAGAGAGTACCTGCAATGGCAATTGGGAAGACAAATAGAATTTGATGTTTTTTGTTCTTGTTATTGGAGATGAAGGGAGAAGGAAGTGGTGGGACCCAAATCGGGCAATTGAAGGTAAAAGATAAAAGCATTTCAAATTCTGAAAGCCTCTCGTGTTATTTTTGAGGGTAAGAACCGAAAAACCAAAAGAAGTTTTACAGGGGATTTTGACGAGTTTAGAAAGAGAACGTCGCTGGTTCGACAGACCGATGCTGTTAGTCCGCCGATATCATAGCTGTCTATGCTCTCTCTCTTTTTTGTACATACTAGTCTCCAACCCGAACGTATTACGTAAAGAGGAAAAGATAACACTTGAGCCAAATCTCATTGGATAGGCCCATAGGATAGACCTATGAACAAACCGACTCAAAGGGAGAGGCCTAAGCCCAATTAGTCTCTTACCCACAAAAAAAAAAAAAAAAAAAAACTCCGTTAGCGTCATCACGGGAGAGATGGATAACGCTAATAGGAGGGGTGCTTAGAACATGGATGTCGGGGAGGCTCCGATGTCCCAAGTTAGCTATATGATCCGCACACTTGTTGCCAAGTGTGGAGGACTGAGGTTACTCCTAAGCTCAGCATTAGGGAATTGCAATCCTTGATGAGGTGATAGAGAGGGTGGGGTGCTGGGATGCTTTTGCTTAGAAGAGTGGCTAATGAGGTGAAGTCGATCCCCAGAGCTTAGCACTTAGGCTGTTAGTTATCCCAATATTGATGGTGTAACCAAGAATCCACTTGCCATTGGAGTCTTTAATGATTCATCGTGCACTGGCTCTACCTGAAGATTGCTCGACTGATCCATTGGAGTTAAGCTTTAGCATGTCAGCTGGAGGGGGGACCCAGAAAACTAGATTGGGCTGGTACGAAGGACTTTTGAACTTACTAGCAGCTGACATCGAGATAAATTTAGCAAAATTCTTCACTTGAATGGCAGTCTAGATGGGATTGAGGGGAACATTATAAAAAATGTGGCTGCATATAGTTTTCCAATAGTTGCTAAAATGGGCCTCCATCCAGGAGGATTGAGGGTAGGGGGTTGGAACAATTTGTCTTGAGCCATTCAAGGGTTGAGGATTGGTTAAGATGCAGATTTGCTGGTCTATTGGGGAAGATCAAGGACCAAACTTCTCTAGCTCAGGAGTAGTCATGCAACAAATGAATGACCATCTCCTCTGAAGAGTTGCAGATGGGGCAGAGAGGATTTGTGGAGATTTTGTGCATGGCCCTTTCAACATTGATGAGGATTCTATTGGAGCTAGCAATCTATGGGAAAAGTCTGCCTCTCAGGGTTGCTCTTCCTGTAGTGCTTAGGAACTTCACCTTCCAATTTGAGAGTTTACTTTGGATTTTTTCCTGGAGAGATTTGTAGGCGCTTCTCTGGACTCTCATGTGGGTGATTGGGATTCCAAGGTAGTCTCCAAGATCCTCGGTGAGTCTGAAGTTGTTGATAGATGTAAAATTCCTTTTTAGATTGGGAGGAGTTTTATGAGAGAACCAATGCTAGTGAAGAGGAGGATGTCATTGGCAAAAAAGAGATGAGCTACGCTGGGACCTCTTCTTGCTCTTTTGATGGGATACCAATTTTCAAACTTCACACATTCTCTAATCTTATAGGCCAACTTTTCCATACCCATTATAAAGAGATAAGGGGATAGACGATCTCCTTGCCTAAGGGCCTTTCCTAGTTTTAGGGAAGGGTGCAACCATTCCAGATAATGGAGAGCCTAGAGTTTTAAATGGAAAACATGACAGTTTTATGAGCTGGGTAGGTAGATTAAAGTGAAGAAGGATTTTGGCTAAAAAGCTCCAATTTAGGTTATCGAAGGCCTTTTTTATGTCTATCTTTATCACCATTTTGTGCTTCTTGCTCTTTGATGTGTTAATGGAGTGAATGACTTCTTGGGTGATGATCACATTTGCCATTGTACCTTTGTTGGGAAGGAAGCTACTTTGTTGAGGGCCAATAACTTTTTGCAACATGGGTCTGAATCTTTCCACAATGACCTTGGCCAAAATTTATATGATGTGTTGAGCAGGCATATAGGTCTCAGATTAGCAGCACTTTCAAGGTTATTAACCTTGGGGATGAGCACTATGTCAGCTCTTGCATGCTCCGGCTGAAAGTAACCATCCTTGTAGGCTTGAGCAACAAAATTAAAGGTGGCTTTTTTGACAATTTTTCATTTATATTGATAGAAGATTGATTGCATTCCATCTAGACAAGGAGACTTAATTCTTTCATTGTGAATACAACTTGCTTTACTTCATCTTCAAAGATATCTTTTGCTAAGACAGCTTGGTCATCTGCAGTGATTTTGGCTTGGTACCTTGAGGGAGATAAGCTAAAGGGGGTTTCTTGATAGGCAAAAATGTCATAGAAGTACTAAATGACATGCTCCTACAACTTGTCTTGGTCTTGACACCATTCTCCATCACTTTTCAGGCACATGATTCTGTTAGCATTCCTTCTCATTTTGGTAGTTACATGGAAGAATTTAATATTCTTATACCCCTCACAAAACCATTGAATTCTTGATTTTTGGTGCCAAAGAGTGTCTTCTTGATCAAGAGGGTTTTGGTATTCTTTCAGAAGAGAAAGTTCTAAACCTCTGATTCTGGCTTCAATCTTTATTTTCCTTTGGAAAATGTTATTAAAGACCTCTTTATTCAAAATCTTTAACTCCTCTGCAGTGTTAGTTGTGAACTAGAAAAGGTTTGTAGAAGGTAACCAAGCTGCATCGAAGGCATCATTGAATTGAGGGTGGGTAAGCCAGGCAACTTCGAACTTAGAGGCCTTCTTTTAGGAACCAGAGGATGAGTCATTTCAGTCTGTAGCATTATGAGGTTGTGGTTTCCATGAGTTCGAGGGAGGGTTATGAGCATCATTTCCAGAAAGGAGAGACAGACTTGTTGATTGCCTAGAGCTCTATTTAGTTTCTTTTGGAGAGTGATCCTTCCTTTTTGCCTTCAAATCCAAGTGTATTTATGACCAGCATAATTCAAGTCAATGAGATTGCATTTACTCTATTGGCTTTTGAGTTTCAGATCTCTTTTGGAGGCTTTTGCCTTTTTGTTTGTGGTTTCATTAGCATGAGCTATATCATTGAAGTATCTCATTATTATCCAAGGGAATGTAAAATTGGTTGCATAGTAAGAGATGTCTCTCTAGAAGATTTCCTTGAGGGAGTTATAGGGTTGAACATAAGCAAGAGACATAAGCCAAGTGATCTGCTGATTGGAGACAGTTGCATGGATTATCTAGTTTGAATGATTTCTGATTGTGAGATTGATTCTAGCTGAATTCCAACAAAGCTAGAGGCCTCCTTTCAAACCAAACATTGGGATTATGTACTTTTTGTCTATACCAAGATATTTCAAGAATTGAGAGAATTTATTATTTTCGACTTTGGTTTCAAGGAGGCAGATAATGTTAGGTTTATAGACTATTATAATCTCTTTGCAAGCTTGTCTAAACTTGCTATTATCCATACCACAACAATTCCAAACAATGACTTTTATATTCATTGAGGGAGAGGACAGGAAGGGGAGGGGATCAATAGTCCTCCTCGATTATGTTTTTAGTAATCCCTTCTGAGATCTCAAATCATGACTCAACTTGGTCATTCTCTTCCTCTTTGCCTGCCATCTCGTCAACACTTTGAGTAAGAAGGCTAGGCTTTCTTTGCAGGTTTTGCTTTTCTGGGTCTGGCCACCACATTTCTTTTTCATTAGCATAAGGATGGATGGAGTGGTTGCTGAGTCCAGGGTTTATCTATGAGTTTTTGATGGGCTTATGGATCTCAGCTTGGTAGGGGTAGAGGGTCATGTGGTATGTGGGCTGGGAGGGTCTATTTGGCTGGAGCATAACCACTTTGAAAAGGCCTTTCTTTATAATGTTTGAGGCATTGACATTGTGAGGGGAAGCAGATCTCTCTTTTTTTTTGCTTCTGAGTTCTGACACAGTTTCTCAACTAGTCCTCTATTAGTTCCTTTTTTTGTTTTCTCTGATGTCTCTGCATGGGTTTTGTTCCTAGTTCTCCTTTGCAGGCTATCCTCGGACTTGTTTTTGTCCTTACCACTTTGGTTCTCTACAGTTGTCTTCTGCGCAGAGATCATCAGGGTATTGGATGGATCTTCTTCTGAGATAAAATGGTCAACTTGTAGGCTGCCAAATCTGTTATAGTAGGAGGAGTGCTTTAGATCTTTGCCTTTTCCATTTCCAAAACTGGGAGGCCTTTGTCTTTTAGGGACTTGCATCCATGGGCCCAGAGCCGGGTCACAAGATGGAGTCTCTTCTGTTCGCTCACCTCCGACTTCAGTACGGTGAGCTTCTTCCAGTGTCGGCGATAGTCCTCTTTGCAGGATTCTTGAGTGTGACCAACTTTGCCACATTTGTAGTAGTTGATATGAAGGCCCTCATACTTGATCATTTGGATTTTCATCCTGATTTTGATATCGGAAACTAATGGCTTGTTGTGGTCAATCTCAATACACACTCTTGCGTATTTGCCACGAAAAGTGTTTTCATTGAAGAATTCAATAGGGAGATGAGGGAACGTTATCTAGATAGTTGCTTGTTCGATTTTTTGCTTTTTTTTTTTTTTTTTTTTTTTTTTTAATTTTTGCTTCTTTAGGGTTGAACCAAGGTTTCCATTTCCTTACCACAAGGTAGTGATCATGAATCATCCGAGGACCTCTTGATTGAGCATAAAGGTAGTCTTGTTTTAGTGTAAATCTCGTCAAGTAGCAGCTTTCTCCAAGGTCAAGAAGTTCTGTGCTACCCTCTGGCTTCCATATCTAGTTTACCCTTAGCTACAGGAGGTGGTAACCTATGTGTTGTCCCAAGAGCTTGATTACGAGAGCCTTTTTCCATGGTTTCCATAACCTTTTTAGTGTATCATTTGAGAGAGTAATTGTGGGCATTTTTCTATCAATGATTGTTTCCTCATTTAGCTCTTTTTCTAGCACTTCATCTCATGATATTGATGCTTGCATGCTATCTCTGCCTAGTAACATGTCTCTAAAGGATACTCTTTGTCGGAAAACTTCAACATTTATGTTTGCCTTGACTTTCTTGGTACTTGTTTGGAGATGGTACTCTTCCTCTACTCTCTCTCTCGCATTTGTAATTCTCTCTCTCTCTCTCTCTCTCTCTCTCACATTTGTAATTGTATTATGTTGAATTAAATTGAACTTAATAAATATCTCAAAAGGAACAATTATGAGCTGAGCATGATATTAGGTTCCATAATGGACTACATAGGTTGGTTCACACTCAAGTCAGCTTAACTTGGGCCATTATCAATAGCTTTGTCATTCAAGTCTAATCGTTGGCGGCCAACCCATGTTTGTTTGGGGGGCAAAAGCCCATATTGAATTGACTCTCCCTCTCTTTGAGGTTTTTTTTTTTATTACACTGAGATTTGAACTCGGCATCACCGGAATGAGAGAGGAGAATTGTGACCACTAGACTGTCCACTTGGGGACCTCTCTTTGAGATTATCAAAATCACTTGAGGAACTCAAAAGAAAATTGTCAATTGGGGAGAACAATAGAGAAGAAAAATAAGAAAGAAAACAAAAATGATGGATTGAAAATATAGTTTAAATAGCAGTTCTAAGCTGTTATATGTGAAAAAAAAAAGAAAAGAAAAAAAAAGAGTTTTCTATATGGTGCTGACTCGATCGTCAAACCCCTAAAATTGAAAACAATTTAAAAAAAATTCAAAAATGGGAATTTATGATTAGAATTTAGTCTCAAGCTCCTGTATTAAACATAATTCTTATAGTAGAAACACTCGAATCAACTAGAGAATACTCATATCTTGAATCATATTTGGTACTAATGTCCTATGGCTCTTTCGGCAGTGTACTAAATTCTCTTAACTAAAATTTTGAGTTCAACTTTTGGAAATGAAAAATACACCGAGAGAGTTAATTCATAAATTGGATCATAGAGGAGTTGAACCGAATTTGTTGAGTAACCTGAATACTGGTTGACTAAGACCTAAAAAAAAATCTTGAATCATATTTGGGCCAATCGAAGCCAACTTTCTAGGTCCATGCCAAAACCATTTGCGAACGTGATAAACCCACCCCCATTTCTGGCATCATTTGAGGCCAATACAAGCCTAATCTAGCAATACCTAAATTTGAGACGGGTTGAGTTTCATACTGTTCCAAGCCCATCATGGCCCTTTCAGCATGCTTGGTATGAAGGATGGGCTTGGGCCCAACTTTAAAAATTAGGCTTAAGTTAGCTCAATGATGTTCAATTCGTCCCAAAGCTTGAATTTTCAATTACACCAAAGCATTTTTGGGTAGTCCAAAAATTCATTTCCTCATTCAGTATGGCAATTCCCCCTCAAATGGGGAGGAGAAAAGGTTAAAACCGTTATCTTCGGAGTATATTGGAAGAAATTTGGACAACAGGAGAAACTCGAAATCAAGTTGAAGAACCGAAGAAAATGTAGCAGTTCTCTTTGATTACACCATATTTTGCACTACTTCCTTTAGAAGAGAAATGAGCAAAAAAAGGAATTAAAAAATGTCTGGTATGACTATGGTACAATGGGTTCATAATTAAAAGTGAGACCCTTTATGATCAAGGGACAGGATAGGACTTGTTTTTACACATGCATTTGTAAGCCATAGGACATGGCTCTGCCTCCTCCAAAGATGCACAAATAAAACTGACCGTAACTAGTCTACACGGGGTGCATGAACCACAGGCATGAGAACAATCCGGCAAGCTTGACCCGGCAATCTGGAGCGGGTCGGCTCTCTTGTGCTTCATCGGTCTTCTCTCTGAGAAGAAATCTGGTTTCATCGATGCGCCATGTTTTTTCGTCGTTGCAGTGGGTTGGTGATGGCCTTGATCTGCTTGAACACATGGGGGTATTGTTAGATGAAAGCAATTGAAAGAAATAAAATACTTTGGGACAAGTTCAATGTGTCAATATATTTCGTAAGAATCCAAATATAAGAATCGATCATGATGAGTAGCATTTCGCTAATTAAAAATATGTAAATTGTATCATATCTATATATCAGTATGCATAGAGATGCGAAAATAAGAAATATACATGCATGTAGACGGCCGATTCGCCTAGCAAAAATGGCACTTGGAGACAGTAAAAGAATCAAAATCGCTACACAGAGAAAAAGCTTCATGGCTTTGATCCCTTCTGTTCTTTTCTTTCTCTTGCCTCAATTGAAGTTGGAAAGAATATGCATAGACTTGGTGGAGAAAATGTAGCGAATGGTGCAAAATATATATGAAGTGTGGTGCACTTGGAGAGTATTGAAGCATGTCACAGGCAAGAGTGTGAGAAGTGATTGGTGAAGATCACATGATGATGGAGGTTGCACCTGAAAATCGTCCGCAGGTCACAGACAAAATGCTGTGAAATTTGCTGCTCTATACAGCCATAGTTAATTTTCAAGTGCATTCTGTTGAGTTTCCATGGAAGAAGAGAGATGACGTGGATAAGAAATGTTCAATTAAGAGTGCTTTTTCTTCGTGAAGTCCTGACCCAGACAAAGCAAAAGCAATTAATGCAAGGGAAAATATGTGAAGTTACTGCTATATGTTGAAAGGGTTTTATGATCAAAAGCTGGTGAAAGTATGGTAAAGCAAAAGCTGTTGAAGTATAGTAAATACTGTTACAATTACTGTTGATTTAATGTGACTACCATTAATGAGCTCTCTTTTATGCTTTGGTGAACGATAGGGTTAGTCCTCTCCTACTTCATGATTCGGACTTGACATTTACATCATCCACATAATCTCTCTCTCTCTCTCTCTCTCTCTCTCTCTCTCAAACTAAGAGATTCTAACAGATAAACTGGCGTATACACTTGGTAACTTTCCCTTAGTGTTGTACTTGGAAAGTCCTATCAACGTTAAAAAATATATATTATACATTCAAATTAAATTAATTATTAATTTAATTTTAATACATATTTAATTATCATTATCTTTGTATTTCTGTATTTATAATAACTATTTTTATATTATATATTTATAATAATAAATTTTTTATATAAATCTAATTTATTAAAATAATACATGTTAAGGTTTTTCCATTTTTAACATGATATCACAACAATTTGCATTAATTTTCATATTTATATTATTTTTTTATATTTTTATCTTGATATCTTGTTTGTTCTTAGAAAAATTATTCTTCAATAAATGTCCGCATATACCTTTAAAAGACCCATGACTCGTTAAAAAAAAATGCTTTTCAATATACATTTATCAAAAATTTCAAAATCAAGTAACTTTTATTACACCGCATTAAATTTGATGAGAATATTAAAAAATATATTATATATTAAAATTAAATTATTATTGATTTGATTTTAATACATATTTGATTTTATTTATTTATATATTTCTATATTTGTAATAACTATTTCTAACAATGAAATTTTTATATAAATCTAATTTATTATAATAATTCATTGAGATAATAAATCAATAGGGTTTATATTATTATATTGCTCTTTGTTTTTAACATAGTATCATAATCATGTTTATTTATTTTTTTATCTATATTATTATTTTATATCTTTTATCTATAATTTATGATTATTGATGGTATCCCAATTTTTCTTTCAAATTTTGATTTTACGAAATTTTCCTTTTATTTTTCATGATATAAATATCGTTACTCATACTGTCATTCATCATACATTTGTTCCAAATTTTGTCAATTATTTTGAGCAAAAGAAGAACTTGTGAAACAAAACATTGAGGTCCTTGTCGTCTTTCACACATCAAACTTCCTCATCTTATGCTAATTGTCATGTCTTAGCCATCTACGGTTCGACTCAAAACAATTATGAGGTACCAGGACAAAGAACAAGAGCCGCCTAAGGAACAAGAATGGTAGCTACCCAGCACCTTCCTAACCAAGCTCTCCATTGGCTGTTGTTTATTGACTGAGAACAACATGAGCCGCCTTCGAGCGATTCAAGAAAATTTTAAATTAGCAGTCAAAATCATGTGTTTAATTAAATCTGATCATGTTTATCATAAGTAGAACAACCCCACTTTGTCATTCTCAGCGTATCTTCTTCAACGCCTATTTTTTCCTTTTCTTTTGTAGAATCATGAATACTCTAATCCGCAATTCTACCTTGAACTTTCATCGTCATTTGGATGGCTATGCAGCTTTGGATCACAGAACCGAAAAAGGTGAAGAACGTGAAGGTCATGAGTGGCAAGACTTTTCAGGCCAAAGTGGTAAGAAAGTGATTATGAGTAGCTGGAGTCTTAGAAGAGACAGAGCTATGAGGAGGCAGATTTTTCTGAAGACCTATAAGTTGACTAACATGGATAGTTCTTCAAGGAAAACCGTGTCACAGAGGGTAAAGAAGGTGATTGTTAGGATGAAGACAGTCTTTCTGTCGGTCTTAGCAGCTGCAAGAGTTCGAAGCTTGAGATCTTGCAATTCGAGGTCAGCCATTTGTGCGTCTTCTCCGCTGCCAGTTCACAAGCTGTTTTGAATTTTTGGAGTATTGATCAGTTAAATTTCGGTAAGCATGAGTTGCTTATAGAAACTATGTGGGCAAGCATCCATTTTTCGTTCGCGGAAGGAAGCAGATCGGAAAAAAATAGATAAAATAATAAGAAAAAAATTACATATATAATTTCATATATTGTTCGTCCAAGTAATAATCTCTAACCCCTAAATTATAACACTAAATATATGTTGTATCTTGTTCATTAAATGTTTCTATTTTTTATGCTTGTCATGATATCACAGAGAGAGAGAGAGAGAGAGAGAGAGAGAGAGAGAGAGAGAGAGAGAGAGAGAGAGAGAGAGAGAGAGAGAGAGAGAGAAGAGTCATTCGGGTAGGACAAAATTAGCTTTGGGCATTACGAAATGGTATTATCCCAGGTAAATCATGTCTACTACTGTGATATCCAAACCTTGGATCAGCTTCTTTCTTATCAGCTCACAGGTGTAACCAATATTCCCCTGTTCTTCTATCTCTTAGGTTTCTTTTATGTCATTGTTTAAAATAACATTCTCAACTATTTTTTTTCAACCTTTTTTCTATTCGATTGTTGAAAAATGTTTTGATCAACCAAAATTCCAGGAGTCATTTTTGTTGCCCCTTGTGAGCTTCAACCAAACTGTTTCTTCTATTAAATTATAGAAGATATAGCAGTAAATGGCTTGGGAAAAAAATACAGAAAAAAAAAAAACCATTAAAATAGTATAAGAAAACATACCAAACAAACTCTTCTGCTGTCCTCAATCTCCACAAAAATATAACAATGCCCTTATTTTTAGTCTCGTTATTGCTAAATATGGGGATGGAAGAATAGGAAGAAAGAATAAGAACCTCTCTTTTGAAACCTTCCTCCTCTGTCTCTTAATGGCCCAATGCGCCCCAAAGGGTTTAAACAAGCTTTTGGATAAATAATGAACTATCCACCCTCAGGATACCATCAAAATAGTTACGTCATGTTGCAAGGGCAAGGGAGCATTCGAACTCCTCCGCCCTATCGGCCTGACATCCCACGTTACCATTCCCGTAGCAAGCGCAGAGGCGGGTGCTCTTGTTGTGGGTGTTTATGTTGTTGTTGTTGCTTTATCTTCAGCTTCATCCTCATCACTGCTGCCCTCGCAGCATTTTTCTATTTTTACCTTGAACCTAAAGCTCCTCGGTACAATGTGACCGATTTTCATGTCCAGGAATTTAAAACTCAGCCTGATCTCAGCCTCTATACAGAATTTGTGGTGTCGGTGAAGGCAGACAATCCTAATAAGAAACTTGGATTCAATTATGGGAAGGCTAGTTCAATCGTCGTATCATATTCTGATTCCCCTCTTTGTTCAGGGCAATTTCCTGCTTTTCATCAAGGCCCTTCCAATGTGACTATGTTGAATGTCGTTCTCAAAGGGAAAAGTACGTTTGGATCAGGACTTCAACAAGCTTTGATTGAAAACAGGAATTCAGGAAGAGTTCCTCTCCTTATAAAGGTCAAAGTGCCGGTGACCATGGTACTGGAAGATTTTCATTTCAGACAAATTGATGTTGTAGTCAATTGTTCTTTGGTTGTCAGCAACTTGACTCCTGGCAGTAAAGCTAACATCTTGGACACAAAATATAATGTGGGGTTGATCGTCGAGGGCACATACATAAATCTTAATTAGAACATTCAATAAAGGAGGAGGGGGAGGAGGAGGAGGAGGAGGTGAGACATTTGGGGTTGATCATTTTCATGCTTGAAAGTTTGAGGGCGGAACTTCTTTAATATAACTATAGTCTTCAATGGAAGAATGTGTGTTACAGGAATATTTGTCTCGAGTTTGACCTTTACTAGTGGTGTGTATGTCAAGACTTTGAATCAGACAGTCATACTTTCTTTTAAGTTTAGGCACAGGAAATTCATGGAGATGATCTTTCATTTTTTTTTTCCTTTTAGTTGCATAAATATATAATTGTTCTCATACTAAATGTACCTACAGAAATTTCAAGCTCGTCATTTAGCCATGATAACTTCAGTATTTTTTTTTTTTTTGGTTGCAATTATAACAAGTGTGCCATCTAGATCTCAGTACTCCACAAATCAGTAATCATTCTGATTCTCTGCGAAGGTATATATTACGTAAGGTCATGCTTCCGCCATTTCTTGCCTATGTGTAGGTTAGCAGATAAACTGAGTTGCCCACACCTAGACAAATAAGCCAACCTTCAGCAAAATTTTTAAACTCTTTTCTGCATGAGTCTTGGCTCACCATGGTCTTGTTTAGGATGTTTTACCTAGGGAAAGCTATTATTCCATTTTTTCAGACTGTATATCTCTAAGTACTGAAAATTTTCTTATGACGAAATGACTTGCCAATCCAAGAAGCTCTTTCCTGCTTACACATTTTCCTGGTTTTTTTTTTTGTGGTATCACAACAGGCTTCTCCTGCTAACTAGTTCTTATTCTAAGATTGCGTTGAGGCGACAGAACCTATTTTGGTAGGACTCTCCTAGTTCTGGTCCGAGGTTAATATTATGAGAAATGCTATTCGCTATGAATCTCCTCTCTGTGATATTCATTCATGTCAACGGTTGTTATGGGATAAACTTTTAACTTGCTATTTTATTTGTTTTGAATTGTCCATGATAAACTATTGAAGATCTTTTTATAAATTACAAAAAGGACTTTTCTATACCTGATAGATGAACTATCATAGCAGATCTTAAAATTCTGAAAGTTTAGACCTTACAAAAAGGACTCTTTTCGAATGGGGTAGCAGACAAGCAACTTGGGAAGGCAATATACTAGCGTACCTGATGATGCGCCATATCAACTCCATATTGCTTATTTAGCTAAATTGGCCCTGCTCTTGCTGTTTCTTTTGTTGTACCATTTTCGATTTAGGATAATCAACATATTCACCTGCAAAACTCTGAACCATGTCTTCTTGGTTACAAGGTTGTATATGGATCAGAATATTGTTATCTGGAGCCTGAAAAGGGCCTGACATGACATATGTAAGCCAATGAATACCATCATCAACCTCTTGAGTAAAAATTTAATTGGACAGGAAAAGAAGGTAGAACCATGGCTATTGCGATGTGGCACCATTCTCTCGTCGTAAAACATGTGTATTTAAGGTGCAAGCACCTTGGAATTGGCACCAATTGAATTTCTCATTAATTTTCTATGTTCTTTTCTTTTTCAGTACTACTGTATAATGTTTTTGAGACCATCGTTGAACCTTAATGGACAGTGCAAAATTTATTGAGATTAGTTAGTACAAATGAGGATTTTAATCATGAAACCAATCAGCCGGACAGGATGATCATGCCAATGAACTAAGCCAGGAAATAGCTCAAGAAATAGAGGCCAATCCTCAACACAAGTGAATTTATCATTATTAGTCACATCTATACACATTGAAGCAATTATTGAATATTACAAATCTGATAAAATCAGGTCACAGTTGCAAAATGCACTGTAGTTACCTCTTCTGTCTGCATGAGTTTACACTCACAGAATGTAGTGCACCTTTTTCCTATGTAAAGTAGTATTATATCTCAGGCCAATCTTGGTATATTATGTAAAATTATATTCAAGAGCAACTAATAGGGCAATTCTATTTCTGTTTCCTGGTTATTCAATCAAGCAAGCAAACCAAGATATTGGTCACAGGACACACTGTTATAATCTCATGGTCTGCCGTTTATAGGGAAATCTGACATGCAAAATATAATCCTCAGAATAGTGTAAAAAAATTTATTCTCAGACTAAAACTCAACTAATTGAGAAATATGAACAACTGAAGGCAAAAACTTCTTACAGTTGATTCATCAATCAACAGAAGAAGTCAGATCATCCATGAGCTCCGACTGTGCTCCACTGCATGGATCAAAGCCACTAAAATGCCACTGTATTTTTTGGCGGCACATCTTGTTTACTGCTAACAATCACTCGGTTCATCATTCAAATCATAATTACTTGACACACTGCTAACAGAGTTATTGCTAAAAAGGACATAAATTAGATTACCATAAGCAATAGCCAAATTTGTGGTGGGGGTGGGGGGTGGATACAAAGAGGGGCCATTCTTTAATAATGAGGGCTGAGCAAAATCTTTACTGAAAACAGTCAAGCTGAACAAATGAGTTCCTCATAAATGCATTTTTTGTTGAATCATGCTTCACTTCAATTTAGTTTAAAATTCTATCATCAGTTTCGGAAACCAATCAATCATCTTACGTATTTCATCCTTAATGTTCCAAAATTGTCTCCAAGGCACCACCACCCTCATTATACATATAATCCTCATATATGTGTGTGTGTATGCAGATTATAAGATATGATTAAACTGACACGCATCTCCCCCATTTCAATCCAAGCATGGCTAATTTACTCAAAATTTCTGCACTGTACTGAGATGGAACTTAAAGAATATATTAATACTGTAATAGACTATCAATTATCATACAAAGCTTTCTCTGGCATTTGGTATCTCTAACCCATGAAACTCTAAATATTATTTGTCACCGTGGGACTCGACTCACAATTTTTTTCTTGTTTTCCAGACAAAAGGAATGTCTTTCTATATTGTTCTCAGAGGAGAGACTTTTCTTTTAATTAAAATTCTATTCATACTCCGATCTTTGCATCTTCTAATGTCTTCATTTATGATTATACATTCCCATTACCCAAAGGGTTGTTGGGTTTTGAATTACCCTCTTTTATCCACCAATGGTTTTACCATCTCGTCTCGAATGATCTAATGGTTATGTCAATGAATTATAACTCAATTGACACCGGTTTCTCCCATTGTAAAGATTTCAAATTCGAGCCCACAAAAAAAACAATCCAATGGTTATTAGCCACGAATGGAAGAATGATCCTGAATATAATGTTAGGTCTCAATAGCACATGTTAAGCATAGGGCAAATGAACTTTCTTTCCAAATTTGGACATTGGCTTGTAGATAAAATTATGACATTTCATTTCACTGGAAATATATAGATGGTTCTTACTTACTCCACGCATTTTGACTTTTTGTGCAAATGAAAGCAGTTAGATGTTATAGTAGCAGTATGGAAGAGCAAAAGGGAGAGACCAAAAACAAAGTTTAAAAGCTCTCACAAACAAGACAACAAACCGCAGGAGGACAACATAAGATAAGAAATAACGGGGTGAGACAAGAAATTGTTGGTTCTGGTGACTTAACTGGCTTACCCTTGTACTGTTCATGTCCGATATAACAAGAAAACAGCAAATTATGCTTGCAGACAACCATGCCACTTGTCATCAAGAAACCCTCCCACGTCTCACTTTCGAGTAGTGTAGGTATTATGAGAAAGTATTGCCTCTTTCTCTTTGACTTGTGGCAAACCACAATGACCCCACCTTTTTTTCAATAATGTAAAAGAACCCAAATTTAAATTTTTTATGTTACCTAAAATTTAAAGCTTTTTTATGACACATAAAATAAATCAAATCTTTAAAAATTAAATGAATTAAATTTTATAAAACTAGTCAATGTCAATTAAAAAATAAAATTTTTTGAATTTAAGTAATTTTGAATTAGTAAAAATATTTTTAAAATTTAAGAAAAATTGAAACTTATAAATCATGTGAAAATAAATTCCAATGTAAGATCCCGCTTCACTTCTCTAAAATGATGCATGTACAGCTGCACTTCTAGCTTCTACTAGCACAAAAAGGGGGGAGAGAGAGAGGTTTTGATCACCAACGCCATTGACCGTGACCAGAAATTTTGGCAGTGCTTGTTATGTAATTTGGTTTGTTGTAGAGTTGGGATGTCATCAGGTTGTATCAACGGACACTTGCTCCGGTGGGAAGGATGCTCCCTTAACCAACACTCTGGATTCGAATTTTGAAAAATAAAATTATATTGAGAGAATTCAGATCCCATGACAGTTTAGACTAATTAATCAAAATATACCTCCAGAATGGATTTGTTCAGGTTAAAACGAACAAAAAAAAAATCATCAAATTCAAGTGTGCTAACACACTCAAATGACCCGAGCAATGTAGTTGGTCACCTCACATTAAGATCGGGTCTAGAACGCAGGTTATGGACTTTTGCTCCCAAATAACAAAAGGGAAAAAAAGAGGGAAAAGATAGCGGTGAAAAGATTAATGAACTTAATCAAGATCACGTGAATGAAGTATAGACCTAATGACTAAACATGCCTCAGCCAGAACATTCGGATGATGAAGATGAAGATGCAATTTGCAATAGAACCATAAACTTCTCAATCCCATGTTCTTTAACTCTGTCCTTTTCGTGTCCCATTCCACACACGAAGCGGAGCAGTTTTTCCTTCCCCAACGGTCTCTCTCTCTCTCTCTCAACCAACTCCCTCTGCTATTAAATAACTTCCTCTGCTCTCAAATTAACCCAACTCCCATTGTTCTTCATTTATCACCCATTTATTTTTCTTCCTCTTTATACTTATTTTTTCCATCTTTCTGCAGCTGAGTCTAAAACCCATTTTAATGGAGTTCACGACAATGTCTTTGTTGTCTTCTACATTCCTAAGCTTTCAAAATGTACATCATTTCAACCATTACCAAGTTCAACTTTAGATTCAAAGTTCCTTCTTTTTTTGGCTTTTTGAATTGTTCGCTCTTGGTTGGACATGTGGGAAATTATTTTTGGATGGTCTAAAGCATCAAAGTGGTAATGTAGTTGGAAATTTGGGATTTTACTATTTTGTTTAACTTACATAAGATGTGTTTGGACTGATGAATAACTCTGTTTTGATCCTGATTCTCTGGGTGTTTGTAGCAAGAAACTGATTCGACGCATACAATGTCGACTTAAGCTACTGAGGAACAAGAGAACTTCCATACTAAAGCACTTACGCAACTCCATAGCTCAGCTACTCATACATGGCTACGTACAAAATGCATTCAATCGGGTATGCTTCTAACCGAACACTCCAATCATAGACTTCCTCCGTATTCCTGTCTTTTTTCTTTGACTAATTTTGCTGTTTCACATTCACAATTAGCCATACCTCTCTCTCTCTCTCTCAGTGATTTTTATGGTTAATCAAGAGTACTATCATTAATGAGATTGAACCTTAGCTAATAATGACTTAATAGAGACTTTTGGAACCATAGAGCTTACCACTTCATTAGCAAAAACATTAAAATGCAACAACCACAATCCATTTGGCTGAGTGGCACTTGGGGTTTCTTGTGCTCGCCGGTGGTAAGGGTTGGAAACCCATATCCCCAAAGTCATAATAGGGCTTGACACTCCCAATTACCCAAAAAAAAAAAAGGCATCAAAATGTTAAAGGCTTGAAAATGCAGTCATAACATTCAGGTCCATAGCAAGAAATGCAAGCAATATCAATGTAGGATTTATAGGGAGAACTGCTCAACCTTTATATCACTTCAGCTATGTTGCACGCGCCAAAAAAAAATAACAATTATACAAGTTTACTGCTAATTCTTTTGAAAAGAAGCATTTTGGCAGGAAAATCTTGTGATAGTGTTGGCATTTTATCTCTCGTAACTGAGTTTCTTCCCCCCCCCCCAACCCCCCCCCCCAAAAAAAAAATCCTTTTGTTCAGGTTGAGGAGCTGTATAGGGATGAAAGCATTGTAGCAGTATATGACCTACTGGATCATTTCTCAGAATTTATCATCAAACGCCTTCGATATATTCGCAGACACAAGTATGGACCGGTAAACATTAACCCAGTGTCATTTATTACAGCTACGCATAGTATATGATCTTGCCTTATTTCTGCATTCAACTTTGTTTTCTGAAATAAAATGGTCCTGCGATGTTCTCATTCTGACTTTTCAGGGATTGTCCTGATGATATAAATGAAGCAATTTCAAGTCTTATTTACGCCTCCGCCTGGTTTGGAGAGATTCCTGAGTTGTGGACACTTCGAAAGCTTTTCAGCAAGCGCTATGGTCAGAAATTTGTATTGGCAAACCTAGAATTATATCCGGGAAACCATGTCAATTGTCAGGTGACAAAAATACACTTTGGACATATTATGGTATAAGTTCGAGGGGGAAAAAAAAAGCTAATTCGTGGTGTCACCTTAATCCCTGAGGAAATCACAATTGTTTTGGTCTTTTGTTTTGTTAGTTTTCAGTACCCCTTATCTTGACGAAGTGATTTATTGAAAAACAGATAAAAGAGATACTCTCTATGATCTCCATTTCGGATGAAGTAAAGCAGAATTTGATTAAAGAAATAGCAAAGGAGTGCAGGCTGCACTTTCAGCCTTCGGCAATCGAGTGCATGAGGAAGTCTGAAATGCTACAAAATCAGGTTCATTGAGTGAATTGTTGAAGGTAAAGTATCTTAGCCTTTCATTTACAATTCTTACACTCTCCCTCATGCATTGTAGGTACCAAAAATTAGCGAGAAGGAAGTATTACATAGATATGTTCACATAGACTGTGCAGCCACAAAACAATCTCAGGCACAAGGCTCATCTGCTGACGGCTTCAATAACTCAATGCTAAACAGTGATGAACTTCTAAGTGAATCATTCAGTATTTTCATGCATTCGGACAGTCCAAGTACATGCTCAAGTACTTCTAGCAAAGAAGATCACATTGTGAGAGTGAATTCTACAAAAAGGCTCACTACAATACGAAGTAGAATAGAAAGCGAGGGAATGATTACATCATCTTCTTCTGAGCTTTCCTATCCATTCTTGGAGGAAAAAATAGTTTATAATGATGATGTTGTGGAGATTCAATCTCCAATAACAAAAGATGGGATCAGTCAGGATCAGAGAATATTCATATTCCAATCTTCAGTCCTGCCTAAGAAGGAGAAATTATGTTCAATAAGCCCAAGAAAGAAAGGGAAGACATTGAGGAAGAGGTTGAGGAAGAGAGCAATGCCACTCTATCGTCAAGATGCCATCGGCATTGAATGCTTGGCTTACTATAACTCAAAATGCCACAGAAAGCGGCAGAAGAAAATTGATTTGATGAGATCACAAAGACTGATTCAATGCAATTTGGAACATCCATGTTATGATTGCATTAGCAATGATGATGATCGAATGGTGATTAGAAAAAAGACATTTAATCGTAAAAAAGGGAGAACAAGAAGGTATGACAATGATGCACAACGGCCTGAAGAGCATGTCATTGATGATTTCCGGAGGTCGAGGTCATCCCAATCTCGACTTTGTAGTCATTCAAGTAGCAAGTCCTCCACTTCTAGTCATGTTCATCCTAAGTTACCAGACTATGATGAGCTTCAGGCTAAATTTACTGCTCTTAAGAAAGCGTATATGCAAAATCAGAATAGAACTTGGAATATCATGTGAGGCTTGTTAGATCAAATTTATGGCAACCATATAGGCTCACCCTCCCTCACTCTCACACTAAGCCGGGGAGCATTTTTTGCACCGGGTGAGCCCCCAGGTTTCCCTTTTTCAACCTTCTCCGAAGTACAAAATTTTAGTGGGCTATGTTGTTCAGGACTGGAGTTTCAGATCTTTTTACTCTATTTCATTCATCTTTTTTACTCTATTTCATTCATCTTATAACAGAGAGGAGCAACCCCCGAGGCCAACCTTTTAAAGGCTCAGGCCTAAATTGTGCCAGACGTATTAGGCCCGTGGCCACTGATGGGCCAGGGGCGTTTTGCATGTCAACTCTCCAGTATCTGCTCATATTGACAAGAATTCTGTGTCGCAATTTGCCCAATTTTCTGTATAGACAAATAAGTGTAAACTTATGGCCACTACGATGGTGCACACTCACAAAATCATGTTAAAAACAATCACACACGTGTGAGAAAATCAATTACGTCTGCGAATACTTCTTTCTTTAACCTGAGGCCCATAAATAATACTAAATTATAAATCTATTCTATTTAGACTGTTTAGCACTATAGTGTCAACCACATCTTTATCAATGCAAGTGTCCGGAGAGGTCCACGCCTATAAACAGACGCAACAGACGCCGAAAGAGTTTATCTCTTTAATAAGTATAATAATTAATTCCAATTAAATTAATCAAAATTAATAAATCAATTATCAATCGATTAAATAAAAAAAAACTATGTCAACCATCTCTTCTCAGAATAATCTAGACTCACTCGTCTTGCAATGGAATGACATTGAACAATGTGATGCTTGTTGGTTTTATTTCCTATAGTTAATTTTCCTCCAAATTTTCTTTTTCTTTTTTTCACAACTCTAAAAAAATTACAAAATTATGTATTTTTGACTTATATTTTTAAAAATGCTATATTAACAAAATAAAATGTTAATAATACAAAATGTTTGAAAAACAAATCTATACTTTAAATCAATTACTTGGATTTACATTTTATTATTTTTTGAGGTTTATATATTATTATTTCATAAAATTCGAGTACGAGATGATCATTACCCCAATCTTCTTTAACTTTATCACTAAAAACAAGGTAGCGGAGCATGTCCCAAGTTATCTAAGACCTAATAATTTCAAAAACCGATAAACTAATATAAGATATCGAGTTTGAATCTTATTTATTTATTTTGAAAGGATGCGCTCTTTAGTAAATAATAATAATAATAGTAGTAATAAACATTATGGTTAAAAAGAACCAGAGATGGTGCAGCACTTGCCGTCTGAACCCAATTTGGGTTGAGCAAATGTACAAAAGTCAACCAATAGAAATGCGAAAACTCAACATGTCACTCAAGCATCTTAAAGTCCAACCTATGCTCTGAGGATGCTTTATTTAATTAATTATATAGCTAATGAAGTTTGTGTTTGAATGAATTGAAAGGTGACAAGACATTTGGATCGTGTTGGTCTTAATTTAAATATAGGGGGATTTCATCCAATGCACATTTGTCACGACAACCTCCAACGTTGACCCTAACTTCGTACACCACATCCTAATATTAGACTTTAGAAGATTTCTTAAATAATACGAAGTTGTCTGTTTAAATAGACTAATCATCAAGCACTTAGATATTGATCTCAGTAAATATATTTTATTCAATTCATATCGCCAACCTTTTTATCCTTTAGTTTATCTTTAAAATATGGATTAATAAATTTAGACTCGATATGTATAATAATTTACAAGTTACAAATACTAGATAAAGAAACACGGCATACTTTATAAATCAATTGTTTTTCAATAAAATTATTAGATTTTATTTTCTGGTTTTCATTATCGATATTTAAATTTTATCCGATTAATTTAATTCGAACACTATGGGTCCCATTTTAAGGGTTGGTTCTTTCAAATCTTTTTTTACTATTATCAAGATTCGAACTCGAGATTTTTAGTTAAGAAAGTAGAGTACCCGATCACTCAACTCAAAAGAATTTGATACTATTGGATTTGAATTGAAGAGTAATGCGTCCATGTATATCTACATCTTAGTCAAATGCATATCCAAACTCCTTTGTTTGTGCATCTTTTTCTTTATCTTTCAAAGCAATATCCTTAGTACAGTTCAAAGGAGTGAAAGGTAATATATGATTCTTTAATAGAAACATAATTGGATATATAAATAATTATGCCGTAGACTAAGCAAAGTCCTTGGTGTTTTGATCACCATTAAAGCTTTTTGTATTGCTTCAAAGGGAAAGTAACACCATTAATTTGGTGAGCATAAGAAGAAAGTCAATTTGAGGAGAGAGGAAATGTGCTAGTGCGGTGTGACTAAAGCGCATGGTTTCGATATCATTTTGCATTTTGAAATTTGGGTTAAGCACATAATCACTTTGCATGGAATAGTATATAACATCAAGCAACAATAATCAGGGTTCAAACAAGAAACAGATAATTCTTTGCCATCTCCATAAAATTTCTCCATCGCAAAGTGTTCTTCGAAAATTTCCTCATAATCTTTAGAGCAGTGTACTTTTTTCTTTTATAATGATAAACATCTCAATTATTTTTTAAGCGTACACTGATAAATTCTTTTGACATGTTTGATGACTCGCAAATCATGCATGGTAAACAAATACACTGAAAACAAATGCTGTGCATACACTCAAAAACTCTAAGGGTTCAATCTTAAATGTTGTAGTATTTAGAGTTATTTAGCAATAAGCCAAATTAGCTGAGCTTCATCATGATTATGGAGATTGCGATTAAACAAAATGTCATGTTTATCTAATGGATTAGAGCAAGCAATACATTTTTTTTTTTTTTTTGGTTTTCACGGATTAGTATTCGGGTTTCGTCTAACTAATTCTGTTCGAGCACTGTAGGGCTCATTTAGGAATTTACTCTCCCAAATTCTTTTTCTTCATTGTCAAGAATTAAACTCGAGATCTCTAGTTAAAAAGGTAGAATATCCGACCACTCAATCCAAAAGAGTTTGGTAGAGCAAGCAATACATTAAGCATTAAGAAAAGCAATTCCATATTAAACTTTTTTTTTCCTTTTTATGATCTTTATTTGGTGTCTCCTCACCATTTTTTTTTTCATGTTCTAAGCCTTGAAATTGTGGGGAACAATTGTGTGTACCTTCCATGTTAGTTGGGGAACCATACTACTCATCTTAAGATTCACCAACCTAGCTAGATACAATTACCTAGTAAAATAGAAACAAGCATTATTCTCTTGTTTCCGCATATGAAAGTTTTCATGGGCAAATTCAGTTTCTTTTTGTTCTCGATTTCTATTCATTATAATTTGCATTTTGAATGCATGAAATAACACAGAGATTTCTTAATTTAATTGATTAAAACTCTTAAAATAATATTAAAAGATTTTGAATTCAAATCCCACAAATATTAAAGTTTGGAACCTTATTATATAAGTCAATTACCTTTTGAGTGAAAAAAAAAATATAACAATTACATGAGATGGCATCGAAGAGCTAATCCTCTTGATGCGTGGTCCTTCGGAATTTTGCATATTTGTAATGAGGAAAATGATAATGAGAAAGTTTTGGTGTGAATAGCATGTAAATGATTATATTAAAAAATTATCTCTGAATAAGTTTTAAAAAAAAAAGTAATTTAATAATATAATATATTACTACAGCTATATCTAATAATAACTATTAAATAAAGAAAAAAATACCAAAATTTAACGAAATTTGACTAAATATATCTATATTCTCGAATGATATCAAAATAATATTTCACTGATATTTAATAAAATATTATAAGAAATAAGATAATTGTCTAAAAGAATGAGAGGTAATTTTGGGGTGTTTCAACTAAAGGGGATGCTATTTTATAGGCATTGAGCTCCCCTAACCCCCACTTACCAACCAATGTGAGATTCTCTTCCACTCCTTTTTTTTAGCCACATATTTACAAATCTCCACATTGACAAAAAAAAAATACTTATAACTCTCTCCTACGATCTACAATAATGTTTACAATTTTCAATTTTTAATAATATCGATCAATTTCAAATAAAGTTGAAACTTGATCATAATCACTACTTTTATCATCATATCAGCAGAATTTTCAGAAATTGGAATTTTCTAGATTGTAACTCCACCTTCTTCCAAAATCTCACATACGAAGTGATAACGACGTCGATGTGCTATGTTCTTGTATGATAAACTTGATTTTTTGATAAATGAATTGCACTCTGACCATCACAATGTACTTTGATATATTTCTATTTTAGTCCCAAATCACCAATCAAACCTTGAAACCAAATTGCTTCATTCACAGTTTCTGTAATTGCCATGTATTCCGCCTCTATAGTAGACAAAGCAACTGTTAACTATAAGGTCAACTTCCAACTTATTGGTGCATTTCCAAGAGTAAACATATAACCAATAACTGATCGACGTTTGTCCAAATCACTAGTATAATCAGAATCATAATACCCAACCATGTGTTGATCATTTTGCTTATCCAACTGAAATATCAAACCAAGATTCATGACATTCAGAATATACCGTAAAATCCATTTCATAGTTTGTCAATACTCCCTTCCAGAATCATGCATGTACCTACTCACAACTCCAACAACATGTGAAATATTAGGTTTTGGACACATCATAGCATATCTTAGGCTACTAACAACACTTGCATATGGTACATTTGACATGTATTCCCATTCTGTATCGTTTTTTAGTGACATGAATTGACTAAATTTGAAATAAGGAACAAGCGGAATACTAACTGGTTTTGACTTTTTATTCATGTCAAAACATTTTAGTACTTTACTTAAATATTTTTTCTATGATAAACAAAATCCCCACAATTTCCTATTTCTGGTAATTTCTATACCAAAAATCTTCTTTGTTTCACCTAGATCCTTTATCTCAAACTTTCTTTTCAACTGAGTTTTAATTTCTCAATTTCTATTTGACTTTTGAAGGCTATCAGTATATCATCAACATAAAAAAGAAGATAAGTAAAAGATTCATCTTGTAATTTATGCAAATACACGCAATTCTCATATTTGCTTCTTGTATACTTCTGCCTTATCATAAATTTATCAAATCGATTGTACCACTATCTCGGAGATTGATTTAGTCCATACAACGATTTTCAAGTTTGTATACCGTATTTTCTTTTCCAAAGGCGATAGTCTTTTACCCAACTGTGATCCCCGTGAAAATTGTATTCTTTGCTCTAAAATCTAGTTTTGACTTCTAAACATGATAATATGCAGTGGAACCAAATACATGCAAGAAATTATAATCTATAGGAGCCTTTTAGACCATTTCTTTATTGATATTTTATCACTAATAGTTGTAAATGGCAAGCAGTTGATGAGATGACTAGTATAGATAATAGTTTCAGTTCAAAATTCTTCGTCCAACCCAGCATTGGACAACATACACCGAACATTCTCCAACAATGTCTGGTTCATCCATTTTGCTACCCCATTTTGTTGTGGTTTATTCCTAATAGTGAAATGTTTGACAATGCCTTCATTTTCATAGATTTTCAAAAATAGATCAATTTTAAACTCTCTACCATTGTTTGTGCAGAGACGTTTGATTTTTCTACATGTTTGAGCCTCCACCATTTTTTTTCTATTTAAGAAAAATTCCCAACATTTCATCTTTCATCTTCATTTGATACACTCAAACTTTCTGTGAAAAATTATCAACAAAAGTTACATAATAATGCTTTTCTCTCAATAATGTTGTCTTGGAAGACCCCCACATATCTAAATGAACATAATTTAAAATATGTTTAGTATCATATATTGTTGTGCCAAATTTTACCTTTTTGGTTTCCTTTTGATGCAGTACTTACAAAATCGAATTTGCAAATTCGTACTCCTTTCAATAATTCTTGATCAATCAGAGTTTCAAGGATTTTTCTCCAACATGCCCTATTCACATATGCTACAATCTGATTGCTTCTAACTCTCGATTATGAGTAGAAACTGCTACTATTATTACTATCACAATAACTGTACTACCCAAAAAATAGTATACATTATTATTTTTGCAAATTCTTTTTAGTAGCGTGAGTGCACCAGAAATAATTTTCATTACTCTATCTTTCACCTTTATATCGAAATGTTTTGATTTTAAGGATCCGATGGATATGAGATTTTTCTTTAATTTTGATACATATCAAACACCTATTAAAATTCTAATTGATCCATCTTGATTTCTCAGATGAATTAAACCAATCCCAATATGTGGTGAAAGGGACATTATTTGTTGTATAGACCACTTCACTTTTTTGTTCTTTAAAATCAAAGAACCATTCTCAATTGGGAGACATATGACGGCTACAAGCAGAATCTAGCAACCACATACTAGAATGGCTGGTTGATGGTGCAACAGCAAGTGAAAGGTCTGAATCTGCATTATCATATTCAGTTACATTTGAATTTGGGATAATTTTCCCTTTATTTGATTTGCTTTTATTTTTCAGTTTTGAACAATTTTTCTTTCATGTCATTTTTCTCGATAAAAGACACATTCATTTTTCTTCGGTTTGGATCTTGACTTTGATCTTTCTCTTATCCCTTTATTTTGACTCTGCAAACAGTCCCTGATAGCTAAAACTTCTGCTTCTTCAGTTGTATTTTTCTGTTTTTCTTTTTTTCTTAGTTCATAACTGTATGGTGTTACAGTTACTTCACTAAAAGAGATGACAATTTTCCCGTGAAGTAGAATAGTTTCAAGATATTCAAATTTGTCAGAAAAGGATCCCAATAATATCATAGTTAGATCTTCACTTTGAAAATCTCATTCATGTATCTTCATTTTGAAAGTCTCGTTCATGTTCATCAGATTAGTCATGAACTAATTAAAAGTGGTGATATGATCATTTATAGTGGTACCTAGAATATAGTTGAAGTGAAACAATTTTTTTTTTCATATAAAACTTGTTTTGATTGCTTTTTTTTTTTTTAAAAAAAATTCTTCCAGTGTCTTCCACAATTTACTAGTAGAACTTTCTTTTGAAAAGGCATACTTCTGCTCTCTGGAAATGTATGATCGAATTGTATCACATGGCAATCTATTCATCGTCTTCCATTCTTTCTCCTCCGTATCATCCGGTTTCTCTTCTTCAATGGCAATGTCTAGACCTTGCTAAAAAAAAAACGTTTAGAACCTCACTTTGCCACATGTTGAAATGACCGATTCCCTAAAAAATCTCCACTATAAATTTGGCATTTGTCACTGCAGTTCTCCTCAGGATCGATGATGTCAACGTGGATGACTTTGTGCTATCAGCCATTTCTGTCACCCGTACTATTTAGTAGTTGCTGATGCAAAATACCGATTAACCCAAGAAAATCTTTTTTTGATGTGAAAGATCAGATTAAGCTGCAACTACAGAACATAATAAAATCAACCGGACTCAATGTTGATTAGCCCCAAGAAAATCTGTTTCTGATATGGAAGATCAACCAAAGTTGCAACCACAGTGCCTAATTAGATAGATCGGATTCTGATACCAATTGTTGTGGAAGTTTTGGTGTAAATAGCGTGTGAATAATTATATTGAAAAATCACCAAAGGATAATTTTTCCAAAAAAGATAATTTAATAGTACAATATATCGTTATAACTATAGTCAATAACAACCATTAAATTAAAAAAGAATACCAAAATTTAATGAAATTTGGCAAAATATACATATGTTCTCAGATACTATTAGAATAATATTTCACTAATATTCAATAAAATATTATAAGAGAGAAGAAAATTGTCAAAAGGAATGAGAGGCAATTTTGGAGTGTTTCAACTAAAAGGGGATGGGCTATTTTATAGGCAAAGAACGCCCCCTCACCGACACTCACCGATCAATGTGGGATTCTCTCGCACCTTTTTTTTTTTGCCACATATTTACAAATGACATATGTTGGTGTCAAAAAATGACACATTATGGGTTTCATAGATGCAACCACTTGCCTGCATTTTCTCATTTAGAACATCTCAATCAGTTTAACTGTTATTTTCATTGATGCAAAGGAAACTTGGAAAAATTAACGGGACGTGGCATAGCTATGAAAAAAGAGAATTTTGAGATTAGTTTGAACAGATCAAGTCGTGTGGTATCTTGCCATTTGTGGACTTGATTGAGACAAAGGAGACTCATTCCTCTCCAAGATGCTTTTCCAAGAAAATGCAAATTCCTTTGAATGTTTAACCTCCGCGGGACATGGAGCGCAATGGACCACAATGACCAAATGAGACAAGAAACCTCTCCATTACAACTTTTTGAAAGCAAAACAAAACTCCACCAACACGAAATTGGAGCTACTAAGTCTTTTAGGTCATTTCTACATTGATTTTGTGAGGCGAAGTTCTCGCATTTTAATTATTAACCTATTTCTAGCATTTTTCTTCAAATGATCTGACTAATCATAATATGTTGCGTTTTTTTTTTTTTTTTTTTTACTTATAGGAAAACTCATGAGTTTAGTATTATATGGTAGAGATAAATCTTTTTATACAATCATGGAATAAAATAAGTTACTAGAATTCAAATTTATCCAAAAAAAAAAAAAATACGAGCACGTACCCACTTAACTATACTTGCTTGTCCTACAATATATATTGCTTTTAAATTCGAGAACTTAGTATCAGGAAAATTCAAAATAAATAATAAATTCAACAAATTAAATTTTATATGACAATCGATATTAATATATATTGATTAATTTATAATAGAATTAATCAAAATATATTAATATCAATTAATAAAAAAATTTATTCGATCAAAGATCACTTTTCTAAGAAATCAAAGCATCAGTATTTTTTTCAAAATCGAATGGATAAAAAAAGTCTGGCATACCAATTCCATGATTTCAAATGATTCCCCTACACAATCTAGAGACCGTGATGCCCCTTTCTTCCGGCCAGAAAATGATCGGGCATGAAGGAATTTTGGCAATGGGGTTGGGGAGACACTTTCATGCATTATTTCAAGTCGTATGATTTTGGGTTGGGACAACCAATGGGCGCATGATTTGGGGAGTCAGAAGTTTGACACTTTCAACTTGCCTCCATGCAATTGATGGGATTGAGGTGTTTTTTCAGATTTTCAAAATTGACTCACATAGAACGGTGGACATGTGTCCATCACGTGATCCACCAACCTGAAAGAAAAATAAAAAGGTAGCCTTTGATATTTTTGTTGGGTGGACAAGTGGTGACAGTGGATTGGATGAGTGGAGGAAATCTATGATGGGACTTGTGCAGTCATGTCATGGGCGGAGTGGGGGTGACGACCGACACGTGACGATTTTCCACCGACTTTCCAAATGTGTGCTTTGACTTTGTAAACGACAGACAGACCCTGACATCTCTCTCTCTCTCTCTCTCTCTCTCTCTGCGCGAAAACAATTTTTTTCTCCACCGAAAGGATCGTGAATCATTTTTGATATTTATCCTCCCATGAAGAATGAACAGTAATGTTTTTCAATTTTTTAGTCGTCTAATTTGGATTATTTTTAAATTTTTATTAAAATCTGAATCATTTTCAAAGAATAAAAAATTAAAATAAATGCGATTTTATCCGAAACCCTTCAATTCTCTCTCATTCCTTATTTAAAAGAAAAAAAAAAGAAAAAAAAAATTCTCAAGCACAAATAGAGTGTTGTGTGCTCTCCCTCCTCCCAATCCTCCCCTCCAATTCTCTTTTCCCACCATGTTTGAACCACATAGCATATATATTCCCTTCCCTCATAAATCTATATGATGTTTGAGAGTCATATTTGATTCAAAATTGCTTGTACCACCCTAAAGTACCAAAAGAGAATCGGTGTATCGACATCTTTGTTGGTATTAGAGTGTTGGCTAGGATTTTTTAAAAGGGGAAATTTTCAAAATGAGAAATCATATTTCCGATGGATGATAGATCAACGTAGATAACTACCTAAAATCTATTAATTTTTCACCAAAAAAGGAAATAAATACGATTTAATATGAAAAGGAGAAAAATGACAATATATACACATAATTGGATAGAATACAATTAAATTAAAAAGGAAAGAAAAAAAGAAAAAAAAAAAGAGTACTCTTCTAACTCAAAATTCTATAGCTTATGGGGTCAGATCTAATTAATGAAAGGGTCCAAGGATTAATATTAGTGAACCAAACCAAGCAACACACATGATAACCATACAAATTTTTAGCTTTGCCCTTGTTGAATATAAATACGTAAGTCATCATTATATGTTGTTTTTATTATTAAAAGGCAAGTTAATTAAACAATCAAAAAGCATCATTAGGGCTAAGATATTTCGGTGAACATCCTCATTTAATATGGGAATCATCTGTCGTTGGTTGATTATAATACGTTGTCATCTTATCTATAACGACCCACTTTTGCATCTGATGCATAATATATGTTATCGCTTAAACTAAAACTAAATTCCTATTTTTCTTTTAATACATCAAGCCAAAAAAGCTTATCGAACATTATCAAGATTCGAGTTGCCAAGATGTCCAAGAGGAATAAACAAAGGTTTACAAAAGTACTTAGAGACAAATCTTCAATATATATATAATTATTCTTCGATCAACAAAATGTTTGTAATAATCAATCTTTTTTTTATTATTTGCCCTTAGATCAAGCATTACACACTCACTGAAGTACACAAATGTGATAGGCACACATTCCTTTTGCACACTTACGTATAGTTCCCAACATTTGTCTCTAAACCCTTTAAAATATCCTAAACCACTTTAATTGATTTCCTTCCTGGACATAACAATCATGGTTTACATAATGGATGATTGTATGGATATATATATATATATATATATATATATAATTTATCTCTCGAAATTTACCCGGTTCAACAATATAGCAAAATAATCATCGGATTAAATATCAGTTTTTTAATTATTATTTATATTATTCACTTTTATGTATTTCTAAAGCTTGCAAAACACCCACAAATTTCGATCTTCCTAAAGACCAAAGTTAAACATAGGCATGCAAACTTCTTTAATTTGCGCATGCAGCTGTCATTGGACGAAGATGCAGAGATTTGGGTATGATGAAGTTAAAAAGAAATATTCTTGCCATTGTTTTTCAGAACATATATCATTGCATGATTCTAATTTCCATAACATAATGTGAGATTTACCAATTGGGTAGACCTTGAAGCACTTATTATATTAGTATACACTCATTTTCAAATAAATCACTTGCTTTCTTGCCCTACAACATTTTTGCTTGTATATATTCAAGATGTCTGGATTTGTTTTATCACTCAGCGTGTGTGCTCAATTGGTCTGCAAATAAAATATTTCTCTCTTTAAATAGGGGCGCAAGTTATATCGTCCGATCCGTAATATATTCATAAACAAAAGTACATTTCCCCAACATTACATATTCTTAAAATTCAATATATCGAATTCGTCTACTAACAATTTTTTAATTTTTAGACCAAACTTATCGACGTATATATCATAATTTGATTTGTTTTGTGTAACCCGAGTTTAAAAGGGCTATTTAAAAATAAAATCTGAGTGTATGAAAATTCGAGTTCATAAGAACTCAATATAATACAAGTAATTTTATACTTATTAAAAAACTTTAAAATTAACCTATTCATCAATCCTTAAATTCAGCTCAACCCCAGCTGAACTATTGTAGGGCTCTAGTTTTTGATTCCGACATGAATTAAAAAATAAAAAAAAGAAAAAAAGAAAAAAAAAAACATACACACACACACACACAATGATGCTAGCACATAAGAGCATTAAGACGAACTATCATTGTTGGCGTGGCAAGTACTCAAAGGATTTCTGATTACACCATATTACGGCTGCAATCATTCACTTGGATGGATTGCAATGCATCAAATTGATATAGAATCGCTTGCAATGGCAATGATTCATGATGTTCTTAAGATAATACATACCAACAAAGATATCTTTGTCTTGGGTTTAGATTTTCATTTTTCAAGACTACTTCTTCTAAAAGATATTACCTTTAAAGAAGAAACTTTCAAAATTAATTTTGCTCCATCAATATTTTTCTTGTGATACTGCCCATTTAATTACCCTCATGAATAATGTATCAAAGTTGCAAGAGAAAAAAAAAAATCAAATATTAATAAGGGCAAATATTGACATGAAATTATACTACTGTGTTATCTGAATATTGACGGATTCAAATTATTAAAAAAGAATCGGTCATAGATAATAATATATATATATTAAAATAAAACAAATCATGCCAAATAGAAAATTGTCCGATCTCGACTCTTTTAATTAATATGTTTTAATATTGATTAAAGATTTCACTCTTTTAATAATAGATTCATTTAAAAGATTCCAAATCGAGTTTTATATATGAAATGTAAAGTAGGACGCTCAAACAAGCTCTATCTCAGTTTATTATCGGTCTCTAAAGTTAAAATCATACTTGGAGTTGTAAAAAATTAGGGTTTATGATTTATTAACGTATTAAATTAAGATTGAGTTTATTTGCATCTCAAAAACACACACTCTCACCAAAAAAAAAAAAAAATTTAAATTAGTGTACCTCTCCATACTAGTGTTTGGGTCCTATGATGGTCCAGCATTGGATTAAAACTAATTAATTTACCCATAAAGAAGGCATTCTAGTCTTAATCTAATACCGTAGAAAGCATATGGTATGCGACGGATTCAGTGGATGCCGCCCCACCTACACTTTAAAATCAGGAGAACGCTACTTCAATACTGCCAAATACATTATGACACGTCATTGTACGGACATTGAAATTTAGTCAATGCCATCCGTACCGTGACGTGGCGCCACTGGAGTTGGCGGTAGATGAACCCAGAGCACTTCATGAGTTAAAAAACAAAGAGCAAGAGAAGTTGAATTTTCGTTTTGTTTTTATTAGAGAGAGGGGAGGTTAGTGAGGAGAGAGAGAGAGAGAGAGAGAGAGAGAGAGAGAGAGAGAGAGAGAGAGAGAGAGAGAGATCACAGTGCACTAAATTTAGATTTTTTTAATTAAAATTTTAAATTTTAATTTTAAAATTAAAAAAATAATAATTTAGAGAGTTAATTTCTCAATTAAATGTTACAATACATTTTGAAAATTAAAAATAATGAGCAAGAGAAGATTTTTTTAATTTGTCTTTTATAGAGGAAGTGGAGAGATTAGTGGGAAAGAGAGGGGGTGAGATAATTAAGATTTTTTTAATTAAAATTTTAAATTAAAATTTTAAAAATAAAAATATTTATATAGAGAAAATGAGTTTTTAAATTAGAATTTATAATTATTTAATTGAATTAATCGTTTTTTTAGATATTATTTTTAAGGAAAATAATAATAATAATAAGAGCGATTAGAGCGGGAGGAACGCAAATATCGAGAAGAGGAAGGCCGTGTGGGCCCAAATAGTAGCACACCAAGCAAGGATGCTCGAATCTCCCTCTTCTCTCTCTCTCTCTCTCTCTCTCTCTCCCCCACTCACTCTCTCTCTCTAGAAAGTCTTCGATCAAATCTTTTTCCGTCCTCTCCTTCTCTCTTATATACCTCTCTCCTTGGCCACTCCTCACCTGCCTAATCTCTCTCTCTCTTTCCTCCTTTTCCAGCTTTTGATTCTGCTTCTAGATATTTTACTCTCAAAGCAACGACCGGAAATTTTCTCTGCGATCCTGAAAGCCGCCCTCTCTCCCTGTCTCATCAATCTCTCGATTTTGGTGGGGAATTTGGGATGGGTTGCCTCAAAAACTTCAACAACTGATGTTGAACTCTTTCATTTTCAGAACCCTGTTTTTGTTTCCTTTTCAACTAACCCAAGATTTGGCAATTTGATCTTTGCATTTTTCATCAGCCGACCAAATCTTCATCTGGGTTTTGTTTGTTGTCTTCTTTTCTCAATTGGGTAGCCTCTAATTTGTTTTTATTTTCTCATATTTTGCGACTCACTCCACAAAATTTCCTCCCCAAAACAGCGCAAAACAGGTGAGTTTGAGCGGCTTAAAAATCATGGCTGGTTCAGGGAAGAACAAGTCAAAGAAGATTGTTAATGATGATGCAGAGATGGATTTCGACAGAGATCAATCGAAGCCATTTTTTGAAGAAGCTTCATCGATGTCCAATCGACCTCTCAAAAAAATCAGAAGTCCTGAACGCCAACAACACCCACCAGTTACTTCTTCTCCCTTTGTTTCTTTGTCTCCCCCATCTCTCTCTCTTCCTCAATCCTCTTCTTCTTCTTCTTCTTCTTCAAGACCTAAATTTCCTTTTGCTTTTGATAATTCACAAACCCAAGAAGCTCCAGTTCAAACGCCACATTTTAGCATAGCGAGAAGCCCTTTTCCTTTCATTCAACCCCAACCACAACAACAACAACAACAACAGATGATTTCATTTAGTCCATATACTAATCTCAATTACAATCACCCTCAATACTTCACCGGAGACGCGACAATGATGACATCACCACAACAGCATCAGCTTCTTCAGTATTGGAGTGATGCATTGAATTTGAGCCCCAGAGGAAGACTAATGATGATGAACAGACTGAGCCAAGAATCAGGGAGAAATCCTCTGTTTCGACCTCCGGTAGGATCGATGATTAGTCCTACCAAGCTCTACAGAGGAGTGAGACAGAGACATTGGGGAAAATGGGTAGCTGAAATTCGCCTTCCACGGAACAGAACACGCCTGTGGCTTGGCACATTTGACACTGCCGAGGACGCTGCAATGGCGTATGACCGCGAGGCGTATAGGCTCCGTGGAGAGAATGCTAAGCTCAATTTCCCTGAAATGTATCCCAACAAGGACAAAGAAGAGAACAAGGATAAAGATAGAGCAACGTCTTCGAATGCTCAGGGTTCATGCTCGTCTTCACCCCCAACACCCCAGGAGAAATCGGTGATTTCCCAACAGCAGAATCAGGATCAACAGCATCAGGAAAGCATCAATTTGGCGAATTATGTTTCGGAGAGTCCGGTTGATGTTAGTGAAGGAGTTCAGAGAAATGCAGGTGTTTTCGGAGCAGGGATGGAGAATTGGGGAGAGATGGCAGAAGCTTGGTTCAATGCAACTGGTTGGGGACCTGGTAGTCCTGTTTGGGATGATCTGGATTCTAATAATAATCTCTTGTTGAGATCAAATGTTCCTTTTGGAAATTCTAATCAGCAAGGGCTTTTGGATTCTAACGTTTCCAAACAACAGGACAATTTGGGCTCTGCTTCTGCTTCTTCTTCTTCTACTTCCTCTGCTTGCCCCATGAAACCCTTTCCCTGGAAGGATCATGAGTAGTTCTCTCTCTCTCTCTCTCTCTCTCTCTCTCTCTCTCTCTCTCTCTCTCTCTCTCTCTCTCTCTCTCTCTCTCTCTCTCTCCTCTCTCTCTCCATTATCTTTCTGCTTTTTTGCACAATTTTACTTTTCATGTCCTTTACTTCTGATTACATCTTTCCTTCTCACTGGTTGCATATTTTTCACAAGACAACCTGTGATTTGATTCTCTTTTTCAATTTCTTTTTCTTTTTCTTTTTTTGCTTTTTTACCTTTGTCTTGTCTCATGTTAGTTAAGCTTCATTAGCGCCTTAATTTCGACTTTTTTATTTTAATGAACCCCACAGTTTTCTTCTTTAGTACTTTCACTCCACCACCATCTCTGCTGCATAGAGGCTGCTTATTATCAAGCCTTTTTCAGCTGCCAGGTAGTTTAGAGAAGACACGTTCCTTTTCTCAGCATATGCAATAGCTACCCTTTTTGTGTTTCTTCAGCTGTCTACTCTATGTTCTGTTCTGTTATGTTATGGTATTTAAATACTTAGGACCGCAGAACGAAGGGGGAGACGGTTTTGTGATCTCCTTCTCCATAGGTCCATCCTGTCCATCCATTGCTAGCCTTGTTTTTGATCGGCGATGGATGGAAAGCCAATTTGTAGCTGCACATTTGTTGGGTTTGTAATGCCATTAGTACCCAGTACTACGTTGTAATGTTGAATGTCTATTATCTGGATCTTTGAAGTCGTTGTAGACATTTGTTTCTTTTGTTGAATGTGTTTCTATTTTATTCTAAATTTTTGTACAAATATATGTTGTATTCCCATAGTAGTTTTGCTAAAGTCGCATAAGAAAGGATGCAGAACCTTTTCCCGGACCCATAGTAGTTTTGTTTTGGGTGTTTAGTAGTTTTGTTTTGGGTGTTTTGTGAAAGAGTATTATATTTTTTAATTAAATTTTGAATTCCAAATTTAAAAATGTAAAATATTAATCAAATCAGATTAATCGAAATATAACTTCATATATAAATTAGTTATAAAAAAATGGTGATCATAATAAATCTTAATTATACAAAATTTTACTATTAAAAATTTTTTTAAATAATTTTAAAAAATAGAATTTATTTTAAATATAATTTCTCTCAGTATCAATACTTAAAAGAGTAGTAAGAATTTTGCCGATGAGATTTAGTTTAAGTGGCACAAATCTCTCTTCCTCTTTATAATAGATTCAGATTTGAATTTTATTGTGAATTAAAAAAATAAAAAAAAGTAAGAATTTTAAAAATTTTAGGTATCGATCAACTTGTCTCTTAGTTTTGGCTTTTAATTCTATCTACTTATACCATATTTGACAAAGAACAGTCAATCTAGGTGTACGCATGCATAAGCATAAAGCATGCATGTCTCCTAATCATTGAAATTCATAAAAATCTTTATAGGAGTAAAAAATCTTCATCAACTCCATGATATGCTGCAGAAATATCATTGCTTATGTCTAATGCTCATGCAACATCTTTTCAAAAAGACATGGCAAGTCTCACACTCACCTAACCCAATTATCGCCAAAACATACAGAACAAAACATATCCTTTTCACTCTCCTAAGCCAACTCATATTCGTTGAGATTGAGAAATATCTCAACTTGTGGCAAGTAAAATTTGTGATAAACCATGCTGTTTGTAATCCATCTTGCCGTAGTGAGACTTTCTTTTAACATTTGCATCGTCAATGTTACATTGATTACTTCCTCAATTGATAAAACTTTTAAAAATAGTATTAAAATACTAACGTCTTATCGATATAATGATAAAAATACTAAATTTTTTTAATTAATTTATCAGGTTTAAGTTTTGATAATGGAAAAAATAAAAAGGCACTAGGAGAGCTCGAATTTTAATGGGCCCAATAATGAGTTTGAGTCAAGTTAGTTGAGACCAATAAATTAATTATTAGATTCCGATCAGTCAAACAAAATATAATATCAAAGTTTTGGTTAAATTCTAGTCAAAGGTAAAAGAGCAAGAGAGCAACAATACTAGATTTCAGATATTTTATAACAGTAAGAATCAAATTTATGGATGAAACAGCAGCAAAAATGGATGGCCTAAAGCATATACCTAGAGGAAAGTCCCTTTCCTTATTAGTTGGAGCATCGCATTAACATTTTGAATTGGGGTTTTGTTCATATTTAATATTGGTGCAATTGATTGGATAGGGATGTAGATGTGTGGGCCCAGTCACCGGCCCATGAGATCATCCTCTAATTTCTTATTTGGAACGGCAAGAAATAGATGGGCTTGTTAATGAGAAAATGATATGGTCCCAATTTGTTAAAATAAAATATATCAAAGGTAGGGTGGGGGCAGTCACGCCATTCTCGAGATTGAGAAATCACTAATGCTTTCTTTATATCAAAACCCAATGTTAATGTCTTGGCGCGGCTGCTCTCTTTTTCAAACCCTTTATAAATTAATCACAATCATATAATTTAATTTAGAGATTAATATTTACGAGGACATTCAAGCCAATAATTCATGTTGTATATCAACGCCCAGTCGATCTAATGAATATTGATTTCTTTTAAAAAAATTTAGATTTCGAGTTTTGTATATGAAAAATAATAAACGCAAAGAGAGTTTTACCTTTTAAAGTGACGGAGTTGACTCAAATTGAATTTAATTGAATTTAACTTGATTTCTGAATAACGGTGGTCTATATAAAAAAAATCATTTTGTACATTAAATAATATAAAATTACTTGTTTAAAATTTTATATATTTTTTTAGAAAAGTATTATATATAAAATAAAATAATATACAAATTTAGATAAATTAAGACAAACTAAAATGCCCAAATACCAATACTTGCTGGTATAAGTGGGATGGACACCTTCGTCTCTTAATCTGGTCGGGAGTTCGACTTCCCCTAGACACAAAAAAAATAATGTTGGAAGACCCGCCCCCAAAATGGATCCTGTAGCGGTCGATCCTGATTAGTTGGGACAAAATTCCGGATACTGAGTGGTGACCAAACCAAGATACCAAAAAAAAAAAAAAAAGGCCCAAATAAAGTTGTAGAAACCATTTCGATGAGGAAAATTTTGGATCTAATACTTTGAAAATAATTTTTAAATGTGTATAAAATGCCACATAAAAATTTAAAATGGGTGCAAAACTCAACATAAAATTCTATTTTGGTAGAGGCTAGGGTTCCCTCACATATACAAATCCATGTGATGCAATAGTGCTAACTTGGAATGGTCAACTCTAACGTTTGGTACGGCAACAATATACCATTTTTCAAAGACCTTATATAAGCCTGCAACACCCTAACTTCAGCCCTGGCACGTTCTTAATAATATTATGGTCCAAAGAAAATTTTAATTATAGACCCATATGATCTTTTGAATTATACTTTTGCTTGCTTTGAAAATAAGGGTTATCTACTTGAGAGAGAGAGAGAGTCAATTTTATATTTGTAGTTTATAGCGAAGGATAGTTGGTGTAATAAATAATTGTATTAAATTTTTTAATCAAATTTCGAATTTAAAACTAGAAAATAAAAAAAAAATTATATTGAAAAAATTTCTCTTAAATTAGACTCGATAATATTTAAATCAGATAAGGTAGAATATAGTTATGGATACCGATAAGTAATTAAAAAAATATATTTGTAGTCTATATTCCTTCCTATTATCAACTTGTAAATTAATTCTAAAGTTTACGTATCAATTTACTCAATTATCTGTCAAGTTGTACTGAAATGCTTTAGATTAGTGATAGTCATGCCTTTAGCCCCTTATGATTTGTGATCACTTATGATTTGTAATTTGATCACATTCAGCCGGCCTATATACATGTTACACCCATTTTGGTTGAAAAGTTGATGGCATTAAGTTTAATCATGGAAATGCTACAAGCAAAGGGAAAGATCAAATGATCATAATATGACTGACCCCACATAATGAGATGTGATTCTTTCATCCTATAGGTTATAGGCATCATTCAAACTCGGGTCTCCAATACCATCTCATAGATTAGAAGTTAATGAATTAGATATTATAATTTTTTTTAATAATCGATCGGTATTTAGAATCATATTTCAACGAATTCAATTCGAGTATTATCAGATCCAATTTAAAGAAAAATTCTTCTAATATAGACTTCTCTGTTTCAAGTTTTGAATCCAAAATTTTATAATATTTAATATCTTTATCTACTAGACTAACTATCCATTGATTGTTACAAATTATACTAGAAATACCACTTCAAAGGATCAACAACAAGAAGTTGGACCAAACTCTCATTGGTGTAGTGATATGACGCTATACTTTCTTAACCATAAATTTGAGTCATGGGAATGAAAAAATAAGATTTAACAGTTAACTTTTTAATAAATTTATAATACTCAAATCGAATTATTCGAATAAAATCTGGATATTGGTGAATGAAAAAAAGGGCAACAAGTTGGAATGGCAATATTTTTGAGTGAACAAATAGAAATCTCACCTTGAGCAAAAAAAAAAAAAAAAAAAAAAAAAAAAAAAAAAAAAAGAAATGTCACCATCAGCATCAAGCTTCAGCCCAAAGATAGGGAGGCCCATGCTCACATTGAAATATGAATTATGGCCCATCAATTCCGGAGTCCCAACAATGAGAACTTGAGATCCCAAAAGACAAGTAAATCCTATTCACCCAAAAAAAAAAGACAAGGAAATCCAAATCTCGAATCTTGATTGGACAGTGTAAGTTGACGTGGCAGATCAAGTGACCCCACAAAATAAAATCATTTCAAGAATTGACTCTCCTCCCAAAACCACACCAGAACCTCAATCTAAAGGACCCCAGAATAACCTAAAAGGCAAAGAGCTTATCTTGTTAGCTACAAGATTCATGGCACTTCAAGCAGCAAGTTTTCTTCCCTCTGCATTCTCCATCAATAAGGAGGTACGTGCTCACAAGCAAAGCTGGTTTGTTTTTGCTTTCCTTTTTTATTGTACTGACTGTGTTCTGGGTGCATAACACTGATACAGGGAAAGTCTAACGTGTCTTACAAGGAGACAAGCCTCTTTGGAGTATCCATCTCACACCCACTTAGAGCTGAATTCAACCCTTGTCAGATAAGGAGCAAGGTAAATCACCAAGCAGACCTTCTGCCATGCATATTATTCATGTTTTTCACTCTTTTTTCAAGTACATGGTTATACAACATAAATTGGTGTCCAAGGCCAATTGTTTTGGTACATATAATACCTCAAGTATTTGTACGAGATGTCTAATAACAAATTAAATTATGAAAAATGGAGAAGCATGTAAAACTAAATAGTAAGTACTGAACGATTAGAAAGGATTGCGCATGAAGTGTGTTCCTCTGAGAGCTGACTTCAACAGGCTTGGTCCTTCAGAGTCTATTGAGTTGAGTCACTTTAATAATGAGGGGTTTTGGTGAGAGTGAGCAGCAAGATTTTGAGGTACACATGAAGACGTGAAAATCAGAAGCCAATCTTGTGTAAGTTTAAACATGAGCAAATAAATAAAGCCTCAAAGGATTGAGTAAAGATAATGAGTCGGGCACTGAATAAACTTGTTGTAGATAGCAAAGAATTCAGCAATAAACACAATCGTAACATCTTGTTTTATCAACAAAAAAAAAATTATTCCCAGAAGACAAATCTAAGGGGAGAAGATCTGAATGACTTGTAGCAAACAAAAATTGATAAAGAGTTTCTCAACATTTATGATGATCCTCCTATAACATTTCCTCCATAACCACCAAAACAGAGCTAGAGAGAGCATCCTCACACCACTTCAGGACGACAACTCACTCTGTAAAATCAGCCTCTGAATGTGCATAAAAGAAAGTGATGATGCCATCATAACATATGTGCAAGTTCAGAGATGATGCGATGTTATGGAAGAATAAAATTGTTAGAGAAAAAATGTGAGTGATTCTCATAAATGTCAACATAAACAGCTCATAGAGACAGAAGGTAAAAATGAGGATAACCAGTAGTGAAACAAAAGTTATCTTAGATGGCAACATGTGCAGGAATGCAGAACCCCCAGCAAAAACAGAACCTGGAAATGATGTGATCTTCTTGAAATCCTAAACTTTTAGAGAAAAACTATGTTTGTTAAGTTTTAATTGTTCCATAGAAATTATCAATCGCAGGAAGAAAGGAGAAAAACACCTGCCGGATCTGTTAGAGCCCAAACAGCGACTACAGCTCCAGGGATTGAACAGGCCACCCCGGAAGGGAAGAAGACACTGAGAAAGGGAAACGTGGTAATTACAGGAGCCTCCTCCGGATTGGGTCTAGCCACGGCCAAGGCTCTTGCTGAAACTGGCAAATGGCATGTGATTATGGCCTGCAGGAATTTTCTCAAGGCCGAGAAGGCTGCCAAATCTGTTGGTATTTCAAAGGAAAACTACACGGTTGTGCACCTAGATTTAGCCTCCCTTGATAGTGTCCGTCAGTTTGTAGACAATTTCCGTCAATTGGGGAAGCCACTTGATGTGTTAGTTTGTAATGCTGCAGTCTACTTGCCAACCGCAAAGGAACCAACTTTCACAGCTGAAGGGTTCGAACTTAGCGTTGGGACAAATCATCTTGGACACTTCCTCCTCGCAAGATTGCTGCTTGATGATTTGAAGAAACCGGACTACCCATTGAAGCGTCTCATCATTGTTGGCTCCATTACAGGTACTAACTTGGCCTCATAATCTGCAGTAACTGTTCACCAGGCACTTGCCTAAACAAACCTAGGACAGAATTATAGATGTGGAAAAATGAACAAAAAACCACACCTGGTGATCATAACAGAACAAATGGAACGGTGGTGACTGGCAACATGATTTTTGCCAAAATTGATTTGTTAATAATGTAATGCATACAAAGATGAGGAAATTGGACTCGACAACCATAATGAAAAAGATGGATCTCTTGTGTTTATATTGTGCATAGAATTGCTAATATTAGTGGCATCAACATATAAAACTTGTTCATTGCTTTTGGTGCAATTTTAGGTAACACAAATACCTTGGCGGGAAATATACCTCCAAAGGCTAACCTCGGGGACCTGAGAGGTCTATTAGGAGGATTAAATGGTGTTAACTGCTCATCAATGATCGATGGGGGAGAATTTGATGGTGCAAAGGCATATAAAGACAGCAAAGTGTGTAACATGCTTACTATGCAAGAATTTCACAGGCGATATCATGAAGACACAGGAATTACTTTTGCTTCTTTATACCCTGGTTGCATTGCTACCACAGGGTTGTTTAGGGAGCACATCCCCTTGTTCAGGCTACTCTTCCCACCTTTCCAGAAGTATATAACCAAAGGCTACGTATCTGAAGAGGAAGCTGGGAAAAGACTTGCACAAGTAAGCTATAAACATTTCCTGACTGATAAAGCATCATAAAGGTGGTCATTTACCCATACTAGACCATATCTTTCTGTAGGTTGTTAGGGATCCAAGCCTGACAAAGTCTGGAGTTTATTGGAGCTGGAACAAAAATTCTTCCTCCTTCGAAAACCAGCTATCCAAGGAAGCAAGTGATCCAGAGAAGGCGTGCAAACTGTGGGAGATCAGTGAGAAGCTTGTTGGATTGGCTTAAAATAGCAATGGCAATACTACCTTCATCATTTACACTTCATTCTCAAACGTCACAATCACGGAAGTCTTAACCCAAAAGAATCAAAATATTGTGCACTGCTTTGTACAATAGAATTGTCTACCGTTTGGTGGTGACTATACCTGCCAGCTTAGAGAGAGAGTAAAAATACCGGTAGTATCTTAAAAACCAAGTGCTCTTCTTCATAATAATTTTTCCACACCAAAAGATTTTAAGTAGGGTAGGTGATTTTTTCCTATTAAAAAAAATTCCCCACCTTACTACAGGATAAAATCCAGACAGGACCAAAAAATTCTTGCACAAGAATACTGTGGCGTCACTGATGAAAAGCCTAGAAACCAAGGAACTGTTCTGTCTCGTTTCAAATCCTCATCTATAGGAAGACATGGAGTTCTACTACTGCTTCTTCAGTTGCAATATGAACACATGAACGGAGGGAGAAGTCTCGAATAGTTTAAAGTTCAGAAATATTATCCTAACTGACGATTCGTAGAAGCATGCTTTCTTGTATGATAGCCTACTAAACCAAAGATACTATCCAGTTTTCTTGTGGAATATAGGTAATAACTCCCAAGATCATATAAAGTGCATGACCCTTCAATCAACCCACCGACCAGATTCTGTCTTAGGATTGGCAAATTAAACCTTGATAGATAAAAAGACAGCAACTTTTTTCTATGATTGAGCTCATCTTCCCCTGGTAGAACTTTACTTGTTATATCACCTGCACTTTTACCGCAAGTTCTTTTCATCCACACGAGTTACAAACGTACCGGTAAACAATTTAAAAAAAAATAAAAACTAGAACAAAAAAAATACAAACAACAGTATTAAGATGGAACAGTCGACAAATTGCATCTTAGAGTTTAATATGTTTCTGTTGAGACGTGCAACTTCTACCGCAGATTCTTGGATGATATTTTTGCAACAATTAAGCTTATTTTTCAGATTTTTTTGGCTTGTTAGTTATTTCAAATATTTGGATTTGAATTCTAATTGTTGAGATTTTTTAGGGAAAAATATTCTCAAATTTGTTATTGTTGGTAATATATGCCCAAGAGGGGCATTTCGGTAATTTAAGGGATAATGGGGTAACTCCCGTTATCCCATTTTTATCACTCCATAACTCCCATTAACCACTCATGATTATGAAACCCTAATGACCCTTGAAGAGCGCCTTGTGTGAGAACAACTTCTTCCATAGAGAATTAGGCAGCTAGGTCTTCTTGAGAGAATATGCAAAAAGCTCTAGAGAGAGACAACACGATGAGAGTCAGAGATTTTCACGTAGGAAAATCTCTCTCGTCAAAGAAATCACCAAACTTGGATTGAATCGTTGTGATATTGCGATGGTGATTCGATTAATATCGTGATCACCATCCCGACCGTGAGATCCGATCGAGAGACATGTCGTTCGGTTGATTTTGAAGATCTGCATATTGAGCTACCCTGATCATTTTATTTTTTCGAAAATTATTGTATGCTTCCGCTGTACGTGAATGAGTCACCAAAAATATCCAACAGTTATGTTCATCTTTTTATATTTTGGAGAACAATCAATAAAAGTTACTTTTTACCCAGAAAACATATTTTGCTTCAAGTTTTTTTCTTAAAAACCATCAAATTGGTATCAAAGCCCTTTGTTCTTAAGGGCCAATGTGTGAGAGTGACTTGTGAGTAACCTTTTTTTCATTGCTAAAAGAATGTCAGGAAACAATTTTCTTTCAAATCCACTAGTCTTTTTCGGTGAAAATTATCAAATCTGGGCTATCAAGATGAAATCATACTTGAAGGCCAATGAGCTTTGGGAAGTTATGGTGTCTGATGATTTTTCACAATTCCCTGAAGATCCAATAGTTGTTCAAATGAGAGATCAAAGGGATGCAAGGAAAAGGAGATTCAAGGCACTAACATGCATTCACTCAGCAGCTCAGATGTTGTGTTCACAAGGATTATGGCTTGTGAAACTATAAAAAAGGCTTGGGATGCACTCAAAGATGCATTTCAAGGGAATGACAGAACAAGGCAAATGCAAGTTCTGAAACTCAGAAGAGAATTTGAACTTTTGAGCATGAATGAATCTAAAAACATTAAAGAGTATTCTGATAGACTCTTGAATGTTGTTAACAAAATAAGATTGATGGGTGAAGAACTCCTAAACCAAAGAGTAGTAGAGAAGGTCTTGGTGAGTTTACTTGAAAGATTTGAGGCAAAGATTTCATTTCTTGAGAATTCAAGAGATCTTTCTCAAATCACCTTGTCAGAGTTAGTCAATGCCTTGCAAACACAGGAGCAGAAAAGAGCTATTAGAAATGAAGAAGTAATTGAAGGTGCCTTTAAGGCAAAAGGCAAAAATCAAATTCAGCAAGGTGGCAAAAGCAAGAAAAACAAAAATGATGGTGACAATAGCAAATATGAAGCAAGGAAAGGCAAATTTCCTCCATGTACTCATTGGAAGAAAACTTCACACTTGCCAAAATTTTGTTAGTGAAGGCATGATATTCGAAGCAGTTTTTCAAATCAAAAGGGACATATAGAGAAGGTTTGTAAGAACAAGCAAGGAGCCCAACAAGCCTAGACTACTGATGAGCCCCAGGAGGTACAATTATTTGCAGCAACATGTTTTGCAGGCGATAGTTCAAGTAAAACTTGACTGATTGATAGCGGTTGTACTCACCACATGACCAACAATGAGTCTATCTTCAAGAAGCCTGACAGATCTTATGTTTCCAAAGTTAGAATTGGAAACGGAGATTGTATTGAGGTTAAAGGCAGGGGACAAGTGGCAATTGAATATACATCAGGTACGAAGATCATTTCTGATGTTCTATTTGTCCCTAAAATTAATCAAAATCTATTAAGTGTGGGGCAATTTCTTAAAAAAAATTACTCTTGTGGTTTTTAAGGACAGTGCTTGTATGATTTATAATCCTCATGGGAGTGAACTTTTTTTCTGTAAAAATGAGAGAAAAAAGTTTCTCTCTTGATTGGCTATAAAATGGTAGTGATGCCTTTACAAGTATAGAAGATCAATCTGAGCTTTGGTATAAAAAATTTGGTCATTTCCATTATTCAACACTTAATGATATGCATAAGAGTGGACTGGTATGGGATTTGCCTATTATTGAAAATGTAACTGGTGTTTGTGAGGTTTGTCAACTAGGAAAGCAAGCCAGGTTGTCATTTCCTCAAAACAAAGCATGGAGAGCAGTTGAAAAGCTGCAGCTGATCCATACAGACGTGTATGGTCCCATGAGAACTCCTTTCTTAAGTGGCAGCAGGTATTACGTAGTCTTTATTGATGATTTTAGTAGATTTTGTTGGGTATATTTTATAAAACAAAAATTTGATATTGCTGTTGTGCTTTGGAAGTTTAAAAATTGGATTGAGAACTAATGTGGGCTAAAGATTAAGGTGATGAGATCTGATAATGGGACGACAAAATATACTTCTAACTTGTTTAACAAATTTTGTGAAGATACAAGAATTGAACACCAGTTGACAGTAACTTACACTCCTCAGCAAAATGGAGTAAGGGAAAAAAAAAAAACAGGACAATCATGAATATGTCCAAGTGCTTGTTGTTTGAGAAGAAAATGCCAAAGAAATTTTAGGCTGAAGCTGTAAGTATTACAATATTTCTTCTCAACAGGCTGCCTACAAAAGCACTAAATGATAAGACTCCATTTGAGGCCTGGTTTGGATACAAGCCTACTGTCCAAAATCTGAAGGTGTTTGGATGCATATGTTACACACATATCTCAGATGTGAAAAGAGGAAAACTTGATGAAAAGGCGAAAGTTGGGATCTTTATTGGACACGGTAGCACCAGCAAGGGTTATAGAGTCTATCAACCCTTAAATGGAAATGTGATTGTTGGCAGAGACATCAAATTCAATGAACTAGCTACATGGAATTGGGAAAAATCTGAAGCTAAGACCAAGGAATCCAGCCTAAAAGACATGCAGGAGCAAACTGATAATGAGTCTGTGGACCATATTCCAGTTAGAGGTATCAAATTACTTTCTGATATCTATCAAAATTGTAACGTTGCTGTTCTTGAGCCTGCAAGATACAAAGAAGCTGCACAGATGACTCTAGGTGAATTGTAGCAATGCAGGAGGAGCTCAAAATGATTGAAAAAAATCAGACCTAGATACTTGTGAACAGACCAATTCACAAGACTCCTATCAGAGTAAAATGGGTGTTTAGAATCAAATTAAATGCAGAGGGTTCCATTAACAAGCACAAGGCAAGGCTGGTTGTCAAAGGATATGCTCAATAATTTGGAGTGGACTTCTCAGAAACATTTGCTCCGGTGGCCAGGCTTGATACAATTAGGTTGCTTCTAGCGCTAGCAGCTCAAGAAGGGTGGAAAGTATTTCAACTTGATGTCAAATCTGCCTTCTTAAATGGCTACTTGGAGGAAGAGATTTTTATTGAGCAACCTGAAGGATTTGTCGTGAAGGGAAAAGAAGACAAAGTGTATCTTCTCAAGAAAGCATTGTATGGTCTCAAATAGGCTCCAAAGGCCTAGTATAGCAAAATTGATGATCATTTGCTGAAGATTAGATTTGAGAAGAGTTTGAGTGAATCAACTCTCTATGTCAAAGTTACTAACAATGAATTAATCATTGTTTCCTTGTATGTTGATGATTTGCTTGTTACACGAAGTAGCATAAACATGGTGAATCAATTCACGGAGCAAATGAAAAATGTGTTTGAGATGACAGATATGGTGAGATGGCCTACTTCCTTGGGTTAGAGATTAAACAATCTCAATAAGGAATATTTATTTGTCAGCACAAGTATGCAAAGGAGGTGTTGAAAAAGTTCAATATGGAATTCTCCAAATCTATCAGCACTCCTTTGATGAGAATGAAAAATTAAGCAAAGACGATGGTGCTGTTAAAGCTGATAAGAGACTCTACAGAAGTCTCATTGGTTGCTTGATGTATCTCACAGCAACAAAACCGGATATCATGTATTCTGTCAGTTTACTTTCAAAGTTCATGCATTGTCCAAGTATTTACACTACAAAACTGCAAAAAGAGTGTTTGGATATATCAAGAGAACAACTGATTTTGGTATCTGTTTTAAGAAGTCACAAAGGATGTTTTTGTTTGGTTTTTCTGACAGTGATTAGGGTGGTTCCAGCGATGACATGAAAAGCACTTCAGGTTACTTGTTCAGCCTTGGTTCTGGATGTTTTTCTTGAAGTTCTAAGAAGCAAAATGTAGTAGCTCAATCAACTATAGAGGCAAAATATGTGGCTGTTACTATAGCAGTAAATCAAGCATTATGGCTAAGAAAAGTGCTAGCAGATTTGAAGCACAATCAGAAAGAAGCAACTAAAATTTTTATTGATAACAATGCTGCCATAGCTATGTCAAATAATCCAGTGTTTCATGGCAAGACTAAATATTTTAAGATCAAGTATTATTTCCTTAGGGAAGTGCAGAAAAATAAGGAGATTGTATTGGTTCATTGCAAGTCCCACATTCAGCTTGCTGTTATTCTCAAGAAAGCCTTATCTAAAGCAAGATTTGAAGATTTAAAACTACAAATTGGAGTCTACAGCAAAAATAGCAAGGAGGAGTGTTGAGATATGCAACTTCTACTATAGATTCTTGGATGATATTTTTACAACAATCAAACTTATTTTTCAGATTTTTTTGCCTTGTTAGTTATTTCAAATTTTTGTATTTAAATTCTAATTGTTGAGATTTTTTAGGGAAGAATATTCTTAAATTTATTATGTTCATCTCTTTATATCAGAAAACATATTTTGCTTCAAGTTTCTTTCTTAAAAACCATCCGTTTCATGTCTAGAAAGAGCGGGGAAGAAGAGCACATCAATGGTAGGGTCCCTTTAGTCACTATTAGGAGGAGCTGTAAGCCCCAAACAGATGATATGAGGGCATGTCCAAAAATTCAACATAGAAATGGAGTGTGCTGCGAGAATGACTCATAAGAACAAGAATAAAAACTATGTTTGGATTAGAGAACTGAAAGAGTACCTTGAACTTCTTCAGACCTCAAACACATCAGTTGCGCTTTGAAGTTCCTTGTCTCCCATTGAAGCTACAAAATCACCACAATCACAAAAAGCAGACTTGATGACAACTAAATACATGCACAGGGAAAGATGCTGTTACAGAGAATTATATTTTGTACACTGTGTTTCAATTCTTGTCTTGGCTTTAATGTCCGGCTCATCACATTTGCAGGGTTGAGCTAACTCGGTTAACACTTTCCAAGAGTAATCAGTATTGAAAGGGAGGAAAGTAATCATACAAAACTCGCAAGTAGCATGGCACAAGTACTCTGGCAGAAATAGACAAATTTGAACTAATAAAGTATATATATATATATATATTTTCAGTCCGAGGCTGGAATCACATCTGATATGGCTAAAACATCGGACACAAATAAAATAAGGATGAAGGCCATTGCATTAGACATGAAATGATAAAAAAAAAAAAGAGGAAGAAGAAAGCATGCATACAAAAGAACAATGATAACGTATCAAATTATTTTGAATTGAATGATCGGACACTCTATATCCTTAACAAGATATTTCAAGTTCGAATCTTAGGAATGACGAAAAAGGATTTGAGAGAGTAAACCTTTAAAATGGATCTCATAATACTCAAACCAGATTAATCAAGCAAAACTCGGATATCGATGGTGAAAACTAACAAATAAAAATAAAAACAGAGACAAGGCTCATAAATATATTGAAACTTAGAACTATAAATACTAAAAATCAAAATCCTGGCCTTATACATCAGGATTCCAATATTAGAACGAGGTTGTTAAAGAAATTCACCTGAGAAGACTGAAAGAGGGAATCGGAGATGTCAAAATGTTCATTGCAGACAAAAGAAGGACAGAAGTAAACATTGAGGATTCTCCTTTGATGCAGATGCAACTCTGGAGTATATCACCAACATACCTGAGCTTTTAGCACTACTAGTTTCGAGCCTTAGTACTACAATGCCTTAGTACTACAATTTTTTTAATATTTTATCATTTTATATAAATAAAAACATACAACTTTAAATAGTTAAAGATTATTTTATCTATCTTATATTTTTTAATTTTTTTTCCATTTTCACTCTCTATTTTTTTTTATAAAATAAAATTTAAAATTATTACTACGATATGTATTTAAAATAGTTGAAAAAATTGTATTTTTCTAATAAAGTGATGGTTTATATAATTTGAATTAATTTTTTTTTAATATTATATATCTGAGTTAAATATTTTCAAAAAATTATTAATATTTTATATTTTAGTGTATAGTAATAATATAAAAAGTAATATTTTAAAAATAAAAATTTAATTAACATAAAATTATTATCTTTAGTTATTTTGTATATAAATAGAAACCGATATTAATTAAATATTAATATTAATTAGCAATAAATCTCGACCGTTAATTATCGACTGTTAATTATTATATATTAATATTTAATTATTAACTGTGTTCGCTTTGTCTAATGAGTCAACTAAAAAAAATTTCTAAATAAAAAATAAAAATTTTATTTATATTTTGTTTGACCGGCGACTCGAACGCCAGCTTTCAATGTGCCGATAAGTACGCAATAAAATAGAGATTACTAGGTCATTGTGATGGATTGCTACGTGTCAACCAGCTGTTTCGCTAAATGTCTTCATGAAAACGAAATCACTCCGTTTGTTATCTTCAAGGATCAAAACGAGGGTGTTTTAGTCTTTTCCTAGATTATATAAGATTCGAGCACGTTTGAACGATGAACGCGCCTGTCACTTGTCAGCGTGGGAAGTAGAGAGAGAAATCTAGGAGAAAGAGAGAGAGGTGGGGCGGGGGGGGAGGGGGGAGTGATCCTCTATCCATTCTGTCTATTTTCCTCTTGAGATCTGGACAAACAAAAATAAAAGAAAAAAAAATCTGAGAGAGAGAGAGAGAAAATGGAGGAATTTGACACATTCAGCTACGAAGGAGGAGGAGAAGAAGAACCACAGCATCAACATCAACCACCAACAGCAACAGCAAGTCCCTTTGACGACGACGATGGTGGCTACGGCTTTCCATCTCAAACCTACCAATCCTATTCTCCCTCCTCCACCTTCCCACAATCTGACGACGTTGTTCCCAACGAAAACTTCTCCGAATCCCCAACCAACAGCGACCTTCCCAAACAACAGCAGCCCTATGATTTTGGGACTCAGTCTCCCACTGGAAATGGGAAACCCTACGACCTCGGAGCTGATTCCGAGGGCATTTTCAGCTCCGACGGTCCGGCTTTGCCTCCCCCCGAGGAAATGCAGAGGGAGGAAGGCGCTGCTTTCCGCGAATGGCGTCGGTGAGTCTTTCAAATTTCATATTTTTCTGCATTTATTTTTTGTTTGGATTTCCTTATTCTTTCACTTGATCTGAATGTTGTGATGCTTTTGGGTTGGCTTGAAACTCTCTCTCTCTCTCTCACTTGATCTGAATGTTGTGATGCTTTTGGGTTGGCTTGAAACTCTCTCTCTCTCTCTCTCTCTCTCTCTCTCTCTCTCTCTCTCATTTGAAATAAATTGATCAAAAAAATCGCTGCGGATGAATTGGGTTGTGATTTTTATGTATTTTTTTGATGATTTGGGTGGGTGGCACATCGGAAAAATTTATTTAGAGGGGAAATTGTTGGGAATTAAGTGCAATTCAGTTTGTGGACTAGGTTTTGGGGTATGGGCAAAGAATTCTTGGATTTTTTTTGGGGGGGGGGGGGGTTCGCTATTTGGTGGAGAAGTGCTGATGTAGGTTATGCGATTTTTTGGTTGAATTCTTAGTTTTATAACAAAATGATATTGGGCTAATGATAATTTTGGAACGCTTTAGGAGGAAATTTTAGTTAGGTCCAAAAATCTTAGGTTTCCATGAACAAGATTTTTCCTCTTATTGCCGTATAGGGTATAAGTGCTTATAGAAGAAGCCAAAATGAAGTTTGTTGGTTGATTAACTTGCCACTTGTACTTGGTCCAACAACTAGAACATGCATGCCAGTGATCAATGAAAGCAAGAAACGACAAAATGAAGTTTGTTGGTTGAAATAAAACCATTGGCGTTGAAAATAGATATGCATCTAGAAGTAGAAGAGAAAATTATAAAATTTAATCCTGTCAACTGACAACTTGAGTTGCACATAGGACAAGTCTGTTAAGAAAAAGGTTGGAAAGTAAAATAGTAACAGAATTGTCTACACTAACGACTATGCCAACAAAAAATTTTGGTACGTGGCATTGGAGCAAACCTTGTAGCTCAAGGGTATAGCTGTTTGAAAGATTAAGATGAAACACCTGTCAATAACATAGCATGGATATCGGGTCAAAGTTGAAAAACTGTGCACAGCCTATTGACTTGCTTGTTTCTCTGTTTGTGTATGGTGTGCATACTCATATTTATTTATACGTAGGCACTTGCCAATGAAATTAAGGACAATGTTTGAGGGGGGTGATCCTTAAGATTTACGTGCATCAGTAGCAAGAGTTTCATTAACCAAATGGAATATGATAATCCTTGTGGCTTTGAATAAAGATAATTACTAGTATGCCGAAATGCAAGTTTTTGGTTTCACATCAGGATAGATTGTGGGTAGACAAGAGATTGAACCCATATTTTTTTAATCAAGGCAAAACCACAAATTCCTATGTAGGTTAATCTTAGTTCCTAAATGCTAATCTTTCATCGAGCTTGCTGAATTTTGTTCAATGGTGGAAGGATATGGTCAAGTAATGCAGTAATATCTGACGCCATGATAGTGTGTTTTGTTTAGCCCTATCCAAGATTATTCAAACCATTCCCATAGAATTCACTGCAGGGCAACTCATGTCATATCTTTATCTTTAGGTTGATTGCTATCCTAAAGTAACTTTTTGACCCAAAATTCTTATGAATTTTTAGCAGTCAGTTATGGTATAAAAGAACCAAGAGACATACGTGGAATAGAAAAAACAAAGGAAAATGTAAAATGTGGACCTTTTAAAATGGGTTTGACCATGCATTTGTATTGCATGACACCCACAACTTTTCCAAGAATTGCATAAACCGATGAGCACAAGTAATTTGGGTTTGGGTAGGTTAGGCTCTTTGAATATAATGAGCTAAATAATACATTAGTAGATCTTCAAAAATGAAGACTTTGCAAATGGGTCTTGTGGTTTTACAATGCTATCTTTATAACTGCCTTTTGTGCATTCTAAAGCTCAAATTCATGAGGAGCGTGTTTGTGGAAAGAACTGAACTTCACTTAGAAATGTCTTTCCTTGACTAGTGAGCTTGGACCATGTTTAAGCTTGACGATTTGTTGACGAGCTTTGCTGATCTTTCCAAACATATAGCCAGCTAAACTGGTAAGAGATATGAAATAAATTTGCATTTAGCATAAACAGAGGGTTTTATTTTTGTTTTGGGGTGGGGATTCTGTTATCTGGCTCAAATTATGGAGGAAGTGAACCTTTTTTGTGCAGGCCTTGAAAGGCTGAATGGCATATTTGGACAAGTTCTTAGGCTTACTTGAATTAGGTTATGTCCCATTTGTGTGTGCCCTTCAACTAGCTTAGCTTATCATACACTAGTGGGACTTGAGTTAAGCTCAAGCTTTATCAATTGTCATGGGCCAACATTTTGGGGGTTGAGACAATGTATTTATTGTTTTCAGTTGCGTTTGTGTCATAGGAAGCTCAAACTTGATCTTGAGAGTTTATCCTTTGATTAGACATAGACTATAAACCAAAGCTTGGTAGGCTCTTGGCAGTTAGCCTGTAATTTTAATAATAACATTTGAAAATTGGAAGATGTGGCCACACAAAATCTTAGACACCTGCTTGGTTGCTAAACAATTTTCTTGATTTTTTTTACTAGTAATATTTAGAAAAGGCGACCAAGACAAAGTTGGTTTGACTAGCATACACAAACTTTTGGTTATACATCATGGACTTCAACTACAGGCCCCATTACAATTTTGCTATTTAAATTGTATGTCTTTAGGATTATTGGTGAATTAGTTAAGGTTGTTTTGATTTGAGGTGATTTCGTTTTCTCCCCATTTTCAATTGTTTGCACTGATGTGTTTGCCAATTTAGTGTTTAATATATGAGAAGAATTTGAAAAGCATCTTAATAAATAACACCGGGAAAGTAAATTCATCAAAGATGAGAGTAGAGGTATTTTGTTGTATTGTTGTATAAATTGTGAGTAGTAAAACTTTTTGCCACCTATTGGTGTAGCCAAAATGCTATCCAACTTGAGGAGAAGGAAAAAAGGGAGAAGGAAATGAGGAATCAAATCATTGAAGAGGCCGAGGAGTTTAAAAGATCATTTTATGAGAAGAGGAAGCTGAATTGGGAGACGAACAAAGCTAACAATAGAGAAAAGGAGAAGGTAAAATTTTTTATGACCCTTTTCATAGTACCCAATCTCTTGTTATTATATAATAGCATGAAATGTGATTCTTTGTTTATTTATTTATCTATTTATCTTTATTATTTTTTAATTTATTTTTTTTTATCTTTTACTTTTCATCAGCTGTATCTAGCCAACCAAGAGAAGTTTCACAGAGAGGCTGACAAACACTACTGGAAAGCAATTGCAGAGCTCATTCCTAATGAGGTCCCTAACATTGAGAAGAGAAGAGGGAAGAAGGAACAGGAGAACAAGCCCTCAATTCTTGTCATTCAGGGCCCCAAGCCTGGGAAACCCACAGACCTTTCAAGAATGCGGCAAATCTTTGTGAAACTGAAGCACCACCCTCCACCTCACATGATGCTTCCACCGCCTGCTAAAGATGGCAAGGATGCAACAAAGAGTGGCGAAGACACCAAGGATGGGAAGGACTCCAAGGATGGGAAAGCTTCCAAATCAACAGAAAATAATGCCAATGCTGGAGATAAGCCAACCTCTCCTAACAAAGATGCCACTTCCAATGGTACTCCCGCGGCATCCGAAACAGAGGAGGCTTTAGCTGCTGGGCCGGCTGAGCAAGCCGCTGAAGCTGAGCCAGCTGCAGCTAATTGAGACTGCTGTTGTCGTTGTCTTCTAATTGATTCCATTATTCTGTATGTCTCTATCTAATACTCCCATTAACTATCTGTTGAAGATAATAAGGACGTCTTGGTCCGTGACTATTCTTGGACTCCGGAAGGTTGACACAATTCATTTTCTCACGATTTTGGAGTCTGTTAGGAGGAACACCCTTTATCCTTGTTCCACAGGAATTATTCACTGGAGAGTTGGCTGCTTGATTAGGCTTAGTGCAGGTGCCAAACTGTTTTGTTAGCATTTTAGAGCTCGCCGTCTAGTCGCTGGCTGATGTTTTGGTTCTTATCAATTTGGCCTGTCTCCATTCTGCTCTTTCCACTAGTTAAAGAACCTTTCTCCATTCTGCTCTCTCACCTTGTTATGGAATGGGATGAACAGAGAATGTCATTTGTTGGGATTACTACTCTTGTGATAGGAATAAATTTAGTGTAATATTTGTGTTTTGTTTTATATTATTTTTAGATTAATATTGTATTAATTTTAAGTACTTGATGTATTAAATTTGTTGAAGGTCATTTATGAAGGCAACAGGAGAAATGGAGCAAAATTGGTAATGATGTATGCAAAAAAGGAATTTGGATTGCAATGCTCAATTGTTAGCACATGGGCACGCAAATATCAAAGGAGTCGGGTGAAAATTGAAAAATTGAATACCGAAAAATTTTTTACTTACTTTTTAATATAAGAAAGATAAAAAGAGTTTCATTTCTTATTTTTAGGAAGGTTGTTGATTTAGAGTGTTTTGTTGCCAATCACGTAGGCAAGTAGGGGACATTCACTAAAAGGAATTTTAGGTTATTTTAAAGAGGAGGTCATTCATTCATTGGGGAGTCATTCTCTTCTCCGGCGGCCGCTGTTTGGAGGAACAAGGGGACGGTTACATTTTGTTTAATTCTCTCCGTTGCTCTGTAACTTTAATATTAAATAAATTTTTTATGAGTTTTTTTTTTAATATTTTTATTTTAATTTATTTTCTAATTGAAGATCAGTAAAAACTTTGATTTATGATATTGTGAAATCTAAGTGTACTATTTATTTTAACAATTATAGATATTTATTTAATTCCTGTACTCTATGTATCATGATTTTTTAGGGTTTATTAAATAGATGATCAATATTTAATATATTTAAAATAATTTATAACTAATTAAAACAGTAAATCTATAATTGTTTATTAGTTTTAATAAAATGGTGAATAACATTTATGTCATGAAATTGAATAATTTAATTTAAATAAATCCGTCGTGTGTTTATTAATTAGAATTGGATTCCTCTAAATCTTAATATTATTGACACTTTAAATTCTAAGCGTTTCTTGTGTTTCTGAGGTGAATGTAGCATTATATAATTTCTTGCTTTGAAGCCTTGAAATATGTGCAACGCGAAATTGACCAGTCAACCATGCATGGAACCTGGTCAGCCGTAATGAAGAGCACTACCCAGGTGGTTCTGATCGAAACGTAATGTAACTCTGTAAAATCATAGAATTGCACCCATTAATGTTCAATGATGATGTTTCAGTGGATTACAGTTGAACCCAGAATCGGTCATGGCTTATTTCTTCACTGATTCTGAATAGAATTTTAATGGTCATTTCGATCCGAGTTAATTAATAAATGGGTTGTTTGAATGTCAAAAGTTCTGCTTCTCTTTTTTTAGTTGTACATATATTCGAATTTGAAAATTTCAGATCGAAAGAGAGGAATTATAATCATTAGATTGTTTTTTTAGAGACAAAAGATGTGCTTCTCTCTTTGGAGAATTTCTTGTCTTGAGTTTGTCGAGTTCGATTTATTTAATTCTAATGTAGATAAAATTATTTGGATTAACATGATAAGAAGGGACCTAGAGAGATAAAATACAAAATCATTATGCGTATGCACCCTTCCCCTGATTAAAAAAAAAAATTCCTAATTATAGTATGAAAAGTGATTTGTATTTTAATATGATATCGATGTTACATTTGTATTATCTAAAATTATTTTTAAACTATTTTTGATAAAATAATTTTGATATTATATTTGGTGTTAATGTTTGTAATCAAACACTTTTAATTATAAATGTTTTGAAAACCTAAAATAAGAATTATTAAAAATTTTAAGATCATGATTGAGATTTTGTGAAAGAAAAAAAAAAAAATCAAAACAGGGTTTGGATCTTATAGGGTAATAGGCTGACCCATGAAATAGGTTAATTTTTCTGCTGCAGGATGAAAATGGAAACTCTGTCTTGAGATGGAGTCAGAGCTGAAGGATCTGATGGTCGTGGATTTTTATTTTGCCCAATCATTGAACGAGGAACACATGGTTTGGCACATGGAAGATGCAACGAGAGAGAAGGCTCTGTCAAGGAATCAATAGATACGATACCTTTAAATAATATTTTAAATTTGAATTTTGTATATGATAAAAATATATGACCGAAGAATTTTGATTTTTAAAATTTTAATTTGAATCAAATAAAATTAATTAAATTTAACATAATTATGATAGTTTGATAAAGAGATCACACATCTCGTACACCAACCTTAGCCACTCTAGTTTTCGAAAAGATTTTGCAGCATGTGACTGGTGATGTGATCTATAGGCCCCCACATTTACATTGCTTAGTCCTTTGCGCGTGGTTCACCTCACGAGCCCCTTTATCGCAAGCAGTATATTACATTTTTATAAAATTGGATCCTACATTTTGTTGATCACTCTTGTATTTTGAAGGAGAATTTTCATGTTTAACAAATGTCAAATGAATAATTTTATAATTAAAAATCTCAACAAATTATTCTTCTCGTAAACATTTATAATTTCATTGCATGAATCACACACAGACAAATAGACGTGGTAGCTCAGTAAAACATGGATCAATATGTCTATGAGGAAATAATATAGTGATTACAACTCTCTCTTTCATCCAACTTGAAAATTTTAGATTCAAGTTTCTACGTAAAAAAAAAAACGTGGGTAGATATCCAAACTTGGCCGTATGTTCAAATTTAGCCCCTAAAGAGAGAGGTGTGAGAAGCATAATCAAGAAATCGACCTAATGCCCAAGGGCTCAACTTGGATTCCTTATTTTCTGACACTGCTGCTCTTTAACTTGTTCAAAAAATCTAATTGATGGCTAGACCATGATGGTACATAGGGTATGGGTGCATGTGATTTTTGGCTTATTGATATTAATGGGGAAATTGATAGATTTTACATCTTTTGCTTGCTATGATTTCTTGCAATAGATTTCACTATGTTACCACGACCTTATATATTATTGCAATAGATTTTTCAAGGGTCCTTTATTTTTTCAATTTCTTCTCTTCTCATTAAAATATATTTGAGTCATACAATAAGAGATTATTCTCCGGGTTTAGAAGTGAGATTCCAATTTAGCCCTCCACCCCATCAGAAGAGTCTTATGTTTACAGACAAGAGTCCCACCAAACACTGAATTGAATTTGCAATAAGGCACACTAACAATCTAGCAGAGGCAGCAATAAAACATGACAGCCCTATGCTACGGTGCATAAGAATGGTTTGGAAAATTTCCACCAAAAAAAAAAAAAAAAAAAAAGAATGGTTTGGAAAAATCTTAGCCGGGTTTCATTTTATTTTGAAGTATAATATTTTTTTATATATACACAAAGATATTCAAACTTAGACACCGAAAATGATATAAATTGAGTAATAATTCATTGTCAGTATAATAATTTTTTTATTACTAAATTAAAAGATTAAAATTTTACAAATAGATATTAAAATTATGAATAGAAAGAATTCACATTGTGATATTAATAGTTTTTTATGTATTTCATAGTTGTAATTAATGCTAACCTTAACTCCATGAGAGCCAACATTCCATCACAAGCGCAAGAAGTTGACAAACTGCACTCACAAGCCTAAGCAGTTCAAATTCATTAAAATTCGGAGGACCCACAAACTTATATTCATGCTAAACGACCGCTCTCTCTCCTTTGGAGAGGGCTACATACTAACAAACACTTCACACTTGACCCTACATAGGGACATTAAACGAAGTGGAAGAAAGAATGAAAGAAAGAGCCTCGGATGCCTTTTCCTCCAATCCAGTGGCTACTTTTCTCTCCAAAAAAAAAAGTAAAAGAGAAAAGTAAATATTAACCCATAGCCATTACTTTTTGTGTAATGGGAATCTTTATTAAAAAAAGAAAAAGAAAAAAAGGCAAATCATAGTTTCTAAGTTATGTCTGATGCAGACCAAAATTAAATATTCACCACTTGAACTGAAATTTGTGCAGTTAGTTGAAGAATTTGAGTCTTGAAGTATAAGTGGCTTTAGGAGACCAGTTTCTTGGAATAACATCTCTTGCAGAGAGAGTCCTTCCTGTGGACAGGGTGGTGAACTTCACTGAAAATGGTCCTCTCAAAGGTCCCCCTATGATGCACCAACTTGCACCCCACACGTGCTTCATCTCTAGCCATTCACTTGAACTTGCCTGCCAATCAAAATTTTCTTTTTACATATATTAAATTTGATCTAGAGTTCATGAAAAAGGTAATAAGCAGTCAAATAAATAGGCATGAAAAATCAAAGGGTTTTCTATCATCTCTGTAGGTATTGATATTCATGGAGATAAAAACCGTTAGATCATCATCCAACAGCCATTATTATCTATAAGATGAAATCATTGAATGATTTATGACCGTTGGATGACTATTCAACAGTTTGTGACTCCATAAAAATTACATGAGGGGGTTGGTAGACAATCTTAACAAAACAACAAATTTTGGACCTTATTTACAATTGCAGAATGTTGATAAGAAGTAGGATAAACAATTAGGTTATGGTCTAAGAGTGGACATTAGTTCTCCCATTTTCCCAATTTCTAAGTTTGTACTCTATACGAAATTCCACCATGCCACAAGACTAAGGTCCACATTAAGCTAAAATGTGAAATATGATACTTTTTCATGGTGGACTAGTGGTGGGTATTCAAGTTTACCTTGATAAAAGGTGGGAAAGAAAGGGGATTTATGAGACGTGTTACTGGACAAGACCTCTATGGTTCAATATGTTCACATCATTTACTACAAGTAATGGGAATCTGTGCTTTTTCAGAGGTTTTGCTTTGACTAAATTAACATGCTTGTGTGGAAGCACTTGCAGGAACTTTAGATTTAAGTGCATTACCTTACAGATCCCCCACCTCAAAAGGTCGCCTTTAATGAAAATTTAGAATATGAAAAATAGCTCAAATAAATCACAGAGAGAGGGAGAGAGAGAGAGAGAAGAGTAAGTACTTCTCTTATGTGCATTGATCCAACATCTCCATCACCATCCTCAAACTCTACCAAAAGTGACAGCCAATAGTCCGTGGAACCCTCATTTACATGAAAAGCAACGTTCTTTCCAGGATATTTGCAAGGTGTCCTATAAAAATCAACTCAAATAATCAATAATGAGCAAAAATATCTTAATCTAATTATTTACAATTCAAAATATTGCATGTCTAGGTCAAATGAAGTCTTTCTTTTGTTCTTCTTCTCTCTCCCATCACTTTGCTCTTGGAAATAAAAGCCAAATAAAGTTTGAGCAGGCGTACTTCTATTCCACCACGGATTAAGTCACTATAGCCTTTCTAGGAATAGAAGAGAGAAAAGAGCTTCTGAACTCAATTTTTACCCTCTTTTGACACCACAAAAGGGTGAAAAAAGGCCAATTTGCACAGCTAAAATTTCTGTCAAATGGTCAACACCCTCTAAAGAAAGGACCAGACCCCAAAATTTTTACTCCATTAAAGGAAAAGAGAATTCATTGGCGGACCATAAAGTACACCAAAATGACTAAAATACCTTTTATTTATAAAATTAATGAAAGAGGTATTTTTGTCAAAAACAAAAATACTCGAAGTAAGTAACTCGAAACAAGATGTACTCCTCCCATTAACTAATCGATAAACACATAGTGACACATTTTGTATGTCTATGTATGCAACGTAGTACCTGCGGTAGATGACAGAGAGGATACCCCGGTCTCTGAGCTGGTTACTCTCACCAGAAATGGCCATCCGGCCAAAGGCAGCGCCACTGAGGTCAAAGTGCGTCCGACCGCTGGAGCAGTAGCCACCAGGGCACTCATCTGTAATAATTACAGTCACTGCCCTTCTTGAGCATATGGACTTGTCCAGGCACTTGACCTTGTAACATGCCCCACAACCCTCACCATCTTTGAACAAAATAGGGCTCACTGCCCCTACTCTTGCCCTTAAAGGCTTCACATCTACTAGTGAACCATACCCACATGCCCCACCTACACAAACATCACATTGTACAAATTACATACTAAAAACTTGGGGGGGTTAAAATGTCACATGACCTGATATAAAACTTACTATATAATTTTTTTTTTTTACATGTTTTTATGTATAATTTATTGCATTACATGCACTAAAAAATTGTAATTGTTTTGGCAAGAGAATGTGGTATACACATTACACAAAAAGATATTGGAAACAAAATAATAAACAAATGCAAAGCTTACTAATTGGAATTGGGACCAAAATGAAGGAGAAAATTTAGCTAATGTGCTTCAAATGAAGCTAGACTATTCTGCTGAAAGACTCCCCAACCTAAAAGCAGTCTACAAATTTGATCCTGCAAGTCTAAATGCACAAAATTTACAAAAATCCAAATAAATAAATAAATAAATCAGAAAAAAAAAAGGTGTGGGTGCTAGAGGTGGCGGCTTACCGTCGCTTCCGTCGCCATCGGGGCTTCCGTACCAGGTGGCGGTGGCCGGATACCAATGTGGGTCAGACATATTGCGTATACTACGCTCAACAACACTCAACACATTCGGCAGAAAAATCCAAAACCCACAAAAAAGAACGAAGTTAAGTAGCTGCATTGTGTGTTGTGGTCAAATTCCAGCGACTGAAAAGCCCTCTGCGGGCGGAGGTTGCGGTGGTTGTGTTGGCGCTTGCCGACAGCTTTACAACACATGGAGCGTGAAACAGAGTCCTCTGTTTTTCACTTGCTCTGTCCACAGGTCCTCGGTGATGTGCATATAAAGGCAACAAAAGGGCATACCAAATACCTTCTTTGTGCCCGTATTGTGCATTGGGTTTTATTTTATTTACGGGAACGCCACCGGACATCGGGACCCACCGACAGTTAAGGCGTTAATTCGGGACGAACCGGACGCGCACCATGGATATTTTGGTCATTATGGAATCAGATGATTCTGCCGTTAGTCTCGTTCTTTATTGGACCAGGCGCGGTCCACGTGACAAGATGACACCATTTGGAATGTGGTTTGCCGGTAAAAAAATTTGCTTGCCCATAAAATTTTCTACTTTCCATTTTTATATTTCTCTCTCTCTGTTTTTATTTTTATTTTTGTTTTATTTACCAAAAATGGGTGGGAAGACAAGTACTCGACAACTAGGGGATGAGCCAGAAATTTTTCTTAAAGGGCTATAAAACAATAATAATAAAAATTATAAAATAAAAATATATTAAAAGTTTGCATAATTATAATTAAAAGTATAAAAATTATAAAAAAAAATAAATAATTTATAAAAATTACGCTCTACACTTTTTCATTGATTGAAATTTATCTATAATTGATACTGAAATAAAAATATTAACAATTTTTTAATAAAAATAATTAATCTATTCGTAAGATATTCGTATTTCATTTTGTTTTGTAACATTATCTTCAAAATCTTAATCGTTGAGAAAGACTGTTCGCCTGTTGTTGTTGAAATTAAAAGAGTAAAAATAATACAAATCAATCTATTACGTTGATTAACGAAAATTTTTTATATATGTACACGAAGGCCTAAATCATATTCTAAAGAAGTAGAAAATATTGGTTTTGCAGCAATTTTTGGATACTTTTAAGAAAATTACTCTTGATTACGAGAAAAATCATGATTTTCTTTTTTCTTAAAAAAGGAATAAATTATCTTTTCTCTCATAACTAATTCTTAGTCTGTGTTTTTGAATTTTGAAGGAGAAAAAAAAAAAACAAAAGTCAAAAAATAGAGAGAAAAATTTGAGTGAAAGAAAAACACTATATTTTTATTAAATCAGGGTTTAATTTTTATTGAAAAACTATATATAAAAACCTTAACCATATTATCTAACCATTGGATTTACCAAAAATAAAAAAATATCATATTTATCTAATATAATCGATAAAATATTTGATATATTTAAATCATATAGACAAAATATTATTATTATAGCAGCAACATGTCAACACCCTTAAGAAATTTTTATTCAAAAATATATAATTTACACTATAATTATTATCTTTAAAAATTAATTTATTATCATAACTCTATTAAAATATTAAAGAGATGCAATATATTTTTTATAACTCTGATTATCTAATTTTTAAAATAATTTCACATTCTGCTAGAAATTTTGTAATGTCCATCTAAATTAACTCACAGTCACAAAATATATATAATATCCTTTTTTTTTTGGGAACTTCGGCTAATGTAATATTTTATTTTATTTTATTTTATTTATTGAATTATTTTTAATAAGAAAAACAAATTTTAGTATAAAATTGTATTCCTAAAATGTTAAACATAAAAGAAAGGAAAATATAGAGTGAGTGACTTAGGCATGTTGGTGGCAGAATCATTATGTGAAAAGATTGTGGAGGTTTTGTTGATCATATGAATACCATCCATGTTTGCCTCAGTTGCTTCATTAATGTGAAACCCCAGATCTCATTGCACTGCATGCTTCTCTCTCTACTTTATTTTAAAAAAATAAAAATTAAAAAACTTAGATACTTAGTATTTTTTTTATTACTGATATTTGAACTTTACTCGATTAATTTGGTTCGAATACTGTAGAGTCCATTTTAGGGATTAACTCTTCCAAATTCTTTTTCACTAAAATTAAAGTTAAGATTTCTGAATAAGAGATAAAATATCCGATCACTTAACCCCAGAGAATTTAGTATTAAAGCTCCTTGAAGCACGCGAGAAGGAGAAGTGGAATAATTTTCTACATAATTCTATATTCTACTGTAACTTCGCATTTGTTTTTCTTTTTAAGAGTTTATAAGTACAATATTTATTTTTAGTCATTTTTAATTGTAATAAAAAAATATAATCGTTTTTGAAAGTTATAAAATTTGTATGTAATAGAGAACAAAGCGAATCCAAATAAAAAATGTAATAAAAAACAATTATGAATAAAATAGTTAAAAAGAAAATCAAAAATCGCAGCAAGCAAAGACAAAGAAGATTTGGAGAATGAGGAAAAAGTAGTCTACAAACAAACAAACATACCTTACCTCACTCCCTCTCCCCCACCCAATTGATCAATTTAATGTCACAGATGTTTGTATGCGGAAGTGCCAAAATTGGCACCAAGACATGATGGCGAAGCTTTGCATCACTATGGTTTTTATTTTATTTTATTTTTGATCCATTTAAAATGATTATCCTTTCAATATAATTTTTTTCATATTTTAACCGCGAGTTAAATTTGAGAATTTAATTAAAAAATTTAATATAATATTCTATTAAATCAACTATTTATTGAAACTATGGCTTTTATTCATATATATAAAATAATGCACAACAAAGGATTGGGCTCACCATAGCATGACTTTTTAGCTCTTGTTAGCTGAATGTGTCCAACGTACTGAGAGAGAGAGAGAGAGAGAGAGAGAGAGAATCAAACCAAAAAAAAAAAGAGAGAGAGAGAGAGAATAATGCATTGAGTAATACATCTCCCATTCCTTATTATGCTTATTTCAAACTCGCAGAAAGGACAACGAGCAATACCACATCTTGAATGGGTACATCTTGAGTTTTGAGGCAAAAAAGTGGGGGGGAGAAAAGGGGCAATTTTTTTGAATTTCAACTTACAATTTGACCACCTACGATTTGTATTCGGTAAATTTTTTTAATCAAAATCTCAATTTTAAACTTTAGACAATATTTTAATTTTGAGTTTTGAAAATAAAAATAAATAAATATCAAGAGAATCAATTTTTAAATTGAATCTCATAAATATTCGAAACAGATTAATCGAATTTTTAAATATCAATGGTGAAATAAAAAAAATATATTAACAAATTTAAATTTTTAGAAAAGATTATATATGTATCAATTTGCTTCGATGATATATTCCACCCAATTTCGTTTGTTTTTTTTTGGGGGCGGGGGGGGTGACCAAGGTGGGTATATCAAGAAACTTATTTCCTTTTTTGGGTATAATATCAAGAAACTAGTGTTTACAAATGGGAACTATATATGAGTTCAAGGATGAAGGTACATACGACAGGTAATTAATCCTTGAAAATTTTAGAAGTAAATTTATATATTATTTTTAAAATTATAATTTAATTATTGTGTATTTATTAGTATTATATTTATATTATTGAGATAAGTTTTTAATACTGCGTTTATGTGGTAGTAACCTAACATGTGGGGTCTTAGGGTCACAAGCATAATAAGGAATGGGAGATAAATGCGGGGGATAAAGTCATGAATTATTGGGGTACTTTTGGCCCTTGTCTCTGTTTGTCACCTTATCCATCCTAGTTTCAAATATCCCAAAATCAGCAAATTCATATATTCTAATGCTCTCAATGGACAGGAGGTCAATTAGCATGTGACGTTATATCTGTTAACTAAATTTTTGACTTTGACTCACAGTTTGGATATAGAGAGAATTACGTTGGGTGGATAGTCTCTTAATTATCTAGTGTAAGTTTCAAATCAAATTAATCGAATTATAAATCTGAATATCGGATGATATATCACAAAAAAATAGATTCTAATGCTCCATCATGTTTGTTATATCATAAAAGAATGTGCCATGCCACCACCAAAACTACTCTCACCGTCTTACTACTACTTCATGTAAACCCAATCTCTTGCGGACATGATCAACACACACTTGATCTAGTGCATAAAGGTGATAGATTTTTTAATTAAGTTATGTATTCAAAACTTGGAAATGACAAAAATTACGTTTGAAGAATTTCTTTTTAAATTAAACTTGATAACATTCGAATCGGATTAATTGGAATATATTTCTGGATACCTGTTGATTATTAAAAAAAAAAATCATTTTCATATATACATACAATCATATGTCTTGATCATTTTTAGTAAAATTATAATAATAAATTTATTTAAAAATTAATAATTTTGATTCAAATTAAATATTTATAAAATAATGAAAATACTTAATATAACATGCAAAAAGGTTACAATTATTATTTTTAAATTTAAAAGGAGAGCCAAACTCTGAAGGAAATAATTCATAAAGATAAAAGAAACAACACACGTACTTACACCGCAAATAAAATACAAAACCTAAGACAAACAAACTTTACACCATTAGATCCTTAGAGAACTCAAAACTCACAAGTCATAGTAACAAAAGCTACAAGAATCAAGCTCAACTTTGAAACCGACAAAACAGAAGAAATTCAAGTCCCAATTAGAGATACTCTAAGGTATAACTCCCCATCGACCCTTGACGAAACCCAGCGGATGCTGCTCATTCCCAACCCTACTAAAACTACTAACATCTTAATCAAGTTTTAAAATGCACATCTCTCTCTCTCTCTCTCCCTCTCTGATACATAAAAAGAATCGAACTTGAGATCTCAAAGAAGAAGAGAACAGTTCGAGTTGAAATATAGCTCATTGGCCCCCTCTCTCTCTCTCTATATATATGTATATATTTAGATATAGATATTTTTGAGAAGTGAAATTTTGGGGTTTAGCTCCAAGACACTACAAAAAATAAAGATCTTAGCAATAGAATTTAACAATAAAAAAATTCGTCACTATTTTGTGATAAATCTAGCGACAAATATGACTTTCGTTGTTATTTTGCAATAAAATTTATGACGAAAATGAACTCATGGTAAAATTAGCAACGAATTGATTATTCATGACAAAATTCATTACTAATTAGTTACAAAAATATTTTCATCTCCAGATTGGTTGTTTTTTATTGTTTTTAATTTTTTAATCTAACTACACTTAGATTTTAATTAGTCACATGGTAATTCTAAATGTATCGGTCAAAAAATAATCGTAAAGGATAGAGAAACAAGCCTGATTTTATAATGATTCGACTTTATATCTGTATTCACTCTTTTAACCAATAAATCAGGATTTAACAACTTGTTAGTTTTCATTATAATAAGAAGTTACAAAATACAACCCAACCTGTTGACTTCTAATCTTCTTGGTATGAAGATGCCATCGTCCAACAGTGGTATACTCTCAAATCTCACCCAAACTACTTCACAGAACTCACACACAACTCAACTCAAGTGCCAAAAATATTTTACAAGTGACAGCAGGCTGTGAATAAGTGACACATTTCATACGCCAGATTTCTTCACTTCAATTTTTTCTGTAAAATGTTTTTGTATATATATCTGTATATATATCTCTTATGTCGAAGTTCTTGTTGCCTTTTTATTTGAGTTTTTTAACTTCAGACACTTGCTGTAATAGCACAAATTTACCAACAAACAACAATAATTTTCATTGAAAAATGTCATGATTTGTAGAATGAACCTCTCCTTGTGATATCTTGAGATAAAACCAATTGTAAAAATTCAAATTTGAAGTTTAAACATCTCTTTTGATATCTGCACAAACTAATTTAAATTTATCCAGAAGGTAAGGCTTGTTGAAAATTCGAAAGTTCTCAAAAAACTTAGCTTCTGGATGATATTTCTTGCGATGACAAACTAACTTTACCCATATATTTCTTCACTTTATTTTCAAGATTTTATTGCTGTAAATATTCGAATTTGAAATCTTTCATCCCTTCTTTGATGTGTAATTTCAAATTTGAAATTGTTTGATCACCCAAGAAAATATAATAAGCTGAATATATCTAAATAATCATGTTACTCTTCTTGGAAATTTGTCTAACTCTATGGAATTTCAAATTTGAATTTCAATAATTTTGATCTTCGGTTATTGAACTATTAATATATGCATTTGAATATTTTTTTAGGCTAAGTGTAGTACACAAATTACACTTATATTATTTGGGTGGGTCATCAATTAAAAGTGTGCCTCTATAGTCCAAAATAACTTGTCTTTATGGCAATTTCTATGGATCCTCTTCTTTGATTTCTGCCTTGCAATTGACTGTATTTTTCTGCGATAGATTCTAAACTGTCTCTGTAACTACTTTTATAGTATCTCTAAGTAAACACATTTTTTATTTTCACATAGAAAACAATCGGTTTCTATAATATTTCTATAAATTCGTGACTAATTAGTGACGAACAGCAATTTCGTGACTGAATTTTGTCACAAATCCTGTACTCGTTGCTAAATTTAGTAATAAAAACTTATTCATAGTTAAATTTATCGTTAATTAATCATAAAAAGATTCAATGACTAAAATTATCGCTAATTAACCATGAAAATATTTTCGTGGCAAAAGTTAGCAACGGATATCATGATTCATGACTAAATCCGTTGCTAATTAATCACAAAAAAAAAACATTTTTGATTAAATTCGTTGCTAATTTTTAACTGTACTTAAAAATTGCGATAAATTTCGTAGCTAAATTCTTCCTACACTATAATATGAAATATTTTTAACCATGTCTTTTTTTCTCCTTTCTGAGCAACGAAATTGAGTTGAATATATAGTGAATATTATAATTCTTATCAAATTAGAAATTTTTTATAATAAATAATTAAACCAATTTTTAACAAAAATTAGCATATATAGTAATAGAATTTTACTTATATAAGCATATATTTTATTTTTTGACCAAATACAAGAGTACAATGGGTATCAAACAATTCTTTTAAAAATTAGGCAAAGAAATCTGTACTTATTCCAACTATTATCAATCATACTTTAAAAAAATTACATATTTATTATAAATTTCTAATAACTACTTTTGCGATGTTTATTTTATAGCAAATAGCTAATTCATTGCTAATCCATTGCAAAGGGTGAACAAAAAGTATGTTTTGTCACAAATTTCGTTGTTAACTTAATGACGAAAATAATGATTTGTTGCTAATTTAGTGATGAAAAGATGAATTCGTCACTAAATTTAGTAACAGATTTTTAATTCGTCACTAAATTTAAAGATGGATTCCTACTTCTGTCACTAAAGTGTGATAAATTGTATTTTCATCGCTAAATTTAGTGACGAATTCTTATTTCCGTCGTTAAATTTAGTCCGTTGCTAACTTTAGGGACGGATTAGTAGTTTGTCGCAAAATTTAACGACAAAAAATACTATTTGTCACTAAATTTAGCGATAAATCATTAGTTGATCGTTAAGTTAGCGATGTATATATTTCATTCATCGCTAAATTTAACGACAAACCAAACAATCCGTCACTATTTTCTCTTAAATTTCAAAATCCACCCCAAATTTCCACTCTCCCGTCTCTCTCAAATCGAAGGTTTTCACTCTCCCATGAACGAATGAAGGTGAACTTCTCTCCCCAAGGTGAATGAAGAAAAAAACTTCTCTCCCAAAGGCGAACCATAGGTGAACTTCCCAAATACCACAACCACCACCCATCTGTGACTGTTGAGTAACTCCCATTGAAAAATATTACATTCGTGGAAGCTGAAAGATCGAATCGGCGACTGTTGAGCAACCACACAGCCCATCGTCATCGGCAATTGGCATCAAAAAGTTCGGTGAGAAATCCTCCAATTGATGAAGGATTCGAGGTAGGGGCAACAAGGAAGACGGTTTCAAGCAAAATCCGGCCCTCATCGGTGGCCATTGGCAGTGAATTTTGTCTTTAGTTTTAGGTGACAATGGCAACAAACTGTGGCCAATCGGAACACTGCACAAGGTTTCGAAATGATCAAATAGTAAATCAGACATCCACATCCGGTGATCCATCTTCCCCTGCAAGTTGATCATATAGTAGTTTCCGACAATGGCGGCAACAAAACGGACAACTACCGAGAGTTCTAGGGTTTCAAAAAAAAAAAAGAATAATAAAATAATAAAATATAATATAAAATACTAATTTCAAAAAAAAAAAAGAAAAAAAAAAGATTAGCGATAGACTCTAAAATTTGTCGTTAAATTTAGTCACAGATTTTTATATTTGTCTCTAAATTTAATTATGGATAATGATATTCATAACTAATTTTAATCACGAAGTTGAAAATGCGTCATTAAATTAGTGACGAATTTTAGAATCCACCGTTAAATTTAACTAAAGATTATGTTATTTGTCACTAAATTTAGTCACGGAATTTAAAATAGCGATGGATTATGATATTCGTCGCTAATTTTTGACATATTTTTATATTTAGTCTTTAAATTTTTCCGACGTGTTATTAGTGACAAAATAGATTGCGTCGTTAAATCTGTTGTTAGGGTAATTAGCAACGATTTTTTTTTTTTAAATTTCTATCGCTATATCTACCGTTAAAGTCGTGGGTTTTTTTCTTTTTTCTAACGAGACCCAACAAGTTTGGAAGAGACATGCGATGCAAAAATTTTATCTTCACAGCTTTCCAAGATGCTCCATTCTACAACCACTTCTTCGTCTTGTAAGTCATCAGACTGATTACATGTGACTGCAATGACTCTTATCTGTTCCTGTACTCCATCCGTCTTTTTTTCTTAGAATTCCACATAAGCATTGTCGGAAATAGTAATTTTTTAACGTGAATTATAAAACCTTATTAACCTGATGAGGAGATCAATGAGATTTCTTAAACCGACTTTTTTAGAGAAGAAAGATATAGTTGCCTCTTCTAAGTCATTTGACCGCGCATGAAACTTCACAAAGTAAGGACAAAGCGTGGAACAAATGTTGGAGCGAGTCTTTCAAGAAAGAAACTTGCACTTTAGTGTGTAGCTTTAAAAAGGTTTGAAACCGAATCTTAAAAAGAAATAAAATAAACCAAAAAGGTTAGAGAACAAAGGGTGTCTGCTATTTTGTGCTTTTGTGAAGGCCTTGTGCATAAAATGCCATTCTTTTGGCACAAAATCAGGCGCAATCAGCTAAAGTCTGAGCACAAATTAGTCTGAGCACAAATCAGCAAATGTCTGCACAAGGTTTAGAGAAGAAACATGAACAAAAAGCATGGCTTTATCAACAAAGCACCTCAGTGTCATACCACAATACTTTCAAATTTTAAAGAATATACTATTCTATGTTCATGGATCTTTGATAGATTCATAGTAGCTGTGACCAACACAGACAAAAGCAATCCTAAGATCTAAGGGCTGGAATGTGGTGCATATCTCTAGTTGGGTAGTTAAAGAAGCTATTGTTAAATAATATATCATTGACGATGTCAATATTTAGAATCATATACACGCGCATGCGCGTGCGAACAGACATGCATATGAGGCTTGCTTGGTGCTGCACACAGATATGAAGTAATGTCACGTTGTCCAAAAATTTTCCTTTGGAAAAGGGGTTTATTATTAAAAGGGAATGTAAGAGCCATTTGAATAACTTTCTTTCCTACTCTTCGTCTCCTTAACAGAAGATGCTAGCCTGGATTTGCTTCTAGACAAAATGGAGAGTATGTTATAAATCCTTTTAAATAATAATTTGACCATTTTTATATAACTTTGTACTAATCTTGATGCAAAAATATGGCCAATGGGATACATAGGGGGCAATGATAGTCACTACTTACACGATGCTTTGGTCCACAAAATATAAGATAAATGACATAGTGAAAGGATGCACTAATAGAGGAGCTCATTTGCTTCCCAAACCTAGGTAACCTACCCATGTTTCCGAAACATAATTGTAGACACCAGACCAAAGTTGACTAAACAAAGTTTCAGCTATTTAATCCACACTATTAATACCGAAGAGCAGTTTTCATCCCTATGATTATCCTATGTTGGCAGTTCTCATTTACAGCAGTGTCAGTGCAGCTTAAGACTTATTCCCTCCCAACATCTTTAGACCAAAAGTTTTTAAGTATCATAATGTACATTCACATTTATGTATGATAGGTCCATATATCTGCAAAAAGGGAAGCTTTACCATCTTCGGTTCTGGTTTTAGCATAAATCAGAGAAATCTTGTAGTCATGCCCTGGCAATATGTGCTATCCAATGACCTGGATGATGATCCAAAACCTCTTACTAAGTTGCCTGGTGAAACAAAGAAAATGGTAATGAAAAATACCATAGAATGCAAAATACAAACATATTGATGTATCACTTTGGGAAGTTCATTCCACCCACCCGTATAACATGAGAACAAGCTGATGCTCATTTTGTCTGTGTGTTGTGTGTGTGAGTGTGTGTGAGAGAGAGAGAGAGGGAGAGTTATGTTCCATTAGAGTAGCAAAACATTTGGCACTGAGCCTCACTATATCTTCAGCCAATGATTAACAAATAGAATGCAAAACATAAAACAACTTGAGGCAGCATCCTGGAAATTTGATTTCCCTCCCCTCCTTTCCTTTTTTCCACTAGATGCTTGCATACATATGAGAACAAACCAAAACACATTCTTACAACACAAAAACCAAAGACATGAGAGATTCTAGCTGCAATATCATGTTAACCGAGGATGTCTACCATAAGGCTCGGGACAGAACCAAATTATGGGGGCCTACCTTGTCATTGATCCTTGGACTCCAAGCATCGCCACTTTTTAAATACATAGGTTCACCAACAACATGAGGTGGTGGATGGACAGGATTTCTAAGGAGTGGAAGCCTGGATGAATCATAATTATCATCGCTGTCATAGTATCGATGTGGCCCAAGAGCTTTAAGCACCATAGCCAACAAAAGAGACAGTCCCTGTGGATGTTTTTAGCAGGATGTCGTCAGCATTTAGTTAAACTAGAGCCCAACAATGTCAATGTCTAAGAAATGACCATACTCAAGAACAAAAGCAACCAGTTTCCTTATATTGTGAAGAGATTATACAACAGAATCAATAGAAAACTACAATGTCCAACAGTCCAACTTGACATATGCTGACATCATGAGGCACAAAATCTGATTTAGAGGTAGCTTGGATCCTCTCTCGGCTTTTGGAAAAAAAAAAATTCTTTTTTTAATAGAAAAAGAAAATTTATTAGAAGAAAGAAGAATGGACAGATAGAGCAAGTATAAGAAATCCTCAGAAAAGAAAAAAAGACACCCCAACAAAATACAACCACCTGAACCTTAATCCCGAATAAAATCAAAGGAGAAACTTCTACAAACCCCCTCCCATCTTCTAATCAAGAAACCTCCAAACTGCTCAATTACTGAGCACAAAGACAAAAAGAACACAACTTAACCTAAGAAGAAAAGATGAAACGAAACTAACACATCAGGCAACTCCTTTCTTCCAATACCCCAGAACTGCCATCTCCAATTAAACACCTATAATGCGCATGATCTATCCCATTACGAAGGTTGAGAATACCCTCACCTCCCCTTACCCTTTCTATCCTTTTTTTCTTCTGGATACATAGACCAAAATCGGTCTTATGAAGCTTTATTTATAAATTAAAAAAAAAAAAATCCACTTTTCAGTTCTGCCTTTTCACATCCAAAAGTCTTTTTCAATAAGAAGAAGAGCATCAAAACTACCCCTTAGAATTCATGAAGCAGCTCTTGAAGAAACAACGCATTCAATTAGTCCAACAACAAAATGAAGGGCAAAGAGCTTTCTCTCTAGCAAGGATATTGATCATATCATAAGCTCTCTCTGTATCTAATAAAAATTGGTCAATGAGATTGTTTAAGCAAGAGTATCTAGCAATTGAGAAAAGTATCTTGTCAGTTGTGGAGTCTTGTTCATATTCACTATTAAACCAATGGGAATGCAGGGAGGGAAACACCTGGCTTGCATGCACAGAGAGACACACAGAGAGAGAGAGAGAGAGAGAGAGTACCTGTACAGACACAATTGACAAACCTATCCACTTGCAGATCTCAAAATTTGACTTGATAAATTTTTTGAGCTCCTTAAAGTTCCCAGTAGGATCCACTGGAAAATCCTGAAGTAAATTAACAATAAATGACCAACCACATGCATCATTTTAAACAATGGCCATCTATAAATGCCATGAAACAAGATGAAAAACTGTTTCTAAAATAAACTTACCTCCTCCCAGTCATGGTTCAGAAACACATCCACTGTCGCTGCTGCCTCCAGCATTAGAAGCACAAAGACAAAAAGCATATACTACATCCCATCAAGGTCAACAATGAACGGAAAAGTTGATGATTTTGGAGCTAAAAGTTATTACAATTTATATTATGCAAAGTTTTTTGACCAATTGTACACCAAAGCAAAAACAGGAGAAAGAAAACAAGTAGATTAGTTTTTATTGTAAGAAGCCAATGCTTGTGTCGCTATAAATAAGTGACAAGAACAAGGTGACAGGTTCAAGTCTTCTAGGTGAATTATTGATGTAATAATGGCTTAGGACCCAAACCAAATTTTGACCAAGCATTAAATATCTTGGATCTGCTCCTAAGAGGAACACACCATAAAGCTTGCAAAGAATACACCTTCGCAGAAAAAAAGTTGCCACCATTGCCTAGAAAGGGAAATCATATCCATAATCCCAGGGCAATTTTATAACACCGAAAAGAGCTCAAGCTCCAAAAGCTGTAGTTGTGCGGCACAAATGATGGAAAGTTTCTCCAAGTATGTTTGTAAATCCATCTGCAATTAAGCTCATCTGTAGATCTAATGCATTTCTCAACCTTCCATGGTCCATTCAAAAGTTGCTTGACTAATTTTGGCTTCATTTGCATGTGTTACATGAACTCAGAGGATTGATCAACCAATAGCCACTTCCCACTGCCATTGTACCATGCAGAGGCTAAGATTTTTCGGAGTTTCAATCACAACATGATTTTTGGCAGTGCATTATTATTATTTGTTCTTTTAATAGAATTTAGCAACATAATGCAGAAGGTCGGACCAGTTAAGCACGGGTCTCCCAGGCCAATGGTATGAGGGGGCTTCTTCCCTCCCACCCTACACAGGCGTGCGCAGGGTGCATTATAAAGGGCATTACCCTCCTAGTGGATGTTACAACTACTAACATAGGGTTTGTAGTTAATCATGGTTAGTAAGAATAGTTAGTAGTTAATTGTGGTTGTTAGATTAATTAATAGTTAATAAATTGGTTAGTAGTAGTTAATAGATTGATTAGTAGAAATTAGTAGAATTAGTTAGTATAAACAGTAATCTTAAAACTTGTCATGGCCATTGAATGGAATTGTATTAGAATCCCTCTTTCTCGCTCTTTGTATTCTTTCTCCCTTTCTTTCTCTTTCTGTTTCTCTCTCTATCTCTCTCTCTCTCTCTCCCCAATCCCCTTTTTCTCTCTCTAACTCCTTTCTCTCTCTATCTTTTTACCACTCTCTAGAGTTGGTTTGTGACAGTGGACCACAAAAAGAAAAAAAAAGGATTGGACCCATCTTGAACCCTTCTGTTTCTTATGAGATCTTTCCATCAAGCAGATTGAGATATAAGTGAGTTGCACCACGGAAACTAGTTCAAGCTCATACTTTAACAATAAAAACCACTAAACCTCAAATGTCCATGTAAATCTAGGAGAAAATTGTTGGTGTGACTCTTTTGACAGAGAAATTGTTGTACTCCTTAATTTTCTCGCTTCCATGACCCATGGTTGTTGCTCGATTCACTGTGTTGGATAAAAGGGGTGATTGCAAAGGACTTGGCAGGTGCAATATCCGGCCAAAGAGGCATGATATGAAGAGGAGGAAAATCAAAGTTTGATAAATGACATATGTGATGAAAACAATCTGGAAAGGAAGGAATTCGTTGGGAGGTCAGATTCTAGCCTTGTAAAACTTCTTAATAATTGTGTCTTTATTTTTAAGAGCTACATTTCTGTGAGATTCTTATTTGGTTGAGCTGTGAGGTCCCACTTTCAATCTTATGCGATGTGGGATTCCTTGCATAGTTATGACATTTTTTCTTTCTTTTAATCTTAAACTTATCTATTACTATCTCTCTTGTTGCAAAAGAAAAAAGAATCATTTTATTCTACAACATAAGTCTTTTCTTCTTATCCTTATTGAAGAGTTCTAGATGCATTGGCTTCTTATTCTAATCCTCTTTACATTAGTAGCTAGACTTTATGGAGGTTAACACTCGACCTGGTGTAAACTACTGGAGACTCCCCCCAACTACCTCATCGAATGACTTAGAATTTTCCGCTCTTTCTCTCGTTTTTCTCTCTTTTTTCTCCCTGTATGGAAGACGGAGAAATAAAGTAAAAAGGAGGTAGCAAGGATGGTAGCTACCTAAAGAACATAAGCATGTATGATATCTTCATATGAGGAAAGATGAGGGAAAAGGCATAGCGAATTGATGACATTCTTCTATTTCAAGGCTAAAGGAGTGAGATTCAAAGATCCATCATATGGAAGTAACTTGGTATCATGTGATGGTTGGAGATACAGTTATCTTGGTAAAATCTATTCTTTGTGGCTCAAAATGCAAAGCCATAAAAATAAAATAAACGACAATAATACATAAATAAATAAATAAGTTCCTATGCATATGTGTGTGCACTAATAAAAATATATATTAGTAAAGAACGGAATTCAACTTCAAACTAACTAATACATTAAGGAAGGATACAAAATAGAGGCAACAACCATTTGCTGTTTCTGCAGCAATATGACCTGAGCATGTTATTGCACACAAAGTTACCCCAATGCCAAGAAAAGTGTAAATGAACCTGCATTAAAGTGAAACATATCCAGTTAAATTTCTTCAAATAAATGGGCAGAAATGCAAGATTCCAATAGAGAAAGAAGAGATACTAATTAAAGTATGAAGAAAGTTAATTTCCTTAATTTGAATTGTCCATTAAACAATTTTATAATGCAGGGCATCATGTTTCGGTCCAAGAGCTCCTTATGTGGCTGATAGTTGACATAGGGTTTGTGTATCTAGAACTCCAAGCTTTCTCAAACATGAAATGACTTCACCAAGAATTTCAAAGAAAAAAAAATCAAAACTCCTATGCAATAGCTTTTGGAAAGTTGAGAAAGATTTTCCTCCAAAAATAAAAAGATGCTCAAGGAGAAAACACCTGAGCGTGTCCACAATTTCAATGAAGCACAAAATTCCTTTTACGACCAATTGTAATGAAATCCAGCCAATTACACCATATTTCAAGCCAAATTCGATCAATGCAATATAAGTGGCCCAAACACAAAAGACTAACACTCTGGACCCATTCTCTCTTATCTTTCCAACACCAGAGACACGATAGGGAAAGAATTTCTTCAATAACATTATGAAAAAATAAACTGAAACAAAAAGAAGAGAAAAAAAGGGGGATGTAGCTCAGATGGTAGAGCGCTCGCTTAGCATGTGAGAGGTATGGGGATCGATACCTCGCATCTCCACCATGAGATGTTTTTGCCGATCCCAAAATTTGGGATTAAGACTCATTTTTTTTTGTTGCTATTGTTGTTTGCCGTTGTTGTAAAAGAAGAGAAAAACAAGAAAAAGCATGAGAACTGACAGAATAGGTGCTGCAGTAGAATACCTACGTGCATACATATTTGAAGACAATAATTTACATAAATTTGGTGCGAGTGCGTGGGTAAACACGGGCAAAAATAGAAAATTTAATAAGACCCAGAAACAATAATATAAGAAAAACAAAGAGATTCAATAAAAACAAATAATGCAGCAGAATGCAAATATTCATACATACAAACACGCTAATATATGCAATCAGGGCGAATCTAGAAATTTATACAAAGGAAAACCCAACATACATTCGGGATTATAATTTCTGGGGACGCGGATGTTATGCCTAAGACAAACAATATTTAAGATTATAATTTTTTAAATTATAATATAAATTTTTTTCTTAAAATTTCAAGGTTAGAGCTAACCCCTCCCTTCGACCCTTAATGCAACGTATATTCTTATGTATGATGCCTATTTGAATGTGTACAATACATCCAATCAAAATGTGAGAGAGAGAGAGAGAGAGAGTACCAAGGAATAGGAGCATCGGATGCTGGAACAAAGGGGTGATCATCAACGTGCCTCTCCCAAACCCTAAGCATCCACAAAGCATACAATATCATCGCCATCCCCACCAGCGAATTCACAAACTTCAACATCGACTGTATACAACTCCTCGCCATACCCGCCATCAGAGTCCAATCTAACAAACCCAATTCACCAAACTAAGAGAAGAATAATTGGGAAAAAATATGTTGGAAATGTTGGGAGAAATCAGATCAGTAGATGAAAAAAAATAATGAAATTGAACCGAACCCACATATGAATCAAAGGACTGACAAATGGGGTTTGATCGAATTTGGAAATAATATTCTTTTATTGATTTCAGGGTTTTGAGATTCCGAGAAGGTAACACGAACACGTTGTTGTGTACGAAGATAGTTTTGAAATATCCAAACGGCAAACTGTTGGCTGGACTTGTCCATCGGCGTTGTTTGTTCGTTGTTCATCTTAAGACGTGTTTATTGCGCTGGCAACATAAATTCAGCCCTTCAAATGAGATCATTCGGTGAATATCGAACCTTACCTACTCTTACCAAATCGTTAGCATGATTATTATTTTTTATAAAAAAAATAATATTAAATAATTATTCATTATTAGATAGAAATTTAAAGATAATTTTATATAGAAATCATTTTAAAAAAATCATCGACTCTGATATTTTTATTCACACCATAAAAAATTTAATAAAAATCACTTATTTTAACACTTTTTAATTAACTTTTTTATATATAAACTTCACGATTATGAATAAATGTCTTAATAAAATGTTATATTAATGATCAAAGTGCAAATTTGAAGTACAATTATACCACTAGTAGTGATGCAATCAAATAAGCAAATGTTCGTGATTAAATTAAGTTGAGAGTATGAATTATTGTGATCGATTAATTTTTAGAAGATAGTTAAATTGAGATAATGATATAAGCTTAATTACTCATTGATCTACAAAATTATTTTTTGGGAATAGGGTCTATCAAATTAGTCTTAAACCCGATCCTACATAGCAACAACTTGGTTGTACCAAATCCATTGATCATTAGAGAGACAAAGTTAGAGGCACCGGCAAGGCAGGAAGAGTCCTTATGGGATATTCGAATGGTATAAATTTTTTGCTCAAGTGTTTTCTTTGAGATTTCATACCCGTATATATTTTTACGATTTTTACGATTTTTACATAAAAAAAAAAGACAAGAGACCATGACCCCCTAAAATAAACTATTTTTACTTAATAATATGGGGTGAATTTTCCTAACTTAATTAATTTGGCTTCCTTTTAGTATAATTCTCTTGGTTTGATAAAAATTGAAATTATCAAAATAAGTTTAATTATCAAAATCAAATGGGTAATTCTCTATCTTGCTCTCTCCTAAATATATAATTTTTAATATAATTAACATACAAATATTCTAAAAAAAAATAGTAAGAATACAAACAAAACACAAATCTTTTTTACTTGTTTGTATAAAGAAAGAATTGGGTTAAATTTTAGTGGAGGTTAAATTGGGTCCCTATTTTGTAAGGAGAATACGTGCCCCTTAAGTGTCCTATTATGAGTGAATCAGAAACTTCAACGAAAGGACAATTTTTCTTTTTGTTGGGAGAATTGAGTTCTGAAAATGATATTTTACGGACAAAAAGGCCCCCATAGTTAGTCATGCGTGAACAATTTAGATTAGATTCTATACTTAGCCTGAGTTTTCAGACCGTTTTATTTTTTTAGATTTATCTGATTAATCTGATTCGAATACTGTAAAACTCATTTTAAGAGTTAATTCTTTAAAATTTTTTTTTTCATTCTCAAAACTCGAATTCGAGATCTCCGATTGAAAAGATAAAATAACCTTAACTATTTAAATTAAAAAGTTTGATATTTTCTTACTGTTATTAGACTTCGTATTAATTAGACTTTGTGGGCTATAAGGAATTAGAGCTATTGAGTTTTGTGCGACTTGTTTGTGCAATGGCAAAACATTTCATTGGCGGCTTTAGGCTATGGCCCTTGCTAGTATATTCGTGGCAACAATAAACGTTCCTTTGTGTTAGAGAAGAGCCCGGGCCGGTTTGGGCCCGAAAACCAGCCCGGCCGGCCCGGAAAAAGCCCGGCACGTGAACCGGCCTGGTGCTACAGTAACCCGAACCGGACCGAACCGGGTACTGTAGCGGCCGGGCCGGTTCAAGGGTTTTTGGAACCGTGAACCGGCCCGGCCCGGCCGGTTCCAATGGCTCTTTGACCTTTTTTTTTTTTTTGAATTTTTTAAAAAATTTTCGCCCTCCTTGTTTGGCCAAACCGGCCCGGCCCGGTGTGAACCGGCCCGCAGGTTCCGGTTCAGCGGGCCGGGCCGGTTCAAGCAAAAAAAATTTTGGAACCGGCCCGGCCCGGCCCAGACTGACCTAGGAACCGCAGCCAGCCCGGCCCGCGGTTCCTGGAACCGCCCTTGAACCGGACCGGGCCCGGCCCGGCCCGGCCCAGACTGACCTAGGAACCGCAGCCAGCCCGGCCCGCGGTTCCTGGAACCGCCCTTGAACCGGACCGGGCCCGGCCCGGTTACATGTCTGCTTTGTGTGTACTTTTTGTTTGAACTTCCCCATTGTAGAACACTCTAACATTTTTCATGGGACATGGGGGAATTAGGATCTCCAAACCTCTTTAAATCTGAGTTTGTCGTTTATTCATCTGCTCAATTAATTGCTTTTTTTTTTTTTTTTTTTTTTTTTTTTGTAGTTTTGTTATTTCTCTGGTTGAAAATCTGCATTGATAGTAAGCTTCTCTTCTATTAATTACCTTAAACAATCTCTGCATGTTTCCCTGTCTCCTCAAACTGAGACCTGTTAAATAGTATAATATTAAGTTTTATCGAAACAACTGACAGAATTTTAATTAATATTACATTAAATGTAAACCAAATGTTAGGCAAAAAGATTTAGTTCATCCCCTGCCTATGGCTTCATTAGATGGGAGATTGTGCTCCAAAGAGGTCCCATTGTTCTGTTCCCTCCTCTCTCCCTCCTTTTCCTTTATATATTTTTTTTATTAACAAAAAGAACAGTTAACTAGTCTTTTGTTTTACCTACAAATCTCAAAGCTCTCCCACATTTTCCCTCATTTTCTACAATTTCATAAAATTAATAATTCAACCCTTTTTTTTTTCATCTTGTAACGACATTAATTTGATAATTCTCCTTTTTCCAAATGAAATAAATCGAAAAAAACTAAATTAAAAATTTTTATCTCCAACAAGAAATTTGAATTATTATTTAGATAATTATTCAATACAAAAACTAGGTCACGCCTGACTCTTTACAATTGGGTGTCCCCAACCCGACTACCGAAAACCTCATTTTCTGATTATTTCAGGTATCAGTTTTGCCTTGAATCTCGTCCAAACCTCCTAGACTCAATTTTTGAAAGATTTATGTCTTATCTTTGGTGGCTCAAACGACATCTCTTGCGGCCCTTTGAGGCTATGTCAGAAATACCGATTCCCAATGATTGGCAATTATAATTGACCTCTCAAATCAATGGATCCCAATGTTAGGAACACATTTAAACTATTTTTATATATCAATTTATCTTTTAATTTGATAAATATAAAATTTTATGATTGGATCAAAGAACAGAAAAAAATAGAAAAAATTTTTTATTTGAAAATTTCTCAATCTCTCGATTATTTCTCACTCTACGAAACGAATATTTTCAATATATCGATCTATACAAGTAATTTTCAATTGTTTCAAAAACTTCAATCTATTTAAATTTAAAATCACCGTATCGTAAGTGAGGAGTTTGGGACAATATATACTACGTTTTCATGATCAGGAAAATGTATAAATGATTGACGTGTTTAGTGAATATAGTACCAACACTAAACATTTGTGTTATTCCCTCGCAGCGCTGAGCCTCATTCAGTGCAGGCGCAGTCTCCTTTGCCGTGTGAAAAACGTTACCTGATATTACTAACATGAAAAGCCTTATCCTGGTATTGTTTGGACTTAGCTAGACCAAAGAAAATATATCTTCATATTATAAAATTTATACGTTATTATTGAATAATTTACGTAATAACCATATATTTTCTTTACTTTCAAAGATATGGTATTACTAAAATTGCTTATTCTTTTTTTTTTTTAAAGTTTAGTTTTGTAAATTCAATCTCTTCAACAATAGATGTACTTACCGGTTGCTATCATCCCACGAATAGACTAACAGATAATTGATCTAATGAGACGTGATATTAGATCCCTTAACCAAATTTTTAAATTCGACTCGCGGTTTGGACATGTAAAAAATTACGTTGGGAGGATAACTCTTTTAAATGAATCACTACAAATTCTAAACTAAATTAATCAAATCATGACTTCAGATACTGATCGGTATAATATAAAAAAAAAAAAAAAAAATCATCCCACGAGTAGGCGCAGCTTAACTTAGCACAACATGATCCCACACAGCAATCCATAGCTTGTTGTGGGTGGTATCACCCCTCGTGCTTTATCAACGACATGAATCGTAATGTAAGATATATATTTTTGACTAGTAAATATCAATTCGTGTGTATATATATATATATATGTATATATTTCTGAAAATCAAATCTACTACATCCGATCTAAAAGGAGAGTTGTTTTGTGCCTTCTCACTTTATACGTATCAACAACAACAACATCAAAAACATATATTTATTACTCAAAAAAATAATCTATCCAGAAACAATTACAATAAGCAGGATCACCTATATGTGGCTCACACCATAAGGTGTAGGGAAAATCTCACTTTTACAAATAGAACTAAGACATCAACTAGATCCTTCGGGACTGAAGTTGAGCAATCATTTGCAAATCCATTAAGTGTTCAATGTATTGGCGAGATACTTCATATGGGCATGATGTACACATTCTATGATCCTAGATTATAACTTGAATTGTGTGCGCATGCACGCACACACAGATACTGTTGTGCTGTGATCAGATGATGCCAGGAACATTCATATGTTCAGAATTAACTGGGCAAATTGCCTTCCAAAAGAAAATAATGTCAGGCTTGAGATGTTCCATACAACTAATTGGTGTCAAATTCCAGGTACATTCTATAGGCATTTCGATCAGAAGAATAGTAGCCTTCAATGAGGCTATCAATCTGGAAACCAATTTTCTTGTACAGACTCAATGCAGCAGTCCTCAAGGGATCCACATGAAGTGTCACTCTCTGTATGTTCCTTCCTCTACACTTTTCAATCGCGGCTTTTAGTAGTGCCTCTCCGTAGCCTTGTCTTCTATATTTCTCCTTCACTAAAAGTTCATTTCAACCAAGCAAATTTATTAAAACCCCATATGCAATTAAAAAGGAAATTTAGCAGCCCAACCCCAGCAATCTCATCTATTCATACACTTCCCAATTTGAAATCCAAAAAGGGTTAAGTACAGTTTTAATCCATTTCCCAAATTAGAGGTGCTTAAAATTTAATTCAACCCTAATTTTTATCTTTATATTCCCTTAATTTTGGATTAAGTTTTAAATCACAATCATGCGAATTGTATCCAATTTTCATACTTAATAAACAAAATATTAGAGTTTTCATGTTCCATAACAAGAATAATTTTGTTTTCAAGTGAAAGCTTTGAGTAAATTATTAATAAATTCTAACTATTACTCTGCTATTTTATAAAATGGATGCCTTTAGCCTATATTTTCTTACATTTCTCTTACTTCTATGCAACAGATATTGAAAACGTAATAGGAAAAGGTTACAAAATGTTTAGAATAACTATATTACTTTCACAAATATTAAAAATAATTATGAAAATTTAATAAAAATTAAGCACTTCTGGTGTAATTTTTCCTCTTCGACTGACTCAATGTTGTTTCGTCACATAAGCTCGATGTGTACATGAATGTGTCTCTCCTAATAGAACGAGAGAGAATTACCAAAAATTGGGGAAAACCCAAATAAAGAAGATTAAAACCAGAGAACTTCAACAACAGGAGAAATGAAAAATTTTAGGGAATACCCAGAAAACACTGAACCAAAATTTAAACTAATCAGTACCAATTAACAACTTTTCCTAAACCTAACATTAAAGTCAAAACATTAATGAGAAGGGTATGGAACCTGCAAGTTTTGTGATGGAAGCAGAGAGAGAAGAAGGCCAAGAGTACATGACGTAGGCTGCAACATCACCATCCTTTGCCAAAAAGCATAGCAATCCAGAGTTGTTCCTCTTGAGCTCTTCATTGAAGGAGCTTGCTAGAGACTCATGTTTTGGGAATATTTTCTTCTCCATTCTTACAATTTCATCAACTATTTTGGCGAAATTTGGGGTTTTTCTGCACAGCTCTATTATTTTCATCCCACTCTCCATAGCCCGATTTCGGTTTCCGAGTGGAGACTTCTCAATTTTGGCTTCGGTCTCGGTGAGGTAGAAGAGAGCGGACGCCGAAATTTTGTCCCCTAGTAGTGAACCGGCAGTTTGGTTGGACCGGCTCAAAATGCAGACCAAGCTGCACACTTATTATTATTTTGGCATCTTTGTTGAACCACTTCAACCTCGGCCATTTCATTTCTCCGAGGAGCACCAAATTGGTCTGATGCAGAGCCTAAAACTGAATGGAGAAGTCACCAAGAAAGTTTGAAATTTTTAATGCTCAACTATTGAACTGTCTCTGCAGTTTTTAGAGGAGAGGGCCCTGAAGGGACTAGGAGACCTGGGGTTGGAATTGGAAAGAAGGCGAAGAGGCAAAGAAGCGAAATTTGGCGTTGGGGTTTCAATCCCACATCGCTTAGCAAATTAAGAAAGGTAAGTGAGAAGGAATGTGAAAAACGAACAAGCCCATGAAACAAGGCAAGTAGCCGCGCCGTGAGCACATTTTGACAGAATCCAACATAAACTTATTGGAGCTCTCTTAATCAAAATTGAATCAAACTCAAAACTTATTTGTTTGAATATAAGGTTGTTTTATATTTTGTATAATTATTATTATGATTGTCAATGATAGTAGGTCCTCGGATGGGATGGGCCGAATTTTTCGATGGGACACGGGTCCATTCCGTTGCAAATCTGGTGCTGTCATGACTTTGATCTTCCTTTGTTTTTTCTTCTTTGCCTTCCACATATGCTCGCTTCATATGCCACCCACCCACCCCTCCGTCACATATCTTACCTTGTGCTTCGACTCTATACTTGATGAAGATTCCCGGTTATTATATCCAGAGTGATCATATTGAAGTGGTTTTAATTTACTCTGTTTTATTGAATCTCATTCTCTGATTCAGTCCATTCCAATCCCACATGCCAAACACGACCCACCAATGGGACGGGTCAGGAGCAACAACAAAGGGCATTTCACCCCCAACTGAATAAACCTCTTAAAGACAAGAGAACACAGATTGCCTTTAACAAACACCAAAATCAACAAAAACATTGACAGAAGGAAAAGCTCTGCTTCAAGAAAAGATTTCTACAAGAGACTTGAGCAATCGGTTGACCTAAACAACTTAGTGAAGGAAAGAGAAAAAAACAAAACAAAAAAAAAAAACACCTGGTTAACCTTCAACAACTCTCTATGTACATGTTCTGTTGCAGATGAATACTAACATAGAACTCATTGCAGTCTTGCTTTAAGTCATTCAAATCAATCTAATCGACTGCTCCAAATAATTAGTAGGAGTATGGCGAAGAGGCTGCCCAACTGAAAAAGCCTCAAAATTTTTTGTGCAATTTTATGTGCTGCAAACTCCAGCATGGAAAACAGTCTCAGATAAATGATCTTTCCCGGCTTCATTGAAGTGTCCATGCAATATTTTAAACTCTCTCTCACAGGAGCTTCCTCGCGTTTTTTGAATTTGAAGATCTAAGATGTTCAAACATTGGAGAGAATCTGTGTCGGAAAATAATCATGACTAGAGCAAAAGTATTGGCAGCCAAGAACAATATGCCTGCTAGCCAGAGCTGCAGAAAGACGTTCTTGCCTTTGAATTCAAGCATATAGCCCCACATCAACCAATGGCTCTGAGCACCCATCCAAAAAAGAATGCACGATATCCCTTCCCACTTAAGACTCATGTTTGTCCATGGCAATATGAGAGGCAACAGGCAGAAAAACCAAACGAAATATTGTGCTGTCATGACCTGCCAATCAAATCTGCCAATCAGGGACTAATGTACTTCCATTGCAGAAATAAAAATCTCATAGATATTCAATGCATATCACAAAAACATGCAAGGCATTGTCAAATAAAAGTTGATCACAATTATCTCAAACCTTATTGAATGCCACAAATGCCACTGTCTGAACTAAAAAGCAAAATGGAAGATCCTGAGCAAAGCGGATAATGAGAACCAACTGCAATACCATCTGTGGCAGAAAGGAAATAAGCTTCTCCACAACTGAGAACTCATGCTCATAATGAAGATAGATGTGATAAAAATATATTGAAAAATTGTGCCTTGGATCTGTACGTGTTAGATGGTACAAGAGTGCTTCATGCAAGAACTCCCATCCATATAACCAAAAGCAAAGACCAGTACAAAAGAAGAAAACGGCTCCAGAGATCAGCCCAAATAAGATCCTCTCCTTTGTGAACAAGTTTGTCAATGCATGGGATAAACTGCACAGACTCGCACTACTTTCAAATGACTTGGCCATGCCTGAAGTCCATTTTTGAAGTGCAGGTTTCTGAGAATGTTTGAAGTTCATTGGATTAAGAACTAAGATGATAGGAATTGCGTATATTACAGGATAGATTCTAAAATGGACAACAAGCCCATACCATAGTGCTGCCTGTATCACGTTCCCTGCAATCAATGGAACAGCATGACATTAAGCAAAGAAAAAGAAAAGGATTAAAGCCTAGTCTACTTCAAAAAACTTGATTTTTATAGCTTAAATTATAGGACCATATAGCAGTTTGATAACAGGCATAACATGACTCTCATGGGGGTTCAGAACTAGTTTCTTCTTTCTATGAAAATTTTGTTGCAATCTTGTGTTACCTCACAAAAGACTGTTACATGCTGCTCCTGCCAGCCAAAATAGTTAAATCATCAACTTTAACCATGACATAATTATAATCCTTGGACAAATCTGTCAAACTCCAAAGCTAAGCCTAGAGCCTATTCTTCCCACTAGTAAGGAAGGGAAAACCTTTTCTCCCCATGCAGTTCAGCCTGGAAAAACTTGACCACCTTATGGTTTGTGCCTTATGTCCCCCATGCCTCCATCCGTTAAAGTGGACTCCAAGTCTTGCCATCAAAAAGTTTCACTCAACTCCATTGTGAGGTTTAGCATTTGATCACTTGACCCCTCAGTGATTTCAAGAATATATCAAATTTGTTTCTTCTTTGCATTTTAATAATTCCAATTTTTTTTTCCTTTGGGGGAAGGTGGGCAAAAGATTAAATTATAAGAACTTGTTGTTTTCTACTAATCATGGCTGTCAGAAATAGAGATTCTACTTGATTGGTTTATGTCTAGAATAATAAAATCAGGTTGAGTTTTTAAGGTAATCTTTAATCAAAGCAATTATAAGATTGTAAAATTGTATATGTAGTTTTGTGATTTTAATAACCATGCTCCTAAATTTTAATTTAAATTATCATCGCGTATTCATTAAAAACATAATTAGGAAATTTAGAAACTCAAAAATGGCAAGACTATGTTTAACCTTAAAAGTTGGGCACAAGATGGCGGTAATGTTTACCCGTCATAAGACATATAATGATCCACAAGACCAAGGCACAGACAATAGGCTCACAGTTGCCACGAGTTCCGATGGTGAATGTGAATGGATTAAGGAGCCATACCAACACAGAATAGTTGCATGGCTTTTCAGGAACACCACGCAGCTTTAAGATGGTGTGAATAAACAATCCAGTCAATAAATCTGCAAGAGAAACCAAAGAGCAATTTGAATAAGTCTGCAAAAGAGAAGCATAAGAATTAGAGGCAATCCTTCAGACATGCTTGAAGTAGATTTCATCCAAGTATGTTGACGTCCAAATATAAATGAGATTGTGGAATTATTAGTAAAGATGTTTGAAGTAGGTAATCCCATAATACTTGAGAAGTAGGTAATCCCATAATACTTGAGAAGAACAAAAGTCACCAAGGCATACTTGAATGAGTTGTCATCTCCGGTTAATAAGTAATATTACGATCTATTTTCCGGAATATATCAAACAAGTAGGGAAGTTAAAAAAGGATCGCCACTAATTTCCGGATAAAGGGAGTTTCACAACAATATAATCATGTCAAATAAGAAACAATCATTGTCCTCAAATTAAATAAGGTATTATACAACACATTACACAAAAATCCACCAGCACTGAAACAATGAGACCAACACCCAATCAATCATTATAAAACATGTATTGCACCTTAATAATTAAAACAGAATTTATGCATTGTACATATTCTAAAACAGAACTTGATTAGCAACTATTTTCTTTCAGGCAATAAATCAAACAAGTAAGGAAATTAGAAAAGGCCTGCCACTAATTTCCAGAATAACAGAGTTTTCACAAAACCACTCTAAACGACATTAATAATTTCAATGAGAAACCAACATATGCACAAGCAACACACACCAGAGACAATTGAGACCCCAGTCAATCAATTTTAACAATACCTGCAGCTGAGAATAGAAACTTTCCCCAGGACCGATGAATAATTGAGTTTGGAACAAGCAAAAATGCCAGCAAAGGCGAATAACGATAGGTAGATCTTTGATAAGGAGACTTCCCTGAAGCCATTAAAGAGGCAGCATCAGAAAACACAAGGTAATCGACATCAGTGTACCTAACCTCCATGTGGGTGTCTTGCCATTCTCCATAAAAAATCAAAATCACTCGAATAACCGCCGAGAATATCATCAGTGAACGAAAATCAACTGCTGCCATTGCTGATTTAGAACCAGAAATCACTTCACAAATCCTGCGTACACATACGCAAATAAAAAGTGAAAATGAAATCAGGCTCACAAGTAACACATTTCCCACTAGTAATAATAGTACACACAACGAGACTGAAGAAAATCTCAAATCGAATTTAGAGTTTCCAATTGCAATTTATTTTATTTTATTTTTTTAATTTTAATTTTAATTTTTTTTGGTTATTGACTACGGGACCCAACTATTCCCAGCCGCGAGCCCATTTTACGGACGGGCTCTCCGTCCCCAGGCTAGGGTTTTTTTTTTTTTTTTTTTTTTTTATGGATCAATATTTGAAATCATCTTTAATTTGAACTATTATTAAATCCTCTTTAAGAAATTCTTTCTATATAATTCTTTTTATTCTTAATATTTGAATTTAAATTTTAATTAAGAGATTTAACGTAAATTTCACTTTGAATTGGGAGTCGAGAGTCCAGTGGCATAATACTTGGTGGGTTTTCAGCGATTTGGCTGAGTTATGGGTCGTAAGAAAAGGCCTAAGGATTGCTAAAGACAGGGGTTTTAGAAACCTTATTGTTGAGAGTGACTCTCTAAATGTAGTCGACGCCGTGAACAGAGGAGTTGGGTTAAATCATCCATGGAGGAACATTGTTTTAGACTGCAAGGAGTCCATGAGGGAATTGGACATACAGCACATTTTGCACGTATTTAGGGAGGCTAATAGGTGCGCAGACAAATTAGTTGAGTTAGGGAAGGAAATCCAACCTGGTATTGTGGAATCTGCTAATCCTCCTCCAGAGATTGAGCCGTTCTTGAAGCAGGACATGGAAGGAAGCTCCTGGGCCAGGAGAAGGAAAAAAATGGGTTCGCCATCGGCTATCCCCCACGAGGGTCGCCTGAATCTGGGTCTCAGCCGTTGATTTTGTGCTGCGTCTTCTTTTTGTTGTTTTTTCCCGTTTCTGTTTTGCCCCTTTCCTGTACCAAAAAAAAAATACTCGTTGGTTGCCAATTTCATACTTGCGTTTGCGTATGAAATGTCACCCTATTAGGATCTCCGCCAAATGGGCCTGGGTCATTCCCCTGGGCTGTTAATTATTTGGGTCAGAGCCCATCAACTCTATGTTTTTCTCCATTGTAAATCCCTAGGTCTTTTACGAATTCAAGTTCACTTTATATTGATGAAACGCAATATGAAAATACATGCAACAACCCTAATGATGTACTTCTCAAGTATTGTGATGTAAGAGCTGGAAATTGACATGATGCAATTGATGATCACTAAAGTGAGAATATACTGACCACATGATCGTCCCTTTGGGGATATCCGATACTGACCACATGATCACATGCATGTTGATTTTAAAAAATAAAAACAAATTAATAATATAAACTAAGAAACCAAAGTTGTTAATGAGGAAGTTGCTATCTAAATAAGCAAAATTTAGATTTAAGGGAATGAAGAAATTATGGTCAAATTTTAAGGAAAGTCTGGAGAAAACTAGAACTCTTAATTTATAATAGAGAGAAGAAAATTTTGATTTCTTCCCCAAGGTTAGATGAAGTTGATGCATCATGGTGATGTAAGAATGTCAGCTTGTGACGTCAGGATTCGAGCCAGTCAAAAGTTGTTTATTTGTCCATAGCATGGGTCATGGTGGTCCTGAGACGCGTGTATCTTCATATCATTATGACTGATATTGACGTTGACTATATGAACTCCTAACAAGTAACAATTAACAAGGAGAGAGACTCTAAGATAGCATGGATTTAATTTAGCAGCATCTGCAACTTGGTACCCTTTCTATATATGGAGGTTGAAGAAACTATTTGTAATGATAGCATCTGAATTGGAAGTGGAAGTTAAATTATGGAAAAATTTGTGATTGATTTAGTTTGGAATGTGTACCGATCTGTTCTAGATATGGAGGTTGAAGAAAAAAAATCATTGGCCAGTGCATTTCTTTTGTCAATTCAGAGGTTACAATATCTAGTATTCTAAATTTATGACTTAATGAATTATCCTACTTTGCTGCTTAGGTTACTTTTACCTTTCCCAAGCCAAGCAGCCATGGCAACAATGAGAAACAACAAATGGTTATAAAATGGAGTGTCTCCATAAAGCTTGTTGTGGGACCGGGGATCAAGTATTTTTCTGGTAAAACGATACTTTCAAATGATCCAATGAATGGTTTTGCTTATTGATTTTGGCAACGTGTAGGTTGATGGGCAAGGCCAAACCGCGTTCCTAACAACAAATTTGGAGTCTGGTGAACTTTGCCAAGTTGGTCTGCTGCAAATAAAATATCAAGAAAAATATGAGATTCTGATTGAATGGCTATCAACAGTTACGCGTAACATCAATCCTATGTCCTATGGTCTTTCAAATACTTGCTTTTCCTAATGTAAAAGGCTTGGAAGTTTCCTTCAAATATAATAATATTGAAGCTTGACTTCTTGTGTTCATCAAATATAAGAGAAGAAGAAAGAAAATATAGAGCAGATAAATGGAGTACCACGCTAACAAGAGAGTGGAGGTAAAAGAGAGACTGAGAGTGAAAAAACAAATAGAGAAACTTATGAAAAAGGAACCCTCTTTGCCATTATCTGACACCAAAGACATGAACTTGTTCAATGATGAAAACATGAACAGTGAGTGGGTCAAATCCATGGACCCTGATTTGTACAAAGCCACTACGGAAGGCGACATACTTGAATTCCTAAGAGCAATTCAAGAGGTTCCGGGAGACAGAAATTTTGGTCTTGAGACTTGTGTCCAAGAAACTCCGCAAGGAAATAATGTTCTTCACATTGCAACGAGTTTTGGACACTATGAGATTGTAAAACTTGTATGCAAGGACTTGCCTTTCTTAGTGAGGAGCAAAAACTCGAGAGGAAACACCGCAGTTCACATTGCAGCAAGAGCAGGCAATTCATCCATGGTTTTTCTATTGGCAAATGCTGTTGATGGTATATTGAGTGACGTGAATGATGAAGGTAACACTGCATTGCATGAGGCATTGAGGTATCGTCACAGAGAGGTGGCACGGATTTTGATTCATAAGGATCGAAATCTGTCCTATTCTCTTAATGCAGAAGGGAAGTCCTTGTTGTATTTGGCAGCCGAAGCAGGATATGAGGATATTGTCAACCTTATACTGGACAATCCTATTGGGAATCTTGGTGGAGGCGAAAAGCTCAAGAACATGTTACCTGTTCATGCTGCTATATTTGCAAAGAACTTAGGTAACCAGTACCATCTTCCCTCTAGAATTCATTTCTTGATGTTTTCATATGTAGCGTTTTTCTTGCTACTCAATAGCCGAGTCTTCACTTGATTGTCTCTTTTGAGCTGATTTCAGATGTCATAAAAGTTATATGGGAAAAGGATCAAACATCTTTCTACATAAGATCCGAAGAAGGGAAGAATGCTCTCCATTGTGCAGCATCAATTGGTTACCTTGAAGGAGTTGCCTACTTGCTGGATAGATTTAGTGTTGGTGCTTACCAAAGGGACAAGAATGGTTTAGCTCCAATTCACGTAGCATCATGTAAAGGCAACATCAACATAATTCAAGAGTTCTTACAAGGTTTTCCAGACTTGAGAGAAATGCTCACTCGAGAAAATCAGAACATACTTCATGTAGCAGCAAAGCATGGACAAGTCAAAGTGGTTGAGTACATCCTTAAGAATCCCAAACTTAAAAAGTTATTGAATGAGAGAGATATATATGGGAACAGCGCTTTACATTTGTCTACCATTTACCAGCACCCACGAATTGTTAACATTCTGACTTCAGCTTGGGGAGCTAATCTTGAGATAGTGAATAATAAAGGCTTTACAGCCCTTGATATTGCTGAGAAATATAATGAAAGCGCAGAGATGGTGGCCTCCTATCGTAAGGTATGTGGTTCCACTAGTAACATAACAAGCAAGCGTATAAATACATAAATTTGTGCATCAAAAAGAAAAGAAATATACAAGAATTCCATATCATTTTTGGAGTCTGCAACTTGATCACCTTCCATTGAGATGATGCAAAATTTGGTACCACAAATTAACAGCATCATTCTTTCATGCAGCGCTTGACTTGGTTGACCTTAAAAGTGGCTAGTGCTCCACCTTCCCAGAAAAGGGTAAACTCAAGAGCTAAAAGACAGAGTTCAGCAATTTTAGATACTTGCAGGATGAAGCATTATAGGGATATGATCAATGTGTTCTTGTGGGTATCAACCCTTGTGGGTGCTGTCACATTTACTGCTGGTTTCACACTTCCTGGTGGTGACAACAATTCCAACCCTGACCAAGGCATTGCAACCATGCTTGGAAAGCGAACTTTCCATATGTTTGTGATCTGTGATGTGATCGCTATGTACAGTTCCATAATTGTCGCTGTCATACTTGTTTGGGCACAATTAGGTGATCCTAATTGGGCCCTTATTATCCTTAAGATCGCAATGCCCCTCCTAAGTTTGGCTGTCACTATGATGTCCTTTGCATTCATGGCAGGCTTATATGTAGTGGTCAGGAAACTTCCTTGGCTGGGAAACTTCGTTCTTATCACAGGCATGGCCTTCCTTTTGATTCTCGTGCTCCTCATAGTTCCACTTTGTTGCTTAGCTTCATCAAACTACCACATTCTCAGGTACATTTCTTACTATCCGTGTTGTTTGATGCTATACATCTGCGGTAGATATGACAACGAAGATTTGGAAGAATGAATTGCTGCTTCCGACCAGCATGTACATGAATTGTATATATGCATGTAAATGCTCATGTTTATGTTGCTATCTTTGTGAAGCTCTTTTATATGAAAATTGGATTGAATGAAAATGTATAATCATGCATTTGCAAGATTGAAGCTTTGGACATGAATAGGGTATTGGAAAATAAGCAGATACATATTCCTACCTCTGTTGATGCTCTTGCTCAAGAGCTTCATTGTACTAAAATTTGAGGTATGATACCTCTATTAAATTTCTTTGTTTATAAATTAGCTCTTTTACATGAAGCATGAATCGCCTCTTTGGAAAAAAAGTGGGTGCAAATTCTTATCTTGGATTGAAGGCTTAGAGACAGGTTCACATAACAGAAGTCCAACTGCCCAATGAACCCTTGGCCATTTCCGACTCAATTCTTTCTCTGGGAATCGCTTAGGGGTTTCAAAGGGAGTAATTTACAAATCGCCTTCCTAATGGAAAAGGAAAACTATCAAAAGGCAGAGACTATGGCGCACAAACCAATCACACACCACGTCTTATGAAGCGGTTTGTAAAAACAGAAACGGCACATGACGCATTTAATGCAGCGCATTAACAGCTTTTCGAATCTCATCCGTTTGATACTACTCCTTAAACCTTTCGATACTACTCCTTAAACCTTTCCTGTGAAACAACAATAGGAGTTGGGGCATGTGATGGAGTATGGCCCAAAGGTCCATTATTGCAAGACTTGGAATCTTTCATGAACAAATCCCCCGGACATAACATATCCGAAACGTGTCATCAAAACAGAATTTATCTCCCAGATGGGTAGATACGATCCACTCCTTAATACACCTCGACCAGCCCCCCTTGGTAATTGCCTGCTCGGCTTTTAAATTTTTTTGATGCTCCACACCCTTGTTAGGTTAAGGGTAATATTCGGCTTCCCTTGAAGTGCAGAGTCAACCTTCCGTAATAAAAAAAAAACTTTTGACTGGTGCGATAAAGAAGGAAATCTCTAGAGATCAGGATTTCCTCAAACGATAATATTTTATTTTTTCGAAATTCTCTCATTATGATTCTCGTGATCCTAGGACATCTTATAAGAAAACTAAAGTTTTAGCACCCTAAATACATACGAAACTCACATGAGTAACCTATATATAGTAAATCATCTTCACCAACAGGTAAGCTGTCGGACCCTTAAAACTCACACAAAGCACACGAAGACATACAGAGGCCTCTCTCTTTCATTTTGTTATTTCCATTTTTGAAAATCGCTCTCTCACTTAATCGTTGAAGTCTCCTTCGCTGGAGGGTGCTCCGGTGGTCTTTTGTACATTTCATCGATCAAGATTTCCAAGCAATCAGTTATCCCATTCGAGTCAGCAAAACCATCATCTGTGGAGCCTATATCCACCTCCAAAAGCTAGATTTGCCAGACTGTATTTGGATATAATTCTGGAATCTTACACAAGGGGCGGCAGCCTTCTTTCTTGTAGTTTTTGTCACTTTCTCCTGTATAACTAAACCACAGCGTTGAGGTAAGCAGATGCGATTATAGATCAAGCTGACCAAGAAAAAAACAGTACTACAATTGGAATTGATAGTCACAGACCAAAGGCCATGCATATGGTAGAACGGAAAGCATGTTTGAGGTCTTTTAGGATGAGAGATTACTAGGAAAAGTTTGCAGAATAAGATCTACATTTTATGGTAAATATACCTAGTCTGCAGCAATGCCGTACATTTCATGATGAAAGGCTTGTTTTTGGTTATCTGAGATGGATCATGCAAGGACTTGCACCTGTTCCTAAACTTCAAAATTTTCCTGATCATTCCTTGAGATAATCAGTGCTTTGAATTCTCAGTCATTACCACAATTTTTCTTTCTAATTCACTTATTTTCGAGGTCAAGAAAGGTGAATTTTTCGGTAAAGTTCCATAATCCATGCTTTTGCAGCATTTGCATTTTGTAAGCTGTGGTGCCCTTTTTCGGTGCAAAACATCAGATAAATTTGTTTTTCCCTCTGCAGTGCCTATTACATCACAAAAAAAAAAAAAAAAAAAACACCCTAATGCAAGGTGCTATCAGGATCGTAAGACATGAAAGTGATTACTTTGGCCTTCAGAATTAGGGCTTTTTGTTTGTGCTTGTTCCAATTAGGAGAAAATCTAACTGACGTCTTTCTTCAAGACAACAAAGATCGCTCCGTGCATACTCTCTCAGAAGAAGGATCCAACAAAAAGGTTACATATATTACCTTAAACTAAGTCTTATCTCTCAAATAGAATACAATACTTAAGAGCCTGCAAAATATACTAGTGGTAGGGAACTTACTCTAAACTAAACCATAATACAATCTGATAAAATACAAAGCCAATGCTGCTGTATGCCTCAACATGTTTGTCAAAAAGTCAAACCTCAAGGGTAGCAAAGTTAATCTCCCAACTCTAAATCAACACTTAACATCTTGGACCTCATCAATAGCCAAAAAGGGTAGTGAGTAATGCAGTTTATATGGCAAGCACGGGAGGAAATTGGGAACCACAGTGGCATAAATAGGAGCATGAAAGATGAGGAAAAGCAGCCCCATGATCCTGATCATATTGGCAAACCATTGTGGATCACTCACCACTAGATAGAAAGCAGCTGCAAATCTAGAGACATGGTCGTAAGTGACATACCTAATAGAGGAAATGCCAATTTGAGAGCACTACAAGCAATGTTAATATCTCCCAACTGTGCCCACATCAAGGTAATGACTGTCACGCCCCGAACCGGGATCGTGAACAGCCGCCCGTTGTCCCTGGATGCCGGCTGGATTTTTACAGAAAATCGGGCAGAACCTCCCCATAAATCGGAGGTTTCCCATGTACAATTTCACCTGTATATGACATTCATCCAGTACAAATAAACAATTGGCCATCCCGGCCTCTCCAAAATCAACAATATCCACAGCCAACATCCAGAACAACGCAAGGCTATAAAGTTTCTAACAGTCCTAGCAACAGACCTCTACTGTCATGCCCAACTAGAGCATGAGCAGCCGCCACACCGAGCGGACTTAAATTCTACGCATATATAAAATAAATTCCCAAGTTATTTTTAAATATTTACAAATGCCTCAATGCAACGAAATAATCAACACGCGAGTTTCGCGAAATAAAGTCCATAATTTATACAGTCATCCCAGAAAATTTATATAAATACATTGGTCAATCTAAAACCTCCAATACATAATAATATCACCAATCATCATAGCGGAAGAGATGGAAAATATCCATACCCAATCCCAGTGGTATCTCCTCGATCCAACACTAATCCTGTGGGAAAGAAAGTGAGGGATGAGTATCTATGGGAGGATACTCAGTAAGTGAGGGGATTGACATCATGCTATCAATATCGAGGTGAATTTGGAGTGTCAAAGCATAAGATAAGAAAATATCCACAGTGTGCAAACCAATCATGTTATTTCAAAATCATATATAATACGCACACATCAGAAAGCAAGATATGCATCCTAAAATTTTACATCAATGTCATGAAGAACCGGCCAATGAAATATTCCCGGCAATGGTCTACCTCGACCAAGGACGGCGCATTGGGGGTTTTTCCAAATGCAAGTATTAAAGAATGGTTCTCTGCCCCAATGTTGGCCACAGACTACCCCAACTAGTCTGTAAAAAAATATATAGTGTACATATAACTAGTCGGCCGTGTATGGTGCCCCCGCCTGGTGCTAGACGGAGCCGTACTCAACGTCCTCTCCGATGAGGGTCAACCTGGGACACCCATACACACGACAATCTGGCGGATACCTCCGGCCGAAGCGTATCCGGACACAAGGGGTGCCTCTACCAGATGTCCTTCGTAGCTACGGATCACAATATCAAATCGGCCGGGCACGTAGCCCCATGCATCCCATCACCAGTCAGCCGGGCATATAGCCCCATGCATAATATCATAACGTCGGCCGGGCATACAGCCCAATGCATAATATCATAAAGTCGGCCGGGCATACAGCCCAAAACATAATATCGTAAAGTCGGCCGGGCATACAGCCCAAAACATAATATCGTAAAGTCGGCCGGGCATATAGCCCAAATGTGTAAGTAAATCCATTTAAAACCATGTGCCAATGCAGTGAAAGCATTTAAAACATATCAATATGTCGAAAATGTGGCACAATATACGTTTATCAAAACTCATGGATGCATATCAATAAGGTCAGCAGTTAAGACACTCCAAAAGTCACAAAACATTTCATCAAATATTGGAAAGTCATAACAATCATACATTTTGCAGAAACATGTCATTTAAATGATATTTTTGAAACATGGTTTTCAATCAATAGCGAATGTCAAAGTCCCACTCACAGTTCTACGGGAGGGAAGTCACTCCCTACTGACAAGCCAAATCGGATCTGACCGCTCGAGTCTCCAAAAGATCAACCTAAATCAGATCATCAAATTTCTGTAACATTCTATACTTAACCTTAAATTCATATATAATCATTTTATAAACTGTATTCTATTCGCATTCCACTTACACTCTAAACATATACAACACCTTTCATCTTAGATTCAATCATAGATTCATCCAATTTATCAATTAAAGTCGAAATCTCCTCACCTAGGGTTTTCTCGAAGCGCCGAGTCTCGTCCGAAAGTTGCTTCGGTCACTCCAAAGTCTGTAGGGTGTCCTATCAAAACAACATTTATTTGTTAGATCCAAACACATAGATCCGAAGCAAAACCCTAAGTCATTTACCTGCGTGGAGATTCGTGGGCTGTCACGGGCTCGTGGGCCGTCACGGGCCGTCGCGGGCTCGTGGGCCACGGGCCGGACTGGGCTCGTGGGCTACAGCTAGCGGGCTCGCTGGTCTGCGGGCCAGCGGGCTGGCAGGCCGATGGGCTGAACTGGGCCGCGGGCCGTACTGGACCTGCGGGCTTGGACGGGCTGGCGGGCCTGGTGGGCCCGTGGGCTTGCTGCTGATGGGCCTGCGGCTAATGGGCCTGCAGGCTGGCGGGCCTGCGGGCCGACAGTGGCTCGCGGGCTGGTGCTCGCCCGTGTGCTGCGCTGGCTCGTGCGCGCTCGCACGCTGGCTTGTGCGCGCTCGCGCGCTGCTGCGCGCCCCTGCGCGCTCGCGCGCTCTGCTCGCGCTCTCTGCGCGCGCTCTGCTCGCGCGCCTGCTCGCGCGCTCTGCTCGCGCACTGGGCCGCGCGCTCGTGCGCTGGGCCGCGCTCGTGCGCTGGGCCCCGAGCGCTCGTGCGCTGGGCCGCTCAAACTCGTACGCTGGGTCGCGCGCCCGTGCACGCCCGTGCACTCTGGGCCGCGCACTCGGACTCACGCTCGCGCAAGAAGGGTCGCGCGCTCGCGAGCAGTCGCGCTCGCGCTACGGCGTGCTCGGGTGATCGCGCGCTCGCACGAGGGAGGGAATCACTGTTGCTGTGGTGGTGGTGCCTGCGGAAGGTCGCGGGTGGTGCGATTGTGCAGGGAAGCGGGTCGCGCGGTGGCGCGCGGAGGAGGGTAGAGAACAACGAAGAGAGAGCGATCGCGAGAGGGATCGCGAAGGGAGAGAGAGAAACCGAGAGGGAAGAAGGAGGAGAAGAAGAAGAAGAAGAAGGAGAAGAAGGAGAAGAAGAAGAAGGAGAAGAAGGAGAAGCTGCCGGCGGAGCTTGCGGTGAAGACCAACGCCGCGGTGGGGGAGGGAGGCGAAGGGTCGGCGGAGAGAGGGAGAGAGAGAGAGAGAGAGAGAAAAAAAACGAATTAGGGCTTTAGCCCTAATTCAATTGGGGGGAGGGCCAAAACGTTGCGTTTTGGCTCTCCCTTTTTTTTTTTTTTTTTTTTTTTTTTTTTTTTTTTTTTTAGGCTTGGTGTTACAATGACTACCGCTACTGAGCTATAGAGAGCTATGCTGTCACAGATCACAAACATAGAGAAGTACCAACTGTCAAGCATAGTTGCCCTGCCTACATGAGGCCCAAGTTTGTCAATCCCTGCAGGCACTGTGAAACCTGCCGCGTATGATACAGTTGTAACAAGCGTAGCCACCAATATGATTGTGCTGACTTTGACCTTGTAGTTGTCCTTGATATTGTGCTTACTATTCTCCATGTTGTTGCCTTCCTTGCTTCCTTCAACTAACTTCTTGCGGGTTGCTTTCACAGCAACCGAAGATTCTAATGCTACAAGCATGAGGACCTGCATTGACATTGAAGACATTTATGCTTGTTGACAGGGAATTTTTGGTTTTATGTTCAAAATTTTTTATGTTATTTGTTTCTTTAAATATTTAATTATCTGATTCCTATTAATAGAATCTTGCTTTGACTCTTGCGGATTTGAAGCCAAAAAAATTAGAAGTCATACCTCTCAGAATGATGCCCGTCTTCACCAGCACCTTTCAGCAACATCAAGAACAGTTGAGCCTTCATTGTTCACTACTGTCATGTCTAGCTGCTTGTCCATGACCAGATCAAAAACAATCCTTGGCTGACAGTGTATGATGGTTAAATGTAGAGGTGTTTATCTTTATCATCCATAAGCTTCACATGTTCTAGACCTTTAAGCACGTAATTTACCACATTAAACTTTCCTCTCGCAGCTGCAACATGGAATCTGGGTGGTACTTCACAAACTCTTGGATTATTGCAACCTAGTCTTCACCTGATGCCAAGAGAATTGGGTCTGATCCATTTTTATCAGCTTCATATGTCTAAAGTTGAGTGCTCTAACATGAAGCAACTCCATCAAGGTAACCTTCATGTGCCACCCGTTGGAGAGGTGTCCTATTCTCTTCATCTTTTAGCCTGAAAAGTGCTGGCTGCTTCTTATATGTCATCTTCAGAACTTCTGCAGATTTAAGAGCACTTATCATAAGCATCCATTTGTGTAAATAAAACCTAAGTTTGGACAATGAGGATAGGTTCTACAAGCACAAAGTTTTAAAACATAATTCAACTCATAGGTCTCAATGTTTTGATTCTATAGGATAGTATAGGACACTGAGTTCTATGCAACAGAAATTTTCACACCCACGAGTACCTGCATATTTCCATTACCACCAGGTTTTCTTTTTGTAACTCACTTTGTTATTTGTAGACCATGTGCTTGGTGAAGGCTACTATGGTTAAGCCAGTTATCAGGATAAATATAAGAAAAATTTGAGACATTGAATTTACCTGATTTTTTTTCCATTGATTGCAGCATACGCTGGTGACTTTTCAAGAGCTTTGTGCTTGGGACTAGCGTCAAGCATCTTCTCCACAAGTCCTTCATACCCTTCTTTAGCAGCAAGTATAAGGGACACCTGCCTTCCCCATTCTAATTACATAATTCTGGGGCAGAATTAAACAGCAACACAGCTATTGAAAGATGATGGTTCAACAAGGCCTCATGCAACTGAGTATTTCTCCATCTATTTTGAATCAGCAGTATATTGCCATCCAAAGCTGCATGATCCTCATGATCCTTTCTATCTTGGATGAATCCATCAACCTCTTTGACATGCCCACTCCTTGCAGCAATATAAAGTGCTGTATCTCCTTCATTGTTAGTCTTGGTGAAAAGAGGAGGGCAATTCATTTTTTATAAATCTCTATCATATGAAGGACCTGAGAATTATGATGATATCTTTTGGTGCTTAACTTCTTGATAGAAGAAGCAAGTGAAGAACAGTAAGTATTTAGTTGAGGGCTTGCCTGGTAGAATAGTTCCGAAAGAGAGTGTTGCGCATCACTTCAATAAAATGACTCAAAGAGATCAATCAAACCATTTATGTCACCTCTTGATGCAGAACTGAAGAGGTCAGGGCTCATGCCATTAACTTTAGCCAAGGAATCATGACTTGCCAGTCTAGAGCTTCCTGTCTGGTTCCTTCTTAGCAGTTCTATTCTCTGCTTCCAGTGATCATGTGATCCATTTATTCTCACTTTTACTTCATGCTCAAAATTCTTCATTTTCTCCCAAATCAACAAAACCAGAATGAAAACATGGCGAACCCATTGGCAAAAGAAGTTGCAAAAATGACGAACAAACAGCTGAAATAATATCAGATAACATCAAAGTTTAGCTGATCATAACTCCACATTGACACATAAAGTGTAGGGATAATCAAACTTGTCTCTAACAACTTAATCAACTGGTCAGCATTTGTCTCACAAGCATTCTAACTCTATCATAATATTCAAATTGTACCTCAACTAGAAAATTTGGATGCCAATCTGAAGACAGCAATTCAAATGATGTTTCTCCTTTAAAGGTTTTTCCATGATGTTTATACTATACATCCATATAATTTTATTTTGAATTTTAAACAACCAAATTAGGTGACGTTGCCCAGGTTTCCTTTAGTCAAAATTCTCTTTCTTTTTGGCTATTTACTGCAAAATAAAACGAGATAAATGCATGTCCCTAAACCAAACTGAGGTTAGCAACTGCGTTTACATTCACCTAACATACCGACCAAAAGAAATACTATTGTAATGTTTCAATTTTTTGAGGAGGTGGCACATAAATTAAGCACAAGTTGGTGAAAAGAAAATGAGCAAGAAACGTGATCATTCCCCTCAAAATATTTCACATGATACTTGTGCTGAGGTTGTTTGGTTCTCTTCCATGTGCTCTTCTTCTTCTTGTGCTTATTCTTCCTTTCCTTCGTATTCACATTTTTCCTTGTAGACTTGCAGAAAGATTTATACAATGCCCTAGTCACAACAATTCAGCTGGTCATAAGAAGCGGTATGCAAGTCTACATTTATAAAAAATAAAATAAAATAAAATGAAGTGAAAGTAAGTATGGTCTTATCTCCCAAAGTTCAAGAACTTATTTTAATGACCATCTAGCTTTTTCTAAATAAATCAAAGTTATATGAATGATCTAGCCATCAACTTAGTTGATATCTGTTCTGTCTTTAATATCTAGAAAAATTTATAGAATGAGTGAGAGAACTGTAAAGAATGCCATTTTCTTGATCCATTGGCCTTTAGATTTTTTTTTTTTTTTTTTTTTCTGGCACGACTTGCTTGTTCCTAGTTTGGAGGAACCAACCTGAGAACTTTATTTTAGGAAGAATAATAAATCTACATTTGAAATGCACTACTTGCTTTTAAATATCAAATTAGAGACTGCCATTTCTTAAGCAAAGGCACCCAAAACAAGTATAATCTATTTTACCGGTACATAGCTATGTTACAACATAATTAACAGAATCCTCCAACATGGATAAACCTCGAGAGCAACAAAATGTAAATAAGAGAAAGGAAAACATGTCTCACAATCTGATGGGCTGCAACTGCAAGCTAATGCGTAACATCTGCGTCCACATTAAACTTCTTGGATCTCATTAACAGCCAGGGAGGATAGTGAGCGATGCAGTTTAAATATCAAGAACCCAAGGAAAACGGGAGCCACAATGGAGTAAAGAGGAACAGGAGAGAGATGAGGAAAAGTATTCCCATGATCCAAATCAAATCGGCAAACCAGAGAACTTTTCTCACAACTATAGATATACCAGCTGCGAATGCTACAGACATTGTCACTAGGGATATGCCTAGCAGAGGAAATGCCAATCTAAGAGCATCATGGGCTAAGTGTATATGTCCTAATTGTGCCCACATCAAGGTAATTACTACCGTCACCAAGCTATACATGGCTATGTTGTCGCAAAGAAGAAAGACAGTGAAGTACCACTGTTTTTGAGCATTGTTGCCTTGCCTGTGCAAGGCCCTGATATGTCTCTCCCACCAGGCACTGTAAAACCAGCTGCAAAGGTTACGGAAGGGATGAGTGTAGCCACCAAAAGAAGTGTGTCAATCTTATCCTTTTGTTTGTACTTTATTATTTTCATTTTTTTCTGAGATTTATCTTCGCCACCTTCAGTGCAATTTACAGGGGAAGCTCAAATTGCACCCGCAGTTTTTAAAGCCATGACCATTAGTACCTGCATTAGTAGAGAAAAGATTAAGCGTGGTTATATAAACTGCACAGATTTTAAGTAAGATCTACATTCTCTCTCTCTCTCTCTCTCTTTCTCTATACCATCTCTTTTGACACCTAGTATTTCTCAACATTAGGACTATGTAATAGAAAAGTACTAATTTTAGTTCAAGGCAAGCAGTATACATCTCGAAATAAAGCCTTTCTTTTCCAACACCCTTTAGCAATATCTAATGTTGTTCAGCCTTCTTTGTTCACAATGTTCATGTCTATCCACTTGTCCAGAGTTAGATCACGAACAATCCTAGGACGGCAATACATGGTAGCCAAGCGAAGAGGGGTGTTCTTTGTCATTTATAAGTTTCGCATTTTCCTGCTCTTTAAGCAAGTAATCTACAACATTAAACCTGCCTCTCATGGCAGCAGCATGGAGAATGTTCTATCCTTCTCAATTAAGCAACTCCTTTGTCTCTGGACAGTGCTTAAGCAACTCTCGGACTATGCCTGCATGGCCTTCACTTGATGCTAGGTGAATTGGGTATGATCCAATTTTGTCCACTTCATATACGTCTGGTGTAGACTTCTCTAACATGAAATTGATTCCCTCAAGAAAACCCTCGTGCATTGCCCAGTGGAGAGGTGTCCGATTCTCTTCATCCTTTAGTCTGAACAATTCTGGCTTCATGTTGTATATCTTCATAGCACCTGCAATTTTCAGAGCACATATTATGGATACCATTTTCTCCCTATTTTACTAAGCTAATTTCAAGGATTGGGTTGCAGAGGCACAGCATTTAACATGATAGGCTATTTGCAGAGCCTGCATAGCCCGCCTAAAACAGAGACTCTAGCCTATACCAGTCAAGAGGTGAAAATAAAGAGAAAGAAGGAATATGAAAAATTCAAAGGAAGAAAAACAATTCAGACATCTATTTTACCTGTCTTTTTTCCTAAGATTGCAGCATGCACCAGTGAATTTCCAAGATGACTAGGCATAGCATTATTATCTAGCATCTTTTCCACAAGACCCTTATAACCTCCTTTGGCAGCAAGATATAAGGGATCCCTGCCCTCTTCATTTGGATAGTTCCAAGCTTTGGGGGCAGCACTGATCAGCAACTCTGCTGCGGCAAGATGGCGATTCATCAAGGCCTCGTGCAATGCAATATTTCTTAACCCATTCGGAATCAGCAAAACATTGTTGGCTGCTTCCACATCCTCGCTACTCAAGCCTGTGTGATCCTTTCCATGACAAACGAAGACATTAACCTCTTCGACATGCCCTTCTCTTGCAGCTACGTGACGTGCTGTGTTTCCTTCATAGTTTGTCTTGGTAACAAGAATAGGACACTTATCACTTATATATTCAATCATACGCATCGCTTCAGACCTATTACGAGCTCTTGCTACATGATTTATTGAAAGCACCAGCAAGTGAAGAATCGTATTCACTTGAGGGCTGACTTGGTAACATAATTCAGAAAGAGAGCATTGCATATCATTTTCATGCAGTGATTCAAAGAGATCAAGCAAACCATTGTTGTTAGCCGTTGTTGCAGCCCTGTAAAGCTCAGGGTTCATCCCATGAAATTTACCTGTTGGAAAATAACCTGTGCCTTTGGAGTTTCCTAGCTGACTCATTCTTAACCTTTCTATTCTGCTCTTCACATTTCCAGACTTTCCATCACTTGGTACATTAGCTTGACTTATGCATTGTACACAAGCTTCGTCAATGCTGTTAAAATGACAAGACTTAGATTCAGAGCTCACCCAAACCGTTGGGAAGATGTGTTGCAGATGGAAAAACCCAAGTGGTGGCAAGTGAAAGTTAAACACCACAGACGCAGATAACGTAACTCCTCTGTGGTGTAAAATAAACTCATTTTCAGAAATCTGGGTTAGGTTTAGATTATCCAAATTCAATATTTATTGACACAAGAAGCATACCAAATGGAGAGGTAATATGCTGCCCTCTACCTTCAAAAACTGTTTTCACCTTGTCAGCCTATTGCAATTATTGAAACATGGATCAAGCTATAAACTACCTAAAAAAGAAAATGTTTTACTATAAAAAATAAATTTAATTGGCATAAGTCAAGAAATAAATGCATGCAGTAAACAGCATGGAGGCTTGCAACCACGAATCATCATGTTTATCTAATATACTAACCCAAACATGGCAGTTATACTAAAGTTTCTGTTGTCAAAAGGAGATTATTGAATAATAAGAGAAAGGATATCAGCTAAATGTATGCATTTCACCTAATACTGTCAGTTGGCTGATTTGTTCTTTTCCTCTTTGTTTTTTTCTCAGTTTTCCCATTCAACAGGCACGTGTCGTAGGTCTCATCATCCAAAGGGTTCAAACTTTCAAGCATTGTTGTACTAATAAGAATGTATTTCTGCATGAATGGCACTAGCACAGGATGAGGTTTTCGTAGTTTTCAGCAGCATTGGAAACCCTTTTGGTAGCAAGTACCGACATGCAGCTTTCTGCAATGAATTGATGAAATATTAACCTCGTTGAGAGAAAGCCATCCATTGATGTCTACTAATAACCAAAAATTTTCAACTGAAGCATTTTCTGTATAGTTTGATGAACTAGGATCGGGAAAATCCACAAGATGACCTCAAAACAATCAACCCCCCAGTTAGTGGTGGATAGATACCAGACATGGATGCAAATATCATGGTAAAAGTGATTCTCCAAAGCACATCTTCGGACACAAACTAAAAGGACAATAGTTAGTTCTTGTAAATACTCAAAGAGTCAGAAAAAAGGAAAAAGAAGGATATTCCAATTAAAGAGGGGAAAAATATATTGTCGTTCTATGTGCAATTCAGTTTTTTGTTTCTCTGATTCAGATACATCAGGCAGAGGAAAAAATCCTTTTTTTTGTATTGATTCAATAAATAAAGCAGGCTTAGCAAGCAGTCAGTCATCTAAATCATCAAGCTTATGTCCAACTACAAGAACTAGAAGATGGAATGCAGCATAAGAAATAAATCGCAGGCCACGGTATTTGGACCAGAGAGGGACTAGAAGCGGAATAAACAGAACCATTATACAGAGAATGAAGACTGCACTCAGGCATAGCACAACGATGGCGAGCCATCTAAGTCTGTTCACCACCAAGTAAATGGCTAACGTGAATGCCATAGCCATCATGGTCAAAGCAACCCCCAACAGTAGTAGGCTCATCTTAAGAGCTACAACAAGCAAGTCGATGTCACCCAATTGCGCCCAGATGAGTGCAACTGCTGCAATAATGGAGCTGTACATGGCGACGGTATTACAGATTATGAATAAGTGGAAAGTGAATTTATACAGCATTGTCGCCATGCCCTCAGTTGGCCCATCATTGATGTTACCACCAGGCATTGTGAATCCTGCTGCAAAGGAAACTGTGGCAATAAGGGTTGCTACTAGTGCAAGAGTGTTAATCCTCTCCTTGTAATATTCCACTTTATCATCTTCCCTTCTTTCATTCTGTCTGTTACCCTCAATGAATGGCAGATGCTGACCTCGTGGTGCACCCGCTGTCCTTAAGGCTGTCAAAGTGAGAAGCTGAATTGAAGGAAGATAGATCAAGTTCCATAATGGTAGTGGAGACAAATGTCACACTATTTTTGCATGCAAAATGCTAGATGGTATGGTAAAGATGCTCATGACATTTTCATGAGCTTAGGCAGTTCATAAGTATTGGCAATATTGTATGATGCCATATCATGAAAAGTCATGCCAATATATGAGTCATTATGAGTTGTGTTAAGCATTTTCCTCTCGTGATGAATGTGTTTTTAAATTTGTATAGAACAATCCAATAAGAAATATTTGAATAATCAAATGCAATATTGGGCCAACTGCTTATGCCTTATTTCACTGTGTACTTTGCTGGTAATTTGGTCCCAAAATTAAGACCATTAGGTGCTGATGGTTTTCAAACAAATTCAAGTATAGACATACCTTCCGAAATGAAGTGAGTTCATCCATATTGTGCTCTGCTATGTCCCTGGGTGTCAGCCCTTGACTGTTCATTATAGTCATATCTACTCTTTGGTCACTAACAAGTATGCTAACAACCTTAGGATTCCAGTTGATGGTGGCCAAGTGCAGTGGTGTATTTCCATTTGCATCTGTCTCGTTTATAAGAACAGAAAGGTAGGGATTACTCAGCAAGTACCTGACAACCCTTTTCCTTCCCCACCATGCAGCAACATGAAGGACATTTTGTACTTCTCTGTTCTGAATTTCTCTCAAGTCCAGACAATATTTAAGCAACTCTTGAATTACGTTGACATGACCTCTGATAGCCGCCATATGAAGGGGATAGAAACCATCTTTGTCCTTCCTATAAGCACATGAGGTATCATATTGTAGCAAGCAGGAAACTCCATTGAGGTAGCCAAAAGATGCAGCATAATGAAGAGGAGTCCTCTCATTATCATCTTCCTTTTTAACAAGCTCTTTCCTATGTTTCAGCAGCAATCTTACCATCTCTGTAACATGGGACAGACAAATAAGAAAACTCAAGATATTAGCTATTGACAACGGACATGGTAGAAGTTGAAATTTTTCAATCATGCAGAAAATTAATCAACTGATTTCAGATAATGGGCAAGACTTTAGCATCTGTTTAGAATGACTTTATCTTTCAAATGCATTGAGAAGTCCATGTGTGATTCTGACATATCCTCTGCTCCTTTTTCTATAAATATTATCTTCAGCACTGACTATCAATGACTCAATTTTACCATGCCTTAAGTATCCGAATTGTCACAGGGTTTTGGATCATGCAAGTGAACTATTAGGAATCAATAGAAACAAGCGCTCAAGCACATAACAGTCCTCTAGAAAGATGTCTATGGCATATTTTCTATCACAGCAATTTAAGGTAATTTCATTCACAGCAATTTTGTAAAGTAAAAAGCCTGAGTTCTCAAATTAAGCAATCAGAAGCAAGAACTACCTATTACCATCAAACTTTTAACATCAACCCACTGGCCAAGGCAAAACTTGCAGAACTATTTACAATGATTCTTTCCTGAGCATAAGAACATATAAGCCATTCCACTGCTTGATAGCATGTTTCTTGATCTTGTCAATGTTAAAGGGTGGTTATAGTGCACAATTTTGTGGCAACTTGAATTGAATTTTCTCATTGTTGAGGTCAAAAAAAAAAAAAAAAACAGTGTTATTCAACATGCGAATCATATGTTGGAAGCATTACCCTGACTAAAAATGCAAGTTGCAGACAATGACATTGTTGTAGGGAATGAAAATTTGCTCATTTTAGTATTATGGGTTGAATTGTCAGCCTTTCCCTCCCTCAGTTGATTCATGTTGCTTTGGAGGTCAACAAGAAGACCTTAATTATTTTGAGAGGCACGTATCAGTCTAAATTCATTGTAGATGGATTCATTGTAGATGGCACCAAAAGTGGTTAGATAACAATATAGAAATTCTTTCATTAATCAAATCATAGGCCGTAGATGCATTAAATTGACCACATTGTTGAACAAGAAGTTCAAAAGCAATCTCCTGCCAAAATTCAAGAATTTCCACATATGCAAAGATACCAACTATACTGAATATGCATAAAATAGAAATGGATCTTCTGGGGGAAAAAAAATCTGCTTAATTTTGCCCAACTATGACCTGAAACTTAACGAACTCAGAAAAGTAAAGAATGAAGAAGCATTGATTTACCTGTATTGCGTCTAGCAATAGCAGCGTGTAATGGTGTCTGGCCTTTGGGACCTTGATAGATAGCATCCTCCATATCTCCCAATTCTTGACAGGACAAAATTCTATCAACAATGTCAAACAAGCCTCTGTCAGCTGCAATGTACAAAGGTGACTCACCATTCTTATTTGCAATAAGTGCAGACTTTGGATCAGATTTAAGCAATGCTTCAACCACTCTAGGATTTCTTCCTCTTACAGCCTCATGCAAGGGTATGTTACCATCCTTATTTGGGACTCTCAACAGGACATACTTGTCCTCCTCTCCATCTCCTTCTGCAGAAAACAAGTTGATGAAACTCTTGACATGGTCAATAAGATATGTCACCACAGAAAGATGACCAGCTTGAGCAGCAATATGAAGCGGTGTGTCGCCTCTAGAATTCTTCGTCTCAATTAGTTGAGGATGGTGATGGCAGATCAGGTCCAACATGGGTATGCTATCAACTCTTGCAGCTATGTGGAGGATTGTATTCCTTGTGGGTCGACTTGGTCGACCTAGTGAGGCAAAATCTGCTTCATTTTTAATCAACTCCTTGAGTTTTAACAGATCGCCATTTGTTGCAGCTTCATACATCCTTGGATCCATGGCTTTTTGTCACCCCTGCTGTCAGACGCAGGATCAAGAACATGCTATATACTATAAGGAATTTCATTTGAAGAAAAACGAACATTTGGCCAATAAAAAATGCAAATTGTAGATCACTTCATTAGGAAAACAAAGAAAAGAAAAAGCACGAATGACTTGATAATATTCCAAAGAATAAGTCAAGCCAAAACCTCAAACAGGCCCACAACTTGAATTAAATAGTGCAGATGACAATTCAATGATATGGTCCCCATATCATTTAATAACTTATGTTTGTTGAGGTCTTTCAAGCATTCACGGATCAATTATTTTTCACATGACGCACCAGCACAATTCAACAGATGACCTCACAGACTTCTGCTTTCCTTGAAGATTAATGTGCATTTGTGTGACTTGTAAGGCAGTGCCAAACATCACGACAACTCCAACAACTCTTCGTGTGTCTTTACATATGAAACTTACAGCTGTTAAGAAATATAAAACAGCAAGAACAACGTGGGTGCAAATTGGAGACAATATACAATATTCATAAGGGCTGAGCTCAAGTGTGTAAGCATTCATTATAATTGGAGAAATCTCTGAAATAATGTGAAAGGCAAATAATACACTGGAGTTGACTTTTGGCAAGCAAATGATAGAGTCTGATGATCTTGGAAGACATTCAAGATGAACTAATGGCGCAGTGTGTCAATCCTGTCCTTGTAATATTCAACCTTATCGTATTTCCTTCTATGGTGCTACCTGTTTCGCTCAACTAAAGGTTGTTGCTGACACAGAGAACTTAATCTGACAATTGCTTCAAACAATTTACATCATAAATAAATAAAAATAAAAAAATAGATAACGTTAATGGAGGATGAGCAAAATGGAAACAAACACTCCTGTACATAACTGTCGTCCGTTTTTCTTAAAATGTCCATGCTACTGATTTTATGAACCAAAACACCACTTCCACTGCCATGACAAAAAGAGCACCCCATCTTCACTGCCTAACAAATATGTGTCTTGTTGCATTTTGATGAAAATAACTCCCCTATTCCCACCAAACTCTCACCAACTGACGGTACTCTGTCCAAATCATGATGGGCTCAAAGTTAACCGGGCCTGCGGCCCATCAAGCAACTCTTTCTCGGCATTCACCGACTGGATCCCTCTCGGTGGCCAGCTGCTCGGCATGAGACGATTGGTATCTAGACCTCCTCGGTGCTCGGCTATCGTCTCTCGGTCCATTAAGGTAATATTCACTCTACCTAAATCATAGAGGCAATCTTACATAAATAGAAAGGAGACTTACAATCGATAAGGGAAAAAATTTCCACAATGATCTGAACTTTCTAAATCGGTAAGAATTTGAAATCTTTAAGAATCCTACACTATGATTCCTGTAATTTCGGAGTGCTCTCAAACACATGACTCTCACAAATTTCCACCTCGCATGCACATGACTCTCACACACCAAGGTTATATGAGAACCACTAAGCCAATCGACCAGCTACACTCTCTTAATTTACACATAGCACACGAAGACATACAAAATTCTCTTTCAGTCGATTTCTCTCTTTTTGAAAACCGCTCTTTAACTTAAGTGTCGGAATCTCCCACACCGGAGCACCCCCCGGCAGTCCTTTGCACGTCTCATCGATCAAGACCATCAGACGGCCAACTCATCCTGTTCAAGTTAGCAGACCCATCATCTATGAAGTCAAACTCACCTCTAACACCAACAAAACCACAGCCTGAGGGAAGTGATGAATAGTTAAATCTATTCATGGTGATTACTTTTTTTTTGGGTACTTAACTATAATATTCAGAAACTCGACTGATCTAATTTGAGTAACTATGGGGTCCAATTTACGGACTGACTCCTTGACGTATGTTTTTTTATTTTCAAAATTCGAACTCAAAATCTTGATTAAGAGAGTTTAGTGTACTACCACAGGACCCATAGACTCACACAAGACGTTAGTTTTATGGTGATTACTTTGTGAACACAAGTATAGCCTCATGCAATGGATTACCTGTATTTTGTCTAGCAACAGTAGCATGCAATGGTGTCCGGTCTTTGGGCCCTTGATAGCAAAATTCTGTCTAATATGTCAAGAAAACCTCTCTCAGTTGGCTCCCCATTCTTATTAGCAATAAATGCGGACTTTGGATCTGCTTCTAAGCAATGCTTCAATCACTCCTGAATTCCTTCCTCTAACTGCTCATGCAAAGGTATGTCCCCGTCCTTATTTGGGACTCTCGGCTGTGCACACTATCATTTTCCTCCTCTCCATCTCTTTCTGCAGAAAATGAGCTCATAAAATGCTGCACATGATCAATAAGGTATGTCACTACAGAAAGATTGCCACCTTGAATAGCAATATGAAGCGGAGTGTTGGCTCTGGAATTTTTCTTCTGGATTAATCGACAGTGATGACAGATTAGTTCCAACATACTTAAATTGTCAAATTTTGCAGCTATGTGAAGGATCATATTCCTCGTGGGGTACGCTTGGTAGACCTGCAAACGCTGGTTCTCTTGTTAACAATTCCTTGAGTTTTATGAAGTTCCCAGCATTTTCAGCTTCATAAAACCTTGGGTCCATGGCTTTTTTCTCAACCCTGCTTTCACACAGGATCAATATAATTCTCAAGAAAACACAGAATAAGGTGTTGAGGAAAATTTTAAGAATAAAGTTGTCAATGACATGTCCACTGGCAAATTGTAGTTGCCTTAATAGTTGGAGAAAATCTTTGTTCCTAAGACAAATTTTGATCAAAACTGGAGAGCTAACCTTTGTTTTCTCATTGATGCTTCCTCGGTTAAAAAGTGAAAAACTTCAACCGGGCCCACTGACTTGAACCGCTATTACAAGTGACAGGGATGATCCATTGTTTCAATAGATTTCGCTGGGTCCACTGGGTGAATGACAGCCATAGATACAACGCATTGATTGAGAACTCCGGAAGTCGAGAGCCTTAGTTGTTTGCGGAGAACGAGTCCATTCAATGTTACGGCACGTCTATACAGTTCATCAGCCGACCTCACTCATGCAAGCTTGATGCAGCATGGACTTCTGCTTTCCCTTGAAAGCACTTACAAGGAACTAAATAAAGAAGATCAAAGGTGTGAATAAGTACATTTTGCTGGCATTTTGTTACAAATAATGTGCAAAAATGACATAGACAAGATTGTCATTAAATGTTAGCAATTGGCCTCAGATGGCAAAAAAATGCAGAGCTTTTATCTACCTTTTCACCTCAGATTGACACTTTGACAGGTCATGATAAAAATTACAGTACCTCACTTGCATGCTCACTCTCAACCAATCCCACAACGATTTCAATCACAGAAGTTTTCCCAGAAATCTGGTTCACATTTGTATTAATAGGAAAATAAATGAATACAGTCAAATTCTGTGCATCTTAGTAATTGTAGAGACAGCTAGGCCCCAGCGGACTTATAGTTGTCATTCTTCAGATTCATCAACAACAATAGTTCTTTTAGCCAGTAGCATCAAGTAGAAGGGATAGTAAAAGATACATCGAACAATAGAATGGCAGTGAGAATTCAGTGAAGATAATGGACAAAAGAGCAGTAAGAGGGTAACCAGTAAGATAATGCCCATGACCAAGACCATGACCACCACAAGGCATAAACCGGCAGTAAATGCTAATGACATCATTGCAAGACCAAGACCCAACTATGGTACCGCCAATTTGAGGGCAGCAAGACCAAGACCAAGATCACCTAATTATGCCCAAATAAGTGACAACAACAATGATTGAGCTATGCACTTGCAATGGTGTCACAAATTAAAAAGAGATGGAACATATGCCTTGTGACCAAAATAGCCCCCTGAGCTGTGACAACCACCAGGCATTGTGAAACCAGCAGCAATGGTCACACTTGCCGCCAATGTTGTTACCCACAACAATGTATTGACTCTGTCCTTGTATTTCTCTCCATAGGGTGGTTCCTGAGATATTGAAGTTTGGGAGATCCTTCTGACATTGCTTGGATTTGGAGCTCTAGGTACACCAGCTGATCTCGAGAATGTCCAAGTTAAACGCTGCAACACAGAATCTTCTCAGTGAAGCCGAAGCCCTAAAAATAAAGGGAAATTAAAAAGGTTTCGTAAACAAAAAACATGCTAAAGGAATGGCTACTCAAGTTTCAGAAACACGAAGATGTTCTACTTCTATATATTTAGGACCTGTTTGGAACATGTACCAGCTTCATTTTAATTTATACTAAATTTTGAATGTAAGTTTATTGTTACAAATGATTTCATTACTAAATATGTATTCTGTAATGCCTGATAGAAGCATTTTCAAATGAAACATTCTTGACACTAAAAGTGCCCACACATGCATAAGTAATTATAGTCTAAACATAATAGATTCAGATGATTTATTGCCAAGGAAAAATGATTCCTTCTCTCATTGGATTTATATATATACCCACCCATACAAATCAAAATTTTTTCTTTCTTGACCAAGTAGAACCTTGAGGGAAGGTCCTGTAATGGACTCTACGTGATGTAAAAATAAGTTAAGGAAAGAAATCATCATGTTCAAACTATTTCTTTAATCTTTTTATTTGTACCATCTGGAATGTGGTGAAACTTCCCATATTCTTTTCTGCAGCATCGGCCGCTATCCGTCCACTATTATTCGCTAGTTTTATATTGACCCTTTTTATCCCAAGTCAGTGTGCTTACGATCTCAGGATGCCAATTTGTAAAGGCGTGTTTCCGCTGTCATCTCTTTCATTGATGAGAGCTTCAAGCTCCTTCTGCTTTTAAGCATATGAGAAACCAATTTTGCTCTTCCACTAGCAGCCGCAACATGAACTATATTTTGATGTTTGGCATTAAGCAATTCCCAAGAATCAAGGCATCGCTTGAGGAACTTCTGGACTATATCGGTGTGACCTTTGGCAGATGCCACATGGACGGGACAATTCAATCAATACTACAAAATACTTCTTTTTTTTACAACAGGATCGAATCGCAAAAGAAAGGATAAAAGTGAAAAAAACTATACCACTTGAATTGTCACGAGGAACCAATACTACAAATACTTAGGAATAGTCTTTGCAACCGGAAAGAATCATCCTTCGAATGACTTCAAAATAAGTGGAATTTTACATTGAGAAGCACAGCCCGGAAAAGACCTCTTGCTTTTGAACATCCTAAGATCCACCAAAAAGCTTCTTAATTTTTGTTTATCACTTTCACCCGTATTAATATTTCTGGAGTTAGAATTAAAACTTGATTATTCAAAATTTTAAATTTTTAGGATTTGATTTAAATTATCTAACGATCATCAATTACATAGATATGAATTTACCTTCGCGCTTAACGGTTACATATCATTCATAGGTTCCCCCTTGCCTTAGGAAGGCGACTTGCTTCTATACCCCACGTGTGGTGTAGGGCCAAATCCATCAATTCTATTAGGAATAAATTCATCGTTTTAACCAACTTAATAGATGGGTTGACAAAAGGATTAATTTTGCCCATCAGAGAAGAGAAAAGAGAGAAGGAGAGAGGAAGAGAGTGGTAGGGGCAAATCTGCCAATTTGCCCGGAGACTAATTTGTTATTTTCATCGATAAAAAAAAACTAATTCAATCAATATAATTAAATTTTTTACGGATATAATTTTACTTTTAAAACAATACCATTTAAAAAATATTTTTAAATCTAATACACACATATCGTGACTTTAAGTCATAATATGGTACTGTTTATCACGATCTCATGTCATGATTTCAAGTCACGATATGATACTGTACATGTCATGATTTCAAATCACGATATGTGGATATTAAATTTAAAAATAGTTTTTGAATTGTATTATTTTAAATTTTTTCTTTTTTCTTTTGAGATTAGTTCCGAACAAAACTCAATATAATTAGTATAAATATCTAGACTATATATAAAAATATGTATATGATAGAAATTGAATTTCTAAATTATATTTATGTATTTTATTAAACTTTTTTATTTATTTTGTTTTTCTCCTTTATTTATTTAGATTTGAGATTATTTATTTATTTTCACATATATTCGTTATATATCTCTATATTTACTCATTTGAATTTTATACATGTACAAATACATCTAATCATGAAGTAGAGAGTGTGTGTACATATATATATATATATATATATATATATATATATGCAGGGTTGTAAGACTAATTTAATTTAATAATTGGTAAATTGTTTTGCCTTTTTTTTCCCCTCTCCAAAAGGGAAAGTAATCCCCACTTGAGACCAGAGACGCGAGATACAAGCTAGTGGGGTGTGCGAGAATGGAAACTGGAGGCAGTTAATGTCATAGGCCTGGGGAGGACAGCCCAACCCCTGCACTGTCAATTGCGTCACTCTTAACGCTGCTCTGCTCTGGCCTTTCACTTATCGAGGTTGAAGCTAAGAGAACCATTAAAAATGAGATTGGTCAGCAGCCCAACAACTTCACCTCTTGCCCCTTTTTCCTTCTCCAAACCTCAAAGCAGATTTCACTCTCCTGCTTATCCTACTCTCCTTTTCTTCCCTTCATTTTCCACCAAGCCTCTGCAGTGTTCTTGCACCCAAAAAGACGACACCCACAACCTCAATCTCTCCAAGGTAATGATTTTCCTCCTCCTCTCTCTCTCTCTCTCTCTCTCTCTCTCTCTCTCTGTGTTTTACTACAGAGCCATCTGAATTAGATAATTCCTACTAGCTTTTACCATCTATTGCTCCGCCTTAAGGGCTTAGAGGTTAAATTTTGATTTATTTGACAATTATTCTATTTTGAATTTCAAATTACGGTTATTCCTAGATTTATGGATGATTCAGAAACTTAAATTTGAACGGATCGAATAAACATTATACCACAGAATTGTCTGCAGAATTTTAATTCTAATCCAATCCAATAATGACTCCAATGTTCTATTTATCCAGAGAAACTTTTGAGCTATTGTCTGATTGTTGTAGGGTCTAATTATAACTAGGTTAAACTGGACTTTTGTTTGGATTTTACCTAGGACAGGGTTTAAGGTTTTTTGATTTTATTTCGTTTTCTTTTCTTCCATACTTTTAAAATTTCATTTTATGGGATGCCTTTAATGGTAGGGCTTCTCAGTCTTGATGGATCCAGACGGTTCATGGGACAGTTCAAATGTATGGAGCACTTTGGCTTTGTACATGTTCAGTTTCCATATTCCTTTGAGCTTCGGAGGGTTGTCCATGGTAGCAAGCATATTACATCGGCCTGTTCTTGACCCACAGGCTCAGGTGAGTGAACTTTTTGATTGCGATGGCGAATGACATTTCATTTGCCAAGTGTATGATAGGAGTCAGCATGACATCAAACCTTTACGTCTTGGTTCAAAATAAGCATTATCTTTCAGTCAAGAATTGACACATTAGTTCTCCTAGGCTTAGCCAAGGGTTATACTAATACTGGTGTCATTCTTATTGCTACGACCTAAAGGCCACAGTCATGTTTGTTAACGATGGTTGCATCGTGAATTTTTGTGTTGCATCTTTATGATATATTTCTTTTACTACAGCCAGCTAATTACTGAGGTGGTCACCTTCTTAATCAGCCAATCCCAGCTTGATGATCTAGAGATACCAATGTGGTGTCTAGAGCCTTGTCTGATGGTTCATGGTATTCAATACATTGGCCACAAAGAGATTGACAAGAATGCATCTGTCATACCCTTGAGATTATAACTTCCACGTCTCGTGGATGAATCCAAGATTGCACCTAATGAAAATAAATCTATTTGCAGTTCTCATATCTACATTTGATTAAGCTGGCACAATAGCAAGATTGTTCCTTTGTTCAAACCATGAAATCAGCATCTCAAGTAAGGTTTTGTAAGCCTGACATTTCTCAGACCTCAAAATGATGGGGGCCTTGTGTATTGAACTGTCCCTTTTAAGTGTGGCATGTGCATGATAAAATATTCTCTTACTCAAAATGCAATGCTTAGTGAAAAGAAAGAATGTGCATGTCCTACAGTTATATACAAATAGAATGTATATAAACCAATAAACAGAGAGGTCAAAGACCACCATGAATGGATGTCTTGTGTGCCATATATGCAGTTGCAGTCCCAGAAACTTTTCTCGGCGGTCAAATTTTAGAACTTTTTAAATATAATATAACAGAAATTTTGTCCTTTTTTTTCTGGGGGGGGGGCGGTTTACTTTATTTACTCTTGTTTGACCTTTGAAAATCTAATCTGTGGGGGGGGGGCCGGATGGCACCCCATCGGCACCCTCCTTGGGGCCACCATTGCGTAGATGGTTACTGTTTTGTCAAGGACACATGCCAGGGGTATTTGTTCTTTGTTACTATCCGCTATGTTCCTTTTGATTTGGTGAGCCATTATTGTTTGTTCACCACTCTCTCTCTCTCTCTCTCAGGCATTATCAATTCTTATAATTCAAATCCTGGAGTTGACTGCAGCAGTAATACTACTAAAGCACACCACAACAAACCAATATAGCATTCTAAGGTTATTCCAACCCAATGAGTTAGCAAGAGATAGGAATTGGTTGGTGGCAGCAGTAATAGGCTTTGGATTTCTGATGTTGGTGGTGTTCCTTACATCTCTCGTGGCTGACCGGTTGATTGGACCAAAGGTTCATGTGGTCAATTTATAGTGCTTTTGTTTTGTTGCTCCATTTCTATTATATTGCTTCTACTTGTTTTTTGGTTCTAACATGCTGGAAATATACTGTATAACCCATGTATTTTTTTTATAATTGCAATTGGCTATACTACGGTGCATAGTCTGCACAAGGATTTTTTCCCCGATAGCTATATCATGGTAATTTAGTTTGACAGCACACCATGTTTGGGGTTGTAATCAAAACATGCTGTATATGCATTATTTCTCTGTTTTAACCCAGCCTAATTATTTTGCTAAGCAGACCCAAAATGATTGATCTCAATGGAAACTATTCATCTTGTTTTGTATATCTCATGATGTAACATGCTTATACCAAAATTTATCAAAGAAAGAAAAGTATATGTTGCACATTGACTTGTACAAACGATTGGCATTTTTGTTCTGCCATACCAATAGTATAGCAACACTTATCTGATCTTATTTTGAACTTTGGTTGACACAAACTGGTGTCTCATGTGTCCTGAAACGTATTCTTGTTATGGTCGAAATCATAATTTTGTTCAAAGAGGGCAATGTGGGATATGAGGGAGAGACAACTTGAATGAAGCCATACTGCATGGAAGGCGTTGTGGAGGTGATCCTGTAATTGTTTTGGGTAAAACAAATGCCTTTAAGCTCTTAGACATGGTGGCCTGCACACCTGGTGCATTACGGAAGGTTCCATGGATTACTTGGTCCATGCTTCTTGTGAGACAGAAAATATTTACAGTAATAGGAAAGGATAAGGATCTTCATGAAAACAAAAGGAGATGAAAAAAAAAAAAAACTGGTAAGATGCCTAAAGGGTAATTTGTGATGTTCTTCAAAGCAAGAACAATATATGCCGAATCCAGTTTTGCTAATGGGAGTACATCCATGGGAATAGTTACCTGGTTTACTACGTTCTGAAAGCATATGTATGGGATTCTTGCGAGCCAATTCGCCAAACGGGTTATGACAATGCTTAAAAAAAGGGTTCAATCAGAGCACAATTAGAATGATTCCTGCTCTAACCCAAATGGGTGTAGGTGCCTCTGGACTTCCCTGAGGTGCTGTATATTGTAGGCAATACCTTGCCCTCTTCCTCTCTAATTTCCCTTTCTTTCCTCCCTCATAGCAATATTCTTCATGAGAAAGGGATTCCAGATCAGAAGATTCAATTTCTTATAGAGCTCGGAGATTATTCCTTCTTTTTAAATTGTTATTGATACTCCACAAGATTATGTGTAAACATTTTTATTTGCATTCCTCATGAATTTCAGAACATTTTATTCTAGAGTTGCACTTATATTCATGAACTACTTGCAGGATGTGGGTAACCCAATGGTGAAGGAGATTCTTTCAGATGGTCCTATCTCTAAAGCAGCCTGTATCCTCGTCTACTGCATTTTGACTCCCCTGCTAGAAGAGATTATTTACAGAGGTTTCTTGTTGAAATCTCTGGTCACCAAAATGAACTGGCAACAAGCAGTTGTTGTGAGTTCAGTCGTTTTCAGTGCAGCTCACTTATCTGGTGAGAATTCCCTGCAGTTTTTTATAATTGGATGTATCTTAGGAAGCTCTTATTGTTGGTCTGGAAACTTGAGAACTTCTTTCACCATACATTCCTGGTACAATGCTGTGATACTAATGAGCACGCTTCTGTCCTAAAACCTTCCTGTCATTTTTCTTGAACCTGTTTCTGTTACCAGTTCATTCCCGGTAGATCTGTGCAATGCAAAGGTTTACAGTAATGCTTCTATTGTTAGAACGGCTTTCAAATTTCTAGTCCTAAATTACTTATTACCACTCAACCTTTTTGTTTTTTTTTTTGTCAACCTTGAAATTAGCCACTTCCATGGATCAGAAAATATCAAATTAATGAACTGAAAAGATTTTTTATTTTTTTATTTTTTTATTTTATTTTTTTTCTATCTACCTTGTTTTTCTACTCTGAGGGAGGCCTTGTACAACTCTCTTAAATATTTCTTGAAGAAAAAAATATATTATTTGGAAAAAAAAAAGTGAAGCAGAACTGGACAATTAATAGGTTTGCAGCGAGCATCTTAGCTCTCTAATTTTTACCAAGAACTGCATACTTCACATATGATCTTCCTTAAAATGACAAGTATACTTTAGCTTTTGTTTGCTACATTATTTATTCAGATGATTTTCTTTTATCATCTTTTAAAATGTGGATTGCTCTCTCTCTCTCTCTCTCTCTCTCTCTCTCTCTCTCAAAATTGAGAGTGGGTCCTCTTAACTTATGATTTACCGACATCTGCAATAATTATATCCTCTGCTGTATGATTAATCAAACCGACCCCCATATGCAGAGAGACAACAGAGGCTGCTCCCATATTTCGCAACACGGTTTATGCTTTCTCCTTTATGTTTCTGTATATGCACATGGACATGGGCCTTACTTATGTCTGTTTGATTGAAGGAGACGCACAATCATGTTTCCCACTCACAAATCTACTGATCTGGTGATCATTTTCCTCATGACAATTCTCTCTCTCTCTCTCTCTCTCTCTCTCTCTCTCTCTCTCTCTCTCTCTCTCTCTCTCTCTGTGTAACATGGCCCGGATAAATGCTTCAAGTTTTGGTTTGCATCACCTTGAGTAGGCCCCACGTTAATGAAAGTTGTGTGGTACAAACAAAAGAGATGCAATATATTTGACAAAACGATTTTGGTTTGAAAATTGCTTTTGTCTGTAGGAAAGAAACTTTGTAAAGTAAAATTATGTTTGGGAAAGATGTCATTTAGTGATTAGTAGAGGTCGGCAGAAAACAATTTTGTTTTCTGGAAGTGACGTGCATGAATCGTTTCGTCTGTTTGATGGGCCATGTATGGCATTTGAAAAACATTAGACACATTTTTAGGTAATTTGACGTGCCTTTTCACCCTTTTCTATGTATGTCAAATATTCCAATTTTTTCCTTAAAATTAGTAAAGAAAAATTACCAAAAACTGTATTTAACGTATTCTTTCCTTTTTTTTTTTTTGTTTTCACTGTTGATATCTTGGTTTTATCCGATTAGTTCGGTTCGAGTACTGTGTGACTCATTTTAAGGGTTGATTTTTTCAAATACTTTTTTGTTATTCTTAGAATTTAAACTCAAAAACTCTTATTAAAGGGATCGAGTGATTCTAGTTAAAGGGATAGAGTGTCTCCACTCAACCCAAAGGGTGTGGTATGTATTTTTTCTTTATTTCCTCTGGAAGAAAAGAAACTATGTCAAACGAAAGCAATTATTCAAACTCATTTTAGGTTCAACTTTTTATCGTGAATGTGGTTAATTTTTTTTTAATACGGTTGTAAAAATATACGGATTTATGAAATTTTAAATACTAAATTATGAAAAAAAAAAATTGATCAAAAGTTATTTGTCACTCGACATCCTATAAGAATATTCATAGTATTTTTAAATCAAATAATAGCACTGAAATTCATGAATGTGTAAATATGAGGGAAAAGTTACCAAATTTAGATTGAATGCATTTAAGATGACATTACTGCACTGATAATTCAAAATTCTTACATTTTCAACTATTAAGAATATTTTATTCATCCCAAATTAACCTCAACTTTTTTAAATAAAATAAATGAAAATTTATATTTCTTTTGACTCATTTAAAATCATATATTTAAAGCTCCATAAAATATACTACATTTATTGGATCAATTAATTAGGCTACAAATTTGGGGGGAAAATAAGTTAACCTCAAAGCGCAACTATATTAAACTGACACCGGTTGGTTAATTGATTGAATATCGATACTCATTAAATAAAATTTCATGTTTAAAAAACAAACACCAAGAAAGTTTTACACTTTAAAAAGTCCAATCTGACTTTAAATTCAATATGATTACCAGATATCGATATTTTATATCAATAAAATTAGTTAAATTTGAATAATTCACTTAATTTATTACTAAACTTATATAACCTAGAATTTTTAAATGCTTTTCTAATTAGCAAGTTCAATAATAGAACTCAACTTCGGGCACTCTCAATTTTACAATCCAATCTTAAAAATGTTGAATAAGTATTAAACTATGATTTGTTATACGTTCTTTTACTATCATTATTATCTCCAATTTCTCCATTTTTAAGAAAAAACTTGTAATTTTTCTTTCTATTTTAGGGTTTTTTTTTACTAATAATAAAAAAAAAAAAAAAAAGTCATGGACATTAATATCACATGATCCAAATTTCCTATTCTGGAAAGTGGTGTTCCACTGCAGCGGATTATAGCCCTAATTCAAGTTTATCCCGCGATTAACGTTTGGACATTCTCATCCGTCCGATAACATTAAAAAGTAAATCTAAAACATCGTACCCATAGAATAACTCCACGTGTCCAATTCAGCGGAGTGTGTTATTAAAAATTCAGTTTAAAAGCATAGAGAGTGGGAAGCAACCGGCAAATCAATGATTATGGAAATGGGGGATTTTGAGAAGCAAGTGAAGGAGAGAGCGAGGGAACTGAAGGTTCTCTTCAAGAAAGGAGTGAAGATCGTCGGTGATTCTTGCAAGAAAGGATGGCACAAGGTCAGACACATCCGTCGTTGATTTCATGACTATTGTCCCAAAAACTCTCTCTCTCTCTCTCTCTCTCTCTCTAGGGTTTGATGTAAACGATATGAGTGAGTAGTTTTGATTGCTGTGTTTTGGTTAATTCACTTGGTTTGATTTAAAGATTACCTAGTTGTTCAATAGTCTTGTCTTATAATCCATTACTTTTTAACCCAAGAGTTTAGTGCTACTACATGCTTTTTAAGTTTCATTATTAACCCAAAATCATTTTGATTTGAATCAAACATATGGTTTCAAAGAATCAGAGATGGACCATATTGATCCGATTGTGAGGAATAAGAAAAGACAACCAAGCATAATAAAATTGGATGGAGGGAGAGAGACAAGCCCATCTGCGAACATAATTCAACTAAAGAAAGTGTGTTAAGATTTGTCATTAAAATTACATGTTCGTGAACAAATAATTTATGTATTTTTGGAGTTTTAATAATGGAATCTGATGTTATATGGCCCAAGGCTCCTTACCAAAAGGATCAGAATTTTATCATGAGCCCGTTAAGCCAGACTCATCAAACCAAATCCACCCAAAGCTCCCATTCTCTTCCCTCCATCACTGCGCCTGCTCGTCCATCTTCCTCTGATGCCGTTGCTCAACCCACTCCTTCTATTGCTGATCTTCTTGCCTCTCCACAAACTGCCTTTGCTGATGAAGTGGTTGTTGAAGATGCATCTAACTGAGTCACGTGACAGTCTCTCTATCTTTTGTTGATGTTTAAATTTCTTCTGTTGTTGTTTCAAAACAGATTGTGTGTCGTGTGTGGCTCTATGAATGTGTTTATGAAACTTAGTTCACTGTCAGGAAAAAAGACTTTCAGCGACAGAAAAATTTATCGCTAAAAATCTATTTTCCGTCTGTGAAGGGTATCAACGACAGATGAATAACGGAAAAATCAATCATTAATTATCAGCGATAGAAAAAAATCCGTCACTGATTGAAAAAAAAGAAAAAAATTTTTTAAAAAAATCAGCGACGGATTTGAGATTCGTCGTTAATTTTTGATATTTTTTAAAACTAATATCAATAACGGATTAATGATAAAAAAATCCGTCACTAATTATCGACGACGAAAAAAAATCCGTCGTTAATTTTTGATATTTTTTTTAAAAAGAAATGAGCTCACACGGAAATCTTTAATTCTTTGAAAATTCCCTCCATATGCTGGTGACCTTAGAACCTGACTCAAGGAAATTATCACAATGCCTCCACCACCGGACCAAGTCGGCATCTTTATCAGGATTCTTTTTTTTTTCTTACTTATTATTTATCACATATTTTTTAATAATAATAAATTAATAATTAATAATAATAAATTATAATTTATTATAAAATAATAAAAATTTTAAAATAATAAAATAATATTATTCTTCTACAAAACAAAATAAAAAATAAAAAGAATTATTAATTAATAAAAATTATTAATTAAAAAAATTAAAAAAAATCCATCGCTATTAGCGACGGAATTTTTTTCGTCGGTAATTTTCCGTCGCTGAATGTCTATTTTCTAAATTAGTTAATTTCTTTTTTACTTTTTTATTCTTGAAATAAAGTTAAAAATTAAAAATTAATGGTTATATTTGAAATTTTGTATAATTTAAATAAAGATATTAATGGAATAAAAATAATTATGTGATGATATAAATGGAATAAAAAATATAAATTTTCAAAAAATATGAAGTATTAAAAAAATGAGAAGTAAAAGCTCCTCCCAAGAGTTTTTACTTAAAAACTATTTTTAAAATTTTTCTTCGTGATAAAAAACCTTTTTTTTTAAGAGTTTTTAAAAATTTTTGTTTGATAGGGGGTTCTCCTTATAAGAAGAAGAAAAACCGAAAAAAAGTCATACCAAACGGTCACTTCGTCTGTTCTGTTTTCTTTTGTCCTTGTACTTCCCTTCCCTTTTTCAACTCTTACGTTCTGTTTTTGTTTTCCACAAATTGAAAATGTATCGTGCAATCTATTCATTTCTTTCTATATAGTATTTCATAATAAAATAAAATAAAAAAAACTTAGCATAACTAAAAATTTTTCTATAAAATATTTTGCATAACACATAATATTTATGTCAAGGGATTTGATATAAAGATGATAAACAAACAGAAGATTATACAAAAATATGCCGACAAATGGGAGGACATAAAAATTATCGATAATTGATTTGAAAATCAATAATATATATTGCGTTTCTTTAATTTTCTAATAACTACACATTTTAATTATAAAATATAAAAAATTTTGTTAAAAAATACTGACATATTTTAGATTATCAACCCCCGCTCCTTTTATTCCTATGTTTCAATTTTGAAATTGACAATAAATGAATTTTCTCTAAATGACTAATAATTAATATTTGCAGATATTTATAAATGTAAAATAAACCTCGTCTCGCACGTTGTCCAACTAGGTTAATTAGAACCGATTAATGTGTAATCGAACGACCGACTTGGATCATAGTCCTTTTAGTCAAGTAATTTTTACGTAGCATCTTGAAACCGACAAATTCGAATATTCCGCAATCCTACGTCTCAACCTTATCTCTTTTAACTTCCAACATCCCTCCTTCATCGTCCAGTCACGTGTACCCTTTCTTCCCCTTAATCCAATGCTGATCACTAAGAACCCCGCCACCTTACCCTGCTCCGTCACACACACAAATACGACATCGTTCCTTCATATCGGGCAAGTTCAGGCCTTGTTTCTCTCTCTTCTCTCTCTCTCTCTCTCTCTCATCCTCTTTTTCGGATATCACCCTCTCACTTTCACTGTCTCTCTCTCACGATTTGTTTTTCATCTGAAAGCAAATGGAGATGTCTATGGCGGAAAGAAGTATGTTGAGTGTAGTTTCTAGGGTTTTGATGGCATGTGAAAGTGGAGATCAACGTGGCTTGCCGTCTCTACCGAAGCAGCGTATAACCAGTGGTCGACGAATATTGGAGTGTACTAAATCGTTCGTCTCTCTCTCTTAGGGTTTTTTATTATCGAATTTGAATTTCTAGGGCTTGGAGTGTATAACCAGCGTATACCGAGGCAGTTTGAATTTCTGTTTTCTTTCCATTCAAGTTCATATTTCTAGAATTTGAAGTCAAAATGAAGAGCAACAAGAATGAAAGCAAAAGTTTGGCTCTTGTTTGGCTAGTTTCTTGAACATTAATGTTGTTAGTTGATTTACGTGATATTCGTTTTTTGGGGTAAATGTTCGATTGGCGGGAAAACGTCTGGATATGAATTCTTGATTTTTAGGGTTTTCGTGGAATTTAAGAATTTTGGATTGCTGCGCCGTGATTTCAGATAATTTCTTGTTGGTAATTTGTTATGGCGGAAAAGATTCAAGATATCTAGGGTTTCCCCAAAAAAAAATCAATTTGGGGTGGTGAGATTGAAGAATTTCAGTGTTTCTCCAAACATTGGGCAATTTGGGCTGGTGACTTGTGATTTGGGGTTTTGTTCTTGTTTGTGGTGATTGGTTCTTGGGACTTTAGTGCGTTAAAATCAGAATGAGGGCAGGAAGAAGTGGTTTGGAGTTAGGTTTTCCGAAGGTTAATGCTTCTAGTTTGAAGGAACAAGCAGCAAAAGTAACACTTCGAAATGTGAGAGCAAAGGGGCATACATATGTGGATTTGAGAGAAGATGGGAAGCGATTTGTTTTCTTCTGTACTTTATGTCTTGCGCCATGTTACAGTGATGCGGTGTTGTTTGATCATCTCAAAGGCAATCTTCACGCTGAAAGGTCGGCTACTGCAAAAATTACTTTAATGGGTGCCAATCCGTGGCCTTTCAATGATGGTATGGTTTTCTTTTATGTGCAACCCGAAGAATATGAGCCATTGCCCGCAACAAATACGGGTAGTAGGTTTAGGTTGTTAAATGCTTCTGATAATGAAGGTAATCTTTCTATGAGTACTGGTGATCAGTTTCTACAATCGAGTGGTAATGGTCACGTTGGACATGGAGTGCTGGGTTATAACAAGGAGCCAGTCAGTGTAGATTATTATAAAGAATTTGGTGTCTGCTCTACAAGTGTGAATATGAATGTTGATTGTGGCGTTGACCATCTTTTGATTCCGGGTGTTCTCATTGAGGAAATCTCGGATTTAGTAGTGAAGTTCATGGGCTTTGGACAAATTGGCGCAAAATTTTGTTTGGAAAGAGGGTCTTTGGATGAGATCACGAAAATATGGTGCGAGTGGTTGGGCACAAAAGATCGCAATGGTCGGGATATGATTACAGTTCCAGAGCATGATTTTGCTGTTGTTAATTTCAGTTATAGCTACGCCTTAGCTAGAAAAGGACTGTTTGATGACATAAAGTGTCTACTCTCATCTAGTTTTTGTTATGAGAATGAGGATATGGAGGCCTCCATAAAAAAAGTAGAAAGTCATTTTCTGATCCTGAGGACATCGGTACTTCTTTCAGTAATCAATATGATTCAGGTGGAGAAGATTCTTCAAATGTTTCAATTTCAAGATCCCTTGTAGATGGATATGATTTTATGCTTCTGGATACCAGATTAATATCAAGTAAGAAAATAAGGCGTGAGGTTAGGAAGCAACAACGTGCAGCATCTGAAAGAATGTGTATCATCTGTCAACATAAAATTCTCCCAGGGAAAGATGCCGCAGCACTTCTCAACTTGAAGACTGGAAGACTGGCTTGCATGTGTAGAAACGTTCATGGGGTACAAATCTCCAAACAATTTTGTCACTTTTCCTTCAACCGTCATATTGGTGCTCATATGCACCATGCTGAGGTATATTTGCTTTTCTCACTTACTCATCTACTTGATGTGCAGGCATTTCATGTATACCATACGTCTTGCCTTCTCCACTGGATGCTCCTGTCGGAATTTGAAATGTACAAAAATCAATTCCCTTCTAATGAGGTGCAGAACTCTAAGAGTGGTGAAAATGACAAATCCAATGGAAAGAAAAAGCAAGGAACAGAGATGGAGATTCGTTCCAAAATAACCCACTTATTCTGCCCCGAATGCCAGGGTACTGGAATGGTACTTAAGGAAGGAGAGGAGCTGGAGAAACCTTCTATTGATCTTTCTGAGGTTTGAATGGCCATTGTCTTTCCTTTTTTAGATTGATGGTATCCACTCTTTTTGGTGAAAACGCATATGAGATTTAGATATTCATTTAAGTTCCTTCTATTGTTTTAGATTTTTAAATACAAGATTAAAGCATGTGAGGCGCGAAAAGCATGGATGAAAAACCCTGAGATCTTGGATCATTGCTCAATTGGGTTGAATATTCCTCGCCAGTCCAAAGAAACAGTTCAGGTCTGAGAAAAAGCAAACCTCTCTCAATATATGTTTTATTCTTTTGCTTGCCTTACGTGAAGAGTTTGTGACAGAAGCAAACCTCTGCCAACTTGTTATTGCAGGAGAAGGTTTCGAAACTGAAATTGATTCGCTTCTATAGGGCTGATGTATAAGTTGGAGATACCAACTTCGCTGGAATTAGACTAGTCACTCTTGTACATTGCAGTAAGAAGTCAATCAGTGCTTAGTACATGCTGTGGTTGAGCTGAACTAGTTGTCTAGTTTACAAAAGCTGTACCAACATTGCTAGGTGTAGCACACATTTGTTCTTTTGTCCATATGGTAGTGTACAACCATGTAGATCCTGTTGTCTGACACAGGTGCATATTAGTTCATGTTGCTAAATATAAGGTTGGACCAATGACATGACACTGCAGATCCACATCACGTCTATGTCTTCTTTATCCATATGGTTTCCTCGGTTCACTTCCAATGTATGACAAGTTCTCATGCGGACTTCCAACCAACTTGTTCCTTTGTCTTTTCCTGGGAATGGGATCTTCTACCCATTATGATGTTTAATGAATCACTGCTAGATTTCTTTGATAGCATCTGGGCTTATATCGCGGAGAATGGCAGCACAAGCATTCTTGTTATACAGAGAGCTTCTCTTCCCTACCTCTTGGACTTGGCTTTTGGGATTCAGACTCTACCAGGAGGACATTGGTCCAGTTGAATTAGCTTAAACACTTTTCCACTGTAATGTTTGCGCAAGTCTGCGGTGCAGTAATAGTGCAATATTGAGGTTTCTATATCTGTGGTTTTATTTCTTGCACCTTTGAGGAGGAGTTCGCGGTTGCTTGACTGCCCTTAACTTGGGGGGCAAGTGTTCATTAAAATTGTCAAACCCAAGTGGTATCTGGACAAATAATCTTTATCGATTTATATGCGAAACAGATACGATAGTAATCTCTGGCCTTAGTTCTTTCTGTAAACTCAAAAATTAGGTGGTGCATTTTGAAATAGCAGCGCTGAATTTAGAGTAATCATAAATTTCCTGCATCTGCCAGCTGCGTATGCATCACATATGGTCAGACTCATTCTTCCTGGGTTTTTACAGGTTACGCCAAACTAGAACAGTGACTCCCCTGGATTAATCCCTAGTTTGCTCAATCCAAAAATGTAGGTTTTCACAAACATCTTCCATGCTATTTAGTATTTTATTAACTATGCTTCACCGTATCAACGGATAATCGGTGTAGCAGGGTATTAAGTTTTTTAATCAAATCTCAAGTTCAAAATTTGAAAATAAAAAATACTATGCTAGAAAGTCGTCCCCTTTAGGGTCTCTATAGACGTTTGCTCCGGGCTCTAGATACCTGTGATTTAAAAAAAAAAAAAAAAACCCACTATGCTTCACCATTGGCAAGCAGTTTTGGCATCTTATGTTTATCGCCTCTGTGTTAGGAATCCGTCTTGAGTTTTGCATTACGGATAGCATCTGTCTCTTTTCCTTAAATCAGATTCCTTGATGATCAAAATTTAGTTTTAGATATACCAATGCTAGCCAAACTAAACGAACCCACCTTAATGATCCCTTCCATTTAGCCAAATTTGCTAATTCATCGGGTTGGGTTTATTCGAACCCACCTTAATCTCTAGGGTTCGGATCTGTTGATTTGAATAAACTAGATCAGCTTGCTAACTTGCTAAACGAGTCGAGTTTGAACAGATCTTTAGTTTTTGGGTCGATCTGTTTGTTTTAAAAATGAATGAGTTTAAACACTCCATCTTATTCATTTGCTGCATGTTGTGAGCCAGAGTTCACTGAAGTTAGGTTCGCAGAGTTGGTGAATTAGAAATGAGATTGACTTGGAATGAGTTCTCCGTCCCTTGGGGGACATCCGATTAAAAAAATCTAGGCTAAGACCAATACCCGCCATCCATACCAATCTTGGTGAGCATATGGACAAATGGAAGCCTTAAGCTTTATCTTATGATCCTCAGAAGAATATTGCTCGACATTCTATGGATGTACCTCATTCTTAGGTTTCTTTCTCATTTTCATAATCCCAATTATTTCATTTTGTCAAAAGCAAGCGACCTTGACTTTGTATGTTATAAGTATTAGGTTGGACTTTGCTGTGTGATTTATAATATTACAAGGTCAAACGAATGCAATAATACTATCCTAAGCATTAGCAGATGGGCGAAGGTCAACTCTTTCGCTTGCTGGAATGAAAAGCCATATATGTCACCCACGACTTGCCCTTTAGGCTACTTTGCACCGAAATGGAAAATGAAGAAATAAAAATGGATATAAAATGATACGGATACTTTATAAGAATATAAAAAACAAAAATATAGATAAACGCGTAAATATGAAAAATATAATATTTTTATATAAATATTAATTATTTTATAGAAGTAATAGAATAATAATATTTTATAATAAAAATTTAAAATGATCAAATATATGATTATTAATCATAAAATAAATAATATAAAAAAAAAAAAAAAAGGTTAGCGTTGAGAACAGGTACCCAAAATCTCAAGGCTTTCCAATGTTTCGGAAGAACAACTATGGCCGGCATATTTTTCAGGATTTTTTTTTTTTTTTGGAAGTGATTTTACTTTTTCCAATCTTCTCTTGCTTGCCGGCATGGCCTTATCTCACAAAATATTTAATATAAATGTCTAATGTTTGACATTTCTAAGTCTTGACACATATTTTATTTGCATACTTCCATGTTCTCAAAAATCTCAGTTGAGGGCAGCAAAGAAGCAAAGCAACAAGTCATTACTAGCCGGCCCACATTTCATCCTCCCTTTTCATTTCTCTATATAATCCTCACACCTAACCTTTCATTTTTCTCATCGATGAAACCAAAAACAAACAAAACAATGGGGTGTTTTCATAATCAAACCAAAAGTCTCTTATGCTTCTTTCTTGTTGTCTTCATCGTCGTCTCTCTTGTGATCAGTTCTCAGGCTCGACCCTTGCCACCTGCAGCTGCGGATTCAGTAACCCCCACAAGCAACGGCTTTTGGGACATGAAGTTTGTGAGACAGTTTGCTGCAATGCTTCCAAAGGCTTCACCAGTGCCTCCTTCAGGACCAAGTCCCAGCATAAACTGAGCTCATCACACTCTTCATACACTACTTATTTACAAATAGCAAACACATGACTCTCGACAATAGGTTTATATGCAAAACCCCTTCTAGGGGTTTTTCTTTTTCCAGAATATTTACCCAGTATTTAATACAACTGAGTTGTATTCATTTATTCGTTTTTTCTTTTTTGGATTTTTTCCAAGCGGAAAAATGTTGTTCAAGACCATATATACTCCTCTCTCATATTGGAATAAAACAAACTAGTTTTTCTGCTTAAAGATTGTCTTCTTAAATGTTGCCCTAATCCCTATCTAGGTTGGATCCGATGATGGATGATTTTTGTCGGTATTGCAGCTAAACAACCAAATTATGTTAATTTTTTTTCATACCGATCCGTATTCAGAATTATATTTCGAATAATTCAAATCTAGAGTTTGTCCGATTTATTTTAAGAAACAACTCTCTTAACGTAATATTTTTCATTCTCAAATATCGAATTCAATATTTATTTAAATAATTTAATATTCTTATCTATCAAATCGATCGCTAAATGATAAATTATGTTAACTTTGATAATGCAAAGCACGCGGAACCCAATTTTTTTTTTTTTTAATAATGTAGTTTTCAATAATATAAAGTCCTTCCGATGCATACATTGCACTTCTCAAGCTGTTTGGATGGTGCATTAATTAATTATTTATTTAGAAATCAAGCGTGTGTGCTGATGGGTTTTGCATAGACCTTGTCATCAAGTGTGTTCGAGTTTAAGTCAACCAATTTAGATGTGAAAGATTCGGAAATCCAAACAAATGTGCTGAAACCAGACTAAACCAAACCAGGTTAAGGGAAGTGATCCAACAAGTGTGATCGGGTAGCACAAAGGTTGCTTCTCAGGCCAAAGATATTATTATACCTTAGCCTTCAATTCTAAAGTGAGATCAAATCAAAACCAAACCTTATTGAATTGAATTAAAATTTTGAAAATGGTTTTAGTTCGATTTTGAAAATGAAAAACCGATTAACTAGTTTTGATTTGGTTCCTCATTTTTATTTCCAAAATTAGAATCAAAATCTTAAAAAAAAATAATAATTTATTTTAATTATTTAATTAGATAAATAATTTACATATTAGTTATGCATGTATAAAATCCAATAGTCGATATATATGACTTGTACATACAATCAAGTTGTTGGTACAGTTATAGTTATATTAACTTAAAGTAAATAGTTCATAATTAACCGATAAAACTGGGTACTTTATCAAAATTTAAACTATAAATTGTGAATTTTTTAATTGTCAGAGATGATTTATTTTGATTATCAAACAATGTTCAACTTTGGACAAGTTTTAGATTCAATAGTAAGTAGTATAAATGACAAGCACTAAAGACGACCAAAAACTATATATTTATATAGTACTTAATTACTTAAAGTGTATTAAGAATGGAAATTAGTATTCTATAACTAGACTAGTTTTATGTACTCTTGATTCTGAGTGTATGTGAATGAAACTGTGAAGTCAAAATTATATATTTTCACGTATTATGAGTAAAATTCTTTATGACTCAAGAATGTTGTACTCTGGACATATGATATTGATTAATTGGAATAGGTATATACAATAGAGAATCTATACTAATTGTGTCAAAAATCGCTATCTTGAATCATGTTAGTCAACTATATAGAAACTGAATTCGATAATATGATTTTGTATTATATCAAATATTTCTAAAATTTATCAAAGAGTTATCGGAAACAAATTGAACATTTTGGATATCTCTATTACGGACTAAGAACTTGGTATTAAATAATTGAAGAGATAATATTATATTTATTTATTTATTTTGTCAGTCCTTAATTACCGGTGTACTGTAAAGGGGCAATATATAAAAACACGTGCAAGTCAAGGATAAAGTAATATATGTTTATTTATTGATTTCTATAAATAATGTGATATTTATTTTGGGAACTTAAGTCTAATTATTAGTAGAATTAAAATTTTTTTTAATACAACTGCTAGATTAGTTGATTGCAATAATTATTTTGAAATTAAAATAAATATATCATAGGTCATTTCTCTACTTTAAAAACTTAATTGGTATTTACTATTTATTCGTGTGGAATTATCTTTATATTAAGTTTGATGGGAAATGAAGAATTATTATAGAGAGAGAAGTTTAGGGATGGGTTGTAATTTTTAAAAATTTAAAAGGTCGTTCTGTAATTTCAAAAACGATTTTAAATTTCGAAAACAAATTTGTTTTATAATTTTCAAAATTACTTATCCTATTTTATAATCTCAAAATTTATTAGGTTTTATAAAATTTAAAATAAACATGACAACTGGTTTATAATTTTGAAAAATATAAGTTGGTTTTATTTTATTTTTTATTTAAATTCTTTAATTAAAAAACACTCGTTTTCTATACATTGGTTAATCTTCAAAACCAATTAAAATACAAAATGAAAAAGAAAATTCTCTATACACTAAAATCAGATTCTGCCTACACACCAAAACCCCATTTGGAGATTATACAATAGTTTGAATTAGGAAATAGAGGAGAAAATCTAAGTGTGAGGTATTCTATGTAGATATGGGTATCTGAAAAAATTAATCAAAAATTTAAAATTAATGACCTCTCCATTCTATTTTTTGCTATTTATCTTCAAAAATCGTATTTTATTGTATTGCTTTTCACTCGTCATTGCATATTTTGATGTTATGAATGTAATAGATCCAATATATTTGTTAATGACTTTCAGTTCAAGTGGTACCAATCCCCCTCTTCTTATAATGGGGTCGGGTTCAAATCTCACTATAAAAAAAAAAAAAAAAGATCCAACATATTTGTTGTAGGAGAAAAACAAAGTTGGGGATAAAATTCACTTTCATAAATAAATTTTTCACCTTTAAGAAATTTTTATGAATAATTTTCATTTATTTCTCATTTTTTTTAGAAAAAGAGAATGAAAGAAGAAAAAAAGTTGTCCTATAACATATATATACATACATATATATTATATTATTTTTTTTGAAGCATTTCTCTTCCATTTACTTTACCTAATTAAGCTATATTATGGTATCTTCGTTGCTAAGGGAAAAGGGTTATTTGTGTAACATAAATAAAAAACCTAAGAATTTAGAAGAGTGAACATAGTCACAGAATTGATCTAAATCATATTCCAATTTACAAATTTTAGAGTATAATTCGGATTATTTTTTGTAAATTTTAAATTTTAAATTCATAAATTGTATTTATTTGAATTCGTAAATTCTATGTTGTCAGAGTAGGTGATTTTACGGCTTAGAATTCATAATTCGTAGGGATATAATTTATAAATAAGATTTGTCTACTCAAAATTATTAAAAGGGTATTTATTTAAAGGGTATAAATATTCAGAATCAGAATGATATTTATATAAATTATTTGGTTTAACGAAATAGGGATGAAGAATTGAAAATGATACCCTTTGATAATACTACGGGTTTCGGCCGAAACCCACGCTTGAAACCCAACAAGTGATTTCCACTTCTCTCCTGTCCGTTTCTCTCTGAGCGCCTCTTTACCTCTACACTCTCTCTCTCTCTCTCTCTCTCTCTCTCTCTCTCTCTCGTCTTTCTTGTTCTTGGTTTTCCAAGGGGGGACAAACCAGATCGATCAGCAATGGGTTTTTCAGATCGTCAAAAGGCGTTGTTTTTCTTATTTTTCCGGCCAGAATTTCGCCGTCGGGTGACCGGAGATTCATGGGTCGATCTGGGTTTTGACCTGAGATTCCTCTGATTTGTTAAAAACTCCTCTCTCTCTCTCTCTCTCTTCGATTTGATTTTCTCGTCGAATCGGCTGCTTTCTTTCTGGGATTTGGCATTAGGGATTAGTCTCCGGAAATCTTCCTTGCCAGATTTCTGGGATTTGACTGGGCGCGATTTGATTTGGGTCAAAGATGTTTTTGTTTGATTGGTTTTTTGGAATTCTTGCACCTCTCAGATTGTGGCAAAATGTGGCTAAGCGGCCGTTTGTTAGGATTTTTTTTTTTTTTTTTTTTTTGGACTTTTCTTCTCCTCCAAAGATGAAGTAAAAATTAATAATTTTTAAAATTAAGTAACCGTTTAATTGAGTTTTTTTTTTTTTTTTTTTTTTTTTTTTACTTTTCTTCTCTTACAAGAAAAAGTTGCTGTTAAATAATATTTTTTTAAAATTCTTAAAAAAATAAACCTTTTTTATGAAGAAAAAATTAAAAAATAGATTTTTGAAAAAAACTTTTAGGATTTTTTTCTTCCTTTTTTTTTTAGTGCTCTAATTTGTCAAAAATTTGTATTTATTTAATCCATTTATATCTTTACATAATTATTTTTATTTCATTTGTATTCCCATTTAAATGAAACAAAATTTCAAATATGATCATTAAATTTTAACTTTTAACTTTTAACTTTACTTCAAAAATAAAAAAGTAAAAATATAATTAATTTTTAATTTTTAATTTTATTTTAAAAGTAAAACGATCCAAACAACTTTTAATTTTTTTCAAAATAAATTAATTTTTATTTTTCCTTTTAACTAAAAAAACTTAAAATACTCAATGGAGCTGTAGTTGATTGTGTACTAGCATTTAAAATCAAATCCATTCCAAAATAAAAAATAGACAATATTTATAGTTTTAATTTTAAAAAATAAAATATTAATTTTAAAATATTTTTTATCAAAACCAAATATCAACAATATAATCATATCTATTCCAAAATTTAAACCAAAAATTGATATTGAAATTCGATTCTGATTCTGATTCTGATTCTTAATATATTTGATTTCAATTCAAATTATGATTTTTAAGTGCGAACCAAACGCTACCAAAGTTATCAACTTATTTTGTTTGTAACAAGTCATAAAATAAAGGATACATCAGTAAATTTGTAATTTATAATTACACATTAAAAAAATCAAAGAATAATTAATGAGGAAAGTGATTGTTGGTTGCCGGTTGCCGGTTGCCGGTTGCATGCTGTGTCAAGGCTTTCTCATCCTCATCCCCACTCAAACACTCTCCAAAGTCTCCGCTCCACCAAATTTCTCAAGTCAAGACCCCAGACTTCACAAATCTTCACCCAATTTATAAGATTGATATCTTCACTCAAGTTATAAGATTGATATCTCCACCCAAGTGATAAGATTGACGGTCTTTTATGCTGCAAACTATAACCTCCCAAAGATAATTTATACAAATTAATTTATGTATTTTTTTCCTAAATTTTCATGAAAATTATCAAATCTATTTTGTTTATTAGTTGTCAATTTTAACTTTCAAATATGTATTTTTTGTTGGGGTTTTCTCTTTGTAAAAAAATTTTTTTCCCATAAGTTTTTATCTTTATTAACTTTATTAAACTTTATTTTTTAATACTGTTTAGGCAAAAATGCATAACAATCCATCTAAAAAAATATTTTGAAGTGAAGGTTTTTCTTCTAATAATATTTTGGACTATGATATGCATGCATCTATGCTTTTGAGAAAGTATGTGACTATAATCGGAGAAAAGATTGAAAAAAAAAATGGGTATTTAATTTTGGGTGCAGAGGTGATCCTTTTACAGGGACATGAGTACGTGACTACAGTCTGGTGTTCTCCAAATAACTGGAGAAAACAAAGAATGTTGCTACAATCTGGTGTTCTATTAATGTAATACACCACAGTCTGGTGTTTTATTAATGAAATACTCTCACCACACTTTGGAAGGTTGTGTATCTTTACGAATCGAATCGCTTTTCTTATAGACTTAACATGATTTGTTATTTGTTTGGAGTCTAAAGCGGTCCTCCTTGGACTTAATCATTTCTAATATATAAGCAAAATGATTTTAACTTTCTTATTTGAAATTGTTCTTTTTCTTTTTTATTTTTTGGTCTTCTGGAGAGTATTCGGAATTTTACTCCTACTAATATCAGCCGAGTTGCTGTTGGATCACAATCGGGAGGGAGCTCTCCTAATTTCGTTTTTGTCACTACCAAGATTAGAATCCCGGTTGTTGGTGTAAGATATTAATGTCCTTCTTACTAGATCAACGATGCGTTGGTATATTTGAAATTGATCTGTAACATCTAATTGGTGCCTTCCAGATGCCTTCATATTCTTCCATTCATGTAAGCTTGTGCAGCCATCACGAGTGCACGTGGATGGTTTTGTTGCATTACTCGGGCATTCAAGTGCATCCGGTTTCGTAGGTTATGCATATTAATCTCTTTGTATTGTGTGACGCCAATAAGGAAATAATATCCTTCTCGGCCCTGGTCCCTACACTTTCAGTGAAAGCAATCTTTCACGCCTTCTATACATAAGAGGTGCTTATCAATAATGCTAGACAATCTGTTCCACATCTCCTGAACTATGTAACGATGTAAAATGAATTTGTCTCTTGATTCATTTATCTTGCAACACATGAAGCACTAAATTTCGACCTGGTCATATTGGTTTGAGTGGAGATACAGCCTTACCTCTGTGGGGGAGCCTATGCTACTGGTACCATCATTCGGTAAGTGGTTTTTCTCCTAAAAAATAGTTTTATCCTTAAAAATTGTAATTCTATACTGGTGTGGCTCTATCATGTATACCTTATTTTGATTCTTGTAAATGTTTTAAGTTAATTGTACTAGCCAACATATGATTAGAACTTGGTTCCTTGACACTTACTCATAATCCCTGGGTTCGTATATTGATCTACGTTCTTTCAATTTTTAGATATCTGAGTGGATGAGTGAGAGGAGGAACTTTAAACTATCACCTGGTGCTTCTATCTCTGCATGCTGCTTTGATCTCAAAATTGATCTCAAAAGTTCATGGCTTAGAAGCAGCAGAGAATTATTTCAATGACATCCCTGATGAATTATGAAACTTCCAGGTCTACGGTGCTCTTTTAAATTGTTATTTCAACAACAATTCCTTGGAGGAAGCAGAGGCCCTCATGCAAAAGTTCATGAAGTAGGGACTTTGAGGAACACACTTCCTTACAATGTCATGCTAAAACTCTCATAAGATGGGAAAGTATGATAAGATAGACAATCTCATGCAACTACTGAAAGATGGAGGAATCCAGGGGGATCAATAAATATTGAATATGCGGTTAAATGCGTAGGCCGATACTCCAGACACAGGGGCAAAGGAAAGCTGCTGATGGAAATGGAAGGTGATGTGCCATTTCTCATGACCTGGAATCCTTATGCCATTGCAGCAAGGGGATACACAAACGCTGGCCTAAGAGACAATAGCTTCTAGGAAATCAGTACATTGGATATTTGGTAAATCAAAAGGTTTGCTTATGAAATGCTTCTATCTCTGCATGCTGCTTTGGGAAACAAAAACGAGGCTTACCATATATGGAATAAATACAAAGAGATGGGTAAAACCTACAAGTTGGGCTACCTTGTTAAAATTAGCTCTCTCATGAAGTTAGATGACACTGAAGGTGCTGAGAAACTCTTGTGGAGTGGGAATATGTATATACATTATATGACTCTCGGGTTCCTCACTTAATGGTAACAGGTTATTGCAAGAAGGGTCTTCTGCAGAAAGCTGAAGCATTCATAGACACTCTCATACAGAGTGGTAAGCGGCCTAATTCAGGCACTTGGGACCGTCAAACAGCTGGCTATTGTCAAACAGATCCGACGGATAAGGCTGTGAATACACTGAAGAAAGCAATCTTGTAGAATCATTGTTCTCGGTGGAAGCCAAGAAAACTTGATTTGAGTTCTTGTTTAAAATACTTGAAATAAAAGGGGGATGTGAAATCAGCTGAAGATATCTTAGGATCTCTTAAATAAAGGTGAAATTTACCAACCGAAACTTATGACAGTTTAATAAATTACATTAATAATGAGGGTGCGGGAGTAGGCCCATTTGAACAGATGGGTGGGAGTGATCAGGATCCTGATGAAGGATTTCATGAAAACATTGATTACAAAAGAAGAGGGTGCTAATTTATGCCAGACCTATTGAAGGTTCTTTGCCGTTCAATCATCCTGTAATCTGTCTGTTACATGTCCACTGACACCCTTCCAGCTCCCATTACCATGTGAGTCTAAGTTATAGTTAGAATATTGACCCTCACATCTAGCCTATTATTTAGCCTAATAATCTGTCTTGTATTTAGTCAAATTATCAATCATGTATATAGCCATGCATTGTATGCATATACACTTTTATAATCTTTTATATATAGTGGAATGTAATTATTCAAAATAAGAATGGAATTTATTCTTTCAATAAACCCGCTTTTAACAGTTATCTAATACATTATTATTGCAGAAAACCCCACTACCGCAGGAGGGAAGTCATATATATGGGCTTCTTTGCCTCGCCATATTCCATCGGATACATGGATGCTGCTTGTGATGATTCCAGGTCCGAGTGCCTTAGTCAGAGAGAGTAATCTAACATTACGATATTACTGGTAATATGTTTTGACTATTTTATGAGCGTGTAGTATGCCATTCAGTACTAGGTTCTTTCCTACTCTTGACTATTGTAAGTTGTGGCATTCAGCACAGAGAAGAATCTCTCACTGCACTCTGCTATTGTGACATTTCTTCTTATCTAAACATGCAAAAATTATGGTGCTAGGATTGCTAGCAGGACTCATTCGGCTTACCTGATGCAACTCATTGCAGCTTCCTGTATTTCTGCCAAAATTTCATTAAATCCATATTCTTTGTTGTTGGACAACTACATATGAAACACTACAGGCGGTTCAAAACCCCTGATTTCTAGAGTTGATATTGAGACTGCTGTTGGTTTACATATATTGCAGAGACTGCTTGTAGTGGCAACGTTGTTAATATTAAATATTTATCGGACCTTGCTTAAAAACAACTTACTGAATTGAGTAATTATCGAGTAATTGATAAATGGTAATTTCATCTAATATAATTCTTTATATTTGATGCAGTAAAATAAAAAATCTGAAAATCAATGAGATAAATGCTGGTTCTTTTGTTAGGTGGGCATCAGTGTCTCCGATTCTTTCTCCTAAGCTTAAAGCATTGGCAGCCTTTTTTTCCCTCCATCAAAAAAGATGGCCATACACATCATGTCTCTTGCTCGGACCCACTTCTAGTTCATGCATGACAATGACCATGACCATATTTCTTCCGGAGAAAACAAAGGGCAGGTTTGACTATATTACTCAAGATTCATGCACTGGTTCCCAACCTTTGTATACCATGAGTGAGATGGCATTATATCAATTCCAAGATAAAATTTGTGGTGCCAAACCTAACTCCTCCAAAACCTTTGTTATGAAATTGTGGGCATGAACAGCGACCTTTAACTCCAGTGGTATCAAAGGCTGTTTTCTTGAGTTAAGATTTGGAGTTCGAATCTCGACGTTCCTTCACCCGGACACTGCTCTACTTCTTTGTAAGAAAAAAAAAAACGAAAAAAAAGAAAGTTTAGTTTGCATTTATAGCCATACTTATAATGGCAATAACTTTCTTCACTGGGCTGCCAATGCTGAAAAGCTAAATACACCTTTCGCTGAATTTGGACATCGTGTTTGTTCAAGAATGATGTTGATTTGGCGTGGTTGCTTCAGCAATACCAAACCCCACTAGCTAGTAAGGTTTGACAACTGAAAAGACCAATTTCGGCCTGTTCGCATCATTTTGCGGGAGGAAATAAAAAGCTGTCATGGGTAAAGTTAATCAAGTCCTTCCACTTGCGACTGCATAAAACCATCTACCATATATACATACATGGGGTACATTTCCATCACAAGTACCGCCGGCCATGGCAAGATGTCGACAACTGCAACTTGCCCCCATGCAAGTCCTCACCCCCAACCAAGCACTAGTTTGCTTACCCGTGTACAAAGTGCTCCCCCAACCAAACACTCTGCAAAATGAAAATGACATCCATAATCATAGCTATAATGCAAGCAGGAATGAATGCCCTTTGCTGCACAATATGCAGTATTGTTAGGATGACGGGTGAAATCACAAATTTATTTTTGATTGGACCAAGTACAGAATGTAGGGGTAGGCATAGCGGGACAAAGCCTGATAACTTTTAAGGAGCAATAAAATTTTAAAAAACTTTTTTTGATATTTTTTTTGTTAGTTTTAACAATATTTAATATTTATCGGATATTTTCCAAAAATACTATTAAAATTATGCTCTCTTGGATATTATCTCGGCTTTTAGTGGTATTTGTTCAAAATTGAGAAAAAAGATATTTCATAATTTTTAGATGGGATTAATCAAATAAAATTTAGATATTGATGAATGATAAACTATTTATTTATACCAAATATATATATATATATATATATATATATATATATTTTTTTTTTTTTCAGAATCCAGGGGCGGTGCTTGCCACTGCCCACCGGTTTGTAATGTCGGTGCTTGCCACTGCCCACCGGTTTGTAATGTTTGGGAGTAAAATGACCCCACGAGAATTATTGAAAGCTCTCATAAGCCTTCAAAACTTGCATAGCGCTGTCCCATCTCTCTCTCTCTCTCTAACTTTTCTAAATTAATAGATTTAATCTGAAAACCGTGATGATTTCAAACCATCAAGCTGTTGATGACATCAAACCCTTCATTCGATTCAACAAGAGGAGATAAATTGATTTGGAAAGAAATTAAGAGGAAGCAGAACTTTATTGACAGGCACAAGTGCTACTCATTGCTTATTAGCTAAGCCATGAGAAGAGAATGGGTTCATTAACCTGAACCCTTGATGATGATTTCCATCATTAAATCTTTTTTTCTTTGTAATTTACGGATTTATTGACTATAGTACAAGAATTCAGTTTTTTTAATGTAGTGTATTATGTGGAGTAAAAATTGATGTAGCATCCTCTTATCACAAATTGTCAATTTTATTTTCTTAATGTTAACAGTATTTGTTTGCAGAACAGAGAAGCAAAAGTCTGTTTTTAATATAAAAAAATTAAAAGAAAAGACAACAAGGTTAGCCTTATACATGCCTTGTACATGTAGCAAACATGAATTGCTCGATATAGACAAAACTTATGATTTCAACAAAGTTGAATGAGATCATCTTTCCTTCCAAAGGCTTGAAAGTTACTTGTTAAAGAAAGAAAAATCTCATCACCAAGTAAGAAAAACTGACTTGGACCACCTTCATACCCAAGTCTTTACTGACATTTGCATCTCCCCAACCCTTCTCTTCCGATCATTTTTTTTTTTCCTTATTACATAGGAATGGCAAAAATCTGTGTTCAAACGTTAAATTTCGAGGACATCTAACTGGTTAAAAACTTTTACTTAAATATCTTCCTAAAGTCGAGGTCTAATATTCAAATTCAAATTTTTATAAACACATGATTTTCACAAATCTCTTCACCAAGTAAGAAAAACCGGGCATCCGACTACTACGTTCATCTCCAAGTCTTTAGAGACGTTTGCATCCCGCCAACCCTTCTCTTTCTGTCATTATGGACAATCCATCTGCTAGAGGCCACAGTGGGGGTAAACTTGTAAGAATGACATTTTTACTATTTTATACGGATTGAATTGGATGGGATCAGATCATGGATGTCCGCTTGAGCTCTTCAACACTATCTTTGGGCGTTCATGTGAGGTCGTTTTAGGGCCCCCACGGGTATCAATACCCATGGGGTTCCCTAGACATTATGATGGGGAAAAGGCTAAAGTGATCATTCGAAAAATTGACGTTATGACAGAAATATTGTAGAATATGCCACATCTGTGGTTGTGGGTCTGGCTCTGTAAATGCAGTCTCGCACATAAAGAGAGGTGATGGTTCATTTATTGAGCTGCAACAATTGCAGAGCATTTTCTAGTGGTCCATTTGTGGACGTCCCAAGTTGTAATCACAATCCTGGCAGGTCCTGTGTTTTAGAAAATTAAATTGTGTCAACACACACCTGCAAGACTGGAACAGCTTCAATCAAAGACAAAATATTACATTATATTTTATTGAACAATTAACATTCTATTATATTCCACCTTCAAGACTCATCGGTGTATTGCACATCGCAGCACTGGATAAGCGTACTCTCCAGCCGGCCGGGTGGAATTGGCTTGTATACACGTATAGAATAATACACCAAAATGAAAAAGAAAATCTAGAAGAGGAGCAGGCATGTGATTAGACAACAGAAGAGGAAAAATGAAATTCTGCTAAGAGACCGGTCGGCCTGCATAAGATGCCTTCTAATTCTAGGGTTCGTACTCCCTGCAAGGTTGTAAGAGTTGGGATAGCTATACAAATTTGTCTCCGAGTTTCCAAACATCCTGGCATAGATCATTTCACCGAACATGCCAACCCTTGGATGAGCCATACTTCTTGTTGATCCACCGAGGCCTATCATAGGAGAATCACTGTAGTTGCTTGGGTAAGGGTAATAGAACTCCGGATCTTGGATATTGCCGTGATCAAGTTGAGCTGGATCTGAATCAGTTGTTGTTATAAGGGTGTGAATGCTACAGCCAGGACCAGAAGGCCTTCGTGGTATGACTAGACCAAGATGTTGCCCTTTGCTTTCGGAGGGTCTTGTTGTTTGGCCTCGGCCATAGAGTGGTATCAATGTTGTGTGTGAGACTTCTGCTTTGCAAACCGGGCATTGAAGCGATGGATCATTTGGGTCATCCATGGATGCCGCACCTTGAAAGTGGAGCCACTTGTAAATACAAGGCCAGCAGTAGAGATGACCGCAAAGTGTGACTACAGGGTCTTGAACCAAGTCAAGGCAGATGTTACATTCAAAACCACTGGATGAGCTGCAGTCGGAGCTAATGATATCATCCGAGGAAGATTTCCTCTTGTCTAAGAAAGACAAATCTTCTAAGCTTGACTCTTGAATGTACTGCTCTGTGTCCATTAATTCTGTCATGAATCTTCTTCTGTCAAGTCTAATCTGCAACATATATAAGAGAAACAAAAATTTATCTTTCGGAACACAAGATGCAATCGTAACAAAAAGTCTCATCTCACGATTGTTGAAAGCAATTCTTCACACGCGCGCGCGCACACACACGCAAGCTTGGACATAAATTGCTTAGTTAAAAGAGATCACTTTACATGGATAAGCATGCCCCAAAAACGAGATGACAAGCTCTAATAAAGAAGAGATGAACAAATAGGAATCACATGCTTATTGAAATCTAAAAAATATTTATGACGGAATGGAGCCAAGGGCATATGAAATAGTGGCCCTCCCATTGCAGAGACCACTGTATTGGCTGAACAATGAAATGAAAATGAATGGATAAACTAAATTAAGTACCAATTCATATTCACATTTGCAAAATAGCTCACTTGAGAGCCTATCTTATTTATTCTAATATTTGAGAATGCTAGATTTTGATAGTGATAAAAGAAATTTAAAAGAAACAAAGAAAGAGTTAAATATCAGAAGGAACTGATTCTGAAAAAGCAAAGTTCTGCAAAATATGTCGACCTGTCTTCTTCTTGTCGACCTGTCCATATAGGTCTACAAATTTTAAGAATCGTGTCGACCAATTTTAAATTCCACTATGAACATGTCGACCTATCAATAAACCTTATGGATCTAAATAAATCAAACAACACTATTTGTCTAAATAAGATTTTGTCGACAACTCCGAAAATATGTCGACCCAACATAATCACACACACACTTTGTCAACCTAAGTGAAATCTTATTAACCTGCCTTATATGTCGACCTCAACAGAACTATAAGTCGTCCTATTGACATAAGGTGGACCAATGTAAAGTGTCAAGTCCACCAATTTAGGCCTTGGGTTGACCCATTAATACACACGTCGACAAAGAACCTTTACAAAAACATAAAAAAACTCGATATGCCCGACAACTTGTCAACCCACTCTATCGTTTCCTAAGAATCACACGATAACATAGATATCGACTCTATAAGTAAGTCCATCAATTTAAAGCATCACGTCAACAATTGATTATAGGAATATGACTGTATCGGCCCTGATGATAAAATATGTCAACCTACCTTCATACGTCAACCAATTCAAATATGTATTGTCCATCAAATTATTCCAAAATGGGTTCATGTCGACCTAAAATCTCTGATATGTCGACAAAAGCTCTTAGTTCCTAACTTAGACATGTCGATGCCTAATTAAAATCATATCGACACACAAAACTATGTCGACCAATTTAAGCACACTTGTTCACCAATCTATTTTAGAACAGAACCTGATTGACCTAAGTTTTTACCGTGTCAGACATTCCCTTAACACAAAAAGGTAAAGAAGTCAACACAACACTATTCAATTCGATTGGAACATAAAATTGGTCCACCCGTCAACACAAATTGGTCGACAAAGCAAACTGATCAACCTATGACACTATCATGTTGACCTGACCAAGAAAATCCACAACACAAAATTTTGAATCCATGTCGAAATATCAATTAAACTTGTCGGCCTAAAATTGTCTGAATCTAAATTTCGAAATCAATTTGAACACAACGATCATCTCTGTCTAATTAATTTGTCTATTTCTCTTTCTATCAAATACTAACGTTTAAATGTAGCAAGATTGTCATTCTATTGGTCAAAAGGCCAGAGGGAAAATGAAATTTCGACATGAAATAAGGAACAGTTGTAGAATATTAATTATCGAATATTTAAGAGCAACGTTTGATTTCAACAACCACAACGGCTCTCTTCAACATTGCTATAAATACCAAAGAGATAAAATATGAAGCAGTTAATATTTTATTGAAAATCTGAACAATCACAAACTTATTGCATTACTACTGTGGTTTAATATTCAAACACAATGCTTTTACATTAATTTTATCCTTTTTGAGTGTAACTACCTATAAGAGCCAATTTGTTTAATCTGCGGATTTAAGCCTCATATTTTAGACCTCTCCTTCTTACTTGCACTCAGTTTTCAAAAAATCAGTGAGTGTGTTATGATCTTGGGTTTATAGGGAGAGAAAATCAATCTATATAGGGTTGAAAAATCAGTGTTTGAGAGAAACACTATAAGGTCCAACTTGAACCTCTAATCAAATTCGTCTCAATGAATTGATAGTGAAAAATCCAGAGAAGTCTGGGAGTAGACGCACATCAAATTTGATAGAACTATTATAAAAAGTTTTGTATATTCTTTATTTTTCTTTTTAAACCACTAAATACTACTTATATCATTTTCATTTTAAAATACTTAAATAACCAAAAAATTTTGAAAATATTTTTATTCAATTATTCACCCCCTCGAGTTGAATAACACTTATTCAAAATTTGATTTCCGTGGATGGTTTGAGATTTCAATTAATGCCAATAAAGAACCACTTCCAATATTTCCAGAAAGTGGTCAGGAATTAAGTTAAGATGATGCTACTTTGATCTAGATGTATGCATAACTTAAAATTGAAGACAGAAAGTCATGGTGAAAGATGGACTAGATCATGAAACTAAGTATAGCGGGAAACAGTTATACGAACTAGTTATGCTATTCCTAGGACTGAAGAACATCGGTGGCACTTCCCAATTGGTTAGAATCTCAGATGATGATGATGATAAGTCGGTGTTGCTCAATCTGATGTTCTTCAATCCTGAGGAAAAGTTTTTCCCTACACAATTGAACTGCTTTGCTCTAATCCCTAAACAAAGGCCAGAAAAGGTAAATCTGCAAAAGTAGTTCAACTGCTTTGTCTTAAGCGCCAAGTAAATGTAAACAAAAATATTAGAGAGACTTAGTGTCCAATAATTTCTATATCAGTAAAACTGACAGTGTGACAAATCTGTTAGGTAAGCGTTAGGTCCATCATAATAATTGGAGAAAAGGATGTATCACATAAATTTCTAATTACCTTCCAATACAAGCTTTACATGTTCAAACCACCAAAACCAAACTTCCAAAGTGTGGGACACCTAATTGGACCCAGCACATTAACTTTAATGAGAAACATGAACCAGCATGCGAATATCAAAGTCTTTGTTACTGGTCAATCAATAATATTTATTTTGAATTCTTAGCCCTCTGATTCATAGAAAGAAATGCAACTTTAGAACACCAAACATCCTTCAATGACATTATATTTTACCATCACTTGCGTGGTTAAACTATATATTTTGGCTCAGTCTAAGAATACATGCGTAGTTGCCATCATTCAATCTTGTCAGCAACTGCAGAATGAATTACATATGCAGTTAATTACATTAAAACTTACAAAAATATGATAAATTTTAATAACTCGGCAGTTAGGCACTGATTTCATTCATAAGGATCAAAGATTTGAAAAGGGAGAAGAAAGGAATGCTTGAAAAAGCAAAAGGACGACCGTGTAGTATAATTTCTAAAGAGTAGCGCATATGCTGGTCTTCTCTGAAAACAAAAGGTTGATTAATATCCTTATTAACAACTCCAATTATGGGATACTAGAGCTTTAGAAACCAAACAACTGAAATCCTGGTTCCCCAAAAGCATCCTATGTAAATATCAAATAGGTTGTACTGTTTAGTACCATAACAATTATGGTCCTGGATCTACATAAACATGGGCATGGACAAAAGAACATCTCTCAACTGTTAAAGCATAAAACAAGAACATTAATTGCCCGGTTGGGTAAGTTTATGCAGTCCTCCAAGACAATCCACCTATAGAATAGAATCAGCTCTTAAGTTTCACAGGTGCTTATATTCCAAAATTGTCAACTCCAAAAAAATTGAAATAAATAATAATAATAATAATAATAATAATAAGGACAAAGAAGGCTACCGCTTTCTTCCTTCAAGTGTTACTCTAAAAAAATTGATATAATTTCAAAACGCTCATTAAGTAAATCATCTCACCAAGGATTAACCCAACTAAAGATATGAGGGTTTAGTTGAGCTAATTCTATGCTGCAGCCTATGATTCAAAAGGTTGAGAATAACAAGGTCCAACCAGGGTGGTTAAAATAAGGGGACAAATATCTCAGACTAGTTCGATCCATTATTCCGCTTACTTATAATTGTAAACATTCCTTCTATTTTTTTTTTCTTTTTTTCCCCTTCTTCTTTAACATAAAATTTACACAGACAAGTAAGTTTTCTTAAAGTCTCTAGATTACTATTCAAGCAGAGAAGAAAAAGCACATGTTGGGCCGCCAAGAAAAGAACAAATAAGATTAAACTTTACTTTATTCGGAAAAAAAAAAGAAAAAAGAAAAAGCAGAAGAAAAACCCAAAAAAAAAAAAGGCTAAATATCAGATAAGCCTAAATTCGTTCACCCACCGGGTTGGGTCCGAGTGAACCCAAACAAGCATATCTCTCTGTCAGACACGCACACAAAGCAAACAATTGCAGAACTCAAGTCAAATAACCATAAAGAACAAATATATATATCATCGATCGCGGAAGTAAATCAATTCAAAGAATGGGGAATTGTACAAATTCAATAAAAATTTATGAAGTTTACTGATTCAACACACCAATAATAAATTTGCATAATTACGCATTAATTTTCCTAGGTTAGAACCCAGAGAGAGATCATATTTGAAAACAAGACTAAGAAAGAAGAAAAAAAAATCGAATTTTTTAATAAGATCTAATGAAATATATCATTTTTTCTGAAACATGGGAGATTATGAAGGATCTAGAAAGAGAAATAAAAACTGAAGACATAAAACGAGAGAATTGGAGAGAGAGAGAAAGAGAGAATTTCAAATTAGCTTACGTACCGATGATTTTGGTTAAAGAAAGACACTTGCAGTTAATAGATTAGACTTCTGAATTATGTTGGTTCTCAGAAGCTTTTGAGAGAGAGAGCTCTACAATGGCGTCGGCGTCGTCTCTGTTTACAGCAGAAGAAGAGCGACACAGTATAGAGAGAGAGATGCAATGCGAGGGAATGAGAGAGAGAGAGAGAGAGAGAGAAAAACCCGTGGCGAATATAAGTAGACCACCACCGCCACCACCAACAACAAAACTAAATTAATAACCGAGGCCCCCAGAAAAATTATCTTTTTTTTTTTATTAATTAAAAAGTAAAATAAAGTTTAGTTTGAAGAAGCAACAATCCAAACCGGATAACAGCCTTTTCCTCTTATCCCTCACCCCCGCCCCCACCCCCACCCCCACCCCCACCCCCCACCATTACCTGCACTCACTGCCCCCCACGGCTGCTGACGTGGCATTTTAGTATTTTTTAGAAAATAAATTTTTTTTAAATAATAAATTATTTGGTGATCTTAAAATATTATTTTTATTTTAATAAAAAAATTAGTATCACGGTTCCTAAATTAACCCGATAACTAATCAAACTGAATTAATCAGATTTTTAACTATGTTCTGTCAAATTAAAAATAAAATACAATTATTAGTAGCATTAAAATAATCTAATAAAATTGGCCCTTCTCCTGATTTGCCTTTTGTTCAAGCTTTCTTTTCCATCGTACTTGCCTTTTCCTTTAATGCCTTTTTTAGAGAACACGTTTTCCGTGAACCAAAAAAGGATACCTCCGTTACTTTACATACCATTATTGATTCCTGAGTTGTTACAGAGTTGGAATCAAGCTTTCACACCATCTTGCTTTACATTCATAACTCCTCATTATTTTGTTTTATTTTATTTATAATATTTTAATAAATATAAATTTATAAATAAAAATTAATTTTTTTTATAAAAGAGATTTAATAAATATAGGTCAAAATTCTAGTTGGGAGCGTCCTTTCATTCGGAGGACATTTCATAAAATGGCAACTGTTATGACGTAATATCACAGGAGAGGACTACCGTGAAATTGGAGTGTCCTTTCATCCTAAGGTTTCAAAGTTGGCAACTATTATAATATAATCTCACCCTTGCTATGCTACTACCGGCGAGACCATTTATTTATTTTTTCCTTTCTTTTTTTTTTTTTAAGAATCATGAACATACGCATACGTATGCATATTTTTTCAATTTAACGCACAATTGATTTAATAAATAAAGATAATAAACTTTTTAATTAAATTTTAAATTCAAAATTTGAAAAATAAAAAAAATTATATTAAAAAAAATTCTATAATTTGAGCCTCACAATGCTCCAAAATGTATTAATCGAATTATGATTCCGTAACAACAAAGAAATATTTTTCTAATTTTTCATTGAGTTCTTAGCAATTGGATACAGAATTACGAAAAAAAATAAAAATTATACATACAAAAAATTTAATTTTGCATGCAAAATTGACTTAATATGTATTATTTGATTCTATAACTTTTGAATATTATTTTACATATTTAATAAATACATTAATAAAAATTTAAGATTAAAAAAATTACTAACCGTGTATTTCTCGAGAAAAATAATTGGAAATAATATGGTTTTTTTTATTAATTATTGAATAATATATTACTAAATATGTTAATATCGTTACTCTAATAACATGCATCACATTATATATATATATTAATTCAATTAATAATATTTAATCTAAATAAGATAGAGCATTGCCCTGATTATAGAAAATTATTTACATTGTCTTTGAAAAAAAAAAGAAAAAGAAAAATATTAAGAAGAATGCCCAAAATTCCTCTTTTGTTTTCAGAAATTTGAACAAAAATCACCTGATGACGTGATAGGGATCTAATTCGCCTATGTTGTCTCTTATTTATATTAAATTAATTGGCCATCAGGTAGCCAAATAGATAAGCACATTTTTAATGGGCCCAAGATTTGACAAATCAATTTTTTTTTTTATTTTTTACTAATTGTAAATTATTTAATTTGAAGACTATGATCTTTTTTTTTCCCTTTTAAATATGGATAATATATTGTAACATCAAACTAGATTTATTTTTTGTCGCACGTCCTAAATATAAATATAAGAAAATATTGTACGTTTTGAAAATGTTTAGAAAATATTATTAATCTGATTTGATTTTGAGAATATATAAATTCTATATTTTTATATTTATAATATTTATTTACATAAATCTAATATGTTATAATACTTTATAAAAGCAATGGAATATTAGCATTTATATTGTTATTATGATTTCCATCTTTAATATGGTATCAAATTCATATTTAAAGATGGAAGCAATAATAATAATAATAATAATAATATGAATACTAATTAACGATTGTTTTAATAAAATATTATAATATATTGAATTTATATAGAAAACTCGACAAATATAAAAATATATATAAGTCAAATATTCTCAAAATTAAATCAATAATTAATTTGATTTTGATTCATAATAATTTTTAAATATTCTCAAAATATATGATATTTTCTAACATATTCTAATATTTTATTAAAATAATGAAATATTAGAATCTTATTATTATTATTAAAATAATATTCTCTTTTTTCATATATATATATATTAATGGGGGGAGAATTTAATAAATTTCTTAAAATATTAGTCGTCAACTCGGTGGTCAATTTGGAAGAAGTTTAGGCTGCATGATTGCTGCGTGAGTTTGACGGAAAATGTCCATGGCGTAATCTTTGAATTTGAATAGAAAAATCAATGTTGATTGCTGGAAAAAAATATATTAGATGACCTAACCTCTTGAATTTTTGAATGAAAAATGATGAATTGATTTGGTTATCAGCCACAATTATATGAAAAATATTTATTTTATTTTAATTTTGACCATTATATTAACAAATATATGTTAAATGTTGCGTCGTGTGTCTTCAACTTGGAATATCTACATTTGACCTATTAATAGGAATAATGTTTTCAATTTCTACCATTTGATTTGAAACGGGTGTATGCTCGAATAATTGTCAAATTATAAATCAGTCTGAAAGAGATTGAATTGGTAAAAGAGGGTGGCGTGGGTTTCACGGAAACCAAAATGAGAAAATAAAAATTTATACGAAATGATATAAAAAATTAATATTTTATAAAAATAAAGTAAAATGAAATGTAAGAAAATATATAAATATAAAAAATATGAAAATTTTTATATAAATATTAATTATTTTAATAATCCAAAATGATCAAATATATAATTATTAATTATAAGAAAAATAATATAAAAATGAATATTATAATTAAATAAATAAATAATTTATTAAAAATGAAATATGTAAATATGAAAAAATATATAAGAAGTTTGGTATAAATATTAATTAATTTGATATGTTGAAATGTTTTTAAAAGGGGAAAGTTTCAAAAAAAATTTCAAAAATAAAGAAATATTAGTGTTGAGAAATTTTCGTACACATGAGATGTAATCTTTTTTTAATAATTTATTAAATGAGTCAAAAAAGGTGATATTTAATTTATAGCAACTTAGACTTTGTTGATCTCAATTTATCAATCCTCTTCTCTACTAATTTTGGTTTCATATTATTTCACCACTAATATTTTTCATTAAATTTTTTTTTTTCCTCTTCTCTTTTTTATGCTTGAAATGTTATTTTCCCTGATTTTTGTTCCTTTACAAATAATAATAATAATAATAATAATAATAATAATAATAATAATAATAATAATAATAATAATAATAATAATCTCCTAAATTTTAAGAAAGTTCACGGAAATACGTTTCTAAAAAGGGAAAATAACCTACACGTACGTGCGTCTGCCGGGAGTCGAACCCGGATCTATTGCTTGGAAGGCAATTATCCTGACCGTTGGACTACAGACGCCGGGTGATTGCAGGGGCAAGTACTATGCATATGGCAGGAAAGTGGGTCTACGTGACCTTTTCTTCCATAGTGCAACAGAGTTGTCTATTCTATTTCAGCATGAATAAAAATTACATGCACACGTTCCCTTTGATAACTTCTCGTATAGCACAAAATAGAATAAATTTTAAATAAAAAAATATTATTCAATTATCTAGTTACATTACTTTAAAAATCAGTCTCTCAAGAATAATATTTTTAAGATTACCAATAAGAATAAGGTAATAGTTTTAGCTAAAATAGTTATTTAAATAACTCAAACCTAAGATATTGAATACAAATTTTGCATAAATTCCCTTATCAAGAAAAAAAAAATTTGTAGAAGAGAGAGTCATTTTGGGTCACATGGAAATGGAAAGACTATTACGTTTTGCATTATTTAGACAGAAAGCCTAAATCTTGCCTTGATAGAAAAGAGATTTGAAAGTTTGGGAAGTTCCATTCATCCTTCCTTTCTTACTTTCTTTGTTTATTTCCTTCCTCTCCTTCTTCTTCTTCTTCTTCTTCTTCTTATGGATGAAACAAACTCTATTTTTTATTTTTGTGACTAATATTCAGATTTTACCCTATTAATCTAATTTAAATACTGTAATATTTATTTTAGATGCTAACTCTCCCAAATTCTTTTTTATCATTCTCAAAACTCAAACTCGAGATTTTTAATTAAAAAAATAAAGTGTCCGACCCTTCAATTCAAAAAGGTTAAACAAACTCTATTTCATTATGATTAAAGTCTAGATTTGGGTAAAAAGAGAGATTTGTCATGAATCGCATGACTTGTTAAGCTAGAATCTCTCTCTCTCTCTCTCTCTCTACCCATAATAGAAATTTGGATTTGTTAGCGAAAGATACGGATGTAAAATTAAAGTAGCTCTAATGAATACACGCACCAAATTTGTGATGCTATCTCCTGTATGCTCCATATATATATATATATATATATATATATATATATATGAAAATAGACTTTTGCATGCCTTTTTCTCTCCTGTTAATTCTTTTGTTTTTTTCTATTCTATTTATAAGATTTTTACCTAAAATCTAGAATTTTTCAAAAAATCATAAATATAAAATCTAAAGTACGATCCATCGTGTCCTTTAACAAGTTACAGCTAAATGCAAATGGAGCCCATGAGTTTGCCATGCTATCACTCTGGTACCTGGGGAAACCTCTTGTATGAGATACGTGTTAAACTGCTTAGTAGCAAACAACCAACATACGTGGTAACAAAGCCGTGTAAACTGCTTAGGAACAAAACAACCCAACATACGTAACAGCACACGATTCATTTCTCAAAATAGAAAAATGTTGCTTGAGATATGCATGGGTGCTTCAATACAAAAAAGGAAATGTTTGTTTCCGCTTTTGCTTAAAGCTACCAAACATTTAAACAAACGAAGAAACACTTGGGGATTGTTTGGATTTTGGAGTAGACCGCAAGATCGGCAATTATGGAAATTTGTTTAATTTGAGTAATCAGTGGTGCTTCTTTCATGGCAAATGATCACACTACAAAAAAACAAGTTTTTAGCCACAAATTTAGCGACGAAAATTTAATAAAAATTTGTCGCTAAATTCGTTAGCGACGAAATTAGCGACGAAAAAATTTTCGTCGCTAATTACGCGTCGCAAAAATTTAGCGACGAAAAATAAGAAATTCGTCGCTAAATTTAGCGACGAATAATTTTTTGTCGCTAAATCCGTCGCAAATTTAGCGACGAAAATATAAAATTCGTCGCTAACTTTAGCGACGAAAATATAAATTCGTCGCTAAATTTAGCGATAGATAATTTTTTGTCGCTAAACTTGTGACGGATTTAGCGACAAAACATTATTCGTCACTAAATTTAGCGACGAATTTTATAATTTTGTCACTAAATTTAGTGACGAATTTAGCGACAAAAAATTATCCGTCTCTAAATTTAGCGACGAAAATATAAAATTCGTCGCTAAATTTAGCGACGAATAATTTTTCATCTCTAAATTCGTCGCAAATTTAGCAACGAAAAATTATCTGTCGCTAATTTATGGACAAAAAAAAATTCGTCGCTAAATTAACGACGGATATAAATTCGTCGCAAAATCCGTCGCTAAATTATGAATCAAAATCCGTCGCTAAATTATGAATGAAAAATAATGCAGTCCCGCCTGAACCCGAGCCAGCCCGCCCGCCCGCCCGAGCAAGCATCCGCCTGCACACCCGCCCGAGCCGGCGCCCACAGTGCCTACCTCACTTAATTCTTGAAAATTGCCTTTGCTTTTGCTTCCACCAAGGTTCGAACCCCTGCGCTTCTATAAACCTTTAAGATCCTGTAACCATCAAGCTAAATGTTAATATCTGTAATAATTTTTTTTTTTTTTACTTATTATCTTTTCTTCACATTTTTCTAATAATAATAAAAAATATAAAATAACAATTTATTATAAAATAATAAAATATTAGTGTAAAATAAAATAATAAAAGATTTAAAAAAATAATAATACTATTTTTTTAAAAGATAAAATAAAAATAAAATATAACATATTACTTAAAAATAATAAATGTGATTAATTTTTTTAAACTTTTTAAAATAAAAATAATAAATATATATTAATATTTTATTTTATTTAATTATATTTCAAATTTAACGACGAAATCCGGAATTCGTCGCAAAGTTAGCAACAAAAACCGAATTCATCGTTATATTAATTTATTAAATAATAAAATATAAAATTATTAAAGAATAAATATATATTTATATTTTATTTTATTTAATTATATTTTAAATTTAGCGACGAATTCCCAATTTGTCGCTGAATTCAGCGACAAATTCCGAATTAGTCGCTGAATTCAGCGACAAATTCCGAATTTGTTGCAAAATTAGCCACAAATTCAAATTTGTCGCTGAATTCGTCGGAAATTAGTGACAAAAACCTAATTCGTCGCTAAATTAATTTATTAAATAATAAAATATAAATTTATTAAATAAATAATATATTTTTATATTTTATTTTATTTTATTATATTTCAAATTTAGCGACGAATTCCGGATTTGTCGCAAAAATTGGCAACAAATTCAAATTTTTCGCTGAATTCGTCGCAAATTAGCGACAAAAACCGAATTCGTCGCTAAATTAATTTATTAAATAATAAAATATAAAATTATTAAATAAAAAATATATATTTATATTTTATTTTATTTTATTATATTTCAAATTTAGCGACGAATTCCGAATTTGTCGCTGAATTCAGCGACGAATTCCGAATTTGTCGCAAAATTAGCCACAAATTCAAATTTATCGCTGAATTCGTCGGAAATTAGCGACAAAAACCCAATTCGTCGCTAAATTAATTTATTTAATAATAAAATATAAAATTATTAAATAAAAAATATATATTTATATTTTATTTTATTTTATTATATTTCAAATTTAGCGACGAATTCCGAATTTGTCGCTGAATTCAGCGACGAATTCCGAATTTGTCGCAAAATTAGCCACAAATTCAAATTTGTCGCTGAATTCGTCGCAAATTAGCGACAAAACGGAATTCGTCGCTAAATTAATTTATTAAATAATAAAATATAAAATTATTAAATAAAAAATATATTTTTATATTTTATTTTATTTTATTATATTTCAAATTTAGCGACGAATTCCGAATTTGTCGCAAAATTAGCCACAAATTCAAAATTTGTCACTGAATTCGTCGCAAATGAGCGACAAAAACTGAATTCGTTGGAAATTAGCGTCGATTATTTTTTCGTTGGAAATTTCGTTGGAAATAGCGAGTAAACAAGTGTTCGTCGCTAAATTCGTCGCAAAATTGCAACAAAAAAAATTAGTCGCTAAATTTCGTCGCAAAAATGATGTTTTTTTGTAGTGTCAATTGCCACTCTATTTGTGAAGTTGTCTCTCTCTATTATAAAATTCAAATTCAATTCTTAGTATATGGATTTGAATTTAATTAGCTTTACAGATAACTATTCTTTCAACTCGAATAGGAAACGGTAAAAATCCCATCTGAGGTGGCCCGGGAAGGGATTCCAATGCTCAAATCAAAAGGAGTAATAAAGAAAGACTAAAGATAACCGGTAACTTGTGTCCTATGTTGCCTGTGTGTATTGTGTGTAGAGTGTTACATGATGAGTACTGTGTATATCATGGCAATTTGTTCATAATTTTTTCCCTTTTGAGAATATATATAATTTAACATTTATAACATGATTGTGTCATTCTAAAGTTTTAACCGTTTGTACTAATTAAAATCAAAGTTTAAAGATGGAAAGATGCGTTGCAAAGTGAGATCTTATATTCAAATATCGTGTATATAAAAATAATTATTTTGATAGTTTTGTTTTTTAAAAATTTTATTTGAGATTTAGTCAAATGAAAATGATTATCGGATGTCAATAATTTATATTAAAACAAAAAATTAATTCATCTGATCTAAAGCGGATTTCATTTGATAGGCAGATTAAGGTTTATACTCATAGTAGGTCCCACATTAATTTTGAAATTAGACTTGGGGTGCAGATGGCAAGATTAACCATGGGACTGAGCCAAACTCGAATCCTGATTTTGTCTTCTATACCTTCCCCCAACTCAAACCTGCTCAGGATAAGTCAAAAAGTTTAGCTTTCCTTATCATCAACAAGCAATAAGCCACCGCGGCAGGAGAGAGGACATACACAATCAAGCAAACGAACGCCTACGCGTTTGTGGAGAACACGACCCTGGTGTGGAAGAATGGGACTTCACGAATGACTTGGCAAGACTTGTCCTACTTGCTGTCTAAATCGAAAATGCCAATAACAAAATAACAAACTGTGGCTAAATCTTAAGATCACTCCATTTAAAAAATATATGTAGTTTTAAAAAGGTTCTATGTACTTCTTTAATAATAAATAAAAACATATGATTAAGTTTTATTATTTTGATTATATTATTAATTAATTCAACAACGGCGTGGCCTGATAGACAACTTGGGATAAGATTGAAGGAGAAGGGTCCGATGCCAAATTAGAAAACTATCCCGACAATATCTGCTCTTTCATATGTGCTGCATCAAAATAGCACAAAACAATGAACTAGTAGAACCGTATTCAAATCAAAATATAGTGGTAGAATATTATACTCCTTTAATTATAGAAATCAGGTTCAAATCATGAACATGAAGAAATGCGATTCGAGAGTGTGAGAGAACCAATCTTTTAATAAATTTCACAGTATTCAATTCAGATTAATCAGATAAAATATAAATATCGATCGATAAAACTAAAAAAATTAAAAGGGTATCCAATGATTTGTGGGTAGGCACGACTCGACATATACTTTATCTTAGACTTCAACTAATGATGCTGCATATTTAATATTGGATGTTAATATATTTTTAGTTTAGTGGAAGGTGAGAAATTTGGAATTATAACATAAGGGATAATTTTTTATATAATTATTAAATAAATTAAAATTATTAATAGAATTTAAATCTCTTCAGTCGAAAGGTAGCTTATTAAGTGTCGGTTTGTGTTTGTTTGCGTTTAATGGTAAATATATATAAGTATTTTATCAGTAACAATAATTTCATAATTACTTGATTTATACTTCTAAAAGGGTGTTCGGGGAAGCAGATATAATTACTTGATCTGCTAGGTCGAATGAACCTAGATGGGAGATCTTTTGGTGATAACTAGAATTATTTGGAGTATTTCTTTTTTTAAGACAACTTCACTAGAACGAAGTAAAATCAGTGATGCACGAACACCGCACAAACTAATTTGACATAACATATGTACATATGTGAAGTTAGGTGATTAAGACAGTGCTAGACAGCATTTCTCATTCTTTGGAAAACTGACTTCCTTTGATTGCTTATGCATTCCAGGAAAGAAATTTTCACGCCGATGTACTTCTTCTTGGCACGAAAGCCTCAGTAAAGCTATTAGGTTGTGACTGCATGAAATGCCTAACCAGCAGTTAGCTGCTAACCTTCTCGAACATGAAGGAAGAAACTACGGTTGAGGAGGAAATGGAACTTTCAGGATTACATGGCTTGGAGTTGCTCTTGTTTGTGTTTGTGGTCACTTACATGTTTGTTCAACATTTCATTTTGAAAAGGTTTACATTTCCTCACCGGCTTTTGCATCATAATCTTAACATTCCAACATCTCCGCTTGTTTATATTTGAATTCATATTTTTATTAATCTGATTCTAATATTATAAGGCATATTTTAGAGTAACTCTTTTTTTTTTATACCATACAAATCGATATCCGAAATTATATTTCGATTAATCCGGTTTGAGATTTATTGTGCCCATTAAATAGGCTATCCTCTTAATGTATTTTTTCATACCCAAGTCGCGAGTAATATAATTAACTCTCCCAATGTAGTTTTTAGGAGTAACTCTCTCAATAGACATATATATTTTTTTTTTAATTATCGATATTTTATAATTATTTTTAATTTAATTAAAATAATTTTCGTAACTTCTTAGGTTTGCCGAGCCAGGTCTTAGAAAATTTGATGGGCACTTTAACTCGGGGCCATAAACCTAAAACTCACGCAGACTTGACATCCGGCCCGCAAAAACACGCAAATGTTCTCAAGCACAGGGACCCCGTTTTTCAAATGCCCATTGTCGCTATTTTACACTCTCTCCAACAAAACCCTCGCAAATTATTTAAATAGACCCCAGACTAGAAGGGGTCTCTGCTCAATCTCAGCGTCTTCATCTTCATCATCTCGTTCCTCGACGAGAGTAATTGACATGGGAGATGAAACAGAGATTCCAATCAGTCTTGAAGAGTGGCAAGCTTGGGGCACAACGTCTCCATTACCAGCCATGGTTGGGGAATTGGTGCAAGAATTGAAGGGTTTGGAGCGAGATAGTCAGACCCCCTTGACTTTTGGTGGTCTTGGTGGTAAGCTCAAGGTCTGAAATTTCCATTGATTTTTTTGTGGTATTACTGCAATTTACTTATCGCCACATTCTGGGTCTTGTTCAAATTTACTTATTGCCATGTGTTTGTATAGCAGAGAGAATTAGAACCGGTTGATTTTTGGTGACATTTTTGAAAACTTGATTTGGGTATTGTTGCAACTAGCTGCAGATTTCAGAGGCAAATGATTAGGGGGTGAATGGAGAGAGAATGCACAAATCGTTTTTGGTACAGAATGAAAAGCAAATCCATTAATTTCAAAGATTGCAACATAAAGAGCAGACCCAAAGGTCAATGATTAGGGGGTGAATGGAGAGAGAATGCGCAAATTGTTTTTGGTACAGAATGAAAAGCAAATCCATTAATTTCAAAGATTGCAACATAAAGAGCAGACCCAATTATTCACCATGACCTAAACTAAACAAGACAGTTTAGAATCATTTGGGTATAATACTACACTTGTGTTACTTAAAATAGTATAAATTTGTATAATTATTTATCCCTATGATGTGTCTGTTTAATCTCCATAACAATACTAGTTTGTCATGTTTTTGTTAGGTTATTTTTGGATCAGTACTGCACTGTAAACTAGTAGACATTTTTGAGCTGATATGGCAATTCACCCTTGACAAGCGTGATTTGGTAGACTTTTTATGATGTGCATTCTACCTAGAACTTATATAATTGACAAGCATTTTTTTTCTTCTTCTGGATCTTCCATCAGGCTTGTGGGACTTTGTTTCCTTCCATCCAATGTTATTTTCAAATGCATATGCTTTCTTGAAGTAAAAATTTCTTTTATTTGATCTCCACTATTAATTTTCAGGGAGATATGAAGATCCAAGAGGATAAAAAGCATAGAGCAACCTATGAAAAGTTAGGTGAATCTGAAGAGAAACTCCACTTTTTCTCATCACGACAAGTAGCTTGCCGCGTTATTGGTAGTCGTGGTTATCTTTGTCAAAAGGTATTGAGTTTCTCCTCAAAATTGTCATCAACATCTCGGGCCCTGCCACTTTTGCTGAAATGAGTGTATCATTGCAGATAATTTAAATATACCCTAAATGGTGCCTACTCAACTTAGCTGATAATGTCTCTTGAATTGGTCTGACCAGAGATTTAGGGCTGCATCCTACCTTTGTTATCATTGGAACAGTTTATGTGGTGGGAGAAGACCACTCTCTCCTTGCTTTGCTTGCTCTCACCTTTGTGCCCTCCATCCAAGAAAAAGGGAAAAAAATAAATAATAAATAAATAAATAATAAATAAATAATAAATAAAAAAATAAATAAAAAATAAATAAAAAGAGGATGAAACTGATTATGCCCATTGCTGCTCTGTTGGTTGCCCAATCTACAACGGTTCTAATTTTTCTTTGTTGTTAACTTTCTAACAGAAAACTTTTAGTTTGTTGCAGTGCTGGCTTCCAACAGAGGATTGTATGTGTTTAAAAGTTGTGACATCTTCCCTTTGGCCTGGGATACGGTTTTGGTTGTATATGCACCCAAAGGTTAGCATTGTTCAGCTGGGTCATGAATTAGGTTGACAACTACAACTTCGAAATTATCTGATTTGACACGCTTTGCCTTGCAGGACTTTCTGCGACAAAACAATACTGGAAAGTTGTTGTGGCAAGTATTTGGCGTACAAGCTGCAACAATGTGCATCTATGGAATTGCTGAACATGAAGAGATCATGTGGAACACGTTCAAGCTTGCAGGTCTCAATTTCATTAGTTACATGCCTTGCATAACTATGCAATATATGTTGTATAGATGAGCAAGTAAATGTTGCATGAATGTGTCAATGCTGTGCCTTTATTCTATCCTACCTATCTTATGAACAACATCTTGCACATGCATGTGCAGACGCGCATGCGCGCACACACACACACGTTCTATACTATTTCTATGTTTTACCTGTGGTTCTATTTCATCCAGTTGCTTTAAAAAGTTTTTTCAGATCATATTGGACATTGAAAAGGCAACCCCTTGGAGTTTGCCCTTCTCTGATCTACGATAGTAGCTACAAGGAAATGCATTTAATCAGTTGTACTGAGATTTTGTCCAAAATGCAAACACTTGAACTGTAACAAACAAAAGATGCAACTTAATGAAAGTCTTCAATATAAGCTCATTAAGTTAAAAAAGCAAGAAGGGACTAAATTGCATAATGGTGGAAAACTAAGATAGATAGATAGATTTGTCCTGATAATCCTATACTCCATGTATCCCTTTCTAAGAAGGTCTCATCATTTGAATGCTGGAGCTGCCCCATGGATGTGGCAAGCTGCCCAACGGGTCTGAAGGTCCCAAAAGATTTTACTCCATCTAATACTGCATTTGAACTGTTATTATTATTGTTATTATGATTATGATTGTGATGTTGACATCCCCATACAAGCAATGCTCATATTCTTCACCCTTAAAACTTGTTGGTTGCTTGTTTCTTATTTCATTTCTTTGTGTCTCAAGGTAAAAGTAAAGTGTGGTGTCTTTACCCAAATAATAATGCATTGACAAAGTCAGTTCAGGATATCAATGCTCAAGAAGTGTGTTCAGAGGATTCAGAATGCTCTTCAGTAATGGTAAGTTTTCAATTTTCATTTTGCCAGGCCAGTTGTTATGCATCAAGTCAACCATGATTGACTTTTCCTTTGTTCAATTATCATCTCATTATATCTTGTAATGAGATCTTGAGATTTCCTCTATGAGGAGAGGAGGAAAGAAAGGAGCAGCATGCAACAGTCTGGTGATTATATGAAATAGAATTTTTTGTTTTTTATTTTCTAGAAAATATTATACAAAGACTATCTTGGGCTTTGAGGGAGGTAAGACGGGAAAGTTAACAAGCTGTCTATAATGTGCTGTAGGACTTTATCCCAATATCCTGTCAAAGCTACACCCTGAAAAATGAAAACCTCAAACTTCACATACATAATTTTCATATTGATGCAAACCTAAGCTTTTAAGGCTCCTGATGATGATATTTCCAAGCCTTCCATTAGTTTCAACTTAAATGTTTCAAGTGCTGGGAGATGGCACAACCTATCATATAAACTCAAGAAAAAAGGGGCAAGATAAGAAAAATGTTTATTTGCAAACCCAAGCGTTGAAGATGACGATGAAGCATTCGAAGAAATGTGTGAATGGATGCCTCCCGAATATATAGCCCTAATCCGCCAATAACTTGGATAGAAAATTCAATCAAAAATCCAATGAAAGGAAAGGAAGAAAAGGCCCAAAATGAAGCAAACCATGGCCCAAGAAGGCTGCCCAAAATAAGCAGAAATCTGCCCAGAAACTTGGCCCAAAATTAGGCCCATTCACTGCCCATCTTCGGCCCACTCAAAGGAGACTTCAAGTCCAATAAATGAAGCTCCAATCAAGACCCTAAGTGACTATATAGCAGGTCCAAAAGAAGGCCAAACAATGCAGGGGCAGAATGGACAGAATTTATAACGGCTAGTTTTTGGGTTTGTGTCTACCGGCTAGTTTTTCCTTTAGGCTATAAATAAGTCTCCTCTCTTCATTTGTAAGATATCTTGGAGCTTGTCTCCTACTAGTCTTAGAATAGAGCATTAAGTCTCTAAAATTGTTTTCATATATTCTTGAGTATTGTCTCAATTCTTGTCATTTGTATTTGATACATCATCAAAGAAATATATTGAGTTCATTCTCACAAATCCAAACCCTCTTCTTCTTTGTTGTTCTTCAACATTCATATACACAAAATACAAAACTTTCAATCCATTGCTCAAATACAAAAACCCCAACTCAACCACCAAAGCTTCCGCACTCCAAATTTCAACATGGTATCAGAGCGGGTTACATTTCCTTCCCTCCTGAAAATTACCCTTCAATGGGTTGTCATAATCCAAAGCTCTTAAATATTTCAAATTCTTTGGAGCATATCCAAGAAGAGCCTCTTGAGTCCACACACCCCAAATTTGAGCTATGGAAGAAGCAAGATGATGGCATCACTCTCAAGCTCCTCACATCAATGGATGAAGCACATCAAAGCATGGTGAGGGGCTGTTCAAATGCCAATGCCGTGTGGGATACTTTGGAAGGTCCCTACGGCAACAAACACAACTTGGGGAGAGTCTTTGAACTTCAACAACAAATCTCCAAACTTCAAAGAGGTGACAAAACTCTACCCCAAGCCTTCGGCGATCTCGAACGGCTATGGACAGAATTGGAGACATTGAGGCCACTAACAATAGATCTCAATATTCTTCAACAAAAAAGAAATGAAAACAAGACATTTGCCTTGCTCATTTCCCTTGGAGAGCCATTCAAAGTGGTGCGCCAAGAAATCCTAAGAAAGAAAGCTCTACCATCTTATGAGGAGGTAAAAGGAATGATCCAAAGGGCCGAAACCTCTAGGAGGCTTGAGGAAGAAAGTCGACCACAAATGGAGTCCTACGACTTCAAGGCGACGGTGGAGAAGCAACATGCTGAAATCGTGTGCACCCATTGCCAAAGACAAGGTCACATCGAAGAAAGATGTTGGGACTTACATCCAAACCTCAAGCCAAACGGAGCAAGGCTGTATCAAAGGAGGAGTGAACTGCCTATTAAAGGTATAAGCTTCGATCCAAAATTAAATGGTTTTAAATATGTGCATTGCCATATTAAACAAACCCCATGCATGTCTAGAGAATGATACAAATATATTATATTATTCATTGATTATCATTCTAGATATACATTGATATATATGCTTAAGGAAATAGCACAATCACATAATGTATTTAAAAAATACTATCATCTAGTTACTAAGATGTACAATGCATCAATTCAAACACTTAAAACGGATGATAGAAAAAACATATGCCCTAACTTTGAAAGTTTTTTAAAACAAAAGGGTATTGAACTAGAAATCATGAGTCAAGAAAATCTCAGAATAAATGAGGAAGACATAAACACAATGGCACTATCATTATTAGATGACGCACACTTGACTCGTGAATATTGGTGTGATGCTATTAGTACCGCCACATACACATACAATCGCATTCCACACTATGAATTTCATGAAAAATCTCCGATAGAAATCATTAGAAATAGCAAACCAAATCTTTTGCATCTTAGAAGATTTGAGTGTGTGTGCTACATGAATGGAGTGCGATGTATATTCTTAAGATATGAGCTAAGGAAAAATGGATATATTGTTATGATCCTAAAACTAACAATAAATACATATCGAAAGATATGAAATTTGCCCAAGATGATCTTTACTTTGCAAAATTAGGTGATAAAGCACCTATGAGTCTGCCTATCGAAGCTCCAACTGAGGAGCAAGAGAAAGCACGACAAATAAGTCATGTTCATATAGCTTGTAATGCTCAAGTCATTAAGGGGGAGCAAAAAGACAAGACCAACAAGAACAAAAAGAAGAAAAAGAAGACCAGGGAACCTCAAGAAGCTCAACCCTCTATCGTTATCTCTCCAAGTCACGACTCCATGGAGTTCCATTCGTTGGACTTGAGAGAGTGTGTTGAAGATGACGATAAAGCATTCCAAGAAATGTGTGAATGGATGCATCCCGAATATATAACCCTAATCCGCCAATAACTTGGATAGCAAATTCAATCAAAAATCCAAAGAAAGGAAAGGAAAGGAAGAAAAGGCCCAAAATGAAGCAAACCATGGCCCAAGAAGACTGCCCAAAATAAGCAAAAATCTGCCCAGAAACTTGGCCCAAAATTAGGCCCATTCACTGCCCATCTTCGGCTCACTCAAAGGAGACTTCAAGTCCATTAAATGAAGCTCCAATCAAGACCCTAAGTGACTATATAGCAGGTCCAAAAGAAGCCCAAATAATACAGGGGCAGAATGGACAGAATTTATAACGGCTAATTTTTGGGTTTGTGCCTACCGGCTAGTTTTTCCTTTTAGACTATAAATAAGTCTCATCTTTTCACTTGTAAGATATCTTGGAGCTTGTCTCCTACTAGTCTTAGAATAGAGCATTAAGTTTCTAAAATTATTTTCATGTATTCTTGAATATTGTCTCAATTCTTGTCATTTATATTTGATACATCATCAAAGAAATATATTGAGTTCATTCTCACAAATCCAAACCCTCTTCCTCTTTGTTGTTCTTCAACATTCATATACACAAAACACAAAACTTTCAATCTATTGCTCAAACACAAAAACTCTAGCTCAACCACCAAAGCTTCCGCACTCCAAATTTCAACACCAAGCTTTTAAGGCTCTTGATGATGATATATCCAAGTCTTCCAGTAGTTTCAACTTAAATGTTTCTAGGAGATGGCGGACCTGTCATATAAGCTTAAGAAAAAAAGGGGCACGATAAGAAAAATGTTGATTTGCATTAACAGATAATTTGAACTATTCTGTGTTCTTCACTTCAACAAAGTGCTAATCTTCATTCGGTTCTACTTCACAGAGATATGAGGACAAGATTCTGAACTTTATCTTGATTGATGGTACCTGGAGCAATTCTGCTGCTATGTTCAAGCGTTTGAAGGTAGTACATCGATAACCTTTCACCTTTTTTCCCCCTTCTGAAGTCTGATCCAGGTTTAAGAAACTAATTTTTCTGTATAGCAAGTAGAAAGGCAAAGCAGTTATAACATATTCAAGTCTTGTTTATCCTTGCATCTAAGCTCCTGACAAGACTTTCATGCTGGTAATGTCAGAACGTAACCAGCTAGTCACAAATCTACTCCAGCGCCATATACTTCTTGTTGGCTTAACATGGTTATTTAGGCTAAAATTGATCTGATACCTCAACCTTTGTAATGTGACTGCTTTATTCCGGGTATGCAGTCTGGATCAGAATCATGTGCTGTAAGGATTGTTCCTATAGTGCAATATAGTAAGTCTGGACATTTATGTTGTGGTAGGGAATACTCAAATGCAAATATTTTCATGCTCATTGGGAGAAAATCCTTATCAATGTTTGCTTCAGCATTCAAGTTTTGGTGTTCAGATTTCTTCATTCAGTTTTATGACTTTATGCATCGGAAAAAATAAGTTATTTCTTCCATTAACATGAAGAGCATGTTATATGGACAAAACTGATTTCGCTTATGCCTGGAAAGAAAATGAGATATCTGCCTGTTTCTAGGATGGTGTGGTTCAAAGTTCTTTTTGAGGAAGTGCACCCAAGAAAATCAAAGTTACATCTATATATCAGCAAGTAATGTGAATGAAAATTTTGTTGTTTATAGTGCCACAAGTTTGCCGGCTATCTATTTCTAGTAATTTTTTTTTCTGTATTTTTATTTTTGTATGAACATTCAATTAGTGCTACTTCCCTTCTTACAAGGACATATCTTGGGGCAAACTGCTAGACGTGGGGATCATATAAGTTTGGTCTCTTTAGACGTTGCTCATTGGACCACCATTTACAGAGTGAAAATTCAATATTTGGCTCTGGGACTATATGGGAAGTCTAAAAATGTAGATGGCAAGATGCCTATTCCAATTGGGGCAGTGCACAGGTTTGCGTGATTAAATTCAATTAACCCTTAATGGGATTAGTGGGGGAATTTGAAGGACAAGGGGAATAAAGGAGATGGGCATTAGTTCAGTGATGCTCTTTGTTTTTTTTATTTTTTTATTTTTTTTCCTTTTGTTGAGAATCAATGAGAGATGAGAAATGATAAATAAATTTCTTTTTTTTTTGGGGGGGGGGGGGGGGTTGGGGTGGAGTTCTAGTGCAATGATGCTTCTCTTTTTGGCAAGAGTCAATGAGAGATGAGGGGGCCTCTCGTTAAAACAAATATTTCTGTCCTTATTCCATAATGATAATTACAATAATAATAGCTGGTATGACTTTAACTTCCAAACAAGTTGATGAATATGCAATCTTAGAGGAGTCTTCAGTTGCCCTTGTCCCGAATATGGTTATCTTTAGCCAAAAATATCTCACTATGTGAAGTCTCTTGATAATTTTCCTCTGCATGCAGGGAAGAGCGAAGGCAGTCTGGGGAGATGATGAAATTCCTTGCATCACTTTGGCAACTGGCGCATCTGCAATGCACAAACTGAGGTGAGATAACTTGTTAGTTGAGAGCCTGTACTATTTTTCTTCCGGACTTTTGTCTCTACGTAGTCTGATGTTATTGTCCAGGCCTCAGCCATCCTGGGACCGCACCTGTACAGCAGCTGCAGCTGTGAGTTTTCTATATGAGCTACAGGCTCATCCACAGTTCTGCTTTTTTGGATTGGACAAACCTGCCAAAGCATTAGGGGATGCTCTTGCTATTCTTCTTGAAGCACTTGTTGCTCGACGGTTGCGCATGGGAAGGTCCATAACTCGTAGAGAAAGACACAAGGTTGACATATGTTGACAATCAGTAATTTTCGTTGGCCGCTGTTATTACAAAGTGGATTTTGTGATGCTGAGATCAATGCTTGTGTTCCAGACGGGAAAATTGTTCTACCATTGCAATACGGTTCACCAAGATACAGAGTTTCTTCTTGCTAATGACTCCACGACTGGCCCTTTACATGGAACAACTCATACATGCGATGGTTAACATAAAAAATTTACACAGATAACAGCAGAATCATTAACATGGCTTAGCCATAGCTTAGGTAACAAAAGTGATGGTGCTTGAGACAAAGTTACCTTTGTTGAATCATTTACGCCTACTAATTGGCTAGTTGATATTTGAAATACAAGCCTTGCTGGTTTGTTTCCTTCTTATTCCCATTGTTCCATCATTGTTGCCTTGTGATATTTATATAACTTTATGCCAAGATTTTCATTCCATGCTTTTAAATGTAACCAGCTTTGGTAATTATGAAATGTTAAAAGTTTTAAATTCATTTTTATTTTTACATATTTGTGAAGTATTATAACATTATTAATAACAACATTAATTAATTTTCAGAGAGACTTATTCTTTCTTTGAAGACGAAGTTGGATGAGTAAAAAGATCAATCTCCAAATACATTTAAATAGAATTTCTATGAAATCTATCTCTCTCTCTCTCTCTCTCTATCTATCTAAGTATTTGTTATCTTTCTTACTCAGAGCCAATCTTAGTTACTTAAGTAGTCAGTTTGTGGGAACATCTGATGCGATGAAAGCAGAAACTGGTCTGCCCTCATGCAGAAGATTTATTGGATGACGTCCTAACCCCATATTATTCCGTAATTATATTCAGCTAGGCAAACCTTTACTGTAAGTAGCCATCTGACGTTTTTTCCAACAAATGCAAAGGGGATACAGATTGTCTCAGCTTCCCTGAAGCCCCACCACCCTCATCGCCTTCAACCAATGAAGGTCAGATGTTGAGAACTAATTCCTCAATGCTTATGATCATGGCTGGACTCCTTCAATTATACTGAAAGAGATAAATGGCAAAACTTATTTGGTTTTCCTTCCTTCTCTCTTTTCTATTGTATTTCCTGAACATGTGCTTCAAAATCGTAGTGCCTCATGAGCCTTCTATACTACAATGCTATCATTCTTTCATTGATTCAGAAGGTGTAATTTAAATGTTTCTTTGCTTGTATAATATTTGGCAACGCTTGTTTTTCTTTACACGTTGACACGAACTCTGGCGACATTATTCAGATATCCGACTAATAAACTCATTTCATGTAAATATAGAAAAAATATCGAAGTAATTATCCACACAACTAACAAAATTATTTGTCCCCAAGGGGATAGTGTCATAATTTCTTTTCCTTAATTTTGAGATTCATAATTTAAATTCTTGTATAACAGAAAAAAAAAATAATTTAATTATTTATATACAAAATTAATAATAAAAATTTATCTTACGTGACCCAAAAGAATATAAAGTTATTTCAACTATGAAAAGTATAATATCCGGGTCACAAATAGTCATTGTATGCAATGTTTTTAAAACCAAAACAGTAAACAACTCGATCAATCCATCAGTTTGTTGATTTATTTGTTGTACTGATCGAACCATTTTACGAAAAAAATGACATCATTATGATAATATATTTATAATTTATATATTATATATTTAAAAATAAAATAAAATTTATATATCTCTATGAAAAAAATGAATTTAATTAATCAGTAACACATAAATATAAGAATATAACATCAAATGAAATTCTAAATTAATCGGTCATGCTCACTGAATTTTATTTTTTACAATTCACCGATTTTGATCAATTTAAAATAATTTTGAACAAATTTGATTTTATTTGAATTAATAGTAAAAAATAAATAGAACTATAGAACAGTTATCGATCAAACCGATCGGTCTAATCTAATTTTAAAAACAATGATCGCATGTGCTAGGATGACACCATTTCTTAAGTGTGCCATAGATAAGGTACACCAATTTATTTATGTCACTCTAATGAGGGAATTTTCTACCATGAATCCTAAAAGAAAGTCTTTCTTCTACCGATCCTTTCACCCAATACATTCATTCCGCATCTTTCATATAATACTTTCAATTATTTATTTTTTTTTATTTGATTATTAATATCTAAAAATTCTATTAATTTAATTTAAATAATTATAAAATTTAATTAAAAAAATGATCTCACACATTTGTTTCTTAAGATCAAAATTAAACCCTTTTTCTAGTCGGGTAGTCGGGGAAATGGTCATAAGTTCTGGTTTAGTTGGACTTCGCGTTGCTTGTCATCAACGTCCATCGATTGAGCTGTAGATCAACACTCTTGGACTCGTAATTAACTCTCTCTCTCTCTCTCTCTCTCTCTCTCTCTCTCTTTATTATATATATATATATAGGAAGACGAAGGTGGATCTGTAAAACGATTGATCCGGCTATAATCAATGGCGCTTTCGCCCAATAGATGCGTCTTCACTGTTCTTTCCTTCGTAGTCATTTTATTTCTTCTCACAGATTCGACCTCTTCCAGCTTCATTTCTGGTAAGTTCTTTTCAAATTTCTCCATCTTTTGAACAATTATTTGCAAATGAATAAACTGGTCGATCTGATGGTTGAACTTGTGCAGATGATATCTTTGGATCTAATGCCTTCACTGGTCGTTCGCTTCTTCAGACCAAAAAAAGTTAGCTCTCTCTCTCTCTGTTTAGTAGTCAAATTCATGAGCTGGGTTTGTAGTTTTCATGAGAAATATTTCATGGGATTAAATTGGAAAGTATGTGATTGGGTAAATTGCAAGTAGAAATTATTGGTGTTTCCTTGTAGATCTAGTTTGGATTTAAGACCGACTTTTTACTCTGTTTATTTCCCTATTTCCTAGACGAGGTATATTATAGCTTTTCGGGTCCTCTAACTTTACTTGGGCGAAGTAAGGTTAACGGAATTTGTGGCTTTTAAGATTATTTTCCTTGTTTTTCTAGTTTGTACTTAATTAAGTTGAAGAATCGAGAAGTTGATTGTTGATAGGTAGTTAATAAACAGGAAATATGAAGAACTGCATGAGCAAACTTCGAATTTTGCGTGCTCAAACAGGAAATATGAAGAACTGCATGAGCAAACTTCGAATTTTGCGTGCTCAAGTTTCGGGTTTTGAGTTGTATCACACACAAGCGTAATTGGGCAAAGTACCAAGTAGTGTTGCTTGATGTTTCTGGGTTTATCTTTTCTGGTTGTGCTGTTAGACGTTCCTGAGCTTCTGAAGCTGGGATGTCGTGCCCTAGCTTTCTAGGAGAATCGAACTTGGGATATCTATAAGAGAAGCAAATTCTGTTGTCTTCTGAGCCAACCCCTGTTGGTTACATGATTTATATTAATGCGATGTTAATCTGCATCTGGGACCCTAGCATGTAAATTACATACGCCAAATACAAGAATTTTTCTAAGCAAATCAAACTTCAAAGCTTATACTTGGAAATAACATAACAGACAGCACAATATGGACATGAGGAAATGTAACAAACATGACATAACATTTCAAAATAGTTTGTACTGATGTGTTCAAGTTATATATTATAGGGCTGATTGTAACTGAAACATTAGAAATATGTTGTTTATCATCTAAAGCAAATCTGTCAGTTTGGATTTAAATCACCTCGTCCTTGAGTTTAATTCACCTTTTCTTCCTCATAAAAGAAATACTTCATTTCGTCTCAGAAATTTAAGGATATGCATTTGACATGTGTCCAAGATTTTAAAGGTTTAGATTGCACCATACTCGCTGAGTTTTGAATCTACTAATGCAGCTATAAGATCATGAGATTGTACAAGTAGGGTAGAGGTGTTTGTGGCCTATGATGCCATGTAGGTTATGTATCCCTGCTTTCATTTAGTGAGGGAAAGTCATTGGATATTTCTCGACTCTTGCAGTGGATTAGACCTTAGCAGCAGTTGAGAGTGTGAATAGTAAATAGAGTGTCTGATATTGATGTTCAGCTCGCCATCAAGGATTTTATCTGAAAACTTTAATGTTCGTATTATGATGTGGAGATCTAAACCTTGTAAAGGTAGAAGAGGGGAATCTTAATTGGGGAAGTTATATTTTGGCAGATTGGTGTTATCTGTTTTCATTGTGCATCAAACAACTTAGGTCCTTAAAATATTACATGAATTATTTCTAAGACTAGTTTATACTTTTTTTAATTAATATGGTCCTCTTTCTTTCTCAAACCCTGTTACTAATTTTGAAGCTTCATGATTAGAACATTTGAAATTGCACTTATATGACGATGCTTATTATAGTTGAGGCAATGGTTATCTTGGTTTCTTTTATGTTCTCAGATATTAAGGTCTCAGTATTCGCAGATTGAGTATGCTTTACCATTTTGGTTGCCCTTGTCATTTTGATTTGTATTTGAGAACCAGGGCTTTAAAGAACATAAGGTGCAAAATTGAGATTTGTTGTAAATGAACTTTATAAAATACTTGAAAGGTTGGATTTTTTTATGGCAAAAACCGAGTTCTTTTAAATCTGAAGTAGTAGTTTTACTATTGATGTGACTGCTTTACCTTTTTTTCAAATGGTTTACGAAAAATTGAAAGAGTAATTAATGGATGACATTTGCAGGCTGCCCTGATAACTTTGAATTTCTGAATTACACAATTATCACAAGCCAGTGTAAAGGACCAAAATACCCACCAGACCTCTGCTGTGCAGCCTTCAAGGAACTTGCCTGCCCTTATGCTGATGACCTGAATGACCTAAGTAATGACTGTGCGTCAACTCTGTTCAGCTACATAAACCTTTACGGCAAATACCCACCTGGTCTTTTTTCCAGCGAATGCCATGATGGAAAGGAAGGTCTCGCATGCCCTGCAGAAGCACCAGCATCACAGCAAACCAAAAGTACAGTCACGGAGAATGGAGGTGAGATATTGGGCACTCAATCCTCGGTTGTTATGATTACAGCGGGACTACTAGTGCTACTGGTTCTGTTATATTGAAGGAGTGAAATGGTGTAGCTTTCCCACTTGTAATATTATTTTCCTTCTCATTTTTCTTGGTATAATCTAGTTTCAAATCACGGTTTTCACAAACATGTGCTACACAATTATGCTGCATTCTGAGCCTTGTCCCGTACTCAAGTCACTATTCTTTCATTAACTCAAAAGGTGTAACTTTCTGTTTGGTTGTTGATATTGATCAAAAGCAATGTGGTTTGTTTATGATTTTGACAAAATCATGTTTTCATTGAAGCTGTCCTTAGGGTGGTACATGAGTGTGATTATTCCCGTTTGTGTTGCTTTAGTCGCCATTAAACTTTTATCAGAGAGTTAACCAAGCCAAAACTCTTCTATTTTTTATGTCCGATGTTGCTTGAACTGGTCTTTCGAGCTAACTTGCGCATTACCTGATTCGAGATTGCTTGTTCATTTTTTTCTTCATTGCATGACACTGGAACTTCCTAGATTCATCCTAGGAGTTGCCTTTTGGTAACTTCAAAGATAATAAGACTCTTTTGCGCAACAGAACTGCAAGGCTGCTCTTTCATTGAATTGTCAGATGATGTCTAAGATATTCATCCCAAGGAGTTGCTTAGCCATGCTCGGCGAGCAACCCTAGGTGTGATGGGGTCTCTTCAAGCATATAGTGTGATGCAAGCTTAATGTTCCTTGCCAAGATGTAGTAGGGTAGTCTAGTTATAACTCCTTCATTCAAGAATGAAAAGAGAGTCATATCCTTGGTTGAATATAAGGGTTTGCTCAAATTAACAGGTCGCTATCTTTTTGTTTAACCAAATGGCCAGGAGAACATCCCATCCCACCCAAAGAAAAAGGAAAACGGGCAAAGAGAACTGGCATGCATGTGCAAAGTCAAATAAGGAACATACAGCAAATATGCCAGCTCTAACATCGCTGGACTAATTTAATTTGAGAACCCCATGTTGACAATGTCCAACTTTGTAACATGACAGCTTATAAACCATTTCTTCACAACTATTCTCTTCCCCTTTTTAGGTTGGCATCCAACTTGTTCCTTGTTATTGGTAATTGGTGATCCGTGATTTGGACTTTCACTTATGTTACCATCTTCAACTCTTTAAAATTATTAGTATTTGGACTGTTACAACTTTCACCCTGCATAGATAAGCATGACGACCATGTGGTCTTGGTACCAGTGGAGATATATACGATGGGCTTGAAAAGAGTAAACAAAGAGAGAGAGAGAGATATGGCCTCAGCATGACAGTCGAGAAGAAAAGAACAACCTAGAAAAAGAAAACACCACCCAAATGGGTGCAAATTTTTAACTTTTCTTTTAGGAGTCATCAACTATTATCTTGGATCGATACATAGTTGATTTAGTACGATAGGGTAATAGATTATTTAATAAAATTTCAGTTTCAAAATTTAAAAATAAAAAAAATTATACCAGGAGAGTCACCCCTAAATAAAGTTCTGGTAGATATTCAAAACAAATTAATCAAAATACAATTCAAAATACCGGTGATCGATTAAAAAAAAATCAATCACAGTGGGATGTGTTTTGTAACATCGAAGTGCACCAAAAAAAAAAAAAAAGAAGTGGCACGTTATATTGAATGTGCCATATCAGACAAACGTCAACAGTGTGTGTGTGTGTGTGGGGGTTGCAAACATCAACACTGTGGGGTGCATGTGTGATGGTTTGTGTTTTTGTGTCAATCTATTTGTGGAATTCCATGGATATGCTGATAACAAAGATGATCCTATTCCTTTATTGGGTTGTCTTTCACTTTGTCTACCCCTCTAGAGGAATATATAGACAAAAAATGGACTGCCCCATTAGGCTAAAGTTTGATGGTAAGCATCCAACAGTGGATTTACATTCAACTTGATATTATCCAAAGAGGGAATGCATCGACATCTGCATTATATAAAAGCAGAGTAAAAATTATCTCAAAATAGCTGGTCTGTTCGTGACAATGGTGCTAAAAAGTTCTTGGGATAAATGCCGTGACCCCTCAAAAAACACAAAAATGGGGAACGCTAATTCGTGTACATATACAGGCATAGAAAAACAAACAGACTATATATACACACAAGTGAAACCTATCGATTATTATTGTTAATATAGAATACCATCTCAAGACAGAAAGGGAAGATCAAATTTAAGATCCAAAGAATTGTTGATGCCACTGGATCCAAAAACCTTTATGATTTTACTCGATAAATGTTATATAAGTTTTTAAAAATTCTGTGATATTAAATATTATAATAACAATAAATTAAATTTTTTAATTTTAAATTTTGAGATCTTCAAAAAAAAAATTTTAAAAAAAACCCTAAAACATGCAGCAAAAATTGACCTTACATAAAGAAATCTATTTTGGGGGTCCACCAATTCTTTTTCGTATTTTTTTTTTATTTATTTATTCCAAAAGGTAAATACAAAAGGTACTTAGAATACTCAAAGTCGCTGCAGAAGTTTGATTTGACTGTGTACGGGCATTTAAAATCATTTCCCGCATCTCAGCTTGGCACGGGTCAATTGCACATAACCTGATCAAAACAGGGATCTCCCCCAAATTCCAACCCAACAAAAAATAAAAAATAAATAAAAAAAAAAAAAGTTTACAAATATTCATATTATACCACGATAAATTTTTGCCAGTGGAAAATAAGAAAGAGAGAGACTGATACAGAGCTTTTTTATTTCTTTTTTCTTTTTTCTATCCCAATAAAGGCACCAAAATGATTACAGACCAGTTCTACATAATTTTTTTTTTCTTTTCTTTCGTAATCATCCAAAACCAAAAGAAAAGAAAAATAGAAAAGGGGGGATTTGATTGAATCCCCCTCCCCAGAAAATTCAGGAGCTTATCTTATTATCTATGAGCAGTGACCAGAGTTTCAATAAATCTCAAGCCATCGAACTCTGGTGCGAACTTATCTTGTGAACTTGAATTTTCTGTGTCTTTGCTGGAAATTGAGTCCTGAAAAGTCACATTTATTACGTCAAAACAAAGAATTTACCAATTTAAAACAAAAATTGTTTGCTAGAATCAATTCCAGTGCACACCCAGTGGAGTTCCTGGTAAAAGAAAAGGGAAAAAGGATTCAATTGAGAGAAATTAGAAGATTTTGAAGATAAAGGGATTGAGTGATTGAATTTTGTGGAGTTTAAAATTTTACTTTTGGTTTTGGAGACACAAACCCCATCAAGAATAGAAAATTGAGTTTCCGAGTAGGAATTTTAAAGAACAAAGAAAAAGGAAGAAGGCCCATAAAAAAATTGATGCAGAGGTAGAGAAAGAGAGAGTTTAGATTGTGGGAAGTTTCAGCTTTTTCAAAAAGCTACAAAATTACAAAAGAAAAGCACCAATCACAGATAGAAATTATGAAGATGAACATAAAGAAGACAACCCAATGAGAGAGATTGAAATTTTTTAAAGCTACAAACTTTTAACCAAAAGAATGAAAATTAAAAGAAAAAATCGCAGGGGAAAAAAAAAAGACCCAGTAAGAAAACTTTGAAGAAAACAAAAGGCAATAAAGATTCGGAGGTCAGAAAAGCAAGATACCTGTTGTGAGAATTGAAACTTGGAAGTGCAGGAAGAAGAGGAAGAAGAGATAGCCGAAGAGGCAGAGACTGCTGCCATTAAAGCTGCCACAACCCCAGTTTTCTTCATCTTTCTTTCTTTTCAGACACACCGGAAATCCCAGAAATCTAGTCAGGTTATGAAGCAATCGTTTTAGAAAGAGAGAGATTTTCTTTTGAGTTTTGTTCAACCGAGTTATGCGTGACAACTATATAGATACGGGAAGAACCTGGGTCAAGAGCGAAAATTCTACATCCGTGTGAAGGATAAATCTGAAGGATTTCAACCCCTTCCGCTTCCTAAATTACTTTCTTACCCCCACCTTCTTTGACCATTCCCAAAAAATTACCTTTTTTAAAAAAATAAAATTAAAAAAAAGTACATATTAATTACAAAATCCACCGACACTTGAGTCGATGAAACGATCATAGATGTCTTAATCAAGATCTTAACTTTGATTCAAGAGGATAATTTTCTAAATTAATTATTATAATTCTTAAATTGAATTAATCGAAACATAATACTAAATACTGATTAATATAATATAAAAAAAAAAGAACTATATAAAACCGACATATCAAATTCAACGAATCAGAATTAAAGATTATACAAAGTGTTAATTGTAAATAAAATAAAATAACTCTAAGTTTCAAAAAATATATATATTATGTACCAGAATCATATAAATTATTAAATATCAAAATAAATCAATAATTAATTAATTTGATTTTAAAATATTAGATTTTTTTGTTTCTATATCTATATAATAGATTTTCTATATAAATTTAATTAATTATAATATTTTATTGAATAAATTGAGTATTATAATCTTTTCGACCAGAAAAAATCATTTAAACGTTTGTGTTACTGTTACTTCTATATGAAAGGGGTGTGTGTGTGTGTTGTTATGGCAGGAAAGGAGATTGTTGGGTTGATATGAACTTCACACTTATAGCGTAATGACAAGTAAGACAGCATTATCCTTTCGTTTTTACCTTAATGAGCAACATTACAAAAAATAATTTTAGATAGATGAAGCTAGGTTAAAAATTACGATATGTATTTTAAATTATAATTATTAAAATTTTATGTATAGAAATAGAGAAGACATACACAGATTCATCCCTAAGAAAGTTTTTTTTTTTTTTTTTTGGTTTAACTACTGATATCTGAATTATCCGATTAATTCAGTTTGATCGAATATTATGAATTTCAATTTAGAAACGTATTCTTTTAATATCTATTTTTTATTATTATTATGGAGACTCCGGGATCAATATTTTTAAAATCGAATAAGTAAATAACTAAATCAATCTATCGATTCATTGGTCAGACTATTTTACAAAACAAATGACATCACTATAATATCATGTATATAATTTGTATATTATATAATTTAAAATAAAATAAAATTTATATATTTTTATGAAAAATGAATTTGCTCCATCATCGATACATTAAAAAAAAAAGATGTTAGAAGGGAAAGAGTTACAAATACAATAAAAAAAGTCATAAATACCCTTTTTTTTCTTTAAACTGGTTTGAATAGTTTATTAATTTTATTGATTTTGATAGATTTTAATCAGGTTTGAGTTCATCTGATATATAATAAAAATCAAATCAAATTATAATGCAGTTTTCAATCAAACTCATCGGTCTGATCCCATTTTAAAAACACCGATCGGGACCAAAGTATGAGTTCTAGTCAATGGTAAAGTTTTGTGACAAAAGATATCATGCATGAGAAAAATGCCAAAGGTTTGTGATGTCAAACAATATTTAATAGCCAACTAATCTCGAACTTACGTATGTTCAAATAATAATACTTATCTACCTTGCCACGTTGGTAGGTATCATCTAATTTTTTAAAACCAAAAAAAAAAAAGAAATCTGATTATGAGGTTTTTTTCTCCTTTTTTTTTTTTGGTTGAAAATTTTCTCGTGATAAATAGCATTACTATTTACTACTTGTCTTGTGTATGGCACCCCGTTTTGGATAGATCTATGGTCTGAGCCTTAAAAATTATTTTTAAGTGGTAAATTTTTTTTATTGATAACTTATCATCGATCGATCGATATCTGAATTTCGTATGATAAATTAAATTCGAATATTATGAGATTTATTAAAAAATTAATTCTCTCTCAAAATTTTTTTTTTTTTCAAAACTTAAATTTATCGACCCAAAAGAATTTGATTTTAAATGGTAACTTTTTTAGTTAAGTGACTCCATATACAAGGATTTTTATGATATGTTAAATGGTGGAGTCAAAATATTTTTCGAGGAATTTGAATATATTTTTGATATCAACCCCTAATAATTCATTATTTCAAATAAAATATTCTAACAGTTTAAATTTATATAAAAAATTCATTATTATAAATATGAAAATATAAAAATAAAAAAAGTAAAATATTCTCAAAATCAAATCAATTATCAATTTATTTTAATACATAATATTTTTTAATAATTGATTTGATTTTGATATATAAAATTTTTTAACAAAAGGAATGAAAATATATATGTGATTTTATAAATATATAAATTTAGAGAGGCAAAACATATATTCATGGGGATAATATATAAATACCGATAAATTTATCAATAATATGAATTTTAAAAGAGGGATCAAAATTCTTGACTTAATGAAAGTATTTAGCATCACAAATAAATCAAACTATTTTAAATAATTTATAATTTATAGTTATTTAGATTTTTTTTATCCATTTAATTAAAACACAATTTCAATATAAGAGAAGCGATCGTGGTTGGCATCCTTGAAGGTGGTTAGTCATGTGTTTTATGGTTCCTTTTCTACCCTCCAAGGGTAGATGAGTCAAAATGTACCCATTCGCCCTTTCTAGAAACAGCAACCAAAGTCCAGGGACAATTTGGTAATAACACTATGCTCCTGACATTTTCCGCGGCACCTCGAATGGTGATGACTCTGAGGACGACTTTATTACCATTTTTTAACATTTCAAAAAACACACATTGAAAAATGAAAATCCTCAGTGAGAGAGATGATTGGTTGATATGTTGTGATGATGACCAATGATAGCGATACACGTGTATGGATGTGATTTGTCTACGCCGGTTTAAAAGTCGAGGGATTGAGGCCTTACATGCTGGTGGAGTGTGGACGTGTCGTGGATTGGGAGTGTTGGGATGATGAGTGACAACTCGCGGCATAGACCTTAGCTTTTGCTCAATAAAATCTCTCTTTTGCCCTTCTTCCCCTATCACTATTACATTTCTCATCCTTGATATTTTGCCAACTAGATATTTTTTCTATTGAATATTATTTTGTTTTTACTTTTCTATCTAAAATAATGGTACCATACATTAAAACATTATAATTAATCACGGGGCATTAATGCTATTCATAGTTAATTTTTTTGTATAATTAATCAGTATTTAATATTATATTTCGATTAATCCGATTCAAATATTATCAGATTGAAAATTTAATTAAAAAATATAATATTTTTATTCCAATTATCCCATGGTCTATTCGTAGTTATAATTGTTCTAATATATTCGTGAACCATAGATATTCGAACAATAACTTATAGATAATCTAAGACTTCGTTTAAAAATAATTTGAAAATTAAAAATAATAATAATAATAATAATAAAGTGGGCATAAACATGAAAGGTCCTGGTCGAGTGTGGGGAGAGTTCAATATGGGTGCGGTTGTGGTTAGCCGACGCCGACATTTAGAGACCACATCGAAACCGACACTTGCAGTCGCCCAACAATTAATACCTCAACAACACGTGTCATTCCAACTTCTCTCTTGTGGTCAATCCTCCTTTTGCCTTCCTCATTACTATCATATTATCTTTCCAATATTCATCTCAATATAATAAATAGGAAGAATTTCTCACGCCAACCAAGGAGCATTCTATAAATTATATCTTTAAAATTACGATAAAAGAGAATTATGAATAGCCTTTCCTATTTTTTTTTATAATCAATCGAATAATATTCTTGATAAATCTAATTTAAACATTATTTAATACTAATTAAAAAAAAAACTCTATCAATATAATATTTTTTATTCCTAAATTTTAAATTTAAAATTTAATTCGAATCGATCAAGAAAAGAATGAATTAATTACTTTGTTTATTTGATTCAATTTTTAAAATAGAATAAAATTAAAATTTTATACTAAGAAAATAAAACACAATATATAATTTGAATTATAATTTATAAATAAAATTTTAATTTTTTAAAAGTAAATATATAATGACAACTCCCCGATCTCTTGGCTTGGCATTGCCCTAAAAGTCTCCCCACCCCAATGGTCAACATTTAAGATTTGACCATTCAAAGAAAAACAATTTGATGCAAAATATTCTAGAAAATTTTCCTTGCAACTAAGATATTTATTTAACTTGAGACCATTAGAAAAGTCTATGTCTAAAACAACTATGAAGACGAGCACACCCATTGTTTTCAGCTGGGCCTATTTTTTTTCTTTTTTTTTTTCATTATTTTTATCAGTGAATAGAAAGATCTTCATTGATAGTTAAATGATACTTAATTAGAAAGAGTTTTGTCCCAAAATTTGTACTTAATCTATTTTGGGGTTGTTTTTTTTTTTTTTTTTTTTTTTTATAGTTATAGGTTTATTTTATAAAACTAATTATGTGTTCGACTAATTTCTATATTTATATGTATTTTACTTTCTATAATTTTTAGAGAGTTCAGAAGAGTTCATAGAAGTGTTCATAAAAATCTAAAAAAATAAAACAAAATTATAGTGTGTGTCATTACTTACTGTAATAATTTGTAAAGTTTGAGAGTGAGGAAAATGCCTAACTCTTGAAAAATTCGCATGTCTTCTCAAATATTTCAATATCCCCTTTGCTAGACCTATAAGTACTTGAAAAGCTCCATAAGGGGGTAAGAATCCATGATACATCGAACTTAGAGTAGCTATCCAAGAGCTCCCTCACCATCAAGTTTTACGCACTCTTTCTGATTAATAAAACTATTTGTTGTCTGCGGTCGAATGTCACGCTACTAGAAATATAGATACCATATCCGTTATTAAAAATAAAATATTTATCGTTAAAAGATATTAGCGACGGATTTTTTTCATCGCTGAAAACTACCCCACTAATTTTATCGACATAATTCTATCCGTTACTAAATATCTAACAATAGATTAGTGACGGAAAAATCCATTACTAAAAAATTCATCGAATAAAATGTAAAAATATCAGCAATAGAATTTTTCCATTGTTAAAAATTTTGTTGTTAATCTATGAAATTTTTTCCATTACTAAAAATTTTATCGCTAATCCGTTGTTGATAATTCACTATTAACGACGAATTTTTTCCATCATTAATTCTGGTACCCTCATGCGCGCTTGCTCCCAAGCGCATTTCCCCCCTTACCGTTGCACCCGTGCCCTCCCGCGCGCACGTGCCCTCATGCGCGACCGCCGGCCCCGTGCGCCCTGTGTTTGGTTGCGAAAAATGTGTCCTCTCCAAAAATCGAACAAGTGCAATAGAGATGGAATATGAGTTACCCGACCACCATGCCACAATAGATGTTGTGATATCATTTTTTTTTGTTATCTAATTTTTATTTTTTTTAATATTAATCTCACTCTCACTTTTAAAAAATATATATATATATGTTACTCTCACAATTTTTTTTTTATCTCACTCACGTCTCTTTTTTTTTTCCTTTGGGATAATTTTTTTTATTGAATTTTCTAACTATTAAAATTTGATATTTATTAAATTTACGCTAAATAAAGAAATAAAATATTTATTTGATTAATCAAGATAGGTTAGCAAATGATTTTTTTATTTGCCCATTAAATTAAATAATAAAATAATAGGATAAAATAAATAAATAAAAGAAATAAAAGAAAAATAAAAAAGAACTATAAAATAATAAAAGAGAAGAAAAAATAAAATAAATAAAAGAAAAAAATAATTATAAAATAATAAAATATAAATATAAATAAATAAATAAATAAATAAATCCATCACAAATCTGTCACTAAATTTTCTGTCATTAAAATTTCCGTCGCTAAGATAAATGTACATATTTTTTTTTACCAATATACTGACAGATTAGTGACGAAAAATTTCTATCGCTAAAAATTCTATCGGTAATCCGTCGTTAATAGATTTATAATTTTTTTTTTACAGTGGACCATTACGGCGATAGATTACTGATGAAAATATTTCCATCGCTAATCCATTATAAATTTCTTGGTATGCTGTCCGACGTTAATCCATTGCTATTACCGATATATTTTTTTCTATCGATAATTTTTAATTACTGATATCGTATTTTTTTTTTTGTAGTATCACTCGTACGTCGTTTATTTGCTTCGCTTACGATACAATAGCCGTCGGCTAATCTCAATATATACGAATACACTACACAACATAATTGCTTCCACATTGTTGGTTGGTGGGTAGTGACATCCAAGTACGTGCCACACGTGTCTAGTTTAAGGGAAAAGGCTAGGCATGTGACGGTATCACAACTTAGGCTCAAGAAGGTGCTTGGACTTGGTGGGATTACTTATGGTGTAGTGATGGTGAGCTCTTCGAATTAAAAGCGGTTGGAGGCGCTTGAGGAGTGCACTGCAAACTCCTCAAAGCGGCGAAAATCATGAATAACCTTTATAATCGAATAAATGGCATTGAAAACAATCTTGTCGACCAAGCCAGGTCAATGACTTGACCGAAGATTTTTAGGTAGTCGTAGATACTCTCTATGAGCAAATTGGGAGTTGAGCACAAATTAAACTTGTTGGTGCGCATGATGGGTGCGAATGGTCCATACACCTTGGACATGGGAACGAACGAAGTTCTTGAGCCACAATTATATAGGCTTGTGCACGAAGCCAAAGAATAGGAGAATTTCTTGTTCGACGTTGAACAATACTTCCACATTGTAAGAATGGACTTGGAGGAGACAAAAGTGACTATAATGTCGATATACTTGATGGGTGATGCCAAGCTATGGTGGCGTGTCAAGTATGTGGAAATGGAGCAAAGTTGATGTGCTATCTACATATAGAGGATGTGAAAAATAAGTTGACTCAATTTTTACCTAAAATATGGATTACCATTCTCTTTTGATACTGTGTGGTCTAAAACAAATTGAGATAGTCCACGACTATGTAAAGCAATACTTGGCTATTATGCTTGACGTACGGGACATGTTAGAGAAAGACAAGTTATTAGGGTTGAAGCTTTAGGTTAGAACAAAACTCCAATGACAATGTGTCCAGGTCTTCTCTGAAGCTCTGGATATGGCGGGGCACTTGACAAACTACTCCACTCCAGATCCCATTAAGAATAATAGCCCTCATTCTTCATCAAACAATAGTAGAGGGAAGTTTGACAAAGGGGCAAACCCAAAGGTGGGGGAGTGAAAAGCATTTTCCAAACAAAAATAATAAGGGTATTTCTTGTGTAGATGGTCGCACAGAGTTGTTGAATACCTACATAGACAAATATTGAATGCACTACAAGTAGCTTCACCATCATCTTTGAAAGGAGAGGAGGATGATGATAAAGAACTTCCTACGATAATGGGGCTATCCATTTGCTTAATACCATTACAAAGCAAGCGATGCCTAGGAGAAAACTGAAAGGGACTTATGCTTGTGGAGTTTCATTTGAACATAAAACTGACCTGCACGTTGATTGACCTCAAGTCACAATTTAATTAGGGACAGGGAGGTGGAATGTCTAGGCTTGAAATTCGAGAAGGTTTCAAGCCAGATCAAAGCTATCAACTCTGAAGCATATCCCATACACAGAGTGGTACAAAGGTTGTCGATGAAGCTCGGTGAATGAGAAGGAAAGGGGAATTTTTCAATGGTACCATCGGATGATTTCAAGATCATTTAGGGACTCTTGCTTTACAACATGGTGATACTAATACCATTTCTAAGGTGTTTGTGAATTTTGAAGGACAATTCATGCTTAATACCTGCTATCAATGAATTTTCTATCAATAATTTTTGCCAACTTTACCTTTGAAGAAGGGTTTAAAAAGGGTAGAGTCGACTATATTGCTACTTGATGAATAAAGCAGAACATCAGTGATCCAAACATCCCAAAGTGTGTGCAGCGTGTTTCGGATGAGTGCCAAGATGTGATGTCAGATAATAGGAAGGGTTATCCCCACAAAAACTATAGATCATGAGATCGAGATCGTAACGTGTGCAAAACCACCAATACAAGGGCCATGCATATTGGATGGTGCCTCCATAGTTGGCAAAATTACGAAGACAATCGGATGAACTATTTGTCAGGGGATTCATTAGACCATCCAAAGCACCGTTTGCAGCACCAATGTTATTTTAGAAAAAACATAATGGAAGTTTGTGTTTGTGTGTAAGCGTGTAACAGGGTGACACTGAGAAATACCTATTCTATCATGAGTTTTTGGTTAAGTTACTATTAAGTCCAGATTGCTTAGGTGGATAAGACAAAGACTAAATATGTAATTTGGTACGGTGTGTGTTGAGTAATTGGTCATGCCATATGGGTAACGAATGCACCACCACATCTTGTACCTTGATAAATCGAGTATTTCAAGAATATGTTGATAAGTTTGTCATGGTGTATCTCGACGACATCATGATATATAGTTCAACGTTTGAGGGATGCATTGAGCATATCATATCAATCTTTCACAGGATGAGAGAGAATCACCCCTATGTAAAGAGGGAAAAGTGCTCTTTTGCTTAGAAGAGTGTGTAGTTTTTGGTCACATTGTTGAACAATGTTGAATCCGCATGGATATGGGAAAAGTACTCGCTATTCAATAGTCAAAAACCCAAAGCAATGTCAGGGAGTTGCATTCGTTTCTTGACTTGGCTAATTAATATCAACGATTTGTTAAGGGGTACTGAAGAGATTGGCACAACTGATCAACTTATTGAAAAAGGATAACGACTAGAATTGTACACAGAAGTGACAAGAAGCCTTCGAGAAGCAGAAACAGGAAATAGCAAGTGATCCGATGCTCGCCCTTCAAGATGTGATAAAACCATTCGAAGTAGAGATAAATGTTTTAGATTTTGCTCTTGGGGATGTTCTAATACAAGATAACCATCCTGTAGCTTACGACAATGCAGAGTAGAGGTCCACCGCTCAAGAGAAAGAGTTGCTTGCTTGGATCAAAGTTTGTGGTTAACACACAGACACTGTCACAGTTGGCCACTTCTTGACTAAGCCTAAATTGACTCCAAAGCAAGTGAGATGGTAGGAGTAATTAGTCGAGTTTGATTTGTATTGGAGTATAAGAGGGGATGCACCAACATGGTGGCCAATGCTATAAGCCGAAAGGTCAAACTCTTAGCTTTGAAATAGGTAGCTCTCGTTACCGTTAGCTTGGTAACTACTCCTATGAGAGAGTGTAACGAGGAGAATTTTAAAAAAGAACCCTATGGCTCATACTTTCATGAAGCTAGCCAATAAGGGGAAGACTCACTGGTTCTATAGCACAGATGGATTGGCAAAGGGGAACACGGGTAACACGGTATATGTCCCTAAAGCCGGGGATCTTCGAAGGACACTTTTGCACGAGTGTCAAGATACTTCATGAGTAGAATATTCGGGATGCCAATAGACATTTGCTCTACTAAACTAGGGTTACTATTGGTTTTAGATGAAAGGTGATGTCCTAAAGCATATCTGCATTTGTCTCACTTGCCAACAGAACAAAATAAAGAAAAGGAAGGCACCAGAACTACTTGAACCACTTCCAATACCTAGAAAACTGTGGGAGAGGGTATTTCTTGATTTTATCACAGGACTGCCTAAGGTAGTAGATTAAGAAGTTAAGGAGAGCAGTCTACACATTGAATAGTACGCATTACTATTCACTAGAGTAGAATGCCCGTGGTATATGGTGATGCATTTTCTACATAAAAAGACTCGTTCGGAGTTTACAATGAGATTTGAGAGCTCCTTGATGTATGATCTTTCTAGTTCATGTAGGGCATAGGTTCTCTTGACTTCATTTTTGTCATAATCTGTTCCTTGAGTCCGCAAAAATATTACATAACACGCATCTTAGGACTATGCTTGTCTATATATAAAAACAGACAAGTCAACGCTAATAACGAGGCCTCTCCCTCCCTCCCTCCCTCCCTCCCTCTCTCTCTCTCTCTCTCTCTCTCTCTCGGCTGCCTTTAATCCACCTCCGATTGTAGTTTTGTGGAGCACGAAACGGATTCGCATAGGTAAGGAGTAACTTAGATGATGCACTTTTTGTTTCTTTTTTGCTGTGAGCTTCTCAGACTTTATGGTGTTTGCTTTACTCTTATTCATGATATATGAAAATTTTGTGGTGATCTTTGCTTTGTTCTCGTCGTCGTCTATCCTCGTCACACCCACCTGCTTAATTTTACATTGATTTCATTTGTATCATTTAGATTCTTTCAATTATTCCAAAGAGCTAACCACCATTAATTGGGCGAGGATAGACATCTATCAAGTTCAAACCTGACTTTGATCACACTCCAATTCCCAGGTTTATTTGTTAGTAGATGGTAGATTAAAAAAAATTAATAAAGACTGTTTATGAATCATATAAACCTTTTTGGTTCACTAATGTTGGATTCTTAGTTTAGGCATTCAATATTGCAAGAGATCAAAGTTCCGGTGTTTTCTCTGCTTAAAACAACGAATTGCTCCAAAATGACTAATAAAAGGATGCCCCCAACATGTGAAACAACAAAAGCAATCAAAGGGGCAAGAGTTTTTAACCTAGGACATCGTACCCTGATCCCAAGTCAAACAACTAATTTTTCAAAATTTTCCTGTCAAAATCTTATATTTGTATATTTATATTCCATGTTAAACTTGCTTCTGATCTACAAAGCAGATTGCAGATGCACTCACATTCTCTCACTATGAAACATTCCATCCATGCCCCCAAAGAATAATGCATTTTGCATCTAACTTCGCAGGACATAGATGAGAAGTATATGCTCCGCCACACAGATGGAGACTGAATCATACATTCTTCCTGTAGATGTTCTCCGAAACATACTCTTGAGACTTCCTGGGACATCATTGGTAAGACTAAAGTGTGTCTGCAAGCTCTGGTGTTCTTTGATTAGTGACCCTTATTTCGCCAAACTTCACTTGGAAACTAGGAAAAATGACTTGTCCGGTCTAGTTTTACTAACATACAAAGATGGACATAAACTTCATATCTCTTCATTGGATGAGTCACCTTGGAATGCCACCAATATGCAGATTGTCAATGTCCCCAAAATCGATTACATGTCAAATACATGTAATGGCTTAGTTTGCCTATATGGTGATTGGAATAACATTCACCTTTATAACTTGACAACTAGAAGAGTATTGATGACTCTTCCAAGTATTTCGGGAAAAGGCAGTTACGGACAGTTCTGCATTCTGGGGTTCGATGCATTGTTGGAAAGTTACAAGGTTGTCAGGTTTCGAAGGACTTATTCCTTCAAACAAGTATGTGAAGTCTTTACTTTTGGAGCAACTGAGTGGAAAATTTTAGGCAATACACCATATCAACCAGGGCCTAATGAACCTATGCTAGCAAACCAAACTATAATATATTGGATTATTGACCTAGCACATACCTATCCTGTACACCATGTCATTTACTCTTTCGACATCGCACGAGAAGTATTCAAGCCAGTCCAAGCTCCACAAGCGTTTAGGGATCCAGAGTTTGAACACGGGCTCTTATCTCTAGCAAATTTGGGAGGAGAATTGTACATGGCTGGGGGTAAATGGTATGGAGTGACCATATGGAAGCTAGTGGATCACATGAATAATGTTTGGAACATGGAATACAAGATCATCCAAGAACCGAGGCCTAATGTGCATGTGGGTTATGGGTATATTGTAACACTTTTGTCCATTAAAAATGGGAAGCTATTGTTTAAAACCGACAAATTGCTTTGGTATGATTTTGATTGTGGGACTATGACAATAGTTGACGGACTTGAAGATACATATGTAGTTCAAGCCAGGGTTTTTGTGGAAAATTTACTCTCTCCACTGTAGGCATCTATTTATAATGCAATTATTAATCACAATCTTTGTAACTTAAAATAATGTAAAAACTTATGTAAGATTTTACAGTGTCACTGTATTCATATCATGTTCCCTTTCCATGTTGGTGCTTTATAAGATTGGCGTGGATCACTCCATTGGGCAAGGGCCATTTAAAATGTATGTACTCAAGACAACAGGTTAGATTAGTGTCCTTTATAACAGAATGTGGCTTAGTACTATGCAAATGGTTTTTTTTTTTTTGCAATCATAGAGTGCTGTTTTTGTTACTTGTCAATCCTTCCTAATTTTCCCCAAAGAAATTTCCTCGGTTCTGTCTTAGAAAGATGGTGGAATATCCTTCAGACAGGAGTATTGTCATGCTTTAAAGGAACTCTACAACGAGACTCAAGTTTTGCAAAGTTTCATAATGTTCCCAACTTATGATCCTAGGTTGGAGCATGACACATTGAATGAACACATGAAACTTTTCATTGAAACCCCGCCTTAAAATTGCCTGTGGGGGGTAAAATTCTGTTCTCCGACCCAAAGTGCATCTGTAGACTACTAGCCAAAGCTTGTGCTTTCCATCATTGTATGATTACCAAAAGGTGAGCTGTGATCAGCTCTGAAAGACTACTTTAGACAGGACCAGGAGAGTACACACCTTGTAAACTCTTGCAAAATAATAAATAAATATATATATATATGACTAAAATAAAGAGCGACATGTCTCCTTTGTCCAATCCAAGGAAAAAAAAAACAAAGAAAAACATGCGAGACACCAAACATCTGCTCGAAAGCTTTTCTAGACAGAAATCAGATTTAACTTCGATAAGACTCATTTCAGATTGCAGCAAAATCCTACACAACATACAGGAATCAAAGATTTTGCATGCACTTAGTCAGCAAAGATCAGCAGAAGATATCCTACAGATCAGCAGCTGATATCCTACATGTATCCGCATATCAATTTTAGCTGCCCAAGCAGTGAAAGCCAGAAGTCCTTTAGACATGACACAATAAATGCCAACACAAGGGTATCCTTGTATCACAGTGTCTGATTTTACATTCCAAAAATAGGATATTCATAATGATGCCCAACAATTCTATAGGCAGAAATTTATATCCTCGATGCGAAGGTCAAAATTTTGAAGTCTTCTTCGTCCTTTGATATTCACCCGTGCGAGTGAGCAAACCACACAAAGAATGTTAATGAACTAGCAGGATTTTCCACTATAGGACTGCTGACTCTATATTCTGGTTCCGCTGAATGAGTATAGACATGGAAGATTTTGACCATGTACTCGAAGGATATCAGCAGCAATGCCTTCTTTCAGAAAGAGGGAAAAGTTAGATCCCATTCGGGACAATAAACTTTCAAACTCCTTTCTTCTTCTGGTCCTTTGCTGATTTAACTTCCTTTGTCAACATCGTTGGAGCAATGGCCATGGCCATAAGCTCCTGGAATAGAAGTTTACAAGCATATTGAATATATACCTGACAATAAAATATGGCTTAGCAACTTGTGTCAAATGGAGGCGAAAGTATGGTAGCAAATGAAAATCTCTTTTACCTGAACAATGTCAGTCTTATTCTTGCAACCTCTACACTCAAAGGAGTTCTTAAGATTTGCAATAGCTATCAGACCACATTGCTCGCACCATGAACCTTGTATGCATCACCTTGATCAAACAACCACTCTTTAAGGAAGTGTGCCGCTCCTTGAGCTATCATATAGTCACATTCCATTTCCCCAAATCGAAGACCACCATCACGAGACCAACCCTCAGCAGGCTGCCTAGTAAGAATTGGAACTGAGCCACGCCCACGAGAGTGGATCTTATTGTCGACCATGTGCTTAAGTCTCTGATAGTACATTGGTCCCAGGAAAATCATAGACTTAAGTCACCGACCTGTGTGGCCACTCTACATGGTCTCAACCACATTTATGAAGTGCTTTGCAGATGTTGTCCACCTAAACATGAATCAATGAAAGATGTCAAGTTCATCATATGGTCTTACCTTGATTAAATAAAGCACATTCACAGACCATACCATGAACCTAAAATACTCGTAGGGAACATAGGCTAATGTATCCTGAGAGGGAGAGAGAGCGGAGGCATGAAGTATGATCACTACAAAACATCTGACCCAGAAATTAATTAAAGCTCAACACCGAAAGCATAAACCACAACATAATATAGAAGCTTACCATTCTCAATTGATAAATGGTAACATAAATTCCCATGGCTTGCTTTCCCATGGCTGACTGGTGTGTGTTACGAGGTGACTGCAGTACAAACACCCAATCATGGAGATATTAACAGAACAGTACGTGGGGAAAAAAATAGAGTACATTTGAAGCTGGCTAAGCATTACTTATTTACCTGGTTATGATCAGGAAAAGGAATAATGGAAGCAGAGACACCCAAAATCAATGATGGATGAATTTCACAATGGGTATAAGTGTCAGAATAAGCCTCCTCAGGGTTAAGTCTTGCAGACACAGGATCCTGCAACAAGTCAACAGAGATATGCTCACAAATTTCTCAAGGGTACCCTTAAAATAATCTGTCATGCAATGCAGATGACAAATCCACCCCGTGGCATGGCCAAGAAGATATCAAAGAGCCTATAATATCTGAAAGCACAACGGAAATATACCCCCTCCCTGAAAAAAGAACATACAAAAGCAAGAATAAATACTCACATTGATTGTCATCGAAATCATAGTAGTCACTTCTTCCTCCATGTCAATATACTCAATGAATCCCTTGGCTACAAGATCATGCCAACCACTTCCTTCTGGAGATTCCTGGAAGGAGGAGGAATTTGAGCAACAAACAGAGATCTCCATGTTAAACATGATGCAATTTATTTCACATACTCTTCGCTGCAAAGCGTGAATATCCTCCTTTACTAATAACCTCCGTTTTTCCACAATAAATAGTGGACGACTGCAGCGTCCATAGTCAGTAAAGAGACATGGTTCTTTCAAACGAATGTCACAGATAACTCCCACCTCAGTGTTTACATCAACCTACAAAGGAACAAAATCCTCAATAGACCTTGGCATTTTACAGTATAAAAGCTCAAAATTAATCCCAAGCAGGATCTACATAAGAAGGAAACTTAAAAACAGAATTACACCTGATTGTGATCCTATTGACACGAAGCTCCACAACATCATAGACTAAAATAAACAACATAATTTTTTTTCTCAACTTCCTCGTATCATAACAGAAAAAATTATGTAATGGACCAAAACTATGTAAAGAACAGCAAACTTGCAGATCCCAAGAGTCTATCAAGCCTCCAGAAAGTTGAAACTTTGGAGAAAATTAAGCGTGCTAACCTGTCTTCTGAGTTGTCTCAGAGTCCTAACCAAGAGATCAGGGTTCCGATAAATGCCAACCCAGCAACCATTGACGAAAATTTTGGTAGCTTGAGGGATGACAGCAGGAGATATTTCCTACAAGTTGAAAAGATGAGTCGATAATACATCCACATAGACACATGCATATCCACAAGTTCCTCAGACGAATAATCATATTCGTCTCAAAATTCTCAGTACTCCACTCCTCCAAAAACTCCAGAATGGGATTTGCTGCAGATCCTACTGTTATGTATACCATCAAGGCAAGATTTTTCACTAGACCACAAGCCTGATACATACCCAGTTGTATACTACTTAAATTTAGTTAAATTAAAAATAAATAAATAAAAAATGATAGAACCATATTTAATTGGTCACTACCCGTCCTTCTGGTGTTTCTGCCGGGCACACCATTCCCCATTGTGAGTTGTGCAACTGTCGAGGTTTTGCCAACTTCCCTGGTCCAAAAGAATAGACGGTTAGCTAAAGAAGAAATGGTTAAGACAGACAAACATCTCACCCAAAAAAGGAAACCAAAAATAGGACACAAGAATCTTTACTCTCACAGCCTATGGGAGAATTCAACCTTCGCAAATGCGACAAAGAAGATGAATAAGTTCGACGATTTAACACCTGTTGATGTTTACAAAATCCACATTTCAGGAAGGAAAGGAGTTAAAAGAAACTCGATTGGTACATTAAAGTACTGAGAAGAAATTCCTAACTCTCATATGGCTGCAAAGGATTTTTTTTTTTTTTTTTTTTTTTACATTAAGACCATAATAAGCAAAAGAATTCATAACTACCTGAGAAACACCAGCCCTGGTACCTGCTGCATTCGCTTGCCCAGTTCCCAGTTGCAAGTGAGTACAGGCCATTGTTTTAGCTTTAATTGCAAATTGACATCTTTCCCATTATCTACGCACTGCTCAAAAACAGAAACAGAACTTCTATAAAAGGCCTCATTATATAGTGTAAAGAAAAGAGTAAAAAAGTGGAAAGATGAGAGAAACCTTCTGAACATAGCCTCGCACGTCGCTAGTCAACTTTCTGAATAACTGCATCACATGAAAATTTATCAAATATAGAGACAGAACTAGCACTTTCAGCAGCATGATCACATAATAGCTAATGGATAACAAACCATTCCGAATAGGCCCACAAGTAAAGGACCAGCAAGGTCTAGCCTTTTATTTCCATAATGATCCCTATCATCTCCAGGCCTTCGGCCAAATAAACAAAATAAAAGCCGTTGGATCATGTATCTGGTGAAAGGATCAACAAATTTAATAAATGATGTTGCAGACACAATATTCAAGGCAGTAGAGAAACATAACACACCAGAAATAGTATGGTTTCTTTGTTTCGCAATATTCTCCAATGCCAACATGTGGGAGCATTTCCTTCTGAAGAATTTCCTTGGCATACCTGCAAAGTAAAGAAGAAGATTACCGACAGGAAGAAAACAAATCACAACACACAAGAGCTCACTAATAACTTATGCAAACTTGATTCTCTTCTCTCTAGCGACACCCACAGTTGAACCTCTTTTCCCAATGTAGTCCAAAGCTACCTGCAAACAGAAATAGAAACAAATAAATAACTCTTCACCAGTTTTGCTTTGGAACCATGAGGAAAACCTTCATTAAGCCATTCCCAGAACGAAAGATTCTCACTATGCATATGAACTAATTGGAAAATTGGTGGCAACAGCATATAACTAAGAATAAATCACATACCTGCTGATTCTGAATTACGAATGCCTCCTCCAAAGATGGGCGCAGAAGCTCCATCATCTATCAGAAAAATCATAGTATATGTGCTCGAGTATATCTTTGTCTGCAACAAACCCTAATGCTCGGAAGACAATGATTATTGGTATTTCAGTTCTTATATATGGAAGGATTGCACGGATATATTGCCATGAAGATCCCTGTCATTACATCAAGAAAAAAGAACATGAATATAGCTCAAAAGGAAAGGAAACTTCGAAAGATAAATCCGCAGAAACATTTTCCTCTTTGGCACTTGTTCAAGAATGCATTCGGACAAATGTGCTGCTGGGTGGCCTGTTCTGAGACTCCGCCATGGACCGGCCCTCAGCCACAAAAGCATACTTATTAGGCTGGCTTTTCTTGCACACATACACATGTTTTTTGCTCATCTTCTCCCGAGCAATTAAAACCTTCTCACTCCCATTAATGATACAGTAGTACCCACATGATACAGTAGTACCCACTTTGATCGCATGGACACTGTCCAAGTTCAGTCAAATCCTTCTCTGAGTTCTGGTATACTGTGCAATAACTTGACCGTAGCATAATGGGAACCTGAATGATAAGACAGTGAGCAACTTTCCAATTTCACCGTACCATAATTTTCAATACAAACTCAAATTTTTATACCTTCCCAATAAAAACAATGGCAAAATCTTGTGTCTCAGTTACTTCACAATCATGACCCTTCTTAATAATCCTTTTTGTGACATCAACATATAACGAGGCGGAGTATGTCAAGTTTCTCAATCTAGCAGATTAGGGAAATAATGTTGCAGTCTCTCCATCGGATTCTGTTATCATGGGCTTACTCAAGTAAATCTGACCAAAGCTTATCTTGTATACTGTCTGCAAAGAATAATATCACTTAGTTTCTCCATGAGAAGACATTTTATGACACATCTACTTTGTTCTCAATCTATGTTTCAGGTTAAATGTACCTATATATTTCATGCTAGCAAAGACCTGAAGTATAAAGAATAGAAGAGGACAGCACTGGTTCATATGTTGACATACGTATCAGCGATTATAGCATACAAGCATATACCTGCACAGATGTATAAATGCACAGCTACCTCCTCTCTACCTCTTGTATCCAACAAATAACTTTTTTTATCAGTTATACTCAGTTGCAGCCTTTTTTTTTTTTTTCCAATTCTTTCTTACCCACTTTAGTGGTTGTATACTTTACTTCATATCCATACTTTGAAAGTCCTTTTCCTACTAATTTTTTCTAGCTCATTTTTATCCCGGTACCAATCTTTTCTTCATATGAATCCAGGCCATTTAGACTCCAATGGATTCCCCCGGACTTCTTAGAAGAAAATACCATTAAGAGGAGTGACTCATAAAACCTGGGCCCCAAAAAAAAGAAGAAGAAAAAAGAAAAAGGGCTATATCAAACCACTCAAAAAAGGACAAATCCAGTTATAGAGTTTAATACTCCAGAACGTGCACAAAAGGTGACACTCCACAGCTTCAAAATCAGGGGACAAATCATAACCAAAACCATTCCCCAGTTACACATAATGTCTTGCATCAAAATATTCACTGTTTCTTTTTTTTTTTTTTTTTTTGATAATATGCACTATTTAGACCTAGTCAACTATTTAAGTGGGTAGTATTTTTGTTTCACAGCGTTTTTTATGAGCAAACGATGATCAATTTTGCTTTAACCATCCCCTTTCTAATCACTAACCTTTTTTTTTTTCCTTTAGTTGATCAAGATATCCAAAATTCGAATAATCAAATTCGAAACAGCTCAAATACATATTTTTCTATTTTTAAAACTCAAATTTGAAATTTTGATCGAAAAAATTATTTTACCACTAAATCCACTTTTCTCACCACCAAAAAAATAAATAAATCCACTTTTCATCGGTCCAACACCCATTTTCTCTTTTCATTTCATTTTCTTGGATGGATATTTAGCCGAAATTAACATCAACCTGAGCCCACAAGAGACGAGAGGCCCAGAATTATTTTGGGCCAAGAAATTTTGGTAGGGAAAGTTAATGGTCTAAGGTTATCCTGGCCCTTCTACTTTGCTAAGCAACTTTAGATAATAGGGAGAGTCATTTCACAAAATTAATAATTACAGGAATTACTAAAGTCGAAGGAAACAAGCAATATGATAATTTTGTGGAGCCCCCAAACATAAAGTCCATACATTGCTTTTCATCGAGAAAAACATGAGACAACCGTCTTTGAAAATGTTTGTTTAAAGCGAAAATTTTGACGCTAACTAAATTTATTAATATAATAAAATAAAAAAGTTTATCGTCTATATTATAATTTAGAATTTATTCACGTGATAGTTTATCATATATAACACAATCTCAAACTCCGTAGTAAAATTAGGATCGACAAATACGTTATTTATCAAAGTTAGTATTTTATGGTATCTAACAACTTATATAATAATATTTAAAAATAATAATTAAAATTATATGTTTTTAAATTCAAAAATAGATCCATAACATCTACAATTGTAAAATATACATACGTCGTGATGTCTGAAGTAATATATTATTTGCTATTAAATAAAATTTATTATACTATCGTTTCATTGGAGAAAAAAAATCAAATACAATACAAGAGTAAAAGGATGAAAATAATTTTAAAAAATTCTATTTTTAGTGAGTTTGTAGGTTTGTAATATAAAAAAATAATAAATTTATAAGTGGAGACAAAGATGTGATGTGGGTTGAGGAGAATAAACCTTGAAGAAGCATCTTTTGATGTTTGTGGCCAATTAAAAGAAGGATTTGGACAAGGGAGACAATCAAGTGGATTTTAATAATATGTAGCCATTAATTTTCTTCAATTCCTTTTCTAGGTATGAGACAAACAAGATTTTTTTTTTGGTGCCCTTAGACTTGGTCCGTCAAATCTGAAATTTTATTCTGATTAATTCGGGTCGATCCGACTGAGATTCCTCTTAAGGGGATAGGGGTCTTCCAACGTAATCAACTTCATACTTAAATCGTGAATTAAACTCATGATCTTAATTAAAAGATATAATGAGTTACTCGTTACACCAATTGTACGTTAGTACGAGACAAACAAGATGATAGTGTAGAATTCCTCCCGCAACGAAATCAAACAAGAATAAGAGGTTCAAATTCACCTAATAATTTATGTGTGGAAGGAGATATATGGCAAGTTGTTTAAGTACATATACTTATATTATTATTTTTTTATTATGTAAGAGTTCGTAAAAATCATAAAAATATTAAATTTAGTAACTTGTATAAAAAAATAATAAATCTATATGCGGAGAGTTATTCCTTGGACAAAGGTGTGATGTGGGGCGAGGAGAATAAACCTTGAAGAAGCATCTTTTGATGTTTGTGGCCAATTAAAAGAAGGATTTGGACAAGGGAGACAATCGAGTGGATTTTAATAATAGGTAGCCATTAATTTTCTTCGATTCCTCTTCTAGGTATGAGACAAACAAGATGACAGACTAGAATTCCTCCCGCAATGAAATCAAACAAGAATAAGAGGTTCCAATTCACCTAATAATTTATGAGTGGAAGAAGATGTAGGCCAAGTTTGAGTACATATAATTGTATTATTCTTTTTTTTTTGTTACGTAAAAACCGTAAAAGTTATGAAAATATTAAATTTTAACCCATTCATTACCATTATGGCAAAGACTCCTCCAAAAGCAATTATGACATGATTTATCAACAGTCGGTTTAATAGAATAAAATATTAAATTTCTTAATTAAATCTCGTATTTTAAATTTAGAAATAGAAAAGATTATATTAAAAAAATCGTTTCTTAAATAGGATCCAAAAACGTTCGAATCAAATTAATCAAACTGTCATTTTAAATATTGTCGGTGAAAACCCAAAAAAAAAAAAAAAACAATTGTGGCACATGATTCTTAGACCTTGAAAAGCTTTATAAGATTTTATATTTTGAAGTAAATTATTAGTATAATTCTTATTAATTATCAGGAATTAAATAAAAATTTTAACTTTAATAACAATCTTAAACTTATGAATAAAATTAAGAAAACTAATAACATGATAAAATTTGAATTTACGAAAATACAAGTTTTTACATCCCAGCATAAGGAACCGGGCGTGTTGATGGGAATTAGAAAAGTAAATTTCACACCCCTTCGTCATTTCAATTTCTTAAATGGATTTCTAAACATACTCATAAATTATTCTTTTGAATCAAATCCAAAATTAAAGTATTATTGTATTCATCTGAATAAATAAGAGTACATTTGGAAAAAAAAAAAAAAAACAACTTTTCATGTAAGAAATATTAGAATAATATTGATGTTTATTAAAATTTGATTTTTATTTATTAAAAAAATAAATATTTTATTATATTTTTTAATAATAAATAAAATAAAATAATGATAATTTTATGTTCTAGCTAATTTTTATTTAAATATTTATTTGAAGCGATGAAAATATGTTAAAGTAGTTTATCATGAAAAATTTAGTTTATTTAGTATGTAATTTGTTTATATTATTAAAAATATAAATTAAATTTAATGTAATAAATCATATTAACATATGTTATTATTTTTAATTAAATTATAAAAATATTTAATTAATTAAAATAAATAAAAATTAATTAAAAAATATTAATATAAAGTATTATATAATTTATAAGTAAAATATTTTTTATATGGTTCCATCAGTAGCAGATTAGGTACGGAGAGCCAAAGGTGGAACTCGAGGAACACGTGGGGCGTCGAAAACCAAATAAACTAAAATTGAAGGGTAGCTACGCAAATAAACGGGTCGGTTAGCCTCATCCTTATCTGCGCAAATTGTTTATTTAATAAAGTCCCTAAATCAACGAGAGAGAAAGATACGTAGAGAGAGAGAGAGAGAGAGAGAGAGAGAGAGAGAGAGATTTCTTCGGAAAACGTTTTCCTGCACGCTCCAAATCACACGCTTATATATAAATCCTCTCTCTCTCCTACCCCAAGTATTCTCATTTTTCTAGAGTCTGCTTTTGCTTCGGTCATCTGCAAACCCTAACTTTGACTTGGGGATTTTGATCTACTTCTATCAATCATGGCTTCTGGATCCTCCAATAGGTCTCCTTCAGGTTCGAAAGCGTTCGATTTTGCCTCTGATGACATTCTCTGCTCCTACGAGGACTATGGCAATCCCGAGAGTATCAATGGGAGTCACTCTGACTCAGGAATTGCAACCAATCCTGGAAAGGTCCTTCTCTTCTTCTTCTTCTTCTTGTTTTCCCTCTTTCTCTTTCGTCTTCTTCTTATTTGTTCTGTGATTCTTGGGTTTTGTGTGGACTGGGTTGTTTTGATTCAATGAGTTGTCGTTGTCGTGCTGATTTGGTTATGAGCTTGTGATTTGTGTTTTTGTTGTTGTTGTCCTAAATTCTGCTTAGTGTGACTTTTGCGACCTAGGGTTAAGGGATATGATGTTTAATTGACATCTGGAGTTGAATCTAATGGAAATTGAGAGGGATTGTTGTGTGGAAAGTGCCTATCAGATTCGTAATCTGTAAGTTTACAAGATGCGGTAGAAGCTAAGAGAGAAGTGTTTGTCAACACTTCCCAGAAAAGTGCTTGTTTCCCTCTATGACTTTTATGTTAAACTGATAGTTAACTTCGACATTTATGGCAAACACCTTCTACGGCATGCTCCTCCTCCCCCCCCCCCCAAAAAAAAGATCTCCCAAACACCTCCAGTGAGAAATGAATGGTAGAATAGACCTGCTTGGAATGAATTAAGAAGAGGGACTGGAAAATGCAAGGATGACACCCTTTCCTGCGGTATAGATGCTGTTAGCAAGGTTGGGAACTTCGGGAAGAGGTTCATTATTGGTTCTTTGTTGCAAAAATGATGAACCTTTCAGTGTAAGGGCCTTGATTTGACGATTTAAACTTGTCAGGATGAAGATGAAACGTGTACAAGGATATTGAGTTTGGGGTGCTGTATTTAGCTTCAGTGAAGCAATAGAGTTTTTTTTTTTTTTTGTGGGAGGGGGATGTAGCTTTTTTTCTGGTAGTCTACATGGAATCTCAGTATCTAAGCATCTTTAGTTTTTCTGTACCGCTCAAAACCACTTCCAGTGGGTTTATTGATTGGCCCAGATAGATGCATTTAATCTTAATTTTCTTAATAGTGGCAAGTTGATCACATGGTTGTTATTTGTTGGTTTTCATACGATTTCAGTTTTTCAATATTTTAATTCATGAAATAGATTCTTAAAGGTAAAAACTGTTTGAGATATATTTATAGATTGACAGATTTAAATTTGGGAAGGTACCAACTTGGTTGATGTAAATGTTTGCATGTATACAATTTGAAAACAGAACTTGATTTGTGGAATATCCTTGTTAGGAATTGGGATTCCCTGATTGATGAAGTATTAAGTGAAATTTAATTAAAATCCTTATCCTCAGATTTTAAAAGTTAATATTCAGTAAAATGTGTGTGTGTGTGTGTGTGAGGAATTGCATTATGATGACATGCAATTCTGGCATGATGAAGCTGTGGCAGATGCTATCTTTGCTTATTGCTAGCTTGCGCGGGTGGCAGAATTTTTTTTTTTAAATAATTTTTCTAGTTAATGTGCAAGTGTGGTGGAATCTAAACAAGTGAACCGTATATGAAATCTGAGTATGACATGATACCCAGCCTTTTGTTTAGAATTTGACTTGGAATTATGTGAAGATGGCAGGATTCCTGTCAACAACAACAGCAACAAAATGCATCTTTATCTCAACGTTTTGGGATCGGCCGTTTGAGAGACAAATTTTGAGATATTTAAAAATAAATAAATACATAAAAATAAAAATAAATAAATAATAAAATCAAATCAAATAGTAAAAAAAAAATTAAATAAATAAATAAATAAATTGATAAATATATAAATGAATATCTAAAATATGTTGATTTAATTTGTGCGGATTCTTCTACGCCACTCATTCCTATCCAAAGTCATCTTCTCTTATAAATATTTCACTATCATGTCTTTACGTATAACTTGCATCTAAGTTTTCAACGATCTACCTCTACACTTTATTGAATCTTCTATATTTAAGTTCTCAATTATCCTAACCGGTGCTTATTTGGGTCTTCTTTGTGTTGAAATTTGGAGTGCGAAAGCCTAGGTGATTGAGCTAGGGTTTTGTGTTTGAGCAATGGATTGAAAGCTTTGTGTTTTGTGTTTGAAGGTTGAAGAACAACAAAGAAAATGAGAGGTTGAATTTGTGAGAATGAATTCAATTGTATTGCTTTGATGAAATATCAAATACAAGACATTTGTAGAGACAATGCTCTAGAAAATATATAGAGACAATTTGTGAGAGAAACTATGCTCTAACTATGCTAAGGGAGACAATGCTCCTAGATTACTTGATCCATCCCTTAGTGCCCTATTTATAGTGGAAGAGAGGAGCCTAAAAAGAGAGAAAAGGTCCTTAAAAGCTAAAGAGACGTTGGTGGGGGCAGGGGGACAGATTCCTGTCCCCAAAGGACTGTATAACGGTCATATTTTTTACTGTTATACAGTCCAATGGCTAGTTCATTTGAACTAGCCATTTGAGCCCCTTTAAGGGCTTTTCTTCATCCCTTTTTCAGCTCAAATATGCCCAACAAATTGGGGTTTAGGACTGCCTTGGGCCGGGCTGAATGCTGACTCAAAGATGGACTTGAATTGCACTGGCTTTGGGAGCCTTTTCTGGACAGCATACTAGGCGGTAATGATAGTATCTTGTACCTGAACTGGTGGCTCACTTTTTCTAAGTAATGGGGAAGAGGACCGAAACATGCCACTGAAAGACTCTACTGAGACAAAGATGGGCTGTCAAGAACGTAGAGGAGGTAGGATGGGCAGTTGGTCAGATCTAGTATGGATCGTACATGGACGGTAGTTGGAGTCGGCGGCTCTCCTAGGGTTTCCTCATCTGGGATCCCTGGGGAAGAGGATCAAGTTGGCCCTTGCGAACAGCTTGATGCACTATCTCCCTTCAACCCTTTTAGCGAAATGCGGCAAAAGGAAGGAAAACCCATGGACCGACCCCATCGTCTCCACCCCGTAGGAACTACGAGATCACCCCAAGGACGCCTTCGGCATCCAGGGGTCACGGACCGACCATAGAACTCTGTTCAATAAGCGGAACGCATTAGCTGTCCGCTCTCAGGTTGGGCAGTAAGGGTCGGAGAAGGGCAATTACTCATTCTTAAAACCAGCATTCTTAAGACCAAAGAGTCGGGCGGAAAAGGGGGGAAAGTTCTCCGTTCCTGATTCTCCTGTAGCTGGATCCTCCGGAACCACAAGAATCTTTAGTACCAGTCTTCAAGGCTCTTCTTGGATTGGTTACTTGATCACTTTGGACCCTTTTTCTTCTTCTTCTTTTGGACTTTTGATGTGCATTTGCTATCCAAGGTTTTGGCGTATTAGGACTATGTATTTGGGAGGCATCCATTCGCATGCTTCTTGGAATGCTTCATTGTCATCTTCAACACTTTGCACATGTCCAAACCACTCAGACGACATTCTCGCATCTTATTGTGTTTTGGGCAATTGTGCAAAACCAGTATTGAGAAGATGTTCCAAAGATCCATCAGATCAGTCCCATGTGCTCCATTGTGTATTAGGTGAACTGTTAAAATCTTAACATCTTAAATACAATTGAATAATTTCAAAAGTTTTAAGCTGAACCCTACTAATTATGATAACACAGATATGGACATGTAAGGACGAAGCCTATCATGACATAATTCTCAAAATTGTTGTAATATTGTGTGTTGGTCCCTTTTTAAATTGGTTGTCAATGTCAGGTCAAAATGACTAGCACAGTTTTATCTATGATATTTAAATGTAATTCGCAGTCAAGCCTAATAATTTCTGATCTAATTTTTGCCTCAATTTTGGGCTTGTGAGTCTCTTCTTGGTGCATTGCACGTTGGAGTTCTTCAATTCTGCCAAGTTGTGCCAGCAGATTTCTGATTAAAATTTGGTTGTGCTGTTGCTTACAGCTAATGACCGTATGTATTAGAGATCCATCACTTGTATGACATGAACAGCATTTGGTGATAACAATCTGGCAGTGATTATCAAAATGGAGCCATTAAAAACAAAGAAGTATGAAGTTGTGGCTTGATTTAGCTTGCCTAAGTTCATTTACTTTGTCAGAAAGGTCAAAGGTTAAACATAATCAGTTGGATTAGACCATTAGCCTTTTGAAACAGTTATTGTGGTAGTAATCCATTCCAATGTGAAGCTTCCATATTTAAAAGCCTTTCTTGTTTATTTCCTGCATTTGTGACATTTGGAGAGCAACTGTGTTAGATTTATAAAATATCATGTCTTTATATCTTTTGTTATGATATCAATGTGTAATGATGCTTGGTCTGTAATTTTAAAGTTGCTGGAAAAGCAGAAGAAGTAGAACAAGTTGCTTGTTATAGTGATTCTGTAGTTTGGGTGGACAACAAGGATTTGTAGTTGTGATGTAAAAGACCAAAAGAAAAATAAGAATCACTTTAGAGATGATACATGAGTTGAGGCATGCTTTTGTTACATGAAACCTTTTTTTTTAAATAGCAGTTTTAGTGCTTGTTGCGGAAACTGAATATTTGATCTAGTCAGGATGACATGCAACTTGGTGAAATATATAGGTTAAATATGGTTGTCAGGATAACATCCTCATGTCATTTGTAATTGATGGTAAGCTCTGGGCTTAGCTCAAGAAAGGATAATCTTGAGCTTGATGCATTTGTTAGCTGGATCTGTGGAGATGGTAAATGCTTGCATTCCTTATTCAACAAAAAGTATTGTTTGAGATGATCCATTGTCACATTGTTCTCGTGTATCATTAGAATTCCTTTTCTTTCCAGCAAGTCTTAAAAAAAATATTAGTTTAGAAGAACGTACTAGAGGAGCAGAAAGAGATTGCAATTTTATCTTAGAAATATTGTGTCACTTGAATCTTTAAGGTGAAGAAATGTGCAAATCTACAAGGAGAGACTACTGCAATTTCAATTGTCATGGGATGAATTTTTCGGATGGCTCCTCCTTTGTCTTCAGGGTTGGGGGCTTTTAAGGGGTTCCTCTCCAAGGGTAGTTAATGCGATTTGGGGTGCTCATTAGTATTAGCCTTATCATTTTTCTTAGCTCTTAATTGTTTGAATAATGGAAATCTCCACAGCCAACATAGGTGATGGAGCTTCATGTCATTGTTGGTAACAAGTATTGGTTTACCTTTGCATTATCTTCCATTATTTATATATATTCACAAAGTTTATTTGACACATATGTCATGGTCTCAATTAAAATTGGTTGGATGCCAAGGTTGTTGAATGAGTTGCTCCTGGTTGTCCCTGGAAATTCATTTCACTACTTTGTTTTTCCTTTCAGAGTGGATACTAGTTTTTGTATTCACTTTTTGGGGATTCTTGGCTTGTAAAAATTTGCCCTTCTCTAATGCTTTCCATCATATCATATTTCATCTCCTCACAAAGCATTCTTTTTAGGACTCCAAACAAAATCCATTTGGAGAATTCATTTTATATTATCTTCAGGCTGACAGAGAGACATTGGATTTTATTGCCTTTCTGAGATTGTTACACACTTTCCACTTCCTATTCCCTCATCCCTGCTGATAAAAAGTGTTGAAACCTTGATAGCTCCAATGGTTTCTTTTGTGAATCCTTTTTATTATCTCGTGAAATGGTCTGATGTATATATATATATATATATATATATATATTTTTTTTATTGGGAAAATTTCTTTTTTCACAGAAAAGAAACCACAAAAGGGGGGATCACCTAGATTGTGTAGACCCAACAAAACTACTAGGGCAATGTCTCTACTAAATTAACAATCTCAACAAAGGATTTGTAAGGTTCAGAAAACATCCAAAGATGCAAATACTTGGATGAAAATGGCCGAAAGTGAATCTAGGGAAATCTTTTTTCTTTTGTTAGTTTGTTGGCTGGGGTCATCTTGGACTTGAACAAGAGACCTTGCCTGTGAAGTAAATCATCGCACCTAGAATCCAGTAAATTGAGATAGAATCAATGGATTCCTGTTTTCGGGCCTTCCAAAGTAGGCCCTTAGGGCCTTCCAAAGTAGGCCCTTAAAAATCCATAGGAAAGCGGGCATACCAGAAATTGTAGATGATTCGCTTTTAGTGAATTTCAGAGGTTTTGGAAGCTTTTACAGCTCGTTTGGATGAGATGATTTGGAGAGAAAAGGAAGGATTGGAAGAGAAAATTTCTTTCCTTTAGGAGTTTAGATACGATAGAAAAGGAGGGATTTGGATGGGTTTGAGATTACTCTAAATCTTAAAATTTTTCTTCTCAAAGATGGGAAGAAATGGAGGGGAGAAAAAAGGTTAAAATTAAATCTTTTTTTTATTTCAGAGAGTGCTCATCAAAAGCTGATACAAAAGTTTTTTATTCCCAATGAGTCTTACATATTTCCATTGAGTATAGATACAATGGAATTTTTTCTCCATTGCTCTCCAACTCCCAAACGAGAGAAACTCATTTCTTTTCTTTTCTTTTGTAGAACTCTCGAACAAGATGAAGAGAAAATTACAACTCTTCTTTTGTAATTATCTTAACCTCTAGGATTCTTGTGCTTTCTATACACGTAATGCTATATCTTCTTTTTCTATAAGCAAGGTTGGAGCAAAAAAGTGTTTTCAAAAATTCCTGTTGTTAGTGCAAATGCTTCTTTGATTTAGTTACTTTTCTCTCGCTCTCCCCTCCTGCATTATTCACATGTCTACTTGCGGTTGCGGTCTGTTTGCCTTGTTGCAGGACTTTCATAAAAGCAGAATGGGAAGATCTGCCGTGTTTCCTGCAGTCTACAGTCAGCCAGAAGAACCCACTCTTAGTCAGGAAATGACTACAATTGTTGAAAGAACCATGAAAAAGTATAGTGACAATCTTTTGCGTTTTTTAGAGGGAATCAGTTCTCGTTTGTCACAGTTGGAATTATATTGCTATAATCTTGACAAATCAATTGGAGAAATGCGAGCTGATCTGGGTCGAGACCACGGGGATGCTGATTCCAAGCTTAAGTCTCTTGAGAAGCATATCCAGGAGGTGAGTTTCAACTTCAAACTGCTTATCTAGATATTTATTTATGTAATTTCTGTACGGCCAATCCTTTCCAATCATTTATAATTTCTGGGACCATCTCTGAAATGGGCATGTAACGGAAGAATCTTACTTTAAATTTCATATCTAGATTTTACATTGGGTGTGGCTCAAGTGCATCCTTGGGGTGATCTCGTAGTTCCTACAGGGTGGAGACGATGGGTTGATCCATGGGTTTTTCTTCCTTTTGCCCCATTTTGCTACCAACCTCTTTTAATCTACTGTAACATTTTAACATGGTGTCCACAGCATGAAATACATTTATCTTTAATAGTGATGATAATATATATTGGGGTAATTTCCGAAGTAGAAAGGTGTCATTTCACGTTCATTTTTATGACGAGGGTTATAAATGGCTAGGAGTGCACCCAAAGTATGCACATCATATTATAGAGCTGCTGCTAGAATGCAAGTGAACTAATTTTCCCAGTTACACCATATTTCTTAAGCATATCTGAATTTGAAATTGCCAATTTGACCTTTAATGCATTAGTGAATGTTAATAAAGTGACTACAAATTTGAAGTCTAAATTGCATTTCTGACAACTTAAGTTTGATAGTAAATGATGTACCTAGGGCAAAAGATACTAAAGAAGGTGTATGCTATATTTCTGGTAGTTCAAGCCATAGAAAAATTGCCGATCCCATCAAATTCCAATTGATAATGGCTTTTTAATAACCTCCCCCCCCCCAAAAAAAAAAATCAGTTCTTTTCATCCTACATATATTTTGTTTCTTCCCTTTTTCCCCTACTGAGATTCTTTTTGGTGCCTTTTTGTGTGTGTGTGTGTCTGTGTTTTGTTCCTTTTTTCCCCCTTCTTCTGGGAGTGGGGAGAAAGGGTTGAGCAGATGAAGGTGGCATGTGCTTTCTTTGCATGTAATTGAATCCATGGGGAGTTTGTGGGTTCGAATCTTGATTTTGCATTTATTGTTAGACTCAGCAAACTGATTATTGTCCTCATTGTAATTTAATAAAGACAACATATTGATGTTCCTTAGAAGTAAGAAGCTAGAAATTCCTGTTCTTTTTCATCCTGCATATATTTTGTTTCTTCCATTTTTCCCATTCTGAGGTTTTTTTTTGTGTGCCTTTGTGAGGAAGGATTGAACCATTCATATTTTGATTGCTAGGCAAAATATGAAGGTGGCACCTGCTATATTTGTATGTAATTGAATTTATATGGAAGTAGTGGGTTCCAATTCTAATTTTGCATTTCTGTTAGACTCAGCAAACCAATTATTGCCATCTTTGTAAATTGATAAATACAACATATTGATGTTTGTGTTGCCCTTCTGGGATCATTGGCCTTGTTTTTAGCATCTTTGAACTCTTTAAATGCAAGAACTTACAAGTTATCAGAATCACTAAATTAGCTGCCCCAAGTGCAGGTCCACAGGTCAGTTCAGATCTTGAGAGACAAGCAAGAACTCGCTGATGCTCAGAAAGAACTTGCTAAACTCCAGCTTGCACAAAAGGAATCATCATCTAGTAATTCTCAACATGAGGAGAAAGTTACACCAGCCTCTGATTCCAAAAAGAAGGATAATTCATCAGACACAAGTAACCAGCAATTAGCTCTTGCCTTACCACACCAGTTGGCCCCACAGGTCCCACCTCCTACCAGGCCAGTAGAGCAGCAGCAACCAGTGGCACCTTCCTCACAAGCCATCCCTCAGACAGTACCCCAGCAGCACACCTATTACTTACCCCAAACCCAGTTACCAAATCCAGCAGTGCAGACTCAACATCCTCAATATCTGCCATCTGATCCTCAGTATAGAACACCTCAAATGCAAGAATTATCAAGGGTAGCACAACAGCCTGCACAACCTCAAGTCAGTCAGTCAGCTCAAGTCCAGTCATTACCCCAGTATCAGCAACAGTGGTCTCCACAATTCCCTCAGCAGATACAACCTCCACAACAGCCATCCATGCCACCACAGGTTAGACCTCCGCAATCTGCTGTTTACCCTCAGTATGCACCAAGCCAACCCACACACGTCTCTCCTGCGGAACCACTCCCTAGTGGCATGTCCATGCAAGTTCCTTTTTCAAGTGTTCCTCAATCTGGTGTGACCTGTACAGAAGCAATGCCTTATGGATATGTTGGTGCTGGCAGACCTGGTCAGCAACTGCCCCTACCTCAGCCTATGAAGGGCAGTTTCGGAGGGCAGATGGGTGATCGATATGTGCCTGCTGGGCCCCATCCCACCCTCTCTCCTGCAAATGCATATGTAATGTATGATGCTGACGGGGTGAGGACACACCAGCAGCCCCAGCAAGCTCACTTCCCACAAGGTGCCTACCCTTCAACTAGTGTTCCTCTTCAAAATCCACAGCCAAACCCAAATCCAAATCTTCTTGTTAGAAACCCAAGCCAACCACAATTTGCTCGAAATCATCCTTATAATGAGTTGATTGAGAAATTGGTGAATATGGGCTTTAGGGCTGATCACGTTGTGGGAGTCATTCAGAGAATGGATGAAAGTGGCCAGCCTATAGATTTCAATGCGGTGCTTGACAGGTTGAATGTGCATTCTTCTGGAGGTCAGCGTGGATGGTAATGGCTTGCCACATCTGGTATTTTTAACTCAAATTCTGTGGCAGTCACAATTGCTGAAGTGAGTTCATATTCTGTTCTGTGTCTTGAATAAGGCTTCATGTATTCACAAGGTAATTTGGTACATATGGTTTGAGCATACATATGTTATTGTGTATCTGTGATGTCATTTTATGTCTCTTGTACCACGCGGATATTTTTTGTACGTGCTTGGTAGTCTGCTGGCACCTGGTACAAAACTTTGATGCTGCTGTGCCTTTCTGTTTTCTTTACATGTTAAATGAGAAATTTGGCGCATTTTTGGAGCCAATAATTTCTTATAGAGTTGCTTTATCAGGACCTTAACATCGGTTGTATCAAGAGAGTTTATATATCTAAAGTATCCCGAAGCTGTTGTAGTTGTTGTTTCTATGCTGGATTGGTTTTGCCTATCCTAGAATGTTTAAAAGAAAAAAAGAAGTTTCTTTATCCGGTTCTAAGATTGGCAAGTTTTGAGTTTTAACGGTTTCTTCTAGTAAACTAGCCTTCGGCTAAGTTCTTTCTGGTTTCCCAAAAATGCAGTTTTGCCCTTGCCTTGCCGTTGCTCTTGCGCTTGCCCTTTATAAGACTTCCATTGGTTCATTTTTGGAATCCCCAGAAGCATCAAGAAATCCAAAGACACTGGTCGGTATGAAAAATTTTTGTTTTCCGGATCAGATCTATTTATGTAGTTCACGTCAATGACTTTCTTTACGTGCTTGCTGCTCAGCCATGTTTTGTGACAGCACCGATGCACTCTAATCATTTTTCTTGTTCAAATTCGGTTTGAAATGTATTTGAGACTCATTCCTTGGCTTAGCCATTCTCATCTCCCAACTTCACTCAAAGATCCCTTTTAGTACCGGAAGCGTAGAAGGCCTTTGTGGTAGATCAACTGGTCTTGCGAAATGTTCTCGCGAAATGTTCTCCCTTGCTGATCTAATATTCCTTGGGCTCGTCCTGTGTTCAAGATATCATTTGGGCATCGTTCATAGAGATTCCTCCAACCAAGGGATTCAAATGTTGGGAGTTCTTTTTTTTTGTACCTTGGATAGGCGTTGTGTCATCAAACAACCAAAAATAAAATTATTACTTCAAACGATACGAATATAGCGCAAGTAGGGTCGTATTCACAGACAACGACAGATCTATTTCTTTTAATAAGAAAAATAAAAATAAAATATGGAGGGGTTTTGATAAAATAATCTAAAATAACTAAACAAACAAATCAATGAAAATTAACTAAAATAAAATGATGAGATAATACCAATTATAGGAATGGATGTCAATAAGAGAAAACCTATCTAAAGCAGTTATTTCCGCTTTGATATGTTTGATTGATCATCGATACAAAAATTACTCGATATTATATGAAAAAATTAGTTATAGTCGCTAAATATCACGAAACGACCAATAGCTCTGTACTTTTTCGGTAATCAAGATACCGTCGTTAATTACTTTCATAATCGAAAGACAACCCAAGAGACGCTCATTGGATTTAATGTTCCGACAGCATTACGATGTAGAGAGATCCAATTATAATCAGTAAATTCCAACATGAATTTATTTAAATTAGATTACCTAATCTTTTGACATAAATCCTACCGCTTGCGATACCATAAAATTATGTCAATTTCCACTCCATTAAAAACACACAAAACTTGCTATTTTTAAATGATTATAAATTATTCTAGAATTATTAAATATAGCGTTCTATTTAACAATCCCAAAACAATCATAAACACTAAATATAGAGACTAAATAAATACTCATAAATATCAAGCAAATAAAATCATTTATATCTCACAATCATCATTAATCAAGATTTCAATAATCGTTTGATTAGAAAAATCAATTAAAAACAAAACATGAAAAGAAAATTCACAAAAATAAATAAAAAAATATAAAGAAAATGTTAAGTTACATTACTTCTCGGCTGCTTCCTTTTCTTCCCAGCAAATGTGTGTTTTTTCAAGCCAAGAAACAAGTTTCCATGTGCTACTGGCTGCCTCTCAACCTCCTGGACGTGGTGGCTGCTGCCCCCTTTGGGGCTGTACAGCTGCTGTCTCCCCCAAAAGTTCTCTCCAATAATATGGAACACTGCTATATATATAGGAGTAGAAACCCTAAAGAAAATAGAATTTTTCTTATTTGTGAAAAGTAAATATTTCTAACCCTAATAACTACTAAATAAATAAAAAGAAAGTAAAAAGTAAAAAGTAAAATTCCTAAAACATAATATCTAAAAAATTTACATCTTTAAAAATTTCTTTTCCTAAATATTAGGAATGGAATAAAATTTTTCAAAATTTTCAATATTCCAAATCCACTCCAATTTACTCTTGAATGTGTAACTAAGAAAGGAAATTTTTAATAAAGTAAATCTTCAAAATCTCTTGCTTGTCTCTTGAAATCCACGTGCCAACATGCTAATGAAAGAGCATTGTTGTCCAATTTTCCATAAATAAGTCTCATTCTAAATCAAATGTCACAAAATATAAATATTAGTGTAATATTTATTCAAAAATAATACAAAATCAATCGCAAATATTATACTTATTTAACCCCTATCAAATTCCCCCACACTTATATGATGATTGTCCTCAAGTATCTCTAACTAAAATAAAATTAAAACTATTCAACCTATTTTTTTCTTCCAAGCGTCCAAGTTAACAATTACTATAATAGTCAAACCAAAAATACAATCGAAACAACAAATATTTCACAGCGATCCGCACTAAAACAACCACTACATGTCTTAACAGCTACTTATGAAATCCAAACAGTAAGATTCGACAATCCTCTCCATGGGATCACTCTTATACATTCGAACGGGTTAAGAATATATATGTCTCTCGAATCAATAATATAGAATGTGATTACCATATACTTGCAAATATATCAAATCTCCACCACTTAAAAATTAGAATTTCATGCATCAATCTAAAGGTTTTTCATTCGGTTGTAACGTAGTTAGGGTTAGGGGTAGGATAAAAGGGAATATCAAGGGTTAAAGTATACCAAAAATAATATGCAATTAACTACACAATTCTTTCTGCGATAACACCTTTGCCCCCACACAGGTAGTACACCAAAAATTCATGATCTTGTCACCCACGTGTGCTCAACATAGCTAATATTCCAAATCACATAAATATGTCAACATTTTTCTCTACGATCCATGTTTGAAATGAATTTATCAAGAATGTATCTTTTTTCTTTTTTTTTCGCTGCTACTTTATTTCTGTCTCTTTCTTTTTTTTTTTTTGAAGAACATTGTAGCTCAAAGATGAACAAAGTCAAACTTTTTTCTTCCCTTTTTTTTTTCATATGTAACAAATATCATCATCAAAACTCTAATCAATATACATCTCATGAGATAATCATATAACTAATATCATGCAATTAACTGCATATATCCCTGGTACAAGGATTGAAACTTCAACCAAAATAGGATTATAGTGTTGTATTGAAGGGTTTTGAAGAAAGAAAGGGCCTCAGTCTCAATTTGATTCACTAAGGGAATTATAAATCAAGGTAGGGAATTTTACGAAAGCCAAAATGGGGTAAAAGCTAAGTGCCTTTATCATTTCAAGGCATAAAATCCTATATGTGGTCTCGAAATGCATAACAATGCAAGTTCTAAAATGTGCAATCCAAGTGTGATAAGCACTTATCAAGAAAAAATAATCTCGAGTACAAAAAATGAATTTGCTCGTTTATGGCTCAAAACCTCACTTTTGAAGTAGATTTTATATCAAATCTTTGCATACTCATCATTCAAAGAAAACTATTCAAGTCATGAGAAGCCATTTCAAGTACAAAAGCCATTGATACAAACCATTTTTCATATATCTCTAGCCAACCAAATAGCATATATCAACAAAAAAAGCTCGGAATTTTATTTTTCAATTTTTTTTTCCATTTTTTGAAAAAACAAAATTTAAACTAATAAAAGATATATATATAGTATCAAAAACCAAAACAAAGAGAAAAACATCTAACATCTCTCCACACATAAATCATACATTGTTCTCAATGTATGCTCAAGTTAAGAGAGATAAAAAAATTGTATAAATAAATCAAATAAAATAAAAGAACAAAGAACAAGGAAATAAAAGAGAAAGGTGAGAACAATACTCCCTTAGGGTAGAGTGGAGAATGGATGAACAATTCCAACGAACTCGAGAAAAGAGCTATGACGTGGGCACACCGTAATTATCAAGCATTTTTTGTCCATTATTGAAGTTTCAAGGTGGAGAGAAAAACCCTAAAAAAAATAAAATGCAAGTATTAAAATAAAAGTGAAATTCGCCTCTCTCTCTCTCTGTTTTTTTTTTTCTTTTTTTTTTCAGAATTGAAGTGTGGTTAGGACGTGGGCACGTCCTAAATAAAGAGTGTTTCTGGTCTGCAGGGAAATGTATGCTCCTTTGGCAGAAATGAAATTTATTTAGGGTGTGGGCACGCCATAAGTAAGGAGCAAAGATATCCATGTGATCTGTGTGGGCAGAAATGGATTTGGCTTAAGGCATGGGCACGTCTTAAGCAAGGAGTACTTCTGGTTTTTTTTTTTTTAAATCAATCATAAATCAAGTTAACATAAATAAACAAAAATAAAAATAGAAATAAAAATAAAAATAAATCATAAAGAAAATATTGGGTTGCTCCCAATAAATGCCTTTGTTTCATGTCTTTGGCTCGACATTAGCTCATCGTTTCATTCTCGTTCAAAAACCGGTCTAGTTCATTTTGACTTTAACTTGCCTGACATGAATTTCAATCTTGAATTAAAATAAAGGACTTTTTGGCCTACCATAAATTGTTTTCGATATGAGAGTTTGTCTTGAAAAAATTTATCCCATTGTACAAAATTAATTGTAAAATTCTTTTCAAACACAAAATTCAATTTATTTTGCACAAAAGAGTCATGAACAGTGAAGTCCATCTCCTTCTCATCATCTTGTTCCTCAGAATATGTCAATCTACCAGGAAAAGGAGGAGAGATAGTTAATTTCAAATTTGAGTTGTTCGGTTCCTCACTACCTTCATAGCCGATTCATTTAAAATTGATGTTTCGGTTTGTTCAGCCTCTTTATCTCCTTCAGTTGTCGATGAGTTGTCTTGTAATTTTCTTTCATTCTTGACCACCATAACATTCATGTTTTCTCTCAAGTCGATCTATACTTGAGAGGTTAGCTTCTCATTATTTTTCTCCATTCGACTTATGGTCGTTGTCAGTTGCGACACCTGATTTTCCAAATTTTGGATGTTGGCTCTTGTCTCTAGTTGAAATCATTGATTTTCCTATTGTAATCGTTGGGTTTTCTGTTGAAACAATTGAGTACTGTTAGCCAAACTTTTAACAATTTTTTCTATAAACATACCTTGATTTGAAGAGGTTGCTGAGATTGAAATTGTGGTCGACATTGTGGTTGTTGTTGGAACTCTTGTAGTCAATTTCCATAACTGAAGTTTGGTTGATCCTACCATCCTTGGTTGTAGGGGTTCGAATATGGATTATCATAAAGAATTGGACACTTATCGGTTGAGTGCTTCATGTTCGAGCAAATACCATATGCTTTCACTTGTTGGATTTGTCCTACAACCAATCTTTCCACAATAGAAGTTAGGGAATTTATTTTATGTTCGAGGGAAGAACTACTCACCACATTGACCCTTGTTGGAACATTTTGCCATATTCCAAATTGACGGGGAGTCTCAATATTAGAAAAATCACTGCAAAAAGCATGTTTATTAAAATCAGAAAATAACAATTCCCTTAAAGTCTTTTGACTGGCCATATCCGAATGTTTAAAATCCTTCTCTTCAATGTCGTTAATAAATTTCCAGTAAGTTCACTGCAAATATTAATTTCAAAAATTAAAAAAAAACAAAACAAAACTTAAAAGAAATAAATCACTTAACACCGTTCCCTAACAACGGCGCCAAAATTTGGTTTGTCGTCAAACAATCAAAAATAAAATTACTATTTCAAACGATACGAATATAGCGCGAGTAGGATCGTATCCATAGATAACGACAGATCTATTTCTTTTAATAAAAAAAATGAAAATAAAATATGGAGGGGTTTTGATGAAATAATTTAAAATAACTAAACAAACAAATCAATGAAAATTAACTAAAATAAAATAATGAGATAATACCAATTATAGGAATGGATGTCAATGAGAGAAAACCTAACCAAAGCAGTTATTTCCGTCTTGATATATTTGATTGATTATCGATACAAAAATTACTCGATTTTATGCGAATAAATTGGTTATACTCGCTAAATACCACGAAACGACTAATCTCTCCGTACTTCTTCGGTAATCAAGATACTATCGTTAATTATTTCCCTAATCGAAAGACAACCCAAGAGACTCTCGTTGGATTTAATGTTCCAACAGCATTACGATCTAGAGAGACCCAGTTCTAATCAGTAAATTCCAATATGGATTTATTTAAATTAAATTACCTAATTTCTTGACATAAATCCTACCGCTTGCGATGCTATAAAATTATGTCAATTACCACTCCATTAAAAACACACAAAATTTGCTATTTTTAAATTGTTGTAGATTATTCTAGGGTTATTAAATATAGCGCTCAATTTAACAATTCCAAAACAATTATAAATACTAAACATAGAGACTAAATAAATACCCACAAATATCAAGAAAATAAGATCATTTAGATCTCACAATTATCATTAATCAAGATTTCAATAATCTTTTGACTAGAAAAATCAATTAAAAACAAAACAAGAAAAGAAAACTCACAAAAATAAATAAAAAAATAGAAAGAAAATGTTAAGTTACATTGCTTCTCGGCCGCTTCCTTTTCTTCCCAACAAATGTGTGTTTTTCCAAGCAAAGAAACAAGTTTCCATGTGCTACTGGCTGCCTCTCAACCTCCTGGACGTGGTGGCTGCTGCCCCCTTTGGGGCTGTACGGCTGCTGCCTCCCCCAAAAGTTCTTTCCAATAATATGGAACACTCCTATATATATAGGAGTAGAAATTTTAAAGAAAATGTGAAAAGTAAATATTTCTAACCCTAATAATTACTAAATAAATAAAAAGAAAGTAAAAAATAAAAAGTAAAATTCATAAAATATAATATCTAAAAAATTTATATCTTTAAAATTTTCTTTTTCTAAATATTAGGAATAGAATAAAATTTTTCAAAATTTTCAATATTCCAAATCCACTCCAATTTCCTTTTAAATGTGTAACTGGGAAAGAAAATTTTTAATACAGTAAATTTTCAAAACCTCTTAGTTGTCTCTTGAAACCACGTGCCAACGTTCTAATGAAAGAGTATTGCTGTCCAATTTTTCATACTTTACAAAATTGCTCCAATTTACTCATTTTTCTTCATTTTCCATAATAAATTTTCTTCTAAATCAATTATTACAAAATATAAATATTTGTGTAATATTTATTCAAAAATAATACAAAATCAATCGCAAATATTATACTTATTTAACCCCTATCAATAGGTCATCGTCCAGTATCTGAGATTTTATCCTGATTAAATCTAAACTGATCGCTGTAAGGTTTGTTTTGTTGGGACGTTTCTAAACATTCATTTTTTTCGTCTAAGTTAAACCCAAGCATGGAGAAGGGAGACAGCACCCTTTTCCGGCTGCGTCAATCAATGTTGGTTCAAATGTTGAGGGTACCGACCTTGTAAAATAACTCTTTCTTCGATGGAAGTAATTTTAAATGATCCTGCAGCTGCAGGCGCGGGCACAGAGTCTCTTACGGTCCATTCAATAATGTGCGGTAACAGCATACAAATGGCAGGGTTTTTCTCGTCGATGACATCGTCAATGGCGAACTCAGAAAATGCATCCGCATGGTAAGCACCGGAAACACCTAGTTAAACTCCTTTGTACGTTAGCTAAGCTGTGACCTGACTTGTTCAGACTGCAACTATTGCTGAGAATACCATTTGCTTTGGTAGGTGAAAACAGTAGTTCATCTTGGCTCGGAAGTCGAGGCTTCGTTCGAACACGATGAGCGATTGATGTCATGGTACTATGGGCTTTTGAAAATTTGAGAAGAGAATATCAGTTTAGACAGTGTAACATCCATATTCAATTTGATCCTCAGGACTCAAGATTGGTGCAACTCAGCTTCTATGGCCCAAGAAAACAGAAGATTTAATCTCAATTGTGTTAAGGTTCTTGGAGTCTCATATTTTTCTACATTTAATCAATTTAATGTGAAATTTGCAATGTTATAAGAATCATACAGTATATCGACCCGTAAAATTCAAAATTATGGTTTAATCGATTCAATCGTTGGTCAACGTGATTGAACCGCTGATATTTTAGTAATAATTAAAATATGTATAATTATTCTTAAAATAAATATATATTATTTTTATATAAAAATTTAAAATCAAAATTTTAATAAATATAAAATAAACAATCACTTTTAAAATTTATATTAAATAATAAATTTAATTAATCGATCAGTTTGAGAGATTGAGAGAGTAGGGGGAAGAGATGGGGAAGGAAAGGAAAAGTGAATAGATTTGAGAAGATTTTTAAAGATTTTGATCTATAAATTTTTTAATGTCTTATATTCTAAAGTATTTAAATAGTTTTTTTATTTAAAGTTTAATGAATTAGATTCTAGCGGATTTTTTTATATTTGACAATTTAATGCAAATCAACCTATTTTATTAAAAAAATCACAGTAGAACAGTGATTTACTAAAAATTCACTCTTAAACCGTCTTAACCCGTGATTCAATTATTTGGATGGTATTTTATTTAAACGGGCTTATTTTTCCTTTCAACTATAATTTAATCACGGTTTGATCTGGTAGGATACGGTTTTGATAACACTGGAAATTTGTCACAATCAATATTTTAATTTTTATTAAATGTAATTTTTCAAATAAAAATCAAACTTCGGATCTTGTTCACATAGTACAAAGAAAAGAATTAAACAAGAGAAGCATCAGAGTCCAAGATTTTGCCTTCCGAGATTAAAGGAGGCGAAATGCATTGAACTTGTAATATGGATTTAATCTAATAGAAACTCATGAGACGGGTGCGAGTTTAAAAGGTCAAGTTTAATTAGCCCTCTTGGCATCAGAGTCCAAGATTTTGTGTGTGTGTGTGTATGTATTTGTCTAAATTTATCTTAAGTTTTTTAATTAAAGTATATTATATCAAAGTCTTTCAACTATTGTCTTATAAATAAAGAGATCGGGTATGACGAAAATAGACGTCGAGAGAGTTTTATTCTTTTAAAAGAACAACTCAACTTGAACCAAACTCAATCGGGATTAACATGTTGAAAGGATTTTCATATGAAATAATTCTAGAAATGTAGGTAATGTGGTAAAAAAATCTAATTTATTTTTAAAAATTATTAGATATCAAACTATTCTTAAACAAATTTGGGCTCTATATTTTGTTTTCTTTGGAAGTTTTGTAACATTTTTTTTTAGTATCTGAACCTTCTAGTATCTGAAATTTCACCCCGACTAATCCGAAATCGACATGACTGTTGGGTCTCATTTGAGAGGGAGGTCTCTCAATACTATTTTTTCTGTATCTAGTGAGAGTCTAACTCTCAATCTGATTAAAAGATAAAAATGTCATTCCTATCTACAATAATAAATATCGGTGAAGTTTTGTAACATGGTACCGAGTAATAGGTTTTTCTCCAAGAAAATACTAGGCCTCAATTTCATTATTCTATGGTATATAAAGATCATTATTAATTATTATGGTGCTTTGGTAGCACCGCCGGTTGTTTCATTATTCTTTGTAATTAAAAAATTATTTACTATTTTTAATAAGTTAATTAATAAAAATATAACATGAGAGTTCATGATGACACATATTAATACATGAATCGATGTGATGGAGGTATGAGCTTCTCTTTTTACCTTATATTAAGATAATTTAAACTCAAAATCTTTAAAAAATAAAAACGATATCAATTGATTTATAACTTATCATCGATATGAATCGGCTTCAACTTGTGATGAGATAGTCTTAAAATGTTATAATCATAAGATGATAGAAATAATCATAAATGGACATAAGCCACACCAGCCTCAACCCACATTGGCAATGGCTTTAGCTTGAATCATGAGCATCTTAAATAATTACTTGTCCTTTGATATGCATATGAAGTTGAATCTTAAACCAACTAGCATTTGGCATTTTGCTTTCTTGGACCCATTTTTTTGTTTTTGTTTTTGGTCATTCCTCAGGACACGTCTCAATCAAAATCCCAATCAATCATCGAATCAATGCCATGCATGTTATTGGATACCTAAGAATATTGGAATTCTTCTCTTCCCCCCCTCCCCCAGAAGTTACTGAAATTGTTGCTGTTTGTCCTCCCAATATATCGTTTTCATGTTCTGTCAGTTGCGTTTTGATCTTTTGGGCTGCCTTGCAGAACAAGAGTTGCTGATTAACAACCAAACATAGTAAATAGATCTCGTATAAGACATAAATTTGATAAGAAAATAGAAAAAAATAAAAAAACAAAGATTCAATTGCACACGAACTTACTCAAAACAAGGGCGTACAACACAAAAACCAAAACTTACCACCAAAAAATAGTGGGCGAGGATAAAACCAACAACGGGAAAGAACCTTGCGAGTTAGACCCGGATGAAAACTGAAGAACCACCGGCGTCACCCTGTGCAAACCCTGCAAATAATTAAGATGGCGTCGATCTTTAGGGTTTTAAGCATATTTTCTCAAGTGAACTTTTTTACATTAGATTTATTTTAAGATCTTACGGCGGTATAATATTTGTTTGTGTTGAATTTTTTTCTTGATTAACTGATATTTCAAAATCAGTTTATTGGTTCTGATTAATTTATTTCGAGCCAACTATCGAACCCATTAACGGATAAACTCTTTTGACGTTTATTTTATTTTTATTTCTAATATTTAAATTTAAAATATTGATTAAAAGAATTTAATATTTTTACTATTAAATTAACGAGCGTCGGTGATTACATTTATTTTAACAATTATGTCGATAGTTATTTTTTTTTTGTTACACAAGAATTCAAACTCTGGATTACAGAATTGGATGTCTGTGGTCATTTGATATATATCTATTGTCAATAACACAACTTTTTTTTTATATATATATATATAAAAAATACATTACTAACCATAATCTGTGATGAAACCTAGAATAGCATAAACATTAATGGGGCCAAACCCCTTTACTGATCAATTCTAGTAGGGATAAACCTTTAATCATTCTTTGACATTTGGGTCTTTTAATTAATAAGTCCCTCAATTTCTTCAATGGTCCCTCCATTTTTTTCCTTTCCTTCCTCGAGAAGGCTCAAATAAATGCCAAGTGCCTTCCCCCTCAGTGATGTACCCCAAATTGACCTACAAACTTTCTTTTATTCTTTTTTTATGGTTTTTATATATGTGAAGTTTATTAAAAAATTAACTCTCTTAAATCATGTTTCTCTATTTTAATAATTCGAATTCGAGACTTATGATTAAAAAAATATAGTACTCGACTAACAATTGAGTTACCACCTTACTATTTTTTCACATTATACTTGAGTCCATAGATTTACAAATGGGCCAATTTATTGTAAGTTATTTTAGATTCGGTGAATAAAAATATCTGAATATATTATATACCAAAATTAAATCAATTATTGATTTAATTTTGAAAATATTTGATTTTATTTGTTTTCATAATTATAATAATTGTTTATATATTTGTAATAATAAGTTTTTTATATAAATATAATATATTGTAATATTTCATTAAAGTAATAAAATATTATATTTAATATTTTTATATTATTTTCAATATTTTTTAAAATGATATCATAAATATATTCATATTATTTTATATTCTTAATATGATTTTAAACTCATATTCAATTTTATTTTATAAATGAGATTTGTCGGCATGAAATATATCTCGTACGTAGGATGATAACGAGAAAAATACTAAGTTTATATTAGATTAAATACACTTGTAGCATTATTCCTAAAATTAATTTGTGGTTTTCTTTTCACAAGAGTATGAATAAGCAATAACGTTTTTCTAAGTTCTTAGAATTTATAATTGTCTTGTTACAAGAAAAATTCATTATTAGTTGAAAATCTCAACTTACTTTTAATTTGTTTTATTCTATTTATAATATTTTTAATAAAAAATATATAAATCAGTGTTAAATTTCTTGATAAATTTTCTTATATATATATATATATATATATAATTCTTTCATTGAACAATTAATTTAATTTCGTGAGTGAGTTCGTCTTCAACTTTTCTAAACAAAGCCTTCAATCTCTCTAAAATCAATTTTGAAGCTTCTAAAATCTTTGCAATTCTATGTATTTGATGCCTTGATTCACTTTAGCTTGTGAAGATTATTTTTATATTCTATTTAGTGATTCGTTAACAACGGTCGATAACACATGAATATATATAATTTTTTTTGAATTCTAGAAAATTCTTTAATTTATTTAGGGGTTGTATATGAAATCATATAACTTTAGAGTCACGCATTTCCTATTTAAATAATAATAATAATAAAATAATGGTGGGCAATCAACACAAAGTTTATAAACCTATTGATCTCTATGTCAAAGACCAAGGGGACATTTATATTGCATTTGAAAATCAGAATTAGAATTAGAATAAAAATTCTTGATACCCTCGTTCTTATTTTATTAATTCAAATAATTCATAAGAATTTTAATCTGATTTTTAATTCACATTCTTTTTTATCAAACACCATTTCAACTAGTCCCTTATGCATACCCATCAAGATCTTAATGTTATTTTAAGAATTAAGTTTTATAGGGCAAAATGTCATTTTATTTTATATGGGTTTTTAATTGATAAAAAATTTTGAATAAGTACTTGTATAATCTTATCGCACGGTTAGTTCAACTAGCACCATCTTTTTCTTTTTAAAAATTTCAAGTTCGAATATGTTTTATGTATATAAAAAAAGAATCGCCTTGATTGAATAATAAAAAATTACTGAATTTTTTCTATTATTTATGTCGTATTAAAAAAATTAAAAATAAAAATTTTATGGGGGCATCTATGCTAAAGAGGTTTTCCATAACTCTATTTGATATACATATGTTTTTATGTCTTTTTCCAACTCACCAATCAAATATAGGGTTTACCATTTTCAAAAGAATTCAAATACCTCCAAAAAAGTGGGTATCATAAAAATGATTCCTACAAAATTCCTTACAATATCAACCATTTTGAAAATGGGAATGTCTTCTTTTAGATGTACACATAGAATTATATAGTAAGGAATAATTTTCGATATATAATTATAAAATAAATTAAAATTATTAGAATTCTCAGTATACTGATGAGCCGAGAGAGGTTTGTCTATCAAGAATCTAATTCAAAATTTAATCGATTTTAATATGATTAACGGATATCGATAATTTATATAAAAAAATCAAACTTCTTTTTAAAAGAAAATTAATCAGTCACATCTATAAGGATAGTTCATGCATGGATGGTCAACCTAAACACCACAAAGGTGTACATGCATCCAAGAAGCATATATATCATGAATATTTCATTTTATAAAAATTCTTAAAATTAAAAATAGAAAAAAGTACAAATAAATTTCCTCAAAAATTAATGGAAGTGTATTGAAATATAAAATTATTATTATTTAAATTGACACTTTTTAAAATTAAATTTCAAATTAGAACGCTTAATAATTTTTGAATTATTAAATAAAATAGATCTGTACATCAAAAATAACGATCAAATATTATAAAAAATTACGTAAAATAAAATATATAGTCATTTATCGATAAAATCTTAATTATAATATTAAAAATATAATTATCATTTTGATCTACTTTAATCTATTTCTTTTTTCAATCAAAAAATTTTGATTTTGTATTTGTCAAATAAAATTTACATGAAAATAGTAAATAAAGTTTATCAAATTTGATTTATAGAGTGATGGGAGTAACTCGCATGACAAAAAAAAGGAAAAAATCTCAAGGTGATTTCACAAATTTGATCTTATTCGTATTTAGGAAAAAAAAAGAAAAAAATAAAAAAGAAAAAGCAAAGAGAAACTCATCGGACGCTTGCCCAAATAATCAAAAAAACAAAAGAAAAGGCGTAACGCGCCACTTCTCTCGATCTCTCTCTCTCTCTTTTACTGTGCAAGTGTTATCTGAACACGTACCTTTCCTTCCTCGTTCTTCCCTCCTACTTGCCTTCCATGGCAATTTTCAAACTTTTAACACTGTTTGGTCTCTCTTTTTCTCTAGATTCTCTCTCTCTCTCTCTCTCTCCACACTTTTGGACCCAAATCACACCACTATTCTCCTCTCTCTCACACTCACGCTCTGAACCCAAATTACTCCACCATTCTCATCTCTCATCTCTCTCTTTCTCTCATCTGATCTAGAGCTATGAGCTTTCGCCAACGCCCGCCTCCTGTTGGCGACCCTTCAAACCCATTCCCTATCTCAGATAACACTCCTTACTCTCAACAACCTCAAAATGCTTACCCAAATCATTCCAACCGAAGCCCTTTCCCTTCTGAAGAACCCTACAACATTATCCCAGTCCACAACCTCCTTGCCGACCACCCTTCTCTCCGCTACCCCGAAGTCCGCGCAGCAGTTTCCGCACTCCGTTCAGTCGGCGACCTCCGCAAGCCTCCCTTTATTCCATGGCTCGAGTCCTTCGACTTACTCGACTGGCTTGCCATCTTCTTCGGCTTCCAAGCCGACAATGTCAGAAACCAACGAGAGCACCTCGTCCTCCACCTCGCCAATGCTCAAATGCGCCTCCAGCCACCTCCCAACAACATTGACTCCCTCGACGCGTCCGTCCTCCGGTGCTTTCGCAAAAAGCTCCTCAAGAACTACTCGTCCTGGTGCTCTTACCTCGGTCAAAAGTCAAACGTTTGGATCTCCGATCGGCGGGATTCTGCAGATCTCCGCCGCGAGTTGCTCTACGTTTCGCTTTACTTGCTGATTTGGGGTGAGTCTGCTAATCTTAGATTCATGCCTGAGTGTATTTGTTACATTTTTCATAATATGGCTCTGGAACTTAATAAGATTCTTGAGGATTACATTGATGAGAACACTGGTAGGCCTTTTTTGTCCTCAATTTCGGGGGAAAATGCGTTTCTCAATCAAATCGTGAAACCCATTTACGATACTGTGAAAGCCGAGGTTGATAGTAGTCGAAATGGGACTGCTTCCCATTCTTCTTGGAGAAATTATGATGATATTAATGAGTATTTTTGGACTAGGAGGTGTTTTCAGAAGTTGAAGTGGCCTATTGACGTTGGGAGTAATTTCTTCGTAGCTCCTGGGAGGAGGAAGCATGTGGGTAAGACTGGGTTTGTGGAGCAACGGTCATTTTGGAACTTGTTGCGAAGTTTTGATAGGCTCTGGGTAATGCTGATTTTGTTTCTTCAGGCTGCGATTATTGTAGCTTGGGAGGGTGATGATTTTCCTTGGCAGTCTTTGAAGAAACGGAAAATTCAAGTTCAGGTTCTTACAGTGTTCCTCACCTGGAGTGGTTTGAGGTTTTTGCAGTCGCTGTTGGATGTGGGAACACAATATAGTTTGGTTTCCAGGGAGACTTTGTGGCTGGGAGTGAGAATGGTGTTGAAGACAATTGTTGCAGCAGGGTGGATTGTGGTTTTTGGGGTTTTTTATGGGAGGATTTGGTCAATGAAGAATGCTGATAACAAGTGGTCTTCTAAGGCAGTGGAGGATCAGATGTTCAACTTTCTTGAGCTTGCTTTAATTTTCATTATCCCAGAACTACTTGCGATAGCACTTTTCATTCTTCCATGGGTTAGGAATTTCCTTGAGGAGACAAATTGGAGGATATTTTACTTGCTGTCATGGTGGTTTCAGAGCAGATCTTTTGTGGGTCGTGGACTGAGAGAAGGTCTAATTGATAATATCAAGTATACTTTGTTTTGGATTGTGGTGCTTGCTACAAAATTTTGCTTCAGTTACTTTCTACAGATCAGACCCATGATTAAGCCATCAAAGGCGTTCTTGGACCTCAAAAATGTATTCTACGAGTGGCCCGAGTTTTTCCACAATAGCAACAGGTTTGCAGTGGGCCTGCTGTGGTTTCCTGTAGTTCTGGTTTATCTCATGGACATTCAGATTTGGTACTATATTTACTCCTCTATTGTCGGTGCCGCTGTTGGGTTGTTCTCCCACTTGGGTGAGATTCGAAACATGGAGCAGTTGAGGCTGAGATTCCAGTTCTTCGCCAGTGCAATTCAGTTTAATCTCATGCCAGAGGAGCAGCTGTTGAATAAAAAGGGAACATTCACTAACAAGTTTAAGGATGCCATTCACCGGCTGAAGCTGAGGTATGGATTGGGGCGGCCCTTTAAGAAGCTAGAGTCGAACCAGGTGGAGGCAACTAAGTTTGCCTTAATTTGGAACGAGGTGATGGCTACTTTCCGGGAAGAAGATATTATTAGTGATACTGAAGTTGAGCTCTTGGAGCTTCCCCCTAACTCTTGGAATGTTAGGGTTGTCCGCTGGCCTTGCTTACTCCTCTGTAATGAGCTGCTACTTGCTTTGAGCCAGGCGAAGGACTTGGTTGATGCATCTGACAAGTGGCTTTGGTACAAAATCTGCAAAAGTGAGTACAGGCGTTGTGCTGTAATAGAAGCTTATGATTGTGTCAAGTACTTGCTTCTTCGGATTCTCAAGCAAAACACTGAAGAACACTCCATTATTATGGTCTTGTTTCAAGAAATTGACCATTCGATTCAGATCGAGAAGTTCACTAAAACATTCAAAACCACTGCTCTCCCACAGATTCACACCAAGCTGATAGACCTTCTGGTGTTATTAAACAAGCCTAAGAAAGATCTAAACAAGGTGGTGAACATAATGCAGGCGCTTTATGAAATTGTTTTTCGGGATTTCTTTAAGGAGAAGAGGAACATGGAACAGCTGAGGGATGATGGCTTAGCTCCTAGTGTCACAATGTCTGGTTCCGCGCTGCTTTTTGAGAATGCTGTGGAATTGCCTGATGCTGAAAATGAGATTTTCTATAGACAGGTTCGTCGCTTGCATACAATTTTGACTTCTCGAGACTCCATGAATAATATCCCAAAAAATCTTGAGGCAAGACGTCGGATTGCCTTCTTTAGCAACTCGTTGTTCATGAACATGCCACATGCACCCCAAGTTGAGAAAATGATGGCTTTCAGCGTGCTGACACCTTACTACAATGAAGAAGTATTATACAGCAAAGAGCAGCTCTGGACCCCTAATGAAGATGGGATCTCTACTCTTTATTATCTAAAAACAATTTATGCGGATGAGTGGGAGTATTTCTTGGAGAGGATGCAGAGGGAAGGAATGGTTGATGAAGATGAGATATGGACGACTAAGCTGAGGGATCTTCAGCTTTGGGCATCATACAGAGGTCAGACTTTAGCCCGAACTGTTAGGGGAATGATGTATTACTATAGGGCTCTCAAGATGCTAGCCTTTCTTGATTCTGCATCAGAGATGGATATTAGAGAAGGATCACAAGAACTTGTTTCAATGAGCCAAAACAGCATCGCAGATGGATTTAGCACAGAAAGATCACTGTCTGCAAAGAGCCTGAGTAGAGCAAGTAGTTCAGTGGGTTTGTTGTTTAAGGGCCATGGATATGGGACTGCCTTGATGAAGTATACATATGTGGTTGCATGCCAGATTTATGGAACTCAAAAGGCAAAAAAGGATCCCCGTGCTGAGGAAATATTGTACTTGATGAAAAACAATGAGGCTCTTAGAGTAGCCTATGTTGATGAGGTTTCTGCGGGGAGGGGTGGGAAGGAGTATTACTCTGTTCTTGTGAAGTATGATCAACAGCTGCAGATGGAAGTTGAGATCTTCCGAGTCAAATTGCCTGGTCCTTTAAAGCTTGGGGAAGGAAAGCCAGAAAATCAGAATCATGCATTTATTTTCACTCGGGGTGATGCAGTTCAAACTATTGATATGAACCAAGATAACTATTTTGAGGAGGCGCTCAAGATACGAAATTTGTTGGAGGAATACAGATCCTACTATGGTATCCGTAAACCTACCCTTTTAGGTGTTCGGGAACATGTTTTCACTGGATCAGTCTCCTCGCTGGCTTGGTTTATGTCTGCTCAAGAGACGAATTTTGTCACCTTGGGACAGCGTGTTTTGGCAAACCCTTTGAAAGTTCGAATGCATTATGGCCACCCAGATGTGTTTGACAGGTTTTGGTTCTTGACCAGGGGAGGTATCAGTAAAGCTTCCCGAGTCATTAACATCAGCGAGGACATCTTTGCTGGCTTCAATTGCACTCTGCGAGGTGGAAATGTCACCCATCATGAATACATCCAAGTTGGCAAAGGAAGAGATGTAGGGTTGAATCAGGTGTCCATGTTTGAAGCAAAGGTTTCCAGTGGAAATGGTGAGCAAGTTCTCAGCAGAGACGTTTATAGGTTGGGTCATAGGTTGGACTTTTTCCGGATGTTATCGTTCTTCTTCACCACAGTTGGGTTCTACTTTACCACAATGATGGTGGTTCTGAGTGTTTATGCATTCTTGTATGGCCGCCTTTATCTGGCTCTCAGTGGGCTCGAGGCTTCAGCTGTAGAAGATGCTAATAATAATGATGCACTGAAGACGATCTTGAATCAGCAGTTCATTATCCAACTTGGTTTGTTCACTGCACTTCCAATGATTGTGGAAAACTCCCTTGAACATGGTTTTCTTGTAGCAATCTGGGACTTCATTACTATGCAGCTCCAGCTTTCAGCTGTTTTTTACACCTTCTCTATGGGAACTCGCACTCATTTCTTTGGCCGGACTATTCTTCATGGTGGTGCAAAGTACCGGGCAACAGGGCGTGGATTTGTGGTGCAGCATAAGAGTTTCGCAGAGATCTATAGACTCTTTGCTCGTAGTCATTTTGTGAAGGCGATTGAACTAGGGCTGATACTTACAGTTTATGCTGCATACAGCCCAATAGCAAAAGACACATTTGTATACATTACAATGACCATCTTTAGTTGGTTCCTTGTTGTGTCATGGATCATGGCTCCATTTGTGTTCAACCCTTCTGGGTTTGATTGGTTGAAAACCGTAGATGATTTTGATGATTTTATGGACTGGATATGGTACCATGGCGGGGTGTTTGCAAAAGCTGATCAGTGCTGGGAAACATGGTGGTATGAGGAGCAGGATCATCTGAGGACCACTGGCATTTGGGGAAAGTTATTCGAGATAATATTGGACCTACGTTTCTTCTTTTTTCAGTATGGGATTGTCTACCAGCTTGGTATTTTTGGTGGAAGCACTAGTATTGTTGTTTACATGGTATCTTGGATTTATGTGGTTCTGGCCGTTGCGATCTATGTGATGATAGCATATGCTCGCGACAGATATGCTGCAAAAGAGCATATCTATTTTCGTCTGGTTCAGTTCCTCGTTATTGTTCTTGCCACACTTATTATCATTGCACTGTGGCAGTTCACCAGCTTCAAATTTGTTGATCTGATCACCAGTCTGTTGGCATTTTTGCCTACTGGCTGGGGAATGCTTTTAATAGCCCAAGTGTTCCGGCCTTTCTTGCAGAACAGCATGGTTTGGGGTACCGTTGTTTCCACAGCACGACTGTATGACATATTGTTAGGAATAATTGTTATGACGCCAGTGGCAATACTCTCATGGCTGCCTGGATTCCAGGCCATGCAGACAAGGATCCTGTTCAATGAAGCATTTAGTAGAGGCCTCCATATTTCACAGATTTTGACAGGAAAAAAATTCAAGGTTGACATGTGATTTCAGGTAAATTCTACTACCATCCTATCTGGAGCTTCTTACTTCTTAATTGGCCTAAACCCATGGTAAAAAAATTAAAAATGATAGTGCAGGACATAGAAAGGACAACCTTTTTCCTTGCAGCCACACCTTGGATCAGTTCTTCTCACTTATGGTGCATGATAATCTCGAGATTTATTTATTTTTTCTCCCTTCATCTGGATCTTGTGGGTGATGATTGATCTTGCCCTTTTAACAGGTTTGTCTTCTCGAATGTTACTTCCTTTTGGCCTTTCAAGATGCCAGAGTCAGGAAAGGTAGTGGTTGCCTTATGTTTACTACCGCATCCTTAATTTTGGAAGAGCTTTATCTGTCTTATGGTCTCCATTGGTGTAGATTTTTGTTACTGTTAGATTCCCTTGTGGAAACAGGGGTGGATATGGCATAGAACTTGTATGCCTGGTTTACATGTCTGATGGGTATTGTGGATTAAGAGATACAATGTTACGTGCTTGCGTATAGGATTTAATTGACAATGGATTAGTGTTTATTGTGTTTCGTCTTTTAGGACCTCTGATGGAAGAGTGAATTAGGGCCCAATAGAGAAGCCCTCCAATCTCTTGTGAATGAAGGCCCAGTATAGAGAACCCTCTGATATCATGCAAGAAAAGAAATAAAATAACTTGTATTGATTGCAATTGCTTAGTTACAAATGAGCAACAAATGTGGGTTCATATACTAGTAAAGTCTAGACAAATGTTTATGACGTCTCTTGGATGTGAGGACTAAATACATGAATAATCCTAGCAACTCATGTTGTTTATTTTAAGTCATAAAAGGTTCTTGATTTTGGCAACTTGCACATGTTGCATGTTTATCATCTCAGTCTTCAGAAGTTGATGAGTTTTCTATGGCTTCCCATATTTTGTACATTTTTAATTAGATTGGATACTTTGAACTTCTTATTAAATAATGACCTCATCAAAACAGCCACTTAAGATTCCCTTGGATCCTTAAAACTTTTTATTAGATGATGACCTCATCTGAACAACCACTTAAGACTTCCCCTAGTATCTCAATTAATCCAATTGTCTTCTTTTATTTCCTTTACCAATAAAGGCATCAATAATATACAAATCCTTGATTCTATTGATAGGTTTCATGTGGTGTAGCTGCCACCATCAAACAACAACAATAACAAACTAAGTCTTAACCATAATATTTAGGATCGGCCATTTGACAGACAAATTTGAAAAAGATAGATGAAAGAAAAATGAAATAAAAAAATCAATAAAAAATAAAGAATATGGAAAAAAATATATAAATAAAGTAAAATAAACTAAAACAAAACTAAAAAGAAAAGAAAAATAAAAATAAATCAATAAATCAATAGATAAATATTTAAAATATATTGATTTAATTTGTGCGGATTTTTCTACGCCATCCATTCCTATTCAAGACTATTTTCTCTTCTAAACTCTTAACTTCCATGCCTTTGTGGATAATTTGTATTCAAGTTTTTAGCGGTCTACCTTTACGTTTTACTAAATCTTTTATATTTAAGTTATCAATTCTCCTAACCGGTGCATCTTTGGGTTTTCTTTGCATATACCCAAACCATCTCAGATAATACTCTCACATTTTTTCCACAATTGAACTAACTCCTAACTTGTTACGAATCTCTTTATTTCTAATTCTATATTTTCTAGTTTTTCTATACATCCATCTAAACATCCTCATTTCTGCTACAGTTATCTTTTGTTCTTGTTGTTGTTTAATAGTCCAACATTCAGTACCATACAATAGTGTATCTCTAACTACGGTTCTGTAGAACTTTCCCTTCAAATGCAATGGCATTGTGCGATCTCAAAGAACTCCGGATATTTTTCTCCATTTCATCCGATCTGCTTGAATCCTATGGTTCACATCTATATATATATATTGTCATCATTTTGAACGATAAAATCTAAATATCTAAATCATTCACTTTTGGGTACATTTTGCCAATCTCACATAATTGTTTCTTCATCATTCTGATAATTATCGCAAAACCTACATCTCATATGTTCGGTTTTCGATCTACTCAATTTAAATTTTCTGGATTCCAATGTCAGTCTCCATAACTCTAGTTTAGCACTAATACTCTCCATAATTTTATCAATTAACACAATATCATATACGAAAAGTATATACCATGGTATTTCATCTTGGATATTTTTTGTGATTTCGTCTATCAATATTGCAAAGAGGAGAAGAGTTAATGTTGAATTTTGATGGAGTCCAATATTAATGGGAAAATTATCGCTCAAATCACCGCAAGTTTTTACGCCGGTTATAGCTCCCTCATACATATCTCTAATAAGATTAATGTGTCTCAATGATATCTTTTTCTTCATCAGTGCTCATCACAATGAGTCTCTAGAAACCCTATCATATGCCTTTTGTATATCAATGAATACCATATATGGGTTTCTCTTTTGTACTCTATATGTCTCTATTAAATGTTTTAACAAGTGGATTGCTTTTGTGATAGATCTTTCTGGTATAAATCCAAATTGATTTTGAGATATATTTATCTAAAATCTCAATATATGCTTTATTATTACTCTCTCATAGTTTCATGGTATGACTCATAAATTTAATTCTACTATAGTTGGAACAATCCTATATGTCTCTTTTATTCTTATATAACTCTCTCTCTATATTTGAGATATTTTCTTAGTTTGTCAAATTTTATTAAAAATATCCGTTAATATTCTTATACCAAATTCATCCAAATATTTTCACACTTATATAGGAATGCCATCAGGTCCAATGGTTTTATTATTTTTCATTCTCTTTGAAGCCTCCTTCACTTTATGAGGATGAATTTTATGTTTAAAATCTCTATTAATCTCTTCTACAGGTATCTCGATATCTGCTATATTTATTGTAGTTTTAACATTAAAGAAATCGTCAAAATAATCACGCCAACGCTTTCTTATGTCCTCATCCTTTATAAGTATATTGTTGGTTCTACTCTTAATGCATCTAACACCGTTTAGATTTTTACCCTTTCTTTTCCTTATCTTGGCAATTATGTAGATCTCTCTCTCCATCTTTAGTCTCCAATTTCTTATATAGCTCATCTCTTTGATTCTTGGATAATCTTTTTCACCTTTTTTTTTGTATTTTTATATTTGTCATATACATCGCTACAACTATTTCCTTTAAAGTTCCTATAATATTCTTGTTTGGTATGGATAGTAGTTTGAATTTTTTCATTCCACCACTATGACTCTTTCCCTATTAGGACCTGACCCTTAGATACACCAAGAACCTCCTTATCTATGCTTTTAATATTAGTCGATATCTCTTTTCATATTATTTCTGAATCATTATTAGTAGACCGATTTTCCACTTGAATTAATTTATCTTTAAAAGTCGTTACCTTTTCACCTTTTAGATTTCATCACTTAATTCTTGGCTTTACAAATGGACGGTACTTCTTTAAAAGTTTCCTTCAATAAATAACTTCTCTCTATTATGTATGCTTTGTATAAATTTATCTAAATCCTCTCAAAATTATTTTTTACTAATTATATCTGTACCTATTTAAGATGCATACACACTAAATATATTAATTACGTTTTTCCCATGTACTAACTTAACAAGTATAATTCTATTTTCTTTCTTTTTTATCTCTATCACATCATCTAATAGATCCTTATGTATAATTATTCCTACCCCATTCTTACTCGTATCCCTTTCTGTGTACAAAAGTTTATGACCATAAGGCTCTACTACTCTAGCTTTCTCCCCGATCCATTTAGTTTTCTGAAGATATATGATATGAATTTTTTATTTATTCATTGTTTCTCCGATCTCTCCTAATTTACAGTTCAAAAATCCTATATTCCAAGTGGCTAAACGAATCCTATTTTCATGAATTAACTTATTTACCCATACCCTAGAATCCCTTGTTAACTTGTCGCTACACCCGGGATTTGATGTAATGTGTCGTTGGGGGAAACGCCCCAAAAGTATTCATATATTTGTCTCTCATTTTTTATTTGACAAGATTTTACGCTGGCTGTCAACCTATCGCAATCTTACTCCTTTACCCGGGTTTGGGACCGGCCGTGGCGGAGTTCTTAAGCTGCCACCATCACATATAAATATTTGTTTTCTAATGTGTGGGAGAGCATTTTATTTGATGTTATTGAGGATATTTTATCTCAAACTACATGAAGTTATCTTATTGTTTTGGAGTCAAATCAAGTTATATGGGGTCTATTTTTGTTTAATTTTGAGCATGTGATTATTCGATTATTCTTTTAGTTATCTACTCATATTGGGGCTTTACGAATTGAAAGTTTATGTGTTGAAATTCTTGAAATTCTAGATATTTTGGGAATATTAAAATTGGGAGGTGTGCCACTAATGAAAAATGGTTGCTTAAGAAACAATTGAGCTTGAAAATGAGTTTTTGAAATGATTTATGGAAAAGCCCTTTGTTGGTGGAAACAATCTTAAGGATGCAACAGCAAATTAGTTGGGGATAGGCTTGTTATGACACTCAGATAGTGTCACAGGTACTCGTGACATTATCCGGTCAAAACTTGACTCGAGCTTGGGCTCGGGCTGGAGTAGCTCAGTATCGAGCTCGAGCTCGTGCCCAACTGTGTCAAGCTCGAAAGATCGACATGCTACCCGAAATCCATTAATTATATTTTTTAAAAAATAATTTTTATATGTAATTATATTTTTTAAAATAATTTTTATATATAAAATTAAATTTATAGGTATACTCTTTTAAATATATTACCCATATTACCCGACGACTCTATCTGACGGTACTTCAAGCTCGAGCGAGCTCGAGTTTGACCTCGAAAACTGCAAGCTCGACGAGTTTAAGTTCGAGCTCATCTAAATAACACTCGAGCCGAGCTCAGATATCGAGACTACCCGACTCGACCCGAGTGTCATAACACCCTTAGTTGGGGATGAGGGGAAACTTGTCTTAATGGGATGGTTGGAAATGATGGAAAACTTGCAAATTTTGGGTCATTTCAATTGTGCTTATAAACTAATGATGATAACAAAATATTGAAATAACTTAATTCGGTTTGTACCTTTAGAAAACAGATAACCTTTAATTGTTGAGTTTGAACACCACATGATCCTTTGCATCGATTATTATTTTCAAAATTGTCTCCCTTGGGTTTTTGTCATGAGAGACAATATGTCAATATCTTTCTTGCATGAATATTATTTAATATGACCTCATGATTCAATCAATGATCCACTAGGTGACAAGTGATCGACCCCCTTAATCAGATTGGTGTTTAATCTGTGTCCAATAACCATGGAAGGAAGAGATTTACCTTTGTTGCATAAGATCCTTGTTTCTGTATTTGAGGCATTTACTGGTTTTATGTACTTGAGCTATAACAAGTTGGTGTTAATAGAGATGGAGAGGATGGAGAATGAAAATTGCCAATTACTTCTCTCTAGTTTTGTATAGGATGGAATAACTCTGTTATTGATAGAGATTCATCTAGACACACACAAGAAGTCTGTACTTATGAGAAATTGACATTGCTTTGGAATTCTGTTCATTTATGTAGTTTCTTATCACTATTATACCAAGGTGACAATGGAGGACTTACAATTGAAATTTTTTAGGGGTGTTGGATATATTCTGGTGGTTGGGATCTTATTTTGTACTAATATAAAAGGAGAGTTGCTGGTGGGGTTCTTTAAACTGATAAGCTAACCCTTTAAAGGAAATGGCTGTGGAGATTTGGGTGTGAGAAGGCTGGTTAATGGTAGAAGTATAGGCTGTATGTGATGGTTGGTGTGCAGAGAATGTTACTGGGGCCGATCTCTGTTGCGTATGCAAAATGTCTCACAAGGATGTTCACTGGTTTTGTTGATTAAATTGGACAAAATATTGGTGATGGTGGAAACTGCAGGTTCTTGCATGATCCATGGCACAATGGATTGATGCTTATGAAGATGTATCAGGAGCCCTATGCACTGGTAACATACAAGGATAATTTGTATTTTGTCTTGCTTGGACCTTAGGGAGAGAGGGATGTTAGATCTTATGACTTGAAATTTTAGAAGCTTTTGACGACAGGGATTTGGAACCGAGTGGATGGCTTTGCCAGCTCCTGCTTCTTGGAAGTTCAAAGAAGTAATGATGGTCTAGAAATGATTGAGTAGTTGTAATTAGAAGTTGAGTATGAGATTATAATAACTGTAATTGTGATATGTCCGACAAGTTATCAGGTGTTATTTTGGAACAGTGTTTTGCATTATAGAGTCCCTTCTTCTGCGGCATTCTGTTGGTTTGCTGTAATTCATGGATGAGGGTAGTTCAAGATAAACTTGTCAATTATAGATTGAAAAGGTTTTGGCAATTGATGAGGAAAAGTAATTAGACAGTATGTAGCTTGCAGAGTTTTGCTTGTGGTAGTCTTTCAAGAAGTATGTGACAAGGTGCCTCTTTTGGTCAAACAATGGCTGGCAACTTGGTGGATTTTGTTGAGCTGGCGCTGAGAGGGGTATTTCTTGTAGTAACAGAGAATTTTCATGAGATCATTCTCTCACTATGAATTTATTGATAGTGCAAGGTTCTTTTTCTTGATAAGTGAGAGTTTCTAATTAGAAGAAAACCGAAAGAGCATTTAGAATCTGCTAATTTTGATGAAGTCTTTGTCCTTCGAAAAATTAACATGGTTAAATGTAGCTTCACTGTTCCCTATCTCAAAGTTTAGTTTTTCTTCATGGCCCAATAAAAGCGTCAGCTACTGTGTAGCAAGTGTTTAGAAACATATTTCTTCTGGTTATCTCTCTCTTTCCTTAGATTAGACGCAAAACAGAATTATTTTCTATTTATTTTGTCAGAGTATTATGTACTGGAAAGGAGTAAGCCTTGCTGTGTAATTTAGTATATTTAGCTATTGTAGTTTCCTATAATTTGGAATCTTTATTTCTCCCAGAAACCAGAAAAATAGTTCATATCTACCATTCTAGACACATTTTGGACAGTATCTGTTGCAAGAAGTAAAATTCTAACATATAATTGTTGGATTTTTTTCCCCCTTTGTATTTTAGTTTACTGTCAAAAGTTGGATTTTTCTCCGGTAAATCCCGCAATGATTTCCTTGCCCCTTTAATGTTTTCTTCTTCCTATGGAACATGCATACTCCCAAAGTCAAACCCTAATTTTGGAGTTTTTGTTAATTGATCTGCCAGTTACTTGTAAGTAAAAATCAAAATTTTATCTCTTGATACCCATATCTTGGCTGTGGGAGTTCTGCCATATTCTCTTCAATTGTTAATTTAACATACTTGAGTCGGCCTTTAGACATTCTTGGAGCAGAGTTTTGGTTTCCAATTCTAAAATATTTGTCTTACAACAAGAGGTTAGTTTATACAACAATTATTATAGAATGGTATTTTTTTCTACTTCCCTTACGGCATTCATGTCAATGTATTTTTTTTTTAAAAAAAAAAAGTAATCACCGGATGAAATTTACTACAAGTTGTGAGCCCTGTTGTTTAATTACTTCTATTTAACTTTTTGTACCTTTATGTTCTACCCCTTGGGAAGAATACACTTCATCTTTGTACCTACCAAGAAAGGGATGGGGGTGAGCGCCTGCAAGTGGGAGTTTCCCTGTACTATGACTGTATCCTTGCTTAGAGTGATATGGAGTTCTACTAGCATAAGGGCTTAGAAAGATTGGGATTCTCGTATCCTCTGATAGAAACATATTCATGCTGAAGGAGCTTTATGTCATGCATTTGATATGAATTTGCAACTTCCAGTGGCACTGCTAAAGTGCAAATCATATCATCATCATCATCATCGTGTTTCTTGAACTTGGGCACCTGAAATTTTCGACTTCTAGATGTGGTGGTGATTAGAAGTTTCAGTGTGGCATACCTGCAGAATTTCCATTTTTGCATGCATTTTCATCCTGCCCTGTTTATTTGCTGTTTTTTGTGTCAAAGCGCTAGATTTCTTGCTAGTGCTCTCTTTGTCTAAATTTACATTCATCTTCCTACACTTAAAACTTCCAACTTGCCTTTGCAGGATTGAGATGGTTTATTTTTTGGAAGGCTAGAGAATTGGTGAGCTTGTACGAGCTTTAGAGTAGGAGCTTCTTGTCTGCGGTCTACAAGACTAAACATTTTTTTACCTTGCAAATTTTGTTGAGAAGCAATAGAAGGCTTGTCTATGGATTCTCCATCTATGTTTTTCTTGTTATTGTTGTAATTAAGTTGACTTTCCATTCTTACCAATGATCATCTCCCATTGGGAAATACAGTTTTTGTTCATGCTCTCCCCCACAACATCCTAGGTACATATTTTCTCATTGTATGTATATTCAGAATAGCCAGCCCCTTTTTTCCTGTGGAAGTGTATTGAGGATAGTTTATTCAGATGAATATAATTTTCTTTTTATGATCCATTTTGTGGGAAACGCATCTATCCATTTTGGTCATTTACTGTGATTTGTAACTTGGAGGTGCTCTTGTTATATATACTAGTTCCATTAATTTGATCTTCAATGGAAGAGGAGTGCCGGGGTTCTTTACAAGAGTATTGTTTTTTTAATTAAAATTATTTAAGTATTGTTATTTTTTTGTCTTTCTTAAATTTTGATTTCGCACGTGATAATGGGAAATTATACTTTCTTTTATATATTTTTTTTTAAAAGTAAATGAATTCGTAATTTGGGAGTACGAAATTAAAATTATACTTTTAGAACGTGAAATTGAATTCGCGTTCTGAAAATGAAATTGACAGTGTAGCAGAACTTACAAGACAAAAGAGCTCATCAGTCGAGTCCTCTGAGACCGCTCAGATAAAGAAGTATCAGAATTGAAAATATCTACAGATGTTGAAATAATTTTAGCAACGGTGGAATGATCGTCATCCTTAAATGAGTGAGAACAATTATCAGAGTATATAATTCCAGTTACCGTTGATTAAGAAGATTGCCGAACAAACTGAGAGGCCGTGTCAACATTTTGTTCATGATCATCTCAATGGCGACAGATGTACCACCTTCATCATGATAATTCTCATCATTTGCTTGTTCAACAGAAACCGGAACGTCATTTTCAGAAATACATCGACTTTCATTTGAGCCACCTGTTGGTATGCAAGCTGTCGACATTTCATACCGCGACAATGCGATTTTAGTTTCACACGCTGTATGATTTCTTATTCTAAAAATATAAAATCAATAGTTTACGATATTTAAATAATTTTAATTGAAAAAAATAATATTTTTATAAATAAACCCTTTGTGCCGAGTGGATTTTGTGCCGCCGCCTTGATCTTTTAACCATAGATGAAGACAATTGTGTTGTGCAAATCTGTACTCGCCGACTTCATACTTCATTGTGGGGATGAGCAAAATCCAAATTACATATTGGTCTTGGGGGCAATTCCCCCTTAGTACCATTATGCCTTGTACTTTAGGTAAACACAGCCATCATTTGAACCAGATTATGAAATCCGGATCAAGTTGCAATTAAAGGTTTAAAAAACTATTGAAATCAAAATCGTATCTACAACGTTTGTTCTGATTCTTTATTTTCAAAAATTAGGAATCTGTAGTTTAAATCGATATTTTTTAAATTAATTATTAATAATTAGAATAAAATATTAGAAAGTGAAGGTTGATGAGTAATTTTTGTAGTTAATCATAATTTTTAGAAACAAGAATTGAGTTCAAACCTTTCATCTTTTTTTTTTTTCCTTTTTTTAAGTTTTGATCCTAGCACTGGAATTGAAACTTTTTATAATCAGAATTGAAATCAAAACTTGAACTGCCCCTATAGGGGGTATTTTGGTTTCTTTAAATCTAGATTCAGAAACTATTGATTTTAAAACTAAAATTGTCAATTATAAAATTGTGACCATATCTAAGATTTTTTTTTTTTTTTTGGTTCATACCGGGAGAGAGGAAGATGTCACTTGAGCCAAAACTTATTGACCACCGTATCTAAGTTTTTATTTTTTTATTTTTTTTATTTTGTATCATGGTTAGGCCATCAATCCAGTATCTGGGATTTCATTCTGACTAATTTGGGTCGACCGTTTGTAGGGTCCAATTGAGGAGGCAGGTCTCCTGACGTAAATTTTTCAGTTCTTATGAGAATTGAACTTCCGAGCATAGTTAAGGAACGTGAGTTTTCAAACCAACTGAGCCATCGTTGATATCGTATCTAAGTTTTGATAATACCGTTGTAAGCAACTCTAGCAAGCCTTTTAAACTAGCACTTCTTTTCAATAAACTATGTACCTTTTTAATAAATATTGATTTCTCAATCTAGTTATAAATGACTTTCCAGTTAGATCTTTCCTATGTTTTAGTTGATGTTTAATAGAAGCAACTATTTTGATACAATGAGTTGGGAAAAACCAGCATACTTGCCATTTGGAGAAACCAGGTCCAATGCTAACAAAAAATAGAACCCCACCTGTTTGTCATCTCTTCTATGCCCTGTACTTCACTGTACGTTCATGGTGCTGCTGAAGACAAACACAAAGAAAGGAACTCCGGCGGTTCTCTGCGTCCAAATTTAACATTATTGTAGGTGAACTGTGGACGGGGACAGACAACAGACCATCGCTTGGTGCCCATAGGGTTGGCCACACATTTTGCATTGTCCATACATCACGTTTTCTGGCTAATATGTTATGACTCACATTCCAAGTGCTTTACGGAAATGTTTTGTCGTAGTTTGGTCAATTAGGAGAGGACCATTTTGTGATGTCAATTTTTATTTTTTATTTTTTATTAAAATTCATAATATTAAAAGAGTGAATCTTTATGTAACGATAGAATTGTTCTTTTACTAATTTCAAGATTACGAATTCAAGATACAAAAATAATCTTTTTATAAAAATATAATAGGAAAATTATATATATATATATATATATATATATAATGTCTATGATGTTTTATCAGAAAGGATGTTTTTTTCCCCAAAAAAAAAAAATCTGTTTTTTGAGTAATGGTTTTAACCAAAGATTCAAGAAATTGTTTTGTCCATGGGGTGTAGCAATAGAGTTAATGTGATATTCAAAAGATCATGTGACCCTTACGAAGGTAGGATAAAAACTGGAGTTGGAGGTGGAATAGACGGCTAAGATTGAAACATAATTTTTCATGATAAATCAACAGTTAATTTTTTATCATATTTTCACATCTAACGGAAATTACGTGGCATCATGCGCCGTAAATTGATGAACATAGGTTGTCGTGTCAGAAATCAGATCGAGTAACGCGTCGCTTGTTGTCTACTAACGGACACTTGGCATTTATTTGCAACGGATATATTTTGATTCGGATCATTCCGTCTGATCCTTTTTTTTTTAACTTTACTCTCTCTAGAACTGTTTTTCAAGTCTCTCTCTCCTGTCTCAAAGATGGAGAAGCCACTTTTAGGGGAAGGAAGTGGGCAGAGAAATCGACGGACGGCGTTCACACGAAGAACTGAAGCCATAGCACATGGCTCTCCTTATCAAAAGGCTGCCGCTCTTGTTGATCTGGTTATCCTTCTCTATCTTGTACTATTTTATGACTACAACATGGGTTGTTTATATTATTTAGGGTTTAAATTCCTAATTCTGTGTTAAAGAATTTTGTTGTTCCATGATTTGGACTTTGTCAAGTGTCTCCAACGTTTATTTGAATTCCAAAATGGGAAAAAGAAGGAAAGTAAAGGAGACGATGATATGATACCAAGATGAAAGCAGCATCATCTCTTGGGATAAATGAAAAATGATTAAAGAATGTGACCCAGAAATTTTTAAAGAATGAAGACTATTGGGGTTTGGACAAAGAAAACTCTGACATTTCTAACTGCTTTTCAATTTGCTTTAAAAAATAAAACACTCACACCCACACACACACACACACACACACACACACATATTTTTTTGATTTGTTCCACCTTAGTTCCCGTTTCTTCCAGCCACCCACTGGTGTTATGTTCTCCTAGGATGAATGAAATTTCTGTTCCATTTTGTGTTTTTTAATGTTGTATTGGTGCATAGGTTTTATTTATTTATTTATTTACTTACTTTTTTAATTTTTACTTTTTTTTTATAGCTTTGGCATTTTGTTGTTGAATTTTGGTTTGCCATCTTGAGTTGCATTTTGGGTTTTCCTCCCCCTTTTCGTGTTTCAATGAACTGTTGGCAGTGTTGACTTGTGTCTCCGCATACTCAGTCCCTTGCATATGGGAATGCTGACTTTGCATTCTATTGTTGAAACCACTACTTCATTGCTACATAAACATTTTTCATGTGCCAATTCTTTGAGATGGTTAAGTTTTTTAACTGGTTGAGCTAGAGTTGCGGTCTTTGATCAGGTTCCTTTAGACAGGAATATACCAAACTGTAAGGTGAATAAGAACTGATCTTGGAAGTATCGCTTAATGTAGTAACTCCACTGAAAATCAAGAATCATTAGACATGACATGATTAATGTTTGCTTGAGTGACATTACTCAAATTACCATCTCTTGTTATTATTACTATGCAGCCAGTGTTGCAAATCAATCCCGTTGATCAAAATATAGGAAAAAAATTATAAAATTCTATGTAACGCAGTAGTTGTTTGCTTAATGTTGCATAACTTAGGAGATGTTCTCCCTTTCTTATTCAGTTTTTTCCTGCATTATCTACTGTGTTTTGATGATTTGACCCGAAACTTCATATGTGAAATCAAATTATCCAGAATTGGACTTCAATGTCCTTCTTCATGAGTTCTTCTCTTGGGGATTTATCCTCCAGAACCTGATACGTCAATTTCCTTTTCCTATGAAAGATCCAAGTGCTTGTCCCAATGTATGGCTGCATGGTCTGCAGTCATCAATGTTAATCAGGGGCCCCATGTAAAGGCAAGAGAAAAAATGAAGTCCCATTTCATTGCTTGAGCCTCTTATTGGGAGGTTTGGGAAGAACTTTATGTACAATATTAACGATAGAAGTAGGAGATTTCTATTTGCTGCCTTTTAGGCTGAAATGGAGGTCAACATAAGGAGTTTTTCTTCTTTTATGCTGACACACACACACACACACACACACACATATATATATTTGAAACTTTCATATGACAATCTATTAGTTGATTTGACTTCACTCCCTATCTTCTACTATTATTTCTTTGCTCTTACTTTCCCTTTCTTGGTAATTTCTGTAATTTTTACACCTCTGATGTACTATAGCATGGATTTTAGTGATGTGTGCTCATACACCTGTTCGACTCTGTTCGCATGCACAAACATCAGTACGTTGCCCCTCTATGGAGCATGCTAATGAATGGTTGTTTATTGTCTAGTTACTTGCATTGTTTCCATTATTCCTGAATTTTTACAAGCACGCTAATGAATGGTTGTTTATTGTGTACATATTGTAATGTGTATTTTGCAGGCTGAAGATGGTATTGGTCTACCTGAGCAAATACTTGAGGGATCAGGCTTTGCCAGTGCAGCAAACTTGTACTTCATCTACATCAAATTTGATTTTCTCTGGTCCCTCAACTACTTCGCCTTGGTCCTTATAAACTTTTTGGAGGTGGGTGAAGCCTAAAATTTTCTTAGTTCAGGCCAAATTTTGATGCTTCAGAGGTTTCAATCTTTAGGCAATTTTTGGTGAAACTTTCAGATTTTTTTTTCAATTCTCAGACTTCTATTTTTGGTAATAAATTTGATGCGATCTATGATAAGATTATTATTATTATTTTCTATTTGTTTCATATTTGCAGAAACCATTGTGGTGTTATAAATATACTGCCACATCTTGTGAGGATAGGGAGTACTTCTTCCTTGGGCAGTTGCCATACTTAACTGGTTTAGAGTCCCTCGTGTTTGAGGTATGAGCAATTATGCTTCCATTTGTTTGCTGTATTCTCATATTCCATCTGTTTGTGTTTGTGTGCTTGTGAGAGAGTGGTATTGCTTTGCAGGAGCAAAATCTTGACCTAGACTACAGATATGTCTTCTCCATGTTGCATATCTTTGATTCTGCCACAAGGTTACTATGAGCACCAGGTGTTTAACTAGGTTAATGGAACATTTCTTTTTCCTTAATGGCAAGACCTGAAAAAAGTGATGCAGAAAATCTAAGAAATTAACTAATTGCATTTTAGAATAATTGATATTATTGGTTTATTTCTATTTTTTCCTGGGTTGTTTCATTGATATTATTTCTTTATTTGTTTAAGGGTGTTGACTGTATGTTTAGGCATTAGAATTATTGGATGTTACGCTTTGGAATAATGAATTGATCATGGAGTAATTTCTGAATCTCCCCCCCAGTCTATTCTCTGTTTCTCTTACTAAGTCCAGTTTAAAAGGGGTATATAAAAGAGCATCTAGCAGGTGCAATCTTTTAACCTGAAATTCAAGCAACTTCTCAAGGACAGAAAAGGTGGAGGCCTAAAATAACAATGATTTAGATCAAATTCAACAAAATTGTAGGGGCTTTTTAATGCTCCAAAAACTTCTTATGTTCTTCTTCCTCCAATGAAAAGTGCTCACTTTTATTTTTAAAATGATATTCTTAAATTTGAGATGAGTAACAGAGAAAATACAAAAGTCAATAAATAGCTTTCTGTCTGTAGATTCTTGTTTTTGAGGACATTATTTGAATGTCCTTTCCGCTTTGTTTCTTAATTTGGATTTTTTAAGCTTTAGATACAGTATTCCTTTTTGTTTCTAATATTTTGTATTTTGATGTGCCTTATTTTAATATTCAACTACTGATACTGGCACATATTAGTGACCTGGAAAAAGATGGTATGGTTCTGCTGGTGGAATGTTGTTAAACAAACTCTCTTAAGAAGTTTGATCATTTCCTCTTGTTCCTTGGTTTCAAAATCCTTTTTTTAAAGGAAGGTAGAGATGGAAAATGCTAACAAGTGTGCACATGATAATGTGAAGCTTCAGTATCATGCCAACGAGAAATGAAATTTGTATGTTGTGCAATGCATATACCTGTTAAACATGAAAATTTGCAACTGTAAACAACTCTAATATCATCTACCCACAATTTTCATAGGGAAGGTATCCCTTGGATTTACAGTGACCTAAATGCTGCTTTACCGTCCACCTGACAAAGATTGTTAAATCTCGGTTTATTGAGATTCCTCTTACAGTTTTCGTGGCTTGTGCAAAATTTTCATATTACTATAGTGTGGCATGATCTTATCTTGTGCATAATGAGCCTTTGCTTTCTTGTGTAGGGAATAACTCTTGTCATACTCATTATACATAATTTCTACCCGATTTTATATGAAGGATGGGAACTCTACCGGAAAAGTCCTCTTAACAAATTAAAGGTACTCAACTCTGTTTCGCTGTTTGAAGCAATTTTTGATTGTTCTCGATTGAATAATTTAATAGCTTTTGGTCTTCTGGATTGATGTGTGATCCTGTTCCTGTAAGTTGTGCTTCAACCTATACTTCATCAATTCATAGTAATCCCTGATTTAGATATGATTAACATATAAAAGAATCCAATTGGTTGTTAAACATGGTATGAGAGCAACAGTCAAGTATGAGTCCTACACCTACTTCACCCTACTTGATATTTTAAGCCCACATTTTGGTCGTCATGGACCCACATGTAAGGGAGAGTGTTAAGATATTAATGAACTAAACGCTATTCTCCACAAACTTAACTTTTGGAGACTAGTTGTTTAACTATGCCTCTACTTGTTAAAGAAAGATTTTAATTCTGATGCATGAAAAAGTTTTGGCTTTTCATGTATTTTGTATGATTGTGTAGCCTTAAATTCCATACTATCACTTTGTGGTGGATTGGTTAAAAGCAGAAAAATTGTGGATTATTATGGAAACTCCAAAAATTTATGAGAATCTAAATTATAAATAAAGAACAAAAAAAGTGAAAAAGATGAAATTTCATGGTGCATTGTGATACCCTCTTTGCTGAGAGCAAACACGAGTGAATAAGGAAATAGAAAAATGATGCAATGCCTTAGAAAGTTATGATCAGTTAATATTTCTAAAATAGAATGTAAGATCAAATATAGTATCAATAACAATTTTAATAAAGGATTAAAGGATGGAAGATGAAGGATGGTGACAGTGAGAAGGGATGTTTCTCAAAGAAACAAATTTAGGGTAGGTCTGGATGAGGCGGAGAGGTCGAGAAGTGCATCAGAAGTAGTGTTGTCTAATTGCAAGATTTCAACTTAATAATAGGAAAATTTTTATGAATGAACATATCTGCAACAACCGAAACTTTATGACTTTTCCCAATAAAGATTTTGAGGTTTAATTGAACCAAAAAGGAATCTATTCTTGTCTTGTGAAATTTTCCTGTACTCATCATGATTTATGTGGCAAGTAAGCATTATTATAATTGGAAACTATACATGGAGTTGTTGTAGGCTTTTAAATTTAAATGGTGCTAGAAAAGACAAAAGCAATTGCCCGTAGGCCCTCATTGTTGGCCACTTCAATTGTCAACAATCAACTTCTTTTACTCAATAAATGATTTGAAATGTTGTAAATTCTAACAAACTATTTGTTGGTAATACAAACAGCCTTTTGTTTGGGTATAAAAAGGAGCCTTATTTTATTATAAAATTGTAGGCAATTGGTTTTGTATTTTTTTTTGGGGGGGGGGGGAATCGGGGAATTGGTGAACCCAAATGCAAATATATTCGGGAAACCAAACACACCCTCCACCTGTAAAAGAAAAACCCTACCATCTCAATGCCACAACTAAATTTAAAATTTAAATACCTTTGATTCTTCTCAGATTTCTTGTGTAGGATTCACAAAAAATGAGTGAGTTAGAACCTTTGTGCTGTCCTGGGGCTTTTTTTTACTTGTGAAATGTTGGATGTCTACACCAGCAATGTTAGTTGATTTCCAAGATCAAAAGATGAGAGAGAGTAGTTGCATGCAATTTTTTTTTCCTTTTTTTCACGGGCTATTCAAAGCATTATTTGAATTTAAAAAAAAAGAAAAAAAGAAAAGAGGTAGCAATATATTTAAAAAGTACAAAATTGCAAAAAAAGAGATAAAGAAGATTATTCGTTAATCTAAAAGTAAGGTATATAACGAATTATATAAAAAACTAGAAATTAAAGACCGAAAAAAAGAACTTTACAAGATTGCCAAACCAAGGAATATAAAAGGAAAAGATCTAAATGGTATTAGGTATATTAAGAGTGAGACCACTAGTATCATTGTAAAGAATGAGTATTTTGATAAGCTCTTTAACGTTGAGGACATAAGAGATATCAACGATATCATAATACCTGGAGAGGATATCAATAAAGATTTTAAAAACAAGATTCGTCCTTATGAAGTAAGGGAGGTCTTAAAGAAAATGAAGAAAAATAAAGTCATGGGATCTCTATTGAGGCATGGAAGTGTTTGGGTGTAATAGAGATACAAATGTTGATGGATATTTTTAACAAAATTTGTCAAATTAAGAAAATGCCCCATACCACTATGTAAGGATAAAGGAGAAATACAATATTGTTCAAATTACAGGGGAATTAAATTTATTAGTTATACTGTGAAGTTTTGGGAGAGAGTGATTGAAATTGGAGGTAAATGTCTTAAAATCAATTTGGAATTATGTCAGGATGATTTATCATCAAAACCATTTACTTGATCTGACATTTGATAGAGACGTTTAAAGTACAGATGAGAGACTTGCATATGGTATTCAATGATCAAGAAAAAGCATATGGTAAGGTTTTCAGACACATACTGTGGTGGGCATTAATTAAGAAGGGGATCTCATTGTGATACATTGTTCTCATTGAAGGTATGTATAATGGAGCTGTTACATTACCTACGGAGGTAGTGATAACTTTCTTATTAACGTTAGGTTTCATCAAGGTTCAACATTAAGTCTCCTCATTTTTACAATAGTGATGGATGAAATAATAAAAAATATCCAAAATAAAGTATCATGATATATGCTTTTTGTAGATAACATAGCACTGGTCAATACAACTAGGGAATATATTAGTGCTTAGAGGGACACACTAGAATTCAGATGTTTTAAATTGAGTTAAAATCTGAATATATGAAATGTGCATTTGGTGACAATTATCAGAATAATAAAAAAACGATTAAGTTAAAAGGATATGAGGTGTACGTTTGGTGGCAATCACTAGAGTAATGAAAAAACGATTAATGGGTATATCATTTAAAACGATAACAATATAAATTAAGATGTGAATTATAGGATTTAAACGAGTTGGATGAAATGGAAAAGTACATCTTGAGTTTTTTGCGATTGCACAATGCTATTGCAGTTGAGGGAGAAGTTTTATAGAATCATAGTAAGACCTGTATTATTGTTTGACTGCGAGTGTTAGGGCCACAAAATAGGATTAGAAATGAAGAGAGACGTATTAAGTTGCACTAAGTTGGGAGTGAATCCAATTGTGGATAAGATGAGAGAGTATTGCCTAACATGATTTGGATATATGCGACGAAAACCCCTAAGACACATCAATTAGGATGGGCGAGTCCTTAAATGTAAGAGATTTAATAAAATGCTGAGATAAACTATTGAAAATCTGTATGCAAGTTATTTGTAAAGATATCGGTGTTATGAGTTTAGTTGAGGAGATGACTTTAGATATGAATGAGTGGCGTAAGAGAATCCGAACCAATTGAATTATTATTATTATTATTATTATTATAAGTTTTTATAGATATTTTATTTTTATATTTTATATTTTATATTTTTTATATTTTATATTTTCATTATTTATATTTTATATTTTTTAATTTTATCTTTTTCATTTTTGCTTTCAAATTTTAATTTTATTTTATTCTTTTTTTCCCTCTTCTATGTTGGTCTCTCAATCGATCGACTCCAAAATTTGAAATTAATGCTCAATTTGTGGTTGTTGTTTACATAAATTTTCTGAATTAGCAAATTGATTTGCAGTTATAATGCTAACCTACAACGTAGAAAATTTTTGGGACTGAAAAAATTCACATGATAGAGATAGGTCATCGATTGGTTCAACAAAAACTTTAGGTCTTTCATCGAGAAAAGTCATAAAGTTTAGGGTATTGTAGATTTGTTCTCTCAAATTTTATTAATCCATGATAAGAATACAATTTTTCATGGTCTGAAGTGTTTGCAATTAAAAACCAACATAGGCAAAAAATGAGTGTTGGAAGGACTAGAATGTATTGGTGGATAATGGCTTGACCAAGAAAAAAATAGGACTGCATGAGAGAAAAGTTATGGACAACTATCTATACTGAGAGAAAATGAAATTGACCAGATTTTGAAATTCCAAGAACAACAGGAAGAGGAAGCAACGCACAAAATGTTGGTGACTTACTGCCGGTGTGTCAAGGACCATAACCAAAATAAGAAATTAATGTGGCTGGTATTAACTTGTTCAAGACATAATGCTTTGTGGAGTTTAGTATTCTCATCAGTTCTTTCTTCATCCTTTTCTTTTCATTTCTGTTTTCATGGAAAATTATGGTTCAAATTTCATAAATATCAAACAAAAATAATTTCCATATCATGCTTTGGCTCACCGATATCTTAAAGACGTCTTTTCTATCATATATAGCTCAGACTACAAGTAGAGCACCCTGTTTGTTGCTTAATATGAAGCTTGTCTGGCATGGAAACGGTCATAAATGGAAGCCAAGTTATATTATTCTCTGTATTTTAATATTAATTTTGTGTATTCTTAAAATGTTGCAAGGTGCATGCATTTTTTGATGGAAAATGTTAAACAGGCTTATTATGATTAGGAATATTTAAGGCCAGCATTCTTCATTAGCTTAAGTGGAGAAATTGGGAGTGAATGTGGTTTCAGAGTAGGTTTTGAGTTCAAAAGGTAGGCTTCTTCAATCGCAATTATTGTTCCATGCATTTGAGCTCTTATGTAAGTCCCCATTACCTGTATGTTAGGAGTACTATAATATAAATAGATAGTAACATTACCTGTCAGCTTAAACTTCTGTCATGGGTGTATCTAGAAAGCCATTCATAGTTAAAGTTTTGAGTGTGTTGAATAATAAGGGAACTGGGTTTTGGGCCTAACTATGGGCCTGTAATGAACATCTCCCTTCTTTTAATTGTTAAACCATATGCTGATTTCATATTATAATCACTAGCATCTTTGCTCTTCGTTTTGGGTTCATTTTCCAGGTTGTTTTGCTATTGGTTTTGGCTGCTGATATATCAGTTTATGCCCTTTTTGTGTCCACGGGGGCCATTGATTCTCTTCCTTTCAGGATTGCACCATATATCCGAGTTGCATTTTTTGTTCTGAACATAAGGTATGTTTAAGTAACTTCCCTCTAAATAAATTGCCTTGGAGTCATGTTAAATTGGACACAGTTCACTTGTCAATATTCCATTGATCATCTGATCAGTAATGATCCCCATGTCTCGTATAAAGGTCTCTAAAAGCACTGAGTTGTTTGATTAACAAACAGAAGCAAAAGATGTTTGAATGGATTTGGTGAGGAAATGGTGTTCTTTTCCTTGTTTGGATTTTTTCAACATAGTGCTGGAACTCAATAGGTATCTTTTTTTTTTCCCATTTTGGTGAAAGCCACTCTTAGTTTGCTTACCCCAGCTAGAAAAGAATCTTTAGGGGTGGTAACAAGAGGTCCTTGGATCAAATCCTGTCTGCACAAATGTTGGAGGTATTTATGGGTGGGGTGCCACCCCCATTGTGTGTTACACACCATTGGACCAAAAAGAAAGAGTATCACTTTTAGTTTACACTTCGCAAAGAAGGATGATGTTGATAGAAGTAAATGCAGCACTAACTAATACCCGGGAATAATATTTTATATTCTCTCTCTCTCTCTTTTCCTGTATTTTATTTTATTTATTTATTTTTTAAGTCTAAAGGTAATTGAGCCACACAAGCAACATGCCCTTCCACAACAACAACAACAACAAATCGAGCCTTAATTCCAATATTTGGGGTCGGCCTTTTGAGAGACAAATTTGAAAAATATAAGAAAAGAAAAGAAAATAATAAAAAAAGAAAAAAGAAAAAAAAGTATATATATAAATAAAATAAAATAAAAAGAAAATGAAAGAGAAAAAGAAAAATAGATTAATAAATCAATGAAAAAATATCTAAAATATATTAGTTTAATTTGTGCGGATTCTCCTAGGATTCTCCTACGTCATCCATTCTTATTCAAGACCATTTCCTCTTCTAAACCCTTAACATCCATGTCTTTACGGATAATTTGTATCCAAGTTACAGGTACAGGTCGATTTGATCTTGTGACCTAGACCTCTTAACTTTTTGCCCATGACTCAACTCTTTATGAGTTAAACTGGTTGGCATTTGTTTTGGAGATGATATATTCACAATCCAAGAACATCGAATTTAAGAAAAAGAAAGGTGAAAAAAGCCATTTTAGAACTTGTAAAAACAGATCATGGATGTCGGAAAAAAATTTTTCACAACCAGGAGGAAATGATAACAGCCATCAGCACTTGATCAACATTTTGGCATTTGTCTTGTTTATTTAATCTGACTGTAGAAAGTGTCCTCATCCTGACACTGTGATGGTTAATTCTCGTCCTTAATGGCCATTCCGCTTGAGAGAGAGAGAGAGAGAGAGAGAGAGAGCAATAAGACAATAATTCCCAGCATGTGTGCGGAGCAATAAGAATGAAGAACAAAGAGCAATAAGAACAATAACTCCTGGCATGTGTATCCATCTAGGAGTAATGAAAGTTGTTCTTCTTTCAATGTGTTTAAATTTACAATTCTTTGTTTCTTTTTTTGAGAGAGTCGATATGTTTGTCTGAAGCAATAAGAACCAAAACCTGACCACAGCTATGACTCCTGCATGTTTGTCTATCTAGGAGCAATGATATTATTTATTTATTTATTTTTATTCATGAGTGGTTCCAATTTGCATAATCTATTTTCAAGTTTCAATTTTCATTCTGCACAAGATTTCCGGTTCATGTTGTAGCCTAAGTTTAGCAATGGTCATTCCTTTTCAGTTTACTCGTCATTCCTAAGTTTAAAATGTCAGAACCAAGCGCATGCAAGTGAATCACCCCATTCTTGATGAATGGATTCCCATTTTTGTGGACTATCAAATCAATTAATCTTGCCCTTACATAATTTACATGAATGCCCTGTTGCAAATAAGGATGTCAATCTGAGGTTTGTCTGAGTAGATTCACATAATGTGTGGGAAAAGTAGTGAATCACACTGTGCTTGTTTAGTTTCATGGATAATATTGAATAAAATTTTCAACATTTGTTTTCCATTTTTATATTCCTTTCAAGCGTTGAGCTCTTCCAGAGAATCTAAGTCTTTCTTCTTATGTATTTCAGAGGGTTTCAATGTAATAAGAATGCCAATCTTCTGTGATGCAAGAATGTTAGTTATGTAGTGCATACAGCTTGGAAGGACGGCAACTTGTCTACTTGTCACAATTTCCATAGCCCCTTCTCCTAATAAAATCTCTAGTATTCTAATATGAAAAATAGTGAGGAACTTCTATTGCTGGAAATTCACCCTATTTAAACTTCTGTATCCAACATGTAAAGTTACTTTCCCACATAAACATAAAGACTGCATTGAACTAATGACTCAAAACTATTATTCTCAAGTTTACTGGGAGAGAATTTTATGCCATCTTTGATCCTTTGCCGAGGGATTCCCTCGTATTTTATGGTAGCAATAGTGGAGATCATCTTTTTTTATAGATTACATGGCTGAACATGGTCTTGCAAGATGTTTGTTAGATCTTCCCTCTTTTCCTTGTCATTTCCTTTTCAAGACATTTGAGCATGTGTTTCATTGCTCCATGTGGTTGAGGACTGAGACAGCGTTGTCAACAGTTAAGTCTTAATAAATTAATGGAGTAACTTGGATTGTGTCATCAACTTGTGTTCTTATTAGATTCAGTTTTGCAATGCTAAATGTTTGGATATTTGCAAAATGATATGTATGATGCATTCATTGGAAACGAATATTCTAGGAAAATATTTAGAAATTAGTAAAATGAAGGATTTTAGGAAAAATAGTAGTTTTCTTATTTTAGTTGATAATAATCTTTTTAAAATTAATAGTTACTTAAGTTTTGAAAATTTTTCATATTAGTAATGATTTTAGTGATTTTTTTAGAAAAATTCTATTCTATTGTAAATCCTGATTTCTTCTTTTTATCAAGGGTATGATCAATAAACAGACAAGTCTAAATTTTCCTAAAAGAAGTGTGGTGAGAAGCTTATTAGAGAACAAGTTTCCAGCCATCAAAAATAGAGTTTTAGAAAGGGAAAAGCTTGAGCAAGGGAAGAGAGGAACTCCCTACGGGGGTATCCATTGACTAGGTCCTATATTAGGACTCATATCACAAAACTACAAAATATTAATTCTTGTCCTTAATGTATTTGTTTATTTAATTTGACTGTAGGGAGTTACGCTCAAGTGTCCTCATCCTGGCTGGCATGCTCAGTACATACATCAATGTTGTGGTATGTTCATCATCACGCTATAGTATTATTACCTTCTTTTTGTTGATTTCTAGATTTTGTTAAAAGTTTGGACTCTTGTGCAATCAAGTTTGTACTCGTACTTCTGTGTAGGAGCAAGGACACCTTAACAACATGAACTTATTGAACATATGAAACACCATGTTTAGATTTCTCATTACATGTAGACACATGACAAGAGACCTTTTCTTGTCATTTCTAGGATACTTCTCCAATTCTTAAAAAAAAAAAAAAGACTCATGGTTTCTTCAATGTATGGAAAATAAGAAAATCAAAATATTAACAAAAGTTGGTATTTGGCTCAAAACAAAATGCTGTTGATAATCCCAAGGAGAAGATTTCTAAAGGTTAAGTGGAACTGCCACTATGTATTGTGGTAAATTAGAGGAGAAAAACTGTTTTTTATTATTACTATATATTGTACAAGAGTTTCTAATGGGCTATATATACAGAATTCTTCATAAAAGAAAAACAGTAACTATCCTAATTTTGTATATCCTCTAATCAAGAATTTCTGATTTTCTCTCAATCAAATTTTTATATTTTAGGAAACAGATCTCTAATTATGAATTCCTGATTTCCTCTCAACCAAATTCCTATATTTTAGGAAACAGATATTTCCATAATTTCTAAATTAGGAAAATAGGTTGGCATGTATTTTTCCACACTCCCCCTCAAGCTGGCGAATAGATATCGTCCATTCGTAGCTTGAAAGTAATGTCTTGAAATGCAGCATTGTTTAACCCTTTTGTGAGAACATCTGCCAATTGACCTCCTGTGGGAACATAGGGTGTGCAAATGAGTCCACTTTCCAATTTCTCTTTGATGAAGTGCCTGTCTATCTCAATATGCTTCGTTTGATCATGTTGTACAGGATTATGTGCAATACTAATTGCTGATTTATTATCACAGTAGAGTTTCAATGGTCCACTCCATTTAATCTTGAAGTCCTCCAATATAATCTTCAGTCATAACAACTCACAAACACCTTGTGCCATTGCTCTGAATTCTGTTTCTGCACTTGACCGAGCGACGACACTTTGTTTCTTACTCCGCCATATCACTAGATTTCCGCCAAAAATGTGCAATAGCCGGAGGTTAACCTTCGATCCATAGGGGATCCTGCATAGTCTGCATCTGTATAGGCTTCAAGAATAAGCTCAGAATTCTTTATGTACAGTATTCCTTTCCCTGGATTAGCTTTCAAGTAATGAAGGACCCTATAGACAACCTGTAGGTGAACTTCTTTAGGATTATGCATGAATTGACTAATGACACTCACGGAGTATGCAATGTCCGGCCGGGTGTGAGAAAGATATATCAATTTATCAACCAATCTTTGGTACATTTCATTGTCTACTAATTGATCTCCAACAGCCTCTCCAAGTCTATGATTCGACTCTATAGGTATTTCAACTGGTTTACTCCCAAGCATAAGAAGATCAGTAACATACTTTTGTTGGGAAATGAAAATCTCTTATTCAGAATAAGGCACTTCAATACCTAGAAAATATTTTAATCTCCCCAAATCTTTGATCTAAAATTCCTTGATCAAACACTTTTTCAAAGCTTGGTTCTCTTTTTCATCATTTTCAGTCACAATTATATCATCCACATATACTATTAGGGTTGTAACTCTCCCTAAATTTGAGTGTTTGATGAAAAGAGTGTGATCGTCTTGACTTTGCTCATATCCCATAGCTACCATTGCTCTGGTAAATCTCCTAAACCAAGCTCGGGGTGACTGTTTTAGACCATATAAGGTTTTCTTCAATTTGCATACCTTATTTTTTCAAACTCCTCCAAACCCCGACGAAATATTCATATATATTTCCTCTTCTAGTTCACAATGAAGGAAGGCATTTTTTACATCATACTGCTGTAAATCCCGGTCATAATTGGCGGCCAATAATAACAAAATTCTCGCTGTGTTCATTTTTGCGACTGGAGCAAAAGTTTCTTGGTAATCGATTCTATATGTTTGAGTGTATCCTTTTGCAACTAACCATGCTTTATAGCGTTCCAATGAACTATAAGCCTTATATTTCAAAGTAAAAGCCCACTTACATCCCACTGCCTTCTTTCCTTTTGGTAGATCAACTAACTTCCACGTCTCATTTTTCTCCGATGCGTCCATCTTATCTTTCATGATATTTCTCCATTCTTCCTTAGATAATGTCTTGGATACAGTGTTTGGAATAAGAATTTTATTTAGACTTGCGAGAAAGGCTTTATGGGCTAGTGAGAATTTTTCAAACGACACAAAGTAGGACAAGGGGTACAACGGTCTTTTTGTACATGCTCGGGTTCCTTTCCTCACATCTATAGGCAGATCTTGATCCCTAGTTTTAGTTTCTAGAGGCTAGTCTTCCTCAAGGGTAGGTTTAGATATAGTTACCTCATTTCTAGGACTCAAGCTGGAGTGCTAGACTTGTTCAAGAGCAGGAATTGCACCTCATTGTCTTGAGTACACGTTTCTTTTCCCAAACCGCACTTGATTAGGATGTAGGGACTTGGGGGTAGATTTGGGTTCCGATTGAGGGTTTTGTATAGGTGATACAGCTGGTGAGTTGATGATTCTAAATTGGACTGAGAATTGAACTGAGGGTGTTTTGACATAGATGACACAGCTAGTGGAGTTGATAATTCTAAATTGGACTGAGGGTTTTGCACAAGTAATACAGTTGGTGGAGTTGATGATTCTAAATTAGACTGAGAATTGGACTGAGGGTGTTTTGACACAGGTGACACAGCAGGTGGGCGAGATGGCAGATCGAGGAAATAAAAAGTCCTTATCTTCTACTGTAGATGACTCCCCCTGAAGATAAGATTTAGTAAAATATGGTTTCCCTTTTGTAAAGGTGACATCAACTGAGACATAAAGTTTCTTTGTGGATGGATGATAGCATTTGTAACCCTTTTGTATGGATGAGTACCTATGGCTCTTGGATCTAACTTCCCCCTATTATGGCTATGGACATGGACAAATGAAGTGCACCCAAAAATTATTGGAGTAAGATTGTTTATGGTACGAATATGAGGGTAGAATTTTGAGAGTGCTTCCATCGGACTTTTGAGCCCAAAAACCCGTGAAGGGAGACGATTTATGATGTATGCAGATGTAAGAACTGCTTCCCCCCAATAATGTTTTGGTACATTATGATAAAATAACAGTGCTTGGGTAGTGTTTAGGAGATGGACTATTCTTTCTCTCGGCTACACCATTTTGCTGAGGTATATTAGTACAAAATGATTAATGAATTATTCCTTTCTTTGTGAAAAAAGGAGACAAAACTTGATTGAAATAATTTTTTGCATTATCCAAGTGAAAACTTCTAATTTTAGTACCAAATTGGTTGTGAATCATGACATGAAAATTTGGAAAGACAACACTCACATCTGATTTGTTTTTTAGGAGAAAAATCCAAAAGTCTCTAGTGCAATCATCAATAAAAGAAACAAACCACCGTGAATCAGAAATATTTGGAATTGTGGAGGGTCCCTAAATATCACTATGAATTAAATGGAACGGAAAAAAACTCTTTTTATTACTAATGGGAAAAGAGACATGAGTGTGTTTGGCATATACGCAAATGTCACAACGAAAGGTTCTAATATCTAATCCCTTGAAAAGAGAAGGAAACATAATTTTTAAAACAATAAACGAAGGATGTCCTAGACGGAAATGGTGCAGCCATATGACATCTTTATTAGGCGAAGAAAGAAAGGAAGATGATAAATTTGTTTTGGCAAGGGTTGGCATCTCAAGATAGTGAAGTCCATCCTTTTCTTTAGCAAGTTCAATCCTCTTTCCCGAGCCCTGTTCTTGAATGGCACAATAAGAAAAATAAAACGTAACACAACAGTGTAAGTCCTTGGTAAGTTTTTGAATAGACATGAGATTTGCAGACAATTTTAGAACATGTAAGACATTTTTTAGGACAAGGTCAGGGCTTATTTGGACATCTCCTAAACCTGCTATTGTGGTCGTGGTTCCATCTGCAATGACTGTTGTATCTTCACTTGTTCAAACGATGACATGGCTACCTTTGACATCCTTCAATGGTCAGCTATGATGGCCAAGAAATAGGGGATAATTAGGTACATCTCCTTGTTTACTAATTGATCTCCAATAGCCTCTCCAAGTCTATGATTCGGCTCTATAGGTGTTCCAACCGGCTTACTCGCAAGCATCCCTGTTTCTTTAAGAAGATCAGTAATATACTTTTGTTGGGAAATGAAAATCCCTTGTTTAGAATGAGCCACTTCAATTCCCAAGGGTGACAGATAATTGCCAAGGGGGAGTGTTAGGGTTAAGAAAAAATGACAGATAATTGCCAAAGGTGACTGCAATTAAGGCAAGTCACAAATAAGAAGATTGGCTATGAACGCCGGAAAAAACTAAGAATTTCCCATAAAATAAACCTTACGGCTCTGATAGTGGTGAAGGCCAAATAAAGATTAGGGTTGAGAGCAGTTGAGGCCAAAAGGGATAGGACAAAAAATGAGGGTTGATGGCTATGAAGGCCAAAATAAAGATTAAGGTTGATGGCAATCAAGGCCAAGAAACCAATAGGATTAAGGCAAAAAAATAGCGATAGAAATGAAGGCTGAAAATTGGAGATCACAATAAAAGTGATAAAAAATGATTGTAAAAAAATAGAAGATCGCAATAAAAGCCAATGAAAAAATTGAATATGGCAATGAAGGCTGAAAAAAATGGAGATGACAATGAAAGCTGATAAAAAATGGAGATGGCAATAGAGGCCAAAAAAATTAAAGATGAGAATGAAGGCCAATAAAAAATGGAGATGGCAATGATGGCTGATGATCCCCAAAGGAAACACGAATCCGCAACAATAAAGATTGCTTGAAGAAGAAAATCCCAGAAAATCCCTAGGGCTCTAATACTATGTGGTAAATTAGAGGAGAAAAATTGTTTTTTATTATTACTATATATTGTACCAGAGTCTCTAATGGGCAATATATACAGAATTTTTCATAGAAAGAAAAATAATAACTATCCTAATTTTGTATATCCTCTGATCAAGGATTCCTGATTTTCTCTCAATCAAATCCCTATATTTTAGGAAATAGATCTCTAATCAAGGATTCTTGATTTTCTCTCAACAAAATCCGTATATTTTAGGAAACAGATATTTTCATAATTCCTAAATTAGGAAAACAGGTTGGCATGTATTTTTCCACATGTATATATGGTGTGCAGGCATAAAAGAAGTCGAAGTGAAAATGCATGAGATATCATGTTAGTAACTTACTTTTGCATTGTGTACTTAACACCATGTATTCGGAATCCATACATTTTACAATATGTCTGTCAATCTAGTGTTGTCTCCTGTTATGTTTCTCGTGTTGTGTTGGTTCAAGTCCACCAAGAAAAATAATAAACAATAGCTTTCTGTGTCAACTTAAATTTTGGACTAATTGGTTGTTTCAATTGGAGAAAGGGATGTTTTTCATTTTATATCTTAACATTCACGATTTGTCATATTTTCATCATGAGATTGGTATCCAATAATTTCTTTTTGGGTTTATGTAATGTTACTAAGATTTTCAAAGATTTGTTGCTGGCAATTTTTTGTCTCCCCTCTGACTGCACTTTTTTTTTTCTTTTTGTTAAAAAAAAAAATTCTCAACAGGCTCTTGGGTTGTTATTTATTCTGTTCTCCAGCTGGTTAGCCTATGTTATGTTTGAAGATACACAACAAGGAATGGCACTGTTTACTTCCTTCGGTGCCACATTATATCAGATGTTTGTCTTATTCACCACATCCAACAATCCAGATGCATGGATTCCTGCGTACAAGTATGTCTTCTTTGATTTAATGTGTATGTTTTTTCTGAGATCTTTGTAGTAGAAGAGAGCATGAACTTGGATTTGGAAGCCCAAAATGCAAAATTCTGTTATATGGTGAGAACCCGTGGTGCAATGCCTACTAAACATCCAAATGACTTTGAACTTCTCAACCATTTATGTGATTTGTTCGTCTGTGGTTGCATTCTCTGCAACTGTTGCCATGATGTTGCAGGGACCAACCACAGTGCTTGTGATGATGACTGAGACTGTGCATTACAATAATATTTGTTGGAAGAAATCTCACAATCATTAAAGAGGTTACTTCTTTCAGGTTGAATTGATCTGGAATTTCTTAGTGCATATTACTTTGGTGCTTTACATTCTCTGATTAATGAGGTGGATACCGGTTATATTTCAAAATCTTTGGTTAATAATGACTCTGAACAGAAACAAGCTTCAATCACTACATCATTTTTACTTTTCCTTCTTGTGATTAGGATCCTGTAATCCATTTTAGATTAAAATGTTTACAAATCTAAATTTGCTTTTTGTTCATCTTTAGTGTTGATGGTATATTAGGGTGCTTGTTTGTCTTGTCCTACATTGGTTAGAGAACTCACACTTCTACAAAGTAATAAAGTTGAAATGTGAGGATTTGTGTCTAATTTTGAGATTAGCCTTAGCTCTACAGATCTAACAATTAAGAAAGGGGCACAGCGCAACATTTTCACTGGCGATGAATTATAGCAAGTTGGCATGAGGAGATGGAAGCACATGTAGACATTTTGCCTTCCCCCTGGGAGTGGTGGGGATGAGGCTGTGACAAACGAATTTGTATTTTTACCATGAAATTCCATATATGAGATATATTGTGGTTAGTTATGCTTTAATAATACCAGGAGATATCTTTTCTTGTCTATAGTTAAATATATGTTGTATGCGTAGGCTATTTTTACTATTAGGTTTCTCTCAAGGAAACTAGGAATCTTTATCTTCCTCAACTTAAAAAAAAAAAAAAATTTCAAGTAATGGGAGCTTCTAACATGTGGTCAGTTATGTCTCCCTTGTTTAAACACATCATAATCTTGTACAAGTATGATTATGTAGCTTAGAATAGCAGTCAATTATGGGTCGCAACTTAGCTTAGCTGTCAAATGTGTATCTTATTCCAGTGTGTAAAGGTCTACTTATTGATGAAATTGGCTGTAATTGATATCTTCACAGATTTATATATCAAACTAAACTTGTGACCTGAATGCCAAAGGTCTGCTATGATAGTTGTTTATCCCATTTTCTCCTTTATTTTTTGCAATTGTCACTGCTGGATCAAGTAATTGTTGCCAGTTGCGACCTATATTAACAGAGGGAGATTTTCAGTTACTTGGCTATTTTTATCCATGTTCCACTGAGGCTTGTGGTTCAGCTGTCGCAAGTTTGCCAGAGGTCATTACCTCAATTTCAGACATAGCTGGGTCTCTAAGCCAGTGGTTTGCATGGACTCCCCCCTTCTTCTTCCTCTTGTTTATGGTGGCTTTCGTGGTGTTCCTATTTTTCGCAAGCCTTTTTACCGTCTTATGAGCTCCTAGGTACCCTCAAAACCCTCCCTGGCCATTATGAAGCTTGCTGAACTTTAAAAATAAACAAAGAAAAAACCTAACATCTTAGTGATGTATATTATTGAAGTGATTTTAAGTGTAAATAAGTTGTTTGTTGTTCTTCAGGGCTTCTCGCTGGTATTGCCTTATTTTTGTCCTCTATGTATTGTTGGGAGTTTACTTCGTCACCAATCTGATCCTTGCCGTTGTATATGATAGCTTCAAAAATCAGGTGGAGATTCTTTTTTGTCTTTAGGTTCCTCTTGTGATTGTACATGATACTCTAAATGTTACTGGTACGGTTAAGCCTGTTTCATGCTCTTGCCAATGCTAATTAATACTAAGCTTGGAATTTAAGGTCCAATGTAAAAGCCTGCAAAGTGCTTATATATCTCCTTTTTGGCAGCTTGCAGTGCAAGTTGCTGAGATGGATTCTATGAGGAGAAGAATACTAGAGAAAGCCTTCAATCTCTTAGATGAATATGTAGGTGTCATCATCTCTTACAGAATTATTTTTCTTCCCCACTTCTGGAAGGCTATCTTTGTGCTCACAAATGTTTTATCTCCAGAAATGCATTTCTATGTTTGTTATATACCAATGGGTAGCAACCATTGGGGGGGTTTGGAAATTGCATATGACACAAAGGGCCTCTCATGAATTGGGAAGAGGAGGTGAACTTGAGCTGTTTATTAATCTAGTAAACTATAATGGGACTCACATTATTGAAAAGTTTTTTTTGTCCTGCATTAGTGAATAATCTTCGCTTCTTGTATAAGATTGAGGAATCCGATCACAATAATGCAAGTAGCTTCCTTGGCATAAGGACTCCTGGTGTTACATCAACTATTCAAATAATGTTTGTTACTCACTAAAGATTTACACTTTGCTCATGGTTGTTTCTACATTTGATTTATTTGTGTAATTGTTTATTGGGAGAACAGAGTTTTAATTCAAGTGAGAAATAATAAAGAAATGAAAAATTTGTTGTCAAGCTGTGGTATTTTAATACCACTGCAGGAATAATGTGGAGAAAAGATGGAATTTAGGATATATAAAAAATAAATAAATGCTAGTTTTAATAAATAATGACCTAAATTGAAACTCTTGCAGATCAAGTCTACTAATAAATCTATAAAATAAGTGCTTGTTGAATTCATATGTATTTATTTTTGCTAAAAGTAAAAACTTAGAATTTTATTAAATATATGATGAATAAAGCAATATTAAGAGGGTACTGTTCTTTCATCCATGTACTGAATTCATTTTATTACTAACAATTATTGTCACAGATATGGATGGTGTAAAAGCAACACAAATTGGCATAACTAAAAATTCAAACATGATTTGACTATTAAGAAAGAAAAGACATAATTATTTGACTCTAATCTATTTGTTAATTGAATTGCTTTTTGGTGCATTTTCAGAATAATGGGTATCTTGATAAAGACCAATGTCTCCGCCTATTTGTGGAATTGAATAAATACAGGTATCTTTGATGTTGGCCATATCTTGTGTGCATGTATGCATTTATTCATTCTTCGTTCTCTGCTTGTTGTTTGGTCACTGCATTAATAATTGGATGAGGGTCATCCAATTGCCAGAAAGAACTGCCAGTAGTAATAAGGAAAGGCACTTCGGAACATAACAATAGATTTGCCAGTTATACAGCTCTTTGGTTTGGCTATAGGAATGATTTTTTTTTAAATTTATTATTGTTATTGTTATTACTATTATCATCATCATTTTAATTTTTAGGGTGGTAGTTGGCTGTCATGTATAAGCATGCTTCAATCAGGCACTATCATCCTCCCAGTAATTTTCTTTTTTTTTTCTTTTTTTTGGGGGGGTGGGGGAGGGCAATTCAAAGTATCTTGACTAGCATGGGATTAACATGCATATATTGGTGATTGAGATGCATTTGAGATGCTTAAGATGGCATTCTTTGCTTTGGTTCCTTCTATGTGTGCATGATAGTGTCTTGGTAGATGTTAGCAAGCTAGGGACTTCACACAATTATAGGATAGCTTGATGAGGAAACACTAGGGTGGGATAGGATTATATTGCAGTCATGAAAACACATTCAGCCATCAACCATCATGAGCATCATGAATCATAATTGGCCCCATGATTGCAAAACATCTTTGGACTAGCAATGAAATAGTCAAAATAGCTTGTGACACTGATGGTTGTGGTAATAGGAATTATGAAAATGCCCTAATGGACTTCAGATACCTGTATTACAAACAGAAAAGCACCTCTAAAAGATTGTAATCTCATTGAATGAGCCTAAAGGACTGTTTGGCTTGTTAATAAAACCATCTTTTTAGCTTATAGTCTTCTATATGTGAAAGCAATGCAGTTTGCAACTTGTATGATGGAGTCCCAATTTCCAGTGTCATCATCATTGCCAATATCTTGTGAAATGCCACTAGAACTGCATAACTTGTTGCTTTGTCAGTAGGTGCAGCCATGAAATATCTGGAGTCTAAGAAGTGAAGTTCATTAACTCATGAGTAATGGCAATGATTCTCCTCACAAAATTCGTGAACAGCACATTATCAATGTTCTTGTTACAGTTTTGCACTTGACTGTTTCATTAATGGTGGCTAACGGGGTTGCAACCCATATCATTGCATAATAAATTTGTGGCTGCCTAATTATATTAACAAATTCTTTCAATCTTCACACTGAGGTTCATTTTTTTTCATCTTTTGATGGGAATTTGATTATTGTTTAGTCTATAACTTAATATGAATTTTCTTTTTAATCTTTTATGATTTTATAATGTCTTTTTTTTTTTTTTGGTTACAGGACCTTACCAAAAATATCAAGAGAAGATTTTGAACTAATATTTGATGAGCTAGATGACAGTCATGACTTCAAGGTCTTTCTCTTTTTCTTTGGGTTTTTCCCTTTTTCTTTCTTTTGTTACATTTCCTTTAGCAGGAGAAAAAGAAATAGTTGTTACTGAAAAAGAAGATGTACACAATAATATGAGAGATATAATTAACTGATCCTCCCCAGGAGAAAAGATCACAGACAATCTATACAAGAGGGCTACTGGTTCCTTTTGATTTCTCCGAAAGATATTGTTTGGAAGAAAAGACCATGCAAAACCAAACATATTGTTTGGTAGCAGGGGATTGGGACTAAAGGGGTGGGGGACATAACTTTCTATTTGTGTTTGGGAGCTTTTGCTTTTGTTTTTGTCTTTGTTTTTGTTTTTGTTTTTTTTTGTTTTTTGTTTTTTTATTTTTTTATTTTTTTATTTTTTTATTTTTTATTTTTCCAATGAGGGGGAAGGGGATTGAGAGGACAAGATAACCTGAAATCTCACCTTCAATGCTTTGAGGATTAGTTCCATTTGATTATTGGCTGAAATCTCATTGGTTCTTCCCATTTTATCTTCAAATCACCGAGAATTATTTTCAGCCACAGTAGTTCACATATTCTTAATGCCATTGATCTAAACTCAGACTCTGCATTTGATCTTGCCACTCAGTTTTGTTTCTTACTCCATGTTACAAGATTCCCTCCTAAGAAGGTACAATACCCCGAAATTGACCTCCTACCATCCATTGACCCAGCATGATCAGCATAGGTATAGGCCTCCCAGGTCATGCTTCCCACTTTCTTGAACAAAATACCTTGTCCGGGGTTACCCTTTTAAGTATTGCAAGATTCTATGAACTACTTTAAAATGCACTTCTTTAGGATTATGTATAAATCTACTAACAACACTCATTAAATGCAATATCTGGTCTCATATGCACCAAATAGATCAGCCTCCCAACAAGTCTCTGGTAAGAACCTCTATCGACAACAGGATCCTCTGAAACATCATATAGTCCATGATTTAACTCAATGGGTGTGTTAATCGGCGTACAACCCAATTTCCCTGTTTTCTTTAGTAAATCAAGCACGTACTTTTGTTAATAAATAAAGATCCGTTGTTTCAAATGTGCCACTTCATTACCTAGAAAATATTTCAATTTCCCAAGTTCCTTGATATTAAATTCTTTCAAAAGACATAGTTTTAATTTATCGATCTCTTTTGCATCATCGCCCATTACAATAATATTGTCAACATACACCAAGAGGGCTATCATTCTCCCTTAATTTGAGTGTCTCACAAACAAATAATAGTCGCCTTGACTTTGTTTATATCTGAAGGTTGTCATCGCCTTAGTGAATCTTCCAAAGCAGGTTGTTGGTGATTGTTTGAGTCCATAGAGAGCTTTCTTCAACTTACACACAATTTCCTCTTTTGATTCAAAGCCTAGAGGAACTTCCATATAGATCTCTTCCTCTAGGTCACCATCGAGAAATGCGTTCTTAATATTGAACTGTTATAGATTCCACCCAAAATTGGCAGCCAATGACAAAAGGACCCATACTATATTCATCTTCACAATCGGGGCAAATGTCTCGAGATAATCAATGCCATAGGTTGGAGTGTACCCTTTGGCAACTAATCTTGTTTTGTATCTTTCTACTAAGATGTTTAACTTGTACTTCACAGTTAAAATCCATCTTTATCCCACAGATTTCTTTCCTTTCCTCTCGGTAATTCAACCAACTTCGATGTCTTACTCTTTTCGAGAGCTTCCATCTCCACTTTCATAGTATCCTCCCACTTCTTGTTCCCTAATGCTCAGATAGATTTCTTGAAATGGGAATTGAGTGAAGGTTGCATAAGAAGGCTCTATGGCTTTGAGAAAGGTTTTGGTAAGTGAAGACCAGGTACAACGGATGTTTAGTACATGTTCTAGTTCCTTTCCAGCTTGTAATTGGTAGGTTGACGTACTTTGTTTTTCTGGTTCATCTACTAATTCAATGGGCTCAGCTAATGGTGTGGAAGTGGTTTCAAATATTTGGACAATAGCATGAATAGGAAATTGTACTTGTATCGATTGAGAAACTGGAATTTGCTTCTTCCAGGAATAAACATGCAGTGGTTGGTCTTGTTTTCCCTGATCTTTCATCACTTCACATGACTTGGGTGACTCAAGAGTAGGTTCAAAGGGTGACTGAAAAGTAGATTGAACAATAGGTGACTCTGAAATGGGTTTAAATAGAGATGAAAATTCAACAGGTTGACAGGAAAAATCAAGAAGAGACAGGTCTTTTGTGTCTTTTGCTCTATCTTCATTCACGTTCTCCCCCTGAAGATAGGAATGCTGGAAAAAAGACTCATTTTTGACAGACGTAACAACAGTGGAGACAAAAAATTTTTTGCTAGGGGATGGAAACACTTATAGCCAAATACACTTAAGAATACGTGGATCAAGTTTTCTTGTGTTTTGAGAGTGAACATGGAAAAAGGCAGCACTTCTAAAAATTTTACGAATAAGATTGTCTGAAACATTAAAATTGGCAAAAATTTTGTGAGAATTTGAATTGGACTTTTGAAGTCAAGAACTCGACTTTGAAGTTTATTAATAAGATGTGTAGCGGTTAAAACGGTTTCTCTTAAATATTGTTTAGGTACATTTTTGTGAAGCAATAAAACTATTGTGACATCTAGAAGATGGCCATTTTTATGCTCGGTGGCTCCATTTTGTTGTAAAGTTATAACGCAAGAAGACTCATGAATGATCCCTTCTTTTTTTTTTAAAAGAAAAGGAGAGAAATTGATTGAAGTAGTCTCTAGCATCATCGGAACAAAATCACTTAATTTTCACATCAAACTATGTTTTGATCATGTTGTAAAAATTGAGGAAAACAGTGCCAACATCAGATTTAATTCTCAAGAGATAGATCCACGTTACTTGTGTACAATCATCAATAAACACAACAAACCACTTTACACTAGAAATATCCAGAACTGTGGAGGGGTCTCCAAATATCACTATGAATGAGAGAAAAAGGATTAAGAGTTTTTGTATTGCATATTGGAAATGAAGCATGTTTGTGTTTGGTAGGTTCACAATCATCATAATGAAAAGACTCAAGAGTGGACCCTTTAAATAATGACAGAAGCATCAACTTAAGGACATTAAATGATGGATAACCCAAACGATGGTAATAAAGCCATACTTTATCTTTATTTGAAAGGACAGACTCGGAAACGAGTGATGTAGATAGGGAATTCTTAATTGTAGTTCTTCCACTTTGATCTTCGAGGTAGTAAAGACCATCTCTCTCACTAGCATGTCCAATCATCCTCTTGTGTCTTGCTCTTGAAATACGTAGTATGAAGGAAAAAAGGTTACACTACAATTGGAATTGCGGGTAAGCTCTTGAATGGAAATAAGATTTGCAAAGAGTTTCGAAACATGTAGGACATTTTTTAGCATGGGAATTGTTTATATTAGTTTCCCCTTGTTCAGCTACAGTGGTGATGGATCCATCAGCTATGGTTATTTTCTTATGACTAGAGCAAGGAGCATATGAAGAAAATAAGAATAGGTCATGAGATCAGTGGCTCCAAAATCTATTACCTGTATAGTTGAAGAAATTTTTTCTTAGACGTTAGTAGCACAAGAGGAAGAAGAGATACCTAAAAACGCTAGAGAGCATGAACAAGATACCTCTTGTTTGGTTGCTGAAATTTTTGTCTTAATTCCATAAATGTGGGCAGCGTCATGAACCTTGGAGTATGTTTGTTGGATAGCATCCCAAATCTCCTTGGCAGTTCGGAGAAACATACATGTATTGCTAATTTCTGGAAGCATTGAATTCTACAAACATGACATCAACATGGAATCTTGTTCATCCCATACGTCGTATTTAGGAATCCTCTTTTAGGCCCCATGCCCAACAAGTGGCTCAGTTTGCCTCTTCCCTTCATAAACGTATGGATCAACTATGACCACTTTAGGTAGTTCTTTCCATTCAATTCATTTGCAGCCTGCATATTTTGTAATTCTCCTATTGAGACTGTAGTAGAACTCTCTCGATGGCAAGCACTCCGTGAACATGGTTGGTTTCGATTTACTTCGGCATGGTGATTTGAAAGAGTTCGAGGGAAAAGAAGGATGAAACAGAAAATGAAATATTTGAGTAAAAAATTGGAAATCTTAACGAAGAGGAATTCGGAGAAGAAGAACAAGAGTAGACGGGAGAACAGCAATGAAGGTTGCACAAATACAGTGAAATATACTCTTTTTGTGGACTAAAAAACAGAGTTAAAAATTAGAGACAAAAAAACTGCAGTTTGATCTCTAGAAAAAATCTAGGGCTCTAATACTATAGCACAAAATACAGATGAATAATTTCTATGTTAACGCAAAACACGAAGGAATAATTTTTGTGTATTTTTCCTTGATTGAAGGAAATTAGGTTACAAGTGTTAGAAAATTATCTAGTCAAATCATACAAAAAGCAGAAAACTATTTTGAGTTACAAAAAAGGAAACAATCTAATTGAATCATACAAAATAGGAAATTATCTAAAGTTAATTCTATATCAATCTCATAATTTAAGGAGTAAACTTTATGTTTATCCCATAATTCAAGGAGTCCAAAAATAAAACTTTTTAAGTAATTCAACACTCCCCCTCAAGCTGGATGGCAGATGTTTTCCATTCCCAGCTTGGATATAAGATCATGGAAGCTTAAGCTGTTTATCCCCTTTGTTAGAACATTAGGTAATTGTCGCTCTGATGGGACATAGACATGCACACTAACCCTTCCTCTAATTTTTCTTTGATGAGATGTCTATCAATTTCAATATGATTTGTCCTATTGTATTGTATAAGATTATGAGCTATATTAACAGTTGACTTGTTGTCGCAATAGAGTTTCATAGCACCTTCCCATTTGACTCTCAAATCATTTAGAATGATTCTCAACCAAAGTAGTTCACATAATCCTTGAGCAATAGCTTTGAATTATGATTCTATAGATGACCTTGCCACTACATTCTATTTCTTACTAGATTACCTCCAAGAAAAGTACAATACCCTGTAATTGATCTTCCATCCACTAAGAAATGTGCATAGTTCGCATCGGTATAACCTTCTAGGGTAAGAGTATCATTTTTCTTGAACAAAATTCCTTTTCCCCAATTACCTTTCAAGTAGTGTAGCACCCTATAGGCGGCTTGAAGATTTGGTTCTCTTGGGTTATGCATGAATTGATTGATCACACTCACAGAGTAAGCTATGTTTGGCCAAATGTGAGCAAGATATATGAGTCTACCAACCAACCTCTGGTACATTCTTTTATCAACAACTGGTTCTTTTTTAGCTTCACCTAACTTATGGTATGGATCCATTGGAGTAGAGATGGGCTTACACCCAATATCAATCACGTACTTTTGCTGAGATATGAATATTCCTTGTGTGGAATATCCCACCTCAATACCGAGAAAGTGCTTCAGTTTCCCTAGTTCCTTTATTTCGAACTCTTTTATTAGTCTCAGCTTCAATTCATGCTTCTCTTTTTCATTATTTTCAATCACTATGATGTCATCTACATAGACTAGAAGAGCAGTCACTCTCCTGGTAGCTGAATGCTTAATGAAAAGAGTGTGGTCACCTTGGCTTTGTTTATACTGAGATTCCTTCGTGACTTTTGCAAATCTTCCAAACCTTGCTCTAGGAGTAAAGGGCTTTCCTCAACTTGCACACCTTATTACTTGTGTTTCCTTCAAGTCCCGATGGGATGTTCATGTAGATTTCTGTATCTAAGTCACCATGGAGGAATGTATTCTTAACATCATACTGTAGGAGTTGCCAATTGAAACGAGCAGTCAATGATGACAAAATTCTCACAATGTTCATTTTTGCAACTGGAGCAAAAGTCTTATGGTAATCCACCCATAAGTCTAAGTGTACACTTTGAATACCAATCTTGCTTTATATCCCTCAAGGGATCCATCAGCCTTGTACTTCAATATAAAGATCCTCTTACAATCAACAATGTTTTTCTTTCTTTCGGTTTATCAACAATGTGCCATGTTCTATTCTTTTCTAATGCATTCATTTCCTCTCTCATAGCATCCCTCCATTCCCTTTTGGCAATGCCTCAAAAACAATGTTAGGGATAGTTATGGTGTTTAAACTCACAATGAACCTTTTGTTGGCTGGTGACAAGTGCTTAAGAGAGACATAGTAAGATAGTGGAGAAAGTGGTCATTTAGTGCATTCTTTTGTACCTTTCCTGATAGCATTGGAAAGATCTAGGTCGTCTGTTGGATCAATGGATGTTTCAGCAGATTGTGTGTGTAAAGGTGGGTTTGATCTTACCGTGATCTCATTTCTAGAGCTTGGATTGGATATTTGGACTTGTGTTAGTTTAGGAATGGCCTTTCTCCTTGAATACACCTGAGAGATCCTTGCAAAATTATGAGTGACACTGGCTGGGATAGGGGATGACATGGGTTTTGTGGCAGAATTGGGTGACTCAGATGTGATTTGTTCAGAGGACTTGGGTTCAACAACACAGGTTGGGAGGGGAAGAAGGTCAAGAGTTTTAAGAGGTTCAAAGGACTCACAAGTACTATATTCCATCATTGAAGTCTCCTCCTGAAGAGATGGACAGCCTAGGTGTAGGTGATATAGCCAAATAACATTTTTATTCGAGTAACTAAGAAAAGATAGAGACGAATTACTCCCAAGTTTTTGAGATGATTTAAGGTAGTAAAGACTGCTCCTTTTCTTAGCAAGTTCAATCCTCCTCCCTGAGCCCTGGTCATGAAAAATACCATAAGAAGAGCAAAAAACATCGCATTTAAGATCATGGATAAGCTTGTGAATGGAAACAAGGCTGGCTGACAGTTTTGATACATGGAGGACATTTTTAAGGATAAGGGTATGTGCGACATGTATGTCTCCGATCCCAGCTACAGTAGGTATAGCACCATTAGCTACTGTAATTTTCCTGTTACTTGGACATGGGGTATAAGTGTGGAAGAGCAGAGATGGGGGGTCATGTGGTCTGTGTTTAGTATCCAACAATTGGCATAGAATTTGTCTGAGACATTCATGCAAAAAGGAAGTGACTCTTTACCTGAAAGAGCCAACAAACATGCTACAGAAGGCTTATCAAGAGACCCTAACAAGCTTCTCAGCTACAGAAGGCTTATCAGGAGACCCTAACAAGCTTCTCAGCTTCTCAATGAAAATGAATATGAAAGATAAAAAATAATGGGTTGGAATTGGAGACCATTTGAGAAAGTTCTTCCCATTAAGCCTGTTGGAAGCCCAAATATTCAATAATTCTCTAATTTCCTGAACAGAGTTGGGTTCTTCGGATAGGTTAAAATTGCTAGAGATGGTGGTTTTAGAGGTTGACATGGTGAAGAGAGGGAATTTGCAGCAACTAAGGCTAGAGCACGCAAAAAAAAAAAAAAAAGGAACCCAAAGGAAACACAAACTTGGAGTAACGAAGGTTGCTTGAAGAAGAAGAAATCCCACAAAAACCCTAGGGCTATGATACCATTACACAAAACATGAATGAATAATTTCTGTGTATTTCTCCTTGATTGAATGAAATTATACATGACAATTTATAAACTATTATAGGTTACAAGAGTTAGGAAATTATCTAGTCATACAAAAATAAGAAATTATTCTAAGTTACAAAAAATAGGAAACAATCTAATTAAATAATACAAATCAGGAAACTACCCAAAGTCAATCATATATCAATCTCATAATTCAAGAAGTCAACTCTATGTTAATCTCATAATTCAAGAAGTGAACTCTATGTTAGACTTTCTAAATAAACTCTTCAATTCAACATCTCTGTTTCTCATTAATTGAAAGAAATGGTACATGACAATTTATAAACTATTCTAGGTTACAAGAATTAGAAAACTATCTAGTCAAATTATATAAAAATAGAAAACTATTTGGGTTATAAAAAATAAGAAATAATTTAATCGAATCATACAGAATAGGAAACTACCCAAAGTCAATCCTCACACAACCACACTTTCCTAATAAGGCCACATAATTTGATAGGCTTCATAAAATGATCTACCACCTCCTAGTGCTGATGTATGCCCATTGTGTGACAGTGAGGCATAATTCTTTTCTTCTAATATGATTTTTTAAAAATAAATTTAGCTGTGTTTTAACAAAATTTGATCCTTATAGTTTGTAGCTCTGTTGCTTGCTTTTCCTAATCTTATTATTGGACTCAACCAATTTGACTTCCAGATTAACTTGGATGAATTTGCGGACCTTTGCAATGCTATCGCGCTGAGATTCCAAAGAGAGGATGTTGTAAGTTGCAATTTTCTGTGTTATTGTAATCTGAAGATTATTGGAGAAGATATGGAGTGAAGCTTTTTGTGTTTTTCTTGCAGCCATCTTGCTTTGAATACTGTCCATCAGTGTACTATTCACCATCATCTGAGAAGTTGAAAACCTTTGTACGAAGCTCCACATTTGAACACATGATAGCTTCCATTCTGATACTGAACTTTGTTACTGTTATAATTGAAACAACGGTGTGAGACTTATCTTTTGTTCTAATTTTATTATCATTTGAACTTATGCTAAGCTACTTTTCCTTTGTTCTAACATATTTTCAATCTGTTATGTAATAATCCTGCTTTCAGTTTCTTGAGTTGGTAGTGTTTGTTGGAGGATTATAGTTTGTTGTCTCACTTCAACAAGATTGTATGCTGCAACACTTCAATTTTCTGTGGCCGTGAAGATTAATCTAGAAAGAGTAATTTATAAAACAGAACAGAAACTCAAATATACATCCACCAGGTGTTATCTAGGACAGCCTCGAAGCATTTCTCTGCTGGTTAATGTAAAAGCTCTGTCAGATGCAGTAGGATTAGAAAGATGTTTTTCCATGATCTTGCACCTATGACTCAATTACTAACTAGTAGAACGAAGGAATCTTCTGCACTATGCCACGCGCATAAGGTTGCTATGTCCAAATTGTAATCCAAAATCTTAAAAGGATATGGTTTTAGTCTATAAATATGGGGACAGCTGTTTCAGCATTATATGGTTCAAACATTTTTTCCTCCCACAAATTTTGAGTTAAAAATTGATGAACAGTGAAATATCCCCTACTAAACACAATTTCTTTTGGGATCTTTTGGTCGGAGTAATGAAAAATATCCTGTTTAAGCATTGCAGTCCATCCAAATATTTTACTTAGATGACACTTAAACTACATGTTAGTTTGCATCTCTGCCTTTAATAAATAAAGGTTCTTCTTTCTAATAGTACAATTTGAAGTGTTTTGGGTACCGGCAAGATGAAATTGGGTGCTCCTTTTAACATGGGAATGAGCCAAGGGGTGACCAGTAGTGGACAAGACATGCCCCTTCTACTGCCTGCTGATTTCCATGAGATTCATATTTTTGATGCTTTGTCAAGTTGGCCCAGGAAAATTTCTAATCATTACAGGCTGAGTCAAATTCTAGGACAGATGTTATATTCTGTAAGACAATAGCAATGTCTTTCTAATCAATATATTCCACTGGCTTTGACCAAGTCTGCATGCTTTGCCAGTATTTGATAATAAGAAATTTGTACTGTTTAAATTGGAGCATCTCTTTAACCGGAGATTGTTGAATTATTTATTATTGTAATTATTATTATTATTATTATTATTATGTTGGTGGAATAAGCCCCTATACATAATTGACACCAATTCTTACCCAAAATTTTAAGCTCATAGCTATTGGGTCAATGTATGTATATGGACAAGCTACTTTCCCTTTCATTTTCCTATTTGGAACACTTTCATTTCACACTAACATGACTTCCATTAGAAATAGGTGGGACAAAGAAACGTAAGTAGTAACTTAAAGAGAAAACAGAATGATGAATCAATGGCTCCAAGTGTTCCGATTTCATTGGCTTAGGACTCTAGAATTGTTATTAAATAAGCTTCTTGGTCATGAATATTTTCTATTGAATCAAAGAAGACAATGTCCCTATTTGTGATTGAAATTATCTCAAGTAAGCAAGGCACTGCTGGACCACCTCAGAATTAAAAGATTTTTAAGCACAAGTAGTATCTTAAAAAGATATAGCTTTTCATATAGAATCTCCTATTCTGCTATTGGATGACCTTTATCTGATATTTCCTATATTTATTCAGAAAAGCAAAGGAAACAATGATGGCTGAACTGCAAAATAGTTATCTTCTCATAAGACCTTTCCTTCTACCCCATACACAAAATGGAAAAACTTTTCCTTGCCTGCCCTCTTGCAAATAGGCGAATGAACTTCAGTTTATATACTGTAAAATCGCTTATTCAGTTCTAAAATAGTTATTGATCATTGTCGGAACATTATTTTAAAGTTATATTTCTTGATCTGCTGATACAAGTATAGAGATCTACCTAGCAAGCATTGCTTCGTCTAACTTTAATTGTTTCTAGAGTTCAGATTGTTTGATTGGTAATATGTGCAAGTGCTGACAAATCCCTAAGCACTTAGGTCTCTCTCTCTCTCTCTCTCTCTCTACTACTGGCCTACCCTATATTAATCTGATTTGCTTCTACACCAGAATATTTTAAGGTCAGGCCAATGCATATAATGTTAAAAATTGATTTTGCATATTCATTGCGCTAGAACTCCATGTCCCATACACTTTGGCCTCAACAATGAGTTGAATGTGAAGCTTTTTGATTTTTAATGCATGTTATTCTTATTTAAATTCATTGACTACTTCAGATTGAATCTATTACATGGTAAAGATTGTGAATTTCATATTTTGGTTGTGCAGCTTGATATAGAAGATAGTTCTGCTCAGTCATTTTGGCAAGGACTAGAGTTCATTTTTGGTAAGGGCTAAACACATTTCACTGCTTTTCTTGGTTACATATCTGTAATATCTTATTTCCTTTCCCATTATAAGATGTACATTAATACTGATACTAAAAGCTAGTGTCTCGTTACCTTATTGGTCAAGAAATCTAACTGTTGGTGTTGATCTCTTGATTTCTATAATTGTGATTCTCGAAGGACTAAGAGTCTACCCTTAGGGGCGGCCATGGTTGGGCTCCCCCCTGCCCCCCAGCCCTGTGGCCTTGGCCTAAAAATTGTAGGGCTGGAGCTCAAAAATTTGAGCCCGTTGAAATGCCAGGCCAAACATGGAACCTAGTAAAAAGGCTAGCCTGACTGGGCATGAAGCATGTTCATACTATATATTTTTGCCAGTTTTTTCCTGTTCGAACATAAATAACAAATAAATTTGAAGATCTCAAGCCATGAGATCCGGTATCCCAGTGACTTAGTATAGTATCTTTTCTAATGTGCAACAGTTCAAGTCTCCATATCAATAACCTTTTTTTTTTTTTCAGGTTTGTACTTACCATAAATTATGCTAAGAAACAAACTTTGAGGTTTTTTTTTTTCTTTTTTAAATTTTCTTTTTCCACAAACAGACAAACTGCATGGTGGCAAGAGCTGCCGTTCTTCTTAAGAGAGATGAGGGGTTTGAGTTCTCCTAGTTGCATAAAAAATCTGGAACATTTATTAATATATAAAAAAATAAAGAAATTAAATTAACTTTAGGAGAGGTTTGAGTGGGTAAGCCTGGGCTTCGTATTGAAAAAGGGCCTTAAGCGTATCTATTAGTTCTTATTATGGGTGCTTGACGTGGCCCAGTCCATCCAATGGCCATAGCTAAAATTTATTAAACCGGTGGAGTCAAGTTAGATAAGGAAGGTTTGAAACAGTGATCGAGAGTTTCATAAGAATGATGGGGAAGGTAGATTTGTTTGGGGGATATAAAAGCTCTTTGAGCTTAGATTTTGAATTGATCTTGAAATTCTTTCACAGTCCACCCAAGTGAACCTCTTTATAACATGTATGCAGATTGAAGTCATAGTTTGTTGATGCTTTGAAAACATGGAAGACTTAAAAAAACCTTTGCAAATCCTATTATATAATATGAATGCCTTAACATTTTTCCTGGTTATATTGTAAAGAGTAAACAGATCTTATAGCTGGTCTTCTTTGAGTATCATTGGAAACTGTTGGAGATGTTGGTGGGAGAGAAGAGAACCAAATTTCAATTAAAATATTAAAAAGATGATAGCAACCAAGTCAGGATGCTCCGACTCTAAAAAGAATTGCTAAATCTAAAACCTGTGATTGAGGTTTTTGCATTATATTCTTTTATCTGTTCTTGATCAAATTACAATAGTGCATTTGAGAGTGTAATATAACAGCTTATCTTGGCACCCACTTGAAGGCTATGGGAAACATAAAATGGCATAAAGCCACCAGATGTTAATTATGCCATAAAAGGGCAAATGGTTGCAGATATTTGGCAGTGAGGACTCTTTTAAGAGAATTATTCTTCCAAACCATGGAATTGGCCAATCTGGTTGAAGCTTTGATCTGGGTGCTCTTGGATATAGGATTAGAATATTCTTATAGGATGGAATCGAATTTATGATATTGTGGTTGAATTTGGGGATTGTGAGAGAACCCAGACGAGATATTCTGAGTTGTTTGTGTTAGTCCAGGGGGAGGGCAATATACCCAGATTGTTTAACAGTTATTGTGAGAGATGTACAGGAGTTTAGATTCCTTCTCTCCTCAAAATTGAGAGGAGCCAAGTTATGACAAAAATGCAGTCCTATATGAAAATCTAAATTCTGCATTAATTTCTTTGATCCTTGTGGATGTAATCTGTTGCATTTTGTATTAGCTGTTGAGGAAGAGTATGAGATCTTCAGCAAAGTTTTTTTTTTTCAGTTATGGTAGTATGCTATCACTAATAATTATTCCCAGATATCAGCGCAATTTGGATTCTTCTTGTGGACTACATATTATTCCCATTCTCATTCTTCTAGCTTCCTATTTTCTTATGGTTGCCTGTTTGTTGTTGTATGCGATGTTATATTTCTATTTTCGCTTAAAGCTTCTGCTCAGATTTACAAAGCCAATCGCATGCTGGTGCATGTTGATTTTGATTTGATCCTCTCAGAGGTAATTGCTGTAAGACTCTTCTCATAAGGTAAAGTGCAAAAGAATCCAGTATGATGTGTAATATCTGGGACCAGAGTGGTTTTTCTTTCCCATATTTATGCCTCTATCATTAGTTTAGTTACAGATAAAATTGAATCTATGGATGAACATGCTCTACATAATATTTAGTCAAGACCGTGTATGTGATATCTGTTTTTATCACATTTGTGTTAATGGTTGTTCTCCATTTTTAGTTCTGATACAAGATTTTCATGGGAGAATTGATTTTTCTGCATTTTGTGCAACAGGATGGCTATATGTCTTGGAAATGGTTCTGAAAGTATATGCATATGGATTTATGAATTACTGGAGGGATGGTCAGAATCGCTTTGATTTTCTTGTTACTTGGATAATAGGTAACTTCTTAAGCAGTGGATTCTGTATTGATGAAAGAAAGTAAATGGGTCTATATTGCATCGGAACGTGTTCCGCCATTGGCTTGATATGATTAATTTGATGTTTTTTAATTAACATGCTTCCAATGACAACTTGAAAAAATCTAGTTGAAGTGTGTAATGTGAAATTCTGACCTTCATTTAAAATTTGTTTCACTTAAAATCTACCCTAATGTGGCCAGCACAAAAAAAAAAAAAAAAAAAAAAATGTCTACACCTAGTGCCCTGATGGGCTAACTAACAGCCAATTTTATAAAACCGTAATTCTTGCAGCTTTGTTGCTTCAATGGCTGCTTTGCTGTGGATAAGATGTATGTGGAGCAACCTACATTTATATAGTTAGAAACATACATTTGACTAAAATGTGGGATTTATTTCCATTTTTGTTTTGCAGTAATTGGAGAAACTGCAACCTTCTTGGCCCCTAATGATGTCACTTTCCTTTCCAATGGTGAATGGTAGGGATAATATAGATAACATATTTTTGGACTATAGCATTTCTTATCTCTCTCTTTGATGCATTTTTTCCTACTTCCCCTCGAAGCAAAGTGTTGACTTCATAATGGAATCTGAAATATCTTCATGGCTTTCGGTATATGTTACTGAAAAAAACAAATGCAGGGACAAATTCTATTGTTGTATTGGGCAATAGCACTAATAGATGTGTAGCTCCTTAGCATTTTACTCAAGTTGTCATTGAGGGTAGATCCAAGTTGGTGGCAACAACCACTGCCACTCTATTGAACGTCTCTCTCTATCATTATAAGGAAAGTCTGTGAACTAAGGCGCAGAAACTAAACTATGGAATATTTCTTGCCATGTTCATCTGTAAGGACATAATTGCATATGGCTTCAGCTGTCCTTACAATGGTAAATTTTTTTGAATTTAAAACTTATTAGCCATGGATGTCTTTGAGTAGTCCACGAGAATAAAATACCCATTTAAATTGAAAATTTTAAAAATTGAAAGAAAAATTATCCAGAATGCATCAGTTCAAATAGAATAAGAATACTTATCTGGAGACATGCTAATTTGTGGCATCCCTATGTTGAGTTTTGCCACCTCTATTTGGAGTCGCTATTATCTGATGCTGTGTAACTTCATGCAGTAATTTGTATCTTGATTTCTTGACATATCTTAGTCTGCCATTAACTGGATTCTCTACCTTCTGCTAACAGGATCAGATACCTCCTAATTGCCAGAATGTTGCGCTTGATAAGACTTTTGTTGCGTGTCCCACAATATCGAGCTTTTGTTGCCACGTTCATAACCCTCATACCAAGCTTGATGCCATACCTTGGGACCATATTTTCTGTTATGTGCATTTACTGCTCTCTCAGTGTTCAGGTACATTGTAATATCTCTTCTTTCTCATGTATATGAGAAGAAAAATTCAATCAAAACAAAATGTAGATGGTTTTTCGAATTTTCTGCTTTCCAACCTTACTCATTGTTTCTTGTGTTAGTTTTAGATTTACAATATAAGGTAGTTACTTACTGAGAAAAAGAATACCTTAAAAAGAAAAAAAGAGCGAGTCTTCCCTGATTATTCCTGTTGAAGTGTAACTAATATGCATGTTTCCATTATTGAGATTTAGATTTTTGGTGGAATCGTCAATGCTGGAAACAAGAAGCTGGATACAACTGATCTCGCTGAGGACGAGTATCCTTTGATACATTTAAGTTGTTTCTTCATTTGCTACTGCTAGTGTGGCAAGCTCATGCCACTACAAACAGTACCAAAGTGATATAATTCTGTCTTTTACTTGTTTGCTGCTTTACCTATAGTGTCCCCCTCCCCACCCCCAAAAAAAAAAAAAAATTACTTCTTGAAAAGATTTCCTTGACAAGGTTAGCTATCTACTTTTCAATTTTAATGACTACCCAAATGGAATGGTAACACTTTTCAATCTTTTAGTGATGGGGAATTGGCATGTGTGGATGCAGGTATGACATCTGTGATAACTCAATGTCCATTTTTTTCTCAGTTAACTTAGCACCATTCAGCGCATAGATTTGGCTATGACTTGCAATAACTGTCAGCCTGTGTTCTTTGTTTTTGTAAGAATGCTAGAGTAAGATTCTCAATTTGAGTAAGATAGGGCTTTTAGGTTTTTGGAGTGGGGGTAAGGTCTAAATTTCCATGTCATAACAAAATTGAGCTGTTCAATAATGTGTATAATATATGTGATCATTAAAAGCTTTGTGAGGTACATTCTTGGCCCAGTCTTTAGAAACATTCTTAGCCCATTTAAAGATGAAATTCTAAGTTCAACAAGAATCTGACTGTTTTTAGTAAAGAAAATTATCTATCTTACTACAATTTGAACCTTTCCTATGATTTACCAAGTAGCGCCTTAAGTGTCTCTTCTCCCAATTCTGAAATTGCATTTCTAGAATAATTTCTGTTTTTCTAATTAAAGCTCCGTCTACCTAGTTATGGCATGTGATCATTTACATCCTTCCCATGAAAGTAACTTTGTTTCACGATTCTTACTTTGTCACATTTAATCCTATATGTAGCAACAGTTGAAATAATATTATATGGATCCTTGTCCTAAGCTAGTGAATTTATCATATCCATTGCTCTCTTAACCTTGAGATCATCCTTTATGATTTTATTTACTAGAATTTGTAGATGACTTCACAGTTTGTCGTCTTTAATGAGCACGTTTTAATTCACTTTCCTTCTACTCCTACCCACTTCCTTCTAGTAAAGCCAAACATGACTTTCTGTGCTTTGTATTTAGAAATTTCATTCTCATCTATATTTATGCGCTTCTATTCCAGGTAATGTTCTCTAGAACTAGCTTCTCTAAGCCTTCTAATGCACCCCTTTGGATGACGTACCATATATTTTCACCATAACAGAACTAGCGCGGTTGACCCCAACTTACACCATTTTATTACCTCCTTTTTTTCTTTTTTTTAAAATGTTAAACTGCATCTTCCTGATTTATGATGATGCTAGCTGCCTAACCATTTGCAACCTTCCTCTCTCCAGACTTTTGATTATTTTAGAGGAGTCTGTCAGTAAGTGAATTTAACAGTATTTCTTATTTCTCTTGTTCTGATTTGTTAGTGAAATTCATATTTTACATCTCTTGTACGCATTTCATTGCTCATGATCTATTATCTATAATTTCAGAGCTACAGGGATTTAACAGGAACAAATTGGACGCTTGCATACTTTATCAGCTTTTACCTGATAACAGTGCTACTTCTATTGAACTTGGTATACCTCTCCCCGGCACTTGTAGAACTCTTACTTTTCTACAATGTAGGGTTCTAGCCACAACTTCTTCCTCCTAGTTTCTGAGGAAAACTATGATACTTATTCGTAGAAATTGTAAATATATAAATAAGGGCTGCAGTTATCTCCCTATTCTCTCTATTGTTTTTTTGTACATGCATAGTTCAGTTCACTTCATATTTCCAATATGCCTGTTTTGCATGTAATTCCAGGTTGTAGCATTTGTCTTGGAAGCTTTCTTTGCAGAAATGGAGCTTGAATCCTCAGAACAAGGTGAAGAACAAGCCAAGGTTGGAGCTCTGAGCAATCCTTTTTTCTCAAAAATAGTAATGTGCATTATAGTCCCATCTGTTGAATTGAATCTTGCCATCGTTGTTACATCTATTTTTTTTTTCATGATCCACCATTGGCGGGAGGTAGTTGGATGACCTGGTTATATTGTTTAAAAGATAAAAAGTGCAAAGACCCATTATAATTACTCTTACTCCTAGGTTTTGGACTTAGGTTGATGCTATCTTTGGTTCAAGTAATTTGTTGGTCACATCATTATCAGTATACTGATTTTACTGGAAGAAATGTTTTCGCATGACTGACAAGCAGTCCCTTTTTTCTAAACAAAAATAAAGTGAGTTTGATAATAATGTATAGGGTGAAATCCCTTTGACCTAAAACAAATACCAAGGCTGGGATTTAAATAGAAATTGAAACTTAGATTTTCCTTTGAAAAGACATTAAAAGTTGTAATGCATCAAAGCAGAAAATGCCCATCAATTATGATTTTGCCCTGATTGGATGAGATGATGCCCTTAGGTGGATTGATAATTTCAAGCATTTTAGATGGATCCAACTTCCAAAGAACTTGGTAAGCGATGCGCCTCCTTTTAGACATGATCCAAGAATTTTTTTTCCCCCTTTTTGATTGAAAAAGAATTGTATTAGGTGTAGACGTAAGGATACATCCAAGGAGGTTTTGTTTTGTTTTTGTTTTTGTTTTTTTTCTTTTTCAAGAGTAAAAATTATATTAGATGTAATAGAAATGATTTAATTTGCTTCAACGTGCATAGTTTAGATCCAAGATTCAAATGTTTGTAGATTGATTAGAAAAATTCTGTTAAATCATTGATTCCTGGTGTTTAAATATATAAATCATTTATAAGTTACCAAATCGAAAATTTAGGTTGAAAAAAAATTTTAGATCTAATGTCGCATTGAGTAAAGATTTACTATACATGTATAGGGTTTACTCAATGTGTCCGAGCCTGCACCATAGATGTATTAGAAATGATACCTTGGGATGGATGTAACTGCAATAAAATTGTTTTTGAGTATGGGATCTACTCGGTCTGCATGTCTAGTGCACATACGGACTACACGTACTCGTAGATTTTTCACTACACAACCGAAATATAGCAATTAAAATTCTCACTTTTTATAAAGAAAAATAAATAAATTATATTGAAGCAATGTGTCTCTAGGTAGTTTTTATTTTGGGAATTTTGTTTGAGCTTGCTATTAATTTTTTTTAGGGATTCTCAATTATAACATATTTTAGGATATACTTAGGAAACCTTTACTTTCCTCTACTGGTCTCTATTATATTTTATTATAGTTGCTATATTTTTCAATTGAAGTGAAAATTATATATAGAATAATATAGGATTTTGTAAGTAGAAGCAAAATTTTATATGAAAATAACCAAAAGTATTGTTCTATTCATAAATTTTTAATGTCAACTAGCTTCTATTTTACTCGACCTCTACTCTCTCAGACACCACCAAAAGTCTCCACATCTGTTTTTATCTGCCTCTCTTTCTTTCTTTAACCTCCATTACAGTAGAGTGCACGCAATTTGCCTTTCAACCTGCGTGAAACTGAAAGCAAATAACTCCAGAGCTTTCACCGAAGAAGAAATCTGAGCCCATTTTCCGATTCAGACTCCTCTCACCACCCAAGTAGATCTCACATGCCTATGCACGTGACTCAGCTATTTCAACTTCAAATTGAAGACTTCGCGGACCTCCTTTCAAACCACCATTGACGGTTTTCTCCAATCCTCTTCTGACCACCAAAGTCCATCTCATGCACTTGAATGCACCAGCGTGTGAAACCCACACAAGCCACTCAATATCCTGCAGTGATTTTTTGCGGCCAACATTGACCACGACAAAAGTCCCGCATTAGTTGAAGCAAATTGGATTCAAGATCCACATTATAAAAAAGTGTAAACGCTGATTGTGACTAGACTATGCCTGCCATTATCCACTCAGATAGAATCTTTTCACGTTCACGATGAACCTTGTGCACCAAAAATGTTTACACCTAAATCTATGAAGTGAATACAGTATACAGCTCATTCAATGCTGTCAAAAATTTTCGGTTCAGTCCAATAGGTTGAGTCAATTGTGAGACGATGCTGCTGAAATGTTGGTCATGAACTTGCCTCGCTCTTCCTCAGACTGTAAAACCATTGTCTTTCTCATTCGGATCAACATCTAACATGACCTGAATCTATATAATTAACACTGCAAGTGTAAAGGCAAGTTCAAACACCATATCTGGCTGTCACCATGGTGTGTCGTTAAACAACCAAAAATAAATTACCTACTTTGAAAAGACGAGTCTAGGGCAAATAGGGTCGAATCCACAGGGAACGACGGATTTATCTCTTTTAAGAAAAAATAAAAATACGAGAGTTTGAGAAATTATCTAAAACTAACAAAATAAATAAAATTAACTAAAATAAGAAAATTAAATACTATCAATTAAAAAAGAAAATATCAATGAAAAGAAATTCTAGTCAAATGAATTATTTCCACCTTGACTTCATATGATTGATCATTGACCTATCTAAAGCTCATTAATTATTTCCCTAATCGAGAGTCAACCCTAGAGAAGCTCTTAGGATTGAAGGTCTCAACAGTATTAAGATTTAGAGAGACCCAATTCTAAGTAACAAACACATATCGGGTTCATTTAAATTAGATCATTTAATCTCATGACATGAATGTCATTCCCATGACACGAATACCAATTACCACTTTATTAAAACCAACAAACAATTACGGATTTGTCGTTTTAATTAGTTGTAGATTATTCTAAATCTATTAAATATTGGCCACTATTCAATAAACCCTAGAAAATCATGATCCATGAAGTATTGGAATTAAATAAATACGTATGATTGTTGAAAGAATAAGCACATTTAGATCTCACAATTATTGAAAATTAAGATTTCAATAACCTTTCGACTAGAAAAATAAATTAAAACAAAATCATCTAAAAAAGAAAAACTCACAAATTAAATTAAAAATGAAAAGATGTTGGGCTACATGGACAATGGCTGCCGGCTGCTACTATAGACGTGAATAGTGCTGCCCCCAAGGGGTCTGCCCGGCTGCCTCCTCCAAGGTTCTCCCCAATAATATGAAACACTCAATATATATATAGATATAGGAGTAGAAACCCTAAAGAAAATAGAATTTTTCCTATTTGTGAAAAGTAAATATTTCTAACCCAACTAACTACTAAAGGAAAATAAAAATAAAATAAAAGGTAAATTTCTTAAAAACCTGAGATTTACATTTTCAAAAATTCCTTTTCCTAAATATTAGGAATGGAATAAAAATATTCAATATCTCCAATTCCATCCCAACTTCCTCTTGAACGTGTAACTGGGAAAGGAAATTTTTACCGCAGTAAATCTTCAAAACCTCTTGCTTGCCTCTTGAAATCCACGTGCCCACGTGCTAATGAAAGAGCATTGCTGTCCAATTTTCCATACTTTACAAAATTGCTCCAATTTAGCTCATTTTTTCTTCATTTTCCATAATAAGTCTTCTCCTAAATCAAATGTCACAAAACATAAATATTAGTGTAATATTTATTTAAAAATAATACAAAATCAATCGCAAATATTACACTTATTTAAGCCCTATCACATCACCAAAAACTCTGAATCTATCATCAGGGGCCAACTGTCCTAAGTCTTGGTCTATGAGATCTCAAGAGTTGGATATTTTATCGCCCAACTCCATTGAACCATTCTTGAGACCCAGTTCGACCAGATTGAAGCTTCTCTTTGATTAAATTGGACCTAGTTCCTAAGCTGCAATACAATCTGACTCACTATATCTCTTCCTGAGGCCCCCAGAATGGTCTGCCACCCAAATTACCACCATTTCTTTCTGGTTCTTTGCCCCTGGTTGAGTTAAATAAACAGTTAAGCATTGCTGGTTAAATTTACATCCAGATTCTTTGAACCTAGCTTCCTTTGAGGCCTGATTCTCCACTCTTTCGATTTATTGCTGGGTTTTTGGTACTTTCAGAATGATTTTGCCACTAGTTCATTTATATATCTTGTGGATTTTTAAACCAGTTCTATTTATTTTTGCATTCCTTTGTCCCGTTGGTCACAATTTCTCTGGTGGGGGACAACATTATGACCTTTTCACGTATGGCCCTTGTCCACCCCTATCCAGGGAAAGTATGGTCTCATTGTTCTACACCTCATTGTTCTACTAGTTGTAGATATTACCCCCACTGTGGTTACAGAATATCGCAGTTCTATTTGTACAAGAAATTGCACATGTTCAATTTTAGTTTGGTTGTTTGCTGTTCTATCCAACAATCAAACCTGAGTAGGATCCCATTACTTTCTAGGTGCAGGGAGGAAGAAGGAATGATCGGCGACGATTGGCAGGGTAAGAACTACAACTTTATCACAGCAATGTAGCTGTTTCTGTAATACCAAGACCAATGACTCTTATTTGCATTTTGCAGCACAAAAACTAGAAGTCAGAGGGTCGAAGTACTTCTTCATCACATGTTGAGTGCAGAGCTGAATCAAAAACTTAGTTCCAATGCATGAACTTCGCTTCATCTTCAAGCAGAAGTACTTCCCTTGTTGTGTTCCTTGGTTTTTGTCTTTTCAATTTAAATTCGGTTTGGTTTTGTTCATCTGCATCTTGTTTGTTTGTATAGTAGCAATTGAGCATGTATGGTAAGAGCAGCTGCTCCATTTCATAGCATCAAAAGAAAAGGCAAAAACTAAGCGATGCAAATTGGTTCTTCTTGAGAGGAAATTAAGTTATACATTTTCATATTGCATCGCCTAAATAGTGTGTGAGCATTTGTGCTTGGGACTTTAGGTATTTCTTCTTGACTGGTGATGGGATGATCCAGTTTCATTCGTGTTCATTTTTTATCCTATCCTAACTAATAATGATTTTTCATCTTTTTTATCACATTGGCATAACCAAAGTTAGGCCTTTTTGATACCTTTCTCGGCCTTCGGCTAGGATCAAAGTTAGGCCTTTTGAGTGATCAATTAATCCTACATCATTACCATTGGGCCTTAATCATTTCTTCTCAATAGAGTTGAATACTATTTGAGGGCGAACTTTAGTGTAATGATTGAGTTGTTTTTTTGGTGATCTCGAGATTATGGATTCGAGATATGAAAACAATTTCTTTGCAAAAATACAAGGAGAAAACTGCATTCATATATGTTCACCTTTCTCCTCCTATACTAAGCCGGGAAATACTTTTAACACCGGATGATCCCTTTTAGAGTTGAATGCTATCTCAAACCTTTTTTTTTTTTTTTTGGTTAAAAATTCTCGAACTTTTTTATTGCAGTTGATGCAGCGGTAAAACTCAAATTTGGAGCGATATTTCTTTCCATTAATCCTAGACCCTTGGGGGGTGGGCAGGACTTATTGACCCAGCGTCATTTTTTGGCTTCAAAGACCTAAACTTGGTGCTGAAATCAGCCTAAGAAGTACTTCCTCCTTGTAGAATGTTCCGATCCGAGGGAATGTATCTCAAGAAAAAGAGTCATGACATGCCTAGCTTGGGATTAGAACAAGTGAAAGAAGAGGTGATTTTGGGAAGAACTACATTCGTTCTCACAAAAACTTGCAACTTCACAAGCACAAACAATTGTCTTCAACCATGTTAAATTATCACTAGGTAGAAAATAGGTGCCAAATGCGATTTTTGGCAGGGCTACATTCATTCTTGTTTGTCCTTTGTCGAATGAAGACAGAGAATGGAAATACAAGAAGTATCTCCCACCGCCAAGCCAGAGGCATTAAGCAGGCTGACACACTGCACACAACTGGTTACATATGCAATACATTCAAAAGCGTTGCTTCTGTCGTGCTCATTATATGAAACGTGAAAATATTGTCGAAAGTGCCATGGATGTCGGCATATCTATCAATTTGTACTGCAAGGAACGTGGATATGTTAGTATCCAAACTTTTGTCAAGCCATCCAGGATTAGAGCATCTAATTAGAAATGAAACAAAAATAACCGCTCCGTGCCAAAGAGCAAGCAAGCATGGTACCTTTGGTTGCATGACTTGCAACAAAATGCCACTCTCAAGCCATGAATCCAAAGCCACACATTCTATACCAGAACCAATGAATCCATTGCATTTCATCGCAGTGCTAGAATATGTACAGTGTGCCAATGAAGCCACCAGGCATCCCTGGGGTAAAGTTTCTGAAGTAAACAGTCAAGACGGGGGTCAAAGTACATTTACCAAAAAAGGGCCCCCAAATAAAGTCATAAACATTAGTTTTATGGATCAACAGCAAAAGTTAATTCTGCTTCTGCCAACAGCACCATAAATTGCCAGGGTTACAAAAGTGGCTCTGAACCCTTCTGTCAAACTCTAGCTGTACCATCAACACCCGTTAAGCTGGAGGCCTGAACCGCTCACAGTCCTCAGAACCATTTCTGGTGAAGTTTGTAATCAGAGCATTTAGCATTTTACCTACTGCTGTCTTAAATCCATGAGGGCAATCCTCCCTTCTACTCACCTGACCATTCTGTACGGTCCCCCTCACATATGATCCTACCTTTGCACCCTCCATATAAGCTTTACATGCTGCCAAAATATCATGAGCTCTCTCGCGGAAATGACCAGCAACAAAACCTTCATAATACTGCAGTTGAACAAAATTAGAAGGATATCCAGGGTTACAAGACATAAAGCACCACAGAAAATACGAAAGTACATGATTGAAGCAGCTAAAATAAACACATTCCTGTTCTGAAACAAATATATATTTGACAACATATTTAACCACCACCACCGCAGATCACCTCCAGTAGTCAATGGGAAGAAAGCATCAAGGGCTTAATTAGCATCTTAACTAAGCAAACAACCAAGTCATATGCTCAAAATCAAAACCATGATAAACACACCAAATCCAATTTACCATATTATAACTCCTGCAGACCAAGTCATGGATATGGTGTCATCTCCACTATATCCAAAAGAATATGAATTGTATCTGGGCATGCAATTCATAGAAACAGACATGCAGCAAGTTTAAAACCTACCTTTCTTATTTGTGGACAACCTCTGCATATTTACACTTGTATTATCTAATGTTTTCCATTTGAAAGGGGAGCTTCCATTAAAGTTGAACAGTGGAGCCAACCTTGTTTCCACCATAAATTAAGACATGCTGATACACTCAACTTTCTTAAATTGACCACATACCAATACATTAGTTCTCCTTTAAAACACAGATGAAATAAATAGATTCATTTTCCATCACCAGAATTCCAGTTTATTTCTTCATCAAAATGTAATCAACTTTATAGCTAAGAAAGAAAAACAAATTAATCAAGTAATTAGGACTTAGGGCGAATGCCATGCTCATTTGAGAAGTATATAGCTCAACAAAAATTGCAAATGCTCTACCCAAACAGTTCAAGCTATAGAGTAACGGAAGATTTTGAGATTCATTACACGTTTGACAGATTACACGATACAAAAATCTCTAAATCTAAAACCCTAAAACTTTGTGCCAGGAATTATGACATAGTCCAGCAACAAATCAACTATATACTAGTTCAACATTGATACTACTGAAGAATGTAGAAATTGGTGCTAATAAGTCTCCCTATTGGCATTTTTTAAAACATTCATCTAGACACTCCAAAAATGACATTGTATGAGCCTCCAACAAGTGACGGACACGTAACTGATATTGATTAGATAGCCCAAAGGTGCATCTTGATGTTCTATTATTTTCTCATATTGGGGTCACATGCCATGAGGAGCAAACAAACAACACAGCTGGGGTCATTCCCCCACTATAACGAAGGCTCAGGTTGTATAACTTACAAATTTGTTAAAATAGAGTTGAAATCTTTAGTGTTTATAAATTGTTAATGAATTCTTCCATTTACTAAATAGAATATACCTACTTTTCAAATTCTTTTGAACTTAATGTGATATGTATGGATAGTTAAATTCGCTAGTTCTGAATTAGCTTCACTCCAAGAGCATAATGTGAAATATGTATGGTTAGTAAAAAAAATTAATTAATTAAGATTAAAATTAAAATTAAAACTGTTACCTTTTGTACCTGTTAAATGTGTTTTTCTTTTATATATTTGTTACAAATATCCAAAGTGAAGATCTAAATTTTAGACTTCTTAATTGGTGTTCTTGTTAATGTAACATTTGATTCTTTTAGTGAACAACTATATTAATGACTAACCTCAATGTACATTAAGCTGATAACGAGAATTTAAATACTTTGTTCTATCATTTTTCATGTTATCTGTAGAATTCCCACATATTAATTATATATGTAGAACAATAGATCAAATATATGCTACATTCTTTTCACACATACAGGAGGATGCCAATTATGATAAATTATCCTTTGACAAGGAATTATCTGTCAACTAAAACTTTCATAGCAAGGGGTTGTTAAATATACACATTCTTTCAAGTGTTGTACAATTAATTCTAATTTATAATTGATTCACCATTTACAAAGAATAAGAGTGTGTTGATTGACAAATTTAACTACAAATTTATAGCAGTATCCCTTAAATACGACGCACTTGAATGGCATAATGCAAATTAAAAACCCAAAATGACAGTCATGGGAAAAGTATTTTTGAGCAAAAAATGGATCTTTACACTGGTGTCATACTTACAGAATCAATTCTAAGCGGCACATCTCTAGTGAGTTAACCAAAGAACATAATGATGCAACAAAGCTCAAACATACCTGTGGAGGCCTTCTAAGTGTGTATATCATCGTCTTCAAGGATAAAACGAATGCCTCTTCACTGTACTCTTTAGATCTCATATCACCCTCTTTGCTGCCACGTGAACTTTCATATCCAGGCTCATTAAAATATGGCTCTTCATTCAGAATCAGAGCCTGGATAGAGACCAAAACTTGTAGCATTGTTGACTTCCCAGGAATCCACTTCTCAGTGGATTTTCCCGTCCATGTATTCAGAAGGCTAAGGCAAACTTTTCCACAGTCATACAAGTTTGGATTAAGCCGAAGGCCTCCAGAATAGTAGTAAACCATCTGACACAAGGAAATCCAAATATATGATTACAAACACTAAAGATTCCCTACTAGAAAGACTAAACATGGAAATACCAGAAAGTAAGTACCGGTGGGACATGTGGGTATGTAGGAGGAAATGTGATATCAAAGAAGAAAAGGCCATCATGGTAGGGAGTTCCTGCAGGACCTATGATGACAGCCCTCATAAGATCCATCCTTGATTCACAGACTCTAACAAATATTGAGTCTGCAAATGAGTTAAGTGTCATGAGTGAAGCAGAACATAAATGTCTTTACAATGGGAAACAAGATGTGTGTTTCAAATTATGATTAAATCAGAAAAAAAAAAAAAAAAAGATGAGGGAACCTACCAACAAAAATGTTAATTGCATGTGGCTTGCTTATAAACTAAAAATCTTAGCAGATGAGAAAATTTTGTCTTAAAAGAAAAGATATTTATGACAAGAGAGTGACCTAAAAATATGCGGTTAAGGCCCTTACCAGGTAAATCCTTTTCCAAAATTTTCCACTCTTCCTGGATAGTCTTTGCCCAATCTTTGGTTGGCTGTCAGAAAATTTACTTCCATGAGAGCATTTTCATCATACATATGAGAAACTATCATCAAAATTTGTATCCTTTTAGAATCATCATTGCTAGAATAACAAAATGCACGCATACATATGACAGAGATAGTCTATTTCTAATCTAGAATGGTCGGACCAGCCAGCAGAATCTCTCAATGCGTTTAAAGCCTAAAAAAAGAGGTTTTAAAAAAGCTTTTCCTAACACTTAATTGCTGTACCATAATAGATATGAAATGAACACTTCCCCTGATTGAGGACCAAAACATTAAATAATTAAAGGGAAAAAAAAGGATAGATGAGAGATAAACTAGAAAGCAACTATTTGTGGATATCCTTCAAAAGCTCAAGGCAAAAAGCATTTTTCACCGATGAATTTTGCGACCTATTCAAAATTGTTGCTAATTAAGCCATCATATTCAATAACAGACTCAAGACAGACTCAAGACACCAGGTCAGTTTGATCAAAAGATATTTTTGGTCCATGTAAGGGAACAAGGCTTCAGCAATTTCATAACCAACCAAATTAAAAGATTAATGTTTATTTGTACAAGCAAAACATAAGCACCGTAGATGTGAAGTGCTTTACCTTCCCTGTTACAAAGCCCTCATTACTGTAATGATGATCCAAAAAGGTATCAACTGTGTCAAAACTTTTAAAGTTTTGAAACTTGGCTAAAACTCGATCTTCTCCATTGTCTTCCCTTACCCCAGTAGAACTTGAATCCACAGAAACAGCTGAACAGCTTGCAGCAGCCTTCTTTTTGCTTTCTAGCAGAGTTGAGCAGCTGGATGTTCCTGTATTCACAGTGGACTGTGGATTTTGTTGGGATTGGAGGCTAGCAGAAGTGGATCCGCTCATAGCAACATAAGTTTTATCACTTGGGGCAGGGGACTCCAACCAAGGCACAGATGCCTCTACTCCAGTTGGCAGATCAACATTATCAAACTGAGCCTGCAAATTCGTATAGTCATCCTCCTCATACATATAATCATAGTCATCATAGTCAGAACCATCATCGATTTCATCACTGGCACCCTCAAGGCCATTCTCATCATCAGCATTTTCGTCAAATGATATGTTGCTCGGCTCATCTGAGGTGTTCAGCCCTGATTTGAACTTCTTACTACTAACTTCACAATCCTCCATACTGCTTTTCTCGAAGTGATTGGCGGTGGTATGCTGCAAAGGAAAGAAAAAAGTTTCCCGGAGGTAAATGCATGAGGTAAATCGAGGAAGGCCTAATATCGACAAGTGTGACACACGGTTAACAACATGCTTACAATTCTTAACAAATTTTATTTGGACTAGCAAGAGAACTTGAGGATAAGCAAAGAAATCCCAAGGAACTAGAGTAGCAAAGAATGATGTGGCAATCAAAAGGGAGATCAAAAACAGAGCCACAAGCCTAAATCCTGAAACTGCAGCCAAGGAGTTGCAAGATGTCTCCAAGTCTTATGAAAGAAAACTGTAATTTTATTCCTAAACAACTGGTACACAGAACAGCCAACTTTATACTTATATTATAATACTAATAAAAATGAATCCCATCCCTTAATCTATTCTAGTTTCAGCCATGGATCAGAAAACTAAAGAAACATAATACACACACACACGCACATACAACCTAAGCAGGGATCAGTTATAAACCTTCGGCAGAAAGAAACAGAGGTATCCTAAAGCTGCCCTATGAATTAGAAATATTTCTTAAGCAGAGAATAAACAGAATAATTGCACAATCATTACACAATCACCATGGGTCACAATAGGGAAGGCATTGTGTCTTGCTCTGCCGCCATTTATGTCATCAGCTGCAGACCAAGATATCCTTCAATGGATACCCCATAGTGACCCCAATAAGTGAATTTCATGTTCAATCCACAATCATCCTCCATTAGAAACTATGTACATGGTATCTCCAATGAAAAAAAAAATGGTCCACAACAACAACAAACACTATAAAAACCACCTCTATAAATGTTTTAAACTGACCCTTTAGTAGAATAACAAAACTGCAGATATGAATTCCAAACTGACAGACATCATGAAACGAAAACCCGTCAATGCATTTGAAAAAATAATCCCAATGGTAGAGACAAAGGGCCTCTATTAGAGCTAAACTGACACAAGACCTATCAGTTAAGAAGCTGATGTACTACAAAACGAAAAGCCCAGGTAACAATTTAAAATATACTCCACCTGCCCCCAACAAATATCTCAATCCCAAGTAATATATACCCCCCACCGCCCCCCCCCCCCCGAGAAAAAAGATGTTTTCAAACTCTGTTTTGGAATTTGATCTGCGAGAGCATTCAAGAACTGACCAAAATGTTTGATAAATGGAGGGTTTGGTCTGCCATAGTATTTATTGCAGGGCAAATGGATACAACCTTTTGAAGTCAGCACTTTTTAATACTTGTGATATTGCTGCAAACACCCCAACTCACGTGTAAAGTGCCACCACAAAGTTCAAACAAGATTTAAAATTGTATACAAATTACCTGCTAAAAATAAACACAAACTCTTAAGAATTGATTGCATGTTGCCCGCAATAAATAGAATATCAGGATCTGTAAATGCATTCAATGTTCTTTCTGGCAACTTCTCACAAACCATATCAAACTACCAGTTTCAAGCTTTGTGGAAGCCTACATATTCATTGAAAATGTCACTTCTAAAAAATAAGCAAAATTTTCAGGTCTGAATTTGTAACTATAAAACTGCAAAATATCTCTAATCAATCATGATTACTCATATATTATTTCTAGAGTACAAAGAAAATTTACTTATCAAAGATAGGACTATTAGCAGTTGCACCAAAGGCCAACATTTACAAGAATAAGATCAACAACATTGACATAAAACATTGATAACCATAATTCCCAAATAAGTGTAGACCTTCCATTCCATTTCGCTTTCTGTTGCACCGATATGAATGCTGATCTAACCATAAGCCAACATAGTAGAATCAACTCATTTCAGTTTTGCACGTCACCGTATAGAATAATGTTACTTGTCACTACTAGGGTTCGCGTTTTTCACCTTTTTTTTGTACATAAGCACCCGTAGGGCTCTGCGTTTGTCTCATAAATTGCAAGCCATACCTTTTTGCTTCTAACCCTCAATCCTTTCCTCGTATTATCAAACATGTCCCAAGAGGAACTTTGTTTTCCTCAAACATTATTACTCGTATGTAAGATGATCCAAGTAAAAGATGAGCCATAAGAAGACAAGATAATCTACAAACAAACAGACCACTATGACCAAAAATATAACTGCATGAAGAAAAATCAATGTCATCTTAAAAGACTTAGCAGAGCAATAGAAAGACAAAATTTAACCTAGCCTCCAAAGAATTCAAAAACATAACAAAATTGTCAAAACCAATGCTGGATACAATCAATTCACAAGCCCCTAATATACAGAAAACTGAAATTTCCACAAGCATTCACATATACACACAATCTTGAAAAGAACAATTCAGAAATTAAAACATAAGATAAACCGGACCCAGATCATTACAAACATCAATGGTATTATTTTGGGTGGTTTAAGGAAGGGAATTGATTACCAGAGTCTGTTTGGTGTTCTGAGAAGCCGAGGTTTCAGAATCCATTAGAGGAGAATTGCCAAAACAAGGAAAAATTATACTTGGAATAGTAATGATCGTCAAGGGTTATGATTTTTCAAAAAAAACCGTTCGTCGGAGGAAATGTTAGGAAATCGTTATTAATTAGGGCTTTGGGGTGATCGGGGAGTATCTGTTTGATTAGGTATCAAGAAATGCTAGGAGGATTTCTTTTCTTCTCTTCTTCTCCGAACGAGTGAAGAGAGAGAAAAACGGGGGGGGGAGAGAGAGAGAGAGAGAGTAGAGAGAGAGAGAATGCAACTACAAAGCGCTTGCAAAAAGACTGGACTGTGAGGACGAATGGATGATTGACAAGTGGATAAGGTAACATTGGACTATACAAAGTACTGGATTTTTTTAATATAAAATCATTGACTTGACATGAGGGGATGTTTTCTTGGATATGTTTCTATGAACGTGAACTTGCGCGTACTAACTTTCCAACAGAATTTTTAAAGATTATTAAAAAAAAAAAAAAAAAAACACTCTCACACACGCAATTAAAAAAAGCATTTTTAATATTTCCAATTTATTACAAATTTTAGCTAAATTTTTTGTGATATAATTTTAAAATTCTTTAAAATTAATTTCCTTTAATCACTTTCAAAAATCTCGGAAATAATATTGAGAAAATTTATAAAAAATCGGATCAAACTTTCTCTATTTCAATTAAATCTAAGTTTGTAATTCAAGAAAAAAATAAAATTATATTTATATCGAAATTAAAAATAAGGTAAGAGAGATATACCTTTTTTTTAGATAATTTTTTGGTTTCCTCATTATATAATTTATATAAAATCAAATATAAACAGATCACTAAACTTTGAAAATATATATAAACCTTTTTTTAATTATAAAAGTATAAAGTTATTTTTTTGTCCATATTTCATTTATTTTTTATTGTAAAATAATAAAAAGTATTAAAATTTTTATTTTTCATTTAAAAAATTAAGAACAAGAAAAAAAATCAACACCCGGCCTCTTTCCTTTACTCTCACCCTCTTATTTTTCTCTGTCTCATTCTTTCGACCACCTGACACTTTGTGTCTCTCTTCAATCTTCATGTGCACTCTCCTTTTCTCTTTTTTTGGTCTCTCTCTTTATCTCTTCGGCCACGATTGCATGACGTGGCGATCACGATTGCAACCACCATGACTGTTTCAACTGCGATAGAAGTCGCAATCAAGGTTTAAAGATTTGAATTGGGAGCAACGTAGTATCCCATCAAAAATCCTTGCCTGGGGTGGCAATGGCTTCATCCAAAATTGGTAGATTGCAACCACGCCCACCAACACCGTCAGCGAGGAAGGTTGCCACCACAACAGCAGTTATCTACCGTAGTGGAATGGGTAATTAAGCTGAGAGATCCAAAATGGGAGTTGTAGAGAACCACCCCACAGTGGGAGCAGTGGTGGTTTCGTGGCCAACGTACCTGTGGGCATTGGCGGATCATAGCTGGAGCCACCACCACCGACCGATTGTGGGGTGGGGTAAAGTGATGGCTTCGATTGCCATGACCACGACGGTTTTATCCTATGGTGGAGGCTGAAATCAAGGCGCTATGGCCTCATCATTGAAAGATAAAACTCTTCTGCGAGGGAAGGCAAGTCTCTGCCATTCGACAGTACCAAGGGGTCATGGTTGGAAGCCCACGGTATTTTTCGCCGTAGTAACAACCAAAGCCATGGTGAGAGAGGGGCTTGAAGTTTTGTCCTATGGTGCACCTTTATACTTTGGTAAACCTGCCGACATTGAGTTATTTAATTCAAATTTAATAGTAAAGTCAATAAAAATATTAGTGGGTCCATTCTATTTTGGCAAACCAGCAGACATTGAGTAATTTAATTAAAATTTAGTGGGTAAGGTTAAACTAACGTTAGTAAAAATATTAGAGTGACACGATGAAGCGATAACGGACGAACATCGACTACTCGCATTTGGCAATGAATGTTGAGATGGAGATTATTCTCCAAATGAGGGCTCGAACCTTGTGGTTGTACCTAAATGTGGTAAAACTCATATCATGCAAGGGGATCTATGAGATAAAGAGAGGAATGAACATGTAAAATTAACACTTTCAAAGGCATGATTGGTGATAAAGGTAATTTATCATTTTGAACCTTGCTATGTTGTTGAATCACTTGAGTATGTCAATAGTCATGTAGGTTGCTAACTTAGCCCTAGCTGTGAGAATAGTTGAAGATTCAAGCCCCAACTTCATGCGGCCATGATGTTGGAACAACCATACCCTTTCAGTTCTTTCAGTTCGTAGCCGTCAGCCACTTGGTGGCGGCGAACCATACCCCACCACTAGAGTTATTATTGGTATATTTATAGATTTTGATGATGATCAAAACTAACTTGATCTGTTATGAAATAATATCTTTCAATATATTTAGTTCTTAAGCGATGATTGGATTACGATGAACAACACTGGATTTAATAGTAAACAAAATCTAAGTTTGATAATGAGTAAAATGAGTTAGACTAATATAAGATTAGTTTGGAGGAAAATAAGATGGGCTAGGAGTGATAAAAGATATGCATATGAAACTTAGAGCTAGAGTAGTTGACTCACTAGAAAGAAAAAGTAGCAATACACATAAACAAAATACATAAGGTTAGTCGATATAAAGTTTACTGATTTAAATTATTGAATAATAAGTTTAATCGAGAAATAATAGTGTTAATTAGGAATGAAGTTGAATAGAAAATAAAACACTTATAATATTAAAAATCTAAATTTGACCAACAATACGAGTATTTAAAATATCAAAAAAATGAGAATAAAAAATGATGATATTTGCTCCTCATATATCAATTAGGTTAAAACATATTTTTTTAAAAATTTTTTAAGTAATTAATCTTTCAAACAAAATTTATCTAAAAATTAAAACCAAAATTTTATTTTTTAAAAGAGAAAGTTGATTTTTATTTTTTTTAAAAAATTAGATTTTGAAACTATTTTTATTAAATCAAAATTGAAGATATTTTATTTTTTACATGTAATATCTTAAATAAAATGAAATATAAAATATCAAATGTAAAATATGGATATTTACTTAAATAACTATTATGGAGTAAATAAGGTCACACCTGAGACATGTAACCCATTGACACACATATAGGCCAACCCATGCTTCACAACGGTTGAAGTGCCAAGCTCCAACGGCCACCCCATCAAACCCAACGGTCGAACCTTCTTATACCTTTGGCCAACCTGTGTTCTCTATTTGGTTGACCTGTCAAAGGGCTTCGGCCAACCTAACAAGCAGCCTATTCTTCTTGCGCTATCGGTTCACCTGCTCTCTCCATTGGTTTACCATTCTCTCCTTTTCGGTTGACCCATTTTTCAAAATCGGTGGACTTGCTCTTCAATATCGGTCAACTAACCAAGCATTTTGGTGGACCGACTCTTCACTATCAGTCGACCCACCAAAGCAAATGGCCAACCCATCTCACTCAAATGGCTAGCCAATCCTCCTTCGGTTGACTCGATCCTCATACGGTCGACCCAATTATCTTTTAGATCAACCTCTTATCTACAAAGGTCGACCAATATGCTCTTAAATTTAACTCACTTACTCATGAGGATGACATTTATTTTAACTATTTGTTTGACTCCTCAAAATTGGATGACATGTACTTTGAAAATGTTTGACTAATCAAAATCTAATAATTTGTCGACCAAACACACTTTCAGGTCGACCAATGCACAACATAGATCAATCCAAACTTCATAAAAGGTCAACTCATACTCACATTAGTGTACCAACAGCTAAAAGCTATTTAAATTTGAGTCAACCAACACACATTCCATTGGATCCATTTAGACACTTGTATTATTTGTTTGAACTAACATTCTATTTGTAGGAAAAGCACTTCAAATCTTTGTAAGACAGGAATTGCCCATCAGAAAGAAGTAATGAAGCCGCCTATTAGGTTAAGTACAACAACAGGCAAAAACATGTAATGCGAACAGACAAATACATTCAATGCGACAGGTAGAGAGCATTAATGATGAACGTTCAAATTCACCTACTAACTCAACAGCTCTCTTCAAGTCTTATAAATACTGAAGTTAAGAAGGAAGAAAAATATTGTCGAGAAATTGAATGAACTTACGGCAAACACATTAAACACTTGTTCTATTCTAAACACACTCTGTTTTTACTTTTTCCTTATTTCTAAATGTGTAATCCTTTCTAAAGTTAAATTCTGTTACTTCTAAGGACTTAGTCTTATTTATTGTAACTAAGTCTGTTATGATACACGGGTAATGTCACGGGTCGTGACACTACCCGGTCAAAACTTGAGCTCGGTTAACTCGAAACTCGTTGAGTTACTCAATACCCTCTCAAAACCTAATCCTTGCCCTTCCTATTCTCATTTCTTAGCCGCACACCCGTCTCTACTTGAAGGGTGATCGAAGGGCGAAGGGCAAAGGGAGATCGAAGGTCTGCTTCAAAGATCTCTGCTTCTCTCACCATCGCGCGATGGTCTCCTCCTCCACTCACCATCATGATCGAAGGTCTATTCTTCTTCTCACCATTGCAATCGAAAGGTCTCCTCGAAGGTACTCTGTCTCTCTCTAGGGTTTTCTGTCTCTGTCTCTCTAGAGTCTCATCGGTTATTGTGTGCGACGAAAATTTCTGCCTTCCGTCTTCGCATCAAAGGTAAACTCTCTTTCTCTCTCTCTAGGGTTTTTGAGTTCTTCTGCCTTCTGCTCTCCTATCAAACTCTCGGGTATGGTTTTTCTCTCGGGTAAACTCTCTTCGCATCAAACTCGAGCTCAGTTACCATAGACTCTAGCCAAGCTCGGGTATTGTGATTCCCAAGCTCGACCCATGTCACACCCCAGACCGGGATCGTGAACAGCCGCCCGTTGTCCTAAATGCCGGCTGTATTTTAAAGAAAATCGGGTAGAATCTCCTCATATTTAGGAGATCTCCCAAATACAATTAATCCTGTATAAATTACAACCATCCTGTAAAATAAACAAACGGTTATTCCGGTCTCTCCAAAATCAACCAATTCTACAGCCAACATCCAGAATAATGCAAGGTTATACAAATTTTCAGCAAGCTAGCCAAAGACCTCTACTGCTATACCCACGTCAAAGGCATGCACAGCCGCCAGTCGCTCCTCCTGTGATTTAGAGGTGACACCGAGCGATTTTAGAGTACACTTCTAAGGCATAACACAATCCCAAGTACATACACAACGAATAAAAAATGCCTTCAATGCAATGTTATGCAATGACATGAGAGTTCCACAATTTAAATGTCCATATTTATACAGTCATTCCAGAATTACACAATGGTCGTCTATAGATCTCAGAATGCATATACATTACCAATATAAATTTTTGCAGTAGAAATATATAATGACTTCTCAAATCCAAACCAGATTTCCCAATAATATCGAGCGTCCTAAAAGCAACGCTCCTTGTCAAGTACTATCTCTAAAACAAGAAGGGAAATGAGGGGTGAGTACTCGGAGAAGAATACTCAGTGAGTGAGTGGGTCAATGCAATCGTCAAATATGAAGTATGAAACTGGAGTGTCAAAACAAAAGTATACGAATCATCTTTCAAATCATCATTCTTTTCATTTCAACAATATATCATTAACACTCATTTTCAAGTCAAATATGCATCCAAAATACTGTCACTAAAAATTATAGAACTGTCAGCCGAAAATATATTGGCAGAGGTCTATCGCGACCTATGACAGGCGTACCGGGGGTGTTATATGCAAGTTTATTTAAAGTGCTCTCTATCCCAGCATTGGCGACGAATCTCGTCTAGGTACTAAACTTAGAGAGAGTATCCAAATTCTCCCCCTTTCGGGTTCAACCTGGCTAGTACCGTGTCGTTAATAAAAATCACAACTCGTGGGATTCCCCAAGTCTAGGAATATCCGGACGCCACCAAAGCGTCTCTCACGGTATCTTTCGTAACTACAGAACAATACATACCAAAGCTCTCAAGGTCAAATCTGAAATCGTATCAAAATGTGCCGAAATCAGGTTCACAAACCAAATACAACATATAGCATAAAATGACACATTATACAGTTCAACCCCATGAATGCATAATTTCAATATTTCAACACAGTTTGGGACACTCCATCTGTTCACAAAAATCAATTTCAAAACCAGTCAAAACATTTCAAACACGCTATAAATCATGCTCATTTAACAAACATTTTAAAACAGAGTTTACATATTTAACCACATGTTCTAAGAACTTAAATATAAATTTTAAGTCATAACAACATATATATAACTTTCGATTCTAGATTCAACCTAAATTCGACCAAATTAAATTAAAGTATTGAAATAATTTCATTTTTCTTACCTAGGTTTACTAGAATCTCAAACCTAGTTTTCGTTCGTCCTTCAGATTAATTTGAAACCTGTAACATTTTCAATTTTGAAATCACGTTAGCGACTAAATCATTTTTTAACACAAAACCACATCTAACACAGCCGTTATCTGCAATGAAGGATTTCTACGAGGATGGCAGATTACTCTCAAAGGAGAAAGCCGGCCACGAGCTCGCGGGCCGTCGCGGGCTCGCGGGCCGGTGGGTTGGCGGGCTGGCCTGCTGGAGGGCTCGTGGGTCAGTAGGTTGCAATGGGCTCGCGGCTGGGGCACGTGGGCTGGCGCGCTTACAGGCTAGGGCTCGCACTCGCGAGCTGGATTGCTTGCTTGCGCAGTGGGTCACGCGCTAGAGCGCTCGCGCTAGTGCTGGGGCGCGCTAGAGTGCTCGCGCTAGTGCTGGGGCGCGCTCGAGCAGTGGATTGTGCGTTTGGCTCGCAAGGAGGGTCGCGCTGCAGGGCGTGCTCGCACAGGGTAGCTCGTGCTGAGGCGTGCTAGCGCTCGTGCAGGGGCGCGCTGGTGCTCGTGCAGGAGCGTGCAGAGGCGTGCAGGGACGAGCTGGCGCTCGTGCAGAGGCGTGTAGGGGCTCGTGTAGAGGCGCGCAGGGGCGCGCTAGCGCTCGCGCAGTGCTCTGCGCTATCGTGCGCTGGTGCGCTCGTAGTGGTGGCGCGCAACGGAAGCGCGCGGCGGAGGAAACCGAGAGGGAGATCGCGAGAGAGAGTGAACAGCGAAGAAAGAGAGAAACTGAGAGGGAAGGGTAGATAGAGAGAGATGGTGAGGCCGTTGGGTGGTGGCGGGTCGCGACAGAGAGGCGTGAAACAGCCGCGGAGGAGGGCGGCAGCCGCGGGAGGTGAAGGGTCGGGGAGAGAGAAAGAGAAAGAGAGAGAGAGAGAAAGAGAGAGAGAGAGAGAGAGACAGATTAGGGCTAGACAGGGGGAGGGAGTGCCGCGTTTCAGGCCGAAACGCGACGTTTCCTCCTCTTTTTTTTTTGTGTTACAACCCGGGTGTCATAACAGGTCTAATTGTAACACTCATCTTTTTTTATATTCAGGTGTTAAAAGATCGAGAGGGTTTCTCAGTCTAAGGTTTGGAGAGAGAGAGAGACAACAGGTGAGATTGTAAGCATTTCAGGAAGAGATACATGTAAAGGTTTCACTTGCACTGAGTGAGCAAGTGGGTTATACTATTTGAGAAAATAATGAAAAATTCAGGACATTGTCTACAAGTAGATATATACATGGTTTGGTGGAATCATTATAAAAATTTCGTGTGTTCTGTTTTTATTTTTATTTTCAATACATGCTCTATTTTATTTCTTTTTACTCTTTTATCTCACCTTCATTGTCAATAATCTTACAAACCTCCAAATCATAGAAAAATTGTCATACACCCTATTCACCACCTCTAAATTGTATTTTGTTGCCTCTCTTTATCTCAGGTAGGTGGAGAGATGCTACCATGGCTATAACTACCACGATGGCAAAAAATGTCATAGGGCTTATATCCATGGCCCCATGATTCCATCAAATAGGAGAGACTCGCCTCTCACAAGCTTTTGCTCATAGAGGAATGGCAAGACCATAGGGCCTTGATTTCTACCTCTACCACAATGGAAAACCACCATGGTGGTGAAAATCGAGGCTACCGCTCCATCTCGCTACCGGTGATATTGGCTCCACTTGTGATTTGCCAATGTCCACCAAAGTGCTTCTGGCCCGTAGCCATTACCCCCACCTTGGGGTGGTTCTTTAAAACTCAAACTTTTAATGTCTGGACTCGATTGTCCGTTCTATTCTATCAGATAGTTGCTATGATGGTGGCAATCAGTTCCTTTGTCCTTCCTTGCTACCAGTGGTGATGAATTGCAATCTGCCAATTTTGGTTGCAGCTATCGCTACCTTTGGCAAGGCTTCGATTATATTGTATAGCTCCCATCGCTCGCAAATCGAATCTTTGGACTTCGATTGCAATCTCTACTATGGTAGAAGCCGCTGCGGTGATCACAATCGTGATCCCTACGTCAAAATACTGCTCAAGAGAGAAAAAGACAGTAGAGAGATAAAAAACAGAGACCAAGCGATTGATAGAGGGGAAAAGAGAGAGAAAAAAGGGAGAGTTGATTTTTTTTAACTCTCAATTTTTAAATAAAAAAAATAAAATTTTTAGTATTGTTGTATTATTTTAATAGTAAAAAAAACGGATGAGATATGAAAAGAGTAATTTTGCATTTTTCATAATTGATGGGAGATTTTTGTATCTTTTAAAAATTAATCGGAATATTGTTATGTGACACTAAATTTAGGGAGTATTTTTATACTTTTTTCAAAACTTTATTTTTGAAATCTCTCTCTTTTTTGTTAATAAAATCTCTCTCTTTCTTATTAAGAGTCATACATATGAAGCAAGATGGAGTTAAGAGAGAGATATCATTCCAAAGACAATTTGACATATCAGAAGATATTCAAAAATCATTTTTTTTTTCATTTGAAACATCTATAGAGCACAACAATATTTCTTACTCTTCATGTATCCACTCATCACCATCTTGTTACAAGAATGAGTTTGGTTGAGGCGCTTAATCAAACACTTTGAGAACATGATCCAAACGACCTTCTGCCATATAATTTTCTTCAACCAAAACCAATGAAACACAAATTTTTTTGGGACCCAAGATTTGCTAGTTTACAATGAAACAATCAAATGAAAAGCATAAATCAACAAAACCTCAAATTTAAAAGTAATTCATAATATTTTCGGTATAAGCGTCAACAATGGACATGAAAAAGAGCACTTGCTTCATGAATATGAAGTTTACAATATACAAGAGTCAGGCTTGATATTAAAAAGAGAACATTTTTCCATGAATCCAAGGTTAAGCTCTTCTGCAACATTAAACTAGATCACAACATACTTTATGGCTATCAAGGAAGAGGCAAACATAAGCACAAGTACGGTGGACATCCTTGAGAACACACACACAATTCCAATGTGAATTTCAAGGGGCAGGCATGAAATTGAAGATATGACTTATAACTAGATCATATTTGTTCTTTTTTTTTTCTTTTTCTTTTTCTTTTTTACTCAAGGTTTCATGATTGTAAAGAGAGGATTAAATCTATTTCTCAAGTGGGTCAAATATAAACCGACTTTTATTCTAAGCTAATATGATCCATTTGATTTGGTAAGAATGTAGCAATCTTTGGTCATATACAAATTGATGAAGAGAAAGTCTGACATGTTGTCTTCTCAATGCAGGGACTTAAAGCCCCGGTCTAGATGGTCTTTAACTCATCTTTTATTAGAAGCAATGCCCGATGGTTAAGGGCTTTCTATGCAAGTTTGTGAATGCTAACCTGAAGGATAGTTATTTCTACCCTGAGATGGCAAATGCTCACATTGTGTTGATCCCAAAAGGAGACAACCCCAGATGGGGTAACTTCCGGCCAATTAGCTTGCATAACACTTCTTACAAAGTCCTTTCCAAAATCATAGTCCAAAGACTAAAACCCTTTCTTCAAAAGTTTATTGGGTCTCACCAAAGCAGCTTTCTCTCAGAGAAAGGCATTGTGTGTAACATAGTAGTAGTTCAAGAAGTTATCCATTCTTTATGTAAGTCTAATAGAAGGAATCAAGGCATGATTTTAAAGGTGGACCTAGGGAAGGCCTTCAATAATGTGAGTTAGGAGTACTTGGAGAAAGTGCTATGGACATCATCTGGAATAGTGAAGTATTGCCAGCCATGAGAAAGAGATATGGGCTAAGACAAGGTGACCCCTAGTCCTCATACCTGTTTATCTTGGTCATGGAAAAGTTATCTTATATGATACAAGAAAAAGTTAGGAAGAGAAGATGGAATTCCCTCAAAGCCAACAGAAACATCCCCCAATTTCCCATTTTTTCTTTGCGGATAATTTGCTATTGTTTGCTGAGGCTGAATAGCTAAACTTAAGTGTCGTCCTAAAGTATCTCAGAGAGCTTTTAACCGAGAGTGAGTTGGTGATCAATCCTTCCAAGTCAAAGATTTGATTTTTTCCTAGGACTTCTTGGACCACGAAGAGCTCTTTAACTGTTGTGAGTAAATTCACCCCCTCAGAGGATCTAGGAAAATACCTAAGAGTCCCACCTATCCATAAGAAAGTTAAGAGGGAGTAGGCAGAAGTGCTGAGTACAGTAGGAAGAAGAGTCCTCATTCAGGCTGTGAACACAGCCATTCCCATGTACAATATACAATCGTTTGGCTTCCAAGAGAAACTTACAATAGGTTGGATACGTTAAGTAGAGATTTCCTATGAGGAAGTAGAGAAGGAGAAAGAAGGATCTGCCTAGTCAACTGGAAGATAGCCTGCATGCCTAAAAAGATGGGGTTTAGGGGTGAGAAAGATATGAGATTGTAACATGGCCATACTCGCTAAATTGGGGTGGTTACTTGTCAAAGGAGAGGAATCCTTGTGGCTGAGGGCCAAGTACCTTGGAAGAAGCAATTTATTAGATTACAGAAATAAAGCTAATGTTTTGAATGTGTGGAGGGGCATCCTAAATATTCAGAGGTATCTTAAAGGGGTATCAGGTATAGAGTAAGGAGCGGAAGTACCATAGACTTCTAGAAGGATAAACGTGCAGGGGATGTGAGATTAATTAATAATACTATTTCCCCTTGTCTCAAAAAACTTCCTCAGCTCAAGGTGAAAGACTTCACAAATAACAACGGCCCATGGAAGAAGCAAGAGCTTAGGGTCTAGATAATTAAGGACAAAATGGAGGAAATAAAGGGAATTTTGAATCCTAGGAAGTAAGAGGTGGAACACTCAATGGTTTGAAAAGTAACCAACAATGGCTCTTTCATAGTAGCCGGTGCCTACTGGATCTTATAGGGGTAACAATAGAGTAACATTCAAGAAATGGAGGACTAGAGGTAGGTTCGGAGAGTTAGGAGTTCAGAGAAAGACAAATTCTTCCTCTGAACTATGGGGTAGGGGAGGTGCATGATCAATGTTGAAAGGAGGAGGAGAATACACATGTCCTCAATGTGGTGATCTGCCAAAAACTTTACTCCATGTGTTTAGAGATTGTCCTGAGACAAGAGTATTCTAGAAGGGTTTCTGTCCAGGCATTGAGAAGCTAGAGGAATTTTGGGATGGAGAGCTTCAACCTTGGTTAAGAAAGGGTGCAAAGGGAAAGTTCAGGACTCCCAAGTTGCGAAATTGTTTCTCTTTCTTAGTTGCCATTGAAACCTTGTGGAAGAGAAGATGCAAGATGGCCATTGAAAATAAAAATGAAATGTATCATAGAGTACTAATGACGGCCAACGACATGCGCAGGGATTGGCATGAAGCTTTTGAGAGAAGTTACAAGGGGTGTGTGAACCATATCACTTGGATGAAATGGCAGGCCCCCTGTGATGGTTGGGTTAAACTTAATTCTAACGGTGCTATATCCCTAGAAACTCAAAAAGCCAGTGCATGAGGCCTTTTGAGAAGGGAAGATGAGAATTGGCTTAAAGGATACACTATCAACATTGGTTATGCCAATATTATCTCTGTAAGATTGTGGGATGTGAGAGGGAGGCTATGTTTAGCTAAGGATCTCAACATCAACCAACTGCAAGTAGAGGTTTACTGCCTCTCCTTAATGCACCACAAGGAAGACGAGGAAAATGAGAATCACCATCTTCATCTTGTTGTTCTAGAATACGGAGATCTCATGAGAGAGTTGGGAGTGACTCAAATTTCTCACGTCTATAAAAAAGCAAACAACAATGTTGACCTCTTGACTAAGTTAGGTGATGTAATATCCCTAGATCTTAGTATCCTCAAGCATCCGAGATATATTCCAAACTAATCCAAAATAAAAAAAAAATTAAAATAACCCTAACCCAAAAAAATTTCCCCAAATAACCCCAATATGTCGCGTCTTGGACATGCGACACACTGTGTCGCGTCTCCAAGACGCGACAACCCAAAGTCCAGAGAGAGAGAGAGAGAGAGAGAGAGAGAGAGAGAGAGAGAGAGAGAGAGAGAGAGAGAGCGGGGGAGGGAGGGAGGGAGAGGAGTCCGCGGGGGGGGGGGGGGGGGAGGGAGGAGCGCAGCGGGGGGAGGGAGAGAGAGGGGAGGACCGCGGCGGGGTGCTGAGGGGGAGGGAGGGAGAGAGAGAGGGAGGGCCGCGGGGGGCGGAGGGGGAGGAGAGAGACACAGCGGAGGGGGGGAGGGAGAGAGAGAGGGAGGGCCGCGGGGGGGGCGGAGGGGGCGCCCCCCCCGCGGCCCTCCGCCCCCTGCGGCCCTCCCTCTCTCTCTCCCTCCCCCCTCCGCTGTCTCTCTCCTCCCCCTCCGCCCCCTTCTCTCTCTCCCTCCCCCTCCGCTGTCTCTCTCCTCCCCCTCCGCCCCCCGTGGCCCTCCCTCTCTCTCTCCCTCCCCCCTCCGCTGTCTCTCTCCTCTCCCTCCGCCCCCGCGGCCCTCCCTCTCTCTCCCTCCCCCCTCCGCGGCCCTCTCCCCTCTCTCTCCCTCCCTCCCCCCTCCGCACCCCGCCGCGGTCCTCCCCTCTCTCTCCTTCCCCCCGCCACCCCCCCACAGCGCTCCTCCCTCCCCCGCCGCTCTCCTCCCCTCTCTCCCTCCCCCCGCGAACTCCTCTCTCTCTCTCTCTCTCTGGAATTTGGGTTGTCGCGTCTTCAAGACGCGACAAATTGGGGTTATTTGGGGAAATATTTTTGGATTAGGGTTGTTTTAAAATTTTTTTTTTATTGGGACATTTTGGAACATGTCTCCAAGCATCCTCCTCAATGTTTAATCACTTTGTTGGAAAATGATCAACTACACTTGGGTTACTTAGGGGTGGTAGGCTGTGCCCTCACAACCCTAGTCAGTTTTCTTTTTGTAGCCCCTTGTTGGGTTTATGTTTCTATCCCTTTCCTCACCAATATGTATATGAGGAATATAAGTGCAGCCACTAAGCAAAAAGGTAGCCCAAAATTTATGGTTTTGTGACATGATACATCAAGTAAAGAGATGACAAATTAAAAAAAAAAAAAAAAAAACCCCAAAATTTAGGATAGGAGTATAAGATTTTATTACCTTAATTATGCTATTGTTATCGTAACCATGTAATAACTTGAAGCTAATTTTCATATTTCATACTCATATTTACTCTTTAGACTCAAGATGGGTATAGGATGTGCTTGAGATAGGCCAAGGAGGGTGGTACCAAAATTAAACAAAAATTAAATTAAATTCAAAGATGACAATTAAGATAAAAATATGCCTTGATGAGCCTAGGCTTGAAGAAAACTCATACCAAACTTGGTTACTCACTCAAGGGACGGGTTAGTACAGAGTTGAGTAGCCTATTCTGTTTTATGAAATTTATTTTATATATATCCGAGTGAATCGAGTTAAAGATTTTTGCATTATTTTATTTTTATTTTATTTTAAAGAAACAATTATAAATTTTATTTTGCTTATTTATTGATAATTAATTATTTTATTATAATATTAATAAATATAAACGAGTGAAGTGATAATCCAAGATTTTCAAATTATATTATTTTATTTTATTTCAAAGAAAAAAATTACTTTGATAATTAATTACTTTCACCATTTTCCTCCGTCCACCCTAAATTTTTTTTTTTTTAAAAAAAAAACCGCTACCTGTTTATTTGGTTTGATGAAATGAATACGAGAAAGAAAGAAATCTTAAGACCAAAAACATTGGCGCGACCTCCTCACGCCAAATCACTCGTTCCCGCCAATTTACTCTCCAAAAAATCATATGTTTATAAGACCAAACCATAACCACAACGCGAACAGAAAAGCAAGCTCCTCTCTCTGTCTGAGAATCAAAAACTGTTTGTCAAAATTCCTCACAGAATCAAATCAGAAGCAATGGTGGTCTCTCTCGGTCCTGGCAAGTTCTACGGCGGCGAACTACCGCGACCGAGAATCTATACCGATGTGCAGCTCAACGATGAGCGTGTCGATCCGCCAACATCGGTTCTGGATCCGTTGCTTCAATGGGCAATCGAAGCTCACTGGTCTATGGGAGGGTTGAGCTTCAAGCGTCATCGTCTTCAGGGCCGCATTGAAGGCAACGTCAAGAAGCTTCGAGCCGAGCGCGAAAAGATCGAAAAGAAGAAGATCAATACTTCAAGCCCTGTTCAAGAAAAGAAGGGATCTGACTCTGTCTCGCCTCCACCGGCTCCTATGGCGGTGAAGTGTAGACGGTATGTGGCTGCTTCTTCAGATGATGAAGAGAATGGCGATTTTGATGATGGGGTTAGGAGGAAGTTGAAGGATGATTTCGATCGTGCTGCGACTGAGAAGGAGGTTAGGGATCCAGTTACGGCTTTTGGGAGGAGATTGGCTAAGGTGGCTTCGAAGACGAGAAGTGAGAGATTGGGAAATGGGAATGGGAATGGAAATGAGGATGCTGACAAGGTAAAGGAGTTTAAAGGAAAGAAGAGAGGGAAGACGAATAATGAGAAAAAGGACGGGTCTCCTGTTCTTAGGACTTCACCGCGGTTAGCCAAGCGTGGTTGATTGATGTTGTCTGTGTTCTGAGATTCTGATTTGAATCCTGGTTGTGTTAATCATGCTTTTATTTCTCTGTTCGTTTATGTTTAGTAGTTTCAATTTCGTGGAAGAGGAAGGAGGTTAGGTCAATGCAATGTTATGGTTTCTGAGAATTCATATCACCCCTGTTAATATAAAATGTTATTGAAAAAAAAAACAATTTAACGGATTTGATTCCTATGATTGTGCAACTAATATTTGAAATGCATTTTTCCTTTATAATTGTTTTTGGGTTTGATTGAGAATTTTGATTGTCTAAAAGGTGTTTGATGAAAGGCTTTTCATTGAGCTCTGACATATAGGGGGTTTCATTTCATGCATTAGTCTCGAACTAAAACTTGCAAAGTAGTGTGTTAAGGTTAATGGGTGAATCCTGATCTTGAATTGGCTTTGCTAACGTTTTCTCCTCTTTTATTGAGATTTTTTTTTGGGGGGGGGGGGTGTGGTTCATGCTTAGTTTTGAAGTTGATAAAAAGTGGGATAGGGTTGGTTAGGGTGTAAACAGAAAAGGTGGGGTAGGTTAGAATAATGTTAATGCAATGTTATGATGTCTGAGAATTCAAATTATCCCCGTTAACATCCATCTGTGATGGGAAATTTTTAATGGGTTTGAGAACTTATGTGTCTTGATTTTGAGAAAATTGTGTTTGTAAATGTAAAATTTAAGAGCTTCATAAATAAAATTTGATATTTCTCATGCACATCCACATCCATCTCTTGTGATGAAGAGGAGCACAATCCAGATCCATGTCTTTTGAACAATCAGGAAGAACTTTCATGATGCGAGTTAAGGCTTATGGCAAGAAGAGCTATCATGTTGCCAACAAAGAGTCAAATGATAGAATATCAAAAAGAAAAAAAAGGGTTTATGGCAAGAATAACCATTTGCTAATAAAGTAATCCATGAAGAAATCAGGTTCATGGCAAGAAGAATTCTCATCATATCGTTGGAACACCTAACAATCCAGTATGTGATACATTGTACCCTCTTCCAACTGGGAGGCTGAAACCTGCACTCCTTATGATTGATGTTTACACAGTCAAAGAATCTGGGCTCCAGTTTGCAGTGCTCAAAGTTTCAACCGGTTCCTCCCCACGACAAACCTAAAAACAACTAAACTTTCCAGGCCACCCCTTGTAAATCTGTGCTGCAAATGGAATGCTATATTGAACCTAGTATACCATGTGAATGTAGGTGAGGAACCCTGTCTCAAACAAATTTGACTTACTGCTTTTGCTTCTTGGTGGCTCAAATTCTCAGAGAAGAGATGGAACCCTTCCCAAAAGCAATTTTGGACTTTATCGAGGTTTCAAGCACAATTCTCTCAAGCTTTTGTTTTCCTGAATAAGTCCTTGGAGATATGCCAACCTACATGATTGACGAATTATCAACAGATACATTGATGATCTTTCCCATGGGACAATCCCAAAGTCATCATTGTACTCTTCCATTCCCCCAACCAAGAATTGCCATACAATGGAACCTGCCCCAGATCCATTATACTTTGCTGATTCATGTAGAATATCGAACACAACCTTGTAAAACCTCTCTCTCTGAGCTGGGTGAAAGTCTTTATTCAAATTTGACAAACCAAATTCGGTGAACATGACAGGTTTCTTTAGCTCCTTTTCACCATCTTCAATGTGAGATCGCGTCCATTTTGCAACAAACTTCAGTTTTTCTTCAAGTCCTTGATCATGAAACCTGCACCCAAGCAACCACATCCAAACAGGACAGAAAATGTTAAGCAGATATCATAAAAAATGGTTTTTTTACAGTGTATCAAACACACCCCAGTCAAGTAAGGTTAAGGTAACATAAAAAACCAAAGGCGAGCTTGCTTGTAGATTTTTTCAGCACCAGAAGGATAGAATATCTATTTTTCATTGTATTTATTTTATTTTATTTTATTTTTATTTTATTTTTATTTTATTTTATCTTTATTTTTATTTTATTTTTCTCTCCTTTTCAAGTTTGTCTCTCAAATGGCCGACCCCAACTATTGGGATTAAGGCGCAGTTTGTTGTTGTTGTAGTCTTTAGCCTTACACTTGGGTAGTTTTGCCAGAGGTTTAGATGACTTATGCAAGGGTGAAAATCTTGCAGAATGATTTTAAATGCATTAACATACAGAACTTCTGGTAGACTTTCATCAAATGCTGGCGAAAGAATTTCAGTTGTACTAATATATGAAAACTAAGAAAAGGAAGGAATGGATGATGGGAAAGAAATTCTTACCATTGGTCCGGATAAATATGGGCAGAGGCAAAATCAATGGCAGAGATCTTTGAATTGCGGATAAAATCAGCACCAAGAAGTGAGGACCATGGCCCGGGGTTCACAGTCAAACTTTTAGGGCTTTTGGGACCATAAAAGCCTTCAAGTCCTAAAGTGAGCAGATGTTTCCTATCTATTGATTTGACAAAAGCTGCCATTTCTTCAATCCAATCCTGTCATTTTTTGCAAATGAAATCAATACATAAGAAAATCTCAAGCACCATGATTGGACTGCAATATTCATGCGGTTAATCTCAATATGTGAAGCTTGAATATAGTAGGAACTCGGAATGACTAGATGCACGCTAGCAAGTTAGATCAAGAATGCTAGCAAGAAATGAAATCAGAAGAGGCAACAGCAATCCTCTACACAAAAAGCAAAGCAAGTCATTCTATCCAAAGCCTAGCCTTCTTGAGATGAGTTGGAGAATTAGTATACATGCCCTCTCAGAGTGCAGAACAGACGTCAATGATGAAGAAAGTAGACCAATGAAAACGTAGTTCCAGCAATGTTCAGAGACCAATTAATATCATGACTCAACACACATACACAAACAGAGCTTGTGCTGATAATGTGGTAAGACATACAATACGAGAAGTCTCTCCACTGAGTTTTGGTTGATTCCATTATGTTGAATTGTTAACAGGAGAAATTACTAGATGTGGACAAAACATACTATCAGTAACGAGGTAATTGGAACTTCGCCTTTTTTCTTTAACTCACCCTTGAAAAGAATGAGATATGGTAACTTTTCTTGTGATAGAGTGAATTCAAAGATGCAGGTTGAAACTTATATCTTTTTTAGTTTATCACACAGAAAGCAAACACTATCATTTCCTTCTAAAGGTATACTAAATCAGCAAGAGTGAGAGTTATCTCAAACCTCAGTTATATGTTACACAGGGCTAAGAGGTGGTTTATTCAGGTTAGAAGAATGCAGTTAAACTAGGAAGTGACAACGGTTAAAGAGTGAAATCCTTGCTATTGGGTTAACAGTTGTCACATTACAAAGCAGAGAAGAAGAAATTACGATGGAAGTTGCTATGGAGGTCTTGGGACTATAGAAGGGCAGTGTAATGTGGCATCCAGAAGAATCTAATCTATGGATAATTTGCAAAAAAGGGATAGAATCTCATAAAACCAGTGGAAATTTGCAAATTGTTCTGCTCTTATATTTATTTTTAAAGATTAAAAGTGAGCAAATCACTAAGTTTGTCACACCCATGTGGGCCGAGTAAAAGAATGTAGGGAAAATTTGTGATTTTTTGCTTAATTTTACAGATCATATATCGTATTTGTATTTTATCTCTCAAAATTGAAAGCAATTAAAATTTTGTCATAGTTAACATAATAAGCCAGAGGCAACGAAGCAAAATTATTGAGCATACTACCCATTGACCAAGCACCAGAGGCCTAATCAGCTAACTTTTGGATCTAAGGGAAGTAGTGTGGAAAATTAATACCTCATTGATTGTACTAAAATTTGAGAAGACAATATCCAAATAAAATTTGACTACTCACTTGGAGAGTATCTCCGGAGGCGTCAGACAAGCAACGAGGTTCATTCATCAGCTCCCAGGCAAAGATTGTTGGATCATCCCTGTATTCAATTCCAGTAATGGTGTTCTTCCTTGTCAAGACAGTCTGTAAACAAAAGAAGCAGTTAAAGGTCTAAAGCATATATCAGTAGTCATTATAGTTTCCATTGCTAACAGTATGAACAAGTCTGCAAGATCTTACAACTTAATTAAGTGATAGAGGCATCACATTGAGTATTTGATACAAGTAATTAAAAAGTTGCAGACCACACCAGATTATGGAGGAGAAGACTCTCTCTCTCTCTCTCTCTTTCCAAAGCATTGGTAGTTGTGATATGATCACTTCACAGCCTAAAATATAACAAAAGTCATCTGCTTCATTCCTACTAAATTATGATAATACATGTCATTGTACAGGTTTGGGACTGGGAATCCATGTTCTTTAAAGCAAAGTGGCTACAAAACTGCTATTTATTTCTTTTCAACCCTTTACTCCAGTAGATCACACTCTAAGATTACCATTCAATCCACTAACATTTGAAAGATCAGCATGCATTTTGTTGTTAGTCTCTAGGCATCTGTCCAACCCACTAAAATCACTATTTTGCACCTCGACTTCTTTAGAGAGAGATGCCTAGAGGTTATGAAACTGCAAGCCAGTTCTTTTATACGTTGGTGTCTTCTGATGTCATCAAGATCTTTGATAGACTCAGAACCAAACTCGCTTAATCCTCAGTGTGATATAAAAATGAATCTTGGAAAACAATAATTACTTCAACTAAATCTCTATTGATTAAAGCCGATTCATAAAAAATTCCAACTTATGAGTTGGTTATTTCATCTGATACTTTGTTTTGAATGTTTATGATTACAATGGATAAAGGTTTTAAGACTAAGTGGTACCAGTTTTGTCACTTCTCCAATCCACTTATATTTAAAAGAAAAAAAAAAAAAAGAAGCCTGGGGGAATCATTTGAAAATGATAAAATGTGCAGGTTCTGGTGGTGTGATGATGAAAAGTTACAACTTATTAATAGTTCTTTGACAGAATAATTAAAGATCCTTCATACAATATTGACTTGACAAAGAAAAATTAACTTCTTTGTTGATCTACTATGAAGTTACTATCAGAAATAGCGATTGCAACAAATTCTATCCAAACCCTTAAATCCAAATCAGTTAACCAAATTAAAGAACTTCAGAAAGTGTCATTTCTAAACAATAAGTTTCTATTGTACAGGACTCATTATGTAAAAAATCGAATATTGGTCCATGCTCTCCTACAGACAACCGGATGGGCATGATTATCATGGAAGCAAATTCAAACCCCTCAACAATTTTATAGATTGACTTACCAATGGACAAACTGTCAAAAATGGTTGTACTAAGTCCTAGGCTTCAAGGTTATCCGTAGGTGCATTCTAAGTATTGCACATGAAACTACAAAGGGGAGAAAGGAAGAAAGAAATATAGACTACCTTGACATAATTCTTGAAATAATGGCGAATAGATGGATCAAAGAAGAAAGAATCATTAGAAGAGCTAAGGCCAACTCCTTCTTCCCATGCCCACTTAACATATTGTGTCTTCCCACCAAAAGCTTGCAAGTTATTAACCAAACTTAGAAGCAGCCTAATTCCATGTCGCCCTGCTTCTGCGATAACATGATCCAAAGCCTGCCATGATACTTGTTCATTAGAATCATGAGATGAAATGATAAAAATGATATGCAGACACACAAAATCCTGTCCTTGAGAGGTTTAGGAAAAGTAAAAAAGAAAATCAAGCAAAGAACTTTGAAAATAAAAAGTAAGAAAGGGAGCTAACTTTAATGATCCTTTGGCAAGGCTGAAGCCATGCTCAGGGCCACCAGAGGATTGAAGGTGAGGGCAGCAAATTAAAGACAGAAAAATTACTGAAACCTCTTGGATGGCATGTTTTCGCTTAGTAATCAAAATTAACCCCCGCAGTTAACTATATTTCACCCGAGGTTCACCTAACTTAGAATTAAGACAGATATGGGGATTGAATAGGCTGAAGAACTATGATGAATAATGACAAATTGGTGACAAAGATACTGAAAAAGGAAAACCGGGAAATTCAAATGAATCTTCCATTTGCACATCAAATATCAGATTAAATGAACGAATACGATTGCTAATTTAAAAGTCTGGATTGTCAAACCTTTCACCCAATAGAAAAGCTGATCACAGAGTGACAAGGAATATATCAATTTCACCAAACTAAAACAAAAAATCCATGTCACAAAACAAGCTAAAAAGTCAATTCAAAACCAAGACTTCAATTTCATACCCAAAATTATAAGAAAGAAAAACATACAGAATACAAACGGCACAAGCCCCTCCCACCCCCCCCCCCCCAAAAGGAATAATTAAAAAAAAAAAAACCACATCCCTTGAATCAATTTCATGAAATTAAAGCAAAACCCATTCATAAAACAAGCCAGAAACTTCAATTTAAAACGCAGACTCCAATTTCAGACCCCAAAAGAAGGAGAACAACAAAAACTATGCAGACGATAGAAAGCATATGAACAAAAATGGGACAACATACCACAAAGACTCTCTCATCAAATCTACCAGGTGAAACCTGAAGGGCATGGTAGGCACCATCATTGAAGGCCCAAGTTCTACAAACTGTGAGACCCATTTTGGCTCCAGCCTGCAGCATTGCTCGGACTCTTGGTCTTGTATATTCGTCAACAGCATGGTCCATTAACCAATAAGAATTCCACCCATTAATGTAAAATGGCATACCGTCCACAAAAAACTGAGTCCCATTTCTCTGTACAAAACTCAGCCTTATTTGTTGATGGAGATCAATCTTCAAGTCACCAAATAGCATATACATAAAAGCAAGCAATGATGCAAAACCTACAATCGGATAGAACAACCCTTGTCCTCCAAACATTTTCTTCTTGTAGTGAAGAACCATAAGATGAATACCAACAACGGAATACACAAAAATCTTCAAACACCAGAATAAATTCTGCTCAAATATGTCCAAAATTTTGAGCTCTATAGACTTCTTCCCAAAATAATGAAGACCCAGATAAGATTTTGCGCAAATATCCCAGAAATTGAACGTATTAGAGTTATTGCTCAAAAATGAAGAAGACCCAAATCAGTGGTTTATGAGTACTACTTGTCTTTTTCACAGAAAGTTTGAGGAAATGTCGGTAGAGCCCGAAATATAGGAAACACAGATCTCAAACTCAATTGATATGTGGCTCTTTCAAAGAAAAAAATAAACTGACTTGGAAGACACACAAAATGGAGAATCAGTAATGAGTCTCAAGAACATCAGAGATACATGTCAGAGATGTACTCATATAACTGTACGGTTGATCCACACGAAGCAAGTGAATGAAAGAGAGAGAGAGAGTGAGACCGACAGAGGTGGGATTGGGTTTGATTTGTCTGATTCTGATTTTGAGGGATTTATATAATGTAATTAAATAAAGAAAAGAAGGTTTAATTTAGATTTAATGGAAGAATATCATAAAGAAAGAGGGAGGGTCAAACACTTAACCCCTTGCATTTTAACACGTCAATATCCTAAATCAGTAAAATGGAAAATTAGAAACACCAGGGAGGATGAATTTGGAGAAGGTAAGGTGGGTGGGTGTAATGTTATATCATTTGCATTTGTGCTTTGCTATAGTTGGTGGTGGTTGGGATTAAGATCTCTGTATCTGGTTCCTTGTTCTTTATCTATCTTTTTCTATCCTTAAATTTTAATTCTTTTTCTCAGCAAGATAATTCATAATAATACTATAGTCCTTGACTCCCACCTTCCGTTTTTTTTTTTATTTTTTTGTGAGTAATTTTTTTTAAATATCATTTCTTATTATATTTCAATTAAATAAAATTACACAAATATTTAAAATATTAAAGATAAAATCATAAATTTGTAAAAAAAATATATAGTATATATTTAAAATTATAAATTATATACAAACAAAAAAATTAAAACCATATTTTGCTTTGCACTTCTCATTCTCACCAAATATGGCTAAACATGGTAAAAAATAATAATAATTTATCAAAAAGGAAGATGACCACTCATAAAAACTATATTACATTTCATTAAACCAACTAGTCTAAGTATTTTGAACCAAGAGTGAAATATTAAGATATATATATATATATATAGTTGTATATAATAAATATGCGATGGTATTACCTTTTATGTAATTTAAGATGATATGCTCAGTGTTTTTTTTTCTTTTTTTTTTTTTTTTTTTGCTTCTTATGAAATAACATATCTAATTAAAGTGTGTACAAAGGCCATCCTGCGTTGAGGGCCAAAATAACCCATATGGAATAAATTTTTTAGGTAGGGAGATTGTAATCTCTTATTTGCCCTATTCCCCTTCCCCCCCCCCCCCCCCAAAAAAAATTGCTTAGTGCCATCCAATAGAAGAGTAAGAAGAGCACCGATACCAAATTAATTCAATAATGAGCTATTAATATTTTTAAATAAAATTTTAAATTTAAATTTTATACATAATAAAAATAATCACATCAGTCGGTATTACTTTTAACCCTGTAAAAATTTCAAGGGCTTGACTAGGGTTTCCAAATGGGTGTCTTTCTTTTTTTTTTTAATGTTGCTTCTTTGGCTTTTCAACCAAATCGTCTAGGTGGGTCCTAAGAAATCCCATTATTTACTACAATTTTTTTTGGGGGGAGGGGGGGGGGGTAATGGTCTCTATTAAATTAAGGTGAGTTTTTTTTTTTTTTTTTTTTTTTTTAATTTTTTGGACACACTTAATAAACTTAAAAAATGTAATCAAAATACAGTAATAGTCAGTGCCCGGCAAAATCCATGTTATTTTAGAAGGAGATCGATCTTCCTTCTTATGATAACTAAAATTGTTAAATTTTGTTTGCCACTTTGGCAAAAATATGTAGTGAAATTAACAATATGCCACAGTTATGTAACCCCAAAAGTGTATTAGTTTTTGGTTGTATTTCTATTTATAAATTTTAATTCTTTTTTTATTTTACTTCTACGGTCATAAAATATTGAGTTATATCGATAAGATATGGGTTTACTTGTAAAATATTAAATTCTATTAATCAAAATTTCGATTTCAAATTTTAGAATGAAAAAATAGATGATAAAAGAGTCAACCCTTTAATTGGGTCTCACAATTCCTCAAATCGGATTAGTTGAGTTTCCTAATAGTAGTCAAGTAAATATATGTATATATATATATACATGATAAATCAAGTAAATATATGGTCAAGTAAATCAAAATCTTGATTTTAAATTTTGGAATGGAAAAACAAACGATAAAAGAGTCTGTTTTTTAATCAGGTTTTATAATTGTTTGAATCAAATTAATTGAGTTTCTTAATACTGATGATCAAGTAAATATATGTGAATATATATACATAGTGTTGGGTTGTTTATGAAATCATTATCTTGTGGGTCTGCATCAATAAGACTATTGAATAAGTGCTATCCAATTATGTGACTTAACAAAAGAAGAAGATTTTGTTATTATATTCTTTCTCTTTCTTTTTTGAAGCTTGGTGTATATATAGATATATATATATATATATATATATATATATATATATATATATTTTGTACATATAGCATGCATTCAAAACCAAAACTAAAATTTCTAAACAAAATTTAAGACTATTATGAAACTAACTTGGTAATTATATGGAGCTTATTATAAAGGAGAAAATAGACTATTTTTTTTTTAAAAAAAATTATATACATAATTAAAAAAATTGAAACAATAATACATGTTCTGTCTCTCTATCTTCATGCCTGCAATTGTATTTAAAAGAGTAAAAACACATATATAATACAATGAATTAAATTTTATTCATTTTTATAATTCTAATTTTATGTCTAATATATGCTAAAAAATACCAACATATATATATATATCTCTATCCAAGAAAAGTAGTTGAAAAACAACTTTGCTTAAGGTTTAGGGTTCGGTTGGAAATTTTCAAGTATTAGGTCAATTAAAATGATTTGATCACTTCAACCAATTTTGTGTGATTGCTGTCCCAAATCCCAGTTACTATTAATAGAAAATAAAAATATATTATTATGTTAAATCATGTTACATTGGTCACAAGTTATACTCTATGTTTTTTATATCAATCGATATTCAAAATTATATTTTAATTAATCCGATCCGAACTATAATCACATTCCTTTTTATAACAAAAAAGAACTCTCTTAATATAATTTTTTCTATTCTCAAAATTCAAAATTAAATTTTAATTAAGATATTTAACGTATTTTTCCTTGTATCAGTTGTCAATGTTACATTATATTCGATCTCAGTAATAGTGTTTACTATTGTGCAGAAGTGGATGGGTAGGGCATTTATTTATTAGAAAATAGATTTTTTTAAAGGTTATAATTTAATTGTTGTCTAATTTAATGTTATTAACTACACTATGACACCCACCTATTAAATCAACCATTCTATCTCCACCCCATATTGGTGGATGGATAGAGCATTTATTTATTTAAATCTAAAAAAAAAATTCAATATCATGTGGGGGGAAGAGAGAGTTAAAAAATAAATAAATAAATAAGCTAGAGAGAGATATTATGAAATATCAAACTTTCTTCGAATCGAATTTTGGGAATACCATTCGACCATTATTGGAGTTATGAGAGTTTATTTCACATCGATCAAAGACCAATTAAGAAATATTTCGTTTAAACTTCCATACTTCGTTCTCTATCACCTTATCGATCTAATTTTTTTATTAAATATTAGATATTTTGTTAATTTAATTCAATAAATTCGAATGATGTTTTTATATTTGTTTGTTAATTTCTCGATATAATATTAGAAAAAGAATTCATATTACTGTTTAATGTTTACTTTTGGGTTTTCATTAGAATTGTATTATTTTATTGAATTGTTGTATATGAGTACAAAATTTTCGTATGCTATTCTTATATGTGTTTTTGTTCTATTTTAATATATGTCTCTTTATATGTGTATAGTTTTCTTATGGACAAATTTTCATTTGTCATCCTCTCAGGTAGAAATCATGTTATTGAAGATTGCAAGTTTTAGGGTGTTTATTAGATATTAGGTATTTTGCTGATTTGATTTAATAGGTTCATATGACTTTTTTATATTTATTTCTTAATTTCTCAATATAGTATTAGAAAAAGGGTTTATATTACTATTTAATGTTTGTATCTAGACTTTCGTTAGAGTTGTATTATTTTATTGAATTATTGTATATGAGTAGCAAATTTTCATGTTTTGTTCTTATATATATGTTTTTATTCTGTTCTTATATATGTCTCTTTATATATGTATGACTTTGTTGTGGATAAATTTCCATTTGTTCTCATCTCAAGTAAAAATCATGTTATTGAAGATTGCAAATTTGAGGATTTTTATTAGATATCAGGTATTTTGTTAATTTGATTCAATAATTTTATATGACTTTTTCAGATTTGTTTCTCGATTTCTTAATATAGTATTAGAAAAAGAGTTCGTATTACTTTTTAATGTTTGCATCTAGGTTTTTATTAGAGTTTTATTGTTTTATTGAATTGTTGTATATGAGCAGGAAATTTTCGTATTTTGTTCTTATATATATAGTGTTGTTCCATTCTCATATATATCTCTTTCTATGTATATAGCTTTGTTGTGAACAAATTTCCATTTGTCCTCCTCTCAAGTAGAAATCAACTTATTGAAAATTGTAAATTTTATAATTTTTGATGTAAACTGATTATGTCTTTATTGGTTAGTTTCTCAATATAGATTTATTAAATTATGAACATAGATAGCTCACAATAATTTGACAATTTTAGTACATCACGTGTGATAGGAACAAGAAAAGTTATGCCTTACGGAAATTACAGAGAGTTCCACTCCAGTAATATTAATAAGAAATTATTGAATAGTAAAAATCAACTATATATCACAATTATATAAATCATTATTGTATTTAATTCTATATCATTATTTTATTTAAGTTATATTATGTGATAAGCAGTTTCACCAGCAGGGTAATTGCGAGCGAACATGTGAACTAGTTTTCATTAATAATATTCATTTTGATGTCTAGTTTTTATTTACAATATTATTTTTCATTTCATTAATAAGATTTCTTAAGCTATTTTGTACTAGAAATCGTGCCTCAAATTGAATTTCATTTCTCCCTTGCATTAGAACATCAAAATTACAAAAATAGCGACTAAAATTGATTTATGCACCCATAAATCTATAAGAGAAAATTTAAAATTATCAACATGCAATACAGTAAAATTATAATAAAGAGGTTATTTTTAACTTTCCCTTAGACGGTTCGACTTATATATTTTTTTTCACAAAATTGTAGTTCAAAACTCATACTTAAGTGGAAAATCATCGTCAAACACTTTTGAATAAAAAATAAAAATAAAACTAAAAATGATGTTGTGAGAGAGAGAGAGAGAGAGAGAGAGAGAGAGAGAGACAGAGAGACAGAGAGAGAGACATGGCTAAGAATCTTTCTTCAGTTTTGAGGAACAGGATTGGATGGACATACATTCGATGAAATCTTGTTTAATTAAGATAGAAAGATGCTTTCTTGTGCTTTGAGGAAGTCTAAGCATTAACTATGGCCGAAGAATGATTCTCCACTTTTTGGAAAAATCAAACATCATAATTTGCTTTTGTATTAATTACGTGTGAATGATGATGCAAGTGGGATGACCGACTTTTGTACCAAATTATTGTTATTTTTAATAAGAATTATTTAACTATCGTTGTTTTCTCTAAAAAAAAAAATAATAATAAATTGATTTGATTTCACATTTCGAGAATGTAAAATCATATTTTTTATTCTTATTAAATTATTTTTTTAGATAAATTATAAAATTCGTACCGTATAAGAATAAAATACTTATCACTAACTTATGATGTCTAAATGTATCAATGCATGATTTGAAAACCTAGAAAACTAAATGAAAGATCTTCTCATTAAACCCCGATAATTCAATAAACCTCCATTTAACAACTGTTTCAGAATTAGTCATCTATATAGCATTTGAAAATTTTGATAACAATGTATAAAAAGTCTTCTTTACCATACATCATTCTTATAGATTTCGACGCCCCATCCAAATCTTTTTGTATAACAAATTTACCCCATATATTTTCATATCTTCAATCACATCACATGCTTTGTAATTGACATTCTCTTTTTTGTGATTTCTAATCATACGACCCACTATATTTAAGTTTACATTGGAGTGATCCTCCAAAGACAATTGAGAAATACTTATGTGTTTTGCTTTCAATTTTGTAATTTTTTAAAAGTGATTGCTTTTTTTTAGTTTAGTCCAAATATGTCACAAACAATTATTATCACGGTTTAAAGAACACTTCACAAGCCATATGTTTGGAGAACTTTCATATATTTTAAAGTATCTATGCTCCTGTATCGAGTAGCACTTGACAGTATATTAAAATTCCTCTTTGGATGTAAAGACCATCCCAATTTATCGAAATTTGAACATTATCTCATGTTAAACGGTTATAGTCATTATAGTCATCTACCATCATGACCCATTCTCTCATAATGTGTAGCTATGGTATTTCTTCTTATTTTTCAACAATCCAATTATGTTCATTTACAACATTTTGCTCACTATTGCTTTCACCATCTAATTCCTCATCAACAAATACTTCTACAGGATCTGTTTTTTACCTTCTATAGGGTCTACTGGTACTAGACTCCACATATTCACTTGTGATAGACATAACTGATTCATAATAACCAGCAAAAACAATATCATCTGAAATAAATGTTTCATACTGTAGCCACTCATTTCTAATATTCTCACCCCTTAACATTTCTTTGCAAAAACCAAAATTTGTCTGACTACCAAAATTAAGATAATTTTAAATCCGAGATGAACTACCTGAGATATTTGACACATTCTCTTTACCCTTAGCTTGAGCAACCCACCATGGGTGGGTCAATGGTGCACTCAGAATTGTTTTTAACTCTAAGAATAATTCAATTGCGGTCAAATTCGGGATATATTTGGGAAGTGACAGCACTTCCGATAATAATTCATCGTCCTCTACCAATAATACACAATAAGAGAGAGATTGAGTAAACCAAAGATGATATCTATATGCCTCATTGAGATTGAATTATCTAGAATTAATGCCACTTCTATGTTGTAAAATTTTTATAAACTCTTACTATCTAATAGTACTATTAACCATAATATCCATTTTTGAATCCATACTATACCGATAATCATCCTCATGCTTACTAATTTCACCTCAATAAAGTACCAGTCTCACACGGTTATCATCTATGTTACTTTTTTCTATCAATGACAACAATAACCAATACGTTATTAACAACTTTTATAATACAAATTCTAAAACTAACTCTAACTGAGTATCAACAGCAGATTATCAATAATAAACATAATACAAACTCTATAACTAATTCTAATAAAGTATTAACAATGCAATATCAACAACAAATATAACACAAACCCTATATTATAATATATGGTGAATTACAAGTGATTTTAATTGATTTATAGTAATGTGGTATTCACAAATATAATATAACAAATATAACAATGAGAAAGTTAATCTCACAAACAAATTGAAAAGAAAGGCAAACCCTAAATTTAACATATATAATAAATGTAATGTAACAAGCATATAAATCCTAGATTTCTGCATGCAAACTCTAGATTCAAATCTTAAATTTAAACCCTAGATTTCAGGCAAACCCTAGATTTAAACCAAATGCAAACCTTAATTCCTGCATTTAAAATATGATTTTATTTATTATTTGTTAATGCAAACTCTACGTTCAAACAAATAAAGTGTATGTAAAGAAATTAAAGGAGAGAGGGTTTAGATGTAAACCCTATATTCAAACAATCTTTATTTATTTATTTTTAGTTAATACAAATCCTAAATTTAACCTACATTTATAAGAAACAGTAAAAGAAAGAGAACACATTCACACGATGAAAGAAGAGATGACAGATTCAATCTATATTCAAAATGCAATTGAAACCTCACTGAAAAAGGAGAGTGGACAGGCGAAGGTAGCAATGGTGGCGGCAGAGGCGACAGCGGAGGTTGGGGTTCAGCGCACAGAGAGATGTTGTGTTTGCAAAGGGAAGAGAAAGGCAGAAATACAGAGGAAGACTGTGAAATGAGTTTCGCAGTCTTGTTATCCTAATAATTTTGCACTCTATGGGAAACTATTTTTCCTTTTTCTAAGATAGATTACAAAAAAAATTATAAAAATATGATATCACATTTTTAGAATACAGAATTGATAGCGTAGAAAATAAACAAAATAATAATATTTAAATAATTTTGATTAAAAATAATAATATTTTGGGAAATATCGCTTGGATGACGCCATTAACTCATTTTCACAAATCGAGGCATTTGCATAACACCAACGGTTTACCTAAAATTTGTTACACGTGTCAATGCCATAAAATGTTTATTTCTTTTGATTGTTGTTGCATTCAAAAATTTTCTTTTCAACCGACCGAAACCTTACGATTTGATTAATTTAATTTAAATATTATATAATTTATCTGACTTTTTTATTCCTATTTTTTATTTTTAATAATTAAGTTTAATATTTTAATTAAATGAATTTAACATTTTATTATTAAATTTATAAGATTTTGATATCGTTACACCTATGTGGTTTTTTTTTATCATACAAAATTTAAATTTTAAATTACGTAATTAAAAGGGAAAGGCTGTGATCACGGGGCTCCGCTTTGAGACATGCGTTTATTTACAAACGGAAAGAGAGTGAGAGAGAGAGAGAGGACCTCAAGTGTGTGTGTGTGTGAGAAAGAGGGGGACCTCAATTCTAGCTTCTTGATTAGGTAGTAGAGAGAGAGAGAGAGAGAGAGAGGGAGGGGACCTCAATTGGAGCTTCTTGATTAGGTAGTAGCTCAAATCAATGAGAGAGAGAGAGAGAGAGAGAGAGAGAGAGAGAGAGAGAGAGAGAGAGAGAGAGAGGGAGGGAGGGAGGGAGGTAGGGGACCTCATTTGGAGCTTCTTGATTAGGTAGTAGCTCAAATCAATGAGATAGAATTTTGGTTGATTTTGTATAAAGATGGCTATAAACTTCATGTCTACCATCTTGTTTGTCACCAGCTCCACATTCCTACTTGTTTCATTCCTCCTCCTTTTCCCATCTTAATTATAATCAATTATTTTTCATTAATTATTATCATCTAAATTAAGTTCTTACATTTTAGAGATGGATGGTACTAACAAGTTTGTCTTCTAAGAAGTGATGGTCTAACATAAAAGATTTCGTCACACTAAAATAATTTACAACTATTAAGAAAATAGAAAGAATTCAAAAAAAAGGAAATTCAAAAATAAAATATGTTATTTAGTATAGTCCCCAACCCCCAAAAGATAATAAATATTCACTCAATATATTGTAATATGGATATAGTGAGAATATTATAAGATATTTGCTCGAACAACAAATATACATGAATAGGAGATACAAAAATATAGTTAAATGGGTGAGTGCAAAATATATATGGATCATAAATATGAATTAAATTTCAAAAAATTAACGGGTGCAATCGTCTATCCTAGACCTTACATGGGTTTGCCCTAAGCAAAAAAGTAATTTCTTAAAGCGTTATTATTGTTATTATTGTTATTATTGATGTAACTAATTATGATCCATATATATTTTGCACTCACCCATTTAACTATATTTTTGTATCTCCTATTCATGTATATTTGTTGTTCGAGCAAATATCTTATAAATTTTTTACATCCCCTGTCTTTGGCTTCTGGGTCTGCCTCTGATTAACACTCTTCCCACATTTTTTTTTAAATCAACTATTGTTCATATATATATATATATATATATATATTAGAGTCTAATGGAACACATTTTTTCAATATAAATTATACAACTAAATAATTTTTAATTTTTTAGAATAAAAATTAGAAATTTTCAAATTTGAATAGTTTTAAATTAATAAATATTATGCTATCATTTGACTTTTATTTATCAAAGTTGATTGTTTTGGCATACTGTTTTTATGTTTATACATTAAATCTTAAAAATTGAATTAGTGGATATGAAACTTAAATCATTATCCACAAATATGACAGAACGGATTTAGACCAATTCTGACAAATCCAACAGAACACGATTGAGTTTTCTTAATATTTGTGTAATATTATATTATGAGATAACTTGATTCCTAAAATTCTTAAATTTACAAATCAAATTTATAAAATTAGTTTAATAAATGTGAAAGTTAAATATTAAAAATACCCTTCGGATCAAAATTTGTGTATTCAAAGGGGCAGGCTTTCAAACATCTACTTCACTCTTTTGTCAACAAAATTAAACCATAATTCATGGCGGATAATCTGTCTGAATCCGCCATTTGCGCCTCCAAGGCTGATGCCAGACGTTGACCATTATTTAAAGAAGCAAGACGGCCGTCCTGGTCGCCGACGTGCCACATTTTCTTGCTCTAACGAATACGAGGACTAGAATCAGAAAACGTTGACTATAACTTTAGTATTCATATTTTTCCTCAAACTATATCAGGTTTTCAAATTTCTAATTTAAATAAGTAAATACCAGAATAATTGCATAAAAACTTTGAAAACATTTAATATTTTTAGCAGAAGTTTCTAGAGAATGTGCTCTGTACCTCCGAAGACAAATTTTGTAGAATAAGATCCTTAACATAAATTACACAAAAATGTAATGTGGGGTCAAAAAATGTTGAAAATGGTTTTGTTAATGCCAAAAGCAGCCCCAAATTAACTTTTTGATTTTTAGGCTAAAAACTGAAAATGAAAAATTAAGTAAAGATGACTTGTTAGTTCATTTTTCTTATTGATGCTTGCCCATTATTGGTACATCTTGATTTCATTGCTTGCATGCCATAAATTTTAATATGCTTTTACCTTTTCAAAGATCAAAACCGACACGAATAAGACACGAATGTCTATCTAGTTCTGTAATTTAATACCAGTACTTTTTAAATAAAATTTCAGTTTTGAGTTCTGTATATGACAAAAAATAGATATTGAAAGAAATTTATCCCTTAAACCCCAACCCAGATCAATGAAACTCAATGTAATTACTAAATATCGGTGATTTATAAAAAAAAAAATGACCCAAATTAAATACCTATTTAGGATGATGCTTACTTATGTAATAAACATGACTCATAATTTTTGAAAAAGAATCACACAAAATTAATAGAAAGGAGATAATTTTCGGGCAATCAAATGGTAGGGCAAGAGGACTCCGAGAATTCTAAAAAGAATTCATATCAATCCTAAAAATCATGAATGTTTTGGTGATAAATGAAAAGGAGGAGAAACTAAAAGCAACGAATTTTGTAACAAAATATAACGGCTTTAGAATATGCAGTTCATCTTATTATTATTTTTTAATTTTTTTAATTTTTTTAACTTTAAGAAATTCTGTAATTCTAGTAGTTATATAACAGGAGCTTTTTCCAATATAATTACTAAATAAGTTAATGTCACTAGTAAAATTTAAACTTATTATAATTAGAAAAACTCTATACAATCACCGGATAATACAAGTAGCCGTTACAAATTGGTTCAAATTAAATTCAAATTTCAATTTCCTCTTGACCCAATATATCCTCTCAAGGCTATTTAGATATAATCCTTCCAATTGGAATTGTTGATGGGCATGAAGGAAGGGACATCAATGCACAGTTAACATAATGGGTAAGGGAATTAAATCTTTTAATTAAGTTTTGAATTAAAAACTTAAAAATAAAAAATCAAATCAGATTAATTGAAATCTAACTCTGGATATTGATAAATTATTAAAAAAAGGGCGTGAAGGGGCCGCATGGACACCGGAGGGATACAAGTAAGGTGTGCCTTGGTCATGACAAATTTTCTAGGACAGAGTTTTATCAAACTTCAGAGCCCAATGATTAAATTAAGCCTCCAATTGTTGTCCAATCCAGTTCAGCTATCTTTGGGCAAAACTCCCCGAGTTCAGTTTTATCATTTATCACTCTTCCTTTTTTCATTTTCTTAGGGGTGGGGTTTATGAAGTTATTTCGTGAGATACTGGTTTAATAATCTATTCACATCATTGATTTAATAATTAATATAATTAAAATGAGGGGGGGGTAGCCTATTGTTAAAAATAACAATTTTTAAACTTTAAATTCTTTTATAAATTGCCAATTAAGTGCACACTCAACTTTATGACCTCAATACGGCTGGCGGTTGTTGGTGAGCCTCAGACCTCTTCCCATTCAGGTTTGTGGATACATTTGTCCCCCTCCTCCGGCGTTCTATAAACTCAATATCAATGGATCTTCGGGTCTTTCTTCTTGATTGGCAAGCTCTTGAAACCTTATCAGAGATGAGTATGGTTTATGGGTTCACGAGTTTATGGTTAATTTAGGAGTGATAAACCCTTTTAATGCACGGTTAAGTGTTGTTCGTGAGCTTCAGAGTAAGTTTTTCTTGATTATTCTTGAGATTGACTTCTTTTTTTTTATTATTATTTATTTATTTCGAGGGAGGAAAAAAACTTGTGCCAATGCTGTTAACCGGCTAGGGCCATCAATTCCCCCTGGAGTTCATGAGTTGGATTCGCCTTCCCATAAGATTTATCATTTTCTAAAGTGTGATATTCGGAGTATTTTTTTATTTCACGTGCCTAATTGTTGAAAAAAAAAATTCCTTTGAACCCAAGAAAACTCCTTTGCCCTCTTCTCTTTGGTTCCTATGATTTGAATGTTGATAGCTTTCTTTTCTTTTTGGTTTACTTTCTCAAAAGTCAAATCATTTTAATTATAAATTCCAAATCTAACCGACTGAATTTAAAAAATTTCATTCTATTGAAATTCTAAATTAACACTAATAGTTGGCTGCATCGAATCTTGGATTTGTGTAAAGCCAACACTACTACACTTGGGCTTCATATTTTTTGTTTGGTATAGGATGCCATCCATTAATGAAACCTAGCTGGTAGCATGATTCAATTGCAAGATAGAGCAAGGATGGAGGTTAAACCAACGGTGAATTAGTTTAATAGAATATAATATTAAATCTTTTAATTAAAATTTTGAATTTGACTTATAATTTGGGTATGGAATAAACTACGTTGAGAGGGTAGCCCTTAAATGGGTCATTGTAAATTCCGAACAGAATTAGTTAGAATATGATTTTGAATACTGGTTGATATAATAAAAAAAAGATGCAGGTTAAAACTCAAGAATAATGATAAATACTATTGGTTATTGTAATTTTTAAATTAAAAAAAATAAAAGAGAAGATTCTAAAAATCTAGCATGGTAAATAAGTGGTTCATTTATTTAATTTTCGTATCATTTTAATCACTGTTTTTCAATTTCTATAAATTTTCGTCAATTGGAATTCCAATTAAATTAAAATGATTCAAAAGCTAATTTTTGGCTTAACAAGGATCATGCAGATTTTTGCCAAGTGATAAGAGGTTAAAAGTTACATTAAGCATATTAATATTTAGGGGGTCAAATTTTGAACTTTACAAGAAGCTGAAGTTGTGGGGCTTGAAACTGTGTGTGTAGATATGGGGATGGGATTTGCAAGAAAATAGTTTAATGATCACAATACCTCTTTTAACTCCGTGATATTAGATTCAAATATAACCAAAAAAGATATGAGGACGGGGAGTTTACTATATGATGAGTTATTTTCTATTTGTCTTTGTGATCGCAAGTCAAAATAGAATTCTTTTTATTTTATTATATCAGATTTTTGATATCTGAAATTATATTTCAATTAATTTGATTCAAAAGTTTACAAAAACATTATTTAAGAGGTGACTTTCCTAATATAGTCATTTTTATTTTTAAGTTTCGAATTCGAGATTCTATTAAGAAATCTAACACTTTATCTCACCGGTCAAGTTGGTATTGAATTCTCTTTATGTTCTCTCTACTTTCGGTCTTAAGCCTTCCATGCCATGTCCTCTTTGTCATGTCCTTCCCTAGAAGTCATCTTTACTTGTTTAGGAGTTGTGTAGTTATCAAGAATGTTTTGCTTAATCTGTACGACCGTACCCTCCCTCCCTCATATTTCTTTGTCCTTGGAGTAAAAGAGTGCCCTAAATTTCTCGCATCTTCAGCATACCCTAACCCCCCCAAGCAGTGGCCTTGTAAAAAATTAGTCCCCATTCAAGCTGCAGTTCTCTCCAAATTGGTATGCTCTAAATACCGATGGCTTGTCCCTAGGAATCTAGACCTGACTGGAGTTAGAGGTCTCATACAAAACTATTTGGGCCAATGGGTCCATAGCTTTGCTAAAATTGTACTTTGGGTTTCTTCTGTCTAACCCAACTTTGAGCTCCTAGAGGTTAGCTATCTCTACCAAATAATTTGGGTGCCAAAAAGTTATTGATTCTATGATTGTTATTCATTTGATAAATACTTAAATCTCAAGTATTAGATTCTCGACTACCATCAATGATTGCTGGTCCTTGGTGCAACTTGTGAAGAGCTGTCAATTGATGCACTGTGTTTCGAAAATTTAATAGTTGGGCAAATGTAAGATGAGTATTTTGGATTTTTGGAGCATTCTCTTTGCATCACAGTTGTCTGGTACGAATGTTAATTTACTTTGTTTCAAAAACACTGATGTAATCACCTTATACAAATGCTATTCTCATTCGGTGTTTTGCTCTCAGGATTAATTACAAAAAGACTTCATACTAAAAAGGATAAAATAGCCAATGCCTATGAATGGGCCTAGAGAAACTATCAACCCAAAAGGCGCATGTGGGGCATTTTAGGCCAGTCAAGGCGTTCGCTTGTGCATCCAAGCTTAATGGCAGACCTAAACTTTGATATCTCCGATGGTTGGAAAACTACAAAAGTGGCAATGAGATGTGTTGAATTTTACTCCCAGAAATGGCCGCATGAGGAACATATTTATAATACTCTGTGGGAACTCCTTGTTGTACAATTAATTATATATATAATTTTCAGGATATAATTAAATTATATGTCCAACCTAATAAACTAGGAAGCCAGACCAATCCTTGTTAGATCTATAGGCAATCTACATTAATGCTAGTAACTTCTATGGAGGTTAGCCTGTTAAAATCTTAGCCAAACACCTAACAACTTGGTCTTCATGTAATGAATAGAAGCAATAGAAGCCATTGTAATGAATCATACTAAAATGAGAGCACAAACTATGAATGCATGTCACGAACAAAAATACCAAGTCACATCAATAAAACCGAATTAGAGTATACAAAGTTAACTAACAATGCATGAAACCAAAAGAGTTCAACAACTAGCTCATAAACATGGAAATGAAATGAAATCACATGTCAAACAATTTGGGCTACATGTCCTCTAGCACCGGAATATTGTCCGGATCTCTAACAAAACCCACAGCACGCACCCCAAGCCTCTCAAGATCCTCCGTACTATGCTTGAAGCACAGACTTGCCCTCAATTACTTTCTCTGACCGGCAATATTTTCAAAATTTATTTTCTGCAAAAACCAAAACTATCCGCTACATCTCCATTTCCTTGTATAAATGTTTGAGCTTGCATCAATTCCATCTCCTTAATCCTTATCCTCCCTTCCGAACTCACTTGCCTTGATTCTCATATTCTCCAAATTACAATTATTCCTGATGAAACATGGCTCAAAAGTCCATTATCATAAAATTTGAGATCCTCTCAACCCACAGTCCAACATGTCAGAGTGTGCCAAAATATGTTGTCCATATGAGATGTATCCCTCATTTGGGTAAATATAGCACATCCTTTCGGTACCTATCAATCGAACACTTCTTGGGTAGTTGGCTGGTTGGTTTTGCACCTCTTCAGTGCTCGATATTACTATTTGACAAATCGAAATAATATTCACTTTTTCTTAAATCGCGAAAGTAATATTTCATAATTAAGAAAGATATCTTTAACTCTTATCAATAAGGGAAGTAATCCCTTAACAACTTAGACTTTCTCGACTAGTAGGATTTCAGATCTCTTGAAGATTTTTCACAAAGAATCACATAATCTCGAGATATTTTCACAAGAAAATTAAAGTTTTTACACCTTGATAACATACGAGAGTTACCATATATTTAGACTATATATACTTCACAAAGGTCGTTGGCCAGATATGTTCTTTGGACTCTTCACTAAGCACCCAAAAAGTATTACAGAGTTCTTTCTCTCTTTTAATCTGTTTCTATTCTCGAAAACTGCTCTCTGATTTGAGCGTCAAAGTCTCCTCCTCAGAGCACCCTCCGATGACTTTTTGCAGGTTCTATCAATTAGACAGTCCAATAACCATTTATCCTGTTCGAGTCAGCGGAGTTATTAGTTGTGGAGTAAGACCCATCTCCAACAGATTGACACCGTCCGTTGGAACAAACAGATTCTTTCAGCCAAACGTGCTTGTCATCTTGCTTCTTTCTTTCTCAGTCATGACGTTGACCAAAAGAAAAAGATTGGTAATCAGTTTTGATGATGATGATTTGATAGGAGTTGACACCGAATAAAACAACCTGTTAGTCATTACTATCAGAATAGGATTATTCCTTGTCAAAAGAAATTTTATTGATCAAGGAGCAGATTGAGATCTCCTCTTTTGAGATATCTTCTAACGAATGGACCTCACTGAGTCCCACCTTCAACCCACTGACAGACTCTTAAAGGGATTCACCAATGAGTGCACACTTTTGGATGATACTATTTCACTTACTGTAACTTTAAGATACTATATTACTACCAGAACCACTTTTCTTGATGTTAAACTCTCATCTCCTTACAATGCCAATTTATGTTATCTTAGTTTGGATGGTCTCGAAGTACTACCAAACATAAAACATATTAAAATCAAGTTTAGAACACCTCTTGGGGTAGCGACATGTCATGGTGATCTCAACCCACCAACCATCCTCATGATGGAGAAAGAAGGAGAAATTCATTTGGTAGAAACTTTGGAATTTATAGATGATGTCGAATAACTGTCCAAGCCTCAACCCGGAGAGGAAGTGATAGAAGTTCCTATCACGGATACACCAAGACACACAGTCCAAGTTGGAGCCTGCCTACTGTCATCTCTTTAGAAAACAATTATGGACCATCTTTGGCGACATTCTAAAATCTTTGCATGGTCTCCGAAAGACATACCAGCTATCTACCATTTCATTATAGTTCACAAACTGACTGTATATGCGAATCATAAACCTATGAAGTAGAAAATGAGAGTGCTTGTACTAGAATGCCAACGTGCAATACAAAAGTAAGTCAGAAAACTCTTAACAACAGTGTTTATTCGAGAATATGTTGAGTGGTTAGTTAATGCGGTCATAGTGTAAAAGGCTAACGGTATTGGAGAATGTGTGTGGACTTCACCAATCTCAATATGGCATGCCCGAATGATAGTTATCCACTTTCTAATACTGACAAATTGGTGGATAACTCCTCAAGCCACCAACTCTTGAATTTCATGTACTCTTACTCTTGTTACAATCAAATAGGCATGGCCTTGGAAGATGAGAAAACCAGTTTTATAATGGAATTCGACACTTATTGTTACAAAGTCATGCCTTCTAGCCAAAAAAACGTAGGGGTGACTTTTCAACAATTGGTTAACAAGGTTTTCAGTGGACAACTCCACAAAAAGCAGAAGTTTACGTTGATGACATGCTCGTCAAGAGTGCTAGCACTGAAGATCATGTCGCAGAGTTGGAAGAAATGTTCCAAACGTTGGAATGCTATAACATAAGACTGAATCCGACAAAGTGCATCTTTGAAATCATATCAAGAAAATCCTTAGGTTCTCTAATTACCAAGCGAGGGATTGAGGCAAATCTAGAGAAGATACAAGTCATACTAGACATGACACTGTGAAAGACACTAAAAGAAATGCAACGTTTCACGGGGAAGATTGCAACTTTAAATCAGTTCATGTCAAAAGTAGGGGAGAAATACAAGCCTTACTACGATGCTCTAAAGAAATCTCATAAATTGGCATGGATATCGGAGTGCTAAACAGCTTTTGAACAGCTCAAAGAATATCTCGCATCATCCATGCTACTTTCTCGGTTCATTTCTGAAGAGAAAATTTTCTTTTACCTCTCTATTTCTGTTCGAATACTCTATTATGTTCTTGTAAGATAGAAACCCACCACACAAAAGCTGATGTATTATGTCAGCCGTATATTTCAAGAGTCAGAAGTTAATTATAGCTCCATCAAGAAAATGACATTTGCCTTAGTTATTACCGCCAGGGGTCTCCAATCTTACTTTCAAATCCACACAATTATAGTGTTGATCAACTAGACTCTAAAACAGATTTTACAAAAGAGAGATACTTCAGGTCAGCTCATTAAGTGAAGTATAAATTTAGACGAATTTGACACCAAATATCAACTGAGGCAGCGATCAAAAGCTAAGCTTTCGCTGATTTCATCCTCAAATGCACGTTCCCAACCCCCTTTGAGCGAGCCCATGCCAATGACCAAGAAGAATGCTCATTACTAGAATGAGCACTCCATGTGAATGGGTTATCAAACTCCTCAAGAAGTAGACCTAGACTCATTCTCGCAGGATCGGATGATTTTAAAGCCGAGTACACCATTCATTTTGATTTTCAAGGGACTAATAATTAGGCTTAATTTGAAAATCTCTTGACTAGACTGCTAATCGCAGCGTCACTGAGAGCCCAAAATATATGAGTCATTACCAGCAGCTAACTAGTCTTCAAGCAAATTAAAAGAGTTTATAAAACTAAGGAGTCGACAATGGTAAAGTATTTATCTAAGTTATGAGATGTGGTGAACAAATTTGACAATGTGAACATACAGTAAATTTCTCGATTAGTGCAGAAGTGAATTGGCACGCTCTCCGAGTTAGCTAGTTTTGACTTTGTTATAACCAAATGAACAATCTATATCATAAGACTGTCATACTCGAGTATTGATGAACCTGAGTAAATCCCATCAGCAAGTAGTTCATCGAGTTGAAAGGACCCCATAGAGGTTTATCTAAAACACGGGCAATTACTAAGCCCACCTTTAGAAGCAACTAAACTATGGCTTAAAACCTCTAATTATGTTATTATTAATGGGGATCTTTACAAGAAAATTTTCACTTATCCATACCTAAAATGCTTGACACTTGAAGAAGGAAATTACGTACTTAGATAAATCTATGAAAGGATATGTGGAAACCACTTAAGTGCTCGAAATTTAGCCAATAAAGCTCTACGATAAAGATATTTTGGTCAACCATGAAAGCCGACGCAGATGATTATGCCCAAAGATGCGACAAATGCTAACGTTTCTCATCGGTACCACACCAACCCTCCACTAAACTTTACCTATAGTGAGCCATGGCCATTCGTGTAGTGGGGAACGTATATTTACAGTTTTTATTATTTTTAGAGAATTTGGAGTTGTCGAATAGTTATAGTTGGAGGTCTGCGTGCTTAGTATATATGTACAGACAGTTTTGTATTGTCACGCACGTAGATTTACATGAGATTGGTAGCGCGTTATTTTTGTTACAACTTTAGGGGTGGGAGCGGTTTCCTTACATGGCTCTTGTTCGATGATCTTTGCACGTTCAGGGAGATGGTCCACTCGCTTTGCGGTGGCATGCAGAGTTTGATGTGATTTTATTTTCTACTCACATTGTTTCAGTATATAAGAAAATACTAGATAGACAGATAATCGAGCAGGTCGTTTAGGTCCTGTACAGTGAGGAGTTACTGTCGTCCCTCCCCAACAACTGTCATGAGTGGAAGGACATTTGATACGCACAGATCCCATTGATTTGTTTTAGTGTCGTAGAGTGGTATTTTCCTGATAGAGTGTTACGACAGTTTGGAGGATTTCAGTATATTCCGGTTGACTGTGATATCAAGGACAGACTCCACGATTCGAGCATGAGAGATACGCTAGAGGTTGATTGGTCGGTCGAGTATGCTGTGTACGTTGATCTTTGGATTCACCGATGCAATCATCTGGTTGTACTAGACACTTCAGTCGAACTTACTCTCGAGCCTGCCTATTCAGCCTGATTTCGCACCATCTCCCAAAGATTCGTCGATTATTGGGGAGTTTCTTTGACTTACGTGGTAAGTCTTCTACATCTATATTGTTTTCATTCTCAATCAATAAATTTAATTTCTTATTTTAACTAACTTTTATATCATTTCTTGAAGTGGGACACTTTGCAGGAGATACGAGACACTCCAGGTGTTGACATTTGTGGGCTTGCTGATTTATCCCTCTCGGTTCTAGCAGATGATATGACATGACTTTTGAGAGTTAGACTCGATAGAGGTGGCAACGACGGTGGTAATGCAAACTAAGCACATGGATGACGACGAGGGCAAGGACGACGTACGAGATCTTGACCCTTGTCTAATCATGAGTCATCGCCACCCTTCAGCAACCGGAGGACATTGCAAACCCTTCGACTACATATGGTGAGTCTTCATTTTTCTACATGACTATGTTTGATGGCTTCCCTTAGGTTTTCACTCCGGAAGCTCCTCAGAGAGGAGTTCATCCAGATAGTTTTATGGATAAGAGATTAACACAGGTTGAGTGAGATGATATATCACCAGTGTATCACGTGTCCCCGCTTATTTTCTCCGACTCCCACCAGCAAGATGTAGGCTCCTCCCAAATCACACAGATAGATGATTTAGGGTTAGTTTCTCAGGATGGTTGTACTGATAGTAAAACTGATTTAGGTTTTCGATAGTATATTTGGAGAAGAAGATGACATTAACATTTATTTTCTGTAATATATATATTTCTTTCAATTAATGAAATTTCATATATTAATTTTTTCTGTTAATTATTCTTTACTTAATATTTTCGATTTCTTGGATTTATTGTTTTGTTTTAACATTTAGGTTGTGTTGTACATAAATTTGGTTCTGTTTCGAAAATTAGTTATGAAAAATACTTTGGAGTTTGGAGTTTGGAGTTTGTAAATAGAGTGGGTATGGAATTTGCAGAATTTGGGTTGGTATACTTTGTGAATATGTCGAGTGTTGAAAACTCAACAAAGATGTTACTTGTGGAATAAATTTTACGAGTGTGTTGTTTTAAAAATATGTTTGGCCGTTGGGGTCATTTCCGTACAAACTCACTGTGAGAAAGTCTGAACCATTTGGAACCGGTTAGTGGGTGGTCACCATGTCTATCAGCTGGTCCTTCGAGATCAGCCAATCCGCCGATTGTTATAGCAAAATTGTGAATCCCATGCGATGTTTGGTGGGATCTCTTGGCTTATTTATTTTGGATCCACGCCCTAGATTATTTGAAAGGGGAGGTGTTGTGTGATGTTTGAGGGTAAAGGATTTGATACAGAAGCAGTTGGTCGGAAAGCTCACTGCCATACTTGGGAGGGATGGTGGGCCATCTCAAGTGCCCCTGCGCCTTCGAGGGTGGGTTGGTGGGTTCATTGGACCCCACCCCCCAAGGTTTGTTTAAGTTAAATATGAATGGCTCTTCTTTGCAGGGTACGCGTCGAGCAGGTGCGGGAGGACTCATGTGGGTTGAATTTGGGATTTGGGCCGGGGGATTCATAGCCGGTGCTGGAGTGCCTCATCCTTTCACCGATGAACTTTGGAGGGTACGGGAGGGGATTCGTTTTCTGCTCCGGAAATCCATTCAACTGGTTATTCCTGAGTTGGACTCGATGGAATTAGTGTTACCTTAACTAAAGGGGTGCCCTCATGTCATCGGGATGTCCATATTATAAGAGAGTGTAGGCATCTTCTTTATCATGCAAAAATTCAACAGGTGTTGTTTGTTCCTGGATAGGGAAATACTTGTGCTGATCACTTAGCTCGTGTAGGAGCTAAAAGGGATTTAGGGTTCCATGAGTTCTTGACCCCTCCTCTGGAGGTGTTTACTTGTCTTATTAGAGATACGAGGGAAATGGTTTCCTTTAGGTGTTTGTGGTCATTTCTCACCCTATAACCAAAAAAAAAAAAAACCATAATTAACCAACCAAATTACAACGTTAAACAATATAAATGAGATATAACTCAACAAGCACTTTTACGTTTTCTTCATAGATCTTAAGTACGATTAAAAAAAAAAAAAAGCCTACTTTTATTCGTCTCTTTACTTTGGTGGTCTCCTAATTTGGCTTTGTTAATCAAGTGCATTAGCTCCCTCACCGACACAGCTGAGCTCAAAAGTTTGTACTAACAAAAATAGGCATAACAAATTCTTCAATGCTGTGAAATTCGATACGACAACTTTTCTCTCTTTAGTCATTATTTTGCTGGCAATCCAACATACCGACCTCCATTTTTTCCAAGTTACCATATCTAATCTAAATTATCACTACTTTTTTGAATTCTTCAATACATCTTCACCTGATTTTGTGTGAATGAAAAAGTATAAATTTTTAAAGGAAATTATTTTTGTTTTTGTTTTTTTTGTTTTTTTTTGTTTTTTTTGTTTGCTTGAGAGCAGAGTTACGTTTCTCACCCTACCATTATATGGACCCATCAGGTTTTCAGTCGTCAAACCATTCTTCACCTCGAAAATTACTCCTCTTTAAGGAAACCATCCAATCTGTAAGCAGAATATCTTCAGGTTGCAATGCAATATAATGTTTGGCACCATCTCGTTTTGTACCCAAAAAAAATGCAAGAAAATGTTTTCAAAGGACAAATAACAGCCAATCAAAAACTTAATTGACATATATTTTGCAAGAAAGATGAGTTACATAACAAAGAGAGCTAAAATTACAGTCTCATTGATATACAACATAGAAATGTTAGCATTGAAAATTCAGTCAATAGTAGTATTCACTTAACCCACTTCACAAAATGTTTTTTTTCCCTGTTCTACCCTCCAAGTTCTACACTAAACCCTAAAAAACCATATTCGAGAGAGAGAGAGAGAGAGAGAGAGACTACCCACCTTCCCTTTCCGCAAATCTCATCTCAAGAAAAGAAAACCAAGAACTTCACAAAACCCACATATCAAAATCTCAAATCTCATTTCCATTTCCATCTCCATCTCCATCTCCATGACTCCTAACAAGAAGAAAATAACCCAAAACAGCACAAACAGCAGCAACAATATTCCCTTCTTTGATCAAAACCTTGACAACAAAACCACTAATCTCAGCCGTCAACTTCCTGCCTTCAATAACAAGAGCAGTCCTGGGCTTCCCACAAAACGCCAAAAGCACCAAAATAGTGATCCAAGTGACAAGCGTGGCTGGCACAGCCACAGCCAAGGCAGCAAAAATGGAGAGAACCCCAAAGAGAGCACCTAGCAAAATTGATGCATAGAAAGCAGGTAAAAAAGAGGTGGAAGAGGTTGTGTAGTACCAAGAGAGAATTGATTTGAGAAGGTTCCATGAGAGAGAAAGTAGGATTGAGTAAACCAGGACAAAGAGACACACCCACGTTCTTCTTTTGCTCATTAGGCGAAGTATGAGAGGGTAATTGGTGTTGGGTTGTGTGGGGGTTTGGATTTGGTCTTCTTGAATTTGGGGCTGTTGATCTTGTGTTACCTCCATCTCTCTCTCAATTTCAAGACTTTTCGCCGTTTGAGAGTTGTGGGAATAGTAAACTGATAAATGGGAGGATAATTATTTGGGTGAGGGTTTTCGGTCACGGTCACGCTCAACAGCCGACCGTGTCGCCCAATTTCTGTAGGACCATTTTAGTGCCCGTGCTTGGGTTGAGATTGTCGTTGCAAATGTGACCGTTGTTTGACTTGTGCTTGATTCTAAATCTATTTAAATTTATGTATAATAACCTAAGGTTTTTAGATTCATATTTATAAATATGGTAGTAGAAAGATGTTCATATGATTCATAAATTTGCCAGTAAAAATTAAAATCTTTATTCTATTAAATCATGTTATAGAATAGTTTTCCATTGTGTTCAGGTGAGAAATAAATATTCGATTTTCATTTCTTTTAAACTCTGTTAAATTTTTAACTGCATAACGAATAAAAATTTATAAATTCAAATTAAAAATCTTTATTATCTTAAATTTATTTATCTAATTTAGATATTTGACTCATTAAATATGAAAACGAAGATTATTCTTCATTGCTCAAGCAAGTCATACTAAAAAGGAGAAACCCACATGCAACATTTGGTGCCTTTGTAGACAAAGTAGATAAGTTAAGAAAAGATGTTGCATATTACACAATAAAAAAGAATCTCATTGATTATTGTGTTTTTTTATTTGATTATTGATATTTGAAAATCTGATTAATTTAGTTTAAGTAATTATGAGATTTAATTTAAGAGATAACTCTTTTAATATAATTTCTTTTACTTTTAAAAATTAAATTTAAAATTTTGATCGATAAGGTTTAGTATTATATTATTTAAAGGTTAAATAGTTGAATTATTTTATTATTGTTATAATGATTATCTGTGCACGAATATTTTGAGAAAACGAAACGCGCTGCTAAAAGAGAGTCGGGGTTGATGAGATTTTAGGTGATAGGCCCAAGGATGCCAAGGCTATTGTCTAAAATACAAGGGTGTTCCGCCAGGAAAAAATTCTTGGGATGTGGTTTTTGAGCAATGAAAAGAAACAGAAAGGACATCCCTATTGGTACCAGACCTGACCTAATGGGCCATAGCTTTATGGAAATGGAATTGTCGAGATCGGGATCGAGAGAGAGTTCTTTCCCACTTTTCCTTTAGATTCCTTCGTTTTCACAGCCCCATATTTCTTCCTTAATTACAACTTCCAACCCTCCATCCTTCTCCCTTTTTTTATTTATACCGGGTAAGGTCTTTTGGAAAAGGACTAAAGATAGAGTAGATCAGTCCAAATTTCGGGGTTATTTACGATAACGGTGCACTACAAAATTTATCTAAATAGTATTAATTATTTTCTTCTTAAAATATTGATTTTACATTCTTAGTATGCGAACTCAAATATATATTTTTTAAATTTTAAGGGATTTTTATGAATTTATTTTTTTTATTTGAAAAAAATTAGTTTAAGAAACTAGGAATACGAAACTTGTTTTGTATTCTTGAAGTGCGAAACATGCAGTGCTCTAGCCCACATCCACCTGACCATGCCCTTGCCCCAACCTACATGCAGCACCTACGGTATCCGATTTTAAAGACAGTGTTTCACCTACCAGTATATTTATACCAAATAAAAATAAAGAAAACGCGAAACATCACCAAACCTAGTGGGAGTACCATCACTCATACTCCAGAGTACTAGATGAACAGAAGTACAGACAATTAAACATAGACAATAGAAATACGATAAACCAATAACACAATATTTTGAAACAGAATCATCACGTAATATCAATCAACAAACGTTGAATTACGTAACAAATATACAACAATAACAAACTATTAAGAATTTTACTTTTAAAAAAATGAAGTTAATGACTACAAATTTCAAATTTAATACAAATCAAACGGGAAATGTAAACTAAGTGTCGCAAGGAGGTCGTCAAGCATGGCGTCGCGGCTGACGTCTCACGGAAATACGAGCTAGCCTATCAGATACAAATGGAGATATATTGTATAACGGTGCACCATCATCATCCTCCTCGGGAAATGCAACTGGAGGAACGTCAACTGAGTGTTGAGAACGATGATGTCTTTGCTCATAAACATTAAGTCGTGGCTGCTCATCAATATCATCGGTGCATATCGAAGTCGGAGTGGGGTAGGAAGACAATGGAACTAGCTCTGTCACCTCATCATAATCATCCGCAACACCCGAGATTGAAGGTAGATCAAAGGAGTGTCTGTGCGTGGATGTCGAGGGAGTGGAGTCATGAAATGGCACACGGCCGACATATTGAAGCCCACGCCATGACGCATCTCTGAACTGTCCAAATCTCGGATTCACTCCTTCCTCAGCGAGTAGATCCAACCCCATTAAGTGAATGTTTTCCAGTTCAAAACACTACAAAAGATTAAAAAATAAATAAATATTACATCAAATATAGAAGAATAAATGGGCAGAAGACACAAGATTAACTATAAAACATTACGTAAACTATAAAATATATATTGACTTACGAGATACTCCATTTATGTAGCAGTGGGTCGGTATCTGTGGTGATAATATGGGCAGGAGATGCAATATATAAACGGGTGATCCGACGATACTACCGCATATAGTCAGATGCAGTCCTCGGCTCGTTAAAAGAGTCATCACCCTGCACAATGTGGTATGTCTAGTTATCCCACAGTTGCAAATGTACAGCATGTCTCCTTACCTAATCGCACCCTTGCTTCCCTCATCGATCAGTCCAATATAACTCTTGATGCGTAGGTACTAGTAAAGGAACACGCTGCAGAAGTCCAAACTGTTTTATTACCCTCTGAGGGTAATGATACTCGACTATTTCAAAACAAATCAACGGAATCTCGACACGCCATATATCGCTGTCGACAAGATAATAGGCAGACAACGCCATCAAGTCGGCATACGAATATGGCATCCAAATGAACTGAAAAAATTTATCCTGTTAGTAAAAAATATATAAATTGAATGAGATGTCAATCAAAGAAAATTATACTCACTCATGTATCTCCCATATGATCCAACTGGTTTTTGTACGTTCTAAAAACGAATTAGCATGTATGCACATAATTGCGAGAGACATCCCAGCTATGTACAAATGAAATAATGTCAACACGCCATAAAGTAATTGACAATGAAATTAGGGTTGGAGAACCCTAATTCGGATAATGAAATTAGGGTTGGAGAACCTAACTTAAACAATAGAGAACCCTAATTCGGACAACACAAAACCCCTAAAATAACGTCCATGCATAATATGAAAACAGAGAAGAGAGCAGAGGCAGAATTAGGGTTCAGTACGAATGTTACCTTGGATGATCTTCGCGATTAGAGAAGAAGAGAGGAGTCCGACCTTCGCAGGAGTTGCCACGGCGCAGGGAAGGAGAGACCAGAGACAGAATGCAGAGACAGCAACTAGAATGCGAAATCTATTTTACGTTCTGGGATATACCCGCAGGTTTCGCACTCTATGAGTGCGAAACAAGAATTCCCAAAAAAAAATAAATGGTAAGAAAATAAAACCTAAAAATTCCCAAAAAAAAAACTTGATTTCATACTCTCTGAGTATGAAATCGACATTTTGGGAAGAAAAAAAAATAACGCCATTTGGGTAAATTTTTTTAAAAAGTACACTATTTTGGTAAAACCCCCAAATTTCCCTTCATCAATCGAAATTGAACAAAAACAAAATTTCATAGAATCAAATTATAATTTAAAAATAATTTTAATTCAGTTTGAGTTAAAATTGACTGTTCAGTAATTTAATTATATATCTTGATTTTTAAAATATAATTGAAATCAAAATTAAAATCAAACGGAATTAAATCGGATTCTTTTGATTTTAAATCTGAAACATGAACCATCTTTCTAATTCTGGTTCTTATTTGTTTTGAAATCTTGAATATGCCTAAGATAAGGAGACTGTGTATAAGCTACGAAGCTATCAAGAATTGCTAAATTCAAAACTTTATTGTTTAAAACTTTTTTTTTTTCCTTTTCATTTTATACTTCTTTTTTGGGGTTGGGGTGGTTTAGTGTTGGCGGTGAGGGGACGATTGACTATAATCCCCATTTTGTAAGATGTTCGACGGTCAGATCAATTTTGATTAATCAGAGTGAAATTTCAGATATCGAGGGTTAGGGATAAAAAGGTAAATAGACTATAACTTGGTAAAGCCCACATGGGTCCTCGCCCCATGGGCTTGTTCTATACTCTAGACCCAAGATCATTATTGATCCGGACTAGGCCCAAGTCGACTTGTGATGTCACTTATATATTTATTTATCTAGTTATTTTTTGATAGTGGACAAATTGATATTTGAAACCACAATTTGAATAATCTAATCCGACTTACCATTCAGTCCTTTTTAGTGGGGGTTTTTTCAATATAGTTTTTCAATTCTCAAAATTTGAACTCGTCATTTAGCATATTCATTTTCTGGTATATATTTATAGTGCATAAATTTTAGGAGAATTGAAAGATGAATTTATTTGTCAACCATGAATACCATGTCGTGATACATGAAAACTTCTTAATATTAACATTTTTGTTTTAAAAACATTTTAATACATAAAATTAATTAATATTTACATAAAAATTTTTAAATTATTTACAAAATAATTTATATTTAATAAATTATATATTTAATTATAATTATAATTATAAATTTTATATTATTTATCTTATAATTAATAATTATATATTTGATCATTTTATATTTTTATTATAAAAGATATCTATTCTATTATTTTCATAATTTTTGTCCACATTTTTATTTCCGATATTATCATAAATTGACATTTTCTTGTATCATTTTTTATCCGTTTTTGATTTCTTGTTTTCATTTCTATGCAACCTAGTTCTTAGGGTTGGACTTATACATGAAATAAAAGCAGGAGACTTGCCGATGAACTTTAACTCAACCGATATCATTTTACTTTCCTTACAAGTCTCGAATTAAAAACTCTTTTATGTATTATAAAAAAAAAAAAAGGAGCAGGGGACCTTTTGCCCATAATGTTTCATGCAAAATTGGGTTAGTTTCATTGAATGGCTGACCAATTAAATCTATACGGATCATGCAGCATGGCGGGGAGGACCAGATCCAAGTCTCTTTTTCCCACATCTCATGTCCCAAACCTAGAGTATCCTGCTGAAACATTAATAGAAAACCTCCATAGTTGTTGAGACATTTAAAATTCATATCTTTTTGACAAGATTTTGTTTTAATAATTATTTGACATGCATCAGTTTTCCGACTAAAAAGAAAAAAAAAAAAAAGAAAAGAAAAGGTCTGCATTGAATTCGCACCGATGCTAATTATTATTATAATTCTTTCAAGCTTTTATTAAAAAATTTTAATAATTTTATGAAAAAAATAAAAAAAAAAAACAAATTTGTATAAGATAGAATTCAGATCTTGTTAGACTAATCCTAGATTCATTATATGAATTTAAAATCAAATAAATTAAATGTTTTTGTAATTGTATTTTAATTAATTTAAAAGATTTAAAAATTAAAGTTAAAATTAAGTAAATCAATTCATGTTAATGTAATCCGAGAAAAGTACACAGAGATGTGGCTGCACCGCAGAGTGAACTTTTATTGAATCTCTGTTGTCTGTAATTTGCAAAAGACACCGATCATGATCAATAATATACGTTCAATCCGGTAAAATAAAATATTATATTTTTTAATTAAATTTTAAAATTAAAAATTAAAAATTAAAATCGATAATTAAAATATAATTTTATATATCAATTATAATAATAATAATAAAAAAAAAAAAAAAAAACAGCAATCTTAAACAATCATGCTGCGTTTGGTACCAACCAAATCAACAAACAAACAAGCGGCAATTCAGTCCTCTTCACTTGTCAAACCAACGCTGGGAAAATATTTCTTCCAAGTAAAATTAAGAAATTATGCAAAAACATTTTTCCAAAAACCCTTTATTTATCGTACTGGGTAGTGGGTACAGAATTGAACTCCCAAGTAATTCACAAGAACACAAACTTGTACAATAGTCACGTTAATTACTACCTAGGACTTGGAGAATCAGACCTGGGTGGGGTTTTGCTTATTTTTTTGCAGAATTCCATGAAAAACCATTCAGACTCAAAGAAAATTTCAATCGTACTTTTCTCTCCAAGAATACACAAGAAACAAAACCCAGGAAAACCCAAACACAAAATCTCCAATGAGCTGTCTGGGCCAATGTTGAGCAAGATCTTCCAGTCTTCTCTCAAAGCAAATTCTCCAAAGGCCCATTGAAACGTGAAGACAAACACACCCTTTTGCAAAGAAGCTTTGAAACTCAGAATCCTTGACAAACGACACCATGAAGAGCAAGAAACCGATTGTGAAGAGAAGGAACCCGGCGAAGGAATCAGAGATTTGGATGAGAAGTTGGTCGTGTGGGGTTGAGCCCAGAAGTTTTCTTGCAGTTTCAATGCCATGACCGAGAATGGAGATCTCTTTGAGATAGAACATGATTAAAGAGCCGGAAATTAGAGCAACTAAGGAGTGAAGAAAACAGATAAGGAAGAAGCTTGATGAGGCTGTACCCATTTGGATGTGGGTTTTGAGGAGTGAGCCACCATACAGTCGTCTGCTATTTTGGCTAGGTTGGCGTTCAAGTCAAGAGGAATAAATCTCTCTCTCTCTCTCTCTCTCTCTCTCTCTCTCCTGGCATGTGATGAATTTTTTCCACCTGTGCAAGTGTGAATTATTCTTTATATGAACGGATAAATTGAAAACTACCTAGGAAAATGTGTAAATAATGAAAAATTATGCCATAAAAAATATATTATTATTAGGAAATTAAGAGTGGCAGGTTTTTGCACCCCTTTTTTTCAAAACTCTTTCAAAGAAAATAATACTATTTCCATAAATACTTCAAATAATAATTTTCTCAAGTAAATGTTAAAAATACTATTTTTATTTTTTATTTTGGATATTAATTATTTAGGTATTTTTATTGTCATTTTGGGCAGTGATTTGTTCATAAATAATGAAAACAATATTAAAGTATTGCATAAGTAAAAATGACCACACGGCTAAAGGTTAATATTTTGAGATAAATCATAATTAATAATGAATATTATCATTAATGACTGACATGTAACTGTTTACCAACTTAGATAATTAATCCACGTGTGAATTAAGAATAACTAACGAACAACATTAAAAGTCTTTCCTCAAAAGTATGATAACTTCTACTGATTATAAATGTTATAAATTGTTATTTAGTTCATAATTATCGACCAATTGTGTGTAAATAAATCTTATTTATATTGATACTTAGTTGATTCAATGGGTATTAATATCTTTTAAACTAAATATTGAATTCGAGTATTGTATATGGTGAAAACAGAATAATTTTATCTTTTAAAAGTTAAACTCGATTTAATCGAATTTAACGTATGTAAAAATATATTACTTTTTTGTTGAATTCTCTTTTAAGATATATATTAATTATAGGTCTTTATAATTATTTTTAAAAAAATATATATTAAAAGATCATTAATGATTTTTTTTCCTCTAAAGAGAAAAAAACTGATTTATGATCGATCAATCAAGTCACACAAGAACTTATGATCAAATTAATCTAGCCAATAATTGAAAAAATAAGAAGAAAACTTAGTAAAAAGTGTCAATTTTGGCATGATAATCATCATAATCTATTTTCCCCAAATACCTTGAACACTTGGTAATCTTTCTATTTTTATTATAAATTATATAAATGTTGGCAAAAATCTTAATTATAGTAATAAAATTAAATAATCATTATTTTGCGATGATCTCTAAACTATTTTCTAATTAAAGTGATTTGGTCGGTCACATCAACATCATATAAAATAATAAAACTTCTTTAGCCGAAAAGATTTTGAAATAAGGATAAGGAGTCGTAGTTATCAAAATCTTTTGATCGACATATAATTTGATAATTATTTTTATTTTTAACATGATAATTAAGATTTTTCGGGAAAAATGAATGAATGGCTATCTTTAATGAAAAAAAAAACATTAAAAAAATTCTTAAAATTGTTTAGCCCATTTAATTCTAATTAAATTTTGGAAAAATAAAAAAGAAAGTTTAGCACCAACCAACTTTTTACGCAAAGGTACCAGCGGGGAGAGGGGTGTATTTTGGGTGGGGTAATTGGGAATTTGGTGTTGAGGAATTTCGGATTTGGGAATTGGGAATTTGTGGGGACCCCTTCATTCATGAATCCGAGGGGCGGGTCAGAGTCACGGATTTCGATCGTCGTCAAACCTCGTGCTTGGTCTTCCTAGGGAAGTGTGCTTTTTGTTGTTCATTCCGTCTGATCAACTGTCATTTGCCACGTCGCTTGTTTAAACCACCGTTATCCAAAATAATAATTTTGTTACATCGACCCTCCTAAAAACTAAAATTAGTTAAATTGAAATTATATGATTTTAAAATAATGAAAATAAAAGCAAATTACATTTGCCAAACTCCAGATTAAAATTATTTTACTAATGATCTCAAATTAAGAAAAATTATTATTTTTCTTCATAAAGATGACCATGCTTTCCACAAAACCTACTCTAATATCTTCCTCTCTCTCTCTCTCTCTCTCTCTCTCATCCCTCCCATTGTTTTATGGCTTTGAAACTTTTTGAATATTTTTAATAATTTTTTTAATAACTTTTGAGCATTCTCTAATATTTTAAATATAATCTATTATGCATCTTTTTTCTTCTTCGTTATTATTAATGTTTTTTAATATAAAATATCATTATTTATGTATTAAATCTAATTAAATTTAATTAATTAAAAAATAAATCTCTTCCATCATCTCTTTTCGGCACGTACAAGACTTAAACCTGACATTTTGTTTAAATACAATCGTGTCCTTCTAAGTGCTGGTTTCATTATTGGTAATATTTTTCTCCCCCGAAGCTCCTTTGCCCTTACTGGGTATGTGTGAGGTTAATAAAATAATCCCTCTTAAGAATAAAATAAAGAGGCCTAGTGATGGATTGCCTGTGGGCCGATTTCTTTCGAGAAAAGTAAAATTATTGAAAGAGAAGAGTGCGGAAGTAAAGTAAATCAACTTTTAGTTATTTTAATAAAATATAATATTAGATTTTATAATTAAAGTTTTGAGTTTGATTCGAAATTTGAGTATGAAATAAATTATATTAGGAGAATAATTTTTTTTTTAAATTTTATTATAAGTTTTGAATCGGATTAGTTGGAGTATGATTCTAAATTCTAATTAGTATAATATAAAAAGAAAAAAGATTATAGTTGAGTAGGGAAATGTAAATGTGTCCTTAGTATATGATTTGTGTGGAAACTTGCCTATCCTGGACACAGAGCACATGCAAATAGCAAAGCTCCTTTAGATCTAGATGACTAGAGTAGGGAAGCTTTTTAAAGCATCAAGCTCGTCTTCAAGCACTCGCAAGACATCTACTCTACATACCATAACAACCCACGGAATTTCTTTTCCACTAACAACAAGTTGCATAAGCTTATATAAATTAGCGAAATACAAGATATCACGGGCGAAAGGACAGAAAGTATATTGAAGAAACAATAGATTTTTAGGACAAATGTTGAAGTGCCACCAAAGAAGATATAAATTAAAATTTTATTCTTAAAATTTCATTAATGAGTAACATGCACTATTTTTTTGTACCGGATCAACTGATATTCAGATGCGTAATCTGATTAATCCGATTAAATATTATCAGATTCAATTTATGAGAAACTCTTTCAACATAATATTTTTTATTTCTAAATTTTGAATTTAAGACTCGATTAATCTACACCCCATAGTTTTATTCCATTTCCTTTAGTTTTCTCACAATCAAATCCATGAGGAATTTCCATATATGGTTCTTCTTTTAAATCTTCATGTAGGAAAGTATCCTTGACATCTAACTGTAACATATCCCAATCAAGGTTACCTGCACATGACAACAGAATTCTAATAGTATTCATTTTTACAATTGGTGTAAAGGTCTCTTGATAGTCCACTTCATAGGTTTGAGAGAATCGTTTCGCCACTAGTCGAGTTTTGTACCTTTCTATTGTTTCATCAGTCTTGTGTTTAACAGTGAACACCAATTTGTATCCAACTGGTTTCTTTTCCAATGGTAGAGGAATAAGTTCCCACGTTTCATTTTTTGTCAAGGCCTTCATCTCATCAACTATAGCTTCTTTCCATTTGGGATCCTTCTATGCTTCTTGCCAACCCTGTGGAATAGAGACAGAAGACATGGACGATACAAAGGCTCTATAGGAAGGAGACTCACAACATGAATCTTGAGTTACTGAATTCAAAGGAGGCGTTTGACTAGGTAAAACATACTCAATGGCTTTATCTGCTTTGTCCCTGCGTGTATAAGTCCTCAAATCTGCCCTATCTACTCTCCCAACACGAGGTTGTTTATCATTTTCATCATTGTCACTAATGATTGGATTAGAAAAATGTATTGGTGCAAGAGATATCGCATCTTCTTTTTTATCCTCCCCCTGAACAGGTGATTGGGGTGAAGGGAAGTAAGACTCAAATTCTCGAAAAGTAGCATCCATACTCACAAGATATTTCTACTTGGAGGATGATAACACTTATAACCCTTTTGACTGGATGAGTACCCAACAAACACACACTTAAGGGCCCTAGGATCTAATTCCCCCACATTCCTCTTATGGACAAAGCATACACATCCAAAAACCTTAGGAGGAACAGTATAGGGATTGATATCCTGCAGACCTTCTAAAGGATTTTTAAAATTCAGTATCCTTAAGGGCATTCTATTAATAAATAAGGTATGCAGCTGAAAGCACTGCATCCCCCCCAATAGATTTTTTGAACATTCATAGTTGATATGAGAGATCTAGCCACTTCTAATAAATGTCTATTCTTCCTTCAAAGACTCCATTTTGTGTAGTTGTATAAACACAACTAGTTTGATGCAATAGACCATGGGAATCGAGATAGACTCAAAAGGCACTGTTCATATATTCCATACCATTGTCAGTTCTCAAAACTTGAACCTTAACATTAAATTTTGTACAAATCATGTTATGAAATGATTAAAAACAAGTAAAAACTTCATTCTTTGCTTTCATCAAATAAACCTATGTCATTCTAATACAACAATCAATAAAGGTAACAAATCATCTATAACCTGACAATGAAACAGTTCGTGTGGGGTCCCATACATCAGAACGAATTGTCATGAAAGGAACTGTACTTTTAATATTAACTGAAGGATAAGAAGTCCTTGTATGTTTAGTATACTTACAAGCATCACAAACTAATGAATCCAAATTGCATTGCTTAGACAAACTAGGAAATAATTTCTCCAAAATAGAAAAAGATGGGTGCCCTAATCATCTATCACTGAATTAATTGTTGATTAGTAGATATTGAATCTCCTAATAAGGCTTGATTTTGAACACAAATCAAATGGTTATTACTTTTCTCTAGCAGATATAAGCCATCTTGCTCTCTACCATAGCCAATCGTTTTCCCTATTTTCAGTTCTTGAAAGAAACAATGAGAAGGACAGAATTCAGTTTTACAGTTGAACTCTTTTGTGAGTTTACTAATAGATAAAAGATTATTTGGAAAACTTGGAATATGAAGGACTGAAGGCAATTTGAGAGAGGAACTACAATTAATAGAACCTTTTTCCAGAAATAGAAGATAAAGACCCGTCTGCAATACGGACTTTATCAGAACACGGAGAGTAGGTTAGAAAATTATTGGAGCCGCCAGTCATGTGATTTGATTCTCCAGAATCTATGATTCAAGGATTATTATTTTTTATTGAGTAATTCATGAGAAACAAAGTACCTGAATTGGTAAAATTGGAAGAAGTAGAAGTAGTAGTGGTTGAGTGAGAATCTAACTAGGACAAAAAACGCCTTCAGGTTTGTCCCTCTTCGTTGGAAAAGCCTCCATTGGTGATCTTGCTAGACGTCGATGTTTCAACAGTTTCAGACATGTTTGCCTGTGGTCTTGGGGACCTTGTATACTTTCCTCCTTGGCTCTTATTTGGTCAACCATGAAGCTTCCAGCACCAGTCTTTAGTGTGCCTAGGTTTTCCACAATAATCATACTTCAATTGATCTTTATTTGATGTGCTTGAATTACCAATTTTCGTTTGTACATGAGTAGTCTTAGACACCAGGCCAACTTTCTCTACTGAAACTGTGTGTATCATAGCACTCCTTCTGCTTTCCTCTTGTTGTACATAGGAATATGTTTGCCTTAATGATGGCAAAGGGTCCTTACCAAGTACTTGAACCCTTATTTGATCATATTCCATATTCAACCTAGCAAGGAAATCATATATGCACTCCTTTTCTACTAATTTCTGAAATTTGGTCGCATCTTCAGAGCAAACAGCTTGAAAATCTTGGTAGTAATCAAGTTCTTGCCATAAACCACTCAATTCAGCTAAATATTGAGCAATAGTAATCTCACATTGTTTAGTTCCATATACCTTATTCTGCAATTCATAGATTTGAGTATCGTTGTCCACCTGAGAATAGGTTAAAGATATTGCATTCTAAATTTTATGAACAGTACAACAAATAACCTTTAGAAATATGGGATTGGATGGAATTTATAAGCCATGACATAACAAGTAAGTTTTCAGCGTCCCATTGGTTATAGGTTGAATATGTAATTGCTGGCTTTGGTTTTTCCCCTTAACATAGCCCTTCAAGCCACGTGGTTGGATGAACAATAAACACGACCTTGACCAAGAAAGGTAATTTGTACTATCCAGCTTTATAGGACTGATTTGCAAAGAGGGATTATCACCTAAGAGACCAACCTTGTTTTTAACAACAGATCTTTTTTCATCCGCCATACTCGAAGGAAAAGGCAGAAAAAGAGGCGTCTGTTATTAAGACGCTTCTGCAGATTGAGATAACAATGGCCTAAACCCTTGAGAATTCTATTTGCTAAAGGCAGTCAGGCTCTGATACCTTTGGTTATTCGTTTAACCACTTGGAATATAGGATCTTTGACCGGTAAGTTGTGAGAGATTGGAGAAACAATGGATAGACGAAAAATTCACATCATGTGTTTTCAAGAAACTAAGTGGGTCGGGGAGAAAGCTAGAGTAATAGAACCGTATGATTATAAACTTTGATACATAGGAAGAGATAGGAGTAAGAATCGGGTAGGAATAATTGTACATATAACTCTATTAAAGAATGTGATAGAGATAAGAAGGAAAAAAGATAGAATTATACTTGTCAAGTTAGTACATGAGGAAAATATAGTTAATATAGTTAGTGTGTATGCGCCCCAAATAGGTGTAAATGCAATTTGTAACAAACGATTTTGGGAAGATTTAGATAAATTTATACAAATCATTCTAGTAGTGAGAAGCTATTTATTGGAGGAGACTTAAATGGACATGTAGGAGCAAGGAACGAAGGATTGAAACCGTCCATGGTAACTTTGGATTCGGTAGTAGGAATGAGGCAGGTGATACCATTTTAGAATTTATCACAGAATTCGATCTAATAGTTGTAAACACAACTTTTAAAAAAAGAGAAACGCACTTAGTTACATATAAAAGTGGATTTAATACTAACTAAATAGATTTCTTTCTCACTAGAAGATATGATAAAATGACTTGTAAAGATTGTAAGGTTATTCCGGGGGAAAGTGTGACAACTCAACATAGACTTCTAGTTTTAGATATGCGCGTGTCTAAAAGGCGAAAGAAGTACCGCCCATTTGTAGAGTCAAGAATTAAGTGGTGGAATTTGAAGGGAGAAAAGATAACGGTTTTTAGAGATAAATTACTTTAAATGGCAAATTGGTCTACTAATAATGATTCGAAAACAATGTGGAAAGAGATATCGACTAACATTATGAGTGTTGGTAAGGAGTTTCTTGGTGTATTTAAGGGTCAGGCCCCAATAGGCAAAGAATTATGATGGTGGAACGAAAAAATTCAAACGGCTATCCGTACACAACGAGAATGTTATAGGAATCTTCGAGGCAGTAGTAGTAATGAAGCATATGACAAATACAAAAACGCAAAAAAAAGATGTGAAAAAGATTATCCATGAGTCAAAGAGTAAGGTGTATAATGAACTATACAAGACATTGGAGACTAAAGAAGAAGAGAGAGAGATCTACAGAATTGCTAAGCTAAGGGAAAAAAGGGTAAAGATCTAAATGGTATTAGATGTATTAAGAGTGAAACTAATAGTATAGTTGTAAAGGATGAACATATAAGAAGACGTTGGTGTGATTATTTTTATAATCTTTTTAATGTTAAGAGTACAACGGATATAGAAAATATCGAGATGTCTGTAGACGAAATTAATAGATATTTTAAACATAAAATTCGCTCTCATGAAGTGAAAGAGGCTCTGAAGAGGAAGAAAAATAATAAAACAGTAGGACTAGATGACATTCCTATAGAAGTATGGAAATGTTTGGGTAAATTTGGTGTAAAAGTATTAACTGATATTTTCAATAAAATTTGACAAACTAAGAGAATGCCCCAAATATGGAGAAAGAGTATTATTGTACCACTATATAAGAATAAATGAGATATACAGGATTATTCCAACTATAGATCAATTAAACTTATGAATCATATTATGAAATTATAGATTAAGATTGGAGATAACTGTATTTCAAAATCAATTTAGATTTATACTAGAAAGATTTACCACGAAAACAATCCACTTGTTAAGACATTTGATGGAGACATATAGAGCATAAAAGAGAGACCTACACATTATATTCATTGATTTAGAAAAAGCATATGATAGAATTCCTAGACAATTATTGTGGTGGATATTGATGAAAAAAGGGATATCTTTGAAATATATTAATCTCATTAAAGATATGTGTGAGGGAGTTACAACCAGCGTTAGAACTTGCGGGGGTTTGAGCGATAGTTTTCCCATTAACATTGGACTCCATCAAGATTCGGCATTAAATCCCCTCCTTTTTGCAATAGTGATAGACAAAATTATAAAAAATATCCAAAATGAAATACCATGGTATATATTTTTTGCAGATGATATAGCGATAGTTGATAAAACTAGAGATAGTGTTAGTGCTAAACTAAAATTATGAAGACTCACACTAAAATCTAGAGGGTTTAGATTGAGTCGATCGAAAAGTGAATATATGTGATGTAGGTTTAGCGATAATTATAAGAATGATGAAAAAATGATTAGATTAGATGGGTAAGATGTCTAAAAAAATGACCGATTTAGATATCTAAACTCTATTATTCAAAATGATGGCAATATAGATGGAGAGGTGAACCATAAAATTCAATTGAGTTGGATGAAATGGAGAAAGGCATTCAGAATTTTTTGCGATCGGACGATGCCATTACACTTGAAGGGAAAGTTATATAAAACCACGGTTAGATCTACACTATTGTATGGTACTGAGTGTTGAGCTATTAAACAACAACAAGAACAAAAGATGGCTGTAACAGAAATGAGAATGTTTAGGTGGATGTGTGAAAAAACTAGAAAAGATAAAATTAGAAATGAAGAAATTCGTAACAAGTTGAGAGTTAGTTCTATTGTGGATAAGATACGATAGTATCGTTTGATGTGGTTCGGATATATGTAAAGAAAAGCTAAAAATGCACCAATTAGGAGAATAGAGAATTTAATTATATAAGATTTAGTAAAACGTAGAGATAGATCATTGAAAACTTAGATGCAAATTATCCGTAAAGACATGGAGGTTAAAGGTTTAGAAGAAGAAATGGTTTTAGATAGGAATGGATAGCGTAATAGAATCCGCACAAATTAAATCAATATATTTATGATATGTATCTATTAACTTTTATTTATTTTTATTTTATTTTTCTCTTATTTTATTTTCTTTATTTTATTTTTCTTTTTATTTATTTATATTTATATATATTTTATTCTTGTTTTTCTCTTTTTTTCTATTTTATATAAATTTATCTCTCAAATGATCGACCCCAAATTTTGGGAATAAGACTCGGTTTGTTGTTGTACTTTCACTTGCTCATCCTATGAATTACATGTTTATTTATACAATATTTCTAAAATAGGAAATATGAAATAAAGGCAAAAAATAAGACTAAAAATAAGAAACTAAATATACAACCATAATTTAAGTTATTTATAATTTTATATCATATAATTTAGTAGATCACTAATTTTAGTAATTTATAATTTTACATCCTATAATTTAGAAAATTCTACTGCTGCCAAGAGCTTTTGCTTATAGAGTTCATTGCTTTCCGAGGCCACCACTCGCCTCTCACCATGAGAGGCGGAAGGCAGCTGATCCTAGAGCCAGAATCGCTTGAAGCTATTAAACTCGTTAAAAATTTATACTTAGAATGGCATGCACATTGTGAATGATATTAGAAAGTCAATGGATCTTGGATGGTCCTTGAGGGTGATTAATGCATTGAGAGAAGGAAATACATGTGCAGAAGACTGTATGGCTAAACTTGGGGCTTATCAGCTTAAAAGCATGGTTGTTTTGGAACAGGCACCTCATGGGTTAGGAAGGCTTTTGTTAGCAGATTGCATGGGCATCATCTTACATAGGCGTTAGGCCTCGTTCCTCTCTTATAAACCACCAAAAAAAAACATTGAACAAGAAGGTAAAATTGACTACATATTACCCAACCTAGACTTCATATATTTAATGGGATGCTTTAAACACCAGATGAATCTTTTGAAGAATAGAAAAATAGAACCACGAAAAGGCTCGCCTCTTCTTTTGCTTGGCACTCAAAAATATCCTTTCACAGTAATCCGCCGCACAATGCAGTTGTGAGCACAGGTCTGGTTTCGTTTAGGGTATGGGACAAAAAAGAGAAGACAATGGAGACAAGATAGAATAAAAGCAGCAAGACAAAGATTTTGAAACTGTATTCGGACAAAGTTAAAACAAGGGACGGTTAAACAATACTAAGTAGAAAAAAATCAACCATTGACAGTTAAACAAGGAAATAGAGAACATGGTACATCACTCGAGCTGAATCCATGGCCGCATGGACTAAAAAACATCAGCAAGGAAATTTCAGTGGCACTCTAGCGACAGTTTAACAAGTTTGTGGTGATTTAAACCAGTTTCAACGATGATCTGATGGTGATAGGAAAGAAATTTCAGTGGCACTTTCATCTTTTGAGAAATCGGTTGCAGATAAAATACTTTTGAGACCCCTGTAATTTTCCTGTGTTGAGTTTGGCAAAATTTTATCTGTTTGATGATCTGATGGTGGTTGATTCTTTATACATTCTGTTTCAGCAGTGTAGCCCGTGCTTCTCTTTCTCATTCTATATTGCACATGTATGCCTCAACTTGCCAACATGATTTTTGATAGAAAGTTTTCAACAATTCATATAAATACTAATTGACCTCGTAACGACGTCTCAGGGTCTATAAATTAGAAAATCAAGTTTAAGAAAGGAGCATGCTTCAGATTCAACATAGAACTCAACAAACGACCATATTTGTACGGAAACAGGCTTTGGCAAAATGATTCCAACCAATAGAAAAACCATTGACAAATGAATCAACTTAAATACCTTCATGTTTGGGGACGGCACCTTGCCTTGCTCCATTTGAGGTTGTTCTAGTGATGCACAGCAATGTCTTTTCCTCTTCAGAGGTTTGTGCTGATTCAATAGGAACATGCCAATCGCCTAGCTCCGATTCTTGGAAACACTTTGGTCATGGTCAGCCAACTACAGTTACAATTTTTTTTTTTGCAGACCCCTTTGTTTTTGCTCATCAAAATGTTCATATAGGTTCAAATGTGGAATCAAGAGAACACGAACCAGGATCACAACTGAACAAGGAGGTGGCATGTGAAAACCCGGGTTGCATTCATCAAAACTGAAATGCACCTTCACTTGAGAGGAAAAAGGGATATACAGTCAGAAAGCAAACTCATTGGATCAATGCATATCTAAGTCATTTAGTTCTAACATGTTTGTGGTGAAACTCATAAAAGCTTCAGCACTTTCTGGCTTGTCAGAGATGATCGGAGAAATATGAATTATGTGAATTTTTAATGGAAAAACCAAAGAATGTCGGTCATAAACAAGTTCAGACAGATTGTCCTAATCTATTTAACCTTTTACTAAGAAACCTTGAACTCACTTCATTAGGTGAAGTTGGAGAAAGAAATACCTGAATCTGCATTTAGCAAGCTATATGTTGTCAATTACTAGGCTACATAAAGGGATTCCCAGAGAGGAAGCCAAACCGGCCCATTAAGTGTAGCTAAGCTAGTCTGCGCCAGGGAAAGCTGGGTGCAGGTTTTGATTTTACTCACATGGTGCCTTTCCTTCCACTTGGGGAAGAAATTTCCCAATACTTGAAAATTGTGATCTCTTATCTCATCAATGGCTTCTACCAAGCATTTAAACTTCAAAGCTGCACATAACCCGTACCTAAAGAACAAGTTATTGTACATCGCAATTCAAATGCACAATTACACCATAATGAAGTTTCATCATTTCAAAAAATGTCATTGACTGCTACCCCTCATTTGATCCAGTGGGTGTTGCATATGATGTGTGCTACTTCTGGATCAATGACTTATTTACTGGTTCATCCATCTTCTGCCCAGTTATACGCTTGTTGTGTGATACAATGAGAAGCCATTTCTCTGGGGGAAGCTTCTGTCATATTCCATTAACAACAATATTGATATAATTCCAAACACAAGAGATAGCATCAAAATCCGGAATAAACAAAGCAGTGAATATGATTCTTTTATCAAGCTATCAAATACTTGCCCTAGATGATCTAAACCGTCTTTGGCTGAGGTGACCCTCATTTGCTCCATCTATTACTGCTTCATAAGGTCCGAAGTAATCCAGCCATCTTTGAAAACAATAACTTTCATTCACAGTTCATCAGAGTCACACGCTCGATAACATAAAAAAGGCATTAGTATACAGTGTTCATCCTTGAAATTTCAAAACACTTGAAAGCTTATAAAAGCAGCTGATTCTGCAAACTTCTGTTTCCACAGGATCAGCATCGATCGTGGCCAATTTGTTCCAACAGCAATTGCATGAGCCATCAAGTCCAACACGTGTGCGCGAAACAGTCCATTTCCTTTACATAGTCCACGCTACCTTCCACCGCCATTTTCTATTGCTTCCTTTATTAATCTTTGATTCCATTTTCTTTTTCCAATTCTGGAAGCAGTGTTGCTGCTAAACCAATTCTCAATCAAATTTGCAGTTGAAGGCAAGACCCTTCTCACACTGGTTCTAAGTTTATGCAACAAATAATATACCTTGTCACTTTCACCTAATTCTACACTTTACCAAATAGTTGACCTTGCCTCCAATTCCAGCTCCTCTGGATGAACGCCATTCTCTAACATGTGTTGTTCAACAAGGAATACTTTTTCAACATTATGATTGCTGCAAAATGCAGATCGAGAAGGACCAAAAGACCTCAACCTTGGGTTTTTGTCGAATTTCTTCATTTGCTTTACCATCATTCTACCCACAGCTGTCAAGGTAGCTTCCTTCTTAGGGACATTTTCGGAGCGCATTCTGACATAAGTTTCAAATCCCCTATGCAGTGCATACTGTTTAACATCTTCGGTGACAACAATCCTTTCATCTTTTTGATTACCTTTAGCATCACTTAAGTTTCCCGCACCATCAACATTGTGCCCTGGCTTTTCAATGTCATCAGAGTAAAGGGGCAATGTCGCTTCTTCATTACTCTCAAAATTTTCTCCATGATCTGAAATTTGATTATTGGACACCATGCCACCAACATCTTCATTTCCTTCACCTTCACTCAAATCATTGGAACCTTCACCCGATATCTCATTAGCCAAGCCCAACGTATTCGGACAACAGTTACCGCTCCCTCTCTTCGCTGGTTTTACAACACCAACAGCTGCTGAAGCAAAAAAGTACAAAAATGCCCTATAGTGATGTTGCCCTATCTTAATGCTGTCTCTCCTAGCCGAATCATACAAAGCTATTGCACCCGTCACAGTCCAACAACACACATCCAACACTATTCTTAACTGAACTCCTGGGTCATCTGTCTTGTTTTTTTTTTTTTTCTTCCCCAACCTTTTTCTTCCATCTCCTCTACCACCTTCTTCTTATCCTCTTTGTTAATTTTTTTCTCCATTATTTCTTTAATTGCAGCCCCATTAACACTTCCCCCAGTTTCTCATCGAACCGCCGTTCGTTGAAGAAACAACAGAACCCATTCCATCCCTTCTAGAGTGTATTCTTTTCCATGTCTCTTTCTGAATAAACCTATTTTCACTCCTTTCCACAATTGCAGAACTACTGATTCTCTTAGATTTTCTCTCAGACTCATCAAAACCCATTTCATTTTCCTAAAATCCAATGTTTTCCTTAACCTCTCACAACTATCTTTTTTCCTAGTTTTTCCGTAAAACCCATCAATTTCAGACCCCCAAATCGGAAAACACATATCCAATTTCTTCTAAATTTCGCATTAATGTGACTAGTGTTCGCTCTAGGTGTAAATTTTGGGTGAAAAGCGTGTGTGGAATATGAGAAAGCAAGAAAAGGAGATAAAGAGAAGAAATTTAGAAGTGTTGAGGGCCGATGTGTACTTCCAGAGAGTGATTGAGGAGGTATTTTTGCCGAATTTGTCCCATTTGACGAAACTGGGTTAACCAAAGTGCAGGGTCCCGATCACTTTGGTCCCACTACGGATGTTCTCAAAAAGAAAACAAAGAAAAGAAAAAAGAAAAAAGAAAAAAAGGGATCATTAAAAAAAAAAAAAATCGTCTTCTTTTTTCTTGAGTCACACTTTCCGCAAAACAATTTAATTAATTTAACTAAATTAATTATTGGATCCGTTCCATTAAGCAACGAATGACCTCTCTTGAGTCTTTTTTTTTTTTTTTTATTCCCAAACAACAGTGTCAAATCCTGGAACTTGCTAGGGATGCTACTACTCTATAATCTCCTTAAGAGTCACCACTGTAAGGATGGGCTGCTGTGGTTCTCCCTGGGTTGGCCAAACACAATGCACAAGGCATCGCGTAAAACTGACAAGATAAACAAGATAATTAATGCAATTGACCGCTATTAGTGGTAGTCTTACATGCCTGAATACCCCAATGTTGAATGCCCATATGTTGAGATAATACAGGTGCGGATCATCCTTTATCCAACTTTTTTTTTTTTTTTTTTTTTGGTATCATGACTTGAATATCGTTTGGTATTCAAGATTTTACTCCGATTAATTTGGATCGATCGCTACAGTAACTCTTTTTCGGAGAACGGGTCTCCCAACGAAAAATGCTCTATATATACGAGGGCTCGATACTCCCACCAGGAGTCGAAACTCAATCATATTTAAAAAAATTCAACCTCACATTCAATTGAATCAAGCCAGGTTGATTCCTTTATCCAACTTAAGAAGACATATTTGAACCCAAAAGAACAAAACCATGATACCCAGCAGACCAGCTTGGGATATTGCACTTTATGAATATGATCGGTTCTAGAATTGGATTTGCCGGAAGAGTCTCCTGATTTGTTTCTTACAGATTTTAAAAGTTTGGTTTCTTACAAATTACAAAAAAATATTTTTTTGGGTGGGGGAGAAAGATATTCGTCTCCTTTAAAGATGTGTGGTGATGACTATTTCTTAATGTATTTAAAGAAAGCATAATCTTAAAATTTTTAAAAATTAACTCATTAATTCATCTGTTATTTAAAATAATTTTTTTTTAAAATTTTTTTATGAACTTACACCTTGTAAATTTTTTTAAAAAATTATAAGTTAAAAGAATTGAAAAGATATTCGAGAATTATTGGTCAGCATTTTTGTGTTAGAACTTGCTTTTCCTTGTCCAAGAATTTCTCTTCCTTGAGATTTTGTGAATCCATCTTTCCATCTAATATATTTTCTTTTATATCAATATGTGTGTGTGTGAGTGTTATTAACCTACTTGAACATCATTCTCAGCAAAAAGAAAAAGGAACAGCTGCTTAACCCGCAGCAGCCTCACTAGAGGAAATGCATAGGAGATGGCTAACGTTACACGAAATGCCAATGCAAAATAAGGTTTAGACCAAACGTTGGCTAGAGTTGGCATAATCAACTTATTGTGTTTGAAATGATAGAAGAATGAAGTTGGCATCTAATGAAACTTAAACCTTGATTGTATTATTAACGAGACAATAGCAGCCCCGTGGGCCCAAGAGGATCACCCGAACGGATGTATGTCTTATCAACTACAACAGGATGAAGAGGCTAACATACTTTCAAAGGAAAGAAGAACCCAAGGAACATATAACTAAATCAAAACCTCCATCTTAACTGATGTTTCGCAATAGAACAATTGAACAACTCTCTTCCAGTAGAGATCTCTCCAATAAACAAAGTTGCATATGAAAGCATGTTTCACAAAGATATCAAGAAATGTCTTAATCCTTGGGCCTTTCTAGCTAGAACAGAAGAAAATACTTTACTTCATACATTCCTATCCAACAGAAAGTTTGATCTGCAGGAGCCACCGCAAAAGTGTCATAAAGGCATTGAGATCCCTGCATAAAATTGAGAAGAGAAGTGTTAATTATTGATGTAGAGCAAAATATTCTAAATGTAGCTCCATACACTAAGAATGGACAATTGAGAAACAATTACTAAGAAATCATTCATACACATGCAGAACCAATTAGAACAATCATCTCGTGAATTATATAGAAGGTTGCAATGATTAGGATTAATCAGATTATATTTTACTCGTGTATTAGAATAGTCCCACCACAACTTTCCAAAGTTCAGCAAAGGTGCACCTTTTTGTTTTGTTTGGGCCAAAGTCAAGGATCTTGCACTTATTACTTCAAAATCATCTGGGAACTTATCATAAATCCCACGAACCTCCCTTGCAAAGTAAATCTAGACTATCATCTACAAGAATCATCAATGGACATTACTTCTGTCTGTATCTATTCAAGCTGCTTGAAGTGATTCCTCTAGCAATGATTAGTATCTTGCAGTATTACGTAAGAAGAGATCAGCGGTATAAAAGGAATTCCTCTAAGAATTAAGGAAACAAGAGAAAAAAGGATAGCAATTCTTATGTTTTGGCAAGGCCAATGATGGAGCTCTGAGTTCAACAAATGATGTGGAGAACTAAATCAATGCAGACTCTAGAAACCAGATAGAAACTTACAGCATGGATACATTAACTTCATCAGCCTTGCAGACACTTGAAAAAGAGGGGAAAAAAAAGTCATGCTAATCAACTGGAAAAGAAAATAAGGGCAGTACATCCTTGGGAACTATAAAGAGATATAACCACCTAAATCATCCAAATCAATCCAAATGAACATCAAACAATGATGAACAAGAAAAATTTAAACATCTCAAAAAAAATACTAATCCAAACAAGAAATTATTATTATTATTATTTCCATATGCTAGAGTTGAGAAAAGAGAGACTGATGTCCCCCATAAGCCTATGTGAGTGTCCTCACACATAGCCAAATACAACAGTGTAAACAGTGGACATAGACCGCCTCACCGGCCTAAGCGAGTCTTCGCATCAAAAACAACTTGGCTTCAAATCGTCCTACCAACATGGGGTGAGGCAGATCTTACTTCAGGGTTTACACTCATGTATGTTGCCTACATGTAGGAATACTCGCACAAGTTTGATCCAAATGCTGCTTAAGTAGTCAAACTCCTCTTACACACCAAGCATGAATGCCTAATTGAAATGAAACTATTACCTCAGGAACTTATAAACATAACCAGTAATGATTACATAAAAACAGTTTTAAAAACCATTAATGGATAAACAAGCCAAGACGTCATTAGGTTTATCAATTTTTTTCAACCTATAACATCCCTAAACAATTAAAACCTGAAAATTTTAACTTGTAAGGATTAGAAGTCAAATTTAAGGTGACAACTAGCTTAAATGAAAATTAGGCCTCTGTTCAAAATGAATATTTAACATTGAAGGAAATGACAATGATAGTGAATCCATTACCTTGAGGCACGACACCCCATGTTTGAGACTCAGTAGTCAGTAACGAAGTCAATCGAGCTGAAGCCGTCGCGCTATGCAAAGGCATCATCGACTCCAAACAGCTCAACTCCACCGGTAATCTGTAGAGAGATAGAGTAAGACCTAAAGATTCGAGCTTTGAAGATTTTCAGAAAAACGAATTCGCAACAGAAGCATACCGTGAAATGCGAGAAATGCGCTTCGCAGAGGGGTGAGAAATGGATGATGAGAGAGAAAAGGTTGTAGGAGATAGAGAGGACTTGCTCGTTTTGAGAAAGAGACCTTGTAATCGATAAGATAATCCGCGGACGCATTTTAACGACGCCATTTATGAGTGCTCTCTCGCTCCCCCTCCTTCTCCCTCTCCCTCCCTCTCCCTCTCCCTCTCGATAGGGTTTTTGCATCCGATATCTCTAGAAAATCGAAGGGTTTTTAATCGTCGAAGATCTAAACGGTGTCGTTTCTCTTTTCTTCATCTTCATTTTTTTTTAATTTTTTAAAGGAAAAAGTTCAATTTTCCCCCGAACATTTGGCAGAAAACAAATAGGTTCCGAACATTTTATTCTATTTTTTTATGGCAACAGATCTGCTCGATTTAAATCTTTCCTTCCTTCGGAGGTCCGTTAAAGATCGGGCAAAGCCAATTGATTATTTTGAAATAATGATGTTGTCGATACGAAATGATTCACTAATCCAGTCTCTCAGACACACATCAACCTATAAAGTATCTTAATTTATATCTTTAAAATAAATATCGAGAGAGTTTTATTCTCTAAAAATCAAAGTCATCTCAAAAATATCATGAGAGTTTTGATTTTCAAAGATTAAAATCGTCTCAAATTGAATTTAATATAATTATCAATATCGATAATTAATTAAAATACCAAACGATTGGCTCAGGGGCAAAAGAGAGAGATTCATCGTTAAATGGAGTGAAGGTGAGGTTTGGATTCGATGTCGATGAGTAGGAAGCACTAGGGCTTTGTGTACTGGTGCCTTTCCTCACACTTGCACCTTCCATTGGGTCCAATTTCAAAGCCTTCGGAATCACCAAAAACATGAAGATGGTACTCTATATACCAATTACTCCTATCCATGCGATTTCACAATGAATCTAACAATCGTGACACTCCTAGTCATTGTCATTTAGTCGCATGACACACTCCTGCCGCCAATTCCTCCCTAGACGGTGATGCAAGATGGCTTTTAATAACTCCACCGACACCTCACTAACCGTCCATTACTCCAAATGGGCAGCTAATCCAATGTTTCAACCCCTAGCAAAAATAAAAATTTTCATGTCTACTCTCCTGGGTGATCTCTCCCTCAAAGTTCATACTCTATAGAGATTTAAATACGTATCGATATCTAATTAATTAATTCTCACTAATTCAATTATAGAGTTTGTCAATAGAACATTTCATTGATACTGTATAGTGATTTAATAAGTTATCCAGAGGGCATTAAAATCTTTATTTTTGGTGATGAATCAATGAATTTGAAATTTATCCATCTACTAGTAGTTTGCTATTGTTATTATGCATGTTTGAGTAATAGTCAATACCATGCAAAAACAAGCTAAGTTGCCTTTTTTAAGAAGGGGTTCTACCATCAGAACCTAAATTCTTAGGGCAATCGTGAAAAAAAAAAAAAAAAAAGAAACTGATCTAAACATACATTTAACAAAATAACTAAATTCTATATAGGGCATAAATATAGCAAAACAAAATCAAAATTCAAGCTGGATACAAGCCTACTCTCAAAACATGGGATTATAATACAAGCAACTAAAATTAAGATAATAAAAATCGCCATAAAAAATAGGGTTCGTGTCTAGTTGGAGGAAAAGAAAGAGAACTAAAATTCTAAAAAATAATTAATAAAAGGATTATTTTTAAAATTAATAAAAATAAATAAATTATTTTTATATTGAAGTCACGTGCCACGTATATAACTTTAATGGTAAATCTTAACGGATCCTAAACAGAAATATTAAAATTATAATTTTTTATATCGGAAAAATGTTATTGCGTAAAAAAGGTTTAGGAAGCTATTTATATTTGACTTTAAATTTAAGATATATTTTTACACTTTCTTTTTTTTCTTTTTAATTTAAGAGGTACTACCATCCCCAACATAAAATTTTAGAATAATTATGAATAAGACTCAATTTAACATTTTTTTTTTTTTTACAAAAATTTGAATGTGGAATCACTAAATTGGGGAAGGAGTTTGTATCACTAAACTGTTCTCTTGGGGACAAACTCAATCTAACATTAGTCTAATAAAATAATTGATTTCTATATATGACAAAAATATAATGAAATAAAACTAAAATTGAAATCAATACAAACCTATTCTCAAAACATGGGATTATAATCCAAAGCAACTAAAACTAAGATGGTAAAAATAGCCACAAAGAAAGGATTGGCAATCAAAAAACTAGCAACAAGAGTCGCCCCTAGAGTCGGTGTTGGAAAATAGGGTCCAAATCTGCCCATGAGGGTGACCCAACCCAAGACCTAAACCCATCCCTTTTAATTTGAATTTTCGATGGAAGATAAACTTGAGAGGAGTTGGCTTTAAAAACTAACCTAACTCCCTCACATATCTAATATATATCTCTCTCTCTTCTTTAGTTTCCTAAGAACAAAAAGATTTGTTGTTGGTTTTTGTTCTACATGTTCTCAACAAAAACAACATACATAAAATGGTAATATGGATCTATTAAAAAAAGAGAAGAGAAATTTAAAGGGTTTCTAGAAGATTGATCAATCATCTATCAAATGACATTTGAGTTATGAATAATAGAAAATGATCTGATTTTGTGACATTTTTTAGAGTTAGAATACCCAACCGTCGAAAAAAAATAAGTGATTCTAATTCAATTTAGATTCAAGAATTTTCACATGCAAAAAATTATTTATTGGTTTATTTTAAAACTTTCATTGATATCACAACCATTTAAAATATTTCCTGCCTTTTTGTTGGGTATTGAAAATAAAAAATGTTTAGAATAATTTTTCAAGATCCATTAATGATAACTTGAAATTGGTTTAACGGAGTATTTTCAATTTTATCCAATAGTATGCCCATAACATGAGAATTAAATTTGTAAAATTTGGCATACATTTAATAATTATATTATGAGATATTTCAAACCCTAACAAAAATTTAATGTGCTCGTAACTTTTAAAATACTGTATTTCGTTATATGAAATTTATATGTTAGACTGCACTCGAAAAATACTTTCCAACTATATAAAAATCACAAAAAATGATTCCAATTGTAAAATTTTCATGCATTTAGGAAGAAGATGAACCGTAACCGTAGCTATTCCACTCTTGATAACCTACGTGTGAAGCCCAAACACTAGATTAGAAATATTCTATTGAAAATCGAAGACCACAATTGAATTCAGAAATATAAAAAATGGGGTAGAAAGAATGGTCGTGCGTCATAAGATGCGGCGCATGGGTATCACGCGCCAGAGGTGGTGCATAAGTTGTCCATTTTCTGTTTTATTTTTACACAGGCAATCACGCCCATGCATGGGGGCACGTGCAATGCCCATTTCTATTGGAATTTTCATGGAAATGAATATTTTATTTATTTAGATTTTTCTTTGAATTGTAATTTATTTTTTAGAGTTGAAAAATATATTTTATTGATTTTTAAATCAATATATTATTAAAAAATTACAGAAAATCATTTTTTAGTCTGAAAAATTCTAAAAATTTTTTTATAAGACTAGAAAATTATTTTCTTAATTTCGACTAATCAAGTGTAAATTGTTTACACTTTTTTTTTATTTTATACTCTTTATGTGTAAAAAATTTATTTTTTAACATAAAATTATTTGAAAATTGAGAGTACTATTTGAAACAAATATTTTTTAAATTTATTACAATATTATGGTTGACTGCATGTCTAACATAATATTGTTCTCATTTTTAAGGAAATGGTGGTAATTGGACATCTTTTTTAAAGTCTTTTGGGTCTCTGGGGTGGAAAAGAGATTTGGGAATTTCAAAACGTTTGATGAACTTGGATCAAATATTGACTTATAAAATGGACTCATCTCATATTTTACCGGATCATCTAAACATTATGGAAGAGAAATAGTCGGAACTTATTCAATTAGGTCATACCTTTTGGGAGGATGACGTGTATACACTAAGAAATTCTCTGTATTTTTATTGAGACAGCGTGGTTGATGAGTTGATTACCGAGAACGAACACAAGATTTTTGACAATATGAGGTCATTATTAATAGAAAATTGGGAAGTCAAGAATATAGAAGTCCAAATGAAGAAAATATTATCCCAAAATATAAATAGTTCTCCACGAGTCGTAAAGAGATTTACTCTTAGAGATGGGTTATCTAAGAAAATTGTAAATATGATATTGTGAATGGATTTATTTCGAACAAAACAATTTATTTACATGTTTTTTTTACGTGTTATGGCTGTTGGCTATGGGTATAATTATGTAATAGAGGAATTTTTAAAATTTTTTTAATGTAAAATTTCTTTTAAGTAATTGTTAGCTATATTTGTTTAGTTGTATGATCATGTAGGTAAAAGAAAATTAGGATCTCTTGAATGAAAATTTGAATTGATAGAATTTGAGAGTAATTTAAATAAAAATTTTGGATTGGTTGAATGAGAGTAATTTTCATCCAAAATTATAATATTATTTAAATATTGTGTGTATTTAAGTGAGAAGTTTTTTTGTTGGAAGAATTTGAGTAATTCTTACTTAAAACCTAATAAATTTTGTAATTTTAAATTAAATTTGTGACGGTGATATATTAAAATCATAAATGATTATTAGAGACCTAATAAATTTTTGATTTTATACCTAATGTTGATCTGTCATAAATGTTAATTTTGAATTATAAAATTGTATGAATGATATGAGCATTAATACTTATGTCCACCCTCTTAGAATCCAGACCATAGTATCGATATCCATTATTACAGATTTGAATAGAGATAATATATTGAATAGCGACAATCATGAGATATAACGTCATAAAATATGATATGTGCTAAAAAAATAAAATATCTTAAAAGGTATCAAGTATGTCATGTAAGATCTTGGTGTAGGCAATGTTACTCCGCAAAAGAGAGAACAAGATACTTACCCAACATAGAAAATGATAGATTCCACTGTACGAGTGATTCTGGTTAGTTTTGTGATTGATGACATGATATCCGAATATAAGCAATATGTGACTGTTCTTGACAACTAGGTGTACCTCAAGGAGACATATGGAGTTACCAGTGTGACTTGTGTTAGACGAATGACCATAGAGAGGTCGCCACAGTATCAAATACTAGTTAATAGTCATGTCTAATATGATTAAAGAGTGATAATTAGTTGGTCACGCTCTCTCAAATAAACAGAAAGTTTAAGTCTTGATCCGATCCCTTTCTACCAAATGGGAACACTTAAAAGTCAGTTTGAATCACAATAACAATGTGAAAACTTTCTAGGATCTCCATGTTGAGATTGAGGATGTGCAGTTTAGTATTGCAAAATCTACAACTGATACTTTTGTTGTAAAGTTTAGCTTCAAGAGAGTTTTAAACTCTAAGTGTGAGAGAATAGAATGAATGCAAGAAAGGAAATGAGACTAGAAACGGATTACAAAAGAACAACTCAGAATATAAAAACAGATCGAGAGATATTTGTAAATTTTCATCGAGTGTCTTCTAGTAGGAGATGAATTTATGTGGGAAACAATGTAAGAATAGATGTTAAAAGAGTTGGCACTTGTAAATTAAAGTTACAGAGTGGCCAAACTCTCATTCTACATAATATTCTATACGTGATTCGACGGAACCTTATTTGCTCTTGTTCTTTGAAATTTGGCTATATTATTTTGAATTTTTAAAGAGATATGAATAGTTTGTATTTGAATGACATGTCTATTAGTTCCGGAAAGTTTGTACATGATTTCATGATTTTGCAAATGTTGATGATGTGACATGACGTGCTAGACTTGGTTATATAGGGCGAGACATGATAAATCAACTAGTAAAAGCAGAACTATTGGATTCACTCACAAAAATTAATTTACCAACATATGAACATTGTCTTATTGGCAAAATAACGAGAAAACCATTTGGAACAGGTCATACGATCTGAATTTCCATTATTGTTAGTCTATTCGGATATTTGTAATTCAATGAATTTGAAGGTTGAATATGAAGTTTTGTATTTCATTACATTTATTGATGATTTCATATGATTTGACCATATCTATTTGTTTTCTTACATGTTTGAACACTTGATTACTTTTAGACCTTATATGAGCGAGGTAGAGAATCAAATAAATTGATGGAGTGAATATCTATTAGATTGAATTAAGAATCTGAGTAATGAAAGAGTCATAATCTAACATTTGACCATTTGTTATATAGTTTAGCAGGATGGTGTTGTAGTGAGAAAAAAATAGAATATTGTCGAATATAACAAAATCTATGATGGTACAAGCTAATTTATTGATTTCCTTTTAGGGAGATAACTTGTTGACTGAGACTTATATTGTTGAACAAAATACTTTCAAAATTAGTACCATTGACATTATAAGAATTTTGAACCGATAGAAAGTCGAGCCTGAGTAATCTTAGATTTTATGAATCGACTATCTGTATTTAAGATTTTTCCAATAAATTTGAAAAAAATTGGTTCTTGTGAAAGTAAGAGTATTTTTATAAGATAGTCCAACCATTTTAAAAATTAAGTGTTTATTGGAGAATGAGAAGATGGTATTGTAGTAAAAATTAGATCATGAATGTCACAATTCTAGAGAATGAATTTTCTAGTAGAGGTGACATGAAAGACATAGAGGTTTGTTTGAATTAGTGAATTCATAAGATGACTCTGTTTATATTTGATTATTGGAATATATTGATCCCAGTGGGAGGAATTCAAATTTTAACGATCTAGTTGATTTACAAATTTAGAAAAGTGTTAGAAAAACTGTGCCAAAATATTATTTTGAGATTGAATGACACGTATTTATTATTTCTCTAGAAAATGAAGAAGAGTCTAAGAACATAAATGTGACTTTATCTAGTTTTGCCAACGATGGATGGAAAAGCAATCGAAAAAATAAAATAAAATTAACGAGATCCAATCATATTTTAGCAATTTGTTGAATTTCTACTATGATGCAAAGTTATTGAGAACAATTGGATTCTCAAAACGAAATATAGAACAAAAGGAATTATTGAGAAATATAAAACTTAACTGGTAACAAAAAGTTACACTCTTTAAAAAAGTGTTAATTATGAGTAAACATTTTTCCAATAGTGAGATTTGTTTCATTTCATCTCTTGTTAGCAAAAGTGGCTAATTTGGTTTAGGATTACGTCAAATGGATGTGAAAACTGCTTTTCTAAATGAAGAATTTGAAGAAAAAAGTTTATATAACACAACTAAAGGGTTTTGCCATTAAAGACTAGGAAGACAAAGTATGTAATTTAAGTAGATCAACATATGGTTTTAAGCAATTTTTAAGACTATAGTATTTGAAATTTCACAGAAATGTGATTACTTATGAATTCGTCATAATAGACGAAGAGCATTGTATCCATATTGAGAAATCCGATAACAAATTTATAATTTTATCCCTATATGTTGATGACATATTGTTAGTCGCGAATGATAAGGAGTATATTCTTCACATCTTGAAATTGTTGTTTTCCAATCTTAAGATGAAAGATATGAGTGAGGCAGATCGGGAATTAAAACTCATAAAAATTATTTCAAAAGATTATTGGAATTGTCTTAAGAGTCTTATATTATAAAAGATCTGAAACGATACAAAATTATAAATTATAAATTATAAATTATAAATTATAAATTAATTGATACTTAAGTGGTTATAGGCGATAGTTCAAATGATAATATATACATTAAAAACTCCTAATAAATAGATGGAATGTTCAGAGTACTGTATTCTAGTATAGTTGGGAACTTGAAGTACATTATAATGTGCACTCGTTCCGACATTTGTCATGTTGTGAGTTTGGTGAATAGATATCTGTTCAATTTAGAGAAGAATGAAAAAATTATTGTGAAAAAAATGTTAAGATATCTGAACGGAACGACAGATTATTTCCTTTATTATTAATGAAATGATCTAATATTGAAAAGATACACAAATGCTGATTGGTGAGATGATTTAAATGAGAGAAAATTTATCTCTGATTATATTTTCTTACTCGATGATAGCGTTATCTCATGGAGTAGTAAGAAACAAACTTGTGTATCTGTTTCTATGATAGAAGTAAAACTTGTAACCTGTACTTTCGTAATTTGGGAAAAAATTTGGTTGAGTAAATTTTTACAAAATTTAAAAATAGTAAACAATTTAGTGAAAGATATGACAATCAGTTAGCTATTGTTTATAATAAAAACTTCAAATACAATTGCAAAATTAAATATAAACACAAAATTCAATTTTGTCAGTAATATAATTGAAAAGAGGGAAATAGCGTTGAAGTACATGCATACGATCTTGATAATACTGATCATTTTATGAAACCAATACCTAGAGACATGCTAGATCTCTTGGTTTGCATAGATCGTGACAATATTTGTGACTGTGATTGTAATTGTAATCATATACGGAGTATATGTGATATAATGTTCATAATTTTTGACATTTGAATTTTATTTTTGTATCTAAAATTTTTATGTCTTCGCTTGAAAGTACGTTAGATAAGTTTTGAAGATCGTCTCTCACACACACAAACAATTGCCTCTAATGTCTGTATTATATATAGAGATAAAAAAATATTAATTTGTGATAGATTAACATACATGCCGCCTTAGTTACATACTAAAATAAGATTATCGATTGAGTATACATGTGTGGTAATTGAAATGGACTCTCTACAATCTATTGGACTTGTCTAATAGTCAAATGTGAGTTTTTTTTTTTTTTTTTTGATATTATGAGATTTTTTAAACACTTGTAAGAAGGAAAATTCATATCAAATGTTGTGTACACTTAGATTAAGATTTGTATGATGCATTACTTTTTAAAAAAGAAAATATACGCTTCCAGATAGGAAGAAAGAGTATCATAGTACGTATTTTATACCACGTCTACTTATATGATCATATGAGTAATGAGATGGTATTTCCCTCTTTATTTCATTATGTGAGATCCGAAAGTTCATATTTAACCTCAATTTATATTTTTAAAACTTTCGTATGTCTTTTAAAATTTTATTTTAATTTTATTATTTTAGTATGTCACCCAAAAACTATAATTAATTCGGTTTGGTGATACATATCTAGGCAAACAGTTAAGATAAGGTTGAAAGTGAATGATATGAAAGAAAGACTATCTTTGATTGATACGTTACTCTATATTCATAAATCGATCAATTATATCTGTAATTTAGTGTTTAGACACGTAATTGTGAATAAATGAATGTACTTGAATCAAGTATACTCTTACATTACTTTGAGAGATGAGAGACACATCGATTATGTTGAGTAAAAAGATGTTTATGGTATAACGAGATACGACGTTCTCCTCACCATATTGGAAGTGAGCTATTATATATCTTTAAGTGGTATATAGTTTTAGATCTTTTGATATTGTTATGAGTCACATGAGTCACACAATTCACTTGTAGCATGAAATTGGTGTTCGATTGTAATAATCACAATATGTGTGAGTTTAACCCTCATGTGTGAGTGGGAGATATTAAAAAATGGGGTCCCGGTCCGCCTATTGGCGTAGACCTAATCCAAGAACCAAATCCATCCATTTTAATTTTGAATTTTGGATGGGAGATAAAATTTGAAGGAGTTGGTTTTAGAAAACTAACCCAATTTCTTCACTTATCTAATATCTTTCTCCCCCTCTTTCTTGTTAACTTCCTAAGAACAAAAAGATTTCTTGTTGGTTTTTGTTCTATGTGTTTTCAACAAAAATAACATACATAGAATGGTAATATTGATTAATTAAAAAAAAAAGAGGAGAGAAATTTAAAAGGTTTCTAGAAGATTGATCAATCATCCATCAAATGGTATTTGGGTTGTAAATAATAGAAAATGATCTGATTTTATGACATTTTCTAATAAAAAAAATAAGTGATTTTAACTCAATTTAAATTCGAAAATTTTTATATATAAAAAATTATTTAATTAGTTTATTTTAAAACATTCACTCAGCAAATATGGACGTGAATGAGGACCAGCGATCACCTCTAGGAGAGCTCTCTCTCTTTCTCTCTCTCCCTTAGTTCGTTTGTAAATTGAATAAATATTTTAAGTTAATCCATTATCGGTTTTTCTTTTTTATTTTTTGCAACCCTCAATTCCTCGTAACAAGAAGTATTTCTTTTAACTTTTTTTCACCCACACCTAAATTAGTTTTTCACCACCAAGTATTTTTTATTTAATTTTTTTATTGTGTTGGTCTAAAAAGATTACTAACCAACGAGCAGAGCCACCTTTAGTCTTTTGGGGGGGGGGGGAGGGGGAGGTCTTTTCCATAAAATTTTAAATTTTGTGATCTAAAAAAAAGTTATGATTCTTTCAGATATTTAAAATAATAAAATTTTTATATTTTAAAAGTTTAAAATAATATTATATTTGATAATTAAATTTTGTAGAGTCTAGCCAAAATATCCTAAAATTTAAAATATTTATGTATATATATATGATACACAATTTTAAAAAATATAATATTGATTTTTATATTTCTAAAAATGATATTTCTATTCCGTATGTTTATCCATCAATTATCACCCAAAAAAGAAAAAAAAAGATTGTTTGCTATAATGACGAGATTTAGATATGTCAAATATTGTATTAGTTATATCAGATAAATATGATATTTTTAATTTTTGATAAACCCAATACTCAGAGAATACTATCTATCGTTAGAATTAGAGTTTAAAATCTATATATAATGAACCTATTTTCAATAAAAAGTTTAACTCTAATTTAATAAAACTGTAGTGTTTTTCTTTCACTTAAATTTTTCTCTTGATTATTTTTCTTTGGTGATTTTTGGTTTTCCTTTTTTTTTTTGGTTCAGAAATTCAAAGAGACGAACAAAAAATTAGTTATGAGAAAAAAAAAATCAATCATTTTTTAAAGAAAAGATTATCAACAATTCAAATAATAACACAATTTTAAAAAATTATAATTTTTCTTTCAATCAAGAGCAATCTTTTAGAAAAAAGTCCAAAAATTGCTACGAAACAAATGTTTTCTAATTCTTTGAAGTGTGATGTAGGCCTTCGTCCACAAATATCAAAATTTCCTATTAATTAACGTAATTGATTGATTTGTTTTATTTTAAATTTTCCAATTTTAACAACAATTAGTGAATGAGTTTTTTCAGCAATGAAAATTTTGAAAACATGGTTCGTAACAAGATGAAAGATGAATATATTGCTTATGTTAGAGTTTTTAGTTTTAAATCGATTATAAATGAATTTGAATCAATAAAAAAGCGTAGAGTACAACTTTTATAAGTTATTTACTTTGTTTAATATTTTTTGTATTTTTTAATTAGAATTATGTAAATTTTTAATAAATTTTTATTGTTCAAATAATAAAATTATTGCACATTGTATTTTCACCTATACAAGGATAATTTATAATTATTAATATTAATATTCATATAAAAAAATTCTATATAACTATATAATGCGTATATTATTATCATCATCATCATTGTCATCGCTATCCTTATTTTCATCGTTATCATTGCTATATATTCATTGAATTTGTTATTGTATCAAAAAAATGTAATAAAATTTTGGAAAAAAATTGTTAAATAACAATGTATTTTTTTGAATTCTTATAATTATTACGAGTATTGGATTAAGACATTTATTGAATTAATTTCAAATAAATAGCATCTTGCTCGGTCAAAATTGTTTAATTACAATATTTTCTTTTATTTTTAACTATTGCAAATATTTATAAATTTATTATTTGTGCCCAAAGAGTAGTAAAATTTTAGCAACGATGGCTCATTCATCATTACACCACTTTTGGCTCTTTAAAATCAATTAATTTTCGTAAAGCAATTCTCATGAAAATTAAAATTCTCTCTGTATTTAAATATAAGTCTGTCATTATTGATCTTAAATCTGGATAAAAATTCTCAATACAAAACCTAAAAAATCTTTCCTAATTTGTAAAAACAGGAAGTAGGAGTCATTTATAATCTTGGTCTTTACAAGAGTTTGATGTGCAAATAAGGTGAAGTAAAACCCTAAAACAAAGAGTAAATGAAAATGTTAATGAATAAGAACTATTCTTCTTTTTCCAATCTAGGGTTCTAGCTCCAAAGACGATAATGAAAATCAAAGTTTTTGATTCTTAAAATTTTGAGAAATAACAAACCATTTGATCCACTCAAAAAAAAAAAAAAAAGAAAAAACTCAAACATCTAAAAAAACATATTATTTTTATATCTTAAGATTTCCCGCAATAATATGAAACATTAAATAAAAATAAATTAACAAATAAATTATAATTCAATTGATACTATTTCATTCATTTTACAGATCTCAAGTTCAAATATTTGAAAATAAACTGAATTTATAATAGAATTTAAATTCAAAAACTCCGATTCTAATATTATCTAAAACTTTATAAAACAATCATTTAATTTAAAAGTTTAAAATTATAAAGAAAATAATTTTTTTTTTACATAATTTTATATTTTAGTACTAAGCTTTAGGATTGACACCTATGCCCAAGTGATTTTTCATTTGATCAACTTTCTTCACGGTACTCGATCAATTCATTCATCTTCAAAGGTAAGTGGGTATGTAAATTAAGAAATGAAACTGATGAAGCTTTTATTTTATTTTTTCCCTGTCTTATGTTATTATCCATATTCCTATGGTGCCGCCGAAGTATTAAGGTTTATTAGTTTGTTTTCACTACTTCTCTGGAGATGCTTTGCACCCCTTAACCAAAATTCTAATTTTGTAGTTTTATGAAATATCGCAATGTTAAAGACACTATATCTCCGTCTCCCAAGCCCGTGATAAACTTATGTTTTAAGTCTTTATAGGGACACTCAGTGATAAAAAACTCTTATTTAAATATTTTTTTTGAGATTTAGTGTTTAAATTTTCGTTAATGCGTGTATTTTTATGATTTTTATGATTTTTATATAATAAAAAAATGATAAACTTATATTTGAGACCAATAAAGTGGTAAATCTATATAATGGTAAGGTGAGTTTTGTATCAACTAATTTTATAATATTTGTAATTAATAATATAAAATGCATGAGAGAAATAAAAATTTAAGTATTAGAATTATATCACTGTAATTTTGAAAAAGGAAAATAAGTGTATCAATTATTTGTGACTTAATTAACAGGGGACATATATTTTTTATTTTTTTAATTTATCAAATTTTCAAAAATAATTTTGATTTTGGGAGAGAGAAATATTCATGTCAGACATGTTGGCAAACAAACCAGCTCGTTTCAATTGGTTGACTGCGGCGTTACCATTGCCAACCCCTGTTTTAATTTAGTATTATTAGTTCTTTCAATTATTTGTTTCCATAATTGCCCTTCTACTTTATTCAAAATTCTAATTAAGCAACACTTTATTAAATTCCAAACAAACCTTATCGACGTCGCGAAATAATATTAAAAAAATCGAAAAACCTATGTTTACTGGTCACCGTCAAAACTCAAAATCAGTGGGGGGAGAGAGAGAGAGAGAGAGAGAGAGAAGAGGGAGACGGGGGGGGGGGGACAGTAAAGTCATATTGAGTGCTTCTCGCGCATGACTGGGTCACTAACCTTTGCCGGTAAAAGTCGTCTTCCGTCTTTATATCTATATACGCGCTTTGAACAAACAAAGCAATAAAAAAAGGACCTAATCTTGTCTTTTCTGTCTCGTGGTTTTGCGTTCAAACACTGGTTTTTTGACTAAAGAGTGTGGATTTGATTAAATTCTTGAATTCTTCTTGTTATTATTGACCAATTCAGTTGGTTCTGATTAAATTGGGGTTTGTGATTTTATTTTATGCTTGTGAAGTAGTACTCTAGGGTTTTTGCTGCAACATGGGTTGTGTTTGTGTTAAACCGTCCGCTGTTTGTGACAGCAAAGAGAGTCCTAAAGAGAAGGCCGTGATTTCGTCCGATAAAAGATCGTCCGCAGTTTCGTCCGATAAAAGATCGTCCATCGAAATTCGGCGAAATTCGATTAGGAGAGATGGGGGAAGTGCTAGAATAGTGTTGATTGATAAGAAGTCTGGTGAGTCAATGAAGGTGAAGGATGATGAGGTGAAGAAGGAAATAGAGAGAAAGGAAAGCGGTGTGTTGAATTATCCGGGAATAGGGAGCGTGCCTAAGGCAGTAGAAGGCGAGCAGGTGGCGGCAGGGTGGCCGTCGTGGCTCTCTGCAGTGGCCGGAGAAGCAATCAAGGGATGGGTGCCTCGGCGGGCGGATACTTTTGAGAAATTGGATAAGGTATAATGGAAATTGAGTTTCATTTTTGTTGTTGTTTGATTTATGATATGTGGCTGCTTGTGATTTTGGATGTAAATAATTAAATATGAACATGTGGGTCAATTGAGATTTTTTCGATATATATTTGCTTACCTTCAAAATCTGAATCAATGATCGGATAAAGTCGTGTCTAATAAGAAATGGAATTTGTAGATGATCCTGCAATTAAAGGAGAATTGTATAATATTTACAAGTTTAGTATCTCTAGGTGGAGTTGGATTAGAGATGCCCTGTTTTGGATGTGAAGGTTGTGGTATAAAGACAATCCTGATTGTGTTAATATGGGCTGACTAACAATTTTTCCACTTGGGTTAATAGTGCCCATAATTTCTCTTTATCTCTCCATTCCATGGCAGACAAAGTGATATAGTGGGAGTAAACAAGAAATTATATGGGGTACTAGCATTTCCGGCTGAAGAAACTTACGCATATTCTCCTTACAATTAAAAAAAAAAAAATTGTTAAAATTTTTTATGATTGTCACATATGACCTCATGTTACTATAAACTTGTCATTGTGTTTGGTGGAAAATATGAATGTTTAAAATCATAGAATGCTCAGTATCTGTTATATGTGTTCATCTGTTTTATGTGTATGAATAGTTTATATAAACATGAATGAACCTATTAAGCCGGCAATGTTGGCATGAGTGACACAAATGAGTATACTTATAAGTGTCTCCTCAAGTGCTATTTTGGATATCTCTTTTAACAAATATTTGTTGTTCCCGGTGTTGGTTTGGTTCTAAGGGTAAAACAACAGGCCAGGGAAAAAAATTTCATTTTTATTGAAATAGGAAGGTGGTTGTACTCCAACCTAGCCTTTTTGTTTATTTTTTTTTTCATGCATTATTGTTGTAAAAACTAGATATTTGGACTACAGGACAATTATTAGAAATTGGTTTTACATATTATTTCTCCACCAATGAGCTTTCTTGATCAGTATGAATTATCTCTAGATTTACTCTCTTTCTACACTGAAGATCCTGCAATTTTGCAATTTGCTTACGCTTTGCATGCATCTGTTCAGTTCTCTGTGACTGCTGCATTTTTTATAGAGCTACTCTAAATTTTATTTATTGGTACCTTATTTTCAGATTGGCCAAGGAACTTACAGTAATGTCTACAGGGCTCGTGATCTTGTTAATCAGAAAATTGTTGCTATAAAAAGGGTGCGATTTGATAATAAGGACCCTGAAAGTGTCAAGTTTATGGCCAGGGAAATCCTTCTTTTACGGAGGCTTGATCATCCTAATATTATAAAACTGGAAGGTTTGGTTGCATCACGAGTATCATGCAGCTTGTATCTTGTTTTTGAGTACATGGAACATGATCTTACTGGACTGTCGACACTTCCTGGCATCAAGTTCACTGAACCTCAGGTAAAATTAATTTGCTTAAGCTTTTTTTTTTTGGTTGAAGTGACACGGTGATAGATAGCAAATTCCTTTCCTTTGAGATGAGAGTGTGGCAGGAGATCGAAAATACTGTAGATAAAGCTGGGGAACTTATTACTATTAAAAGACAGGAGATGAGTGTCGTGGAATCAGGAGAGAAAATGCTAAATTAATTTTTTTTAAAAAATCTATAAAGCTTCTTAATAGGGTCTAGTATATGACCATTCGTCTGTTGGATATAACTGTGGTATTTCATTTGGTAGCTTGATAATCTCCTTTTGAACTACTACTTTTATTGTTATTTCTGAAACCTACATCATTTTCCTTATGTTAGGTTAAATGCTACATGCAACAACTACTAAGTGGTCTTGATCACTGTCATAGCCATGGCATTTTGCATCGGGACATTAAAGGTTCAAACCTTTTAATTGACAACAATGGCACGTTGAAGATTGCAGACTTTGGTTTAGCAAGTTCATTTGATCCTGATCTACATCAACCACTGACAAGTTGCGTTGTAACACTTTGGTATAGACCACCTGAACTGTTGCTTGGAGCCACTTACTATGGGGCTGCTGTGGATTTATGGAGTGCTGGTTGCATACTTGCGGAATTATATGCCGGAAAGCCTATCGTACCTGGTCGAACTGAGGTATAAAATTTGGAAAGTGATCATTGTAAGAGAGAAGTTTGTTTAAGTGCCACTGCATATGCTTACTCTTGAATTGGTTTGTGACTAAGTCTGGCTTAGACATTGGCTTGGCTTTGTCCAAGGAGATGAAAAGAATTCTATGGCACAAAGAGCATTCCGCTGCACAACTGAATTGCTTATTTTAGTGTTTAGAAGGAACTTAGGATGATGTCAAATGTTATTTGTCTTAATAGGGAGTGCTTATTTATTTATTATTATTTTTTTAAGATTAAGAGAAGTCTTGATTAGTATTTACCTGCCTTATTTGTGCTGTGTAGGTTGAGCAGTTGCATATAATATTTAAGCTCTGTGGCTCACCATCAGAAAATTACTGGCAAAATGCGAAATTTCCTCATTCAACAGTTTTCAAACCTCAGCAGCCCTATAGGCGTCGTGTTCAAGAAGCCTTCAAAGATATTCCCTCCCCTGCATTGGGGCTTATTGAAACGCTGCTCTCTATTGATCCAGTACAACGAGGAACTGCTGCTTCTGCTCTCCAGAGTGAGGTAAACTCCTGTCTGTCTCTTACTCTAGAGTACTTGGCATAGAATCTCTCTCTCCCACCCTCTCTCTCCAGAGTGAGGTAAAGTCATTTGAAGTTGCTACATCGCGCCATTTTCATCCAATCTCTCTCTCTCTCTCTCTCTCTCTCTCTCTCTCTCTCTCTTTCTCTCTCAGACACACACACACACACACACACACACACACACACAGAGACAGAGAGACAGAGAGACAGACACAAACACACCTTTTTCTTCCATTGCAAATAATTACGTCACATATTGCCCATAACTGCGAAATACTGTTACATTTGCAACCCCAGTTTCAGGGAAATGCATCATGGAGAAATAGCCTATGATATTACTGTTTCTAATTGGCTTTTTTTTTTATTATTTTTTTATTTTTTACCTCAGTTCTTCACAACAAAACCGCTTCCATGTGATCCTTCAAGTTTGCCCAAATATCCACCCAGCAAGGAGATTGATGCCAAATTGCGGGATGAAGAAGCTAGAAGGTGCATACTATGGTTTTTTTTTTCCCTTATGTGTTGGACAAAACTGGCACATCTGATTAGATTATACCTTAAAGTTCTTGTCTTCTGAATTGTCCGTGAATTATCTTTAAGGCAAAACTATGTAAGCATACACTGTTACCTAGAGTTGCAAGGCTGTTTGTTATGATGGCCATCTGCCAGCTGGAGTTGTGGCATCTTAATTTAACCTCTTCAATGCTTCTACCTTTGTGATTAAAATTTCAATTGTATCCTGACTCAGTTCATGAATTTACATGTAAAACTAGTAAAAATCCTGATTTTGACTACCTTGGATTGGATTCTGGTAGAAGTTTCATTTGGTTGCATATTTTGTGTTTATGGATAAATCCTTGACAGCTTTTGCATTATCTGCTGATTCATTCTGATAAGCTTGCCTTTATTAGTTGGGTTTCCAATGTTGACTTCTTCTGGTGTTCTTTGCAGACAAGGAGCAGTTGAAAGCAAGGGCCAGGTAGATTTGGAAAAGGGAAGACCAAAAGAATCTTGGGCAAACCCTGCTCCTGATGCTAATGCAGAATTAGCTGGGTCAATGCAGGTAACATTTTATGCTTGTGTTTCAGGTAGATTTGCATCTACAAATCAATTGCGTTTGGCTTGTGCAGTAAATATTTGAGCCTTCCTGGAACCGCAACTATGGTTTTGAAATTAAGAGTGGACTCATGTCCTAGAGACATCTAGGCATTAGTTATTTTATCCAGATATGGGAAACAAAATTTAGCATGTTTTGCATGCATGGGTGCACCAGCTCGTGCACCATGAAGTCTATTTCACAAGTAACTGTTGGTATTTTTGATAGGTATCATCCAAGTTGGGTATCCTGATCAGAGTCGTGATAGTTATCAATATCCTTGAAAAGCCTCTACCAATTTCTGAGGATTTAGAGAATTTATTTTATTTTATTTTTCTAAACATTTGGCCCTGTCATGTCTCAAACTAAATTGCTTATATGTTGGATTCAATAAATGGCAGTCAATTTACCAGCTTGTTTACCTGTTAATTGTGAAGATAGGGCTTAAGTTTTTCATGGGCTGTATATTTCTGATTATCTTTTGGATTGCAGAAAAGACAAGGTCATAGTGCGTCAACTCGAAGTGAGATGCTCTATCCCCGTCGAGAAGAAGTTTCTTCTGGATTTCTCATTGATCCACCAAGACTAACACAAGAAATAAAAAATACAAGTGAAGATCTCTTGGAACATCGGCACAAGAGAGCTGCTTATTCAGGGCCCTTGGTCCCTGGAGCAGCGTGGCCCAAAGCTGGGAAAAAACTTGACGATTCCCAAAGATTTGCTTCCAAAGCTGACTTATCAACGTTATCTGGTTTAGTGGCGGCTCGAACTGCATCATCTGAAGAGTACAGAGAAAAATCTGGACCTGTGCTGCCAGTGGCAAGTAATACAATTGGCAAGTCCTCTGGCCCTCCCGGAGGATCTCATAGAAACCCGGACCGTAAGCGTCGAGTGCCAAGTATTGTAGAATCTCAGTGGAAGGACAATGGGAACGGCTGTGCTAAAGAAACATTTTTGGTGAGTCCATGATAGCTTGAACTGGCTACATTCTGGAACGTAATCTATGGCTTCCCTTTTACTTTTCATCTTACTGCCTGAGGCTGAATATTTGCTGCTTATTTCTCTGCAGCAGGGTTATGGCAGCAAAGGGAATAGGATTCACTTTTCCGGCCCTTTGCTTGTTCCATCAAATAATGTGGATCAAGTTCTAAAGGAGCATGACTGGCAACTCCAGGAAGCAGTTCGAAGAGCTCGACTTGACAGAAGACGACTGGTTGAAAAAGCTCAGGCTCAATGAAACCAAACAACTGCATATTCAATTATAACTGGTGAAGCGAGGTAATTTTTTGATAGATTTCTTTATTATAATATAGAAAAGTCATTGTACAGTGATTAGGTGAGTGCATTTGAATAGAAATTAACAACGAGAGATTACACGCATTTTACTCTAATAGCTGCTGAATCAAGCAGAGGATAGGTTGTAGGATTCTTAATTTATAAAGGTTCTAACAAATAGAACCAATGATTTGGAAAGAGAAATAAAACTTAGTTGTGTGGTACTTTTTTTTTTAATAAATCTTGTGCTTGGTAGATTATGGTATGATCTTATGAGGGCACTGATTTATCTACTTGTGACGAAACATTTTACCAAGAGTGATGACACCATGGCAAGTGAGAGCCTCCAAAGTGGGAAAGTCCGAAGGCATGGTTCAGTACTAGCTTTTCTTGAATGGGAATCCATTGGCAATTTAAAATACTTGGTACCATTTTCTTTTACAGATAATGTGTGAAAACAGGAGAATACAGTCTAACTGCCAGCTATATAGTTGGAACTAAGCTTGTAAAGATAATGGTAAGAAAATGGCAAGGGAGCCTTCATGTCTAACTGTGAGCTATATAGGTGCACCTAAGCATGACAATTGCATCCAGAAAAATAATGTTGGACGTGTAGGTCATTTGGTCCATGAACAGGAGCAAACCCAATGGCACAGGATGTGTGTGTATATATATATAAATATATTTAGATACGGCCGCGTGTAAGTATCTCAACAAAGAACATTTTCACAAGCAGCTTGTGAAGCTACAGGAAACAGATTTTGGAAGTTCACAGAAATTATTATCAACTGTCATTCAATATCAACATATGCAAAACACCGATTACTCTAAAATTAGATTCCAAGGTTTACCTAACCATGGCCTTTATTTTTTTTTTATATTATATCAATTGGTATCTGGAGTTATGTTTCGATTAATTCAGTCCGAAACTTGCAGTGGCCTATTTAAGGGATTATTTTTCCAACGTAGTCTGTTTTATGTCCAATTCGTGAGTTAAACTTTAGATCTTGATTAAACGATCTAACGTCACATCCTATTAGACCAACTGACTGTTGGTACTAAGGCCTTGACTCTCATAATCTTCTGTGACTATCGTCCCAACTTTAAAGTGTAAAATTTGTTTTCATATTTGCCTTGTGTGTGTGAGAATTCATACACATACACACACACACACACGGTAGTAATAAAATTTTTTACTCAAGCGTATCGGATCCAATTGTATTAAAAACTCATTTTTTGATATCTTTCGTAACCAAAAAAAAAAAAAAAAAAAAAAAAAAAAACCCTTTTTCACTAGTGAATAGGTTGGCTTCGGTTGTCACTAGGCTACATGATTTTTCGGTCTACCCCATTGGTGCTCCTTTGAACAAGATTAGAAAAAAAAAAGGAACTATCCAATTCAATTAACGAGTTAATACATGACTTGCATACAAAAGTTAATAATAAACTGTCAAATTCAATTAAAAAACTATTTGTTATGTAATAACAGTTGTAACTAAATGCTGACATTATTATAATTTACAGTTAAATATTTATATTCTCAACATCCCCCTTAAGTTGGAGCTTAGTGAAGATCATCCAAGCCCGATTTAGACAGAAATTGATTGAACAAAGGAGCAGACGTGCTTTAGTGAATAAACCTGCAACTCGGAACCACGTCGAAGAAATATGACGAGGAAGGATGAGACCTTGTTTGAATGTATCACAAACTATATGGTAATCAATCTCCAAATGCTTTGTACATCGGTGAAATACAAGGTTGGCAGTAATACAGAGAGCAGCCTGGGCTTCCTCTATTACTGTTTTCTTTGCATCCCAGGCTCTTAAGAAGGATTCTAAGGATTTTTCTAACAAGATCTGCAAATATAAAGGTTTTTCCAAATGCTTTCAATTCATGCGTGATGATTGTAAACCTATTGAACATGTCCTTAATCGACTATTCTGGCCGGAATCTCAAAAGTTTGTACTTCTGCATTAAAATGTTAACTCTTGTGTCTTTTACTATTCTTGTACCTTCATGTGTGATATATAATTTATCACATATATTCTTAACTGTAGCATAAAAAAAACAATATTAAACTCAGTGAGAGAAATAGTAAATAAAAGTAAATGCTTGACACGTGAATTCATGGATATTTTTCTCTTGTCATTCTTAGTTATTATGAAAATTTTTATTTCTAAATTTTCTTGAGAAATAACTTCCTAGTCTCATAATATGACTTGTATGAAAGTTTCCATTTTATATTTCCAATGAGAAAAATTTAATTTATCAAGGTATGGGGTTCCATAGGTTGATTGGCCAAAAGTTAAGTATGATATCATAAGACCTTTGACTCAAAAGTGAATACTTTTCAGAGATAGAACACTAACTCTAATACCATTTGTTGGTTTCTATGACAATCAAGAAGTGGGTTGAATTGATTGTCACTAAAATTCTTAAATTAGTCTCCGATTAATTTAAATTATTTTAAGACAAAAAAATGCATGCAAAAATGCCATGAAAATAAAGAAAGGAAGAAAAAAAAATCCCGATTTATAATGTTTCGATCTTGTACCTATATCTATTCTTCCAGTTTAACAAGTCAAGGTACAGCAATAGCTAGTTTCCACTATACAGAGAGTGTTACAGAGACAAGTACAATATTCTAATATTGACAATTTGCACTCTCCACATTTAAAAATGACTTAGTCCACTATTAATTCAATTCAAAACAACTAGCCTATCAACTTAAGACAGTATTCTTCACAGTCTCCCAATTTTTTGTAACTTTTCAAATTCTAAACAATAAGTTACAGACTCAAAAACAAGATTGAATGAAGTTTTATAAGAGGTTTTTTCTATCAAACACTAAATTCAAAGGTTAGAAGAGATCTGTAAATGCATGTAAATATTCTCTATATAATAGACTTTTAGTTCTTCAACAAGTTCTATCTTGACTGGTTTCCACAATCAGGTTTTTAAGCTTCAAAGTAGCCTTCAGAAAAAGCTCCCCGCTAATAAAAATCAGATAAAACCCTCTTTTTCAGCATATTTTTCTTTTTAAAAATCTATGGGTTTTTATTGTTGTTATCTTTCAAATTTAAATACCAACAATTCGTTTAAAGTATGGAAGATCCAAATTTCAAAAAACTTAATTGACGGAGAAGTTAAATGTAAGCAAACTGCTCCTGAAAACTTGTTGACATTTTCTGAAAAAGACTTCAGAACTTTGAAACTTCCTTTTTACCCTTAGTAAAATATTGTATTTAATCCTTTCAAGAGATTTGAATTTAAATAATAGCTCCTAATCTGTATGTAGTATGCTGAGTTAGGTTTTAAAAAAGAATTAAAACATAGTAGATAACAGTTTCTGAAATTTCTGTTCTTTGCAACATATTCTACTCATAGAAACACAACTTTTATAATTTCCATTTCTATAACTTAAAATTCTATAAACTTAACTTATAAATTCTGTACACTTGGTAAAAGATTAACAATACATATAAGGTTTTGTTATTATCAAAATATTAAGATTCGACAACAATTTTTTTTAACATAAACCAATTTTGCAAACTATTTCTCTATCATTTTGGCCATTTTCTCCTTTAGTTCCTTATATCTAGATAGATATCCATGAATCTTAAAACAAGAATCCTTTGTGCTGGTATTAAGAGTTTTGATGATAAACAAATTAGTATATACTATTTTAATTATAATTAGAAAAAATCTGGAAGGGTTAATAGAAAAATTTAAACCCAAAACGCATACGAGGAAGTATAGAAAGATGTTTACATTGCTCCTTGAATATGTTGACATGAATAGCAATGTCAAATAGAACCTTTGGACCAATTGATACACTCAAAACTTAGACAATTTTCAAAGGATACAGAACACTCAATACGCTAGCAGATGTCGACACAAGCAAATCAGGATATCGAAACAAGCAAATCAGGATATCGAAACGGGAACAGAGAACATATAAAGACTGATGTTGACACATGATATTGTGTTATCAACATATAACTTAGAACAGACATAGAACTTATAGAAGACTAGAAGTCAACACAAAGATAATATAATGTCTGACACACAATTTAGAATTGACATAGAACATAAAAACTAGATGTCAATACAATGGACAAAGAACACCTAGAGAACCATGTCGACACAAACAATTTGAGATGTCGACACTTGTCCTAAAATTTATAAAGAAATATGTCAAACACTTGACCTAAAATATTCAACACGTTTAGTGATGTCAACATACAGACATTAAGATGTCGATATGAGCAATAGAAATCTCTCGGTTTAGTATGTCGAATAGTAAGCCAAACTTATTGAACATATATGTGCTTTATTTTTTGCTAACCATGTCGACATAAGGAAATAACAATGCCGACACTAGAACTCCAACAGTCATTTTTGAACAAAAGCTGATGAGTTGGTGAAAAAATTTAATGCGAGTTATCATTCAGAATTAATATTGACTCCTTAGGAGCTTAAATTAAATCCAAAATACTATTATTTCACTAATCACCAATGCAAAGCACAATTGATTAAGTGATTGTGAAGTCTAATCTCTTTTATGCAGCAAAAGCAAATGATTTGTTTGATTAGTAGATCTGAGGGAAGCAAAAGGAAATGAAAAGAATAGAGCAACGGGCAAATGCATTTAATGAGACAAATGAAGAGCATTATTGAGCAATGTTTAAATTCGACATACCATTCAACAGCTCTCTTCAAGTATCATATAAATGTTGAAGTTAAGAAAAAGCAGCATGATGGTTAGTATGTGAATTGAATGATTTTACAACAAACACATTGAATACTCTATTTTTGAAAAAACACACTCTATTCTTAGATTCTTTTACTCTTTCTGTATAAAATTTTTTATAAGCCTTTTTGTTATATCTAAGAATTGTGACCTCATCCTCCTATAATATTTTATATCTCCTGTACTAAAAGCTCAAAGACCGTTGAAGGGCTCACGGTCTGGGGTTTAGAGAGAGAAAGTTAATCTATGTAAGGTTGAAAACTTAATGTTTGAGAAAAAAACATTATATTCAATTTGAACCTATCATCAAGTTTGTATTATTAAAAAATAGTGAAAAATTCAGTAGAATGCTTGAGAGTGGATGTACACCAAGTTAGTGGAACCACTATAAAATTTATGTCTTCTATTTTTTATTTTTCTGTCCTATCCTACTATCTATCTTCATCTCTCACAAAGTACAAAATATTGCAAAATCACTTAAAATTATCATACAATCCGTTCATCTCTCTAGATTGTTTTACAATTAGTATTAGAGTAAGTTTTTAGTATTAAGTTTAACTATCGTATACCAAAAATTCTCTGTTTCCTTCCAAAAATGGTTTTTAATGATGATGGTGTAACCTTTGAAGTTTGTTCTACAAATAAAGTCTCTTCTTTAATTACAATAACTATAGTTACCGGAAACAAAAAATGAGAAATTTCATTATTGTCCTAGACAAAATTGCTTAGGAAATAATAGAAGGGATTGAGTTTTCTAAAGAAAAAATTGATGGTGTCTGTGTATCAATAAAGATGAAGAACATGACACTAGAAGAGAGGGAAGACATATTGAGCGAATTGCAAAACTGTCAATATTCTATATCTAGCCTTAAGCCTCAACAAATATAATTGAATCTCCTTGTGCATCATGGCCAAAGAAATTTGGGAGAAACTTGAATCCACATGTGAAGTAACTAATCAAGTTTGGAAGAATAAGATTAGAATGTTGAAACAAAAATATAAAGCCTTCAAAATGAAGGAAGGAGAAACTGTTCGAAAGATGATGATGCGCTTCAACACATACAAATATCTGAGACTATCGGGGAAAGGAATATCTTAGGAAGACATGTGAGATAAATTTTTGAGATGTCTTCCAAAATCTTGGGAGTTAAAGGTCACAACAATTAAAGAGTTTAAGAATCTTGAAACTCTAACCATAGATCAGCTCATGGGATAACTTATCACTTATGAGATAAAATTGAGCATCAAAGGGTTAGTAAAGAAGAAAAGGGAAAAAGAGTGACTCTCAAGGTTAAGAGTAAGGAAAGCACCTTTGGCAATGTAGATGATGATGACAAAGAGGACATAGCATTGCTCACTCGGAAGTTCAAGAGGTTCATGATGCAAAAAAAGAGCCAGGGTAGAACCAGTTTCAAACAGTCATAGAAAAAGGATGAAGTTTGGTGCATTAATACAAGAAACTTGGGTACATTAGGGCAGAATGTCCCCAGCTCAAAAAACTGAGAAGAAAGACAAGAAGGTAAAGAAGAAAAAGACATTGGCTACTTTGAGTGATGTGTCAGAGTTAAGTTAGAGAAAGTGAACATTTTCTTCATGACATTGGAGGAGTCTCAAAAGGGTGAAGTAAGTTCTTACTACTTTAACCTTTTAAATTTTTCTAACTCTAATTATGAATTATCTACACATTAATTGCATGAAGTATTTCTAGAAGCCCTTAGAGATTTTAGGGAAATAATTAAGAAAAATTCATCAGTAAGGAAAGCATATGGTGAACTGGAAAAAGAAAAGAAAATGTTAACTTTAGACAACCATAAGTTAAAAGAAGAAAATGATATGTTGAAACAAAACAAGAATGAACGACCTGATAAGATTGAGACTAAATCAAAAAGGACTAAAGAGCTAAAAAATCTCAAAATTATGCCCGACCGTAAAGAAAAGGACTGCACGGAATCTTCAACCTTAGAAGAACTTTAGCATGAGAAGAACAAAAATCAAAGACTTAGCTCTCTGTTACATAAGTTTGTGCAGGGGTAAGAAAAGTTAGATCCGATGCTAGGTGTTCAAAGGGTAGTCTATGACAAGGCTGGTATAGGATATGATCTATTAAAAACTTAAAAGAAACTATACAACTTCTTTGTGCCTAGCTCAAGAGCCAACAAAACCAAAGATAGATGTCATGCCTACATGAAATTGGGACACAAAGTTGAGCACTGTAAACTTAATAGGAAGACTATTGTAAGAAAAGATAAAAGACCAATGAAAAATAAACAGGCCATACAACTAATGCATATTGGTTTAAAGCTGGAACACCTAGGAAAACAACAAAGCAATGGATGTTTAAAGAAGTTAAGATTAATGTTGTAACTAACTATTATGGACCTAAAATGATTTGGGTATCAAAAAACTGAATTTTCTTTTTAACAGAATTGTTTAAAGGCTGAGAAGCCATGAAAACATGGTTTCTAGATAATGGCTGCTCCCGGCACATGACAGAAAATGTAACTATATTCAATTATTTAGAAGAAAGATATGGAGACAAAGTTGTCTTTAGAGATGACTCAAAAGGAAAAAAATAATTGGTTTTGATAACATACGTACATCTTTAAATCTTACTGAGCATATTTTATTAGTTAAAGGTTTGATACACAATTTTCTTAACATTAGTCAACTTTATGATAAAGAATATATTATATGGTTTGATTTTGATTGCTGTAAAGTGATTGATAAGTTTAGCAAGGAGGTTAAATTTAGAGAATTTAGACAACAAAACATTTATGTAATCAATCTAAATAATATAGAATTCTTAGAGGAGGCATGTCTCATAACAGTAAACCATAACAATGTCTGGTTATGGCATATGAGATTAGACCAGACAAGTATGAACTTTATATCCAAACTAATTAGAAAAGATAAGTTTACCCAAATTAAAATTTGAAAGAGTAGATTATGCAATACTTGTATGAAAGGTAAGTACACAAAAATATCCTTTAAACCCAAAAACCTAGTGTCAACAAGTAGACCATTAGAACTCCTATACATAGATTTGTTTAGACCTAATAGAACTCAAAGTCTAGGGGTAAAATATTATAGATTTGTGATTATAGATGATTATTCTAGATATACACAAGTACCATTCCTGATAAAGAAAGAAGATGTAAGCAGTGTCTTTATCAAATTATGCAACAAGATCCATAATGAAAAAATGTACTCAATTAACAGTATCATGAATGATTATGGAAAGAAGTTTGAGAATAAAACTATCAAGATTTCTGTGAAAAATATGATATAGATCATAATTTCTCAACTCTTAGAACACCTCAACAAAATGAGGTTGTAGTAAAAAAGAAAATGATTTTAGAGAAAATGACATGAATAATACTTTGTGTGTAAACTTACCCAGATATTTTTAGCAGAGATTGTTAACACAACATATTATATCTTTAACAGAGTATTGATAAGACATATTCTTAAAAAAATCCCATATGAGCTCTACAAAGACAATAGACCCAACATAGCTACTTTTATGTATTTGGATGTAAGTATTATGTGTTAAATAATGTCAATGATTTTTTAGATAAATTTGATACTAAAAGTTATGAGAGTATATTTTTAGGATAATCAACCATCTGCAAGACCTATAGGGTATATAACAAAAGGACTATAATGGTTTAAGAATCAATTCATATAGAATTTGATAAAAATAATGATAAATGTAAAAAAAAAGTTTTGATATTGATACTTTAGATGAGATAATTAGAATTTCAAAAAATACAAAAAATGAAAATGCTCAGGAGCATCTGAAATAAAATTAGAATCTAAAGAAAAAAAACTACTCCTTAAGCGTAAGAGATTAGACATTCTACACTTAGAAGGGCTATAAATCCTAAAAAAATTATAGGTAATGCCAGTTCAGGGGTGAGCACAAGATTAGCACTATAGAATTAGTCTGGGTTTGTAACTTTCATATAAAAATGTTGATGAAATATTTGAAAATAAAAATTAGGTATTAGCAATGCAAGAAAAACTTAGTTAATTTGAAATGAATAATGTATGGAATTTAGTATCAAGATCAAAAAACCAACATGTTATAGACACAAAATGGGTATTTAAGAACAAACTAGATGAATATGGTATCATCACAGAAACAAGACAAGACTAGTAACATATGGATATACTCAAGAAGAAGAGATAGACTATGATAAGAGTTATGCTCCTGTAGTTAGATTAGAAGCAACAAGAATGCTTCTGCCCTTTATTTATTTTATGGACTTTAGACTATATTATATGGATATGAAAAGTGCATTTATGAATGGAATTATAAAGAAAATAGTATATGTTAAGAAACCATCAAGTTTTGAACATCCTAAATATCGAGATCATGTATATAAACTGTAAAAAATATTGTATGGTTTGAAACAAATTTCTACAATTTGGTATGAAAGACTGAACAATTTCCTTCTTGAGAATGAATTTGAAAGAGATAAGATTGATACAATCTTAGAAATGTTGATTATACAAATTTATGTTGATGATATAGTTTTCAGGGCCACCAATGATGATCTTTGCCAATAATTTGCTCAAATCATGTATGCTGAGTGTGAGATAAACATGATGGGAGAGCTCAATTTCTTCTTAGGGCTGCAGATAAAGCAAATTAAGAAAATGATCTTTATTAGTCAATCTAAGTTTGCTAATGAATTAGTGAAAAAATTTGGTTTAGGAGATTCTAAAACAAGTGTAACACTAATGAGTATAACCGTGAAAATAGACAAGGATGAAGAAGACAAACCAATATGCACCAAGTTATATACGAGCATGATAGATTCGCTACTATAGCTTATAGGTTCTAGATCTGACATTTCGTTTACTATATACTTGTGCACTAAATTCTAATCAGATAAAAAAAAATCTCATATGACTACGATAAAGAGAATATTGAGATACGTTAAGAATATTTGTAATCTAGGCATCTAGTATGACAGAAGATCATCATTTGAACTTCACGAATATAATGATACAGATTTTTCTGGATGCAAAGTTGATAAGAAAAACACTAGTGACACATGTCAATTTTTTAGAAATATGTTAGCATTCTGGTCCTCTAGGAAATAAAAGAGTATAGCGGTATCAACAACTGAGCTAGAATACATTACTGCTAGACAGTATTGTGTTCAAGTTTTATGAATTAAATATCAAATAAAAGACTATGAATTAGAATTATATAACATTCTAATTAAGTGTGACAACACTAACACTATCAATTTAACTAAAAATCCTATTTATTATTCAAGAACCAAACACAATGATGTTAGACATCACTTTATTAAAAAGAATGTGATTAAGAATGATGTTATCGTTGAATACATTGAGACAGAAAAATAAATTGTAGATTTATTTACAAAACTATTGGATAGGGAGAGACTTTGTAATTTGAGAATATAATTGGGAATGATAAAAATAGAAAATTAAGTTTTAAAAGTAAGAAAGATGAAATTCAACGAAAAACAAAGTATCAGAGCAAATGTCCACACTGTGAATATGTTTTTCGATATATCAAGTAAATGATGTGCAGACACATTAGCTAAATGTGTTGAACACATGTATCTACGTTGACATACTGAGTAGAGATGTTGAACATTTTATGCATTTGTGTGTGTATTTATGTTAACACATTAGAATAATGTGTCTTATACTATATTTGTTTGAAATATGATATTCGACATATAAAATATCAACACAACATGCCCCAAGGGGCCTATCGATTGTAGTGAAATGAGCACCTCATGTTAACATGTCTAACCTATAGTGTCAATATTACATATCACAAATTACTCATGTCAAAATGCTTGTTTTATGGTATCGACCTTATGGCTGAAATCGAATTATGTTGACATACCTATTCAATGTTGTCGACATACTGATTTCAAAACCTCTATGTCGACATTCCTGTTTATAGTGTCGACATGCCGGTTGGGATTCGAATAGATGCCATTAAATATTTCAAAAGAAATTTCAAAATTCAAAGTCTTAACCCTAAAAGTCAACCCAAAATTCATATTATCTCTCATCTTGATTCATAATAGACTCGAAATTAAATATAAGTTCAAAGTGAGGATCGACTCTTCAAATTCCCTCTCGAATTCGAACTGTAAAAGTAACCTCTCTTTCTCTCTCTCGCACATAAACCCTAAATTTTTTTCTCTCTCACCCTCGCTAATCTTCCATCTGAGATCTACATCTCCCTCTTTTCATCCCACTCTCTCAATCGAAGGAAATACTAGTCCTTGTCTTACTTTCGATCATAGCTGGAAGTGGATTAGGGTTCAACCATGAAGATTTCCTATTAATACATCACAGTAAGTCTTTCGCTAAACATTTTCTTTCCAAATTTATCATTTATGGTAGGATTATTGATTGAGAATTTTTAGATAGCATAAGCTTCTCTTACGGAAACCATATTAAAAGAACACATCCCTTACCCTTTCTCTTCAAGTTGAATCCAGTTTACAATAGGTTAGTAAAACTGTTTTACAACAATATAGAAGAACACAAAGGGAGTAAGAGAGATAGATAAGAAAATGATATAATCATACATAACTGTGAGCATAGATGCATATTTAAGATTTATATTGGAGGCATAGAAATAGTCGTAACGTCACATATTATCTATAAAATAAGTGGTTGAGAATGGATACCGCGTTTTCAGTTTGAAGAATATTTGAAAACTCATCTCACAGAAGATATTAGGACCATACACAAAAATGAACAATTTCGAATAGTTCCATATGATACTCTATCAACTCCCCTATCAGATAATTATTCATTGTTTGAGATTTAGAGAAGATAGCCATGACATAATCACAAGGGAAGATTACTAGTTAATGACCCTAAACTCGTTTCATGAAAAATAAAAATCCAGGCCTCCACTACCTAATCCATCTCTATATGATCTGAATACAAAAATCCAAGACAGGAAATCTTCTTTATCTCCTTTAATTTTAGATTTCATCCTGAAGTAAATGTGTTTAGGGAAATTGCAGTTGATCTCGATTATAATCTTTTCAAACATTCTGCAAATCTTGAATTATCCTAACTTTCTCGACTTTCCCAATCATCAAACTCTGTCCCTCGTCAACCAACGGATGCCATACATCATGCGGATGAAAAATTGGAATATGAAATTCTTCAAATCAACAAAGAACTAGCTCACAGGAAGAAAAGTTATCAAAATAAAAGAAAAGATAAATGTTTTGGCTAGGACCAGACAATCGCTTGATGAACCGTGAACTAGCTGAGTCTTGATAATGTTTTGATGAATGATTGAATTTTTAAACTCTGATACTTTTACATATATGCTTTGATGGATATCTTTAGAATATTTTAAGAATACTTTTATGAATGTTGTGTTTATGACAATTTATGCTTTTCTAATAAATTGTAATAGAATGTCCATATTTGTGTATTTGGTAGTAGATTGTATTCCTATTAATGATAATTACCTTGCATTCTTGCTCATGTAAGTGTTGATGGTTAATTATTCATGCTTGTAACAACGTGGTCATGTTTGATCGAACATTATAAAACTAATGTTGTTCTTTGGTCATGCTTATATATTTCCTGCATTAATTTATGCTCTTGAGATGTGTAATAACTATTAATCATAATGGTTAATAGTTAATTATGATTAGTAAAAAGAGTTAATAGTTAAGTGTTGGATTATTAGTAGTTAAGTGTAGTGGTTAAATAGTTAATAAAATTAATTAGAAATATTAGTATAAATAGTACTCCAATACATGTAATGTGAGAAGTAATAAAATTGTAATAAATTCTCTCTTTCTCTTTTGTATTCTCTCTCTCTCTTTCTCTCTTTAGCCCTCTCCCTTTCTATCTCTCTTTCTCTTTCTTCTCTCCCTAATCTCTCTCTTTCTCTCATATTCTTTCTTTATCCTACTTGGGTTATGACAAATTGGTATTAGAGTATACGATTTTTGGTATAATCAATGGCCGAAGATGATTGGTTTGAAGAGTTTAAAAAAGAACAAGAGCTTTTTAAGCAAGAATGGAAGAAAATATCGAAAGAACACAATAACAGGTTGGACGATATCGTGACACGCATGTTGAAAATGTTTGATATCGATAAAGATATCAAAACTTTGATGGAAAAAGAGCAAGAAATTGAAAAGAAATTGAAAAACAACAAAACAAATCAAATGGTAGAAGAAGTAATGTCAAATCTATGGAAAAGCAAGGTATTGAATCATTTTTTAAATCTCTCATTTTATTTACTCTTAGTGAAAAAATATTGAGAGTAGAAAAATTTCAAATATCCAAGAAAGAAGGGTCTTGCATGTCAAAGAAAGAAGAGTCTTTCGTGTTCAAGAAAGAAGTTGTTGATTGTGGATTTTTGTCAATTTCTTCAAAGATTGAATTTTCGATTTTCATTGGACAAATTCTTTCACCAAAAGGAAGTTCAAGAAAAATCTCACTCAAATTTCTCCATTTCTATTTTTCTTCCACTATTTTTCTTGCAATTCAAATCATATCTATTGTTCGTCTCCACCACCTTATCTCTCAACACAAATGCAAACCTATGTTTAAGATTCATGGATTCAAATATCGATTCTTGATTTTCCATCCTTGAGGACAAAGATATTCTCAAATGAAGGAAATATTGTAACAACTATTAATTATAATGGTTAATAGTTAATCATGATTAATAAAAAAAGTTAATAGTTAATTGTTGGGTTATTAGAAGTTATATGTAGTGGTTATATAGTTAACGAAATTAGTTAAAAATATTAATATAAATAGTATTCCAATATATGTAATGTGAGAAGTAATGAAGTTGTAATGAATTCTCTCTCTCTCTTTCTCTCTTTTTCTCTTTCTCCCTTTCTCTCTCTAGCCCTCTCCCTTTCTATCTCTCTTTCTCCTTCTTCTCTCCCTAGTCTCTCTCTTTCTCTCATATTCTTTCTTTACCCTACTTAGATCATGACAAATTAGTATCAGAGTATACGATTCTTGATATAATTAATGGCCGAAAATGATTAGTTTGAAGAGTTTAAAAAAGAACAAGAGCTTTTTAAGCAAGAATGGAAGAAAATATCGGAAGAACATAATAAAAGGATGGACGAGATCGTAACACACATGTTGAAAATGTTTGATATCGATGAAAATATCAAAACTTTGGTGAAAAAAGAGCAAGGAAATGAAAAGAAGTTGAAAAACAACAAAACAAATCAAATGGTAGAAGAAGTAATATCAAAATCTATGGAAAAACAAGGTATTGAATCACTTTCTAAACCTCTCATTTTATTTATTCCTAGTGAAAAATTGTTAAGAGTAGAAGAATTTCAAATGTCCAAAAAAAAAGGGTTTTGCATGTTCAAGAAAGAAGTGTTTTAGATGTCCAAGAAAGAAAGGTCTTGCATGTCTAAGAAAAAAAGGTCTTGCATGTTCAAGAAAAAAGTTGTTGATTGTGAGTTTTTGTCAATTTCTCCAAAGATTAAATTTTCGGTTTTTATTAGACAAATTCTTTCACCAAAAGGAAGTTCAAGAAAAATCTCACTCAAACTTCTCCATTTCTATTTTTCTTCCACTATTTTTCTTGCAATTCAAATCATATCTATTATTCATCTGCATCACCTTATCTCTCAACACAAATGCAAATCTAGGTTCAAGATTTATGGATTCAAATATCAATTCTTGATTTTCCATCATTGAGAACAAGAATGTTCTCAAGTGAGGGAAATATTGTAACAACTATTAATCATAATGGTTAATAGTTAATTATGATTAGTAAAAAGAATTAATAGTTAATTGTTGGGTTATTAGTAGTTAGGTGTAGTGGTTAAATAGTTAATGAAATTAGTTAGAAATACTAGTATAAATAGTACTCCAATACATGTAATATGAGAAGTAATGAAATTGTCATGAATTCTCTCTTTCTCTCTCTCTCTTTCTCTCTCTATCCCTCTTCCTCTGTATCTCTCTTTCTCCTTTTTCTCTCCCTAATCTCTCTCTTTCTCTCATATTCTTTCTTTACCCTACTTGCGTTATGATAAATTGGTATCAGACCATACGATTTTTGGTATAATCAATAGTCGAAAATGATTAGTTTGAAGAGTTTAAAAAAACAAGAGCTTTTTAAGCAAGAATAGAAGAAAATATCAGAAGAACACAATAAAAGGATGGACGATATCGTGACATGCATGTTGAAAATGTTTGATATCGATGAATATATCAAAACTTTGGTAGAAAAAGAGCAAAAAAATGAAAAAAAATTGAAAAACAACAAAACAAATCAAATGGCAGAAGAAGCAATACCAAAATTTATGGAAAAACAAGATATTGAATAACTTTCTAAACCCCTCATTTTATTTACTCCTAGTGAAAAAATATTGAGAGTAGAAGAATTTCAAATATCCAAGAAAGAAGGGTCTTGCATGTCCAAGAAAGAAATGTTTTGGATGTCCAAAAAAGAATGGTCTTGCATGTACAAGATAGAAGGATCTTGTATGTTCAAGAAAGAAGTTGTTGATGGTGGGTTTTTGTCAATTTTTCCAAAAATTGAATTTTTGGTTTTCATTGGACAAATTCTTTCACTAAAAGGAAGTTCAAGAAAAACCTCACTCAAACTTCTCCATTTATATTTTTCTTCCATTATTTTTCTAACAATTCAAATTACATCTATTATTCGTCTCCACCACCTTATCTCTCAACACAAATTCAAATTTTGGTTCAAAATTCATAGATTCAAATATCAATTCTTGATTTTCCATCCTTAAAGACAACGATTTTCTCAAAGGAGGGAAGTATTGTAACAACTATTAATCATAATGGTTAATAGTTAATCATGATTAGTAAAAAGAGTTAATAGTTAATTGTTGGGTTATTAGTAGTTAGGTGTAGTGGTTAAATAGTTAATGAAATTAGTTAAAAATATTAGTATAAATAGTACTCCAATACATGTAATGTGAGAAGTAATGAAATTGTAATGAATTTTTTCTTTCTCTCATGTATTCTCTCTCTCTCTTTCTCTCTTAAGCCCTTTCCCTCTCTATCTCTCTTTCTCTCTTTCTCCTTCTTCTCTCCCTAATCTCTCTATTTCTTTCATATTTTTTCTTTACCCTACTTGGGTTATGACAAGATGTTGATGCATTGGTCATGCTTATAACGACTTGTAAGTACACAAACCTAAGGCACAAAGGTACACATTCAGGGAGAGTTTTATTCTTTGAAAATAGATCAATGACTTTAAGTTTGGACTATTTCTTTACCCATATTGTTTACTTAGTACTACTCCTTTTCTGTTAAGGACAAAAGGGGGAGAAAAGTAAAAATATAGCTCCAAGAAAGAAGTCAACACATTAGGGAAAATAACAAAAATGGGAGCAAATAATAGTATGACCCTAAGAAAATTTTTAGATATTTATTGCACAAGAAATAAGGGGAGAAAACCCTAAGAAAATAGAGTTCAAACTAAGGAGGAGACTTAGAAAAATTCTAGGGAAACGATCACAAACCGTGATAACTCTCAAATTTTAAGAGACTTTTGTCATCATCAAAAGGGAAAAATTGTTGACATTAAGAGTTTTGATCGTGAACAAATTAATATACATAATGTTAATTATAATTAGGAAGAATTTGAAAGAGTTTAATATAGAAAAATTTAAACCCAAAACCCTTACAAGGGTAAGCATAGGAAGATGTTGACACCACTCCTCGAACATGTCAACACAAACAAAATGTCAAATAAAATCTCTAGACCAATCGACATACTTAACACTTAAATGATTTTTCAAAGGATACAGAATAATCAACATACTGCCAGATGTCGACACAAGCAAATTAGGATGTCACACATAAATAGAGAACACATAAAAGACTAGATGTTGATGCAAGATATTGTGATGTCGACACATAACTTAAAACGGACACAGAACACATAGAAGGGTAGATGTCGATATAAAGACAATATGATGTTGACACATAATTTAGAATGGATATAGAACATAAAGACTATATATTGACACAAGATTTCAGGATGTTGACACAACGGACAAAAAACACCTAGAGAACCATATCGACACAAACAATTTGAGATGTCGACATTTGTCCTAAAATTTATAAAGAAATATATTCGACACCTGATCTAGAATATTCAACATGCTAAGTGATGTCGACATAGGGATATTAAGATGTCGACGTGAGCAATAGATATCTCTCATCTTAGTATGTTGAATAGCAAGTCAAACTTATTGATTATATACATTTTTTATTTTTTGCTAACCATGTCGACATAAGGAAATAGTAATATCGACGCTAGGGTTTCAACAGTCATTTCTTGACAAAAGCTTATGAGCCGGTGAAAAAATTTAATGTGGGTTATCGTTCAACATTAATATTGATTTCTTAAGAGATTAAGTTAAATCCAAAATACTATTATCTCATTAATCACTAAAACAAAGCACAATTGATTAAGTGCTTGTGAAATCAAACATCTTTTATGCAACAAAAGTAAATGATTTGATTAGTTAGTAGATTTAAGATAAGCAAAAAGAAATGAAAAGAACAAAGCAATGGGCAAATGCATTTAATGAGACAGATGAAAAGCATTAATGGGCGAGCAACGTTTAAATTTGACATACCATTCAATGGCACTCTTAAGGTCTCATATAAATGTTGAAGTTAGAAAGAAACAATATGATGGTCGGTATGTGAATTGAATGATCTTACAGTAAACATATTGAATACTCTGCTTTTGAAAAAACATATTATATTCTTAACTTCTTTTTCTCTTTTTGTATGAAATTTTTCATAATTCTTAATTTTGTTATATCTGAGGATTTTGGCCTCATTCTCCTATAATATTTTACATCTCCTATACTAAAAGTCTTAAAGACTATTGCGGGGTTCACAGTCTGAAGTTTAGAGAGAGAAAGTTAACTCGTGTAAGGTTAGAAACTTAGTGTTTGAGGAAAAATATTATATGAGGTCAAACTTGAATCTATAATCAAGTTTGTATTATTAAAAAATAGTGAAAAATTCATGAGGGTGCTTGAGAGTAGATGTACACCAAGTTGGTGGAACCACTACCTATCCTATCATTTGTCTTCGTCTTTTACAAAGTACAAAATCCTACAAAATCACTCAAAATTGTTATACAACCTATTCACTCCATCTAAGTTGTTTTACACTTTGTGTGCCCTTTCATGTGATAGAAATCATATTTAGATATGATTTCTTGATGAACTCCTTATTATTCCCTCTCCCTATACTTGATCTTTTAACATCCGGTCTCTTTACTAATATAACATTATTTTCAACAATTTCAACAAAGGCTATATAAACTTCCATTTGTTTTTCAACTCTTAGAACCATTGAATAGGCTTTATTTATACTGGGCAAAGGCTCCACCAACACGATCTAATTTCTTACTGGATTAAAAGCTTCATTTAATCTTATCAAAATTTATATCAGCTTGTTTTGAGAAGCCATACCTGTCATGTGCTTTATAGCTCCACATCTACATTGAGGAACAGGATAAGGCAAGCAAGTTCATCTCATAACCTCTGGAGCTTAGTGTAGTATTTCACCATATATAAATTTTCTCAAGTAATAGAACTAATTTCTCATTGCTATGGATATAAAAGAGGGCCATTACATTCACTGTATCTTTCTTCCAACTCTTTCTATTAGCACTTGTCGTGTTAAAAAAAACCTCAACAAATTCTTTAGAAATTGAAGTAAGAATTCAAGAAGTTACCATGCAGTCAACTCTACTTCATTGTTTAAGATCCGGTGAATCTTCACAGGCATCTCACACTCTTTAGTAATGAAACCCAGCTTTACCTTCAGACCCAAGGCTATCTTCATGGAATGACTCTATAAGAGATTGTGTCACACCTCGACCCGCAGATCGAGCACGCAAACAGACCGTCGCGACTCCTCGAGGCACAGGTATACCCTACTCGCACATCGAGACGACGCAATGCTAAGTACTTAACCAATATTAAGACCCTACTTGATATCCTAAGTCAATCATACAGTGAAAAATTTGAAGAAGAAAATTTTTAAAAATTTTCTTTAAAACATTTATCTCCAATTTACATATAATATTTATATGCATGGTCCAATCATAAACAAGGATAGACATGAATACTTATTCAGTAGCGTTTCTAGTAAAACTTGTAGATCAGTAACCCAAAATAAATCAAGTGCAGTAACAACTGAAAATTTTAAATATGAAGGGGTGAGTAAAATTCACATACTCAGTGAGTGAGGTGCAAAAATTATATAATAATAATAAATAAATTTGTGAGAGTGACAAGTCAAATAGTCGTTTTTTAATTTATATTCATTTGCAACATATCGTATCATTCAAAATAATATGCATGCTTATCATAATAACCATACATCATGAGGTGTCAATCGGTAATAAAATATATTCTACCTATAGTTTGACCTAATTAGGGTAAAATCTACCAAGAGATCACAACAATATCATAAAAATTAACACATATACTTTTCTTTTAATCCCCTTCCCTTTGTGTTGACATGGTCGTCACGGGTGCTCATCTATTGGATCTGTTAGCCAGAGTCAGCCCCTGCTCTTGTGTTATCTCACCACGTCACCCCGTCGGTAAACGCTCACTACCGTGGTAGGGAGTGCGCTATAACCACTATGCATCATCTCATAATTATACACATGTGTCACATGTCATCATTCATATATCTTTACTAATAAAATAAAAATATGACACTATCAATCATCATAATATCGGGTTGCAAATTTTCATGGAATATTATTATTTCAAGACATGTCACAAATATTAAAATATTTTTAAATCACATTTCAAAATTTATTTATAAAATCATAGTTAAACTATTTTTCATTTAAGGTTATAAATAGTTCGTCCCACTCATCTCGACTGAGGAGGATATGCCACTCCCCCTAACTATTCTCGTTTCTCGAACAAGTCACCCATTGTACAGAAACGTAACCCTACACATATGTTAAACAATATGTCTCATTTATCAATTCAATTATTTTGACAATATTATATCGTCGGATTACAAGATGCATATATAAATGTTTTCTTTCATAAGGGTAAATCTCAAATTCCATATTTAGATAAAAATTTTTACGAAACCTATCATGCGCAAGTTTAGTAAAATCATTATATCTTCTAAAATTTTAATTGGATTCAAATGAGTCAAATTTTCTCTTAAAATTAAGACATATATCTCCAACTTTTATGTTCAGACCAATTTCAAATTCTGATCACACAAATTTAGAAAATTTTATAACTTTTTCAGTCTGAATTCTTAAAATCAAATCTACACAGTTTTGGGAGAATTCCCATATCTCTTTGTGTACTTCTCCAATTTAAGTGATTTTTATCTCAAATTGAAAATATGACATAAATTTAAAACATTTTAGTTTATACCATTCTCAGATTTTAAATGTATAATTTTATATAATGCCATTTTCATCTCCGTTTCAATTTTAAAACTATTTCTGCACAGTTTTAATAAAAATACCAAAACTTTCTGCATACAACTCCAATTCAATTGATCTTTATCTCAAATTAAAGATAAAACAGAAAATTAAAACTTTCATGTTTAAAGTTTCTTCAAATTCCATACAAAAGATACCTTAAAAATCTACATAATATACTGGTCGTACATAGAATATGAAACAAAGTTGGTAAAATATGCTAAATTTCCAAAAAATCACAAAAACTCGATTCTTTTATGAAATGTTTCACATAATATACCATTTTAAAGTTTAGAAAATCTAGTTTATAGAGAAATAAATATCTTATATTTTTAATTTCTACAAAATGAGATATTATAAGAATATTATACAAAACTCAATCTAGAATCAATATCTAGCATTCTAGTATGGATACCACTATAACTACTCATCAAGTAATCAAATCTTTACACAAACTAAGACATGTTATATCCTTTGTAAGATCTCTTGTTAGCAATAAACACCAACACTCCCTTTGAATCATTGAACCAAAATCAAATCACCATAAACATGAATTTCTATACAATACTTCTATACTTTTAATTGCAATTCAAGAATTCCCAAAAATGTTCTTACCTCTTTGACTCCATGATTGAACTCAAAATGGATATGGAGTCTACATATTTCGTGCAAGGGGGTTTGAATGAAAAAAATGAACAAATTCTTTCCTAAACAAGTTCTTTTATAAATCTAGCAAAATATCCTTGATCATTAGATTATTCCATACATCATCTCAACCTTTCACTTGTCCTAACACTTAAACAATACAATTGTTGATTCAAGCAAACTCTATACACTCCATTAGGTGTCTTGTTGGATGTCCATGTCAAGGGGAGATATGTCACAAGTTAGCACAATATATTTTTATTAAATTTCATGCATAAATTTTCATCCAATAAGTTTTATTGAATGTGGAACAATCTTATGTGGCCACTAACCAACTTTGCTGTCCTCTTGACCAATCATTTGACTCCAATTTTCTACCCTTGAGTGGTTTGCAATTTAATATCTCAATTTTCCTTAATTGCATTTAGAACTCTAAATTTTAACAATTTATATTTTTTGCTCTTATAAAATTTTGTTCGAAATTTCTTAAAAATGTGAAATTTCATATAAATATCTTTATTTAAGTATGTAGGCATTTTTTTAGCTATTTTTGACTTCTTTAGGCCTTACCACGCTTGTCGAGAAAGTTTTCGGTTTATCGATAAAATTTTTTGTTTTAACGATTTTGAAACAAAAACTTAAAATAAATAAATAGATAATTAAAATTTTATTTTAAATGTCTCAAAAGGATGTTAATATATTTAGAACTGTGATGAGTTGTATATGATACACAGTTACCAAAAGTCGGTATTATAGATTGTTATTTTCTATTAAAGGAGTTGTAACGAGGATCATTCTCGGATAATCCAATCCTTGAAGATGCAGGGGATCGCCGTTGCTATATCCCATGTATCCTTGCAAATTCTCAACCATCGATCCATATGCTCTCAGTTTTTTATCCATTAACACGAATCAAGAACATTAGTCAAGAATCACTTAAATTCAATTCAATGGATCATGTTCCTACTCTTATACTATGAACAAAAAAAAAACCTCCATTAATAAAATTAAAATCAACTTTAACTTTATCGATTAAAGAAGAAGAAATCCAAAATACTATAAGCTGGAATGATACACCCTTCTTTGATGATTTAATATATCACTTATATAGAAAAAAGTTAACTAACTATTACTTATATACAAAAGTTAGTAGCCAACTATCGAACTTAACTAAAACTAGTTCCTACCTAATGACAGTTTTAACTAACTATTGATATTATAATAAACTAACAAACTACTATAGTTAAATATTTATTTTCTTTATGTCCTTCGTATGTTTGGAAGAGATCGGTAGGTAATTTCATCTCTTAGAATAGTAAGTGTAGGCCTATGATGAGCTGTTTTTTGTGGGCTTTGTATTTTTCCTTTTCTTTTTTCTATCATTCTCATTTTTTTTTTTCTTTTAGTTTCATTTGTGCCCTATGTTTTGAGCCTTTTGCTCCCTTGGTCCCAATTTGCTCAAGTGGGCCAAGCCTAGGTTTAGATAACGCGTCCAAATCTAAATTTAATCTCTCTCCTTTTTTCTTTTCCCTTGTGATATTTTATTTATAGATGCTAGATAGAAATTAATTTCGACTATAGATGGAAAAACATTCCCCTTTGAATTTTCAATTATTTTTATATTCTAATTTTTTATAGTGAAAAATAATTGTTTAATGTTTACTTGTCATAATTGAATCAAAATACTATACTATTTTCTTTCGGTCTTTCCTATCTTATCCCTCTTTTTCTTTAAGCCAGCAAATCTCTCTCCTCTCTTATCTCTCTTCTCTCTTCTCTTTTTCTGTCTTTTGTCTTCTCGCTTCTCTCTCTTCTTTTTGTAAGAAGAGTAAGAAGATAGATGAAAGAATAAAGAATGATGATTATGCATTACAAAAAAGAGAGAAAATTGATACGTAGAAGAAAGAAAATGGACAAGGACCCTCTCTTTTTGGTACTTCATTCTTTGTTCCATTAATTTTCTAAATAATATTTTTTAAATTTAATACTCTAATTTAATATTTTTTTTTCATGTTTAAACAATATCTTGATAAAAAATAGATCTTGTTATAAGTAGAATTTCAATAAATTAGAAAACTACAAAGAAAAATTCATGAGATACACAAATTTTCCTTAAAAAAAATAAATCTTCAATTATTTATTTGTGAGTCCAAAAAGCATTGATTCAAATGTGTTAGGAAGTGTATTTCCCGATTAAACTGTAATATTTTGTTAAATATTTTTAAAATTTTTAATTCAATTTTCCTAATAATTGACCTAAGGACAATTGATTTGTGTTTATAAATTATACATGGTTTATTATAGTTATACGTAAATTTAGATATGAAAAATAAAAAGATTGAATTGAAATTGGTTTATTAGATAAAAAATGAGTGATCCTAAATAATAATAATAATAATAATTTATACATCTTCACACCTATATAAAAATGTTCTAAAATTTTATTTAACGTATAAATTTGTTTATAATCAATAAAATTAGAATAATTTTTTTTTTTATACAATGAGATATAATCAAATGAATTCGAATTAGGGAAGAGATGATAGAAGTGAGAAAACTCTATCGTTTGAGATATCCCTGAGAGACAAATAGGTGTATAGATTTTTGATCTATGTAATTAGAATAATGAGATACCGAATGATAGATAAATCAAGAATAAAAAGGAAGGCAAGAGGGACATGAAAAGAGAGAGAAAGAGCAGTGGCGTAAGAACAGAGGAGAGAAGAGAGAGAAGGAAGTATATTGATGTATCTTTGTTGCATCTAAAAGGAAGAAATGATAATTCACTTGGTTGAAAGGTGAATTATCGGAGTATCGAAAACTGAAAGGGAAAAAATTTGCCATCCATAAACGAAAGTAATTCCCATCTGACATCTATAATCAAAATTTCGTCTCCATCTTTTTTATTTTTTAATTTTATTTTTTTCACACATGTATTTATTATTTTTAAAACAAAACTAAGAGATGGTTCGAGGGTTTTCGAACGCAGACTGAGAAGCACATTAAGAACGTCGGCTGTGAGCGTGAGATCGCTTTCCCTCCGAAACCGCTCTGCTTTTCTAAATCTAAACCACCTTCTCTCTCTCTCTCTCTCTCTCTCTCTCTCGTAGGCTTAGGGTTTCTTCTTCTTGATTCGCCGTAGATTGCTTCCAGTCATGCACGCTCCGGTCCTCGTTCTCAGTAAGTCACTTTTCCCTTTCTTCAAAATTTTAGATTTTTTATCCGTTTCTACTGTCGTTTCCTCAATGAGTAGTCGATTGACATTTTCATACTTGCTTCTCCTTGGATCTTCAGGGAAAAGTTTTCGTTCTATCTCGTCAATTAGGCTTCTGGTGTTTTGAGAGGAGTAAGGATTTTTTTTTTTTTTTTTTTTTTAGGGTTTGCTGTGTATTTTAGTGATTTTTAGGTTTTCTGCTTAATAAACTACATTTCTAGTTTGGTTTTGGAGTAGGTGAACTAAAGTGACAGTGGAAAAAGATTATGATTGGGATAGAGGAGCGTATTTGTTTTAGGGTTAGGTTTGGTTTGTAGTTTGATGTTTAGCTTTGAATTAGCTGGTCCGAAACAAAGATATATGCCGGATTTTCAAATTTGGAATGTGGGTCTTGAGCTTTGCTTAGGGATATATAGAAGTCAGGGACTCAGACTACCCACACATTGTGGTTTATCTGATCATGAGTACACGCTATTATTTGGTCTTTCCAGCATTTCTTGAAAATTCTGAGGTTCTCTGCAGTTTTAATGTCAAAGAAACGGTGTGATATTAAAACGGAAAGAGTAAATACTTTGTGCATTTATTTAGTTATTTTCGTTGTTAAAGTTAGTTTTGAATGAATCCAGTCTCTTACGTGCATATCTAGGCATGGTGCTTAAACTTGTTGGTGGATGAATGCTATCCTTATGAAACATTGTATACATAGTGCATATTCAATAATGTAAACCCACTATTGCTGTTTTTGGTAGCAAGGAAAAGGCCGCGCTACTCGAATTTCAACTTATTCAATGATCTACAACTGCTTTTTGGTTCTCCTTGCTTAGCTTCATTAGGAACACTTTGTTTTTTTGTATAAAATCTATTATAATGATATTCCAGTTCTTCCAGTGAGGAATATGACGTGCCTATATGTGGTTAATATTTTTGTTATTAATAAACTAATATATTATGTGTTTTCTGAAATGAACCGAGCAGAAGACTCCTTGAAGCGTGAATCTGGAACCAAAGTTCACCATGCTATCATCCAAGCATCAAAGGTAAGATGAACATTCAACATTCTTTTTTTGTTCATTTCTCTGCATATGATTTAAGTTTCATACTTCTATCGGTGCTACTATTGGTTTCAATTTATTAGATTTGTATATTACAGTGTGAAACAATGCCCCTTGCTTTTGGACTCCAAACTTAAGATTGGACATTAAAGTTTGATATATATATGTATCATTACATATATATATATATATATATCATACATATATATATTCTTTTCTTTTTCTGAGAGGGAGATGTTAGGGAGAGAAGAAGATTACTTTGGGTGGTGAATCAAGGGCTGATGCTCCTATTGTGCTGAGGTAGCCTAAATAAGCTGCCAAAAATTGTTTATTTAGATAATTATAAGTCCGCAAAGTCAGTAAGGCAGAATTTTGGTTGACCTCCTTTGTACATCGAAGGGCTCTCTGTTCTCTACCTTTGGGCTCACAAAGAAAAGTGCGTATTAAATTCTCACAAAATGCATTCCAGTTTGGTATGAGTTTTGCGCTTCTAAGTGTCTGGTCTGTTCTCTGCAATGAAAATTGATTTTATCTTTTTTATTCATGTTGTTCTTGTTTGACATGTGTAAGAACTTTGTTATATTATTAACTTATTAACTTATTATTTTCTTTTCCTTTGTGAATATTTTGTTGTTCTAAATGCTTGTTTCTTCCATTAATTAGATGAAGGAAATGATTTGGTGCTATATACAAGTTCTTTGTATCTTTTCTTGCTTTATTATTTTCCTACCTGAACTCCTAATACTTGGAAATGGTAATGGATGTAATGGATGTGATTTGTTCACTTACTGAATGTGCACTCTTGAAGGGCAGAAAAAGCACCTCTATGGAAAGCTTTATAATGTGTCTGAAGTCTTGACCTATTTTTACCATTTTCTTTTGTTAAATGTTCAATCTTACATGATCATTCCTTTGTCTGAAGTCTTGCTGCCTTTTTTTGTGAATAAATTTCCTTTGTAGAATGTCCTCTGCTTGATGAGCAAAAGAGTCATTAAGTTTCAACCTAAGAACACTTTGCATATTTAAGGAACAAAGACAATTTGTATCCAGACAATGCGTATAAAAAAGAAATTTTTTCACAAAAAAAGGCAGCAAAAAAGGGATAGAGCACTAAGGTAGTGTCACTCCATCCCATGGCTATGAAGTCAAAGTCTCTACAAAATTGACAACCTCTAGGACCACTGACTTGGAAAACAGAGACATGTTCCAAAATAACCAAAAAAAAAAAAATTTTTTTTAAAACAACCCCAACCCAAAAAAATTTTCCAAAATAACCCGAATTTGTCGCGTCTTGGAGACGCGACAACCCAAAGTTGAGAGAGAGAGAGAGAGAGAGAGAGAGAGAGAGAGAGAGAAAGCGAGAGAGAGAGAGAGAGGGAGGGAGAGGAGTCCGCGGGGGGGGGGGAGGGAGAGAGGGGAGGAGAGCGGCGGGGGAGGGAGGAGCGCGGCGGGGGGCGGCGGGGGGGAGGAGAGAGAGGGGAGGACCGCGGCGGGCTGCGGAGGGGGGAGGGAGGGAGAGAGAGGGGGAGAGGGCTGCGGAGGGGGGAGGGAGAGAGAGAGGGAGGGCCGTGGCGGGGGGCGGAGGGGGAGGAGAGAGACAGCGGAGGGGGGAGGGAGAGAGAGAGGGAGGGCCGCGGGGCCCCCCCCCCCCCCCGGCGGTGGCCCTCCCTCTCTCTCTCCCTCCCCCCCTCCGCTGTGTCTCTCTCCTCCCCCCTCCGCCCCCCGCGGCCCTCCCTCTCTCTCTCCCTCCCCCCCTCCGCCCCCCGCGGCCCTCCGCCCACCGGCTGCCCTCCCTCTCTCTCTCCCTCCCCCCTTCCGGCCCTCTCCCCTCTCTCTCTCTCCCTCCCTCCCCCCTCCGCACCCCGCCGCGGTCCTCCCTCTCTCTCCTTCCCCCCGCCGCGCTCCTCCCTCCCCCCCGCTCTCCTCCCCTCTCTCCCTCCCCCCGCGGACTCCTCTCTCTCTCTCTCTCTCTCTCTCTCTCTCTCTCTCTCTCTCTGGACTTTGGGTTGTCGCGTTTTGGAGACGCGACACACCAAAACGCGACAAATTCAGATTATTTGGGGAAATTTTTTTGGGTCGGGGTAATTTAAATTTTTTTTTTGTGGGTCATTTGGGAACATGTCTCTGGAAAACAACCAAAAGTAACCTTATGATAATGTCAACAAAACTTAACAAGGGTTTCTCTACCCCAACAAGGGTTTCTCTACCCCTAAAATATCCTCCTATTTTGTTTCCTTTTGATCAGCCAAAAGACAGCTAGAGGGAGCAACCTAACAACTCTCCTCGTTGCTGTTTGTATTTTCGCACCACTCAGCCCGCATGTCACTTTGGACTGAGCTATAGTCACCCATTGAAGATGCAAAGGAGAGGGGACCTTTCCCATACTGCATGATTCCAGGTGCAACATAAAAGCAAGTGATCCACCAACTCCAACTCCAACTCCATCTTGCATAAACACATCTATTTTCCATCACAATACTTCTCCGTTGGTGATTATCTTGACTTAGAATTATTCCCAGGAAACCTCCCAAGCAAAGAAGATGACTCTTAGGTTGGAGGGATCCCAACCAAGCTTCCAAGAAAAGGAGCCCTCTTCCATCCCTACTATTTGACTTATCAAATTGTAAAACACCTTAACCGTAAAGCTTCTGACTCATTAGGCAAGCAAATGATTGGGAAATGGAGAGTTCTTTAATTCAATGCTCATATATCTTTTAAGCTCTGATAGTTCCTATTGCAACTTTATGAAAAAAAATTCTGGAGATCTTTAACAGTAATTTTCATGCACCTTGGACATGAAAACTGAAATTCCATAGCCTTCCTAAGGCTGGATTATGGTCTTATGTTGATGATTTCTTTTGGTAACAAGAAGGTAGTTAGACAAGAAATTTCTGGTTGCTCCTGCTGCTAATAGCCAGAGAAGAATTACACATACTGGTTGTGCACAACTGCAGTTGTATATATTCTATCTGTAGAGCTTGTTTAAATTGGTTCTGATTTATCTCTTTCCTGTTTCTATGATTAATTAGGGCATTCATGCTGATGTTGTTAGTTCTCAAAAATGTAATTGATGAAGCATTGGATTCTTTGACTGCATTTCTCATACTCAAATTTTGGAATCTTGAGTTGCTTTTTGTAGATGGGGCATAAATACATCTTTTGTGTAGTTTTTGTTCTCTCAGCAAGGGGGTTTTGATGGGCAATGCACCCTAGTGTTATTTGTGTGTCGTGTTTTGACTTTGTTTTTGGTAATGTCCTTTATCATCTGAATGTAAATAGTGCTTGGAAAGACCCTCCACATTTTAAATTTGATCTTACATTGTTATCCTACTGGAAGATGAAGTTACATTATTAATTGTTATTATTATGCGCTGATATTAGTGAACAAACCTTAATTTATCGTCTTTTTTGTAATCCCTTTTATCCATTTGATCTGATATTTTTGTTCTAATGTTGTAGAATTATGAACAAAATTCCTCTATATGCATTGTTTTGTCAAAAAATTGATTAATTTGAAATCAATGATTCTGTAGAACTGCTATTTCTGATTTATGAGCTTGACCTTGCTTTGACAAAACAGTTATTCTTTTTATCCTTTGCAATGCTGAACTTCTGACAATGCAAATAAGAAATATAGGAGAATGATTCTCATGGATAATATTTTAGTCAAGACACAGATCGTTTGGTTTGTCAAACGATAATTTGACAAACCAAACAATCTGTTGTTGTCGTACAGATTGTTTGGTTTGTCGAATTATTGTCGAAATATGCTTCTCTCATTGTTAATATGTTATTTGGTCGTTTCTTTTGTTATTCCCTTTATTAGGCTGTTGCTGACATAGTTTGTACAACATTGGGCCCAAGATCCATGTTGAAGATGCTTCTTGATGCTGGTGGCGGTATTTCAATTTATGTTTTCATATGAGTATTATTTGTTTTTATTTTTTTTTTATGGACCAGATCATATGCCTTAGGGCTGAAGTATTGTCTATCTAGAACCTTTTCGTATTTTTCCCCCATCTGAAGAAATTGGTGTAAAATAAAAATAATATTATTGTATTATGGTTTTATCTTTTTTTATTTTTCGGATATATTTGTCTCCCTCAAGCAAAATCTGTGTGGTTGGGGGAGTTAACAGAGAGAATTTTAGAGAAGCAGCTTCTAGTCTGTATTATGTAATGTTGTTGCATGAGGAAAGCACCTAGGATGTTTTAGAATACATTGAGAGCATCAGATGTTTAAATGAAGGTTTTCTTGGAATCTTCCTAAATCTTTATTTTATGCTAAATGCCAATCTAAAGAAAAGTAAGCACAGTGGACATCATTTAAAATTCTATTACGCAACTCTTCCTTTTGTTGATATTATTATTATTATTATTATTATGTTCTCCATTATTTTTGTTACGAGTCTTACCCCTCTCCAACCCCTCTCCAATCTATGTACATTGTTTAATACTGATACTATGAGATTTTTGATAGTAGTCTTCTCATTCTTTATAGGGATTGTTGTAACAAATGATGGAAATGCTATTCTGCGTGAATTGGATTTGGCACATCCTGCGGCAAAGGCATAATTGATTTTCTTTTATTACTCTTTAGTTGCCACTTATATTACCAACTTACTTGGGTGGCCTGTATGTTGTTGTTTCTTTCTTGGTAACCCCCTCCATTTCTTCTATAATCGTTGCTTCATTGTGGTGTGACAGTCAATGATCGAACTAAGTCGCACTCAAGATGAAGAAGTGGGAGATGGCACAACCTCTGTTATAGTTCTTGGTATGCTCCACCATGAATTTTTTCAAGAAGTTTAAATTGCTAGTTGCTCTTATTTTAGCTTCAACTTTCCTCCATTTGATTGAGTGGTGTGATGATGATCGTCTGGGATTATATTTGGTAGTGAAGCAACTTTGACTGCCAGTTTAAAGCATGCAGTTCAATCATTTATTTAGCTATTGGTTGCATAAGGACCATTTCTTCTGTTCTAGATGAAAACCAAAGTACTGGAGTTAGTTTGGATGTACTTTTTATTTAGATATGGTTCTCTTTCTCCTTTTTTTAAAACTTTTTTTTTTTTTAACTATGTTGTGTGTTGTGAATATTTGCAAAGCTGGGGAGATGCTCCATGTTGCTGAAGCTTTCATTGACAAAAATTATCATCCTACGGTCATTTGTCGAGGTAATGTGAAAGATATACACTTATTATGAATTACAAGAATAAATTCCTGTGATTTATCCTTACCAAAATTTGCTTGTTTGCAGCTTATAATAAAGCTCTGGAGGATGCTGTTGCAGTGCTTGACAAAATTGCAATGCCTATTGATGTGTCTGATCGTGAGTTCTGTATAACTTGCCTATTTGTTATTCATTCTCTGACAATATTCACTCCTTTGTGGATTTGCTTCTACTTTTTTGCACGCGTAATCATTTCTATACTGAAGCACAATTGCTTGGAGCTATCCATTAGTACTAAATATATCCAAGAATAGCGCTTATTTAATGAAATTTGTTATTCACAACAATTTCAAATTTTGCATGTGCTTGTGTGAACCTGGGCACATACTGCCATGCTAATTGTTTGGTTGCTGCTGTTTTGGAATGAGTTCATCATATTGCTGCTATTGCGCTGTTTGGTTTATCGATCATTTCTTTCATTTATTGGCATCCTTCTGTGCTGTTCTTCAATTTCGTAGTGCCTAAAATCTAAAGCTAAAGGAAAAATGATTTCTTGCTTCATTGCTAGATGACACATTATGAAAATATGCACAGGAGACCCCCATTTCATATCCTCATATATAAGTTATTTGTATCAGTACCAATGAATGTAGACAATTAGTGGCCTTGATTTTGTAGAGCATTCAATCTATTAATGAAATCAGCCAGATAAGAGGGAAAAGTGGTGGGCCTTCTAGTTAGATATCTAGATAAAAATTTGAAAGGAAAAACTCCTAAACCATGATTGCTGAACCTTTATCTTTGTCTTCATGATAATTATATCTTCAAAAGAGGCTGCATGAGGAATAGTTTATTCGGTATTCTAGTCTTTTGATCTTCTTATGATGCTTCACTTTGTATGGTTTAAAGATGGAAAAATTAATCAGGTATTCCGTGCATTAGTGAAGGGAGAAGCTTTTATTAAATTTAATAAATCAAATTTGAAATTGCTGATGGGTTTGGTATTAGAAATTGAGGGTTCAGGTGAATTTTCTATAATTTTTTTTACCAATCTTTATGGACTAGATGTTTATGCTTACGAATACCTCGAGGTTGACGTTGTTCCCAAAAAGTTGAGGTTGAACATCGGGAAAAAGGTGTCACTGAACTTTAGAGTGGGGGATATGATTTCTTGATGCTTTATGTGGAGAAGCATGAAGGTGGTGGGACATTTCTTTGGTATCTTTTCATGTAGGGCATGGAGGAGGATTTCATTATGTGATTAAGTATGCTAGGACAGGCTCTGAAAAATTGTCTTAGAGTATCGTATTATTGATTCTTACGGCAATTGGGTGAGTGAATTTTGAGAGATGTGGATTTTTTGCTTTCCAGGACTTGGGATAGATTGTGTTATTGTTGTTATGGGCTTTTCTGTTGATAGGCCATGAATGTAGTGGTTAATGGGCTTCATTATCCTAAATGAGTTGTTGTGATGCAATGGATTATTGAGTTTGATGTAGTTTTGGGATTTTATTTCATATACGTCACTGGGTTATTTTGGAATGATCCATGTGGAATGATCATATTTTGGTTTCTGGGAAAAAAATGACTCAAAAGCATAATGAAACATGAGTCAATTCACCCGGCTTCAGAAAAATAATTGACAACTTAGAGCTGTAGGTCTTTGGCACTATTATTTTGCTAGACGTTTGCCTACTTGTGTTCACTTTAGCGTTCATCAAATCTCTTTCTGCCTTTCTATCCATATTTCATATTCAGTTCTACAAAAAATGGAGCTGGCCCAATCAAACAAATAGTGTGTACTCATGCTGAGCTCCTTTTATGCTTGAGATAGTATACCATGTACTTCCTGAAAGCAAAGTAGTGTTCATTTCTCCAAAGTCTTCCTGAAGAGTTTTTTCTTTTTTTCCCTCACTATATTTTTCTGTATTTCCCAAACTCTCTCACATTGCATCTCTGATTGCCATTTTCCAAGGAACTTTTACCATCACGAAAGAATTCCTAACCTGAAGAGCAGAAGTATCTATAAATTGGAAGTTGCTAAGATAATCAAAACCTCAATAGTTGTAAAGAGGTTCTTGGCTTCTCTTACAATAATTGTAATGATCTTATCCAAAGCAAAAAGTATAAGAAGTGTGATCAAACTGAATGCCTTTTCTATTCTTTTAGATACGTGACTGAGTCAATAACATTGTGGGAAAAACTAATCATAGTAGTTGCTTACTTGGTTATATGCATTTTTGGTTTTTATCCTAAGGAATTGCTTTCATCCTTAACTTTTTTATGTTCCCGTTTTCCTTCCCAGAGAAAGGAGAAAACCTAGATATTGTTTTCCTGTCCCATGGTTGGGTGCTGTAAAATGAACATGTAGGATAAGAATGTTATTTTGTCAACCAGAAAAACATGACAAATACCTGGAAATGACCTTCAGTATCAAAATTTAGGAAATGATTGATCTGTGACTTTTCACTCACAGATAGGGTCTTAAGAGTCCAGTCCCATGTTACTAGAAAATTATATTTTTCGGCAATTTCATCCCAGAATCTGAAAATGTTCTCATGAAAAGATATTCAAGAACATAATGGGTGATTTATTGTGGAAAAACCGGAAAATAGGTTTTTGCTGCATTGATCTTACGTTTTATAAGTTGAAGAGAATGATTGTAGTGCTGAATTATATCTAATTGTTGCTATATACGTGTGGTGGGGATTTTTTTCTATAAATTTTGCAGGCTGTTCTTTATATAATTCATTTGAGTGTTGAGCGGGCACTTCTAGAAGATACAGTTGGACATAGATGTTTGGACACAGTTGTAAACATGACATGACACAATACACTTTGTGATTTCTAATAATGTCCAATGTCTATGTGCAGGCTTCATTTGTTTTTGTTGGTTTTTGAATATGCATGTTAAGGCAGGATCATTTAGGGGGAGTGTTTGGTTAAAAGGTATGACTTTCAGGAATCGGAATGAAACCTATATAAGTTGTTTGGATTAATGGAATGGGAATGAAGGTATGGGAATGAAACCCTCAAGATATGGTTTTGTAAAACCAAGTAAATTGGTGGGTTTCAGCTGAAACCCATCTCTCAAACCCTTGTGACTGTTTTGCCCTTCCATTCATCTCTCTCTCTCTCTCTCTCACTCCAAAAATGGACTTCATAGAGGAAGAAACCAGCCCATGTTTTCTCTTCCAATCTCAAGCTTCTTCATCTTCAACCTCATACTTACAACAATCCAAGCACCTGGATCTCAAAAACCCTTCTATTCTCTTCTCTATCACTCTCCTTCTCCTCCTCTTTTCCCTCCTCATTCTCTTCGTCTCCACCTCTGAAACCCTCAATTTCCTCCTCTGGTTCTAATCTCTCCTCCTCGGTCCCTTCGGTCCCTCCTCCATCACTGGCTGCAACATTCTCGTCGGTCTCGGCGAGCCTGTTGATTTCCCCTCCGATCCCTCCTCTACGCTTTCCAACGACGAAGAAGAAATCGTCGAATCGGAGATCGAAACCACACCAAGTTCAAGAATTAGGATTCAGTCCCGTCAATGTGAGTGTCGATGGCACAAAGAAATTGGAGAAATCGAAGATACAGCAAGAGATGGTTTTGATCAAACCTAACATTATGGGGCATTTATCATGACATTCTACAAGGGTCCTGGGAGCATAGTCATTCATCTCATTATTGGATATATTTTTGAATTTGAATGTGAAGGAAGTTCTGGGGGGCTGTGTGGGCTATGTATGTCTTATCATGCGACCTTCAAAGAGCTGCAGCAGTATTCCATAGTTCTTGCCATTGAAAGAACCAACTATACGAGCTATATAGGCTTGACTTGGGCTCTTTAGACTCAAGTTGGAAACTTTTTTTTTTGGGGGGGAAATTGGAAACTATTGTACATTCATTAATCTCAAGATCATATGTTCTTGTAATTTGTAAATTGTTCTACAAGCTATATAGGCTTGGTTTGCAGTTCGATTCTTACTTCTCTTAGGTATGGTGCAGTTTGTGTTTAAAAACTGGACATCCTGTGGCTTGCAATGCATTTGTTACATGGAATGTGGTTGATGAAAAATTGTTTGTTCAAACCATTATTTTTGAATTACTGGTTGTTCGTAAAATGCAGGAAACCATTATTTTTACAAATGTTCAATAATCTTTCTTTGTTGACTTTTTACAAATTGATTTTAAAACATTTTACAAAATAAAATAAAATAAAATATTAATTTTAAAAATATTTCAAAACATATTTTAATTTTAAAAAATAAAATAAAATAAAATAAAATAAATGATAGTTATAGTTTTAATTTTAGAAAATGAAATAAAATTATAAAAATTTTAATTTTAAAATATTTTTATATGATTTTCATTCTGAAAGAAATATGAACCAAACATCAATAATGAAAATCATATTTATTCCAGAATTTGAACCAAACAAGGGGTATCGGATTCTGATTCCGATTCCTATTCCTAAAGTTTTCAATTTCGATTCCGATTCCAATTCTTGACTGCGAACCAAATGCCCCCTTAATGAAATGGGCATAATTCTTAGCTATATGCAGTTTCCTACTATTTGCATGTGGGCACATTAAATTTTAATGAGTTTTTAGCAACACTTTTCTTGGTATTGAAATTGTAAGCTTGTCACCTTTGGAGAGACAAATAATGAGTTTCACAGGAAGCACAAACTAAAATCATTCAAGGATGGTTTCCATGTCTCATTCTCTTTTGATCACATGACAGGTGCGACAGTGTTGGGGCTGGTGAAGAGTAGCATAGCGACAAAATTTACCAGTCAATTTGGGGATCTGATTGCTGTAAGTACTTTTGTACCTACTATTCTGGATGTAAGTGTTTAAATCTTTTGATCCAATTTGTGTTATGTTGAAGAATGACGATTGGCTCTGCCATTGAGTATTGAAGTTGTCAGCCTAGTGTGAGAAAAATGTGTGAAGCTCTAAGTGTTGGGCTGATTGCATGGTGTCCAACAGCTTATCTGTTGATGCCAATCTCTATGTTAGAAAATTGCATCAGATTCAGTATCATTTGGACCCTTAGTCTACTGATGGCACTATTATGTCTCCCTTTTCTTAGACTTCATAGCATGCTTTGTCAGGTGATGTTTTCAAGACTTCTTAAGATGGGAACTTGAAGCATAATAGTGGAGCCAATGTATGATCTTTAGTTTACCAAGTCCCGTGATCACTTTTCTTTGTTATGAAGGACAATAGATTTGTGTCATTGCTTTTTGTTTATTTAGAAAAGCACTTGCACTAGTGTCTCTCATTAGTGATGTATATTGTAAAAATGGCCTTTGGTTCAGACCCTATTAAGTCAGGTGGTAGTGCCTCCTATCCTGGTGGTTATCAGTAAAATCTGGACGAGCGAAATGTAACAATGCTGCTTTGAAATGAATGTGGAAGATAGATCCTAGACTATTTGACCCTTCATTGGTGCACGTTCATATCAAGAGCTGATTTTGTTGAATATGTTCACATTGTATCGTGCTATTTGGACCCCCATGTGGGATTTTTATATACTATTATTCTGTTCTCTTCTGATATTTGCTTCAAAGTTGAGGTGCTAATGGTAATATTCAAACCTCCAGGATTTGGCAATTGATGCAACCATCATAGTTGGTGTTGACCTTGGCCATGGGTTGAGGGAGGTAGATATCAAAAAGTACATAAAAGTTGAGAAGGTTCCTGGCGGTCAGTTGGAAGATTCTAAAGTTCTTAAAGGAGTTATGATCAACAAAGACGTGATTGTTCCTGGAAAAATGAGAAGAAAAATTGTGAATCCACGTATCATCCTCCTTGATTGCCCCCTTGAATACAAGAAAGGCGAGAATCAAACGAATGCTGAGTTGGTTAAAGAAGAAGACTGGGCAGTCCTACTGAAAATGGAAGAGGAGTACATTGAGAACATTTGCATGCAGATATTAAAGTTCAAGCCAGATTTGGTGATTACTGAAAAGGGGCTTAGTGATCTGGCATGCCATTATCTCAGCAAAGCTGGTGTCAGTGCAATTAGGAGGTTGAGGAAGACAGACAATAACAGAATTGCCAAGGCGTGCGGGGCTGTAATTGTGAATAGACCAGATGAGCTCCAGGAGTCTGATGTTGGCACTGGTGCTGGACTATTTGAGGTCAAGAAAATTGGTGATGAGTTTTTTGCATTCATAGTCGAGTGCAAAGATCCCAAAGCATGCACTGTACTTCTAAGAGGTCCTAGTAAGGATCTTTTAAATGAAGTTGAAAGAAATTTGCAGGTTTGTGTCGTGTTCATACACACTTGTAATTTGCTTATTTATATTCTTTATATATTTTTAATGCCTTTTCCATGTATTTGAATTTAAATATCTAGCTCAAAACTTCTTCTTTAGGACATTCCATAAGATTCTGTTGGAGGAATATATACCAGGGGTATTCATTAAAAAAGGAATACTAGGGGTAATTTATTATATGGCTACAAGTTTTTCAAACAAGGAGATAAACTTATTCCGTGTTCATGTGTCTAGAGTAAGAGGTAATAATATCAACTGTTTCATGTTTTGTAGGATGCCATGTCGGTTGCACGAAACATAATCAAGAACCCAAAACTTCTTCCTGGTGGTGGTGCTACAGAATTAACTGTATCTGCAACTCTAAAGCAGAAGAGTTCGGCTATCGAGGGCATTGAAAAGGTGAATAACATCTAATCAACTGGTCATCCAAATTTTTTCTGTTCATGAAACCAATGCTTCTTGAAATTATTGAAAAATGAATGAGAAATGCTTGGGCCTTCTGTTTGTTTTCTAAATGACCTTTTTGTCACTCTTCTGTTGCTTGATGTTGAACAGTGGCCTTATGAAGCTGCCGCCATAGCTTTTGAGGCTATACCACGAACATTGGCTCAGAATTGTGGTGTTAATGTCATTCGAACAATGACAGCGTTACAAGGAAAGGTGGGGAGCCTTTGGTGTCTTCCTATAATTTGTTTTAGTTTGCTTTCCATGCTTCTGAGGTTGAAGTCCTTTGCTTTTGATGGAAATATATTGGTTTAGCTGTGAATCCTTTGTTCTTTTTCTGAACTGCACATTTCATTGGTGTAGCATGCGAATGGTGAAAATGCTTGGATTGGTATAGATGGGAACACTGGTGCAATCACTGATATGAGAGAGCGAAAGGTATGTCCTCTACTTTCTCAGTTCATTTATGAACAGAGTTTATGTTGTGATTTCTAGTTAATTCTTGACTCTTAAACGACTACTTCTCAAGTTTTAATGACCCTAAGTTCTGGTTCATGATGTAAGGAGTATCTTTAATGGCTGCTAGTATTAGCTCTTAACAAAATGTTGAATTCCAGTTGCATTCAAAAAACAATATTTTGCTATTACCTCTTCCCACTGTTTTGAACCGTAATTTCCTTGTAGCTGATGGAATTCCTTTCTATGAATAGAAGTTATTAATGCTTGTCCTCCAATGTTTAGATTTGGGACTCATACAGTGTGAAGGCTCAAACCTTCAAGACGGCCATTGAAGCAGCGTGCATGCTTCTAAGGATCGATGATATTGTCAGTGGTATCAAGAAGAAGCAAGCTCCAGGAGCAGGCCAAGCTCCAACAAAGCCTAAAATAGAGGAAGAAGGAGATGCAGATGGTGAGCAAATAATTCCCGAGTAAGATGAATAAGTGGATGAACGACATAATAGTGGATGCATGCTATGATTGTTGAGCTTTTAACCGTGGGACATTGCATCAAGAATTTTGTGATATCTAAAGTGTAGCACTGCTATTGTTGTTCAATTGGGTTCATTTTTCACTCAATGTTTCTCCATTGACAATCAGACGTCAGTGGCACGAGAAAGGGTACAGGTTTTGCTATCTGACTACATGTTGATCGCTGCCTTAGAATTTCCGATCTATGATTTTGCTTTTTGCATTTTTTTTTTTTTTTTTTAAGTTTTTACATTTTATGTTGTCTCTGGGTCTGAAAGTCCACATTCAAAATTGAAAAATTGAGCGCCCACAAATTTGGTACATGGACTTTCTCAATTTGTGCATATGATTCGGCCGCGTGATCCAAGGCTCTCTAGGTTCATGGACTTATGTGTAATTTGTCTGGAGTTCCACAAATATCCGGATACGTCGACTTCAAATTGTGGGGTTACCCTGGGATTCCTTCTGTGAGTCTCTCAATCAGCATCAACTGGTAAACACTATTCTAAAGAGGCACCATTTTTATTAAAAAAAATAGTTAGCTTTTCATAAAATTTTCAATTGGGGTTTAGTAATCTCAATCAAACCACTAGAGGGGGAAACACTAGATCAATAACTGGTTTTAGGCCAATCCAAAGTAGATTTTCCGGAGATAATTTGTTTTTCCATATTCATTTTGGCGTCGAGGTAAATCATTCTGAAATTAATTCTTGATTTAGCCCGTCATTGTTCAAAACTTCATTTTTCTATTATTTTATTATATTTTATTTTTATTGAAACTCAAAATCTCAATCAACAAAAAAACCAAGATAAAACAGAAAAGAGTTCAGCGGACAATATAATGCCATCCACAACTGAGTACCAAGAAATTGGGTCGTGCCATTAGCAAGGGCATTGAGAAGTGCTCTTGGGAAGGGCATAAGCCGCTACGGCTCCCCTTCTAACATGGGACGAGAGAGAGAGAGAGAGAGAGAACGAGGTGATAAAACCTAATATATTGTTATTGTGGGCAATAACTCATTTTGACATAGGCTCAAACTCGATTAATTTACGATCGGTTTAGTGAAAAAAACATTAAATTTCACTAAAATTTGTGTTTGAATTTTAAAAATAAAAAGAATTATGTTGAAAAAGTTCTTATAAAGAGGATATGATAATAGATCGATTTAGATTAATCCGGTTGTGGATACCGGTTGATCAAGGAAAAAAAAGGGAATCAAACTCGTTGACTTGAAAGCCTTAACCGCCTCTTCACAATGAAGCCCCAAAAACTCATTTGAAAACCCCTTCTTATAAAGCAGGCTGAACCCCAGGCGGATTTTTTTTTTTTTTTTTTTTTTAAATTTTTTTATAAAACATTTAAACATAATATTCAAAAATTAAAATATGTACGATAACTACAAACCTTACACCATAGTTGACATAAAAATCACATAGAATCTAAACACCAAAACAAACACTTGAAATATAAAAGTCATCATTTGTATAAACAATTAAGATACAAATAGATAAATATTAAAAGAAATAGTTGAAAACAAGTCGTTTCTTAGACAAACAGTAGGCTGCAACAAAAAGTGAAACAATCTTGCAAACTTATTTCAAGTCTAGAGGGTCCTAGAACTTCAGCTCCTATTATTTTTTCATCAATTCCCTAATCTTTTACATTGGCCTTCACTTAGATCTCCCACACTTCAGGAAAAACATCAAAGTCCCATTATTCTTTTTCAATTTGGAAATTGCTTGTACTCGTACTACTACAAGTACTTGTTCCATTCACAAACTGATTTAGTCTATTTGATATCCTTGCAGCTTCATTTCAAATGGTAAATTTGAATTCCCCATCTTCATAATCAACAAAAGCCATACATTTTCAACAATTATGAATCAAAATAAATCGTCAAAGAATTAAAGGAAAGAAAAGTGGGGAGGAGGGCTATAGTTGCTTTTATTTTTATTTACTTTCATAATTTTTTTGGCTTGAAACTATTAACCGAAAAGGGCAATCTGCCAAGGGAAATTTGTTCTTGAAATCATATCTCATATCTCATATTCACTTTATAAAGCAAGATGTATAATGCCCAAATGAGTTTTGATAGTAAAAATGAAATGAAAGAAAAGGCAAGAGGACAAGTCTTATTTTAGTCCATAGTTTAGAGGACAAAGCTCTATATAACCCTAAAGATTAAAAGAGATTTGAAGCCTTACCTTTGCAAGCACAACATGAAAAATAACATCCCCGACGACGGAGGAATTTGCATTGACAACATCTGCATTTTCTTCATGAAGCATTCTAATGATCTCATAGAATATGAACTGATTATCTAGTCCAGTAATCAAAGCCACCTCTAATATAGGACCATTTGCTTTGATCTCGATCCAGGGAAGATTACTAGAGCTTGTCATGGAGCTATTCCATGGGCATCTTTTTAATCTTTTTGTGCCCCCCGTTAACATATTCCTCTTCTCCTTGCTTTCCTCCAAGCTCTTTTGCAGGCTCTTTATGTAGTTTGCGGCTTCAGTTATTTTATCAGGCACAGACATCCTTTCCTGAAAAAAAAAAAATGGGTGGCCAAAACTTAGAACAGCATTAAAGGAGTATCCTTAAAGTGAAACCATATTAGTTACAAAATCTAAGTAAAGTTTTTATATCATTTAGATAATTTGTTTATTTATTTTGGGCCGTGAAGAGGGCAGGAAAAAATACCAACGTTGGTGTCTGCTCTGGTGGTGTTTTTAAGATTTAGACAGAAGCAATGAAGCAATTTCTTTTGTATACATTAAGTCAGCAAAACCTTTGGTGGGTTTACTTGAATAATTTCTCTTGGTTCCTATGGAACATGTGCCGTGGCAATAATGTAAGGAGCCTGTGGCCTAATTTAAATCCCTTAAAGACTTTACATGTAGTCTGTGGGTGTAAGTATTCTATTTTAACAAAAACAAAAGATTAGGTAATGCCTTTTGGAGAGATTTGGTTTCAATTTCACTATTCCTTTTACTTGAGAGACAGAGAGAGAGAGAGAGAGAGAGAGAGAGAGAGAGAGAGAGTGAGAGAGAGAGAGCGAAAGGACCTTGGAGTTGTGGCTTGGAAGGAGTGAACCAAGCATGGCACAAAGGGTTTTCATTTGGCATCTCCTATTCTCTATAATCTTTCTTTCTAGCCTTGTTGAAGAATGCTGGCCGGATCCTCCATTTTTCTTTAATTTGCTCCTCATTTAGCATCCAAAGCGACTTCTCTCTCTCTCTCTCTCCTCACACCAAAATAAGAAGTATTTGAACCTGTGCATGCATACAGTATTTGGCCCGTCTTTCTTGTCCCATATAACTTACCACCTTGGAAATGCATGAAGGATCCGTTCTTGACTATGTCATTGTTAGTCCCTAGACCTAAATCTTCGGGAAATGGCATTGATGTTTATTTACAACCCCTTGTTGATGAATTAAAGGAGCTGTGGAGTGGTGTAGAAGCATATGATGTATATAAGGGAGAAAAATTCACATTGCGTGCTGCTCTTATTTGGACAATAAATGACTTCCCTGCATATGCTATGTTGTCTGGGTATAGTACCAAAGGTTATTTTGCATGTCCTTTCTACATGACTGAGACATCTTGTATGCATTTGCGCAATAGCATGAAGTTGTGTTACACAGGGCATCGTAGATTCTTACCTAAAGATCATCGTTGGCGAAAAGATAAAAAAGATTTTAATGGTGAAGTTGATTATAGGGACACTATTATTCCCATGTCTGGAGAAGAAATTTTGAACCAATTACAGTCATACGAAGATCTTGGGTTCTTCTTTGGAAAGGCCCAAGAGCAAGCCACAAAAAGGAAGCATAAACGTAAAGATACCGGTTTAAATTGGACTAAGAAGAGCATTTTTTTTATTTACCTTATTGGGCTGACTTAAAATTGAGACACAATATTGATATTATGCATGTAGTGAAAAATGTGGCTGAATCGGTGTTTGGAATAATTATGGGTATTGAGGGGAAAACCAAAGATAACTGAAAAGTTAGAAAAGATTTGATGGCTTTGGGTCTAAAAAGGGAACTGCACTTAATTCGTAGAGGCAATTCTTTTCTCATGCCGAAAGCTTGCTATAGCTTTACCAGGGATGAAAGGGAAAAAGTTTGTAAATTTCTGGCTTCAATTAAGTATCCAGATGGATTTGCTTCAAACATATCTAGATGTACAAATAATGGAAACTTTCAAATGTCTAGAATGAAGAGCCATGATTTTCACATATTCATGCAACAAATCCTCCCACTTGCAATACGGGGTTGCTTGACAAAAGAAGTCCGACAAGTGTTGATTGAGTTAAGTGATTTCTTTAAAAAATCATGTTACAGAACACAATATCTAGATGTATTGGAGGAGCAGGAGAAAAAGATCACAATTATCCTTTGTAAATTGAAAAGAATTTTCCCCCCTTCCTTTTTTGATATCATGGTACACTTGTTAGTGCACTTGCTAGCAGAAGCAAAAATTTCCGGACCACCTCAATATTGCTAGATGTTCCCTTTTGAGAGGTAAAGAAACCATTTTTAGAATAATTTTAAGTTTTTATGCTTAACTATAATAGCATATAAATTTTTAGATGTCATTTTGTTGATGTGTTTGATGTCATCTCACTTGTTTGTAGGAAAATGGGTACATTAAAGGGTTATGTGCATAATAAAGCTCGGTCGGAAGGTTGTATTGCTGAAAGGTATATTGACAATGAGTGCTTGAGTTTCTGTTCTATGTATTTACAAGATCTTGAGTCAAAAGTTAGTTTGGAAGAGCGCAATAATGAAATGGAAAAGGCAAGCGGTGAATTATCGGTGTTTTCTTCAAAAGGTCGACCATTTGGTAGACCAAAGTACACTGAATTAAGTGACTCAGAATTAGTCAAAATTCATATATTTGTGCTCAATAGTTGTGATGAGATTGAAGACTACATCAAGTGAGTTTTTTAACTTTAAAGTCATTCAATATTATTGTATATAATATCTTTATACTATTTATTTAATACAGGAATTTGAGTTAATTTATGAATTATTCTAATTTAGTGAGCACAAGTTAAAACTTGAGGCAGAAAGCAATGCAAACATAGAGCAACGACATGATATTGAGTTCCCTTCATGGTTCCAACAATGTGTAAGTAGGAATTTAACTAAGTATATAGCACATTTGAAACTAATAAAATCTGTTAATTTGTTTTATATTTAATATTTTGCAACAGGTTTTGAAGTCTTCCTCGCCATGCAATGGAGAAATTCAGTCGTTGGCCTTGGGCCCAGATAACCGTATTAGAAGATTTAGTGGTTGCATGATCAATGACTATAGGTTTCATACAAAAGATCGTGAAAATGAAAGAAAGACTCAAAATAGTGGTGTTGTAGTTAAAGGGGAACATGGAAATAACATTATAGACTTCTATGGTGTCTTAATAGATATCCTTGAAGTAGAGTATTTCATAGGCAGGAAAAAGGTCTTGATATTTAAGTGTGAGTGGTTTAACTTGGGGGATGCTCGTGGAATACAATTAGATAAAGAGTCGGGAATCACTAGCATAAATGTTTCTCGCAAATGGTATTCGGACTAACCATATGTGCTTGCTCAACAAGTTCAGTAGGTGTTTTATGTTGAGGACATCAAATTAGAAAAGAATTGGTATGTAGTTGAAAAGGCTAATCCTCGTAACTCTTATGATATTCTTCAAACTGAATATCAAGAGTTGGTGGAGGAGGTTTACCAAGAAGAAGAACCATAATTTGTTTTGTACGTAGACCTTGGTGAACTGCCATCCCTTGTTAGGGATGTATCATTAGCAGACAGTTGATGCATCAGTTGTTAATGTTGAAAAAGGAGCAAGTTCCATGCAAAGTAAGCATGAATTTATTGATGATGGTATTGATGATGATGACAATGATGATGACGATTCGGTAATCCATGTTGAAGAAGAGGAGTTGTTGACCTATGATGATGCTGGTTCAATCTAGGGATGATGCTGGTTCAATGTAGGGCATATGCATTTAAATTCTTGTTGAGATAATTTTGTAACTAGGTGTATATTCATGTATTTAGTTCAAACTACCTATATCATTTAACTATTTGATCCAAGACATATTTTATATTTCATATCTTTGTGTACTTTGTGTACCTTGTATGCTTTGTGTTTGAATAGCTAGCATCTTTTATTCAAGTGAGAGTATGTGCTATATTTCATATCTTTGTTGTTTATATAAATTTTTGTAATCTGGATTAACTAAATTTTTCTTGATTTGTAGATGACTGGTCCAGGAAAGGGAGGACAATCTTCAAAGAAAAGCAGAATTAATTCATACATATTAAGAGATTCATTCTCATCCCAAGGCATAAAAGCAACTGCTCAAGCAAGAAGTACTCTAGACTTAGAACAAACTATCACACCAAATTCTTCTAGATCACGACATTTCAGAAAATTTAATCTTGTTGATGAAGACATGTCACTGTAAACAACGAAGAAAGTGTTAATCCAGCTACATTAAAGACTAGTTATTAATTTGAAATTCCATTTACAACTATTTTTATATCTAATTTATATTATTTTTTCTAAAGTTTTTTAAATCTTATTTATATTTATCTTTTTGTATCAGAGGCATCTTTATCTCATTCTTCAGGTTAGTGTTTTAATTACTTTGATCGTTGTTGGTCTATCATCATTGAAGTATTAAATCGAGATTATGTTATTTTTTCTAACTCTTATATATTCAATATAGGTCAATCTTCTTCGGCATCAATTTCTAAAAGAGGACCTACCAGAAACATAGCTTTATGCAAAAAAAGAAGTGCTAATGAGTCTATGAGTATTGTATTAGATGTAGAAGCCAAACGTATTGTAGGAATAGATTCTCAATTTTTCATTAGTGAATCTGGGTGTGTTGTTCGAAAATTTGGAAGACATAATGTATCTAAATAGTCAAAAATGGATAAGAAGGATGGAGAAAATATCTACAATGTTGCTATGGTAAAATACTTTGAATTCGCTTTTCAATCATATGTCAAATATAAATCATATTTTACAACAATTGTTATTAATATATTGTAGGCTAGATTTGGTGTTGATGATAGTATTATGATAAAATCAACTGTAAACAAGCAACTCAATGCACAATATCGCACCCATCGCTATAAACTCCACAAATACTTCCAAACATTTCAATCAAAGGAGGAGGCATTAAGACATCCACCTGCTGATGTGCCTGAAGAAGATTGGAATTGGCTTTGTGAATATTTGACTTCTAATTCTTTTAAGGTACGATATTTTGCTAAATATTTATTTTGTGTATTAGTACCTTACAAATGTTACTACCGTAGTATTCTAATGACTGATTTTAGAAAATGAGTGAGCGTAATAAGAAAAATCGAGCTCACAATGACAACAAAACATTTTGTGACACTAAATCTCTCGCAAGGGTTGCTGAGGAGAAGGTATAAGCCTCTCATTTTATGTTTTCCTTCATCAATTTATATAGAAAAGTAATATCTTGATGTTTTTTATGGTTGCAATAGCAAAGAATTGAAGGAATTGAAGTTTCTCTTATCGACTTGTATCAATATGGTCACTTTTCAAGGAAGATAGGTACTTGGGGAAGTAAAAAGGCAAAAGAGACTTTGGTATGTCATACCCAAGTATCTAATGACATAACTTTATAATTTTTTTCTCCTTTTTGGTTCTTAATAATATAATTTTTTATTTTAGGAAGCGATGAGGGAAATGGAAGAAACTACATCAATGACTCCTAGAGACAACTTTGGATTGCAATTAGTGACAACATTATGTTGTCACTATTTTAGTGATAATAGATATCCTCGTCATTATATAGTATCTTTAGTGACAACTTAAAACTCGTTATTATTGGATCCTTTTATGACAATGATTTAGTGATGAGGTTGTGACAAGTGAAAAGTCATCACTAAAAGCATTTAGAGACAATTTTTAGTGTTTTAATGACAACTTTCGATTGTCACTAAATACCTATTTTATTGTAGTGTAGGTTGATGGTTATGTGTACTTCGTTGTTGAAATCAAAGGAATTGGGTATTGGGAACTATAAACAACTATAAACAACTCTCTCTCTCTCTCTCTCTCTCTCTCTCTCTCCAAGTAGAAAATAATTCGAAATAAGAAATATCTGAATTGTGCAAGGTTGATGCTTATACGTATATTGTTGTTGTAATAAAAAAGACTATAATAGAGCACCCTGAAACAACCACCCTGCAATCACTCTCGAATTTTTCTTTCTAATAGAAGCACGATAATGACATGAAAATGCGTGAATCATCCTTAACACGTCAGCATGCATGATGTGTCTTTTATCGATCTCACTCTCACTCTTCCCGTCTCTTAGCCCTCAACGTGGAACAACTCCCCAACTCTGTCCACAGGACCGACTTCGTGCCTCCAATTCTACAGTAGATTGTACTAGGGTTTCAATCATTTGGACCGTAAATCATAACATCTTAGTTTTCTAACATCATCATAATTATACATACATACATATAAATATATATTTATATTTAATTTAAACTTGTTAATATTAGAATTGTATCACGGTGCAAGTGTTTGGAAACTTCAACTAAGTTTATTTCATTTTATTTAATTTATAATTTTTTTTAACTCAAATAAAAAATCTTTCATAAAATTATAGAGTTTTACAATTAAAAATTAAAATTTTCAATAATGAATATATTGTAAGATAAAGGGTAATATTTTCTTTGAAATATTAAGTAGGATATTAGAAAATGAAAATGAAAATCTTAATTCATCTTCGAAAGGGACTTGGGTTTAGAAGGTGTTTGATTACTTGATGCTTTTTGTGGAGAAGCGTGAAGGTGGGGGGACATTTTTTTTCTGGTATCTTTTCATGTAGGGCATGGAGGAGGATTTCATGCAGGTTGTGTCGGTGTTATGGACATTTCAGTTGATGGGCCATGAATGTAGTGCTTAATAGGCTTCGTTATCCTAAACGAGTTATTGTAATGCAACGAATTATCGAGTTAGATATAGTTTTGGGATTTTATTTCATGTATCTTTTTTTTGTTAACCTATCGTTTGAAATTATACTCTGACTAGTTTGGAGCATTTAGGGATATCTTATTTAGAGAACGGTTCTCCAAGCATAATTTTTTTTATTATCAAGTTTTGAAACCGAAATTTGATTAAAAGATTTAGTATTCCATCATAATAGACTAACTATTCGTTGGTTGGATTTTATTTCATATACATGTTGGGGTTATTTTGGAATGATCTGTCGTTTGATTATATTTTTATTTATTTATTTTTATATACGAAGTCTCGAACTTGATATCTTTACAAGAGGAGGAAGAACGATATCAGTTGAATTATAATTTATTAGTGTCGTATGATCATATTTTCATTTCTGGAAGAAAAAAAGACCCAAAAGCATGAAATGTTTCTAATGAAACATGAGTCAACTCGCCCAACTTCAGAAAAAAAAAATGACAACTTAAGAGCTGTAGGTCTTTAGCACTCTTATCTTGCTAGAAGTTTGCCTACTTATGTTTAGCGTTTGTCAAGTCTCTCCCAGCCTGTCTATCCGTATTTCTTATTTAGCTCTACAACAAATGGAGCTGGCCCAATCAAACAAATACTTTTGTTTGACTCTCATGCTGAGCTCGTTTTATACTCGAGATAGTATACCATATACTTCACCACTACATATGTATATTTTTTATTTCACGATGTACTTCCTGAAAGCAAATTAGCGTTCATTGCTCCGATGTCTCCCTAAAGAGTACTTTCTTTTTTTTCTCCCTCTACATTTTTGGTATTCCCCAAATTCTCTCATATCTCATCTCTTATTGCCATTTTTCAAGGACCTTTTACCATCATGAAAGAATTCTTAACCTGAAGAGCGAAAGTATCGATACATTGGAGGTTGCTAAGATAATCAAGACCTCAACACCTTAGATGAATTTTGTATAAAAGTGTTAGTGGATATTTTTAATAAAATTTGTCAAACTAAAAAAAATATCTCAAATATGAAGGAAGAGTATAATTGTATCACTATATAAGAATAAAAGAGACATACATGATTACTCCAATTATAGAGTAATTAAATTTATGAGTTATATCATAAAATTATAAGATAAAATAATAGAATATAGATTGAGATTAGAGATAAATGCATTTCAAAATCAATTTGAATTTATGTCAGAAAGATCCATCACGAAAATAATTCACATGTTAAGACATTTGATAGAGACATATAGAGTATAGAAGAGAGACCTACATATGGTATTCATTGATCTAGAAAAAACATATAATAAGGTTACTAGAGACTTATTGTGATAGACTCTGATGAAAAAAGAGATATCATTGAGATACATAAATCTCATTAGAGATGTGTATGAGGGAGCTATAACCGGCGTAAGAACTTACGGGTGTTTGAGCGATAGTTTTCCTTTTAACATTGGACTCTATCAAGATTCGGCATTAAGTTATTTACTTTTTGCAATAGTGATAGACGAAATTATAAAAAATATCCAAAATAAAATACTATGGTGTATATTTTTCGCAGATAATATAGTACTAGTTGATAAAATTAAGAATAGTGTTAGTGTTAAATTAGAATTATGGAGACTCATACTGGAATTCAAAGAGTTTAAATTGAGTTGATCAAAAATCGAATTTATGATATGTAGATTTAGCAATAGTTATTGGAATGGTAAAGAAACGATTAGGTTAGATGGACAAAACGTACCCAAAAGTGAATGATTTTAAAATTTAGATTCTATCATTCAAAATGATGACAATATAGAGGGAGATGTGAATCATAGGATTCAAACGAGTCGAATGAAATGAAGAAAGGTATCTGGAATTTTGTGCGATCGCACGATATCATTGCATTTGAAAGGAAAGTTTTATAGAACTGTAGTTAGACCTATACTATTGTATGGTACTGAGTGTTGCACTATTAAACAAAAAAAGAACAATAGATAACTGTAGCAAAAATGAATATATTTAGGTGGATGTATAGAAAAACTAGAAAAAATAGAATTAGAAATGAAGATATTCGTAACAAATTAAGAATTAGTTCAATTGTAGATAAAATGCGAGAGTGTCGTCTGAATGGTTAAGGCATGTGCAAAGAAGACCCAAAGATACACTGATTAGGAGAACTGAGAACTTAAATATAGGAAATCTAGTAAGACGTAAAGATAGACCGTTGAAAATTTAGATACAAATTATTTATAAAGACATGAAAGTTAAGGGTTTAAAAGAGAAAATTGTATTGGATAGGAATGGATGACGTAGGAAAATTCGCACAAATTAAACCAATATATTTTAAATATGTATCCATTGATTTATTTATTTAATTTTCTTTTTCCCTTTCTTTTTCATATTATATATATATTTTTTATTTATTTTATTTTTCTTTTTTCTATCTTTTTCAAATTTGTTTTTCAAATGTCTGATTTCAATACTAAGATTCAATTTGTTGTTATTGTGTTTTTACAGAAACACAAAAAAAATTGGTACCAGAACTATTAAATCTCGAGGGTCTTGTGAGATTCAAAGAGCTTAAACACTTATCGTTGTTTTATAGAAAAAAAAGGATTCAAAAGCTTCATTCATTCCAATTGCACCTCCGGTATTTGTCGAAATAAATTATCAAATGTGGTCTCTCAAAATAGAAGAATATCTCAATGGAAATAATTTGTGGAAGGGTATTGAACATGAATATGAAGTTCTTCCTCTTCAAAATAATCAAACCATAGCACAAATCAAAATTCATAAAGAGAGGAAATAAAAGAAATCTAAACAAAAGAAATCTAAAGTCAGACCTAACCTATTTGCAGTTATTTCATCTATAATGTTTACTAAAATCATGACACTGAAGACAGTAAATGAAATTTGGAACTTCCTGAAGTAGGTGTATGAAGGAAATGAAAAGCTCATAGGCATGTAAATTTTGAATTTGATCAAATAGTTCAAAACGCAAAGGATGAAAAAATCAGAAACTATCAAGGATTATTTTGATAGACTTCTTGGTATAGTTAACAAGGTAAGCATTTTTAGTACTGAATTTTTTGATTCAAGAATATTTTAGAAAATTTTAGTTACAATTCATGAAAGGTTTGAGACTATAATTTCATGACCAGAGATTGCTAAAGCTTCGTCAAGTATCACCTTAGTAGAGCTTTTAGATGCGCTATAGGTACAAGAACAATGGAGATTTATAGGCAAGAAGGATCTATGAATGGTGCTTTTCAAGCCAAATCACTAAACAGGAATGGAAGTTGATGGTACCTGATTTAACATGGAAACTTTCGTTATTAAGATTTTAATTTTCTTATAATCATCCGATAAGGAAGAAAATCCCTAACAAAGTTCAAACCATCATTAATTCTCTAGAATTCTAATTCTCTTGGACTCTCAAAAGGGAAGAAAATCTTTTTAAAATTCTAAACCTTCCTTAATTTCAAAAATTCTAAATTTTCTAAAAGTTTTTAACTCCGAATCCTACTATTTTGGAAGGCCTTACACAAACAGAAAGCAGGGTTGTCTATACCTCTTAGAAGGCTATAAGTATAGAGCAAAGGCAACCCATCAGAAGGACATTCAACCCCACATATACCACAAGGAGGCAACCGGATTCTCCACAAGAGAGATACGACTTTATTTTCAATAATATACCATTAGATATATGACTTCATGCCTAATTATAAACCATCAGAGGTACGGTATCGTGCCCAATTCTATATCATCAGAAATACGATTTTATACTCAATTCTATACGTTCCGGTACGACTTCATACTCAATTATGTATACACATATATTACTCAACTCTACATATATACATCACCTGATATTACATATACAACATTCAATATGTCCTCATATACAGTACATATTGTTCAACACACTACACACATACACATGAAGCAACATTGGTAAAAGTTACAGACTATTCTCAATCTTTTCTCTTTTACTACTTTTTCTGACTTGAGTGTCAGAATCCCTCTATCGAGCCAGCCTTGGTAGGGTTTTTGCAGGTTTACCATCCGAGAAAACCATGGCAAACACTCTTGACATAGGCTCCTCCTTCGGGTCGGAAGAGTAGTTATTTGTGAAGTTAAATTTTGGCTTCAACAGATTGGCATTATCCATGGAAACAAGTGATTGACTAGCAGTAAAAATTTCACGTCATGTTTCGTTTCCTCTCTCCTAGCACTATTCCACCAAAGAAAATAAATGAAGACGATGCCTCTATAGCCAACAACAAAGTAGGAGACAAATGTCGAACTTCTTGCCTTGCTCAGCACTTACAACCTGGGTTCGGTAATTTTTATTCACAACCCCCATTACTTTGTCACTATTTTAATATTGCTAATAAGTCATTCTAATATGAAATCTTGTTTTATATTCATTGCGACAATAATATTCCTATTTTACATGTTTTATTATTTCTTCTTTTTATTTTTTTATTATACAGAAATTAGAATTTGTGATCACTAGAGAGGGGTTATGACCACTAAATTGTCCCATTGGGGACTTATTTCTTAACTGGACATGGGCTTGGGCTATGCTGTTCCGATTCTGGGATAGGCCCAAGAACTGTAGGCTAGTTCGGCCATGGTTCCAAGGCCTTACCAGGCTGTATCGTGTCGGTTCCAAAAAAATTTCCTTAGAACCGGCCCGGTGAACCAGGGCCATCGAACTGAGCTAGTTCCCTTTTTTTCTGAAATTCAAAAATTAAAAAAAGGGGTCACATAAAATTTTTAGAATTGTTTCACCGATTTTGGTATACGTCCATTACCAAACTCTTCATTTAGATTTTCAAATCCACTAATTTAATATGGTTATTTTTTTTTTACAAGAAAGATTTTTTTATTACATATTTACATAATTTTTCTATACATTAAAAATTTATTTTTTCTTCTTTATCTTTCGTATCCGAGCTATTTTACATGTCTTACTTCATTTTTTCCGCATCCTTCCAATCTTTAATATAAATCAATACTTCAAACTATTGTCCGCCAAATTTGTATGCTTTTTTGTTAAAACTCGATCAGTTGTACTAAAATCACTTTCTAATAGCACTGTGAATACTAGAGGAGTTAGTATATCTTTGACCATTTTAATAAAATTGGATAATAAGTTATATTATTTTTTTACCAACCTAATATATCAAAATGATTATTATCGTCACATCCTTTTAATCTATGTATTTATCGGTATAAAATCAATTCATTTAATGATGATATCTATGTATTTATCGGTATAAAATCAATTTATTTAATGATGATGACAAGGTAGTTGATTTTTATTTTTTTGCTAACATATGAATTGTTTGATAAAACCAGATTGTATTGTTTGCTAACATATGAATTGTTTGACAAGGTAGTTGATATCTATGATATCTATGAATTTTTATTTAAAACCAGATTGTATTGTTTGATAAAATGATTTAGTTTATATTATGATGTAATAAAAATTAATTTCAAACAAAATAAGATATGAATTGTTTATACATTCTTATGCATGAGTTTGGCAAAAGACTTAGATCCTAAGCAATACAGATCACTTAACTTTGTAGGATATTCTGAATTTTTTCTATTCATTTCTTAAATAGGAAAAAGTATTAGACTACAATTAAATTTCCCAAAGAAAAAAGTAAAAGTAGTAAACTTCTACCTTCCCTTTATCACTCAACCAAAAAACAATAAGGTCCTTGTATTGATTCGGATCAACTCTCTCATCCTCCATTCTCTTTATATTTTCATCTATTCCGAGTAAATTATCGAACCATTTTGATTTGAGAGAATTTTTAAAACTCTTCCATTTGTTAGATAAATTTACAAGAATCCATTTCTTGGTATCATCTCTGAGTGGCTTGAAGGTAATCTTTTACTACAATATAAGAAAAAAAAATAGATATCTTAATTTTCATATATGATATGATTCGATTGAGTAGTAGAGGTAGATACCTCTATAATTTTCCACATATCATCTTTATACTCGGTCGGCATGTCACGCCAACTTGTATAGTTTATTGGAGCAATGGAATGTACTCTGACTATGGAGCAAGGAATCTGGTGAAGATCGTACCTTTGATTCCTATTAGTTAATTCAAATCGTTTGTTTCAACTAGCATACGTTTCCCTTTTTCTAAATCCTAGACATCTTGACAGCGGATTGGACCCCTACATTGTCTCTTGAGAACTAGTGCAAATGAAAAAAAAAAGATAATATAGTAATTATATAGAAATATATTATAAAAATGAAATGATCTATTTTTGAATATAAACATAAATAAAACCAAATCTGGGATTCGAATAATTGGTCTTTTTCAAAGTCAACTTGTTTTTCGAATGGTTCTGATTCTTTGTTTTAAGCTACAATGGTCATTTTTCATTTATTTCGTCCCATATTTTTCGTTGAAAATTTTTGGTTGAAAATATTTGATAGAATGAGATTTTGTTTGAGTTAGAAATTTTGAAAGATGTGAGGGAGAAGAGTTTTTGAATGAAATGAGAAGTTTCGATATTTGTGGAGGAAGAATGGTTTGTGTTATATATATTTTGTTTAGTGCAAAAAAAATTTTGGTATGTAATATATATAATTTGTTTAACATGAAATATACCCCCCATTTTGTCTCGTTTTTCACATTTTAGTTTTTGAATTTTTTCCTGTTTACCTCTCATTTTAGTTTGAGCAATTAACAGAGAAGTTTTGACTTTTACCTATATGACTCTGTGAAATAGTAGTAAATATTACTACCATATTACTAGATTTCAGGCGAATGCCTGCGCGGCACAACAGCTGGCAGAGCCGCCCTGGCAAAAGCGCATGGAAATGCCTAGACGGCACAACCGCTAGCTGAGCCGCCCGCGCACAAATGCAATTGCGGCACAACCTGCGACTCAACCGGGCAATCGGGCAGCGTAATTTAAAATAATAGTTGTATTATTTTAAATAACAAAACATGTATATTATTATATGAAAATTTTAAATTATATTAGTAATTGTTATACGAAATAATACTAGGCGAATACCTGCGCCGCACAACCCCCGGCAGAGCCACCCAAACAAAAGCGCGCGGAAATGCCTGGACGGCACAATCGCTGGGTGAGCCACCGCTCGCAAATGCCATCGCGGCACAACCTGTGGCTCAACCGGGTAGCGTAATTTAAAATAATAATTATATTATTTTAAATAACAAAACATGTATATTATTATATGAAAATTTTAAATTATATTACTAAATTTGTTATAGAAATAATATTAGATCTCGGGCGAATGCCTGAGCGGCACAACCGCGGGTAGAGCCGCTCAGGCAAGCTCTCCCGAAAATGCCTGGATGACAGAATCGCGGGTTAAGCCACCCAGGCAAACGTTCGCAAATGCCATCGTGGTACAACCTGTGACTCAACCGGGCAGCATAATTTAAAATAATAATTGTATTATTTTAAATAACAAAATATGTATATTATTATATAAAAATTTTAAATTATATTACTAAATTTGTTATATGAAATTATGAAATTATGTTACAAAATTTTGTTATATACAATCATTAAATATTTTAAATTAATAATTTATATTATATAGTGTCATAAAACATTTATTATATTTTTTTATGAATATATAATTTTGAAAAAAATCATATATTACAAAAGTCATTTATTGTTTATCTTATTATTACTACATTATTTATATAATTTTATATGATCATATTATTTAAAATAATAATATTTGATATTTAATTTATAATTTAAATTTCGCGTTTAATGTGGTTTGGATGGATTGCATATGATGTATGAGTATGAGTTATTTAAATTAATAATATTAATTAGATATGATAATGTCTAATTTATATTTTAAATTTTAAGGAATTTGATAATTATATTTAATATTATTTATTTAGAAAGGTAAAGAATTGAAATCAAAATATATGATAGCAAACTTTACAATCCATAATATTATCGAAATTATTTAAATCAGTAATAATTTAATTGAAAATAATAATAATAATAAAAAACTAAAATAATTAAATGAGATATGAAAAAAATTAAGGAAGCTATCATAAAAATATTATGAGTATATATACCAGTACCTTATATAAAATGTTACCCTACCTTATAAACAATAATTAAATTTAATAATTATTTGATATTAGTAATAGAATATGATTATTGAAATTAGTAAGTAATAATATTTAGTAATATTAATATTGATAATAATTAGTTGTATGAAATAATAATATTAAATTATAGTAATATAATGTTAATCAAATAATTTTGATAATCATAATTATAATAAATTTATTAATTTATATTATGAAATAATATAATTTATAATTTATAAATATATATTATAAAATAATATAATTTATATTTATATTATATTGGGTAAACAAGATATTTATGCTTCATGTGCTTGTATTATACCGTCATTCATAGTCAAATACTAATTATGTTTCAAGTGAAGTCGCGGAAAATGTTGAAAATCTATTCGCGCATTTTTTTTCCTATTTTACAAATTTATTGGGAGGCTTGAACTTTTAACAGGGTTTTTAAAGTTTTTACCATATGGTTATAGTTTGGAATGAAATGATTATAGTGAATACTTTTGGAATAGTGTTTCATATGTGTTATTTTATTGTTACGTGTGTAATTTTTAATATTACATATTTTCATTAGTATTATTTTTCCTATTTATATAAATTTAAAAATATTTGTTACCAAATTTGTTACTATTTGTTACCATTTGTATGAAGAGTAAGTAGTAATTCTTACCGTTTGTTATCACGTGGCCCACTTGTTCAATTGTTACCATTGTTACGATATTCTATTATACAAAATTTATATAATTATTATCTTACCACTTGTTACATTTACATTGGACCAAGATTACTTGTTACCACTTATTATAATTGTTACCGCAATAAAAATCATTGTTATCAGAATTAAAATAATTGTTACCATTTATATGAAGAGGAAATAGTAATTTTACCACTTGTTACCACGCGACCCGCTTGTTACCAATTGTTACCATGCAACCCGCTTGTTACCAATTGTTACAATATTATATTATACAAAATTTATATAATTATTGTCTTACCACTTGTTACATTGGACCAAAATCACTTGTTACCACTTATTATCATTGTTACCATAATAAAAATTATTGTTAACAGAATTAAAGTAATTGTTACCGTTTGTTATCATTTGTACGAAAAGAAAGTAGTAATTGTTACCACTTATTACTAATTGTTACCATTATTACGATATTTTATTATACAAAATTTATATAATTATTGTTTTACCACTTATTATATTTGACCAAAATCACTTGTTACCACTTAATATCATTTACCACAAAAAAATCATTGTTACCGGAATTAAAGTAATTGTTACCATTTGTACGAAGATGAAGTAATAATCGTTACTATTTGTTATCACGCGTCCCGCTTATTATCAATTGTTACCATTGTTACGATATTCTATTATACAAAATTTATATAATTATTATCTTACCACTTGTTATATTGGATCAATATCACTTGTTACAATTTATTATCATTGTTACCATAATAAAAATCATTGTTATTGAAATTAAACTAATTGTTACCATTTATTACAATTTGTATGAAGAGAAAGTAGTAATTGTTATCATTTGTTACCACGCGACCCGCTTGTTACCAATTATTCTTATTATAACGATATTTTATTATACAAAATTTATATAATTATTGTCTTTCCACTTGTTATATTGGACCAAAATCACTTGTTACCACTTATTATTATTGTTACCACAATAAAAATTATTATTAGTAGAATTAAAGTAATTGTTACCGTTTGTTATCATTTGTACGAAAAGAAAATAGTAATTCTTACTACTTGCTTCCCCCGCTTGTTACCAAATGTTACTATTGTTACGATATTATATTATACAATATTTATGTAATTATTGTCTTACCACTTGTTACATTGGACCAAGATCATTTGTTATCACTTATTATCATTGTTATCACAATAAAAATTATTATTACCAGAATTAAAGTAATTGTTACCATTTGTACGAAAAAGAAGTGGTAATTCTTATCTTTTGTTACCATTTATTATTTGTTAGTTATCACTTGTTACCGTGTGCATACAGAATAAAAGTTACCATTTTAATTTTTATTATACTATAATAAAAGTACACATGGAGTTTATATTTGTTATTTGTTATAGATCACTTAACAAGGATAATGATAGAGAATAAAAGTAAATCTTACCATTTGTTAACATTTGTAGGAAGAGAAAGTAGTTATTATTACTATTTCTTACCCCTTATTATCATGCCACGTCACAATAAAGAAGAAAAATGAAAGTAAAGTGATTAAAAATAAAAAAATATAGAACATAAGAAGATAAATGTGTATGGAAAGTTATATTTCATACGTATATGTATCTCATCATCCTCTATCAACACCTTTGTCATCATTCATTTATGTTGATACATTTGCTTCATTTTCATCTACATTAGTCCGAACCTACACTTGAGTTGAGGGGTTACTTTCTGAATTTATATGTTGATTGATCAATGCATCACCCATATCAAATTCTTCTCTAACTTTCACATGTTTTACAACAAACCATCCTTTATGTCTTTCGTAAGTTACATAAAATACCTTCCTTGCTTGGGATACTAAGACATAAGAATTTATAAGGATCAATGCTTCTTCAGACTCAACTTGTTTGTTGGATGGTTCTAATTCTTTGTGATCAGCATCATTCTTCGTTTATTTCATCCCATAGTTCAAAAAAAAAAAAAACTTAAATGAGAGTTGTTGAAAATATTTGGATGAAATTATCTTATGGGAATGAGATTTTATTTGAATTAGAAATTTTGAGAGGTTTGAGGGAGGAGTTTTTTAAGGGAATGAGAAATTTAGATGTTTTCGAAAGAGAGAGGGTTTATAGTATATATATTTTGTTTTTCGCGAAACAAAATTTTCAAAACCTGCTATTTTTCCCACTTTTTCACACTTTTAGTTTTTGAAATTTTAATTATTATATACTTTTTACCATCTTTTTATCATTGTTTTTGTTTTACAATTAACAGAAAATTTTTTTCTTTATTACTATATAATTACGTCAAGTTTTAGTAAATATTACTATTATATTACTACATGTTAGTATATTTCTTGTCTTAAATTTTAATTACATAATTTTATATTTAGATAATTTGATATGATTATATTATTTAAAATAATAATATTAATTATATCATCATGTGGGTTACGGGGGTTTCACAGCACGGGCAGCGCGCTTGCACGGTACAGCTGCGTGGCCCCCGCGACATAGCCGCGTAGGCATGTGCATGCATGCTCTCTTGCTTGTGCGGTACTGCCGTGCGGGCCCCCGCAGTATAGCCGCGTAGGCATGCACACGCATGCTCTCTTGCTTGCGCGGTATAGCCGTACGACCCCCCTCCCCCCGGTTTTTTTTTTTCGATTTTCTTATCTCACTACGTCTTTCTTCTTTTTTCCATTATCTCAGTTTCACTCTATTTTTTTTCGTTTTTTTTCCTTTTCTTTTTTTCTCTATTGTAACCAAAACTTTTTTTCTTAACAAATGTTATAAATTACAAATTACAACTATTCCTCGGCTACTAAGTTCCACCTCTCTTCACCCTCTTTGGCGCCAAACCTCCTCCCTTCCTCTTTGGCACTAACCTCAACCATCCTCCTCTTTGGTGCTATTTCTTCGCGCTAACAAAATTGGTACTAAAAAGTTTGGCGCCAGTATTTTCTTTGATTTAGATTTAGGACACCATTAATCAAATTGACAACTAAAAAAACTTTCCTATGTAACTTGTTATCATGTCGACTGTTATCACATAACTTGTTCTTATTATAGTAACTTTCCTAGGTAACTCCGGTATTGATGGTAATTTTGCTAAATAAAGTTAACTTAGTAAATAATAAAAAAAAAGTATAAATAAAATATAGAGTAGTAAGGGAAAGTTAAAGATTTGAGCAGAGAGAGATAGAATATGAATATAGGTTACCCCGTAATTTGGTATGGTAACTTCATTCGCGTCGTTAATAGTTGTTATCATGATAAGTTCATGTAATTTGCTAAACATGCATATGCTAACTCTGTTAAATTCATTCTTATTATGTAAATTTGTGGTAAGTGTTATCATGCATGATAAGTTCGCAAATTATTTTGTGGTAAGTGTAATCATGCATGGCATGTATTATCATGGTAAGTATTATTATACAATATGTAAGTGTTATCATGCATGATAAGCTCGCAAATTATTTTGTGGTAAGTGTTATCATGTATGGTAGGTATTATCATGATAAGTGTTATCATACAACAGGTAAATATTATTATGATAAGTGTTATCATACAACTATTACATTTTATCATTTTTTATTTCCATTACAGTTCTAATTTTTTTCTAATTTTTTTGTTTTAGTCATAAATTTAATGCAATATTTTCAAAATCTGCCAATTTTTTCTTTTGCGCTTTTTTTCCTTCCTTCTTAATTTCTCATTTTTTTATACTAGCGTTTTTTTTCTTGCCTCAGTTTTTTTATATTTTTAATCAATACCACTATAGTCTTTCCGGTTGAAAAAATCACTTATTACATTTCATTTCATATAGCTTTTACTACATATTACCTTACTATTACTACATTTACTAATAGCACATGTCTGTATGATCCTTACCATGAGCTCTATGCTATGTTAATTATGTCCATTTGATTAATCACATGACAATTCAATATAAAGTTGTTAATATTATTAATTTAAATAGTATAAAATTATTAATTTATCAATTTATATGAAATTAGCAACTTATATAATATCGTGTTATAGTTTTGAAAATTCATTGACCAATTATCAGATAATATAGTATTATAATTTGAAATTAGTAATTATTTGATAATAATAATAGAACATGATTATTGAAATTAGTAAGTAGTATTATTTAGTAATATTAATATTGATAATTAATTAAGTTGTATAGGATAATAATATTAAATTATAGTAATATAATATTAATCAAATAAAATTGATAATCATAATTATAATAAATTTATAAATTTATATTATGAAATGATATAACTTATTGTCATAAGTTAGTTGATATATATTTATTATTATGTTACCATAGTTACCATTTTTTTACCATTTTTGGTTAAAAAACACTTGTTACCACTTGTGACCATATTATATTATACAAATTTTACATAATTATTATTTTACCAGTTGTTACGTCTTTCTTACCACTTGTTACCATACCACATCACAATATATGATACGAAGAATAAGAATGAAAATAGAGTGATTAAAAATATAAAATATATTCATCTCTTATCCATTACAAAAGTAAAGTATAGAAATAAATGAAATATGAGAAGAGAGAAGTAAATGAAATAAAGAAAGAATGACAGAAGGAGAAAAATTAATTAATAGAGAATATTTTCTTGATGGTGGTAAAATCTAAATATTCAACAAAACTAATACTTAATAGTATTAGCGCCAAACTTTTGGCGCCTCTTTATTTGGCGCTAAGAAATAACGCCAAATACGAAAGAAAATGAGGAGGAAGTGGGAGGAAGCACTACAAAAAATGCGCCATTTACTAGTGGCCCCTTTATCAGCGGCCAGGACAATCGCTCATCTCATACAAATCAACAAAGGACGACTCATCTTTATACAAATCGACAAAGGTTTTTCTCTCTTCGGCCCATCTCACAGGGTCATCTTCTATCCCCTCTCTTCTCTTCTCCACCTTTTTTTTTATCTTTTCTCTGAAGCATTGATCTGATAGTTTCTTCGTCGATTTAGATCTCACTATATTTTCTCATCTTCGATCTGTTTTTTGATTATGTTCTGTTGCATATTTTCTCTCTCTCATGTCCGTGACTGTGATTTACCTAAACGGAACAATTTTTTCTTTATTTTTCGATTGTCTATTATGTTTTTTTCGTTGGTCTCTACAGATACACTCTTTCTCCCCGCTTGTCAATGAACGTTTAGGGCCTTTCAAAGGTCAAATCTGCTTCCCCCTTTTCTTTTTCTTATATTCATATTTGTTATAAATAAAGTACCATTTTCGTCTATATTTTAGCTGCATCAATCATTTCTTTTATAATTAACTAATCATTGATCATTTCTCTTGCATGAGCGGCACAGCCACGCTTGCCTCCGTGGAATAGTCGTCCAGGCGTATCCACGCATACATTATTGCATGAGCGGCACAGCCGCGCTTGCCTCCATGGCACAACCGCGTTGGCCTCCACGGCACAGCCGTCCAGACGTGAACGCGCATGATAGTAACATTTACTATGTAACTATGATAAAATATAGTAACATTTACTATATAACTATGATAAAATATAGTAACATTTTCTATAAAATAGTAACATTTACTATTATAATAACGGATGTAAAAGATAGTAAATTTATTTGTCTCAAAAGGATAGTAACATTTACTATTAAATTAAGCACAATAGTACAATTAACAGATAATAACATATAATATTTACTATATAATCACAATAAAATATAATAACATTTACTATAAAAACTATAATAAACCGTCGGCATGAGGTATGAACTGCCAATTTTAACATTAATTTATTTTAATACACATTTAATGTAACAATATACCATTTTAACGTTTCAATTTTAATATTTCAACGAGAACTCCATAATAACATATACTATTAAATTAACCACAATAGTCAAATTAACAGATAATAACATATAGTAACATTTACTATATAATCACAATAAAATATAGTAATATTTATTATAAAATTATTATAATAACGGATGTAAAAGATAGTAAATTTATTTCTCTCATAATAAAAGTATAATAACATTTACTATTAAGCTAAGCTAAATAGTCAAATTAACAGATAATAACATATAATAATATTTACTATATAAGTATAATAAAATATAGTAACATTTACTATAAAAACTACAATTAACCGTCGGCATGATGCATGAACCGCCGGTTTTAACATTAATTAATTTTAATTCACATTTAATTTAACAATATACCATTTTAATATTTCAATTTTAGCTTTTCAATGAGAACTCCATAGTTACATTTACTATAAAATTAACCACTATAACCAAATTAACAGATAATAACATATAATAATATTTACTATATAACCACAACAAAATATAGTAACATTTACTATTATAATAATGTATATGAAAGATAGTAAATTTATTTCTCTCATGATAAAAAGATATTAACATTTACTATTAAATTAACCACAATAGTCCAATTAACAGATAATAACATATAATAACATTTACTATATTTTAGTAACATTTATTATTATAATAACGGATATGAAATGTAGTAAATTTATATCTCTTATGATAAAAGGATAGTAATATTTACTATTAAGTTAATCACAATAGTTCAATTAACAGATAATAATATATAATAATATTTATTATATAACGACAATAAAATATAGTAACATTTACTATAAAAATAACAACGAACCGCCGATATGAGACATGAACCGCTGGTTTTAATATTAATTTTTTTTAATTCACATTTAATTTAATAATATTCCATTTTAACATTTCAATTTTAACATTTCAATTTTAGCATTTCAACGAAAACTCCATAGTAACATTTACTATTAAACTAACCACGATAGCCAAATTAACAGATAACAATATATAGTCACATTTACTATATAACCACAACAAAATATAGCAACATTTACTATTCTAATAACCGATATGAAAGATAGTAAATTTATTTCTCTCAAAATAAAGGGATAGTAACATTTAATATTAAATTAAGTACAATAATTCAATTAACAGATAATAACATATAGTAACATTTACTACGTAAGTACAATAAAATATAGTAATATTTACTATAAAAACTACAATGAACCACCGGCATGAGACATGAACCGCCGGTTTTAACATTAATTTATTTTAATTCACATTTAATTTAACAATATATCATGTTAACATTTCAATTTTAGCATTTCAACAAGAACTCCATAATAACATTTACTATTAAACTAACCACAATAACCAAATTAACAGATAATAACATATAGTAACATTTACTATATAACCACAATAAAATATAATAACATTTGCTATTATAATGATGGATATAAAAATTAGTAAATTTATTTCTCTCATGATAAAAGGATAGTAACATTTATTATTAACTTAACTACAATAGTCCAATTAACAGATAATAACATATAGTAACATTTACTATGTAATCACAATAAAATATAATAACATTTATTTTAAAAACTATAATGAACCGTCGGCATGAGACATGAACCGTCAGTTTTAACATTAATTTATTTTAATTCACATTTAATTTAACAATAGACCATTTTAACATTTCAATTTTAATATTTCAACGAAAACTCCATAATAACATTTACTATTAAACTAATCATAATAGTCAAATTAACAGATAATATATAGTGTCATTTACTTTGTAACTACAATAAAATATAGTAACATTTACTATAAAATTATTATAATAACGGATGTAAAAAATGGTAAATTTATTTCTCTCATGATAAAAATATAGTAACATTTACTATTAAATTAATCACAATAGTCCAATTAACAGATAATAATATAGTAATATTTACTATTTAACTACAATAAAATATAGTAATATTTGCTATAAAAACTACAATAAACCGTCGGCATGAGGCATGAACCGCTGGTTTTAACATTAATTTATTTTAATTCATATTTAATTTAACAATATACTATTTTAACATTTCAACTTTAATATTTCAACGAGAACTCTATAGTAATATTTATTATTAAACTAACCACAATGTCAAATTAACAGATAATAACATATAATAACATTTATTATATAATCACAATAAAATATAGTAATATTTACTATAAAATTATTATAATAACGGATGTGAAAGGTAGTAAATTTATTTCTTTCATAATAAAAGTAAAGTAACATTTACTATTAAGCTAACCACAATAATTCAATTAATAGATAATAACATATAGTAATATTTAGTATATAATCACAATAACATATTGTAACATTTACTATAAAAACTACAATGAACCGTCGGCATGAGGCATGAATCACCGGTTTTAACATTAATTTATTTTAATTCACATTTAATTTAACAATATACCATTATAACATTTCAATTTTAGCATTTCAACGAAAACTCCATAGTAACATTTACTATTAAGCTAACCACAATAGACAAATTAACAGATAATAATATATAATAATATTTACTATGTAACCACAATAAAATATAATAACATTTACTATTATAATAACGGATATAAAAGATAGTAAATTTATTTTTCTCATGATAAAATGATAGTAGCATTTACTATTAAGTTAATCACAATACTCAAATTAACAGATAATAATATATAGTAACATTTACTATATAATTACAATAAAAAATAGTAACATTTACTATAAAAACAACAATGAACCACCGACATGAGGCATAAACCGTCGGTTTTAACATTAATTTATTTTAATTCATATTTAATTTAACAATATACCATTTTAACATTTCAATTTTAGTATTTCAACGAAAACTCTATAATAACATTTACTATTAAGCTAACCACAATAGGCAAATCAACAGATAATAACATATAGTAACATTTACTATATAATTACAATAAAATATAGTAATATTTACTATATTTTAGTAGCATTTATTATTATAATAACGGATATGAAAAATAGTAAATTTATTTCTCTCATGATAAAAAGATAGTAACATTTACTATTAAATTAACCACAATAGTGCAATTAACAGATAATAACATATAATAACATTTAATATTAACTACAATAAAATATAATAACATTTACTATAAAAATTTTAATGAACCGCCGGCATGAGGTATGAATCGCCGGTTTTAATAATTTTTTATTTTAATTCACATTTAATTTATCAATATACCATTTTAATATTTCAATTTTAGTATTTCAATTTTAGTATTTCAACGAGAACTCCAAGTAAAATTTACTATTAAACTAACCACAATAGTCAAATTAATAGATAATAACATATAATAACATTTACTATATAATCACAATAAAATATAGTAACATTTACTATAAAATAATAACATTTACTATTATGATAACGAATATGAGTAAATTTATTTGTTTTTCATGATAAAAGGATATTATCCAATAGTCCAATTAACAGATAATGACATATAGTAACATTTATTAGTAGTATTTATTATAAAATAGTAACATTTACTATTATAATAACGGATGTGAAATGTACCAAATTTATTTGTCTCTCATGATAAAATGATAGTAACATTTATTATTAAAATAATCACAATAGTCGAATTAACAGATAATAAAATATAATAACAATTATTATGTAACCACAATAAATTATAGTAACATTACTATAAAATAGTAACATTTACTATTATAATAATAGATGTGAAAAGTAATAAATTTATTTGTCTCTCATGATGAAAGGATAGTAACATATACAATTAAGTTAATCACAATAGTCGAATTCATAGATAATAAGATATAGTAACAATTATTATGTAACCACAATAAAATATAGTAAGATTTACTATTATAATAACAGACGTGAAATGTAGTAAATTTATTTATCTCTTATAATAAAAGGATAGTAATATTAACTATTAAGCTAACCACAATAGTCGAATTAACATAAACGACAATACATTATAGTAACATTTACTGTAAAATAGTAATATTCACTTACATATATACCTGATAAACTGTTTCCAACACTCTTATAAATGTCAATTTACATATCCTACACTAATCATATCTTAAATATCCTATATTTTCTATACTTACTGTAACTTACCATATCTTACATATCCTACAGTTACCTACCTTACATCTCTACACTTCCCATACCTTACATTTTTTACACTTACCGCTATTTACTATATTCTTTTATACTTACCGTTTCTTATTATATTCATCCATCATCACAATTGTTGTACATATAGTATTTCTATACAGACATCTTTCAAAATTGTGACTACAAAACCTATATTTTGCCATCACAACTTGTAACCGCAAGGATTGGGGTATGTAAATTCAGACGTTCTTATATCCGTAAGTATAGAGTCTTGTTTATACAAACGGTTTGCTACCTTTACCCACGATTCAAATTGTTTTATCGACGACCATTTAAAAACTGTCGAAAAATCTATACTATTTCTTACTGTTTCAACCATAACCGTCTGTATTGTTTCAAAAAACTGTCAATAATACTTACCGACAGTAAACGTTACCGTCGGTATAATGCTTTTATTTTGTAGTGACATATGAAAGAAATAACATTCTTATGATAGACTGAGATAGAGCATGTATCAAGATCAGTGAGAGGGATAGAGATTACTGATGATAGATATACAAGTTCTCTGAGTTCCACGTTCTTACTATGACAGAACCGTCTAGATGGTTAAGTCGGTACGTCGTGGATAAACCACCATGCATATTTGATAGGAGCCTTCTCAATTAGGTGCTAGCTTGCCTCTTAGCAAGGATTGTCCAGTAGCTTCTGCTTTATGGAGAATCAAATCCTCTAGCTTGAAAACTTTAGATTTCACCTATCTGTCGTAATAGCGCACCATCTATTACTGATAATCGGCCATTCGAGTAGACACAGTTTTCTCGTAGTTCTGGTAGTAACTGTAACTGTTCATGTAATGACAACTTGTTCTGTTCATGCTCATATTGGTCTACTCAGAGTGAATGAATGCCAATCTCCACCCGTATCACTGCCTTACAATCGTAAGTTAGACTGAAGGGCATTTCTCCTATTATCCTTCAAAGTGTTGTCCAATAGGCACAAAAAATGCTGTAGAGCTTGTTTGCCCAGTGACATTTAACTTTATCTAGTGTATCCTTAAGTCCTTGTAGAATCATTTGATTCGTCACTTCGGCGAGATCGTTAGTTTAAGGGTATACGATAGAAGTGAAGCGATACTGGATTTCCAGCTTGCTGCAAAAATCTCGAAAGCTCTTATTATTGAATTGCTTGCTATTGTCGATAATTAGAATACAAGATATGTCAAATGTGGTGATAATAGATGTCCACTTGAAATTTTTGTATCTTACCAGTGGTAATTTGGGTTAGCGGTGCGCTTCTACCCATTTGGTGAAGTAACCAATTGCTACGACTAGGAATTTTTACTGTCTGGTAGCTAGTAGGAATGGCCCCAAAATGTCTGTTCCCCATTATGCAAATGGTCATGGGCTTACTATCGGGCAGAGTTTGATGGAGGGCCGACGTGGTACCGACATGAAGCGTTGGCATTTATCGCACCTTTTGACATAATTGTCCACATTGGCCTTCATAGTCGGCCAAAAATACCCTTGCCGAAAAAATTTATCAGCTAGATTTTGAATACCTAAATGATTCTTGCATATCCCTTTGTGGATTTCTCGCAGCACATAATTATCTTCAAGCATCAAGAATTTTAGATATGGATGGATAATTGATTTCTTGTAAAGGACCCCGTTAATAATGGCATAATAAGTAGTCTTACGTCTCAACTTTGTAGCCTCAGAAGGCAAACTTGGTAGTTGCTCGCTTTTCAAATAAGCCTCTATAGGGTCCATCCAACTTAGTGAATTATTCCCTGATAAGATCTGTTGGGGTTCGTCAATGCTTGGTTGTGGTAGGCTTTCTATATAAACTACTCGGTTGATTCCAACAGAGTCAAAACTGGGTAACTTTAAGAGTATATCGGCTCACGCGTTCTAATCGAGGATCTACTGTATATTAGCTTGTCAAATTTGTTCACCGCCTCTCTTAATATTTTATTAATTCTTTGCCATCATTGACCACTTAGTTTCATGGACCCTTTTAATTTGCTTGACGACCAATTAATTATCAATGAAGACCCATATGTTTTGGACTCCTAGTGATGCTGCGATTCATAATTCTGTCAAAAGGGCTTCATATTCAGCCTAATTAGTTGCTTAGAAATCAAAACGGAGAGCCTATTTAGCTTTAGAATCATCGGGTCCTACGAGAATGAGTCCGACTCTGCTTCCTAAGGAGTTCGATGACCCTTCCACATGAAGGGTTCATTTTCTAGATCATCGACAGGGGCTTGCTCAAAGGGCGTTGGGAACGTGTATTCAAGAATGAAATCAGTAAGGGTTTGGCATTTGATTGTTGGCCTTGATTGATATTCGATGTCGAATTCACCTAACTCAATACTCAAATTAATAAGTCAACCTAAAGTGTCTCTTTTCTATATAAAATCTGCTTCAGAGGCTAATTGGTCAATATCACAATTATGTGGGTTTGGAAGTAAAGCTGGAGGCGTTTAGCGATAATGACCAAGACAAATGTCATCTTATCGATAGATCTACAATTAACTTTCGACTCTTGAAGTATATGATTAACATAGTACATCGGTGGTGGATTTTTGCCTTACAAGAACAAAACAGAGAGCTTGGTCAACAATGGAGAGGTAACGGTAGAGTTTCTCTTTGGGAACAGGCAGATAAAGTAGCAGGGGTGACATGAGATACTCTTTGAGTTATCAAATGCTACTTGACACTCCGTTGTCCATGCAAATTTTTATGACTTCTTTAGAGTATCATAGAAAGGATTGTACTTCTCTCTTACTTACGACATGAACCGATTTAAAGCTATGATCCTCCTCATGTGGTGTTGCATTTCGTTCAATGTCCTCGGCAGTGTCATATCTAGAATGGTTGTATTTATTCTGGATTTGTCTTAATCCCCTAGTTGGCAATTAGGAAACCTAAAAATTTTCCTGAAGTGATCCCAAGAGTGAATTTTGCTGGGTTCAGGCTCATATTATAATGTTCTAATGTTCAAAATATTTCTTTCAAGTTTGCAATGTGATCTTTAGCATTAGTACTCTTGACAAGCATGTTGTCGACATAAGCCTCACATTCCTGCCGAGCTGCTCACTAAAAAATTTGTTGACCAACCACTAGTAGGTTGTTTAAGCGTTCTTGAGGCCGAATAGCATGACTTTATAGAAGTAGGTGCCGAATTCCATAATAAAACTGATATTTTTCCAATCCTCGGGGGTCATGCAAATCTGGTTGTAAACAGAATACTCGTCCATAAAACTCATGAGTTGGTGACCCGATGAGTTGTCTACTAGTTTGTCGATGTTGGAAAGTGGATAACTGTCTTTCGGGAATGGTTATTGAGATTGGTGAAGTCTACATATATTTTTCACTTGCTGTTAGCCTTTTTTACTATGATCACGTTGGCTAACCACTCAAGGTATTCTATTTCTCGAATAAACCCTACTGTTAGGAGTTTTCAGACTTCCTCTTGTATTGCACGTTGACATTTTGGTACAAATACTTGCTTTTTCTGCTTTACAGGTTTTTGACTTGCATCTAGCCAATTTGTGGACTATAACAGACAAGTGGATACCTAGCATTTCTTTCGAAGAACATACAAAGATTTTTAAATGTCGCCGAAGACAATCTACAATTGCTTTATGGAGAGATATTGGTATATCCATGATGGGGACTTCAATCACTTCCTCTCCAGGTTGAGGCTTGGATGATTGTCCGATGTCATCTCTGAGTTCCAAGGTACCCACTAAGAGAACTTCTATTTCTTCTTTGGTTGCAGGGATGGTCGATAGTCCAAGGTTACCATGAAGTGTTACAACCCCTGAAGGTGTCCTGAACTTAATTTTCATGTGTCTTGCACTTGGTAGTGTTTCATGACCATTCAAACTAGGATGGCCTAGGATAGCATTATAAGAATATGGGAGTTTCACCATGTAAAAAGTGGTCTTGGTGGTAGTATGGTGATGAGATATTTCCAAAGTTACAACAAGCAAGATAGTACCTTCTAAAAGTATGTACTCATCGGCGAATCCCTTTAAGGGTCCATCAGAAGGTTGAAGGTGGGATTGGGTGAATTCCACTCATTGAAATGCATCCTAAAAGAGGAGATCTTGATCTGCTCCTTGATCAATAAAAGTTCTTTTGATGAGAAATGGTCCTATTTTAGCTGAAATAACTAACGAGCCGTTTCAGTTTGTATCAACCCTTATCAAATCATCGTCATCGAAACCAATTGTTGGTCTTTTCCTTTTAGTCGATATCATGACTGCGGAGGGAGGAAGTAGAATAAGAAGAACGCTTAGCTGAAAGTATTAATCTGCTCTCATGGATGGCGCCGATCTGTTGGAGGTGGGTTTACTCCGTAGATAATGACTCTACTGAATCGAATGCAATGACCAACTATTAGACAATCTTGACCGATAAGACCAACAAAAATCTACCAGAGGGTGTTTCGGCGGGGAGGCTCTGATACTCAAATCAGAGAATGGTTTTCGATAATAGAAACGACTGAAAGAGAGTTTCGTAATGCCTTTGTGTGCTAAGTGTGAGTTGAGAAAACATACTTGACCGATCACCTTATATTGTGTATATATAGCCTTCGTATGTGGGTCTTGTTTGTATCTGAAGCATTGAAACCCTAGTTTCTTTATGAAAGTACCCTAAGATTATGGGGCTCATGGTGAAAGATTCCTGTGATATTTAGAATTTTATTATTTAAGGAAATTCAAATTGCCAAAAGATTCATTTCTTTCTCGACAGTAGTTAGAGATCTCCTTCCTGATTACGAGAGATTATTTTCGTGATTTAGGAGAAAGTAAATATTACTTCATCTAGCAATACAAATATCAAAGAGGTGTCCACCCGATCAGCAGACCACCCGAGAGCGATTAGGTCGGTAGGCACGAGAGGAAGAGTTATATTCTCATGACAGTTGGCGCCTATTTGTGCCTTTTAACCTGTTGGACCGGGGGCCCAAAGTACCTAGATCTTGTGATGATGAGGTTTGGGCCATGCTCCATCAATAACAAATACCTAGAAATGACCTTCAGTATCAAAATTTAGGAAATGATTGATCTGTGACTTCTTACCCATGGATAAGGTCTTAAGAGTCCAATCCCATGTTACTAGAAAATTGTATTTTTCGGCATTTTCATCCCGGAATTTGAAAATGTTCTCATGAAAAGAAATTCAAGAAACTAATGGGTGATTTATGTTTATCTTACGTTGTATAAGATGAAGAGAATGATTGTTGTACCGAATCATATCTAATTGTTGCTTTATATGTATGGTGGGAAATTTCTTTCTCTATAAATTTTGTAGGCTATTCTCTACATAACTGGATTGAGTGTAGCATAGGCACTTCTAGATAATATAGTCGGACACAATTGTAAACATAACATCACATAACATAACACTTTGTGATTTATAATAGTGTCCAATGTCTATGTGCATGTAACACCGAAATATTCGGCGTTAAAAAATTTTTATTGAATTTTCAATAATGTTTGTAAAAATACCAGGAAAAATTAGTTGTAATTGATTTTAATTTATCAGTGAAACTTTTATAAAGTTTTGTTGGAAGAAAAATAGGATTTGATGATAATTTGAGACAATTAAAACTTATTTTGAGTCAATTAAAGGATGACAAATCAATTTACCTTGTGATAAGATGACTTAGAGTTCAAAAATTTAATTTTGGTTAAGTATAAAATTCACCAAGTTGACCTGATCAAGTGCCAAGTCGACTTGAGGAGATTAGGTTTCAGAATACTTACCCCTGAACATAGGCAAGTCGATTTGCCTAATGACAGGTCAATTTGTGGTTTCAGACTGTGTCTACAAGTCTACTTGTAGCCAACACAAGTCAACTCGCCATGTTTAAGTCTTAGAGAAACATGTCTACAAATTAAGTAAGTCAACTTATTAAGAAGTGAATCGATTTGGAGGTTACACAAGAAAGAATTTGGGTCTACTTAAATTATATTTGAGTCGACTTGAGACCCCGATAAACAAAGATCAAGCCTACTTGTTAGACAACAAGTTGACTTGGCCTCTGAAGACCTTAGACACATAAGTCTATTTGTATTGTTTACAGGTCGACTTATGAGTATGAAAGATTGCGAAATGACAAAAAGAGATAACTAAAATTGAACAAACCTTAAAAATAAAGAGAGGTGGGATTTCATCTCATACAATTAATAACGTTTAAATAATCCTTCATTTTCATTCTTCTCTTTCAAACTCACAGTCTTCTCTCTCACTTGGCTCTTTCTCCCTCTTGAGTCTTATCTCTCTCTCTCACCTATCTCACTCTCAATCTCTCTCCTCAAATCAACCCCATTCTTCCTAAACCCACTCTTTAAACCTCTCAAACTTTCAAGCAAACTCATGAATGAATGTGATTTTGAAAGAAATCTAAGATTTATGCAAAAATGGGGAAAATCTAGGGTTTTTTTAACCCAACGTTCAAGATTCAATCCACCATGGAATTGAGTTAATTTCTTATTTTTAAACTTGGATTTAACTTTCTCATTAGTAGATTTAAATTTGTTATTGAGATTTGAGAGATTTGTTGGAGAACATAAATCTAGAATTTGTAAATGAGGAAAAATTGAAAAAATTTGTGAATGAGGATTGCGTATACGTGCAAATAGAATATAGATGATAGAATTATTAGAACATATATTCTTAGATTGGGGAAATTAAGTTTTGTGATAGGTTGGAAAAAAACTCATAAACCTTAATCATAGGTATGATTTAACATTTAATTCATATTTATTGTTTTAGGATAAATCAATTGGAACCAGAGAAGAGATTATCTTGGAGTTGGCTATGAATTGAAAATGTTCACTTTCCCAAGAAGTGAGTGTATGACTATATTGAGTATGTATGATAAATGAGTTTAAAATTTTGATTTGTAAAATGAATTTTGAGCTGAATTTTGAAATAGTTTCACAATACTTTGTGATTGTTATGTGCCCAAAATTAAATTGTTGACAAATCCATGGATCTTTTATTGATTTTTGAATTTGTTTGCACTGTGTTACAAAGAAATATTGATTGTGAATTGTGAATTGTGAATTTGCTCTCTTTTATATATGAGCACAAATTTTGAATGATAAAATAGATATTCTTGTAAAATGGTGTTGAGAGAAAGACTATTTTCTAAGATTTCCATGTATCGGGCCATCGAGACTGCATGGTCAAGGCTAGTTTAAAACTACGGCTTGGATGTAGGCGGGATGGAGAGTCCCTCAAGCTGGCTATGATGACATGGTAGCACCCACGAAAACTCCGGGTCAACGCCAAGGATGGAGAAATATTTATATGAAAAATTATGAAAATCCCCTTGGTAGGTTCTACCAATAGCCATTAGTAAGATGTCAGTTTTGGTAACCCCAAAGAAAATTTGAAAATAAAAAATGAAAATGGGTTGTTGATAAACAATTTATGAGTTATAGGAGATTTGTTCCATAATTTATTTTGTGTAAATAATTTTCATAATTGCATTGGAATATACTCCGACAAATATGTTTGGCACCACCACCATCACCCCTCATTCATATTTAGTATGTTATTATACTCCACTCACTGAATATAATTATGCACGCCCCTCTCTTTTTAATTTTTCAGAGAAATTTAAATTGGAGGCTTCTACTTCGACTAGTGCTAATTTGAAGAAATTTCTTTTGGTGATCTTCAATAGGTACTAGATATATAAATATTGTTTTTTTTTTTTTGGAACTATGTTATATAAACCATGGGAGGAAATTTTTGTACACCTCCTTATATTTGGATTTGATAAATACTTACTTGATTTTCCTTAGACAACAATTATAAAATCCTTACTTTTTATAATGAGGATCCTTATTTAATTTGTTTTAATTTTTTTTTTTGTAAGACATATTGCTTTCATTGGAATATTTAGATTATGTGGTGAATTTTGAACATATAAATTTATTTAAATGTTTGAGAATTGTTTAGACGACCGGATTAGATTAAGAATGATTTAAATTTATTTTTAAAATGTTTGAGATATTGGAATGTCTTACGATATCTCGAAACGCGGAGTGGGGTCCACACGTGTTTTAGGATAACGTGATGGTTGTTGTGTACTCAACTGGAAAGTCAAGGTGTGATAGGATCATTTAATGAATCAGCTCTAATTCTAAGCTATATGTACTTTGCTACTATTAGCATATGGTCACATTAAATTTTAGTGAAGTTTTTAGCAACATTTTTCTAGTATTGAAATTGTAAAATCGTCACATTAGAAGAGACAAATAATGAGTTTCGCAAGATAGCATTTGATTCGCATTTAGGAATCAAAATTGAAATTGGAATACAAAATTTTTAGTAATCAAAATCAAAATCGAAACCTAATACCTATTATTTGGTTCAAATTCTGAAATGGATATGATTATTATTATTAATATTTGATTTCTATATCTTTTAGAATGGAAATCATATAATTATCAATATTGTCTTTGATAAAAAAATATTGTTATGATTTAAAATATTTTTATATTAAAAAATAAAAACATTGCTCTTAATAAAAAATATTTATATTTTTTAATAAAAATTTTAAAACTCCGCTTTCATACTTTTTCTCCCACCTCTTTTTTCATACCGCTTATTTTTTCATTATCGTGTTTCTTAATTCCTCACAACTCAATACCGCCATGTGTCTTTCATATGCATCTTGAAAAAATCCTTTATAATTTTTACTACTTATTAACAAACTATTTACTAGTTACTACATTTCATGCAAGCGCATGCGCGGTCCCTTGCCATAGCCTTTGTGCATAGTTAATTATATCTATTTGATTAATAAAAAATAACGTATATTCTATATTTGATAATAATAAATTTATTAATATTATTAATTTAAATAATATAAAGATATGAAATTAATAATTTATATAATATAGTGTTATAATTTTGAAAATTTATTGAGTATAATTTGAAAATATGATAATGTAATGTAATTGTATGTAATGGTTTAATTAATTATGTTGGTATAATTAATGAAAAATACTAAATCTTGTATCTAATGTATCGATAGAAATTGAGTCTCAAATTCTATCACAATTTATAAATATAAAGTATAATCCCCAATGAATAAGAATTTAATCTTTCATATTTTCATATTCCATATAATTTCCATACACACAACTTCCACATATTACACACACACATACATATCACTAACTCCAACCATATCTTAAGTACTAATATTTTACATGTAACATTATTTAAAATTAGTATAGTGTACTTCAATTTAGATATATTGGTTTTTTGGCATTCTAAAATAATTAATGAAACTTATTTTTATCCACATTAAATGCAAAAAAAGTTAATTCATCTACGATTATGCAAATTTGTGAATGATTATGTAAATCTGTAAATAAATCATATATGTCAAACACATGGTCAAAAAATTATCATATAATTGAATACATTAGATTCATGTAAATTTTTATTACTCTCTCCATGAATATTCTATTGGTTTTATTTTATCATGTAAATTTTCATTACTCTCTCCATAAATACACCTATGCCCAGTGGCGTATAATGCTTTTATGAGTTTAATTTTATCTTACTTTATTATTTTTTTATTATTACATCATCAATTTTATTTTATAATTTTTGTATTTGATTTTCTTTATATTTTTGTTTTTTTGTTAAGATTGTTACTACTTATTACTAGTTATACCAATTATACCACTGTTATAAGAATATCACTTGTTACCGGTTGTTACTATTTGTTACCATGCATGAATAAAATAGAGAAAAAAATATAAAAATATAGAATGATTGGATAATGTGTAAACAGAATTAGATTTCTTACACTAAAATAAAAAAAAAATTAGGATTTTAATTCGTAAAAAACTATTTTAAAGTTTTCACTTGAGACAAGCTAAAAGGTTATAAGAGAATAATATCAAGATTGTGTACAATATTAGACAATAAACCCCCACTAATAATATCAATTAATAATAATATTTAAGAAAATAATATCAAGTTATGTAATATCACTAACAACATCCTTCTCCTCTCTCTCTCTCGTGTGCATTAGTTGTATTATGCACTAATAACATTCTTCTCACCCACTAATAGTATCATTATTTTTCTATGCATAGTAATGTGATATGATAGAAATAGTACAAGATATGAAATTGAAACTGGTTCAAGAAATTGGTTCATGTACGTTGAATCGATCATGTAAATGTGTGAATGAAATGTAAATGTATGAATAAATCTGTAATGTCAAAAAATATCATATCATGCTAAAAAGATTATCATATATAGTTGGATAAGTTGGATGCATGAGATGTAAATTTGTCCAAGAAAATTTCAATTCGATTGAATATTTGTAAATAGAAATTCAAGAATTGCATTAGCTCACCAATACATTTATCACTTTCTTTAGATGTATCATGATTTGCTAATCATATTAAATACAAATCAAATCAAATGTTTTGTATATATGGAACAAAGTAGTACATAAATGCTTTTGGTAAAAATATATTATTAAATTGACGGTAAATAAAAGCCTAAAGAAACAGAATATTTGGCGCAAAAAAAAAAGAAATTTGATTATATTGGCACTAAAATAAAATTTGGTTTTGATACCTAGAAGTAAAATTTTGTTATTAGCCAAGAAATGAAATTTTGTTGTAAAGTTATCATTAAAATATTTTTTGTAAATTAAAATAAATTAATAGTAATGTTAAATTAATTGTTTTATTTGGAATTTATATATAATTATATAATATTGATAATTAATATATTATTATACTATATTACTTAATAATAAAAAATAAATTATAACACTATATTATTTAAATTAATAATATTAATAATTTAAATTAAATCAGGCATAGATGGTTGTAGCCACGCACCATGCGGTTGCAACCACACAGGCATAAGGCACTGCGCAGTTGCAACCGTGCACCACGCAGCAGCAACTGCGTAGGCATGAGGATTCCTACGTGGTTGCAGCCGTGCTACTGCGCGGTTGCAACCTTGAAATGCAAAAAATTGAGGAAGAGAAGAAAATGTACAAGGTAAAGGCCCTTCTAAGCAACAAATTGCAAACGTTGCAGTGGTCGAAGCTTCTCATGTCACACCCAATGCCCTGGTTTGAGTCTGTGCTCCTACAACCTTTTCTTTTTTCATTTTCTTCTCTTCCTTCCTCTCATCAATTTTTTTTTCCTATCTCACTCTCACTCCATAAAATAAAATTTCTTCTCTTCCTTCCTCTCTCTCTCTCTCTCTCTCTCATCAATTTTTTTTTCCTATCTCTCACTGATAAAATAAAATAAAATAAAATAAATGAATTATTAGTTATTTTGGTAGATATTTGTAATGAAATATTTAAATATTTTTAATTTTTTATATATTATAATTTAAATTAATATTGATAATTATCATGTTAAAATCCATTGTAATTTATAGTAATATATATAGCAATATGTATATATTATATAATAATGTAAGATTGATATTATTATATTATTGGAAATTGTGAATATGTATCTCAAAATAATTCTAAATTTTTTTTTAATTTTTTTGCATTTTCCTTTTACTTTCTTGGATATACCACTTTTTCAAATTAAATTAATAACAAAAAAAATTTCAAAAAAAATTTTCAAAATCTCTTTTTCTGGATATTTTTTCATTACACAATTTTCCTGTCCTTTTTCGTTATACATTTTTTCGTCTCCTTTTGAGACAATCATTTTTTTTTCTTTTTTTTTTTCAAATATACCAGTGATATTTCTTTCTATTTCACTCTCATATTTTTTTTTTCTTACACTACAAAAAAATACGGTTTTAGTCACGGATTTTCGCAACGGAAAAAATTTGTCACCATTTTGCGACGAATTTAGCGACTAAAACTTTTTCGTCGCAATTTACCACAAAATTTGTGATGAAAATGAAATCATCGCTAAATTAGCGACGAACACATCATTTGTGACGAAAAAATTTTCGTGACTAAATTTGTCGCTAATTGGTGACAAAAAAATTTTCATTGCATATTTCGTCACTAATTAGTGACGAATAATATTTCGTGGCTAAATTTTGCCACGGATTTAAAATCCATCGCAAAATTTAATCTTTCTTAAATAGAATTTCATTTTTTCTATTTTTCTTTTTATTTTATTAATATGTTATATTTAAGTTAAAAATTAATTTAGCGATAGATTTGTTTTCTGTCGTTAAATTTAGCGACGAAAATCCCAATCCGTCGCTAAATTTTTTATATATAATTAAAAAAATATAATATTAATATAATATTTAAATTAAAAAATTAATTTAGTAACGACGAAAATTATCGGATGGTTCGCTGAATTTAATCTTTTTTTAATTAGAATTTTATTTTATTTTTATTTTATTTTATTAATTTATATTAACGAATCATATTATTATGTTATGATATTTTAATTTATATTTTATTTTATTATATTATATTTCATTTTCTTAAAAGAATAATATTATTTAATTCTTAAAAAACCATATATTTTATTTTATTTAAATTATATATATATTTTAATTAATTTATTATTTTTTCTTTTTTTGTTTGATTTAATATTTTTTATTATTGTATTGATAACTTTTATTTTATTTATATTATTTTATTCAATAATAAAAATTTTTTAATTAAATATTAATCCGGACATCCTGGGCGCGGGGCGGGTACCGGCGCATGCACGCACAGGCACCAGGTGCATGCACGCACGGGCGCCGGGCCCAAGCAGGGGAGCGCGCCTGCGCGGGTGCCCGCGCATGCACACACAGGCACCAGGCGCAGGCAGGCGCGCGCATGCCTGGGCGCCCGCGCATGTCCGCAAGGGCGTCGGGCATAGGCAGGGGCGCGCGCCTGCCTGGGCACCCGCGCATGCACGCACGGGCGCCAGGTGCAGGCAAGGACGCGCCAGGCGCAAGCAGGCACGCGCCAGGCGCAAGCAGGCACGCGCCTGCCTGGGCGCCCGCGCATACCCGCTCTCGCCCTGCGCGAGCGCGTGTGCCTCGGCGCCCACGCATGCCCGCACGGGCGCCCGCCCTTCTTTGTTTTAATACTAAAAAAAATGTTAAAAGCTATTGAAGGGATTCAAATCTTGGATCTCGCATTTGAACGGAAGACATGTCACCACTGCACCATCACTTACTATTGTGTGATAATATATTTTTTTTCTTTCTTACTCCTCATTTGTTTTCTATTCTCACTTTTTTTTCCTTCCTCTTACTCTCATCTTTATTTTTAGTTTTTTTTCTTTCTATTCTCATTATTGAATTTTCTTATATATAATAATTATATTGAAATTTCTTATATATTCAAACGAATAAAAATATTTTGTGATTAAATATATAGATTTTTTAAATTATTAATATATTATAATTTATTGATAAATATAATTTTATATTATTAAGATACCGTAATCCATTTTTAAACTATGGAGTAAAAAAATAAAATAAAAATGAAAAAAAATAATAAAATAAAAAAATAAAAAAAACAGAAGAAAACAAAATATAATATTAATATATATTTTTAATTAATTATTTATTTTATTTTAAATTAGTATTTTATTATTTTTTATTTTATTAAAAATTATCATATTTATTATTTTTAATTAATATTATTTTAGATTGGTGGTTTAAATAAAAAACGTTATTATATTTATTATTTTAAATTGCTATTATATATTATTTTATTATTATTAGAAAAATGTGAAGGAAAGATAATAAGTAAAAAAAAAATTTATATCACATAATATCATTTGGTTTGGTGGTTTATAGGTTTATGCTTATGCGTGTGCGTGCAGGTGTGCAGGAGTTCAAACCACTCTGGAGGCAGAGGCAAAGCGACATTTTCCAGCAATTAAGTGAGGAGAGCGGTTGGAGCGGGGGTGCTTGCTCGGGCGGGCGGGCAGCTTGCAGGTTGGTGCTGGCTCGAGTGGGTGGGGGTGGGTGGGGCCTGTCCAGGAACGTGACTTCCAAGCTAGTGCCCGCTCGTGGGCAGAGCCATCCAAGCACGTGCTGGCTCGGGTGGGCAAGGGCCCGTCCACGTGCGCTCCCCGGGCATTTCGACGAATTTGGAATCAGCGACGAATTCCAAATCCGTCGCTAATTTAGTGACGGATTTTTTTATTCGTCGCTAAATTAGGGACGGATAATTTTTCGACGGACTTTTTTTTTCCTAAATTAGCAACGGATTTTAGCGACAAAAATTATCTGTCCCTAAATTTAACGACGAATTTTAGATTTTCATCGTTAAATTTAGTAACGGATTTTTTTATGTCACTAATTTAGCGACGAATAATTTTTCGTCGCTAAATCTTGTGACGAATTTTAGCGATAAAAAATTATTTGTCGCTAAATTTAGTAACGGATTTCAGATTTTCGTTGCTAAATTTTAGCGACGAAAAATTTTTCGTCGTTAAATTCTTCGCTAATGTTTTTAGTGAAGAATTTTTTAAAAATTTTCGTCGCTAAATTTGTGGCTAAAAGGTTATTTTTTTGTAGTGTTATTTGCCATCTTTTTTTTTTTTTTTCTTATCTCACTCTCATTCAACCTTTTTTTCTCTTTTTTTTTCTCGGTCAATATTTTTTACAAGTTTGAGGTATTTGAATATAATATATAATTGTTTAGATGAATATATATTTTTGAAGATGATTTTGTAACTTGGTATTAAATATATAGATTTTTTACATTATTATATTATCATTGAAATTTATTTATCATGTTTTTTTGAGTTGCACAAATAAATTTTATATAAATTTTACGGACATAATTTTTCACAAATAAATATCATTTGAAAAACAAAAAATTAGAAAAAAGAAATTAAAGCAAATAATAAAGAAATATAATTAAATGAAAATGGAAGTAACGAAAATAAAAAATAGTAAAATATAGTAGTTGTGTGAACTAATGTTGAAGTGTATATATATAATTTATATATTATATATTTTAAAATAAAATAAAATTCATATATATCTATAAAAAAATTAATTTATTCTATCAATAATACATAAATATAAGAATGATTTCCGAATAAATAGGTCAAATCAATTGGTTTGGTTTGATTTTAAAAACCCTGGTTTTGAAAAGTGGGTCCTGCCACGCATACATAAATCAAGTGTTGTCTCCAGGTCTGAAAGTTCACATTCAAAATTGAGAAATTGACCGCACACAAATTTGGCGCCCGATTATTCTCAATTTGTGCATATAATTTGTCCCTGTAATCTAAGGCCCTCTTGCTTCGTGAACTCCTACGCGCTATCTGTCTGTGAGTTTTAACAACATAAATCGCCGGAAACGTTGACTTAAAATTGTGGGGTTACCTTGGCATTCAACCTGTGGGTCTCTCAGTCAGCATCAACCTGTAAACACTCTTTTAAAGAGGCACCATTTTTATTAAAAAATAGTAAGCTTTTTATAAATCTAATTGGGGTTTAGTGATCCGAATCAAACCACAAGAGGGCGAAACACAAGATCATTAGCCGCTTTTAGGTCAATCCAAAGGGGATCTGCTAGAGAATTTGTTTTTCCAAATTCATTTTGGAGTCGAGGTAACTCATTCCAAAACTAATCCTCGATTTAGCCTATGATTGTTCACAACTCCATTTATTATTATATTATATTTTTTTTTATTGAAACTCAAAATCTCAATCAACACAAAAACCAAGATAAAATGGAAAAGAATTCAAGCGGACAATATAATCCTATCTGCAACTGAGTATCAAGAAATTGGGAAGTGCTGTTAGGAAGGGCATTGGGATGTGCTCTTGGGAAGGGCCATGAGCTGCTATGTTAGTAAACATACCAACGGCAGAATACCCCGCCCCCCATTCCACTCCCATTACCCTTAGCTGCCGCATCCGGATTAATCTTAAAACGGGAGATTCCAGAAGACTTGCTCAACCGGGCAAGGTCCAACACCTTCAACACTTACAACTACATTCTTCTGTCGATACTCTTGGATGTTTTCAACTCCGTCAAGAAATGGATTTAGCCAAGAATCTGGTAGTGTAAAGAGGAATTTGGACTGCTGAGTCTCAGGTGATTTTCATATGCAAAAGCTTGCATGGCCAATTCAATTCAAAGGATATGACGAGACAATGCTAGGAAGGCACATGATCAAAGGTCCTATGTGAAAAATCTTTTAATTATTTATTATTATTATTATTATTTGTAAAAGAACTAAAATCATCATTATATTTATTACTTTTGAATTTAAAGTTTATTTAATTACACTTGAACTTGAGATCAAATTTTCAATACCAGGCCCAAGGAACATGGGGAATTTGCATGAATTTTTCTTCCTCTCCCTATATTTATTCACATATGAATTGATTTTTTAATTATGAGTTTTTTTTTTTTTTTTTTTTTTTTACCACAATGGGACGTCCTTGCAGGGACTTGACCTCGCCATTCTTTTTCTGCATAACGTGCATGTGTTATAAGGGATAGGCGCTTCTATTGAACACAAAACTATCAGTAAAAATTATTAAAATGGAAAAAATGTTTAAGGGAGAAACTGACTGAGAAGTCATTTTAAGAGTCTGAATCAGATTAATATAACAAAAGTCTGTAATTCATTTTTGAGTTAATCAGATTTTGAGTACAGAGAAACTAAAAGTGAAACTATCTTGCAAACATATTTCAGGTCTAGAGGGTCAGAGAACTTCACCTCCTATTATTTTTGCTTGAAAACTCCCCAATCTTTTACATTGGCCTTCACTCAGAGCTCCCACAATTCAGGAAAAACATCAAAGCCCCATAATTCTTGTTCAATTTCGAAATTGCTTGTACTCGTACTAGTATTAGGACTTGTTCCATTCACAAACTGATTTAGTCTAGCTGATATCCTTGCAGCTTCACTGTCAAATGGTAAATTTGAATTACCCATCTGCATAAACAGCAAAACCCATACATTTTCATCTCAATTATGTATCAAAATAAATAAAGAACTAAAAGAAAGAAAAGTGCGGAGGAGGGCTATAGTTGCTTTTAATTTTATTTTTTTAATAATTTCTTTGGCTCAAAACTATTAACCGATGGAGGCAATTTGCCAAGGGAACTTTGTTCTTGACATAATATATTATATGCACTTTATCAATATATGGGGTAGAAGCAATATGTATAATACCCACTGAGTTTTGATAGTAATAATGAAATAAAAGAAGAAGCAAGATGATAAATCTTATTTTAGTTCCATAGTTTAGAGGACCAAGCTCTATATAACCCTAAAGATTAAAAGAGATTTGAAGCCTTACCTCTGCATGCACGACATGAAAAATAACATTTCCGACAACAGAGAAATTTGCATTGACGACATCAGCATTTTCTTCATGAAGCATTCTAATGATCTCATAGAATATGAACTGATTATCTAGTCCAGTAATCAAAGCCACCTCTAATGTAGGACCATTTGCTTTGATCTCGATTCGGGGAAGATTACTTGAGCTTGTCATAGGGCTATTACATGGGCACCTTTTTAATCTTTTTGTGCCCCCCATTAATCTATTCCTCTTCTCCTTGCTTTCCTCCAAGCTCTTTTGCAGGCTCTTTATGTAGTTTGTGGCTTCAGTTATTTTATCAGGCACAGACATCGTTTCCTGCAAAAAAAGGTTTAAAGTGTAACCATATAAGTTACAAAATTTAAATAAAGTTTTTATATCATTTAGATTATTTATTTATTTTGTGCTGTCAAGAGGGCAGAAAAAATTCCAACGTCGGTATCTGCTCTGGTGGATTCAGACAGAAGCAACGAAGCATATTCTTTGGTATACATTAAGTTAGCAGCTTACATGTATTCTGTGGGAGAAAGTATTCCATTTTAACAAAGACAACAGATTAGGTAATGCTTTTTTGGAGCGATTTGGTTTCAATTTTACTATTCCTTTTAAGAGAGAGAGAGAGAGAGAGAGAGAGAGAGAGAGAGAGAGAGAGAGATGGAGGACCTTGGAGCTGTGACTCGGAAGGACTGAACCAAGCATAGTATAAAGCGTTTTCATTTGGCATCTCCTATTCTTCTCTATGATCTTTCTTTCTGGCCTTTTTGAAGAATGCTGACTCGATCTGTCCATTTTTCTTCAATTTTCTCCTTATCTAGGATCCAAAACGACTTCTCTCCCTCTCTCTCCACACCAAAACAAGAAATATTTGAACTTGTGCTTTACTAGGTTGATGGTTATATGTACCTACGTTGTTGAAATCAATAGGATTTGGATATTGGAAACTATAAAACAACTCTCTCTCTCTCTCTCTCTCTCTCTCTCTCTCTCTCTCTCTCTCTCTCTCTCTCCAAGTAGAAAATAATTGCAAATACGATATACCTGAAGCCGTGCATTAGGTTGATGTTTATAGACAACCCACGTTTTGAATTTTTCCTCCTAATAAAAGAAAGATAATGACATGACAACGTGTGCCTCATCCTTTATACGTCAGCACGCATGATGTGTCTTTTCTCTCTCTCACTCTCACCCTTCCTCTCTCTCAGCCGTCTATGTGGAACAGGTCCCCCGACTCTGTCCACATGACCAAGTCAAGCCTTATGCCTCAATTCAACCGTATACAGTACAAGGTTCTTCAATCACTTGGACGGTGAAGCATAACATCTTAGTTTTCTGACGCCATCATGGTTATTTTTATCCTATTGTTATCCTTCTCAATCATAAATAAATAGCTATTTATATAAAATGTCATGCCATTTTTTAGATATTTCAATACTAAAGATAATTTATAAATATTTACTGTGACCAAATATAACAACTTATAAATTCATAAAATATCTTATAAAACATTAGATCTTTTTCTATCTAAATTTTTTTATAATTTATTTTAAAAATAAGATATCTTCATTCATGGTTCGATATTCTGGTGTCTTCGACACAGAGGAATCACACCAATCTATCCTTAACTTGGTGGTTAGCCTCTATTTTAGCCTCAATTATAGTGACAATACTGTAGGGGAGATGCTACGGAAAAATAACTCTCACATTCTTATTACCTCTTCCATACAAAAAAAATATGGAAATGAAAAAAAAATGAAAAATGAAAAGGTTGACTGATTTAAAATCCCAATTATAACATCCCTTCTCTCCCGCTACACACCTGCGGATGCATAGTCCTAAGAGAAACACACTTTCACTTCTTAACCAGAAATGGCCAGGAAAGGTAAATTTATAAATTTTAAAAATGTTTTATAAATTTTTTCATGAACTGTTTAAAATAAATGTAGTTGACACATTCTTATACTTGGGTTTTAATCTATCTACTCAAACCTGTCTGCAAAAGGGACCAAGTCTTCTGTGTGAAGGAGAAAGCTACTCCTCTCCATGGAGTGTCAAAGGCTGCAACAACAAACCTAGTATTTCCAAAAAAAAAAGAGTTGAAATGGTTGAAACATGATAAAATAGCCCTAAAGAATCGCATTTGTCTTTTAATTATGACCTCAAAATTTTAACAAAAGAAAGCGTTTTGCAATTTCTGGATCTCTCTTGATCTATTATGGCAGATTTCTTTTCTCTCTCTTACCTCTTCTCTCTCCATTTTTACTGTATCTACTTTGTTTTTCCCTCTTTTCATCTGTTTCTATTTTATCTAACTATGCTAAAATTTGATTTTGATACTGTTTTATAAATTTTAAATTTTGGCACGTTGAATCTGCAGTTCTTCCAATTAGGGAGTTGCCATGAAGGTCCCGCGAATGTTATGAGAATGTATCACATGGAGAATATGTTGCTCTCTCTCTCTCTAACTTCAAAACTGTGATAATTGCGGCAGTCCACGCGATCACACTTGAAGACTTTCAGCACGAAGTAAAGTTGACAGACTTCGACTTCTGACAACTTTGACTTCCGACATTGTGAGTCCCTTTCTTTCTGATTTCGACCCCACAAAGAAAAACCAAGTTGAAATTGCCTGGTAATCACGACAACCAATCTTCGTAAGCCATGTCACCTTATCAGAATGAAACTTCTCTGATCTTCTTCCTCCCTTCACCCATGATCATCTTCATGGAGATTCAATTTAATGAAACTGTTAATTAGAATATTTTTAAAATTGGACTTTGATATTATAAAAAAGAAAAAGAATGAATTAGTGATTTTTAAAAGCTCATTTTCAATTTTGGCATTCTTTCTTTTCTAGCATGCAGTTATAGTCATGCACACCTTTTTCTTTTAAAAAAAAATTGAATTTGAGAAAATACATAAATGAAATTTTCTTTTTCAATCCAAAGAAAGATAGAAATTTGGATTTTCAAACTATTAATTGTTGGAAAATTAAATATTAATAAATTACGCGAGCCGATAGTAGTTATATTCATAGAAATTCACAAGTTTTAGGTTATTATTTTGTTCTAATTTTTTTATTCTTTTTTCTTTATTTACTATACAATTCGATATCTGAAATCATATTACGACTAATCTGATTAGAATGCTTGTCAAACCCGTTTTGGAGGATAACTCTTCTGACATAATTTTTTTATTTAAATTTTAAATTTGAGATTTGATTAAAGAATATAACACTGTTGGCCTGTTATTTGTGCAAAGCTGAGACTGGCCTAAAGGTTAGGCCAAAAAATCATGCTGAAATTGCATTACATTTTTATATTCAGCTTGACAATCAACCCCTTTTAAATTGTTTGGACAAGTTTTAATAAATAATACCAAAGGACTCAAAAGTTAAATAAATTAAATTCAACTAATTAATCCTTCCGGTATGTATTTATACTAATACAACCTTGAATTGCTTTACTATATAGACTGGAGTATTGTTCATTGATTTATTTACTCCCTATAACATTACTCAGATTTATAATATTTGGGACGAAAAATAAATTGATGTCTATGCTCAAAATTTAAAAAAGAAAAAAATATTTCAAAGTTTTAATAACAGATTGCTTATGAACCAAAATTGAAAACCTTGCAATAGGATTGAAATTGATGGAGCCCTTGCGCTTGATTGCCGCAATGCTCGATTGATCTATTATTTTTATGAGAAAGTTTAAGGATTAAAATTATACAATAGAGATTATTTTTTTAAAAAATTATAAAATAAACTGAATTCACTAAAAACTTCAATTTGCTCTCTAAAACGAGCTAACAGCTTATATAATCCCCCCTTCTATGTTTGCCTGTTTCTATTAAAGTACTTTAATACTTTTATTTGTGTAGTCCATACATAGGCCAGGCCAGCATACATAGGCTACCACTATTTTTCTTTTTTTTTTTATGGTTTTCACCGGTCGGTATCAGTGTTGCGCCGACTAATCTGACTCAAGCACTATGAGATCCGTTGTGGGGTTGACTCTCTCAAATCCTGTTTCTCCATTCCCACGACTTGAATTCAAAACTTATGATTAAGGGAATGTAGCATCCGACTGCTACACCCATAATAGTTTGATATGGGCTATCACTAATATATGTATTTGAAAAAGAAGTAAAGAAAAATTGTTAGTTGATTTAATAATTGAATATTGATTTTTTTAAAATGAAACTTTAGATTTGAATTTTTTATATAGAAAAATAAAAGTTGGGCGAGTTTTTTTTTAACTTTAATTCAACTCGAATGTAATTTAGTTAATTCAAATATCAAATGCATATATTTCATTAAAAAAAAAGAAATAAAAAAGGGAGAAGTCATGAGTTTCCCTTTCCTCCCGTGATTGGATCAGCATGTGCTCACTCTTTTTTAGGGGGGGAATTTTGCACATAGATTAGGCAGGCACAAGCGCACCAACAATGAAGTGTCCGAGCATCAATTGAGGACTCGAGAAATATACATCGAGTCACGCATTTTGTGCAAAAAAGTAAAAAAAGTAACGAATAAAAAGTTCTATGTAGTAAATTTATTTAAATGTGACATCTGAAAACGCCATGAGACTTTTATGAGGAAGACTTACGTCTCCACAAAACAAATTCTATGTGCTAATCTTTATATATTGTGCGTCTGGACTAATTCCAATTTTTCATTTTGGCACATAGGATGCTCGAACTCACTCGGACATTTATAAAGAGGGATGAAAACGGTACTAATTGAGTTATAATTCATTTACATCAATTCTTGATTTTTGGGTAAAGCACGTCATGCCAAGATAACAATCATAGAAGAGCAAAGAAAAAAAAAGGAAAATTCTCTAACTTTTGACTAAAAAAATATGGACATTAATTTCTTAAGAAACAAAATTACTTGTATGAAAAAAAAAGGCTGGAATATTCTAATTAATATCAAATAATCCAAAAATTATTATATTATTTCCTTTTTTTATATTTTCCGCATAATTCATCCATATTCCCATCATTTCATTTTTAAATTAAAAAAACTACAAATTTTTCTTGCAAGATATTATTACAAAAAAAAAAAAAAAGAAAAACAAAGCTATTGAAGCAAGAGCAAGAGTCTCGATTTTTCTCTCCAAAAAAGAAAGAAAAACAAAAATGTCACATTTCTTTAAAAACCCTCAAGAGGTTTTTCATATTTTTTTTCCCACCATAGGCATCTAGAGTCATATTCCAATTAATTCGATTCGAGCGTCTGCATGGTCCTATTTAGGGGGTAACTCTCTCAGTATAGTTTTTTTTATTTCTAAATTTCAAATTTAAAATTTAATTAAAAATTTAACATTTGATCTCATTAACTCAACCGTCAGTTGGGTGTTTTCATATTTAACAATCTATATTAAGCCAAATATGTAGTGCTTGTCAATTTTGCAATTTTGTGGTATGTTCTTGTCAAGACAATTAAGTGAAGAATCAAAAGAAGCATCATTTGTAATAGTATAGACAACGTGGGTATGTCTCATTCAAATTAAACCCCACCACGTTGAACACAAAAAAAAAAAAAAAAAAAAAAAAGTTCTTTTCTGAGTGTGAGTTTCTAAGAACCCACTTCGTATCATCCCTCGAGTCTTTAAAGGGGGCAGACTACTTTCATATCTTTTGGTTTAGACACACAATTCGTTTCCCTCACGTGGTTCCACTAACGTTGTCTTCGGTCTCTCTAGCGGGGGATGACCCCAAAATTTTGATATGATAGCTCGGTAATAATTAGGTCCTCAAAATTCAAACGGGGTGCTTTAAAAAATACTTGCACTGAAATTAGTTGGATTTTATTATTATTTTTTTAATAAGAAATGTACGAGATCAGTGGCCATTCAGATCGAATAAATTAAATTTTGATTATCTAAATTTTTTTTAAAATCAAAATAAAATTCTTTGGATGCTCTAGTTATAGGTTAACAAAAAGGACATCATCCGTTAATGAGTTCTTTCTTGTAATATAATCATATCTCCATAGAAGAATTTTGCACCCCATAATCTTATCTTGACCCTAATCCTTTATATCCTTCACTTGGATTCATTCTCACGCCTACTCATTACTTCTGCATATTTTTAGAGCTTTTATGTGCATAGAATTCTCATATGAGAGAGAGAGAGAGAGAGAGATGTGCATTTAATTTGTTAAATAATTTTACCGTATTAAGACTGGCATTTTAGAATAAGACTTGAAAGATTTAAAATTATTTTCTTTTTTGGCATCGACGAACAACAAGTTTAATTTGAGCGTAAAGTGGAAGAAAAAGAGGAAGGAAAGTATAAGTGGGGTGAAATAAAAAATTATTTTCGTTTGATTTAAAGTGAAAAGAGGGATGGAAGTAAATGAAGGTAAAATAATATTCTCTTTATGTCAGAAAAATTTACTTCTACTTGTGAACGAATTAGGCTTGCAATGAAAATTTGTGGATAAAACTATTATTTTTTTTTCAATTTTACATAGTTTAGAGAGAGTTATACTCATTTCTTCTCTCATCTCCCTCCATCTTTCACTTCAACCAAACAAAAAAAAATAATATCTATTTCCTTCACTTCCACTTCTATCAAATAAAATAGGAGAAAATATATTATTTTCACCAAAGTAAATCTCCCCCTTCCCTCTCCCATATCATCTCCTTCCACCAACCAAACTTACCCTAAATAAGATTTGTTCCTAAGACTCACATAATTTTAAAAAGGGAAAAAAATTGCCCTCCAATGGTTTGGTCCAAATGATAATATATAAATATTTTTAAAGCTAGAATACAATAATAATTTTTGCCAATTGGGTATGCTCCATTAGTACCACCGTGGTCTATTTTCTTTTCTACCCACTATTCTAAATGTCAAAATATCACAATCACAAACAATAATCAAATTACCATTTTATTTATTATTTTTTGGGATAAGTTTGGAAGTGTGGGTAAACTTACTTGGAGGACATGAGGAAAAGTGATCTTTTTTCCTTTTAAAAATATAAGAAGTTTGTATCCAAAAAAAAAAAATATGATCATCCTACTATAAATTAAATCGAATATTAATAATAAAAAAAAAGAAAACAGAGAAAGAAAGAAAGAAATTCTTATTTTCTTGTATGTGTTGAATAAAATTATAAAATGGGGTATTTATACACATTGAGACGTGTACATAATTAAAATTTTCTAAAATCAAATATTCTCACAAATATGTGATATTTTTATATTGTGATATTGACGTATAAAAAATATTATTAATAGTAATATCGGTATTATGTGTATCATTCTAAAATATTTACCTTCCATATATTAAACATCCACTCAAATTTTCTAGAATTTATAACTCTCTCTTGGATGTCCATTACACAAAAAATAGATCTTGTTAAAACCTAACTAGGAGAAAACTGAAAAAGAATCATAATAAAAGAAAAAGAATACACTGTTCAAAGTGTTTGATGATTTACTTACTCGCCCTGTTAAGAATATCTCTTGAAATCTTTGGGTCAATACATTCCAATTTCTTTCATCAATCTTGTAAAGGTAGGAGTTGGCAGAGATTTCATAAATAAATCTATTAAATTCTCACTTGATCGAATTTATTGAATATCTATATCACTATTCTTTTGAAATTCATTTGCAAAAAAGAATTTTGGTAAAATATATTTTATTCTATCATTTTTTATATATCTTTCGTTGAGTTGGGTGATGCATGTTATATTATCCTCATATAAGACCGTCAGTAACTCTTTTTTTGAAAATAAACCACAAACATTTCATAAAGGGGGTCAAGTTTTTTTGGGATGACCGTTGTGAGGCAAGCTTCCAAGAGCTCAAACAACGGTTGATATCCGCTCCTATTTTACCCCTTCCCACTAGTAGTCCGGAGTATACAGTATATAATAATACTAGCCGACAGGGATTGAGTTGTGTTCTGATGCAGGATAGTCGGGTTATTGTATATACCTCGCGACAGCTGAAGAAACACGAGATTAACTACCCGACACATGATTTAGAATTGGTAGCCATAGTCTTCGCGTTGAAGATATGGCGGCATTATCTTTATGGGATGACCTGTAGAGTATTTACAGATCACAAGAGTTTGAAATATCTATTTACCCAAAAAGAACTGAATTTGAGATAGAGAAGATGGTTAGAGTTTCTCAAAGATTATGACTTCATTATTGACTATAATCCGGGCAAAGCGAATGTTGTAGCAAATGTCTTGAATCGGAAGTCAGTCTCATTCTCACAGTCGATAGAGAAAATCTACCTCTCTTGTTTAGTGGGACTCCGAGCCTTGGGAGTCAGTTTGACTAGTAATGATCAGGGAGGCTTAGTAGCCAGATTTGAGGATAGACCGACTTTATTCAACCGTATCCAAGAGCTCCAGAGTACAGATTAGGAGATTCAGAGTATTGCGGATAGAGTCAGCAGAGCTGAGGGCGGAGATTTCAGGATCCGAGAAGATGGTTTGATAGTGTTCAAGGAGCGGGTTTGTATTCCCGCTAATTCAAATCTCCACAAGGTCATACTCGAGGAGGCGCACTACTCCGCTTATGCATTGCATCTGGGTAGTACCAAGATGTATCGAACCATTCGGGATAGTTATTGGTGGCCTGACATGAAATGGGAAATCGCGGATTTTGTGGCTAAATGTTTAGTTTGTCAATAGGTAAAGGCCGAGTATCAGCTGTCGGCTGGTACATTACAGCTCTTACTTATCCCTGAGTGGAAGTGGGATCACATTATTATGGATTTTGTGACAGGGCTACCACGGACTTCATCACGACATAATGCCATTTGGGTGATTGTAGATCGACTCACCAAGTCCGCGCATTTTCTCCCTATTCGTAGTGACTATCCTTTGGAGACCTTGGCACGTCTTTACATTGATACAATAGTCCGGCTGCATGGTGTTCCTATGTCGATAGTATCAGACAGGGACCCGAGATTCACTTCCAGATTTTGGCCCAAGTTGCAGGAGGCAATGGACACAAGGCTGAATTTTAGTACAGCCGATCATTCACAGACAGATGGTCAGTCAGAGAGGACCATTCAGACCCTTGAGAACATGCTGGGCATGTGTGATGAATTTCCGGGGTAGTTGGGATTGGCACGTTCCACTGGTCGAATTCGCATATAATAACAGTTATCAGACCAGTATAGGAATGCCCCCGTATGAGGTACTGTATGGCAGCAAGTGTCGCACCCCGATATGCTGGGATGAGGTGGGAGAGCGACATCTCAACAGTGTTGAGTTGATTGAGGAAACAAAAGATAATGTAAAGGTCATCCGTGAGCGGATGAAAGCCGCCCAGGACAGACAAAAGGCGTATGCCGATTGTAGGCGGCGACCTCTTGAGTTTGCTACGGGAGATATGGTTTTCTTGAGAATATCTCCTTTGAAAGGAGTTATACGGTTCAGGCAGCGGGGTAAGCTGAACCCCAAATATATTGGACCCTTCCGTATCCTTGAGAGGGTCGGGGGTGTAGCATACAGATTCGAGCTGCCAGATGAACTCTCTCGTATTCACGACGTCTTGCATGACTCAATACTCAGGAAGTACATGGTCGATCATTCTTATGTACTTGAGGCTCCACCTGTTGAGTTATGAGAGGACCTTAGTCTTCCAGTTCAGCCCGTGGCTATTCTAGATCGGCAGGTCAGGAAGCTGCGGAGCAAGGAAGTCTCATTGGTCAGAGTCTTGTAGAGGAGTGACCAGGTCGAGGAAGAGATCTGGGAGCCCGAGGAGGCCATGAGGAGACAGTACCCCCATTTGTTTGTTGTTTAGTTCTCTTTTAGTTTCGAGAACGAAACTTAATTTTAGGAAGTTAGAAAATGTAATACCGACATTGCGGTGTCCGTAATATAGTACCATTTTTTAAATATATATATATATAAATAAGATATTTCTTAGTTTATTTATATAAAGAGAAATTTTATTTATTTAAATCGATTTTTTTGATTTTGGAGTATTTAAATTAAATTTTTGGTATATTTTAATTTGTCGAATCCACGAATCGAAGCAAATCCCGTTTTTACGAAAAAATTTAAATTTTAGTGAAATGTGGGTGTAAAGATATATATTTATATATATATATATATATATATATAAATACAAACTTTAAAAAAAAAAAAAAAAAAAAAAAAAAAAAACAGAGGAGTGCTGCGTTTTCAGCCAAAACGCAGCACCCCCCAAATTGGATTAGGGCTAAAAGCCCTAATCCCTTTCTCTCTCTCTCTCTCTCTCTCCCCGACTCTTCATCTTTCCGCGGCAGCTGCACTCTCTCCGCCTTCCTCCCGCGAGCGCGCCATCGCCGCCGCTCGCCACCTCTCGTATCTCCATCTCTACTTCTCTCTTTCCCCTTTCGGCCGCAAGTCTTACCATCTCTCTCCCTCTCCTGTCGCTCTGTCTCTTCGGTTTCGCCACTCCGCCACGGTCTCTCTCCCTTCCGCCACCCATCGCCGCAAGCGCGCCACCTACCGCCGCTGCTTCTTCCTCTCGGGAGCACCGCCTTTCCACGCGAGCACTCTAAAGCGCAATACTTCTCGCGCGAGCGCGATCCTCCTCGAGCGAGCGCGCCACTGCGCGCAACCTTCTGCCAACGCGCCACAGTGCAAGCGCGAGCGCACGACTGCCCGAGCGTACCACAGCATGAGCGCGCCAGCCTACAGCACGAGCGCGCCAGCCTGCAGTGCGAGCGCCAGACTGCCCGAGCGCTCCACAGAGCGAGTACGCGCCTGCTAGGGAGCGCACCTGCGTACGAGCGTGCGCCTGCGCACGAGCGCGCGCCTGCGCACGAGTGCGCGCAACCCCCGAGCGCGCCCTTGCGCGATCTCCCCAGCGTGAGCGCGCCTACGCGTCCCTCCCCGCGCGAGCGCGCCATAGTACGCTACCAGCCCGCGAGCCGCCAGTCCGGGAGCCCACAAGCCCGCGAGCCGGCCATCCCGCCATCCCGCGCCCGCGACGGCCCGTGAGCCCGCGACCAGCCGTCTCCTTCGAGAGCACCTGTAGTCCCCGCAGAAACCCTGGGTCGTGGCTTTTTCACTGCAGGTAACGATTATGTTGGTTGTAGTCTTAGGGTTTGGTATTTAAAATTTGAGTTAATTGCTAATATTATTCAAATTTGAAAATATTACAGGTTTTAAACCAATTCGACGGGTGAACGAAAGTTAGGTGTGAGATTTGCGAAACCCTAGGTGAGAGAGAAATGCGATCTTTTCAATATTTGAAATAAATTTTATCAAATTTAGGTTTCAATATTTTTATGATGATATTGGTATATATTTATAAATTGAGAAATTAAAATTTATACAAAGTTAGGGAATATGATAAACCCTAAAAATAATTGAAAAATTGATGATAATTGTGATAATCTGATTAGGTTGACTTTCTTGCAGATTCGAGAAGTCGATTTGGTTTGATTTTGGAAAATAGGGAGTGACCACCCTCCCTAGAAAAGTGAGTGAGAACCTAATCTCTTGCATGAAATAGTAAAATCTGATTTTATCATATTTTTAATAAAACATACTTTTGATATGCATTATCTCGACGTATGGAATTAAAATTCAAATCTGTTTTATGATTATTGGAATGTTGTACTTATATTTTCTACGATTATGCATCCATATTTGAAATGAAATGAAATTGTGTCTTGATTTGAGAAATAGAATGTTTTCTATTCTACAATTGCATTGGTTTGTTGAATTTAAATGATTTCGATAAAATATATTGGTACACGGATTTGAATTGTTTTGAAAATGTGATGAGATGATTTGGCTATGTGGGTTGGATGCCTACTATCTTGAGATGATATGATGATATCACATTATTTGATTGATTCTGTAGTTACGAAGGGCGTTTATAGAGACACCGAGTTGTCCGGATATGCTTTTGCAAGAGGTATCCGCAAACGTCATATGTCTAATGGCTATAAGCGCGGCCGGTTGAATCCAAGTAAGGGGAGGACATGTGTGATGCCACCGTTTAACATCGGGCGGGGTCCTATACACGATAATGAGCTAACCCCAGCGAACTCATGGCCAACGTCGAGGTAGATAGCTATTTTTGAAAACTTTTTGCATAATAAAATCCCTTATGCGCCTGTTTTTTATCATGGTTGACCTTTGTCAGGATCCTTTCGCCTTGCTCTATGATCTACTTTATTTTAAATGGATGCATATATGTATGTTAACGTATGAATAATTAAATGAGTTCATTTTAGTGAATATATCATGATTTACTACAAAATTTGAATTATTGATTATGAATTGTATTATTTGACACTTTAATATTCACCTACACTATTAGCACTTGAGATTAATCCCCTCACTCACTGGATATTTTCCTTGATACTCACCCCCCTTCTTTCCCTTCTCAGACAGGATTATTGTGCTAGAGCGACACTTCGGCTCTTGAGGAATTGATAGTTTGTTAGTGGATTTGAGTGTTTTATTTTATGGTGAGATTTAAATTAAGTTGAGATATGAGATCCGTACTTTATTTTCGACCCTACGAGCTCTTGACCTTGAGATCCGTAGATGACCGTGTATTTATTTGGGATTGACTGTATAATTTATGTATATTAAATTACGAAACTCTCATATTTCATTTGTATTGAGATAAATCGTAGTGTTTGAATGTTCACTTGGGAAAATTGATTGTAAATTGTATAAAACTTATGTCCGCTCAGTGCGACTGTTGCTCATGCTTTAGTTGGGCATGACAGTAGAGATCTGTGGTTAGCATTGTTAGAAATTTATTTAGCCTGCCGTTGTTCTGTATGTCTGCTGTGATTGGTGGGTTGTTGTGAAATCGGGATGACCATTTTATTTTATTTACATGATGATTTTAAATTATTCAAATTTAAACAAATTGATTTGTACATGGGAGACCTCTGATTTATGGGGAGATTCTGTCTGATTTTTTGTAAAAACACAGCCGGCATTCAGAGCAACGGAAGGCTGTTCGCGACCCCGGTTCGGGGCGTGACATATATCGCTTTTCTATTATTTTTAAGTTTCTCATAACACTCTTATTTAGCTCGGATAACAGTTTGTATATTTCGTTCCACCACCACAACTCCTTTCCTACTAGACCCCGACCTTTAAATATGCCAAGAAACTCCCTACCAATACTCTTAATATTATTAAATATCTCTTTCCACATTATTTCTAAATTATCATTAGCAAATTAAATTGCTATTAGAATTAATTTGTATCTAAAAGTTATCATATTTTTTTTTTAGATTCCACTATTTAATTTTTGATTTCATAAATGGACGATATTTCTTTTGTGTTTTAGGTACATATATATTTAAAACCAAAAGTTTATGTTAAGTTCTCTCATGGTATAATTTTATAATTCTTACAGATCATTCTATCATCCCTCATTGTGAGAAAGAATCTATTTGGCGGATATTCGATCAATTTCTATATATAAATATGTGTGACTCTTTTTTCTTAAAAAATGTGTTAATGAGTACGAAATCAAATATTGTGGTAAAGTGTAAAATGGTACCTCCCGTCTCATTTTTACTACCAAAATCAAAGTTTCATTCTTAAAATTTTTTATTTCCAATTTAATTATAATTTTTGAGTGTGAACCAAATATTTCTAAATCACTGGGAATGGGCAACCATATAACCTTCCCTTTTAACATGAGGAGAGGATAAAAATGAAAAACCAGAGGGCATGGCAGCAATAACCCCATTTTATGGAGCTCAATTCTTAATTAATTAAGTTCTCCCCCTTCATGATTCTTCCAAATATTTTAAAAAACAATAAAATCTTTAAAAATTCAGTATTATTTTCACTAATTTTTATTAATATCCTTTTAGCACTATATGTTTCATATCTCCTCTTATTGTGGGTCCAGATAAATTGGGGAAATGAATGATGAGAAAGAAAAAATCCAAATTATTTTTAACTTTTATTACATAAATAAGTCTTTTTATGTTTTGTCCTTTTAGTTAACAATCACACACCGCCAAACAGTGGGTCTGATTTTGCCCTCCCTTATGATGCGGCTTCTTTTAGGTACACACATGTAAAGATCTCTCTCTCTCTCTCTCTCTCTCTCTCTTCTATTTTTTTTTTTTTAAGTCTTTTTCCTCCATGATTTAATAACAAGAAGACGAACGAGTCTCCTTTGGTGAGATTAAAATAAGCAAGTCATTGGAAAAAAAAAAACAATAATAATAATAATTTTTAATACTCGTGTCTACAAAATATCTCTATGGATTTGAGATTTACAAGTCCAACAATGAGACAAGAGAAAAACCACTGAATAATCATAATGATAAATTTAATGATAAATAATTTATTTTGGTAACTAATATAAAAAGGGACAATTTCTTTAATTAAGGAATTTTAATATATATTTTTTCAGAGAATTTCTTTAATTAAGGATCAAAAGCAATTTTGTCTAATCAATTTTAATTATTTTTGTTATTAACTCTTTGGGTACATAATTACTAGTATCCCTATTTTTAATAAAAGAAACATACATATCTTCCCCGAAGGTGTGAAGCTGTGTCACATTTTACCCGACTTTGCTTACTAGCAATTCAAATTTACATGGTAACTTGTCATTAATTTTCCCTTTACATACAAATTACAAAAATTTGTAATCTTAAAAAGATTAATTTCTCTCTCGTCACGCATATGAGATTGCAAAATAGTTAGGATTAATTTTTTTGAAATAATATTTTAATTAAGTAGAAAATAAATAAAAGGATCCTAAACTCCGAGACCAGACTCACAATGCCATGCTCTATTAATAGATGAGCAATGCAATTTATAGACCATTTAGTTAGGCACATGAGATTGCCAAAATACTTGAATCACCGGTTACATCTATGTGGTACCTGTTACGTTAATGTTTCGCAAGTTTAATGATTTAATACTGAAATTTTTTAATTAGGCATCATTCCTCCTTAAGGGCCCAACCCTACACAAAAAAAAAAGGGCCATTAGGCATGCCTAAATTGGACCTTTTTTATATCAAATGCAATATTACTTATATTCACGTTTCCTCTGATAAAGAAACATTCATTTCCGATATCTAATATTTAAATTTTCGTAAACACATGTATTTTTACGATTTCTAATACCTAAGAAAAGATTTTCTTTTTGTTTTTTTTTTTTTGTAAAATAAGGAATTAGAAAGGATGTTATGATTATGGGTATTATTACACTCAACTCGAGTCTGAGTAATGTCAATACATGAGCTTGGCTTGAGCACTAGTTAGGTGGGCTCGAGCTCGGGCTAAAATCGTTGAGCTTTGTATTTCTCGAACTCGAGTTTGACTCAAAGTGTCATCAAGTAGCTCGATCTCGAGTGTCGTTAGGATTAGCGGCATTAGATCATATGAGATTGGAATTCGAGTATACCTATAAATATAATTTTATATATAAAAATTATTTTTAAAAAATATATAATTATATCAAATAAATTGATGAGTCTTTGAGCTTGACATAGTATAAACTCAAGCTTGAGCTCAATGTCGAACTATCCGAAATCGAGCTCTACTCAAATTCAGTTTGATCAAACTCAAATTGTGATACTACCCAAATTTCATGGCATCTATGGTTATGATGATCAAAGCATCACCGAAACCACATATATAATAAACAATATCTTTGATCAACATTTATTGGCATAGGTAGGATGGACACTTTTATTCTTTAACTAAATCGAGAGTTCAATTACTCCTGAATACGAAAAAAACAATGTTGGGAGACCTGTCCTCAAAATGGGCTCTGCAATAGTCGATTCATATCAGTTACAATAAATCTCTGAATACTAGGTGGCGGCCAAATCAAGATACATATATAAAAAAAAAAAAGAAGACAATATCTTTGTTTCCTGCCGTATTGCTGTCAAAAGTAGGTGTTGGAATTTTACGGATTGAAAATTAGTCGAGAAAAACTTATGTTTAATTGAAAATTTTTTTATGTATAAAAAAAAGGGAAATGAAAGATTTTTGTGAATTTTGGGAGGAAAAAAGGTATTTTGTGGAACTTATTTTTGTGAATTTTGAAAGTTATCCCTCTCCTTATTTTAAGGAGTAATTTAGGAGAATAGTAGTTAAAAAATCCAGAAAATAAGCTTATGATAAAGATAAAATTTGACAAAATTGAGGATCATTATGTTCAAAAAAGGCCAAGAGTAGTTAAAAAAGAAATACTTATAAAAAGAAAAGAGAGATGAAACAAAGTTTTCTAAAAGAAAATTTGAGGAAAAAAAAATAAAATAGAGTAATTTTTTTTTTTATAAATTATCGGTATTTGATGATCATATTAGATCTAATTAAATTCTATTCGAATCGGATTAAATTATAAAGGTATTCTAATAATCCTTTTTAATACACAAAAGAAACTTTATTCAAAAGCAACCAATGTCCAATCACCGGAGTACCAAGGTATTTCTATCAAATAAAATCCCAAATATTGGGTTTGCTTTATTGATACCCTTGATTGAAAAATTAATGGCATACAAATGGGAAGTGTCACCAAGAATTAGAGAAAAGTCCTTTCGGTTAATTTTTAATTTTCAGAAAAATAGATTAATATATAATATAACCAAATTCAGCTAAATTCTAATTGAGAAAAGCAGTGGCAGCAAACCACATAATTTCATTTCTCACCAAATTTAAACTCCTAAATTTTTACAGCCCCGCAAACAAAACTAAAACGTGCAAAAATATATACATATACATACATATATATATATATATACATACATATATATATACATATATATATACATACATATATACATACATACATATATATATACATACATATATACATACATACATATATATATATACATATATATATACATACATATATACATACATATATATATACATACATATATACATATATATATATATATATATATATATATATATATATATATTTGGATTTTTTTTCCTCTAACCTACATCATACAACTGCAACTGCTGGGCAATGCAGTTTAGGCAAATTGCCAACCAAATCAATGGACAACAACGAGGCCTTTGGTCTCGGCGGACGGACGGAGAATTCTGCCACCGGAACAAAAGGGGTCGCCGTCGTTGTCTCTGCCATAAGGCCGCCGGCGGTGCCAAGCCACTTGGCTTGCATATATTTATGTTTCCTCCAAGGTCCCAAGTGCATTTTCTTGTCTTTCATGCATTTTTTGGCTGCATTGCACAAAATTTTGATAAGTGCTTGTAGTCTTTCTGCTTTGCCAACATACACTTCTGGCAATTGGCTTATTAAGCGGTTGTACTCTTGGCTTGCTCTAGCCATCTCAAATTCTCCTCTCAAATTCAATTCTATCACAATTCTCACTTCTCCTTTTTTGCTGCATGAGTTGTCCATAACTTCTAAATATGTGTGTTCCCCTGCATCCAAATTAATCAAATAATGTTAATACCCAAATAATTTAAATTCCATTTTTTTATCGAAATTGAATTTGGGTCTTGTCAATTGGATGAAAAGAAAACAAAATTAAATCACTATAATTTGTACCTGATAGGATTTCAGGAGAGCTTCTCCATTTAGATTTGCGAATGACACAATTATATCCCAAACTCCGGAGGGAATTGCAAATCTCTCTCTGCAAGCAATTCCTGCAGACCTCTGCCACCAGTTTAGGGCACGTGCAATAGATTCCGGCGGCTTTCAATTCCTTAATTGCCTCTTTTGTTGAATTCCTAATTTTTGATTCTATTGAACTAGACCTATACAGAGTTCCCTGAAAAAAAAGATGGACAAAGAAAAAAAATTGTTAAAACCCATTATTTTCCAAAAAAAATTCTGAAAATCCCAGAAATAGTTTTAATAGAAACACCAAATTTCACCTGGACGAGTTTCTCTTGAGCCTCCCAGAATTCCCTGTTTTCCTCGGCAGTACTAGAATTCTCATCCCCTGCATCATCAATTTCATCAACGAATTCGTCGGCCTGAACTTGGTCGCCGAATTCCTCCAAAACCCCAAAAACCATGTCCGAGAGAAATTGGTCGGAATTCGAATTCCTGAACATGAATTGATTTGCTGTCTCTCTCTCTCCCCGTGGAAATTGGAAATCCAAAACACGCGCCCGGAGTATCAGTCCTTGGATTTAGGACGGGTTTTATAGTCAGAATTCAAGGGAATGTTGGGACCCGACTAGTCCCAGCTGGATTGGAAGAAACGAGCCGCCGCTGTTTTGTCTTCCACGTGGCATAAATCCTTGGCGGATCCGAATCAATGCACAACTATGTCGTTTTCTGATTAGACAGCTGTGCTCCACGTCATCATCCCTTCAATTATCGGATATGCTCGAACATTCATGAGCATCATTTTTGTAGGAAAAATTAGGACAATATTTGGAGGCTTACCCTAAGCTTTGGAGCTTCCAGGGCGCAATGACCATTTGACAGCACGCACCATTGTTTACACGTGGAATAATCTTGGTCGTGAGTGTCTGCTTACCCGTTTGAAATTTTTAAGATCCCAATAATTTTAATTGTTTTTATAAAAAAGTTAACTTTTACATATAAAATTCATATTTGTTATTATTTTCTAATACTAATAAAATAAAATAAAAATAAATTTGCCAAAGAGGAGCAGTGTTCCAAGGTTTATGTTATTGTATATGCATGCAATGATCTGGGGAGTAGATAAACAAAGAAAAAAGAAAAGGACAACGTTGGTCACAACGAATGATGCCAAAGTTTTCGTAGAGACCAAAATGACCTGATATTAGGTGCATTATCCGGTGCCTAATCTTAGGTGCATTATGGTAACATATTGGAAGAGTGGACGTCTGGACGAGGACATTTTGGTCACTTAAGAGTAATGCCAGTAGTTTGGGAGGTTTTGCGGTGTCTCGGCTTTGTGGAACACTCAACGCTATGAGCTATATTCTGTAGTTAGTAGTTGGCAAGCTTATCTATTATTTTTTTTTCAAATATTAACAAAAATAGAAAAAGAAAACAGAAGAACATGTGTTTATCCATGTACCTCCCCCCCCCCCTCTCTCTCAATTTGGACGAAATTATTGAGAAAATTACATCTCTAATCCGTGAACCGTAAGATCAGCACACGTTACTCACTAAATTTTAAAATATAATATTTAAGATATAACGAGATAAAAGTTCAATTAATTCACCGTGACATCTAATGTGATATAATAATTATTGATCTAACATCTCACATGACATGATATGCTAATACGATAGTTGTCACGTCAGTAAATTTGACGATCACACATATCATGTTAGATAATTGTTTATATGACAAGTGACACATCGGTTAATAACTGACTTTTTAAAATTTGACTATTCAGATATTATATTTTAAAATTCGGACACTAAAACGTACGCTACGCTGAGCTCATAGTTCATAGACTTGACATATAATTTTCCCTAAGATTATTTGCCAGGTGATCTACTAATTGCTACTGTTTTATTAAAATATTATATCAAAGCATAAGCATCTTAAATTCGAGTATATAAGAATGAGTATCGGAAGCATCTTAAAATTATTTTTGAGATTTAGCTTATGCATTTCTATAAACCAAAATTGGGTTTTTATTCTCTTAACTCTCAATAGTATAGATTTTTGGAATTTTCCTTTTTCTTTTTAATTTTAAAAATCAATCTAGATCATGTATTACATTGATACCCAAGAGTCCTATGGTGCTATGTTGCAAAGAAGCATTATTGTTGTATTGATTTTGACTTATGGAGAGAGATTATAATTCCGATTAATAAGCGGAATGGTGGGATGCAAGCAACAAATATCGGAAAAATTATTGATGAAAATTCTTTGTACAAACATCCGAATGATAAAGAACTTTTTAATGTTTTCCTTAAGGTCTCGGGTTTGAATCTTTTGTGAGTATGTGTAATTTTACGATTTTTGGGACTTTTGTGTAACGAAAAAAAATGAAGGTAAAAGGGTAATCAGATGCCCAATATAATAAGTTTTGGAAAAATATGTATGTTAACCATATATATTGAAATAAGTAATTATCAAATAACTTAAAATTTATGATTATGTTAAAATTTTAGAATTCAAGTCTTATGTTCCTTCTATTAACGAGTATAAATAAAAAATTTAAGAAAAAAACCCAATGTTGAGAGGGAAGATGGTGGGTAAAGGCAATTCATGAAATTTTAAGGAAAAAAAATATATAATTTTTAGAAATATAATTTAAATAATAGATTTTTTATTTCAGTGCTAGCGAGATGCTAACTAATATTTATCCAATCGCACAAAATTTAACAACCTCAAAACCATAATTAGGGCGAGGCTGGCTAAAAAAATAAATAAAAACTTTAAATATTTTAATATATTAAATTAATTAATATTTATATAAAAATTCTTATATTTTTCTATATTTAATGAATTGTTTATTTATTTAATTAATTATAATTATAATTTTTATATTATTTTTATTATAATTAATAATTATATATTTGATTATTTTAAATTATTATTATAAAGATAAGTACTTTATTATATCTATAAAATAATTAATATTTATATAAATATATATTTATTATATTTAATTTATTATATTTTTATTTTATATATTCTTATTAAATATTATTTTTTCGTATCATTTCATGTTTGGCGGAACTATGTATTTATTTAAAAAATAATTAAGTCTGACAAAGTTATTATGAATCTAATCAAATACCAACTTCACTTGCCATGCCCCACCAAAAGAATTCGGAAAAGGGGGCAAAGGATAAGCATAATGACTTGGGTTAAAATAACTAAAAAAAAAAAATTACAAATTGTCCGATTCAAACTCTATTTTCCCCTTTTATATTATTTTCTCCACTTCTCACTAAGTTAGTCCGCATAAATTACATCAAAATATTTACATTTTATTTTATATATATTCTTTTTTCTCTTTGTATGTTGATTTTTAATTACACGACACTTCATTATAAAATCGTATCGATCTTATCACAAATTTATAATTTCTTCATATAAGTTGCAATATTTTAAACTTCATATCACTTTTTTTTTCATCAGTATTTAGGTTTTGTTTGACTACTCTTATTCGAGTACTATAGGGCTCATTTTAAAGATTGACTCTCTCAAATCATATTTCGCTATTTTAAGGGTTCGAAATCAAGACCTTATAATAATACTCTTTAGAGAGAGAAAATGCATAGAAAGAGATAGAAAAGAGAGAGAAAAAAAGAGAATTAAGAGATAGAAAGAAAAAGACTATAGAGAAAGAGAGAGGGAGAATACAAGAGAGAAAAATTTCAATAGCATTTCAATATATCCATTGTATATTGTAAAGACTACTATTTATATTAATTCTATTACTAACCAAACTTGTTAACTACTAATTAATCTAACAATTACGATTAATCACTAATTATTCTCATTAACTATGATTAACTACTAATCATATGGTTAGTAGTTGTTACAGATCTCTGATTAAGAGAATAGAGTGTTCGATTACTCAATTCAAAAAAGTTTGATAAAATTTCATATCACTCACTTTTGACCTATATTGTGACACATTAAACACATTATCAAAAGTTGATAAAAAAATATATAATATAATATAATATAATAGAACCAACCTTATTAAATCACTTGGGGTTAAGGTCTGATGCACATCAAACAACTTGTGTTAATTCTTCCAAGTCATTATCCTTCATAATCGAGTAGGTTGTAAATATGACATCCCACTAATATTAAAATCAAAGTCCTTATGCTTGAAAGCGTTGCATGGAAAGGATAAGCATTTGGAATTAAAATAATTTATCATAAGATAAATTATTTAATTCAATCACAATCAGTATCCGGTAGATGTGACAAAAGATCTTTCTTCTCCATGTCTCTACCCCCTATTCCCATTCATTGCCAAGCGCATGCCACCTAATTAATTTAATATTTCTCTTTTTTTCCCTTGTTTCACCTTTTTTGTGGAAGCTATTTTTTTTTTCTTTTTTTACTTTCACTTTTTTTTTTTACCACTAATCAAGCAACTTCTTATACTTTTAAATATCGATCACATCTATTCTCAATACAGTATAATGATCATAATTCTCTCCTTCTATCTGTTTTTAAGAAGACAGCCTAGTGGTTATAACTCAAATTTAATAAAATATTATTAAAAACCTATTTTTTGTTCTAAAGTTTAAACTCTTAATTAAAACAAATAAAGTTTAAGAACTTAACACAAATACTAACTTAAAATTTCATAACTTTACATGTAATTTTACTTTTTTTTTTTTTTAATTGAGCAAAGCTTTGCGGTAGACATGGAGCTAATTAATTAAAAATGCAAAGTGCTGCCACAAAGAAACAATACATGGACAAGGATAATGATAGCATTTTAATTGTGTGTCATATGCCTAAGGGATCGCAAAAGATAAATTATTCAATTCCAAAATCATTTCAATGTTAATAGACTACAAGACTAATGCTTTTCACCTACCAATGCCAAGTTATCATCTTAATTAATTAATTAAATAATTTTTAAGTTCAAAATATTGGAAGGTATGTTAAGCTAAATCACCTTGTATGGTGGGGGTGCTATCTATATTCGTCAAAGCTTAGAGTTGCTTGAGAGTGTGGCTATGTTTAGGGTTCATTCGTGCGTAAAATACTCCCCGACTTAAGGTGGGAATAGAAAAATGATGGAATTATATGTATACAACATTTCCCTTATATTTTTTTTGTAAAGAGACTGTTTATGCATTTCGAATTCGTAATCTCAAGATTACCAAAAAAACAACTCAATCGTTACACCAAAATTCATCCTCAGTGTGGTTGTATTATTTATGAAAAATGTAGCTTTATAGATTTCACTCTATCCATCTAAATATTTACAATTTAGATCTCAATTATAAGTTCCATTATTTAGTTTTAAGACATAAAACTCAATATGATTCTAGAGAAATGTTATTTCTTATTCCAACTTTGATTTTGCCTAAAGACATGAAATAATTTGTCAGATATTATATATTGCATTACTGTTTTTTATATAAATATTTCGAATTATAATATCAATTTGATTAAAAAAAAAAAAAAAAAAAACCCTTCTTTTGAGAGAGTGATTCCACTTTTTCTTTTTTCCCATATCCTCCTTATGTTATTATATTATTTTTTTTAATCTTTTAAAACTCGTACTAATTAATTAATGCATGCAATGATTTGGCCAGCAGATAAACAAAGAAAAAGAAAAAGAAAAAGAAAAAGAAATGAAAAGGACAAGATTGGTCACGAGGAATGATGCCAAATTTTTCGCAGAGACCAAAATGACCTAATATTAGGTGCATTACGGCTACATATGGGAATAAGGGACGAGGACATTTTGGTCACTTAAAAGTAATACCAGCGGTTTGGGAGGTTCTGCGGCGTCTCGGCTTTGCGGAACACTCAATCCATGCCCTACATTCTGCTGTTGGTGGTCGGCGAGCTTATCTATTATAATTTTTATTTTTAATATTTTTTTAATAAAGTCAAAAAGAAAAAAAAAAAAAAAAAAAAAAAGAACAAAAGAACGTGATTCTCTATATATCCAGATTTGAGTATTTAGATAAGACGAAAATGAATAACAAAACGAATATTGTATTATACAGAGAAAATGATATTTTATAAAAATAAAAAAATATATATATGAAGAAATGCATAAATAAAAAATATAAAAAATTTTTATGTAAATATTAATTATTTTATAAAAATAATAGAATAATTATATTTTATAATAAAAATATAAAATAATCAAATATATAAACTATTAATCATAATAACAATAACATAGAAATAAAAATTATAATTAAATAAGCAAATAATTTTAAAATATAAAAAATATATAAATATAATAAATATAAAAATTTTTATATAAATAATAATTAATTTAACTAGATATTTTAAAATGATAAATTTTTGAAAATAATTAAAAAAAAATTAGTGTTGATGAATTCCATGTATCAAAGGTTTTTTTTTTTTTTTTTACCATTGGTATCCGGGATTTACCCGATTGATCCGATTCAAGCACTGTAGGACCTATTTTAAAGACTAGCTCTCTCAAATTCTTTTTCGCCATTTTCAGGACTCGAATTCAAAATCTCTTATTAAGAGAATAAACTATCATTGACTACTCAACACAAAAAAGTTTGATTCCATGTATCAAAAGTTAAGGGTATAGATTCTTGGAATTTTTCTTTTTTCTTTTTAAATTTTAAAAAATTATCATATATTATGATTTTGTTTGCTCACATTTTGAAGTTTGCTATTTTGAAAATCACAGCTCGGGCTCAAAAATATTTTGAGATCTCTATAGACATGCTATTGTACACGACAAGGGAAAAAAAAAAATCAATCTACATCTTGAGTAACATAGATTCCGAAGTGTCCTATAGTGCCATGTTACAAAGAAGTATTATTATTGTATTGATTCTCATTGATGCAGAAAATTATAATTCCAATTAATAAGTGGAATGGTCCTTGTGGTAAAGGGTTTTTAATCAAATATTTTTTTCAAGATCGAGATTTAATATTCGAATATAGTGAGATGCAACAGATATCGATAAAAAAAATAAAATAAAATAAAAAAATAAAAAAATGAAAGGGTAATGGGATGGCCAACATAGTAGGTTTCGGAGAAATATGGAGAAATATGCATATTAACGATAAATTGAAATAGATTAAACAATCAAGTAATTATCGAATAAATTAAAATTTGTGATTATGTTCAAAATTTAAGTTCAAGTCTTATGTTCCTTCTATTAACTTGTAAAAGTGAAAAAATAAGCAATATCCACCGGATGTTGAGAAGAGCAAAGGTGATGGGTAAAGGTTGCTCCTCAAATTTTAAGAAAAAATTATATATACATATATATATATATATATATATATATATATATATAATTTTTTAAATTATAATTTAAATATTAGTTGTCTAACTAAAATTTATAATCCCAATTCTCTAAAATTAAGACCCCAACTATACGTTGTATTTTATATTTTGATATAAATTTTTGATTTGGACCTTGATAAGATGCTAGTTTAGGTTGTACAGAAATGAAAATGAAAAATAAAAATCGACATGAAATGATATGAGAAAACAACATTATTTGTAAAATACAAAAAGGAAATGTAAGAAAATATATAAATATAAAAAATAAAGATTTTTACGTAAATATTAATTATTTTATAAAAATAATAGAATATTCATATTTTATAACAAAAATCTAAAATGATCAAACACATAATTATTAATTATAAAACAAATAACATAAAAATTATAATTATAATTAAATAAACAAATAATTTATTAAATATGAAAAAATAGATAAATATAAAAATATAAAAATTTTTATATAAATATTAATTAATTTAATATATCTAAATATTTCAAAATTGATAAAATATTAATATTGAGAAATTTTTTGTATCGCAGATACAACTAATGTTTATAGAGTTGCTCAAAATTTTAACAAACATGAAACCACAATTGGTAGGATGTGATTATTCAAGGACTAGTACGGTGGGACAAAGTCATTATCAATCTAATGAATATCAACATCACTTCCCATGACCTACCAAGGAATTAGGGCAAAAGGGGGTAAAGGATTAGCACTAAATATATATATATATATATATATATATATATATATATATATCTATAAACCCCCATTATATTATTTTCAATTAAATTTTTAAGATTTATTTTGCTATAACTATTTTTTTTTTGTAATTTTAAAATACATAACGAAGAAGTAGTTGATTGATATCGTCGATGATGTGAAAGTTATGCACCGATGTGGTATGCTTGATTGCTGATATGGATATGTGAGACTGACATGTCACATGGCACATCATCAAATATTTTTCATGTTAACATATAATATCCACAACATCAATCGTATCAAAAGAATTCAACTATACTGTCACATATCTTATCGTATTCAATCGGTTTTTTTTTTTTATATATATATTATACAAATAAATATCCTGAATCATATTCTAACAAATTCAGTTCGAGACTTATAATAGTCCATTTAAAGGAATTATTCTCCCAACGTAATTTTTTTATACCCATAACGCGAATCAAACTCGAAAATTTAATTAAAAAACTTAACGTTACATCCCATTAAGTCAACTATCCATTGATAACGTATTCAATCATAATAAAGTTTAAGAATTTAATTAAATTTTGGGTAAATGAAAAAAAAAAAAAAAAAAAAAAAAGAAAGCTAGTACAAGTCTTGCATGATCATTATTATAATGTCCATGAACATTTTCTTTATAGTTCTGCACTGTTCGATCGCATTTACTTACCAGCTAGTTGTGACTTCCTCTCCTTGGATGTGACAAGACTCATTGTGAATCTTTGAGTACATTGATACAGACAACTTTAGATGAATGACATTGATAAATTCCATTTCATATAGAAATTTTACATGAATTTACTTTGAAAGGGAAAAAAAAATTCATTAATTTACATGCAATTATAAATAACTTAAATTAACAAATATGTTTTTCCTTTCAAAGTAAAATAATGTAAAATTTTTATATGAAAGGAATTTCTCTAAAATGAATCCGGCAAACGCTCGAACTGATTTAATCAGAATTTGATTTCGAGCACCGACTCGTATATCAAAATAATAGTAATAATAATAACTTAACTTGAGTTAAGATGTCACAAACAATTAACAAGTAAATGCATTTGCACAACTGGTGTATAACCATGAAGAAAAAGTTCACAACTAGTTCAACGTGAAATAATTTGTCAGATATTAAATATATTGTATTAATATTTTTTTATATGAATCAATGGAAGTATAATATCAATTTCATTCAATCTGATAAAATAAACTTTTTTGATAAAATAAATATAAAGCGAATTAAATTATATATATATATATATATATATATATATATATATATATATGTCAGTCACACTATACTTATTTGTGCAACTGAAACTGATATTAGCAATATAATTGGAGCATGATTTTCAATTCACTAGAACTAGAGTTTATGATATATATCAAATATGGACATCAAACAACTCGTGAATCCCACCACCTACTAATTCTTCCAAGTCATTATCATTTTAATTCTGATGCCACGAATAATAAAATCTACTTCTACTGGAAAGCATATCCTCATGAAAGGATAAACATCAGAAATTTTACAAAAAAGAAAACAATACTTATAAGATTTCAATCAGCATCTGAGAATGTGATTCTACCTTTTTTTTTTCCCTTTTTTTTTCCCCCATATCTTCTCTCCACCTAGGTTCAAATTTACAGGCTAATCCAAAGTTAATACTGTTGGTGTGAAATTATAGGTTCAAATTAAGGTGTCAACTCTCCATTAATGTGATTTTTGAAATTTTTGAATTTACTTTTCATTTGTTCTCTTGAGGACTAATCGAGTGTGCCGGGCCTACTTCATAATTTGCGTCAAACTCAAATGTAATGTAAGCTTTTCACCCCTTGTTTGAGAGGACCCCTGAAGTTGGATTTGAAAGAAAATATGATATCCAACCTTTTGGTTGATCAAGTGATTAGAAATAGATATTTTTTAAATAAATTTTGAATTCGAGACTTCTATGTGATGAAAACAAACACTTAGAAAATTTTGTTTCTTAAAAGTTCCAACCTGACTCGTACCAACAATAAGGTTAGTTGGAGTGCAAAGTGGAAAGAAAAAAGGAAGGGAAGTAAATATTGGATAAAATAAGAAATTATTCTCACTTGGTTCAGAGTGAAAAAGTCAATAGAAGTAAAAGAGTGAAATGGCACTCCCTCCACGTAAAACAAAAATTTCCTTCCACTTGCAGCTGGATTTACGCTGCAATAAAAATTTGTGTACAAAATTATTTTCTTCTTTTTTTCAATTTTATAGTAAAGACGATGGTTAAATAAAAGGTGATTCGCACCAAGTACAGGTGGAAAACAATGAGAGAATGATATGAAATTTTCCTAACTTCTAAATTATAGTGTAAAATAAATGAGCATAGCCAAAAGAAGACCTATTTAAGAAGATAAGCCATAGAGGAAGAAAAAATGAAGACATCTTCCTATATAAACCCCCATATGGTTTAATCTAATTAAAGTACTTTTCACATAAGTTACTTTGTATAACAAAGAATAAGAAAGTGGCACAAAAGTCCAATTAAGTTAGTGGATGGTGGAGGTTGTGAGGCAAGCAAATGAATGAGAAATGGAAAATCTCCATATTTTTCAAAATTCCAGGCTAAGGTAAGAGTCTTTCAATAGAGAGGTGATAAGGCTTAAAGCAAGGAGAATAAAGACAACGTACCAAAATGCAGAAGGCTACTTAAGACTATCTTATAAGAGAGGGATGCAAATTTTTTGTTTCCTCTTCAATTTTGGCTTATTTAAAAAAATAAAAAATAATTAAAAAAAAAAACACTCCCCCCCCCCTTCTTTTGCATATTGTATAACCCCTAATACTTCTTCAATACATCCTTTTCTTGGTCATCAAAGGAAACAAAAAAGGGAATATTCTTACAGATAATAAAGGAAGACTAGAATAAGTTTGTTTGGTTTATAGATACCCTATACAACAAATGATGCTATTGAAAGCAAATGAGAATACACCCCTATTCAGCTTTTTCAACAAATAAGAAAGACATTGAAAATTGGGAGATTAGGTTCTAGCTACCACAAAATGAGAATCTTCATGACCTGTACTTTTGCAAGTGCTTGGTGCTAATTCTAAGGATTCAATTCAAATATTACCCGATATCCCTTGTCCCAACACAGACACAAAAAAATGCAACTCTACCAGCACTTGAATGCCCTTATGTCGTACAATATTAAAAAATGTAAAAATATTAAAAGGCCATGATTTTCTTCTGATAAAACAGAAATGAAACAAAACAAAACAAAAGGATGCATTATATTGCCAGTTTTCGCGCCATCCAAACCTGTGTAAAATATAGATGTTCATTGGCTGATAAGTTCAAAAACTCATGGGAAACCTTCAAATATAAAGGGGAAAAAATTAATGTTATGGACACTGAAAATGAAAATGCCATTTATTCATATTCGGTTCCCTAAAACAAATGCCCTAAGTGTGAATTTGGTCTTATGCTAGGGCCAACCACATGTCGTATGTCAGTAGGAAGGCAGACAGCATTTCATCCTGAAACTAGGTTTTAAGTAAACTGCTTCTATGATCAGAATGCATGTAATAACAATGTGTCACTGACGTCCAAAGCTTTTTGGCACTTACTGCAACATATACACAAGGATCCAACTTAAATGACTATGTATAGGAACTCAGTATTTTTCATCTTCCTCCTTAAGTGGAAGGTGGTTGATGATCTGGCACTCATTACTTTTTACAACAGTTCATTAACAAGCAGCTTGATGATCCACAAAATTATTTATTTATTATCATTATTTTACTTCCCAAACTGTTTAGTATCAAGGAGCAATTGACAAGGAGAAAGCACATCAATAAGACTCACAAATGTTCAACTCTTTTCAAACTAGTACCAGTTCGTTAGGCAAGTAAGCTTATGACACGTTTGCATGCCAAAGATACCTGGCCTCAAAAAACTGCAAGCCACTACATCCAAATCCACATGGACAGAAGGAGGGAGGAGGGCGAGGGAGGAACTCTATAGAGAGAGAGAAAGAGAGAGAGAGGTAGTGACGTACTATGGGTCTCCCAATTAAGAACCGGAAGGCAGTGATTGTGTGGCTGAAGGCCCCCTCGAAACAGCGAATTTCTATTAACAAGAAGATGTTGGCGTGTCACAGTCGCCGCAACAATTCCTGAAAGCTTTTATAAGTCAATTGTGTGCTTCTAAGTGTAGCTCCATGTCAATAACAGAGAGAAAAATAATAAACATAATAAGTAGTAGCACTTAAACTTACCTTCAGTACAAGATTCAACAAAAGCCACAGCATCCTTGGTTGTAATGTGCTCCATGACAACCTTTAACTGTGGAAGCTTCTGAATAAGAGATCTTAAAACAGTGTCTGAAAATTTTTCACAATCAAAATTTTTCATGAGAACCTTTAACGATGTCCTAGCATCAGGTTGAAATCCAATTAAGGTCTCTGGGGTGGCAAAAACCTGCAGGGAAAAAAATCCTGATTGAATAGAAGAAATACTTTGTAAAAGCGTCTTGATCCTACTAAAGTGAAAACAGGGAGGATGTTCAAGAAGTGTTAGAACATCCAAGGAAAGCAGAGACAGAGAAAGAAACAACATTACTTAAGAATAAATCAGCTTAGTTTCCATTCAATAAATTAGGAAATGATTTAGAGGGAATTGAATGTTTAACTTGTCCAATATGACCATCAGTAGCCAACAAGCAGATTCCTGGCAAATCTTTTGACTATTTTGCTCTTGGTTGAAAAGAAATCCTCTCATTGGCAGCCTAAGGTGAACAGGATTGGTATCAAGACAATGACAATGCTCGACATGAGCTACAATTGAACAATCAATAACAATATATGTGTTCCATTTACATACAGATTTGTTAGTTGCAACGTCCAGGGGATAGAAACACCAGCCCCACCACCCATGGTGATGCCATCCAAAATAGCCACCTACACACATTACTATCAGATACAAAAATTTTGACATCCACACTTCAATGTCAAGAGATAGGCTAGACCATTCATGAATAATAAAATTTAATAAAACAAATTTACTGGGAAAAGGAGGAAACCAATTGCTTCATTCATTTATCAAGCTTAATAAATTTATGCCATCAAAGCTATGTCAAAATTAACAACTTGTGGCAATCATTTTACAATAAAGGAAGCAAAATGATTTTCCTTTTTCGGTAGAATGGGTACAGATGTAATTGAACTACTCTTTTTCGTCCTGTCATGCATTTAGATAATGTATGCACTTGTAAAGTTCAGTGGTTATGGATTTTGCATCGACCTTATATTTTTTATTATTTATTTATTTATTTATCGTTTCTTATGAGCTAGAATGAGTTTTTAAGCATCCAAATGGATGGTTATCCTATGCAAATATCAATTTTTACAAGGAAATGAAGAAATTTTATATTTTATTTGTTGGCAACAAAGAAGAAAAACCTACAAAATGTCCAATATAGAAAACACAAGGACTGCATTTTCCTTTTTTTGTTGATGGACTGCTTCATAATATGTATCTACCAAGTTTGCATACTGTGGAAGACCAGCAGTTCTGAGAACCAAGCAAACAATTGCAAGTCAGTCGATAACCAAAGAAAATTTGATAGCTTAAAGCCATTTATGTTGTAATCCAACAAAAAGCATTCCAGTGGAAGCTTGTCACAGCAACAGAATCCATAAAACAAAACCTAAACAAATCTACAAACTAAACCATACAATATAGAAAGCTCCTTCAACATAAGTTAAAACACACAGTAAAGTCAGCCCCACAGGCAACATCTTTCACTTCAGAAACAAGACAACAAGCGGGACAAAGCTCAAGTTCTACAGAAGGATAAACGACAAGGATCAATCAGAGGGGGTCAACTTATAAATCAAGTGCAATAACCAAATCACGTTCTGGTTAAGGGACGAAGATAAATTCATGCATGCAACAGGGTAGCATATTTTATTTTAAGCAAAGTACCAAAACTTACCATAATATCAATAAAAAAGTTTAATGAAATCAAAATCATTCAATAAGGAAAAAATTAATTTATATTACTTCCATAAGTTGAATTAGGACATCCACGTAAGATGCATGCATATTCGGTATCAAGGAGTTGCTACATTTTCCTTTTACTTCTCTTTCTTTTTGAGTAATTCCGGTAGGTAGTATAACCAAGATTACAGTGTTATAACTTACCATTCTTTATTGAACCTGAACTGAGTTGTCCATGTTTATTCTGGCCAAAGGCAAAAGAATTTCTACTGTCAGTTACAACAACACTGTGACACCTCCCAGCTCCTGCTCTGATGATTTTATGCCTGGAGAATCAATTTTAGTATACTTAGAAGAATGAAATGTTACTATTATCAATTTCAATTGAACAAATCTTTAAAAAAAATTAATTGCTGGTCAACAAAAAATTGAACACACCATGCCGCATATCTCTTCAAAAAGGGAACTGAGGCATAGTGGTCGTGCTCTCTGAATACACTCTATTAATGGGAAAAAAAAAATATTTCAAGGCAACACATCCAATACATATAACTAAGATACGGGTTCCACACCAATTCATAATTTGTTCACTTAACTAACATGAACACAATTTTCAATTTGAGAATATGATTCGACCTAGTTTATACGAATAGATTTATTTAAGTCTTCGTTCTGGAATTTGTTCACTTACCTAACAAGAATGCAATTTCTAGATTGACTACATAATTCAAACAAGTTTATTTGGACAGAGACGTTTTAAGAGAGATTAACAAATTCCGAATATATACATGCAGACTTGCAACCAAACAAATTCCAAAATTAACAAGAAAAGAAAAGGATGTTCTTCAAAAACAAATTCCAAAATTTGCATCCAAATCTAACAATTTTCAGAAAAAATAAAAAATAAAGTAAAAATTTGCTCTCGATTAAGAGGGAGAGAGAGAGAGAGAGAGAGAGAGAGAGAGAAGAGAGCTTACCGTTACCGATTGAAGAGAGATTTTGGTTGAGGCGGCAAATCAAGGGGAATTGTGACAGCGAGAGTGAGGGTGAGAGCAAGCAAGCAAGAGAGAGAGAGTGCCCCCAAATCGCAGAGGCACAGTAGTGGACGGACACGAACAAAAGAATGAACTGGTTTGGAGAATGAACAGGGAAAATATTGGGATATTGTGTTCCAGAGGCTCTCTTGTTTTCGATTTTCTATTAAGTTTCTGAATATCCAAAATGTGAATTGGTTTCAAGAGATCGATAAATCTCATTTTGTATGACCCTTCAAAGAATCTTATTTTTATTTTTATTTTACTTAAATTATTTTTAACTACATTAAATTTTTTATAAATAATAAAAAGTTTTACAAATAAAAATAAATTTTTTTATAAAAATATTAAAATTTTTATTAAACTAATAATTTTTTATCAAATTGATTTGATCTAGACTAAATTGACTTCAAAAAGAGCTGAACATCAGAGCTCCATTTGTATGTACATCCTTAGCATTTAGATATTGTTATTAATAATATTTTTTATTTTTTAAGCATTTATTATATGAACTAACTAATGCTTATTTTTGTTTTTTTTTTTGAAAGAAATCTAAATCTCCATTTTAAATTAAAAGTTTTTAAATATGAAATTAGTTCTATTAAGCAAAAAAGAAATTAGTATCATCTGTTTTTTTAAAATCCACAAATTTTTAAATAATAAATGATATATTTTGTTTATTATTTATGGTGATATACCTCAGAATATTACAATACAATAGATTATTTTATTTTAATTATTATAAATAAGTAAATTCAAAAAATAATAAGAAGTTATAATTTAGTGACAACCAATGGAGACTATCATTAAAGAGTACCTATTTAGTGTCACTAAAAATAGTTTTAGTGTTGTCGTATGCGTTCGCCACTAAAAAGTTATAATTTAGTGATGGCCATTATTTTCGCATTTAATTTAGTGATGATCAAAACTTTTTGTTATCACTAAAAATATATTTTTACGATGGACAATTTTGGCCTCACAATTGATTGAATATTGAGTGGCGGCCAAAGTGACTCCACAAATAGTATCTATAGTGTCCAACTTTTTATGACCCTCACTAATCTTTGTCACTGAAAGCCATACATGTTGTGGTGTCTGTAACCTCCCCATGGACCTGGACAACTCTTTCTTCAGATATAAGGCCAAGTTAAAATTATGTTCTCCCCATATGGCTGAATAACTCCTAACAAAACAATGTAGAAAACAATGATAGCCCCAATTATAAATTATGCAAGTCAAAATCTATAAACCAGGACAAGCTCCTATGTAATTTTGGTCTTCTAGCTGGGACAGCCAAACTAGCGTAGCCTCTCTCAAAGAGAAAGTTTTCATCATCTGAAATGTGCTATGACTGTATGAGACGAGCATCTGTGCATAGCAAGTAAGCTTAAGCCTGAAACTAAGTCTTGCGGTAATATTGCATCAACAAACTACTGGAAGTGCTCCATTGTCAGTGAGATACCATAGAGCCAAAAGGCTGCTTTTCAAAAGCAAAGGCAAAGGCAGCCAATATTAAGCAACTGCCTCTAAAGCTTATTGTGCCATGCCTTTTCTTCCGAATCAAAACTCTTGTGATAACAAAAGGCCTACTATTAATTCAAGTATACCATTAAAAACAACAGTGTGCAGTCAATGGTTTTTGGAAGTGTGTTAATTACCAATAAAGGCATTTTCTGCTCCACCATTTCCTCAAGAACAGGCAGACACTTCCCAAAAAGATCTGTGACCATCCTGGGAATTTGTTGTTGCCCCTGTAGGGTACAACTTTACAGCAAACACCACCCCACTTTTCCCCGACAAACCAAGACAAAAAGTAGTTGAGGCCACTATAAGGAAGCTAAAAGGATGCCATCAGAAAGAAATTTGATTGGCTAAAATCAATTAGTCCCATCACAATTTCCAATATGCAGGGTAAACATGGTTGAATAAAATGAAAAAGTTTAACTCAGGGATGCGGTAGAAGATGTTTGCCATAAATGTCGAAGTTACCATCATTTTAACTTAAAAGTCATAGAGGGAAACAAGTACTTTTCTGGGAAGTGTTGACAAACACCTCTGTCATAGCTACTACCGCATCTTGTAAGCTTACAGATTAAGAAACTGATAGGCACTTTCCCACACAAAACCCTCTCAATTTCCATTAGATTCAATTCCAAATGCCAATTAAACATCAGATCCCTTAACCCTAGGTCGCAAAAATCACAATAAGCAGAATTTAGGACAACAACAAAAGCACAAAATCACGAGCTCATAACCAAATAAACACAACAACGACAACTCATTGAATCAAAACTAACCGGTACACACAAAACCCAAAAATCACAGAACAAATAAGAAGACGACGTTGGAGGAAAAAGATGAAGAAGAAGAAAAGGACCTTTTCAGGATTGGTTGCAATTCCGGAGTCAGAGTGACTCCCATTGACACTCTCGGGATTGCCATAGTCCTCGTAGGAGGACAGAATGTTATCAGAGGCAAAATCGAACACTTTCGAACTTGAAGGAGACCTATTGGAGGATACAGAAACCATGATCGATTAGAGTAGATCAAAATCCCCGCCCCCAAGGGGACAGCCCAGTGGTACAAACCCCCCTCCCAACCCGGTAATCCCAGGTTCAAATCCCTGTACAACCAAAAAAAGATCAAAATCCCCAAGTCAAAGTTAGGGTTTGCAGATAACCGAAGCAAAAGCAGTACGTAGAAAGAGAAAGGAGACTACTTGGGGTCCAGAGACGAAGAGGTTTTATATATAAGCGTGTTCAGTTGTCCACCTGGAAATATGCGAGCAAACCCAACTCGTTTTTATCCTATTGGTAGACAAAGTGAATAGGAAAAAACATAGCTTCGTCAACTATACAGAGACATGTTTCACCACAAGAGAGAGAGCTTACAACGCCAGATGCAGTGTAGGTAGTGAGGGTGAACTTGTGGTCCACCTGATAGTCCCTCTACAGAAAATCTGCAAACCCAAAAGTCATTCGCCGATTCAATCAATCAAGAGGATGGGAGACAGAGAGAGAACGAGAGAGAAGATTCCAATACCTCTTGCCTTCTTGCCGATATCGGAGTAGAGTCCTGGCCCTTGCACCATCTTTAGACAGAGGGAGAAAGCTTCCTGTGTGGAGGGAGAGAGAGAGGGAGGAGAGAGAGAGAGAGAGCGAGCTGTGGTTTTAGCCTACAGAGAGATTTCTAAGAGGAAGAGAGTGATCTGGACCGTCCAATCTTGTCAGTAGGACAAGAATCTATCCTATCACCGTCGATTTAAAGGCATGCATGTGAGTGAGAGAGAGAGAAAGGGGGCACGCGAAGTGGGTGTTTCATTTTGGCTTTGGTTTAGTGTACCGTACGAACGAATTGAATGAGAGAGGGGGGAAGGATGTTTTCTCCTCAGTTGTTCACGTGTGTTGTGTGAATTGAATGAGAGAGACCATATGGTAGAGATTTCTTGTCCACGTGGCAATGGACGGGCAAACCCAATTCCTTTTTATCCTGCAGGAGAATTTTTTTTTTATTTTATAAGAATTTAAATATAAGGATGATAAATTAAGAAAGAAATTTATATCATTAAACGATTAGATTCATGTTACGGGAAAAAGAGTACAAACCTAAAAGTTAATGGATTTATGAGTCGGGTCAAAGACAACAAGTCCAACATATTATTCTATTTTATTTGAAGGGTTGTATGCACCATAACAGCTTCTAGAGGGTCCTGAGGGTTCAATTTTGTCATAAGCAGGATTACACCTGCATGGAGCAAAATGAAATATGGCGGGCATTAGTAGCATAAGATGGCGGTCAATATACCTGATAACCTTATTCTATGCAGTAGGTTTGAATTTTAAAAGTGACTGGAATATTTGTAATTGTTATAGTATAATTATGGGTCACTGCTTACTATTATATAAAAAATAAAAATAAAAACTCAAGTGAATGGCATTTTAAGGAGAGCCTTCGATTAATGAAATATAGCCCTGTTCATTTGAAGGATAATGAATACTCAAGCGAAGGAGAGGAAAATTTGAACGCTCCCTATCTTTCAATCTGGTGATTCTAGATTCGAAACTTTATGTAACCAAAAAAAAATAAACGATTGATGTTTTTTAAGATCAATGAAATCCGGTAAGTGAAAAATATGATATTATATTATTATTTAGTGTTTTGAATCTTATTTTAATTTTCTAATTATCTAATCTTAATTTTTTAAAAAATATATTTTTGATTAGTTTATTACGGTGTTATATATACATGTTTTATTTGAAAATTTGAAAATTTATAGCACGGTGTGTTGCTTCACCAGGGGAAGTGACTAGGCAAACGCCTGCCCCATTTGACAGAATTGAAGGGGAAGAAAACCACCGCAGACTACAATGGCATTTCCGAATTAAACCAGGAGGATATCATTGCTTTTGAGTTGTTTCAATGCATTTTAATTTTTTTTTTTCAATTTGAGATTAGTTTTACACAAACAAATCCCAGAAGATTAGAACAGGTTAAGGCCAATTAAATTATTTTAAAAAAAAGTATTATTTGAATTGGAAAACTTAAAATTACATAATTAAAATCCCTTTTTAGGTTAAAAATTATAAATTACTATTAAATAAAATGAAACACAGTAAAAATAAATTAAGTAAAATTGTGTAGTTAAGTAATGGTTGGGCCAATATCTGGAAAAAAAATCAAAGCAAATTTAAAAAAATAAAAAAATCCACATAATGAAAATAAAGATAAATTGAGAGGACTAGGGGGAGTATGCTAGCCAAAGTTTCAAAATAAAAGATAAAAAGATGAAAATAGAGAGAGAGAGAGAGAGAGAGAGAGAGAGAGAGAGAAGAGAGATGTAGCAATTTGTTCGAGGCCATAATCAAAACGGGAAATTAGATCTGAAAGGCACGGAGAATTGCTTTACGAATTTATTATTGCCAACCTTCAATGCAAGTGTTCATGATTATACTCGATGCCCTTGCTCTGCGAATTGGCTTTATCAGAACTTTGAAGAAAGAAACAAATCAAAAGTAAGTAAAATCAGAATCGAAAATCTCTTTCTCATACACAGATTTTCTGTGTCAGAAGGTGTCCTAAGATTTTCTGATTTCATCATCTTAGTGTTTGCACAACCCAAAAACAAAAAACAAAAAATAAAAAACAAAAAACAAAAAACAAAAAACAAAAAAGAAGAAACGAGAGTTGGAATCAGAAAGAACGTAGCGATTAAGAGATTTATGATCACATGAGGTTGATCATCACCCTTAAAAATTACTTTCATCATCTTCATCACAAAGCGTACTAAGAAATGCAAGTGAAAGTGAGAGAGACAGAGAGGAGAGAAAACCGAGGGACCGAGAGAGGGAGATATATGAGGATTTTATAGGGAGAAGGGATTGAAAACCTAGAAATTTGATTAAATCTCAGCCGCACGATTTTCCCCGCTTTATTTAGTGCTTGTTTGCTTACCCGCACCCGGATCCTCCGATCTGACCCGCTTTTCAGTGTTGGATTAATTAATACTTTTGAAACCTCTTATGTTGGAATTATTATAATTATTGGTCTTTTATGGGAGCAGATTCCCTACATTTTGAATGTAGATGCATCAATTTATTTATTTTCTTTAGAACTATAATAAAATAATTTATCAAACATAAACTAAACTTGTATCGAAACATATTACAATTATCTAAAAAGGATTACAAGTTGCTCAGAGCTTAAATAGCAAAGACTGGGTTCAGAGAAAAAATATAAAAGGGCCAATGATTTATAACTGAATTGACACCATCGTTCTTCTTCTTGTAATGATCTTAAGTTTGACTCTCCATATTACAAAAAAAGGGACATAAAAGGAGACGGTGAAAACAAACCAAAAATAGAAGAGACCAAAAATCCAGAAGATAACCTTAGCGCCTTCAACCTGCCATCTCCCGACAACTTTACGAACATCCGGTTCTCCAAATATGACCCTATATGCACTAACATTTGCTTTAACATAATGCAGGAAAGTTTTAAGGAAAATTTGGATGAACTTGCCTAATGAGAGGCTGTGAGGAGCCTTCTCTTTAAGTACTAACATCATCGACTTACAAGCCATTATTTCAGGGCAGTAACATTTTTCATGGCTTCCACATTGGCAACCAAAGAAACAATCACCATCTCCTTCCACCTCTGCACTAAGAACACCCTTCTCTAAATCCTTCTGAATCTGAAGATTATAATCATAAATAAAAGTTTTTACTTTAAGACCATTGGCTTGCCAGAGGACCCAAGGTACATACAACGAGTACATAAGGCATGATATATTCTTATCCAAGAAGTTCTATCCAAATTATTTCCGTAAGTTTGTGTCAGTTTCCTGCACACTATTCTTCTAGCCAATCTGGGTGATGAAACAAAATGAAGAGGACCTCATTATTGACACAATGAGAAAGCAACGATAAAAATTTTTCTCATGGGCCATTTTGAACAAAATTCATGTACAAGTGCTTTTTTGTGAAAAAGAGAGGATACGTGGAAGATAAAACAACAGAACATGCTTGTTCCTCCCTATGTATCCACAATTGGCATCCTCCCATTCTCCTAGGTTTACATTTTGCACAAGTTATAGGTCTCACAAGGAAAAGTTTGCAACTCTTAACTTCATAGGCCTAATGAGCATAGAAGAAGTGGTCTCCATGAATTCCCTTGCGGTAGATTCTTGCCTGGCAAGATGGGACATAATGATATATAAGAAGAATGATATGAATAAGAAAAAAAATGAAGAATACTATAATGTTGATGGCAATAGGGAAAGAGAACATCCGAAATAAATGATAACCATATCAAGAAGGATACATTGTTGCACCATAAAGGTAATCATGAGCATTACTTCAGAATATGAGAATAACAGTAAAACAAAATATAATACGAGAAGAGTAATTAATAAAGAAAAGTTATAAGAATCATATTATAGCATTACTTAGCAGTAGTCTTTGTCCTGCTATTTACTTCCACATGCCAAAACCTAAAATAATGGCGAAGGCAGAATCATGAATGTGTTTTTAAAACAAAGAAAGAAGACGTAAATAGGGTGGCTCAAGCATATAATCTGAAAACAAAGATCCTATGCTCAGTCCCTGGTTCATAATCCCACCACCAGCCCAAACTCAAGACCCAGCATAGACCAATCCAATCCCAACTGGTAGTTTAATAGCAGCATCATAGTGATAGCAGTACATTCAGCCTGAAAGCAGGGTTTGCTATGTTCAGAGTTTGCAAGACAAAACTTTGAACAATGATCAAAATGCTTAGACACCCAGTTATCTACTACATGCTACTGCAAGAAATATCAACATGATGTAAATGAAACCCATATCAAAACTTAACATTCCAACCCCCTTCCCCCCTCCCCCCCCAAAAAAAAACATAGAAACAGGTATAACAAGAAACGTAGTGAAAGACAAATACTAGCACCATTCTACCAGAAAGTAATCTAATTCCTTCCATCCAGTATCTATTGGGAGAAGAAAACTGAAAATTTATACAATATAATGAAAACAACTTCTCTACACTAAAGAAAGGAGCTACAAACTATGCAACTTTGAATCACATGGGAGTTCAATCTTAACTTGAGACGAGTTCCAGTGTCATGCTTAACAGAGGATTTCTAGAGGCAAACAAGTTGTTGAAATAATGGAGCAAATACTTGATAAATGCTAGCCAAACCCCAAGAACAAAAGGCATGGAAAAACCATGCTCAAAAGAAGAGGAAGAAGGTAGAGGAAAACTCACCGAACCTCAAGAAAAAGAGATCCAAAAGAGGCCCATCTTGGAAACAAAATAAGCATGAACTAGCCATGCTCAAGTCTAAGCAAAAGAAGAAGAAAGTGGAGCCAAAACAACTTGAGCAGACTGCCCAAAGAAATGAAGCAGAATGCACAAGAGGAAGGTCCAATCCAGCCCGACCCAACTTCATTCTTCAATACTGTTGCAGCCCATCTTAGGCCCGTTTAAAGATGACTTCAAGAGTATGAAAAGAAGCCATAATTCAAGCCAAGTAGAACAGCACAGGTGTATCAAAAGAAGTCCAAAAGGTTGGCCCACAGAAGCTGTCCAGAATATCCAAAGTACTTGGCCTAATTTAGGTCAAGTTCAAAGCTCATTCCAAGGCAGCTCAAGGTCCAGCAGTTGAGGGACTTTTAACCCATCAACTTGGGCATAATATGGCCTACAAAGGGCCCAAAAAAAGCCCTTAAAAAGGGTACAACGGCTAGTTCAAAAGAACTAGCCATTGGACTGCAGACAGCCAGAATTTCTGGCTGTTATACAGTGCATTAGGGACAGGAATTTGTCCCCCTGTCATTAGGGACAAGAATTTGTCCCCCTGTCCCCCAACGTCTCTCTTGGGTTTTGGAGGACATTTTCTCTCATTTGTTCACCTCTCATTCTCTATAAATAGAGGGCAAAGTGTTAGAAAAATGTATGATTTCAAGTATGAAGAAATTCATCAAATATTAGAGCAAACTCTCTTGTCATTTTGGAGCAATGTCTCCTTATCTTTAGAGCATAGTCTCTTGTGTTTTGTAAAATCATTTGAGTATTGTCTGATCACAATCTATACACATTCTTTTGTACATAATCAAAATTCCATTGAGATATTTTATTCAATCATTTGTTTTATTTTGTTCCTTCAAACATCCAAACAATCTTTCAAAACCTTTCTCATCAAAAGCTTCCGTAATCTTGGCATAAGAGCAATCCCCTCCATGCCACCATCACCTTAAAATTTTAACATGGTATCAGAGCGACAAGATCCATCCTTCCATGGAACATTGATGGCAGCAAGAGCTAGCATCATCGGCAAACAATTTTAGGGCCAATCTTACCCTACATGTAGCTGAGAAATGTAACACTTCTGGCTGTCAACCAAAGACTCCTTCCTGCTGCATAAAATCTTCAACATCTAATCCATTTCAAAATCTCCCAAGGATCATTTGGTGGCAAGGAAAGCAAGCACCATTGGCAAGTAAAATTTGGAGGACAACATTTCCTACTGTTTGGCTAAGAAGTGCAAAAGCAAGAAACTGTCAACCAGAGCATCCTCTTGCTGTCCAAACCTTTGAGATTGGCAACCTTCATGAAACAAAAAGTGGGATTTAATCCCTCCAGAAATCTTCCAAGGAGCAAGAATGGGATTGTAGCAAGGAAATATATCTATTGGCCAGTTGAAATTTAGGGTCTTTGTTACCACCTTCTGGCCAAGATATATGCTTGAAGTTGTCAACCCGCTCTTGAATGCTGCTCAAATCCTCAAGAAGCAACCGGCAATCAAGTTCCAAATGAACTGCCTAATCTAGCATGATCCTAAGAAGCATTCAAAGCAAGGAGGCTCTTAAAGGATATTCCATAGCAGTCCAAAATATGAACATTCAACTTACAATCCAGGTTTGAATCTTGTTCTAAAAGCTTCTCAGAATATGAACTTTATTTTTATAACTTTTTCAGAAAATAAACTTTACAATTTTCAAAAAAATGTTTTTTCTTTTTTATGGACTAACAAAGGATGCACATCAAAGAGTGTGACATCAATTAGAAAAAGTATGATTTCCTTGCTAAAATGCAGGTTTTCTGATCATCTCCATGTCGATCAAACAAGGAAGAAATGTAAAGACTTGAGAGGGAGGCATCTTCAACAACATCTCACCATTAGCAAGTCACGGCTCCATGGATGACTATTCGCTGAACTTGAGGGGGAGTGTTGAAATAATGGAGCAAATACTTGAGAAATGCTAGCCAAACTCTAAGGACAAAAGTCATGGAAAAACCATGCTTAAAAGAAGAGAAAGAAGGCAGAGGAACACTCATCGAACCTCAAGAAAAAGAGACCCAAAAGAGGTCCATTTTGGACACAAAAGAAGCATGAACTAACCATGCTCAAGTCTAAGCAAAAGAAGAAGAAAGTGGAGCCAAAACAACTTGAGCAGACTACCCAAAGAAATGAAGCAGAATGTACAAGAGGAAGTTCCAATCCGGCCCAACCCAACTCCATTCTTCAATATTGCAGCAGCCCATCTTAGACCCATTTAAAGATAACTTCAAAAGCATGAAAAGAAGCCCTAATTCAAGCCAAGTGGGACAGCACAAGTGTATCAAAAGAAGTCTAAAAGGTTGGCCTACAAAAACTGTCGAGAATGTCCAAAGTACTTGGCCCAATTGAGGTCAAGTTCAAAACTCATTCCAAGGCAGCTCAAGATTTAGCAGTTGGGGGACTTTTAACCCATCAACTTGGGCATAATATGGGCCCATAAAGGGCCCAAAGAAAGCCCTTAAAAAGGGCACAACGGCTAGTTCAAAAGAACTAGTTGTTGGACTGCAGACAACCAGAATTTCTGGCTATTATATAGTGCACTGGGGACAGGAATTTGTCCCCCTATCCCCCAACATCTCTCTTGGGTTTTGGAGGACATTTTCTCTCATTTGTTCATCTCTCATTCTCTATAAATAAAGGGCAAAGTGTTAGGGAAACGTATGATTTCAAGTATGAAGAAATTTATCAAATATTAGAGCAAAGTCTTTTGTCATTTTAGAGCAATGTCTCCTTGTCTTTAGAGCATAGTCTCTTGTATTTTGTAAAACCATTTGAGTATTATCTTAACACAATTTGTACACATTCTTTTGTACATAATCAAAATTCCATTGAGGTATTTTATTCAATCCTTTGTTTTATTTTGTTCCTTCAAACATCCAAACAATCTTTCAAAACCTTTCCCATCAAAAGCTTCCGTAATCTTGGCATAAGAGCAATCCCTTCTATGTCACCATCACCTTCAAATTTTAACACAAGTGACACTCAAAAAATTAGTCCTAGGGTAGAATGATAGCTGAAGAACATAAATTGAGAGTGAGAGCACAAATAAATAAACCAGCCAATAAAGAGGTCCTGGCTCAGATTAGGTAGTAATGTGGTTGTCCACTTGTAAAGGATAAGCTCCTTGGAAGAATGTGAAATCAGATTTTTGACTATTGTAACTATGTCATTCATGTGTATTTTAGCATAGACCAAGCATTTAGATCTGCCAACTAAGTATGGCTCTCCAATGACTAATATGCATGGTAATGCATTTTAAATAGGAACCACTCTTCTTATTATCTATAAAAGCATGATTGCAAAACAGCAAATGTTTGAGGTAATAAGTATATTTGATTTTTTGTGCCTTTGTGCATGAGCATTAATGCATATATGTTCCTATGTACTCCAGTCATTTTTTATGTTTTGCAAGCATCAAACTGGCATGGGTCTTCACCCAGATCCAAGAGTCTCCTTGTATATACACACCATAATTTGGAAATCATAAACTTTAAATCATACCAAATTTCTACCGCTTTAAGTCATAATACTTCATGATGAAGCCTAGTTTAGAAATAGATCAACTTAACAGCAAAGAAAACAATATCAACCCACTAGCCTTTGTATGCGAACAAAGTTTGCTCAAGAAATGGAACACATACATGTCCTTTTTAGTCTGTCGATTAAGATCTAATACCTTATCTTTGCAATATAAGTGCACAGGTCTACAACATTCTATAAAAATGGCACAAATCAGATCGTTAAAAATGTTGCAACCAGATTTCTTTATTTCAAAATCACAAAAAGCTGAGGTTATTAGAGACAGAAACGAGATTTAGGAAGAGGACAGAGGATTGAGAATGAACATGTCTTTGCAATGTTGAACCATGCTTGTGAAATCACTTTAACTTATTGTGAGTTATGGGTATTGGGTCGGGTCGCCCATGTGGATTTGACCCAAACCCATTCCCTTAAACCCATTTGAATTTCAAAATAAGGGAAGGGAGGGAATAGTTTTTTAAGAGAAAAACCAACTCCTAACTCCCTTAACTATCCATGATACCTGAAGGTTGGAAGAGAACAAGCATATTGTGAGGAAGAAGATAGATCTACACCATATACAATTTCTATTTTTTGAAAAAGACTCTTGGATTGTAAACAAGAAGGAGATTGATCCATTGGTGATATTTTTTGGATCCGTATATCAAAAAAGTTAGTGATCCGACCCTAAATCTTGGGATATTAAATATTGATTTCGCTGTAATTGCAGCAGAGAATGTTTTCATTGGTATCAGATCATGATTTAGGGTATTTCCTATTTTTTGATATATTTTCGAGTTTCATTTTTTTAAAAAAAAATTGAAAATGGTAACTTTGATTATAGATCACGAAACGCTTTGAAATTTGAAAGGTAGAGTACCCATGATATTAGGAATTGATCTGCAAAGTTTCATGCATGGCCGTTATGTATTTTTGGAGAAAAATGAAACCTTAGCCGAAAATGAAAATGCTAATATCTATTTGCATGATAGGTTTTATGATTTAATACTTGTATGGTTAAATTCCTCAACATAAATCCTTTCCAACCATATAAAGAACATGCAAAACGGTTCAGAAATGAATGAGATATGGCTTAGGGAAATTAGGGTTAAAATGCAGAAAAAATTTTCTGCATAAAGAAGACGAACAGTAACGTCAACAGTGACGTCAGCACAATCCCACTATCGGGTTGTGGGCTGTGAAACCCAAACGTTATGATTTAGACCTCAGATCGGAAAATTGATAGCACCAATAGATTCAGAGACCCCAAAAATGGGGGGTAGACAAAATCTGGTGGCCGAATTCAGCCGGGAAGGCAGTGCGTGGGCTTCACGCGCCTCTGCCACCAAGTGGCGCGTGACGCGCCCTCTCAGGCCCCCTTTTTTTAATTTTTTATTATTTTTTGATTGATTTTTCTATAATTTTTATTTTTTTGACTGAAAGTATCCATTAATTTTAAATTAATAATTTTTTTTGAAAATTACAGAAAAATCAATTAACAAGTGAGACAAATTTCTGAAAATTTCTCACATGTTTGAAAAAATATTTTCTAATTTATGCCTACCTGAATTAAATTTTTATAACACATATTTGATTTGTATTCGTTGATTTAAGTATAAATATTGTGGTAGGTGTTTTAAAATTTTTTTGTTGGTTTCGTATCCAATCTAATGTTTACCACATTTTAGAGATATGGTGAGAATCAGATGTACCCTTGCACTTCTCCAGGGGAGATGCAGAGATGAGAGAACCCCGAAACGTTTGGCAAAGTTATATATAATGTTGCATTATAAGATAAATGCAACGCACACTTTGCCGCAATATTTGTGGGTTATGAGTCGAAAACGTTATGAATTTCGGCATTTGGGTCACTGGTTCAAAGGTGACGAAACCGAGATTAAAATTATTAGAAACTCCCTTCCTGATCATTTGGTTGGAATGACTGACAAAATATTAGAGGATAATAAGTGGCTCTACCTCAAGGATTTTAGACTAAAACTGCTTAGGATGTGGAGAATTAGGAAGATAGAGATTAAAATGAAAAGGGCGTTGTCTCTAAAGATCAATGGCTCTACACCCCAAGCTGTTAGGAGATTCACTCTGAGAGATAGATTTTCAGTTGAGATGGTCAATATGGTTATTCGCATGTATATGGAAGATAAAAAAGAAAAGAAAAAAGAAATTTGATTGTATATATATATATATATATATATATTTGTATAGTTATCTACTATGATGAGAACAATGTCATGAACATATGATGTATTGTTTTTTCTCTTTATATATATACATAAAGAATGTGCATATTTTGTATATTTATGTGAGTATGTGAAGAGATATGTTCTAAATTCACATGATTTTAGTGAGAGTTTTTAGGTTGGTAGAATTTAAGTAATTCTCACCCAAGACCTAAAGAGTTTTGCTACTTTGAAATCAAATTTATGATAATCAAACATTTGGATGATGGATGATAATTGGGAACTTAGTGATCTTTCGAGTTTACACCTTATGTTCGTTTATGATAAATTTATTAGATTTCATGTACAAAATTATATGAATGAATGAGTATGAATACTTACAATAATCTCTCTTTGAAAAACCAAATCATGACATCGAAATCAATAATAGTAAATTTGAATAAAGGTGATAAGTTTAATGGCGACAATTATAACATTTGGCGTCATAAGATATGATATGTGTTGGAAGAGCAAGATACCCTAGAGGGTATCAACCATATCATGCAAGACTTTGGAATTGAAAATATTGCTCAACAGAGAAGAGATCAAGAAACTTATCAGACGTGGAAGAAAAAAAATTCCACTGCATGTGGCATCCTGGTTAGTTCTGTAGTTGATGATCTCATACATGAATGTAAGCAATTCCCTACTGCTCATAACATATGGGTGTACTTCAAAAAGAAGTATGGAGGTACCAGTGTGACCCGTCTGAGACAGTTGACTATTAAGTTTGGCATGTACAAAAAGAACTTTGATCATAATATCAAACTACATCTGAGAACTATATCAAACATGATAAGCGAATTGAAGTCAGCAGGTCATGTTTTATTTGATGAGCAACAGGTTCAAGCTTTAATCCGATCCCTTCCAGACCAGTGAGAGTACTTGAAAGTCAATCTGACTCACAATGATAGTATTAAGAATTTCGCTGATATTGCTCGCCAAGTAGAACTCGAAGATGAGCGGTTTGGTGCTGCAAAATCGATTTCTAATGCCTTTGTAGCTGAATCAAGTTCCTAAAAAGTTTCAGACTTTAAATGGAAGGGGAACAAGAACAGGGCAAGAAATGGAAGAAAATTACGGAAGGGTTTAAGAAAAACAATTCTAACAACAAGAACAAGCGCAGGCGGTTTTAGAAAAAGAATGATAAGAGCAAACTGAAGTGTTACAATTGTAAAACTCTTGGTCATTTCGTTCGAGAATGTCCCGAACTTAAAAAGATAGCACCCTGTAACGTTTCTCTAAGTGTTATATATGTCTCTAGCACTGTTTTACTTTCTGAATCTTATCCTGTGTGGATTATAGACTCAGGAGTAACAGACCATGTGACGAGAGATCGAGAAGCGTTCGTGGACTTTTGTCAAGTTCCTCCTGCTACAAGATGGATATACGTAGGAAACAATATAAGAGTAGAAGTCAAAAGGATTGGCACTTGCAAACTGGAGTTACGAAATGGTCAAATCCTAATCTTACATGATGTTCTCTTTGTATCGGAAATTCGACGAAATTTAGTCTCTGTTATTGTTCTTCTTAGACTAAGCTATGACTTGAACTTTACTCGTGATAGGGTTTATATTTATAATAGTGGTGTATTTTATGGTACTAGACATCTGTTAAATGGATTTCTTACTTTGGATTGTGACAGACAAATGTTTAACTGTTATGCTAATCGTTATATTTCGTTAAATGTTTGTTTTTATGGTAATGCTAATATATATAACAAAATATGGCATGCTAGACTTGGTTACATAGGGCTTGGCAGGATGAATCGACTTTTGAAAGCAGGACTATTAGGTTCATTTACTAAAGTTGATTTACCGAATTGTAAATATTGTCTTACCAGGAAGATGACTCGAAAACCATTTGAAAAAGCCGTGAGGGCTGAACTTCCATTATAATTGCTTCACTCTGATATTTGTGGTCCGATGAATGTGAAGGCTAGGCATGGAGCGTCATATTTCATTATTTTTATTGATGATTTCACGCGTTTTGGTCATATCTATTTGATTACTCACAAGTCTGAAGTATTTGAGTGCTTTCGACGTTATATGAATGAAGTGAAGAATCAAATAGATAGAACAATTAAAACCTTAAGAACAGATCGAGGACGTGAATATCTATCAGATCAGTTCAATGATCTATGTAATGAAAAGGGAATAATTAGACAATTGACTATTTCCCACACGCCTCAACAGAATGGTGTTACTGAGAGGAGGAATAGGACATTGTTGGAAATGACGAGATTTATGATGGTGCAGGCTAATTTGTCAATTTCTTTTTGGGGAGATGTATTGTTAACCGCGACCTATATTTTAAATAGAGTGCCTTTAAAAACAGCATCCACAACATTGTACAAACTTTGAACTGGTAGGATACCAAGTCTAAACTAGCCGTTTGAATCCTTTCCAACAGCTAGTTTGCTAGCTACTGGAAAAGGGCTTCAAGCCCTCCCTTCTTGGGCTGAAAGAGGGCCCTTCCTTGGGCTGTTGGGCAACATCTTGGGCCGGATTGTTTCACCTTTTTGGTCCTTGGAGTTGGGCTGAAAGTTTTGATTTGTTTGGAAGAATTGTAGGTGTTGCCGTACTTATCTTCAACTCCACTTTCAATAATTATAACTCCCGATGAACCTTTGCTTTAGCAATGTAGACATTCCTTGAATCAGATATTAGATGTGGACTCCACTGCTACGAAACCTTGAGAATTTGGCATGGCTGTTTACCTAATGCTGTCATTTCTCTTGTCAGTGATACCTCTTCTTCTGTAAAGCGATGACAAGATGAGTGTTCAGAAATGCTTTTGAAGGTACATGATTGTGCTCAGCATGTTTAATGATGAATCTCCACAAGCCATCATCCTCCCCCCGCCCCCAAAAAAAAAACCCTCAAAAGGGCAGTTTGTAAGGCAAGAGGCTACCTTTCTCTAAAGCATATTCTCTTCAGTCTTGAGTCTATTACAATATAGGGCACTTTTATCACATGCCATAGTTCCGTACCCTATCCTTGGAAGAATCCTCAAGGGAAACCATATAACCTTGGTAAAAGCAAAATCATGGACATGTTTAAGTAGTTCTTCACAGGTCTGAAAGGTTCCAATCGGGGGTGAGGCATCCTGCTCCAGACTCTGTGCTCATCTTGATTTGGAACTTCCATAATCAATTATGAACCATTGAAACCGGTGAATAAATTTAATTAAATGAGAGATACGAAACAGGAGCATATTTTCTTTCTCACCTTAGTTCAAAAGAATATCTGAATCTTTAACTTTTGAATTGAGTTTGGGAGAGAGTCTCCTCAGGGTATAATAATAAATTCTGACAAGTAAATAAATCCATACACTAAGCAACTCAAGTAATAAAAAATGTATATAGTAAAAGAAGAATGTGAAAGCATATTGAACATTAACAACCCTGTGAAAACAAAGCCTTGCAGGGAGGTTGGCAGAAAGTCTCAATTCAAAAGCCTATAAAGACTTCTAGCAACTTTGTAGATTGAGGCATGGTTTCTCCCAATATTCAAAAGAACCAGCATTTTTGCCTACATCATTTGCATGTCAGTTGTTCACAACATGAAAGCAGTTGTGATAACCCTTAGTCCATTTATATATGGAAAAATGCATTTTGTCATGAAAAATAAATGTCCTTAAGATTTACTAGAGATTAGTTGTCTTGCAAACGTTGGACAATTTTTCCATGACGTTGGATCTTGAAAGTCATGCAAACAAATCTGTCTATCATGAAAAAATCGTCACAAGCATCCCCCTTATGATTCAGTATTTCACTCCCTCTAAATTTTAAGCCTCTTCATTGATTATAATGACACCAGTTTGCCAAAATCCTAGTCTTAGTGAGTTTGAACTACATAATATTAAAACCTAGAGTAAAATCTGATTCCTACAATGTCAATATAACCTTAAAACCAACATTAATCACAAACCAATTTTTCTGTCCCATGACTTTCATCTCATTGTCACTCTTTCAGAGATTACACAGTCTATGCTTTAAGTGTTTGGCAACAATAAACTCTTATACCCAATCATATCAGTCGATGCAAATATCATATGCCATTCAATCAAATCATCAGCACAAATCCGAAACAAAATTCAAAAACCGAAAAAAAGGAAGAAAGAAAAATTGAAAAATAGAGATCGAAAGAAGAAGATTAGCAGAAGATACCGTAAATATGGGGGAAGAAGGAAACCCAAGTGGGAGAATTGAGCTTGGCAAGTGAAACAGAGAGAGAGAGAGAGCGAGAAAGAGAGACGAGAGGGAAAATTAACTGGTGGAAAGATTGGGATAGACAAGGGAGACAATGGAGTATCTGGTATTGCCAAGGAGGATTCCAAGTAATCAGAAGAGCCAGGAAAGACTCTAAATGACATTTTTGTCCTTTCACATATAGGAAATAAAATTAATTAATCGCTAAAAGAAAAGGACGAGGGGACAATCACGATAGAGGTGTCAACTTTTTTTCCCTCCTTCTTCTCAACGAATCAAAATTATAATTTATTGTTCCACGAAAAATATTTATTTTCCTAAATTTAAACTAAGATATATTATTTATAATTCAATATAAATACAGATAATTTAAATATTAATAATTTAATTAAAAACTGATTATTACAATAATAACATATACTATCACAAAGGATCTGGTATATATAATATTTTGTTATAATTTTCTACTTTTTATTGCTCATATTAATTAAAATAATGAATATTATTTTTTATCGCATTTGTCATGAATTTTAATGACAAACTTAGGGCACAATTCTTTATGTTTTTTTAATAAATTATCGATATCTGAAAATCACATTGAATTTGATTAAATTCAATTTGAATCAAATTAGATCTTTAAGGGGGCAATACTATATCTGTTTTCTCCATATACAATACTTGAATCCAAAATTTTATTTAAAAGAAATAAATATCCAATCATTAGACCAACTAGATAATCTTTTTGATTTAATACCATGTTTTCTTCCATGCTTTCAAGATCAATGAGTTCATAAAACATGGTCACAAATATTACTTATAACAAAATTCATTTCCATTTAAGTTATTTCTATTTGAGGAAATGATTTTTTTTCTAAGACTTGATAGAAAAGTGTAGGAAATTACTTTTTTATGAAAAAATTCAATTTCATTAAAATTATTACTATTTTTTTCCACGCCCATAGTTATACTATGAGTTTTTGGACACTCACAAAATTTGTTCAATATATGTTATCTAGTATTCAGTAGATTACTGATATACACTCGAAATATATTAATTTAGGGTTATTGTTAATTATTAAAAATAAAAATAGAAAAGAAATAGGGGATCAAACATATTCGGCATGTTGTGTTCTTGAATTGAGGCAATCTAAAGAATCCAAAATATAAAGGGAAAAATGCACATTAAAAACAATTCTCCATCACAAACTTCTTCTTTTTTTTTATTTATTTTCCCCTTTTTTTTTTACACAAGAAGGGGTGATGCTCTTCAAAAAAAATAAATAAACAAATAATTACCAAGGGAAAACAAGAAGAAATCCCCAAAAAAAGGGGAATAGGAAAACCCTAATAGAAAATCCATTAGAATCCAAAGTGCATGATTTTGGTTAATTAATGTCCCTAGCACAACGTGTGATGCGATTACAACTACGCCTATAAGGATTGGCTTTCCCAGATTTAACACAATTGTAGTAAGAATTTCCATGTTGATTGCATGGCACATTGTTTGCCTTAAGAGCACCATAGCTAATGGATTTTCTTCCCTCGAGTCTTGCTTCAGAAACCATCTCTATCTCCTCCTCCTCTTCCTGTTCTCGTTCATGGAAACTGCACCCGCCTTCCAAGCCATTACATGCCTTTTGCGATGAAGAAGTGATCACGATTTCATCTTGTTGATTAATGCTTGAAAATATGTTATCATCCCATTGAGAGTTTAAGTGTGAAGAAGATACCTCGACAACAACCATGAGCAATGATATTAAGAGAAAGTAAAGTTGGGTCTCCATGAAGAGAGAGAGAGAGAGAGAGAGAGAGATGGAAGATATTAGGCTTTGAGGAGAGAAGAGTGGAGTGACGTTTGGAAGCTGGGCTTGACTTGGCGTGTGAGTATAGCAAAATTCACGCAGTGGAAGGTCGTAATTTGTAACTAAGACCTCATATTTAGCAACAGATTTAACCATATTCTGCATTTGTTAGATTTAACCATAAGACCTCATTTGCAAAACTCCAAATTATTAGTGCCATTACTTGCAAAAATTAATTATTACAAATCATTTCCATCATTTCACATATCAAAGTGGAAGTGTGTACATCAAACATAGATTCTTAACTATATCTACTGCGAAAGAGAGAGCAAGACTCTGATTTTTTTTTTTTTTTTTTGTTCTTGAGGAATTGTAGTCTCAAAATTGGAAATCAAAGAGGATTTTTAATACAAATGCTCAAAATCTCCATTAAACGATAAACATAAATCCGAATGACTTGACAGCCCTGATAAAACAAAGACATTTTACTAAACAATCCTCTCTAGAAGTTTACCACACACTGCGTCTCATTCCACCCTTTTATTCTAAAAGATTGACGACCCAACAAAGCCACCCGAAAGCACACTCACCACAACACTCGCACAAAACCCTAAAACAACTAAATTGTTCTCAAATCTTGGAGATGAACTTTGAGACGGTGCCGGAGCATGTGGGCTCCACGGGGCGAGACCGGGCGATGGGAGCGGAGGGTTACCTGTTGAGGGTGGAACGATTGGAGCTTGAGATTGAGAAGGCGAGGGTGACGAGGAGGGTGAGGGGGAGGGAGGTGCATGGTGAGTCTTGTTCCTTACGGCCAAAACAACAATGATAAGCCTTTGTCCTTTAAGGCAATTGTCTGCAAAGCCACTGATGAAGAAAAAGGGGCCTGATCTTTCAAACTTGAACTCTGAGTCCCCTTCCGTTAGAGACAGTATAGGACTTGTAGTGTTACAATTGTAGTAATTTTCTTTGTTCACAACCAACACCGAGTCGCTCCCTTTCTTGTACTTGAAAACTGCATCCAAAAAATAATATTGATAAAAAAAAGTTGATGGTTAATGATTTTATTTTTCATATGAAAATCTCAATTTGATTCTAACATTCAAATATTAAAATTTAAAACCCACCAAATAAAGTTCCAAATTTGCCACCGGCACAAACAAATTTACACATGAACATAAACAATTTTTTTTTCAGCCACCTTTGGTCATGTAGAGAGAGAGAGAGAGAGACTTACAGAGAGTGTCATTCACTGAAAACCTATTCCTTTCAGCCCAGTGGCTGTATGGTTCAGACGGCTTCAGAACCCAACCATCTCTTCCACCAACATAAAACTTATACGATTGAGATGGACCCAAAAACCCCATTAAACACAGAACAAGAATAACCACACACTTTTGAAACTCCATTAAAAAAAAGGAAAAAAAAAATCCCAAAGGTAATTCTCTTTCACAACCTTAAAAAAAAAAAAAACCCCAATCTATTCAAGAGAGAATATGAACAATTTTTGGAGGGAGAGAGAGAGAGAGAGAGAGAGAGAGAGAGAGAGAGAGAGAGAGAGAGGAATGAGTGAGTGTTCAGGTGTATAATTTTAGTTGGTATATATAGAGAGGAAAGTGAAAATATTACCGTTGTAATGCTCGTGGAATGCATGGAAAGACAGCTGTATATTTTTGGAAATTGTTGATTAAAACTCAACCGTTTCTTGTCTAATTGTGTTTTACAAGTGTCAGGTAAGTAACGTCTATCAAAACATGATTTGAATTTGCCATTTCCTTCTTTCCATTTTTGTGATTTTAGTCATTTCCTCTCATTGAATTTGGTTTGGTGTGGGTTCCAATGAGTTGTGATCATCATTTGTTTTCCTTCATTCCAGAATTTTAAGAGACATTAAAAAAAAAAAAGTTAAAATATTTTGATTAGCACAAAATAACAATTTTTTTTTTTTGAAATTATATAGCATACATATACATACATACATACATACATACATACATTAGTATTCATACACAATTGTTAGTATTCTTCGTACTATGATTACAAATTAATTCAAGAATGCATTGATTATAAAATTTTTAATTCTTCCTGCCATGATTAATAACTTCAATGGCGGAATTTGATGTCAGTATTCATACACAATTTTCTTAGCAATTAATTGAGAAAAAAAAAGGAGAAGCAATCCCATGAGCGCGTGAGTGTTCAGGAGTGTAATTTTAATTAGTATTTTTTTTTATATGTAAGAAAACTCAAGTTCGAAAATTTTATAAAAAGAAAGGAAACGATATCAATTGAGTTATAGATTATTGTTATATCAGTTTGTATATATAGAGAGAAAAGTTGCAATAGTATATTTTTAGAAATTGTTAATTAAAAATCAACCGTTTCAATAAAAATTTTAATTTAATTTTATCTAATTGTATTTCATAAGTGACAAGTAAATAACGTTTATCAAAACAAAACATTAATTGAATTTACCATTTTCTACTTCCCATTTTTGTGATTTTATTCATTTCCTCTAATTTAATTAGGTTTGGTGTGGTTTCCAATGAGTTTGTGATCTTCATTAGCTTTCCTTCATTAGAGAATTTTGTGGGACATTAAAAAAAAAACTATTTTAATTATCACACAAATAACTTTTTTTTTTAATTATATAGTATACATACATACGATACGTACATACATTAAATTAGTATTCAAATACAATTGTTAGTATTCTTCCTGTTATGATTGCACAATTAATTCCGAAATGCATTGATTATAAAAATTTTAATTCTTCCTGCTACGATTAATAACTTTAATGGCGGAATTTGAACGTTAGTGTTCATACTCAATTTTCTTAGCAGTTAATTCAGAAAAAAAGGCAGCCATATCCAATAAGGGTAACTCTTGTTCTACCTATAAACCCTTTCAGCCATAGTACCTTCAAGATTTAATTTCACAATATCTTGATACCCTTTTAAGGGTTGTGACTTGTGATATTTTTCCTTTGAATAAATGATTAGCCAAGTTTTTGTAGAAATATTCGAGTGATAAAAAGTTTTTACTCAAATATCTTTTCAGAGATCTAGTGTGATCTTTATCAACCGAATTTGCTAAAAACTCATTAAATACTAATATTTATATTTGAAAAAATTAACATTCACACAAGCTAAAGACGTAGAAATCGTTGTTAATTGTGAAATGTTTTTTTAATAAATGACTAATTTTAGGCCGGCAAATCGAAGGGATGTGTTTTATAAAAAGAAAATTTAATAAATAATTAGTTGTACACATTATAGAAGGAAGATTTTATCCTAGGATTACTTTATATATTTTTATAAATCTTTATTAGTCAAATTAGTCGAATGCCTCTTAGATGTTAATATTTACCTTTGAACTAATTATTAATTCTATCGGTTATATAATTTTTTATATAAAATGAATGATATAAAATGCACAAACTTTTTTATGGATTAATAAAACAATATCCGTAGTTTACGCCAATTATTCACCATATTAAATTTTGCAAATTTTCAACCCTAAAGAGCATTAAGGCTCATCGGTCTCTAATTGATTAGATTTTAAAAAATAAAAAATAAATTGATTTACCGAATTGTACCTATTTTTGTTATACACAATATTTAAATTTAAAAATTTATTTAAGAATATCAATACTCAATTATTGAATCAAATATACTAGTATAGCATGAGAGAGGTCCCAATAGATAGTCGATCTAATAAAATAAGAAATTAGATTTTTTAATTAAGTTTTGAGTTTGAAACTTAATATTGAAAAAACCTTCCCTGTACAGAGCTCTCGCAGTCAAGTTGGTTCGATAGCCTCGCTCCAGATATATTCAAGATGCTATCACCTTCGCTATGACTTTGATACTTATCGATGATGATTTTAAAATAATTTCAAGCTTTGTCTGATGACCTTGATGTACAAAACATGGCAGGAAATTAGTCTCTCATGATCTACCACTGTCACTTTAGATATCTGTCATGCCATCACCTATGCAATGACTTGGTGACAATCCATGACAATTTTACATCGTACTAATGTCTAGGTTACTGTTCAGGTCTTTGTCCGATTACCCTGCCGTAGGTTTTACTTCTAATCAGCTATGTTCTCTATGTTAACTGCTAGTGAGCCTACATATTAGCTCGACCAAACCAGGGCTGCAAATGAAAAAGTCTACCCATGTAAAAAAGATAAACCCTGTCTTCTAATTCTGCTCATCTAATAAACTAACCTCAAAATATTGTATTTCTTTTTTTTTTGGTGAGATGAGACCTAAAAAACACACTACCGGCCCAAAGTAAGGCCCAAACCGCTATAACTATCAGAAACTAATCTATTCTTGACTCGTAGATACCTAACTCCCTGCATATCATTTTGCATCAACTTGCTAATGGAAGGAGGAGGATGAGTAAGTTCATGCAGCCTAGGACTGCAGTCGTGACCAAACGCTGCAAGGGAGTCTGCACACTGGTTGCCCTCCCTTAGCACATGGCGAACCTCAACAACTTGGATCTCGGTCATCAACTTTTGACAGTCTTTGATGATCCCCTCGAGAGGATGATCAGACCTGATATTACCTTTTAGCAGATTGGTGATTGTCAGCGAATCCACCTCAAGCTCGATGTTCTTCAAGCCTTTCTTCTTCGCAAGACTAAGACCCTCCCTAACGCCCCATAACTCAACAGTCATGACAGAGCAGCAGCCCACATTGATTGCCAACCCAGCAATCCAATCGCCTTTATCATTTCTTAGAATGCCTCCAGCAGCAACTCGACCATTGGACCGAACAGAGCCATCGGTGTTGAGTTTGCATCTATTACTCTTAGGCGGGAGCCATCCCACCTAATCCTTTCTGCAGTACTCCCTCTCTGACTTGGAAACATCAGACAATTGGATTTCTCCAATGAGATGCGTCGCCCATCGAGCAACTTGTATTGCTGGCATCTTCTCATTATGATAAAGGTGTCTGCAGCGGGCCTTCCAAATAACCCAAACAGTGGCTATGAAGGTGTTTCTTTGAATGACAAAATTGCCTGCTCTTAGACCTTTGGAGCCAATTTTGAACCAAGTGAGCTTATCTTCAGTCCAGAAACTGTTGACCCGCTCTACCCCAGGAAGGACTAGGCGCCAAGACTCTTTGGTGACGGGGCAATCTCTGAGGCAGTGAATAACGGTTTCTCTAGCATTCCTGCACTGCGGACAACCATCCTCCAAAGAAAAGTGTCACTTCTTTCTTTCAACATTGGTCATTATCTTATTGTTCACAGCTAACCACAAAAAGAATTTGGCCCTTTCAGGACCCATGGATTTTCAAATCCACGACCAGTCAACCTTCTCCTGATTTCCTTCCCTCGCAGAGCGATGCATAGCGAGTACGCTGAGCCAGCTGAGAAGCTGCCATCTCCATTCCCAGCCCAACAAAAGTTATCTGCTGAGCTTGTATGCTGGGGAATGATAATGCCTCTTATCTCTTCAACCTTATCCAAAAGGAGGCAAGCTTGGAGCTCATCAATTTTCCAATCTTTGTTGTCAGTTAAGAACTGATTAACTGTAGTGTCACAGAGAGAGGTTGCAGACGGGGTGCGGGAGTAGTTTATAAGAGGCTCCTTTCCCACCCAAAGATTAGTCCAAAGCTTCACTTTGCTGCCATCGCTGATCTTCCATCACATCCCTTTTGCTATGACTACTCTACTCTTAATGATACCCTTCCACACCACCGACGCACCTGGTTTATGTCTGTGTCTGAGCAAATCTCCATCTTTTAAGTATTTGTCCCTTAAAACTCTACACCACAAGCTGTCATCCCCCTGTAAGAGTTTTCATCCCAATTTAGCCATGAGAGCAATGTTTGAGTCTCGTGTCATTCTCAAACCCAAGCCACCCTCCTTTTTTGGCCTACAGACCTTGCTCCAGCTAAAAAGATGAACTTTCTTATGATTCCCAGACCATCCCCAAAGAAAGTCTCTGTTGATTTGGTCTAATTTCCTGCATGTAGCCTCCGGCAACCAGGAAGATTGCATGGTGAATATGGGGAGTATGAACAACTCAATTCATTTTTTTTTTTTTGGTGCTGCAACTCAATTCATTTGCAACCGCAGCCTGAATCCTGAATCCTAAATGAAATACTTCCAAAAAGTTATTTTTGGCCCAAAACATAAGGGTCCATGCCCTATTCAAAAAAATCAGCAGTCTGTCAAGTGAGCCTCCATGGTCCACCACATAGCCCCCTTCATCAATCACCAAGTTGATCAACCAAGAAGTCAATGCCCGAGTCCCCCATTGGTTAGGTCTAGCCCCTTGGTACACCAAGACACAACCCTTTTCTTTGTCGCAGATAATCTATCCGATTCAAGTATAAAATATGCAAAATTCATCAAATCTTTCCTTAGATCCTTCTACTAATTAAGGTGGCGATGCCCATGCAACATGGATGCATAAAAATAACGTACAAAGTCAGATTAGCAATTCAGTCATAATTATAAAAACCATAAATGCGTGTGGACATTGGAGAATGGATTTTGGCTAAAAGTGAAATACAGTAGGAGAGTTCATCCATCATTCTCTCCAGGTATATAATGCAGAGACAAAAAGTTTGGTGGCTACAACTCACATGCCCATCTGGGTCTCATGCCATACCCAATGGCACCTTCCAAAATTAAACAAACAAAATAATCTTCAAATTGCCATTTTACCAACTAATTGCATAACTGTCATAAAATACAAGAAATGCCCGAGACTGTTATAAACAGGTCTTTATTGACACCTCTACTAATGGTCACAATCTAATCAGAAAGCTCTTCTTGATGCCATTTTTCCAGAGTAAAGAGTCTGGAAAGAACACTCTGGAAAGAACAGATAATATTTGGTCAAATCAAGAAACAAATATAGAAATTGAAAATATATATGTAGATTCATAGTGGGGGTAAAAGAAAAGAAAAAGAAACAAAAGGAAAATCAAAATTTATGAGTGCCAGATTCCACTCGACATGCTACTGTATCTATTCCCAGAAAATTTTTTGGCAGGTTTCTTGGCATAGTAAACATCGGACTCTGCAAGGTTTTCAATGTTTTTAAGATAACTGGAGTTCACAATTTTTCTTCTTGCACAATTGCAACTTGTTAGAGACGTGAGTGTGGAGAGCAAGAACTTCCTATTGCCTGAAATTCCCTCCTGGGGATCTAATGATTGGAGAAGCAATTCAATGTTACAGTCCTCCTGGACAAATTTCTTGCGATTTCTTGGTATTAAAACCTTGCAAGACAGCACCTTAGCTGCCATTTCCCTAATTTCAGATGACTTTGCATTGAGGAACTTCATGACTCAGGCATGAACCCAGCATCCCCTTTGCTCAATTGGCTTCCTCCAAAGTCCCTTCAAACACCGTAACCACCATAACGACGCCTTCCTCAACCATAAACCTCTTAGTCTCCTCAACCCCAGCAAGACTTCTCAAACTCCACAAACAAGACCAACCAATTCAGCTCTACAATCGCCATTTCCGCACAATTTAAGCAACGCAGTCACACCACCATGAGCTGAAATAGACCAAGCATTATTACAGAGATTGTGAGCAAGTATAGTTTAGATGGCATTGATATTGACTACCAACACTACAAATCAGATCAAGATACATTTGCAGAGTGTATGGGACGGCTTCTACACTACCTCAAACAAAATGAGATTGATTGTAGCATTTACCTCTATTGCACCATATGAAGATGATTCAGTTCAGCCACACTACTTGGCTCTCTGGCGAATCTATGGGCATCTGATGGACTACGCCAACTTCCAATTTTATGTTTATCCCAAGGGAACAAACATTCCTCATCTTATGACATACTTTGAGAAACAAAGCTCCAATTATAGAGGAGGTACGATCTTTGTGAGCTTTAGCAACAGATGGGAGAGGCGGCTTATCTCCTCGAAATGGATTCTTTACAGCCTACAGCATGCTCAGGAAACAGGGTAAGCTTCACAGTATCTTCATCTGGTCAGCAGATGACTCCAAAAAGGATAATTTCCATTATAAGAAGCAATCACAAGACTTTTTACCCATGTCTGATGTGATAAATGCAAAGTAGATTTTGCGTCGAAACCCCTTAGGTGCAAAATTGTGCTAGGAAGTTTTTGAATTTACTCCTAGGTTGAAACCCTAACTATACATATGGTGATCTAATCATTGCTATAACGACCATCTGTAAAATTATGCTAATCAAGAAGGATACAAAACGTGAAAAGACAACAGAATCAAGGACAACTTTTATCAATATGAATCACTGATAAACCCTAAAGTAAAATATCCCAGAATAAACCCCCCGACAATAATGTTACAGAGAGCAAAACAAAAAACCTCCCCAGATAAAAACCCTAGTGGTCACCTTCAATTTTTCTCCTCTTTTTCTTCTTGGAACTATGTTTTTCCTCCGAATCTTCAATCCCATTTTCCTGAACAGCCACGCTTTTCCTCTTCTTCTTTTCCCTCTTCTCCTCCTCTCCTTCTATTCTTTCCCCATCTTCTCCCTCCTCGGCTTTCTCCGTCCTCTCTTTCTTATGCCTTTTCTTTTCTGTCTCACTTTCTTCACCATTTTCATTTTCCTTCACTTCTGATTCCCAAACGCCACCATTGCTCACTTCGTCATTCTCTATTCTCTCCTTCTTCTTCTTCTTCTTCTTCTTCTTCTCCTCCTCCTCCTCCTTCACTGAGACTTCATTAGCAAAATCCTCTGTTTTTGATTCTGATTCTAGTTCACTGAGGCTTCGTCTGGATTTCGAAGCTTTGAGCTCCTTGTGAAGCTGAACAAGTTCGTTGAAAGCGTCCGCGGCACGCCTGAGACAAGCAGAGACTGCATCTGAAGCCCCAGTTTCAGAAGACGCGAATTTTGACAGAGTTTTTGATGCTCTCGCGAGAGAGATTGGCTTTGACGATATCACCTTCCCTGAAATTGTCTTCATTTATGCGCTCAACATAGGAATTTTGCACAGAGAATTAGAGACAGAGACTGTTCTAGGGTTTGCCTTTCGCTCTCCCTTCCCCTCCCCCCTATTTTTTTTTTTTTCGTTGATCCAAGGGCTGGTCTCTCTCAATACACCACCTCTTGTGGCAATTATGCGGCAAATTTATGTGCTGTTCTGGGCCAACTTGGCTGCTTCATGGGGCTTTCATCCGGGCCGGTTGGTTTTCATCTAAATTTTTTTTTATAATATATAAACCGATATCTAAAATCATATTTCGACTAATTTAATTTAAAACGATCTATTTGAAGAGGCTATACTCTCAATATAGTTTTTTCATGCTTAAGTCATGAGTCAGACTCAAAAACTTGATTAAAAAATCTAATACCACATCTCACTTAACCAACTGTCTATTGATGACTTTCATCGATTATCATGCGTCATCATTCAAACCGGTTCTTAGCCCGTGCAAACGCATGGGATACTGAATTGTATTTTTTTACTATATAAATATTTATTAGATTTATCATTAACTTAATATCTAAAACTAAATAATTGTATAAATATTTTTTTATTATTTGAATGAACAAGTAAGGCCAAAAAAAGAGAGAAAAAACATATGTTTTAAAAAAAAAAGGAATAACCTAAGGATAAAAGAAAATTTGGATCCAAAAAAAGAACAAGGACTTGAACGAAAAAAATAAAAAATGTGGTCCAAAAATAAAGAAACGACCATTCGTAAGATCGAAAAAGTAAAAGGAGAAAACCTATGTTCTCAAAAAACGAAAGATTTAAGAGGGAAAAAAAAGCTGAGTTAAAAAATAAAAAGAGTAACGATTTGAATGAAATAAAAAAAGTTATGGTCCAAAAATAAATGGACAACTATCTTTGGGCCCAAAAAATAAAAGGGAAAAAAATTATATTCTAAAACGATGAAAACCTTGAAAAAAAAAACGGATCAAAAAATGTGGAAGGATTTGAATGAAAAAAAAAATTAAAGGTGGTCCCATAAAAAGGAAAAAAACCATAGTTCAAAAATAAAAAAGATCATTTTTTGGGCTAAAAAATAAAAGAGGAAAAATCTATGTTTTAAAACAACGAAAGACTTAGGGTTCAGTGGAAAAAAATAGCCAAAGAAAGTAGAAGGATATGAATGAAAAAAAAAAATGTAGTCTATAAAGACGAAGGACCCAATCTAAAAAAAGGGTTAAAAAAATGTAAAAATTTGAACGAAACAAAAAAACAAAGTATAGTCCCAAAAAGAGGAAGGATCAAAGGAAAAAAAACATACCAGGTAAAATCGAAAAAATATAAGAACTCGAATGAAAAGAAAAAAATGTGGGTCCAAAAAACATGGAACGATCAAGGAGGGACGTCCAAAAAGGAAGCTCCAGTAAGCACCAAATTATAGTCTAAAAATTAAAAAAAAAACAACTATTTTTGGGTTTAAAAATTAAGAGAGGAAAAACCTATATTCCAAAAAGACGAAAGAATTAAGTGAAAAAAACGGGTAAAAAAGTGGGAGGACTTAAACGAAAAAAAGTATGGTCCTATAAAGACAAAAGACCAAAGTGGCAAAAAAGGGTAAAAACAAAAGCGCAAAAACTTAAATGAAACAATAAAAAACAAAGTATGGTCCCAAAAAAATGAAAGAGCCAAGCGAATAAAAAAAAAGTGGTTAAAACAAAAAGTGCAAGGATTTAAATGAGAAAAAAATCGAGGATCCCAAAAAATTTGGGATGACCAAATAATGACATCCGAAAAAAAGGACGTGAATGAAAAAAAAAAAAAAGAAAAAAAAAACTGCACGAAAAAAAGAAAGGACACAAATGAAAAAAAAAGTTGTGGTAAAAATAATAGTGGAAAAAAAAGGACATGAACAAAGAAAAAAAAAGCTACATAAAAAAAAAAAAAGACATGAATGAAAAAAAAAAAAAAGAAGCTGTGATAAAAAAAATAGTGAACGACCACTTAGGGACATCCGAATTCTCATGTGAACAGTAAACGTCTTCGGCACTTTATATATAGGAGAAAGTTAATATAAGATTTAAAACTTAAAAATGAAAAAAATTATATTGGGAGAACTATTCTGTAAATAGTGGCTTCACAAATATTCGAATAAAATTAATCAGAATATATCTCTAAATATTTATCATAAACACAAAAAAAGTTAATATAGAGATTTATTTTGATTATTATACATTATAATTCAACAAAATATTATATATATTAAATGAATAAACTCTTTTTTTTATATATATAGGAGTCACAAAAATTATGAAATTATACGCGTTTATGAAAGTTTAAACACGAGATTTCGAGGAAAATACTATAGCAAGAATTATTTTCCATCAAATTGTCCCCTCGGGGTCTAAATGTATAAATTGTGTGTAATGTATGAATCATGAGTGATAAAGGAATTTTAATTATCATGACTAATAAAACAAAATTGTAATACATCTTTTCAATGTGAAATACATTTGTATTAGACATACCTATACATAAATTATTATTAATTAAATAATTTTTAGCATATGACTTGTAAAATAGATCACCTTTGTGTTACTCTGATCAAGAAATTATCAATTTTATAGTATTTTGTTATAATTTAGTAATTAACCATGATATTTAATTGTTCAAATCATATCAAAATTTATTGTTAAATAAAATCACATTATATAATAAATTGATATAATTAATAAATACTTATTAACTTTGTATTTATATTCACTATCAAAATTATTCTAATGATGTAATGATTAAACTGTCACATTTTATTAAATACTAGCAAAGTTTATCACTAAATTAGAGAAATAAATTGTTAAGAAATTAAGAAAATCATTTTTTTAATATGGGTTTATTCTAATTAATGCGTCAAAAAATGTATTAAAAATGAAAAAGAAGTGCTAGGATATTTTTTAATTAGAAATTCATACTTTTTTTTTTTGTGGATTTAGAATTGAATCTTTTTTTTAAGTAACAAAATTTTAAATTAAAAATGAACTCTTTGGAATTCTTTTGATTCCGAACACAATTTTAATAACACAATCATGGATGTAAAATAGTTGAGGAACTATAGAAATGATTTAGTTGTGATCTAGTTCTAATTATCTATGAGTTTTATTATATTGTATGTGTGAGAGCCTATGTTTATAAAACCTTAGAAAACTTTTATTCCATGCATTTACATATTTCATGACATAAATGTGTGGCTAAATTATGTGAGCATGCGTGTATGGATTGTTGTGTATGTTAGATTATATCTTGATGCTAGGGTATAGTAAACATAGGTTGATTTGTCCAAGGACCTAACTTGTCAAATAAATCAATCGGTTTATTAGATTAACAAAAGAAAGAGAAAAAAGTAATAAAATGCCAAAAGTCATGTGGTTATAACCCTAATTTGAGATTGAGTAGAAAGAGAAAAGTCGATCTTTAGAGTAAGCATTTCTTTGATTGAGAAGAACCCTAGGTTTTTCTTAAAATTTTCTGTATTTTTAGAAAATTTTCAAAATTTTATTAAAAGACTAATTTTTATGAAATAAATGCCATTTTGGGGGGGAAGGGGGAATGACGTTTTATATATAAACACTAAATTTTTTATGAAAAATGTATGTTCAAGTCTTCAATAAAAGGATGCCCCTTGTTATATTGAAACCATAGGCTCACTTCTCTCTCTACACGACTATGGTTCCGCCCCCTATCTTCGTCATCTCTCTCTCTTTCAAGCCCAGCCCGCTCGTTGCCACCTCACCAAATCAATGCTTGATAGTAGTCAAAATTCTCTCTCTCTTCTCCCCTCCGCCTTAGCAACAGTCGAGAGCCATTTACCCTTGACCACTGCCTCTTACCAATGATCGCCCCAAGTAAGAGGCACCGAAAATGAGAGGTTCTCTTGAGATACTTCTTTATCTCTCTACACAATTGATCCTCTTCTGTCATTGTGACTGTCATGATTCACCTCCCTACCACCTCTGACCGTAGTTCTCTATCCAAGAAATCGAACCCAAGGGCGAAGAGGAGTGCTCGAGATCCAAGTCTGCATGACTGTCTCTCTTCTTTTCTGTCTCCAAGCAATGATCACCTCTCTCCCCCCTCTCTCTCTCTGCATGAACATCTGCTTTGTCTCCCTCTCTTTGTTTCTCCCCTTTTGAAAATGGTTCATGATTGAAGGTCTCTAAAGAGAAATGAACTCCAAAGATCACTGGTCTCTACGATTGCCACAACAAGTTTTACTTTAAGATTTCTCAAAAATCTTTTCATTTTTGAAATACAATCTAGAAGAGGTGAATAGGTTGTTTGGTACTTTTTCGAGAATTTAAAAATTCTGTAGTTTGTGAAAAACAGAAATAAGATATAAGAGTTAAAGAAAGGCAAAGAAACAGAGCACAAGAGGTTTTTATAGTAGTTTCACTAAACTGGTATACGTCCACCAAATAGTACAACAAACTTGTTTCAAGGGTACAAGTTGAACCTTTACAATATTTTCTCTAAAAACACTATCCAATCTCTTACAGGTTGTTTCTCTCTCTAAACCCTAAATCGAGAAAACTTTCTCTGGTCTTTGAACTATAAATATGAGATGAGATGATATGATACAGAGTGAAACAAAGCTCACACAAAGAATTTATAGAAGAATAAAAAATTTACAAAAGATCATAAATACAGATTACAATGTTAAAGTTCAGAGGTTTAGGATATTCAAAATGTTCAGCTTCTCATTTCCTTCTCTTCTATATGTACTATTTATTGAGGGTCCTTGAGAGTCATTGTAATATATTCAAATTTGAATATTTTTCATTAATATTTCAACCACTACATTAAATGCTTTCAACCTTTTCATTAAATGCTTTCAACTGTTTTTGAATGTTGTTTTGCAGAGCTAATAGAAAAACTTTCTTTTGCTTTGTTACGTGAAATGATCATTAGAGCTCAATCATGTCAAGTTTGAGTGATTTCTAGTTAAATCCATTTTGCTAAAGGTGTACCAAAGTTCATGTGTCGACTGATTTAAAATGTACGTAGACCAGCTTTAAAGAGTTTATAATAAGTGTTGACAGAAATTATGATCGAGTTGGCTTATACTCAAGTTTGCCTAGATTTTGTTGACTGTTAAATACTAAGTAAGCTAATAATATGCATTGATTCAAGAGTTTAGTCTACTGAACTATACTTGAGTCGGTTGACATATATGCAAAGGTGATTTAAGGTAATTTCCAAACTATCAGTCGATTGAGTTACTCATTAAGTTAACTAATTTAAGCTAAATTTATGGAATAGTCAGTTAATTCGACAGACTCATATCCTAGTAGTAGACTTAATTTATATGTTTGTTGACTTTGTGACTGCATGTGCTTGGACTCGGTCAAATGATTTCACAAGACTGTCGACTTCTTAATCTATTTTACAAGCTGCTTATTTTGAAATATTGTCAACAATTGACTCAATCAATTGTTTTTGCTAGTTGTTTGGTATGGCTTATGAGTTAGTTGGCTGTTCCATTTAAGATATCAACTAATGCAAATGAACAATTCTATACAAGCTGACTTGATCACAGTGCTAGTCGACTTGTTCGAGCTTCCAATGAGTTTTACTGGATTTTGTACATGTTGTTTCAATTTGTCAAGGTTCAAGTGTCAAACTTAGAATTTTCTAACTTTTGGACACGCGAGTCAACTTAGTTAAAATGGGAGTTAACTAACACTTGCAGTTCATTTAGATTTTGCCTCAGTGTGTGATATAGGACCATTGGTTTTGGACAAGTCAACTTATGCATTAATCCTAAGTACAGTCTGCTTACTACATGGTGAGTCAACCGATTTTCCTTCATGAGTCGACTGTGCTTATTTATGTTTAAGTTCCAAATTTGTGAACTAATTTCTTTGAATTGTTTTGCTTATCATCAAAACCTAAATATGTCAATAGTTTTCCTTGTTCTTTCCACAATCTGACCAAAGTCCAACATTTACCCATGTGTTTTGTGTTTCAAGTATTCTAAAGCATTTCTGGGTCAGATCTAATCTGTTTGTGTGAAATGCCATAAACCCTTTTTTCGTAAGCTATGAACTGTGTAGATGAAGAACTATCCCCCCTCTTTGTCTTTGATTTCTCTATTACTATTATTGTATCTAGAATTTAGAAACATGTAGATATTGACCCATTGGTGTTGAATTTGATTTTGGTGACTATTCTTTTGATCTTAGTGGTTATGTATGTGTGTATTCTTGGATCTGCACACACAACAATTGATGTTGGCTTGAAGAGTTGATCTTTTGCATAGTTAAGGCAAGTAAATACATATTTGTATGTCTTTTTTCCTTTTAGACATCATGTTTTACTTAGGGTAACATTTCTTTTTTATTAATTGAATTACTTTTGCATGTACAATGAATTAGTATGGGATAATTGAAGCACATACATGATTGTCAGAAGGTTAGACACGTAGCTTTTATACCTCTTCCAGGCCCGTTGAGTTGAGTGCTAAGAGGTGTCTCTTTTGTTTTCCTTAACCAATGAATTAATTATGTTATGTGGTCAATGCATGAGGTACTAACGTGCAAGTTTGAATGAGAGAAAGGATTCCAACTTGAGACTGTTAGATAATAATGTGATTAATAATAAAAACCTTAAAATTTAAGCAACCATGATACTCCTCCGTGGTGAGGACATATGGTCGAGTACCTCCTGAGAATGATTTTAGCAGTTAGGAATGGATAAAAAGGTCCTCGATCTTAGTTACTCTGACTGCTACCATAGGAGTCCTTATTTACTCTTAGGTTGAGAGACATTGCTCGTGAGTTAACTTTCACAATTTGAAGGTAGGTGCACCCTCCACAATAAAGAGGTTACAGATAGCAATAATAATTGAAGAAAGGAAACAAACACTCTTAAACAAAAATAGTGAGCGCGACATCATGTTTTCCACCATTTTAAAAAAGAAAAAACAAAATTAATGTCGTGATAACATTGCTCTATGAGATTGTGACATCAATGTAACGCTCCAAAGCGTAACGTCATTGAGTTATTAACAAAACTCTAAGTCCCTTCTCAGTCTCTCTATCCGCCGCACGTCTCATTCTCTCTCAAGTAACGGAACCCTAAAAAAAACCTTTGTTCTCTTATTTGTCCGCAACATGTACAAACTCTCGGGAGCTTAGATCGTGTTGGTTTGGCATCAAAGTCTCAAGCGTTTGGCTTCAAAGTCTCGATTCATAAGTTTTTCATTCATTCTTTTTTTTTTTGCTATTTTTGCATTTATGTTGATGATCCTTTTTGATTCTTCGAATCCATGATATTGTGTTGATGCTCTGTTTTTTTTTTTTTCTCTTGTTCTCGGAATCTAGGGTTTTCTGTGAATCTTTTTTGTTCATTCTGAATTCTGTTCATGCTCTTTTTTTTTCTTTCTCTTGTTCTTCAAATCTAGGTTTCATATTATTGTTAAAAAAAACAAACAAAGTGTTTGCTCAATTCAGAAAAAAAAAATCAGAACACACACACAAAAAAAATATAACATTGTTTACAAAGAAAATTTGTGGGGCTAAAAAAATTTGTAACCATGCATGATCAAATATGGTAGGCGTATGAGATAGCTTTCACAATATAAAATTTGCAATATAAACTTTACTGGATGGTTACACATTGATGCAATGAAGAGAAATGTGTTACAAAGTTTGTATATTGCAATATCAAATTTATAAATAGAATTTGCAATATAAACTTTCTGCGACATGATAAAGTGTTATTTAATCAAATAACTAAATTCAATTATGTGGTTCCCATACTCAGTTATTAAAATTTTCAGCATTTCTCCATTAAAATTTGTAATATAGTTTACAAAGAGAGATGAATATGAAATTAGTAATTGATAGAAATTATGTTCTTTATGCTCTTATTATGCATTCTTTCAACATTTTTTATATTGTTTAAACATTAATTTTTCATTCTCAATTTATGATTACAATTGTATCTTACAATCAGCGCTAAAGTCACTAATACTATATTAGTTATTGTTGTAATTGATAGAAAAAAGGAAAATCGGTGACAACCATGTGAGATTGGTGCTTTATTGGGGGTAAAATTGGTAGGACTGAAAATGACTATCGGTGTAATCTACTATCTAAAATGGGTGTTGTGGTTGATAACACTATTCGATGGTAGGAGTTTATAAATATTTTGTACCGTAGAAGTGGGATTGATTTTAGATAACTCAAGCCGAATGTAGCAAATTGATTAGTTTCTTTCGTATTGTGTATTACTAGTGGAGAATGACGAATTCTTGTCAGAGGTGTGTCATTTCCAAAATATATTCCGAATTTGATGTTAGTTGAACTGTTCTTAGATCAATAACAAATTATGAGTGCATCTGTTAACCCACCCATGGTAGGTTGCTCAAGTTGGGGTAGAGAAAATAAGTCAGATATCTCAAGTAGCTCATCTGGGACTCAAAGTTGTCCTAACATAAGATTGATTTTGGGGGTGTAACAAATTTTGGTCTTACCACAGATGTTGAGAAGTGGGAATCTTGGAGATGAGTGGCTCTAGTATGGGACATTCATTTCATATGATGTTACCTTGACTACTTCTCATGAATCAGTTATGCCTATCACAAATTAGTATGGGGAGCCTAGTACCAGTAGGTCCTATGAAGGGCAAGAGACAAATCCTATGAAGGCCAGGAGATAGATCCTATAGAAGCATTTGTTAATGAGAAATCAGAGGGTCAAACTGATGATAAGCAGAATCATGTAGATTAAGAAGATCGGCTTAATGAAGAGGAAGATGAAGTACCATTCTTATATATTATGGGAGAAGAGATTATGATAGTTGATGAGTATAATGACTATGACCGTCCAACATGAGAAAATGATCGCACTTCAGAGTTACAAGTTGACATGATCTTCAAATTCAAAGTGAGAGTTCAACACACTATCAAGTACTGGTCCATGCGGGAGTATAGGTACTTTAAAGTATATGAGAGTAATCCAAATATATGGTTTGTGAGGTGTTTATTGTACCCTGAGAATAACTATTTGTGGCATGTTTAGGTTAGACAAAAACAGAGTATCGCCTTTAGGAAATCACAAAGTTAAATGCAAAACACATTTGTTTCCCTAGAATGTCTATGGAAGATCACCCCCAATATAGACTCTAATATGGTAGATCATTTGATCATAAGTTACATAAAAGAGAATATTGATTATAAAGTGTGAGATATGGTTGAGAATATGAGAGGGTGTGAGGTAAATCTATCACACAAATAACTTGGATAGGGTATTGAAAATCTATAGAAATGGTGTACGGTAATTGGAAGACTTCTTATATATTATTGCTTTAGTTTATGGCTGTTGTTTAGTTAAGTAATCTTGGAACTATTGTTGATTGGAGTTCAGTGAAGTACCGGGGTCTAATGATAGAGTTTTTCACTCAGTTTCTGGGTCTTCAAACTATGCATCGATATATTTAGATATTACAAGTCAGTGATTTGTATTAATGAGATATTTCAATATGGGAGATATAAGGAGAAAATTCTTATTGTTGTTGGAAATTATGCGGCTAATCACACTCTTTCTTAGTGCTTTGCTATTGTCAATGAGGAGATCCTTATGAGCTAGGTATGGTTTTTGGAGAATTTGAGAGTACACATCATTGGTGATCAACATAAAATGTGTTTGATATCAGATAAATATCTTGATATAATGCAATCCATGGAAAGGAATTGTAATCTTCAACCACCATTTGTATATCACAGATTTTGTTTGCGCCATATTGAGACTAATCTCCGTCAGCGATTTAAGAATAAGCTACTAATAGAATTAATGCATAAGGCGGAGTGTAAAGACAAACTAGAAAGTTTCAAGTCGTGATGAATCAGATCAAAGAGTTTAGTATGCCCATATATAGGTGATTGATAGAAATTCCTCTTGATAAATAGACATTGTGTTATGATGGGGGACACAGATGAGGGAAACATGACCGCTAATTGGTTAGAGTCATTTAATGATGTGTTGAAAGATGCAAGAAACTTACTAATAACTGCATATGTGTGGGAAATATTGTATTGCATGGTTTGATTAAAAAAAATCGAGATGAAGTAGCTAACAATGTGAAAGAAGACAAGATATGGCCAATATTGGTGATAAAAAAAATTGGTTAGATATTAGCAGAAATCAAAATTTCACCACTTCTTTGCATTTAATAGATTTAGAGGGAAGTATGAAGTCATAACTAAATTTCACGATGGTAGGAATGAAAACAATCATACTGTGGTTATAGATGTCCCCTCGTGTACTTGTAGAAAATATGCTATATTCAAGCTTCTTTGCTACCATATGTGGAGAGTCTGTGTGGACATGGGATATGAGTTTATAACACTTGTAGACAGATTTCGTAGTTGTCGATCAATACTACTTATCTATGGTGACGCATTCCATCCTTTTCTACATAAAGACTATTATACCCCTCCTCCTTTCTCTATGTTTGCCAGTATTTCACGCCTTAACCATCAGCTAGGTAGATCATGTAATAAGCGGATTCATAATGAAATTGATAGAAGAACTCAGCATTGAAAGACTTATGATAAATACGGGCATATTTATAACCATTGTCTAAACATGGCCCGGTCGTAAGAAAGGGCAAGATAAGGCTAAAAGTTCTATATGTCCTATACTTGTGTTATATTGTATCATCGATTTTTTTAATTATCTTGTATTTTGTACTTTCTAGAACATATTGCTTTATGTGATCATACATAGTGTCACAAGTGTTTGCTATATTGGATTGTGTAATATAAGTGTTTGCTGTGGTACAGTGTATAATTAAAATTGCAGATTCCTAACCTTATTGTTTTCAATTTAACTGGAATTTTTAAAGGATATGGATTATTTTCAGACAGATTTTACCCCAAACCCATGAGACCCTAGTGTTTTAACTTTGCAATCTATACACCGGTCTCAGACATATAGAAATCTAGTAGTGATACCCCCAGAGGTGTATCGTTTAGATCATGAGTTTTGAGTTGCTCAACCCCTTGATGTTAAGATTTAGGAGATTTTCTTACGAGTGAGTTTTTATAGTGCATATAGGTGTGAGTATATTCAGTACAATCATGCACTTATTATAGCGTTGGGAGAGAGATGAAAACAAGAGACTCACACATTAAATCATGATTTGATACAAGTAAAGAAATGATGTAAATCATGACTTCCTGACAATGAATATGTTGATACATATATTATTTCGGGTGTGAATTTAATTAAATTTCAACCAAAAAGGAGTCTTAATACAAGTAAAGAAATGATGTTGCAATTAAATGAGTTAAAAGAAGGGCAAAACGAAAAATTTGAAAATCCAGGAATTGATAAGAAAAGGACAAAAGCATGGCACGATACTATGAATGGGCATATATGAAGATTTATGAGAAAGAGAGGATAAGAAATTGCTAAAGAGGAAGTTACAAATTTATCAGATTTACAAGGGGAGTTTTCTATTCTCTTTTGTTTATTTTATTATTTCATTTCATTTTGCACATTGTGGACAATATTTGGTTTAAGTGTGGGGAGGGCATGCATTCTGATTTTTTTTCAATTTTTTTGATCTTTTAGGAAATTTTTTCTTATTTTTATTAGGAAATTTTTGGGGAAAAAACTTTAAAATTTTTAAAAAGAATCTTAAATTTCCCAGTTCTTGTGTGTTATTTGTTTTGAATTGAATTATATGAGAGATGATTGGTATTAGTGGTCATTTGGTATATGATTAATTATTTATCTTTTTATGTTTAATTTGAACGATAGGTATACAAAATTTAACACCAAATTTATCTAAGTGAGAAATTGAGACTTAAAAAGCAATTTCTTACTCTCATTTTTTTTGTTTAGTATAGATCACACATGATTTGGTCATTCTAGAACTTATTTTATTATGCATTTTGAGACCATATTTTTTATTTTCATGCACTAAAATAATTAAGATATTTAGATTTACACACTTTTAGTATTCGAAAAATACAATATCTAATATTTTATATCTTTTAGTTAATCCATTTAAATTTATATCTTTTTTTCTTAAATTACCCACATTATTTTTCCATTTGACCTATTTTTTCTAACTCTAGATTTTGAATACAAATTCACTAATATATTTATAGTTGATAGCATAACATTATGTTTTTAAGGCATTATATTTTTTCTTATATGTTGGAGTTTTATATATTTTTAGTCATTATCATGTTAACTTATAAAAAAAAAGTAATATTCGAAAAAATAATGCCAGTTGAAAAAAATAAAGGAAAAAAAAGCAAATTCGAAAGAAAAAAAAAGAAGAAGAGATGATGTTGGTTGAAAAAAAAGAGAAAAAAAAAACAAGTAGGAAAAAAAGAGCAAAATTTGATAAAAACATTTTTTTTATTATTGGATATTGTTCATTTTTTTTAATTGGAGTTTCATTATATTATTTTTTATTTTGAATAAGTGATATAGCATATTGCATTTTCATAATTAGAATACTATATATTTTAGGATTCGAAATTGTGAAATATAGAATTTTCTTTGTTTTGATATAAACAATGTCATATTTTAATATTTTAGTATTTTTAGTGAATTATTTTAAATCCAATATTTTTATATATTTATCATATCCTTAACTCTAACTCCATTACAACCAAATAAAAGATCTTTTGATTAGTATATAAATTTTTATATTTGGTTAGTAAAAATTTGATATATTAGCAAATTTATGGTAATACTATTTTATTGTATTAATTTGAGTTATATATTTACCCCTTTCATAAAATTGAATGCATTGAATAGCTGAATCTTAATTTTCCTTATTCTATTGGGTAATTCCATTGTGAATGTGGTTGAATTTTATATTGTTCTTGATTTTGAGAAGATTATAAGAGATACAATATTTGTTCTAGAACTGAATATTACGAAATATTGGTTGTCTTGATTGTAATTCTAATTTAAACATGTTAAATGTATAGTTAGGATTTTGGAAGGTTAAATTGATTTTGGAAAGAAAGAAAAAAAATTGTTTTTATTATTATTATTCTTATTTTAGGACAAGCAAATATTCAAAAATAAGAATATTTGATAACAATATTTTTATACACTTGAATTATAATATTTTAGATTTTATTTATTTATTTTAGAATTATTTTAAATCTTATTTTATGATATTACATTGATTAGTTTCATGGGTTTTGTTTTAGAAAACTTTAGACTTATTTAAAAAATTTCAGATTGAATAGATAATAGTTAGTATTTTGGACATAACTTTTTACTATGATATCTGATTGACCTGATTCTTGCGACGTTGGAAAGAAGAATTCAAGGCCTACAAATCCTATAAGAGGTACGGAAGCTAATTCAAGTCAGAAGATATCTGAAAATTGAAAACAATCTACTATATTACTGAAATTCAAGAAAGATAAGTCATTATTAAATAAGTCAACTACTTGAGTTAATTCAAAGAGATATCTTTTAAATAAAGTTGCTGATTTAGAAATCTTCAAATTCAAACATAAGGAGAAAATTTTCAAATTTTGAAAAAAAAAGAAGATAATATTTATCACAATAAGAACAAATCTCCAAATCAAATAATAACACTAAGTTTTCAAAATTCAACTCTTTAGTATTTTAGTCCTATAAATATAGCACAGCCTAGGCATGAAAATAGTATTCTTCACACATATTCTCTCTACATAGATTTTAAGGTTTTATTTTTCTTGGTTTTCTTTATTATGTCTTGCTAATTTTCTTATTTCTAGAACTCGATAGATTCTGCTCTTTAATTAATAGTCTGATTTGATTTATTTCTTTTTTTTTTAAATGTATTAGTATGATTATTATTTGATAAAATTTTATTATTGATTTTAATGTTTTAAACGTATAGGATCCTATGTTTTGATAATTTAAAATTGAATACATGTATTATCAATATAATTTCAGGATATTAGTGCAAAACGATGAAATCCATATGGGACTATAAGATTGACGGAAGATTAATTTCATGTGTTGGGATTTTTAAGGGAAACCTCTAGAATACAGATTTTTCATAGAACTTAATGTAATTCGATTTAATCAAAATTACATGACTATTGGGTTTTGGTTAATCGAATTAGGGTTTTATTGCAAGATCATTGGATAAATCTAATTTTGAAAAAATTTGTCAGTATTAACAATAACTCTTTTGTCAATAAAATTAAGAGATTTGAAAGGATTCAATCATGTGAAAGACTAAAAATAGATAAAATTGATATTTTAAAGTTTTTATAAATTATGGTTTCTTGTTAATTAAGGTTTCAATTTTATTTCTTTAATATAATTACAATTGTGATTTAGTTTGTCCAACTTAGATAGATTTATTTATACTGGATAATATAAAATATTTTCGTGAAAACGACATTTGCTCACACTATACTCAACACTCGACTAGGGTATATTTGTCTGAAATCATGATATCAAATTGTATATCAACGAGAGAGGATGGGATAAGTTGAAGTTTTATTTGGGTATTTCCAACCACTTCGATTACTATAAATTAAACTAACACTATTTTTCTTCTTCTTTTATTCAGTTTGTCTAGCAACCATATTCATATGCTGACCTGGAAGCGTTGCTTGTGTATTGTCTCATTGGATGCGATACATGTCGTGCTTCTGTCCCTCTTATATGTTTCGAGATCGTCGAGTTTCATTTTCTTAAGAGGGTTACAAAACAATTCATTTTGCAATAAAGTATTTCTTTACCTGTACAAACGAACTTAGAGTTGCACCATACTAATTGATATAGGTGAGCTCGACGAGATTGGACTAGAATACATGTAGTACCATTCTCATTGTGGGCTAATCGTGATATCATATTATCGACGAAGAGGAGTATTTTGGTGATTTCACGATGATGAATGACTATATGATATAGTATCGTTGTATTACCCGCATGTATATTGTTAGTCCTGTGTATCGTTATCAACAAAATTTTCGATCAACAACAATATAATCAGAGAATATCATAAGTCAAAAAATTTTACTATTTAATATTACTTTTTTTGTTTTCATAATATATTCTTTTTACAATTCTATCTTCTACAATATTATAATCTCGAGAACATCCAATTAGTAGCATTTGATGTCCTTACTATGGAATGGATTCTCGAATTAGCTAAATCAGAGATATGATATAGAGTATACTCTAGCTGGTTGTACATCAGCAACCTGAGGGTTACTATCGTTCCACGTCCATACAGAGGGATCCTACCGGGTCAGATGTTTCATCCACTTCTGATACTGCTGGTGACTATGACGATGCAGTGGAGATATCTATGTCATCCTCATATCCGACTTTCACTCTAACATTTACACCTAGTTCTTAGAATATTGATGATACTGCACCGAGTGAGCCTCCACGTCTTCATTTTTACTAGTGGCGTTGGGTCAGTTCCAACCGCATTTCAAGACGATGAAGGCTACACAACTATATAGTGGTTCTCTACCTCTACCTGGTAGGCCCGCTAATATGCCCACTAGACATCGGTTGTGATGAAATGCAAGACGATCTCTTTGCGAGACTTAATATAGGTTCAGTGTATTACATTTAAACTCTGTAAACTGTAATTTCAATTTATATTCATAATTTTTGGTATTTCTATCATTTTCCTCCTTATGTGGCTTCACCATTTATTTTTTCTATTGGAATTGTTGGACGAGTTGTGTTGTTTGAGAGATGTATATTGTTTTAGAGGTGTTGGAGGTTTTGGAGTTATTGTATGTCTTGAAGAAATTAGTTGAAATTGTTTTAGAGTTGTAGTCTTGGATGTGCTGTTTAGGTTGTGTATGTTGTTTTGGAGGTGTATGTTGTTTTGGACGTGTTGTTTTGATGGTGTAAAGCAATGAAATTCACACGGAAAATGATATAAGGTAAAAATATGATATAAATTCCCCTTGGTCTTAATTTTTATCGGTCATAATTGAAAGTATGGTCACTTAAAAAATATCTTACAACGATCGAAGTATATTTCAGTTGTCCAAATAATTATAGTTATTATCAATTTATTATCGAACGGATAAAATAGTAGATATTAAATAAAATAGGAAAGATAGAATAAGAATTTTAAAAATACATGAGAATAAACTTGAAAATGTTTTTAATAATTTTTGTCTCTTAGATTTTTTTTCTTTCTGTTTCCTAAAGAAGATGTAGAAATTTGACTCATCAGGGATAAAAAAATTTTGATTGCCCTTCTCATACGACAAATCAAATCATCCTTAAGTTTCTCAAAAATCTTAAATTGTATTATCCTTTGTATCTCATATTCTAAACCAAAACCTATATAAGCCTATGAATGATTCTAAATTTAGGATTGTAACAGAAGTATATAGAAGGGTGACCCAATGTATAATGGCATCGTTCACTATTAGAAAAATAGATTATATTAAAATTAATAGATAATAATTATCATTTTATTTTGTTATAATTATAAGATTTTTTAAAAAGTGAAAAATTTTTATAAAAATAAAGAGTTTTGTAAGTAGAAATCAAAATTTTAAAATAATTTAAATTTAATTCTGTTTTATAATTTTTAAATTAAAGAATCTAATCAAAATACGCTACAATTAGAACCACGGAAAATTAGAATAGAGGGAGAAAATATATTAAAAAGATAGAAAATATAAAATAAAATAATTTTAAATCACGTCATTGACAGCATCGTATCGATGCACGCCACGTGGATTTCTCCATTAACCTATGACCAACTTGGCGGTTGATCTTGTTTTCTGAAAACAAGAAATACATTTTCAGTTTCACAGAATCACATAAAATTGGTGCATTCAATCGTTGTCTCACTCACTGTTCTGTGAATTCTCATGTCGTTGAACGCTTTCAAAGAGGCCCTCAAACCCTGCAAAACCTTTCCTTCGACTACAGAATCTTCAATTTTCACCAAATCTGAATCAGACCCACCAAACCCTAGAAAACCCCCTAAATCTTCTCTGTCTCAGAAACTTCAACGTCTTGAAGATTCATTTTTATTGCCCCAGACAAAACCCCAAGAACAACACAAAGACCCACAAGTCAGAATTGGAGACAATCAATTTGATGACGATGATGATGAAGAAGAAGAAGAACAGGGAAAACTTGAGAAACCTAGGTTTGATTTTTTCCAATTTGATCACACAGGACCCTTTGAACCCCTATTGTTGTCCTCAGATGGTGAATTACCAGTAATTCAGGTTTTTCCTTTTCTTCAGATTTAAAATTGTTTTGTGTTACGTATTATATTTTAAGTAGGAACTCTGGATTTTTCTGTGATGATTATTGTGCTTGATCAGGTACGGATATGGGATTGTGTAAAGTTTTGGTTTACTTGATTAATATTCAAATAGATTAGGACTTTGTTGAGCCTTTGGAAACAAGTCTTGTTGAAAACAATGTATGTTTAGAACTAAAATAGTCAAGTAAAACAGGGTTGAAGTTGAAGCCTTAGAATACAAAACCATATGATCTGCGGCTCAACCAGGGGAAGAGAATGAGAATTTCAGTTTTTGTTTGTGCTCTTGTTTCCATGGAGATGTGAATAGCATTAAGCAAGTAGTGATCAGATGATTTGAGTGAAAAGTGACCAGCCGTAGGGGTAATAATTAAGTGCATGCTTTCTGCATGCGTCAATTCCAAAACATTTTCTATTTCACTTGCCAGTTTGTCAAACCTTATAAGAGAAATTTTTAAGCAACATAAAAGGTGATATCTGGTTTCTATTTTATCTTAGCCTCAGTGGTGGTTTATCCCTTCAGAAAGGGACGAAGTTAAACTTAATCCATAGGGGTCCTTGTGCTGGTTTTCTTGGGTTTGTTGCCACCCATGATTGAAGTTTTCCTTGAGGTGGCCGAGGGACATGTCCTGTCTTCTGAATAAAACTTACGAATTCTTAGTTGACCCATTTTATTAGGAGAATGCCGAGAAGAAATGAAAGCAATCTTACCTGACTTGTCGATTTCTATAGAGCATGGCTTCCATGGTATGCTACCTTCCCTGCCACATGATACGTGAACGGTTGGCTTAATTAGTTGCCTGAACTTCTATTTCAGGCTGAAATTTCACTTGTTTATGTTGTCCACATGTTATGTTGTCCACATGTTTTTGTATGTGGATTTATTGATAGGTGCATTAAACATACTAAAAAAGAAACAAAAGACAAACAAAACAAGGATTGATAGACAAACAAAACAATGATTGATCTTAATTTTTCTTTCAATTAAAATACTCCTTTCTACTTTTGTGTTTGCGTTTTCAATATCTTCAAACTATATTAAATATGGATTTTTTTTTTTTTTTAGTGACTTGGTTTGCAAAAGTAAAATGCTTTGAATCACACAATCCGATCACAAATAACTAAGAGGTAGATGGATCCCAGCAACTATGAATGACGGCTTATATGTCCAAGTTTGCAGAATATGCATAAATGTAAATTGTAGGGGAAAAATGCTGGAGCATGTTTACTTTATTTAGCTACATACAAGCTTTATCCAGTGTCCTTGATAACATGAAGAAGTATTATTTTCAAATCTGGCTATATTTTCTATAACCGTAGCAGTGATGGGCAGTACCTAGGAGTTCTAATTTTGCCAAGACATGACCCGGGCTTCATCAAATATGTCTTCTAAATGTTGTTCTTCACAGCATGGCAGGTTAATCCTTCTTATGCGTATATAGAGGGATTGTGCACTCGATGCATGCAAAGAGGTGATTAGATTTGAGGGAGAAAAGGGGGAGTTTTTGAAAAGTTGGATTTGAGTAGAAAACGTAGAAAATTGAACTGTGGGTGATTAATGGGTAATTAGATTTTTTTATTAATATATAATTTCTATTTTTTCCTTATATATCTCCACAATGCAAAAAAACTAAATCTCAACAAATGGTTGGATTTGAACTCGTGCCCTTTGGGGAAGAGGAATCTTAAGCATGGTGTTGACAAATGTTTTACGCTGGCTATCAACTTAAGGCTACCCTCCTCTTGTACCCACGGTTGGGACTGACAGTGTTTAGAAAAAAAAATTATGAAATGGCAATCTTGATTGATAGTTACACCAGAAAGCCTGGATTATGAAATGGTGATCTTTGATATATACCATAGACTGAGAAAGCAGGCTGTTGTAGGTAATTTGACTTCATGCAGTACGTTATCATTTTATGCCTGCTAGCAGACTTATACGTAGATGTGTGCACATCTAGTGTTAATGGAATGGTATGAGGCCTCATTATTATGTGTCTCCTCTTGATTGTACTAATTTTGTCTACAATAAGACTGCGATCTGATATGCTTTAAAGATTTTCTATGTAGGAACTTATTAATTAGCCTCATAAATTAATGATTGAATCGCTTTTGATTAGGTTCCTGCATCCATCAATTGTCGTCTTCTTGAACATCAAAGAGAGGGAGTTGGATTCTTGTATCAACTGTACAAGAACAACCATGGAGGCATTCTCGGTGATGACATGTAAGTGTATACATCTTCTCTCCACCGCACTTCTATTTAACTTCTAGTAGTCATGATAAAATTGGGTACATTTAGTTGAGGTGACATTTGGAAAGGACTTGTATGGATAAACTGTATCCCAAGGAAAATTTGATTATAATAAATAATCTACCTGTTTATACATATTTTCTTTCATTGCGATGTAAATAGCACCTGCAAAGTGTTTCTATGTCAAGAGCTTAAAATATATGATGTGTGTCCTGTCTCTGGTCTGCTCATGTATTGAGATTACAAAACAGTCAGTGCCGTTGGCTGCTGCTAATCAGTAGGAAATTGTACGTTTCCACTGGCAGAGGAAAAAGTTAGCCTTATTCTGATCCTTTCCGATCATTTACTTCTGATATAATTTCTTGTTTTGGGAGGTTACTAATATGTCGCAATCCCCAAAATGACTTGGTTGTGGTGAATCAACGTAGAGCCAACCTATTATTGTATCTATTGATAGGCCTCGTTGCTTATCTGTATGATTTTCCTTTGACAAGTAAAGTTGAGCTAGTGCATTGGATCTGCTTTTCAGGTTTAATGTAATAATATGGTATTCAGCAACTTGAAGGAGCTGAGGAATGTTGAGGGACTTTTCCAGATTTCACTTGAAGTCTCAGAAAACCATGACCAAGTATAATAGTGGAATCTCTGCCTTAAAAAGTTAAAATGTATGTGTAAGAGAAGTGCAAATACAATAAACATTTTAATGCATATAACTTGGAAGATGTTACTGGTTGTTAGTTATCTAGTCTTCCCGGTTGCCTGAAAAATTTTTCTTTAAGTAGGATTTTTTTTTTTCTTTTTTATGCAGTGGAGGACAGAATCAAATCTCTTTTTTTTCTTTGGAATTTTCTGGCACTGTTCTCTGAGACTTAAAAAATTTTAGATCCCCTTTGTTTCAATTTGAAGGTGACCCAGTGTCATATGATACATAAGAATGATCCTTCTCTTTATATGAATGAGCTAAGTCACCTTCAGAAGATTTTTCGGAGCACTGGATCTATGAAAATTGTTAATTGATGCTAACTTCTTGAAATTGGATGATACACTGATCAATTTTTCTTCATTTTTCAAGATCATGTCATCAAATTAAGTTTTTACAGTCTGTTACTGCAAGAAAATTTTTTGGCAATGCTGGTTTAACATCTGGGCGGTGTTCTGTTTCTCTTTCTTTTTTTTTTTATATTAAAAATCAGTGTGCTTTCTTCCGTCTTACGCTGAACTGATTAGATACTTCTACTTTCTTTCTCATTTGGGGCAGGGGTCTTGGAAAGACAATCCAGACAATTGCTTTCCTGGCTGCTGTATTTGGAAATGATGGAGAATCTGCTGTATCAAAGGGAAGACTTCGAGGAGAAAAGGGTCCTGTGCTGATAATCTGCCCCACTTCTGTTATTCATAATTGGGAAAATGAATTCTCTAAGTGGGCAAATTTTAATGTGGCCATTTACCATGGTGTGAATCGTGATTTAATTCTTGATAAACTATGCATAAATGGAGTTGAGATTCTCATAACGAGTTTTGACACGTATAGAATCCAAGGCAGCATTCTGTCAGAGGTTCAATGGGAGATTGTGATAGTTGATGAGGCGCATCGGCTTAAGAATGAGAAATCAAAGCTTTATCAAGCATGTTTAAATATTAATACCCGCAAACGTTTTGGGCTCACAGGAACTGTTATGCAGAACAAAATTATGGAACTATTTAACCTATTGGACTGGGTTGCACCGGGATCCTTGGGAACACGGGAACATTTCCGGGAGTTCTATGATGAACCTCTAAAGCATGGTCAGAGATCAAATGCACCGGAAAAATTCGTTCGGGTTGCTGATAAGAGAAAGATGCACCTGGTTTCAGTCCTTCAAAAATACATGTTAAGAAGAACAAAGGAGGAGACAATTGGGCATCTGATGATGGGGAAAGAAGACAACATTGTCTTTTGTGCCATGAGTGAGTTGCAAAGAAGGGTTTACAGGAGGATGTTACTGCTACCAGACATCCAATGCCTGATAAATAAGGACATGCCGTGTAGTTGTGGAAGCCCATTGACTCAAGTAGAATGTTGCAAAAGAACTGCACCCGATGGAGCTATATGGCCTAATCTGCACAGGGATAATCCTGAAGGGTGCGACTCATGTCCGTTTTGCCTTGTTCTTCCATGCCTTGTCAAGCTTCAGCAGGTTATCTAATACTCTATGCTTTGTTTGGATGGCTTTCCTTGGACATCTTAAAGCCGCAGAAATTATGTCTAGATTCAACCATATGTAAATTGAATGTGATAGTAGATATCCTTCATTTAAGTTCAGTAAAAATGAACCAAGGCTTTTGCTTCAAGGTGAAACTTGCTTGTCTTCCATTAAAAAAAGGGCTCTCGTGCATAAAGTGCTCTCTAATTTAGTGCGGGTGTAGAGGGAGGGTGGGTATATATGTACGTAGCATTCCCCATGCATTTTTGCAAAGATATTATTTCCACGCCTCAAACCCATGACCTCGAGGTCACCAAAGGAGCAACTCAATTGTTGCACCGAGATTCACCCTCTACTTGCTTGTCTTCCATTAGTTACAGAAAAACAATGTCAACTCCCTACACTTTGCACCATTCTGTGTATCATGTGCTAGAAGCTTGTGGTACCCCCATTATTGTGCTGATTTATATTTTCTGCATGCTTCTTTTCATTACTAACTCATATTTTTGGACCCTTTGCAGATAAGTAACCACCTAGAACTGATTAAACCTAATCCCAGAGATGATCCAGATAAACAACAGAAAGATGCAGAATTTGCCTCTGCTGTCTTTGGTGATGATATTGATTTGGTGGGGGGAAACACTCAGAGTGAAAGTTTTATGGACCTGAGTGATGTGAAAAATTGTGGGAAAATGAGAGCACTGGAGAAGTTAATGTTCTCTTGGGCCTCACAAGGTGACAAAATCCTTCTGTTCAGCTACTCTGTCAGGTGATGTGCCATAACTTGCACCGAGTGTCTTGTTAAGTGCTACTAATATGCTCAAACAGTTATTCTGTATTTTTTTGTTTTGGATTATCTTTTGATAACTTATGTGTCTTCACTGGCACTGGATTTGGTTTGTGGTGGGAGAAAGAACGAGTGCTTAAGTATAGCTACTTGCATATATGATATATGTTGCAAATAGCATTTAGATGGTTCTGAAGACAATTTAATCTTTGAGAAACTGTTGGAGCCCCATCTTGCCATCCAGTGCAGGACCATCTAAGATGTGTGCCCTTAAACATAACTGGATCTTCCAAAGTTTGATAAATCATAATGGTACAGGGTTTTTGTGTGCACAATTTGCAGGACTATTCTTGGTTTCAATCAACAACAAAAAACTGAGCCTTAACATCAAATTTTGAGGTCGACCATTTGAAGGACCAATATAGTGGAGAGGATAGAGAAAAAATAATAAAATAAAATAAAATAACATAAAATTAAAGTTTCCAACAATCAAAAATAGAGAATGTAAAACTAAAAAATACAAATAATGAATGAAAGAAGGTGAAAAAAAAACTATTTATAAAAACTTAAAATAATAATGATGATAACAAAAATAGTAATAAAAGAGTATTAATTCAATTAGTTCAGATTCTCCAACACTATTCATTCATATCTAAAATCATTTTTTCAATTAAATTTTTGACATTCATATCTAGATAGATAACTTACATCCATGTTTTCAACAATTTGTTCTGACATTTCACTAAATTTATTATATTCAATATCTCGGTTCTCCTAACTGATACGTTTTTGAGTTTTCGTTACACATGTCTAAATCATGTTATGTGATATTCTCTCATCTTATCCACAATTGCTAAAAAGTAGAGAACTTGAGACTTCCATATGCAAGTGACATAGCGAGTTCTCTTATCTTATCCACAATTGCTAACTTGAGACTTCCATATGCAAGTGACATAGGGAGTTTAATATATGTCATGATGTGTACTCGTCCAGACATTTGCTATACAATTGGATTGACAAGCAGATATCAGTCGAATCCTGAACCAGCTCATTGCGAGCGGTAAAGAGGATATTGAGATATCTGAAAAGCACCACTAATTATGCTTTGTGCTACCAGGGTAATGATCTACATTTGGTAGGTTACACTTATGCAAATTGGAGTGGTGACTTAGATAAAAGAAAATCCATATCGGGATATGTGTTCTTGCTAAATAACGGTGCTATATCTTGGAGTAGCAAGAAACAAAATTGCATAGCATTATCCACTATGGAGGCTGAGTTGTTGCATGTACAGCAGCTGTCCAGGAGGCTATTTAGCTTAAAAGATTCTTGAAAAATCTACGAATAGTTGCCAATGCCTCGATACCCGTAAGGATCGACTGCAATAGTCGAGCAGCAATAGACTATACAAAGGATCCAAAGCATCATGGTAGGACAAAGCATATAGACACAAAATACCATTTTATTAGGGATATTATAGCACAATAGGAAGTGATTTTACAACATATATCTATACATAAGATGGTTGCGAACCCTCTTACTAAGCCAATCCCTAGAGATGCATTCTTGTATCATGTTAACTCTAGAATTACGTAAATTGTAAATAGATGTTGTAAATATTTAAATAGTGATGTAAATATTTCATAAGACAATGTGTTGCTCGTTATTTATATATTATGCGGTATTAGCACTAATGAGTATGTCGCCAAGCATTAGGTTGACTCTCTAGTACAAGTGACCACCTCGAGCGTTGAAAGAGCGTGTTGAGATGAGATTTATTTACACTCTTGACTTATGAGCTGCTAAATAGCATTAGTAATGACTTATGAGCTGCTGAATAGCATTAGTAAAGTTAAGATGGGTGTAATATTAGAAAGGTCGTCTTAATATGAGTCAAGATAAGACCTGATTAACAGACCGAACATGATAGCTCACAATCATGTAAGCTTTGTTAAAAGCCGGATGTGAGTTTCTAATGAAGTGCTTCGGATTGCGAGCTATTGAAAACTCGGGTTAAATGCTTGTGTGATAGTATTTGAGTTAAGATCCGTATGGTGGTTTTATTAAAGGAAAAGACGTACACTCTTGTACAAGAGGCACAGAAAGTTTTTCCACCATAACATGTGTTTCATATCATATGTGCTATAGACGATCAACAAAGGAAAGTGAGTGAGTTTTTGTTAAGAAAATCTCTGCCTCCTCACTGTATGAGTTCCTTCAATGGTACCTTATGTGACTTCTGACAATATTATAAGATAATTAATAGATGTTTGCTGCTTTGATATGTTTCTTATGATCATATTTGATTCGATCTTCTGAGACGTGCTAGAAAAGTAGTTTGTTTATTATTAAGTAACATGTGGGCGGCAAGGAAGACTATTTTGATTGCACCTTTCATATGTATTCACTGGCCGATCAATTATGTTTTCTTTTTGGGAGTTGAGACATTATTGTGAATGCATGATGAAAAGTCAAGATCAAGTATGACCTTTGAGAGATTGGGTATACTTTGATGGTGTAACAAAATGAGTCTGGTGCACAACGAGACACAAAGATATTTTGTACATTTTTCTTATAGGTTGCAGCCGTTATGTTAACCCTAACAGCTACATAGCTTAAGCTCCCAAGTGCAGGTGGTGTACTTGTAGGTCACACAACCAATTTTCTTGGATGAAAACGATGATTTTGTAAAGCTGGATCTCAAGAAAATTTGAATGGGTTCGTCCCATCATGTGTGAGTGGGAGATGCTGAAAGCCCTACAGTAAAATCAATGTTTGTGGGGGCCTATGAGAGGTTGACCCGACCCGCTTCCATTTACCTTAAGTAGAACTTTTCTATTTGGCTTTGCTATCATGAAATTGGATTTCCAATTGATAACTTTCACTTAGAAAAAAGTTTTCAAATTGATTACTTTCCTTTAGGAAGAAGGTTTCAAATTGATAACTTCCTTCACCACCAACTATAAATATGTGGTTAGGAGGGAGAAGAAGGAAAAAAAAAAAAAAAAAAAACACACACACACACACACACACAAGGAGTGTGAGATAACTGAGGAGAGAGAGGGAAGACTCTTTGTTTTTTCCAAAACCATTCTCTTCTTTGTAATTTTAGCTGAAAGCTCCGTGCAAAGAAATCATCAAAAGAAATTGGATTGTGACATATGTGTGGTTTCTGACCTGTGACTCCATGTCCGACCATTAGTACATGTGATTCAATCCATTCCGATCCGAAATCCGCTGCAACAAGCAGCATCGGACAAGAGGTATCTTTTTTTATATGTTGAATTCCTTGTCTGATGCTCTTCTAAAATTACAAAACAAAGGATGGTTTTGAAAAAAACAGAGTCTTCCCTCTCTCTCAGTTCTCTTACACTCCTTGTGTGTGTGTGTGTGTGTGTGTGTGTTTTTTTTTTTTTTCCTTCTCCCTCCTAGCCACATATTTATAGGTGGTGGAGAAGAAAGTGATCAATTTGAAAACTTCTTCCTAAGTGGAAGTTATCAATTTGAAAATCTCTTCTTAAGGGGAAGTGATCAATTTGAAAGTTTCTTCCTAAGTGGAAGTTATGAATTTGAAATCCAATTTCATGATGACAAAGCCAAGTAGAAAACTTCCACTTGAGATGGATGGAAGTGGATCGGGTCGACCCATCATGGGCGCTCACAAACATTGATTTTACCGCAGGACTTCCAACATCTCCTGCTCGCACATGATGGGACGAACCCATTCAAGCTTTCTTGAGATCCAGCTCTACGAAATCATCGTTTTCATTCAAGAAAATGGGTCATAGCATGTGTGTGGTTTCCGACCTATGACTCCACGCCTGGCCATTAGTACATGTGATTCAATCAATTCCGATCCGAAATCCATTGCAACAAGCCACATCGAACGAGAGGTAGCATTTTTTTTATATATTGAATTCTTTGTCTGATGTGTCTTCCTTACATTTCTTCCCTTTGTTATTAAACCTCACAATCATAGGCATATCAAATTCCATGAATGTGAAATATATACATAAGCTTCCGCCAAGTGAGGTGGGAGTGATGAATTGGTCTCATTTTATACCCAATTCATACTTAGGACTACTATAGCAATTATAGTTGTCAAAAACTTATGATACATGTTTCTAAATGGAAGTAGTTTTGTGTGTATCTTATACCCATATCCTAAATAAAGTTTTTCACACTTGCATTTTGTGACATAATACGTATGTTTAATACATGATATATATTTCATTATACTTTTTGAAGAAAATTTTTAATTTTCATAACATTTTTCTTAGAACTCTTACCATAGTTTTTAGACTTTCTATACTATTTTGTAAGCAACTTTTACCACTTCTGACGATGGCATTTCAGCATTAGTTTTCTTGGATGCTTTTTTTTTTTGGCTACAAGGAAATGCAACTAAACGGGATCGAAGGGAGGATGGAAGTGGGGACGCTTTACCGTTTGAACTGTCCCTGAGGGACAACTTCTTGGATGCTATAGCTAAACAAAACATTCTGTTTTGGTTTTTGGATCTGCTGTGGTTTACATAAGATTATAAATTAGTAGCATATTTCAGTAGACTCTTATAGAAAAATGTGGTTAGTTATAAGAAATTTAGAGGGGGAAACAACAAATGAGCAAGGAAAACAGGAGTAATTATGCTATAAAAGTTGTTGTCTAAGTTTTATCATTACTGTAGAAGATTAGTTATTCAATTTAATGTTACTACCATATTTCTTAATCTATTCATTAAAAAAACAAAAAAGAAAAAGAAAAAACTTGTGATATAAGATCCAAGATCCAATACATTATAATTTGAAGAGTAAAAGGAAATCAATATGTACTACAATACCTGATTTGACAATTATGATAATAACCATCTTTGAAAGAATCGTGATTTAAGTAAAAACAGGCCATATGAAAATTGGACTTGGATTACAAAGCTGAAGGAGATTAGGAAGGACATAAAGGAGCGTTATACCAATTGACTTAAGAAATGAATATAAGATGGAATGTACGATGACCTGGAAAGGAGAGCAACGATTAAAATGCCAGGAAATTGCTAACAAATGCTCCCCTTCTCTTTTTAGTAAGGACAAGTAGTTCTTTTAAGGCATAAGCGGTTGAACCTTTTATTACAAGAAAATTATAGTATCTGCAACATGGATAGCATCAGAACATCTTTATTAACTTGGAAAAGCAATAAAATGATATAAAAGACTTCTTTGCCATAGTCCATCGCTTTTCTAAAGTTGGTTGGAGGGGTCCAGTGAGGGATATCCCTACTAGCTAATTGAACAAGACATTGTTCCTCTCCAATAGCATAGTCCATCTTCAACAGATAGATCTTATTGAAGATTGACACTGGACCTCATCACTTTTTGTATCTTTTACTATAAATAAGATCTGGCATATTAGGTTTGATATAGGAGTTTATGAGGCTAATATGAGTTTAGATTCACAAACTAAGAAAAGGGAGGTGATAAACATCTGGGAATAAGTGTTATTTTTGTTGAACCAGTTTCAAGAAATGGAGTTGATTGCATCTTCTTTGCTATACCTCAAGATTCTAATTATGTCAGTTCAGCATTCTAAGATTAACTTGATTCTAAATACTCTGTCCTTAAGAAAGCATTTTACAGGGTTCGTGTATACTCTGCTGCTCTTCCAATTCATGGTAACCCTATTTGTAACTTTTTTATGTTGGGTGATTCTATGTGCCCTGATCTAAGAGAACCACTAGGACATGGCAAATTGATTGTGACTTTGGTGGTTGGAATTTCTGTCTCGGTTTTTGTGTAAATTATGCTTACATCCTGTGGAAGGATCATTCTCCGAGGGAAGAAATTATGAGCCTATGACAGTTGTAATTGCTGGTGGATGTCTAGCCTGAAAAAAGGTCCCATGTCCACCCATGTTGATGGTAATGTTAGAACTGAAAAAATTAGTGAAATAAAGCTATTTGCCTTGTGGCCACTGCTGCCACTAACACATTGAAGCCAGAAGGAAAACATGGCCTGCTTTCCTTAATGTGGGTAAAGAGGTCATTACTCAGAATTATGGGCGTGCTAATCGTGTCTAGGAGGTGTCTGAGGATTACAATTTCCAACATTCCAGGAACATGTTTGAACCACTATTTTCAATTGCTGGAAAAACAAAGGATCCCCAGTGTGGCAATAGAACTATCATAAATGTTCCTTTCTACTCTCTTTTAGATATGTGAAATAGAAGCGAGATGTTATCAGTGTTGTGTTTGATTGTTTCCTAATAAAAGTTCTACACCTTTTTCAAATTAATGGAAGCAGGATGCTGGACATTCTGGAGAAATTTCTTATACGCAAAGGCTATTGCTTTTCAAGACTTGATGGTTCCACTCCAACCAGCTTACGACAGTCTCTAGTTGATGATTTCAACTCAAGTCCAAGCAAACGGGTAGGTTCTGCAGGGTGAAGCATTAACCAACAAATTTTAAATTTTGAATAAAATCCAAGTGAAGATAATTATCCATTTTTCAGGTATTCCTCATATCAACCCGAGCTGGTGGGCTAGGACTGAATCTTGTCAGTGCAAACCGAGTCGTAATATTTGATCCAAACTGGAATCCTGCTCAAGACTTGCAAGCCCAGGACCGCTCATTTCGTTTTGGGCAGAAGAGGCATGTTATGGTCTTCCGCCTTCTCGCAGCTGGTTCCATTGAGGAGTTAGTTTACTCCCGTCAGGTGTACAAGCAACAACTCTCAAACATCGCTGTGTCTGGGAAAATTGAAAAACGATATTTTGAAGGTGTCCAGGTATAGAAGTTGCAATCCCGATTGAATAAGTTCTTAGTAGATGATTGAAAATTACAAGATGCTGGGTTTATTGTTTTCTAATATTTAGGTTACTTTCAGGACTGCAAAGAATTCCAAGGCGAGCTTTTCGGAATTTGCAACTTATTTCGTGATTTATCTGACAAGCTTTTTACCAGTGAGATTATTGAATTACATGAGAAGCAAGGACAAGTACACAGAAATCCTCACGGCGTGAAACAGAATTTGACTGGGCTTGAGGCCATTTTTGTTCCTTTAAAGGAAAAAAGTGAGATGCTTTCGATAGAGCCAAAGACCAGAAAGCCAGATACTCTGCAGAATACAACACGTAAACCAATGCTTGAAGAACTAGGTATGTACTATGGTTGCATCTTTTTGTCAATAATTACGTTTTCTGCTGGGTCTTTTGTTTGAACTGTTTAGACTCCGGTTAATTTTGAGAAAAGTCAATTGTTTGGTGAGACCCCTTTTTTGGGGGTTAATGAAACACCGTGCGGTACCTTAGGTCATATCCAAGCTTGTTGCCACTAAAACTTCTAGAAATGACTTATATGCTGTTGGGCATGGCTTTGGACACAACGTGATATGACAGCAACACGTGTAAAGTTTTTAATGGTGTCGTTATGACTTTTTCATGCTGTGTTGTATTCTCTGTCCTTGTCCATGCGTCATAGACCATGGTGTCCAAGACCAAGTAAGCATTTATAACTAGTTTAGAGCAGTCTGATATAATACAATCATTAGGAGGGGAAATTCGCATGGCTTAAAGGATAGGCCCAAGATTGATAGCCTCCAAGTAGGGTTTTTTTACCTTAATAATTTTTTTAATTCAAAATTACTTAAATAGTACTTTTTTTTTTTAATTCCAAAAGTAGTGATGTCGTGCTTAGGGAGTGCAACATCACTGTTCATAACGAGTTTTTTTTTTTTTTTTTTTTTTTAAATTGATGTTTTAGTCTAAGATTGCAACACCAATGCCGCGGTCCTTTTCTGCGACATCCATGTCGTGCTCAAAAAGCACGACATCTGTCTCGTGATCAAAGGCTGCGACATCCATGTCACGATCATGAACTGCGACATCTGATCTGCACTGCATGTTGGCACCGGACTCTTGTGTCCTTAGGCTCAGCTGGCTGCTGGCAGTGCGCTAGAACCTTATTGCGCGTGGGCACGTCTTTTTCGAGCCTTGGGCAACCAATTCAAACCACAAAATAACTACAATCCAAAACAACTTCAACAAAATTTCAACCAATTCAACCGACTCAATTAACTCTAATTCTAACCATCAATTTTCAAAACAATTTCAATCAAACTCCAAAACATCAATTTTCCACACCACAAAATAACTACAATCCAAAACCAGCATGGGCAACCAAAACACTATGAAACAATTCAACCATTGCCACCACCAAACAACCCTACTCCACACCATAAAAAATCCAAAACAAATATAGACAATCAAAACACAAACACCAAAATAACAACAATCATGGCCAACCAATATACCAAAATACCAACAATCAACAAAACACCAAAATACCAACAATCAAACAACATCAACCGTGGCCACCACCACAATACCAACAATCAACAAAACACCAATAACCCACGAAATACCAAAACACCAACAATCATTGTTAACCAATACACCAAAACATCAACAACCAAGAAACCACCCAAACACTAACACAACTAGAGCACAACCAAATAACCTTATTCCAAACAACAAACATCACCTTCAAAACCAGCAACATCAAAATAACATACACTAAAACAATTTATAAACGTTGAAATCACATAAAAAAAAAGTTACAAAAATTATCATTAACAAAAAATTATGAATAGAAATTAAAATTATAATTTATAAAGTTTAAATGTAATATATATAATATGTTTAATCTACACTAAGCTTTGCAAGGAGGTTGTTTAACATTTCTTCACCGCCGATGTCTGGTGGGAATACGAGTCGGCCTACCCTCATCACTCTCTGGAAATTCAACTGCAAATGTCCCGCTATCATTTGAATATCAACGATGACGACGCCAGTAAACATTAAGTCGTGGAGGCTCATTCGGTGTAGCGTTGTCAATATCGCTAGTAACAAATGTAAATGCCAGAGTAGGAGTAAGAGTAGAATATGAAGACGACATAGGTATCTCCATATGCTCATCATAGACATCCACAATATCAGAAGTGAATGGAACTTCCGACTCAGTAGCTCTCTGTGTGGATGTCGAAGGACGGTAACCCTCATATGGCATATGTTTAAACCGCTAGAGTGTCTTCCATGTCATATCTCTAATGTAGCTAACTCGAGAATCCATTTCTTCCACAGTAAGGTAATCGGATGCTACTAAATAGATATTTTCGAGACTATAGCATGGTCAAAAAAACAAAAAAAATGTTAGAATATTAAATGCTAAAGTTCTTTTGACTTACAAGATACGTCATGTCGTCTGTTGTCAACTGAAATGCCTGCTGATGCCGATATGCAGGATAGACAATGTACATGTGGGTGATTTGATGATACCACGTCATATAATCACCTGTCGTCGTGTCCCACAATCGTAAGGATACCGCATGTAGATTGATCCAATCTCAACCAGCTTTCCCATGTCAATTAGTTCGGTGCAACTCCATGTCGGTTTGCACAGATAAAGGAATGCCCTGCTGCAAACCGAACTATCTCATAACTCTCTCAGAAAAATGAAATTCGACAATCTCGAAACAAGTAAGGGGGATCCTGGCACATCATATATTGCACCCAACGAGACAATACGTGGTCAACGCCAATGAAATTCGATGATCTCAAAACAAGTAAGGGGGACTCTGGCACATCATATATTGCACCCGACGAGACAATACGTGGTCAATGTCTCCAAGTCAGCTTACGAATATGGCATCCAAACAAATTGAAAAAAAAAAAAGTTTTAGTTTGATTTGCAATAATAGAAATGGGTGCCAATGTCGAAAATGAAATTTGCTCACCCCATCCTCCTTCATATGATTGAGTTGATCCTAATAAGCTCGAAAAACAAACTGGCCCATATGTACATAGTTACGAGGAATATCCCAATTATTTAAAAATAAAACAAAGTTAAGGGAACAAAAATTAAAAATCACATGACAAAGATAGTAAATATTACGTACAGAGATTCTCTAGGCCCACTAGGCATGTTTGGAGCAATAGGCATTAGATCAAACACTGTGGTGATTAATCATAAATATCATCACCATCTCCTATGCCTAAAGCTGGTAAGAGAAAAAATGCTTCATCTACAACATTATACTCATTGTCAGTTTCACCTTCTGACTCCTCATCAACAAATGCTTCTATAGGATCTATCTCATGCCCTTCGTAGGACTTATTGGTACTGGGATTTCCATACTCGATAGGCATAACTGATTCATGAATGAAGAGCAGTAAAGGCAACATCATCTGAAATGAATGCACAATACTGTAGCAAGTCATCTCCAAGATCTCCACTTGTCAACATCTGTGTAAGACCCAAAATTTGTCACATCTCCAAAATAAGTCATCACGTTAGGACAAGTCTCAAATGAGCTACCGAATGTCTGACTTGTTTTCTACTATAGGTGGACCAATAGGTACACTCATAATTAGTTCTTGCTAAGTGATGTCTAACTCAGAATATATTTTGAAAGTGACACCACCTCTGACAAAAATTCATTGTCCTCCATCGGTAATACACGGTACAAAAGAGACCGACCTTACCAAAGGTGATATCTACATGATACATTCAGCTTGAATTTTCTAAAATCAATTCCACTTTTGCGATACAATATATTTATAAACTCCTGTCATCGAATATTGTTATCAACCCCCATAAAGCACCAGCCTGACATGACTATCACTCATCTTCTTTTTTCTATCAATTACAACAATAACCAATGCAAAATTGGTAACTTTAGCACTAACTATGATATACAATTGCAATCCTAAATTGAGAATGCAAAAACAATGTTCGAACAGCGAATGCAAAAATAAAATTCAAAATGTTTAATGAGTTGTAAAATTGTTTATAAATCTCTTTACAAATAATTATTTTTATTCATTAAAATTGATTGCTAAAATTTAATATTATAATTTATATATCGTGTTCATTTACTAAAAAATAATGAATTTTTTTTTCAAAAATTCATTTTAATATTGCCTCCAAACCCTAAATAATTGTTAATATATAGATAATTGTTAATAAAATTCATTTTAACATATTAATAACTACATAATTGTGAATGCAGACCATGGATTTGAATGCAACAATCTGTTTTTTTTTTTTTTTTTTTGGAATGCAAACCCTAGATTCCAACAAACAAACAAAGCATAAAAGAGTATAAAAGATTCGTAGAGCATAAAAACAAACTCTAGATTTGCAAAAAATCTCTAAAATGAACAAACCCTAGATTCGAATAACCCTAGGTTCGGTTAAACATTTACAAAGAACCTTAGAGAACCTCAGTTACATTCGCAAAAAAAAAAGGTACACGAAGGAGAGGAACTAACCAATCATATAGTTGAAGCCAAATGCAAGAGATCTTGAGAGAGAATGATGATTGGAGAATGAATTTGTCGCACAATTATCTAATCTCCACAATTTTTGTTCTTGTCACCGAATGAACTTTGGAGGCCTTAGGGTGTCTGTCGGACTTTGAGAGATAATGAGAAGTGGTGAGTGAGAATGAGAAAAGAGAAGTTAGGTTAAATGTAAATAGTCCAGTGATGTCGAGGTTGTAGAGCGCGACAGTGATGTCGCGGTCTCAGAGCGCGACAGTGATGTCGTGCTCTAAAAGCACAGCATCGCCGTTTTTTGAAATAAAAAAAATAATAATAATGCTATTTAATTTTTGAATTAAAAAAACATTATTTAGGTAAAAAACCTGTCCAAGTAAACAACCGATCAACACACAAGACAGGCCATTCAGGAAAAAGGCTTTACTAGAAGTATGTTTAAAACATACTTCTTTGCCGGTGATTTTTGGCTGTAAAGGTTGTGTGGTTCAGTTGGAGAAATTAGACAATTAGTGTATAACCGCAGGGTCAATTTCCTTTTCTTTTTTTCCTTTTTTTTTTTTCTTTTGGTGGTTGGGGAGGGGACCATTAGGGTTTGGTGAGATGATGGATTTCTCTAATTCTTTCTTTCTTTTTTGATGTTCAGGCATCGTTTATGCTCATCGCAACGAAGATATCGTCAACATTGGTCCTGGAATGCGGGGTAAGAATGAGGACAGTATGCCCCAGAATAGCAATACAAGGCACCTTCCAATCGCTGAAGTCAGGAGAAAGAAATCAGCGGTTGCTGGCAAGGAAAACGTGACTATCATAACGGACCACAAGAGGGCCCAATATAGCCTCCTTGGTCAGTTCAAAGGAATGCAAGAAATTGAGTTTAGCAAGTGGATATTATCTGCCTCCCCCTCAGAACGTGAGCGAGTGCTTAGAGACTACAAAAGGAGAAAAGAGAAGCTGCCTAGTGGTTGAAGACTTACTCTGCCCATCGTGCAATGTAACATAGCATTTCTCAGTGTAAGTTGTGAGAATAAAAGAGAGAATAATGTGCATATTGTATAGTATTCTTATTTAATATTTGCTTGATAGTAAGTTCAATCCAGAGATCTTTCCATGTGATCATGAAATGCTATTAAGGTAAGAAGTTAGAACAAAACTTTGGGATGTGAAAAAAGAGACTTCATTCACAGAAATTCTCAGAACTGTTAATAACATTTGTCCTCGTTTCTATATTCGTGAGGATCCACAGCCGTAAACTGCACTCACAGCAAAAGGCAGCAACTTGAACTATCTGGCCAGAGTACCAACTTCAACCTCATCAACCGAGTAGAGTGTTGGGTAGCTCATGCTCTTGTCCAGTAATAAGACATTTCCTCATCATCTAAATAGATTGCAATGTAGCTCATGCTCGTCCAACAATGAGCCTGAAAGTTAACCAAATGGCATCGAAAGAAGCATGAATCTCCCAACATAATCAAATTTGCCTTGTGTGAAGCTGCTGCCTTTGCATCCTGAATCGGGAAACTGGCTTTGAAGGTTGAGAAGCAGAGGGCTGCAAGAACCGATATCCTCTATTAAAACATGGGTAACTAGCTACAACAAAAAATTACCATGCTACTTGCATGCAATTTGGAAAACCAGCTGATTGACCTGAGATGAACTGGTTGCTTCTACCCTTCCGTCTGGTCCAAGATTGAGAGAGTGCCCTATAATGGAACCTGTAAAAGCCTGGAAATGCAATATGGTAACATGGATAAGCACATGTATGATAGTTCCTTGTTATTGGCATGCTATTATGAAAACCATGAGATTGACCTGAGATGAACTGGTTGCTCTTTCTTTCACATTTGTTCCAACATTTGAAGGGTGCTCTACAACGGAACCTGTAAAAGCCTGGGCATGCAATATGGAGACATGGATAAGCGAATGTATGATTGTTCGATGTAATTGGGATACTATTATGAAAACCATGAGATTGAAATGAGATGAACTGGTTGCTTTTTCCCTTACATTTGTTCCCACATTGGAAGTGCGCTCTACAATGGAACCTGTAAAAGCCTGGACTTGCAATATAAAAAAAAGGGTAAGATATGTATAACTGTTGAGTAATGTGGGTATCACCTAATGGTGAAGACCTATATGAATTCCAAAACAGTATACCTCACGACTACTGGTTTCTGATTTTGGAGCTTGGACACCAACCTGTGCAGAAAAGAGTTTAACATTTTAATGGAAGCATCTCTGTTGGATGTATGTTTGCATAAACTTATTTAGGAAAAAGATAGTATAATGTATGCAAGAGTAAATGTTTACATGGGAATGCTGAACTTTAACTGAAGCATAACAACCATCCCAGACAGCCCATGGAGAAGTAGTTTATGTTCAAACCATAAACTTTCAAAAGGTAAGAAAACCATTTCATTCAAAATCTCAAATAAACAGTTATTGAGCACAAGGCATTGATAAAGACAGAACACGCAAGACAAGGCAATAATCTACAAGAAGTGGACGGTAATAACATATGCTGATTATGGTATATGGCAACCATCTACAAATCACCCCCCCCCCCAAAAAAAAAACAAAAAACAAAAAATCGCACCATCACAAGCAGGGCCAAAAGAAGGAATATAAATAAATATATATATATATATTTGGAAAACAACTACTGATAAAGGTCCAATGCACAAAAGATTATCGGAGTTTAATTAAACAAAAGAACGAAGGATAGATAATAGAAATTTCTAAAGTCGACAATATGAATGGAAATGCAGACAAATCTGGCTTCTTGGATAGTTTCAATTTATTAGACCACTTCACTTGCAGTGCAAATTCAATTAACTGGTTTCTTCTGCATCAGAAACAGCACACAATACCTCCTTTTTTGGTCTTGGCACAGGAAAGACACCCTCTTTCACTTCAGGAAGCAGCAAAGCCTTTTCTTTATGGTTTAACTCGGCTGCATTATGTCGTACAGCTTTCCCCGGCAAAGTTGCACCTGAAACAGGACGACATCATCATGGGAGTAAGTAAAGTTATTGACATGACATTGCCATCACTAGATGTGGTGTAGACGCACTTATACTTTCTCCACTACATAGTTCGTTTATAATCCCAAAGAAGGAAAAGAGGTACTTCTAAGTAAATCCTGTTGAAGATGACGATGAAGCATTTCAAGAGATGTGTGAATGGATGCCTCCCGAATATATAGTCCTAATCCGCCAACAATTTGGATAGAAAATTCAATCAAAAATCCAAGGAAAGGAAGGGAATAAAAGACCCAAAATGAAGCAAACCATGACCCAAGAAGGCTGCCCAAAATAAGCAGAAAGATAGGCAGATTTCTGGACAGAAAATGTCCAGAAATCTGCCCAGAAGCTTGGCCCAAAATTAGACCCATTCATTGCCCACCTTTGGCCCACTCAAAGGAGACTTCAAGTCCATTAAATGAATCTCCAATCAAGGCCCTAAGTGACTATATAGCAGGTCCAAAAGAAGCCCAAACAATACAGGGACAAAATGGGCAGAATTTATAACGGCTAATTTTTTGGTTTGTGTCTACCAGCTAGTTTTTCCTTTTAGGCTATAAATAAGACTCTTATATTCACTTGTAAGACATCTTGGAGCATTGTCTCCTTGTATCATTTTTAAATCTAGAAAGTCTCTCAAAACTGTGTTGTATTTTAGAACATAGTCTCTACACTATTTTTGTATATTTGATACTTCATCAAAGAAATAGAATTGTGTTTATTCACATACATCAAGCCTCTTCTTTTGTTGTTCTTCAACATCTTCAAACAAACCTTCCATCTTCCTTCAAAGTTCCAAACCATTGCTCACCAAAACCTAGCTCAACTACCAAAACTTCCGCACTTCAAATTTCAATATGATATCGGAGCGGGTTACATTTCCTTCCCTCACTTCCGAAAATTACCCTCAATGGGCTGCCATAATCCAAAGGCTCTTAAATATTTCAGATTCTTTGGAGCATATCCAAGAAGAACCTCTTGAGTCCACACACCCCAAATTTGGGCAATGGAAGAAGCAAGATGATGGCATCACTCTCAAGCTCCTCACATCAATGGATGAAGCACATCAAAGCATGGTGAGGGGCTGTTCAAATGCCAAGGCCGTGTGGGATACTTTGGAAGGTCTCTACGGCAACAAACACAACTTGGGGAGTCTTTGAACCTCAACAACAAATCTCCAAACATCAAAGAGGTGACAAAACTCTACCCCAAGCCTTCGGCGACCTCGAACTGCTATGGACAGAATTGGAGACATTGAAGCCACTAACAATGGATCTCAATATTCTTCAACAAAGAAGAAATGAAGACAAGACATTTGCCTTGCTCATTTCCTTTGGAGAGCCATTCAAAGTGGTGCGCCAAGAAATCCTAAGAAAGAAAGCTCTACCATCTTATGAGGAGGTAAGAGGAATGATCCAAAGGTCGAAACCTCTAAGAGGCTTTAGGAAGAAAGTCGACCACAAATGGAGTCCTACGGCTTCAAGGCGACGGTGGAAGAGCAACGTGCTGAAAACGTATGCACCCATTGCCAAAGACAAGGTCACATTGAAGAAAGATGTTGGGACTTACATCCAAACCTCAAGCCAAATGGAGCAAGGCCGTATCAAAGGAGGAGTGAACTACCTATTAAAGATATAAGTTCCAATCCAAATTTAAATATTTTTAAATATGTGCATTGCCATATTAAACAAACCCCTTGCATGTCTAGAGAAGGATATAAATATATTATATCATTCATTGATCATCACTCTAGATATACGTGAGTATATATGCTTAAGGAAATAGCACAAGCACATAATGCATTTAAAAAATACTATCATCTAGTTATTAAGGTGTACAATGCATCAATTCAAACACTTAGAATGGATGATAGAAATAATATATGCCCTAACTTTGAAAGTTTTTTAAAACAAAAAGACATTGAACTAGAAATCATGAGTCAAGAAAATCTCAGAATAAATGAGGAAAACATAAACACAATGGCACTATCATTATTAGATGATGCACACTTGACTCGTGAATATTGGTGTGATGCTATTAGTACCGCCACATACACATACAATCACATTCCACACTATGAATTTCATGAAAAATCTCCAATAGAAATCATTAGAAATAGCAAACCAAATCTTTTGCATCTTAGAAGATTTGGGTGTGTTTGCTACATGAATGGAGTGCGATGTATATTCTTAAGATATGGACCAAAGAAAAATGGATATATTTGTTATAATTCTAAAACTAACACGGCATACATATCGAAAGATATGAAATTTGCCCAAGATGATCTTTACTTTGCAGAATTAGGTGATAAAGCACCCTTGAGTCTGCCTATCGAAGCTCCAACTGAGGAGCAAGGGGGAACACAACAAATAAGCCATGTTCATATAGCTTGTAATGCTCAAGTCATTGTGGGGGAGCAAAAAGACAAGGCCAAAAAGAAGAAAAAGAAAAACAAGAAAAATAAGACCCGAGAACCTCAAGAAGCTCAACCTTCCATCACTATCTCTCTAAGTCACGACTCCATGGAGTTCCATTCGTCGGACTTGAGGGGGAATGTTAAAGATGACGATGAAGCATTCCAAGAGATGTATGAATGGATGCCTCCCAAATATATAACCCTAATCCGCCAACAGGATAGCAACTTCAATCACAAACCAAGGAAAGGAAGGGAAGAAAATGTTCAAAATGAAGCAACCCATGGCCCAAGAAGGCTGCCCAAATAAGCAGAAAGATAGGCAGATTTCTGGACAGAAAATGTCCAAAAATCTGCCCAGAAACTTGGCCCAAAATTAGGCCCATTCACTGCCCACCTTCGGCCCACTCAAAGGAGACTTCAAGTCCATTAAATGAAACTCCAATCAAGGCCCTAAGTGACTATATAGCAGGTCCAAAAGAAACCCAAACAATGCAGCGACAGAATGGACAGAATTTATACCGGCTAGTTTTTGTGTCTATCGGCTAATTTTTCCTTTTAGGCTATAAATAAGACTCCGATTTTCACTTGTAAGACACCTTGGAGCATTGTCTCCTTGTATCATTTTTAGAGCTAGAAAGTCTCTCAAAACTGTGTTGTATTTTAGAACATAGTCTCTACAATATTTTTGTATATTTGATACTTTATCAAAGAAATAAAATTGTGTTTATTCACATACATCAAGTCTCTTCTTTTGTTGTTCTTCAACATCTTCAAACAAACCTTCCATCTTCCTTCAAAATTCCAAACCATTACTCACCAAAACCTAGCTCAACTACCAAAGCTTCCGCACTTCAAATTTCAACAAATCCCACTACTGAGGCTTCAGATTGTGAACTCAACTTTGAAATGTCAAAGGGGAAGTTAGCCCTCCCATTATTCAGGGGATAAAGATTTTGACTTAAAAAATGTTCCCAGCCTTTTAATTTTTCACCCTCTCATCAATCAAAATAAGATGCCTACAAGTAGCATGCACTAAAAAACTCCATTTTGGATATGCCTTATATATCTGACACAGTCATCATATATAGGCCCCTTGTACTAAGAATCATTAATACGGGCTTTCTCACAGTTAACATGAAACATTAAAATGGTTCTTTTTCTCCCTAAACATCACCATCAAAAGCCCAAGTGAATGAGCTCTGCAATTAACCTAACTACAAGAAACCAAGATGATTTGCTTGATATCTTTGTTTCAACTTGTAACCTCTAAGACTGCATGCAGCCCTTGCTCCTTTTTTCCCCCGTTTTTTGGAATGAATAAGAAATATATTTTGCTCTATAATTAATTTCACATTTATTTTAGATGAAAAAATAATAATAGTATTTGAGGGGGTGCAGACAGGAAGAATGCTCAACTTCATAGTGCAATATATTAACACTGGACAACAATCACGAATAAAAACTGAAATAGCTAACCTTTGGGTGCAGGATTCCCCTTTAAAGTTCCAAGCTGCATCTACAAAGTTACATGATCGAGCATTAATGACTTCAGAAATAAAATCAATACAATGTATCAATTATCTTAAACAATTACAAGACATGGAAAAGTGGCATTTAAAAGAAACAAGATAATGATATATCTCTTACAGTTAACTGGTCAGCAACACCCTCTGCTTCATGACTTTTTCTAGAGAATGCCTTGATTGCATTTTTCTCCTTTGGCCACTGCGGGGGCTCCATTACCTGATGATCCAAATCTAAAATCAATTTGGGCACAATTTGGAACTTAAGCACAATGGGTAGCTCTTATTTGTTCCATCTCCAGCCAAAGACATAAACTAAAGATCTGTACCTCTAAATTTTTGGCATCAAGAGAATGCTGGTAATTTGAATCATTCCCGATTTCCTCATCATCAAAACACTCATCATTACTTTCAGCAGCAAGTTCCTCTCTCTCAAGTTCATCCATCCTGGACATTATCCTTGAGAATTCGTCATCACTGTCAGATACAACTTTCACGTTGTTTGCTTCAGAAAAACCAGGAGTATCTGCAACCGGCCAATCAGAAAATGTCAGGCATTGTGAGAAGATTGATATCTTATTTTGAGACTGATCTGAACATGCATCAGCTTGCCTAAGTATACAAGGTTATGCTTTTCTCTGTCTAATTTAATCAATTGAGCACATGTATCAATGTTCATTATCAGTATTAGAGACAACTAGGATGAGTATCTCAGAACAAGCTTCACAAAGTGGTTGATCCATGCCATGAGAGCATGCATCTGAAGTGCTTTAAAGACTGGAGCAAGAAAAGTACTCGTTAGTCAACATGCCTATGTAATCATTGAAGTGCAACCAAGTTCCACAAGAATTGAACTAGTTTGAAGTAGGATTAGCTTCTTCACTCTACTTTCATGAAGTAAGACCAATTTTAAGAGGAAGTCTCTAGCTTACAACTGATTTCCAGTTGACGATGATGATGCAATGACTATAAAGAGAATAGCAATTGACTCTAATGAATGGCAATTTCATGGAAGCTCAGTCTATCAAAAGAACTTGAAGCAGATCATAAGTTTAGCCAGAACATAAGATTATGTAGGGACTGATCCCTCCCTCATTCTTGAAACTACATAGTTTAGCCCTCATGACATCTATAATAACATTAGTATTGTCAATCTCAACTCAACCAAATTCAATTCACCACCACACCTTTAAGAATTAGAAACTAATCATACAATGAGAATTATAAAGTCAACAACATGAATTGCAACTTTGGAAGTTAAAGATGAATGGAAGACAGAAATGACAAAATTGAAAGTTTAATCCAAAAAACTTTCTACAGCAATCACTAATAGTCAGGTAGAACTGGGATTTGAAATCTACCAGATACAGATGCAGCTTCAGCAGAATTTTCCTCTACATATTCTTCAGTTATCTCTACAAGACCTTCCTGTACATGGTTCAAAAGAAAATGTAAATTACATTGTAAGCATTATAGATTTTTGTTTTTTTCCCCCTTTTGTATAGAAAAGTAAATAGCACTAATATGAGAATATCATTACAAGGAACAGGAAAAGAAATTCCCTTAGAGAAAGAAAAGGAAAAATACATTAAAAGAGACCCTAAAAGAATAAAGCAGAAAATAATTTTTGTCCTGTGATAGAGAGGTACGCTAAGGTTTATTTTATACCACTTTGTGTACTTTTCCAACCAAAGACACCAACATATGTTCATTTCAGTTTTTTTATAAAATAACTTTATTAGAATTGGTATCATTCTATGTTGTTCTTTCTATGTTTCCTCACCTTACTTCTCTTCAAGATATTGATAGCAAAGCAAATGCGCCAAAAGAATGAACAACAATTTCAAAGAGAAATCCTAGCCAATTGTTTTAAAAATCATAAAAAGAAAAAGAAGAACAGAAAGGTAAACAAGACTTCAATGCTATCACTGAGCTACATTATTCATGCCATGAAGTTCAGGGCCATAGAATCGACACAAAGCCAGGGTAGGAAAAAATTTTCTATGCGGGCAATTGTGTCGCTTCCCCCAACAGGATGGAAGCAGGAACTGGTAAAGCATCAAGCATCCAAAACCAGAATTTGATGCTCAAGGAAATCTTAACAAAAGAACACAACCATAATCCATGCCTAAGTCAAAGTGCTAGCATTAAATCACAATTATCTCATAAAAAACAGTTAGATCTCTCCTCCCCCCCTCCCACCATAAATTCAAACTATAACAGTCTTGATACATATGTTTCTCTCAAATATTTCACTCTCTCTTCTCCCTCAGCCTCTATTTTTCACCCAAAAATTTAAGAAAATAACCTAAAATTTCTAAAAATGAGAATAAGACTTGCAAAATCTTAGGACTGTTATCCCCAAAAAAAATGTTGAAGCACTAGACATAATGCAAGCAGATGTAGCAGTGCCAACACTCACAGAATAAAGACACTTAGACCTGACAACTTCTATCATGGCAAATTGTCTAAAGCAACATACTCATCTTCTAATTTCTGATTATAAAGTTTACTTGGCACTTGAATTGAATTTTTAGTCTACCGATAATGTTTCAAGATGACCATGCACATGCAGAGTAGTTAAATGGTGTTTTGATTAAACAATAAATGAGCCACCAGTGTTTGCCATATGCACTGGCAGCAAGAGCATGAACATTTAAGTGTTACAGAAGCAGAAACTTGAAAGTCATCAGTAACGTTCTTTTATTTTCTTTTCTTCTCTCTCTCTTTTCTTTTTTCCCCCCTCTTTTTGCCTTTTTTCAAGCTGGAAAAAGAAGTGTAGATTAGTAGAGATAGAAAAGAGTTACAATGAAATGCAAGGGAGGATAATGTGTCGTCCCATGCAACTGAATGAAAAATTACACAGAAGTGGCAATGGAGCCTAAATAAAGGTGTGCTACAACCCTGTCAAATGTCCTGCGGTACATATCCCCTAAAAGTGCCATCCATGGAGGACTAAAGAGACATGTGGAAGATATCTTATCCCACAAAAGATGAAAGGGAGAAATTGTTTCTTATAGGTCCGTCTATTCCTTTCCAACTAAGGACACTAAATGGCACCTGTGGAAGTGCATTGCTACAAAAATTTTGCATCTTAGATCATTCCATAAATTCCTGTAATCATATTATGAACGAAACATTCAAATGGGTTTATCAGGCTTTCATTTAAACTCAAGGAGTATAGCATCTTTTTTTTCCTACTTTTTCTTTTTCTTTCTTTCTTTCTTTCTTTCTTTCTTTCTTTTTTTTTTTTTTTTTTTGTAGGGCAGGGTTGACATAATAATCCCACTGGCAGCAGTGGCTCACCTGTTGGATATATGTTCATGCAAGCAAGGTTAGACACTCAAGCATGACCAAACATGCATGCCCAGACCCTGTAAGAACAAGCCTGGAGCTGTGATGGAATAGCATGGTCTCCATCCCAGTCAGATATGAAATTGCCTGGTGGTACCCAGCCCACATAAGGATGCCCAAGGCCACAACCAAGTAACCATAGGCCATTTAGCAGACTGACATACAAATATTTGGATGCCCACAGGACGATGCAAGATACATGGTCAAGTCATGTATTGCTGGCTACAGGAACATACAGGGTAGGATCACATCACAGAAACTGATGAGTATGCAACATAACTTGCAAGTATGCTACACATTATTGCTATAAACTCCAGATTACAACCAGTGTCTCTTAACTTACAAAGGGCCACTGCTCACTGCTTCTTGCAACTAAGCAAACATAAAATGTGAGCCTCTCACCAAAAAGAAAAGGTCAATATAACAACTCAAAAACAATCCTAACCAAGACCACCATTCCAAAGATAGCAGACTCAAAAATTAAATTAATATTCCAAATTGTCTGACTACGATAATTCTTTGGTGGTGACAATATTGGACCTAGAAATATATTGAGAATATGTCGTTCACCGAAACCACTTAGAGAATTCAATTCAAATATCATGTTTGCCACCACTCCATCTGAACCACGTTTACTTTTTATAAATAAGCACTCAGTAGATGACATATTTTTATAAATGAACTGCAGACTTACAGCAACTTCAGCAGCCATATCATCAAATTTTGAAGCCTCACATTTATGATTCTGCACCTCCATCTTGAGGGCGTTATAATTGGATTCCAAAGCCTTCCCTCTTCTTTTTAAGATCTCAATTGTTTGCTTGGCTGTTCTTTCAGCATGATAGCCTTCTCCTAGTAGGACCTGCAGGATGAACAAAGTGAGACTTGTTTTCTTCCTTTAATATGGATCCACAATTTCCTGCGGCATATATGCAATTGTAGCATCCAAAATGCCTTTATATTCAAATAATAAAAAAATGTAACCAACTTACTGTAATTTCTTCAACTTCTTTAAGTATCTGAATTAATCCAAGGTTTTTACATTTATGCAAGTCATTTCTAGCAAAATAAGTGCATTCCCATGTAGATGTTTTTGTGTAAATGTGCTCACATATTTATGTTACTTAGTTATCCAGAGGTCAAGTTGTCTACTACTTTTATCAAATTCATGTTGAACTTTCTTGTGCTAAAATTTCTCAATTTAGTTTACTACCCCTTTTGGATTGACAGGAAGCACAAGGTGGACGTAGGACAGAAGCATGATATAGTGGCACTTTTTTATATATTAAGTAAATGCTGTAGTATATTGCATAAAAGAATTTCAAACATGTTTGCTCTTGAGCAAGAGACTGCTACAAATATTTAAATCAACTAAAACATCCAGGCTGTAGTAATAACTGTAATACTGCTTAAGTGTCCAAAAATACCCGAGAGGACACATATTAATAGATGAAAAAATAAAGATATATATACACCACACGGTATACCAATACCTAACATGTATCAAGTGTGTGCTATGCCTGGTGGCAGAGATGGGCCAACCCTTGATTTTAGGTCTCTGTCGCTCTTAGATGATAGCTCAAGTCACAAACCCAAGTTGCCAAAACAAAATTATACAAAGGATCAGAACCAAAAGAAGCCCAAAATGCAAACCTTTGAACAAATGACTTAACAATGACATGTAATCAATAAGATCATGTTCAAAAGTCGAAAGACTTGTCAAATCCACCACTTCCTATTACCCTCCCCCTCCCCCCTTCCAAAAAGGGAAAAGATAACACAAGGAGTAAGCAAGCCAACCATTGCTTATCTCCCACTCCCACAGAGCCAATATTACTAGAAAGAATTGAACTCTATACTTTTTATTGGGGCAACCAAACAAGCTAATTAATGCATGAACTTGGGCCGTAATAAATAAACCAAAAAAAAAAATGATACTTTAAAATATCCAAACAAACATTAAGGTTTTTTTTCTGTGTTGTCCTAAACTTCTATGAATGAGCCATTTTCAAATTAACAGTTTCTCTGTGTGACTCGTCCTTAACACGCGATAAGACACCACTTAACTTAAAATAATGTAAAATTGTTTTTAACCTTACCATAGGCGAGACTCAAAACCTAGTGCTAATATTGTGTGCCATGTCGTGTGCTTCATAGGTTTGTTTTGATCACCCTCTGTAACAATTTAACAAGCCATTTTCTTCTCCTTTCCATTTTCTTTTCTCGTTTGTTTTTTCCTTTTCATTAAATGAGGCCATTCAAGAAAAATGACCTAGACAAGGATGTGAAAGCAAAGTACCCAAATTTTCACTAATACTTAAATTAGTAAAAAATTACCTTTACAAGCAATATTTTCGACAATAACAACATTCACATACTAAATTTCCGACGCAAAATTCCTCCTAAACTTCCCAATGCGACCAAAAGGGGTTTTAGTAATTCGAAGACTCACCAGAAACTCATTAGTGTGAATTAATCGCCCAGGAAAGAAGGCAGCTTTCCCAAACGGAACCTAACACAGCAAACACAACATCAAAATCAACAATTCAAAAGAAATTAAACATGAAGAGACGGAAAGAGAGAGAACCATGATATCGTGGTGGAGTTCATCGGGAAGTTTTCGGACGAGATTGATTAGATTGTTGTTGTCGGCGATGAAGTCTTTGAGTTGTTGAAGCCTTTTTTCTTCCTCGGATATGAGTTCTTGCATTTTCTGCGCCGCCCTCTGTGCTTCCTCTACTGAGAACATGCTCGCCATCGGCGTCACCGTTCCTTTCGCCATTGTTCTCTCTCTCTCTCTCTCTCTCTCTCTCTCTCTCGACTCTTCGTACCGGAGAAAGCTCAGCTCAAAATCGATTTTTGAGTACTCCGGTGTGCCACGCGTGCAACATTGGCCTTGAGCTCATGACTTGGTCTGGCGAAATTTTCTTTACAGAAGCCCTAAGAAAATTAATTTCTTTTAAGGATGGAAGTAAATTGTTCCCACCTTGTGGTCTAAGAAATTAAATTTTAGTTTATAATTTTTTGATATGAGAAAATATAGTCTTCTATTCACTTATTTTTATTAGATGAAAAGGTTCTTTTTTCCCTCACTTCACGTTCTATTTTTATGATTAAAAAAAAATATAGAGAAAATTGATTGAAAAGAAAACCATAATATAAGAGAAAAAAAGTTAATCAAGTTAACTTAGAGAGAGAACCAGATGGTTTGATCGGATCAATCTCTCTTTCTTCTCACCATATCAATGACTATATCTGTCTTTATCAATCTCTTCTATATCTGCTTTATTTTTTTTAACAGATTAGGAATTAAAAAAAAAAGATAAAGACAATCCAATATGAAAAGGAATGAAGAGAGAGAGTTGATAAATTTATAAGAGAATAGAAACAAAAACAAATGTGAGAAAAGAGAATGTTAATTAAGAAAAAGAAAATTATCTATTGATGATATAAATAAATCTCTTCTCTCTTCGTGTTTCTCACTGTCCACTCCCATTATTCATCTATTGATTGAAATTCTCTTCTTCTCTTTTTGACAAACATATAATAAAACAGATAGAGAAAAAAATATCTCTCTTTGTCGATGAAAACAGAGAGAAATCATAAAGATAATCCTTTGAGGAAAAAATTAATGATCAAAAGAAATTTTCAAAGGGTATCTATAATTGTGTGAGAAAATTTTTTTCCAATCTCTTGTAAGAATTACTTTTTATCGGACTTTGAAAAAAAAATACCAATAGCATTTGCCACGTAGCAACGAATGAATTTTCTAGATGTGACAAGTGAACAATTAATTAGTCTGTTTTTAATAAAAAAAATATTAACATTAATAAAAAAATATTAACAAATTTAAGTGATTATATAAAATAGTTGGACCTTAAAACTCAAATCTTTATTCCAAAATATGACACTTTGGCATTGATGGATAACTTTGAATATTTTGTGGTATTAGTTACCCTGTGATAGATAAAATAATATAATTTCATTAACATTACTAATATTTTGCATAATAAGAAAGTATTTAATAAATTCATCAAAACATAATATAAAATCTTTTTCTCATCCTATACTAAAACCAAATTTTAATATAATTTCAAAAACTTTTACTCCTTAATATCCATGAATTCATTACTTTAAAAATATCATTGGTATTATCACCGTGTTACTCTTGGTTGTTGTCATTGTCTCTTCACCCCTCAATTGTTAAGGCATTTTGCTATCAACAAGGCCCGCTTGTTGTTTTGTCTCTTTTGAAATATCCGGACTACACTGTCTCACTATTTTTTTGGTATTATACCAATCTATATATGGAGAGATATTTCGATTAATTAGACTTAGAGTGGTCTATTTAAAAGAGTTACCCTCCCAATATAGTCTATTTCATGTCCGATTCGTGAATCAAACTCATAATCTTGATTAAATAATTTAACATCATATTTCACACATACATATATAAAACAAGTTTTGAAAATCAAAGTATTTCGAAATTTGGATTAATGAGGTTAAACTAATGAATAATTGAAATTTTAATTGTTTTGCAAAAGCAAATAATAAAATCAGTGGAATGAATGAAAAAATTTGTAAAATCTTGTCTATGATTTAGAAGTATTTCTCTCTTATTTCTTCGTGCACAAAATCTTCCATAGAGATCAAAGACAAAGCCAAGCTATAGAACTAGGAAGCATGTGCTATCTCTAAGCATAAGCTCAATTTAAAATTTCATTTTTCTCTAAAAAAAATTAAGCCCAAATAAATAATCAATACTCGAATTTCAACTCGAAGAAAATTCTTCGACCAACATTCATGCGCACTAAGAACTCTTCTTTTTGGACACTGTATTATGTTAGGTGTAAACATGAATTATAGATCTATTCTAAACTTTTTTAGATCTTATTTGGGATTTTTGTTCTCATCGAGAAAATTGATCTTGTACTCGAATAAGGTAATAACATCATTTCTTTTTAATAATTGGATCTAACTTTTACTTAAATATAACCATATCTACATGAATGAACACTATTCAATTGTAACCAAATAATTGTATCGAACTAAGTTGAAATATGCAATATGGTTCTTTTTTTTATTATTAAATTTGATTTTAAAAGCAAAATTAATTTTGGTCAATTTGGTTCAATTTCGATTACAAAAATTTTGGTTTGGTTAATAACTGAAAATTGATTTTTACAAATTACATAGTAAAACCTAATAAAGGAAAATTGAATAACCAAATAATAAAATGATCTCAAAATAAAAAACATAACTAAAATAAGTAAAATTGAAATTGAAAAATTGAATGCTCACCTTTACTAATCCATGCTAAAATATATTCACATTCAATGTAAATCACATATATCATTTTTTTTATTATACCAATCGATATCTGAAACCATATTTTGACTAATTCAGTTTGGGGGTTGCAGTAGCCCATTAAGAAATTATCCTCCCAACGAAATCACATATATCATAGATAATATGTGTTTGACATAACTTTTTTTAATTTAAATTCGTTTAAAGTTAAAGGTTACGCCATTGCTTCAAAAAGTTATCTATTTTTCAATGAAAAATATTGGGGGAAAAAAAGAGAATCTCCTCCTTTGCTTTTCTACTATATATCTTATTTTTAATGAAAATATTTATACTCACAAAATTATCTCTAACTATCTCAAATATTACAATTTTATTTTTTTGATACTAAAGATGAAGAGAAAAAAAAAAACACAAAACCAAACAAGTCTAAGTCCTAGGGGTGGGATCACCCTAATTCTTTCCAAACCCATACAATCCTCCCAAATGAAGCGACGCAGGGACGCAGGGGGATCTCTCATTTCATGCAGCCCATTTCCATACAACTGCCCTAGCTGAGCTAAATGATCCACACACATATTTGTCTCTCTAAAAACATGTTTAACAGCTCCCACCTTCAGAATAGCCAGAAGCTCTCTACACTCCTAGATAATAAAGTAAAGGGGGTGCTCAAGACCCGGTTGAACAGTAAGCAACCCAACCAGCATTGAAGAGTCGGATTCTATTTCCAGCTAAGAGAAACCTCTTCTTTTGGCAAGGTGGAGGCCTTCTCTAAGGCCCTAAAGCTCAGCAATGAGGACCTCAGACCTCCCAATATTGATTGTGAAGCCGGTCACCCACTCTCCCAGACTGTTTCTGATAATACCTCCTGCACTAGCTTTTCTGGAAGGTTGAGAAATAGCTCCATCTGTATTAAGCTTCAAGTGACCCTCTGGAGGAAACTCCCATTTAATCCTTCTTATGTGGGGCTTCTTAGCAGAGGTAGCAGAGTTCCATAACAGAAGGGCTTGAGAGGAAAGGTTGATAGCATAGGAGGCTAGCTCCTAAGGAGACTTATTGGTCTTTTGGAAAACTTTCACACATCTAGCTTTCCATAAAGACCATGCCGTGTGAATGAAAAGAGAATTCAGAGGAATCTGATTTTGCAATCCCTTCCAACTAGCTCCTGAATAGATCCAATCACAGAGATTCTGGGTCCAGAAGACTGAGTTCCTTTCTAGCCTTGGGAAGACCAATTCCCAAGTTCTCTTTGCATGATCACAATCCCTAAGCAAATGGAGGACTGATTCTTCCTCCTCCTCACAAAGAGGACAGGAGGCATCTTCGCAAAGCTTCCTCCGATATCTTTCAACGTTTGTCATAAGTTTCTTGTGCCGGGCCAGCCGGAGGAAAGTCTCAACTCTTTCTGCACACTTGGAGCTCTAAATCCATCTCTAGTTCTGCTCCTCCTGAGAGTGCTGCTGAGCATACTAAAGCTCAAAAGCTATCTTGTAAGCAGAATTAACTGAGAAAGCACCATTGCTGGTTTCTTTCCAGACCAGCGTGTCTTTTACTTCCTGAGCCCTAGGCACCAAAATACCTTTAATCTCTTCAACCTTCTCACGAGGCAACAGGAGGTTGAGCTCTTCCTCTTTCCAATAGCCTTCGTTGGTGTTGTACTGATTGACCTTCTGGTTCATAGTTTCCTGGTGACCTCTATCATGAGTGCTCTCCATCAAAGGTTTGTTCCCCACCCAAAGATCTCTCTAGAAGTATATACTGCTGCCATCACCTAAACGCCATTTCATCCCTCTCTTGATGCACTCTCTCATCTTTAGAATTCCTCTCCAAAGGTTGGAGCCACCCACCTTATTCTAGTACTCTAGGAACTCTGTATCCTTAAGGTACTTATTTTTCATAACTTCACACCACAGTGCTTCATTTCCTGTCACAAGCTTCCATCTCAACTTAGCTAACAAAGCAATGTTGTTTATTCTAGCCTTTCTCAAGCCCAAACCTCCTTCAACCTTGGCTCTGCAAATCTCGTCCCAACGCACCAAATGGATTTTCTTCTCAGCACCCCCACTGCCCCACAAGAACTTTTTGCTCAAACTATCCAACTTGTTACAGAGATCCTTTGAAAGCCAAGCAGATTGCATAGTGTAAATAGGGATCGAAGAGATGACAGATTGGATGAGAGTTTTCCTGCCTACCAAACTTAGAAGGTTGGCCTTCCAAGCACTCAATTTCCTTCTCACCTTCTCTAGAAATTGCTGATAGAACATCTTCCCTACTCTATTATGGACCATAGGGACGCCTATATAATTACCTAAGTTATCAGTCAAAGGGAATTTGCTGGCAGCTACAAGAGAACTTTTCAAAGACCAAGGAGCCTTTAGAGAGACCTACAGCCTAGATTTGTTTGGATTGATCTGGAGACCACTCTCAGCTGAGAATTCCTTGAGACAGTTCAGGACGACACTTAGATTCAAGTGCTCAGCTTAAGCCAGGAGGATTAGGTCATCGGCGAAAAAAAGGTGGGAGAGCTTCGGGCCTCGCTTAGAAAGCTTCACAGGGTTCCATCTCCCTTTCCTCACCTTCTCTCAAATCATGTAGGCAAGTCTTTCCATGACAAGGATGAAGAGATATGGAGAGAGGGGATCGCCTTGCCGAAGACCTTTTCCTGCCTTAATGGTTGGCAGCATTTCTCCATTCCACAAGACTGAGATCTCGCCACTTGAGATAGCAAACACGATCAATTTGGTAAGGGGCAAAGGAACATTCGCATCCAAGAGGACTCTACCAAGATAACTCCAGCTCACGGTATCATATGCCTTACGAAAGTCAACTTTAAGCACCATGCTGAATTTTTTGCTCTTGGAGTTATGAATGGAATGGATGGCCTCTTGCAGAATTGCAATATTGTCTACTGTGCTTCGACCGGGGAGGAAAATGAGGAAAATGAGGTAAGAATAGCATATCATGGATACCTTTGCAACAACTTCATTTTAAATATTACAATTTTCTTCCATGATTTAAAACTATTTTTCTCTAAAAAAAATTGGCCCAAATACCTTAGATAAGGTTTCCGACAACTTCTTGTAAGGTAAAGATACCTTAAAGATAAAAAATTGGGTTCAAAAGTAATTAAAAAATAGAATGGATGCTTTAAGGCATGAATGCATTTTATGGAAATAGTTGAACGGCAAAGAAATACGTTTAGATCGGAACCATGAGGAAGAAACTATTGAAATTGATGCCACATGGTGGGAAGCTAAGACAAGGGTAAGCAAATTAGTTTATTAGGTTCTTTTTTTTAATATGAAAATTATTTAAAAGTGTGGAGGCAAATAAAAATTATGCTCACAACCACAAGGTTAAAAAAAAAATTAACTGTACATATTTTTCCACTAAAAAATGTCATTAAACTAATGAGTGGAGTTTCCAAAAACAAATAACATATTTTGCGTGATATAAAAATATTTTTATTAATTAAATAAGAAAAAATCATTATTACAATAACAATACTTCATAAATTCATTAGAATAAAATGGTGTTATAGATGATGAGTTTTACTCATACGATCGTGACTTTGATTATATTCTTGAGAGTCAAGAAAAAATAATAGAAAATTTTATTTGTCCACCGACAAAAAATATATGATAGTCGGTAACCAAGTGATTTATGAAAAATAAGAATTGTTAATTTACTTTTTTTTTTGTCATTTATGAAGTTTTTAAAAAGTATAAACTTTAAATTTTTTGAAATAGAGTTTACTTACAAAGTTATTTTTAATAAAATTATCAAATAATTTATTTATTAAATTTTAAAATCCTTAATTTTTATATTAAATAAGAATTTTTAAGAGAAAAAAATTAGATAAAATGTGCTCATGAATTAAAAAAATGCTTGTACGCCACCTCAGATCAATTTTATCTTCTCCGTCAGGGTTTTTATCAAATTAACATTAAAAACAAATTTAACTAAGATTCTTTTTATTTTCGTTCCTAAAATGACGATTTCGTACTCACAGAGTACGAAATCAAAATTTTTTTATTATTTTATTTTTTTTATGAATTTATTTTTTTTGTTTTGGTAAAATAATGTTTCGCACTTCACGAGCGCGAAACATGCGGGCTATATGCCCACTTTAGAACCACGTTTTCATTTTCTTGTTCTGCCTTCTCCGCCTTCATTCTGCCTTCTCCACCTTCTGTCTTCTGCTCTCTTGCACTGCACGCAAAGCACCTTCTGACTTCTGCTCTCCTGCACTGCACGCAAAGCACCTTCTGCCTTATGCTCTCTTGCAATCCTGCACTGCACGTGAACTCCGACTGCATGCACGAAGGGTTTTGATTGCTCTTCTCCAATAGCTAAAAGATCATCTGTGGAAGGTAAACTTCGTTGTCTTTATACATACGAAATTAGGTTTTTAAAATTTAAGGATTTCCTTGTTGAATTCTTGATGTTTTGGGGTTTCATTTAATTTATATTGTATGGTCGAATGTCTCCTGAAATTATAGTATTAGGATTAGAGTTTTTAAAATGAAATTAGGGTTTTAAATTTGAAATTAAGGCTTTAAAATTGAAATTAGAGTTTTTAAATTAAGATTATGGTTTTGAAATTGAAATTAAGGTTTTTAAAATGAAATTAGGGTTTTAAATTTGTAAGTAAGAATTTGAAATTGAAATTAGCGTTTTCTACTTGAATTTAGGATTTTTCAAATTAGCGTTTGAAAATTGTAAATAGGGTATTGAAATTAGAGTTTTAAATTTGAAATTAAGGTTTGAAAAATGAGATATTGGTTGATATATATCGTTGAGTCGTGTTTTTGTATTATTTGTATTATTTGAAAAATTCTTTGATCTTGTTTATCTAATATCATTAATGTTGTTGTCGGTTTATAATGATATTTTGTTATTGTCGTAGATAAAAAAAGAAAAAATGAGTGATGACCGTGTGAGATTGGTATTTTATTGGGGTGGTATAATTGGTGTGATTGAAATTGAGTATCGATATAGTATCGGTCAAAAAATAAGTATTGTGGTTGATAGCAGAATTAGATGGCAATAGTTTACTAAAATCTTGTATCGCAAAAGTGAGTTTGATTGTAAACAATTCAAACTGAACGTTACATATAGATATCCTCTCTGGTCTAGACAATCTTTCTCTTATTGTGTATTACCCGTAGAGAATGATGACCTTTTGTTTGAGGTATTATCACTTCTGAAATATATCGGGAGTTTGATTGCAGTTGAATTATTTTTAGAATCAGAAGAAATTGTGTCTCCACGTGTTGACCCACCCGTAGTAGGTTGCTCAAGTTGGGGTAGAGAGAATGTGGAAGACATTTTGGTTGCTCTACGACCATAGAAAATATTACGGAAGTGATGGGTGAGGTTATGAGAGAAATATTAGTTATTACATAGAGCTATTAAGTAGTGGACATATTGGAAATGATTGGTTACAGTATGATGCATTTCTTTCAGATAATATTGTTTTAGGGGCTAGTACGAGTAGACCCTACGAGGGGCATACAGTAAATGCATTTGTTGTTGAGGAATTGGAGAGTGAAAGTGATGATGAGTAGAATATTATTAATGAAGAAGATGAAACTGTTGAAGAGGAAGAAAATCGGGTTGTTGAACCGGAAGATGAGATACCATACTTATACAATATGGAGGAAGGGGTCATGATGGTTGATGAGTATAATGACTATGATCATCCAACGTGGGATAATGATCAGATATCGAAATTAAAAGTTGAGATGGTCTTTGTTTCGAAAGAGTAAATTCAACAGGCTGTTAAGTGTTTGTCGATGCGAGAGAACAGGTACTTTAAAGTTCATGAGAGTTGTCAAAACATATAGTTTGTAAGGTATTCTTTGTATCATGAGAATAATTGTTTGTGACATGTTCGGACTACATTAAAGAAGAGTTATCAGTTTTGGGAAATTACTAGATTCTAAGGGAAATACACGTGTTTCCCTCAATTGCCTTCTGGGGATCATCCGAATGTGGATTCAAATATGGTGGGTCGTATAATTAAAAGTTATATAAAAGAAAATATTGATTACAAAGTGTGTGACGTGATTGAGGATATGAGAATGTACGGAGTAAATTTATCTTACAAAAAAGGTTGGACGGGGTGTCGAAAATCTATTGAAATGGTGTATGGTAATTGGGAGACTTCTTACACATTGTTACCACAGTTTATTAATACTGTGCAGATAAGTAATTCTGAAACAGTTGTTGATTTGGGGTTTATAGAATTTTCGGGGGCTAATGAGATGGTCTTTCACTCGGTTTACTGGGCCTTCAAGCCATACATTGAAGCATTTATACATTGTAAACCGGTTATTAGTATTGACGGCACATTTCAATACGGGAGATATAAGGAGAAAATTTGAATTGTGGTTGGAACCGATACAGCTAATCACATTATTCCTTTGTGTTTTGCTATTGTCGATAAAGAGACAATTGTTAGTTCGGATTGGTTTTTGGAGAACTTGAAAGTGCACATTATTAGTAATCGGTAAGCAGTCTGATTGATATTAAATAGAGTGCTCGATATAACGCGAGCTATAGAGCGAAATACTAATTTCCAACCACCACTTATCTACCACTGACTCTGTTTGCGTCATGTGGAGGTTAATTTTAACCAGCGATTCAAGAATAAACCACTAATGGAGTTGATGCATAAGATCGCCGAGCAAAAACATATCCGAAAATTTTATGCAGTGATGCGAGCAGACTTATAGGTGGTTGATGGAGATTCCACTCGATAAATGAACTTTGTATTTTGATGGTGGGCATAGACGAGGCAACATGACGACCAATCGATTGGAATCATTTAATGGATTGCTTAAGGGTGCAAGGAAGCTGCCAATAACTACATGTATGTGAGCAACATTGTATCACATGGTTCGAATCTTTAATAAGAATCGAGAACAAGCAGCCAATAATATAAGAGACAGCAATATGTGGCTAACAAATGTTATGAAAAAATTGATGAGAATTGAGGACAAAGCCAAATTCTATCGCGTTATTGCGCTTGATAAATACATGGGTGAATATGAGGTAATCACAGGATATCATGGTGGAAGGGGCGGAAACAACCACACGGTACTGTTACATGTCCCATCATGTACATGTGGAAAATATACAATATTTAAACTTCCTTACTCGCATATATGGAGAGTTTGTGCGGACGTGGGTCAAGAGTTTAAAACTTTTATAAATAACCTCCATAGTTGTCAATCTTTAGAGCTAACATACCGTGGGAGATTTCATCCTCTTTCAAACAAGAACTACTAATCCCCTGCTTCTTTTAATTTGGCACACAATATCTCACGGCTTAATAACTAATCAGGTAGATCTCGAAATACGGGGATACACAACGAAATGGATAGAAGAAGAACTTAGCGTTGTAAGGTATGTGGAGAATACGGTTATAATCATTATCATTGCCCGAATATAACTCGTTTACAAGTAAGGACTAGACAAAGTTGATGAGGTTGACATAATTACATTATTGTTTTCATATTATGGATGTTAAACATTTTCATAAGTTATGATTTAACGTGTACATTTTTTACTTGGTTCGCTTACTTATTAATTGTATTCTTCCATAATTTTGTTGTCATTTTAGGTATGGACTACATTGATTCGGACTTCACTCCAGGACCTTGAGACCCTAGTGTGTTGACCTTATAGGCCACACATCGGTCTCAGTCTATCTGGGAGACCGACAGTGATATCCCACTAGAGGTGTGACGTTCGGATCGTCGGTTTTGGACCCTTGACCTCTTGATATTAGGATACAGGAGATTTTATTGCATGTTGGATTTTACGGCTTGTATAGATGTGGTCACATTACTTATGATTATACTCTTATTATTGCATTTGTAAAGTAGTGGAGATAGGAGACCCATACTTTTTACTTGCTCATAAGGGAGGCCACGATTACATTACATGATATTTCTATCCTGCTCGAGTTACCTATCATAGAGATGCAGTTATTGAAGTAAATTACTCTCGTTCTATTGTTGAGTGGCAAGACGTTTGTCGTAGACTACTTTGTTTCTATCCTGCACCTAAGAACTTTTTTGGTGATCGTCTTAAGACTCGGGCTATCTCAGATTTTCTTCGTTAGCATCCTCTATAGCCTGGCTCAGATGCGACAGTAGTGCATTTCCATGCACACTGTCGTATTATGCAGTTGTTGGGTACTATTTTTGGGGATCAGTCGGGATCGAGGGTTAAAATTTGTTATTTGGAGTTTCTACGAGATCTAGACTGCACGGGACAATACAGTTGGGGTAGTACTGTATTGGCGATGGTTTACATAGTCATGTGTCGGGCTTGCGTTGATGGCATTAGACAGATCTGTGGTCTAATTTTTCTTATCTAGATATTTGTTTTCGTATGCATTTTTTATTTCTTGATTAACGATAATTGGTATCAATATTAGATAACATTTTCCATATATTTTTGGTTTATCAGCTTTGGGCATGGGAGAGAGTGCTCATGCTTACCCCCATTAGGCGTCACCATATTGATTCGATGCCTTCTACTTCTCACCTACCCATAAGGCCTAGAGGATCACTGAACGTATTTTTCATATATTTTATTTGTATTTCATCCATATTCTTTTTATTTTGTTATATTTAATGTTGACATTGTTTTATTTGTAAATAGTTGAGATGTTTTTCGTAGTTGGGTTCATACAGGGCAGTTCGTTTTTAGAACGTAAGAGACCAACTCGATCATATGGGAGATATAGGCGTGAGTAAAAATTTCTTTTATTTATATTCGTTTCGATATCTATACTTTTTACTAACACATTATTTTAATTTGTAGTTTGTTTGGATACCCTATTCCCAGGTCAACTTAATGACATTGCTCTCGTATTGTCTCATCAGTAGCGATATATGGCGAGCCAAGGTTCTCTTGATTTGTTTTGAGATCGTTGAGCTTCATTACCTCCAAAGGGTAATGAAACAGTTCGGACTCTTGCAGCGTGTTCCTTTACCTGTATCTATGGATCGGGAGTTGCACCGGATTGATCGACGCATGAGGCAGGGACACAATTGAGCGCGAACACATACCGTACACTTGCAAGTCTGGGAAAACCGTATGTACCATATTACAGAAGGCGATGACACTTTCGGTTAGCCAAGAACCATGCCTGAATATATGCGGTGGTAACGATCACCCATTTATATATTGTGTGTCATGCCCATCGTTATCAGCAGGGATACCGATCCACAGCGATACAAATGGAGTATCTCATAAGTCAATATATGTTTATCATTTTTTTTGGGTTTCATAGTTTATGTAATGTTTTCTTTTTTTCTATTATTTGCAGTGCTATGAGTTGGAAAACATACACTTAGTGGCCTCGGATATACTTGCTGAGGAAGGAGTGGATCCAAAATTTGCAGAGTTTAGAGATGCGTCATAGTATGCCCTACAGTTTGTCGATCATGTGCCATTTGACGAGAACCGTCCTTCGACATTCGCACACAGACCTGCTACACGTATGGATATACTTTCGACCTCAGGTGCTGTGGATGATTATGATGATGTGACGGAACTGTTGCCATCATCTTCCTACTCGATTCCATCTCCGCTCTGGTTTGTATAGAGGATGTCGATGAGCCTCCATGACTTAGTGTTTACGAGCGGAGATGTCGGGGTCCTCGACAGTCAATTGATATTCCTCCTTGATATTCAATTGATATTCCTTCTCTGGTTGCCTTTCCTAAGATTGATGAGGGTGCACCTTTATACAATATACCTCCACCTGCACCTGGTAGACCAGCTCGTATACCTGTGAGACGTCAACCACGTCGACATGCTGGACAACCTTCTTGCGGCACTTATAGTACATTTCCCATTTCATATGTATGATTTCAAATCTATAATATTGATTCCATTAGTTTATAAAACCATTTTCGTTACTTTCTTGTTCTTGGTTGTGAAATTAGTTGTATGATATTTGGTATTGTTTCATAGTGTTTTTCTATTACTGTCGAGTATGCATGATGGTATTTACAGTACCAGTTTTATAGTGTTTTAAGTACAGTGGTCATGTTTAGAGTCCTGTAGTGGGTGTTTCTAGTGGAGTATGCGTGTTGGAGTTGATATTATGTTTTCCTTCCTAATGAGCACTGCGGGGGCAGTGCGCATAGGTCGTACATGTTGTGGCAAGGGACGTGGTGCTCGCGCCTTGCACGTGCAATGCACTACGCATGTATACGCATTGCATAGGTATCGCTTGTAACTCGCACAGGTTATCGCATGTATGCCATGCACGTGCCTGCGCCATGCACGTGCTGTGACATCTGCACCCCACACGTTACACACAAGGCATGCATGCACACATAGGCATCGCTCGTGAATTGCATAATGTATACGTGTTGTTGCATCTTCACCCTACACGCTGCGCACAAGGCATGCATGCGCACTGCATAGACATAGCTCATAACTCGTACTGTGACATGGGATATATGGGTCGGTTTGCTTGAGAGGGGGCGGTTGATTTCGAGCTCCTGGAGCACGACACCGAAACACACCGATTTCGATCTTCAGGAGCACGAAACCAAATATTCCCAAAAAAATTTGTAAAATAAATTTGATTTCGCACTCTATGAGTGAAATCGTCATTTTAGAAAAGAAAAAAAATTTAATTAAATATATTTTTTTAAACGTTAACCCATTCTCCATCCATCTACGATCCAAAATCGAAGCAAAATTTCTCTGCTTCGTGCGGTTGGGGGAAAAATAAAAAGGGGGAAAAATAAAAAAGAGAAAAACATAAACAATAAATAATATAGCCCAAACGTCGAGTTTTCATTGGACCGTGATCATCATTTACATCATCCCCCGTCACTCTATCCTTTTACAATTTGATCCACCCGGGAGAGCATCAACGCCATGTCAACATGTCGACCGCAACGTACACTACTCTTCCACCTAGAGAGAGAGAGAGAGAGAACTTTAAAAAGAAAAAATTATCGATTAATTTTAGTGAATTCTAGGGCTTCCGGTTTAAAATTAGTTTGTTAGTTTCTGAATCAGTAGTTGTTGACTAATCAATTTTCGTCTTTCAACTTGGTTGAATGTGTTGACTAATCTTGAAGCAACTTCTTCTTGAATTCTTCTTTATAGAATCCATTCGATTTTGCCGTGGTTGGGTTCATCGGGATCGTCAGAAGTTGAGATATTTGTGAATGGAAAGTTTGAGTTTAGATATGTCTTCATCATCGATGAGATTAAGATTAGTTCTTCGGATTTTTTTGGGGTTTTGGTTTTGGTTTCGTCTTTTTGAAGCCGGTGGATGGTCTCAGACCTTTGAGAGAAAGGTCTCGTTCATGCGGTGATGAGGTTAGTTCTGTTGAATTTTAGTCCATTTTTAACTTAATCTTAGATCGTGCCAGTTTTTATTGATAATTCATTCTTAATGTCAGTCTGAATTTTATTGTTACTATGGAGGAATTTGCTGGTTCACTCCGTTCTCTATTTGATTTGTCAAGGAAGCTGAGTTAGTGACTTCAGTTTTAGGATCAACATTAATATTATCAAAATGGAAATGCTTGTTGATTACAGTCACATTATGGGAGGAGCTACTTACTAATTTTGCTCTTATTTTCATTTTGGGATGCCATTTGTGTCCCTTCCCTGAGGGTCTGACTGTGAGTTGGAATTTACCAAAATAGTAATCTCTGCAAAGTTTTTGGACTATTTATTGATAATTCATTCTAAATGTGAATCTCAATGTTTCCGGGACAAGGATTACGGCCCCATGATTACTAACATCTCTCTCTCTCTCTCTCTCTCTCTCTCTCTCTCTCTCTCTCTCAATATATATATATATATATATATTAGAGGTACAAAGAATGTACTACATCTATTTTTTGTTAGCGAGTCAATATTCAAGGGTACATATGAACCTCATTAATCCATTTCCATTTTGGCTGTTAGACTTTACTATGGCAACAGTCTGTGCAGTAAGTCGTGCTTAAAAATAGGTTATACTAGATGTACTTGATCCTTTATTAGAGTGAAAAAGTGAATGACAAGTTTATTCTTAATCTCAATTATTAAATTTTTATTTTCTCACCCTACTACCAGAACTCACCATCTGTGCAGAGATTGGTAAGGGTTGTATCTAAGAGGGATATTACATGGCTACAATCAACTGTATCAGGGTACCTTCTCCTCACAACCAGCCAAAAATGGGTGGCAATATCATAATCAGGATAATAGAACAAAGAGTTTTAGATCTGGATGTAAATCTATTGTCCAAATGGAGAGGCCTTGGGATTTCTCTAAAGTAAAAAAAATTATTGTAAATGAAGAAATCCTGCAGATTAGTATCCTTGGTGTAAATTGACAAATTTTAAAAAGTTTGCTTGACTTAATAACTCTTCCTTATCCAGGCTTGGGGTAATAATGCTTGAGTTGATTCTATGTTGCATCGACACTTTGTGTTCAGATAAAGTTCTTAGACACGGTGGAACTTATAATAGTGTTTTTTTTTTCTTTTTATTATTCTTCAACATTCACCACCTTTGTTTGCCTGTTGTTTGGGTCCGTGTCTATTCTTAGTAGGTTCATAGTGAGATGCAGTCCCCATTATTATGAGATTTATCATAGTAATTGTTCTGTGGTCTTTGTGGAGCAGTGATTGCAACTTTGATGCGCTATGAGTGCTTAAGCGTCGGTAGTTTTTATTGGCTATAAATAGCTAGCACCAAGACTGTTGACCTAATGATTATCCTGGACCTGTTGTGAATTCTGATTAAAGGATCTCAGCCCAGATGATTGGATCTTGCTTAGTAGTATTAAAACCATTAACCAATAACGTAATGGCTGGCCACTCTATTATTGATGTAATAGTGAACAATCGAAGATTAGATCTCATACTTGTGAGTTCCAGCTCTCAACTACTGATCAAGATGAGGTCCAAGATTTCTTCTTAACACCTGCGACTACTTTTATTATCTCCAGTCGATGCCTCATCTGATGGAAATCTCAAAGTGGATCACTTCATTTTACGGCATCCATATCCCATTTTCATGTAAACAATATCATTTTGGTGTCATTGGAATAATAGGTGTTATTTGGTGTCTATTCCTGTGCATGGAATGCTATTAATGGGTAGCTTAGAGTGGTTTGCTTGATCTATTTTTATGTATGCATGCACGCATGCATAAATACGTAATACACGTATTGTATTTTCCTATTTTATGGTTATAGAGTCTTTAGAACTTAATTGCGATGCTTTCATTGCATTTGGCAGTGGCTATTCGTTAGTAATGCTTAAAATGCATTTTACACACGTATTGTATTTTCCTATTTTACGGTTATAGAGTCTTTAGAACTTAATTGTGATGCTTACATTGCATTTGGCAGTGGCTATTTGTTAGTAATGCTCAAAATGCATTTTACACAGTCATTGCATTTGGCAGTGGCAATTTGTTAGTAATGCTTAAAATGCATTTTACACGCGTATTGTATTTTCCTATTTTACGGTTATAGAGTCTTTAGAACTTAATTGTGATGCTTACATTGCATTTGGCAGTGGCTATTTGTTAGTAATGCTTAAAATGCATTTTGTGTTGCAGTGGCTTTTTGTTAGAAAAGACAGGAGTAATGTGAGCCAATTAGCTCCTTGGAACATTACAGGAACTTACAAAGGTTTGTGAGTTAGATATATCTGCATCTGATTGTTTATTCTGTTCATGATCTCTTGCACAGGACAATGCATGTTGCCATTTCATTCCTTGTGTTACTTGTCACAAAGAGAAAAAAATTAGCTCCTTCGTTGTTTTTGACCTTGTTTGATAATATGGATCATTTTGTTGTTGTGAATATCTTCCTCTAAGAACTGTGTGGACAGCTTGGACACACCATTTTCCCTCAAAGGCATAAAAAAGAGAAACAGAGATGCAATATGGGGAATTCATTTGATATAATGAACATTTGGAATGCATAACTTCTTATGTCATCCTCTAGGATGCCCTTATTGCCTGTTGTTACACACACTAGTGGATACACCTCTTTCTTTCTTCTTTTTGGCCTTTCAATAGAAAAAGCAAATTATTAGAAGGGATAGAAGGAATATGGACAAAAGAATGAAACTGATGACAAAATTATAGCAAAAGATCTTTCCGATCTCTTTGACAACTTCAAGACCTAGTCAATCAGAAAGTTTTCTTGGTTGCACATCACAAAAACGCACAGGAAACAACCATATTTCATAAATGGAGAGAAGGAAAGAAATGATCCATGAAGATTTATGCATATCTTTCCAACCAAATGTGCTAAAAAACTGAAAAAAAGAAGTTTACATCTTTGTAAGGTTTCGAATTTCATATTTCTTCTGAAAGCTATGGATGTATTCATAAGAAAAGTGTACACATATGGTGGGCAAAGTATTGCTTTTCCCATACTCCACATAGTCCAAGAAATGGGTCAAGATATCCCTGGTTTTACTACAATGTAAGCATGTCAAACAAATATTCTGAGAAATAAGGTACCATTTCCTGCAGAGAGCATTTGTGTTGACACTATTAAGAAGCGTGGACTGGATTGAGGCGGTGGAAGTATTGTGCTGAGTTTGATAAGCCAAAACGTTAAAACTCTGTTAGGGAATCCGCCCCAAAAGAAAAGAACTACGCCATCTCCTGAAAGAAAATACTCAAAACTTAAGTTACAATGAATGATGAAGAGGTTATATGGACCTAAGACACTTGCAAACTAATAAAGTCTCGAAAACAACTTGTACTTGGATTGTAGAAACCCTAGAGACCTGAAAAAAGAAAGAAATAAGCAAAAAATAGGAAAATCCGAAATAAAGAAGTTGAAATTCTAGAAACCATGGTGGTCTCCTTTGGTTTCCAAGTTCTATGAGTATTGTCATGGATAATGCCACAGCAGTAAATATCGTAATGGTTACTGCCACAACATTGCTTGCGGCTATAGTTCCAGGTTGTTCTTCATAACATTACCGCCATGGGAATGGCCATGTTGGTATGGCTTTTGGTGTTTTTTCTTCTTTTTTATGCAATTTTGAGCTTTCTTTGCTTGCCCAATGTATCCAAGGATTCATTTGTAAGTTGTTCTACGTCAGTCTCCCCCACTTGTGAAGAACTCTACCTCGAGTTGAATTTGTCAAATGGTCTCCAAATCCATCTTGTCATGACCCCCTTGTGCTCAGACTGCCTTCCTTTCATCTTCTTTAGACCATGCTCAAACTTTGACCCAAATTGTGGATGAATGAGCAACACCTTGCCCTTTGCTGTCTTATTTTCATACTTGAAACTCCCTTTCAATGGTTTCAACTGAAGTGGAAACCCACCTTAGCAAATTAGTAAATGTTCTCTCTCCTTCCGTGCCAAACATTTGAATCATTTGCGATACCCTTCCAAATAACAAGGTCTAAGCACTCATATCAACAATGCCAGAGTAAGCTTTATGCTCATTATGCTCATACCTGTGAACAAAAAAGGAACCAAACACATCTCTGTCGCCTTGATCTCTGGTATGTCCTGAATCCACCCTATGGAAGGTTTTGAATGCTTCTCAATTTTGATGCCCAATTGCAGTGCAGTATCCCATCCAATGATGTTATCATGACACCAGTTGTTGATGATGAGGTCAAAAACCTGCCCCTTAATCACACACTTTGTATAAAACAATTGCATAGAGTATCATCCTCCCTCGTAGCCAGTAATGAAAGTAAGACTAAAGTTGAATGATAAAGAGACACAAAACTAATAAAAAACTTAATTGTATTTCAAAGCAAGAATACATAGGTTTTGGAATCTTTGTTCATGAGTTACAAAGGGAGGAAGACTGAAATTTATAGGAGAAGAAGAGAGAGAGAAAAGGACACAAGATGGCCCTCCAACAGCCAGAAATGTAGCCGTTGGAGGGCCCTCCAGCAGCAGGCAGAACTAGCCGTTGGAATCCTTTCCAACGGCTATTCTGCTGGCAGATGGGAAGGGCTCTTAGGCCCTTCCTTCTTGGGCTGGAGGAGAGCACTTTCTTGGGCCTGATGAGACTTCTTCTTCGGCTGGACTGTTTCACCAAATGAGCTTAGAGAGTGGGCTGCAGGATTTGATACAAGGGCTGAGAAATTCTGGACTTTAAGTGATTTTTATTTTCAACACTCCCCCTCAAGTTGGGTGCGAAGATGTTGATAGTACCCAACTTGTCCAACATTTCTTGTAAGTGAGCTGCGGTTCCTCCTTTTGTGAAAATATCCGCTAGTTGGTCTTTTCCTTTGACGTGAGGTGTGATAATGAGTTTCTCTTCCACTTTTTGTCGGATAAAATGACAATCAACTTCTATGTGCTTGGTACGTTCATGGAAGACTGGATTGGAGGCAATATGAATAGCGGACTGATTATCACAATAAAGTTTGATGGGAGTTGTGATTCTGAACCCTAGTTCTTCTACTAGGGCCTTCAACCATACTATTTCACTGGCGCTAGCAGCCATTGCCCTATATTCGGCCTCCGCACTTGATCTAGATACTACACTTTGTTTCTTGCTTTTCCATGCAATTAGGTTACCTCCTATGAACATACAAAACCCGGTGGTGGATCTTCTATCTTTAGGATCACCTGCCCAATCTGCATCACAGTATCCCTCAATTTCTGAACTTCCATTTTTCTTCATCCAAATTCCTAATCCGAGGGAACCTTTGATATAGTGGAGGATTCTCTCAGCTGCTCTCCAATGACCCTTCTTTGGAGCATGCATGTATTGGCTTATCTGACTCACCGCATAGGCTATATCTGGTCTCGTGATCGTGAGGTAGATTAGCCTTTCTACAAGCCGCTGATATCTCTCGATCTTTTCATAGGGTTCCTCATCGTCTTCTAAGGGTCCAGAGGTGGAAACTGGACTACAAACCGGTCTAGCTCCTAGCTTTCCTGTTTCCTGCAACAAGTCAAGAGCATATTTTCTTTGGGATAGAACTAATCCATTGTGGCAATAGATTAGCTCAATTCCTAGAAAATACTTTAACTTCCCTAAATCTTTAATTTCAAATCTAGATTTTAAGAAATTTCTAACAATATCAATGAGATGTATATCATTTCCGGTTATTATAATATCGTCTACGTAAACTAAGTCAATTACTATTTTATCATTGTTTTTTCTAATAAACAAGGATGAATCGCTATTGCATTTTGTGAAACCATTACTGAGAAGAGCAAGACTTAGTTTTGCGTACCATGGCCTTGGAGATTGCTTGAGCCCATATATTGCCTTGTGTAGCTTACATACATCTCCTTCTTGATGTTGGAAGCCTTGAGGAAGTTGCATATATACTTCTTCTTCTAAGTCTCCTTGAAGGAATGCATTTGCTACATCCATTTGGAACATATTCCATCCATAGTTGGCTGCAAGCGAAAGAAGTACTCGAACGGTGTTCATTTTAGCAACCGGTGCGAAAGTTTCCTTATAATCAACTCCATATGCTTGAGTGTATCCCTTTGCTACTAGTCTTGCCTTGTATCTTTCGATGGATCCATCACTTTTATACTTGATTTTGAATACCCATTTGCATCCCACGGTTTTTTTTCCTTTTGGTAGAGAGGTGATCTCCCAAGTACTATTCTTAGTTAGAGCTTCTAATTCTTTGTTCATTGCTTCCCTTCACCTAGGATCTTTTAAAGCTTCTTCGAATGTCTTGGGTTCAATCTCCTTGTCTATCCCATTTATGAATGTTTGATGGCTCGAAGAGACATGAGATGTAGTGTAATAATCATATATGGGATATCTTTGGTTGACCCATTCTGATGGTGGAAGCCTAAGTCTTGTTGATCTCCTAAGCTGAACTGGAGGATCACTTGACTCTTCTGAACTTGGCGAGGAGTTCTCATCCTCACTTCTTCTATGATCTCCCCCTGAATCAAGCGGTAAGTCTTCATCCGTAGGGTTTGACCCTTCTTCCTCATTTTGAGAACTTCCTTCGGCTACTTGAGGATTGATTGGGTTTTCAACTTCTTGAGTAGCATTGGGAGTCACTAGAAAATCCCAAGTGATTGTTTGAGAGCTTTCCTTTGGAATTTTGTTTACTTCTTTTCCTGAAAAGTAGAACTCATTCTCCAAAAATATCACATCTTTCGATGTGTATGTGCGGTTAGTAGAACAATCATAGCATCTATAACCTTTTTCAAAGGATGCATACCCAAGAAATACACACTTTTTTCCTCTATGTTCTAATTTGTCTCTTAAATGTGTAGGAATGTGAACATAGCATATGCAACCAAATGTTCTAAGGTGAGAAAGTTTTGGTTTTCTTCCTAAAAGAAGTTCTAAGGGAGATAGGCCTTTCAAAACATCAGATGGCATGAGATTTATAACATGTACCGCGGTTTTAACCGCATCGCACCAAAATTTCTTAGGTGTGTTTGCATAAAACATCATAGCTCTAGCAATTTCTAGTATGTGCCTATTCTTACGTTCGGCTACCCCATTTTGTTGGGGTGTGTAGACACATGATAGTTGGTGTATAATGCCATTATCCTTGAGATAGTCTTCAAAATTGTGGCTTGTGAATTCACCACCATGGTCGGATCTTAGGATTTTTATGTTGGCATTATATAGTTTAGTCACATATTTCACATAACTCTTGAGAGCTTCAAGAGATTGGTCTTTGATGTTTAAAAGATACACCCATGTATACCTAGTTTTATGATCAATGAATGTGATAAAATATTTATATCCTAAATGAGAAATAATGGGAGAGGTCCAAACATCGGAATGAATCAAATCAAACGCATTTTCATATATTGTTTTGGAAATAGGATACACAGTTCGGGTTTCTTTGGCTAAAATACAAGTTTTACAATGTCTGTTCTCATAATTTAAGTTTGGGAATAGACGTTTTAAAGCTTGGTCACTAGGATGTCCCAATCGCCCATGCCAAAGAGATGAATCTTCCTTGATATGAGCCAAAAATGCATGTTGTTCTTTGTCCAAAAAGTAGAGGCCTCCTCTTCTAGAACCCTTGCCAATCAATTGATTCGAGCTTGGAGCCTTCCTCGATTCTCATGCTTACTTCAGCTCTTTGGATCATATTTTGCACTTCTCCTAATGTAGGAAACTCCTTCATTCGAAGGATTTCTTGTCGAAGATGGGTGAAGGAATTGTCCAACCCCATTAGAAGAGCAAAAATCTTGTCCTCCTCTCTCCTTTTTTGGATGACTTTAAGATCGATGGAATCCGGCCGAAAAGTCATCAACTCGTTCCATAAATCGGCGAGTTCTCCGAAATATTGTGGAAGAGACTTTCCTTCCTTATTAATATTTGCAATTTGCTTCTTCAACTCAAAGATTCTTCCAAGGTTGGACTCTTGACCATATAGAGAGAACATTGTGTCCCATACCATTTTGGCATTAGGAGCATATGTCACCATGGCTTTGTGAGTCTCATCCAAGGAGTTTAGCAAGATGATGAATACATGATCATCTCTTTTCTTCCATTCTCTATATGATGGATTGCTTTCATCAAGAGGATCGTCAAGAATGAAACCCTCCAAATTTTGAAGATTGAGAGCTCTCTTCATAATACTCACCCATTGATAGTAGTTTCTCCCTTTCAATTGAATGGAGGATAAGCTTTGAATTTGGGTGAAGTTTATGGGAGGAAGAGGGTCACCCAACTTTGAAGAGGATGGGATCGTTTGTTGCTCTGATACCAAAATGAAAGTAAGACTAAAGTTGAATGATAAAGAGACACAAAACTAATAAAAAACTTAATTGTATTTCAAAGCAAGAATACATAGGTTTTGGAATCTTTGTTCATGAGTTACAAAGGGAGGAAGACTGAAATTTATATGAGAAGAAGACAGAGAGAAAAGGACACAAGATGGCCCTCCAACAGCCAGAAATGTAGCCGTTGGAGGGCCCTCCAGCAGCTGGCAGAACTAGCCGTTGGAATCCTTTCCAACGGCTATTCTGCTGGCAGATGGGAAGGGCTCTTAGGCCCTTCCTTCTTGGGCTGGAGGAGAGCACTTTCTTGGGCCTGATGAGACTTCTTCTTGGGCTGGACTGTTTCACCAAATGAGCTTAGAGAGTGGGCTGCAGGATTTGATACAAGGGCTGAGAAATTCTGGGCTTTAAGTGATTTTTATTTTCAACAGCCAGTAATACTTTCCTCACCATATATACCTGCATCTCACCAGTTCTTCAAACCCCTTGGTGTCACCATGCTTGGGCTCACAAACCACCTCTTCATATGCATCCCCATCATGCTTATCTTCCTCGCGGTCAGTCATGTGCGTCAGCCTTCGTTGGGGACTGTCATTGGAGTTGTGCCCTTCCTTACCACACCTATAACACTTTCCACACCTGGTTTAACATATGGATTGTCTATCCTCCTTGGATTTCCTTTCTTAACCACCACAGGTGCCTTACCTTGTTTCCGTTTGGCCTGAAATAATGATCTTGGACTGACAATTCAATGGTATCACATTCCCCTCTTCAACCGAATTGACTTGGGCTTCTTCCTCCTCAAATGTTCTACCCTTTAACTACCCCTTTCCTGCATCATCATCTCAGCCTTCAATCCTATATTCCTTGCTTCATTGTCATAGTTCAATATTAACAACTCAATTTTACTCCAAATTTCTGGCCTCAACCCCTTGATATACCTAGCACACTGCTTCCCTATGGGTTCATTTAAAATATTTCTTGCGGCTAAAAGTTGAAATCTAGCTGTGTACTTGTTGATGGACTTGCTACTTTGACTAGACCTTTGATATTTGGTAAACAAATATTGATCATAATCCGGAGGTAAAAACCTCATGGAATATTTATGCCCCCTCTTCCCGGAAGCAACTTCATTATTTCGACAAATCTGAGCCCTTTTGTTAGTCTATATGCTGTCCTTCTTATCATCCTATCAGCAGAAATCTCAGAATATTCATCAAAAAAATCACAGGTAGCAATCTGTTCTAACAGTCTTTTACGTTTATTCCCTACCAAAAGCAGAAATTTCAGCTTTTATGCATAAATCACTGTTATACCTGCAATGTCTATGATTTTTGCTTTCATCTTGTGGGTTTTCATGAACAGTTTCTGGAGTTGGAATCAAGTCTTGCTGTTCCTCTTCCTGGCTTTCATTTGGGTCAGCCAATATTCATTTCGTTTGAAGTGCCATCATAATTTGTTGTAGACAGGTTTTGAGTCTCTCCAAGGCCTTTCCATGTACAATCACCTTTTGCATTAGGTCTATCTCTTGATTACTCTACTACCAGGAGTTGGCTCTATCATGGTAGAAAGAAGATATAGCTATGGAGTTATTGATCTTCTGTATATAACTCGGGATTCTATTTCAGACCTGGATTTAAATTCTGGTCAGCACCTCCAAATGAGACAGAGAGGAAGAAGTTCAATGCTTTTCATATTATCATTCTTCAAACTGTTAAAACTAAGCAAGACGAACTTGAGGTCAAGATCGCACCACAAAAGTTATACCTTCCCCTGGACCTTAAGGAGGAATGGTTAGAGTTCGTAAGCTACAAGAGAGCTCTAGGATTGAATGTCATTTACCGACAATTCAAAAGGATGACATGACAAAATCTTGAGATATATGTTCAAGACGAAGATAATGTGGTTATCATCAACCGAAAGGGAGATGTCGCAAAATTTGAAAAATTAGCGGAAAATATTGTTAATTTCAAACCTTATCAAGTGAAAATACTCAGAGATAGCTGTGCAAAATGATTCACCCAACCGCTTTAGTCAGATGTCAATACCGTGCTAAGTACAAGGAAGAAAACCATACGTGAAAAGCCCATGTGAAAATGTTGGCCACCGAAGTTAACAAACAAGAAAAAAATAAAGACATTAATATCTTTTACTTTTTAGAAAATGCTATCCTCCCCACGATAGGTTGTCGGCCATTAATATTCTTAGCTAACAAAACAGTTGTAATCATGTGACTAGAACAGTAGGTAAAAAACGAAGATGCAAGGCTTCTTATGATTTATAGATAGGGGAGCCAGTATTGAGAGAGGGTATCGAGTTTTGAAGTGTTTGAATCAATTCTCAATATCTCTACATGTAGTTTTCTTTGTTCAAACTGTTCATACTGGAATAGTATACTTTATAGTAATATTCTATCATAAATAAAATAATGAATTAGCCGATATTCTTATGTTCATCGGAGAAATTTGAAATTCTTTACAGATATGATCACTCTGAAGAGTTTGAGAGTTTCTCGGATCGGAGTATATTTTGAAATCTCAAAGTCAGTTACGCTCTCGCTTGCCCTGGATTGCGAAGAAGTAGTCGTGAGGAAAGGCGAAGATTGCGGTTGGACTAAAAGCGCATCGAGAAGATCGTGGTAGCCCTGGTGCCTTTATGCAAACCAGAGGTATATTCATTTTCTTAACTCTTTTATTGTTCACATCCTATGATCTGCAACATGAATTATGAATTTTTGAAGATGAGCATGGATATTCTAATTCTAAACATATTTATGATAAAACTTGAAGGAAAACAATTTAGATTTGTTTTGTTCCCCTCCCCCCCCCCCCAAAATTTGGTATCAGAGCTAGAGTAACTAGCAATGTTCCTGTTGAAAGAAAACTGTAAATTCAAGCTTCAACACCTTCGAAAAAAAGAACCCTATCGAAAAAAACAATTAGATAGAAGAAATAATATCCGAATCGAAAGGATATTCCTACTAAGTCTCTGGCATGTTAAAAAACGCATAGACGAGATAAATCAGATTTTGCAAAACTTACATTCTTAAACATGTAGATAACATATAAGGTAAGAACTGAGATCAAGACTCTAAAATTACAACTCGAACAAGAGCAACGATGGGAGAATTATATGGTCATTCAGATGAGGATAAAAAACCTCAATATCTAAATGTGGCTGATAACACTTAAGATGTCCGCAATAGCATTGTAATTATGAAATTAATAAAAGAATTTTGTGTTGAGTTAGATGAGTTAAGAGCTGATGAGCAAAGAGTTGAGAAAATGAATATATCTCTGGTTTGCACAAAGACACGAGGCCTACCATGATTTTCTCGATGCGCTTTTAGCCCAATCCCAGTCTTCGCCTTTCCTCACGGCTACTTCTCTGCAGTCCAGGCCAAGTGAGAGCCTAGCTGACTTTGAGATTCTGAAGTATACTCCGATCCGAGAGACTCTCGAACTCTTCACAGTGACCGTGTCTATCAAAGAATTTCAAATTTCTTAGATGAATATAAGATTATTAGCTAATTCATCATTTTATTTATGATAAAATATTACTACAAAGGATACTGTTTCAGTAAAAACAGTTTGAACAACTTATCCCAAAAGGGATTTTGTAAGAACAAAGAAAACTGAGGGCAGAGATATTGAGGACTGATTTCAGACACTTCAAAACTCGATACCCTCTCTCAATATTGGCTCCCCTATTTATAGATCATAGGAGATCTTATATCTTATATCTTCTTTTCTTATCTACTGTTTTAGTTACATGATTACAACTGCTTTGTTAGGTAAGAACATTATTGACCGACAACCTGTCATGAGGAGGACAACATCTTCTGAAAAGTAAAAGGTATCGATTCCTTTACTTTTTTTTCTTGTTTGTTAGCGTCAGTGGTCAACATTTTCACATGGGCTTTTCACGCATGGTTTTCTTCCTTGTACTTAGCATGGATTGACATCTAACTAAAGCGGCTGGGTGAATCATTTTGCACAGCTGTCTCTGAGCATTTTCGCTTGATAAGGTTTGAAATTAACAACATTTTTCATTAATTTTTCAAATTTTGCGGCATCTTCCTTTCGGTTGATAATAACCACATTATCTTTGTCTTGAGCATATATCTCAAGATTTTGTCGTGTCATCCTTTTGAATTGCTGGTAGATGACATACAATCTTAGAGCTCTCTTGTAACTTATGCATTCTAACCATTCCTCCTTAAAGTCTAGGGGAAGGTATAACTTTTGTGGCGTGATCTTGACCTTAAGTTCGCCGTGCTTAGCTTCAACAGTTTGAAGACTGATATTATGAAAAGAGTTGAACTTTTTCCTCTCTGTAGCATCTGGAGGTGCTGACCAGAATTTAATGCAAAAAATTTGATTTTTTGAATGATAAGTCATAAATTTACGGCTCCTTGTACCATTTTTGGAAATAAATTTAGGTCTGAAATAGAATCCCGAGTAATATACAGAAGATCAATAACTCCATAACTATAGCTTCTTTCTATCATGGTAGAGCCAACTCTTGGTAATAGAGTTATTCAGGGGTACTTTCCTTCACCCATGACATAAACGTTGGGAATATCACCATTGCTTGTGTTGTAAAGAATATCCAATACTTCTGTATACTCTCTCCAGAATTTCTTTTCGTCAAAAGGTTCTTCAACAAGATCCTTCTTGAACCTTTTTGTGAAATTGTCATCTTCAACAATTCTGACCTTAGTAGGGATTATTACTCTTAGTTTTCTCAAGATTTCTATATGAGAACCGGTCGATACTGTTTCTTGGGTCTGTGGTCGAAAAGATATCTCTTTCTTTTGTAGGTCCGTTGGGATAATAGGCTTAACTGCAAGAGAATTTTTGTTAGTTTCTTTATTTGGGGTTTTTGATTTCCCTTTGATTTCTTGCGAAGATATTTCTGAGGGTTTTTCAACCAGAGATTTATGTTCACGAGCTTTACTATGCTCAGACAATTGTCGGTTGTTTGAATAACCTTTAGTCTTTTTAGGACTCAATCCTTCATATTTCTCTGAAGTCTCTGATTGAACTTGACTATGTTCACAAGAACTTTCGTCCATACTTTGTATTTCCAAAGAATCTGATTCCTCATCTTCTTGGATATATTTGCCATAATCCATAAATAGAGAGTGGCATTGTTCTGCAATCGACTTGATGTTTTTGTTGATACGGTTTGTTTTCTCTGTTAGTTGCCCAACAAGAGTCTCAACTTCCTCTTGCTCTTGGGTTATTTTTTCAAGAGCTTGAGTTACAATTTCGAGCTTATCAAGGAAATCCTTTGACTGTATTTTATCCATCAACTGTTTTTCTATAATCTCTCCTTAGGAAATCTGCAAGAGAATTGTTAATGCCTTTAACAGAGCATATTTCAAAGTGAAAATGTGTAAAATAAGTTTGCTATCTTATTAATCTTTTATACTGAGGTAATTTAGGCAATTCATTAAAAATAAATGCCTTAACTGTTGAATTGTGCAAAACAAATGTACAAAATTCTTTGAATAAAAATTCAGAATATCATTGATATTTTGAGAAAATTTGCATACAACTCGTGAGTATTTTTTCATAGTTTTACAAGAGGAAGATAAGGGTATTTTATAGGAGAAAAGAGAGATCTAGAGATGAGAGACAATGGTCCTCCAACAGCTAGAATTCTGGCCTTTGGAGAGCGTCCAATGGTTAGCTGAACTAGCCGTTGGAATCCTGTCCAACAGCTAGTTCTGCTGGCTGTTGGGGAAGGGCTTTAAGCCCTTCCTTCTTGGGCTGAGGAGGGCCCTTCCTTGGGCCTGTTGGTGCAGGAATATAGGGCTGAAATATCTTTATTTGTTTGGAAGAATTGTAGGTGCTGCCATTATTGACTTCTATTCCACTTTCAATACTCCCCCTCAAATTGGGTGTGTATATATCTATAACACCTAATTTGTCCATATTTTTGAGGATGTGTTTTGCGGTTCCTGACTTGGTAAGAATATTAGCAACTTGATGATCACTCCTTGTAAAGTTAGGAGTAATGAGTTTTTCTTCAATCTTTTGTTTCACAAAGTGACAATTTATCTCGATGTGCTTTGTTCTTTCATGAAAAACCCAGTTTGAAGTTATGTGAATTGCCGATTGATTATCGCAATGAAGATGAATAGGGGTTAAGACAGAGAATCCAAATTCTTCAATAAGAGCCTTTAACCAAACTATCTCGCTTGTTGCGGCCGCCATAGCTCTATATTCCGCCTCAGCACTTGATCTTGATACTACATGTTTTTTGCTCTTCCATTCCATTAGACTTCCTCCGACAAACATACAATACCCTGGGTAGATCGCCTATCTTCCGAGTCTCCGGCTCAATCCGCATCACAATAACCTATAATTTCTGAGCTGTCATTTTCCTTCATCCAAATTCTCATGCTTGGAGTGCCTTTTAGGTAATGGAGAATCCTTTCTGCAGCTTTCCAATGTTTTCTCTTTAGCTTGTGCATGTGTTGGCTTACTTAACTTACGGTGAATGAAATGTCTGGTCGGGTTATGGTAAGATAGATCAATCTCCCTATAAGCCTTTGATATCTTCGTTCATCTTCATACTCTTCATCATCATCCTTGAGACCGTAGGAGGAGCTGATGGGACTACTTGCGGGCTTGGCACCTAACTTCCTTGTTTCCTGCAAAAGATGAAGCGCATATTTTCTTTGTGATAAAACAAGCCCATTTGGACAATAGACAAGTTTTATCTCTAAGAAATACTTTAGTTTTCCTAAGTCTTTAATGTCAAATTTTGTTTGGAGAAATTTTCTAACTTGGTTGATCAAATTTAAATCATTTCCGGTTATGATAATGTCATCTATATAAACAAACACAACAATGATTTTTCCATCTTACCTTTTAACAAAGAGAGATGTATCACTATTGTATTTTTTAAAATTATGATTGAAAAGAGTAGTGCTAAGTTTTGCGTACCAAGCTCTTGGAGATTGTTTGAGACCATAGATTGCTTTCTTTAGTTTGCAAACTTTGTTGTTATGATGAGCAAACTTCGGAGGAATTTCCATATATACTTCTTCTAGGTCCCCTTGGAGAAACGTGTTTGCTACATCCATTTGGAACATTGGCCAAGAGTGATTAATTGCAAGAGACAATAAGACCCGAATTCTGTTCATCTTAGCCACTGGTGCATATGTCTCTTTGTAATCTACTCCATATACTTAAGTGAAGCCCTTTGCCACTAATCTTGTCTTATATTTATCAATACTTCCATCACTCTTATGTTTGATCTTATAAACCCATTTACATTCCACAATTTTCTTTCCTCTTGGAAGTAATGATATTTCCCATATCCCATTCTTAGCTAAGGCATCTAGCTTATCCTTCATGGCTTGGACTCATTGAGGATGATGTTTGGCTTCTCCAAAGGTTCTAGGCTCTTGATGTTGATCTATGTTTCTTATGAAGGCTTGGTGGCTCAAGGAAACATGTGAGGTGGTATAATAGTCACAAATTGGATATCTTTGACTCATCCACTCCGATGGAGGAATTCTAAACCTTGTTGATCTTCGAAGAGGAGACGGAGATGCATCCGGTTCTTCCATAGCTTGCTCAGATGTCTCTTCTTCCATTGTTTGTTGTTCTCTCCCTGAGATAGATGCTGGTTCCTCTTCATCGTTTTGAGAGTGGGCCGTATCTTGGGAACCATTTCTTTTATCAATTTGAGAGGGCGGTAGGTACGGTAGAACTAGGAAGTCCCAAGTTTTTGTTGGAGCATTTTCCTTGGGTGCTTCTTGTGTCTCCTTTCCTGTAAAGAAAAACTTTTTTTCTACAAATATCACATTCTTAGATGTGTATGTTTTATTAGTTATAGGATTATAATATCTATATCCCTTTTCAAGTGATGCATAATCTAGGAATAAGCATTTCCTACATCTATGATCTAATTTGTTCCTAAATTGTGAGGGAATGTTAATATAACATGTACATCTAAAAACTCTAAGATGTGAGATCCTTGTTTTTCTTCTTAAGAGGACTTCCAATGGTGACAAACCCTTTAAAACTTCAGTGGGTATTAAGTTCATCACATGGACTGCAGTTCTAACAGCATCACACCAAAATTTCTTTGGGACATTGGCATAGATCATCATAGCTCTTGCGGTTTCTAATATATGTCTATTTTTTCTTTCGGCCACCCCATTTTGTTGGGGTGTGTAAACACATGACATTTGATAAAGGATCCCATTGTTTCTTAGGAAGTTTTCAAATTTGTGGCTTGTGTATTCTACACCATAATCTGCTCTAAAGACCTTAATTTTGGCATTGTATAAGTTGGTCACATATTTGAAATAGCTTTTGCGTGTCTCAAAAGCTTGATCCTTGGAATGTAAAAGGTATATCCATGTGTATCTAGTTTTTTTATCAATAAATGTGATGAAGTATTTACATCCTAGATGTGACATGATAAGGGAAGTTCAAATGTCCGAATGTACTAGTTCAAAGGGAGAGATATGTCAATTTGTCTGAATGAGCTTCTTTTCCTTTGTTATTCCATATATATAGAAAATTGTATAGAAATAATTCAGGAAAGTTTTTAAATTACAATCGTGATTTTCTCTTATTCCTAATCTATATATTCTATTTGTGGTAGTCTAATTATGTACAAGGTATGATAAGACAAAGTGATGGAATTCCTTGATTTTCTAATTGACTAGCTAATTGATAGAATCCTCTTATTTCTGAATTTACTTGTAGATTGATGGAATCCCCTTGATTTCCGAATTGACTTGCTCCATTTGATGTTGATTCCTTGATTGACTCTGTTGATTGAATCTCTTAGCTAATTGATGGAATCTCTTTATTTCCGATTTACTTGTAGATTGATGGAATCTCCTTGATTTCCGAATTGACTTGCTCCATTTGATGTTGATTCCTTGATTGGCTCTGTTGACTAAATCTCTTATTAACATCCCCCCTAAAATTGATGCGGCTGATCAAGAAGCATCAATTTGTTTATGAGAAACTGGTAACGAGGCCGAGGTAGGGCTTTGGTAAGTACATCAGCCGGTTGAAGTTCTGAGGTAATATGCGGCAGGGAGATAGCCTTATTTTCAAAAGATTCACGGATAGAATGACAATCCACTTCAATGTGCTTGGTACGTTTATGAAAGACAGGATTAGCAGCAATTTGAATAGTACTAGTATTATCTGCATAAAGAGGAGTGGGGTCGGATTGAGGAAATCCAATTTCAGCCAATAAATTGCGAAGCCAAACAATCTCTGAACAAGCAGTAGACATAACACGATATTCCGATTCGGTGAAAGATTTGGAGACCCAAGCTTGTTTCTTACTTTTCCAAGAAATGAGCGCAAAGCCAAGAAACATACACCAACCAGTAACAGAACGTCGGGTGTCAGGACAGCCAGCCCAATCAGCATCACTATAACCAAGTAAACGAAGGGAGGAGCCAACAGGAAAAAATAAGCCACGACCAGAAGTACCCTTTAAGTAGCAAATGATACGACGAACAGCAGCGAAGTGAAGGTGTCAAGGGGTATGCATAAACTGACTGACTTGTTGAACAGCGAAAGAAATGTCAGAAAGTGTAATTGTTAAATAATTAAGACTTCCTACCAACTGACGATATACCGTAGGATTAGAAAGAAGATCACGCTCATCACGACTAAATTTCACATTAACTTCAAGAGGGGTGTCAACAGGAGAAGCAGATTGTAGTCCAGCTAATGAGATCAAATCCTCCGTATATTTGTGTTGATGCAAAAAAAAACCCTTTCGATCCAAACGGACCTCAAGACCCAAAAAATAGTGGAGAGAACCAAGATCCTTCATATGAAATGAAGATTGGAGCTGCTGTTTAAGCTGTTGAATCAAAACAGTATTTGTGCCAGTGATAACAATATCATCAACATAGACAAGAAGAAGAACAACACCATCCACTGTTTTGTGAAGGAACAAACAGGAATCATACTGGCTTTGGTTAAAAGAAAAGCCTAGTAAAGTAGAATGAAATTTCTCAAACCATGCCCGAGGTACTTGTTTCAAGCCATAGAGAGAATATCGAAGTTTGCAAACGCCAGAAGAGGAAGAGAATAAAGCTGGAGGAGGAGTCATAAAAATATCCTCTTTAAGATCACCGTGCAGAAACACATTTTTAACATCCATTTGATGAAGTGACCATCCCTTAGAAGCAGCAATAGCAATAATAGTTCGGATAGTAGTCATTTTGGCTACGAGAGCAAAGGTTTCATCGTAATTCACCCCATATTCCTGCCTATTGCCAAGAGCAACCAACCGAGCCTTATAACAATCAAGAGAACCATTAGAATTCAATTTCACAGAATATACCCATTTACAGCCAATAGGTTTAACACCTAGAGGACATGGAACAATAACCCATGTATGATTTTCTTGAAGCACTTGGATCTCATCTTGCATTGCTTGTTTCTGCCACGCATGTTGGGCTGCCTGAGAATAACAAGTAGGAATAGGAATATTCGATAAAGTTACATGAAGAGATGTATGTGGGAACCCATACCGATCTGGTAGATGAGAGACGCGTGTAGATCGTTGAGGAGTCGGAGGTACAGGCTCAGAAGGCGGGTAAGTGTCACAAGGAGTTAAAGTGATTTTACGTCTCGTATACACAATACCTGGTTTGAAATGCTCAATAGGAAACAGAACATCATCAAAGTGAGGAAGTATGGGAGGAGTGGTAGAAGAGACCACATGAGACTGAAAAAAATAGTGATTCTCAAAGAAAATCATATTTCGAGAAGTACGAAAACGATTAGCAATAGCATCATAACAGACAAAACCCTTTTGAGTGGTACTGTAACCTAGAAATGCACACTTAACAGCTTGGACACCAAGTTTGTGACGTTCAGTAGATGGTAAGTGAACAAAACAGACGCACCAAAAAATATGAAGTGTGTGATAACTAGGATGAGTGTTGTAGAGACAAAAAAATGGGGAGTCAAAGTGCAAGACTTGAGATGGAAGACGATTAATCAGATAGATAGCAGTAGACATGGCCTCAACCCAAAATCGAGGGGGAACAGAAATACTCAATCTGTTTCCAGCAAGAGCAATGCTTTCTGACCCTAAATTACCAGGACCTATCCCCCCTTTTGACTGAAGCTAGGCATCAAATTCCAAGTAAAGTATCCACCTAAACAAAGGGAAACCACCTTTCAATTATAGCCGAGTCCCAAGGCAATCCACACTTTGAGTTCTTCCAAAGAGGCTTAATGGTTCCTCTTTAGGTTTTCCTGGGATGCGGAAAGAAAGAGAAAAAGATTAGTAGGGTTCATTTCCAGAGTAATGTTTCATCTGAAATCTTTTTTACCGTTTACTCAATTGTCCTTGGATTTTTTTTTTTATTACTTTCATGGATGCTTGCTATCATTGATCAACGCATCTATAGCTATTTTTTTCTCACTTTTTCATTTTATTTTTACTTTTCAGTGGGAAAGAAGGAGACTGGGGTCAAGATGAAGATTATATTTTGTCAAATCCATACCACTTGGTAATAATTTTAACTCATCTTTAGTTGGCATGGTCACGTATTTGCGTCATTTTATGGCAATGGATTGTATGGGCTTTTGAATTTTTTCATCATCTAGTGGGATGGTTTTGGATTTTGGATGCATACAGTTGTACTTTAGTTGCTTGTCAAATCAAAAGATTGCTTGAGGAATGATGTGGTTTCAAATTTGAATTGGGTTCTATGGTCTTTGGTTTTTAATGCTTCTCAGTTGGACAGCTTTGGATTCTTAATTTGAAAGGTTAGGAATTTAGTGATCGTCAATAATAGATACTGGATACTAGGAGAGAGAAGAATGAGTTAACTTGTGATTGTTTCCTCATCCTTGAACAGCTTGGAGTTTTCTCATCTCAGGTCTTCCAAGAATCTCCTAGGGATAGAATCTGGAGAAGAAAACACTGTAATTCCTCTTACTTCGCTTGGTTCTTAAGCTAGTTCTGTTATTTCATCTTGTGGGATAGATTTTGACTTTTGTATTGCAGCTCTCATCTATGACATGGAGAAACATTGCAGTGTCGAAATTGCTGCTCAAATTTCACATGTGGCTTCTACTCAAAGTGGTACTTGTGTCCTCTCACCCGTGAATTCTTTATTTCTATATTCCAAAGAAACTATTTAACTCAACAACGTTTCCCCATTGCGATGACACCTGGAGAAGCAAGTTGGAAAATATCATATATCATGAACATAGGAGCAATCTTTTTCTCTCTGCTGTTTGTCTTGGTAAGCAAGCCTTGTGCTTGGCATTTTCAATGTGGAATGAAATCTTAGTTACAATCACAGATTTAAATTATGGTCATAGTTTCTGGTGTTGTAATACTGCTATAATTGGTGTGGCATAATAGAAATCTATGTAAAAAAACCACCAAGATTGTTAACATTATGGAAATTATTGTAGAATGAGCTATTTGTCGCTGTCGAAGGATATGATTTTGTTACTTTTTTTTTTCCTTTTCTCTTATGAAAATGTAGTCTTTGCTTGGTTTATGGTGGTTGATGGTTGGCCTTAGCCCATCAACAGATGTCTATTTGGGGTTGTAGTGGGGATCGGAAAGTTTTGCCCTTTTGTTTGATTTCTTTGCTTCTTTTCTTTTTAACATTGAGTCAAAAGTGATTACCTCCAAAAGCTTGGATGTTGATCCACCATTGACATGAACACAAAATAAGTTGTATATTGCATTGTTCTGCCTTCTCTATGTTCTACTTTTCCAACTTTTTGCATGTTTCTGGTATAAATCAGTACCTTAACCCTGTAGCAAAACTACATATATGATGATATGATACCCTTTTCTCATTTACTTTTCCCTTATGTTTTTCCATAGATTGCCTCATCCCTAAGCAGGTTTTCTTTTCTTCTCGTCTGATTGGCTGGGTAATTATGTCTTAGGTGTGACCCATGCTCATCTTTGGTAATCCAACCACCATTCTTTTTACTAGAGTGCTGATATTATCTTCCCTTTTCTTGATTGTTTGCATAATTGGCCTTTTGATTTAATGCATATGAAGTGTTGTGGGGGTTCATGGTAAATTATGATTAATATAATAAGGAAAAGCAATTAAAATTCTGAAATTTGTTTGTAATGCTAATATCCTGTGATTGATTCAAACTAAGTGGCCAAGTCTACTTGTAGACGGTGACCATGATAGATACCATATAGGACTGATGGAGAGTCCTGCTACGGATGATGATGGGGATTGCTTCTTACCCTTGATGCTGAATGCTACTTCTGTCAACATGGAGGTCTACTACAATAAAGCAGTGAATTATACATTGATGGTCTCTTTTGTATCCTTTATTTAGCTTCTGGTGACTTTATCCCAATGTTGGAGATCATCTCTCATACCAAGCAATGAAACAAATCCGCTGTCTCCTTCTAGATGGATTCCTTAATAAAGTTTGCATCGGGTTTCTCTTCTTCAAGTTCTTCTGTTGATTCGACAAATGGAGCATAGCAACACACAATCAGTAAGACTTGATCTTGGAGCTCAATTTCACAGTATTATTTTTTGTAGATTTCTTGAGTTAGTTTATTAATATTGAGTTTCTAATCCTAGTATCAGGGTGCTGCCAAAGTTTCAATTATAATGATTGGACATCAGGCTATCATGGATGCTTATCTTTGCCTCTTACATCTGACAGCTGGAATACTAGTCAGTGAGTATCATGAGGAAATAAAAAAATAAAAAAATAAAAAATAAAAATAACTTTTTGGTGCAAACTATTCTTTGGTGCGAAGATGTGATTTGAGTGCAATAAGTCTGCAATGTGAAGAATAAACAAATTATTTCATATTTATTTAATCAAGTCCAGCAAAAGGATCTGTCAAACAATAGTTGAAGAGCTTGAGTAGGTTTTGAGAAAATTTCCCTTTCCTTCTGCGTTAACTTCAGTTTTAGCAAATTACATGTTCCAAAGAAAAGGAAAACCTAAATATACTTTTCCCTATTTTGGTTTGTATAGAATGCATGATGTAGATTACAAGTGGTAAATATTACAGTCCGTGAATTGGCTGTTATAGGCACCTGCTTGGTGTCTGAAGAACCCTATCTTAGCAATTTCATGTTGTAAATTGTGCTTAGCTTATTTATATCTTGGAATATTGGTAAAACTATGGATATATTGGGGTAGCAATTAGTTTCATGTTATGCTAATATTCTAGCACCTTCCTTATTACAACAGGTAAAGCATGGATATCAATAAAGAGGAGAAACCTTCCACAGTAGTTATTGATATTTGGCTTGGAATTTAAAATTTGAGCTTTTTCTTTATTTTAATCTTGCGTTTGCAGTTTCTCCTTATGGTTGTTCATGGGCTCACTTTTGCTCCTTTCACCTCGAAAGACAACTGGCTCCTTGGGATGAATGATCGGACAACTGGACAATCATTCTACTGACTGTAGTAATCTGAACCAGTTGTTCGTCGTATGGTTATAATGGTTGTGTCATTGATTGGGTTGATTTTATTTCCTCCTCTGGTTGTTAGCTTTTCTGTTGGCTGGATTTAGCGTCTCAATTGTACCTGTCTGATGCTTTCAGAAATTGGAAATTTGCTATATACACAGAAAAAATTATGTTATTCATTCTACTGACTGTAGTAAGCTACTGTGCAGAATCCCTCTTTAATGCTTTTGCAACTGCTGCCTTTTTCAAGTTTGTGGTCTTCTCCATTTTTGAGATGAGATATCTATTAGCCATATGGAAAGCAAGTAGGCCTGTGAATAATGGAGAAGGGTGGGAAATGATGAGGCGGGAGCTGTCAGTTCTTTATAGTTGTTTCTGTAAGTAACTTGCTGACTAATTTGATTTAATTATTTAATACATATCTTTCTTTCTCTTTCTTGCACCAATGTATCATGGCTATAATTTTTTTCTTTTTTTTTTTAAGTTTATAACTTAAAATTTTTTCAAATTATCCGTGCAAGTTTGAGATTAATTCAAGGTTTTGTAAAAATGCCCGTGTTAAAACACTATCTCTAACAGAAACTAGTTTGGTGGTTTAAAGTTATCCATATCCTGTTTGCAATTGTTAGAAATTTCTCACTAAAATTGGGAAGAAAAATGATACATTCATAGAAAAATGCCTATGTCCTGCATGATTTGTTTCCATGGGCTTTTGACTTGAGAATATTGGCCTCATTCTGAATCACTTCATTCTAAATTTCAGTATCTCTAACATGGTTCTTAATTTATTTTTAAAGTCTTTCCATTGACATTCTAAATGCTTGATGATTATGGCTTTGTATGACTAATAAGTAAATGAGCAGAAAACTAACTTATACCTCTACACTCTTAAATTGTGTCAGCACAACTACAATGTAAGACAACAAGTTTAGACTCACACTTGTATTGTATTTATTGCTTTCCCAATTCTATTATTACTTGAAAAATCCCATTGTGTCATAGAGGAATCGTCTCCTTGAAACCGTGAACAGAGATTTAGTCATTTTCTTGATATAATATGGAATTTCCTCTCGACAGAGTTGGTTGATCATTAGATACAAAGCGAGTCAATCATGGACTCAAATATCAGTGATGTTCGTCTGTATTAGGCTAGAATAATGTCTGACGAGCCGTTTTCACTTGCAATGGGATCATATTGGTCACTAGTGGTCCTATTGGTTGATATGGAGTAGTAATGTTGTTATGGCTGTTGAAGCAATCATGTAAAACTCAACAGTCCTTAAGGGCCTAGGGTCTAGTTAGCCCTTCACACCTGTTACCTGTACTGCTACAACTGTGGCTGTGGCAACGAAAGGTACTAGAAATTAAATCTTAAGGGGGTATGGAATCTTACCAAATTTATGATACCATATGAGTTTGAATAATCCTTCAGAAGTTTATACTTTACCGTTTCTTGAGCTTGATCCTGCCACATTCAGCTTGCTGGGTCACTGGTACAGACTCTGCAGATGAGGCAGCCCTCCTCTTATAGAAATTTGAAACTGGAATTGCAACACTCGCCCGGTTTTGAGTCAAGTTTTCACTAAATGATATAACACATTCTAGAGATAGGGAGATATGGTACAAACTGATACAAGATATCTGATGTTGAGGTTTTATTGTTTATGATGGTTCACCAAATGTATTGAGCCTTCCCCGAACAACCAAACTGCATAGTATTTGCTTAGTCCGTAGCCAACTATTTGGCCTGAATTTTATTTTTATTTTTGTTGAAGCCCATTCAATCTAGTTGTAAGATGTTATATTGTATATCATTTTTTGCGTTATATATATAAAGAACAAGAAGAAATAGCATAGTAGATGTAAATGTATTGTCTGTGCCACAACTGGTGCCGCTGATATATCGCTGTGCCCCATATCAGCTGTACAACCAAATGTTGGCTGTTAGAACTTTGCCACAGATGTAATTGACAAAAACATTTTGACCCAGAGCGTGACAATCATATTCAATAGTGTGACCAAACCAATTTAGTGATCCTAATTCATGAGATAGAACATTTTAATTATTTAGTTTCCAAGGTTCGGCCCAATTCAAGTGTGCTGATCTAATGAACGGCTAAAATGGCAAAGAGTTGGTGCATGTAACCTGTACAAAGCAAGCCATCTTGGTACTGTGTATGTTTGTTTTGCCAGGTTGGTCGACTTGCTGAGTTTGAATGAAGCCTAACTGAAGTATCAATTTGTTTGGGTTTATCTACATAGTGCAATTAACCAACTTGATTTTCAGTTATGTGAATCATCAAATCTTTTGATAAATATTAACATTCTTCGAAAATTTTTGATAACCCATCATGTCTGCCTTTTATATTTGCAGATGGGATCCTCTTGGGAGGCATTTTAATAATGTATGAATTCCATAACTTCCTGCGACCAATTCTTTTCTGGATACCTCAAATAGCGACAAATTTCATTCGTGATTCAAGAAAATCATTGCATCCACATTATATATTGGGCATTACTGTTATTCGGCTAGCAATTCCACTTTATATCTTTGGCTGTCCTAACAACTTCATGCTTATTGAGCCTGACAATGCATGGTGCATTTATTTGGGCATTTTTAAGGGTATCCAAGCTGCAATCCTTCTTCTTCAGCATCATTTTGGGTCCCGGTGTTTCATCCCTCGTCAGGTTTGTTCAACCTTGTTCATTTCTCATAATTATTTTGCTACTTGTGCCACAGCACATGCACCAGAAGAGATTCTAACTAATTAGACAAACACAAATATGACTTGTATGTTCCAGATTAAATTTTAATCTTATCAATATTTTACTTGACATATGCCACTACAATTTTATTAAAACTTTGTATTGTTGTTGCAGATACTTCCTGAGAAATATAGCTACTATAGACGGCTTGATCATGATACAAATCACACTGATTGCGTCATTTGCATGACTGCCGTTGATCTGACACAATGCGTTGAGGATTGCATGGTATTCTACTTGGACATTTGAGTGTTTGAGTTGTCTAAACTTGGCTTGATGTTATGTGGTTGGCTTTCATTTGTAATACGGTTCTTCTGCATGTTGGTTCTTCAGGAGATCTTTCCATTTAATTTCCCACTTCTCTTTGGACAGGTGAACATACTCTAATTAGATTGTTCTCTTTCAGGAAACACCATGCGATCATTTCTTCCATTCTGGTTGCTTGCAAAGGTGGATGGACATAAAGATGGAATGCTCAACTTGTCGATGTCTGCTGCCACCAGCATAGGGTGCTCTGTTGGCCTCATGTTAATATCATTGAAGGACCAACTGGCATTAATGAGCCAATTGATTGAGGTAACAAGCCTTCATCTGGACTTGGTTCGATGTGTTACACTTCTAAGTTAAAAAAAAAGGAGCATTTTAACCAAAGTGCTGACAAAGTGAACATAGGATGAGTTTCTCTTTGGTTATTGAGAAATGGACCGAATGCAGAATCTTCTTGCACAAAAACTTCTAGAAATGCATGAAATCTTTTGGATGCCATAAGATTCTAATTATGTAAAATTTTTTAAGGAATTTATTAGATTTCTGTCAGTGTTATTTTTTGCTGCATGTCCATATCTGTGCTACAAAGAATGTAGCTTACAATGCTACATTGATAAGCTCCATGTTTTCATTACCCTTACAGGACAATATAAATCGAAGAATCCCAAGTCTTAAAAGGTTATCTCTTTCAGGCAGGAGGAAGCCAATTCCTGGACAAGGGCACATAAGATGGCCGAGGATCTTGATAACATGAATTTGAGAATACTCAATCACTGGCCTCAAGGTTTGAGCCAGACTTTTGTTGATGTAATTTTTGTAAATTGTATATTATGGTTACAATCAATATATTTTATAGAAGTCCTAAAAAAAAAAAATCACTTACACGTTTCAACATCGATTGTTTCTTCCAGATATAGGACCGACCGGTGGCTAGTACATGTATTTGAGGAACAACTGAGAACAATTATTTTGGTTATTTCAATTTAATGAAGTTATTCTGGAATATGTACTGTTTATTTGTGTGATAATTTTAAAGAGTGGTGTCAAACTAGCCAGGCAGATAGTTGTTGCTTTTGGCAGACTAGAGCGCTATATTTTGGAACTAGATACAACCTGTGTTGATTAGATTGAATTGAATAAATTAGAATGAAAAATAATTTCTAAAGAGATCGAACCGTATTGAACCACCCCAAACTTGAAGAGGTTTGAGCACCGAGCCGGCCTCGCAGCCTTGTTGTTGGGCCCAACCTGGGGAATCCCGAAATTCGGGCCTTCTCATTTCACCAAAACCCTCAAATCTTTGAGGTTAGATGGGGTGAAAACTAAAATGTGAAACTTTTTCGTTTTTTTTGTTTTTTGTTTTTTTTTTTTCTGGGAAACAGATTTTCCAACATAATCTTTTTTCATTCCTAAGTTTTGAACTGAAACTTGGTCAATGAGTCTAACACATCATTCCATTGTGTCGTCTGACCATCGGTTAAAACACAAAACATGGTAAAACTCAATTTCTAATGAGAATTTTAATCCCAAAAGTTAAGTTCTTCAGCCTAAACCAGGTTACCAAGCCTGTAGAAGTGACATGCAGATTATGTCCAACCTGGACTCAAAGTCTAAGTGAAACTCAATAATCTCGGGTAATGGGAGCTTTTTGTCCCGGGAAAGAGGAGTCCATGAAACAAGTCTGGGTTCAAACAAAAGAGAACAACCATCACCGGAGACAAGTGGGCAATACCTTTACCAAGTCCAATCAGAAACCTGCTCGACCAGTAATAAGCCTCACTATTAATTTCGACTACAAACAAAATGACTAAAGCTTGAAGGATTAAAGATCTATACTCCTCCGGAGCATAATTCATCAAGCATTGCCTGGGTTGTATACATACCAGCTGCATAAAATAACAAAATTTAGGCAGGAAAAAGACAAACTAGAATGTAAGCAGAAACAGCCCTAGCAACAAGGGTAACTTTCTATAAGATTTATGGACAATCATTGATCTTTCTGCTCCTCTTGGTCTCCAGCATATTCCACACCCTCATTGCTGTTGTCATCGTTGTCATCGTCGTCGTCGTTGTCTTCATCGTTTTCCTCATTATCATATAGGCTACTTCGTCCAAACTTATACAATTCTCTTCTTCCATCATCTTCGCCCTGGAAGTCCAGTCCATAATCGGTATCTCGGTGCTTAATCGATAGCCAGCGCAGCAACCGGTCTTCTTTGTTTAGGTAGTGAAGCTCACCGTTGAAACTGGGTGGAACCATCATAGTCATCTGCATGAGTTGGCCCTGCAAAAGATGTGAAAGGACAAGGATGGACCATCAAGCTCTAAAATAAGAGCCAACAAATTAGAGAAACAAATGGTTCAAAAATGTGCCCAGCAGAAAAAGAATGATTTGGAAATGCCGTAAGAAATCTGCCATGAGATGATAGCCAAACAACTTTCTGAGTTGGTAAAATTCAAATGATAAATGATGAAGAACATATGCATGTCCCATCAAAAGCATTGGCATATCATACTAGATAATATTTGGCACAATCATTATAATCAGTTGCACAAACAACATAATCAATGCTGCAATATAGCATTGGCACATTAAAAACAAAATGCTTTGGTTAGAAACACACCATAAATTAACCAAATGGCATCTGGAAAACTTAATAGGACTGACAATAAGAGTATAAGCCTTCATGGTCTTATCAAGAAACCAAATATCATCATCTGATTATGAATATAGAAGCAGGCTCTATTTGTGCAATTTTAGTCGAACCTTCAATTAGCGTCATTAGTTTTACATGTCAACATTCATCTCCATCCCATTTTCACATGAAAAGCGATAGGTCCTCTGATAAAATTTCACAGATCCTTCTGACGTAGGTCATTACATCATGAAGATACCCCATATGGTGAAAAGAATATTTATATAACATGCCCTTTCTGCAAAACCAAATAATAATAATATCATGAAGTCATCTTTCTTAAGCAAAATGGAACTAGTCTTTTAATTTAATGCGCGCAAAAACATTTAAGTCATTCTGATTATCTAAAACCTTTCATCAATGGCTTTCATTAATGTCATAACAACATGGTCTTAGCATACCATTTTTTAAAGGAACTGTCCCAGGATACACATATTAAGGGGCAGCTGTCTCTTGTGGTGTCTAATTTGTCTTCACATAGAATTCAAGGACTAGGATTTAGGAGCAATTGCAATTCTAGAAAGCAAAATACACTGTACCGGATCTCTACAATAGAAATTTAGACCAGGTAGAGAGGAAGTTCTCTGTTTTTACAAAGTGAGGAGAGTTTAGATGGTGGGGCAGTTCTTGGCTACAATCTAAGCCAGATGAGGTTTTTGTCAAGCCATGGGTAGGGGTCTTTAGTATTAATATGTTATCCTCCCTCCACGAGTTCAGCTAGGAGGAAAAGAATCCTGGCATGAGAGAATTTTTTGAGTTTGTACATTGCTATTGCTTTGAGAGACCATCCATTATCTATGGGCAATGAAACTTTTAGGGAGGGCACTCTCTAGGTTAGACAAATTCCTTATTCTTATCAAGTAGGGAAAGAAGAGCCCCAAGTCAACCCAACAGTTTCTCCCTAGAAGTTAGATCACTAATCTCCGCCTATAAATGTGGGTGAATGTGGTGGAGGAACCTCATTATTCTTGTTTGAAATATGTGGCTAGGCGGGAGACATTCAAGGAGTAGGCGATGCAGTGGGGATGCAGCATAGGAGGCATCACTCTTATTTCATGCTTATCCCACATAATTGCAGCCTATATCATCCTTTTATCTACCCAGGATAAACAAATTAGAGAATTCCTTACAATGTCATTGCACCACCTATACTTCTTTCCTCTTATGCATAGAAACTTCTCAACATTAACGATCAACACAATAAATTAATTAATATTTACACAAGATTTCTTATATTTTTTATATTTACACATTTTCATGTTTAATGAATTATTTACTTATTTAATTATAATTATAATTCTTTATGTTATTTGTCCTATGGTTAATAATTACATATTTAATCATTTTAGATTCTTATTATAAAATATACCTATTTTATTATTTGTATAAAATAATTAACATTTACACAAAAAATCTTATATTATTGATATTTAAGTGTTTCCTCACGTCCATTTCATATATTTTTATGAAGTATCGTTTTCTCGTATCATTTCGTGTCTATTGCCATTTCCTTGTTTCCATTTCCATGTAACCTAGCTTCCTTCCATTATTGATTTTCTACTGTTTAAGGGAGGAACCCAACTAGCCAATTTCAATATCCTTCAACAACGCACACCCATGAATCTCCTAATCGTAACAAGCATATTCCCTTCTGTCCTGTCCACATTCAGCTTCAACTGACTTCACAACGATTATTCACCTTGACCAAAACTCCAGATCAATTCCTAAAAGCATTTAAGTGTCTCATACATCTCAAGCTACAATCTTCCAGAGGACTCATCGTCAACAATACAAAGCTCAAGCCCATCATTAGAACTGTTCAGTCACCTCTTCAATAAAATTGAACAATATTTAAAATTTGCAAGCATGTTGAGTCATTTGGACAATAACTTTTCCATCTTTCGCATCTGATCACTTATGATTGTAAATTGAACCAACTTAGAAGCATATGAAAACCAAATCTCTCTTGAAGTCAAAAAAAGCATGTATCATATGACTTGAAACCACTCTATCCTATCATTCTGTCCATCATCACTTCCAGAATGATATAGAGCTTAATAAAACAATGCTAGAAGTGAGCTATTTGAATTTCATTACCCATAATGAGACAGAGTTATCCATGACAGACTTGCTGCCACAAAGCTCTGCTAACAGGAATTGAGACAGGCATGTGACCCAATTTATAAATTGCTGAGGAATCACATAAGACAAGCTTTAAACAAGAAGGGAAGCTCTGAATAGCAGTCTACACTGTACAACAGGACCCATGACCAGAGGGATCCAGAAAACTTTTTCCGTGAGAAAATCCCGTCTTGTGCATAATAATCTCATACAAAGCAGTATTTTTTGGCTCGAATATCCAGGAACCTTAAACCCATCCTCTATATTCTTGGATTCACAAAACAATGATCCTATTAGCTCAAGTGTCGATTCTGCTGACAACTATCATCCACAGTCATGTCACATAACCTGCCAGTGTTATGATGCACGAAGAGAGAACATTAAAAATCAAGTCCTGTGCAAGCATTTCCTAGCCCATGTGCAAATTACTCATACATAGGCATATATATACCTGCATGACAAACCACATGCTTTCACACATACAGATAAGTTCATTTACATATGTAAGCATGTATGCATTAGAAATTCCATGTTTTGTCTGTATGCACACAACCTGTAAACCAAATCAAGTTTTTGGCTGGCAGTGAATACTAGGAGCAGTTCCCATGCTCCCTTAGAAACATTCTACGACATTGACCAATGGAAAATGAGAAACTAGGGTAATTAGCTCCCCATTATAATAAGAAGAAGCCAATTAACGAAATGAATAGTCAAAAAATAGATTTAACTAGTATTTTAATTATTAAAACCCTAAAAAGAACAAGGAACATAAAAGTGGCATAAGGCAAGCAAAGTAGAATACCTGATAGTATCTCCCGTCAAGTTTCTTGATCCCATAACCCAATTGAACTTTTCCAAATGACTTTACTTCAGTGAGAACACCATTTCGCCTGTACACATGCTTTCCAACACGTGAAACCAAGTCTATTATTGCTTCCTGCTTCACTGTGGGTTTCAACAGGAGCATACAATCATAAAGCGGCATGTCTTGTGGTTAAAACCTGCATGAAAATTAATAACGTTCATTTTAGTCAAAACACCAACAACCCTAACCAGCTTAATAGGAGGAGCCCATTCCATATAACAAATAATTACCTTCACTACTTCTATCCTAACTTCTTAATTTAAATTGCTTTTTACAGAACCTTTTATTTCTTGTTTGCATTGCGACAGGAAGACGGATAAACACGTGACTTTTAATTGTTCAAGAATTCTAAAACTACTTACAATGACCATTTTACTTGGCAAAAACAAAGAGGAACAACAAAAGGTGAACCCAAAAATAAATCGAACGATCACCATCAAGAAACAAACAGAATGAATAATTCAAACTAAAAAACAGAAGACACCCAGATGAGTATACCATCAAATCATCCATAGTTCTTTTCCTAGGCATCATTCGCTAAGCTACATACACTGATCCTCCTTCCTATAAATAACCATTCGAAATCAAAATGATTTTGAAACTAAGGCCATACCCAGTTGTTCCTTCAATAAGCTGAATGCGTGTGAAAAGGAATTATGTACATTTCTAAATGAAAAAAAAAATGAGTGCATCGGCTAATCTTGAAACCCCAAACTGATATTTTTACGGGTAGAGAGAGAGAGATAGTACCAGAGTAGTAGATCGGAGTTCGTCGAAGCGAATCAATTCATGTGCGGAGTGGGAAAGGTAACGGTGGAATCGTTTGGCTAGGGTTTTTGCCTGTTTGGGCTTCCTCCCGAGGAACAATTACATCTGGAACTCAAAAGAAAAATAATAATATATGTGTGTGTGTGTGTGTGTGTGTGTGTGTGCGCGCGCGCGCGCGCGCGCGCGCGCGTGTGTGTACTTACTGGGATGGTTCAGGCCGCACAAGTTGCGGCCCTTGCCCGGATTTTTTTTCCCTTGTATGTATTATAATTATTGAAACAAATTATGAAAGGGTGAAAATAAAAAGTAAATAAACAAAAATAAACAAAAATAAATAAAAAAAGGAATAATAGGAAATCGGTAATAATGAAACTAAAAAAAACAATAAAAAAAAGAAAGGTGGAGGGAGAAAAAAATAAAATTAAAAAATAAAAAATCCAGAAAAACTCAAAAAAAAGTAATAGAAAAAAAAAGTTAAAGGATGAAAAAAAATGTAAAAAGAAAGTAAGCAAAAAAAAAAAAAGTAGTTCCCATCCAAGGTGGCGATTCCTCCCACCTCCCCCTCCCTCTCTCACTTGTTTTTCAAAAAAAAAATTTCAATGATGCGTAATCGTATACATACAACTTTTTTTATCGGAGGGTATTTTAGTAAATTAGACAATCAAAAGATGTCAAAAAAAGAAATGATTCGAAAAAAACTAAGTTGCGTTAAATGACATCAAGAGTAGGAGGGATTTTCAAAGAGAGTTGTGAAAATAATGAAATTCATAAAAAAATGTAAAAAAAAAGTAGAGAGAGGATAAAAAATAGATCAATAAGGAAAAATGATGAAACGTGAAAAAAAGTAAAAAAAAAACAAAAACAAAAAAAGGATAAATGGTGAAAAAAATGAGTAAATAAGAAAAAGAAGAAACAAAAAAAGAAGCAAAAAAAAGGAATAGTAGCAACTCGGCAACAGCAGAATCCAAAAAAAGAAATAAAAAAAGAAGGGTGAATGTGAAAAAAAAGAAGAAGAAGAAGAAAAACTCAAAAAAATTAAAAAAAAAAGTGTGAAGGGCAAAAAAAAGAACAAAAAAAGAGTAATTGGTAAAAAAAAAAAAAAGGAAGAACAAATCAAAAAAAAAAAGTGGGAATAATAGCCAACCGTTTCCATCTGAGATGGCACTCCACCTACTCCCCCTACCCACTTGTTCCTTTAGACAACTAAAAGGAGTTCCAAAAAAAAAAGAAAACGATCCAAAAAAAATCAAATTGTACCAAATGGCATCAATATGAGAAGCGACTTTCAAAGAGAGTTGTAAAAATAGTCAAACCTATAAAAAAATGAAAAAAAAAGCAGAGAGATGAAAAGAGATAGATTAATAACAAAAAAAGAATGAAGGGTGGGAAAAAAAAAGCAAAAAAAAAGGGGGCAAAGAATAAAAAGAAGAAGAAAAAAAGAAACATAAGAAACAAAAGAAAATAAGTAAAATAAAAAAAAGAATGTAACAAACCGATAACAATGGAATAAGAAAAAAATGAGTGAATAAAAAAAGAAGGGTGAAAGGTGAAAAAAACCAAAAAGTAAGAAGAAGAAGAAGAAGAAGAAGAAGAAGAAGAAGAAGAAGAAGAAGAAGAAAAGTAAAAAGAAAAAAAAAGAAGTATGAAGGGTGGAAAAAAAAAGAAGTAAAAAAAGTTAAAAAAAAAAGAAGAATAATTGGTAAAATAAAAGTAAGAAGAAATCCAAAAAACAGTTGTGAAAACAGTGAAACTCACAACAAAAAGAAATGAAAAAAAAAGTAGAGAGAGAAGAAGAGATAGATTAATAAGAAAAAAAGATGAAGGGTGGAAAAAAAAATAAAAAAAAGAAACGTAAAGAGTGAAGAAAAAGAAGTAAAAAAAAAGGGGAATAGTAATAAACCGATAATAAGGAAATCCAAAAAAAGGAGTGAAAAAAAAGAAAGACGAATGGTGAAAAAAAAAAAGAAGAAAAAAAAAGAAAAAGAAGAAGAAAAACCCAAAAAAGTTTTTTTTTTTTTTAAATAAGCAAGAAGAAATTCCCCCAAAAAAGGGGGTGTTGTTTCCATTCTAGGTGTTACTCCCTCCACTCTCTCTCCTCTCTTTCTTTATGGGCGAAGGGTCGAATAAAAAGAAAAAAAGTAAAAAAACAAAAGCAAAAAAAAAGGAGTGTAAATTGTGAAAAAAAGAAGTAAAAAGAAAAGAAGAAACAAAAAAAGAAATAAAAACAAAAGAAATAGTAACAAATCGGTAACAGCGAAATCTATAAAAAAAAAAGTGAAAAAAGGGCGAAGTGTGAAAAAAAAGGAAGTAAAAAAAGAAGAAGAAGAAAAAATAAAAAAAAAAATGTTAAAAAAAAAGAAGGGTGAAGGGTGAAAAAGAAAAGAAGTAAAAATAGAGTAAAAAAAAAAAGAGTAATTGGTAAAAAAATAAATAAAAAAAGAAGAAATCCAAAAAAAAAAAGAAAAAAGAGAGGTGGGAATAGTAGCCCATTGTTCCTTTCCTAGGCGTCACTCCTCCCACTCCTCTTTCCCCTCTTCTTCTTTTATATATATAGTAAGAAAGATTGTAAAAAAGAAGTAAAAAAAAAACGAAGCATAAAGTGTGAAAAAAAGTAAAAAAAAAAAAAAAGAATAAACAAAAAAAGAAGTAAAAAAAAAAGAATAGTAACAAATCGATAACAACAGAATAAAAAAAAATAGTAAAAAAAAAGAAGGGTAAATATGAAAAAAAAAAAGAAGTAAAAAGAAGAAGAAGAAGAAAAAGAAAAACCCAAAAAAAGTTAAAAAAAAAAATTAAGGGTAATTGCTAAAAAAAGTAAAAAAAAAAAGGAAGAAAAAATCCCAAAAAAAAGAGATGGGAACATTAACCCAATGTTTTGGTCCTAAGTATCACTCCCCCACTCAGAAGTAAAAAAAAAATAAAAAAAAAACGTAAAAAAAATGTGCTCAAAGGGTGAAAAAAAATAAAAAAAGAATAGTAACAAACTATTAATAGCGAAATAAAAAAATGAGTGAAAAAAAAACAAGAAGAGCACATGGTAAAAAGAAGAAGAAGAAGAAGAGGAAGAAGAAAAACCCAAAAGAATAAAAAAAAAGGTTGAAGGGTAAAAAAAAGAAGTAAAAAAAAAAGTTAAAAGAAATAAAAAAAAAACTACTATTTCGGTCAAAAAAAAATAAGAGATTAAAAAAAAGGTAAGAAGAAATCCTAAAAAAAAAAAAAAAAGAACCATTGTTCCCGTCCAAAAGAAAAAAAAAAAGAGACGTGAACAGTATATAAGTGTTCATGTTGTAGGTGTCACTCTCCCAACTTCCCCCTCCCCTCTTCTTCTTCTTTTATATAATAGTAAGATATATCATGGGACCATGGCCACGCGCTTCCTATTCAACAAAAGGAAATACATATACACACATTTAGTATTTTTTTTTTATTTTTATTATTGATATTTGAGTTTTATTCGATTAATCTGTTTTGAGTACTATAAGATTTATTTTAATAATTGACTTTTTTAAATTTTTTTTCGTCTTTCCCATAAGTTGAACTCAAAATTTCTTATTAAAGAGATAGAGTACTCTTAACCACTCAATCTAAAAAAATTTAATATATACACGTTTGGTATATAGCAGGAGTTGTGAGAGCATGGTTAATTGGGAATCAAATTTGTAGGAAATGAAAACTATTGGCCAAAGTATTTATCACATATCAAAGAATATATTATCTATAATTATTATTGAATAGGTCTCTTGTAACAATTCAATTCTGTGAGCATTTTGGCGATCAAATAAATTGAAATATTATTTTTTTTTGAAAAAAATAGAAGAACAAAATAAATTTTAAATGTCTGAATAAATTATCGGTAATTTTTTTAAAATAAAAGAGATCTTATAAATTTTTCAAAACCACCAATAACTTCTATTTCATATTTTTTTTTTTCATAAATTTACATTTTCTATCTTGATTTATTTTAATTAAATTTATTTTATTTTTTTATATTCATCGATCCATGATATCCTTTTGTGTGTGTGTGTGAGAGAGATAATGTAGTGTTAAAACAAATTAGACTTGGCCGCAATTCTAACATAACTTAGATTGAATTGAACTGTAATTAATGATTCAAAGAACCATTAATCGGTTCATAATTCAAAAATCGAAATCGAAACTATATTTATAATTTCAGTATCAATTCTTTATTTTAAAGACCTGAAATATGTTATTTTTGATTCGAACTATCGAGAACCAATATCAATTTTATTATTTATAATATTTTTTATAACAATGAAAATATTAATTCCGGTCAAATATAGTTTAATTATTATTATACCTAATAACTTTTTTAAGTAAGTGAGTTTTGTGTATTGGGAAGGGAGGCCTATGGGCCTCCATAGATATCAACTTTTTGATCATATATTGGAAAATTTGTTAAGTAGATCCAATAGTTTATATATTATAGGGATCATATAAGTACGTGATAAGCTTTGAAGTTTTGGATCGTTCAAAATCTCAATATAATAATTTGAGTGAAACTTGCTTGGAAATTAATGTTTCGCTTGTATCCTCGAGGGAATAACCTGATGGTATAAACTCTCATTCTCCAATATGATAATTTCAGTTTCAAATTTTTGTAAAAAAAAAATAAATGATGTGCTTGTGGAGGTTACAATGGGTTGGAGCTTATTGCCAATTTTATTTTATTTTTCTATTGGTTTAGAATGCCAAAATTACAATCTAATTAAAAATAATTTGGTCTGGTGATACGTTATCAAACACATTTTTTTTTTTTTTTTATAAATTTTAGTAAAGTGTATTCTTCTTCCCACCCGATTGAGATATGCATCAATTAATTTTTTTTTTAATAATATTAAAAACGTTTAAATATTACGATTCGATTATATATCAACTCACACAATATTTTATAAGTCACATAAAATAAATATGGATTTGTCAGAATCGTTTATATTACTTATTTAAAAATGCATTTACAACTGCAGTGATCGAACTTTTTCTTTATCTTCATGTAAAATAAAAAAGAGTAATTTAAAATTTGCAAGATCTACTTTTAAAAGAATAGAAAATGACTTTTTAAAACAAGGAACTTTTATTCCAATTTAGTTTATATGAATCTCTATTTTCCATTTGGGTCTAATAAAATCTGCCTTGTTCCATATCTAGATTATTAAAAAATTTTAATCAAAATTGTTTATTGCATAATTAACTTTCAGCTAGGCCAGGAGGAAGCCCAAAATAACCACCGGAGGGAACAAATTTTATCCTCATGCCATCAGCAAGTGACAGAAACCCAGGCAAGTAGACTTATTACATTGTCTGATGTGAAAGTAACAACAGCCTTGACCATGCTATCAAGGGTAAAAGCAACTATGCAGCAAATACAAGTTGAACATACATATAGAGCTATCCAAAACAAGTCAGCTAACGCTCTATCTGTATGGTTACATGACTGATGTTGTATTCCCTCCTAATATAGTCGATTACATTGTCTAACACCATGTCTGCATTTGCTTCTGGTCTGATTTTAACATGGCAAGCCAACAGAATCTTACCCACTGTGATCGCCCATACGTGCAGCTCATGTACAGCCACCACGTCTTCCATTTCACACAACCCCTGCTCGAGTCTTGTTGCATCAATCTCTCTAGGTGTGCTCTCCATCAAGACTTCCAATATGTTCCGTAGCATTTTGATTGTTGTCCCCAGAACAATGACCGAAAAGATTAGAGTGCAAATGAGATCAATAGCCTTCCATTTGGGCTTCCACCATATGATTGCACCCCCGATCATAACCCCAACACTCTGAATGGAGTCCCCTAGGACATGCAAATAGGCACCTTGTATGTTGACGTTCCGTTGCTTCTTCTGCTCATGGGTGTCTTCAGCTTTGGTTTCAATGTCAGAGTGCTTCAGCAGGGGATCAGTATGATCTTCATGGTGATCATGCCCGTCATTATGATCATGCTCATCGTGTTTCAAATGCTTTTCATGGGGATGACTATGAAAGCTATGAGCGGTAACTTTTATTCCATGAGTATGCCCAAGATCATGCTCGTGATGATGATCATGACCATGACCATGGCCATGGCTATGATCATGTCCCAACAACACAGCCATGACAATGTTCACCACCAGGCCAAAAGCAGCAACAAGGAACATAAGAAAGCCATTGACCTCCTCAGTGCCATTGATCAGTCTAACAATAGCTTCATATACCAAAATCCCAGCAAGGAGCCAAATGAGCTGGATAGAAACAAGAGCACCAAGAATCTCTATCCTATAGAATCCATATGACTGACGAGGTGTGGCCTCCCAGCCAGCAGCCCACAAAGAAAACAGTGAGATAGCGAAAGCTGCAACATCAGAAAGAAGATGAGCAGCATCTGTTAAAATTGCAAGACTGTTAGCCTTGATGCCTCCAACAACTTCTACACTCATAAAGACTACACAGAGTATGACTGCTATCAAAAGCTTGCGCATGGATGCTGATCGTTCTTTGGCATCTCTCGAGCTGGTTCCAGCATCTGTGAATCCACAAGGGGCCTCACCACATATCTTGCTCCCAGCAAAGCTAGGTTCTCCAGTCGGAATGTCTCCACTAATTTCAATGATTTGGCCATGTTGATGACTTCGCACTTCCATCTATTACTCACAACTGCAAACCCTGCACCCCCCCCCCCCAAAAAAAAACCTGTTAAGTCATTTTTGCATGACTCAAGAGAAAGCATATAGGTGCAGTTCTATCCAGCTAAAGTCAGTGGGAAAAAAACAAACCAAGGGTGAGGAATAGCCAAAGAAGCAGATTGCATTGCTCAACTAGGAAATTAGTCTCTAGGGTGCATGAATTTAGTAAAGTGAACAACCACACATTGAAGATCAATTAATAGCAGTCTTCAAAATACTGAACTTTAACTATTGACAAGCACTAGCCCATCATGGACTTTCAGGATAAAGGTAAGCCTGTGACCTGAAAAAAGGTCAAGCTTTAACGTCTCCAAACCACCCACCCTCTCCTGCTCCTCACTAAGAGTGGTACAAGGACCCCAACCTTATTTATCCCATCCCCCCGCCCCACCATAAAAAGAAAAGGAATGAGAGCAACAAATACATGAAAAAGTTTGCCATAGAAATTTTCATCACTTCAAATATGTAATAAATATCAATAACAAATTTTACTCTTCAAAACTTCTGAATGAACTAAATTCTTAAACCACAGATGTGTATAATCTGCGATAAACCCAATGCGAATTAGAACCAGCACCATGTATTGGTTCCCAAAATAGTTGTCCATGTCACAGCTTTGTATTGTCTTACCCTTCACTGGAAGTTGTCCTAGTCAATTATTTCGGCACTCACTATCTCAAATGGATCCAACACTTCGGCACAAAATACCCATCTTAACACAAGCAATACAAATGATAAGGAACGTGAGAGCAGAATGTGGAAATCTCAAGTCCAAATGTTTCTCAAGTCCAAATGTGGTTTTCTTAATTTGGTGAAAAGTTTAAAACCACTTTATTCCATCCATTAACGTAAAGCAAATATTAGAGAAAATTGCTACAGCTTACATTTTTGAAGTGAGTCCCAAATATCTATCATGAACTTCAACTTGAATCTGGGATTGAACCTTTTCTAAAAGAAAAAGTCATTAAAACCCAACCAGATCAAAACTCAAAATCAACAAATAAACCTTAAAAAAGGAAATCCTTTCCAGCAGACGCAGATAAACCCTAGACATATCCTGTCTAAAATTAATAAAAACTAAGTATGAACGCACACAATAACAAATGTAAGCTACGAGGATATGAGGAGCGCACAAAACACATCATACATCATATCTTTGAAGACAAAACAAAATCAAAGCTTCTTTACTTACTTGGGAAAACTTCAAAATTGGAGATAAAGACCAAAGCGTGGAAAGAAACCCAGTTTGGGATTGAGGAACACTCAACGGAAACTCCCCCTATCCATTGGCTGAAACTCTCCCCTTAACCCCAACCCTGACCCCTATCTTATCTCATTTCTCTGATGCTATGTTACCCATTTTCTGGTGTTTTAATACACAACAGGGAAAGGGTTTGCGCATATTTCGTTAAAGGACAAAAAAAGGTTATGAGAAATAGGCCCAAATTGGAAAAATATTAGGATCTTCTTTGTTTTCTTTCCTGTGTTCCTTTTTTTCTTGAAAGAACACTTGCCGGCAGAAATTACAATATCTCTCTCTCTCTCTCTCTCTCTCTCTCTCTCTCTCAAGTTGTGACGTTAATTTAGAAGATGGCGATACGCTTGAAGTCACCACGCACTTTCAAGATAGACAGTTCCAAGACTTACTGGTCTCAATCTCAACATCCAATATTTACTCTCTCTCTCTCTCTCTCTCTCTCTCTCTCCCTCTCCCTTCCCCCCCCCCCGCCCCCCGAAAAAAAAGTTCCAGGCAATCCTGACTTCTCTTCGCTGCTTGCCATTTATCGGACAATATTTATTTATTTATTTGATTTTTGGTCAACTTTATGGCATGCTCCGACAACGAACCACATGCCTTGCACGTTGATTGCACTACTAGGAGTCGTACACCGCGCGATGCGCGGTGTGGAGATTAAATTTGATAATAAAAAAAAATGGGTGATGTACCGATTGACTGAATTTTTTATTTACGAAATTAAAAGGTCGAAACTGAAACATTAAAAATTTTAGCAAAAACTAAGATTTGAATTGTAATCATAGGTTGTTTAATGCTAAAGCCATAACCAAAAAACAGAAAATGATAGAGAATACGGTGCCATTACTGCTGTTCCCGAAACCTCTTTCCGGAGAGCAAAAATTGAGAAATCCCCATCAAAAGATAGCATTTTCTTTACAGTACCTGAAGTGTTAGGAAAAATTGTGCAGGAATCTTAAAACTCGAATACTCAGACCATCCACAAAGCTTCTCAAGGCACCCAAAAATTCATAAACTTGAACAAAAATCATTTTACTAATTTCTGTATATTTCACCAACTTCAGTCTCCAAACTAAAATCCTTGAAGTCAAAATATCCAAAGCAAAACAAAGATACAGCAAAACAAATACAGACGTTAGATTGATTCAAGAAGACAGTATTTTAACTATTTTCCCCTGCTTTCACTATAAACATTTTCAGAAACCCCATTATATTAAAAAAAAGAAGAAGCAGAAATCCCACAAACAAGGGGACCCAAAAATGCAGCAGCAAAAATAAATAAATAAATAAATAAATAATGCCTTTGCAAATTCCTAAAAACAAAATGTATCAGAGCAAATAAACAGCAAATAATAAAAAAAAAGAAGACTTTTAAGTTCAAAATTAGCAACTTTCAAAACTTCATTGGAATATTCACCAGCCAATAAGGAAGAGGCTTTATTCTCTCACTAACAACAAGCCATTGAACACCATAACCAAAAAACCTTCTATAGATCCAACCAAGATTATCACAGGAGTTGAAATCTTATCAGAAGCAAGCCCTGCAAGAATCCCAAAAGCCTTTCAGCATCTTTAGCTAAAGATAGGTTATTCAGATCCAACTGGGTTTTGGTCGACGGAAGGCAGGGGTTTGGTCGACGGAAGAACCTTTCATAGTTGACCAAGGAAGGGTTTTGGTCGACTAAGGCGTTTGCTATGGAAGTAGGGAGAGGGATTTTTCGTCTGAGTATGAATTTGGTTATGAAAACCCATATAAATAAGGCGTTTTAATAACAAACCCCTCCATCTGGGCTTTTAACACAAATAAATACAATTTTTCGTATTCGTGTAGTAGAGTTTGAATTTGGTTATGAAACATTGGGCAGCCGGTTGTAAAAAAAAAATAAAAATAAAAATAATCATTGAACTTTTGAATTTATGAAATTGATTGAAACATTGATATTTTTAAAAAAAATTATGGTTTAAGTTGTAATCTGGGTGATATCCCTTTTTTTAAAAAATTTATTAAAACAATTTAAAATTTATTAGAAAATTACTATTATTTATAATAAATAATTATAAAGAATTATAAAGGTTTACAATAAATAATTATAAAAATTTGATTTGTAATATAATATCATTAAAAGACACTGAATGATATTTTATGAAATATTTGTTATATTCATCAAATACCTTCGTTTAGATTTAGATTTAGACAGAACATTTGGGTAGAAACTATTCTAAATGTTAATTTATTTAGTAAGAGATTAATTGAAAAAAATAATTTAAAATTTGTAAAATTATGGCTTACAAAAATAAAGGGAAAATTTTTTATTAAAAAAACACATGTATTATATTTTTATTATAATATAAGCTAAATGAAATGTCAAAATATTAAATAGATATATAGATTATAGAGAATCAATGGTCAATTAGTCTAATAAAATATAACGTTATATTTCTTAATCAAAATCCTGAGTTTGACTCATGATTTGGATATGGACCAGATTACATTGGGAGGGTAGCCTTCTAAATGAATCACTGCAAGTTTCGGATCAGATTAATCAGAATATAATTCTGAATACTGATTAGATTATAGAGAGAATAAGGAGATGTGAATTTTTATTTTATATCAAATGAATACAAATTATAAAAAACATGGAGATATGTGACATTTTTAACATAAAATTAACCAAGTAAAAAAAAATGTCACTTCAGAAAAGAAAAAAAATAAGGGACACCGTACCTTATCAAGCATAAAGCCAGAAGTTTTATACCGAAATATACCATTTTAAAAAAAAATTTTAAATGATTTGAAAAGAAAAAAATTTCTCAAAATAACTCATATTTATCGTGGGTTGTATTTGCGACCGGTTATGTTGTGGGTTAAACCAGCGACTGAGCCATACGACAGCCATATAGTCGTTGTTGGTCATAGGTGACAAGTGTGTCATGTTTTGAAGACGCGATATACTGTGTTGTGCCTAGAAGATGCAACAGAGCTTATTGCGTCTTGCAGGCGGACGGCATATGCCTCCTTACCCCAAAACCCCACTTCCTTTTCCCCATTTTTCCTTCTCCCTTTCATCTCCCCTCTTCCTCTCCTCTCCCGCAACAAAAGCTTCGCAAACCCTAACCCTCTCCCACAAAATCCACCAGATCTAGCCATTTGGAAGAAAGAGGAAAGCTACTGTAACATTATTTTGCAATTTTCAACGTGTTGCGACGATTTTTTCAATGTTTTACGATGTTTTTTCAAAAAAAAAATATGAAAATATAAAATTTTTCTTATATCAATTTAAATTATTTGTAATGCATAATTTGATGAGTATTGAATTATTGTGAATAGAATTTGTATTTTACATTGAATAGATTTTTATGAATTTTTTTTATGAATATTGAATTAATGACCTTTTTAATTATGGTTTAGGGTGATTAATTAATATAATAATTATCAAATATTTAGTTAATCTAGAATAATATTAAATTAGTTGTTTTATTGTAAATTTAGTTAATATAAGAAATTTAATTGATATTTAGTAATTTTATTGTAAATATTAAAATTAATATAGGTTAATATAAATTTAATATAGGTATAAATCTAGTTAATGTACATTAATATAAATTTTAAATTAATAATTACAAAATAAAATACAATAATTAACAAATTAAATTTTATTGGGATTTTTAAATAAAAAATAATAATAGTTATATTAAACTATTAATTATTATAGACTTTGCGGTTGACAATATTTTAAATAACCATATTTAAATATTTTAAAGTGACCATATTTTATTTCCTAAAATATATTTAATACTTAAATTAAATATTAATATTGATATTTAAATATATTTACATTAAAATATTTTAAATTAAATGACCATATTTAAATTTAGTAAGTATAAATGTGCAAATATATTTATAGTTATAATAAATATAGTTATAAAATATAATATATTAATACTTTTAGTTTAATATAAAAGTATTAGTAAGTATTTAAAACATGTAACATTTTTATAAATATATTTAAATATTTTATTGTAAAATTAGTTAATAAATAATTTTAGTTCATATTTAGTATTTTTATTGTAAAAATTAAAATTGTTAAAATTAGTATATTTTAAAATTGTTAAATTATTCATAAAACCGTAAAATTAATTTAAAGTGAGTTTAGGGTTCTAATTTAGTATAAATGTTTATTATAATATAGTATTATATTGTAATAAATTTTTTTAGTAATATAAATAGTTAATTAATATAGTATTTATTGTTTTATTAATTGATTTATTTTTAAATTGTTAAATTATTTTGTATGTTTGTTGAATATTTATATAATGTTTTAAATTGTTATTTTTTTTATATATAGAATAATGACAGATATGGTAAGTGTGTTATGCTATAACGATGGTGAAATTGTGACGGGGAGGGTGGAGTCCATTACGACCGTTGTCCAACAAAGTTGATTAGAGTGCGGAGAAATTGTAATTTTAATGAGTTGGTGAAGGTAGTATATAAGGGTATTTGAATAACATGTAGAGATTTTTCATCATTTTCCCGTGTCGTACATGGGAGGTGGTAATATACGGTTTGAATTGATTCTGATAAATGATGACGATGATATTTTTAATTTGATGGAGTTTGCAATGAGTAGGGGAGTAGGTTCTGAGTTATACATAAAATCATTTGATGGTAGAATGTCTATGGTACAAGATTGTGATTACACGAAAAATTATCCATATATCGAATCTCTAGTGGATGTTGTCTTTGCAGACGTGGATAATGATGTTGATGAGGAGAAAATGGCAGAAAAAGAGACAGAAGAATATAATGACGATGAAGAGGAAGATGATGAAATTGGTGGTGGGAGTGGTGGTGGTGGTGCGAATTAGTTAATGGTCGGATTTTCGTCAGTGCCTGTAAATATCGGTGGTGGTCAGAGATATGGGGGCGGCCGAATAGATGAATCCATTCCATTCATGACAACTGCATCGGGAGGTGATGGTTATGTGACATGTGAGGAAGAACACAAATTGACAGCCGATAGTTAGAGTTTCAGCGACGAATTGAAAAATGAGATGAGATTTGAGTCAAAGGAGCATCTTATTCATGCTATTAAATGCATCATATTCAACACCACTATCAATTTCCAATTGGTAAATCAACCCCTAAACTTTGGATAGCAATTTGCACGCAAAGGGATGAATTCTGTAGATAGAGATTGCGTGCTTGTAGAACGTGACTAGTTGATGCATTTGTGATTACTGTGGTTGAGAGACCCCACACATGTGTGAACGCTGGGTTGACATAGGATCATAGGCAGCTGGATTTAAATTTGATGGCTTGGCATTTGCTTAATTATATGAGAGAAGATCCTAATGCCAAAGTTTCTTTTCTTTGAACTGTTATAACCGAGAGAACGACATATGCAATTTCCCGTAAAAGGGTTTGGGCAACGAAGAGAAGAGCTATAGAGATGATATACGGGGATTGAGATGACTCTTACAGATAATTACCTTAGTTATTAGATGCAATAGTGCAAAAAAATCCAGGGACACAAGTAAATTGGAAGTTGGGTCCGCCTAACGCAAGAGGAGAAAAGGTATTTGAGGCTTTATTTTGGGAATTTGGTCCCAGTATCATGGCTTTTAGGAGTTTTAGGCCATTGATAAATATAGATGAGACTCACTTTTATGGGAAATATAATTACAAATTGTTGATTGTATGCGGTATGGATGAAGCGAATCATATTGTCCCATTGGCATTTGGGTTGATAGATGGAGAGTCACTTGCCTTTTGGTCATGGTTTTTGAGGTGTGTAAGAGAGTATGTTGTTGGAGATAGGGAATGTCTAATTTGTTTAATTTTATATCGACATGAAGGGATAAGGATAACAGTTGTTTATCCAGAGTTTGGATGGTCACCTCCCAATGTTGTGTGGCGATTTTGCATGAGCCGTGTAGCTAGTAATTTCAACACGCACCACAAAAGTCAAGCTTGTAAAAGAGTTGCTACCATTGTTACATTACAACCACAGCGAAGGAAATTTGACCTATATATAGCGAAGATGAAGGAGATCAAAGAAAAAGTTCCTAATTATTTTGTAACTATTCCCCCGAACAATGGATTTTTTCTCATGATGGTGGTGTTCGTTTTGGATATATGACTACAAATATCAGTGAAAGCTTTAATGCCGTGTTAAAGGGGGTAAGAAATCTGTCAATTTATGCATTGGTACTTAAAACCTTTTATAATTCCATTAACTATTTTGAGACTCGTTTGAGAGAGGTGAATGTGGGTATTGGAAGAGGAGAGCGGTACACTAAATATGCGTATGCCATTTTAGGTAGATGGATGAACATAGTTAATCTTCATACCGTCGTTTCTTTCAATAGGGAGCATGGGATCTTTCAGGTTGATATTGGGCACAGACAGATATGGTATGGGCCCAAGGGCGGTAATAAACAAATTGTCAATGTCTGAGATGAGCATTGTACATGCAGCAAATGGCAAACCTATAGAACTCCTTTCTTCCATGCAATTGTTGCATTAACATGAACGATAATTGATATGCATATGATCGTCGGCAAATGGTATATATGAGAATATCAACTTAAGGTATACGAGCAAAATTTTTTCTCGGTTGGAGACCATTTGGCATGGCCCATGGATTCGTACCCTACAATCATTCCCGATGTATCCCTGAAACGTTAGAAAGGAAGATCTAGATCATCTCGATATCACAACGAAATAGATTTTTGAGAATCATCCACACGGACATCATGCTGTTGTTGTAGTGTTGAGAGTCATAATAGGAGGAGATGTCCGAGACAATTGAGGTGCGGATTTTGTGGTAGAGAGGGCCACGATCGAAGACATTGTCCAACAACAAATTAATGATATTTTCTTGTATTTTTATAAATTTGTAATTGTTGTATTTCTTAATGTATACTATATTTTGAAGACTTGAACATGTTGGTGTATTTTTCTTATTATACTTTGTCATAATGTGCTGATGTATTATGCAATTCATAATGTGTTAGTGTAAATCTCTTATTTTCTTTTTGTGCATTTCATAATATGGTGATATATTATTAATTCTTAATACACATTTATAAATGCTAATTGTTATACTTTTTTATGTTTCAGATGGATCCCGGATCTACTGATCCGAATTTTCTACGCTTGCAGCTAAGATACCGCTCTACTAGAGTTTGGGAAGGAGCTGATAGTACCTGGCTTGTCTGCCGTAGATGTGAGGCAGTATTACGGCGTTTGGGCATGGTCATATTGACGAGAGAATACTTCCGTTCCTATAGGCGTCGAGCTTTTTGGGGCTCACTCGACTTTATTTCATTCAGTTGGATTGGCATCTCATTACGGCCCCAATGAAGAGATGGAGGCAGGAGACACACATATTTCATATGCCACATGATGAGCTTACAATTACGCTACAGGATGTAGAGGTTTTTTTAGGTTTACCTGTAAATAGAATATCCGTAGTAGTTAGGACGACGGGTTTCTCGTAGGTTACGCTGTGTGAGAGATTATTAGGTGCTAGATCTCTGCTCACAGCTTTTAAAGATTATACATTGAGTATGCCGTGGTTGTTAGATTTCATATGTGAGTTGCCCCATGATGCAGATGATAATCATATTTTGTGATGGATACGTTGGTATATTTTACTATTGATAGAGGGTGTTTTGTTTTCTGATAAGAGTGATTATTGTATATATTTACAATATTTATTAGCATTAGAGGATTTATATTATTCTCGTCGTCGTAGTTGGGGTTTGCGTGCTTGGCTTACTTGTACAGACAGCTTTGTATAGTCTTGCATATAGACTCGTATGAGATCGGGGGGCTCTAATTCTTTTATAAATTTGGGCATGTGAGAGATTCCCATTCATAACTCCTATTTGGCGATCTTTATATGTAGAGGGGGATGGACCACTAGTTTTGTGATGGAGGGCAGATTTCGATGTTACTTCCCTTCATACACACGTCGTGACTGTGTATAGGGAGGCATTCGATAGATTTACAAGTGATGATGTCGTGTGGCTGCCTTACACTAAGAACGTGTTGTCTTCCCTCCCTTACTATTGTCATGAGGGCAGTGAATTTTGGTGTGCCTGCGTATCGTTTATTTGTTTTTCTATTGTCGAGTGACATATTCCAGATCGAGTGATCGGTCAGTACGGAGGATTTTAGTTCATTCTGGATCACCGCAATACCAAGAATCGATTGCACGACACTAGCTCGTGTGGTTCACAAGAGATAAATTGGTTTGTCGAGCATGCCCACTACGTTGACATTTGGACTCACCGACGCAATCACCTAGTCCCTGTTGACATATCATTTGGACCCACTATCGATTCTTTTTACACCGCATGGTACCGCACCATCTCTCGCATATTTATTTGTCGGCGGGGAGCTTATTTGGGATATGTGGTAAATGTATAAATTAATTTTTTCTATTTATATCAATTATTTTATTTATATTTATATCAATTATTTTATTTTTTTCCTTAACTAACATGTATCGAGATCTTTATAGTGGGATTCACTGTATCAGATTCGAGGCTCTGAGGATGTTCATGTCCATGGACTGGCAGATACAATTATTTTGGTTTTGAGTGATGACATGATATACCTTTTGAAACCTAGACCACCTAGAGGACGTACTGAGGGAGGTGACGAGGAGCAGTGACTTTGACGGAGTCGAGGGAGACCACGTCCGAGGCCACCAACTCATGATACATCACCGTTTCCATCTCAGCATCCAGAGGACGTCGTAGTACCTTCCATTATGTATGTAGACTCCTCTTCTTTCTACATACCTGTATTTGATTACCCTCATTGCTATACTTCTGACATCTCACAGAGGGGAGTTCGTATAATTGAGGGACAGATACAATTTCAGAGAGATGATACATGAACGATGTACCATGTGTCTACTCCACGTTTTAGTGATATAGGATCCTTCCAAATCACACAGATAGATGATCTGGATTTACTATCTTCGGATGACACTACAGATATTAGGAGAGATTATGTGTTAGATGCTATAATAGAAGAAGACGACGACGACGTTAGTTACATATTATGTACTTTGTATCCTATATTATATTAATGATTATTCCATTTCCTTATATATGTTTATTTCTCCAATCTTATTTGTTTGGTTTCTCATTTCTGTTCTATTTATAAGAAATTAATTCATGAATTTTTTATAAGTTTGGATATGATTTCTTGTAGTTTTTGCTCAAAGATTGTTGTTTTCTTGAACTGTTAAGAGAATGCACTTATATGATATTTAGAATGTAATCTTCGAATTCCATGTTTGATGTAATTATGTTTTTTTCATAAAGGAAGGTAAGGTGATAATGTATTGCCCAACATAGATAGGGATGGTAGGGTGAGGTCCACTGTGTCACGAGTTCGGCCCGTTGGGCTTGCGGGTTGGATTCACAACATGTTTAGAAAGCCAAATGTTGGAATAGCGAACACAGATATGGATGATACGGACGGGCTCACAAAGTTACGGGTTGGATCCATTAGGCACGAGGGTCTTTGGAATTCCGATTTTGATTTTACTTAACACATATATCACTGGTATGGTGGGTCCTTTGAGTCATGTGTTTTGGGTCATGGGCCCGTTGGCCCGCGGGCTAGGCCTGTACGGGCCTTGTCGCTTTAGCGCGCGACATGTGGTGTCAGCCTGCAAGACGCGACAAGCTCTGTCGCGTCTTGTAAGTGCGATACACTTGTTACTCGTGACCAACAGCCACGGTGTGGCTGTCGCATGGCTCTGTCGCAGGCTCAACTCGCAACATACCCGGTTGCGGGTCCAACCCGCAACAAATATGGGTTATTTCGAGAAATTTTTTCCTCTCCTGGTCATTTAAATTTTTTTTTTAAATGGTATATTTCGGTACTTGGTACTGTGCACTATACTTTTCAACAACTCCACCTTTTTTTTATTTAAAAAAGGTCAAAGACAAAAGTAAGCAAAAAGGAACTTGGTGTCCCTTGGTCGACCAAAGATAAAACAGGAACTTGGTCGACCAAGACTGTTCATTGGTCGACGAATCTTTAGCCTTGGTTTGGTCAACGAGGCTAGTGCCTTGGTCGATGAGGTCGGTACTTGGTAGAATTTAGTTTCTCCATGAATTTTATTTGCCCTCTCTCCATGAATTTTATTTGCTTGGTAGTTGGCGTTTGGTATACTGTTCTTCAATTTCGATTTATGGTTAGTGGTGTTTGTTTAAATTTATTTTTCATCTCTCTATCATATCCATTATAGATGAATGGAAAATTTGAAACTCCTTATACATTTCTTTCCATTTATATTTTGGTCTCTTGGTGCAATAGTCTGTTTCTCTTGATGATTTCTACCTCTGAATAAATTACTCTATTTCTCCTTTATTTCTCCTCGGTGCATCATTTCCCATTTACTCATCAATACACTATTGCAACACCAAAAGAGCCAATAGCCGAGAGGTATACAATAAAGTCGAGAGACACAAGTGGAAAATTTACTAAGAGGTACTAATCGGTATTTGCAATTGTGCAAGTGTTGGTGTATCGTTCATATCTCCATGAAGCCGAGAGCCGAGAGGTATACAAGGAAGCCGAGAGACGTATATGGAAAATGTTCAGTAGCAATCACTGTTTGATTTGAAAGTGTGCAGGTGATGAGAAATGATGTAAATAGAAGTGCACGGTTCAAATCTCCATGGAAGCCGAGAGGTACACAAGAAAACCAAGTGACGCATATGAAAAATGTATCGAGGATAGTAATCGTATTTGAAAGTGTGCAACTGCTGAGTGTGCAGAGGTGATGTAGATACAAGTGTATGGTCCAAATCTCTATGCATCACCAAGAGAGTTGAGAGCTGAGAGCTGAGAGGTATATAAGAAAACTGAGACATGCATGTGGAAAATGTATTGAGGTGTAGTAATCGGTATTTGTAAGTATACAAGTGATGAGAATGATGAGAGATGATGTAAATGCACATATACGGTTCAAATCTCCATGCAACACCAAGAAAGCCAAGAGGCAAGAGATACCCTAGAAAGCCAAGACACACATGTGGAAAAATGTACCGCGAGAGGTAGTAATCCATATTTGCAAGTATGCAAGTGTTAAGAGTGCCGAAAGGTGATGTAAATAAAAGTTTATGGTTCAAATCTCCATGCGACACCAAGAAAGTCGAGATGCGAGAGATAAACAAGAAAGTCGAGAAAAAAAGAGTATTCAATTGAGACTCTTAACCATGGAGATAATAGGACATAGGAAGAATACTAAGATGATGTTTACGATTAAGACACAGGATAGGTGCCGAGCTTCGAAAGAGGCGAGGCGAGACGAGTTTGTAATTGAGCAAATAAATTCAACCGAGAAAATAAATTCTAGTAACCTAGGACCGAGCATCTAACACTCTAGTAAATAAAACTTTACTGAACAAATAAATTCTCCAAGAGAAACCAAATTCTATCAAACACTGATACTCTACTAAATGAGGCTCTAGTAACCGAAGACTTAAAAATTGAGGATCTATCGATTGAGAGTCTAGGAAATTTCCCATACAGTTTAAAGAACGAAATCCATATTTATATTTAAATTAATTATTTTCATATATATTATAAAATATAGAATCTCAAATGGGTTTAGCTAGAGTTTCCCGTGAAAGCAGAAAAGACAAACACAAAAAGATCTTTCGATTAGTTTATAAGCCGTTTTATTTTTATCTATAAACTAACTAAATTTTCATAATTTATGTTTTATTATTTTACTTTTACTCTTTTCATATCAAAAAATAATTATTTACATGATACTAATGGTAATATGTCATTGTTAGTCATTTTAACACTAAAAAAAGTTTATAAAAAATCAATGTTATCAATTAAAATAATTTATAAGTTTACAGAATAAAATTTAAGTTTTTTTTTTTTACCTTATTTTATCTAAACTTTTGAATAAATTATTTTAAAAGTAAAATATATGAATTTGTAAATTACAAATTTTATAAAATTTAGGAATTTAAAAGTTATTTAGAATAAATTTAGTTGAATGTACCCTAAAATGTTTTTCTTAATCCTAGTACGAAATCTTAAACGAACCTTTCATATGAATCTAAAAAAATTTTCGGTCAATATTGAGTAACTCTTTGTTTCTCTGTTTATGAAGTACTATAGAAAAGTTTTAAATTTTTATTTGTGTAATTTTCTATTTAAATTTCAAATTTCATTACATGAAAAAATTTAAATGTTGCACACTCGTCAATCACATACTAAATTAAATAAAAATTGTTATAAAAAATTTTGAAGGTAATTTTAAAGCTAAATATGAAAATCCAAACTTTTATAGGTGGGTAGGAATTAGGGGACTGGACCCCCCAACTTTGAATTTGTGGGGTCTCTCATTTCGTGGAGGCTGAGGGCAAGCAAGGAAGTCTCCACATGGGGTGTGCATTGTAAATCATATTTGGTATTATTAGAGCCTTGGTCGACCACGGCCACTTCTTGGTCGACGAATCTGTGGCCCTGGTCAACTAAACCGTGGCCTTGGTCGACCAAGCCTCTTGGACTCTCGGTCTATAAACTTCCTTTCTAAGTTTTTGATTATTGGAATTCTTGGTTTATTGGAGTGTTTGGTGCTCGCTGATTCTCATTTACCGGAGTGTTTGTACCGAGAAAGGTCAAGCTCTTCACCATAACTCTAGGTTATAATAAGTTTAAATTTTAAGTTTAAGTTTTAAGGTAGACTCCGCATCAAGTTTAAGTTTAAGTCTCTCTTTATATTTTGGTTCAACCAGACAAGATGACTATTGTTTGCCTTGTCTCAATAGCTACATAACATTAATTTTTGTCTTTTCTTAGTAAAAGATCTAGTTTTGAAGTAAAATTATAGAATAAGAATAAAGCTTTATAGAACAAGAATAAACCTTACAATCCAAGTAATGAATAAATTAAAATCGCCTCTAAGACTCTAACTTTTTTTTTTAATAAAATTATCGAATATATTAATCATTAAATTATGAGTTTTTTATGCCCTTGTAAATGCAAGTGTAGCATTCAAATCTCTATGCATTCGAGAGTCGAGAGGTACACAAGAAAGCCCATAGACAAATATGGAAAATGTATCGAGGTTTTGTAATCAGTATTTGAAAGTGTGTAGGTGCCGACAGGTGATTTAAATACAAGTGTATGGTTCAAATCTCCATGCAAACGAAGAGGTACACAAGAAAGTCAAGAGACACGTGAAAAATTTACCGAATAGTAATCCTTATTTAAAAGTGTGCAGGTGCTGAGTGTGCCGAGAGTTGATGTAAATATAAGTGTATGGTTCAATCTCCATGCAACACCAAGAGAGCCGAGAGTCGGGAGGTACACAAGAAAGCCGAGAGACTCGCATGTGGAAAATGTAACGAGAGGTAGTAATCAATATTTACAAGTACACAAGTGCTATACAAGTGCTGAGAGTGCTGAGACATGATGTAAATACAAATGTATGATTCAAATCTTCATGTAGCACCAAGAGACCCCGAGAGGCGAGAGGTACACAAGAAAGCCGAGAGACACATGTGGGAAAGGTACCAAGAGGTAGTAATCCATATTTGCAAGTGTGCAAGTGCTGAGAGTGTCAAGAGGTAATGTAAATAAAAGTGTATGGTGCAAATCTCCATGTAATACCAAGAGAGTCGATATGCGAGAGAGGTACACAAGAAAGTCGAGAGAAAAGAGTATTCAACTAAGACTCTAGTACGAACACTTAAGCATGGATAATACATCATAGGAAGAATACCAAAATGATGTTTACGATTAAGACATAGGATAGGTGTCGAGCTTCGAAAGATGCGAGGCGAGTTCATAACTGAGCAAGTAAATTCAACCGAGCAAATAAATTCTAGTAACCTAGGATTGAGCAAATCCTACTGAGCAATCAACAACTAGGTATAACCCGAACTGATGACACATCTAGATTTTCAAAGTTATAGCCACAACATGCGAAGATAAATGGATGGATGGCAGAAGTGGAAAGCATATCACAACACAAAGATCCATATTGGTATTTAAATTAATTATTTTCATATATTTTAGAAAATATAGAAATCTTAAATGATTGTTTAGTAAACATTCTTTAGAGTCAACACTATAACCACAGTTTTCTAGTGTCACATACTTAGAAGCAGAAAAGACAAACACAAGTTTTTACACCAAATGAATGACTTCCACACACTACGATGGTCATTAACTACACCACTCTCCTTAATAGGAACTGAAAAAAATAACCTTTTTGAGTCAACAATAAATATGAAGAGCTACAAAATAAACGTCAAGCAAAATAAATGTTAAAAAACACAAACCTTCATAACAGATGAATCGCGTCCATACACCATCATCATCATTAGCTACACGAGAGACAAAACAAATGAGAAAAGGAAGAGACAGAATGGAGAAGCAACAAATAAAAAATGAATGAGAGATAAATGGGTTAGCCGGATTCAAACGTAGTTAGGCAAGTTCAAATCTTGATGTCAGAGCACACAAACATGCTAAGAAATAACAAATGGGAGAACCGAGGAAGAAGTAAATGGGAGGAACCAAGAGACAAAACAGATGGGAGAACTAAGGGAGAAGTAAATGGGAGCAACCGAGAGACAAAACAAAAATGTAGAAGCATTGGAAATATACAAATTACAAGAGAAAATACATTTCTCGCAGATCGATTTAATCGAGCACAATATTTCACAAGCAACCCATCAACCAGCAACCCAAATGACAAAATTCATTATTAAACCCAAAATCTCACAACAGAGCGATTGTTATAGTGGTAGAGAGAGTGAGATGTAAGCATCGGAGAGGGAAAAGTTTCGGTAAGGAGTGAGAGAGAGGTAAGTGCTCAAAAGAGAAAGGCTTTGGTAAGGAGAGAGACAGAGAGCTAAGTGTTGGAGAGGGAAAGGCTTTGGAAACATATAGCGAGGCTTGACAAAAATCAGAATGAGTTGAATTTTGAAACATTCAAGGTTGAACTTTTTTGAAGGGCCATCATGATAGAAAAAAAGAGAAAAAGAAGATCGATGGAAATTTAATTGTAGAATGGGCATCCATAGACTTCAAACACACAAATGACTAACATGAGAAAGAGAAAGTCTAATCGCAGAACGCAATAAGTACTCAAAAGAATGGCTCTATAGTTTTTTTTTTCAAAAGTACAAAGGGAAGATAATTTTACAAAAATGTTCAAACTCCCAAATCATCGCAAGAGCAAGAAGAAGTTTATTCTATACACTACTAGAAACAAGGTATCAGCGACGGAAATATCTATTGTTAATAGTAAAGATTTAGTTATTAAAAAGTATTAGTGATGAAAAATTTTCGTCAATAAATCCGTTATTGAAAACCTCCAAACTAAATATTACCGACAGAATACATCCGTCGCTAAATATCAGTGACAGAAAATTTTCGTCGCCGTCACTAAAATGTTCGTCACTAATTTGTCGCTGATATAAGACAATATGTAAAATTATCAGTGATAGATTAACGACAGAATTTTTTCGTCACTGATTCTTGGAGCCCTCATACATCTTCACGTACTCTCGCTCGCACGCTCGCCCACGCCTACTCACCCGCCTACCCTCACGAGCCCCTACGCTCGCCCACCCGTGTGCCCTGCATTTTTTTTACAAAAAAATGTCTCCACTCAGAATCGAACTTATGCCTTCAAGATAGATAATGAGTTGTCTAACCACTGTATCACAATCTACTCTATAGTATCCTTTTTTTCCCCTAAATCTCACTCTTTTTTTTTTAATATTAATCTCACTCTTCTTTTTTTTTTAAAAAAAAAAAAATTATCTTACTCTCATATTTTTTCTTATCTTGCTCCATCTCTTTTTTTCTCCTTTATCTTGGGATAATTTTTTTATTGAATATTCTCATTGGATTTTTCTAATTAATTAAATTCGGCGTTGATTAGATTTGTGTTAAATAAAGAAATAAAATATTTTTTTGATTAATTAAAATAGAATAGTCAATTATTTTTTTTGATTTACCCATTAAATTGAATAATAAAATAATAGAATAAAATAAAATAAATAAAAGAAAAAAAAAAGAAAAAGAATTATAAAATAAAAGTAAAAAAATAGAAAAATAGAAAAATATTTGTCGTTAAAATTTCCGTTGGTAATCCGTCGTTGATAACTATACATATTTTGTTTTTTTTTTCTTTTTACCCTTCACCACTATACTGACGGATTAGCGATAAATATTTTCCATTGCTAAAAATTCCATTGTTAATTCGTCGTTTATAGGTTTAAATTTTTTTTTTACTTGACCACTACAGTAACGGATTAGCAATGGAAATATTTTTGTAACTAATTTTTGTCACTAATTTGTCACTAATTTCTCGGTATTCCATCCGATATTAATTTGTCACAATTCTATTACTATTTATGATAAATTTTTTTCTGTCGGTAATTTTCTGTCGCTGATATTCTATTTTTTTATAGTGAAAATAAATGGGGAAAAAAATGTAAATTGTTAAAAAATCTTCCCAACTACTCCAAACACGCTTTCCGTGAAATCAGCCAGAACATTTGCCTCATTAATATTTCTGAAGAGGAAAAAGAAAAAAAAAGGCTACATCAGATAGAACTCACCAACAAGCAATCACCTTTCGCTAACCAGAGGACGACAAAATCCGAGATGCAAGGGGGGTCTTGTATCTGTATGGCTAATCAATGAACAAACAAGGAAAAATAATCATTCTTTCCATGAGACTGCTCAAATACTGTCATGTGTACGATTTCATCAATACATGTTGCAGGTTGGAAGCTTTGATTCTGGTTATGGGTGCTCTATCATGCCACGTTTGGTAAGCAAAATGTTGAAGGTTCTTCCTGTGAGATTATACTGTGCCATTGCCTTGTTATTTGCTAATGTTATCATTGAAAGACTTTTGAAATTCATTCATAAAAGAACCATAAGAATTTTTTAAGAACCATCCAAGACAGGTGAATAAATAGGTACTTCCCGCCATATGATGCAAGGATTGTGCCTTTGCCAGTCTCAGTGTGTCACCCCATATGATCCTCATTTTTATATGTACTCATATTTACGTCTTCGCAATGGCTTGTTCTTTGTTTTTGACATTTGGACCATTCGGAATTCAAATTTAATTATACAGATTGGGCCTAAGAAGGCCCGAGAAATGTGGTTTCTCGCAAGATTCTATTCTGCTTCCGAAGCAGAAAAAAGGGGATTGATCAATGCTGTTGTTCCGGCAACTTAATTTTTAGTCAGGAGTAAAAACTGTTTCTTGGTTTCAAGATTAATCTTCTTGATCTTTGATGGTAATATTAGTTGTATGTTTCTATTTTGTGTAGCTTGAAAATTTAGAGAAAGAAACAGTCAAATGGTGTCGGGAAATCCAAAGAAACAGCTCAACTGCAATTCAAGTGCTCAAATCAGCCCTTAAGGTGGTTGATGATGGCCACGCAGAAATGCAGTGTAAAAACATTCATGCAAGTCTAATACATGAATTACAAAGCAAAATTGAACCAAAGAACAAGCGGAAACAAGTGTACCTCCAACCATGGATTCCGACAACTGTAACTCCCTTTGGCAGCACCTTTGGACGTGCAAAAAGCCTTCCAAACACTCAATTCTCTCTCTAGATGGTGTGTGAGACTAATGAATTGAGTTTAAGAACCCTTGCTATGGTTGCCCCTATTTATAATGGTTGTGCCATCAACAACCATTATTGAGGCCCATACTTGATTACCCCTTTGGTGAGTGAAGAATCCTTTATTTTTAGGAATGGTTTTGCAGGGTATGGAGGGTGATGGGCCACCCTTCTGTTTTTATATTTTCCCACTTGGTCCACTCACCTGACTTGGTGACTTTATCCAAACCAAAACTTAATGGAAAAAGTACACATGAATCACAGTGACAAGTCTTCTAATTCAGCGAGTATTGTCTCTTGTGTATCACATGCATGTTACTCCCTATCCTTATGGTAACCATCTTTATGAATAAACCCTATATTTATTCGGAATCCATTTTATGAAATTTTCTCAAAACTGGAATGTGCACAAATTCTATACGAGAAAATTCAATTCGAAATTTCATTAAAATTTGGGATTTAAACCCATATTTACAATATGATCTCTGAATTTAACTGGAGGCACACCTTTAGTCAGGGGATCAGCAAGCATACATTCGGTACTTAGATATTGGATTATAACCTTATTTTCCAATATATGTTCCCTTATGGCTAAATACTTAATGTCGATATGCTTATTTCGACTATCACTCTTATTATTTTTAGCCAGAAATATCACAAAATATGCTTAATAGCTTAGGTACAGAATCAAAAATCCTTAACCCAGCCATGAAACTTCGTAGCCACACCGCCTGTGACGTAGCCTCAAAGCACGCCACAAATTCAGCTTCCATAGTAAAGGTCGCAGTCAATGTCTGCTTAGCACTCCTCTACGATATAGCTCCACCGGCCAGAACAAAAATATATCCAGATGTTGACTTTCGAGAATCAACACAGCCAGCGAAATCCGAGTCCGAGTATTCGACCACCTCAAAATTGTCGGTCCTCCTATATGTGAGCATGTAGTTCTTGGTGTCTTGCAAGTACCGCAACACCTTCTTTGCAGCCTTCCAATGCTCCAAACCAGGATTACTTTGATATCGTCATAACATTCCAACTGCATACACTATATTAGGTCAGGTACAAACTTGTGCATACATAAGGCTTCCAACTACGGAAGCATACGGAATATTGGTCATCTGTTCCCTTTCCAATTCCGTCTTGGGATACTGGTCCAAACTAAATCGGTCACCTTTGATGATAGGAGATACATTCGGTGAGTAGTCCTGCATTCTGTATTTCTTAAGAACTTTCTTAATATAGGTTTCTTGAGATAGTTTGAGAATCTTATGAAATCTATCTCGATGTATCTTAATGTCAATGACATAAGACGTATCACCTAAATCTTTCATAGCAAAGTTCTTAGAAAAGAATTGTTTCGTCTCATGCAACATCCCTTTATCATTGGTTGCAAGTAGAATATCATCCACATACAGTACTATGAAGCAAATTTTACTCCCACTTACCTTCTGGTATATACACTGATCCACAACATTTTCTTCAAAACCGAATGAAGAGACTATCTCATGGAATTTCAAATACCATTGGCGGGAGGTTTGCTTCAATCCATATATAGATTTATTAAGTTTGCAAACCAAATTCTCACCATCACTAGAGGAAAATCCTTCAGGTTGATACATGTAAACCTCTTCCTCTAGTTCTCCATTCAAAAATACCGTTTTCACATTCATTTGTTGCAACTCTAAGTCAAAATGTGCAACAATTGCCAAAATAATGCGGAGGGAATCTTTCTTAGATACTAGAGAAAAGGTCTCCGAATAATCGAATCCTTCCCTTTGAGTAAACCCTTTAGCAACAAGTCTGGCATTGTATTTCTCAATGTTGCCAAATGAATCAGTTTTTGTCTTAAAAACCCATTTACATCCAATGGGTTTTACCCCATCAGGCAATTTTACAAGATCCCAAACTCCGTTACTTATCATGGAGTCCATCTCATCTTTCATAGTTTCCAGCCACAAACTCGAATCGTTAGAGCTTATGGCTTGTGAAAACGACTCAGGATCATCTACGACACCAACATTGTAATTAGACTCTTGGAGGTAGATTACATAATCACTAGATATTGCTGATCTCTTAATCCTAACAGATCTCCTTAATGTCGGCTCAACAGTCTCTCTAGGAAAGGGTTGTCCAACTTGACCTGTTCCGGTGTCAGCAGATTGTGGAATATTTTGATTATCATTTGTAATCGGGTCAACGTCCATGGGTACTGGAGGGACGCTTTGAATGACAATCATCCTTTCACTTGAAGTTGAAGGTATACTTGATAGATTCCTTTCAGGGACTAAGTCTTGAAAGGAATCCCTCCCACTAATCAAGTGATCCTCAAGAAATTTCGCGTTTCTCGATTCTATAAACCTAGTATGATAAGATGAACAATAGAATCTGTATCTCTTGAATCTCTCAACATATCCAACAAAATACCCATTAATGGTCATTGGATTCAATTTCTTTTCTTGTGGATTATAAACCCTTACTTCTGACGGGCATCCCCAAATGCGTACACGTTGCAAACTGGGTTTCCAACCTTTGAACATTTCAAATGGGGTTTTGGAAACCGCCTTAGTTGGAACCCTATTTAATATGTACACAGCCGTTTTAAGAACTTCAATCCACAAGGATTTCGGCAATTTAGAGCTAGACATCATGCTCCTTACCATGTCCAACAATGTCCGATTTCTTCTTTCAGTCATACCATTTTGGTCTGGAGAACCAGCCATGGTATATTGGGCGACAATCCCGGTTTCTTGAAGAAATCGAGCAAATAGACCAGGTGCTTGTCCATCTTTAGTATACCTCCCATAGTATTCTCCACCTCTATCCGATCTCACTATCTTTATTTGCTTATTGCATTGTTTCTCTACTTCTGCCTTCAAAACCTTAAAGGCATCAAATGCCTCATCCTTATGGCGAAGAAGATAGAGATACATATAATGTGAGTAATCATCAATAAAAGTGATGAAATACCTTTGGTCATATGAGTCCATATCCGGACAACATATGTCTGTATGAATGATCTCTAATAGATCTGAGCTCCTCTTGGCACCTTTTTTTGACTTATTGGACTGTTTACCCTTAATACAGTCCACACAGGTTTCAAAGTCACTAAAATCTAGAGTACTAAGTACTTTATCCTTTACCAACTTTTTAACCCTTTCGATGGAGATATGTCCCAATTTCCGATGCCACAACATAAAGGAATTTTCATTTATGGCACACCTTTTCAGACCAATATGTATTGTGTTGCAACATGTATTATCTTGCAAATTAATTCCATATAATCCATCAATCAATAGACCTATACCAATGACATTTGAATGCAAAAGTAATGTCATTGTATTATTGAATTGGAAAAAATATCCGAATTGTACAAGTTTTGATACAGAAATTAGATTTCTAGAAAAACTTGGTATATAAAAAATTCTTTCCAACTGCAAGACATGTCCATTAGTCAAAATGAGCTTGCGATCTCCGATGGCTTCTACATGCGAACTCATCTTGTTTCTTGAATAGATGAATTGCTCATGGCCCACTGGTTTCCGCGGGTTTTGCAAACCCTGTAACACATTCGTAATATGAATTGAGCATCCAGAATCAATCCACCATGTGTCATAAGAAGTTTCAGTTATAAGAGATTCATAACATACAAAAGAGATTTCTGTACCTTTGGTAGCAAGCCATTTCTGAAATTTGGCACAGTCTTTTTTTATGTATCCCTTCTTTTTACAGAAAAAATACGTAGATTCCTTTTTTACAATTGGGGTAGGTCCCTTTGCTTTTCCTTTCAATTTGGCTTTTCCCTTCACCTTTCCTTTCATGACGAAATGTGCGCTACTGGTTCCCTCCTTCATTTCCATGAGCAACCTCCCTTCTTTCTGTACACACATGGTCATCAACTCATTGATGGACCATTTAGCCTTATGTGTGTTATAGGAAATTTTGAAGGGACTATAAAGCTGTGGAAGGGTATTCAGAATATAGTGCACTAGGAAGGATTCAGACATCTCAACCTCAAGAGTTTTTAGTTGGGCCACTATATCCCGGATCCTCATGATGTGTTCGCATACTCCGTGGATAGTGGTGAGTTTCTTCGATGAGAACTCCATAATCAAGGTGCTAGCAAGAGCTTTATCAGACGTCTCGAATTACTCATCAATTGCCTTAAGAAGGGCACGGACGTCATTATACTGATTGACGAAGCCGCGAATGCCAATTAATATTTTATCCTTAATGAACATCGTACTGAGACGATTAGATCACTTCCAGCGCTCATAAAGAGCTTTGTCCGCTGTAGAGCTGGCATCCATTATCCTAAGTGGCTCGTCATGCCTGATAGCATAATCCAAGTCACGCCATCCTAAATTGAGAAGTATTTTCTCCTTTCACACCTTATAGTTCTCACTATTTAATATGGGAACTTCAACGATATCAACGGTTTGTATTGTTGCAACAAAAATACTTACAAATTTTAGTTGAGACTTTAACATATGTTTACTAATGTAAAATATATAAAATAAATCTCTTGACATAAAAATTGCCTGTAAACTAAATTTCTAATTCAGATCAAATTTATTATATTTTATGAAAAGATTGACAAAATTACTTAATTTCCTAATACCTGTAGGCTAATCAGGATAAATTATATAGAAAATCTTTTATTGAATTAGAGCTTCCCTACAAGATAGCATCACTTGTGCACCAGGAAAGTCCCCAAGTAGGTGGTGGGTCACATGGGACCGTTTAAGAATCAACCAACCTTAGACATATCCCCGTCTTATTGACAGGACTTTCCTAGACTTGCACTTGATCTGTTGAACTCGAAAAACTTTGTAGGAGAAAACTCTAAAGTCAAGTAAACTATCCACATAATTAGGTTATCCAATCTTGTCATATAATCCTGATTAATTATTTTTAATACGACAAAAATTCCTGTGGGATAAAATTTGTCACACAAAAATAAATAATCACAAATAATATTCTTTATTTTATTTAGTCAAAACTATCTCAATATATAATTTCTTTCATATTAGAGCTGCTGTGGCCATACCCCAACAATCAGAAATCATACGAACCACAAGAATATTTTCCTTCAATTTTATGCAGATTTTAAACTTTATTTTGCATGCGTCTTTATATGCAAAAACCATACAAAAATTGATTTATACAAAATCATAAAGTTTCAATAATTTTATAATTTTATACGGATTTTAACCTTTATTTTACATGTCTCTCAATGTGTAAAAGACCATATAAAAATTAATTTGTGTAAAATACACAAATTTTCATTTATGTGTGATACCACAATACACATAAATCAAAAATTTTAATTTCAAATTCTCAAAAATGACCCAAATATGAATTTTAAATTAAAAATTAAATTTTCCATTTTTTTCTTTTTTTTTTAAGTCCAAAGGATTAATGTGTAACATTTCAAAAATATGTTGGGATCAATCTGTAACATTTCAAGGTTTATCGGGTTTTTATAAAGGCTGGGGACCAATGTGCAATATCTTAACATTTTATGAGTTTTAGAAATATCATAGGGACTGGATTGCAACAAATTAAAACTAGTTTGGGTAATTTCACAATTACAGAAAGTTTTCGGCAGATCCAATATTTTCAAAAATTGCAGACCAAAACGACGTCGATTTGGTCTGCATCCGGGTCTTCTTCACCCAAATGGACCCCGAGGGTCCCGACCCGGATCCGGCGGGTCTAAATGCCAGAATGTGGTCGGAAAGTGCCAAAAAAACTCCATTTTTTGCTCTGAAAGTTCAAAATTATCCGAAATTTAATGTAAAACTCATTTCCAACCTCAAAACCCCAAAATTTACTCAAATTTGGGCAAATTTTAAAAAAATTCAGAACCCAAAAATTGAAAATTTTTGCCGAAAAATGCAGACATAGGTTCTAATGGCTCTGATACCAAATGTAAAAATATTCATGTAAGTTTAATACATGAATTACAAAGCAAAATTGAACCAAAGAACAAGCGGAAGCAAGTGTACCTCCAGCCATGGATTCCGGCGACTGTAACTCCCTTTGGCAGCACCTTTGGACGTGCAAGAAGCCTTCCAAGCTCTCAATTCTCTCTCTAGATGGTGTGTGAGACTAATGAATTGAGTTTAGAGACCCTTGCTATGGTTGTCCCTATTTATAATGGTTGTGCCATCAATAACCATTATTGAAGCCCATATTTGGTTACTCGTTTGGTGAGTGAAGAATCCCTTATTTTCAGGAATGGTTTTGCAGGGTATGGAGGGTGATGGGCCACCCTCCTGTTCTTACATGCAGGTCGTCCTTACTTTTAGCTCTCTTACAATACTATTGGATGACGATCTCCGGTTAGCCTTAATTTCCTCTATCATTTCTCTATCAAATATTTATATTATCTTTTAGTATTCTTGATTTAAGGATCTGTAGTTGGTCAACTATTTGTATCTCTAATCTAGCCTTAATTTCCTCTATCAAATATTTACATTCTCTTTTAGTATTCTTGATTTACGGATCTCTTTTGTATATAAATATACTTTGTATCATTAATAAGACATAAAAAAAAATTACAGCTACTCTCTTCTACCATTTGTCATGGTATCAGAGCAGTTGAAATCCTAAAATATTTCTTCATCTTCTCAACATGACCGAAGAAAGCCCTTTGGGTTCTAGTACGTCAAAAACCAGCCAATTAGACATGACTCAAACCAATTTTGATGTCTCATCGCCCTATGTTCTTCATGCATCTGACAATCTAGGCACAATCTTAGTAACATGCCTCCTCAAAGAAGAAAATTACCCCACATGACATCGTGCCATGACAAATGCACTTAAGGCCAAAAATAAATTTGGCTTTGTAGATGGGACTGTCAAACGTCCAGCACCTGGTTCCACAGCAGAACCTGCATGGATTAAATGCAACTTTATGGTAATCTCTTGGATCTTTAATTCTCTTCATCCTACCTTATATGATAGTGTAGCATACTTTACTACGGCACAAGCGATGTGGAATGATCTTGAAGAAAGATTTTCTCAAGGAAACACATCTCGCATTCATCAGTTAAAGACTGAGATGGTGAATACCTTGCAACAAGGCATGTCTGTTTCAGCATATTACACAAAATTAAAGGGAATTAGGGCTGAGATTAGCACATACTTGTAAATTCCAATGTGTACTTGTGGGTTTGCACAGGCTCTTGCTGCAGAAAGGGAGAAAGAAAAAGTGCATCAATTTTTAATGGGCATGAATGACAAATATAATATGGTACGCTTTCAAATTTTGAACACTGAACCATTATCTTCATTGTCTCGTGTTTATGGACTTGTAGCACAAGAAGAGCGACAACAATTACCTTCTGTTGAGGGAGCAGCATTTCATAGCAGCAACGGGAACAAAACCCACAACAATCGAAAATCTACAAACAATCATGACTTATCCAAATTATTTTGTGAATATTGCAAAAAGACAAGACACACTACAGAGACTTTTTTTTAGCTCAACGGATATCCTGAATGGTGGGATAAAGGAAAGAAATCATCCAAGCCCAAAGCAGCTAATAACTCACAGAGTATGGAACCCGTTGAAGGTAACACTATACCAATTAATGGGCTGATTGCAGAACAATATGCTTAACTCATCTCCATGCTTAATCTTGAAAAAGCTCACAATCCTACAGCCAACTTTGCAAGTAAGACAGCTCCTCTGTCCAACTGTACAATTGAATGGATCTTGGATTCATGTGCTTCTGACCATATGACATGTTATGCGAGTGTCATTGATTCCCTCAAAACTCTACCTCATTTTTCACCAATTACTTTCCAGATGGGTCAAGCATTCCAGCAAAATCTTATGGAAATGTTTTTCTTAATCTATCTCTCACTTTAAATAATATCCTTTATATACCCTCATTTAAGTGTAATCTTATATCCATCAGCAAATTAACCACAGCCTTGCATTGCGTTGCTCATTTTTTTCCTTCCTTTTGTGCTTACAGGACCTAGCCACGAGAAAGTTGATTGGAATGGGTGAATTGCGAGATGGGCTGTATTATTTTCGAGCAATCAAAATTCCCATTGCAGCAACCAGCATCACTCATGATTCTAAGCTCAATTTGTGGCATTGACGCTTTGGGCATTTATCCTTTGATAAACTATCTTTTATTCCAGATTTAGGTCAGTTTTCTGTTAAGTCTTTTCATAAGTGCTGTGACTTTTGTCATTGAGCGAAACAGTCTCAAATCCTTTTTCCAATTAGTTCAATTAAAACTCATGAATCTTTTGAATTAATTCATTGTGATGTTTAGGGCTAATATCATACTGCATCTTTGTCCCGCTCCCATTATTTCTTAAGCATTGTGGATGATTATACCAGAGTCACTTGGGTTTATTTGCTTAGAACCAAATCTGAAGTTTTTCTTAGGTTGCTTTCCTTCTTAACCATGGTGACTAGACAATTTGGAAAGATGGTTAAACAAATTCATAGTGATAATGGCACCGAATTTACAAATCATAATTTTCAACTCTTTTGTCAACAAAATGGGATTTTGACTCAGTTTTCTTGTGTTTCCACCCCTCAACAAGATGGAGTAGTGGAACGTAAGCATCGGCACATACTTGAGGTGGCTAGGGCTTTACGTTTTCAGGCCAATTTGCCTACTAAGTTCTGGGGTGAGTGTATTTTAATAGCAACATATTAATAAATTACATGCCCTCACCTCTTTTATCTGGTCGAAATCCTTATAAAATATTATTTTCTAAAAGGCCCAATTATTCTCATCTTCGTGTTTTTGGGTACCTTTGCTATGCTTCCGTCCTTCCTCGATCCAAGGATAAATTCAATGAACGTGCCATTGCTTGCATTTTCCTTGGATACCCTCACGGCCAAAGGCGTATAAGGTGTACAATTTAGCTACTCATAAAGTTTTTACCTCTCGAGATTTGACTTTCTATGAGCATGTTTTTCCTTTTCACCAATCGTGTTCACCTTCTCCAAGACGTGATGCTCCTTTAATCATACCTGTCCCTTTACCAGTTCCTGACCCTGAACCTGCATCTTTTGAATCATCTACACCAACAATCACATCACCTCCTATCGATAATCTTGAATTGAATTCTTTCACAGATATTGATAGTTCTTCTCCATCTCTCACACCTGATTCAAAACCAATACAGCCAAAATCACTTCCCCCTCGAACAAGGAAATTCCCATCTCACTTCCGTGACTTCCATGTTGATTTGCTAGGATATTATAGTTCTTCTCCCACCTTTTCCACACCATGCTTCCTCAGGTATGTCTTATCCTTTAACCTCTTTTCTCTCCTATTCCAAATTCAATATTTCACATACTCGTTTTCTCATGGCCATCACCCAAGATGATGAGCCAAAATCTTATAAATAGGCCATTAAGGACACTTGCTGGCAAGACGCAATGAATCAGGAATTACAAGCACTTGAACACAATTGTACATGGACTTTAGAGCCACTTCCCGATGGAAAGAAGGCCATTGGATCAAAATGGGTTTACAAGATCAAGTATCATTCTGATGGGACAATCGAGCGCTACAAGGCTCGTTTAGTTGCTAAGGGTTATACACAGATTGAAGGACTTGATTACACCGAAACCTTTGCCCCTATAGCCAAACTTCCGACGGTTCGTACACTATTAGCGGTGGCAGCCTCAAAATCATGGGACTGGACTTGCACCAACTCGATGTTCACAACGCCTTTTTGCATGATGATCTTTCTAAGGTAGTCTACATGACACTGACTCCTGGTTATTTATCACCAGGTGATAATCGAGTATGTCGGCTTCGGAAATCTCTTTATGGTTTAAAACAGGCATCGCGTCAATGGTATGCTAAATTCTCTGCTTCACTTCTTCGTTTTGGTTTTACTCAATCAAGGCAGACATATTCCTTTTCTTATACCATAAGGGCACCTCCTTCACGGCTCTACTTGTGTATGTGGATGACGTTATTATTACTAGCAATGACAATCATCATACTACTGCTCTCAAAGTATACCTGGATGCTTGTTTCCACATCAAAGACCTTGGTGTTCTCAAGTACTTTCTTGGTTTGGAAGTAGTTTGCTCTTCTGATGGCATTGTTTTGTTCCAACGGAAATATACATTGGATATTCTACAAGAATCTGGCATGATTGGTTCCAAACCAGTTACGTTTCCTATGGAGCAACATCACACCTTGGGAACTGATAATAGTGATCTCCTTGATGATCCTGGTTCTTATCGTCGCTTGGTTGGCAGACTCATACACTTAACTATCATCAGACCAGAACTCTGCTATTCCGTCCATATTCTATCTCAATTCATGCATCAGCCCCGCCATCGACAATGGCTAGTTGCTCTTCGCATCTTACACTACCTCAAGTCTGCTGCGGGACAAGGCATTTTTCTTTCCTCCAAGTTTGATTTATGACTTAATGCATATTGTGACTCTGATTGGGCCGGTTGTCCTCTTACATGGCGTTCTATTACTGGCTATCTTATTTTTATTGGTCACTCTCCCATTACCTGGAGAACCAAGAAACGAACCACTGTTTCTTGTTTTTCCGCTGAAGCTGAATATCGCTCTATGGCTACCATTGCATGTGAACTTATCTGTCTTCGTACCTTACTTCATGATTTGCAAATCCCTCAATCTTTGCCAGCTCACCTTCATTGTGACAATCGTGTTGCCATTCATATTGCCGCCAATCCTGTTTATCATGAGCATACCAAATATATTGAAATTGACTATCATTTTATTCGGGATTGCATTACATCTGGTTCCATCATTACGTCCCATGTTCCATCTCACCTTCAGCTTGCTGATCTCTTTACTAAAGCTCTCGATCATCGGCAATTTCATTTTCTTGTTGGCAAGTTGGGCATTCGAAATCTTCATGCTCCCACTCGAGGGGGTGTATTGGATGATGATCTCCAGTTAGCTTTAATTTCCTCTATCATTCCTCTATCAAATATTTATATTATCTTTTAGTATCCTTGATTTAAGGATCTCTAGTTGGTCAACTATTTGTATCTCTAATCTAGCCTTAATTTCCTCTATCAAATATTTACATTCTCTTTTAGTATCTCTGATTTAAGGATTTCTTTTGTATATAAATATACTTTGTATCATTAATAAGACATGAAAAAGAAATTACAGCAACTCTCTTCTACCTTTTGTCAAACACAATGATATCCTTTCCCAGCTCCATTGTATTGCAACTGCTCTATTGGTGGCAATTTTCCCTTTCTTTTTCCTGCATATTCAAGTTGGCTTCTTCCTCTTCACTTTCCTCCTAAACTTTCTATCATTTACTTTTTTGATTAGGAACTTGGTGGGAATGCTGCTCGAATCTTTTATGCTGCTAAAGAAGGTAATGAAGGGAAGAGAGCATATATGGAGCGCAGACGCCCTGATTTTTCCAAATTATGTAAATAACTGTAGATCGAAATATTTGGTTTTCTATATGTTAGAAGTTGTGTTTAGACTCAAATCTTTCAACTCTATGTCTTATGCAATGTAAGAAGCAGAAAAGTTCTGCTGTAACCATGTCACTTACGAAAAGGAAGGTAGCATCAGTGCAGGTAGTAAGGGTTTGTAACTTAACAGCTTGGGGTCCTTTTTTTTTTCTTTTGCAAAATCTCAATTTTGGGTTGAATTGAAATTTAAGTGTTTTTTAATTTAAAAAAAATTACCTAAATTTAAGGTTGGGGTTCTAGATTCTTCATGATACTAGGACAACTACTTATGTGTTAAAAATGCTTTAGAGATGAATCGAGAGAGATGCTAATTGTAGAATGGCAGATTATATCTTCTAGCAAAATATTTCGGACTTCAGGTCACTCAATTCAGAATTGGTGCTAAAGCAAGTTTTCTGATGCCTCCACCTCAGTCCCTAACATTTGTTTAGTTGATGAACAATTCTGACCACAATTAGTTCCAAAATCTGAAAACCATAGAAAGGAGGAAAATCGAGGGATGGGTGGTCCAATGTCCCTTCTTGGTCGACGAAATAGTGGTCTTGGTTGACACAAGTCCAGCCTTTGGTGGACTGTAGTGAGGTGCTTGGTCGACGGAACAGCTTTTGATAGTGAAGGTAAAAGTGCCCACGTGAGGCATTTACTTTGGTAAATTCCAATGATGGAAGTTGGGAAATAATGGGTTAACCATTATCCCAACCTTCATAATTTACTATCCATGATCCCATAATTAAGTCTCTAATTATGTATTACGATTAAGAAAGAATATTAGAGTTAATCTCTTGAGGAGAGAACGCGAGAGAGAGAGAGAGAGAAAAAAAAAAGGATCTTAGATCTCACTAAACTTTTCTCTAATTGAGGCTTTGAGAAAAATTCTGTGTAGGGAATTTTTCACATCATTTTGTCACCGGATTAAGAGTTGAGGTATTGTGGTATTGCAGTGATAACTCGCATAATGTGGTTATCACCCTGATAGTGAGATCGATTGAGAAAGGGTACGTAGTTCCTTATTTTTTCTACGATTCATTCACCAAGGTATACCTGAAAATCTAAACTTTTTATTATTCTGAAAATTCTATCATACTTCCGTTTGTGTATGAATTAAATCTAACATTGGTATCGGAATATGTTGGATTTATTAGAATAAATTTTTTGGAATTTTTTTTCGAGTATAAGATTTAGAGTTTGGATCACGGATAAATTTCATAAATCCAATTGCATCACGACATTACCCATGATTTGTAGATCACAAATATAATTTTTTTATAATTTTTGGAATATGTTTAGATCTTGAAATTGAATGTCAAAGTTTTCGACTCTAATGATACCCATAAGATAAAAAACTAATTGATCTATAAAAATGGCATAAATGTGTTCCTTGTATATTGATCTACATTTGACATATGTATTGTGCATTGTCATTGTCGGAAACTTGGTTTTCCGATATGGTCACGAATGACCAAAATTTTGGACGCTTGATTCGCTAAGATTAGGACTTTGAATCTCCCAAAAATCAAGTTAAGGATATTTTGGGAAGTCTAATTTTATTTTTGGGACTAAATTGCTGTCAAAAAGTGGACGGAAATGAGTTTTCTGGAAATTAGGTCAAAAGACCCGGTTGCAGACCCGTCGGGTGAGGAAGAAACACTCCAGACACATAGGCGTGTAAGCCACACGCACGTAGTGGTGCGTGAACTAGGCGGGCACAGGCGCGTGAGTGGTCTGACAGTCCGGGTCGATTCGGACCGGATTCGCCCCCGCCCGTGACCCGGGTAACGCAAAGGGCGCGCGTGAAGGACGCGACACACGTCTAGCTCGTGGACCAGACTGCTGCAGGCGCTTGAGGCATGTGGCAACGCGTGGTGGCACGTGAGGACTCCCGCGGTGTGTCAGGCCATCCATAATTGGATTTTTTCATTTTTTTGAAGGTCTCACCTCTATATTTGTGACTATTTATGGGATTTTGTGTGTTGAATCCAACTCCGAATGGTGAGATACAATCCCGGGTTGTGGTGTATGGTATTCGTTGACTCATACGTTTACCTAGGGGTCTATACTCAAATCATTTAGAATTTGTTGATTCGTAAGGTGTGCAAAAATTATGAAAATAAATATCATTAGTCACTAACATCTCTTTTTCTGTATAACAGAGGCAATGACTACAATTAAGAGTGTCATACTTGATATTGTGAAGGGAGATCAAGTGATCGGTGACAATTATGATATTTGACACTGAAAAGTTCAGTTTGTTTTCAAGGAACAGGATCTAGCGAAGGTTCTGAAGCACGAGATGTCAGACCCTAGGGAGGGTATCATGCCTCGGGAGGGACGGGATCATGAGTCGTATCGTGATTGAAAGAAAAATGATGGCCAGGCTAAGGCAATCTTTTTGAGTAGTGTGCATGATGACATGATTTCAGTTTATAAGCAATATCCTATTACGATGTCAGTTTAGGTTACCCTAAAAGAGTATTTTAGCTCCAAGTCAGCTCCTAAGTTGAGAATGTTGACGTATAGGTTGAAGAAACTGAATTATACTATGAAATAGGATCTTATGCACTTGTCGAGTACAATTGACTCTTTGAAGAATATGGGGGAGCCAATGTCTGATGAGATTCAGGTACTGGAAGTGATTTAGTCTTTACTTGACTCCTGGGATGTGGTTAAATTCTATCTCACACATACTAAGAGTATTCATACTTTCATGGATGTAAATAAGCATTGTGAGTTCAAAGAGGAGCATCAGGAGGTGACTAGATCTGTTTCAGGTCATGCTTATTTGGTGGAGTCGAGTAAGGGCTCATAGGGTTTCAAACGTAAGTGGCGCAAGCATGATGGGAAGACTAGAAGCCAAGGTAAGAAAAAACCATCTACTAAGACCGACGACAAGGGATAGAAGCATAGAAAAAAGGAGCTCGATAAGAGCAAAATCAAGTGCTATGTATGTGGCAAGTTCAGTCATTTTGCTCGTAAGTGTGCCGAACGAAAAGTATATCCTTATTCTTTACATGGTATGAGTTATATTTCATCTACTGTGATATTCACTGACTCCTCTTCTTTGTGGATTGTAGACTCAGGAGCCATCGACTATGCAGCTCACGATAGGAGCGCGTACGTGGATTTTTGCCGATTAAGTTCCCATACGAGGAGGCTGTATATAGAGAACGGAGTATTTGTGGCTGTAAAGTGGGTTGTTACATGCAAGTTGATGCTGCGAAGTAATCAAATTGTATATCTACATGATGTTTTGTTTGCTCTCGAGATTTGACAAAATCTCATATCTATACTTTTTCTTGATCGCTTAGGATATTTTATTTTGTTGAGAAACTCCGGTATTTCTATTTCTTATGACAGTTCTTTATTATATACTGATTTAGTCCGTGATGTACTATATACACTAGACATGGTTTCTTTTAATGAAATTTCTCATTTATTTTCTATTGCTTATACATCTGATAGCGTAGTTAATGATGTTACTGTTTGGCATAGTCGAGTTGGTCACATGGGGTAAGAGAGAATAAACCGATTAGCTGTGAGTAGCCTGTTGGGACTACTAACTCGAGTCGAGTTGTCTCTATGTGAGTTTAGTCTAATCAGCAAAGTTATGAGAAAATCATTTGGAAAGACAATGAGAGATGAGACTCCATTATAGCTGATCTATTCCAATATTTACGGGCCTATTAATGTGAGAGCCCAAAATAGAGTCATATATTTTATTATATTTATAGACAATTACACACATTTTGGTTACGTCTATCTGATGTGGCACAAATTTGAGACATTAAAATGTTTTAGGAGATTTATCAGCGAGATTGAAAATCAATTAGAGTTGAGAGTAAAAATTCTTAAAACCAATCAAAGACACGAGTATTTGTCTGAGTAGTTTAAAGATATATGTTTGAAGAAGGGCATTACGAGACAGTTGACTATTTCTACTACTTTTCAGCAGAACGGAGTAGCCAAGAGAAGGAATAGAATTCTGTTGGAGATTATAAGGTCTATGATGGCACAGACCAATTTGTTAATCTCCCATTGGGGAGATACATTATTGACTGTTACCTACGTACTCAACCGTGTTCCAACTAAATCCATAGTCAGTACCTCATACGAGTTTTGGACAGAGAGGCAGTTTGATATTAGCCACTTGAGGTCATGGAGTTGTGTAGCATATGTTTACGATTCATCGCATCCACATGGCAAGTTAGGCCTGTGAGCTAAGAAGTGTATCTTTATAAGATACTTTGAAAATTCTAAGAAACATGTGTTCCTAGGTGAACACTCGAACGGTACAGTCTCTGAGATTGAATCTCGTGATACTACGTTCTATAAAATGATTTCTCTAAGAGAGGGAAAATCGATCGAAACTTTACCTTTTATGAAATGAGTAAGTCCAACGGCTCAGTTGAACCCAGCGATGGGACTTAAGAACTCGTTATGGATCTTGGTTCTAGTGAGAGTGGTCCATCTAGAGGTGGGGAGGTTCCCCCTCCTCGTAATAGTAGTCGGGGACATATATCTCAACGTCGTTTTCTGATTAAGGATGAGATTCTCATGGTGACTCCCAAGGATAATGAGGAACCCCGGATATTTCAGGAGACTCTTAAGGGTCCTATGAAGGACCATTAGTTAAAGGATATGAAGGAGGAGATGGAATTTATGAGAGTCAATGGGGTCTGGGATCTAGTTAACTTACCTGATAATAGAAAGGACATTGGAAATAAGTGAGTTCTCAAAATCAAAAGAAAGGTTGACGGATTGGTATAGATATACAAGGTCTGTCTAATAGACAAGGGTTACACACAGACAAAGGGTAGACTACGAAGAGATTTTCTCCCATGTAGACAAATTTACATCGATCCGTTTACTCTTAACAATTGTCGCAAGTATGGATTTAGAATTATGTCAGATGGATGTAAAAACGGCTTTTCTTAACGAAAATTTAGATAAGGAATTTATATGGAGTAACCCTTTGGATTCGTTCTAGTAGGTCATGAGAAAAAGATCTGTCGACTTTAGAAGTCGATTATAGTCTAAGCTGTCATTCAGGTGGTGGTATATGAGATTTCATGAGGAGGTAATATTTTATAGTTTTACGATGATTGAGAAGGATCATTGTGTCCATCTGATACGTTATAATGATTTTTTTGTGATCTTGTCCCTATATATGGACGATATAATGTTGGTTGAGAACAATATTGAGTATTTGATAATCATTAAAACATGGTTGTCATCAAGTTTCGACATGAAAGATATGAGCGAAACTGAGTTCATCCTTGGAGTTAAGATTCAGAGGGATCGCTCGAGACAAATGTTGACTCTTTCACAAGAAACCTATATTAGGAAGATTCTCAAGCACTTTGGGATAAGTGATTGTAATTCTATAGATACTGCTATCGCCATATGTGATGGCCTGAATCTTGAGATGTGCCCTGAAACACAGAAAGAAGCAAGGGAGATGAGCAAAATCTCTTATTCCAGTATTGTTGGAAGTTTAATATATGCGATATTGTGTACACGATCAAACATGTGTCATGCAGTCGGTTTGATGAGTAAATATTAATCAAATCTTGGAAGGGGTCATTGAAGAGCAGTGAAAAGAATTTTTAGATATCTCAAGAAAATTGCGAGCTACTTCTTGTGTTATAGAGGAGGTAATTTGTGCCTTATGAGATATTCAGATGTCGATTGGGGCGGTTAGATGCCGATTGGGGCGGTGATCTAGATAAGCATAAATCGACGTTAGGTTTTGCCTTCTTACTCAATGGTGGTGTCATTTCTTAGAGTTGTAAGAAACAAACCTATGTGACTCTATTTACGATACAGGTTGAGTTCGTGGCTTGCTCAATCATAGTTCAGGAGAGTGTTTGGCTCCGGAGACTATTGGATGACTTAGGGATTGTGGTTGATAGAGAAAGACTAGTGATAAACTATTATGATAATCAGCCCACTATCGTTTACTCTCAAGACTCTAAGTATCATAGTAGGACCAAATATATTGACACCGGATATAATTTTGTAAGAAATATTATCGAGAAGGGTGAAGTGACCGTTAAGTACATTTCGATACACAACATGGTGACTGACCCTTTCACCAAATCATTGCTAGAGACTCGTTTGTAGAATATAGAAAGTCATTTTGCACACATTTTGACATTTTTCATTTTGTATTGGATTGACGATGTGATGCTTATTACATTTATATATGATTCTTATGCATTATTCAGTCACACATGAATTTTATATTTCTTAAATAATGCACTTATTTTTTGATCATATATACTTTGATGTGATAAAAGATATATCAGACATGCGATGTCGACTCTCTCACACAAGTGACCACCTCTAGGTCTAAGTGAGTGGGGATGATACGGTTTCTAGACATAAGAGACATTGAGAGTGACCCTACTAGAATATAAGTCGCCCTGGTATGTGTTTAGGATGAGGTCATCTGGGATATGACCGATATGGAAATACCCACATCTATGTTGACTGTAAATAACTAGATTTGAGATCTTAGATATCACTTGCTTTTAGTGATGTTGTTTTTGAAATACTCTCTTTGAAATATCATAGTCGTCTAAACACTGTGGCATGCACTTCATACCACGTGTGATAAGACGACTAGAGATAGTGAGAGCTATTATATGAGACGATGATCTGATCATGATCCACATTCTTATTGTATGAGACCCGAGATCTATTGGATGAGATCTCTAATACCCTTATTATTTTTGGCTACTTCTAGAAGTCTTGATTCAATGTTTACTATTTTAGTTAGTTTATCTATGGCTCGGAAGATAAGTTGAAATCTAAGGGGCAGGTTTAGAAAAGCAGCTGAATTGGGGTTGATGGATTTGAGTTGGGAAAAATAAAGACCAATCGACATTATATCATTGTGTTGTGTTCACCAATCAGTCTGTTATGTTTATCCATATTGGAATTCAAATATAATAGTGAATACACAGTCGAATAATAATTGAGAATCACTTTCGATAAGGAAAATGACTCGATGGATGTAATTGCATTGAGTTTGGGATATAGCGAGACCTTTTGATACTAATGGTGACTTTTCGATCATCCTAACAGATGTATTAAAAAATTTTTGCTTGCAAGGGTACTCGCTAGTCGCATGACACCCAATCTTGTATGAAAATCCAGCAGAATGATGTAAAAGATCACATGAATTATGATCTTGTAACGGATAAAATGTCATCATATGCAAGTGGGAGATGAAGGTAAAAGTGCCCACGTGGGGCATTTACTTTGGTAAATTCCAAAGATGGAAGTTAGGGAATAATGGGTCAACCCATTATCCCAACTTTTCTAATTTACTATCCATGATCCCATAATTAAGTCCCTAATTGTGCACCAAGATTAAGAAGGAATATTAGGGTTAATCTCTTGAGGAGAGAACACAAGAGAGTGAGGAAAAAAAAAGGATCTTCGATCTCACTAAACTTTTCTCACTAAACTTTTCTCTAATTAAGGGTTTGAGAAAAATTCTGTGTAGAGAATTTTTCATGTTATTTTGTCACCGGATTGAGGGTTGCTATATTGTGGTGTTACGGTGATAACTCGCCTAGTGTGGTTATCACCCTGACGGTGAGATCAATTGAGAAGGGGTTCGTGGTTCTCTATTTTTCATGTGATTCATTCACCAAGATATACCTGAAAATACAAACTTTTTATTATTCTGAAAATTCTGTCATACTTCCGCTTGTGCATGAATTAAATCTAATAGATAGTCAATCAAGGAAGGGCTTTAGTCGACCAAGGTGTTTTCTTTGGTCGATGGAAGGATGCCTTAGGTAGACTGCCTTTCATAGTCGACCAAGGAAGGGCTTTGATCGACCAAGGTTTTTTTTTGTCCATTCTTTTTTTTAACTCTTTTTTTTCCTGTTTAATCAATCGAGATGCAATAAAACCGAGATATGCATTACCATTTCCTTGGTACATTATTTTCCATTTACTTCTCGACACATTATTTTCCATTTACCTGTAGGTGATATTATTTTCCCTTTACTTAAAATATATAGATAAATAAAAATTAAATACACGAAGAAAAAATTGTGTTAAAGTTTAAAAAAAATTATTATTTTTCTTACAGGAGAAAAGGCAAAAACAAGCTTTTCTATATTAGAGGAATGACTTCCATATAATGACTCTCCTCAACAGGAATTGAAAAAAAAAAGACTTTTTGAAATTAGCAATAAACATGAAGAGTAGCAAAACAAACGTCAAACAAAACAAACGTTCAGAAACACAAATCTTCAGAATAGAAAAATTGTCTCCATGCATTATGATCATCATTAGGCACTCCAATCCTCTCAATCAAAATTGAAAAAAAAAAAACATTCTTGAAATTAGCTAGCAGAACAAATTTTAAACAAAACAAATGTTTAAAAGTATGAAAGACAAACAAACCTCCACAACTGAGGAATAGCTTCCATAATGAGCATTTGACCATTTCTATTTGCTCCATTGAGAGAGAGAAAGAGAAAAGGAGAGAGAGAGAGAGCATAATCTACTTAATGATTATCTTACTGCGTCCATTTGCCCAGCTTATATATATAGAGAGAGAAAGACAGAGATAAAGAGCATAGAGAAATGACTTCTATACACTACGATTGTCAAGATCATGACACATCACTCTCCTCAACTAATCCATATGACACATTGGAATTGCATGTCCATTTACCCTGCTTAGAGAGATACAAATTCCCGATTTTGTGGCTTTTGTAAAAGTGAGAAGTTAGATCATCCTAGTGCCTAACACACTCCAGCTCACCAAATGGGTAAATCATGAGCAAGGATAGTAAAAATGTTAAACGTGAGAAGTTAAAGAGAATGTGTCATGTGGGTATTTTAGAATAAAAATATTTTGGAGAGTTTTTTTTCCCTGCTTGATCAATGAGATGTAATGACACCGAGAGATGCATTACCCTATTTCTTCCTTGGTACTTTATTTTTTATTTACTTCTTGGCACATTATTTTCCATTTACCTATCGGGGATGTTATTTTCCTTTTACTTAAATTATATAAATAAATAAAAATTAAATACACAAATAAAAAAATTGTGTTAAAGTTAAAAAAATAATTATTTTTTTATAACAGAAAAGACAAATACATGCTTTTTTATAGTAGATGAATGACTTCCATATGCCATGATTGTCCTCAACAAGAACTTAAATTTTTTTTTTTTTGAAATCAGCAATATACATGAAGAGTTGCAAAACAAATGTAAAGCAAAGCAAATATGCAGAAACACAAACGTTCAGAACAAAGGAATTGCTTTCATATACTATAATCATCATTAATCACACCACTCTCCTCAACCGAAATTAATAAAAAAAACATTCTTGAAATTAGCTAACAGAACAAACTTTAAACAAAACAAATATTCAAGGGCAGGAAAGACAAACACAAACCTCCACAATAGAGGGATGGCTTCCATAATGAATAGCTGACCATCTCCATTTGTCCCAATGAAAGAGAGAGAAAGAGAAAAAGAGAGAGAGAGAGATAGCATAATCTGCTTAATGATCATCTTCATGTGTTCCTTTGCCCCACTTATATAAAGAGAGAAAAAGAGAGAGATAGAAAGTATAGAGGAATGGCTTCCATACATGATGATCATTAAGATCATGACACACCATTTTCCTTAACTAATTTGCACAACACACTAGAATTGCATCTTAGGGAGATATGAATTTCTGATTTTATGATCATTGTAAATGTGAGAAGCTAGAGCATCTTAGTGACCCACACACTCCGACTCATCAAATAGCAAACGGATAAATCATGAGAAATGATGGTGAAAATGTTAAATGTGAGAAGTTAGAAAGAAAGTGTTACATGAGAAATGATGGTGAAAATGTTAAATGTGAGAAGTTAGAAAGAAAGTGTTACAGGGTGTTTTAGAATGAAAATATTTTAGAGATTTTTTTTTTGCTTGATCAACCGAGATGCAATAAAACCGAGAGATGAATTACCCTATTTCTTCCTTGGTATATTATTTTCTATTTACTTCTCGACATATTATTTTCTATTTACTTCTAGGTGATATTATTTTCCCTTTACTTAAAACATATAAACAAATAAAAATTAAATATACAAATAAAAAAATTGTGTTAAAGTTTTAAAAAAAATTAATATTTTTTTTACAAAAGAAAAGGCAAACACAAGCTTTTTTACAGCAGAGAAATAACTTCCATACATCACAACTCTCCTCAAGTAAAGCAAATGTTCAGAAACACAACTTTCAGAACATAAAAATTGCCTTCATACACTATAATTATTATTAGACACACCACTCTTCTCAATCAAAATTAGAAAAAAAAATTCTTGAAATTAGCTAGCAGAACAAACTTTAAACAAACAAATGTTTAAAGGCAGGAAAGACAAACACAAACGTCTACAACAGGTGAATGACTTCCATAATAAACACATGACCATCTCCATTTACCCCACTAAGAGTGAGAAAGAGAAAGAGAGAGAGAGAGAGAGAGAGAGAGAGAGAGAGAGAGAGAGAGAGCATAATCTATTTAATGATCATCTTCTTGAGTCCATTTGCTCTGCTTATATAAAGAGAGAGAAAGAAAGCATAAAGGAATGATTTCCATACATCATGATCATTGAGAATATAGTATATTACTCTCGTCAACTAATTTGTACGATATACTGGAATTACGTGTCTATTTATTATGTTTAGAGAGAGATACAAATCTCCAATTTTATGATTTTTATAAATGTAAAAAGTTAGATCATCTCAGTGTCCAATACACTCTAACTCACCAAAGGACAAATAGATAAATCATGAGAAAGGACAATGAAATTGTTAAATGCAAGAAGTTAGAGAGAATATGTTATGCGGGTGTTTTAGAATGAAAATATTTTAGAATGAAAGTATAGGAAGACACAACGGGTGGCGGTAGAGAGAGAGAAGCACGACATATGGTAATGGAATTGTGGGACCATTCTTTCGCCCAATTCACTCCAACCCATACCCAAAAAAAGACACATCTCATGTTTAACTCACAAACGACAAACGTTACAGGAAGAACGACAAAATTTAAGGTGGTAAGGGGTCATTCACACACACACACACACACATACACATACATATATATATATATATATATATATATGATTAATGATTAATAAATTAATATTCTATATTGTCTACCGGTGACCGACGGTATGTCTTATAAAAATTGAAGTAAAGTCCTTGCAAGCACATTAAAGTACTTTTATTGAAGTGTATTGGAGATCGAATTTTTATAGTTTTTATAATATAATTAAAAAATTAATAATTTTAGTAAAATAATCCTTAAAAAAATTAAATAAAAGTGCAATACAAGTGCACCCTTAAGCAATCCTCGATCTTCTCATAGATTTGAGAGGCAAATTGCATGTATAGTCTCAGAAAAAGGTATAAAATTTATTATTATCACTTTGCTTCAATCCCAAAAACAAGTATGAGTGGTTATGCGCACGACAAACAAGGAAAAATAAATAAATAAATAAAAGAAAGCACAACAGCATGTTCCCCGAGGACTTGAGGGTTAAAATAAATCTGGCAGGAGGGTTCAAGCATTTAGCCTTGAAGGCCTATTTTTTTTTCTTTATTTTTTTACCTATTAAATTTAATTTATCACATTTACATAAATTTCTATAATAAAAGAGAAAAATATAGAAAAAGTATCTACTTCAACACCATACACCATGTAATATGGTACAAATGTATTATATGTTACAATTCAATTCTAAACTTCCAAAAACACATAAATATGGTATACATACTATTTTTTCGTTGCCAACCTTATTGCTACATTAGCTATCATTTTTATTTTTATTTTTGGTAATTTATACATAGGTTACTATGGATATCGTTATATATCGCATTAAAATATATGGTATTATTTTATTAATCAAAATAAGAAAAGTTATTTTATTAATCATAATTTATAGATGGTAGGAAAATACATACATTGGACACACAAATATTTGTTTTTATTATATTGTATTGTTTAAAAATTAGAAGACTATACACTCAATACAAATGTTTTATATATTATATTTGTTATATTATACTACAACAACTAAATTTAGCTCTTAAGTCCGGTTTCCATTTGTTTATCATTTTTTTTATAAACTATCGACATTCGTTAACCATATTGAATCTGACTAAATTCAGTTTGAGTTGAATTTGACACTTAAAGGGTAAATTTTTCATGTATCTATTTTTTTTATATACAATATTCGAATTTAAAATTTTGTTTAAGAAAAGTTAGTGTCCAACCACTAAACTAACTTAACCATATTGGTTAAAAATAATGGTACAGTTATTCTCAAAAAAATATAACTAACGCAAATATCACAAAAAAATAATGATATGTTATACTCTTGAAATTTTTAAAAATATATAAATATGAAAGTTATAACCAAGTTTTCTAAAATTATGACCAAAATTTAGTTTTCGATTTCACATAGATTTCTAATTCTATCAACCGTATAGTTAATATTAAATCAATTATAACTCCATTTCTTTTTAGAAATTTGGTAACCCACAAAAAATACATTAAATAATGAGAGCGAAACTTTTTGTAAATTAAAAAAATAATAAAATGTAATAATTAGAAACTTTTAGAGATAATTACATATATCCAATTACTATCTTAGGGTTCTTAAATTTCTAAAAGTCTTTCTATTATAAACGGTGATAGCGTATTTATTAGGTGATGGACGTATTGATGCCGACGTATGTGAGCATAAAAAAAGGGTAACAGTGCCACGTATGCAAATTTGGTTTTTTTTTTTTGGGATTTTGATCTGTTCATACTACCCGATAAATTTATAATCTCTCACTTCTTTATTGCTCCACCATGCCCCCCCTCTCTCTCTCTCTCTCTGACTTTTCCTTACCATGAATGCCACCTCTCCTGGCCCTTTCCTCCTTGTTGGAAACCTAAACCACCACCAAGTCCAAAATCAACCCCCTCCCCGAAAAAAACGCACCTTTCCTTGTCCAAAAAAATAAAAAAACAAAAGAAGAGAAAAAACCACAACCATCCAAAACCCATTATACCAATCTTTCAAAATAATATTAAAATAAAACATAAAAAAGAAAATGAGAAGCATAGCAAGATTTTCTGCATAGACGGTGCGGCGACGGCGACGGCGACGGAGCCTGTTTAGATTGCTCCTTTAATTCTTGCTTGCCTTTTCAATTCCCATAGTCCCAGAGTGAGAGAGAGAGAGAGAGATATTGAGAGTGAAGAAGGTGAGAAGAATAATTGAGAAAAAAAAACCCCATAAATTGTTGTGACAACTACCATATTCCCACGCAATTCTGGATCGAACATCATTTCATTTTCTTCTGATTTCTTGTATGTTTGGATGACATGTAGTTGTCACTCGTTAGGGTTAAGCCATAAACATAACTTTGGTTCTCATAAAACCGAGCATAGAGGAAGAAACGAGACAATGAACAAGAAGAATCAGGGACGTTCTGCCCTCTTGCCCTGCTGGGATATTTTTTGAATCAATTCCCCACCCGTATTGACAGGTTTTCATATGGGTATGGGCAGCTGCAGGAACATGGTTGAACCGAAAACATATCCCCAGTATCTTCCCGCACTTCACTTGTTTCTTCCACAGGTTGAGTCATCATTGATCCCCTGAAATACATTCTTTTTTTTCCCTAAATTATTATCTCCAGCTACACATGATATGAAAATACAAATGGTGCATATCAAAGCAAACTTAAAAACAAAAAAAGAAAAAAGAAAAAAATAGTGCCCCACGGATGATTCAACCCAGATGTGCCAATTTCTTGTCATCGAAATAGTAGCTGTAGATTCTGCTACTGATGCAAGCTCACAAGAAGCTGGCAGAAGTCTACTCTTCACGGGCATTTGGGTTCTATCCCATACCCTCTCCAAACTCCAATTCAAAATTTCATCAACAATGGACTCTCACCACCCCAAATCAAACAACCTCCAATTTCCAGATCAAATGCGACGAATCCATACCCAACAATGTTTGTTCAAGGACACAACTCCTCATTCAAACAAGTAGTCCAGATGCTCACGGGCTCTTCAGATACGTCATCATCGAAACAGGGCTCAAACATTAAACCTTCTAACAACATACCGCCAATCAAAAGTAAATTTAGAGAGTAATTGGGGTGGAGATTAATGGGTATTTAATGATTTGGATAGGCAGGTTATATCTTGAGTAAATGTTCTGTAGCTATTGCTATTACTGCTGGACTCTCTCTCTCTCTCTCGTGCTTCCACAGTGAAGACGAGTTTAATCAAATCAAACCCACTTGAGAGAGAGAGAGAGAGAGAGAGAGAGAGAGAGAAGAGAGAGAGAAGAGAACAAGAAAAGAAAGTTGATGGCTCCCTTGTGGATCACCGTTGGCTGGGAAGAGAAAATTCCGCAATACCAGAAGAAGCCACCCTCTCTCTCTCTCTCTCTCTCTCTTCTTCTTCTTATTATAAAAAAAAAGGTGTCTCTCTCTCATGTTGCGTGGCTTTCCTTCATTTTTTGAAAGTAGTGTTTGTTTTAATCGTCCGTCGTGAGATTTGGAAGCTTTTTATTACACCAATGTTGTCCGTACACAACACGAGCTGACGTGGCACTGCCACGCCCGCAGGTTTACTGCTGACACCTCCACCTCAGCACTAGGCTGACATGGCAACATAAAATATTTTTTGATATTGACGTGACATGTTAGTATCTATACATCCACGTAAATATCATATCATTATCTATAACAGAAAGACTAATATGTTATGATTTTAAAAATTTGAGGTTCGCAAAATAACATTTCTAATTATAGGCACTAATTTACGAAATTTAAACAAAATTCAGTTACCATACATGTAATTATCTCAATCTTTTAAATGGTACATAACAATTTTGGAGGGTATAATAGAAAAGGTTTGCGTTTGGACGAGGACTAAGAGACCGCCCGCCTGCTGGCTGTTACTAGTTGCAGTGGCAGAGATGGTAAATCAATAAGGAGATTAAGGGCATTTACGCGAATACATAACGAACCCTAGTTTCCTTTCTCACGCTCAAAAGGTCATCATGTCAAATACACGCCTCTCCTCACAATCAGGGGAAACAGAACGCGGTCTCTCTGTTTCTCTCTCCTCTCTCCTGTCGGCGACCTGCTTCAGGTTTAGATTCGCTCTCTCTCTGATCTTTAATTTCACTTTAGTTTTGATTTGTTTGACTCATGAGAGAGTGTTGATTGGATTTGTTAATTTGTTGTTGCTTTGTCTAGTTTTTAGCAGTTCTGATTAGCTGATTTGTTTATCTAAGTGGTAGATCGGGTTTATACGGTGGAAATGCTTCTGCTTTTGATCTATGTATCTTGTCAGTTGTTTGCTTACTTGATTGTGTCTATCTGAATGCAATGATAGATGATGACGAGGAAGTCGGAAATGTTTTGTTTTTGTTGTTAATTGTGCTGATGGGATTTATGTTTGATGCTTGTGATGTTAGCTTTGTGAACTGATGATTTGGTTGATGATGGATCGAGAGTGACGTCTTACATAAGGCTAATTTTCATATAATTGTATCCATAATTTGACTGTCTAACATAACTAGTGGGAAAATTGAGAGTGCCCTACTAAGTGATAATTTATACTATTGCCCATTTTGTGATGATTGTTTTTGTAAAATAAAACGAGGGATAATGTTACATTTATTTGGCTAGGATTATTAATGAATTTTAGGGATTATGAGTGTTCGGATGATGAGATTGAGAGACTTTGTGGTCTACATTATTTGTCTAATTTCCCTATTATGCATTAGCAAGTCTTTGGTGAAAAATTGTTTACTTAAGCAGATTCAATAGTTGTGTCTAGTATATTAAATTTAACACTTGGGCGCTTGAGTTAATTTCTCAGGTTTGAAGTCATGATTGATGCTTCATGCCACTGTGTTGGATAGTTTCAATTTAAATACTTTTGGCACTTGTGAGCATTTTTTTGTCTTATCACCTCTGAATACTTATATCTGATGTTAAGACCAAGCCCTTTTTAAATTGCTAATTCTCTCTCTCTCTCTCCCCCCATATTACCGTTTCTCTGTTCTTTTAACTCTCCCTCCCTCGTCCCTCCCACCCTCTCTCTCTCTCTCTCTGCTGTCTGTATTGGAGGAGTTGCTTTTGTTAGCATATGAGGATCTTTATAATATTTATTTATTGGATATGCTCTAAAAGTCTTTGAGATTGACCCTGTCACATTATATATGGGGCACTTTTAATTGTTATTTGCAGTTTTTCTGTTCGATGATCATATCTTGTAGGTGTTAATGCTTGCTTGTATGTATCTCCTTTGAAACTATATGTCCTCCTCGAGGAAAGCATGCTTTGTCTGTGTAAGTTATACGTTAATGTGGTTCCTTGTGTATAAATTAGAAGGTTATTCATGAGTGTCTGTGTCTGTCCATTTCTTTTTGATAATTGTAATGTATCTTGATCGATCTATCAACTTGTTTTTGCAATTATTAATAATTAAGTTATTTATTTTCAGGTCACCGTCTTGAGTTGCAAACATGGCGGATGCATCTAAGCATCCATCAGTCCTTCATAAGATATATGGACAGTCATCCCTCTTTTCTACAATTTCCCCTAGCACGCAGGCAAGGTACACTGGTATGCAGAATGGTAGTAATCTTCAGAGTTATCTTCTGCCAGCATACCAAAGCAGTGGACGGGCACTAGCATCAAATATGTCTCCAATATGGATTCATGCTCCAAAGGAGGAGAAAGGTTTTAAATCTTTTATGGTTGATTTCTTAATGGGAGGAGTTTCTGCTGCTGTCTCTAAGACTGCCGCTGCTCCTATTGAGCGTGTTAAGCTCTTGATTCAGAATCAGGATGAAATGATCAAAAGTGGTCGGCTTTCGGAACCTTACAAAGGTATTGGTGACTGCTTTGGCAGAACTATCAAGGATGAAGGTGTGATCTCGCTTTGGAGAGGCAACACTGCCAATGTTATTAGATATTTCCCGACCCAGGTAAATTTTAGTTCTATTTAATGATAATCAAGTTTGCATTAAGTTTGGGTTAGGCTAATTGATTTTCCTTGTTCTTTTTCCTTTCCAATGGGGTGACAAATTATAACATTTGTGTTTATATACCAGGCCTTGAACTTTGCTTTCAAGGACTACTTCAAGAGGATGTTCAACTTCAAGAAAGATAAGGATGGGTACTGGAAATGGTTTGCTGGAAACTTGGCATCTGGTGGACTTGCTGGTGCTTCATCTCTTATGTTTGTGTATTCCTTGGATTATGCTCGAACACGTTTGGCTGCTGATGCCAAAGCTGCCAAAAAGGGTGGTGGGAGACAATTCAATGGTTTGATTGATGTGTATAAGAAAACCATTGCATCTGATGGAGTTGTGGGGCTTTACCGTGGATTTAACATCTCATGTGTTGGGATCATTGTGTACCGCGGCCTTTACTTTGGACTCTATGATTCTCTAAAGCCTGTTATCCTTGTTGGCAATCTGCAGGTAAATAACATTCTGATGACATGCTTTTCGAAATAGATGTACCCAAAAAGATGCGTATGAATGCATGCATCATCATCTGTATTCTATTCGAAGCAACCCATTTTCTTGTGTGCATTTATGTTCACATACATCTTTTTATACATCACAAAGATAAAAGTTATATACCAAAAACAGGTAGCATTGCTTTTAGTGCAAGCAGAAAGAAAACTTGAAAAACTTGAACAGTTCTATGATACTGTGCTATGGCTGCCAAGTCTCACTTATCATTGGTAGCGCATATGCCTCCAAGATTAGCTATACCTGCAAAATTTTCTATTTTGTATCATATTTCTCATATGTGCCAGTTATGCTTCTAATATGGGAAGAGAGAGAGATCTTATCATTACCCATCTAATTTAGGTGGTTGACCCATGCTTTAGAAATTAGAAAGTGATATTGGTAAGATAGCGTATCTGTTAAACCTTAGTTGATGGGAGTATTATGTTTCGTATATAAAGGTTAAACCTTAGTTGATGGTATTATGTTTCATGTATAAATGCAAGTGATAGTGTTCTTACGTCACTATGATGGCTTAAATGTAATCTTATACATGAAAGGGTTTTTCAGCTTGCCAGCTACAATCAGTGTCATTAAATTCATGCATCTGTATTTTTTGCAGCCATCTTCATCCTAAAATCCCACCAACGTAGGAGTTTCCACTTTCTCATATTTCAATTCTTTCACCTGTATTTTTGTGCTGCAGATTATTTAGACTATTAATTTTCAAAATGTAGTGAAATAATTGTTCAATTCAACGCCAAAGGGCATAAAGATGATCAGGCGCTTTGCTTGATATTTGCAGGATAATTTCTTGGCTAGTTTCTTACTGGGATGGGGAATTACAATTGGCGCCGGATTGGCATCTTACCCAATTGATACTGTACGTAGAAGAATGATGATGACCTCTGGAGAAGCTGTCAAATATAAGAGCTCTATGGAGTGCTTTAAGGTTATCATTGCAAATGAAGGTGTTAAATCACTCTTCAAAGGTGCTGGTGCCAACATTTTGCGTGCTGTTGCTGGTGCTGGTGTGCTTGCTGGATATGACAAGTTGCAGGTCATTGTCCTCGGCAAGAAGTATGGATCCGGGGGTGGTGGCTAATTTTGAGTTAAATTATGATAATGATGAAAGAGATCTTCGGTAGGTTATCATTATCTCGTTTTTGAATAATTCTATCCAAAGAACTGTGTTTTCCCTATGGTTTAGGGATTTTATATTCTCCCATCCATTAGAACTGAATTCCACTTGTCCTTTTGAAAGGCTGTTTGTTGTAGTTTGCAGTCCGCTTTTTGCAAAATTGAATTTTTACCCATAATATTCCGATTTGGGAATGTAATGTATTGTGTTACCATGACATTGTGGCAAGCATTGCAGCAACAGTTGTCTCATGTTAAATTTATCTGTTAGTATCCTGCATTAGCTGCTGTTAGCTTGTTGCCTGCACTTGATCTTGACTCTTCACTCTTTTAGCAGCTCTATTTTCTCTTTGGTCCAATCCGAGATGTACTTCTTTAATCTTCATGGCGATTATTTATGTTGACCCGAAGTCCATCTCTCTCTCTCTCTCTCTCTCTCTCTGTAGCATTGAATAGGACTTTGTAAGCTGCAGATCTTGATCGCCTAACTGGACTATCCGGGGGCTCACCCCATTTCAAGGTTGCTGTTGATAACAAGTGATTCTCCATTGTGCCACCAGGATATATTCTCCTGTTGAAGTTCAGTGATCTCTCTCTCTCTCTCTCTCTCTCTCTCTCTCTCTCTCTCTCTCTCTCTAAACAAGCAAATGTGAATTAACAAATTATTTGTAGAACCTAGAAGAAAATATTTTGGCAAAGTAGTACATAGAATAGAAATACAATAGGTGATAGGTGCTGGAGAATCACACTATAATAGCCCAGGCAAGATGTCGACTTGAAGAAAGGAGTAAAGTCAACTGTTCAGAATGGAATTTGTGTTATAGTCTCTCTTTCTTTTATCACTGTTAGGAACTGATCTATAATGATTGTAAGCTTGAACTTTAGAGGGAGAGAGAGAAAGAAAAGAGAGGAGAAGAAAAACAGAGAAGAAGAGGATAAGAGGAAGAGAAGGAAGAAGAGAGAGGGTAAGAGAAGAGCACCTGAAGGTAAGAGGAAACAATTCATTTCTTCATTACTTTCCTTCCTGAAACTTAGAGTTTTTATATACTATTGTCTTAGTGTCTACAATTCTCTAACTGAATTCAGTTAAGTGACAACTTTTCAACTGTTTTTAACTATTCTAACTTCCAATTAGTTAGTACTTGTTCTGGAAGTAATCTAGTTACAAACCTAAGCTCTTCAGTTGCAGACCATTTCCTTCGGTTGTAGTCTGAACTCCTTTAGTAGGTTGTTACAATTTCTTTCCCCTTTAAACAATCCTTGTCTCAAGGATTAAAATTCAGAAATTGTGCTCTGATGAAATCAATATCTTCCCAAGTGCTTCCTCCAAACTGAGATTAACCCATTTGATCAGTACTTGAGTTACTGGTTTGTGAGTCCTCCAGATAACTCTTCTTTTGAGAATGGATTCTGGCTCTACGATAGCTTATTTGTTAGTGCCCATGAGAGGCAATGTGGGCATCGTATTTTGGTTGTGTCCTAACTTCTTCTTAAGTAATGATACAAGGAAAACATGATGAATCTTTGATCCTTGTGGTAGTTCCAGTTGATAAGCAACTCTCCCTATCTTGGCTGTTATTTTGAAAGGCCCATAGAACTTGGAGGCTAACTTCTGCTGTTTCCTTAGCTCAACAGACTGTTATCTATAGGGTTGTAGTTTTAAGTATACCATGTCACCCACCTGAAACTCTCTTTCTGATCTTTTCTGATCTGCATACAGCTTCATCCTATTTTGTGCCTTCGATAAATGGTCCTTAAGTATCTACAGCATGCCTTGCCTATCTTTGACGAAATCCTCAGAGCACGTATTTTCGAATCAACATATGGACCTAAAGGAATATGTCTAGGCTGATATCCATATAAGACCTCAAATGGAGTCATCTGAATGCTGCTATGAAAATTGGTGTTATACCACCATTCAGCTAGGTTAAGCCAACTTAACCAATAAGAGGGTCTGTCAGCTGTTATACACCTTAGATAACATTCTAGGCATTGATTTAATCTTACTTTGGCCATCTGTCTGAGGGTGGTAGGCACTGCTCAGCTTAAGTTTGGTTCCTAACAATTTGAATAGCTCTTGCCAAAACAAACTTGTAAAGACTTTGTCTCGATCTGAAATAATGGAGTCTGGCAATCCATGTGGCTTGAAGATATTATCCAAGAACAACTTAACTACTTCCCTAGTAGTGAAAGAATGATTTAACCCCATAAAATGGTTGAACTTAGTGAGTTTGTCAATGACTACAAATATACTGTTACAGCCTTGTGAATTAGGAAGTCCTTCAATGAAGTCCATTGTCACTTGTGACCAGGCTTGGGTTGGAATGAGCAGAGGTTATAACATGCCAGGATAACGTGTGTTCTCGTGTTTGTTTCTTTGACAAATATCACACTGTTGTACCCACTTATTGATTGTTTTCTTCAAGGAAGGCCAATAGAAAATAGACTTTACCCTCTACAAGGTCCCCTGCTAACAAGAATGACCCCCAGTAGCAGTATCGTGCATTTGTTGCACAATCTTTTCCCTCATATGCAGTCCATTTCCCACCACAATTTTTCTTCTAAATTTCAGCAAACCATCTTTATACTGAAAATCTGAGTTACTGTCAGATTGGATAATAAGTTGAGCTATCAAATTTTGACAGTATTCATCATCTTCATAACTCCTAATCACCTCTAATATCCATTGTGGCTGAACTGCTGATACTGTAGTGATACTTGCCTCTGTTATTTCATCTTTCTGACTTCCTCTTCTGGAAAGAGCATCAGCTACTTTGTTCTCAACTCTTTTCTTGTATTGAATTTCATAATCCAATCCCAATAACTTGGTTAGCCACTTGTGTTGCAAGGAGTTAGTGAGTTTCTGGTCTAGTAAGTACTTCAGACTCTGATGATCTGTCTTAATGATAAAATGGTATCCCTGTAGGTAATGCTTCCACTTCGAGACTGCCATGACTATTGCAAGGAGTTCCTTTTCATAAATTGATAGGCTTTTGCTCCTATCTCCCAAAGCCTTGCTCAAATAGGTTATTGGTTGATTATCCTGCATCAGCACAGCTTCTAGACCTTGAGAGCAGGCATCTGTTTCTACCACAAACGGTTTGGAGAAGTCAGGTAATTTCATTACTAGGGTTGTGCTCATGGCTATTTTGAGTCGATTGGAGGCTTCTTTAACTTCTCCATTCTAGTAGAACCCATCTTTTTTAAGAAGATTGTTTAAAGGTCTAGATATAATGCTATAGTTTCTGACAAACCTCTATAATAACCTGTTAAACCCAAGAACCCTCTCAAGGCTTTGACAGATGTTGGTACTGACCAGGATAGAATACACTCCGCGTTCTGATTATCCACATTCACTCCCTCCTCTGTTACTACATGTCCCAAGTATTCCACCTGGTTTTGTGCAAAGGTGCATTTGGATAGCTTAGCAAAAAGCTAGTGCTGACTCAGTGTTTTTAGGACTGCTCGAAGGTCTTGAGCATGAGTGGCAATGTTTGGGCTGTATATAAGGATGTCATCAAAGAAGACCAGGACATAGTTTCTCAGATAAGGTTAGAAAATATGATTCATTAGAGCTTGAAAAGTGGCAGGTGTATTAGTAAACCCAAATGGCATCAATAAGAATTCAAAATATCCATGGTGAGTTTGAAAAGCAGTTTTTTCCACATCAGCAGGCTTTACTCTGATCTGATGATAGCCTGCTCTCAAATCTATCTTAGAAAAGATTCTTGAGCCATGTAATTCATCCAATAGTTCATCTATGTTGGGTATGTGATACCTGTTTTTTATGGTCAGCTGGTTCAATTGTCTATAATCTACACAAAGGCGTCAAGTATCATCTTTCTTCTTGACTAGGATGACTGGGGAAGCAAAGGGGCTATGTCTAATGATGCCATTACAAAGCATCTTTTCAACTTGTTTTTCTATCTCAGATTTCTGTGAATGGGGATACCTGTAGGGTCTCATTTTAAAGGGTTGTGCATCTGTTTTTAGAGGGATAGCATGATCATGATGTCTTTTCGGAGGAAGAGTGGTTGGAGATAAAAAGACTCCTTCAAATTCTGTTAGGACTACAAAAATGATTTCTAGTATGGTTGACTGAGGTATGTCATTGCAGAGTTGCATCACATGAGAGCTCTGCAACTGCTATTGCCTAAAGGCTTTAACTTCTTTACCTCTAACTAAGTTCATTGAAGGTAGTTGACTCTTCTTTCCAAGATTACCTGATCTCCATTGTGGTAAAACTAAACTTGTAACTTCTTAAAGTCAAAGGTAATAGGACTATAATTGTACATCCAGTCCACACCTAAAATCATGTCCCACCTGCCCGGTTGGATCACCCTCAAATCAAATGAAAATGTGTACTCCTGAATTCCCTACTTCACATTACTCACTTTGATGTTGCTAGTGATTCAATTACCATATGTAATTTCTGCCTTAAGAGTTGTGGTTACTTTTGTTGGTAACTCTAAGTGTGTAGTTAATCTCTCATGTATGAAGCTATTAGAACTCCCCGTATATATCAGAATGAGTATTTTCACATCCCCAGCTTCCCTTGAATAGCTATAGTTTGCCTTTGAAAAAAATTTGAGAGTGCACATAGAGATACCTGTATGCTTTCTTCTTGCTCCTAACCTGATTGAACTGCTTCTGCACTTTCTCCATTGTAGCTTTCAGGTTCATCTGGTTCCTCAGTTGCAATAATGAAATTAAGATGTCTGTATTTGCACCTGTGACCAGGAGTGAAACCTTCTCCACATTTAAAGTAGAGGTTATTGTTCATTCTGAATTGCAGTTCTTGTGTTGATATTTTGGGCCAATTACTTGTAGATCTCATTCTTTCTGCTTCATTTTTAATTGGACTAGTAGTTTGTGGAGAGGCATAAGTAACTCTCGAATTCCTGCTTTCTTTATTAGTTTCCCCAGACTCCCATTGCTTCTGCAGCATTGTCTTTCCTTTCTTAGCATACTCCAAAGTTTGCTCCTGCAGTCTTGCAATCTCAAATGCTTGGAAAATGGTGGTAGGTTTCATAAGTCTTAACATTGGCTTCATATCTTCCCTTGGTCCACTGATGAAGCTTGAAATGAAATAGGTCTCAGATAGTCTGGGATTCTTTTGTAACATGATTGCCCATAACTCCTCAAACCTCTCCTGGTACTCAGTAATTGTCTCGTGTTGCTACAATTTGTTGAACTCTTCGACCTCATCTTGCAGGCCTTTAACCTCAAATCTTTGGCACAACAACCGTGTGAATTCATCCCAACACATGTCTTGTTTGGCTAACTTCAACCCTTGGAACCACACCTCTACCTTCCCTTCTAAATATATTTCAATGGTGTCCACCCATGTGCATTCAAGAATTTGATATACACTAAAGAATTTACTACATTTTAGAAGCCATATTCTAGGATTCTCACCACTGAATAATGGTAGTTCAATTCTTGGTGGATTTGGTACCATACTCCGAGCATTAGCATCTTTCCTGAACATTTTAGACCCATTCTCCTGCCGTGGCCTGATATCTGTAGGGGTAGGTAGGATAGGAGACTTTGATGATCTGCCTACTTCTGCATCATCTCCTTTTTATTTGTTTAATAGTTTGCTGATGGAGTACAAGCGAGCATCCATTGTCGTCATATAAGATTCCCACCTCAGGTCCTGTTCCACCATCTTTTGGGTCAGCTTCATATTTTGTTCTTCCATCTTCTGAGTTATAACCTCCATTTTGATATCAACATGCGAACGAAGCTCTTGAAGCTGTCCTCTGCTATTCATGGGTTTTCTGCCTTGTTCCGTCTGCCATAATTGTTTCTTGGAAATCTGAAAACCTGCTCTGATACCAAATGTAATAGCCCAGGCAAGATGTCGGCTTGAAGAAAGGAGTAAAGTTGACTGTTCATAATGGAATTGGTGTTATAGTCTCTCTTTCTATAATCACTGTTAGGAACTGATTTATAATGATTGTAAGCTTGAACTTTAGAGGGAGAGAGAGAAAGAAAAGAGAGGAGAAGAAAAACAGAGAAGAAGAGGATAAAAGGAAGAGAAGGAAGAAGAGAGAGGGTAAGAGAAGAGCACACGAAGGTAAGAGGAAACAATTCATTTCTTCATTACTTTCCTTCCTGAATCTTGTAGTTTTTATACACTATTGTCTTAGTGCCTACAATTCTCTAATTGAATTCAGTTAAATGACAACCTCTCAACTGTTTTTAACTATTCTAACTTCCAATTAGTTGGTACTTGTTCTGGAACTAATCTAGTTACAGACTTAAGCTCTTCAGTTGCAAACCATTTACTTCAATTGTAGTCTGAACTCCTTTAGCAAGTTGTTACACACACCCAAAACTAGCCCAAGCGATACAGAGACAGTGCAAAAAACGGTAACCGTCTCGCGTGACCTACAAATTCACGGAATGTGAATATGCAGCCTACTTGATTGAATTGTTTTTAACTTTCCTTGTTCTTATTTTTTTTTAATTTTTTGTAATCCTCTCCATATTCTTGACCTTTCGTGTCCTGAATTCGGCGGACCATATGCATTGATAATCATGATGTCCATTCAAATTCAAGAATTATCCTCTCTTTGTTTTCTCTCAGTTAGAAAATGGAAGGCTCTGTTGAAGGGGGTGAAGTTGTCTTTCTCTGGTTCCACTTTAACTACTAAGAAAATTCAATGGAAGGAGTTAAGTCGACATCATGCTATTATCGTCGCATTTCAATCACCATTCTGATCTTGGTCGTGAACCATGCTATAACATGTTTCCCGTACTACACAACGCAAGGACCATAAAAAATTCCAAATCTTCCTTTTGCCTCAATGTTAATTCAAGTAGAGGGTACTAGGGTTATAGTTTGACTTTCGCAATAACCCTTTGATAGTGTCCTTGAGGGAATAGGCTAGTGGTACAAACTCATTTTTTTTCCAACTTGGTAATTCAAGATTCAAATTTTTATACAAATTAAAAAAAACCCTTTGATAGTTTCTTTAGATCCTATCATAGGTTTCAGAGCACGACATGATATAGAAACAGTGACATGTAAAGTCATAAAAAGTTATTATTATAAATTTTAAATTGTTTTATTATCTTATATTAAAAAAAAGATTGAACAGACGATTATTTTGTAAGTGCCTTTATGATATAGATGTTTTCATATACCAAACATAAGAATTGTCGTCAATGGACATGAAGAATTCCTATATATGGCCTAACCTTAAAACATTCAACTTTGAAAAGGAAAGGTCTCCTTACAAATATAGACCACGCATGTGCGCTCCTTTGCATTTCCTACATTTAGGGAACAAATGGATTTTTCTGCAAATTTTGCGTATATCTTTCTTTCTTTCTTTTTTTTTTTTTTTTACAAGAATTTGAATATGAAATCACCAAATTGGAGGAGGGAGTCCCTTGGGGACATTCTGCCTATGTCTTAATCTTCTTACTGCTACACTTGTTTTTTATGTCAAAAACTTTATCCGCAATGCATAGCCACTCGTCTGTTCATCACCAACATTGCCATCACTACATCCCCATCAACTCTAGACTTCGCCAAGCAAGTGATTTACTCCGATCCCTTTAACTTAATCTCCAACTGGTTTGGCCTGTCAATTTGCAAATACATTGGAGTTTATTGTGCATCATCTCTAGATGACCCAAAAGTGCAAGTTGTTGTAGGCATTGACCTCAACTTTGGTGACATTGCAGGTTTTCTCCCTGATTAGCTTCATCTCCTCACCAACCTTGCAGCCATCCACCTAAACTCTTCGTCTCTTCGAAAGGTCCTTTGGCTTTGAAGACTTGGTTGGCATCTCAGTGCCAATTTCTACTTACGGTGGATCTAGGGGTTTATCTTGGTGTTCCTCTCATTCATGGGCACGATAGACAGATTTAGTACCAATACCTGATTGAACAGGTCCAGAATAAGATAATAGGTAATTGGAAAGTGAAGACTCAGAGTCTAGTTGGGCGTCGTATCCTTATTCTAGTAGCCACATACGCCATTCTAGCATATGCCATGAATCTACCTAGTTGCCTGAATAGATATGTACACAACTAGATAGGATTCAAAGACAATTTCTTTGGGGAGATACTAAGGAGACTCGTAGACCACACTTTATCAATTGGGGTAATGTATGTCAACCGAAAGATCATGGTGGACTAGGCATTAGGACCACCCAAAAGATGAACATGGCTCTTTTGGCAAAGATTGGCTAGAAGATGATCAGGCTCTTTGGTGTGAAATTCTTTGGCATAAATACGTTAAGCATGAGTCTTTCTTTAATTGCAGCAAACCTTCAAATTACTCCCCTTCAAGCGCGGTCTACTAAAAATTCAGGAATTAATAAAACTTGGTGTGTGTTTGAAAAATTCGTAATGGAATGGATATCCGATTTTGGGAAGATATTTGGATGGGATCGACTCCGCTAATTTGAAGAATACAAGATGATGCATTCGCGGCTATTATGCCATTGATGTGAGTAATTTCATTACCCCATATCAGAGATGAGATATTATGGGTCTTAGATCCGTTTTGCCGGAAATGTGATGGATGAGATAAGAACATCCGAGTAACTGGGACTATATCTGTTGGGCAAGGGAATCTTTGAGGGCCTTTTTAATCAGATCAACATATTCTATCTTTCATATTCATGAAGCCTCTCACGACCAACCAACATCAAATACATCTTGGAAATGAATTTGGAGCATGAGATGTTAGGAACATGCTAAGGTTTTGGTAGGTTGATAACAAATAGTAATTGTGTTCGTTGAGGTATAGCCATGGACCCCTTTGCTCCCTTTGTTGAGAGATGGAGGAGACTATTTCTCATTTATTCCGAGATTGTTCGGTGGTCCAACAGGTACGGAACCAAACACTCAAGTCCTCCCTTTTATCGAGGCTAGTGTTATCTCAATTGCCGAATAAAGATTGGCTTGTCAAAACTTATAAATCTCATGCCTTGTTAAGATGTCGTCCTTGGGTTTTGGTATTTGTTTATTCCCTTTGGATCACATGGAAGGAATGTTGCCCTGTGGTGTTTGAGGGTAAAACATTCTTTCCGGAAGTTATGGTAAATAGGCTGCTAGTTATACTCGGGATGGATGGATTGCCTTTTCAAAGGAACTATTCCAATCACCTCATTTGGGATGTTGGATTATTTGATATCCTTCTATTAATTCCTATAAACTGAATACAGATAGATTAGTTCATAGGAATATAAATCAACAGGGATGGACGAACTATCAAAGATGAGATATAGAACTTTGTTACGTGATATTCGATACTTAACTTCTTTTAGGGGTTAAAATTGTTGCTCCACATGTATTAAAAAGGATTTTTTTTTTGGTGAAAAATGTAAGGGTAAATTGATTTACACAATTGACACTCTTATTTTAAAATAAATAAAATGCTCGATAAAATATATATATATATATATATATATATATATATATATATATATACACTCGCACACGCGACTGTTTAGTGGGGCCACGCACGCACGCCCGAGATTTCTCGCCAGCTCGATTCTTAATTTTGTCGTACCATATATATGCACTGAATCAGGAGCCACTAGATCGTACGTTTCACCTGCCACAACCTAGTACCCTCGGACGCGTTTCAATTTTTCATTGGTCTAAAATTTACACCACATTTTGGGTAGAAAAGAACCAATTATATTTTGCCACGTTGGATCAGAATCTGGGGGTGGAGAACAGGAGAGTAAGTTTGAAAATGACTGCAAACGGTTCCTTGCCGAACACTCACCTCCTTCTCTTTGGTCTTGCGGGTCCCCCCACCAATCACGTGAACTAGCACCCCACGCATTCCCCTCCCATTTCCTCCCTCGCTCCTCTCTCCCCTTTTTCCCTTCAAATGATTTTTTAAAAAAAATTATTTTTGGAAAAATCCTTTTTTTTTTAAAAAATTATATATCTTGCAATGATTAAAAGATTTGGTCTCAATTCTCAGTTTGATTAGTCGGATGGCCTTTGCTTAATTCAATATAATTTCTAAGTTATTCTACCCATTTGACAGATAAGAATTAAATTACCTTCATATTAAAATATTATTCACTAATTGAAGGATTTATCAAATAAAAATTGTAGAATTACAATAAAAATAATAAAAACCATTTTTAATTTTTATTACATTGTTTTGTAATTTAAAGGAATTCATTCTAAGCGATAATTCGAATCTCTAATCTTTTTTTTTTCTCATAAAGAAAAAGAAAAAGAAAAAGGAAAAGGATATATTCCTCCTCCTCCTCCTCCTCCTAATAATAATAATAATAATAATAATAATAATGTCATATTAGATCCATGTTAAATAAATAATCATATAAAGATGACACTCAGATGCATGAGAAAATGTCAAGTGATAAATTTCATAAGTCACTACAGTAAAATTTGTTTGCTTTTCTTTTTCAACATTCCAGAGTCACAGTCCACACATACAAACAAATAAAACTGAATCCACTAGTGGTCCTCCTCTACGCTCTCTCTCTCCATTTAACTCCGTTTCTCTCTCTCTCTCTCCCTCTGCTTTCGTATTGTTGTTATCTTCACATTTTCATATTTCTCTCTTGACTTGAAATGGACTCAACAAAGAAGATGAAGAAAGAAGCAAATTATGACATGGGAAAGGCTGATGATGATGGTGGGGATGATGAATCCAACTGCGAAGTGGAGAAGCCCAAGAGAGCCGCAGTTACTGGTGGCGGGTCTGGAAGAAAAGGGTCGATGAGAATATGTCAAGCAGAGAAGTGTATGGCTGATCTGAGTGATGCTAAACAGTATCACAGGAGGCACAAGGTCTGTGAGGTTCATGCCAAGGCTCAGTGTGTCATGGTTAATGGAATTCGCCAGCGGTTTTGTCAGCAATGTAGCAGGTTATATCTTATTTTCAATTTGCATTCCTAGTTTATTGAGGTTTTCATTTTCTAAGATCATTTTATGTTTTTTGTTGGTTATATCATGCCTTATAGCTTATTTTAAATATATTATTACATATAATTAATAAGCGTATGAATTGTTTTGTTGATAATATTATAATGGGTACTGACTTATAGTTCAATTAATTTGATTTTTTTTTTTAAGATTTTAAGTTTGAATACCTTCTATATATCAAAAAAAGATAATACTGTCGATTGAGAGTTCTAATGGGTGGATCTTACTTGGCATCAAAGGCATGAATTTGTGCCTTTAGTTGCTGTTCAATGTGAGTGTATCTTTATGTGTGTGATTGTTGTAGAATTTTCTTTCTCAAAACAGTAGCTTGGATCGGATGCATTTTGTCTACATTGACTTGGAAAAAATTAAGTTCAGTATAGGGGTTCACTGCTCTGCACCCCACCACCCGTGTCAACATTTATTGCAAAAAGGCAATTTTCATCCCCAGCTTGTTTTCCCCATTCATATGGAAATAATAAAGAATGGACAAGAAATTCAGCAAACCTTGACATTATCATTTCTGTATAACAACGTGGACAACGAACTAATCCGTCGTCTCAATATTTAGAGTTTACGATTTAAGAAATAAATTAAAAAAAATATAAAAATAAAATAAAATAATATATATAAATAAAAATAAAAAGAAGATAAGAAGAAAAATAAAAATAAAAAGAAAAATAGATAAATAAATCAATAGGTAAATATTTAAAATATATTGATTTAATTAGTGCGGATTTTTCTACGTCATCTATTTCTATTTAAGATCATTTTCTTTTCTAAATCTTTAATTTCTATATCTTTACGGATAATTTGCATTCAAGTTTTCAACGATCTATTTATATGTTTTACTAAATTTCTTATATTTAAGTTCTCGATTCTTCTAACAGATACATTTTTTAGTCTTCTTTACATATTTCCAAATCACCTCAGACAACACTCTCACATTTTATCCACAATTGAATTAGCTCCCAACTTATTTCGAATTTCTTCATTTCTAATTCTATCTCTTCTGATTTTTCATACATTCACCTAATATTTTCATTTCTGCTACAACCATCTTTTATTCTTGTTGTTGTTTAATAGTCCAACACTCAGTACCATATAATAGCATAGGTCAACGATTCTATAGAACTTTCCCTTCAAGTGTAATGGTATCGTGCGATCACAAAAAATTCTGGAAACCCTTCTCTATTTTATCCTATTCGTTTAAATCCTATGATTCACATTTTCATTTATATTGTTATCATTTTGAATGATAAATCTTAAATATCTAAATCGTTCACTTTTGGTTACATTTTACCCATCTAATCTAATCGTTTCTTCATCATTACGAAAGTTGTAACTAAACCTACATCTCATATATTTAATTTTCGATTTACTCAGTCTAAACCCTCTAGATTTTAATGTAACTTTCCATAACTCTAGTTTAACATTAACACTCTTTCTAATTTTATCAACTAATACTATATCATCTGCGAAAAGTATACACCATGATATTTTTTTTGGATATTTTTTATGATTTCGTCTATCACTACGGCAAAGATGAGAGAACTTAATGCCGAATCTTGATAAACGCAATGTTAATGGGAAAATTATCACTTAAACTTCTGTAAATTTTTACGTCGGTTACAGTTCTCTCATACATATACATATCTCTAATTAGATTAATATATCTAAAATATATCTCTTTTTTCATTAGCCTCTATCACAATAAGTCTCTAGAAACTCTATCATATAATTTTTTTTTAAGTCAATAAATACCATATGTAAGTCTCTCTTCTGTACTCTATATGTTTCCATCAAATGTCTTAAATAGTGGATTGTTTCAGTGGTGGATTTTTCTAATATAAATGTAAATTGATTTTGAGATATATTTATCTCAAATCTCAATTTATACTCTATTACTCTCTCTCATAATTTCATAGTATGACTTATAAATATAATTTTTCTGTAATTAAAGCAATCCTATATGTCTTCTTATTTTTATATAGCGGTACAATTATATTTTTCCTCCATATCTGAGATATTCTCTTAATTTGTAAAATTTTATTGAAAATATCCGTTAACACTTTTATACTAAATTCATTGAAATATTTCCACACTTTTATAGGAATACCATCAGGTCCTATGGTTTTATTATTCTTCATTCTCTTTAAAGTCTCTTTCACTTCATGAGGACGGAACTTGCGTTTAAAATCTTTGTTAATCTCTTTTACAGGTATCTTGATATTTTTTATATCTGTTGTATTCTTAATATTAAAGAGATCGTCAAAATAATTACGCCAACGTTTTCTTATATTCTCATCCTTTACAAGTATGTTATTGGTTCCGTTCTTAATGCACCTAACACCGTTTAAATCTTTACTTTTTCTTTCTCTTAATTTGATAATTTTGTAGATCTTTTTCTCTCTGTTTTTAGTATCTAATCTTTTGTATATTGCATTATACATTTTACTCTTTGACAACGTTATCATATCGGTACAACCTTTTAAATAAATATTATGCCATTTTTATTATAAATACTGTAGCAGAGTGATTAATTCAGCAGGTTATACTAAAAATTGGAAAATTTTACGATTTAATATATATAAATCAAATTTAATAAAATTATGAAAAAAGAATCACTACAAATCGATAAAAAACAATATATCTTATCAAATTGGGTTTTTTTTTTCTCTCTCTAATTTAGTGTTTAAGTTCTTTTTTTTTTAATTTTAAAAATTAAAAAAGGTTAATGAATGATAATTTTTCATATCTCATTTTTCTCTCAATTATTTGTCTCTTATCTATCACATTTTCCTCGTCAAATATTAACATAATTAATGTTAAAATTATGAAAAGATATATGTATATATTTTTTAATTTTATAATTATTAAATAATATTTATTATTTATTATGTCAATACAATCATATCGACCTGTTGAGTCATGTACCGCACACCTCACTCCTTCGAGGTTATAGAACATGAGGATTTTTCGCAGAGTGAAAGGAATTTCAGTCTTTTGATTTGGTTGTTATGGCTCATCTCTTTGGACTCTCTCTTATTGAAGGCTTCGTGCATTTGTTTTATTAAGGGCGGATGTTATATTGTCTTCACATCTTTTATACAACAAACTCCACTGTGACTGATCTCAAACTCGGGTAAAGAAAGATTACAGCAGATTGAAAAACCCCTCAATGAAAGACAAAAATAGAAAATATTTTTTTTTCTATTATATTTGTCTTTTAAACGATTGATTTCAAAATTTGAAATTAAGGGTCATGTTGTTGTTGTATTTTTTATACGGTAAACACTAACGGCTAATAATTCTTGATATTTTAAATTTTGTATTTCAACAATTGGTTGAAGGAACTTCGAAAAGCTTTGGATTTTCCAACCTATCATGTACATTGCCAATGTAGTTATATGCAAGTTTTCATGCCAAAGCCACTCGTTCACTATCCTTTAGTGCAGGTTCCATGAGCTCTCAGAATTTGATGAAACCAAGCGAAGTTGCCGCACGCGCTTGGCTGGTCACAATGAGAGGCGCCGGAAAACTTCATCCGATTCTCACGCAGAAGGTTCTTCAAGCTGCAGAGGGATCGGAAATCAGCTGAAGGAACTTGTTTGTGGGCAGGTTGATGAGCACGGAAGGATTCATATCAGCATCCAAGAAAATGCCACTTACAAACACTTCCAGATCAGATAATTTAGCTCTTTTCACCCTCTGCCCGGATGCTCTCTCTCTTCTGTCAACCTCCATCACTTAGTCACCTATTTCTCTCTCTCTCTTTCTCTCTATATATATATGTATGTATATTTCATGGTAAGCCCAAACACAAAAACATTTTACCCATGCCATGATGTGGCTATAATTTAGACCTGCTACACTATTCAGGGTTAATCATATATTCCCTGTACTATCTATGTACTTTTATAAGATCTAATCTTCTATATGTTACATTTCTGTCTTTATTTTGAAGGATGGTGAAGGAGAGATTAGGGTTTTATATTTAGCATGAACTTTTTCACTCAATTTTCTGCACATGTCATATGTATTGCTCTACATATGCTTGAGGCATTGTCTTCTGTAGCTCTGGTTACACCAGGATTTTCTGAATCAATGGCCTTTTCTTTCCTCTTCTGTTTAGGCATTGTCTTCTATAGCCGCCAGTGAGCTATGGCTAAAGTCGCACATTCCCCCTTCCCATATAATAGGCTCAATTTCGAGTTCTAGTATGTACAAAAAAAAAAGAAAAATAAAAAAATAAAAAAATTGTCTTCTACAGCTATGGTTAAGGCTGATGAGCCCTATGAAGCAAGCTTAGGAATCCATATTTGTTGCTATCCAATTATGAAAGGAAACCCCAAGTTCGAGAAAATACCGGTATATGCCACGGAACTCCTTCCCATCGAGTCTTGCAAGATTTTATGATATTATCTGTTTGATATAAGGTTTTCTTAAATTATTTTTCATTTTTTGGGTCTCCTTCCAGTGTTCAAAAAAGGAAAAAAAAAAAATAGTATCCATCGGGCCGGCCGCAAGAGTAATTCAACAAGAGGTGAAAAAGGCCAAGCCTGTAAGATGGATACAAGCCCAAACCATCTGAGTATAAAGCCCAAATATATATATATTTTTTGGTGCATGACACTGTCAAAGGAAGGGGGATTGGTTTTGCTATCTTAGCATATGTTTAGTTGGTGATGTGATCAAGATTTAACGAGTTAGAGTTTATGCCCTCAAAATATTTTAAAAAAAAATAAATTGAAAAAAGACATCTCATATATAACCACCACCTTACAACTGGATTATGAATTTTCAAATTTTAATCCTAAGAGTATTTTAATAAATTATTATTTTGAAAATCTACTTTGGGGGGCGTAAGTCATATTTCTTTCTTTCTTTCTTTTCTTTTCTTTTTTTTTTAAATAAATATAAGAGATATTTGAATTTGAAATTAAAAAAAAAAAAACAAAATAATATCAATTGAATTATAATTCATAGATAAATCACATATTTTCTAATTACATATTAACAAGCAGGAATTTATTAGAAGAGGGGATACTTGCACATTAGATATAAAATAGCTCACGTGGCAATAGATATGTTGTTGTCATTCATAGTTAAATGTCTCGTTCATCATTTATTTTTTAGTTAGCGGGGTTTTTTTTTATTGTATAAGGATTTAAATTTGAAATCACTAAATTGGGAAGGGAGTTTTATACTATTAGACTATCTCCTTGGGGGCTAGTTAGTGGGTTCATGCTTAAATATTAGGCTAGAAACCAAAAATTCAGTCACGGCGTGCAAAAAAAAAAAAAAAAAAGTATAAACAAGTTTGAACTTTTGCTGCAATGCATGAGATTTCTCATTTGCCTCTTACGCTTATGACTAGGCTTGCTCCAACTTAGTTAAAATCAGACCTAACGAATGAAAGTCTGTCAGGGGATCAAATATTTTTATTGAAATCAAATTAGAATAAGAAAAACTATTAAAACTAAAGTTGACAATGAAACTGTAATTGAAGGCTGTGGTTGCCTTTTTCTCTCTCTCTCCAACTATGAAAATATAAAGGAAGCCCACATCTGCTCTCTCTCTCAAAGGCGAAGATTTTACACTTCCTCTCCAAAATCCAAACCCAAACCCAAACCCACTTTACCATTCAAGAATTCTAGAAATCCCAATAATGTCTAAGGGAGAGATCAAAGAATGAGGGTGAGAGAAGATGCAAGAGTTTTGGAGAGAGGAAAAGTATTGAAGAGTAGAGAGAGAGTCTTTTTTTCTTTTTTAATTATTATGTTTATTAAGGAGAGGGAAAACTTTCCCCCAAATAAAACAAAGAGAAATTGGACACAAACATTAATTTATCAAACTTTAGTCGTTGTTGTGTGCTAATTGACATTATTATATAATTTGTAATAATTTAAAATTTTGTAATCCATCTGAATTGCTATTGGGTGGTGTAATTATCCCAACCCAACCAGCAATATATGTAATTAGATACATATATACATGTATATCATATATTTTTATTTTTATTAATTTGTAATTTTATAATTATATATAATTATATGTATATATTATATATGTTATTATGGATTTTCTGATTTTGTAATTTTACCAAATACTTTAAAGTTATTCTTGCAATATAAACATATCTTTATTTCATTTCAAATCTCATATTTTAATTATCTTTTGTTTATTTTTATTTTATATTATTGTGATAAACAATTTTTGTTAAATCAACTATTACCTACAATTTAATGATTAATTCACTAAGCCATGTGCACTTGTTTAACCCGAATCATGTAGTTTTGATACGATAGAATTGTTAGACAGAGTTTTCAAATTTGACCATGTGCTAAAGTCGGATCAAGTTGATTGTTTTACATAAACTTGCTTAAACCCATCAGTACTCACTTGTAACAACTAGGGAAGGAAAATTCAAATCCAATGACTAGTTCAACAACACAATTTCCAATAATCCAACTATTAACCATCGATTGTTAGTTAGTTTAAATTGTAACCAATGATTAGTTTAGAATTGTTCAGATAATTGAGTATTCAGTTTATCAAAATATACAAATAGTGAAAATGAATGAAACAACATGATTGTTCTTAACTTTGTTTATCTCTCTCTAACTTTTTTCTCTACTATTCTTTCTATCTTTCTCTCATATTTTTCTCTCTTACTTCTTCCCTTTACCACCATATTGTTTTCCTTTTGTATGTCATATCAATTGAGAGTTACCTCTTATGCTCTATTTTAACTTCCTCTACTCTCGGCATGCTCTGTTTTCCATTCCACTATGTCACGACAGCTGAACAAGCTTTATTTCCTTATTCTTTGAGCTAGGTTGTAACAAATTGATATCAGAATATACGATTTTTGACAAAAACAATCAAGAAATGATCGAAAGTACCTGGTTCAAAGCCACTGATGAACAATTTAAGAAACATGAAACAAAAATGCAAGAATTGGCTATCAGACTCAAAGAAGGGCAGAGGTTTGATGAACAATCCCAAAAGTTGGAAGCCTTTATGTCAATGTAAACACTAGAATTAACACTCTTATAAAAATGATAAACATAGATAAAGCTGAAGAACATTAAATTAATAGACCTTCTAAATCTCTTATTTTTCTTACTCTAATTGAAGGAAGATTAATGACGTGGGATCTAAATGCTCAAAAAATCATATTAATTGTGGAATCTTGTCAAATCCACATAGAAGTGAGCTACCAATATTCACCAGAGAAAATTCATTGATATAGTTGAGAAAATGCAACAATTTTTTGCTATCTACCAAGTATCCAATCAAATATGGGTATAAACTATCAAAATGTATTTAGAGGGTAAAGCGAAGACCTGGTTCCAAGGTCTAAAATTTGTCAATAAAGAATTTGGGTGGGAAGAGTTTTCTAAAGTGTTATGCTAGCATTTTGAAGCAAAAGGAATTTAAGATGAGGTTGAAAAATTCTACAAGTTACAACAAAATGGTTTAATAACTGAATATCAAAAAAAGTTTGAAAAATTATGATCAATCATATTCCAAAAAAATCCAAAACTCACTAAGTTTTACTTCATCTCCAACTTTATCAGTAGGGCAAAGAAAAAGAGTTAAACATATATTAAGAATAATGAAGCACACCACTTTATTCCAAGAGAAATTGTAAGACTTCAATAACAGTCTTTAGAATTTGTTAAGCATAAAAAAGTTCGATTAAACAAGAGTTAAGACTTGGGATAAGTGAAGAATTGGGTCAAGATCTAGGAGGAGCAAATATTGCTCTTAAAAGTTCTTCAAGTAAAGGGTGGTCATTTGGAGCTATTCTTAAAGATAAAACAACCAAACTTTCACCATAAGAAATCTAATATAGAAAAATTAACAATTTTTGTTTCAAGTAGGGAGAAAGATACATAACATGATATCAATGCAAGTTCATAAGTCTCAATGTAATCATTGCCAAAGAAGAAAAAGAAGGGTAAGAACTAATGGAATGAAGGAGAATGAGGAGCAGATTGGGAAAATTGTAGAGGTATATCTTTGTACCCTTTTTAGCTCTCTAAATAGAACGACTATACTACTACAGAAACCTTGTGTGGGATAACTATTATAGTGTTTGTTGACATTGGAAACTTCAACAGTTTTCTTCATCAAGTGATGGTGGAAAAGTTGAAAACGCAAACAGAAAATGAATGAACCATTGCATGCCATTCTTGTAGATGGCAGCAAGATAACCAGTCACACCAAAGTTAGGAATGTGAAATGGAGCATTCAAGGGTATAGCTTCTCTATTGATTAAAGGTGATCAATTTAGGAGGATGAGACATCATTTTGGGAGTAGACTAGATGTTTAATTTCAATCCTATTACATATGATTTTAAGTAGTTTCAAGTTAAGTTGGCTAGTGAGGGTAGGGTAGAAAACTCAATAATGAAGTTGGTGCGTTGTAAGAACATAAAAAAATCCAGAAAGTAACAATTGCAGAGCTATATCACCCTTACAATGAATTTAGAAAACAACCATAATCAAAACCATTTCTGTACTACTCCAACAATTTGAAGAAGTTTTTTTTTGCCTAGTTCTTTTCCATTAGAAAGACCCCATACAACTCCATTCCCTTAAAACCATATGTTGTTCAAACTTAATACTTACATGTACCCTCATTACAGAAGGTTGAAATTGAGAAACAAGTACATGAAATGTTAAACAATGAGATTGTCAGACAACACTGGCCCCTTTGCCTCACTAGTTTTGTTGGTAAATAATAAAGATAATATTTGGAGATTTTGTGTAAACTACAAGTAGTTCAATACTCTTACTATTAAGTATAGGTATTCAATCCCTAACATTGATGAGTTGTTAAATGAACTTCATGGATCTAAAATGTTTTCTAAGATTGACTTAAGGGTTGACTACCATCAAATAAAAGTTAGGCCTAGTCAAGACTACTTTCTAAACTCACTATGACCATTTTGAGATTTTGGTTATACTCTTTGACCTAGTTAATGTCCTAGCCACCCTCCAATCCTTGATAAATCAATTTTTGAGCCCTGTTTTAGGAAATTTGTGTCAATATTTTTCTATAATATTTTGATTATAGCCTTGATCTCTCTATATATGTTCAAAATCTTAAAGAAGTTTTCTTACTTAACTTTCCAAGTTTACATTTGTATAATCTCAGATGAAATACTTAGACCATATAGTTACTAACATGGGGGTTAAAATAGACCCCTAAAAGACTAAATGTAAGATCGAAAAATAAAAAAGAAAAGAAAAGTCAAACCACTCCCACTCATTCTCTCTCCTCTCTCCCCCTCACCCACTCTATCTCGACCTCACATAATTCACTTTCCCCCTTATTCACTCTCTCCCTCTCGACTCTCTTTCCCCTTTCTCGCCAAGCGTGCTCTCTCTCTCTTTCTCTCTCTCTCTCTCTCCCCCTCCCTCCCTTTCTTGAACTCACCCAAATCACGTCCAAAATCAATTGTTGAAAATTTCAAATACCCAAACATCAATCTAAAACAAAACCCTAGTGAGAAATTTAAGAAATTTTAGAGAAAGAAAATCTAGAGTTTTGAAAAATTAGATTTTGGACAATATTGATATCTCAAATCAAGGTAATGACCTCTTCTCAACATATATTATTTATAGTTGTATTAAATATTTATATAATTTTTGATAATTTTTGTAGAAAGAGAAAAATTAGTGTTTATTGTAGCTCAACTTTGGGAAGAAAAACAATGAACCTATTTGAGATAAATTATCTTTTTCAACTTAGATCTGTGTTATTTATACATGTATTTAAATTTTAGGATGAGAATGGTATGAAAATCATGAATGTTATAGGCTGGACAACTTGATCTTGCTGTGGTTTTTTGACTATAATTTTCTTTGTACAATAGTAAACGGAGTAGATTTTATTTCTACTGAAATTAAACTTCAATGGTTGTAAAATGATGTATTGTAGTAGATATTTTATTGAGAATTGAAATTTTGGTGATTTTTCAAAAAGACCAATTCTATAGAAATACTCTATTTTATGTCCCATTTCTTACCATAGAGTTTGCTACGATTTTGAGCAAACCAAAATCTGAACATGAAAGTTATAGATTTATATTTTATTTTTAATTTGAAATTTGAATCACATAAATTAGATATATGCAGAAAAAGTTATGTCAATTTTTCCTAAACTACTCATGCTATGATTAGAATTTCAAGTTATAATTTTGACTTGGATATTTTTGTATGATTAAAATTCAGTTATAGTCTTATATTTTAGCCTTAAGTAACAATTGGAATCACATCAATCCTAATTTTGTGGGTCAAGATATGATAGTTTTTTTAAGACATGGTTGTGCAAAAAATTTTGGTTATGAGACAATTGAGGGAAATTTTGATTGGCCATTTAAGTGATGAAATTGTGTTTATTCTCATAAATTGAGACAATTGAAGGGTTAAGAGAGATTTATTTTAAATTGCATTAAGAATTTGGAGTGATTATCTTCTCAAGAGGTGAGTGGATGGTTATTTTGAGTATGAATGATAAAATAATTTCAATTAAAATTTGTAAAACAAATTTTGAAATGAATTTTGAAATGAATTTATAAAATATTTATGATCGTGGTGTATCCAACTTATATAAATTGATAAATCCATAACCCTATCATTGATTTTTGAAATATTTGTATTATATTACAATTGAATTATAATTGTGATTTGTGAAATTATACTCTCTTTTAAATGGTTATAATATTGAATAATGAAATAGATTTATAACATGATACATGAAAAATAAATAAATGACTATAGTCTAAGTTTTTCATGAACCGGGGTCATTGAGGTGGTATGGTTAAAACTAATTTAAAAATTTAGACTTTGGTAGGTGGGATGGAGGGCATCCCCAAGTTGTTTCCATGATAACATGGTGACACTCATCGAACTTTAGACTAACGCCAAGGATAATGAATATTTTATGAAAATTGTGAAAAAAACTCTTGACAGATTCTACCAAAAGCCATTTGTAGAAATGTGGTTTTGGCAAACCCTAAGAAAATTAGAAAATAAAATAAAACTGATTGTTGATTGGAACATATGAGTCATAAGAAATTTACTCTGAATTTATTTTATACAAATGATTTTTAGTATTGTATTTAAATAAATTTTAATATACTCATTTGACACGACCACTTTTACCTCTCATTCATATTTAATATGCCATTACACTTCATTCACTGAGTATTTTATGCACATTCCTCTCTTTCTATTTTTGTAGGGGAAGCCTAGTTTTAAAACTTATACATCATTTAGTGCTGGTATAAAAAATTAGTTTTGTTGATTTTCAGTAGGTTGGCTTGAAAACACTTTTGAGAATTATGTAGTCTGGACTCGTAGAGATAGATTTGTAAATTTTTAAAAAGTTTAGATTTGTTGAATATTTACTTATTTATTTTGAACAAATATTGAAAAACTCTTACTTGCTCAATTTGAAACTCTCTTTATTGGTATAAAATTATTTTTGCAAGACTTATTGATTTTATTAGAACATTTGAATTGTTTGATAGATTTTGAATCTAGTTGATGTTGGATTGTTCCTTGCATAGGGACCTATGTTGAGTTTGTGAATTTATTTTAATTGTTTGAGATTTGTTTAGATGGCCAAATTGGTCTAAGGATGATTCGAATTTATTTTAAAATATTTAAGAAATTGGAATGTCTTGCGGTATTTTGGGATACGAAATGAGTTTTACACATGTTTTGGGATAATGCGATGGTTGTTGTATATTTGACTTGAGGGTCGGAACGTGACACTCAATGTATTATATCTTGGCTAGCACATTCTTCTGTCAACATTCAGAAGTTTCTTATGATTGACTAGGTGTTGTAGGAGCTTTGTTAAGAACTATGGGATCATAACCAAGCCTCTAATTGGCTTTCTTAAGAAGGATAATTTTCATTGGAATGAGAAAGCAGAGAAATCTTTCAACAACTCAAAGCAGTGATGAGTACAACACCATTTATGAGGCTATCTGATTTCTCCAAGCCATTTGCAATTAAAATTGATGCAAGCTCTAAGGGATGAGAAGCTGTTTTGAGACAAGAAGGATAGCCAATTGTTTATCAAAGTAAGACTCTAGGACTCAAAAATCGAGGGCTGTCTATATATGAAAAGGAGCTTATGACAGCTGAAATACAATCTCGAGGAGGGTGAATAGGTTGTATGGTAATTTTTTAAAAATTGGAGGTTTTGCAAGTTCTTTAAGATAAGAGAGATTTACAGGAATTGAATGCGATTAAAGAATCAGAACATAAAAGAAATATGTAAATGAAGGAAGAATAGAAAATAAATCACACGAGATTTTTTTAGTGGTTCTACCAAATCCGGTGTACGTCCACTCCTAGCCTCCACCTGGATTTCTATTATTTGCAACCTAAATAGTACAACAAATTTGCTTTCGGGTACAAGTTGAACCTTTACAATATTTTCTCACGAAACACTATTCAACCTCTCACGAGTTGTTTATCTCTCTAAATCCAAACCAAGAAATATATCTCTGGTCTTTGATATTTTTGTACAGGAGAAAACTAAAAGTTTCAGTGAATGAAACTATAACTTCAAATGTAACAGAGTTGATACTCACAAAAAGAATTTTACAGAGATATGGAAAATAGAGTATATGGCTTTGAAGGTCAGATGCATGTTGAAGATGTTCAGCACTTCATTTTTCTTTCCTGCACTTCTCTTTTTTTTTCAAAGATCTGTAAATCAATTTATTTCACTTCATTTACTTCATCTATCAAGTAGCCGTTGTGGTTAGTGAACTTTCAAATGTTGACCATTAATGTCTGTAATTAAATGTATTTCAGTTTTTTTTCAATTTGCGTTGAAGACTTACTTTTCCAGTGCTGGTTCATTTTCTTTCACCAATTGCATGAAGTGCTTTTGCTGCATTGGGATGTTAGCTTTGATCAAAATGGAAAGATTAAGTGATTCAGAAAAAGAATATAACCATTAAGTTCAAATGTGTTTCGAAAATTTGGTTTCTGACAACTTTTGGGTCGACACGTTTAAAGAGACTTAATTTGAAAATTTTATAGTGTAATTCTATCAAAACAGGTCGGCAAGTTATCCTGTGGGTCGACAAACTATTGTGCAAATTTAAAATAGGTGGACACATAGTTTTAAATTGGTCGATATGTGTATGTGTGTCGACAATCTAATGACCAGGTCGTTGTGTAATATCTAAAATTAAATGATTATTAGGTTGACATATTAAATGAGGGCATCGACAACCTCCTATTCATTTATCAAATTGGTGGGCCTGGACAAAATTAATTGGTCGATGTATTTTTATAGGTCGATAAGAATTTTGATGGGTCGATGTATGAATTTCGAAATAAAATGGATAGGTCGACATGTGTATTGTATGCATCAACATGATCCTATTCAAGTTGAAAATTAGTCAACATGTGTAATTTAAATTGGTCGATGTGCATATGCTTTGTTGACAAGAAGAGAACAAGTCGATGTGTGATTTAATAAGAAAATAAACATCAGGTCGTCAGGTCTTACAGTATATATCAACATGCTACTGTGTAAGTAATAATTGGTGGACCTAGAAAGGAGAATTGGTCGATGTGTATTTTATAGGTCAATAACAAAAATGATAGGTCGATGTGTGTATTATGAAGATAGAATTCAACAGGTTGATGTGTTACTATTCATTTGTTAAATTGGTTGACCTGATGAACAAATTGGTTGATGTGTTTTTAAGGTAAGTCGACAAGTAGGATAGTGGGTTGATGTGTTATGAACTAACAGGTTGATATGTTGCACCAACGGGTTGACATGTTATTATTCCTAATCAAATTGGTTGATGTATTTGGATGAATTTGTTGACATGTCCCTATTTATGTTATTTCAGGTCGATATGGTTTGTGCCTAAATCGATGTGTTGGAATATCATATCTATGGGACATTTAGTTTCAGGTCGATAGAACTTTTCTATATATCGACATATTTCTATTTAAATTAAAATTGGTCAACACATCACTCTAAATTTATCCACTTGATACTGTTCAGGTCGATGTATTTTTGTATGGATCGAAGTGTTCAAACATTTATTTCTAAAGAAATCCTTTATTTCAGGTCAACAAGAACAACTAACTCAGGTCGATGTGTGTGGATTGTTATGAATTAGTCGACATAACGCTTATAATTGGTGGACTTGCTATACAGGTCGATGTGTTCCCTAGTCAAGCAGATATGAATTTCAGATTTATGATTTTCTTGCTATTTTCTGATTTTCTTAATCTAACTTTCTCTCAATATATCATCATCAAAACTCTACTATGTCAACATTCTCCCCCTTTTTGATGATGATAAAACTCCTAGTGCTCCATCTATAATATTAATCCATTTGAATTCAAGTTACGACTTAGTATTACATTTATGCGTTCTGCAACTTCACACACATTCCATACTTATTCCACACACACTGCTCACTCACACTTTTCATATATCAACATATCACTAAACTATTTTTGCATTTAGCATACTTAGCATAGGTTGCTTAGCACAATCTCTGTACACTTAACATTCTCTACACAAACTCTACATCTGCATACTCACTACACACATTTAGCTACTCATATTCAACCCATTTCATACTTCATACTTAGCACTTGACATACCTTCTCACATAGTCTCACATTTTTCTCCTCATTTTTGTTATCAACAAAAAAACGTATTATCTCCATATATACACTAGAACTACTATACTGTAGAACACTTCAGTCCTAAAAAAAATATGTTATCAGTTCTACATCAACCCATTCTATCCATCACTCAGTACACATTTTACAGTACAACACCCTATCATAGCTCATCACATGCACTTATCATAGAAATGCAAACTGTAGCACATTTGCACACTTCATTGTAGCATATTACATTCACTACGTTTACTGCACATTTTAACATCTACATTCTACACACCCATTTGCACACTCATTTCACAGTACTTGATAGCAAGATACCAATTCTCATAATACTCGAATTTATTGCTTAGCATTTAGCTTATACATATAATTTTACTGCATATACACTCTAGCATACTAACAAACAATTTTCTATACTCCACATACATCTTCATTAGATAGTACACACATATACTCTTTATCAATCAACCAACACATAAAATCTTTATAGAGACACCTCCATATATTACAGACAAACAATATTGTTTTATCAAGGGCAGTAAGAAGTAGAATAGATTATCCATGCATTAGTAGTAGATGAACAAACATACGAGAAACTGAAAAGTTGCATTCAAAAGCAAGTTTGCACATCACATGAAAAATCCAAGAGTATAAAAAGTAAGGATAAAATAAGTGAGAACATAACGAAATCCTATGCTAATAAGACCTTGAAGGTTTGGGGTCCTTCTTGGATTTTCCTTTTTCTTTGACGAAGGAGTCTAATTTTTCTTTGGCTCCTTCAAACTCTATTTTGACAAGACAACTTATTTGGCCTATCAGTGTTTGCCTCCTCTCAATATTTTGCAACTTGTCCCAAATCGTCTCTAAGGTGATTGTTGTATGCTTGAGATCTCTCCTTCTTCAATCATTCTTTCTTTCTTTAGAGCATCAACAATTGAAATACAACCTATCTCTTGCTTACTCCTCCTTCTTTTCTTACCCATTCGCCTTCACTATTGCACAACCATCTAGCTCTCAACATAGAAGATGCATTGATAGCATTCTTCTCGCTCAACTCAATTAGAGTGTCCTTTTCTAATTCCACTTGATTTTTGGACAGAATGTTAGTGATCATGCTAGCATAAGGCAACAGGGAGCTCTTAGACCTATGAGCAGATATCATAAAATAAGGGACAATGTAATGCAAACCAGGATTCTTCCCATTCATAATGCATACCATTAACTAAAAGTCCTCCCTTGATAATATAGTATGGTTCCCTTCTCTCGGTCTCAATACATGAGAAGCAATCAAATATAAAATTCATTCATGAAAGCTAAGCTCGTGGCACTTGTGTTCACAACATTTATGTTTTCATCACCATAGACAATCCTTGCATTTTTCAAATAACCAGATTTCATGTAAAGTTCACACTTGTCATAGGAGACCCATGTAATACAATTTTTCTCACATATATTCCTAGGTGTAACCTTAATTTCTTATTCTTTCTCCTTCTTTTCTCCCTTTTGTCATCCAAGGGTGTGGCACAAAGTAGCCCAAGCTTAAGTTCATTTACCAATTATCAAGGAGCCAAAGTCCCACTGAAATTGTGCCTAGATTTACATAGCATTATGTTTCTTTTAAACCTATTGTCAAGCGATTGTCAGGAAGCTAATTGGCCATTATATTACAGCAATAACAAGTTAGAGTATCTACGCTTCTTACTCATAACAGCATTGAATTAATAATATGGGAAAGGTTTTATAATACCCTTTGATAATGCACAAATTGTCATTTTTATTATTGATATTATGGTTTGATTTTGAATTGGTTAGTGTCATAATAATTGTTTTTATGGCCTTTTTATTTTTAGGGATAAAAAATGGAGATTGAATCAAAATGGGTTTAAAGAGACATTTTTAGAACTAAATGGTTCAAAATATCAATTGGACCTACAAAGGAAAGGAAGAAGTATAAAAAAGTGGAAAATTTTATTTTAGAAATTTTTACTTTAAATAAAAATTGTTGTTAGGAGTAAAATTTCTAAATTTTTCTATTTTGGTGGATCTTTTTCCTATTATTTTGGAAGAATCTTGGAGACCTAGAGTATTAAAAGAAGGACTCTCTTCATTAACCCTAGAAGGCACTATTCACATTACTGTTCACGGCACTATTCATATATATATATTCATAAGTGTTGTGGCGGCTACATTCATCTCTTTTTAGGTTTTAGATTTTAGGTTTTATTTTTTTTTTCTTTCTTTTTCTTTGAAGAACACTTTTTTTGTTTATTCTCAAGAACATGATCACCATAAGGGGCTAGTTTGATTCTGATTCAAGGGAAACTTTAATCGATTGTTCTTCGTTGTGAAGTTATATTCTTAATTTAATTTCTTGCCATTTTATTCAAGTATTCGTTGATTCTTGATTTATTTTTAGGGAAACATAATATTGGTTAATCTGACAATTTAATTCAATATTAGTTTTCCTATTACTATCCAGGATTTCAGTGATCCGTAATTGTCATGAATGAATGATACAAGTAGCAAATAGGTTATTTATGTTTATGAGTCGTTGCCGATATTCATTTTAATCTAAGGAATCGATAGAACAAAATCGAATAATTGTACGGCTATCTTGATTATTTGTATTTTGATTTAACTGTTTTCACAGAACTTAATGCTGTCATTATTTGATATGGAACGCTATCGTGTCCGGTCGATTAATGATAAGTTTTGATTGGATGCTGGGTTTGGTCAATTATTTTAGGAAAACGCAAGATTTATTATGGCTATCCTAATAGATCTAAGGTTAAATGTTTGAATTGTAAGAATAATATTTTCAACCAATGATCAATAAGACAATCAAATATATGAACCCTTGGATCAGAGTTTGGTAAATTGAATTTCTTCCTTAAATTTTAGTATTTTGTATTGTTGATTTGTTTCTTATTTTTAGGTTATTAATTTTTATTCGACAAATTTTATTTTAGCAATTTGTTTGAAAACCCCAACTTAAATTTTTTTACATTAACTAAGAGATTGAATTAATTAGTTCTCTTGGAATTCGATCTGGTAACCACTATTGCTACAGTTTGTTGCATTGGAGAAATCAGTATTAATTTGAGGGTTTCAACAACCCGACCAAATTTTGGTGCCGTTGTCGGGGAACTATTTTAATTTCTTAGTTTGTAGTTTTCACTTGTTTATTGATTTTTGGAGAGGAAAAGATGGAAAATCGTAAAAGAACTCTGAATGAGTTAGCTGCATCAATTTTGAACCAACATCCCTTGTGCATCGAGAACCCAGCTCATGAGGTAAGTCACTCGAATCTTGAAAATCAAATTTCTGAATTGACTGCTTTGGTTCGTCAGATAGCTGTAGGACAAATACATGCAACCAAAGTTTGCGACATATGCTCGATACAGATGTGGATGAGGGTACTCTCTCCGTCGAGTTCGATGGCGAGATTGTGAAATTTATTATTTTTGATTCTATGAAGTACCCAAATAAGTGTCAATCACTTTGTTCTGCTGATATATTTTATTTAATTATGCAGGAAATTTGTGAAAAAAAATATGATATTGATTTTGAATTGAATACACAATTAGATATGGAAGGAAAGTCATATGAGTCTCACAAAGTAAAGTTGAAGCCTCCTTGAAGAGAAACAAGTGAAAACCGTCGAGTATAACGACGTTAAATAATTGTGCTTGTTGGGAGGCAACCCAAATTTTATTTAAGAGTTTGATTTGATTTTTAGTAATTTAATTTTTTCAATTTTAAGTGTTATTTATCTCTTCTTTTAATTTTTGCAGGTGTCCAATTCAATCACCCAAGTTATGGTTCAACACAGAATTTTCACAGGCAGAAGCAGTCTTGGTATTAGGGCGTGATCACGCGGTTTCAAAAGTCAAATAAAATTTTTGGGCAGAAGCACTCTCACTCTTAAGAGATGATCATGCGGTATTCTGAAGGTATAATCCGAATTTGGGCAGATGCACTCTCACTCTTAAGAGATGATCACGCGGTTTTGGGTTAAAAAAAAAATGTGCTAGTTGCGAATGCCCAAATCGAAGGATTCATAGAGGAGACCTCGCATTCTCCATAGCGCCCGCCATCACCTTAGGGGAGTTCTCTCGTTCTTTATCTTTCTTTTCATTGTCCTCTTTCATTGCCTAGCTTCTTTCATTTCTGAGATTAGTTTTCAATTGTGCTAGTTGTGAATTTCTTTAACATTGTGTCTAAAATTCTCATGTTTTGCATACATCGAGGACAATGTAGTATTAGGTGTGGGGAGGATTTTCATGTCAATGTCATTTCTTCTATTTTTCTTTTAAACTTCGTATTCTCTGGATTTTGTCGGATAATGATTTTGAGTTGGTATACATTGTTGATTTCAGTTTGAAATGCATGAAAGAGACAAGTGTGATTAGTTATTTTTTTTGGATAAATTGTTTTAAAGTGTCCCATTGATCTTGATGATTGAATCAAATGAAAATGTGATAGATTTGATACAAATTAAACACATTTTGTGAGCTTTTGAGCCTGAAAAGTATTCATCATCTTACTCTAAATTTTTTACGAGTGTTTATCAATCATAGTATGTTTATTCTAGAACTTGTTTTGCTATACTTTTTGAGACCACATCAATGAATTCATGCATTGATATGATAGGGATAATTAGGTTTACACATTTTATCTATCTTAAAAGACCTTCCCATGCATTTTCATCCCCTAGGGAACCCATTTGAGCTTATATCCCTTTTCTTTGCTTTAACCTTATTAATTAACACATATTATTCTTTTACGCTTAACCTTCTTTTTGGTCTTTATATTAAAGAAGCATGTGATTTGAACATATATTAAGTGGTTATTTGCAAAGGAAATTGGATACTTCTATTGTGAAATTTATTTTGGAAAGTCGATTATACACTTGGGGTGGATTGTATATGCGCGGCATTTTCATTGATTCTCATTTAGTTTCCTTATTCAACATAAACAAAAAAAGGGGAGAAAAAGAAAAAAAAAGAAAAAAAAAAGAAAAAATTCCCAAAAGTTGAATTGGGGAATTTGAAGAGAAAATGTAAAAAGTTTGATTGAGAAATGATAATGATCTTGATTGGAGTATCTTTCTTTTGACTTGATTATATTTCATGATATGGGATATAGGGGATATGTTCTTGACATGCTTTTTTGATATATTTATTACGCGATACATTTATCATTTTACCCTACCTTTACCCAAACCACGTTACAACCCTTATAAAAATCCTCGGATTTTTGTTTTAAATTCATATAAGTGGTGGTAGAGATTTGATAAATAAGCAACCTTATGGTAATAACATACATTGATTTGATTTGAGAATTATTGATAAATTCCCTTAAACACTTTGAGTATATAGAGTAAAATTCTTGTGAGGGTATTGAATCTTGATATATTGAATTTGATGAGATTATCGAGTTTGATGGGATGCTTATATTTTTTTTAAAAGTTATAAAACTATGATCACTTGCTCTCCGGATTGTTATTTTTGTTTGAATTTTTCGATGTGTGCTGCTTTAAAATTATTTGAAGATGAATTGAAGGAAGGGAATGAGTGAAGAAGAGAATACTTGTATGACATTAATCTAGTGAATGCTTGAGTACAAGCATTGATTTGTTGTGGGGGAATTTGATAATGCACAAATTGTCATTTTTATTGTTGATATTATGATTTAATTTTGGATTGGTTAGTGTCCTAATAATTGTTTTTATGACATTTTTATTTTTAGGGATCAAAAATGGAAATTGAATCAAAATGGACTTAAAGAGACATTTTTTGAACTAAATGGTTCAAAATATTAATTAGGCCTACAAAGAAAAGGAAGAAATATCAAAAAGTGGAAGATTTTATTTTATGAATTTTTACTTTAAGTAAAAATTGTTATTAAGAGTAAAATTTCTAAATTTTCCTATTTTGGTGGATCTTTTTCCTATTATTTTGGAAGAATCTTGGAGACCTAGAGTATTAAAAGAAGGACTCTCCTAATTAACCCTCGAAAGCACTATTTACGTTACTGTTCACGGCACTATTCATATATATATATTCACAAGTGCAGTCGCGGCTACATTCATCTCTCTTTAGGTTTTAGGTTTTATTTTTTTTTTCTTTCTTTTTCTTTGAAGAACACTTTTTTTGTTTATTCTCAAGAACATGGTTACCATAAGTGATTAGTTTTATTCTGATTTAAGGGAAACTTTAATCGATTGTTCTTCATTGTGAGGTTATATTCTTAATTTAATTTCTTACCCTTTTATTCAAGTATTCGTTGATTCTTGATTTATTTTTAGGGAAACCTAATATTGGTTAATCTGACAATTTAATTCAATATTAGTTTTTCTATTGCTATCCAGGATTTCAGTGATCCATAATTGTCATGAATGAATGGTACAAGTAGCAAATAGGTAATTTATGTTTATGGGTTGTTGCCGATATTCATTTTAATTTAAGGAATCGATAGAACAAAATCGAATAATTGTACGACTATCTTGGTTATTTGTATTTTGATTTAACTGTTTTCACAAAACTTAATGTTATCATTATTTGATATGGAACGCTATCGTGCCTAATCGATTAATGATAAATTTTGATTGGATGCTGTATCTGGTCAATTATTTTAGGAAAACGCAAGATTTATTATAGCATTCCATATCAAATAATGACAGCATTAAGTAATGTGAAAACAGTTAAATCAAAATACAAATAACCAGGATAACCGTACAATTATTCGATTTTGTTCCATCAATTCCTTAGGTTAAAATGAATATCGGCAACGACCCATAAACATAAATAATCTATTTGCTATTTGTACCATTCATTCATGACAATTACGGATCACTGAATTCCTGGATAGCAATAGGAAAACTAATATCGAATTAAATTGTCAGATTAACCAATATTAGGTTTTCCTAAAAATAAATCAAGAATTAACAAATACTTGAATAAAAGACAAGAAATTAAATTAAGAACATAACCTCACAATGAAGAACAATCGATTAAAATTCCCCTTGAATCAGAATAAAAGAACTATCCACTCATGGTGACCATATTTTTTAGAATAAACAAAATAAAGAATAAAAGAAAAAACAATATTTTTCGAAGAACATTTACCTATTATATTAAGTTCATTTACCTATTAAATTAAGTTCATTTACCTATTATCAAGGAACCAAAGTCCCACTGAAATTGTGCATAGATTTTCATAGCATTATGTTTCTTTTAAACCTATTGTCAAGCAATTGTCAGGAAGCTAATTGGCCATTATATTACAGCAATAACAAGTTAGAGTATCTACACTTCTTACTCATAACAGTATTGAATTAATAATATGGGAAATGTTTTATAATGCCCTCATGCATTCTTATTCAGGTTACTCAAGCTAGTAAACTAAACTTATTGTTTCCACCTATCGTTATATAATGTCTGTCTATATACTCTCCCTTTCAACCATTATTCATTACCATGCAGATACATTTAACCATTAGACATGTTTCTTAAACTTGACATGGACATTTGTCTCCGTAGAACATGCCATTACTATATGCCTTAGATTTAACAGTTTTTGTCCCCTCTCTATGCGAATTAAACATTTATACATTCATTCAATGCAGAAAATTAATTATTTAGACATTCAAATAAATCATTCAATGATATCAATTGTGTCAGTGCACGCTATGCATAGCGTGAAAGCAATTAAGAAAACACATAATCATTTAACAAAATAAGCATACTACAGATGTAGAGTTTTTGTGTATTCCTAATCAGTAATGCATTTATAGTCAATGCATTGCATTTTATCCCACAAAAACAAACACTCATGTTTTGCTTATGATATTTCATAGATATTTTCCTCAACTATTATTCTTCTCCCCCCTTTGTTTTACTCATGCACCTAAACTTTCACCATTTCAGAATGCACATGTAAGCATATAAATGAAATATATTCATTCAAAAATTTAACCTCCCCCTTAATTCATACATTTTTCTTTATTTTATTTGATTGTTCTTGCATTTGAGAGTTTTGTCCATCTACTCTGCATTCTCTCCAAACTACCCCAAATCATTTGTAAAGTAATATGTTAAGATTGAAAAAGTTATCTATCACTCCAATTTCTGTTTCAACCTTTTTCTTCCATTTGAGCTCTTTCTCAAAATTGCATTTCTACATGTCATGTTTTGCTTTAATCACAGAGGAAGCTCTAACGTCATTTTTCATTTTAACTCCATCGCTACCTCTTTTTTTATATTAAATCAATTAGTAGAGAGAAATTCTGAGATCAAGGAATATAAATGTATTCAAGATTAAGACTTTGAAACATGGATTATTAAATGGAGATTTAAATGGTGCAACTTAGGTTCTTTTCTCTTATTATTATTTTGACAACCAGAAATCTTCTTAGATAATGGTTGAACAATTTCCTCCTCTAGAATCACCAAAAATTAAAGAATTGTTTTGTTTATTCCTAGAGAGTTGGTATTTATATCTCCAAACTAGGATTCTTGGACACTATATTTTTGCATTTGCTAAGTGCTCCTTTTTCATGGGTTTTGCAGAAGACTCAGAGATAGTAGAGATGAGAACAGGAGATGGAATAGTAAATGAGGTAGGAGGGAAGATGAAAGAGACATTAGGTAATTGCATACGACGCACCTCATTGTCATCACTCGAGTTGTCAATCACTTTAGGTCTCTTATGTCCAATTTTAGCCTAACCCTTGGAAAGTTCATCCAATTGTTGACTTATTCTTGTCAATTCCTTTAAGATTTTAGTATTCTATTTCTCAATACCCTCAAATCTCTCTTGAAAAACCATATTGTGAGCTATAAGTATAATCTCTACTTCTTCTAACATAGGTATGATTAGTTCTTCTTTAGAGGAGTGAGAAATATGTTTTATTGTCTTAAGTAATTTCTCAATGTTCTTAGTGATAAGAGTGGTTTTCTATTGTTCACTAAACTCTCATTTTTCTTCTTTATTCACTTTTCTTACCCATTTCCCATTTTTCTGCATTCCGCCACCCTTGATTAATGAAGAAGCACTAGTTGCATTCTTCATTTGTTGTATTTGTTCGAATCAAAGGAGATCTGAATTTGAGATTATCGAGGGTGAGAGATTCAGATTTCAATTTGATGATTAAACAAGTTATTTCGATTGATTTGAGGAAAAGAGAAAAAATGAATTACTCTTGTTGTTTTAAATTTAGGAGGTAATGTGAAGAGTTGATCCAAAATTTAAACATATATTCAATTTCAGGTCGGTTCAGGGTGCATTCCTTCAACCTAGTATGTCAACCTTTCCTTCCTCTCAACCTATCTGGCTCTATTTTGAAGCTATTTCCTCATATTAGTTTTCCAGATCTCAATTAACTCAAGATGATCATCTTCATTTTCTCTTTTCTCTTATTCAATTTTTGATATTTTAAATTATTATTTTATTTTTATTTTTCTTTTCCCGAAATGTCTTCTAGCTTTTGACTTACAGGATCATCATCAAAACATTTATGCTTTAAGGTAGAAGGATTAGATTCATTAATTTTGATACAAATTGATTTCTTTACTATTCATGTCCTCTTATTGTAAATTTTGAATGTTTTATTAGAAGTTTAATAATTTCATTACTCTTACATAAGGTTTTCCTAGGTAGCCCTTTTTATTTTCTAGCACTTATACCTAGAGAGTAACCAAAATCTAGTTTTCTTCCTATATAAAGCTTGAAGGTGATTTCATCTAAAATTATCTTAATTAAAAGCTCTATTAAATATGAATTCGGCTGCAACCTAGAAATAATCAATTAAGTATTCTTTCAAGATATAATCCTATCAATCATAACTAATGTTCTATGTAGTATACCACCATCTCTCTCTTTTTGAACATTTATAAGTGTTTGCAGCCATAGTAAACAATTTAGAAAAACATGATTGGTTCAGTAGTTGAGGAATGTGGTGACTCATGAATAATTATAAAAAGAAAACATGCTAAGAGGGATTCTAATGGTCTAGAGTCTTTATTTTCTTGTGTTTTAGCTAGAGTGTCTATTAAACCTTCAATTTTATAAAATTGATCTTCCGTTTAATAGCTTCTGGCTTCGTTATAGGGCATAAATCTCATCAAAATCTATTATTTTCTCATGACTACACCTTTGAGTTTCTTATTACCACCTATGGTTCTCCATCATCTAGTTTGTTCTTATATTTAGTTCCTATAATTTAGAGTTCTTCTTTCAGACCTAAGAATTAAATGTCGTTTTCTATTTTTCTCTATTTATATTCTTTCTTAGAGTTGAGAATTTAGATTGTTTGGAATCATTATTGATGCCTTATCTGGTTTTGACAGATTTTACTTCATTATTTTCTTTGATGATTGTCAGACAAGCAATTGAATCAAACATCATTATATATGCTTTATCACACTATTTTTTGACACCGAGTAGAATATGTCTTGAACTTTTCATATGTAAAATATACTTAATTTAAGTTGAAGAGTTACCTTTGTTTCCTATGCCAAGGACTCTATCTTAAGTTGTCTCCAAAGGTATCATTGCCTCCTTTCTCCTTTTGCAAGTTGATGCATTCTATGGAGACTCCTTTTATATGACTTGAGCATCCAATGTGGAGGGATCAAGTGTCTCCAGAACTTTGATATTTTAACATGTCTGCTCTTTCAATAGTCCCCTTACCTTTTGAATTCGAACATTCTTGATTCCATTTAGCATCACACTTCTAATGTTCCTCTTCTGGAACTAATATGCACTACATACATATACTTTGCCTTTTGGGACCCAAATTTGTTTGGATCCAGCTGGGTTAGTTGAAATAATAGTTTTAGTTACCTTTGGTACCCACTGTATTATAGTTTTCTTATATGTTTCATTTTTAAACCAACATGCATGTGATTTATGACCATTCCTGTGGCAGTATGTGCATTTTTGAAATTTTAATGGTTTTTTATCCTTATTTACACTGGTTTGCTTCTTGAGTTTGCAATGCTTTGCTTTATGACATAATTTCATACAAGAATAACATCTAGTTTTAGGTCTACTAATCTCTAAGCTACGTACAAAGAAGCTGTATAGCTTCTTTTGAGTTTTTGTAGGATCATATCCTAGGCCAGTTTTATCATATACTACCTTTTGAACTCCAAGTATCAAGTTTAATTTTTCTTGCCCCTGAATGAACTTGTGTAATAGAGAGATAAGTTTTTTGTTTTTTTGTTTTTCATGTTCTAATTTTACATCCAACTTATCTTTCTGATAATTATCTTCTAAGTAGACATTTCTGTCTTTCATCTTTTAAACTTCAGTTTGCAGTTCGTTTACCTTTTCAATTTCATATTCAATTTTAGCATATAAACTGTTCTTTTCTTCTTTTAATTTCTTGATCTCAATTTGAACATACAAATTCTTTTCTTCTTCAAGAATTTTATTTTCTTTTTTTAACTTCTCATTTTCTGATTGTAATTTGTTTCTTTCTTCTTCGATTTGAGCCATTAGCTTATTTAATATAGATTTTTTATGACTCATTTTCCTAAGTTCCTCAAGAGATTTTATTAAAGATTTATGCAATTCATTTGAAGAGAATTCATCTTCATAATAAGAATCAGAAAAGTAATCAGATGAGTAAAGAGAACTTATCTTATTTTGTTCTTCTTCTGCCATGAAGCATATATTAGCCTGGTCTTGCTCATTTTCTTGATTGCTAGAACTACTATCCTCATCACTCCAGATTATTAGAGATTTCTTCATTCCTATCTTTCCAGCCTTCTTAAATGGTGGACAATTAACTTTTAAATGAGTAGACTTCTTGCTTTCATAGCATTTGATTTCATCTTTCGTTTGATTTGTCCCTTCATATAGGGCCTCTAATATCTCCCAAATTTCTTTGGCAGTTATGCATGAAGAGATTCTATCAAATTTGTTTAAGCTTAGGCTAAGATGAAGCAAGTTGACCGCCTTACAATTTGCTCGATAAGATCTTCTTTCCTCAATAGACATGCTTTCTATTTTGACTGGGACTTTTACTCCATCAATTCTTCATTAGGGAATTTGGCTCCTTCTTCAACTTCCCAGGCATTTATGTCCTCAGCTACAATGAAGATTTTCATTCTGTGCTTCTAGTAGCTATAATTTTTACCATCAAAGAATAGAGCTCTGTCGACTAAACCAACTTTGAGTGGGATGCTATCTATATTCAGTGCCATTTTGGATCTTTGCTCTTGAGGTCGCTAAACCACTTACCAAGAGACTCGTTTTGATACCAATTGAAATACAACCTAGAGAAGGGTGAATGGTTGTATGGTAATTTTTCAAGAATTTGGAGGTTTTGCAGATTCTTTAAGATAAGAATGATTTATAGGAATTGAATGTGATTAAAGAAACAGAGCATAGAAGAAATATAAAAATGAAGGAAAAATAGAAAATAAATCACACAAAATTTTTATAGTGATTCTACCAAACCCGATATACGTCTACTCCCAGACTCTACCTGGATTTCCACTATTTGCAACCCAAATAATATAACAAACTTACTTTCAGGTGCAAGTTGAACCTTTACAATGTTTTCTCTTGAAACACTATTCAACCTCTCATAAGTTGTTTATCTCTCTAAATCCCAGACCAAGAAATCTATCTCTGGTCTTTGATATTTTTATATAGGAAAAAGCTAAATGTTACAGTGAATGAAACTATAACATTAGATGTAACGAACTTGATACTCACAGAAAGAATTTTAGAGAGATATAGAAAATAGAATATATGCTTTTGAAGCTCAGATGTATGTTTAAGATGTTCAACACTTCGTTTTTCTTTCTTGCACTTTTCTTTTTTTTTTTCAAAGATCTATAGATAAATTTATTTCACTTTAATTACTTCATCTATCAAGTAGCCGTTATGGTTGGTGAACTTTCGAACATTGGCAATTAATGTCCGAAATTAAATGTATTTCAGTTATTCCTCAATTTGCGTTGAAGACTTGCTTTTCCGGTGTTGGTTCATTTTCTTTCACCAATTGCGTGAAGTGCTTTTCCTACATTGGGATGTTAGCTTTGATCGAAATGGAAAGATTCAGTGATTCAGAAAAAGAATATGACCGTTGAGTTCAAATATATTTCAAAATTTTGGTTTTTGACAACTTTTGGATTGACACATTTAAAGGGACATCGACCTGAATTTGAAAATTTTACGGTATAATTCTATCAAAAGAGGTCGGCAAGTTATCCTATGGATCGGCAAACTACTGTGCAAATTTAAAATAAGTGAATACATAGTTTTAAATTGGTCGATGTGTGTATGTGTGTCGACAAGCTAATGACCAGGTCGTTGTATAACATCTAAGATTAAATGATTATTAGGTTGACATATTCAATGAGGGCATCGACAAGCTCCTATTCATTTATCATATTGGTGGACCTGGACAAAATTAATTGGTCGATGTGTTTCTACAGGTCGACAAGAATTTTGATGGGTCAACGTATGTATTTCAGAAATAAAATGAACAGGTCGATATGTGTATTGTATGCATCGACATGTTCCTATTCAAGTTGAAAATTGATTGACATGTGTAATTTAAATTGGTTGATGTGCATATGCTTTGTCGACAAGAAGAGAGTAGGTCGATGTGTGATTTAATAAGAAAATAAACATCGGATCGATAGGTCTTACAGCATACATCGACATGCTACTGTGCAGGTAATAATTGGTGGACTCGGAAAGGAGAATTGGTCGATGTGTATTTTCTAGGTCGATAACTAAAATGATAGGTCGATGTGTGTATTATGAAGATAGAATTCAACAAGTCGATGTATTGTTAAATAGGTTGATGTGTCACTATTCATTTGTTAAATTGATTGACCTAATGAACAAATTGGTTGATCTGTTTTTAAAGTAGGTCGACAAGTAGGATAATGGGTTGATGTGTTATGAATTAACAGGTTGATGTGTTGTATTAATGGGTTGACGTGTTATTATTCCTAAGTCAAATTGGTTGATATGTTTGGATGAATTGGTTGACATGTTACTATTCATATTGTTTCAGATCGACATGATTTGTGTCTAGGTCGATGTGTTGGAATATCATATCTATGAGATATTTAGTTTCGGGTCGATAGGACTTTTTTATACATCGAACTATTCCTATTTAAATTAAAATTGGTTGATACATCACTCTAAAGTTATCCACCTGATACTGTTCAGGTCGATGTGTTTTTATGTGGGTCGAAGTGTTCAAATATTTATTTCTAAAGAAATCTTTTATCTGAGGTCGACAAGAACAACTAATTCAGGTCGATGTGTGTGGATAACTATGAATTGGTCGACACAGCGCTTATAATTGGTGGGCTTGCTATACAAGTCAATATGTTCCCTAGTCAGGTTGATATGAATTTCAGACTTGATTTTCGTATTATTTTTTTGATTTTCTTAATCTAACTTTCAATATATCATCATCAAAACTCTACTATGTCCACAGCAGTAGTCATGGCAATGTGGAAGCATTACTTGGTGGGCTATCACTTCATCAAAAGAACTGATCATAAGGGTTTGAAGTATATTTTGAAGCAGAAACTCGCCAACACTTCACAATACAAATGGCTAACCAAGCTATTAGGATTAGATTATGAGATATTATACAAAAAGGGAGTAGAAAATAAGGTGGCTGATACATTGTCAAGGAAGAAAATTTTGTCAGAAGAACAATAGGAAGGAGCAGTGATGGCCATAACTCTGATTCAACCACAATAATTGAAGGAGGTTATTTAGAGCTATGAAGGAGATAAAGAATGTCAGACATTGATAGCACAATTAACATTGGAAGCTGATTGCAAGACAAACTTTTAGTTTTGAGAGGGAATTTTGATGTACAAGAAGAAAATATATATGGGGTGTGGCTCTCAACTAAGAACCAAAATAATTCAACAAATGCATTGCTCAGCCATGGGAGGACATTCAAGATAGAAATATACATGATATAGGGTGAGAACTATAGTCTACCAGCCTTCAATGAAAGCAGCAGTGACCAAATTTATGTAAAAGTATGATGTGTATAAGAGGAATAAGCATGAGAACACTCAATATCCTGGGCTCCTTCAATCATTACCAATCCCAATCTAAACTTGGTCTCAAATTAGTATGGATTTTATTGAAGGTCTACCTAAATTTCAAGGACACAATACCATCTCAGTGGTTATTAAAAAAATGACAAATATATGATATTCCACCAAAAAAATTGTTCTATACAAAAAAAAAAAAAAAAACATTACAATGGTTCTGGTAAAATGTAGGAACATTGAATTCCGAAAAAGAGAAATGTCTGAAATGGTAAACTCTTGCAGGTGGGAAATTTCTTTGCATAATAAAAAAGAGGACATCTTTTAGGCAGACAAACCAATAAAGGGGACTTCTATATCATCAAGTCCAACAGCAAAGCCCCTAAAGTTGCTAAACGAAATGCATCTCATTCTCATTTCATAAGTTTCATTAATGCTAGAAATTGCCATACATTTTTAGGATACTTTTACTATGTTTATTAAATATTCAGTTACACAAAAGATTTGATACTTATACAATGATAGCACTCCACCTCATGATAGTCAATTTAGCTGAGATTTTGAGAGATTTTGAGGGATGTTTAGGGAAGGGCCAGCACTCCACCCGATGATAGCACTTGAAGCTTCATTCTATTAAAAATATCATTACATATTTTAAAAAAGTAAAAAGTATTTAATGAAATTTTATTAATTAAATTAGAAAAATAGTTTATAAATTATATTAAAAAAACTTTAAACCTGATTTCATAACTTCAACTTTTAATTAATTAACCTTTTTTACCCCATTTTTCCATTTGCTACTTAAAATGCCTTACTATTCATGCCCTAATCATTTTAATTCAGGATTTTAAACTTTTTTGTAATTAGCCCAAATAAAGGAATCCTGTAAGACTTTTAATATCAATATAATAATTTTATTTTATTTTTTAATAAAGTTTTTAACTTTTATATGAAGGGTACTTTTGAAAATAGTCATCTTAGAATGTCGATTCTATATTAATATACTTTAGATTGCCACCCCACCCCCACCAGATTTCTTTCTTCATTTGTTTCTTTTATTTATTATATTATATACTTCAGTATATTTTTTGAGGAGGCCTAGGAGGTCAAGGGTTTTGCCATGTTTATGCCTATATAACAAAGAAGACTTTTCATTCGATCTACTTATGCCATTTTTTTAATCAAAATAGAGTGAAATATTGAAATCTTATTTACTGTGAACAAATATAAAGAGACAAGATAAAACTTGAAATATTTAAGCTACCATATTATATATATTATAACAATCCCTAAAGATTAAAGAGGATGGGGTGAGAAAAAAAGGTAACAATTACTGTTTCTAACGCTATCATGGGGTGGAGTGCCTGCTCTTCCCTTGATGTCCCTCAAAATTTCTCAAAATCTCAATAAATTGCCTATCATGGGTGAAGTGCTATCATTGAATGGTTGTCAAATCTTTTGTGTAACTGAATATTTGGTGAAAATAACAAAAATGCGCAAAAAATGTATGGAAATTTGTAGCATTAATGAAACATACTGAATAAGAATGAGATGCATCTTGTTTAGCAACTTTGAGGGCTTTGGTGTTGGAACTTGATGATGTAGAAGTCTCCTTTGCTGGTGTTAAGAGATACCTGCCTGAAAAATGTCCTCTTTGAGGATGTGCAAAGGAGTGTCCTACCCGCAAGAGTGACCAAATCTGTGCAAGAGTGTGACGTGTGTAAGAGAATTAAGCATGACAGCACTCCATATCCTAGGTTGCTTCAACTATTACCAATCCCTACTCAAATCTGGTCTCAGATTGGTATGGATTTCTTTGAAAATCTATCTGAATTTCAAGGATACAACACTATCTCGGTGGTTATTGATAAATTCACCAATTTTAGCTATTTCATAGCATTATAAACCAAAGTTAACCTAATTGTTTGTAAATTATGTGTTCAAACTACATGCCCTACCAAACTCATTTGTATTCAACAGAGACAAAGTGTTTACAAGTCCCTTTTGACAACAGTTATTCAGATTGATTGGCATTCAACTAAAAGTTAAAAGTACATATCATCCCAAAAAAGATGGCTAGTAACGAAAGACTAAATCAATGTTTGAAATGTTACTTAATATGCATAACTTTCAATATGCCATGATTCTGGGCATAATGGCTGAGTTTGGTTTAGTGGTGGTAAAGCACTAATTTTCACTCTAGCATATAGGCACCTCTATTTGAAGCATTATATGGGTGCAAGCCTAGATTTTTAACATTTGAACCTTATTTGGATATTGCTTTTCTAGCAGCTATAGGATTTATTAGGAATAGACAAACTATGCTACAAATCCCCTATGATCATTTGTCTAAGACTCAAAACAGAATGAAGATGAATGGTGATCATAAAAGGTGTGAGAGAGAATTAAAGGTGAGAGACTTAGTCTATTTAAAATTACAACCTTTTATGTAGCAATTGGTAGAACTTAGAAGACAACTCAAACTGTCTTTCAAATTCTATTGTTCATTTCCCATAAAGCAAAAGTAGGTAAGGTAACCTATATATTACAGTTACCACATGGATCAAAGATTTATCAAGTATTTCAAATCTCAGTGTTTTAAAAGAAATTTGGGCTAACTCAAGAAACTATACCTACTTCATCTCTAATAAGGTCAGAAAAACAAGATATTGATGAATCAGAAGCAATGTTAAAGAGAAGAGTCTATAATAAGTCTGTCACTTAATGACTAATTGAATGGATTAACTTTAGTCCAGAGAAATCAATTTAGGAAGATATGAGTTTCATTAAGGCTCAGTTTCCCGCTTGTCATCCTTGAGGACAAGGATATTTTTAAGGGAGAGAATAGTATAATGGCTAGTGGAGAAAAATTCAAATCTAACAACTAGTTCAACAATCAAACTTCCAATAACTCAACTGTTAACAAACGATTGTTAGTTAGTTTAAATAGTAACCAATGATTAGTTAGGACTGTTTAGACAATTGAGTATTCAATTAATCAAAATGCACAAATAGTGAAAATAAATGAAAGAGCGAGAGTTATGGAACTTCTCTCTCTACTTTCTTTTTGTCTCTCTCTCATATTTCTCTCTCTTGCTTCTTCCCTCAATTACCATATTGTTTTCCTATTGGATCCTTATCAGTTCCTTCGTCCATCATGTTGATTGAGAACTACCCATCATTAACTTCCTTTGCTTTTGGCATGCTCTGTTTTCCACTCCACCGTGTCGCAATAGTTGTGATAGTTGAACAAGTTTTCTTTCCTTCTTCTTTGATCTAAGTCATATCATCACCTTTAAAGAGAGATGTCTCTCTCTCTCTCTCTCTCTCTCTCTCTCCCTCTCTCCCTCCAACCAATGAGCATTTTTTTTTAGGCTTGGACCAAACCATGTCAAAGGCTTTGACAAACCTTGTCAAAAGAGGGACTTAAATCATATAGATCAAAACTTTAACCGAAAGTGTACAATCAACCCAATTAGGTTTAGGTTTTTTTTTTTATATACTGAAATTGCCGGTATAGTATGATCCTAAACTTGGAACATCTCTATTGGTGACATGATTTCAGGAAAAAGAGAACTAATTAGTTTAGTGAGAGATCTAACTCGATGACTAACCATTTGCCATTGACATCCAATCAAAGCAAAAGCTAGTCAATGGATGGTAAAGTGTTTCGATTTGATTTTGGTTCAATATATGATTGCAACTTAGCAAGAAGCATGATCAAAGAGTCATCCCAAATAAGCAAGAAGCATTCCTCCTACTATGTGCATTAAAGCTAACAATCCCTCAATTAATTTGCATTAATTAACCTTTTTAGCTTATATATTATGATGAAAAAAGTCATTAGCCATAATATCCCATATAATAAATTTCTTTTTTTAAAAAAAATATTCATCTCAAATTGCATACTTTTACAAAAAATACATAAATATCTCGTGACAAATCAAATCAAAACATATTCGACTTGATTATTTAAGATTCTAAAATACATAATTTTCTCTAACTTGTGTACATTTATATATATATCTTTTCTAATTTATGTATATTCACGCATATGTAAGAAATTCACATAGATTTCCACTTTTTTATTTTCATAGAAAAATAACTATAAAAATAAGAGAAATATTAAAAAAAAAAATTCTTATCATTGTATACTCTTTGATCCGCTAGCAAATCTCACTCATTAGAAAAAGAAAATCTCTTGAAATCAAAACCACCAAGTTAATTCAATAAAATCTCATCTCTCTCTCCAATAAAGCAAAGGATTTTATGGTCATTTTTAGCGTTATTATGTTCCAATACTACATCTGAAACCCCTTTTTATTTCTATTAGAACTTAGTCAACACATGTAAAACAAATAATTCAAAAATAAAAAAAGGTTAAAAGGACTAAAATGCCCTTATAAGATTTAAGGACAATCTTCTCATCGCATCCAAACACATGCGCTTTTCTTTGCCGTAACTTCTTCCGCTTGTCTTTTTATTTTTTATTTTTTAAATCCAAAAAAAAGGAAAAAGTAAAATACGCACATTACAAATACACAGCATACTGGTTACATACCCCAACTCAATATATACGTACACACATACACAGACAACTGTGTACATAAAAATTAAAGTCCTGCGAAGGGGCAGCTCGTCTCTCTCATCCCATCTTCTGCTCCTCTTTCTTCTTCATCGTTGTTTCCTCTCTCTCTCTCTCTCTCTCTCTCTCTCCCGCTGCAACATCACAGTTTAGAGAGAGAAGGGCAGGGCAGAGGAGAGAGAAAATCTCTCTCATCTCTTTTTGTTTGTCAGAGTTTCACTCTCCTCATTCATCGACGCCGGAGACAAGACCGGAGACGAAGATTACACAGAGAGAGAGAGAGAGAGAGAAAGAGAGAGAGAGAGAGAGAGAGAGAGAGAAGTTGAGTTGGAATCAATCAATGCCTGCACAGAAGAGGTCTTTGGAGGCTCGGGAAGACGAGTCTCTTCTTCATCAGAGAAGACAGAAGAGAAGATACGAAGCGGACGAAGAAGAAGAAGAAGAAGAAGAGGAAATAGAAGAAGAAAGTGGAGGAGCTGATGGTGATCAAGTAGAAGGAGAGGAAAAGAAGGAAAAGCAAGATGACGTCGTCAAAGAAGGTTTCTGACTTTGCTTGTGAAATGGAAATTTTAGTGATTGTGGCATTGATTTGGTGATAATTGATCTGTAATTTTCTCGTTAATTTTCTCAGATTTTGATCGAAGCTCGTCGTCTAGCGAAGATGAAAAACCTGAGTACATACACACTCTCTCTCTATTATCACTCAACCATTTCTTTCTAATTTCTCATTTTCTCTCTCTTGTCTTTTTTCTTTCTAATTTTTCCATTATTTTTTTTAGATTGTTTGATGTTTTATTGGTGTTATGTTTATGCTTGGTTTTGATTAATCCTCAAGAAGCTATTGCATGTTGTGATCTGCTACTTTGTTATTTTTATTTACAATGTGCAGAATTTCGTTTTTCTTAAAATGCTTTATATATATATATATATATATTTATTTATTTATTTATTTATTTCGTAAGTAAAATATGGAACTGCAGAAATGCTACTTGTGATCGGCCTTTCTTTTCAAATATTTTTTTTAATTTTTTTTCATGATCTGCACTAGTTGGTGATTTTCTTTCCTTAATACGCAGAAAAAACGAAGTAGTTAGTCAATATAATTGTTATGGTCAACATTGTACATAGATGGATTCGTGAGTGATTTTTATTGTTTGGGTGTGAATTACTTAGTAATGTTTGAATTTAATTTTTGCTCAGTTAACATGTCTCATAACTTATGTTGTATGAGGGCTTTTGGGGGGAGTTGGTGGATTCAAGAAAAAACAAGAATCATATTATTTTCTGATTAATATTGGGTATTGTTTTTCGATTACCAAAAAGGAGTTCAGAAGAGATAATCAAATGTTATATAACAAATTGTGACATTCTAATCTGATTGAATCAAGTACCAAAATGGAGTTCTTGCAGTGATGATGTGTTGCAGCCTGATGAAGCTTAGCTAGACCTTAGGGTTTGACAACTTCCCTGTTAATCATTTTTTACCTAACCTTCTGAGTATTTTCAAAGGTTTCCACTACCGGATATCTTTTCTATCTCCTTGTATAAAACAATGTGTACACCAAATTATCATTTTTGGCTTGTTCCATGTAGATAAATCTTATAACTTGTGACCAACAACAAACGTAATGAGATGCATTATCTTGGTTGGAAACTATTTGTGCCTTTGCCTATATTCAAGCTTTTCCAGAAGGTGGCAAAGCATGACAATTTTGAGGATGATATTGTAATGACAAATGAGACCTAGCTTGGTATCAAATGAGTTCCATCACAAAAATTGTGGAGTCCTATTATAATTCCATACTGATTGTGCCGGGAGAGCAATAGAATTTTGTAGAGTCTATGTCCAATTTTCGTAAGAGCATGGAGTTGCGAATTTCCAAAGATCCATGGGTTTCAAATGAGTTCAGTTAGAGCATGAGGACCCATTTTTCTGGCCCTTGTAATTCACAATGTAGTCCATTTTTTAAATTTTGGTTTCAAGCAATGAGAGTTCACTGGTAGATAACTCAAAGTGAAGGTTTCATTTCAAATATATTGAAATCTTTTTCCCTTTGGCTCCTAGAGAAGCAGTTGTCTAATAGAACAAAGCTTATCTGTTGTATCAGTCAAGTAAAACATATTTGTTATGAAGTATATATAACCTGGTTGAGATTCATTGGCATGCTGTGAAGATTGTTCTCTATACATCATATACTTTTATTCCTTTTTTATCATTACTTATATGTCTGTTCTACACACAAGGAATTATGCTTGTGAGAGTTTATGAGTCTGGTTCACTACTGTGTAAAGGATGCGAGTGAGCCTCACTACTGCACTTGGATCTAATGTCCTGAAAAACCAGAAGTGCTTTTTATGTTTAGTTTCTCCTTGGATGTAAAATAAATGTGCATATGTTGGAATACAATTTCAGTGACTTTGCCAGAAATTACTAAATCTGAGAGAATTACTAAATTTGGGTTCTCTAAACTATTACTAGCTATTTTAGAAGGGAAATGAAACTTTGATTGAAGGATTCGGTGAACAAAATGACAAAATGAATTAGAAATGTGGTTTTATTCCAGATTATAATACATTTTGAAGCATTAGTTGTTTGAGTTATTAATTTTATTTTTATTTACTTGGTGCCTACACAAGATAATTGCATGTCTAGGTCATGGGTGATCAAATCAATTTGCATTTGGTTAAGTTGTTTACCAAGTGCCTTGTTTCGACAAGTGGGATCAAAAGGTAACAATTCCTAATGAGCATTTGGCTCCATTGCGTCGTGGTTCGGTTGCACAACACAGGCATGCTTAAGCACATTGATGTCATGGTGGTTGCAAATAGACAGTGATTGATGGATCATTTGTACTTGAAAATACAGTAAAAACTTTCGAACAGTAACCCTTCTACCTTCATTGATTATGGTCTTGCAGTGTTCCCAACATTCATGTTCACATCAATTCACTTCTTTGTGGTGCTGGATGGGGCTGCAATATTGGCAGAGTGTAATACTTTGTAGTTGTTATTTTACTCAAGTATTGATATTGTGCTCATTTTTTTGGGTGACTATGGGGCATATTTTGCTCTTTCTATCAACTTTTTATGTGTGTTCCTTTTAGTCAATCCAAATGGAGAGTGTCGAATAGTAGTTGTATGTGTTTTTGATGCCTTATTTTCCTTTCAATTTTGGTAGGTTTCTCTTTGTGGAGTTGGGAGACATTCGCAAAGTTGTGCAATGTCCAATCTGTCTGGGTAACTATTTTGTCTTCCTGATTACTAGTATTTGTCTAGTTTTGGATATTATTCACATAACTTTTTGTTGTCGCCATTGTTGATGTTGTAACAGTTATCATTTTGATGACAATCATAACTGTGGCAGTAAAGAGACAAAAACTAAATTAAAAAAAAAAAAACAGCAGGAAAGAGACAAAAATTAAATAACAAAAAAAAAAGAGAGAGAGGGGGAAGGAGAGGGCTAAGAGTTCTGATAACTTGTGCGTATGCATCACCTTTGTTCAACTAACAAACAATGAATGACCATGTCAAGCATGGTTGTTCCTAATATTTACATGAATCAGTTGACCTTTTTGACTTCTGTTTCATAACCTTGGCATTGGCAATTTTAGATATGAGAGCATTGCTGAATTTGGATTGTTGCTAATTATTTAAGAGAAAGTGGAGATCATTATTTTTATGTTTAAGTCTTCTGAAAATATATTAACGCAATTGTGGTCATATTATTAAGTTGCTTCAAGTTTTGAGAAGTTTATCAATGATAACTGGTGCTTTTCTTGAGGCAAAGAATATGCTCAGTTGTTTTAGATGCCTTAGCTTAGCTATTTGTGCAGACGAGCTGTGATCGCTCTTTGAATTATGAGGGCCTAATAGTCATTTATTGTCAATAGGCCAGACTGTATAGAATGAACCTTCTTGATGTTCAGTGGTTGCTACACCATGAAATGCATTATTCTACCTTTTGCGGCATGTTAAGAAATTAGCTGCTCATTGCGGTCACAATTGATTGTGGCACTTGAGTATTTATGGTAAAAGCACATCTTTTTTTCCGCTTTGTAACCCTTCTGCTTCAATCTCCTGCATGGAATCATATCTGCAGGCCCTAGCAACATAATGGTTGTCCTAAACATTGGAATCTGAGAGATGCAGTTGGACTTGTTTGCTAAGTGTTTTTTTACCATTGGGCTTCTCATATAGAGCAAGTATACATTCTTTGCACCATTGTCAATAACATGTCTTTGATAATATTTAATGTTTTCATTATTTTCTATATATTTTGTATGTACTTGTATACTTTTTGGCTTTCATCTCATCTGTTAATTTTTTGGATAATTTCTTGCTGAGTTTCGTCTTGTCTAACATTCAGTATTTAAGGACTTTCTCAAGTGTTTAGATACTTTTGGCATTATTTGTGCAAACTTTTATTTATTACTTTTAAAACCATTTATGGGTTCACTTTAATTTTTATTTTCTAAATTTATTTAATTGAGAGGGATTTTGTATAATAGTGAAGTTGAGGGGAGCCTTGAGGACATGACACCTACCCTGCCGGGAAATTAGTTTGGAGGAGTAATGTTGTGGCAATATCAATTCAAGAACCTGTTCAACTAGGAATTCTGTTATGTTGAATTCTATACAAGAAACTGCAGGGATCAGAAGGGTAATCTGTGGGGATGTGCGAAGTATGTGTGCCTCTGCAACTAGGTTTTGGCAGTCCTTGTGTTAAAAGGATAAATGCAGATTGTGGTTTTCCGTCTGGATAATAGTAACGCGTATGAATTTTCTTGAACTGCGAACAACCAAATTGTACTCCATTAAGATTGTATTCATTAAGCTTCATATTTAGCATTGTGTCAGAGACTCAGATGCATGTTTTCTGTACCAGCTTTTACTTAGTTCCTCTATTTTGGTTTAAAAGTACAAGTACGCATGTGTTTATCAATGGGTATGTTTGGCACAATTAATTTGGTACCTATCAATCTATGAAATGGATGCAAACATGAGACATACGATAATGATGTGTGACAGACACAAACCTGGCTGAATAACAAAATTAGGACACTGTGTCAATGTAGAGCATAATTTTATTATAAATACAACGCATGAGGAATATGGAAGAAAAAGTTGATAATATGTAGTTGATACGTTTTTCTTACTGTAATCTTAGAAAAGTTGATAAATAAAAAGTTGATAATATTAAGCATTGTGTTTGGCCTTATAATGAGTTATATACTAGTTTAAATTTCGTGTCTATTTTATTTTCTAATTTTGTCCCTTCAGAAAATATCAATTCTGTAATTTGTGTCCTCAGGAATCATTAGGAAAACAAGGACTGTGATGGAATGCCTGCATCGTTTCTGCAGGGAATGCATTGACAAATCAATGCGGCTGGGGTGTGTGACAAAATCAATTTATTCCAATTTTTATTGTCTCAAGTTCTGTCTTGAATAAGGAGAAAAAAAAAGTCTCATTTTGTCTGCACTAAGAATGTTAGAAAATTTTGGTGCAGGAACAATGAGTGTCCTGCTTGTCGGACGCATTGTGCTAGTCGTCGCTCATTGAGAGATGATCCAAACTTTGATGCGTTAATTGCTGCTTTATATCCGGATATCGACAAATATGAGGAAGAAGTATTAGCTTACTGATTTGGAATGTTCAGTTTAATGTTGTTTTCTCCAATTTAGTAATTTTCACTTGTATCTGTTTTCAGGAACTAATTTTGTGTGAAGAAGAGAAGACTCGCAATAAGCAGGTTGGATACACTGAAAGAACATCTTCATTAAATGCTATCAGATGCTTTTGTATGCCTTTATTTTTCATCCTTTTTTCTTTGGGGGTGGGTGGAGGATTGGATAAGGGATAAAGAACAACTTTTTCCAATTCCTCAAAACCCACATTTTAGAAAGCATTTGTGGCCTAGGTTCTCAAGGTAAGTAAGAATGAGCAAAAGAGAGAGAGAGAGAAACTGATCCTTGAGAATGTAGCATTTACCATACAGAAGAGACTAAGAGCATTATGCACTTCCACAAGCATATAGCCCTCTTACCACCACCACCACCACCACCACCTCCACCACCAAAACTCTTAGGTTCTGTTTGTTTTGAAGGATGGAAGAGAAGTTCTTTTCCTATATTTAGCAGGTGGCACCAATCCCGTCATTTTCTAACTCTTTTTCCAAAATGGAGGGTTTAAACCTTTTCTTTTCTTCCTCCTTCATTTCTCCCCGCTTCTTTTCCTTACTTTATTGGACAGGAAATGTCAAGGAAATACCATTTTGTTGTTTACCCCTTCTTTCTTCGTATTCCATCCCTCCAACAAAACATAACCTTAATGTAGTTAGAAGAAAACCTTTCACATTTTCAGTCAAATCCACTGCTGACCAAAGGTGTTGACTGTCTTATGCATATTATCTAGAGACCAGGCAGTGCAGAATTTTATTTATTTATTTATTTTGGCAAATAAATAAAATGTTCTGTTTGGCTTCCTCAGATGAAATAAAAAGCAAATTATGTATTCCTATTATTAGAATTCATGTGTAATAAAATCTTGAAAAAGAAAATTCCATCATTGATGCAAACGAAACCGATGTAGAAATTGTGAAGAGTGGGACAGGATAGAGATGGGAGTAGGAATGAGAGCGGGACGATCATGCATAATATCTCATATTAAACAAAAATGGGATCCATCTCCTCTTTAAAACGTATACAAAGAGAAAAACTTGGTATAACTGTGAGAACAATTTCTAGAGTATTATGGGTGGCATTAGCTCCTCTGGGATCCTACTATCTTTCTAATTGCCCAATCTACTTACCATTACCTTGTTTCTGAGAGACAACAATAAATCTCTAGAGCCACCTCACGACAGGAGCCATATTCATTGACACAAAAGTGCCAATTTCTAAGCCCTTTTTGAAAACTTAGGCTTGGGAAATATAAAATTACTGCAAAGGGTGTAGATCTTCCCCATGCTTTCATTTAACCAAAAGAAAATGCCTTATCAAATGCTCAGCCATCTTGGCCAGCGCAGCAAACATCTTAAACAGAGACATGTTGGGCAGCAATGCATGCTAAAGATGCTAAAGAGGTAGATTTTAATGACCAAGGAAATTGCCTGAAGAAAGGAAAGTGTCCGTCCAATTATCTACCCTTTAGAGATCTTCAAGACCTATTGGTTATGAAATGAATTGTAGATCTTGGATTCCGTTCCAAAGCATCAACCTTACATATTTCTTATGCCCAGCTAGAGAAGGTAAGCCATCAAGACTGCCTCTGAATGTTAATGTCAAAGAATTATGCTCATAGACAGTATAATGTCAAATGGGATACTGGAATATTTAAGGATATCTTTTCGATTCTCAGAGGGAAAAAAATGATGATATTGATAGCAACTAGAAGTGGGAGAACTTCAAACCTGCATTTAGGGTACAGAGCATGATTTGAGCTTTCAATGATGCTATGATGATCGTTGACCCCAAGGTTGGGAAGGAAGAGTCTTGGGGGTTTGTGGGTTTTCTTTTAGTTATTATGGCATCTTTGACCTTTATACTTGTGGTCTTTTCTGGAACTTGGTTTGAGCAAATAAGTGTCTTTGTTAGTGAAAGGTTTCAGTTATTCAGAATTTAACATGGACAAAGAGCACCCCAGATGTTCTGAAAGTTAGCCATTCAAAACCAAATTTGGTTGATTAGCTCAAAATTGAAGTGAATACTAAGGGGTATCTAATTGCTATAATGTTATGAAAGATTCATATTTCTAATTTGCAATTGAAATGGTTATGCTCTATTTTCATCTGCATATATAAGAATATTGAAAAGATAAAGAAAATGTTTCATATTTTAACTTCATTTCTTGTCCCATAATGTTTTGCCTTGGTGGGCTCCTTTTCTTGTCTTTTGTTTCTCAGTGGTTGTGTGTCATTATATCATCCGACTTCACTTTGAGTGCGAACGTGCTTTACTTTCTTACTGCACATGATAAATACCAGTTTTAAAGTCTTCTTCCTGTGTGGTGTACTTCACCCCTGTTTCATGATCTTGTCAAAGGATCCTGGGTAGGGCATTTTGTTGAATAAAACGACATTCATTTTTTTTTTTTTTGCGTCTTATGAGTTTCTCTAAGCTATTGGCAGATTCAAGCATCAATTGCCCAAATTTTTCAGCGTCAATCTGAAGCATTAACTAAGAAACGCAAGGAATCTCCATATGCAATGAGATTACAACGCAACTATCGAAACTCTCGTCCAAGAAGGAGAAGAGATAGCCGAGGTACTGAGTTTCAAGCGTCTGATGACAATGAGGATGAAAATGATCATGATGGTGGCCGAGATTCTTCTTCTGCTGATGAGCGTTCTGTAGAAGTCAGGCAGAGAAGGTGCAGGAGAAGGAGGGGCCCCAGATCCTCTCAGCCCTCTTCATCAGTTGCCAATCTGGATGGTGGATGCATGGAAAATGATTTCGAAGAGGGAAGAGAAAGCAGAGGTAGATCGCCTGGTCTTGTTTGGAGTGTGGAAATGCTTGCTTGGGGGAGGGGTGGTGTTAGGAGTAACACAAGGCATGGAAGTGGAATTGGTAGCAGTAGCAGGAATGCGCGCACTGCCCGCTTGTCTAAGCTAGTTGACTATCTCCGTGGCCTTGGAGAGAACCCTGATGAGGTACAGGAAGCTTAAGATTGGTTAAATTTATTTTTTTAGTAAAGTTGTTAAACTAGGTGTTGCCCATTCATGATGGAACAAGGTTGTAGAAACTTTTTTATTTCTTTGTCAAAAAAGAAAAAAAAAAATCAGTGAGTAAAATGAATGAAGGTTGGTAAACACTACAGATTGTTGAAGCTTCACAATGAAGGTTGAGCTTGTGTGACACCCCTTTAATTATAACTTTATTTGTTAGTTTAGAGGTTTCTTGCGTGTTAAATAAAACATAATGGCCTTCACCAGGCTTTTCTCTCTCTCTGAGGTTGTATTTGACTTGTGTTACCAAGACTTATCACTTGGCTTAATGTTGTTGCAGAAGTGCAATCCCCTCCATCCTCCCCCCCCCCAAAAAAAAGAAAAAAACACCGGTACTGATGGATAATGTAAACAATTACGAGTAATGTAGCATAAATGAGAAGATTTCTGATTCAAGTTATTGTTGGTACACAAATAAATCTTTTCCTTTCTTTTTGCAGTTTAATGTTCGGGTCATCCTAATTTCCTGGGACAAGAACTTCGCACCCGGTTTGCAGCAGCCATACTTATGTTGCCCGCCAAGTTTGTCTATCAGACAACTATGCGAGGTGATAATTAGTTTTCTGTTGGCTTGTATCCTTGGACTGTTGGCCATTTTGCTTCATGTTATTTATATTGAATCTCCATTTACCTACCAGTGTTCCCTGAGGATCTTCCTTGGCCTTAATGCATCTATCTGTTCATTTCTTCTTTAATTCAGAGTGCATTGTTTATTGAAAAATCCTTTACCTTTTGATTTTTATCTTTTTCATTTCTAAAGAGTTGTAGAAAGGTACATCTGACCAGAAATAAAACAGCCAAATGCCTTTTACCATTTGTTTATTACTGCGATCACACTCTCTATGTATGTGTGTCTTGTGATTCTAACTTATATATTTTGCACAGTATATCGCTCTCCAGACACCAATAAGGGCTGAGGAAGTTGAAATATTGGTGGTCAAAGAAATGCCAGATGGCCAACTCACTATCAGTACCAACCCTGTTGATGACAAGGAATCCTTTCCCCAGCTAGTTGACTTGCACAAACATGAATTGCAGGTTTTGCAGGAACAAGAAACTCTGGCAGGCCTGAATGCCAGTTACTGTACTGGGAGGGGCCAGTTGGTGAGTACACTCAAACATGGTTGAAATGTCTATTCTATGAATTGTTGTTGTTATAGATTGAGATTCGAGCTCCCTTCTGTGGGTTGGCTTAGTCTTTCATTTCTTTGACCGACTGTGGAGTAGATTTTGTTTGCTGTTTTTAGGTTCTCTAATGCCATTACTCTTGCTCTTTCAGGTTCTAGCATATAGGCCAAAGCAGAAAAGTTAGCTACCTTACAGAAACAATATAGCTGGAGAATCTCCTTGTGCAGCTGTTTGTACTTACAAAGGAAGACCTAGAAGAACCTTAATTGGGGTTGATTTAGTTTTTTATACATACATACATCAATTGAACACTTGTTACTTGGTCCCCTTTTCCGCCCCCCAGGGGCGGGGGAGGGGGAGGGGGAAGGGGGGGTTCTATGAGAAATAATTGCAATGTTGAGGCGAATATTGTGAGTGTAATTTATGTCAAGTTTAATTTATTCTGAATTGCACTTAAATTTGTTTTGTGATATCTTTTATCAAATTCAAGATTGAGACAGTTTATTCTCAATTTAGTTTCCATGTTTTTGATTGAGCCTTTACAGAAGTGGTGTTAAGTTTATTTAGTATCAGAACGTAGGGAATGGCTGACTGCAACTGAAATGGTCCAAACAAAACTAGCTGTTGTGTGAAGGATCCACCTTCCAACATGGCCAACTAACTGTGGCAACTGTGGTCAGTCATTACATTGGCGTTTGGACTGTCGGGTTGCAGAGCCTCTACGGAAGTAGTGTTAAGTTTATTTGGGAGAAGCTGCACATATTGCAGAGCCTCAGTAGTGGTGTTTAAGTTTATATGGTATGAGATCATAGGGAATGGCTGACTGCAACTGACATGATCCAAACAAAACTAGTTGCTGTGCGGAGGATCCGCTTCCAAATGTTGCCAACTGACTGTGGCCACTGTGGTCAGTCGTCACACCGTAGTTGCAATTGGACGGGATCGGGAGAAGCTGCATGAGTTCCTTTGATGAGATTTGTGGGGACATAGAAAAGCCCCTCCCAGATTATGGGGACACAAAATTAAGCATAGCATTTATTGCGGGGGCATCACGGTTAAATTGTGTTGCCATGTGGTCTTGGACTTCACAGTTATTGAAATCACAAGGTGTTGTTGAGATTTTTCACATTAATTAGGACAATGAATTTTTAGTACAAGATTTAGTAAAGAATGTGGATGATAAAATACAATAAACTCTGATGGCCATTAACAAGGTTCAGGAGGTTCTTGAGCACACATCCCAACCAATGGGGGTTCATCTCATGTGATGAGCAGCAACATTGTAAGTTGTGTTTAAGATGTCGCGTCGCGCCAAATCTTCGTCTTTCTTTTCTCTCGACCATGTGGAGAATTGGAGACTTGGCTTTTGTTGTTTCCTTTGATGACCTGCATTACATGCAAAAAAAAAAAAAAAAAAAAAAAAAAAAAAAGAAAAAGATCATTAACAATCATACAACGGCTTAAGAGGGAAGAAATTCTTCAGAGTTCCAGCTTTTTCTCATACTTGTGGCAGGAAATGGCTGAAAATTTGGGACAGGCCTTGCATGAGGCACCAATGTCCTTCGCAATTGCTTCGATGCCTTCTCTTCCTTGATCTGCAGAATCATTTTGCAGGTCTACTACAAATCTCATCAACGTTGAAGTGAGGTAACTAGTGAAGGTCTAGTGTACCATCTTTGCAGCTTCACTCTCCTCTCTGAATCTCTTGTACATCATTTCCTTTTCCTTAACCTTCTTATCAAATTCATCTCTGTCCACAGCTCGTTATCAACATGAAGACTGAATTCTTGAACCTGTGTGAGGGGTTTTCTTGCTTTTTCAGGAACTGGAATTGAATCCCTGGCAGAAAACAATAAGCAAGACGAGAAGGTAAGAATTACATCTCCCTCAAAAGAACTTGTACGCATGTATACATGCATCGAAAGCACATTTTTCAGTAAATAGCTTACTCTTTCATGGTAGGATGTGCCTTAAACAGCCTCATTTCAGCCTCTTCTTTCTTCATTCTCTGCCGTTCATCCATCTCCTTTTGCATTTCTACTTCATGCCTAACCAAACTTTCCAGTTGAAATGGCTCAGTCGGGTGCATCCCTTTGGTGCAGGTTTTGGAGGAATCTGGACAAATAAGTCTTTCTTTTACTTCCTGGTTTCTAGTGTATCTGATTAGAAAAATTCTAATGAAGAGTGAGTAAATTGATTTCATACCACAGGGTAATCAGTAGTGTAAGGATTTGGGTTGGCCTTGGGAATTCTAGCTTTGCCCTCTTCTCTCTGTTTTTGCACTTCTAAAACAAATCTTCTTTCCTTCTCTGCACCTCTTGCTTGATGATCATTAGGACTATAGAATTAGTGTCAGTTTATTGCCGTCAATATAAGAATGTGTTTTTTCTTGAAACACCAAAAGCCCAGAAAATGGATGACACACCTCTATAAAGATTGAATGGATTTGGTGAGGTCATTCTTGGAAGCAGATTGTCATGACGGGTTTCAGAATGCAATGAAAGCCGACTGAAATGATAAAAGTTTAATGAACAATCCCATCTAACAGCTGGCCATCAAAAATAGATACATTAGATTTAACTACTACATGTTTTTCTATTTTCCACCATCTAACCTTGTCAAACAGATCAGCTACTGTGGTAGGAGGTGGAATCCTCTCATCTGTGGGGTGACATTGTGCATTGTGTTGCAGAATATACCCGATTCTCCTTTGCTTTCAAAAATCTGCAAAAATTTAACTTGTTTAGACATTGGACCAAAAAGTCGTATGTTGGCAATATAAATGACAAATGTGGATCATTCACCTTTTTGTTAAGTGGTCTAGCCTTGAACTTGGGAATCTTCTTGAGTTCCTCTTGCTCTAACCCTTGAGAACTTTTAACCCTGCATGTTATAAAAAGACAGTTTAATTCCAGCCTCATTAGCAACAAATTTTCAGTTTTCAGTCAACTTCTTCAAAACAAGAACTTACTTGGGTGAGCGTGCTCTCAATGACGTCTCAAGACGAGGGGTTTTAGGTTCGGTTAGACAAGGCTTCCATGGATTTTGATTTTGAACATACAGAAGAGGTCCAGTTTTTGTGCAAATGATTATTTTAGATGTACACATTTTTTTCTTTAATATCATCGATCTAAACCTGGAGTGAAGTTTCCATTGAAGCTATCGATGATGTTTCTGCATTCTAATTGGCACTTGCCATTGCTTCAGATGGAATTCCTGCAACAGTATGTGCATGCTCATCAGAATTTATATACACAAAATTCTCTTTGCCATGTCATCAAAGAACAGTATATTTCACCTTAAATTCTGGGGATTGTGGGGCACTTCTTGGTAGCGCAGGCATGGTTGGGGCTTCCAAAATCTGTCAATAGAAAAAGCTGATCAAAACGTTGCAAATATTATTCTAGACAATCTCACAAACAGTTTAGGCAGCAAGTAAATTACCTTATTGTTTAATGGCTTAGCCTTTTAGGCATTTTAGCCATCATTTCTTCCTCTATCTCAGCGGTGCTCTTCACCTTGGTTGATCAAACACAATTTGCTGTCTCAAACTCAGGTGTCTTGGGCCTTGTTAGTGTAAGATTAAACTTTCTCCGTGAAATTGAAGCAGCATCATCCTGGGGGAGGGGTGGAATCAAACATCAGAAACATGTAGACAAATGATACGATGAATATGGAAAATAAAAAGATTCATGCACTTTACTGTGTAACAGATGTATTCAGAGGCAGTGATATATCTCTTGTTCCTGACCGGAACTTCTTCGTCATTTCCGCCATTGATACAAATGGGGTTGCTGGTTCTCGAACATAGACCTTTTTCAATGAGACAATTTGAAACATGAGTTTCTTGACCCCAGCTAAAAATCAACATTATTATTTAGAATTGAGAAGTAAATATGATAATTTGCCTCAAGGCGACAAACCTTTCTTTCATGTTTATTTGGTTTAGCTGAAGCATTGCATGAAATGGAGCTGCTGACCAGACCAGCTTTTGACTTGTGTAGCAAGTTGTGAGTTTTAATGCTGAGTGTCTGGAGCACATGGAAAATAAACTAGTTCAGATGAAAATTAAGCCCGATGAGATAACCCAATCTGCCATAAAATAGCAATTGCTGGTGTAGTTCTTCCTCCTTCCAACTATTGCCTCTTAATAGCCTGATTTTCTTGGGCTAGATCAGGTGTTCCAGCTACATTTTTTGCATTTGCATCTTTACAAAGTCAGGTAAATCTAGCAGAAATGTACATTATAATTTCATATAGACAGCAAAATTCAGAAATATACAAGTATACCTTAAAACAGGAGCGCCACCAACTTTTTTGTCAACTCGATGCCTGCATATATATATATATATATATATATATATAATTGGAAAATCAGTTTGGACACAACAATAGTACACTGTAGATGCAAATATATAAGAGTTCATAGTGAATTAACCAACCTGCTAATGCTAGTTGATTTGGTGCTTTTAGTTTTGGACAACTGAGTCTGGTTCCTGGGCTTCAAGGCAGATGGATTTTTAAGCATGCTACCTATTCTTCTTGTCTGTTGCTTCTTTGACTCAGACTGCTGCAGATCCACTGGCGGTTTAGGTGTGCAAGCCTCAGATGCTTCTGCGACTGCAATCCAAGTAATCAATTATTCTTCTGCACTGAAAGGACTCACACTCGTAACATGAAACTAGAAATCAACCTTGAAGAGAGGACTTGCTTTCATTTTCAACAGGCTTAATTTTTGTGGTGGAAGAGGCAGTGTCATTCTGTTGAGCGCATACGTTGTCCCTTGCTAGCAGAGGTTCATTGGCCCTAGATTCCTGACAGAAGCACTTAGATTGTAAGAACTAGAATCCAAACGCTAGAAAGAAAATGGTAGTTCGTACACAAATATTCCAATCTTTTTTGAGAAAGAGGCGTACCAAGATTCTAATATCATTATCATCTTTATTGCCTGCATTTGCAGGTGACTCTTCCTTTGTTTCAGATGCCGTTATCAACGGTGGAGGCCTCTTACAAAAGGGACAAACAAATTATGTCACTTTCTTAGTTATAAGAAGCTAAAAAAGGATGAAGATGTGACTAAAACCAAGTGACAATTTTCACCAATTCACTAACCTCGATTTGCTGGTTACTGTCTCCAATGCCATTTTATTTCCAACAATTGATGATGACCCGAATTCTAATGATTCTGAAGACTGCGGATAATATCAACAAAGCAACAAGATTTCAATGTAAGCTTTTTACGAAGCTGGAATTGTTTCAAGCGCATCCTACTAGTGGTGAAGGAAATGCTGACTGAAAAGAGATTGATTTAAAATTCCATGTTTACTTGTTTTTTCAATTTTAGCTTCTTGATCTACGAAAAAAATTCCATTTCATTATGCTCAAAGCATCTATTTTTTCTTTTCACATTTTGGGAAGAGTTGATCTATGAATAAATTTCATCTTTCCCAAATATTCCAAATAAAAAGTGTAGGACAAAAGGACCAAACTGATCTTTTCTTTTGGTCTGCTTCAATGAAATCGCAAAGTTCCTCTCGACCTTTATCTTGATGCCATGATTCTTGGCATAAAAGCTGCACCATAATTGTTGGTAAATGCCCACGTAGGGGCATTTTACCATAAGTAAAAATATTTAAATTCAAAAAGGGGATAATGGGTAGCTACCCATTACCCCATTACCAATTACAACTCCTTCTCGCTTAATTGTGATTGGCAACGTGAGTTAAAAAATTAACAGAGGTGATTCTCTGGATAGACTTGAGAGTAATTTCCCAAGAAAAATGGAAACAAAAAAAAAAAACGATTGAGAGACTACTCTTTTGAGAGAGAATATTATGAGGGTTTAGAAAATTTTTGCATAGGAAAATTTTTCTCGTGAAAGAATTCATCGGACATTGGATTGAGGTATCATGGATATATGGTGGTAGTTCGGTTTTCATGATCATCATCCCAACCAGCAATCCGTTCGAGGGATATGGCGACTCCTTGGATTTTTGGAGACCCTACATGTTGAGGCACTTTCCCAAAAATTTTGATCTTTTTACTATACTTACGCATACGCATGTTGTGTGAATTAAATCCAACATTAGTATCAGAGCATTCATTCGTTGGATTTAATTAAAAAAATTTTCAGAATTAGTTTTTGGATATAAAAAAATTTGGGACTCAGATCATGGATAAGTTTCGTGAATCCGATTATACTATGATGTTGTCTATAATGTGTAGATCACGAAGATAATTTGTTGCAATTTTTGGAATACTTTAAAACTATGAAATGTGAAACCAAAATTTCAGACCCTAATGGTGCCCGAAACTTAAAATCTTAGATTTGTCGAGTTAAAGAACTAGTTGATTTATAATAATGACATAAATGTGTTCCTTGCATCCTGATCTACATTTTGATATATTTTATTGTGAGTTTAGTTACTGGAAATTGGGTTTCAAAAATAGTCATGAAGGGCCGAAACCTTGGATGCTAGATTTATCGAGATGAATGCTTAAATCTAACTAAAATTAAGTCAAGAATAGTTGGATGATGATTAGTAGTAATTTTTTGATGAAAATCACGTGAAAAAATGGCTGGAAATGAGTTTCCCAACAATTGGGTCGAAAGATCCGTTACAGAACCCCTCGGGTAAAGAAGACCTAGCCCAAACCCGTAGGCGCATGTATTGCACGTGCGAAGAGGCGCATTTGGCAAGCTGGAGCACGGGCGCATGAGATGTACGTGCCAGAATGGTGCAACAAGCGAGTGCGTGGACTTCATGCACGCTAAGGCGCGTAAAGACCCTGGGGGTGATCTGGGTTGGAGCGGACCCAGGTTTGGGCTCTCACCCGGGAGTGCTTGTGCGCACGTGGACCACGCGCAGTGAGTGGCCCACGCGTCGCGAGTGGGCTTGGCGCATTTAGGTGCGTCCAAGCCCTATAGCGCGTCAGACTGCTGCCAGCACGTGGTGGCACGTCAGGTCGTTCGAAATTGAATTTTTTCAATTTTCTAAACGTCCTATATTTATATTTATAACTATTTGTGGGTTTTTGTATACCGAATCTAAATTCAAATGGTAAGATGCGATTTTGGGTTATAGTGTTTGGCGTTCGTTGTCTCATATGCTCATTTTAGGGTTTATACTCGAGTTATTTTGGATTTGTTGATTTGTAGGGTGCACAAAATGTGAAATAAGTATCATTAAGTCACAAATGTCTCTCTTACTGATTGAGAGCTGTCATATTAGATTTTTGCAAGCAGAGTAAACCGAATGATGTGATTTGTGAGATTCCAGATTCAATTTATTCTTGAGGAATAAAATCTGTTTGAGATTTTGAGATACGAGATGGTGAACCCCAGGTAAGGTACCGCACTTCAGAATGGACGGGATAAGAAGGTTTATCGTGTGTGGAAGCAAAAGATAGCCAAGTTAGGGCTGTCTTTATCAGTAGCATGCAAGATGACTTGATCTCATTCTATGAGCAATATTCTACGGATATATCGATTAGACTAGGCCTAAAAGAGCATCGTGATGTTCTTTTCAACTCTTAATGTGAGAATGTTGAAGAAAATGGTTGATCATACAATGATGCAACATTTGATTTAAATGTCAAGTATGATCGCCGAGTTAAAGAATACAGACAAGTCCATTTCAGATGAGATTCAGGTATTGGGTGTAATTCAGTTTTTTACCTGATTCATGGAAAACTATAAAAATCTATCTCATGAATGACGAGAGTATTTGTATTTTCATAAATGTGAGCATGCATAGTGAGCTCGAGGAGGAGCACCTGGAGGTAAGTAAGCCGCACTCGAGTTATACTTATTCAGAGGAGTCAAGTAAGGACTCTCATGGCGCTAAGCTAACAGTATAAGCATGTGAAGAAAATTCGAGATTTAGGCAATAAAAATCATCTGAGAAAACCGACAACAAGGTACAAAAGCGTAGGAAAAAGGATTTTGACAAAACTAATGTGAAGTGCTACGTTTGAGATAGACTTGGTTATTTTGCTCGTGAGTATGACGAATAGAAAGAATGTTCTTCTTCTTTACGTGGCTTGACATTGTGATACTCGTTGATTTCTTTTCTTTGTAGATTGTAAACTCAAGAGCCACCAACTATGTAACTCAAGACAGGAGCACGTAAATAGAGTTCCGCAAAATGAATTCTCAAATTATGAGGATTTACGTCAGGGATAGAGCATTTGTCATCGTAAGAGGGATTGAAACTTACTATGACGTTCTTTATGCACTGTCTTTATACACTAAGCATTCGATGGAATTTAAATTTTTGTACCTTGTCTAAGATTGATTAGGATATGCAAGAAAAACACATGTTTTATTAAATACGACGCCTTTTTTAATTTGTTCTGGTTTTGATCCATGATGGATGGATTGCACCGGGTGCTACTCATTTTAATGGTTTCCTTATCATTCTTATATTTCCTTTACATCTGATTATGTAGATGATAATATAAATGAGTGATATAGTAGATTTCGACACATATGGTAAAAGATGATAAATTGATTAACAACGAGTGGTTTGTAGGACCTGCTAACCAGATTCAAGTTACCTGTGTATGAGTTTTGTTTACCCGGCAATCTATAAGAAAACCATTTGGCAATACAGTAAGAGCTGAGACTCTATAACAGTTGTTACACTCTGATATTTGTGGCCTTATGAGCATGAGAGTCTGAAATGGAGCTGTGTATTTGATGATATTCATAGACGCTTACATGTATTTCGGTTCGTCTATCTAATCTCGCACAAATCTAAGGCATCGGAATGCATCAGGAGATTTATTAGTGAGATTGAGAATCAGTTAGACTTGAATGTTGAAACTCTCAGAACCGATCGGGAGCAGAGTATTCATCTAAACCACACAGTGAACTCTGTTTTGAGAAAAATATTACTAGGTTACTGACTATTTCTGTTACTTTTCAGTAGAACAGAGTAGCTTAAATAAGGGATATGATTTTGTTGAAAATTGTAAAATCTATGATGATGCAAATCAATATGCATGTCTCCCATTGGAGAGATGTTTTATTGATTGCAATTTACGTTTTCAACCATATCTCATTAAAGTCCGCAATCAGTACCCCATATGAGTTTTGGATAGAGAGACAGTCTGAATTTAGCCACTTGAGGTTATGGGGTTATGCCGTGATTTCTCAAATCCACACAGTGAGTTAGGCCTACGGGAAAGTATGTGCTCTTAAGTGAACATGCAAATGGCACTGGTATCGAGATTGAGTCTCGTGATACCACATTCCTTGAAAATAATTTCTTAAGAGAGGTAAAATTGATCTGAACCTTATCTTCTATGAGATGGATGAGCCTAGTGGCTCAGGAAGCCCAGCGACAGGATACAAGAATCCATTATGGATCTTGAATCTAGTGGGAGTGATCCATCAAGAGGTGAAGAGTTTTTCTCTCATCGTAAAAATATTAAGGATGCGTATTTAAACGTAGTTTCCTAATTAAAAGTAAGCCCCTCATTGTGACTCTAAAGGATAATAAGAAATTTAAAACGGTCTAAAAAACTCTCTGAAGAACCGTTTGTTGAAGACCATAGACGAAGGAAGGAGTTGATAAGAGTCAATGGGGTCTGGGATTTAGTTGATTTGTCTAAGGGCAAAAGGACTATCGGGAACAAGTAGGTCTCAAGGTTAAGAGAAAGGTCAGTGGATCGATGTAAAGGTTTAAGTCCCGTCTGGTAACCAAGGGTTATACTTAGATTAAGAGTTTGGACTACTGAGAAGTCATAGTCTGATTTACCTCAACCCATTTATTTTTAGCAATTATCACGAACATGGATCTGAAATCACACCAGATAGACGTAAAGACCGCTTTTCATAATGAAAGTTTGGATGATGCGATCTACATGGAGCATCCCACTAGATTCGTTCTAATAGATCAAATAGATAAGGTCTGTTGGTTTTGAAAATCAACATATGGCCTTAAACACTCATCCAGGTGGTGGTACCTGAGATTTCACAAGAATGTGATATCTTATGATTTTATAATAATCGAGTAAGATCATTGTGATTATCGATACGTATTGATGATTTTTTTATGATCATATTCTTATATGTGGGTGACATTCTGTTGGTCAGGAACAACAGAGAGTATTTAATGACCATTATAACATGGTTATTGTTCATGGTGAGGTTTAATTCATTTTCGAAATTAGGATCTAAAAGGGTCGCTCGAGAAGGAAGTTGACTTTTTAACAAGAGTTCTATATCAAGTAGATAATTGAGTATCTCGAGATGAATGATTACAACCTAATAGATACTCATCGCTAAAGGTGAAAACTTGAATTTTGACATACATCCTAAAATTCAAGAAGAAATAAAGGAGATGAATATAATCCCTTATACTAGTGCAATGTACATTGTAGTATATGTGTAGTATATGCGATGAGGAATCATTATGTTTAGTAAACCTAAACATATTGATACCGAAAACTGCTCTATACGAGACATTATTGAGAAGAGTATTGTGAGAACTAAGTATACATTGATATATAGTATCGTGGCTGATCCATTCACAAAATCCATTATAAAAGATTCTTTTATGAGATAAGGAATCATTATGTTTAGTATACTTTGACATTTTTCATCATGTATTATATTTGATGCTTACTGAAATATATGACATGCGTGCATCATTAGGTCACAAATTTATTTTTCTTGTACTTATTTAATGTCATATATTTTGTGATTTATTGTGATAAAAGATATGTCAGGCAGGCGTAGTCGACTCTCTCACACAAGTGACCACCTCAAGTTTTGAGTGAGCGGAGATGTGACGGTTTCTAATTGTAAGAAACTTTGAAAGTGGCCTTACTAAAATATAAGTTGTCATAATATGTGTTCAGGATGAGGTTATCTGTAATATGACCGACATAAAAATACTCACATCTATATTGTCTGTAAGTAATCAGATTTGAGATCTCAGATATCATCTGCGATTAGTGATATTGTCTCTGAATTGCTCTTTCTGAGATCTTTGGGTAAAATTTTATGCGTAGACTAAGTCTTATACTATACAGTATTAGAGAAATTTGATATACGTCATTTGCGATATGAGCGAATAACACTGTGACACGTGTTTCATACCATGTGTGATGAGACAGTCATGGGATAGTGAGAGCTATTACTTGAAACAATAATGTGATCATGATCCCCGTTCCCATTGTGTGAGACCCGAGATCCAATGGGTGAGATCTCTTGTACTCTTATTACTTTCGTTGTTTCTAGAATTTTGATTTAGTGTTGTTATTTTAATTTGTTTACCTGTGTCTCAGAAGTGTCTCAGAAGATAAATTGAGATCTAAAGAACATGTTTAGAAAAGCAACTGAATTGAGACTGATAGATTCGAGTTTAGGAAAATGAAGGCCAATAAACATTATATCATTGTGTTGTATTTACAGGTCAACCTGTTATATTAATCAATGTTGGGATTTAAGTATAATAGTGAATACATGTCGAGCAAACAATTAGGGATCATTTTCGATTAGAAAAATGGTTCGATGGATGTAATTACATTGGGTCTAGGGTACAACGAGTTCTTTTTTATACTAACAATAACTTCTCGATCATCCTAACATGTGCATCGAGAAGTCTTTATTTGCAGGTGTACTCACCGGTCGTATAACACCCAATTCTATATGAAAGTCAATAGGGTGATATGATAGGTCGCATGAATTATTATCTTGTAACGTACGTAAAATACTCTCGTGTGCAGTAAGAGATGTTGATAAATGTTCACGTATGAGTATTTTACCATAAGTAAAAATATTTAAATTCAAAGAGGGGATAATGGGTAACCACCCATTACCCCATTACCAATTACAACTCCCTCTCTCTTAATTGTGGTTGGCAACGTGAGTTAAAAAATTAACAGAGGTGAATCTCTAGATAGACTTGAGAGAACTTTGCCAAGAAAAATGAAAAAAAAAAAAACGATTGAGAAACTATTCTTTTGAGAGAGAATATTACGAGGGTTTGGGAAATTTTAGCGTAGGAAAATTTTTCTCGTCAAAGGATCCACCGGACGTTGGATTGAGGTGTTGTGGATATGCAGTGGTGGTTCGGTTTTCGTGATCACCAACCCGACCAACAATCTATTCGAGAGATATTGCGACTCCGTTGGAGTTTTGGAGACTCTACACATTGAGGTACTTTCCCTTCTTTTACTATACTTCCACATGCACATACTGTGTGAATTATCCAACAATAATAAATCCAAAGTTTCAAAATAATGCAATCTTGAAGTAAAATCCATGTGCAGGCTTGCTATGCCCGAATAATAACATTCTCCTAGAGATGAGAAAATCAACTAAAATTTAACTCCAAACATTAGATGGGCAAAATTAATGGGTTACAGAAAAGGTTTTGCAAAAACCTAGGGCCCCAACTAGTCAGCCATGTGACAGGAGAAAGGGATGTTTCCCTGACAGAGGCAATTACTCAGATTTTGCAGAACACAAAGAAAAGGAAACCCTTGATTATCAAATCAAAGAAATTCCAGATCCTTGAATTTCATGAAATTCAGGCATAATTTTGTGGTAATCAAGAGTACCATGAAAGATTTAAAAATTTAGGAAAGAAACAAGAAAATATATCGACAATCGAATTTTTTGATCTTTTGAACCCTAAAAAACCTAAAATATCAAGTCAAAGAAATTAAAGAAATAAATTATAGATCTGAAAAAGAAATTGAAACTCCGCATGATTTTTCATTGATAGAAACCCAAATTACAAGAAGCCACAAGACAATCGCATCAAATCCTAAAATATAAAGAACCTATCACAAAATTCTGTGACAAATCAAGAATTCAAGACCACCTCCGTAAAAAAATAATCAAAACCCACTACAATTTTCGTCAAGATAAGTTCCAATTTCAAGAACCCAGAAGATATTTCCACCAACCCCGGAACCATAGATTTTCAAGAAAATCAAGAAGAGAACAAATTTTCAAGGAAGAAGAAAATCAAGTCAAAATCAGACTAAAAACCAAGAAAATGGATGATATACATATGAGGAGCGTAGTTGAGTTTCATCTCGAACCAGAACTCCGCTCTTCTAACATCTTCGTTGGTTTCTCCATTAATAAAATCATAAAACCTTGGTGCTGAGAACTCTATGTCTCATAATCATCGTCCTACTATCGCCATCGAAGTGGGTTAGGGGTATGTTGGGGGGGGGGAGTGTGTGAGTAGAGAGAGAGGTAAGATTTGATTTGTTTTACGTGTGAAAGAAAAATTAACGTTACGATTCAACGGTCAGAAAATTTTGAATGGACAGCACAACCCAATGCGATTGCGGGGAGTCGCAGCAACAGCGGGGAGTCGCAGCAACAGCGGCATTAAATCCCGAAAGGTTTCCCAAATGACGACGTTTTACTATGAGCCCACTTGTGGTATGGACTTATAGTAATAACTTGGGCTAGGCCCGGTTGAAAATTTACATTTTTAGAAAATTTCTCTTTATTTATTTATTTATTTATTTTGTTGTGCGCTCGTATTTTTTGTAAATCCCCTTTGCATCATCATAACAGGAATCAATTCTTCGCAGTTCGACACAAGAAGATTATGATTCATATGGTGAAGGTTGATTTGGAATATTTTGTTATATTTGAATCTTTGTTGTAAATCGTATTTTTTAAATAATTTTAAAATATAAAAATTTCTTTTCTTATTTATAATCATTTCTGTGTTTCATGTCTCTAAAAATTCAAGAAATTACATAATTAAGTTGGCTTGAAATTGTTTTAAAAAATTATGATTTTTTAATAGGTCATGAATTATTAGGTCTTATGATGGGGGAGGAAACTTCATCATGCCAACAAAACCCTTAAAGACCAAATCAAATTTTGTCCATTATTTGTTAATTTGATTATGGGAAGAGTCTCAAATTCTTAAACTTTCAGATTTCTAATTCAAGTCGAAATTTTTAAACAAATCAATAAACATGATTTTTTTTACATGCGAAAATTTTTAAATCTTAATCGAATTAAAATCATTTGCTTATTTTCAACGGTTAGGCATTCAAGATCAAGAGAATGTCACAAAATTAAATCACCATTTATTACCTGGCATGACTTACATCTTCTTTTGTGTTTCTCTATTTTATCAATCTTTTAATCTCCATCCTCGAGTTTTTTTCAAAGGATAGTCTATATTTAAAAAATAATAATATTTATTTGTAAGATTTTAGGACATAAAATATAATTTCTATATACAAGATAAATCACAATAACTATTCTTATTTGTTGGTAATTGGTTTAATTTAATGTCTCTCTAAATTCAATCCGTTTCTAATTAGAATTGTTATTTTAATTGTTAATCCAAATTAACATTCAAATTATATTATTATTTTTGTAATATTTACAAAATAAAATATACTATTTATAACTTTAAATTATATATAATTTAAAAAATAATACCAAATGTCATGTTATTTGTCCATTATATATATATATATTATATATATATATATTATATATATTTATATAAGTTAATTTTGTCCTTAAAGAAATGATTTAGTGAATTCTCCCAATCTGATGATTCATATACAAATTTTTGTATAATAAAAGAAAAAAAAAACAGGAAAGTTAATTTTATTTTCCTTCTGATTTAATTTTTAATGGGATTAAAATTTAAAAATCTTGTAGAAAAGAATCCGGACACGTAGTCACTCTTGACTTTGAATTGAACCTTTTTCACACCCTTTTACCCAAACAGACGAATCCCTCCTCACAGTTCCCTCTCTCTTTTCTTCTCTCACTCTCTACAATGGCTGCTGCTGCTGCTTCTGCTTCATCGCTGATTCAAACGAGGAATTCGCCTCGGTTGAAAACCCTAGCAGAAGAACATACTCGTGTCTTGTGTAATTCCAGACTCTCTAGTCCGATCATCAACTTTCATGGAGCTTCTTCTCTGGTTTTGCAGAGGAACAGCTGCAGGTACAACAATTCGTTGCTGGGGAAAGCATGCATGTCAACTAAACAATCGAATGCGGATCCTTTAGTGTCTGATAAGAGCTTAACCAGTCGGATCATCGTCATTGACAACTACGATAGTTTTACTTACAATCTTTGTCAGGTATACCATTAATTCAATTCTCTTTCTCTGTCTCACGCGCGCGTGCGCACACACTTTTTTGAATGGATTGATCAGTAGAGGAAACACATTTTGGTGGATTGAAAATGGTGAATTAGGCTTTAATTAATCGATTAATTAATGACACGGCAACTGAACTATGGTTTTTTCTTAGGGTTTAGTATATGCCGGATTTGGTACTTATCATTATGTAATTGATGATAAGATGTTCGGTTGCGTTTTGGTGTAAAGAAATGAAACAATTTTTTTTTGTCAATGGTGACAAGGTTCAATGCTGAATAAGAAAATGTAATGGATAAACATCCGGGAATCAAGATTAATGGGACTTTATAGAATTTTGGAGGTCACTTGAGAATTAAACCTCACCACTTTGTAACCCCGGTTTTTTTGGGGGGGGGGGGATTCAAATGTTTCATGTTGACGTGTGGTTAGTGTGATCTGATGCCCCTTTAATCACTTTATGTGCATTTCCTTTGGATCATAATTACTCCTTGGTGGTTACATGCGACAAAAATTGTGACATTTTGATTGCTAACAGTCATGATGCGAACGTATCATCAAATCTATCCGTGTGATTCTCGTTTGAGAATGTTATCGTGGCATTTTTAGATGGATTATATTAATGACTCGATTTTAGGATTCCCTTTGTTCTTTAAGAGGAAATAAAATGCATCTTGTACATATATATTAAGAAAGAAAGACCAAATTTACACCTAGGAAATTTACCCATAGGAGGGAATGAACAACTATCTAAAGCATCACACTCATTAAAAGATAAATTTCAGCTCCCCAACCACTTGAATATATAATTATACGTTTTCTTAAAGTGGCCCTTTTAAGGGTGTAGTTTTCAGCATAACATGGTTGACTGCCTGCTTCCACCTTGCTTAATATTTTGGGCAAGAAATAATGAAAAACTTAGTCATGACCACACAATAACTTTTGAGAAATTAAAACTTCCTATGTCTCTAACTATGAAATGAAACACCGGATCAATAATTAGTCATGTCACATGTCTTCTCACTTCATCTCCATGTGCTTGTGCACCTTTGATTAATGATCACTACATTTCTTCGTCAGATTTTATTAATTATAAAAACCTTGTCTAAAGATGCTGTATCTCAAATCAAAGAACAAAAATCTCTTGGATCTTTGGCTCTATCCACTTTTTTTCTTAGAAACATCAGCTCTTTAGCATTATACATATATAGTACATGCAAATAGGTTAGACACAACACCACCTTTACATTTCCAAAATTGTAGATGAGATGCATAGCCAATTCACAAAGGCGTGCATGAGGGCAACCACCCAAAATAACAGGGAAAAAGAAAAGATCATTGATTTGATTCTTGGGTCATTAGTCTCATGTAAATCTGAGTTCAAAGATATACTCCATCATCCTACACCAACAAATTTGAAAAACTTATCCATCCTTATTCTCTACAACAAGGAGAAAGTCTAGTTATGTATTCTTCATAATAGCTGCCACTGCCCTTGCTGTTTTTCTACAATTGTACAATTACATTTTTTTTTTTATTAACTAACCAAATACCAGTGGTGCTAGAATATTGATTCAAAATAATGTGACTTAAAAGTTACATTTCTGGGCCCTACTGCAGCGTCTTCTTTACTGGAAAAAATAAAAATTTCCATCTTGTCGACAACCTATAACATTAGCATTGCGAAATTAAATTCTGACAATGAGATTGGTTTCTTCCTCTGTTGCAGTTTTCTCATATTTATTAAATCAGTGACCCCCATTTTGAAAGTTGTAATATTGATGGAAAAGTGGAAGATTTCATCCTCCATGGATTAAAAGAGAAATTTAATCATGTTTTCCAACTTTGTCATTGAAGAAGCTGCCTGATCTGATCAAGCCTACACTCTTGTTATGCTCTAGTAAAATGCTGAAGTTGAAGTCCATATGCCATTTGCTATTGTCAACCTAATAACTTGTAGAAGCTGATTGCATTTGTGCTGTAAAAGTTTCTTGGAAACAGACATACCAGTAGTCGAAAAATATTAGGCAATCCATTATCTCTCTCTCTCTCTCTCTCTCTCTCTCTCTCTCTCTCTCTCTCTCTCTCTCTTCCCCTCCTTTATGTGTAACAAGGAAGCTCTGACATACACTGCCATTATCTTTTCTTTTATTCTTGTGTGTGTATTTCCGCACCTGGGCGAGGAAAAATTATGATTGGATACAGAATATAATTCTTTATTATTGAATGGCTGCATGTATGGATATATTGTTCTTTCACTTACTTTATTGTTGATTCTGCAGTATATGGGAGAGTTGGGATGCAACTTTGAAGTTTACCGAAATGATGAGCTTACGGTGGAGGAATTGAAAAGGTAGGACTGTGGTCCTTGTTTGCCAAGTCATGCATCTGGGTTCATTGGTTTGTTATTGAGGATTTTAGTGGCATGTCTTTCACTTGTAAGGTATGAGATTTAACTGACCTTATTGGTTGATGTTGTAGAAAAAATCCAAGAGGAGTCCTTATATCCCCAGGACCAGGTAAGTTGCCTTCCTTTTTCTCAACCATTCATCCATGGTCAAATCATACTAATGATTGTTCCTTCTTCATAGGTGCACCAAAAGATTCTGGGATATCATTAGAGACTGTATTGGAACTTGGACCATTTGTGCCTCTGTTTGGCGTGTGTATGGGCTTGCAGTGTATTGGAGAGGCTTTTGGTGGTGAGCTTGCTAGAATTCTTTTAAGCTTTAAGTTTAAATGCCTAATATGCACAATTATTTTTATTCTTTCATGCTATCACCTTCATAAAAAAATGGACTTCCACAGTTGTTCAAATACTTATTTGAAAAGATGTGTTTAAGTGGTGCCAATGTCAAGTATGAAGGAAATTTAGTAAAACAGTTGACATGTACTTGTGAAATGCAGCATATATGGACTTTTGGATATAACAGACTTTTTGTGAACGGTCTATATTTTTCATATACAAGTGATCCTTCGGAGTCCTGAACTAGGTCAACAGAAGGAATTGTTATTTTATTCTCTATTTAATCCTACAAAAAGGTCATCTTTTATCATACTCAGTTTTTTTTAGTCTGATTTTATTTTATTTTACTGAGAATAAGAACTTCGAAACATTGTCCTGGCCAAAGGATAACTGTTGATTACAAGCTTCTATTCCATAAAGGCACCACAAGTACCACAATATTTTTCTCTCATTAACTGGTACTAGTTTGTGTATGCATCGAAGAATCTCCTTTCTCTCTCTATTTCGCTCTCACACACCCATCAAATCATGTAAATGTGTAATGTGTATCTTAGGCTTGATGATTAGTGAAAACTGCTCTCCTAAACATTTTGATTATACCAGTGGGGAATTGATACTTGTTAGATGTTGATTGATCTTGTTGTGTTTAAATGCTGTCTTATTTTATGCTTTTTTTATTTTTCAATCCTCCCTTTTTCTCTCTCTGTTTTTTTTCCCTCTGCAAACTTTCTCCTGTTTTCCAAGTGAAATTGAGTGCTCTCTGGTGGTTTTTCTACTTAATCTTGCACCTTGTTTTTGTTTTATAGGAAAGATTGTGCGTTCTCCTTTTGGTGTTGTGCATGGAAAAGGTTCGCTTGTGTATTATGATGAAAAAGGGGAAGATGGCTTGTTTGCTGGCTTACCTAAGTAAGTAGACTCATATCCAATCTTAATCAGATTTGCTTTTGGTGCTCAGTTCAGAGCTTTGTTTAATCAATGATAAGGTAGATATGTAGATAGTTGTAAAAGGCCAATTTCATATTTATTTCTATGTCACTAATAAAGCTTGGAATACACATTTGGGATTTCCCTATTACTATCCAATTCTGTAGAACTTGGAGGTTCTTATTATTTATTTGAATCATTGATCAGACCTTTTATGTCATTGTCTCAGCCCATTTACTGCTGGAAGATATCATAGCCTAGTCATTGAGAAGGATAGTTTTCCAAGTGATGCACTTGAGGTCACAGCATGGACCGAAGATGGATTGATTATGGCTGCCCGTCACAAAAAATATAAGCATCTCCAGGTAAAATACCTTGTTCTATTACTGTATGATTTTGAGATTTCAGAAATTCAATCCCACAGATGGTGCTCTTAATTAATAATTAAGTTGCATTTAGGACATGTGACTACTTGATCAGAAGTTCAATTTCCCCATTTTTCTTTTGATTTTGCAAACAAGCCACATGTATGCAATTATGAGTATAAGTACAAATACATGCTGGAGACAGATATTCGTCTAGCTGAACTACTTCCCTTAGAGCCTATGATTTCCTAATAACACAGTAGTCATCTGCATATGTAGACCTTTATAATATCTGTGTTTTGGGGGAATCTCTTCATCTATTATCCTCTCAAAGCATTCAATCTCTGTTTGAAGAAAACTTATCTACAGTGATAGTAAGATGGAAGTCTCTTTCTGGAGGTATCATATATCCATTTGGACGATGAGACACTAACTACCTTGTACAATTTTCTTCATGGCAAAAAGCAGAACCATTTACTTCTCACTAAAAGTAGACTAGATGGCAACAACAAACTACAGACTCTCTTCTCCAATCAGTCATCTATACCAATTACCCTGATTAGCTGAAAGCAAAACTCAACTCGAGTATTCATGTTAACAAATGTCATATCACCTATTGCGAATGCAACAAACCTCCAGTCCAAGTTTGAAACTTTTTCATCTGTAAACTTAAGGACTGCAATTGTTTTTGGCCATTCCAAGTTACAATTTCCACAAAAAACCAAGAAAAAGACTAAAAGTTCACTCCATGCTTAAAAGCATCCCATTAGTCACATGGCAGTTCATGGTGAACTTTATGTAGACAGGCTACCTTCTTTTTAGTTCAGGGAGTTGAAATTGGGACTTCAACTAATGATACAAACCACTTAACCATTAGACTATAGGTATGCCCACAATGGTAAAATCATGAAACCCAAGGAGACCACCAAACCAAACATGAGCCATCCACCTTTTGCACTCACACTGGAGCCTGATTATCTTGTGATGTGCGCTAGAATAGAGGAGAAATTTTGGCCATGATCAGAATTTCTGCAGAATTAGAACCGGAATCAGTTTTTAATTATAAATTTTGGGATTTCAGGAAGGCTTTATGCTAATTGAAACTGCAAATCTGAAAGAGCATCTTTGAGCTGGGTTTCACAAAAGTTGCCTTTGAGTTGAATATGTGGTCTATCTTGATCATCAGACCCTATGGAAATGTTGTGTAACTTGTGTTTTAAACTGTCATTATTAAAAAGGGTTGGAAGGTAGTGATAAACTCATTTTAATGCATCAGGAAGGAAGTCTATGATGAACAAGAGAGAGGACAAGTGGCACATGCTAAATTGTAGTATAAGTAGAAAGTAGCGGACATAGAATTGTATTTTCTCCATCTTTTTTTTTTGGGGGGGGGTGAAGCATCGCTCTCTGTTACGATGATAGCTTTATGTTTGTTCCTATTGATATTGCTATTCTATGAGAATTATTGTATAGGTATTGTTATGTGAAAATTTGTGAAAAATTTTACAGGGGGTTCAATTCCATCCTGAAAGCATTATTACTTCGGAAGGCAAGACAATTGTTCGCAATTTTATCAAAATGATAGAAAGGAAGGAGGCTGAGTCAAAGAACTAGAGGCTTGGGCATTCTCGCAAGCCAATAGCATCCTCAGGCATAAGGTAACTCCATAATATTTATGGTCTGTTATTTCATTTTCATTTTCATCCTTTTTGTCAATCAAAGATGTTCATGGGTTGTCTGTAGCTTAGATCAATCCCTTCATAGAGGCAACTATCGAATGTGACTTGCACCTAGAACAAACATTCTCAGTTTCACAAAGTAAAAGGTCAAGTTTGTACTTCCCTCTCCTTCTTTTGAAATCTTCGAAGTGCCATGGCTTCATGTCTCTGGAAAATACTATATCGTGTCTGTGTTGCTGGGGAGGAACATGTATATTTTTCCATTGATGAATGCAGCAGACTGTTATCCGTAAACTATCCTGTGCTCTAGTTGTCAAATTAAGAGTAGACTCCCATAATTGCTATAAATTTGATACATGTGTTGAATTTGGAATAGTGTGCTTTTCCTTGTTTAATAGCTTTTATATGCTGGAGATGTTGAATTCATTTGTTGCCTTCAATTGGTACAAGTGATGGCTTGAAGAGTGTAACAAGCAAAACCAAGCCCGTGTTTCATTCAAAATGTACCTAGAGTTAAAAGCATGAGCGTTGTCCTGTCTATATTTTTTACTCGAGGCATGTCGGGCGAGGAATTGGATATATGGTGCACCCATTTCTTTAGCTGGTACCAAATGAGTGGAATCTGCTTTGTAACAATGGTAGGGCTCGCTGATTGCAAAGTTGTGAGAGGAGATAAGAAAAGTCGAAAGAGGATGGGAGGAAAGAAAACTAAGAGAAGCAAAAAATTTGTGTAGGGATTCAGCTGGAAGTTTTAAGTAGTCATGTTGGCATCATATCAAATCAAATCAAATCAATCAACAAATCAAATCAAATCAATCAACCGACAATTGATTAAATGGAAAACGTATTAAATTTTTTAATCAAAATTTAAATTTGAGTCTCTTTTAAGATTAACCCGACAGAAATTTAGACCGAATTAGTTGAAAAATGAGTTTTGATCCTAATGGTCTAGTAAAAAAAACAAAGAAAAAAATCAAATCAAATCAATGTTATATTGCTCATGCCAATTTATTTTTAAACTATTTTTGATAAAGTGGAATAAAATGTTCTGATTAAAAATAATTTGATGACGACACCAAATAAGTATTTTACTTTGCATACACGCTTATCCTATGGGGTCATTAGGGTGTGGAATTGAAAATCTAATACTATACCTTTCTCCGCCTTTTGGCCAAGACCGATAGAATCTAATACTTGGATTCAAACATAATTTTAGAAGGTTATTCGCTTCTGGCAGCTTCAAAACTAAGCTAAAACGAAAACAAAAATCTTTTCCTCCTTTTCTTTAGTTGAAGAATTTCAATTTTAGTGTCCTATCCTATGCGATGCAATGTCAAAACACTTACAAATTTATAAACAAGATTTTTTTGGGTAATGTAATATGTTTTTCGGAATTATATTTCGATTAGAATTATTATCAAATTTCATTTTTTTAGAATTATATTTTGATTAATTCGGAGTTACTATTAGACTTTTTATGAGAGGGAGTTCTTTCAATATAGATTTTTTTATTCTCAAAATTCGAATCTGAATTATAATTAAAGGAATTTTTTTGTTGGTACCTTGATTTGATACAGCATTCGAGATTTTATTCTGATTAAATCTCGATCGATCGCTGTAAGACTCACTTTACGGGATAGATCTCCCAATATTGGTTTTTTCTCGCTTCCATGCCGAGTCGAATCTGGATATAGGAGACGGGACGTAACTTCCTTGACCAACTACACGAATGAATGTTTGTAATTTTAATTAAAAAAACTAGTATTCTTTTTACTAAATCAACTGAACTAAATAAACTATTCGTCGGTATAAATTTAAAAGCAAGATAAGGTGACATCAATTGCTAAATGCATGCCATTTGCTGGCATTTTTGGGATCATTTGTTTTCTGAGCTATTCAAAATCATAATTTAACGTTGTGCGCAAGCAAAGTGCATGTCTGTAACGGCAATTCAGATAAGCTTTAAATTGAAGGGCAACTCTTTTACTTAATAGAGATAAGGAAAAATTGGCTTTGTATAACGGCATGTGACATTGGTCATCATTTTTGGAATGGGGTGTTTTTTTTTTATTATTTTTTTTTGTTTGAATACAATTTCCATTTTGATGGGCACTTTTATTTTCTTTTGACACCACATCACTCATCAAGATAACTGTTTCATAACCTAGGCTTATTTAGCAAAATCTAGTTATATTATTAAAAATGTAAATTATTTTTATTACTCCTGGTCAAAGAATTGATCAAAAATCAAACTCGTTTGATTTGATTAACGGATAATTAATTTAGTAAAAAAGTATTATAATCCATTAACTATGATTTCGGAATCAATTCATAAGAATAGAGAAAGTTTGAATTGATCATAAATTGAATCGAATTAATTAAAATATGATTATGAAAATTGATAATAGAAAAAAATACTTTGTTTGATTTGAAATAGTTTAAAAGTATGGTCGTGGCATCGGTATAGAGTTGATGCAAAGCTGATGTGACACTAAAATCTTTTGTCAAACCTTTTGATATATGTTCAATGTGAAAATTAAACATGTTAAAAAAATATAATGCAAATGTAAATTAAAATACAAAAATATGTTTTAATAATTTTCCAAAACCGAATCTTAGAACTCTTCTTTCATGTTTTAGGCCAGCCGTCTCACACCCATTGTTTGTTTTTTTTTTTGGGGGGGGGGGGGGGCGGACTTCATGTTTTGTGTCAAACGAGGTTTTGTTTTATACCACGTGCAGTGAATGCTTCGTACCACGGAAACTCCCCAAATGAAACGAGGTTGAAAGAAGCTTCTGTCACATGTTGAAGCTGCCAAAACTGAATAATTGGGCTTGCATTCAAAGAGTGAACCTCGTACGTTCCAATAATTTTGAAAAAGAACATATTTTGAATAGGTCAAATTTGTGTGGGGGATAATTAGACCACGAGGAACAATTATAAGAAATACTAAACTTTTAGATTTCAACCATATTCCATATTTTTCCACTGTCAATCTCTCATAATTTCACTCCTAAAAGATTTGTTGACACTTATTGCTAGATTTTTTTTTTTTAATTTGATTTAATTATATTTTTGTTATTTAATTATCGATATTCACAAATCTGATTAATTCAGTTCAACTAGATATGAAATCTAATTTAAAAACTGTCTCTTATGATATCTTTTTTTTTTCAATTTCAAAACATGAATTCGAAATATTAATTAAAAGAGTTTAATATTTTATCTAATTCATTAATTTACTTGAAACATATGTCTAATCAAACACAACAAAAGAAATAAAGAATAAAACAATTTACACAACAATGTCTGCCGGTCAAGTGCCCTTCAAATCCATTTTTCCCTTCCAAAGAGTAAAATATGTTGAAATTTTTATAAATCAGAATAAAACTAATAATAACAATGCAGAAAAAAAAAAAGGAAAAAACATAATGGGCCTTGTTTGAACCTAAGGCTCTCAAATTCAAAATTTATCCTACTTCTTGTTTTATATTTTCTATTAACATTTTCTCTTCTTGTATGCAACCCTAATAAAAAAACTCAACAAAAGGAATAAAGAAAAATACTCATTTATGTGACGTAAATTTAATAAAAATTCATTATTTATTTTAACATTCTCTTTTCTTGTATTTTTGTTAGAATCGTTGAATTTTGTAGATTTGATACAATTTTATCATTCCATATCAATTATATACCAAAATTTGAGCTAAATCTTTTATTAAATACCATAAATTAAAATCACTATCGTTTTGAGTAAAACTCTATTTTTCAAATCACTTATAATATCATTGAGTTGATTATCAATAATTTAGTAAAAGGGTAATTCGGGTTTTGAGCGCACCTGATTATATAGTACGCGCGGTTTATTATTTGTCAATTTTATTATATCATGTAAAATAATATTAAATAAATTAAATGAGTAAAATATTAAATAGATTGAATCTGTTTTTCATATTTATTTTTTACTAACTTTAAATTAAAATTATTTAATTTTAAATTTTTTTTTATGTGAATTGTCATGTAAAATTAGTTATATTTAATCATTAAATCATCCGTTGCATACAACATTATTGTATTATATATATATAATATGATATAACAAAATAGTAATCAAACTTCCTAGGAGACTTGGTCGTGGAATTTGTTTTTATTCCAGAGTCATTCTTTCATCTCTGTATAGAAGGAGATGAGGTTTGGGGTGGGGGGGGGGGGGGGAGAGTACAAACACAACACGTGGAAATTTTGAAAGTTGAAAATATGAAGGATGAGCACAGAAGCAATCGAAGAGGAGAGGAAGAAATGTCAGACGACAGTTAACGCGGCTTTGTTGCTGTCTGTATGGCGAACTAAGGTAAAACAAACCTGGCTTGATAGTGATGGTAAATCTCCTCTTTCCCAGCCCCAACCATAAATTCACACCGCCTCCGTCCCTTCCTCATTTCCTCCCTTCTTCTTCTTCTTCCTCTCTCTCTCTCTCTCTCTCTAAATCTCTCTTTCTTGGCAGCGAAGGACCAAAGAAGAACAAGTCGGAAGCGATGGCAGGGAGAGAACTCTTCAACAAGATGAAGGTCAGTAACACATTCATTCCAGATACCCCAGTTTGTGTTTTAATTTTCTTCTTTTTGCATTCTGGGTATTTTTTTTTCTCATCCGGTGACTGAAATTGTTATTTGTTTTTGTCTATTTCCTTGGTTTATCATTTGGGTTTCTCTAGAATTGGGATTGTGATATGTTTTTGGTGAAATTTTCTCACTGTTTTTTTCTTCGGGAGGAGGCGAGGGGATCTATATTCAAAATACAAGAAATTTAGCATATGTTTGTAACTTTCATATGCCTTAATTAACTAAACATATCATGGGTAGTTCTCTAAAACCATTTGGTGTTCCATAAAAGCATTTTTTGTATGTAATAGGGGCTTAATTTGCTTGATTGATTAGTTGCTCGAACTCATTCAAAAGTTTTCTTTTTTCTTTTTTTTTTGGGTGGGGGGGGGGGGAGGGGATCTTCATTTTTGGTTGTACAACGTATTACTTAAATTACAGGAACACTTCATAGACTTGGTAAGCTCATAGAAAAATGGTTTTTGAGTAAGTCTGATTGGGCAAGCATAATAATAAAGCTTACCAATATGAGAAGGAATCCGAAATCAATTGAATTAGACTAGCAATTTGGGACCAAGCCAAAATAATAATAACAAATAAATAATCTAGGCATTTAGGATCAATGACGTCTTCGTCTGGGTGACCGTGCGGGAAAATTTCGCATCAAGCAATCAGTTGTCTATTTGGTATGTGCCATTCTACAGGTGAAAATAGTAAAATGGAAGTTAGTTAACCATCTACATGGTGTATTTTTTTTTTTTTTTTTTATCTTTAAATCCCATCTACAGTGGTCAATAGCAATTAACGATACAACATTGGAAAGCATTTGGATGATGTGTGATCACTTTGAAGAGATATGTAAGCCTTGCAGAAGTGTCAGCAATTATAGATGCTTCGAATGGATTAGGCCTTTGTATGTTGAATGTTCGATAAAGAACATGTCAGGACTGATGCGATCTGGTTTTATTTTTCTATAAGCAAAAGCAATGGTGTTTAGTACTTGGACAATGAGAATGGGAAAATCATATGACTGGATAATGGATATGGGAGAGTTAAAATGGTGGTGGAGTCGAGTGAGAGAGAGTTATGTCATACACCGATCGGTGTTACTTGGCGCAGCAATCACCATTCTTAGGTCCGCAATGAGGATATTATCCAGCATGCAGAAACGCTTTTTTAAGGATGGCTTTCTTGCCATTGCCTGAATTCTGAATAAGATATGAATGTTGGTCAAGCTATCAGCAAGCGAAGCTAATTAGTCTCTAAGTTTGGGCTGCATTCATTATGATGTATGCCTGTCATGCCTCTGTGCATATTGTTGATGGCCTTTTCTTTTATATTTTTCTATTGCCAAGAATTAGTAGGATTGAAATAGGCTTCTAGAAGGATGGTTTGTTTGGATGACAAATTAGTCATGGACTTCCACTGTCCTCCTGACCTCTGCAGAGGAAACTTTCATATTTTGAAATTGAAGTGGTGCACAGGAAAGGATAGAATGGCCATTGAAATCTTGTTCTGAGATTAGTTTAACTCCATGGCAGGCTCTTGGTTGGCAGGGAGGGTAATCCACATTTATACTGGGAAAAATCATATGATTAACAGTCTTAAACAGGTCTGATTCTGCATTATATTAGTAAGGATACTGGAAGATTTTTATGTTTCAACTTTCATGTCACAATTGGAGATCAAGAGTGATGCAACACCAATGAATTGCTTCATCATTCTATGTGAACTGAAATTTTGAAAAATTACTTGGTTGTTTGACTCGGCACTTGAGCACGGGGTTCCAAATTTGAATACCAGGTCTTTTATTGCTATTTGAAGATCCATATGTTTAAGAACCTCTTATAAGTGATCACTATACTTGAGGTTATTAATATTATTACAAAAATTTTGCACTTTGTTTTGATACATATGTTTGTGTTGTCCTCTGAAGAAAATCTTGGCTGCTAAGTGGTGATATTCTTACAAAATTATCGTCTTGAGAAGCTCATGAAAATAGAATCAATATTCCCTCTTTATCATTAACAAAGATTATTGTCTTCTCAGTTGAAGGCTGGAATTGGTACGTCATCAGCAGAGACTGGGAAAGGAAAAGGAAAAATTTCAAAGCATATTACTTATGGCTTTCACCTTGTTAAGGGAAAGTCAAATCATGCCATGGAAGATTATCTTGTTTCTGAATTCAAACAAGTTGCTGACAACGAGTTGGGTTTATTTGCCATTTTTGATGGTCATTCGGGCCATAAGATTGCAAATTATTTGCACTCCAACCTATTTGACAATATTCTGAAACAGGTAAATTTCTGTTTCCCATGTTATAATGGTACATTGTTTAACTTCCAATAGAATCTTGAGACGTGATCTTATTCATTAATAGACAAATATGCAAGAAGTGAACTTCTTTTCTTCTATGTGCAAGCAGCATGACTTCTGGTCTGATCCAGAGAGTGCGATTAGGAAAGCTTATCGATCAACTGATGATCACATACTAGAAAATACTGCTTCCTTAGGAAAAGGAGGTTCAACTGCTGTAACAGCAATCCTAATCAATGGTCAACTTCTAATTGTGGCAAATGTGGGTGATTCTCGTGCTGTTATTTGCAGCAATGGAGTTGCAAAACAGCTGTCCGTTGATCATGAGCCAAGCAGGGAAAGAAAGGATATCGAGAGCCGTGGTGGTTTTGTATCCAACATTCCAGGTATTTCATATTCTCAGGAATGAACTCTTGATCATTTACTTTTCCTGTGTAGTTGTATCGTGAAATGTACATGAAAGGTGACATGAGTTCATGAATTGCTTGTCAAGACTCTGGTTCAAATTCATGTAAATTTAAGGCCTCATGAGGACTCCTTACTTGAAGTGGGTGGTTCTCATCATACCTTGAAGCATCGCAGTGAAAACTAAGATTCTTCTTGATTAAGTAGTTATAAGATTGTAAAATTGTAAACATTGAATTTGGATTCAACCTTCTCACCTTTTGAGCTGAGAGTTACTAAATAAAATCACATCTCATTTTGCTGCAGGTGATGTGCCACGTGTTGATGGCCAGTTGGCAGTAGCAAGGGCATTCGGAGATAAGTGCTTGAAGCGACATCTAAGTTCAGAGCCGGATGTCTTTACAGAGATTGTAGATGGCAAAACAGAATTCCTTATTTTAGCGAGTGATGGATTGTGGAAGGTTGGTTGTAGCATAATCTTCGTCTTGTTTTCGGTAGTCCATAGTCCCTTTGGTTTCTCAAAAAAACTAATATGCATGAACCTGTTGAGTAGGTTATGTCAAATGAGGAGGCAGTGGATGCTATCAAAAACAGGAAGGATGCGCAATCTGCAGCGGTCCATTTAACAGAACAAGCTCTTTCTAGGAAGAGTAAAGATGACATATCATGTATAGTTGTGAGATTTAAATAAATTTTAGGTGTTAGAAAAATATAGGCTATATGTAGCATTCTTTGTATAAGTTTGTTCTTTGGGGACAGATTCTTTGTATAAGTTTGTTCTTTGGAGACAGATTGTTTACATCTGCATCAAATCTTTTTGAATTGCAGAAATAATACACAGATTTTTTTTTTTTTCCCTGGAATTACAAACCACTCAAGTATGCTATTTTTCTTTTGGGGTACTTAGGAATGATTTTGTTTCTTTTTTTTTTTTTTTGGGGGGGGGGGGGGGGGGGGGTTCCCCAAGACACATATAGGCTAGGGGCATGAGACTTGAACATAATTTGTCTTGCTTTTTTTTTTTTTTTTTTTTTTTTTTTTTTTTTTTTTTTGGTTCTCACAATCGAAATATAGTCATGCTTCAACTAATTAAGTTTGATCAAGATAGCTCTCCTAGTGTTATCTTTTTCATTCCTAAGTTTTGAATTTGAGATTTGATTAAAAAATATGACACGTAATTCTATTAAACCGATTGTTCGTTGATAATATAATTTGCCCGGTTGATACATCTTTAGACCTCCACTACAATAGACATCTATGAATTCACAACTTGAATTTCTTTCAGTAGATTTTACAGGGAAAACAGACTTCGTTAACAGAGGCTTGACGCCAGCCCAAGTTGGGCTGAGGATCTCTTTGGGCCTTGCTTGGGGAAGCAGGTCCAGAGCACCCCAAGCCCAATAATCTTTTTTTTTTTTGGGTACCGGGAGAGAGAAGAAACAGCAACACAACAAAAAGAAACGGAAAATCGGAACAAAAAACTAACTCCTAGAGGTGTAAGCACGCCTGAGTCTTTCCATGCCCATGCAATCCTCCCAAATGAGCCGACGCAGGGACAAAGGAGGGTCACGCATCTCATTTAAGCCATTCCCGCTCAGTCGGCCTAACTGGGCTAGGTGATCAGCACAAACATTAGCTTCTCTGAGGGCATGCTAGACAGAGGTCACATTCAGAAACTCCAGCAGCTGCTTGCACTCTTGAAGGATGAGATAGAGGGGATGATCAGGAGCTGGATGATTCGCAAGAAGATTGACCAAAACTGCAGAATCAGATTCCACCTCCAGCTGAGTGATGCCCTCCTTTTGGTGAGAAAAAGGCCTTCCCTAAGACCTCAACACTCAGCTAAAAGGACCCGGTCCGTTCAATATTTACTGTGAAACCCGTGACCAACTCTCCCTCAATGTTTCTAATGATTCCACCTGCACTGGTTTTTCCTGAAGACTGGGACACCGCACCATCAGTGTTGAGTTTGAAAACACCCACTTGAGGGGGCACCCATTTGATCCTTCTCATATCAAGCCTCCTTCCAGGACTAGAGACATTCTGGGTCATGTAGGCTTCTTTCGCCATACTAATAGCAAAGAGGGCCAAGTCCTGTGGAGATTTACTGACCTTCTGAAAAATTTCTAAACACCTTCCCTTCCTCAAGGACCAAGCCGTGTGGATGAAGAGGGAGTTCATAGTCAGCTGCTCCCCAACTTCCTTACTAATGGCTCCTATGCGAAGCCACTTGCAGAGACCAAAATTCCAGAAATCTGCATTCAAGGACAGAGAAGGAAGGATGATTTCCCAAGTCCACTTAGCCTTGGTGCAGTCTCTCAACACGTGGAGAATTGTCTCATCCTTCTCCTTGCAGCGGGGGCAGGTGGCACCTTCACAGAAATTACGCTTACATCTCTCCACATTTGTCATGAGTTTATCATGTTAGACTAGCCAGAGGAAGATCTTAATCTTTTCTGGGCACCTAATCCTCCAAATCCATTTCCACTCCTGATCTTCCTGCCTAGTCTGCTGAGGACTCTGAACAGCCGTAAGAAGCCTGTAAGCTAAAGCAACTGAAAAGGATCCATCACTGGTTTCCTTTCAAATCCCTGCATCCTTTGCTCCTTGACACCTTGGCACCATAATGCCTCTAAAGCAGGAGGTTTAGCTCCTCCTCTTTCCAAAGACTTTCGGAGGAAATGAAATGATTGACTCTCTGATCCAAGTTTCCTAGCTGGCTCCCATCTTGGATCTCTTCTACCAGAGGTTTGGGGCCAACCCAAATATCTCTTCAAAATATTATACTTCTGCCATCACCTAATCTCTACCTCATCCCTTCCTTAATGCACTCTCTGGTTTTCAACAGCCCGTTCCAAAGATAGGAGCCTTCCTTTGATACTCCAGGAAACCTTTTCCTTTCAGGTTTTTACTTCTCATAACCTCACACCAAAGAGCTTTGTCTCCTTTCAGAAGCTTCCATCCCAACTTAACAAGTATGGCAATATTGTTTTCTCTCATCTTCCTCAGACCCAAGCCACTTTCTTACTTAGGTCTGCACACTTTATTCTAGCTCACCGAATAGTCTTGCCTATTATATGAAATTGCGGGGTGCTGCAGCTGCAGCAATATAGGGTGATGGATCAGTGGTGTGTCATAGTATTACTTCTTTACTTTCATATATTATTAATTTTGGTTTATATTTAAGATTCCAGTCTTTTTGATATTTATATGTGATATTAAATGCTAAAATTACCATTCACATTCATTAATTTCACATTCAGTTTTTTTTTTTTTTTTTTTTTTTTTGGTATCTGTGAAAATAAGCTTCATTTATTTTCAAGAAAAAAGGATTTTTGAAAAACAATTTTGCTTTTTTTTTCCCCCAGCGTTTTTCTGTTGAAAATTGTTGGCCATGAATCCATCAAGACATTAATAAGGAATAGACAGACAACTTTTACAACTTGGAAAAAAAAATATTTTACTCTAACACCTCCTAGGTAATTGAATTTTATCACAGAGTCGTAAATTAATAAAAAAATAAACTTGAAATTGTAGTCAAACAATAAAAGACTATTTTCCATTATAACAAATTTAAAACAAAATTTGGAAATATTTTTATTTAATATATACCGGTCACCCTTCGTCAATATCATTGAGACAAACACCATTTTCTCTGATTTAATGGTTCTTCCTAATAAAAGGTTTGGGAATACTTTCTCATAATATCGGTGGTATTGATAATCATATTAAATTCAATTAAATTCGATTCAATTTGAATTATGCGTTTAAAGGGTAAAATTTTTATGATACTTATTTTCTTTATACATAACATTCAAATTCAAGATATTATTTATGAAAAACAATATTCGATGACGGAACCAACTAAACGTCAGTATATTTTCTCATTTTCTTTTTGAATCGGATAACTTTTATTGACTTAATTGCCCTATTAGTTCACTTGACAAAATGAAGTCTACTAAATACGAGGAAAATAATGAGATAAAAAGCAAGCCCAATTCGTAATATTTTCTCTTTATAATTTGTAATTTTTTTGTATTAACAAAAAAAGTTACCCGCTAAAATAAGAAACGAATAATGTTAGTGAAATGAGTCAAAAAAAAAAAAAAAATTGTCCCTAAGAGGACAATCTGGTCGTCACATTCCCCTTCCTTAACCTTAAGATTCAGGATTCGAATTTTTGTATAACAAAAAAAAAAAAATGAATCAAAAATTAAATAAATTAAAATTATTATTACAATTAATTTTAAAATGTATAAAAAATTTCTTTATTTAATTTTAAAAGTATTTAATAGATTCTAAATTATTTAAATTTAACAATTTTATTAATGTACAAAACACATAATTTATTTAATTCTTAAGTAAAAAAATAACAATGACAAAGCGATAGAGAAAGAAATACAAAATTTTGCCCTCTCCCTCTTCCTTATTGGATGGGATTTTAGGTTCCCTTTTTTGTGGGGGATGGGATTAGTTCCTTTAAAGGCAACAATCCTTCATTTGGCGTGTCTATGATCCTTGCTGCATTATGGGTATTTTACTAAAATCCACACACATTGTATCTGGTCTTTGGTTCATAAATACGTGGTAGTCACAAAATCTCCCACCACATTACTTCCTTTCCTTCTTATCCCTCTTGTTTTGATGCGTTCTCTCTTTCTTTGGTTTTCATAAACTGATATTCAGATTTATACGACTAATCTGATTTGAGTACTATAAATTCTATTAAATAATTGATTCTCTCAAATTTCTTTTTTCTTTTTTTTTTATGGTTTGAATTCAGATTTAGTTAAGAGAATGAATCCTACCGCTACACTCATAGGATTTTGATTATCTTTTATTTGGTTTTTATCGATCGATATTCGAGATTACTTGATTAATTCGATCTGAGTATTATAAGATTTATTAAAAAATTAACTTTTTCAAATTTTATTTTTTATTATAATGATTCGAACTCGAGATTTATGTTTAAGAAAATATAATATCTTACCGCTACATTCATAAGCGTTTGATTTTATGTATATGTATATTACAAAATTACACTTAAACTGTTCTACAAACCTAGAACAAGCTAAACCTTGTTTCATATAAGTTTGATTGTCATTTTAGATTTGTCTAATTTAGAAATGATTATATAAACAGGATAATTTTATTGTGTACACTTTAATACTAGTAATTGAAATATATATAGAAAATGACCATTAATGTTAGAACCATATGCTTAATCGAGTCTAACTCACTATGATCCATAATGTTATATACAAGTTCATGTCAAAACCCTCTACCCTCTTCATGATTTCTATATAAAAATTTCAATTGAAGAATTCTAGAGCATGTAGTTTAGTGATTGTACTTTTATGATTCGGCCTTTGCTCCCTTATAAAAATTCAATGGATTGGTGTCATCCTCTTGATAATAAATGAGGCCTTCATGACCTAAATCCCATAAAAGTTTCATCAACCCTGTTGTGACCACATCAAAACCCTCCAAAAGAAAAAAGAGAAAAAGAGAAGAAAATTGGCAAAGAAAAAAACAGAACGGTTGAGAGAAGGAATTGTCGATTTTTGAGAAATTTTAAGAGTTTGTCCAGTGGTGAGTGGGGTGCTAGAAATGTGAAGCTGCCACATATCCCCCTCTGCATGCTCAAGCCAAATACTATGCAGCCACGGATCTCTGTGCCCATACCTTACCACCATCCTTGTCATTCCCCTTCACCCTCCTCATCTCTAACTGTCCCTATATAGTTTTGCACTTGTTCCCCTTTCTCTCAACACACACCCACCCCTCCCTAGTCTCATCCAAAACCCCAGCACTTCTTTCATGCCCTAGTGCCATCTCTCTCTCTCTCTCTCTCTCTCTCTCTCGTCAAAATCATCAAAATGAGCAGTGTTTGTGCAGAACAACACCACAAATTCCACTCCCTCCACCAACCCATCTCCAAAAAATCCCTGATTAGAGACCTTGACATCCCTCCTAGAAAACTCCTCTCTCGCCGCCAAAACCTTTCTCACTCCGACGACTTCTCCTCCGATTATTTCTTCTCCGATATGCCGAAAAACTACTCCCCTGAAGAAACCCTCCTCCAGAAATTCCTCCCCTTCAACAACCTCACTGAAGACTCCGATCCCGACGACCACTACTCCTCCGACCAGTTCCGGATGTTCGAATTCAAGGTCCGTCGCTGCACCCGTAGCCGCAGCCATGACTGGACCGACTGCCCATTCGCCCATCCTGGCGAAAAGGCTCGCCGAAGGGACCCCAGAAGATACCATTATTCGGGGACTGTCTGTCCTGAGTATCGGCGCGCCGGTGGGTGTAGCCGAGGAGATAATTGTCAATTTGCACATGGAGTGTTTGAGTGTTGGCTTCATCCCGCCAGGTACCGGACGGAGGCGTGCAAGGATGGGAAAAATTGTAAGAGGAAGGTTTGTTTCTTCGCTCACACCCCGAAACAACTGAGGATTTTGCCGTCTTCGCAATGCGAAGATGCGGCGGTGGATACTGTTGTGATTGGTGGTGTTAATAGTCCTCCCCCTTTGGAGAAGAGATTTAAGAGTCACAGCTGTTTGTTTTGTCATGGTCATGCATCCTCTCCCAAGTCTACTTTGATGGGTATCTCTCATTTATCTCCGCCGATGTCGCCGTCGTTCTCGCCGCCTCTTTCTCCTATGAAGAGCGGTGGGTTTTCTCCATATTCGAGTGCTTTAGGTAAGTATAATCATCATAATCATGGGGTTCTTAGCTACAAAGATGTGGTGAAGGAGTTGATGAGCTCTTTTGATGTTATGAATCTCAATGAGTCTTCTCCATCTCCTTCGCTTTCGCCTTTGGCTTCTAGCAAGCACAACAATAATAATCTCTCTTGTGTCGATGTGAATTTCAATAATGAAGACCAACAACAATTCACTCTCTCACCGGCTTCGATTTGTTCGAATGCATCATCATCTTCTAATTCAAGTGAATATTTCTGTGGTGATTATTATAAGTCTAATTCTAATTACAAGAGCTTTGCTGCGGAGGAAAATGGATGCCCAGATCTTGGATGGGTTAATGATCTTCTGATGTAGATGCTGCAAAGCCATGATGATGATTTAATAGAAAGATTTGATGGAAGATTTTTGTATATATATAGACTGCTGCACCAGCCGTATATATAATTAGGTTATATATATGTGATTTGGTGTTTATATTTATTGTTGATTGTTGATGTTTCTGTTCATTTTTCTCTCTGTACTCGAGTCTGTCGAATTTGTCCTTTTCATTTCAAGTCTTCTTCATTTTCAGCTTCTCTTTAATGTAGAGAGCTTGATCTTTTGTTTTATCTACTTAAATTTGCAACTTGCAAGTAGAAAGGGCAAAACAATGTTTATTTCAATGTATCTCTCTCTCTTTTTTTTTTTTTTTTGTTTTTGAGAATCTATTAAATGGGTTTCTTTATTTGGGAAAATGACATTAGACACAGCAAATTGCTTGATGAGGTTATTACTTACCATTATTGAATAGATAATTTTCTATAAGAACTTCCATATAATTGGATAACATAAAAAAAAGTCTTTTTAGAAGGGGAAGGCAAACTTGGTATTCCTTTGGTAAGTTACGTGGAATCTTGAACTCCTCGGGAGAGAGAGAGAGAGCGAGAGAGCGACACACAAACGCCTAGTTATGCTCTCTAATCAGAGTATCTACATCTCTCTCTCTCTCTCTCTCTCTCTCTCTCTCTCTCTCTCTCTCTCACACACACACACACACACACACACAACCCAAGGGCATATAAGCTTTTGCTTTTAGATCTAATCTAATCTAAAATCTGATCTCGAGAAGATTGGGTTCGTGTGGGGTAGGAGAATCATGCAGTGCATGAAGTTATGCTGAGATCTCTCGCGTCAGCCGAGTTGGCATGTCTCTTTCCTCACCACGTGGACTACATGCATGCTCTTGATTTCTTGCGAGCAGTAAAAGCATTCTGCTTTGCTTTGGAGTTGGTGCCCCAAATGGTCTAAGTCCTCCTTCGTTCTTCTTCATCTGTTTTCTCCATCCTTAAATTCGTGAATATGATTTCATGTGATTTGTCTCATCTAAAACTAAACTGTGTAATGCCACTTCGGATAACAAGATCAGTTTCGATAAACCCAAGAATGATAATTTCTTAATTATTATTTGATATGAAATAGAATAAGAATGATCCATCCATTTAACAATATAAAAGTTTGATGATTATTATTGTTATATATTCTATATATAAATACATAGGTTTTTTTTTTTAATTTAATTTTTCCCATATTATTGAAAAATTGTTGAAGGGTATTGGATATTTTTCTCATCTGGACAAAATCATAAGTCACGAAACCAAAATTAAGAAAAGGGTATCAAAGGATAGGAGAAAAAGTGAAAAAGCTGAAATGGAGATGCCTAGAATTGGCACTCCACTATACAAAGGACATGGAGACATTTCTAGAGTGCATGCACCTTCAACAACTTTATTTATTATTTTTTCTTTTTCTTACTTGTAACTTCTAGAACTAATTCCTGTTCAATTTTATTTATTTATCTTTATGACCATGAATACCCTCAACATACCCAATTTCATAAAACTATGGACACCATATGATAATGGTTAGAACAATTGATGAATTGAAGTATCCATTGAATTTGAATGAAGGCGCGAGAGATCCAAAAGATTTGTTTTTTAAAGAGAATATGTTAAGTTGATAATTTATTAAAATTTTGTGTATAACTTATCAACAATCATGTTAATTTTAACTAAATTTAATTCAAATTGGATTGAACTTTTAAGTGAAAAATATCTCTCGATATTTATTTTCTCCATTTACAAGACTCGAATACAAGATTTTGTTAAAGAAATATAAGTGTCTAGTCACCGGACAAACTACACATTGCCATTTATTAATCTTTTAGGACATGCATTTCAGCACCCAAAACACCCCCTAAAAATCAAAAAATAAGTAAAAATAATAAAAAGAGAGAGTAGGGCAAAAGTAACTGGATTCACCAAACAATCAGAACCAGAGACATGAGGTGAAGAAATGATTCAATATATGTGGAAGTAGCAGGAGATAAAATTAAATTTCAACCTTATACCTGAAAATACTGTTTAAACCAGAAAGTTGAAATATCTGCTCTCTGCCTTGTACAAATTGTATTTTATCTCCATTAAAATAAAATTTTGTTTGACCCGATTCTTGACCTTTTCAATGTTTTGTGTTTTGAATATTTTTAACAAGTGAACATGAGAAAAAGGAAAATATTGAAAAAAAAAAGGTTATTTTCCTTTAGAAGCAATATCTTAGGCAGCAGAGTCGGAAGCATGGAATGGATGGAGAACCATTTCTATGATTGCATGACCCCCCACCCCCCCCCCCTAATAAAAATCATTGGTGCGGTATGTTTCCTCGGAGGAATACTTATCCTATTCAGGACAGCTAATGAGGAAAGCAGGGGAAGATGGACCATAAAGTCGTGTGTGGAATGGTTCCATTTTTTTTTGGGGGGGGGGGGGGAGACCTTGGTAGGGTCGAAGGGTCGTGCGTGTGGGGGGTCTCTGGTTAGGTGGGGGTGTGATTGCTCACAAGATTCACAAGGGAGTGGTATGGGAGAGGGGGAGCAACCCATGCTAAAATGACCTCTTGTAGGGTCCCCCCACCTGACCATCACTAGCCAAGGATATTGAACCAGCCCCCTGCAGCGGTATAGCCTTTAAGCCATTATATTGTGGTAATTATTATTGGAACACCTGAAATTTTGGAGCCACGATAGAAAAATCTTAATTTTGGAATTAAAAATTTAATTAAAAATTATTTTTGATAATGGTTTAATTGATCATTTCAATATATACTCCACTTCCAAACTATTTTCGATTAAAAGATGGTTTATAAGTAATCCAAAATAGAAATTACTAATAATTTAATTTCCATAATAAGAAATTTGGCCGAAAGCATACCAAGTACATCCTTATCGCTTCAATAAAATTATTATACCAGTCATATCTCTCTCTCTTTGTTTTTTTTTTAAATTTTTTAACAAAAACAAAAGGAAAATTGATCTGTCTTGTCTTTTTTTGTGAGAAAAGTTTTTCAAAATTGAAAAATAAAAATAAACAAGTTTTACAATTGAAACTTGATGGAATGGTGATCATGGGACAAGAGACCCATACCTGCAATGTCATTCTATTCAACTTTTGCATTCGAGGTTTTGCTTGACGTCTGTTAATTCTTTTTGGGACCTGGGTCCCAAAACATGGATCTGTAGAGCCAGACTTGGGGTATATTAGTTGTTTCCCCCACAAGGTGCACACTTTGCGGGTAAGGTTTCTAACATGTTTGGCAGATTGATACATTGAGTCAGGATTTGGTTTTCAAATTTTGAATGTGTTTGCTTTCTAAATAAGATGGAATTCAAACATTAACAAATTTAGGTATGAATGTCGTGAAAATCTTCGATTTTGAGATTTCTGATTTAGAGAAATCGAAATCCAAATTTAAGGAGATAGTTTCGGTTCTCATTCTAGTTCAAAATGGAAAACCTTTAGACATAGTTTCAGTTTGGATTCCTAAACCATTAATTGGTTAGCAGTTCTTTGAACCTTGGACCACAGTTCAATTCATTCCCTCATCAATGGGACAGTTTAGTGGTACAAACTTCCCTCCCTAATATGGTGATTCTAGATTCAAATTTATATATATATATATATATATATATATATATATATATATATATATATATATATAAAAAGACAGTTCAGTTCATTCCAATTCTATTGTTTGATTAGAATCACGACCATGTCTATGTTTATTTAGATATATCGTCTGAAAAATAATCTAATTAATATAAATATTTGAAAATAAAGAAAATATTAAAACAAAAATTCAAGAAAATGAATATTAATAATGATAAATCTAGAAGTAGGGGTGAGCATTTGATTAAATTGTAATTAAAATGATTAAAATTAAAATAATCAGTTTAATTCGATCATTCAATTCTCATAAGTATAACCTAACCTAATAGATAAAAGATCAACAATTTAGTTTAACCGAATTAATCGGTTAATTTGGTCTAGCCATTCAAATTGATAGAATTATTGAAATTTTTATAAGAGAATTTTAAATGATACCGATTCCTCTTGTCTATATAAATGTAATATATATTATTTATATCAATTTTTCACAATTTTAAAATTTAAATTTCAAATAAATTAATAAAATATGAAAATTTTAAACTAAATCTATTACTTTACTAGTAATTCATGAAATAAATAAAAATTATTTGAAAATTATATATAATTTTTTTATGTAATTGGGTTTGATCAAAATCGATAATTATATAAGTAAACTAAATTAAAATTTAGTTTTACCCAAAGTCAAAAATCAAATAAACCACCCAAATATAGAAGGCAGTTTGAAGAGAATAATTTTTTCGGTTTTAACTTAATACTGCTCGTCACTGTCCAAAAGAATCAAGGCCCGATGGATGAAAAAGAAAAGCAACAAAACCTAAGTGAAAAGGTGAGAAATTAGCTAGAGCTCGATGTGATGCTCCCGTGACTAATTATTTCATAAACAATGGTGACTAAAGTAATAGTACGTGGTTAATAATTTATAATTTAACTAACATAATTCTCTTTTTTATAATTTAATTTTTTTTTTGTGTATATAAAAAAAGTAGTAGTAAGTGAAATTTGAGGTTTTTTTTTTTTTAATAAAAGAAAATATAACTAAACAAATTAAATCAGAAAAAAAAAAAAAATTTTTTTACCGCTTGAACAATTCAGGACGGTTTCTTTCTTTTTTTTTTTTTTTTTTTTTTTCTTTATTGTTGTGAAACGGTTCCTTTCTTCTAATGTGACTTCAATATGTAGTCCTTAGCCTAGGTCAGCCTCAAAAGCTAAGGCCCATGAACAAACTGGGCCTGTAATCCGATGGCCTAAAATTATCCTGTCTAAAATTTATTATTATTTTAATTTTCATTATTAGTATTCGGAATCATATTTTAAATAATATAGTTTGAGTGTTTGTAAGAATCCGATTTAATGGACGACTTTTCAAACATAATTTTTTTTATTTCTAAATTTTGTGAACTACCACTTTATTTTAGATGTTAGTTGGAATCTTATCTAAAATTATTTGTAGACGGCAATATTTCTCTGCTCGGAGAGGAAAGATAACTAAAAGAATGGACAATACCTCCAAACCCTCTCGCGCTCCCTCTCCCTCCCTCCCTCCCTCCCTCTCTCTCTCTCTCTCTCTCTCTCTCTCTCTCTCTCTCTCTCATCATAATCGGAGATGCCCTTTTCAAAATTAAATTTGTACCGAGGCCGGTTGTGGCTTTCGTGGATCCCAGGGTCTTTTGGGCCACAAGGCCTGTGGGCCTTAATTGTATTACAAGCTAAGCGCATCTTGCATTCATTCCTAACAAAAGAGCAATGCCAAAGAAAGTAAAGTAAGTTGTAACCAAAAAAAAAAAAAAAAGTAAAGTAGGAGAATGTTTTATTTGATAAATTGAGTTCCATTCCATAGGGAGAGAGATGAAAGGGCGATCTTAGCCACAAAGTAGGCATGAGCATTTGCCTTGAGGAGTACACGTCACATCATCGCAAGAAGGAGAGCAAAATATACGGCGACAATCATCCTCGTTATAGCACTCAGGACTACCGGGGCTTGGAACCGACCGACCTATCTCATATCCACATCTGCACCTTTCCCCATCACATATCACATTCCCATCGCACTTGGCTTCGCATGCTTTTGTATCACAATTACCAGCATCTCTTGCTCCCACCCCACCTGAACCCAAAAAAAAAAAAAAATCTTCAAGAACTTCAGAGAGAGAGAGAGAGAGAGAGAGAGAGAGAGAGAGAGTGAGTGAGAGGGAAAAAAATAATAATCTTCAATAATTTGAGAGAGAGAGAACTGATGAGTTATAGTTTAACTGATATTATTCTTCTCTCTTCTTAAAGATCTTGAATTTGAAGAGAGACTAACCAAAAAGAATAAGGGAGAGAAGAAACAAGAACTTCAAGTTGAAGGATGCTTTCTCCATTTCCTCTGAGCACATGTTATGGTAGATTAAAAATGGATTTATATCAGAGGGAGACTCTTTGAAGTTAGGGCTAGTCTAGTCCGTATATTTGAAGAGCAAAAGTAGTCTGATTATAAAAAGTTACCAAAATTAATGTGTAATATAAAACTGTTTTTGGATATATTTTATGAGTAATACCCATAATAATATAAAATATATAAATATCATTAATTACAACTACTTAATTTAAATTCATGATTTTTACATGATTAGATGTGCACAGTTGTAATTGAAAAAGTATCCTAATTTATATCCAAAGAATTAGAATTCATAATTACCAAAAATATATATATTTTCTATTGTTTTGCTTCTTTCTACAATAGTCAAATGTAAATAAAGAAGAGAGAGAGAGAGAGAGAGAGAGAAAGGGTAGAGAGAGAATGTGCTAGATTTATGAATAATAATGTTAGCTTTCTTTTAATTGAGAAGTTAACAAAGTAAGTTATTTTAAACTCCTTTCTACATGAGAACTTCAATATTGATATTTGAAATTATTATATCATTATTATCCTTTTTTTTAATATGTTTTCAATAAATTCATAAATTTAAATAAAAAGAAAATATAATCGTATAAATAAGTCAAGGGATAAAGGAAATAATATTATATTTTAATGTATCTGAAAATAATATTTTTTACATATTAGAATATGCAGAAAAAAAGAAGAAGAAAAGAAATTTAAATTGTCCATAAAATTAAATAATGTAACAATATCAGAAATAGGTACAAATAAAACTACACATAAAATTATTCATAATATATAAAGTAGATTTTTAACTAAAAGTCTTTTTATAATGCTTTATAATTATTAAAATTTATAAAATATATTGTTAATTTTAAAATTTATTGATTTTTAAAATCATTTATCAAAACACAATCCTAACAATTTCAATTGAAAGGGGTGCCAGAAAACGTAATTTTGGAAATGAACAATAAAAAAAAAAATTAAGAGATTAAAAATTTTCAAATTTTAAAATAATGTGATTTTTCAAGTATGGGTGTTGGTGAGTTTGAATAATAAAAAAACATCGAATCTTGTTACAAAATATTATGTATTAAAATGAAATCAATTATTAAAGAATATTATATATTAAAATAAATTAATAATTAATTTGATTTTTACTGATTCAGTAAAATATTACAATATATTGAATTTATATAGAAAATTCATTATTACAAATATGAAACAAAAAAAAGTCAAACATTTTAAAAATCAAATCAATTATTAATTTATTTTAACATATAATATTTTTTAATAATTGATTTAATTTTGATATATAATATTTTTTTAGCAAAACTGAATAATCTTTTTTCATTTTCTATTACATATAATTCTTCTATACCAGAAGAAGTTAAGTGTGTGCGTATATGAGAAGGGATTTATTCAATGAAATATGCAATATATATATAATTGGTTCAAGTGTTGTATATGGATAAAATATGTATCGGAAAGTTTTATTATTTAAAAGTTTAATCTGTTTGAACTGGATTTAGTCAAAATCAAAATGATTACTAGAGATCAGTGGTGTATTGAAAAAAATATTAGATTTTAATGACTCAGTAATGAATATTAAAGGGCTGAGTAATTATTCTATCCCTTATCCTGCTTGTGTGGATGTATTAAGCAAGAATCACACCTTTGGTAGCTTGTGATACAAATTACTAAATTTATAAAATCAAAATTGAAATGCTTGGTTTAATTGTGATACAATTCTTATAATCATAATTTAACTTAATAGATAAAAAATAAATAATTCAGTTTGATTTAATTAATTGATTAATTCAATTCGATCATCATAATTAACTGAATTATTAAAATTTTTATGAAAGACTTTTCATTAATAGTGACTCCTCCTGTCTATATAAATGTAATATATATTATTTATATCAACTTTGAAATATAATTTTAGTTCATCAAATATCAATTTGAAAATTTAAAAATTCAAATTTCAAACAAATTAACAAAATATGAAAATTTTAAACTAAATTTACTAATTTACTAGTAGGTCATGAAACAAAAAGTAAAAGGGTTTACCCGTTATACAAAGTGGTTCCCAACTTAAAGCGGCAGTAGAGAAGGGTAAGCGTATATATATACATTTTTCCCTTATATTTTTGTAAAGAGACTATTTTTACGTTTCGAATTCATGACCTCGAGATTATCAAAGGAATAAATCAATCGTTGCGGTAAGATTGTAACTAATATTATATATTATCTTTCAATAAAAATTATATATGTTTTATGTAATTCGATTTTACCAAAATAAAAATCATTAAAATCGATAACCACCTAAATAAATTAAATTAAAATTTGATTTTACTTAAAATCGAAATCCAAATAAATATCCAAAATATAAAAAGCATTTCGAGAAAACAGTTTTTTAAGTTTCAATCAATTTTTTGATTTAGATATTAAGGGGCAAGATTTTCTTGAATCTGATAATTTATTTAAGAGAATTTAATATTTTTATTATTAGAGCAACAAAACATTGGTACAAACTAGCCAAACAAAGGAGCAATGCCAAAGAAAAGAGGGAGAATGTTTTATTTGATAAATTGAGTTCCATAGGGATAGAGATGAATGTGATCTTAGTCACAATTTAGGCATAAGCATAGGCCTTGAGAAGTAGACTTCACAAAACGACAACTAGGAATGCAAAAATATATTATGACAATCTTCATCGTTATAGCAATTAGGACTACTAGGCTTGGAAACGACCTAGCTATCTGTTATGAATCAACTCTAGTAGTAAAGAATAGTATAGTAGTGGCATGCAACTAGCTTAGAAAGACAGAATGAAGTGAGGGACATGAATGAAAGACATTAAAAGTGATGAACGTAAATTATAACAAATTGGAATTGTAGTAGGCATGAGAAGGAAGATCAGAGAGAATACAAGTAGAGGAAATAGAGAGAGAGAGAGAGAGAGAGGGAGAAGGAACAAGACATCCAAATTCTGATTCTTTTCTTCAACATTGGTACATCCTATATACTTCATTACTCAATGTCCTAATCAACTAATAGCTCTAATTGATTTGGTTACAGTTCAACTAACATCAATGCATGCTTGCTGTTAGGTAGGTTACTGTTGCATTTAAAAAGTTCCCTTCATTGTTACAATATCTCCCCTCTTTGAAATCCTTGCTCTTAAGGATTAAAATCAGGAAACTAAGATTTGATAAAACTCATGTCCTCCCATGTGGATTCTTCTGGATTTAAGTTCACCCATTTGACTAGCCATCGACTAACTGGTTTGTCTTCCTCATGATCACCCTTCTCTTCAAGACTACCTCGGTGCTACTAAGACTAGTCCGTGAGCTCCCCACCATAGGAAAATTGGGCATTAGATCTTAAGTAGAACCAATTTTCTTTTTTAGCAATGAAACATGGAACACTGGATATATTTTTTACTCTGGTGGTAGCTGCACTTTGTAAGCTATTTTGCCTACCTTTGCTATGACCGGAAAGACCCATAATTTTGGGAAGATAGCTGTAGTTGTTTTCTAAACTCCACTGATTGTTGCTTGTAGGGTTACAATTTAAGATAAACCAAGTCCCCTACTTCAAACTCCCTTTTAGCCCTATGTTGATCTGCTATGAGTTTCATTCTATTTTGAGTTTTTGTTAAATGATGGTGTAAGATTCTTAGCATTGTGTGCCTATTTTGAGCAAAATTTTCTACGGCTGGTGTCACTGTCTCCAAGTATGGCCCCATTGGAATGAATTTACACATGTATCCATACAAGGCTTTGAAAGGAGCCATTTGTAGGCTTGAGTAGTAACTGGTTATACCACCATTGTTCAGGCTTATCAGAAATCATGCACCATAGGTAGCATTCTAAATACTACTTGAGCCTTTCACTTTGTCTACCCGTTTGGGGATGATAACCACTACTTCGCTGCAGTTGAGTCCCTACCAATTTGAACAGCTCTTGCCAAAACAAGCTAGTGAATACCTTGTCTCAATCAATTATTATAGTTTCTAAAAGTCCATGTAACTTGAACACACAATCCACAAACACCTGAGCTACTTTTATGGTAGTGTAGGGATGTTGCAGTGCTATAAAGTGGCTGAATTTTGTAAGCATATCTACGACCGCTAGTATAGTGTTATACCCTTGGGACTCAAGTAACCCTTCCACAAAGTCCATGCTGATTTGAGCCCATACTTGCGAAGGAATCGGTAAAGGTAGAAGTAGTTCTAGATAATCCACATATTTATGTTTATTTTTTTGACATGTATTACATTCCCTAACATACTTGATCACATCTGCCCCTCATTAATGACAGAAAGAATGCAGATTTAATCCTTTGCAAGGTACTATTTTGTCTCGAATGACCACCAATTGCAGAACTATGCATTTGCTTCATTATTCTAGTTCTCAATTGAGATCCCTTCCTTATGTATAATTTCTTTCTGAATTTAAGAATTCCATCTTGTAATGTGAATTTAGAGCTGCTTTCTAATTCAAGTACGAACAGACATATTAGAATTTGACAATCCTTATCTCTTTAATAACTTTGAATTACCTCTTTTAACCATTGAGGTCTAACCAGAGAAATAGCCATCAGTACCCCTTCTTATTGTTCCTCTACTATGAGCTCTTTCTTTAACAAAGCATTAGCTACTCTATTCTCAATTCCCTTTTTATATTGAATCTCATAATCTAATCAATTAGCTTAGTAAGCCATTTATGTTGCAGGAAATTCGTATGCTTCTACTCCAAGAGGTATTTCAAGCCTTGATGGTCTATTCTAATGACAAAATGATCACCCAACAAGTAGTGTTTCCACTTGGTAATAGCCATAACAACAACCATTAATTATTTCTCATGTATGGACAAACCTAGACTCTTAGACCCCAATGCTTTGCTCAAGTAAGCATAGATTGTCCCTCTTGCATTAACACAGCTCCCCACCCTTTAACACATGCATTAGTCTCTAGTATAAAAGGTTTAGAGAAGTCTAACAGTCTCATTACAGGAGTTGAACACATGGCTAATTTGAGTAGCTGGAATGCTTGGTCAGCTTCTTCACTCCATTTGAAGTTATCCTTCTTAAGAAGGTCATTAAGGGGTTTGTTTATAATTCCATAGTATTAGATGAATCTTCTATAATAGTCTGTTAATCCTAGAAAGCTCCTTAAAGCTTTGACAGAAGTTAGGACAGGCCATACCAAGATGCAATCAGTCTTCTGTCGATCAATTTGGACCCATGAGTTTGTAATTATATGACTAGGTACCCTACCTGGGATTGTCCAAAAGAGTACTTTGATAGTTTAGCATACAAATGATACTGCTTTAGAATCAGGAGAACTTTCTCAAGATGCTAAATATGAGAATGCAAATTAGGCTATAAACAATGATATCATAAAAAAAAATCAACACAAATTTTCTAAGATAGAGTTGAAATATTTGATTCATCAATGATTGAAGGTAGCTGGAGTGTTTATCAAATTAAATGGTATCACCAAGAACTCAAAATGTCCATGGTGAGTCTGAAAGGCTATTTTATCTATATCCTTTGGTTTAATCCTAATTTGATGCTAACTAGCCTTAATATCAATCTTAGAAAATAGTTTAGAACCATGTAGTTTTTCTAACAACTCATCAATGTTAGGAATAGGGTATCTGCTGCTTATAATCCACATAGAACCTCCAAAAGTTATCTTTTTTTTTTCACCAACAAAATGGGAGAGGCAAAATGGCTATTGCTGTACCTAATAAGCCCTTGGTTGAACATTTCTTAAATTTGTCTATCTATCTCAGCTTTTTGTGAGTGTGGATACCTGTAGGGATGCACCAAGTTTAAGAGGTATTGAGTGGTCATGAGATCTTTCGGGGTAGTAAAGTGGGTATAGAAAAGATATCTTCAAATTGTTATAGAAGAGTAGAAATAGATTTATGCGTTATGGTTTAATTGCTCTCTGTGATCATATGGATGTTAGCACAACTCTAGAACTGTTGTTTCTTAAATTTCTTGACATCTTTCCCACGGACTAACTTCATTTTAGGGTCTTCCACCACTCCTACTGGGACTATTTCACCCCTCTCACCAGCTAGTTTGACTTGTAATAATTTGAAATCGAATGTTGTGAAATTGAAATTATACATCACATCTACTCAAAATATTATGTCCCAGCCTTTTAGAGTAACAACCCTCAGGTCAAAAGAGAAACAATACCTCAATATGCCCCATTTTACTCCTTTGATTTTGGAGTAACTGCTCACTTTGCTACCATCTAAGAGTACTGCATGTAGTGACTCATCACTCTCTAGTTGCATTTTAAGTTCTCCCACCAACATCTGACTGATAAAACTATTTGAGTTTCAAGTATCTATTAGTATAGTGATCAGAAACTCCCCCCAAGATTCTTGAAAAGTTATAGTCTTTCTTTCTAAGAAATTAGAAAATGCACATAAAGATACATCAAGGGTCTCACCACTTGTACTATCCTACTCCTTAATTCCTTCAGTTTCGAACTCATCTTCATCCTCAGCTACTATGATTACACTCAGGTTTCTAAACTTGCATTGATGACTAGGCATATACTTCTCACTGCATTTAACACAAAGATTATTAGTCTTGTGATGTTGCATCTCTTGTGGGAATATTGTTGGAGTCTTGAAGTTGGTATTGTGGTTCTCCATATTCTTGCTTCTTCCCTTTTCTTTGCTTGGGTCCCAATTCTTGCTTTTGTCAATCCTTTTGTTCTTAGTCACTTCTAAAGACTATTCCTAAAGAGAGGCAATGTCAAAGGCTTGCAGTAAGGTTGTGGGTTTACACATCCTTAATATATGTTTGATCTATTTTTTCACTCCACTGATAAAACTAGAGATAAAGTATGCTTCAGTCACTTTGGGATTTGCATATAGCATGAGAGACCACAACTCCTCAAACTTTTCTTCATACTCTGCCATTGATCCTTTTTGATACAATTTGTTGAATTCTTCAATAATATCCTGAACACCTTTTTCCTCAAATCATTGGTAAAGGAATTTAGAAAACTCCTCCCAATCCACTTCCTTCCTTGACAGTTTAACCATCTAAAAACAAATTTCTACTTTACCTTCTAAGTACATTCCCTTCATATCCACCCAACTATAGCTCAGTACTTGATACGCTTTAAAGAATTTAAGACACTTCCTTAACCATATTCGAGGGTTATCTCCATTGAATGTGGGGAGTTCAACTTTTGGAGGATTTGACATCTGCCCCTTACCATATGTATCTTTCTTGAACTGCTATGCCCCTATTTCACTTCTTGATCTCCCATCTAGTGGTGTTGGAAGAATTGGGGATTTGATCATTTGATCTGCTTTTGAATCTTCAGTCTTATCCCTATTCATCATGTGCAAAATGGTGTTAAATTTCTTATCTATATCAACTAGAGTCTCCATCTTTGCTTCCAGCCTTCAGGATATTTCTCTATTTTTCGCTCCAGTTCATACTGAATTTCTTGTATTTTTGTATCTTGTTTCTTAAATTTTTCTTCGATCGCCTTAAATCTGGTCCCTTTAGCTACAACTATTGTGTGTCTCTAAGGAACGAATGTTTTGATACTAAATTTGTTATGAATCAACTCGAGTAGTAAAGAAGAGTTAGTATAGCGGTGGCTTGCAACTAGCATAGAAAGACAGAATATAGTGAGGGATGAGAATGAAAGACATTAACAATAATGAATGTAAACTATAATAGATTAGAATTGCAATACGCAAGAGAAGGAAGATTAGAGAAAATAAAAGTAGAGAGAGAGAGAGAACACAGAAAAAGAACAAGACATCCAAATTCTGATTCCTTTCTTCAACATTAGTACATCCTATATACTTTATTACTCAATGTCCTAACTAACTAATAGCTCCAACTAATTTGGTTACAGTTCAACTAACATCAATACATGCTTGCAGTTAGGTAGGTTGTTGCAATCTAGCCATTGCATTTAAAAAGTTCCCTTCATTGTTAAACTATCTCATATCCGCATCTGCACTTTCCCCCATCACATATTACAGTCCCATCGCACTTGGCTTGGCATTGTTTCGTGTCACAATTGGCACTTGCTCCCACTTCACCTGAACCAAAAATAAATAAATAATCTTCAGATTTCTTAAAATATTTTTCATAAAAAGTAAAAAATAATTAGTTCAAAAAATTCATAAATTGTGAGAGAGCATGTCTTTAAATATGAATTTTGATGATTTAATTTCAAAATTTAATTGACAGAATAACTAACGATTCATACTTTTGTCTCGGTATTAATTGAGGAGCAAAAGGAGTAGAAAGAGAACTAATGAACAGTCGAGTTTGTGTGGTAAGATATTAGGTCACTTGATGAAATCTCGAATTCAAAACTTAAGAATACAAATGACTACACTAAGAGAGTTGTCCCCCTAAATAGGGTCCCGTAAATGTTTGAATCGATTGAAAAGTAAAAGGAGGGGAGGGAGAGAGAGAATGAACGAACGGTTGGTTTAGTAGAATAAGATATTTGATCATTTAACTAAATTTTGGTTTCGAAATTTAGGAATGAAAAAAATTACGTTAGGAGAACCATCTTCTAAATAGGGCATGTAGTCGCTCGAATCAAATTAGTCGGAATATGATTTCGGATACCAATAGTGAGAACCAAGAGAGAGAGACTAACCAAAAAGAGCGAGGGAGGGAAGAAACAAGAACTTCAAGTTGAACATGCTTTCTCCATTTTCTATGGACAAATATTATGGTAGATTAAAAATGGATTTATATCATAGAGTGTTTGGATATTATAAAAATTTTCCAAAAGTAATGTGAAATATAAACATATTTTTGGATATGTTTAGATTTGCTGTAAATTTGGAAAGTCTTGCATTCCTACAGTGAATAGGTTTTCAAAATTAGCAACAAAATATAATTCCTTAAAAAATGATTAAATTAGAAACAAATTATATTAATTTTTATTCAAAATTAATATATATTTTTTATTATATTAATTTTAATTTTTTATTATATATTTTTTATTATATTAATTTTAATTTTTTATTATATATTTTTTATTGAAATATATAAACTAATATTTATAACAAATTTTAGTATAATATTTTATGAGTAGTACCCATAATATAAAATACATAAATATCAAGAATTGCTACAACTTAATTTAAATCATGATTTTACATGATTAGACGTGTACAGTTGTAATTAAAAAAATATCCTAATTTATGTGTAAAGAATTAGAATACAAAATTACCAAAACAAGAAAAGAATAGTTGCCATTGTTTTGCTTCTGTGTACAATAGTCAATGTAAATAAAGAAGAGAGAGAGAGAAGGGTAGAGAGAGAATGTGCTAGATTTATGAATAATAATGTTAGCTTTCTTTTAATCGAGAAGTTAACAAAATAAGTTATTTTAAACTCCTTTCTATATGAGAACTTCGATATTGGTATTTGAAATTATTATATCATTATTATACTTTTTTCTAATAAGTTTTCGATAAATTTATAAAGTTAAATAAAAAGAAAATATAAACGTATAAATAAGTAAAAGGTTAAAGGTAATAATATTATATTTTAATGTATCTGAAAAAAATATTTTTCAATATTACAAATAAAATAAATTTTAGATGATATCGTGCATGTGAGTATCTATTAGAATATGTTGAAAAAAAATAAAAAGAAGAATAATAGAAATTTAAATTTTCTATAAAATTAAATAATTTTTTTTGTTATACAAGAATTTGAATATGAGATTACCAGAATAGAGGAGAGGATTTGTACCACTAAACTGTACCCTTGGGAACTATAAAATTAAATAATATAACAATATCAGAAATAGGTACAAATAAAGCTACACATAATATCATAATATATAAAGAGAGTGTTATTTTTAAAATTAACAAATTTTAAAATTTAATGATTCTTAAAATCATTTATCGAAAAATCCATAAAATTATTAAATAATATTGTGTATTAAAATAAATTAATAATTGATTTGGGAGAGTAAACAATGGAATCAACACAAGTAGAAATAAATCTGCCAATTTTCTTTGGCAGAGTAGGATGAAATTTTAATAATAATTTTGATTTTTTTAATAATTGGCAAAAAAAAAAAAGAAAAGAAACTCAGCGATCTATTTATTTCATCAATAGCGATCAATTTGACAAATTTTAGTCGCAATTGAAGCATAGACATCTGCCACGAGTACACTTAGAGTCACGGCATTCGGGACCGCAGAAGACAAAGCGGCAATCATCATCCCTATAGCAATCAGGAAAACCAGGAGAGGGACCCGATCTCTTGCTCTTGTAAATAATATTGTGCTTTCCATCACATTCTTTCATGTTACAGCTACTACTTTCTTGTGCTACAATTCTTGATACCATTGGAAACCATATTCCTGCAACTAGAATTTCATTACTGGTTACACTCATCAAAAATACTAACTTATTCATACTGTTTAATTAATAAAAATATACTAAGATCATAAATGACTCTTTACATGCTTAGGTTCAAAATTGATCAAACTTCTATTATAGTTAACACCCTCAAAATTTTCTAGATAGAAGTTGATTAAAGTCAAAAATGTCTTAAAAGGCATATAACTCGGCATCTTTCTCTCTCTAAATCAATTGTGATTGTGTATGTACGAGAGAGAGAGAGAGAGAGAGAGAGAGAGAGAGAGAGAGAGAGAGAGAGAGAGAGAGAGAGAGAGAGAGAGAGAGAGAGAGAGAGAGAGAGAGAGAGAGAGAGAGAGAGAGAGAGAGAGAGAGAGAGAGAGAGGATACTATATTTTATTAACTATAACTCTTAAGTTTGGGTTATGAGAATGGAGAAATGAGATTTGGAAGAATCAACCCCCTTTATAGATTTTATAATGTTGGGATCAGATTAATAAGATAAAATTTGGATATCAGTCAGTGAAAATCGAGAGAGAGAGAGAGAGAGAGACTCACCAAATAGAACAAGGGAGAGAAGAAACAAGAATTTCAAGTTGAAGGATGCTTTCTCCATTTCCTTTGGGCAAATATTATGGTGGATTAAATATGGATTTATATAGGAGACTCTTTGAAGTGCCAATCGGTCAAGGGCTAGTCTAGCCCGTATATTTGGAGAGCAAAAATAGTATTTTTTTTGTGATATAAAAAGCAAAAATAGTATTGCTATTAATATTTCCCAAAATTAATATTTAATGAACACGTCAAATGATAAAGCTTTGTTTGGATAATATTAATATTAGACTTGTTATGTCCCTACGGGACAGTTTAGTGATCACAACTCCCTCCCAACTCTATGATCTGGAAAGGCTGTGCATTCGGAGGTCTATTGTTTGGCTTAATGGTCTCATAACTCCTTGTATATTCAATAATACAACTTATTTTCGACAGAGAGTTTTATCTTTCCAACTACAGGAGTCTAAAGTTTGTCTTTCTTTACCAAGCGGGAAGAAATAAAATTTCTGTAATATAATTTAATCACTTTAATTATATTTCTATGCCTAGTTGGTCCGGTGACATCGATCCAATAATTAAGTACCAATACCCTTAAGAAAGGTCTCGAGTTTTGTATATGCAAATATATGTTTAGAAGAATTTTATCTCTTAAAGAACCAATTCAACTTAAACTAGATTTAATAATATTTAATATAATTACTAAATACAGATAGTTTATTAAAAAAAATGACACTTTGGTCATATTTCTTTTTTTTTTTGTACAATAATTTGAATAAAAAATCATCATGTTCGGAAAGAGAGATTTGTATCACTAGATTGTTCTCTTGAAAACTTTCGATCATATTTCTAATAAGGGTGTTCGGATAACATCATTAACCTCAAATTGAAACAAAGAAAGGGAATAGAATTTAAGAAAGAAAATTTTTTGGTGCATTGTATTTTTCAATAAGGGCACTGTAATTGGGATTTTCCAGCATGTTTTTCCATGATTTGATTTCCCTAATATATGCAAAACATTAAGAAAGATGCATATGAACTCATGAAAAATGCTTACAAACTCATGAAAATGTTAATCAAAGAAAAGAAAACATTTTCCTTATCACAATGAGAGAGATTTATTATTTCCGGCCAACTTGATTTGCTCATAGAATACATACATATGAATTTGTTACTATACAAAAACTGGGGTGAAATTTTTCTTCTTGTAAAATGTGTACAACCTTTATAGTGCACATTGATAACATGTATACATATGAAACAAAAATTATAGCTCAACGGTGGCTTCTTCACCCCACCTGACGGTGCCGCTAGGTTATTGCATTCAGTTGGTCTTGTAATCTCGAGAGTAACTTGAAGAGAGTCTGGACGATGACTGAAAGAAGTCAAATGGAGTCACAGTACCCAAAGATCTTCTGGTGGAGTTTGGGGAATCTGATAGTAATGGTTCGTATACGGGATTTCTGTTCTTGGGAAGGGTTATTGACAATGGAGAAACCTCTTTCTCAAATGACCTACACTGTGGTTCTATATTTCCAAGAGACAAAATGGGACCACCTAAACGTTCGGCCTGCTGAAGTATATTGATCTTACTTGGTGTGTATGTGTATCGGAAGTACTTCAGAGCCAGCACAGGACCCATCCCCGCCACAATAACAAGCTGCAACAAAATTTTAGTCTTTGTTAATACGTAAGACCTGATAGATTGGTCATGCATGTATTACAGCTCTAGGAATAAGAGACCAGAAGCAAATAAACAGAGCTCAACTATGTTGCTCCAAGCTAGTAGATTTCTTTCCCTCAAACAAATATAACAATAATGCCACAATGAAAAAATGATGAACCAGTTCAATTAGACACCTCAGGAATCATAAAAAATGATGTCATTCTATCTGAAAAGCCTGGATCCAAATGGAAATCAATTGAAAAGCTTACTGTTAAAGAGAGTGAAAGGGCAAAATGTTTGAGGGAAATATGTTCAAATCATCGGTTGGTTTTGGGAAAAATGAGAGGGCAACCAAGAGTAGAATAGAATTGAGGCAATGCTCCATGGCGCACCCTTATTAAGCACATAGGGATCCTGATGCAGCATACATAAAACGTTGCATCACAAATTCAGAGAGGCTAAACAGCAGAAAAAACATTCAGTTACCAGCATAGTTAACCAGTAGGTTGGCTGTCTACACAAGCGGAACATTATTGTGTACATCCCTGATGCTGGTAGGGCACTAAGAATCCAATTGATAATATAGAATGCGGCCAGGTTTCCCCAAATTGCAAGATGTTGCAGTATAGTGAAGGAACTGCACACGTCAAGTATAAGACAACAAATCCATCAAAGGCATAAATGATCCCCAGTAGAAGTTTACAGTCATGCTAGGTATTAGGTTTCAAAGCAACCACCCACCTGTTGTTAAAGACAATAAAAACAACAGGGAAAAAAAAAATCTTGCTGCATTTGTTGAATAAGCACCAGAGCACAAAGTGAAAAACAATAAGTTGCAATCCTGTGCCCGGCATGAACACAGAATTGGGCATGCTTCTCACATGTTTGCACCCAACTTTACACCACCAGAACAATTTTTACAATTTTTTTCCTACGTAACTTAGGATGTTTCATTTCTAAGGAAATAAATTCGAGGAATTTTTTTGATATCAAACACAGTTTTAATTAGGTTGTGAAGACCATGGTCAACATACAGACAAAATCAGTCCACCAAAACCGCCCAAGCCTCTTTCTTTTTTCTTGTCCCACAATAGACAAAAGTCCTTTTAAGTCCAGAATGATATAACCAGATGATAAAGGTTGTATGTGCTCTGCCCCCACTCTTCTAACACTTGGACTCGTATGCCTCTTCATTCACAAGTTCTCTCCAATTGCTCCCTCCCTCAAATCTTTTTTGCATCTTTGCAATATATCCAATTTAATCAACACCAATATTTTAGTTATTTATACAAAGACAGCTAGTCTTTTTTATTGTTTGCAGATGACATCTTCACGTGACATCCACATTCTAAGCATTGTTCTAATCTACCTTGCACCTTTATTACAGTTAATAAATATGAGAACTTCAATGGATTTACCTTGCTTTTTGTTTAAAGGTGGTTTTCTTTTATCCTTTTTGGGAATCTCATTCTCTCAGCCCTAACTAGAATCCCTGTTATCAGCCTCCTCTTGAACAGTCAGGCCACTTTCTGCACCCATCTCTTCATGTGGTAAGTGCTGAAATTGTTTATAAACCAATAATAGACCAATAACTTGGAGACAATATGTTTAATCATCTGCATGATTGGTCATGTAACTTTTGGAAACAGAGAACAGCGGCATGGTGCAAATTGGGGCTCCCAAAATTGACATCATTAAGTATTGTTTAATATTTTATGATCTCAGTGTTATGTTAGAATATTTATTTCTATGGATAAACCAGCCATGTCCCATGTTTAAAGTTGTGATACTAGCATCTTTGATATGTCATGTCCCATATTCCCATGGCAACTTGTGTTTGATGGAACATTGAGTAGAATTTTCAAGTGATAAAAACAACTGTTATCTAATGGCATCATTGGACCTTTCACAAGCACTATTGTTTCTCTTTGATGCTAAGCTTAAACTTGTTTCATTTTATAGATGACATTAGGAAATCCTTCGCATTTGTGCGCAAGAAGGAGAAGTTAAATGTGAGAATAGAGATTCTGCTGGCTATGTTATGGCTTACTTGGTCTCCAAAGCGACAACAAAAGCCTGCAGCCAAATGCATCCAGAAAGTGCCACCATTGCCACCTCCTCCATTTCACTTTTCTCATTTGCATATGCATGCATGCTGATCACAAACACAGCAATAGCCTGCAAATCTTTACCAGTGTCAGTTACATCTAAAATTATTAGTTTGAGGTCCTTAAATTTTATTTTATTTATTTATCTTTTTTAAAACCATAGCATTAGGATAACTAATTAACAGATGGGAAAAAAAACCCCATGGCTTTTGATGCTTTATAGTATCCGATATCAATAAACCTTCATAAAGAAAGGCTGGTAAATAGTAACTACTCTATGGGATGGAGCTGAACTCATAGTATTGGTATAAAAAATGTTCTCAAACTAACAAGCTTTTCCATGAGGCCATGTTACAAAATATTGAGTGCCATTCCTTTCTATATATTAAAAAATAAATAAAAATTGAGTGCTATTCTGGAGTCTGCCTAATGGCAAAAACTGTGGTATGAAAGAGCTAAATGATACAATGATCTCGAAAAAAAAGAATCTCTTTAAATCACGACGATGAGGGACAACAAATAATCTGCATCTACTGGTCTTACAAGTTGGTAAATTCACACTTCCATCAAAACAATTAGACGTTTTTAATTATATAGCCCCAGCATCTGATCTACTGCCAGATTCTTTTCTAGGAAGAAACCATATCAAGTAATCATGCATAAACAACTTCAAATTATAGTAATTCAAGAGAAAAAACCCCTTAAAATAATGCCATTGTGCATTCCTATTGCCAATGCAAACCGAATTTTATAAACTACCTAGAAATCACTAAAAGAAATAAAAATTTCTAAGTAATTGTGGGTAAAAATGATTAACTAAACAAGTCCAAAATATTTTCTCTGGATTTGAAATGCTAAGCATTCAAAATTATTGAAGATGTAAATATAACACAAAACGACCAAGTAATTCAGTATATGAAAGCCAGTCAGCAAAAGTTGGACTTATAATGGATCTCATCATGATAATGAAATTCAATTGGTATCAGCACACTTTTGCTCAAGTGAAACAGGGGAAAACAGTTCAATAATGAAGACTCACATGGAATAGAGACCGCCCGAACCAGCCAGCAAAAGTGCTTGGATTCAAAAGCCTGTCAAAAATAAGTTAAGTTGATAACCACCCCAAGAAAATTAGCAGAAGATAGAGACAAGTAAAAGGGTTCATTCCCATCCACGTAGAATCATAATCCCTTCAAACTGGAAAAACACATTACCAGTAATATTCCCCTTTCCTCTTTGTTAATTAGGATTAAAATAAACCGATAAGGTGAAAGTAATTACCTTCCAGCTTGGCAGTAGAATAGAATTTGTGGGTGCTGCATCACCATTTTTTCACTAAGATCTTTATCAAGGACACTGACCATGACAGGGATGCTAGTGTAGAAAACATTATAAGCCATCAGACTGACTGAATTAAAAAGACTGGTACCCGATACACCTGAAATGAAAGAGAATCTGGAAAACTGCAACATCAATATACTGCTAAAAACAAATTTAGAATACTAATTTGATATTAATACAGACGACAATATATCCAAGAACATAAAATGATAATACAAAGGACCTGAACTTACAAAATTTGGATGAAACATATTAGAAGTGACTTGTAAAATGAATACTGGGACAGAAATGCTGTACGGTTGTATGAATAGCGGCCATGGACAAGGATCAATCTCGTTAAAAATCTGAACTCTGCAATAAAATATTGATTGATGCTTAGATAGTGTCCATGTGAAAGAAAATAAGACCAAATATCTTCTATATCATCTATTTGTGAAGAAATCTCACAAGCTAAGCATATGCACACATATAATCTACTCTACAGTACTGAATATCAGTGTTTTTGTCCTCTGATTGCGTCAAACAAGCAATTCTGTTTAAAAGCTTAAGTGGAGAACAATCTGTATATTATTTTGTATCTTCAGAGTTCCCAGGCGTTACATGCCCATGAACTATAAGAGAGTTTAAAAAATATGGAACAATTAAGGGTGTCACAGGGACCGGGAAAATTTATACCAAGGAACTCTGACTACCATGTCATAAGCTGATGGAGAAAATTTTGATATTTAAATTGTATCCTAACACATTGTTCGTCAAACATTCTGACCACATAATGGTTTACAAAAAGCAAGAGATTCACTAAACTACCCAGAATAAATCATAAATCCAGAACCACCAAGCATTTTCAAATTATTAGGTTAGAATTCTAATAATAGGATTAACACTAATGACTTAATTGTAGGTCAGGATGGCAATAAGGCTTTTTCCTTGAATAATTAATAATTGTGCCTGATTGAGATGGGTTGACTGGACTCCATCTAAAGTTCTAGACAAAAAAGGCTTTTGGGCTTTGGGTGTTTAGGAGAGAGATAGAGAAAGAGAGAGAGAGAGAGAGAGAGAGAGAATTCAAGGGAGGGGAAATTCAATCGACAATGAACCATTGTCTATTTTTCTTAGGGGCTCCATCCCATTTTCTGACAATAAAATAAATCCAAAATATTTCTTAATCAAACCTTTTCTAACTAATCCATTTAATGGTCATCAAATTAGCTCGCATGAATATACTCTTTAGAGAGATCATGATCTAAATCCCGCTTATCAAGCTCATCAATCTCACGCCATGAAACTAGTGTCCATATCGAGTCTGTGTTGGACACAATTCTCAAACATGACATGACAAGACACAGCATTATATCATAAAACAGTGTAAAATTTTTATAATATTCCCGTTTTATTGTGTCTATGTTACGTTGTGCTCCCTGTACTATCTTTGTGTCTGTGCTTCATAACTCGTGTAAGATCTCCATTTCTTCTCCCTAATATGCCCAAACACCTCTTTGTTCCACTTATTCAAATCAATTGTTAAAACACTTTTAATCCCCATCGCATTTATAGCTTGCCAACCATCAGTAGAAATGCCAAAACATTTCTACAGAAAAAACAATATAAGTAGAAAGCTGCCTTCCCTTTGTACAATAATAAGCCCATACAGAAGGATAGAACTGATTGATAAAGAATTGTACAAAAAGAAAATTTCGAAGCACCAACTTGAGTCCCAAAAAGTACTCAAATAATTTCAAGTCCCTAATTCTGCATTCAAATTTGAAGTACATCTTTAAGGACTTTCAAATTGAATGAAAATGAGGGGCAACCATATAAATGAGCAAAATAACTTGACTATTAAAGAGGGTTTTTTTTCCCAAAAAAAAAAGAAATAATAATTCCAGCGGAGGTTATTCTTTCACACGTCACATTCAGGTGACACAATGAAACATCTGGAATTCACTTTTTCTCTTCAAAGCTACTTTTTTTTTTTTTCGGAGGAACAGTAGACTGCATCTAATAACAATGTCATGACTGAACAATGAAAACAGTTCAGGAGAAAGGAAAATCAATACTTATAATTTACAGCTGGAAAGGAAGTCAGCACACCAGCAACTGCAGCAGCATTGGGCACACCTGTGCCCAAAGTGTGGGTTCAGCTAGGTTGCACACAGCAGTGCCCAACACCCAAGTCCAGCCCAGAAGCTTGTTCCTGTCATTTCTTTAGTTTATTTCATTTATTTTATTTTTTTTCTTCATATTAATTGGTCAACTAGAGTTTCTAGAACTCTAGTTAAAGTTGCGATAGGACTGTATGAGTTTCCTTATTTTAATCAAGTTGTATTAGGTTATTTGTTATACCCTACTTTGGCTTAGGTTTATTTAAACGTTTATTCTCTCATTGTAATTCATCTTTTGGAACATTTTAGTAGAGAAATAACGTTTCTTTCTCGGTGGGTGGATTCCCATTCTAGAGATTTAGTGTTTGAGGTTATTAAGCTGGCGGAGTTTTAATGTTGTACGACAGCAAATCCCAGCACTACACTCCACTGTGTCCATTGGTATCTTTGGATTGGAGACAAACGTGATGAATCTTTGGGGAGGAAACAACCATTCTTGTGATAGTGATTGGAGGACAGCTTGGGAGTCGTTAGATTCTTGTTCAGTAAAAATGAAGCGAAGAAGAAGGGAGGAATCTACTTGGGCCACTTCACATGGTTGTCTTACACCGAATCTAGTTCGTGAAGGTTATGGTATAAGAAATTCTCATTTGAATACTTAGATTTCTGTTATTTATAAGGATTTTGATAGGAATCAATTTTTGGATTGATTGGATATATGTGATCGTTATTACAATCACCAAGAAATTTCAGGTCCTAAAATGATGAGGGCTATCGAGTTGAAAATGATTCCGGGGTTTTAGAATGGTGGAATTATGTGCTAGAACCTAGATGGAGAATGAGTAGTAGGTGTATTGATTTATGGCACGGGATGAGACCATTGTTAAAATTATAGAGTTTTTGACAGGGACAAAAAAAAATCCAATCATTGTAAGATAGAGTGAGTAATCTGTCGGATCTAAAAAAAATAAAAATTAAAAAAAAAAAATCAATCGAACTCATAGTTGTTCCTACTAGAGTTGTAGAATCAGAGTTTAGGGTACAAATGAATGAAGAAGTAGGAAAGGGCAAAGATGTTTGTCCTGAATTTATTTGTGGGTCCAAGTGGGGATAAGAGATGTGAATGATGAATTTGAAACAGCATCACAAATTGAGAAGATGAATTCGCATTTGCCAAACGAGGGGGAAGACAAAATTTCTCAAGGAGATGTTGAGGTTGATGAGGTTATTTTAGAGGAGGCAATTGAAAATCATGGATCTGTGCTGGAATAGCCAGACACACCAAAAATTGATTTTGTGGGTGTTGAAAAGATGGATGAGAAGAAAGCGGTACTGAAGCTTGGAAATAAAAAAGGATTTGAGGAGTATGTTATTAATTTTATATCTCATAAAGCTCTTGATTTTTATTTGATCTCTTTTGCTGGCATATGTTGGACATGGAGAAGAAACCTGTCCCTTTAGAGTTTGGCATGGTGTTGCACAAATTGGGGAAAGCATACCTGGGTTTCAATTCCAGCTCAGGTCAATTTCTTCACAATTGGGGGAGACTGACAGAGAACCAGGAGCTCTAAAGCTCAAGATCCAAATCATCAGCTCAAAGGATGAATTAGGGTCGCATTTACAGCTCATAAGGAAGTCAGAACACCAGTAACAGCAGGAGCTTCGGGCACACGTGTGCCAAAAGGGCCCCAACCATGCCCAATGTGTGGCTCAGCCAGGTTGGACACACCTGTGCCTACCCCAAATCCAGCCCAGAAGCTTTGCTCCTGTCATTTATCTACTTAATTTCATTTCATTTATTTTATTTCTTTATTTTAATTGGTCAACTAGGGTCTAGAACTCTAGTTAAAGCAGTAATAGGACTTCATTAGTTTCCTTATTTTAGTTGAGTTGTATTACATTATTTTCTTGTAACTTAATCTAGCAGAGGTTTATTTAAATGTTTGTTCAGCTATTGTAATTCAACTTTTGGAATTTTTTAATAGAGAAATATCGTTTCTTTTTTGGTATGTGGATTCCAATTGCAGAGCTATAGAGTTTGAATTTATCAAACTTGCAATGTTTTAGGGTTTGTACTTAAACAAATCTCACCACAGGACTTCCACCATGTCAGTGGGAGAGAATCATAACTTTAAATCCCGAGAAACATCCAGAAAAGATTGCATACAAACCAACACATAATTGATCCACAGATTTAAAAGAAAGATATAACATGAATTGCAGAAGCTAAGAAAACTTACTCCCAATGCTATAATCAGCAGCTCTTGCAGCCTGCAGGCCTTCTCTCCCACTAATGCCAACCCCAATATCAGCCTGCTGTATCATCCTAACATCATTCCCACCATCCCCAATGGCCAATGTTCTATATTCACAGGATTTTAGGAGCTCCACAAGCTGCAAAAGGAGGTTAAAAATATAAAACAGGGAACATATATGCCATAGTCTACTAACAATGCAAAGTATCTTCGCAAGAGGATTAAGGGGAAGGAGAAAGAAAAAAGAGAACTTGAAAATGCCTTTTGCATCTCATTGTCAAGCCTACTTTGAGGACATTCGACTTAACCATTAAATTTCAACAGGGACATTTCCTTTGGAATTAGAACTACTTGATCAAATTTCATAACAGTTTCTATTCAGAACAAGATATATCATGTAAAAACAAACTTTATTTGGCATGCTTGAAGCAGATGTGGAGGCAAGTGTGCAAAGACTAAATGAGAGGAATTGGGTTGATTCCAATACCCACCACTAAGGAACCTCATGCTATACATGTTATAACAACAATAAACCTCTGCACTGCATATGATTCAGTTGCTATACTGCTTATTTACATTTGAGCAAAGAACCCAAAGCACCCAAAGCACCTAAAGCCCCTCAAGCACATCCCTTAAAATTCAGCGCCTCTGCTGAAATTAAGCAAACATCTATGTTGCCTGGATACTGCCCAGCCATACCCATGTTGACCGAACGTGAGATGGGCATGGGAATATGGGTGTGGACACTTAATTTTAGTGAGAAACTTGTTCAAATTACCCGCACCCCACACCCATACCTAAGTCCATGTAACATAGCTAATGAAGACTGAAGAACCTGTGTGGCACTATAATGAAGAACCCCAAGACATATTAATTTCCTTCTCTTTCATGATCTTTGCTTGTAAACTGTAGGTTATATACCATGACTATTATTGAAATCCTACAAATTCTGAGCAACCAATCATGTGTCACAAAAGCAGCCTGTCTTTAAAATTAGTAAGCAATCAGTATCCATATCTCCATCCCCTGCCCCGAGGGGCCAGGGGGGGGGGGGTGGGGGTGGTGTTGGAGAGGGGGACAAGAAAACAAGCAAACATAACAGCAGGAAAAGCACCTGTGCTTTTTGAGAAGGTGTAACACGGCAGCATATGGCTGTCCTTGACAGTATTGCTAATTCAGTGAATGCTTTGCGGTGATGCTTAAGTGCAATCTCAAGAGCCCATCCATCAACAACGAATGCCACATCCTGTTCAAAAGGAAAATAGAAACAATCATGGAAATTCTTAAAACCGTTCACTATACAGATATCATGACCACAATAACAAAAGATACAGGATACATTTCCTTAAATCTGTACCATTGAAGGTGTCATTATAAATGTCAACAAAGTAGTTGACCTCTCTCAGTGAAAGTCAAAATAGTAACCTGCTTAGAATGATCACTATTAGTCCACTTATGAGACATCTCTTTGGTTTTGAAATGGTATGAAGAAGGACCCTATGACAAATGGAAGGATTTTTGAAGATCTTAGTCATAAGGGAGTTTGGATCTCTGTAACATGTTATCCAGAAACATTGTTCTTCCTGGAAAATGACTTTGCAGATTTTCCATAGCACAATACGTTTTGGAATCAGGTGATAAGATGCGAAACAACTTCTCTCTTTCATCATCCACTACAACCTCATGTGCAATCGAAACTACAATTAAAATACGTCTGCCCAAAGCTCCAATTAGTTTTTTCTTTTTCAAGGCCTTATTATCCAAACTATAAGCAAGCCAATTTGCAAGGACTATTACAAGGATTATATATAGAGAAGTGGTCAAACTAATGGATATTAAATCTTTGACAGTAAGACTTGTCAAGACAAATTTTTCTCTCAGTAGAACCCATTTTATAGAATTCTAGGGACAACTTGAACATATCAGACTTCATGAACTCCCAATTATCTTAATAGAAGGATATCGCAAAACCATCTAGTTCTGGTGCTTTAGTCCTATCCATTTCAAAGATTGCCCTCATAAGCTCAAGGTCTCTCAGCTCCCCATAAGCTCAAGGTCTCTCAGCTATCAAGCCTTGTAGAACCCTAAGATCTCCTCCAATCTTCCTCATTGTAATGACTTATAAAAATCAATGGTTACAATCTTAATAGATTGCCAATCTTACTTAGACTCTGCCTTCCATTTCAATAACCTTCACCAACATTTTTCCCCGTCTATCAGCAATCTTACGAAAAACAAGAAGTATTGTAGTCATTTTCTCCAATCCACTTCATGTGGGTTTTGCTGCCAACCAACCTTTTCTTTCATAAGAATCTCCTCCAAGTCATTCTAAAGATTTTCACTTCCATTATTTGTTCCTCTAACAGACCAGCATCAGTGTCAATACTAACATAACGATTAATCTCCTGCAAAATCAAATCTCTCTTGCTCTCAAATCCTCAAAACCTCGATTTGCACTTATTTACTGGGCAGTGAAGTCCTCCCACACCCTGTCCCCCAATTCTTAAAGAAAATAAGACAAACATGTACTTTGTTTAACCAAAAAGAGTTTTGCATTAACAAATTTTATGAGTTTTGTGCTCGAGGAAGATATTTGTCAATCATATATAAAATTTTCCATCCAAAAGAACACGATCATGCCTCAGGTGCCTATAAGGGACTCCAGTATAGAGGAGTTGAAGAGGGATCGGAGAACAGTTGTTTACTAGTCTTCTGTTTTGCTACACATTTCTCTTGCTTCTAAGGAGACTTCTCATCCGTCAAGTTTTATGAATCTTTTCTAATACATCAAATACAATTCCGTTTCTATTTATAAAAAAGAAAAAATGGTTCTCTTCGCAAGCATGTAGTTTTACTTTTCTTGTGTTTTACAATTTCTTATTTAAAATAGAAAATAAAGATTATAATGATAGGAGAAGAATTTTTACGTTTAATGGAGAATAACATATCCCCTAAAGATGAAGAAAAAGGAAGCAGAAGAATGCAACACATACAAAGCAAACATGAAAATATCAATGCAGATCAGTACTCCAGTCTCTCGTCATTATTTCAGAGTGTGGTCAACTTTGCTGTGGTTCTCACAGTATTAAACAAGATACCCTCGTCGAGGGATAAAGATTATAAAACCACAAGGATAGTCCAACAACAAGGTAAGAACATGCTTGCAATTAGCAACTCTATCTTACAAAGTAGAAACTGCAAACATCCAGTTATTAGAATTTGCAGTCACTCAGCTCATGCTTTCCCAAAGCAAAACCGCAAAGCAATGTAATATGGGATGGAAGGTGTTTTTGATTTGACAAACCTAGCTTACTGGCCATTGTTTAGGCAGCAATAAAGATGTAGAAATTATATAAGTAAATGGGATCCAATATTTGCAGTATCTTAAAGTTTAGTTTGTTGTTAATAAGAATAATCAGCTCCAACGACCAGGAATTAAGTTGTTATCAACTAAAGTGATGGTCATACTCTATGAATCACTATAATTGTGCTTTCCACGTAGTGACTAAGTTCACATTGCATATTGCAAATGCATTTAGGTACCTTATGCTCAGCAGTAGTTATTCTCATTGTCAATAAAACTCTTTCTAGACTCCTACAAACTTCATCTTCAGTTTTGCCATCAATCAGCAGAAGCTGGCCTTTTGGTTCTGTCAGCATGCCAAACACAAGAATAAGAAAAAGTAAGAACCAGTTGTGCTAAATATATTACCGTTGATGATATTAACATTTATAATACACAAAACAATATCACACACAATTAGGTCATTGGGAGTTCAAACATTCTTCCCATCCCCAATAAAAGGCGATGCCCTATTTGTAAACCACAAAAAGGGCACACAGATGATCTCCTTATATCGGCATACACCACCTTGGAAGCTTGAAAGAGCACTATTATTATGTGCAATGATGATAACAGTGCAACAATAAGTCGCATTGAGAAGTGACTCCCCCATCCCAAAACTCAAAAAAAAAAAAAAAAAAGTTCCAAAAGGAGCAATTCAATTATGAAATATTTGGGGATGTTTTAAAACACGCGCGCGTGCACACACACACACAAATGCATGTAGTGATGCCGCATACACAATGAAGCTCACAACGTGCAGTGCACCAGGTGTACAATAAGCTATTGTAAGGTCATTCACCTATTTCATGCATTTCCATTATCCATGGATCAATCACAAACTTCCAAAAGTACGAAGCTGAATGGTGAAACTTTGCTGTGCTACCAATATGGAATGGTCTCAATGAGGAAAGCTTTTCAAAAATTTGATGAAAATGCAGTTAAGAGGGAAGAATATCAATTACTCCATCCCTCTTGTTCATCAAATCATTGGCTTTGCAAGACTAATATATTTCAGGCCTATTAGCAGGATTACTTGCTCTAAGTTCTTAACCAATTGCTCAAAGGAGTTTCTTTCAGATGATACTATTTTAGCAACATGGAGTGCCTGGAAGATATAAAACCTTTAAATGGAGTTTGGTTGCAAATGAGATGAAAATGGCAGAAGAAAGGGAAAAAAGCATTTCAGTTCATACTTTTGATAAAGGGTATGGTCAAGTGGGCTGGAGCTACTATGATAGTGAGGTCATGAAAAGAAAGTGTCACGTTTGAATCTGTAAATTACTGGATGTTTATCTTCACTATCCAGTTATTTTTATCAGCGAACCATTACAAAAAGAGATTCATATTAGCCTACAAAACTAGTTTCACCAGTGTGGTTCTCTTGCGTCATTCATTTACTTCCAATCTTTGGAGAAAAAGAAGATCAAATTGAAGTTTATGCTTTCCCTCACCGCCCAAAAAGAATGAAACCAATGGAGTAAAGGAGGGAATTTGACTTCGGATAGGAAGTATGGTGTTCATCAATTGATTTATGCACATCAGAGAGAGAGAGAGAGAGAGAGAGAGAGAGACAATAAGGGAACTTAATTTTTTGCAACTTTCCAAAAGAAATTATGCACTATTTTTCCTGACATTTTAAAGCTTACATCACACATACTTGAAACATATATTACTTATTGTCATATTATGAACCTACTCAAAATCAGCGAGTGACAGAGTTCACAATATTCGACACTAACTTTTGCATCTAGGAAAATATAAAAGACCACATGATACAGCTTAAGAGATAAACTCAGCCAATAAGACAAAATGTATCAAACCCCAAACTGTAAGGTAGATCTCCCAAGGACTGAAGGCAGTACAGTGATCACAAACAATGGTATTTTGCAGCAGATTTCAATGGAAAAGGGCAACAAAAATTGTTAGTGTTACCAGGGGAAATAAAGTTGCATGAGAGAGCAATCTGTATGGCGGTACTCTGCTTGTCCCCGGTTAGCATCCAGAAATATATTCCTGCTTTTCTAAGTGTCTCAATTGTCTCTGGAACCCCATCCTAAACAAGAAACAACGTTGGATCACCAAAAAATAAGTACAAAAACGTTGATATAGCCGCATTATAATGCTCCAAAAGTAAAAATGATTACTTGTAAATGATCCTCTATTGCAGTCACACCAAGGATCTCCAGATTATGTTCTAATCTTTGGCAAACCTCAGCCAACTTCCACTGCAAAGGGAGAGAAATAATAAGGGAAAAGCTCAAAAATAGGAAATGACATAAGCATCACAAAACCTGGTAGTTAGTATTTTAACTATTCTTCTTTTGCTTTTATTGGGGGAGAAGACTAGAGAAATAGAGCTTTATGGTCATAAGTTTTGATATACATGTAAGGATAAAACTAAGAACAATATAGAAATAATTATCCATAAAGACTTACGAGAGGATGTAGCGGAGATCAAAGGAAGGGAGAGAGAATCTTGCTTGTCAAAGCTAGTCAGTGGAAAGGACATAATTATTATAGTTAGTATTTATGCATCTCAAATAGATATAGATGCAATTAATAAACAACGATTCTATGAAATTCTAGATGAATTTAGACAAATCACACCTAATGGGAAGAAGTTATTTATTGAAGGAGATCTAAATGGATATGTAGGTGAGAATAATGAGAAATTTGAAACCGTACATGGAAACCTTGACTTGGTAATAGGAATGAGGCGGGGGTTACTATTTTAAAATTTGCCACAGTATTTGATTTGATACTCATAAACATTTTATTCAAAAAAAGAAAAAAAAGAGTTGCACATAGTCACATACAAGAGTGGTTCAAATGTTTCTTCCTCACCAGGAAGGGCGATAAAATGATATGTTGAGATTGTAATGTTATACAAGGTAATAGTATAGCAACTCAACATAAATTTTGGTTTTAGAAGTGCGTATACCTAAAAGACAAAAGAAGGATTATCAATTTATAGAGTCAAAAATTAAGTGACAAAACCGAAAGAGAAAAAGCTAGCAACCTTTAGAGACAATTAATCCAAGAAGCTATCTGATCTACTGATGATGATTCAAAAACCACGTGAATAGAAATGTCTAATAATATTAAGAAATTAGGTAAGGAGGTTATTGGCGTATCGAGAGGTCGGGCGCCAATAAACAAAGAGTCCAGTTGGTAAAATAAGGAAATCCTAACTATTATACAAACCAAAAGAGAGTGTTATGAGAACCTTAAAAGTAAAAGAGGTAGCGATTGCACTTAAAAGTACAAGATTGTGGAGGAAAAAAAGGTGAAAAAAGATTATTTACAAATCAAAGAGTAAGACCTAAAATGAATTATATAAGAAACTAAGAATTATGGACGGAAAAAAATTACAAAATTGCCAAATTAAGGAACAGAAAGGAAAAAAATCAAAATGGTGCTATATGTATCAAGACCGAAACCAATAGTGAGTGAGCATATAAGAATACATTATAGGGACTATTTTGATAATCTCTATAATGTTGAGGGTACAAGAAAGTGATATTAGATGAGATCAATAGGGATTTTAAATGCAAGATTCGTCCCCATGAAGTAAAAGAGGCCTTAAAGAAAATAAAAAATAATAAGCCCATATGATCCGATGACATCCATATTGAGGTGTGAAATGGGAATAGAAATATTGATAGATCTTTTTAATAAAGTTTGAAAAACCAAGAAAATGCCTCAAACATGTAGAGAGAGCACAATTGTATCACTATATAAGAATAAAGGTGATTTGCAAGATTGTTCCAATTATAGGAGAATTAAACTTATTAGTCATACTATAAAATTGTGAGAAAGAGTGATGGAATATAAATTGAAATTGAATGAAAGTGTATCTCAAAATCAATTTAGATTTATATGAGAATGATCTACCGCCAAAACCATTCACTTGCCCAAACATTTGATGGAGATGTTTAGAACGCAAAAGAGAGACTTACATATGGTATTCAATGACCTAAAAAAAATATGATCGGGTTCCTATAGATATACTATGGTGGACGTAGATGAAGCACGGGATCTTCGTGAGATGCATTGATCTCATCAAAGATATGCATGAGAAAGCTCTTACCAATATAAAAATTTGCGGGGGGTTTAAGTGATAACTTCTAATTAATATTACATTTCACCGAGATTCAGCATTAAACCTCCTCCTTTTTACAATAGTGCTACATGGAAATAACGAAAAAATATCCAAGTGGGTATCACTTAAACCAACTTGAATCTAGTTGAAATAACTCAATTTAGGAAGGGTATTAGTGCTAAATTGGAGTTATGGAGGGACACTAGAACCCAAAAGATTTAAATTGAGTTGGTCAAAAACTGAATAAATGACATGTATCTCTGGTCACAATCATTAGGATGAAAGAGAAATGAATAAGTTAAGCAAACAAGATACACCAAAGAGTAAACGTTTTAGATACCTTGAGTCCATCATTCAAAATCATGGCAACATATATGGGGATGTGAATTATAGAATCTAAGTAGGTTGAATGAAATAAAGAAGTGCATCCGGAATTCTTAACGATCGCACGATACCGAGGTTTTATAGAACCGCAATAAAATTAGTATTATTGAATTGTACCGAGTATTGTGCCATTAAATAACAACAATAGTATAAAATGATTGTAATTAAAATGAAGATACTCAAATGGAAGTATGACAAAACTAGAAAATATAGGATTAAAAATGAAGAGATATGTACTAAATTAGGAGTGAATTTAAATATGGTTTTGACACGTACAACAAAGATTCAAAAATGCACCGGTTAGGAGGAGCAAGACTTTAAATGCAAAAAATTTAGTGACACATCGGAATAAACTGTTTAAAACGTGGATACAAATTATCCATAAAAATATGAATGTCAAAAGTGCACTATTATTATTGCTATTGTTATTGTTATTGTTATTGTTATTGTTATTGTTGTTATTATTATTGTTGTTGTTGTTGTTATTATTTCTATGGATCGTTTATTTTTTTCTCCTTTCTCCTATATTGGTCTCAAACGGTTCTCCCCAAATTTGGGATTAAGATTCAACTTGTTATTGTTGTTCTTTTGCTTTTATTGGACAAGGGCGAGAGAGAGAGAGAGAGAGAGAGATCTTACCTCCCGATCAATTAATGTGCTATTAGCTTCTTTAAACATCAATGACCATTCTCGATACTCATCTTCTGTCAATTCTCGCCAAGCTAAGCATAATGTACGCAGTCCTAGTTGAGCATACTGTTCAACGGCTTCAGAAAATATCTTTGTATGATGTCCTGAAGTCAAGTTGGATATTAGATAATTCTCAAGTTGCTACTTGGTGAGAAAAACAAAATAAGATGAAATAGCATAAATAATATTACAATGACTATATATCACATTAGAGAAACTGAAATCTGCATCTAGAACTGCATTACATGCACTCAAGAAAAAAATTCCAAGAGGCACGGACAACTATATTTTTCAAGGTTTAATGAGAGAGGCAGCCAAAAGCCTTTGTCTTTGATTTTTGGTGTCAGAGCTTCAGGTTATCAAGTTTGATAGCTGGATAAAACAGTCCGCCTCTTAAGTCAGGTAAGGCATTCAACTCAAATCCAAAAAACTTGAGGGACCGAGTATGTACGTGAGTGCAATTAACAAAATGATTCCTATTAAAAAGGGAATTACCAGGGAATGAATAAGGAAGGATTGCTTCATCTGCTCCCTTTGACATGAGAATAACTTTTCCATTCTGGCAATCTCTGATCACTACTGACATTCTTTTCCTGTCAGAAGTGAACTCCAGAGTGTCCAATAATTCATACTGAACGTTGGAACCATTGTAATTGATCACTTCACAGCACCAAGAATTAAACTACGTCAGTAACTACATCATAGCAGGCACATTTCGGCATGAACTGAGGAAATCCCAATAAAAAATTAGATGATGAAAAAAAAAATTCTAAGAGATGGATACCAATCATATTCCCACTTTTACTGGCCAATGTCACATGCAAGTGAGCAGCAGCATTAACAAGAGCATCCTCATCCTGTGATTGTGCCTTATAGGAGATTGTTCCACTCTTACTGCAGACATTTAAGGAATAAAGTGACCAACAGCGCTATGCAGCACTAAAAGAGGCCTTCAGAAAAAACATGAGTGCACTCTAGAGAGCATGGTTTGCATGATTATGAGTACATAATGCATGTTTCTAGTTCACATCCTATGTAGAGATGCAAACCTTTTTGTTGGTACCACTGTGTTACATATTGCCATAATTGAAAGAAATCGGATGACATCAGGGGAGCCAGTGGAAACAGCATTTTGCAGAACCACATCTGCAGTGCAGAGATCAAATATGTCATATCCCCATTATGTGGGAAAAGAGAGTTTCACAGTCCAGTTGATTCAAGAAGTCCACAAGAAGCAGAGACAGAATATTTTCAGATAGATCACAAATGACCTTTACAATCCAAGCTGATATCCACAATGAACACTCTTCTTGTTCGTGTTAGTTGACCAATAATATAGATAAATGAGAAAATATAATAGGATAATGAAATTTCCAGTTCCATGTTTTGTGTTATAAGAATCAGTAAGGAAGATGAAGTAAAAGATCACCTCAGATTAAAAGCCCCTGCCAGATTTTGGATATCATTTGTTTACATAAACCATAATAGAGGGTTTCAAGAAAGTTCAAGAAAGTGTGGAACAACCAATTGCTCCAAAAGATTAAACAGGTGGAAAATAGTATATTTATGGATTCATTCTCTCATTTCCCTTCATGTGGCCCATAATGACAGCTTTCCAAACATGCAGAATATTAAATGGGTGAAAAGGAGTGTGGCTTGTTTCGAACTTAAGACCCCAAGTACCAGGTGAACAACCAACTGCTCAAAAAGTTTAAGATGATGAAGAACGGTAGATTATGCCATTATATTCTGACAGAAAACACATTTAACAAATTGCCTAGAAGTTCAGAGAAGCTAAATATAACAGCCTGCAAAAGTACATAGGTATTTTTCTTGCTTCATAAATTCTTTATTCAACAGGTTAAGAGAGAATCTTACCCATAAATACCACCAAAAGTACTAATGCATATTATCAACTGTTCTCAGTCAGCTATATTGTCCCTCTTTAATTTATGAACATTTGGGCACCACCATTTGACTTTGTTTTCACATTGTCTGTCTTATGAAATTTTTATGCTGTCAACAAGATTTGATACAAATAGGTGCATGACTACCGGCTCAAAATTAGAAGTTGACTTAATATTGGATTTCAGGCCAGGCATCCTGATCTGAATTTTGAGCAACAATAACTCCCACCTTCAACAACAAGTAGAACCAACTTCCACCTTCAACAACAAGTTGAACCAAATCAAGCTCTTTTCTCTAGTATAAGAAAGGAATATATAAATCTTATTCAGAGCCGGAAGCTGTATCGTACATCAACGAGGATGAGGCATTCTCAGTAAACATATGATAAAAGAGAAAATAGGACAAGAAAAAGAAATCCTACAGGAGCAACCACCAATCTTATTGCTTGAATGGACCTTATCACATAGGACGAGGCATCATCAACCAAGTCAAGTTCTTCAGACCTCACAGGCCTTCCAAGACTTTTAGTTTGTTAATTTTCCTCCATTATGTACTTTTCTGTTTTCTTCTTACTTCAGTCCCAGACATTTTCGAAGAACTTGTTTCAGCCTCCGTCCATTCTATTTTTATTAGAAATCATGGCACTTCATAAATCGGGTCAATTTAAATTATAAGATTCCAATCACATGATTCAACAAATTTTATAGTCTTTTAAATATGACAATTTATGAAACGATTGAGATTTCAAATCGTATCTCCTTTCATTTGCGTAAGGTAGAATGGAAACCATAGGGTTTCTCAAATCCAATCCAAAAATCTCAAACATTTTTGGATTTTGGGACTGGCAGGATTTGAAAAGTTCTGCAACTTGTAAGAAAAGAACACAAATTACTTGATTAAGTTGAGAAAAGAGCATATTTCTTGGCGTATAAAGAAACTCATTTAAATGCTCTGCTGCTTAATCCCAATTTAGTTACCCTGTGCTTCTAAAAGTTTTATGGGGAAACAAATTTGAAGGGGCAGATATGTCAGATTTAAGCATTCGTGAGGGCCAAAATTGAAATTCAAATAAGGCATATATAAAAAGAATAAATTGATTGTGATGGAAAAAAGACCATTTTCACAATAGGTTCATATCACTTCTACTTAATTTTCTTTCCTTCAGCTTATTCCCTCTCAAATTTGCTACTAGGCATGGTACAAAGGTGCACCAAATTGACACCCCTGAAGCTGTATGAGTTTAACAGCGGCCTTCCAACTTCCAAATACAGAGAAAGAGGAATACATATAATTAAAAAGAATAACATATTTTGAGAAAAAATAAACACATCACATCAGTATGACCAATTCTGAAGCATAAGACTTATGCAAAACAGAGACAGGTGCAGAAAGAGCAATATGTTAATGACCAGACCAAAATCAACCACCTTTTAAGGCATCCCCACTCTCATTCCCATAGAAAATGCCGCTGATACAACATCTGCGAAAGATCATCCTATTTTCGGTTAGTGTTCCAGTTTTATCTGTCAATATGTATTCAACTTGTCCCAAATCCTCACTAATAGCTGTGCTGCAGAACAGACAATTCACAGATGTTTTAGAGGTGTTCAATTCATCAAACGATTAAATATACTAGAACTCACAGGGTTGCACATTATTACTTTGCTGCATGAGAGGAAGTGCCACTTTCTGGGTCATACATCTCAATATCCCAATCAATAAATTTCGCATACAAACTCTTGACAAGATCCAAAGATACCTGGAAAAGACAGACACTAAGTTTCTTCAGTCTAGGAAATCTTATTGAATCCCTCAAATGCAAGCTTCATACAAAAGCTACCCTTCTTACTATCAGCTGAAACTACATGAAGATGGAGTAAAATATATAGTTCATGACAAAATCATATTTTTATCAGCATATCAGCATGCAGAGAAGTAAAGAATAGGGCAATAATTCGACAAGTATAACTCCAGCAGAAAAAAATTTATCTAGAAAGTTGCCTCAGGCAAAAAAGTTGCATAAATACCAGTTGAATAGCTAAACTAAAGATCACACAATTAGGCCCGAGACAAGAGTCATAAGAAACTTTCCATGTGCCAGGCACAGAACTTCATTGTATATTGAAAATTCCACGAGGAAACAAACATGGGAAAACCATTCTCACCATCTTTAGAGATGATTATTCTTTAAAAGTGAACAGAGTCATAAGCAATTTAGCACCAATTGCAAAGAAAAAATTAAACTCAATGTACACGTTATGATAAGATAATTCTTCAAGATGGCTTGCCCAGCAAACATAAATATCTTGACAAAAGAACACGTTGTCATTCTTTACGCACAATTGGAGCAACAACTCATGTAGAATAGTGACTAGGTGTTAATCTCAATTACGGCATCAGTTTAGAAAAATACTCAAACTTTATCCAGCTTGAATAGGAGAAAAGAGAAAGTTTATATCCAACCAGGTCACAGCTTAATTTAAATAGTTCCTCTTTTAAATTTTGTCTCATAATATGAGCACAAACTCCAGCAAGCCATGGAAGCTGAACAATATAATTATGGTTACTGCAAGTAATGAAAGATAATAAGTTTAATGCACAAGAACTTACTTTTATTGATATCGGTATCATGATGGAGCATAGAAGCTCAAAACGCAGAGGGATTATCAGTAATTCATACCATTGTCCTTCGGGTGGGTATCTGGCATACCATTGCTACACAAACAACATTAAGAAACACAAGTATAAGAATGATAATACAGCAATACCACAATTCAGGAGGAAAATATTATAACACGATGTCAAACAAAAGTATATATGTGTAATACCACCAGAACTCTCATTTAGGCATCAGAGCTGTAATGTTCGTGGAACTGAACCTAGAATGTAACAGCTTAATTCGGAAAATGACTCGTGAGCACAAATCAACAGGTAGAGAGGCCAATCTCCTACAGGTGGTCTTTTGATATACGAGATAATGATCTTCGACATCAAGAAAAGTTTGGATAAAAAATATGAAAAGAACAAATCTTTGGCTCATGCACTGAAAACCATCACACACAACTTAAGTGCTGGCGGTTTTTGTATGCAGATTAGACCATTTGAATACGAGACCTCTGCTTGTCATGTATATGTATTTTAGCAAATTAGACCCATTTGAAGGCATCATCTGAATGGAAGCAAATGCTTGTCACGGAAGGAAATTTGGATACTTCTTTGGTTAGTACCTTAGGCCGTGAGCCGTAACAAAACCAGAAATCAAGATTGAGTTTATCTAAATAAAGCACGGACACAGATGGCATACAATACGGACATAAGGATTTGAAAAATATTTAAAAAGGTTATCCGAATACTAAGGCCAAGAAAACTACTAAGTTAACTCTAAGGCCAGAAATCCTCACAAATAGATAATGATAATACCAGATCTGCCTCCCAAAAGACAAGGCCACATGCCATAAGCAGAACGCAAATGTAGAACCATGATATTTTCATGACTCACTCTAAAACCTTCAAAAAGACCAGTGGCAGTAGTTCTATCTAACAATGTACTTTAACACATCCAAAACGCGTAATCTAGAAAGGAAACAATGGATTACCTGATTAAGACCTCGAGAAGCTCTGAAACAAGATTTGGGTTCATTGAATGATGAAACCAAAAACCATATGTTTCTAGGTATCACATCTTGCCCATTAATTTTCATCACTCCCTCTCAATAAGTATTTTTATGAAATCTAGTTCTATATTTTAGTTCCTTTTTTCTGTGGAAAGAAGAAAAAAGGAGGAATATATCACCTAACAAAATATAAGAATGAAACAGAAATTGTGAAACAAGCAAAGCCTTCCAGTCTTGCTAGATATAAATTGGGAAGCATTTTAAGCCTCAGAAGAAACAAAGGAATGCTTTTGTCTCCAAGAAAAGGTGGCGTTCCTAGAGTCCCTTTCAATCCACTAGCACCATTTCATGCAACCAACATCACACATTGAATAGTCTCCTGGCTCCCTTTATGTCATCACAATCAAACCTCATACTTAGGAGAAAGAGAGACTCTGAGGACAAACCAACACACATTTTCCTCACAAATGAACAATAAAAGTTGAATATGGATTTTATAACTACCGCACACAAAACACAACAGTCGAGTTCTAAAAAAAACAGTTAAAAAAAAAATTTGCAACCCATTACAAACCTTTATGGCTTCTGTTTCCTTCCAGACATTTCCTGCTATACCTAAAACAATAACAACAACCAGTTGGAACACAAATATTGCTCCAGTCAACTTGTCAATCATTGCATCCACAGCAGTAAGTTTTGGTTCAGGTACACCTCTACTCATTCCTAGCTTTGTTTCGTTTCCTGGAAATACATCATGTAAATTTTCAATGCTCAGGCAATTGAAGAGATGGCATAAAACAGCTACAGTCAAAATAGAGAAAAAGGAAAAAGTTGGACAGCAAAAAGAATTGAGAAGAAAAAGGAATTCATTCTGGAAGAAAAAAATAGTAACGACACAATAAGTACAATGGAATCTATGAAATGACCATGCCTCAACAACTCATTTCAACCCCATCCAACCTACCATGTCGTCAAGGATATTGTTATGTCATTTTTGGAGCTTTCTCAATCTTGGGAATCATGAGCCAAGAAAGAAATGCTCTAGCTAAATCACTGTAGGTCTTTTAATGATAGCATCCTTTTCACTAGCCCACTAAAGAGGTTCTAAAATTTAATCCTTTTGACCCAAGCACCATTACCCACAACTATACCTGTGTATAGGCTGGGCCAGGCTAGGTTCGAGGCTGGCTTATAGGGATATTAAGGAATAAATTTTGGCCCAGGCCTAACAAAGGGCCAGGCCAGCTTTTAAAGGTGGACCTAAAGCCCAGGATGATCCCAAAAAATTTTCAGGATGGGCAAAGAAGGTGGGGCACTCAGACCAAGCACAGTTCTGCCCAGAATAAAGCAACAAGCTCCAGAAAAGCACCCTTCATATTGAATTTGACAAGCGCAATCCATAATATTCTTGTATTTCTTTGAAATGACACTCCTATAGCTCCTTCCCATGTCTAACTCTAGCGACAATAATGAAATTGTTATAAAGAACTTTCTCTTTTATAAACCTCCACAATCACTAGCATAACGGCTTAACTAACTCCTGTGACTGTTTATTCTATGTGGCTGCATAGATAACTCCGACCCCAATGCAAGGTATATAAAACCATCATTGTAGCTGTTGATATACAAATTTAACATGGTCTAATCAAAGCTCTTTCCTATGAAAATTGACTTTTAGAATGTTGGCATAATCAATAAGGGGCTTTTCAGTGCTCAAGAGAAGAAAAGTTGTAGCAAGTATAAAGTAATTGAAGCGCTTGTATATGAGATGTGCCTTTCTGCCTTATCTGTAGCGGCATCCAGTGTTGGTTAAAGCAAGTAGTAAATTGTCAGACTAAATTTCCTTCCGGAATAAAAATGTTGTATTACAAAGACAAAAAATCTACAGGAAAAGGGAAGTCAGGGAAAGAAGTATCCCCAGTCAGATCCAAGAAAAATGTATTCCCTGGTCAGATATCTTCCCAAAAGAAAATAAGAGGCCCATCTTGAACTTTAAATTTAGGAAAAGGAAGAATTGAGGACTTGTCTGGAAAACTATAAACCCCAGAGTTGGCATCCATTCTAGCGAAGGCCAAATTTGCTCCTAAACAATCTGTGCCACAGCAAATAAGGCTCCTCGAGAATATCCACAACTAGTTCCCAGCAAGGGCAATGTTTTCGATGCTAAATCTTCAAGCTTCAGAGCCCAATAAAACTCAGGCCTAGAAACAACTTTCCTTCTAACAAATTTTTTTTTTTTTTTGTCTGGCATACACGAAAAATACACACATAACCTATATACTTAATTAGGTCTAATTTAGTAAAAAGAAGAACAACCTACGATTAAGCTGAATACTAGAGAGATTGTCTCTGTATATGGCAGAAATGAAAGGTTGGACAAGAGTAGAGCCTTTCGTTCTCCATCTTCATTTTCCAATATGATTATTATAATTACAAGTCATGCCATTTCCCTTTTTGTGGAATCTATTCAAGATTACAAGTTTGAAATATTTTAAAAAAAGTGCAAAATTGCCCCTTGAACTATTGGTCAAATACAAATTGGTCCCTAAACTATTTTTTAGGCAAAGGCCTTCACTCAATTATAGAAAGGTGCAAAATTACCCGTTCGTTCCATGCTTTGTTAGCTTTTGCTGTTAAAATAATATAAAGAAATTACAATTTAATTTTTTATATAAACACATTAAAGATATATTCGCTAGAAGAAGATGAAAATGGAGAGGGGAAAAAAAAAAGACGAAAAGAAGGCAACTTTCTTTGGCGGGAAGAGAGGATTACAGAGTGAATGAAAAAGGCGGTGGAGAAATCCTCTCCAAATCAACCATACACACTCGCACCAACTCCACCACTCTCTCCTCCTCTGCTATTGCCACCTCACCCGCTATCGACATCTCGTCGACCTCTGCCATACGATAAGAATCAGGACGGTTACATTTCTTTCTATTTGAAATGGTTCTCCAATATCCTCAAACACCCACATCCATGAAACACGCCATCGAAATTTGGTATTTTCACTCTCCTTTTTGTCGAATATGGTGCTAAAGGGGCTTTAGGGCTTCATGACAATTGATTTTTTGATTTGCTGTTTACTGAATTCAATCTGGGTTTGGTGTTAAATTAGGAATCTTGATGTTGGAATTTTGGTGTTTTATGAGTCTTTATGATGTAATTTCCTCTCTCTCTCTCTCTCTCTCTCTCTCTTCCATTCAATTTCTAGGGTTTATGCACATCTCTCCCTGTCCCCAATTTCCCAAATGGCAAGTTTTTCCTGAAGAGCGGTTCTCTTTCTCAAACATTGATTTCTTCAAAGAATTCTTTTTCAAATTTCTTAAGACTCAAGCACAAAATTGAAAACACATGGAGAAGGAGAGCGGGGGAGAAGATGGGAGGAGTGTATCCTGAAGCTTTAAAATGGGCGATCCCCATTCGTTTTGCAAAAGCTGGGATTCTGCTTTTCTTGCTCAAGTCATTCACAAATCACAGCCTTAAATCTGCCATAGGCAACAATGTCAAGATGAAAATTTCCATCATCATCATCATCTTCTCAGTTTCTTAAAGTCTAAGTATCCAAATCCAGCAAAATTAGTATGTGAACAATTACAATTGTCATATACATACACAGAGGCAGTCTCAGTTGTGAATTCAAGTGTTAAAGGAGATGGTTTTGGTCCAAGACATTACAGGTGGCTATTTGAATGCGTGGATTTTGGCATAACGCTTCTTTGATCTTGTTCTCTTTGCTTTTAATTCTCTTTTTTGCATTTCAGTCTAGGAAGAGCTTCTTAAAGCTCTCTCATGGCCGATCTCATATCATCCATTCCTATTACCTCTTTCTCTGGTTTGTCGGTTTGCTTAACCTCTTCAGGTATATATCTCTCTATCTCCCTCTCTTTGAGATTAGGCTTTGGATTTTGAACAAAACTTTTTGATTAAGGCATGGATAAACATTTTTATTTTCTTCAAATTGAAAGCAGAGAGAAAGAGAGCAGAAAGACAAAATTACAGTAAATTTTTAATTGACTAACTTCTATTGTTCTCAAATTCTCTCTCTCTCTCTCTCTCTCTCTCGCTCTCTCTCTCTCTCTCCCTCCCTCTCTCTCTTGCTCTCCCTCCCTCCCTCCCTCCCTCCCTCCCTCCCTCCCTCCCTCAAATCTTGGCAAGTTTGTGGGTCAAAGATTATAGAAATTAATAATAACAACAATAATAATATATAAACACATTCCATGGGGACCTGCCCGTGCTACATTAGATCAGGCTCAGGCTAGCATTCTTTTACATTTTAAAACTTTGGCCAGCCTGGCCCAACCCAAAAATTTTAGGATCAGGCCGGGCTTTAGATTCCCATATGAAAGCCTGGGCTGGAAATTAGCTAGGAAAGCTCATAAAAATTGGGCCAACCTGGCCCAACCCAAAAATTTTTTTGGGCCAGGCCAGGGTCGTAAGTTCCCATTTATAGGTTGGGCCCTGAAATTAACTAGGAAAGTTAGGCCCAGCCCATGCTCGCCCTCTATTAGGGCCAGGATCGAGCTAATTTCTAGTCCCATCTTTTGGGCTGAGCTAGCCCCAAACTTTATTCCTTGCTACCCCTGTACACCCAGCCCAAACGCAGCCCAGACCGGCAGAGCCATTCTCAGGTCTAATTGTGTGCAATATTAACATCATTAACTAAACTCATGTGTTATCATCAGGTAATTTCCAGTTTAGCGAAGTTGTCATCCAGCCAATTATTTAGGCCAACAATTGGCCAGACAGCTTTTTATTCCAGACAAATATGACACTTGAACTCATTGAATTCATGTCAGCTTGCCTCACCTCAAGCCTCTAAAGACTACAAACTATTCCCCCTTCCACCTACTTTTGATGACCTTATACATGACCTTGCAAATAAATTTCCAATTCACATGATTTAGCCTTGTAGGCCTTGTCAATATCCAACTCATGAATAGAGACCCCCTCCCTGTGTTATGTCTCCTAGCTGTTAATCTTAATAATTTAATTACTCAAGTTACAACTGTTTTCATGTGAAACAACTGGTGTGGAGGTTTGTCAGAAATTATTTATAAAGTATTCTTCAGTCATTCTTTTTCTTGTCTTCAAATATCTTATCATGTTCTTTGGATTGATAATCTTCTTGCAAGTGCTTTAATTAGTATGTGTCTTGTTATTTCTCAGCCCACACAACTTGCGCAGCCCAGCCAATCTAGTGAACAGAACCTATCTAACCAATAGGGGCATGCCATGATAAACCTGATCAAGAAAAACTACGACAAAATTCATACAGCACTTACATAACCTGACACAACATGATCCTCACATTCTAAATTACAATCTAGTGCATGTAAATATCTTACATTCAAGGATGTTTAAAATGGGACAAAACACTTTGTCAACCTCTTTGGATAAGTTGAAGCAGACAAAGGGCCCATTCTCGCATCCAATGTCCAGAGCTTGAACACCAACCCAAGCCCCCCCCAAAAAAAAATGTATATAAAAGCCATTGTCCCTCCAGTGAAACAAACAGATAAAATGCAAAAATAAACAATAGAAAATCAGTGGGACTCCACATGCCACATCCTAGCAAGAAGAAGCGCTCTAAAGAATGGACCCCAAAAGAGTATCTAAAACAATAAATAGACAAAGCTTCTACAGTTTTGCAAAATTGAAATTAGAGGTGACCTTAAGAACTAAAACTATGCTTTTGTACCTGTATATACAGCAACACCACAAGCCCACTGGGTGTTCCGCAAGTAGCAAGATTGAAGAAGTGTATTTTTTATAGTCAAGGGGCATATATCATTGTCAATAAATGGAGGAAACAAGCGCAGATTTGCATCAAATCTCCTTATATCCTTATCCGGAGGTGGACATTCAATAACACCCTGTCAAGGAAGATATCAATCAGAATGTCACTCCAAGATGTAAATCAAGTACAATCAAATTAATCATCAAAGATAGAGACGAATAATATTTGCCTTAATTTTGTGTAACAGTTCAAAATCTATCCCCACGCAAGCAGCAGGAATAACTCTTGTCTTGAGATCAGTTTCACCATCTAAGGCAGCTGTCTGCAAAATATATTCTATGTTAACACCAATAAAAGAAGATAATCTATCTCAACAACAAAGTAGTCAATCAGTTGCAGAATTTTCACAGTAATATAGCCCACAAGCTACTTTTTATGCAGCAAGGCCTGTTTAGTGTGTAGTCCACCTAGCTTAAAAATAAATCAGATGTCATCACTATTTCTTAGTGAAATTAAAATTTGACAAGCATATTTAACATGAAATACAATTTATGATCTCTGAATTTTCAAAGCTATCAAACTTTATGAAATAATTAAATGTGCAGTATCTTATAAGGGTGTCGCTTGTCCTTTATGTAATATATGTTGATTAAATTTAATGGGCCCTGGTTTTATATTATATATAATAATAATATAATGATATAAATAAAAAGATTCACTGTTTAAAATTTTATAATTCATTTACTCCTGCAGCAACTTGTGCACGTCTTGAAGTGGCAATTTGTACTGATAGAAAAATAATTCTTTACTCACCTCAACATAACAAAGACCCTGGGGATCAGATGTACCAAGCAAAACAAGATCACAAGGTACTTCATCATTCTCACGAAGCCACACAAGATTGCCAACAAGAATATCCTGTGCTTGAATCTGTGTGGAGACATTACCAGCACAATAGGAACAGTGTTAAAGAGAACCTTTGAATTAAATTGTCAATATAAAGCAACTTAATCATTAAAAAATAAATAAAACGCGTCTGAGAGACAATTACAAATTACAGCGTAGATAATGAGGCTTAAAAAAGGAATGAGACAAGAGAGACATGAAAGAAAGATGAATTACATGACACTCAAAAAGAGGCAAAGCTCTATTGCTTTTAAAATCTTCCAAGAAACCCCTCAAAAAACCTCCTCAGGTAAAGACCACAAAGAAACTATGAAGACAAACTCATCAAATAACAAAGACATAAAAATTGACCCTTAAAAAAGAAAACAAGCATTCTTTTCCAACTAAGTGCACCACAACAACGGCATCCTACCATAGGTTCCCAAAATCTAAGCATCTTTACTTGAAGAAAAATCAATGAGATTAATGCCTAGGAAATCCTCAACATGCTTTAGGCAAACCAAGCTATATTTACAAACAAATATTCATAAAACCCTAAATAGGGACCAATGGTGATGTGAACCGTCCCATGATTCACTGCTTTGATGACACATATCATACATGTAAGGAACAAGGCCCTGTTCAGTCTCATCATCTCCAATAAATCATTCATATCAACCCATATTAATCACATCATATTGGACTTCTTACCTAACATCAACACTTTTTCAACTAACAACATTGTTATAAAATCCTTGTACAACCTTAAACAACTCAGAGCTCAAAATTTCCTGGTAACCGTGGGAAGAAGTCATGGTTAAACCATCTGCACCTATAGCCTAAACCCTCTGTTACGAATATCAAACTTGAAATCTCCTTTTAATCAGCCGATCTTTTAATCCTAACTCTCACAGGAATCATACTCCAATCTAGCCATCAAGCAATGGAGTGAAGTGATAGATGGAACGGTTACGAGTGGTTTCTGAATATCATCTTCACCGTAAACATATATAATTAGCAGAATACAAAAATGAATAGCAACATGGGTAGTTTCATACAGAATATTTATTTTTCTGATTAAGAAAATCAAAACCAATATGGATAAAAGTCACTAAATGAGTATGAGATGCAAATTGTTTCGAGACAATTGTCCCCAATGGATCAATTTCGGCCTTTGGCTACAAGATTTTTAGGCCATTTGGTTGCTTTGGCACAAGTTGACATCCAAAATTCTTCAATTTTTCAAAATAAACTTCCATGATTTAAGAACGTATCCACGTCTATAATAACAAAGAGAACATTCTTAGGAGCTACCAAATTGATTGAGTGTTACTCAAGTCTTTTTTGGGATTGAAAGTAGAAACCAGCACAATAGCTATACAAGATAGTATCAAGTCTTTAATAAATTGATTGAATTACATAATTTTTTGTGCAGTTGTTGGAGAGATTTCTCAGCCATATCTATTCTACAATATTATAATAGAGCATCAAAATTAAAGTCTTATCTGATGAAAAACAACAGAGGATTTTAACATGGAAAGTGAGATTGTGAAAATGTAAGTGAATGCGCCGGAAATATGTCCTACATAATAATGTCAAGCAGGCTCATATGCCCAAAAAAAAAATGCCCAAACCAACATTATCCTAACTCATGATTTTATTTACAGGAAATACACTTTAAATGAAGCAATGGATAATAATTTTGTAAGGGATAATGATGAGGCAAGAAAGAATCCATACATGTTTTTTGATGCCATGCCTCACAACCCATACTTCTTTCTCATTTGCTTTCTTGTCCGAAAGATATCTATTGTAATCATCCCATGCCTCTTTTGTTGCTGAGACTGCAAATATAAAAATCAGAGGACCCCATGTGCTTGCAGGATTGACTGGAGTGATAAGTGACCAAAGTTGAAGGCAAGCAATCAACAAAAAATATTGGTTCATAAACCGACTGAAAGCAGAATAGAAAAAATAATTAGTGAATATAAAAGAAGTTCAAGCTTAAGAAGATTTTAAACACAAAAGAAGAGCTTGGTAAGAGCATATCCAGTGAAATGTCTAGTCAACATAGAAAAATCTAAGAAAAGTTTATTACAATGTAATCAAAACAGGTAATTAACTAATATTCAGTTATACTCTATAACACAAGCAATAATGATAAATAATGAGCTAAACCTTATATATACTATGAAGTTACAGAAAAAGAAAAGTTAGGTATACAGTAGAGCACATCTAGTCATTAAAGGGTGACAACCAAGCAATCAGAAGTGCTCACAGTGCTATTTCATAACCTAGGAAATTGAGAGAGAGAGAGAGAGAGAGAGAGAGCTCCAACTACTGCAGACAACTTTCACCAGAAATTTTCCTTTCATGTGTAGAGATATTAAAGTTTGGAGTTTTACATTGAAAAATCAACAAAAATTAAAAGGGTGTGTTAATTACAATGCAATCAAAATCAAGGTCAGTCCAAGAATCACCTGAATTGTTCCCATAAGTTCTTTGGAAGAAAGTTAACTATGGTATACTTCCTATTTGATATCCGATTATCGCAATACAGATCTTTTGATGAATCGTCATCATTGATATACACATAACGCTTCATTGTAAGCTCAATGGCATGCTATTGAGTTTTCCCCTATAGACAAACAAAAAAATCACTCAACCCCATCAGAAGGCCCACTATGAAAATTGATAGCTAATGAGCTTCAGATCCTGCAAGAGAAGAAATTCAACAATTAGATTTTGGAGACAAGTGCACGACCCCAATCAAAATTTTAAAATATATGGAAGCATGTTCAAGATTATACTATTTGAAACAAATGCCTACAAATGTGTGTTTTTGTGTATTCACGGCAGCATTACTTTGACAAAACAATCAAGGCACAAGCCACAAACTGAATCAATCGCCTAAAGACCATCTTACAAACCTCAATCCCTTCTCATGGCCACAAAAAGCATCTGTAGCCTGCTGTTCATTGACTAACTACTGAAACAGTGAAATTTAAGATAAAATTGGAAAATGAGCTTTCAATACTCACACAGGTTATGTTTGTCTCAATATTGACATCCTATACATTCTGTTGAAAAACATATTTGCTCTTAATAAATTTATCCCACAGGAAAATAGCATTAACCACTTTCCCATGAGAACAATATTTCTCCACATCACGTTACCAACATCCCGTCATCAAAATTAGGTTCACAAGCCACTTCCAAATGGAATAGATTATGTTTATTTTCATTGTTTAGTCCACAGCATAAGGACTTTCTCATAATTTGTCCAATCTGATATGCAATTGTCACAGCAACAACCAGACACTGGCATATCATAGATTATCGAGAATTGAACAATGAGATATGTCCTCTTAAATTAAAGGACAAACCGTTCTAGCCACAAAAGCTTTCAAAGATTTTTTATTACTGCTAGATCCCAAAAAGTAGCTTACACAGGATTAGCCCCTAAAGCATGACTATGTAAGGAGAACATTGAGGCTAATATCTCTTCCTTTGTTACCACATAAGAATTAAGGACAACAACATGGATTAGGACAAAGTGGATAACTACTTTAGGGTGTGTTACAACCATAACAGTCCAACCAAATTTTGTAATAAGATTAACAATGCTATTATGGGTGGAATGTTATAGATGAATGGATGAAACAAAAACACAATGTTTGATAGTGGGTGCCAATAGATTAAGATATTCGTTCACATATCGAAAGAAAGAAAATGATAGCATATAGAATAAAGTGCAACAAGAACTAGTGAAGCATCATATGTTAACTTTAAATTTGACTGTAAATGTAGCATTATATAGAGTTGAATGAAGAAATCAGATTAATATAACCAAACCCACTAGTTTGGTCCATAATAGCAGTTGGATTACACCGTTATGTGTGTTTGGGCTTCAATAGAGTGGGATTTTCATTTGTTTCCATTGATAAAATTTGAATTTTAAACATATTCCGGAACAAATAACAATTGGGGGTTTGTGTGGAGGGGTTGAGACCTGTATCAAATTAAACAGCAAACAAGAATTGGCATGATACATCCCAAACTGAAAACATTTCAAGAAAAATAAGCAGTTGAAACTCCTAGGATATAGATTGTAAAGAAAAAATTCATGTGTTGAAGCAACAAGACACCTGAGTTCACAATAAAAACCTAAGAAACTAAATTCAGTGGCAATGGTAACTTGGAAATTGGGAAAACAGTGAAAACCTAAGAATGAAATTAAATGTTATGGGAGACAGAGAGAGAGAGAGGATTTCAAGGTCAATTATATTAGTAATGGTGTCATTAAAAAAACGGTAATCAGAGATAGAAGGAGACAAGAATTGAATTAGAGTTCGAGCTATTCGAATCAAAAAAGTAATCATACATCAACAATTATAATTCAATTAGAGAGACAGAGACAGAGAGAGAGAGAGAGAGAGAGAGAGAGAGAGAGAACCGTACAGCTTGGAGTGTCTGTTTGGGTGGTCGTCGACCACCTTCGGATCGTCAACAGTAAGGATCTCGTCGTTTCTTTTTGAGGGTCTTAGTTTTGGGAATTGAATTTTTCAATTTTGACTTGTGCGAAGGAAGGCAAAACCACTTCCTGCCTTCTCGGCCAGGTCCAGAGTCGGATCATTTGTACTCGCTCCACCTGGATCTCAGCCGGCCGGGTCGCCGACCGGGGGACTTTGAAGTTTAGTTCCCCTAATAACAAAAAAAAATGACTATTAAATTTTTAATAATTTTAAATTGATCAAAATAATTTTGAAATCAAGTAATATATTTAAAAAAATATATTTAAATAGAATTTTATGAAATTTGATCTATTTTATTTATGATTTACTTGATTTACATATCTTACTTTTAGAATATATTTAAGATAATTAAAAATAACAAAAATCCTCTTCGTCAGAAGAAAAGAAAAATCAGAATCTAAACTTTATATATAATAGAAATACACGAATATGTTATAATATAAAAATAAGTAATAAAATAATAATTATAAATAATCCTACATAATTTGACATAATTTTAAATTGTCTCATGTAGTTTTAAAATTATCCATTTGTCTCTCAAGATTGACGCTTTTGACAAATTGTCTCCACTGTTAGCAAGTTGCTTATCGTGATTTTTTCCATGATATCTTCGATTAAGAAAAATCCACGTATAAATTTTTAAAAATATAATCTACATAAAATTTTATCATAACTCCACTTCTAGATCATGTTCAGTCAACAAAACAAATTCTAAAAGAAGTGTGAATATTAATATAAAAAGCAAATTGTATGGTTGTTCTAGGCACCTTGAAATGTGAATTTGTTGCTAAAAAATAAGACCCCTTGTGAATTTCAGAGAGAAAAATTAATAGAACTGTGAGAGAAGGAAAATAGTGAGAATATATGAATTTATTTTTATTTGTGTCTTTTCTTCTTAGAAAACAAACAAACAATCTGACCTGTAAACTTTTGCTTAATGCTTCCGATGTGGGTTTAGCATGTGGAAAATTTCAATTATCAGAATCTACCATTGCCATCACCTTTCCTCCGGTCTATTATAGGAATTCACCCTTACCATCACTCATCTCACTCAACCTCTCAAAAAAAAACTGTTAAATTAATTTTGATTTTTGATTTGATAATCAATCAGAAAATTATTTTGATATGGAATGAAAAAAAGAATTATGGATAACTTGTTTGAGAGAATCAAGAGAGAGAACGGAGAGGGGGAGAGAGAGAGGTATTGAAAAATTTTCCAAAAATACTGTTATAGATACCCATTTACTAACATTTGCTCATCTTTTGGTAGCATTTTCCAGCATTTTTCTAGAAATGTTGCTAAAAGTTGCAAAAATTTTTTCCTTTCTTTCTTTCTCTCTCTCCCTTCTTTCTCTCTCGATTCTCGTCGACAATCTCTTTTGTTCGTTTCATATCAAATTAGTTTTCTAATTGAATATTAGATAAAAAACAAGAATTGAAAAAAAGATAATGATGATGATATCAATAAAGTTTATCAACAATAATGGAGTGGTGACATTGATAGATTTTCAATGCACCAGTAGTGATGATGAGTGAATCAAGAAAATTTAAGGTTGATGATGGATGGATTGCTAGCCATCTAACCTCTATTCCCAACCATCAGTGATTGTAGAAGTCTCATAACCTCCATGGGCTCTTGTTCAGCTATCCACACCTTCAGAGAGGGGAGCAAATGTATTGGCGAATCTTGCATATTCTTATTTGCCTAGGTTGAGAGTCCTTTCTTCCCCTCCTACCTTCGTCCCCTTTTACATGCAAACATGCCGGGTATTCCCATGCTGAGAGCTTAGTTAGCTTCAGCCTTGGCCCAGTGTGTTGTTTTGATATTTGTAGAGAGAGAGAGAGAGAGATATGTGGATTTTAAAAAAATTATGTACAGACATGGATTTTCCACGCTAATATGTAATGAATAGCCTGGAAAAACAAGGACAACTACTACGCATATGTGTCATTGTTGCAATAATATAGTTTCAAAATATAAATTAATATATCAGATTTCCTAAAAATACTTGAGATATATTATTCGAAAATTAAAAGAGTACGAAGTATGAATAATATTTTGAATAAGTCTAAAACATGAGTGGTTTGCATGTTTAAAGTTTGACTACCTGTTCCAATTGCCTCTAATCATCTCTAGGGATATAGATGCTAACAATAGGCTTTTTGCTCTCATGTTTCGTAGAATTTGAAAATGTGACAAAGAAGAGATTACCTAATGAAAATTAAGCAATTGATAAAAAAATGATGTAGATTGAAAATTATTTTGATATAATCATGTAGATAATAGACATAAACATAGACAATTATTAAAAATAAATCTATTAACTCCAATGACTATAGTCGATCTCTAATGTAGGATATCAATACGCAATCAGACTGCAGATCCTCTTGGACCCGACAAGCTGCAAGTTAACTTAGACACAATTAAATAACTCTATGAATATGATATAAATTGATTCGATTGATATATAGCATAAGTTAAATGCATAATAGAATATATCAGATGTCTCTATTTCGAAATATATAGTATAAGCATAATATATTATCAAAATATTATAATAGTAGGAAGAGAGTAAGTCAGATTACATATAGGCCAAAGTAGAGCACATGCATATGCACTTCACTTACCTAATAGGGAAAAGGCACAATCATAACATTCCACAACAAACAATGTTATATCATCATCGCATCATATACACAATCAGCAATCTTGAATATCAACCAAGACAATTAGAATAACCTTCTAGGCCTACTAGAGCTAAACAAGTCAAAATAGGTTATATGGGGTGAACTCTGACTAAACGGGTCACACGGGTCAACCCCAAGGTCAAATTAGGTCAAAGTAGTCAACTCTTGTTAAAGTAGATCAACCCAAATCAAACTAGGTCAAATTAAATCATTTACGGTCCAAATGGTCATAGGATTATTGGTCTCAAAATGTCACTATGATTATGATATTTGTGATAATTAGTTGTTTATAAATGTCATATTTTATATTTTATATAACAATTATGTAATATCAAAAATATAAAAAAAAAAAGAGGAGAGAAGAAAAATCAAAACTCACTCCCCTATTTTTATTATTTTACTGTCTCTCTCTCTCTTCCTCTCCCATTTTCTCCTATTCTTATCACCCAAAACCCCATCCCCTCTCCGATTCTCTCCCTCTCGGCTCTCTCTCTCTCTCTCTCCCTCTCTCCCTCTCTCTTTGTTGTCTTCAAGAGTAACTAAATTCAAGCAAAAACCTACATATTGAGATTTCTAAAACTCCTAACAAAACTCATTGAGGTTAGGTCTAGTGAAAGAAGTGAGTTTTTTAGAGAGAGAAAAACTTAGAATTTTGGTATAATCCAACACGGGATACAATAGGTAGTTCCAATAGAAGTAATTTTTCTTTTTTAACTTATAATTGAATTGTTATTATATGAAATTGCAATTTATGTTAAAATTTGGGATTTTGTAAAGAGAGAAAATTTTAGATATTTGAGAATGAAATCGATGACCCCATTTAAAGTAATTTTCTCCTCTTAACTAGATTTGAATTATTTTGTTATGTCTTTGAGTTATTTTGTTGAGATCTAAAAGATTAAGTTTGGGGGTTTAGATCTAAAGTTTGTATAATGATAAAATTGATAAAAATGTTTAATGGAAAATTATTTCCCTAAATTTATAATATTTATTAGAAAGATTTAAACATAAATTTAATAATGTTGGAATCCAAGATTAGGAAAATTTAGAGAAAAAATCAACTAACCCCAAATTCGATTTATGATTAACGGTAAAATATTGTTTATTGACTCAAACTGAGACAATTGAAATGTTGGTTATTGATGCCCATTATAGGCATTTGGGTAATTAAGGAATGGGGTAACTCCCATCCTTAATTACCATTAACCAATATTTTGGTAACCCCCCAATTAAGTGATATGGGTCTTACCTTCCTTCTGGGAGAGGAAACTATGGAGGAAACTCTCCTTCTCCTACCTTGTGTGTAGAGAGAAGCCATGGGAGGCAACTATGGAGGCTAGGGTTTCACATATTCTCTAGAGAGAGAATAGAGAGAGGAATGGAGATTTTCGCGTAGGAAAATCTCCCATCGTCAGAACCGGACATGAGGATTGCGGCGTTGTGATGCTGTGGTGGTGATTCGACTAACCTCGTGATCACCATCCGACCGTGCGATCCGTTTGAGGGACATCGCGACACGGTGGATTTTGGAAACCGCCCAATAGAGGTATTTATCCCGAAAATTCCGATCTATTTAATTCACGCTTCCGCATGTGCGATTAAATCCAACATTGGTATCAGAGCAATCGTTGGATTTAATTTAATAATTTTCGGAATTATTTTTGGGATTTTAAAATTTTGGTATCCGGATCACAGATGAGTTTCGTGAATCCGAGAACACTGCAAGAATACCCATGACCCAGGGATTATAAACATAGTTTTTATTTAATTTTCGGAGAATGTTTGGGCCATGAAAAGTCTGGTCGAAGTTTGCGACCCTACGGACATAAAACCCTAGATCTATGGCTTTAGAGGGCGGATCGATGCATGAAAATGATATAAATGAGTTCCTTGCATCTAGATCTATGGTTTTATATATTTTATTGTGTGATTTGGGTGCCGGAAACTGGGATTTCCGAATGGCCGCGGAGGGCCGCGACTGGGGTGGTTGAATCCCACCATTTTTTGGGCTTGAATCCTCCTAAAATCGAGTGTAGGATGTTTGGAGGATGCCCACAAATTTTTCCCAGTTGAAAAATGCAAGAAAAAACAGCCGGATTTGTATTTTTCAGAAAACGGGTCGAAAAACCCATTGCAGGACCCGTCGGGCGAAGAAGACCCGGCCCAGACCCGCGGGCGCGTGACACTCACGCGCCAGGAGGAGCGTCAGCTAGGCGCGTGGAGTTCACGCGCCACACAGGCGCGTGGAGCGGGGGAGGCAGCGGATCGGGTCGGACCCTGACCCGGACCGACCCGCAACCGACCCGACCGGGTCGGACCGGACCGTTGACCGGGTCGGACCGAACCCGTTGACCAGATCAGACGGGTCAACCCTGACCCGTTGACCAACCCGGTCAAACCCGGCTCAACACGGCTCAGCGCGTGAGCCGCGCGCCGCGACTGGGCGCGCGTGAGCCGAGCCGCCCCAGGCGCGTGGAGGCGCGTCTGAGCCGCGCCGCGCGTCTGGCGCGTGAGCCAGACTGCCGCCAGCGCGTGGAGGCGCGTGGCAGCGCATGGAGGCTCACCGCCGGCGCATAGAGGCGCGCGGCGGCGCGTGGATCGCACCGCCGGCGAGCGGCGGCGCGCGTGGGCCCCGGGCGGCGCGTGAAGTCGATAAAAAATTGAATTTTTTCAATTTTTTTGGGGGTCCTATATCCATAAAAGTGATTTTTTGTGTGCCGAATCACAATCCAAATGGTAAGATGCGATTCCGAGTTGTGGTGTATGGTGTCCGTTGACTCATACGCTCGCTTTGGGGTCGTACTCAAGTCATTTTGGTCTTGATGATTTGTAGGGCGTACAAAAATGTGATAATAAGCATTTCCAAGTCACAAATGTTTCTCTTAATACGTTGAGAACTGTCGTATTAAATTTTTGCAAGGAGAGCAAACTGAATGATGTGATCTACGCGATTTTATCAGAAGATTCAGTTTATTCTCGAGATGCAAAATTTAACTGGAATCTGAGTCACGAGATGATGGGCCTCAGGGTGGGCACCGCGTCTCAGAATATACGAGATAAAGAGATTTATCGCGTATGATATAAAAGATTTGCCAAGTTAGGGCAATGCTTACAGTGGCATACACGATAACTTAATCTCGTTTTTCGAGTCATATTCTATGGACATGTCGGTTCGACTCGTCCCATAAGAGCATAGTGTTGCTCTCTTCGGCTCATATGTGAGGATGCAGAAGAAAATGGTTAATCATACAATGAAGCAAATGGCGAGTATGATCACCGAGTTAATATATACGGACGAGTAAATTTCGGATGGAATTTAGGTTCTGGATGTGATCCAGTTTTTACCTGATTCATGGGAAACCGTGAAATCCTATTTCACATTTGACGAAAGTATTCGTACTTTCGTTGACGTGAGTACATATTGTGATCTCGATGAGGAGCACCTAGAGGCGAGTAGGCCACACTCGAGTCATGCTTATTCAGAGGAGTCAAGTAAGGACTTCCCCGGCGCTAAGCCTAGCGAACGAGACTCGAGATCTGGGTAATAAAAATCATCCGACAAAACCGACAACGAGGTACAAGAACGCAAGAAGAAGGAATTTGATTAGACCAATGTAAATTACTACGTTTGAGGTAGATTTGGTCATTTCGCTCGTGAGTGTGACGAGCAGAAATAAATCTTCTTCTTGTTTACGTGGTGTGAGATTTTTCTCATTCACTAAAATACTCGCTGATTTCTCTCCTTTGAAATCAGGAGCAACCGACCACGTAACTCGAGACAGGAGTGCGTAGATATAGTTCCGTCAGGTAAATCCTTAAGCTTGGAGGATTTACGTAAAGGACAAAGCATTTGTCGTTGTCAGAGGGAACGACACTTGCTATGACGTCCTCAATGTTGTAGGCATTCGACGGATCTACAATTTAGTACCTTGTCTAAAATTGACTACGATATGTGTGAAATCATTCCATTGTTTTTAATACGATAATTTTCTAAATAATTCTGGTTTTAATCCATGATGAAATGTATGCATTGGGTATTACTCTTTCTAATGGTTTTTTAGTAGTTCTACTATTGACTTTACATCTGATTGCGTAGATGATGATGTAAATGAATGACATAGTAGACTTAGACACATGGGGTAAGAGATGATGAATCGGTTAGTAGCGAGAGGTTTCTTGGACCCGCTAACCAGATTCGAGTTACCCGTATGTGAGTTTTGTATAGTCGGCAAAATGACGAGAAAACCATTTGGCAATGCAATGAGAGCTGGGAGCCGGAAATGGAGTTGTGTAAAAATATGATGCTTATAGACGCTTACGTGCGTTTCGGTTCATCTATCTGATCTCGCATCAGTCTGAGGCATTAAACTGCTTCAGGAGGTTCATAAGCGAGATTGAGAGTCAATTAGACTCTTGGAACCGAGCGAGAACGCAAGTATTCGTCTAAACTACACACGGTGACTAGTAGTCAGTTCCCCATTTGAGCTTTGGACAGGGAGGCAGCCTGACCTTAGCCACTTGATGTTATGGGGTTGTGCCACGATTTCTCGCATTCACACGGTGAGTTAGGCCCGCGAGAAAATATGTGTTCTTAGGCGAACACGAACGGCACTATAATCGAGATTGAGTCTCGTAATACTATATTTCTTGAGAATGATTTCCCTAAGAGAGGAGAAATCAATTTGGACCCTACCCTTTATGCGATGGATGAGCCTAGTGGCTCGGGGAGCCCAGCGGCGGGATATAAGAATCCACTACGGATCTTGATCTCAGTGGGAGCGATCCATCAAGAGGTAAAGATTTTTTTCTCCTCTTAAGAGTGTCGAGAATGCGTATTTAAACATTGTTTTCTCGATTGAGAGTGAGACCCTCGTTGCGACTCTAGAGGATGATGAGAAATCTAAAATGGTCCGAGAGGCTCTCGAGAGGATGCAAAATGCCGTTTATTGAAGGCCATAAATGAAGAGAAAGAATTGATGAAAATCAACGGGGTTTAGGACCTAGTTGATTTGCCTAAGGGCGGAAAGACTATTGGGAACGAGTAGGTTCTCAAAGTCAAGATAAAGGTTAACGGATTGATGAAGAGATAAAGAACCCGTCTAGTAACCAAGGGTTACACTTAGACTAAGGGGTGGACTATCGAGGAGTCATAGTCCAATTTATCTTAATCCGTTTATCTTTCAGCGATTGTCATGAACATGTATCTAGAGTCACATCACAAGGACGTAAAGACCGCTTTCGTAGTGGAAGTCCAGATGAGGCGATCTACATGGAGCATCCCTTTGGGTTCGTTCTAGTAGATCAGGTGGATAAGGTCTATTGATACGACCTTAAGCCATCATCTATACAGCGGCGCTTGAGATTTCACGAGAAGGTGATATCTTATGGTTTTGTAATGATCGAGTAGGATCATTGCATATATATGATACGTCCCGATGACTCCTTTATGAGCATGTTCTCATAAGTAGGTGACATACTGTTGGCTGGGAACAACAGAGAGTATCCAATGACCATTGTAACATGGTTGCGAGGTTTTAGTTCATTCTCAGATTTTGGATCCATAGGGATCGCTTGAGAATGGTATTGACTCTTTAACAAGAGTTTTACATCAGGTAGATTCTTAAGCATTTCGAGAAGAGCGATGACAACCTAAAAGATACTCTAATCGCTGAAGATAAAAAGACTTGAATCTTGACATATACCCTAGAATTTATAAAGAAATAAGGGAGATAAGTAGAATCCCTTACTCTAGTGCAAAATACATTTCTAGTGTATGCGATGAGGTATACACGTGTGATATACAATTTGATGTATGCGATGAGGCATACATGACCAGACGTTTATTTAGCAGTCGATCTGGTGAATAGGTATTAATAGAATCCTGAAAGGGATCACTGTAGAGCAGTGAAAAAGGATTCCGAAATATCTCATTTGAACTGCAGAGCTCTCCATGTGTTACGGATGAGGTGATTTGCGTTTTGTGGTTGAGATTCAGATACTGACTGGGAGTAGTGATCTGAATAAACGCAAAAGGTTTTATCTTCTTAGAGTAGTAAGAAGAGAACCTGTATATCTCTATTTACGATAGAGACTGAGCTTGTAGTGTGCTCAATTGCAGTTCATGAGAATGGTTGGCTTCAGAAATTTTCTGGAAGACTTAGAGGTTGTGACAGATAGTGGGAGGTCAGTGATGATTATTGTGATAATCAGACCGACACTGTCATCAAATGAGACCCTAAGTGTAATAGTAAAGCCACATTAATACCGAAGACCACTGTGAGAGAAATTACCGAGAAGGGTATTGTGACATCTAAGTACACCTTGACATACAGCATGAGAGCTGATCTCTTCAGAAAACCCATTGTGAGAGATTCCTTTGTGAGATAAGGAATTATTGGGTTTAGTATACTTTAACATTTCTCCTTATATACTGTTTTAGATGCTTATTTTAATATATGACATGTATGCATTATTGAGTCACATATTTATTTTATGCATCATTTGTTGTCATATATTGTGATTTTGTGATAAAAGATGTGTCAGGCAGGCATGGTCGACTCTCTCACACGAGTGACCACCTCCGACTCTGAGTGAGCGGAGATGAGACGGATTCTAGTCGTAAGAGGCTTTGAGAGTAGCCCTACTAGAACATAAGTCGCTCTGATATGTGTTCAGGATGAGGTCATATGCGATATGACCGACATGGAAATACCCACATCCATGTTGCCTGTAAGTAGCCAGTTTGAGATCTCAGATATCACCTGCGATTTGTGATATTGTCTCTGAGTTGCTCTCTCTGAGATCTCTGGGTAAAGTCTTATGTGTAGACTGAGTCCCGTACCTGTACAGTGTTAGAGAAATCTGACATATGCCCTTTGAGAGATGGGGGAATAACACTGTGGCACGTGTTTCATACCACGTGTGATGAGACGACCATGGGACAGTGGGAGCTATTATTTGAGACGATAGTTTGATCTTGATCCCCGTTCCCACTGTGTGAGACCTGAGATCCATTGGGTGGGATCTCTTATGCCCTTATTACTTTCGGCTGTCTCTAGAAGTTTTGGTTCAGTGTTGCTACTTTAGTCTGTTTACCTATGGCTCGGAAGATAAATTGAGGTCTAAGGGGCAGGTCTAGGAAAGCAGCTGAATTGAGACCGATAGATTCGAGTTTGGGAAAAGGAAGGCCAATAGTCATTACATCATTGTCATGTATTCATAGGTCGACCTATTGTGTTAATCCATGTTGGGATTCAAACATAATAATGAATACATAGTCGAGCAAATTGATTGAGGATCACTTTCGATGAGGAAAGTGGCTCGATGGATGTAAATGCATTGAGTCTGGGGTATAGCGAGTTATTTTTATACTAACAGTGACTACTCGATCATCCTAACAGGTGTATCGAGAAGTCTTTGCTTGCAGGTGCACTCGCCGGTCGCACGACGCCCAATCCAGTATGAAGGTCCAGTAGGGTGATGTGATAGATCGCATGAGTTGCGATCTTGTGGTTGACGGAAGTGAAATGCCCTAATGTGCAAGTGGGAGACGTTGGTTATTGATGCCCATTATAGGCATTTGGGTAATTAAGGAATGGGGTAACTCCCATCCTTAATTACCATTAACCAATATTTTGGTAACCCCCCCAATTAAGTGATATGGGTCTTACCTTCCTTCTGGGAGAGGAAACTATGGAGGAAACTCTCCTTCTCCTAGCTTGTGTGTAGAGAGAAGCCATGGGAGGCAACTATGGAGGCTAGGGTTTCACATATTCTCTAGAGAGAGAATAGAGAGAGGGATGGAGATTTTCGCGTAGGAAAATCTCCCATCGTCAGATGATTCACCGGACATGAGGATTGCGGCGTTGTGATGCTGTGGTGGTGATTCGACTAATCTCGTGATCACCATCCGACCGTGCGATCCGTTTGAGGGACATCGCGACACGGTGGATTTTGGAGACCGCCCAATAGAGGTATTTATCCCGAAAATTCCGATCTATTTAATTCACGCTTCCGCATGTGCGATTAAATCCAACATGAAATTCTATGAGAGGTTAACTTAGTTTTGAATTGTGGATTGGTAGTATTGACCATCTCAAGAGATGAGTGAATTGTATGTTATACTTTAAATGAGTAAAATACTTTACTTAATATTTTTAAAATAAGTTTTGAAATATTTTGTATGTGTGGAATGTCGTGAATTTGATATGGTTATCAATCCAATTTGTTGTAAATGAATAATATGTTATATTTTATGCAATGTATTGAATATAACTTGATTTGAAAAATAGTTGAATTGAATTTGATATATAAAATAGATTTATGAATCTTATGAAATTGTGCATATAATTGAATTTGGGTAAGAGTCTGAATTTTTATTAAATGACTAGTCATTTTTCTCTACGATGTGACTCGATAGCGTGACGTGGTGGGATTAGTAGACTTTAAGAGGTAACCGAGCACGTGCTACACTTCTATAGTCAAATGTTATAAATAAAGTCGTGAAATAGTTGGTAGTGCTACTAATAAAATACTACATCCAAGCCAAGAATTGGGGTATTTGTTAATTTAAATTAGTAAAACCTCTTAACGGTTCCGCCCTAAGTTGTAGTAACTTTTGTTGGGAATAATGATTTTGAAAATCTTATGTATGGAAAATGTAAATATGTTCGATACATAAATTTTATCTCATCATGATAATTGAATTTAGTTAAAAATTTTGACTTTTATGATAATCATCGATATATTTGATTATGATGAAAAAGATTTTAGAAAAATTATTTGACATATTCACACCGACCTCTCATTTATTGCATAATATGTTATTTCACTCACTGAATATTATTTATACTCATTCCTATCATTTCATTCTTTTAAAGGACGTTTAGCTTGTAGATTACCCTTTGCTTTGAACTGGACTGCAGATATTTTAAGAACTTTTTTGGGTATCGGTTTCTTTTGATTATATTTTGAGGTATTTCTAGACTCTTATGAAAATATTAGTTGTAATCGTTTTTGAAAAACTATCTTAAATACTATCTTTATTGATTTTGGATTTTGAATTTCGTTTGATTTTTATACATATATTGAGACCCTATTTGATTAATTAAAAGTTTACTTAGAAATCGTTTTTGATTGAGTTAGTTTGAATCAATTGAGTAGGGACACATTTTATATTCTATGGAGTTGATTGGAATGATCGAATTAGCCTGTGCATGTATTTGAATTTGAAAGGCCGGACTGACCTTATGCATGCATGTTTTGAATAAGGATAGACTGGTTCTTTGGTTGTGTGATGAATACATGTTGGTTTATTTAGATTTGTTGAATTATTTTAAAAAATAGATGGATATCGATGAATGTCTTCCGACACTTTGATGTACAGGTTAGGCCTACGGGATAACATAACAGTTATTATGTACTTGATCTAAGAGTCAGGGTATGACAATTTTATTAGTATCAAAGATTAGACTCTTATTTTTGTAAAAGTTTGAGACATTTTCAAATATTTTCAAAAGTTTTCAATTGTTTTTAAATTATTTTTAAATTTTGGTTTTTAGAGTATTTCCAAAGAGTTTTTAAAGCGTCTCCTATATGTTCTTGCAAATTGAGTTTATTTTTAGGGGGTTAAGTATTTAGTCTTTTACCTAATTTTGCGTGCTAAGTACAGTTTTTATTTTTGTAGAACTACAATACCTCCCTGATGAAAAATGAGAAATATCAATCAGATTCATGTATCATCTCCTCAACCAGAAACCGCATCGTCTTCACATGCGCCTCTTCCATCTCTTATTCACCCGGCTTTGCCAACTGGGACTCTGGTCCTATCGTTTGCCACACTTCAGAAAGTGATGGAGTGATAGATGGCCTATGGGGTTTAAATGCAAGTTCCACCACAAGCATAGGCTCCTCTTTTTACTTTTACCGTTGCATCAAGTGCCCTGATGGCACCACCTCCTCCTTTGGTTGTTGCTTCAACTGACCGCCTTACCATCGAGTTGTTGAAGTTGATCAAAGAGATGAGACAACTTTGATGTAAAACATTTTTAGACACAAGTGACACATCAGTGGCCAAGGATTGGATTAGCCGTGTTCAAGAGACAACTATCGATATAAGGTTGAACAAAGAGTTGAAATTGATGGTGGCAGTTAGGTTGTTGGACAAAAGCGCCCGCTCTTGGTGAGAAAATGTGAAGAGTAGGTCTTCTTCTCCTCTGACTTGGGATGAATTCCATAGGGAATTCAATGAAAAGTAATATATATGCTTCTGTAGAGACCAAAAGCGGGCGGAATTTTTCAAGTTGGTGTAAGGAAATAAAATGATGACAGAAAATGAGATGGAATTTAGGGAGTTATTTACATATGTTCTAGAGTTCATTAATTCCAAAGAGTTCTTGTGTGCTAAGTTTGAAGTGGACTTTAATTTGAATACTAGGGAGAAGATGTCGGTGACCGAAGTTTACGACAATATATTACAATTGGCCTTGCAGGCCGAGAAAAATGGTGGTTGAGCAAAAAGTTATAGAAAGTCATGGCAAGAAAAGGAAATTCAAATTCATTGCAGGCTAAGTTCCCAAACTTCAAACTAAGTCCCCAAGAAGAATAGGAGCACGGGCCTATATAGTTCTCTTTTTATTTCCGAATCCATTAACTCTCTACAAGGCCAACAACCGTCTCAGTTTGGTGTTCTCACAGCTAGTGTCGCCTTCGAAAGTAAGATAACGAGGAGTAAAGACTCTTACCCAAATCGTAAGAAGTTTCATTTCGGGTTATGTAGGGAACCATGAAGATACTACTAATGTAGTAATGAATGGTATTTTCGCAACAATTGCTCAGAGAGGGGAATAAGCGGACAAAGAAGTCAATCAGGTTAGGACCAACTTAGCGGATCAATGGGTGGTCAAACTAATACCCCCACTCATTCAACAAATACTACTCCATAGATAGGGAGTGGGAGCAACATAGTAGCTATTCCTCCCTAACATTCTCAACCAAGGACTCGGATAAGAATTTATGCTATGGCAAATGAAGAAGCTCAAGTCAATCTGGATTTGGTCACAGGTATCTCTCCCTAATCTTTTCCTTGGTGATTTGAAAGTGATGATATAAGTGTCCTATGATCGTTGATGATTGAGTTAGGGATATGCCATTGAGTAGCTAACCTATAAAATTCCTTTAAATGAGTGTCACTCAATGAGTGATTACTCGGTGATGACCGAGAATCCTTTTCTAGTTGTGGTATATACATGTGATTAGTATGCTGGTAAAATTATGTTGAAAAGTGGAGATCCTTATAGTAAGAAAACATATGATGTGTTTATGATTGTGTGGTGTAATACTATGATATGGAGGGTCATTTGTAGAACTATATTTTGAAGATTAACTAATAATTATTTGATAATTTATATTAAATAGGTATGATGAAAATCTTAGATGTTGATACTCGTGTGCTTATTGATATAGGTTTTAATAATTTGTTTGTGAATACGGCGTTTGCTAAGCACGCCAATATACCCTTGAGTTCCGTTGATGAAGAATTATTGATAATCATTCCATTGGGTGAGTAATTTGTTAGGAACATGGTGTACAAGGGTTGTAATGTGATGATTGGGGAGACAACTCTTGGGGCGGACTTGATTCTATTGGAAATAAGAGACTTTGACGCTATACTAGGTTGATTTGGTTATACTTTCATCGAATTTCAGTAGATTGTTTCACTAAAGAGGTGGAGTTCCGTAGACCAGGGTGTTCTCCGCTTGTGTTTGCTAGTCAGTGATGGATTCTGCTGAGCTATGTGGTTTCAACAATGGAAGCAAAAAAACTAGTACATAAGAGATGTGAACCCTACCTTACACACAACACTGGCACCACAGTTAAGAGTCCCAACTTGAAGGGTGTTTCGGTAGTAAATGAGTTTTCGGACAAGTTGCCTGATTTGCCTCCAATCTAGGAGTTTGAATGTACCATTGATTTGGTTTTTAGTACCACATCGATCTCAATATCTCTGCATAGGATGGCACCTGTGGAGCTAAAAGAGTTGAAGGTCCAGCTCCATGAGTTATTAGACAAAGGATTTATCCGACCAACTATTTTACCTTGGGGTGCTCCAGTTTTATTCGTGAAGAAGATAGATGGTACTTTCCGATTGTGTATCGACTACTGACAATTAAATAAGGTGACCATAAAAAACAAATACCCCTTGTCAAGAATTAATAATTTGTTTGATCAACTCCAAGGGATTTCGGTGTTCTTGAAAATATATTTGGGATCAGAATATCATCAATTAAAGATAAATGATGGTGATATTCACAAGACCACGTTTAGAACACGGTATGGCCACATGAGTTTCCAATGATACCTTTTAGGTTGAAAAATGCTCCGTAGCCTTCATGGACTTAATAAATACAGTGTTCCAGTCCTATTTGATATTGTATTCATAAATGATATTTTGGCATATTCAAAAAATGATGAGGAATACTCGAAAAATTTTCGGGTTGTGTTGTAAACTTTCGGAAGAAGCAATTCTATGCCAAGTTCTCCAACTGTGAGTTTTGATTGAGAGAGATTGGCTTCTTATGGCATATAGTGTCCGGAGATGAGATCTTTGTAAAACCAAAAAAGGTAGAGGTAATTTTGAAATGAGAGCAATCAAAAAATGTCACCGAGGTGAGAAACTTCCTCGGATTGGCAAGATATTGTTGGAGATTTATAGAGGGGTTCTCCAAGATCACGACTCAATTATCTAACTTGAGTTAGAAAGGAGGAGTCAAATTTGAGTAGGATGACAAGTGCGAGAGTAGCTTCCAAAAACTTAAGCGGAGGTTGACATCCACTCCCGTCCTTGCTCTCTCCCATGACGATTATTATGTTGTCTTTAGTAATGCTAGTAGGCAAGACTTAGGATGTGTTTTGATGTAAGAAGATAGCATGATTGCTTATTCCTCTCGCCAATTAAAGAAGTATGAGTTGAATTATCCCACTTATGATTATGACGACACTACTTGTATGAGACTACATGCAAGATCTACACCGACTACAAAATTTTCAAGTACTTGCTCACCCAAAAGGAGCTAAATTTGAGGCAACGAAAGTAGTTAAAATTAATCAAAAACTATGACTTAGTGATAGAGTACCATCTAAGCAAAGCAAATATAGTTGTGGATTCTCTAAACTGCAAGTTTTCTTTTTTGACATCTCATGAGAGTTCTTATCTCTCATGCTTGGTAAGACTCCATGCACTTGGAGTTAAGTTGACCAATGATAAGCATGGTACACTTTTGGTCAAATTTGAAGTGCGACCGATCTTAGTAGACTGTATTAGAGAGCTATAAGCAACCGATGAGGAACTAAAGGGCATAGTGGAGAGGTTTACAAGGGTGAAGATGATGAATTCGATATCCGGGAGGATAACATGGTGATGTATGGGAAATGGATTTATGTTCCCAAGAATGATAATTTTCGAAGGGCCATACTTGAAGAGGAACACTTCTTAACTTATGCGATACATCCTGGGGTACCAAAATATATCAAACCATCAAGAAAACTTATTAGTGGTCAAGGTTAAAGTAGGAGATAGCTGAGTTTGCAGTTAGGTGCTATGTGTGCCAATAAATCAAAGCCGAACATCAAAAGCCAACTGACACCCTACAATCACTACCAATACTTAAGTGAAAATGGGAGCACATCACCATAATTTTGAAGTGGGATTGTCACGTACACCAAGCTAACATAATACTATATGGGTGATAGTAGATCGGCTTACCAAGTCGACGTATTCTTGCCAATTCAGAATACTTACTCTCTAAAGAGGTTGGCTAAGATGTATATGGAGGAGATTGTGAGACTCCATGGGATTCCGGTGTCGATTGTACCAATCGTGGTCCCCGATTCACGTTCCGATTTTGGCCTAAACTACAAGAGGCCTTGGGGACAAAATTGAAGTTTAGCAAGCTTTCCACCCTCAGATTGATGGACATTCAGAACACATGATTCAGACTTTGGTAGACATACTAAGAGCATGTGTGATGAACTTCCAAGGTAGCTGGGATAGACACATCTCATTAATCAAGTTCACATAAAATAATAGTTTTCAAGTTAGCATTGAGATGCCACCCTATGAGACTCTATATGGAAAAAAGTGCTGAATTTTGTTGTGTTGGGATGAGGTCAAAGAGAGGAAGATTGAAAGTGTTAAGTTAATTGAAGCAACTGTAGAGAAAGGAAAGGTGATTCAGGCAAGAGAAAAGACCGCTCAAAATAGACAAAAAAGTTATGTCGACAAAAGGAAAAGACCTTTGGAATTTGAGGTCAAAGATATGATTTTATTTTGAAGATATTACCTTGAAAGGGTGTGATCCAGTTCCAAAAGTGGAAAAAATTGAATTATCGGTACATTGGCCCTTTCACATTGAGAGGATAGAAAAGATGACATATTGACTAAAATTGCCCCCGGATTTGATGAACATCTACGATATATTCCATGTCTCAATATTAAAAACATATTTATCAGATTTTTCACATGTTTTAAAGATCCCACCAGTCGAACTAAGAGAAAAATTAGACTTTAAAGTCCAACCCATATCTATTTTTAATCTCCAAATCAAGAGATTGCAGAATAGACAAGTCTCTATTGTTAAGGTTCAGTAGAAAAGTGATCGGGTTGAAGAAGAGTTTTGAGAGCCCTAGAATACTATGAAAAAGTAATACCCCTATCTTTTTTATGTATAACTTTTTTATTTAAATTTCGAAAATGAAATTTCTTTTTATGGGGTCAGGAGTTGTAATACCGAAAATATAAAAAAAGTGGGAAGATAAGAAAAGTCAAAACCCACTCCTATACTTTTATTATTTTATTCTCTCTATTCCTCCCCCATTTTCTCTAATTCTCATAACTCGAAACCCCATCCCTTCTCCCACTCTTTCCCTTTCGGCTCACTACTAGAAAATTGTCTTTTAGCGATAGAAATTTCCATCGCTGAAATTCCAAATTCCGTCCCTAAAAAGTATCAGTGATTGAAAATTTCAGTCGCTAAAAAGCACCCCACTAATTTTTTCCGACGAAATACATCCATCGTTAATCCGTCGCTGATACAAAAAAAATATATAAAAAAATTAGTGATGGATTTTTTTCTGTCGCTAAAAATTCGGTCGCTAAAAGTGAAATATTAACAACGGATATTTTCTGTCATTAATTCTGGGAGCCCACACAAGCTTGCACACGCCCTCACGCACTCTCACCCGCACAGTCACGCATGCACGCGCCATCACGGGCACCCCTGTCCTGCGCATACGCCCTACCCATGCTTGCAAACTTGCCCACACGCTCCTTTACGCGCCCTAGCCCACACGCTGCCCCGCGCTTGCCCGCCGTTTCCTTTAATTTGCAAAAATTCCTCCACGCGCCTCCAATTGCGTTCAATTCTATGCACAATAAAAATGTTAGAGACACCTCAACCACCGGAACATAATAAGGCATCTAACCTTATTCTTTTCTTTTTTATTTTTTATCTTTATCTCACATTTTTTAATAATAATAAAATAATATAAAATAATAATTTATTATAAATGATAAAATGTTATCTTAAAATAAAATAATAAAAATTTGAAAAAATAATATAAAATTATTCTTCTAAAAAATAAAATAAAAAGAAAAAGAAAAAATAAAAAAATAAAATAAAAAAGAGAATTATAAAAAATAAAAGAAAAGAGAAAATAAAAAAATAAAATAAAAATAAAATAAAAATAAAATAAAAAAGGAACTATTAACAACGGATTAGCGACGGAAAATTTTCGTAGCTGATAGATCTTTTTTTTTAATTTTTTTACCTTTGAATATTATTAGGGACGAAATTTTTTGTTATGGAAAAAACCCGTCGCTAATCCATCGCTGATAGTTCCTTCTTTTTATTTTTGTTACACCTTTGAAAACTATCAGTGACGGATTAGGGACGGATATTTTTTGTGATGGAAAAAATCCGTTGCCGATAGTTTTACATATTTTCTTTTTTTTTTTTTAATATCAGCGATGGATTAATGACGGATTTTTTTTTATCTAAAAAAATTCGTCGCTGATAGTTTTTCTTTTTATATATATATGTATATATATTTTTTTCTTCGACCCCAATCAGCGAGGGATTAATGAAGAATTTTTTAGCGATGGAAAAAATCTGTCGCTAATCCGTCGCTAATCTGTCAGTAACCCGTTTCTTGTTAATCCGTCGTAATTCCGTCACCATTTACGATGAATTTTTTTCCGTCAGTAATTTTCGTCGTTGAAACCATGTTTTTTAGTAGTGACTCCCTCTCTTTCTCTCCCTTTCTCTTTGCTCTCTTTAAGAGAAACTAAATTCAAACAAAAACCCACATAATGAGACTTCTAAAACTCTCAATAAAACCCATTAGGGATTAGGTCTAGTGAGAGAAATGAGGTTTTTTATACAAAGAAAAACTTAAGGTTTTGGTGTAATCCAATAAGGTATACAATCAGTGGTTCTAATAAAAATAATTTTTTTCTCTTAATTTATAATTGAGTTATTCTTGTATAAAATTATAATTTATATTGAAATTTAGAATTTTGTAGAGAGTGAAAGTTTAGAGTTTTGATGTAAATTGACTTAAGAACGAAATTTGTGACTCCATTTAAGGTAATCTTCTCCTCTTAATTAGATTTGAGTTATTTGATCATATTTTTGAATTATTATGTTGAGATTTGAAAGATTAAGTTTATGGATTTAAGTTTAGGATTTGTATAATGATGAAATTGAGGGAAATATTCAATGAAAGATTATTTCTCTAAATTTATGATATTTATTAGAAAAATATGAACGTAAAGTTGATAATATTGGAAATTTAGGGTTAGGAAAATTTAGAGAAAAATCAACTAACCACAAATTCGATTTATAATTAATGATGAAATGGTATTTATTGTTTTAGATTGAAACAATTGAAAATTTAGAAGTGATTAACTTAATTTTTAATTGTGAATTGCGAGTGTTAATCCTTCCAAAAGGTGAATAGATTTTATGTTATATTTTAAATGAGTAAAATACTTTACTTAATATTTTTAAAATGATTTTAAAATGAGTTTTGAAATGTTTTGTATGTGTAGAATGTCCTTATTCTGGAATTTGATATAGTTATATATCAAATTTATCGTAAATGAATAATGTATCATATTTTATATGATATATTGAGTATAACCTGATTTGAAAAATAGTTGAATTAAATTTGGCACATGAAATGAATTTACAAATTTTGTGAAATTGTGCATATGATTGGATTGGAGTGAGAGCTTGAACCCTAATTAAATAATTCGTCATTTCCCTTTATGCTGTGAACTGATGGAGTGATGTAGTGGAGTTAGTAGACTATGAGAGATAGTCGAGCACGTACGGTACCTCTATAGCCAAATGTTATAAATAAAGTCATAAAATAGTTAGTTGCACTACTAATGAAACACTACATCTAATGCCAAAGATGGAGACATTTGTGAATTTAAATTACTAAAACCGTTTGGCTGTTCCGCCCTAAATCATGGTAAATGTTTATTAGGAACAATGATTTTGGTAACCCCATGCTTGAAAAATGTGAAATATGTTAGATACATAAAATTTTATCTCATCATGATTATTGGATTTAATTGAAAATTTTGACTTTTATGATGATTATTGATATACTTGATTACAATGAAAAAGATTTTAGAAAAATTATTTAACACATCCATACACATCCCTCATTCATTGTATAATATATTTTTCACTCATTGAATATTATTTATACTCATTTCTCTCATTTATTTTTTTTTCAGAGTACATTTATCTTGGAGATTTGCTCTTGTCTTAAGTCGGATTGAAAATATTTTGAGAACCTTTTCGAATATTGGTTTCTTTTAATTATATTTTGAGTTATTAGTGTACTCTTATAGTGGATTTGGTTGTAACCATTTTTAGAAAACTATTTTGAATACTATCTTTGTTGCTATTAGATTTTGAATTTTGTTTAGTTTTGTGTGTAAATATTGAGAACTTGTTTGATTAACCAAAAATTTAATTGGGAATCGTTTTTGATTGAATTAGTTTGGATACCTTGAGTATGGATTTATTTTATATTTTCTGAAGTTAATTGAAATGGCTGGGCTAATCTTGTGCATATATTTGGATTTGAATGGTCAGGCTAGTCTGATATATGCATGTTTTGAACAGAGACGAACCGCACTAGTTTTTTGATTGTGTGATAAATGTATATTGGTTTGTTTGGATTTGTTAAATTATTTTAAAAAATGGATGGATATCGATGATTGTCTTGTGATACTTTGGTATACGGGTTAGGCTCACACTTATTTCGGGATAACGTGGCTGATGTCGCGTGCTCGATCTAAGGATCAAGACGTGACATACTATCTCTTTCAAAAGTTTAAGTTAATAGAAGAAAGTGTTATTAATTATTTTGTATAATTCATCCTATCACATGAGTTTTTTTTGCCCTGAAAAGAATGAAAAATGACCCAGTATGATTCGAAATGAGAACCTCATTATCTGATAACATCTTATATTTTGTGTAACTATCATTCCATCTACCAAAAAGTTATTCATCGAGTTGAAGATCCATTTTGTTGAATGTGGAAGACTACATTTACTTCAACATCTTTTAAGACTGCTTGTTTCTTGTTTAAGACTTTGTTGTCTTCTTTGTTTCAATCTTCTTTCAATAGTTTTGCCAATGCTGTTTCTTATATTAGTTTGGCTTCTATGACAAGTCTCTATCACGTATTTACAAGTTTTGGGGCATCAACTGCACTTTTGTTTTCAACTATCACAATATTTGTAGGTTCAACTTTGGCAGCCATGATTACAACTACAGCTTCCATATCCTTAACTGTAATTGTATTGATTGCAATGGCTGTTTCCTCTATTTCACCAAGTTTTGGTGTGACTGCTAGTTTTGGTGTTTTAAGACTGCTTGTTTTTTGTTTAAGACTTTGTTGTCTTCTTTGTTTCAATCTTCTTTCAATAGTTTTGCCAATGCTGTTTCTTATATTAGTTTGGCTTCTATGACAAGTCTCTATCACGTATTTACAAGTTTTGGGGCATCAACTGCACTTTTGTTTTCAACTATCACAATATTTGTAGGTTCAACTTTGGCAGCCATGATTACAACTGCAGCTTCCACATCCTTAACTGTAATTGTATTGATTGCAATGGCTGTTTCCTCTATTTCTCCAAGTTTTGGTGTGACTGCTAGTTTTGCTTCCTTAAAGAATATGATTTCTGTTTTGAGTTTCACTCTATCTACGAATGGAGCTTCATCATTCCAATCACAGAGAAATTCTACTATTTCTCTCTCTGCTACAGCTTCTACTTCTTATAAATAGAGATTGGAATTGCAGTGTGAAACATGTTCATAGGGAGACTAATCAATATGCAAACTATCTAGCTAGAGCAAGCGATAATAACTAGAGATATAATGTGCTTTCCTTAAACCCCCTCTCCCTTAAAAAATATTAACCCCCTTTCCCTTAAAAAATATTTTCTTATTGCATGATATTTTTTGCTAATGTCTTTGTTCTTTTCAAAATAAAATAACCCAGCTAGACCTATAAGTGTAGCTCCATTGGGCTATTTGTTGCGAAAGTTTGGATGTGAATATGGTGTGAACAATTGTACTGAAAAATTACCCCAGGATAATTTTTCAAAAAATGGTAATTTAATAGTACAATATATCACTGCAACTATACCCAATAACAGCTATTAAATAAAGAAAGAATACCAAAATTCAATGAACTCCAGCCAAATATGCCTACGTTCTCGGATACCACCAGAGTAATATTTCATTGATTTTCAATAAAATATTACAAGAGAGAAGAAAATTATCTAAAAGAATGAGAAGCAATTTGGGGTGCTTGAATTAAAGGGGGGAGGGGCTATTTTATAGGTAAGAAACTCCCCTCTCCCCTACTTACCAACCAATGTGAGATTCTCACCCACATTTTTTTTACCATATATTTACAAATTTCTACCTTGACAAAAAGAATCCTTACAACTCTCTCCTACAATCTATAGTAGTATTTACAATTTTTAATTTTTAATAATATTGATCAAATTCAAATAAAGTTGAAACTTGACCGCAATCACTACTTTTATCATCATATTAGCAAGATTCTCAAATGTTGGAATTTTCTTGATTGTAACTCCACCTTCTTCCAAAATCTCCCATACGAAGTGATAACAAACATCGATATACTTTATCCTTGCATGATAAACTTGATTCTTTGCCAAATGAATTGCACTTTGACTATCATAATACACTTTGATGTGTTTCTATTTTAGTCTCAATTCACTAAGCAACACTTGAAACCAAATTGATTCCTTTACAGCTTCTGTAATTGCCATGTATTCTGTCTTTGTAGAAGATAGAATAACTATTGACTGTAAGATAGACTTTCAACTCACTGGTACCTTTGCAAGAGTAGTTGATCAAGATTTGTCCAAATCATTAGCATAGTTAGAATCATAATACCCAACTATGCGTTGACCATTTTGTTTGTCTTGCTGAAATATCAAAGCAAGATCCATGGTATTCAGAATGTATCATAGAATCCATTTCACAGCTTACCAATGCTCATTTCCAGGATCATGTATGTATCTGCTCACAACTCCAACTGCATATGAAATATCGTGTCTTGTATACACCATAGCATATATCAGGCTATCAACAGTACTTGCATATGGTACTTTTGACATGTATTCCCATTCTACATTGTTCTTTGATGACATGGATGCACTAAACTTGAAATGAGGAGCAAACAAAATACTAACTGGTTTTGACATTTTATTCATGCCAAAACATTTAGTACCTTGCTTAAATATTCTTTTAGTGATAAACAAAGTCTCCCCAATTTCCTATTTCTGATAATTTCCATACCAAGAATTTTCTTTGTTTCATCTAGATCATTCATCTCAAACTCCCTTTTCAATGAGTCTTTAATTTCTCAATTTCTATCTGATTTCCAGAGGCTATCAGCATATCATCAGCATAAAGAAGAAGATAAATAAATGATCCATCTTGTAGTTTGTGCAAATACACGCATTATCATATGTGCTTCTTATGTACTTCTATCCTATCATAAACTTGTCAAATCACTTGTACCACTATCTCGGAAATTGTTTTAATCCATACAGTGATTTTTCAAGTTTGCATATCATGTTTTCTTTTCCAGCAATTTTGAATCCTTCTGGTTGAGTCATATAGATTTTCTCTTCCAAATCTCCATGTAAAAATGCAGTTTTTATATCCAACTGAACTAGTTCCATATCCAACTGTGCTACCAAAGTCAACATGATTTTGATGGGGGAATACTTCACAACTAGAGAAAATATTTTATTATAATCAACTCCCTCCTTTTGAGCGTAGCCTTTAGCCACCAATTTTGCTTTGTAGCGAACACTGCTTTTGTCAGGAAATTCATCTTTCTTTGTATATATCTATTTGCACTCAGTTGTTTTCTTTCCATTTGGAAGACTAATAATCTTCCATGTTTGATTCTTTTGAGGGAACTGCATCTCTTCTTCCATGGCGATCCTCAATTGCTCTTGTTTTGAACTTTGGACTATTTCATTGTAAGTGGTAGGAACGTCATCTATTTGAATTACTGATGCAGAAGCGACCAAATTAGCATAACGAACAGATAGTATAATGATCATTTTCCCTTTTCTTAATGTAATTTATTCATGTTGCTATAAGGATTCTTGAGTTTACACCTCTTCTTCATCTGACTCTTCTTTTACTATACGAGAGTCACCATCAATTTCTTCATTTGCTATGATAAGTTTGTTTCTTTTAAACTCTACCTATTTGGGAGTATTGTCCGTGTGCTAAATATTTTTCAGAATTACCTTTGATGTGGTAGATTTATCAAAGTAACATTCATACAAAATATTACTTTCGTTGCTTCTGGACACCAAATGAGATAGTCTTTTACCCCAACTTGATTCTCATGAAGATTGCCTTCTTTGCTCTAGGATCAAATTTTGACTTCTTAACATGATAATATGCAGTGGAATCAAATACACGAAAGGAATCATAATTTGTAGCAGGCTTTCAGGATCATTTCTCTATTAGTGTTTTACTAGCAATAGTTGTAGATGGCTAACGGTTAATAAGATAACATGCATAAACAATAGTTTCATCCCAAAATTCTTTACCCAACCTAGTATTGGACAACATACACCAAACCTTCTCCAACAATATCTAGTTCATATGCTCCGTCACCCCATTTTGTTGTGTTGTATTTCTGACAGTGAAGTGTTTAACAATGCCTTCATCTTCACAAACTTTCAAAAATGGATCATTTTTGAACTCTACATCATTGTCTGTGTGGAGGCATTTGATTTTTCTATCTGTTTGAGCTTCCACCAATTTTTTCCATTTAAAGAAAATTCCCAACACTTTATCTTTCATTTTCATTGGATACACCAAACTCTCTGGGAAAAATCATTAACAAAGGTTACATAATAATGCTTTCCTTCCAATGATGTTGTCTTGGAAGGCCCCCACACATCTGAATGAATATAATCCAAAATACTTTTAGTATCATAGATTGTTGTGCTAAATTTCACCCTTATTTGCTTCTCTTTGATGCAGTGCTCATAAAAATCTAATTTGTAAACTCATATTCCTTTCAACAATACTTGATCTATCATAAGTTTTAAGGATTTTTCTACGGCATACCCCATCTAATTTGTAAACTCGTACTCTATCTTTCACCTTCACATCGAAATCTTTTGATTCTAATGATCCGATGGAGATGAGATTCTTCTTCAATTTCAATACATTTCAAATACCTGTTAAAGTTCTAATTGTTCCATCCTGATTTCATAGACAAATTGAACCAATCCCAAATGTAATGAGATGGATATTATTTGCTATATAAACCACTTCACCTTTTTGTTCTTTAAAATCAAAGAACCATTCTCAATTGAGAGACATATGGGGGCTGCAAGCAGAATCCAATAACCACATACTAGAATGGCTGGTTGATGGTATAACAGCAAGTGAGAGATCTGAATCTGTATTATCATATTCAGCTATATTTGAATTTGAGGCAGTTTTTCCCTTATTTGGTTTGCTTTTATTTTGCATTTAGGACAATCTTTCTTCCGGTGTCCTTTTTCTCGACAAAAAGCATATTCATCTTTTTTCGGTTTGGACTTTAACTTTGATCTCCTCTCGTCCTTTTATTCTAACTCTATGAATGCTCTCTGACAGCTAACACTTCTGCTTCTTCAGTTGTGTTTTCTTACTTTTCTTTTTTTCTTAGTTCGTGACTGTATAATGCTACACTTACTTCACTAAGAGAGACAACAACTCTTGTGAAGTAGAGTAGTTTCAAAATATTTGAATTTGTTAGGAAGGGATCCCAATATTATCAGAGTTAGATCTTCATCTTTGAAAGTTCCGTCTATGTTCATCAAATCAGTTACCAACTGATTAAAACGGGTGATGTGATCAAACGGTGTCCTTATTCTCGACAAAAGGCATATTCATCTTTTTTCGGTTTGGACTTTAACTTTGATCTCCTCTCGTCCTTTTATTCTAACTCTATGAACGCTCTCTGACAACTAATACTTCTGCTTCTTCAGTTGTGTTTTCTTACTTTTTTTTTTCTTAGTTCGTGACTGTATAATGCTGCACTTACTTCACTAAGAGAGACAACAACTCTTGTGAAGTAGAGTAGTTTCAAAATATTCGAATTTGTTAGGAAGGGATCCCAATATTATCAGAGTTAGATCTTCATCTTTGAAAGTTCCGTCTATGTTCATCAAATCAGTTACCAACTGATTAAAACGGGTGATGTGATCATTTATAGTGATATCTAAAATATAGTTGAAATGAAACAATATGTTTTTTATATAGAGCTTGTTCTAATTGTTTTTTTTCAAGAATTTTTCTTCTAGTGCCTTCTATAATTTACTCGCAAAAGTTTATTTTGAAAAGACATACTTCTATTCTCTGGAAAGACACGATCGAATTGTATCACATGACAATCTATTTATTATTGTTTATTCTTTCTACTCCGCATCGTCTGGTTTCTCTTCTTCAATGACAATGTCTAGATATTGCTGAAAAAGAATGTTTAGAATCTCATTTTGCCACATGTTGAAATGACCGGTTCCATAAAAGATCTCCATCACAAATTTGGCATTTGTCACTGTAGTTTTCGCCAGAATTGATGATGTCGATGTAGATGACTTTGTGCTGTTAGCCATTTCTGTCACTCGTACTATTGAATAGCTGCTGATGTAAAATATCGATTAACCTAGAAAAATCTTTTTCTGATATGAATAATCAGACTAAACTGTAATCACAGAATATAACAAGATTAACCGGACTTAATGCCAATTAACCCCAAGAAAGTCTTTTTATGATGTGAAATATCAGACAAAACTATAACCACAGAGCATATTTAGATAGATCGAGCTCTGATACCATTGTTGCGGAAGTTTGGGTATGAATAGCGTGTGAAGGATTGTATTAAAAATCACCCAGGATAATTTCTCAAAATGAGGTAATTTAATAACACAATATATCACTACAACTATACCCAACAACTACTATTAAATAAAGAAAGAATACCAAAATTTAATGAGATTTGGCTAAATATGACAATTCGGACACTATTATAATAATATTTTACTAATATTCAATGAAATATTACGAGAGAAAAAAAATTATCTAAAAGAATGAGAGACAATTTAGGGTATTTGAAATAAAGAAGGGAGGAGCTATTTTATAGGCAACAAACGCCCCTTACCCTACTTACCAACCAATGTGGGATTTTCTCCTACTTTTTTTTTTTAACCACATATTTACACTATTGTGAGGAAAATAAAAATTTGTGAGGGAAGTTGGAGTTGTTTTTGTATACTGTTTTATAAAAACACGTAAAAACCATAATCATAAATACAATTTATATTGAACTTTAATATTTGGTAATTATTTAATTCCTTCTATTTTTCTCATTATAAATAATATTTATTTTATTTTTGGTTACAAAGAATCTTATCAGTCTGAGAAGGAGCCGAGGTTCGAAATCAATACATCTAGTCAAAAGAGTCTTTAGTACTTTCAAATCCGAAGATCTTTGGCAATATTTATTTTATTTTATTATTACATTTCTAAACTAAAATATAAAATTGTTACATAGAAATCAGAGCTCTTAGGAGTCTTTCTTTGTAACAAGTGAAAATTATTCGTTATCTTAATAAATTTTAGTATTAAATTTTATTTTATTTTTTCTCGTAGAGGCTTGGTATCCAACAGGGTTTTATACGTTGTATTTTCTTTCTTTTTCCTCATAAACAGGCTTGAATAATAAAAAAGAAAACTCAAATTTAGATTTTTTTTTTATTACAAACAAATGTTTCAAAGCATTTGAATGCGCAGATAAGTTCTTGTCCCTTTTTTTTTTATATATTTTTTATCGACTGATATCAGGATTTTTTTATTAATTTGGTTCGAGTATAATAACATTTATTAAGAGATTGAGTTTTATAAATCTCATTTTTTTCATTCTCATATACCTGTCAATCCCAATGCGTCTTATTGAAGATATGGAAACACTTGCATCCATAATATTGGAGAATAATAAATCACTATGCAATTACTTTCCAAAACTACTGAGAAAAAACCTCCTTGACATCGTTCTCATTTCCAAAGAATTATAACTTCAACCTAATCAATAAAATGATCACCTAATATATATTAATATAACTTTTACACATAAGAAACTATTCAAAACAACTGGGGAAAAAAACTATTCAATATAAAAAATTGCTTATGTGCTAAATTGTTGATTCATGTAGCTACTTGAATTTTCTCATAATATAGTTTTGTATCGTAGCCAAAATAAAAAGATTACATTTACAAATTAATGGTGGGGCGTGTGCCACGTCTGAACAAAGCTTGCAACTCTCTTTCCCTCTCCTTCTCTTTGGCAGCCCTAGAGACAATGAGATGTCTGGCGTGAAGAATAAAGTCATGAGTATAAAGACATTAAAAAACTTGGAAATTCAAGGACATGAAATTTGACTTGGAATTTTCATGGGTTTGTCCTTTTTTGTGGAATTTTCTTCCGTCTGGTGTGGTTGTTGGGAAGAGTTTGTATTCATCTCAGATTTCTTGAGGTCTTTCTGGTGCATGGTAATTCATTTTCTTGGGCTCAAAGGTTGACCAGTTATATTCAAACGCATATTGAAGCTTCCATCAGTTTTAGTTCAAATTTGGCATATGGTTGACAAATCTTATAATGAATTTAAGTTTGACCCAAAAACATCAATTGCCCTGCCATGGTAAACATCCAAATAGTACACATATCTATATATTTGGACGTTAATATTTTCTTAATGAGAAAAAGGAAAAACTTGAAACACAACTCCAATAGTATTCATCCATATCTAATCTAACCAAGTCTTCGAGGAATAAAAACACAGCCTTCGTTTGTTTGTCGGGTTTTAAATATTATAAACCAACCTTTTATTGTTTGGACGTTCTATGTTTTGGACGTGATCGGAGCCCAAGCCCAGAGCCAACGGTACGTTTTCTTTCTGTAGATAAGGTAGTTATGTGAATGCAATGATAGATGACGAGGAAGTTGGAAATGTTTTGTTTTTGTTGTTAATTGTGCTGATGAGGTTTATGTTTGATGCTTTTGATGTTAGTTTTGTGCGCCGATGATTTGTTTGATGATAGATCGACAGAGGTGTCTTACATAAGGCTAATTTTCATATAATTGCGTCCATAATTTGGCCGTCTTAAATTCAATGCTTGAGCGCTTTTGAGTTGATGTCTCAGGTTTGAAATATTGATTGATGCTTCATGATACTGCGCTGGATAGTTTCACTTTAAATACTTCTGGTGCTTGTGAGCTTGTTTTTGTCTTTTCACCTCTGAATACTTATATCTGACGTTAAGACCGAGCCCTTTTCAAATTGTTAATTCTATCTCAGACCGAGCTCTTTTCAAATTGTTAATTCTATCTCTCTCTCTCTCTCTCTCTCTCTCTCCCCCCTATTACCTTTTCTCTGTTCTTTTTCTTCCTTCCCGCACACCTCCCTCCCTCCTCCCCCTCTCTCTCTGTCTCTCTGCTGTCTGTATTGCAGAAGGCATTGCCTTTGTTAGCATATGAGGATCTTTATAATATTTATTTATTGCATATGCTCTAAATGTCTTTGAGACTGACCCTGTCACATTATATATGGGGCACTTTTAATTGTCATTTGCCGTTAGTTTTTCTCCTCAATGATCATATCTTATAGGTGTTAATGCTTGCTTGTATGTATCTCCTTTCAAACTATATGTCCTCTTCTTCGATGAAAGCATGCCTTGTCTGTGTAAGTTATACATTAATGTGGTTCCTTGTATATAAATTAGAAGGTCATTCATGAGTGTCTGTATGTCCATTTCTTTTTGATAATTGTAATTTATCTTGATTGATCTAGCAACTTGTTTTTGCAATTTATGAATGATTAAGTTATTTATTTTCAGGTCACCGTCTTGAGTTGCTAACATGGCGGATGGATCTAAGCATCCATCAGTCCTTCATAAGATATATGGAGAGTCATCCCTCTTTTCTACAATTTCCCCTAACACGCAGGCGAGGTACACTGGTAAGCAGAATGGCAGTAATCTTCAGAGTTATCTGCTGCCAGCATACCAAAGCAGGGGACTGGCACCAGCATCAAATACTTCTCAAATATGGGTTAATGCTCCAAAGGAGGAGAAAGGTTTTAAGGCTTTTATGGTTGATTTCTTAATGGGGGGAGTTTCTGCTTCTGTCTCTAAGACTGCCGCTGCTCCTATTGAGCGTGTTAAGCTCTTGATTCAGAATCAGGATGAAATGATCAAAAGTGGTCGCCTTTCGGAACCTTACAAAGGTATTGCTGACTGCTTTGGCAGAACTATAAAGGACGAAGGCGTGATCTCGCTTTGGAGAAGCAACACTGTCAATGTTATTAGATATTTCCCGACCCAGGTAATTTTAGTTCTATTTAATGATAATCAAGTTTGCATTAAGTTCAGGTTAGGATAATCAATTTTCCTCATTCTTGTTCCTTTCCAATGTGGTGACAAATTATAAAATTTGTGTTTGTATACCAGGCCTTTAACTTTGCTTTCAAGGACTACTTCAAGAGGTTGTTCAACTTCAAGAAAGATAAGGATGGGTACTGGAAATGGTTTGTTGGAAACTTGGCATCTGGTGGCCTTGCTGGTGCTTCATCTTCTTTGTTTGTGTATTCCCTGGATTATGCACGAACACGTTTGGCTGCTGATGCCAAAAAGGGTGGTAAGAGACAATTCAATGGTTTGATTGATGTGTATAAGAAAACCATTGCATCTGATGGAGTTGTTGGACTTTACCGTGGATTTAACATCTCATGTGTCGGGAGCGTTGTGTACCGCGGCCTTTACTTTGGACTCTATGATTCTCTAAAGCCTGTAATCCTTGTTGGCAATCTGCAGGTAAATAACATTCTGATGACATGCTTTTCCACATAGATGTACCCAACAAGATGGCTAAGAACGCATGCATCTTCATCTGTATTCTATTCGAAGCAACCCATTTTCTTGTGTGCATTTATGTTCACATACATTTCTGTACATCGCAAGGATAAAAATTATATACCAAAGACGGGTAGTATTGCTTTTAATGCAATCAGAAAGAAAACTTGAAAGAACTTGATCAGTTCTATGATACTGTGGCATGGCTGCCAAGTTTCACTTATCACTGGTAGCGCATATGCCTCCAAGATTAACTATACCCGCAAAATTTTCTATTTTGTATTGTATTTCTCATATGAGCCAGTTATGTTTCTAATATGGGAAGAGAGAGAGATCTAATCATTACCCATCTAATATAGGTAGTCGACCGGTGCTCTAGAAATTAGAAACTGATAGTGGTAAGATAGCCTATTTCTCATTCATGCGGCGGTATTTTTAACAGCCATCTTCATCCTGAATCCCACCAACCTAGGAGTTTCCACTTTCTCATACTTCAATTCTTTCACCTGTATTTTTGTGCTGCAGATTATTTAGACTATTAATTTTCAAAAAGTAGTGAAATAATTAGTCAATTCAACGCCAAAGGGCATAAGGATGATCAGGGGCTTTGCTTGATATTTGCAGGATAATTTCTTGGTTAGTTTCTTACTGGGATGGGGAGTTACAATTGGTGCCGGATTGGCGTCTTACCCAATTGATACCGTACGCAGAAGAATGATGATGACCTCAGGAGAAGCTGTCAAATATAAGAACTCTTTGGAGTGCTTTAAGGTTATCATTGCAAATGAGGGTGCTAAATCACTCTTCAAGGGTGCTGGTGCCAACATTCTGCGTGGTGTTGCTGGTGCTGGTGTGCTTGCTGGATATGACAAGTTGCAGATCATTGTACTCGGCAAGAAGTATGGATCCGGGGGTGGTGGCTAATTTTGAGTTAAATTATGATAATGATGAAAGAGATCTTCGGTAGGTTAATGTTATCACGTTTTTTAATAATTCCATCCAATGAACTGTGTTTTCCCTATGGTTTAGGGATTTTATACTCTCCCATCCATTAGAACTGAATTCCCACTTGTCCTTTCGAAAGGCCGTTTGTTGTAGTTTGCAGTCCCCTTTTTGCAAAATTGAATTTTTACCCATAATATTCCGATTTGGGAATGTAATGTATGTTGTTACTATGACGTTGCAGCAACAGTTGTCTCATGTTAAATTTATCCGTTAGTATCCTGCATTTGCTGCTGTTAGCTTGTTGCCTGCCCTTTGATCTTGACTCTTCACTCTTTTAGCAGCTCTATTATCTCTTTGCTCCAATCTGAGATGTACTTTAATCTTCATGGCGATGATTTATGTTGTCCCGAAGTCCATCTCTCTCTCTCTCTCTCTCTCTCTCTCAACAAACAAATGTGATATCAAAACAAGTTTTATTAGCTATCAATCTTTTTTTTTTTTTTTTTTTTTTTTTTTTTTTTTTTAATTAGCATACAAGATCTGTTTTATTAGCTATCATTTTTTTTTAATTTTTTGTAATTTATACATAGGTTACATTTCATTATATATCGCATTAAAAAATATGCTATTGTTTTATTAATCATAATAAGAAAATTTATTTCATTAATCATAATTAATATATGGTAGGAAAAAACATACATCAAATACCTAAATGATTTATTTTTATTAGATTGTATTGTTTAAAAATTAGAAGACTATACTCTCTATACAAACTTTTTATATACTATAATTGTTATATTATACCATAACCAATAAATTTATTTCTTAAAACTGGTTTACAATTGCTTATCATATAACAGATAAATACAATTAATGAAAATATCATAAAAAATAATGGTGTATTTATTTTTTTTTTAAATTAAAATAAAAATGTGACAGTTATGACAAACGTTCGCTAAAAATATAATGTAAATATAAATTATTTTCAATTCGATATAAATTTCGATTTTATCAATACTGAATTAATTACAATCCTAAATTTTTTTTTTTTTAGAAATTGTATAACTTGCAAAAAAATCGTTAAATAATAAAGGAAGAAACTATTTTATATACTAAAAAATAATAAAATGTATAATTAGAATCTTTTAAATGTTATGTAACAATTTAGGAGCGTGTAATAGAAAGGGATTGCGTTGGGATTAGGACGAAGAGGGCTATACAACTGCAGTGGCAGAGACGATAAATCAACTAGGAGACCAACGGCGGTTAGGCGAATTCATACGAACCCTGGTTTCCTTTCTAACACGAGGACTGTACAGCTGCGGTGGCAGAGACGATAAATCAACAAGCAGACCAACGGCATTTACGCGAATTCATACGAACCTTAGTTTCCTTCCTCACAATCAAAAGGCCCTCACTATGTCAAACACACTCAACGCAGTCTCTCTCTTTCTCTCTCCTCTCTCACGTCGGCGACCTGCTTCAGGTTTAGATTCTCTCTCTCTCTCTCTGATCTTTAATTTCACTTCAGTTTTGATTTGTTTGACTCATGAGAGAATGCGTTGATCCATGGATTTGTTAATTTGTTGTTACTTTGTCTAGGTTTTTTTTTTTTTTTTTTTTTTTTTTTTTGGCTGTTCTGATTATCTGATTCGTTGATCTAAGTTGTATGTCGGGTTTATATGATGGAAATACTCCTGCGTTTTGATATATGTATCTTATCAGTAATTTGATTATTTGATTGTGTCTGTTGGTGCGCTAGTTATGTGAATGCCATGATACATGACGAGGAAGTTGGAAATGTTTTGTTTTTGTTGTTAATTGTGCTGATGAGATTTATGTTTGATGCTTTTGATGTTAGCTTTGTGAACTGGTGATTTGTTTGATGATAGGTCGAGGGAGGTGTCTTACATAAGGCTGATTTTCATACAATTGTGTCCATAATTTGACTCTATCTTACATAACTAGTGGGGGAAATTGAGAGTGCCCTGCTAAGTGATAATGTATACTATTTGCCATTTTGTGATGGTTGTTTTTGTAAAATAAGATGAGAGATAATGTTGCATATATTTGGCTAGGATCATTTATGAATTTAAGGGATTATAAATGTTCAGATGATGAGATTGAGAGAGATTTTGTGGTCTACATTGTTTGTCTAATTTCCCTATTATGCATTAGAAGTTTTTGGTGAAAAAATGTTTACTCAAGCAGATTCAATAGTTGTGTCCAGTATATTAAATTTAATGCTTGGGCACTTGAGTTAATTTCTTAGGTTTGAAGTCTTGATTGATGCTGCATGCTACTGTGTTGGATAGTTTCAATTTAAATACTTCTGGCGCTTGTGAGCACCCTTTTTTTGGTCTTTTCACCTCTGAATACTTATATTTAAGACCAATCCCTTTTTCAAATTGTTAATTCTTTCTTTCTCTCTCTCTCTGCTGTCTATATTGCAGAAGGCATTGCTTTTGTTAGCATATAAGGATCTTAATAGTATTTATTTATTGCATATGCTCTAAAAGTCTTTGAGACTGACCCTGGCATATAATATATAGGAGAATTTTAATTGTCTTTTGCTGTTAGTTTTCCTCCTCAATGATCATATCTTTTAGGTGTTAATGCTTGCTTGTATGTATCTCTTTTTGAAACTATATGTCTTCTTAGATGAAAGCATGCTTTGTCGTGTAAGATATACATTAATGTGGTTCCTTGTATATAAATTAGAAGGTCATTCATGAGTGTCTGTGTATGTACATTACTTTTGGATAATTGTAATGTGTCTTGATTGATCTAGCAACTTGTTTTTGCAATTATTAGTGATTAAGTTTTTTATTTTCAGGTCACCGTCTTGAGTTGCAAACATAGTGGATGGATCTAAGCATCCATCAGTCCTTCATAAGATATATGGGCAGTCATCCCTCTTTTCTACAATTTCCCCTGACACCCAGGCAAGGCATAATGAGTTGTCATTTGCAGTTACCTTTTCTTCATAAGATATATGCAAAAATTGTTAATTATTTTCTCGCTTTCTTTCTAGTATTACCTTTTCTCTGTTCTTTTTCTTCCCTCCTGCACTCTGCCTCCCTTCCTCCCTCCCTCCCGCACTCTCTCTCTCTCTCTCTCTCTATTCTTTTCCTTGTACAAGCCTCTACTTCGAGCCATTAGCCCTTCCCTAAACAAGAAGGAATTACTTTCCTTGACAGGATTTCCCAAGGAAACAAATGGTGCCTTATATTGCTGGCTCTAGGTTCTACAAGAGTTGCCCATCATCAACTATCCATGTAAAAGATATGGAACTTTTGCATTTGCATGCTTGTAGTTTTGTGCCGAAATTTTTATAAGAAAATGGAAGCCTGTGCTTTTAGATGTCGATTCCATTGCCCCATTCTATAAATCTCACTTGTTTGGGGTCTTCTACCAGTCCAGTCCGATTGTTGCTGCTGTCTTTCTTCTGTACTTCTAATTTTAAAGAATACTTGGTTCGGCAGTGATTCATGGTGTTAACCAAGAAATTTTTGGCTTTCATGAAGGTATTTGAGCGTCATCTTGGCATATTCTACATATCCAAGAAAAATGACACCAAACTGTTGTGCTTGGGGAAGCTTATGCTAGTCAGCTACTTACACAGAAAGACCCTCTCGTAGATATGAGGGAAAAGTTTGTGTTGGTAAATATGTCCACGTAGGGGCATTTACAACAAAGTTAAAAACATTTAAATTTAAATTTAAAAGCTAAGAGATAATGGGTGGTTAACCCATCATCTTCACTACCCCTAAAATCTCCCCATTAAGCTATGTGACTTTGATTATCTTCTTCACTTTGAGGGTTGATAAAATTAAGAGAGAGAGAGTGAGAGAGAGAGAGAGAGCACATTTTATGAGAGAATTGAGCTTGAGTGAAATACTAACTCTCTATCAATTGCGGGCTTAAAGAAAATTTCGAGTAGGGAATTTTTCTACGTCATTTAATCATTGGATTTAGAGTTGTGGTGTTATGATATTGTGGTGATAAGTTGTTTGACGTGATTATCATCTTGACTGTGAGATCGTCGAGAAATGTTTCGTAGTTTTTGGATTTGCTGCATTTATTCTTTGATATATACCCGTAAACATAATCTTTTTATTTTTCCAAAAAATTATTATGCTTCTGCTTGTGTCTATTAAATCTAACAGTTTGCTAGTATGATGAGGTAAGGGTTGATGGCTCAAAGTAGAGGCTTGTACAAGGAAACCGAATTTCTCTAGGAGTGGCTCAAATGTGGATTAACGTCTAAGGAAATTTTGCTAATGAATACGGTTGTATTAGATCCATTTCTGGACAAGGGTTTGGGCAATGATATCGAATCATCTTATGTTAATAGCCTTATTGAAGTCCTTGGAGATATAAAAGAAACTCTCTCCACCCTAAACGCATGGCAGTGTCATTGTGAAAATGCTTTCTCCCACTTGTCAAACGATCAATTTCTCAGTGCATGTCCGCATGATATTAGACTGAATTGAAGATATTAGTTGAGGAAACCATGACTCCAAAACTTTGCGCGTTTTCTGTTTTGAAAGTACATAGAATCTCAAGGTAATGAAACGGGAAAAATTAAGTTTTCTAGTATATTTCTGATGTTGTGGATCAACAGAAAATCAAAGCAATTTTAAAGTTGGGTCCCAAAAATCCCAACGAGCATGGATCGAGGAAGAGGACCTGCATTAGAGCATCCAGTCTAACGGGCAGAAATGTGGATCAAAGGACTTTGTGGGTATCTAGGCATGTAAATTACTTTCTTGTCAGCTGCTCATGATGAAGCAGTGATGCCTTGAATGAAAGAGACAAACGCAGGCCTGTCTGAGTTGAAGAGTAAGGATCAGAAGTTGAGTATGGAGGAAGAAGTGATTGTGATTTATCTACCTGCCCAGAATAGATTGAGAAAATATTGGATTTGTTGCTTTGGTGAAATAATTTTAAATTAATCAATATTAAAGAATGGTTGCAATAAGTCTTAAACAGAATATTTTATGAGGGCAAAACAGAAGATGCATGAAACTAGGGCGTGCATTTTAATTTCTAGGGGGCAATGATATTTGGGAAGCAGACGAAGAACGCTTCATATTTTGATTTATTAGTAATGCCATTTGCTTACTATTCACGTACCAAATTTGTAACACGAACTTCGTGAAACTTTCCGAACTCTGCAATCAGTTTCTCTTAACTAGGTATCAATCATCCTTAACTTGGAATTTGAGAAATATTCAACTGAATCTTTATTATTTGAAAAAGAAACTTTTTAAATGTTACAATATATGGCATTAGTAAAAACCCTCTTGGGGGAACACCAAACCATGAAAAGAAAGAAAAATAATATCCGTTCAATGGCTAAGGTGAAAAATTGAAGTCCCTAAACTTAGCTACATTAAATCAATTTTTACTCAAGTGGGGGTGGAAGGTTAAGATCAAGCTCAAGACCAAGCCCTCTACTCGCCGGATTAATCTCTTGATAGTTCCCATCAACAGACGACGAATCCGACTCACTGTGTGCCTGTCCTGAAAATCCGAGTTCGACCCGACCCGGAAAATTCAGACCCATATCCAAAGACATCTCATTATGCCCAACACGCCTGAGCCGCTGGCGCGTGGGGTCACCAAAGAGCGCTGTTGGCTCGGCCGCCCCACCAAAAAATGGCGCGTGAACGCACGCATCCGGACTAGAAGACTCCACGGTACTACTTTGACTCGAGGCATGGCCAGAATTCTTCTCGACAACGGTCACAGAACGCCAGGAGAAGTTGGTCCTGGCTTTCGGGCCTCGGAATTCAACGGCAGCCGCGTCGTAGGCGCACGCAGCTTCTTCGGCGGTGTCGAAGGTGCCCAACCAAACCCGGGTTCTCTTAATCGGGTTTCGGATCTCCGCCGCATATCGGCCCCAGGGTCTCTTTCTCACTCCTCTGTAGTGCACTTCTTTGCCACCATTTTGGAAGTGATGCTTCGGCGTTGCCATTGCAATAAAGAAACGAGCTTGTGTGTTGTGAGACGCGGTGCTAGACGGAAGGTGGGAAGTGGGGAGCTTTATAGAGAGAGAGAGAGAGAGAGAGAGAGAGAGAGAGAGAGATTTGACCGAATGGGAAGGACGCCGCCCTAAAGTTCGGATTGGGGACACGTGGCACGCGGAATGTTCGAGACGCGGAAGGGCATGATGTGCTGCTTGTGCCGGCACAATTGCGGGAAACCTTCCTATCATGCTGCAATTTTTTTTTTTTTTTTTAATATAATTCCTCCACGCGTTCTACTCTCAACGCCACAACTGTGAAATATAATATGGGAAAGCCCCGCCCGCCTAACCAAGTAACTCCCACTCAAAAGAGGAACAAAGATAATTTTGCGAGTAGCCGCTTAAAATGTTATAATAAAAGTAATAATAACACAATAAATTAAAAAATAATGTTAATTTTTAGTGAAATTATGATTTTGCTTCAAACAAAATATGTTATTCGCCTCTAAATCCTTTGATTATATTTAATAAAAATTATAAAAATATATACGTTGATAAAAATTTAAACATAAAATTTAAAAAAAAAAATATTAAAATAAGAGTTTTTTATCACTCGAATATTTTTACAGTTTTTTTTATAAATTTTAATGATATAAAAAAAATATATATATATATATAATAAGCCCACTTATTAAAATAAAGGATTAATTGTTATTAGTGTTCTTTTTCTCCTTGTTTTCCCTGAACGACTGTGTCCGTTAAAGGGATAGAACCATTATTTCTTAGAGCAAGAAAAACCAAAATCTACCCAAAGAGGCAATGTTTTAATTTTTGTTTTGTATGACTTGTTATGGTCTTACCATCCTTTGCACTTTATTGAACTTTTGCTTGCAGAATTTGTTTTATTTTAGTCCAAATCCCCTTTTCTGCAGTATAGTAAAACCACTCACTTATCACTATTATATATATATATATATATATATATATATATATATATATATTTAAGATATGTGTGCTGTTTATTTTATATTAAAACACAAAAATACTTTTTAAAAGTGTACAACAAAAGTGTGTTTACCATAAAGTCCATTACCATGAAACCTAGGAGACCCATAATCAACCTCTCGGTTGATCTCGAAAAACCACCTCTGGAGAAGGTACCCTCTTGGTCGATGCCTCTCTTTCAACCTGAGCCTTTTAACAGGACTCTTTCGATTCTCGCATTTGCTTGATCATTCTCCCGACACAATTTATTTATTGGGCCTTTGAGCCTCTTGGAGCTTTCCGGCCTTCGTTCATTTCAAAGTCAAATTCTACCACGCAACAACACTTACTCGTAATTACCCGATACGAAAAGAAAATTTTAACAATTTTAAATCTTTCCTAATTCGATATAAGTTTATTATAATCTCTCCTAATAAAAAAATAAATCTCTTAATAATTTAGATCCTTATGAATATCCGCGATGATAATAGAAATTTTCTTATCTCAAAACTTTGTTATAAATGAATGAAAGAGTAACATTTTTAATGGTACTTGATAATTCAAATAGCTAAAAATTTAGTTTTAAATATCTTAAGTGTGTGGATAAATATTAATAAAGTTTTATAATATATCAATGCCAGAAATTAATTTAAATTATTATTGTTATTTTTTGAACATTGAACAGAATTCTTGGTTTGAGAAAAGAGAACCAAGGCGTCACACACACCCTCTCTCTCCCTATCAACTTTGGAGCCCAAAGTTGAAAGAATCTCTGGTCTGACGAAAACGAGTGAGAAATGCAGACACATATAGAGACTAAGCGGGACGCGTATTGCTTTTTGGTGGGGCAGGCGCCATCTCAAGCACAATGTCACATCTCATGGAGTGACTTTCGTTGCCCTTTCCTGTTTCCACACGCAATTTCCTCCCCATTTTAAGCTCTCTCTATCATCCTTGCCGTGTAGTAAGCGGTTCGATTCAGCTCGATTTAATAACCAAAATGAATCAAATCAAAAATCAAAATTTTAAAAATATTTAAATCAAAAATCAAATTGAATTTAATTCGGTTTAAATGAATCAAACCAAAAAAATTCAATTTAGTTTAGTTTAAATTGAATAATTTTACTTCTAAAAAATTTTTAATAAATAGATATCCATTTTTTCCACCTGTAAACTTTTCTCTCCTCCCAACTCTCCCGATTCCAAAAAAAAAAAACATTTTTATTTGATTCGGTTTGACCCGAATTGAATCATCTTTTAATTAAATCAAAAACCAAACAAAAAATTTCAGTCTTTTAATTAAATCAAAAACCAAACAAAAAATTTCAGTTTTGTTCGATTTGAACCGAAACCGAATTTTTTTATTTATAATTTTTTTTTTATAAATAGGCGGCCAATTTTTTCCACCCTTGACACCTTTCTCTCCTCCCGGCTCACTCGGTCCTAAAAAAATTATTTTTATTTGATTCGGTTCAACCACAACCGAACCCTTTTTTATTAAACCGAAACCAAATCAAAAACTTTGGTTTAGTTCGGTTCAGTCTGAATTAAAATTATTTTAAAAAAAAATCAAATTAAACAAAAAATTTCATTAGGTTTGGTTTGGGTTTCTAGTTTAACTCGAACCACTTGCAGTTCTAATCTTTGCCTCACTCTTCTCGCATAATCTACATAAATTAAATTTTAAGACAAATATAAGAAAATTAAATTTAAATAAATATATATATTAAATATATAAATATAATCTGACCATGATGCTAGAACTTCAAGCTTTGATGGTGGCAGACAAATATTGAATCCTCTATGGTTTGTGAAAGAAAAAGTGCCCACGTGGGACATTTACTTTAATAAATTCCAAATATAGAAGTTGGTGAATAATGAGTCAACCCATTATACCAACCTTCCTAATTTTCTACCCAAGATTCCCCAATTAAGTTCGTAATGATTCACCAAGATTAAGAAGGAATATTAGGGTTAATCTCTTGAAAGGAGATCGCAAGAGAGAGAAGGTGAAATGATCTTAGATCTCACAAAACTTTTCTCTGAATGAGAGTTTAGAAAAATTCAAAGTAGGGAATTGTTACGTTATTTTCATCACCGGATTGAGAATTGCAGTGTTGTGATATTACGGTGATAACTCGTACAGTGTGGTTATCATCCCGACGATAAGATCGATCAAGAAGGGGTTTGTGGTTTCCAGTTTTTCCTGCGATTTATTCACCAATGTATGACTGAAAATCCAAACCTTGTATTATTGCAAAAAACTATCATACTTCCGCTTATATATGAATTAAATCTAATATTGGTATCAGAATGATATTGGATTTATTAGAATATATTTTTCAAACTTTTTTTTGGGTATAAAATTTAGAATTTAGATTACGGATAAGTTTTGTGAATCCAATTATACCACAACGTCACCCATGATTTGTAAATCACAAATATAATTTTTTTTTATAATTTTTGGAATATGTTTAGATCTTGAAATAAAGGGTCAAAGTTTTCGACCCTAATGGTGCTCGAAACTTAAAATCTTAAATTTATCGAGATAGATGACTAATTGATCTATAAAAATTGCATAAATTATTTCTTGTGTGCTGATCTACCTTTTTGACATATATATTGTGCATTGCCATTGTTGAAAACTAGGTTTTTCGATATGGCCGCGAATAACCAAAATTTTAGATATTTGGTTCATCAAGATTAGGGTTTGAATCTCCCAAAAATCGAGTTGAAGATGATTTTGAGAAGTCTAATTTTGTTTTTGGGACCAAATGCCATAAAAAAGTGGTCAGAAAATGAGTCTTCCGAAAGCCAGGTCAAAAGATCCGGTTGCAGACTCATCGGGCAAGGAAGAAATACTCCAGACCCGTGGGCACATGAGCCACAGACACGCAGAGCCACATCAAATAGAAGGGAGCAGGCGCGTGGACCTAACGTGCGAGAGAGGCTTGTGGGAGCGTGTGCCAAACAGCTACAGGCACGTGGAGGTGCGTAGCAACGCATAGAGGCACGTCGGCGGCGTGTGGTGGTGCGTGAGGACCCTGGTGGAGCGTTAGGTCATTCAGAATTGGATTTTTCGAATTTTCTGAGGGTCTTGATTTTATATTTGTGATTATTTATTGGATTTTGTGTGTTGAATTCAGGTTTGAATGGTGAGATACGAATCCAGGTTACGGTGTATGGTGTCCGTTGACTTATACGCTCATCTAGGGGTCTATACTTGAATCATTTAGAATTTGTTGATTCGTGGGGTATGCAAAAATGGTGAAAGTAAGTATTATTAGTCACTAACATCTTTTTTTCTGTATAATAGAGACAATGCCTGCAATTAAGAGTGTCGTACTTGATCTTGTGAAGGGAGACAAACTAAATGGTGACAATTACGATATTTGGTATCGGAAAATTTAGTTTGTTTTCGAGAAACAGGATCTAGCGAAGGTTTTAAGACACGAGATGTCGAACCTCAAGTACTACGCCTCAAGAGAGATGAGATCACGAGGCGTATTGTGTTTAGAAGAGAAATGATGGCCAAGTTAGAGCAATCCTTCTGACCAACATGTACGACAATATGATCCCAGTTTATGAGTAGTATCCTACTGCGATGTCGGTCTGGGTTATTCTAAAAGAGTATTTTAGCTCTTGGTCAGATCCTAAGCTGAGAATGTTGACCCATAGGTTTATTACCTACAAGAAGAGGTCAGATCATATTATGAAATAGCATCTTATGCACATATCGAGTATGATTGCCTCTTTGAAGAATACGGGATAGCCAATGTCTAATGAGTTTCAGGTATTGGGAGTGATCTAATCTTTACCTGACTTTTGGGATGTGGTTAATACTTATCTCACATACATTGAGAGTATTCATACTTTCATGAATGTGAGCAGGTATTGTGAGCTCGAAGAGGAACACCATGAGGTGGCTAGGTCTATTCCAGGTCATGCTTATGTGGTGGAGTCGAGTAAGAGCTCTCGAGATTTCAAGTGCAAGTGGTGCAAGTATGATGGGAAGACCAGAAGCCAAGATAAGAAGAAACCATCTGCTAAGACCGATGATAAAGGACAGAAGTGTAGGAAAAATGAGTTTGATAAGAGCAAAGTCAAGTGTTACGTATGTGGCAAGTTTGGACATTTCGCTCGCAAGTGTGGCGAATGAAAGGTATGTCATTTTTTCTTACATGGTATGAGTTATGTTTCACCTACTGTGATACTCACTGACTCCTCTTCTTTGTGGATTGTAAACTCAGAAACCACCGACCAAGTAGCTCGCAATAAGAGCATGTACGTGGAGTTCTATTGATTAAGTCACCATGCGAGAAGGCTGTATGTCGGGGAACGGAGCATTTGTGACTATAATGAGGATTGGTACATGGAAATTGATCCTGCGAAGTAACAATCCTATATTTGCATGATGTTTTGTATGCTCCTGAGATTCAATGGAATCTTGTATCTATATTTTATCTTGATCGTTTAAAATATTCTATTTTGTTTGGAAACTTGAGTACTTTTATTTCTGATGATAGTTTTTTATTATGTACTGGTTTACTCCATGATGGACTATATACGCTGGATATGGTTTTTTTTAACGAAATTTCTCATTTATCTTCTATTCTCTATATATCTGATAGTGTAGTTGATTATGTTATTGTTTGGCATATTTGACTTGGCCACATAGGGCAAGAGAATGAACCGGTTAGCTACAAGTGGCCTGTTGGGCCCGCTAACTCAGGTCGAGTTATCCCTATGTGAGTTTCGCCAAGCAGACAAAGTTATGAGGAAACCATTTGAAAAGACAATGAGAGCTGAAACTCAATTACAGCTGATCCACTCCGATATTTGTGGGCCTATAAATGTGAGAACCAAAAATGGGGTCACGTATTTTATTATATTTATAGACGATTATATGCGTTTTGGTTACGTCTATCTGATCTTGCACAAGTCTGAGATATTAGATTGGTTCAGAAGGTTTATCAGCAAGGTTGAAAATCAGTTAGATTTGAAAATAAAGACTCTTAAAACCGATCGAGGGCGCGAGTATTTATTTGAGAAATTTAAAGAGTTTTGTTTCGAGAAATGTATTATGAGATAATTGACTGTTTCTGTTACTTTCCAGCAAAATAGAGTAACTGAGAGAAAGATTAAAACTCTGTTGGAGAAGGCGAGATCTATGATAGTATAGACCAATTTGCTTATCTCCCATTGGGGAGATGCATTATCGACTGCTACCTACGTTCTCAACGTGTTCCAACAAAATCCGTAATCAGTTCTCCATATGAGTTTTGGACAGGGAGGCAACTTGACTTTCGTCACTTGAGACCATAGGATTGCGTAGCATATATTCACAATTTTTTACACCCACACGGCAAGTAAGGCTCACGAGAAAAGAAGTGTATCTAAAGGACATGTGTTCGTAGGTGAATATTCGGAAAGTATAGTCTCTGAGATTGAATCTCGTGATACCACGTTCCTGGAAAATGATTTCTCTAAGAGAGGTAAAATCGATCGAGATTTCACCTTTTATGAGATAGGTGAGCTTAATGGCTCAGTTGAGCTTAACGAACGGTGGGACTCAAGAACTTGTTACAGATTTTGGTTATTATGGGAATGGTTCATCTAAAGGTTATGAGGCTTCCCCTCCTCGTACGAGTAGTCGGGGATATATATCTGATTGAAGATGGGATTTTCATGGTGACTCCTGAGAATGATGAAGAATCCCGAACATTTCAGGAGACTTTTGAGGGTCCTATGAAAGAGCATTTATTAAAGGCCATGTAGAAAAAAATGGAATCTATGAGAGTCAACGGGGTCTAGGATTTAGTTAATTTACATGAGAATAGAAAGGTTATTGGGAATAAGTAAGTTTTCAAAATCAAAAGAAAAGCCGACAGATCAGTAGAGAGATAAAGACCCATCTAGTAGCTAAGAATTACACACAAACAAAGGGTATTGACTACAAGGAAACTTTCTCCCTATAGTCAAATTTATATCGATCCGTTTACTCTTGACAATTGTCGTAAGTATGGATCTAAAGTTATACCAGATAGATGTAAAGACCGCTTTCCTTAACGGAAATTTGGATGAGGAGTTCTACATGAAGCAGTTCTCTTAGTTCGTTCTAATAGGTCATGAATATAAGATCTATCGACTTTGGAAGTCAATATATAGCTTAAAGCAGTCATTTAGGCAGTGGTATCTGAGATTTCATGATAAGGTGATATCTTATGGTTTTATAATACTCGAGAAGGATTATTGTGTCTATTTAATACGTTCTAACGACTCTTTTGTGATTCTATCCCTATATGTGGACGATATAATATTGGCTGGGAACAACATTGAGTAATTGATGATCATTAATATATGGTTGTCATCAAGTTTCGACATGAAAGATATGAGTGAAGTTGAGTTCATCCTTGAGTTAAGATCCATAGGAATTACTCAAGATGAATGTTGACTCTTTCACAACTGACCTACATTAAAAAAATTCTCAAACGTTTTAGGATAAGTGATCGTAATCCTATGGATACTCCTATCGCCAAGTGTAATGGTCTGAATCTTGAGATGTGTTCTAAAACTCAGGAAGAAGCAAGAGAAATGAGGAAAATTCTTTATTCCAGTGCGGTGGGGAGTTTAATGTACATGATATTGTGTACACGACCAAATATATATTAAGCAGTCAATTTGGTGAGTGGATATCTATTAAATCTTAAAAGGGATCACTGGAGAGTAGTGAAAAAGATTGTTAGATATCTTAAGTGAACTGTGAGCTACTCTTTATGTTTGGAGGAGATGATTTGCGCCTTATGAGATATTCAGATGCCGATTGGTACTGTGATCTAGATAAACGCAAATCGACGTCATGTTATGCTTTCTTGCTCAATGTGGTGCCATTTCTTAGAGCAGTAAGGGGCAAACTTGTGTGGTTCTATCTACGATGGAGGATGAATTCGTGGTTTACTCAGTCGTAGTTCATAAGAGTGTTTGGCTCTGGAGACTATTGGATAATTTAGGGATTGTGGCTGATAGTGGGAGATTAGTGATAATCTACTGTGATAATCAGTCTGTTATTGCCTACACTTGAGACCCTAAGTATCATAGTAGGACCAAATACATTGATACCATATATAACTTTATAAGAGATATCATCGAGAAGGTGAATTGATCGTCAAATACATTTCGACACACAGTATGATGGTTGATCCATTCATCAAACTCATTGCTAGAGACTCGTTTGTAGAACATAAAGAGATATTGGGTTTGCGTACATTTTGACATTTTTCACTTTGTATTGGATTGACGATATGATATTTATTATATTTATATATGATTCTTGTGCATTATTCCGTTACACATGAGTCATTATATTTATTAAATAATACACTTGTTTTTTTATCATATATACTCTGATGTGATAAAAGATATATCAGATAGTCGAGGTCGACTGTCACACACGAGTGACCACCTCCAACTCTGAGTGAGCGAGGAGACATTTTTCACTTTGTATTGGATTGACGATATGATATTTATTATATTTATATTTGATTCTTGTGCATTATTCAGTCACATATGAGTCATTATATTTCTTAAATAATGCACTTATTTTCTGATCATATATACTTTGATATGATAAAAGATATGTCAGACAGGTGAAGTTAACTCTCTCATATGAGTGACCATCTCCAACTCTGAGTAAGCAGAGATGAGACGATTTCTAGTCATAAGAGGCATTGAGAGTGACCCCGGTAAAACATAAGTCGCCCTGATATATATTCAAGATGAGGTCATTTGGGATATGATCGGGATGGAAATACCCACATCCATATTGCCTGTAAATAGCCAGATTTGAGATCTCAGATATCATTTGTATTTAGTGATATTATCTCCGAAATACTGTTTCTGAAATCTCTAGATAGAATTTTATGTGTAAATTAAGTTTTATATCTATACAGTGTTAGAGAAGTCTAACATATGCTCTTTTGAGAGATGAAAGGTTAACACTATGACATGCGTTTCATACTGTGTGTGATAAGACGACTAGAGATAGTGAAAGCTACTACATGAAACGATGATCTGATCATGATCTTCGTTCCCACTATGTGAGACCCGATGGATCTTTAGTACCCTTATCATTTTCGGTTGCTTCTAGAAGTTTTGATTCAGTGTTTACTACTTTACTCTATTTACTTATAGCCCGGAAGATAAATTTTGGTCCAAAGGGTAGATATAGGAAAGTAACTGAATTGAGGTTGATGGATTTGAGTTTGAGAAAATGAAAATCAATTTGTATTACATCATTGTATTGTATTCACCGACCGGTCTGTTATATTTATCCATATTAGGATTCAAATATAATAGTGAATACACAGTCGAATAATAATTAGGAATCACTTTCGATGAGAAAAGTGGCTCGATGATATAATTGTAATGAGTTTGGGGTACAGCGAGACCATTAAATACTAATGATGACTTTTCGATCATTTTAACAGTTGTATCAAGAAGTTTTTATTTGCAGGTGTACTCACCAGTCGCACAACACACAATCTTGTATGAAAATCCAATAAGGTGATATGAAAGATCGCATGAGTTGTGATATTGTGATGGATAAAATGTTTTTGTGTGTAAGTGAGAGATGAAAGAAAAAGTGCCCACGTGGGGCATTTACTTTGATAAATTCCAAAGATGAAAGTTGGGGAATAATTGGTCAACCCATTATCCCAACCTTCCTAATTTTCTACCCATGATCCCATAATTAAGTCTCTAATGATTTACCAAGATTAAGAAGGAATATTAGGGTTAATCTCTTGAGAGGAGAACACAAGAAAGAGAGAAGGTGCAAGGATCTCAAATATCAAATTTTACAAAACTTTTCTTTGATTGAGAACTTAGAAAAATTCCGAGTAGGGAATTGTTACGTTGTTTTTGTCATCGAATTGATTATTGCGGTGTTGTGGTATTACAGTGATAACTTGTACAGTGTGGTTATCATCTCGACGGTGAGATCGATCGAGAAGGGGTTTGTGGTTCTCAGTTTTTTCTACGATTTATTCACTAAGATATGCCAAAAAATAAAAACATTATATTATTCCAAAAATCTATTATACTTTCGCTTGTGTATAAATTAAATCTAGCAGTTTGCTTATTCAAAGATTTCTCATCAGTTTCCAATGTATTTTTGAAACTCAAATTACACTCTTATAGGTTTTTCATCGGAATGCATGGGTCTATCACCAAAATGTATAAATTTTCTAGTGACAATAATCAAATTGATTCAAAAAGTGCAATATTCATTTTTTGCGACCTTTTTAAACCCTCTTTGAATCGCAATAATCCTCTCCTACGGTTCCTTTATCAAGTATTGTCTCTCTCTCTCTGTATATATATACCTTAATCAGATCGGGAGTTTGACTACCACCGGATATAAAGAAAATAATATTGGGAGACCTCCCTCTTAAATAAGATCTGACAATCAGATCGAATCCGGATTAGTCAGAGTGAAACGTTGAAGACCAGAATGTCCAGATACAAAAAAAATATACCTCTTAATTCTTTTTTTTTTGGGTCTAAAAGTATATGTTATTTTATATTTCTTTCAAATTTCTAGATTATAAGATTTAAAAATTAAGTGGTTTGATTTCGGCGATCATTATTAACATCAAGAATGAAAATTTAACATTGGAATTTTGCTTCCTGTATATGCTTAATTTAATATTCAAAGTGATCAATGGGGCCCGCCTTGACCATCTAGTTATATAATATTTTTTTCTTAACAGAGGTAATTTGAAAATTATTATATGCAGCGATAAATTAATTAATATATATATAGAAAAGACCCGGTGGCCTCATAACTTTTTAATTGGAACTGCCTCTTTTTCTTTAAAAATATCAAAAATCTCTTCTGACTAAATGATCAGATGAATAATTCAAAAGTGCTTTGGACCAATAAGAGCAGTCACTCAGCCGGTAGTTTGAATAAGACTACCAACGTGTTATATAAATCTTACAACAGAATATTAAACTCTTTTAATTAACATTTTAAATTTAAGTTTTAAAAATAAATAAACAAATACCGGGAGAGATAGCTCTTAAATCGAGTCACATTGCTCAAACCAAATTAATTATATTTTTCTATGTTTGTTTGTGGTCAAGTAAAAAAAAAAATGAATAAGGCCCGGTCTGAATGTTACATTTGCAAAACTATCCAATAAATCATCGTCACAATGTAAGCACACCTTTGTCTTGGTTGAATTGCACACCTTTTATCACAATACGAAGAAAGCCCGTAAGACAAGAGTAGGGATGACTTCATCTACAAGTGGGCCGGGCTGATCTCCATGTAGTCCATTCCAGCCATGTTCACCCATCACTTTCAACTCATCTAAAATTGCATATTAAAATACTTTGTATCTGTATTGCTAACCGATGAAATTTTTTTTTTCTAATATGTTATGATTGGTATTTGGATTTTTGATTAATTTGATTTGAATATTTTAAAGTTTAATTTAGGAGCGAACCCCCCTCAGTACCTTTTTTGATTCTTAAAATTTAAATTCAAGATTTTAATTAAAAGAGTTTAATCAAGAAAGTATTATGCTAACTCGTGGGATAGAAATTCCTCGTAAACTAGCAAATTTTAGTTTATTATGGACTAAATTCGAATGAAAATTTTTATTTTTATTTTGTCATCCCTTTTAACAAAAAAAAAAAAAAAAGGCAAAAGGAACCGTAATATAAATTGTGACAAAAAGGTTGCATTCAGAAAACATCATGAATTATTTAAATTTATAATATGCACAATTTTTACAGAAGCAAATTGTTTAATGGAGTGGAGGATACATTTTAGAGAACCATATTTGGTTTTTTTTTTTTTTTTTTTTTGATACCCTTGGCATGGCCATCGTTCACTATTTAAGATTTCATCCCGATTAAATTTGGACTGACCTTTATAGAATCTGTTTCTTTGGAAACGGGTCTTCTAATATTGATTTTTTTTCATTCCATGCCGAGTTGACACCCAAAATTTGGGTTCACGGTGACATTCAATTAATTGGTAGGGAAGGTGTCGTTTGCCGATTAGGTGAAAGCATCCATGAACTATTTCAAAATGAAGACCAACAAATCCTTCTTCATCCTTTCCCCTTTTTTTTTTTTTTTAATTTAATTTTATTTTTTTTTAAATCTTGGGTTTTATCATATATCAATAGTTTCTGATTTTATTTTCTTAACCCGCAAGTTTCGGAACTGCAAATGCAAATATATTTTGATTAGGAAAGTAGAATTTTAGTTTAATTCAACTTCTTAGTTTACAAGTTTCCTTGGAATCTCAGTTATAAATAATGCTTTACTAATTGGAAAAAGGACCTTCAAACACAGAAGAAAATATAGAATGAGAGAATAAGATGCAAAAATATTAAACAAAGTAGTGAAATACACTTGGATGCTTGCTTTCTCACATGATCCACCCGCATCATCATGTCAGAAAGCAAGCATCCAATTTTATTTACAACTTTGAGAGAGAGAGAGAGAGAGAGAGAGAGAGAGAGTAATTTTCAAATTTTGGGTATGTCCCTTTGATTCTTTTTAATTTTTTCTTTTCGTTTCTTGATTAAAAAAATATATATGTGATGACAACAACAAGAGATGGTTTCTTTTCGTTTCTTTTTGATTTTATTTAGTTGGGAATGAATTTTTTTTTACCTTAAGCCATCAAGAGATGGTTTTTGTTCTCTCAAGAGGCTTCAATCAACCAGGAATAATTGTTTCAGCACCCGCAAAACACTTCAATCAAACACCATGAAGGGTTTAATTGCCCTCGAGTCTACATATTTTGGGACTTTTTTTTTTTTTAATTAATTTGGGTTTCTCGGAGGATAAAAGAAAAAAAAAACGTAGTACAATTTTGTGGTGTAAATTTGTGGGGCTGCGCATGACGACAACAAATTCTTGAGTATCATACATGAGAGTAAGTTGTCCGGTTGAGAACTAATGAACTATTGAACCACTACATCTTCAAATCCTTCTTCATCGTTTGCTTTTTTTAATCTTGGGTTGAATCATATATCAAGAGTTTCTGTTTTTTTCCCCTTCATCCACAAGTTTCAATGGAACTAGAACTCCAAGTCTGCAACTGCAAATATATTTCCATTAGGAAAGTTGACTTTTATTTTAATTTAACTTCTTATTTTACAAGACTACTTGGACTCTTATGTTTGAATGCATGGCAGTTATAATGCAAACTTCTAATATAAAAATTGAATCAAAATAAAACGGATACGATTTAGGGTTACCTTCGGCTATATTTTTCTTCTTCACTTCCGATAATTGTAAAACCACTATAATGATCCTTGAATCGTGTATAAACATTCTAAATTCTCAATTTCACTCAATTGATAGTGAATAATTACGAAATTTTGATTTAAGAATCCAATATATTAGGTGGGGTTTTATATAGATTCTCAACTATCAAAAAGTCATTAAAATCTTATAATTATTTGTTGGACATTATAAAAAGATAATTAAACATTCAAAATGGAAAAATAAAAATTAATTATGTGGAGATTTGAATGAACTACCAAAATATGGTTAAATGCAATTCAATTCAAATTCTTTTTATTATTTATGATATTTAATCTTTTTTTAGTTATATTTTTCTCATTAACTCAATTTTGATTGCATTAATTTATAGAATTTGAATTTAAAAAATTCATAATATTCTCCCACTTGACCCAATAAACCAATTTGAAATCAAAACCAAGTCAATTTTTTATGAAAATGAAGTACGTGAGTTCCACGATAAATTCTTTAAAAAAGAGTATTATTTTTTTTGTACCATAATATATTTTATTTTCTAATTTTACGGTGACATTTACTTTACGAATAAATTTTATATTTATTTGAAATTCAAACTTGATAAATTTATTTCAAAACAAAAATATATGCACAATTTTATTCAGAAAATTCAACTCTAAATTTCATTTGAATAGGACAATAATCCCATATTTACAATATGATTCCTGAATCTGCTTGGTGGTATGTCTTTAGTTAAGGAATCAACCAACATACAATCAGTGCTATTGTATTGGATTATAACTTTATTTTCTAATACTTTTTCCTAAATGACTAAATACTTTATGTCGATATGCATATTTCAACTACCACTCTTATTATTCTTAGTAAAAAATATAATAATTGAATTATTATAAAATATATATAATAGTATAGGTATAGAATCTAAAATTTTAAACTCGGATATAAAACTCTTGATCTATATTGCGTGTAGCGTATCCTCAAAACATGCCACGAACTCGACTTTCATAGTAGAGGTCGTAGTCAATGTCTGCTTAGTACCTCTCCATGATACAGCTCCTTTGGCCATTATGAATATGTAACTCGATACTGATTTTCAAGAATCAATACAGTTAGAAAAATCTAAATCTGAGTACCTGTCTACTTCTAAACTACTGGTTTTTTTTTTTATGTAAGTATGTCTTTCTTGGTATTTTATAGATATTTCAACATTTTCTTTGCAGGCTTCCAATGTTCCAAACCCAGATTATTTTGATATCTTCCTGACATCCCCAAAGCATGTGCCATATAAGATCTTATACAGATCGTGCATACATGAGACTTTCAACAATAGAAACATATGAGATATTAGTCATATGTTCTCTTTCCAAATCTATATTAGAGCATTGGTCTAAATTGAAACTATCTCTTTTGACAATCAGAGTTATACTTGGTAAACAGTTTCCATCCTATATCTTTTAAACACTTTTTTGATATAGGTCTCTTGAAATAGTTTCAGAATTTTATGGGATCTATTTTGATGTATCTTTATATCAATTACATAAGATGTATCATATAAAATTTTCATATTAAAGTTCTTAGAAAGGAACTATTTTACTTTATACAACATCCTCTTATCATTTGTGACAAATAGTATCATCCACATATAAGATAAAGAAACAAAATTTACTCCTATTAACCTTAAAGTATATGCATTGATCCATAATATTCTCTTCAAATCCGAATGGAATGACTATATTATAGAATTTCAGGTACCATTGACAGAAGGTTTGTTTCAACCCATATATGAATTTTTTGATTTTGCACACCAAATATTCATTACCATTGGAGGAGATTTCTTTATGTTGATATATGTAAATCTCTTCCTCTAGTTCCCTATTATGAAAAATTGTTTCACATCCATTTGTTACAACTCTAGGTTGAAATGTGCAATAAGTGTCAGAATAATATGAAGGGAATATTTTTGGGATACCGGAGAAAATGTCTCCAAGTAGTTGATTCTTAGTAACGAGTTTGGTTTTGTATTTCTCGATATTGTTTAATGAGTCAGTATTAGTCTTAAATACGTATTTACATATGATGAGATTTACCTCACTGGTAACTTTACAAGATTCCAGACTCCGTTGCTCCTTATGGACTCTATCTTATCTTTCATGACATTCAACCATAAGTTCGAATTGTTAGAGCTCATGACTTATGAAAACGTTTCCAGATTTTCTACGACTCCAAGTTATATTTAAATTCCTAAAGGGATACCACATAGGAGTAGATCTCCTTAATGTTAGTTCAACAATCTCCGTAAGAGAAGGTTGATTAATTTGATCTTGGACAACTGTTTGTGAAATTTTTTTGTTATTATCTGTACCATGATTTATGTCCATAGACACTTAAGGATCATTTTTGATGATAACTAATTTGGTACTTGAACTTGACTGGATAATTAATGGGTCTCTTTTAGGAGTTAAGTCCCGAAAGTAATTCTTCTCGCTGACCAAGTCATTTTTTAGAAATCTAGCATTTCTAAATTTTATAAATTTAGTATGGTAAGATAGACAATAAAACCGATATCTCTTTAATTTATCAGCATAACCGACAAAATATCTATTCACGATCCTTGAGTTTAGTTTCTTTTTATGTTGCTGGATAGCTCAAAATGCATATATGTCTTAAACTAAATTTTCAACCCTTAAATAACCGAAGGGAGTTTTGGCTACTGTCTTGAATAAAATCCTATTTAGGATGTATATTGCCATTTTGAGAGTTTTAAGTTATAAGAATTTATACAATTTGGAACTAGCCATCATACTCCCAACCATATCAAGTAAAATCCTGTTTCTCCTTTCAGCTACTCTATTCTGGTTTGGTGAACTAGACATAGTGTATTTGACAACGATCTCATTTTCCTGAAATAAGGATTTGGTATTTGTCCATTCTCTATATATCTTTCATAATTTCTCCACTTCTATGTGATTTCATGACATTTATTTGCTTACCATATTATTTCTCTACTTCTGCTTTGAAAATTTTAGAGGCATTCAACGTTTCATTATTATGACGAAAGATATAGAGATACATATATTGTGAGTAGTTATTTATAAATGAGATGAAATAATTATAACCATACGAGTCTATACCTAAAGTATAAATGTTCATATGCATAATTTCAAGTAATTCTGAACTCTTCTTTGTATCTTTTTGAATCTTGTTGGTTTGCTTTCCCATATTGCAGTCCATACAAGTTTCAAATTCACTAAAATTTAGGGTATTAAGTACTATAACATTTACCAACTTTTTTATCTTTTTTATGGAGACGTGTTTTAATTTTCGATATTACAATACGGAAGAGTTTTCCTCAATGACAATTCTTTTAACCCCCATATGTGCAACATTCATGCAAACATTGTGTTATAAAGTAATACTATACAATTCATCCAATAATAGACCATAACCAATGATATTTGAACAAAAAAATAATGTCATTTCATTAATAAATTGAAAGATTAACTGAATTGTAGAAATTTTGAAACAAAAATTTATTTTCTAAAAAATTTAGATATATAGAATGAGCTCGCAATTGTCGATACACTTTACCTATGAATTCATCTTATTGTCTAAATAGATGAGTTGTTTGCAATTTACCAGTTTCCTTAGATTTTGTAAACCCTACAACACATTTGTAATGTGAATATTACAACTAAAATCAATCTACTAAGTGTTATGAGAAGTCTTACTCATGTAAAATTCATAACAAACTAATGACAATTTTTTACATTTATTCTTAAGCAAGCGCTTGCATTTGACACAATCCTACTTTATGTGTCTTTTCTTTTTACAGAAGAAACATTTAGACTCTTTTTTATGTCCGCTTTTGGTTTTGTGCCATTTTGGTTCAGTTTGGATTTGCCTTTCTTCTTTCCTTACACTGCCACATGTGCACTTGCAAAACCTTACTTCATCTCCATCAGTAGTCTTCCTTCTTCCTGTACACATATGACCATCAATTCATTGGTAGACCATTTCTTCTTATGTGTATTGTAGGAGAATTTAAAAGTTTTGTAGGGTTGTGGAGGAGGGCTCAGAATGAAGTGCACGAAAAAAGATTTAGACATCTAAACCTTCAGGGTTTTTAATTGAGCTGCTTTGTCTCGCATCCATATGATGTGCTCACGCACATCATGGAAGTAGTAAGCCTTGTAGAGGAGAACTGGATAATGAGCATACTGACCAAGACTTCTTTGATTTTGCAAATTGCTCATCTATAGTTTTAAAAAAAATATGGACATTAGTATGCTGATTGATTGAATCACGGACATCAGTCGAGATTTTACTATGTGTAAACATGATATTTAGGCGATTAGATCATTCCCAACATTTATAAAGAGTCTTATCAGACTCATAATTGGTATTGGTTATTGGAAGTGGCTCGTTCTTCCTAATAGTATAATCAATGTTCAAAAAACCAAAATGGAAAAATACCATTTTCCTCAATTCCTTATAATTCTTTTCATTTAAATTGAAAAAATCGGATTTTAAATTTATGGTTTAAAATACTATAAAATAAATAAATATACTTATGAACTATATGTGAGGTATTTAATATGTATCTATGATAGGGTTTAAATATGTGTAATATTTGTGATTGATTTTGTATTATTTTTGAATAAATATTACACTAATATTTATATTTAATGATATTTGACTTAGGAGGAGAATTATTATGGAAATAGAAGAAAAACAAATTAAATTAGAGCAATTTTGTAAAAAATAAAAAATTGGATAGCAATACTTTTTTATTAATACGTGGTCACATTGATTACAAGAGACAATATAAAATTTTGAAGAATTTTATTCTATTCCTAATATTTAGGAAAAAAATTTTTGAAAATGTAAATTTCTTAAAATATTATTTTAGGAAGTTTATTTTTTACTCTCTTTTTATTTATTTAATAGTTATTTAGGGTTAAAAATATTTATCTTTTGCAAATAGGAAAATTTTTATCTTGTTTAGGGTTATACTCCTATATATATAGGAGTGTTACATATTGTTTAGGACAACTTTTGGAGGAGTGCAACCTAAGGGGGGCAGCAGCTCCCACATCCACAGTAGTAGCCGGGTAGCCCCAATGGGGCAACAGCAACCTACAGCCGTGGGAGACATTTTTCTTTATAGTTTTACTTTCTTTTCATCAAGCAATAAATAGTTAATGAGTTTTTATTTTCATATTTTATTTCTAATTTATTTTTCTAGTTGAAGGTTAGTGAAAACTTTGATTCATGACATTGTGAGATCTAAATGTGCTATTTCTTTCAACAATCATAGGTATTTATTTAATTCATGTATTTTATAGATCATGATTTTTTAGAATTTATTGAATAGATGACCAATATTTAATAGATATAGAATAATTTACAGCTAATTAAAACAATAAATTCATAATTATCGACGAAATAAGGAGAGATCGGTCGTTGAGCGTTTGTCAACGAGTATAACTAATTAATTTATGTATTGTTGAATTATTCTTGAATCGAAAATCAATCGATTGAATCGAAATGGAAACGAACCCTTCAACTAGATTAATTTATAGTGACTTTTAATCCTTTAATTTTGCCTCACTTTATTTTGTCAATTGTTACTTTAATTTTAATTAGTTGTTTATTTCAATTTGTTAAGTTATTTAATTAATTTGAAACCACCCACATTTTATTTTATTTTTCCTTAAAAAAATAAAACCGCCATTCCCTGTGGATAGACCCTACTCGCCCTAGACTTATTTTTAGTGAACTAAGTATTTTTATTTTTGGTTGTTGACGACATACCAAATTTTGGCGCCGTTGTCAGGGAATGACGTTAAGTGATTTATTTCTTTTAAGTTTTCTTTTCTCCTTGTTCAAAGACTAACCCTTTGTAGAGAACTTGCCGAAAGTTATAAAGGGCATGAAAGAGAAGGATATCAACCCCGAAAATATGGCTACTTAAAAAACTTTAAGAGAGTTATTATTCTCTGATTTTAATGAAAATTCTTTTTGCAATGATTTTCTTAATATGGCAGCCAATGCCTAACAATTTGGAATAAGACAAAAAGTTCTAACGAGAGTCAACGAAGTAAGTGATTTTTCCCTTGGTCAAGAATTGAAAAAACTAAATTCTCTTATGTGTAATTTTATTATAGGAAAAACACAACAGGTCAAGGCATGTGGAGTTTGTTCTGATTTTGGTCATCCCACGGATTTATGCCTTACCCTTCTAGAAGATTCAAACGAGCAAATCAATGCAGCGACGGGATTTTTAGGACAACCACAACGGACGTATGATCTCTATTCAAACACCTACAACCCAGGATGGAGGGATCACCCAAATTTTAATTATGGGAATCGACAACAAGGGTTTCAATAACAATCTCGACCATAATTTCAACCACATCAACTCTCTTCAAGTGAAGGTATGTCTCTAGAAGAGATTGTTAAAAATTTAGCTAACAGTACTCAATTGCGTCAATAGGAAAGCCAACGATTTCAACTAGAGACAAGAACCAGCATCCAAAATTTGAAAAATCAGATGTCGCAATAGACAACAACCGTAAGTCGAATAGAGAAAAATAATGGGAAGCTACTTCTTAAGTTGAGGTTCATCTAAGGGAAAATAAAAGTACTATACTGTTCAAAAGTGAAAAAGAAGTGCATAATTTTTCATCAAAAGAGGCACACAAAGAAGAAGAAAACAAAGAGGAAACAATATCTTTTGATACTATACCGGAAAAGGTAAATGAGGTACCAAATGATTCAAATTCGAAACTAACTACTTTTCCTCCTTTTTCTTGTAGGTTGGCACATTCTCAAGAGCAAGACGATGAGAAGGAGATGCACTTTATTATATATAATACTTTTATGCAAAATGAAATGAGTTTTGTGTTTAAGGAGAATTTTACAAATGATGTTGCATAATGGGACAAGTTTTTCTAACATAAATTTTTATATCGAAAGCAATTCATGGTATGCCAAAATCTCTTTTATTTTAATTCAATATTGAAATTCATGTTGGACAAGTTGAAGTCAAAATGAATTGAACCGATGTTTGAGCGAGGTTGAAGCAAGGAGATCATGTCAAGCCAAAGACACTAAACGAAGGCGCTTATTAGGAGACAACCCCCTTTTATGATTTATTTATTTTATTGTTTTTATTTTCATTTATTTTAGTTTAGACTTTATTTTGATTTACTTTTGAGTAAAAAAAAAATTTCAGAAGTGGTTGCTTGTTAGGGCATGCCCATGCCTTAACCGAACTTCATGTCTGTCCACACTTCAGCCTAACACTCATGTTAGGGCGTGCCCACGTCTTAACAGAACTCTATGTCTGTCCGTACTTCAGCGTAGCACTCACGTTAGGGAGTGCCCATGCCCTATACTCTCTTCATGTTTTCCCAAATCACCCACAAGGACAGTCATACACATGATTTAGTGTGTGCCCACGCCCTAAAATCAATCCACTTCTGTAAAAAAAATTAAAAAAAAAAGATAGAGAGAGAAACAATTGGACTTAACTTCTTACATTTTGTCTTTCATTTTTTTAGGGTTTCTCTCTCCACAGTTAAGCCTCAAGAATAGACCGAGATGCTTGATGATTACAGCGTGCCTACGCCATAGCTCTTTCTTCGAATTCGTTGGAATTGCTCCTCCATTCTCTGCTCTACCATAGGGGAGTATTGTTCTCATCTTCCTCTTTTATTTATTTATTCCTTTTCTTTTATTTTATTTGATTGATTTTATTCATTTTTTATCTCTAAACTTGAGCATATATTAGGGACAATGATAATTTAGGGGTGGGGGATACTAGGTATTTTCTTCTTTATTTTCACACTATATTTATTTTATTTACTACATTAGTTTAGATTTTTTTTTCAAAAAAAATAAAAAAATTTTAAAACTTTCGAGTTCTTTTAGTTGATATATAATATTTGGTTGGCTAGAGATGTTTGAAAAATAGTTTGTATCAATGACTTTTTGTGCTTGAAATGGCTATTCATGTCTGTAATTGTTTTCATTGAATGATGAACATGCAAAGATCTGACACAAACCCTACTTAAATAGTGAGATTTTGAGCTAAAATGAGCAATTCCATTCTTTGTACTCGAGATTATTTTTTCTTGATGAGTGATTATCATACTTGGATTGCACATTCTACAACTTGCATTGTTATACATTTCGAGACCACATTTTAGGATTTCATGTATCAAAATGACAAAGGCACTTAGGTTTTACCCCCTTTGGCTTTCTAAAAAAATCCCTACCTTGATTTCATAAATCCATAGTTAACCAAATTTGAACCTTTAACCCTTTTCTTCTTTCAACACTTAATCTTTAATTTTAGCTTTCATTTCAAACTCTTGTACCAAAGGTATATATAGTTAATTGTATGGTATTGGTTTTATTTTTGCCTCAATAGAAGATGATGATTGGGAGTTTGATGCTAACATTTTCATGGAGATGATGTATGTTCAAAAAAAAAGAAGAAAAAAAAAAGAAAATGATGAAAAAAAGACAAAAATGGAAAAAAAGAAAAAAAAAAGATGAGAAAGATAAGTGTTGTATCTTAATTGAAAATTCATTTATACTTCAATTATAAAAATTGAGAAATCGATTGACATTATTGTATGCTATTTGCTATTGTTTATTCATTTGAAGAGTTAGAAGTCACTTTTTGTTTACTACTTGCTTGAGATAAAGATCGATCAATATTATGAAAATTATGTGGTTAATTATATATGGCATTTGGTATGTTTTAACCCTTAAATATCACCTTATCCTACCATTTACCCAAACCCCGTTACAACTAAATAAAAGAGCTTTAGATTGATATATGAAATTCAAATTTTTAAGTAGCGGCGATTTGATATATTTGCATGCATATAGTAGTGTTATTTCATGTTGTTAATTTGAGATATATATACATTCTTTACTTTTTTCGAGTGCATTTGAGTAACCCCTTGGATAAAATTGTTGAATCTTGCTATTTGGATTTTATAAGAGGTTGTTGGGATATGTAGTAGTTGTTTTAGTGCAAATCGCTGTAAAATACTTGTTATTTTGATTATATTTTCGGTTTAACTCTTATAGTATATATTGACTTAGGAGCTTGGAAGAAAAATAGGTGAATAATTTTAATTTTATTCGAGTTATGGATGCTTGTGGACAAGCATCATATAAGTGTGGGGGAGTTTGATAGGCCTTAAATGTATGGAATATTTGCGATTGATTTTATATTATTTTTGAATAAATATTATACTAATATTTATATTTTATAACATTTGACTTATGAGGAGATTTATTATAGAAATGGAAGAAAAACAAGTTAAATTAGAGTAATTTTATAAAAAATGAAAAATTGGACAATAATACTCTTTCATTAGCAAGTGGACATGATGATTACAAGAGCCAATGCAAGATTTTGAAGATTTTTATTCAATTCCTAATATTTAGGAAATTTTTTTTAACGATATAAATCTCTTAAAATATTATTTTTAGGAAGTTTACTTTTTATTCACTTTTTATTTATTTAGTAGTTATTTAGAATTAGAAATATTTACCTTTTGCAAATATGAAAAATTCTATCTTGTTTAGGGTTACACTCCTATATATATAGGAGTATTATATATTGTTTAGGGCAACTTTTGGAGGAGTAGAACCCAAAGGGGGTAGCAGTCCCCACGTCCACAGTAGCAGTCGGGCAGCCCCAAGGGGGCAGCAGCCACCTACAGCCGTGGAAAACATTTTTTTTTATAGTTTTACTTTCTTTTCATCAATCAATAAATCATTTAGTGAGTTTTCTTTTCATATTTTATTTCTAATTTATTTTTCTAGCTGAAGGTCAGTGGAAACTTTGATTCATGACATTATGAGTTCTAAATGTGCTATTTTTTTCAACAATCATAGGTATTTATTTAATTACTGCAATTCGTGGATCATAATTTTTTAAATTTTATTAAATAGATGCCAATATTTAATAGATAGAATAATTTACGACTAATTAAAATAATAAATCCGTAATCGTTTATTCGTTTTAATAAAATGGTGAATAATATTTATGTCATGGAATTGAATAATCTCATTTAAATGAACCCGTCGTGTGTTTGTTAATTAGAATTTGGTATCTCTAAATTTTAATACTGTTGAAATTTTAAATTTTAAGAGTCTCTCTACGGTTGACTTTCGATTAGGGAAATAATTAACGAATTTCTTTTAATTATTGACGAAATAAGGTGAGATTGGTCGTTGGACGTTTGTCGACGACTATAACCAATTTATTTATATGTTGTTCAATTATTCTTCAATCGAAAATCAATCGATTGAATCAAAGTGGAAATGAACCCTTCAACTAGGTTAATTTATCGTGATTTTTAATATTTTAATTTTGCCTCACTTTATTTTGCCAATTGTTACTTTAATTTTAATTAGTTGTTTATTTCAATTTGTTAGATTCTTTAGTTAATTCGAAACCACCCGCATTTTATTTTATTTTTCCTTAAAAAAAAATAAAATCGCCGTTCTCTTTTAGTGAAGTAGCTATTTTTATTTTTGATTGTTTGAAAACACACCAATCTATCAGTGCAAATATGTGAAAATAAATTTATGACATAGAAATTATCTGTAAAATAAATTTATAATTCTATTAAATTTATTTAACTTTATAATAAGATTTACCAAAAATAGTTCATTTCCTAATACCTATAAACTAATTAGAAAATTATCAATGGTTAGTCTATCTCTTATTATTTTATTCTTTTTTACTGAAACTTATAAGACGATCTCTATAATGCACCAAGTAGGTTCCCAAGTAAGTGGTGGGTCACATGAAATCGCTTAAAAATTAACTAGTCTTAGATTTATCACCGTCTTTTTAACATAACCAATCTAGACATGTACCATATCAACCGTACTTGTAATGTTATATAGAAAATGGATTTAAAACAGATAGAGTACTATTGAAAGTAATTATTTTGATATCTTATTTTTAATTTTATTATTTTATGTAACAAAAATTCTTATGGGATAAACTCATTACATGAAAATAATTTTCATGACAAATTATATTTTTTCTAATGTGATCATACTTTTATACATAATTTCCTATTTAATTATAGATGTTATGGCTAAACTCTAATTAATTTTAAAAATTATTTTGATTACTTAGATAATAATATTATTTAATTTTGTCACGTCAAAATGCATAAAAGTTTAATATAAAAATGTAATCAAACTACCCAATACATTTTATTAATTTTGTATTTTCCCTTATATACAAAATTATGCCCAAAATAAATTTTATGGACGATTTTTTCAAAATTTTGACTTAGAAAATACTTTGAAAATTTTTGAGATTTTTTCAAAATATTTTCAAAATTTTTTTGGTCCAAAAAATATTTTAATAATTTTGTACACTCTCTTATGTACAAAAATTTATTTCAAAAAATTTTTATGCATTTAAAAAAATATATATTTGTACAAAATTGATAAAATATATATATTTTTAAATCCAAATGACCAACAAGCTACATTTTAAAGTTTATTGGCCTTTTTTTGAAACAAATGTTGTGGGGACTAGATTGCAATAATTCAAAATATTTGGGAAATTGTGAAATTGTACAATAGCTGACACATTTATGTAGTTTCGACCACTAATAGTTTCATATGGCTCAATTTCCATGTTATGCTCATTAAAAAAAAAGAGTTGGACCATTAATAAATGAACATTTATGGTTGTCATGTGCACTTGGGTTTAGAAAATTGGGAATTGTTAACCAGAAGTGATTGCTTATTTCATATGTGAGTGTGTAACAGCTTAACAAGAAGTTGACTTACAGCTAGTGGATGAGGCGACCGTAGGAATTTTTTGATTGTCAGTAACTGATGCGTATACAATGAGGATTATAGTTTGAGTAAACAAATTTGATTATAGTCTGAAATGTAATAAGGAGAGAGAAAGAAGGAGAATCTGAGGAATAGAAAGAAGATGAAGAAGAACAGGAAGAAAGAGAAGAGAGAGAAGTTAAGAAGGGAAAGAGAGAAGAGAGAAAAGTTTCATTTCCATTCACTCCTATTTTTCTTGTCATTTACATTTTTTATACATTTGTTTCAAGTTTTAACAACTCCTAACTAAATTCAGTTAATCGGTAAACTAATCAACTAAATTCCTACCTACTATCAACTACCTCCTCTTATCCTTGGTGTTCAAGCTTTACATTTCTCGAGCTGGTTCTTTTCTTGTAACTATCTTAGTTTGGTCTTGCAGCTTGTTACATCTTGTACTTGTCATAGTCTGGTCTTGCAGGCTTGTTACAACATTTCACCCCTTTTTAAAAATCCTTATCCTCAAGGATTAAAACTTGGAAATTGTGCTATAATGAAATCACTCCCAAGTTGATTCCTTATGACTGAGATTGATCCACTTGATTAGAACTTGAGTCATAGGCTTATGATTTCTCCAAATGACATGCCTCTTCAATTGCTTGTGTAGCTCAACAGACTACTACCTATAAGGTTGTAACTTCAAGAAGACCATGTCCCTAACTAGCAACTCTCTCTTAGATCTTTTTTGGTCTGCGTAAAGCTTCATTCTGTTTTGTGTCTTGAGTAAATGATCCCTTAGAATCTGCATCATGTCCTGTCGATTTCTAATGAACTCCTCAATAGTAGGATTACTGGAATCAGCATAGGGACCTATGGGAATGTGTCGAGGTTGATATCCATACAAAGCTTCAAATGGAGTCATTTGAATACTGCTTTGGAAGTTAGTGTTATACCACCATTCAGCTAAACTCAACCATTTGAACCATGATGAAGGTCTGTCAGAAGACATACACCTCAAGTAACACTCTAGACATTGATTCAACCTCTCAATTTATCCATTAGTTTGTGGATGGTAGGCATTGCTAAGCTTCAACTTTGTCCCTAGCAGTCTGAATAATTCCTGTCAAAATGAGCTAGTGAAGATTTTGTCTCTATATGAAATGATAGAATCAAGCAGCCCATGCAAGTTGAATATGTTCTCAAGAAAAAGTCTAGCTACTTCTGCAGTGGTAAAAGGATGTCGTAACCCCATGAAATGGCTGAACTTAGTGAGTCTATCAATGACTACCAAGATAGTGTTGCATCCTTGAGGCTCAGGAAAACCTTCAATAAAATCCATAGTGACTTGGGACCATGCTTGAGTTGGAATTGGTAGTGGCTGCAACAACCCTAGATACGGCTTGTTCTTATGCTTATTCCTTTAGCATATGTCACATTCCTGCACCCAATTCTTTACTGTCTTCTTCATGAAAGGCCATCTTCTTCATGAAAGGCCAATAAAAGATTGTCTTAACTCTTTTTAATGTCCCATGCTGTCCAAAATGGCCCTCCATCGCAGTGTCATGCATTTGTTGCACAATTTTTTCTCTAAGTTGAGAACCATTGCCTACCACCATCTTTTTCTTATACTTTAGGATCCCATCTTTGTACTGAAAGTCTGGATTGCTTTCTAGTTGAACCGTAAGTTGAGTAATCAAGTTCTGACAGTAGTCATCACCTTCGTAGCTCTTCATCACATCTAGAATTCATTTGGGATAGACTGCTGATACTGCAGAGAGAGTATCCCTTGCAGAATCTCTCTCTTGAAGTTCCCTCCTTGAAAGGGCATCTGCAACTTTGTTTTCAGTTCCATTTTTATGCTGGATTTCATAGTCCAGTCCTAACACTTTAGCCAACCATTTGTGTTGCAATGTTTTAGTAAGTTTCTGATCCAACAAGTACTTTAAATTTTAATGGTTAGTCTTAATTATGAAATGGTACCCCAACAAGTAATGTCTTCATTTTGAGACAGCCATGACCACAACAAGAAGTTCCTTCTCATAAATGGATAGCCCTTTGCTTCTATCTCCTAAGGCCTTGCTTAGATACGCGATAGGTTAGTCCTCCTGCATTAGCACAGCTCCCATACCTTGAGAACAAGCATTTGTTTCTATCACAAAAGGTTTAAAAAAGTCTGGCAATCTTATTACTGGAGCAGTGCTCATGGCAGTTTTGAGTTGATTAAAAGCTTTTTTAGCTTCTTTACTCCAATGAAAATTATCCTTCTTCAAGAGATTGTTCAGGGACTTAGCTATAACTCCATTGCTCCTCACGAATCTTCTATAATACCCTGTCAGACCTAAGAATCCTCTTAGAGCCTTAACAGAAGTTGGTGTTGGCCAAGAAATCATACATTCCACCTTCTGACTGTCTATTTTAATACCTTCTTTTGTCATGATGTGTCTCAGATATTCAACCTGATTTTGTGCAAAAGTCCACTTGGACAGTTTGACAAATAATTGATGGTGTTGCAGAATTGATAATACTATTATGAGATCTTGAGCATGAGTCTCAATGTTGGGACTATAAATCAGTATATCATCAAAGAAAACCAATACATATTTTCTTAGGTACGGTTGGAAAATGTGGTTCATCAGAGTTTAGAAAGTGGCTAGTGCATTTGTGAGTCCAAAAGGAATCACCAATAATTCAAAGTATCCATGGTGCGTTTAGAAGGCTGTTTTCTCCACATTAGTAGGTCTTATTATGATATGATGGTAACCTACTCGTAATTCTATTTTGAAGAATATTCTTGAGCTATATAATTCATCCAACAACTCATCTATGTTTGCTATTGGATACCTATCTTTAATAGTCAGATGATTCAGTTGTCTGTAGTCTATACTGTCGTCCTTCTTCTTGACTAGTAGTATTGGAGAGGCAAAAGGGTTGGTACTTGGTCTTATGATCCCACTGCAGAGCATTTCTTGCACCTGCTTCTCGTTTTCTAACTTCTATGAATCAGGATATCTATAAGGTTTTCGCTTAAATGGATGAGCATCTGGCGTAAGGAAAATTGAGTGATCACGTTGCCTTTTTGGTGGAAGAGTAGTAGGAGATGAGAAAACTTCTTCAAATTCTACTAATACCGCAAAAATAGTTTCAGGAACATGTGTCTGTTGTTTGCCATTGCAAATGTCCAATGTCATGCAACTTTGTAACTGCTGTTGTCTAAAAGTTTTAATCTCCTTTCCTCTGACTTGATTTATGAAAGGATAGTCCACTCTTCCTTCTAATATCACTTTATCCCTATTACTATAGAATTTAACTTATAACTTCTTGAAATCAAATGTGATTGGACTGTAGTAATACATCCAATCCACACCTAAGATCATATCCCATCTACCAAGAGTGATTATTCTCAAATCAAATGCAAAATTATAATTTTGATTAAGCCATTTCATATTAGCAACTTTGGTAATACTAGTGATCAAACTCTCATAAGCAATTTCTGCTTGAAGAGTGGAAGTTGGTTCATGTTCAGTCTCAATCGTTTAGATATTCTTCTATGCAGGAAGCTATTGGAACTCCCTTGTCCACCAAAATAAGTATTTCTAGCCCATTTAAGTATCCTTGAAGGGCTATAGTTTGTCTTTGAAAAGAGTTAGATAATGCACAAAGAGATACCTATCTGTATGCTGCTCTCTTGTTCTTGGTGAGACTACATATCCTCTGCTATTTGTCCATCGCAATCCTCATTATCTTCTGCTTCCTCTACTACTAAGATGAAATTAAGCACTTATGACCAGGAGTGAACCTTTCTCCACATTTGAATCATAGGTTGTTGCTTCTCCTATACTGCATCTCCTGAGGTGATATTTTTGGCCAGTTGTTTGCGGTCTTAACTCCTTTTGATTCTAATTTGGTTGAATTGGTAGCATGTGTAGAAAAATTGGTGGTAGTTCTTGCATTCTTGCCTTCTTTGATAACTTTTGCATCCACGTGCTTCTGCAGTACTAGTTTCCCTTTCTTAACTAATTCCACTAATTGTTCTTGTAGTACTGCAATTTCGAATGCTTGAAAGAGAGTTGTAGGTTTCATAAGTCTCAACATAGGTTTAATGCCTTCCTGTAACCCACTAATGAAGCTTAAAATGAAATAAGATTTAGTTAGTTATGGGTTCATCTATAATATTACTGTCCACAATTCTTCAAATTTCTCTTGGTACTCATAGACTTATCCATGCTACAGTTTGTTAAACTCCTCAACCTCATCCTGCAACCCTTTAACCTCAAATCTTTGACATAACAGTTGTGCAAAGTCACTCCAGATAATGTCCCTTTTAGCTAGTTTTAACCCCTGAAACCAAATTTCAGCTTTTCCTTCAAGGTACATTTCTATGGTGTCTACCCATGTATCCTTTGGAATATGGTACACATTGAAGAACTTGCTGCACTTCTGAAGCCACATTCTTGGATTTTCACCATTGAATAAGTGTAATTCTATTCGTGGAGGGTTTGGGACAATTCCTCGAGGATGGTATTCTTTTCTTAATATTTGTGATCCTATATCCTATCTTGGTCTTGTGTCTGCAGGGGTGGGAAGGAGAGGAGATTTATAGATTCTATCCACTTCTGATTCTTCTCCCTTTTCTTTGTTCAGCAGTTTGTAGATGGAGTAGAATCTTGTGTCTACGGTGGTCATGTAAGCTGCTAACTTCTGACTTCGTTCTTCCATCTTTTGGGTCACAACATCAAATTTCATAACTACATAGGTTTTGAGTTCATTATTTTCTTGTGTTAGTTCTTGTAATTTGGTTTCATACCACTTCTGCTGCTCCTCATGAGTTTTCTGCCTGGTTCCATCTGTCATGATTACTGCAGAAGATCTTGAGTTCCTGCTCTGATACCAAATTGTAACAGCTTAACAAGAAGTTGACTTACAACTAGTGGATGAGTCGACCATAGGAATTTTCTGATTGTCAGTAACTGATGCGTATACAATGAGGATTATAGTTTGAAATGTAATGAGGAGAGAGAAAGAAGGAGAATCAGAGGAAGAGAAAGAAGAAGAAGAAGAATAGGAAAAACGAGAAGAGAGAGAAGTTAAGAAGAGTAAGAGAGAAGAGAGAAAAGTTTCATTTCCATTCACTCTTATTTTTCTTGTCATTTACAATCTTTATACATTTATTTCAAGTTCTAACAACTCCTAACTGAATTCAATTGATTGGTAAACTAATCAAAACCAATCAATTGAATTCCTACCCACTATCAACTACCTCCTTTTATCTTTGGTGTTCAAGCTTTACATTTCTCGAGCGAGTTCTTTTCTTGTAATTTTCATAGTTTGGTCTTGTAGGCTTGTTATAGTATAACACTACTCATTCGAGTTTTCTTCACCCAGAAAGGCTCCCGAGGGTCTCGATTGGACCCGATGGGTTCACTTACCAGAAAGTTGTTGAAAAACTCAAAAATGCTCTATTTTAAAAATTTTGAAAATATTGAGTTGTGCGAAATCTCATATTCAATTCATTTTCAGTCTCCATTTTTTAAAATAATCATTTTGGACCAATTTAAAAAAAAAATCTAAGAAGAAAAATTTTAAAAATTCATTGAAAAACATGTAGGTAAAGGCAAAATTAGTTTTGATACAATGTTAGAATAAATGATAGTTCTAATGTATACTCTAATATAAAAATTGAGCCAAAATAAAGTAGAAGTGAAAAAGAAAATTTAGGGTTATCTCTGGCTATAATGTTCTCATTGACTTCCGGCGATCGCAAAACCACCAAAATGATTCTTAGGGCATGCACAAATCTTCTAAATTCTCAATTTTACTCAATAGATGGTGTAGAGTTATGAAATTTAAAATTAAGGACCTAATACACTAGAAGAGGGTTTATGTAGGCTTTCAACCATTAAATAATCATTAAAACCTTATTATTGTCACCCTAAATTATTGTTACAAGTTATGGGAAGACAATTAAATATTAAAAATGGTAAAACAAAGATTAATTGTGTGGAGGTTGATTAAGCCACTAAAATATAGTCAAATGCAATCCTATTCAATTTCTTCCCATTTTTTTTTATCAAATTTAACTTTTTTTACTTATGTTTTTTTCATTAACTCAATTTTGAAAGTATTAATTCATAGAATTTGAATTAAAAAAATTCCTAACATCTCACTTATAAAATAATACTTTGTTAATAGGAAAAAGGAGCTCGAAAAAGGACCTCAAAATATAGATCATAAACTATTGAGATATGATATAGAATAAGAGAATAACATACAAAAATCTTAAACAAAGTAATGAAAATGCAATTGGATGCTTGCTTTCTCACATCATCCACCTGGATCATCATTTCAGAAAGCAAGCATCCAATTTTATTTATCACTTTTAGAGAGAGAGAAGCGAGAAAGAGAGTTATTGTTCAAAAAAGTAATATTGGACACTATTTTTCAAATTTTTGGTATGACTTATTTTATTTTATTTTATTTTTGTTTCTAGATTCAAAAATATGTGATGACAATATCTAGTTTAAGCATCATGTTCACATATTTTGCTTAATGCCCACTTGTTTTGATAATTGAGTGAAAGAAATATATATTTATTTTAAAACAATTTCAAAACATAGTCATCATAATTTCTAGGTTAAAATTAGTCAAACCCAATTAGGCATAGAGAGACTACTAGTTACAATAAAATCCAATCATTTTTATAGTTAAAAGGAACTTGGAATAAATCCTAGACCCTAGTTTAATTTCCATACCAATTTCATTTCTGTTTAATTTCTTTGATGTAAATTTTTTAATTTCATAATTTTGTTAGTCATTATGACCTAAAATGACCTTTAAACTAATCATTATTTGTGTGTTAGGAGGAATGTTTTAAGTTTTTTCCGAACTAATCCAATTTAATTCTTTCATTTTTTTTCTTAAATTTTGTTTCCATGATTTTGATTTCGCTATTGGATAGAGAGACTTAAATCTATCGCTTCTAATTCAACTAAAGTTCTTTCTAGAATGAATAATTGTAAGCCAACCGAAAAATTGATGGCACTCACACCAATCTATTTATTTGGTCTAAAACAAAGGTCTTATATACTTTTTCTCATTTTGTATTAACACCCTTGATCTAAAACTAGGTGGAGTACACTGTGTATGTGAGCAATGTGGAGTTTTGATTTTGTATGCCCATTGAAAATAATTGTAAAAGATTAATTGAAATGAATTTTGTTAAAATTTTAATTTATAAAACACAGCAATGACCAGTAAGTCAAAGAGGGAAGATGTACGATGACTTCAAAGTTAAAAGTCTAAGAGACATAGCAGTCAAGAATACATCAATGGGGAGGGTATTTGACCGAGACTCTTGGAGCGAATAGGAGATTGCAGTTGAATGAGAACTGAGAAGGTAAAAATGTTTGTTTTTTACCAAAAGGGGTTCAAGGATTTTATGATCTTGCGCCTGTTGAAGTTTTATGTTGATGCACCGTTTGATCATGTATGATGATTCGTATCTTTGTTCTAATGTTGTTTTCTAGAAGTGGTATGAGGAGTAGACGTAGTGTGGAAATCTGAGAGGTTGTGAAAAGGAAAAATTTTAGGTATTATTGAGATAGGTGCAGAATGGGAATAATAAATGTTGTAGGCATTGTTTTGCTTTTTGTGAATATTTTGTAACACCCTTGATGGAGGTAGGTTTTCTCTACAGGATTTGCTTTGCTTGAGTTAACCATGGAATTAATGATAGTGAATGGTAGTTGAATCCCGAGGGTGTATGAAACCTATAAAAACTGTTGGAGGCTACTCAAGAGGGGGAGAGTCGGACGCTCAAGTTAGTGTAAGTAGTTTCTAAAAGTAAAGAAATAGACCGAGAGTTGTGAGATAGTGCTGTAGATTTTTAGTGTGACAGGTGTAGAGTTTTGTGCATGGTTGATAGCCGATGCGGAGTATATATATTGTGTACCTACATATCCTGTATACACCTTGAAGTATTGAAACCCCGTTCCAGTGCAAGTAGGTAGTTAGTAATCTTTCGAGATTCTCAGAGCTTTTTGAAGTTCCTCTTGCCGAGGAGATCCTTTTTAAGAATGATCAAACAAGATGAATTATCTTTGCATGTTGGGATTACTCCTTCGAAGGAGTAGAGTAGTTGATAGGTGTGTAAGCCAAGGAGTGAAAGACTAAGTTCCCTATCAAGGAGGCAAACCCAAGGGCAAGTTTAGTCAAGAATGAGCCAATAAATAGTAAGTAGGCATAGTGGACTCGAATATTCCTGAGTTTACGACAATGGGCCATTGTCCCATGTTTCATCATTTGCTTCCTACACTTGGCATTTATGTGAAGGGAAAATGTCATGAGTGTAGAAGAGGAGGGGTTAAACGACCAAGAGAGCGCGAAATGCGTCAAATAGGTTAGAGGGATGTCGAAATCGGAGTGTTTAATTGGGGGGTATGATTTTCGAAAGAGTCGTGGTGCAAAGAGTTGGCAAGCATAACACACATGAAAGCAGAGCATTTAATGCTGTCTCCATATTCATGAATCTTCTAAGGTACAACTCCTTTAGATAACTTTAAACTCGCTACAGATGTTGCGATTGTTCCACTGTTGCCATTTTCTTTGGCTAAGCAAGAGAGCTTCACATTCTAGGCTTACAATTTTTTAGAAAAGACTTAGAGATGATCTACGATGATGAAGAATTCTAGCATGTGTAATCACTGGAGCATCGATGAAATCAGAAGTACAATAACTGAAAAAGAGCAGGAGGCTGTTTCCAAAGAGATGAGCTTAGGAGACAGTTTTCAATTGAGGTTGCCTAGCCATGACCCTACTGATTCCTAAGGCATGGCAGCTCATCGTGGCTGTAGCTAACCTGTTGAGTTTTTACCGTTTGAGATTCGACTTTAATATCCTATCCTCAGTATTTCATTTGAGGAAATATGGCATCAATGGTCCTACGAAAGGCTGGTATTGCGTGCAGATGCGACAAGATTCTAATCGGAGATTTTTTTTACAAAGGGACTCCTAAATTGGTCATGGAGGAAGAAAATTTTCTTTGTAGAGTTTGTAGACAAGAAGTTGATCCCATCTTTGCTAGGGATAGAAGCAAAGTCAGTTGTAGGTTTGATAGTCTCAGCTTCTTCTCGACATTCGAATTTTGTTAACTCTGTCATATGATTTTGTGTTGCCAAAGATAGTGCTATTTGGGCATATGTCCTAATTGAGGATGAGTTGTTGAAGCTAGCTGGCCTTCTATTGAACGAGAAGCTACAAATTCAGAGGTCATTCATGTTATGGAAGAGAGCAAAAAAGCTCGCAGGCATGCTCAAATTTGCCAAGGTAGAGGACCTGGATAAGGTTAGCAATGAAATGTCAATGAGGGGTCTGGCTAAGAAAGGTTATAAAGACCATGGGAGTGCATTCAATGACATTTTCCCATACTCAGACCTATCTAAAAAGAGGAGGACAGTGTGTGTACCGAATAGTGATTAGATTAGTGGGGGAACAGATCCCGAGTCAATAGAGGAGCCCATATTTGAAGGTTCTGAGGAGGAACAGGCAGAAGAGGAATGCCTTATTTCTATTGTTATCCATTGAGATAAGAGAAGTAAGACGGTTGGCCCCATTCGGGGCGCTGAGGAGGTAAGGGTCGAAGATGAAAATACTCTTGATATCTCTTGAGTGTGGTAGATACATGATAGGACAGGATGTCTCGAGGCTGCCTTTCCTGTAGTCAAGGGACCTTTGATTGACCATTTAGAAGTAGTTTTTTAGTAGAAGGAGAGAGAAGGGACGACAAGGTGCTCGTAACATAGGAGGAGCAAGGCATTGAGTTCGGGTCCACAAGTTCTCTCCCGGGATATATGCACATCCAGAAGGGCAAAATGATCATTCTTGAGGAAACAGAGCCTTTCCCTCCTATTCTGGTTTGATCCTTCGATAGGTATAAGGATTTGAAGGAAAGAGGGACTGCTACAGTGGGCTATGGTGATAGTAACTTCTGTTACTTAGATTTTGTGGAAGTAAGAAGATTTGCAGATAGACATGATTTCCACAAGGTGAAAATTGAGCTAAACCACATGTCCATTGCTCAGGGAGATGAGGTTGTGATAGTTCTCATGCTTCAGGTAAGTATCTTATTGGTCAGGCCTAAATTGCAGTGCAACATTTGGTATATTGAATGTACTTTTGTGTTTGTAGGCTGCAGCCATTGCAGAGTTTTAGAGACTTTGAAAGAATTAGGCAATATCTGATATGGAGGGACAGCTAGAGAAGCAGGTTTGTCTTTGAGCCGCGGATGCTTGGAAGGAGGAACAGGCTATGAGCATTGCTTTGAAGAAGAAAGAGAAAGAGCTGGAGTTAATACAACCCGATTTGGACTCTTCATATATGATCATAAACGAGGTCGCTAAGGAATGCGAGATGGTGAGGACCTTGTTGAAAAAAAGTGAGGCAGGGTATGAGGTTACCTTAAAACTAGTAGAGGAAAGAGGGCACATTTTGATGGCTGCAGAGAGAAGATTTACCAAAGTTAGGTAGGAGTATGAATGCCGTAACCAAGAACCTTTGGAGAGATTGTGACAAGAGAAAGATATCATCCGTGGAGTTGGATTAAAGCGAACCCTGATCGGGAATGAAGGCAATGATGATCCCAAAGGGCTTAACCAGGATTTAACTAATGCTTGTACTGTTAGCTTGGCCTAAGAGGTTATTGAATAGGATTCTCAAATTGCTGCTCTTCAGGAAAACCTCTCATTTACAGTAGGGACCTCCTTATCTCCCTCCACCGTGACTCTTGTATTTCAGACATTTTTCTACTTTCCGTGTTTCGTCTTCTAGGTTGTGCGTAGCTCTTGCTATAAATTGTGTCACTTCTAGTTCTCTGCTTGTGTTAAGGGTTATGGTAAGTATAAAATACAAAAAGTGAAGATCATTGGCGTTGTGCTGAGGATGCTTGTTGGCATTGCACCAAGAGGAGTTTGAGGCATTACGCTGAAGTAGACAGTGTGCCTGTTTCAAGAGTCTTATGTTGCATTAATGGGGTGTTTGGAGCCGTTAGATGCCCACCGACTATTCTTGATCGCATACTATTATCTTAGTCATGACGTTATGGAGAGCTAGTAAAATACGCGAAGTGAAAATGTTATTGCTGAAGTAATTATAGAATGCTAAATCAACTTATTTATTCCACAACCTAAAGTTGCAAATAGGACAATAGTAATCAAAGAGTGGAGGTTACTATACAGAAGTAACAGGTGACTGTGAGTCAGATGGTCCATTGTCAACAGAGAATCTAGAGTCACATGGTCCATTGTCAACAGAGAATCTATCTCCTGAATGGATAGGCACGACCCACTCTTGACCGAACATGTCGTCAATAGAGAATCTATCTCCTCGAAGGCTAAGCACGACCTACTCTACTGAATGAACGTGCCATTAATAAAGGATTTATCTTTTCAAAAGGCAAGTACAACCTGTGTTTTCCAAGAAATATACCATCAATAGAGGATTTATTTCCCTGATGGGTAGGCATGGTTTATTCTCTTGAATGAAAACACTGGAGAATATCCTTGCTAGGGCAAGTGCAACTCCATCCGGTTACAGACAATGGAACGAATCAAAGCAGGATAATGTACTACTGGATAAGTCAACCCGTCAATGGTCATCTTATCAATTGGAAGTATTTACTTGATTATTCAACCCTCATGGCTTGTAATGACGGACAATGAACAAATGAAGGCAAAATTAGCAAGTAAGCAATTAGAACTTTCTCTTTATTTCAATATGATGAGTACATGTCAGAGTGCATATGCGGAATACATATCGTGGAACATTACTATAAAGCCTACTGGATATAAAACAGGAGCAAAAGAGGGCTCAGTGGCTAGATTACTGTAAGACTCTAATAGCAAAAGAGACATCATACGGTCAAGAAAAAGACTATCAATTTGTACAAAGAAAAATTTGGAAGGAGTTCTAGGAAGGTAGGAGATGGCCAAAAAGGAGACATAAAAGATACATTAAGTTTTAAACCCTTTCCCTTGCCCAATCTTCGTAGCTTTGGAACTCATCTTATTGCACGATCGAAATGAGGCCGAAGAAGAATCCCCGGTCACTAGTCACATGCAGAGGTGGGACGATGATCCTGATCTTGAGAAGAAAGCTTCCACTACGAACAAAATATCTTCTGTCCGTACTAAGATCTCTATGTGCTCACAGCATTCTTGAGGAGCCTTAACAAATTCGACCATAATACCAGAATATCCAATATCATGATGGAACCTCGTGTCGACAGTTCCATTCTTGATGGAGCCTGGTATCGGTAGAAATCCTTCACATCATCGGGTTTTGTGGTCCAAAACCCATATTCAAGCCATTTCTTGGAAATAGCTACTCTCGATAGAAAGAACCTTTGAGTTACTTTTAGAATGATCAAAATCATTGAGATTTTCACTCCTATATATAATCTTAAAGATGTGATTTCTATAGATACATGCAACTAAGACACTCCAATGACGAACGTGCTCAATAAATAAGGAATCCAATCTCTCTATCTTCCCACATAGTATTTATTCAAGGTTTATTTATTTGATGGTTATCTCCATTAACACCTTCATGACCTTTAAGGTGAAAACTTTTAAAGTAACACATTGTGCCGTCTTCCTTGAAATGACACAATGAGTAGGGGAAAAGTGATGGAGAACTGTCCAAAAGCCTATTACCAAAAAGTACAAACCCAAGTCCCAATGGACAAAATGCACTAAAACGTACTGAAGCGTGTCGTTTACATGAGGTGTATCTTCTAAATAGGTAGACAAAGCCCTCTATCTTGACACTCATTGATCAGGCCCTTCTCAGTAGCAGCCTTGTTGGCTCGCGGCCCCTTTTGGTACTTAATATTTTGTCAAATCAGGGTAATATTTATCTTTTCATAAGTTTCGGAAACGACATTTGGTAATAGAAAATGAAAATTTTGAATTCTTACTGATAAGGAAAGTAATTCCCTAACGAACTAAACTTCACTGAACAGGTAGGATTCAAAATATCCTAAGATCTTGATAAGTTACCTATGACCTCAGTGCTCGTTGATAAGGAAACTTGAGTTTCAACACCCAGAAGGCACACACGATTTAGACGGATAGCCTATATATATATATATATATTTAACATAAGGTCGTTGACTAGGTACATTCTTTGGATCTCCACAGAGCACACAAAGGTATCATAGGGTTCTCTTTCATTCTGTTTCTACTTTTCTGAAAATTGGTTTTTGACTTCAGCATAAGAGTCTCCTCCATTGGAGTACTCTTGGACGGTTTTTCGCAGGTCTCACCGATCATGAACACTAGATGGCAAGTCATCCTATTCAAGTTAGCAGAGTCATCATCTGTGAAGCCAAACCTACCTTTATTAGATTCTTCATCTATATTATATGATGTCTCTTTTGCTTTGTAATGAATTTCTTCATTCCTCTTCAAAAGCTATGCAATGTATTTGCCGTTCACAAGTGTTGTTCCTTGCCTTGGACATGTACTTGAGATATAAATGCTATAATGTCTTTTGTCCTTCGTCTTCAATCCCTATTTTGAATGCTTCATGTATCGTTGGGCTGAGTGCGTTGTGTTTGTCTATCAGAGGACCACGTCCTTCATTATTAACATATTTCTGTAACCAAAAGAGTTGCTAATGGATTAAGTTCAACCGAGAGGTCTATCCCTCGTTGATGACATATCCTGCTTGGGGGATCCATTTGACAAAATCCATTTGATAAGAGGGGCTATGCTTGCTTTCTCAGGGAGATGCATCCCTAGTGATAAGCTCAGTTTGTGCCTCATGTTGGGTTATGGTAGTGTTCAATGAAGATTTTGATTTTGGGTGTAAAGGAATCTTAGCCCTGAAGGATGCTCTCTTCTCAAGATCAAAATCATCGTCCAAGTGCTAGGTGCAATAGATGGTTGAGGATTCTACTTCAATATTTTTCGAGTTGGGCGATAAAAGAAGCTGGAAATGTTGTTGGCGGTTAGTTGTGGACGGTGGATTCACTTGATGCATCTTTCTTGCCTCTTTTTGGTTACCTTGCACTTCATCAAAATCCTTTCTTGCTTCTATTTTTCGTTTTTGTAGCCTTTACTTTGATTGTATGATGTCTCTTTTGCTTTGTAATAAATTTCTTGATTCTGCTTGGAAAGCTATGTTGTGTATCAACCGTTTGCAAATGTTGTTCTTTATCCATTGTCGTGCACATGTACTAGAGATATAAATGCTATAGTGTTATCCGTTCGCCTCTGATTCTTTATGTACTATTTGGTTGAGTATGTTATGTTTGTCCATCAGCGTCCAAGAGAATTAGAATTCTTTAGAAATATGGAAACTTTCCAGCGTCATAGAGATCTTCTTCCTTATTGAGAGTATAATAGAATTAGAGTCTTATAGGATTTAGAAAAGCTAGGAGATTGGGTTATTGAGAGATCGAGTGACCGATGGATTGATTGAATGAGAGGTCAGGTGATCGAGAGACCGAGAGGCTGAGAAACTGAGAGGTCACATTCAACCTCTCGGTTTCAGGATCTCCCAGTCACCTGACACTGGTCATTCATTCCCACAGTCTCATTCAACATCTTGGTCTCTTAGGCAATCTCTTACGATCTATTTTACTCCTAATACCACTTTTTTAAAACACCATTAGGAGAAGGGGCAAATAATCGTACCCTACTTGACAAGTTTCCATAATCACCATAGTTATCCGATAAAGAAGGAAATCACTACCAACTTTGAATCTTTCTAAATCTCATAAGATTTAAATTCTCTTGTACTCTCGGTAAGGAAGGAGACGTCCATGACACTGGAAACTTTTCATATTTATGAAAAATTCTAATTCTCTTGGACTCTCGAGAAAGAAAGAAATCTTTCTTAAATTGTAAACTTTCATTAATCTCAAGGATGTCTAAATCTTATAAATGTTTTTGACCACAGTTACTTGACATTCGAAAAACCTTCGACAAAAGAAGTCTATGGACCATGTTCCATGAGTTGCCCATGACTCCTAGCGTCATTCTATAGGAAGGATTTCAGGAGTAGCATTAAATGGATAAGAATTCGAAAAGATGTTAGTGTAAAGCATTTAATGCTATGCATATTGCTTCGGTCTCCACAAACAGTCTCCAATACGCTTTATAAAACATAGCATCCAATTAGTTTGTGTACTATCGTGTCTGCTCTTCGACTACTCCAATTTCCATATAGAAAAGTAATTCAGAAGCTATTCTCAGAGAGAAAGAATTGGGTTGAAGATGGCTAAGGGTTCATCATCTCAGGCTCATAAGACCATCAATGATATCAGAAGCATCATTACAGAAGAAGAACTCCACGTCATTCAGGGTGATATGTTGTCAGAAGACGATTGTATCCTTTTGTTAACTATTGATGAAGATATGGCCAACAGGGCCTTGGAAGACGACATTCCAATGTATAAGCAATATGTCAAGTATGGCCTAAAAGTGCTTTATACGGGCGATATTGCTTGAGTTTTGCTTCGTTGGAATATTTTTCCTACAATGTTGATTCCTAGCGCTTGGCGTTTGGCGATAGCTATAATGTCGTTAATGAGTTTCTATCAGTTTCACTTTGATTTCGAGATCTTGGCATCCATGTTTTCTCTCAAGAGATATAGTAGTGAGGGTTCTACAGAAGGGTGGTTTTATCTGTTAGAATCGAGCTGGAAATTCCATTATAAAGATGCCATCGATAAGAGCTGCATGCACAAGTATTTTTCATGGAATTTTTGAATACGAATTTAATGCCCTCTTTGCCAGCAGTGGATGAGGAACCAAATCTTGGGCTAAAGGCCTCTTTGCCCTCTTAGTATTCGGGATTTATTCATTTTGTTGGTGATTATTGTAACATCGAGAGGAGATGTATTTCGGTTGATGCTCTCATAAATAATGAGATGCTAACGCTAGTGGGCCTTTTGTTAGGAGAGAAGAGGAAGATTGAAAAAACTCTTCTGGAGGAGAAGAAAGACAAGGAGCTCGTGAGGGTTTTGCGATCTTCAAAGAAAAAGACCTCAAGGCAATAATTGCCAACAAGGAGATGAGGTTTGATGTGAAGAGAGAGGTAACTAGGTGAAAAACTCTTCTGGTATAGGTGCTGATGCCATTCCTGTTTTGTCCCTGATGCGAAAGAAGAGGAGAGTTCAATGGTCAAGCTCATTGGGTAAGGCTGTAAGGGAAAATAGGGGAGAAGGTTCATCGAATATGTTGGAAATTGTCAAGATCAAAAATCATGAGCGAATGGTTCTGGAGGAGACAGGAGTTGAGGTGGAGCCAACATGAAATGTCAAAGTAGGCAATGTGGGTATCAAAAGTAGAGCTGAAGGAGAGGAGAAGGTTGAAAGTCTTGTTTCCAAGGACCTCCAGGAGGACTGGGTAGAGGTGGAGGATCAAGCCCTCGAAGACCAGTGTAGGAGATTGTTAGTATAGTTTTGTTAATAGCAGCGAGGCCAGAGGCTAGGAGGATAGTTGATTGAGTGGATTTTTACCACTTGAAGCTAGAGTTAAACAAACTGCCCCTTGAGTAAGGCGATGAAGCTATCAAATCATTGGGGCTAACAGTATGATTGCCTTAGAACATAGTTTTTCCACATTTGCATTCCTCATGCATGACCTTTTTGTTTTGTGTAGACCATTGTCTTGGCGGAATTCCAAAAAGTGAGAAAGGAACAGACGATTAAGCATCTAAGGCATCAAGTGAACCAGATGGATAATGAGGTTTTTCGGTTGCGAGATGCTCTATTAGTAAAAGAAAGGGAGGTCAAGGAGGAAAGAGTATCCTCGGCTGCTTTGAATACAAGGACCGATGAGTTGGAGCGATTGAAGGCGAAGCTAGGTATTGTGCTCCACAAGTGTGAAAAACTGGAGACTATGGCCAGAGTGTGCGAGATGCATCTACGGTAATGGAGAGGTTGACAGAGATGTACGGGATGTCTCTTCAGGCTGCTGAGCAAAGGATAGTCAATCTGGGAGAAACTAGTGCAAAGACTATCGATCAGCATTCATGTGCTCGACATAGGCTATTTGAGAGATTGGAATATGCCACGGATATTATCCGCTGGGGAGGTTTGGTGGGAGCCATGCCCTTTGAGAGTGAGAATGTTAATCTTGAAATGCCAAATCGTTAACTTGCACTTGTTCACGTGGACGAGGTACCTTTGGAAGGATCGGATGAAAATACGATGGTTGATACATCTCAACCCAACTTAGAACCCCTTGTTCTTCAAACTCTCACACCTTGATTGTAGTTCTCTGTCTTCTTTTAACTTAGTTTTTTTTTTTCTTTTGTACACCACTAGCCCGAGAGAATTAATGAAACATTCAATTATTTCATCATGAACAAATGTTTAGAACTTCAGTTGGTAGTGTGCACCTTTGTACAGTATGAGTAGGGTATCAATAGGGAGATATATCCCTAGGTAGCGGTATATGGACCGTGCTTACCCTTCAGGGAGATAAATCCCTTGTGGACGGCATGTACGTTCGGTTGAGTGTGCTTAGTGACATGTGCTTGGTGTAACTGGTTCATCACAAGAGATTAATAATGTAATACCTATAAAAAAAGAGGAAAACACAGTGTTTTGCCACAACGCTGCGTTTTCTCCCCTCCCCCGTTTTTCCCCAAATCGATTAGGGTTAATAGCCCTAATCTCTCCCTCTTTCTCTCCTCTCTCTCTCTCTCTCTCTCTCTCTCTCTGTTTTGCACTTTGCTCCCTCTCTCTCTCCCACACGCACGAACAGAGTCTCTCCCTTGCTCGTTCGTGCATGATAGCTTCTCTCTCCCTTGCTTGCTCGTGTGCGCTGCTCCTTGCGAGTGCCACCTTTCAGCAAGTAATGGAGTGGTGGAGCACTTTCAGAGCGCAGTACCAAGCTCCATATGTGATTTCAGCTCCTTTACCGACTACTCCTTTAGTGCCAGTTGCTACGCTTGGTACACCAGTAGCGCCCCTCCTCCGGTTGCTGCACCAATCACCCGCCCCACAATTGAGTTATCCAAGTTGATCAAAGAGGCGAGGCAACTAGGGTGTGAGACCTTCTCAGGATCTGGTGATCCTGCGGAGGCTAAGAAGTGGATTAAGAGAGTCCAACGAGCTGTGACGGACATGGGCATTGATGATAGTTTGAAGCTCTTGGTAGCTGTGAAATTGTTGGATGAAGATGCTAGCACATTGTGGGATGGAGTTGAGGAAAGGGCAGCTGCACCTCTCACTTGGCACAATTTCCTTAGGGAATTCGACTAGAGGTTCTATACCCGATTCGATCGGGACTTGAAAAGAAGAGAATTCCTTCAGCTTTGCCAAGGACATATGTCTGTGATGGCAGATGAGGTGAATTTTAGAAGCTTATCTTCATTTGTACCAGAGCTAATCACCTCTGAAGAAAGTTGAGACAATTCTGAAATAGGAACAACCCAAAAACGTCACCGAGGTGAGAAGTTTTCTCGGATTGGTGGGTTACTACCGAAGATTTGTAGAGGGTTTTTCCAAGATTGCAGCTCTGTTGTTTGGCTTGACGCGGAAGCGAATCAAGTTTAAATGGATAGATAAATGTGAGCAGAGTTTTCAAGAACTCAAAAGGAGACTCGCATTGGCTCCCATACTCACTCTTCCTACCACAGGTGATGATTATATTGTTTACAGCGATACTAGTAAACAGGGGTTAAGATGCATCTTGATGCAAGGCGACAGAGTTATCTCCTACGTTTCTTGACAGTTAAAGAAGCATGAGCTGAATTATCCTATTCATGATCTAGAACTTGCTGCTATTGTGTTTGCCTAAAAAATTTGGCGGCATTATTTGTATGGGGTTACTTGCAAAATCTTTACCGATCACAGGAGTCTTTAATACTTGCTCACTCAAAAGGAACTCAATTTGAGACAAAGAAGATAGTTAGAGCTGATCAAAGATTATGACTTAGTGATTGACTACCACCCTGGGAAAGCGAATGTCATAGCTGATACTTTAAGCCGCAAATCCTCATCTACGGCATCCTAAGGGAGTTCTTACCTCTCTTGTTTAGTTGGACTTTGAGCACTTGGAGTCGAGTTGGCTAAAGATGATCAAGGTGCTTTATTAGCCAAGTTTGTGGTCAGACCCACGTTGTTGGATTGCATTCGGAAGCTTCAGGCTACCGATGATGAATTAAAGGGCATTGTTGAGAAAATCCAAAAAGGGGAAGGTGGTGAATTCCAGATTCCGGATGATGGAATTATATTGTATGGGAAATGAATGTGTATTCCGAAAAATGAAGATCTCCGGAAGGCCATATTTGAAGAGGCGCATTCGTCGGCTTATGCTATGCATCCGGGGAGTACCAAAATGTACCGAACCATCAAAAAATCATATTGGTGGTCTGGGATGAAGAGAAAGATAGTCAAATTTGTGGCGAGGTGTCTTATATGCCAACAGATCAAGGCCGAACATCAGAAACCTGGAGGAACACTTCAACCGCTACCAATTCCCGAATGGAAATGGGAACATATCACTATGGATTTCGTAGTGGGATTGCCACGTACTCCGAGTCGTCACGATGCTATATGAGTGATTGTAGACCGTTTTATTAAATCGGCTAACTTTTTACTGATTCAAAACACCTATCCTTGGAAAGATTGGCAAAGTTGTACATTGATGAGACCGTAAGGCTTCACGGAGTACCGGTGTCTATTGTATCAGATCGTGATCCTCGATTTACTTCTAGATTCTGGCCAAAACTGTAAGAGTCCTTAGGGACTAAGTTGAAATTCAGCACTGCTTTCCATCCTTAAACTAATGGGCAATCCGAGCGTACAATTCAAACATTGGAAGACATACATAAGGCATGTGTCATGGACTTTCAAGACAGTTGGGATAGGCACCTTCCATTGGTTGAATTTGCTTACAACAACAGTTACCAAGCTAGCATAGGGATGCCTCCCTATGAAACCCTTTATAGAAGGAAGTGTCATACCCCATTATGTTGGGACGAGGTTGGAGAGAGAAAGATTGAAAATGTTGAAATGATCGAAGCTACTAAAGAAAAAGTGAAGTTGATTTGGGAAAGAATGAAGGTAGCTTAAAATCGACAAAAGAGTTATGCCGACAAGAGAAGAAGGCCTTTGGAATTTGAAGAATGAGATATGGTATTTTTGAAGATATCTTCGTGGAAGGGCGTAATCCGTTTTCAGAAACGGGGAAAGCTAAATTCTCATTATATCGGTCCCTTCAGAATTCTTGAAAGGATTGGACAAGTGGCATATCGGCTAGAATTATAGTCGAAGTTACAAAGAATCCATGATGTTTTTTATGTTTCCATATTGAAAAAGTATTTACCAGATCCCTTACACATATTGGAAGCACCTCCAGTAGAATTGGATGAGAATTTAAGTTTCAAGGTACAATCGACGAAAATCATTGATAAGCAGATCAAGCAGTTGGGGAATAAGCAGATTCTTATGGTTAAGGTACTATGGAGAAACAATCAAGTCGAAAAACAGACTTGGGAAACTGAAGAATTAATGCGGAAACAATACCCGCAACTCTTTGATGTATAATTGTATCTTACCCAAAACGCTGTGTTTTCTCTCCTCCCCTTTTTTCCCTAAATCGATTAGGGCTAATAGCCCTAAGCTCCCTCTCTCTCTCTCTCTCTCTCTCTCTCTCTCTCTCTCTCTTTCTCTCTCTCTCTCTTTTTGTTTCTCACTCTGATCCCTCTTTCTCTCCCGCACGCACGAACAGAGTCTCTCCCTTGTTCGCTCGCACGCGATAGCTTCTCTCTCCCTTGCTCGCTCACATGCGCTGCTTCGTGCGAGCACCACCCTTCTGCAACCTTTGCAGAAGCCCCAAGTGGCAGTAGCGAAAGGCATCTGAGAACCCAAGGCTGAGCTTGCACTCATCTCCTATGCAGGTAAGGGTGAAAGTTTTAAACTATAGTTCTAGGGTTTTGATTTCCATAGTGATTAGAATTAATCGCTGAACTTTGTTTCGATTTGTAAACATCGTAGGTCCCGAAATGGATTAAATGGCGCATGGACGTTAGGGTTACGAGCTACGAAAACTGTCACGCCCCGACCCGGGATCGTGAGCAGCCGCCCGTTACCCTGGATGCCGGCTGTATTTTTACAGAAAATCGGACAGAACCTCCCCATATATCGGAGGTCTCCCATATTAAAATAAACCTGTTACCTGTCCAAAAGGGGCCATCCCGGCCTCAAAATGCATATATTATCCTCAACAACAAATCAGATCATCATACTGCACAATCCAGGGCAACGCAAGGCTAACAAACAATTCTCCACAGTCCTAACCACAGACCTCTACTGCCATGCCCCCGTCAAAGGCATGGACAGCCGCCAGTCGCCCCTCCTGTGATTTAGAGGAGGCACCGAGCGATCCTAGAGGACAATTCTAAGACATGACACATTCCCAAATACAGACGCAACGAAAAAGAAATGCCTCAATGCAATGTCATGCAGTGACATGAGAGTTCCACAATTTAAATGTCCCTATTTATACAGTCATCCCAGAATCATAAAAATGGTCATCTATAGACCTCAGAATACAAATACATCACCAATACAAATTTTGCAGCGGAAATACACAATGACTCCTCAAGTCCAGGCCTGATCTCCCAAAGATACTGAGCGTCTTAAAAGCGACACTCCTTGTCAAATACTATCTCTGAAACAAAGGGAAATGAGGGGTGAGTACTCGGGAAAGAATACTCAGTGAGTGAGTGGGTCAATGCAATCGTCAAATATGGAGTGTGAAACTGGAGTGTCAAAACATAAGTATATAAATCATATTTCAAATCATCATGCTTTTCATTTCAACAATATATCATTTCACGCATTTTCAAGTCAAATATGCATCCAAAGCACTGTCATTAAAATCATAGAGCTGCCAGCCAAAAATGTCCTGGCAGAGGTCTACCGCGACCTATGACAGGCGCACCGGGGGTGTTATATGCAAATTTCTTTAAAGTGCTCTCTACCCCAGCGTTGGCGACGAACCTCGTCCAGGTGCTAGACTAGGAGAGGATATCCAATCCAAATCCAAATCCTCCCCCTTTCGGGTTCAACCTGGCTAGTACCGTGTAGATAATCAAATCACGACAACTCGTGGGATACCCCAGGCCTAGGCATATCCGGACGCCACCAAAGCGCCTCTCACGGTGTCCTTCGTAGCTACGGAACAATACATATCAAAGCTCTCAAGGCCAAAACCAATATCATATCAAAATGTGCCGAAATCAGGTTCATAAACCAATGCAACATATAGCATAAAATGGCACATTATACATTTCAACCACATGAATGCATAATTTCATAATTCAATACAGTTTTTGGACACTCCCAACGGTTCACAAAAGTCAATTTTAAAACCAGTCAAAACATTTCCAACATACGACAAATCATGCTCATTATCAAAATGTTGTAAAACAGGATTTACATATTAAACAAAAGCATTGAAATAAATCCCACTCACAGTTTTGGGGAAGGTAGCGCACTCCCCAATGACACCAAAATACGCAAAACAAGGCGCCCCTCAATCGAGTCACCAAGAAAGCCAACCTAATCAAGTCATCACGATTTTCATCAATTTCTGACTATTTCAGGGTTTATCGTTTTTCTTAATTTCGTACGAACCCTAAATTCCTCAATTTATAAACAAATCAACTAATGCTACCTAATTTGACAAAGTTTATTCAAGGGTTGAAGAGATTTCATTTCTCTCACCTAGGATTCTTCGGATCTCGAATTTAGCTTTCGTTCGCCCGTTGGTTTGGTGTAAAACCTGAATGTTTCCAAATTTGAAACAATTGCGAACAATTTAAGTCCAATACTAAAGAATTTCGAAACCCAAGTGCGAAAATCGAAACTTAGAGTCATTTACCTTCGCATAGGCTCACGGACTGTCACGGGCCGTCGCGGGCCGTGGGCTGATGGGCTGGCGGGCCTGGTGGGCCTGCGGGCCGGACTAGGCCGCGTGCTGGACTGGGCCGCAGTGACTAGGGTCGCGCTCGCGAGCTGGATCGAGCACTCGCGCAGTGGGTCGCACGCTGGAGCGCTTGCGCTCGTGCTGGAGGTGCGCAGGGGCTCGTGCAGAGGCCTGCAGGTCGCTCGCTGCTCGCGCTGGCTCACGCGCTGCTCGCGCTGGCTCGCGCGCTGCTCGCGCTTAACTCACGCGCAGGCTGGGTTCGCGTGCTGAGCTCGCGCAGGGCTTGCGCTGCCGTGCACTCTGGCGCTGTCGCGCACGCTGGTGCGCTCGCTGTGGTGCAGCGCACGCTGGTGCGCTCACTGTGGTGCAGCGCTAGCGGTGGTGCAGCGATCGCGGTGGTGCAGCGATCGCGCTCGGCGGAGGACGGCAGCGGGAGAGAGAGGTGCGGCGGCGGGGGATTGGGAGAAGAGAGAAGAAAAAGAGAGAGAAGAGAGGGAGAGAGAGAGAAGAGAGGGGGAAAGAGAGAGAGGGAGAGAGAGAGGAGAAAATTGGGCTTTAAGCCCTAATTTTTTTTTTTTTTTTTTTTTTTAATTGGGTATTACATTTTCTAACCCCCTAAAAACAAGTCTCGTCCTCGAGACTAAAAGAAAACTATACAGAAAATAGATGGGAGTACTGTTTCCTCATGGCTTCCTCCGGCTCCCAGGTTTGTTCCTCGACCTGGTCGCTCTTCCACAAAACTCTAACAAGAGGAATCTCTTTGCTCCGTAGCTTTCTGACCTGTCGATCGAAAATAATCACGGGCTGGACAGGTAAGCCCAAGTCCTCTCGCATTTCTATCGGCGGAGGCTCCAAAATGTGTGAAGGATCTGAGATGCACTTCCTCAACACTGATACATGTAAGACATCATGGATCCGAGATAGTTCATCTGGCCGCTTTAGCCTGTATGCCCCGCTCCCAACCCTACTGAGGATACGGAACGGGCTAATGTACCTGGGGCTCAACTTGCCCCACTGCCGTTGTCGTACTAGTCCCCTCAAGGGGGAAATTCTCAAGAACACCATATCGCCCACCTCAAACTCTAAAGGTCGGCGTCTTCGATCCGCATATGTCCTCTATCTGTCTTGGGCGGCTTTCTTCCGCTCGCGGATCACTCTGACATTTTCTTTAGTCTCCTCGACTAGCCTAACAGTGGTAAGGCGTCTCTCGCCTATCTCATCCCAGCACAACGGGGTACGACACTTCATACCGTAAAGTGCCTCATAGGGTGGCATGCCGATGCTGGCCTGATAACTATTAGTATACGCAAACTCCACCAGCGGTGAATGCCTGTCCCAACTACCCCGAAAATCCATAACACAAACCCGAAGTAAATCCTCAAGCGTCTGAATGGTCCTCTCCGACTGACCATCTGTCTGTGGGTGATATGCTGTACTAAAACTAGGCCGCGTGCCCAAAGCCTCTTGCATTCTGGGCTCAACACGCTTCTGCTATGATTAAGGAGAAAATGTACGGACCCAATAAATTAATTAGCTATCACCCAAATGGCATCATACTGTGCCAAAGTCCGATGCAACTCTACTACAAAGTCTATCCTGACATACTCCCACTCCCACCGAAGAATGGGAAAAAAAGGGCTGTGAAGTACCAGCTAAACGCTGGTGCTCGGCCTTTTACCTATTGGCGAGCTAAACATCTTGCCACAAAATCCTCAATTTCTCGTTTCATGTTAGGTCATCAATAACTATCCCGAATAGTCCAATACATCTTGGTACTACCTGGATAAATGCTTAAGTTGAGGAGTGTGCCTCCTTAAGTATGGCCTTGCGGAAATCAATGTCAACTGAAATACAAATCCGTTCTCCAAACACTATCTATCCGTTCTCTCGGAAACTGAAGTCTCTGACATGGTTGAACAAGGTCTGTCTGTCCTCATATCTGGCTAATGATGCTTCTTACACATCATTAACCATACTAACTCCTAAGGTACGGAGTCCCACCAATAAAGAGGGGTAAGCACTCTCTCTGTCGTCTGAGAGTAAGACACTGAGCATGCTCCTCAACACTCTGCAAACTGATTAGGATATCATTAGTGGAAACGATAACAATTCGATCTAGGAAATTCATAAAAGACCCGATCTATTCGGTCCATAAATGCAGCTAGGACATTGGTGAGCCCAAATGGCATGACCAAGGACTCAAAGTGTCCATGCTGATACGGAATGCGATTTTTGGACAGATCCTCGACCCTAACCCGTAACCGAGTATAACGCGATCGAAGATTTATCTTCGAAAAGACCTTATCACTGAGAAGCTGATCAAACAAATCATCGATGTGAGAAAATGAATATCAATCCTTGGTAGTAACCTTAGTCAACTGCCAATAATCCATAACAAGTTTAAGTGTTTTATATTTCTTCTTTACAATAATACCGAAGCACCCTAAGGTGTGGTGCTTGGATGGATTAATTATTTATCTAACAATTTCTATAGTTAAATCTTGAGCTCTCTCAGCTCAAATGGTACCATTCTATATGACGGAATAGAAATAAGAGTAATCCCTAGAGCCAGATCAATCTCAAAATTGAACTTCCGAATCAATGATAATTAGGGTGGCTCCTCGGGAAATACTTCAGGAAACTTCTGTACCACCAGAATCTCATCAAGTCTCGGATTCTGTATGGTGGTATCGATCATATGTGTCAGATCTGTCATACATCCCCGACGTATTATACGTCTGGCTTTCCTCACTAATACAATATCACGGGGTAACACCCGTCTCTCACTCGCAAACGTCAGTGATGGCCCTTCAGGCCTCCAAAAATCGTCTTTCTTGATAAAACAGTCTAAGGAAACTTTATAAGTATACAATTAATCTATCTCTAAGATGGCATCGAAATCTGTCATATCCAGTGGGATCAGATTTGCTCTCAGCACTGTCCCACCTGCCATGACATCATACTCTCTATATACGAATCTCTAACCAACTGCTTACCAAGAGGAGCGACAACTAAATAGCTCCTCATCAAGTAACGATAACAGCCCATCCGACTGTTGAGCGAAAGAAACTCTCACATAGAAATAGTTCGATCATGTGCCAATAAGAACACAAACGTCGACTCCATGTATTTCCATAGCACCAAGATTCAAATAAATAAATAAATAAATAAAATAAAATAACATAAAATAAAAAGAATTTACTAAGAGTACGGAAAGGATAGGGATATACACCTGTATATCCAAATAGATAAGCCTCTAGTACTGTAACAATCATGTCTATGCTTATCATCACAAAATACACGATTTCAAAAGAAACAGTGCATAAGGACCTCTAAACAGAAGGATCCGCAGGAGGATTACCCATGATCATATCTGGGTTCGCCAGAGCGTCCTCCTGAATCATCGCATACATAAGGGTCTGCACCCTCAACTACTCTCGTGAAAACCTAATACTATATTGCTCCCGGCTGCAGTCCGTGGAGCAGTGTTACTAGAATGCGCAGGGGTTCCCTGCTGTCCTACATGTGGTGTATTCGGATGACTCGAAGTCAACTAACCTCCAAGTCACAAATCAGGGCATAAACTCCTGATATGTCTCGGCTTCTCATAGTGGAAGCATGTAATAAGTGCTCTACATATTTATTCGAGCGTGGTGCTTGCCACATATGCGGCAAAGAAAAGGTCGCTGAGCAGTAGCCTAGCTCATGGCACTAGGACTGGTGATATAACCACCGGAGATATGGTCCTGCTAAAACTCCGTGAAATATCTGCGGTCGAATTCCATTAGGAAATCGCTTTGCCGCAATGGCTTATAGCCTCATCGCAATTAGCCTCCCATCAAGTGAGGGCTTCCCTATCGAATAGTCTCTCAGTTACTCGTAGACTATACTCCTCGCGCATGCCTAGATCTATCAAGATCCGTCGGATTCAGTTGACTCAGTGCTTTGCTACCGTAGCATCACCAAGTCCAAAAATCTGTGCATCCCAACTGTCGAGCTACCGTGACTAGCTGGGTCATCTTGGGGATGCACCTAAGTATGGCGCAATTATTATAACTCAGATTCGAAACTGTAAGAAGAACGGTCACCGATGGACGATTTGGTGCCGCTTGAGTAAGAACTACTGTAGGAGAAATAAGCGCAGCCGTAGATATCGGCATTGCCATCAAAGGTGATGGGGTGACATCTGGACCCCATGTGCCGTGTACCACTCGTACACTTGCCCGAAAATATCAAGAGTAAATGGTGGAGACGTTGGTATAATAGCCGGCTGAAAAGGTGCTGGAGAAAACACACACCTTGAGGATGTATTCTTCGGCACCGAAAGGGGCGCCAGAAATGAGGAAGTATCCTCGCTCTCTTTAAGTGAATCAGGGAGTACATATCTAGCGCTCCATCTAATCGTCATGGTTCCGCAATATAAGAATTCTCATTAGGCATTGTTCAAGGATTAAGGTTAGTATAACTAACCCCCTAAAATGAATGAAATCATCAATTTAAGAACCATCTCCATTGGTTCTTTCTTTGAAAATGAAGAAATGCTAGGTTAGATAAGAATTAGCATCTAACCCCCTAAAATAGATAAATTCAATTCCTAAGACCATATGCAGGGATATAAATGACTGTATGAAACTCTCATGCATTGAGGACTTTAAACGCAAACACACTTGGGAATGTTTTCAACATTTTCTTCCTATATAGCGCTCAACCTAGAGGCTCTGATACCAATCCAACTGTCACGCCCCGACCCGGGATCGTGAGCAGCCGCCCGTTACCCTGGATGCCGGCTGTATTTTTACAGAAAATCGGACAGAACCTCCCCATATATCGGAGGTCTCCCATATTAAAATAAACCTGTTACCTGTCCAAAAGGGGCCATCCCGGCCTCAAAATGCATATATTATCCTCAACAACAAATCAGATCATCATACTGCACAATCCAGGGCAACGCAAGGCTAACAAACAATTCTCCACAGTCCTAACCACAGACCTCTACTGCCATGCCCCCGTCAAAGGCATGGACAGCCGCCAGTCGCCCCTCCTGTGATTTAGAGGAGGCACCGAGCGATCCTAGAGGACAATTCTAAGACATGACACATTCCCAAATACAGACGCAACGAAAAAGAAATGCCTCAATGCAATGTCATGCAGTGACATGAGAGTTCCACAATTTAAATGTCCCTATTTATACAGTCATCCCAGAATCATAAAAATGGTCATCTATAGACCTCAGAATACAAATACATCACCAATACAAATTTTGCAGCGGAATACACAATGACTCCTCAAGTCCAGGCCTGATCTCCCAAAGATACTGAGCGTCTTAAAAGCGACACTCCTTGTCAAATACTATCTCTGAAACAAAGGGAAATGAGGGGTGAGTACTCGGGAAAGAATACTCAGTGAGTGAGTGGGTCAATGCAATCGTCAAATATGGAGTGTGAAACTGGAGTGTCAAAACATAAGTATATAAATCATATTTCAAATCATCATGCTTTTCATTTCAACAATATATCATTTCACGCATTTTCAAGTCAAATATGCATCCAAAGCACTGTCATTAAAATCATAGAGCTGCCAGCCAAAAATGTCCTGGCAGAGGTCTACCGCGACCTATGACAGGCGCACCGGGGGTGTTATATGCAAATTTCTTTAAAGTGCTCTCTACCCCAGCGTTGGCGACGAACCTCGTCCAGGTGCTAGACTAGGAGAGGATATCCAATCCAAATCCAAATCCTCCCCCTTTCGGGTTCAACCTGGCTAGTACCGTGTAGATAATCAAATCACGACAACTCGTGGGATACCCCAGGCCTAGGCATATCCGGACGCCACCAAAGCGCCTCTCACGGTGTCCTTCGTAGCTACGGAACAATACATATCAAAGCTCTCAAGGCCAAAACCAATATCATATCAAAATGTGCCGAAATCAGGTTCATAAACCAATGCAACATATAGCATAAAATGGCACATTATACATTTCAACCACATGAATGCATAATTTCATAATTCAATACAGTTTTTGGACACTCCCAACGGTTCACAAAAGTCAATTTTAAAACCAGTCAAAACATTTCCAACATACGACAAATCATGCTCATTATCAAAATGTTGTAAAACAGGATTTACATATTAAACAAAAGCATTGAAATAAATCCCACTCACAGTTTTGGGGAAGGTAGCGCACTCCCCAATGACACCAAAATACGCAAAACAAGGCGCCCCTCAATCGAGTCACCAAGAAAGCCAACCTAATCAAGTCATCACGATTTTCATCAATTTCTGACTATTTCAGGGTTTATCGTTTTTCTTAATTTCGTACGAACCCTAAATTCCTCAATTTATAAACAAATCAACTAATGCTACCTAATTTGACAAAGTTTATTCAAGGGTTGAAGAGATTTCATTTCTCTCACCTAGGATTCTTCGGATCTCGAATTTAGCTTTCGTTCGCCCGTTGGTTTGGTGTAAAACCTGAATGTTTCCAAATTTGAAACAATTGCGAACAATTTAAGTCCAATACTAAAGAATTTCGAAACCCAAGTGCGAAAATCGAAACTTAGAGTCATTTACCTTCGCATAGGCTCACGGACTGTCACGGGCCGTCGCGGGCCGTGGGCTGATGGGCTGGCGGGCCTGGTGGGCCTGCGGGCCGGACTAGGCCGCGTGCTGGACTGGGCCGCAGTGACTAGGGTCGCGCTCGCGAGCTGGATCGAGCACTCGCGCAGTGGGTCGCACGCTGGAGCGCTTGCGCTCGTGCTGGAGGTGCGCAGGGGCTCGTGCAGAGGCCTGCAGGTCGCTCGCTGCTCGCGCTGGCTCGCGCGCTGCTCGCGCTGGCTCGCGCGCTGCTCGCGCTGGCTCGCGCGCTGCTCGTGCTTAACTCACGCGCAGGCTGGGTTCGCGTGCTGAGCTCGCGCAGGGCTTGCGCTGCCGTGCACTCTGGCGCTGTCGCGCACGCTGGTGCGCTCGCTGTGGTGCAGCGCACGCTGGTGCGCTCACTGTGGTGCAGCGCTAGCGGTGGTGCAGCGATCGCGGTGGTGCAGCGATCGCGCTCGGCGGAGGACGGCAGCGGGAGAGAGAGGTGCGGCGGCGGGGGATTGGGAGAAGAGAGAAGAAAAAGAGAGAGAAGAGAGGGAGAGAGAGAGAAGAGAGGGGGAAAGAGAGAGAGGGAGAGAGAGAGGAGAAAATTGGGCTTTAAGCCCTAATTTTTTTTTTTTTTTTTTTTTAATTGGGTATTACAAAAACCCTAGGTGAGGGAATTTTTAAATGCATTCAATAATTGATCGGATTTAGGCTGAATTTAGGATGGGAGATTTTATATATCTTCTGAAAATATGTGGAGTTCGAAGAGAATGAATTTTCTTATAATTTGATATGTGATTTCTAAGGTTTTGTCTAAATTCTACATGAATTTAGGCTGAATTATATGAAAGAAATATGTTAGATGAAATTTGAAACTTGTTGGGTTAATCAAAATAGATTTTCTTGGAATTTGAATTTAAATTGTGGATTATTGGTCTATGTTGACCTTTTGGAGACTTAAAAGGAGTCATTTTGGAAAACTTATGAAAATAGGGTGTGAATACCCTCCCTAGAAGGTGAGTGAATGATCTATTGTGCAGTAAATGAGCAAAAGTTTTTTGAAATTCTTGTAAAATGATTTTGTAAGATTTTTACTTGTTTTATATAAATTGTTTTGTGATTGTGGGATATTTGAACTGGATTGTGAAGTATGAATGCATCCACTGTATTTATGAATGTATGTGTGCCATATGTTAATGGATGTTGCTTTATGAACTGCTATGACAAGAAATTTATGATTTTTGTTGGAAATTATGGCACATGGTTTGTGAAACGAGTTGTTTGAGAAATGAAGGGTGCTGGTAGTTAATGGTTATAGTCATTTCCATCGTAGAGTGACCCGACGGGATGGCGTGGTTGAGGTTGGATGTGCGGGTGAGTTAGACGTCCCTCCCTCTACCGAAGTCGTGCTATATCTGGTTTGCACCCCGGTAAGGTACGAGCCAACGCCAAGGAAGGGGGTATGTTTTGAAACATTGGATGGAAAAACCCTTGACGGGATTTCGTCTAGGTTTGGCCAGCCTAAGACAGGAGTGTTTTCGATGGGACGCTATGATTTTCTGAGGGACGCTATGATTTTCTGATAGAATGATCAATGTGGATGCATGTTTTGCAAATTGATTGAATTATTGAAATATTTTTACATATATAAAGTGTGTTATGAGATAGGTTTTGACTGCCCCATATTTATCCCTCAGTTATTACACAATCATATCATTACACTCCACTTACCGAGTATTTCCCAATACTCACCCCTCTCTTTTAAATCTTTCAGAGGAAGCTTAGGTTTGTACAGCGATTGAAGATTGAGAATGTTTACCCGCTGTTTTGTGTAGATATGATAGTGATGTAAGGTTAATTTGGTTATTTTGGGATCCATGGAAGGGAAGACTTGTATAATTCTTTTGGTATGGATTAAATCAATACTCGTTTCATACGTAGAAGCAAGTATTGATCGAATCCTTATATAGTTGTATTGGAGTTTGTACGGAACTTATTTATTTTCTCTTAACTCTCATTTTTTTGTTAGACTTACTGTTCAAATGGGACGTTTGATATAAAATGTTGAGATTCGTTATTTTCTTTCGATTTTACAAAATTCTGTACATATCATATCGTATGAACTTTACTAACGCTATCTCGTTTTTTTCAGGCAAGTATTAGTAAAATTCTGCGACTATGATTTGGGATTTCGGTTGTTTTAAATGCTTTATTTGTGTTGAGAATTCTGAATTGGCTAGGATGGCCATACTGCTGAATGCATGTATAGGAACCCCCTCCCCAATTGTGTGTCGACGCATGCTTGTGTGTACAGGGATGGACCGGATGGGTCCTTAGTGTGTGTATTGCTGATATGTTTTCTTATTTGGGATGGATTCTGAATTGAAAAAAATTGTTGTACTGGTTTGCATTCTTGCGGAATCTCGGTATATGGGGAGGTTCTGCTCGTGTACCGAAACAATGCGGCGGTTGTTGTATGGTCGATCCAAGAATCGGGGCGTGACAAATAAAGCAAATCGTTAGGAATGCAATAGAATTGTGCGGAAAAGGCGCCGTGGAAAATGTTAGTAAGTTTTGAGATCGTAGCTGGCCGGTGACGTGATGATGCATACATATACAGGTTGTCTCTATAAGTCTTGTGTACACCTAGGATGTTAAAACCCTAATTTCCATACCAAAGTGCTATGAGATCATAGGAACTTTTATGGAGAGATTTCTATAAGATTCAAAATTCTTCTTGTCGAAAACTTCTAGCAACAAAAGGATTCATTTCCTTATCCATTAGCATTCAGACTCTCCCTTCTAATTATGAGATGTCGTCCCTATCATTTTGGTAAAGTCAAATATTACTCTGAGATGGCTGAATACCGAGCACCAACTAGGTCTTGAAATCGATTAGCCTTGAACCGAATAGAGTTTGATGGATGACGCCTAGAGGGTGGGTCACACCCGCGCCTTGGGAGGTTCGCTCTATCCTTGCAATCATATTGACCATTGGATCATGGGTGTAGTTTCGTTAGGAATGCAATAGAATTGTGTGAGCCTGAGACCTTCATTATCTCGTTGACGATACTTGCAGAAGTTGTGCCTTGAGGACATATAGTTTAATAGGTGTTCTATGAATGCCATTCAGAGGTGTTCTGTATTGAACATGTACAATATACAAGGCATTTTGTTGAGTGTATTTGAAGGTGTTACGTCTTAGTGTATAGTGTATTAGGGGTTACGCTGAGGATACCCATGGCTTAATTGGAAATTCCTACCAACGAACTAGACGGCGGAGAGACCTATAGTTTTGGGACTAAAGCGACCGGTGAGCTGAGCACCAACTATATCACCAAAGGGATGAGGTCGAGAATGCCAAGGAGTTGTAGGTTGTCATCCGGTTAGTAGAAATTCACCACTAATAATACACAGATATATTCTTTAATAGAACCGAATCTATGCATGTATAGAAAAACAGAACGACAACGTTAGAAAATATTCTCAACAAAAAATAGACTAATGTAGAGATTGTAAAATCCACTATCACAATTTTTTTTTTTTTTCAAACTGGACCAAGAAAAAAACAACGGATTGGTAAAGCTTACCAGGAAAGAAAAGCAGCAGAATGAACAAGCAAATATTCAGAAGCGGGAAATATTTATAGAAAAGTTTCATAGTAGAAGAATGGCCTCTACATATTATCGTCATTAGATGCACCATCCTTCCCAACTAATTCGTATGGCACGTTAAAAGCATTTTTTTGTGTTTTTTTTTTGGGAAGACCGATATATAAAAATGTAATTTTTTTTAAAAAAAAGACCATATGCTGTCTCTACTGTTCCCAGTCTGAAGGAAAAAGACAAGAGACAATAAGAGAGCAAGCTGCCCATGTCCATTTGGCCCACTTATGGAGAGAGAAAGAAAGAGAGAGAGAGACAAAGACAGTGCAAAGGAATAGATTCCATACATTATGATCATCATTAAGTACACTACCCTTATCATCTAATCCACAGTGCATTCTGCAAATGGAGAACTCAGCATCAATCATAAAAAAAAAAAAAAAAAAAAACTCAATTTCCGGCTGAACAGAGGGAGAAAGGGAAGGTAATATCAGAAAGATGGTTAAAATCCGCAACCATCACAAGAGCAAAAGAAGTCCTTTCTAGAACGAACAGGAGAAAAACAGTAAATTGACAAATAATTCTCCCAACTACTGTAACCATGCGTTGTGTGAAATAAGCAGTATTTAGCCAATGTCACTAAGTGGACCTTTACAACAGACAAACAAAACCAATACAATGGAATACCCACAAATGAACAATCGACCAATAAATAGCTACAACCCAATCCACTCAACCAAGAAAACGAACCATATATCGTACGAAGCACAAAGAAAATAGACAACACTAGATTTACGTGGAAAACCTACGATAAAACCCAAACAAAAATGCACCATCAAAAATAAGTGATTACATGAATTATAATACTAAGCTAATGCCCATTCGCCCAAGTCTGTTTAGTCACATGTGTTGTGGTGTAGATCTCTCGGTGCATCTCTCTTGGCGATCAATATGTTTATGGGCACTTTGCTTTGACAGATGAATCTGGATCTCTTAATATTTTTCTTTGTAAACCAAAGTTGTGAAGTTTTCAAAACATGTAATATTCGCATGTATGACATTAAATGATTGTTAGTGCAATAGCAAAAATGCATGCCTCAAAACAAGAAGAAACAAGTAAACTTTTTTAGAAAGTTTTAGATACTCCAATAAAATAATAATTAAATATATACACTGCAAGCCATATAAAAGGTAAGGTCCTGTGTGTTAGAAGAAAGATTTCTTGTTTATGCCAGGTCACATGAGAGTTAAAGAGTAAAAGAGAGAGAGAGTTTCGTACTTCACAGAGAAACAAAAACAAAGGGCGAACGATAGAAAGAGAGAGGGAAAAAAAAAAAAAAAAAAAGAGAAAACAGAGGAATGACTCCCTCACACCATGATCATCATTAGCCACACTACTTTTCTCAATCAATTCGTATGGCACACTAGAGATGGATAGTCTAGTGTCAATTATAGAAGCTACAAAAACTTCATTTCTCGCCGAACAAAGGAAAAGACAGAGGAAAGGCAGTTTCACAAAGACAACGAACCTTGTAGATCATGATAACACGCATTAACCATAGCTATATAAGCGTGATATCTCCCTTGAAACCGGATAAAAACCGACTATAAGAATCGACAAATAAACAACTAGAATAATCAACATCCTAACCCAATACTTATCCGTGCTATTCCATTTAGTTCCATTTCTCCCTGTGCATACCTTCCGGTGTATGCCTCTCGGCAATCCATATATGTGTCCATATTTTGCTTCTCAGGATAAATTTCAGCCTCTGGACACTTTAGTTTGCCATGGTAAACTGTTAACTTTTCAAAGCATATAACCTTTAATGCCTATAAGTGCAATGATGAAAATGCACGTGCAGAAAAAACAGAAGACAAATAGCTTCTTGAAGAAGCCTTGGACACGCACACCAAACACAAGAAAAACTAAAAAAACTAACTTAGGGAAACAATCAACAACCGACACCCATCCAGCGAATGACCATAATCCAATCCACAGAGGCAAGAAAACTGAGGAAACACCACAAGAAGAATAAAATAGCATAGAACAACATATTTACATGGAAAAGCCTCCCATAGAGAAGAAAAAACCATAAGGAAAACAGACCCAACATTGACGACGACAAATCAGCAGTTACAAGTATTAACATCGATCATAGATAGCTCTCGGTCCCCAAAAAATAGAGAATCCTTAGCGAAAGATCTTGAATGGGTTCAGAATGTTGCAGATTTCAGAAGACTGAGTTGTTTTAGAGATTCCTTTTCGTATTGGTTCTAGGAAAAAATCTCCTTCCTAATCATCAGAGGCTGTTTTGCTAACCTAGAGAAACATAAATATCACTGTAGTTGACCGAGTAATCAGGCTGAGCACCAACAAGGCGTTGGAGCTGACGAGTCAACTAATTAATAAACATCATGTGGATAGAAACCAAGAGAGTGGGCTGTGGTTGGCTAACTAAAAGATACATCCCATATCGACGATATATTTCGGTACATTCTATTTGTTGGACCATGAGTTTGGACAACCTCAAATCCTATGATGATAGGCGATGACAGGCTTATGGGCCACATTCCAACACTCGTTCCATACTCCGGACATTGTTTGCAAAGAAGTGCTTGAGGAACAGTGCGAGATCAATAGAGATCCCAAAGGATGCACATACTGTGCATTCAATATGGTGTTGCCGACATCATTGCTCAACATTGGGAGCAAACTAAATGTTGCAGCAGCCAAGAAACTTGTAACAACACCGAGTATTATGGATAAGCGGAAAAGGCGCCATGGAAAATGTTAGTAAGTTTTGAGATCGTAGCTGACTGGTGACGTCATGATGCATACATATACAGGTTGTCTCTATAAGTCTTGTGTACACCTAGGATGTTAAAACCCTAATTTCCATACCAAAGTGCTATGAGATCATAGGAACTTTTATGGAGAGATTTCTATAAGATTCAAAATTCTTCTTGTCGAAAACTTCTAGCAACAGAAGGATTCATTTCCTTATCCATTAGCATTCAGACTCTCCCTTCTAATTATGAGATGTCATCCCTATCATTTTGGTAAAGTCAAATATTACTCTGAGATGGCTGAATACCGAGCACCAACTAGGTCTTGAAATCGATTAGCCTTGAACCGAATAGAGTTTGATGGATGACGCCTAGAGGGTGGGTATGGATGACGCCTAGAGGGTGGGTCACACCCGCGCCTTGGGAGGTTCGCTCTATCCTTGCAATCATATTGACCATTGGATCATGGGTGTAGTTTCATCACAATGGGGTTTTGGATCATGTATCATCACTTGCTCGTTACTCTTTGTATCCATTCAAAGAAAATACCAAAAGGAGTAACTTTAAGGGTTACTATTTGAAAGGTCACGGGGGCATTAATGGAGACAACCACCAAATAAATAATCCATGTATAAATGCTACCAAGGAAGTTGGAGAGCTTCATTTCTTCGTTCATTGCGCATAGCTTCCACTATTTCGTTTCAGTTACCCATAATTATAGGGATCATGCCTTCATGATTATAAATAGGAGAAGAGATTTCAGCACCACCCTAAAGTAATTTCAAGTACTCTGAAATTGACCTTATGAATTCTTCCAGTTGACAGTCGGTTCTTCAAAGATAGAGTTTGAATATGGGTTTTGAATCACAAAACTCCATCGTCTAGTGACCTATATCAATGCAAGGTTCCATCAAGGATGGGGTTGCCGATGTAAGATTCCATCATGTAGTTTAGAGTGCCAATGCTATGGTGGAATCTATTAGATTCCCAATAGGATTCCAACCCTGTATTAGGAGAGATTTTTGTTCATACAGAAAACTCTTTTTTCAAGATCAGAATCATCATTCGGCTTGTACAAATGACAAGTGGCAGTGGATTCTTCTTCAGCATTTTTTGGGTCGGGCAATAAGAAAAGTTTGGAGATTGGAGTGGATCGGTAAATGGAGAAGATGCAAAAGTTGATGTATCTTTTCTGTCTCTTTCTTTCTATCACCCACCTGTTCAAAGTCCTTTCCAGCTTCTCTAGCAAAAAATTTGTAATTTTTTCTCTGATTGTATGATATCTCTTTTGCATTGCAGGGAACTCTGCATTTCTCATTTCATTCATAACCATTATGTCCTCTAACAATATAACTGGATGAACTTTTTGTATTTTCTCTTTGGAAATTGTATTGTAAGTTTGTCTTGTACCTACGATGTAAAGCATAATACTTCTCAACACATTTGAACAGTCTAACTAGCATTTTGGTTGGTTGATTATATGTGCTTAAGCATTGGTCAACTCGCTTTAAGAGTTCAATAAAAAGGATGGATTATGTACACTCGTTGACCAGATGTGTCCAATGTATCCTTTACCGACAACACGCTACACTCGATAGAACATTCAATCAAAAGAGTTCAAACGATTAGATGATCCATGTCTACCCAGTCAAGCATACATCTTTTATCGATAACATGCTAGGTTCAATAGAACATTCGATCAAGAGAATTCAAATAATACGATGAGCCTTGTCTACGCATCGGGAGATACATCCGTTATCGACAATGCGCTACATTCGATACAACATCTATCACACACTTGTCGAACAAACTCCTGGCATTCTATATATCTTTTGACATTTTTATTCGGAGTACGAATTTCGGCCTCTTGGCACTTAACTTTGAAAACCGAAGATATCAACTTTTCAAAGCATTCAATTTCTACAAGCATAACATTTAGTACTTACCCGTGCGATGACAAAGTGCACATTTGAAAAGGAAACAAGACAAATAACTTCTCCAAGCAACGTTCGACACACAAACAAGGTAATAATTAAATAACATACATCATAGGGAAGAAAATAAAAGAAAACCAATATGACGGAATACCCAACAACCGACACTCAGCCAGTTAATAACTATAATCCAATCCACCTAACCTAGAAAATCTAGCAAAACACGACAAGAAACGCAAAACACCAAATTTACATAGAAAACCTTCAAATACAAAGAAAAAAAGGACAGGAAAACCGACTAAAACTCCACCATGGGAAACAAGCAGTCACAAGCATTAATACCCATCATGGATAGCCATCACTCCACACCACGTATAGCACATATTCCTTCCCGAAATATTCTCAAAGAACCTACAAAGATGCAAATTGCACAAGTCCAAGATACCTTACAAATATTCCTTTCCCTATCGTTAATTGCCCAAAACCTCCTTGATAATCATTAGAGTTTGTTTCCCTCATTTAGGGAAATATAAATATCACTTTAGTCAATCGAATGGCTAGGCAAAACACTGACATGGCGTTGGCATCAACCAGTCAGCTAATTGAGAACCATCATCCTAGTAGAAACCAAGAGAATATGCCATAGCCACTTGACCAGCACTACAAAAAAACACGTTTTTTGCGACGAACTTTAGCGACAAATTTTTTTCGTTTCAATTTTGTGACGAATTTTACAACGAAAACTTTTCTTGTCGCTATTTGCAACGAAATTTCTAACGAAAAAAAAGTTGTAGCTAATTTAGCGACGAATTTATGAATTCGTCGCAAAATTTGAAAAAAAAATTATTTATATATATTTATTAAATAATTAATTAATTTTGCGACGAATTTAAAAATTCGTCGCTAATTTTGCGACAAATTTCGGAATTCGTCACAAAATTTGAAAAAAAAAAAATAAAATATTAATATATATTTATTAAATAATTAATTAATTTTGCGACGAATTCTAAATTCGTCGCTAATTTTGCAACGAATTTTCGAATTCCTCGCAAAATTTGAAAAAAAAAATATTAATATATATTAATTAAATAATTAATTAATTTTGCGACGAATTTTAAATTTGTCGCTAATTTTGCAACGAATTTTCTAATTCGTCGCAAAATTTGAAAAAAAAAATTATTTATATATATTTATTAAATAATTAATTAATTTTGCGACGAATTTAGAAATTCGTCGCTAATTTTGCGACAAATCTCGGAATTCGTCGAAAAATTTGAAAAAAAAATAAAAAAAAATAAAATATTAATATATATTAATTAAATAATTAATTAATTTTGCGACGAATTCTAAATTCGTCACTAATTTTGCAACGAATTTTCGAATTTGTCGCAAAATTTGAAAAAAAAAATATTAATATAAATTAATTAAATAATTAATCAATTTTGCGACGAATTTTAAATTTGTCGCTAATTTTGCAACGAATTTTCTAATTCGTCGCAAAATTTGAAAAAAAAAAATTATTTATATATATTTATTAAATAATTAATTAATTTTGCGACGAATTTAGAAATTCGTCGCTAATTTTGCGACAAATTTCGGAATTCGTCGAAAAATTTGAAAAAAAAAATAAAAAAAAATAAAATATTAATATATATTAATTAAATAATTAATTAATTTTGCGACGAATTCTAAATTCGTCGCTAATTTTGCAACGAATTTTTGAATTCGTCGCTAATTTTGCAACGAATTTTCGAATTCGTCGCAAAATTTGAAAAAAAATATTATTTATATATATTTATTAAATAATTAATTAATTTTGTGACGAATTGAAAATTCGTCGTTAATTTTACAACGAATTTTCGAATTCGTCGCAAAATTTCAAAAAAAAAAAATAAATAAAATATTAATATATATTAATTAAATTATTAATTAATTTTGCGACGAATTTTCTAATTCGTCGCAAAATTTGAAAAAAAAATTATTTATTTATATTTATTAAATAATTAATTAATTTTGTGACGAATTTAGAAATTCGTCGCTAATTTTGTGACAAATTTCGGAATTCGTCGCTAATTTTGTGACAAATTTCGGAATTCGTCGCAAAATTTGAAAAAAAATAAAAAAAAATAAAATATTAATATATATTAATTAAATAATTAATTAATTTTGCGACGAATTCTAAATTCCTCGCTAATTTTGCAACGAATTTTCGAATTCGTCGCAAAATTTGAAAAAAAAATAAAAATAAAATAAAATATTAATATATATTAATTAAATTATTAATTAATTTTGCCACGAATTTTAAATTCGTCGCTAATTTTGCAACGAATTTTCTAATTCGTCAAAATTTGAAAAAAAAAATATTTATTTATATTTATTAAATAATTACTTAATTTTGTGACGAATTTAGAAATTCGTCGCTAATTTTGCAACAAATTTCAGAATTCGTCGCAAAATTTGAAAAAAAAATAAAAAAATAAAATATTAATATATATTAATTAAATAATTAATTAATTTTGCGACGAATTCTAAATTCGTCGCTAATTTTGCAACGAATTTTCTAATTCGTCGCAAAATTTGAAAAAATTTTATTTATATTTATTAAATAATTAATCAAATTTGTCACGAATTTAGAAATTCGTCGCTAATTTTGCGACCAATTTCGGAATTCGTCGTAAAATTTGAAAAAAAAATAAAAAAAATAAAATATTAATATATATTAATTAAATAATTAATTAATTTTGCGACGAATTCTAAATTCGTCGCTAATTTTGCAACGAATTTTCGAATTTGTCGCAAAATTTGAAAAAAAAAATTTATTTATATATATTTATTAAATAAATAATTAATTTTGCGACGAATTCTAAATTCGTTGCTAATTTTGCAACGAATTCTAAATTCGTCGCTAATTTTGCAACGAATTTTCAAATTCGTCGCAAAATTTGAAAAAAATAAAAAAAAATAAAATATTAATATATATTTTTTATTTTTTATTTTAATATAATTATCACATTTATTATTTTTAATTAATATTTTTTATTTTATTTTTATTTTATCTTTTTTTAAAATAGTATTATTATTTTTTTATATCTTTTATTATTTTATTATTTTATAATAAATTGTTATTTTATATTGTTTTATTATTATTAGAAATTTGTGAAGAAAGATAATAAGTAAAAAAAAAAAACTTATAACAGATACTAACATTTTGTTTGATGGTTACAGGGTCTTAAACGTTTACGGAAGTGCAAGGGTTCGAACCATGGTGGGAGCAAAATGTAGACATTTTCAAGAATTAAGTGAGGGAGGGCTTGTGGGCGCCGGCTTGGGCGAACATGCGGGCGGATACTGGCTCGGGTGGGCGGGCGGGTGGGGTTCAGGCGGGAGCGCATTTTTTTTTTCATTGCTAATTTAGCGACGGATTTAGCGACGAATTTATATCCGTCGCTAAATTTGAAAAATAATTAAATAAAATAAAATATTAATATATATTTATTAAATAATTAATTAATTTTGCGACGAATTCTGGAATTCGTCGCTAAATTTGCGACGAATTCCGGAATTCGTCGCAAAATTTGAAAAATAATTAAATAAAATAAAATATTAATATATATTTATTAAAAAATTAATTAATTTTGCGACGAATCCCGAAAGTCGTCGCAAAATTAGCGACGAATTCCGGAATTCGTTGCTAAATTTGAAAAATAATTAAATAAAATAAAATATTAATATATATTTATTAAAAAATTAATTAATTTTGCGACGAATCCCAAAAGTTATTGCAAAATTAGCGACGAATTCCGGAATTCGTTGCTAAATTTGAAAAATAATTAAATAAAATAAAATATTAATATATATTTATTAATTAATTTTGTGACGAATTTTGGAATTCGTCGCTAAATTTGCGACGAATTTAGCGACAAAAAATTATTCGTAACCAAGAAACTGATGCATAAAATATTAATATATATTTATTAATATATATTTTATTTCGCTAAATAAAATGATGCATACACCATGCACCAAACACGGTATTGTCGATATCATCATTTACCATTCATGGTAAAATAATTCATGGTAAAATAAATGTTGCAGTAACCAAGAAACTCGAAACGACACGAAATATCATAGATGAGTGGAAAACACTCAATAGGAAGTGCCAATCGTATAACAAGGTCATCACATGTGCAGCGTTTCTCCAGTTTCAAGGGGATCCGACCATACCATTTCAAGCCTTGGACTATACATGCACAAATCACAATGGGAGATTAGGTTTAATACAATCATTTGCAAACAAAGAACCAAAAAAATTGTGGTCCTCTTGCTTCACGGAGCAAGATGGGCGAGAAATAAGGACACGCACCATTTGTAAGCTACCGAATAGGCATAATTGAGCATAATCTTTCCCCTTCCTTGTAAATCCTGTACTTTCTACAAAAAAGACATATAAAAACAAATAATCTTTTTTATAAAACAAAATGCTGAATAGCTATTATATCCATCTGTACTAGTTAAAGAAAGTCAAAGCGAGAGAGAGGAGTAGTAAAAAATAGTCAGTCCTCTCCATTAGACCCACATAGAGAAAGAGAAACAACAAGAGAAAAATAGAGAGAGAGAGAGAGAGAACATAGAGGACAAGGTGCATTGCTCTCATCCACTACCCTATAAATGCACCGAAGATAGACAGTTGTCAATCATGGTAGAAAAACATCCGCATTTCTGGTCGAATGAATAAACCGATGGTCAAAACGACAAACAGAAGACAATTTTATATAGATAGCCAAACTTCCCAATTATCATAAGAGCAAAACAAAAGTCCATTCCAAAATAAACCGAGCCAAAAATTAAATTTTCAAACATTGGTTCCTACTGCCACAACGATAACTTCCTCCAAAGAAAACAAAATTAACAAAATTAACACAGCGGAATACACTGCAACTGACACCCCATCAACCAACAACCATAATCCAATCTACCCAACGAACAAAATTGAGCAAACATTGTAAGCAGACCAACAAACAGAAAACATGAAATTTACATCGAAAACCGTCCAACACAGAGTGAAAACCGACATGGCAAACTAGATAAAAAATCAATCACAAGAAATGAACAGCTACAAGGATTTGCATCCCAGGCCAACACCCATCCGTCTAGCCCCATTCAGTTGCATATCTCCTGGTGTATGTCTTTTGGTGTACCTCTCTCGGCACTCAACATATTTCTCAATGGCTTAGTTTGGAGGATAAATTCTATTTTCTCGGTACTTTCCTTTGGAAACGGAAAATCACAACCTTTCAAAGCACCTAATTCTTGTATGCACAACATCCAATACTTATTATACCGCAACAATAATAATGCACATCCAAACAAGACAGAAGAAAAACAACTACCCAACCAACAAAATCGAAGAGACATTGCAAGCAGACCAAGCAACATAAAACATGAAATTTACATAAAAAAGCATCCAACATAGAGGGAAAACCGACATGGCAAACCACATAAAAATCAACCACAAGAAACGAACAACTACAAGGATTAGCATTCCATGCCAACATCTATCTGTCCAGTCCATCCTGTTGCATTTCTCCCATGTATGCCTTTTGGTGTATCTCTCTCGGCACTCAATACATTTCTTAACGGCTTGGCTTGGAATATAAATTTTGTTTTCGTAGCACTTTCACTTGAAGACAAAAATCCAAACCTTTCAAAGCACCTAATTCCTACACGCACAATATTCAACTCCTGTCAGCGCGACTATAAGAATACACGTCCAAACAAGAGAGGGAAAAAAAATCTCCACGAAACCTTACACCCACAAAGAAAACAATAACTAAAATATACACTCATTACTCATCACACATAAAAGAAAACCAGGTGCGAAATAACTCATTTGCATGAGATGGTGCCAAGAGCCAGAGAGAATAACAAAGAAATCCAACACTCACCTCTCAAGAAAAGAAAAAAAAAAAAGCAACCTCTCCACGAAGCTCCAAACAAACAAATAAAATAATAACAATAATCAAATACATATATCATCACACACAAAAAGCAACCAGTTGCGTGTCTCTGCCAGCCAGCCTAAAAAAAAATAAAACAAAAAAAATTCTCCTCTCTCCGAAGCAGCACCAACAGTTGGAGAGAGATAGAAAGGACCTCTTGCTTCACAGATAAAGAAACGGCAAGGGATAAGCATACCCGCCAACCGGGTCCTCCTCGGCATCAATCCAAGAATGACCAAAGATACAAGATCCATCACATCCCTCCTCTCTGGATTAAAGATAACAAGCAGCCACAATCTCCGTCTACCAAGCTTAAACAGAGAATGAAGCATAGAGAAATGTAGCAACGAAGCACCATCTTTCTCTCCGGGCTGAAGCCAACAAGCAGCTGCTACCTCCGTTTGCCCCTCCCAAAAAGAAAGACAAAAAAGGAAAAAGACAAACAAAGATAGAGAAGTGCCTGCCTCTATTTAACCCACCAAGAAAGAAAAAGAGAGAGAGAGAGATAGAGATAAAGAGACCATAGAGGAATGGCTCCCATGCACCACAATCATCACGAAACACACCACTCTCCTGAACTAATCCGTACAACACACCGTAGATGAATCTTTCCGCGCCAATCATGGAAATAGACCGATCGGATTTCCAGTCGAATGAATGAACAAACGAAAGGACAGAGGCAAGAGGTTAATTTTACTAAGCAGGGCAAACTCCTCCACCATTGCAAGAGCAAAACAAAAGTCCACCCTAAAATAAACGGGGCAAATAAGGAATCCTCTTAAGAATCCTTCCCACCACCCCTACCATATGGTCCACGCAAGATGCAACCATTGAATGCTCCTAAAAAGAAAAAAGAAAAAGAAGAAGAAGAAGAAGAAGAAGAAGGGCAATAGGGAAAAGGTAGCCACATCGAACCGCCAGCTCACCAGCCACCTATCACCCCCCGCCAACCGGAGGACGACCATGGCAAGGGATTCATCACACTTATATCTATACTAGGAGGTGTACACCGCGCGATGCGCGGTGTAGAGTTTTGATTTTGGTTACAAAATGAAGGGAGTTGCCCAGTGTAGTTTAGTGAAATTTGTATTAATTTTACTTTTGTGATATATATAATTTTTTTTATAATACTAAAAAAATAAAAACAAAAAAAGACAGAGAAATATATTTTAAATATATTCATTTAACATTAAATATATTATATTAAAATAAAAAAATACATTAGAATGAGAAAAAAAGTATGTTATATTTTAACATATTTATATTTAAGTTGTATATTTAAATACATTTGGATTTAAATGTATATATTAAAAATATAGTATGCGTGGTGTGTGTGCTACATATTAAAAGTTATATGTTAACTCAAAAAAAATGTTTAAAATAGAATTAAATATGTTTTTTTTTTTTTTTTTCTATTTTTTTATCGGTTTTAATTTTTTTAAATAGTTATATATTGCACAGGACGATAACGAAATTCTGCGTTTCGCTGACCCACAACGTGATTCTGCATTTTGGAGAGCCAGAAGGAGATCTACGTTTGGCAGAACCACATGTGATATATTTGAATATGTATATTGAGATATTTGAGATTGGATTGAAATATTAAATTGAAACAGAATGTGATAATATTAAATAATAAACCAAAACTAAATTATTATTTAACTATAGAGTTTTTAAATTAGGGTTTTAATTTTTAAAGAATCTTTATCTATCTAAAACTTTTACTTTAATAGTTTTAATTTTTGTCTGTGTCTAACTAAAAGTTTTAAAAATTGGAGTTTCAAATAACATATTAATCGTAGAGTAAAATATAAAAATATTAAAAAATAAACCAAAACTAAAACCTATAAATATGAATATGCAATTTAAAATTTTATAAGAATAAAAATATTTAAATATTTAATTTAAATATATATATATTTATTTAAAATTAAATAAATTATATATTAAAAAAATCATATCCGAAAAAAAATTATCTGTAACACCAAAAAAAAAAAAAAAAAAAAAAACAATATTTGGAGACGCAGCGTTTTGGGACAAAACGCTGCGTCCCCAATTGGGGATTAGGGTTGAAACCCTAACCCCCTTTCTCTCTCTCTCTCTCTCTCTCTCTCTCTCTCTCTCTCTCTCTCTCTTTCTCTATCCCCGACGTTCCCTCTCCTGCGGCCGTTCGTCTTCTCCCGTGGCCGTTCGGCTTCCTCCGCCACAGCCACCGCCGCCGCCGCCGCCATCCTTCTCCTTCTTTTTCTTCTTCTTCTCCTTCTCCTTCTCCTTCTCCTTCTCCTTCTCCTTCTTCTTCCCTCGCGGTTTCCCTCTCTACCTCACTCTGTCTTCTCTCCCTCTCGCGATCTTCCACGATCGCTCTCTCTCCGCCTCGCCGCACACTGCCGCGAGCCGCGATCGAGCCACCGAGTGCGCAGCAGCACAGCGCATAGGCGTGCATCAGTGCACGGGCGTGCACCAGCGCGCATCAGCGCACTAGCGCGCGAGCAGGACCCAGCCGCAGCGCGAGCCCAGGCCGCGAGCAGGACTGAGTCCGCGAGCGCGAGCCCAGGCCGTGAGCGCGAGCCCAGGCCGCGAGCGCGAGCCCAGGCCGCGAGCGAGAGCCCAGGCTGCGAGCGCGCGGCCCAGCGCACGAGTGTGCACGGGCGCGCGGCCCAGCGTGCAGCAGCGCAGGGGCGCGCGGCCCAGCGCAGGGGCGCGCGGCCCAGCGCACGAGCGCGAGCAGAGCGAGCGAGCAGAGCGCGCAGGGGCGCGCAGCAGCGCGCGAGCACGCACGAGCCAGCGCAGCACACGGGCGAGCACCAGCCCGCGAGCCACTGTCGGCCCGCAGGCCCGCCAGCCTGTAGGCCCATTAGCCACAGGCCCATCAGCAGTAAGCCCACGGGCCCACCAGGCCCGACAGCCCGTCCAAGCCCGCAGGTCCAGTACGGCCCGCGGCCCAGTTCAGCCCATCGGCCCGCCAGCCCGCCGCACGCTGACCAGTGAGCCCGCTAGCTGTAGCCCACGAGCCCGCGACGGACCGTGACGGTCCGTGAGCCCGTGACAGCCCACGAACCTCCACGCAGGTAAATGACTTAGGGTTTTTGATTCGGATCTAAGTATTTAGATCTAACAAAATAAAAATCTTGTTTTGATAGGAAACACTACAGACCTTGGAGCGACCGAAGCGACAGTTGGACGAGACTCTGCGCTTCGAGAAAACCCTAGGTAAGGAGATTTCTGCTCTAACTGATACTTTGAATGAATCTAGAATTGAATCTAAGATGAAAGGTTCTGTATATGTTCAGAGTGTAAGTAGAATGCGAATAAAATACCAATTCTGAAATGACTATATGTGACTTTGAAGGTTAAGTAGAGAATGTTACAGAAACTAGATGCTCTGATACGAAAGAAGCATATTAGAGAATCATAAAATCATGTTGAGTTAATTCGAATGATTTCCTTTAGAGTTAAACCTTGAAATATGCATGAAAATATCTAGATTGTAGGGTTAGAATGAAATGAGCCGTAAAGTGGAAGATATTGTACATTTCATGTTTTTCGGATAAACCCTTAAGATGCTTGAGAAGTTGATATTCAATTTTGATGATCTGATTAGGTTACTCTTTTTGGAGATTCGAGAAAATAGATTGGAATTGTTTTGAAAATAGGGAGTGACCACCCTCCCTAAAACTGTGAGTGGGACTTTGACATTCGCTATTGATTGAAAACCATGTTTCAAAAATACTTTTAAATGATATGTTTCTGCAAATATATGATTGTTAGACCTTTCCAATATTTGATAAAATGTTTTGTGACCTTTGGAGTGTCTTAACTGCTGACTTTATTGATATGCATCCATGAGTTTTGATAAACGTATATTGTGCCACATTTTCGACATATTGATATGTTTTAAATACTTCCACTGCATTGGCACATGGTTTTAAATGGATTTGCTTACACATTTGGGCTGTACGCCCGGCCGACTTTATGATATTATGTGTTGGGCTGTATGCCCGGCCGACTTTATGATATTATGTATTGGGCTGTATGCCCGGCCGACGTTATGATATTATGCATGGGGCTATATGCCCGGCCGACTGGTGATGGGATGCATGGGGCTACGTGCCCGGCCGATATGATATTGTGATCCGTAGCTACGAAGGACATCTGGTAGAGGCACCCCTTGTGTCCGGATACGCTTCGGCCGGAGGTATCCGCCAGATCGTCGTGTGTATGGGTGCTCCAGGTTGACCCTCATCGGAGAGGACGTTGAGTACGGCTCCGTCTAGCACCAGGCGGGAGCACCATACACGGCTGACTAGTTATATGTACGTTATTATTATTATTATTTACAGGCTAGTTGGGGTAGTCTGTGGCCAACATTGGGGCATAGAGCCATTTTTTTTATACTTACATTTGGAAAAACCCCCAATGCGCCGTCCTTGGTCGAGGTAGACCATTGCCGGGAATATTTCATTGGCCGACTCTTCATGACATTGATGTGAATATTGGATGCATATCTTACTTTTTGATGTGTGCGTATTATATGTGATTTTGAAATAACATGATCAGTTTGCACACTGTGGATATTTTCTTATCTTATGCTTTGACACTCAAAGTTCACCATAGATATTGATAGTATGATGTCAATCCCCTCACTTACTGAGTATCCTCCCATAGATACTCACCCCTCACTTTCTTTCCCACAGGATTAGTGTTGGACCGAAGAGATATCACTGGGCTTGGGTATGGATATTTTTCATTTCTTCCGCTATGATGATTGGTGACATTATTATGTATTGGAGATTTTAGATTGACCAATGTATTTATATAAATTTTCTGGGATGACTGTATAAATTATGGACTTTTATTCGCGAAACCTTCGTGTTGATTATTTCATTGCATTGAGGCATTTGTAAATATTTAAAAATAACTTGGGAATTTATTTTATATATGCGTAGAATTTAAGTCCGCTCCGTGTGGCGGCTGCTCATGCTCTAGTTGGGCATGACAGTAGAGGTCTGTTGCTAGGACTGCTATGAACTTTATAGCCTTGCGTTGTTCTGGATGTTGGCTGGGATATCTGTTGATTTGGGAGAGGCCGGGATGGCCAATTATTTATTTTTACAGGATGAATGTCATATACAGGTGAAATTGTACATGGGAAACCTCCGATTTATGGGGAGGTTCTGCCCGATTTTCTGTAAAAATACAGCCGGCATCCAGGGACAACGGGCGGCTGTTCACGATCCCGGTTCGGGGCGTGACAGTTCGGTTGGTATCAGAGCTCTTGGTTAGAGCTATATTTTATAAAATGATTTGAAAACATTCCCAAGTAACTTGATTTTAAAAGTCCTCAATGCATAAGAGTTTCATACAGTCATTTATATCCCTGCATATGATCTTCGACATATGAGTATATCTATTTTGGGTTAGATACTAATTCTTATCTAACCTAGCATTTCTTCATTTTCAAAGAAGGAACCAATGGAGATGGTTCTTAAATTGATGATTTCATTCATTTTAGGGGGTTAGTTGTACTAACCTTAATCCTTGAACAATGCCTAATGAGAATTATTATCTTGTGGAACCATGACGAGTACATGGAGCGCTAGATATGTACTCCCTGATTTACTTAAAGAGAGCGAGGATACTTCCTCATTTCTGGCGCCCCTTTCGGTGCCGAAGAATACATCCTCTGTGTGAGTTTTCTCCAGCACCTTCTCAGCCGGTTATTATACCAACGTCTCCACCATTTACTCTTGATATTTTCGGGTAAGAGTACGAGTGATACACGGCACATGGGGTCCAGATATCACCCCATCACCTGTGATAGCAAGGCCGATATCTACGGCTGCGCTTATTTCTTCTACAGTAGTTCTTACTCAGACGGCACCAAATCGTTCATCGGTGGCCGTTCTTCTTACAGTTTCGAATCTGAGTTATAATAATTGCGCCATACTTAGGTGCATCCCCGAGTTGACCCAGCTAGTCATGGTAGCTCGACAGTTGGGATGCACAGATTTTTGGACTTGGTGATGCTACGGTGGCATAGCACTAAGTCAACTGAACCCGACGGATCTTGATAGATCTAGGCTTGCGCGAGGAGTATAGTCTACGAGTTATTGAGACTATTCGATAGGGAAGCCCTCACTTGATGGGAGCTATTTGCGATGAGGCTATAAGCCATTGCGGCAAAGTGATTTCCTAATGGAATTCGACCGCAGCTATTTTACGGAGTTTTAGCGGGATCATATCTCCGGTGGTTATATCACCAGTCCTAGTGCCATGAGCTAGGCTACTGTTCAGCGACCTTTTCTTTGCCGCATATGTGGCAAGCACCACGCTCGAATAAATATGTAAAGCACTTATTACATGTTTCCACTATGAGAAGCCGAGGCATATTAGGAGTTTATGCCCTGATTTGTGACTTGGAGGTTAGTTGGTTTCGAGTCATCAGAATACACCACATGTAGGACAGCAGGGAACACCTACGCATCCTAGTGACACTGCTCCACGGACTGCAACCGGGAGCAATATAGTATTAGGTTTTCACGAGAATAGTTGAGGGTGCAGGCCCTTGTGTATGCGATGACTCAGGAGGACGCTCTGGCGAACCCAGATATGATCATGGGTAATCTTCCTGCGGATCCTTCCATTTAGAGGTCCTTATGCACTGTTTCTTTGAAATCGTGTATTTTGTGATGATATGTACGGACATGATTGTTACAGTACTAGAGGCTTAACTATTTTGATATATCGGTGTCGACGTTTATGTTCTTATTGGCACAAGGTCGAACTATTTCTACGTGAGAGTTTCTTTCGCTCAACAGTCGGATGGGCTGTTATCGTTAATTGATGAGGAGCGATTAGTTGTTGCTCCTCTTGGTGAGCAGTTGGTTAGAGAATTCGTATATAGAGAGTATGATGTCATGGCAGGTGGGACAGTGCTGAGAGCAAATCTGATCCCACTGGATATGACAGGTTTCGATGCCGTTTTAGAGATAGATTAATTGCATATTTATAGAGTTTTCTTAGATTGTTTTATCAAGAAAGACGATTTTTGGAGGCCTGAAGGGCCACCACTGACGTTTGCGAGTGAGAGGCGGGTGTTACCCCGTGGTATTGTATTAGTGAGGAAAGCCAGACGTATAATACGTCGAGGAAGTATGACAGATCTGACACATATGATCGATACCACCATACAGAACCCGAGACTTGATGAGATTCTGGTGGTATAGGAGTTTCCTAAATATATTCCCGATGAGCTACCCGGACTACCCCCAGTTCGGGAGTGTGATTTCGAGATTGACCTAGCTCCAGGGATCACTCTTATATTTATTCTGCCATACAGAATGACACCAGTGGAGTTTAGAGAGCTCTAGATCTAGTTGCGGGAATTACTGGACAACGGTTTTATCCGTTTGAGCACCTTGTCTTAGGGTGTTCTGGTGATTATTCGTGAAGTAGAAGAACGAGATTCTAAGATTGTATGTGAACTATAGGCAGCTAAACAAGGTTTTCATCAAGAATCGGTACCCTTTGCCATATAGTGACGATTTATTTGAGCAGTTCCAGGGTGCGCGTGTTTTTCTGAAAGATCGATTTTCGATTTGGATATCATTATGGACATTACGAGTTCGTGATCATGCCATTTGGGCTGACCAACACACCAACAGCCATAGACAGTGACCGAGGTGCGAAGTTTCCTTGGCCTTGCGGGGTGTTATCGGCGATTCATAGAAGGATTTTCTCAGATCGTCGCTATACATACCAGATTGATACGAAGGGCGTCAAGTTCTTGTGGAACGATCGTTGTGAGACAAGCTTTTAAAAGCTCAAACAACGTCTGATGAGGGACGGCCAGACAGAGAGGATCTTAGTGTTTTAGCTTAGCACATAGCTATTCTAGATTGATAGGTCAGAAAGCTACGGAGCAAAGAACTTTCATTGATCAGAGTTTTGGGGAGGAGTGACCAGGTCGAGTAAGAGACCTGAGAGACCGAAGAGACTATTAAGAGACTTAAGAGACAGTACCCCCACTTGTTCAGCGTATTAGTTTCTTTTAATTTCGAGGACGAAACTTACTTTTAGGGGGTTAGAAAATGTAACACCAAAAAAAAAAAAAAAAAAAAAACAATATTTGGAGACGCAGCGTTTTGGGACAAAACGCTGCGTCCCCAATTGGGGATTAGGGTTGAAACCCTAACCCCCTTTCTCTCTCTCTCTCTCTCTCTCTCTTTCTCTCTCCCCGACGTTCCCTCTCCTGCGGCCGTTCGTCTTCTCCCGTGGCCGTTCGGCTTCCTCCGCCACAGCCACCGCCGCCGCCGCCGCCATCCTTCTCCTTCTTCTTCTTCTTCTTCTCCTTCTCCTTCTCCTTCTCCTTCTCCTTCTCCTTCTCCTTCTTCTTCCCTCGCGGTTTCCCTCTCTACCTCACTCTGTCTTCTCACCCTCTCGCGATCTTCCACGATCGCTCTCTCTCCGCCTCGCCGCACACTGCCGCGAGCCGCGATCGAGCCACCGAGTGCGCAGCAGCACAGCGCATAGGCGTGCATCAGTGCACGGGCGTGCACCAGCGCGCATCAGCGCACTAGCGCGCGAGCAGGACCCAGCCGCAGCGCGAGCCCAGGCCGCGAGCAGGACTGAGTCCGCGAGCGCGAGCCCAGGCCGCGAGCGCGAGCCCAGGCCGCGAGCGCGAGCGAGAGCCCAGGCCGCGAGCGCGCGGCCCAGCGCACGAGTGTGCACGGGCGCGCGGCCCAGCGTGCAGCAGTGCAGGGGCGCGCGGCCCAGCTCACGGGCGCGCGGCCCAGCGCACGAGCGCGAGCAGAGCGCGCAGGGGCGCGCAGCAGCGCGCGAGCAGAGCGCGCAGGGGCGCGCAGCAGCGCGCGAGCGCGCACGAGCCAGCGCAGCACACGGGCGAGCACCAGCCCGCGAGCCACTGTCGGCCCGCAGGCCCGCCAGCCTGCAGGCCCATTAGCCGCAGGCCCATCAGCAGCAAGCCCACGGGCCCACCAGGCCCGACAGCCCGTCCAAGCCCGCAGGTCCAGTACTACCCGCGGCCCAGTTCAGCCCATCGGCCCGCCAGCCCGCCGCACACAGACCAGCGAGCCCGCTAGCTGTAGCCCACGAGCCCGCGACGGCCCGTGACGGTCCGTGAGCCTGTGACAGCCCACGAACCTCCACGCAGGTAAATGACTTAGGGTTTTTGATTCGGATCTAAGTGTTTAGATCTAACAAAATAAAAATCTTGTTTTGATAGGAAACACTACAGATCTTGGAGCGACCGAAGCGACAGTCGGACGAGACTCTGCGCTTCGAGAAAACCCTAGGTAAGGAGATTTCTGCTCTAACTGATACTTTGAATGAATCTAGAATTGAATCTAAGATGAAAGGTTCTGTATATGTTCAGAGTGTAAGTAGAATGCGAATAAAATACCAATTCTGAAATGACTATATGTGACTTTGAAGGTTAAGTAGAGAATGTTACAGAAACTAGATGCTCTGATACGAAAGAAGCATATTAGAGAATCATAAAATCATGTTGAGTTAATTCGAATGATTTCCTTTAGAGTTAAACCTTGAAATATGCATGAAAATATCTAGATTGTAGGGTTGGAATGAAATGAGCCGTAAAGTGGAAGATATTGTACATTTCATGTTTTTCGGATAAACCCTTAAGATGCTTGAGAAGTTGATATTCAATTTTGATGATCTGATTAGGTTACTCTTTTTGGAGATTCGAGAAAACAGATTAGAATTGTTTTGAAAATAGGGAGTGACCACCCTCCCTAAAACTGTGAGTGGGACTTTGACATTCGCTATTGATTGAAAACCATGTTTCAAAAATACTTTTAAATAACATGTTTCTGCAAATATATGATTGTTAGACCTTTCCAATATTTGATGAAATGTTTTGTGACCTTTGGAGTGTCTTAACTGCTGACTTTATTGATATGCATCCATGAGTTTTGATAAACGTATATTGTGCCACATTTTCGACATATTGATATGTTTTAAATACTTCCACTGCATTGGCACATGGTTTTAAATGGATTTGCTTACACATTTGGGCTGTACGCCCGGCCGACTTTATGATATTATGTTTTGGGCTGTATGCCCGGCCGACTTTATGATATTATGTATTGGGCTGTATACCCGGCCGACGTTATGATATTATGCATGGGGCTATATGCCCGGCCGACTGGTGATGGGATGCATGGGGCTACGTGCCCGGCCGATATGATATTGTGATCCGTAGCTACGAAGGACATCTGGTAGAGGCACCCCTTGTGTCCGGATACGCTTCGGCCGGAGGTATCCGCCAGATCGTCGTGTGTATGGGTGCTCCAGGTTGACCCTCATCGGAGAGGACGTTGAGTACGGCTCCGTCTAGCACCAGGCGGGAGCACCATACACGGCCGACTAGTTATATGTACGTTATTATTATTATTATTTACAGGCTAGTTGGGGTAGTCTGTGGCCAACATTGGGGCAGAGAGCCATTTTTTTTTATACTTACATTTGGAAAAACCCCCAATGCGCCGTCCTTGGTCGAGGTAGACCATTGCCGGGAATATTTCATTGGCTGACTCTTCATGACATTGATGTGAATATTGGATGCATATCTTACTTTTTGATGTGTGCGTATTATATGTGATTTTGAAATAACATGATCAGTTTGCACATTGTGGATATTTTCTTATCTTATGCTTTGACACTCCAAGTTCACCATAGATATTGATAGTATCATGTCAATCCCCTCACTTACTGAGTATCCTCCCATAGATACTCACCCCTCACTTTCTTTCCCACAGGATTAGTGTTGGACCGAAGAGATATCACTGGGTTTGGGTATGGATATTTTTCATTTCTTCCGCTATGATGATTGGTGACATTATTATGTATTGGAGATTTTAGATTGACCAATGTATTTATATAAATTTTCTGGGATGACTGTATAAATTATGGACTTTTATTCGCGAAACCTTCGTGTTGATTATTTCATTGCATTGAGGCATTTGTAAATATTTAAAAATAACTTGGGAATTTATTTTATATATGCGTAGAATTTAAGTCCGCTCCGTGTGGCGGCTGCTCATACTCTAGTTGGGCATGACAGTAGAGGTCTGTTGCTAGGACTGCTATGAACTTTATAGCCTTGCGTTGTTCTGGATGTTGGCTGGGATATCTGTTGATTTGGGAGAGGCCGGGATGTCCAATTATTTATTTTTACAGGATGAATGTCATATACAGGTGAAATTGTACATGGGAAACCTCTGATTTATGGGGAGGTTCTGCCCGATTTTCTGTAAAAATACAGCCGGCATCCAGGGACAACGGGCGGCTGTTCACGATCCCGGTTCGGGGCGTGACATTATCTATGTAACGTTATGTTTAAAAGACATAATTGTTTTTTAGTGTTTGTATATTCCTTGTTTTTTTTTTATTTTTTGGGTCTTTTTTTTTATATAGAGGGAGGTGTGACAAAAGGTAGCTTGTAGTGTACGTGGTGTGCGTGCTTTATATTAAAAATTATATATTTAATCTGTTAATTTTTATTCTTATACAGTTTCAAATGATAAAAATATTTATAAGTCTATTTAAATAAAAATATTAATAATATTGTTTTGGTTCATCATTTAATATTTTCACATTTCATGTTATAATTTCATATTTTATTTAAATAAATATCAAATATCCAAATAAATTATTTTTAATATTATAAAAAATTGAATATTGGAATAATAAGGTAGTTGTAGAACCACAAGGTTCTGATACGCAGAACGACATGTTTATGCTATTATTCCCCGCCAAAAAGCAAAACCTTTTTAATCTTCCAAAATATTATTATTATTTTTAAAATACCCAAAAGCATAATTTTTATTTTGTTTATGGTTGTGATGGTGTAAATTTTTGAGAAATCACGTCTAAATGATTTTAAAAAGTTTAAATTCGATTTGTTTCTATAAAATAAATATAGTTTTTCTTTTTTATAAATATTAAATCTTTTCAAAAAAGTGAAAGATTATTAAAAACCATAATATGGTAGATATTTTTATAATTATAATTTTTATAGATTGCATTTTTAGGTTAGCTAATATTTAAATATTTATCTAATATTAAACATTTTAAATTTAAATGAAAAAGACATTGACATAACATGTATAACATTAATATTGGTGTGAAATAAAAATTACATAAATATTAATTTGAAATCATAATATTTAATAATTTAAGTCTAAAAAATGCATAAATATTAATATTTAATTTAAGGTTTGTAAAGTATAAAAATACAAAAAATAATTTAGTTATTTAAAGATTTCATATAATAAATCAAATATTCTTTTGGTAGGCATTACATATGAATTCGTCTCGATCAATTTATATATAAGTTATCTAATTTTATAAATTTTACCTATAGTTAACTATGGAGTTTTTAAATTATAGTTTTGATCTTTTAAAGAATTATTGTCTATCTAAAATTTTTACTCTAGTAGTTTTAATTTTTGTCTAATTAAAAGTTTTTAAAATTGGAATTTCAAATAAAATGTTAATCGTAATATAAAATATAAAAATATTAATAAATAAAACAAAACTAAAACTTATAAATATAAATATGCAATTTAAAATTTTACAAGAATAAAAAAATTAAATATTTAATTTAAATATGCAGATATTTATTTAAAATTAAATAAATTATATCTGAAAAAAAATTATCTATGTAATGTTATGCAATGTTATGTCTAAACGACATAATTATTTTTGGGTGCTTATATATTCATTTTTTTTTCGGGTCTTTCTTTCTATATAGAGGGAGGCGTGACAAAAGGTAGCTTATAGTGTGCATGGTGTGCATGCTCTGTATTAAAAATTATATATTTAATTTGTTAATTTTTATTCTTATAAATTTTAAATGATAAAAATATTTATACATTTATTTAAATAAAAATATCAATAATGTTGGTTTTGTTCATCATTTAATATTTTCATATTTCATATTATAATTTTATATTTTATTTAAATAAATATCAAATATCTAAATAAATTATATTTAATATTAAAAAAATTGAATATTTGAATAACAAGGTGGTACGCAAACGACATTGTTCAACTATGTAGAGCCATATGATTCTGCTATGCAGAGTCTCATGGTTCTGCTATGCAGAACGACATGGTTCTGCTATGTAGAATGACATGGTTTTGCTATACAGAACTTCATGATTCTGCTATTTTTTAATCTCTCAAAATATTATTATTATTTTTAAAACACCTGAAAATATTTTTTATTATTTTGTTTAGGGTTGTGATAGTGTAAATTTTTTAGAAATCACATTTAAATGATTTCAAATATAGAACCACCAAACTTCAAATCACAAGGAATGAGATATATCATTTATTTCAAATATTTTTTATATTTTTGGGTAATTATATATTTTTTTAATAAAAGTATTAGTAGTTCTGTACTATGCAAAATCACAAAAATAGTTCTGTATTAGCAGAACTACCAAACTTTGAACCACATGGAATGAGCAAAAGCAAAATGTAAAAATATTAAATAATAAAGCAAGGTATACTATTCAATTCGTTAAAATAGTTTCAATAGTAGAATATCTAACTACTAATATTTAGAAATTTTGGAATCTTAAATTTCAAAATATTATATTTTAGTATTATAAAATTATAATTTTATTCGTATTATAATACTATAGTATTTTTGCTATATGCAAAAATATTTTGTATATAATAAAAGAATCTATATAATATCTTTTCGTATTTTTGTTATAATTGGTTTTGTTTTAAAAATATCTTAAAATATTTTTCATTTAATATTTTCATAATTACAATTTTGCATTAATATAATATTATAGTAAACTTATTAAACGTCATCAATTTCAAATATTTTTTATATTAAGCATAATGATTTATTTTTAATAAAAATATCGATAGTTCTGCTTTATGTAGAACCACTAAATAGTTCCGCGCTTTGTAGAACTACGGTATATCTATGCCATGCAAAACAACAAAGTTCTACGCTATGCAAAACTACCAAGCAGTGCTGCACTATGCAGAACAGTTTTGCATAGTGCGAAACTATCAATGCGGAACCACATAAAAATGACTAAAACTATAATGTTAAAAGTAATCTCAGACACGAAATACTTAAATATTAATATCTTCATATTTGAAATTTTGACAGAATCTAAAATTACAGTTCTGTATTTTGGTAGTTCTGCATTAGATCCACATGTAATCCTATACCTTGGCAAGCTCTATAATTTGGTAGTTCTGTACAAGCATAAGTTTCTGGGTTGGAGGAAAAGGCTACCATTTTTAAGAGAACATTGAAAATGGAATCCATCATAGAGAGTATAGGTGTTCAAGATAAAATCATTATAGCAATGTTAAAATTGTCCATCTCTCCACACCTTAACGAAACTATAGAAAAATCCAACCAAACAAGGCAAAGGTATGAGAAAAAATTTGGCAAAGAATCAAGTACAGAAATAGTAAGAATTGCGGACATTAATTATCATTCTCAAGAAAAATTCATCAAATTATGAAAGAATTTACAAAAAACAACAACTCAATATAGGAGTGTGGACTCAATTTTTATTCTTTTTCTAAAAAAGGGATGCAGGCATATATAACAAAAGTAAAAGCCAGAATCAATGTGACAACTGAATCTCTGATAAAACACAAAAAAAATATCTATCTATTGTGAGGTCAATATAGCATCACAGAGAAAAACTTACTTCTAAGAGTTACACGTTTATTGGAATGGATACTGTATGCATCTTTTTCCAAATATCCATAATATATTCTCTTGGGACACCTCCATAATTTAGAAGAGCAATCAGATGCCGGGACAGAATTTGTTAGATATTATGGAAGCTATAATTTCTTCTAAATTAATTTAAATATTAAAATATTTTTTAGTATTAAAAATAATTTCAAACGTGAAATATTTAAATATTAATATTTAGATATTTAAGATCTGAATATAAATTTAAATTGTAGTATAAAATGTAAAAATATTAAACAATAAATTAAAACAAACTGATAAATATTTTTATGTAATCTAAAACTGTATAAGAATAAAAAGATTTAGATATTTAGTTTTAATATCTGGACATTTATTTAATATTAAATATATTATATTAAAATAAGAAAAATATTTGTTTAATTTTATATTTGTATATATTTAAATATAAGTTCTGTTACGTAGGAAAACTTCAAAGTTCTGCTATGTAGCAGAATTACATAGGTCTGTTAAATAGCAGAACAATGAAATTTTGCTATAGTTCTGTTACTATGAAATTCCGCTATAATTCTGCTACTTAACAGAACTATATAGTTCTGCGAAATAGTAGAACTACAATGTTCTGTTAAGTAGTAGAATTTCATAGTTCTACGTGTTCGTCAATAATTTTTTTTTTTTTTTTGTAAAATTTTGTAAAACTTTTGAATGACAATCCACTGGGCTCATATAGTAAGAAATTTTTAAATTTTTTGGGATTTTAATTTTGCTTTTATTTTTTATTTTTCAGCTTAAGTTTGAGTATCAATGAAAATAAATTTTTAATCTTATGAAATTTAAATTGGTTTTTTTAATTTTCTTAAATGTCATTTCTAAAAAATCTGTTTTTTTTTTTTTTCTGTTCTTACCTCACTCCATATTAATTTTTCCTTTTTAGATATATTTGAATGATATCATTGAATTATTTTTTATTAATATCAATAAAATTTGAAATTAAGGATTTTAAATAGAAAATAATAACATAATAATAAATTGATTAAAATAATTAAATAATTAAAATAAAATAATATTAAATTAGACATAAAAAAATTAAAGAATTAAAAAAAAGAAATAAATCCAACGATCAAGAAAAAAGAAAAAGAAAAGTAAAGATTTGACCCAAGATTGTCATTGTTTAGGATATATATGTGTATAACAAATTAATTATAAAACTTATAAAATCAAGTTTCTCAGGCAAAATAATTTTTTACTTTTTTGTTTTAGTTAAAATATGTCTCCAAAAATAGGAATTGATTTTTGTAATATTAAAAACATTAATATGAAATTTTTTTAATATTAAAATTGTAACTTGCTAGCGGCGGTAGATACATATAACAATTTTTTTAATATTTTAATATCATATATTTAATATTAAATAAATATTTAAATATTTTTTATTTCTATAAATTTTTAAATTAAATAATAATATTTATAATTTTACTTAAATTAAATTATTCAATAATATAGTTATAGTTTATTATCTAATATTTTAATATTTTATATTACAATTTAATATTTTATTTAAATATAAAATATCTAAAAATTAATATTTAAATAATTGATATTTAAATTATTATTTAATATTATATAAATATTTAAAAATATTACCCTTCATTTATTTGAACCTTTTGCCTATCACATTGTGGTTTTGTTAAACGCAAAATCTCATTGTCATTCTGTAAAGTGCAGAACGACCTTGTCATTATGTAACTATAGGACTACACTTTTTTATTTTTTTAAAATAATGGTATTCTTGTAATATTGATAGTTTTCCAATTTTGCACAATATTAGTTTTTTTATTTTTTTCTGCTTTCAGCAGTTCTGTGGTTTCGCAGAACTACTACCCCTTTTTTTATTTTGTTAGTAATTTTTGATAATGGGTACATAATATTGTGTAAGATACCCATATTTTTAAATCTCTTCTAAGAAAAGAAATGGATCTATTAAGGATAGTGAGCGCACATATTTTCTCATGTCTGGTACGTTGTTCTGCTTAAAGTATTATGTGTAACTGTGTAAATTTGGGCATGTATAGTGCTGATTTTACAATGTGTGTTTTTCTTTTCTTCTTTATACATAAAAAAATATATTTTGCCTTTAGAATTATCTATAGCTCCTTCAGATTACTTCTGTTCCAAGCCTGTAAGGATTAATTTGGTGCCCATGTTTCCATATGTCTATTGGAGCTCGAAAAAGTATTGGCAGATCAACAAAAATAGATAAATTTTATTAAATATTTCATACCTACCTAAGAGATAAAGAATATGATTCAGGAATGGTAATGAGAAATAAAATTAAATATGGAAAGATGTACATGACAAACGTTTTGTTTTATTTAATGTTTATTTTTAAACTGAAACGACATTGTGGAATGAACTACATGGGTTGGTATTGATTTCAGAAAGCAAGCCCAATTTTAGCTGCACTCAGTTTTTATTTTATTTTATTTTATTTTTTGCTATGCAGATGCTAGTCATATGCTACCATACATATATGTACAACTTTTCAGTTGGGTATGTTGGTACTAATTGGTGGACTATTGTAAAATTCCAGAAATGTTAACATAGGTTATAAGTATTTATGAGATGAAAATATTAATTGGGAAGAAATTATAATATAATAAACCTCCGGTGTTATTGCCACATCACATGTTATTATATCTTGCTCTTTGTTATAAAGGGTCATGTATATCAGAACAAGCAATTTAAATGCACATCATGTTTGCCTTTCTGCTTGCTAAGAACCAAGTGTCAAGATCTTTGCTGACAACTTAACATAGGAGTGTGGACTCAATTTCTATTCTTTTTTTGAAAAAAGGATGCAGGCATACATAACAAAAGCAAAAGTCAAAGTCAATGTGGTAAAACACAAAAAAAATATCTATCTATTGTGAGGTCAATATAGTATCATAGAGATAAACTTACTTTTAAGAGTTGCACGTTTATTGGAGTAGATACTGTACGCATCTTCCAAAACATTGTTTGAATTACTGCTTGATATTTTCTAGTCTAGAAAAATTATAAAAGTGTAGCAGAGTTATGAATCATAGAATTTAAAACTATATTGATTTATCATTAGAAATATGAAAGTCTAATAGAAATATGAATTATGAAAGTCCAGCAGAACTATGAATCATGGAATGTAAAACTATATAGTCCAACATAGTCCAATAAAAGTATGAAAATAGAGCAGAACTGTGAATAATGAACGTCGAGCAAAACTACATATAAATCATTTAAAAAAATTTAAATTGTACTCTTTTCTGAAAAACAAATATAAATTTACTTTTTTTTAAACAAAATCTTTTAGAATTGTGATAATGAGTAAAATATTATGAAATCTATAATTTTTTCTAAATTCATTTAAATATTAAAATACTTTTTAATATTAAAAATAATTTCAAAAGTGAAATATTTAAATATTTATATTTAGAAATTTAAAATTTGAATATAAATTTAAATTACAGTATAAATGTAAAATTATTAAATAATAAATTAAAACAAACTGATAAAATGTGAAATATTCATTTAGCGGAACTACATAGCAGAATCATGTAGTTCTGCTACATAGCAGAACCAAGTGACTCCGCTACTACAGAGCAGAACCATGTGGTTCCGCTACTACAGAGCAGAACCATGTGGTTCCGCTACATAATAGAACCATATGGTTCCGCTACACAGCAGAACCATGTGGTTCCGCTACACAGCAGAACCATGTGGTTCCGCTACACAGCAGAACCATGTGGTTCCGCTACACAGCAGAACCATGTGGTTCCGCTACATAACACGCTACATAGCACGCTACACAGCAGAACCAGCAGAACCATGTAGTTCCGCTACAGAGCAGAACCAGCAGAACCATGTAGTTCCGCTACACAGTAGAACCAGCAGAACCATGTAGTTCTGCTACATAGCAGAACCAACAGAACCATGTAGTTCGGCTACATAGCAGAACCAGCAGAACCATGTAGTTTTGCTACACAGCAGAACTATGTAGTTCCGCTACACAGCAGAACCAGCAGAACCATGTAGTTCCGCTACATAACAGAACCAGCAGAACCATGTAGTTCCGCTACATAGCAGAACCATGTAGTTCCGCTACATAGCAGAACCAGTAGAACCATGTAGTTCCGTTACATAGCAGAACCATGTAGTTCCGCTACATAGCAGAACCAGCAGAACTAGTAGAACCATGTAGTTCCGCTACATAACAGAACCAGCAGAACCATGTAGTTCCGCTACATAGCAGAACCAGCAGAACTAGTAGAACCATGTAGTTCCGCTACATAACAGAACCAGCAGAACCATGTAGTTCCGCTACACAGCAGAACCATGTAGTTCCGCTACACAGTAGAACCAGCAGAACCATGTAGTTCCGCTACATAGCAGAACCAGCAGAACCAGCAGAACCATATAGTTCGGCTACATAGCAGAACCAGCAGAACCATGTAGTTCCGCTACATAGCAGAACCATGTAGTTCCGCTACTATATAGCAGAACCATGTATTTCCGCTAACCATGTACTTCCGCTACATAGCAGAACCATGTAGTTCCGCTACATAGCAGAACTACGTTATTCTACTTAGCAAAAGTATGTTGTTCTGCTACATAGCAAAATTTCATAGCTCTCTGCATCATTTGATAAATTTTTTTTTTAGGGGCTAAATTTTGTGAAGATTTAGGATGACAACCCAATCGGCTCATATAATAAGAATTTTTTTAATTTTTTGTGATTTTAATTTTGCCTTTATTTTTTATTTTTCAATTTAAGTTTGTATATGAATAGAAATAAGTTTTTAATCTTATGAAATTGTAATTGATTTTTTAAATTTTCTCAAATGTCATTTTTAAAAAATCTGAAAGTTTGTCAAAAAAAATCTTTCTTTTGTTTTAAATATCATTTATTTCAAATATTTTTTATATTTTTAATATAATCATAAAATTTTTTATTTTAAAAATGAAAAGAAAGATTTTCAAATATTTTTTAACTTAATATTTTTATAATTATAATTTTTATAAATTGTAATTCTACCATACACATTTTTAAATATTTAAATATTCATTTAACATTAAATATATTAAATTAAAATGAAAAACATCTCATTATAATATTAATATCTTTGTAAAATTAAAAAAATATAAACATTAATTTGCAATTATAATATTTAATAATTTAAGTTGAAAAAATGTAAGAATTTTTTTGTTGAAACAATACAATGTTTTTTTAATGCAAAAAGTGATTGCATCTGGGTTCGAACATGAAACGCACTTTGATTGTTCTGCACTATGCGCACAGAGCAATGAAGTTCTGCTCATGCAGAATGAACTTCTGCGTTGCAAAACTTAGTTCTGTATGACGCAGAGCCGTAGAACTTTGTGGTTCTGTAGTGCACTATGCATAACTTAATTCTGCAGTGCACTATGTCCATTGTTTTTCTTTTTTCATTCTCATTTGTTTAAATTCGATCTAAATATCCTAAATTAAAATAAAAAAATATCTGTATAATATTAATATATGTGTAAAATCTAAAATATAAAAAAAAATGAATGTTTTGAGGGGATAAATTATAAAAAATATCTAAAATATTTATAATGTCTTCGTTGATGAATTATTTTTTTTAGAGGGGTTACATTATAATATTTTGAGTTCTGCATTGCACAACATGTAAAGAACTTAATAAATTAATAGTTAAGATGTATCTTGATAATATTTTTAACATGCCACTGTTATAATAATATTTTTTTATCTTTATAGATCACTTTGACCAGAAAAAATAAAAGTCCTGCGCTATGCCTATGGCACACATATTAATATTTGATAACACAAAAAAATATAAAAGCACCAAACACTGTTCTATTTGAAGGAATTTTTTTTTTTCATAAAAATAGTTTTATCATATCATAAAAGACAAAATATTTCAAATATATTTTTATACAAGTTATAGTAAAAGGAAAAAAAAAAAGAGAAGCTCACTACGCAATACTATGGGATCATGCTAGTTATACGAATCACAATTAATTTTGTGTTACGAACTATGGAATTATCTAAGCGTATTATGTTTGTTCTGTGCGTATAATTTTTTTCTTAAATTTAATGAATTATAATTTCTAAAATGATATACATTAAATCTTTTTTTTTTTGTAATTTTAGAAGCGTCTCTCCATCCCATAAAGGTTTTGATATCTTAGAGATATAATTCTTCCAATAAATTTTTAATTATCAATTCAATTTTTTCACTATTTTGTTATTATGTTTGGTAGTTTTGTATACCAAATAGAGTCACAACTTTAAAAATTTGACGAAATTCTCTTCATTTCCATTCAATATTTCTATTCAATATGCAATTAATAATAAGCTTTTTATTACTTATAACACATTTTTACTATATTTTTCTAAACTTTGTAATTGATGGAGGTTATGACGCACAACATTGTGCTTGCAATTGAAGTCAAGTAGATGGCACTTCGCAAGTTGGATTACGGGGCACATGCCATACAACAAACAATAGACTTTGATGGCTTTGCATAAGCTCCATACATCTTTGATAGTTTTGCACAAGATCTTTGCTAACAACTATGAGTACGTCCGTATCATTTTTAGAAGAAATCTACGGCTTAGGGACAGACCCTATCCTATTATCTCCTTATTAGATCAAAAAGCAATTACATGAAAGAGAAAATTAGACACGGATCTTGAGACAAGGTTGGAGAAGAAGGCCAACTACAGATTGAAAAGAAAAATATAAAAAAAAAAATATTAGTTGCACAAATTAAATATTCTCAAGAGCTAAAGACAAAGATTTGAGATTGAACACTATGAGATTGAATCTCGAACGCAAGCATTTAAGGATCATTCAGTGCTCAAGAAAATGTAGTTCTGCTATGTAGTTCTGCATGGTGCAGAACCATACGGTTCTTTTAGTAGAACTATTCTGAACTATTTTTTAGCAGAACTACTTTTTTTTAGCAAAACAATGCAGTTTTACGTGACGCAGAACCATGTGGTTCTACACCGGGCAGAACCACATGGTTCTACGTGGTGCAGAACCATACCGTTTTGTACTATGCAGAGCCACATGATTCTTTTAGCAAAAGTACTTTTGAACAATTTTTTTTAGTATAACTATTTTCTTTTTTTTAATGGCATTACATAATAACATTATCTAATTACAGAACTACCTTTTTTTAGTAAACTACTTTTTTTTAACAGTAGCATAGAACCCTTTTTTTTTCGTATCAGTCCTATTTTTTTTTTTGAACATATCTAACCACAAAACTACACTTTTTTTTAACATACCTAACTACAGAACTATACTCGTGTTCGAACATGAGACGCACTTTGATAGTTATGCACTATGTGCGTAGAACAATGAAATTTTGCCCGTGCAGAACTTGATTCTGCACTGCAGAACTTGATTCTGCACTGCAGAACTATGAGTTTTTTAATATAAAAAATTTATAATTTTTTATAGCATTATAATGTTGTAATATTTTCTGTAAAAATTACGTATTTCAAATATTTTTTATATAATCATAAAATTTTTTAATTTAAAGATATAAAAAAAATATGAAACAAATGAAATACAGTAAAAACATTATGATATTATATAATATTATAATACTGTTTTGCGGAGCGCAGACCACAACTGGTTAAACATTATACAAAAAACCACAATAAAAAATAAAAGTAAGGGGTATACCATAATATATCTACCGAAAAAGTAAAACATTTCGGATTTTTTTTGTTTATATTTTGACCTAACACTTTCAATTTTTTTTTATACTTTTCAATTTAACATTAATAAATGTATTTATCACAAAATGATGCCATATCGCCAGCACAATTTGAAGAGGAAAAAAAAAAGTCATGCAGACATATATGCCAATATTCGATAACCCAAAAAATATAAAAATACCAAATTTTATTAGATGGGATTTTTTTCATAAAAATAGTTTTGTCATAACGTCACAAAAAGTAAACAAAATCTAAAATATATTTCTATACGTATTATACCATGCTATACTATAGGGAAAAAAAAAACTTAGTGTGACCAAATAGCCTTGTGTCGATGAAACCTGCTGTTCTCGTTGACTAAAGTTGAGACTTTTGTCGACGAGACATTCGCCCATCGTCAATGAAGAAGGGGTCAAGCATGCCAACAAAACCCAAAATATACCCGACCATTAAAAAAAACACAGAACCATGTCGTTCTGTGTAATACAAAACCATATCGTTCTGTGCAGTATAGAACCGCATACAGAACTACTTCCATTCGTATCATGCAAAACATACCTAACGACTTCCTATCATGCAACTTTTTTTTTTATTTTTTATAATTCCATTCTTATAGCAAAACTACTCATTTCCTAGCATAAAGAACTATTTTTTTTTTTATAATTGTTTTCTTGTAATAACTCAATCATTCAAAACAGAATTATTTTTTTTTTGTAATGACATTCTTGTAATAATACAATCATGCGGAACTATTTTTGAATATACATATCTATAGAACTACTTTTACTTTTAGCAAAACTACTTTCTTTCCTATCAGAACCATTTTTTTTAATGGTATTACATAACTTTTTTTTTGTAGGAGAACTACTTTTTTTGTTTGAACATACCTAACTACAAAAAGACAGAACTGCTTTTTTTTTAACATACCTAACTACAGAACTATATGATTACTTTTTTAGTATAACAATTTTTTTTTTGTTTATACCCAACTACATAACTATTTTTTTTTAGCAAAACTACTTTTTTTTTAGCAGAACAATATAGTTCTACACGATACAGAACTATTTTTGTAGCATAACTATTTTAATGGCATCATAAAACTATTTTTTTTAGAAGAACTATTTCATTTTTTTTAATATACCTAACTACAGAACTTTTTTTTTTAACATACCTAACTACGGAACCATTTTTTTTTAGCAGAAAAATTTTTGTTCTGCGCGGCGTAGAACCATGTCATTCTGCATTCGGCAGAACCACATTATTCTGTGCGGTACAGTACCATGTTGTTCTGTGCAACGTAGAATCATATGATTCTTTTAACAGAACTACTATTGAATAATTTGTTTTTAGCAGAACTATTTTCTTTTTTTTAATAGCATTACAGAACTACATTTTTTTGAAATAAAACTACCTTTTTTTTCCCTAGATATACCTAACCACAAAACCACTTTTTTTTTAGTAGAATACTTTTTTTTTACCGCATTACAGAACTACTTTTTTTTTTAACTTATCTAATTACAAAGCCATAGAACTACTCTTTTTTTTTAACATAGCTAACTGCAGAACTACAGAATTACTTTTTTTTAACAGAACTAATTTTTTTTAAAACATAGCTGACAACGTATCTAACTACAGAACTACATAAGTACTTATTTTTTTAACATAGCAAACTACATAACTATTCTTTTTTAACAGAACCATTTTTTTTAATGATGGTACAAAACTACTTTTTTTGAACAAACCTAATCACAGAACTTATTTTTTCTTGCAAAACTACTTTTGAACTATTTTTTTAGTAGAACTTTTTTTTTCAATGGCAATATAGAATTACTTTTTTTTTAGCAGACTACTTTTTTTTTTTTGGAATGGCATAACAGAATTATTTTTTTTTAGCAGAATGACTTTTTTTTTATAGCAAAACTACCTTTTTTTAGCATAACAATATAGTTCTGCACGGTACAGAACCATATCGTTTTGTCTTTTAGTAAAACTATTTTGAACTTTTTTTTTAGCAGAATAATTTTTTTTTTTAGTAGCATTACAAACTTTTTTTTTTGTTGTAGAATTACCTTTGTTTTTAAACATACCAAACTACAGAACTATTTTTTTTAACGGCATTACAGAACTACTTTTTTTTCATATCAAACATATTTTTTTTTTCAATATATCTAATTACAAAACTACAAAACTACTCTTTTTTTTTAACATACAGAACTACAAAACCACAGAACTACATTTTTTAAGAGAACTATTTTTTTTTTTGAAAACATAGCCGACAATATATCTAACTACAGAACTACAGAAGCATTTTTTTAACGTACCAAACTATATAACTATTCTTTTTTAACAGAACCACTTCTTTTTAATGACATTACAAAACTACTTTTCTTGAACATACCTAACTACAGAACTTATTTTTTCTTACAGAACTACTTTTGAACAAATTTTTTTGTAGAACAATTTTTTTAATGGCATTACAGAATTACATTTTTTTGTAGCAGAACTACATTTTGTTTTTAACATTCCTAACCAAAAATCTTTTTTTTAGCAAAACTACTTTTTTTAGCAGAACCATGTCATTCTGTGTGGCACAGAACCATGACATTCTGCGCGGAGTAGAACCATGTCATTCTGCACGGAGCAGAACCATGTCGTTCTATGCTGGGCAGAACCAAATCCATCAATAAAAAATTCTAGACTTTAAACGCTATTATTAAAAACAAATGTACTTCTGCAACTCCTTATAGTTGTTCTGCAAAATCAATAACTTTGAAGTATCAATTGTAAATCCACTTATATATTATAACACACAAAGATCCATGACATATGTAGAAACCAAACGATAACGGTGGCCTGTATAGAAAACAATATAAAGAAAAACTATACAAAGAGCAACCAAATAAGTTTTTAACAAAGCAACCAAACAAACTATGGAATTCTGTAGACCCAAGACTCACGATTGCAAAACAACCGAGTGAAGCTATTGCAGAACTGAAAGTGCTATTACAGAACTACCCTAAACCCAGAACTACAGAGTAAAGTTATTATAGAAATGAGTTTTTACAGAACTATTGCAGAATTACTAAAGTGCTATTACAGAAAGAACCACCGGCAGAACTACAGAACTGGGCTATTGCAGAACCAACAAAGTATAATTGCAGAAGAAAAGACAAAGACAAACCATCACAACAAAGAAGAATAACTTCCATAATCAGTACTTGAAGCTAAACGTCTCCATTCCCCCCACCCAGAAAGGCAAACCTTCAAAAGGAAACACAAAGACAAACCATTATAACAGAGAAGAGAAGAATAACTTTCATAACGCATCCCAAAACTGGGAAAATAAACACAAACCTTGAACACAGAGGGGAAATATATTCGGCACACTCGGAAACACAGCAAGAGAAAACCCAGTGACCATCGTCATCAACACCAAAAAACGGATATAAAAAAGAAACGGAAAAAGTCCCAAGCCGAACGTCTCAATTCCTCCTACCTAGAGAGATAAACCTTTAAAAGGAAAAATAAAGACAAACCATCACAATAGAGAAGAGAAGAATAACTTTCAAAATGCATCCCAAAATAGGAAAAATAAACACAAACCTTGAACACAGAGGGTAAATATATTCGGCACAGTTAGAAACACAACAAGAGAAAACCTCAGTGGCTATCTTCATCAGCGCCAAACAGCGGATATAAAAAAGACGCCGAACTTGAAACCGAACGTCTCCATCCGCCCCATTGAGAGAGAGAGCGAGAAACAGATAAAGAGAGCACCGTCATACTTTTATGCAGAGAAGAAGAAGAGAAGAGAAAACAAAGGAAGATACAAAAAGCATAGAGGGATGGCCTCATACACTTTTTTTCCCCTAAAAAATACAGAAGTCTAATCGCAATGAGTACCAAAAGAATGATCTTACATACTTTTTTTCCCTAACCACTCTGTGCACGTCTTCCATGAAATCAACAACAAAATCTACTTCATTAATTTTTTTAGCAGAACTATTTTCTTTTTTTTAATAACATTACATAACTACTTTTTTTTGTTGCAGAACTACATTTTTTTTAACGTACTTAATTACAGAACTACTTTTTTTTTGTAAATAATTTTTTTTAACGGTATCACAAAACCCCTTTTTTTCGTATCAGTTCAACTTTTTTTTTGAATATATCTAATCACAAAACCATAGAACTACACTTTTTTTTTAAACATACCTAACTACAGAACTATAGAACTACTTTTTTTTAATAGAATTATTTTTTAAAAAATATAGCCGACAGCATATCTAACAACAGAACTACAAAAGTATTTTTTTTAACATACCAAACTACATAACTATTCTTTTTTAACAGAACAACTTTTTTTTAAAGGCGGTACAAAACTCCTTTTTTTGAACATACCTATTTACAGAACCCATTTCCTCTTGCAGAACTACTTTTGAACTATTTTTTTTAGTAGAACTATTTTTTAATGGGATTACAGAACTATTTTTTTTTGTAGTAGAAGTCCTTTTTTTTCGAACATACTTAACTACAGAACTATTTTTTTTAGTAGACTACTTTTTTTTAATGGCATAACATAACCATTTTTTTAGCAGAACTACTTCAATTTTTTTTTAACATATCTAACCACAAAACTTTTTTTTAACATACCTAATGGAAGAACAATTTTTTTTTTAGCAAAACTACTTTTTTTTAGTATAACAATGTAGTTTTGCACGGTACAGAACCACGTCGTTTTGTCTTTTAGTAAAACTATTTTGAACTTTTCTTTAGCAGAACAATTTTTTTTTAAGTAGCATTACAAACTACTTTTTTTTTGTTGTAGAATTACCCTTGTTTTTAAACATACCAAACTACAGAACTATTTTTTTTTAACGACATTACAGAACTACTTTTTTTCATATCAAACCTACTTTTTTTTTTCAACATATCTAACTACAAAACTACTCTTTTTTTTTTACATACAGAACTACAGAACCACAGAACTACATTTTTTAAGAGAACTATTTTTTTTTTAAAGCATAGCCGACAATATATCTAACTACAGAACTACAGAACTACAGAATTACAGAAACATTTTTTTTAACGTACCAAACTATATAACTATTCTTTTTTAACAGAACCACTTTTTTTAATGGTATTGCAAAACTACTTTTCTTGAACATACCTAACTATAGAACTTATTTTTTCTTGCAGAACTACTTTTGAACAATTTTTTTTGTAGAACAATTTTTTTAATGGTATTACAGAACTACATTTTTTTGTAACAGAACTACTTTTTGTTTTTAACATTCCTAACTAAAAATCTTTTTTTTTAGCAAAACTACTTTTTTTAACAGAACCATGTCATTCTGCGCGGAGCAGAACCATGTCATTCTGCACGGAGCAGAACCATGTCGTTCTATGCTGGGCAGAACCAAATCCATCAATAAAAAATTCCAGATTTTAAACGCTATTATTAAAAAAAAATGTATTTCTACAACTCCTTATAGTTGTTCTGCAAAATCAATAGCTTTGAAATATCAATTGTAAATCCACTTATATTTTATAACACACAAAGATCCATGACATATGTAGAAACCAAACGATAACGGTGGCCTGTATAGAAAACAATATAAAGAAAAACTATACAAAGAGCAACCAAACAAGTTTTTAACAAAGCAACCAAACAAACTATGGAGTTCTGTAGACCCAAGGCTCACGATTGCAGAACAACCGAGTGAAGCTATTGCAGAACTGAAAGTGCTATTGCAGAACTACCCTAAACCCAGAACTACAGAGTAAAGTTATTATAGAAATGAGTTTTTACAGAAAATGTTATTACAGAAAGAACCACCGGCAGAACTACAGAACTGGGCTATTGCAGAACCAACAAAGTGTAATTGCAGAAGAAAAGACAAAGACAAACCATCACAATAGAGAAGAATAACTTCCATAATCAGTACTTGAACCTAAACGTCTCCATTCCCCCCGCTCAGAAAGGCAAACCTTCAAAAGAAACACAACGACAAACTATTATAACAGAGAAGAGAAGAATAACTTTCATAACGCATCCCAAAACTGGAAAAATAAACACAAACCTTGAACACAGAGGGGAAATATATTCGGCACACTTGGAAACATAGCAAGAGAAAACCCAGTGACCATTGTCATCAACACCAAAAAGAGGATATAAAAAAGAAACGGAATAAGTCTCAAGCTGAACGTCTCCATTCCTCCTACCTAGAGAAACAAACCTTTAAAAGAAAAGATAAAGACAAACCATCACAATAGAGAAGAGAAGAATAACTTTCAAAATGTATCCCAAAATAGGAAAAATAAACACAAACCTTGAATACAGAGGGTAAATATATTTGGCACAGTCAGAAACACAACAAGAGAAAACCTCAGTGGCTATCTTCATCAGCGCCAAACAGCGGATATAAAAAAGAAGCCGAACCTGAAATCGAACGTCTCCATCCGCCCCATTGAGAGAGAGAGCGAGAAACAGATAAAGAGAACACCGTCATACTTTTATGCAGAGAAGAAGAAGAGAAGAGATAACAAAAGAAGATACAAAAAGCATAGAGGGATGGCCTCATACACTTTTTTCCCCTCAAAAGTACAGAAGTCTAATCGCAATGAGTACCAAAAGAATGACTTTACATACTTTTTTTTCCTAACCACTCTGTGCACGTCTTCCGTGAAATCAACAACAAAATCTACTTCATTAATGTTTCTGACAAGAGAGAAAGAAAGAGAAAGAAAGAGAGAAACCACAAGGAAAAGACCAAAAAAAGATAGGGAAAAAAACCAAAAAAGAAAAAAAGAAAAACGGGCCACATCAGCTCCACATCAGCTCCACATCAGCTCCACTTCACCAACGACCAATCACCCTGCGCTAATTGGAGGACGACGAAATCCAGGTGGAAAGGGTCTTTCGAACTTATATCTATATTGTTAATTAATGATTAAAAAAAGGTACATTTTTTTTGTCAATACTGTAGATTCAAGGCAAAGGAGTGAGTTTTGTTCTTTACAATTTTTTGGACCTAACCCAAAATGGATCTTTGCCCGGCACAATTTGTGTTCCATTTTTTTATGATGTTCTAAAAGTTGATATGTTTAATAACGTAGAAAAATTCATATAATTGATTTTATTTGGTAGAAAAATTCATATAATTGATTTTATTAGGTGGGACGAAGACTTTTGTTGTTGTTGTTGTGGTTCAAAATTAAACCTATTTTATGCCAAAATACCATTTTTTTTATTCATTTCGTAAAGACTCCACTTGCAACACAAGAATTCCTATGAAATAATTTGTCAATTACATAATTTTATATGTAATAAATTGGGCATTCGTATTGTGTTATGTTAATGTCCGTTCGTAAATTAGATTTTTTTATTTCACAGAATATGTTGGTATTTATTTATTTTATTTACAAGAGAGGAATTAGGCCTAATGCCTATGAAAGGCAATACAAATACTGTCCACTAACAGAGAATCCCCTAACCCAATGGGACTATCTTCTCAAATAACCGTGTTGTTGTCCTGACAAACTCAAATTTAGTTATAAAATTAATAGACGGTCGAGTTAATAAAATAAAAAATCAAATTTTTTAAATAAATTTTGATTTTAAAATTAAAAAAAAAATTATGTTAACAAAGTTATTTTTAAATTGAATTTCAATGATCATTCAAATCAAATCAATAGAAACACGACTTTAGATGCTATCATGAGAACCAAAAAATTTACTCATAAAGTTCGTGCATAGACTCCTTGACAGTTCCACCCGCCATTTTCGAGCCTACAGCTGTCTAATGTCATGAACCAGGAGCCACAAAGGATGTCACCCTTCAAAAGTGTAGAGCAGAACTTTAATAAATTATTTATTTATTTAATATTTTTATATTTTTAATTAAAATTATATAAAATTTTAATATATCTTTATTTTATAATTTTTATTAATTATTATTTTATGAGCCCTCCAAAAAGAATTTTCTTGCTCCGCCCCAGGCATGCATTGAGCTCATTCCATGGCAACAAAATGCCACCAATTGCAAACCTATAACTAGTTCCCAGGGTAAAGTAATCTAAATTTTTTGAACTAATGAACCACTACATCTTCAAAACCTTCTTCGTCCTTTTCCTTTTTTAATCTTGTGTTGAATCATACATCAAGCCTTTCTAATTTTGTTTTCTTAACCCTCACGTTTCATTGGAACTGCAAATATATATTTTGATTAGGAAAGTAGAGTTTTTGTTTAATTCAACTTCTTAGTTTACAAGTTTCCTTGGAATCTCACTTATGAATAATGCTTTATTAATAGGAAAAAGGACCTTCAAAAACAGAAGAAAATATAGAATGAGAGAATGAGAAGCCAAACTATTAAACAAAGTACTGAAATACAATTGGATGCTTGTTTTCTCACATGATACACCCGCATCATCATGTCAGAAAGCAAGCATCCAATTTTATTTACCACTTTGAGAGAGAGAGAGAGAGAGAGAGTTATCGTTCAAAAGGTATTATTGGACGTTAATTTTCAATTTTTTGGTATGTCTTCTTTTTATTTTTATTTTTATTTTTAATTTTTTTGGTTTCTAGGTTAAAAAATATGTGATGACAATATCTAGGCTTAAGCATCACGTCGACATACTTTCTTCTTCCCTTGAGATTTCACGTGCAAGGTATTCAAGAAAAGTTTCTCTTTAAACTCTTTTCAAGTTTTATTATTTTTTTCTTGTGGCAGCAATTATATATATACCGGCGATCAAACCGCCCTAACATGCGGGGTGTTCACAATATGTGAATTATGTTTTTTTACTGTACAAATATTTATTACATTTATAATTAACTCAATATTTTAACTAAATTATTGTCTAAATCGGAAAAAAAAAATATTGTGTATATCAACGAAAATAAAAAAAGTTTAATCACTGGAATTCTAAAAAAGAACAACAAATGAGATAAAAAAAAAGTAATACATAGAGTAAAAAAATAAAGAAATAAAGAGATGTCCATCTGTGATGTTCTAAAAAAATAAAAAGGAAAAATTTATGTTAAAAAAAATGAAGGACTTAAAGAGAAAAAGAAAAGGTTAATAAAAAAAGATTTGAATGGAAAAAAAATAAAAAACTACTGGTCAAAAATAAATTGATGATTATCTGTGGTCAAAAAAATAAAAAAAGAAAAGCCTAACTCAAAAAAGTCGAAAGACTAAGTTAAAAAAGTGGATAAAAAAAGAACCTAAATGGACAAGTGAGGCCCAAAATGGGGAAAAAAACTTGTTTAAAAAGACGAAAGATTTAAGGAAAAAATAGGATAAAAAAAAGAGTAAGAATTTGAATGAAAAAAAAAAGATTGTAGTTTAAAAATAAATGAATGACTATCCACAAGTCCCAAAAAACCAAAAGGGAAAACCTATATTCAGAAAACACGAAATACTGAAGAGGAAAAAAAACTAGGTTAAAAGATAAAAAGAGTAAGAACTTGAATGAGAAAAAAAAAACTACGGTATAAAAATAAAAAGACAACCATCTATGGGACCAAAAAACAAAAGGAAAAAAACCAATGTCCTAAGAAGACGAATGACCTAAGTAAAAAAATGGGATTAAAAATAAGATGAAGGATTTGAACGAGAAAAAAACCCACTATGGTTCAAAAAAGACGAAAAACGAAAGCTAAAAAAGGGTAAAAAAAGGACGTAAGGATTTAAATGAAAAAAAAAAAGTGCTATCCAAAAAAGACGAAGGATCTAAGTGATAAAAAGAAAAACAACTCAAAAAAAATGCAAGGATTTAAAAGAAAAAAAATAGCAGGTCCTAAATTAAAAAATATATATATAGTGGGTGGGTCTCCCAAAAGACAAAGGATCCAAGTGAAAAAGAAAAATAAATTGGACTAAAAAAATATGGGACGACCATCAAGTTCTAAAAGAAATAAAAAATATAGTGGGATTTTCCAAAAGGTGAAAGATCTAAGTGAAAAAAAAAAAAAAAAAACTGTATGAAAAAAAAGCGCAAGGACTTGAATAAAAAAATCACCGGGGAAAAATAGTAAGGCCATGAATGAAAAAAAATAGTGGGGCTCATTCAAAAGACGAAGGAGTCAAGAAAAAAAAAATGGCAAAAAAAAAATGCAAAAACTTGATTGATATAAAAATAGATAATAGAGTTCAAAAAATATTAGACGACCATTAAGGGACTTGGGGAAAAAGTGCATACACAGTAACCCCAACTCCGGCTTTATATATATAGGGTGATATAACTTTAGAGGTTAAATTTATTTATGATCATAACCAAAACTTCAACACAAAATGGCCTTTGCATTAAAAAGATATTTGCTTTTCTGAAGGAATACAAGAGAGATGGAGACCGCAAGCATATAAAAAAACGAGGTCACCTATTGTATTTCAATGCTTGTTCTATTATGCAAGTTCTCCATGTGAGTTCTATCATCCTTAAGTCTTGGGCTTCAAACACATTCTATGGTTACAAAATACCCTCAAGTACAAATCTTTTGTACTTTTGTTTTGTTTTTTTTCTTGTGACAAAATTTCAAACATGGATCACTCCCTTATATGGTTCCTCAGCAAAGTTTAGTGTAAATGGAGGAATAGGAGGATCGTTGGTTGTTTGTGGCGTTTCAGAAGAACATAAAAGGTTATTTGCTTCTTACCCTCTCTTACAATGAATATAAAAAGGAGGTCGGCTTGGTGGGTCAAGACTTCTTTTGGACTTGAAGACTCGATTTTGGAGCGATGGACCTTATTATGCTTAAAATGACTTCTTGCGCCTGGTTAGTTTCTACTGGGTTGTGAGCTGTCTTACTAGATTTTGTGTGAAGTTTGCAATATATTCTCATGTTGACCATCTAAAGAACTCAATTTTTACACTACAAATAATTTTTTATTGCTGTTCTTATAGGGATATTTGAGTGATAAAAATTATTATTCAAATGTCTTTTTTGAGATCTAATATTTGAACATTTGTGGATTTGTATATTTTCAGGGTTTTTATGTCTTATATGCAATAAAAATAATTTTTCATTATTTATGGCCAAAATTACCTTTCTTAAAATCCTAAAAAATTTTTGAATTTTCCGTTGCCAGTAAACATTTTCATTGAATTGGGACAATATTTTAAATTTTTGGGCCTAATTGGGTCCGATCCATTTTGACTTGAAGCGTGTCTTTATTTATTTATTTTTTTTATAAACTTAACTAAGATATTCAATAAAATTGACTAATATAATTTGAATAGTTATGATGTCTAATTTATGGATTGACTTTTTTAACGTTTGTTTTTCATTTCTAAAACTCAAATTTGAGATTTTAATTAAAAAAGTTTAGTATTTTACTACTAAATCTAAATCACCGTGATTTTTGACCCAAACTGTAATACAGGGCTAGTCAGTGATCTTTGATTGTATTAAAAATTCAACCCACCAGTTATTTTTGTATTACATATACATATCTAACTCGATTGTCCAAATAATAGACAAAATATATGAATTTGATATTAAACTCCTCATTTGAGCCAACATATTTGTGCTAGTGTTGGAGTAAGCTTAAACCAACCCTATAAGATTCTTTGCACACCTAATTTAAAAATAATTAGAACTTTTCCAATGAAGAAGAGGGAAAGAAAGGAAACAAACAAAAGAAAGAAAGGGTGACACTATGCCGTAGTACACCCACGCCACGGACTATGGCATGGCACATCCCATGGCACGTTATGCGTCTTGCGTTGGGCGCACAAGAATCTTTTTCCCACCGAAATGTCTTTATAGTTTTTTAAAATGTCCTTGTCCCTTTTGTGAATAACTTAAACCTTTTGATGCTTGTTTCAAGAGAGAATTTTCAGAGTAGTGTTGGGATTCTACTAATAGAATTCATAACGTAGCAAAATCAACTCAGTTTAAAATAAAGAGATTTAACTCAATTTATTTTCTTGCAAACAATGCCACATTACCATTTTCATCCTTACTGATTTTGAAGTCAATTTGGTCGATTAGAAAATTCGTTTTATCATATAAAGAATTTTCACAAGATTTTTTGAACGAGCATGAGTTATGGCCAACCAAATTTCATAATTTTTCGACATCATTAGCTATTTTTACATTTTGGATTAGAAAACCTTCACATTGATCCCATCCATGTATTTGAGAGACACACTTGAGTTTTGTTTGTGATAAGATTGAATGTATATTGTTTCAATTAAGAATTTTAAATGGGTAAATTAACAATGGAGGACCTAAGTTGCCTACCATTTTCCCATTCCACAATACACCACCAAGCCCTCCGTATGCCATTAATCTTATCGGTAGTAGAGTTGGGACTCCATTTTACTCTTATGTTGATCTAACTCTTGAGAGCTAAAATGCAAAACTGCATGCAATTTATTGGGGGTGGGGGTGGGGATGTTTGAACCCATGCTTATAACTAGATCGACTGATTACCAAATCATGACCGGGTCTTACACCCTTTTTGTTGCGAAATAAATAAGAAATATTAAACATGTTTGAACATGATTTTAATAATATATTATTTTTTGAATATAAAAGATTGGTAAACATTTCTCCGAAATCATATTAACTATAAAAAAAATAATAAAATATAATATGAAACATAATATTCTATTGTTTGAATAAAATATTATAATTGTAGGATTTATATAAAAAATTTATTATTATAAATATGAAAATAAATATTATAAATATAGAAATAAAGAAAATCAAATATTTTTTAAATCAAATCAATTATTGATTTGAACTTTATATATAATATTTTTTAAAATATTTTCAAAATATATAATAGTTCTTTTTTTCACACTTAACTGATCACTATTCGGTAACTAATTTATTTGTTCTAATTAATTCGATTAGAGCAAACTATCGGATTTATTAAGGGACAAACTCTCCTAGAGTCTGTTTTTTTCATTCGCAAATTTAAACTCAAGAATTTAATTAGAAAAATTCAGTATCCTTATCGATGAACTAATAAAATATTAGTAATAATATATAGTTCTATAATATATGTTTTTAACTTTAATTATTCTGAAATTCAAGTGTATTTTCCCTTCATTTCAACTTTAAAAGAAAAGAAAAGAAAAGAAATATTACCCACATATGTGCATTTCCCACATAAATTCTAAGCATCTTGTTGGAGGTGGGTCTTAGTTCACAGATGATGGCTTTGCTGACTTAAACGTAATAACTGACCATTGGGTGATCTCGATTGATAAGAATGCAAAAATCCGCTAGAGGGTACTCCGACGAAGGAGACTCCAATACTCAATTTAGACAGTGGTTTTCAATAAGAGAAACAAACTGAAACAGAGATTGGTTATACCTTTGTGTGCTATGTGTAGGTTTAGAGAATGTATTTGGCCTATTGGCTTAATGATATATATATAGTTTTCATGTGTGAGTTTCGTATGTATTTTGTGCGTTAAAATCTTAATTTTCTTATGAAAATATTTTAAGATTACAGAGATTATAGTGAAAGATTCTAAAAAATTTAAAATACCATCATTCAAGGACATTCAGATTACCAAAAGATTTCTTTTCTTATTGACAGTAGTCAAAGGTTTTCTTTCCGATTACGGGAGGCTAGTTTTGTGATTTAACGGAAAATGAATATTGCCTTTAGCCAAATAGTGATACTGAGCACAAAGAAGATATGAGGGCCAACCAGATAAATATTGAGAATGATCTAACCGATAAGTACCGAGAGGGTAAGCCATGTCTACCCTTCTGAAAGATAAATTTTGTGTTGACGACATGTTTTAGTAAGTTATGTCCATTGGGCTATGACTTCGGAGAGCCTTAAGTCTTGCGATAATAGATTTTTGGGCAATACTCCATCACTTACCTCCGACTCCTGTCGTCGTTTCGTAGGAAGGGTTTCAGAAGTAGCATTAAACGGATAAGAATTCGAAAAGATGTTAGTGCAGACCATTAAATGCAGCACATACTATTTCGATCTCCACGAATCATCTCCAATAGGCTTTATAAGACGAGGCATCTAATTAGTTCGTGCACCATCATGTCTTCTTTTCGATAGTTTTAACTTTCGCACAGAAAGGAAATTTGTAAGTTAATCTTTTTGAAATTTGCGAGCAATAATCAGAGAGAGAATCAGATGAAGATGGCTAAGGGTTCATTGTCGCAGGCTCATCCGGGCATCAACGACATTAGGAGTGTCATAACAGAAGATGAATTACGGGGCATCTAAAATGATATATTGTTAGGGGACGATTACATCCTTTGGTCGACTACTGATGAAGACAACGCCAACAGGGCATTGGAGGGCCATGTTATGATATATAAACAATATGTCAAGTATGGCTTGAAAGTGTCATAAACAAGAGATATTGCTCGAATTTTGCTTCCTTGGAACATTTTTCCGACGATGTTGATTCCCAACGCTTAGGGCTTGGTGATAGCTGTGATGTCATTAATGAGTTTTTGTCATCTTCATTTTGATTTCAAGATTCTAGCATCCGTATTTTCATTTAAGAGATGCGACCATGAGGGTTCTACAGGAGGGTGGTTTTATTTTCAAATCAGGCTTGAGTCGAATCGGAAATTCTTTTACAAAGAGACTATTGATAAGAGTTGGATGCATAAGTATTTCTTTGTAGAGTTCTTGAATATGGATTTAATGCCCAATTTGTCGGGAGCTAATGAGGAGCCACTTCTTGAATTAAAGACTCCTTAACCTTCTTGTCATTCAGGATTCATCCATTCCGTTGGTGGTTTCTGCACTACCAAGAAGAGGCATATTTGGATTAAGGCCCTTCTAGACAATGAGATGCTATCACTGCTAGGCCTATTATTAGGGGAGAGGAGAAAGATTGAGAGACCTTTTCTAGCAAAAAAAAAAAAAAGCAATGAGCTTGTGGACATCCTCCTTTCTCCTGAGGAAAAGGATCTCATAGAGTTCACTACTGATAAGGAGATGAGGCTAGGGTCGAAGAGGGAGGGACTAAAGCGGCAAGCAAATTCAACACGGGTGTCGATACCATCCTATCTCAGTTCTTGTGCGAAAGAAAAGAAAAACTCAACCCTCGTCTTGTTGGGTGAAGGCATAGGAGAGGATAGGGGGCTAAATTTCGCGGGCGTGTCAAGAGCTACCAAAGCCGAAGGTCATAAGTTTAAGGCCCAAGGAGACGTGGGCACTTAGACGGAGTACTCAGAAGGTGCTGAACCGTACTATAATAGAGTCAAAGAGAGAGAGAGTGAGAGCGAGAGAGAGAAGGAGATAGAGAAGAGGGGGAAAAAGAGGAAGAGGTTGAGGGTCACATTTCTGAGGACCTCAAAGAAAACAAGGAGGAGACAATGGGATATGCTGCTAGGAACCCATAAATGTCCCTCAAGAACTGACTAGGGGACCTGATGTAAGACTATCGTCTCTCGTCCCCCTGACATTAAGGAAAGGCATGCGTAGGGTGCCTGGGGAACTGCTATTCCTCTGGTCATTCCTATTCAGTTTTATGATGGTCATAAGGGTCAGAGAGAGCGAGGTACCATAGTGATCAGCACTGGTAATCACCACTATAGCTACGTTGACACTATCGAGAATAGGCGAATAGCTGATTGGGTTGACTTCTACCATTAGAATGGAGTTAAGCTTTCTCTCCAGCAGAGCGATGAAGCCATCATGTCTTCGGAACTTACGATATGATTGCATCAGTTACATTAGGAGATAATTTTTCTATAGTTTTGGCTCTTGTTTATGACATTCTTCATTTTATGTAGACTATCATTTTAGCGAAATTTCAAAAGCTAAGAAGGGAACAAACGATAGACCATTTGAAATATAGAGCAAATCAGATGGATGCAGAGGTTTTTCGATTGCAAGATGCTCTCTCACAGAGGGAGAGGGAGATCAAGGAGAATAAAGCATTTGTGGCAACTCTAAATGCTCGAAATAAGCAGATGGAGTACTTAAGGCCGACCTGAGAATAGCACTCCAACAGTGCGAGGTGGTCTCCAAGAGGTGTGAAGAGTTGGAGGCGGAGGTCAGCATGTACAAGGTATGTCTGCAGGCCATGAAGAAGCTAGCTCAGGTGTGCGACCTATTCCTGAAGGCCATTGAGTGGAGAATAGTTAAACTGGGTAAAACTATCTCTAGGACTATCGACCAGCATGTACATGCTCGGTATAGGTGGAGTGAGAACCTTCAATGCACCAAGGAAATTATCCACCCGGGGGGACTGTGGGGTGTTATACCACCGGATATTGAGAGTGTCAACTCTGAAGATCCCAAACTTGCACTCGTTCTCGTGGGCGAGGTTCCTTTGGAAGTAGTGGATGAGAACCTGGCTGTTGATGCATCTCAAGCCAATTTGAAGTCCCAAACTCTTCTAACTCCTACCCCTCCTTGATCGGAGTCTCTATCTTTTTTTTGACTTAATTTTTCTTTTGTACACTTTTGACTTGGAAGAATTAATGAAAATGTTCAATTGTTCCATCATGAGCAAGCGTTTAGAACTTCATGTCGATAGTCTATTTCATTGCGTATAACAAATAGAGTACGATTAGGGAGATACATTCCTAGTTGATGGTTCATTCATTCGAGAGAGTGTAAGTTGTGCTTACCTGTCCGGGAGATACATTCCTAGTTGATGGCATGTTCATCCGAGAGAGTGTGGACTATGTCTATACATCCCTAGTTGATAGCACATTCATTTAAGAGAGTGTGGGTCGTGTCTACCCATCGGAGAGTTGCATCCTTAGTTGACGGCATATTCATTCGACAGGGTGGACGGTGTCTACTCGTCTAGGAGATACATCCCTAGTTGACGACACGTTTGTTTGATAGAGTGTGCTCAGTGGCATGTGCTCAGTGTGATCAGTTCATTGCAATAGACTAATGGAGCAAGTCGTTACGAATGAGGTAATCATAGTGCAATCGGTAAGATAAGTAGTAAGACTAGGTACTATAAGTCATTCAATGAGTAATTTTATGGAAGTAGGCATAATAGAAAAAGGTTCAGACTTACTTAGGAGGGTGCTCTGGGGATTCTGGATCACAAACAGTGTTCCAATGCCGGTTGAGACTCTGAACTTGATTTTCATATGCTTCGGGCACAGTTGTGCCTCCAAGGCATTCAAACTAGGTTGACCTCGGATCACATTATATAGTGAGAGGGCAGTTTGACCATATTGAACGTTGTCATAGCTGTTGCATGATCGAGTAGAATTTAAGGGTGACAGGAAGTGAAATGGTGCCTTTAGGGTATATTCATTCGTTCGAGAGTCTTTTGATTGGTACAGCATGAGGCTATAGGTGCGTTTGAGTAAAACCTATCTACTGAAAAGCATTCCAATAGAGGAGGTTATAATTTGCCCCTTGATCTATGAAAATCCTCCTTTGTATTGTCTGTTCTTTGTGGTGATAACAAGAGAATCGTGTTAGTTCGATCAACTCCTGCCAGAACGTTGTCACTGAAATAGATCATTGATCTTTTCTTCTTAAGCTGCTTCTTGGCACGTACGGCAAGGACTTCTTTAGATGTGGAACCTGATGGCTCAACTTTGTGAAAAATTGGGGCCACTGTCCGCTCGGTCTTGCTTCATCATGTATTCCCTTGGTCGTGTAGTGCCATTAAGATATGAATCACAAGATATGGGTTCGAGAGATCACACTCATTCTGTACTTAGAGAATTAAACCATCTCATTGTTGCGGGCATCCCTTGGAATTGATTGCTCACCTTGTTTACTCTCTCATCTCGCAGTTTGTGAGCCCTGAGGAGGGAGACCATCTTTTTCCACGTTTATAAACCTTTGGAGCCAACCGCTTTGAATGAAGAACTCAAGTTCATCTTTTAGTTTTCTGCATTCACTTTCAGTTGGCTTTAGTCACGGTAGAAGTGGCAATATCACTTCTTGCTCTTGTTCAAATCATCTTTTGTAGAGCGAAAGGGCTAGTTGACATACGGATTGTTCCGAATTTGAAGCAGAACTTGACTTGGTGTTTTGTTTAGAGGAGTGTAACTTATGAACTTTCGTTGTGAAGGAGGTCCTTGCCATGCCCTCTTAGGTGAGAACTATTAACGTGATCGGTTGCATTCATTCCAAGTTGGTCAGTTTCGTCGTTTGTCAAACATTTTAGCATCTTATGTGGCAATGTACTTTTTTGCATGAGTATAAAACTCCTGGATGATAGATGGAGGATTCTTCATAATGGACGTTTTCATCCCTAATGGCTGCAACTCAACAAGTAGTGCTGCTAATGCAATAGAATGGTCCAAGCCCAAGACCTTTATTATCTTGGTTTTGAATTTGTCGAGAAAGTCTCTCAATGGCTCATCATCCCCCTATCGTAATGAGAGGAGGGATATGGACATTTTCTTGACCCCTCTACTGATCACAAAGTATGTCTCGAACTACTGTCAAAGTTGAGAGAAGCTGTTGACATTGAATGGAGGAAGCAAATTAAACCATGTTAGTGTATTGTCCTTCAAGGTTATAGGAAAGTGTTTGTACATGGCCACGTCTGACATGTTTCTTAAGACCATTATAGTCACGAAGTGAGCCACATAGTCCTAGGGATTGGTAGTGTCATCATACCTCTCCAAAGGAGGGAGAAACAGGTCAGAGACATCGGTTCCACGGAGACCTAGGAGTCGAACGGTGAGAAATCGATAGCATATTGAGTAAGTTTGTCTCTTCTCGTGTTAGCGTGTCTGAGTTCATCTGCCACAAGTTCTTCAACCTGTTTCCTCGGATCATCAGGGTTGTGTTGGGAAGTCACCGATAGCTCCCAGTGTTCCCTGGGTTCAAGCTTTCATGGGCGTATGTGACTCAATCTGTGAAAGGAGGATTGTATTTCTAGTTTGAGGATACGGTTCAACTCCTCCAACTGTTTGCTCATGCATTGCAACTTGGATTCGAGTCTTGCCATTTCAGGTCGAGTGGCCCTGTCTAGAGAGGCTAGAGCAGAGGACAGAATCGGTTGACTCCATTGTATGATCGGCAGTTGGGTTTCAAGCTGGTTGATAGTGGCGGGAATCTTAACAGGATTGTCCCGTACTACAGGTTGGACTGTGTTTGTCGAGATGGACATAGGTCCTTCTATCATGGTCGCGATTTTGGACATGCTTCTCGTTCTTCTCTTGGAAGGCATGATCTTCAGCAGGATGGTTTGTAAAACAAATTTCTTTCTAGTTTATTCCCACAGACGGCACCAATCTATTGGATGAGGCCCTTCCTCCACAGATAATGACTCTGATGACTTGAACGGGATAACTGGCTGTCGAGAGATCTCAATCGATAATGCTTGGAAAAAGTCACCGGAGGGAGCTCTAATGGGCAGACTCTGATACTCAAGTCGGAGAGCGGTTTTGACTGAAAGAGAGTTTTGTTACGCTTTTATATGCTATGTGTAAGTTCAGAAAGCATATCTGGCCGGTTGACTTAATAATTTCGTATGCATTCAGAGCATTAAAACTTTAGTTTTCTTATGAAAGTATCCCAAAATTATATAAATCATAGTGAATGAGTCCCAAATATTTAGAATACTCTTATTTAAGGAAATTCAAATTATTAAAAGATTCATTTTATTATTGACAGTAGTCAAAGGTTTCCCTTTCAATTACGGGAGGTTATTTTTACGATTTAAGAGAAAATGAATATTGTCTTTAGTCAAATAGTGATATCGAGCACCGAGATGTTATGGGGTCGACCAGTTGACTATCGAGAAAGATCTGATCGGTAAATAATGAGAGGGTGGATCGTGTCTATTTATTTGAAAGATAAATTTTGTATTGACGACACGTTTTGATATATTATGTCCATTGGGCTATGGGTTTGGAGGGTCTCAAGTCTCATGATAATGGGTTTTTTGTGTTAGACTCCATCACATGTTAAGCCAAATTTTCATGGTTCAAAAATAAGATTTAAGATCTAAATATAAAATAGGGAAAGAAAATAAGGAATTTTATTCTTAGAATGACACTTTTTTTTTTTTTTTAATTTAGGAGTACGAAAGGGCAGTGAAGGTGACTAATGTAATTAACTGGCATCACCGTGTGAATATCTGAAGACAATGAGATGTCTGGTTATTAAAACAAGAGAATTTGGAATTATCAAACAAATTGTGATTAAATAAGAGGTTTAAAACGTAAAATAAATATGTTTTGACTGAGAAAAGCATTGTGAAGAATAAAATCACGAGTACGAAGATAATATAAAACTTCGAAATTCAATGACATTGAACACAAATCCTAATTAATGAGGGTGCAAAAGTCTGATGAATCCGTAATTTCCGATAAGATTCCCGACTCAATGACCATTATCTGATTTTATTGGAATTCTCATTGGTTTGTCCTTTTTCGTGGAATTTTCTCCCGCGTGGTGTGGCTGCGGGGAAGAGTTTGTACTCATTTCGGATTTCTCAGGTATTTCGGGTGCACGGGTAATTCAATTTCTTGGGCTCAAAGGGTTGAAGCCTGCGTCCCAAGAAAAGGGGGTCAATGATGGCTTTAGGTCAAATCTGTTGAATCTTATTAATATATATATGTTGGATAAATCTTTCTTCTTATAAAATAAATGAAATAATAAATTTAAGTTTTGACCCAAAAACATCAATTTCCCTGCCGTTGTCAACGTCAAAAGAGTATATATTATATATATATAATTAATCCAATTCGGAGATTAATTATTTTAATATCTATTTTTTTATTTCTAAATTTTTAAATTTAAATTTTAATTAAAAAAATATAATATTTTAATATTAAACTCTCGAAGCATAACCATAAGTCTAATATATGTGCCAATATCAAACCTATTTCATCGAGGGACGAAAAGAGGAACAATCCGAAAATGCAAGTGAGGTTTATTCGGTAATTACGATGAGGAATGCTAATTTTAGGCCAACATACGACTCTGGCGGATCAAGCTTTTTCCTGCCCCACATAATATTGTGCAACAACAGTTCTTGGATTAGCTCCTTTTGCAAGTATATATTATATTAAATAATAATATCAAAATTATATATATGATTAAAATTTCCCAACCAATCCCCATTAATTCTTCTTTTTAAAGCCACACCCCTATAGAACTACTTGCAAAAGAATAATTAAACCAATATAATTTATCAATGAATAATAATTCAACTGATACCATACGAAAATTCTTAGATTTGAATCTCCTTATATATAAAAATAAAAATAAAAATAAAACAATTCAATTCCCCTACCCCCACCCCCAATTAATTTGATTGCCATCTTCATAACCAACAGTGAGTTAATGGGTCTTTTAATTAATTAGTTGAAATAAATTTCCCCACAACTGTTTCACCCAAATCTTATGAGTTAAGAAATGCAAAAGCGCAGCCCACACCTCCAAAAATATTAATTATATGTAATTTTTAGTGCTAATTAATACAGTTTATATGGTAATTGTATGAGAATTTATTACCTGCATAAATTTAAATTTATGAGCTTTTAATAAATGAGAAAACATAAAAAAGACTTTATTGTTTTCTCATCAATAAGACCTATTTATATACACTTGAGACTCATTTTGGTAAGTCGGATAGAGTTGTATTCAAAAATTCTTATCCCAAACTATTCGAGGAGTTACATAAAGGACAAAATTAGTAGTCTTTGGTAAATAATATATTATGCCTATAGGAAAATAAATAACAAATTGTTACCCCCAAGAAAAGAACAATATTAGGAACGTATTATAGTGATTTGCGTGGGTATCAAATGCATTCTCCTCTCTGGGCATATACTCGCACTATAAGTTAACACGTCGTCAGCGATAGAAAATTACCGATGAAAAAAAATCAATCGGTAATAATGATAAATTTGTAACGGATTAATGTCGAACTGAATACCAAAATATTAGCGACGGAAAAATTTTAATCGCTAATCCGTCGCTAATATGGTAAATAGAAAAAAAAAATTCTGTAAAACTATCAACGGTATATTACCAACAAAATTTTTAACGATGGAAATTTCGTCGCTAATCCGTCTGTATAGTGCTGAAGGGGTATTAATATCTAGCTATTGGATCAACTGGGCATGGTTTTCGTTCATTACTCTTTGTTCCTTATTACTCCATAAATTATAACCTCATCACCCTAATTGCTATTTGGAACATCATTTTTAAAAATTTAATAATTAAAATCATAAAATTTTAAAACTACAGAATTTTGTTAAATAGAAAAAAAAAAGTTTCTTCAAAGTAGAAATAATTTAATTTTGATAGTCTTATTTTGGGGCCAACGAAGTTATACTTCAAATACTAAAACTCTTGGGTAATTCACATTTTCTGAATGGGGCCTGACTCACCTAAACCAGCTATAAATAAAATCCGCTTTCCTTGCCCACTCCACCAACACCTACACCCTCTCTCTCTCTCTCTCTCTCTCTCTCTCTCTCTCTCTCTCTCTCTCTCTCTCTCTCTCTCTCTCTAACAAGTAGTATGGAGACTGGAAGCGTGAAATGGAGAGTGAAAGGAAAGCAAGAGCTAAACAGTGCGTCAGCTATAACAGTGAGGTCTGTCCGGACTGCTATAACGTCAAAGGTGAGTCCAACTGATGAGAGACCCATAATTCCTCTGGCTCATGGAGACCCTTCCCATTTTCCTAGCTTTAGAACCACTTGTATTGCTGAAGATGCCATTGTTGATGCCGTTCGATCAGCTAAGTTCCACTGTTATAGTTCCAACGCTGGTATTCTCCCTGCTAGAAGGTCCACTCCACTCTCTTTTGTTCTCCTACAGTGTTGCTATTTATTTCCCTTATGATTGTGCTTATTTTGTTGGTATGAACATTGGTCCATATATATATCAATATCCATTCGTCTGGGGTATTTACCCTTTTGAAAAATTTTAAATGATTTATTAAATTATATTCTCTAATATAAAAGATATAGTTATTCATCAATTGGCAAAAGGCACTAAGGGGCGATATCACCCATTTTGCGTGTTTATTTTTAACAGATATTTTTTAAACATTCTACTAAAGATTTTAAAAAACTAATAAAAATCATAAATTTACAGCTAAAAATTAAAAAAAAAATAATTAAAATTCATAAAGAATATTCCCATTATTCTTGATATATTGTATGTCGCCGGTGTTCATGATTTAAATTATAGTAAAATTACCAGATTTTTTTTTATCAAACTATTTATATGTATTTATTACAATATACATTTCGGATTTAGGGTTAATCGTGGAAACATGTACTCAACTTTGTTTTATGGTGAGGTATTTAAGGTTATTTAAGGTTTCAAGATTTGATACCTTAATTTTTGGTGTTGCTATTTTCTATGTTTCACGGGGGTTGTCCTCGTTTTCCTTTTTCTTTTTTTAATGTGACATACATGTAATATTCTCTTTGTTTGATATATCTGATATTTGAACTGGACTGGACTAACAATTTTCACTTCAACAAGCACATAGGCCTAAGAGTCATTAGCACCAATGAATCACGACAATTTCATTCCGATCTTCATAATATTAGTTGCGTACAGGGCTGTTGCAGAGTACCTCTCTAAAGACCTTCCTTATACGTTATCACCTGATGACGTTTATATGACAATTGGCTGCACACAAGCCATAGAAATCATGCTAGCTGTTCTCTCCAGTCCTAGCGCCAATGTGTTGCTTCCAAAACCAGGCTATCCCTTCTATAAAGCACGGGCAGCTCTTGAGCATCTTGAAGTTCGTCATTTTGATCTTGTCCCAGAGAAAGGTTGGGAGGTTGATCTTGATTCGGTCGAAGCTATTGCTGATGAAAATACTGTTGCTATGGTTATCATTAATCCTGGCAATCCTTGTGGCTGTGTCTACTCTTATGAACACTTAGAGAAGGTGAGGTTTATCCTTCGTACATGCCCCACATTTTCTCTGATGTATATACTACATAAATTGGAGTTTGGTTTGAGGGTCTTCAATGATGAATTTTGGTGCTTGATTTGGTAGGTTGCAAAATTGGCTAAGAAGCTCGGAATCATAGTAATTGCAGATGAAGTTTATGATCATCTGACATTTGGAAATAAGCCTTTTGTGCCTATGGGGATATTTGGAACGATTGCACCAGTTGTTAGTGTGGGATCTATATCAAAGAGATGGATAGTCCCTGGCTGGAGAATTGGTTGGCTTGTCACAAATGATCCAAAAGGCATCCTTAGAAAATCTGGTGTATGTACTTTTATTCTTTCTCAGGCACTTTTTATGTACTAATCATGTGATAGGATGAAACAATCTATTCTATTGGAACATGCGATTATTTTTGGCTTCTTTAGCGCCCTACATACCGAGTACCTAGTGCAGTCCTCTGTTCTCATAGTATTTTGTATTTTGTTTTGCTTTCTATTTGTATTCTTTTATAACTTAAAACTTATCATAGAATTCAGAATGATGATCTCGTTAGAGTAAGGTCTGAATTTGTTGTTATTTCTGATTTCAGATCATAGACAGCATTGTTGGCTATCTTGATGTATCAGCCGACCCTGTAACCTTTGTTCAGGTTTGTTTCTCTTCAGCCTCATAAAAGCCCATTCCAGCATCCATATTGGATTTTTCTTGACCATCTTCTTGATATAATTGATTCTTTCATGCTTTGCACACAGGGGGCACTTCCTCAAATCCTTGAGAAGACAAAGGAGGACTTCTTCTCAAAGATAAAAGGTGTAATGAGGGAAGCTGCAAACATCTGTTATGACAGGTTGAAGGAAATTCCTTCCATCGATTGCCCCTATAAACCAGAAGGATCTATGTTTGCTATGGTAATAACATTTATTATGTGTGATTTTGTGTGGCAATTGTTGCTTTGATTGTCCTATTTTTTTTTTTCCTTCCTCTTGAATTGTCTTTATTCAGGTCAAACTAAACCTTTCACTACTTGAAGACATTGACAACGATATGGACTTCTGCCTCAAGCTTGCCAAAGAAGAATCTGTCATTATTCTACCTGGTAAGACATTGAAGTTAACACTTGGAAAACTTTGGATGATCTAAGAATATGGCGCTTATGACATCTTCAGCTGTTATTTTTTGACACCATCAATTTGATTAACATATTGCGCTATAAAATGTATAACTAAACTAACTTTTTGGAAGGGGAGGTGATGATATATACTTGTTCTGTTAAGGTAGGGAGCGGTTTTCTTCGGTTTGGCAGCTATTCAGTTGACTTCCAATTGAGATTTAGAGATTTCTCTCCAAGTATATAAGAATATGATCAATTTAGGGGAGATCTTTCATTTATAACTGATCTGCCATGCTCACCTCCTTTCGTTTTGCCATTTTATAGCATGGTTGGCCTACATCATGAAGGGCTTTGCCCCCAGATAATAGGCGTGATGGGCATGTTAATCTGTTAAGTCCCATCATGAGTTCGAATTCCATGGCATTCCGATTGCCTAGCAGGGGCAGGCCCTATCAATGCATCTTCATCATGTTGGGCAGGGCATATCCTAGTGGTAAGATTCGAATGTTTGCATTGGCGTGGCGGAAGTGATGGTTGGGCCTAACCGACCTTTTCAAGCCTGTTAGGTTTGGGCCTACCTTTACTGGGTCCCTCCCAGTGATGTATATAACAGTACAAGAGACGGACAGAAGGTTGAATCAGTGAGAAAAACATAAGTTTTTTTTATCAAAATTCAAATTTAAATTTTGAGAATAGAAAAAATTATATTAAGAGAACTTCTCCCTATAAAGAGTCCAATAATAGTTCTATCTAAATTAGTCAGAGTATAATTTTAAATATCGATCGATCAAATACAGAAAAAAAAGAAAAAAAATAAGAGCAGAAGAGTGCCTCAACAAATTTGCACGGGTCAGAGTTTTTAATATCATTTCTCTTCCTTGGACATGCAGGGATCACAGTAGGGATGAGCAATTGGCTTCGGATAACATTTGCCATTGAGCCATCGTCTCTTGAAGATGGACTTACGAGGATGAAAGCATTTTGTGAACGCCATAGCCATAGCAAGATGCAGTGATATATCATTAGTCTATGTTCTTACCTCTACATTTTACTAGTGGAAGAATGCCTCGAGAATATGAGGAAAACTCTCTTATGCATAATTTTCTTTCATATATTTTTCATGCTTAGTCCTAGAGTAAAATTATGTATTCTAAATCATTTGACAGACTATCCGTCTACCCAACTCGAAAGAAATGGGTGACAAGTATAACTAGCTTCGGACTTCACTGGGTGTTTGAGAATATAGATTTGAAACCCGAATTCAAATCTTTCCTTTATATACTTAATTTTAAAACATTTCAAGGTTCAATTAATCACTACCTAAATTCAATATATTCAAACTAGAATATCTCAGGATTCAAATGATACATCGACTCAACGGCTCTAATATTTTAAATTCCAAAAATTATACAATAAAGTTATAATTTTTCAAAGCTATTAAATTTTCAAAATAAAAGAAAACATGATTGTTGATTAAATCAAGATAATAAATCGCAACAGTCAGCACCACATAGATCAGAAATCTTAGCAATCGTATTGGTTGTGGTGCTGAGATCAGAAATCCTGTTAAACAAAGGAAAGTAAAGAAAACGTCCTCTCAATTTGGTGATCTCAAATTCAAATATCAGTATAATAAAAAATAAAAAAAAAATAAAGAAAACGAGAATCTTAGGTCTAAGATTTTATTTATAAATCATCATTTTATATCCAGCAAAAATGATGGTGATTTCAGATGTATGACATCATGATTCAAGTTGGATGAAAACGAAATGTTTTCTGAAATATCTTGAAATAATTTACTTCCTCCAACACGATTGCCTAACTATTTAGAAAACGTAAGATGCCATTGTTGAGCTGAATCCCTCTGATGAGAGACCCGTCATTGCTCTCGGTTAAGGAGACCTTTCTTCTTTCCCTTCCCATAGAACCTCTCCCATTGCCGAAGATGCCATTGTCGACTCCGCTCTATCTGCCAAATTCAATAGTTATAGCTCCACTGTCGGCATTCTCCCTGCTAGGTCTGTCTTCTGCAACTCTACATTTGTATGTTTGGACTTGTTTAGAAACAGTCTCTACTCCTTCGGAAAATAAACAGATTTAAGTATTATCTGACTCGATGATTAAGGGTTTCTGCCGTAATCATTTACTTCCAACAGTGATTGATCGTCTCTCATAACGCCAGATGCCTAGGTTGCTACGTTATCGTACTAATTCAACATTGTCCGATACAAAATCCGATGCTTTTGGGTTTTTGAATCTTTTAAGGTATATGATATTTATTTATATGGCATGAACCAACAAATTGCACAAACGAGTCCCATTATAAACACGGAGAAGGATATTTGTTTACTTAACAATCCCTCCTTTCCTCTCTTACATTTAAAAGGTCTGATCATGATTCAACACTAATATTTTCTATTTTCTATTTTCAAATCATTTTAAAAAATATTTAACATGTTAAATTAATTAATATTTAATTATAATTATAATTTTTTATTTTATTTATTTTGTGATTAATTATTACGTTGCTCATTGTAGATTTTTATTATAAATAATTATTTTAGTAAAATAATTTATATTTACGTAAAAATCTTTATAATTTTTATTTTTACATATTTTTTTTATATTTATATTTAATATACTTTTATAAAATATTATTTTTTATTATTTCATATTTATTTCTATTTTTCTAATTCCATTTCCGTTGAATTTCAACGTCTTGAATACACTGCCCTCCTCCCAATCGGGAAAAGCTCAACGCAGCTCGCTCTCTCTCCTCACTCCTGTCGGGTTTTAAGAATCGAAACCAACCTTCGTTTGTTTGGACCTGATTTGTGCCCGAGCCCAGAGCCTACGTCGTAGGGGCATTTGAACGACGTCGCAGCAATAATAGAACAAGGAGGGAATTTATGGTGCGATTCACCGTTTTATGCCCTATTCTTTTTCTTTTTCCCCTATCCTCAAATTTTGGGTGAGAATCAAGAACCAATTTTCTGGTAAGTTTTCTACGAATTCGAAGCATTGCTTTCGTGAATTTGTGCTTCTTCGTATCTTATATTCTGTTCAATCTTCTTGCGATGCAATTAACGAACTGAACTGATGAATAGAAATCTGGGTTTCCAATGGTTTTACCTTTGGGGTTTATTTTGCAAAATTCAAATCCATTTCTTGTCAGAATTCGAGTAGGGTTTATCTGGGTTTTTGTCATACACTTGATTAGATCTATAATTTGGGTGTCCCACGGTTTATGTTTGTTAATTAAGGTTTATTTTGCAATATTCGTATCCATTTGTCGTCAGAATTCTAGTAGGGCTTATGTGGGGATTTGTCGCACAAATAGTAGGATTTGTTAATTTGTTGTTACTTTGCCTAGGTTTTTTTTTTCTTCGGTTCTGATTAGTTGATTCGTTGATCTGAGCTGTCGATAACGTTTATATGATGGAAATGCTTCTGCGTTTGATCTATGTATGTTGTCAGTTGTTTGATTATTTGATTGTGTCTGTAGATGAGCTAGTTATGTGAATGCAATGATAGATGACAGGGAATTTGGAGATGTTTTGTTTCTGTTGTTAATTGTGCTGCTGAGATTTATGTTTGATGCTTCTGATGTTAGTTTTGTGTACTGATGATTTGTTTGATGATATATCGAGAGAGGTGTCTTACATAAGGCAAATTTTCATATAATTGTGTCCATAATTTGACTGTCTTACAAAACTAATGGATGAAATTGAGAGTGCCTTACTATGTGATAATTTATACTATTGCCCATTTCGTAATGGTTGTTTTTGTAAAATAAAATGAGGGCTAATGTTACATATATTTTGCTAGGATCATTTATGAATTTAAGGGATTATAAGTGTTCAGATGATAAGATTCAGAGAGATTTTGTGGTCTACATTGTTTGTCTATTTTCCCTATTATGCATTAGCAAGTTTTTGGTGGAAAATTGTTGACTCAAGCAGATTCAATAGTTGTATCCAGTATCTTAAATTTGATGCTTGGGCGAGTGAGTTAGTTTCTCTGGTTGGAAGTCTTGATTGATGCTTCATGCTAGTTTCTCAGCTTGGAAGTCTTGATTGATGCTTCATGCTACTGTGTTGGATGATTTCACTTTAAATACTTTCGGTGCTTGTGACATATTTTTGTCTTCCTACTTATGAATACTTTTATCTGATTTAAGACCGAGCCCTTTTCATATCTCACTAGTTTGGGGTCTTCTACCAGTCCTGTCCGATTGTTGCTGCTGCCTTTCTTCTGGACTTCTAATTTTAAGGAATGTTTGGTTCGCCAATGAAACATGGTGTTAACCGAGAAATTTTTGGCTTAGATTTTGTTACTCCGGTATTTAGGTCTATACATGCCTCTGCAATATATTGTATGGCATTTGTAATTTGTTTGTCGACTGTAAAAAATGGGGAAACTAGCTCAGTCTGCTTCAAATTTGCATGGTTAGTTTCTTATGCTTGTTGCATTGTTCAGGACTTGCTTATGGATAGATGTTTGCCTGAAATCATTTCTTCTTGCTTTTCCTAAAGCCACCCTCATCGAAATGTGGTTTTCTGCAGTTCTGTAATTTGAAGCAAAAGTGGGAAATTCTGGATGGCAGATGAGGACATCCGTATGCAGATTTAATTAGTGGTAGTTTTCTGTGGAAGGAAGCTCCTACTTTATCATGATCAAGTGGAGATGGTTTTCTGGTTATTAACTAGAACTGGACACTTTTATTCCCAATATGGATATTGCAGAGGATTTAATCACCAGCAAAAATTTAGCCTTGTGAATGTAAAGCTGAAGTGGGTGAAAGATAAAGCACTTGATGAAGTTGTGGCAGGTGAGAGGGAGGTCAGAGCGGCCTCCATCCTTGTTTCTATTATCAATCGCGGTTGCTTTCCTGTGTACCATCTCTCTCGTCATCGAAGGTTAATTGGCCTCCCTGATGACCTTAAGCTTAGCACATTTGTCAGGAGATATCCTAATATCTTCTATGAAACCTATAACCTTGACAGTGGAGGCACTCGTGTCCCCTGGTACTGCTTGACTCCAAAGGCCTTTAGTCTCTACCAAGAAGAGGTAAACATCCTCCAATTCAATCAGAAGTATTTACTTGACAGGCTTTGTAAGCTGCTCATGCTCACCAGGGAAAGGATGCTTCCAGTACAGACGATTGACCAACTAAAATGGGATCTCGGTTTGCCTTATGATTATCAGCAGTCATTGATTCCAAACAACCCAGATCTCTTCTCTTTAGTGCAACTCCCTGATGACCGTGTTGGCTTGAAACTCCTATCTTGGGATGATCGTCTTGCTGTCTCCCAATTGCAGAAGAATGCAGGTTCACTACAAACAGAAGCAACAAATGACGGCTTAGCTTTTCCAATTAGCTTCACTAGGGGTTTTGGTTTAAAGAAGAAGTGCATGGCATGGTTACAAGAGTGGCAGAAACTCCCTTATACCTCTCCATATTCAGATGCCTCAAATTTGGATCCTCGTACAGATGTATCCGAGAAGAGAATTGTGGGAGTCTTTCATGAGCTGCTCCATCTCACTGTGCAGAAGAGAACTGAACGCAGGAATGTGAGTAACCTTCGAAAACCACTGTCCCTACCCCAGAAATTTACGAAGGTGTTTGAGCGTCATCCTGGCATATTCTACATATCCAAGAAAAATGACACCCAAACTGTTGTGCTTAGGGAAGCTTATGCTAGTCGGCTACTTACACAGAAAGACCCTCTTGTAGATATTAGGGAAAAGTTTGCAAGTATGATGAGGGAAGGGTTGTTGGCTAGAAGTAGAGGCTTGTACAAGGAAACTGAATTGCTCTAGGAGTGGCTTAAATGAGGATTAATGACTTAAGGAAATTTGTGCTGATGAATAAGGTTGGATTAGACCTATGTCTGGGGACAAGGGTTTGGGCAATGATTCAGAATCATCTTATGTTAATGGCCTTATTGAAGTCCTTGGAGCCAAAAGAAGCTTTCTCCACCCAAACGCAGGGCAGTGTCATTGGGAAAATGCTTTCTCCTACATGTCAAACGATCAATTTCTCAGTGCTACTCTGTAATATTAGACTGAATAGAAGATCTTTGTTGAGGAACTATGACTCGAAAACGTGGTGGGTTTCCTGTTTTGAAAGTCCATTGAGTCTCAAGGTAATGGAACAGGAAAAATTAAGTTTTCTAGTATATTCCTGATGTTGTGGATCACCAGAAAATCAAGCATTTTTAAAGATGGGCCCTAAAAATCTTACTGCGCATGGAAGTTGGTAAGAGGACCTGCATTAGAGCATCCAGTCTCATGGGCAGAAATGTGGATAAGGACTTGTAGGTACCTAGGCATATAGATTACTTTGTTGTCAGTTGTGCATGATCAAGCAGTGATGTCTTAAATGAAAGAGACAAAAGCAGGCCCATATGATTTGCTTTTCCCATTTCCTAGTTTTAGAATCCCTTGTGTTGCTGAAGATGCCATTGTTGACGCTGTTCGATCAGCTAAGTTCCACTGTTATAGTTCCACCATTGGTATTCTCCCTGCTAGAAGGCCCACTCTCTTTTATTCTCCTACATTGTTGCTATTTATTTCTCTTTTGATTGTGCTTATTTTGTTGGTCCATAAATATATCAATATCCATTCTTTTGGAGCATTAACCCTCTGATTTATTAAATTATATTCTCTAATATGAAAGACATAGTTACTCATCAGTTGGCAAAGGCACTAAGGGGCGCAATCACCCCCTAAAATTTTAGGAAAAAAATTTGTGTGAATTTTTAACAGATATTTTTAAAAATGCTACTAAAGATTTTAAAAATACTAATAAAATCATAAATTTTCAGCTAAAAACAAAAAAATACCATTAAAATTATTTACATTATATATTTTTTAAATTATAATGAATATTCCCATTATTTGTAACATTTTGTATTTTGTCTCCACTAATATAATTTTCTGGTGTTGCCGGTGTTCGTAATTTTAATTATAGTAAAAGTACCAAATTTTGGTATCATATTATTTATATGTATGTATCCCAACATACAGTTCGAATTTAAGGTTTATCGCGGTAACATGTACTAAACTTTGTTTTATGGTGTGGTATTTAAGGTTTCAGCTTTTGGGATTTGATACGTTAGTCAAGTTCTTGGTATTGCTATTTCTATGTTTCATGGGGTTGCCTCCACTTCCCTCTCTCTCTCTCTCTCAATTATTTATTTATTTTTTTATTTTTTAAATGTTATATACATGTAATGTTCTCTTTGTTTGATATATCTGACATTTGAACCGGATTGAACTAACAATTTTCCCTTCAACATGCACAAGGGCCTAAGAGTCATTAGCACCGTGATGAATCACAATGATTTCATTCCGGTTGTCATAACTATTAGTTGTGTACAGGGCTGTTACAGAGTACCTCTCTAATGATCTTCCTTGTAGGTTATCACCTGATGACGTTTAGATGACAATTGGCTGCACACAAGCCATAGAAATCATGCTAGCTGTTCTCTCTTGTCCTAGCTCCAATGTGTTGCCTTCAAGACCGGGCTATCCCTGCTAGGAAGTGTGGGCAGCTCTTGAGCATCTTGAAGTTCGTCATTTTGATCATCTTCCAGAGAAAGGTTGGGAGGTTGATCTTGATTCGGTCGGAGCTCTTGCTGATGAAAATACTGTTGCTATGCTTATCATTAATCCTGGCAATCCTTGTGGCTGTGTCTACTCTTGTGAACACTTGGAGAAGTGAGATCAATCCTTGGTACCTGCCCCGCATTTTCTATGATATATATGCTACATAAATTGGAGTTTGGTTTGAGGGTCTTCGATGATGAATTTTGGTGCTTTAGTTGATTTGGTAGGTTGCAAAGTTGGCGAAGAAGCTCGGAGTCATAGTAATTGCAGATGAAGTTTATGGTCATCTGACATTTGGAAATAAGCCTTTTGTGCCTATGGGGGTATCTGGAACGATTGTGCCAGTGGTTACTGTAGGATCTATATCAAAGAGATGGATAGTTCCTGGCTGGAGAATTGGTTGGCTCGTCCCAAATGATCCAAAAGGCATCCTTAGAAAATCTAGTGTATGTACTGTTATTCTTTCTTTTGACACTTTATATACATTAATCATGAAATAGGATGAAACAGTATATTCCATTGGATAATGCTATTGTTTTGGCTTCTTCAGCGCCCTACATTCTGATAGCAAGTACCGCATAGAACTCAATGGACTTTGTAGGATATACTTAAACAATTATTTCCTAATCCCATTTCATACTGAAGACATGGTGCAATCTTCTGTTCTCATGGTGTTTTGCACTTTGTTTTGCTTTCTATTTATATTCTTTATAACTTAAACTTATCATAGAATGATGAATGATGAATTGAGAAGACAAAGGAGGACTTCTTCTCAAAGATAAAAGGTGTAGTGAGGGAAGCTGCAAACATCTGTTATGACAGGTTTAAGGACATTCCTTCCATTGATTGCCTGTTGTGGTAATAACATCTATTATGTGTTATTTTGTGTGGCAATTGTTGCTTTGATTGTCCTTTTTTCCCTTAATCATGAATTGTCTTTTTTCAGGTCAAGCTAAACCTTTCACTACCTGAAGACATTGACAATGATATGGACTTCTGTCTCAAGCTTGCCAAAGAAGAATCTGTCATTATTCTACCTGGTAAGACATTGAAGTTAATACCTGACAACTTTGGTTGATCTAGGAATATGACACTTATGACATCTTCAGCTGTTATTTTTTGACACCAATTTGATTAAGATATTGTGCTATAAAGTGTATGATTAAACTAGCTTTTTGGAAGTGGGCGTGATATATACTTGTTCTGTTAAAGTAGGGGGTGGTTTTCTTCTATTTGGTAGCCATTCGGTTGGCCTCCAATTGAGATTTAGAGATTTCTCTCTCCAAGTAGATAAGAGTACGATTAATTGGTGGGGAGATTCATTCATTTATTACTGATCTGCTATGCCCCCCCCCCACTGTTTCTTTCCTTTTGCCATTTTTATAGCATGGTTGGCCTACATCATGAAGGGTGTCGCCCCAGATAGTAGGCGCGATGGGTGTGTTAATGCGTTAAGTCCCATCATGAGTTTGAATTCCATGCCATTCCGATCGCCTAACCCCCGGGGGGGGGCCGGGGGATGGGTTGGGAGAGCACCCTATCCATGCATCTTCTGCATCTTATCTTCTTGGGCAGGGCACATCCTGGGGGCAAGATTCGAAAGCATATGGCATGGGAATGGCCGAAAAGTGATAGTTGGGCCTAACCTATCTTTTCAAGCCTGTTAGGTTTGGGCCTATTATTACTAAGATGGCCTGTTAGCCTGTTAGCCTGTTAGCCTGTTAGGTTAGATTAGGCCTTTTCGTCTTGAGTAAAATTCTAATATGGCCCAGCCTGAATGCGGCATGATAGCTCAAATGGAACCTGGGTCCCTCCCAGTGATGTAGATAATGGTATAAGAGCCTTGATGCGGCTATTTTTTTTTCGTATATGGCTTAACCATAACCCAACATCTAAAGTTTCAGCTTGATTAATTTGAATCGATCGCTACAGGCTCTGTGGGGATGAATCTCTCAACATTGTTTTTTCCGTGTTCAGGAAGGAGTCGAACTCTCGACCTTATTAAGGGACGAAAATACCCATCATATTTACGCCAACAAGTGTTGGTTGAATGTGGCTATGCCACAACAAATTTGCATGGGTCGGAGGTTTTAATATTATGTCTCTTCCTTCGACATGCAGGGGGCGCAGTATGGATAAACAACCGGCTTCGGATAACATTTGCCATTGAGCCATCGTCTCTTGTAGATGGACTTGCGAGGAACAAAGCATTCTGTGAAAGCCATAGCAATTGCAAGATGCAGTGATATATCATTATTCTATATTTTTACCTCTACATTTCACAAGTGGAAGAATCCCTTAAGAATGAACCTTTGGTTATTCTATGAGGAAAACCCTCATGTATATTTTCTTTCATATATTTTTCATGGTTAATCCTAGAGTAAAATTATGTATTCTAAATCATTTGACAGACTATCTGTCTACCCAACTCGAAAGAAATGGGTGACACAGCTATCTTCGGATTTCAGTGGGAGGGATGTGGACAAATCATCCTGTTGAGAATATAGATTCGGAACCCAAATCTAAATCTTTCGTTTAAATACTTAATTTTAAAAATTTTTATGTTTCAATTAATCGCTACTTAAATTTAATATATTCAAACAAGAATATCTCAAGATTCAAATGATATATCGACGGTTCAAATATTTTAAATTCTAAAAATTATACAATGAAGTTATAATTTTTTAAAGTGAATGTTATAAATATTTTGAATTTATCATTCAAAATGATAATAATATAGAAGTAAATGTAAATTATAGAATTCAAACTGGTTAAATGAAATGGAGAGATATATTTGGAGTTATTTATGATCGTATGATGTCAATACAACTACTTAAGGAGAAATTTTATAAATCACAATAAGATTTGTATTATTATATGATACTGAATGTTTGGTCATTAAATAACAACAGGAACATAAAATGATTGTAGTAAAAATGAAAATATTCAAATAAATGTATAGTAAAATTAGAAAATATAAGATTAGAAATGAAGAGATACATACTAAGTTATGAATAAATTTAATCGTGAATAAAATACGAAAATATCGTTTAAGATGATTTGAATATGTGTAACGAAAACCTAAAAACGCACCACTTAAGAGATGTGAAACTTTAAATGTAGTAGATTTTTTTTTCACCACCAATATCCGGATTTTATCTTACTAATTCAGTTCAAGCACTGTAGGGCCCATTTTAGGGGCTTTCAAATCCTTTTTTGTCATTCACATGTCTCAAATTCGAGATTTCTGATTAAGGGGGGTAGAGTACCTTTGATCACTCAATTTAAAGGAGTTTGGTTTAAATATAGTAGATTCAGTGAAGTGTCGAGATAGATTATTGAAAACCTGGATATAAGTTATATAAGCGTAAAAGTTTAGTTGAGAAAATAATTTTAGATTAGAATGAGTGGTGTACGAAAATTCAAAATAATTAAATCATCTCTTTTATTATTTTAAGTTTGTATGAATAATTTTTTTCCTCGTATTTTATTGATTTTATTTTTATTTTTTTAGTATTATTTTTTTTTTTGAAATTTTAATTTTATGTTTTTTTTTATCTTTTATTTGTTTCGGTGGACTTTAAAATTTAGAATTAACAGTAAAATTTAGAATTAACGGTCATGGTCATGTTGTATGTTATAATTTTTTAAAACTATGACATGTTCAAAATAAAAGAAAACGTGATTGTTGATCAAATCAAGACAATCAATCTAAGCAGTCAGCACCACATAGATCAGAAATCTTAGGAATCGTATTGGATGTGGAGCTGAGATTAGAAGTCCTGTTTTTAGAAACAAAAGAAAGCAAAGAAAACATGAATCTTAGGTCTAAGATTTTACTTGCAAATCATCATTTTATATCCAGCAAAAATGATGATGATTTCAGATGTATAACATCATGATTCAAGTTGAATGATAACGAAATGTTTTCTGAAAGATCTTGAAATAATTTACTTCCGCCAACATGATTGCCAAACAATTTAGAAAACATATGCCATATAAATTGTATGGCAAATCACATAATGGCAGTGGCAGAGCTACCCTTTTTGTATTGTATTTTTTGGTAACTCTCCTCCTTTTGTTTTATCTTCTGTTCCCTAGCGTAGAAAGAAAGGCTACAAATCCGTTCCTCTCTATCAACCCCAGCAACAGCCTCTCTCTCTCTCTCTCACTCTGTTAATAATAGCATAATGGAGAATGGAGTGGTGAGGTGGAGATTCAATGGCAGGCAAAAGCTGAACGATGCCTCAGCTGGAACAACGAGAACTGTGTGCGATGCTGTAGTGTCAAACTTGAATCCCTCCGATGAGATACTTGTCAATGCTCTCGGTTATGGAGACCCCTTCTTCTTTCCCTTCCCATTGAACCTCTCCATTGGTGAAGATGCCATTGTTGACTCCGTTCGATCTGCCAAATTCAATAGATATAGCTCCACTGTCGGCATTCTCCCTGCTAGAAGGTCTATTCTCTGCAACTCTATATTTGTATATATTTTGTTTAGACTTGTTTAGAAACAATGTCTTCTCATTCAGAAAATAAACAAATTTAAATATTATCTGACTCGATTTATTTACAGGTTCTGTCACAATCTTTTACTTCCAACAGTGATTGATCGTCTCTCTTAACACCAGATGCCTAGGTTGTCATATTATCGTACTAATTCAACAGTGGACAAAAGAAAATCCTATGCTTTGGGTTTTTGAATCTTGTAAGGTATATGATATTTATTTACATGGCATAAACCAACATATTGCATGAATGAGTCCCATTACAACACAGTGAAAGAGGTTTCTGTATGAACATATGCATCTACATGTGATGTTTTACAGCAATAAACAGGTAGGAATCAAGGCATTATTGAAATATTTTAGTCATAAATATTGGGGATTTAATCTTTCAATGATGCAATTAATGTATACTTGATCAATTTGCTCTTATTACTATGGAATTGCATTCTTGTGCAATGCGATCATGCAGGGCAGTTGCAGAGCACCAATCTAAAAATCTTCCGTATAAGTTATGGCCAGATGATGTTTACATCACTATAGTCTGCTCACAAGCCACCGAAATTATATTTGCTGTTCTCTCTAGTCCCGGTGCCAATATTTTGCCACCAAGACTGAGCTATCTATATTATAAAGCTCAAGCAGTTTATGAGCATATCCAAGTTCGTCGTTTTGATCTTCTCCCAGATAAAGGTTGGGAAGTCAATCTTGATTCTGTCCAAGCTCTTGCTGATGAAAATACTGTTGCTATGGTTATCATCAGTCCTGGCAATCCTTGTGGTTGTGTTTACTCCTATGAACACTTGGAAAAGGTCTGCTCTTCTTCTTCTTCTTTCTTCTGCTTTCTTCTGTGGCTACAAGAATTTATATTGCTTTCCAGGTTGCAAAGATGGCTAGGAAGCTTGGTATCATTGTGATTGCAGATGAAGTTTATGCCCACATGACATTTGGAAGTAAGCCTTTTGGGCCAATGGGGGTATTTGGTGCTCCAGTTGATACGGTGAGATCTATATTGGAGAGATGGATAGTTCCTGGCTGAAGAATTGGCTGCCTTGTGCTAAATGATCCCAATGGTTATCTTCGAAAACATGGTGTATGCACTCTCACCACTCCACGTTTATGTCAAGACAACCTAGCCTAAATCCCTGATTGACATTGTTGATTTGCCCCGTCTAAACATTTTATTTATGCCAAATTTGTATATCTCAGATTGTTGACTGCGTTTTCAGCTATCTTAACATATCAGCTGAACCTATAACTTTCGTTCAGGTTTGTCTATCCGTTCTACCTCATATAGGTGCAATGTGCTAAAAGAAGAATGTGCTGCATAAAGCGGGGTGCACTCCCTCAAATCCTTGAGAGAACAAAGGAGGATTTCTTCTTAAACATAAGAAATATAATGAAGAAAGCTGCAGACGTCTGTTACGGTAGGATTAGGGATATTACTTGTATCGATTGCCTGTATAAACCAGAAGGAACCATGCTTATTATGGTAATGGATGCAACCACATTTGTGTCCCCAACATTTTCCCTTTCATTTTCTTTTTCTCTTCAATTACGAATTAACATTTTCAGGTGAAGCTCAACACGTCACTACTTGAAGGCGTCGACCATGGTATAGACTTCGCTCTCAAGCTTGCCAAGGAAGGATCTGTCATTGTTCCACCTGCTAAAAAATTTCGTTATGGCTATAAATAAGATTTTCATATACTTCAGGGTTAAGCATACGCATTGCCTTCCAATTTGTTACCTCAACTCTTTACCAAATTATTTATTTATTTATTTTGGGCAGGGACCGTGGTAGGGATGAAAAATTGGGTCCGATCACCTATGCAGTTGAGCGATCATCTCTTGAAGATAGTGTAGGGAGGATCAAAGCACTCTGCCTCAGGCATAGCGAGTCGAAGAATGCTTTGCGTCACAAACCCTGATTCCTCAATGTACAATGAACTAAACTATTATAATAAACTATTCTTCCGGTACACAAGCTCTAATCATGCGCCTCATCACGCGTGATTGCCACACGCCCTTGGGTTGGGGTCGGGTCTTCCTCACCCGACTCCCTGCAACTGGGTCAATGCGACCCGAGTGGTGGAAAAATCATTTTTGGGGCGTTTTTTAATGCGATTTTCGTTGGAAAATTGCAACAAAACCTAATGATTCTTTCTTTAACTAAACTATTATAATAAATTAAGTATTCATATAATATCTATTATTTATATAGAGAGTATAAGAAACAAAGAAAAACAAATTTTCCTTGACATAATATGTTCAAATTAGTTTATCATTGAAAATAGAAGATATAGAGAGCATAAGATAAAAATGTTGTGTTGAGGGTTTAAGCATGCATGCATGATCTACACAAGAAAGATTATATAAGTTTGAAGTTGGGGCCTTGGTTTGTGCTAAATAAAATTTGATTTTGTGGTTTCCAACATGATTCCTCCATAAAAATGAAGCCAAAGACTTCATTTATAAATTTGAGAGAGGGACTATTAATTTCTTTTTGTATGTGTATTTAAATCATGCCAATTTTATGTGCCCCAAAATAGGCAACGAGAGCTTTGCCCTTTAAAATCTAACCCAACTTAAATCAAATATAGTTGGATTGAAAATGATTATCAAATATCGATAATTTATCCCAAAAAATGCATATGAGGATCGGCCCATATAATGGCACCATTTTGCAAAGTTAAATCACTCACTCTATAGAGGTTTGTTTGCTTGTTTGTATATTTTTTCAAGTACCTTTCAATTGACAAAATGAATCATTGAACTAAAATATCATATAATAACATAAATTTCTTAAACCTAAATTTGTCCATCTGTTTTGAACCATAGGAATACAAGTTTGGTAAGAGTGCAACTGTATTGAAATTTTAAGAAAGAAATTATATATTTATATATAGTTTTTAAAAATATATAATTATTACTTATTCAAATATTATTTATATATAATTTCAAAATTATAATTTAAATATTTAAAATTATAAAATTATAAAATTAGGGGGGAGAGAGAGAGAGAGAGAGAGAGAGAGAGAGTAATTTTCTTCTTATGCCGATGGCAGATATATTTATTTATTTATAACAAGACATAATGAAAGACTTAACCTTTAGCCGGGTCATGCGATTTTGCATTTATTTATAACAAGTTGCCTTAGGGGTTTGTTGAACTCCTCTCCCTTGATCTTAGCCAAAAGACAGGAGGAAGTTATAATTCCTCTGTCCCATATAAATATGCGCGCAAGTGGGAATTTTTTCTTTTTTTTTTTTAATAGTTTTGTGATTCAATTGTTTATTGATTTATTTTAAGAAAAAAATTATATATATTTATTTATGATTTTAAAAATTATAATTTAAATATTTTAGAAATTATAAAATTAGGAGAGAGAGAGAGAGAGAGAGAGAGAGAGAGAGAGAGAGAGAGAGGAGAGGGAGTAATATTGTTCTTAGACCAATGGCATATATCGGCAAGTCATAGGGGAAGACTTACCATGAGCCGGGTCATGCGTTTTTGCATTTACATATGACAATTGACCTAAGGGGTTGTTGAATCCCTCTCTCTCTCTCTCTCTCTCTCTCTCTCTTACAAAAAAAAAATGGGAAGGATGACAGTTAAATTATATTTGATTGGCATCTTTCAAATTCTATGTGGAACCACATAAACCTTTTCTCCATTTGTCTTCGAATAACATTACGTGTAACTTTCTTTTTTTCTCTTTTCTTTTTGAGTCAGCGACCTTAAAAATTTTATTAAATCACTAATAAACCGTAAAACCTTATTTATTATAAAATTAAAATTTAAAACTTCACGTGCAATATTTTATATAACTTAAGATTTTATCTATTAATTGAATTAAAATTTAAGATCTAGCTGATAACCAATTTGCTCAATTATAGTTTATTAGTTAAAGCATTCGTCAACGGTAGTCTTTTTATATTTGGAATAATATACATCTGCATGATTCGTCCTGCATTTGGTTGATATGTAATTCCATTTGTCATTACTAGAGGTTCGTTGACACATTTTTTTTTTTTTTAATTTAAAACTAATTTTTCTTTTGCTAGCCGAAAAGGTTACGGGAGAAATGAGTATGGTAATAGTTTTGATTAAAATATAATAATTTTTGATATTTAGTAGTTAAAGTTGAAATGGATAAATTTCGTTTGCCGGGCGGTGTTCTGGTCTTATGGTTATATAATATAGTTTGAAGTGAAGAATGATAAAAATAAATTTAGTTTTAATTTTAAATTTTAAAGTGAAATGTTATATTTCAATACATTTAATATTTAATTTATTTAGTATTTTTATCATCAGTGGTTTCGGTTTTTTTTTTTTTTTTTTTTGTAGTATAAAGAAATGAAACCAATGGATCGAATCAGAAAAAGTACAATGAAAATGAAAAAACTCTACCACTTGAGTTGTTTCTGAGGGACATCATCATTGGTGTGGTATTGTTTTTTGGGGCAGAGGGTGGTTATAAGAGTCTGCTGATTTGTTAAAGTGCCATCTTTGAAGTGGTCTGAGGGTGGTTGTGGGTGTCTCCATTCTCAGGTAGTTTCCTTTGGAGTCTCGGATCCATTAATAAAATCTAATGCCTGTCCAAGGAAAAAAACAAATCAAGTATGTTGCTCGAACTTGGGGATTCATGTATATCCTTTACTTCAACTAGGCTGACATGTTCCATATTTGTATCCCATAACGAACCCGTGAGGAAATGCTTGATTTTGTGATGGTTGATCGACCGGTTTAAATTAATTTAAATTGATTCAAATTACTTTTAATATATGTATATAGTCGAGAGAGATCATTAATTATTTTTACATTTTAATGCATGGGAGCGTTATAATTAACACTTCAGGCTTAAATTAAAGTTGTTAGGAATAATCTGAATTCAAAACTCCTGCGATGATACTACGCTATGTAAAATAATTATATTTTTGAAAGTTCATATATATATATATATATATTTTTTAATTTAGATTTCAAGATTTTTTTTTTTTTTGGAATATATGGCGATTTTAGGGAAGTAACTATTTTTATTATACAATATTAAAAATAATACATTTTTATTTAACAAAGACCGAAAGAAGAAATGTTAACAACCCAGATTGAACGCATCTCCGAAACATGCAACAAAAGTCTATGCCCATTTGCTCTTTGCAAAAGTTAAGATTATAAGGAACTTTAACGTTGCTTTCCTTGCATGTGCAATTGGAAAACAATCCATTAAAAAATAGCTTAATGTTTGTTAGGATCAAATTCGCAGCTATTGTAAGTGAATAATCTTGATTATCTCTCTCCCTCTCTCTCTCTCTCTCTCTCTCTCTCAAAAATATAGGAAAGGTAGTGAATACGAAAGGGACAAAAGGATAAGCATAGAGCTCCATTAAGTTATTATGAGGAAAGCTATTCTCCTATTCAGAGTTATCCATTCGAGCTACCATATTGAAGGCACCTAGAAAATGTTATTGAGTAGATTATTCAGAGGGGAATGACGTCCAATATCTAAAACCAATACCTAAATCGAGGGATTGTATGGTATTCGACAAAAAGAGTAATTGATAATTTTATAAATATCGTAAGTTATTTATCTATATTTTAGGTGAGTAATTAAGTATCTATGCACCCGACACACAAAATAATTAACTTTTAAACATATGGACACATGAAAATATCATTTGCAATTTGGACAGCACAACACGTTTCTTAAATGATTGCGAAGCATTTCTATAGTGAAATAGTAAAAAATTGATTCACGTTTCGTTTTTGGTTGGTCTAATCTGATGGCTCACTAAATGGCTATATATTCTCCCTGCCCCCAATGCATAGACAGCAACCTCTCCCACTCTCACACACACGGACACACACTCCTCTCTCTCTCTCTTTCTCTCCCTTCAAAAAGGACTAAGCCTGTAATGGAAAACGGAAGTGTGAAGAGGAGGGGAATAAGGGGAAACAAGGAAGTGAAGAGAGCCTCGGGAGTTACAATGAGGAGTGTACTCGATGCATTGATGTCAAACCTGAATGCATCAGACAAGAGAGGTCTAATTCATATGGGTCATGGAGACCCTTCTTCATTCCCTAGCTTTAGAACCACTCTTGATGCTGAAAATGCCATTGTTCGCGCGCTTCAATCAGCTGACTTCAATTGCTATAGTTCCACTGTTGGCATTCTTCCTGCTAGGAGGTGATCCCATCGTGTTCTCTCTCTCTCTCTCTCTCTCTCTCTCTCCCCCCCCCCCTCTCTCTCACACGCTAACGTTTGCCACCAACACAGATCAATTTATAAGCTCCGCTCTTGGTTGAACTAGTTGATATTTTCTCCACTGCCATAGTTCAAGATGGTTCTTCTTCAAAGAAAACTTTGGCATAGCAACTCGGTTTTTTTTTTCCCCCTCATGTTTATCACTATAACACAAACTATTTATAATGGAGATCAAAGTCAGTCACTATGGTGGCCACCACTAAAACTATACAGTGACGGCCAAATGATTGTCTACGACCATCACTAAAAATTCTGTTACAAAATATTAGAAAAAGATAAAATTTTGGATATGGTTAGCAATTGTTCAAGTTTCTATTTATTGAATTCTCCCAATTTAAGGATATGAACGCAAACATTAAAAAAGTAAGGCTGTGATTACAAATAACTTGTTCAAGGGATTCGAACTTCATTGCCTTCATTCCCTCTTACTGGGTATCGAAAATGGTATTTTGTTTCGGAGGGGGGAGGGGTTATTCCTCATAATATCTTACTTTTTGAGTTGATTGAACATGGTATTCTGAAGGTATACAAAATTTTAATTTACTACTAGAATTATATATATTTCTCTTTACTTTAATTTTTAGGAAATAGCATTCATATGCATTGTTCTTTTGTGTAGGTCTATAGCAGAATACCTGTCTCAAGATCTTCCTTACAAGTTATCTCCAGAGGATATTTACCTCACACTTGGTGGTACACATGCCATAGAAATCATATTAACGGCTCTCAATAACCCTGGGGCCAATATTTTACTTCCTAAGCCGGGCTATCCAGACTATGAAGCTTGGGCAGCACTTGGCCATCTTGAAGTTCGCCATTTTGATCTTCTCCCAGAGAAAAATTGGGAGTTGGAGCTTGAATCAGTTGAAGCTCTTGCTGATGAAAATACTGTTGCTATGGTTATCATCAATCCTGGCAATCCTTGTGGCAACGTCTACTCTTATGAGCTCCTGGAGAAGGTCCGAGTTCTTTTTCTTCTCCATGTGGAACATCTATTGAATATTGCCATAAACTTGGGAGTTTGTATCTAATGGATTCTAATGATGGTTTTTGTGGTCATTTTTTTTTTTTTTTTTCTTTTGTGATTTCATAGGTTGCAAAGATGGCTAGAAAGCTTGGGATTTTTGTAATTTCAGATGAAGTTTATGACCATCTGGTATTTGGTGAAAAGCCTTTTGTGCCGATGGGAGTGTTCGGATCCATGGTGCCAGTTATTACTATAGGATCACTATCAAAGAGATGGATAGTTCCAGGCTGGAGACTTGGCTGGATTGCAACAAATGATCCAAATGGAGTTTTTCAAAAATCTGGAGTATGTGCCCTCTCCAATGTTTCTTTTAATCATAGTCAATTCCACAAATCAGCAACTATATATTTATGCTTGTACTACCATTTTACTCCTTTAAATTCACGATAATACAGTGACAAAACTAATTATAAATGAGATCAATCAACAAAAAGATAGATCCAATTATAACTAAAAAGTCAGTAAGAAAAAAACTGATATACATCTTTCTATTATCGTCTAGCTAATTTATGGAATTTGACAATTTGGCCATATAATCCTTTCCATAAGCTCAGATTCATGTAATTGTATAGGAGGGTTGTCATTTTTCTTATTTTATCCTCGGTCTAGTTAAAGTTAGTCCAAAGCTTAGATTGTATCCTTATAGCCAATTATGCTAATCTTGTTGGAGATTTTAGTAAAATCTAAATTTTGCATTTTTTTCGATTCATTGTAGGTTGTGGACTGCATAATTGGATGTCTTAATGTATCATCCAGCCCTGTAACTTTCATTCAGGTTTGCGATCTCTGTGGTTCCTACCCTTAAAAAAATGCATTGCTCTAATTATGGAAAATACTTGTGTCGTTACAGAAGGATTGCCATTTTTTGACAATTCTTATAATTGTGCAATTTGCTTTGGATACAGGCTGCAGTTCCTCAAATCCTCGGAGAAACAAAGGAGTTTTTCTTTTCAAAAATAAAAAATTTACTGAGGCAAGATGCCGATATCTGTTATGATAAGGTCAAGGAAATCCATTGCTTTGATTGCCCACAGAAACCAGAAGGATCCATGTTTATAATGGTAATGATTTTTGGCTTTATAATTAGTTTGTTTTTGATTGCTTTCTTTTAATTGTAAATTTACCCTTTCTCAGGTGAAGCTGAACTGGTCACTACTTGAAGACATTGACAATGATTTAGAATTTTGTCTCAAGCTTGCAAACGAAGAATCTGTCATTGTTCTACCAGGTAAACTAGGAAGGCCCTATTTGTCATAGGAATTGGCTTAAGACTTGTTCATGAGCTTAAGTGTATATCATATCTCAAAATATAATGTTTTTCTTTGCAGGGATGGTTGTAGGAGTGCGCAACTGGCTTCGCATAACATTTGCTATTGAACCATCATCTCTTGAAGATGGCCTGGGGAGGATCAAAGAATTCTGCCAAAGGCATAGCAAGAAGCAATAAGATACACACCCTATTATTAGGCTACAACAATTAAGTCTAACTTCTCTCCATATATCTCTACATTAGTTCAAGAATCCCTAGAACCTTGAAGTAGGGCTATTTTACCATTCAATATATATTGCAAGTGCAAAGAATATTTACTTCCTTCCCAAATTGAAGCACTTTTAGGCACCAAGCGATAATCTTTGCAATCAAGGATATCACCTTTTTAAATTGAAGAGTTTTGGACATCAAACAATAATCCTGGGAATCAAGCTTATAGCCTACCTAATTGAACAAGTCTTGGGCATCAAAATATTTTTCTTTTTACATTATGTAGTTCATGTTGTTCCTCTATGAATCGAGTTCTTATGTAAGTTTTCAATAAATGTAAATAATACAAGTTATTTTCTCTCAACTCATTTCTTTTATTTCTTCACTTTTTTTGTTCTATTTTCCTTTAACATGGTATGAGAGCACTAGGCATTTGATCTTACTCTTTCCCTCCTTTCTCAGCATCCTTTTGCTCCTTGCTTGATCATACCCTTTTGCCTCTTTTCTCTGGTTTTTAGTGCTTTACCTTCCTCTTAATGATTACTATAGAAAAGTTAGATATTCTCAACTTATATCTATTGTGCTTGATGGATACAACTACCAGACTTGGTTTGAGGGGATGAGAAGCTTCCTTAGGGAAAGAAAGTTATGGCGCTATGTTACTGGAGATGTCAAACAACCCACACAACCTATAGAAGAATCAAATAATAAATATGCTTGCCGTCTTAAAGATGGAGATAGTAAAAATCACTACTTGACGGTTTCGCAACACTTCTTTACCTTTTATCTGTCTGTAGTTTAGTCATTTTGAGATCGTTAAAAAAGTTTGGGATCTCCTTGCAACTTACTGCCCCACCTCCGATTTAGCTCATCAGTATCAATTGCTCACCAAACTTTACTCTTCGCGATAGAAATTAATTGAGTCGGTTAATGATCAATTTATTTATTTATTTATTTATTTTTACTCTTGTGCAATCAATATGGGATTAGCAAGCTTTCTCTTAACCAAATTGGCAATGTACATTTGATGCAGTAAATTTGAAACATATCAAGATCAATTGTGTTTGGTTCAATTTCTTGTATCTCTCAGAGAAGATTCCGCATCTGTCAGGGCTGCCTCGCTCTTTCAGAACCCTCTCCCTGATATTGAAAATGTAGTTTCTGAATTAATATGTGAAAAGACTCGCCTGAGATTATTAAAACCCTAGCACAATAATGCTGAGTGGCGACTACCGCTTGAGGTCCAAATATTCTGAATTTCTGTCCCAACTGTCAAAAGTTGGTCATATCCTTCCTTATTTTCCGACTGTCGAGAGTCGATTTTGCAAAAAACAAGGACACATTTCCAGCCGATGCCCTACCAATCTATGAATGGATGTTGTTACTGAAAAAGAGAAAGGTCATCATACTGAGCATTGCCCAAAGAAGTCTATCCGATCCCAGAATTATCCTACCAGCTCCCTACACATCTCCCACTTTGCTGCTACTGCTTATGAGAATTTTCTGTTGATCGTGGTTTGTTTTATATATATATATATATATATATATATGAATCCTCAAGACGGGAGCCTAGTGCACTACAACACAAATCATTTATAGTGGGGGTTAAAGTCGTCACTATATGTGCTGGTGGCCGCCACTAAAAATCTATAGTAACAGTCATATGGTCGTCAACGATCATTACTAAAAAGTCTGTCACTAAAAATATTAGTAGGGTCAACAAAGTGACCGTCACTAAATATGACTTATAGTGACGGTCACTCTCTTGTCACTAAAAAGGTTTACATTGACAACCACATTTAATGAAAATATAATTTGATCCCACTAAATATGAATTGATAATACAAATAACGGTCACAAAATATTTTTTCATTTAAAATATTATAAATTTTAATAATTTTGATAACCAATATATCAAATTTCAAAAAAAAAAAAAAAAAAAAAAAACCAAACTTCAAAAATTTTACTGATTTGCTTAGTCTCTAATTGCATGAAAACTCTCACAACTATCCCCAAACCCTACATGTTACCTCCTTTGCTCTATTATTTATAATTTTTTCTCTCTCCTACCTCCTCACTCAATTCCAATGTGGGACAACAAGATTCTTTTTTCTTCACCTCTCTTTATTATTTCCTCTTTTTTTCAATTATTTAATTAGTTTGATTAGTTTTATGACTTTATATTTATTTTTTCTTTCTCAAAATTAATTTAATATTTTTTATATAATATTTTTTCTACATATATGTATAATATGATTGAACACTTGTATAATATAATAAATTCAAGTGATATTATAATCTCAAAATTATATTATATTTTTAAAATTATCATTTAGTTTAGTATTAAAATTAACTTATTTTTTATTATAATTTAATATTTTATTTTCTTTTCAAATAATAAATCTAAAATTTAAGCTGAGTTGGTTATTATCGATAATTAAATATTGAAAAGTCATATTTGAAGTGAAAATTATAATAATAGATTTCGTAAAATTTATGAAATTTAATATCTAATTTAGGAATAAAAATATGTACAGTGAATACGTGAAATAATATTTAAATTTTGTATATTATTTGTTATAAACTTTATATTTTGTATTTATTAAATTTTTTATTTTTTTATATATTCTTTATCAAATAATATTAAACTTTATTGGGTTCTTTATTTTTTTAAATTTTAATTTTTATATATTTTTATATATTCTTTATCAATTATTTAAAATGTTATAAGCTTTTTATTTTTGTATTTATCAAAAAGAGCTCCATTTGTAATTAATAATATTTTTTATTTTTAAGCATTTATTATATTAACTAACTAATACCTATTTAGTGTCATATAAGTAATAAATTTGAGAACAAAAAGAAAATAGAAGTTATTGGGTGCAATAAAAAATTTAATACCGTTTATGGTTTTTAAAAATCCACAAAATTTTAAATAATAAATGATATATTTTAAAATAAATAATATATTTTGTTTATTATTTATGGTGATATATCTCGTAATATCACAATATAATAAATTATTTTATTTTAATTATTATAAATAAGTAAAGTAAAAAATAATAAAAAAAATTATAATTTAGTGAGGGTCAAAATTTTACTTTGTTACTAAAAATAATTTTAGTGACGGCTATTATTTTTATATTTGATTTAGTGAAAGTCAAAACTTTTTGTTGTCACTAAAAATATACTTTTGTAATGGACAATTTTGACTCCACTATTGATGAGTCATTTAGTGGCGGCCAAAATGACCTTCACAAAATAGTATAGTATCTAACTTTTTGTAATCCCCAGTAATATTTGCAACTAAAAGCCATTCATGTTATAGTGGTACAAATCTCTTTTCTCTACCCTGATGATTTTAAATTTAAATCTTTATAAAATATATATATATATATATGTCTTGTCCCATATTAGAAAAAAAAAATGCCTTGATCGGTTTATAACTTATCAAACAATAAATCATTTGACTTCGGAGGATAAAATGAATCGGAGGAAAAGTTTGAATTTTGACAATATTTAAATGGTCAAACGATGGGACTTGAAAAGTAATTTTTTATTTACATATCATTAGCAATACACAAAAAAAACCCGTTTTCGTTCTTAAAAAAATTTGAGATTTTGTCATCTCAATCGTCTATTTTTCGCTTGTATAACTCAGAGAAATTTGTTATCAATCCGGTCAATAATATAGAGAGGATATAATTTATTTAAGAACAATGTTCAGTGTATAAACCCATTCAAATTTTGTATTTCGAATTTTGACAAATTCCTAACACTCTGCTATTACTGTTTCTTCAACTTAACCTAAATATCTCTCGGTGATCTTCGTAAACTCTTAAAACAAGTTCTTTCCTATGGTAATCACACTTGACACTCACGCACCCTTGCCATTTCTTCACTTCTACCTTAAATTTACATGATATATTTCGTGTAATTAAATTAATCTTAAATCTCATTTTTGTTGGTCAGTTATGTGAAGATGATTTTGACATAATATTATCCTTTACTAGTTATATGTGCAGAATTTGTACAGGAACAAGATCTTTGGACACGTAGTAAGGTTAGATAACCATATGAGCTTATCTCTCTTCATGGTCCTTCCACCCAATCTCCAATGCATTTTTCCTCTCCTTGCTCGTGGAATCTACATCTGGGCAGATACAGGGTAGGAAAAAAATAAGTGATAAAATGGTAAAAAGGCCACCACTCTAATGATACAGCAGCACCACCTTAGAGATATAGGTCTAGGTCAACTCACCACTCATGAAAATCACCAAAGAGATACAGAGTAGATAATTTCAGAGGCACAATTGCTCTCAAAATTACTTAACACTTCAATTTTTTTTTTTTTTTTTTTTTTATATTTGAAGGATTAAAATACATATAGACATCTTGGAACAGCGCTCCAAAGTATAGGAACTTGCAAATATTAATAACAAAGTTGGAAATAACTAAAAAGCTTGAAAATTCATCTAGAGCTTTAAAATCACATAGAAAAAATAAATAGACACCTTTGATCTTAGTCTGGAATTTGGGTCCAAAATAAAGTCTTTCATAAATTGAGCTCTGAGAAATAAATCATACTCAAAATTCTCTAAATGTTTAGATTGGCTCTTGGACACTCCTGTGTCATGCTCCGCCGGTTGAAAAAGAATCATCCCCGAGTCAACTAGGCTTTCTTCAGCTTCATAAGGAGATAAATCAAAAACATTTAAAGTATCAGAAACTTCATATTCAGGTGGATGTTCAATTTTATATGCATTATCCCCAATTTTTCTTAGTACTTTGAATGGTCTATCAGCTCTTGGTTTCAACCTTGCCTCTAGAAAACCTCTCTAGTTTGAGAAGCACCCAAACAAGATCATCTTCCTCGAATTCAACAATTTTTTTGTGCTTATTTGTTTGAATCTTGTATTTTTCATTCTGCTTCGTAATCTTAGCTCGAATCTGCTCATGTAACTTCTTAATTTTTTTTTGCTTTGTCTTCTACATCACCATTGAAACTTCCAATTGTTGGAATGGGCAAAAAATCCATAGGACTGAGTGGATATTTTCCATAAACAAATTCAAAAGGACAAGCAAATTCTACTTGTGGCAATAACAAATCTCACTGCCTTAAGTTCTTCCCAATAAAGCTTCACTGAAGATTTCCCAGCATCCTATTCACAAACTTCTGTTTGGTCATCATTTTGTGGATGGCCAGTTGAGCTGAATTGCAACTTAGTACCACGGTTCCTCCGTAAAGTGTGTCAAAAATAACTCAAAAACTTCAAATCCTAATCAGAAGTGATTGTTTTGGGGATTTCATGAAGTTTTACAATCTCATGAAAGTTAAATCAGACACATGAGAAGCATCCTGACTTTTATTACAGGGAGTAAACTGTGTCATCTTTGAGAATCTATCAACAATTATCATGATAGGATCCTTGTGTCTTTGAGTCACTGATAAATCCAAAACAAAATTCCTACTAACATGCTCCCAAGGACTATCTACCACAAGAAAAGAGGTGTACAAACCTTTATTTTGCCGATGTGTCTTACCAACATTATAGGATCTTCAATACTTGATATGCCTTATAACATCACGTTCCATCTTATGCCAAAAGAATTTTGTTTCAAAAGCTTCAAAGTCTTATCTCTACCAAAATGCCCCGCAAATCCACCACACTGTAAGCTTCAAACAAAATAATCTCCCTCAATGAATATTTAGGGACATAATCGATTTCCTTTGAATAGAAAACCATCTTACAAAAAGAATCGGTTAGAAGGACCGTTATAACATTTAATCCAAATTGTCACAATATGGGTCCTCCTTGTAAAGCTCCTTCGAGACCTCAAATCCTTCCATGTGGATACTTACTGACGACAACAATTTATATCTCCTACTCAGAGGCCAGAGCATCGGCACAACATTCTGAACACCAGATTTGTGCTTTACCCAAAAAGGAAAAAATATAGATATATTTTTTATTTGTCCAAAGATTCCATCTCTAACTGATTTGGAGACTGCAGCAATGTCAATCAATTTAACTCAATTTATTTTAATTTACATGTAATAGTTTTTAAATTAAAATAAATTTTTTTCAAGTAAAGTTCAATTTTATATTGAAAAGATTACATCCTCAATTTTGGCAAAGTGCACCATGGCTGTCTTTTTTAAATTTGACAAATTATCATAGTTTTACGAATGTAATCATAATTATAATTTATTATCAAACTCTTTTAAATTGAGTGATTAATCACTCTATCTTCTTAATTATAAATCTTGAGTTCGAGTTCTAAAAATAGAGAAAAATAATTTAAGAGAGTCGGTCATTCAATAGACTTGATAATATTCGAATCAGATTAATAAAAAAAAATTAAATATCAGTGGGTGAAAATAAAAAATAATCATAATTTACTTGTAAACTCCATGTCGGCATCACAACAACAGCCAACTATATCACCGTAATGTTCACATCATCAACGGCGTCACCTGGCACCTAATGGATGCGCATTATAAAGTTTAAAAATTCAATCAATATCAATACAAAAAGTTTAAAGATTTAATTAAAAATAGGATTAAATTTGAGGAGTTTACATGTAATTAATCCTTAGGGAGTGGTTTGTATGATAAGCTTATCTTATAAATACTAGTTATGGTTGAAATCGTATATTCCAAGTTTTAAGGAAGCATGAGGCTGTTAGGTCCATGTTCCTCGTACTTTCGACTCATAGTTGAAGCTTTCGCCTACGAAAATGCTGCTGCTAAGAATCCTTGTGGTAGTGTCTACTCCTACATTACCAACGCTCGGAGAAGGTGAGACCTCTGCTCATTGATGTACTGTGTTTACAATCGAATAGTTGTCTAATTGTTAGACCCATTGTTAAATGAACTTGATAGATTTAATCGCGCATGCGGAAGTATAAAATAAATAATTCGGAATTTTTCGGAAAAAATACTTCTATAGGGTAGTTTTCAAAATCCACCGTGTCGCGATATCTCTCAAACAGATAGCACGGTCGGATGGTGATCACGCAATCGAACCACCACCGCAAATCCACAACATCTCAAGCCTCATGTCCGGTGAATCGTTTGATGATGGGAGATTTTTCTACGCGAAAATCTCTGACTCTCACAGTATTTCTCTCTCTAGAGAAGTGCAATCGTTAGCCTTCTTCCTCTCATGGTTACTGTTCACGCAAGAAGAAAGAAAATTTTTTTCTTGCCACATGATTGCTGTCCACTCCGGAAGGAAAGAGAGCATTTTGCTCACATTCATTCAAAAGAATAAAAGGCCATTAGATTTAATTGGGGAGTTACCAAAAAGTATGGTTAATTGGTAATTAATAATGAGAGTTATCCCATTATTTCACTCTTACCAAAATACTCCACAATGGGCATAAATAACCAAGATCTCCTATTTGCACATGAGGCCATTTCACTTCCGTCAATCACAAGATCACACCCATACGATGTATCACATCATCCTACTGAACTTTTGATATGATCATCAAGACTGGAAGAAATTTACAAGATTCAACTCAAGTTCCAGTTGGACCAGTAACAAAAGTTAGAGTTAAAAGATTCAAAGAAGTACTGAATAGAACCAAAAGGGGCCTCACTTATGCTCATGCAAAGCCCAATTGGAAGAATAAAAAGCCCAAAACTATTCAAAACCAAGGGAGCACGAAAATAAAGAAAAATAGCAACAAAATTTGGTCAAAATAGTTTGGTTTATTCAGTTTCCTAATTTTTATTTTTATTTTTTGTAACTTATGTTTTAGTTTCCTAATTTTTTATTATTTAGGGAGTTTCTAAATTTTTAGTTGTCAATTATATTTTTACCTTTAAACTATAAATAGGCCATTGTACATTGTGTAAAAAAAAACACTTTGAAGAGAATTAATAAAATTGTGAGAATTCTTCACATACGTTTTGTTCTTTTGAGAACTTTGAACTTATTCAAGATATGAGTTTTGTTTAGTTTTTTGACTTATCAATCTAGATTTCGAACTATCTAAATTGTGACGTCATTCATTTCCATCTTTATACCAAAATTCTTGATTTAGTGAGAAACGGATCTAAGGTCATATATAAAAGATATTCTTCCTCCCTTAGGGCAAGGGTTGAGGTCACTACAAAAAAACACGGTTTTAGTGACGGATTTAGCGACGAAAATTTTAGAAAAATTCGTCGCTAAAAACATTAACGACGGATTTAGCGACGAACAATTTTTCGTAGCTAATGACGCGTCGCAAATATTTAGCGACGAAAAACAGAAATCCGTCGCTAAAATAGCGACAAATTTAGCGACGAAAAATTTTCATCGCTAAATTTAGCGACGGATACAAAAAATCCGTTGCTAATTTTAGCTACGGAAATTCAAAATCCGTCGCTAAATTTAGCGACGGATCCGAGAAATCCGTCGCTAAATTATATGATATATAATTATTTTTTTATTTATTTTATATATTTTATTTAATTATTATATTAATATTTTATTTTATTTAATTAGAGACGGATCCATGAATCCGTCGCTAAATTATATTATATACAATTATATTTTTTATTTATTTTATACATTTTATTTAATTATTATATTAATATTTTATTTTTATTTAATTAGCGACGAATGCTTGATCCGTCGCTAAGCCCCTGGATCCCGCGCACGAGCGTCATTGCTCCAACTCACGAGGCTACCCGGCCCACCTTGGGCCCCACCCGCGTACGAGCCCAACCGCCCGCCCGCATCACCAGCCTCTGCCCCTACCTTGCACACGCCTGCTCGCCCCAGCCCAGCTCCAGCTCCCTGCCTGCTCGCCCCTGCACCCTGCCCAGCTCCAGCTCCCTGCCTGCCCCGGCCCAGCTCCAGCTCCCTGCCTGCTCGCCCCTGCACCCTGCCCCAGCTCGCCCCTGCACCCTGCCCTGCCCCAGCTCGCCCCTGCCCCTTGCACACGCCTCGCCCCAGCCTGCTGGCCCCTGCTGCCTTGCAAAAAATCCTTGAAAAAACCCTCAAAATGCCTACAGCCCGGTTCGAACACCTGCACAAGAGTAAAATGTTAGTATACCCAACCACCAGACCACATCTTACCTAAAGTCATACTTCTATTTTCTTTTTACTTATTATCTAATTCTAAATATTAATTAAAAAAATAAAAGTTTATATCAAATAATAAAATGCTAATTAAAATAAACTAATAAATTAATTAAAAAATAAAAAATATTATTCTTTAAAAAGATTTAAAAAATAAAAAATATTATTCTTTAAAAAGATTTAAAAAATAAAATAAGAAAATATTTAAAAAAATATATATATTATTATGTAAAAAATAAAAAGAAAAAAGAAAAAAAAAATAAAATGCTAATTTAAAATATTAAAAAATAAAAAATATGATTATTTAATATAAATTAATAACATAACAAAATAAAATAAAATATTAAAAGTTAAATTTAAAAAATTAAGTTTAGCGACGAATTTTAAAATCTCTCGATTATTTAATATACTTCTATTTTATTTTTACTTATTATCTAATTATAAATATTAATTAAAGAAATAAAAGTTTATATCAAATAATAAAATGCTAATTAAAATAAACTAATAAATTAATTAAAAAATAAAAAATATTATTCTTTAAAAAGATTTAAAAAATAAAATAAGAAAATATTTAAAAAAAATATTATTCTGTAAAAAATAAAAATAAAAAAGAAAAAAATAAAATGCTAATTTAAAATATTAAAAAATAATAAATACGATTATTTAATATAAATTAATAAAATAACAAAAAAAATAAATTATTAAATGTTAATTTTAAAAAAATTAAGTTTAGCGACGGATCGTTGAATCCGTCGCTAAATCAGCGACGGATTCCTTTATTCGTCGCTAAATAATAAAATATTAAAAAATTTTATTATTTAAAAATTAAAAATATTAAAAAATAAAATGATAATTTAAAATATTTTAAAATAATAAATATGATTATTTAATATAAATTAATAAAATAACAAAAAAAATAAATTATTAAATGTTAATTTTAAAAAAATTAAATTTCGCGACGGATCGTTGAATCCGTCGCTAAATCAGCGACAAATTCCTTTATTCGTCGCTAAACTTAGCAACGGATTTCGAATTTGTCGCTAAATCCGTCGCTAAATAATAAAATATTAAAAAAAATAATAATTTTAGTCTTTAAAAAATAAAAATATAAAATAATAAAATTAAATGCTTATTTAAGATATTTTAAAATATTAAATATGATTAGTTAATATAAATTAATAAAATAAAAGAATAATAAAATAAAATAAATGGATTACCGTTTATCAGTAGTTATCCGTTTCACTGTTACCATCCTCCGAAAAATACTGTTCGATCTAATTGCCAGACGAGATAGAACGTTGGAAGTGAATATATTATATATTGTGTTTTTTACTGATAACAATAACGAATTAATATGAACAACTGAGTTTTCACAAACAATTGAACTATATAAGAGAATCGAATGGATGTAAAAGACAAAAACATGAATGGTGAAATCGACAGCTGCGACTAATTGAAAATTATTTGTTATAGATTTGTTGAATTATTTATTGTTAAAATTATCAAATTGATGAGATTTGTAATATTTCATATGTATTTAATTCGATTTTGTTATTTAGAATATATTAAAAAGGGAGATACGATTAAAAAAATTTCATAATAGAGTATAGAAGAAATTTTGTTCGGAAATTATTCATAAATTTTGAAATTCCGATAATAAATTAGTGACGAATTTAGCCACGAATATTTTATTTGTGGCTAATTAGCAACGAATTTTACCACGAATATTTTTTTGTGGCTAATTAGTGACGAAATTAGCCATGAATTTTAGAGTTTGTTGCTAAATTTTGTGACAAATATTTTTACCGTGACTAATTAGCGATGAATTTAGCGACGGAAAATTTTTGTAGCTAATTAGTGATGAAATTTGTGACGAAATATTTTCGTCGCTAAATTTAGGGACGGATAAGAGTATCCGTGGCAAAATTTAGCTACGAAAATATTATTCGTCACTAAGTAGCGACGAATTTTGCAACGAAAAATTTTTCGTCGTCAATTGGCGACGGATTTAGCGACAAAAATTTTTTCGTCTCCAATTAGCAACAAATTTAGTCACGAATAATCTATCTGTCGGAAATTTAGCCACGAATAATTTTTCGTCACTAATTTCGTTGCAAATTAGTGACAAAAAAATATTCGTCGCTAAATCCGTCGCAAAATAGCAATAAAATTTTTCCGTCGCTAAAATCCGTCGCCAAAACCGTGTTTTTTTGTAGTGGGTCTTTAATTCCATCGATTCAAATAATTCGTTGGGACGATTTTTGGGCTAAATTAACTTGTTCGTGGGTTCTAGGGTTTTTATACCCAACGGGTTCACATCAACTTTCATATAGGATTGGGCGTCGTGCGACCGGCGAGTACACTTGTAAGCAAAGATTTCTCGATACATCTGTTAGGATGATCAAGAAATCACCGTTAGTATAAAAATAACTCACTATACCCCAAATTCAATGCATTTAAATCCATCGAACCACTTTTCTCATCGAAAGTGATCCCCAATCGATTTGCTCGACTATATATTCACCATTATATTTACATCCTAACATGGACAGACATAATAGGCTAGCCGGTGAATACAATACTATGATATAATGTCAATTGGTCTTCCTTTTCCCAAACTCGAATCTATTAGTCTCAATTCAACTGCTTTCCCAGACCTGTCCCTCAGATCTCAATTTATCTTCCGGGTCATCGGTAAACAGACTAAAGTAGCAACACTGAGCCAAAACTTCTAGAAACAGCCGAAAGTGATAAGGGTACAAGAGATCCCACCCAATGGATCTCGAGTCTCATACAGTGGAAACGGGGATCTAAATAATATCAATGTCTCAAAATGATGTTCCCACTATCCCTGGTCATCTTATCACACGTGGTATGAAACACGTGCCACAGTGTTATTCCCCCATCCCTCAAAGGGCATATGTCATATTTCTTCAATACTGTGCAGGTATGAGACTCAGTCTACATATAAGACTTTATCCAGAGATCTCAGAGAGAGCATCTCAGAGACAATATCACAAATCGCAAATGATATCTGAGATCTCAAATCTGGCTACTTACAGGCAACATGGATGTGAGTATTTTCATGTCGGTCATATCGCATATGATCTCATCCTGAACACATATCAGGACTACTTATATTCTAGTAGAGCCACTCTCAAAGTCTCTTACGACTAAAATCCGTCTCATCTCCGCTCACTCAGAGTTGGAGGTGGTCACTCGTGTGAGAGAGTCGACCATGCCTGCCTGACACATCTTTTATCACAAGATCACAATATATGACAATAAATAATGATGAAATAAATATGTGACTCAATAATGCATGCATGTCATATATTTAAAATAAGCATTTAAAACAGTACATAATGAGAAATGTTAAAGTACGCTAAACCCAATGATTCCTTATCTCACAAAGAAATCTCTCACAACGGGTTTTCTGAAGGGATCAGCTATTATGCTGTATGTCAAGGTGTACTTAACTGTTACAATACCCTTTTCGGTAATATCTCTCACAAAATGGTTTTCGGTATCAATATGTTTGGTTTTACTATAACACTTAGGGTCTCATTTGTTGATAGTGTCGGTCTGATTATCACAATAATCATCACTGACCTCCCACTATCTGTCACGACCCTAAGTCATTCAGAAATGTCTGAAACCAACCATTCTCATGAACTGCAATTGAGCATACTACAAGCTCAGTCTCTATCGTTAGAGATATATAGGTTCTATTCTTACTACTCTAAGAAGATAAAACCTAATGTTAGTTTGCGTTTATTCAGATCGCTACTCCCAGTCAGTATCTGAATCCCAACGAAAAAGCGCAAATCACCTTATCCGTAACACATGGAGAGGTTCGCAGTTCAAATGAGATATTTCAGAATCATTTTCACTGCTTTGCAGTGATCCATTTCAGGATTCTATTAATACCTACTCACCAGATCGACCGCAAATAAACTTTTGGTCATGTACGCATCATCATCGCATACACCAGAAATGTATATTGCACTGAAATAAAGGATTCTGCTCATCTCCCTTATTTTTTTATAAATTTTAGGATACATGTCAAGAATCAGGTTTTTATCTTTAGCGATAAAGTATATATCAGGTCATCATCGTTCATCTCGAAATGTTCAAGAATCTACCTGATGTAAAACTCTTGTTAAAAACTTAACACCATTCTCAAGCGATCCCTATGGATCCAAAATTCGAGAATGAATTAAAACCTCATAATCATATTACAATGGTTATTTGATACTCTCTGTTGTTCCCGACCAACAAAATGTCACCTACATATGAGAATATGCTTACAAAGGAGCCATCGGAACGTATCAAATAGATACAATGATCCTACTCGATCATTACAAAACCATAAGATATCACCTTCTTGTGAAATCTCAAGCGCCGCTGTCTGGATGATGGCTTAAGATCGTATTTTGATTTCTAAAATCAACAGACATTATCTACCTGATCTACTAGAACGAACCCAGAGGGATACTCCATGTAGATCGCCTCATCTAGACTTCCACTACGAAAGCGGTCTTTACGTTCTTGTAATGTGACTCTAAATCCATGTTCATGACAATCGCTAAAAGATAAACGGATCGAGATAAATTGGACTAGAACTCATCGATAGTCCACCCCTCAGTCTAAGTGTAACCCTTGGTTACTAGACGGGTTACTTACCTCTTCATCATCCGTTGACCTTTATCTTGACTTTAAGAACCTATTTGTTCCCAATAGTCTTTCCGTCCTCAGGCAAATCAACTAGGTCCTAGACCTCGTTGATTTTCACCAACTTATTCTCTTCATTTATAGCTTTCAATAAATGGTCTTTTACATCTTTTGCAAAACTCTTGAGAGTCTATTGAACCGTTTTAGATTTCTCATCATCCTCTAGAGTCACAATGAGGGTCTCACTCTCAATCGAGAAATAATATTTAAATACGCATCCTCGATGCTCTTATAAGGAGAGAAAAATCTTTACCTCTTGATGGATCGCTCCTACTGAGATCAAGATCTGTAGTGGATTCTTGTATCTTGCCACTGGGCTCCCCGAGCCATTAGGCTCATCCATCGCATAAAGGGTAAGGTCCAAATTGATTTTTCCTCTCTTAGGAAAATCATTCTCAAGAAATGTGGTATTACGAGACTCAATCTCGATTATAGTGCCGTCCGTGTTCGCCTAAGAACAAGTATTTTTTCGTGGGCCTAACTCACCGTGTGAATAAAAAAAATCATGGCACAATCCCATAACCTAAAGTGGCTAAGGTCAAGCTGCCTCCCTGTCCAAAGTTCAAATGGGGAATTGACTAATAGTCAGTAATTTCATAATACTCTTCTCGAAACAGAGATCCATGTGTAGTTTAGACAAATAATTGCGTCCCCAATCGGTTCTGAGTGTCTCTACTCTCAAATCTAACTGATTCTCAATCTCGCTTATGAACCTCTTGAAGCAGTCTAATGCCTCAGATTTGTGCGAGATTAGATAGATGAACCGAAATGCACATAAGCATCTATAATTATCTATACAACTTCATTTCTGACTCTTATGCTCATAAGACCACAAAAAAGAAAGGCACAATGATCTAACTGTAATGGAGTCTCAACTCTCATTGCATTGCTAAATGATTTCTCGTCATTTTGCCGGTTAAGCAAAACTCACATACGGATAACTCGAATCTGGTCAGCGAGTCCGTTAAACCTCTCGTTACTAACTGATTCATCATCTCTTACCCAATGTGTCCAAGTCTACTATGTCATTCATTTATATCATCATCTATACAATCAGATGTAAAAACAATAGTAGAACGACAAGAAACCATTAGAAGGAGTAACACCTAGTGCATATAATTTATCATGGATTAAAACCAGAACAATTCATAGAATTGTCGTATTATAAAAAAAAATGATGATTTTATGTATATCCTAGTCAATCTTAGACAAGGTACTAAATTGAAGATCTATCGAATACCAACAGTATTAAGAACGTCATGACAAGTGTCATTCCCTCTAACAACGACAAATGCTCTATCCTTAATATAAATCCTCCAAGCTTAAGGATTCACTTGACAGAACTATATTTATGCACTCCTGTCTCGAGTTACTTGGTCGGTTGCTCCTGATTATAAAGGAAAGAAATCAGCGAGCATTATAGTGAATGAGACATATCTTACACCACGTAAAGAAGAAGGATATTAATTTCTGCTCGTCACACTCCCGAGCGAAATGACCAAATCTACTTTAAATGTAGGAATTTACATTGGTCTAATCAAATTCCTTCTCCTTGCGCTTTTGTACCTCGTTATCAGTTTTCTCGGATGGTTTTAATTACCTGGATCTCAAATTTCGTTCACATACTTATGTTATTGGCTTAGCGCCAAGGAAATTCTTACTCGACTCCTCTGAATTAACATGATTCAAGTGTGGCCTACTCGCCTTTAGGTGCTCCTCATCGAGCTCACATTACGTATTTACGTCAACGAAAGTACGAATACTTTCGTCAAGTGTGAGATAGGATCTTACGGTTTCCTATGAATCAGGTAAGAACTGGATCACATCCAGTACCTAAATTCCATTAGAAATTTGCTCGTCCGTATTTCTTAACTCGGTGATCATACTCGACATTTGCCTCATTGTATGATCAGTCATTTTCTTTTGCATCCTCACATTAGGAGCCGAAGAGAGCAACACAATGCTCTTATGGGGCAAATCGAACCGACATGTCCATAGGATATGACTCGTAGAACGAGATTAAGTCCTCGTGCATGCCACTGATAAAGATTGTCCTAACTTGGCAATTCTTTTCTACCATGCACGATAGATCTCTTTATCTTGTATATTCTGAGACGCGGTGACCACCCTAGGGCCCATCATCTCGCCCACCCTAGGGTCCATCATTTCGTGCCTCAGATTCCGATTAGATTTTGCCTTTCAAGAATAAACTGAATCTACCGATGTGAAATCTCGTAAATCACATCATTTAGCTTACTTTCCTTGCAAAAATTTAATACGACAGTTCTCAACTTATTAAAAGAGACATTTGTGATTTGGAGATACTTATTATCACATTTTTGTACGCTCTACAAATCATCAAAACCAAAATCACTTGAGTACAGACCCCAAAGTAAGCGTATGAGTCAACGGATATCATACACCACAACTCGGAATCGCATCTTACCATTTGGACTTTGATTCGACACACAAAAACCCAAAAAAAGTCACATTTATGGATATAGGACCCCAAAGAAATTGAAAAAATTTAATTTTAAGCAACCTCACGCGTCGCCCGGGGCCCACACTCGCTGCCACGCGCCGGAGGTGCGCTCCACGCGCTGCCACGCGCCTCCACACGCTGGCAGCAGCCTGGCGCACGTGCCAGATGCGCGGCGCACCTCACACGCGCCTGGCACGGCTTGACTTACGCGCGTCCAGTTGCGGCGTGCGGCTCACGCGCCATCACGCGATGAGCCGTGTTGAGCCGGGTCAGACCGAGTCGGTCAACAGGCGGGTCGGGATCCGACCCGATCGTGTCGACTGGGGGTCGGTCCGGGTCAGGGTCTAACCCGAACCGTTGACTATCCTCTTCACGTACCTGTGTGGCGCGTGAACTACACGCACCTGTGTGGCGGGTGAACTACACGCGCCTGTTGGACGCTCCTTCGGGCGGCGCGTGCGTCTCATGCGCCCACGGGTCAGGGCTTTTCTTCTTCGTCCGACGTGTCATGTAACGGGTTTTTCGACCCGATTGCCGGAAAACTCGATTTCGACTGTTTTTTCTCGCATTTTTCGACTGGTAAAAATTAATGGACATTCTCCAAACATCCTACACTCGATTTTAGGAGGATTCATGCCCAAAAATGGTGGAACTCAACCACCCTAGTCACGGCCCTCCGTGGCCATTCGGAAATCCCGATTTTCGACTTCCAAAACTCACAATAAAAGTCATGAAATTGTAGATCTAGATGTAAGGAACACACTTATAACATTTTCATGCATCGATCCGCTCTCTAAAGTCATAAATCTAAGGTTTTCATGTCCGTACGGTTGCAAACTTCGACCAGAAGGTTCATGGCCTAAACATGCTCGGAAAATTAAACAAAAAACAGTTTTGTAATCTCTGGGTCATGGGTATTCCTACAGTGTTCTCGAATTCACGAAACTCATCCGTGATCCGGATCCCAAAATTTTAAACTCCAAAAAATAATTCTGAAAATCATTTAAATTAAATCTAACGATTTCTCTTATACCAATGTTAGATTTAATCACGCATGCGGAAGCGTAAAATAAATAGTTCGGAATTTTTCGAGAAAAATACCTCTATAGGACAGTTTCCAAAATCTACTGTGTCGCGATATCTCTCGAATAGATCGTACGGTCGGATGGTGATCACGCAATCGACCCACCACCGTAAATCCACAACACCTCAAGCCTCATGTTCGGTGAATCGTTTGACGATGAGAGATTTTCCTACGCGAAAATCTCTAACCCTCACAGTATTTCTCTCTCTAGAGAAGTGCAATCGTTAGCCTTCTTCCTCTCATGGTTACTGTTCACGCAGGAAGAAAGAAAACTTTTTTCTTGCCACATGGCTGATGTCCACTCCGGAAGGAAAGAGAGCATTTTGCTCACATTCATTCAAAAGAATAAAAGGCCATTAGGTTTAATTGAGGAGTTACCAAAATGCATGGTTAATTGGTAATTAATAATGGGAGTTACCCCATTATCTCACTCTTACCAAAATGCTCCACAATGGGTATAAATAACCAACATAACTCACACAAAAACAACACCACAAAACAATTGACTCATTGTTAAATCAATTTAGTGATTTAGCTAATCTGACTTGAGTTAACTGTCGACCCATTAATGGGTAAATTCTCCCAATGATTTTTTTTTTTTTTTATTTCTAATATTCAAACTCAAAATTTTGATTAAGAGAAATTGATACATTTCTACTAGACCAATAAAGTGTTGATCACCTCTAGAGATGATTACTAGGAAAGGCGCAAAATGGTTCATTACAAGAAGAAAAAACAAGTCAAAAGAAAAAAAAAAAAAAAGGGGTTATGAAAGTATGAAAGACCCATTTTGTAGAAATGAAAATAGCTTCTGAGCTATGTCTTATGGAACTTCAACACCCTAAGTTTGATGGAGTAGCTATGGTATTATGGAAGGGTGGACTAGGGCCCCATGTTTGGTCTTTATTTATACATCTGTACTATTAAGAGAGTACAGATTCTCACTATGAGCACCTCATGCAAAAGCGAACTTAGAAGGAATTTTCATTTAGACAAAACCAAATTGAGATTTTGCAATAATTTATAGGAAGGTGCAATAATTGCACTGCCCATGTTTGTTTCTATGAAAATAGTCTTGAAGATCCTTATTGGTATCTTTTCTTTTTGTATGGCCCACTTTAATTTAAATATAAATGATTCATTCAAAGTCTTATAAACAAAAGAATCTCTGTCTGTCTGTCTGTCTCTCTCTCTCTCTCTCTCTCTCTGCATATCCCTTGTGTGGCCAGGGTGGAGGTTGTACTCATTTTGTATTTCTTTTGTTGCCATAGAAATTTCAACAATTTGAATGCAAATTAAAGTGTTGGCCATTCAATTCCAAATTGGTAAAATATTTCTCCACATTTCATACTTGCACTCCAAGGAATGACTTTCTTACCGATAAGATTTGGTTTGAACAATTGTATGACCTTGACCCACTTTTGATCATAAAAGAAGGGTTTGATCAAGTATTTCTCCTCGGTTTTCATATAAACAAAATATTTGTGGATAGACCATGTTTGGTTGGGGCGGAGAGTGTAAGAATCACTCCTAATATTTCTCGTCCTTTAATGATGTTTGGCATGCGTAGTTTTACTTCCCTACGAGGTAAAGTAACACAAGGGGAAAGAAAATAAAAGGTTTAAAATAAAAATTTACTTTTAAAGATAAAATTAAAAAATATCATTAAATTTAAAGAAATAAAATTTAAAATAATTTAATATTTTTAGAAAGAAAAATTAATTTGCTTAGTTTTCCAGAGAGAAACTTAAAATCAATATATATAGAGAGAAAAAATATGAATTAAATTAATTTTTTAGAAAGAGAAAGTTAATATATTTAATTTTAAAAAGAGAAAATAAAAATTTGGTGTTTTAGAGAAAAAAAAAACTTAAAATAAATGTATTTGGAGAGAAAATATAAATTAAATAAATTTTTTTAGAAAGGAAAAATTAATGTGTTTAATTATAAGTAGAGAAAAGCTAATTTTACTTTTTCTGTAGATAGAGAAAAATTAAAATAAATGAGTTCGGATAAAGAAATTATGTGATAAATTAATTTTTAGAGAAAATTAATATATTCGGTTTTAACAAAAGAAAAATTAAATTTTATTCGAGAAAAAACTTGAAATCAATATATATCAGATACTAATTTTGTTCGATCAAATAAGAGGAAAGTGAAAATATTATGAAAGTAATATTTACTTCTTGAAACATTATGTTTTTTCCATTAAAATTTTATTCACCTATCGAGCATATCTTCAAAAGCAAACCTCATTTTAATTTCTATAACTCATAATATAATTGTTTTTAAAAAATAAAAAATAAAAATTAAAAATTAAAAGAATTTTGGGGACCTCAAGTTGGGGGAAGGCCTTTGAATTGGCCTTGCCTCCTTGCGCTACTGCCGTCCAATGATAAGGACCCGTTTCGGGCGCAGGCGCTAAAAATGAACGAAAAGGAGCAAATTTATTTATTTATTTATTATTATTATTACATAAGATCATGAAAAGTCACGTATCAAGATTATTCATTTGGATCTCAGCACCAGAACAAGTTGGGTGTCGCTCCAAAGGACAATAATTTTCCAATTTTTGGCAAGTCTCGGTGGTCATGATTGATTGATGAAGAAACGCTATAAATGTACTCCTCTCCACACTCGAGAAATGTACCAAAATAACTTACTTTTAAAAAAAAATTTTAAAAAAACTTAAAGGGGAAAAAATTTCCCCAAATAACTCATATTTGTCACGGGTTAAACCCGCGACCGTATTTGTCGCGGGTTGAACCCGCGACAAAGCTACGTGTTGCATCCCGGGAGGGCTCCGAGCGTGGCAGAGTTTTCACGTGTTTGAAACGCGGAAAGCTGAGCTTTCCGCGTTTCGAACACGCGGAAAGCCTGAGCATTCCGCGTTTTCCCAACGCGGAAAGCCTGGCCTTCCAGTCAGGCCGCGACACGTGGCATCCGCATTCTTCACTCGGCATCCGCATTCTTCACTCGGCTTCACTTCTTCTCCCATTTTTCATTCGAAGTCTCCGCTTTCCTCTCCTCCTCTCCTCCTCTCCTCTCCTCTCCTCTCATCTTCTCTCACGCCTCTCCTCTTCTGCAGACGAAGAACCCTAACAGAAGGGTCCTGAATTTTTCTGGATCTATCAATTTAGAGGAAAAAAAAGCTGCTGAAATTGCTGAAATTATTGGAGCATTCAAGATTAGATAATATTTTGTCAAAAAATTTCAAAGGTATAAAATTTTTCCTATCTCAATTTAAATTATTTTAGATGCATAATTTTATAATAATGTGTATTTGTGAATGCAATTGATATTTTAAATTCAGTAGATTTGTATGACATTTACTATTAATTTTTAATTAATGACGTTTTTAATTAGGTTTTAGTGAGATTAATTAATTTAATAAATATTAAATATGTAGTTAATATAAATTAATATGAAATAGTAATAGTTATATTAAACTAATAACTATTATAAAAATTATAGTTGAAATTATTTTAAATGACTATAATTATATTAAATGATTTTTGATTAAATTAAAAAATTTTAATATAAATGACTATAATAATACTTATAAAATAATACTTATAAATATTAATGTTGATGTTTAAAAAATTTACGTTAAAATATTTTAAATTGAACGATTATATTTAAAATTAAAATATATTAACGTGTAAATGGTACAATATATTAATATTTTTAGTTTAATATAAAAGTATTAGTAAAAATTAAAAATATGTATCAATTTTTTTAATAATTTAAAATTTTTATTTCAAAATTATTTAATAAATGATTTTAGTTAATATTTAGTAATTTAAATCAAAATATTAAAATTATTAAAATTAGTATTTGTATGAAATTGAAAATTTATTTTTATCATTCCATTATTAAAATTAGTATTATAAATATAAAGTGAGTTTAGGGTTTTAGATTAAATTTAAATATAATGAAGATTAAAATTTTGTTAGTAGTAAGTTAATATAATAATTTAGTAGTAATTATATTTTTATTGGTATTTTTAAATAAAAAATAGTAATAGTTATATTAAACTAATAATTATTATAAAATTTGTAGTTTAAATTATTTGAAATGACTATATTAATATAAAAATATTATACAATAAATTTAAAAATTTTAATATAAATGCCTATAATAATACTTAGAAAATATTATAAAATATATATTTACAAGTTAAAAATTACAATGAGGTAAATTAAATTGAAAATACTTTTAAATATTTTAAAAAATTATAAATTAATACTTTAAAAATACTTTCAAAATATTATAAAATATTATAAAATTTAAAATTTAAAATAAATGACTATATTTAAATATTTTTAAGTGGCCATATTGTAATTAATGACTATATTAATCTATATAAAATTTGTAAATTAAATTATTTGTAATGACTTTACTTATATTAAAATATTATAAAATAAAATAAAAATTTTTAATATAAATGATTATATTAATACATATAAAATATTATAAAATAAATATTTATAAATTATGAATTAAATTTAGAAATTAAATATTTGAAAATACTTTTTAAATATTTTAAAAGATTATAAATTAATACTTTAAAAATAGTATTAAATTTTATAAAATTTAAATTTTAAAATAAATGAATATATTTATTGTTTTAATAAATATAATATTTATTGTTTTATTAATTGATTTAATTTTAAATTGTTGAATTTTTTTGTATATTTGTTTCATATTTATAAAATGTATAATTTATTTTTTTTATATTTATAGAATAATGGCGGATATGGTAAGTCTGTTATGTTATAGCAATGGTGAAATTGTGACAGGAGACGATGGAGTCCGTTATGACCGTGGTCCAACAAAGTTGATTAGGGTACGGAGAAATTGTAATTTTACTGAGTTGCTGAAAGTAGTATGCAAGGGTGTTCGAATAAATCTGTTGAGACAACATGTAGAGATTTTTCATCGATTTCCCGTATCGTATATGGGAGCTGGTAATGTACGGTTTGAATTGGTTCCGATAAGTGATGAGGACAATGTTTTGAATTTGATGGAATTTGCAATAACTAGGGGAGTGGGTGGGACTATTGAGTTGTACATAAAATCATATGATGGTAGAGATTCGATAGTATAAGATTGTGATTACATGGAAGATTATCCGCATATCGAATCTCGAGTGGATGTTGCTTTTGCAGACGTAGATAATGATGTTGATGAGGAGGAAATGGCGGAAGAAGAGGCAGAAGAATATAATGAAGATGAAGAGGAATGTGATGAAATTGGCGATGGGAGTGGTGGCGGTGGTGCAAACCAGTTAATGGTCGGGCCTTCGTCAGTGTCTATAAACATTGGTGGTGGTAGGAGATATGGGGGCGGTGGAGTAGAGGAATCCATATCATTCATGACGATCGCACGGGGTGGTGATGGTTATGTGAGATTTGAGGAAGAACACAGATTGACATCTGATAGTTGGAGTTTCAGCGACGAATTGAAAATGGGTATGAGATTTGAGTCGAAAGAGCAGCTTATTCATGCTGTTAAAATGCATCATGTTGAACACCACTATCAATTTCGGGTTGGTAAATCAACCCCTGAACTTTGGACAGCAATTTGTATGCAAAGGGAAGAAGGTTGTAGATGGAGGTTGCGTGCTTGTAAAACACGGTTACTTGGTGCATTTGTGATTACAAAGGTCGAGGGACCCCACACATGTGTGAATGCTGGGTTGACGCAGGATCATAGGCAGTTGGATTCAAATTTGATGGCTAGGCATTTGCTTAATTATGTGAGGGAAGATCCCAGCGTGAAAGTTTCTTTTCTTCGAACTGTTATGACCGAGAGAACGACATATGCAGTTTCTTGTAGAAGGGTTTGGGCAGCAAAGAGAAGAGCTATAGAGATGGTTTACCGGGATTGGGATGAATCTTACAAACAACTACCTCAGTTGTTAAATGCAATAGTGGAAAAAAATCCGGGGACACAGGTAAATTGGAAGTTGGGTCCACCTAATGCCAGAGGGGAACAGGTTTTTGAAGCTTTATTTTGGGCATTCGGTCCGAGTATCTTGGCTTTTAAGAGTTGTAGACCATTGATAAGTATAGATGGGACTCACCTTTATGGGAAATATAATCACAAATTGTTGATTGCATGCAGTATGGATGGAGCGAATCATATTGTCCCGTTGGCATTCGGATTGGTAGATGGAGAGTCACTCGCTTCTTGGTCATGGTTTTTGCGATGTGTGCGAGAGTCAGTTGTTCGAGATAGGGAAGGTCCCATTTGTTTAATTTCAGATCGACATGAAGGGATAAGGGCAACAGTTGTACGTCCAGAGTTCGGGTGGTCACCTCCCAATGCTGTGTGGCGATTTTGTATTCGCCATGTCGCTAGTAACTTTAACACGCACCACAAAAGTCAAGCTTGTAAAAGAGTTGCTACGATTGCCGCGTTGCAACCACAGCGGAGGAAATTTGATTTATATATGACGAAGATGAAGGAGATTAAAGAAGACGCTCCTGATTATTTTGCAACTATTTCTCTGGAACAATGGACTCTTTCTCATGATGGTGGTGTTCGTTTTGGATATATGACCACAAATATTAGTGAAAGTTTTAATGCCGTGTTAAAGGGGGCAAGAAATCTGCCGGTTTCTTCTTTGGTACTTAAAACTTTTTATAATTCCGTTAACTATTTTCAGACTCGTTCGGGAGAGGCGAATGCGGGAATTGGAAGAGGAGAGCGGTACACTAAATATGCGTTCGCCATGTTAGGCAGATGGATGAATACGGCTAACCTTCATACCGTCGTTTCTTTCAGTAGGGAGCATGGGATATTCGAGGTCGAAACTGGGAATAGACAGACACGGTATGGGTACAAGGGAGGCAATAAACACATTGTCAATGTACGGGAAGAGCATTGCACGTGCGGGAAATGGCAAACTTATAAAATTCCTTACTCTCATGCAATTGCTGCATTAACACGGACGATGATTGATGTGCATATGATCGTCGGAAAATGGTATACATGGGAACATCAACTTAAGGTTTATGAGCGTAATTTTTTCCCCATTGGAGACCACTCGGCATGGCCCATTGATTCCTACCCTACAATAATTTCCGATATATCCCTGAGACGTCAGAAAGGAAGACCTAAATCATCTCGATATCACAATGAGATGGATCTTCGAGAATCATCGACACGGACATTATGCGGTAGTTGTAGTGCTGAGGGTCATAATAGGAGGAGATGTTCGAGACGAATGAGGTGCGGACTTTGTGGTCGAGAGGGTCACGATCGAAGACATTGTCCAACAACAAATTAATGAGATTTTCTTGTATTTGTATGATTTTCTAATTATTGTACTTCTTAATGTATACTATATTTTGAAAATTTAAATATGTTGCTGTATTTTTTTTATTATGCAATATATAACATATTTGTGTGAATATCAGATTTTCTTTTTGTGCATTGAATAATGTGGTTATATATTATTAATTTTATTTGTACATTTATATATTTATGCTAATTATTATACTTTTTTAAAATTTCAGATGGATCCCGGACCTACTGATCCGAGCCTTCTACGCTTGCAGCAAGGACACCGCTCTACTAGAGTTTGGGAGGGAGATGATACTGATTGGCTTGTCTGCCGTAGACGTGAGGCAGTATTACGACGTTTTGGGCATGACTATATTGACGATAGAGTAGTTCCTCTCCTACAGGCGTCGGGCTTTTTGGGGGTCGCTCGACTTCGTTTTATACAGTTGGATTGGCATCTCATCACGGCTCTAGTGGAGAGATGGAGGCAGGAGACACACACATTTCATATGCGCCACGGTGAGCTTACAGTTACGTTACAAGATGTAGAAGTTATTTTAGGTTTACCTTTAGATGGGATACCCGTTGTCGCTAGGACAACGGGTTTCTCGTGGATTGGGCTGTGTCAGAGATTATTAGGTGTTATCCCTCCTCGCTCGGCTTTTAAGGGTCATTCATTGAGTATGCCATGGTTGTCAGATTTCATAGGTCACTTGCCCCACGATGCAGATTATGATCATATTTTGCGATGGACACGAGGGTATATATTACTATTGATAGAGGGTGTTTTATTTTCTGATAAGAGTGGTTATTATGTACATTTACAGTATTTATTAGTATTAGAAGATTTAGATTACTCTAGTCGTCGTAGTTGAGGTTCTGCGTGCTTAGCTTACTTGTACAGACAGCTTTGTATAGCATCGCACGCAGATTCGCATGAGATTTGTGGGGCTCTGATTCTTTTACAGATTTGGGCATGGGAGAGATTTTCATGTATTGCTCCTATTAAGCGATCTATATATGTCGAGGGGGATGGCCCATTGGCTTTGCGGTGGAAGACGGAATTTGATATCACTTCCCTTTCTACACACGTCGTGACAGTGTATAGGGAGGCATTAGATAGATTGACGAGCGATGATATCGTGTGGCAGCCTTACACTGAGGACGTGTTATCTTCCCTCCCCGATTATTGTCATGAGGGTAGGGATATTTGGCTGGCTCGGGTACCGCTTATCTGTTTCTCTATTGTAGAGTGGTACTTTCCAGATCGAGTGATCCGTCAGTATGGAGGAATTCAGGTCATTCCGGATCACTGCGATACTGAGAATCGATTGCACGATATTAGCTTGCGTGGTTCACAAGAGATAGATTGGTCAGTCGAGCATGCCCGTTACATTGAGATTTGGAATCACCGACGGGATTATGTAGTCCCTATTGACACGTCAGTTGGACCCACTGTCCATAATTCTTACACCGCATAGTACCGCACCATCTCTCGTATATTTATTAGTCGGCATGGCGCTTGTTTGGGATATGTGGTAAGTGTGTAATTTAAATTTTTTTTATTTTTTTTTAATTTCATTTTTTATTTTCTAACTAACGTGTATCGAGATCTTTATAGCGTGATTCACTACATCAGATTCGAGAAGACTCTGAGGATGTTCATATCCGTGGAATAGCGGATACAGCCATATCAGCTTTGAATGATGACATGGCATATCTCCTGAGACCTAGACATCCTAGAGGTCGTGCTGAGAGAGGTGACGAGGAGCATCGACCTCGACGGAGCCGAGCGCGACAACGTCCGAGGGCATCTACTCATGATGCGTCACCATTTCCATCTCAGCATCCAGAGGACGTTGCAGGACCTTCGAATACATTTGAGGACTCCTCTTCTTTCTACACACCAGTGTTTGAGTTCCCTCATTTCTCTACTCCTGACGCCCCACAGAGGGGCATTCGTATAGTTGAGGGACAGACACAGTTTCAGAGAAATGATGCACACACGATGTACCATGTTTCTCCTCCTCGTTTTAGTGACGTAGGACCCTCACAGATCACACAATTACATGATATGGGTTTATCGTCCCAAGACGACACTACATATATCAGGACAGATTTAGATGTTAGACGTTATGATACAAGAAGGCGACGACAACGTTAGTTATATATTATGTATTTTGTATCCTATATTATATTAATAATAATTCGATTCATTTATATATGTTCATTTCTCGGATTTTATTTGTTTCGTTTCTCCTTTTTGTTTTATTTATAAGAAATTAGTTTTTTTTTTTCAAATTGTTATTTTACTTTAACTGTTTAGATAATACACATATATCATAGTTTTTTTTTTCATTTTCTATTTTAAAACTCTATTGATTTTGATTATTTATGCAATATGATATTATTTTTATATTAAATTAATCAAAAATGAAAAATAATATATTAAAATATAATGAATCTTAACATATAATTTTTAGATACTAATACTAATATTTTGTAATGTTACAATTTTTTTCAATTATGAGAATTTTTTGTCACTATTTTCTAATTTTTAAAAATTTTTAGAATTATTTTTAAATTTTATAATTTTTCATAAAATTATAAAGACAAACTAACCTGATTTATTTTAATTATTATAATACATAATTTTGGATCGTCTAAATTAGATATAATTACAAAAATCGAAATTAAATATAATTACAAAAATCGAATTAAAATAATTAGGGGGTAATACAATTGAGAGATTAAAACAATTTGGAGGGGGAATGACGTGCGTTTTTTGGAGGGAATGACGTGCGTTTTTGGGAGGGAATGGGGTTGGGGTAATGGCGTGTGTTTTTGGGCGGGATAGGCATTTCCGCGTTTGGAAAAAGAAGAATAGGGTTTCCGCGTTTGCAAAACGCGGAATAGGGTTTGCGGAATACGGTTTCCGCGTTTTGCAAACGCGGAATAGGGTTTCCGCGTTTGGAAGACGCGGAATAGGGTTTCCGCGTTTCCAAGACGCGGAATAGGTTTCCGCGTTTCCAAGACGCGGAAACCTCCCCAGCCAACACGTGGCTTTGTCGCGGGTTGAACCCGCGATAAATACGGTCGCGGGTCAACCCGCGACAAATACGGGTTATTTAGGGAAATATTTTCCCCCTCAGGTTTTTTTAAAATTTTTTTTTTAAAAATGGGTCATTTTAGTACATTGCTCCTCCACACTCACACTCACACCATACCCTTTCCTCTCTCTCTCTCTCTCTCTTCAAAACTCCCGGTGACCACAATCCCCGAAGAAAAAATAACATGGAGAATACATCAGACAATTGGAGATTCAAAGGGAACAAAGAACTGAACAGTGCATCAGCAATAACAGTGAGGGGTGTTCTGAATGCATTGGTGTCGAATTTGAATGCGTCTGATGAGAGAGCAGTAATTCCTCTGGGCCATGGTGATCCCTCTGCTTTCCCTTGCTTTAGAACCACTACGGTTGCCGATGATGCTATTTGTGATTCTGTTCGATCCGCTAAGTTCAACAGTTACAGTCCTACTGTTGGTATTCTTCCTGCTCGAAGGTCGTTTTCATTCATTTTTACATTGTTTTTCTTCTGGGTGTTCTGCTTGTGGTCACATAATTGATGGGTTGCCTCTCTCTCTCTCTCTCTAACTTGGCATCTTCTTGGTGTCTCTTTTGTTTGGGTATCCTTTTTTATTTTTCTTCCACTAAATTTATAGGTTCAATTCCTATTTCAGTTTTTACTTTAATTTATTTTTGATCTAGTTAGAAATTCGACATAATTTTGATAATTTTGAGGAATCAACATACTGGTCGTGCTTGTCTTCTTCATCATGCTTGATTAATTTCTCTATTAGAGAATTAGTATTGTAACTAATCTAGGACAAGTAATAGTGTGCTTGTTGTTTCCTTAATTGGTTGTTAATTAATTTGTTTTTAATAATGGTGGAAACATGGCACTACATTGAAATTTTCGGTACCATGTAAATCTGCATCAGAGTTTGTGAGCCATCTCCAAAGAGTTTTGACTCCTCTAACCTTGAAGATTAATAAAACTCCTAACCACTCAGCCTAACTAGTGATATTAGCCATAATTGGATGATTGTGTGTCCTTTTTGTTTTCTTCTTTTTGTTGACTATATCTCTTTCTTTCCCTTGTTTCTCTCTCATAATCTCATTGTTTGATTTAATGGTGCTCTGGTCATACTTTCGTGGCACACCATCTCAGTACCTATTACTAACAAATTAGACTAATCTCTAGTTGTTTCAAAACCTCTTCATTGACAACTAAGGCCTCATCTTGCCAGAGGGAATGTTTATTAAATTGAGTTTCATTGGTCTTTGGCAGTTTGCCTCTCTTCCTCTATGTGGTTTTCTCCTGCCCTTGCATGTATTTTTCCTTTTGCAAAAAGAAAGAAAAAAGGAGATTTATTGGACTTATATAGTTGATTTATGACAATTATTAACTTGGTAATTGTGCTTTCATGATGCCATCTTAGTTTCCTTGGATGAAAGTGTATCTGCTAGCGTATGTGTGACATAATTGTTTTTTGGAAACTAGGACTTAGTCTTGGATGTGCTGCAATGTAGATTTGGATTTAAGTGCCAACTATTCTAATGTAAAATGTATGCCCTTTATGTATGATTCTGTTTGGAAGTCATAAGTGTTTAGCTAGCATGAAATTTTACAACAGGAGTGAATGTGAATCTTGTGTTCTTTATGTAGCATCAAAAGTAATGTAGCTGGGCCTGCCATGTTTTAAGGAATTATTTTTGCATTTGATTTTATCATTGCTAGACTGGGATGAGAATGAGTTAGATACCAGGTGCAGTTCAGATAACAGGATTGCTGAGCTTCAAATAAGGAATGCCAGATTGTAATGTATGTGCTATAATTGGTATGGTCATTAGATGATTTTGTGTCCCTGTAATTCAAAGTGGTTGATTGGAATTAAAGTTGGAACAAGATAAATTGGTCTTAGTGTGCTTGATGGTTTTTGTTGGAGACATTCTCTTAACAATCTTGTTCTTCATTTCATGCTAACGAGGTCAGGGTAGCTCTGAAACACATAAATGCAAAAAAAGTTATTTGTTGCATTTGCATTAATCATCACATAAACCTATTTTATTGCTGCATGTCCATGAGAGGTTAATGTGAAGTATGAGTTAGGCATTACACGCTTTTATCTGACACATAGTTTCCAGATGGAAGAAAATCCTCTGAGGAGTAGTATAGTAAAAGCTGAAGACTGATCTTATGTGTTCCTTTATCATTGTAAATTCACTTTTATCTTGATAGTTTCTTAATTGAGATGTTATTCATGGCATAGCTGCGAAGTCAATAGTAATACTGAGGCTGAATTTTAAGCGATCGATTCTGTTGATGTTATGTTTATACTCCATTTGGATTAATTTTACAGAATTGGGTTGTTATACATATCTGTGTGCAGGGCTGTTGCAGATTACCTCTCTCAGGATCTTCCTTATAAATTATCACCAGATGATGTTTATCTGACACTTGGCTGCACACAAGCCATAGAAGTCATACTAACTGTTCTATCTAGTCCTGGTGCCAATATCTTGCTTCCTAGGCCAGGTTTTCCATACTATGAAGCTCGGGCAGCTTTCTGCAATCTTGAAGTTCGTCACTTTGATCTTCTTCCAGAGAAAGGATGGGAGGTCAATTTTGATTCTGTCGAAGCTCTTGCTGATAGAAATACTGTTGCAATGGTTATCATTAATCCTGGCAATCCTTGTGGGAGTGTGTACAGTTATGAGCACTTGGAGAAGGTGGGTGTTATTTCTCCCTCCAGTGTCAGTGCTCTGCTTGTCTCTTCTTCCATAAATATGCCTTTTGTCGTGTCCCAGTCTTAGTGTATTTACATATTTTGATGAAGGCGATAATTTGGCTTGGTTTAGTTATTGGTTTCCAGAGAATTCTCAACCCCTTGAAAATGTTACTTTGAAGAACAAGTCCATTTATTTGGTGGAATTATAAGTTACAAGCGGTCATGGAAGATCTTTCAACACTGTTGAATGTTGCCGGAATTTGGTTTTGATGGTTCTTAATATGGTTGTTAATGCTTTTGTTGACTTTATAGGTTGCAAAGATGGCCAAAAAGCTTGGTATCTTCGTAATTGCAGATGAAGTTTATGACCATCTGGCATTTGGAAGCAAGCCTTTTGTGCCAATGGGAGTGTTTGGGTCAAGTGTGCCGGTTGTTACTTTAGGATCTATATCAAAGAGATGGATAGTTCCTGGCTGGAGACTTGGATGGCTAGTGACAAATGATCCAAATGGTATCCTTAGAAAATCTGGGGTATGGACTCTCCTTTTCTTTTTTAAATGTCAACCAGCATAGTAGTACTATTTTATATTTATTGTTTAAAATACATGAGGACGGAACACTTTCTTTACCTTAGCAAAGAGCTCAACAATTGAACTCGCGAATGTACATTTTTTCTGAGTTTCTTGATTAGGTGACCATGATCAATGGCTGTGCTCCATAAAATGAAGTTGGACATTTCATAATGGAAGTTGTGCTGGACAATTTGTCAGATAAAAAACTTATATGATTTTTTAACTATTTAACTATCTTATATTTTCTGGATACTTGAGAGATATCTCATTATGATTATTGTCAATTCCAATTTTGGTGGCTTTTATTACATTTAGCTGATAAGCATGTTTGTATATGTACAAATTAGTTGCTATGTAATTTCTTGGAAAAATTATGCTAGGACTATATCAAATCAGTTGCTTTCAGTCCTATTTTCTGAAAACTATGTTTGTGTCTCGCCCATGCCTCTATAGAAATATATAGTCTTTTGGGAGTTTGTTTACAATTTGATCATGGGACCAAACTAACCTACTCCTCATATGACTGTAAAGCCACTCCATTTAGTTTTATATTTTTCCTGTGATATGCTATCATGCCCCGACCCTTGGATTGAGTACGTGACAACCACCGCGTTATCCCGAAAAGCGGGTGAGCCTAACCTGCAAACCAAGGTATCACAAGGCATCATCTATATCCATCCATTTTCCAAAATAATCCAATAATTCTAAACAAGCCAACATGTTTTCAAACACTCAAATAAAGGACGAACTTGATCCATCCCTGTTCAAAGCATGCATGAATAGGACCAACCCGACCATTCCAATCAAATCCACATAATATAAAACAAATCCGTACTCAAGGGATCTATATCAAATTCCACAAACCACAATTTTCAAAAATTTTCAAAGAAATAAAAATAAGATTCTCATTTTATATATATAAACTATAGTCAAATCCCAAATCAAATAGATATATTATAAAATATGTTTGCGAAATAGTTACAAATTTTGCCTCCAGTTGGGTCTACTAATACTTCAAACCAAAGGATGACTAGTACCTGAAAGAATCCAACATTATATGCTTTTTCGAATCTGGTACTAGGCAACCACATGTCAACTAGGCTTTCTTTGTAAAAATGAAAATAGGAGGGGGGTTTATAAATAATATTTAGTGAGTGGAGTGACAAGTTATGACAATAAATGAGTGATAATTGTGGACATGTCAAATAGAATTACTAATCAATGTCATTATATTCATAAATTCTATAGTTTCATACCAAATATCAAGTTCAAGTGAATTTAAATAAATTATGAAAAACAAAATTAATGCTTCCGACTTTCATTCATATCTGTTCCAAAATTCATGGGGTTGTCAAAATTATAGCTCTTGACAATAGTCTACCGCGACCAAGGACAAAACCACCAAGGTTTTCCATGTTTTTCCAACTCACAAATACCCCAACCTTAGCGTTGGCTCGAATGACAAATGAAGGGGATGAGAGAAAGTGGGATGAGAGAAAGGTGAACGAGGGAGAGAGAGAATATAAAAAAAATAAAAAATAAACGGGCGTGAATGTTTGACTTTTTTTTTTTCTCTGTCTTTTTCGGTTTTACATACGCTCAATGACAAATGAAGCAACTGGTAATGTAATTGAATAAAAATGATAGGATATATTTACATCGAACTGTTTGAATAGTTGAGTTGCAAACTCTATCACACCGTATATCCAAGCAACCTTCTCTTGAGCCCCATCAAACTGTGCCGGGCTGATTAATTGTTAGTATTTAAGATTTTGTGTTGATGTTATCTCTTCTAGAGTGTAAATTTATTTCATAAGTCACAAATGATGATCTTTTTGGAGTTTTTACATTATGATATTAATTTTGTATTTACTCCATTTCAGATTGTTGACTGCATTATTGGTTTTCTCAATGTATCAGCTGACCCTGTAACCTTCATCCAGGTTTGTTTCTAGTGCCTGATATAGTGCCATTTGAGATTGTGCAAATGGCTTTACTGTTTGTACCTTTGAATCTTGGTATAAAAAGTAAAGAAACGTTAGCCGAGAGAACTTTCCTGTTCCATTGAGATCAATATAGTGAAACCATTCACTTTGGGTGACCATGGGCCTGATTGAGTTGTCCAGGAAGAACCCGCAAAAGGAATAGTAGGGGCCTAGTTCTATATCAGACTACTTTCTTGAGCCGAGGCAGGCACTAGTGCAGCAAATAGCCCATGATATTTACTATTTAATAAAGTTCCTCTCTCTCTCTCTCTCTCTCTCTCTCTCTCCGGCTTACGGTGAGAGAAATGAAACAATATATACACATACATATATACATGTTAATGTTTTATTAGAAAAAATTAAAATGTGAAAATGGGGCTTATAGGTATGTTATTTAGATTCCCAACCTCCCACACAAAACAAAAGGCTGTCCTTCCGAGCACCATCCCTTGTGCAGGGCTTGCCACCCTTGGCGAAACAGCCATCTCATATTGGCCACAGTATGTCAAAAAATTGGCCTTGCCACCCCTTGAAGTTAAATTGACTTACTGCCACGTTGCTTATAGCAAAAGTACATCACTTTGACTTGGATCTTAAACTGGAGTTATCCTCAATTTGTTTAATGTGAATATCATGGTAAACAACTCGAATTTAATCGAGTTGAAGAACAAGTTCTCTTCCCTAGTTCTACCTTCCCTCTTTTGTGCGTGTGGGGGTTTGAGTTAGAGCCTACCACCCTTCGGGTGGAGGCATCATGTGGATTGTCCAATTATTTGTGTAATAATGTGCAAATATCTTGTGTCCCTAAATAAATTATCCCTCTAGAAATTACCTTACTTTTCATATTTAAATACAATATCTCTTTTATTTGAAGTATCTAATCATATTTTTTCACAATGAATTATGTTGAAATAATATTCTCCAACATGTGAGTTGCAATGATTGGCATGTATCATGCCAATCAAAGGAGGTACATTGGTATTAGTTGTGAAAATTTCTGGCTACATCTAATTTCTCTGATGTTTCGATTATTTTGCCCTCTCTAGAAGTGGGTTTCACTCTACTGCATGGTCATCATAACCAACTCAAAACCTTTCATGCTGGAAAATAAGTATCTTCTTGATGTTTTCTTGATTATCGTTTTGTTAGTATATAAACAATGTGCTTTCTAAACAGGGGGCACTTCCTCAAATTCTTGAGAAAACAAAGGAGGATTTCTTTTCAAAGATAAAAACTATACTGAGGCAAGCTGCTGACATCTGTTACGAGAAGATTAAGGAAATTCCTTGCATCGAGTGCCCACAAAAACCAGAAGGATCCATGTTTGTTATGGTGAAAAATCCACTGCAATATATAGTATGTGCCCCAATACTTATATATTTGTTCTTTGTATTCTAATATGAATGACCGCTTCCAGGTCAAGCTAGACACATCGCTTCTTGAAGGCATTGACAATGATATGGACTTCTGCGTTAAGCTTGCGTATGAAGAATCCGTCATTGTCTTACCCGGTAAGAAATTTTGCTTGAAGTTATGGAATTTTATGGATTTGATGCACAGTATGACAAAATCACCTGCCCTTGCTTATTAACATTCTTAAGGGGACAAGCATGGAATTATCGCCCATGCTTGCATGGAAACACTCGCCCATGCCTCAATGGAAGTTTTTGTTGATCTGGTTGTATAAATAGGAATTTTCACATTGATATTGGTATGTGATGAGTAATTTTTTCTTCATTTTCCTTTCAGGGATTTGTGTGGGGCTGAGGAATTGGCTTCGCATAACTTTTGCCATTGAGCCAGCATCTCTTGAAGATGGCCTTAGGAGAATCAAGTCATTCTACGAAAGGCATAGCAAGAAGCACTAAGATACTCTCCTTATTTCAAAACTGCAAGATGAAGTGGTGATGATAAGTTACATCTCAGTTATGTCTCCGTTTTCTCTTTCCGCTCTGGTTCAAGAATCCCTTGAACCTATTGTAGGAATAATGTCATTCATGTCATAAGATCAGGAGGTGTTGATCTGTGCTTGATCCCTAAGTTACATCTTGGTTATAAGTCTCCATTCTCTTGAACCTTTGGGAGGAATGATGTCATTCATATCATAAGATCAGGCCAACTTGTGTGATCAACAAATCCATGTTGGATCTCTAGCTCTGATTTATTATTGTAGAAGGAATTCCCTTTCCATGAACATTAATCTTTCTAGAAAGAAAACTTTATTATGTAATATAGGCTGGTAAATAATTTGCAATCTGTGGTGTTTCAGTCAGTGTAGCAATAAATCCATTGAGCTTACAGCCTGTAAACGAGTGTGGCTGCACCATTTTTGTACTTTGATTCTGTCTGTATCATGCATCAACTCACCGGAAGTGCCATCTGCTGGAGATGATCTCCATATACACAAAAGATGAGGCCAATGCCTCTGTGTTATTTGCTTAAGCTAATACAAAAATTAAATGAGGATACTTGAATTACAATCGAAGTCTTAAGCTTCTCAAAGTATATCATAGTGGGAAAAGATTTTGTTACAAAACATTAGCCACACAATCTAGAGGAAAAAATTAACAAAATTCCCTTTTTAACAAATGTGGCTCGACAAAATAATCTCATTTTACAGAACATTAGCCACACAATCTCATTTGAACAAAAATCGGCAAACGTACTAATCTTTGACTATACACGGTGACTGTTGGGATCGGCCGGTATGTTATATTAAAACCAAACCGAATGAAAAATAACAATTTAAAACATAATATTGCAATCAATATATATATATATATATATATAAACTTGCATATTTTTAAAAGAAATTTTCAATTCGTTTACCCAGATTTTTCTAATGAATTTGAATGGCATCAACTCTACAAGAAATTTTTCATAGCAAGTTTCTCAAAACTGTCAGGTTTTGACTAACGTTTGAAAGCAAGTTTGTTTTACTATTTCATAATAAATAGTAAGAATCCAGGTGGTGTCTCAGGGTGTTGGTGGAACTATTATGAAAATTTTGATCTTTGAAAAAAATTATAAAATAATATATTCACCTTCTTTAGATTGTTTTCATTAACGATATCTCATAAAGTGATGTGGTAAAATTTAGTGAAAAACATCATTCTTAAATCGACAAAATAATGTGATTCTACCAATCGTTGGTAACAAGCATTACACAACTGTTGTCCCCTGACGGTAGCCGACAAAGATACTAACTTTTCAAAATTTGTTTATCAGTACTATAAATGAGTAACAAATGCTCTTGTTCTGCAAATCTCTAATGTTTGTGAATTAAGCGAATTTTTGTAGAAGTGACAATAATCAACAAACTTACAAATTATAGTGATAGGTTAAATAGAAATGTGATAAAAATCTAGTGAACAAAAACAACCTCACGATTCTAAAAGAAATGCAATGCCTAAAAATGGCTTAATGTAGGAGAGGAGAGAATTTTATAAAATGCATTATTTTTTATCATAGTAGGTGGCCAAAAGAGGCATGACTCACTAAGAAGTTATTGTATTTGTCTAATACTTGTGCACATTGCCGCATGGATTTGCCTCTTGGTTACCCCCCCTCATCATTATATACCACCAAAAAATGCTTCAAACCTTCATGACCAAACTCTATACAGAACAAACACTGATAATTAGCGAAGGGGGAGAGAGAGGAAAAATACACTTACAAGGATTCAGCTCTTTATGAACAACTTATTTCTACAACTCTTCCAATCTCCAGGCTATGGAGGAGTAGGAAACCAACACACAAACCTAGTTAATGAGGAAGTGAGGACACCGGATTTTGGGAATGCTAACTCACATTCAATTTACAACATCCTAATAGCTTGAGTGTCATGATAAAAGTTATTAGTCTTCTTATTTTGTACCTCTTCATTATTCGGTCTCCAAATTTCCGTATAAACTACTACCAACCCAAAACCCATATACGAGCTGTAAAATTTCAACGAGTCCACCAAAAGCACAAGAGTCAAATGTGGAGTCTTTCGAAGGGGTCAAAAATTATGCAACTAAGAAAGACCAATACCATAGTTGGTCTAGCAATGCCCTCTTCTCGATTAGATCTAGCAAGCGATACAGTAGGTTTATCCTTATACTTTCTCTTAAAGGAATAAGAATGAGAGAGTGAGTATAAAATATTCAGTTACTGAATTGCAATGACATGTTAAACCTAAATGAGGGGTGATCGTGGTTGTGCTAAATAAGTATGTCAAATATATTCAAATGCAATACTAAAAGTTATTGCACAAAATAAATTATAACAAATTTCCTATGACTCATATATTCCCCTTTTCAACCGATTTTATTTTCCTTTCAAATTTCCTGGGTTTATCGAAATCATATTTCTATCGACGGCTGTTGGTAGAATCCATCTAGAGATTTTTTCATAATTTTCATAAATATTCCCTATCCTTGTCGTTGGCCCAAAATTCCGTACGGTGCCACCGTCTTATCGTGGGAACAATTTGAGAAGACTCTCCATCTCACCTACCACCAAACCCAGTTTTATATCAACCTTAGCTATCCAGCCCCAATAGCCTCAAAAGACTTGAACTATAGTCATTTATTTTTTTCATACACTATATAACAAAATCCATTTCATAATTTAGTATCATAACCATTCACAATGAAATGAAATTTCACAATTTACAATCATAATTTAATTGTAACATGATATAAATAGTTAAAAAAAAAAATCAAGAATAGAGTCATAAATTGATCAAATCATTTGAATTCAACACTCCATGATCACAAACATTTTATAAATCTCACTACTAGAAAACAGACTTTCAGCGATGGAGAAATTCGTCGCTGAAAGTCCCTTTTCTGTCGCTAAAGGTATCAGTAACGGATTTTTTCTGTCTCTAAATCCGTCGCAAAAAGTGACTCCGTTAATTTTTAGCGATCGATTTTTTTTCTGTCGCAAATATTAGCGTCAGATTAGCGACGGAAAAAAAATCCGTCCCTAAAACCGAAAAAAAAAAATAAAACAGCGACGGACAGGGATTCGTCGCTAATTTGAGTTATGAAAAAAAAGAACACAAACCGTCTATGGCGTTGAGACTTGAACCCGCACGCTAATGTTGGTGTGAGAACACTCTTGCCACTGAACCAAACAAGTCATCTACTTATATATATATATTTTTTTACTTATTATTTTTATTTCTTATTTCTTAATAATATTAGAATAATATAAAATTATAATTTATTATAAAATAATAAAATAATTTTATTATTACTTAAAATAAAAGAATAAAAAATTTTAAAAAATAAAATAATATTATTCTTTGCAAAATAAAATAAAAATAATAAGAATTATTAAATAAAATTTAAAAATTAAAAATAATTTATTATAAAATAATAAAATAATTTTATTCTTACTTAAAATAAAAAATAAAAAATAAAAAATTTGCAAAAAAAAAATAATAAGAATTATTAAATAAATAAAAAAAAATCCGTCGCTAATCCGTCACTAATTTCCGTCGGTAATCCGTTGCTAATTCGTCGTTAATCCATCTCTAAAAACTGTAAACATATTTTTTTAATTTTTTTAATTTTTTTTCCTTCACCAATTCACCAACCGAAATTAGTGGAGGAAAAATTCTGTCACTAAAAATTCTGTCGGTAATCCGTCGCTATAAATTTTATAATATTTAAAAATTTTTTTTTGTAAGGGTTTAGCGACGGAAATATATCCGTCGCTAATCTGTGACTAATTGCTCGGTAAAAAATTCAACTTTAATCCATCGCAAATCCGTCACTATTACCGACAGATATTTTGCCGTCACCGAAACCGTATTTTCTGGTAGTATCTATTTCAAAATTTATTTTAAAATTTATTTTAAAATTTGTTTCACAAATCATAAATTAAAAACATTTTTATCATTCATACTCAATACAACCGTTTACTTACAGTTTTAAAGAGGGTAGTCACTCCCACTTTCTTCTACAGTAAGATTCTTGGCTTGGTCAGTCTTATCCAATCCCTAAAGTACATCATCAATTAACAAAAAATTATCAATATTTATGATTCCACGTCAATCCATGGCTCTAATATTCAAAACCCAACTTTCCTCTCTTCTACTGTGACTCAAAATTCTCAAAATTTATTTAATCAAATATCAATATAAAACTTCAAAGTCATAAGAGGGGAAAGTAAACCCAAGTTAAAAATATGAAAATTACCTAAATTTTATCACAAATTTCGTCTCAAGGCAAGCCACCATCAAACTCTAGTTTTTTTATTTTTTTATTTTTTTATTTCTCATTAGATCAAACTTTCTAGAGATTGAGTTATGAGTTTTGAAGTCTTTTGAGTGTGAGTTTTGTAATATTTTGATTGATCTTGGATGGAAGCAAAGAGAGAGGGAGAGAGGGTATGTGAGCCGAGAAGGAGAAGGGAGAGAGAAGAGATGAAGTTTGGACCTCGTGAGTTCTAGAGTCTTTTTCTCGTTTTTATCTACAAATCCATTTTTAATATTTGTTTGATAGTTCTTTTATATTTCTATATTGCACAAAACACCCAATGCCTCCTTTTGGATTATTGGGAAGAGTAATCCAATGAATTTAAGTATTCTGAGTTTTGTTTGTTGAAAAAATTGTGTTCGGTGGTGATGAGTAGGGGAAGTTGAAATGAAAAGTACAAATTTATAGAAAATAAATTAGAAATATTAAAAATTTGGAATATTAAAAACTATGGATATAATATAAATTGGATATATCATAATTGGGTTGTTTAAGTGACATGGTGATTACAAATCCTTTTGAAGGTTCAAATCCACTTAGCAACATGTGTCGAGAAGAAAATGTCTAAGGCAAGTGGCAAGTGCTCTTTAACGTACCAAGGAGCCATCACCAAGGAGAAGAGAAAAAGAAAATATTGTATTCGGTCGACATACAACTCTCGTATACCGAGAGGTGAAATATCCAACATACGCCGACACAAGGGTGTTTGTGTTCGACACTAGTGTATTTGTGTTGGACACTAGGGTATTTGTGTTGAACACAGGGTGTTTATGTCGACACAAATAGGACTGTGTTGACATAGAGGTGTTTGTATTAACACAATTAAGGTTGTGTCAACATAATTCTACTGACCACGAAGACTTCAGAGTCCGTGATGATGGACTTGTAGTATTCAGAGACAGAGTGTGTGTCCCGGCCGATAGTGATATTCGGTATGCTATCCTTGAGGAAGTACATTCTTTTACATATGCTATGCATCCCGGGGGTACGAAGATGTACCGGGCCATCAGGGGTAGCTATTGGTGGTCAGGCATGAAGAGGGATATAGTAGAGTCTGTGGCACGATACTTGGTGTGCCAGCAGGTGAAGACCGAGCATTAAAGTCCAGCAGGCACATTGCAGTCTCTTCCCATTCCTGAGTGGAAATGAGAGCATATTACTATGGATTTCATGATGGGGTTACCGCGGACTTCTACACGGCATGATGCGATTTGGGTGATTGTCGATCGACTCATCAAATCTGCATATTTTTTCCTTATCCACGGTGACTATTCCTTAGAGGCGTTGGCACGTCTCTATGTTGATACCATAGTTCGGCTTCATGGGGTACCCGTGTCGATTGTTTCAGATAGAGATCCTAGGTTCACATCTAGGTTTTGGCCCAAGTTGCAGGAGGCACTGGGCACTAGATTGAACTTTAGTACAACATATCATCCTTAGACGGACGGCCAGTCTGAGAGGACCATTCAGACCCCTGAGGACATGCTGAGAGTAGTGTGATGCATTTCTGGGATAGTTAGGACCGGCACCTTCCATTGACTGAATTTGCATATAATAACAGCTATCAGACGAGTATAGGGATGCCTCCGTATGAGGCACTATATGACAGGAAGTGCCGCACCCTGATATGCTGGGATGAGGTCGGAGTGCGATGTCTCAGCAGCGTTGAATTGATTGAGCAAACAAAGGATAAAGTTAAGGTTATCCGTGAGCGGATGAAAGCCACCCAGGACAGACAGAAGACGTATGCTGATCGTAGGCGGCGATCTCTTGAGTTTACTACGAGAGATATAGTTTTCTTAAGGATATCTCCTTGGAAGGGAGTTATACGGTTCAGGCAGCGGGGTAAGTTCAGCCCCAAATATATTGGGCCCTTCCGTATCCTCGAGAGGGTCAGAAGTGTGGCATATAGATTGGAACTGCCAGATGAACTATCCCGTATTCATGATGTATTTCATATCTCAGTACTTAGAAAATACTTGACCGATCTTTTTCATGTACTGGAGCTTTCACCTCTTGAGTTACGAGAGGACCTTAGTTTTCCAATTCAGCCCGTGGCTATTCTAGATCGACAAGTAAGAAAGCTGCGGAGTAAGGAAATTTCATTAGTTAAAATTTTGTAGAGGAGTGATCAGGTCGAGGAGGAGACCTGGGAGGCCGAGGAGCCCATGACAAGACAGTACCCCCATTTATTTGTAGTTTAGTCATTTTTTAGTTTCGATGACGAAACTTGATTTTAGGGGATTAAAAAATGTAACATCAGCAAAAAAAAAAAAGAGGAGGTGCTGCGTTTTGGAGTGAAACGCAGCACTTTCCCCCACCCCAAATTGAATTAGGGCTTTAAGCCCTAATTCTCTCTCTCATCCCATTTCTCTCTCTCTCTCTCTCTCTCTCTCTCTCTTTCTTTCTCTTCTCCTCCGCCGCGGCCTCTCCCTCCCGCCACTGCACCTGTAATACCCAAATTAAAAAAAAAAGGAAAATTAAAATTAGGGCTTAAAGCCCTAATTTTCTCCCCTCTCTCTCCCTCTCTCTCTTTCCCCCTCTCTTTTCTCCCTCTCTCTTTCTCTTTCCCATCTCCTCGTCGCCGCGTCTCTCTCTCTCTCCCGCTGCCGCCGCCAGCACCACCGGTCACCACCATCGCCACCGCACCCAGCCGCCGCAGCTCCTCCCTTCCGCGAGTGAGCCGTTGCAGCTCCTCCCTGCACGAGCTACCCGGTGCGAATGCGCGAGCTAGCGTGTGATCTCCCTCGTGCGAGCACGCGACCCTTCCTGCGCGAGCGTGAGCCCGAGCGCACCTCACCCTGCACGCCACTACACGCTCCTGCACGAGCGCCAGCGACCCCAGCGTCACCCCAGCGCGAGCAGTACGCGATCCAGCTCCGAACGCGCTCCAGCGCGCGAGCCAGCACCCGAGCCAGCTCGACCCAGCGCGCGACTCAGCGTGTGACCCAGTGCGAGCCAGCGCCAGCGCGAGCGAAATCCAGCGCGCGATCCAGCTCCCGAGGCCTACCAGGCCCGCAGACCTAGTAGCCCGTAGGCCCAGCAGGCCGCAGGCCGCAGGCCCGCAAGCCCATTGCAGCCCACGGCCCACGGCTCGCAGCCCGAGACGGTCTGTGACAGTCCGCGAGTCCCTGCGAAGGTTTTAGACCAAATCGACGAGCGAACGAAAGCTAAATTTGAGATCCGAAGAATCCTAGGTGAGAGAAATGAAATCTCTTCAACCCTCGAATAAACTTTATCAAATTAGGTAGCATTAGTTGGTTTTAGATTCGAATTAAGATTTATTTTGATTTTGGTTATTTACTTATAAATAGAATGAAATTGATGACAGTGAAGTTGTTTATAAATTGAGAAATTTAGGGTTTGTACTAATTTAAGGAAAACGATAAACCCTGAAATAGTCAGAAATTGATGAAAATCATGATAACTTGATTAGGTTGGCTTTCTTGGTGACTCGATTGAGGGGCACCTTGTTCTGCATATTGTGCTTTTACTGGGGAGTGCGCTATCCTCCCCAAAAACTGTGAGTGAGATTTATTTCAATACTTTTGTTTAATATGTAAATCCTTTTTTACAATATTTTGGTAATGAGCATGATTTGTCGTATACTTGAAATGTTTTGACTGGTTTTAAAATTGATTTTTGTGAACCGATGGAGTGTTCAAAAACGGTGTTGAATTATGAAATTATGCATCCATGTGGTTGAAATGTATAATGTGCCATTTTGTATTCTATGTTGCATCGGTTTATGAATCTGACTTTGGCACATTTTGATATGATATTGATTTTGCCCTTGAGGGTTTTGGATTGTATTGTTCCGTAGCTACGAAGGACACCGTGAGAGACGCTTTGGTGGCGTCCGGATATGCCTAGACCTGGGGTATCCCACTAGTTGTCGTGATTTGATTATCGACACGTTACTAGCCAGGTTGAACCCGAAAGGGGGAGGATTTGGATTTGGATTTGGATTGGATATCCTCTCCAAATCTAGCACCTGGACGAGGTTTGTCGCCAACGCCGGGGTAGAGAGCATTTTAAAGAAATTTACATATAATACCCCTGGTGCGCCTGTCATAGGTCGCGGTAGACCTCTGCCAGGACATTTTCGGCTGGCAGCTCTATGATTTTAAATGATGGTATTTTGGATGCATATTTGACTTGAAAATGCGTGAAATGATATATTGTTGAAATGAAAAACATGATGATTTGAAATATGATTTATATACTTATATTTTGACACTCCAGTTTCACACTCCATATTTGACGATTATATTGACCCACTCACTCACTGAGTATTCTTTCCCGAGTACTCACCCCTTATTTCCCTTTTGTTTCAGAGATAGTATTTGATAAGGAGTGTCGCATTTAGGACGCTCAGTATCTTTGGGAGATCAGGCCTGGACTTGAGGAGTCATTGTGTATTTCTGTTGCAAAATTTGTATTGGTGATATATATGTATTTTGAGGTCTATAGATGACTATTTTTATAATTCTGGGATGACTGTATAAATATGGACATTTAAATTGTGAAACTCTCATGTCACTGCATGACATTGCATTGAGGCATTTCTTTTTCGTTGCGTCTGTATTTGGGAATGTGTCATGTCTTAGAAGTGTCCTCTAGGATCGCTCGGTGCCTCCTTTAAATCACAGGAGGGGCGACTGGCGGCTGTCCATGCCTTTGATGGGGGCATGGCAGTAGAGGTCTGTGGTTAGGACTGTGGAGAATTGTTTGTTAGCCTTGCGTTGCCCTGGATTGTGCAGTATGGATGATCTGGTTTGTTGTTGAGGATAATTTATGCATTTTAAGGCCGGGATGGCCCCTTTTGGACAGGTAACAGGTTTATTTTAATATGGGAGACCTCCGATATATGGGGAGATTCTGCCCGATTTTCTGTAAAAATACAGCCGGCATTCAGGGTAACGGGCGGCTGCTCACGCTTCAGGTTTGGGGCGTGACAGTTGGATTGGTATCAGAGTGACTTGGTAAAGAGCTATGTAGGAAGAGAGTCTTGGAAACATTCCCGAATATGTTTGTTTTTAAAGTTCTCAATGCATGAGAGTTTCATACAGTCATGAAGTTCCAATGCATGGTCATAGGCATATGAGTTCATCTATTTTAGGGGGTTAGATACGGTTGTATTTAACCTAACTTGCTATATTCTTCTCCTATTGAACTAAGAATTTCATCCTTTTGTGAGGGTAACTATGCTATGATTAGTCCAAAATTTTTGAACCGTGCCTATTCTTTTTATGATACTTAATGAGCATCTTTCTTTTGCAGAATTATGCCACCTAGACGTGGAAGGAGAGGTGTTAGATTCGCATCACTTGAGGGTCTGTTAGTGCCAGATGCACCTCGGGTACCCGAGACCCCACGAGTACCAGAGGACTTAGACGAGCCGGAGGATCGTACCTCAACTCGCGTGCCACCACCGGTACCTACTCAGCCAGCTGCTCAGGCTGAGACTCCCGTACCCACACTCGATGCCTTTCGGTAGGTGTATGGGTGGTACGCTTCGCATGGGGTCCAAATTCCGCCCCCACCACCTCCTACAGCGGTGCCTGCACCTATAGTAGCGCCAGTTCCTACAGCACCGGTTCCACCACCGGTGGCCGGTCCTTCTACTTTCTCCGAGCCGAGTGAGACTACATCGGCTATTCTTAGACGGGTACATGAGTTGACTCAGTTGGTTAAGCATTGGATCAACCAAGCATTGGATCAACCACCTCAGTTGGTTAAGCACAGATTTTGCAGGGCTTGGTGATGCTGCGGCAGCCAAGCATTGGATCAACCACACCCGCAGGATTCTGACTGATCTCGGGATTGGAGAGGAGCTCTGCCTGAAAGTGGCAGAGCGATTATTAGAGGGAGAGGCCCTCTCATGGTGGGAGGCCCTCACTGATGAGACAATAGAGCCACTGCGGTGGGACGACTTCCTTCGGGAGTTTGACCGCAGATTTTTCCCACTCTACCAGCAGGACCGGATGAGGTCAGAGTTGAGACGGCTTACACAGGGGTCCAGATCTGTCTCGGAGTATGAGGCAGACATGCGGAGACTTGCCGCATTTGTACCAGATCTGGCCACACCTCAGTATTTGCGCTTCAAATTTGAGGACGGTCTTAGCCTCAACATAAAGAGGTATATGACTGTTACTCTACAGTTTACACTGGCTGAGGTGATAAACTCTGCTCACCGCGCGGAGGCTTTGGTCCGCGCTGAGACTAGGCAGAGAGAGAGCAGAGAGCAGAAGAGAAAGAATGAAAAGTCTCATTTTACGGAGAATTCCAAGAGGGGCAGGGGATCCAGTTCGTACAGAGGCAGATTTGGATCTGGATTTCCTGAGTTGGGATGGGGACAGTACTCCCAGGGGTTTAGACAGCCCGCACCGACTCACCGTGCACAGTTTACTACTCAGCGGCACCCTTATTGCTGCAGGTGCAGTCAGTCCCATCCGAGCGGAGCTTGTTCAGTGACGGTCACTTGCTTCCACTGTGGGAAGCCGGGGTATATTAGGAGTTCTTGCCCTGAGTTAGGACTCGGAGCACAGAGTTCACTGAGCCGCACTAGTACTCTTCGTATGGGACAGCAGGGGCAGCCTGCTCGACCAGCAGCTTTTACTCCCAGGGTGACCACTGGGAGTAACACAGTGCAGACTCAGGCACGACAGCAACCTAGGACTCAGGCCTGGGTTTATGCCATGACGCATGAGGACTCCTAAGCGAACCCCGACATCATCATGGGTACTCCTCCTTCTGATCCTGTAGAATAGGATCTTTATTCGTATTTTCACTTCTTTTGAGGATGTCAGCATTGTATCAGTCGTATAGGTATTGTATGTTGTGTTCCCTTTTGTCGACATGATACTACTCTGACATCTTTGTACACCGAGGTTGTAGAAGCCCTAGGGCTCAACTATTTTGACATATATATATACATATTAGGTTTGAAATTATTCTAAGCTTATGTGCATTTGTTCAAATGATAGGTACTCTACCCATTTTCGGAATATATGCTCGTATCCTTATTGACACGGGGTCTAATTATTCGTATGTGAGCGATAAATTCTCCCGACACTCTGACAGACCGCTCTCACCTTTGGACGAGGAGATATCGGTCATCACTCCTCTGGGTGAGCAGATTGTGCGCGGCACAGTGTATAAAGAATATGAGATCAAAGTTGGGGATATAGTGCTGAAGGCAGATCTAATTCCTCTCGCCATGACTGATTTTGATGCCATCTTGGGGATGGACTGGCTACATATTCATCGGGCTTCAGCTGACTGCTTTAAGAAGCAGGTGGAATTTCGAAGACCTGATAGGCCAGTGTTGATTTTTGAGGGTGAGAGGTGGGTTTTACCCCACTGTGTCATTTCAGTTTTGGAGGCCAGATGCATGATTTGCCGCGGATGTGCGACTTACCTGGCTCATATCATTGACACCACTGCTCAGGGACCGCGACTGGAGGATGTCCCAGTGGTACAAGACTTTCCTGATGTTTTCCCCGAGGAGCTGCCCGGACTACCACCTGTTCGGGAGTTTGACTTTGAGATCAATTTAGCTCCGGGGACTACCCCTATCTCTATGCCGCCATATAGGATGGCGCCGGCTGAGTTGAGAGAGCTCAAGGTCCAGCTGCAAGAGTTGCTGGATAAGGGGTTTATTCGTCCTAGCACGTCTCCGTGGGGTGCATCGGTATTGTTTGTGAAAAAGAAGGACGGCACATTTCGGCTATGTGTAGATTATAGACAGCTGAACAAAGTTACCATTAAAAATCGGTACCCACTACCACGTATTGATGATCTCTTTGATCAGTTACAGGGTGCCAGAGTATTCTCGAAGATAGATCTCCGGTCGGGTTACCATCAACTGCGGATTTGGGTCGAGGATGTGCCTAAGACGGCTTTCCGCACCCGATACGGACATTATGAGTTTTTGGTAATGCCGTTTGGGCTGACTAATGCCCCTGCCGCATTTATGGACCTAATGAACCGAATTTTTCACGATTATTTGGATCGGTTCGTCATTGTTTTTATTGATGATATCTTAGTCTACTCGCTGAGTGATGATGAGCATGCTCAGCACCTTAGGGTGATTTTGCAGACTCTTCATGAGAGACAACTTTATGCCAAGTTCACCAAGTGTGAATTTTGGCTGCGGCAGATTGGTTTTCTTGGCCATGTAGTTTCTGCGGAGGGTATCTTTGTTGATTCACAGAAAGTTGAGGCTATATTGAGATGGAAGCAGCCACAAACAGTATCAGAAATCAGGAGTTTCCTTGGTCTAGCTGGGTATTACCGCAGATTCGTAGAGGGATTTTCTCGAATTGCTACTCCGTTATCTAGATTGACACGGAAGGACGTCAGATTTATATGGGATGATCGTTGTGAGGTGAGTTTTCAGGAGCTCAAATAACGGTTGACATCCGCTCCGATTCTAGCCCTTCCCACGAGTAGTCGAGAGTATGTGGTGTACAGTGACGCCAGCAGGCAGGGATTGGGCTGTGTATTGATGCAGGATGGTAGAGTTATCACCTATGCTTCACGATAGCTAAAGAAGCATGAGATGAACTATCCTACGCACGATTTGGAATTGGCGGCCATCGTCTTTGCACTAAAGATATGGCGCCACTATTTTTATGGGGTCACATGCAGGGTATATACCGATCATAAAAGTCTGAAGTATTTATTCACCCAGCGAGAACTTAACTTGAGACAGCGGAGATGGTTAGAGCTGCTAAAGGATTATGACCTCATCATTGATTATCATCCGGGCAAGGCTAATGTGGTGGCTGATGCCTTGAGTCGGAAGTCATCTTCCTCTTCTCAGACTACCGAGAGTACTTATCTCTCGTGTTTATTGGGACTCCGAGCTTTGGGAGTCAGGTTGGCTAGTGATGATCGGGGAGCTATACTAGCCAGATTTGAGGTTCGGCCGAGTTTGCTCGATCGTATTAGGGAGCTTCAGCAGAGTGATGAAGAGCTCCGAGGTATTTATGAGAACGCCAGCAGAGGTGATATTGACGACTTTAGAGTTCGCAAGGATAGACTATTGGTTTTTCGAGATTGGGTATGTGTACCAGCAGATAGTGATCTTCGCAGGGCTATTCTCGAGGAGGTCCATTCATCTGCCTATGCTTAACATCCCGGTAGTACTAAAATGTACCGCACCATCAGAGATAGTTATTGGTAGTCGGGTATGAAATGGGAAATTGCAGAATTCATTGCTCGTTGCCTTGTATGTCAGCAGGTGAAGGGTGAGCACCAGCGTCCAGCTGGCACATTGCAGCCCCTTCCCATTCCTGAGTGGAAGTAGGAGCATATCACGATGGATTTTGTAGTGGGATTACCGCGGACTTCGGCACAGCATGATGCTATTTTGGTGATAGTTGACCGACTTACTAAGTTCGCACATTTCATCCCGATTAGGAGTGATTACTCACTTGAGGCATTGACACGCCTCTATATTGATATGATTGTGAGATTGCATGGGGTTCCAGTGTCGATAGTATCAGATCGAGACCCCAGATTTACATCTCGTTTTTGGCCTAGTCTGCAGGAGGCCTTGGGTACTAGACTGAATTTCAGCGCAGCGTATCACCCCCAGACAGATGGTCAGTCAGAGAGGACCATTCAGACTTTAGAGGACATGCTTAGAGCATGTGTTATGGATTTCTGGGGGAGTTGGGATCGGCATCTTCCGTTAGTGGAGTTCGCCTATAATAATAGCTATCAGGCGAGCATTGGCATGCCACCTTACGAGGCATTGTATGAGAGGAAGTGTCGTACCCCGTTGTGCTGGGATGAGGTCGGTGAGCGACGACTCACCAATGTTGAGCTGGTAGAGGAGACGAAGGAGAAAGTGAAGATTATCCGTACGCGGATGAAAGCCGCTCAAGATAGACAGAAATCCTATGCAGATCGTAGGCGGCGACCTCTAGAGTTTACTGTGGGAGACATGGTATTCTTAAAGATATCTCCCTTGAAGGGAGTCATTCGATTTGGGTAGCGAGGGAAATTGAGTCCCAGGTATATTGGGTCCTTCCGTATCCTTGACAGGGTCGGAAGTGTAGCATATAAATTGGAGCTGCCAACAGACCTATCGCGTATTCACGATGTATTTCATGTCTCAGTACTTAGGAGATATTAGCCAGATCCCTCACACATTTTAGAGGCTCCGCCAGTTGAGCTTCGAGAGGACTTGAGCTTACCTGTTCAGCCCGTGGCTATTCTGGATCGACAGGTCAGAAAGTTACGGAGTAAAGAGGTTCCCCTTGTCAGAGTTTTGTAGAGGAGCGGCCAGGTCGAGGAACAAGCCTGGGAGCCTGAGGAAGCCATGAGAAAATAGTACTCCCATCTATTTTCTGTATAGTTTTCTTTTAGTCTCGAGGACGAGACTTGTTTTTAAGGGGTTAGAAAATGTAATACCAAAATAAAAAATAAAAAATAATAAAAAAAGGAAAATTAAAATTAGGGCTTAAAGCCCTAATTTTCTCCCCTCTCTCTCCCTCTCTCTCTTTCCCCCTCTCTTCTCTCCCTCTCTCTTTCTCTTTCCCATCTCCCCGCCGCCGCGTCTCTCTCTCTCTCCCGCTGCAGCCGCCAGCACCGCCGGTCACCACCATCGCCACCGCACCCAGCTGCCGCAGCTCCTCCCTTCCGTGAGTGAGCCGTTGCAGCTCCTCCCTGCACGAGCTGCCCGGTGCGAACACGCGAGCTAGCACGCGATCTCCCTCGTACGAGTGCGCGACCCTTCCTGCGCGAATGCGAGCCCGAGCGCGCCTCACCCTGCACGCCACTGCATGCTCATGCACGAGCGCCAGCAACCCCAGCGTGACCCCAGCGCGAGCAGTGCGCGATCTAGCTCGCGAGCGCGCCCCTGCGTGCGAGCCAGCACCCGAGCCAGCGTGTGAGCCAGCGCCTGAGCAAGCGTGACCCAGCGCGCGACTCAGCGCGAGCACGAGCGCGCTCCAGCACGTGATCCGGCTCGCGAGGCCCACCAGGCCCGCAGACCCAGCAGCCCGCAGGCCCACCAGGCCGCAGACCCAGTAGCCCGCAGGCCCCAGGCCCGCAAGCCCATTGCGGCCCACGGCCTACTGCGGCCCAGGCTCGCAGCCCGAGATGGTCTGTGACAGTCCGCGAGTCCCTGCGAAGGTTTTAGACCAAATCGACGGGCAAACGAAAGCTAAATTTGAGATCCGAAAAATCCTAGGTGAGAGAAATGAAATCTCTTCAACCCTCGAATAAACTTTGTCAAATTATGTAGCATTAGTTGGTTTTAGATTCGAATTAAGATTTATTTTGATTTTGGTTATTTACTTATAAATAGAATGAAATTGATGACAGTGAAGTTGTTTATAAATTGAGAAATTTAGGATTTGTACGAATTTAAGAAAAACGATAAACCCTGAAATAGTCAGAAATTGATGAAAATCGTGATGACTTGATTAGGTTGGCTTTCTTGGTGACTCGATTGAGGGGCGCCTTGTTCTGCGTATTGTGCTTTTATTGGGGAGTGCGCTATCCTTCCCAAAAACTGTGAGTGAGATTTATTTTAATACTTTTGTTTAATATGTAAATCCTGTTTTATAACATTTTGGTAATAAGCATGATTTGTCGTATACTTGAAATGTTTTGACTGGTTTTAAAATTGATTTTTGTAAACCGATGGAGTGTTCAAAAATGGTGTTGAATTATGAAATTATGCATCCATGTGGTTGAAATGTATAATGTGCCATTTTGTATTCTATGTTGCATCGGTTTATGAATCTGACTTTGGCACATTTTGATATGATATTGATTTTGCCCTTGAGGGTTTTGGATTGTATTGTTCCGTAGCTACGAAGGACACCGTGAGAGACGCTTTGGTGGCGTCCGGATATGCCTAGACCTGGGGTATCCCACTAGTTGTCGTGATTTGATTATCGACACGTTACTAGCCAGGTTGAACCCGAAAGGGGGAGGATTTGGATTTGGATTTGGATTGGATATCCTCTCCAAATCTAGCACCTGGACGAGGTTCGTCGCCAACGCCGGGGTAGAGAGCACTTTAAATAAATTTGCATATAACACCCCCGGTGCGCCTGTCATAGGTCGCGGTAGAGCTCTCTCAGGACATTTTCGGCTGGCAGCTCTATGATTTTAAATGATGGTACTTTGGATGCATATTTAACTTGAAAATGCGTGAAATGATATATTGTTGAAATAAAAAGCATGATGATTTGAAATATGATTTATATACTTATGTTTTGACACTCCAGTTTCACACTCCATATTTGACGATTATATTGACCCACTCACTCACTGAGTATTCTTTCCCGAGTACTCACCCCTTATTTCCCTTTTGTTTCAGAGATAGTATTTGATAAGGAGTGTCGCATTTAGGACGCTCAGTATCTTTGGGAGATCAGGCCTGGACTTGAGGAGTCATTGTGTATTTCCACTGCAAAATTTGTATTGGTGATGTATATGTATTTTGAGGTCTATAGATGACCATTTTTATAATTTTGGGATGACTGTATAAATATGGACATTTAAATTGTGGAACTCTCATGTCACTGCATGACATTGCATTGAGACATTTCTTTTTCGTTGCGTCTGTATTTGGGAATGTGTCATGTCTTAGAAGTGTCCTCTAGGATAGCTCGGTGCCTCCTCTAAATCACAGGAGGGGCGACTGGCGGCTGTCCATGCCTTTGATGGGGGCATGGCAGTAGAGGTCTGTGGTTAGGATTGTGGAGAATTGTTTGTTAGCCTTGCGTTACCCTGGATTGTGCAGTATGGATGATCTGATTTGTTGTTGAGGATAATTTATACATTTTGAGGCCGGGATGACCCCTTTTGGACAGGTAACAGGTTTATTTTAATATGGGAGACCTCCGATATATGGGGAGGTTCTGCTTGATTTTCTGTAAAAATACAGCCGGCATCCAGGGTAACGGACGGTTGCTAACGCTCCAGGTTTGGGGCGTGACAGCACCCAGCCGCCGCTGCAACACCTCCACGCGAGCGCTGCCTCCTCATGCGAGCGCGATCCTCCTCGTGCTAGCACGATCCTCCCCGCGCGAGCTCAGCGTGCCACAGCGCGTGATCTCCTGCGAGCTCCACCCCTGCACGATTCTCATCGCGCGAGCGCTCTGCACGCCCCAACATGAGCGTGCCATAGCATGAGTGCGCCCTAGCTTGCGCGCCCTTGAGCTAGCATAGTGCGCACAGCACGCGACCCATTTGCGTGAGCGCGCGACCCAACGCGAGTGCGCGACCCAGCACGAGCCAGCGCGCGACCCATCTGCGCGAGCGCGCGACCCAGCGTGAGCCAGGGCGCGACCCCAGTGCGAGCCAGCGCGTGACCCCTGCGCGAGCCAGCGCCACCCCAGCACGAGAGCCAATGCGACCCTCTGTGCGAGCATAGTGTGCTCTAGCACGACCCACTGCTGACCCGCGAGCCCACTATGGCCCGCGAAACCCGCTGCGGCCAGCAAGCCGGGCTGAGAGCCCGCGAGCCCACCAGCGGGCCAGCCCGCTAGCCCGCCAGCGAGCCCGTGACGGCCCGCGAGCCCGCAATCGGTTTTTCCATTCGAGAGCTCACCTGCATATTCTGTACTACAGGTAACGACTATAATTGGTTGAAATTCTAGGGTTTGGTGTTAAAAATTTAGTTATTGCTAATATATTTGAAATTTAAAAATATTACAGGTTTTAGACCAACCCGACGGGCGAACGACAGTTAGGTTTGAAACCCGAGGAAATCTAGGTGAGAGAAACTCTCTCACTTCAAAGTTTGAATAAATTTTGTTGATAAAATCCCTTATTAGGGTTTTATTTGATATAAAATTTGATAATTTGATTAGATTTGTCTTTTGGAGACTCGTTGAAAAATAGGGAGTGACCACCCTCCGTAAATATATGAGTGAAACTCTAATCTCTTCCATGAAATAGTAAAAACTTGTTTCTGCCGTGTTTGCAATAAAACATGCTTTCGATATGCATTGACTCGACGTGTGATATTAAATTTCAAAACTTGTTTTGTGACATTTGAAATGCCGTAAATTCATGTTTCTGATAACTATGCATCCATATTTGAAATAAAATGATATTGTGCCATTATTTGAGATGATTTGATGAATGTATTGGCACACGGATTTGAAATGTTTTTGATAAATTATGTGGGTTGGATGTCCACTAGTTATGCGATAATATGATTTTACTTGTGTGACGTTGTGCTCTTGTGATACTATGATGATGATATTGATGATTCCGTAGTTACGAAAGGCGTTTGTAGAGGCACAGGTTGCTCGGATACGCTTTTGTAGGAGGTTTCCGCAAACGTCATTTATTCCAAGGGCTATAGGTGCGGCCGGTTGAACCCACGTAGGGGGAGGATGTGTGTGATGCCACCGTCTAACACCGGGCGGGGTCCTATACACGATGATGAGTTAGCCCCAGTGAACTCATGGCCGACGTCGGGGTAATCTATGCATAATAAAACCCCCGATGCGCCTGTTCTTGGTCACGGTTGACCTTTACCAGGATCATTTTTGACTCGCTCTGATATTACTTAATTTTAAATGGATGCATATATGTTTGTTATCGTATAATTGATTAAATGATTTCAAATTACTAAACATATCATGTTTTACTGCGAAATGTAAATTTTTGTTTCGAATGATATTATTTGACACTCCAATGGTTTCCCCACATTATTTATGCTTGATATTATCCCCCTCACTCACTGAGTATCTTCCCATGATACTCACTGAGTATCTTCCCATGATACTCACCCCTCCATTTTCTCTCCTCAGACAGGATTATTGTTATGCAGGAGTGATTCTTCAGATTTTAAAGATTTTGGTGGATCTGGGTGATATACGACGGTGAGATTTAGGTTAAATTTAAAATATGAATTTCGTACTTCATTTCGATCCTGTGAGATCTTGATATTTAGGTTCATAGTTGGTCGTGTATATTATGGGATGACTGTATAACTTATGAGCAGCTGTGTGCATAACTCTCGCTTTGATTCATTTTACTCGCATTGAGGCATATGTAAGTGTTTTAAACTTTTTACTTGGGAAATATGTTATAGATTGTATAAATTTAGGTCCGTTCGGTGTAGCGGCTGCTCATACTCTAGTTGGACATGACAGTAGAGGTCTGTGGCTAGAATTACTGGAAATTGTAAAGTCTTGCGTTGTTTTGGATGTTTGGAGATGGAATTTATTGATTTTGGAGAGATCGGGATGACTATTTGTTTAAATTACAGGTTGATTTTGCATATACAGGTTTAATTGTATATGGGAAACCTCCGATTTACGGGGAGGTTCTGTCCGATTTTTTGTAGAAATACAGACGGCATTCAGGACAAACGGGCGGCTGTTTACGACCCCTATTCGGGGCGTGACAATTTTTGGTTTTTTCATAACTCAAATCAGCGACGGATCCCTGTCCGTCGCTTTTTTTTTTGGTTTTTCTTTTTTGTTTCAGTAACGGATATTTTTTTGTCGCTATTATCAACGATAGATTTTTTCCGTCACTAATCCGACGCTGATATTTGCGACGGAAAAAAAATCGATCGTTGAAAATTAACGGGGTCACTTTTTGCGACGGATGTAGCGATGGAAAAAATTCGTCGCTGAAAATCCATTTTCTGATAATGAATCAACCGTGAAAGGGATAAAAAAAAATATGACAAAGAGGAGAGACTTGTTTTCTTGTTTCATTAATAAATCGTGAAAGGGATGAAACACTTTTGAGGCTTTTGAACTAGTTTTCTTGTTTTATTTTCTTTCTCTATTTTAAAATTATTTTCTTATCATTGTTATGCTAATGATACTTGTTTATATGATTATTGCTTCATTGAAGTGGCTTATTTTCATATAATTTCTCAAAACAAGTTTGTTTTAAATTGTTCATTGCTTTTTGTACATATTGGATTAGGGGTAAAATTGAAAATTTGTTGATTCCAATTCGGAAAGCAAGAGCCAACCAAGGTATAATAATAATAATAATAATATATATTCTAGTGTACTGAACCAAACAAATGTATTGGAATAATCCAGTATATACTGAATCCTCGGTGCATGATTCCAAATCTGAATCTGATTATGAGGACCGAACCAAACACCCCCTATATGTAGGAGAGGAGAGAATATTATAAAATACATTATTTTTATTAGAGTAGTTGGCCAAAAGAGGCATAATTTAGAAGTTAAATGTATTTATCTAATATTTATGCAAATTGATGTGGGACACCTAAGCATACATTGAATCACATTTTTTGTGCGCTCAGAGAAGTATTGTAGAAGTTAAAGGTATTTGTGCACATTGCCTCATGGATTTCTCTTTTCGCCAATACCTTCATCAATATATACCACCAAAAATGCTTCAAACTTTCATCACCAAACTCTATACAGAATAAGCACAGCTAATTAGTGAGGGGGGGGGGGCAGAGAGAGAGAGAGATGGAGAATGGTGGGAAGAACGTCAATGTTCAAGGCAATGAGAGGCTGATTGGATCGCCAGACACAACAATCAGAGGTGTTCTTGACCTCTTGAAAGGAAATGTTGAGCGGAGCATGCAGAAATCGATGATAGTTTTAGGTCATGGCGATCCTACTTCCTTTCCTGGTTTTCGGACAACTCAAGTTGCTGAGGAGGCAGTGGTGGAGGCTCTCAAATCTGCTCAGTACAACTGCTATGCTCCCCCTGCTGGTCTTCCTTCTGCTAGAAGGTATATCTTTATCATGCATCTCATATATATGCTTGGTTTTTGATATACGAGTCTCTGTTTAGATTGTTTGTAGAAACTGTTTTGGTTGTGGCGAAAGGGGGAAGAGAATTCTATATATATATAAATCTACCTATCTTTTCCCGGATTCCACGAGGTTGCAACATTTTTCATCTCTTCTTTGACATACCATTTTTAAACATGCATGATGGTTTTTAAGAGACGATCAGGCTTGGTTTTTGTCATCTGCATATGTGTCTTTGTGTTTTGTTGGAAGTTTTGGGGAAAGAGGAAAGTGTTTTCAGTTTTAGAAAAGAGAGAAGGAAAAATGTTTTACAAGATGCATATTGTAAGTTTTCAGATTTATGAGTTGTTTGTGCCAGCAAGAAATTTCTCACCTTTTTATTTTTTGGGACATGCATGCAGATGGTTTCGAGGAGTTCAATGTAGAAGTATATATTAGTTTAGATCTGATAGTTTTCACCTTTTTGGGACATGCATGACATACTTATGCATCAGTTTGATTTCTTATATTTTATATATTCAAAATTGGTGGGCATCTGTAGAATAGAAGATGAAAAAATGCTAACATGCATTAGTGTCTTTGGAGGGGGGGGGGTAAAAGATCTGTCGATTCTATTCTAGTTGCAGTTCTTCAGTAGATTATGACTGTTATACGACCAGAAGATTGCTAGAACCAACCACAAAACAACAACGACCTTTATCACCATGTTCACAAAACCGGAGTATCAGGGAAACTATAGCTTCAAATCATGATCTTCATGCATCCTTATGAAAATATTATTTTCCGTCTGAAGTGAATAGAGATATTAATAAATGTTACTGTAAATTTTTGGGAGTAATTGTGCCAATCTGAACCGTAGATTTTCAATTCTCTATCAGGGCTGTTGCAGAATATCTCTCCCGTGATCTGCCTTACGAGCTATCTTCTACTGATGTACACATAACATCGGGTTGTTCTCATGCAATTGAAATTATATTAATGGTCCTTGCTCGTCCTGGTGCGAACATTTTGCTGCCAAAACCTGGCTTCCCTTACTATGAAGCTATAGCTGAATTCAGCCAGATCGAAATCCGCCACTATGATCTGATTTCCGACAGAGGCTGGGAGATCAATCTTGATCAAGTTAAGGCCCTTGCCGATGGCAACACTGCTGCCATGGTTGTAATTAACCCTGGAAATCCTTCTGCCAGTGTCTACTCTTATCAGCATTTGGAGCAGGTATTTTGTATTTTTAATCATAGACTGGCCTTTGTTTTAGTTGTGAGGCCAATCAGGAAAGGTAAAAATGATTCATAATCAAATGGCATGCTTTTCGTGTCCTCATTTGATCTCGATTTACATAGCTTAATAAATGAATTAATTTTCTAATATTTAGCTAAAAGATGGACATAAATAGATATTGCTAGCTAAAACCCTAGTGACAAGTATTTAAGAATTTATTTCTTCTCTTTTTCAGTGAAAGTTGTATGTGAAACTAATGCTAATATTTTTGAATTAGGTGGCAGTGACTGCAAAGTTGCTTGGAATTCCGATAATTGCAGATGAAGTTTATGAACATCTCACATTCGGAAGTAACCCATTTGTTCGGATGGGTGTTTTTGCCTCATTGGCTCCTGTGTTTACTCTTGGATCAATATCAAAGAGATGGCTAGCTCCAGGATGGCGTCTTGGTTGGCTCGCTGTTTGTGATCCTGCTGGGAATTTTCAGGGCAATACGGTTCTCTCTCCTCTCTCTCTCTCTCACACACACATTTCACTAGTACTGTAGGTGATGGTCTCTACATTATATGGCAATACAATTACCATACCACTAGTGCTTTATTTCTTTTAATTGCTATTTGTGTTTTGTCGTCTACCATATGAATTGAGTAATTTTGATTGCCATTTGTTGGTATCTATGATATAGTACATAAGAAATAATAGTCTCGCCATTTCAAAGTAAATTATTGTAAAAGTTATCATTTTGTTTTATTTGTGTAGATTGATAATTGTATTAAGGGTTGTCTCAATATCGTCACTGGACCCGCGACTTTCATTCAGGTTAGTAGCAGTACATGCTAATTTTGTTTTTTTTAATTCTTATTATTTTTGTAATTTAATATCTTGAAATTGCTCCTACAGGGAGCGATTCCGCAAATCCTTGAGAATACAAGAGAGGAGTTCTTCTCAGATATCAAAGCCAAGTTGAAAGAATGTGCAGAAATAGCATATGACAAAATCAAGGAGATTCCTTGGTTGACCTGTCCACTTAAACCAGAGGGATCAATGTTCTTGATGGTAAATGACATTGAGAAATTAAACTTTAAATTTTTAGATATTCACAAATTATAAGAATTGCAGATACATATCTATATAAGCCCTTCTATGATTGCAGGTGAGGTTGAATCTTGGTATGTTTGCAGATGTCGCTGATGATATGGACTTTTGCCTTAAGCTGGCAAGGGAGGAATCGCTGCTAGTTCTTCCTGGTGAGTGCAAAGAGAAATAAATTCTTCCAAAATCTGTTTCTCATACACCTGCTTCTTGATTTTCCTCTCACTAGGAATCAAGACCATGTTCTAAATTCAGTTCCGAATCCTATCTTTTGCCTTGTATATATAAGAACATACCAGTCATGGTCGAAGTAGTTTGATTTCCTCAAGGAATGAGGTTTTTTTATAATGATTGGTTAGATCACTGCATAAAAGAGCATACAGAAAAGATATCAACCCGAAAATACTAGTTATACCAGTGACAAACTTTGAGAAAGTTAATATGGTCTTAAACTAGAAACAGTTCTCTATATTTACCCATCTAATAAAGTGATTTTGGCGCAGGTTTTGTCGTGGGATTGAAAAACTGGATTCGCATTACCTTTGCAGCTGGGCTGTCAACTCTTGAAGATGGCATTGGGAGGATGAAGTCCTTCTGCATGAGGCATAGCCTAGCGGCGGCTAGTTAGTTTGATGAGATGATAATGGGCATAAGGGGTATGATTCAAGCGATCAGTTTGGACCTTGTGGTTTTACATCTGTTTTTGCTGTTAACTTTGTTATCATAGTCCCAACAATGTTAAAACTTGTCAGATGAACTGCTATGCGGTGTCCTTAATTCCTTTTCCATTTTGTCTCCTATGTTGGTGGTGCTCTTTTGTTTTTGTTTGCTTGGAATGTAAGACTTCATGGAAATATGATTTCAGTTTCAAGTTTCTCTTTCCGAGAAAAATCTCCTTGTTTAAAGGATTTCTATCAAGTTTACAGGTTGCTTCAAGGGTTCGAATTGCGGTGCAGCTTATATTGCTTCTGCTGTTTGCTTTGTGCTTATTTCCTTAAATTTGCTAAAAAAGAAAAACTAGAAATCATTTTAGTATCGACACAATTACAGAATCATAGCCGTCAGTATGAAATCTCCGATTCCCTTCTAAAATTTTTCTCTACCATTTTCCCTCTGTTTTTTTGGTCTGTTCATTTTGAAGATAAAAACAGCCTTTCTTTAAGAAAATTTATATTCTTGCATTCTACTTTGTCCCTTTGTTAGGTATATTTCACTTAAACTTGTGTAGTTTGGTTAGGGTTTGATGTAACCCTTACAAGTTCATCCATCATGGTCTGACCCTCTTTTGGGAGAAATTTTCTAATGGACGTAAACATTAGATATGGTGTATCTGTCGGAGTAAAAAATACTGTGCACAGTGGAATAATTAAATCATGTGGGTGTAAAGATAAATGTACGTAAGTAACAAATCGCCATGTGTATGATGAATGCATACAATATAACGACTAAAACGAGGACAATATCACAGTGGGGATTTAGGACTCCAAAGAGGCCATACATAGCCCCTTACACTACTTCTGGGTCTCTCTTACTTCACTTTCTCTTCTTACCTTTTCTTCTACAACTAACATAATAGGCATTTTATATACACCCTCCTCCCAATATATCCCACAGTATATATATAGCTTATTGTGTATAGCTTTCACATTCTCATAGACTTTTGAATTTCATATTTATAACTAACACATATATTGATTCTTAAATTTACTACATACATTAATCATAAATTATTTATATTCCTACGACATCTTCTAATCTTATTAGAATACTTAGATCCCACGTGTACAGTTTTGAGTACTTGATGGTTGAATGGCCATACCCAGCTGAATAACCTCCCATTTGTTGGGACCTATCAAATAATGTCAGCGGTCATCTGGACGCTGGCATAGGTCGGAGTATTTGCTTACGGTTTCTTAGCCACCGGTAATGATCTAAAAAATGTTGGTAAAGATCCATAAAGATCATATTTTTGTGACTTAAATCTGTCTGTGAGAACCATATACCCTATATATTAATTTATAATATTATTAATATTTAAAATAATATTATGTAACTATAATATTATTAATATTTGAAATAATAAAACTAAAATTTTAATAAATATGCTTTTTAATAGAATAAAATTTAAAACATCAATATGGCATGCTCAAGACATGTGCTTATATAAAATGTAACACTAAAAATTCGATATTAGAAAAATTTTCATTTAACTTTTCTTTATAAAATATTAAGAGAAATCAATTGTAATTGATTTTAATTTATCAATTAGAAGTTTGTAAAATTTTGTTAAGCAAAATAGTTTTTTGTAATTATTAGAAATGATTAAAATTGATTTGAGTCAATTAATTGAAATTTTAGTGAGGTAAAAAATTTTTCAAAACTAAAAGTAAGCTTGCAAGTCGACTTGTGTCACGCCCCGGACCGGAATCGTGAACAGCCGCCTGTTATCCTGAATGCCAACTATATTTTTACAGAAAATCAGACAGAACCTCCCCATATTTCGGAGGTCTCTCAAGTATAATTAATTATGTATAAATCATAACCATCCTGTAAAATAAACAAATGGCCATCCCGATCTTTCCAAAATCAACCAATCCCACAACCAATATCTAGAATAACGCAAGGCTATATAAATTTTCAGCAATCTAGCCACAGACTTCTACTGCCATGCCCCCGTCAAAGGCATGGACAGCGGCCAGTCGCCCCTCCTATGATTTAGAGGTGGCACCGACCGATTTTAGAGTACATTTTTAAAACATAACACATTTCCAAGTACATACACAACGAATATGAAATGTCTCAATGCAATGTTATACAATGACATGAGAGTTCCACAATTTAAATGTCCATATTTATACAGTCATCCCAGAATTACACAATGGTCGTTTATAGATCTCAGAATTTATATATATTACCAATATAAATTTTGCAACATAAATATATAATGACTCCTCAATTCCAAACCAGATCTCCCAATGATATTGAGCGTCCTAAAAACAACGCTACTTGTCAAGTACTAGCTCTGAAACAAGAAGGAAAATGAGGGGTGAATACTTGGGGAAGAATACTCAGTGAGTGAGTAGGTTAATGCAATCGTCTAATATGAAGTGTGAAACTGGAGTGTCAAAGTATAAATAGACGAATCATATTTCAAATTATCATTCTTTTCATTTCAACAATATATCATTAGCATGCATTTTCCAGTTAAATATACATCTAAAACACTATCACTAAAATCATAGAGCTGTCAGTCAAAAATATCCTGATAGAGGTCTACCGCGACCTATGACAGGCGCACCGGGGGTGTTATATGTAAGTTTATTTAAAATGCTCTCTACCCCAGCGTTGGCGACGGACCTCGTCCAGGTGCTAGACTTGGAGAGAGTATCCAAATCCTCCTCATTTAAGGTTCAACCTGGATGTACCATGTCGTTAATCAAATCATGACAACTCGTGGGATACCCCAGGCCTAGACATATCCGAACGCCACCAAAGCGCCTCTCACGGTGTCCTTCGTAGCTATGGAAAAATACATACCAAATCTCTCAAGACCAAATCCAAAATCGTATCAACATGTGTCGAAATCAGATTCACAAACCAAATGCAACATATAGCATAAAATGACACATTATACATTTCAACCACATGAATACATAATTTCGATCTTTCAACACAATTTTTTGGATACTCCATCGGTTCACAAAAATCAATTTCAAAACCAGTCAAAACATTTCAAATACGCTACAAATCTTGCTCATTTATCAAATATTTTAAAATAGGGTTTACACATTAAACAAAAGTATTGAAATAAATCTCACTCACCATTTTGGGAAAGATAATGTACTCCCCAATAAAACCACAACACGTAGAAATAAAGCTCCCCTTAATCGAATCACCAAGAAAGCTAACCTAATCAAATTATCACGATTTTCATCAAATTTCCGACTATTTTCAGGGTTTATCATTTTCCTTAAGTTCGTACAAACCCTAAATTTTTCAATTTATAAATATATATCAATGTCATCAATTTCGTTCCATTTTCAAGGTATCGAAATCTATTTTCATAATATACACGTATTTTAATTTCCTATAAGTAGGAAAATTCATAATGAAAAGACTGCATCAATCCTTAAAGTCAAATCCCAAATTTTGAATGTTTTTAAGCATTCGTCAAATCAAACTCTAAGAGAAGCTATTCGAATCAAGTCTATACGATTCTATCATCCAGAATAGTTTGATTTGTATAAAATCCTATATTTGACATAATTAATTTCATATAACGTCAAACAATACATTTTAATCTATTCTAACATTCATCCTAACATATGCAATAAACTTTTACTCTAATTTATCCTAAATTCGTCCAAATAAATCGAGTGAGTTAGAAATCCTCACGTAGGGTCCCTCGGGTTGCAGATCTAGTTTTCGTTCGCTCGTCAGATTAATTTAAAATCTGTAATATTTTCAATTTTGAGACCACGTTAACGACTAAAACAATTTCTAACACAAAACCACATCTAACACAGCCGTTACCTGCAGTGAAGGATTTCTACGAGAATGGCAGATGGCTCTCAAAGGAGAAAGCCGGTCGCGGGCTCACGGGCGGTCGCGGGCTCGCGGGCCGTCGCGGGCTCTCAGATCGGTAGGTTGGTGGGCTGGCCCGCTGGTGGACTCGCGGGTCATGATTTAGAGTGGTAATTGCTCATATTCTTTGGGATTGATTGAGATAATGTGTATCTACTATGTACTCTTCAATATCATGGTATTGCATGTTGGTATCGATATTTCTATACTTGCCCATTTGACACACATGCTATTGGTTCCCTGTATATTTACTCAACTTATGCTGACCCCGATATCCTCATTTTTAGGTGATCTACGAAACAAGAGAGAACCCCAAGGTAGAGGCGCTTGAGTTGAGGGATTTAGATCCCTACTCATCGTGGACCCCTTTTATTTTATTTGAGACATGTAATTATTTGTTTTTTTTTTAGTAGTTTGGGATGTATTTCTATATAGATATATAGTTTTGACACATACAAACCTATTACATATAGTTTTGTGGATATGATATTCATATACTATAGTACGTCATGCTGGGTGGCCATTGGTGCCAGTTTGTTTGATACTAAAAGTGTCATATTAATCAAGACTATGTTTTCTATTAACCCTAGGTGGCTAAATAGTCACTGAATAGAGGAGACTATATCGATATTTTATTTGGAAGGAACAAATTACTTACTTTCTGTTAATATAAATCTTCTTCCATGTTATCATATACGGGGAGTGCAATAGTCGCGAAGTCTAGATGTCGTATTTTAATTGGGTCGATTGTTTCTATATTTGCATGTTTATCTCCTTTTGCTAGGGTGTGTAACGCTAGAATAGCGGGTCGTCACATTAACCATTAGTTCTTTATTTATTAGTGAACACAAATCTCAAATTCAAACATGAGAAGTTGGTTATACTATGAAGTTGTGAGAGAGTGATTAAGTATAAATTAAGATAGGAGATAAGTGTGTTTCAGAATCAATTTAAGTCTATGAGAAGATGATCCACTACCGAAACCATTCATTTACTTAGACATTTGATAGAGATATACAGAAAAGAGACTTACACATGGTATTCATTGATTTAGAAAAAACATACGATAGGATTGTCAAAGACATGCTATCGTGGATGTTAATGAAAATGGGATCTCTATAAAATATAACGATCTCATTAGAAATATGTATGAAAAAATTTTTACCAACGTAAGAACTTACGAAGATTTAAGTGATAACATTCCAATTAACAATGCTCTTCACCATGATTTGATGTTAAATCTCCTTTTTGTAATAGTAATGGATGAAATAATGAAAAGAATCCAAAATAAAGTGTCATGGTATATATTCTTTGCAGATATATGATGTAGATCGATAAAATTAGGAAGGGTATTAGTGTCAAATTGGAGTTTTAGAGAGACAAGAAAATTCAAAGGATTTATATTAAGTCAGTCAAAAACTAAATATATGAGATCAACGTATTTATCATTAAATTTCCAAACTTTTCCACATATTTATCCAAATACATAGTTTGCTAAAATACATTTTACTCTCTTTTTGAAATACACGCCATTTGTGGGAATCAAACCCATGATGAAGTGGTTAAAAGCAATGCGCTCTACCAATTAAGCTATGCCGGCTCATATAATACGTCTGTGGGAATCGACCCCACGACCATGTGGTTAAAAGCCACGCGCTCTACCAGCTAAGCTAAGACGGCTCATATAATATGCTTGTAATAAAATCTAAAGAATTTTGAAGCTTAATTTCTTAATTATTAAGTTTAAATGCTTGATTCTTACTCCGCAGCAAGAGGTTTACTGACAAAAATAATGAGTTCTTGAGTGATTAACCATTAGTTCTTTACTTTTTAGTCAACGCAAAACTCAAATTCAAACATGAGAAGTTGGTTATACTATGAAGTTGTGGGAAAAAGTGATTAAGGATAAATTTAGATCGGAGACAAGAGTGTCTCAGAATTAATTTGAGTCCATGAGAAGATGATCTACTACCGAAACCATTCATTTACTTAGACATTTGACAGAGTGTACGGAAGAGAGATTTACATATGATATTCATTGATTTAGAAAAAACATACGATAGGGTCATCAAAGACATGCTGTCGTGGACATTAAAAAAAATGGGATCTCCATAAAATATAACGATCTCAACATAAATATGTATGAGAAAATTGATACCAACGTAAGAACTTATGGAAATTTATGTGATAACTTTCCAATTAACAATGCTTTTCACCATGACTCGATGTTAAATCTTCTCCTTTTTTTAATGGTGATGGATGAAATGTTGAAAAAAATCCAAAAATGAAGTATCATGGTATATACTCTTTGCATATCATACAATGCAAATCGATAAAATTAACAAGGGTATTAGTGTTAAATTGAAATTTTGGAGAGACACAAAACTTCAATTTATCATTCAAATTTCCAAACATTTTCACATATTTATCCAAATACATAGTTTGCTAAAATGATTTTTACTCTCTTTTTTAAATACACGCTGTCTGTGGGAATCGAACCCACGACCACGTGGTTAAAATCATGGCTCTACTAGTTGAGCTAAGACGACTCATGTAATACGCTTATAACAAAACCTAATGAATTTTGAAGTTTAATTTCCTAAATAGTTTGTTTAATTACTTGATTCTTACTTAGTGGCAACAGGTTTACCAAAAAAAATAACGAGTTCTTGAGTGATTAACCATTAGTTCTTTATTTATTAGTGAACGGCAAAACTCAAATTCAAACATGAGAAATTAGTTATACTATGAAATTATGGGAGAGAGTAATGGAGTATGAATTGGAATTGGAGATAAGTGTCTCTCACAATCAATTTGAGACAATGCGAGGATGATCCACAACCAAAACCATTCATTTGCTCAAACATTTGATGGAGATGTATGAAGTATAGAAGGGAGACTTACATTTCGTATTTATTGATTTAGATAAAACAATCACTAGAGTTGTCACAAGCATACTGCGGTGGACCTTGATGAAAATTGGATCTCCTTAAAATATATTGATCTCATCATAAATTCGTATAAGAAAACAGTTATCAATTTAAGAACTTACGGAATTTAAGTAATAAATTTCAAATTAACATTGCTCTTCACCAAGATTTGGCATTAAATCCCCTCCTTTTTGTTACAATGATGGATAAAATAATGAAAAGAATGTAAGATGAAGTGTCATGGTTTATGCTCTTTTGCAGTTGATATAGTACTGTTCGATAAAATTAATAGCGTATTACTATTAATTTTCAGTTATGAAGAGACATACGAAAATTCAGAGGATTTACAATGAGTCGGTCAAAAGCTGAAGATATGGAATGCACGAATTTATCAGTAAATTTTCACACTTTTGCACATATTTATCCAAATACATAGTTTTGTAAAATGGTTTTACTCTCATTTTGAAATACATGTCGTCTGTGGGAATCAAACGCACAACCACGTGGTTAAAAGCCATGCGTTCTACCGGCTGAGCAAAGACGGGTTATACAATATGCTTGTAATAAAATCTAATTAATTTTGAAGTTCAATTTCTTAATTAGTTAGTTTAACTACTTGATTCTTATTCAACAACAAGAGGTTTTCTGATAAAAATAATGAGTTCTTGAGTGATTAACTATTAGCTCTTTATTTATTAGTTTACGGAAAACTCAAATTCAAACATGAGAAGTTGGTAATACTATAAGATTGTGAGAGAAAGTGATTATGTATAAATTAAGATTGGAGATAAGTGTGTCTTATAATCAATTTGAGTCCATGAGAAGATGATCGACTACTGAAACTATTCATTTACTTAGACATTTGATAGAGATATACAGAAGAGAGACTCACATATAGTATATAATGACTTAGAAAAAGTATATGATAGGGTCATCAAAGATATGCTATCGTGGACGTTAATGAAAATGGAATCTCCTTAAACTATAATAATCTCATTAGAAATATGTATGAGAAAATTGTTAGCAATGTAAAAATTTACAAAAATTTAAGTATAACTTTCCAATTAACAGTGCTCTTTACTACGATTCGATATTAAGTCTCCTCCTTTTTCTGTAATAGTGATTGGTGAAATATTGAAAAGAATCCAAGATGAAGTGTCATAACATATACTCTTTGCAATGATACAACGCAGATCGATAAAATTAGGAATAGTATAAGTGGCAAATTGTTGTTCTGAAGAGACACAAGAAAATTCAAAGGATTTATATTTAGTCTATCAAAAACTAATGATATGAGATCCACATATTTATTATTTAATTTCCAAAATTTTCACATATTTATCCAAATACATAGTTTGCTAAAATGCTTTTCACTCTCTTTTTGAAATACATGCCGTCTTTGGAAATCAAACCCACGATCACATGGTTAAAAGCCATGCGCTCTACTGATTGAGCTAAGACGGCTCATATAATACGCTAATAACAAAACCTAATTAAATAGTATGTTTAATTACTTGATTTTTACTCTGTGGTGAGAGGTTTACCGAAAAAAATAATATGTCCTTGAGTGATTAAGCATTAGTTCTTTATTTATTAGAGATCGGCAAAACTCAAATTCAAATATGAGAAGTTAGTTATACTATAAAATTATGGGAGAGAGTAACGGAGTATGAATTGGAATTGGAGATAAGTGTCTTTCAGAATCAATTTGAGTCGATGTGAGGATGATCCACAACCAAAGCCATTTATTTGCTCAGACAATTGATGGAGATGTATGAAATACAGAAGGGAGATTTACATTTGGTATTCACTGATTTAGAAAAAAACATTCAATAGGGTTGTTAGAGGCATACTGCGGTGGATATTGATTTATGCGCTCTACTGTTTAACGACGGATAAAAGAATTCGTGACAAAATTTAACGACAAATCTTATTTTTCATCGCTAAATTCAGCATAATATTTAAATTCATAGCTTAATTTTTGTGACAAATTTTGCGACAAATTGTCCTATTCTAATAGAATTGTCCTACTCAACTAGCATAAATATCAAATTTAATCACTAATATCTATATAACAAATTTAAAAGTTTCTCCAATCCAACTAACATAATAATTAAATTTCAAATATGTTTTCGAAACCGATAAATTCAATATTGTCTATAAATATTCAAGCATCCAACAAAATGTTAATAGAAGCAAAATCAAATAAATATCAATCCAGTATATAACATTTCTCATCAATAAGCTACGGACTATCTTTTTGACCGAAATGATTTTGACACAAAGAAAGTTACATTTTGACACGTGGATAGTGTTTGAATTGATACATAAAAGAGGGACTAAATCAACCTTCTTTTTGCCATCGGTCTAGCTTCTCACCCTAAGCCTAACAGCCAATATTCCAGATTTATCATATATTCCAGGAACAAAAATTCTAAAATTTAAAAAGTATGAATAGACAAAAAAATATTAAATACTTCTAAGTCTATCATATTTTATATATACAAAAAAAAAACAGTGAATCCACGATATTATATATATATATATAAACATTAAATACTCCCCTTTCCATTTTCTACCTACAATTGTGTTCCGATTCGATTTGTGACGAGTGATACCTCAACTACCATTTTCTTGGGAATATGATAGAAACCAACGTAGAGGTTGTCCAAGTAAACGCGACGATCACAAAATCGTGAGCTAGAATCTGATCAAATGATCACTCGCGACAGTATGCCCAAGACATTCAAAGTTATATAGGATGTTGGGACCATTTAGTACTAATAATAATAAGTTTGCTCAAAAGGCAGTAACTAGGGCATAAAGAAGACCCTCCACATTTGGGGAACGCTCCCGTGATAACAGCAATGCTAGTCACCCCTAGCCAACCATTTATTTGGCAAGAGAGAGAGAGAGAGAGACTAACATTTCAACCATGCATAAGGCATACACTATTATTTTCATCTCTGCTTTCAGAACATTTCATTATCTACTTTGTGTGGCGCAGTTGTTTTAATTTGGGAAACAGAACAAACAAATGCACACTAATAAACTTACCATCAACTGTGTGATCTACGGCAACAAAAACCATTTGAATCAATTTGGAGGAAAAAGGAATTATCATCGTACACTTGATTGTTGCTTAATAAACTTCAGCAGCTCCATTGCTACTTGGAAGTTGCTGCCGTTTCTCTACATATGCCGATGGACACCACCTTGCTTTGCCTCTGCATTCTCCTTCGGCCCTTCCTGTTGGACTCACCCGATTAAACACAATAAAGCAAATCATAGTCAAAATACTTTGAGAATTACATGGTCTTCTAACTGAACAACACACCCTTCCACCTATACAATCCTTTAGTAACATTAACAGCTACAGCAAAAGCAATTTCCAAAGAGACCATGCTAGTAGATCAGTCCGCCTACCACAATCCACCCAAAAGAGAAAGACCATCAACAAGGTCATCCTAAAAGTTAAAAATCAAGAATTTTACTATTTGATAATTTTATTTCAGGGACCACAGGTTTCTTTGGGGGGGCTTTATTTAGACCTCAGATGCTTGTGCATTTTGAGAGAGAAAAATTTGCAGAACCAACCATGTCCTTCAAGGGGATGAAAAGTTGCATCATCACAAATTGAAGTTGGTAAACCATCAGTTCCACAGCCCAACAACACCAATTAAGAATCAACCTTGGTCAACCTCAATGTGGGTCATCAAATGCCTTCACCACCAGGCAAACAAAAGGAAAACCTTAGATTAACAACAGCCTTCAAGGATTTATCATATTATATGCGCGTGCGGAAGCATAATAAATAAAAGTTTCAGAATTTACAGATAAATATCTCAATATGTAGACCTCCAATAAATCAATCGAAATAGTGTAATTTCTCATACGAATCTCTCGATCGGGATGATGATCACGAAACCAACCACTATCATTATTCACAACATCTCAATCCTATATCCAGTGAATTTGCTAACGGAAGAAATTTTCCAACGAAAAAATTTCTCAAGCCCTCGGATATTTTCTGTAGAAAATTGCAATGTACAGAATGAATATCATCTCTTAAAAAAGGCACGTACACCCACTACCAGGGAAATTGTTTATGTCCTTGGAAGAATAATCACTCAAGGGGGGAGTTATTTTTCTTCTTTCAATAATGCACTGCACAATGCCTTCCCTACTACAGAAAAAATATGATTTTCTTTCTTATTGTGTGCTTGAGAGAGAGAGAGAGAGAGAGAGAGTCTGGGGTAGTTGCTTTTTTTCTTAAATTTGAATTTGGGTAGTTATGGGATAATTTAAAAGGAAAACTAACTCTACAATTTGAAATGCCTCACGTGGGCATTAACTTCCAACATCTCCCACTTACATACGAGAACATTTTATATCCGTTATAACATCACAATTAATGCGATCTTTCATATCACCATACTGGATTTTCATACAGAATTGAGCGTCGTACGATTGATGAGCACCTGCAAACAAAAATTTCTCGATACACCTGTTAGGATGATCGAGAAGTCATCGCTAGTACCAAAAAGAACTTGCTATACCCGAAACTCAACGCAATTATATTTATCGAGCCACTTTTCTCATTGAAAGTGATCCCCAATTATTTGTTCGACTGTGTATTCACTATTATGTTTAAATCTCAACATGGATTAATATAGCAGGTCGACCGGTGAATACAATACCATGATATAATGTTGATTGGTCTTCCTTTCATAATACTAACTTTCAATCTTATTTTGGCTGCTTTCCTAGATATATACTGTCAAACCAAATCAACCATGATTTCTTGATGACATGTTAAAGTAGCAACACCAAAATAAAATTTCAAGAGACAGACGAAAGTCGTAAGGGTACACGAGATTCCACACAATGGATATTGGGTCTTACACAGTGGGAACGGGGATCATAATGATACTATCGTCTAGAATAATAGCTCTTACTATCCCTTGGTCTTCTTTTCACATGTGGTATGAAACACGTGTCACAGTGTTACTCCCATATCTCTCAAAATGACATATGTCACATTCTCTCATACTGTGCAGGTATAGACCTCAGTCTACATAAAACTTTACCCTAGAGATCTCAGAGAAAGTATCTCAGAGACGATATCACTTAATGCAGGTGATATATGAAATCTCATCTTGATTACACACAGGCAACATGGATATGGGTACGTCCATGTCGGTCATATCGCTTATGACCTCATCCTGAATACATATCAGGGCGATTTATATTCTTACAGGGCCACTCTCAAAACCTCTTATAACTAGAAATCAGCTCATCTCCGCTCACTTAGAGCTGGAGGTGGTCACTGGTGTGAGAGAGTTGATCACGCCTGCCTGACACATCTTTTATCATAACATACTACATAATATATGACAATAACAAGTGCAAGAAATCAACTTATGACTTTATACAATGCACATATGTCATATATATCAGTAAGTATCAAAGTTAGTACATAGTGAAAAATGTTAAATTACATGTAAACCCAATGATTTCTTATGTCTCACAAAGGAATCTCTCACAATGGGTTTGATGAAAGGATTAACCACCACGCTGTATAAAAATGTACTTAAATATCACTACACCCTTTTATATGATATCTCTTACAAAATGGTATATAGTATCAATGTGTTTGGTCTTTCTATGATATTTAGGGTTTCAGTTATAGGCAATAATGGTCTGATCATCACAATAAATCATTATTGGTCCCCCACTTTCTGTCACAATCCCTAAGTCGTCTAGAAATCTCCGAAACCAAAGCATTCCCTTGAACTACCATTGAGTATGCCATAAACTCAGTCTCTATCGTAGATAAAAATACACAAATTTGTTTCTTACTTCTTCAAGATATAGTACCATTTATTGAGTAAGACAACAAAAACTGATGTTGATTTGCGTCTATTCAGATTGTCACCCCAATCAGCATTTGAATATCCAATCAAACACAAATCATCTCCTCCGTAATATAAGGAGAGGTCTGTAGTTCCTTTGCAACATCTTAGAATCCTTTTGTCCGCTCTCGAGTGATCCCTTTAAAGATTCGATTGATACCTACTTATCATATCGACTGCAAAATAAATGTCTGATCATGTATGCCTCATCGCATACACTAGAATACACATTACACTAGTATAAGATATTCTACTCATCTCCTTTATTTCTTCCTGGATTTTTAGGGCATATGCCAGGACTCAGGTTTTCACCTCTAGCGATCGGAGTATCTATTGGGTTGTCATCATTCATCTTGAAATGCTCAAAAATATACCTGATGTAGGACTCTTATTAAAGAGTCAACATTTTTCTCAAGCGATCCCTCTGGATCAAAATTCTAAGAATGAACTAAGGTTCACCCATATCCTTTATATCAAAAACCGATAATAACTATATTTTAATAGTCATCAGATACTCTCTGTTGTTTCGAGCCAATAGAATATCACCCACATATAAGAACATGATCACAAAAGAGTTACTAAAAAGTTTCAGACAGATACAATAATCCTCTTTAATTATTATAAAACCATAAGATATCACTTTCTGGTTAAATCTTAGATACGACCATCTGGATAACTGTTTTAGGCGGTATATTGACTTCCAAAGTCGACATATCTTATTCACCTAGAATGAGTCCAGAGAGTTGCTCCATGTAGATCACCTTATCCAGACTAACATAATGGAAGGTGGTCTTTACGTCTATCTGGTATAACTTCATATCTATATTTGCTACAATCGCTAAAAGTAAACGAATCAAGATAAATTAGATTACGACTCTTCGGTAGTCCAACCCCTCATCTGATTATAATCATGGCTACCGGACAGGTCTCATACCTCCCCATCGATCCGTTGGCCTTTCTTTTAACCTTGAGAACTTTTTTATTCCCTATAGTCCTTCTGCCCTTAGCCAAATCAACTAGATCCTTGAGAACTTATTCGTTCTCAATGGTCTTTCTGCTCTCAGGCAAATCAACTAAGTCCCAGACCCTGTTGATTCTCATCGCCTCCTTTTCTTCATTTATGTTCTTCAATAAATGATTCTTCGTAAATAACCTATGAGAGCTTTTAGGATTGCTTTAGATTTCTCATCATCCTCAAGACTTATTATGAGAGTCTCACCCTTATTTGGGAAGTGACGTTTAAGTACATGCCCTCAATACTTTTACGAGGAGAGAAAACCTTTTTACCTCTAAATGGATCGCTCCCACTAGAATCAAAATCTGTAATGGGTTATTGTGTCCCACCACTAGGCTCACTTGAGTCATTAGATTCATCCATCTTATAGAGGGTAAATTCCTGATTGATTTACCTTTTAATGGATTGCTCCCACTAGGATCAAGATGAGTAATGGATTCTTGTATCCTACTGTGGGGCTTGCCTGAGCTACCGAGTTCACTTGAGCTTCCGTGCTCATCCATCTCATAGAAGGTAAACTCCATATTTATTTCACATCTCTTAAGAAAATCATTCTCAAAGGAAGTGGTTTCACGAGATTCAATTTCAGTCACAATGTCACCCGTATACTCATCTAAGAACACACACCCTCTGGAATGTTTTAAATATTTTATAAAGATACACTTCTTTTCTCGTAAGCCTAACTTACCGTGTGGATGCAAGAAATCATGAACGTACACAGTACACCCCCATGACCTCAAGTTGCTAAGGTCATGTCTCCTCCTTGTTCAAAGCTCATATGGGGTATTGACTATGGATTTTGATAAGACACCGTTAAAAACGTAGGCTGCAGTCAATAAATCATCTCCCCAATGGGAGATGGACAAATTGACTTGTGTCATCATAGTTCTCAACATCTCCAACAAAGTTTTATTCCTTCTCTCATTACTATATTTTGCGAAGTAGTAACAGAAATAATCAGATGTCGCGTAATTCCCTTTTAGGAACAGAGCTCTCTTAATTGTTCAGACAAATACTCACGCCATCAATCGATTCAAAGAGTCTTCATTCCCAAGTCCAATTGATTCTCAATTTCACTAATAAATATTCTAAAACATTCCAATGTCTCAGACTTTTGCGAGATCAGATAGACATAACCGAAACACGTGTAATCATTTATAAATGGAATAAAGAACACAACTCTATTTCAGGGATCTCATACTCATGAGGCCATAGATATTAGAGTCGACCAATTGTAATAGAGTCTCGACTCTCATTGTCTTATCAAATGGTACAGAAATCAAGTTCCGTTAAATATCCAGAGCGCAAAGATTGCCACTTAAATACAGAGTCTATCCATATTGCAACTCAAACTTGCAAGTGTCAATCCCTCTGCTGATGACAACAAATGCTTTGTTCCTTATGTAAATCCTCCTAACATAAGGACTCACTTAGCAGAACTCTATATACGCACTCTTATCTTGAGTTACGTGGTCCGTGGTTCCTGACTTTAGAATCCACAAAGGAGAGAAATCAGCGAGCATCACTTCAAATGAGACAAATCTCAAACCACGTAAAGAAGAAGGACATTCAATCCGCTCATCATATTCACAAACAAAATGACCAAGTCTACCTCCGAGGTAGCACTTTCCATTGGTTTTTTCAAATTCCTTATTCATGCACTTTGACCTTATTGTCAGTTTTCTTGGATGGTACCTCGAGTCTCTTTCACATGCTTATGTTATTCATTAGGTGCCACGAGAGTCCTTACTCAACTCCGCTGCATAAGTATAATTCGAGTGTGACCTACTCGCCTCCAAGAGCTTTCTCGAGCTTATAGTGTCTGCTCACATCAGCAAAAGTACAAATACTCTCATCGTGAGTGAGATAGGTTTTTATGGTGTCCCATGAATCAGGTAAGAACTGGATCATACCCTTATATAAAATTCATCCGAAATATGTTTGCCCGCATTCCTTAACTCAGCGATCATACTCGACATTTGTATTAAATATTGCATTATTGTATGATCAACCCTATTATTTAGCATTCTCACCATAGGAGCTGAAGAGAACACCACAATATTCTTTTAAGGTGAGCCTAACTGACATTACCATAGGATAATGTTTATAGAACGGAATCAAGTCATCGTGCAAGTTGCTGATAAGGATTGCCCTAACTTGGGTATCATTTTCTTCCACATACGATAGACCTCCTTATCCCGTCTATACTGAGGTACGGTACCCTCTCTAGGGCCTACTATCTCATACCTCAGAGTATCATATAGATTTTCTCTTTGAGGACAAACTGAATTATCTGATGTCAAATATCGTATTTCTCAACATTAAATTTATCCTTTTTGAAGAAATCTTATACGACAGTTCTTGATGCAGTCATAGAGAGATTAGTGATTTTCTGATACTTATTCTCAAATTTTGTGCACCCTACTAATCTACAAATTCCAAATGATTTGAGTATGACCATAATTTGAGCATATGAGTCAATGGATATCATACACCACAAATCGGAATCGCATCTTATCATCTAGATTTGAATTCGACACACAAAAAAACCCACAAAAAGTCATAAATATGAATGTGAAACCCTAAAAAAATTAGAAAAATCCAATTTAAAGTAGCTAGACAGACCAAAGGGACAACCACTAGCCTCCACGTGTCGGAAGCAGCATCTTACGTGCCTACACACTACAACTGCGCTCTGGCACAACAAATGACACCTTCAGCAAGAAAATACATATTGTATGAGATAAGGTCTCATAATAGCATCTATTATAATTTGGTGGTAAGGTGCTTGAAAAGGGACGTAACAATCACGAGTTTGAAGGTGTGCCCCGACACTTTTTTGAGTATATTTTTTAAATCTTAAAAGGAGTGAACCGACCTAGGACAGGACGCGGGTCAGATCGGGTATCCAGGTCAAACGGACCTGGGACACCCAAATACTGTTCACTCACCCTCTCGCGCGTGTGTTGCATGCTCTAGTGTGGTCTGCAACCTTCTTCTTCACCTTCTTCACTTGACTCTTTGCAACCGGGTCATTGCGACCCGGCTACCAGAAAAACCCTTTTTTGACAACAACAATATGCAATCTATATTTCAAAATATAGATCTGAGCATGACAAACATTTATAGACCATTATTACAGATCGAATTATCCTTAAATTTCATAGATTTAAGGTTTTTTGTTTGTAGAGTCAAAAATTTCGATCGAACTTTTCATAGCCTTAATATGCTCAAAAAAATTCAAAAAAAATTATATTCGTGATCTATACATCATGGGCATTCTCGTGGTACTCTCGGATTCACGAAATTTATCAGTGATCTGGATTCTAAATTTTGTACCCTATATATTTTATGCCTAAACAAATTCTGAACTTTTTTTAAAAATAAATCCAACATTGCTTTGATACTAATAAAGGATTTATTATACTATATGCGCATGCGGAAACGTATTAAATAAAAGTTTCAGAATTTATGGATAAATATCTCTATACGTAGGGTTCCAATAAATTAATTGAAATCGTACAATTTCTCATACGGATCACTCGGTTGGGATGATGATTACGAAACGAACCACTATCATTATTCATAACGTCTCAACCCTATGTCTAATGAATCCAATAACAGGATAAATTTTCCAATGAAAAAATTTCTCAAGTGTTCAATTATTTTCTATAGAAAATTGCAATGTACAGAATGAATGTCATCCCTAAAAAAAGGCACGTACACTCACTACCGAGGAAATTGTTCACATCCATGGAAGAATGATCACTCAAGGGGGAAGTTATTTTTCTTCTTTCGATAATGCACTGCACAGTGCCTTCCCTGCTACAGAAAAAAGATGATCTTCTTTTCTTATTGTGTACTTGAGAGAGAAAGAGAGTTAGGGATAGTTGCTTTTTTTCTTAAATTTGAATTTGGGTAGATATGGGGTAATTTAAAAGGAAACTAACTCTACAATTTGAAATGCCCCACGTGGGCATTTAACTTCCAACAGAGCCTGATTATGTTTTCTGGGCATTTCAAGTTCGCTCATGGTCCTACCACAAAACCACCCAACCCCATCAAAGTCCCAACAATTTAAATAAATAACCCACAAGACCAAAGAAAATCGCCACCTTGTCCACCTTGTCCTACCACAAAATCACCACAAGACCACAAATTTAAATAAATAAAGCCCACGGCCACCTTGTCCACCACGATACCTTTGAAAATCGCCATCTGCATCCATCAAATAGGTTACCATATTGAATAGTCCATCCAAAGACCAATTAAAAAAAAATAGATAAGTAAATAAATAATCACCTCAGTATCTAACTTCATTTGCTCGGAGAATCGAGTCCTTCCATTATTTGGGTCATTGTCAAGTCCATTGCACGAGAGAGAATAAAAAGTCATCCTTATTATAGATAGGCTGCAGCACACAAAATGGTGATGTTCAAACTCAATAAATCTGAAGTGAAGTCAAGGGCAGATTTTAGCTTAAAAAAAGGCTATGGAAATATGAGGTAGAGATATTTGTCACTTGAACCTTGGATTTTGGAAGCTCGGCATCATCTTCATCTTCAAAATCATCTTCATCACAACCTTTTCCATCCCCATCTTTCTCCCTGTTATGAGATTTGGTACTTTTACCAAAGTGGCCCTATACTTCTTCCTTATTAAATTTCTCACTCATTGCCACGAAATCAAATTCCTCAGTAAATTCGGTCATAGGCCGTGAACTCTGTATGTGAATATTTGCAACTTGATCATTAAGATTCCCACAAAACAGATTCACTATTATCAGAAAAGAAAGATGTTGGTTTGGTTTGCCCATTGAGGGGCATTTTGGTAATCTTGGCTCCCATTTTCCCATTAACCATCCTATTTCATTTCCCCTTAATTACTCCCTAATTAACCCTAATACATTACTACGTGAAGTGTGACTCTCTTTCTCCCTAAGTGAGAGTTTGGGAAATAGGCAAGGTGGTTAGGGTTTTGAGAAAAATACACACATCTCTAGAAAGAGAGAGAGACATATTGAGGGTTTGGAAATTTTTGCAAAAGAAAATCTCCCTCGTCAAAACATTCACTAGACTTGAGGCTTAAGGTATCGTGGTACTGCGATGGTGATTCAATCACATGATCACCATCACGACTGACAATCCGTTCGAGTGATTTTGTGACATAGTTAGATTTTTGGAAACCATACAAGTTGAGGTATTTATCTAAAAAATTCTGATCATGCATTTTTCTACACTTCTGCATGCACATGCTGCGTGAATTAAATCCAATATTAATATCGAAGCATGGTTGGATTTAATTAAAACAAATTTTAAAATTTTAGGGTACGGATCATGGATAAGTTTCGTGAATCCGAGAATATCACATGAATACCCATAGCCCAAGGATTACAAAAATGATTTTTATTGAATTTTTCAAGTATGTTTAAGAGATAAAAAGTCTGGTTGAAATTCGCAACCGTATGGATTTTAAAACCTTAGATCTATAGTTTTAGAGGGTAAGTCGATGCATGAAAATGGTTTATGCGTGTTCCTCGTACTTGGATCTACATTTTGATGCATTTAGGTTTGAGTTTCGGATGCCGAAAATTGAAATTTCCAAATGGTCGCAGAGGGCCACAACTAGGGTGGTTGATCCACCATTTTTTTAGAGTTTAAATCTTGCTAAAATTGAGTCTAGGATATTTGGAGGATCCCAATAATAATTTCTAGTCAAAACTATGAAAAAATACGCCAAAAATGAGTTTTTCGGAATCTGGGTTGAAAGGACCTGTTGCAGGACCCATTAGGCGAAGAAAACCCGGCCCAGACCTGTGGCCGCATGCACTAAACGCACGAGGAAGTGCGTCTGGCATGATGGAGAGGACACGTGAGATGCACGCGCTAGGAATGGTGCATTAAGTTGGCGTGTGACATTCACGCGCATTGAGGTGTGTGAACAGTCTTGAGTGATCTGGGTCGGAGTGGACCCGGGTCTAGGCTCCTGACCCGCGTACTAACTCGGAAGTGACCTGAAGCGTGTATGAGCGCATGGCATACGTTCCATGAGTGGGCTTGGTGCGTATGGGTACATCTAAGCCCTGCATTGTGTCTGGCGCATAGGCAGGACCTAAGTGCGTATGTGGGAGCACGTGACACACACTCCACACGTTTGGCACGCCCACAGACTGCTACCAGTGTGTGGAGGCCTGTGGCAGGGCGTGGAGACGTGCCGTCGATGCGTGGTAACGCATGTGGACTCCGACGGCGCTTCAGGTTGTCAGAAATTGGATTTTTTCAATTTTCTATGGGTCCCACCTCCATATTTGTGACTTTTGTAGGTTTTTGTGTGAAATCCGAATAGGAAGATGCGATTTCGAGTTGTGATGTATGGTATCCATTGAATCATACGCTTGCTTTGGGGTCTATATTCGAATCTTTGGACTTGTTAATTCGTAGGATGCACAAAATGTGAAAATAAGTATCACTAAGTCACTATAGTCTCTCTTACTGCATTGAAAACTATCGTATTAAATTTTTGCAAGGAGAGTAAACCAAATGATGTGATCTGCAAGATTTTATACCAGTAGATTTAGTTTATTCTCGAAAAGTAAAATTTGTTTGAGATTCTGAGGCACGAAATGGTGGGCCCCGAGGAGGGTACCGCACCTTAGGATAAAAGGGATAAGGTAATCTATCGTGCATGAATGAAAATGATAGCCAAGATATGGCAATCATCATCAGCAGCATGCATGATGACTTGATCCCGTTCAATAAGCATTATCCTACGGATATATCGATTACGATCGCCTTAAAAGAGCATTGTGATATCTTTTCAGCTCATAATGCAAGAATGCTGAAGATAAGGGCTGATCATACAATGATACAACATTTGATGCAAATGTCGAGTATGATTGTCGAGTATGATTGTCGAGTTAAAGAGTATGGGCGAGTCCAGTTCGGATGAGATTCAGGACTGGGTGTGATCCGAAACTATTCATTCAAATAGACATTTGATAGAGATGTACAGAAGAGAGATTTAGATAACACATTCATTGACGTAGAAAAAGCATACGATGGGTCGTTAAGGACATGCTGTCGTGGACGATAATAAAAATGACATCTCCTTAAAATATAATAATCTCATCAGATGTTTGTATGAGAAAATTGTTACCAACGTAAGAGCTTATGGAAATTTAAGTAACAACGTTCCAATTAACAATGCTCTTCACCACGATTCGATGTTAAGTCTCCACCTTATTGTAAGAGTGATGGATGAAATAACGAGAAGAATCCAAGATAAAGAGTCATGGTATATGCTCTTTGCAGATGATACAATGCAGACCGATAAAATTACGAAGGGTATTAGTGTCAAATTGGAGTTTTGGAGAGACACAAGAAAATTCAGAGGATTTATATTAAGTCGGTCAAAAACTAAAGATATGAGATCCACATATTTATCATTATATTTCAAAATTTTTCCACATATTTATTGAAATACATACTTTGATAAAATGTTTTTTACTCTCTTTTGGAGATACACGCCGTCTGTGGGAATCGAACCCATGACCACGTGGTTAAAAGCCACGCGCTCTACCAGCTGAGCTAAGACGGCTCATATAATACGCTAGTAACAAACCCTAGTGAATTTTGAAGTTTAATTTCTTAAGTAGTATGTTTAATTACTTGATTCTTACTCATTGGCAACAGGTTTACAGAAAAAGTAATGAGCTTTTGAGTGATTAACTATTAGTTCTTTATTTATCAGTGATCGTCAAAACTCGAATTAAAATATGAGAAGTTAGTTATACTATGAAATTGTGGGAGAGAGTTAGGGAGTATGAATTGGAATCGGAGATAAGTGTCGCTCAAATTCAAATACGTATCCAATCAGCATTGCTCTTCACCAAGATTTGGCATTAAATCCCCTCCTTTTTGTAACAAAGATAGATAAAATATCGAAAAGAACCTAAGATGAAGTGCCATGTTTTATGCTCTTTCGCTGTTGATATAGTGCCAGTCGATAAACTCAGGGAGCGTGTTGGTGTTCAATTTGAGTTATGAAGAGACACACGAAAATTCAGAGACTTAACAACGAGTTAGTCAAAAACTAAAGACATGGATGGGATGCACAAATTTATCATTAAATTTTCTAACTTGGGCACATATTTATTCAAATACAAAGTTTGGTCAAATGCTTTCACTCTCTTTTTGAAATACATGCCGTCTGTGGGAATCGAACCCACGACCACGTGGTTAAAAGCCACGCGCTCTACTGGCTGAGCTAAGACGGCTCATATAATATGCATGTAATAAAATCTAATGAATTTTGAAGTTTAATTTCTTAATTAGTAAGTTTAACTGCTCCATTCTTACTTAGCAGCAAGAGGTTTACCGAAAAAAAACAATGATTTCTTGTGTGATTAACCATTAGTTCTTTATTTATTTGTGAACGCAAAACTCAGATTCAAACATTAGAAGTTGGTTATACTATGAAGTTGTGAGAGAAAGTGATTAGGTTTAAATTAAGATTGGAGATAAGTATGTCTAAGTATCAATTTGAGTCTACGAGAAGATGATCGACTTCTGAAACTATTCATTCAAATAGACATTTGATAGAGATGTTCAGAAGAGTGATCTAGATAAGGCATTCATTGACGTAGAAAAAGCATATGATAGGGTCGTCAAGGACATGCTGTCGTAGAAATTAATGAAAATGGGATCTCCTTAAAATATAATGATCTCATCAGAAGTTTGTATGAGAAAATTGTTGCCAACGTACGAGTTTACAGAAATTTAAGTGACAACTTTCCAATTTACAATGCTCTTTACCGCGATTCGATGTTAAGTCTCTACCTTTTTGTAAGAATGATGGATGAAATAACGAGAAGAATACAAGATAAAGAGTCATGGTATATGCTCTTTGTAGATGATACAATGCAGACTGCTAAAATTAGGAAGGGTATTAGTGTCAAATTGGAGTTTTGGAGAGACACAAGAAAATTCAGAGAATTTATATTAAGTCGGTCAAAAACTAAAGATATGAGATCCACATATTTATCATTAAATTTCCAAACTTTTCCATATATTTATCCAAATACATACTTTGATAAAACATTTTTTACTCTCTTAAGGAGATACATGCCGTCTGTGGGAATCGAACCCACGACCACGTGGTTAAAAGCCACGCGCTCTACCAGCTGAGCTAAGACGGCTCATGTAATATGCTAGTAACAAACCCTAGTGAATTTTGAAGTCTAATTTCTTAAGTAGTATGTTTAATTACTTGATTCTTACTCATCGGCAACAGGTTTACCGAAAAAGTAATGAACTTTTGAGTGATTAACTGTTAGTTCTTTATTTATCAATGATCTTCAAAACTTGAATTCAAACATGAGAAGTTAGTTATACTTGAAATTGTGGGAGAGAGTAAGGAAGTATGAATTGGAATTGGAGATAAGTGTTGCTCAAATTCAAATATGTATCCAATTAGCATTGCTCTTCACCAAGATTTGGCATTAAATCCCCTCCTTTTTGTAACAAAGCTGGATAAAAAAACAAAAAGAACCTAAGATGAAGTGTCATGTTTTATGCTCTTTCGCTGTTAATATAGTGTCGTTCGATAAGATCAGGGAGCGTGTTGGAGATAATTGTGTCTTAGAATCAATTTGAGTCCATGAGAAGATGATCCACTTCTGAAACTATTCACTCACATAGACATTTGATAGAGATGTACAGAAGAGTGATCTAGATAATGCATTTATTGACGTAGAAAGAGCATACGATAGGGTCATCAAGGACATGCTGTCGTGGACTTTATTGAAAATGGGATCTCCTAAAAATATAATGATCTTATCAGAAGTTGGTATGAGAAAATTGTTACCAACGTACGAGCTTACGGAAATTTAAGTGACAACTTTCCAATTTACAATGCTCTTCACCACGATTCGATGTTAAGTCTCTACCTTTTTGCAAGAGTGATGGATGAAATAACGAAAAAAATCCAAGATAAAGAGTCATGGTATATGCTCTTTGCAGATGATACAATGCAGACCGATGAAATTAGGAAGGGTATTATTGTCAAATTGGAGTTTTGGAAAGACACAAGAAAATTCAGAGGATTTATTTTATGTTAGACAAAAACTAAAAATATGAGATCCACATATTTATCATTAAATTTCCAAACTTTTCCATATATTTATCGAAATACATACTTTGATAAAATGCTTTTAACTCTCTTTTGGAGATACACGCCGTCTGTGGGAATCGAACCCACGACCACGTGGTTAAAAGCCACGCGCTCTACCAGCTGAGCTAAGACGGCTCATATCATACGCTATTAACAAACCCTAGTGAATTTTGAAGTTTAATTTCTTACATAGTATGTTTAATTACTTGATTCTTACTCATCGGCAACAGGTTTACAGAAAAAATAATGAGCTCTTGAGTGATTAACCATTAGTTCTTTATTTATCAGTGATCGCCAAAACTCGAATTCAAATGTGAGAAGTTAGTTATACTTTGAAATTTTGGGTGAGAATAAGGGAGTATGAATTGGAATCGGAGATAAGTGTCGCTCAAATTCAAATACGTATCGAATTAGCATTGCTCTTCACCAAGATTTGACATTAAATTCCATCCTTTTTGTAATGAAGTTGGATAAAATAACGAAAAGAATCCAAGATGAAGTGTCATGGTTTATGCTCTTTCGCTATTGATATAGTGTCGGTTGATAAAATCAGGGAACGTGTTGGTGTTAAATTTGTGTTATGAAGAGACATACGAAAATTCAGAGGCTTAACAATGAGTCAGTCAAAAACTGAAGATATGGGATGCACGAATTTATCATTAAATTTTCACACTAGGGCACATATTTTTCCAAATACATAGTTTGGTCAAATGCTTTCACTCTCTTTTTGAAATACACATGTCTGTGAGAATCGAAGCCATGACCACGTGGTTAAAAGCCACGCGCTTTACCGGCTAAGCTAAGACGGCTCATATAATATGCTTGTAGTAAAATCTAATGAATTTTGAAGTTTAATTTCATAATTAGTAAGTTTAACTGCTTGATTTTTACTCAGCAGCAAGAGGTTTATCGACAAAAATAATGAGTTCTTGAGTGAGAAACTATTAATTCTTTATTTATTTGTGATCGCAAAACTTAAATTCAAACATCGGAAGTTGGCTACACTACGAAGTTGTGAGAGAAAACGATTAGGTTTAAATTAAGATTCGAGATAAGTGCGTCTCAGAATCAATTTGAATCCGTTAGAAGATGATCCACTTCCGAAACTATTCATTCACATAGACATTTGATGGAGATGTACAGAAGGGAGATCTTGATAAGGTATTCATTGACATAGAAAAAGCATACAATAAGGTCGTCAAAGACATGCTGTCGTGGACGTTAATGAAAATGGGATCTCCTTAAAATATAATGATCTCATCAGAAGTTTATATAAGAAAATTGTTACCAACGTAGGAGCTTATGGAAATTTAAGTGACAACTTTCCAATTTACAATGCTCTTCACCACGATTCGATGTTAGGTCTCCACCTTTTTGCATGAGTGATGGATGAAATAACCAAAAAAATCCACGATAAAGAGTCATGGTATATGCTCTTTACAGATGATACAATGCAGACCGATAAAATTTGGAAGGGCAATAGTGTCAAATTGAAGTTTTGGTGAGACACAAGAAAATTCAGAGGATTTATATTAAGTCGGTCAAAAACTAAAGATATGAGATCCACATATTTATCATTGAATTTCAAAACTTTTCCACATATTTATCCAAATACATACTTTGATAAAATGCTTTTTACTCTTTTTCGGAGATACACGCCGTCTGTGGGAATAGAACCCACGACCACGTGGTTAAAAGCCACGCGCTCTACCAGCTGAGCTAAGACGGCTCATATAATACGCTAGTAACAAACCCTAGTGAATTTTGAAGTTTAATTTCTTACATAGTATGTTTAATTACTTGATTCTTACTCATCGGCAACAGGTTTACCGAAAAAGAAATGAGCTCCTGAGTGATTAACCATTAGTTCTTTATTTATCAGTGATCACCAAAACTCGAATTCAAACATGAGAAGTTGTTATACAATGAAATTATGGGAGAGAGTAAGGGAGTATGAATTAGAATCGGAGATAAGTGTCGCTCAAAATCAAATACGTATCCAATTAGCATTTCTCTTCACCAAGATTTGGCAATAATTCCCTTGCTTTTTGTAACAAAGTTGGATAAAATAACGAAAAGAATCTAAGATGATGTGTCATGGTTTATGCTCTTTCGCTGTTCATATAGTGCCGATCGATAAAATCAGCAAACGTGTTGGTGTTCAATTTGAGTTATGAAGAGACACACGAAAATTCAAAGACTTAACAATGAGTCAGTCAAAAACTAAAGATATGGGATACACGAATTTATCTTTAAATTTTCTTACTTGGGCACATATTTTTCCAAATACATAGTTTGGTCAAATGCTTTCACTCTTTTTTTGAAATACACGCCGTCTGTGGGAATTGAACCCACGACCACGTGGTTAAAAGCCACGCGCTCTACCGTCTAAGCTAAGACTGCTCATATAATATGTTTGTAATAAAATCTAATGAATTTTGAAGTTCAATTTCTTAATTAGTAAGTTTAACTTCTCGATTCTTACTCAGCAGCAAGAGGCTTACCGACAAAAATCATAAGTTCTTGTGTGATTAACCATTAGTTCTTTATTTATTTGTGAATGCAAAACTCACATTCAAACATGAGAAGTTGGTTATACTATGAAGTTGTGGGAGAAAGTGATTAGGTTTAAATTAAGATTGGAGATAAGTGTGTCTCTGAATAAATTTGAGTCCACGAGAAGATGATCTACTTCCGAAATTATTCATTCATGTAGACATTTGATAGAGATGTACTGAAGAGAGATCTGGATAAGGCATTCATTGGCTTAGAAAAAGCACACGATAGGGTCGTCAAGGACATGTTGTCGTGGACTTTATTGAAAATGGGATCTCCTAAAAATATAATGATCTCATCAGAAGTTCGTACGAGATAATTGTTACCAACGTAGGAGCTTATGGAAATTTAAGTGACAACTTTCCAATTTACAATGCTCTTCACCACGATTCGATGTTAAGTCTCCACCTTTTTGCAAGAGTGATGGATGAAATAACGAAAAAAATCCAAGACAAAGAGCCATGGTATATGTTCCTTGCAGATGATACAATGCAGACCGATGAAATTAGGAAGGGTATTAGTGTCAAATTGGAGTTTTGGTGAGACACAAGAAAATTCAGAGGATTTATTTTAAGTCGGTCAAAAACTAAAGATATGAGATCCACATATTTATCATTAAATTTCCAAACTTTTTCATATATTTATCCAAATACAAACTTTGATAAAATGCTTTTTACTCTCTTTTCGAGATACATGCCGTCTGTGGGAATCGAACCCACGACCACGTGGTTAAAAGCCACGCGCTCTACCAGCTGAGCTAAGACGGCTCATATAATTCGTTAGTAACAAATCCTAGTGATTTTTGAAGTTTAATTTCTTACATAGTATGTTTAAAAACTTGATTCTTACTCATCGGCAACAGGTTTACCGAAAAAGTAATGAGCTCTTTAGTGATTAACCGTTAGTTATTTATTTAACAGTGATCGCCAAAACTCGAATTCAAACATGAGAAGTTAGTTAAACGATGACATTGTGGGTGAGAGTAAGAGAGTATGAATAGGAATCAGAGATAAGTGTCGCTCAAATTCAAATACGTATCGAATTAGCATTGCTCTTCACCAAGATTTGACATTAAATCCCCTCCTTTTTGTAACGAAGTTGGAAAAAATAACGAAAAGAATCCAAGATGAAGTGTCATGGTTTATGTCTTTCGCTGTTGATATAGTGCCGTTCGATAGAATCAGGGAGCGTGTTGGTGTTCAATTTGTGTTATGAAGAGACACACGAAAATTTAGAGGCTTAACAATGAGTCAGTCAAAAACTGAAGCTATGAGTTGCACGAATTTATCAATAAATTTTCGCACTTGGGCACAAATTTTTCCAAATACATAGTTTGGTCAAATGCTTTCACTCTCTTTTTGAAATACACGCCGTATGTGGGAATTGAACCCACGACCACGTGGTTAAAAGCCACGCGCTCTACCGGCTGAGCTAAGACGGCTCACATATTATGCTTGTAATAAAATCTAATGAATTTTGAAGTTTAATTTCTTAATTCATAAGTTTAACTGCTGGATTCTTACTCAGCAGCAAGAGGTTTACCGACAAAAATAATGAGTTCTTGTGTGATTAACCATTAGTTCTTTATATATTAGTGAACACAACTAAAATTCAAACGTGAGAAGTTGGTTATACTCTGAAGTTGTGAGAGGAAGCGATTAGGTTTAAATTAAGATTCGTGATAAGTGTGTCTTAGAATCAATTTGAGTCCATTAGAAGATGATCCGCTTCCGAAACTATTCATTCACAAAGAGATTTGATAGAGATGTACAGAAGGGAGATGTAGATGAGGTATTCATTGACGTAGAAAAAGCATATGATAGGGTCGACAAAGACATGCTGTCGTGGACGTTAATGAAAATGGGATCTCCTTAAAATATAATGATCTCATCAGAAGTTGGTATGAGAAAATTGTTACCAACGTAGGAGCTTACGGAAATTTAAGTGACAACTTTCCAATTTACAATGCTCTTCACCACGATTCGATGTTAAGTCTCTACCTTTTTGCAACAGTGATGGATGAAATAACGAAAAATCCTAGATAAAGAGTCATGGTATATACTCTTTGCAGATGATAAATTGCAGTCCGATAAAATTAGGAATGGCATTAGTGTCAAATTGGAGTTTTGGAGAAACACAAGAAAATTCAGAGGATTTATACTAAATCGGTCAAAATCTAAAGATATGAGATCCACATATTTATCATTAAATTTCCAAAGTTTTCCACATATTTATTCAAATACATACTTTGAGAAAATGCTTTTTACTCTCGCTTGGAGATACACGCCGTCTGTGGGAATCGAACCCACGACCACGTGGTTAAAAGCCACGCGCTCTACCGGCTGAGCTAAGACGGCTCATATAATACCCTAGTAACAAACCCTAGTGAATTTTGAAGTTTAATTTCTTACATAGTATGTTTAATTACTTGATTCTTACTCATCGGCTACAGGTTTACCGAAAAAGTAATGAGCTATTGAGTGATTAACCGTTAGTTCTTTATTTATTAGTGATTGCCAAAACTCGAATTCAAACATGACAAGTTAGTTATACTATGAAATTGTGGGAGAGAGTAACGGAGTATGAATTGGAATCGGAGATAAGTGTCGCTCAAATTCAAATACGTATCGAATTAGCATTGCTCTTTACCAAGATTTGACATTAAATCCCCTCCTTTTTGTAACGAAGTTGGATTGAATAACGAAAATAATCTAAGATGAAGCATCATGGTTTATGCTCTTTTGCTGTGGATATAGTGCCGGTCGATAAAATCAGGGAGCATGTTGGTGTTCAATTTGTGTTATGAAGAGACACACAAAAATTCAGAGGCTTAACAATGAGTCTGTCAAAAACTGAAGATATGAGATGCTCGATTTTATCAATACATTTTCACACTTTGGCACATATTTTTCCAAATACATAGTTTGGTCAAATGCTTTCACTCTATTTTTGAAATACACGCCGTCTGTGGGAATCGAACCCACAACCACGTTGTTAAAAGCCACGCGCTCTACCGGCTGAGCTAAGACGGCTCATATAATATTCTTGTAATAAAATCTAATGAATTTTGAAGTTTAATTTCTTAATTAGTAAGTTTAACTGCTGGATTCTTACTCAGCAGCAAGAGGTTTACCGACAAAAATAATGAGTTCTTGTGTAATTAACCATTAGTTCTTTATTAATTAGTGAACGCAAAACTCAAATTCAAACATGAGAAGTTGGTTATACTATGAAGTTGTGGGAGGAAGTGATTAGGTTTAAATTATGATTCGAGATAAGTGTGTCTCAGAATCAATTTGAGTCCCTTAGAAGATGTTCCACTTCCGAAACTATTCATTCACATAGGCATTTCATAGAGATGTACAGGAGGGAGATCTAGATAAGGTATTCATTGACGTAAAAAAAGCATACGATAGGGTCGTCAAAGACATGCTGTCGTCGACGTTAATGAAAATGGGATCTCCTAAAAATATAATGATCTCATTAGAAGTTTGTATGAGAAAATTGTTACCAGCGTACGAGCTTACGGAAATTTAAGTGGCAACTTTCCAATTTACAATGCTCTTCACCACGATTCGATGTTAAGTCTCCACCTTTTTGCAAGAGTGATGGATGAAATAACGAAAAAAATCCAAGATAAAGAGTGATGGTATATGCTCTTTGCAGATGATACAATGCAGACCGATGAAATTAGGAAGGGTATTAGTGTCAAATTGGAGTTTTGGTGAGACACAAGAAAATTCAGAGGATTTATTTTAAGTCGGTCAAAAACTAAAGATATGAGATCAGCATATTTATCATTAAATTTCCAAATTTTCCATATATTTATCCAAATACATACTTTGAGAAAATGCTTTTTACTCTCTCTTGGAGATACAAGCCGTCTGTGGGAATCGAACCCACGACCACGTGGTTAAAAGCCACGCGCTCTACCAGCTGAGCTAAGATGGCTCATATAATACGCTAGTAACAAATCCTATTGAATTTTGAAGTTTAATTTCTTATATAGTATGTTTAATAACTTGACTCTTACTCATCGGCAACAGGTTTTCCAAAAAAGTAATAAGCTCTTTTGTGATTAACCGTTAGTTATTTATTTATCAGTGATCACCAAAACTCGAATTCAAACATGAGAAGTTAGTTATACGATGAAATTGTGGGTAAGAGTAAGAGAGTATGAATTGGAATCGGAGATAAGTGTCACTCAAATTCAAATACCTATCGAATTAGCATTGTTCTTTACCAAAATTTGACATTAAATCCCCTCCTTTTTGTAACGAAGTTGGATAAAATAACAAAAAGAATCCAAGATGAAGTGTCATGGTTTATGCTCTTTCGCTGTTGATATAGTGCCGGTCGATAAAATCAAGGAGTGTATTGGTGTTCAATTTGGGTTATGAAGAGACACACTAAAATTCAGAGGCTTAACAATGAGTCAGTCAAAAACGGAAGATATGAGTAGCACGAATTTATCAATAAATTTTCGCACTTGGGCACATATTTTTCCAAATACATAGTTTGGTCAAATGCTTTCACTCTCTTTTTGAAATACACGCCGTCTGTGGGAATCGAACCCACGACCACGTGGTTAAAAGCCACGCGCTCTACCGGCTGAGCTAAGACGGCTCATGCAATATGCTTGTAATAAAATCTAATGAGTTTTGAAGTTTAATTTCTTAATTAGTAAGTTTAACTGCTCGATTCTCACTCAGCAGCCAGAGGTTTACCGACAAAAAGAATGAGTTCTTGAGTGAGTAACCATAAGTTTTTATTTATTAGTGAACGCAAAACTCAAATTCAAACGTGGGAAGTTGGCTAAACTATGAAGTTGTGAGAGAAAGCGGTTAGGTTTAAATTTAGATTCGAGATACGTGCGTCTCAGAATCAATTTGAGTCCACTGGAAGATGATCCACTTCCGAAACTATCCATTCACATAGACGTTTGATAGAGATGTACAGAAGGGAGATGTAGATAAGGTATTCATTGACGTAGAAAAAGCATACGATAGGGTCGTCAAAGACATGCTGTCGTCGACGTTAATGAAAATGGGATCTCCTTAAAATATAATGATCTCATCAGAAATTTGTATGAGAAAATTGTTACCAACGTAGGAGCTTACGGAAGTTTAAGTGACAACTTTCCAATTTACAAAGCTCTTCACCACGATTCGATGTTAAGTCTCAACCTTTTTGCAAGAGTGATGGATGAAATAACGAGAAAAATCCGAGATAAAGAGTCATGGTATATGCTCTTTGCAGATGATACAATGCAGACCGATAAAATTAGGAACGGCATTAGTGTCGAATTGGAGTTTTGGAGAAACTCAAGAAAATTCAGAGGATTTATACTAAATCGGTCAAAATCTAAAGATATGAGATCCACATATTTATCATTAAATTTCCAAAGTTTTCCACATATTTATCCAAATACATACTTTGAGAAAATGTTTTTTACTCCCTCTTGGAGATACACGCCGTCTGTGGGAATCGAACCCACGACCACGTGGTTAAAAGCCACGCGCTCTACCGGCTGAGCTAAGACGGCTCATATAATACCCTGGTAACAAACCCTAGTGAATTTTGAAGTTTAATTTCTTACATAGTATGTTTAATTACTTGATTCTTACTCGTCGGCAACAGGTTTACCGAAAAAGTAATGAGCTCTTGAGTGATTAACCGTTAGTTCTTTATTTATTAGTGATCGCCAAAACTCGAATTCAAACATGACAGGTTAGTTATACTATGAAATTGTGGGAGAGAGTAACGGAGTATGAATTGGAATCGGAGATAAGTGTCGCTCAAATTCAAATACGTATGCAATTAGCATTGCTCTTCATCAAGATTTGGCAACAAATCCCCTCCTTTTTGAAACAAAATTGGATCAAATAACAAAAAGAATCTAAGATGAAGTGTCACGGTTTATGCTCTTTCGCTGTTGATATAGTGCCGGTCGATAAAATCAGGGAAAGTGTTGGTGTTCAATTTGGGTTATGAAGAGACACACTAAAATTCAGAGGCTTAACAATGAGTCAGTCAAAAACTGAAGATATCGGATGCACGAATTTATCAATAAATTTTCGCACTTGGGCACATATTTTTCCAAATACATAGTTTGGTCAAATGCTTTCACTCTCTTTTTGAAATACACGCCGTCTGTGGGAATCGAACCCACGACCACGTGGTTAAAAGCCACGCGCTCTACCGGCTGAGCTAAGACGGCTCATGCAATATGCTTGTAATAAAATCTAATGAGTTTTGAAGTTTAATTTCTTAATTAGTAAGTTTAACTGCTCGATTCTCACTCAGCAGCCAGAGGTTTACCGACAAAAAGAATGAGTTCTTGAGTGAGTAACCATAAGTTTTTATTTATTAGTGAACGCAAAACTCAAATTCAAACGTGGGAAGTTGGCTAAACTATGAAGTTGTGAGAGAAAGCGGTTAGGTTTAAATTTAGATTCGAGATAAGTGCGTCTCAGAATCAATTTGAGTCCACTGGAAGATGATCCACTTCCGAAACTATCCATTCACATAGACGTTTGATAGAGATGTACAGAAGGGAGATGTAGATAAGGTATTCATTGACGTAGAAAAAGCATACGATAGGGTCGTCAAAGACATGCTGTCGTCGACGTTAATGAAAATGGGATCTCCTTAAAATATAATGATCTCATCAGAAATTTGTATGAGAAAATTGTTACCAACGTAGGAGCTTACGGAAGTTTAAGTGACAACTTTCCAATTTACAAAGCTCTTCACCACGATTCGATGTTAAGTCTCAACCTTTTTGCAAGAGTGATGGATGAAATAACGAGAAAAATCCGAGATAAAGAGTCATGGTATATGCTCTTTGCAGATGATACAATGCAGACCGATAAAATTAGGAACGGCATTAGTGTCGAATTGGAGTTTTGGAGAAACTCAAGAAAATTCAGAGGATTTATACTAAATCGGTCAAAATCTAAAGATATGAGATCCACATATTTATCATTAAATTTCCAAAGTTTTCCACATATTTATCCAAATACATACTTTGAGAAAATGTTTTTTACTCCCTCCTGGAGATACACGCCGTCTGTGGGAATCGAACCCACGACCACGTGGTTAAAAGCCACGCGCTCTACCGGCTGAGCTAAGACGGCTCATATAATACCCTGGTAACAAACCCTAGTGAATTTTGAAGTTTAATTTCTTACATAGTATGTTTAATTACTTGATTCTTACTCGTCGGCAACAGGTTTACCGAAAAAGTAATGAGCTCTTGAGTGATTAACCGTTAGTTCTTTATTTATTAGTGATCGCCAAAACTCGAATTCAAACATGACAGGTTAGTTATACTATGAAATTGTGGGAGAGAGTAACGGAGTATGAATTGGAATCGGAGATAAGTGTCGCTCAAATTCAAATACGTATGCAATTAGCATTGCTCTTCATCAAGATTTGGCAACAAATCCCCTCCTTTTTGAAACAAAATTGGATCAAATAACGAAAAGAATCTAAGATGAAGTGTCACGGTTTATGCTCTTTCGCTGTTGATATAGTGCCGGTCGATAAAATCAGGGAAAGTGTTGGTGTTCAATTTGAGTTATGAAGAGACACACGAAAATTCAGAGGCTTAACAATGAGTCAGTCAAAAACTGAAGATATCGGATGCACGATTTTACCATTAAATTTTCACACTTGGGCACATATTTTTCCAAATACAAAGTTTGGTCAAATGCTTTCACTCTCTTTTTGAAATACACGCCGTCTGTGGGAATCGAACCCACGACCACGTGGTTAAAAGCCACGCGCTCTACCGGCTGAGCTAAGACGGCTCATGCAATATGCTTGTAATAAAATCTAATGAGTTTTGAAGTTTAATTTCTTAATTAGTAAGTTTAACTGCTCGATTCTCACTCAGCAGCCAGAGGTTTATCGACAAAAAGAATGAGTTCTTGAGTGAGTAACCATTAGTTTTTATTTATTAGTGAACGCAAAACTCAAATTCAAACGTGGGAAGTTGGCTATACTATGAAGTTGTGAGAGAAAGCGGTTAGGTTTAAATTTAGATTCGAGATAAGTGCGTCTCAGAATCAATTTGAGGCCACTGGAAGATGGTCCACTTCCGAAACTATCCATTCACATAGACGTTTGATAGAGATGTACAGAAGGGAGATGTAGATAAGGTATTCATTGACGTAGAAAAAGCATACGATAGGGTCGTCAAAGACATGCTGTCGTCGACGTTAATGAAAATGGGATCTCCTTAAAATATAATGATCTCATCAGAAGTTTGTATGAGAAAATTGTTACCAACGTAGGAGCTTACGGAAGTTTAAGTGACAACTTTCCAATTTACAAAGCTCTTCACCACGATTCGATGTTAAGTCTCAACCTTTTTGCAAGAGTGATGGATGAAATAACGAGAAAAATCCGAGATAAAGAGTCATGGTATATGCTCTTTGCAGATGATACAATGCAGACCGATAAAATTAGGAACGACATTAGTGTCGAATTGGAGTTTTGGAGAAACGCAAGAAAATTCAGAGGATTTATACTAAATCGGTCAAAATCTAAAGATATGAGATCCACATATTTATCATTAAATTTCCAAAGTTTTCCACATATTTATCCAAATACATACTTTGAGAAAATGCTTTTTACTCCCTCTTGGAGATACACACCGTCTGTTGGAATCGAACCCACGACCACGTGGTTAAAAGCCACGCGCTCTACCGGCTGAGCTAAGACGGCTCATATAATACCCTGGTAACAAACCCTAGTGAATTTTGAAGTTTAATTTCTTACATAGTATGTTTAATTACTTGATTCTTACTCGTCGGCAACAGGTTTACCGAAAAAGTAATGAGCTCTTGAGTGATTAACCGTTAGTTCTTTATATATTAGTGATCGCCAAAACTCGAATTCAAACATGACAGGTTAGTTATACTATGAAATTGTGGGAGAGAGTAACGGAGTATGAATTGGAATCGGAGATAAGTGTCGCTCAAATTCAAATACGTATGCAATTAGCATTGCTCTTCATCAAGATTTGGCAACAAATCCCCTCCTTTTTGAAACAAAATTGGATCAAATAACGAAAAGAATCTAAGATGAAGTGTCACGGTTTATGCTCTTTCGCTGTTGATATAGTGCCGGTCGATAAAATCAGGGAAAGTGTTGGTGTTCAATTTGAGTTATGAAGAGACACACGAAAATTCAGAGGCTTAACAATGAGTCAGTCAAAAACGGAAGATATGAGTTGCACGAATTTATCAATAAATTTTCGCACTTGGGCACATATTTTTCCAAATACATAGTTTGGTCAAATGCTTTCACTCTCTTTTTGAAATACACGCCGTCTGTGGGAATCGAACCCACGACCACGTGGTTAAAAGCCACGCGCTCTACCGGCTGAGCTAAGACGGCTCATGCAATATGCTTGTAATAAAATCTAATGAGTTTTGAAGTTTAATTTCTTAATTAGTAAGTTTAACTGCTCGATTCTCACTCAGCAGCCAGAGGTTTATCGACAAAAAGAATGAGTTCTTGAGTGAGTAACCATTAGTTTTTATTTATTAGTGAACGCAAAACTCAAATTCAAACGTGGGAAGTTGGCTATACTATGAAGTTGTGAGAGAAAGCGGTTAGGTTTAAATTTAGATTCGAGATAAGTGCGTCTCAGAATCAATTTGAGGCCACTGGAAGATGGTCCACTTCCGAAACTATCCATTCACATAGACGTTTGATAGAGATGTACAGAAGGGAGATGTAGATAAGGTATTCATTGACGTAGAAAAAGCATACGATAGGGTCGTCAAAGACATGCTGTCGTCGACGTTAATGAAAATGGGATCTCCTTAAAATATAATGATCTCATCAGAAGTTTGTATGAGAAAATTGTTACCAACGTAGGAGCTTACGGAAGTTTAAGTGACAACTTTCCAATTTACAAAGCTCTTCACCACGATTCGATGTTAAGTCTCAACCTTTTTGCAAGAGTGATGGATGAAATAACGAGAAAAATCCGAGATAAAGAGTCATGGTATATGCTCTTTGCAGATGATACAATGCAGACCGATAAAATTAGGAACGACATTAGTGTCGAATTGGAGTTTTGGAGAAACGCAAGAAAATTCAGAGGATTTATACTAAATCGGTCAAAATCTAAAGATATGAGATCCACATATTTATCATTAAATTTCCAAAGTTTTCCACATATTTATCCAAATACATACTTTGAGAAAATGCTTTTTACTCCCTCTTGGAGATACACACCGTCTGTTGGAATCGAACCCACGACCACGTGGTTAAAAGCCACGCGCTCTACCGGCTGAGCTAAGACGGCTCATATAATACCCTGGTAACAAACCCTAGTGAATTTTGAAGTTTAATTTCTTACATAGTATGTTTAATTACTTGATTCTTACTCGTCGGCAACAGGTTTACCGAAAAAGTAATGAGCTCTTGAGTGATTAACCGTTAGTTCTTTATATATTAGTGATCGCCAAAACTCGAATTCAAACATGACAGGTTAGTTATACTATGAAATTGTGGGAGAGAGTAACGGAGTATGAATTGGAATCGGAGATAAGTGTCGCTCAAATTCAAATACGTATGCAATTAGCATTGCTCTTCATCAAGATTTGGCAACAAATCCCCTCCTTTTTGAAACAAAATTGGATCAAATAACGAAAAGAATCTAAGATGAAGTGTCACGGTTTATGCTCTTTCGCTGTTGATATAGTGCCGGTCGATAAAATCAGGGAAAGTGTTGGTGTTCAATTTGAGTTATGAAGAGACACACGAAAATTCAGAGGCTTAACAATGAGTCAGTCAAAAACGGAAGATATGAGTTGCACGAATTTATCAATAAATTTTCGCACTTGGGCACATATTTTTCCAAATACATAGTTTGGTCAAATGCTTTCACTCTCTTTTTGAAATACACGCCGTCTGTGGGAATCGAACCCACGACCACGTGGTTAAAAGCCACGCGCTCTACCGGCTGAGCTAAGACGGCTCATGCAATATGCTTGTAATAAAATCTAATGAGTTTTGAAGTTTAATTTCTTAATTAGTAAGTTTAACTGCTCGATCCTCACTCAGCAGCCAGAGGTTTACCGACAAAAAGAATGAGTTCTTGAGTGAGTAACCATTAGTTTTTATTTATTAGTGAACGCAAAACTCAAATTCAAACGTGGGAAGTTGGCTATACTATGAAGTTGTGAGAGAAAGCGGTTAGGTTTAAATTTAGATTCGAGATAAGTGCGTCTCAGAATCAATTTGAGTCCACTGGAAGATGATCCACTTCCGAAACTATCCATTCACATAGACGTTTGATAGAGATGTACAGAAGGGAGACGTAGATAAGGTATTCATTGACGTAGAAAAAGCATACGATAGGGTCGTCAAAGACATGCTGTCGTCGACGTTAATGAAAATGGGATCTCCTTAAAATATAATGATCTCATCAGAAGTTTGTATGAGAAAATTGTTACCAACGTAGGAGCTTACGGAAGTTTAAGTGACAACTTTCCAATTTACAAAGCTCTTCACCACGATTCGATGTTAAGTCTCAACCTTTTTGCAAGAGTGATGGATGAAATAACGAGAAAAATCCGAGATAAAGAGTCATGGTATATGCTCTTTGCAGATGATACAATGCAGACCGATAAAATTGGGAACGGCATTAGTGTCGAATTGGAGTTTTGGAGAAACGCAAGAAAATTCAGAGGATTTATACTAAATCGGTCAAAATCTACAGATATGAGATCCACATATTTATCATTAAATTTCCAAAGTTTTCCACATATTTATCCATATACATACTTTGTGAAAATGCTTTTTACTCCCTCTTGGAGATACACGCCGTCTGTGGGAATCGAACCCACGACCACGTGGTTAAAAGCCACGCGCTCTACCGGCTGAGCTAAGACGGCCCATATAATACCCTGGTAACAAACCCTAGTGAATTTTGAAGCTTAATTTCTTACATAGTATGTTTAATTACTTGATTCTTACTCGTCGGCAACAGGTTTACCGAAAAAGTAATGAGCTCTTGAGTGATTAACCGTTAGTTCTTTATTTATTAGTGATCGCCAAAACTCGAATTCAAACATGACAGGTTAGTTATACTATGAAATTGTGGGAGAGAGTAACGGAGTATGAATTGGAATCGGAGATAAGTGTCGCTCAAATTCAAATACGTATCCAATTAGCATTGCTCTTCATCAAGATTTGGCAACAAATCCCCTCCTTTTTGAAACAAAATTGGATCAAATAACGAAAAGAATCTAAGATGAAGTGTCACGGTTTATGCTCTTTCGCTGTTGATATAGTGCCGGTCGATAAAATCAGGGAAAGTGTTGGTGTTCAATTTGAGTTATGAAGAGACACACGAAAATTCAGAGGCTTAACAATGAGTCAGTCAAAAACTGAAGATATCGGATGCACGATTTTACCATTAAATTTTCACACTTGGGCACATATTTTTCCAAATACATAGTTTGGTCAAATGCTTTCACTCTCTTTTTGAAATACACGCCGTCTGTGGGAATCGAACCCACGACCACGTGGTTAAAAGCCACGCGCTCTACCGGCTGAGCTAAGACGGCTCATGCAATATGCTTGTAATAAAATCTAATGAGTTTTGAAGTTTAATTTCTTAATTAGTAAGTTTAACTGCTCGATCCTCACTCAGCAGCCAGAGGTTTACCGACAAAAAGAATGAGTTCTTGAGTGAGTAACCATTAGTTTTTATTTATTAGTGAACGCAAAACTCAAATTCAAACGTGGGAAGTTGGCTATACTATGAAGTTGTGAGAGAAAGCGGTTAGGTTTAAATTTAGATTCGAGATAAGTGCGTCTCAGAATCAATTTGAGTCCACTGGAAGATGATCCACTTCCGAAACTATCCATTCACATAGACGTTTGATAGAGATGTACAGAAGGGAGACGTAGATAAGGTATTCATTGACGTAGAAAAAGCATACGATAGGGTCGTCAAAGACATGCTGTCGTCGACGTTAATGAAAATGGGATCTCCTTAAAATATAATGATCTCATCAGAAGTTTGTATGAGAAAATTGTTACCAACGTAGGAGCTTACGGAAGTTTAAGTGACAACTTTCCAATTTACAAAGCTCTTCACCACGATTCGATGTTAAGTCTCAACCTTTTTGCAAGAGTGATGGATGAAATAACGAGAAAAATCCGAGATAAAGAGTCATGGTATATGCTCTTTGCAGATGATACAATGCAGACCGATAAAATTGGGAACGGCATTAGTGTCGAATTGGAGTTTTGGAGAAACGCAAGAAAATTCAGAGGATTTATACTAAATCGGTCAAAATCTACAGATATGAGATCCACATATTTATCATTAAATTTCCAAAGTTTTCCACATATTTATCCATATACATACTTTGTGAAAATGCTTTTTACTCCCTCTTGGAGATACACGCCGTCTGTGGGAATCGAACCCACGACCACGTGGTTAAAAGCCACGCGCTCTACCGGCTGAGCTAAGACGGCCCATATAATACCCTGGTAACAAACCCTAGTGAATTTTGAAGCTTAATTTCTTACATAGTATGTTTAATTACTTGATTCTTACTCGTCGGCAACAGGTTTACCGAAAAAGTAATGAGCTCTTGAGTGATTAACCGTTAGTTCTTTATTTATTAGTGATCGCCAAAACTCGAATTCAAACATGACAGGTTAGTTATACTATGAAATTGTGGGAGAGAGTAACGGAGTATGAATTGGAATCGGAGATAAGTGTCGCTCAAATTCAAATACGTATCCAATTAGCATTGCTCTTCATCAAGATTTGGCAACAAATCCCCTCCTTTTTGAAACAAAATTGGATCAAATAACGAAAAGAATCTAAGATGAAGTGTCACGGTTTATGCTCTTTCGCTGTTGATATAGTGCCGGTCGATAAAATCAGGGAAAGTGTTGGTGTTCAATTTGAGTTATGAAGAGACACACGAAAATTCAGAGGCTTAACAATGAGTCAGTCAAAAACTGAAGATATCGGATGCACGATTTTACCATTAAATTTTCACACTTGGGCACATATTTTTCCAAATACATAGTTTGGTCAAATGCTTTCACTCTCTTTTTGAAATACACGCCGTCTGTGGGAATCGAACCCACGACCACGTGGTTAAAAGCCACGCGCTCTACCGGCTGAGCTAAGACGGCTCATGCAATATGCTTGTAATAAAATCTAATGAGTTTTGAAGTTTAATTTCTTAATTAGTAAGTTTAACTGCTCGATCCTCACTCAGCAGCCAGAGGTTTACCGACAAAAAGAATGAGTTCTTGAGTGAGTAACCATTAGTTTTTATTTATTAGTGAACGCAAAACTCAAATTCAAACGTGGGAAGTTGGCTATACTATGAAGTTGTGAGAGAAAGCGGTTAGGTTTAAATTTAGATTCGAGATAAGTGCGTCTCAGAATCAATTTGAGTCCACTGGAAGATGATCCACTTCCGAAACTATCCATTCACATAGACGTTTGATAGAGATGTACAGAAGGGAGACGTAGATAAGGTATTCATTGACGTAGAAAAAGCATACGATAGGGTCGTCAAAGACATGCTGTCGTCGACGTTAATGAAAATGGGATCTCCTTAAAATATAATGATCTCATCAGAAGTTTGTATGAGAAAATTGTTACCAACGTAGGAGCTTACGGAAGTTTAAGTGACAACTTTCCAATTTACAAAGCTCTTCACCACGATTCGATGTTAAGTCTCAACCTTTTTGCAAGAGTGATGGATGAAATAACGAGAAAAATCCGAGATAAAGAGTCATGGTATATGCTCTTTGCAGATGATACAATGCAGACCGATAAAATTGGGAACGGCATTAGTGTCGAATTGGAGTTTTGGAGAAACGCAAGAAAATTCAGAGGATTTATACTAAATCGGTCAAAATCTACAGATATGAGATCCACATATTTATCATTAAATTTCCAAAGTTTTCCACATATTTATCCATATACATACTTTGTGAAAATGCTTTTTACTCCCTCTTGGAGATACACGCCGTCTGTGGGAATCGAACCCACGACCACGTGGTTAAAAGCCACGCGCTCTACCGGCTGAGCTAAGACGGCCCATATAATACCCTGGTAACAAACCCTAGTGAATTTTGAAGCTTAATTTCTTACATAGTATGTTTAATTACTTGATTCTTACTCGTCGGCAACAGGTTTACCGAAAAAGTAATGAGCTCTTGAGTGATTAACCGTTAGTTCTTTATTTATTAGTGATCGCCAAAACTCGAATTCAAACATGACAGGTTAGTTATACTATGAAATTGTGGGAGAGAGTAACGGAGTATGAATTGGAATCGGAGATAAGTGTCGCTCAAATTCAAATACGTATCCAATTAGCATTGCTCTTCATCAAGATTTGGCAACAAATCCCCTCCTTTTTGAAACAAAATTGGATCAAATAACGAAAAGAATCTAAGATGAAGTGTCACGGTTTATGCTCTTTCGCTGTTGATATAGTGCCGGTCGATAAAATCAGGGAAAGTGTTGGTGTTCAATTTGAGTTATGAAGAGACACACGAAAATTCAGAGGCTTAACAATGAGTCAGTCAAAAACTGAAGATATCGGATGCACGATTTTACCATTAAATTTTCACACTTGGGCACATATTTTTCCAAATACATAGTTTGGTCAAATGCTTTCACTCTCTTTTTGAAATACACGCCGTCTGTGGGAATCGAACCCACGACCACGTGGTTAAAAGCCACGCGCTCTACCGGCTGAGCTAAGACGGCTCATGCAATATGCTTGTAATAAAATCTAATGAGTTTTGAAGTTTAATTTCTTAATTAGTAAGTTTAACTGCTCGATCCTCACTCAGCAGCCAGAGGTTTACCGACAAAAAGAATGAGTTCTTGAGTGAGTAACCATTAGTTTTTATTTATTAGTGAACGCAAAACTCAAATTCAAACGTGGGAAGTTGGCTATACTATGAAGTTGTGAGAGAAAGCGGTTAGGTTTAAATTTAGATTCGAGATAAGTGCGTCTCAGAATCAATTTGAGTCCACTGGAAGATGATCCACTTCCGAAACTATCCATTCACATAGACGTTTGATAGAGATGTACAGAAGGGAGACGTAGATAAGGTATTCATTGACGTAGAAAAAGCATACGATAGGGTCGTCAAAGACATGCTGTCGTCGACGTTAATGAAAATGGGATCTCCTTAAAATATAATGATCTCATCAGAAGTTTGTATGAGAAAATTGTTACCAACGTAGGAGCTTACGGAAGTTTAAGTGACAACTTTCCAATTTACAAAGCTCTTCACCACGATTCGATGTTAAGTCTCAACCTTTTTGCAAGAGTGATGGATGAAATAACGAGAAAAATCCGAGATAAAGAGTCATGGTATATGCTCTTTGCAGATGATACAATGCAGACCGATAAAATTAGGAACGGCATTAGTGTCGAATTGGAGTTTTGGAGAAACGCAAGAAAATTCAGAGGATTTATACTAAATCGGTCAAAATCTAAAGATATGAGATCCACATATTTATCATTAAATTTCCAAAGTTTTCCACATATTTATCCAAATACATACTTTGAGAAAATGCTTTTTACTCCCTCTTGGAGATACACGCCGTCTGTGGGAATCGAACCCACGACCACGTGGTTAAAAGCCACGCGCTCTACCGGCTGAGCTAAGACGGCTCATATAATACCCTGGTAACAAACCCTAGTGAATTTTGAAGCTTAATTTCTTACATAGTATGTTTAATTACTTGATTCTTACTCGTCGGCAACAGGTTTACCGAAAAAGTAATGAGCTCTTGAGTGATTAACCGTTAGTTCTTTATTTATTAGTGATCGCCAAAACTCGAATTCAAACATGACAGGTTAGTTATACTATGAAATTGTGGGAGAGAGTAACGGAGTATGAATTGGAATCGGAGATAAGTGTCGCTCAAATTCAAATACGTATCCAATTAGCATTGCTCTTCATCAAGATTTGGCAACAAAATCCCCTCCTTTTTGAAACAAAATTGGATCAAATAACGAAAAGAATCTAAGATGAAGTGTCACGGTTTATGCTCTTTCGCTGTTGATATAGTGCCGGTCGATAAAATCAGGGAAAGTGTTGGTGTTCAATTTGAGTTATGAAGAGACACACGAAAATTCAGAGGCTTAACAATGAGTCAGTCAAAAACTGAAGATATCGGATGCACGATTTTACCATTAAATTTTCACACTTGGGCACATATTTTTCCAAATACATAGTTTGGTCAAATGCTTTCACTCTCTTTTTGAAATACACGCCGTCTGTGGGAATCGAACCCACGACCACGTGGTTAAAAGCCACGCGCTCTACCGGCTGAGCTAAGACGGCTCATGCAATATGCTTGTAATAAAATCTAATGAGTTTTGAAGTTTAATTTCTTAATTAGTAAGTTTAACTGCTCGATCCTCACTCAGCAGCCAGAGGTTTACCGACAAAAAGAATGAGTTCTTGAGTGAGTAACCATTAGTTTTTATTTATTAGTGAACGCAAAACTCAAATTCAAACGTGGGAAGTTGGCTATACTATGAAGTTGTGAGAGAAAGCGGTTAGGTTTAAATTTAGATTCGAGATAAGTGCGTCTCAGAATCAATTTGAGTCCACTGGAAGATGATCCACTTCCGAAACTATCCATTCACATAGACGTTTGATAGAGATGTACAGAAGGGAGACGTAGATAAGGTATTCATTGACGTAGAAAAAGCATACGATAGGGTCGTCAAAGACATGCTGTCGTCGACGTTAATGAAAATGGGATCTCCTTAAAATATAATGATCTCATCAGAAGTTTGTATGAGAAAATTGTTACCAACGTAGGAGCTTACGGAAGTTTAAGTGACAACTTTCCAATTTACAAAGCTCTTCACCACGATTCGATGTTAAGTCTCAACCTTTTTGCAAGAGTGATGGATGAAATAACGAGAAAAATCCGAGATAAAGAGTCATGGTATATGCTCTTTGCAGATGATACAATGCAGACCGATAAAATTGGGAACGGCATTAGTGTCGAATTGGAGTTTTGGAGAAACGCAAGAAAATTCAGAGGATTTATACTAAATCGGTCAAAATCTAAAGATATGAGATCCACATATTTATCATTAAATTTCCAAAGTTTTCCACATATTTATCCAAATACATACTTTGAGAAAATGCTTTTTACTCCCTCTTGGAGATACACGCCGTCTGTGGGAATCGAACCCACGACCACGTGGTTAAAAGCCACGCGCTCTACCGGCTGAGCTAAGACGGCTCATATAATACCCTGGTAACAAACCCTAGTGAATTTTGAAGCTTAATTTCTTACATAGTATGTTTAATTACTTGATTCTTACTCGTCGGCAACAGGTTTACCGAAAAAGTAATGAGCTCTTGAGTGATTAACCGTTAGTTCTTTATTTATTAGTGATCGCCAAAACTCGAATTCAAACATGACAGGTTAGTTATACTATGAAATTGTGGGAGAGAGTAACGGAGTATGAATTGGAATCGGAGATAAGTGTCGCTCAAATTCAAATACGTATCCAATTAGCATTGCTCTTCATCAAGATTTGGCAACAAAATCCCCTCCTTTTTGAAACAAAATTGGATCAAATAACGAAAAGAATCTAAGATGAAGTGTCACGGTTTATGCTCTTTCGCTGTTGATATAGTGCCGGTCGATAAAATCAGGGAAAGTGTTGGTGTTCAATTTGAGTTATGAAGAGACACACGAAAATTCAGAGGCTTAACAATGAGTCAGTCAAAAACTGAAGATATCGGATGCACGATTTTACCATTAAATTTTCACACTTGGGCACATATTTTTCCAAATACATAGTTTGGTCAAATGCTTTCACTCTCTTTTTGAAATACACGCCGTCTGTGGGAATCGAACCCACGACCACGTGGTTAAAAGCCACGCGCTCTACCGGCTGAGCTAAGACGGCTCATGCAATATGCTTGTAATAAAATCTAATGAGTTTTGAAGTTTAATTTCTTAATTAGTAAGTTTAACTGCTCGATCCTCACTCAGCAGCCAGAGGTTTACCGACAAAAAGAATGAGTTCTTGAGTGAGTAACCATTAGTTTTTATTTATTAGTGAACGCAAAACTCAAATTCAAACGTGGGAAGTTGGCTATACTATGAAGTTGTGAGAGAAAGCGGTTAGGTTTAAATTTAGATTCGAGATAAGTGCGTCTCAGAATCAATTTGAGTCCACTGGAAGATGATCCACTTCCGAAACTATCCATTCACATAGACGTTTGATAGAGATGTACAGAAGGGAGACGTAGATAAGGTATTCATTGACGTAGAAAAAGCATACGATAGGGTCGTCAAAGACATGCTGTCGTCGACGTTAATGAAAATGGGATCTCCTTAAAATATAATGATCTCATCAGAAGTTTGTATGAGAAAATTGTTACCAACGTAGGAGCTTACGGAAGTTTAAGTGACAACTTTCCAATTTACAAAGCTCTTCACCACGATTCGATGTTAAGTCTCAACCTTTTTGCAAGAGTGATGGATGAAATAACGAGAAAAATCCGAGATAAAGAGTCATGGTATATGCTCTTTGCAGATGATACAATGCAGACCGATAAAATTGGGAACGGCATTAGTGTCGAATTGGAGTTTTGGAGAAACGCAAGAAAATTCAGAGGATTTATACTAAATCGGTCAAAATCTACAGATATGAGATCCACATATTTATCATTAAATTTCCAAAGTTTTCCACATATTTATCCATATACATACTTTGTGAAAATGCTTTTTACTCCCTCTTGGAGATACACGCCGTCTGTGGGAATCGAACCCACGACCACGTGGTTAAAAGCCACGCGCTCTACCGGCTGAGCTAAGACGGCCCATATAATACCCTGGTAACAAACCCTAGTGAATTTTGAAGCTTAATTTCTTACATAGTATGTTTAATTACTTGATTCTTACTCGTCGGCAACAGGTTTACCGAAAAAGTAATGAGCTCTTGAGTGATTAACCGTTAGTTCTTTATTTATTAGTGATCGCCAAAACTCGAATTCAAACATGACAGGTTAGTTATACTATGAAATTGTGGGAGAGAGTAACGGAGTATGAATTGGAATCGGAGATAAGTGTCGCTCAAATTCAAATACGTATCCAATTAGCATTGCTCTTCATCAAGATTTGGCAACAAATCCCCTCCTTTTTGAAACAAAATTGGATCAAATAACGAAAAGAATCTAAGATGAAGTGTCACGGTTTATGCTCTTTCGCTGTTGATATAGTGCCGGTCGATAAAATCAGGGAAAGTGTTGGTGTTCAATTTGAGTTATGAAGAGACACACGAAAATTCAGAGGCTTAACAATGAGTCAGTCAAAAACTGAAGATATCGGATGCACGATTTTACCATTAAATTTTCACACTTGGGCACATATTTTTCCAAATACATAGTTTGGTCAAATGCTTTCACTCTCTTTTTGAAATACACGCCGTCTGTGGGAATCGAACCCACGACCACGTGGTTAAAAGCCACGCGCTCTACCGGCTGAGCTAAGACGGCTCATGCAATATGCTTGTAATAAAATCTAATGAGTTTTGAAGTTTAATTTCTTAATTAGTAAGTTTAACTGCTCGATCCTCACTCAGCAGCCAGAGGTTTACCGACAAAAAGAATGAGTTCTTGAGTGAGTAACCATTAGTTTTTATTTATTAGTGAACGCAAAACTCAAATTCAAACGTGGGAAGTTGGCTATACTATGAAGTTGTGAGAGAAAGCGGTTAGGTTTAAATTTAGATTCGAGATAAGTGCGTCTCAGAATCAATTTGAGTCCACTGGAAGATGATCCACTTCCGAAACTATCCATTCACATAGACGTTTGATAGAGATGTACAGAAGGGAGACGTAGATAAGGTATTCATTGACGTAGAAAAAGCATACGATAGGGTCGTCAAAGACATGCTGTCGTCGACGTTAATGAAAATGGGATCTCCTTAAAATATAATGATCTCATCAGAAGTTTGTATGAGAAAATTGTTACCAACGTAGGAGCTTACGGAAGTTTAAGTGACAACTTTCCAATTTACAAAGCTCTTCACCACGATTCGATGTTAAGTCTCAACCTTTTTGCAAGAGTGATGGATGAAATAACGAGAAAAATCCGAGATAAAGAGTCATGGTATATGCTCTTTGCAGATGATACAATGCAGACCGATAAAATTGGGAACGGCATTAGTGTCGAATTGGAGTTTTGGAGAAACGCAAGAAAATTCAGAGGATTTATACTAAATCGGTCAAAATCTACAGATATGAGATCCACATATTTATCATTAAATTTCCAAAGTTTTCCACATATTTATCCATATACATACTTTGTGAAAATGCTTTTTACTCCCTCTTGGAGATACACGCCGTCTGTGGGAATCGAACCCACGACCACGTGGTTAAAAGCCACGCGCTCTACCGGCTGAGCTAAGACGGCCCATATAATACCCTGGTAACAAACCCTAGTGAATTTTGAAGCTTAATTTCTTACATAGTATGTTTAATTACTTGATTCTTACTCGTCGGCAACAGGTTTACCGAAAAAGTAATGAGCTCTTGAGTGATTAACCGTTAGTTCTTTATTTATTAGTGATCGCCAAAACTCGAATTCAAACATGACAGGTTAGTTATACTATGAAATTGTGGGAGAGAGTAACGGAGTATGAATTGGAATCGGAGATAAGTGTCGCTCAAATTCAAATACGTATCCAATTAGCATTGCTCTTCATCAAGATTTGGCAACAAATCCCCTCCTTTTTGAAACAAAATTGGATCAAATAACGAAAAGAATCTAAGATGAAGTGTCACGGTTTATGCTCTTTCGCTGTTGATATAGTGCCGGTCGATAAAATCAGGGAAAGTGTTGGTGTTCAATTTGAGTTATGAAGAGACACACGAAAATTCAGAGGCTTAACAATGAGTCAGTCAAAAACTGAAGATATCGGATGCACGATTTTACCATTAAATTTTCACACTTGGGCACATATTTTTCCAAATACATAGTTTGGTCAAATGCTTTCACTCTCTTTTTGAAATACACGCCGTCTGTGGGAATCGAACCCACGACCACGTGGTTAAAAGCCACGCGCTCTACCGGCTGAGCTAAGACGGCTCATGCAATATGCTTGTAATAAAATCTAATGAGTTTTGAAGTTTAATTTCTTAATTAGTAAGTTTAACTGCTCGATCCTCACTCAGCAGCCAGAGGTTTACCGACAAAAAGAATGAGTTCTTGAGTGAGTAACCATTAGTTTTTATTTATTAGTGAACGCAAAACTCAAATTCAAACGTGGGAAGTTGGCTATACTATGAAGTTGTGAGAGAAAGCGGTTAGGTTTAAATTTAGATTCGAGATAAGTGCGTCTCAGAATCAATTTGAGTCCACTGGAAGATGATCCACTTCCGAAACTATCCATTCACATAGACGTTTGATAGAGATGTACAGAAGGGAGACGTAGATAAGGTATTCATTGACGTAGAAAAAGCATACGATAGGGTCGTCAAAGACATGCTGTCGTCGACGTTAATGAAAATGGGATCTCCTTAAAATATAATGATCTCATCAGAAGTTTGTATGAGAAAATTGTTACCAACGTAGGAGCTTACGGAAGTTTAAGTGACAACTTTCCAATTTACAAAGCTCTTCACCACGATTCGATGTTAAGTCTCAACCTTTTTGCAAGAGTGATGGATGAAATAACGAGAAAAATCCGAGATAAAGAGTCATGGTATATGCTCTTTGCAGATGATACAATGCAGACCGATAAAATTGGGAACGGCATTAGTGTCGAATTGGAGTTTTGGAGAAACGCAAGAAAATTCAGAGGATTTATACTAAATCGGTCAAAATCTACAGATATGAGATCCACATATTTATCATTAAATTTCCAAAGTTTTCCACATATTTATCCATATACATACTTTGTGAAAATGCTTTTTACTCCCTCTTGGAGATACACGCCGTCTGTGGGAATCGAACCCACGACCACGTGGTTAAAAGCCACGCGCTCTACCGGCTGAGCTAAGACGGCCCATATAATACCCTGGTAACAAACCCTAGTGAATTTTGAAGCTTAATTTCTTACATAGTATGTTTAATTACTTGATTCTTACTCGTCGGCAACAGGTTTACCGAAAAAGTAATGAGCTCTTGAGTGATTAACCGTTAGTTCTTTATTTATTAGTGATCGCCAAAACTCGAATTCAAACATGACAGGTTAGTTATACTATGAAATTGTGGGAGAGAGTAACGGAGTATGAATTGGAATCGGAGATAAGTGTCGCTCAAATTCAAATACGTATCCAATTAGCATTGCTCTTCATCAAGATTTGGCAACAAAATCCCCTCCTTTTTGAAACAAAATTGGATCAAATAACGAAAAGAATCTAAGATGAAGTGTCACGGTTTATGCTCTTTCGCTGTTGATATAGTGCCGGTCGATAAAATCAGGGAAAGTGTTGGTGTTCAATTTGAGTTATGAAGAGACACACGAAAATTCAGAGGCTTAACAATGAGTCAGTCAAAAACTGAAGATATCGGATGCACGATTTTACCATTAAATTTTCACACTTGGGCACATATTTTTCCAAATACATAGTTTGGTCAAATGCTTTCACTCTCTTTTTGAAATACACGCCGTCTGTGGGAATCGAACCCACGACCACGTGGTTAAAAGCCACGCGCTCTACCGGCTGAGCTAAGACGGCTCATGCAATATGCTTGTAATAAAATCTAATGAGTTTTGAAGTTTAATTTCTTAATTAGTAAGTTTAACTGCTCGATCCTCACTCAGCAGCCAGAGGTTTACCGACAAAAAGAATGAGTTCTTGAGTGAGTAACCATTAGTTTTTATTTATTAGTGAACGCAAAACTCAAATTCAAACGTGGGAAGTTGGCTATACTATGAAGTTGTGAGAGAAAGCGGTTAGGTTTAAATTTAGATTCGAGATAAGTGCGTCTCAGAATCAATTTGAGTCCACTGGAAGATGATCCACTTCCGAAACTATCCATTCACATAGACGTTTGATAGAGATGTACAGAAGGGAGACGTAGATAAGGTATTCATTGACGTAGAAAAAGCATACGATAGGGTCGTCAAAGACATGCTGTCGTCGACGTTAATGAAAATGGGATCTCCTTAAAATATAATGATCTCATCAGAAGTTTGTATGAGAAAATTGTTACCAACGTAGGAGCTTACGGAAGTTTAAGTGACAACTTTCCAATTTACAAAGCTCTTCACCACGATTCGATGTTAAGTCTCAACCTTTTTGCAAGAGTGATGGATGAAATAACGAGAAAAATCCGAGATAAAGAGTCATGGTATATGCTCTTTGCAGATGATACAATGCAGACCGATAAAATTAGGAACGGCATTAGTGTCGAATTGGAGTTTTGGAGAAACGCAAGAAAATTCAGAGGATTTATACTAAATCGGTCAAAATCTAAAGATATGAGATCCACATATTTATCATTAAATTTCCAAAGTTTTCCACATATTTATCCAAATACATACTTTGAGAAAATGCTTTTTACTCCCTCTTGGAGATACACGCCGTCTGTGGGAATCGAACCCACGACCACGTGGTTAAAAGCCACGCGCTCTACCGGCTGAGCTAAGACGGCTCATATAATACCCTGGTAACAAACCCTAGTGAATTTTGAAGCTTAATTTCTTACATAGTATGTTTAATTACTTGATTCTTACTCGTCGGCAACAGGTTTACCGAAAAAGTAATGAGCTCTTGAGTGATTAACCGTTAGTTCTTTATTTATTAGTGATCGCCAAAACTCGAATTCAAACATGACAGGTTAGTTATACTATGAAATTGTGGGAGAGAGTAACGGAGTATGAATTGGAATCGGAGATAAGTGTCGCTCAAATTCAAATACGTATCCAATTAGCATTGCTCTTCATCAAGATTTGGCAACAAAATCCCCTCCTTTTTGAAACAAAATTGGATCAAATAACGAAAAGAATCTAAGATGAAGTGTCACGGTTTATGCTCTTTCGCTGTTGATATAGTGCCGGTCGATAAAATCAGGGAAAGTGTTGGTGTTCAATTTGAGTTATGAAGAGACACACGAAAATTCAGAGGCTTAACAATGAGTCAGTCAAAAACTGAAGATATCGGATGCACGATTTTACCATTAAATTTTCACACTTGGGCACATATTTTTCCAAATACATAGTTTGGTCAAATGCTTTCACTCTCTTTTTGAAATACACGCCGTCTGTGGGAATCGAACCCACGACCACGTGGTTAAAAGCCACGCGCTCTACCGGCTGAGCTAAGACGGCTCATGCAATATGCTTGTAATAAAATCTAATGAGTTTTGAAGTTTAATTTCTTAATTAGTAAGTTTAACTGCTCGATCCTCACTCAGCAGCCAGAGGTTTACCGACAAAAAGAATGAGTTCTTGAGTGAGTAACCATTAGTTTTTATTTATTAGTGAACGCAAAACTCAAATTCAAACGTGGGAAGTTGGCTATACTATGAAGTTGTGAGAGAAAGCGGTTAGGTTTAAATTTAGATTCGAGATAAGTGCGTCTCAGAATCAATTTGAGTCCACTGGAAGATGATCCACTTCCGAAACTATCCATTCACATAGACGTTTGATAGAGATGTACAGAAGGGAGACGTAGATAAGGTATTCATTGACGTAGAAAAAGCATACGATAGGGTCGTCAAAGACATGCTGTCGTCGACGTTAATGAAAATGGGATCTCCTTAAAATATAATGATCTCATCAGAAGTTTGTATGAGAAAATTGTTACCAACGTAGGAGCTTACGGAAGTTTAAGTGACAACTTTCCAATTTACAAAGCTCTTCACCACGATTCGATGTTAAGTCTCAACCTTTTTGCAAGAGTGATGGATGAAATAAAGAGAAAAATCCGAGATAAAGAGTCATGGTATATGCTCTTTGCAGATGATACAATGCAGACCGATAAAATTAGGAACGGCATTAGTGTCGAATTGGAGTTTTGGAGAAACGCAAGAAAATTCAGAGGATTTATACTAAATCGGTCAAAATCTAAAGATATGAGATCCACATATTTATCATTAAATTTCCAAAGTTTTCCACATATTTATCCAAATACATACTTTGAGAAAATGCTTTTTACTCCCTCTTGGAGATACACGCCGTCTGTGGGAATCGAACCCACGACCACGTGGTTAAAAGCCACGCGCTCTACCGGCTGAGCTAAGACGGCTCATATAATACCCTGGTAACAAACCCTAGTGAATTTTGAAGTTTAATTTCTTACATAGTATGTTTAATTACTTGATTCTTACTCGTCGGCAACAGGTTTACCGAAAAAGTAATGAGCTCTTGAGTGATTAACCGTTAGTTCTTTATTTATTAGTGATCGCCAAAACTCGAATTCAAACATGACAGGTTAGTTATACTATGAAATTGTGGGAGAGAGTAACGGAGTATGAATTGGAATCGGAGATAAGTGTCGCTCAAATTCAAATACGTATCCAATTAGCATTGCTCTTCATCAAGATTTGGCAACAAAATCCCCTCCTTTTTGAAACAAAATTGGATCAAATAACGAAAAGAATCTAAGATGAAGTGTCACGGTTTATGCTCTTTCGCTGTTGATATAGTGCCGGTCGATAAAATCAGGGAAAGTGTTGGTGTTCAATTTGAGTTATGAAGAGACACACGAAAATTCAGAGGCTTAACAATGAGTCAGTCAAAAACTGAAGATATCGGATGCACGATTTTACCATTAAATTTTCACACTTGGGCACATATTTTTCCAAATACATAGTTTGGTCAAATGCTTTCACTCTCTTTTTGAAATACACGCCGTCTGTGGGAATCGAACCCACGACCACGTGGTTAAAAGCCACGCGCTCTACCGGCTGAGCTAAGACGGCTCATGCAATATGCTTGTAATAAAATCTAATGAGTTTTGAAGTTTAATTTCTTAATTAGTAAGTTTAACTGCTCGATCCTCACTCAGCAGCCAGAGGTTTACCGACAAAAAGAATGAGTTCTTGAGTGAGTAACCATTAGTTTTTATTTATTAGTGAACGCAAAACTCAAATTCAAACGTGGGAAGTTGGCTATACTATGAAGTTGTGAGAGAAAGCGGTTAGGTTTAAATTTAGATTCGAGATAAGTGCGTCTCAGAATCAATTTGAGTCCACTGGAAGATGATCCACTTCCGAAACTATCCATTCACATAGACGTTTGATAGAGATGTACAGAAGGGAGACGTAGATAAGGTATTCATTGACGTAGAAAAAGCATACGATAGGGTCGTCAAAGACATGCTGTCGTCGACGTTAATGAAAATGGGATCTCCTTAAAATATAATGATCTCATCAGAAGTTTGTATGAGAAAATTGTTACCAACGTAGGAGCTTACGGAAGTTTAAGTGACAACTTTCCAATTTACAAAGCTCTTCACCACGATTCGATGTTAAGTCTCAACCTTTTTGCAAGAGTGATGGATGAAATAACGAGAAAAATCCGAGATAAAGAGTCATGGTATATGCTCTTTGCAGATGATACAATGCAGACCGATAAAATTAGGAACGGCATTAGTGTCGAATTGGAGTTTTGGAGAAACGCAAGAAAATTCAGAGGATTTATACTAAATCGGTCAAAATCTAAAGATATGAGATCCACATATTTATCATTAAATTTCCAAAGTTTTCCACATATTTATCCAAATACATACTTTGAGAAAATGCTTTTTACTCCCTCTTGGAGATACACGCCGTCTGTGGGAATCGAACCCACGACCACGTGGTTAAAAGCCACGCGCTCTACCGGCTGAGCTAAGACGGCTCATATAATACCCTGGTAACAAACCCTAGTGAATTTTGAAGTTTAATTTCTTACATAGTATGTTTAATTACTTGATTCTTACTCGTCGGCAACAGGTTTACCGAAAAAGTAATGAGCTCTTGAGTGATTAACCGTTAGTTCTTTATTTATTAGTGATCGCCAAAACTCGAATTCAAACATGACAGGTTAGTTATACTATGAAATTGTGGGAGAGAGTAACGGAGTATGAATTGGAATCGGAGATAAGTGTCGCTCAAATTCAAATACGTATCCAATTAGCATTGCTCTTCATCAAGATTTGGCAACAAAATCCCCTCCTTTTTGAAACAAAATTGGATCAAATAACGAAAAGAATCTAAGATGAAGTGTCACGGTTTATGCTCTTTCGCTGTTGATATAGTGCCGGTCGATAAAATCAGGGAAAGTGTTGGTGTTCAATTTGAGTTATGAAGAGACACACGAAAATTCAGAGGCTTAACAATGAGTCAGTCAAAAACTGAAGATATCGGATGCACGATTTTACCATTAAATTTTCACACTTGGGCACATATTTTTCCAAATACATAGTTTGGTCAAATGCTTTCACTCTCTTTTTGAAATACACGCCGTCTGTGGGAATCGAACCCACGACCACGTGGTTAAAAGCCACGCGCTCTACCGGCTGAGCTAAGACGGCTCATGCAATATGCTTGTAATAAAATCTAATGAGTTTTGAAGTTTAATTTCTTAATTAGTAAGTTTAGCTGCTCGATCCTCACTCAGCAGCCAGAGGTTTACCGACAAAAAGAATGAGTTCTTGAGTGAGTAACCATTAGTTTTTATTTATTAGTGAACGCAAAACTCAAATTCAAACGTGGGAAGTTGGCTATACTATGAAGTTGTGAGAGAAAGCGGTTAGGTTTAAATTTAGATTCGAGATAAGTGCGTCTCAGAATCAATTTGAGTCCACTGGAAGATGATCCACTTCCGAAACTATCCATTCACATAGACGTTTGATAGAGATGTACAGAAGGGAGACGTAGATAAGGTATTCATTGAAATAGAAAAAGCATACGATAGGGTCGTCAAAGACATGCTGTCGTCGACGTTAATGAAAATGGGATCTCCTTAAAATATAATGATCTCATCAGAAGTTTGTATGAGAAAATTGTTACCAACGTAGGAGCTTACGGAAGTTTAAGTGACAACTTTCCAATTTACAAAGCTCTTCACCACGATTCGATGTTAAGTCTCAACCTTTTTGCAAGAGTGATGGATGAAATAACGAGAAAAATCCGAGATAAAGAGTCATGGTATATGCTCTTTGCAGATGATACAATGCAGACCGATAAAATTAGGAACGGCATTAGTGTCGAATTGGAGTTTTGGAGAAACGCAAGAAAATTCAGAGGATTTATACTAAATCGGTCAAAATCTAAAGATATGAGATCCACATATTTATCATTAAATTTCCAAAGTTTTCCACATATTTATCCAAATACATACTTTGAGAAAATTCTTTTTACTCCCTCTTGGAGATACACGCCGTCTGTGGGAATCGAACCCACGACCACGTGGTTAAAAGCCACGCGCTCTACCGGCTGAGCTAAGACGGCTCATATAATACCCTGGTAACAAACCCTAGTGAATTTTGAAGTTTAATTTCTTACATAGTATGTTTAATTACTTGATTCTTACTCGTCGGCAACAGGTTTACCGAAAAAGTAATGAGCTCTTGAGTGATTAACCGTTAGTTCTTTATTTATTAGTGATCGCCAAAACTCGAATTCAAACATGACAGGTTAGTTATACTATGAAATTGTGGGAGAGAGTAACGGAGTATGAATTGGAATCGGAGATAAGTGTCGCTCAAATTCAAATACGTATCCAATTAGCATTGCTCTTCATCAAGATTTGGCAACAAAATCCCCTCCTTTTTGAAACAAAATTGGATCAAATAACGAAAAGAATCTAAGATGAAGTGTCACGGTTTATGCTCTTTCGCTGTTGATATAGTGCCGGTCGATAAAATCAGGGAAAGTGTTGGTGTTCAATTTGAGTTATGAAGAGACACACGAAAATTCAGAGGCTTAACAATGAGTCAGTCAAAAACTGAAGATATCGGATGCACGATTTTACCATTAAATTTTCACACTTGGGCACATATTTTTCCAAATACATAGTTTGGTCAAATGCTTTCACTCTCTTTTTGAAATACACGCCGTCTGTGGGAATCGAACCCACGACCACGTGGTTAAAAGCCACGCGCTCTACCGGCTGAGCTAAGACGGCTCATGCAATATGCTTGTAATAAAATCTAATGAGTTTTGAAGTTTAATTTCTTAATTAGTAAGTTTAGCTGCTCGATCCTCACTCAGCAGCCAGAGGTTTACCGACAAAAAGAATGAGTTCTTGAGTGAGTAACCATTAGTTTTTATTTATTAGTGAACGCAAAACTCAAATTCAAACGTGGGAAGTTGGCTATACTATGAAGTTGTGAGAGAAAGCGGTTAGGTTTAAATTTAGATTCGAGATAAGTGCGTCTCAGAATCAATTTGAGTCCACTGGAAGATGATCCACTTCCGAAACTATCCATTCACATAGACGTTTGATAGAGATGTACAGAAGGGAGACGTAGATAAGGTATTCATTGACGTAGAAAAAGCATACGATAGGGTCGTCAAAGACATGCTGTCGTCGACGTTAATGAAAATGGGATCTCCTTAAAATATAATGATCTCATCAGAAGTTTGTATGAGAAAATTGTTACCAACGTAGGAGCTTACGGAAGTTTAAGTGACAACTTTCCAATTTACAAAGCTCTTCACCACGATTCGATGTTAAGTCTCAACCTTTTTGCAAGAGTGATGGATGAAATAACGAGAAAAATCCGAGATAAAGAGTCATGGTATATGCTCTTTGCAGATGATACAATGCAGACCGATAAAATTAGGAACGGCATTAGTGTCGAATTGGAGTTTTGGAGAAACGCAAGAAAATTCAGAGGATTTATACTAAATCGGTCAAAATCTAAAGATATGAGATCCACATATTTATCATTAAATTTCCAAAGTTTTCCACATATTTATCCAAATACATACTTTGAGAAAATGCTTTTTACTCCCTCTTGGAGATACACGCCGTCTGTGGGAATCGAACCCACGACCACGTGGTTAAAAGCCACGCGCTCTACCGGCTGAGCTAAGACGGCTCATATAATACCCTGGTAACAAACCCTAGTGAATTTTGAAGTTTAATTTCTTACATAGTATGTTTAATTACTTGATTCTTACTCGTCGGCAACAGGTTTACCGAAAAAGTAATGAGCTCTTGAGTGATTAACCGTTAGTTCTTTATTTATTAGTGATCGCCAAAACTCGAATTCAAACATGACAGGTTAGTTATACTATGAAATTGTGGGAGAGAGTAACGGAGTATGAATTGGAATCGGAGATAAGTGTCGCTCAAATTCAAATACGTATCCAATTAGCATTGCTCTTCATCAAGATTTGGCAACAAATCCCCTCCTTTTTGAAACAAAATTGGATCAAATAACGAAAAGAATCTAAGATGAAGTGTCACGGTTTATGCTCTTTCGCTGTTGATATAGTGCCGGTCGATAAAATCAGGGAAAGTGTTGGTGTTCAATTTGAGTTATGAAGAGGCACACGAAAATCCAGAGGCTTAACAATGAGTCAGTCAAAAACTGAAGATATCGGATGCACGATTTTACCATTAAATTTTCACACTTGGGCACATATTTTTCCAAATACATAGTTTGGTCAAATGCTTTCACTCTCTTTTTGAAATACACGCCGTCTGTGGGAATCGAACCCACGACCACGTGGTTAAAAGCCACGCGCTCTACCGGCTGAGCTAAGACGGCTCATGCAATATGCTTGTAATAAAATCTAATGAGTTTTGAAGTTTAATTTCTTAATTAGTAAGTTTAACTGCTCGATCCTCACTCAGCAGCCAGAGGTTTACCGACAAAAAGAATGAGTTCTTGAGTGAGTAACCATTAGTTTTTATTTATTAGTGAACGCAAAACTCAAATTCAAACGTGGGAAGTTGGCTATACTATGAAGTTGTGAGAGAAAGCGGTTAGGTTTAAATTTAGATTCGAGATAAGTGCGTCTCAGAATCAATTTGAGTCCACTGGAAGATGATCCACTTCCGAAACTATCCATTCACATAGACGTTTGATAGAGATGTACAGAAGGGAGACGTAGATAAGGTATTCATTGACGTAGAAAAAGCATACGATAGGGTCGTCAAAGACATGCTGTCGTCGACGTTAATGAAAATGGGATCTCCTTAAAATATAATGATCTCATCAGAAGTTTGTATGAGAAAATTGTTACCAACGTAGGAGCTTACGGAAGTTTAAGTGACAACTTTCCAATTTACAAAGCTCTTCACCACGATTCGATGTTAAGTCTCAACCTTTTTGCAAGAGTGATGGATGAAATAACGAGAAAAATCCGAGATAAAGAGTCATGGTATATGCCCTTTGCAGATGAAACAATGCAGACCGATAAAATTAGGAACGGCATTAGTGTCGAATTGGAGTTTTGGAGAAACACAAGAAAATTCAGAGCATTTATACTAAATCGGTCAAAATCTAAAGATATGACTTCCACATATTTATCATTAAATTTCCAAAGTTTTCCACATATTTATCCAAACACATACTTTGAGAAAATGCTTTTTACTCTCTCTTGGAGATACACGCCGTCTGTGGGAATCGAACCCACGACCACGTGGTTAAAAGCCACGCGCTCTACCGGCTGAGCTAAGACGGCTCATATAATACCCTGGTAACAAACCCTAGTGAATTTTGAAGTTTAATTTCTTACATAGTATGTTTAATTACTTGATTCTTACTCGTCGGCAACAGGTTTACCGAAAAAGTAATGAGCTCTTGAGTGATTAACCGTTAGTTCTTTATTTATTAGTGATCGCCAAAACTCGAATTCAAACATGACAGGTTAGTTATACTATGAAATTGTGGGAGAGAGTAACGGAGTATGAATTGGAATCGGAGATAAGTGTCGCTCAAATTCAAATACGTATCCAATTAGCATTGCTCTTCATCAAGATTTGGCAACAAATCCCCTCCTTTTTGAAACAAAATTGGATCAAATAACGAAAAGAATCTAAGATGAAGTGTCACGGTTTATGCTCTTTCGCTGTTGATATAGTGCCGGTCGATAAAATCAGGGAAAGTGTTGGTGTTCAATTTGAGTTATGAAGAGGCACACGAAAATCCAGAGGCTTAACAATGAGTCAGTCAAAAACTGAAGATATCGGATGCACGATTTTACCATTAAATTTTCACACTTGGGCACATATTTTTCCAAATACATAGTTTGGTCAAATGCTTTCACTCTCTTTTTGAAATACACGCCGTCTGTGGGAATCGAACCCACGACCACGTGGTTAAAAGCCACGCGCTCTACCGGCTGAGCTAAGACGGCTCATGTAGTATGCTTGTAATAAAATCTAATGAGTTTTGAAGTTTAATTTCTTAATTCGTAAGTTTAACTGCTCGATTCTCACTCAGCAGCCAGAGGTTTACCGACAAAAATAATGAGTTCTTGAGTGAGTAACCATTAGTTTTTATTTATTAGTGAACGCAAAACTCAAATTCAAACATGGGAAGTTGGCTATACTATGAAGTCGTGAGAGAAAGCGGTTAGGTTTAAATTTAGATTCGAGATAAGTGCGTCTCAGAATCAATTTGAGTCCACCGGAAGATGATCCACTTCCGAAACTATCCATTCACATAGACGTTTGATAGAGATGTACAGAAGGGAGATGTAGATAAGGTATTCATTGACGTAGAAAAAGCATACGATAGGGTCGTCAAAGACATGCTGTCGTCGACGTTAATGAAAATGGGATCTCCTTAAAATATAATGATCTCAACAGAAGTTTGTATGAGAAAATTGTTACCAACGTAGGAGCTTACGGAAGTTTAAGTGACAACTTTCCAATTTACAAAGCTCTTCACCACGATTCGATGTTAAGTCTCAACCTTTTTGCAAGAGTGATGGATGAAATAACGAGAAAAATCCGAGATAAAGAGTCATGGTATATGCTCTTTGCAGATGATACAATGCAGACCGATAAAATTAGGAACGACATTAGTGTCGAATTGGAGTTTTGGAGAAACGCAAGAAAATTCAGAGGATTTATACTCAATCGGTCAAAATCTAAAGATATGAGATCCACATATTTATCATTAAATTTCCAAAGTTTTCCACATATTTATCCAAATACATACTTTGAGAAAATGCTTTTTTACTCCCTCTTGGAGATACACGCCGTCTGTGGGAATCGAACCCACGACCACGTGGTTAAAAGCCACGCGCTCTACCGGCTGAGCTAAGACGGCTCATATAATACCCTGGTAACAAACCCTAGTGAATTTTGAAGTTTAATTTCTTACATAGTATGTTTAATTACTTGATTCTTACTCGTCGGCAACAGGTTTACCGAAAAAGTAATGAGCTCTTGAGTGATTAACCGTTAGTTCTTTATTTATTAGTGATCGCCAAAACTCGAATTCAAACATGACAGGTTAGTTATACTATGAAATTGTGGGAGAGAGTAACGGAGTATGAATTGGAATCGGAGATAAGTGTCGCTCAAATTCAAATACGTATCCAATTAGCATTGCTCTTCATCAAGATTTGGCAACAAATCCCCTCCTTTCTGAAACAAAATTGGATCAAATAACGAAAAGAATCTAAGATGAAGTGTCACGGTTTATGCTCTTTCGCTGTTGATATAGTGCCGGTCGATAAAATCAGGGAAAGTGTTGGTGTTCAATTTGAGTTATGAAGAGGCACACGAAAATCCAGAGGCTTAACAATGAGTCAGTCAAAAAATGAAGATATCGGATGCACGATTTTACCATTAAATTTTCACACTTGGGCACATATTTTTCCAAATACATAGTTTGGTCAAATGCTTTCACTCTCTTTTTGAAATACACGCCGTCTGTGGGAATCGAACCCACGACCACGTGGTTAAAAGCCACGCGCTCTACCGGCTGAGCTAAGACGGCTCATGTAGTATGCTTGTAATAAAATCTAATGAGTTTTGAAGTCTAATTTCTTAATTCGTAAGTTTAACTGCTCGATTCTCACTCAGCAGCCAGAGGTTTACCGACAAAAAGAATGAGTTCTTGAGTGAGTAACCATTAGTTTTTATTTATTAGTGAACGCAAAACTCAAATTCAAACATGGGAAGTTGGCTATACTATGAAGTCGTGAGAGAAAGCGGTTAGGTTTAAATTTAGATTCGAGATAAGTGCGTCTCAGAATCAATTTGAGTCCACCGGAAGATGATCCACTTCCGAAACTATCCATTCACATAGACGTTTGATAGAGATGTACAGAAGGGAGATGTAGATAAGGTATTCATTGACGTAGAAAAAGCATACGATAGGGTCGTCAAAGACATGCTGTCGTCGACGTTAATGAAAATGGGATCTCCTTAAAATATAATGATCTCAACAGAAGTTTGTATGAGAAAATTGTTACCAACGTAGGAGCTTACGGAAGTTTAAGTGACAACTTTCCAATTTACAAAGCTCTTCACCACGATTCGATGTTAAGTCTCAACCTTTTTGCAAGAGTGATGGATGAAATAACGAGAAAAATCCGAGATAAAGAGTCATGGTATATGCTCTTTGCAGATGATACAATGCAGACCGATAAAATTAGGAACGGCATTAGTGTCGAATTGGAGTTTTGGAGAAACGCAAGAAAATTCAGAGGATTTATACTCAATCGGTCAAAATCTAAAGATATGAGATCCACATATTTATCATTAAATTTCCAAAGTTTTCCACATATTTATCCAAATACATACTTTGAGAAAATGCTTTTTTACTCTCTCTTGGAGATACACGCCGTCTGTGGGAATCGAACCCACGACCACGTGGTTAAAAGCCACGCGCTCTACCGGCTGAGCTAAGACGGCTCATATAATACCCTGGTAACAAACCCTAGTGAATTTTGAAGTTTAATTTCTTACATAGTATGTTTAATTACTTGATTCTTACTCGTCGGCAACAGGTTTACCGAAAAAGTAATGAGCTCTTGAGTGATTAACCGTTAGTTCTTTATTTATTAGTGATCGCCAAAACTCGAATTCAAACATGACAGGTTAGTTATACTATGAAATTGTGGGAGAGAGTAACGGAGTATGAATTGGAATCGGAGATAAGTGTCGCTCAAATTCAAATACGTATCCAATTAGCATTGCTCTTCATCAAGATTTGGCAACAAATCCCCTCCTTTCTGAAACAAAATTGGATCAAATAACGAAAAGAATCTAAGATGAAGTGTCACGGTTTATGCTCTTTCGCTGTTGATATAGTGCCGGTCGATAAAATCAGGGAAAGTGTTGGTGTTCAATTTGAGTTATGAAGAGGCACACGAAAATCCAGAGGCTTAACAATGAGTCAGTCAAAAACTGAAGATATCGGATGCACGATTTTACCATTAAATTTTCACACTTGGGCACATATTTTTCCAAATACATAGTTTGGTCAAATGCTTTCACTCTCTTTTTGAAATACACGCCGTCTGTGGGAATCGAACCCACGACCACGTGGTTAAAAGCCACGCGCTCTACCGGCTGAGCTAAGACGGCTCATGTAGTATGCTTGTAATAAAATCTAATGAGTTTTGAAGTCTAATTTCTTAATTCGTAAGTTTAACTGCTCGATTCTCACTCAGCAGCCAGAGGTTTACCGACAAAAAGAATGAGTTCTTGAGTGAGTAACCATTAGTTTTTATTTATTAGTGAACGCAAAACTCAAATTCAAACGTGGGAAGTTGGCTATGCTATGAAGTTGTGAGAGAAAGCGGTTAGGTTTAAATTTAGATTCGAGATAAGTGCGTCTCAGAATCAATTTGAGTCCACTGGAAGATGATCCACTTCCGAAACTATCCATTCACATAGACGTTTGATAGAGATGTACAGAAGGGAGATGTAGATAAGGTATTCATTGACGTAGAAAAAGCATACGATAGGGTCGTCAAAGACATGCTGTCGTCGACGTTAATGAAAATGGGATCTCCTTAAAATATAATGATCTCATCAGAAGTTTGTATGAGAAAATTGTTACCAACGTAGGAGCTTACGGAAGTTTAAGTGACAACTTTCCAATTTACAAAGCTCTTCACCACGATTCGATGTTAAGTCTCAACCTTTTTGCAAGAGTGATGGATGAAATAACGAGAAAAATCCGAGATAAAGAGTCATGGTATATGCTCTTTGCAGATGATACAATGCAGACCGATAAAATTAGGAACGGCATTAGTGTCGAATTGGAGTTTTGGAGTAACGCAAGAAAATTCAGAGGATTTATACTCAATCGGTCAAAATCTAAAGATATGAGATCCACATATTTATCATTAAATTTCCAAAGTTTTCCACATATTTATCCAAATACATACTTTGAGAAAATGCTTTTTTACTCTCTCTTGGAGATACACGCCGTCTGTGGGAATCGAACCCACGACCACGTGGTTAAAAGCCACGCGCTCTACCGGCTGAGCTAAGACGGCTCATATAATACCCTGGTAACAAACCCTAGTGAATTTTGAAGTTTAATTTCTTACATAGTATGTTTAATTACTTGATTCTTACTCGTCGGCAACAGGTTTACCGAAAAAGTAATGAGCTCTTGAGTGATTAACCGTTAGTTCTTTATTTATTAGTGATCGCCAAAACTCGAATTCAAACATGACAGGTTAGTTATACTATGAAATTGTGGGAGAGAGTAACGGAGTATGAATTGGAATCGGAGATAAGTGTCGCTCAAATTCAAATACGTATCCAATTAGCATTGCTCTTCATCAAGATTTGGCAACAAATCCCCTCCTTTCTGAAACAAAATTGGATCAAATAACGAAAAGAATCTAAGATGAAGTGTCACGGTTTATGCTCTTTCGCTGTTGATATAGTGCCGGTCGATAAAATCAGGGAAAGTGTTGGTGTTCAATTTGAGTTATGAAGAGGCACACGAAAATCCAGAGGCTTAACAATGAGTCAGTCAAAAACTGAAGATATCGGATGCACGATTTTACCATTAAATTTTCACACTTGGGCACATATTTTTCCAAATACATAGTTTGGTCAAATGCTTTCACTCTCTTTTTGAAATACACGCCGTCTGTGGGAATCGAACCCACGACCACGTGGTTAAAAGCCACGCGCTCTACCGGCTGAGCTAAGACGGCTCATGTAGTATGCTTGTAATAAAATCTAATGAGTTTTGAAGTTTAATTTCTTAATTCGTAAGTTTAACTGCTCGATTCTCACTCAGCAGCCAGAGGTTTACCGACAAAAATAATGAGTTCTTGAGTGAGTAACCATTAGTTTTTATTTATTAGTGAACGCAAAACTCAAATTCAAACATGGGAAGTTGGCTATACTATGAAGTCGTGAGAGAAAGCGGTTAGGTTTAAATTTAGATTCGAGATAAGTGCGTCTCAGAATCAATTTGAGTCCACCGGAAGATGATCCACTTCCGAAACTATCCATTCACATAGACGTTTGATAGAGATGTACAGAAGGGAGATGTAGATAAGGTATTCATTGACGTAGAAAAAGCATACGATAGGGTCGTCAAAGACATGCTGTCGTCGACGTTAATGAAAATGGGATCTCCTTAAAATATAATGATCTCATCAGAAGTTTGTATGAGAAAATTGTTACCAACGTAGGAGCTTACGGAAGTTTAAGTGACAACTTTCCAATTTACAAAGCTCTTCACCACGATTCGATGTTAAGTCTCAACCTTTTTGCAAGAGTGATGGATGAAATAACGAGAAAAATCCGAGATAAAGAGTCATGGTATATGCTCTTTGCAGATGATACAATGCAGACCGATAAAATTAGGAACGGCATTAGTGTCGAATTGGAGTTTTGGAGTAACGCAAGAAAATTCAGAGGATTTATACTCAATCGGTCAAAATCTAAAGATATGAGATCCACATATTTATCATTAAATTTCCAAAGTTTTCCACATATTTATCCAAACACATACTTTGAGAAAATGCTTTTTACTCTCTCTTGGAGATACACGCCGTCTGTGGGAATCGAACCCACGACCACGTGGTTAAAAGCCACGCGCTCTACCGGCTGAGCTAAGACGGCTCATATAATACCCTGGTAACAAACCCTAGTGAATTTTGAAGTTTAATTTCTTACATAGTATGTTTAATTACTTGATTCTTACTCGTCGGCAACAGGTTTACCGAAAAAGTAATGAGCTCTTGAGTGATTAACCGTTAGTTCTTTATTTATTAGTGATCGCCAAAACTCGAATTCAAACATGACAGGTTAGTTATACTATGAAATTGTGGGAGAGAGTAACGGAGTATGAATTGGAATCGGAGATAAGTGTCGCTCAAATTCAAATACGTATCCAATTAGCATTGCTCTTCATCAAGATTTGGCAACAAATCCCCTCCTTTTTGAAACAAAATTGGATCAAATAACGAAAAGAATCTAAGATGAAGTGTCACGGTTTATGCTCTTTCGCTGTTGATATAGTGCCGGTCGATAAAATCAGGGAAAGTGTTGGTGTTCAATTTGAGTTATGAAGAGGCACACGAAAATCCAGAGGCTTAACACTGAGTCAGTCAAAAACTGAAGATATCGGATGCACGATTTTACCATTAAATTTTGACACTTGGGCACATATTTTTCCAAATACATAGTTTGGTCAAATGCTTTCACTCTCTTTTTGAAATACACGCCGTCTGTGGGAATCGAACCCACGACCACGTGGTTAAAAGCCACGCGCTCTACCGGCTGAGCTAAGACGGCTCATGTAGTATGCTTGTAATAAAATCTAATGAGTTTTGAAGTTTAATTTCTTAATTCGTAAGTTTAACTGCTCGATTCTCACTCAGCAGCCAGAGGTTTACCGACAAAAATAATGAGTTCTTGAGTGAGTAACCATTAGTTTTTATTTATTAGTGAACGCAAAACTCAAATTCAAACATGGGAAGTTGGCTATACTATGAAGTCGTGAGAGAAAGCGGTTAGGTTTAAATTTAGATTCGAGATAAGTGCGTCTCAGAATCAATTTGAGTCCACCGGAAGATGATCCACTTCCGAAACTATCCATTCACATAGACGTTTGATAGAGATGTACAGAAGGGAGATGTAGATAAGGTATTCATTGACGTAGAAAAAGCATACGATAGGGTCGTCAAAGACATGCTGTCGTCGACGTTAATGAAAATGGGATCTCCTTAAAATATAATGATCTCATCAGAAGTTTGTATGAGAAAATTGTTACCAACGTAGGAGCTTACGGAAGTTTAAGTGACAACTTTCCAATTTACAAAGCTCTTCACCACGATTCGATGTTAAGTCTCAACCTTTTTGCAAGAGTGATGGATGAAATAACGAGAAAAATCCGAGATAAAGAGTCATGGTATATGCTCTTTGCAGATGATACAATGCAGACCGATAAAATTAGGAACGGCATTAGTGTCGAATTGGAGTTTTGGAGTAACGCAAGAAAATTCAGAGGATTTATACTCAATCGGTCAAAATCTAAAGATATGAGATCCACATATTTATCATTAAATTTCCAAAGTTTTCCACATATTTATCCAAACACATACTTTGAGAAAATGCTTTTTACTCTCTCTTGGAGATACACGCCGTCTGTGGGAATCGAACCCACGACCACGTGGTTAAAAGCCACGCGCTCTACCGGCTGAGCTAAGACGGCTCATATAATACCCTGGTAACAAACCCTAGTGAATTTTGAAGTTTAATTTCTTACATAGTATGTTTAATTACTTGATTCTTACTCGTCGGCAACAGGTTTACCGAAAAAGTAATGAGCTCTTGAGTGATTAACCGTTAGTTCTTTATTTATTAGTGATCGCCAAAACTCGAATTCAAACATGACAGGTTAGTTATACTATGAAATTGTGGGAGAGAGTAACGGAGTATGAATTGGAATCGGAGATAAGTGTCGCTCAAATTCAAATACGTATCCAATTAGCATTGCTCTTCATCAAGATTTGGCAACAAATCCCCTCCTTTTTGAAACAAAATTGGATCAAATAACGAAAAGAATCTAAGATGAAGTGTCACGGTTTATGCTCTTTCGCTGTTGATATAGTGCCGGTCGATAAAATCAGGGAAAGTGTTGGTGTTCAATTTGAGTTATGAAGAGGCACACGAAAATCCAGAGGCTTAACAATGAGTCAGTCAAAAACTGAAGATATCGGATGCACGATTTTACCATTAAATTTTGACACTTGGGCACATATTTTTCCAAATACATTGTTTGGTCAAATGCTTTCACTCTCTTTTTGAAATACACGCCGTCTGTGGGAATCGAACCCACGACCACGTGGTTAAAAGCCACGCGCTCTACCGGCTGAGCTAAGACGGCTCATGTAGTATGCTTGTAATAAAATCTAATGAGTTTTGAAGTTTAATTTCTTAATTCGTAAGTTTAACTGCTCGATTCTAACTCAGCAGCCAGAGGTTTACCGACAAAAATAATGAGTTCTTGAGTGAGTAACCATTAGTTTTTATTTATTAGTGAACGCAAAACTCAAATTCAAACATGGGAAGTTGGCTATACTATGAAGTCGTGAGAGAAAGCGGTTAGGTTTAAATTTAGATTCGAGATAAGTGCGTCTCAGAATCAATTTGAGTCCACCGGAAGATGATCCACTTCCGAAACTATCCATTCACATAGACGTTTGATAGAGATGTACAGAAGGGAGATGTAGATAAGGTATTCATTGACGTAGAAAAAGCATACGATAGGGTCGTCAAAGACATGCTGTCGTCGACGTTAATGAAAATGGGATCTCCTTAAAATATAATGATCTCATCAGAAGTTTGTATGAGAAAATTGTTACCAACGTAGGAGCTTACGGAAGTTTAAGTGACAACTTTCCAATTTACAAAGCTCTTCACCACGATTCGATGTTAAGTCTCAACCTTTTTGCAAGAGTGATGGATGAAATAACGAGAAAAATCCGAGATAAAGAGTCATGGTATATGCCCTTTGCAGATGAAACAATGCAGACCGATAAAATTAGGAACGGCATTAGTGTCGAATTGGAGTTTTGGAGAAACACAAGAAAATTCAGAGCATTTATACTAAATCGGTCAAAATCTAAAGATATGACTTCCACATATTTATCATTAAATTTCCAAAGTTTTCCACATATTTATCCAAACACATACTTTGAGAAAATGCTTTTTACTCTCTCTTGGAGATACACGCCGTCTGTGGGAATCGAACCCACGACCACGTGGTTAAAAGCCACGCGCTCTACCGGCTGAGCTAAGACGGCTCATATAATACCCTGGTAACAAACCCTAGTGAATTTTGAAGTTTAATTTCTTACATAGTATGTTTAATTACTTGATTCTTACTCGTCGGCAACAGGTTTACCGAAAAAGTAATGAGCTCTTGAGTGATTAACCGTTAGTTCTTTATTTATTAGTGATCGCCAAAACTCGAATTCAAACATGACAGGTTAGTTATACTATGAAATTGTGGGAGAGAGTAACGGAGTATGAATTGGAATCGGAGATAAGTGTCGCTCAAATTCAAATACGTATCCAATTAGCATTGCTCTTCATCAAGATTTGGCAACAAATCCCCTCCTTTTTGAAACAAAATTGGATCAAATAACCAAAAGAATCTAAGATGAAGTGTCACGGTTTATGCTCTTTCGCTGTTGATATAGTGCCGGTCGATAAAATCAGGGAAAGTGTTGGTGTTCAATTTGAGTTATGAAGAGGCACACGAAAATCCAGAGGCTTAACAATGAGTCAGTCAAAAACTGAAGATATCGGATGCACGATTTTACCATTAAATTTTCACACTTGGGCACATATTTTTCCAAATACATAGTTTGGTCAAATGCTTTCACTCTCTTTTTGAAATACACGCCGTCTGTGGGAATCGAACCCACGACCACGTGGTTAAAAGCCACGCGCTCTACCGGCTGAGCTAAGACGGCTCATGTAGTATGCTTGTAATAAAATCTAATGAGTTTTGAAGTTTAATTTCTTAATTCGTAAGTTTAACTGCTCGATTCTCACTCAGCAGCCAGAGGTTTACCGACAAAAATAATGAGTTCTTGAGTGAGTAACCATTAGTTTTTATTTATTAGTGAACGCAAAACTCAAATTCAAACATGGGAAGTTGGCTATACTATGAAGTCGTGAGAGAAAGCGGTTAGGTTTAAATTTAGATTCGAGATAAGTGCGTCTCAGAATCAATTTGAGTCCACCGGAAGATGATCCACTTCCGAAACTATCCATTCACATAGACGTTTGATAGAGATGTACAGAAGGGAGATGTAGATAAGGTATTCATTGACGTAGAAAAAGCATACGATAGGGTCGTCAAAGACATGCTGTCGTCGACGTTAATGAAAATGGGATCTCCTTAAAATATAATGATCTCATCAGAAGTTTGTATGAGAAAATTGTTACCAACGTAGGAGCTTACGGAAGTTTAAGTGACAACTTTCCAATTTACAAAGCTCTTCACCACGATTCGATGTTAAGTCTCAACCTTTTTGCAAGAGTGATGGATGAAATAACGAGAAAAATCCGAGATAAAGAGTCATGGTATATGCCCTTTGCAGATGAAACAATGCAGACCGATAAAATTAGGAACGGCATTAGTGTCGAATTGGAGTTTTGGAGAAACACAAGAAAATTCAGAGCATTTATACTAAATCGGTCAAAATCTAAAGATATGACTTCCACATATTTATCATTAAATTTCCAAAGTTTTCCACATATTTATCCAAACACATACTTTGAGAAAATGCTTTTTACTCTCTCTTGGAGATACACGCCGTCTGTGGGAATCGAACCCACGACCACGTGGTTAAAAGCCACGCGCTCTACCGGCTGAGCTAAGACGGCTCATATAATACCCTGGTAACAAACCCTAGTGAATTTTGAAGTTTAATTTCTTACATAGTATGTTTAATTACTTGATTCTTACTCGTCGGCAACAGGTTTACCGAAAAAGTAATGAGCTCTTGAGTGATTAACCGTTAGTTCTTTATTTATTAGTGATCGCCAAAACTCGAATTCAAACATGACAGGTTAGTTATACTATGAAATTGTGGGAGAGAGTAACGGAGTATGAATTGGAATCGGAGATAAGTGTCGCTCAAATTCAAATACGTATCCAATTAGCATTGCTCTTCATCAAGATTTGGCAACAAATCCCCTCCTTTTTGAAACAAAATTGGATCAAATAACGAAAAGAATCTAAGATGAAGTGTCACGGTTTATGCTCTTTCGCTGTTGATATAGTGCCGGTCGATAAAATCAGGGAAAGTGTTGGTGTTCAATTTGAGTTATGAAGAGGCACACGAAAATCCAGAGGCTTAACAATGAGTCAGTCAAAAACTGAAGATATCGGATGCACGATTTTACCATTAAATTTTGACACTTGGGCACATATTTTTCCAAATACATAGTTTGGTCAAATGCTTTCACTCTCTTTTTGAAATACACGCCGTCTGTGGGAATCGAACCCACGACCACGTGGTTAAAAGCCACGCGCTCTACCGGCTGAGCTAAGACGGCTCATGTAGTATGCTTGTAATAAAATCTAATGAGTTTTGAAGTTTAATTTCTTAATTCGTAAGTTTAACTGCTCGATTCTCACTCAGCAGCCAGAGGTTTACCGACAAAAATAATGAGTTCTTGAGTGAGTAACCATTAGTTTTTATTTATTAGTGAACGCAAAACTCAAATTCAAACATGGGAAGTTGGCTATACTATGAAGTCGTGAGAGAAAGCGGTTAGGTTTAAATTTAGATTCGAGATAAGTGCGTCTCAGAATCAATTTGAGTCCACCGGAAGATGATCCACTTCCGAAACTATCCATTCACATAGACGTTTGATAGAGATGTACAGAAGGGAGATGTAGATAAGGTATTCATTGACGTAGAAAAAGCATACGATAGGGTCGTCAAAGACATGCTGTCGTCGACGTTAATGAAAATGGGATCTCCTTAAAATATAATGATCTCATCAGAAGTTTGTATGAGAAAATTGTTACCAACGTAGGAGCTTACGGAAGTTTAAGTGACAACTTTCCAATTTACAAAGCTCTTCACCACGATTCGATGTTAAGTCTCAACCTTTTTGCAAGAGTGATGGATGAAATAACGAGAAAAATCCGAGATAAAGAGTCATGGTATATGCCCTTTGCAGATGAAACAATGCAGACCGATAAAATTAGGAACGGCATTAGTGTCGAATTGGAGTTTTGGAGAAACACAAGAAAATTCAGAGCATTTATACTAAATCGGTCAAAATCTAAAGATATGACTTCCACATATTTATCATTAAATTTCCAAAGTTTTCCACATATTTATCCAAACACATACTTTGAGAAAATGCTTTTTACTCTCTCTTGGAGATACACGCCGTCTGTGGGAATCGAACCCACGACCACGTGGTTAAAAGCCACGCGCTCTACCGGCTGAGCTAAGACGGCTCATATAATACCCTGGTAACAAACCCTAGTGAATTTTGAAGTTTAATTTCTTACATAGTATGTTTAATTACTTGATTCTTACTCGTCGGCAACAGGTTTACCGAAAAAGTAATGAGCTCTTGAGTGATTAACCGTTAGTTCTTTATTTATTAGTGATCGCCAAAACTCGAATTCAAACATGACAGGTTAGTTATACTATGAAATTGTGGGAGAGAGTAACGGAGTATGAATTGGAATCGGAGATAAGTGTCGCTCAAATTCAAATACGTATCCAATTAGCATTGCTCTTCATCAAGATTTGGCAACAAATCCCCTCCTTTTTGAAACAAAATTGGATCAAATAACGAAAAGAATCTAAGATGAAGTGTCACGGTTTATGCTCTTTCGCTGTTGATATAGTGCCGGTCGATAAAATCAGGGAAAGTGTTGGTGTTCAATTTGAGTTATGAAGAGGCACACGAAAATCCAGAGGCTTAACAATGAGTCAGTCAAAAACTGAAGATATCGGATGCACGATTTTACCATTAAATTTTGACACTTGGGCACATATTTTTCCAAATACATAGTTTGGTCAAATGCTTTCACTCTCTTTTTGAAATACACGCCGTCTGTGGGAATCGAACCCACGACCACGTGGTTAAAAGCCACGCGCTCTACCGGCTGAGCTAAGACGGCTCATGTAGTATGCTTGTAATAAAATCTAATGAGTTTTGAAGTTTAATTTCTTAATTCGTAAGTTTAACTGCTCGATTCTCACTCAGCAGCCAGAGGTTTACCGACAAAAATAATGAGTTCTTGAGTGAGTAACCATTAGTTTTTATTTATTAGTGAACGCAAAACTCAAATTCAAACATGGGAAGTTGGCTATACTATGAAGTCGTGAGAGAAAGCGGTTAGGTTTAAATTTAGATTCGAGATAAGTGCGTCTCAGAATCAATTTGAGTCCACCGGAAGATGATCCACTTCCGAAACTATCCATTCACATAGACGTTTGATAGAGATGTACAGAAGGGAGATGTAGATAAGGTATTCATTGACGTAGAAAAAGCATACGATAGGGTCGTCAAAGACATGCTGTCGTCGACGTTAATGAAAATGGGATCTCCTTAAAATATAATGATCTCATCAGAAGTTTGTATGAGAAAATTGTTACCAACGTAGGAGCTTACGGAAGTTTAAGTGACAACTTTCCAATTTACAAAGCTCTTCACCACGATTCGATGTTAAGTCTCAACCTTTTTGCAAGAGTGATGGATGAAATAACGAGAAAAATCCGAGATAAAGAGTCATGGTATATGCCCTTTGCAGATGAAACAATGCAGACCGATAAAATTAGGAACGGCATTAGTGTCGAATTGGAGTTTTGGAGAAACACAAGAAAATTCAGAGCATTTATACTAAATCGGTCAAAATCTAAAGATATGACTTCCACATATTTATCATTAAATTTCCAAAGTTTTCCACATATTTATCCAAACACATACTTTGAGAAAATGCTTTTTACTCTCTCTTGGAGATACACGCCGTCTGTGGGAATCGAACCCACGACCACGTGGTTAAAAGCCACGCGCTCTACCGGCTGAGCTAAGACGGCTCATATAATACCCTGGTAACAAACCCTAGTGAATTTTGAAGTTTAATTTCTTACATAGTATGTTTAATTACTTGATTCTTACTCGTCGGCAACAGGTTTACCGAAAAAGTAATGAGCTCTTGAGTGATTAACCGTTAGTTCTTTATTTATTAGTGATCGCCAAAACTCGAATTCAAACATGACAGGTTAGTTATACTATGAAATTGTGGGAGAGAGTAACGGAGTATGAATTGGAATCGGAGATAAGTGTCGCTCAAATTCAAATACGTATCCAATTAGCATTGCTCTTCATCAAGATTTGGCAACAAATCCCCTCCTTTTTGAAACAAAATTGGATCAAATAACGAAAAGAATCTAAGATGAAGTGTCACGGTTTATGCTCTTTCGCTGTTGATATAGTGCCGGTCGATAAAATCAGGGAAAGTGTTGGTGTTCAATTTGAGTTATGAAGAGGCACACGAAAATCCAGAGGCTTAACAATGAGTCAGTCAAAAACTGAAGATATCGGATGCACGATTTTACCATTAAATTTTGACACTTGGGCACATATTTTTCCAAATACATAGTTTGGTCAAATGCTTTCACTCTCTTTTTGAAATACACGCCGTCTGTGGGAATCGAACCCACGACCACGTGGTTAAAAGCCACGCGCTCTACCGGCTGAGCTAAGACGGCTCATGTAGTATGCTTGTAATAAAATCTAATGAGTTTTGAAGTTTAATTTCTTAATTCGTAAGTTTAACTGCTCGATTCTCACTCAGCAGCCAGAGGTTTACCGACAAAAATAATGAGTTCTTGAGTGAGTAACCATTAGTTTTTATTTATTAGTGAACGCAAAACTCAAATTCAAACATGGGAAGTTGGCTATACTATGAAGTCGTGAGAGAAAGCGGTTAGGTTTAAATTTAGATTCGAGATAAGTGCGTCTCAGAATCAATTTGAGTCCACCGGAAGATGATCCACTTCCGAAACTATCCATTCACATAGACGTTTGATAGAGATGTACAGAAGGGAGATGTAGATAAGGTATTCATTGACGTAGAAAAAGCATACGATAGGGTCGTCAAAGACATGCTGTCGTCGACGTTAATGAAAATGGGATCTCCTTAAAATATAATGATCTCATCAGAAGTTTGTATGAGAAAATTGTTACCAACGTAGGAGCTTACGGAAGTTTAAGTGACAACTTTCCAATTTACAAAGCTCTTCACCACGATTCGATGTTAAGTCTCAACCTTTTTGCAAGAGTGATGGATGAAATAACGAGAAAAATCCGAGATAAAGAGTCATGGTATATGCCCTTTGCAGATGAAACAATGCAGACCGATAAAATTAGGAACGGCATTAGTGTCGAATTGGAGTTTTGGAGAAACACAAGAAAATTCAGAGCATTTATACTAAATCGGTCAAAATCTAAAGATATGACTTCCACATATTTATCATTAAATTTCCAAAGTTTTCCACATATTTATCCAAACACATACTTTGAGAAAATGCTTTTTACTCTCTCTTGGAGATACACGCCGTCTGTGGGAATCGAACCCACGACCACGTGGTTAAAAGCCACGCGCTCTACCGGCTGAGCTAAGACGGCTCATATAATACCCTGGTAACAAACCCTAGTGAATTTTGAAGTTTAATTTCTTACATAGTATGTTTAATTACTTGATTCTTACTCGTCGGCAACAGGTTTACCGAAAAAGTAATGAGCTCTTGAGTGATTAACCGTTAGTTCTTTATTTATTAGTGATCGCCAAAACTCGAATTCAAACATGACAGGTTAGTTATACTATGAAATTGTGGGAGAGAGTAACGGAGTATGAATTGGAATCGGAGATAAGTGTCGCTCAAATTCAAATACGTATCCAATTAGCATTGCTCTTCATCAAGATTTGGCAACAAATCCCCTCCTTTTTGAAACAAAATTGGATCAAATAACGAAAAGAATCTAAGATGAAGTGTCACGGTTTATGCTCTTTCGCTGTTGATATAGTGCCGGTCGATAAAATCAGGGAAAGTGTTGGTGTTCAATTTGAGTTATGAAGAGGCACACGAAAATCCAGAGGCTTAACAATGAGTCAGTCAAAAACTGAAGATATCGGATGCACGATTTTACCATTAAATTTTGACACTTGGGCACATATTTTTCCAAATACATAGTTTGGTCAAATGCTTTCACTCTCTTTTTGAAATACACGCCGTCTGTGGGAATCGAACCCACGACCACGTGGTTAAAAGCCACGCGCTCTACCGGCTGAGCTAAGACGGCTCATGTAGTATGCTTGTAATAAAATCTAATGAGTTTTGAAGTTTAATTTCTTAATTCGTAAGTTTAACTGCTCGATTCTCACTCAGCAGCCAGAGGTTTACCGACAAAAATAATGAGTTCTTGAGTGAGTAACCATTAGTTTTTATTTATTAGTGAACGCAAAACTCAAATTCAAACATGGGAAGTTGGCTATACTATGAAGTCGTGAGAGAAAGCGGTTAGGTTTAAATTTAGATTCGAGATAAGTGCGTCTCAGAATCAATTTGAGTCCACCGGAAGATGATCCACTTCCGAAACTATCCATTCACATAGACGTTTGATAGAGATGTACAGAAGGGAGATGTAGATAAGGTATTCATTGACGTAGAAAAAGCATACGATAGGGTCGTCAAAGACATGCTGTCGTCGACGTTAATGAAAATGGGATCTCCTTAAAATATAATGATCTCATCAGAAGTTTGTATGAGAAAATTGTTACCAACGTAGGAGCTTACGGAAGTTTAAGTGACAACTTTCCAATTTACAAAGCTCTTCACCACGATTCGATGTTAAGTCTCAACCTTTTTGCAAGAGTGATGGATGAAATAACGAGAAAAATCCGAGATAAAGAGTCATGGTATATGCCCTTTGCAGATGAAACAATGCAGACCGATAAAATTAGGAACGGCATTAGTGTCGAATTGGAGTTTTGGAGAAACACAAGAAAATTCAGAGCATTTATACTAAATCGGTCAAAATCTAAAGATATGACTTCCACATATTTATCATTAAATTTCCAAAGTTTTCCACATATTTATCCAAACACATACTTTGAGAAAATGCTTTTTACTCTCTCTTGGAGATACACGCCGTCTGTGGGAATCGAACCCACGACCACGTGGTTAAAAGCCACGCGCTCTACCGGCTGAGCTAAGACGGCTCATATAATACCCTGGTAACAAACCCTAGTGAATTTTGAAGTTTAATTTCTTACATAGTATGTTTAATTACTTGATTCTTACTCGTCGGCAACAGGTTTACCGAAAAAGTAATGAGCTCTTGAGTGATTAACCGTTAGTTCTTTATTTATTAGTGATCGCCAAAACTCGAATTCAAACATGACAGGTTAGTTATACTATGAAATTGTGGGAGAGAGTAACGGAGTATGAATTGGAATCGGAGATAAGTGTCGCTCAAATTCAAATACGTATCCAATTAGCATTGCTCTTCATCAAGATTTGGCAACAAATCCCCTCCTTTTTGAAACAAAATTGGATCAAATAACGAAAAGAATCTAAGATGAAGTGTCACGGTTTATGCTCTTTCGCTGTTGATATAGTGCCGGTCGATAAAATCAGGGAAAGTGTTGGTGTTCAATTTGAGTTATGAAGAGGCACACGAAAATCCAGAGGCTTAACAATGAGTCAGTCAAAAACTGAAGATATCGGATGCACGATTTTACCATTAAATTTTCACACTTGGGCACATATTTTTCCAAATACATAGTTTGGTCAAATGCTTTCACTCTCTTTTTGAAATACACGCCGTCTGTGGGAATCGAACCCACGACCACGTGGTTAAAAGCCACGCGCTCTACCGGCTGAGCTAAGACGGCTCATGTAGTATGCTTGTAATAAAATCTAATGAGTTTTGAAGTTTAATTTCTTAATTCGTAAGTTTAACTGCTCGATTCTCACTCAGCAGCCAGAGGTTTACCGACAAAAATAATGAGTTCTTGAGTGAGTAACCATTAGTTTTTATTTATTAGTGAACGCAAAACTCAAATTCAAACATGGGAAGTTGGCTATACTATGAAGTCGTGAGAGAAAGCGGTTAGGTTTAAATTTAGATTCGAGATAAGTGCGTCTCAGAATCAATTTGAGTCCACCGGAAGATGATCCACTTCCGAAACTATCCATTCACATAGACGTTTGATAGAGATGTACAGAAGGGAGATGTAGATAAGGTATTCATTGACGTAGAAAAAGCATACGATAGGGTCGTCAAAGACATGCTGTCGTCGACGTTAATGAAAATGGGATCTCCTTAAAATATAATGATCTCATCAGAAGTTTGTATGAGAAAATTGTTACCAACGTAGGAGCTTACGGAAGTTTAAGTGACAACTTTCCAATTTACAAAGCTCTTCACCACGATTCGATGTTAAGTCTCAACCTTTTTGCAAGAGTGATGGATGAAATAACGAGAAAAATCCGAGATAAAGAGTCATGGTATATGCCCTTTGCAGATGAAACAATGCAGACCGATAAAATTAGGAACGGCATTAGTGTCGAATTGGAGTTTTGGAGAAACACAAGAAAATTCAGAGCATTTATACTAAATCGGTCAAAATCTAAAGATATGACTTCCACATATTTATCATTAAATTTCCAAAGTTTTCCACATATTTATCCAAACACATACTTTGAGAAAATGCTTTTTACTCTCTCTTGGAGATACACGCCGTCTGTGGGAATCGAACCCACGACCACGTGGTTAAAAGCCACGCGCTCTACCGGCTGAGCTAAGACGGCTCATATAATACCCTGGTAACAAACCCTAGTGAATTTTGAAGTTTAATTTCTTACATAGTATGTTTAATTACTTGATTCTTACTCGTCGGCAACAGGTTTACCGAAAAAGTAATGAGCTCTTGAGTGATTAACCGTTAGTTCTTTATTTATTAGTGATCGCCAAAACTCGAATTCAAACATGACAGGTTAGTTATACTATGAAATTGTGGGAGAGAGTAACGGAGTATGAATTGGAATCGGAGATAAGTGTCGCTCAAATTCAAATACGTATCCAATTAGCATTGCTCTTCATCAAGATTTGGCAACAAATCCCCTCCTTTTTGAAACAAAATTGGATCAATTAACCAAAAGAATCTAAGATGAAGTGTCACGGTTTATGCTCTTTCGCTGTTGATATAGTGCCGGTCGATAAAATCAGGGAAAGTGTTGGTGTTCAATTTGAGTTATGAAGAGGCACACGAAAATCCAGAGGCTTAACAATGAGTCAGTCAAAAACTGAAGATATCGGATGCACGATTTTACCATTAAATTTTCACACTTGGGCACATATTTTTCCAAATACATAGTTTGGTCAAATGCTTTCACTCTCTTTTTGAAATACACGCCGTCTGTGGGAATCGAACCCACGACCACGTGGTTAAAAGCCACGCGCTCTACCGGCTGAGCTAAGACGGCTCATGTAGTATGCTTGTAATAAAATCTAATGAGTTTTGAAGTTTAATTTCTTAATTCGTAAGTTTAACTGCTCGATTCTCACTCAGCAGCCAGAGGTTTACCGACAAAAATAATGAGTTCTTGAGTGAGTAACCATTAGTTTTTATTTATTAGTGAACGCAAAACTCAAATTCAAACATGGGAAGTTGGCTATACTATGAAGTCGTGAGAGAAAGCGGTTAGGTTTAAATTTAGATTCGAGATAAGTGCGTCTCAGAATCAATTTGAGTCCACCGGAAGATGATCCACTTCCGAAACTATCCATTCACATAGACGTTTGATAGAGATGTACAGAAGGGAGATGTAGATAAGGTATTCATTGACGTAGAAAAAGCATACGATAGGGTCGTCAAAGACATGCTGTCGTCGACGTTAATGAAAATGGGATCTCCTTAAAATATAATGATCTCATCAGAAGTTTGTATGAGAAAATTGTTACCAACGTAGGAGCTTACGGAAGTTTAAGTGACAACTTTCCAATTTACAAAGCTCTTCACCACGATTCGATGTTAAGTCTCAACCTTTTTGCAAGAGTGATGGATGAAATAACGAGAAAAATCCGAGATAAAGAGTCATGGTATATGCCCTTTGCAGATGAAACAATGCAGACCGATAAAATTAGGAACGGCATTAGTGTCGAATTGGAGTTTTGGAGAAACACAAGAAAATTCAGAGCATTTATACTAAATCGGTCAAAATCTAAAGATATGACTTCCACATATTTATCATTAAATTTCCAAAGTTTTCCACATATTTATCCAAACACATACTTTGAGAAAATGCTTTTTACTCTCTCTTGGAGATACACGCCGTCTGTGGGAATCGAACCCACGACCACGTGGTTAAAAGCCACGCGCTCTACCGGCTGAGCTAAGACGGCTCATATAATACCCTGGTAACAAACCCTAGTGAATTTTGAAGTTTAATTTCTTACATAGTATGTTTAATTACTTGATTCTTACTCGTCGGCAACAGGTTTACCGAAAAAGTAATGAGCTCTTGAGTGATTAACCGTTAGTTCTTTATTTATTAGTGATCGCCAAAACTCGAATTCAAACATGACAGGTTAGTTATACTATGAAATTGTGGGAGAGAGTAACGGAGTATGAATTGGAATCGGAGATAAGTGTCGCTCAAATTCAAATACGTATCCAATTAGCATTGCTCTTCATCAAGATTTGGCAACAAATCCCCTCCTTTTTGAAACAAAATTGGATCAAATAACCAAAAGAATCTAAGATGAAGTGTCACGGTTTATGCTCTTTCGCTGTTGATATAGTGCCGGTCGATAAAATCAGGGAAAGTGTTGGTGTTCAATTTGAGTTATGAAGAGGCACACGAAAATCCAGAGGCTTAACAATGAGTCAGTCAAAAACTGAAGATATCGGATGCACGATTTTACCATTAAATTTTCACACTTGGGCACATATTTTTCCAAATACATAGTTTGGTCAAATGCTTTCACTCTCTTTTTGAAATACACGCCGTCTGTGGGAATCGAACCCACGACCACGTGGTTAAAAGCCACGCGCTCTACCGGCTGAGCTAAGACGGCTCATGTAGTATGCTTGTAATAAAATCTAATGAGTTTTGAAGTTTAATTTCTTAATTCGTAAGTTTAACTGCTCGATTCTCACTCAGCAGCCAGAGGTTTACCGACAAAAATAATGAGTTCTTGAGTGAGTAACCATTAGTTTTTATTTATTAGTGAACGCAAAACTCAAATTCAAACATGGGAAGTTGGCTATACTATGAAGTCGTGAGAGAAAGCGGTTAGGTTTAAATTTAGATTCGAGATAAGTGCGTCTCAGAATCAATTTGAGTCCACCGGAAGATGATCCACTTCCGAAACTATCCATTCACATAGACGTTTGATAGAGATGTACAGAAGGGAGATGTAGATAAGGTATTCATTGACGTAGAAAAAGCATACGATAGGGTCGTCAAAGACATGCTGTCGTCGACGTTAATGAAAATGGGATCTCCTTAAAATATAATGATCTCATCAGAAGTTTGTATGAGAAAATTGTTACCAACGTAGGAGCTTACGGAAGTTTAAGTGACAACTTTCCAATTTACAAAGCTCTTCACCACGATTCGATGTTAAGTCTCAACCTTTTTGCAAGAGTGATGGATGAAATAACGAGAAAAATCCGAGATAAAGAGTCATGGTATATGCCCTTTGCAGATGAAACAATGCAGACCGATAAAATTAGGAACGGCATTAGTGTCGAATTGGAGTTTTGGAGAAACACAAGAAAATTCAGAGCATTTATACTAAATCGGTCAAAATCTAAAGATATGACTTCCACATATTTATCATTAAATTTCCAAAGTTTTCCACATATTTATCCAAACACATACTTTGAGAAAATGCTTTTTACTCTCTCTTGGAGATACACGCCGTCTGTGGGAATCGAACCCACGACCACGTGGTTAAAAGCCACGCGCTCTACCGGCTGAGCTAAGACGGCTCATATAATACCCTGGTAACAAACCCTAGTGAATTTTGAAGTTTAATTTCTTACATAGTATGTTTAATTACTTGATTCTTACTCGTCGGCAACAGGTTTACCGAAAAAGTAATGAGCTCTTGAGTGATTAACCGTTAGTTCTTTATTTATTAGTGATCGCCAAAACTCGAATTCAAACATGACAGGTTAGTTATACTATGAAATTGTGGGAGAGAGTAACGGAGTATGAATTGGAATCGGAGATAAGTGTCGCTCAAATTCAAATACGTATCCAATTAGCATTGCTCTTCATCAAGATTTGGCAACAAATCCCCTCCTTTTTGAAACAAAATTGGATCAAATAACGAAAAGAATCTAAGATGAAGTGTCACGGTTTATGCTCTTTCGCTGTTGATATAGTGCCGGTCGATAAAATCAGGGAAAGTGTTGGTGTTCAATTTGAGTTATGAAGAGGCACACGAAAATCCAGAGGCTTAACAATGAGTCAGTCAAAAACTGAAGATATCGGATGCACGATTTTACCATTAAATTTTCACACTTGGGCACATATTTTTCCAAATACATAGTTTGGTCAAATGCTTTCACTCTCTTTTTGAAATACACGCCGTCTGTGGGAATCGAACCCACGACCACGTGGTTAAAAGCCACGCGCTCTACCGGCTGAGCTAAGACGGCTCATGTAGTATGCTTGTAATAAAATCTAATGAGTTTTGAAGTTTAATTTCTTAATTCGTAAGTTTAACTGCTCGATTCTCACTCAGCAGCCAGAGGTTTACCGACAAAAATAATGAGTTCTTGAGTGAGTAACCATTAGTTTTTATTTATTAGTGAACGCAAAACTCAAATTCAAACATGGGAAGTTGGCTATACTATGAAGTCGTGAGAGAAAGCGGTTAGGTTTAAATTTAGATTCGAGATAAGTGCGTCTCAGAATCAATTTGAGTCCACCGGAAGATGATCCACTTCCGAAACTATCCATTCACATAGACGTTTGATAGAGATGTACAGAAGGGAGATGTAGATAAGGTATTCATTGACGTAGAAAAAGCATACGATAGGGTCGTCAAAGACATGCTGTCGTCGACGTTAATGAAAATGGGATCTCCTTAAAATATAATGATCTCATCAGAAGTTTGTATGAGAAAATTGTTACCAACGTAGGAGCTTACGGAAGTTTAAGTGACAACTTTCCAATTTACAAAGCTCTTCACCACGATTCGATGTTAAGTCTCAACCTTTTTGCAAGAGTGATGGATGAAATAACGAGAAAAATCCGAGATAAAGAGTCATGGTATATGCCCTTTGCAGATGAAACAATGCAGACCGATAAAATTAGGAACGGCATTAGTGTCGAATTGGAGTTTTGGAGAAACACAAGAAAATTCAGAGCATTTATACTAAATCGGTCAAAATCTAAAGATATGACTTCCACATATTTATCATTAAATTTCCAAAGTTTTCCACATATTTATCCAAACACATACTTTGAGAAAATGCTTTTTACTCTCTCTTGGAGATACACGCCGTCTGTGGGAATCGAACCCACGACCACGTGGTTAAAAGCCACGCGCTCTACCGGCTGAGCTAAGACGGCTCATATAATACCCTGGTAACAAACCCTAGTGAATTTTGAAGTTTAATTTCTTACATAGTATGTTTAATTACTTGATTCTTACTCGTCGGCAACAGGTTTACCGAAAAAGTAATGAGCTCTTGAGTGATTAACCGTTAGTTCTTTATTTATTAGTGATCGCCAAAACTCGAATTCAAACATGACAGGTTAGTTATACTATGAAATTGTGGGAGAGAGTAACGGAGTATGAATTGGAATCGGAGATAAGTGTCGCTCAAATTCAAATACGTATCCAATTAGCATTGCTCTTCATCAAGATTTGGCAACAAATCCCCTCCTTTTTGAAACAAAATTGGATCAAATAACGAAAAGAATCTAAGATGAAGTGTCACGGTTTATGCTCTTTCGCTGTTGATATAGTGCCGGTCGATAAAATCAGGGAAAGTGTTGGTGTTCAATTTGAGTTATGAAGAGGCACACGAAAATCCAGAGGCTTAACAATGAGTCAGTCAAAAACTGAAGATATCGGATGCACGATTTTACCATTAAATTTTCACACTTGGGCACATATTTTTCCAAATACATAGTTTGGTCAAATGCTTTCACTCTCTTTTTGAAATACACGCCGTCTGTGGGAATCGAACCCACGACCACGTGGTTAAAAGCCACGCGCTCTACCGGCTGAGCTAAGACGGCTCATGTAGTATGCTTGTAATAAAATCTAATGAGTTTTGAAGTTTAATTTCTTAATTCGTAAGTTTAACTGCTCGATTCTCACTCAGCAGCCAGAGGTTTACCGACAAAAATAATGAGTTCTTGAGTGAGTAACCATTAGTTTTTATTTATTAGTGAACGCAAAACTCAAATTCAAACATGGGAAGTTGGCTATACTATGAAGTCGTGAGAGAAAGCGGTTAGGTTTAAATTTAGATTCGAGATAAGTGCGTCTCAGAATCAATTTGAGTCCACCGGAAGATGATCCACTTCCGAAACTATCCATTCACATAGACGTTTGATAGAGATGTACAGAAGGGAGATGTAGATAAGGTATTCATTGACGTAGAAAAAGCATACGATAGGGTCGTCAAAGACATGCTGTCGTCGACGTTAATGAAAATGGGATCTCCTTAAAATATAATGATCTCATCAGAAGTTTGTATGAGAAAATTGTTACCAACGTAGGAGCTTACGGAAGTTTAAGTGACAACTTTCCAATTTACAAAGCTCTTCACCACGATTCGATGTTAAGTCTCAACCTTTTTGCAAGAGTGATGGATGAAATAACGAGAAAAATCCGAGATAAAGAGTCATGGTATATGCCCTTTGCAGATGAAACAATGCAGACCGATAAAATTAGGAACGGCATTAGTGTCGAATTGGAGTTTTGGAGAAACACAAGAAAATTCAGAGCATTTATACTAAATCGGTCAAAATCTAAAGATATGACTTCCACATATTTATCATTAAATTTCCAAAGTTTTCCACATATTTATCCAAACACATACTTTGAGAAAATGCTTTTTACTCTCTCTTGGAGATACACGCCGTCTGTGGGAATCGAACCCACGACCACGTGGTTAAAAGCCACGCGCTCTACCGGCTGAGCTAAGACGGCTCATATAATACCCTGGTAACAAACCCTAGTGAATTTTGAAGTTTAATTTCTTACATAGTATGTTTAATTACTTGATTCTTACTCGTCGGCAACAGGTTTACCGAAAAAGTAATGAGCTCTTGAGTGATTAACCGTTAGTTCTTTATTTATTAGTGATCGCCAAAACTCGAATTCAAACATGACAGGTTAGTTATACTATGAAATTGTGGGAGAGAGTAACGGAGTATGAATTGGAATCGGAGATAAGTGTCGCTCAAATTCAAATACGTATCCAATTAGCATTGCTCTTCATCAAGATTTGGCAACAAATCCCCTCCTTTTTGAAACAAAATTGGATCAAATAACCAAAAGAATCTAAGATGAAGTGTCACGGTTTATGCTCTTTCGCTGTTGATATAGTGCCGGTCGATAAAATCAGGGAAAGTGTTGGTGTTCAATTTGAGTTATGAAGAGGCACACGAAAATCCAGAGGCTTAACAATGAGTCAGTCAAAAACTGAAGATATCGGATGCACGATTTTACCATTAAATTTTCACACTTGGGCACATATTTTTCCAAATACATAGTTTGGTCAAATGCTTTCACTCTCTTTTTGAAATACACGCCGTCTGTGGGAATCGAACCCACGACCACGTGGTTAAAAGCCACGCGCTCTACCGGCTGAGCTAAGACGGCTCATGTAGTATGCTTGTAATAAAATCTAATGAGTTTTGAAGTTTAATTTCTTAATTCGTAAGTTTAACTGCTCGATTCTCACTCAGCAGCCAGAGGTTTACCGACAAAAATAATGAGTTCTTGAGTGAGTAACCATTAGTTTTTATTTATTAGTGAACGCAAAACTCAAATTCAAACATGGGAAGTTGGCTATACTATGAAGTCGTGAGAGAAAGCGGTTAGGTTTAAATTTAGATTCGAGATAAGTGCGTCTCAGAATCAATTTGAGTCCACCGGAAGATGATCCACTTCCGAAACTATCCATTCACATAGACGTTTGATAGAGATGTACAGAAGGGAGATGTAGATAAGGTATTCATTGACGTAGAAAAAGCATACGATAGGGTCGTCAAAGACATGCTGTCGTCGACGTTAATGAAAATGGGATCTCCTTAAAATATAATGATCTCATCAGAAGTTTGTATGAGAAAATTGTTACCAACGTAGGAGCTTACGGAAGTTTAAGTGACAACTTTCCAATTTACAAAGCTCTTCACCACGATTCGATGTTAAGTCTCAACCTTTTTGCAAGAGTGATGGATGAAATAACGAGAAAAATCCGAGATAAAGAGTCATGGTATATGCCCTTTGCAGATGAAACAATGCAGACCGATAAAATTAGGAACGGCATTAGTGTCGAATTGGAGTTTTGGAGAAACACAAGAAAATTCAGAGCATTTATACTAAATCGGTCAAAATCTAAAGATATGACTTCCACATATTTATCATTAAATTTCCAAAGTTTTCCACATATTTATCCAAACACATACTTTGAGAAAATGCTTTTTACTCTCTCTTGGAGATACACGCCGTCTGTGGGAATCGAACCCACGACCACGTGGTTAAAAGCCACGCGCTCTACCGGCTGAGCTAAGACGGCTCATATAATACCCTGGTAACAAACCCTAGTGAATTTTGAAGTTTAATTTCTTACATAGTATGTTTAATTACTTGATTCTTACTCGTCGGCAACAGGTTTACCGAAAAAGTAATGAGCTCTTGAGTGATTAACCGTTAGTTCTTTATTTATTAGTGATCGCCAAAACTCGAATTCAAACATGACAGGTTAGTTATACTATGAAATTGTGGGAGAGAGTAACGGAGTATGAATTGGAATCGGAGATAAGTGTCGCTCAAATTCAAATACGTATCCAATTAGCATTGCTCTTCATCAAGATTTGGCAACAAATCCCCTCCTTTTTGAAACAAAATTGGATCAAATAACCAAAAGAATCTAAGATGAAGTGTCACGGTTTATGCTCTTTCGCTGTTGATATAGTGCCGGTCGATAAAATCAGGGAAAGTGTTGGTGTTCAATTTGAGTTATGAAGAGGCACACGAAAATCCAGAGGCTTAACAATGAGTCAGTCAAAAACTGAAGATATCGGATGCACGATTTTACCATTAAATTTTCACACTTGGGCACATATTTTTCCAAATACATAGTTTGGTCAAATGCTTTCACTCTCTTTTTGAAATACACGCCGTCTGTGGGAATCGAACCCACGACCACGTGGTTAAAAGCCACGCGCTCTACCGGCTGAGCTAAGACGGCTCATGTAGTATGCTTGTAATAAAATCTAATGAGTTTTGAAGTTTAATTTCTTAATTCGTAAGTTTAACTGCTCGATTCTCACTCAGCAGCCAGAGGTTTACCGACAAAAATAATGAGTTCTTGAGTGAGTAACCATTAGTTTTTATTTATTAGTGAACGCAAAACTCAAATTCAAACATGGGAAGTTGGCTATACTATGAAGTCGTGAGAGAAAGCGGTTAGGTTTAAATTTAGATTCGAGATAAGTGCGTCTCAGAATCAATTTGAGTCCACCGGAAGATGATCCACTTCCGAAACTATCCATTCACATAGACGTTTGATAGAGATGTACAGAAGGGAGATGTAGATAAGGTATTCATTGACGTAGAAAAAGCATACGATAGGGTCGTCAAAGACATGCTGTCGTCGACGTTAATGAAAATGGGATCTCCTTAAAATATAATGATCTCATCAGAAGTTTGTATGAGAAAATTGTTACCAACGTAGGAGCTTACGGAAGTTTAAGTGACAACTTTCCAATTTACAAAGCTCTTCACCACGATTCGATGTTAAGTCTCAACCTTTTTGCAAGAGTGATGGATGAAATAACGAGAAAAATCCGAGATAAAGAGTCATGGTATATGCGCTTTGCAGATGATACAATGCAGACCGATAAAATTAGGAACGGCATTAGTGTCGAATTGGAGTTTTGGAGAAACACAAGAAAATTCAGAGCATTTATACTAAATCGGTCAAAATCTAAAGATATGACTTCCACATATTTATCATTAAATTTCCAAAGTTTTCCACATATTTATCCAAACACATACTTTGAGAAAATGCTTTTTACTCTCTCTTGGAGATACACGCCGTCTGTGGGAATCGAACCCACGACCACGTGGTTAAAAGCCACGCGCTCTACCGGCTGAGCTAAGACGGCTCATATAATACCCTGGTAACAAACCCTAGTGAATTTTGAAGTTTAATTTCTTACATAGTATGTTTAATTACTTGATTCTTACTCGTCGGCAACAGGTTTACCGAAAAAGTAATGAGCTCTTGAGTGATTAACCGTTAGTTCTTTATTTATTAGTGATCGCCAAAACTCGAATTCAAACATGACAGGTTAGTTATACTATGAAATTGTGGGAGAGAGTAACGGAGTATGAATTGGAATCGGAGATAAGTGTCGCTCAAATTCAAATACGTATCCAATTAGCATTGCTCTTCATCAAGATTTGGCAACAAATCCCCTCCTTTTTGAAACAAAATTGGATCAAATAACGAAAAGAATCTAAGATGAAGTGTCACGGTTTATGCTCTTTCGCTGTTGATATAGTGCCGGTCGATAAAATCAGGGAAAGTGTTGGGGTTCAATTTGAGTTATGAAGAGGCACACGAAAATCCAGAGGCTTAACAATGAGTCAGTCAAAAACTGAAGATATCGGATGCACGATTTTACCATTAAATTTTCACACTTGGGCACATATTTTTCCAAATACATAGTTTGGTCAAATGCTTTCACTCTCTTTTTGAAATACACGCCGTCTGTGGGAATCGAACCCACGACCACGTGGTTAAAAGCCACGCGCTCTACCGGCTGAGCTAAGACGGCTCATGTAGTATGCTTGTAATAAAATCTAATGAGTTTTGAAGTTTAATTTCTTAATTCGTAAGTTTAACTGCTCGATTCTCACTCAGCAGCCAGAGGTTTACCGACAAAAATAATGAGTTCTTGAGTGAGTAACCATAAGTTTTTATTCATTAGTGAACGCAAAACTCAAATTCAAACATGGGAAGTTGGCTATACTATGAAGTGGTGAGAGAAAGCGGTTAGCTTTAAATTTAGATTCGAGATAAGTGCGTCTCAGAATGAATTTGAGTCCACCGGAAGATGATCCACTTCCGAAACTATCCATTCACATAGACGTTTGATAGAGATGTACAGAAGGGAGATGTAGATAAGGTATTCATTGACGTAGAAAAAGCATACGATAGGGTCGTCAAAGTCATGCTGTCGTCGACGTTAATGAAAATGGGATCTCCTTAAAATATAATGATCTCATCAGAAGTTTGTATGAGAAAATTGTAACCAACGTAGGAGCTTACGGAAGTTTAAGTGACAACTTTCCAATTTACAAAGCTCTTCACCACGATTCGATGTTAAGTCTCAACCTTTTTGCAAGAGTGATGGATGAAATAACGAGAAAAATCCGAGATAAAGAGTCATGGTATGTGCTCTTTGCAGATGATACAATGCAGACCGATAAAATTAGGAACGGCATTAGTGTCGAATTGGAGTTTTGGAGAAACACAAGAAAATTCAGAGCATTTATACTAAATCGGTCAAAATCTAAAGATATGACTTCCACATATTTATCATTAAATTTCAAAAGTTTTCCACATATTTATCCAAACACATACTTTGAGAAAATGCTTTTTACTCTCTCTTGGAGATACACGCCGTCTGTGGGAATCGAACCCACGACCACGTGGTTAAAAGCCACGCGCTCTACCGGCTGAGCTAAGACGGCTCATATAATACCCTGGTAACAAACCCTAGTGAATTTTGAAGTTTAATTTCTTACATAGTATGTTTAATTACTTGATTCTTACTCGTCGGCAACAGGTTTACCGAAAAAGTAATGAGCTCTTGAGTGATTAACCGTTAGTTCTTTATTTATTAGTGATCGCCAAAACTCGAATTCAAACATGACAGGTTAGTTATACTATGAAATTGTGGGAGAGAGTAACGGAGTATGAATTGGAATCGGAGATAAGTGTCGCTCAAATTCAAATACGTATCCAATTAGCATTGCTCTTCATCAAGATTTGGCAACAAATCCCCTCCTTTTTGAAACAAAATTGGATCAAATAACGAAAAGAATCTAAGATGAAGTGTCACGGTTTATGCTCTTTCGCTGTTGATATAGTGCCGGTCGATAAAATCAGGGAAAGTGTTGGGGTTCAATTTGAGTTATGAAGAGGCACACGAAAATCCAGAGGCTTAACAATGAGTCAGTCAAAAACTGAAGATATCGGATGCACGATTTTACCATTAAATTTTCACACTTGGGCACATATTTTTCCAAATACATAGTTTGGTCAAATGCTTTCACTCTCTTTTTGAAATACACGCCGTCTGTGGGAATCGAACCCACGACCACGTGGTTAAAAGCCACGCGCTCTACCGGCTGAGCTAAGACGGCTCATGTAGTATGCTTGTAATAAAATCTAATGAGTTTTGAAGTTTAATTTCTTAATTCGTAAGTTTAACTGCTCGATTCTCACTCAGCAGCCAGAGGTTTACCGACAAAAATAATGAGTTCTTGAGTGAGTAACCATAAGTTTTTATTCATTAGTGAACGCAAAACTCAAATTCAAACATGGGAAGTTGGCTATACTATGAAGTTGTGAGAGAAAGCGGTTAGCTTTAAATTTAGATTCGAGATAAGTGCGTCTCAGAATGAATTTGAGTCCACCGGAAGATGATCCACTTCCGAAACTATCCATTCACATAGACGTTTGATAGAGATGTACAGAAGGGAGATGTAGATAAGGTATTCATTGACGTAGAAAAAGCATACGATAGGGTCGTCAAAGTCATGCTGTCGTCGACGTTAATGAAAATGGGATCTCCTTAAAATATAATGATCTCATCAGAAGTTTGTATGAGAAAATTGTAACCAACGTAGGAGCTTACGGAAGTTTAAGTGACAACTTTCCAATTTACAAAGCTCTTCACCACGATTCGATGTTAAGTCTCAACCTTTTTGCAAGAGTGATGGATGAAATAACGAGAAAAATCCGAGATAAAGAGTCATGGTATGTGCTCTTTGCAGATGATACAATGCAGACCGATAAAATTAGGAACGGCATTAGTGTCGAATTGGAGTTTTGGAGAAACACAAGAAAATTCAGAGCATTTATACTAAATCGGTCAAAATCTAAAGATATGACTTCCACATATTTATCATTAAACTTCAAAAGTTTTCCACATATTTATCCAAACACATACTTTGAGAAAATGCTTTTTACTCTCTCTTGGAGATACACGCCGTCTGTGGGAATCGAACCCACGACCACGTGGTTAAAAGCCACGCGCTCTACCGGCTGAGCTAAGACGGCTCATATAATACCCTGGTAACAAACCCTAGTGAATTTTGAAGTTTAATTTCTTACATAGTATGTTTAATTACTTGATTCTTACTCGTCGGCAACAGGTTTACCGAAAAAGTAATGAGCTCTTGAGTGATTAACCGTTAGTTCTTTATTTATTAGTGATCGCCAAAACTCGAATTCAAACATGACAGGTTAGTTATACTATGAAATTGTGGGAGAGAGTAACGGAGTATGAATTGGAATCGGAGATAAGTGTCGCTCAAATTCAAATACGTATCCAATTAGCATTGCTCTTCATCAAGATTTGGCAACAAATCCCCTCCTTTTTGAAACAAAATTGGATCAAATAACAAAAAGAATCTAAGATGAAGTGTCACGGTTTATGCTCTTTCGCTGTTGATATAGTGCCGGTCGATAAAATCAGGGAAAGTGTTGGGGTTCAATTTGAGTTATGAAGAGGCACACGAAAATCCAGAGGCTTAACAATGAGTCAGTCAAAAACTGAAGATATCGGATGCACGATTTTACCATTAAATTTTCACACTTGGGCACATATTTTTCCAAATACATAGTTTGGTCAAATGCTTTCACTCTCTTTTTGAAATACACGCCGTCTGTGGGAATCGAACCCACGACCACGTGGTTAAAAGCCACGCGCTCTACCGGCTGAGCTAAGACGGCTCATGTAGTATGCTTGTAATAAAATCTAATGAGTTTTGAAGTTTAATTTCTTAATTCGTAAGTTTAACTGCTCGATTCTCACTCAGCAGCCAGAGGTTTACCGACAAAAATAATGAGTTCTTGAGTGAGTAACCATAAGTTTTTATTCATTAGTGAACGCAAAACTCAAATTCAAACATGGGAAGTTGGCTATACTATGAAGTTGTGAGAGAAAGCGGTTAGCTTTAAATTTAGATTCGAGATAAGTGCGTCTCAGAATGAATTTGAGTCCACCGGAAGATGATCCACTTCCGAAACTATCCATTCACATAGACGTTTGATAGAGATGTACAGAAGGGAGATGTAGATAAGGTATTCATTGACGTAGAAAAAGCATACGATAGGGTCGTCAAAGTCATGCTGTCGTCGACGTTAATGAAAATGGGATCTCCTTAAAATATAATGATCTCATCAGAAGTTTGTATGAGAAAATTGTAACCAACGTAGGAGCTTACGGAAGTTTAAGTGACAACTTTCCAATTTACAAAGCTCTTCACCACGATTCGATGTTAAGTCTCAACCTTTTTGCAAGAGTGATGGATGAAATAACGAGAAAAATCCGAGATAAAGAGTCATGGTATGTGCTCTTTGCAGATGATACAATGCAGACCGATAAAATTAGGAACGGCATTAGTGTCGAATTGGAGTTTTGGAGAAACACAAGAAAATTCAGAGCATTTATACTAAATCGGTCAAAATCTAAAGATATGACTTCCACATATTTATCATTAAACTTCAAAAGTTTTCCACATATTTATCCAAACACATACTTTGAGAAAATGCTTTTTACTCTCTCTTGGAGATACACGCCGTCTGTGGGAATCGAACCCACGACCACGTGGTTAAAAGCCACGCGCTCTACCGGCTGAGCTAAGACGGCTCATATAATACCCTGGTAACAAACCCTAGTGAATTTTGAAGTTTAATTTCTTACATAGTATGTTTAATTACTTGATTCTTACTCGTCGGCAACAGGTTTACCGAAAAAGTAATGAGCTCTTGAGTGATTAACCGTTAGTTCTTTATTTATTAGTGATCGCCAAAACTCGAATTCAAACATGACAGGTTAGTTATACTATGAAATTGTGGGAGAGAGTAACGGAGTATGAATTGGAATCGGAGATAAGTGTCGCTCAAATTCAAATACGTATCCAATTAGCATTGCTCTTCATCAAGATTTGGCAACAAATCCCCTCCTTTTTGAAACAAAATTGGATCAAATAACAAAAAGAATCTAAGATGAAGTGTCACGGTTTATGCTCTTTCGCTGTTGATATAGTGCCGGTCGATAAAATCAGGGAAAGTGTTGGGGTTCAATTTGAGTTATGAAGAGGCACACGAAAATCCAGAGGCTTAACAATGAGTCAGTCAAAAACTGAAGATATCGGATGCACGATTTTACCATTAAATTTTCACACTTGGGCACATATTTTTCCAAATACATAGTTTGGTCAAATGCTTTCACTCTCTTTTTGAAATACACGCCGTCTGTGGGAATCAAACCCACGACCACGTGGTTAAAAGCCACGCGCTCTACCGGCTGAGCTAAGACGGCTCATGTAGTATGCTTGTAATAAAATCTAATGAGTTTTGAAGTTTAATTTCTTAATTCGTAAGTTTAACTGCTCGATTCTCACTCAGCAGCCAGAGGTTTACCGACAAAAATAATGAGTTCTTGAGTGAGTAACCATAAGTTTTTATTCATTAGTGAACGCAAAACTCAAATTCAAACATGGGAAGTTGGCTATACTATGAAGTTGTGAGAGAAAGCGGTTAGCTTTAAATTTAGATTCGAGATAAGTGCGTCTCAGAATGAATTTGAGTCCACCGGAAGATGATCCACTTCCGAAACTATCCATTCACATAGACGTTTGATAGAGATGTACAGAAGGGAGATGTAGATAAGGTATTCATTGACGTAGAAAAAGCATACGATAGGGTCGTCAAAGTCATGCTGTCGTCGACGTTAATGAAAATGGGATCTCCTTAAAATATAATGATCTCATCAGAAGTTTGTATGAGAAAATTGTAACCAACGTAGGAGCTTACGGAAGTTTAAGTGACAACTTTCCAATTTACAAAGCTCTTCACCACGATTCGATGTTAAGTCTCAACCTTTTTGCAAGAGTGATGGATGAAATAACGAGAAAAATCCGAGATAAAGAGTCATGGTATGTGCTCTTTGCAGATGATACAATGCAGACCGATAAAATTAGGAACGGCATTAGTGTCGAATTGGAGTTTTGGAGAAACACAAGAAAATTCAGAGCATTTATACTAAATCGGTCAAAATCTAAAGATATGACTTCCACATATTTATCATTAAACTTCAAAAGTTTTCCACATATTTATCCAAACACATACTTTGAGAAAATGCTTTTTACTCTCTCTTGGAGATACACGCCGTCTGTGGGAATCGAACCCACGACCACGTGGTTAAAAGCCACGCGCTCTACCGGCTGAGCTAAGACGGCTCATATAATACCCTGGTAACAAACCCTAGTGAATTTTGAAGTTTAATTTCTTACATAGTATGTTTAATTACTTGATTCTTACTCGTCGGCAACAGGTTTACCGAAAAAGTAATGAGCTCTTGAGTGATTAACCGTTAGTTCTTTATTTATTAGTGATCGCCAAAACTCGAATTCAAACATGACAGGTTAGTTATACTATGAAATTGTGGGAGAGAGTAACGGAGTATGAATTGGAATCGGAGATAAGTGTCGCTCAAATTCAAATACGTATCCAATTAGCATTGCTCTTCATCAAGATTTGGCAACAAATCCCCTCCTTTTTGAAACAAAATTGGATCAAATAACAAAAAGAATCTAAGATGAAGTGTCACGGTTTATGCTCTTTCGCTGTTGATATAGTGCCGGTCGATAAAATCAGGGAAAGTGTTGGGGTTCAATTTGAGTTATGAAGAGGCACACGAAAATCCAGAGGCTTAACAATGAGTCAGTCAAAAACTGAAGATATCGGATGCACGATTTTACCATTAAATTTTCACACTTGGGCACATATTTTTCCAAATACATAGTTTGGTCAAATGCTTTCACTCTCTTTTTGAAATACACGCCGTCTGTGGGAATCGAACCCACGACCACGTGGTTAAAAGCCACGCGCTCTACCGGCTGAGCTAAGACGGCTCATGTAGTATGCTTGTAATAAAATCTAATGAGTTTTGAAGTTTAATTTCTTAATTCGTAAGTTTAACTGCTCGATTCTCACTCAGCAGCCAGAGGTTTACCGACAAAAATAATGAGTTCTTGAGTGAGTAACCATAAGTTTTTATTCATTAGTGAACGCAAAACTCAAATTCAAACATGGGAAGTTGGCTATACTATGAAGTTGTGAGAGAAAGCGGTTAGCTTTAAATTTAGATTCGAGATAAGTGCGTCTCAGAATGAATTTGAGTCCACCGGAAGATGATCCACTTCCGAAACTATCCATTCACATAGACGTTTGATAGAGATGTACAGAAGGGAGATGTAGATAAGGTATTCATTGACGTAGAAAAAGCATACGATAGGGTCGTCAAAGTCATGCTGTCGTCGACGTTAATGAAAATGGGATCTCCTTAAAATATAATGATCTCATCAGAAGTTTGTATGAGAAAATTGTAACCAACGTAGGAGCTTACGGAAGTTTAAGTGACAACTTTCCAATTTACAAAGCTCTTCACCACGATTCGATGTTAAGTCTCAACCTTTTTGCAAGAGTGATGGATGAAATAACGAGAAAAATCCGAGATAAAGAGTCATGGTATGTGCTCTTTGCAGATGATACAATGCAGACCGATAAAATTAGGAACGGCATTAGTGTCGAATTGGAGTTTTGGAGAAACACAAGAAAATTCAGAGCATTTATACTAAATCGGTCAAAATCTAAAGATATGACTTCCACATATTTATCATTAAACTTCAAAAGTTTTCCACATATTTATCCAAACACATACTTTGAGAAAATGCTTTTTACTCTCTCTTGGAGATACACGCCGTCTGTGGGAATCGAACCCACGACCACGTGGTTAAAAGCCACGCGCTCTACCGGCTGAGCTAAGACGGCTCATATAATACCCTGGTAACAAACCCTAGTGAATTTTGAAGTTTAATTTCTTACATAGTATGTTTAATTACTTGATTCTTACTCGTCGGCAACAGGTTTACCGAAAAAGTAATGAGCTCTTGAGTGATTAACCGTTAGTTCTTTATTTATTAGTGATCGCCAAAACTCGAATTCAAACATGACAGGTTAGTTATACTATGAAATTGTGGGAGAGAGTAACGGAGTATGAATTGGAATCGGAGATAAGTGTCGCTCAAATTCAAATACGTATCCAATTAGCATTGCTCTTCATCAAGATTTGGCAACAAATCCCCTCCTTTTTGAAACAAAATTGGATCAAATAACAAAAAGAATCTAAGATGAAGTGTCACGGTTTATGCTCTTTCGCTGTTGATATAGTGCCGGTCGATAAAATCAGGGAAAGTGTTGGTGTTCAATTTGAGTTATGAAGAGGCACACGAAAATCCAGAGACTTAACAATGAGTCAGTCAAAAACTGAAGATATCGGATGCACGATTTTACCATTAAATTTTCACACTTGGGCACATATTTTTCCAAATACATAGTTTGGTCAAATGCTTTCACTCTCTTTTTGAAATACACGCCGTCTGTGGGAATCGAACCCACGACCACGTGGTTAAAAGCCACGCGCTCTACCGGCTGAGCTAAGACGGCTCATATAATACCCTAGTAACAAACCCTAGTGAATTTTGAAGTTTAATTTCTTACATAGTATGTTTAATTACTTGATTCTTACTCGTCGGCAACAGGTTTACCGAAAAAGTAATGAGCTCTTGAGTGATTAACCGTTAGTTCTTTATTTATTAGTGATCGCCAAAACTCGAATTCAAACATGACAGGTTAGTTATACTATGAAATTGTGGGAGAGAGTAACGGAGTATGAATTGGAATCGGAGATAAGTGTCGCTCAAATTCAAATACGTATCCAATTAGCATTGCTCTTCATCAAGATTTGGCAACAAATCCCCTCCTTTTTGAAACAAAATTGGATCAAATAACGAAAAGAATCTAAGATGAAGTGTCACGGTTTATGCTCTTTCGCTGTTGATATAGTGCCGGTCGATAAAATCAGGGAAAGTGTTGGTGTTCAATTTGAGTTATGAAGAGGCACACGAAAATGCAGAGGCTTAACAATGAGTCAGTCAAAAACTGAAGATATCGGATGCACGATTTTACCATTAAATTTTCACACTTGGGCACATATTTTTCCAAATACATAGTTTGGTCAAATGCTTTCACTCTCTTTTTGAAATACACGCCGTCTGTGGGAATCAAACCCACGACCACGTGGTTAAAAGCCACGCGCTCTACCGGCTGAGCTAAGACGGCTCATGTAATATGCTTGTAATAAAATCTAATGAGTTTTGAAGTTTAATTTCTTAATTAGTAAGTTTAACTGCTCGATTCTCACTCAGCAGCCAGAGGTTTACCGACAAAAATAATGAGTTCTTGAGTGAGTAACCATTAGTTTTTATTTATTAGTGAACGCAAAACTCAAATTCAAACATGGGAAGTTGGCTATACTATGAAGTTGTGAGAGAAAGCGGTTAGGTTTAAATTTAGATTCGAGATAAGTGCGTCTCAGAATCAATTTGAGTCCACCGGAAGATGATCCACTTCCGAAACTATCTATTCACATAGACGTTTGATAGAGATGTACAGAAGGGAGATGTAGATAAGGTATTCATTGACGTAGAAAAAGCATACGATAGGGTCGTCAAAGACATGCTGTCGTCGACGTTAATGAAAATGGGATCTCCTTAAAATATAATGATCTCATCAGAAGTTTGTATGAGAAAATTGTTACCAACGTAGGAGCTTACGGAAGTTTAAGTGACAACTTTCCAATTTACAAAGCTCTTCACCACGATTCGATGTTAAGTCTAAACCTTTTTGCAAGAGTGATGGATGAAATAACGAGAAAAATCCGAGATAAAGAGTCATGGTATATGCTCTTTGCAGATGATACAATGCAGACCGATAAAATTAGGAATGGCATTAGTGTCAAATTGGAGTTTTGGAGAAATACAAGAAAATTCAAACGATTTATATTAAATCGGTCAAAATCTAAAGATATGACTTCCACATATTTATCATTAAATTTCCAAAGTTTTCCAAATATTTATCCAAATACATACTTTGAGAAAATGCTTTTTACTCTCTCTTGGAGATACACGCCGTCTGTGGGAATCGAACCCATGACCACGTGGGAAAAAGCCACGCGCTCTTCCAGCTGAGCTAAGACGGCTCATATAAAATGCTTTTAATAAAATCTAAATAATTTTGAAGTTTAATTTCTTAATTAGTAAGTTTAACTGCCCGATTCTCACTCAGTGCAAGAGGTTTACCGACAAAAATTTTGAGTTCTTGAGTGAGTAACCATTAGATTTTTATTTATTAGTGAATGCAAAACTCAAATTCAAACATGGGAAGTTGGCTATTCTATGAAGTTATGATAGAAAGCGATTAGGTTTAAATTTAGATTCGAGATAAGTGTATCTCAGAATTAATTTGAGTTCATTAGAAGATGATCCACTTTCGAAACTATTCATTCACATAGACATTTGATAGAGATGTATAGAAGGGAGATGTAGATAAGGTATTCTTTGACGTAGAAAAAGCATACGATGGGGTCGTCAAAGACATGCTATCGAGGACGTTAATGAAAATGGGATCTCCTTAAAATATAATGATCTCATCAGAAGTTTGTATGAGAAAATTGTTACCAACGATGGAGCTTACAGAAATTTAAGTGACAACTTTCCAATTTACAATGCTCTTCACCACGATTCGATGTTAAGTCCCCACCTTTTTGCAAGAGTGATGGATGAAATAACGAGAAAAATCCAAGATAAAGAGTCATGATATATGCTCTTTACAGATGATACAATGTAGACCGATAATATTAAGAAAGGTATTAATGCCAAATTGGAGTTTTGGAGAAACACAAGAAAATTCAGAGGATTTATATTAAGTCCGTCAAAAAGTAAAGATATGAGATCCACATATTTATAAATAAATAGCCAAACTTTTCCACATTTTTATCCAAATACATACGTTGATAAAATGCTTTTTACTCTCTTCTGGAGATACACGCCGTCTGTGGGAATCAAATCAACGACCACGTGGTTAAAAGCCACACGCTCTACCAGCTGAGCTAAGACAGCTCATATAATATGCTAGTAACAAACCCTAGTGAATTTTGAAGTTTAATTTCTTACATAGTATGTTTAATTTTTTGATTCTTACTCATCGGCAACAGGTTTACCGAAAAAGTAATGAGCTCTTGAGTGATTAATTGTTAGTTCTTTATTTATTAGTGATCGCCAAAACTCGAATTCAAACATGAGAAGTTAGTTATACTATAAAATTGTGGGAGAGAGTAACGGAGTATGAATTGGAATTAGAGATAAGTGTCGCTTAAATTCAAATATGTATCCAATTAGCGTTGTTCTTCATCCAGATTTGGCAATAAATCCCATGCTTTTTGAAACAAAATTGGATAAAATAACGAAAAGAATCTAAGATGAAGTGTCATGGTTTATGCTCTTTCGCTGTTGATATAGTGCCGGTCGATAAAATCAGAGGCTTAACAATGAGTCAGTCTAAAACTAAAGATATCGGATGCACGAATTTATCATTAAATTTTCACACATGGGTACATATTTATCCAAATACATAATTTGGTCAAATGCTTTCACTCTCTTTTTGCAATACACGCCGTCTGTGGGAATCGAACCCACGACCACGTGGTTAAAAGCCACGTGCTCTACCGGCTGCAGTAAAACGGCTCATATAATATGCTTGTAATAAAATCTAATTAATTCTGAAGTTTAATTTCTTAATTAGTAAGTTTAACTGCTCGATTCTCACTCGGCAGCAAGAGGTTTACCGACAAAAATAATGAGTTCTTGGTGAGTAACCATTAGTTTTTTATTTATTAGTGAACGTAAAACTCAAATTCAAACATGGGAAGTTGGCTATACTATGAAGTTGTGAGAGAAAGCGATTAGGTTTAAATTAAGATTCGAGATAAGTGTGACTCAGAATCAATTTGAGTCCATTAGAAGATGATCCACTTCCGAAACTATTCATTCACATCAACATTTTTATTGAGATGTACATAAGGGAGATCTAGATAAGGTATTCATTGACGTAGAAAAAGCATACGATAGGGTCGTCAAGGACATGCTGTCGTGGACTTTAATGAAAATGGGATCTCCATAAAATATAATGATCTCATCAGAAGTTTGCATGAGAAAATTGTTACATACGTAGGAGCTTACAGAAATTTAAGTGACAACTTTCTAATTTACAAAGCTCTTCACCACGATTCGATGTTAAGTCTCCACCTTTTTGCAAGAGTGATGGATGAAATAACGAGAAAAATCTAACCTAAAGAATCAAGGTGTATGCTCTTTGCAGATGATACAGTGCACATGATAAAATTCGGAAGGGTATTAGTGTCAAATTGAAGTTTTTGAGAGACACAAGAAAATTCATAGGATCTATATTAAGTCTGTCAAAAACTAAAGATATGAGATCCACATATTTATCATTAAATTTCCAAACTTTTCCACGTATTTTTCCAAATACATACTTTGATAAAATGCTTTTTACTCTCTTTTGGAGATACACGTCGTTTTTGGGAATCAAACCCACGACCACGTGGTTAAAAGCCACGCGCTCTACTAGCTGAGCTTAGACGGCTCATATAATGCGCTAGTAACAAACCCTAGTGAATTTTGAAGTTTAATTTGTTACATAGTATGTTTAATTACTTGATTCTTACTCGTCGGCAATAGGTTTACCGAAAAAGTAATGAGCTCTTGAGTGATTAACCATTACTTCTTTATTTATCAGTGATCATCAAAACTCAAATTCAAACATGAGAAGTTAGTTATACTATGTAATTGTGGGAGAGAGTAAGGGAGTATGAATTGGAATCGGAGATAAGTGTCGCTCAAATTCAAATACGTTTCCAATTAGCATTGCTCTTCACCAAGATTTGGCATTAAATCCTCGCCTTTTTGAAACAAAATTGGATAAAATAATGAAAAGAATCTAAGATGAAGTGTCATGGTTTATGCACTTTCGCTGTTGAAATAGTGCCAGTCGATAAAATCAGGGAAAGTGTTGGTGTTCAATTTGAGTTATGAAGAGACACACGAAAATTCAGAGGCTTAACAATGAGTTATTCAAAAACTAAAGATATCGGATGCATGAATTTATCTTTAAATTTTCACACTTGGGCACATATTTACCCAAATACATAGTTTGGTCAAATGCTTTCACTCTCTTTTTAAAATACACGCCGTCTATGGGAATCAATCCCACGACCACGTGGTTAAAAGCCACGCGCTCTACTGGCCTAGCTAAGATGTGACGCCCTGAACCGGGATCGTGAACAGTCGCCCTTTGTTCCTGGATGCCGGCTGTATTTTTACAGAAAATCGGGCAGAATCTCTCCATAAATCGAAGGTTTCCCATGTATAATTTCACTTGTATATGACATTCATCCTGTAAAAATAAGCAATTGGCCATCCTGGCCTCTCAAAAATCAACAAATACCACAGTCAACATCCAGAACAACACAAGGCTATAAAGTTTCTAGCAGTTCTAGCAACAGACCTCTACTGTCATGCCCAACTAGAGCATCAGCAGCCGCCACACCGAGCGGACTTAAATTCTACGCATATATAAAATAAATTCCCAAGTTATTTTTAAATATTTACAAATGCCTCAATGCAATGAAATAAATCAAAACGAGAGTTTCAAGAATAAATGTCCATAATTTATACAGTCAAATCTCCAATACATAATAATATCACCAATCATCGTAACGGAAGAGATGGAAAATATCCATACCCAAATCCAGTGATATCTCCTCGGTCCAACACTAATCCTGTGGGAAAGAAAGTGAGATGTGAGTATCTATGGGAGGATATTCAGTAAGTGAGGATATTGACATCATACTATCAATATCTAGGGTGAACTTGGAGTGTTAAAGTATAAGAAAATATCCACAGTGTGCAAACCGATCATGTTATTTCAAAATCATATATAATATGCACACATCAGAAAGCAAGATATGCATCCAATATTTATATCAATGTCGTGAAGAGCCGGCCAACGAAATATTCCCGGCAATGGTCTACCTCGACCAAGGACGGTGCATTGGGGGTTTTTTTCCAAATACAAGTATTAAATAATGGCTCTCTGCCCTAATGTTGACCATAGGCTACCCCAACTAGCCTGCAAATAATAATAATGTATATATAACTAGTCGGCCGTGTATGGTGCCCCCGCCTGGTGCTAGACGGAGCCGTACTCAATGTTCTCTCTGATGAGGGTCAACCTGGGACACACCCATACACACGACGATCTGACGGATACCTCCGGCCGAAGCGTATCCGGGCACAAGGGGTGTCTCTACCAGATGTCCTTCGTAGCTACGGATCACAATATCATATCGGCCGGGCACGTAGCCCCATGCATCCCATCACCAAGTCGGCCGGGCATAAAGCCCAATGCATAATATCATAAAGTCGGCCGGGCATACAACCCAAATATGTAAGTAAATCCATTTAAAACTATGTGCCAATGCAGTGGAAGCATTAAAACATATCAATATGTCAAAAATATGGCACAATATTCAATTATCAAAACTCATGGATGCATATCAATAAAGTCATAAATTTAGACACTCCAAAGGTCACAAAACATTCATCAAATATTCGAAAATTCTAACAATCAGACATTTACAGAAATATGCCATTTAAAAGTATTTTTGAAACATGATTTTCAATCAATAGCGAATGTCAAACTCCCACTCACTGTTCTAGGGAGGGTGGTCACTCCCTATTTTCAAAATCAATCAAATCTGATTTGCTTCCTCGAGTCTTCAAAAAGATTAACCTAATAAGATCATCAAAATTGAATATCATTTTCTCAAGTATCTTTAGGGTTTATCCGAAAGACATGAAATATATAATATCCTCCACTTTACGGCTCATTTAAATCTAACCCTACAACCTAGATACTTTCATGCATATTTCAAAGTTTAACTCTAAGGGAAACTATTCGAATTCACTCGACAAAATTTTATGATACTATAATATGCTCCTTTCGTATCAGATCATCAACATTTAATATCAAATAAAAGCCAAATCAGGAATTTTCAATTTTTCCCTTCCAAATATATACCACATAATTTACAAAACTTCGTTATAGATTCTCGTTTCCTCAATTTCGACTCATCTGACTCACCAATGGTCGAGTTTCTAATATTTCTCATTTTTTGTCTAATTTTCCTCGGATTTCACACATTTCAATATATTATGTAACTCTCGATCTAAATTCGACCTAATTTCGATAGAATTAATTCAAATGTTGAAAAAGTTGCATTTCTCTCACCTAGGGTTTCTCGGATTTCCAGATCTAGCTTTCGTTCGTCCGTCAACCTGGTCTAAAACCTGTAATATTTACCATTTGAAACATAAGTGAGAAATTTAAGTCAAATTACCAATAATTTTCGAAACCCTAGTATGTGTACGAAATCAAGACTTCATTTACCTACGCAGAGGGTCATAGGTCGTCGTGGGCTCGCGGGCCAGGGGCCGGACTCGGCCGCGGGCTGTACTGGGCTTGCGGGCTTGGATGGGCTGTCGGGCCTGGTGGGCCCGTGGGCTTGCTGCTGATGGGCCTACGGGCTGGTGCTCGCCCGTGCGCTGGTGTGCTGTGCTGGGCGCGCTCGTGCGCCAGCTCGCGCGGGCTTGTGCGCCAGCTCGCGCGGGCTTGTGCGCTGCCGTGCGCTGGGTCGCGCACTGGGCCGCGCGCCCGTGCACGCTCGTGCGCTGGGCCGCGCGCCCGTGCACGCTCGTGCGTTGGGTCACGCGCCCGTGTATGCTGGGCCGAGCGCGCTCGTATGCTGGGCCGCGTGAGCTCGTGCGCTGGCTCGCGCACTCGCGGCCTTGCTCGCGCACTCGCCGCCTTGCTCGCGCTCGCGGCCTTGCTCGCTCTCGCAGCCTTGCTCGCTCTCGCGGCCTTGCTCGCGCTCGCGGCCTTGCTCATGCTCGCGGCCTGGGTCCTGCTCGCGGCCTGGGCTCGCGCTGCGGGCTGGGTCCTGCTCGCGGCCTGGGCTCGCGCTGCAGGCTGGGTCCTGCTCAGGGCCTGGCTCGCGCTTCGGGCTCAGGCTGAGGGATCGCGCTGTGGGCTCGAGCTGTGGCGGAAGGCGATGCTCGCGGAGGCTCGCGGCGTACGGTGGTGCTCGATCGTGGCTCGCGGCGGTGTGCGGCAAGGCGGAGAGAAGGCGATCGTGGATGATCGCGAGAGAAGGAAACAGTGAGATAGAGAGAGAATCCGAGAGGAAAAAGAAGAAGACGAAGAAGAAGAAGCGGAAGAAGGAGGCGATGGCGGTGGCGGTGGCGGAGGAAGGCGAACGGTCGCGGAGGAAGGCAAACGGTCGCGGAGGAAGGCAAACGGTCGCGGAAGATGAAAGGTCGGGAGAGAGAGAGAGAGAGAGAAAGGGGGTTAGGGTTTTAACCCTAATCCCCAAATTGGGGACGCAGCGTTTTGTCCCAAAACGCTGCGTCTCCAAATCTTTTGTTTTTTTTTTATCTCTTGGTGTTATATTTTCTAAACCCCTAAAAACAAGTTTCGTCCTCGAAACTAAAAGAAAGTAATACGCTGAACAAATGGGAGTACTATCTCTTAAGTCTCTTAATAGTCTCTTCGGGCTCTCAGGTCTCTTCCTCGATATGGTCATTCCTCCCCAAAACTCTGACCAATGAAAGTTCTTTGCTCCGCAGCTTTCTGACCTATCAATCTAGAATAGCTACGTGCTGAGCTGAAACACTAAAATCCTCTCTGTCTGGCCGTCCCTCATCAGACGTTGTTTGAGCTCTTGAAAACTCGGTAAGTATAGCGGCGATCCGGTAAGTATAGCGGCGATCCGGGAAAATCCTTCTATGAATCGCCGATAACACCCTGCAAGACCAAGGAAACTTCGCACCTCGGTCACTGTCTGTGGCTGTTGGTGTGTTGGTCAGCCCAACTGGCATGACCATGAACTCGTAATGTCCATACTGATTATGGAATGCGATCTTGGGCACATCCTCAACCCTGATCCGCAACTAATGATATCCAAATCGAAGATCAATCTTTAAGAAAAACACGCGCACCCTGAAACTGCTCAAATAAATCATCAATATGCGACAAAGTGTTCCGATTCTTGATGAAAACCTTGTTTAGCTACCTACAGTTCACACACAATCTTAGAATCCCGTCTTTCTTCTTCACGAATAATACCTGAGCACCCTAAGGTGAAATGCTCAGACGGATAAAACCCTTGTCCAGTAATTCCCGCAACTAGACCTAGAGCTCTCTAAACTCCACTAGCGCCATTCTATATGGCAGAATAAATATAGGAGTGATCCCTGGAGCTAGGTCAATCTCGAAATCACACTCCCGAGCTTGGGGTAGTCCGGGTAGCTCCTCAGGAATATATTTGGGAAAACCTGCACCACTGGAACCTTCTCAAGTCTCGGGTCCTCAACAGTGGTGTCGATAACATGAGTTAGGTATGCCGTGCAACCTCGCGACAAGGCTTACCCAACCCATGGGCAAAAAAAGGCGCTTCTCACATACGAATGGTTCGACCCGGTGTCAAATAGGACACGAGTGTCGACTTCCCATATTTCCATAACTCTTAATGTGAGGAAATAAAAGATCAGTCGATAAATATGGAAGAAAATATATATAGATATATATATCAAAATGTATGTACAACCAACATAGTTAAGCATCTACGGCTTTAACTAGTGATGGTTCTCAAAAAAAAATACATGGACATCTCTAAACATGGGGATCAGTGGGAGGAACACCAAATATCTCATCAGGACTCGCCTCAGCATCCTCCTGCGTCATCGCATATACACGGGCCTGTGTCCTCTGCTGCTGTCGTGATAGTCCTGGCACCGTGTTACTCCCGGCTACCGTCCGTGGAGCGGTGTGACTCGAGTGCGCAGGTGCTCCCGGCTGTCCTCCTCGGGGAACACTCGAGTGTCCCGTAGCCATGTGACCTCCAAATCCCAACTCAGGGCAGGTGTTCCTGATGTGCCCTTGCTTCCCACACCGGAAGCATGTAATGGGCATCCTACACTCTCCAAAAGGGTGGTGTCTACGACATCGGCGACAAAAGGGGTGCCATTGATCTGAAGTCTGAGTAGTGGCACTAGGGGCCGGTGCTCTGTACTCCTGGGATTCTGATTCCTGCCAAGTAAGTGCCTGTCTCGACTGAGAGGAGCCTCCCTGGTACCCTGAAGTCCTACCCTTCTTCGAGCTCTGGCTCGAAGAAGCCCCTGATCTCTTCTTTTGCTCCCTGTTCTCCCACTGTCTACCCTCAGCACGGACGATCTCCTCCGCCCTAATTGCTGAGTCCACAATCTCCGTAAAGGAGAAACTAGGGGTCACTATCATGTACCTCCTGACGTTCAAGTTGAGACCGTCCTCAAACTTGAACCGTAGCTGTGTCGGCGTCGCTAAGTCTGGAACAAAAGCAGCCAGTCGCCTCAACTCCATCTCATACTCTGTCACTGTCGTGGCTCCCTGCCGCAAGTGTAGAAACTCTGCCCTCTTGCGGTCTTGCTGGAACTCAGAAAAGTACCTGCGATCGAACTCCTATAGGAAGTCCACCCATTGCAGCGGCTCTGTAGCATCATCACAAATCGCATCCCACCAAGTGAGGGCATCACCATCTAAAAGTCTCTCTGCTATCCGAAGCCGGTAGTCCTCGCTCAACCCCAAATCAGTCAAAATTCTGCGGGTACGATTGATCCAGTGCTTCGCTGCTGTGGGATCACCCGTCCCTGTGAACTCTGTGCAGCCTAACTGCCTCGCCTCCTTCACCAGCTGGGTGAGCTCGTGAATACGCCTCAAGGTGGAGGAGGTAGTGTCGCTAGGTCCCGACACAGTAGAAGGATCAGCAACTGGTGGCTGATCTGGTACAACAGAAGGTGGTACGGCCGTAAGAGTTGGCGCGGCCGTCGGTGGTGGTGGTGGGGGTGGCATCTAAATCCCGTGGGAGGTGTACCACTCGTACACCTGCCTAAACACCTCAAGGGACGGTGGTGGAACCTCGGCAGGGGCAACCGGCCGAGTAGGCGCTGCAGGGGGCGCCCATGTAGAGAAAGCAGCCTCAGGCACTCCAAGGGTCTCAGGCTCCCTCAGAGGGTTAGGCACGTGAGGGGTCGCGGGTAGCGCGGGTCTAGCTCCGCGTCCTGCTTGTCTACCGCGTCTAGGCGGTATAACTCTGTAAGGGAAAAGTATCATTAGATATAATGTTATAGTTTGTCAAGATTTAAGAATCAGGGTTAGTTACATAGCAATTAACCTCCTAAAATAAATGAAGTCTTGGGTCTAAAAATTTAATAAAAATGACATACTAGGTTAGATACGGATCGTATCTAACCCCCTAAATGAATATCTCACATGCCGAAGACCATGTATGGGACTTTAAATGACTGTGTGAAACTCTCAAATGCATTGAGGATTTTTAAAACCAAGTTACTTAGGAATGTTTTCAAATCATTTTATAAAACATAGCTCTAAACCAAGAGCTCTGATACCAACCGAACTGTCACGCCCCGAACCAGGATCGTGAGCAGTCGCCCGTTGTTCCTGGATGCTGGCTGTATTTTTACAAAAAATCGGGCAGAACCACCCCATAAATCGGAGGTTTTCCATGTACAATTTCACCTATATATGACATTCATCCTATAAAAATAAGCAATTGGCCATCCCGGCCTCTCCAAAATCAACAAATACCACAGCCAACATTCAGAACAACGTAAGGCTATAAAGTTTCTAGCAGTCCTAACAACAGATCTCTACTGTCATACCCAACTAGAGTCTGAGTAGCCGCCACATCGAGCAGACTTAAATTCTACGCATATATAAAATAAATTTCCAAGTTATTTTTAAATATTTACAAATGTCTCAATGCAATGAAATAAATCAATACGAGAGTTTTAAGAATAAATGTCCATAATTTATACAGTCAAATCTCCAATACATAATAATATCACCAATCATCGTAGCGGAAGAGATGGAAAATATCCATACCCAAGCTCAGTGATATCTCCTCGGTCCAACACTAATCCTGTGGGAAAGAAAGTAAGAGGTGAGTATCTATGGGAGGATACTCAGTAAGTGAGGGGATTGACATCATACTATCAATATCTAGAGTGAACTTGGAGTATCAAAGCATAAGAAAATATCCACAGTGTGCAAACCGATCATGTTATTTCAAAATCATATATAATACGCGCACATCAGAAAGCAAGATATGCATCCAATATTTACATCAATGTCGTGAAGAGCCGGCCAATGAAATATTCCCGGCAATGGTCTACCTCGACCAAGGACGGCGCATTGGGGGTTTTTTTCCAAATGCAAGTATTAAATAATGGCTCTCTATCCCAATGTTGACCACAGGCTACCCCAACTAGCCTGCAAATAATAATAATGTACATATAACTAGTCGGCCCTGTATGGTGCCCCCGCCTGGTGCTAGACGGAGCCGTACTCAACGTCCTCTCCGATGAGGGTCAACCTGGGACACCCATACACACGACGATCTGGCGGATACCTCCGGCCGAAGCGTATCCGGGCACAAGGGGTGCCTCTACCAGATATCCTTCGTAGCTACGGATCACAATATCATATTGGCCGGACACGTAGCCCCATGCATCCCATCACCAAGTCAGCCGGGCATATAGCCCCATGCATAATATCATAACGTCGGCCGGGCATACAGCCCAATGCATAATATCATAAAGTCGGCCGGGTATACAGCCCAAATATGTAAGTAAATCCATTTAAAACTATGTGCCAATGCAGTGGAAGCATTAAAACATATCAATATGTCGAAAATATGGCACAATATGCAATTATCAAAACTCGTGGATGCATATCAATAAAGTCAGAAATTTAGACACTCCAAAGGTCACAAAACATTCATCAAATATTCAAAAATTCTAACAATCAGACATTTGCAGAAATATGTCATTTAAAAGTATTTTTGAAACATGATTTTCAATCAATAGTGAATTTCAAAGTCCCGCTCACTGTTCTAGGGAGGGTGGTCACTCCCTATTTTCAAAACCAATCAAATCTGATCTGCTTTCTCAAGTCTCCAAAAAGATTAACCTAATCAGATCATCAAAATTGAATATCATTTTCTCAAGCACCTTTAGGGTTTATCCGAAAGACATAAAATGTATAATATCCTCCACTTTACGGCTCATTTCAATCCAACCCTACAACCCAGATACTTTCATGCATATTTCAAAGTTTAACTCTAAGGGAAACTATTCAAATTCACTCGACAAAATTTTATGATTCTATAATATGCTCCTTTCGTATCAGATCATCAACATTTAATATCAAATAAAAGCCAAATCAGGAATTTTCAATTTTTCCCTTCCAAATATATACCACCTAATTTACAAAACTTCGTTATAGATTCTCGTTTCATCAATTTCGACTCATCTGACTCACCAATGGTCAAGTTTCTAATATTTCTCATTTATGTCTAATTCTCCTCGGATTTCACACATTTCAATATATTATGTAACTCTTGATCTAAATTCAACCTAATTTCGATAGAATTAATTCAAATGTTGAAAATGTTGCATTTCTCTCACCTAGGGTTTCTCGGATTTCCGGATTTAGCTTTCGTTCGTCCGTCAACCTGGTCTAAAACCTGTAATGTTTACCATTTGAAACACAAGTGAGAAATTTAAGTCAAATTACCAATAATTTTTGAAACCCTAGTATGTACACGGAATCGAGAATTCATTTACCTACGCAGAGGGTCACGGGTCGTCGTGGGCTCGCGGGTCAGGGGCCGGACTGGGCCGCGGGCTGTACTGGGCCTGCGGGCTTGGACGGGCTGTCGGGTCTGGTGGGCCCGTGCGCTAGTGCGCTGTGCTAGTGCGCACTCGTGCGCCAGCTCACGCGCTGCCGTGCGCTGGGCCGCGCGCCCGTGGACGCTGGGCCGAGCGCGCTGGCGCTGCGGGCTCAGGCTGGGGGATCGTGCTGCGGGCTCGAGCTGTGGCGGAAGGCGATGCTCGCGGAGGCTCGCAGCGTGCGGTGGTGCACGATCGTGGCTCGCGGCGGTGTGCGGCGAGGCAGAGAGAAGGCGATCGTGGATGATCACGAGAGAAGGAAACAGTGAGATAGAGAGAGAATCCGAAAGGAAAAAGATGAAGACGAAGAACAAGAAAAGGAAGAAGGTGGCGATGGCGGAAGAAGGCGAACGGTCATGGAAGAAAACGAATAGCCGCGGAAGATGAAAGGTCGGGAGAGAGAGAGGGAGAGAGAGAGAGAGAGAGGGGGTTAGGGTTTTAACACTAATCCCCAAATTGGGGATGCAACGTTTTGTCCCAAAACGCTCCATCTCCAAATCATTTTTTTTTCTCTTGGTGTTACATAAGACGGCTCATATAATATGCTTGTAATAAAATCTAATGAATTTTGAAATTTAATTTCTTAATTAGTAAGTTTAACTGTTCGATTCTCACTCAGCAGCAAGAGGTTTACCGATAAAAATAATGAGTTCTTGAGTGAGTAACCATTAGTTTTTTATTTATTAGTGAACGCAAAACTCAAATTCAAACATCGGAAGTTGGCTATACTATGAAGTTGTGAGAGAAAGCGATTAGGTTTAAATTTAGATTTAAGATAAGTATATCTCAGAATCAATTTGAGTTCATTAGAAGATGATCCACTTCCGAAACTATTCATTCACAGACATTTGACAGAGATGTACAGAAGGGAGATCTAGATAAGGTATTCATTGACGTAGAAAAAGCATACGATAAGGTCGTCAAAGACATGCTGTCGTCGACGTTAATGAAAATGGAATCTCCTTAAAATATAATGATCTCATCAGAAGTTTGTATGAGAAAATTGTTACCAACGGAGGAGCTTTCAGAAATTTAAGAGACAACTTTCCAATTTACAAAGCTCTTCACCACGATTCGATGTTAAGTCTCAACCATTTTGCAAGAGTGATGGATGAAATAACGAGAAAAATCCAAGATAAAGAGTCATGGTATATGCTCTTTGCAGATGATACAGTGCACATGATAAAATTTGGAAGGGTATTAGTGTCAAATTGGAGTTTTGGAGAGACACAAGAAAATTGAGAGGATTTATATTAAATCGGTCAAAAACTAAAGATATGAGATCCTCATATTTATCATTAAATTTCCAAACTTTTCCACGTATTTATCCAAATACATGCTTTGATAAAATGCTTTTTACTCTCTTTTGGAGATACACGCCGTCTGTGGGAATCGAACCCACGACCACGTGGTTAAAAGCCACGCGCTCTACCGGCTGAGCTAAGACGGCTCAAAAACTACGCTAGTAACAAACCCTAGCGAATTTTGAAGTTTAATTACTTGATTCTTACTCATCGGCAACAGGTTTACCGAAAAATTCATGAGCTCTTGAGTGATTAACCGTTAGTTCTTTATTTATCAGTGACCGCCAAAACTCGAATGCAAACATGAGAAGTTAGTTATACTATAAAATTGTGGGAGAGAGTAAGGGAGTATGAATTGGAATCAGAGATAAGTGTCACTCAAATTCAAATACGTATCTAATTAGCATTATACTTCACCACGTTTTGGCACTAAATCCCCTCCTTTTTGTAACAGAATTGGATAAAATAAGGAAAAGAATCTAAGATGAAGTGTCATGGTTTATGCTCTTTCGCTATTGATATAGTGCCGGTCGATAAAATCAGGGAAAGTGTTGGTGTTTAATTTGAGTTATGAAGTGATACAAGAAAATTCAGAGGCTTAACAATGAGTCAGTCAAAAACTGAAGACATCGGATGCACGAATTTATCATTAAATTTTCACACTTGGGTACATATTTATCCAAATACATAGTTCGGTCAAATGCATTCACTCTTTTTTTGAAATACACGCCGTCTGTTGGAATCGAACCCACGACCACGTGGTTAAAAGCCATGCGCTCTACCGGCTGAGCTAAGACGGCTCATATAATATGCTTGTAATAAAATCTAATGAATTTTGAAGTTTAATTTCTTAATTAGTAAGTTTAACTGCTCGATTCTTACTCAGCAGCAAGAGGTTAACAAAAAAAGTAATGAGCTCTCGAGTGATTAACCATTAGTTCTTTATTTATTAGTGATTGCCAAAACTCAAATTCTAACATGAGATGTTAGTTATACTATGAATTTGTGGGAGAGAGTAACGGAGTTTGAATTGGAATCGGAGATAAGTGTCACTCAAATTGAAATACGTATCAAATTAGTATTGCTCTTCACCAAGATTTAGCATTAAATCCCCTCCTTTTTGTAACAAATTTGGACAAAATAATGAAAAGAATCTAAGATGAAGTGTCATTGTTCTTTCGCTGTTGATATAATGCCGGTCGATAAAATCAGGGAGTGTGGTTGTGTTCAATTTAAGTTATGTAGAGACACGAAAATTTAGAGGATTAACAATGAGTCAGTCAAAAACTGAAGATATGGGATGCACAAATTTATCTTTAAATTTTCACACTTGGGCACATATTTATCCAAATACATTGTTTGGTCAAATGCTTTCACTCTCTTTTTGAAATACACGTCGTCTGTGGGAATCGAACCCACGACCACGTGGTTAAAAGCCACGTGCTCTACTGACGGAGTTAAGATGGCTCATATAATATGCTTGTAATAAAATCTAATGAATTTTGAAGTTTAATTTCCTAATTAGTAAGTTTAACTGCTAGATTCTTATTCAGTAGCAAGAGGTTTTTTGATACAAAAAATGAGTTCTTAAGTGATTAACTGTAAGATCCCATCTTAGAAAATATTAAGACATGTATTTTCATTTACATTTTTACTTATCACGCTTAAATTCGTTTGTGTCACGTTGTGCTAAATTTTTTGCACTGTGATTTTAAATACTTTTGCGATATATATTTCGATTTTTATTTTTATGATTTTAAGTAGAGATTATGTGTCAAGCTCCGAACTAGGATCGTGAGCAGCCGCCCGTTGTACTGAATGCCGTCTGTTTTTTTACAGAAAATCAGGCATAACCTCTCTACTTATCGGAGGTCTCCCATATTGCAATCAACCTGCTACCTGTACAATAGGACTAACCCGACCTCACAATACATAAATTCAATCCCAATATCAGACCAACACATCCATACCGCACAATCTAGGATAACGCAAAGCTAACAACACGAATTTCCACAGTTCTAACCATAGACCTCTACTGCCATGCCCCCGTCAAAGTTATGAACAGCCATCAGTCGCCCCTCCTGTTATTTATAGGTGGCACCGAGCGGTCCTAAAGTACACTTCTAGGACATGACACATTCCCAAGTAACATACACAATGAATAGAAATTGTCTCAATGCAAGTATTATGCAATGATATGAGAGTTCCACAATTTAAATATCCATATTTGTACAGTTATCCCATAATTATACAATGGTCATCTATAGACCTCAAAATACATATACATCTTCAATGCAATTTTTAACTCATGAAATTGTAGTGAAAATATACAACGACTCCTTAAGTCCATACCAGATCTCCCAATGATACTAAGCGTCCTAAAAGCAATGCTCCTTGCCAAATGCTAGCTTTGAAATAAGAAGGGAAATGAGGGGTGAGTACTTAAGGAAAGAATACTTAGTGAGTGAGTGGGTCAATGCAATCATCTAATAAGAATTGTGAAACTGGAGTGTTAAAGCGTAAGTATACAATTCATACTTCAGATCATCATGCTTTTCATTTCAACAATATATTATTTGCATGCATTATCAAGTCAAATTTGCATCTAAAGCACTATCATTAAAAATCATAGAGCTGCCAACCGCAAGTGTCTTGGCAGAGGTCTACCTCGACCTATGACAGACGCACCGGGGGTGTTACATGCAAATTTATTTAAAGTACTCTCTACCCCGGCGTTGGCGATGGACCTCGTCTAGATGTTAGATTTGGAGAGAGTATTCAAATCCTCCCCCTTTTCAGATTCAACATGGCTAATACCGTGTCGTTAATAAAATCACGACAACTCGTGGGATACCCCAGGCCTAAGCATATCCGAATGCTACCTAAGCGCCTCTCATGGTGTCCTTCATAGCTACGGAACAATACATACCAAGGCCCTGAAGGCCAAAATCAATCTCGTATCAAGAATGTGCCAAAATCAGGTTCACAAACCAAATGCAATATACAGCGTAAAATGACACATTATACATTTCAACCACATGGATGCATAATTTCATAATTCAACCCAATTTTTGGACACTCCATCAGTTCACAAAAAGTCAGTTCCTAAACCAATCAAAACATTTCAAGCACACGACAAATCATGCTCATTTATCAAAATGTTGTAAAATAGGATTTACATATTAAACAAAGGTATTGAAATAAATCTCACTCACAGTATGGAGGAGGGTAGCGTACTCCCCAATAATACCATGAAGCGAAGAAAAGTGTTCCCCAATAACGCACTCCAGGGGCGCGTAGCGCCTGCATACAACCATTTCTCCTCATTTCTCAACTTAACCCTAATATTCATTCAATTAAATCGAATGGGTAAGAAATTTTTTTCCCCTAGGGTTTTCTCGGAGCGTAGACCTTCAACCAAATGTCTCCTCGATCACTCCAAAATCTACAATGCTCCCTATCAAGACAAGATTTATTAGTTAGGTTATAAACACTTAAAACAAAATCAAAACCCTGAGTAAGTTACCTACACAGAGACTCGCGGGCTGTCACTGGCTATCGCGGGCTACAGGCTGCAGTGGGCTTTGCGGCTGTAGTGGGCTCGCTGGCTACGCGGGCTTGTAGGCTGTCGTGGGCTAGTGGGCTCGCGGGCTAGTGGGCTCGAGGGCTAGCACACTCGCGGGCTTGTGGGCTCGCAAGCTGGACTGCAATCGCGCGCTCGTGGGTTGTGCGCTAATGGGCTGGAGCGCGCTCATGCGTAGGCACGCGCTCAAGCTTAGGTACGCTCCCAATCAGGCACGCTTATACTGTGGTGCACTCGCACGGGGAAACGTGCATTGTGGCATGCTCGCGCTCATACAAGAAGGATCGCGCTGTGGCGCGCTCGCGGGTGGGAGGAGCTGCAGCGGCTAGGTGCACTCGTGGTGGTGGCGGATTGCAGTGGAAGCTCACGGCGGAGTGTGATCGAGAGGGAGGGAGATTGCGAGAGATAGAGAGAGAGTGAGCAGTAAAGAGAGAGAGAAATAGTGAGAGAGAGACTGTAAGTGAGGTAGAGAGAGAAGAAGAAGGTGGTGATGGTGTAGTTGCTCGCGGTGGAGAGAGGTGGTGGGGCAAGAGACCTATCACGGCGAAGGAAGAAGGAAGCCGTGGGAGGTGAGTCAGGGAGAGAGAGAAAGAGGAAGAGAGAGAGAGAGAGAGAATCAAAATTCAGGTTTCCAACCCTAATTGGGAGAAAGGGGGAGGTGCTGCGTTTCACTCCAAAACGCAGCATCTCCTCTCTCTTTTTTTTCTTATTTATATATATTTATATATATATGTCTTCACACCCACATTTCACCAAAATTTAAATTTTTTGTAAAAGCGGGGTTTATTTCGATTCATAGATTCAGAAAATTAAAATATATCAAAATTTTAATTTAAATTCCCCAAAATCAAAAATCAATTTAAATAAATAAAATCTCTCTCTATATAATTAAATTATAGATACCACAGTGTCGGTATTACATTTTCTAACCCCCTAAAAACAAGTTTCGTTCTCGAAAATAAAAGAGACTAAACAGCAAACAAATGGGGGTGTTATCTCCTCATAGCCTCCTCGAGCTCCCAGGTCTCCTCCTCGACCTTGTTACTCCTCCATAAGACTCTGACCAACGAGACTTCCTTGCTCCGTAGCTTCCTGACCTGCTGATCTAGAATAGCCACAGGTTGAACTGGAGAACGGAGGTCCTCTCATAATTCAACAGGTGGAGGCTCTAAAATATGCGAAGGATCTAGAATATACTTTCTCAACACTGATACATGGAAGACATCATAGATCCGAGATAACGTATCTCGCAGCTCTAGTCTGTATGCCATGCTCCTAACCTTACTGAGGATATGGAATGGGCCAATGTACTTGGGGCTCAATTTGCCCCGCTGCCGATGTCGAATGAGTCCCCTCAAGGGAGAAATCCTCAAAAATAGGGGTGTTCATCGGTTCGGTTTTCGAATTCTTCGATTAATTCGATTCGATTAATTCGGTTTAACATTTTTTAACTCCAAATCGAAAACCAATCCGAATTCGTTTAAATTCAAAATTCGGTTTTCGGTTTGAATTCGAATTGAATCGAATAAATCAAAAAACTCGATTTTGATTTTTGAGATCTAAATTTTCACATAAATCCAATTTAACTAAATTCGAATTGATAAAATAATGAACTTTTTAACTATTATTTTATTGTTTGCTTAAAAAAGAAAAATTACCAATCAAAGTTTGCATAAAAAGAAAAGTAAATAAATAATAAATAATCAAAATAAATAAAAAAATGAGATAATTAAAAACTCTAATTCGGTTTTCGGTTCGAATTCGTATTAAAAATCTCAATTCGAAACTCGAACCGAAAACCATATTTGAAATTCGGTTCTAACCGAAAACCGATTCGAATCCAAAAATCGAATTCAAATTTAATTCGATTCGGTCGGATTTTCGGTTATCACCAAATATTGCACACCCCTACTCAAAAACACCATATCACCCACCTTAAACTCTAAAGGCCGGCGTCTCCGATCTGCATATGTCCTTTGTCTGTCTTGGGCGGCTTTCAACTGCTCACGGATCACCCTGACCTTTTCCTTAGTTTCTTCGACTAACTCAATATTGGTAAGGTGTCACTTGCCTACCTCATCCCAGCACAACGGGGTGCGATACTTCCTACCGTAGAATGCCTCATAGGGTGGCATACCGATACTGGCTTGATAGCTATTATTATATACAAACTCCACCAGCGATAAATGCCTGTCCCAACTACTCCAAAAATCCATGACACAAGCTCGAAACAAATCTTCGAGCGTCTGAATGGTTCTCTCCGACTGACCATCTGTCTGTGGGTAATATGCTGTGCTAACTGAGCCGCGTGCCCAAAGCTTCCTGCAGCTTGGGCCAAAATCGAGAAGTGAACCTCGGATCTCTATCTGAGACTATGGACACGGGAACTCCATGCAGTCTGACTATTTCGTCAATATATAGACGTGCCAATGTCTCTAATGGAGAGTCACTACGCATCGGTATGAAATGGGCGGACTTGGTGAGTCGATCGACTACCACCCAAATGACATCATATCTGGCCTGAGTCCACAGCAATCCCATAACAAAGTCCATAGTCACATGTTCCCACTTCCATACGGGAATGGTAAGAGGTTGTAGTAAACCCGCTAGCCTCTAATGCTCACCTTTACCTGCTGACAGACTAAACATCTAGCTACAAACTCCGCAATATCCCTCTTTATACCTGGCCACCAATAGCTGCTCTGAATAGTTCGATACATTTTTGTATTATCCGGGTGCAAAGCATAGGCCGAGGAGTGTGCCTCCTCTAATATGGACCTGCAGAGATCCTCATCGGCGGGTATAGCCACTCTATCTCGATAAGTCAGAAGTCATCACTACGGACTCTGAAATCATCTGTCACCTCTGTAAGCTCTTTCAGTAAGAGTTTGGAGCTCAGTATCAGTACCCTGAAGCTCCCTAATACGGTCCAACAACGTCGGCCTAACCTCAAACCTGGCTAGCAGAGTGCCCTGATCATCACTAGCCAATCTGACTCCCAAATCCTAGAATCCCATCAAACAAGTGAGGTATGCCATATCGTTCTCCTGAGACGATGAAGCTGATTTCGGACTCAAGGCATCAGCAACCACATTGGCCTTGCCCGGATGATAATTAATGACAAGATCATAATCTTTGAGAAGTTCCAACCATCTCCTCTATCTCAGATTAAGTTCTCGCTGGTTGAATAAATACTTTAGACTTTTATGCTCCGTATACACCCGGCAAATCACCCCGTACAAGTAATGGCGCCATATCTTCAATGCGAAGACTATGGCCGCAAGCTCCAGATCATGTGTCGGATAATTCACCTCATGTTTCTTCAATTGTCTAGAAGCGTAGGCGATCACCCTACCATTTTGTATCAAAACACAACCCAATCCTTGTCGGTTAGTATCATTATACACTGTGTACTCCCGACTGCTGGTGGGAAGCGTCAAAATCGGACCTGTAGTCAACCGTTGTTTGAGCTCCTGAAAACTCGCATCACAACGGTTATCCCATACAAACTTGACACCCTTTCACGTCAATTTAAACAATGGTGCAGCTATCTAGGAAAACCCCTCAACAAATCTGCGGTAATACCCGGCCAAACCAAGAAAACTCCTGATCTCAGTCACTGTCTGCGGCTGCTCCCATCTCATAATGGCATTGACCTTCTGCGGATCAACAAAAATCCCCTTTACAGAAACGACATGCCCCAAAAATCCAACCTGTCTTAACAAAAATTCACATTTTGTGAATTTGGCATTCAGCTGCTCATCGAGGAGGATCTGTAAAACGATGCGAAGATGCTGAACATGATCCTTGTCACTCCACAAATACACCAGTATATCGTCTATGAAGACTATGACAAACTAGTCCAAATAGTTATGAAAAAACTCTATTCATTAAATCCATGAACGAAACTGGGGAATTAGTCAGCCCAAACGGCATGACAAAGAATTCATAGTGCCCGTATCGAGTGCGGAAAGCTATCTTTGACACATCTTGAGTCCTAATCCGCAACTGATGATATCCCGATCGAAGATCAATCTTCGAGAAAACTTGGGCACCTTACAATTGATCAAACAATCATCTATGCCAGGCTGTGGATATCTGTTCTTCACAGTTACCTGATTAAGCTGCCTGTAATCCACACACAATCTCAGTGAGCCGTCCTTTTTCTTTACAAACAGCATTGGAGAACCCCAAGGTGACGTGCTAGGATGGATAAACCCCTTATCCAGCAACTCCTGCAGCTGGACATTGAGCTCTCTCAGCTCAACCGACGCCATCCTGTGTGGCGGCATAGAGATAGGGGTAGTCCCTGAAGCTAAATCGATCTCAAAGTCGAACTCCCGAACCGGTGGTAATTCAGGTAGCTCTTCGGGAAAAACACAGTAAACTTTTGTACCACTGGAACATCCTCAAGTCTTGGTCTTTGAGCAGTTGTGTCTATGATGTGAGCTAGATATGCCGCACAGCTGCGGCGAATCATGCGTTTGGCCTCCAAAACTGAAATGACACAGCGGGGTAAAACCTGCCTCTCACCCTCAAAAATCAATACTGGCTGATCGGGTTTTCGAAATTCTACCTGCTTCTTAAAGCAATCAATTGAAACCCGATGCATATGTAGCCAATTTATCCCCAATATGGCATCAAAATCAGTTATGGCGAGAGGGATTAGATTTGCCTTCAGCACTATATCCCCAACTTTGATCTCACATTCTCTATACACTGTGCCGCACACAATCTGCTCACCCAGAGGAGTGATAACCAATATCTCCTTGTCCAAAGGTAAGAGCAGTCTGTCAAAATGTTAGGAGAATTGATCGCTCACATACGAATAGTTAGACCACGTGTCAATAAGGATACGAGTATCTATTTCGAAGATAGGTAGAGTAGCTATCATTGAGCAAAATACACATAGACTTAAAATAATTTCAAATTTGATATATATATATATGTCAAAATAGTTAAGCCTGTAAGGCTTTTACAACTTCAGTGTACAAAGATGTCAGAGTAGTATCATGTCAACAAGAGGGTACACAACAAAAAATACCTATACAACTATTATGATACAATGCTGACATCCCCAAAAGAAGTGGAAATATGAATAGAGATCCTATTCTACAGGATCAGAAGGAGGAGTACCCATGATGATGTCGGGGTTTGCCTGGGCGTCCTCCTGCATCATGGCATAAACCCGGGCCTAAGCCCTAGGCTGCTGTCGTGCCTGGGTCTGTACTGTGAACTCTAACTCAAGACAGAAACTCTTGATATGTCCCGGTTTCCCATAGTGGAAGCAAGTGACTGACACTGAACAAGCTCCTATTGAATGGGACCTATTGTACCTGCAGTAATAAGGATGTTGCTGAGTAGTATACTATGCAGGGTGAGTCGAAACGGGCTGTCTAAACCCCTGGGAGTACTGTCCCCGTCCTAGATTAGAAGATCCATATCCAAATCCGTCTCCGTGCAAATTGGATCCCCTACCCCTCTTGGAGTTCTGCGCAGAATGAGACTTCTCTTTCTTTCTCTTCAGCTCTCTGTTCTCTCTCTGCCTAGTCTCGATGCGGACCAAAGTCTCCGTGGGCTGAGTAGAGTCTATCATCTCAGCCAGTGTAAACTTTGAAGTAATAGTCATATACTATTTATACTGAAGCTAAGACCGTCTTTGAATTTAAAGCGCAAATACTAAGGTATGGCCAGATCTAGTACAAATGCGGCAAGTCTCTGAATGTCTGCCTCATACTCTGAGATAGATTTGAACCCCTGTGTAAGCCGTCCCAGCTCTGACTTCATCCGGTTCTGCTAGTAGAGTGGGAAGAATCTGCGGTCAAACTCCCGAAGGAAGTCGTCCTACCGTAGTGGCTCTGTCAACTCATCAGTGAGGGCCTCCCACCATAAAAAGGCCTCTCCTTCTAATAATCGTTGTGCCACTTTCAGGCAGAGCTCCTCTCCAATCCCCAGATCAGTCAAAATCCTGCGGGTGCGGTTGATCCAATGCTTGGCTGCCGCAGCATCACCAAGCCCTGTGAAATCAGTACACCCCAGTTGACGGGCCTCCTTAACCAACTGAGCAACTCATGTACCCGTCTAAAAGTAGCCGATATGGTCTCACTCGGCTCTGACAAGATAGAAGGACCGGCCACCGACGATGGAACCAGCGCCGAAGGAACTGACGCTGCGGCAGGTGCAAGCACTACTGTAGAAGGTGGTGGGGGCAGAATCTGGACCCCATGCAAAGCATACCACTCGTGCACCTACTGAAAGGTGTCGAGTGTGGGTACGAGTGTCTCAGCCTGAGCAACTGGCTAAGTAGGTGCCGGTGGTGGCACACGAGTCGAGGAACAATCCTCCAGCTCGTCTAATTCCTCTGGTGGGGCAAAACGGGTGCTCCGTTGGGTCGTCATACTTCTGCAAGAGAAAGATCCTTGTTAGGTATCGTTCAATGAATAGGCATGGTTCAAGAAATTTGGACTAGTCACATCTTGACTACCCTCACAAAGAATGGAATCCTAAAAAAAAATGTCAGGTTAGATACAATCGTATCTAACCCCCCTAAAATGGATGAAGTCATATACCTATGACCATGTATTGGAACTTCATGACTATATAAAACTCTCATGCATTGAGAATTTTAAACACACACTCGGAAATGTTTTCAAGACTCTCTTTTTACATAGCTCTCAACATAGGGCTCTAATACCAAGTTAACTGTCACGCCCCAAACCAGGATCGTGAGCAGCTGCCCATTGTCCTGAATACTAGCTGTATTTTTACAAAAAATCAAACAGAATCTCCCCGCATATCGAAGGTCTTCCATATAGCAATCAACCTGCTACCTATACAATAGGGCCAACACAGCCTCACAATACATAAATCTAATCCCAACATCAGACCAACACATCCATACCGCACAATCCAGGACAATGCAAAGCTAACAAAATGAATTTCCACAGTCCTAACCACAAACCTTTACTACCATGCCCCCGTCAAAGGCATGAATAGCTGCCAGTCGCCTCTCCTGTGATTTAGAGGTGACACCGAGCGGTCCTAAAGTATACTTCTAAGACATGACACATTCCCAAGTAACATACACAATGAATAGAAATTGCCTCAATGCAAGTTTTACGCAATGATATAAGAGTTCAACAATTTAAATATCTATATTTGTACAATCATCCCAAAATTATACAATGACCATCTATAAACCTCAAAATACATCTACATCATCAATATAATTTTTAACTCACGAAATTATAGCGAAAATATACAACGACTCCTCAAGTCCAAACCAAATCTCCTAATGATACTAAGCGTCCTAAAAGCAACGCTCCTTACCAAATACTATCTCTAAAATAAGAAGAGAAATAAGAGGTAAGTATCAGGGAAAGAATACTCAGTGAGTGAGTGGGTCAATGCAATCATCCAATAAGAATTGTGAAACTGAAGTGTCAAAATATAAGTATACAAATCATACTTCAAATCGTCATGTTTTTCATTTCAACAATATATTATTTGCATGCATTATCAAGTCAAATATGCATCTAAAGCACTGTCATTAAAAATCATAGAGCTGCCAGCCGAAAGTATTTTGGCAGAGGTCTACCTCGACCTATAACAGGCGCACCAGGGGTGTTATATGCAAATTTATTTAAAGTGCTCTCTACCTCGGCGTTGGCGACGGACCTCGTCCAGGTGCTAGACTTGGAGAGAGTATCCAAATCCTCTCCCTTTTCGGGTTCAACCTGCCTAGTACCGTGTCGTTAATAAAATCACAACCACTTGTGCGATACCCCAGGCCTAGGCATATCCGGACGCCACCTAAGCGCCTCTTACAGTATCCTTCGTAGCTACGGAACAATACATACCAAAGCCCTCAAGGTCAAAATCAATCTCGTATCAAGAATGTGCCGAAATCAGGTTCACAAACCAAATGCAATATACAGCGTAAAATGACACATTATACGTTTCAACCACATGGATGCATAATTTCATAATTCAACCCAATTTTTGAATACTCCATCGGTTTACAAAGAGTCAGTTCCAAAACCAGTCAAAACATTTCAAACACACGACAAATCATACTCATTTATCAAAATATTGTAAAACAGGGTTTACATATTAAACAAAGACATTGAAATAAATCCCACTTACAGTATAGGGGAGAGTAGCGCACTCCCCAATAATACCACGAAGCGAAGAAAAGTGTTCCCTTAACTCAAAGCACCCAACACCTATGAATGTATATATATATATATATATATATATATAATCAACAAGTTTCAAACCTACGCAGTTATAGGAAATAGGCTATCACTTCTAATATACGTATGCAAGTCAGGTAGTTCGAATCCTTTAGAACCCTACCCTGATTCCTCATATTTTGTTCATGCATACAACAAGTCTACAAGACTCAAGTGTTGGTACTCAACCAATCCTGCACAGGGCTCACACCAATCAAATCTCTCACTCGCACCCAAGGGCCAACAGGGCCATAGCCCAGCGCTCCTCTAAACAGCATGCAGCACCCATGTGCAAGTGCACAATGCCCATGTACAGGGCATGCAATGCCCATGTGCAGGGCACATAGTGCCCATGTGCAATGTCCATGTGCAGGGCGCGCAGTGCCCATGTGCAGGGCACGCAGTGCCCATGTGCAGGGCACGCAGTGCCCATGTGCAGGGCACGCAGTGCCCATGTGCAAGGCACACAGTGCCAATGTGCAGGGTCCATGTGCAGGGCGCTTAGCATCCATGTGCAGGGCGTGCAGCGCCCATGTGCAGGGCATGCAGTGCCTGTATACAGGGAGTGAAGCGTACATGTACAGGGCACCCAGCGCCCTTGCGCAACACCCGGGGCGCACAGCGCCTGCATACCAACCATTTCTCCTCATTTCTCAACTTAACCCTAACATTCATTCAATTAAATTGAAAAGGTAAGAAATTTTTTTCACCTAGGTTTTCTCGGAGCACAGATCTTCATCCGAATGTCTCTTCAATCACTCCAAAATCTACAATGCTCCCTATCAAGACAAGATTTATTAGTTAGGTCATAAACACTTGGAACAAAATCAAAATCCTGAGTCAGTTACCTACGCAGAGACTCGCGGGCTGTCACGGGCTATCGCAGGCTGTCACGGGCTATCACGGGCTATCACGAGCTATCGCAGGCTGCGGGCCGCAATGGGCTTCGCGGCTGTACTGGGCTCGCGGGCTCGTGGGCTATTGCGGGCTCGTGGGCTCGTAGGCTCGTAGGCTAGCACACTCACGGGCTTGCTAGATAGTGGGCTCGCGGGCTGGCATATGCGCTCGCGAGCTAGACTGCAGTCGTACGCTCGCGAGTTTCACACTAGTGGGCTAGAGCGCGCTCGTGCGCAGGCGCGATCATGCACAGGCGCGCGCTCGTACGCAGGTGCGCTCCTGAGTAGGCGCGCTCACGCAAGTGCGCTCCCGAGTAGGCACGCTTGCGCTCGTACAGGGAGGATCATGCTGTGACGTGCTCAAGGAGGGAGGAGCTACAGCGGCTGGGTGCTCTCGTGGTGGTGGCGGATCGCGGTGGAAGCTCGCGGCGGAGTACAATCGAGAGGGAGGGAGATCGTGAGAGATAGAGAGAGAGTGACCAGCGGAGAGAGAGAGAAACAGTGAGAGAGAGACCGTGAGTGAGGTAGAGGGAAAAGAAGAAGGTGGTGGTGGGGCGAACGACCGATCGCAGCGGAGGGAGAAGGTAGCAACGGGAGGTGAAGAGTCGGGGAGAGAGAGAAAGAGGAAGAGAGAGAGAGAATCAAAATTAGGGTTTCCAACCCTAATTGGGAAAAATGGGGGGAGGTGTTGCGTTTCACTCCAAAACACAGCATCTCTTCTCTCTTTATATATATATATATATATGTCTTCACACCCACACTTCATCAAAATTTAAATTTTTTATAAAAACGGGATTTACTTCGATTCGTAAATTCGGAAAATTAAAATATACAAAAAATTTAATTTAAATACCCCAAAATCAAAAATTAATTTAAATAAATAAAATCTCTCTCTATATAATTAAATTACAGACACCGCAGTGTCGGTGTTGTATTATGCATATTAAAATTTGTATGATTATGGAACACATTGTTTTGTGGAAACGATAAAAAAAATACAACAAAAGAATCAAATTAGAGTTTGGTGTGGAACCCACGAATGAGAAAAAAAGAAAAAAAAAGAATAGAAAAAGGAAAAATAAAATAAAATAAAAATAATTTTGGACACCATGGGACATCATCAACCACTACATGGCAACTTTACCTTTGATATCTCACCATGGTTGGGCCCCACATTGCACTTAGGTAGAATGAAAGGGATGGAGAAATAGGTTTAAAACATAACAATCACTTTTCTCAAAGTTCATTTTCGGCCTCCATCATTCTCCTCCAAAAATTTACCCCAATCTCCATTAAAACAACCCTTTAAGCTTGAAATAATACATCTCCATCCATATATTTGTTAACCCTAATCTTTGGGAAGTGAAAGCAAGTGTAGAACACTTATAGAATAAGCAAGAAATTCAAAAAAAGTTTGGAGAAGAAAGGAAGGAAAACTCAAAGAAAAAATTATAAGTTTGAGACAAGTATCTTGTATATGTTTATTAAATTGATGTATAATAATCCTATAGAACATGTTTTTGATGTAGTTGTGTTGTTGGAATTCGGAGGAAATGAATTAGGGGAAAAAAATCCTGTCTTTGAATGAAACCTTAGAAATTTTGAATGTTGGACAGCCTGACCATGCCCTAGTGTTTACTTAATATCTTTCTCTGTACAACTACAAATCGAGTAGGGTTTCTCCTCATGAAACTAGACTTCCATAGCTTTAAAATGATATGATTTATAGAGTTTCGAGGAGAATTAGATTTTTGGTAATTTTTTAAAATAGCAAGTTCTCTGCAGAAAAACTATTTTATCTAATATCTTTTTTTGCGCAACTAGAAATTTAGTATGGTTTTCTCCTAATAAAATTATACTTTCATAGCTTTAAAATGACATAAAATTTGAAAATTGTTATTGAGAAATGAATTTTTGGTGAATTTTCAAAATGATATGTTCTCTGCAGAAAATCCTGTTTCTACCTGTTTTTGTGCTGAATTTTGCTTCAATTTTGAGCTACCTTCTAGGCTGAATTACGTTAACCTTTGAACGTAAACATTACAGCCCTGTGTCTTTAAATGGGCACTGGAATCGCCCCAATCCGATATTTGCAAAAGACGTTATGTTAGTTTTTCTATAACTGTGAGTTATATTATGAATTTTAGGTTTAACATTGTTTGATGTAGTTTTCTTGGTACAATTTGTATTAAATCTTGCTATGAATCCAATGTAATTCTTGTGATGAATTTGGATCTTTGTGATCATTAATCATGTCAAGATGAAGTAATATGAAGAGAAAGTGATAATATGATGGTTACTCCAAAAGTTTTGCGAAACCTGCAGGCGAAGCTTATGAAGTACAATTAGTATATGGAGTTCTGAAATCTTTGTGAAGCCTACGGGTGAAACTTGAGGAACTATGAATGTATCTCTTCTCCTTACGATAGTGAAATTAGAAACAGGTGAAGTGTTTGAAGTGTCTAACCTAAAAAGGCCTAAATTTCATTTAAGAATATCAAATTTTTTGCTTGCTCTTCAAACCTTCATACACTAGCTTAGTTCAACATTTTATTCCTTTTTTATATATCAATTTAAATTAGAACAATAAAGGTAGAGAGGGATAATAAATCTAGAGTGATAATTATTCATATTCTTTTGGGATTGATTGAGATAACGTGTATCTCTTGTGCATTCTTCAATGTCACGATATTGCATGTTGGTATCAATATTTCTATACTTGCCCATTTGACATACATGCTATTGATTTCTTGTATACTTGTTCAGCTTATGCTGACCCCGATATCCTTATTTTCAGGTGATCTGGGAAACGAAAGGGAAGTCTAGGTTAGAGGCATTTGAGTTGAGGGATTTAGATCCCTACCCATCATGGATCCCTTTTATTTTGTTTGAGGCATATAATTATCTGTTTTCTTTTTATTAGTTTGGGATGTATTTTTATATAGATATATAGTTTTGACACATAAAAACCTATTATGTATAGTTTTGTGAATATGTTATTCATATACTATAGTGCGTTATGTTGGACAGCCAGGAGAGCCATGGTGTCAGCTTGTTTGATAATATAAGTGTCATATTAATCTGGACCAGGTTTCTGATTAACCCTAGGTGGCTAAGTAGTCACTGAATAGGGGATACTCTATTGATATTTTATTTGGAAGAATGAAATAACTTACTTTGTTTTAACATAAATTTTCTTCCGTGTTATCACCATGGGAAGTGCGATTGTCGCAAGTCTAGACATCACATTTTAATTGGGTTGATTGGTTCTGTATTTGCATGTTTATCTCCTTTTGCTTGGGGGTGCGATGCCTAGATAATGAGTCGTCACATTAACCATTAGTTCTTTATTTATTAGTTAACGCAAAATTCAAATTCAAGCATGAGAAATTGGTTATACTATGAAGTTGTGAGAGAAAGTGATTAAGTATGAAATAACATTGGAGACAAGTGTGTCTCAGAATCAAATTGAGTCCATGAGCAAATGATCCAATACTGAAACCATTCATTTACTCAGACATTTGATAGAGATGTACAAAAGAGAGAGTTACATATGGTATTCATTAACTTAGAAAAAACATACGATAGAGTCGTCAAAGACATGCTGTCATGGACGTTAATGAAAATGGGATCTCCTTAAAATATAATGATCTCATCCGAAGTTTGTATAAGAAATTGTTACCAACATAAGAGCTTACAGAAATTTAAGTGACAACTTTCCAATTAACAATGCTCTTCACCACGATTCGATGTTAAGTCTTTACCTTTTTGTAAGAGTGATGGGTGAAATAACGAGAAGAATCCAAGATAAAGAGTTATAGTATATGCTCTTTGCAGATGATACAATGCAAACCGATAAAATTAGGAAGGGTATTAGTATCAAATTGGAGTTTTGGAGAGACACAAGAAAATTCAGAGGATTTATATTAAGTCGGTCAAAAACTAAAGATATGAGATCCACATATTTATCATTAAATTTCCAAACTTTTCCACATATCTATCCAAATACATACTTTGATAAAATGTTTTTTACTCTCTTTAGGAGATACACGCCGTCTGTGGGAATCAAACCCATGACCACATGGTTAAAAGCCATGCACTCTACTAGCTTAGCTAAGACGTCTCATATAATACGCTAGTAACAAACCCTAGTGAATTTTGGAGTTTAATTTCTTAAATATTATGTTTAATTACGTGATTCTTATGAGCAACTTGTTTACCAAAAAAATAATAAGTTTTTGAGTGATTAACCATTAGTTCTTTATTTATTAGTGATCGGCAAAACTCAAAATCAAATATGAGAAGTTAGTTAAACTATGAAATTGTGGAGAGAGAAATGAAGTATGAATTGAAATTGGAAATAAATGTCTCTCAGAATCAATTTGAGACGATGCAAGGATGATCCACTACCAAAACCATTCATTTGCTCAGACATTTGATGGAGATGTATGAAGTACAGAAGGGAGACTTACATTTCGTATTCATTGATTTAGAAAAACATTCAATAAGATTGTCAGAGGCATACTACAGTGGACCTTGATGAAAATTGGATCTTGATCTCATCAGAAATTCGCATTAGAAAACAATTAACAATTTAAGAACTTATGGAATTTTAGTGATAAATTTCAAATTAACATTGCTCTTCCCCAAGATTTGGCATTAAATCCCCTCCTTTTGGTAACAATGATGAATAAAATAACGAAAAGAATCTAAGATGAAGTGTCATGGTTTCTGCCTTTTTGTAGTTGATATAGTACTGGTCGATAAAATTAGGGAGCGTATTAGTATTAAATTTGAGTTATGAAGGCACACGAAATTCAGAGGATTTACAATGAGTTAGTCAAAAACTGAAGATATGGAATGCATGAATTTATCATTAAATTTTCACACTTTTGCACATATTTATCCAAATACATAGTTTGGTAAAATGCTTTTACTCTCTTTTTGAAATACACGCCGTCTGTGGGAATCCAACCCACGACCACGTTGTTAAAAGCCACGCATTCTACCGGCTGAGCTAAGACAGGTCATATAATATGCTTGTAATAAAATCTAATTAATTTTGAAGTTTAATTTCTTATTTAGTAAGTTTAACTGCTTGATTCTTACTCAGTAGCAAGAGGTTTTCTGACAAAAATAATAAGTTCTTAAGTGATTAACCATTAGTTTTTTATTTATTAGTGAATGCAAAACTCAAATTCAAACATGAGAAGTTGGTTATACTATGTGGTTGTGAGAGAAAGTGATTAAGTATAAATTAAAATTGGAGATAAGTGTGTTTCACATTCAATTTGAGTCCATGAGAAGATGATCGACCACTAAAACCATTCATTTACTCAGACATTTGATAGAGATGTACAGAAGAGAGACTTACATATGGTATTAATTTATTTAGAAAAAATATACGATAGGGTCGACAAAGACATGCTATCATGGACGTTAATGAAAATGGGATCTCCTTAAAATATAATGATCTCACCATAAATATGTATGAGAATCCATGATTAACTTTCCAATTAACAATGCTCTTCACCACGATTCGATGTTAAATCTCCTCCTTTTTTGTAATAGTGATAGATGAAATAATGAAAATAATCCAAGATAAAGTGTCATTGCATATACTATTTGCAGATGATACAATACAAATCGATAAAACTAGGAAGAGTATTAGTGTCAAATTGGAGTTTTGGAGAGACACAAGAAAATTCAAAGGATTTATATTAAGTTGGTCAAAAACTAAAGATATGAGATCCACATATTTATCATTAAATTTCTAAACTTTTCCACATATTTATCCAAATACATCATTTGCTAAAATGCTTTTTACTCTCTTTTGAAATACACGCTGTCTATGGAAATCAAACCCACGACCATGTGGTTAAAAGCCACGCGCTCTACCAACTGAACTAAGACAACTCATATAATACACTAGTAACAAAACCTAATGAATTTTGAAGTTTAATTTCTTAAATAGTATGTTTAATTACTTGATTCTCACTCTGTGGCAAGAGGTTTATCGAAAAAAAAAATTTGAGTCCTTGAGTGATTAAGCATTAGTTCTTTATTTATTAGAGATCGGCAAAACTCAAATTCAAACATGAGAAGTTAGTTATACTATGAAATTGTGGGAGAGAGTAATAGAATATAAATTGGAATTAGAGATAAGTGTATTTCAGAATCAATTTGAGTCGATGCGAGGATGATCCACAACCAAAGCCATTCATTTGAGTGAGATGTGTGAAATACAGAAGGGAAAGTTACATTTGGTATTCATTGATTTAGAAACAACATTCAATAGGGTTGTCAGAGGCACACTGCTGTGGACATTGATGAAAATTAGATCTCCTAAAAATATATTGATGTCATAAAAAATATGTATCAAAAAACAATTATCAATTTAAGAACTTACAGGAATTTAAGTGATTAATTTCAAATTAACATTGCTCTTCACCAAGGTTTGGCATTAAATCCCATCCTTTTTGTAACAATGATGGATAAAATAACGAAAAGAATCTAAGATGAAGTGTCATGGTTTATGCTCTTTTGCATTTGATATAGTGCTGATCGATAAAATTATTAGTGTTAAAATTAAGTTATTAAGAGACATGAATATTCAAAGGATTTTCAATGAGTCAGTCAAAAACTGAAGATTGGGATCCATGAATTTATCATTAAATTTTCACACTTTTGCACATATTTATCTAAATACATAATTTGGTAAAATACTTTTACTCTCTTTTTGAAATATACGCCAACTGTGGGAATCAAACCCACAACTATACCGATTGATTTAATACGGCTCATATAATATGCTGGTAATAAAATCTAATGAATTTTGAAGTTTAATTTAGTTTAACTGCTTGATTTTTACTCAGCAGCAAGAGGTTTGCTGACAAAAATAATGAGTTTTTGTGTGATTAACCATTAGTTCTTTATTTATTAGTTAACGCAAAACTCAAATTCAAGCATGAGAAGTTGGTTATACTATGAAGTTGTGAGAGAAAGTGATTAAGTATGAATTAACATTGGAGACAAGTGTATCTCAGAATCAAATTGAGTCCATGAGAAGATGATCCAATACTGAAACCATTCATTTACTCAGACATTTGATAGAGATGTACAAAAGAGAGACTTACATATGGTATTCATTAACTTAGAAAAAACATACGATAGGGTCGTCAAAGACATGCTATCATAGACGTTAATGAAAATAGGATCTCCTTAAAATATAATGATCTCATCAGAAATATGAATGAGTAAACTGTTACCAATGTAAGAACTTACGAAAATTTAAGTGATAACTTTCCAATTAACAATGCTCTTCACTCTTCACCCCGATTTGATGTTATACCTTATCCTTTTTGTAATAGTGATGGAAGAAATAATGAAAAGAATCCAAGATGAAGTGTCATGGTATATACTCCTTGCAGATCAATAAAATTAGGAAGCGTATTAGTGTCCAATTGGAGTTTTGAAGAGACACAAGAAAATTCAGAGGATTTATATTAAGTCGATCAAAAACTAAATATATGCGAACCACATATTGATCATTAATTTTTCAAGCTTTTCTACATATTTATCGAAATACATAGTTTGTTAAAATGCCTTTTGTTCTCCTTTTGAATCACACGCCATCTGTGAGAATTTAACCTAGGACCACATAGTTAAAAGCTACGTGCTTTACCAGCTAAGCTAAGACGGCTCATATAATATGCTTCTAATAAAACCTAATGAATTTTGAAGCTTGTTTTCTCAATTAGTATGTTTAACTGCTTAATTCTTATTATGCGGCAATAGGTTTACCAACAAAAATATTGTGTCCTTGAGTGATTAATCATTAATTCTTTATTTATAAGTGATCAATACAACTCAAATTCAAAAATGAGAAGTTAGTTATACTATGAACCTGTGGAAAAGAGTGATGGAGTATAAATTAAGATTAGAGATAAATTGAGTCTGCAAGAGGATGATCCATTACAGAAACCATCCATTTGCTCAAACATTAGATGGAGATGTACAAAAGACAGACTTATATATGCTATTCGTTGACTTATAAAGTGGTTGCGATAAGGTTCTCAGAGACATACTGCTGTCGACGTTGATAAAAAGGGGAACATATTGAAATACATTGATCTCATCAAAAATATTTATGAGAAAACTATTACTAATATAAGAAATTACAGGAATTTAAGTGATAACTTATCCAATTAACATTGCTTTTCACCAAGATTCAGTATAAATCTCATCCTTTTTATAATAGTAATAGATGATATAACAGTAAAAATTTAAGATAAAATGCATGGTACATGTTCTTTGTAGATGATATAGTGCTAATTAATAAATTTAGGGAGGGTAGTTATGTTAAATTGGAGTTTTGGTGAGACATAAGAAAATTCAGTGGATTTACATTGAGTCAGTCAAATACTGTAGATATGAGATCCACATATTTATCTTTAAATTTATAAACATTTCCACATATTTTTCCAAATACATAGTTTGGAAAAATATATTTTACTCTCTTTCTAAAATACATGCTATTTGTTGAAATCAAACCCACAACCACATGGTTAAAAGCCATGCACGTACCAGCTGCGCAAAGACTACTCATATAATATGCTTGTAATAAAACCTAAAGAAATTTGAAGTTTAAGTTCCTAACTAGTATATTTAACTACTTGATTCTTACTTAGTGGCAAGAAGTCTACTGACAAAAATAATGAGTCTTTGAGTGATTAACCATTAGTTTTTTATTTATTAGTGATCAACAAAACTTAAATTCAATCATAAGAAGTTAGTTATAATATAAAGTTGTAAGAGAGAATGATGGAACACGAATTGAGATTAAAGATAAGTGTGTTTTAGAATCAATTTAAATCTATGCGAGGATGATCCACTACTAAAACCATTCATTTGTTCAAACATTTGATAGAAATGTTTATAGTATAGAAGAGAAACTTATATATACTATTTATTGACTTAAAAAAAGTATATGATAGGGTTGTTAGAGGCATACTATAGTAGACATTAATGAAAAGGGGATCTCTTTAAAATACATTGATCACATGAGAAAACTGTTATCAATATAAGAACTTACAGGAATTTAAGTGTTGCTATCCAATTAATATTGCTCTTCACTGAGATTCGACATTGAATCTATTCTTTTATGTAATAGTGATGGATGAAATAACGAAAGAATCTAACATGAAGTGTCTTGGTATATGCTCTCTATAGATGATATAGTACTGGTCGATAAAATTAATGAGGATATTAGTGTTAAATTAGAGTTATGAAAAGACACAAGAAAATTTAGAGAATTTACATAGAGTTGGTCAAAAACTGAAGATATGAGATCCACATATTTATCGTTAAATTTTAAAACTTTTCCACATATTTATCCAAATACATAATTTGGTAAAATGTTTTTTGCTCTCTTTTTGAAATACACACCCTCAGTGAGAATCAAACCCATGACCACATGATTGAAAGTCATGCGCTCAACTAAGCTATGACGGCTCATATACTAAACTTGTAATAAAACCTAACAAATTTTGAAGTTTAATTTGTTAATTAGTATGTTTAACTACTTGATTCTTACTCAATAGCAAATGATATTGTGGTAGTTAATGAAACTAGGAAGAGTGTTAGTACTAAACTAGAGTTATAGAGACTCACATTGAAATCCAAAAGGTTTAGATTGAGTAGATTAAAAACCAAATATATAAGATGTAGGTTTTGCGATATTTATTGAAATGATAAAAAAATGATTAAATTATATGGGCAAGATATACCCAAAAAGTGAACGATTTAGATATCTATATTTTATCGTCAAAATAATGGCAATATAGATGGAGATATAAACCATAGGATTCAAGCGGATTGGATAAAATAGAGAAGGGCATCCAAAATTGTTTACGATCGCACGATACCATTGCATTTGACAGAACCGCGATTAGACCTACACTATTATATGGTACTGAGCGTTGGGCTATTAAACAATAACAAGAACAAAAGATGGGTATAGCACAAATGAGGATATTTAAGTGGATGTATGGAAAAACTAGAAAAGATAGAATTAGAAATGAAGAGATTCTAATAAGTTAGGAGTTAGTTCAATTGTGAAAAAAATATGAGAGTGTCATCTGAGAAGGTTTGGGCATGTGCAAAGAAAAGCCAAAAATGCACCGGTTGGGAGAACCGAGAACTTAAATATAAAAGATCTAATAAAATGTCAAAACAGACCGCTAAAAACTTGAATGCAAATTATCCACAAATACATAAAAATTAAAGGTTTAGAAGAGAAAATGGTTTTGGATAGGAAAGGATGGCATAAAAGAATCTGTATAAATTAAATCAATATATTTTAAATATTTATCTATTAATTTATTCATTTATTTTTCATTTTCTTTTTGTTTTAGTTTTGTTTTAGTTTATTTTATTTTATTTATATTTTTTTTCTTTATTCTTTATTCTTTATTCTTTATTTTTTATTTTATTTTATTTTATCTATCTTTTTTAAATTTGTCTCTCAAATGGCCGACCCAAAATATTGGGATTAGGGCTCAGTTTGTTATTATTATTGTATTCTTACTCAATGGCAAGAGGTTTACCGACAAAAATAGTGAGTCCTTAAGTGATTAATCATTAGTTCTTTATTAATTAGTGATTGGCAAAACTTAAATTCAAACGTAGGAAGTTAGTTACAATATGAAGTTGTGAGAGAGAGTGATGGAGTAGAAATTCAAATTTGAGGTAAGTGGGTCTCAAAATAAATTTGAGTCTATGTGAGAATGATCCTCCATTGAAACCATTCACTTGCTCAAACATTTGTGGATACGTTTGGAGTATATGAGAGAGACTTACTATGATATTCATTGTCTTAGAAAAAGCATGCGATAGGGTTTCCAGAGACATTATGATGGACGTTCATGAAGAAAGGATCTCATTATAATACATTGATCCCATAAAAAATATGTATCAGAAAACTGTTACAAATGTAAGAACTTACAAAAGTTTGAGTGATAACTTTCCAATTAATATTGGTATTCACCAAAGTTTGATATTAAATCCCCTTCTTTTTGTAATGATGATGGATGAAATAACGAAAAAAATTCAAGATGAAATGCTATGGTACATGCTCCTTACAGATGATATAGTGCTGGTCAATAAAATTAGGGAGAATATTAGTGTGAAATTCGAGTTATGGATCAACACACGAAAATTTAAAGAATCTACATTGAGTCGGTCAAAAACAAAAGGAATGAGATCCACATATTTATCATTAAATTTTCAAATATTTTTCACATATTTATCCAAATACATAGTTTGATAAAATGTTTTTTACTCTCTTTTTGAAATACATGCCGTCTTTGGGAATCGAACCCATGACTACGTGGTTAAAAGCACGCACTCTACCGGCTGAGCTAAGGCAGTTCATATAACATGGTTGTAATAAAACCTAATGAATTTTCAAGTTTAATTTGTTAATTATTATGTTTAACTACTTGATTCTTACTCCGTAGCAAGAGGTTTACCAACAAAATTAGTGAATTAGTAAGTGATTAATCATTAATTCTTTATTTATTAGTGACTGACAAAACTTAAATTCAAACATGAGAAGTTAGTTATACTATGAAGTTGTGGGTGAGAGTGATGAAGTAGAAATTCAAATTGGAGGTAAGTAGGTCTCAGAATCAATTTGAGTGTATGCAAAAATGATCCTGTATTGAAGCCATTCTCTTGTTCAAACATTGGTGGATATGTTTGGAGTACAAGAGAGAGAATTACATATGGTATTCATTGTCTTAAAAAAAGCATACGATAGGGTTTCCAGAAACATTATGGTGGACGTTCATGAAAAGAGGATTACATTAAAATACGCTGATATAATAAAAACTATATATGAGAAAACTGTTACAAATGTAACTTACAGAAGTTTAAGTGATAACTTTCTAATTAATATTAGTATTCACTATTGTTTGGCATTAAATCCCCCTTTTTTTATAATAATGATGAATGAAATAACGAAAAGAATTCAAGATGAAATGTCACACTGTATACTTTTTGCAGATGATATAGCATTAGTCGATAAAATTATGGAGAGTGTCATGCCCTAAATCCACCCCCTCGTTGAGGCTTCATCGACAACGGACTGCCTGGTTCTCACTAGGGCTCAATCACTTGCATGGCAAGGAAGTCATACTAAAAAAATAGATCTTTCATTTATTTTAATCACTGTATGTTACAAAAATCTTCTATACATGATAAAATAGCAGAACTTCTATACTAGAGAGGTTAACCATTACAAAACTATCCCTATCCGCGCATCTAATCCTTCTTGATCTTTGTTCCTGTAGAATCTAAAATAATTTTTTGTCTAGCTCGATAGCCCAATAAGGTCCATGTGTACATGTGTAGAAAATTTCATTATAAAATTACATGATAACAGGCTTATTGTAAAATTTTTTTGAGAAAGTTTTATATGCAGCAACGACATGCATATTTGAATAATAACAGTAAGACAGTACAATACAAGAATAGTTCACTTTCGTTTTATCTCCCTATAAGAACAGTCTCCTACAGTAGAAAAATATTATGGTGCTACCGGTATGTATTTTAACGTTCGATAAAATCTTTACTTACTCGAACTATCTCCACACTTATCGGCTCATATAACAAATACAAACATATATATTGATGCAGCAATAGAAAAATCATTGTAACACTAGTAAATTATGGTAATGGTATTAAATCATGAAATCATCAGTATATCATGATAATTATGGAAAATCATGCTAGTTTTGCATAATATAGATATGAAACATAAAGAACTCTTATCTTAAAGAGTTGTCTTTAACTAAGAAACTTACTTTGCCTTCTCTTTTGCACTTGCAGCACTTTTCTCTTTTTCTCTTTCTTTTTTATTCTCTCTCTCTCTCACTCACTTTTTCTCTTTTCTCTCTTTCTTTCTTCCTCTTGGCCGAATTTGATGGTTTTGGAATGAAGGGGATGGGGTACTTATAAGCATAGTTGGGTAATGGATTTTTGCCAAGTGTTATGACATTTATTCATCATCTAAAGCTCTTGGTCTTGATGTAAGCCATGTGTTTTTCCATGTGTCCAACATAGAAGATACCTATTCTTGATGTAAGACATTTATCTTCCAAGTGGTTTAGCTAATTATAAGACATGTGTATGGTCGGTGGTGGACGGTGGCAACACATTCACTACATATTGAATCTAGTTAATTGGACCGGTTACTTATTTCCATTTTCCGTGTAATGTTATTTATGTAAGTGTTCATTTTCTTAAGAATTACACATAAATAAAGAAATAGCTCATATTTGGATTTAATAAAAATATTTTCAAGAGCTAATTTCTTATGGATAAAAAGTCAACTCTTCCTTTCAAGAACAAAACTCGAAACGAATAATTTTGTTGAATTATATTTGAAGGATTAATGACTTAAAAAAATTCTTAAAAAAATAGTTTTTTAACTATTTGATATATAAGGAACATTTATCGGGACTTTTGCTCCTTATTTTCTAAATATTTTAAATATCTCATTTTTTGGGTTCTTAGTTTCCAATGACTCAATCAAATCTAGATTTTCAACATTCTAAGTATTCGATTTTATACCCAATTCTCATGTTTCATAGAACTTCCTCATTTCATTATTAAAAACAAGTTATTTATTGCAACTAAATTGGGGTATGTGACGGAGAGTATTAGTGTGAAATTAGAGTTATGGAGAGACACATGAAAATTCAAAGAATCTACATTGAGTTGGTCAAAAACAAGAAGATATGAGATCCATATTAAATTTTCAAATATTTTTCACATATTTATCCAAATACATAGTTTGGTAAAAATTTTTTTACTCTCTTTTTGAAATACATGTCGTATATGGGAATCGAACCCATGACCACGTGGTTAAAAGCCATATGCTCTACCGACTGAGCTAAGACAGCTCATTTAATATGCTTGTAATAAAATCTAATGAATTTTGAAGTTTAATTTTTTAATTGATATGTTTAACTGCTTGAATCTTACTCAGCGGCAAGAGTTTTACCGAAAAAAATAATGAGTCCTTGAGTGACTAGCCATTAGTTCTTTATTTATTTATGATTTGCATAACTCAAATTCAAACATGACAAATTAGTTATACTATGAAATTGTGGAAGAGAGTGACAGAATATAAATTGAGATTGGAGATAAATATTCTTAGAATCAATTTGATTTAATGCGAGGATGATCCACTACCAAAACCATTCATTTGCTCAAATATTTGATGGAGATGTTTGAAATGCAGAAGAGAGATTTACAAATGATATTCATTAACTTAGAAAAAGCATACGATGGGGTTTTTAGAGACATACCGGGGTAGATGTTGATGAAAAGGGATCTCCTTAAAACACATTTATATCATCAAAAATATGTATGAAAAATCTGTGACCAATATAAGAACTCGTGGGAATTTAAGTGATAATATTCCAATTAACATTGCCTACAACAAGATTCGGTGTTAAATCTCCTCATTTTTATAAAATTTGGAAAAGTATTAGTGTCAAATTGGAGTTATGATGAAACACATGAAAATTCAAAGGATTTACATTAAGTTGTTCAAAAACTAAAGATATAAGATCCGGATATTTATTATTAAATTTTCAAACTTTTTCACAGATTTTTCCAATTATATAGTTTGATAAAATGTTTTTTACTCTTTTTTTGAAATACACGTCATCCATTGGAATCAAACCCATGATCACATGATTAAAAGCCATGCGCTGTATCCACTAAACTAAGACAGCTTATTTAATATGCTAGTAATAAAACCTAATAAATTTTGAAGTTTAATTTTTTAATTAGTATATTTAACTGCTTGATTCTTACGCGGAGGCAAGAGGTTTACCGACAAAAATAATAAGTCCTTGAGTGATTTACCATTAGTTCTTTATTTATTAGTGATCAGCAAAACTCAAATTCAAACATAAGAAGTTAGTTATATATGAACTTGTGAAAGAGAGTGATGGAGTATAAATTAAGATTGGAGATAAATGTGTTTTAGAATCAATTTGAGTCTATGCAAGGATAATTCACTACTGAAACCATTCAATTGCTCAGACATTTGATGGAAATGTTAGAAGTATAGAAAAGAGACTTATATATGGTATTCTTAGACTTAGAAAAAGCAAACGATAAGGTTCTAAGAGATATACTATGGTGGATGTTAATGAAAAGGGGATCTCCTTAAAATATATTGATCTCAACAAAAAATATATATGAGAAAACTATTACCAATGTAAGAACTTATGAGAGTTTAAGTGATGACTTTCCAATGAATTATGGTTTTCATTAAAATTTAGTATTAAATCCCCTCCTTTTTGTAATAGCAATGGATGAAATAATGAAAATAATACAAAATGAAATGTCATGGAGCATGCTCTTTGCAAATGGTATAGTGCTAGTCGATAAAATTAGGGTAGGTATTAGTGTTAAATTGAAGCTATGGAGAAACATACTATGTAAACCCCTACCAAGGTGCTACTGACATGAAGGCATCGGTGGGCTACTAAACTGATCAACACCATCACCAGCCTAACTATACACCATAAAATATAAACAAAATAATATAACGAACAATGGAATGAAAAGAACACTTAATAAAACAAAAGTTTTACTAAATTAAATGAATAGACTAAGTTGAGTTTTTTCAAATTTCAAATCAATGTAACTAAATTAATAAAATAAGTGTCAAATTAAATAAATTGATCTAAATTATAATTTTTTTCAAAATAAACAAAATGCGAGAAAAGACATCTTAAAGACTAAATACTCACATGCAAATATTCTAGTCTCCATGGAGATCCAAACTCCATCCAACTTGATCTCAACATCGACTTGATAAGTAATCGAAAGAGTGTGTAAACTGTGAACCAATGCTTACATGGGAAATGCAAGAAAATAACGTTAGATAAAAAGGTCTCAGTAAGCATTATCAGGCTCACAGCAGGACTTATTTTCAAATGCACCAAGTTTCATATAAAATTTGTAATAAAAAATCCATGCATGATAGTTTATATAAAAAGTATAATCTATGAGGTTCAATAAAAATAAATACTTCAAAATTTATGCCAGTTCACTTTCAAAGAACAAAACACATCACATTACATAACAGGCTCAGGGTCGATTCAAGGCATACTAAAGGCCATTGGCCAGCAATGATCTTAAAAAAGTAAAGCTTTCCTCCTACCTCTAGATGTAAAGGTGTTACATACCATACGCGTGCAGGCGGACCCACGTCTAGGTCTTTCATAATATCTAAATCTAAACTATAAAACCATCCGTATAACCAAAAGATCCCTAACGCATACTCCCAAATAATACAATACTCCCAAACAAGATCAGGGTATATACAACATGTTACCCATGCACTTAACATATATCAAAATAAATAGATTTCAAGATTTCATGTAATCATAAAAAGATCGGGTACTATCATGTACATAACTAGCAATTTTCATTATAGTTTCCAAAACATGTGTACAAATAAATGAATCAAGCACCAAATCACGTCAAAACATGAACAAAAAATAAAACAACAATTTTAATTAGTCATTTTCAAGTATCCCAGATTTTGAAAACATTTTTCACAAAAATAATTTATAAAAGTTGTGATCAAGGTAAAACTCACAGATGATCGAAAACGTTTGTGTGTGGTTAAGCCTTACCTAGTCTTCCACACGATCAGACTTAGAAATCCCTAACAAAAACCTAGAAAATATAAGGTTTTTGTCTAAAGAAACACATCTTGCCACGTGGCTACCTATGCCACATTTCAACATCTGATTAGTCCAAGTGTATGGTCTCAGCCACATGTACTACACGTGGCTATTCAACATAATGCCACATGGCACACTCTGCCACATGTTACCTTCTCAATAGCTAGTTTAACTCGAATCACCGGCCACGTAATCAACTATTACCATGTGTCTCTTGTTGCTTACTCTACGGGTCTCGAGTCTAGGCTAAAAAGCCAACTGGTTTATGCGTTACCAAGACTGTAACATAGGATTGGAGGAGTTGGTATATATACAGACTCTGGTGAAAACTACTATCTAATGTAAAATCCCAAACGGTTCAAACATTAATTTTATATTTTTTTTATTTTTCTCTCCTATTTTGATATCTCAAATGGGCCACCCAAAATTTGTGATTAAGATTCAAATCGGGATTAACACTGGAATAAATATAAAGGGGGAAAAATCAACTTTCACATGAGAATTACAAAATTAGATAAGTTTATCCCTTTGTAAAATCCCAAACTTTACTTTCTTTGGGGGGAAGTGGGAAAAGAGAGAAATGGAGCAATTCAAAGGGTTGGCATAGCTGTTGAAGTTTGTAGTTCAGATACAATATGATCTACGTCTAAAGTTTGAAATGTACATCACATGTGGGAATTGGACCCATCACAAAGTGATTAAAAGCCACACATTGAACCCGCTCAACTAAGATGGCTCTTTAATCCATTTGTAATCTGTCTATTGGCATTTCAGTTTATATCATTATATGAAATTTAATTTTTTTTAATTATCATTTTTATGTTTGATTGTTGCAATGCAGCAAGAGGTCTTTGATTGATACATTTACTAACATTTCTATTTTTTCTTTTTTTAATGGAAAAAATTCAATTTTGGTACATCTTCAGTTATATTTTATAAATTTTCCATGGCTCCAGATTCAAAACATAAACCCAAGGACTAGTATACAACATGAGTTCTTTTAATAAAAATAAAATATATTATGTATAAATGCCATTTATAGTTAAATTTTCAAACTTTTCCACATATTTATTCAAATATATAATTTGGTGAAATGCTTTTACTCTCTTTTGAAATGCTTTTTACTCTCCTTTTGAAATATATGTCGTCTGTGGGAATCGAACCCACGACCACGTGCCTTAAAGCCATGCACTTTATCGGCTGAGCTAAGACGGCTCATATAGCATGCTTTTAATAAAACCTAATGAAGTTTGAAGTTTGATTTCTTAATTGGTATGTTTAACTGCTTGATTCTTACAAAAAAACTTGAGCTTTACCGACAAAAATAATAAGTTCTTGAGTAATTAACCATTAGTTTTTTATTTATTAGTGATCGGTAAAACTCAAATTCAAACATGAGAAGTTAGTTATATTGTGAAATTATGGGAGAGAGTGATGCAATATAGATTGAGATTCGAGATAAATATGTCGCATAATCAATTTGAGTCCATTGGAGGACGATCGACTACTGAAACTATTCACTTACTTAAACAATTGATACAAACGTTTGAAGGATAGAAGAGAGACTTACATATGTAAAATATAACCTAGAGAGGGTGAATATGTTGTATGGCATTTTGTAAAAGTTTTGAAGATTTTACAAATTATGGGAAAACTAGGAAAGATTGTTGGAGTTTAACTATGAAAATACAATACTAAAGACATAGATTTTTATAATGGTTTCATCAAATCCGATATACATCTACTCCCATACTCCACCTAGATTTCCACTATTTGCAACTCAAATAGTACAATGAACTTGCTTCTAGATAAGTCAAACCTTTACAGTATTTCCTTACAAAACACTACCCAATCTCTCAGAGATTGTTTCTCTCTCTCTAAACCCTAGACCCAAAGAACACACTCTGGTCTTTATTCTTTTTGTAGAAGAGAAAAGTAAATATTACAATGAATAAAGCAAAGACTTCAGATGTAATGAATTTAAAGTTTATAAGAAGAATTTATAGATAAATTGAAAACAAAGTGTGATTCATTAAAGTTTAAAGAGTTCGAATGTTCAACTTGTTCCATGCTTATTTCTTCTTACTCTCCCTTCTCTTCTATATGTATTTATTTAAAGGTTGTTAAGAGCTACTATGGCATATTTGAATTTGAACACTCATCTATCTCATTAAATGTTTTTTCGACAATTGCTTTATTACTACCAATAAGGTGTTGCATTCATTTCACTTTTACTGCCTTCTGTTCTATCTGCCAATAAAATACTTTGCTTTTGCTGCATAATAACATTAGAGCTTACAAATATTTCATTAACCATAATAGGTTGTGTTAAGTCAAGTGATTAACTTTTCTAATCGAGACCCAAAAACAAGTGTCAGAATATTTAAGAACTTAAGTCTTATGGGTTTAGAGTGTATTTGCTACAAGTTGACATGGTTTTATTCAAGGGTCGACTCATTTTGAAAATTTAGTTCATTATGGTCAGAAGATGTAGGTGTAGGTCGACTCATTAAACAATCAAGTTGACTCATTTAAAAGTATAGGTGGACTTATTGTCATGTAGGGTTGACCTAAGTGTTTTGTAAGTGAGTTTAGGTCGACCTAGGTCTATCTTTGGGTTGACCTATGTACTTTGTAAACTAGCCTACATAGGTTCAGGTCAACCTAGATAAATGCTTGGGTCAACCTGTGCACTGATTTTTTATGAATTCTTATGTTCTTGGGTTGACATGTTAGTTTTTAGGTCGGCTTATGAGATTAGGTCGACCAATTTACCTTTTTGTGTCGACCAATGGGAAAGGGTCATTCAACTTGTCATGAGCAGGTCAACATTTTAAAACAAATTGATAAACATGGGATGGTTCTCGGTAGACATGGCTCTCAGTAGACACAGGTTCTCGGTAGACATGGCTCTCAGTAAACACAGGCTCTCGATAGATACGGACTCTCGATCGACATAAGCTAACATATTTTTGGGCAAGTTGACATGAAGTGATTCAAAATATGTTTTAGGTTGACATGCTGGTTTAATAAGTTGACATGTTCATTCAATGTTTCAAAACATGCTTTTTGTAAGTTATTTCCTTAATAATGATCATTTAAGTAAATATCTTGTTTCTACATTTACTTAAAATATTATACACAAATAAGAAAATACCCCTTATTTGGATTCAATAAAAATTATTTTAAAGTCTAATTCCCTAAGGGTAAAAAGTCAACTTTCCCTTCAAAAAATAAAATTCCATTTTTGATTTTTTTTTATTCAATTTGGATGACTTTTGTTTATAGGGTTAACAACTTAAAAAAAAATTCCAAAAAAATATATTTTAATTTAATTGATTTATAAGGAACAAATACCGCCATTTTTAATTCTCATTTTTTTTGATATTTTAAATGTCCATATTTTCGAGTACTTAGTTTGCGGCAATTGGTCAACCTTGGGTTTTCAATATTTGAAGTATCTCATTTCCTATCCATTTTACTTGATTGAGTAGCACCGTTGTCCCACTATTAGTAATAAATTATTTCTCCTTACTATGAAATTGTTTACCTGTTTTTCAATTTTCTAAATCAGTAAACTTTGCGTCAACTAACTTATGGGATCTTAGACTATCCAAACTCCAAAATCAATTCAATCATTGTTTTGTTTATTATCAAAACCTATAAATATGTCAACAATATGGTATTTATTAATCTAAAAAAAATATATGATAGGGTTCTAAAAGACATAATGTAATAAACATTGATGAAAAAGGGGATTTCCTTAAAATACAATGATCTCATCAAAAATATATATGAGAGAGTTGCTACCAATATAAGAATCTACATGGGGTTTAAGTGATAACTTTCTAATTGACATTGGGTTTCACTAGGATTTGACATTGAGTCTCATCTTTTTTTGTAACAGTGATAGATGAAATACCGAAAAGAATCCAAAATTAAGTGAAATAGTGTATGTTTTTTTGTAGATGTTATAGTGCAGGTCGATAAAATTAGAGAGTGTATTAGTGTTAAATTAGAATTATGGAGAGACATACCAAAATTTAGAAGATTTGCATTAAGTTGATCAAAAATTGAATATATGAAATGTTTATTTGGTGGTAGTCATCAGAATAATGAAAATACAATTAAATTAAAAAGACAAGACGCATCAAAAGTAAACGTTTTAGATATTTTAAATCCATCATTCGAAATGATAACAGCAAATATGGGAATATGAATTATAGGATCCAAGCGAGTTGGATGAAATGGAAAAATGTATTCAAAGTTTTTTACGGTAGTATGATACCATTACAGTTGTAGGAAAAGATTTATAGAATGGCATAAGATCTATATCATTATATGGCGCTGGGTGTTGGGTAATTAAATAACAACACGAGCATAAAATGATTGCAATTAAAATGAAAATATTCAGATGAATGTGTGATATAATTAAAAAAGATAGTATTAAAAATGAAGAAGTACAACTAAATTGAGAGTAAATTCAATTGTAAATAAGATAAGAAAATATCACCAAAAGTGATTTAGACATATGCAATGAATAACCAAAAATGAAATATTTAAAAGGAGCGAGACATTAAATGTAGTATGATTATGATTATTATTATTATTATTATTATTTCTCTCTTCTATATTGATCTCTTAAATGATCGATCCAAAAATTTGGATTAACATTGGAATAGCAAAAACAAAAAGAAAATAACAAGACCAAACAAAACTTTCACATGAGAATTACAAAATTAGATAATTTTATCCCTTTGTAAAATCCTACACTTTACTTTCTTTGGGGGGAGTGGGACAAGAGAGAGAGAGGATTCAAATTGCAAGAACAATTGTTAAAATTTGTAGTTTAGATACAATATGATCTGGGTCTAAAATTTAATCTCTCAACATGCACTTTTTTCAGGTTGTGTTCAAATTGATCATCTAGATGGTTGAGGAAACCAAGTTTACAGTTCTTATATGCTTTGAAACTTGTTATTGATGAAGTCAGCATGATTGGCACTAGAGCCATCAATACGGGTCGAGCATGAAAAGATGGCCCATCCAATTTGTAGATAAGGGATGGGATGATCCCTGAAATCAATGCCCTTATAATATAATATGGGTGGGCCGGTTTCAAAGATCTCGTGGGCCGGGACAAGCCTATCCCATTGGGCCTAGAAAAAGGGGGTATAGGGCTTTGGGGTCAATCGTACAAAACGTATTTCACTGTGTAGTTCTCTCTTCTCCCTCTCTTCTTCCCTCCTCTCTGCTCTAGTACTTGATCGAAGATATTCGTGGTAACAATCTCTCCTCGAATGGATGACAGCAATCAAATCTTTCCTTCTCTTTCTATACTTCCATAACGTGATCGGAGATAGTCACAGATATAGTCAAACGTCAAGGAGATTGAACCTTGAAGATGATTAATCATGAGATAAGCTTTCTCTCTATCTCTCTTCCCCGATAGACATGTCGCCATACTAACTAGTTATCTGATGTTTATTTTAATTGGACTTTTTGCACAAATCTACATAGCTTTTTGCTTTGTTAAGGAATATGACCCAAGCTAATCAAGGTGAGAGCATCTAATGCTACCTATGTTAGAATTTTTGAATTCAATGCCAAGTGAATCCAATTAAATAAGAAAAACATAACTAAAAGAGATTAAATATGGTATGTCACGCCTCAAATCCAACCCTCGCCGGGGCTTCATCGGCGACGGACCACCTGGTTCTCACCTGGGCTAGTCACTTATTAAAATAGTTGATCTTTTATTTATTTAAATCTCTATATTTTACAAAAGTTTTCTATACATGATAAAACAGCAGAGTTTCTATACTAGAGAGGTTATCAGTAACCAAGCTGTCTCTATCCATCTATCTAATCCTCCTTGACCTTTGTTCCTGCAGGATCTAAAAGTAATTTTTGGTGTGAGCTCGATTGTCCAGTGAGATCCGTGTGTGCATGTGTGGAAAACTTTTATTGTCAAATCGTACAATAAAATTTTCATATTAAAATCTTGTGAAAACTTTCAATTCAGCAATAACATGTACAAAACAATAATAACTGTAACACATAACAATTTAGACAGTTCAATTTCATCTTATCTCTCCATTGTAAGGATAGTCTTCTTATTCCTCCCACAAGTTCCATTTCTGAAAAGGCTTATCACTCTCTCCTGTATTAAGTGGACAAACCTCCTATCCACATTAATGGGGTTCTACCAGTATTCATTTTGACATTCGACAAAGTCTTTACTTGCTCGAACTATCGTCACATATACCGACTTTATATAACAATCACAAACACATACATTGATGTAACAGTAGGAAATCATTGCAATTGTAGTAAATCATGATTGCAGTAAAAAATCATGATAGCAGTAGAAAATCACAGTAGTTATACATAAAAATATATGAATACAAAGAACACTCACCTCAAAGAGCTAACTAAGATCTTTAACTAGTTTACTTTTTCCCTTTTACTCTTTTCTCTCTTCTTTCCTTTCTTTCTCTTCTTTTCTCTTTCTATCTCTTTCTATCTCTTTCTTTCTTCCTTTTTCTTTCTTGTTCTCTCCTTCCCTCTTTCCTCAGGGTTTGCTTGTGATTTGGAATAGGAAGGGGAGAGGGGTATTTATAGGTATTGGAAAATGATGAATCATCATCTCTTTTCATGGATTGTGGACATGTATAAGATATGTGTCAAGTGGATAAATGAGATAAAATACAAATTGACAACTTAAATGACACTTGTCTGGACATGTGTCAAATGGTGAAATGAGAAAATATGCACTTGACAGGTGTCCGAATATGTGTCATGTGAATAGAAGATGTCAAATGCAAATTGACTACTTCAAGTGACATATATTCATCACATTTATGGAATTGACATATGTCCGAATATGTGTCATGTGGATAGAGGATAACAAATGCAAATGACTACTTCAAGTGACACATATTCATCACATTTATGGAATTGACATATGTCTGAATATGTGTCATGTGGATAGAGGAGGTAAAATGCAAATTGACTACTTAAAATGACATATGTCAAGTGGATGGAGAAAGTAAAATACAAATTGACAACCTAAAGTAACACTTGTCTAGACATGTGTCAAATGGATAAAGAAGGATGAAAGCAAATTGACTACTTAAAATGACACAAATTCATCACAAGGTCGGCGGAAGCTTATCCATTGGTGTATGGTTGGTTGTTGGTCGGTGCATGCTTTTGTGATGTGTCTAGATTTTAGGTATTCAGCACTGGTTAATTGTTTTAAGTACTTATTTCCTTCTAATATCATTTAAATGAATGTATTTATGTTATTTTAGAATTATACGTAAACAAAAAAATATCTACAATTTGGAAGCTTTCTATAGAAGCCTTATAAAACTTTTGAGGGAAGCTTGTCATACGAAATTTCCAATGAAGCATCGAGAAACATATGAAAGAAGCCTCAAGAAGCTTATGAGAAAAGTATCGAGAAGCTTACAAGTGAAACTTAGTGTGTATCCCGAGATAAAGTTTATAGATGAAGCTTTAGGGGTGGTTTTTTAGAAAAGTCTCAAATAGCTTCCAAGAGAAGCTTCAAAAGGCTTCTGAGAGAAGCTTCAAGGATGGCTTCTGAGAGAATCTTCAAATAGCTTCTAAGAAAAGCTTTATTAAGCTTATTTCTTACAAGTAAATTTTGGGTATGTGACATAGTACAAAATGAAAGTCTTTTGAATTGGGAATGCATGTGATTGGAATTTTGCGGTCCATACAAATCTTGACCATATTCTCATATTTTTCCATTTTGGGTTGGTTTAAATTCTTCTCTAATGTATCTAGCATTAATTTCCGATAACAATTGAGAGGTTTGAATGTTGAGTGATAGTCCATAACTATAACAACCCCTTCTTGAAGCAGAGGATCCCTAAATTCAAAATTCAAGAATGTACACTATTTATTGAGTCAATTTGAGAGTTTAAAAAAGATTCTATATATCCAAGAATCATTTTGATGTTTTTACAGTTGTTAGAGGTGAAAAACAAGAGCATGGCCAAGGGTAATCTTCTTTTCGCTTTCACTTTATTTTGTCTCAATTTTTGTTTTAGAAGAATGCATTAAGACTATCATGCATTCTAACATATGGTATCAGAGCCAATTTTTACTTTCTTAAGAATTTTTGACAAATATTAAAAATTTTTCTTTTCGGATTTTTCCCAAATTTCACCAAAATAATCATTTTTTTCAAACAATGGATATTAGAAATGGATTTGGCATGAAGTTTCACACAATTGGTGTTTTCAAAACTCAATTTTGGTCGCTTTTGGAGTTTTCGGTGAGTCTCTGGCATGGGAAGCCCAAGGCGTCAGGTCAAGACCTTTAGGGGTCTTTACGGATGAAAAAGTTCTAGAATTAAGTATGAATGGAAATTGTTCATTCTAACAACACACGTGGAAAATGTATAACGACTCCAAAAATTCAGATTTACTCCTTTTCGGTACTTGGGCTTGGTACTTAGTTGTTGGGCTAGGTACAATATTGCAGGTACATTTAATGAGTTGAGAAATAATTTTAAAAAAAAATCCCCATGAACTTTAAAAAATGTGGTTTTATCCATAACCTTTCACTAATTTCACAATTTCCCAAAATGTTTTAATTGTGGCAATCTGACTCCTGTAACATTTTTCAAAAGGTTCGATAAACTTTAAAAGCTTTCATATTGGTCCTTTGGATTAAAAAAAATGAATTTTTTATGCATAAGTTTTTTTTTTTTGGTAATTTTTACATAAAGACAAATACAAAATTAGTAAAATACTTTTATTAATGCATGAAAATTTTTTGGAATAAATTTTTGTATATAAGGGCAAGAACAAAATTGACAAGATGCATAAAATATAATTATTTTAAAATTAAATTTCATACATTTTATATGGTACAAGCATATCACAAAATATTTAAGTGGTCAATATAATTTTTAATTAATTAGGATATAACCATAGCAACCATAATTATAATATTAATTATATTTTAGGATATAAATGATCACATTAAAACGGGATATTGGCCATAATAGTTATTTTTGTATAATAAATCTCAAACCACAAGAATTTTTATTACATGAAAATAATAAAATTAACGATAGCACTACAAGATAGCTATTTTTATATGGTAATCTGTTTGATATTAAATTTTCTTTTCTATGAAATACTATGAGTGCAGTTGATCTAGTGCATATCTAAGAAGGTTCTATCAAAAAGACAAGGATAAATTTAAAACTGAATAGTTTTTAAGTGGTCCCATGTAATCCACCACTTACCCTAGAACCTACCTCATGCATTAGTGGGATCATCTTATAAGAGCTAGTAGAAAAGGATAAAGTGATCAGAGACAAATTAACTATACGGTAATTTCCTAATTAGCCTATAGACATTCGGAAATGAGTTAGTTTAGGAATTTTATCACAAGGTTAAATAAATATAATTGAATTATAAATTTAGCCTGTATGCAGTTTCGATGTCATAGATTTATGCATAATATATTTGTATTCGTAAACATATTTAAAAAGACACATATTAAGTTGGTAAAATGTTTTATTTATTTTGCAGTATCCAAATCATAGATCTCAACTCTGACTTTCAAGAATTGAATGGGGGAACTATAAGTAGTGGAGGGAAATAGTTCTTCTCCATTTGGATTATTTAGACATTACTATGCTATACGGAAGGATGAACCACTTTCGATGACCGATACTAACTCTGTAGACGAAAAGACACTTTATGAAAAGTGGGAGTAATCTAATCTCCAAAAAACCATTTTCAAAAAGAACAAAATTTCAACCCGTATCTGTAGCTTAGTCAATTAGTATACCAATATCTATGCTCTTCTTAAAACTACAGATGAACAATCCCGAGCATCGGAGAAGTTTTGATTAGCACCCTCGTCATGCAGTTCTCAGCCCTAAGGTTCACTACTGTCCAAGGTGTGCATGAGCACATCATGCGGATGCGGGACATTGTGACTCAATTAAAGAACTTGGAGGTTGAAATGTTCGAGTCTTTCCTTATACACTTTATTTCAACATTCTCTCATAACCCTATAGTCCTTTTAAAATCTCCTACAACACACATAAAGAGAAATACTCTATCAATGAATTGATGACCATATGTATACATGAGTAGGGTAGGTTGCTTATGAAAATGGCATTATTTTTACATACAAATGTCGTTGGAAAATGTCGCGCCCCAACCCTCGAGTCAAGCACGCAATAATCGTTGCATTATCTCAGTATACGGACAAATCTACCCATATACCGGGACAACGCAAGGCATTCCACCTATTCAAACCTGTTTTCAAAACCATTTAAAATCTACAAAGAACCAACCCGGTCCATCCAATCTCAATAGCATGCATGAGGCCAATTCGATCATTCCAAATTCCAATGCATGCTTTAAACCAATACAGTCAACAATTAATTTTAAAAATATTTTCAAAATTCACAATAAAAGTACAAATATCTCATATAAACAAAAATAAGTTCGCAAAAATAAATTTAACATCATTTATAAGATTCCAAATGGTCTAAGAGTAGATTCCACCAATACTTTCCCAAAAAAAATAATAATAAAGCAAGTATCAATCGAATCGAAACCAAATAAAAGTACAAAATTCTCCTTGTATGGTTTTTACTACCTTAATCCCAAAAATAGAAGTTACACCAACAATACCTATCAATGATAAGCAAAAACACTTCTCCAATCATTCCAAATGAAGTCTTCCGTCAAAATTTTGTCTGAAAATATGAAAGAGATGAGTGAGTACTATAAATACTCAGTTAGTGGTGTGCAATGGCATAATTGTGCAATAAGTGAGGGGTGAGTATAGGGAAGTCAAAAACACATACGTCATAAATAACTCATTTCATAAGAAATAGGTTAAGCAAATTAGAATAATTTCAAATAAACACATGCATCCACAGACTTTAGACTTTCCAAAAATCACGGGATTTCTCTAAAGAAAACACTTCCACCAAGGTTTGGCCTAACCCAAGTAGAAGCCCGCCAAGGGGTTTGTAATCCACTTATTTCAAAATACTATATCCCCCTACTTGGCGTTGACTCTACCTTACCGGGGTGCATCGAGATATAGCACAACTTCGGCAAAGGGAGCCACGTTTGCCTCCCCGCTTATCCAACCCCATCCACATTCTGTGTTCCATGTTTCAACAAACAATTCTTAAAATCATACAAAAGTATTCATGAATCAAATAACCAACATATGACACACATTCATTTATAAATACAATTGATGCATATGTGATTCAAATTTTCATTTCAGATATCACACAATCACAAAAATTTATATAAAAGATATAAAATCATTCAAAATCATTTATTAAAGAATTTAAAATAATTTGCTCATTTAAAAACACAACGAGCCATCCACTCATCTCTTGGAAAGGTAATCACTCACAATTTCAAGCCAAATTAAATCTAACCTCTCCTTTTTCGAATTTTTTAACCTAGGACATTGAGTACCAAATAAATCAATAAATTATGAATCAACATTTGGCTAATTTGTTTTTCCTCAATGTTCCAAAATTTTAATTTCTAATAAATTTTTAGCAAAAGATATCTTAGAAAAGGGCTATATTTTGAACTACAATCCTTGGATTGCAATAATTCCAATTTTTACTTAAAAATTAAATATAAAACTATGACTTTTATGTTCATGACTCAAGTTAGTTCTAATCACTACACATCTCGAATTTAAGTGATTTTTGTCTCAAATTAAAGATAAAATATAGATTTATAACTTTTATGTTAAAAAGTTAGCCTAACTTTGCCTCAAAGACAGCTCAAATCTACAAAAAAAATCACGTTCAGAACAGGATAGGAAGCAGGGGATTCTACAAAACTTGTTATCTTAAAAAATTCAACAAAAATTCAATTCTCAACGAAACACCTATGCAATATGTCATTTAAAGCTCTAGGAGTCTAGTTTCATGAGAACAAAGCCACATTTGAATTGCCTATATGCAAAAGGAGTTATGATGGTAAGATAACAGCATGCACAAGTCGTCCCCTTTGCAGAAAAATCAAAGTTTCAATTAGACTTCACTTTTCTCCATTATTCTAAGTTCAAATCATCTATCAATGCTTTACTTATATAATTATATAATTTTCATTCATTCCAAACCCTAAACCCAATATTTTATAACCCTAGTCTAGGTTTCCCAAATTTAATTGCATCAATTTCAACAAAATCTTCAAATTTATGGAACAAGAAAGTAAACCCAAGTTAATATGGAAAAATTACCTAAATTTTCGTCATCAATTTCACCTCCAAACCAAGCCACCACCATACCCTAACCATCATGCTTCTTGGGGGAAAGAGAGAGAGATAGTGTTCTTGTGCACTTCAAGAAATTGATCTAGAATATAAAGCATGTAAATGCATCCTTACATAGTAAGGAACAGTAGGTATTCATTAATTTTTAGGAAGGGTTAAAGATTCTAATTTATTACCTCTCATGAATATGAAGATCCTATGCTGGAAATTTTATAGAAAACTGTGATTTTGGTGCCTTTTGTGCTTCCTTTGCTCCTTGATTTGCTTGGATTTTGGAGTGAACTCAAGGCTTGACGTTGGACTGGTGTGGGAGCAAGACAGAAGAGTGTAATTTATTACCTCTCATGAACTCAAGGCTTGGATTTTGGAGTGAACTCAAAGCTCATGTGTAATTCGATTTTGGGAGAAGACAGAAGAGTGTTTTATGTTATTAAACAAATTTTTGCTCACTTATTTCAAAAATGCCCCTAACTTGAAGTGTTTGACTTGGATTTTTTGGTAATTTGACTCAATTAAAGTGAGATTAAATGGATTTCCTTTGGATAAATGGGTACACATGGGTCTTGGGTCAGTTGGATGAAAAATTAGGCATTTTTTTTAAGCATTATAATACTTAATCCCCTAAAAAGAAATTTCGTTCTCGAAATTTAAAAGAAAATTATACATAAAAGAGGTGGGGGTATTGTTTCTACATAGTACCCTCGGGTTCCCAAGTCTCTTCCTCTATTTGGTTACTTCTCTATAATACCCTGACCATAGGGATTTGTTTACTTCTTAATTGTTTGGTCTATGATCAATGATCTTTATTGGTCGTACCTTGAAACTCAAATTTTCATTAAACTATACTAAAGGAGCTTCCAATACATATGAAGGATTCGCTAAGTGCTTTTTCCACATTGAGATGTGAAAAGTATCGTGGATCCTCTACAATTCCGGCAGCAAGTCTAACCGGTTTGCCACTTGTCCAATCCTTTCAAGGATTTTGAAGTAACCGATGTATTGAGGGTTTAACTTTCCTTATTTCTAAAATCGAATTATTCCCTTTCAATGAGAGACCTTCAAAAACACCTTATCTCCTACTTCGAATTCCAAAGGTCTTCTCCTCTCGTTTGTCGATCTTGAGCCACCTTTATCCTTTCATGAATCAGCTTCACCTTTTCTTTAGTGGCCTCGATCAATTTTATACTTTCAATTTTTCTCTCTCCAACCTCGTCCCAACATAATGGAATCCAGCACTTCCTTTCGTAAAGAGCTTCATAAGGAGGCATCCCTATGTTAACTTGATAGCTGTTATTATAGGCGAATTCAACCAAAGAAAGGTGTCAGTCCTAACTTCCCTGGAAATCCAAGACACACACCCTCAACATGTCCTCTAAAGTCTGAATTGTACGCTCCGATTGTCCATTGGTCTGAGGATGGAAAGTAGTACTAAATTTCAGCTTAGTCTGTAAGGACTCTTGTAGTTTAGGCTAAAATGTAGAAATAAATCGAGAATCTCAGTCTTATACAATGGATACCGAAACACCGTGAAGTCTCACGATCTTGTCAATAAATAACTTAGCCAATCTTTCCAAAGAATAGGTGTTCTGAATTAGCAAAAAATGAGCCAACTTGGTGAGATGGTCCACAATCACCCGAATAGCATCGTGACATCTTGAAATATGTGGCAAGCCCATAATGAAATCCATAGTAATATGTTCCCACATCTATTTGAGAATCGACAGTGGTTGGAGGACACTGACTGGCCTCTAGTGTTCAACTTTGACTTGTTGGCACACTATACATCTAGCAACAAACTCAGCTATCTCTTTATTCAATCTGGCTACCAATATGATTCCTTGATAGTTCGGTATATCTTAGTACTCCCCAGATGTATAGCATAAGCCAAGAAATGAACCTTTTTAAGTATGGCCTTTCGGACATCCTCATCCTTCGGGATACATATGCGTTTCCCATAAGTTACAAGTTCATCTTCCCGAATCTAAAACTCACCACATTTCCCTTTTAAAACCTTCTTCACTATGCCCTTCAGTTCCTAATCGGTCGCTTGAAACTCCCGAATGCGGTCTATCAAAATAAGCCTCACCATAAACTTGGCTAATAAAGCACCTTGATCACCTTAGCAAATATGGCATGAAGTCCAACCAAATAAGAGAGATAGGAACTCTCTTGATTTGCCAAAATTGAAGACTTGCGACTTAAAGAATCTACAACAATATTCGCCTTCACAGGGTGATAATTAATTACCAAATCATAATTTTTAATTAGTTCCAACCACCTCTGCTGCCTCAAGTTTAACTCCTTTTGAGTGAGCAAGTATTTTAGACTTTTGTGATCGATAAAGATTTTGCATGTAACCCTATAAAAATAATGCCATAAAATCTTTAAAGCAAAGACAATGGCAGCTTGCTCCAAATCATAAGTAGGGTAATTCACTTCATGTTTCTTTAATTAATGAGAGACATAAGCAATTACCCTATCGTTTTGCTTCAACACACACCCTAGTCTTTACTTGCTAGCATCACTATATACCACAAAATCACCACCGTTGCTAGTAGGAAGAGCAAGGATAGGGGCGGAGGTCATTCTTCGCTTAAACTCTTGAAAACTACCATTACACATTTCATCCCATTCAAACTTGACTCTCTTTCGAGTCAAATTAGTCATTGGAACTGCTATTTTCGAGAATTCTTCTACGAATTTTCGATAATACCCTGTTAATCCGAGGAAACTTCTCACCTTAGTGACATTCTTAGGCTGCTCCCACTTCAGAATGGTTTCTATCTTCTTTGGATCTATAAAAATCCCATCTTTGAAAACCACATGTCCCAAAAACCCAATCTCTCTTAGCCAAAACTCGTATTTGGAGAACTTGGCATACAACTCCTTCTCCCTAAGAGTTTGCAATATGGTTCAGAGATGTTTGGAATCTTCTTCATCACTCTTGGAATATACCAAGATGTCATCGATGAAAACTATGACAAATTTATTGAGATAAGGATGAAACACTCGATTCGTAAGATCCATGAAGACTGCAAGAGGATTCATCAACCCAAAGGGCATTACCAGAAATTCATAGTATCTATACCGCATCCTAAATGCAGTCTTATATACATCATCACCCTTGATTCTCAATTGATGATAACCCAATCTCAAATCTATCTTTGAGAACATACTAGCCCCTTGAAGTTGATCAAAAAGATCATCAATCCTCGGGAGAGGATACTTGTTCTTGATTGTTGTCTTATTGAGTTGTCAATAATCAATACATAACCAAAGGGTTCCGTCCTTCTTCTTCACAAACAGAACCAGAGCACCCCAAGGCAAAGTACTCGGCCTGATGAACCCTTTGTCCAATAACTCTTGGAGCTGAACCTTTAACTCTTTTAACTCTGCGGGTGCCATTCGATAGGAAGGAATTGAGATTGGAGCAGGTCGGGAATTAAATCAATAGAGAAGTCAACATCTAGATTAGAACTTCCTACCGTGATGTCAATAATGTGAGCTAAATAAGCTTTGCATCCTTTATACACTAATCTCCGTGCTTCAAGTGCTAAAATTACACAGCTCGGCAAGACTCACCGCTTACCATAGAACACTAGCGGAGGACTTTCCGGTCTACGGAATTCCACTTCCTTAGTGAAACAGTTTACTGAAACTCTATGAAGGCAGAGCCAATCCATACCTAGCATGACATCAAAATCTTTCATCTCCAACGGAATCAAGTCCGCTTCGAGAGTTATCTTACGGACCTTTACTTCACAATTCTTATATACCGAATCCTTAATTAGCTATTCTCTCAAAGGGGTATAACCAACAATTCTTCAACAAGTGGAGTTAAAGGTCTATCAGAATGCCTAACAAATTCCGTACTCACAAATGAAATATTACACCTCGTATCTATTAGTACACAAGCATCTACCCCAAAGATTTTCATCGTACTGATCAATATAGACCATAAACAAAATTATTAGTCAACTCACAAATTTATCATTCGTATATAGCCCTCTATGATATTCCGTTGAATTACATAATCATGATCAATTCATATATCTACCTATTATAGAAATTCACCCTCTAACATAATTATAATATCATACGAATGATCATAAACAAAATCATATCATTGACATTCGTCAAATCATAATAATAACCATCTATATCATATTTTAAATTAGCTAGTTCAAGTTCCAAAGTGGTTTACCTATAACCACATCCGGATTGGCTTGGGTTTCTTCATTGGTCATAGCATAGATTCTTGCCTGAGATCTAAACTAGGGACGTTGAGCGAGGGTGGCTACGGTATTGCTTCCTGTGCCCGTCTTAGGAGTAACACTGGTAGAAGGTGTCGTAGTAATAGCCTGGTCTTTTTTGGAACCACTAGGAGGTCCTCAAAATTGATGACTTCCTTGCCCTTCTACATTCAACTCCAAGCAAGCATATCGGAGGATACCCTCCTTCCCGCAATGATAACATCTTTTAGGTCCCCTACACGGACCCAAATGGCATCCCTTGGAATTTGGGAAAAATTCTCCTCTACCACCTCTTTGTCTTACTCCCATACCAACAGTTCAGCTGGGAGCATCTATCTTGAAAGCTAATTGGATTTGGGGAGAGCTAACAATTCTGAAACGGATCCACCACTATAAGAGCCCGTATTTCTATTTTTCTTAGAACTTTGTCCTGGAATGAAACAACTCGACCTCTTTCTCTTCCCATGGTGTTCTCTAACTTTGCTTTTCTCTATCACCATTTTCTCGGCCCTTCAAGCCTAGTCTAGGACATCTTGGAATGTATGCCATTTAATGATAGACATTTTCTCTCTTATGCTCAAATTCAATCCTGATTCAAATTTTGCACATAGAGACTTTTTGGAATTTATAAACTCTGGAACATAAGTGGCAAGTTCCCTCAGTTTGCCTCATATTCAGACACTGTCTTGTTTCCTTGAGCAAGCTTGAAGAATTCCTCTCTCTTTTGGTCCCTATAAAACCGTGTATAATGTTACTCCTCAAAAGCTCTGAGGAACTCTCTCCATGTTGGTGGTAAAGTCGCTCTAGCCTTCACATTTTCCCACCACGTCCTAGCACCCTTATCCAATAAGTTCACTGCCATCCACAATTTTGTCTCATCATCTAGCCTCATGTCGGTGACAGTCTCTTGAATTCGGTCAATCCACTCCTTGGTCACGGAAGCATCACACGTGTCGGAGAATGTCTCACATCCAAGTTGTCTTGTCTCTTTGATTAGTTTTGACAACTCAATTGTAGGACAATCGATTGATGCAACAACCGGAGGAGTAGGTGCTATGGGAACACTAGGTGCAACTGCCAACATAGGAGCAAAAACTGGCAGAGGAGCTGAAATTGGATTCGAAGTTTGGTACTTGCTCCATAAATACTCCACCACTCCATCACTTGCTAGAGGGTGGCTATGGGAAGAGCAAGAATCTCGATTGAAGGGGCTGGGTGTGTAGACACTGACGAAGGTAGAGCATGTGAGGATGACTCATCATCATGCTCTTGAAGAGGAATTTTGCTCACATTCCTCGTCCTTCTACGTGGAGTTATGATTATCTACAAAAGAAAAGTGATGTTTAGCACACAGGGTTAAGTGAGAAACTAATTACTTAACCCCTGAAAAATGATGCTCCTAGTTCCCTAAGAATCCATGGAAGACTTTTGTACATCTTTCGAAAAATCCCTTCTTTTTTTTTTAAGATCTGTATTTCAGTAGAAAAGCGTTCTTAATACTTTTGAAAAACCATAGGGGACATTTGGAGACATTTCAAAATTTCAAACATTTTAAAAATCGACCTGGACTCTGATACCAATAAAGTTATCACATCTCAACCCTTGAGTCAAGCATGCAACAACCGCCGCATTATCCTGGCATATGGGCAGAATCTCCCCATATACGAGACAACGCAAGGTATTCCACTTGTTCAAACCTGTTTTTAAAACTATTTAAAATCATACAAAGGACCAACCCGGTCCATCCAATCTTAATAGCATGCACGAGGCCAACCCAGCTATTCCAAATTCCAATGCATGTTGTTAACCAATACAGTCAATAATTAATTTTCAAAAATATTTTCAAAATTCATAATAAAAGTACAAATGTCCCACGTAAACAAAAATAAGTTCGCGAAAGTAAATTTAACATCATTTACAATGTTCCAAATGGTTTAAGAGTGGATTCCACCAATACTTATCCACAAAAAAAAAAAGAAAATAAAGCAAGTATCAATCGAATCCGAACCAAATAAAAGTACAAAATTCTTTTTCCATGGATTTTACTACCTTAATCCAAAAAATAGAAGCTATATAATCAATACCTATCAAAGATCAGTAAAAACATTTCTCCAATCATTCCAAACGAAGTCTCCCGTCTAAAATTCCTCTGAAAAATATGAAAGAGAGGAGTGAGTACTATAAATATTCAGTGAGTAGAGTGCAATGGCATAATTATGCAATAAGTGAGGGGTGAGTGTGAGGAAGTTAAAAACACATACGTCATAAACAACTCATTTCATAAGAAATAAGATCAGCAAGTAAGAATAATTTCAAATAAACATGCATCCACAAACTTTAGATTTTCTGAAAATTACGAGGTTTCTCTAAAAAAAACACTTCCGCCCAGGGTTTGGCCTAACCCAGGTAGAAGATTATCAAGGGGTTTGCAATCCACTTATTTCGAAATACTATATCCCCATACCTTGGCATTGACTTGTACCTCAACGGGGTGCAACAAGATATAGCACGACTTCAGCAAAGGGAGCCACGTCTGCTACCCCCACTCATCTAACCCCAACCACATTACCCCTTCGGGTCGCTCCGTGGAGGGAATGACTACAGTCATTTATCTCATGCACTATCCTTTAACAAATATTCAAATCACATTTTGTGTGCCATGTTTCAACAAACAATTCTCAAAATCATACCAAAGCATTTATGAATCAAATATCCAACAACATATGATACATATTCATTTATAAATACTATGGATGCATATGCGATGCAAATCTTCATTTCAAATATCCCATAATCATAAAAATTTATATAAAAGATATAAAATTATTCAAAATCATTTATTAAAGAATTTAAAACAATTTTCTCATTTAAAAACACAACGAACCATCCACTCATCTCTTGGAAGGATAATCACTCCCAATTTCAAACCAAATTAAATCTAACCTCTCCTTTTCAAATGCTTTAACCTAAGATATTGAGTACCAAGTAAATCAATAAATTATGAATCAACAGTTGGCTAATTTGTTTTTATTCAATATTCCAAAATTTTAATTTCCAATAAATTCTTAACATAACATGTCCTAGAAAAGGGCTATATTTTGAACTACAATACTTGGATTGCAGTAATTCTAATTTTTACTTAAATATTAAATATAAAATTATGACTTTTATGTTTATGACTCAAGTCAATTCTAATCACACAAAAATATCTAAGTCTATGAATATGATAGTCCTAAATTCACGATCACCTTTGCACAGTCACCTAAGAATCGCCATAACATTCCCTACACACCTCAGATTTAAGTGATTCTTATCTCAAATTAAAGATAAAACATAGATCTATAATTTTATTTTAGACATTAGCCTAACTCTACCTCAAAGACAGCTCAAATCCATAACAAAGATCACATTTAGAACAGGACAAGAAGCAAGGGATTTTGCAGAACATGTTATCTTGAAAAATTCACCAAAAATTCAATTCTCAGCGAAACACCTACTGCATATGTCATTTTAAAGCTCTGGGAGTCTAGTTTTATGTGAAGAAAGCCACATCTGAATTGCCTATATGCAGAAGGAGTTATGAGGGTAAGATCATAGCATGCACAAGTCATCTCCTTTGCCAAAAAATCAAGGTTTCAATTAGATTTCACTTTCCTCCATTATTCTAAGTTCAAATCATCTATCAATGCTTTACTTATATAATTACACAATTTGCATTCATTCCAAATCCTAAACCCAATATTTTATTACCCTAGGTTTAGGATTCCCAAATTTATTTGCATCAATTTCAACAAAATCTTCAAATTCATAGAACAATAAAGTAAACCCAAGTTAAGATAGGAAAATTACCTAAATTTTCATCATCAATTTCACCTCCAAGCCATGCCACCGCCATACCCTAACCATCGTGCTTCTTGGGGGAAAGAGAAAGAGATATTGTTCTTGTGCTCTTCAAGAAATTGATCTAGAATATAAAGCATGTAAATGCATCCTTACATAGTAGGGAACATTAGGCATTCATTAATTTTTAGGAAGGATTAAAGATTCTAATTCATTACCTCTCAGAACCTATGTTGGAAATTTTGCAGAAAACTATGATTTTGGTGCCTTTTGTGATTTCTTTTCTTCTTGATTTGCTTGGATTTCGAAGTGAACTCAAGGCTTGACATTGGACTGATGTGAGAGAAAGTTTGGAGTGAGGCAGAGAGACAAACAGAAGGGTTTCATGTGTGATTCGATTTTGGGAGAAGACAAGAGAGTATTTCATGCTATTAAACAAATGTTTGCTCACTTATTTCAAAAATGCCCCTAACTTGAAGTGTTTGACTTGGATTTTTTTTGGTAATTTGACTCAATTAAAGTGAGATTGCTTGGATTTCCTTTGGATAAATGTGTACAAATGGGTCTTTGGTCGGTTGGATGAAAAATTAGGCATTTTTTTAAGGCATTACAGAAAGAGTTTTTTATATACCTAAATTTTCTAGAAGATTAATTTTCATTTCAAAACATGGACAAAATGTGGATATTATTTCTATCTTGATAATAAAATGACATTATTTTTACATACAAATGTCGTTGGGTTTGGTCCATTGTTGGATGGACTTTACAATATTTATTTGCAAGATAACATCTGTTTAAACAAAATACATATAGGAACTAAAAGAGATATTATTAAGGAAAACTCTTCTATATTATGCCACAAGAGATTGAGACATATCTCCATAAAGAGATTGGAAATGTTGGTAAAGAATGGTGTACTTAATACCTTTAATTTTAGTGACTATGAGACTTATATAGACTACATTAAGGGTAAGCAGATCAATAAGTGTCGAAGGGTGCCAAGAGGAGCTCAAATTTACTTGAAATCATACATACGAACATTTATACTTGAGCTATAAACTCGATAGACTTGTGTAGTTCTCCTAACCAAAATGTGGTAACCAAAGGAAGAAACAGGACCTTACTGATATGATTAGGAGCATGATGACTATCTCCAAAATGCCTAAGTTCTTATGAATTCAGACCCTTAAAAAGACAGTATACATATTAAACAGGATTCTAATAAGACTGTTACCAAAACTCCAATTGGGTTGTTCAAGGGTTGGAAACCTAGTTTGTAATATGTATGCACTTAGGGGTATCCTGTCAAAATAAGTGTTTACAATCCATAAGAGAATAAATTGGAGTTGAGAACAGTAAGTAAATATTTTGTTGGATATACTGATAAGTCTAAGGGGTACCAGTTTTATTGTCTAGCCTACTACACTACATTTGTCCAACCTAGAAATGCTAAATTTCTAGAAAATGACTTGATAAGTGGGAGTGATCATTTTCAAGACTTAGTTCTCGAAAATGATCCGTCAAGTGTCACATCCAACTCAAATACCAAGTTAGTTGTCATCTAAAATATCCCTCAAGAACCTATAGACATAAATCAAGATATGAATGACAATGAAAGAGTTGCACAAAGTGCTGACTTAGATCAAGTTGGGTAGTCTTCTCCTATAGAGAATATTAAACCAATATTAAGAAAAACTAATCAAGTTAGAATGTCCGTTATATATAGTAACTATGTAGTGTACCTTCAGGAGTCTAACTATAATTTTAGAGTTATAAAAGACTCAGAAACATTTTCACAAGCTATGATCTCTAAGAACTCGAGTTTATGACTAGACACCATGAAGGATGAGATCAACTCCATGAGGAACAATGGAGTCTGGGATCTTGTAGAGTTGCCTAATAAGGTTAAACTCATTGGCTATAAGTGGGTCTTCAAAATAAAGACCGACTTATTGGGTAATATAAAGAAATACAAGCTCAGACTCATTGCTAAGGGGTTCATGTCACACCCCGGACCGGGATCGTGAACAGCCGCCCGTTATCCTGAAATGCCGGCTATATTTTTATAGAAAATCGGGTAGAATCTCCCCATATTTCGAAGGTCTTCCAAATACAATTAATCCTGTATAAATCACAACCATCTTGTAAAATAATCAAATAGCTATTCAGGCCTCTCCAAAATCAACCAATCCCACAGCCAACATCCAGAATAACGCAAGACTATAAACTTTTCCAGCAACCTAGCCACAGACCTTTACTGCCATGCCCCCGTCAAAGGTATGGACAATCGCCAGTCGCCCCTCCTGTAATTTAGAGGTGACACCGAGCGATTCTAGAGTATACTTCTAAGACATAACACATTCCCAAGTACATACATAACGAATAAGAATTGCCTCAATGCAATGTTATGCAATGACATGAGAGTTCCACAATTTGAATGTCCATATTTATACAGTCATCCCAGAATTACACAATGGTCATCTATAAACCTCAAAATGCATATACATTACCAATACAAATTTTGCAGTAGAAATATATAATGATTCCTCAAGTCCAAACCAGATCTCCCAATGATATTGAGCGTCCTAAAAGCAACGCTCCTTGTCAAATACTATCTCTGAAACAAGAACGGAAATAAGAGATGAATACTCAATGAGTGAGTGGGTCAATGCAATGTCTAATACGAAGTGTGAAACTAGAGTGTCAAAACATAAGTATACGAAGTGTGAATACTCAACAGTATATAATTAACACGCATTTTCAAATCAAATATGCATCCAAAGTACTGTCACTAAAATCATAGAGCTGCCAGCCAAAAATGTCCTGGCAGAGGTCTACTGTGACCTATGATAGGCGCACCAGGGGTGTTATATACAAGTTTATTTAAAGTGCTCTCTACTCCAGTGTTGGCGACGGACCTCGTCCAGGTGCTAGACTTGGAGAGAGTATCCAAATCCTCCCCCTTTCGGGTTCAACCTGGCTAGTACCGTGTCGTTAATCAAATCACGATAACTTGTGGGATACCCCAGGCCTAGGCATATCTAGACCCCACCAAAGCATCTCTCACAGTATCCTTCGTACCTATGGAACAATACATACCAAAGCCCTCAAGGCTAAATCCAAAATCGTATCAAAATGTGTCGAAATCAGGTTCATAAACCAAATACAACATATAGCATGGCACATTATACATTTCAACCCCATGGATGTATAATTTCAATATTTCAACACAATTTTTGGACACTCCATCAGTTCACAAAAATCAATTTTAAAATCAGTCAAAACATTTCAAGCACGCTACAAATCATGTTCATTTATCAAATATTTTAAAACAGGGTTTACATATTAAACAAAAGTATTGAAATAAATCTCACTCACTATTTTGGGGAGGATAGCGCACTCTCCAATAAAACCACAATATCTAGAACAAGGCTCCCCTCAATCGAATCACCAAGAAAGCCAACCTAATCAAATCATCACAATTTCCATCAAATTTTCGACTATTGTTAGGGTTTATCATTTTTCTTAAGTTCATACAAACCCTAAATTCTTCAATTTATAAATATACACCAATGTCATCAATTTCGTTCCATTTATAAGTAAATAACCAAATCAAAATCAAGATAAATTCAAACTTAAATTTGACAAAATTAAATTTAAGTATGGAAATAATTTCATTTCCCTCACCTAGGTTTACTCGAATCTCAAACCTAACTTTCGTTCGCCGGTCAAATTAATTTAAAACTTGTAATATTTTCAATTTTGAAACCACGTTGTGACTAAATCAATTTCTAAATACTAGACCACATCTAACACAGCCGTTACCTGTAGTGAAGGATTTCTGCGAGGATGACAGATGGCTCTCAAAGGAGAAAGCCGGTCACGGGCTCGCGGGCCGTCGTGGGCTCGCGGGCCGGTGGGCTAGCGGGCTAACGGGCTAACAGGCTAGCCCGCTGGTGGGCTCGCAGTAGGCTAGCGGGCTGGCCCGCTAGTGGGCTGGCGGGTCAGCAGGCTAGCAAGCTGGTAGGCAGGCGCGCTCACGGGTTAGGGCTCGCGCTCGCGAGCTGGAGCACTCGTGGGCTGGAGTACGCACTCGCGAGAGACTGCAGTCACGTGCTGAGGCATGCTCGCATAAGGGAGGTCATGCTGGGGGGTGCGCTCGCACAAGGTAGCTTGTGCAGGGGCACGCTGACGCTCGTGTAGGGGCACGCTGGCACTCGTGCAGGGGCACGATGGCGCTCTTGCAGGGGGATCACAGGAGGTCTGCAGTCACGCTATGGCGTGCTCTGTCACGCTGTAGCACACTCGGGTGAAGGTCGTGCACTCGCGCTTGTGCCGTGGCGGAAGGCACCGCAAGCTTGCGCGCTCGTAGGAGGAGGTAAGGGAGCACGATTCACGGCTCGTGGCAAAGTGCGATCGAGAGGGACATCACAAGAGAGATCGCACGAGATAGAGAGAGTAAACAACGGAGAGAAAGAGAAACTGAGGGGGAAAGATAGAGAGAGAGAAAAAGAAGAAGATGGTGGAAGTGGAGGTGGTGCGTGGCGGCTTCGGGTGAGGGAGGTGCTGCCGCGGGAGAGGAAGAGGCAGGGAGAGGGGAGACGAAGAGTCCGAGAAAGAGAGATGAAGAGAGAGACAAATTAGGGCTTTTAGCCCTAATCTGATAAATAGGGGAGTACCGCGTTTCGGGCCGAAACACGGCGTTTCCTCCTTCCTCTCTCTCTTTTTTTTTTTAAAGAATATATATATCAATATCTCAAAACCAATACACTTGTTCGGGCACTGAGTGTCGGTGTTACAGTTCACTTAAAGAAAACGAATCGACTACTCAGAGTCATTCTCTCCGATTTCTAAAAAGATTCCCTTCACACCATACTAGCACTTGTTACAGATTTGAACTTAAAGTTGTAATAGATGGGTGTGAAAATGGCATTCCTTAATGGTGAACTAGAGGAAGAGCTTTATATATGACAACCTGAAGGATTCTCCTTTTGTGGTAGTGAGTATTTGGTATGTATGCTCAAGAAATCTATATGTGGATTGAAACAAACCCCCCGCCAATGATATTTGTAACTCTATAGTATCATTTCTTCATTTGGTTTTGAAGAAAATATTATAGATCAATACACATATCTTAAAGTCAGTGGGAGCAACTTTTATTTCCTTGTCCTATATATGGATAACATATTGCTTGCAACCAATGATAAAGAGATGTCATATGAGGTGAAACAATTTTTATCTAAAAATTTTGAAATGAAAGGTTTAAGTGATGCATTTTATGTCATTGGCATAGAAATACATCAAGATAGATGTCATAAAGTTCTGAAAATATCTCAAGAAACCTATATCAAGAAAGTTTTTAAAAGATATAGAATAAAGAATTGTTCAATAAGTGTAGCTCCAATCGTCAAATGGGATAGGTTCAATATATACCAACCCCAAGATGGATCTGGAAAGGGAATAAATTGCTAGTATCTCATATGCTTTCACGGTTGGAAGCCTTATGCATGCACACGTCTGTGCAAGACCTAATATAGTGCATGTAGTAGGAATGTTAGGGAGATATCAAAATAACCCAGATTTGAAACATTAGAAAGCTACAAGGAAGGTATTGAGATATCTATAAGACACTAAGACTACATGCTTATATATAGAAAAACTGACAATTTGGAAGTGGTCGGATACTCAAATTCGGAGTTTGCCGACTACACACCTTCGGATGGCCAGTGGAGCTGTGTTGTGGAGGAGTGCTAAGCAAACATTGATTACAACCTCCTCAATGGAAGTTAAATTCATGGCATGTTTTGAGATTACATCACAAGCGGTATTGGCTAAGGAGTTTCATATCTAGGCTTAGAATTTTGGCATCTGTATCTAAGTCATTATGTGTATATTGTGACAATTCAGCTATTGTATATTTGGTTAAGTATAATAAGAGTAGTGGTCAAAACAAATACAACGACATAAAATACTTAGCCATTAGGAACATGCATTAGAAAATAAAATTATAATCCAATATATTAGCAATGATATACGTTGGCCAATCCCTTGATTAATCTCCAAGTAAATTCAGAGATAATCTTATAAATATGGGATTAAGACCCAATATGAATGGAACTTTTATTTGAATTTTTCTCAATAAACTTATGTGTATATTTGGTTTTGAAATAAATTCATAAGGATAGATTTTGAATAAACATAGAGTTTATTCATAAAATAAATGTTATCATAAGGTTAGGAATTAGAATATACTGTGCTACATGGAAGGTAATACTCGATACTAGGGGATTTATCGCTGTGACTCGTGTGCTCTATTTTCATAAGATTATAATTGGAAATGTTTACAAGTTATTAGCTTAGCTAAGTGGGAAAATGTTAGAATTTTTAAATTCAATGCCAAGGGAATCTAATTAAATAGGAAAAACATAACTGAAATGACTTAAATGTGGCACAAAATCAAAATTTTTTGAATTGGTGAAATACAACCTAGAGGGGATGAATAGGTTGTATGACAATTTTTCAAGAATTTGGAGGTTTTGCAGGTTCTTAAGATAAGAATGATTTACAGAAATTGAATGTGATTAAAGAAATAAAGTAGAGAAGAAATATGAAAATGAAGTAAGAATAGAAAATAAATCATACGAGAATTTATAGAGGCTCCACCTGGATTTCCACTATTTGCAACCCAAATAGAACAACAAACTTGCTTTCGGGTGCAAGTTGAACCTTTACAATGTTTCCTCACGAAACACTATTCAACCTCTCACGGGTTGTTTATCTCTTTAAATCCCAGACCAAGAAATTTGTCTCTGGTCTTTGATATTTTTGTATAAAAGGAAATTAAGTGTTACAGTGAATAAAGCTATAACTTCAGATTTAACAGACTTAAAGCTTATAAAAAGAACTTTACAAAAATATGGAAAATAGAGTATATGGCTTAAAGCTCAGATGTATATTTCATATGTTCAGCACTTTATTTTTCTTTCAGCACTTTTCTCTTCTTCTATTTTGAAGATCTGGAGATCAATTTATTTCATCATTTACTTCATCTATCAGGTAGCCATTGTGGTTGGTGAACTTTCGAACGTTGGCCATTAATGTCCGTCATTAAATGTATTCCGGTCGTTCATCAATTTGCGCTGAAGACTTGCTTTCCCAATGCTAGCTCATTTTCTTTAACCAATCTACATTGGGATGTTAGTTTTGATCGAAATGGAAAGATTCAGTGATTTAGAAAAAGAATATGACCGTTGAGTTCAAATGTGTTTCGAAAATTTGATTTCTGACAACTTTTGGGTCGACACGTTTAAATGAATATCGACCTAAATTTTAAAATTTTATAGTATAATTCTATCAAAATAGGTTAACAAATTATCTTGTGGGTCGACAAGCTACTATGCAATTTAAAATAGGTGGACACATAGTTTTAAATTGATCGATATGTGTATGTGTGTCGACAAGCTAATGACCAGGTCGTTGTGTAACATCTAGGATTAAATGATTATTAGGTCGATATATTCAATGAGGACATCGACAAACTCTTATTCATTTATCAGATTGGTGGATCTGGACAAATTAATTGGTCGATCTGTTTCTACAGGTCGACAAGAATTTTGATGGGTTGATATATGTATTTCATAAATAAAAGGGATAGGTTGACATGTGTATTGTATGCATTGACATGATCTTACTCAAGTTGAAAATTAGTCGACATGTGTAATTTAAATTAGTCAACGTGCATATGCTTTGTCAACAAGAAGAGAGCAGGTCGATATATGATTTAATGAGAAAATAAATATCAGGTCAACAGGTGTTACAACATACATCAATATGCTACTATGCAGGTAATAATTGGTGGACCTAGAAAGGAGAACTTGTCTCTGGTCTTTGATACTTTTGTACAGGAGGAAATTAAGTGTTACAGTGAATGAAGCTATAACTTCAGATGTAACAGACTTGAAGCTTATAGAAAGAACTTTACAGAAATATGAAAAATAGAGTATATGGCTTAAAGCTCAGATGTATGTTTCAGATGTTGAGTACTTTATTTTTCTTTCGGCACTTCTCTCTTCTTCTATTTTGAAGATCTGGAGATCAATTTATTTCATCATTCACCATTCCACTTCTTGTTCCTAGTCCTACTGCTACTGAGCCTTCTACAGTAGTTGATTACTCTGTAGAGACTCTAAGTTGAATCAATTGCAAAGTCTTATATAAATCCTCCATACACCAGCATCTAAAAGCCTCTCACTACAATCACTGTAAACTTCTGAAGTTCCTCGAGATCTTTCCTTCCAGAAACTTTGAACCCTATCATGTAATATAAGATGAAATCAACTAAAGTAATCAGATGTTAAATAAATATAGTCTTGAGAAAATGTAAACATAGTTTGAGGGGGAGTATATAGCTCTTGAAGTATTAAATGAACTACTTGATCCCTCTTCTACTAATCATATTTCTTTTTGCTAAATCTTTATCCTCTACTCCAACATCTAAACCCTTTACTAAAATTTTGCTCCTACTCCATTTCTATATACCAAAAAAAAGGGAGGGAAAATTGTATGAATTAAGTGAGGGTTGAATTTTTAAATAAATATATTTTATTTAAATGCTTACATGTGCATCCTAAAATGGTGAAAGTTTAAGTGCATGAGTAAAACAAAAGGGGGAGAAGAATAAGAGTTGAGGGAAATATCTATGACTATATCATAAGCAAAACATGAGTTTTTGTTTTTGTGGGATAAAATGCACTACATTAACTATAACTGCATGACTAATTAGGAGTGCACAAAACTCTACATCCATAGCATGCTTATTCTATTTAATAATTAAGTAATTCTCTTATTTGCTTTAACGTTATATGCGCATTGAATGATTTATTTGAATGTTTAAATGATTAATTTTCTGTATTAAATGAATGTATAAATGTTTAATTGGCATAGAGAAGGGAGAAAAATTGTGAAATCTAAGGCATACAGTACTCGCATGTTCTAAGGAGACAAATGTCCATGTCAAGTCTGAGAATCATATCTAATGGTTGAATGTATCTACATGGTAATGACTAGTGGTTGAAAGAGATAGTATATAGATAGGCATTATATAACAATAAGTGGAAACAATAAGTTTAGCTTACTGGCTTGAGTAACTAGCATTATAGAACCTTTCCCGTATTATTAATTCAATGTTGCTATGAGTAAGAAGTTTTAGATACTCTAACTTGTTATTGCCATAATATAATATCATATTTGCTTCCTGACAATTGCTTGACAATAGGTTTAAAAGGAACATCATGCTATATGAATCTAAACAAAATTTCAGTGGGAGTTTAGTTCCTTGATAATAGGCAAATAAACTTAAGCTTGGGCTACTTTGTGCTACACCCTTGGATGACAAAGGGGGAGAAAAAAAGGAGAAAGAATAAGAAGATTAAGGTCACACCTAGGAATATATGTGAGAAAATTAGTATTACATGGGTCTCCTATGACAAGTATGAATTCTACATGAAATCTAGTTATTTAGAAAATGCAAGGATTGTCTATGGTGATGAAACATAAATGTTGTGAACACAAGTGCCACGGAGCTTGGCTTTCATGAACGAATTTTACATTTAATTGTCTCTCATGTATTGAGACTAAGAGAAAGGGATCTATATTACAGTATCAAGAGAGGACTTTTAGTTAATGGCATGCATTATGAATAGGAAGAATCCTGGTTTGCATTACATTATCCCTCGTTTTATGATATTTGTTCATAGGCCTGAGAGCTTCCTGTTGCCTTATGCTAGCATGATCACTAACATTTTGTCTAAAAATCAAGTAGAATTAGAAAAGGGCACTCTAATTGAGTTGGGTGAGAAGAATGCTATCAATGCATCTTTTATGTTGAGAGCTAGATGGATATGCAATAGTGAAGGCGAATAGGTAAGGAAAGGAGGAGCAAGCAAGAGACAGGTTGAAGAAATTGATGATGAAGCTAAGGATAACACTGAAAATGCTCCAATGAAAGAAAGAATGACTGAAGAAGGAGAGACCTCAAGCATACAACCAATCACCTTAGAGATGATTTGGGACAAGTTGCAAAATATTGAGAGGAGGCAAACACTAATAAGCCAAATGAGTTGCCTTGTCAAAATAAAGTTTGAAGGAGCCAAAGAAAAATTAGACTCCTTCGTCAAAGAAAAAAGCAAATCCAAGAATTACCCTAAACCTTCAAGGTCTTATTAGTATCGGATTTCATTATGTTCTCACTTATTTTATCCTTACCTTTTATGCTCTTGGATTTTTCATGTGATGTGCAAACTTGCTTTTGAATGTAACTTTTCAGTTTCTTGTATATTTGTTCATCTACTACTAATGCATGGATAATCTATTCTACCTATTACTGCTCTTGATAAAACAATATTGTTTGTGTCTGTAATATATGGAGGTGCCTCTATAAAATTTTTATGTGTTGGTTGATTGATAAAGAGTATATGGGTGTACTGTCTGATGAAGAAGTATGTGGAGTATAGAAAATTGTTTGTTAGTATGCTAGAGTGTATATGCAGTAAAATTGCAGTATATGCATAAGCTAAATCTGAGGAATAAATTCGAGTATTATGAGGATTGGTATCTTGCTGTCAAGTGCTGTGAAATGAGTGTGCAAATGAGTATGCAGAATGCGGATGTTAAAATTTGTAGTAAATGTAACGAATGTAAAATGCTACAATGAAGTGTTCAAATGTGCTGCAGTTTGCATTTCTATGATGAATGCATGTGATGAGCTATGATAGGGTGTTGTACTGTGCAATGTGTACTGAGTAATGGAGAGAATGGGTTGATGTAGTACTGATTATATTTTTTTTGAACTGAAGTGTTATGTTGTATAGTGGTTCTAGTGTATATATGGAGATAATACGTTTATTGTTGATGACAAAAGGGGGGAGAAAATGTGAGACTATGTGAGAAGGTGTGTCAAGTGCTAAGTATGAAATACGAAATGGGTTGAATTTGAGTGACTGAATGCATGTAGTGAATATGCAGATGCAGAGTTTGTGTGGATAATGTTAAGTATGCAGAGATTGTGCTAAGCAACCTATGCAACGTATGCTAAATGCAAAATAGCTAAGTGATATGCTCATATATTAAAGTATGAGTGAGCAATGTGTACAGAGTAAGTATAGAATGTGTGTGAAGTTGCAGAATGCATAAATGCAATACTAAGTCGTAGCTTGAATTCAAATGAATTAGCATTATCGATTAAGCACTAAAAGTTTTGTTATCATAAAAAAAGGAGAGAATATTGACCTAATAGAGTTTTGATGATGATAAAGTAAAAAAGAGAAAGTTCAAGAAAATTAGAAATATAGCAAGAAAAATCATAAATCTGCTACTTGTGTCGACCTAACTAGGACACACATCAACCTGCATAGCAGGTCCACCAATTGTAAGTTTTGTGTCGATCAATTCACAATATCCATACACACATCGACCTAAGTTAGCATTCATGTCGACCCAATGCGTAGAACCTTTAGAGAAATAAGTATCAAAACGCTTCAATCCATATAAACACATATCGACCTGAGCAGTATCAGGTGGACAAACTTAGAGTGATGTATCAACCAATTTTAATTTGAATAGGAATATATCAATGTATAGAAAAGTTCTGTCAACCCAAAGCTAAATGTCCCATAGATATGACATTCCAACACATCAATATAGGCACAAATCATGTTGACCTGAAACAACATGAATAGTAACATGTCAACCCGTTGGTGCAACACATCAACCTGAATAGTGTTATGTGGACCAATTTAAAAAACTATGTCGACCTGAAATAATATGAATAGTAACACATCAATCAATTCACTTAGACATATCAACCAATTTCACTTTTGAATATTAACATATCAAACCATTGTCACAGCACATCAATCTGATTGGCACCTATCTCTAAAGCACACATCAACCACTATCCTACTTGTCGACCTACCTTAAAAACACATCAACCAATTTGTTCATCAGGTCGACCAATTTAACGAATGAATGGTGACATATCAACCTGTTTGACAACACATTAACCTATTAAATTCTATTTTCATAATACATATATCGACCTATCATTTTTGTTGTCAACCTATAAAATACATATCGACAAATTCTCTTTTCCAGGTCCACCAATTATTACCTGCACAGTAGCATATCGATGTATGTTGTAAGACCTGTCAACCTGATGTTTATTTTCTCATTAAATCATATATCGACCTACTCTCTTCCTGTCGACAAAGCATATACACATCGACCAATTAATTTGTCCAGATCCACTAATCTGATAAATGAATAGGAGCTTGTCGATATCCTCATTGAATATGTCGACCTAATAATCATTTAATCCTAGATGTTACACCTAACTTTCTCATTTTCTCTTTATCATCATCAAAACTCTATTAGGTCAACAATTGGGAATGCATGTGGTCGAAATTTTGTGGCCCATGCAAACCTGGACCACATTTTCATGTTTTTCCTTTTTGAATTAGTTTAAATTCTTTCCTAATATATCTAACATTAATTTCTGATGACAATTAAGAGGCTTGAATACATTGTGATGGTCCATGGCTATAAAATCCCATTCGGGCCAAAGGATCTATAAGTCCAAAATTTGAGACTTTACACAATTTATTGAGTGAATTTAAGAATTTAGAGGAGTTTCTATGTTAAAGAATCATTTTAGTACTTTTATAGTCACTGAAGGTGAAGAACAAGAGCATGGCTGAAGGTAACCAAAATCACTTTTTTCGCTTCCGCTTTATTTTGACTCAATTTTTGCAGTAGAACTCAAAGGTGGATGAGGTTTCTAATAGCATATTCCAGCAAATTGATACCTTCCATTTTAATAGCACAACTCCAAAAAAAAAATGTTATCTTGATTTTTCTGATGTGGTTTTGTGCTGATAACATAAAATTTCCCCTAGAACGCCTATAGAATTATAACTATTTTTGTAAAATTAAACCAAGACCTTATCTTTATTTCTAATGAAGTTCTTATCTCTATATGAAGTCCTTGTTCTTATCTCTATATGAAATCTTTATTTCTTTGTGGTGGATAGTTTTTTTCTATCCTATATAAGTAGGATAGTTGTGTTTTATTTGGTTTAAGTTTCTTAGACATCTCTATGAATAAAGTTGGGTTCTTATTACGTTATTAAGAGAGAAAAAAAGAAAGAGAGAGAGAGAATCATTAATCGGGTATGAAAGATATTATTATGATGAGAGTTATTGATTAATAAAAGTTTTGTTTCTCTCTTTTTTCTTTACCAAGCCATAGTCTTTGTTTATTTTATTTTGTTTCAAATTGAGCTTATGTAAGATCTTGGAGAAATTAATCCATGGATAATCTACATCATCTAAAAGATTGTCCCATTTTTTATCTACGATGGTAAAAACGATTTTGAGGCATGGTCTAAACTGATGGAGGGTTTCTTTTGTACAATTAGAATTTGGCCTATTATCGATAAAGGGTTTGAAGAACCTGCATCAACTACGGAATTGTCTCCTACAGCAGTTAAAGAATTGGAGAAAAATAGACAATTGGATCTTAAGTTGCATCCCTACGTCAACACCAAGGTCGAGTTACTTGTATTCAAGAAATTCATGAATACAAAAATAGCGAAGGAGGCTTGGACAATTTTGGTGAAATCCAAACGTGGGAATTCCAATGTGAAGAAAATTATGGATTTTGAAAAAAGACATATAATATACTGATGATTCTTCTACATCTAATATACTGCCCCTGTCATCTAGTCGTCCATAGAGAGAACACCGTTGGCCAGCCCGGTTGAAGGATTATGTTGTTGGTAATGATAAAGATATGTTTGATAAAGATATTGTGAATTTTGTATTCTTTGCAGATTGTGATCCTGTTACATTTGAGGAAGCTGCAAAAGTAGATCATTGGATTCATGCAATGGATGAGGAAATTCATGCCATTGAGGAAAACAACATATGGGATTTAACTAATCTTCCTCCATCAAAGAAACCAATTGGAATTGAAACTTGTCAGATGGATGATGGGATATTCATCTCTCAAAGAAAGTATGTCGGCAATATTTTGATAAAAAAAAATTAAGATGGATGTATCAATATCTATGATGACTCCTATTGAAGAAAAATTGAAGTCGACAAAAGATGACGCCTCACATTGGACCATTGTTCCCTGCATCACATGGAGGATTGGAGCAATAAGAGCATGCATTGGAGGATTGGACCAATAAGACCATGCATTCTCCCCCTCCCCCCGAGGGGTAAAAATTATAAAGAATTGTAACATCTGGGGGGTAGGATTTACATTTACAACACTTACAATCACCAAAAGGGATTAACTACCAAATCTCATTGAGAAAATTTTACTCTTTATATCCTTGTATATTGTCCCTACGTCGTGGAAGTGACCACCTCCATCGCCACGTACTATCACCACCAACCCCCCCACAAGCAACGGTGACGATGAATGGGGCATGCCAGCAATTGTCACGATCAAATGTTTTATGGAGTCCCCTAAATATAGATATACCATCATGCCTAAACTTATGAACCTGTGGTATTTAATTATGTAATATGAGTTATTTTGATACAACTTCGACTCCCACCTTGTAGTATTCAAAAGCAATGCGAGAAGTGTGCATTCATGTCATGAACTTACAGAGGTCTTGGGCCCCAGACTACCATATTCAATCTCAACCTGCAAATTTTAGGGACATCATTTATTCATTTATTCAGAAAGGCCTTAATAAGTATAATGTCCTTTTTATTTAATGAACTTGACTTTTATTTAACTTTTTTTAATATCTCAAAAAATATCCAACCTAAAATAACTAAGAATTTTTTTTATTAATATAAAGTTAGTATAACAAATAAAGAAACTTGATAAATTAAGAGCCGATTTAGTGAAGAAATTTTTTTGGGAAGAGTTGAAGACAAATTCACACATTCTCAGTAATTTATCTCTAATATCCAAGCATTCAAGAGCTAATTATCATCTGGGTATCCGGTAAAATTCACTTACATTCATCAATATTATTCTCGAATTAACCACCACAACATATCGTGTCATGTTTTTTCTTGTTATCCCAGAATTCTTCACCCAAGGATGTTGGGTCTTACAAATTTGATCCAACGATGAATGATCTCATGACAAAATATTTCCAAAATTACAAGGCAATGAACCTACAGAAGAAAATGATGTATAAAAATATGGAAAATTTGGACATTCGAGATTAATTTTTGAGAATGTATGAGTTTCATTTTCAACTCGACTCCAAAATGAAACTCGAAACAAAAAGGATTTGGATTTAAGGTCATGAAAGAGAGGAAAATCAAAACAACTCATCAAGAATTGACGTATAAAATATGAGTTTCACTAATTTCTTCAACGACATTGCAAGAAACTATAGAAGATCAAAAGTGTTGGTTGATGATGTGCCCACGTGGGGCATTCAAATGCAAAAATGTAAAAATTTGAATTTTCTACTTGGAGGATAATGGGTGGTTAAACCCCATTATCCCAATCCCACAAAACTCTCCTAGTTTCTCTCCAAGGCTGACCACGTGAATGTGTGCTTCTTCTTCTTCGATCGTTGTTTTTGAGAAAAACACATAAAAGTACATTATATTTAGCAAAAGTAAACAATTTTTCTTTGAGAGGAAAAACACCATTTCGAGGGTTTACAAAATTCTGAGAAGGGAATTTTGTGTCATTGGATTGAGAGTTGAGACGTCGTGGCTGTGTGGTGATAATCCGTGTAATATAATTATCATCCCGACTGCGAAACATGTGAAAAAAGCTTCACGATTCCCAAAATTACTATATTTATTCATCAAGATACATCCCGTATTTTGTTATATTTTATTATTCAAAAAAATTTTATTGTACTTCCATTGTGTATATATGCATTAGAATATTCCAAAATTGGTATAAGAGCATGATAGCTTTATTATAATTATTTTCAGAATTTTTCGGTATAAAAAATTTGGGGTTCAGATCACGGATAAGTTTCGTGAATCCGATTATATCATGATGTTACCCATATTACGTAGATCACAAAAATATTTTTTTTGTAATTTTTGGAATATTGAATCCAAAGTTTTCGGCGTTAAGAGTGCCCAAAACTAAACACCTAGATTTGTCCATATAGAGGGATGGTCGATCTATAAAAATAGCATAATTGTGTTCCATGTATGATGTTCTACATTTTGACATAAATATTGTGACTTGCCGTTGCTGGAAACTGGGTTTTCCGGTAAGTCTGCAGAGGGCCAAAAATTTGGATATTTATTTACCGAGTTTACGGCGCAAATAACCCAAAAATCAAGTTTAAGATATTTTTGGGATGTCCAAAATTATTTTCTGGTTGGAATCGCCGTGAAAAATAGGTCGGAAATGGGTTTTGCAGAAATCGGGTTGGAAAACCCGATTGCAGACCCGTCAGGCGAGGAAGAAAGGATCCAGACCCGAGGGCGCGTGGAAGACATGCACAGTGAGGCGCGTCAGAGGGGAACACGTGGGCGTGTGTAACTCACACGTGAGCAAGGCGCATGAGGCGGTCGTCGACCCGGATCCGATCGGGGCCTGACCGCTTCGGCCCGAGAACCGACACATGGCGAGTTGGACCGACCCGTTGACCAACTCGTGACCTATCCAGTCAGGTCAACCATGACCCGTTGACTGACCCGGCTAACCCGGTTCTACGCGTGTAGGCGCATGACATGCACACCGCGAGTGGGCACACATGAGCCGAGCCAAGCCGCACGGGGCACGCGTGAACCAAGCTGCTCCAGGCGCGTGGCAACGCATGTGAGGCGTGCCATGTGTCTGGCTCATGAACCAGGCTCCTGCTGGCATGTGGAGGCGCATGGCAGGGTCGGCAAACACGCCGCCGGCTTGTGGCGGCGTGTGAGGACCCCGACAGCGCATCAGGCTGTCCGAAATTGAATTTTTTCAATTTTTAAGGGTGTTATATCTATTTTGGTGACTATTTGTGGATTTTGTGCACCGAATCCAAATTCGGATGGTGAGATGAGATCCCGGGTTATGGTGTATGGTGTCCGTTGACCTATACGCTCGCTTTGGGGTCAATACTCAAATTATTTTGAATTTGATGATTCGTTGGGTGTGCGAAATTGTGTGATAATAAGTATTATTAGTCACTAATGTTTCTTTTTCTATGTGACAGAAACTATGGCTGCAACAAAAAGTATCATACTAGATCTTGTGAAAGGAGACAAACTGAACGGTGACAATCGTAAAATTTGACACTAGAAGGTCCAGTTCGTCTTCGAGGAACAAGACCTAGCGGAGGTTCTAAAGCACGAGATGTCAGACCCCGGGGAGGGTACTATGCCTCAGGCTAGACGAGATCAGGAGGTGTATCGTACATGGAAAATGAAGGATGGCCAAGTTAGGGCAATCCTCCTAAGCAGCATGCACGACGACATGATCCTAATGTACGAGCTGTATCCTACTGCAATGTAGGTATGGGTTGCTCTGAGAGAGCACCTTGGCTCCCAGTCAGCTCCTAAGCTAAGAATGCTGACCTATAGGTTCATTACCTATAAGAAGAAGCGTGATCATACTATAAAACAGTATTTGATACATATGTCGAGTATGATCGCTTCTCTGAAGAACATGGGGGAGCTGATGTCTGATGGGCTTCAAGTACTAGGTGTGATCCAGACTTTACCTGACTCCTGGGATATGGTTAAGACCTATCTCACACACACTGAAAGTATTCGTACTTTCATGGACGTGTGTAGGCATTGTGAGCTCGAGGAGGAGCATTAAGAGGTAGCTAGGTCTGTTTCCGGTCAAGCTAATGTGCCGGAGTAAAGTAAGGGCTCCGGGGCTTTAAGCGTAAGTGGCACAAATTTGACTGAAAGGCCAAAAGCCAAAGCAAGAAAAAGCCATCAACAAGAACCGATAACAAAGGACAGAAACGTGGGAAGAAAGAGCTCGATAAGAGCAAAGTAAAGTGCTATGTTTATGGCAAAATTGAGTATTTCGCTAGCGGAAGGTAAGTCCTTCTTCCTTACATAGTTTGAGTTATATTTCATCTACTGTGATACTCACTGACTCCTCTCTTTTATGGATTGTAGACTCAGAAGCCATCGACCATGTAGCTCGCGATAGGAGTGCGTATGTGGAGTTCCGCCGATTGAGTCCCCATGCAAGGAGGCTATATGTGGGGAATGGAGCATTTGTGGTAGTAAAGGGGATTGGTACATACAAACTAATACTGTGATGTAATCAAGTCCTTTATTTATATGATGTATTGTATGCTCTCGAGATTAGGCGGAATCTCATATCTATTCTTTGTTTCGATCGCTAAGGATATTCTATTAATTTCAAACACTCGAGTGTTTTTGTTTCGTACAATGATACTCTTTTATGTACTGGTTTAGTCCATAATGGACTTTATGCATTAGACATGGTTTCCTATTATAATAATTCTGATTTATCTTTTATTGCCTATACATCTGATAGCGTAGTTGATGATGTTTCTGTTTGGTATAGTAGATTTAGCCACATAGAACAAGAGAGGATGAATCGATTGGTAGCAAATAGACTATTGGGCCCGCTAACTCGGGTCGAGTTACCTCTATATGAGTTTTGTCTAGCCGGCAAAGCGACAAGGAAACCATTTGGAAAGGCAATGAGAGTTGGGACTCCATTGCAACTGATTCACTTCGATATCTGTAGGCTTATGAATGTGAGAACCCGAAATGGAGCCACGTATTTCATTATGTTTATAAACGATTACACGCGTTTCGGTTACGTCTATCTGATCTCGCACAAATCTGAGACATTAGATTGCTTTAGAAGGTCTATCAGCGAGGTGAAAAATCAGTTAGACTTGAGAGTTAAGACTCTTAGAACCGATCGAGAGCGCGAATATCTATCTTAGCAGTTTAAAGAGCTCTGTTTTGAGAAGGGTATTATGAGACAGTTGACTGTTCATGCTACTCCCCAGCAGAACGAAGTAGCCGAGAGAAGATACAGGACTCTGTTGGAGATGGTGAGATCGATGATGGCGTAGGCCAATTTGGCCATCTCCTACTAGAGAGATGCTTTGTTGACTGCTACCTACGTTCTTAATCGTGTGCCAACTAAGTCCATAGTCAGTAATCCATACGAGATTTGGACAGGGAGGCAGCCTAACCTTAGCCATTTGAGGTCATGGGTTATGCCGCATACGTTCACGATTCCTCGCACCCACATGGCAATTTAGGGTCGTGAGGAAAGAAGTGTATCTTTATAAGATACTCTGAACATTCCAAGAGACATGTGTTCCTGGGTGAACGTACGGATGGCACAGTCTCTGAGAGAATCTCGTGATGTTACGTTCCTGGAAAATGATTTCTCTAAGAGAGATAAAATCGATCAGGACTTCACATTTTATGAGATAGGTGAGCCTAACTGTCCAATTCAGCCCAACGGTAGGACTCAAGAACCTATAACGGATCTTGGTCCTAGTAGGAGTAGTCCATCTCGAGGTGAGGAGGCTCCTTCTCCTCGTAGGAGTAGTCAGGGAAACGTACCCCGACGTCGTTTTTCGATTGAGGATAAGATTCTCATCGTGACTCCCGAGGGTGATAAGGAGCCTCAAACTTTTCAAGAGGCTCTCGAGAGTCCTGTGAGGGAGCAATGGTTAAAGGCCACGCATGAGGAGATGGAATTTATGAGAGTCAACGAGATCTGGGACCTAGTTGACCTACCTGAGGGTAGAAATGCCATTGGAAACAAATGGGTTCTCAAAATCAAAAGAAAGGCCGATGGATCGATAGAGAGATACAAACCCGTCTAGTTACCAAGGGTTACACACAGACAAAGAATATTAACTACGATGAGACTCTCTCCCTAGTAGTCAAGTTTACATCGATCCGTCTACTTTTGGCGATTGTCGCAAGCATAGATCTAGAGTTATATCAGATGGATGTAAAGACTGCTTTCCTTAACGAAAACTTGGATGAGGAGATCTACATGGAGCAGCCCTCCGAGTTCATTTTAGTAGGTCATGAGGATAAGGTCTATCGACTTCGGAAGTCGATATATGGCCTAATGCAGTCATCTAGGCGGTGGTACCTAAAATTTCAAGAGGATGTGATATCTTATGGTTTTACAATGATCGAGGAGGATAATTGTGTCTATCTGATACGATCCGATAACTCTTTCATGATCCTATCACTATATGTGGATGATATCATGTTGGCTAGGAACAACATTGGATATCTGATGACAATTAAGATATGGTTGTCAATGAGCTTCGACATGAAAGATATGGGTAAAGTTGAGTTCATCCTTGGAGTTAAGATCCAAAAGGATCGCTCGAGCCGAGTATTGGCTCTTTCACAAGAGACCTACATTAGGAAGATTCTCGAGCGCTTTGGGATGAGTGATTGTAATCCCATAGATACTCTAATCGCTAAGTGTGATAGCCTGAGTCTTGAGATGTGCCCAAAAACTCAGGAAGAAATAAGGGAAATGAGAAAAATCTCTTATTCCAGCGTAGTAGAAAGTTTGATGTACGTAATGTTGTGTACACAACTAGACATATGTTATGCAGTCGGTCTGATGAGTAGATATCAATCAAATCCTGGAAGGGGTCACTGGAGAGCAGTGAAAAGGATTTTGAAATATTTTAAGGGAACTACGAGCTTCTCCTTGTGTTACAGAGGAGGAGATTTGCGTCTTGTGGGATATTCAGATACCAATTGGAGCGGTGATCTGGATAAACGCAAATCGACATCAGGTTTTGCCTTCTTGCTCAATGGTGGTATCATTTCTTAGAGCAGTAAGAAGTAAACCTGTATAGCTCTATCTACGATAGAAGCTGAGTTCGTGGTTTGCTCAGTCACAATTCAAGAAAGTGTTTGGCTCCGGAGGCTATTAGATGACTTAGGGATTGTGGATGATAGTGGGAGACCAGTGATAATCTACTGTGATAATCAGACCGCTATCGCCTACACTCGAGACCCTAAGTATCATAGTAGAACCAAACATATCGACACCAGATATAATTTCATAAGAGACATCATCGAGAAGGGTGAAGTGACCGTCAAGTACATTTCGACACACAGTATGGTGGCTAATCCCTTCACCAAACCCATTACTGGAGACTTATTTGTGGCACATAGAGAGTCATTGGGTTTGTTTATATTTTGATATTTCTCATATTGTACCGAATTGACGATGTAATGTTTATTACTTTTATATATATAATTCTGTGCATTATTCAATCACACTTGAATATTTATTTTTCCTTAAATAATACACCTGTCTTATATCATATATATTTTGATATGATAAAAAATATGTCAAGCAGGCGAGATTGACTATCTCATACGAGTGCCACCTCCAGCTCAGAGTGAGCTGAGATGAAACGGTTTCTAGTTGTAAGAGGCATTGAGAGTGGTCCTACTAGAATACAAATCGCTCCGATATGTGTTCAGGATAAGATCATCTAGGATATGATCGACATGAAAATACCCACATCCATGTTGCCTATGAGTAACCAGATCTGAGATCTCGTATATCACCTACGATAGTGATATTGTCTCTGAGACACTCTCTTTGAGATCTCTGGATAGAGCCTTATGTGTAGACTGATTCTCGTATCTGTATAGTGTTAGAGAAATCTGACATATGCCCTTTTAAGAAATGAGGGATTAACACTGTGGTACGTATTTTATACCGCATGTGATGAGATGACTATGGGATATTGGGAGCTATTAATTCAAACAATAGTATGACTATAATCTCCATTTCCACTGTGTGAGACCCGAGATCCATTGGGTAGAATCTCTTGTACCCTTATTACTTTCGATTGTTTCTAGAAATTTTGATTCAGTATTACTATTTTAGTCTGTTTACCAATGGTCCGGAAGATAAATTGAGATCTAAGGGACAAGTCTAGAAAAGTAGCTGAAATGAGACTAATAGATTCAAGTTTGGGAAAAAGAAGATCAATAGGCATTGCATCTTCATGTGGTATTCACCGACCGGTCTGTTTTGTTTATCCATGTTGGGATTTAACATAATAGTGAAAACACAGTCGAGTATTGATGGGGGATCACTTTTGATGAGAAAAGTGGCTCGATAGATGTAATTGCATTAAATTTGGAGTACAGCGAATTTTTTTTTATACTAACGAAAACTCCTCAATCATTCTAACTGTATATCGAGAAATCTTTGCTTACAGGTGTAATCGCCAGTCGCACGACATCCAATCCTGTATGAAAGTTCAGTAGGGTGATGTAGTAGGTCACATGAGTTGTGATCTTGTGACGGATGTACAATACCCTCGTGTACAAATTGGAGATATTGGTTAATGATGTGCCCACGTGGGGGCATTCAAATACAAAAAAGTAAAAAATTGAATTTTTTACTTGGGGATAATGGGTGGTTAAACTCCATTATCCCAATCCCACACAACTCTCCTAGTTTCTCTCCAAGGCTGACTACGTGAATGTGTGCTTCTTCTTCTTCAATTGTTGGTTTTGAGAAAAACATAGAAAAGTACATTATATTTAGCAAAAGTACATACTTTTTCTTTGAGAGGAAAAACACCATTTTTAGGGTTTACAAAATTCTGAGAAGGGAATTTTTGTGTCATCGGACTGAGGATTGAGACGTTGTGATTGTGTGGTGATAGTCCGTGTAATGTGGTTATCATCCCGATTGCGAAACGTGTGAAGAAAGCTTTATGGTTTCCAAAATTACTGTATTTATTCACCGAGGTACGCCCCGTATTTTGTTGTATTTTATTATTCCGAAAAATTCTATTGTGCTTCCGTTGCGTATATGTGCATTAGAATATTCCAACAAAAAGAATAGAAAAATTGAAAGATGGGTTTCAGAAGAGGGCAATTCTTGAAAAAAAGATAGAGGGAGTGGTCACGCGAATGGCATATAATGCCAAAAAGGATACAAAATCAAGGTATTTGATTAAAAGGGTTACAGGATTGTGATTTTAAGAGTTTATCAATTCTGCACTGCAACAAATGAAGTTTAGGAGGAAATATTTGTAAGTGCTTTCAAAGTTTGAGAAGATTTTTGTAATTTTTGCCGTTGGTACACTGAATCCTTCAATGAGAAAATTTGAGTTTAGAAGTGATCTTAATTTATTTAATGATTATACAAAAAAAAATATCCCTATTGTATAGTTTATGTACTAATAACTCTTATCTATATTCCTTCTTTGCTTAACTTCAAATTCATTCACGTAACAATTTCTTCCTCATATTTTCTCTCTTCAAGCTCACACTCATTTACGAACCGAGTGATTAGGTACTTCTTTAAATTAATTAAATAAGATAAATATAAATATAACTTTTTAATAAAACATTATTCATTACATGTACTAAGATATCCTTTTGGAAGGAATGATGATGGGTTGGAATGTGTTGAGTTGGAATCATCTTGGGACTAAATGGAGGGAGTTGTGAGTTGAGTGTATGATATAACTTAAATGAATATAATATTTATGATTGATTTTATATTATTTTTGAATAAATATTATACTAATATTTATATTTTGTGATATTTGACATATTATAATTAAAAGAGAAAACTAATTAAGGAAAATGAAGAAAAACGAGATAAATTTGAGCAATTATACAAATGATGGAAAATTAGATAGCAATACTCTTTCATTAGCATATAGGCAACAGATTTCAAGAGACAGTGTAAGATTTACTACAGTAAAATTTTCTTTCCCAATGACACATTCAAGAGAAAATTGAAATTTAATCGGAAATATTGAAAATTTTTATTTCATTCCTAATATTTAGGAAAATAAATTTTTGAAAATATAAATCTCAAATCATTTTAATTTTTAGAAATTTCTTTTATTATCTTTTATGAATTTTCCCTTTCTTAAAATAAATAAGAATATTTTGTTAATTGAAAAAGGAAGAGACTCCACTTTTTTTAGGATTACAGTCCTATATATATGTATAGGAGAGTTACATAATATTGTTGGAGAGTGGTGGTGTGCAGCCCCAAAGGGGGCAGTCGGCAACCATAGGTTTAATACATTCCCTTTGTTCTTAACTTTGGGAATATGCACTTTTGGGAGAAAAAAGAGGCAGCCGAGAACCAATCTCAACCATGTAACCCAACACCTTCTTTCCATTTCATTTTTATTTATTAAGTGAGTTTTTCTTTTTATCATTTGTTATTTTTAATTTAATTTTCTAGTAGAAAGTTTATTGAATTCTTGATTTTCAATGGTTGTGAGATCTAATTGGATATATTAATTCAATATATCATAGGTATTTATTTAATTTCTGTACTTCATGAATCAAGATTTTTTTAGAGTTTATTGAGTATGGATCATATTTAATAATTTTAGAATAATCTATAATCAATTAAAATGGTAAAGTCGTAATTGTTTGCTAGTTTTAATATAGTGGTAAATGGTCTCGGTATCATAGAGTTGAATAATCTAATCTCAGCAATCCCATTGTGTATTTACTATTTAGAATTGGATCTCTCACGATTTTAATACTATCGAAACTTTAAACACTAAGCTTCTCTAGGGTTGTGGGTTGGAAAATAATTAAAGAGATTCTCATAATTATTGACAAAATAAGGAGAGATTGGTCGTTCGGTATTCGTTGAGTGCCTATAACAAATATATCTATAGTTGTTGAAATCTTTAAGTAGATCGATAATCAATCAAATAAAATCAAGGTAAATACAATGTCTTTGGCTAGATGTTATTCTCATGCACATTTCCTTTATTTAATTGATATTAGTTAATTTTCTTACTCTAGTTAATTTTGCTGATTTATTTATTTTTGTTAACTTTAGATTATTTCTCAACCCCCCACATTTTTGTTTTCCTTAAAAGAAGTAGATCCGTCATTCCCTGTGAATTCGATCCTACTTGCACTATACTCATATTATTTGAAGTATGAATTTTTATTTTTTATTGGATTGACACCCACTAAATTTTGACGCCATTGTCGGGGAACGGTGTTAAATGATTTATTTCTTTTAAATTTTATTTTCTCTTTGTTTTCAAAACTAACCCTTTGAAGGGAACTTGCCGAAAATTGTGGAGAATATAGAAAAGAAATACTTTATTCACGAAGATATGGCTACCCAAAAAACTTTAAGAGAGTTATTATTCTTTGATTTTAATGAAAATTCTTTTTGCAGTGATTTTCTTAATATGCCAACAAATGCAACACAGTTTGAGGGATGACAAGATGTCCCAAGAAGCATCAATAAAATGAGTATTTTTTCCCTTGAATACAAGTTAGATTCTCTAACTTTGATGATAGAAAAATTGGTTATAGAACAGATACAACAAGTGAAAGCATGCGGAATTTGCTCGAGTATAGATCACCCAATCGACATGTATCTATCCCGAGCAATTTCATTCTTTGTGCTCGAGATTATTTTTCTTGATGAGTGATTATCACATTTGGATTGTACATTCTGGAACTTGCATTGTTATGCATATTGAAACCACATTTTAGGATTTTATGCATTGAAATGATAAAGGTACTTAGGTTTTTCCCCCTTTGGCTTTCTTAAAAATCCCTACCCTGATTATATAAAACCGTAGTTAACTCAATTTGAGTCTTTACCCCTTTTTCTTCTTTAAAACCCACTCAATACAACATTAAGCATTTGATTTTAGCTTTCGTTTCAAACCCTTGTACCAAGGTATATGTAGTTAATTACATGATTTTGGTTTTATTTTTATCTCAATAGGAAGATGATGATTTGGTTCTTAATGATGATGTTATCATATCTCATAAAAAAAGAAGAAAAATGAAAAAAAATGATGGAAAAAATGAAAAAAAATGAAAAAAAATGAAAAAAAAATGAAAAAAATAAAACAAAGAAAAAGAAAAAAAAAGAGATGAGAAAGAGAAGTGTTGCATCTTAATTGAAAATTCATTTATTTACACTTCCGTTATGGAAAGTAAGAAATCGATTGACATTCTTGTATGTCGGTCGCCATGAGTTATTCATTTAAATTTGAACAACAAGGAGTCATTTTTGTCTATTGTTTGTTGGGGCAAAGATTGATCAATGTTCTGAAGATTTTGTGGTTAGTTATATATAGCTTTTGGTCTGTTTTTAACCCTTAAATATCTCTTTTATCCTATCCTTAACCCTAACCCCATTACAACCAAATAAAAGACATTTCGATTAGTGTATGGAATTCAAATTTTTAAGTAACAGAGATTTGATATATTTGCAAATATATAGTAATATCATTACATATTGTTGATTTGAGAGACATATATATTCTTCACCTTTTCAAGTGCATTCGAGTAACCCCTTGGAGAGGATTATCGAATCTTGCTGTTTGGATTTCATAAGGAGTTGTTGGGATGTGTAGTGATTGTTTTAATATAGAACCTGTGAAATACTTGTTGTTTCGATTATATTTTCGGTTTAACTCTTGTAGTATTTATTGACTTGGAAGTTTGGAAGAAAAATAAGTTGGTCTTTTCTAGTTTTATTTGAGTTAGGGATACTTGAGAACAAGTATCATTTAGGTATTAGGGCATTTGACAGGGTTTAAATGAGTGTAATATTTGTAATTGATTTTGTATTATTTTTGAATAAATGTTATAGTAATATTTATATTTTATGATATTTGTTAGGATTTATGGAGAAAATTTATTAAGGAAAGTGAAGAAAAACGAGTTAAATTGGAGTAATTATACAAATGATAGAAAATTAGACAGCCATACTCTTTCATTAACACATGGGCACGCAAATTTCAAGAGACAGTGCAAAATTTATTGTAGTAAAATTTTCTTTCTCAATGGCACACTCAAGAGAAAATTGGGATGAAATTTGAGATATTAAAAATTTTTATTCTATTTCTAATATTTAGGAAAAGAAATTTTTGAAAATGTAAATCTCAAATTATTTTATTTTTTAGAAAATTCTTTTAGTATCTTTTAGGAGTTTCCCTTCCTTAAAATAAATAAGAATATTTTGTTAATTGAAAAAGGAAGGGACTTCACTTTTTTTAGGGTTACACTCTTATATATATATATATATGAGAGTTACATAACATTGTTAGAGCGTGGTGGTGTGCATCCCCAAAGGGGGTAGCCGGCAGCCATAGGTTTAATACATTCCCTTTATTCCTGACTTTGGGAATATGCACTTTTGGGAGGAAAAAGAGGCAGCCGAGAAACAATCTCAACCATATAACCCAACACCTTCTTTTTATTTGATTTTTATTTATCAAGTGAATTTTTCCTTTTACCATTTGTTATTTTTAATTTAATTTTCTAGTCGAAAGTTTATTGAATCCTTAATTTTCAATGATTATGAGATCTAATTGGATATATTAATTCAATATATCATAGGTATTTATTTAATTTCTGTACTTCATCGATCATGATTTTCTAGAGTTTATTGAATAGGGTGTCATATTTAATAGTTTTAGAATAATTTACAACCAATTAAAACGGTAAATTCGTAATTGTTTGTTACTTTTAATATAGTAGTGAATGGCCTCAGTGTCATTGAGTTGAATAATCTAATCTCACCAATCATGTTGTGTGTTTACCACTTAAAATTGAATCTCTCTTGATCTTAATGCTATCGAAAGTTTAAACCCTAAGAGTTTCTCTAGGGTTATCTTTCGGTTAAGGAAATAATTAAAAAGATTCTCTTAATTATCTACGAAATAAGGAGAGATTAATCGTTTGACATTCATTGAGTGACTATAACCAATTTATCTATGGTTGTTGAAATTTTTAGCTAGATCGATGATCAATCGAATAAAATCAAGATAGTTATAATTTCTTTGGTTAGATGTTATTCTCATTGGCATTTCTTTTATTTAATTGATATTAGTTAATTTTCTTGCTATAGTTAATTTCATTGATTTATTTATTTTTGTTTACTTTAGATTATTTGTCAACCCCCCACATTTTTGTTTTCCTTAAAAGAAGTAGATCCGCCGTTCCCTGTGAATTCAACCCTACTTGCACTAGACTCATATTATTTGAAATAAGTATTTTTATTTTTAATTGGATTGACACTCCCGTTATGAATAGAATAGAAGAGAATATGTGCAAATGATTGGCAATGACATGTTGAATTTATGGTACAACTTGTTAGTGTTGCCATGATTTTATTAATAGAATAAAACAACAGATAGATCGTCTATTAAAATTTTTTAATCAAATTTCGAATTCAAAATTTGGGAATAAAAAAACTATACTAGTTTGCATAGACATTCAAACCAAATTAGTTCAAAATATGGATCTACATACTGATAGTTAAAAAAATTAGGAATAGGGTGTCCTTATCTCTCTAGGGCGTACCTAGGTCATCATTAGGGTGCACGAGCTGTTTTTGTTTGGAATGACAAGAGAGGTAAGTAAAGGGGTTTAGAAATGGTAGGGTACACCTTATTACATGGCAGACATGTCCTATGCACAAAGGTGGCTCGATGGGAAAGAAGATAGAAATGGTAGGATAGATAGAGTAAAGGATATAACTCACACCTCTTGGGTGAGTAGTTGCTTTGCACTACAGGGATCTCTTAAACAATTGCTACACTTCAATAGTCGTGGGCCTTACTACATTGCACTGTAGGAATCTCTCACATAGTATTGAATAATAGACAATATATGTATTTTCAAAAGACAACACTATATGTTGTCTAATATTCTAAGGAAACTCGTCTACAAAAGAGAAAATAGAAGCTGAGAAAATGACTTAACTTCTTATTAAAAAACTGTATGAAATGAGGGGGATTACAAACTTATTAATAGGCGCTAGGGCCGGCTGAATGGGCGCATGGCTTTGTGCCATTTCTGCAAGTGATGCCTCCTTGATGTTGCCTTATACCTTGTTGGCGTAGTGAGGCTCTTAATGACCGTTCTACATTTAAATTCACACCCTCACATTTATTCCCAATAACAAACACATAAATAACTATTTTTCCTAAATTAAATCCTTCGGCTTTATGCCTTATTACATGTCCATTACCTTATGCCTACACAGCTCCATTGCTTGGTATCTTTTCAACTCCTTTGGCTTAAGTCTTTTTGGCTTGAGTCTTTTTGGCTTCTCCTGAGGAATCCTTTGAGCAATAACTGTCCAATACATCCTTTCAGGTATGTGTGGCTTGTCGCTTATACATGGGTGCCTTGTTGCTTAGTGTCTTTTGGTCTATGGCCAACTTCTCACTACATGCTTGTCACTGTTCGTGGCCTTATGCTTGTGGCCTGCTACTTGTGCCCTTCTGCTTGTGGCACGTGGCTCGTGGCCTGCTGGTCGTGTCCTTTCGCTTGTAGCTCTTGCTTGTGCCCTTTCATGCCAACTTCCATGTTATCCATTCATGTGCATAGTGTCGCACATCATACCTTGTCACGATCATTACATCGAGCCTTCCTATGTTCCATGACATTTGCCTCTCCTTGGAGACGAATCTTATCCTGAAGGTTGAACTATAGATGGTTGCAAATAATCTCCAAATGTTCTTCCCATGTTGCATCTTCTTGTCCAAGTCCACTCCATTTCATCTACACTTCTTATCAGGTATGTCCTCCTTGACAGGTCATTCGGGTGTTCATCACATCTTCTGGTATGAGACTTAATCCTCCATCTTTGTCCAATTGTGGCATAGTGGCTGCAATGCATGAAGGGTCTCCTCCATGTCTCCAAAGCCAACTCACATAGAAAACGGGATGTACCTGGATGCTTGGGTGAAGATCCAACTTGTATGCTAGCTTTCCATACTTTGCAGTGATTTGATATGGCTCATGGATCTTGGCCTTGATTTTGATACCTATATGCTTTGCGTCCTTTTTCTTTTTTTTTGTGGTGGTAGGAGAGATAGATCCGATCTCTAACTTGAAACTCTTCATGTGGGCGGATTGCGATCGTATACATCCTTTTGCTAAGCTTGGACCCTCTTTCGATTGGCTTTGAGATTCTCTATCACTTCATCTCTTGTCCACAACTCTTGATCAACCATGTCATTAGATGTGGCTCCTTCGGTGTGGAAAGGGAGGCTAGGTGGTAGTCAACCATAAAGTGCTTCGAATGGAGTCATGCCAATTGAGGAGTGGTGACTAATGTTGTACCTACATTCTGCCCATGTTAGATATTCCTCCCATCTTCTTGGATTATGGTGCACCAAACATCTCAAGTACTGGTCCAATGTCTTGTTGGTGCTCTCAGTCTAGTCATCGATTTGTAGATGGTACACCGAACTCTGGGCAAGCTTTATTCCATGAAACCAAACAGATTTCTTCCAAAATTTGCTCATGAATATCCTGTCTCGATCGGTGATGATGCTTCTAGGGACTTCATGCAATTTCATTACATTGTCAACATATAGTTGAGTAATGGCCTTGGCGGTGTATGTGTCACACCCCGAACCGGGATCGTGAACAGCCGCCCGTTGTCCCTGGATGCCGGTTGTATTTTTATAGAAAATCGGACAGAACCTCCTCATAAATCGGAGATTTCCCATGTACAATTTCACCTGTATATCACATTCATCCTGTAAAATAAACAAATGGTCCTCCCGACCTCTCCAAAATCAACAAATACCACAGCCAACATCCAGAACAACACAAAACTATAAAGTTTCTAACAGTCCTAACAACAGACCTCTACTGTCATACCCAACTAGAGCATGAGCAACCGCCACACCGAGTGGATCTAAATTCTACGCATATATAAAATGAATTCCTAAGTTATTTTTAAATATTCACAAATGTCTCAATGCAATGAAATAAATCAATACGAGGGTTTCACGAATAAATGTCCATAATTTATACAGTCATCCAAAAAAAATTATATAAATATATTGGTCAAACTAAAATCTCCAATACATAACGATATCACCAATCATCGTAGCGGAAGAGATGAAAATATCCATATCCAAATCCAGTGATATCACGTTCGCGTCACAATTATACAAACCCAACAACACCTCCTCGGTCCAACACTAATCCTGTGGGAAAGAAAACGAGGGGTGAGTATCTATGGGAGGATACTCAATAAGTGAGGGGATTGATATCATACTATCAATATCGATGGTGAACTTGGAGTGTCAAAGCATGAAACACAATATCAAGTGTGGGAAAAATAACGTGCTGTTTCAACAAATCAGATATTATCAGACACACATTTGAAAATAGCATATGCATCCAATGTGGAAATCAATTGATAAAGAGCCGGCCAATCAAACAACCCCGGCAATAGTCTACCTCGACCAAGGATGACGCATTGGGGATTTTTCCAAATGCAAGTATTAAATAATGGCTTTCTACCCCAATGTTGGTCACAGACTACTCCAACTAGCCTGTAAATAATAATAATGTACATATAACTAGTCGGCCGTATATGGTGCCCCCGCCTGGTGCTAGACGGAGCTATACTCAACGTCCTCTCCGATGAGGGTCAACTTGGGACACCCATACACATGACGATCTAGTGGATACCTCCGACCGAAGCGTATCCGAATATAAGGGGTGTCTCTACCAGATGTCCTTCGTAGCTACAGATGCTATAGGAAGCATATCACAATATCATATCAGCCGGGCACGTAGCCCCATGCATCCCATTACCATGTCGGCCGGGCATATAGCATGCATAATATCATAACGTCGGCCGGGCATACAACCCACTATATAAGTAAATCCATTTAAAACCATATGCCAATGCAGTGGAAGCATTAAAACATATCATTATGTCGAAAATGTTGCACAATATTCAGTTATCAAAACTCATGGATGCATATCAATAAAGTCAGAATTTAAGACACTCCAAAAATCACAAAACATTTCATAAAATATTCGAAAGTTCTAACAATCATACATTTTGCAGAAACATGTCATTTAAAAAGTATTTTTGAAATATAGTTTTCAATCAATAGCGAATGTAAAAGTCACACTCACTATTCTATGGAGAGTGGTCACTCCCTATTTTCAAAACCAATCCAATCTGATTTCTCGACTCTCCAAAAAAATCAACCTAATTTGATTATCAAAATTGAATATCAATTTCTCAATCATCTTTAGGGTTTATCCGTAAGACATGAAATGTACAATATCTTCCACTTTACGGCTCATTTCATTCCAACCCTATAACCCAGATACTTTCATGCATATTTCAAAATTTAACTCTAAGAGAAACTATTCGAATTAACTCGACATGATTTTATGATTCTATAATATGCTTCTTTCGTATCAGATCATCTAGTTTCTGTAACATTCTATACTTAACCTTCAAAGTCACATATAATCATTTCAGAAATTGTATTCTATTCGCATGCTACTTATACTCTAAACATCTACAGAACCTTTCATCTTAGATTTAATCCTAGATTCATTCAATTTATCAATTAGAGCCGAAATCTCCTCACCTAGGGTTTTCTCGAAGCGCAGAGTTTTGTCCGAAAGTCTCTTCGGTCACTCCAAAATCTATAGTATTTCCTATCAAAACAAGATTTATTTGTTAGATCTAAACACTTCGATCAGAATCAAAACTCTCAATTAGTTACCTGCGTGGAGGTTCGTGGGCTGTCACGAGCTCACGAGCCATCGCGGGCAGTCGCGGTCGCATGGGCTACAGCGGGCTCGTGGGTTCACGGGTCAGTGGGCCAGTGGGCTTCGGCTAGCGGGCTCACTGGTCTGCGGGCCAGCAGGCTAGCCAGCCTGCGGGCCTGGTGGGCCTACGACTTGTGGGTCTACGGGCTGGCGGGCCTCTGGCTGATGGGCCTGCGAGCTGGCGGCCTGCGAGCTGGCGGCCTGCGACTGATGGGCCTGCGGGCCGCAGTGGCTCGCGGGCCGCAGTGGCTTGTGGGCTCGCGCTCCCGTAAGCTGGTGAGCTCTCGTGCGCTGTGCTCGTGCGTTGGTGCACGCCCATGCGCTGGTGCACGCCCGTGCACTGGTGCGCGCCCGTGCACTGGTGCGCGCCCGTGTGCTCATGGGCTGCGCTAGTGCGCGCCCGCGCTCTTGCGCAGAGGATCGCGTAGGGGCGCAATCGTGCTCGCGCTCACACTCGCACTGGGTGGATCGCGAGGTGGCAAAAGGCGCTGGGTTGCGCTCGCGGAGGCTTGCGGTGGTGGAGCTCGTGGCTCGCGGCGGAGGAAGGCGAGGCAGAGAGAGGGCGATCGTGGGAGATCGCGAGAGGGAGAGAAAGAAACAGTGAGATAGAGAGAGAAAGAGACAGTGGGTGAGAGATAGAGAGAGAAGGGAGAGAAGTACAGGGAGAGGGTGGCGGCGCTGGCGGTGGCGGTGGCGGAGGAAGGCACAAAGCAACAGCGGAAGGAAGAGAGGCGCGGTGCCACGGGAAGATGAAAGGTCGGGAGAGAGAGAGTGAGAGAGAGAGAAAAAAAAAAGAAAAAAAGAAAAAAAAAAGGGAAGTGGGATTAGGGTTTCCTACCCTAATCCCCAAATTTGGGGACGCAGCGTTTTGCCCCAAAACGCTGCATCTCCATATTTCGCTTTTTTTTTTTTCTTGGTGTTACAGTATGGATGGGCAATGAGAATGAAATGTGCATACTTGGTGAGCCGATCAACTACTACCAATATGTTGGTACAACCATTACTCGTGGGTAATCCTTCTATGATTTCCATAGCCATGTCCTCCTAAATTTGTTGTGGAATAGGCAAGAGTTGAAGAAGTCCATGTGGCTTTGTTGATGTACTTATGGTTCTTTGACATACCTCGCATTGTTGGTCATGTCAACAGATGTCTCCCTTGATGCCTTCCCATGTGAACCATTAAAAAATCCTGATGTATGTTCTGAATATTCCACTATGGTGCCTTCCTTGCTGTCTTGAAAGTGTGTGAGGACTTTTTGTCGCAACTCTTTGATGTTGGCCATGTACACTTTGCCTCTCCAAAGAAGCAATCTGTTCCTTAGTTTATATTGAGTCTCTTCGATGTTTTCGGCCTCCAATTTGTAGATGATGCTTTAGCCGTAGGGTTCTTCTTGAAGGGCTGCCTTGATTTCTTACCAAACACTCTATTGTTAACCGGAAATAGGCATGACTTCAATTGGTATCTCCTTGTCATCGGTTGGCACCTCTTTGTGTTCATTATTGTCCATCTTGAGTTGGATCCATTCGTTATTGTGCATGTATTCCATTTCTCTTTTCTTGTAATCGATCACAACTTTTCAAAGTGTCTTGAGCCATTGTACCCCTTACACAATGTTCATTCCGATTAAAGATAAGAAGTAAATGTCAGTTCAGATCTCGTACCCTTGCATTTGAATTGTGACATTTCAGTGAATCTCAGAGCATTGCAATTTTTTGCCGCTAGTGACTTTCACTTCAAATGGTGGCACCTTTTGCACAAGCAATTTCAACATCCCTATTGTCTCATGGTTAATGAATTAAGAGAGGATCCATTGACAACTAGAAGGGTTACCTCTCGATTGGTGACTCTTGCTTTTGTGTGCATGGTTTGTGGCCCTTGAACACCGGCCATAGCATGAATTGAAATGGCTGATCCATCTTCATCTCGGTTGGTGTCTTCATTCACATATTCAGCATCTTCTTGAAGTGATGCCTCTTCATCTTCATCAATGGGTTCAATCATGAAAAAACGTAATTGTTTGCATTTATAACCAGGTGTGACTTTTTATCACAATTGAAACTAGGCCTTTTACTCGTCTAGCTTCCGTCTCGACATAGGTTAGTCACTTCACTCCTTGTGGTGGCTTACTTGTTGTGGGCTGCAAAAGGTTCTTAGAGGTAGTAGGTTTAAGGAATGATTTGGTACCTCTTGCCTTTTTAGATGCTTGTGGCCGTGATGTCCTTTGAATATCATGAAGTTGCTTGTCCTTGAGTTTTGCTATGTCCCATGCATGGATCAATGTCTTGGGCCTTTGCAATTTTGACTTCGGCTATTAGTTCAAATTTGAGTCCTCCTATGAATGCACCAATTAGTGCCTTTTCAGGCCAATCTACTCGAGTTGATATCTTCTCAAACTCCTGTTGAGCTTCATCATAGTTGATGTACTCAGTGTCTAAATCTTTTTGCAATCTCTTTGCATAGTTTTTGCCAAGATATCCCTTTTTGTCAAATATTGTATCTTTCCTTGAACCATTGAAACCATAGTTGTGCTTCTCCTCCAGGTAGAAACTTGTTATACATACCCTTTTGCTTGATATTCCTGGGTAGTAAGCAAAATAAGTTTCTGCATGTGCAATCCATGTTGTAGGGTTACCATCTTGAAAATGGGAAAATTCTATGTGAGGTAGTTCAATCTGTTGTATTCCTCTTGGTTGCAACTCTTCATCACTTTCGCTAGATGGTTAAACTTGTTCTTCCTCTTCTTTAGTAGTTGAAGATGCTGGTGATGGCACACAAATAGATGGTGTTGGTGCCTCTCCAACATTGGTGGCTGTTGGGTTTTGGTGATGCCTCCTACTTTGAACCCTTTCGGTCGGCCTGTTTACTCGCAACTCTTAGAGCGTGGTAGTGATGTTTGCCAAACCTTGCTTGAGTCAATTGAATCGATGGTCCATCTCCTATCTTTCTTTTTGTTTGGCTTCGAGGTGTGCCTCAAGAGTCTTAATTCATTTCCTTTGAGTTTGTACCTTTTCAGCCATGGTTGGATGAAAGGATATGTTTTCTTACATTTTATTATTATTTTTTTATAAGGAATGCAAGGGTATGTGTTTGGGTTGGGGAATGAGAGAGTGTAGGAAGGGTATGAGGTTTGAGGGGTGGAATCGATGCTTCTCTAAGGTAACTTTTCAATGAAAGTCTCTTAATGAAACCCTCTCAATGAAAACACCAAAAGATGGGGCATACTGGGGTCCTTGCTAAGGCGCACGGCTACTTTGGCTTGGAATGACAAGCGAGGTGAGTAAGGGGGTTTAGAAATGGCAAGGTACACCTTGTCACGTGGCACACATGTCCTACGCACAAAGGTGGCTCGAGGGTAAAGAAAATAGAAATGGTTGGATGGATAGAGGGAAGGATATGACTCATGGCTCTTGGGTGAACACTTGCTTCGCACAGTAGGGATCCCTTAATCAATTGCTGCACTTCAATGATTGTGGTTCTCACTAAGTTACACCACAGAGATCTCTCACGTAGTAATGAATAATAGACAAGTGTTGCCAAATAACAACACTATATGTTACTTAATATTCTAAGGAAACTCATCTCACAAAGGAAAAAAATAAGGGCCGAGAAAATGACTTAACTTCTGATTAAAAAACTGTATGAAATGAGGGGGATTACAAGTCTATTTATAGGTGCTAGGGCCCGGCCGAATGGGCGCATGGCCTTGTGCAGTTTCAGCCAAGTGATGCCTCCTAGACATTACCTTACGCCTTTTCGGCGTGAGAAGGCTCTTAACTACCCTTTTACATTTAAATTCTCACCCTTACATTTATTCCCAATAACTAACACATAAATAATTATTTTTTCTAAATTAAATCCTTCGACTTTATGCCTTATTGCATGTCCACCATTGCCTTGTGCCTACACATATCCATTGTTTGGTGTCTCTTCAACTCCTTTGACTTGAGTCTTTGAGTAATAACTGACTAATGCATCCTTTCGAGTATGTGGCTTGTGGCTTGTGGCTTGTGGCTTGTGGCTTGTGGCTTGTGTGCTGATGCCTTGTTGCTTGGTGTCTTTTGGCCTGTGGCCTACTGCTCACTGCTCACTGCTCACTGCTCACTGCACACTGCCTATTGCTCGCACCCTTTTGCCTGTGGCTCAATGCTCATGACTTGCTACTTGTGGCCTTCTTCTGCTCATGACTCACTGCACATAGCCTGCTACTCGTGCCCTTCTACTTGGACCGCTGCTCATGGCCTGCTACTCTTGTCATTTCACTCACACCTCTTGCTCGTGCCCTTTCATGCTAAACTCAATGTTGTCCGTTCATGCGTGTTGTACCACACATCAAGCTAAACTCAATGCTGTCCGTTCATGTGTGTTGTACCACACATCGTGTCTTATCCCGAGCATTGCATGGAGCCTTCCTAAGTTCTGTGACACCTCCCCTCGACTTCATAAACCAAAAGCCCATTTCGGGCTTCCCATTCCCGTGCCCCCCTTAGTCCCACATTTTTATTAACGTTGCCCTCATAATCTTCCCAAAATATTTAAAAACACGTATCCTCCACTTCTCTCTCCAACGGCTCTCTCTTTTTCAACTTCAAAATCCTCCTCCATAAACACCCAACCCAATCCTTCGTACTCTCTCTCTCTCTCTCTCTCTCTCTCTCTCTCTCTCTACGCGAAAGATTTGATCGAAGAAATACAATCCCAGAAGTTTATACAATGGATTCAACCCCACCATCTCACAAATCAGAACCTCGAAGCTCAGTCAAATCAGCCTCTCGTCTCGTCCGATTAAGCTGAGAAAGCGACGAAATCATCCTCAGTCAACGGAGCATCACCATCACCCCTCACCTTCCCCTGTTCATAAATCGAAAACCCGTTCCGCCAATCGGATTGAAACGGCTTCTGAAGAACCCATCGAGATCATTGGGGATCGCAAGAGGTGCAAGAGCAGATCTAATTTGATGGGTTTATCGGGGTGTAGTTTGCCTCGAAATAATCGGAGATCTCGGAGAAGATTAGAGAAAGATGAGAGAGAAAGAGAGCGAGAATTGGGGTTTGGTGAAGAAAATCTGAATGCTAGGAAGAGAAGGCATACTGAGAAATCTAGAAAGGAAAAGCTCAGTTTAGTCGTTGCCAATCCTTCTCCAATGGTTTCTCCAAGTGAGTGTTCTTAAATTTGGAACTTTTAAGGTTTTTCTTATTTATTTGATTTGATTTTGACATGTAGGTTTTTGTGGTTGCAGAATTAATTGATGGTAATGGGTATAATCTTGATCGAATTGGAGAGCTAAATGCTGATTTAGTCATGTGGAATGATGTTGCCAAATCAAGTCTTTGGTGGTGGTTTTTGCTTCAGGAATCTCCCCCCCTAATGTGACTTATGTAGTCATGTTATTTCTGTCTAGTGCAGCATATTTGCAATGATTTGCAATAATTTCCCAACTGGATCTTCTCTTTCTGTGCATATCATTCTTCTCGAACTCACCATCTCCAAGGGTCAACGATGAAAAGAAAGGAGAATTCGTACTTACGGACGATGACATTTTGAGTGGGAAGATCAGTACTTCCTGCTGCTAATCTTGCAATTTCTAAGGTTAGGGAACTTTTCTCTGGAGAGCCATCCATGACGCTCAAGGTATTCGATAAATGGTCGCAATGAAATGTTGTTTCTTCAAGCTATGAATTAAAATTATTACTTGATTACATTAGTTAAACATGAATTTTGTTTATGATTATAGGTCGCACCACTACTCTTACTAGGAGCTGAGTATGGACACCATATAACACACTGGAGGCTATTTGCATGTGGACTCGGAATCAACATGAGATTGAGAAAGCAACCTGCTCAAACTTCAAAGATGAGGTGCTTACAACCCTAAAGCAAAATCCACCTGTTGGAAACGTATGGTGGGGGTACATGGAATGCCGGAGTTACAAACTAACCCCAAAGAACTCTGGAGTCATGAGGTTCCTTACCTGGAGTGTCATAAGAACTAATACGAGCCATGCATAATCCATCCTGGTAACAAAGATGCTTAGAGCTATGCTGATTCACTACCTCCAAGCATGCAAGGAGTTGGATAAGCATTGGTCATTCTGAAAATACGCTAAAACAAGAACCAAGGAATAGACAAGGGAATCCTTCATCTACCTTAACTTGCCTTCTTGACTTGTGCTAATGTCGAGCATTAGCATAAGTAAAAGAAAATAGCGCACATAACAAATGCCAACCTCCTCACTGTCACACAGATAAACTCAAAAACAAACTGTCAAGGAAAAACAATAGTTAACTTATTAGCAAAAGGTTGGAATGGGGCAGCTATACAAGATTGTCAAGGCTTCCCAAAATTAGTTACAAGACTACACCACAAAGATGCTACACCTAAAGCCGTATACAAAATTTGTTGAATAGACTGCCCCATGCTGCATCTCACACAAAATGCTGACACATATCAGGTACCACTTTCATGGAATGCACGAAGATTTGAACAAAAACCTGGCTCGAACCATTCATACATCATCATTGCAAGCTGATTGAATACAACAAATTAGTACGAAGCATAAAGGAAACATCTTTAAAACTAAAAACTATAGAGGTTGAGAACTCAAAAGAAATATGGAAGGGCACTGATTCTCTGAATTTCAACATGTTACAGAAGCAGCTAGTATGTTGTTCATGCCTTATGAATGAAATAGATCATCTAGATTTGGAAAATCGGGAAGTCCAACTTGGCTCTTCTGCAGCTTATTTAAACCTTCTAATTGAGCAGTCACAGTCTTTAGAGTGCAGAAAGGCAAAAATATACTTTGCTCGGAACTTCTGATCACTAATCACACATCATCATTGCAAGCTGGTTGAATAGAGAACATCAGTTCACTTCGTCATTAAACTCGCTAGCATTAACATCAGTATTTCAAACTAGGAAAAAGAAAGAAAAGAAAATCACTTCAACTTCAAGAATCTGAGACCAACCACAGCCTTGTATATTGTAGCAATGGCAACAACTGTAAAAGTAGTAAAAGCATATTGCATCTGAGAGATTGGCAAAGCAGAAGAATATGGTTTGATGTGGGAATATGCATCAAAACTTTCAAAATGGAACCCTTTTGCATCTAAGAGACTGATACTTATACCTAAACACATGTCTGCTTGCTACATGGCACCTAGTGACTTCCTATTTTTAAAAGCATCAACCCCTTCTATGTTGTTTGTCAAATACTCAGAGGGATACAGCCAATAATTTTTTAATGATAAGTGTTGCGGTTGACTGTAACTTACAAGAAAATCTTACCAGGAGTTGTACCTGAATGATGTATGTTATATGTTCGATAACTATGGTAAGCAAACAATAAAACTTTACCACAACATTAAAATTTTACCATCATGAATACAAAATCAACTTTGAGAATTCAAACAAAAGCACCAAAATCAAAAAGAATTATCACAGGAGTAGCAAGTTGTACGGGAAAACAAGAGAACCATATGCCAAACACTACATATGTTGCATTTCTAATGAAACACCTCGGTGTCCAGGCAAGGAATAAGCCATAACGACCAACAAAACAACTTTTTGAAGCAAATAAACCTGTCAATTCAAAACCTTACACATTGATATCTTAAAAATAAACAAGATGAATTATCACTTGGTAAAGAAATTATTAAGTAACTGAAAATTTTAAAACTTCTCAGTTATATATTAGGTTCAGACATAACAAGCCACCTAACATTTTCTCAATAAGAAAAACAGACAACTCTACTAGCATGAAAGTTTGATGCAAAAAAACATCCATGTCATTCCATCTTGCTTCTTGATCTTCATCTAGTCTTGTCCTGGCCTACAAGAGGAAAAAAGAAGTATGCTTTCTAAGATCAATCAAGGATATAAAAATAAAGAATCCGACACTCACCAATCTATATGGGTGTAAAAGGGATAAACAAAATTTGAAGGTTTGGAGGATAAATATATTTTATGAAACTTAGTAGAGGATCCTACACCCCCCCCCCCAAAAAAAAGGAGAATAACAAAGCTCAAGAAGCATGGCAGCTTTTGCCCTCAACTAGAATAAACTGACTATATATGCTGCTATGCTATTTGATTGGACACTTGCATTTTGGAGCATTTGGCAATATTATATGGCTTAGGCGAATGAGCAGAGACTGACTTACCAGAAACCAAAGGAAGAAAAGGAGAATCGGGGGCACTACGAAGGTTGGTCAGATACCTAATTCAAGAGCGAAACGAATTGGTTAGGCAACCTATCAGAAACAAGCTCTACTTTGATGAAAATGATGAAAGTGAGAACAGGTCACCAAGCTTTGGCAATTCACAAGGAAAAAATGACAACAAGAAGAAGACATTTAATGAACAAATTATCAATGATCAATCTGAGAACAATGTTGGGAGACAGGATCCCCTAAAGTTGATTTATTGTCAGGAAATCTTCAATTACGGAGAATTTCATAGTCAAATGGATGTCATTAGCTTTATTGCCCATATATTTTGTGATACATCAAAGAGGTAGCAACTCTATCCTTGACCTATCTCATCCAACATTGGTTAATGATAGGGAAGAGAACTTTATATAACTTGAGATATCTAATTGATAGAATGGCACATGAGTACTTCATTGCTGTTCAACATCTACACAATGTTGAGGCAAAATATGCGGTTAAATTATGAGTAAACAGTTTTTTTAAAAGAAAAATTATCAACCAGCATGGCTTCCTATTGTCTGGGTAATGCCTAAGAAATGAATCAAATGGGTCTTTAATAACATCAGCATATGTGGATGTAATTCATCTTTTTTATGTGCAAGGAGCAAAAAATTAGGATGGTTGGAAAGCAGAAAGTCTATAAAGCATACAAATAACATGAAAGCCATGGACAAGACCATACCACTTCCTTTCCATTACTCTCTCCACAACAGCATGAAAAATATCACAACAGAGCTAACTCAATGAAACATTTCCATCTTAATTAATCAAGAACACCTCTCCACACTAGAATTTCTTAATCAACTTTGCAACTATACAATAAAAATCTAGAATAGAGTAAACAATATCCTACAACTTATTTATAAACAAGAAGTGTGCTTCACCAACTTCTTTGCTCCTATGAAAAAAGCTAAAATTAATTTTTTTTTTTTTAAAATGTTCACTCAAGATTTGTCACTTTGGAAGTTATCCCTGGTCAGAATTTCCCAACATATTTGCTTCCACTCCAAGCTAGATACCAGATAAAGGAATAAAATGTTTCAGTAACCGAAACCTCCTTCAAGTTCAACACATCTAGAAAACAATCTAAAAGAGGCGCCAAGCTAGTTGCACCACATTGATGGCGCTAATTAGACATTTTAATGTTGATGACATTCCACCAGGACTGACACCCATAAAATGATACTAAGAAAATGGTAAACATCAATAAAACCACCACTATAATGAAAGAACATATTTTCTTTCTTTTTGTTAATTACAAAGAAGTTAGGGGGGGGAATGAAGTGGTAGCCAACAAAGGGAGTTAAGTGACATTCTAAATTAAACCAAAGGAATACATCTTAATTTTAATCCAAACCATAGGGGATTCAGCAAAAGTTTCCATCAAACAACATGGTGTCAGTTTTCTTGATTTGAGGCACCAATTCTCATTAACTCTCTCCAATTTCCAAATGCACATTTGATAAGTATGAACAACAGGTAAGGAAGAGTAGTACTAGATTACAAGAACCCAAACATTACATTGCATTTCTTTCCAAAAACTCCCATGCAGGTAAATAACCTAATGTGACTGTTAAAGTCCAATGCCTTAAAATCACTTAAAGAATGAGTCTCCCGTTGCCTTCTTCTACAAGTCCAGAAACCCTTCTCATTTCCTGCCCAGATAGGAAGCTATATTAAAGAAATTTGCAGCATCTTCCAAGGAATAATGTTTCCATTCATCATTTCATTTTACTTGGTCATTAAGCACTCCAACTACATCAATTTCATGGCTCTTTTATGCCATCTCAGGTTCAGCTAATCTCTGCCACATTCCAACATGCTTCTCTGAATCCACCCAATTCTCTTTCTTTAGATAATTAATAAAACAACAAACTACGTCCCCCAAATTTCCTTCGACTAAGAATGAAGCCATTAAAACCTCGATCTAGCATATACAGCAACATTCTACAGTAAAATAATTTAAAAAAATAATCAAAGCAATCACTCCTTCAAACAATACAATAGCATACACCAAGCACAAGAAATGGAATCAGAACATTACATACCTTCAGGAAGCCAACCGTAACTGCGTTGAGAGATGGAGAGCATCGAAGTCATCAATGCCGAAGCCGTAGCAGTGTGGTGAGGCAGCATAGACTCCACACAAACACTCAATTCAGCTGGACACCTTCATATACAATAAAGTTCATCAGGCGTAAAAATCAGAATTAAAGTTCAGTTTCGATCCAAAGATTTCATTTGTACCTGAAGAATCGATTAGAGAGAGGTTGGTTGCTGCTTGGAATCCGAAATGGAGAGCGAGAAGGTTTGGCGTGTGAGGCAACTCTCGCCGCCGCCGCCGCGGTTCTGGTAGAGGTTGATCCGAAAACAGATCTTGCGGCGGCCGCAAACGCCATGAATGTTGACGATGCTGAAGATAGAGCAAACTAGGGTTTTGCTAGGGTTTTCGAGCTCTGTCCTGTGTACGACTGGATAGAGCGGCTCGGCTTGGGCGTCGGTTGGCTTTTGCCCTTGACTTTTCTTTCGTTTCGTCTCTTTTCTCACTGTGACACACAACTGAATCCGGTTGAAATGAATTTCACACTTAAAAAACAAAATATCTTTTTTTTTTTTCTATGAAACTCAAATTCAGGCATTAATTTTTTTTCTTTTCTTTTCATTTTTTTTTCAACCCTTAAATCTCAAAAAATAATAACGTAAATATTTATTTTGATTAAATAAAAAAATCTATAATTTCGTAAAATTTTCAATGTGAAAAAAATTCGGGTTCGGTTCACTTTAAAATTTTTTGTTTGGACATAATTCACAAGTCATTCCCATATATATATATATATATATATATATATATATATATATATATATATATATTACTTTTTAGTTTTTAAAAAACTTAAAATAGAATGAAGTAATAATAACTCAAATCTCAAATAGAAAAAATCACAAATTACTGTATGGAGGGATTCCAAAATAATATCATTAGTAAAAAATTAAACTAAATTGATTCTACAATTTAGACTCAATTACACCATAATTTTTTTTATTTAACAAAAATGTAAATCTTTAAGATTAGGATACGAAATTCACAACTTAAAAGTAATAAAAATCTACGTGTTCTCTCTCTCTCTCTCTCCATGACAAATATTAAATCCATCACGTATGTGCAATAACTTATATAAATTATGTAAATTCGATAAATACCCATATCCAAATGAAAGGAGACTATCACAAATTTTATAACAAATTTATGTGAAATGTTTCTTTCATTATTTAGTAATTATCTAAAATAGGTGATAAAATTAATGTTGTATGAATATTTGAATGTTAATTCTTTACATTTACATGATTACTCACTATATATATACATATATATATATATATAATATATATATATATATATATATATCGATTATCTTTTTGCTCTCTCTAATCATAGACATAGTCATAGTTTAAAAACCATTGGTAGTTCCTAATTTATATGAATCGAAACCAAACGTTAAAAGACAATTTCGATTCCAATTTTCAAACCACCGATTTCACTTTCAGTTCCAAAACTAAAAAACTGAAAACTATCGGTTCAACCATTGGTTTCCGATACTTCAAAATAAGAAATTGAAACAAATCTTTTTATCTGGTTCTAATTTTAATTCCTAAATGACGAATCAATCACTTGATCCATTAACCATGGCTCAATTTGTTTTGGTTCCATGATTCAATTAGACCAGTGGCCACACCTATAACTACTTGTACATCCTTGTATTTCAAGAAGGAAATGCCAAGGGGTACTTTAGAAATGTTTTAAACAAACCTTTATTAATTATAAATTTTACTAAAAGAAAGTTTTTTATACCTATTTTATATTGTTGAGTTGGACCTAGTCCTAAAGAATGCCACTACTCTCCCAGAGTGTGGCAAGGGTTTTAGAAAAAGTGTATGGAGAGTACAAGCAACGCAACAAATGAAGAGACCAACAGGACCTTGTCTATGGAAGAGGAAGATCACCTTCACCGTTATAATAAGAAAGTAAAAGCAAACGCTAGTGTAATCCAAAATGAGAGCAGGCTGAAACTATCGTTTAAGGAGATGTTATTAGGAGTGGAATGCCCAATTGAGGGGGGTAGGGATCACGATAAAGGACTGGAGTCGAATCCAGAAGATATGGAAGAGGAGGAAATGGGTGAAGAAGATTCAGAGCAAATGCAAGGAATCCCACTGATCAATGTAACGGACGAAGAACTCAAAAAGCTTTGGAGGCCATGGAAGCGTTCCCTAATAATCAAATTACTAGGGAAGCGGATTGGGTACCAACTAATGCTGTCCAAAGTTATGAATATGTGGAGATTAGAGGGAATACTAAATTTTGTAGACTTGGGAGGAGATACTATCTGGCTAAATTTTTTACTAAACAAGACTCTCTGCATGTTCTGATAGAGGGACCATGTCTTATTCATGATCGCTTCCTAACAATTAGAAAGTGAAAGCCATGGTTTCCTCCTAAAACAGATAAAATAAAATCTTCAGCTGTGTTGGTAAGGCTTTCTCACTTACCAATTGAATTTTTCAATGAGAAGGTCCTGTTCGAAATTGAAAAAGCCATCGGAAGGCCCATCAAGATGGATATGAATATTGCGCATGCGTTGAGAGGCAAATACACCAGAATATGTGTTGAAATAGACTTGGAGAACGCCTTAGTCTTGAGAGTCAAGATCAAGAAGTGAGTGCAAAACATTGAGTATGAAGGGATTCATACAATTTGTTTTGTCTGCGGAAAAATAGGCCACAATAGCTAGCAATGCAAGAATCAATCACAAACCCTACTTAATTCCACCACAAAAAATAGTCTTCCCAATCAAAACATGGAAAATCACTGACCTCTAACACCGGTGGAGAAGGAGGGAGGACTCGGTCCTTGGATGATTATGCAGAGGAGACAAAGAATTCCTAAATCGGGGAATTTTCGGAACAAGGAGACGAAAGGAGAAGCTCAGCAGAACAGATTTGTGAGCTTGAGAAAAGTCAACGAAACATCTAAAGATAGGACTGAAGCACTGGATCTGGAGTACGACAGGACTAATCAAGTGAGACAGAATAGAGAGACAAGGAAAGAGGCAGAGCAAAGACAAGAAAGAGAGAGAGTTCAGATTGATGAGAGAAAGAGGAAAGATCATCAGAGAAAAAACCCGAGATCCATAAGGCACTCAACCCCAGGTAGGCAGTACTAAGCATTCAGAAGTGGTGCGGGTGGATGGAGACCTATTTAAAGGAGAAAGAAATAAAGATATATCAGGAGAGAAATGGGTAGACTATAACAGTCGGGCTGGCCAAGAGAAAGGCCCATGGTCGCGAATGATCACAAAGGGGCCATTCATGGATCAACAAGAAAATAAAAGCTGGTTATGTTCAGGCCCAAGATAGGAGGGAAGAGTGGACCTAATAGGTCAGGAGTGGGCACATATAAAGCCCAATTGGACAAATTAAGGCAATACCATGACCCAGGCGATGAGGTGGACCTAAGACCCGAGAGAGAAATGGAAGCCCAAAATTCAAATAGAACGGCTCTGGTGTGCTGGAGTAGCTGTGAGGCTGATACTCACATAAACACGAATTCAATGGAGTATGAGGAGATGAATACGGAGTCAGCAAGTGAAAATAGTCTAAATGAAGAAGGAATGGAAGTGGAGTTATGTTGAGTTTATTCCTTTCTCTATCTATTATTTTTCTATAAATGTCTTATAAATCTATAGTTTGGAATTGCAGAGAGATTGGAAATGATAGGTTTCGTAGAGTTTGTAGAGAAATGGTCAAGCAGCACAAGCCTGATATTCTCTACTTGGTGGAGACTCGTGCTGAAAGGGACCTCATGCCAAAATTCCTTACTAAGTGTGGCTTGGATAGGGAATTTTTGGTCCCAGCAACGAGATTCAGAGGAGGATTGTGGCTCAATTGGAACTCCGATACTGTCATGCTCGCAGTCATAAATCATATGAAGCAATGGGTGTACGTGTAGGTGGAGGAAGGCCTTGAAAAATGGTTTATCACCTACTCATATGTTCAGCCCTATCCTAATTCGAAGAGTAGGTTTTAGGAAGAGATGTTGAATCTAGCTCAAGATATGGATAACCCAAGATTTGTCATGAGGGAATTCAATGATATATGAGGTATTGAGTACACCACTAACAGACTGAGAAGGTCGTGGAATAGGAGTCAGAAGTTTAAAGAGGCGTGGGATAGATGTAGTCTTATGGAGCAGTATGCTACTGGAGCCAAGTTTACCTGGATCAAAAAGCAAGGAGATAGAGTGGTCTTACAGCAGAAGTTGGATAGAGTGCTCAGCAACCTCCAAACCAGATTAAAATTCCTAGAGATGAAAGCGATAAATCTGTCTCGTATCCATGGGGATTATTGCCCAGTCATGTTGAACACCTGTATGATTTCTCCTCTGAAGAATGAAGATAAGGCCTTCATATATGAGGCGGCTTGGTTAGAGCATCCCAACTTCTCTGAGATCTTTGTTAAAGCATGAGATGAGAATGAAGGCCCACTTGTGCAGAAGATTAATGGCACCATTGAAGAACTGAAGGCATGGAACTGGATGGTGTTTGGCAACATCTTTAAGAGGAAACGTGAAATTGAATACAAGCTCAAAGGCATCACATGTTCTCATCATTATGAGACTTCTACTTTCTTGCAACAATTGGAAAGGAGGAAGCTGCAGGAGGAATATTTACATATCTTGAACAAAGAGGAGACTTTCTGGAGGCAAAAATCTATGATAGAATGGTTGAAAAATAGAGACAAAAATACCAAAATTTTCCACGCCTCTACTAAGATTAGGAGGCAATCTAACAAGATCATGGTTTTGAAGATAAAAGGTGATTAGTGCTTTGATCAAGATAGGCTTAAAAAGCTTGACTTAAACTTCTTCTCTAATCTGTACTCTAGTTCCCAAGTAGATACCACTAGTGCCAAATTTAACAGATGGATTATCCACATTAGGCATGAGGATCATGAAAGTCTGACTAAGGAGGTAGGTGAAATTGAGATTAGAGTTGTAGTCTTCTCTATGAAGGGTCTTAAATTTTTGGGGCCAGATGGATTGCAACCTATTTTCCTACAGAGACATTGGTATGCAGTAAAAGACTGCATTTGCAATTTCATCAATGATGCCCTCAAGAATGGTTATTTTCATCCTGAGTATGCTAAGGCCATCATGGTTCTCATCCCAAAACAAGAGAGACCGAAAACTATAGGGGATTTTAAAACGATAAGTCTTCACACACTTCCTTTAAGATTCTGTCCAAGGTCCTTGTGCATAGACTCAAACCCCTTCTACAAAAGATCATTCAGAACAGCTTTCTTTCAAGGAGAAGTACCGTGGATAATATAGCTGTTCTTCAGGCGGCCATTCATTCCATATGTAATTCGAAAAGCAAAAGGTATAATATGGTGCTCAAAGTGGACCTATGCAAGGCTTATGACACTATCAGCTGGAGCTACTTAGGAAGGGTCCTCACAGATGCTAACATTCCTTACTCTCTAGTCAGGCTTATAATGTATGCAGTCTCCGGTGGAGAAGTCTCTTTACTGTGGAATGGAGGGATGTTGCCTCCCAGGGCAAGGGTTGCGTCAGGGTAACCCTCTCTCTTCGTATCTCTTCATTTTGGTAATTGAGAGGATCACTTACATGGTGGAAGAGAAGGTGAGGACAGGAAGATGGAACCCGGTGAAATTGTCCAAGTCAGGCCCTAAGATTTCACACTTGTTCTTTGCGACAATCTGATCCTGTTAGCCGAAGTGGAGCACCTTAACTTTAGTGCAGTCACTAGCTACCTGAGAGAATTCTTAGCTGAAAGCGGGCTGCAGATAAACCCAGCCAAATCGAGACTTTGGATTTCTCCGAAGGCTCCTTGGACCTTAAAGTGTTCTCTCTCAGCCGCTAGTAAGTTTCCTCTGATAGGTAATTTAGGGACTTACCTTGGTATCCCCATGATCCATCAGAGAGTTGGGAAGCTGTTCCATTAGCAGTTGATAGAGAAAGTCCGCAGGAAGCTCAGTGTATGGAAAGCCATTCTCAGAGGAAGACTCTCATCCAATCAGTCTCCTCTTCGATCCCAGTTTACACTATGCAAGCTGCTTGGCTCTCGCGAGAACTTTGCAAGAGACTAGATAGTCTGAATAAGAGGTTCTTATGGAGAAATGTGGAGGGTAAGAGGAAAACTCACATGGTGAATTGGAGTAAGGTGTGTGCGAGTAAGCCGGAGGGAGGTCTAGGGCTAAGAAGAGCAAGAGAGAACAACATTCCTTTGCTAGCTAGGTTGGGCTCGAAGATTATGAAGGGAGATAGGGCGCTTTGATGTAAGATCATGAGAAACAAATACTTGAAAGGTAAGGAGTTCTTTGAGTGTCAAAAGGAAAGTGGTGTGCTCCGGTCTTTGGAGAGAAATTATGAAGACAAGAAAATGCCTTAAGAAAGGATTGAGGTGGAGGATAGGAGATAGGATGAGCACAGGTTTTTGGACTCAACTTTGGGTGGGTACTCATCCCTTGGTGGAGTGTGTTCAGGACAGGTCTCAGGTGATTGATATGGAGGAGAAAGTGGGACACTTCATCTTTGTGGATGGCCACTGGAAAGAGTTGGAACTGAATCTCCTACTCCTTAAAGCGAAAGTAGAAGAAATCAAAGGCATTATGGTGCCTAGGAGGTCTGATATGAAAGATTCTGAAGTGTGGAAAGGAACCAGTGATGTGACCCTCTTTGTCACCTCTGCTTATAGGATTTTGGCAGAAGATCAAAGTGCTTATCATCTGAGGCAGGAGATTCACGGCTGGAATTGGATATGGAAGCTTAGATGTGCAAAGAAAATTAAGTTCTTCCTTTGGCTAGCCTACCATGAAAAACTTATGACTAATGTTGAGAGATGCTAGCGCAAGTTTTGTGAAAAAGCTATCTACCCTCTTTGTGATAAGGAAGATGAATTTTAAGAGATTGTTGTAAGGCGAGGAAGACTTGGGAAGCTGTGATTCCCAACCTGAAGGCAATGTCAGACTTCTGGAGGAATAACCTATGTGAGTAGCTTTTCTTAGGAGCTAGCTGTAAGGACAACGGGGGGAAAGTTCCTTCAAACACTCTTTTTATTTACACTACTTGGAGTCTTTGGAAAAGCAGATGTATGGAAGTCTTTCAAAACATTTCTCAGTCTCCCCAGGAGCTAGCCCACTACACTACTAGCATGTCGAGAGAAATTTCACTTTCTTGGGGTATTCCTATCGTTGATAGAAGGTTTGTTTAGAGGAAGATCAAGTGGGAGCATCCTAAAGAGGGTTTTCTCAAGCTTAACATAGATGGTACAGTGTGCCTATCCTCCGAAAAGAAAAGGCTTCTACAAGAGGCATTATCAGAGACAAGGATGGGGAGTAGGTTGTGGGTTTTACGTTTAATATCAGAAGGACTAAGGTCCTAGGTTGCGGGTTTTACGTTTAATATCGGAAGGACTAAGGTCCTATCAGCAGAGCTCGGGGGTCATAGGGAAGGTCTTCATCTGGCTAGAAGGATGAACATCTCTCATTTGGAGGTGGAATCTGACTCCGTAGTGTTAGTGAGCCTCCTTGCAAACCAATTGAATCTTGATCATCCTCTTATTCTTATTCTTCAATAGCGTATTGAGCTCTTGGAGTTTATGAATGTAGAGGCCGTTAAACACATCTTCACATCTTCACATCTTCAGGGAAGCAAACGTTTGTGCTAACCACCTTGCTCAGCTAGCTCAGCTAAATGATGAAGGATTTACAGAGTTGAGGATTCCTCCTCTGGAAAGATCGCATGGGCATGGAGAGGTGGAGGGGTGAAATCACCTCTCTTTGATTTTCTTTTGCTTTTTACCTGTTTCATCCGTTGTTTCTGTTTCTTTATGCTGTTTGTTTCTTCTTCCGGTACCAAAAAAAAAAAAAGAATGCCACCTACTCAAAGCAAAGTCCGTTGCCCAACAAAGAGATGGTGGGGTGTGGTCTTCTAAGGGAATTGCAGCCTAGCTTGTACATGTGAATCTTGAGACTCACACGTTAGCACACTAATTACTCTCCATATACATATGACACTCTACAATCCTAACCCCCACAGCATTTTTCTACAATACCAGGTCGAGAGTTGAGAGTTGTCGCAATGGCAGGAGATTCTTGATTCAATACTTGAACCCGCACTGCTGTGTCTAGGGTTGGCATGTGTGGGAGAACAATATTTCCATTTTCATCCAAATTAAAACCCAATAGAATCCAACCATATAAATCAAATACAAATAAGTGCTAAATTGTAGTTCACTCAATATTATATACGCAGTGTATGGATACCAATAAAAATGCAATTATGATGTACTTGTATACAATCATTGATCGTTCATATGAATGAATCACTCTATAATAAAATTTTAATTAGTATGAGATATATTTCCTCCAGCCTCCAACTGCAAGCCTATAAAGCAAGACAGGCCACACCCATTATACTATTTTATCTATTTCCACAATCAATCTCAAACATTTGTTAAGCGGAGCAAAAAACTTTAAATCCAAACAAATACAATATTAAAAACTACCGAGGAATACTAATCAAGGAAACAAGCTGCTAAAGTTAGGAGATGAAATGAGAGAGAAACCTAATATTCTAGGCAAAAGAAGAGGACAACCCCCAAATCAAGTGAACAAAACTTGATCCTAAACATTAATTCATCGGTACATTAAGCAACATTTAGCCAGGAGCATGATATTTATTGTTTTTTTTTTTCAATACTTTAGGCAAGGTGATCTAAGATCAAAATCCGAATACAGTTTTTTTTTTATTTTTTTTATTTTTAGTTTTTACGGTTAATGAGCGAAACAACAACTATAAACACGTTAGAATCGCCTAACCACAACCAAATGATCACATCAAGACTGGTACCTGACTCAGACAGAGATCGCAAGAATTATCCACACAACCAAAAGAGGCAACCACTTGGTCAAAACTCGACTAACTTATACTCAACTATGCCTCAAAATGCAAGCGCCAAACACTGCAATTCGAGAACTTCAGACGATTCATTTTTTCCAGATCAATAGAAAACTGCAGTTGGGATCCTAGGCAATTGTAAATATATAATTTATGAGCCATGATATTCCCAGGCACCCAGATTAAACCAAAGTATCCAGGAAAGTGAAAAAAAAAACCATAAATCAAAAACAAAAAAAAACAAAAAATAACAAATCAACAACAACAACAAAAGAATGCACCCTATTAAGAATCTCATTTAATAATTCCTTCCTTTTAAGTTGTCAAGCCAATGCCTTTGAATATTTGTAAAGTATCTGACCAATCCAAAGAATATTTGATGTTGCAAGAAAAGAGCAGCATCTGCTAGCACAAGCCGAATCATCCAAGAACTGCAGGACACTGATTTATGGTAAACATACCACAAACACACAGAAATCACTTTGGAGAGAGACTCTGAAGCACACACCATCAAAGGAACTCTGTATGATGGCGAGGCAATTGGGCTCTTGAATATGAGCATCCCCCTACAAAACCAGGGCCTAGACTATTCATCAAAACCTTCAAATAATCACTTCAAGCAAACAGTAAATCAAGCCACAAGGTTGGTAACAGCAGATTTTAGTCTTCCAAAGAAGGATGCTTTTAAGAGCAAGAAAGCCAAAGGCAAGATGGCAGGACTAAAAGGATGACTAATTGGTTAAACAAATATAACTAGGTGGACTTCTTTTCTTCTGGTCGCTATTAAGCATCAGCTGCCAAGTCCTCCATCTGTAGTAGAAACCACAGTGACCATTAGTAATGCAATAAGAAAGATCATTTCCAAATATTGATCTAATATTACACAACCAAGGGGACCTCTGACGTAATATAAAAAAGCAGAAAAAGAGACCCACTATTTACAGAAATTATCCGTTCAGAAGAGCTCCAAGATAACTTATAATTCTCCATCATGGAACTCTAACACGAAACTAGCAGTAGTAAGCAAGATGCAAAAGGAAAAAAAACGAAGTAAAATGCTATAATTAGATGGACTTCTTTACTTCAAGTTGTCATTATGCGCAAGTCACCAAGTCTCCATCTGTAGCGGATACCAAATTCAAGATTAGTTAAAAAAGAGGGAAAACAACAACAGCTTGTAGAGAAAATTTATGACTTAAAATAATACATGATCGGTGTAATCTTAAACATAATAGAAAAATAGCAGATCAAATGTCTCATAGTTTGTAAGAACTCCAAGATGAACCTTTAGTGCTTCGTCAATAAAATTGATTATCTCTTTCTACCACCACGTTCCCTCAGAGAAAGAGCAAGTGCTTCTCCCGGCCCAACGTTGTAATATGCAAGTGAAATATTATCCTGGAGAAAACCAGCCTTCCCACTCAATTTTTGCTTATTTGCCGGAAGCTATATTTCTCCGGCAATCTTCTCCTTTAGACTAGCAATAGTTTCATATAAAGATTGCATTGTGATCTCCAACACTTGTCCTTTCAGATTTCCTTCATCAACATTGGGAACAGACACTGTGATGCGAACAGGTCCCTGCGAAGAAACATGACATAATTTCATTAAATTCCAAACTGGAACAACAAATAAACCTTTAAAAGAGAAGGAGTGGTGTAACAGCACAAGCCAGGTCCACACAACAAAGCTCAGAAGTAGATGAATTAATAAATCTTCTCCATCCAATTATCTCCATGAACAAACATTTCAATCAAGTAATCAGCCCAAAAGTCCACAAAACTGAGTGGATGAATAAGTTGTAAACATAAATAATCAAAATGCAACATACAAATCAGAAAATACCCAACAAATTTCCCCTTTTTACGTGTGCTTACACATAAACTAATTCGCAAGTAACTTCCAACATGTTGCCATGCTCTTTTTTTTTTTTAGTATTTTGGCAACAATAGTAATATAAGTGGCATACTCTTCTTGTATAAGAAAAAGTCAAGGATACATATAACCTTCAAAATGTCACTCATAATGGGCTTCAATGCAAGTACCCCCCAACCTGATTGATCAATAAGAAGATATCTTGCATTGAAATTTATGATGACCAAATTGAACAGATATGAAGTCTCACAGAAAAACCTAATATGATTCCTGAACTTTGATTTCCTCCTAAATTAGTATAGAAGAGTTTCTTCAAACCTTCAACTTGGTTTGTAGGTAAAGGTGGTTAAATGGCTGTTAAAAAAAAGCTTAAATGCATTTCAAATGTCACATTAGCATCCAATGTAGCAAACTAGGTGGGTTAATCAAGATAAATGCAGCATTTTGTCAAATTTCAAAAATGAAAAAGGAAGAGGCAATCTTCAAATTGAATCATTATTCAATTGACAATGAAGCAGACTGGGAACTTCTTATCCTCCAATTATATATTCAATTTCCAGAATTTCCCAAAACCTAAATCGTAGATTCTTCAAAATTTCCTAAATATAACACCCTAGATATAAAAAATTTACTAAAAATAACAAAAATCTCTCCCATTTTTAAGCCATTGAATAAGCAAACCAGAGTGAGAAGATAAAAAATTGAGTCCCAAAGATCAACCAATAGAGAAGAGACAGGGAATAGAAAAAAGACTGAGGAAGAAATTTGTTTTCTTTATTTGTTGTGCTTTGCATTTGTTTTTATCTCTTTTCTTCTTTCAAAGAAAAGATGACAAAGTGTTGCTTTTGTCAATATTAACCTACATATTTGGCACAATAGATGCTGACTTGGCAATTTAAAATCCATTTAAATAAAAAGTTAACAACCATGTCAGCACCATTAGCTCCAAACTCAACAAAAGGGTCAAATTAACTCATTTGCAAAGTTCAAAGGGCTAATTCTTCCAAATCAATGTTCAGGGGAGAGATTAGATTTTTTCTGAAAGTTTACAGGTTAAAACCAGACTTATCCCATGATAAATAAACATTGAAAGCCCAAGGAAAATATCATCCTTAATGTTGAAGTTGAACCATTTTCAATCCTCTGCCCACAACATGGAAAACATCATCTTTTGTTTGTATTTTCTACACAAAACACCATCCAGTTCTCAAATTGTAGTGACCATCTTAATGTTATGCCACAAAAATTGGCCTCTTCTTTACATTCTTTTACAAATAGCTATTTCCCTCTTCTTTCTTTTTGTCAATATATTGTGCTCTTAGCATGCACTAGCTAAGTAAACCAATAACATTTACAGGGTTTCAAACTGCTAACTGCAATCGAGGCCCTCGGAAATTCAACCACTAAAGTCAGCATCAACAAGAATTTGCTGTAAACCTAGGAGATGAACTGTAATCAGCATATTATAAACCGCCGTGGATGAGCCCTAGGTGACATGTACTATGACATAACCTGTGTGAGACTATTAATGAGACTATTAAGACAAGGCAAGTCATTTGGGCCTAAGCATGAGGCCATCGTGATCCTTGTATGTATAAATATCAGAACTTAAATGTTGGTTTTCCTAGACTTGCCTGCAACATCCACTTAGCCTTCAATGATTTCTACATATTACACCTGGTAAATGACACAAAAATGTAGGACACTACAATGTAAACCTATTGAGGCAACCACGACTCCTCTATATTATATTTGCAATATGACCCATCTCTTGGCAAAGATCCAAGAATAAAAGGAAGAAGCTCATCAGGCCACCCTCATGGACTTGGCTTAGTCCCATATTCAATATGGAACAATGAAATATTTAGAACCTAAGCAGGCTGATGAATCTAACAAATAGAGCTTTAGGTGAAATCTTGGTAGCACCTGCATACGCCTGGAATAAGGCATGGCAAATCAAATATGAATTCTATATGCACAACGCAACAAAAGAGGCAGTAGACAGAAATTCATATAAGCCTCTGAGGAAAGGGCCTAATGTCTGCAGTAGAACTATATAAGGACAAGGAAAATATAAGATGAGCCTAGCTGAAAGTAAGAGGAAAAAAGCCTCAGATTTGTTAAACTCGTCTAGTGGGAGAATACTAATTTACATTTCCAAACAGTACATCTAAAATCACAAAACTTACATGCTCAAATTCTTTTTATTTTAAGTTTCAAGTGGTTGACTTGAGGCTGGTAAATCCACCTAGTCAGGCCAAACTAAAGTACTGTGTAAGATTTTCATAGAGCTCAATCTGACTCGAAGCTTAAAATTCCTGATGCTCATATTTTAAGGTGTAATTACAAACACAATCTTTTGGCTCACAATTCTCTTTAATGATTTGAACATTGCATGTGAAATGCAGGAACCAATGAACTCAAAAAGGGGAATGAAGAATGGATATAACTGAACATAAGAACAAATAAATAAATATAATTAGAAGAAATAAAAAATGCAACAAGGTGTCTTACTGGATGTTGAGCCAAGAACTGATCTTCAGGGATAAGCAAGGAATCATCAAGTCTGGGTCTTTGGCTCTGGTTCATCTGGCAGCGGTGGAGGAGCTTCCTCAGGCAGTGGTGGAGGAGGTATTCCTTGAGTCAAGGGGGTGGTGGAACCATAGACATCGCAGGAGGTGGCATAGGCATAGGAGCATAAGGGCGCAGAACATTCAAGGGTGTGAACTGAGATCCTGGTGGAGGTGGTACAGGTATGCTAGGTGGGTTAACAGAAACTGGTGGGGGCATTGTAGGTGGCCTATTTGTGTAAATAGCTTGCTGTCCAGAACTAAGCGGCATTGGAGGTGGTGGTGGCCGGACAGATGGAATTGTTATAACAGGTGGCCGGGGTGGAGGTGGGACAAGCATTCAACTTGCAGGTGGAGCTGAACATTGACCTGCACTTGGAATCAGTCGAGGAAGATTCAAGGCTAATCCAGGTGGTGGGGGAAGAGGCCGAACTGATGGTACACCAGGTCTGGGAGGAGGGGTAGTGGGACCTGGAAGAGTTCTGTCACCATTAATATCATTTTGATCCTCCCCATTCATGTTCTGAGACATTGCCTAGTTTGCGGTACGTCCAATGCTTCCAGTGTGACCATGCCAAATGACCTGCTTTGGTTGCTCATCTTTCTTTTTCCCAATCTCCGCCTTGACAGCATTAGACACTTCTTCTTCAGTGGTACCAAAGATATCAGGACGTGTTCGTGCAAGCCCGACAATGTTTCTAGAGATCTCATCATCTTGTGCAAGAGTTGTCTCTCGGATTTTGGCAAACATCCTCTCCTTTTGTTCCTTGTACTTTGGATCAATAAGAGAAATCCTCATGTGTTCAGACATCTCATTGATGGGAACGAGCTCACCAGTGATTGGAGAAACAACAAACTTTGTTGGGTCTCTTTCCGCAGGTAACCTCTCTTCGGGCCTCTTCCAATTTTTAACAATCCTCATAGGTGGTTCATCTTCCACCTGCATTGCCTTTGCCTCATTCTTTTTCTCTTCAACATTCTCATCAAGCGAAGCAGCCTTCATGCCTTCTTGGACAAGGGCAACCTCTTCCTCATCCATTTCCATCTCTACGTCCTTTCCAGACACAACAAACTCCTCTTCTTCCATAGCTGACAACTTGCTTCTCCTTATAACTTCCTCAAGAGTCATAGGAGGTGGCAAATCCTCATCCTCATCATCCGCAAAATCTATCGTCTCAACAGCAACAAAGTTATGCCAATCAATCATGGCCATTTGGATTCTCTCCTGCTCAATCTCCTCCTCTGCTTCCTGCCTGGCTTGCTCTTGTGAGCGTTCCCATTCCAACCTGTGCAAGCATCTTTCCAGCACTGTAGTAGTGTCAATCACACTCTTCTTCAGCTTCTCTATCAAACCATTCGGAGGCATCAGAACTTTTGAATACGCATCAGCAAGTGCAGTAAAAAACATGAACATGCTATGAGTGGGTTTCAGAAAATGGAACTGAGGGTTGTTAATCTCTGACTTGTTAGTCCAATGAGAAATGACTTCCCATTTCAGGCCACAAACTGGGCTGTCAGTTTAATAATGTCAAGTTCTTCACCTGTAATTCCCTCAGGGAGACGAACAGTGTACTGCTCAACCTCAGGAGGTTCAAGCACCTTCTTGACAGGCTTAAATTGGCTTGCAACATCAGGCTTTGTGGCCGCTTCGTTCCCATCAGCGGGAAGACCAGTTGGGGTAGACTCAGCAGCTGATGAATCAGATGGCTGTGCAGTTGGCTGCTGCAGCTGCCCTGAAGATTGATTCTGTACACGAAACTCAGATAATTGATGCCGGTAATACGCATGATATGGGTCTGATGTATTCAAGAAATTAAACTTGGCATTGCCAGCATTATTTGCTATAATTCTTTTTCAAACTCGGGTCCATTCTTGGCAACAAACTATGCGGTTTTGTCAACAATGTTCCTAATGTTTGGTGGAGGATGTATGATTCCAATGGTTCTTGTGTGAATCGCAACTTGGGTCACCTTGTTCTGATCTTCTTGTTCAGGTTTCTCTTCCTTTGGCTGTTCTGGCACTTGGGATGCCTGAAGTGGGCCGAGATTCCCATCAGATGGGGGCGCCAGCAAGGGCAAAATAGGCAGTGACCCCAGCATGTTTTTCCACAAATTTACGACAAACCCAGGTTGGAAGACTAATAAGATAAATTAACAACTGCAAGGAAATTTAAAAAGCAAGCAATCCAAAATTATTTGTAAAGAAAAACCAAAATTGAAGTTACTAGCAACAACTAGGATTGAGAGAGTAGCACAGAACAAATTGGTCAAAAACCATAAACTAATTATTAACACCAGATCTAAAAAGAGAGAAATGATCAGCGAGAGAGAGAATACGACACGAGAAACGAGCAGAGGGTGAGACAGAGAGTACCTGGTGTGATCCACGAGAGTACTTGTACAAAGGATGAGAGGGCCTAGGATTTTCCTGGGATGTTGGGGTTTTTCCTCCTCCGCTGGGGTAAAGAGAGGGAGAGAGAGAGTGGTGAAATCATTTTGAGCGCAAGGAGGAAAAACCTTAGAATCAAAAAAAGAGGAAAAAGCATGCGTTTTAGCTTTATCCTCCCCAGATCCAAAAAATAAAACAAAACGAAAAAAAAAAAGGAGAGAGAGAGAGAAAAGTATGGAGGGTTGGATTTGACGGTTGGATGCGGTTTACCGAGCAATGTACCAAAATGACACTGAAAAAAAAAATTTTTAAATAACTTAAGGGGAAAAAATTTACCCAAATAACCCATATTTGTCACGGGTTGAACCCGCGACCGTATTTGTCACGGGTTGAACCCGCGACAAAGACACGTGTAGGCGTCCTGGGCCCTTTCCGCGTTTCCAAAACGCGAAAACTCCTCCCAAACGCGGCTATCCCCTCCGTGTTTGCGCAAATCCCCCCTCCTCTTTTAATTCGATTTTTATAATTATATATAATTTTAATTTTTATAATTATATCTAATTTTGATTTTTGTAATTATATCTAATTTAGAGAACCCAAAATTATGTATTATAATAATAAAAAAAAATCAGGCTAGTTTGCCTTAAAAATTTTATAAAAAATTTCAAAATAAAAAAAATAATCCTAAAAATTTTTAAAATTAGAAAACAGTCACAAAAAATTCTCAAATTAGTGAATGAATATATAACGAATTTATTTTGATTTTCAAAACAATTGTAACATAATCCGCTAACCATTAGTTATATTAAAATTATTTAAATTATAAATAAATATACAAAATAATTAAAATTACAGACAAAAATAAATATTAGAATTCTTAGAGAAGTCAACTAATAATAAATTATTATTTTATCATCTATCTATATATATATATATTTGCATGCTATCCCTTATAACACTCGTAATGGTGGTTTGATAAATCAAAATAATTAAATGTATATCTACCAGACCGCCCGCGAGTCAACGGTTAACCAGGGGTGCAATGGGCCGGGCCCACGATATTATCGATATATGTGTATTATCTAAATAGTTAAAATAAAATAACAATTTGAAAAAAAAAACTAATTTCTTATAAATAAAACAGAAAGGAGAAACGAAACAAATAAGATCAGAGAAATGAATATATATAAATGAATCGAATTATTATTAATATAATATAGGATACAAAGTACATAATATATAACTAACGTTATCGTCGCCTTCTTGTATCGTAACATCTGACATCTAAATCTCTCCTAATATATGTAGTGTCGTCCTGGGACGATAAACCCATATCATGTAATTGTGTGATCTGTGAGGGTCCTACGTCACTAAAACGAGGAGGAGAAACATGGTACATCGTGCGTGCATCATTTCTCTGAAACTGTATCTGTCTCTCAACTATACGAATGCCCCTCTGTGGGGTGTCAGGAGTAGAGAAATAAGGGAACTTAAACACTGGTGTGTAGAAAGAAGAGGAGTCCTCAAATGTATTCGAAGGTCCTGCGACGTCCTCTGGATGCTGAGATGGAAATGGTGACGCATCATGAGTAGATGACCTCGGACGTAGTCGCGCTCGGCTCTGTCGAGGTCGATGCTCCTCGTCACCTCTCTCAGCACGACCTCTAGGATGTCTAGGTCTCAGGAGATATGCCATGTCATCATTCAAAGCTGACATGGCTGTATCCGCTATTCCACGGATATGAACATCCTCAGAGTCTTCTCGAATCTGATGTAATGAATCACGCTATAAAGAACTCGAAACATGTTAGTTAAAATATAAAAAATGAAATTAAAAAAAATTAAATTATACACTTACCATATATCCCAAACAAGCTCCATGCCGACTAATAAATATACGAGAGATGGTGCGGTACCATGCGTTGTAAGAATGATGGACAGTGGGTCCAACTGACGTGTCAATGGGGACTAGATAATCGCGTCGGTGATTCCAAATCTCGATGTAACCGGCATGCTCGACTGACCAATCTATCTCCTGTGAACCACGCAAGCTAATTTGGTGCAATCGACCCTCAGTATCGCAGTGATCCGGAATGACCTGAAATCCTCCATACTGACGGATCACTCGATCTGGAAAGTACCACTCTATAATAGAGAAACAGATAAGCGGTACCCGAGCCAGCCAAATATCCCTACCCTCATGACAATAATCGGGGAGGGAAGATAACACGTCCTCAATGTAAGGCTGCCACACGATGTCATCGCTCGTCAGTCTATCTAATGCCTCCCTGTACACGGTCACGACGTGTGTAGAAAGGGAAGTGACATCAAATTCCGTCCTCCAGCGCAAAGCCAATTGGCCATCCCCCTCTACATATAAAGATCGCTGAATATGAGCTATACATGGAAATCTCTCCCATGCCCAAATCTGTAAAAGAATCAGAGCCCCACAAATCTCATGCGAGTCTGCGTGCGATGCTATACAAAGCTGTCTGTATAAATAAGCCAAGCACGCAGAACCCCAACTATGACGACTAGAGTAATCTAAATCTTCTAATACTAATAAATACTATAAATATACATAATAACCACTCTTATCAGAAAATAAAACACCCCCTATCAATAGTAATATATACCCCCGTGTCCATCGCAGAATATGATCATAATCTGCATCATGGGAAGTCACCTATGAAATCTGACAACCATGGCATACTCAATGAATGGCCCTTAAAAGCCGAGTGAAGAGGGATAACACCTAATAATCTATGACACAACGCAATCTATGAGAAACCCGTTGTCCTAGCGACAACGGGTATCTCATCTAAAGGTAAACCTAAAATAACTTCTACATCTTATAACGTAACTGTAAGCTCACCGTGGCGCATATGAAATGTGTGTGTCTCCTGCCTCCATCTCTCCACTAGAGCCGTGATGAGATGCCAATCCAACTGTATAAAACGAAGTCGAGCGACCCCCAAAAAGCCCGACACCTGTAGGAGAGGAACTACTCTATCGTCAATATAGTCATTGCCAAAACGTCGTAATACTACCTCACGTCTACGGCAGACAAGCCAATCAGTATCATCTCCCTCCCAAACTCTAGTAGAGCGGTGTCCTTGCTGCAAGCGTAGAAGGCTCGGATCAGTAGGTCCGGGATCCATCTGAAATGTTAAAAAAGTATAATAATTAGTATAAATATATAAATGTACAAATAGAATTAAAAATATATCACCACATTATTCAATGTAAAAAAAGAAAAGAAGATATTCACACAAATATATTATATATTACATAATAACAAAAATACAGCAATATGTTTAAATTTTCAAAATATAGTATACATTAAGAAGTACAACAATTAGAAAATCATACAAATACAAGAAAATCTCATTAATTTGTTGTTGGACAATGTCTTCGATCGTGACCCTCTCGACCACAAAGTCCGCACCTCATTCATCTCGGACATCTCCTCCTATTATGACCATCAGCACTACAACTACCGCATGATGTCCGTGTCGATGATTCTCAAAGATCCATCTCATTGTGATATCGAGATGATTTAGGTCTTCCTTTCTGGGATATATCGGGAATTATTGTAGGGTAGGAATCAATGGGCCATGTCGAGTGGTCTCCAATGGGGAAAAAATTTCGCTCGTAAACCTTAAGTTGATGTTCCCATGTATACCATTTTCCGACGATCATATGCACATCAATCATCGTCCGTGTTAATGCAGCAATTGCATGAGAGCAAGGAATTTTATAAGTTTGCCATTTCCCGCATGTGCAATGTTTTTCCCGTACATTGACAATGTGTTTATTGCCTCCCTTGTACCCATACCGTGTCTGTCTATTCCCAGTTTCGACCTCAAAGATCCCATGCTCCCTACTGAAAGAAACGACGGTATGAAGGTTAACCGTGTTCATCCATCTCCCTAACATGGCGAACGCATATTTAGTGTACCGCTCTCCTCTTCCAATTCCCGCATTCGCCTCACCCAAACGAGTCTGAAAATAGTTAACGGAATTATAAAAAGTTTTAAGTACCAAAGAAGAAACCGGCAGATTTCTTGCCCCCTTTAACACGACATTATAATTTTCACTAATATTGGTGGTCATATATCCAAAACGAACACCACCATCATGAGATAGAGTCCATTGTTAAAGAGGAATAGTTGCAAAATAATCAGGAGCGTCTTCTTTAATCTCCTTCATCTTCGCCATATATAAATCAAATTTCCTCCGCTGTGGTTGCAACGCGGCAATCGTAGCAACTCTTTTACAAGCTTGACTTTTGTGGTGCGTGTTGAAGTTACTAGCGACATGGCGCATACAAAATCGCTATACAGTATTGGGAGGTGACCACCCGAACTCTGGACGTACAATTGTTGCCTTTATCCCTTCATGTCGATATGAAATTAAACAAATGGGACCTTCCCTATCTCGAACAACAGACTCTCGCACACATCTAAATAACCATGACCAAGAAGCGAGTGACTCTCCATCTACCAATCTGAATGCCAACGGGACAATATGATTCGCTCCATCCATACTACATGCAATCAACAATTTGTGATTATATTTCCCATAAAGGTGAGCCCCATCTATACTTATCAATGGTTTACAACTCCTAAAAGTCAAGATACTCGGACCAAATGCCCAAAATAAAGCCTCAAAAACCTGTTCCCCTCTGGCATTAGGTGGACCCAACTTCCAATTTACCTGTGTCCCCAGATTTTTTTCCACTATTGCATTTAACAACTGAGGTAGTTGTTTGTAAGATTTATCTCAATCCCCGTAAACCATCTCTATAGCTCTTCTCTTTGCTACCCAAACCCTTCTACGATAAACTACATATGTCGTTCTCTTGGTCATAATAGTTCGAAGAAAAGAAACTTTCACGTTGGGATCTTCCCTCACATAATTAAGCAAATGCCTAGCCATCAAATTTGAATCCAACTGCCTATGATCCTGCGTCAACCCAGCATTCACACATGTGTGGGGTCCCTCGACCTTTATAATCACAAATGCACCAAGTAACCATGTTTTACAAGCACGCAACCTCCATCTACAACCTTCTTCCCTTTGCATACAAATTGCTGTCCAAAGTTCAGGGGTTGATTTACCAACCCGAAATTGATAGTGGTGTTCAACATGATGCATTTTAATAGCATGAATAAGCTGCTCTTTCGACTCAAATCTCATACCCTTTTTCAATTCGTCGCTGAAACTCCAACTATCAGATGTCAATCTGTGTTCTTCCTCAAATGTCACATAACCATCACCACTCGGTGCGATCGTCATGAATGAAATTGATTCCTCTACTCCACCGCCCCCATATCTCCTACCACCACCAATATTTACAGACACTGACGAAGGGCCGACCATTAACGGGTTTGCACCACCGCCACCACTCCCATCGCCAATTTCATCATCTTCCTCTTCATCTTCGTTATATTCTTCTGCCTCTTCTTCCGTCATTTCCTCCTCATCAACATCATTATCTACGTCTGCAAAGGCAACATCCACTCGAGATTCGATATGCGGATAATCTTCCATGTAATCACAATCTTGTACTATAGAATTTCTACCATCATATGATTTTATGTACAACTCAATAGTCTCACCCACTCCCCTAGTCATCGCAAATTCCATCAAATTCAAAATATCGTCATCATCACTTATCAGAACCAATTCAAACCGTACATTACCAGCTCCCATATACAATACGGGAAACCGATGAAAAATCTCTACATGTTGTCTCAACAGATTTATTCGAACACTCTTGCATACTACTTTCAGCAACTCATTAAAATTACAATTTTTCCGTACCCTAATCAACTTTGTTGGACCACGGTCATAACGGACTCCATCGTCTCCCATCACAATTTCACCATTGCTATAACATAACAGACTTACCATATCCGCCATTATTCTATAAATATAAAAAAAATAAATTAAACATTTTATAAATATTCAACAAACATACAAAAAAATTGAACAATTTAAAATTAAATCAATTAATAAAACAATAAATACTATATTCATTAAAACAATAAATATAGTCATTTATTTTAAAATTAAAATTTTATAAAATTTTATACTATTTTAAAAGTATTAATTTATAATCTTTTAAAATATTTAAAAAGTATTTTCAAATATTTATTTTCTAAATTTAATTTATAATTTAAAAATATTTATTTTATATTATTTAATAAGTATTAATATAGTCATTTATATTAAAACTTTTTAATTTATTTTATAATATTTTAATATAAGTATAGTCATTACAAATAATTTAAACTACAAATTTTATATTGATTAATAGTTTAATATAACTATTACTATTTTTTATTTAAAAATACCAATAAAAATATAATTACTACTAAATTATTATATTAACTTACTACTAACTAAATTTTAATTTTCATTATATTTAAATTTAATCTAAAAGCCTAAACTCACTTTATATTTATAATACAAATTTTAATAATGGAATGATAAAAATAAATTTACAATTTCATAAAAATACTAATTTTAATAATTTTAATATTTTGAAATAAATTACTAAATATTAACTAAAATCATTTATTAAATAATTTTAAAATAAATATTTTAAATTATTAATAAAAAATTTTACATATTTTTAATATTTACTAATACTTTTATATTAAACTGAAAGTATTAATATATTATACCATTTACACGTTAATACATTTTAATTTTAAATATATTCGTTTAATTTAAAATATTTTAAGGTAAAATTTTCAAATATCAACATTAATATTTAGTCAAAATTTTAATTTATTTAAGTAATTAAAATATGGTCACTTAAAAATATTTAAATATAGTCATTTATTTTAAATTTTAAAATTTATAATATTTTATAATATTTTAAAGGTATTTTTAAAGTATTAATTTATAATCTTTTAAAATATTTTAAAAGTATTTTCAAATATTTAATTTATAAATTGTAAATATTTATTTTATAATATTTTATAAGTATTATTATAGTCATTTATATTAAAATTTTTTAATTTAATCAAAAATATTTTAATATAATTATAGTCATTTCAAATAATTTAAATTACAAATTTTATAATAATTAATAGTTTAATATAACTATTACTATTTTATATTAATTTATATTAACTACATATTTAATATTTATTATATTAATTAATCTCACTAAAACCTAATTATAAACGTCATTAATTAAAAATTAATAGAAAATTCATACAAATCTACTGAATTTAAAATATCAATTGCATTCATAAATACACATTCTTATAAAATTATGTATTTAAAATAATTTAAATTGAAATAGAAAAAATTTTATACTTTTGAAATTTTTAGACAAAATATTGTCTAATCTTGAATGTTTTAATAATTTCAGCAATTTCAGCAATTTTTTTCTTCTCTGAAATGTTAGATCTAGGGAAATTTGTGACCTTCAGTTAGGCTGCAGAAGAGGAAAGCCGTGCAGAAGAGGAGAGGAGAGGTGAGGAGGAGAGGAGAGGAGGAGAGGAAAGCGGAGACTTCGCATGCAAAATGGGAGAGGAAGTGAAGAGTGAAGTCCGAGTGAAGGGATGGTTTCTGCATCGTCCAACCGTGGATGCCACGTGTCGCGGCCACAATGGAAAAGCCAGACTTTCCGTGTTGGGAAGACGCGGAGAGCCCAGCTTTCCGCATTTTCGAAACGCGGAAAGGCCCCACGTGGCTTTGTCGCGGGTCGAACCCGCGACAAATACGGTCGCGGGTTCAACCCGCGACAAATATGGGTTATTTGGGGAAATTTTTTCCCGCTTAGGTTTTTTTAAATTTTTTTTTTTTTTTTTTGTCATTTTGGTACATTGCTCCGGTTTACCCGTCTAAATACCCAACACTCTAACCCACTTTAGACCGACCCAAACCTAATCCATTACTTAGCTGGGCTTGGGGTTGGGCTTTGGGTCCTTTGACCTAATCGTTTTGAGTGGAAGTCACACTGAAGTGATTTGGACGTGGCAGGAAAAAGGCGAATTAGTTTGCCCTCTTTCGTCTCTCTACCAAAGCCCTAGAACTCCTGCAAATATCACAGCGACGCACTGCATCCTATTCGTTTCTACGAGTGGGTGGTGGTGACCGGAACGTTTGCCTATTCGCCGGACAAATCTCTCTCTCTATCTTGTGTCCTTTTTTCTCTTCACCACAATCTAATCTCACCCAAATCCAAAAAAAAAAGCCCTAGAACTCCCAGCGATTAATCGACTCTCTTTCTCTCTCGCGTTATTTTCGTCTTCTTCGTCTCTCGAGCTTTAGTTTGAGCTACTTCATTATAGACTCCGATCGATGAAGAATGTAAGTCCCTTCTCTCAAATATACTGCTTCTTTTCTTTTCTGGGTGAAAAACTAATGATTTTTCCCCTTTCTCTAACAGTTCCATGTGATTTGTAACTGAGGCTTAATTCCAACTTGTGCAATCTGCTTTTTGGTCATATAGGGTAATGGCTTCTCTTTTCAAGGTATGTTTTCTTCTTTCTTGTTATTTCAAAATGCAAATTGATGTTAATCTGTTTCTTCATGGCTTTATTCACCTCAATATCTTTACCCTTTTGCTGTTCCTGTTAAAACCAACAAATATCACGCTCCCTTGCTCTGTATTGTGCAAGTGTATTATTACTTGAGTTCAGCATTTTTCTGGGAAATCCTTTTTGGGTTGTATCCAGGAGAAAATAAATCTCCCTCTTATGTTGTTATAAAGGTATGATGAGTCATCAAAATTTTAACGTCTAAACCGAAGTGCTTGTAGTATTTTCACCATGTTTGCTTTTTATTTCTGCCAAGTCACAAATATTGCACTACATGCGGGATTCAATTTCTTGATCTTTGAAGTGATGCTATGTGGTTATTTGATTGTTTTCTTGCTTAGGTCATTTTTACTATGAAAATTCATTGAGAGAAAAATGGTACTTCTTGTTTTTATTTTCTTTCACCGCGATTTTTCCGTTAGCTAGGGATGCAAAATTAGTGTTCTGCCGAATATGGTTTTTTTTTTTTTTTTTTGAATTTTTTTCCTGCCATATTGTTGTTCTGGAAAAATTTTTGTTCTGGCCGAATATTTTTTTTTGTTATATTTGCAAATATTAGTATTTGTTATCCAAATTTGTTTACTGGCCAAAATTTTTTTGTTCCGGGTTTTATTTTTTCTTCTGCAAGCATTTTTTTTTTTTTTGGCCAGAAATTTCGTGTTCTGCAATGGTCGGAAGATAGTGAGAAGGCAGATGAAACAGAGCCTATTTTTTTTTTTTTTTAAATGTATGCTGTTCTGCACATTCTGCCTTTTTTTCCCTGCAACTTCTGCAGGAAGCAGAAGGTGATATATGATGAGATGTGCTTTTTTTTCTCTTTTTTTTTGGTTGCCAGAAATTTCGTGTTCTGCAATGGTAGGAAGATAAGGATGAAACAGACCCTAAAAAAAAATTTAATTTTTTATAAAAGAAATAAGCCCTAAAAATTTGAATTTTGCATGCATGAATAGCTCTGTTGTTTCTGTAAACTGATAAAAGAAAAGGTTCTGGTCCTGATAAATGTATTGTGGACTTTGAGGGAATAGATGTAACAAAAGGATGAAAGAATATTTAATTAAATAATAATATAAAGACATTAAGCCTCAAAATTTTTTCCCTATAAAAAGGCATTTAATTAAATAATAATTTGAAGTATACTCCAAAATAAATTATATTTATAGTATTATAATAACCAGAGGGTGAAATTATGGCATTAAGCCTCATAATTTAATTATAATTTAAGCAAACTTATATTCTATTTTATTAATTATAAAGTTTATGATAATATTAGTTTAATTAAAGATATTAAAATAGCATAATTTAATTAAACCGACAATGACACGCAACAATTGACGAATCATCAAGGATCAGCCCACCAATACATACAATCACACTGAGAGAGAAAGAGAGAGTCAGTCGACAGCAGACTTGCAATCGCCGGCCACCCCTTCATCTCTTCCCCACCCATACAGCCACACTCAAAGAGAAAGAGAGGGGACACTTTGCCCCTTCCCTTCCCACAAATCAACACGACAGTGAGAGTTGCAATTGATGGCCACTCTTTGTCCCTTCCCCACCCTTCATCCCTTTCCACCCACACAGCCATGGCTACCCCACCCTTTGTCCCTTCCTCAACCCCATCCATACAAAATCTGTAGGGTTGTGTAGGGTTGGATATGGTTTTTCATTTCATTGACCCAATTATAGTCAAAGTCGGATATGGATTACAGGGTCACAGTTTTGGGCAGATGTTGTGATAGTAAGACCGGCACCATATCCACCCCTTTTCCATCCTTACCATTGGCTCATTGTGATTGGTTTGGTGCATCATGTTTAATATATTGTTGTGAGAATTTCTTATATTCTTAGCATCCATTTATTTGTATTCCAATTGAACAAACCAATGATAGGGATGAATATTTTGTAGTTCTCTCTCAAACTCCTGTTACATCACTGGGCTCTTAATGCTCTTATGTTCCATATTATATTCTTTTAGGACCCTAGCAAGCTTTCAGCATACCGAGATAGAAGATTTCCTGGAACACAAGAAGAATTTGAAGATGCACTTCGCACCTCAACCACTGTTTATGTAGGGAACATGTCCTTCTACACAACAGAAGAGCAAGTTTATGAGTTATTTTCTCGAGCTGGAGAAATTAAAAGGATAATCATGGGTTTGGACAAGAACACCAAAACTCCTTGTGGCTTCTGCTTCATCTTGTAAGGCAGCTATGTAGTCTTGTTTTTCTCAACTAACATATCTGCACTATATTTTTTTAGTATTTTACAAGTTAATATCACTTAAATACTGGGTTTGCTTGATTATAGAGTTGATTTGATACATCATACAAGGCAGCTCATAGAGTATTTTGTCTGTAATATTTTGCTACTTGCTTTAGTAACATAAGCATGATTTCATTTTTTTGGCCAATTAAAAAAGTATTTAAATAGTTGAGGTTATTCTTTTTCTTGAAAATAATTTGAGTATTTGATACAAAGCCCCTTTATGACTCAACAACCTTCAATAAACACCAATTTTCTAAAGCAAAGCCCTTAAATATAGGAAAATATATAAATCAATGATGCAAGTCATATTAAATCCAGAAATATAGAAATACACCAATATTAATCTTGAAATTCAGTTTTGGTACTGCATTATTGGCTGTTAGGAAATTGATGCTTAGCATAATCAGTTGCATAACCTCAGTTATTTTATTTTATTTTTTTATTTTTTTATTTTTGGGTAATTTGCTACTTGAAACAGTACAACAACAACAACAACAACCACCTAAGCCTTAATCCCAAATTTGCTACTTGAAATGGCAGGTTTTAAGAATTTGCTGGCTGGTTTCCTGCGGTCTTAGTTCTTATTGCAAGATAGGAGCCTAGTTTCCAAGTGGCATGGATATTAAGACATGATAAGTAGTGGCATTAAATTTCATGTTTCTTATGGTTCTTTAAGAACTTTGGTGCCCATTGCACCAAAAAATGCCAGCAATATGGTTTATTTTTAATCATGTTGGTATGATTTAGAACTAGCAACATATATGTGTTTTCTGTGTAAGAAGATATTTAAACAGTTAACAGTTTATTGTTGCATAGCTTGTTTGTGCCTTTTGTGCTTCATAGTTATTGGTTGCCTCCAAAAGATGCGTATAGCATGGTGTAAATGTGGAGGGATATGAGATATCCGTACACAAATCATGTCTTGGTAATGCTTCTCAGTGTATATGGTACATTAGGTAGGTAATGCATTCAGTAGTGGGTAATTAAACAGATAAAAGTTAGCATGGATAATTAAACAAATAAAAAGTCAACATACTTAGAAAGTGTTTGTTGTTGGTATGCATAGATGAATGCAAGGCTCAATAAGCAAAGATGGACAAGAAATGAAAATAAAAATAGTTTGGGCATTTTGACTTTCAAAACACATGTAAGAATATTGATTGTATACAAGTTGCAGGCATCATCATGACTAATGCTTGATGTAGAAAACACGGGATGTGGTTGTAAGAAAAGAAATGCTACTTGCTAATAAAATTGCAAATGTGCCCTTATATTGCATAGAGCAAAAAAGTAAATCCTTACAGCTGATTCAGCAAGTGGGGATTATGACTTAGTTAAGATGCGTTGCATCCACTTGCTCATTATTTAGATTATGCTGCCTAAGCGAGTGATCATCCTGTCATTTTACTTTTACATTATGAGGGGATAAAAAGCTTTGGAAGCTTAGAGTGCAATAACCCTTTTTGTTGATTGCCTAGACACACTGTACATAGTCCAGGGTGGGCTTGGAGAGGCATTTGGTGCTATATTGCTGAAAATAAGTTGATTCTTATATTCTTTTGTTGGTTATTATGGTTAGAGGGAAATAGGAAGGGCTTAGGACTTCGTCGCATCATGATAAGTCACTCAAAACTCCTAGTTTTTGGATTTCCTCTCATGATTATGTGACTGATTTTTATGTAGCTAACTTTGATGGTTGTCTTTGTGGTATTTAGTTTGTAGAGGTTGCATCCCTCTGGTTTCACTCTAGATCAACATTTCCTTACTAAAAAGACAATATGTTCAGTTTTGAATGACCATGTCCAGTATATGCTAAATTAGTTCATAATGATAGATATATACCCTAAGGACATAAAGACTTAAGCAGAGTTGGTTTGCCACATATATATATAACCTATGAATGGATTCTAGTTACTTTTGCTACTGCATGCTTTCTTCTAGAAACTGCAAACTAGATTTGACAAACAACTAATACAAGTTAATGGACAAGCATTTTGCATTCCCACACTGAAGAGAGTCAAAGGTTGTTTGAGAAGGTCCTATTTGATCATTTAAATTGCAGTTGCCAAAGGAACAGATTAATCAAGAATTTTGGACAACTGGATAAGCAGCTAAAGTAGCTTATTTGTGCTCATGATAGTGAAATAGCTTCCAATACAAAACCTGCCTATATACTGAGTCAGTTGAAAAATCAAAAGGATATTCTGTTTAACTGCTGGATCCCAATTTGGAAATGATAACAAATGTATTGGTTTTGGGATCTTTAGGAGAATATTGGGCCATCGTCAGACTTTATCTTAGGTTAGGTAAAAGTTTTGATGAGTATTGGAGATGTAATTTGTCTTTTATAAAATCATTGTCATGTTTTGGATCATTTGGCAAATATTAATCCTTCTTGTTTATTCTGGTGTTCATGAAGTTGTACCTATCTATTCGAAATTTAAGGCAAGAGAAGAAAATTTATTTACTGTCTTTTTGCCTAGAAACTAGTATGATTATGCATTGAAAATTTAGCCCCTTTTTTGGTTATTAAATTTGCTTCAATCTCTTGTTATAATCTTGTAGTACAGCAATAACTTATGTGAAATTTTGTAACGAATCATTTTCAAACTTGTACTTTGTCAGATACTATTCTAGAGAAGATGCTGAGGATTCAGTAAAATATATAAGTGGGACAATTCTAGATGACCGTCCCATTCGTGTGGATTTTGATTGGGGATTCCAAGAAGGAAGACAGTGGGGCCGTGGTCGAAGTGGCGGACAGGTTAGCTGCTGCCCAGTTGTGTTTCTCAAGTTTTTTGTATAATTCCTTTTTTTCCTCTCCTCTCTCTTTAATATTTCTTAAACAGGTGCGGGATGAATATCGCACAGACTATGATCCTGATATCCTTTTCGAGCATCTCTTTACATTGTTCATGCATTGGAATGTGGTTTAAAGATTCTTAATCAGTTAACATCTTAATCAGTGGTGTTAAAGTGATGCACTAGGAAGCACACTAGGCATTTACTTGTGTGAACTGAGGCCTCTATTTAGCAAAAGATTGTTTTGGAAAAGGCCTCTATTTAGCAAAGGATTGTTTTGCAAAAATTAGGCTAAGTAAGCTTAGATATTGGCAAAACTCAAAGCTTATAGTAATTCAAATGACAAAATTGCTCATCTTCCTATGTGTATGATGTCCCATGATTTGTTTCTGTATGCCTTGGAGCACAGCAAACTATTTTTGTTAATATATTATGCAATTTAAAGGCTTAATAAAAGAAATTCAAATGCTTGAGTCTATACACAATCACACTGCAATTTAAGCACGAAATAAAATGAAGATGATACCAAAAAAAGGAAAAAAAAAGTGTGGAAGGAGAAGATATTCGGAACAAAAGTTAAAAGGATTTTACTACAATTTAATCATGATGAATCTTTTTTTTCTTTGATTATGGATGCCAGCAATCTTTTTAAAACAGCACCATCACTTTTTTCCTTGTAAGCTCTGTAGTCCATCCTATGACATGGGAAATATTTTGGCAAGGATGGACTTAACGGTTCCTGCTTAATAGACAGAACTGAGTCAAGTTATGCACAAATAGTTTTGTCATAGGAAATCTTCTTTGTCATTCTACGTGATAATTGATAGATTTTATTGTTCATTTAGTTAGATGTACTTGAAATTATAGAAGTATACAATTTGAAGTTATTTCTTTTTTTTGTTGCTCAAATCATTAACTTTACCATTTTGGGCATGTCTGTCAGCTTAATTTTATCAAATATAATTATTCCACTTCGAATTTGTGTCACTCATGAAACAGTTTAACCCCTTTTTTGTTGATGAACATAATTCATTTGTTCAGTAAACTTAAAATATCTCTGTGTGTTTCCTTAATTACTTATACGTAGAGGTGGCTATGGGAAGCTGGTACAGAAAGAGTTGGAAGCACAAAGGCAACTTGTGGACTATGGTACTGGGTCATTAGGATCTTTCGCACCGGCTATGCCATCTCACTGTAAGTTCCTGTGAAAAATTTTGGTTTTTGATCCTTGGTTTCTAAACTACAAGCATAGTTCAAATGTATATTGTTTGTTTGATCTCTTTCCTTTGGTATTTAAGAGTAGTCCCCCCCCCCAGGCGAAAGGCCAGCATAGTTTATTTGCATGGGAATCTATTCTTCACTGTAAAGAATTTTCCTCCATTCCAAGACACTAATGTTACATTCTCCCTTTTGCATAACAAATCCGAAGGTGAAATCTGTGCTTATATATGCCCTTCCAATAGAATATTGCTTTCTTTTCTATAAGAAAAATAATCTGAACCCTTTAGGAAGCACTCTTCTAATTCCATGTCTCCTTTTAAAGATCTCCCAGTAAAGAGATCGTATTTCCTCTCTGAATTTTAACGGATGAGCAAATGATTGACTTTGTGTTCCTCTTGTAGATGACTTGTGAGGTTTCTTCTATTTTAAATGTTATACTGTGTTATGGAAAACAAGCTACATGAGTTTGATTGTTTCTGTTTTCTTGGTTCAACTCCATAAATTAACTGTGTGAAAGCCAGAAGGATTGAAGAGATTAATTTTGCATTTATCCCATTGTCTTGTATGCACATCAAATCACATGAATCTTAAGTTCCTAAACTAGTGCTGATATTGTGTCATTGTTAAAATATAATTTTACGATCAGCAGTGGAATGCTGATGGTTGAATTGCTGATTTGCTGACTTATTTCTTCTTCAGTTTACTGTTTCTATTCTAATACCTTGCATGAAAGTGTTGTCCCAAACAGCTCTGGTGTGTTGAATTGTTTGGCATCGGTACTCATTATAATATATGCATATAGTTGGTGGCATAAAATGTGAATAGCATTCTGAATGGGGCACCTGATGCAAGCTTGCATTAAGTTTGTGTTACATGCTTTGTGGATTATTGAATTTTGGATCTATAAAGATCGCTTGTGTTTCTTTCAATAGAAAGGGACATTGGGAGAAAAGAAAGTTACAAGAGTAAGTCCAAAAGCATGGGAAATCCTCTGGGACAATTATCATTAAAGATGATTGCTTTTCAAACGTGTCAAATCCTCTAGCCCATAAGCCCAAAGGGAATCGTTTCATTCGTGCTTTTGGTCATTTGAACTCCAAATTTGTCTGTTTTGGGCCTTTAAGTGGACAGATATTTTACTTGGAAAAGAAGAGTAGCATCAAAAAGGTATAGCATAACAACATGGAGATGAATTATCAATGATGCTTGTTGCCTGTTATGGTGGGTGACCCTATACCCAACTTTCCTCCAAGTCTCATTGCATATAACTATGACCTTTCTAGGTCAATAGAGAGAGAGAGGATCTGCGCTTCCTTTCCTCTTAGCCTTTTGGGAGACATGTAGACGTGATTTTGGTAACTGAATGTTGTAGCATTGAAGTAAATCTTTCTATGCTTGCTCCATTGTAAATTGTATTTACAGTACTTGACCTTACTCTTTGTTTTCTTAGTATTCTGAGAGTAAATGCATACTTTAATGATCTCCTTTTGAGAATCTCAACGATCATGTCTCCTAATTTTTTTCTTATTGGTGCTAAGCATTCTGAGGAAATAAAATGGGAGAGAAAAGATAAAGATGGTTTTGTTATTTGCAGACAAGAACTTGTAACCCCGATAAAAGTGGTAACACATGAATTGAGAGTTCTCCAAGAACTTGCGGAATGTACACTTGAGGAAAGGTCACGAAACATGATTTCTTGACTCGAAACTTGATTCATTGCTATGTCACTAAATGGTGTTGAATGGAAAAGTGGAGGTATATAAATGATCAACTAGAGTGGAACTTAAACCTCAGTTGAGTTATTCTTTCCCTATCAATTCTAGGTTGTGGGGAAATGGGCCTAGATGTTAGATTGATAAATTCATTGGAGGTGGGTGGTGATCTTCTTTTGTGGATCTTGCAAAGTTGTTATAGTTACTTAACCATTGTGAAGTGGATGGCTGAATAAGTTATATCAGAAATGAGTTACTAGGGTAGGCAACTAATGAATTTGGTCAATTTTTTTGCGAATCTCCTATAGTTCTCAAAAGAGAAATTTGTGTAAAACAGAACTTACATGTATTATTGGTGGGGGTGCATCAGGTCCATGTCCATAGAAAGGTGATTTCTTTTTCGCTCTCCCTTTGCATGTAAATTTACATAGTAAATGATTATTAATTTTCTTTTGATGTACCAGCCTGTGAGAATATGCTGTTTTCATCATCTTGTTTTCTAAAAAAAATAAATAAATAAAGTAGTCATTTTCTTTTGGCTGGCAGATGGTAGACATGGAGGAAGCCATGGTCATGGTGGTTCTCATCGACAGGGCAGAGGTATTTTTTTCCTGAAAATAATATTTTGGTTTGTACATGTTTGGATCGTTGTATTTGTTTAGCCATTTGTCCTCTTATTGTGCCTGGGGATTTCATTAGATATCATCTTTTGCAAAGCAGATTACCAGAGGAAACGGCATAGAGAGGATGACCGCCATGCCCACGAAAACTCAAAAAGAACGTTGGAGTATGAAGCAAGGAGAAATTCTGAGCCTGATTCCAGACCGGTAATTTCTAAGAATCTAATGTTCTGAGGTCATTTTTTTAATTTAAAATTTCACTAAAAAAGTTTGAAATAATTATCTCTATAAAGGCCAAATATTGGAATCCTATTATTGAACGGAAGGAGAAATGTTCTGATTATTTGAACTCTTTCCGTGAGCAGGTTCATGACACTTGTAGCCAGAGAGTTGGATGCAATGAACTGATAAAATACATAATGATAATGATTTGAATAAAAAATGGGGAGAAAAAAAAGGAAAATACATAATGATTGAGGCTTGAGAAAATAATACTATTTTGTTTTGCATAAACTGACACTGCTTTGGTACAACAGGAGAAAAATCCACGTTTCCGGGAGAGTGGTGACTCCGATGATGACGAGGATGATGACAGGAAGAGAAGGAACTGAGCTGGTCAAGTGATCTGAAACACCAGCAGTACTCACCTCACAAAAGCTTGGACGTTAGGTTTCCTGATGTTGGTCCTCATGTATCGAGTAGAGCTGTACATCAGATAGACTAAATCTGTCTGAATCAGAGAGAGAGACCGAATCTATTGATGGCTCTTTGACAACCATGGCTTTAGAATTAGAATATTTCTTCTTTTTAACTTCTTTCTAGCAATTGCAATTAAGTCTTGAATTTAAAAGCTATTTTAGAATAACATTTTTATGTACCAAATTGTATGGTCTCATAGTAAAGTTTCTTGCATTATTATTTGGGGCTTAATTTAAATTTTCTGGACCTTCATAATAAAGAAATGCTCAATTTGGTTAACATCGTTCGCCCTCTCCTAATGCACAGAGGGATGTTTAACCATCATGTGACCTAAAAACTAGATTTGTATTTTGTGCATCTTTTTATCTATACTTGTGGTCAGATCGAACTCTGGTTTAACAGTTCAAAAATTGTTGATCATTTTAGGGTTTAAGAACTCAAATCAGAATTGTGTCTGGTTTTGGTTCTTTATTTTTAAGGACCGAAAACCATCCTCTCAAATCAAAGCTATTGTTTTTGTATGGTGGCTTTTGTTTTTTTAATAGATAATCTTCTTTTTTCTTTAAATCAAAGCGATTGTTATTAAATAAGATAAATCCTCCAAGTATTTTGTAAAAAGAGGATTTTAGATACAAATATTTTTTATTTTGAGTAATAGAAGGGTATATATAAATATACTGTGTGCTTGTGGTGTTGGCAATTCGCAACTGCTATGAAGTTAAACAGGAATCCTATTGGCCCGGTCATTAGATCACCAAGTGCATAGCACTAGACCTGGAATTTTTGGAAGACTCCAAAATCCATAAAACCATAAACAAGAGCAATATCTGAAAACAAAATTTTTCCTGCTAGAGCCAAAGAAAAATACTCGCTCTGATAGGCATGACAACGAGTGTATTTTCCATTTTCCTGGATGCATATGATACAGGATCTAAATGTGCCGTCTTATATTACCAAAACTTGTAAATACAAAAACCTTTAAAACTTCTCTACTTGGGAACATTAGCAAAATCCCTAGTTGCATTATTCAAGTTATGGAGCCTCGGGGGGTACTGAGAAAAGGAACTGCATGTATAAATATTTTCAAGCATGCAGCAGCACTTCACCCTTACACATCCATGGGGACTCATTCAACTTCTTGTATGATTCTTCTTTTACGTAATGGCTCTGTTTGCACAGTCCCTGGTTCACTGTGGGCTTTCCTCCTCTCCTCCTTCCGCCTCTCGGCTTCAGTCATTGTGCGTCTAAGGGCAGCTGCCTTATATATTGGTTTAGGCAAATGCCTATGCCTGCAAAGCCAGAAATCATAGCCTTGTCAACAAATATTACCAAAGGGACTTGCCTAAACTTTGCAAAATTGTGTTAATTTCTACGTTAGTTTCATGTTTGCTAACTAATTGGAGGACATGCATGCCTAAGCTTTTGTAAAGGTTTTTAAGGCTCTCAATTGACATAATGAATCTAGTTTTTAAGAAACCAAAACCTGAGAAACTAGTCATAGTGTTCTCCACTTTCCTTTTCTACCTAATGCTAAAAGAGAGTATTACTATAAGACAATGCGTGACATAAATTCCAATGTTGGGTTGGAGTTGGAAGGAATGGTCTCTCAACCAAATACTATTCATTCTTTCTGATCTGATCAAATACTACCTTCAGTACAAGAAGCAGTGTACCAATTATCAATCATTTCAAAAACACCTGGGACAGTAAGGTCATGCAAATTTTCTTTATTTGTAATCTTGAAAATCCTAGGAAAGCAAACAACCAGAAGATAACCTAAAAACCATACGCATAGAGATAATCTTGGATGGAAAGACTATGCTTTGTGAAGACAATATTTAATTAACCATTAAAAACCAGTTTTCTCTAAGCAAAGCAACCAAACCAATCCACGGAGATCCCCAGGGGATGTCAGACCATCCAGATCAGATTGAGAAGTAAAACAGGAAGGTTGAATTTAACCAATCAAACAATTAATTGGCTAACGAGAACATACCAAATTAGAACCCTATCTTGTATATTCCGCTATCTCATCAATTATAAAAGAAAAAGTAAATACTTGTGAAAATTTTCAGAAATCACTATTGAAATGCCTTAGATTATCAGTTAACAAAAAGAGTATATTATCCAACAGTCAAAGACCCAACAAAAGCTAAAGAATAAAAAATGTCACAACCGGGAGTCAAGCATTGTGTAAATATATATATACATATGTTGGAACCCATACCTCACAATGCGCTTAACCTCAGGAAGATGCTTGTAGCGATTCTTAACAGCTTCAAGATATTCATGGTTTCTGCGCTCCCTTGGGAGTAGCTGAAGCACGTAACTAAGTTAGCAGCCAGACAATAATACAATGCCAAAATTAGAATAACAAAGCCATAATCCACATTGTAAATCTGCATTTCTATCTCTCAATCTCAAGCTTGGATGGTCAAAGAGTACTCTGCAAAGTTCCCTTATATTCAGAACACTTGGATTTTGTTGTAAATTTTAAATGATGACCAAAAATTCTTTTAAATCTATATAAAGAGGTGCCATAAGATCATGATGTCAGAATTACAGCTTCTCAAAACTTGTGGGAGGAAGAACAAGAAGTAATGAGATAATGGTAGATGCAAGGAAATGGGTTGCCTGTCAGTTGTTTGTCATAAAATGTCCTACCACCTTGACTAATTTATCTTAAAATTTAAATTGTCAAGTTTATTTTAAAATTTATATTGTCAAGTTTCCCTGTTCGGCATGGAAATGAAAAGGCACTTACGACTCCCAACTGTTCCGATGCTTTAGCTTTCCAGAGGCGAAGATTTGTGTCATCACTGCCTGAGATAATGTAACTTCCATCACAACTAAACTTGACACAAAATACCCTGCACAGATGTTTGTCAGTCAGAAGATAGATCGCTAAAAAATGGGGATACTGTGCCAAAATGATATCTTAGATGCTGGTGAAAATAGCTTACAATGGCCTTAAGTTTTGTATGGAGAATTGCAAACAATTTTGCACCTTCCAAAATATTATAATGACAATAGGGAAAAGTAATAAATGACAGCAGACCTCTGCATTCTCTTGGTATGATAAATTTCTTGGCTGTGACCACCATTATAATGGAAAATTCGTATCTGAGAAGGATGAAAGATAAGCCAAGTGACTCAGGTTACTATCCACAACTATAATAGATACAAATGATTGATCATGGAAAGCAGAGAACTCACTGTCCGATCATAAGATCCAGAAACAAACTCACGACCGGTTGGAGAGTAATCAATATCCATCCTGAAATCACATTAGAAATTTTATCTCCTAAATCTTGAGGTTTACAAGATGAGATAAAGTAGTAATTTAGTTGAACATGCACAATCTTACACTGCAGAAACATGGTCTTTGTGCACGCACTTGGCTTCATATAATTTTCTAGCATCATAGCTATAACAGTTGCAATCTTCATTTGCCTGCATTTTTAACATATGTAAGTTAAAATTGAAAACAGCCTTGGCAGGGAAAATCTTGTGTATGGTGGAACTCATTTCTAAGTTGGTTAGCCGTTCTCATTTTAATAGAAACTCTAACCAGCTTATATGATACTGAACTAATCATTAAGATGACCGACAGATGCTCTCTTTCCTACTCCAGCTTCTTAATTGAGAAGCTTCAGAATGTTCAACCTCAGATAACTAAGCACCTATCAAATGGGGGAACTTGCTAGGACTTTGCAAGGTTTTCTGACATAGTTCCTTATGCAATCTGACAAATAAGCTATCCCTCCAGACTAAATTTAAGGGATAAGTCAAGGTTTGTTGAGGTCAAAATAGGATGAAGCATCACCTAGTAACGACATGGTATATACAAAAGGAAATTCCCTTTTGATCTAACAAAAGGAAATTCTTTAACTTCATATGGTTCTATGTTCAAGGATTCATTCCAATAGCAAACCTTCAAACAGAAAAATTTCCCATAATTAAAACTAAAATAAGACTCTTACTGCCGTAAAATTCATTGGCTCCATGGGATTCCAAGCAATTGAATTTGTTTTTGTCTGCAATAAGAACATGAGAGGTTAGAATGCTTATATAATTGTGTATATAGTATACATGTAATTGTGTTTGCTTGTGTGTTGAGTATTTCGGTCTTATTTACTATGTACAGAAGACAGGATCAACTTACACCAATGAAAGCATTTCTCATAATAGTACCTTTTGAACTTTTTGTACAACTCCAAATTTAACAACCCAACTGTTGGATTTGTACATTATAAATGCAGGTCATGCATGACAAAAATCGCACTAATTGATAATTAGATCTAATTCCTGAATAATCAAATTCCAGTAGAAGAGTATTGCTAGTAATATTTTTTACAAATTAAATGCTAAGAGTACCACTAAACTTGAAATTGGATGACCACATTTAGCATTGAATAAAGACAAAACCCTGAAGCTGTAAATAAGCATCAAGAACAACTACGAGCCAGAAAACCCTGCATTCGATAAAATGTTATGGACTCAGTAAGTAAAACATTCTTGCACCAGTGCAATTTGATCCTGCCAATCAAATTCTATTTGTTGATGGAGATAAATTAGATAGTCTAGAACTAAAACTCAGATTGAGTCAATGTACAGATACCCTCATAATAATCTTCCTTGCTGGAGATGACATGCGCAAGTCATATATAGTTATACTACGATCACTGCAAAATGCAACAATTAGTTAATAATTGATAAAGTATGAACAATAGTTAATCTTCATTGAATAGACAGTTAAAACCAACAAAAGTAAAGCTAATATCAAATCATGTGATTTGTTAAGGTAAATTTTTTTGAACCCTATTTGGTCAAGGATTAGCTCAAGGGATTAAATTGATAGTCCCGGTATAATACATTTCAGTATTTGTTTCACCAAAACATTTTAGGAACCACTAGCCCCTTGGAATAAATAAAATCACATGTGGGATTATTTATATCGAACTCAAAGATAAAGATTCATTTTTGTTCCAAGACTCAAAAGATAACTTTCATCTCAAACTCTTTGTTCTCCATAAACTATATAGAAGTCAAATATGTGATTAAGCTAGGGTTGAAGTCCAAAAAAATTTAACCAAAGTAGTTTGGGATCAAGAAACACCAAGATTGTTAATTTATGAAATTTACAACAACTAGTCCCGAGCTATACAATCCATGAACAAAAATGAGGCCTTGCTGTCTTCATGATATGGAAATGAAAACCAGCCTGGGCAGGCAAAAAGTCAAATGCCATTCAATTTTAGACTAGGCAAGTAATGGAAATGAGGCTTGCTTCTCTAGGTTGTATAGGGTGCGCCCCTTTGTGCACATTTAATGCATTTTTTCTTTTTATCAGAAAAAAAGAAAGGAGTGAATAAAGCTGATTATCAAATTTATGAGCTGGGGTACTTCACACAAAAAAAAAAAAGGAAAGAAGCAGTCTATGTATCAAATACTTCTTCGTATTATTATTTTTCAAGTACCAAATATTGTTTAAAACTTGGTGGATAGCAAATGGATACTTTACATAGACTTATTTGCTATTATAATATCCATCAATACTGCAAATAATGTGTATATATATACACTTATGAATGATACATGTGACAACCATACAATTCTTTTCCATTACAATAATAAAATTACTCCAATTTCACCCCCTTGACCACCCGTAAGTTACTGGAATTGATCCATCAAAACCTATGATACCAATATGTTTCTTGTGGAAAGACTTTCAGGAACAGGGATGGTATATTGCAATTCACATATCAATAAGATCTTCTAGTTATGATACTGATAAACTCTAGCTTTCATTAGGGACCTACTTCAAAATTTCTCAGAAAATTCTTCATATGGTTTTCATAGAGGCAAACTAAAAATCTAAACACCTTAAACATGAACATGAGCCTACAATGAAGCATGAATCAAAATCTCGTCCCAAAGAAGATAACGGTCAATACTTTGATTTCTAAAAATTTTAGTATTTCACTCTCTTTAAAAATACCAACAATCAGCTACAAAAGCACATCTCTAAAGCAAAGAAGCATCTTTTTGTCCTCCAAAACTTCTAAATTTTCTCATAAACAAAACAAAGATGCTTTTAAGAGAAACCCACTCATTATCACACAAAGAGGCGATTCCATATTAACTGTGCAATAAAACAATGCAAAAAAATATGGTCTCTAATTTTAGAATTCTTATAACACATGACACTAACATCTGTAAAGAGAGCTTTAAAAGGTCTCCTTTTTTTTTGAAATCATTTGTATTGATCCTGTTAAACATCATAAACCAAGTAAAATTCTCAACTTGTGTATAAACCTTTGCCTTCAAAATGAAACTAGTTAAGGGAAAATGAGGGGTACGAGGACAGCAAACAAGATGATAAAAGAGAGCTTTGCAAAATAAAGTACGTCAAGACTCCAAACTCTGATATTGGGAGTATTGGAAGAAAGTTCATTTCCTTGTAGAAAGGAAATTAGAGAGGAAAACTCTATAGTTTTCCCATCATTAAGATTTCTTAAGAAATTAATATTTCAAGAGATCGAGATTTCATCCCAATAATAAAAATCTTTGATGGGGGAAGAATGAAACACACACAACCAATAGGGTTGAGGGTAAGTGATAGACGGAAGAATCCCCAATCCAAGAATCCTCCTCCAAAGCTATCAACCACTTTAAAAGATACTGGAATAGCAAGATAAAAAATAGATGAAAGAAAAACTTTCTATGTCTACAATAAGGAGCTCTCCCTAGCACTGGCATCTCATCCATTTGGTCAGAGTCCATACCCTTCATAACTTTATCCCATAAAGAATTAGTTCGAAGGAGCATTTCCAAAATTATTTGCTTTTGGACACCGAATTATTGAGATGCAAACCACCTTCAGATTTAGGATTATAACCTGCTCTCAACTTCCCAAATGATCCCTCTTAGCCCTATTTTTAGATCAAAGGAAATCTCTCATCAACTTCTCCATCTTCTTACCTACCTCTATTGGAATCTTAAAGATGGAAACAAAGAAGAGGGAGATAAAACATGCAAGGATAAGGGTAATATGCTCATCTAAGGATAAAAAGGTACCCTTCCACCCATCTAACCTCCTACGAAATCTATCCACAATAGAATTCCAAAAATAAACAATTCTGGGATTTCATCCATATGATCGCAGTCTTTCTCTAGCAGCAACCAATTATCAGAACACATAAAATCCAGCAAACCACCCTCCAAGTACCATCAGCCCCAGCAACATGAAGTCATTCATTTTCCAACTCATAACCATCTACAACACCATCATTGAAACCTATGCTGTAATTGACAGACACTGAGATCTCAACCCACTTTGGAATTAGGATGCTTGTCAGATGCATCCTGTGATCCTCTTTGTGATACCCGAAACACCACCCTCTGTTCTCACTATTAAAGCCAAAGACAGACCTTTCCGATTCCGCAAATCATCTTATTTCTAGGGTAAAAGAAAGAGATATCTTGATCTTGTAGATGACTTTAAAGACTGATATGATGGCTTTGCACTTGTGGAAGTCATTTTATCCAACAAAGAAAGGCCTGTCTTTGCAGAATCAAAACTCCCCCAACCCCAAAAAAATAAAATAAAATCAAAATAAATCTACTAGAGCTCTGGTCACCATTAATCACTTATCTGATTGGTCTCCTTTCATCAAAGAAGTCATTTTTTTTATCATTTCTTTAGCAGACCAAAGCAATTTTCTCAGATCCCGCCTTACCTGGTGGGCTATAACCCAATCTGTGTTCACTTAGTCATTGGGCTTTGGCCCTTTTCTAATCCAGGAAGCTTGGCCCTTGGTCACAAAAAATATTGCTATAGAGAATCTGGCCCAATAAACAAGAAAGGCCATCAGCTGTCCGATTCACTTTCAGTACAGTAACTCTATTAACCCTTTATTATTCATATTTTTTCCCCATTGAATCCCATAGTTCATGCTCAGAATCCCAACCTTCCAAAATTACACAACCGCATATGATTTTTGAATTTAAATTAAAGTCGGCAATTAAATCCCTTGATTCTAACCACCTAAAGGAAAATGAACCTAGACTATTTTCCTTACCCTGCTCAATTTTACCACAGAGTCAGGGTGTTGGTATGCTCAAGTTTTCTTCGCCATAACTCTGCTTTTTTATGCTGAGACCCACCCTTCACCACATCAACCCATGATCTCAGCTGTTGCCTACTGTCCACCTTTGTTTTGATGGAGTGTGACCTTCTTTTGCCTTTGGAATCTGCCAATACTTTTCTCTAACTACTGCAATTCTAATCTTGTCATGGAGATCTTTATGTGAGCATTTATCTCTTCCTTCCTACACAATCTCCCTGAATTTCCAACATAGGTTATACCAACCTTTATACCTAACGCCACAAGGCAAATAGATCACACCTTTATTTCATCAACCATGGTAACCGACGGTTTTAGGAATAGGCCACAATTTTTTGCTGTGTTTGCTCAGCCAGATGGGTCAACTTTATTTATCTAAGCCTCTGCTTGAAACTGAGTTAGCAAGTTGCTTAATATCTTATCCAACAAAACAACCAATCATCAGGTGCAACCCAAACCAAAAGAAATCAAACTGAACCCTTTGATGCAACTAGAAATAAACGCCCTTGAGTCCCAATGAAACAAACCTCAAATGCCCTTGGTTTGACTTGAAATAAAAGCAATGACTCTCAAGTAAACGCTAAACCAGAAAAACTTCATATCATCCTAATTTTAAGCAAAACAAGAAAGACTATTATGTTTGACTTTTGGGTCAAAGTAATGATTTACAAGAACAGTGGGGAGGCATCCATCATTCAACTTCGCTAAAGTTAATAAGGCATTGGTAGACTATTGTGTTTGCCTTTGGGGTCAAGGTAATGATTTACAAGAATAGTGGGTGGCATCCATCATTCAACTCGGCTAAAGTTGGTAATGCATTGGTTTCTTGTTTGGGTTTGCTGAAAATCTGAGTAAACATCTTTGATTGCTCTCTTAAAACACCTCCTAAATCAAATGAATAAAATTTGATTCGTGCGAATGGAGAGAAAGAATCAATTGAGATTGGGGTTTTAGGGGAACTAAAGTGGGAGAAAAAAATTGATCAGAGAGAGACTTCCCCTTTGGGGATAATTGCATGCGCATTTCTTCATTTGGCTCCCTTGTGTCTGGGGTTATACATACCAAAGACAAGGAATTTGTCCATTTTGTGGGGTCTCAAGTGGGGGAAAAGAAAAGGGAGGGTGATAAGGGGAGCCTTAGCCCTTAAAAGTACTGAAATTTCATTAGTGGTGTTTGTCAAACACCACTCTAGTGTGGATGGTAATGCAATGGCTTTACGTATTTATTTGGGTAATATAAGATTTGTTTCAAAACTTTAAGATAATTTCTAGTACAGCTTGGTGAAAAACCGCCATTTGCAAATTAGGTTATTGTGTGCTGTTATTTTCGTAAATGCGCCCCCTCTTTTTTTTTTGGCGGGTTTGTGACTAAATTCAATCATGGTTTTCGAGTTGAAATGTAATTTAATTACATGTCACTTTTAAATAATGTATACAGCTTATTTACCAAACTGGTAATAAAATATTGAATTAATCCTTGAAAATAAAATATCAAATTACTTCAGAATCATGTCCTAAATGTTCAACCTGCAGACACTGTCAAGACGCATATCCATGTCACATTCTACCCATACCCATATGTATCCTTCCTATATCAAACCAAGGATAGAATGCAAATTATGTTTTTGTTTGCATGCTGTTCTCCGTTAAAATATCCCTATTCGTGAGTGTTTTTATATGTTACAGAGCAGAGGTTGCAATTGAAAGGGACTTTAGATGATTTTTCGGCATCAAGAAAGAAGTCTGTATATCTTGAGTTCAATTTTGCATCAAATTAAAACAGGATGCTACAATTGGGAAATGTACTTGTTAATAGTGCTTTGACTAAAAATGTTATAAAGTGCAAGATAATATATTTTTTCTAAGGATTTGTGCGGACAAACAAAAGATTAGTGCAAAAGTACCTTCCACACTAACAAGATGTTTCGAAATGGGAGCATACTATTGTATGAGCCTAATAATTAAACAAAAGGTTTGTGCAAAAATCCCTCTAGCACCAAAAAGATGCTTCTAAACGTGCACATACAATTATGTAAGCCTAATAATCTAATTTATAGCTATTTTTGATAAATTTGGGACAATCATTTAGAATCCACGGTTGTCACTCATAACCTAGCAAAAGCATAACATTAAAGATGTCGCAATGATATTTATCATGTATCGAAGTTGGAATACCCGTAACAAAATGACTGAGAACTAAAACCACATAAAGCAAAATAAATTTACATTTTCTGAAGAAGAAAATGAAATTCTAAAATATCTAGCTAATTCAAATATGCAAAATATTTGGACTAAGATCCAAAAAATCAGTTCTAATAGATACTTGCAACTGCTTAACTGTTTATTTGCAGTTCAAACTCAAATGTCAAACATACCTGGCTGAAGTTGCCAAGATGTTTGGTTCTCCGGGATTAAAACGAACCGATATGCTAGTTGCATTTCCCCACCCAAAAGTGTTCAGTGGCTGTGACCTGTTACAGGCAACAAGCAATAAACTGTCAATTAAGACCACAAAAAGGGCATAAACCAGAAAGCAAAAGGAACAAAAATTGAAACGTGGAATCTCTATTATAAAATAAAGAACCATTCCAATAGGAAGTCAAAAACCTGTTGTGATCCCAAATATCTACTTGGGCACCAGCTGTTGCAAAGAGATCACCATCCCACTGGTGATCAACAGCCCTGAACAAATGAAGCAATATGAGGTTCATGATCGAGTGAAAAGTAAGGTTCAGAAGCTCAACAAAACAAAAATGAAGCACTACTTTAAATTAACCTTTGCAAACTTACCCAAAAGCATTCTTCCCCGTGTAAATTGCTACTGGCTGACATAGAGGAAGAAAAAATTTTCAGGAACAAATTAACATTATCCAATCCAATTCACAAACCCAAAAAATGCATCACAAAAGTCGAACCTCTTTGGACATATTAGATGAGTCATTAGATTCCATGGTGCCATCAACAGGAGCATCCCAGAGCCTCACGCTAAAAAGGAAGATCCCATTTTGGGAGGTAAGGGATTTATAATGTAGTAGGACTCCATCAACATATTACAAAGATAGTCTAGAATATTAATTAACACACTTACGTGCAATCTGTTCCGCATGATACAAGGATTCGCCCATCGGTAGATGCAGTCAAACCCCGTACAGGCCCTTGGTGTCCAGGAAACTGGCATACCGTCCGCCTTTCCACCACATCACAAACATAAATTTCAATTAGGCCAGATTGAAGCAAACAAGTACATCAATCTAGAAAAACCATCTTTACAGCAAGAAAAACAAAAGTGGGCATGAATTCTTAAGGAGAAGCTCCATCTAGCTTTTTCTTATCTCATTGCTCGTGCTGTATAGTTCATGTAAGGAATCCACCGTCAGAATAAACTAAGCTCAACTGGGTGATCAACCCCAAATAGGAAAGTTTGACTATATGAATCTTGTCCGGCTGCATCATTATGAATCCAATTTTCTAATAAGATATAAGCTACAGCATACTCCACTCTCAAACCATTTTCTTTAAAATTTTCTCATTTTCTAATGGCATATGCTTTAATATGTCACAAATTTATGTCTTTGCTCGACTTCTAAAATGAAAACATCTAGGTAGAAGACCTAATCACCCATACGGGATAGAATGAAAAGCAAACATCTCCTCTTATTCACGACTTCTAAGTTACTTTGGAAAGATGAAAGTTAGCAAGGAGTCAAATTCAATTGAATCACAATTGATGATAACAAGCTATTATGCTAATGTATTACCTTGTAGCAAGATCCCAAAGACGAATATCTGCAAATAAGAAAAAAAAAATCACAAAATACAAAACCTTAATCGACAAAAATTTAACAAAAAATGGAAATGTCTTGCTAATAATAAATCATCTAGAGCCCAGAAAATGACAAACAGGCACATCAAAACAAATTCAGATTCTAGAAATAATATTGAACAGCAATATATGAAAACAAAAGCCACTGCAGTACCATATGACATTACAATAGAGCAAAAAAAAAAAAGGATGAATTGACTATGAACAAAATTAAACAGACTTAGCTTGCCAATTGGTTCCACAAGCCGCCCGGGGGGGGGGGGGGGGGTGGAGAGAACTAGGTCAGAGATACATAAATCAAACCTCAATAACATATGCAGTATATTCATCCAAAAGGAGTCCAGAAAAAAATTTTCTTTCTTAAATATTTTTCTTTTACGAAAAAATCTAAGTTTAAGACAAGTGTCACTTATATTCGACTTAGTTACTGAAATCATTATTCAAATATGTGACCTAACCATTTGTTTTAAAAGAAAAAAGGAAAAAAAGAAAATCTCATCCATGGATGAAAAAACTATAAATATTGTCATGATCGACTAATACCACTGATGATGAGCTAACATAGCAAGCTTATTCCTTAAGTCAATCATTATTATTTTCCTATAACGATGACCTGTTCCATTAAACGATGGCCATGATGGTGCTGAATTAATTGCAATTTTACACACATTCAAAAATTCAACAAAGTCCTTGAAATATAATTCTCATTTTAATTCTTCAATTTGACATAGAATCCCAACTTTAATTTTTGGTAAATGATAAAACCCATCTCCATAACTGAATCATATGATCCCCCCCCCAAAAAAAAAAAGAAAATCCTACTCTAAATTTAAGTATCAAAGTGCCGCACAATAAAATTAACCCAAACTAGTATCGGAATTTTCAACATAATAATGTACCCAATATAAAAGATTACCTCCATCCATTGACCCAGAAAATATTCCTTTCAAATAATTAGGGTTTTTCGCCATACACGACACTGCATCAATGTGGCCGTCCATTGCTCCAATAAATGGTCTCGCAAATATCTAATTTAAACCAAATTGACTAAAAACCCGAATTCCATTGACAGAAAGAAAATCAAATAATATCAGTTAAAAGAAGAGACGGGAATACCTTTTCTAGTTTAGCAGCATTGAGAGCACGAACATACTCAACTGCTTTTTCTTGTTTACGTAAGTTGGGATCGTAATTCCGAAAAACCCTCTACAGATACAGCAAATAATTTCCATATAAGTTTACGAAATTCAAATTTTAGTGAAGTAGAAGAAAGAAAAAAGTTTGCCTGAAGATCTTGACTTCGTTCGCGAGTGAATTCATCAGTGGAACGCGATATTACTTTCACCTTCATCGTTAATTGAGGAAAGAGAGAGAGAAAGAGAGAGAGAGAGAGAGGGAGTGAAAGATTGAACTAAGCTGTACGATTTTGAAAAACAAAACCCTAATTTGTTTAACCGGTTCTTGATTCAATGTGCGGGAGAGAAAAATTGAAGTAAGCAGTAAGATTTTGAAAAGAACAACCTAATTTGTTTAGTCAGAGAGAGAGAGCTCTTTCACATGGCTCGAGCAAATCAATTCCTGCCCGTGAAGCGGAGGGGAGGGTAGGGTTTTGCAACGGGTTTTCTCCAGCGAACATTGAAAAATAAAACACTTCAAAAATAAATAAATAAACTTTTTCCTTAAAAAAAAATGGACCAAAGCTGATCCTCAAAAGCCCAATTATAGACTTGAGCCCATAGACTTGTGGGCCTGCGACCCTGCATTGAAGTGGAGGCCGACAAAAGTCATTTTATTTTTATTACGTAAGATTACAAAATTTAATCAACATTTATTAGTATAAGTGAAATGAGTATATTCATCCTTTAATTAGTTTAGGAGTTCGACTCCCCTTAAACATAGAAAAAACAATATTGGGAGACCCACCCCCATAAAGTGGACCTTGTAACAGTCGATCCAAATTAATCGGAGTGAAATTTCAGATATTGAATGATAATTTATAAAATTTATAAAAAAAGCATATATTCACAAAATTTAGAATATGAGATATTAAAAAGGGTTTGAGCATGAATTTTTTACTGTTCAAGTATCCCTCCTACAAGAAGGACAACAATCATTTTTTAGACAACTTTGTTTTATATTATTGTTATATTATATAGTATAATTTTTCATTAAAACCTTTTAAATGATTAATCACGTAGAGATTTGAGTTGTATATTCATTTAGAGGTCATTATCATAAATCGCACAATTGCTTTTGTTGCATTGATTTGTGCCAAAAGATTTTAGACCATTTCATTTCTTTTTGGATTTAGAAAAAGTGTGGATTTTTTATAAATAACAATTTTATAATATATTAAGAATTTTTTATGATAATTATCTGAGGTTGAAATGTATTTTAATTCCTAAAAATTGAATAGAATGGCTCTCTAGTAAGAATTATATTACTTCCAAAGAAGTGTATGTTAAATAAAAACAACGCATCTGCACATTTTTTTGCATAGAAGGCTAATACATAATTTAATTAATTACTACTCTAACATAGTTTTTTTCCCCCTACAATTATAATGTGTATGTTATTTTTAGGTATTATACTAATTGATATCTTAAATCATATTCTGACTAATGCGATTTAAGATTTACAGTGACCCATTTAAGAGAGCTATTTTCTGAATGTAGTTTTTTTCTATATGCAAAACGTGAATCGAACTCATAATTTTGATTAAGAAATCTAGCGCCATAATATATATGTTATAATTATAAGTTTAGAATTTTAAAAGTTACAAAGTATAATTTAAGTTTTCCTGAAATTCTTTTAATAGAATTTAAGATTTTACGATCAAGAATTATACGTAAACATCAATTCTTGCACGGATACCGTGTAGTACAAAACACTTAAACACTTGCTTTTAAGGTAGATGTTACTTAGGCTAATAAAAAAGATCATAGTTTGGGCAAAATATGAAAAAGCAAGGATTCCATAGCAACATCAAGGAGATGAAGGTATTGAATGAGAAGAATGATTGGCCAAGAGCCATTAAAACCTCACATGATATCTTGTCTCTTTTTAATCCTTTTCTTCTTAACATGGTTGCAAATTACGGTTCGTATTTCATTCTTTTATTCATCATTGCTGTGGGTGTGGGTGTGAATGTGGGTATTGGTGTGAATCTCGCTTAGTAATAACTATATCTTCTCTCCACTTCAATCCTCTTGGTTCAAGTTCTTCGACCCTTTTGGTTTGGGAGTGAAAATCATGGATCCAAAATTGATAAAAGAGTTTTGGGAGTGACAATCATGGATCCAAAATTGATAAAAGAGATTATGTCAAACAAATGGGGGTACTTTTAAAGCAAAGAAACTCATTCATTGATTTACTTGTGACCGACTGGCATTAAGATGGGCCGGGCATAAAAGCATCTTTAAACCAGCTTTCCATATTCACAAGTTGAAGGTCCTTCTCCATGTTTTCTGTTGTACACTCCTCCCTTTAACTTTAAAACCAGAGTCATACTTTGTATTATTAAATTATTCTACTCGGATTCAAATGAATATTTGAATGATTTAAATTCCTCGATTATATTAAAGCTGTAGTATCCAGATATACTCCATGAATAATTTTTCTGTAGTGCACCATCTTGAATTGAAGATCTCTAAGCATTCATTGATGGATTTTCATGCCCAAAAAAATATAATTATAATTTCTAAGTTTTGAAATTGAATCACTAATCTTTTGATATATCGGTCCAAAAATTATCACAAATGAAGCAATTTTAAATTTCCACAATCAAAATGCCTTAAATGTGATTTGATCTTGCCAAATGATAACAAAATTGCTTACTTTCTAACCCTCAATAACATGTATATGATTGATGTTCTTGTCTCACAAAAATCTCTTAAGTTCTTTCTCAATTCTCTTTCTAATAAAATACTCATTTGGAAATTCAAAATTGAGGGTGGGCAGAGTTGAGAGTTGGTTTTCTCAAGAAAACTACACCCTCCCCCTCTCTTATCACTTTTGAATTTCAAAAACAAATTGGATAGGGTCAAACTCTTATGGATGATTTTTCAATATCTCTCACTTGCACATGAGAATTAGATCTATATTTAGTTTGATCATTTCCATATACTACAAATTTTATATAAACAACTGAATCATGTGACAAATGAGTACATCGAGAATTTAGAACTATTCACCGTTTAAGAATATACAGTAACTCACTTTTCAAGACAATGAAGATACTGTGTCTCGCTATACCCTCAAACTACTCTTACTATACAAAGTCAACATATCTCTTATCTCTCAAACTATATAAATAAGAGTAGACTTGATTTAATTCAAATTATATATTCATAATTATGTTTCAAAAAACTAAGTCAAAAATATAACCGGCCGACCTATGAATACAAAATAACGTGTTAGTTAAAAGACAGTTTTCCTTTCAGACTAGTATCTATCAACTCCATTATAACTGTCTTCTTAAACATGAACCACAAAACCGAATCTATCGTGGTTTTTTGGTGACATACTAAAATAACAGCACTAGAGTAAAGTCTCAAGAAATAGTGAAAAGTTCTAAGGATATTAAATGAAACTAAACTTAAATTTCTAAATCTCACACAATGAGGTATAGAGCGATTTATCAACTCATTACCCATATGGTATATCAGCACACATGGTATGAAATATGTACTATGTTACCTTTTCTTCTCAATTGAAAGCGTGTCTTTTTTTCTAAAATAATGCATCGTACAAGATTTATTCCAAGCATACTACAACACTTGACTTGTTTTCTTTTTATAAGTCCTCCAAATATAACAATTTCAAGAAAACGCATACATAGCTATTAGACAAATTTAATAAATTGCGAAAAATCGATTTCGATTACCAAGAAAATATATAAACAGTAATTTTATCTTAGTGATTTATTAAGATGACATAAATATCGATTATTCTAAAAAAAATAAATATTTCCTCATTTCTGCATACTACTCAACATTAAAGATAATTGCTCATGTAAAAGAGTCAATTTCAAAATTTATCCGACATATCTAGATATAAGAAATTGTAAATACAAAACAAATTCAAATATTATATAATATGAATATTACATCATAGTCATTTTGTATTAAATTATAATTACATCCTACAAAATAACATGTTTCAAAAGTACATCTCCAGGTATTGACTTTGTTAATGAATCATTCATCATCGAATGCATAGGTTTATATTTCAATGGCAACTCTCTCTTTTCAATAATGTCTCCAATAAAGTTAAACTTTGTATTTACATGTTTGGTTTTGTTATGATATTTTGGATATTTCGTGTAAATAATAGTTAATTGACTATCACAATAAATTGGTACAAATTCCACTGAATTGCTTATAACTTCTAAATGTTGTAAAAATCCTCTCAACTAAACACCTTTTTGAACTGTAGAAGTATAAACTATAAATTCTGCTTTCATTGTGGATAATGATATACAAATTTGTTTCTTGTTACTTCAAGAGATAGAGCCATCATTCAACAAGAAAATATAACAGGAGGTATATTTGCATTCATCTAAATTACCACCCTAATTAGCATATGTATACCCTCTCAATGATAAGTTTTTTCCTTGATAACAAAGGAAATAATTTGTACTTTCTTTCAGATATCTTGAAATTCTTTTTACAGTAGTTCAGTACCTTTTCCATGGACTGGATTGATACATGTTGACCAAACCTACAGTATAACAAATATCAGGATGTATATATATCATAGCATATATCGGGCTCCCAATAGTGTTGGAATAAGATATTTTTGACATCTCTTATTTTTGTTCAATAGTCTTTAAGCACATTTCACGGCTTAAACTTTCGTCTTTAACAATAAGATTATCAATGGGTTTACAACCGTTCTAGAATCTTTTTGATATAAAATTCTTAAAACAATGTCAATAATCTCTTAAAACGTTCTCTATGAATCTTAACGTTCGGTACATAATCTATCTCACCCATGACTTTTATCTTAAAATTTGATGACAATCATTTCTTATATTTAGAACATACTCTTTATCATTTCTGGTTAACAATATGTCATCGACATAGAGAGGTAAAATTACAAATCTGTTATTTGATTTCTTCACATAACACAATGATTTTCATTTATTATTACGAAATTATAAGAGTTTATAATTTTGTGAAATTTCAAAAACTATTGTTACAAAAATTGTTTAAATTCATAAATTAATCTATTCAATTTGTAAATTTTATGTTCTTGGCTTTTAACTATAAAATCTATTGGTTATTTTATGTAAATTTTTTCTTTAAGTTTTTCATTGATAAAAACAGTTTTTATATCCATCTGATATAATTTTAAGTTTAAATTGTCTATTATTTCTAACAACAAGTGAATGGAGAGAAATCTCATTATTGGTGAAAATATTTTTTCATAATCAATATTTTCTTGTTAAGTATAATCTTTTGTTTTTAATTGAGTTTTATACCTCTCAATTGATACATCAACCTCACGTTTTATTTTGATAACCCACTTGTTCTCAATAGTTTTGTGCCAAGATAGAAGTTCAACTAGTTTCCAAACATGATTTGATTTCATTGACTCAATTTCTTCTTCCATTAGTTTTATCCATTCATCTTTGGCAGGACAAAACAAAATCTCATTTATATTTTTAGACTCATCTTCATTTTCTAGAGAAATAATAAAAATATGTCTTTCAATCTCATAATAACATTTGTACACCATTTTCCTAATACTTTTTCAAAATGGCAATTCAATTGGATCGTTGGAACATGAATCCCTCCCATTATGATCATTTAATAATTCTTTTTCTTGTGAGTCCAATGATCTATTTTGCACAAACCCACCATCAGAATTAATTAATTCCAATAAAAACTCTTTATCCGTTACTTCACCTCTAATAGAAAAATCATTTTTTTGGAAATTTCACATTTTATGATTCAATCTTAGTAACAATACCATCATTGCGTTCACTAATTAACACATAACTTTTGGACTGATTAGAATATCTAATAAAGATATATTTTTTTTCCACGAGAACTTAACTTCCCAAACTTAATGAAAAAGTCTTGAATATAACCAACTGATAACCAACTGATCCCTAAGGTCTAAGACTACTTAAACTCGGTTTTCTATCGGTCCAAAGTTTATAGGGTGTTACTACAACACTAATGACTTTTAATGACAAAGATTGGCGAGGTTCACAAAAAATTGATCACTATAAGTGCTATGTTGTGGGGGCCACATTGGCCGCCACTAAATGTTGGTCAATTGTGTCACCTAAAATTGTCTATTGCAAAAAAAGATTTTTAATGATAATAAAAAATTTTGATCGCCACTAAATTAAATGTAAAAATAATAGCCACCACTAAATTATATTCTTTTGGTGGCAAACACATGCAATAGCTACTAAAACTATTTTTGGTGACACACTAAATAGGTACTCTTTAGTGATAATCTCCACTGACTACCACTAAATCTCTCCCTTCCCAACTCTAAAACCCCCAACTCTTTAATTATTGAGGATTAATAATTTCTAAATAAAAAAATATTTAACTTTTTTCTTTTATAATTATCTTAAATTGTTAAATAAATATTTCAAAATAAAATTTGACTTTTCAATAAAATTCATAATTATCTTATTTTTAGTGACAAAATAAAAATAATAATCAAATTTATCAAGAAAAGTACTATGAATAAGAGAAAGGTAGAAAAAATGGTTAATAGGATATTCAACTTAATAAACATAATATAATATTTTTTATATTTTAATTTTTTGTATATTATTTTATGTTTTAAATTTGTTAATTTTTTTTTGAAAATTTTCAGAGTTAAAGTTTTCATTAATTTAAAAAATTAGTTTAGGATTTTATTAACAATAAACAATATTATTATTAAATATTAACTTTAATAAAAATAAGGATAACTTTAACTTTTTAATATTAAACGACTCAATAAGGTAGTTGTGGAAATGAACTATTAAAACAATTGTGGCGGCCATCAAACATGATTGTGCCTATAGGGTCAAAATTATTCACAAAAAATAAGACTTCCCTTTCGTTTGTGTCCGTCCTTGGAAATATTGTGCCTCTTCAATTTGGGAGCTCTATCTCTCTCTCTCTTGCTCACTATCACCCTCACTCTCATTGTCACGATTCCCTTCGATTTACCACCTCAACCAAAACCTCTCTTCAATAGGTATCGATAAACTCTCAACAAGTGTCCAATCAATTTCTAAGGTTCTACTTGTTTTTTCATTATCGAAATTCTTTTCTAGGGATTCGTTGTCACTCATTGCATCATAAGCTCTAATTGACCTACCTAAAATTGTGTGTCCATGCTTGTTCACCAAATTCTTTTTATCTTTTTTTCTAAATTAGTATCATGATAGGTTATTTCTAGAGTTTTTGATTTTTCTGTTTTTGGGATTACAGAGGAGATTTTAGAGGATTAGAATAGAGAGAGAAAGAAAAGTAGAGGACATAAAATTTATAGTGATTCAACCTCTCCGATGTACGTCTATTTCCAGACTCCACTTGAATTTGTAACCCATTATTTCATCAAATAGTGCACACAACTAGCTTCCCAGATATTGTAAGATCTTACAAGTATTTTTCATAAATACTTAGCACTTGTCTCTCCTAAGAGCAATTGAACCCAATCTCTCATATTTCACTGAACACTCTAAGCCCAGACTAAATAACTCTTTCTTCTAGTCTTTTACAAGAATTTGTAAGTGAAACTTAAGTACAAGAGATAAGTTTTAACTTCTGATTTAACATTAAAACTCAAAAATAAAAATACAATAGAAAGAATTCAAAATAGAGGATGAATGTATGCAAGCTTGTTAGATTATTCAAAGCTTCAAAAGTTATCATCCTTCAATACTTGTGTTGTATTTAGAGTCGTAGAGGGTGAAATAGCCATTGACCAATATTTATAACCATTGAATGCATCACAGTGGCGGTTCGAGATAGTTGAAGTTTCAATAAATTTTCAAATTGCTTTTTTGAATAAATAGCTATTACATACAATGAGTCGACTCCTTCATGCTTTGGGTTGACTTATCTTTGAGTTTTTGCTTGTTCAAGTTGACTTGTATTTATGTTAAGTTGACTTGGTTGCATTCTAATAAGTTCTTGGTTCAGTTTGTGCTCTCCTGGATCAATTTGTGTTTGCATGGTCGTTTTAAAATTCTTATTGAGTTGACATCACATTGCTAAAATTCCTACATGAATTGACTTGATTTTATACTAGGTCGACTTAGAAATATTAGTGAGTGGCCTTGTTCTTTCTAGATCGACTTAATATATCTATAAATCAAATTTCTGAGTTCATGTTAGCTCGATTCAACTTATAGTTTTCCTAGGTTGACTTAATATATACTTTGTGGTTCAAATTAACTTAGGTTTATTTAAAGAGGTACATCGACACGCTTTTAGCCAGGGTCGACTTAAATTCATACTAACCTAGGTTTGGTCAACTTGTTCTTCTCGCAAGTCAACTTGAAGTGTTATAAACTTAGGCTTCAAAGGCTTATATACCTTAGGTTGGCTTGGTCTCTCATACAGGTCAATTTGTAGAATTCCATAAACCAATTCTATGACTTGCTTTCATCTAATCGACTTATCTACCTTCCGAGGTCGACTTGTGATGTTCCATACTAAGTCTGTTTTCAAAATTTTCGATCCTAGGTCAACATGGTATCAATGTTAGGTTGACTTAATAACTTATTGAATTGACCTATGAAAAAGATAAGTCCACTTCATTACTTAGGTTCAAGTCAATTCAATTGTGCAAGTCAGCTTCTCTACTATGCAAGTCGACTTGCTTGCATAAGTTTTTTCTCTGACAATTTTTCTAACCTTTTTAGACTCATGTTTACTTAAGTCTAATTACTCTTATCTACATTTAATCATTATCAAAACATATTTTCCTCGATAGTTTCTCAACAATATATCCATCATGACTATTGGCCATGTCTTACCATCCTGTGTGTAGGTTTCTGATTCATTTTAATATTTTTTTAGAACAAGCTACCATATGGTACAAAGTTGCTCAAACATATAGTTATCGATAGCTTTCTAGCATATTTGAGAACCCTATTAAATGACTTTGACCTATTCGTTGTCAAAGTGACTCATTTCACTCACCCTCGTAAACACAAATTCCATTGGTCAAGTGGAATTTTCATAAACCATTTGTGTGCAAGCTCACTTAATTCTTTAATTTTGTTCATTATCTAGTCAAATTTCTAACTTAGTGGGTTACGATAGCTTTATGCATTAGCTCCGTCGATGGCATATTTTTGAATCGCTTGCTGAAATTTGCTTTCAGGTATCGCAGACAAATTCTATGGTAAACTAGTGGTAGTTGGAAATTAAGATTCCTCTCAATAGATCAGAGTATTCTGGGTGTCCTATTAGATTGATGCAAATCCCATAGTGCTTGCCAAATGCATTATCAAATTAACCAAAAACTAAACTAAAACTGGTTCACCAATCTCTTCTCATCAACAATGGTAAAAGTTAGTGGAAGTATGTGATTTATCACATCAAACCCCATAACAATAAGAATCTTTTCTCTATAGCTGCTATATTCAAAAGTTTTGTCAATATTGATCACGAGTTTACAATGCTTGAAATTTTCAATACATGATTTGAATACCCAAAACACTGAATGAAATATACTATAACTTATTTTGGGTGATTTAGAGTACTTCCAAATAGTTTTTCTCGAAGTAGATGGAAAACCATAGGAACTAGGAAGTTGGCATACTCTCATGTACTCTGTGAAATCTATGTTCACATATCATCTAGCATTTAATAGTGTACTAAACCCGCTCTTTTGTTTTAAAGACAATGCCAACCTTTAAAACTGATATGTGATCATTTTCCCACATCGGTCAGTCATAATCATTAAAATCACCAACCATATTCTCGCCTTCACCCATATCGGATAAAAATGGAATTTCAGCCCCCTCATCATCACCTTCAACCATACTATCCCTTTCATCCATTCAATCACCCATATTATCACCATCCACCCTAAATCTACAACTTCAACATCAATCATTGCTTCAAGAAGATCGATATCGTGTTTGCTACAACTAGGCAGTACAGTATCATTTGCAAGGTAGGGCAAATCATTATAGTTAGGAGGAGGCAAAATGATATTGTCTATTAGAAATGCCCCATATTGGATGCATGCATCTCCAATTACTATCACGTCTTGACCCTTGGGTCAAGCACGCGACAATTGTCACATTATCTCGGGACATGTGTGATCCTCATCACATGTCCTAAGATATCACAAGACATTTAGCAAAATTCTAACATTTCCAAATCCAATCCATAATCATCCAAAAACCAGTACAGTCTATCCATGCCTATAATGATTCACAATAAATTCATAAAACCAAATAAGAATCCCTCTACAAGGGATCCAAATAGAAAATCCATAAAATCGAAATGTAAAATCACAAACAAGTTTCAAGATTAAAGTTCAATAGAATATAATCAAAATAAAGTTCTAAAGATTTACAAAAAATTTTCCTCTCAAGGGATCCATACCAACTATCCTAAGATAAATAAAAAACTAGTACTAATTGGAGTTCCACAAAATAATCTCTCCAAATTCGATACTAGAAGTCGGCCAAAATGTCCGGCACCTAAACTTCCTCTATAAAATGAAATAGGAGAGGGTGAGTATAAATATATTCAGCGAGTGAAGTACAATGGAATCAATGTGACATAAAGAGTGATGAGTGTGGATATATCAAATTATATTTCTAAATCATTTTATCATACCAAATATATCAATAGTCATCAAATAATATCAAAAATTTTAATAATCAAATAAACTTGATGAAATAATAAAAAAAAAATAATGCATCCAATTACATCATCACTTTTCAAAATCCATTGGGTGCCAAAAATCCATTTCTTTTTAACAATGGTGTATCACGACCAAGAACGAGACTTTCAAAGGTTTTTCAAAAATTTCAATTTCAAATAAATACCCTTAATCTTGGCATTGGTTCGGGACCTCTCTAATGGTGCAACCAAATTAGCTGGAAGGGACTAAAGAGACATCTCCCGGGATCGACTACCTCTCCAATCTAAAAAGGCTTTGACCATATTACCTTGTCAGGTCACATTATGGTAGGGAATAACTATAGCTATGAATCCAAAGGGGTGCTAGCGTCACAATTTCACACATGCACCTTTTTATAATTCCACAATATATAAAATGCACCATCATACTCAAATAAATATTCCACACATGCCATCAATAACAATAATCTCAACATATCAAATAAGATAGCATAATTTGATTTCGAACACATTGGATGCATGACTTAATAAAATCTAATATCGGGACATTCTACACACACAAAAATCCATTCAAAATCCCCTTTAAAACATTTTAGGAAAAATTTAGGAAAGTTTATTTCTCATTTACATCACAAAACAATCCATCTACTCACCTCTTGGGAGGGTAACCACTCTTAATCCAAGTCCAAATCAAAGATTACTCCCTCATTGGTTTCCAATTGTCTTAAACCAAAGATAATAAATATAAATTTATCATTTAATCCCAAATCGACATTAGAAAAAATCAATATTTTTCACATAATTCAAACCCTAATTTTTCAAAATTTACTGGTCAATCGTCTAATTTTATCAAAATTTATTATTAACATAGGGATATAATTCCCCTTTCAAGATTTTCCCAAAATTTTAACATTTTTAAACCTTAGGTCTAAACCCTGAAATCCAAAGTTTCAACTCTCAACATAATCCTCAAATACAAGTAAAAATAATTTAAATCCAAATTAAAGAAAAAGCATTACCTTATTTAAGCCACCAATTTCACCCCTTAATTGAGCCACTACCAAGACTCTAGTTTTCTCTCTACAAAACCCAAACTTCTCGCTAAACCCAGCCTTCAAGGGGTTTATTTGGGGTTTTGGAAACTCAATCTATGGTTCTTAAAAGGGTCTTGGTCAATTCTTGAAGAGAAGAGCGGGAGTGAGAGAGTGGATGAGAGAGATAGAGTGGGAGAGTGTGGGAGCGGTTGGGTGAGTTAAAGAGGAAGAGAGTTTGGGAAAATAAAATGGGTTTGGGGTGTGGTTGGGAGAGAGAGAGAGAAACTCACATGGAAGAGGGTGGAGAGTTGTGGATGAGGAGAGAGAAAATAAAATTAAGAGACTTTTAGGTCTCTATTTGTTGTGTCATGACATATCTTGTTATTGGGAAAAGACCCAATGAAATTTCCTCTCTTTTTTTTTTCTAAACATCCTAAAATTTATTCTAAACATATTAAATCACCAAGAGTGCATAAAAAAAAAACAAAATAAAACTTTCAAAGAAAACTTCATGGAAACTCCATTAATTGGCTATAAAGATTACAACTGACTCTTCCGATAAATTACATAAAAAAGAATTAAATAAAATAAAAGAAATTCAAATATCAAAATTTTGGTGTTACAATTACCCCGCTTCCATTTGCCTCAATCATAAACTGCATGTGTGTTCTAACATCGAGCCTACTTCTATTACCTCGTTTATATACTGTGTGCATATCCCAATGTTGGTCTTCCCACCACAATTTGGTCTTGGGGATAACAAATTTTGTGTCCCAAATGAGGTCTATGGGATCAATGACTCATTCTCTTCGGGCCCACTTGAACAACCCACATGAGGTGGCCTTCCAGGTGCATCTAGAATGGGCTCCTATTCTAAAAATAAATCAATGGCTTTTAATCGTAGAAAATATTTTTCTATTGATAACACTTCACACAAGAAATCATCATCCTCAATTGGTATAAGCGTATAACTATTGATTTTATATCCCAAATGAGGTCTTTAGAATGAATGGCTAGTTCTCTCTGGCCCCACTTGAACAACCCGCATGAGATGACCCTCTAGGTCATCCAAAATGGTTCCTATTCTAAAAATAAGTCAATGGCTTTCAGTCTAGAAAATGTTTTGAGATTAATAACACTTCAGGCAAAAAAATCATCATCCTCAATTAGTATTAGGATATAACTAAATGATAACTCTTGTTTTCCATATTGATATCTACATATGACTTTCAACTTAAATTGTCAACCATTAATTCTAGTTTTTTGATGCAAAAGTTTTATTAACTGCTATCATCTTATTTTACTATCAATCATGATACCTTTTTTTGGGATTATGTCGTACTCAATTCCAGTAGGCCTTGTTATAACTTTGTCATCCCAATGAAGCAATAGACTAACTTGATTGTTGCTCATATTTGCTTTCTTTATGACCACAACAAAAGCTTATACAAAATGTGGAATACACGAGTCAAAGTCGATTTCCAAAATGTGGGATACACGAGTCAAAATTTGAAGCTGTCACCCATATTTGCTTTCTATATCTGTTAGTTGGTATGCCCATGTAGGAGCATTTTTTAGAAAGAAATTCAAATAATTTTGAATGTGAATTTGCATAATGAGATAACTTCCCATAATTTCCATGATCTCTATCCTTATCCCAGGAATGCATGTGTGAGATGATTATGATTAAATTCTCTAGTGTGACAACTATGAAAAACAAAGAGATAGAAATATTATAACAAACTATATATTTTTCTAGAGAGAACAACCGAGAGTTCAAAAAATTTCTAGAATGAAAATTTTCCCATCATTTGATTAGCCAGATTGTAGATTGAGATATCGTGACACAATAGTGGTGGTTCAATTTTGTGATTTCTATACCAGCCGTGCATTTGTTCGAGAGATCTCACAATTTGATTAATTTTTTTGAAACCTTCATATCAAGGTATGACCCAAAAAAATTTCGATGATAATTTAATTTTCACGCTTCCACATGCACCTACATGTAAAATTAATCTGACATTGGAATCAAAGCACAATTAGATATATTTAAAAATTTTTTGCAATTTTTTCATATATAAATTATATAGGGAAAAAATTTAAGATCCGAATCATGAATGAGTTTCTTAAATCCAAAAAAACCATGAAATTATCCATGACCCAAGGATCACGAATATGATTTTTATTTAATTTTTAGAGTATAGTTAGACCATAAAAAGTCCGGCCAAAGTTTTTGGTCATGAATAGTGCCCGAAACCTTAGAACTTAGATCTGTTGAGTTTAACGATGAATTGATATATGAAACGGTATAAATATATTCATCATGCTCTAATCTACATTTTCATATATTAATTATGTGTTGTTGTCATTAGAAATTGGGTTTTCCGATATGGCCGCAGATGGCCACAATGAATAGTGTTCAATTCATCTAAATTAATGGTTAAATCCTTCAAAAATCAAGTTAAGGATTAATGAAAGTAGTTTAATTTTGAATTACAATCAAAATCCGCACCAAAATCTGGCTAGGGAGGGTTTTTCTGACAGCCGGTCCATTGGGCGAAGAAGACCCAACTTGGGTTTGTGAGCGCATGCACATCATTTGTGTGAGGCGCATGATAGTGTAGGGCGGGGCAAGTGGGCTTTAGCGTGCTGAGGCACGTAAAGACCTGGTTAAGGATCTAAGGATGCAGATCCAGGTTGTTTTGACCTAGAACCACGTACCAACCTAGGATGTGACCCAGGCGTGTATAAAGGCACATGTCAGATGTGCTACGTGTCTAGTGCATGCAGCAGTATGCTTCTGGCCAGTGTAGGTGCATGGCAACACGCTACCGACGCGTAGCAGTACGTAAGATTTCGGGCAACACATCAAGCTGCTCTGGATTAGATTTTTCCATTTTTTGAGGGTCTCACATCATTTATTATGACTTTTTGCGTATCAAGTCCAAATATGGGTGGTGAGAATGACTTTGGGTTGTGGTAAATGGGTCTGTTGATCCATTCATTCGCTTTAGGGATCACATTCAAACTATTTCGTGTTTGTTGACTCGAAGGGTGCATAAAATTCGTGAATTAGTATCAATAAGTTACAGATGTCTCTCTTTTCTGTATACAAAGACTATAGCTACTTTGAGAATTGTCATACTAAATGTGTACAAGGGAGATAACTGAATGGTGACAATTATGATATTTAGAATCGGAAGATTCAATTTGTTCTCAATAAGTAGGATCTATCTGAGATTTTGAGACACAAGATTGTAAACCCTAAGGAGGGTACCACACCTTAGGTAAGGCGGGATTAGGAAGTCTATCATGTGTAGAAGAAGAAGGATAGTCGGGGTAGCGCAATCCTAATTACTAACATGCACGATGACATGATTTCAGTCGATCAGCAGTGTCCTATAGTTATGTAAGTTTGGCTAGCCCTAAAAAAGTATCATGGTTCTCTTTTAGCTCGTAAGGTAAGGATACTGACTTATACGTTTATCACTTATAAGAAAATGACTGATCATACGATAAAACAACATTTAATATAAATATCGAGTATGATTATTGGGTTAAGGTACGCGGCCGAGACCATTTTGGATGACTTTCGTGTATTAGGTGTGATCCGGTCTTTATCTAATTCATAGGAAACCATGAAAACCTAACTCACACATACGAGAGTATTCGTACTTTTGCCGATGTGAGCAGATACTGTTAGCTTGAAGAGGAGCACCGGAGATGAGTAGACTACACTCGGGTTAGCTTATGCAGCAAAGTCGAGCAAGGGCTCCCGAGATACCAAACGTAAATGGAAAAGGCATGAGAAGAAAACCCGAGGTCCAGGCAAAAAGAAGCCGTTCGAGAAATCCAACAGTAGAGTACAAAAGTGTAGGAAGAAAGAGCTTAATAAGCCCAATGGAAGTGTTATGTATGTGACAAATTTGGTCAGTTCACTCATGTATATGACGAGCAGAAAATATATCCTTCTTTACATGGTTTAAGGTTTATCTCATCTACCATAATGATCACTAATTCCTTTCGTTTGTGGATTATAAATTTAGGAGTTACCGACCATGTAACTCGAGATAGGAGCACATATGTGGAATTCTATCAATTGAATCTTTAGGCTAGGAGAATTTATATGGAGAACAAAGCATTTGTCGTTGTTAGAGGGATTGACACTTGCAAGCTAGAGCTACAAAGTGACCAGACTCTATATTTGTATGATGTTCTTTATACTTTGGATATTCGACGGAACCTAATTTATGTACTTTGTTTAGACAGCCTAAGATATGTTTTATCTTTTAGAGACTCTATTGTTTCTATTAGTTATGATAGTTCTTTTGTTCTAATTTTGTCTAAGACTGTATGCACCATATGTTATTTCATTTAATAGTTATTCTTGCTATTTTTGTTATTATCTTTACATCTGATTGTACTGAAAATGATGTGAATGTCTAATATAGTAGACTAGGACACATAACGCAAGAGAGAATGAATCAGTTAGCAGTGAGTAGTCTATTGGGCCCATTAATCAGAGTCGAGTTATCCGTATGTGAGTTTTGCCTAACCGACAAAGTTACAAGAAAACCATTTAGCAATACAATGAGAACTGAAATTCCATTGTAGTTGGTCTACTCCGATATTTATGACTATATGAATGTGAGAGTCCAAAATGGATGTATATATATTTTAAACTCCAATTTTGGCATATCGCACAATCACAAAACACATATAATAATCTATTTTAAAAATCGTTTATAAAAGAATTTAAAAGCTATTTTTTTATTTAAAAGCACAACGGTCTGTCCATATATTGTGTCAAGGAGAGTAGTTACTCCCAGATCTATCCACAGCAATAGACTTATCTCGATCAACTTTTTCTAACATCTTGAATTCATCTCCAAAGGATTCTTCTAGTTTTGTGTTACACCAAACCCTTGGATTCTCCCTTTTTTTGACAGCTCTAGATACTCAACCTCTTTCTTTAAGATCAAGGCTAGAATATAATTTTGGGGAGTTGGATGAATAGTTTGGAACCTTGATCTTGAGTTTTGATGATAAATCGATTGAGTTTTAGGGGGAGAGAGAGAGAGAGAGAGAGAGAGAGAGCTCAATGGTGGGTTTTGAAAATAGTCTAGAAGGTGAAATGGAGTTCTTGGATTCTGTGGATTTTAGAATCTCATTTCTACTTTTATCGTCAAACTCATTTCCTATATTTGCTTAGTAGTCATCTTATACCTCTAAATTATACAAATGTCCAACATATCCTCTTTGGTCTATTGGAATGCCCAACCCTATAGGTTAAGTACTTGAAATTTCTTTGTTTTGCTGAGAAAGTGTATTCAATGTTGATCAAAGAAGGTTGAAATGAAAAATATAATTTATGAAAAATAAATTAGAAATATTAAAATTTGGAATATTTAAGAATGTGTGATATAATATAAATTATGTATTATATGATTGAAGAGGTTGAGTGGTATTGTAGTAATAAACCTATTGGAGGTTTTATGGTGTAAGGGTTCAAATCTCCACAAATGCAAACAAATGAGTGGTACGTGGAAATTAGCCAAGAAACATGTTGAAATTGGCAAACCGAGAAGCAAATTAGAAAATCTAGAAGTAATGTACACTGCAATTAGGGGAAACGGTGCTTGTATCGATACAAAGGTGTTTGTATCCAATACAAGAGTGTTTATCTTCAACACAAACATATTTGTGTCGACTTAAATATAGTTGTGACGACATAAGAGTATTAGTGTCCAACACAAAAGCATTTGTGTCCAACACATGAGTATTTGTATCGACAAAAATAGGTTTGTGTTGACACAGAGCTCATTCAACTCGACACCAAAATTTTCTTCAATCATATCGACATATGTATTAACATATTGACTTGCAAAGGGATGTCTAACTAGTCGTGTCGACATAAGTGTTGACACAAGACTTTGAACTAGTTGTATCAATATATATTCAAGAGTATATCGACACAAACATATTTGATTTTTAAAGGAAATTTGAAGAGCTCAATTTAACATGAGCTCTTCTGACAAATAACATGGAATTAAATTAAATTAAATTAAAATACCGAATTTTCGGTGTTACAACATTTAATCCCCTAAAAAGAAATTTTGTTCTTAAAATTCAAAAGAAAATTACACATAAAAAATATTGGCATGTCGCGTCTTCATGCCATCCTTGGGTTCCAAGTTATTTCTTCTACTTAGTTACTCTTTCATTACACCTTGATTATGGGAATCTTTTTACTTCTCAACTTCTTTACCCAGCCAATCGCCCTACCAAACTAATAATGACACAAGCATTGTCTTATGGATCAAAAATTGAAATTAACATGAAGGATGCCATATGACCTATGTCACTCCTGCCTTAGCAATGTCGTGGTTTGGCAATTGTTTTCTTTAGGCTACTATTTAGGTATATGCTATTGAACTCAGATTGGGTTAGTGACATGTTTCAAAAAAGCTTTGCCTGGAATAGTTCAGTTAAGCTAGAAGACATTCAACTGATCTAGATACATGACAGAGTATTACAACGTTATGCGACAAAAGCTTAGTCTTAGGTTTAGAACATGATGAAGATGACGATTACTGGTTTTATTAATGAATACTCAATTGCCATCCAAGATGAGAAGGTGCTCCGTGGGAATTAAGATTTGAAAATATTGATTTAAACAAATCTATTCAAAGTGACCGGTACATGTACTGTGTCTGTTAAAATATAAATTGCTTTTGGAATTATTTCTCATTGTGTAAATTCCTCATCCTTCTTCGAAAAGGCATAGTTCTACAAAGAATAATCTAAACTCAACAAATAGAAAAAAAAATCAAACTATATGTTTAACCCCCTAAAAATAATAGTTCTTAGTTCCTAGGAATCATAGGAGGATTTTAAAATCATTTTAAATATTTTGAATATCAAGTTTTTCAAAATAATTGAGAACTGTTAAAACATTTGGAAAAATTTTCAAACGTTTAAAAACATTCTTAAATCAAAATTTAAGCTTTGATACCAATAGAATTATCACATCTTGACCCTCAAATTGGGCACGCAACAACCGTTGCGTCACCCCAGAATATGGTAAACCCTACCCGTATATCGAAATAGCACAACGCATTCATCGATATCCATCAATTTCCAAAACAACTTAAAAAAATCCAAATGACCAACTCGGTCTATCCCTGTCTCAAAATAAATGCATAAGATCAACCCAACCAATTTTAATCCAATAAAATTTTCACATAAAAGATTCAATTACAATTTAAAGTTGATAATCCAAATGAGTTTACAAAATGGAGTTTTTAATTACAATTTTGAAATATATATATATATACACACACGTTTTTTATGGGTCCAACTAATTTTCTCAAAATCTCAACCCAAATAAGATCTAATACCGGAAGTATACTCCACAAAAACCAGGACTCAGCAAAATCCAGCACTAGAGTCAACTAGAATCTCAAGTTTAAGCTTCCTCTGAAAAAAAATAGAAAAGAGGAGGGTGAGTATACAATTACTCAGTGAGTAGAGTATAATGCATGGTTGTAATAGTAAATGAAGGGTGAACGTGGGAATGTCAAAACTATCATTTTCAAACAACTCATCAATTTGTAAATAATTTCAAATAATCCTGATAATAATTAAAATAAAAAAAATGCATCCATAAGTTTATATTTTTCAAATCTCTTGATATCTCGCTAAAAAAATCACTCCTGCCCAAAATTTGGCCGAACCCCTGCTGGAAGTCCGCCAAGGGGTTTTTGATCTATTTGTTTCATAACACTACTTCCTCCTTCCTGGCATTGACTCGTACCTCATCGATGGTATAACCGGATAGTATGATGGGGGCATATGAGACCGCGTTTACCATTCTTTACGAATAAATATCAACCACGTCACATTGTCGGGTCAACTCATGGAAAGAATGACTATAGTCATTTATATTACGTGCACCAACATTTCACATACATTCCAATCTCATTCAATATGTCATAATTTCAATAATTGATTCTGAAATCATACCACAACATTTACAAATAAAATATCAGCAATATATTGCACATATTTATTCATAAATACAATGGATGTATACATGTTTAAACTCCAATTTTGGGATATTCCACAATCACAAAACACATATAATAATCCATTTTAAAAATCATTTATAAAAAAATTTAAAAATTATTTTTTTAATTAAAAGTACAACGGTCTATCTACAGCAAGAGATTTGTCTCGATCAACTTTGTCCAACACCTTGATTTCATCTCCAAAGGATTCTTCCAGTTTTAGGTTACACCAAACCCTTGAATTCTCCATTTTTTTGACAGCACTAGATAATCAACTTCTTTCTTTAAGATCAAGACTAGAATATAATTTTGGGGAGTTGGATAAATAGTTTGGAACCTTGATCTTTAGTTTTGAAGATAATTGATTGGGTTTTAGGGGGAGAGAGAGAGAGTTCAATGGTGGGCTTTGAAAAAAAAAGAAGAATAGTCAAGAAGGTGAAGTGAAGTTTTTAGGTCTGGTGGTTTTTAGAATTTCATTTCTACTTTTATTCTCAAATTCATTTCTCATATTTGCTTAATAGTTCTCTTATACCTCCAAATTTCATAATTTTCTAATGTATCCTCTTTGGGTTATTGGAAAGCTCAACCCTATGGGTTAAGTATTTGAAATTTTTTTGTTTTGCTGAGAAAGTGTATTCGGTACTGAGCAAAGAAGGTTGAAATGAAAAATATAATTTATGAAAAATAAATAGAAATATTAAAATTTTGAATATTTAAGAATATGAGATATAATATAAATTATGCATTATATAATTAAATAGAATGAGTGGTATGGTAGTAATAAGTTTTTTGGAGATCTTATGGTGCAAGGGTTCAAATCTCCACAAATGCAAGCAAGATTGGTATGTGGAAATCAATGTAGAAGCATGTGGAAATTGGCAAGTACCAAGAAGCAAATTTGAAAATCTAGAGGAAATGTACAAAGCAACTGGGGGGAATCACCAAGCACAAAAAGAAAGTGTTAAGTACTCAATAAATATGCAAATCTCACGGCTGCTTTCATATACCAAGAGATAAGTTTTCAATACGAGAATGTTTGTATCCAACACAAGGTACTTGTGTAGGACTTGGTGCTTATGTAGGACATTGCATCGACACAAGGGTGTTTGTGTCCTATACATGAGTATTTATGTCTAACACAAGAGTGTTTGTGTTAACACAAATAGGGTTGTGTCGACACAAGGGTATTCATGTCCAACACTTAAGTGTTTATATCCAGCACAAGGGTGTTTGTATCAAGACAAATAGAATTGTGTCGATACACAGCTCATTCAACTCGACACCAAACTTTTCTTTAATCATGTTGACATATGTGCTGACACATTGACTTGAAAAGGGATATCGACATAAGTGTCGACACAAGACTTTGAACTAGTTGTATCGACGTATGTTCAAGAGTGTGTCAACACAAACATATTTGTTCTCTAAAATAAATTTGTAGAGTTTAATTTAACATGAACTATCTTGGTAAATTACATGAACGAAATTCAAACACCGAATTTCAGTTACAGACTAAGGGCGTGGACTACAAGAAAAGTTTCTCCCCAATAGTTAAATTTACCTTAATCCGTTTACTTTTAGCAATTGTCACGAATATGGATCTAGAGTTATATTAGATGGATGTTAAACCTGCTTTCTTGAATAGAAGTTTGGATAAGGAGATCTACATGGAGCAGTTACTTGGTTTTTTTCTTATAGGTTTGAAGGATAAGGTCTATTGACTTCGAAAGTCGACATATGACTTTAAGTAATTATTTAGGCAGTGGTACTTGAGATTTCACGAGGGGGTGATATCTTATGGTTTTGTGATGATTGAGGAAGAATATTGCATCTATTTGATATATTCTTTTGACTCTTTTGTGATCATGTTTTTATATACGGATGACATTTTGTTGGCCGAGAATAATAAAGAGTATTTGATAACCATCAAAACGTGGTTATCTTTGAGTTTTAATATGAAAGATATGGGTGAAACTCAGTTTATTCTCATAGTTAGGATTTGGAGGAATCGATCGAGACGGGTGTTGACTCTTTCACAAGAGTCTTATATCAGGAAAGTTCTCGAGCACTTTACAATGAGCGATTACAATCCCATAAATACTCTTATCGCTAAGCGTGAGGGCCTGAATCTTAACATATACCCTAAAACTCAAGAAGAGATAAGAAAGAAAAATGAATAAAATCTCTTATGTTAGTACAGTGAACAATGCGTACATGACCAAATATTTGTTTTGCAGTCAGTCTGGTGAGTAGATATTAATCGAATCCTAGAATAGGTCACTAAAGAGTAGTAAAAAGGATTCTGATATATGTAAAATCTCTTATGTTACGGAGGAAGTGATTTGCTTCTCATTGTGTATTCAAACATCGACTAGAGTGGCGATCTAGGTGGATGCAAATCGACATTAGGTTTTGTTATATTGCTAAATAACGGTGTTATTTCTTAGAGCAGCAAAAAACAAATCTGTGTATCTCTATCTACAATAGAGTTTGAGTTTGTGGCATGCTCAACAGTAGTTCAAGAAAATGTTTGGTTCTAGAGATTCCTAGATGATTTAGGGATTGTGGCAAATAGTGGGAAGTTAGTGATAATTTTACTGTGATAATTAGGCCATCATTGATTACATCTGAGAACCTGAGTATCATAGTAAGACCAAATATATTAATACCAAATACCATTTTGTGAGAGATATTATCGAGAAAGATGACCTGAGTATCATAGTAAGACCAAATATATTAATACCAAATACCATTTTGTGAGAGATATTATCGAGAAAGATGAAGTGACGATCAAGTATATTTCTACATACAGCATGATGGCTGATCCTTTTACCAAACTCATTACGAGAGATTCCTTTGTAGAACATATGGAATCATTAGGTTGACATGTATTTTGACATTTCTCATATGTACTACATTGATATTTTGATAATTATTGTTATATATGACATACGTGTATTATTCAGTCATTTATTTATTGTACTTATTTATTATCCTATATTCTGTAATATAATATGATAAAAAATATGTCAGACAAGCGAGTTAACTTTCTCACACAAATGACCACCTCCAGCTCTGAATGAGTGGAGATAGAATGGTTTCTAGTCGTGAGAGATTTTAAGAGTGGCCTTACTAAAACTTAAGTTATCCTGATACGTGTTCAGGATGAACTTATATACAATATGATTGACATGGACATACTCATATCCATATTGTTTGTAAGTAGCCAAATTTAAGATCGCATATATCACCTACTTCAGTCTCTAAGGTAATCTCTTTGAAATTTTTGGATAAACTCTTATGTGTAGATTGAGTCTCATGCCTATACAGTGTTAGAGAAATTTTACATATACCCTTTGAGACATGGGGGAATAACATGTGGCACATGTTTTATACCCTGTATTATAAACCGACCATGGGATAGTGTGAACTATTATTTGAGATAATGATGTGATCTTAATCTCTATACCCACTATTTGAAACCTGAGACCCATTGGATGGGCCCACCAATAACCTTATTACTTTCAATTATTTCGTGAAGTGTTAATTCGGCATATGCTAATTTAGTCTGTTTACCAATGGTCTGAAGATAATGAGCTATGTGAGATAAATCTAGAAAATCAACTGAATTGAGATGGATAGATTCTAGTAGGAAAAAGGAAAGCCAATCGACATTACTTTTTATATTATATTCACCGGTCAACATATTATATTTATCCATGTTGTGATTGAAATATAATAGTGAATACATAGTCAAGCAACAATTGGGGATAATTTTCGATGAGGAAAAGTGACTCGATGGATAAAATGCATTGAGTATGAAGTACGAGTTTCTTTTGTACTAACGGTAGCTTCTTGGTCATTCTAATAGGTGTATCGAGAAGTTTTTGTTTATAGATGTACTCACACTACAAAACAAATACCTTATCCAAACGGATAAAAACTGTCTACAAAACCCAATAAAACCATTGCCAGAACCTTCTCCAACAGATAGACTTTCAGTTGGCTATACACCAGTCGAGATAGATCTATCCCCGACAGTTTTGGTCACTGTTGGAGCGTGTCTGTATTTATACTGATGGTTAGAAAAATATTGATAAAAGTTATTATCTTTTATCATCGATTTCAAAAAATATTAGTAAAAGTTACTACTTTTATTTTTGGTTACTACATATATTGGTAAAAGTTACTACTTTTATCATCGGTTACTACATATGTTTGAAAATATTACTATTTTTATTGTCGGCTACCACTGTCAACAAATGTTATTATTTTTATTGTCGGTTACCACTATTAAGAAATATTATTATCATTTATCATCAGTTACCACATGTTACTTACAACATCCGTTACTACCTTTCATCGTGGGTTAGCATAGATGTTAGGACATGTTATTATTTTATCCTCGGTCAAAAAAAGGTTGGGAAAAGTTACAGTCTTTTATACTCGGTTACCACATGTTACTATCTTATATCCTCGATAGTGTTAAAAAATGTTATTATATTTTATCATTGATTAGCACAAGTGATAAAAAAATTTGCTGGTTATCACTGGAAAATAAAAAATTACAAAAATAATTTTTATTAATATTGAAGAATGATTGATACATTGATGTAGAATGATAGATACATATAGACAAAAAAAAAAAACAGAGAAAAAATTGTACAACTGCATGTCTTCTATCTTCTGAAATGTTCCATCACTCACAAAAAATGAAAACATCTTTATCCTCCACAATCCTTAGTGTCAATCTATTTATTAAAAATATCAAAAATAGTAAAATGAATATAATTATATTGTGACCTCGTCAAAAAACATCAATCATCATATTACCTTTTGGATAGAGTCAAGTGATGATGATGGTTGGGTTCTATGTTCACTCCTAGCATCCAGCATCTGGTACATATGGTACGGAGAAATCTAGCTATAGTGAAATTAGTAAAATTATCCTAAAAACTAGAAAAATTAGACAAAAATGAACAAATATCTTGATTTTGCTTGTAACAATTACTCAAAATTAAAAATTAAAAATTAAAAATTAAAAATTAAAAAATTAAACCTCTATGTTTATTTTTAAACCTTGTAACATCTTGGGATGATTAAGCAAATTCTTGGAATAGTCGGAATGGTTGGAATGGTTGTGCTCAGCTACAAGCAGCAATAAAATGTAGAAACGAGAGTAAAACAGAACATAGAATCCTGAGTGACTTTTATCTATATATAAAAAAATATGATTAGCTTTTATTTGTTGAATGAGAGGTTTAGATGGTTAGAGGAGAAAAGCTTTCGGGGGAAGAAGAAATTTGATGGTGAAACTTTTCGCGCGGATAATTTATAATATATCATTTTCATAAATAAATTTCAAAACCCCCTCCATTTTTTTGGCGCTTTTTTTCCTACCTATTTTTTCATTAGCCGCGACCAATACCGCCATATGTGTTATTTAGATTGTTGAAAAAATCACTTACTACTTAGTACTTATTATATATGTATTACTATATATATGTATTATTATATTTCATGTAAGCGCAGTCCCTGCCTCTTATTCTTAATTTCTCATATTTTTTCATAGTTAATACCACATGTCATTCCCAGTATTATTCAAAAAATCACTTATTATATTTCATGCAATTTGTAGGATTTATTAACTTACTATTACTACATTTCATGCAATTTTTATCTTGTATTTTGAAATGGATTATTTTTCAAATTTAATTTTTACTTAAATTTTTATTATCAAAAGCTAATTAAAATCTATTTTTTTATGAAATAAGATACACTTGTTAACACCATTAACACCTGTATTTTTAGGAGATATGATGCATTTGATCTACCCACACACTATAAATGGCATAAGTGCAATAATTGTAAGTATAGTCTTTGTTTTTTAATATATACGTGAAGTTAGTTTAACTCATAACTCTCTCCATGTTGAAATCCATTACGTAACAAAGTGATTAAACACCGCTGAATCATTGAATACAAGGACACAATATCTTGCCATCACCCGTTAATTGATTTAGAATACAAACCATGATTTGTTCAATACTTTTGGTGAAACAAAAATTATTAAATTGGCGCAAATTAAAGAAAATGTTTTTGGCGAAAAAAATTAAAAATTTGATTAAATTGACTCTAAAAGTAAAAAATGTTTTTGGCCTCACAAAAAGATCATTGTCTAAATTGTCTAAATAGATTAAATGTCTTGATATTAAAATTAATGTTAGTTGTTTTTTTTAATTTATATAAAATTATACAATATATAACATTATATTATCTAATAATAAAAAATATATCATAACACTCCTGCGTGATCTAGTGCTAAGATCATATCCAGAAGATGGAGATGGAGGAAACAAAGAGAAAAAAAAGTTTGAAGAAGTTCAGAGAAATGAACCAGAAAAAAATTGAGATAAAAGGGAAAAGAAATTTTGTGAAAATAACGAAAATTTGTGAAATTGTGATGTACAAACTACACATACATATAATATCTCGTTACAATATTTACACTCATTACATAATCTAATTTCATTTTATCACTTTTCATTTAGTATACTCCAATAATAATATTTTCACCCGTCAACTTACTTACTTTCCACCACTATATGCCAAGCTTAATACTCAACAACAACTTATTACACTCTCATTACCACAATTTATCACTTTGTTATTACACTATTATTATCACAACAACTCAAAATTACTACAACTTACTACCTATTACCTATTATCACATCATACATGCAAACTTATCACATGCAAGCATCTTAAAATTATTGCAACTTATCACATGCAATCATCCCTAAAGCTATATACTGGACATTTTCAATACCTTAAAACTATAAACCAAGCATTTTCAATATTTTGTGACTAGATATATACTAGTTTTGGCACATCACGAAAAACACCATAGGATCGATCATGAATCATGTAGCTATGTGAATGTAACATTTGAAACATATCATGGTAAAAAAAAAAAAAAAAGTATCTAGGTTGGATATATAACCATGTTGAAAGCAACAAGTGATTGAAAGCCAAGTTGAAACATTTAATTTAACACTTGCATTAACCCAACAATATATTTATCACTTTCTCTTAATTTAGAATACTATAACTTGTCTATTATATTAAATACAAATCAAATATTTTGCACAAATTTAAATTGAAATAAATATATGGAATAAAGCAAAAGAGAAATGGTTTTTGGCATAAAAAAGATAATTAAATTGGCAATATAAAGAAACAAAATGTTTTTGCTCGAAAAATAGAAATTTAATTAAATTGAAGCTGAAATTGAAAATTGATTTTGGCACGAATATTAGAGATTTTATTGTGAAGTTATCATTAAAAAATATTAAAATGGTAAATTTGTAAATTAAATAACTATTCTTTCTTGAAACTTATATTAAATTATATAATATTCATAATAATTAATGTATTATTATGATGATTACACCAATATATTCCTCCCATTTTAGAGCGATCTACTAATATATTCCTCCCATTTTGGTGCATATACCACGGGGGCATGCCCTCGCACCCGCAGGGATTGCCTTGTTTTATTTTTCACCAATATATTTTGGTGCACATGCCGCACGGGCATGCCCTCGCGCGCGGTGCTGGGTTTGCCTTGTTTTATTTTTCATCATAGTCAATTTTTGGGCACCAAAATAAAAAATCTAAAAACCCCTTGTACAACTCGCAAGAGTTGTGTAGAGGAAAAAAAATGCAAAAAACGCATGTGGGTTGCCCCGCACTCTTGCCTTGTCTTATTTTTCATGCAAAATGTCAAAAGCGTAGTCAATTTTTGGACACCAGAGAAATCTAAAAACCTACTACTTGCAAGAGTTGTGTAGAGAAAAAAAAAAAAAGCAAAAAATGCATGTGGGCTGCCCGTGGTTGCAACCGCGGGATGCCCCAAAATGCATTTATGCCTCAAAATGCAAAATGCCTTATGTAAAATGCAAAAAAAAAAAATGCCTTTTCATGCAAGCAAAAAAAAAAACAAAAGAAAAAAGAAAAAAGAAAAAAAGAAAGCAAAAAATGCATGTGGGCTACCCACACGGTTGCAACCGCGCCAAATTGCGTATGCCCCAAAATGCCTCCTGTAAAATTTTTTTTAAAAAAAAAGCAAAATGTCTCATGTAAAATGCAAAAAAAAAAAAAAAGAAAAAACCTTTTCATGCAAGCAAAAAAGAGGAAGAAGAAAAAAATTGCATGTGGGCTGCTCACGCGGTTGCAATCGCACGCCCCCATGGTTTCAATCGTGCCAAAATGCATATGCCCCAAAATGCCTCTTATAAAATTTAAAAAAAAGAAAAAAAAATTGCATGTGGGCTGCCCTCATGGTTGCAACCGTGCGCGCCCGCGGTTTCAACTCCGCCAAAATGCATATGCCCCAAAATGCCTCCTGTAAAAGTAAAAAAAAATAGGACTTTTCATGCAAGCGAACAGATCGAACCCTAGACCTAGGTGGGAGTTTGACTCTTTTGTCCGCCTCGCCCAAGTTCCCTCTCTACCCTCCACGCTTTTTTCTCTTTTTTTTTCTCATTTGTTCTTTCTATCTCACTCACATTAATATTATATATTTTGGTAAATATTTGTAATTAAATATATAAAATTTTTAAATTATTAATATATTATAATTTAAATTAATATTAATAATCATGATTTTATATTATCATACTAACATATATTCTCCACTGATCATTGATTCAACAATAATGTAAATTATAATTTATAGTAATCTATATATAATAATATGTATATATTATGTAATAATGTACTATTATTATTATTATATTATTATTAGAAAATGATGTATTTCTAGTTCAAAATAATTCTAAATTTTTTGTAATTTTTTTGTACTTTCATATATTACTAATTAATTAACGGATTGCAATAATATTTTTCAAATTAAATGTACATGATACTTTTAGTAAATACTTCTCATTACACAACTTTTTGGATATCGGTGGCATGCGCCGGCGACCGCATGAGTGCTTCCATGCACATGCCCTGTGCGGTTGATCAAGCTTACTTTTTACAGTACTAACCGGTGATAAGTGGTAAGTGGTGGTAAGTCGCTAGTAAGTGTCAAGTTCACAAACTTATTACTAATTACCATATACAAGCTTACTTAGTATCTATTTACCTACCTACTACTTTCCACTTACTTACCATCCATTTATACTTATCATTATCACCTATTCACTACACTACCACTATTATAAATTTATCATAACTTACCACTTACCCTAGACTATTTTTAAATATAGTTACTATACTATGACAAAAATATTATATAGTATTTAGAAGGGTATATAATACAAAAATGATAACAATCATAGGTTTTTAATGATGTTACAATATATAGGTTAGTATAAATAGAATTTATACAAATGGTTTATTCTAATAATTTATACTAATAATTTATTCTAATAATGAGAATTGAATTTAGCTTTAAAAGACGGTGGAATTTGTGTATTACCATATATCTAAAAATTATTGAGACGGTATTGTTAAGTAGACTATAAAAAAAATTTATATTGAGACTTTTTAAACCGTGCGAAAAAGACTATCATATTTACTAACCAAAATTTATAACCATCACAATTGAATATTACTTTACAAATGGTTATTGTAATTTTATCGATAGTTGGTAAACTTTTTTTCACGAACATTTTATCCCATTCGGAAAAGCCTATATTTTCCTGACAGTTTCGCCACACGGCATCTCTATAACTCATAAAAACCATCACTAAAAGTTTCTAACCCTAAAAGTTACCGTCAGTACAGTGCTTTAATTTTGAAGTGTCACTAGTCGTACAACATCCAATCTTGTCTGAAAATCTATCAAGGTGCTATGTAAGATTGCATGAGTTATGATTTTGTGATGAACGTAAAATGTTATGCAAATGGGAAATATTAGTTTGTATGCTCATGTAGGGGCATTTTTGGGAAATAAATTCAAATAAATTTGAATTTAAATTTGCATAATGAGATAACTTTTCATAACTCCCATGATCTCTATCCTTGATCCTATCATCATTGTATGTGTGAGACGATCATAATCAAATTCTCTAGCATGACAACTGTGAGAAACAAAGAGATAGAAATATTGTGACAAATTATATATTTTTCTAGGGAGAAATACCGAGAGATCAAAAAATTTCGAGAATGAAATTTTTCCCGTCATTTAATTTATCGGATTGTGAATTGAGACATCATGACACATGGTGGTGGTTTAATTTCGTGATCACTATCCCAGTCATATGTTTGTTCGAAAGATTTCACAATTCGGTTAATTTTTTGGAGACATACATCGAGGTACGATCCAAAAAATTTCGATGATGATTTAATTTTCACGTTTTCGCATGTGCATACATGTAGAATAAATTTAACAATATCATTATAACAAAAACATAAACAAAATGTGAAATATGGCCAAATCTTTCTTGGCCGGTCGATTTCTCACAAAATTGAAGTTGAGTTTGATTTTTGAGAGATCGATTTCTTAAAATGACTTTAAACCTTTTTTTAACCCTTTTTCCTACTTTCCAATATTTGAGAAAACATCATTTTTAAATTGATTTCCAAGAAATCGATTTCAACGGTTGATTTTTAAGAAATTGATTTCAACATTTTTGTGGCTCAAATATTTTCAATCCTAAATCTAATATTAACACCAATAACCATACAATAATCAAATCAATTTTTTTTTTTTAAAAAAATAGCATACATGGTGAATGCTTTCAGTAATCAAATTAAAAATATATATATATGAGCAGAAAAGCAAAGCCAACTAGCATACAATCATGGTTGCAGTAGCAAAATTATGAAGAAAAAAAAAAAAAATACAGCTGCTCCCATCCATTCATGATAGTAGCAATAAACCTAAAAAATACAGCTGCTCTCGTCCGTGCATGACAGTAGCAGAAAACCTCAAAAAAAGTGTAGAAAAAACCCAACGTCCATGCATAACTGTAGTCGTAGAAAGATTATGAGAAAATTTTTATAAAAAAATGCTCCTAGCAGAAAACATTAAAAAAGAAAATTTATCTACTGTCGTGAATGAATGCCGAAAATGGAAAGCATGGTGGAGCAGATCTCGTCACGGTCAATCTTCGAAAATGGGTCATTGTCGTCACCTACTCTCGTCACTATCATTGCCGGAAATGGGTTTGAAGTTGTCGGAAAAGAAGTTGTAGGAGCAGATCATGTCACTTCTAAAAACTTGGCATTGCTCCTCTTCCCTTGTTACTTTCTCACATTTTTTTAGTTAAAATTAAAAAAATGGAAAATTTTCTTTAAAGTCTTGAGATTTCTAAAAAGAAAAAAGAAAATGAAAAACTTCTAAAAATATTTGCTCTAATTAGTGAATAGAATAAAATAATAAACTTTTCAAAATGATATATAATATGATTTAAAAATTATTCTAATTTGCACACATGCATATTAAAAGCTAACAAAATGTAATGGCCATTACATTCTCGTTCATGAAAGGTCTAAATTGTCCAAAAACAAAAATAAAATAAAATTCAATTTTGCAAATCAATCAAAATTAATTTACGCTGCCAATCTATTTTTAAATTATAGTTTAAACATTGAGTAAATAATTTCCATTTTACTTAAGTCTACATTTTTAGAATCTCAAGAGGCAATGAATGCTAAAGGATCATTGGAGCTCACGCCAAACAACTAATTTTCCAACTATATTTGGAAGTAACAACCCGATTTTCATACAAACAATAACTTCAAGAAATAGCATTGTCCGGGTGATCGATGATAGGATAATGATATATTTTTAAATAGAATTTTAAATTAATTTTTTTTTTTTTAAAGAAAACAGAATTTTATCGATTAAAAATATAAGTTTATTTAAACTGAATTTAGTTAAATTTAATATAATTATCAGATATTGGTGTTTAATTATAAACAAATATACGACAAATAACGGACCCGAGGTTGATAATAAAATGAACTATAATTGCATAGAACAATTACAAGCCAAATCCTAAAAATAATGAATTTGGATAGTACAGGCAAGTGGTTCCAAAATCGGCAATAATTTCATAGGATCAAAGTAAGTGGGTTTGAATTATGAACAAATGGTTTTTTGTGCTAAATATAAAATTCTCCCGATTAATAAACAAACAAAACGTTGGCCGGTTTTTTTTTTAATGGTAATTGAATTATATAATAAAACAGTTTTGCCTTTTATCTTCCCCACACCCACAAATTTGATTCTAAATCTTTTTTTTCATTTGATTTTTTTTTAAGTGAAGTCTTACCGTCAAATGCTATTCGAATTTTATCTGACTAATTTAGATTGAATATTATAGAAGCCATTTTAAGAGACAACTTTCTCGATATAATCTTTTTTATTTTAAAATTTAAAAAGTTTTTACTAACTAAAATAACTAATATCAGTAAAAGTGTTGAGATTTAGTCATCTATTAAAAAACTCTATATTCTTTGTCTTCATTGTCATATAACATAGAAAGGCTTAGTGATGCTACCAAGTCCAGGAAAGTCTTTGCTTTGTATCCTCAGATCGACCATTGAGACCTAGGAGCTAATTTAGACCATGTCTGTGTGCAATCGACAATCAACATGGATGATTAGAAGTTTTAAGTGTGTGTAACTAGTTATATATGTTTTTTTGACAGAAATTAAATGAAAAAAAAAAAAGGATGTATAAGCAACTTTGATCCAGTTAAAATGCATGATAGAGAAAAGAGAGCAAACAACTTGAGATATGCAGGCAATGCTCGCAAGTTGGAATTACTTTCTAGTTTCTACCTTACAGCAACCAGTCTCTACGACTCGATGCCCATTTCTAGTTTCTACCTTGAATTAGGGAGAAATATTGAACCTGAATATTGGGTAGACCTCTCAAATTCAAGCCAACTGTAGATTACTCTAATTTTTTTTTTTAATAAACCATCGGTGTCCGATAATTATGTTAGATCTAACTAAATCTGGATCGAGTTGTTTAAGCCTTTTAAGGGACAAAGTTTAATAAAGCACCTGTATCAAACAATCACGTTGCGCTCAACTAAATCCGGATCGAGTTGATTAAGCCCTTAAGGGGGCAAAATTCTCCTAACTCCTATTTTTACCATATATAAAACTCAAACTTAAAATCTTAATTAAGGGATACCAGTGTTCAATAATTAGACCAATTAGACGTAGATTGCCCTAGTGAAACCTCTTAAGCCAAATCCTGTTAAACCAGACCAATCCCATATTGAGTTTTTATATTTCACTCAAACCCTATTACTTTTTGCCAACGCCAACTTTGCTTATAATAAAGGAAAGATTAAGAACCCAACACCTTTCACACAAGATTTCCAATACTAACCCCCCTGCTGGCTGGCTTTGTTCTCCATGGCGAAACCTGGTTGGGCCCTGAAGCTTTAATTTCTAGCCAACTCTGCGGACGATGAAGATGCTATGGAGTTCGAGTCTGAAAACGCTCAAAGGCCCAGGAAAAGATCCATATATATTTCTCTTCTCCCCTTTCGTCTAGGAATCGAGACTGCATTGTGCAGCTTTAGCCCGCTTCAAGCCAAATTAACCCCAGCTACCATTCTGCAGCAATTTTGCTTAGGCTCTTCCTTAAGCCCGCTTCAAGCCGAATTGGCCCTAGCGAACTTTCTGCAACAATTTATGCTTAGGCTTCTCAGCCTTTTTATGTTCATATATCTGAGTCCATCTCATAATTCCCGAAATATAATGTTCAGATTATCTTGCATTGACACTTCTCACCGGCACCACAAAGCATCCACCCCCAAGCGATTGTTCAAGGAGAAAAATACAGAGAGAACATGGTCGGCACAAGCGATTGATAATTTTACTTCGGCTGAATCCTTGTGTTTAAATTTAGATCAAGTGGCTTTTTCTCTCACAAGAAAATGATGACTATAATTCTAATTTATAATTCTAATTAACAAAAGAAATTTAAAGAACAAATTGGTTAAATAAAATAACTTAAAAACTTCTCTCAAGCAGGGAAAAAGTGGTACAGCTTTTGATTGCGAATCCAATAATCCTCCTTGTCTGCCGAGAGGTTGATGTTTACTTAATATAGCCCAGCGGATCCATCGTTTTGAAGCCTTGACCCATATATTCTTACTTGAAATGAAACCCGTGAATCATCCAGTGCACATACATTTCTATCAGATTCTTTCCGCGGCATTTTGAAATGGGCAGAGTTGGAATGACACATTTTGAACGCTCAAGAAAAGGATCTAGTGGTCATCCTTGTACTCCGGATTCTCTTTCAAAATAACAAAACCTTCAAGAATCGGAGACACAGGAATATACCTGCAAAGGTTTAATGGAAATGGTAATGTAGAATTAGTAGCTGTTATAGAGTGGGACTAAAATAAAGATCTAAGAGGAAGGTTGAAGTACTTTTCCGTGGCAAGTTCTGCCCTATCTCCGGCTGCCAAAAGAACTGGGGTTGAATGAGTCTGGAAACCGGTGATGGTCTTAGGTCGGCCTGCCTGACCAACAACATCAACAGCTTGTCCCACCCGAACAGGTACAGGGAGAGGCTTCAAATTCTCATCAACAGTCATCAACATTCGTGGCTGCAACATCAAGTAGGGTATTACATAGTGAGCAAAAATCACAGGATACCTCTTCATAAATTGGAAGAATGGAGCAAGACTTTCATACCTGCATAGCCAAAACGAGGAAATATAGAACGTAATGGTATTTTCCCAAAATTATTGCCTTCATATCAAGACATGCATGGAGCAATGTTACAATTCCAGCCAATGCCATCCTGAACAGAAAGTTTAAGAACTGTGAGGATTCAGCCAAGAGGAGATTCACATTCTCTCTACATATTGCCACTAATCAAGAAAAAAAGGGGGGGGTCAAAATAACCCTAAGAACCAGAAACTTGTCATAATGGCATTTTTGCGGCATGTTAATGCTCATCAGATTAACTGACAAAGTTTACTCTTGAAGCATGTAATTTTCTCTACATCTCACAGCATGTCAAGAGAAAAGGGATTAAAAAAAAGAAAAAAGAAAAAGAACAAAGGAATCCATAATACTCATAACGATAGAACTGGAAATATGTTAAAATGGCATATATGTTTTTGCAGCATGTAATGCCACCCCCTTTTTGGTAAAAACAAAAGCAAACAAGAAAGAAACAAGCAGCCACAAAGAGGGACTTGTGGCCAAAAAGAAACTCACGGTGACAGCAAGAAGCGATCAGAGTGATATGGGTTAAGAGTAAGTAAACCCTTCCCTAGATGCACCAAACCTTGAGCAATTCGGGCCTACACAAGTGGCAAAAAGAGTTGGAGTTGCTACAAAATTACAAATGGGTATAAGAATGAAAAGAGTCAAGGTTAATAGAAACATTACACAAAATAGAAGACTCGCATCTTTATAGTAATAGCTCGAGAGATTGCGAAGCATGCCAGCTATGCGAGCATTATTTGTGCCTGCACCTATTAAACCAAAGGAAATGATGGCTGCCTGCAACAATTCACCAAATAAACTTACCCCAAGGTCATGAAAGTAATTAAAGCAACAACAGAAACAATCACCACCACCACCACAACAATACCATAGCAACTTCGGTGTCTTGGTCATGGCTCAGTCTACTCAGAGTGTCCATTACATTGATCTGATCAAAAAGCCCAAATTAATTGGTAAGGCATAAAGTAACCAAAAAGGGAAAAAAAAAAGACTCCTACAAAACTCTCACCCTGCTGCCTCAGAAGCTTAATATGGGTCAATTGATCAAAAAAAGTAAAAATAAAAATAAACCAAAAAAGCAGCTTGTTCAAACATGGCATAAACAACCATGTGAGGAGAGAGGTCTCTCTGAACTAAGATAGTATTAACCATCATTGACCACAATACCTTTGGGTTTGATACACAGAGGAGACCAAGAGCCAAGGGAACTGCTCTACGAATATTCTGCTCTCCATACTGTAACAGATGCTCTAACGAGCGAATTGCCATCTCAAGTCCTAGTTCTTCAGCCATTGCAACCATGGCAATTCCAAGGACAGCAGGTCCCTGGTGATTTTCACCCTTGTCCAGATGCTGTGCACAATGTCCCAGAAGATTTTGCACCTGTATGAAAATATGTTTAGACTTCATGAATTAAAAAAAAAAAAAGAAATATCTTCAGACAGGACTAAAGGGGTGAAGATTAGAAGACCTTCAGCACATTCCCTGTACCAGCATAAGCACAAGAGAGTAGAGTCATGTCACAGTATTTTTTTATTTTTTCATTAAATGTCTTTGAAACTTCTGCTGTGGCATCCACTCTCTCCTACAAGACATCATGGTAAGATCAGATCATTAGATTGATAAGAAGAACCCGATTATAAATTTTGTAAGCCCCTATTATAGTAGCAAGAAAATAGGAATACTACTATGAACAAATAGGACCCGGAATTGGAAAGAAAAAAGATAGGGGAAAAAAAAACAAAGAAGAAGAAGCTCCAGAATATGTTCGAGGCTTACCTGCTTCCCAAGGTATAGCAGTCCCAGACCAAGAGGCAAGAAGCGTGTCAGGGGCTCCGCCAGCTCTGACTCACTTCGGTCCATCAATGCAAAAATAATTGCTTGAGCAATATCTTCGTTGCATGAGCCCACGTAAACCAGGCCCAATGAAATTGCAGTGAATGCAATCACATCAAGTGGTGCTTTTGCATCCCCAAGTATAGGAGTCAATTTATGCCATACCTGGAAATAAACTAGATGATAAGCATGAGAGGAAGAACAAAGAATAACAACAGCAACAGCCTAACCAAACCATCTACGCATTTCAGTAGGACCTTATTCTAAATAAGACAGTTGATTCAAGTATTTTTAGTTTAAAAAAAAAAATGGGATTCAGGTTCAAAAGAAAGAATAATCATTGTTCCTAAGCAGCGCTAAGCGACTTAACTTCTAGAGCAGAAGGTATACCTGCCAAACCTTATTGTAATAAACCAGAAACTAGAACTTACCACCTCATTCTGTGTGCCTGCATATGCAAGACCCAGGCCCATTATTGCACCAATTCGGATAGATGGATCCTCTCTGTCAAGATAATCACCTAGGAGTGCCAATGCCTAAAAGATATTCTCCGATCAACATTTCTGAGTTCATGAAATATGTGTAACATAAATTATGAAGAGCCCTTACAGGATCACAGTCATTCTTTACACTGCAGTTGACAATCCCGACTCCTAATAATGCACCCGCAATAACATGGTTGTCATTGCTATGGAAGTACTTATCAATCAGGGCGAGCCCAGAGTCAACATCCCACAGCAAGATCATTCCCTGTGCATAGATGAATGATAATCCAAGTCCAGCTAACTCGAACCAATTGAACCCCCCCCCCAAAAAAAAAGATGAAGACGATCAATATACCAGACTAGCAGCGGCACTGACTTTTCCATGTTCTTTATTCTTGAAAAGCCAGTTTCCAGAAGAAGCACCACTCGAAGCTTCTGAAGGGACAGTCATCAACTTATCCTGCAACATGTGAATATTAAAACTTAAGAAGTCCATGACCCACAAAATCTCGCATAATCACAATTTCCCCTTTATACCTGACCAAATCCAGCATTAACAAATGCATTAACAAATGTTGCTGCCAAATTCTGCCTGGCAGAATCAACACTTGCTCCAGCACTAGCCCGGCCATCAAGTAAATGTGCCTAAAAAGGCATGAAATTGTCAAAAGAGGTGGAGTAATCAAGAACGATGCAACTTCATTGTGCAGACACTCAGATATGATATTGCAAGCACTTTTACACCAAGATGTCACAGGTTAGTAACATGATTTGATGCTAAAAGAGTAGGCTTTTAAGCGCCATTAATTATTCAACTGCACATTAAGAAGAATCAATTTTCATATATACAGACGTGTGTGTGTAAATAAATATATTACAACAAAGAAAAAAGTACATATTAACATGTAATAGATTCTCATTTAACAACACAAACTTTTTTTTTATATGACAGATATAGAAGACATGCTTAGAGATCCACTTTTTTGCCGATGCAAAAGCTTAAAGCAAAGAATGACAAGTCTCAGAAAGGCAATTCCACAAGACATTGCAACATCAAGAAGAGCAGCCAACAGCATGAGAATTTAAGGACTTTGGGAGAAACGAAAAGGATCACTAAAGAATGATGGGATGATCACAACTTGACAGATTCTCATCCCCATAGCCATTGATGATAGGGGTAGAGACTTCACTGAATGGCATGAGCTACCTAAAGCCACCTAACTCCAACTGGTCAATTTTAATACACATAATAATGATTCACAAATTAACAAATCTTGTATGAATAAAATAGCATATATTTAAGCAGTAACATGACAAACTAGAAGTTAATTATCACAGGGAAAGATAAAACTCAAGTTAAGCACTCTTTAGATACCAAGGTCCAGACCTTATAAATGTCTTCTGGAGACTTTGGCTCCATGACCTCAATATCACGAGCCAGGGTGAGGTAGCCCTCAGTCAATTTCGTGTTATTGATTATGTCTTGCATCAGCTCTCTTTCACTGTCATCAGCAACGATGTCCTCATCTAGCACAAATGCTACACCCTGATGGGGGAGGGGGAAAAAAATTTGTTCAGCACAAGAAAATAAAAATCAATCAGCATTTGGAACAAGAAGCCAACAAAAGCAACAAAACTGTCCTCTAGAAAGGAGAACATGACAACTCCCGGACAGTTGTGCTCATTTCTTTGTGAATAAAATTCTCTTATCCCCCCAACAAATAAAAAAACTTCCAGGTGATCCATCAAAGACTGACAATTTATTACTTCCTCCATTGCCTTGCAAGCAGATGCTTTAGGAGAAACAGTTAAAACAAGTAGAATGATACAAGACTCACATGTCTAGCAAGAATGTAGCAAAATTGCTTCTTTTGCAGCATGTCATCGCAAGAGGTGAAAAGTTGCCTTACATACTGCCAAAGAATGCATGAAGTTGGAGCTCAATAGCCAAGAAAAAAATTAATACAATAAAAGAAGAAAATTTCAAGCCATGTGAATTCTGAACTCCAAAAATTAAAATAAAAGGCTAAGGTGAGTGCAAACCCCCAAGTTATCAAGGAATAACGCAATCTGAAGGGCTCTGGGGTACTCCTCAAACTTGAGGTAGATCATATATGCAATGTCTAGCACTAATATATCATCTGGTCCAGGAGTATATCTGCAATATGTTGCATGCCAGCATATAAGAGAGAGAGAGAGAGAAGCAAGTTCCTCTACTAACAAATGGTAAAAGTCAAAGCAAAATTAGCAGATAAAATCCAAGGGAAAATAACAACGAAGGTTAACCTTCTGACACAATGATGAAGCTTTTCTATTAGCCCAGTTCTACTTCTCATTAAGAGTCATCAAACGAGAAATTAAAAGCAAAAAGTATTTATGAAATCACATTCATCTCACCCGCTTCCAACCGGATCTATATGCTGATACCATTAAGATTGAATACCCAATATACTTGGATAGGCCTCTATAAAATGAAAGCATGTCTTACTTATCGCTAGTAGAATGATTTCAAGCTAGGGCAACAAACGACTGCCCAAATGAAATGAGATCAATTGGACACGACTAATGTGAGAAGATATTTAAAATTCACTCTTTCCTGAAAGGATAGAAACTCAACTTTGAGACTCGCCCAACATCCATTAATAACAAGTCCTCCAGGCCTAGGAATCACAGGGAAATAGAGAGCACCAGGAGCAAATTTCTGAAACAGCTTTTACAATATGATAAGAACTGTAACCACACCATAAGGTGCACAAACAGAGACCAGCATGGTCCAATAAATTTTTAACCCCAAGGCTCAATCCAGATAAGAGAGAAAAAAAATGCACCTACCTATTGCCCATCATAAAGGAATTTAAACAAAACTTGGTCTCAACTAGAGCAGAAAATTTTAACCATATCTTTGGGAATCCCTAAACAGATTTACCCAAGTGGAGGGGATTAACCTCCCCCTGTGGTGTTCTTTATCCATTCAGACAGCTCTAATATCGGTTCTGTAGAGCGCACTTGATGCCAAATAGATATATTTGAGAGGGCTTACCAAATAAGGTGAATTTCACAGCTTTTGCTTTGGTTTGTTTCAACAGTATTACAGGGAAATGTTTGGTATGTCACAGACAGGTCTAATGCAATTGAATTTGGTTGGGAGATTCTTCTTTTACTTTGAGAAGCTTATTTAACTTATGTTGCTTAACTTTTTTCCCCCCTTGGGCAAAGTTATATAAAGCGAGAAATAAAATCAATAACAAAATGTCCTGGCGATGTTTAAAGCAATAAGTAAAATCAATAGGAATAAAAAGGTAAGGGGTTTTAGAACATAAAAAGGGGGAGTTCAGTCATATAATGAAGGTGTTTAATTGGAGAAGGACAGCCCTAGGATATTGGGAGAAAGTGGAATATCATATTTTCTAGGAACCATCTACCTTATATCCTATGGATTTAGATTGTGTTTTATATTTCTTTGGGTCTCAGGGAGTGATAAAAGTTTTAGATCAGAGGACTTTAGAAGGGCCTGGAGAATACTTCTCCATTAGTTTATGTTCCCCCCACCTTCTAAGGATTTCTTATCCTTGGAGTCTTTGTGCATTCTTTGTTCACCTAAAATAATTTCTTTTTCTATTAAAAAAAAAACCAAAAATAAAACAACAGAAGTCCTGAGCATCTGCATTGTGCAGCAGAGATGGATTCATAAAGCCCACATACATTGAGGAACAGCACCATAAACTCAAATTATCACAACTAAGTTGCATAGCCCATTTATCCAATAGAAGGATGAGAATGAGAGAATATCCCCCCACTTCTCCAATTTCGCTTGACAAAGGAAATGAAACTTAGCCTAAAACCAACTTTGCATCATCTTCAACAACAAACTCCAATAAGTTCTGGACTCTTCACAAGGAGATAGCTAATAAAAGACCAGAACCTTAAACAGACATAACAATTAATACTGATCCTAGGCATAGGTCGAGCAGCCTCCCAGCCAGGCCCTGCACTGGACTGGCTTGGGCTGGAGTTTCCACCAATTTTCAAAAATTAGCGCCAGCCTTTTTTTTTAATATATGGGAGGCCCCGGCTTTGGCTTCTCCTTTGGAAGCCCAGCTCCGCCCTATATTAGGGATGAGCTAAGGCCTAATTCCTAGGGCCCCCTTCAAGGCCGGGCTGGACACAATATATTAATACCCTCATAGGCCTGACCAAGCTCAGCTCTAATTAATACCCTCAAACATTTTATATTCTCGATAAGTGAGTGCCAAGCAAAGTCTTTTAGGCGGATACACACGTTGAAAAATAAATAATAAATAAATGAAAAGGGAACTAGTGATAAACTTTACTAGACATGGTAGGTAACAACAACAATATCAATAGCATCAGGGAGTATGTGGGACAAAGCTAAGAACTTGATAAAATTAAAAAAAATAAATAAAAATAAAAATAAAAATAAGATGCATCGTTGACAAGTGAAACTACAAACAAACACACACAAAGAAAAGCAACCAAAGAAATAGACCACACTCTTTTCACCCCTGAAGCAGGAAAGATGCACAAGCGGCGGGACAAAAACTTGTATTTTGTCACAAACTGCACAGTTTTTCAGAAATCAGATTGTAACATTTTGTATTCCTTAAAGCTTTATGACCATCATAGAACCCCAATAGACAAGGCCAGTGAACACACATCAATTCTAGTTGGATGAAACGAGTGTTCCTAAATTCAGCCCTTCTCTATTATACCATACCTCCCATTGAAACTGTGCACAACCCATTCTTTCATCTCATCTGCACCTCAAAAGAGGACATTTTCAAGCAGCTCATTCTATTCCGAGTTGGCCTGCAGCCTCTTGGTAGACGGGATAGGGGACTTTCTCTTCTACAGCAGCTAAGAGGAGCTTTCTATCTTACATTAGAAAAATTCATATCTTACTTGCAAAAGCTTGTCCACCCTATACCACCAAAGTAGTATAGAAAGAAAAAGGTTTCTTTCAAGACAATTCTCTTTTCTTTTGAAAGGGAGCTCTTTTGTTGCGGAATTCCAAAGGATTTTAGGAAGCGTACTCAGCATCCAGAAGGATCGAATAAGGTAAGATAGGGGTTCAAAGGACACTGGCATGCAACCATCTCCCACTGCCAGTCTTATGAGTGGTCCAAGCTATGCCAAAAAAGAGACATGCTTACTTCATCTTGACTGGTACTTCATGCATACATGTGCTGGGCTGGGGCTAATAAGCTTAAGCCTAAGTTACAAGATTTTTCCCGCAGCAGGACAATAAATAAGCTTATTTCATGAATGTTTACCTCTTTTTTTATTTCCTCCACTGCATGTGGTTCAATTCAAGCAAGTAAAGGATTGAGCAAGTGAACTAACAGAAAAGCTTCTACAGGGAATCGTCTTATTCTTTCTTCTACTTTTCATTCTTCTTCTGCAAAGGGTCACTTGCCCCATACATCGTAGGGTACAAGAGAGGAAGGTATTATAATTTAGAGAAGTGTCATCAGTAACACCAATGGCTGGCATACAATATATATGAGTTTAAAATAAAAGCCCACACCTCCCTTATATCTTGTCCTTCTAATAAAATGAGGAATTAGTACATTATCTCTCCATCTAATTCTTCCCTTGTATCATTTAACCACCCAATGCCACCTGTTGTCATATTCCTTTAAATTATTTACATTATCTCCTCCAAAACACCAAAGATAGTGCAAGATTTTAGTCACATTATTCACCAAGTGCCCATTTTTCACCTGAATATATCATTTTATCCCATCAATATCATTGCTGAATAACAGAACTGTCAAAAGAAGACTCACTTGCACTCCAAAATGCAACATGAAAGGCATTCTTCCCTGTTTCTTCAACAAAAATGTTCCAGAGACACCCCTAAAATTTTAATATCCTTTGTCCTTCCACCAACAGTTTTTGCATTGATTTTAAATATGGGCACTCACTCTTTCTTCAACTGAATCAAATTTAAATTGATAAAAGCACTGGTTTCCACGGGCAGTGCAGATGCATATCATGATGCAGGTATCTATATTGCATGTTCTAATGCTATTACCCTTTTTGCCTTTTCTTTTCACTAGTAAGCAACTATAATTATCAGAGGAATGTAAGCACTCCATGTTGATCACCTTCATCTAGTAAAGATGCACAATCTAAATTATACTGCAACCACATACAATACAACCCATTTCGACAGCAAAACCATGTATATTAATTATTAGAAATAGGCAAGATATGATCAGAAACAGGTAAAGAAACCATACTTCGCTGAACTTGTGAGGTACAGGCACGTTCTCTTGAAATTTGTACTATCAACATGCTCAATTAACAAGTCAAGATCTTCAACCTAAAAATAGCCAAAGATTTAAGATTCTAAGCTCAAAAGATGGGGAAAAAAATGGAGATCAGATAAGGCAGCAATATACCTCCATCAGAAGATCCACAGCTTCAGGCTCAGCATTGTGCTATAATACAAATATAAAATTTAGGTGGGAGAAACTCAATGGTGTTTATAAGATGATCAGACGAGAAAGATAATGGAGTTCCATTCAGGTTTACCTTCATGTGGAATGAAACAATTTGCTGTACAAGGTCCATTAGATCATCAATTGGAGCATCTTCACCCTGCAGTGTTGTAAAGACAACATAACTATATTAACAAAAATTTTTTAATGATAAAGAATAGAAGTCAAGAAAGCTTTTTTGCATGCATGTCTGTGTGTAAATGTATGTGTTGTGTGTGGTTTTTTTTTTTTTTTGGCCCGGGGGGGGGGGGGGATTTTATATATTGACATAATAAGACATATGATAAGACAAGAAATGTCTGCATATATCATACTTAAAAACTGTCAACATAGCATACGACAACAAAGGACAAGAAAATATCAGATCTTACCTGAATTACTTGAGATATAAAATGCATTTAGAGCTATTGCATATACACGTGTAGAGAGAATTCTTTCATAGATCACGCCAAGATTTATCGTAAAAAAACTTGAAAAGTAGCAGCTATTTGCCCGAAACTAAAAAGTAATCATAAGGAAAAATTTAAGAAAGTGACAAACAGAAAATTGTCTACCTGTCGTTTTGCGTACTCTTGTGCGATCTCTCCGGCTAAATTCCTAATATTCAAAACAAATAACTTACAAACTGTTTTCACACTCAACTTTCTTAAAAAAAAAAAAAAAAAAAAAAAAAAAAAAAAAAAAAATAGCATCGCAGCTATCCTTGTCGGAGGAATCATGAGAAAGTTAATGAATATAAACTGAATTAAGTTCAAAACAAGAAAACATACATGCTGCAACTATGACATAAATAAACTAAGATGGACATAGTTAAAAGCTACATCGTAGCCAATCATCCAAGAATGTTAGCTAAGGAAGTTAGACCAGTAACAAGGATGTCTTAACAATTACAGAAATAGTGTATCATATCCAGAAAAACAGCAATGAGAGTGTATGCCTACAAATGAAAACACTATAGGTCCATAAAAAAATATCAGAGAATGTATGACATTTTATAAGTTGGAAAATAGGCATAAGGCTAATTTGACATCACCATCTCAAAAGGAATTACATCCTGATGGAAACTTTGAGCCATAAATTGCCGATGGTGGACTCATTTTCATCCATTGAGCATACTCTGCAGATAACATCTAAATTATTTGTGAAATTAACTAAATCAACAACTTGCTACATTTAAGTTTCTTCTTCACATCCGTATCTGAAACCATATTAAATAGTCGGCCATGAAGGTATATTATATCTACATAACCAATTTAAGAATTTTACTGAATGGTAGTTAACTTGCATATCATTAACAGAAGCATATGAACAAAAAGAAAAAAGAATCCAAGGTCAGAAAGAAAACCCCCATTAAAAAACCACACTAAAGAACCAAATTACACCCATATTGCAGGAATGGCATTAACTACAATGAAAAAGAGGCATAACTTACCTGACATATTCATGGCCCCACGACCCAATATCACCTTCTGAACCCAATAACCTATATTTTAGGCTCTCCTGGTAGTAGCATTTATGAGATGAAATAAGTTGTCAGTAATTAATATACAAATAATAATAATAATAATAATAATAATAATAATAATAATAATAACAGCTAAGGCAAGATAAAAGAAATGCTCAAGCAAGGAACAATGGTGTAGAACTAATAGGGATGCAGATTTGGAATAGCAAACATAAATTGCACAACGTACTCTTTCCCCTTCTGCCGACATGGTCAAGGCCAACACAGAGAGAATGTCAGCAAGATAATTCTACAAAATTAAGAGAAACTCAATCACATTCTTTGGTTTAAAAAAAATGCATGAGGAAAAGAAACATACCTTTAGTTCAGAATCCTTCATAGTTTCATAATAAGTCTTCAAAGTCCCATAATGGGGCCTAAGAAACTTCAATGGCTTGGGCACCGATGTCATTGAGCTTGTTGATGTTCGAATCTCTTGCCTTCAAGTAAAAAATTGTATCTTGTTTACAAAATAACTCGGATGGGCATATCAAACAGTGGTAGCACAGTCACACGTATCTAATGCAATTGTGAAATAACAAAAGAAAGATGTTTTTTTTTTTGAACTTTTTCTAGGTGGGGGGGCATCACAATGTGATAAGACTCCTCTTACTCGTTCATAACCCCAACCCTAAATATGCCAAAACTAGTCCAAGGCTCTAGCACAAAGTTTAGAAACCATAATAGCCAAGTGAGGTAGCCCCTTTCATAAATCATAAAAAAGTTGGCAATGAATAAAAAATGTATAGCAACCAGCACATCAGTACAATATTTATAATTATAGTTACTATTAGCCAATATAAGGCAAGGAATCCTCACTTAAAACTAACGGATAGACAACCTGATTTGGTATCAGAAAATAACAAAGTTCAACGCTCTTACGGTGCTTTCTAATACTTTTTAATACTGCCATAGTTATATTCGACCTTAAAAGTAGGCAAGTCAAATTTGAACATGACACGTGAACTTACGCATGAAATTAAAAGGTTTGGCTTTACAATAAATGGGTTTGGGATCAAGAAGGGTGGACACAACTTGGCACGGATTCTAATTGGATAAACATGGCTTGACATGACTCAACTAGCTTGGCCTCACCAGCATGTTTAGCCATTATAGAGATATACTTTTAACTTACATAGCAATTTTATGTTTTCATCTAAAAGAATTTAAAATATACAACCAGCACTACCACTACCACCACCAACCCTTTATCCCACTGAGTAGAGTTAACTATATGGATCCTTCTACATCATTGTACTCTATTTCATATTGCATGCTCACATATATGATTGTTTTTTTTTATACAACAACAATAATCATACTTTTATTCCACTAAATGAAATCAACAATATGAATACTACTATGCCATTGTCCTCTATCATGTATATCCTCATCTACACTTGCCATAGTCTCACATCGCCTAGCTGGAGCCTCTATCGATCGTCTATGTATGTGTCCATACCATCTTAATCATTTTATTTTTCAATTTTTCCTCAACAGGCACAACCCCAAATTTCTCCCTAATACAACCATATCTTATCATGTCCATTCTTGTGTGTCCACACATCTATCTTAACATCCTTATCTCCTCAATTCTCATTTTCTGCTCGTGCTTTTAACTCATTGCGCAACATTCAAATCTATACAACAAAGCAGATCTAATAGTCATCCTATAAAACTTTCATTTAAGTTTTAGACCTTCCTGCTTGAATACCTAATACACTTTTCCATTTCGACCCTCATGCTTGTATTCAATGTGATACATCTTTATTAATTCTTATGTCCTTTTGTAAAATTGATTCTAAATACTTAAAACTCTCACTTACAGATAATCTCCTATCTTCACCATTGCTCAGCAATGCCAGTATTGCTAAGCTTAAATCTCATATATTCTATCTTTACCCTACTAAATTTAAATCCTTTCACTTCTAATGTTTCCCTTCAAGATTCGAGTTTAGCATTTACTCCTTCAGGTGTCTGATCCACTAAGATAATGTCATCTACAAACAACATGAACCATGGTACCATGTCCTGGATGTGTCGAATTCATCTATAACTAGTGTAAAAAGAAAGAGACTTAATGTTAACCTTGATATAGCCCTATCTTTATCAAAAACTCTTTGATTAATCCAGCTGATACACTCACTTTTGTCACCATGTCCTTGTAAATGTCCTTTATCGTTTCAATATACGCTACTCTTACACCCTTTTTTTTAATAAAATCCTCTATATAATTTCCCTAGGGACTCTATCATACGCCTTTTCTAGATTTGTTAAACACCATATATAAATTATACTTCTTCTCCTGACACTTCTCAACTCATTGTTTGAGGAGATGTATGGTTTCCATCATCGACCTTCCAAACATAAATCTAAATTGATTTTCAATCACCTTAATCTCCTTCCGTAGTCTTCTCATAAAAGAGTTAAATTATTTCAAAATTATATGTAACAATTATCTTTTCTAAAATGTAGAGATTTTTGTTAAAGAAAGTTTTTATGGTGTCAGTAATTAAGATTTCATTGGATCATTTCTCTAAATAATTCTGATTGTTGTTGCTCTTTAGTAATCTTTTAGTAATCAATGGCCAATTTTTTGTTGAACTAATAAGAATGACTCCACACTTATAACTCAAAATGAGTAACATGATCGCAAATCTATTTATAAATTGGCAGGATTAGTGTTAACTATTTTTGACACAATTAATATGTGCGTGATACATATATGTGCTGTATATGTAGAACAGCCCAACACGAACACAACTTCACATGACCATTGACAACCCTATAAATCATATGGTCAGCCTTGAACAAGAGCCACAAGACCGTGCATCTAGTAAAGAATCACACCCACAACCCATTGCATATAAACACCGAGGACTTCACCAATAAAAAAAATATATATCCTAAAACAGAAGCAACTTCAGAAAACAAAACACAAAATTAACTCAAAGGGTATTGTTCCTTGCACTCCCAGGCTCAAAGAAAATAAGTTCCCACTTCTTAAACTTTGGAAACTACTGGGAACAGAACAGAAAAAATTAAAGGCTATTTCACTTTTTATCTGGTCAATGCAAATCAAGAACAATGTGGATAACACCTGTATACCAAATATCTGAAGAATGGACTTTGTTACTCAACACATTCATTTACAAAAGTGGAACTCCTCCTCACTCAGGAATATCCTTTCTTTGCAGAAACCTGTCTGTGATTAATTACCTTGTTTGATATTACAGGTCCTCACTACTAATGGAATTGAAACTATCACTTAATTGAACAGAAGATCCTTCAATTGGCTAGAATCCATTAGTTGGACCCAAGCACATCAAGAGTTGCAAAGACAGCACCCTAATTCATGTTAGTGAAGGGTAATGTTTAAATTCTAGCTCCTATTCCAGAACATATCAAAGTAACCCATGTAAAGCTCCTTAGTGAGATCATTAAGTACAGAAAACAAGTAATCCGAACCAGCACACGGTATTATAATTATCCTTTGTTGTTGTGCATACATAATCATTAACCAAATGACCCAAAGCACTGAAAAACCTTACACTATATCCTCCAACTGTAACTTTGTCAGAGCATTGCTCTAGCTAAGATCAACTCTCTTAAAAAATTTCATGAAATTAAAATGTTGCCACTTGAACCAAAAAAAAAAAAAATCTCCTTTTCCGCTTTGTGAGAGAGTATATCCCCTCTTCTTGTCAAAGAAGTTGTTTCTAGACTAGTCTAATCGATTTCTATCCTCCTGATCACAATCAGTACATGTTAGGACCAACTCTGTTTAAACTTGATAACATGTGACTATTTCATTCTTGTTTTAGTAGGTTGATGATAAAACACAGAGGGAATATTCAAATGCAAGTTTGGGAAGCTTCTAAGATGATGGAAACGTTGAAACCCATCCAGGTGTTAAAACTATGAAGCACACATGCACAAAGAGCATAAGACATGACATGACAATGTGAGATGGAAAAGTAATAAAAGTTGCAACGCCATAATTATAAGTTACAAATTGCAGAAAGAAACCTGGTTAGTTCAAGAAATCTCATTCAAACGTAGCAACAAAAAGAAATTTAAAAGAATTGGTGACTATTTGAGTTTCAAAGAAGGAAACATTTGCAAGAAATTGGATTCTAAAGGAACAAAAGTTTAATCTCAAAATGGATTACATTTCTATGGTTAAAGTTCTCCACTTTGATTCCCAAGGGAGAGTTTAATCTCACAAGCAAAAAGAAAATTAAGGGACAATTCTGATCACAACCAAAACATCAAAAAAAAAATGAATACTATCACTAATGTCACTTACATAACCACCATCAGACAGTCATTCTCTGCTCCAGGATTTCATGTTACAACCTATGTTTAGGAATGATGGAACCCATAAATTATTTAAAAAAAAAAAAAAAAAAAAAAAAAAAAAAAAACTAGAGAATTGTTAAACACAAAACAGAGATTTTTGACACTAAACCCTAATTTTCTTTTATGGCAACCCCAATACAATCTGTTATATTCCAAAAATCCTCGGTAATATTGATTAATGCAATCGAAACGATCTATTAACTACTAAATTATCCTTCATTCTACAAGAATCCCTTAGTTGAACCTAAGCACCTAAAAGGTTTTTCTTTCAGCAATAGAGCACATTAGTTTCATGAAAACAAGACCTAATTTGAACAATCAATGACAGAACCCTAAAAACCATTAAATTAATAAATGAACGAAAACAACAAAATCATAAACACAGAAATACCTCATGCTCTCTAGGGCAAGTTTCTGGACCCCAGGATCTGAATCCTGAACTCGCTCGACATACAGTTCCAACTGTTGCTTCAACGCCAAATCCTCATCGGACTACAAATTCCAAAAACAACAAACACATCAGAATCCTAAACACAAAATCTCATATGCAAAAACACAAAGAAACAAATAAAAAAAGGTAGAAACTCACGAGATCTTCATCTTTCTTGTCGTCCTTCCTCTTCAGGTCTTTGGACGGCACTTTGACGGAAGCCTCGTCGCGCTGCTGTGTAGGGTTGTTTGGATCAGCAGGTGCCATCTTTCTTTGTCAAATCTAGGGTTTGCTGCAATTCCGAGGGAGACACAGACGGTGTGTGGAGTGAAGGACAAGTCAAGTACGAATAAGCCTAGAGTCCTCTGAAAACTATAAGCCGAGAAAAAAAGAGAGAGAGAGAGAGAGAAGTTAAAATGCCTGACCAGACCCGTAAAGAACTCGAAAGCTACCTCGTTACCCATTTGTTTTCGCTCCTATACCCGTTTCACCTGACGGGTATACCCATTCCGGGGTATAATTGTCTTACTAGGTGGACTTTTTTTTTTTTTTTTTTCTAATCACAAAATCGTGCAAATATGCACGGGCATGATTTACTCACTCTCTTTTTTAGTCCTCCCATACATTTAACAACAAAAAGTAGACATGTAACCGGGCCGGGCCGGGCCGGGCCCGGTCCGGTTCAAGGGCGGTTCCAGGAACCGCGGGCCGGGCTGGCTGCGGTTCCTAGGTCAGTCCGGGCCGGGCCGGGCCGGTTCCAAAATTTTTTTTGCTTGAACCGGCCCGGCCCGCTGAACCGGAACCGGCGGGCCGGTTCACACCGGGCCGGGCCGGTTTGGCCAAATAAGGAGGGCGAAAATTTTTTAAAAAATTCAAAAAAAAAAAAAGGTCAAAGACCCGTTGGAACCGGCCGGGCCGGGCCGCTTCCGGGCTGGTTCCATATCCGGGCCGGTTCCGGGCCGGTTCACGTGCCGGGCTTTTTCCGGGCCGGTCGGGCCGGTTTTCGGGCCCAAACCGGCCCGGGCTCTTCTCTAACAAAAAGTATGCATTTTTTTAGTCCTCCCATACATTTAACAACAAAAAGTATGCATTTAGAAAGTTTTACATACAATCTACTGGTCACTTCTCTCTCATTTTTTAGAAGGCTCTCATTTTTTAGAAGGGTAGATATATAGTAAACTTATTATACATGTGTTACCAAAGATATGATGTGTGGTAAACTTATTATACTTATATTACCAACACAAAAAACTCATTTGAATGCAATTTTGATTTATAATTAATTTCAACAAAACCGTCACGAGAGTGGACCTTTACTCCTTTTTCTATATCATACCAATGCACTTAAATAGTACCAACCTATTACCAACTCCAAAGTACACTAATTCTATTATATCAACCAACATACTGTAGAAATTATATTCAAAATCATTATAACAACTCTCTTTCACACATACACCATTATTCATTATTGATTTATCATGTCCATACTCATATATGTGAAACTTAAAACCGTTAATAAAATATCCCTTATAACATTTCACTGAGCATGATTACCCTTGTGCTAAATCCCTCACATTTTTATTTACATAATTCTCTCATATGTTACCTATAAATAAAAGAAAGAAATAAAATATAGTTAGATAAAATAATAATAAACATATACTTTGAAATGACTCTCCCTATGCAAAGGGAATAATCTACATACAAAATTCCTCAACCAATTTTCAAAATCTTGTTCATGTCTTTTCTTTAGTTGCTCGTCTGTGATATTTGAATTTTGTTGTCAAACAAGATCATCAAATATCTTACTCAAGATAACGATATAACACGTCATTAGCTTTTCAATTCAAATCGATATAAAAAGTAAACGGTTATTAAGATACTTACTCTATAAATTCATAGAGTTCAATATAATTCAATAATACATATATCACTGCAGTCTTATATTCTGATTCTGATAGAAATCCACGATTAGATTCCCCAATTACTCGACCTGATCGAGAAAATATTGATAACCTCCCCATACATTCAACAGCTCTCCATCATTATTTCGAGAAACTCAATTCATCTTTGTTTCAATATGCGGATCAAAATAAAAAGAGCAAAATGTAGAAATCTTCTCGATAATATAGTCTTCACATATGGAACCTTCAACGTACGCTCGATTCCACACTTTCCTCTTTAATCGAAATATACACCTAAAAATTATTGCACTATAATTATAAATTTAATATATAATGTAAATTGAATAAAAGTTATAGACATTACCTCTCAAATGGGTATATCTATCTGTATTGAACGGATCCTCTCACCTTGGCTTCATAAGCTAAGTGAACAAGCAAATACTCCCACTATCAAAGAATGATGGTGGGAAGATTTTCTCAAGTTTGCATAGCATCTTAACTATATTTCTCTCCAATAACTCCATATGCTTGATACACAACTCAGTCGCACATAAATCTCTAAAGAAATTATTAACTTCCGTTAAAGCATTCCAAACAGCGTTAGACATAAGATCACGAAAGGCAATTGGGATCAATCTCTACATACAAATGTGATGGTCATGACTTTTCATCCCATAAAATTTGCATTTCTCCAAGCTCATACATCGAACCAAGTTTAAAGCATATCCATTAGAAAATTTCAAATTTTTCACCCACCGACATAGATCTAATATTTAATCTTTATTTAATGTGTATGAACCTTTTGGCTTCTAAATCCTCCCACTCATTTCGTTCAATTCTAATTCAGGCCGTTTGGAAGACAACCTCAAATCGAGTCTCGCCTTAACATTATCCTTGGTTTTTCCTTTAACATCCATAACAGTGTTAAAGACATTCTCAAACACATTTTCTCAATATGCATCATATCTAAATTATGGCGAATAAGAAGTGTTTTTCAATAAGCCAATTCTCAAAATATACTTTTTTTCACCCAGTTGTATTTGTTCCAAAGTCTTGAATAGTCTATTTACCGCATTTTGTGCAAAAGATAATTTCAGGAAGTCATGATACACGATAAAGCATCTCTTCGCCAGATAGTCGATGAGAAGGCTCATCAATCTCAACCTTTACTTTACAAATTCTATCCCTTTACTTCCGATATGGATGATCAAAAAGAAGAAATTGACGATGAGATTCAAAAAATAAAAATGAAGTCTTTCGACCATTTGCAAGAAAAAAAGACTTTGTGTGCTTTATGCAATGATAAGGTCAGCCTAACTTTCCATGAGTGATCCATCCAGACAATACCGATAAGCAGGAAAGTCACTAATTATCCATAAAAGTACTGCTCTCATTAGAAAGTTTTGTTTTCTTGAAATATCATAAGTGTTAACACTTTCACTCCATAACATTTTTAATTTTTCAATCAAAGGTCTCAAAAAAACATCAATATGTTTAATTGGATTTCTTGGGCTCGGGATAGTCATACTCAAATAAATTAAAGATTGCTTCATACACATAGAAGAGGCAAATTGTGTCACGCCCCAAACCGGGTTCATGAGCAGCCGCCCATTACCCTGAATGTCGGCTGTATTTTCACAGAAAATCGGACAAAATCTTCCCATATTTCGGAGGTCTCCAATATACAATTTGACCTGTATATTCAAAATCAACCTATCAATTAAACAAATAGTCATCATGACATCTCCAAAATCAATAAATCCCACCGCAAACATTCAGGACAACGCAAAATTATAAAATTTCTAACTGTCCTAATCACAAACCTCTACTGTCATGCCCAACTAGAGCATGAGTAGCCCCCACACCGAGCGAATCTAAGTTTATACGAATGTACAATAAATTTCCTAAGTAAAAATTTTAAACGCTTACAGATGCCTCAATGCGAGTAAAATGAATCAAAGCGAGAGTTATGCACACAACTGCTCATAAGTTATACAGTCATCCCATAATATATACGGTCAATTACAGATCTCAATATAAAGATCGCGCAGGGTTGAAACAAAGTACGAAATTCATATTTCAAATTTAACTTAAATCTCACTGTCGTAAATACCAAATCCCAAGATATGCTGTCAAAACCTTTAGAGCCTGAAATGTCGCTCTATCATAAAAATCATGTTTGAGGAAGGAAAAGAGAGGGGTGAGTATTATGGGAAGATACCCAGTGAGTGAGGGGACTAATCTCAAGTACAAATAGTGTAGGTGAATATTGGAGTGTCAAATAGTATCATTCATAAACAATAATTCAAATTTTTACGGTAAATCATGGTATGTTCAATAAAGTGAACTTATTTATTCAATCACATGGTATCATATATATATATATATGTATCTATTCAAAATCAAGTAATATCAGAGCAAGTTAAAAATGATTTTGGCAAAAGTCAACCATGACCAAGAACAGGAGTATCGGGGGTTTTATTATGCATAAAGTTTCAAAAGTCGCTTTCTACCCTGACGTTGGCCATGAGTTCACTGGGGTTAGCTCAACATCATGTATAGGACCCCGCCCGATGCTAGACGGTGGCGTCACACATGTTTTCTCCCTACGTGGGTTCAACCGGTCGCGCCTATAGCCCTTAGAATCGATGACGTTTGCGGATACCTCCTGCAGAAGCGTATCCGGGCAACCCGTGCCTCTACAAACGCCCTTCGTAGCTACGGAATCATCAATGTCATCATCATAATATCATAAGAGCACAACGTCCCGCAGGTAAGAATCATATTATCGCATAACTAGTGGGCATCCAACCCACATAGTTTATCAAAAATATTTCAAATCCGTGTGCCAATACATTCATCAAATCATTTCAAATCCAAACCAATGTAACGGTAGAATAGAAAACATATCTAGTTCTCAAATAATGGCACAATATCATTTTATTTCAAATATGGATGCATAGTCATCAAAAATATAAATTTACGATACTCCAAATGTCACAAAACAAGTTTTGAAATTTAATATCACACGTCGAGTCAATGCATATCGAAAGCATGTTTTATTGGAAATATGGCAGAAACAAGTTTTGCTATTTCATACAAAATATTAGAGTTCCACTCACATTTCTATGGAGGGTAGTCACTCCCTATTTTCAAAATAATCCAACCTGACTTCTCGAATCTGCAAAAAGATCAAGTTAATCAAATCATCCCAATTTAATATCAAATAAAGATCTAATAAGAGATTTTCGATTTTTTTCTTCCTAATTTAATAAAATTTTAATTTACCCAATCTCTTTTCTGGATTCCCGTTTCATCAATTTCGAATTATTTGGCTCACCAATGATCAAATTTCCACTATTTCTCATTTTTTTCTAATTTTTTTTTTATAATTTTACACATTTATGAAAATATATAAAATTTTTGATTTTTTTATTCAACATAAATTTGACAAAATCAATCCAAATGTTTAAGTGATTACAGTTCTCTCACCTAGAGTTCCTCGGATCTCAGATCTAGCTTCCGTTTGCTCATCAGATTGGTCTAAAATGTGTAAAATTTCTAAATTTTGAACGATATTAGTAACTAACTCAAATTTTCTAACACCAAATCGTAAAACTTCAACCAAATCGTAGTCATTACTTGCAATGAAAATGCAGGTGAGCTCTCGAAGGAGAAAGTCGGTCGTGGGCTCGTGGGCTGGCGGGCTGGCCCGCTGGTGGGCTTGCGGGCTCAGGCGCTTACGGGCTAGGGCTCGCGCTCGCGAGCTGGAGTACTCGTGGGCTGGAGCGCACGCTCGCGGGAGGTCTATAGTCGCACGCTCAAGGGCTAAGGCACGCGCTCGCGAGCTGAGGCGCGCGCTTGCGAGAGGATCGTGTGCTGTGAGGCACGCGCGCTCGCGCAGGGGTCACGCGCTGTGGCGTACTGTGCTCGCATAGAGAGGATCTACTGTACGGCGGCGCTTGCGGCGAAGAGAGTGAGGCCACGGTGGATTTCGCGCGAAGCCGAGGAAAGAGAGAGTGAGAGAGAGAAAGTGCGCGAAGGAGAGAGAAAGAACAGAGGGAGAAAGGGAGAGTGAAAGAGTGGTGGCGATGGCAGAAGCAGCAGCGGTGGCGGCGGCGGTGGCGGCAATCGAGCGCGGCTGCGGGAGAGGAAGAGACGAAGATGAGAGGGAGACGAAGAGTCGGAGAGAGAGAGACAAAGAGAGAGAGAGAAAGAGATTAGGGCTTTAGCTCTAATCTGATTTGGGGAGAAGGGAGTGCCGTGTTTCGGCCGAAACGCAACACTTCTTTCTCTCCCTCTCTCTCCCCCTTTTTTTTAGGCATATATATACATTCATATATATATTTTCGCACCCACATTTTCGCTAGCTTGCAAATTTCATAAAAATAATGGGTTCGCTACGATTTATGAACACGACAATTTAATTTATACCAAAAATTCAATTTAAAGATTCCAAAATTAAAAATCAATATAAATAAAAATTTTTCCTCTATGAATATAAATATTTCAAAATCAATACACTTGTTCGGGTATTGAGTATCGGTGTTATAAATTGTACATAGTGATAAATACTGACCAACAAGAGTAAGAAGTAGTTGACTGACCAAAAGGGTTAAATTCATCTGTGTATAACCCTAAGCGCACATTTCGAGATTCAGAGGCGAAGGATGGATGAGTAGAATCAAAATACTCCCATGCTTCACTATAGGCTCGGTGTCTAACAACTTCATTGTCACTATGTTGATTTCTAGCATGTCATGTCATGTGCTCTGATGTAACTCTTGATATGTAAAGCCTTTGAAATCTTGGTGTTAGAGGCAAGTATTGTAACACGTTATATGGTACTTTCTTTCTTCTTCCACTACCAACATTTCTTATTTTATATCGAGATTGACCATATACCATATAGTTGGTCTTATCACTATTTTCTTGATAATATAACATGCAACAATTTTCATAAATATCAATTTTCTCATACCTAAGTTCAAGTTTTTTCAATAGTTTCTTTGCTCTGTAGAAATTGGTTGTCAACTTTGAATCATTGGATAACATGGTTTGTATAATCTCATTCATACGATCATAACATGCCGCACTCATGTTGAACTCTAACTTGCAATTTAACATTTGTTAAACTGTTGATAATGTTGTCTGCATTTTACACCCATCCCATAATAGTTTTTTAACATTTTTAAACAACTCATAAAACAATGCTGCTTGTGGATTAGGTGGCTCAGTATTGTCAACATTATGTGATCATAATTGCAATTCCAATTAAATTAAGGGTCTAAGGTATCTTCAACCATGGATCTATATAGAGTCTCAACATCCTCTCTACGTTTAGATGATTCTTCTTTAAATGATTCTGTATTTCTGACTTCTCCATGACGAACTCATATGGTGTAGCCATTAACAAACTCTTTTGAGAATAGTGCATTGCAACATCATCTCGACTACAAAATTTATGATTCTAACAGTTATGGCAAGGACATCTAATCTTGAATCCATCCATAAACTTTTGTTGAGAATATACAAAATTCAAAAACTTATTAATACCCTCAACAAATTCATCTGTCAAATATCTATTAGCTAAATAACGATACATCTATCAATAGACCACATTTCCAAGTACCAACTGTATAAGAAATAATAAATATAATATATTAAAAAATGAATATAATTTTAATATTACAAAATTGAAAATTATTGAGATTAGGTATTAATAGTTTTTGACAAATTGGAATGAAAATATAAGTCCAAAGGGAAAAGAAGTTATAACAAAGATAAATATTTTCTAGTTATTATAATTGTGCCAGGGACTCACGTCAACAAATAATAGTAGCTAGAAAAATATTCAAGATCAGATAAATTTAGTTAACTTCCTAATCTTCCATTTGTTCCCTAGCTTCACACGACCCCCACACACAGTGAGAGACATTGAGAGAGAAAGAGACGGAGGGAGGGAGAGCTATATATACTAGAAGACTAAAGTATACACAAGAGATGAATATTTTTAGTAATTAACTAGACTCCAAAATGAAATTACTTGCAAGGCCCACTGTCTCAGATAGTAATATGAAATCCTTGTATCCTGCTATGAAATGGACAGGCTGCACCACCTTCACCCAATGACCAGCCACAATGCCTTCATATTTAAAAGAATTACCAAGTAAAGATTGAATAGTTTAAAATTTTTCATAAAAAATAATATTAAGAAGCAAAGAAGAAAATCATAATTTGTCTGCCTAATTTTAATACTTAGCAAATCTCATAAAAATAAATAATCTGTTTAAATTAACAAATATCCATTTGCAAAAATGACAGATAAGACAAAACCCTTCAATATTTCACCTCATAACAAAAAAAAAAAAAAAACAAATTGTATATCATAACACCACATTAACTTTGAACTTTATAACCCACATAGAGAAAACCTAATCTAAAGTCCATGACATAATAATAGTACCATAATAATTTTCAAACCTAGGCTGCTAGTTTATGGTATTTGGAAATTTAGGTCATAAGGAATAGTTGGTCAGTATCCATAAAACCTAACAATGACATTGAGCGAAAGGTGTGTTACAAGCCATATATGTCATCACACAACAAGACTTTACTAACAGATTTTCAATAAACTGAAGCCTCCACCAAATCTCATTGCTTAGATTCAATTTTACTTTAAGATGTTCCATGCCGATATACAATTGAAGGACAAAAGAAGTTTTGATTTTGTGACCAAAAACAAACGATTGGTTATTTCTTTTTTGTGGACAAATATGATACAAATCCGTCACTATGTGAGATTAAAATACTAGGAATTAAAAACTCAATTATGGCCAACTTGCCAAGGTGGGAAAATTTGAACAATTTTAAATCCAAACTTTTATTGGCAAGAAGGCTACAAAAGGACCCATTCTAGAAAGAAAGAACCCAAAATGATTCTCATGGGATCATGCCATACACATAATGGACAAAATGGAAATGTAGATTGGGAGACAAAGGAAAGAAAAGAGCCACTACCCATTATAAGAATCATAAACAACATTTCCTCTCTTCTCAGAGTTGTGTCGATGTAGATATTGTGACAGAGAACAAAATCTCAACTTGACATTAAATATATGGGTGGATAAAAACTATTTGGTTCACCAAGCATAACCCCCCAAAAACTAATATATGGGTGTAAGCTTTTCTATTAAATATATGGTTGGATACAAACTCTCAGCTTGTGTTATTTGTCATGTTCAAAGTTTGGTATATGTCTCAGATAGTAATATAAAATAGAGCTTGCAGATACCCAATAAATCTTTAGGGACTTAAATAGCATAATCATGGCTGTACTGTCTTCGGACAAAGATGCATATGAAGGCCAATCTTCAACTGACATAAGAAAGAATGACCTACCTGTATATGTAGTATTTTACTTTTTGGAATTCGAGGATGAGAACAGGTAACAAGATTAAAGTTCATCCTTTCTTTTATCAGTTCTATTATGCAGGACAACAATCAACAAATAAAGTAAACAAGATTTAATTTCATCATTTCTTTCATCAATTATATTATGCAAGACAACAACCAAAAACTATAGTGGTTAAACATACTTTTCAATTATATTCTTCTCTGACCTCTCTACTCAACTTTCGATAGTTGAAGAACTAGTCTATAATGTTTTCAGATTATATGTACTTGGAAGATGGTAGATAAGTGCTGCCAACGGTTGATCTTGAGAAGGATTCAAGGAAGAAATGACAGACAACGATCTCTCATCAATAGTTTTAGAAAGGTCTGATTGGGATTTACCATTGCAAAGTCTTATGTTGTGCCGAGGGAAAGATTTAGGCAATGACTTCTCACTTGAATGTAGTTTACTACCTGCCCTCTAATTAAATCAAGAATAAGGAGAGGAAACCCTAAAACATCAACTATACCAGAAATAATATGGGAAACTGAGAGGAAACCCTAATGTAAGAAAAAGAGATAGAGATGAATCTCAACTGAGAGACAAACCCTAATCTACAGAGAAGATAAGTCCTTGCTGCAGTTGCTAATGGTCTTCATCGATTTCCCCTTTCACGATAAGCGCCGACGACCCTATACCACCAAGAACAAAAGACTGAGGAAAGGGAGAGAGAGAGAGAGGCAAGAGAAGGGAGAGAGCAAATTTGCAGAATCAATTTCTTCTTCCCTTTCACAACACCGACGGATAAGCGAAGAAAAAATTCCGTCACTAATATTCGTTGATAATCTCTCGTTAATTAACAATCTATAGTTCAGTTCTGACGGATTAGCGACGAAATAATAATACCTCTCAACTGCCATCTCTAATTCATCACTAATCTGTTGGTAATTTTTTTTTTTATTTTTTTTGCTATCACATCTGATGTTAATCCGTTATAAAAACATTACTATTTACATCGAATTTTTTTCATAGCTGATGCATCGTATTTCGGTAGTATAAGACAATTATATTATAAACCCACAAATACCTTTCTGTCGATTTCCTAACAAATTCTCATTTTTTCTCCCAAAAAAAAGTTAATTTCAATAGCATTTTATTGTGTTTTGGAAACAAAAATTGAAATTACAACTAAAATTTTCAACTTTTTTAGAATTTAATTAATTTTCAGCATAGTTTTAATGAGATCACAAAGTTGAAATCTACATACTCCTAGCTCATACTCTCAAAAACATAGGGAATCCAGAAAAATGTAAAATTTTCTATTTGAAATTTGGTGGGTGCACCGGGCCCTTGCAATAATGCAACAGAAAGGCGACGCATGAGAACCCCAGCAGAAAGCTACTATGGATGGGCCCTCCCCGTGAAAAGATTAATTTAATATCATGTGGGTCGATAACCCACGTATCAGATATTAAACTGATAAGAACAGATATTACACTTGATCTTATCCAAAAGGCCGAAAAATGTATGCTTTTATCGGTGATAGGATCTCGCTTTTATATTTAAGTAAGCATCAAGATTTTCCTCAATTCCGTCGATGTGGGATAGAGGATTCTCCCTTGGTCTCTCTACCTATTATCTTTTGCCATTCCATTATTCTTTCGAGCAGAAGTGTTGCCCCTTATAAAATCTAGTTTTGGCAAACACAAAGGTCAGAGGCAAAACTTTAAATTCTATAATTGATACAAAAGTTGGACGCCGTTATTAGCAAGCAAAACAACCAAGGAAAGCAATACGAGGATATCAAGTTTGTTTTTTGCATCGTGTCAGAAACACGTATCAACTTTCAAAATTCAAATAATTCTTTGTTGAAATATTAACTCAGGTATTTTATGAAAGAAAATATTGCAATAGCTATTATACTAGTTTATAACACCACGCATGTTGTGTTTAAAACTTATCAGACATTAAATTATATTCATTTTAAATGCATTCTACTTTAAAATATTTTCTGATTCGACTCTAAGAGTACAAAACGGGTTTCAATCGAATTCTATTCATTGAACCTATCAAATCATGTTCGAGTCTAATTCAGAAGTTGTGACATAGTAATATATTTATAGGAAAATTATATTTGAAACCCAAAAATACATTTCGTTCGATTTCCTAAACAATTTTCATTTCTGCTCAAATAAAACTTAATTTCAATAGCATCTTGTAATGTATACGCAACAAAAATTTAAATTGTAACTAAACTTTTCAACTTATATAGAATTTGTTTGATTCTCAATATAGTTTTAATGGGATCGCAAAGTTATAATCTACATACTCCCAACTCGTGCTGCTAAAAATTTAGAGAAATCACGAACAAAATAAGATTTTTATTTGACATTTTAAACTAGATAATATTAGGCCATAATAAATGTTTAGCAAAGGAAAAATTGTTATGGCTATTTGGTTGCTTTTTTATGAAATTATTAAGCGGTTAAATATGGGAATAATATCTTGAACAGGTGCAAATAAAAGATTTTCTTGTATTTGTAAATTGTTTCAGTTGAAATGTTCTAGACTCCATGTTGTATTTAGAACTAATTAAACTATAAGATATATTCATTTTAAATGTATTCCATTTAGTACAAAACAGGTTTCAAATAAATTCTATTGCTCGAACCAATCAAATCATGTTCGAACCTAATTTGCAAGTAATGACTTAGTAAAATATTTGTAGGAAAATCATATTATAACCCCGCAAATACCTTTCGGTCGATTTCCTAACAAATTCTCATTTTTGCTCCCAAAAAAAGTTTAATTTCAATAGCATTTAATTATGTCTTGGAAACAGAAATTGAAATTACAACTGAAATCTTCAACTTTTATAGAATTTAATTAATTTTCAGCGTAGTTTTAATTCGATCACAAAGTTGAAATCTACGTGCTCCCGGCTCATGCTCCCAAAAACATAAGGAAGTCCAAAATAAAGAAAAATTTTGTATTTGAGATTTGGTGGGTGCGCCGGGCCCTAGCAATAGTGCAGCACAAGGGCGACGCATGAGAACCCTAGCAGCAAGCTACTATGGATGGGCCCTCCCCGTGAAAAGATTAATTTAATATCATGTGGGCCGATGACCCACGTATCAGATATTAAACTGATAAGAACAGATACTACACTTGATCTTAGCCAAAAGGCCGAGAAAGGTATGCTTTTATCGGAGACAGGTTCTCGCTTCTATATTTAAGTATGCACCAAGCTATTCCTCAATTCAGTCGATGTGGGATAGAGGATTCTCCCTTCGTCTCCCTGCCTATTATTTTTTGCCATTCCATTATTCTTTCGAGCAGAAGTGTTGTCCCTAATGAAATCTAGTTTTGGCAAACACAAAGGTCAGAGGCAAAACCTTAAATTCTATAATTGTTACAAAAATTGGATGCCGTTATTAGCAAGCGAAACCACCAAAGAAAGTAATACGAGAATATCAAGTTTATTATTATTATTATTATTTTTTTTTGCATCGTGTGAGAAACACATATTAACTTTCAAAATTCAAATAGCTCTTTGTTGAAATATTAAACCGGGTATTTTACGAAAGTAAATATTGCAATAGCTATTATGCTAGTCTGTTATGAAATTATTGCTAGATAATATATGGAAATAATATGTCAAGCCGATGCGAATAAAAAGATTTTCTTGTATGTGTAATTTCTTTCAATTGAAACAATATAGACACCACGCATGTTGTGTTTAGAACTTATCAGACATTACGTTATATTCATTTTAAAAGTATTCCACTTTAAAATATTTTCTGATTCGACTCTAAGAGTACAAAACGGGTTTCAATCGAATTCTATTCATTGAACCTATCAAATCATGTTCGAGTCTAATTCAGAAGTTGTGACATAGTAATATATTTATAGGAAAATTATATTTGAAACCCAAAAATACATTTCGTTCGATTTCCTAAACAATTTTCATTTCTGCTCAAATAAAACTTAATTTCAATAGCATCTTGTAATGTATACGCAACAAAAATTTAAATTGTAACTAAACTTTTCAACTTATATAGAATTTGTTTGATTCTCAATATAGTTTTAATGGGATCGCAAAGTTATAATCTACATACTCCCAACTCGTGCTGCTAAAAATTTAGAGAAATCACGAACAAAATAAGATTTTTATTTGACATTTTAAACTAGATAATATTAGGCCATAATAAATGTTTAGCAAAGGAAAAATTGTTATGGCTATTTGGTTGCTTTTTTATGAAATTATTAAGCGGTTAAATATGGGAATAATATCTTGAACAGGTGCAAATAAAAGATTTTCTTGTATTTGTAAATTGTTTCAGTTGAAATGTTCTAGACTCCATGTTGTATTTAGAACTAATTAAACTATAAGATATATTCATTTTAAATGTATTCCATTTAGTACAAAACAGGTTTCAAATAAATTCTATTGCTCGAACCAATCAAATCATGTTCGAACCTAATTTGCAAGTAATGACTTAGTAAAATATTTGTAGGAAAATCATATTATAACCCCGCAAATACCTTTCGGTCGATTTCCTAACAAATTCTCATTTTTGCTCCCAAAAAAAGTTTAATTTCAATAGCATTTAATTATGTCTTGGAAACAGAAATTGAAATTACAACTGAAATCTTCAACTTTTATAGAATTTAATTAATTTTCAGCGTAGTTTTAATTCGATCACAAAGTTGAAATCTACGTGCTCCCGGCTCATGCTCCCAAAAACATAAGGAAGTCCAAAATAAAGAAAAATTTTGTATTTGAGATTTGGTGGGTGCGCCGGGCCCTAGCAATAGTGCAGCACAAGGGCGACGCATGAGAACCCTAGCAGCAAGCTACTATGGATGGGCCCTCCCCGTGAAAAGATTAATTTAATATCATGTGGGCCGATGACCCACGTATCAGATATTAAACTGATAAGAACAGATACTACACTTGATCTTAGCCAAAAGGCCGAGAAAGGTATGCTTTTATCGGAGACAGGTTCTCGCTTCTATATTTAAGTATGCACCAAGCTATTCCTCAATTCAGTCGATGTGGGATAGAGGATTCTCCCTTCGTCTCCCTGCCTATTATTTTTTGCCATTCCATTATTCTTTCGAGCAGAAGTGTTGTCCCTAATGAAATCTAGTTTTGGCAAACACAAAGGTCAGAGGCAAAACCTTAAATTCTATAATTGTTACAAAAATTGGATGCCGTTATTAGCAAGCGAAACCACCAAAGAAAGTAATACGAGAATATCAAGTTTATTATTATTATTATTATTTTTTTTTGCATCGTGTGAGAAACACATATTAACTTTCAAAATTCAAATAGCTCTTTGTTGAAATATTAAACCGGGTATTTTACGAAAGTAAATATTGCAATAGCTATTATGCTAGTCTGTTATGAAATTATTGCTAGATAATATATGGAAATAATATGTCAGGCCGATGCGAATAAAAAGATTTTCTTGTATGTGTAATTTCTTTCAATTGAAACAATATAGACACCACGCATGTTGTGTTTAGAACTTATCAGACATTACGTTATATTCATTTTAAAAGTATTCCACTTTAAAATATTTTCTGATTCGACTCTAAGAGTACAAAACGGGTTTCAATCGAATTCTATTCATTGAACCTATCAAATCATGTTCGAGTCTAATTCAGAAGTTGTGACATAGTAATATATTTATAGGAAAATTATATTTGAAACCCAAAAATACATTTCGTTCGATTTCCTAAACAATTTTCATTTCTGCTCAAATAAAACTTAATTTCAATAGCATCTTGTAATGTATACGCAACAAAAATTTAAATTGTAACTAAACTTTTCAACTTATATAGAATTTGTTTGATTCTCAATATAGTTTTAATGGGATCGCAAAGTTATAATCTACATACTCCCAACTCGTGCTGCTAAAAATTTAGAGAAATCACGAACAAAATAAGATTTTTATTTGACATTTTAAACTAGATAATATTAGGCCATAATAAATGTTTAGCAAAGGAAAAATTGTTATGGCTATTTGGTTGCTTTTTTATGAAATTATTAAGCGGTTAAATATGGGAATAATATCTTGAACAGGTGCAAATAAAAGATTTTCTTGTATTTGTAAATTGTTTCAGTTGAAATGTTCTAGACTCCATGTTGTATTTAGAACTAATTAAACTATAAGATATATTCATTTTAAATGTATTCCATTTAGTACAAAACAGGTTTCAAATAAATTCTATTGCTCGAACCAATCAAATCATGTTCGAACCTAATTTGCAAGTAATGACTTAGTAAAATATTTGTAGGAAAATCATATTATAACCCCGCAAATACCTTTCGGTCGATTTCCTAACAAATTCTCATTTTTGCTCCCAAAAAAAGTTTAATTTCAATAGCATTTAATTATGTCTTGGAAACAGAAATTGAAATTACAACTGAAATCTTCAACTTTTATAGAATTTAATTAATTTTCAGCGTAGTTTTAATTCGATCACAAAGTTGAAATCTACGTGCTCCCGGCTCATGCTCCCAAAAACATAAGGAAGTCCAAAATAAAGAAAAATTTTGTATTTGAGATTTGGTGGGTGCGCCGGGCCCTAGCAATAGTGCAGCACAAGGGCGACGCATGAGAACCCTAGCAGCAAGCTACTATGGATGGGCCCTCCCCGTGAAAAGATTAATTTAATATCATGTGGGCCGATGACCCACGTATCAGATATTAAACTGATAAGAACAGATACTACACTTGATCTTAGCCAAAAGGCCGAGAAAGGTATGCTTTTATCGGAGACAGGTTCTCGCTTCTATATTTAAGTATGCACCAAGCTATTCCTCAATTCAGTCGATGTGGGATAGAGGATTCTCCCTTCGTCTCCCTGCCTATTATTTTTTGCCATTCCATTATTCTTTCGAGCAGAAGTGTTGTCCCTAATGAAATCTAGTTTTGGCAAACACAAAGGTCAGAGGCAAAACCTTAAATTCTATAATTGTTACAAAAATTGGATGCCGTTATTAGCAAGCGAAACCACCAAAGAAAGTAATACGAGAATATCAAGTTTATTATTATTATTATTATTTTTTTTTGCATCGTGTGAGAAACACATATTAACTTTCAAAATTCAAATAGCTCTTTGTTGAAATATTAAACCGGGTATTTTACGAAAGTAAATATTGCAATAGCTATTATGCTAGTCTGTTATGAAATTATTGCTAGATAATATATGGAAATAATATGTCAAGCCGATGCGAATAAAAAGATTTTCTTGTATGTGTAATTTCTTTCAATTGAAACAATATAGACACCACGCATGTTGTGTTTAGAACTTATCAGACATTACGTTATATTCATTTTAAAAGTATTCCACTTTAAAATATTTTCTGATTCGACTCTAAGAGTACAAAACGGGTTTCAATCGAATTCTATTCATTGAACCTATCAAATCATGTTCGAGTCTAATTCAGAAGTTGTGACATAGTAATATATTTATAGGAAAATTATATTTGAAACCCAAAAATACATTTCGTTCGATTTCCTAAACAATTTTCATTTCTGCTCAAATAAAACTTAATTTCAATAGCATCTTGTAATGTATACGCAACAAAAATTTAAATTGTAACTAAACTTTTCAACTTATATAGAATTTGTTTGATTCTCAATATAGTTTTAATGGGATCGCAAAGTTATAATCTACATACTCCCAACTCGTGCTGCTAAAAATTTAGAGAAATCACGAACAAAATAAGATTTTTATTTGACATTTTAAACTAGATAATATTAGGCCATAATAAATGTTTAGCAAAGGAAAAATTGTTATGGCTATTTGGTTGCTTTTTTATGAAATTATTAAGCGGTTAAATATGGGAATAATATCTTGAACAGGTGCAAATAAAAGATTTTCTTGTATTTGTAAATTGTTTCAGTTGAAATGTTCTAGACTCCATGTTGTATTTAGAACTAATTAAACTATAAGATATATTCATTTTAAATGTATTCCATTTAGTACAAAACAGGTTTCAAATAAATTCTATTGCTCGAACCAATCAAATCATGTTCGAACCTAATTTGCAAGTAATGACTTAGTAAAATATTTGTAGGAAAATCATATTATAACCCCGCAAATACCTTTCGGTCGATTTCCTAACAAATTCTCATTTTTGCTCCCAAAAAAAGTTTAATTTCAATAGCATTTAATTATGTCTTGGAAACAGAAATTGAAATTACAACTGAAATCTTCAACTTTTATAGAATTTAATTAATTTTCAGCGTAGTTTTAATTCGATCACAAAGTTGAAATCTACGTGCTCCCGGCTCATGCTCCCAAAAACATAAGGAAGTCCAAAATAAAGAAAAATTTTGTATTTGAGATTTGGTGGGTGCGCCGGGCCCTAGCAATAGTGCAGCACAAGGGCGACGCATGAGAACCCTAGCAGCAAGCTACTATGGATGGGCCCTCCCCGTGAAAAGATTAATTTAATATCATGTGGGCCGATGACCCACGTATCAGATATTAAACTGATAAGAACAGATACTACACTTGATCTTAGCCAAAAGGCCGAGAAAGGTATGCTTTTATCGGAGACAGGTTCTCGCTTCTATATTTAAGTATGCACCAAGCTATTCCTCAATTCAGTCGATGTGGGATAGAGGATTCTCCCTTCGTCTCCCTGCCTATTATTTTTTGCCATTCCATTATTCTTTCGAGCAGAAGTGTTGTCCCTAATGAAATCTAGTTTTGGCAAACACAAAGGTCAGAGGCAAAACCTTAAATTCTATAATTGTTACAAAAATTGGATGCCGTTATTAGCAAGCGAAACCACCAAAGAAAGTAATACGAGAATATCAAGTTTATTATTATTATTATTATTTTTTTTTGCATCGTGTGAGAAACACATATTAACTTTCAAAATTCAAATAGCTCTTTGTTGAAATATTAAACCGGGTATTTTACGAAAGTAAATATTGCAATAGCTATTATGCTAGTCTGTTATGAAATTATTGCTAGATAATATATGGAAATAATATGTCAGGCCGATGCGAATAAAAAGATTTTCTTGTATGTGTAATTTCTTTCAATTGAAACAATATAGACACCACGCATGTTGTGTTTAGAACTTATCAGACATTACGTTATATTCATTTTAAAAGTATTCCACTTTAAAATATTTTCTGATTCGACTCTAAGAGTACAAAACGGGTTTCAATCGAATTCTATTCATTGAACCTATCAAATCATGTTCGAGTCTAATTCAGAAGTTGTGACATAGTAATATATTTATAGGAAAATTATATTTGAAACCCAAAAATACATTTCGTTCGATTTCCTAAACAATTTTCATTTCTGCTCAAATAAAACTTAATTTCAATAGCATCTTGTAATGTATACGCAACAAAAATTTAAATTGTAACTAAACTTTTCAACTTATATAGAATTTGTTTGATTCTCAATATAGTTTTAATGGGATCGCAAAGTTATAATCTACATACTCCCAACTCGTGCTGCTAAAAATTTAGAGAAATCACGAACAAAATAAGATTTTTATTTGACATTTTAAACTAGATAATATTAGGCCATAATAAATGTTTAGCAAAGGAAAAATTGTTATGGCTATTTGGTTGCTTTTTTATGAAATTATTAAGCGGTTAAATATGGGAATAATATCTTGAACAGGTGCAAATAAAAGATTTTCTTGTATTTGTAAATTGTTTCAGTTGAAATGTTCTAGACTCCATGTTGTATTTAGAACTAATTAAACTATAAGATATATTCATTTTAAATGTATTCCATTTAGTACAAAACAGGTTTCAAATAAATTCTATTGCTCGAACCAATCAAATCATGTTCGAACCTAATTTGCAAGTAATGACTTAGTAAAATATTTGTAGGAAAATCATATTATAACCCCGCAAATACCTTTCGGTCGATTTCCTAACAAATTCTCATTTTTGCTCCCAAAAAAAGTTTAATTTCAATAGCATTTAATTATGTCTTGGAAACAGAAATTGAAATTACAACTGAAATCTTCAACTTTTATAGAATTTAATTAATTTTCAGCGTAGTTTTAATTCGATCACAAAGTTGAAATCTACGTGCTCCCGGCTCATGCTCCCAAAAACATAAGGAAGTCCAAAATAAAGAAAAATTTTGTATTTGAGATTTGGTGGGTGCGCCGGGCCCTAGCAATAGTGCAGCACAAGGGCGACGCATGAGAACCCTAGCAGCAAGCTACTATGGATGGGCCCTCCCCGTGAAAAGATTAATTTAATATCATGTGGGCCGATGACCCACGTATCAGATATTAAACTGATAAGAACAGATACTACACTTGATCTTAGCCAAAAGGCCGAGAAAGGTATGCTTTTATCGGAGACAGGTTCTCGCTTCTATATTTAAGTATGCACCAAGCTATTCCTCAATTCAGTCGATGTGGGATAGAGGATTCTCCCTTCGTCTCCCTGCCTATTATTTTTTGCCATTCCATTATTCTTTCGGGCAGAAGTGTTGTCCCTAATGAAATCTAGTTTTGGCAAACACAAAGGTCAGAGGCAAAACCTTAAATTCTATAATTGTTACAAAAATTGGATGCCGTTATTAGCAAGCGAAACCACCAAAGAAAGTAATACGAGAATATCAAGTTTATTATTATTATTATTTTTTTTTTTTTGCATCGTGTGAGAAACACATATTAACTTTCAAAATTCAAATAGCTCTTTGTTGAAATATTAAACCGGGTATTTTACGAAAGTAAATATTGCAATAGCTATTATGCTAGTCTGTTATGAAATTATTGCTAGATAATATATGGAAATAATATGTCAGGCCGATGCGAATAAAAAGATTTTCTTGTATGTGTAATTTCTTTCAATTGAAACAATATAGACACCACGCATGTTGTGTTTAGAACTTATCAGACATTACGTTATATTCATTTTAAAAGTATTCCACTTTAAAATATTTTCTGATTCGACTCTAAGAGTACAAAACGGGTTTCAATCGAATTCTATTCATTGAACCTATCAAATCATGTTCGAGTCTAATTCAGAAGTTGTGACATAGTAATATATTTATAGGAAAATTATATTTGAAACCCAAAAATACATTTCGTTCGATTTCCTAAACAATTTTCATTTCTGCTCAAATAAAACTTAATTTCAATAGCATCTTGTAATGTATACGCAACAAAAATTTAAATTGTAACTAAACTTTTCAACTTATATAGAATTTGTTTGATTCTCAATATAGTTTTAATGGGATCGCAAAGTTATAATCTACATACTCCCAACTCGTGCTGCTAAAAATTTAGAGAAATCACGAACAAAATAAGATTTTTATTTGACATTTTAAACTAGATAATATTAGGCCATAATAAATGTTTAGCAAAGGAAAAATTGTTATGGCTATTTGGTTGCTTTTTTATGAAATTATTAAGCGGTTAAATATGGGAATAATATCTTGAACAGGTGCAAATAAAAGATTTTCTTGTATTTGTAAATTGTTTCAGTTGAAATGTTCTAGACTCCATGTTGTATTTAGAACTAATTAAACTATAAGATATATTCATTTTAAATGTATTCCATTTAGTACAAAACAGGTTTCAAATAAATTCTATTGCTCGAACCAATCAAATCATGTTCGAACCTAATTTGCAAGTAATGACTTAGTAAAATATTTGTAGGAAAATCATATTATAACCCCGCAAATACCTTTCGGTCGATTTCCTAACAAATTCTCATTTTTGCTCCCAAAAAAAGTTTAATTTCAATAGCATTTAATTATGTCTTGGAAACAGAAATTGAAATTACAACTGAAATCTTCAACTTTTATAGAATTTAATTAATTTTCAGCGTAGTTTTAATTCGATCACAAAGTTGAAATCTACGTGCTCCCGGCTCATGCTCCCAAAAACATAAGGAAGTCCAAAATAAAGAAAAATTTTGTATTTGAGATTTGGTGGGTGCGCCGGGCCCTAGCAATAGTGCAGCACAAGGGCGACGCATGAGAACCCTAGCAGCAAGCTACTATGGATGGGCCCTCCCCGTGAAAAGATTAATTTAATATCATGTGGGCCGATGACCCACGTATCAGATATTAAACTGATAAGAACAGATACTACACTTGATCTTAGCCAAAAGGCCGAGAAAGGTATGCTTTTATCGGAGACAGGTTCTCGCTTCTATATTTAAGTATGCACCAAGCTATTCCTCAATTCAGTCGATGTGGGATAGAGGATTCTCCCTTCGTCTCCCTGCCTATTATTTTTTGCCATTCCATTATTCTTTCGGGCAGAAGTGTTGTCCCTAATGAAATCTAGTTTTGGCAAACACAAAGGTCAGAGGCAAAACCTTAAATTCTATAATTGTTACAAAAATTGGATGCCGTTATTAGCAAGCGAAACCACCAAAGAAAGTAATACGAGAATATCAAGTTTATTATTATTATTATTTTTTTTTTTTGCATCGTGTGAGAAACACATATTAACTTTCAAAATTCAAATAGCTCTTTGTTGAAATATTAAACCGGGTATTTTACGAAAGTAAATATTGCAATAGCTATTATGCTAGTCTGTTATGAAATTATTGCTAGATAATATATGGAAATAATATGTCAGGCCGATGCGAATAAAAAGATTTTCTTGTATGTGTAATTTCTTTCAATTGAAACAATATAGACACCACGCATGTTGTGTTTAGAACTTATCAGACATTACGTTATATTCATTTTAAAAGTATTCCACTTTAAAATATTTTCTGATTCGACTCTAAGAGTACAAAACGGGTTTCAATCGAATTCTATTCATTGAACCTATCAAATCATGTTCGAGTCTAATTCAGAAGTTGTGACATAGTAATATATTTATAGGAAAATTATATTTGAAACCCAAAAATACATTTCGTTCGATTTCCTAAACAATTTTCATTTCTGCTCAAATAAAACTTAATTTCAATAGCATCTTGTAATGTATACGCAACAAAAATTTAAATTGTAACTAAACTTTTCAACTTATATAGAATTTGTTTGATTCTCAATATAGTTTTAATGGGATCGCAAAGTTATAATCTACATACTCCCAACTCGTGCTGCTAAAAATTTAGAGAAATCACGAACAAAATAAGATTTTTATTTGACATTTTAAACTAGATAATATTAGGCCATAATAAATGTTTAGCAAAGGAAAAATTGTTATGGCTATTTGGTTGCTTTTTTATGAAATTATTAAGCGGTTAAATATGGGAATAATATCTTGAACAGGTGCAAATAAAAGATTTTCTTGTATTTGTAAATTGTTTCAGTTGAAATGTTCTAGACTCCATGTTGTATTTAGAACTAATTAAACTATAAGATATATTCATTTTAAATGTATTCCATTTAGTACAAAACAGGTTTCAAATAAATTCTATTGCTCGAACCAATCAAATCATGTTCGAACCTAATTTGCAAGTAATGACTTAGTAAAATATTTGTAGGAAAATCATATTATAACCCCGCAAATACCTTTCGGTCGATTTCCTAACAAATTCTCATTTTTGCTCCCAAAAAAAGTTTAATTTCAATAGCATTTAATTATGTCTTGGAAACAGAAATTGAAATTACAACTGAAATCTTCAACTTTTATAGAATTTAATTAATTTTCAGCGTAGTTTTAATTCGATCACAAAGTTGAAATCTACGTGCTCCCGGCTCATGCTCCCAAAAACATAAGGAAGTCCAAAATAAAGAAAAATTTTGTATTTGAGATTTGGTGGGTGCGCCGGGCCCTAGCAATAGTGCAGCACAAGGGCGACGCATGAGAACCCTAGCAGCAAGCTACTATGGATGGGCCCTCCCCGTGAAAAGATTAATTTAATATCATGTGGGCCGATGACCCACGTATCAGATATTAAACTGATAAGAACAGATACTACACTTGATCTTAGCCAAAAGGCCGAGAAAGGTATGCTTTTATCGGAGACAGGTTCTCGCTTCTATATTTAAGTATGCACCAAGCTATTCCTCAATTCAGTCGATGTGGGATAGAGGATTCTCCCTTCGTCTCCCTGCCTATTATTTTTTGCCATTCCATTATTCTTTCGGGCAGAAGTGTTGTCCCTAATGAAATCTAGTTTTGGCAAACACAAAGGTCAGAGGCAAAACCTTAAATTCTATAATTGTTACAAAAATTGGATGCCGTTATTAGCAAGCGAAACCACCAAAGAAAGTAATACGAGAATATCAAGTTTATTATTATTATTATTTTTTTTTTTTGCATCGTGTGAGAAACACATATTAACTTTCAAAATTCAAATAGCTCTTTGTTGAAATATTAAACCGGGTATTTTACGAAAGTAAATATTGCAATAGCTATTATGCTAGTCTGTTATGAAATTATTGCTAGATAATATATGGAAATAATATGTCAGGCCGATGCGAATAAAAAGATTTTCTTGTATGTGTAATTTCTTTCAATTGAAACAATATAGACACCACGCATGTTGTGTTTAGAACTTATCAGACATTACGTTATATTCATTTTAAAAGTATTCCACTTTAAAATATTTTCTGATTCGACTCTAAGAGTACAAAACGGGTTTCAATCGAATTCTATTCATTGAACCTATCAAATCATGTTCGAGTCTAATTCAGAAGTTGTGACATAGTAATATATTTATAGGAAAATTATATTTGAAACCCAAAAATACATTTCGTTCGATTTCCTAAACAATTTTCATTTCTGCTCAAATAAAACTTAATTTCAATAGCATCTTGTAATGTATACGCAACAAAAATTTAAATTGTAACTAAACTTTTCAACTTATATAGAATTTGTTTGATTCTCAATATAGTTTTAATGGGATCGCAAAGTTATAATCTACATACTCCCAACTCGTGCTGCTAAAAATTTAGAGAAATCACGAACAAAATAAGATTTTTATTTGACATTTTAAACTAGATAATATTAGGCCATAATAAATGTTTAGCAAAGGAAAAATTGTTATGGCTATTTGGTTGCTTTTTTATGAAATTATTAAGCGGTTAAATATGGGAATAATATCTTGAACAGGTGCAAATAAAAGATTTTCTTGTATTTGTAAATTGTTTCAGTTGAAATGTTCTAGACTCCATGTTGTATTTAGAACTAATTAAACTATAAGATATATTCATTTTAAATGTATTCCATTTAGTACAAAACAGGTTTCAAATAAATTCTATTGCTCGAACCAATCAAATCATGTTCGAACCTAATTTGCAAGTAATGACTTAGTAAAATATTTGTAGGAAAATCATATTATAACCCCGCAAATACCTTTCGGTCGATTTCCTAACAAATTCTCATTTTTGCTCCCAAAAAAAGTTTAATTTCAATAGCATTTAATTATGTCTTGGAAACAGAAATTGAAATTACAACTGAAATCTTCAACTTTTATAGAATTTAATTAATTTTCAGCGTAGTTTTAATTCGATCACAAAGTTGAAATCTACGTGCTCCCGGCTCATGCTCCCAAAAACATAAGGAAGTCCAAAATAAAGAAAAATTTTGTATTTGAGATTTGGTGGGTGCGCCGGGCCCTAGCAATAGTGCAGCACAAGGGCGACGCATGAGAACCCTAGCAGCAAGCTACTATGGATGGGCCCTCCCCGTGAAAAGATTAATTTAATATCATGTGGGCCGATGACCCACGTATCAGATATTAAACTGATAAGAACAGATACTACACTTGATCTTAGCCAAAAGGCCGAGAAAGGTATGCTTTTATCGGAGACAGGTTCTCGCTTCTATATTTAAGTATGCACCAAGCTATTCCTCAATTCAGTCGATGTGGGATAGAGGATTCTCCCTTCGTCTCCCTGCCTATTATTTTTTGCCATTCCATTATTCTTTCGGGCAGAAGTGTTGTCCCTAATGAAATCTAGTTTTGGCAAACACAAAGGTCAGAGGCAAAACCTTAAATTCTATAATTGTTACAAAAATTGGATGCCGTTATTAGCAAGCGAAACCACCAAAGAAAGTAATACGAGAATATCAAGTTTATTATTATTATTATTTTTTTTTTTTTGCATCGTGTGAGAAACACATATTAACTTTCAAAATTCAAATAGCTCTTTGTTGAAATATTAAACCGGGTATTTTACGAAAGTAAATATTGCAATAGCTATTATGCTAGTCTGTTATGAAATTATTGCTAGATAATATATGGAAATAATATGTCAGGCCGATGCGAATAAAAAGATTTTCTTGTATGTGTAATTTCTTTCAATTGAAACAATATAGACACCACGCATGTTGTGTTTAGAACTTATCAGACATTACGTTATATTCATTTTAAAAGTATTCCACTTTAAAATATTTTCTGATTCGACTCTAAGAGTACAAAACGGGTTTCAATCGAATTCTATTCATTGAACCTATCAAATCATGTTCGAGTCTAATTCAGAAGTTGTGACATAGTAATATATTTATAGGAAAATTATATTTGAAACCCAAAAATACATTTCGTTCGATTTCCTAAACAATTTTCATTTCTGCTCAAATAAAACTTAATTTCAATAGCATCTTGTAATGTATACGCAACAAAAATTTAAATTGTAACTAAACTTTTCAACTTATATAGAATTTGTTTGATTCTCAATATAGTTTTAATGGGATCGCAAAGTTATAATCTACATACTCCCAACTCGTGCTGCTAAAAATTTAGAGAAATCACGAACAAAATAAGATTTTTATTTGACATTTTAAACTAGATAATATTAGGCCATAATAAATGTTTAGCAAAGGAAAAATTGTTATGGCTATTTGGTTGCTTTTTTATGAAATTATTAAGCGGTTAAATATGGGAATAATATCTTGAACAGGTGCAAATAAAAGATTTTCTTGTATTTGTAAATTGTTTCAGTTGAAATGTTCTAGACTCCATGTTGTATTTAGAACTAATTAAACTATAAGATATATTCATTTTAAATGTATTCCATTTAGTACAAAACAGGTTTCAAATAAATTCTATTGCTCGAACCAATCAAATCATGTTCGAACCTAATTTGCAAGTAATGACTTAGTAAAATATTTGTAGGAAAATCATATTATAACCCCGCAAATACCTTTCGGTCGATTTCCTAACAAATTCTCATTTTTGCTCCCAAAAAAAGTTTAATTTCAATAGCATTTAATTATGTCTTGGAAACAGAAATTGAAATTACAACTGAAATCTTCAACTTTTATAGAATTTAATTAATTTTCAGCGTAGTTTTAATTCGATCACAAAGTTGAAATCTACGTGCTCCCGGCTCATGCTCCCAAAAACATAAGGAAGTCCAAAATAAAGAAAAATTTTGTATTTGAGATTTGGTGGGTGCGCCGGGCCCTAGCAATAGTGCAGCACAAGGGTGACGCATGAGAACCCTAGCAGCAAGCTACTATGGATGGGCCCTCCCCGTGAAAAGATTAATTTAATATCATGTGGGCCGATGACCCACGTATCAGATATTAAACTGATAAGAACAGATACTACACTTGATCTTAGCCAAAAGGCCGAGAAAGGTATGCTTTTATCGGAGACAGGTTCTCGCTTCTATATTTAAGTATGCACCAAGCTATTCCTCAATTCAGTCGATGTGGGATAGAGGATTCTCCCTTCGTCTCCCTGCCTATTATTTTTTGCCATTCCATTATTCTTTCGGGCAGAAGTGTTGTCCCTAATGAAATCTAGTTTTGGCAAACACAAAGGTCAGAGGCAAAACCTTAAATTCTATAATTGTTACAAAAATTGGATGCCGTTATTAGCAAGCGAAACCACCAAAGAAAGTAATACGAGAATATCAAGTTTATTATTATTATTATTTTTTTTTTTTTGCATCGTGTGAGAAACACATATTAACTTTCAAAATTCAAATAGCTCTTTGTTGAAATATTAAACCGGGTATTTTACGAAAGTAAATATTGCAATAGCTATTATGCTAGTCTGTTATGAAATTATTGCTAGATAATATATGGAAATAATATGTCAGGCCGATGCGAATAAAAAGATTTTCTTGTATGTGTAATTTCTTTCAATTGAAACAATATAGACACCACGCATGTTGTGTTTAGAACTTATCAGACATTACGTTATATTCATTTTAAAAGTATTCCACTTTAAAATATTTTCTGATTCGACTCTAAGAGTACAAAACGGGTTTCAATCGAATTCTATTCATTGAACCTATCAAATCATGTTCGAGTCTAATTCAGAAGTTGTGACATAGTAATATATTTATAGGAAAATTATATTTGAAACCCAAAAATACATTTCGTTCGATTTCCTAAACAATTTTCATTTCTGCTCAAATAAAACTTAATTTCAATAGCATCTTGTAATGTATACGCAACAAAAATTTAAATTGTAACTAAACTTTTCAACTTATATAGAATTTGTTTGATTCTCAATATAGTTTTAATGGGATCGCAAAGTTATAATCTACATACTCCCAACTCGTGCTGCTAAAAATTTAGAGAAATCACGAACAAAATAAGATTTTTATTTGACATTTTAAACTAGATAATATTAGGCCATAATAAATGTTTAGCAAAGGAAAAATTGTTATGGCTATTTGGTTGCTTTTTTATGAAATTATTAAGCGGTTAAATATGGGAATAATATCTTGAACAGGTGCAAATAAAAGATTTTCTTGTATTTGTAAATTGTTTCAGTTGAAATGTTCTAGACTCCATGTTGTATTTAGAACTAATTAAACTATAAGATATATTCATTTTAAATGTATTCCATTTAGTACAAAACAGGTTTCAAATAAATTCTATTGCTCGAACCAATCAAATCATGTTCGAACCTAATTTGCAAGTAATGACTTAGTAAAATATTTGTAGGAAAATCATATTATAACCCCGCAAATACCTTTCGGTCGATTTCCTAACAAATTCTCATTTTTGCTCCCAAAAAAAGTTTAATTTCAATAGCATTTAATTATGTCTTGGAAACAGAAATTGAAATTACAACTGAAATCTTCAACTTTTATAGAATTTAATTAATTTTCAGCGTAGTTTTAATTCGATCACAAAGTTGAAATCTACGTGCTCCCGGCTCATGCTCCCAAAAACATAAGGAAGTCCAAAATAAAGAAAAATTTTGTATTTGAGATTTGGTGGGTGCGCCGGGCCCTAGCAATAGTGCAGCACAAGGGCGACGCATGAGAACCCTAGCAGCAAGCTACTATGGATGGGCCCTCCCCGTGAAAAGATTAATTTAATATCATGTGGGCCGATGACCCACGTATCAGATATTAAACTGATAAGAACAGATACTACACTTGATCTTAGCCAAAAGGCCGAGAAAGGTATGCTTTTATCGGAGACAGGTTCTCGCTTCTATATTTAAGTATGCACCAAGCTATTCCTCAATTCAGTCGATGTGGGATAGAGGATTCTCCCTTCGTCTCCCTGCCTATTATTTTTTGCCATTCCATTATTCTTTCGAGCAGAAGTGTTGTCCCTAATGAAATCTAGTTTTGGCAAACACAAAGGTCAGAGGCAAAACCTTAAATTCTATAATTGTTACAAAAATTGGATGCCGTTATTAGCAAGCGAAACCACCAAAGAAAGTAATACGAGAATATCAAGTTTATTATTATTATTATTTTTTTTTTTTTGCATCGTGTGAGAAACACATATTAACTTTCAAAATTCAAATAGCTCTTTGTTGAAATATTAAACCGGGTATTTTACGAAAGTAAATATTGCAATAGCTATTATGCTAGTCTGTTATGAAATTATTGCTAGATAATATATGGAAATAATATGTCAGGCCGATGCGAATAAAAAGATTTTCTTGTATGTGTAATTTCTTTCAATTGAAACAATATAGACACCACGCATGTTGTGTTTAGAACTTATCAGACATTACGTTATATTCATTTTAAAAGTATTCCACTTTAAAATATTTTCTGATTCGACTCTAAGAGTACAAAACGGGTTTCAATCGAATTCTATTCATTGAACCTATCAAATCATGTTCGAGTCTAATTCAGAACTTGTGACATTGTAATATATTTATAGGAAAATTATATTTGAAACCCAAAAATACATTTCGTTCGATTCCTAAACAATTTTCATTTCTGCTCAAATAAAACTTAATTTCAATAGCATCTTGTAATGTATACGCAACAAAAATTTAAATTGTAACTAAACTTTTCAACTTATATAGAATTTGTTTGATTCTCAATATAGTTTTAATGGGATCGCAAAGTTATAATCTACATACTCCCAACTCGTGCTGCTAAAAATTTAGAGAAATCACGAACAAAATAAGATTTTTATTTGACATTTTAAACTAGATAATATTAGGCCATAATAAATGTTTAGCAAAGGAAAAATTGTTATGGCTATTTGGTTGCTTTTTTATGAAATTATTAAGCGGTTAAATATGGGAATAATATCTTGAACAGGTGCAAATAAAAGATTTTCTTGTATTTGTAAATTGTTTCAGTTGAAATGTTCTAGACTCCATGTTGTATTTAGAACTAATTAAACTATAAGATATATTCATTTTAAATGTATTCCATTTAGTACAAAACAGGTTTCAAATAAATTCTATTGCTCGAACCAATCAAATCATGTTCGAACCTAATTTGCAAGTAATGACTTAGTAAAATATTTGTAGGAAAATCATATTATAACCCCGCAAATACCTTTCGGTCGATTTCCTAACAAATTCTCATTTTTGCTCCCAAAAAAAGTTTAATTTCAATAGCATTTAATTATGTCTTGGAAACAGAAATTGAAATTACAACTGAAATCTTCAACTTTTATAGAATTTAATTAATTTTCAGCGTAGTTTTAATTCGATCACAAAGTTGAAATCTACGTGCTCCCGGCTCATGCTCCCAAAAACATAAGGAAGTCCAAAATAAAGAAAAATTTTGTATTTGAGATTTGGTGGGTGCGCCGGGCCCTAGCAATAGTGCAGCACAAGGGCGACGCATGAGAACCCTAGCAGCAAGCTACTATGGATGGGCCCTCCCCGTGAAAAGATTAATTTAATATCATGTGGGCCGATGACCCACGTATCAGATATTAAACTGATAAGAACAGATACTACACTTGATCTTAGCCAAAAGGCCGAGAAAGGTATGCTTTTATCGGAGACAGGTTCTCGCTTCTATATTTAAGTATGCACCAAGCTATTCCTCAATTCAGTCGATGTGGGATAGAGGATTCTCCCTTCGTCTCCCTGCCTATTATTTTTTGCCATTCCATTATTCTTTCGAGCAGAAGTGTTGTCCCTAATGAAATCTAGTTTTGGCAAACACAAAGGTCAGAGGCAAAACCTTAAATTCTATAATTGTTACAAAAATTGGATGCCGTTATTAGCAAGCGAAACCACCAAAGAAAGTAATACGAGAATATCAAGTTTATTATTATTATTATTTTTTTTTGCATCGTGTGAGAAACACATATTAACTTTCAAAATTCAAATAGTTCTTTGTTGAAATATTAAACCGGGTATTTTACGAAAGTAAATATTGCAATAGCTATTATGCTAGTCTGTTATGAAATTATTGTTAGATAATATATGGAAATAATATGTCAGGCCGATGCGAATAAAAAGATTTTCTTGTTTGTGTAATTTCTTTCAATTGAAACAATATAGACACCACGCATGTTGTGTTTAGAACTTATCAGACATTAAGTTATATTCATTTTAAAAGTATTCCACTTTAAAATATTTTCTAATTCGACTCTAAGAGTACAAAACGGGTTTCAATTGAATTCTACTCATTGAACCTATCAAATCATGTTCGAGTCTAATTCAGAAGTTGTGACATTGTAATATATTTATAGGAAAATTATATTTTAAATCCAAAAATACATTTCGTTCGATTTCCTAAACAATTTTCACTTATGCTCAAATAAAACTTAATTTCAATAGCATCTTGTAATGTATACGTAACAAAAATTTAAATTGTAGCTAAACTTTTCAACATATATAGAATTTGTTTGATTCTCAATATAGTTTTAATGGGATCGCAAAGTTATAATCTACATACTTCCAACTCGTGTTGCTAAAAACGTAGAGAAATCACGAACAAAATAAAATTTTTATTTGTCATTTTAAACTAGGTAATATTATGCCATAATCAATGTTTAGCAAAGGAAAAAATGTTATAGCTATTTGGTTGCTTTTTTATGAAATTATTGAGTGGTTCAATTTCGTTTCCCCTTAATTTTATTTTATTTATTAATTTTTAATTATAAATTTGTAAATAAAAATATTAAAAGTTACTAACAAAATTCAAATTAATCCTAAAAAACTATTATTGTATTTTTGGTTTGTTTATATGATGCGTTTGTCCAACCAATTGCATATAAAAGCTAGTAAAACATGTTCTGCACCCACCGCTTCAACTTCCCTAATCATATAGCACACGGTTGGTAAATTTCAAAACATTCTTTTTGGTTTTTCATATCTATAAAAGCTTTTGTTGTCCACTGTTGACTATTTTCTTGTGCACTAGCATGCGACGGACACACCGCATATTGTGCGGTGTATGTTACAAAAAGAAATAATAAAAAACAATTATAATCTATTAGATTTATAATATAATTACCAAATTAGGAATAGTACAATCCAAAACATTAAGTTTTTTATTATAATAGATTATTTTGATAATTTTAAAAAAAAATTTAATTGATTAAGGAGTTTTTAAATTTTAAAATCAAAATGATTCAGATCAATTTTATCTTTTAGACCTACATTATCTAAACGTACCCAAACCCAAATTCTCAAAAAGGATATCTAAGTCTTAAAAATAATGTGGGAGATAAAAATGGTAAACAAATACAAAGCAGAAACATGTACAGGGTCAAACAACTTTTTGACTCCTTTAGAGAGAGTTCACATGTTGATCACGTAGGAAAACAACCACACACATTAGTATTTTTCTTTTATACTTAGAGTTAATATGGAGTGCCCACAAATTGTGGATTGTATTTTTACATTGTACAAATATTTGTTAGATCTATAATTAACTCAACATCTAAACTAAATTATTATCTAAATTAATGAAAAATACAATATATATTAACGAGAGGATAAAAAAAGACTAACCACTGAAATTCTAAAAAAAAACTAATGAATGAGATAAAAAAAGGTAATAAGCGGAATAAAAAAGATAATAGAGAAAAAGGACGATGATCTGTAGGAAAAAAAAGGCAAAAATCTATTAAAAATGACAAAGAATTTAGAAAAAAGGAGGGTCAAAAATAAAAAAAGTAAGAACCTAAATAGAAAAAAAAACTATAGCATAAAATTAAAGAGATGACAATTTGTAAGGTCAAAAAAAAAACATATACTCAAAAAGAAAGAAGAATTCAAGCAAAAAAAGGGTCCAAATATAAAGAGTAAAGATCTAAATAGATAAGGGGGATAAAAAAATCTTGACTCTAGTAAAGAAAGAATTGCACCCAGGAAAGCCAAGCCCAAACACTGATCGTTGCTAAATGAATAATTTGCCTATGGATGTTGGTTCAAATGATATCACTTGATATAAAATATTAAAAATAACAAATATAAAGAAAATTGCAAAATCCATGAAAGATTTCACGTTCCATTCTATAGTTTGAAATATTACAATTCGTATTATATAATTTCAATTCCTATTACATTTTCTAACTTTTATTAATAAACTATTACTTGTATTTTAACTAAAGTTCCAAGAAAAAAAAACAATAAAAAGGATAAAGATACATAAATATAGAAAGTTAGAAATTGAACTTTAAAAGAATAATAATGTTAGTAATAATAGAAAATAGATCTCATTACTTGGATCCTTCTCTCCTCGCTCGATCTCATCTCACTCGCTACAACAGGCTCTACTCTACTTCGATCGCTCGAGCAGCTCTCTTATGATGCTCGATTAGGTAAGTAATCTCTCTCCCTCTCTTTCTCTCTCTCTCTCTCTCTTACCCCCCACCCCTCCTACGATCTCAGATCTAACCAGACCTCACTAGCAAGCAACCCTCTCCTGCTTCATCTCTCGCTTCAGATATACCCTCTCTCAAAATACCTAGACCGTAGCCTCAAACACCCAAGTACTCTCTCAAATACAAAATTTAATCTCAAACACCAAATTTAATCTCAAACACCCAAACTTACCCTCTCAAACACCCAGATCTAACCTCAGATAGTTAGGCCGGCCATAAACTTCTCTGATCTACTCTATACCCTCTCTGTCTTTTCTAAACATCTATGACCAACTTGACGACAACTCTCTTTGCCTCTAACTACAACCTCAAGCTCGACTACAACTCCAACCCTCCCTTGCTATCCTAAAAACACCTTTATTTCCCTCTCCCTCCCGGTGTTAATCCCAACCCTCTGTCTCTAACACACCTTTATTTCCCTCTGCTGCCCGATGTTAACCCCAACCCTATGTCTCTGACGCTGTCTCTGTCTTCACCTTCCTACATCTCCACAATCTTCACCTCCAACCATCTCCCTCTCTACCTTTGTCTTCACCCCTTCGCCTTCATCTCCCTCTCTGCCTCCATTAGTATAATTTCTATTAGTATTATTAATACTATCATTATTAATATCACTACTACTAGTAATACTACTACTATTATTAATATAAAATATATTACTATGAATTTAAAGTTATTAAATTTTAAAATATTTCAAATGGTATGGTTGTAATATAAAAATTTATTATTTTATTGTTATCATAGATATAGAAATATATATTATTTTATTTCATTTTACTCTATTTTTATTTGTCTATTTATTTATTTTTATTTTCTTTTTTATTTTTTTAATCCATTTATATATTATTATTTGAAAGCACTCCCTCATGGTTGGTTCCAAGTCCGGGTAAAGAAGTAGATCTGTGATAGGTCGACAACCAACGTAAAATTTTTTGTCAAAATGAAAAAATGGGAAACAAATATAGAAAAACTTTTGGGGTGTTTCTCCTTTAGCGATACTATATCGTATCTCGGATATAGTGATAAGTTAACAAAAGATCTTAGGGTACAGGTAAATAAGATAGTTCATTAAAATAGGATTTGTCTATCCACTTGAAATATAGGATCCTTAATCGGCAAGTTAGGGAAGATAGGAGAAGTAATAAATATAAGAAATATTAATATCATGTCTCTTCAAAAAATTAAATAGGTGGGGGAGAAGGCTAAAATAGTAGATTTTTATGGTCATAAGTTTTGATACACAAACAGCGATAGAACAAAGAATGTGGTAAGAATAATTGTACATAACAATTTATTAAGAGATGTAGTAAAGATAAGAATGAAGGGAGATAGCATTATACTTGTCAATTTAGTATATAGAGAAAATATAGTCAATATAGTCAGTGTGTATGCACCCAAATAAGTATAGATGCAATTAGTAAAAAATAATTTTGGGAGAATTTAGATAAATTTATATAAATCATACCTAGTAGAGAGAAATTATTTATTAATGGAGATATAAATGGACATGTAGGAAAAAAAATAAAGGATTCGAAACTGTACATAAAAACTTTAGATTTGGTAGTAAGAATGAGACGGAAGATATTATTTTAGAGTTTGCCACATTATTCGATTTGATACCCGTAAACACCTTCTTTAAAAAAAGAGTCACACATGGTTATATATAGAAATGGGTCCAATGTCAGCCAAATAAACTTGTTTCTTACTAGGAGAGGTGATAGAATAACTTATAAAGATTGTAAAGTTATATCGGGGGAGAATATAGTAATTCAGCATATATCCTAGTTTTAGATATACGTATACTTAAAAGGCAAAATAAATATCATGCATTTATGGAGTAAAAACTTAAGTGATAAAATCTAAAATGAGAAAAGATTATGACTTTTAGAAACAAATTAATTCAATTAGTAAATTGGTTCGCTAATGATAATTCAAAGACAATATAGAAAGATGTCTATTAATATTAAAAATATAGGTAGGGATGTTTTTGATATATCTAAGAGTCAAACTCCAATAGGTAAGGAGTTATGATGGTGGAACAAAAAAATACAAACTACTATTCGAATCAAACGAGTGTTATGAGAATCTTAAAAGTAATAATAGTAGCGATACATATGAAAAATACAAAAGTATAAAAAAATGTGAAAAATATTATCCACGAATTAAAAAATAAGATGTATAACGAACTATAAAAGAGACTGGAGACTAAAGACGAAAAAAGAGATATCTATAGAATTGTCAAACTAAGGGAGAGAAAGGAAAAAAATCTAAATGGTATTAGGTGTATTAAGAGGGAAATCAATAGCATACTTGTAAGGAATGAGAACATAATAAAGCGTTGTAATGATTATTTTGATAATTTCTTTAATGTTAAGAATACAATAGATATAGAAAACACTGAGATATTTTAAAAGAAGTTAATAGAGATTTTATGCATAAACTTGGTCCCCATGAAGCTAACGAGGCCTTAAAAATAATGAAGAATAATAAAGCCATGGACCTGATGGCATTCCCATTGAAGTATAGAAATATTTGAACGAATTTGGTATAATAATATTAATAGATCTCTTCATCAAAATTTAGTAAATCAAGAGAATGTCCAAAATATGGAGGGAGAATACACTTATACCATAATATAAGAATAAATGAGACATGTAAGATTACTCAAATTATAAAAAAATTATACTTATAAGTCATATTATGAAGTTATAGGAGCGTGTGATAGAGTATATGTTGAAATTGGAGATAAATGTATTTCAAAATCAATTTGGATTTATAATATGAAAATCCAAAACGGAAGCAATTCACTTATTAAAACATTTGATTAAGACGTGTAGAATACAAAAAAGAGATCTACATATGATATTTATCGATTTAGAAAAAACATATGATAGAGTTTCTAGAAACGTATTGTGATGGGTGCTGATGAAGAAAAGAATCTCCTTGAAATATATTAATTTTATTAGAGATATATATGAAAGACTTGTAACTAATGTAAAAACTTGTAGGGGTCCAAGTGATAGCTTCCCTATTAACATTGAGTTTTATCAAGATTTGATATTAATTTCTATCTTTTTTGTAATAGTAATAAAGGAAATCACAAAAAATATCAAAAATGAAACGCTATGGTATATATTTTTTTGTAAATGATATAGTATTAGTTGATAAAACTAGAGAGAGTATTACAGCTAAATTAGAGTCACTAGAATTCAAAAGATTTAGATTGAGCAGCTCAAAAATTGAGTATATGAGATATATACTTAACGACAATCATCGAGATGATAAAAAAACAATTAGGTTAGAAGGAAAAGATGTACAAAAAAGTGAACGTTTTAGATATATTGGTTTTATCATTTAAAATTATAGCAATATAGATATGGATGTGAATTATAGGATTCAAACAAGTTGAGTAAAATAGAGAAAAGCATCTGGAGTTCATTGCAATCGCACGATACCGTTGCGTTTGAAGCGAAAGTTCTATAGAATTACAATAATACCTGCACTATTATATAGTACTGAGTATTAGACTATTAAACAACTATAAGAGTAGAAAATAGATGTAGTAAAATTGAGAATGTTTATATAAATGTGTGGCAAAATTAGAAGAGATGGAATTAGAAATGAAAAGATTCGTAATAAGTTGTGAGTTAATTCGATAGTGGATAAAATGTGATACGTTTGAAGTGGCTTGGGTATATGCAGAAAAGATCCAAAGGCACACCGATTAGAAGGACCGAAAACTTAAATATATGAGATTTAGTAAAATGTAGAGATAGGCCGTTGAAATTTAGATGCAAGTTATCCTTAAAGACATGATAGTTAAATATTTAGATTAGAAAATGATCTTGGATAAAAATGAGCAGTATAGAAGAATCCGCACAAATTAAACCAAAATTATTTTTTTAATCTTTTTCATATTTGTCTCTCAAATAACCGACTCCAATTGTTGGGATTAAAATTTAGGTTATTATTATTGTTGTAATAATAAAAAATAGATAATTTACGCTTGTCAAAATTTCAAATATAATGCACACAGATCAAATCATTTAATCTCTAATATTCTAGTCTATTTCGCTTTTTTGAGTGAACATACTCAAATATGCTTCACATCGAGTTACACTACAACATTAGCTAAATACTCGGATTGCAAATGTTTGTAGTTTTAGAGTGTCATGTTCGAAATTGCTCCCATTATGCAACTAATAAAATTTTTATAAATTAGTAACTACACAAAAAATAAAAAATAAAAAAGAAAAATAACTGATTGCATTATGGGTGTCATAATTAGGGATTAATCTATTGATTGTGATAAACAATCTTTGAGTGATCGGCGGCCATAATAGGCGATGGCTACCAACAGTTATGGTGGTGATTACCAAGGGCAGAGTAGTTATTGGCGGTTATGGTGGAGGCTATCAACAACAGTTATGGACAACGTTATGGTGGCGGTTACCTACAGTGGTTATAGACGACGATTATGTTGGCAATTACTGGCGGCATTTACTAGTGGCGATTACTGGTAGCTATGGATTGTTGGCACCAAAGTGGTCGAGAACTATAAGCATGTGGTTATGACATGCTATAGTGGTTGGTAGTCATTGATAAGGGCCTTATGATCGTAGAAGTGGCCGTTGCATATTATAGTTGGTGGTTGGATGGTGCTTAGGCACAAATGCGAGCACACACGGCACACAAGCTAGAGATATGGCGTGATAACTGACTATTTGAGTATCGCACACATTAATAAAAGATGTAAAATATAAATGAAAATATGATTTAAATCATTACAAAACAAATCACACATGAGGTTTTGGATCATAATCCACATGTATAAAAATTAAAAGAAAAAAAGTTAAAAATTTAAAACCTTTTACTTTAGTTAAATTTTTCAAAAAAAAATGATAAAGTCTTCTCTGTAAATTAGCTAAATATGTCAGTATAACACAGAGATTGTATTCTCTCTCCCCATCACCAACACCATGGTTAAACATCAATATAAACATGGCAAACCTTGTCACGCTAAAACTAGTTATATGTATCTCATTCATATATTCTTTTTGTTTTTGTTTTAAATGTATAATCGTGAACAAAAGTGTCTAACAAAACACAAATGATATCTAACAAGTCACAAACTTCAATCATTATATATACATTATAATATATATACAATATTTAGTCAAACAAACTCATAAATTAATGCAATATGGGTCAAAGGCTAAAGAGGGTGGAGGATATAGGATCCTTAAACCCATCGTCTACAACAACTACCTGAATATCCTTACTTGACTCCCCATATACCAGAAATATTGAGATTTGAGTCAATCAAACTATTGGTTGATAACTAATCCCAAGGTGAAAATGGGAAAGGGGAAATATGCACAACATATATATTACATAAGATAGTTATTATGCATAAAATGGGATACATGAATGATATTTTAGGGAAATCAAATAACATTCAATCAACATACTTATCAAATCAGCAGGCAAAACATAAGATAAATGGGACAAACCATTGATATCTTTGAATTTGAACCAAGCAGTAATGCTAAATTCATTTTAAATACTTTCTTTTTCGGTGTTTCCCATTTCAATACTTTCCCTTTTTCTTAAGTGAAGTCAATTTTTTTTTTTTTTAATTATTATTATCTTATCATAACCTCTTACTAGTGGAGAGTGCACCTATCTTCAACTCCTGGTAGCATTAACTCATAAGCAAAAACATAACTCCTAATGAGTGAAAACAAAACTCCAATGGTGGCAATACGACTACCAAAGCCGGGAATCTTATTATCCAATCGATCACTAAAATCATACTTAGAAGATAACTCTAGTATGTATCCCACCACAGAGGGTTTCACTTTATGTTACTTAACTTTTAAAATGTTTTACTATTAAATGATGATACACTTTTATCATTGTTTAACCTAACCTATTAAGTTAAGGTATTTCATTACTTAAATTAACATGTTAAACCAATATACTTATGCCCTGGATTGACTAACGTAACATATATCTTATAAATCTAACCCTAAGCTAATATATGACAAAATTTCGGAAAAATAAGAGTTCAAAAAAGGGAAAAACATTCAATTATTACTTATATACTCCAAAAACCAAATCTATGAGTCAAAACCCAATGTCACACGTACATCGCCTAAGAAACATGGACAACCAATTTCTCATCATACAATTTTTTTATATAATTATTAATTCTAATTCTATTGTTTTTCTTTGTATCACCTTTCTCACCAAACTACTTCAATTCTTTTTCTATGGTCCTGCTTTGATTTGGATCCATTCTCATTCCTTTTTTATAGTAACTAGACATTTATTTTATTATATTATTTTACAAGTTGACGTCCTGCAGAAGCAATCAAAAATAATAAAAGAAATCTCTCTACATATTATAGGTGTCACATTATAATGGTAACATCCGTTTTAATAGTTTGAATTTGTAAACTGATGATAATGGTAACTTAGTCAATCTGTTATATTTAGAAATTATATTTTTCTTTTCATGTCACTACTCAAAATAATTGTACTCATGCAATACACGATCTCAACTAATATTGTTGAATGTCTAAATCAAGCCCGATACCCTAGACTCCATGTACATATTAAACTAGGGGTATTTTGGGTCACAACATATTTAGTCCAAAGTCCAAAAAATAAGAGACCAATACATATGTATGAAGGTACAAGAATCTATAAAATGTATTCTACAACACCTTAGGGCTATATATATATATATATATATATAATTCTAGACGTAGAATCTAGATATATATCGAGTTCTTTAGACACAGGTGGTCCCAGTAGTAAGATCCGGAGGAGACTGTAAGTTCGTTGGTTTAGTTAATGTTCCATAGGTATATATTTAGGTTTGAAAGCTAGAATTAAAATAATGAACCCTATATTCTATAGAACTATTAACTCTTTAAGTTTTATATCTAGCTCTTCTAGAATCAATGATATAATAAATAGTAAAAAAAATAATTATTGAAAATTTTGAAAAATGAATAGATGAATGGAAGATACAAAAAATATGAATAGATCAGATATATAAAATATCTAAGTTGAATTTGTTTAAAACAGATTATACAATTAAAATAGAAGAAAGAGACATTTAGTTGTCAAAAACTTTTAAACTATATAATTATTTTCTAAGAAATCCATAGAGAAACATATAAATAAAGGATATAGATATGTCCACATAGGATTAGTCCAAACTGGTTTAAAACCTTTAATCAAAAAAGGATAAAATACTTCAATCATAATAACTCTTAGAGATGTTAGATATAAAAACTTTTTAAACTCATTATTAGGAACTATTGATTCCAATTTATGTAAAGAACTTGTATCTTTTGATTGTTATCCAAATTTGGTGATTTCTTTAAATGATAAAAATATTTTAAAATCTTTAATCCTACAAACTAAAATACATAATTATGATATGATAGAGGAATCAATCTCAATTGCTCCGATATAAAGGATACATTATATAGTTATGACAACTAATTTTGATTCTAAATATAAAATTCATCATAAAAAGGAGAAACATTATTATTTCAAATGGATATTACTAAGTCTAATTTAGTAATTCATAGACCCATCCATTGGGAAGAAATTACCCTCTCAGAAGAATAGATTCTCGAAGGAGCTGTTTAGCTTAAGTAGGACAATGAGATTCTGGAACCCAGCATACAAATAAAACAAATAACTCAATATACAGATGGAAATATAAAAATAAGTTTTGATAAAAAGATCTATAGTTCTAGATTTTTAGAAATATCATCATATGATTACTTAGAATTGGAAAGAATATAAAAAATTCCTTCCATCATAAGCCTACCTAATAAAAATCTAATAGAAATAAAACTATTAAAATATTTCATATCAGATATACCTTCAATGTCACTTAAAAATGTACACTTTGGTAATAAAATACCCCAAACAATCTACACAAGTTCCAAATGGGAGAGCAAAACTCCTCCAAACCAATTTTGCCTACACCATTAGCTATTACAAAAAATATAGTTGATGAAAAAGAACTAAATGATCTAAAAAAATAATATGAACTAAATGTTTACGAAAAATATAAAGAATTTGAAATTGATAAAAAATACTTAGACAAAGATCTTTATTTTGAAAAAAATAAAGAAAAAAGAGAATGATATTTTAAAAATTTTAGACATAAAAAAGATAAAATTCAAGAAAAATATTATAAATTTATCGAAAAGAGCAATATAAATGTTTTATTTCTCGTTTGGTTTGAAATATATGCTAAATGTCATAAAATTAACTATCCATTTAAAATCATTAATCCTACAACCACTAGAAAAAATGCTACAGTTTGGGAAACTGCAAACGGCCAAACTATAGAATCAGATCATCCTCTACTTAGGACAATTAAGATCCCCGTAGGTGTAAACACTATAGAAGCAAGTCCTTATAAAAAACCATGAAATAGTGATACTGCAAACTTAAAAAATATTCAAAAAAATTATACAAATGCACATTTAAACTATATAAAAAACAATTAATTGGGATAGGAAAGTTTAAGAAACCTAAAAACCCCTTTGAATTGGGTAAAATAGAAGAAAAAATTAAAAAACTTAAGAACCCTATCTTTAAACTATATTTGATCTCTAACCAAGCATAGCAATAGATTAAAACAAATAAATAAAAATTTTTAGAAGTTATTAAAAATCAACTCAGTAAAATAGGATCAACATTAGGGTCAACTGATCCAATCATTCCTGAAACTATATAGTCCATAAATCAGGTTGTAACAGTTCTTAATAAAACTATAAAATCTAGTTCAGATCAACAAACTATTCAGGAATAGTAATTTGAAATAGTTAAATTTCACCAAAATAAACCTAAAACAAAATATATTAAATCTAGAATGCCTGAACAAAAAATATGTAATCAGCCTAAATTCTAGTCCAACCGAAATATAATGCAAGTTCTATCTATGTATAGAATATAAATAGAATGAACGAATATCAAATATTAAACCTATTACAGCAGATCACCATGGCATCAAATACATATAAAACTTAAGTTGGTACAACCGATAGAACTATTGCAAAACTCCTGATTGTAGAATTCTTTGGACAACTAAAAGGATGGTAAGATTTTCATCTCACAAAAGACCAACAGTTAGGTATCTTAAATGCTATTCAAATATGTGAACATGGTGAACCTATCCTCATATTCAAGATGCAGTGTCTACATTAATATTCACTATAATACTCCATTTTATCGGTGACTCATCATACTTAAAAGTTAAAAACTTAAATTTATTATCAAATCTAAAATATAAAAAACTTAGTGATTTTCAATGATATAAATCAACTTTTTTAACTATAGTTATATTGAGAAAAGACTCTAATAAACCCTTTTGAAAATAAAAATTTCTAACTGGCCTTCCAACTCTTTTGGAAGAAAGGGTTAGAAACAATATTCGTGAAACTTTTAGGAATCATATAATTCCATATGATCAGCTTATCTATAGAGAATTGATTAGTTTCACACAAAAAAGAAGGTTAACAAATTTGTCAAGATTTAAAACTTCAAAAACATTTAAAAAGGAAAATGAAAAAAACTAAAAAAAAAATTGAGATCATTCTGTGAACAATTTGATCTCAATAAATATAAAATATGTAATGGAGAATGTAGCAGAAAATATACTAAAAAACTTTCAAAAAAAGAATATTCTAAAAATATAAAAGAATCTCTAATTACAAAAATCAAGGTGAAAATTATTATTAAAAACCTTATAAAAAAATTCTAAAAAAAGGAAAGTCTTCAAAATTTAAAACTTTAAAAAACATAGTTTGTTTTACATGTGGTCTTACACCCAAAAATATTACAAAGTATCTAAAAAATTAGAGAATTTCATTTAGAAGAAGAAATTCTAAATTGAATCTCAGTTTTACTAGTAGAAAATTCTAATATTAAAGTTGGATTAGAAAACACAATCAGTTCTGAAACATCTACTAGTAATCTACAGATTGAGGAATTAGGAACTAGTTTTTTATCTAAAACTAACACATAATCAAAATCTGATCCAAAAGGATTAAATATGTTAACAAAAAAACAAAGTCAAATTTTAGACGTTATTCAACACATCAAGGATCCTAATATTCAAAAACGAAAAATCTAAATCAATTAAAACTATCCCTAAAAGAACCTATGATAAAAACCTCTGAATTGCCTTTTATAACCACTGGAATGTATGATCTTACTTCTATACTCAATAGAAGAAAGTTTAATAAAAGACCTTCTAGAACTATTCAAGAACTCCAGAAAGAAATAAAAACAATTAAGAAAGAATTAAAATTTTTTTAAAAAAGACAGGAAGAAGATTCTAAAATAATCTCATTACTTATTCAAATAATGGCTAAATCCACAAGTATTGAGTCAAGTAGTGAGGATGAAGATCCTCTAGAGACTCAAACTCTAGAAAGTCTTGAGAAACCCCATAGAGTTTTTGAAGAAATTTTTTTTGTTCTAAAGGAAATAACTTCTAAGAAATATCTCATAAGGATAACTTTAGTATATTCCAAAAACTTTAAATTTGATACAGTTGATCTCTTTGATACATGTGCAGATCTAAACTCTATAAAGATAGGAATAATTCCTAAAAAGTGTTATGAAAAAACTAATGAAAAATTATGTTCAATAAATAATTTCAAAATGGATATAATAGTTAAAACAGATGCAAAAATTCAAAATAACATATTTTTTATTAAAATTCCATTTGTTTTAGTAACCAATATCCAACATACAGTAATCTTAGGGATACTATTTATCAATTTAATGACTCCCTATAAGGTTACTTATAAAAGAATTAATTTTAAAACAAAAAATAAAAAATTATTCTTTCCATTTCTAGAAAAACCTAAAACTAAAAGTCTAAATATTGCTAAACTAGTATTTATTTATAAAAATTCAATAAATATATTAATAAAAAAAATCTAATATCTGTTATCTAAAACCAAAATATTAATTTTAAAAAAATTGAAAACCTACTAAAAATAGAAACAATAAAATAAAGAATTTCTGATCTTCAAAAATTGTTTGAAAAAGAAATATATTTTGATCATCTAAACATTTTTTGAAACAAAAAACGACATATGATAGATTTACCATATGAGAATGGATTTGATGAACATAACATTCTTACTAAAATTAGATCAATTTAGATAAATACTGAATTAGAACAAGATTGTAAAAAAGAAATTCAAAATCTTGAATAAAAGGGATGAATTTCAAAATCAAGATCTCCATGTAATTGTGTCGTTTTATATGTCAATAAAGTATCTGAAATAGAAAGAGGAATTCTAAAATTGATTATCAATTATAAACCATTAAATGATGATTTAAAATGGATTCAATATCCGATTCCAAATAAAAAAGATTTATTTCAAAAATTCAATTCTGTATATATTTTTTCAAAATTTGATATGAAATCTGTATTTTCACAAATTTAGATTCACCATTGTCATAGATATAAAACAGTATTCACTATTCCATTTGGCTAATACGAATAAAAAGTAATACTTTTCGGATTAAAAAACACTTCCTTCAAATTCCAAAGGATTATGAATGAAATTTTCAATTTATGTTATGAATTTTATATTGCATACATTGAAAATGTAATTATCTTCTTATCATCAATAGAACAATACTTTAAAAATTTTAAAACATTTTTTTATACCTATAAGAAAAATATACTGGTATTATTTATAAAAAAAATATCTTTATTTCAAACAAAAATCATGTTTTTAGGATACTATATAACCTATAGAACTATAAAACCAATAGAAAATTTTCTAAAATTTGCTAACAAATTTTCAGATAAAATTCTTGATAAAATATAGTTACAAAAATTTTTAAAAACTTAAATTACGTTTTGAATTTTTACCTAACATAAATAGGCTTACTAAACCCCTGCATGATAGACTTAAGAAAACCCTTAAGTCTTAGACAGAAAAACATACTAAAATTATCCAATATATCAAAAAATAGGTGTTAAAAATTCCATGTCTCCACCTAATCACCCAGCCTACCTAAAATTGTTGAGACAAATGTTAGTGATTTAGGTTATAGAGGAAAATTGAAACAAATTTAAAATGATAGAGAAATTATTGTCCAATATACTTCTAATCATTGGAATGATATGTAGAAAACTATTTTACTATTAAAAAAGAAATTTTATCTATTGTTTTATATATCTCCAAATTCCAAAGTGATTTGCTAAATCAGAAGTTTTTATTTCGTATAAATTATAAATCGATTAAATAAGTCTCACAAAAAAATGTTCAAAATATCGCTTTTAAACAAATTTTTGTAAGATAGCAAGCCATATTATTTATTTTGATTTTGATATTGAATATATAAAATGAGATAATAACTCTCTTGCAGATTTCCTAACATGAGAATTTTTGTAAAATAGATAACATATCTCGAAAGAATTCTGATAAAAATAAGGCTAAGGCTGAAAATAAAGTAAAACCCTTTATAAAATCCCTATTTTCTGCAAAACTCATCAAGTCATGGTTTGAGATAATAACTGAAGAAGAAGAAGAAGAAGAAGAAGAAGAAGAAGAAGAAGAAGAAGAAGAAGAAGAAAAAGGGCTAAAGCCCAACTCGAAACCCAAAATAAAATGGAGTCCCAAGATGAAGAAAAATTAAAATAGATTCAAAAATTGGTCAAATCAATTCCGAATAGGCTAGAAATGCAGAGCCCAAAATTCCCTAAAAGCCTCTATAGAAGCAGTCTGAAGTAAAAGTCTAATTGTAAAACTGGCCCAAGAGGTTGAGCAGAAATATACTCCAATTCAGGCAAAAGAGGAGAATCTTTTTTCTCTAAAACCCTTTTTTAAAATGATTTTAAAAAAATGGTTACTTCTAGTAGTTTGCCAATTGTTTTATCAAATTCAAAATGTTATAAAATTTCAAGTTTTACTGAAAAACCTTTGTTCAAAATATTTTGACGATTGATGAAGTATTTCTTTTAAAAGATCATTTTTAGACTATGAAAAAAATATTTTTTGAAAAATTAGTTTTACAAACCATGAGACATTTCTAAACCCGAGAAATATTACTAGACAATCTTAAAATACACATGAAACACTGAATTTAAACACTTTGCTTGTTCTACAGAACACCAAAATCCTGCATATTTTACTTGTAAAATCTTGAAAATTCTCCATCTTTCTGATTAGAGATAAGACTTATCCAGACCAAAACCCTTTCTTATAAAACCTTAAAATCAAAATAAATTTCTGCCTAGTATTTTTTTATTGGGATTATCAACAGTCTTGTTATAACATATTTCTAATTCAAAACAATAAATATACCCACTCTTGGTTATTCTTTTTCCATGATGGAATCCAAATATCCAAATATCCTGCATGGTTTTCACATTGGTGCAGATATTTTGGATTGTTATCCGATATCCTTATTCCAACAGTTAGAGAGTCTTTTGATATTTTTAAAACCCATTATAAATGTATAGAGAAAAAAAAAAGAAAATTTCACTTTTATGTTTATTTTTGTAAAATTTTTTGTATCCTGGGTTAGTTAGTAGTACCTAAATTATGCCTCCGTTTAAGGAACCACTTTCTTGCAAAGGAGATTTAAAGTTAAGTAATGGAATTCATTTAAAATTCTAAATAAAATTCTTAAACTAGTTATTTCAAATTGGCTACAAACAAAAGGGTTATTGGATCTGAACCCATCTGATAAAACCTTTTTAGACAAAAAATCTTATGCTCAAACCTTTTTGGTAGTATCTAAAATCAAAGAAAAATATTTCAAATTATGGAGCAATTACTGCAAAAAAAAAAAAAAAAAACTCTTTTCAAAATTAGAACTATCAGATTTTGAGTCAAAACCTTTAGTAGATTTAGGTAATGATAATAAGGACAATTGTTTTGGTATTTTTTCTCCTATTAAACAATCATAGAACTTGAAAAACATAAAAAAAATCTTGAAAGACAATCCATAAAAAAATTATGACTTGAAAACTCAAAAGAGTAGTCCATACAAAAGTTTGAGCCCAAAACTTAAAAAAAAAAATAGTCAATCAATTGTTTTAAAATTGATAAAACTCTTGAGGCTTAATAGTTGCCCCAAAACTAAAAATTTTCCATATTGCTTGAAAAAGAATCTTGTAAATTATTTGTCAGCACAAACGACGATATTACTTTTATTGATGCCTAACAAGATGACAATCATACTTATGAAAAGTATAACTTGATGGACAAAGAAATATTCACATACAATTCTTTCCATGTTATAATTGTAAAAAAAAAGGTACTATTCACTTATGCCATAACAGTGCTTCTCAAGTCTATTTAAGTAGACTCATACCGAAGATGAAGGCAGGGGTGAAAACTAGAGAGTGTTTAGAGAATAAAGAACCTTCAAATCTTTCATACCTCATCCTTCTTTCTTATTGAGAGATTGTAATAAAATCATCGTATCAAAACCCCAATCTATCTAAAGTCTATTCGAAAGTTCTCTATTTTTTATAAACTCTTATTTTATAAATAGAATTCAGTTATTTACTTGATGTGATCTGTTGCTGGTATTACCAATCAATTATCTTCTATTTATTTGCTGCAATCTATGGCTAGTTCTACTGTGTGTGTGTGTATATATATATATATATATATTATTTTGTTTATTATTTTGATTATTTCATATTTTATTACCTTTCATATATGTATACACTTATCGAGATCATTCATAAGTTATAAATGGTAGTCATTCTTGGGAGCTCTTATATATATAATTATTTCGTATTTGAAATTATTTTTTGATTAATCTGATTCAAGTTTTGACAGATCCGATTTAGGAAAGATTTTCGAATGTTATTTTACTCATAGTAGTTCTACTAATAGTTGGGTTTTCTTTCGGGTCTAATATTTTATTTTGGATTATCACTATTAGTATCTAGAATCATATTTCGATTAATCCGATTCGAGTGTCTACGAAATCACTATTTAGAGGACAGCTCTCCTAGCGTAGTTTTTTCATTCTCAATTTCTTAATCTAAAACTTTATTAAGAGATTTAATATCCCATCCCATTAGATCAACTGTCCATTGGTTAAATTTATAGGACTCTTTGTGTATTTTGAATAAAATTGGTTAAATTTTCTATTTAAAAATTTAATTATATATATATTTTTTTGTTTTCACTGTTAATATCCAAATTGCTCTAACTAATCTGGTCCAAGTATCGTGAGATCCGTTGTTGGATTGGATTTTTCAAATCCTGTTTTTTCATTTTTATAGTTTGAACTTGAGATCTATGATTAAAAAAATATAGTATTTGATCGCTACACCTACATAGTTTTGGTAATTTAAATATACTTTCATGTAAAAAAGGAGTGGAATTTAATAATTGCGTCTAATCGGTAAAAAAAAAAATAATAATAATAATTGAGTTTTCACCAAAAAAAAAATAATAATTGCGTCTAATCGAATCAAGTCCAAAGTCTATATGTTCTGCTCCAAGATGCAAACCCCAAGTCCAGTTGAAAGGCTATAGTCCGAAGCCACACAATTCCCAGGAAGGCCCGTGATATATTGAAGCCCAAAGAAGGCCCAGTTCTCTGTCCACGATCGAAGCTTCCCATGCACTAGCTTTCTACGCACAACTGAGAATCGAATAGAAGAATCAAGATTGTGCAAATCTCAGAATTGGAAAACTAAAAATCCTGAGCAAATCCAACCTTGGAAGAAACAGGGACAAAAAATAGGGTTGGAGAATGGGAGAATTGCAGAGGTTATACATGGACAGAGCAAATCAACTACCATTGCCATCAGCCTTTTGTGCAGTCGTCGTCTTAGATTGCTCCGCCTCGATTTGCCTTTTCCGATCTTCGAATTCGAGTCTTCATCTTCTCTGCCTGGAGTTCTCTCGCCGATTGCCTGTCGCCCCCTTTCGTCCGTTGTCTCCACCGTCCGTCAGAAACAGTTTCGCCTTCACTGTGTCTTCGACTTCGATTGCTCTTGCTGTGAATGGAGGAGATTAAGCTTCATCCATATTCGAGATTTCATTCCTAATTAGCACCTCGTTTGGGTTGTCAAATTTCATTTATTTTGACTTACACTGCAATTCTTATTTATTTAGTAAGAATTTAATTTTACAAAATAAAAAAAAATTCAAAAAATTTTAATCTTAGGTCTCATTAATTAGTACAATTAATTTAATATTTTCTAATAATTTTAAAGTTTCACTAATTCTTAGTTTTAATTTTATAAATTAATCTATAAATTAGTTATTAGAATTTTACATTTACTTGATTTATTAATAAGTATTTTATTTATTCTTATTTTTTATAAATTTAAAATTTAAAATTTAAAATTGATCATTATAATCTTATGTAAACATAATAAATTAATATTAATTAAAAAAATTATATAGTATTTGTGGGAGGAACAACTCTACTCACTAAAAATATCATATTGGAGTTCAGATTAATCGACTTTACTTCTCATTTCCATGCATTTTGGGCTCAAGAGCCCACTCCAAGCGCTGCTTTCATGGCTCCACTCTTCAAACAACTAGTTCTTTATTTATTAGTTTAGTCATTTTTTTGGGGAAGAACATGGGCTTCGACTATGAGTTCGAACCATTTTAAGTCTTGTCCAAAATCAAACACGATTAGTTGTCACAAGAATTCTCATATAAATGTCTTTGTATAAACATATGAATGATCAATGTAAAAAACTCTTATTTAAATATCTTTTTTAAATTCTAGTATTTAAATATTCGTAAGTATATATATTTTTGATGTAATACCGGATATGTTCGAATTGTAATATTTATTCTAAAAGGACAATTTAGAAATTTTTATATAAATTTTTACAATTTGTGCTATCCAGAAATCCCTTAGACACTTGGATCTCGGTTTCTGAATCATTTATATTTACATTTATCGAACCATTTGAATCTACACTTACCTCCCAATACATTTACGAATTATTTATATTTACGCGCACAAGAGCATTTACATTTACCTCTAGATACTTGTATCATTTTTTCATTCGGTATCAAGAAACATCTATTATCTTGCAACTCTTGGCTTTCTTTATTTTCTTGCACATCTCTTAGCACATTTTTCCTATACACTCTATTATTTTTCGATTTTCTTGGTGATACCATACTTGTTGGTAGCTTTGTTTTCCATTTGGCTATCGGTACTGATGGTACATGACCCGAGTTATGAGGGGCTCAAATGCAGCCAGGTCCATGAGCAATAACAAACCCTCTCGGTGTTTACTAATTAGTCCTTTCTCAACAAACTAACTGTTCGGTACCTCAACTGGTCGGACCTTAGATCTTCTCGGCGCTCGATGTCAACTGCACAATTTGTTAAAAAAATATCCACTTCCCTAAAAAGGCAAAAAGAATTATACATAAATGGAAAAAAAGATCTATAACTATGGGGAGAAGAATCTTCGTGATGATATAGAATTCCTAAACGGGTAAGATTCTATAATCTTTAAGAATCCAATGATTGGATTCCCCAAAAATCTCGAAATACTTTCATAAGAAAATTAGGGTTTTACCATCCTACATACACATGATTATACTCCATTTCTATCGGTTGAATCTCTTCATGTCAACGAATATTGAAATTTAGTACCTCTCAGTTGTTGCCCAAATGGAAGGCTCTCGGTTTTGTATTGGAACACTTACATTTCCATTGTGAAACTTATCTATCGGAAATGAAAAGTTGAACCTTCTTTGTCAAATGGAAGCCTGTCGGTATTGTGTTGGAACACTTACATTTCTATTGTGCAACTTATCTGTTGGTAATGAAGAATTGGACCTTCTTTGTCAGCTACCATTTACACTTGCACTTCTTGGCTGCCACTTGTAGATATGGAGGTTTGAACCAAGTTCTCCAAGTCACTCAAAGGACTTATTACCACCATACTATTTAATTACCTTAATTACATAATACACAATTTATATTATATTTCATATTTTTGAATATTTTAAATATTTAATATTTTTAATTTATCTTCCATAAGATTTCATTTTCATTTCAATTTCCTTTGTTCAGCACCAAACACCTTTTTTCAATAAAACCAAAACTCCAAATATTTAAACTCATTGAATTAACCTTCCCAATAATTTTAAAAGAAAAGTAAGATTTCAGAACTTACGAAAACCCAAATTTCATCACTCTCTAAACTACTTTTCTCTTTTCTCCAAACCAACTCAATTCACTACCAAATTTCAAGATTAAAGTTTCTAAACCACTCATCTAACTCCCCAAAGTTAGATTCTACTCTTGATTTTGAAGAAGAGTTTGAGAATCCAGTGTTGTCATAAAAGGAGAGAATCAAGGATTTTAGTATAATCCAAACCGGAAGAACTATTTGGAGATGAAATTAAGGGGTTGAGCAAAACCATCGAAGCAACACTTTGGCTGTAGAGACACTACAAAAAAACACCTTTTAGCCACAAATTTAGCGACGAAAAATTTTCCGTCGCTAATAATGTATCGCAAAAATTTAGCGACAAAAATTATAAATTCGTCGCTAAATTTAGCGACAAATAATTTTTCGTCGCTAAAATTCGTCACGAAATTTAGCGACGAAAAATTATCCGTCGCTAAATTAGCAACATAAAAAAATCCGTTGCTATATTTAGCGACGCAAATCTAAAATTCGTTGTTAAATTTAGCGACAGATAATTTTTGTCGCTAAAATCCGTCGCTAATTTAGGGAAAAAAAATATCAAAATTATCTGTCCCAAATTCAGCGATGGATTCCAAATCCGTCGCTGATTCCAAATTCGTCAAAATGTCCATGGAGCGCACGGGCCACCCTTGCCCGCCCTTGCCCACCCGAGCCAGCATGTCCACATCCCTTGCCCTCCCTTGCCCACCCGAGCCAACACCAGCCTGCAACCTACCCGCCCGAGCCAGCATCCGCGCAGGCGCTCCAGCATCAACTCTTAATTCTTGAAAAATGCCGTGTCTTCTGCCTCCACTGTGGTTCGAACTCCGAATCCGAACTCCCGCATGCACACACAACCTGTAAACCACCAAACCAAAGATATTATCGTGATATAATTTTTTTTATTATTATTTATTATCTTTTCTTCATATTTTTCTAATAATAATAAAATAATATATAATAACAATTTAAAATCATAAATATAATAACTGTTTTTATTTATACCACCAACCTAAAATAATATTAATTAAAAATAATAAATATGATAATTTTTTAAAAAATAAAAAATAATAAAATACTAATTTAAAATAAAATAATAAATTAATTAAAAATATATTAATATTATATTTTGATTTCTTCTTTTCTCTTTTATTTTATTATTTTATTATTTTTTTCATTTTTATTTATTTTTTTAATCCATAATTTACTCAAAACTATAAAATTATAATTATCAATAAATTATAATATATTAATAATTTAAAAAATCTATATATTGAATCACAAAATATTTTTATTCTTTATAAGAAATTTCAATAAAATTATTATATATAAGAAATGAGAATAAAAAGAAAAAAAACTCAAAAATAGAGATAAGGAAAAAAAAGTAAGAATAGAAAACAAAGAGGAGAAAGAAAGAAAACAAAAATATTATCACATAACACTAACACTAAGAGGTGGTGCAGTGGTGATATGTCTTCTATTCAAATCCGAGATCCAAGATTCGAATCCCTTCAACTTCAACCTGCCTGTCTGGGCGCTCAGGCAGGCACGCCCCAGCAGGCGCGGGCTCCTAGGCAGGTGCCCAGGCAGGCAGGCGCCCGTGCGTGCATGCGCCGGTGCCCGTGCGTGCATGCGCCGGCGCCCGTGCGGATTAATATTTAATTAAAAAATTTATATTATTGAATAAAATAATACAAATAAAATAAAATTACCTAAACAATAATAAAAAATATTAAATCAAACAAAAAAAGAAAAAAAATAATAAATTAATTAAAAATATATATATATAATTTAAATAAAATAAAATATATGGTTTTTTTTAAGAATTAAATAATATTATTTTTCTAAAAAAATGAAATATAATATAATGAAATATAATATAATAATATAAAATGTAAATTAAAATATTATAAAATAATAATATGATTTGTTAATATAAATTAATAAAATAAAATAAAAATAAAATAAAATTATAATTAAAAGAATATAAAATTCAGCGACGGATTTCTGTATCCGTCGCTAAAATTATTAAAATAAAATAAAAATAAAATAAAATTCTTATAAAATTCAGTGACGGATTTGGAATCCGTCGCTGAATCAGCCACTGATTTGGAAATCCAGAGCTAAATTAGTAACGCATATATATATTTCGTCGTGTCGTTGCTAAATTAATTTTTTAATTTAAATATTATATTTTATTTAATTATATATAAAAAAAATTTCATCTAGCAACAGAAAACAAATCCGTCGCTAAATTAATTTTTAACTTAAATATTACATATTAATAAAATAAAAATAAAAATAAAAAAATAAAATTATATTTAAAAAAGATTAAATTATTCATCGCTATTTAGCGATAAAATTTGCAACGAAAAATTTTTTGTCACCAATTAATGACGAATTTAGCCACGAAAATTTTTTGTCACTAATTAGTGACGAATTTTGCTACGAATGATGTGTCCGTCGCTAATTTAGCCACGACTTCCTTTTCGTTACAAATTTTGTGACAAATTAGCGACGAAAAAGTTTTTCGTCACTAAAATTGTCGCAAAATAGCGACGAATTTTTTCCGTCGCGAAAATCCGTGACTAAAACCATGTTTTGTTGTAGTGAGAAATCTGGAAGTGATTACCCTCCCTAACATTGTAAGTGATTGGATTATTGTGTTTGTAAATGAGAAATATTTTTCTTGACTTTTCTGCAAATGATTTTATTAATCTTGAATTTATAAAATATTTTGTGAATGTGGAGTGTCTCTTGAAAATATTTTGATATTAAGTTATGAAAATCTATACATTTGCAAAAACATATTGTGCCATGTTAACTTTTCTTATGGATATTGTTATTGAATTCATGAATTGAGCAATTTTGTTGATTATCTATGGCACATATTATACTGTTTTGTGAAATAGTATATGTGTGGGGTGTGACACCCATGAATATGTGATGATCAGTCTAACCTTCCATGATTTGATTCGATGGGGGACATAGAGAGTTTGTTAGACTTGAGAGGGTGGGCGCGGTAGAGAGATGTCCTCAAGTCCCTGTTGGGTTATTCGATTGTACTATCAAGGAGGCCATGAGCTAACGCCAAAGTTGGAGGTGATGCTTGTGACTACCAATAATTGAAAACCCTTTAACGGTTCCATTAATGGTTCAGGTCAAGCCATTAGTGGAGAGATTTTGAGACAACATTTTGGATTTTGAAAATAAAGTGTATAGTGAATGTTTATTATATTTCACTAAAACCATGTCATTCGTTGAGAAAATGTTTTGATGACTATATTATATTTTGTTATACTAGAAATGTGACCTTTTTGGAAAATATTGTTTGACACTTCCATATTTACTACTTACTCACTCAACCATATCATTGTACTCCACACACTGAGTATTATATACTCACTTCTTTATCTTAATTCTTTTTTAGAAGAAGTGTAGAAATAAAGATCATTCCACTGCTAACTAAATCCAATCAAGGAGAAAGAGCCTTCCTTGACCATCTGTCGGTATTGGTTCTTTTTAGTTATGGATCTTTGAGACATGTAGATAGACCAATCGATGACATTTTGGAAGTTGAAATTTATATTCTAAAAGTTACATTTTGAAAACTTGTATATACTTCTCTAAAATTGAAACTTATATTTTAAAATGTTAAACATTTATGTGCACTTTACATGTTTTGAAATTTAATATTTTGTGTGCTGTCTTGTAGAACCTTGGGGTGTAAGGTGATGTTTGCACGTACTTCTAGATCATGCAATGGTTGTCACGTACTCAAACTCGAGGGTCAGGGCGTGACAATTTTATTGATATCAAAGTTACGATTTTGATATTTTTTAAATATTTTCAAAAAATTTTAAATGTTTACAAATATTTTCAAGTGTTTTAAAGGTTTCTATATTTCTAAATGTTTTGGAAAGATTCAAAAGTCTCCTATGGGTCATAGAAAATGGAGTTATGTCTAGGTATGTGTGCATTTTTAGTTTATTCGATTTAGTGAGATAAAGTTAGTTTTCTTTTTTGTAGAATGCAATGGTTCCATGTTGGAGAACAAAGATTTTGACTAACATTTCTTCTTTTGAGCATGAGACTGCATCATCTTCCCATGCTCCTCCTGCTGGTGCATCCGAACCTTTGGTTGCTCCATTCGAGATTCCTCCACCACCTCTTGTTGCCTTCCAATAGTTCATGCAATGGTGAAACAAATATGATACTCAATTTCAAACTTAAACCCAATCTCAAGAGCCAACTACTCCACCAAACACTACCACCATAGCAAACACTCCTCTAACACTGGTAGTTCTTCCTCCAACGATAGTTGCACCAGCTACCTGTCAAACTATTGAGCTGTCCAAGTTGATCAAGGAAGTAAGACAACTTGTATTTGAGACATTCTTGGGTATTAGTAATGTTACAGTGACAAAGGATTGGATTAATAAGGTATAAGAGATCGTAACTGACATGGTTGGATACTGAGATGAAACTTATAGTGACAGTAAGGTTGTTAGATAAGAGTACCTGTACTTGGTGAGAAAACTTGAAGAGGAGATCCTTTACTCTCATCACATGGAGTGAATTTTTTAGGGAATTTGATGAGAAGTAATTCACTAGGTTCTATCAGGATTTAAAGAGGAAAGAATTTTTCCATCATAGGTAAGAGAGTAAGTTGGTAGTGGAGTATGAGACAGAGTTGAGAGAATTCTCTTTGTTTGTCCCAGAGTTTGTGTATTTTGAAAAATATTTATGATCTAAGTTTGAAGAAGGGTTAAATTTGAGTGTTAGGGAAAAGATATCGATTACTGAGACCCACACTATTAAAGATGTATTGCTATTAGCTTTAAGGGCTGGGAAGATGGTTCAAGAAAGAGGAAAGACAAGAGAAGGCTATGGAAAGAAAGAAAGTTTGAGTTCACTCTGGGTCAAAATCCTAAGAAAAGTAAGAGTACGAGTTCTTATGGTAGTACCTCTGTTACAGGGTTTGTTGGCTCTCCCCAAGGTCAACACTTTTTCAAAATGGGTACCTTAAATACTAGTGTTGTGTCCGAAATAAATTAGTAGGAAACAAGAGTAACCCTTGCAAGAATTACAGGAAATTCCATTTTGAGCCCTACAATGAGTTTAGAACGTGCTATTATTGTGGACATGAAAGCCATCTCCAAAATGCTTACCCCAAACTAGATTTGAGAGGGCAAGATAGTCAATAAAATCGAGATTTTTTTGTGGCTCCAAGAGTGGACTAGTTAACACTAATACACCTCTCTCCAGCACCACTCTAATGATGGGATAGGCAGCAACACCATGGCTACCAATCCCCAGCATTCTCAAACTCAAGTTCAAACTTTGATCTATTTGATTACTAATGAAAAATTACCAAACAATCCCGATATTGTCACAGGTAAATTTGGTTAACTATAAATTTATTGATTTGAAGAGCATGTTATTGGTGTTACGTGGTCTTTGAGGATTGTTAATGACATTAATCATTGCATGGTAGAGATAAATTGATGAACAAATCTTGAGTATTAATTTTATGTAATGAGTTGTGAAAATTATTAGTGTTGTTATGTGGTAAATATGTGAATTTTGGTTAATACGTTACATGATATTAAAAATGTTGGTGTTCTCGGCATATGTCTCAATATTGAATTAGGGAATAAATGCATAGAATGCATAGAATGCAAAAATTTAGGTTATGGAGTGACAACCATGAGTTGATGTGTTGATGACTATTTTAGGAGAATATTTAGAATGGTTGATATTTATATATATGGTTTGATGTAATATTATAGGAATCATGTATGGAAGTTATATCATTGGTTTAATTAATAATCACTTGATAGTTTACATTAATAGGTATAATAAAAATTTTTGATGTCTATATCCGCATACTCATTGATACGGAGTCTAATAATTCATTTGTTAGTACAAGTTTTGCTAGACATGCCGATAGACTCTTGACCCTGTTTGAGGAAGAGATATTGGTGATTACACCTTTGGGTGAATAGTTAGTTAGAAGTATAGTTTACAGAGACTATGATATATGGGTAGGTGAAATGATTCTTGAAGCAGATTTGATTCTATTAGAAATGAGGGACATTGAAGTGTGTTTTAGAAAATTTGGAAGTCAATTGATTGTGATATTTGTTCAAGAATTGAATTGAAAATAGGCATAAAGTTTGAAGGGATATTTATGGTTTTGGTAGGAAATAAAATGAGGGAATGTGGGTAGTTATATGGGAGAAGTTATCATTTTAGAATCTAAATTCATGAACATAAATTTGCCTAGAAAAGTATTGTGTCTCACTTACTAGAAACTTTAAACTCCTTTAATAATAGAAAAGATGACCTAGAAAGAGAGGCAAAATGAGAGAAAACAGATTAATTGCATTAAAGTCGAGGATTAAAAAATATATATATTTAGCAAGAGATGAGAATATTAAAATGTACTAAGAGAGTTATGTGGATAATTTATTCAGATACCAATTCCATGAGAGTTAAATAATTCTTGTAAAATGAAAAGTTTTTGGGTTCTAAGGAGAATTACAATAAACAAACTGTAAAGAAGTTTTGAAACAAGATGAGAATAGATAGGGTTATATAGCACATACGACTTGATATTTATAAGAATTGAGGTGAAATAACTAAGACTAGTAAAATACCTAATATTTGAAGATGCATTTCAGGTGAAATAAATATTTTTAGAGTCATTTGTTAAAATTGTATATATTTTACTCTAATTTTTCATGTGACTACCTTCTTTTAATGGATTCAATTAGTTGACAATCAAATGGGGATAATTTGGGAAATGTAAGAAGTGAATGAATAGTTAAGAGAAGTTGTATTTTGGTTGATGATTTGAACATATTTGTGACTATAGAGTACTTGATATTAAAGGAAAATTTTAGGAATTTGGGAAATATCATACTATATGAAATATAAAGTTGAAATAATTTGATATTTGAACATGAACTTGTGGTTTATTTTCAATTGTTTTAAACTTGTCTCCATTTATGGAAACAAAAGAAGTACTTGTCGAATCCATTCCATGTTTTTGAAGTTTCTTCAATTGAGTTGAGGGAAAATTTGAATTTTAGAGTCTGATCAGGAGCCATCCTTGATAAGCAAGTTAATAGATTGAGAAAATAGGCAAATCTCAATTGTCAAGATTCTATGGAAGAATAACCATGCAGAATAGATGACTTGGGAAGCTGAGCAAACGATGAGAAAACAATGGATATCTGAATCTTTCCTGTCGGTTGAATCTCTTCCTGAATATTGAATTTTGCTTCTTGGTATTGCCTTGTACCTCTCGATTGTTGTCCAAATGGAAGTCTCTCGGTATTGTGTTGGAACACTTACATTTCCATTGTGAAACTTATGTGTTGGTAATGAAGAATTGAACCTTCTGTGATGACTACCATTTACACCGGCACTTCTTGACTTCTATTTGTAGATATAGAGATTTGAATCTAAATTCTCCAAGTTACCCAAAATGATTTATAACCGCTATACCACTCAATTATCTTAATTATATAATACACAATTTTTATTATATTTCATATTTTTAAATATTCTAAATATTGAATATTTTTAATATATTTTCCGTAAGAATTTATTTTCATTTCAACTTCCCTTGCTCTGCACTGAATACCTTTTCTCAATAAAACAAAACTCCAAATTCTTAAATTCATTGGGTTGACCTTCTCAATAACCCAAAAAGGGGACAAAATTAAAAATATAAAATTAGTTTGAAGATAAAAGAAGAAATGAGATTCCAAAATTCACGAAAATTCAAATTTCATCTCTCTCTAGACTATTATTCTCTTTTCTCCGAACCCACTCAATTCACCATAAAATCTCAAGATCAAAGGTTACAAACCATTCATCCAACTCTCCAAAATTAAATTATAGTCTTGATTTTAAAGAAGAACTTGAGGATCCAATACTGTCACAAAAGGGAGAATCAAGGGTTTTGATATAATCCAAATTGGAAGAACTCTTTAGAGACAAAATTAAAAGGTTGAGCAAAACCGATTGAAGCAACACTTTGGCTTGGAGAAATCTGAGAGTGATTACTCTCTTTGACACTATGAGTAGATAGATTGTTGTATTTGTGAATGAAAAATGCTTTTCTTGACTTTTCTACAAATGATTTTATTAAATTTGAACTTATAAAACATTTTGTGAATGTGGAGTTTCTCTTGAAAATATTTTAATATTGAGTTACAAAAATCTATACATTTGCAAATATATATTGTGTTATGTTAAATTTTTGCATGGATATTGTTATTGAATTTATAAATTGAGCAATTTCTTTGACTTGCTATGACACATATTACACAATTTTGTGAAATGGTGCTTGTGTAGGGTGTGAGCATTCATGGATATGCGATGAACTTCCATAGTCCGATTCGATAAGACGATGTGAAGAGTTTGTTAGATTTGAGGGAGTAGATGTGGTAGAAAGATACCTCCAAGTTCTTATCGGGCTATTCAATTGTACCACTGAGGAGGCCACGCGCTAACACCAAGGTTGGAGGTGATATTTATGACTTCCAATAATTGAAAACTCCTTAACAGTTCCATCATTGGTTCAGACCAAACTATTGGTGGAGAGATTTTGTGGTAATTTCTTGGATTTTGAAAATAAAGTGCATAGTGAATATTTTTTATGTTTCATTGAAACTATGTCTTTGGTTGAGAAATGTTTTGATAACTATATTATATTTTGTTATACGGCAAATATGATTCTTTTAGAAAATATTGTTTAACACTCTCACACTTCTACTCACTCACTTGCACAACTATGTCATTACATCTCAGTTACTATATATTATATACTCACTCTTTTATCTTCATTCTCTTTCGGAGGAAGTATAGAAATAAAGATCATTCTACCACTAATTAGATTTAGTCAAGCTGAGAGAACATTTCTGGACCATCTGTTGGTATTAGTCCTTTTCAGTTATAGATCTTTGTGGCATGTAGATTGACTTATCAAAGAACATTTTGGAAGTTGAAATTGATATTTTAAAAGTTATATTTTGGAAACTTGTATATGTTTTTTTTTTAAATTGAAACTTATATTTTGAAAGTTATATTTTGAAATGTCATTTTATATATTTTGAAATTTAATATTTTGTATACCGTAAATTTTGGAAACGGTATCATTATAGTCTTGCAGGATTTTGAAGTGCATGTTGGTGTCTGCACATATTTTTAGATCACTAGACAGTTATCACGTACTTGGACCCGAGGGAGGGTCGGAGAGTGATTTTTGTGACTGCTGTTTAAACAAAAAAAAAAAAAAAAAATCTCATATAACTGCATAAAGGTATTGAGAGGAAACTTAATATCTTAAAACTACTTATTAAAATAGAAATAGAACTTCCCATATTTAAAAAAGAATGTAATTTGATAACTTAAATTTTTAAAAATAGAAATTTCAAAAAAAACATAATTTTAGTCGTACAACCATTTATGATTCAAATCCCAATTGTTGGGGTCCATTGGACTCAAATGACATAGCAAATGAAATAATCTATATTTTTTGTTTATTTTCTTCTTGCACTCACTGAGCTTCGGATTCGTAAATTCAATCACTCCTTTGTTAAACAAAAACCAAATCAAAAGCAAGGGGAAATTGCTTGGCCATTTCGCAAGGGACTACGCAATACATAGCAAAAAGGAGGATGAATCACATGATTTCCTGGGGGACATTAATGCCACCTCCCCCCCCCCCCCCCCATATTGTTTTTTACTTTTACCTTTTGTTACTTTTGGGGACATTATCATACCGATCGCATCCTGTATTGCTATAAACTGGGTTTTTTTTAAGTAATCTCACTAGCTATGATTTTCCTATGCCTCCATTAAACGGAAATTGTATAAAGAAAAAAAGAAGAGAAGAAGAGAAATGGTGGAAGGATTTCATTGTTCTTTCATTTAAGAATTTTGATGAATTTGGTTTGTCATATAGTCTGACTTTAAAACGATAGTGTACAAAATTTGCTTGAACACCATGAGGGATCTCGGTCACCATCATTTATTTATTTATATTCAACAAAAAAGGAAAAGGTTAAAAACATATTAGGAGAGTCATAGTATATTTATTTCACATATATAAAACATATAAATATATATATTTCTTTTACCGGATAATGCAGAAGACCATTTTAGAATTTGCTTCAATTTGTTGGCCTGTGACTAACAAATAGTTAATCTAGTGAAAAAAACTTAAGTCAGTTAATCAAGATTCGAATTCAAGTTTTGAGAATTGATAAAATTACGTTGTAAGAGGTTTCTAAAAAGAGTCTGCCAGTAAATTGGGTCAGATTAATTAAAATATGATTTTAAATATTGATCGATCAAATTTAAAAAAAAAGGTAACTGGGCTCACTTTCCCATTCAAATCCCAAACTACTCACACAAGTTTTACCCAAATTGCCAAAATCTCTAACAATGTAATCAACTCTTTTCATTTGCAAGGTTGCATTTCACAAGATTATAAACTAAAAATAAATTAAAATATAGAACACAACTGTTTAAACAATATACTTTGACCTCTCTCCCTCTCACTCTCACTCATGCACTCTTTTTTCTCTAATTAAATAACACCCCATTAATTGTTCATGGAACATGCTCCTCTTGGTTCTCTTGGTACCCTTCTTCGTTCCGGCTCTCTTGATATTGCTCTTGGTTTTGGCTCTCGTCCATGGAGTTGAACCCACTATAATTCTTCTCACTCTTACCACCGTAATAATAATTTTCATTCTGCACAAGATCAGAGTTCTCTCCACGATCACCATAATAGTTCTCATTCTTCACGTAATTAGAGTTCTTCTCACCATTGCCGTAATAGTAATTCTCATCATTCACATAATTAGGGTTCTCCTTCTCACCATTGCCATAATAATAGTTCTCATTTTTCACATAATTAGATTTCTCACCATTGCTGCTGCTGCTAGTTCCTTCACTGTCAATATCATAGAAATACCTACCTTTCTCCAAGAACCTCGTGTCGCTCATCCCTTGCTTCTCAATTTCAAACTCATCCTTGCCATTGTAATACTCATTAGTATAGCCACTTCCTTTGTAACCTTCCCTTGTGTAACCATTCTTGTTGTTGTTGTTGCCATAGCTATAGGAATGGAAAGCTGTCTTCTCTTCTCCTTTATGATTTTCAGAGTTGAGCTCTTCGTCTAAGAGTCCATTTTCGTAGTTGTTGTCACTGGTTGCGCTTGTGACTGGGGTTGTACCATGAAACTCAGTTGTCTCATGACCATATAGCTCATAGCTGCCTTCGGTCATAGAGGAACCCACCTCTGGTGCTGGTCCTGGTGCTGACACAGGTGTTGGTGCTATCTCAGTTTCCTTGATATTGGTGTGCTCCTCTTTGTCACCATTGTCACGAGGGAACTTGCTAAAAAATTTGCTCTCTCTAGCTAGAATTTGGTGAGAACATGAGAAAATCACAAGAAGGCAGGCAAAGATGAGGTGTGTTGTTGATGATGCCATATTGAACATAGACGAAATAAAATAGAAATGGTGTTTCTTTGGTTGTTCGCAAAATTTATGAGCTCTAAATCCTTTATATAGAGGCTCTCTCTCTCTCTCTCTCTCTCTCTCTCTCATGTTGACAAAGTGTGCGCCCTAGCTATTATGCGGGGATTGAGGGAATTGAAAAGGGGGTGTGGGGTAGTCAAATAATGGTTTCTGGTGCACGCACCATGTGCATTATTGATTAATGTCTAACAAATGTGGCGCCTAATCTTTATGTCATGTGAGCCCAACATGAGACCCTTTTAGTCAAAAAGTGGGAATTTTTACTTATTATAGGGTACAAATTGAGAGATACAAGTCCCTACTAAATTGTCAATAAGATATAACTCAACTGATACCGTTTTCTCTCTTTTATAAAGGTTTCGGATTTGAATTACAAGTAAAAAAAGTGTCTGCTTAAATTGCCATGGAGGGCAAATTGTGGATTTAAGTAATTAGTCACATAGTAGTAGTTGAGTTGGTTGGGGGGGCTCATCTTTTCACATCTTTTTGGTAGTTTGGCTTTGGTATCTTCTTTGGTTTCAAGGGCTCAGATGTGCACGCACGTTAGTGTTGTAGAGATTCAATTGCTATAGACATAGACATGGAGAAATATAATATAAGCTTAAATTATTAAGCATAATCTTGGGTGCTCATTTAATTTTAAGTCTTCGAGATCTTTTAGGGATTGAAGCAATTGGAATTCACAAAAATTTTATTTCTTTTTGGGAAAATTTAACCTTGTGATTTTTTAAGTATTACTTACAATTAACCCGGTTATAAGAGGCATGCCAAGATTACAATTTCTCAAAATGTAAATAGAGATATTATTTTTGTGATTTTCTTCGATTATAATTTAAAATTTTCTAATAAAATTTCAATAAAATTTATCATATTTATCATTCATTTTCGAGATACATTGATAATATAGTAGTTTTTTGATAAAATTTCTTATATGTTTCGAAACTAAAAAAAAAAATTATTATTTTCTTTGTTGAGTCAAGGGACATAGATATTGCATAAAGCCCCATGCTCCCCGAGCATTTTCCTAAAACGGTACATAGGTCAATTTTACAAAAGAAGAAACAAAGGATGTACAACCAGTGAAGTTCATCTCACACAGCTCAATGACTGAATTTGTATCCTTGATTTCACTCTACACTATCAAATTATGATTTGAAAAATTGGTCCTTTCATGGCCTCCTCCCTTTATTTTGGACAGCATCACAGCAAAGGCACAAGATGCCATTTGGGGGTAGAATGGTACCTATTTGGACACAAACCACATGATTCAAAAAAAGTCCATTTTATCTTATTTTATTTATAATATTTTTTAATTAATATCATAAATATATATAGAGCAATTACTGGACTTGTAATGCGGAATTTAAAATATTTACATCAAATCATGATGAATTTTTTCTCAAATTTTTCAGGCCAATCGAAATATCAATTACAAATCCAAACCAATACTATCTTCTTCATAACATTATGCTCCAGATCCGAGTGTTTCGATGTCCAATTGTGTTTCGTATGTATATCAGTAGGAGAGATTTCTCCTTTGTCTGTTTTTCTTCGTTAGGAAAAGAATAAAGGAGAAGAAAGGAGGGATGGAAGTCTCTGAGCCATCTCAAAACCTTCACCAAAAAAAAAAAGAGAGGAGGGATGGTTAATTTCTCCTTTCCCCAGCCTTTCTATTCTTTTGAATTTTGAATTCAAACTCAAAATGCCTTGTGGGCATAACCACCTTCTGTAATTAAAAGCAATACATAGAAAAAAAAAATTGGTATATACTTCCAAACACTGCCCCCCTGGCCATTGGTATGGTCAATCTCATGAGTGGCCCTAGTAATCTTCATTCCTTTGCATCTCCCGGTCAAAAGGAATGAGGCAAAATCACAAAAAATTGAAGTGAGGGGTGGGGGGGGGGGGAGGGTTAAACCCAAAGCAACTTGTGATTTTTCACCTTTTCTTTTAAAAAGAAAAATGAAAAAAAAAAGAAAAAAGCAAACACCTTGACGAGACAATTTTAAGATGCTTTCTTTATTCTTTGATTAATTGCACATTCTTTCATTAGGGTTTATTGGATTGATTGGTTTGTGGCATGATGACGGGGGAAGTCAAAAGTAGGACAGTAACCAACCAATACGAAGGTTTAAAAAATTTATAAATTTATTTATATCAATTTGTGTATGAAACCATAGTACAACTAATTCGATTCGAGTGTTGTTGGACTCAATTTAGAAGAGAATTTTTTTAACATAATTTTTTTTTCAAATTTTGAATTTAAAAATTGATTAAGAAATTTAATATTTTTATCGACTATCAATCGATAAAGTTTATCGATAAAATTTATAAATAATAAAAAGGTCAAAGAAGGGACAGTATTTATCTTTAGAAATATTTGTGCTGGGCTTTGAATTCACAGAATTATAGCCGAATCTCTCCCTCCCTCCCCCCTCCCCCACCAAAAACCTTTTTCTTTTCTAGTTCTGAATGGGCCAAAACTAATACAGCCTTATGGGTACCATAACCTTAAAGATCCTTAGCAAGCAACTGTTTGATTTGCTCAGATGAATATTCGAATATGGTCGGGCCTAAAGCTAGAGAGTAGGCCGGTTTGCATTTTTTTTTTTGGTTTTTGTTTTTTTTCCCCCCGAAAAGTGAACTAGAGGTCAATATTCGAAAACAGGAAAAAAGTATTACAGGGGAAGGAAAATATGAGAATTTAAACCCCCTTAGTAAACGAAAGAAATCTCAGTATCACTCAGTTAAGAGGGTGATGGTCCACGTCTGTAAAATTTGTAAACCATTAGACTCTATTGTGAGTGACCTCAAACCTCCGCCCAAAATTTTGTTAGCTGCCCCCACTATGGAGAGGGTGAAACTCAAAAGAGCAATGGATGCTCTGGACTATGAGTCAATTTGTAAACAGTCCATACCCCAAGCTCCAACCTTTACTCTTTTGATAAATTACCTAAAGACTAGATATGCAAGCTTCTAAACCACACCCCCACGCCCCCCCCCCCCCCCAAAAAGGCTAGAAAGCTTGAAGGCCATTCATCTCCATGCTAATCCGTGGTGATACCACCCGCTCTAATGTACTAGTATTGCAATATTTTAAACTCTTATTCTCGCGAATGCAAGGCAATGAGTATTAGTGTTAGTGTCACTAAACTATAGCTAATTATTTAAAAATGAAGTATTTCTACAAAAATGTATAGGGTTCAGAGATTTCATCTTATTTTCAAACGGGTTTGATGAAGTCCCAATTATTTTATTATTTTTTTTGTTACACGAGATTTGAATCTCGGATCACAGAGTTGAGAGAAAGAGAATTGTGATCGCCAGATTATCTCTTTAGGAACATGAAGTCCCAATTATAGAACTTCCATTCTCACCTCCTTTGCCTTCATTTTTTTTTTGGTTTTCATCCTCCTCTACCTTCATCACAATGAAACAAATGAAGCAAATCTATTTTTCCTTCAAAGTTGAGGAATACTGCTTTAATTGCAAGAATTATTTAAGTGAGAATAAACTCTCTTCAGGTTTCACAAAAAAAAAAAAAAAAAAAAAAAAAAAAAAGATTCTTCTGTTTTTCCCACCTTTCAATTTCAAGAATGGGTCAGGCCCATTTTGTTGCAAATGGAGGCCCAAAAGGGCAGGGCAGATTCATTGCTTTGGTGAAGGGAAGTCAACTGGGCCTTGCAAAATCGACCCATCTGAGGCAGCTTTACCTGGAATAATTTGAAAGTACAATGGAAAATGAGAACCAAACTCATCAGTGATAAGGTATTCTACATTTTTAATAAAAAATCTTGATTTTAAAACCTGAGAATGATAAAAAATAATTTGGAAGAGTCAACCCCAAAAATATGCCTTACAGTGTTCGAACTGGATTAATCGGACAAAACTCAGATACCGGTAGTAAAAAAAAAAAAAAGGGAAAATAAGATTTGTGATTAGGTTTCAATTGCAGAGTATGCATGGCAATGCAATGACCAGGAGTTGGTTTCGTAGTTGAACGGTAATTATCGTCCAATCCTACAAGAATTATTTCTCTGCCATCATTTATTCGACTTACCCTAAACCCTAATCCCATAAATACTAAAGATATGAAAATGGTTGCAGCCTAGGTGAGCTATAAAAAAGGCTAATCTTTACTACTCTTTGAGCATAATGGCCGGTGAAGAAGCATTATTCAAGTTTCAAAAGATATTTAGAAATGTTTTGGTTTATTTAGGAGGGAAGGATTTTGCTTTATCCAAAACAAAGATCCACTTGGGCATAATAAAATGTTTCTTTTTTGAATCGAAACTAATCCCGATAACTGAAATCATTTATTTCTTAAAATCGTAATTTTTTCAAAAAAAAAAATATATAATCAAAATTGCGAATCAAATTGTAAAAAGATTATGAAGTAATCATAAAAAATTGTGAAAAATTATAAAAGATCGACAATTTTGAAATTGAAATTCGAGTTTTCTCTCTCTCAATTTGTTTTTTTTTTTTTTTTTGGCAAAATTGGAATCAATTTGTATTGTTAGACATGTTTAGTTCCATGATTACCGGATATCAACCAGGTGGGGGCGCTTACACAAAACAACTATTTGTGTGGATTTGGGTGCAAATGATGTTGCAGCTCTGGGGTGGCAACCACACCATCGACTGGACTACGACCAATGGACTTGCAAATGGAGCAAATGGTAGTTAGGCATATTGGTATTGGGAATTGTTGGATTTAATCACGCATGCGGAAGCGAGAATTAAATAGATCGTAATTTTTGGGATAAATACCTCGATAGGGCAGTCTCCAAAATCCATCGTGTCGCGATGTCTCTCGAACGGATTGCACGGTCGGATGGTGATCACGAGGTTAGTCGAATCACCACCACAGCATCACAACGTCGCAATCCTCATGTCCGGTGAATCGTCTGACGATGGGAGATTTTCCTACGCGAAAATCTCCATCCCTCTAACTATTTTCTCTCTCTAGAGAAGTGCATAACCCTAGCCACCTTCATGGTTGCCCATGGATGCTCTCCACTCACAAGGTAGGAATCATCCTTTCTCAAAATGTTTCCTTTCACAGAAGGAAGGAGAGATCAATTTACTTAATTGGTGGGGGGTTACCCAAAATGCATGGTTAATCTTGGTAAGTAATAATGGGAGTTACCCAATTATCTCATTCTTACCAAAATACCCCACAATGGGCATAAATAACCTACATCTCCCACTTGCACATTAGGGCATTTCACTTCCGTCAGTCACAAGATCGCAACTCATGCGATCTCTCATATCACCCTACTGGACTTTCATACTGGATTGGGCGTCGTGCGACCGGCGAGTACACCTGCAAGCAAAGACTTCTCGATACACCTGTTAGGATGATCGAGTAGTCACTGTTAGTATAAAAATAACTCGCTATACCCCAGACTCAATGCATTTACATCCATCGAGCCACTTTCCTCATCGAAAGTGATCCCCAATCAATTTGCTCGACTATGTATTCATTATTATGTTTGAATCCCAACATGGATTAACACAATAGGTCGACCTATGAATACATGACAATGATGTAATGTCTATTGGCCTTCCTTTTCCCAAACTCGAATCTATCGGTCTCAATTCAGCTGCTTTCCTAGACCTGCCCCTTAGACCTCAATTTATCTTCCGGGCCATAGGTAAACAGACTAAAGTAGCAACACTGAACCAAAATTTCTAGAGACAGCCGAAAGTAATAAGGGCATAAGAGATCCTACCCAATGGATCTCAGGTCTCACACAGTGGGAACGGGGATCAAGATCAAACTATCGTCTCAAATAATAGCTCCCACTATCCCATGGTCGTCTCATCACACGTGGTATGAAACACGTGCCACAGTGTTATTCCCCCATCTCTCAAAGGGCATATGTCAGATTTCTCTAACACTGTACAGGTACGGGACTCAGTCTACACACAAGACTTTACCCAGAGATCTCAGAGAGAGCAACTCAGAGACAATATCACAAATCGCAGGTGATATCTGAGATCTCAAACCTGGCTACTTACAGGCAACATGGATGTGGGTATTTCCATGCCGGTCATATCGCATATGACCTCATCCTAAACACATATCAGGGCGACTTATGTTCTAGTAGGGCTACTCTCAAAGCCTCTTACAACTAGAATCCGTCTCATCTCCGCTCACTCAGAGTCGGAGGTGGTCACTCGTGTGAGAGAGTCGACCATGCCTGCCTGACACATCTTTTATCACAAAATCACAATATATGACAACAAATGATGCATAAAATAAATATGTGACTCAATTCTGCATGCATGTCATATATTAAAATAAGCATCTAAAACAGTATATAAGGAGAAATGTTAAAGTACACTAAACCCAATGATTCCTTACCTCACAAAGGAATCTCTCACAACGGGTTTTCTGAAGAGATCAGCTCTCATGCTGAGGTGTACTTAGATGTCACAATACCCTTCTCGGTAATATCTCTCATAGTGGTCTTCGGTATTAATGTGGCTTTACTATTATACTTAGGGTCTCATTTGTTGACAGTGTCGGTCTGATTATCACAATAATCATCACTGACATCCCACTATCTGTCACAACCTCTAAGTCTTCCAGAAAATTTCTGAAGCCAACCATTCTCATGAACTACAATTGAGCACGCTACAAGCTCAGTCTCTATTGTAAATAGAGATATACAAGTTCTCTTCTTACTGCTCTAAGAAGATAAAACCTTTCGCGTTTATTCAGATCACTACTCCCAGTCAGTATCTGAATCTCAACCACAAAACGCAAATCACCTCATCCGTAACACATGGAGAGCTCTGCAGTTCAAATGAGATATTTCGGAATCCTTTTTCACTGCTCTACAGTGATCCCTTCCAGGATTCTATTAATACCTACTCACCAGATTAACCATAAAATAAATGTCTGGTCATGTATGCCTCATCGCATACATCAAATTGTATATCACACGTATATACCTCATCGCATACACTAAAAATGTATTTTACACTGGAATAAGGGATTCTGCTCATCTCCCTTATTTCTTTATAAATTCTAGGGCATGTGTCAAGATTCAAGTCTTTTTTTTTATCTTTAGCGATTAGAGTATCTTTTAGGTTGTCATCGCTCTTCTCGAAATGCTTAAAAATCTACCTGATGTAAAACTCTTGTTAAATAGTCAACACCATTCTCAAGCGATCCCTATGGATCCAAAATCTGAGAATGAACTAAAACCTCGCAACCATGTTACAATAGTCATTAGATACTCTTTGTTGTTCCCAGCCAACAGAATGTCACCTACATATGCGAACATGCTCGTAAAGGAGTCATCGGGACGTATCAGATATATGCAATGATCCTACTCGATCATTACAAAACCATAAGATATCATATTCTCGTGAAATCTCAAGTACCGTTGTCTAGATGATGGCTTAAAGTCATATGTTGATTTCGAAAATCAATAAACCTTATACACCTGATCTACTAGAACGAACCCAAAGGGTTGCTCCATGTAGATCGCATCATCTATACTTCCAATACGAAAGCGGTATTTACATCCTTGTGATGTGACTCCTGATCCATGTTTGTGACAATCGCTGAAAGATAAACGGATCGAGATAAATTGGACATGACTCCTCGATAGTCCACCCCTCAGTCTAAGTGTAACCCTTGGTTACTAGACGGGTCCTTTACTTCTTCATCAATCCGTTAACCTTTATCTTGACTTTGAAAACCTACTTGTTCCCAATAGTTCTTCCGCCCTTAGGCAAATCAACTAGGTCACAGACCCCGTTGATTCTCATCAATTCCTTCTCTTCATTTATGGCCTTCAATAAACGGTCTTTTGCCTCTTTTGCAGAACCCTCGAGAGTCTCTCGAACCGTTTTAGATTTTTCATCATCCTCTAAGTCGCAATGAGGGTCTCACCCTCAATCGAGAAAACAACGTTTAAATACGCATTCTCGACACTCTTAAGAGGAGAGAAAAATTTTTACCTCTTAATGGATCGCTCCCACTGAGATCAAGATCCGTAGTGGATTCTTATATCCCGCCGCTGGGCTCCCCGAGCCACTAGGCTCATCCATCGCATAAAGGGTAGGGTCCAAATTGATTTCACCTCTCTTAGGGAAATCATTCTCAAAAAATATAGTATTACGAGACTCAATCTCGATTATAGTGCCGTTCGTATTCGCCTATGAATACGTATTTTCTCGCGGGTCTAACTCACCGTGTGAATGCGAGAAATCGTGGCACAACCCCATAACCACAAGTGGCTAAGGTCAGGCTGCCTCCCTGTCCAAAGCTCAAATGGGGAACTGACTAATAGTCAGTAGACTCGTAATACTCTTATCGAAACAGAGCCTCATGTGTAGTTTAGACGAATACTTGCGTTCTCGCTCGGTTCTTGAAAGTCTGTACTCTCAAATCTAACTGATTCTCAATCTCGCTTATGAACCTCCTGAAGCAGTCTAATGCCTCAGACTTGTGCGAGATCAGATAGATGAACCGAAACGCACGTAAACATTTATAATTATCTACACAACTCCATTTCCGGCTCTCATGCTCATGAGACCACAATAAAAAGAAGGAAGACACAAAAGTTAACCGCAATGGAGTCCCAGCTCTCATTGCATCGCCTAATGGTTTTCTCGTCATTTTGCCGACCAGGCAAAACTCACATACGGGTAACTCGAATTTGGTCAGCGGGTCTAATAAATCTCTCACTACTAACCGATTCATCATCTCTTACCCCATATGTCTAAGTCTACTATGTCATTCATTTACATCATCATCTACGCAATCAGATGTAAAGACAATAGTAGAACGATAAGAAACCATTACAAGGAGTAGCACCCAGTGCATACATTCCATCATGGATTAAAACCAGAATAATTCAGAAAATTGTCGTATTAAAAACAATGGAATAATTTCACGCATATCGTAGTCAATTTTAGACAAGGTACAAATTTATAGATCCGTCAAATACCTACAATATTGAGGACGTCATAGCAAGTGTCGTTCCCTCTGACAACGACGAATGCTCTGTCCTTAACGTAAATCCTCCAAGCTTAAGAATTCACCTGACGGAACTATATCTACGCACTCCTATCTCGAGTTACGTGGTCGGTTGCTCCTGATTTCAAAGGAGAGAAATCAGCGAGTATTATAGTGAATGAGACAAATCTCAAACCACGTAAAGAAAAAAGAATATTAATTTCTGCTCGTCACACTTACGAGCGAAATGACCAAATCTACCTCAAACGTAGCAATTTACTTTGGTCTAATCAAATTCCTTTTTCTTGCGTTCTTGTACCTCGTTGTCGGTTTTGTCGGATGATTTTTATTACCTAGATCTCGATCTCGTTCGCTAGGCTTAGCGCCGGGGAAGTCCTTACTTGACTCCTCTGAATAAGCATAACTCGAGTGTGGCCTACTCGCCTCTAGGTGCTCCTCATCGAGCTCACAATATGTACTCACGTCAACGAAAGCACGTATACTTTCGTCAAATGTGAGATAAGATTTCACGGTTTCCCATGAATCAGGTAAAAAATTGGATCACATCCAGTACCTAAATTTCATCCGAAATTTACTCGTCCGTATATATTAATTCGGTGATCATACTCGACATTTGCTTCATTGTATGATTAACCCTTTTCTTCTGTATCTTCACATAGGAGCCGAAGAGAGCAACACTATGCTCTTATGGGACGAGTCGAACTGATATGTTTATAAAATATGACTCAAAAAACGAGATTAAGTCATCGTATATGCCACTGATAAGCATTGCCCTAACTTGGCAAATCTTTTATATCATACACGATAGATCTCTTTATTTCGTATATTCTGAGACGCGGTGCCCACCCTGGGGCCCATCATCTCGTGCCTCAGATTCCCGTTAGATTTTGCCTCTCGAGAATAAACTGAATCTACTGATAAAATCGCGCAGATTATTTCATTCAGTTTACTCTCCTTGCAAAAAATTAATACGACAATTCTCAACGCATTAAGAGAGACATATGCGACTTGGAGATGCTTATTATCACATTTTTGTACGCCCTACGAATCATCAAGATCAAAATGACTTGAGTACGACCTCAAAGCGAGCGTATGAGTCAACGGACACCATACACCACAACTTGGAATCGCATCTTACCATTTGGACTGTGATTCGGCACACAAAAACCCACAAAAAGTCATATTCATGGATATAGAACCCCCAAAAAATTGAAAAAATTTAATTATGAGCGACTTCACGCGCCACCCGGGGTCCACACGCGCCGCCGCTCGCCACCGGGCGCCTCCACGCACCGCCGGTGAGCCTCCACGCGCTGCCACGCTCCTCCACGCGCTGGCAGCAGTCTGGCTCACGCGCCAGACGCGCGGCGCGGCTCAGACGCGCTGCCACGCGCCTGGGGCGGCGCGGCTCACGCACGCCCAGTCGCAGCGCGCGGCTCATGCGCCTTCACGCGCTGAGCCGCGTTGAGCCGGGTTTTGACCGGGTTGGTCAACGGGTTAGGGTTGACCCGACTGACCCGGTCAACGGGTTCGGTCCGACCCGGTCAACGGTCCGGTCCGACCCGACCGCTACCTTCCCCACTCCACGCGCCTGTGTGGCGCGTGAACTACACGCGCCTAGCAGACGCGCTTCCCTGGCGCGTGCGTGTCACGCGCCTGCGGGTCTGGACCGGTTCTTCTTCGCCCGACGGGTCCTGCAACGGGTTTTTCGACCCGTTTTCTGAAAAACTCGATTCCGACTATTGTTTCTTGCATTTTTCGACTAGAAAAAATTTGTGGGCATCTTCCAAACATCCTACACTCGATTTTAGGAGGATTCAAGCCCAAAAATGGTGGGATTCAACCACCCCAGTTGCGGCCCTCCGCGGCCATTCGGAAATCCCAGTTTTCGGCAACCAAATCACACAATAAAATATATAAAACCATAGATCTAGATGCAAGGAACTCATTTATATTATTTTCATGCATCGATCCGCCCTCTAAAGCCACAGATCTAAGGGTTTTATGTCCGTAGGGTCGCAAACTTCGACCGGACATCTCATGGCCCAAACATGCTCCGAAAATTAAATAAAAAATATTTTTGTAATCCCTGGGCCATGGGTATTCTTGAGTGTTCTCGGATTCACGAAACTCATCCGTGATCCGGACCCCAAAATTTTAAAAACCCCAAAAATAATTCCGAAAATTATTAAATTAAATCCAACGACTGCTCTGATACCAATGTTGGATTTAATCACGCATGCGGAAGCGAGAATTAAATGGATCGTAATTTTTGGGATAAATACCTCGATAGGGCAGTCTCCAAAATCCACCGTGTCGCGATGTCCCTCGAACGGATCGCACGGTCGGATGGTGATCACGAGGTTAGTCGAATCACCACCACAGCATCACAACGCCGCAATCCTCATGTTCGGTGAATCGTCTGACGATGGGAGATTTTCCTACGCGAAAATCTCCATCCCTCTAACTATTTTCTCTCTCTAGAGAAGTGTAGAACCCTAGCCACCTTCATGGTTGCCCATGGATGCTCTCCACTCACAAGGTAGGAATCATCCTTTCTCAAAATGTTTCCTTTCACAGAAGGAAGGAGAGATCAATTTACTTAATTGGTGGGGGGTTACCCAAAATGCATGGTTAATCTTGGTAAGTAATAATGGGAGTTACCCCATTATCTCATTCTTACCAAAATGCCCCACAATGGACATAAATAACCTACAGGAATCGTTGCCCTTGAGTACAAATAATTGATGTACTAATGCAGAAGATAACAAAAGAATATGCTACCTCACTCGTCCACGAAGAAGACAGCAAAATAAGCATATTCTACTTTCATCTTGGAACCAAGTGCCATATCAACTTCCAGTATCAAGATCTTCTCCTTTTGATGTGCAAAACAGGATTAAATAAAGTATGTTTATTTAATGTTATATTCGCTAAATAATTTTTAAAAATAAATCTATAAATTATTTGGTGTTGATTGACTAATAAGATTTGATTTATTTAATAAAAAATTATTTGGTTTACATGACATTATTCATGAAATTTGTATTCATGTATAATGAGTAATTTATATAGACCTAATGAATTTTGAATCAAATGAGTGAAATCTTTTATGAGATTAATTAACTGGCGAATAGAGCAAAGTCAAATACTTGCATGAGATTGATGAACCATGTGTTGCATGAATTCATCCCTCAATTTGTGATTGTTTATTTTGATGACATCTTGATCAAATTAGATAAACATACAAGGGTATGTTAGGAGATTTTTGAAGCTTTGCGTGTGAAAAAAAAAAAAAAAAAAAAAAAAAAAAAGCTATGTGACATTCACAAAAAAATGCAAAATCTCTCGAGACAAAGAATTTTTTTTAATTCTCCTTCTTTTGTCTATGTATTCTCAACATGGCATTGAGGGCGATGAAGACAAGATCAAAGCAATTAAGAAGTGGCGAGTCCCTAACACCATTTCAGAAGTTAAGAAGTTTTCATGGATGGACATCATTTTGTAGGAGGTTGGTGAAGAACTTCAATACATTTCTTGCTCCTTTAATTGAATGCATGAAGAAGGCACCGAGTTCAAGCTCTCATATGTACTTCAGAGATAAAAGAAATCAGAACATATAAAACCAAATTGCTCTACAATACCTATCCCTGATTCTTATATGAACAAAGTTCTTGTTAGTTCTTGTTTAGTAGCGAACTTGAACTTTTGTCTTTCTTGAGTGTGGCAAGTTTGTTTCTCATCGTCCTTGAGCATTGCGAATCAGACCCCTAATTTTTGTTTGTGGCAAGTAAACTTACCAAGCAAGACTAGTTATAATCTATCATTTTCTTATGTTTTCTTAATTAATCGGAGTGTCCTTTCTAAAGCACATCATATTGGTATTAAGAATGATTACCCTCAGTCTTTTATTATTGTAAAAGTTTGGGTGGTGTCCTAACCTTTTTCAGTTCTGTACTTAAATTACTGAAGCAGAAATATGGAAGAGAACAAAAGTATATGCTCCCTCACTTGTCCATGGAGAAAAGAGCGAAATAAGCTTATTCTACTCTATGTTGTACAGAAATAAAAATGGATACAAAACGATATTTTATAAAAACATAAAAAATGGAAACAAGAGCAAATACGTAAATATAAAAAATATGAAAATTTTTATATAAACATAAATTATTTTATAAAAATAATAGAATAGTCATATTTTATGAAAAAAAATCTAAAATGATCAAATATATAATTATTAATCAAAAGACAATTAATTTAAAAAATTAAAATTAATTAAATATGAAAAAAATATGTAATTATAGAAAATATAATGATTTTTATATAAATATAAATTAATTTAGCATATTAAAACGTTTTGAAAATATTTTGAAAATAGGAAATGTTTCTGAAAATAGAAAAATGCTAGTATTGAGAAGTTTTTGTGGATCATAGATTTTACTCTTAGCTTGAGATCTAAAGCCAATTCTACTCCCAATATCAAAATCCTCTCCATTTGTATAGGCGAAAGTGTGCATGCATGAACATTTGTATGCATGCATAGTCTATACGTATGTGTGTATGTTTTTATATATGTATGGTACGTTTGTATACATAAGAGTGGAGTCAGCAAAATATTGTCAGAATGTACCAAAAAAAAAAAAAGAAATATTTTCAGAAGACGGAATGCAATATAAGATGAGTATTTTGAGCACTTGCACTCCGCACGAAAGAGGCACTTGCCTTTGTTAAGGACTAAAGTGAACTACAATTCGTAGAAAGTGGGTTGCTCACAATTTATGCTTAGAATTCGAGGGAACCATCATATGATCTAAATTCAGTATTTTGATCAAATGGGTAGGGAGCGATTGCACCAAAAAAGGAGTCAAATGACAACATTAGCCACAGTTATGAAAGCGATATGTAATTAATCCACTAAAAGAATAATGCAAACTTGCCCTTTTGAAGGTACAAAGTAATTCAGATAGTGAGCGATTTGAAGAAACCTCATTTTCTTTATATTTTTATTTTATGCCATAACTTCAAAGACAGCTGAAAATACCAAGGAAAAGAGTGTAAACTAATTGTACCCACTTGCGCACAAATTTTCATAAAATTAATACACTCAAAAAAAATTGATCGCATGCAATTAAAATAGAATCAAATAAACTATTAAAAACTCATTGAGAGGGCAAGCACGAAATAAACTATTTAGTTGAGATACAACATTAAACATAATTTCAATCTAATTGGTTTAATGATTTAAAACCAATACTTCTTAAATAAGAATTCAAAATTGAATTTATATATATAAAAAAAATAGATATCATAAAGAATTTTACTTTTTATATAATTATCAGATACTCGTAATTTATTTATAAAAAAAACGTCACAATCAAACAAGCTCAAACTTTGATATCTAATTAATAAATCCCAATTCGTTATTTAAAAACAAAATCAGACAAACAAAGATCTCTCAAAACTAAAAGCAATACTCATGAACTGAAATAAACCAATAGAAGGAAAAAACTTTGGGATGTATTTATCTGGATTTCATAATATTTATAATAGAAAATTATTAGGAAGACAAATAACATTTGAATTTTTTTTTTTAAAAAAAATTAAAAGTGAATTTTTTTTGCTCTAAAAAGTTCATGGGGTAGATATAATGTTGGGGGACAGATTGTAAATTTCACATAATTATAAAAAATAGTGGAAATCCACATAGACCATCATTTTCTAGGCTTCAGATTTGGTCTTACAAGAATAACTATTCATCACATTTAATGCTTAAAACTTAAATAATACTCCTAATACAAATAAAAAGAGATACACTTTTTTTTTTTCATACCAAGGATTTGTAGATTTAGTGACAGTCCACTAGATTTCCTTAATCAACTTCTTAAATTTGATTTTTGGAAATGAAAACAGGTGTTGAAAAATTGGATCATATAACTATTCAAATCGGATTAATTGAGTTTTTTGATACCGATGATTAATTAAAAAAATAAGATACACTTCTTTTCAAATAAGATGATATACAAGATTTTCCTAAAATGTGGTTTAGTTTCGGAATTTTTGTTTATTCAATGTGGTACACTTAATCTATTAATTTTATTCAATTGAATCTTTTTGTTAATATTCGAATTAATATTGTTTAAAATTAAACCGTAAAACTCAATTTTAAAAGAATTTCACATGCTTATTATTTCAAATTGAATTGGAATAAGATGGATCCAATTTATCAAGAGAAAAAAAATCAAAATCAAAATTGTATGATGGTTTTGATTGAATTTTGATTTTGAAACTTGATAGTTTCGATTTAGATTTGGTTTTAAAACCGGACGGTTTATGTTTCATTTGAGTTCAAAAACTTTTTGTTTTGCAGTATTATGTATTATCGGAAAAGATGATATAAAAAATATAAAAGTTATTTGAATCAAAATATATGAAAAATAAAATAAAATTAATCTTAAAATTAAATAGAAAAAATTTAATAGAAGACATAAATAAAAAATATAATATTTTAACTTTTAATTTCGATTTTGATTTTAGTTAAAATCAAAATTGAACCAATGACTCGAGTCAATGGTTTCATTCGAAACCGAAATTGGTTTTATTTATGGTAGCCTTTGAGAATGCGAGCCGGCGGGCGTGCACACTCATCAATCTGGCTCAAGGGGCGTCAACGTTGGATTTTTGTAATGATTCGGGTCTCTTGTGGTTGACATCGTGGATGGGTCCACACGCAATTATCTTTCGCGTTTTGGGGGGAATGTGGTCCAGATGGCAGTCAAGTTTTGCAGGCCCGGTGAAGGAACCTCGTCGTTTTCCTTCGCCAGTATTGCCTTTCTGACCTTTGCGGGGACTTCATTTGTTCCTTTAATAATGTCCTTAAAAATTCCTAAAATGAAAATATATATATGAAAGACAGAAAATTTTTTAAAAAAACCCACAAGGATAAATACTGTTTTATTGTGAAAAAACACTAGGAATTAACACTTGGATTCATTGTAATTGAATAATAAAAAACACAATTTCCCACATTTTCTCCATTTTTAGAAAGAACAGTTTCTCTCTCGCTCTCTTTTTCAAAATTTTTTCACAAAGATTGCTTTAATATCTCGAGTAGATCATACAAGATATAAGGAGCAATCATAGATTATATAGAAAAGAAATGAAAAGAAAAAGGAAAAGGGGGGCATCATGTGCAAATTAGTTGGGTCAAATATTATTTATAATCTCATATTACAAAATTTTTTTATTGGCTTCTTCATCACCATGGTTTAGTGAGTTCAAGATTGTGATACAACAAGCTGTTCTTGCACAAAGAGGAACATGAACAACCAAAAAAGCAATACACACAAGCCTCTAGAGAAGAAAAAGGAAAAATAGACAAAAATACATGTGCAGGAAAAAAAAAAAAGAAAAAGGAGGCCTCGCAAATTAGAGTTATGCATTAAAATGCATGCAGGGACATGTCGTCGAATTAAGGGTCGAAGATTGTTGGGATTTTGAAGGACGTTTAATCTCAAGGGGGTGGTATTTTTGGTATTCCTTGAAGTTGTAATTCCACCAACACACTGTCAAGAGCTGGAGGTTTTAGCCCTAATGGAAGCGGCAACCATGGCTTCAAGAACACATCTCCAATGGCTGCATCTATGCTCTCCTTTGACTGCCATCCACGAACAAAAAGCATTAGAGAAAATAGGTTACTATATATGGAACCTGCATTTTGTTGCAGTGTATCATGTAGCTTGAAATACACAAAACGGACAAGAGAGCTGGAATTATTTATTATGCAATTTTTTCCTGCCCCTTATGTACTTTTGCGCCAGAACTTCTAGCTACAATGGTGGATTTCTTTTTCACCGATCCTCTTTTCTCATATATTTGTATTTATGAACCTTAACTAGGTTATAACCCTGCTACAAATATTCAGCGTAACGGTAGTAGATTATAATATATTAATATATCATAATAAATCTAATTATCAACACTAATGAAGAGAAAATTACCCTTACCGTGTTCTGAAAATAATGCCATGGTTTTTTCGAAGGTAAAAAAAAAAAAAAAAAATTATTCATAAGCAGACGATAAGTCCTAATACTTACTAACTTTCGTAGTTTAGTAATATCTTTTTTCAAATGGTAGATAAGAGATTCAAGTCTTCTCGTCCTTCTTTTATAAGGATAAAAAAGAAAGAAAGAAACTATAACAACAACAAATTAAATTTTAAATCTAATAATTTGGAATCGATCATTTAAAAGACAAATTATGATTAAAAAGAAAAATAAATAAATAAATACAAAAATAGAAATGAATATAGAAGGAAATAATAAAAGTAAATATATTAGTTTAATTTGTATGGATTTTTTTACACCACTCATTTCTATTCAAAGTCATTTTCTCGTCTAAATACTTAACTATCATATCTTTACTAATAACTTACATTCAAATTTTCAGCGGTTTATCCCTACATTTTACTAAATTTCTCATATTTAAGTTTTTGAATCTCCTAACTGTGCGTTCTTAGGTTTTCTTTGCACATGCTCAAACCCTCTCAAACAACACTCCCGTATCTTATCCACAATTGAACTAACTCCCAACTTATTATGAATATTTTCATTTCTAATTACTCTTCTATTTTTGCTACACATCCACCAAAGTATTCTCATTTCTGCTACGATTATTTTTTGTTTTTGTTATTGTTTAATAGTCCAACACTCAGTACCTACAATAATGCAAGTCTAACCGTGGTTCTGTAGAACTTTCCCTTCAAATGCATTGGTATCGTGCGATCTTAAAGAATTCCGGATACTTTTTTTCATTTCATCCGCCCGCTTGAATCCTATGATTCACATCTCCATCTATACTGCCATCATTTTGAATGATAGAATCTAGATACCTAAACCGTTCATTTTCCTGTATATCCTGTCAATCTAACTTAATCGTTTCTTCATCATTTCGATTATTGTTGCTAAACATACACCTCATATACTCAGTTTTTTATCTACTCAATCTGGATTGTAGTGTGATTCTCAATAACTCTAATTTAGCATGAATACTTTCTCTAGTTTCATAAACTAAAACTATATCATTTGTAAAAAGTATATAACATGATATTTTATTTTGAATATTTTTTGTAATTTCGTTTATTATTATTGTAAAGAGAATGGAACTTAATGGTAATAAAAAAGAAAGAAAGAAAGAAAGAAAAGATAATTCTAAAGGGTGAAAATTGAAAAATTAAGAGAGAGAGAGATTAGGTTACTTACCGGATGGAAGTCGAAATTAGGAGGAGCTTGGAGACCGGGTTGTCCTGTAGGGACGCCAATGCCGGGTTCTACTTTGTACAAGGCATGGTGGGGTGGAATCCCTGGGACCGGCAGAGGTGCAAATCTCTGCATAAGAAAAACGTTTAACAAATAATCCAAACCTCTCAAACTTTATGTCTAATGGATCAATAATGTAGTACTTTATCATTGAAATAGTCTTAAGATTTTCAATTATTGAGCAAGACTAGTAGCTTGGACCCAGAATGAATTCTTCGTACTTTCTAAATGTATTATTGGACCAATCAGCATCAACCTAGATACCAAGTTCAAGTTAGCATATCATATATATATCTATCATGGGGTAAAATTGTATTATTGCATGGTGTAAAATATATGGTCGATAACTAACCATGATATTCCAAAATATAATTTTGAGTTGATCCAAACTTCACGTGCAGACGCTTAGCATTGTTTCCCAAATATATTGAAGTGGACAAGAACTTACCACCGGTGCCAGTGGCGGTGGAAAGCAAGGTGTTCCCGGAGTGAATGCATTTGGTACCTACACCAAAATGTTGGTACATTTTATTTCACATTAACAAAAACTAAACCTGGTATATCAACAAAAGATTCTATGAAACAATTAGGTTGGATGGTAATTAAAAGTCATGGGATTTGAGAAATTACGACAATCTCATGATATGTTGTGTTCTTCAATTGTTAGTACTTTGGTATATATATATATATTTTTAAAGTAATTAATTATGAAAGAATATAACACGTGAGTTTTTCTAATTCATATCTTTTGGTGGTATTTTAAAATCTCATGGCTTATAAGATATACTAAGGCCACATGATTTAAAGTTTTCATGATTTAATCAAAAGAACAATAACTAGAATTAAAAAAAAAAAAAAAAAAAATTGACAAATTCTCGTGAAGAGAATGGTAATTATTATCATAGACATTTTAATCTCCTAATTTATTGGCACATATATCTAAGAGCAAGTGCCAAATGGAGTATAAACATGAACTACTAGGCAATTTTTTGACCACCTCTAAGTAATACTTTTCGACTAAATCGTTGTTATGCACTCATTAGAGAGCAACAGTTGTCTCACTTACCCTTTGGTGGTGGGGGTGCCAAAATGAAGGGTCCGGTGGTGGAGGATGTGGAGGAGTGGCAGCCCAAGCTGGTGGAGCCGCTGCGGGTGTTGGAGACGGTGAATGAGCTAGATGCTTAGGCCACATGTGCATTAGGGACTGGTCCATTGAAGGATGTCCCCACACATGTAAAGGTCTATAAGGATGGTGAATCGGTATCATGGGAGGAAATCCCATGGTGGGTGCTAGCCAAGGGCTCATCTCTCTCTTCCCTCCTCCTCCGGTTGCCGCCATGGGGCCATACATTTGCCGTCTTTGGCTCCAGCTTGCTGCCTCAGCTTCTCGTGCTAGCAAATGTTTCCGATGAGACCGATACTTCTGCATGAAGTTGACAAGAATTTGCATCCTTCATAACTCAGTTTCTCTCTCCAAGTTTCTTTGAAATAACTCTAATAATATGGCATTTCCTTTTACTAACCCAATAATTAGTATTAGACTATTAGTGCCATCTGACTATAAGTACTTAAAAAGGGCTTGTTTTTTGGTAGCGTAAAATGTGCTAAATTCACTTATCTTTTCTTTTAAGCTGTGGGATTCAAATTGGTCTATCTTATGTTCACACTTCAATGAACATTTTTTTTTTTACCATAATAATTTTGTACCCAAAGGTGTATCGTTAATTGGTTTGAAGTCTTGCCCTATCATAAAAAAAAGGACTAGAAAAAAGGCAAATAACTGCAAGCCAAACAAGCACATAGACCAAAAGGATTAACGAAAAGAGATTTAAAAGGGGCAAAAGAGAGGAGAAAGTAGTAGGAACAAACTATATGATGAAGAAGGTAATTATATGGGGAGAGAGGGAGAAAGAGAGAGAGAGAACCTGAAGATGGCTGGCAATGTTATGGCGAGTGAGACAATCAATTCCCATAAGCTCCAGAATTCTTGATGGAACCGCCTTATCCACTCCTAGCTGCTCCACTGCCTGCACAAATCTTTTGTGCAGTTCTGGCGTCCAATCCACCTATTCACACATTCCAACATCTCCCATGGTTAGTAACCCCAACAATTCCCAAAAAGCATATTCTCTCCAACGATTTCAAAATTAGAAAATCCCAAGTCTTTCCCTTGGTTTGAATTGACAGCCTCTTTCTCCTCCAGTTTCGCGATTTACATATTGATAACTTTTGTTATTATATTAAATAGTCATGCTTGAACTAATTTCAGCCTTTAAAGCTGACCCAACATGAACTTATGAATTGCCTCAAATCCTAGGCCTAATCTCTTTATTGCATCAACAAGCCCACACCTATCATGTACTAACGATTAGTTTTACCTTCAGCTTTCTCTTTGCTTGAGAATTCTTTGCCTGTACCGTCGAGATTGACGATTTTCTCCCTTTATAGCCACCATCTTTGGCGACGGTGGACGTATTGGTCATAGAAGACTCATCTGTCTTAGTAGGAATTTCCTCTCCTTGAACACTAGAATTCAAGCCCGAACCCGACCCGGATGTCTTGTCCTCCTCCTCTGCTTTCCTTTGACTCTCCTCAACCTCTACTTTTCGGATGGACTCCGATGACGATGTATTCATGTCCGAGGACTCGTCGCCTCCGCTAACTGCCGAAAACTCAGCCAGTATCTCCGGATCCATTTCAAGATCTGGTAAGGCATCTCCGTCCTGAATTCCAACAAAAAGGTCGTCAAAGTCAATGCTGTCAAGCAAATTTCCGCTTGAAAAGTCTGGGAAGTGATCGTTGTCGATGGAGAAATTCGCCATGTCTCCATCTCTCTCATCTTTGGTGGTAGTGGTGGTTCTCAAGGGTGACACAGCAAGCATTCCAAATGTAGTAACCCTCAAAAGGAATTTTCAATTTGGAAGCCTTCTATTTTGGTGCAACTATCTTTAAAAAATTGTTTCTGTGCTAATATTGCATGAAACAGCATGAGATGAGAAGAGCTTGCAGGGGGAGAGAGAGAGAGAGAGAGAGAGAGTTTCACGATGAAGGTTTCTGTTTTTCCGGTGAGTTTTGATGTTGAAGGAGAGAGAGGGATACAGAGGAGGGATAATCAGAGTCAAATGGGCTCGTTGGGTTTTTGTTGCTTTTTTGAGGTGAGAGAGAGAGAGAGAGAGAGTTTGTGTGTGAGTGTGTTGTTGGATCTCCACCACAAGTTGTGTTGAGATCTCTCAGATTTGTTTTTATGTTTTTTGTTTTGGCTTGCTCTCTCTGTGTATGTATAATTTCCTCTCTCCAAAGTTTCAGAATTTGTGGACTTCATTTTTTACAAGGTTGAGAAAATCTGAGGAAAAGGGGAAAAAAAGAAAAGGTGCCCTCGTGAGCTTTTTTCTTGATTTATTTATTAATTGTTCAATGTGAGAGAGAGTGGGGGGAGGGTGAAGTCGATGAGTGAGAGAGAAAGGGGGTTGGGGAATTGGATTGATATCAAAGAAATGTAAAAGAAAAGAAAATGAAAATGGGTCAGTTGTACAGTGAAAGTGATGGTCTCTCATGTGAGCTCATTAAACGGGCTCATTTATCTCCAATGGCAACAGCCATCATTTTCCAAAGTTTTAATTATCGCAGGTACTACCCTGTGTCTGTACTTTCGGGGATTAAAAATGGAGCCACCTCCTATGTGACTAAGTGTTGTTTCCTTCTTAATATCACACACACACACACACACACACACACACACACACACACACACACACACACACACACACACACACACACACACACACACACACACACACACACACACACACACACACACACACACACACACACATATATATTATATACATATTTATCTATAAACATTCAAAATTATATTTTAATTAATTTAATAAAAATATTATCAAACCCATTTTATAATGTCAAATCTAATTTTTTTATTAAATCAAATATGTTAGAAGAATATTTCACTGCATTTCACTTGGTAAAGTGAATGCATGCAATTTTAAAAAATTAAATCAATTAGAAATTATCCGGATAAAAGTTGATTCAATTTTGCTAGCTTCTCTCTCTCTATCTCTCTCTACATGTTTTCCATTCTTTTCTTTTTTTGGTTTTCATAGTCGATATTCAAAATTTATTCGATTAATCTGGTTCGAGCACTATAGAGTACATTTTAGGGATTGACTTTTTCAAATTATTTTTTACTATTTTCAGAACTCGAACTCGAAATCTTTGATTAAAAAAATAGAGTGACCAACCACTCAACTAAAAAAATTTTGATATTTTCCATCCTTTTTCTCATCCCTTAATTTGGCCGGTTATAATATCTGACATTTTACTATCCCCATTGATAATGAGGATTAATAACTTTTGAATTATCGGTGGATGTTTATTATTTCCTATGAGATAAAATAGTAAAACAGTTAACGACAGTTGTGATTTAACGACTACCAATCTATAAGGGTATCAAATAGTTAATTTCTTATTCACCCACCCTGGAATGCATATTGTGAAGCATATTCCCAGTGATATGTTTAGCTTTGTGTTTTTTCGTTCTAAACAACTTTTAGAGCTCCTAATAGATAGATAGATAGATAGATAGATAGATAGATAGATAGATAAATAAATAAATAAATAAATAAATAAATAAATAAATAAATAAAATTTTATAGAGCTTTTAATCAAAATTAACATAATGTTATAAATAATATGTATTTATTGTGGATGTCTATTTATATGAGTGACTTTTTAAATGGATGAACAAATTCAAAAATGACTATTGGCTTTTGAGTTACTCTCTCATCCTCTTTACCTCCTTTCTATTTTATAATACATGATATGTATTTCAAAATATAAATTAATTAATATTTTTATTCAAATAATTTGACCCAATTGACAAGTCCTAGAATCTTGATAGGACAGCAGTGTATCATAACGCAACAGCCACAGTCATAGCTGTGAGCATTCGTGGCCATTTAATACCTTGACTGTGATGATATTGACATGATTATATCTGTTACGCTAGTATTTCTCGTTTAACTATAAGAAAAATAAGGATCCTTTTTATATCACAAAGAAAAAGATAAACGATTGAGAAGTTTTAACATAAATAAATAAATAAATAAATAAATAGAAATTGAGAAGGGTGTTGGATCAAGCAGAATTCAGAAATACATTCAAAGATAGCTGCATTATATTATTCACTTCTTTTGATTTTTTTTAAATCTCATGTTTTTTTATTTTTTATTATACTAAGATTTGAATTTATGATTACTAAATTGAGAGAGGAAATTGTAACCGTTAGGTTATCTTTTTGGGGATAATCTTTTGTGTTCTAATATCAAATTGAGATTTAATCCTATATTTGCGTATAAATCGGTGATGGTTTTAGTATTCCCAAATTTAATTTGAAGATCTTTAAGTTAATTTTGAGAATTTTTTTTTTTAATTCACAACAAAAGGGCAAAATAGGGGAGGGGCCCATTCGTATTGAGTTGGGCTAGCCAGGCGATGATTGGGGTCGAGTCAGCTCGCAAGGATGAGGGCAAGCAAACTAGCAAAGGCTCAGTTCGGTTCACTCCATTATTAATCATTATATTAATAAATTTTTATATAGAAGTAAATTTTTTTTTTCGATTTTAAAGGATGATGTTATATGCGGCTTAACATTTTTTTTTTCAGCTTTGTTTGTTAAAATTTATTAGTATATTTTTCTTAAAAAATATGTTTGGATTTTTGACTTATTTGTTATTTTTAAAGAAATTATTTCCTTTTTTTTTGACTTATTTGTCTCTTTTTCTAGAAACTTGGTTATTTGGAAAAATCGCATCCGAGAAAAATAACACGATAGTGAGGGCTTGAGTCAATGTTTTTTTTATTTATTAAATAGAAATTTGAATCTGAAATATTTAGATAGGAAAAGAGGTGGGGACTATTAAATTTTTCCTGAACAATGGTTTTGAGTCAATGTCATATCTATGTGTCCCTTCTTTATTTTGCAAATGGGTTTTCTATTTTGTTATTTGGGGATGTCTGGGGTTACTTTGGGGGGCTCAAATATCCTTGTTCCTACTGGACCATGCAGTGTTCGGACAATTTAGATAATGAAAGGGGACGTGACGATAACAAATAATTTGTGATTGAATAAACGAATGGCAAATATTGCTCTGTGGCCCTATGGAAATATATAACCATTGATTTATTTAAAAATTAGTATTTAAATTAAATATTTTTTTATAGAAGGATACTTTCGAACACCCTACCGATAATATTCCTAGAGTTAACAAAAAAAAACTCTGCAAAAGGTCACCCATACAAAAAGGAAGACTAGCTGAGAAGAGCAAAATTCTTAAGGATTAGCTTATTGGAGTCACGACAAAATTCTTAGTGACAATGATAGTAAAATTCGGGGAACTATTTCTAAATAGTTGGAAGAAGGATAGTAAAAATTTTGAAACGGAATTAGAAATGGAGGTGGATTCTGGTAAGTGTGGAGTATACCATTTATCCCATTGTGACCATAATAAAAGTATTGTCCCTTTGCGAACTCGTGACCTTTATCACTCCTCATCCTAGTCACGAGAATTTCATAGTGACTATGATAGAAACTTGGTAAAATGCTAAAACTCAATTTTTTATGATTTCTACTCAAACTAATTTTCGATTTCATGACAACTTTAAATATCAAAAGATAGATCATGCCAAAAAGATGTAGAGAGAGTAGAGAGATTTTCCAATAAGGAGGGAATACAAGATATTTACAATGGGACAGTCTAGTGATTACGATCTCTCTCTCTTAATCCGATAATTCTGAATTCTAATACTATTGTAACATAAATAAAGAAAAAGAGCACAACACGAAAATCATCAAAAAAATCCTAACCTAAGCATACAACACGATATCAAATTATCAAAACAACGATTATATTAGAGAGAGAGAGAGAGAGAAAGAGAGAAGAATCAAGGCTAAACATCACATCGTGAGGGGAGCAGAGAAGAATCAGGGTATAGGTTTTACTTGTTAGAATATTTAATTCTAACTTTGAGTTAATATGTAAAAATTTTATCAATTGGTACATGCAAAAAAGATTTGTTTCATCTTCTTGATTTTGTTTTTGGTGAATAACATTTTCTCCGTCAGATAACATCATCACAATAATGAAGTCAGATCGTTCGATTGGACCATGATTTTTCCTCTATTTCCCTTTTGGTGATCACGAACTTGTTTTTGATGTTAATCCAACATTGGATAAGGTTGCCCCAGTTCATTCAACTTTGGTGATCACGAGCATAATGACATAATGTCGCCACGTCAGCTATGTTACACGTGACATACGAGAAATTTGGAAATTGGCAACATAAATCAACTTTGACTTTGAATATCGGAACTGTTTTTTAATTGTTTTAGTAAAATGTAAAAGCACCCTTTAAACTTTAAACTTTATGCATTTAACAATCCCAATTTTTAAAAATAAAGTAATTTTAATATATATTACTTTTAATTTTTTTAAAAAACATTTTAAGAAATTCCAACTGATATTTTGAAAAATAAATTTTATAAATTTAGTTTGGACGATATATTTTAAAAATGAAAAACTATGAAAATACTAAATGTTCTTGATTATTGATTTAAAGTAAAAATTAGTGATTCCATATATATTAACTATTTGTTGGAATCACCGATCACAAAATTAAAATAAATTTTAATCTAAACCCTCATATACCATGATTCTAGATGGTTAGTTTGAATATCCACGTCTCAAATTGAAATTTTTTTTTCTATAATATCCCTTTTTGGAATGTCTTTCTGAAATTTACCGCAAAACCAAATTATTTTCAAAATCTCAACTTTTCCCTTATTTTTTGTTTTGCAAAAATTTCTAAAAATTTTCAAAACTCCTTTTCATTCTTAGGAAAGTCACTTAGGGCATTTTTGCAAAATATCTAAAACTATCTCTGAGTAAAAACATAATTTTTAAAGGAATTGTGGTTAAAAGTGTAATTTTAATAAAATTAAAAGGTTAATCATAATTTTGAAATATACTCTTTATTTTGAAAGTATAATGAGTAAATTTATATAATTTGAAACATAGATGTCCAAATTAGGTCAAAGATATGAATCAAAGATTTTATAAAACTGTGGAAAGTAAATATTAAACAATATATTTTTTATTTGTCTTTATGCATAAGTGTTAAGCAATACCTTTTTATTTCTTTTTGTTTGTATTTATAAATATTAATTTTTACACTATGGTTGTCTTTGATTATGCATAAATATTAAGAATTGCCATTGTAGTTGCGTTTGTTTTTCATAAATATTAAGAGACATTATTTATTTGCTTTATTTTATGTAAGTATTGAAGCGTACTACCATATTTGTCTTTTTTTTTATCTGCATAAATATTAAGTGTAAAATTAAATTAATTGCATCAATTTGCTCCCATAATGATAACAGTTAATTATTTAATTAACAAAGTTATAAGTATGCTAGCCCCTCTGATATTCTGATTCAATTTTCAAATTATCTACTCTGATTCGGTCTTATGACTATCTATTTTGATTCAAGTTTTAGGTTGTTTAAAATTTTGATCAATCACCCTATTTTGGAGTTATTCAACTCAGGTATTGTTTCGATATTTTGACATTTTGACGATGATTTTGAGAATTGGATAAAAGGATTAGAAATTTGGAAAAAATTATGCACTTTGTCTATTATGGTTGGTCTTTTGATATTTGCTACCATATTTGATTTACTCTGATTTTATTTATATTTGTTAATTTTTATTGAGTGCTAATATTTCGTACCAAGTTTATAATTTGTGTTTAATATTTATTTCATTTTTTAGTTGTTTTAATACTTGTTAAGCTTTTGTAATTCACTCATTTCTTCCCCTGCTTCTCTCTCCTTGTTGTCTACACGAGTGGGTAGTGAAAACAAATAGTAATGGTTCAATGTCAAAAGATGCTAACGATGCATACATACATACATACATACATACATACATACATACGTACGTACGTACGTACGTACGTGTATTATAATTTAGTAGAAGGTCAAAGAGATACTTTTTATTATAATATCTTGTCTCTCGCTTTCCTTGGTAAATCAAAGAATTTTGCAGATCATGTTCGGTAGACCTTTTGATTTGGCGGTCTGCCTCGTAAGCCTTTTTGATGCTGATATCACATGATATGTTCTCTTTTTATCTGATTTGTTTGATATTTGTTGCGATTTTCATGTCCTCATGAGTCGAACCATACAGAGTCAATTAAAATGGACTACTCAATTTTTATTTTTTATGCTAAGAGCCCTTAACCTTGAGTAATTTATAAAACTTAAATCTTGAGTTCTTAGTTTGTTAAAATTTGGCAAAATATACCAAATTGCAATTATAAAATGTTTTAAGAGATATTTTTGAGTTTGAAATATTAATCGATTATTTTCTTTCTTCTCTCTTTCTTCACAAAACTTTATATAATTATCTCTATATAGCTTCCTTGATTTCGAACTAATACAAGTAAAGCATACAAATATGATTAAAAAAATATCAAAATCTATGAAAAACTTGATTAACAAAGACAATCTTTTTTTATATTTTAGAAAATCAACTATAAATCTCACGAAAATCAACTTGATTAAGATATATTTTTTTAATTATAAAACGTTTTTTATTAGAAAATCAGATTTAATAAATATTATATAAAACTCGTAAGAAAAATATATTAACCAGTGATATGAAACGGTAGAAAAGCTCGTACCAAAAGAGGGTAGACAATCTACTTCTGGGCTAAGGAAGAGGAACTACATTAGGTTAGCAAGCAATGAAAAACTTCGCAAAACAAACATAAGTATTAGAGAAATATTTAAGAAAGCTTTAGAAGATGCCTTAAAACATAACGCCATTATTTTAAAGCTTACTTATGACACTATTTTTAATATGGTCATTCGCACAATTGGCTCCGGTATATTGAGTTGAGCAAAATTAAGTTGAGTTAAACAGAGTTAAGCTTTTAACTTAAACCTAAACAACATAACATGGCTTATTATTGTTAAAATAGACAAAAATTGGGCTCATTTATTGATTTAGTCGACCATAATCATTATTATTGATTAAGTTAATCATTATAATTGATCTAATTAACCATTCAATCATTACGATTGAATTGGTCAACTATTATATATTTGACTGATTTAATCTATTACTAAGATTGATCTAATCAATCATTATATATTTGGTTGATTTAGTTAGTTAATCATTATATTTAGAAAATTTAGTTTACTTTGATTTTTTTCTTTATTTTTTAGTAGGTCATATTTCCTTATCTTTTAGTTAAATATTTTATTCCTTTTTTTTTTCCTTTTAGACCGAAATGTATAAATAGGTGTTTTATCATTCTCAAAAATACACAGAAAAGAAATTCATTTTCACTTCTCTCTTATATTAGCAATCTTGTTCTCTCTTTTGGGCAATTGTCCATCTCCTTGCAAATGTTTTATTTTAATCAATTAAAACAAAAATTTTCTTATATTCTTTCAATATTTTTGTTTCAAGATGTTCAAAAATTCAACATGGTGTTAAAAGCAAATTTCGATTCCTTTCTATTCAAGGTTAGGTGATTCACTTTCTTAAATCTATTCTTTTCATTCACAACCATTCTTTTCTATTCTTCTTACCTCCTCAAATTATTTCTAATGGGCTACTCATGTTATTAAATCCTCAAACTCTGGATCACGCTACAAAGGATTCTCTTGAGGAGTCGGACCCAACATTCGAAGAATAGAGAATGAGAGATGACCAAGTTTTTATCCTACTCGCAAGTTCTATGGATCATACTTATAAAACTATAGTTACTTGCTCTCTAAACTCTAAATCCCCATTGGATCAAATGTATAATTTTTATGGACAAGAGTTAAATTTAAGAAGAGTTTTTGAGATAAAAAGATGAATCGCCAATATCAAGAAGGATGAGAAGGCTCTCTCCCAACTATTTGACAAATATGAAGACTTTTGAAACAAGTTAAAGACTTTGAGACCAATCACAACCGACCTCAAAATTTTACAAAAATGAGAGAATGAGGACAAGTCCTTTGGGCTCCTCATCTCTTTGGAAATAAATACCAGAACAATTTAGATGCATACGCTATGTATATATGCTATGATCCTATAACTAACAAAATATACATATCAAAAGATATAATATTTGTGAAAAATGTGTTCTATTTTACAGATACAAGTAATGAGAGAACTCTAGAGAAGGAAAATTTATAAGTTTTCTTGTTAATTTTAAAGGAAGTTAGCAATCTTTCTCGTCAATCTAATGAAAATGAGAATTTAGAGCACGAGCAAGAGAGATGAAAACTAGAAAATTCTAAACAAATAGAAGATAGAAACTCTTCCAAATCTGAAGGAAATAGGGAGCATGGGGGGAGACCAAATTGAAGAAGACTCACTTCCTTCGTAAGCAAATGAGGAGTCTAATGACTTGCCATCATCTCCACCTCCACTTAGAAGGTCAACAAGGCTGAATTCCCTCCACTAAGATGGAAACACTACATATCTAAGGTCACATTTTATCCCATTGCTAACTATTAGACTACTACTTATATTTTCTTAAGTCAACAAGTATTCTTTGTTTGCATTGATCAGGCATAAAAGTCTAGAACTTTCAATGAGACCAGTAATCACCCAGAATGGAGAAAAACAATGAAAGAAATGCTAGATACTCCCATAAGAATGGGACTCGAGAAATAATAACTCTCCCAAAGGAAAGAAAGTAGTTCGATACAAATGGGTCTACAAGTTCAAATATAAAAGCGGCGGTTCAATTGATCACTACAAGGTTAGATATGTAGCCAAAAGGTTTACTTAGACATACGGAGTGGACTACAAGGAGACTCTTGCACTCGTAGTGAAGATGAACACTATAAGGGTCCTCTTGTCGCTTGCCACCAATATGAGCTGGCCAATATATCAAATGGACGTAAAGAATGTCTTCTTGCAAGGGGAGCTAGAAGAGGAGGTTTACATGCAACTATCTTAAGGGCTCAATCAAAGTTATGAAGGACAAGTATACAACTTGAAGAAAGGTATCTACGGTCTCAAACAATCTCCTCGGGCCTAGTATGCAAAACTAAGCTTTGCACTTCTCTGTATCAACTTAAGAAATACAATAGTGTCTCCTCCCTAATTACTAAACTTGATAATGAAAAAATTATTATTATATTCATATACATTGATGATATCATTATTACTGGAAGTGATATAAATCATATTGATCAAGTTAAAAATTTTCTTAAATCTAGTTTTAAAGTTAAAATTTATAACTACTAAAATACTTTCTAGAAATAGATTTTGCCTACTCTCATAAGGGTTTGTCCTATCCCAAAGCAAGTACTCTCTTGATCTATTGTAGGAGACGGGTAAATTGAAAGTAAAACTAGCCATTAGCTTTGTCTCAACCTTTGATGAAGGGAAGGATGTTGTTCAACCTTTTACAGATATACAAAGCTACCAGAGATTTACTGGAAAGCTCATTTACCTAATTATCACCAGATCTGACATTACATATACTGTAAGCCAAATCAGTCAGTATGTGCATGCTTCTAAGGTATGCCATTAGAAGGTGGCAGAAAAGATTCTTAGGTATCTTAAGGGATCTCCTGGGAGAGGAATCTGTGTGAAAAATAATCAAAATTTAGAAATTGTGGGTTATTGTGTTTCAGATTGGGCCAAAGATTCAATGATAGAACATCCATCATAGGTTATTGTATGTTTGTTGGTGAGAATCTCGTGTCCTGGAAGAACAAGAAACAATTCGTAGTTTTAAGATCAAGTGTGAAAGCTGACTACAGAGTCGTGGCAACAGCAATCAATGAAATCGTTTGACTAAAAACTCTAGTTAAAGAGTTAAGATTTCCAATCACTTCTCCTATCAAACTCTTCTATGACAATCAATCTGTTATTCACATTGTTTTTAGTTCAGTCTTCCATTAGAGAGCGAAACATATTGAAGTCGATTGTCACTTCATATGCTAAAAGGTTGAAAACAAGACCATAATCAACCCTCACGTGAAGAGTGATGAGCAGTTTGCTAATATTTTTACCAAAGTAACTATGACAAATCACATGTAAAACATCCTTAGCAAGTTAAACTTTATAGATATCTATTCGTCAGACTTGAGGGGCGGAGTGTTAAAATAGGCTAAAATTTGGTTCATTAATTTACTTAGTCAATCACAATCATTATGATTGATTTAGTCAATGATTATGACTGATTTAACCAATCATTCAATCATTATGATTGGTTTACTCAATTATTATATATTTGATTGATTTAACCATTATTAAAATTGATTTAATCAACCATTATATATTTGATTGAATATTAAAATTAATTTAGCCAATTATTATATATTTTATTGATTTAGTTAGTCAATCATTATATTAAGAAAACTTAATTTATTCTGATTTCTTTTCTTTTTTTTTTTATTTTTTAGTTGTTGATATTTCTTTATCTTTTAGTCAAATATTTTATTTCTTTTATTTTTTAGATCGAAATGTATAAATAGGAGTAATATTATTCTCGAAAATATATAGAAAAGAAATTCATCTTCATTTTTCTCTTATAGGGCAATCGTTCATGTCTTTACAAATGTTTTCTTTTATTAATTAAAATAAGAATTTTCTTGTCTTCTTTCATTCTTGTTGTCAGATATTCAAAAATTCATAAATTATTACATGTAGAAAGATCTTGTTTTGCGTTCTTAGAGGAAACTGTAGCTCAAAGAAGTGAAGGGTGTTTGGCAGCATATTCTAGTAGAATATGAATGGATTATAAGAAAAGGTCCAAAAATTATTTTTTTTGTGCTATCGGTCAGTCATATCGACTAATTCAATTCGAATACTTATCAGATCTATTTTAAAAAATAGCTCGTTCAGTATAATTTTCTTTTATTTCTAAATTTTCAGTTTAAAATTTGATTAAGAGAGACACCATATTTACTTATTAATCTGACTGTACATAAGTAAAAGGTTCAAAACTTATATCAACCATTTTACTCTACTCACTGTGTAAATCGAAATAGAATGCAGTACCTTTTCCAAGTCCTTTTACTTTAGCCAATTAAACATAATTCAAATTCTTCTTTAGAAGAAACAAAAACACAAAGATAAGTTGGCACCTTGTTAACTTTTCATTCCAATTCGTCTTTTATCGCACTACAAAAAAACAGCCTTTTAGCCACAAATTTAGCGACAAAAATTTTAAAAAAATTCGTCCCTAAAAACATTAGCTACGGATTTAACAACAAAAAATTTTTCGTCGCTAATAACGCGTCGTAAAAATTTACCGACGAACATTAGAAATCCGTCGCTAAATTTAACAACGAAAATCTGAAATCTTTCGCTAAATTTAGCGACAAATAAGTTTTCATCGCTAAAATTCGTCACAAAATTTAATGACGAAAAATTATTCGTCGCTAAATTTAGCGACAGATAATTTTTATCGATAAAATCCGTCTCTAATTTAAGAGAAAACAAACCCCGTAAAAAAATTATCCGTCGCTGATTCCATATGCCCTGCCCATGAACCAGCAGAGCCATGTGCCCACCCATCCCAGTACCAACCTGCAACCTGCCCCCTGCCCCCCGAGCCAGCACCCCCACCTACCTACCCGAGCCAGCACCAACCTGCCCGCCCGAACCAGCACCCACGCGCAGCATCAACTCTTAATTGCTGGAAAATGCCGCGCCTTCTACCTTTGCCTCCACCGTAGTTCAAACTCCGAACTCCTGCACGCACACGCGAACTCCTGCATGCACATGCAACCTGTAAACCACCAAGCCAAAAATATTATTGTGATATAAATTTTTTTTATTATTTATTATATTTTTTTCATATTTTTCTAATAATAAAATAATAATATATAATAACAATTTAAAATAATAAATATAAAATTTTTTTTATTTATACCACCAACCTAAAATAATATTAATTAAAAATAATAAATATGATAATTTTTAATAAAATAAAAAATAATAAAATACTAATTTAAAATAAAATAATAAATTAATTAAAAAATATATTAATATTATATTTTGATTTCTTCTTTTTTTCTTTTCTTTTATTATTTTATTATTCTTTTTCATTTTTATTTTATTTTTTTAATCCATAATTTAAAAATGCATCTCAAAACTATAAAATTATAATTATCAATAAATTATAATATATTAATAATTTAAAAAGTCTATATATTTAATCACAAAATATTTTTATTCAAATTTCAATAAAATTATTATATATAAGAAATGAAAATAGAAAGAAAAAAAAACAAAAAATAGAGATAAGGAAAAAAAAAAGTGAGAATAGGAAAAAAAAGGAGGAAGAAAGAAAACAAAAATATTATCACACAACACTAACACTAAATGGTGGTGTAGTGGTGATATGTCTTCTATTGAAATCTGAAGTCCAAGGTTTGAATCCTACATCTGCATGTTTTTTTAGTATTAAAACAAAGAGCGTCCAGGCGGCGCCTGCCTGCCTGGCGTCCGCGTGCCTGCCTAGGCGCCCAGGCAGGCACGCCCCAGCAGGCACGGGCGCGCACGCCTGCCTGCTTGCCTGCCTGGCCGCCCGTGCCTACCTGCTTGGCGCCCGCGCGCCTGCCTAGGTGCCCAGGCAGGCACGCGCGGGCGCATAAGCAGGCACGCGCAGGGTGCGGGCGCCCAGGCAGGCAAGCGCCCGTGCGTGCATACGCCGGCGCCCGCACAGGCATTAATATTTAATTAAAAAATTTATATTATTAAATAAAATAATATAAATAAAATAAAATTACCTATACAATAATAAAAAATATTAAATCAAACAAAAAAAGAAAAAAAAATAAAATAATTAAAAAATATATATAATTTAAATAAAATAAAATATATGGTTTTTTTAAGAATTAAATAATATTATTCTTCTAAAAAATGAAATATAATTTAATAAAATAAAATGTAAATTAAAATATTATAAAATAATAATATGATTTGTTAATATAAATTAATAAAATAAAATTATAATTAAAAGAATATAAAATTCAGCGACGGATTTGGAATCCGTCGCTGAAATTATTAAAATAAAATAAAAATAAATTAAAATTCTAATTAATTAAAAAAAGATTAAATTCAGTGATAGATTTTAATCCGTCGCTAAATTACCAGATATATTTTATTTAATTATATATAAAAGACGGATTGGGATTTTCGTCTAGCGACGGAAAACAAATCCGTTGCAAAATTAATTTTTAACTTAAATATTACATATTAATAAAATAAAATAAAAAATAAAAAAAATAAAATTCTATTTAAAAAAGATTAAATTTTACGATGAATTTTAAATCCGTGGCAAAATTTTGCCATATTTAGCGACAAAATTTATAACGAAAAATTTTTTGTCCTCAATTAGAGACGAATTTAGCAACGAAAATTTTTTCGTCACTAATTAGCGACGAATTTTACTACGAATGATATGCCCGTTGCTAATTTAACCACGACTTCCTTTTTGTTGCAAATTTTATGGCAAATTAGCGACGAAAAACTTTTTCGTCGCTAAATTCGTCACAAAATAGCGACGAATTTTTTCTGTCACGAAAATCCATGACTAAAACCGTATTTTTTGTAGTGTCGGCTTTCTCTTTGTCTTCTATTGTAGTCTCCTTTAATACAAGTTTAGCTTTCATCAGTTTCGTTCTCCAATCCTTTAGAAAGCCAAACAATATGAAGGGGCCGAGAAAATGATATTTTGTAAAATTATAAAAACTAGAAATTTGAAAAATAAATAAATATAAAAAGTATAAAAAATTTTATGTAAATATTAATTATTTATAGAAGTAATAGAATAACTATTTTTATAATAAAAATCTAAAATAATTAAATATGTAATTATTAATCATAAAAAATAATATAAAAATAAAAATTATAATTAAATAAGTAAATAATTTATTAAATATGGATATATATATATATATATATATATAAATATAAAAAAATATAAGAAATTTTATATCAATATTAATTTAATTTAATGTGTTGAGTCATTTTAAAAATAAAAAATATCAATAATATTTTAAAAGAAGAAAATATTAATATCGAAAAATTTTTATGTATTAGACTTTGTCGATATTTTCTAATCATAGAAAAAGTTTATATTGTTGTGTGTGTGGGTGTGTGTGTATATTGCATTGATATAGTGAATAAGGTGATCGATACGATAGAATCATTGAAGATCGATAAGAAAACCACAAGAAACTAAAGTGCAAAACCATTTTCAACATCTTCACACTCATACAAATTCATATGGACCATGAAACATATCCTAAGAAAGAAACATGACAAACATCTGAAATTATTTCAGACTAGATATCTGAACTCCGCCGGTACTGGGGGCCATTAAAACATGGGTTACTTAGTCTTGTCTAACATTATTACTAATGATGTTTATTATCATTTAACTATTCATTAAGAAATATTTTTAGGGCAAAAATCCGCAGAAAAGCATACTTTTGCTTCAAAAGTATTTTTTTTTCAAATAAATAAAATAAAAGTGCCCTAAACTTGTTTTTTAATGGTGGGCTATCCGACAGCAATCACCGTTCACATTATATATATTTTTATATATAAAGAGTTTCAAATTCAAAAATTTTAAATGAAAAAGAAAAATGATTTCAATTGAATTATACTGTGTTAATACCGTTCACAATAGATATTATATGGCTATCAGTTTATCAACCAGCTCAAAAATGGATCATTCCCTTGGGAACTTTGTGGTAAAAAAAAAAGGGAGTTTACATATGGGCTGAGATCTATCATTTGAGAATTTTTGAAATTGAATCAAATTCTTAAGATTACCTGGAGCCGGATGTGATGGAACGCATTACCTACCTTATATTGGCCTAATCCACATCATTATTTTTATCTATATGAGTCTGGGTTGCCCTTTAGCCATGGTTTCTCTACGGAGGATCTGAGCTTTCTAGGGTTTTGCTTCTAAAGGAATTGACAAAATCATGAATTCAATGGCTAAGTACCCAGATGAAGCCTTTCTCACAATCCCTATTAAACTTAGCAAAATTCACATGCCCTACCTTGTTCGTCAGCCACTCTTGAGTCATGGCCTATGCTTGAACTCCCCTACTCAAATCTCTTGTTCATACTTTACTTGATTTCTCCTGATCGTCTGTTCTCATTTTTCAAGGACCTCCTTGGGTATTTTGTCGTGTCATCCTTTTACCACCATAAAACATATCATATATGAATAACATGTAAATGTAACGATTGGATATTAAGTTTTTTTAATTAAAATTTTGAATTCAAATGTTAAAAATAGAAAAATAATATTTAGAGAACTAATTTCTTGGTGGGCCCTAATATCTCAAATTGAGAAGGAATTAAATCAAGCCTTCATTTTCTAATTTTCTCAATTGAGAAGAAAATAAATACCATGAAAATTAAGCTAGAGTTTGGTATAAAGACTTGTAACCCTAATATCTCAAACTACACACCCACAATCTACGGGGAATAGCTTTGCTATTTTTATTAGAGAAATCTTTCTCCCTCCTCCATGAACAAGTTTTGGCCATGAAAATAGACTTTTAAAATTTAAAGGGGTGGGATCAAATTGCCCATATGGAACTAGGGACCACGAGGGAAACATTGTTGATAAAACAACTGAGTTTATAAGTGACTGATTTGTTTAGTACAGCAAAAAAGGACATAGATGTCTTTATTGCCGGTCACGGTTAACAAGGACACACTTGTTAATAAAATGGGGTCCCCAAAAATAGCGATTATTGGTGATGTCAATGAAATAAGAATCTGGATTTCTCTATCAAATTAGGGTCAGTTTCATGAAAATAAGTGGTCCTCCCCTCACCCCACTTAAACAAATCCAGAAAATTAGGTCTGACCCACCATTCCACACATTGTCCCCTCAATAATTCAACCCAATTTTGGGCGGATGTGAACCCAATTTCCAATGCTAGTGCCTAGGGGTTCGTTTTTTATTTTATTTTATGTTTTATGTTATGTCGACATGCGGAACATATTTCGATTAATTCGGTTTAAAATTTCTTATAAATAGACTTGGTCCGATCCGTTACAGTACCTGATTGGGGCCTGGCCGGTTACTGTAGCTCCTATGTGTTCTTGGGCCGGGCTTTTTCTGGACCAACTGACCCAGGCACATGTCTAGTCATCGTGTATATAGTGATGAGTATATCATTGTAGATATTAAAATAGTACCTAAATTTCTATTATTTTTAATAAAAATTACAAAAATTATTTCAATTCTTAAATTTCCTATTTAAATAAGGCACCATACACATATTATGCACAGGTTCATAAATTCTACTCCCTACCCAATTTTTATTCCAGTCTCTCTCTCTCTCTCTCTCTCTCTCTCTCTCTCTCTCTCTCTCTCTCTCTCTCTCTCTCTCATGTATAGATGTGTGTGCGCGCGCGTGTCGTTTTCAAATTGACGTTAACTAAGCTTGGGTGGGACCAAGATGGTTAATGATTGGGTTGCGGTCCATTGCGGTGCTTCCACAAATATTGAAGGGTTGGTTTGGTGGGCATTAGGTATATGTTTACTGCTTGGAGTAAGAAGAGTTTTATAATTTTTCTCCCATGGTATTGGAGAGGCACCCAGTAAAAATGATGGTGGAATAAAGAATTGCTGAATCTAATACTTTAGCTCTCACACACACACACACACACACACACACACACACACACACACACACACACACACACACACACTATTTTATAGAAAGATTCGTTATATGAAAATGTCCAACAAGAGTAAGTCATCTCTTGTCCGTAAGATTGATTTTTTTGTGTATGTCAAAGTGTGGATGCATAAGGACTCCACCAATAAAGAGGGCAAGTCTGGGACCTGGGGCAGTAGCCCTCTCCCCTTTTTTTCTATTTTAAAGTACAAAAAATTGTAATCAATCGTGATCGAACAGGAAAATAAAAATAAAAAATAGAAATGAAAAAACTCAACTGCTTTAACTGTCCCCAAGGTACCTCTCCCCTTTTTTTCATTACTAAGAACTGTACCCGATTTTTGTAGGGATGCTTAAATAATAAAAAGTTATTAATCAAATGTGTTTCCCGAACTCTTATATTCAAAATTTTGTAAATATATATATTTTTATAATTTTTACTATCCCTATACATACATACATACATACATACATACATACATACATACATACATATATATATATATATAAAGAATTGTACCCTTGGTTGGATAAGCCATGGTTTTATATATTCTTTTTTCAACTACTCAATTTATTCGATACACATACACACACAAACACATACATACATAAATAAAAATGAAATGTAAATACTATATTCTTAAGCAAAGATAATTTTGCTTTCCATAGTAATATTTTTTTTTTTACCAAAACAAAAAGAAAATTATTTTTTTTTCACCAACAACCAGCAAAACTTAAATAACTTATTTGGGCAACCAAATAGAGTGTTTCTTTAGAGTTTTGACAGAGGTAAACCAAATGGGTCTCTGCAGTAACTTGAAAATAACATGGGACGGATAGGTGACATTGCATGCCCACAGGGGTTGTTCGAGTTGATATATATAGAAAAGCTTCAACTAACAGTCCATCCCTTAGCTAAGTTGTTTCAACAACAACTTTTGTTCTTAGCTCCTTTGAATCAAACCAACGATGACCCAGAAGATATGTAATATTGGGAAATGATATTTTTTATTAGAACACGCCAAAAACAGTATAGAGAATGAGTGGGTAAAAGCATTTTGTCTTTTGAGGGAAATATAATATTTCCTTCTTAATGAGAAAGAGATTGTGGGCGTGCGGCATTTTGTTTTTATGTTCCACTATTCTTTTCAATTTCTTTCATTTCCTACTTTAGTATGCTGAACTAGAATCGAAGACAAAAAAGGAATGTAGGAGATATGAATGAAGATGTGATTGTTGATAGCTCCATTGATGGAGATTAAGATGACCATAGTTAATAACTTGGCCGACTTTTCTTTGAAGGCACCACCCATCACTTTGACTCAATCGTATTAACTTTTACCCATGACAATAATTTTAGATTCAAGCAAAAGGTTTGTTATCTCTTTTTTTTATATATAAAAATTTGAATTTAAAATTATTATATTAAAGAAAAAAATTTATACCACTAAACTGTTCGACTGTCCTCTTAAAAACTTACCCTCCTTGCTAGAGTAAAGTTTTACTAAAAGACTCAAAAAAGGAGAGAGGAATCCATCCTGAAAATATCATTGAAGGGATTTGAGAATTATGTGTCTTTGAGAGCCATGAGAGACTGGTCAAGTTTTGATGATGAAGGTTATTCTAAAACTAATACACCATCTCCAGAATCAAAGCCTAGTCTTGAGACTGCCAGAGGCAAAATTGAAATTAAGGTCCTTTACCCAATCTAGTAGTGCAGTCATAAATAGGCCAATTGAGACCGCTTTGATTATGACTTGGAAGATGAAAAACACCTGCCATTTGCATTTTCTTCTCTTCAATGCTTTGAATGACCCAAAATCTTTGTCTGTCATCTGGTAGGTCCATTAGAACTTTACATGGACTTTGCTTCCTTGGGATCTATAATGAGGAAGCCCTATGAATCCTTTTTTTGGCCAGGCAAAAGCAATTGTCAACACGGCATGTAAAAAAAAGAAAAAGAAAATAAAAAGGGCAAATTTCATTTGCACAAAGTAAAAATTTTAAATATTTTAGAAAAATCAATTTGAAAAAGATATATTGGAAAATTGGCAAGAAATTATTGGGGCTTCTTTTAGTTTATCGCCCAATTTTATCCTTCTAAATAATTTTTACAAAAGTCAAAATACTAAATTCACTACAACGGAAGTGACATATGGAGACGGACGAAAGCTATAAGAAAAAGTGGTAAAACCGTTGATAAAGTTTTCTCGAACAGTTAGAGTTTCAGTTGGGTATATAGAAGTTGGGATAGACTTATGTTGACACTTGTCATAACCGTTAGAATATGTTAAATTTTCAGACGGTTAGAAAAGTGTCGATAAAAATCGATAATATATCATCAGTTGTAAATGGTGAGTAAAATTACAATTTTTATCGTCACTTGTAAAGAGATAGTAAAAATTACTACTTTTTTCGTCACTTTAAAAGTTAGTAAAAGTTTCTATCTTTATCATTACTCAATTACTCAATATAACTGTTAAAATTAGTATAACTATTTAGTGTCGCCAATGAAATAATACGTATGTTAGGAAATGTTATAATTTTTATTGTCGATAAATACAAATGTTAGTAAATATTACTATAATAGTATCGGATCTTAGGACATAGGAAATGTGAAATTTTTATTGTCACACGTTACTCTTGGTTAGTAAATAGTACTAATTTTATTATCGGTTATTGTATTAGTAAATATTATTAACTTTATTGTCGCTTACAGAAATATTGGATTAATAAATGTTACTATATTTATTATCGCTTACAAAATTGTTTGGTTAGTAAATGTTACTAATTTTATTGTCGCTTACAGATTTATTGGTTAGTAAATGTTACTATATTTGTTTTCGCTTACAGAATTGTTGGGTTAGTAAATGTTACTATTTTTACTATCGCTTATAAATTGTTGGATTAGTAAATATTATTACTTTTATTGTCGCTTACAGAGTTATTGATTAGTAAATGTTACTACTTTTATTGTCGTTTACAGAATTATTGGGTTAATAAATATTAACATCTTTATTGTCGGTTATAAAATTATTGGATTAGTAAATGTTACTACATTTATTGTCGAAAGAATAATAAATATTATTACTTTTAGTATCGTTTACAGAAATGTTGTTGGTGATTAAATTTTACTATTTTATTATCGCTTAGCATGTGGTTAAAGAATTGTTACTTATTTGTTACTTATTATCAGTAACCAAATATTACTACTCTTTGGGTCGGTTATCACAAGATTAGTAAATGTTAGAATATGTTAATACAAATATTACTACTCTATCGTTAAAATATTACTACTTTATTCTCAAGAAAATGTTACAATTGTACATTAAAAAAGAGTTAGAAAATATTATAATTATCGTATCTTAGAAAATGAAATATCTTTTATATCATTATGGAATATATATGATAATATTACAAACACATTACAAAAGAAAGAAAAAGATTGTAACTTCCAGTCAGTACATATCTTCTGAAATAAAATGTTGATGCCAAAAATGTTGACTCGGAGCACCCAAAAAATTCTAGCATCCGTAGCATCCGGTTCCAGGATCCATCACGATGTGTGGTATCATTCTATTTTAATGAGTTTAATATAATTATAAAGTATATTATAAAAACTGGTACATTTAAATATTACCTTTGAGGATGGACTCAGGAGGTGGTAATGCTGATGATGGTTGGTTTCGATGTGCACTCCCAGCATCTTGTATCCGAGAAAACTAACAATACAAATACAATAACGTGGATTATTGTTCAGAAGTAAAAGTAATTAGATTATGGTAAGCAGTAAAAAAATGATATTTATATCTCAATACCAGCAATGAGTCTCGTTTCATTAATGAAGTTCAACAATTCATCTCGTTGGCTACTTTTGGCATGTATAGCAACATGTATAAGAACATTGCTCACCAAATTAGTAAAATTCTGATTTTGTTTTATTAATCGTTCTATCATAACAGTTATATGTTCGTTCTCAGGTTTGTTTGAATACTGCCATTGTGATGGAGTTGTAACTTTGACAACACATCTGATTCTTCCCCTGAAATCAAGCCCTTTAACTTTGGATATGATATCAGTTCTCCAAAATAAATTTGAATTTTGTGTTTCACTCTCAGTATTCATTCTAGTCTTCATTATTTATTATGTAAAATGAATTAAACGTGAATGTTCATAAATATATTAATTGAGTATACATAAAAATAATCAATCATAGCACAACTTCTGATGTTTTTATAGAAACTAAACTCCCATCTGATTGGATTCTATTTGTAATATAAAGTGCAGCTCTACAAGATTTTATTCCAGATTGTGTTGTCTAATAAAATGGTTTAGTTTGTATTATGATGTAATAAAAAATAATTTCAAATAAAATAAAATATGAATTGTTTTATACTTTCACATGTATGAGTTTAGCAAAGGATTTAGATCCTAAGCAATGTGGATCGTTTAACTTTCACGACATTTTGAATTTCTTTTACTCATTTCCTAAAAGGAAAAAGTATCAGACCACAATTAAATTTTCCAGAGAAAAAAGTGAAAGTAGTAAGAGAAATTGTTAACTTCTACATTTCTTTTATCACTCAACCAAAAAACAACAAGGTTTTTGTACTGAATTCGATCAACTCTCTCATCCTCCATTCTCTTGATATTTTCATCTATTCCGAGTAAATTATTGAACCATTTTTGATTTGAGAGAATTTTTAAAACTCTTCCATTTGTTGGATAAATTTACAAGAACCCATTTCTTAATATTAACTCTGAGTGGCCTGAAGGTAATTTTTTACTACAATATAAGAAAAAAATAAATATCTTAATTTTCATGTATGGCATGATTCAATTGAGTAATAGAGGTAGATACCTGAACAATTTTTCACATATTCTCTTTATACTCGGTCGACATGTCATGCCAACTTATATAATTTATTGGAGCAATGGAATGTACTCTGATTATGGAATCCGGTAAAAATCGTATCTTCGATTCCTATTGGTTGATTCAGATCGTTCATTTCAATCAGTATACGTTTCCATTTTTCTAAATTCCAAATATCTTGATAGCGGATTGGACCTCTACATTTTCTCTTGAAAACCGGTGCAAATTAAAAATAAAAATAGATAATATAGTAATTATATAAAAATAAATTATTCAAAAGAAACGATCTATTTTTAAACATAAACATAAAAAAACTAAACCGATGATATCATTTTCGAATAATTGGGATTCTTTAGAGTCAACTTATTTTTCGAATAATTCTGATTCTTTGGGTTCAGTTGCAATAGTCATTTTTCGTTTATTTCGTCTTATATTTTTCTTTGAAAATTTTTGGTTGAAAATATTTGATGGAATGTGATTTTATTTGAGTTAGAAATTTTAAGAGATGTGAGGAAGAAGGGTTTTTGAAGGAAATGAGAAGTTTCGATATTTATGGAGGGAGGAAAGGTTTATAGTATATATATTTAGTTTAGCGCCAAATAAATTTTGGTTTGTAGTATATATAATTTGTTTAGCGTCAAATAAATTTTTCAAAATCCGCCATTTTATTTTGTTTATCACATTTTAGTTTTTGAATTTTTTGTATTAACCTTTCTTTTTATAATTTGAGTAATTAACAGAAAATTTTGATTTTGACAGATTACTATATAATTCTGTGAAATAGTAGTAAATGTTTATTACTATATTACTAGATCGGAACTTTCACATGTTTTACAATAATCCATCATTTATGTCTTTCGTCAGTTACATAAAATACCTTCTTTGCTTGGGATGCCAAGACGTAAAGATCATCCCGCAAATCAATATTCGTATTATTGAGATAGGAGAAATTTACAAATGTTAAAACTAATATATTCTTCTTACATCCCTGTTATAGATCAACCAAATCACATTGAAATAAAACAAACGTATACATTCCATTATAGTTTATTTCAATGATTTGTCGTAATATTTTATAATAATTAACTTTACTTTAAATGTGTGTTTTATCACTCGTACTTGCATAAGTAACATCATCCACTGCTATTATAACTCTAGAATTCTGAATTTGAAGGCATTTCTCATGATCATTTATATGGAATTGATATCCATTGGTTATATATAGCCATTGTAATTTCTAACGAATGGATGTGGTCCACGACTGATCCATTTAAGTTTATCTCTAATTTCTGTGGCTGTTTTTTGAATTCGTAACCTGAAAGAATAAATCATAAAAAAATAATAATAAGAAGATTAACCTAGGATATATATTGAAAAGATTAAATATAAATATATTTACACTATGAGTAAACTGACTACTAAAATCTTTACTACGAAATTTATTAATTTGAAAAGTATTTAACTTTTTTTCACAATTTATTTTTCGAAAATGTTGTATATGTTTCCTGATCATGAACACATGATATTACATTACAGTTTAATATTCTAAATAAATATATGAGAATGTAGACTTATAGTTTAAAGGAGGTAAGTGAGTCACTATTAAATAGTATATATCGATAGTATTGCTCCAATAATTTCTCATCCAGACGAATTCGAGATATCCTTTTTTTGTCTTTTAGTAGATCTATGTGTTTTTAGTCCCAAATGTCTTCCAATAGTCGTAAGAGCGGACTCATCTTCTCCATATATAATCTGGTTGTCATCATTTCGCAATACATGATTAAATCTTGTCTCAATTTCGTCTAAATATTTTGAACAAAACAACATGCACTCATTTGTTATATACCTTTCGGCGATGTATCTTTCTGGTCGTATTCTATTACGAATATAAGATTTCAGTTGAAATAAGTATCTGCATGGATATATATTACAATAAGTTAACCTAAATTAAATGAGCATCATTATTAAATAAATAAGTTATGAAAATAAATAAATTACGAGAATAATAAAAACCTTTCAATCGGATACATCCATCTATATGTGACTGGTTTACTGATCCTTGCTTCTGTTGTTAAGTGCACGATTAAGTGTATCATACTAGTAAAAAATGATAGAGGAAAAATCTTTTCAAACTTACACATAATTTGTGGAACTGATCCCTCCAAATACTCAAGTTCTCGTGGATCAAGTACCTTAGAGCACAGACATTTAAAAATGCTACATATTTTAATGATAACTGAGATTACATTGTCAGGCAATGATCCCCAAATTGTTATGGGAATAAACTCTTGCATTAAAATATAACAATCATAACTCTTGAATCCTATTAACTTTCGTTGCTTCAAATGAACACATCTGGAGATGTTAGTAGAGCACTCGTCAGGAAGTTTTAAATCCTTCAAAACCTTGAGAAATGCATCTTTCTCTTATAGCATCATTTGGTAACATGTTTTAAGTACAAATATATTTGAAGAGTTTGATATACGTAGATGTAGATCTTTTCTTATTTCCATATTTTCAAAATCAAGTTTACTCTTATAATTATCCTTAAGCTTTCCTTCTTGTTCCAGAACTGTACCAACAATTGTATTAAAACAATTTTTCTCCATATGCATCATGTTAATATTATGTCTAATTAAAATATTTTCCCAATATGGCAAATAAAACAATATGCTTTTTTTTTTCAATTCATGTGTATCTTTGGACTTGTTAAGTCAATCCCATATAATTCTCGCAAGATATCAGCTCTTGATCGTTGTTTAGGAGCAACTTTATATTTCTCTATCTCATCGAAAGAAGATTTATCATATCTGAATGGATGAGTTGAGTTCAACCATTTTTGATATCACATATAACAATACTTGCGGCCATGACTTAACCACCGAGAACATGTATCATATCCACAAATGAGACATGCAAATCTACCTTTAGTGCTTCATCCAGATAGATTAGCATATGTAGGAAAGTCATTAATAGTCTATAAGAGTGCTGCATATATTTTAAATCTTTCACCGACTGAAGAATTATATGTATCTACTCCCTCATTCCATAATTCTTTTAGTTCTTTCACCAGTGGGTCTATGTACATATTTATCTTATCGCCAGGATTTCTAGGATTAGGAATAAACAATGTGAGTATAAAGTTTGTAAACTTCATGCACAACCAAGGAGGGAGATTATATGGTATAATGACCAGTGGCCAAGTGCCATATGCAACATTCATTGTTTTAAATAAATTAAACCCATCTGCTCCTAACCCTAATTGAACATTTCTCAGATCAGAAGAGAAATTAGGGTATAAGGTATCAAACTCTTTCCATGCAGGAGTATCAGCTAAATGTCTTAGGAGTCCATCTTTTGTTCTCTTATCATGATGCCATCTCATCAAAGAAGCAGTTTGAATACATGAAAATAGTCTTTGCAATCTCAGAATCAAGAGAAACCAACTCAATATTTTGACAGATTTTTTTTTCATCTCTATTTGGTTTCCATCTGGAAACACCAAAGACATAACATGCATCACCTTTCTCAAGTAATTCAATAAACTTATCTAAAGTTGAAGGTAAAGTTGAAGTTGAAGTTGAAGATGATGCATTCACTTTAGATGGATAAGAGGTTGGTTGGGATAGGTGAGAGGTTGGTTCATGTGGTAAATGTGTGAATGTATCACGTAATATATCAAACATATCATGGTAAAAAAAAAGATTATCATTTAAGTTGGATGAATAAGATGTTTGAGAGGTATGAGATGTGGATTTTTCCTTACTTTCCCCATGATGTATCCAATTATCATAATCACGTTGAAAATCATAACGTAGCAAATGATTGAAAATGGTATGTGTAGGAAATCTGAAAGTGTTGAAATATTTGACACAAGAACATAATAGCTTGCCATTGACAAATTGAATATTTATAGATGCAAATTCAAGAAATGTATTAACTCTACTAATATATTCATCACATGCTCTTGATTTTTAATACATCCATCTCTTATCCATTGCAAAAACAAAGCGGAGAAATAAATGAAATATGAGATGAGAGAAGTAAATGAAATAAAGAGAGAATGACATAAGGAGAGAGATTAATTAATAGATAATATTTTCTTGACGGTGGCAAATTCTAATTATGGAACAAAACTAATACGTAATAGTAATAGTATTAGCGCGAAACTTTTGACACCTCTTTATTTGATGCCAGGAAATGGTGCCAAAAACGAAAAAGGAGGCGAGGGAAGTGAGAGGATTATGTTAATTTGATTTGATGTAAAATTAGTTACTCATAATAATATAATAATAAAAAGAATATAATTCAGCAATTAATAATTCAATTTAAATACAAATTGTATATAATAAAATTTGTAACATAATTACATAATTTCACATCATTATATCATATAATATAATAATAATGATATTATTATTTTGTTATTTAAATTAATAATGTTATTATTTTAAAGTACGGGTGGGACAGGGTGGTGCGGCAAGAGGCATGAACCGTCGGCACAAGAGTTGGGACGCATGGGCATTGTGGTATGCTACATGAAGCATGAACAGTCGACACAAGCAGGTGAGGCATGGGTAGAGTGGTGAGGCATGAAGCATGAACCATCGGCACGAGGCGTGAACCGCCAGCACAAGCAGGTGATGATCGGGCAAAGTGGTGCGGCAAAAGGCATGAACCGTTGGTATAAGCAGGTGATGTATGGGCAGAGTGGTGCGGTATAAGGCATGAACCGACGGCACAAGTAGGTTAGAGCTGGGAGGATTAATTAATTAAATCATAAAATATAGAATTATATTTAATTACAAATGAAAATAGTTAGAAATTACATAAATATCATACATTGATACATGTTTATCACTATATATTCAAGTAAGAAATAAATCAAAAAAACCTAGATTTATAAACAAATACAAACGAAAAAAGTGAAAATTATGTAAATTTAACTTTGGGTCTAAATTTTTTCAATTGACGAGAAGGGGATGGACTTCCAGCAGAGGATCCAATTGCAACAGCAGGAGAAGAGGATAGGGATGGTGGAGGAGTTGTAGCAGGAGAAGATGGAGCAGAGGATGGGGGTGGAGCAGTAGAGGATGGAGTAGCAATAGCAGGTGCAGATGCAGGAATATGAAATGGATTATGCCCAGGAGGAAATGAAGATCTCGGGAGAGAACCAAATGGTCGCATCACAAACAGATAAGCAGATGAAGTGGACTGAGAATGAGGTCTAGAAAAGGAAGAGGGTGTAGCTCTAGAAGTTATGACACAATCCCTTATTAATATAATAAAATTCAAATTGATCCTTACAATATCACTCATTTCCATCAACTCCATTAAAATTTGTTTAAACTGTTCCTCACTTTGTTCCTAGAATTGGTCATTTTGGTTCTTATATTGACGAAAACTTTGTTTCATTTCACCCATTTCCTTTCGAACTTCTACCATTTCTTCCCGAATTTCTTCCATTTCCCTCCAAATTTCACTAAATTTGTCATCAACAATATCTGTGAACCCTATTTTGAGACCGTTAATAGATTCAATTAGTTCAGTTAATCTATCATTCTCAATTTCGTTCCCACTTTCTGGCTCTGCTGCTATTGCCTCATCTGCCTTTGCTTTTGCCCTATATTCTGCATCTCTTCTTTTAACATTAATTCAAAAACCATCTTCAATAATCCAAGAAATTTCACATAACGTTATCTCATATATGGAATGTGTAATTCTTAATTGTACATGGTTTTCTTTCCTTAAATTTATTCATTGACTTTTTAAAATTTCTCTAACCATGCTGCAATATGTCAAATTATTTGAGGAAGGATTGCTCCTTATCATAAAGCGAGAAATCAAAAAATGCAAATCTGGATTTTTCTTTCTATAATTCGTTTGAAATTTAATTCAAAAAATCAAATTTTAATTCATTTAAAATTTGAAATTTGAAATTTCAAATTTTCAAAATCACATTTAGTAACGAAAATTATAAATGAATTTTGAATATTAAAATTATAGTTTATAATTGCAACTTGATATAAATGATATATATTGTGTAATATAGAAAACAGTAAGAGATTTCAATAATTCGGTTAAATTGGATAACCGAATCAAATTACCCATTTTATTCAGTCAAACGAGTTACTGATTTTTAGTCTATTTGGTTAGGATATGATTATGAAAATTGCATAATCAAATTAAATTGATTATTGCAATTTTGATAATTTCAGTTATGGTTTAATTGAATGCTCATTCCTAAGTTTGGATACGAGGATTGAAAATCAACATGATGATAAAAGAAATGTTGCAGTGGGTTTATAAATTGAAAGAAAGATTGAATGAGAAGAGAAAGAGGGAGTTACAAAGAGAGAGAGAGAGAGAGAGAGAGAGGGAACAGAACTAGAGAAAAAGAAATCAACAATCATATTTTGTATTTTCTTCTTGATTTTACAATATTTATGCATTTTTGTTTAACTAATTTTAACTATCCTAATATCATCTAACAGTTTTTGCTTGTTGGTTGATCAATTAACGAAATTAACAAATTTTCAACATCATAAACTAGTCGTTATTATTCAAAATATTTGTTGGTTGTCACAAATTTCCCTCTTCAAATTATCCTTATTGTCAAGGGTGGAAGGTAAGAAAATGAGTTTAATAAAGCTTAGATCATCCTAAGTGAACTCTTCTATACTAAATTCGATCCACCTGATTAACCATTGGATGACAGACTAATTGTTCCTCATAATCCAATCCTTTTTCGTTTTTTGCTGCTATCAGTACATTAAGATGTTTGAGTTTAAATTGGTGTCCTGACATGTATTTATATCCATATTTGAAGCAGAGATTATTAGCTTTTCTGAACTCTATTTCTTGAGATGAAATCATGGGTGTTCTATTTTTCAAATTCAACTCTACTTGATACTCATTTTCCTTTATATGCTATGTTCCTGGAAGTGATCATTGTTTCTCCCAAATTCTTGATCCCAGTTTTTGTTTCTCCAGGATCCCAACTCTTATTTAGACTCGTCTCCCTTTGTTTAGCTAGCTCTAATGACTATTCTTGGTGTTGCTATCACTACAAAAAAACCAGCTTTTAGCCACAAATTTAGCGACAAAACTTTAATAAAAATTCGTTGCTAAAACGTTAGAGACGAAATTAGCGACGAAAAATTTTTCGTCGCTAATAACGGGTCGCAAAAATTTAGCGACGAAAAATTAGAAATTCGTCGCTAAATTTAGCGACGAATTCCAAAATTCGTCACAAAATTAATTAATTAATTAATTAATATATATTAATATTTTATTTTATTTAATTATTTTTCAAATTTAGCAACGAATTCCGGAATTCGTTGAAAATGTCTACATTTTCGCCCGCATGTTCGCCCGAGTCGGTGCCCACAAGCCCTCCCTCACTTAATTCTTGAAAATGTCTACATTTTGCTCCTACCATGATTCGAACCCTTGCACTTCAGTAAACGTTTAAGACCCTGTAACCATCAAGATAAATGTTAGTATCTGTTATAAGTTTTTTTTTTTTACTTATTATCTTTCTTCACAAATTTCTAATAATAATAAAACAATATAAAATAACAATTTATTATAAAATAATAAAATATTAGTTTAAAATAAAATAATAAAAGATATAAAAAAATAATAATACTATTTTTAAAAAAGATAAAATAAAAATAAAATATAAGATATTAATTAAAAATAATAAATGTGATAATTATATTAAAATAAAAAATAAAAAATATATATTAATATTTTATTTTTTTTAATTTTTTTTCAAATTTTGCGACAAATTTGAAAATTCGTTGCAAAATTAGCGACGAATTTAGAATTCGTCGCAAAATTAATTAATTATTTAATAAATATAAATAAATAATTTTTTTTTCAAATTTTGCGACGACTTAGAAAATTTGTTGCAAAATTAGCGACGAATTTAACATTCGTCACAAAATTAATTAATAATTTAATTAATATATATTAATATTTTATTTTTTTTATTTTTTTTTTCAAATTTTGCGACGAATTCTAAAATTCGTTGCAAAATTAGCGACGAATTTTGAATTCGTCGCAAAATTAATTAATTATTTAATTAATATATATTAATTTTTTATTTTTTTATTTTTTTTTCAAATTTTGCGACGAATTCCGAAATTTGTCCAAAATTAGCGACGAATTTCTAAATTCGTCGCAAAATTAATTAATTATTTAATAAATATATATAAATAATTTTTTTTTTCAAATTTTGCGACGAATTAGAAAATTCGTTGCAAAATTTGCGACGAATTTAAAATTCGTCGCAAAATTAATTAATTATTTAATTAATATATATTAATATTTTATTTTTTTTTTCAAATTTTGCGACGAATTCGAAAATTCGTTGCAAAATTAGCGACGAATTTAGAAGTCGTCGCAAAATTAATTAATTATTTAATAAATATATATAAATAATTTTTTTTTTTCAAATTTTGCGACGAATTCATAAATTCGTCGCAAAATTAGTGACGAATTTCCAGTCGTCGCTAAATTAGCTACAAGTTTTTTTTCGTTGGAAATTTCGTTGCAAATAGCGACAAAAAAAGTTTTCGTCGTAAAATTCGTTGCAAAATTGAAACGAAAAAAATTTATCGCTAAAGTTCGTCGCAAAAAACGTGTTTTTTTGTAGTGTATCTCAAAGGCTTGCATTAAAGTTGTAGGTTTAAACATTCTCAGTATTGGCTTAATCTTAACTCCATTGATAAAACTATGCTTTTGTTAATTTGGGATTTGTATGGAGCACCAGGGACTAGAGTTCCTAAAATTTTTCTTAGTACTCCACCATTGATTCATGTTGGTTTAGTTTATTGAATTCTTCAACTACATCCTAGGCTCCTTTGACTTCAAAGCGCCGGCAAAGAAGATCGGAAAACTCTTCCCAGTCCATGTCTTTTTGGCAAATTTCACTCCTTGAAGCTAGATTTCCGTCTTCCCTTGCTGGTATATTTTAGTAGTATCAACGCATATATGTGTTGGGATTTGATACACATTAAAAAAGTTTATAACATTTTTTCAGCCACATTTTAGGATTTTTCCGAACGAATAATGGAAGTTCAATTTTTGAGAAATTTGGCAAGAGCTCACAATTGAAAGAATCTTTCTTCGATAATTAGGACCCGATTTCTAGCCTTATTCTACCTTCGATTGGAGTTGGTAGAATTGGCGATTTTCAAGTTTTATCATTTTTTTATTTTTTTGTCTTTTCTTTATTTAACATTTTGAGATCAAACAAAATCTGACACTATGCTATTCATAAAAGTTTCTAATCTTTTGGTTTTGCTCATCTAGTCTCTAATACATACCTTCGAATTTATTGTCAACTTATGGTCAATATTCTTGGGATTCATTCATGAATTCTTGCAGTTTAATTTCTTGTTTTCTAAGTTGGTCCTTAGTGGTCTTTTGCCTAGTACCATATGCCGTTTGATTCTTTGTATGGCCAAGGAACAGCCACTTTGATATCGATTTTGTCACAAACCGAAGTGAATGTGTCAACTTGTAAGGCTTGACGAGTCGGCTTATGAAGACAAACCATAGAGGAGGCTCATTTCTTTTTGGAGCAGGAAACAAAGCCTGACAAAAGCAAAAACAGAACATAGGAATGGTTTGGACATGAGGATTGAAGATCAACTTGGTGATAAAAAAAAAAAATGTTGCAAGAGGGTTATTGATTGAAAGGAAAATTGAAAGAGAAGAAAAAGGAGTTACAACAAAGGGAGAAGAAGAGAGAGAGTGGGTTGAGAGAGAGAGAGAGAGAGAGATAGGATTGAGCAAGTCAACAACTATATTTTGTATTTCCTTCTTAATTTTATGATATTTATATATTTTGTTCAATTAATTTTAATCGTTCTAACAACATCTAACATATTCTATTTGTTGATCGATTAATTAACCGAATTAATAAATTTTCAACTATCCTAAATTAGTTAAATGGCTGCCGGTTATTGCAGTTGATTTGATTTAAATGCATAAACAGTGTAATAGTTACAACCGGATTGGTTAATGGTCTGATTCACTGGTTTCAGGTTGAATCATTATGTAAATCTGATTCTGATAATATTGCTTTTGGAAAATACATGATAATACAAATTGACACCCTTACCCTTGTATTGCACACGGATGGTAAACTATGTTGGTGTTCGGGAAGTTGAATGAGTAGAGATTAGGTATGGGGTTTTTACCCAAAAGACTATTAGTATGTCGACAATTTTATTTATTTTTTTTAATAATGAAAATCTGACTTTACTAACGAGATCTCATATTTTTAACTAAAAATTTTTTATTATAATTGATAAATATATATAAATAAGTAAGAGTAAATAAAAATTAAAAGAGAAAAGTAGAAGTTTATGTTGTACCTGTCCTCCCTACCACTTTTGAACCTTTTTTTTTCTCTAATTAAATGATGGTATATAAAAGCTACAAGATTTTAATTCACCTTCTAATATTAGAGTTTTGCATTATTTTCTCTTTTGCTTTCCGGTAACAGAAGATCTTAATTTTCCATACCATATAACTTTAAAACTATAGAAATTTTAATTTTAAACTCAAAATATAAGAGAAATTACATAGAGGTTAAAAGACCAACTCTCACTGTTTTTTGTCATCAAATCTCGTAATTTTGGAAAACTAGTTTACAATCGAAATTACAATTTTCTTTTGGTACCATGTTTTGGACAACGCCCGGTATCTGGGGTTTCGCCTTAACTAATCAGAACCGATCGCTGCAATAGCTCCTTTCGGAGGGCGGGTCTCCCAATGGGGAACGCTCCATACACATGAGGGTCCAATACTCCCAACGGAAGTCGAATGTCGGTTATGCTTAAGAGTACTTAACCTCACATTCAGTTGAGTCAATCCACGTTGGTGAAATTACAATTTTCTAGTCGGATTGTTTGATGTTTTGATGCCCTAGCCCCTGGGTTTGGCTTACCCATTTTTTTTAGCAGGGTCAAGGATGGATTAACCCATGATTTTTCTTGGCATAAGATTAAATTCAAAATGATATGATTGATAGTATAAAATTTTGTCAATTCGATTATCGTAAACACAATCATACCATTTAATTTATAGAGAAATCATACAATACTTATATCTCACAGTCTTTCTTACTTTTCACTTTTTTTATGGTAATATATCTGTAATTTTATTCATATTAGACGATTAATCGATCATTATTGTTGGGAATGAAAAAACCTATATCTATATATCATACTTGAAATTTTGCCGGCCAGTCAACCCGGCCCACAAAATACTATAGAATTTTGTGGATTGGATTGAGAAGCAGGCCCACAGACCAAGCCCAATGCCCCTCCGAGGAAAGTGACGCCCACTGCGATATAAGTGCGCCGTGGCGTCGCGTGGATATGTATGTATGTATGTATGTATGTATGTATGAAGGCAAGCATGTGCCTATGTATTTATGTGTGTTTTCATTCCAAATAAACACCCGATAAGGGCAGTTTTCTCCGTATAACCCACTCGTTTATTTCTCATGGTCGCGTCCTAAAGTAGTCATTTGGACAACCACCCCACAAAATCTTTTTTACGTTCAAGAATCGGGGAGAGAGGGAGAGAGAGAGAGAGAGAGAGAGAGAGAATGGGATATGAGGATTGCAGACCATTAGGATTCTTGTTAGGGCTTCCGTTTGCGTTGGTGGCTTTCCTTTTGTCTCTAGTTGGTGCCGTTGTTTGGATTATCGGGTATGTGCATTCCATTCAACATCCAACTTTCAAAAATATATTTTTTTTTTCTTGTTTCTTAAGCATTTTTTGTGATTTTTCAAGAAAACCCATGATTGTGAAATTTCATGTATTCCTTGTTCAGAGGTCTTTCAAGAAAACCCATAAATTTTTTGTTTCTTTCCTTTTAAAGTTTTGATTCATGTCATTCTATTCTGAAACATAATAAGGTAGAATCTGGATTTTAGCAACTAAAGTGGGAAACTAACTTCTGCTTTTCTTTTTTTCTTTTTTTTTTCTGGAAAAAAGAACTAACCCTCTTGAAAAGTTTCGAATTTTTAATTGGCAGTGCAATTTATTTTTCTTTTCTTTTTTTTTTTTTGAAATTGTATGTTATTATGGATTTTAACGATCATCGACTTATGGCTACCTTTTTCATTTTAGGTCATTGCTAAGTTGTTTGTGCCCATGTTGCTTCTGCTGCGCTAGTATTGCAAATATGGCGGTAGATGTTGTGAAGCTTCCTGTTGCTGTTCTCAGATGGTTCACTGACTTAATTCCATGTTAATCATGATTTTATTTTATTTGTTTTTTTGTTAGACATTGTAATTTCTAATGTCTAGGATTTATTTTTAACTTTATTTTGTGCAGCGCAGTTGAATGGAATTTTGTGTACTAACATTGCAATCTATGACATTAGTTTTACTTCCCCCCCCCCCTCCCCCTCCCCCTCCCCCTCTTATGAACCTATCGTGTTTTTTTTTTTTTTTTTTTGGTTGGCTGAACCTATCATGTTAGGTAGTCATGGATTGTCCATTGCCAAACAGCATCGTATTTACAAGACTGGAGGATGGGATTTTGCAATGATAAAAGACACTCTTTTCATGATTTTCTTAAATTGTCAAGATATGATCTTGTCCTTAAAAATGTATACACTATTATCAGTTCGTCTATATTTAGATCACATCGAACACAAATTATTAAATAACCCTCTATTTTTAGAGTAGTATTAGGCCAATTTCTTATGAAAATAATACAAGTTTGAGCGTGACAATTGTATTCTAAAATCAGGAAATTCTTTTAAGGTGTGGATAAGTATTGATGCTCATGGTGTCGAAAGGAATAAAACTGTATCCAGGTACCCATCGGGTATATTGTGAAGGTGGGAAGGTGTTTTAAGCACCTTGGATACCCTTGTTTGGCCCTTAGCAGCCAGAGGCATCAATGATATTGGTACTGATGACCGAAACAAGACGTCCTCTTTAACAAGAATGGTGCCGATGACCGAACCAAGATGTCCACTTTCACAAGAAGCCAGAGAGAGAGAGAGAGAGAGAGAGAGAGAGAGAGAGAGAGAGAGAGAGAGAGAGAGAGAGAGAGAGAGAGAGAGAGAGAGAGAGAGCATATAGGGCCTAAGGGATCTTTTTTTTTTTTTTTTTTCAGGTAATATACCAATCGGAGTTATGAGTAATCCGATTCAGAACTTGTATTGACCTACTCCGATTAATTCGGTCTAGGACTTACCCATTTAGAGACTATCCTCCTAACGTAATCTATTTGATACCCAAATCATGAGTCGAATTCAACATTTTGATTAAAAGATTTAACGTTACATTCCACTAAACGAACGAACTGATCATTCGTCCAAAGAATTTATAAAACAGCTAAAATATATGTTACCATTACAATCATTCTTGGACAATACCCTTTGAGATCGAAAAGGGCTACTTGAAAGAGCTCTCTTCTAAATTAAATCTAACAAAAATTAAATCAAAATAATCAAAATATAACTCCAAATATCAATTAATTATTAAAATAAAAATAAAAATAAAAATAAAAAAATTTTGGACAATACAAGTAGCCTAATTTCTGATGCATTAAATCGAGCCTAACAGCTATACTACATTATCATTCTTGATACAGTGACGATGCTCCGTGCATTTGCATCGGCGCCTCTATAAATACATACTGTTATATTGCAGACAAAAGTATAACTGCACTTTTAAGACAAAAGAATTAAGCTAAATAACAGCCCAAAAAATGATTTATCTTGTACATAACTTGCATCTGCAGTCAAGAAATCTTAATCGCTGTACTCTGAAGACTCTGATTCTGATCCCACATCTGGGTCCCCATTTATCGTTACATCTCTCTCTTCTTCGTCCGTATCCCCATTAATGTATCCCTCAATATCTTCTCCGCCTTGATCATCATCTCCACCATCGTTATCTCCCTCTTCATCATCAATGTAATCTCCCTCATCTTCCCCAGCATCCATGTTATAGTCGCAGCCCTCAAGCAACGTGGACTTTCCATTAAAACTCCTGCCATATCCATCCGTGACCATGTCATCATAATCATCGCCAGAAGCTTGACCATTTTCATCGTCATAGTCTGACCTCCCTGAACTGCTCGAGTTTTCACTGCTCTCAACTTGCATCCTCATGGTGTCTTCTCCATTCCATTCCTCTCCAATTGAACTTGCAGGAGATTTCTCCAGGGTTATTTGTTGGTTCAAGTCTCTGGTTTGAGCAATGTCAACCACCCGCTTCACTGGCTTTTGCCAACTTCTGACAGATCGACGTCCACGTTTGCGTCCTCCTCGTCCACGTGCTTTTTTTGCCCATGTGAGTGCTGGTTTTAGTCTACCACCGCTGGTAGAGGGACCTTTCTTGCCACTTACACCACCAGAAATAACTTTTCTCTGTGATCTGGTACCACGAGTACGACCACCGCGGCCCCCACGTGTCCGAGCACCTTGTGCACGACCCAGACCATACTGGCCATGCCCTGCTTTATTAATCCAATTCTCTTGTTGGAGATACTCAGTCCCATGCAGAGCTTCGGCTGGTTCATTCCCTTGCATGTTCTTTACAAGGGCATATTTTGATGATATTTTCTGCAAAACAAGACAAAAGCTGTTGGGTCTATTTGTCTAAAAACCCTACCTTCAGCTATAAATAAGGACCCCCACTGGACACTTGGCATTCAAATATGTGTGCAAAAGAGATACCTGGTAAAGAAAAAAATGCATGCTGACAAATTCTCGCATAATCTTAATAGCCCTAATACTACCAATTTCATTTTTTGAGTCACCAGGTTGAATTATAGAAACCATAAATCTACAACATGACACCTTATCTAAAGCAGATTGTTGTAGAGGCAGGTCTCTCACAGAGTCTAAAGACATTGTACCATATCCTTTCCAGAATTATAAGCTTGGAATTCGGATTTAAATCTGCAAAACTGAGAAGTTAAACCTAGAGTAGTACATACCATTAAGTCTGCTGGTGCCTTGTCCTTTTGGGACTCCGCTTTCTGATGTGGCATGTAAGAAATGGATGCATCAAGCTCCAGAAGCCTCAGTGCAACAGCAGCTGCTGTTTGTGGTATCCATGGAAGAACACGGACAGTTTCATTAAGAACAGCGGACTCTGATGCATTAGAGGAGCCTAAGAGTTCATTGGCGGTTTCAAAGTTTGAGGACAAAAAATCCCTCTTTAACATGGCCTCCAAAACTGTCAGAATCTGAAAGGATACAGTTGCATGAGTACCCTGTAGATATAAAATGGAACTAATAACATGGCTTGTATAAGACCACAAACTTTCACCTGTAGAAGGTCTTCAGCTGAAGATGAAGAGTGAAGTTTCAGACCCCAAGAATCTCGGTAGCTCTCTGTCCAAACAGATTGATAAGCTTCTGGTGGAATAGAAGCCTACAGATTTGAATTGACAAAATTATATATCAAATCCATTTATTGATTGTAAACAAATACATGTATAAACATGTAAACAAACATCCATGCATCTATAACCCTATTCTTTTATTACGATGCAGTGACATCAGAAAAAAATTAAAGAAGCCAAAAAATAAAAAAGAAAAAAGAAAAGTTATTCTCAAGCACCATTGGAATACAAACCTCAATCAAAGCAAACTGAGCTTTTAGAATTCTTATCCTCGGGGGAAAAGGGGAGTGTGAACTATGCAAGGTCCAGTCAGGATCCTTCTTCATTTTCACTTCACAGTGAGCCACGTGCTCAGAAAAATAAATGTCACCGGAAGACGTGCCATATGTCTTATGGCAAGAAGGGCAATGGCTTTCTTTGTGGTAGTACAAATCGTGGCAGTATTCACAAGTTTCCAGCACTGCCATGCATCTTTTCTTTCCGTACTTCTTGGCACATATTGTTGAAGGATTAAAGCATTCTTTCCACATCCACTTTTCCAAATCTTGGAATCTCTTCAAGGAATTTCTTTTCTCAGTATCAGTTTTTCCAAGTTCAATTGAAAATGATGAAGAGGGCCCAGGGCCATCTGAAGTAGATATGCACACTGTACTGCTTGGGCTGTCTGTACTACCACTACAATCAGCCACAACGGTGCTATCAGAACCTTCAGATTTGGCAACTATTCCACTTTGCCCCTGGATGTTGGCATGCTGTGCACTCTTCCTCACAGATTCCTTGAAGGATGACTCAATTCTTTGCAACATTGAGTGCAAGTGGGACTCCTGTAGACCACGGGGGTCCAATGATGCCAACAGACCATCAAAACCCTGGTAGGGCACACAAGAAATAGTAGTCAGATTTAATATCCTAAATTAATTACACAGTTATAGCAGGAGAAAAGAAAACCATAACAAACTACAAAAATGGATATAAGTGACCCAATTAAGCCACACAATTTTACTGAGCCTAATGAGAACCAACATATTAGGAGAAAATTTTCACGTCCTGAATTTTGTTGGCGAGACAGACAATAATCAAAAACTGATCACTAAAATCGTCAAAATATCTTCAGAATATAGCAAGATTATGATGTTTCCATATGTAACATTTCTGCACTGCCAGGGACAGATATAAACACAAATCAAACAGTGTCTGTTCACAATGCTTATGCAAGACATACCATCCACTTGCACGAGATAGCAAGCAGATTGGGCACAAACTTAATCACGAAAGAGAAAAAAATGAAGCTAGATTTATAAAACACACATTGAGCTAATTCCAACACATATAATAAATGTGTACTAGACCTAGCACACATCCAAGGAAATTTATGTGACGTCCCAAAATGTTTATATGGCAAATCACATGATGTAGCCTCAAGTTACTCTACAATGAAGATAGGCCCATACTAACTAGGTTAATTCACAGTTTGTTCAACATCCAAAACAACAACCACCTGGATCTTAATCCTAATTTTTTAGGTCGGTCATTTGAGAGACATTTAATAGATATATATATATAGTTAAAAGAAGGGGAAAAAAAGAGGAAATCTATAAAAAGTTAAAATGATAAGAGAAGTGGTTTAACTTGTTTGAATTTGCTTACACCACTCATTTCTATCTAAAACTATTCCCTCAACTAAACTTATAACTATCGAATCTTTACAGATAAGTTGCTTCCAACTTTTCAGCGGCTCACCCCTACGTTTCACTACTTCTTCTATACTTAAGTACTCTATCCTCCTAACTGATGCGTCTTTGGGTCTTCTTTGCACATGTCCAAACCACCTCAAACGATACTTTCGCATCTTATCCACAATCAAGTTCACTCTCAACTTAGTACGTATTTTTTCATTTCAAATTCTATTTTTTTCTAATTTTACCACATATCTACCTAAATATCTCGATTTCAGCTATAGTCATTTTATACTCTTACTGTTGTTTAATGGACAAACACTCCCTGCCATACAATAGTGCAAATCTTATTGCAATTTGTAAAACTTCCCCTTCAAATGCAATGGTATCGTGCAATTGCAAAAAACTTCAGATGTCTTCTCCATTTCATCCAACCCGCTTGAATCCTATGATTCACATCTCCACCTATATTGCATTTGTTTTGAATTATGGAACAAAAATATCGAAAACGTTCACTTTTTGATACGTCCTTTCCTTTTAACTTAATTGTTCCTTCGTTTTTCTAATAATTGTCACTAAACATATATCTCATATATTTAATTTTTTATCGACTCAATCTAAATCTTTTGTTCTAATATAACTCTCTATAACTCCAATTTAATACTAATACCTCCCTCGTTCCATCAACTATCACTATTTAACGGTAAAAAATATACACGATGGTATTTCATCTTAAATACTCTGTGATTTCATCTATCACTATTACAAAAAGAATGAAACTTAATGTTGAATCTTGATAGAGCCCGATGTTAATTGAAATGTTATCATTTAAGCTCCTACAAGTTCTTACATTAGTCATAACTCCCTCAAACATAATAATAATGGGATAATGTATCTCAAAGAAATTCCCTTTTTCATCAAGGTCTATCACAATACATGTCTATGAACCCTATCGTATTTTTTTCTAAGTCAATAAATACCATATACAGGTCTCTCTTCTATTCTCTAAAATATCTCCATCAAATATTGTAACAACTGAATTGCTTCTATAGTAGATTGATCTTACATAAATCTAAATTGATTCTAAAACACACTTGTCTCCGATTTCAATCTATGTTCTACCACTTTTTCACATAACTTCATAGTATGAATTATAAGTTTAATTCTTCTATTATTGAAATAATTTTATATGTTTTCTTTATTTTTATATAGTGGTATAAGTGAGATCTCCCTCTATGCTAAGGGCATTTTCTTGGTTTGCTAGATTTTGTCAAAAAGATCCGTTAACATTACTATCTCAAATTCACCTAAACATTTTCACACCTCAATAGGAAAGCCATCTAATCCTATGGCTTTATTATTTTTCATTCTTTTTAAAGCCACCTTTACTTCATGAGAATGAATTTTACGTTTAAAGTCTCTATTGATCTCTTCTACAAGTATCGTGATATTGACAATATCTCTTGTACCTTCCATGTTAAAGAGATTATCAAAATAATCTCTCCAACACTTTCTTATGCTTTCATTTTTTATAAGTATACTATTGGTTTTACTCTTAATACACTTAATACCCTTTAGATCTTTTTCCTTCCACTCTATTAGTTTGGCAATTCTGTAAATCTCTTTTTTCTATCATTGGTTTCTAGTCTCTTGTATAATTCGTCATATACCTTACTTTTTGACTCGTGAATAATTTTCTTCACCTCCGGTGTAGATTTAAACATAATCCTACCACATAGGCGCATACTAACAAGGTTAATCATCACAGTTTGTTCAGCATCCAAAGTGAAAATTCAAGAGAATTCTACCTCCTCAGAATCAATAAGCCTCCAACAACCATCACGCAACTCGATGAAAATTCTGCCAGAACCAGGATCATGTACAGAAGTAGAAGTAATGAACTGCCAATACCGGTTACGCCTGCGATCAAGGCCAATAGGCAAAGACCTGTAAACATACATTTCTTCTGCCTTATGACCAATATAAGCCTTTAGCTGAGAGCGTGACTTCTCTGCAGCATACCCTGATTGCTGGATCAGGAAATTATCCATGCCACCAGGAAGGTCTTGTGCTGCTAAAACCCTTTCAGGCTGCAAGTTATTTTGATAGTTAGGATCATTTTGTAAATCCTGAGACATCCCGTGCTTAGTAGGGCTTATTGATGCTTCATTGTTTTTGTTATCATCAGCAACAAATGGGCTTTCCCTGCTCTCTACTGCAGCAATTGAATAATTTGGTTCAACCTTGGTCCCATTATAGGCTGAATGCTGCACTTTTGTTACAATCTCCTCTTTCATGCGTCTTTTATCAAGTTGAGCCTCAGCCCACATTTGCTTTTTCAGAGCATTCGCAGCTTCCAAGCGTTCCTGCAAGGGTACATTATTTTAGCCAAAGAAAAAGAATTAAAGATTAAGGTTCACCTCAATGGGTCCAAAGATCTAGAAGAAATTATTACCTCTAGAACAACTCTGATAGAGTTTCCTTCATTTGCCACTCCAATCAATGCAACAAGGGCCTTAAGCCGCTCATCAACGCTTAAATCAGAGTATTCTCCTTCCACAAGACCCTGAACCCAGGGCTCACCAGGATTACTTTCATCAATGTCTGTGTCTTCTTGATCAGGATTAACTGCCCAATTGCAAACTCCAGCAGCATCAGCTGCCTGATCAACCAAAGCAGTAGCTTTTGCATCCCTTATGCCTTCAGCAAGCACTGGAGACGAACACTCCCCCACATTCTGACAGGCAGTTTGAGGAGCTTCTGCAACCTCAACTTGTATGGTCTCTTTCCCATTTCCAACACAAGTTTTTGTTTGCAATATGTTTTCCTTGTATGCACTCACTGCGTCTTTATTTGAATTCAATTCAGTACCTAAATCATCAATCTCAGGATCTTCAGCACCATCACTTTCAGACTCTTCATCCCTTTCAACGTCATCAGCATCATCTCCTTCAACAAATCCACTTTTAAATACCCGGATCTTTTCCCTTGCTGTTGAAAGTATTGACTCAGCATCAGCAGGATCTTTCCTGTAGGGAGCCCGTACACAGTATGTTGAAGGAGCTGTTCTTTCAAAGAGGATTGTATCTCTTGATAAGGCAGCAGCAATAGAAGCTTCTGGTGTCTTGCTAGTTGTGAGATCTCGAAGCCCCGATTTCTATCAACAGATGTAAATACCAACAATTAACACCCACAAACCCAGGAAGAAATTTGTTAATTGTTATGATCATTATAAAAAGCATGCTATACTTCAATATCTAAAACATACCTGAATCCTATCAGCCACTTCTAAGATAGTAAGACCCTTCTCTCCCTCAAGTGAAAGAACATGAAATGCAGCAAATTTAACTGTTCCCGGGGTTAAACGATGCCGAGATCTCCGAGGATTAGAATAACCCCTCTCTTGCATGATAGCAACTGCATTTTCAGCTGCAACTCCATTGCGCAAAGTAGAGATTACGTCTTCACAGTCATTGCCCTGCACCCAGAATACCATAAAAAATAAACAAATAAATAAATGATTGGAAAATTGGACAACAAAAATATCCAAATTCAGGATTTATGAAACAACAAAGAAATACTAGACTGGATGTTTTCAGTGGCTACAGAAAAGTTACGACTGGATTTAACAAGGAGCTAGATGTAAAATGGAAACCAGGCTTTTGGAATCCAATATTCTTTTCAGCTGGAAAAAACAGTAGCATTTGCTTTGCGTCTGAGTACAACACCAAATAAGATTTCCAGGCTCCACTAATATAGCATTTTAGAAATTCACAAGAAAAATCTCCCAGGTCTTCATAGCAGATGAATCGCACTTGCCAAGAACACTGGAGGAACCACTAAAAAAATTAGCATGCAATCTACAGATAAGTTTATAGCTAAGAGAGCAAACTTATATACATCCAGAAGTTTGATAAGTCATATTTTTGTACTAATAGGAACATAATGTGCTCTAAAATATCCAAGCCCTTGGCAAGTTGACCATCCTCAAATCCTAGAGCCACTATGTAGAAATTCATTGGCCAGAAGACCCTAAATTAAATTGTTATAGTCAAATTCTTATGCCACAATTCACTGAAGCCACAGGAAAATAGGGCACTCAGACTGCTCTTTTTATTCTGCTTCATTTTCAGCATTTCAGTTCATTGCAAGAACACGTTGACTGGCAACATTAAAGCATAATCCCACGCAACAGAGTAGATCTGATCTTCAGAAGGAGAATAAAAAAATGGAAAAATATTTGGATTTCTATGAAAAGAAAGATGTTGAAGTAAATGAAGAAGTAAAATTTGCGATCCTCTTCATTGTAGAGACTGATATTCATATTTGGTTAGATTGGTTCTATGGGGCAGTAAAGAATAAGAATTTGGACTATATCAGAATTCTGCACTGCAGAGTGGAATGGTATTTGCTTAAGGGCAAATTTTGCTCTTTCTTTACTTAAGGGCATATGTTACCTCCTGGAAATTTTACCCCTTAAAGTTTTCTCCCTCAAGTCCTAACAAGTCCCCCAATCTTAATGGGCTCACCTCATTGTCATCACGCAAATATGACTGTTCAATATTTCTCTTCTTCAACTTTGGTCCAAATCCCGCAGACAATGCAAATTGTCGTAATATTTCTGGCCAAGTCAAAGGACTCAAGTGGCACTGCCAGCTGCGTATGTCAAATCCCCAAGCATATGCCTGAAACAGGATTTAGGCATCAAATAAAATGTTTCAATATCATGGGCAACCAGCACATAATCCAGCTTACCCCATCAACAATCTGAGGATGCCCACCTCCAGGGTTAGAGGCAGTATACTGATTAGTTCCTAGGACATTAGAAGGAGCGCGTGCAACATCTTCAATATCTTTAATAATTGATTTCAGAAGGGCAATATGTATCTCACCTAGCAATCTTGGGTCCTGACATAGCATGAAGAGAGACAAACAGTGAAAAAGAACGATAAGATTATGAACAAGCTACAGGTCTGTGAATACTTGAACAAATCTAGAAATTAACTTACATGATCATGAAAAGCCTGAACAAATTCGTCCAGGGTAAAAGGCCAAAGTCCAAGAACATCAGCAAAAGTAATCAAGAATTTCCACACCTGAAAATGGGACACAATTTAGCCTCAAAGAGGTTGGCAAATCCGTACGTTTATACCTTCTAACAATAAAACTAGCCAGAAGATTATTCATATTAATAACCATACTATCATATATAGAGAACAGGGTTAGAATCAGTTTCACACTATTTTGTGCCTTGAATTTCCCTCCTCCCACATGATTTTGGGGAAAAAATGCAAAAGGGACAAATTTATAATTAATCGAAAAATAGTAATATCATGCAACTTTCACCACTTCTAATTATTTACTTCTTGCAAGAGAATTTCAACAAGACACATTCAAACGAGTTCATTTATACCAATAACTACCATAGTGCCAACTTTCTTTCCAAATTCAGTTTATTTTTAAAAAGAGAAGGATATAAATTAGTGCATTCATTCATCACACAGTGTGCAAGACCCTAACCCACAATAATCTCTACACCAGCGGATGTTATTTGCAGCCAAAGTATCAATAACTAAGAAAATAAAAAGCTCATATGATTAATGGACTCTTGCCAACTTTCTTTCCAAAATTAGTTTATTTTTAAAAGGAAAAGGATATAAAATTAGTGCATTCATTTAACACAGAGTGCAAGACCCTAACCCACAATAATCTCTACAATGACAAATGTTTATCTGCAGCCAAAGTATCATATGATAAATGGATTCTTTTTGTTCTCATACTATGTAAAACATAGGGCATGTGTGATACGAGGGGCAGTTCTGAGGGTGAAAACTTACAAGAGATAAAGAATATACATGCAGTAATTGGAAAAGGTAAGAATAAACTTCAACAATGATGGTTAATGTTTAGTTCTACATGATCACAACATGCTTATCGCAATGTAAAACCCTACAAACTAGCACAGACTTGACGAAGAAATAAATAAAAAATGATAAATAAAAAATATATAATAAACCATTGAAATAAAGCCATGCTTTACAATGCACAAGCACCAGTTGCAAATCGCCGCACCTGACAGAAAGAAAACAATCACAACACCATAATCCTCGGGGACTCAATGTCCCATATGCACCCAAAAGTAACATAAAATATTTGCAGAAAAAAATATATCATATGATAAACCATTCAAAAGCTGCTAAAAAACGCTATGTTACCAACAAACAACAACAACTTGATCCTTAATCCCAATATTTGGGATCAGCCATTTGAGAGACAAATTTGAAAAAGATAAAAAAATGAAAAATGAAATAAAAAAATAATCAAAAATAAAAAATTAAGAATAAAAAAAATATATGTATATATATATAAATAAATAAAATAAACTAAAACAAAATTAAAAAGAAAAAGAAAAAGAAAAAGAACAATAAGTGAATAAATCAATAGATAAATATCTAAAATATATTGATTTAATTTGTGCGGATTTTTCTACGCCATCAATTCCTATCCAAAATTATTTCCTCTTCTAAACCCTTAACTTCCATATCTTTACGGATAACTTGCATCCAAGTTTTTAGTAGTCTACCTCTACGTTTTACTAGATCTCCTATATTTAAATTCTCGGTTTTCATAACCGCTGCATCTTTGGATCTTCTTTGCACATGGTCAAACCACCTCAGACGACACTCTTACATTTTTTCCACAATTGAACTAACTCCCAACTTGTTACGAATCTCTTCATTTCTATTTCTATCTCTTATAGTTTTTCTACACATCCACCTAAATATCCTCATTTTTTTATTAGTTTTTCTACCTAAGCATCCTAATTCAACACCTAATGCATTTTATATCATAGTACCATACCAATTCAACTGAGACAAACATGCCAACCATCTTAGTAGATAGTGCAATAATCCATCCATTATCAAAATCCAGACCAACTTTTGAGCGAGAGGGGAAAAAAATACATATAGTAGAATGATAATATTCTCACCATAAGAAGATTCCCGATATTCTCGTCAGAATCTGTCCACGGCTGGCAAGCAAGAGGCTTTTTTAATTGCACAGACAGCAGGGGGAAAGTCGACAGCTTGTCTGATTACAAAGTCTTGTTAGGTTCTCATTTACAAAAGGCTTAAAATGAAAAAAGAACCAGAAAAGGAGGACCAGTATTTTGAACAAAAGCAAGAGACTAGGTTTCAATCACGAAGATAAAAGTGACAAGAAGGCAAGTCAATATGTTTGATGATGTCAAAATTAGAATGGCAGACAATCGTAAACATTGACAGAAAGGAGCATTGAAAAAATAACTAGTCCTACCTCTAAACAACTCAAGGTTCTGCAAAGTTTCACTGTCAAGAGAGAGTATTGAGGGGAAGCCCTTGCTTGAAGCTGCTAATTCCATCAGTTCCAAACGTTCATCTTCAATAAGTTCCGTTGATTCCTTTGCAATTCTACGAGCCGTAGCCCTTTCATTAGCAGCTTTAAGTCTTGCAGCCTCTTTTTCCCTACGAAGTTCTTCCTTTTGTCTCAATTTCTCAGCCTAAGGATGAAAAAAAAAAGGATATGCTCAGAAAGATATAGGGAGCCAATAGAGGGAAAACAACAAATGACACTAGGGCTGCAAAACACACTCTAATAGATTCCTTCTGCAAAAATTTCTCCCTTCTTTCGAGCTCACGTCTTTGCTCCCTCTGGAACCTCTCCTCCTCACGTTGCTTTTCACGCAACAGCCTTTCTTCCTCTTTCCGTCTTTCACGGTCTTGCCTTTCCATTTCTTTTCTCATTTGTTCTTCTCTCTAAGTAAACATAATTTATTATTTTAAATAAAACATAAACCCCTAAGAGTGAGCAAGAGAGAGAGAGAAGGGGGAGGGAGAGGGATGCATATAGGGCAATACTTTTCGCCTTAAGATATCTTGTTTCTCAAGCTCTTTCCGAATTCGTTTCTCATGAGCTTCTACTTCCTTTGCTATCCTGGCTTCTTCACTCTGCCACAGGAGAAAAATAATATATACCTTTATAAGAAAGTTATTGGGTCAACGAGAAGAAATAGAGAACTTTCAACATGATTTATACCTTGCGCTTTCTGTCCATTCTTGCAACATCATCATCATGCATGACAATCCTATCATGTGATACAAATGGATTCTCTATTCCACTTATAGGATGACCTCCAAACTGTGCATCTACACCTACACATGGATAAGAACTCTTTCGTGGAACACTGTCATAGTCTCCTGAAGCTGATGGCAACAGATGCCCTTGTCTTCCTTGTTGAGATAAAAGATTTAAGCCTGGCATCTGTCCTTGATAACTGTATGATGATGATGTTTGCTCATTACCATGCATAAATGAGCGACTTGGTGGTATTGAGGAATGTCTTGCACTAGGAGCCTCCGCAGGTGAATTGTAGTAGTGAGATGGAGCAACTCTTTCGTATGGATCATTTCTGACAGTTGGCTGCTCTGGTAGAAACTGGTACTCTTGAAGAGCCCTTCCCCCCTGTCAATTAATTGCCCATCTTAAATAAGACATGCTTGTATGCATCCCAATGTGAAACATATCTTGCATGTGTCTAAATGCAATGGATAACCACATGCCATGCACGAATCAAAAAATGCAAATCAAAAATACAAAATGAAGATGCTGCTGGAAGATCCTTGAGAATTGACATGAGCATAAGAGGATAGGAAAAAAAATAAAACTTTGAAACCAAAACTGAGAGAATGCTATCTATATAAGGCATGAGAACTGACATGAGTATAAGGCCTTCCTCCTTGTCTCTGATGTGCTACTGTTGCGGCTGTTTCAGAAAATATAGAACTATTATTAAGTCCAGTTTTGACAAGCTTTATGTAAAATTTATGCATGTCAAAGCAAGTAAAAGCTTTAGATGGAATAAATTATGTGCACAAATTCTCAAAATGCTTGCAGATAATTTCCTGATCCATAATTTGAAATCCATTAAAAATAAAAAATAAAAAAAAAAAACTTACAAAGAATGCATAATGGGTCTAGAACGGGTTCCAGAAATAAGCCTATAATTTAAATCACTCCAGAATAAATTTTAAACAACCTTAGTATCATATGGAAATTTAACAGAGTGCAGCTTCAAGTTCACAACTCTGAGTAAACCAACAAGCACTTGAACCAATTATCTGCAGATTATTATTGTTATTGGTGGTGGTGGTGGTGGTGGTGGTGGTGGTGGTGTTGATCATCATCATCATCATCATCATCATTATTATTATTATTATTATTTTGCTTTTATCCCTGGGTTGGTGAAAGAATCCTTAAGATCACAGTCTGTAGTTATTTTCAGTCTAGCACCAAAGTTTCGAATCCACATAAAATATCTTGTCATCTGACATGTATGTCGATTATGAGCAATTGATAAGAAAGAGACGAAAGTGAAATTTATACAGGAAAAGCTGCCCTTGCCTACATGGCCACCAAAGGATATGCAAATAACATATGTATAATTGCCTAAAAGTTCATTCCAAATGACGAGAAAGAGAAAGTTAACATCTAAATCAATCCACTTGACCTATGAGTCTCTCGGACACTATTTTTTTCATTAATTATGTACCAGACTTCTCATGTTTGAGTGATTTTACAAAGCCCTTACTGCAAGAACAATTACGCACATGGCATAACAAAATCAGAATTCTGCTGCTCTATACCCTATTAGTTCCTCCTCTATAACAAAAATCAATCAGCAAAGATACATTTGTCCCTCTTTGCAAAATTCTCCACAAGTGGAGAAACCAATATCAGTTTCCATTAATTTCAAAGAGAACAGGCAATTCTTATAACCAAAAACATAATACCGATGGATTTCCTAGAAACACTGAAGCCAACACAACGAGTTAAAATTTCATGTGATCAACCAATGCATGGACTAGTATAGCGCATTAACAATACCCAAAGGAGCACCAAATGCATCAGGCGGCAGGGGATCAAACTCCATCCCAAGAATCGGCCCGTCCTCCCTAAGCCGCTCCCCTAACTGAGCTTCCACGAAAGCAATAGCCCGAAGCTCAATGACTGACTGTTGAGGAGGCTCATAATACCGCCTCATTGGAGAAACATCGCTTGCAATCCTCGACATAGGCACCCCACCACGCGAAAATGCGACTCTCCGCGCCTCACCACTACCACCACCATGGCCGAACGGGCTCGACCCCGATCCCGAACCCCCAGACCCGTGCTCATTCCCCAATTCACCTCCAGTCACATCATCCCCACCTATTCCTCCACTATTCGGCGTTCCTCCTGCTCCTTCACTCCTCTGCCGCTTCACAGGCGGCGCTTTTCGATCTTTCAACCTTCTATGACAAAACCACATCTGCAATTGCCGATCTGTGAGCCCTAATTTCGCTGATAGATCAGCCCTCAACGCCTCCGATGGATAAGTCTCCACTAATTCACATAAAAACCAAATCAAAATCACAGAAATTTCCCCCAAAAAAAATCAATAACACAAAAAAGGAAACATATGAAAAAAGAAACCTGCATAGGTATTCTCAAGAACATCCAATTGATGAGCAGTCTTCATCTTCCTCTTCGGCTTCGGTTCGCCGCCTTCCGGTGGCTTCTTCTTCTCTCCTTCAGAACCCCCCTCCATTAATTCTTACCTCTCGATAAAATCAGAAACCCTAAAACTTTAAAGAAACGATTGAGATTGCGGTTGCGATGGAAGAGAGAAAATTAGGGTTAGGGTTGAGATAAAGTAAACGCGAGGAAAACTTCTCTTCTATTCTGTCTCTCTCTCTCTATCTCTCATAAAAATCAACCCTATAATAATTGATTTGGTTTTTGGGTATTGACAAATAAAAAGAATAATAAGATTAGAAGAAGAGGAAGAAATTTCTTTTTTTCTTTTCTCTTTTTCTTTTTTCTCGATCTTTCTCTTTCTGAGAGTTGTGATGGAGATGTGTGGTGAGATTTGGAGGAAGAGAATAACGATAATAAATAAATGTGATGTTTCTGTTGTTTGAGGAAGAAATAAAATTAAAGGAGAACATTGGGATTTGATTTTAAAAGAGGAACTACTACGAACAAATGAACGAACAGTCTTTCTCTCTCTATTTCCTTTCCTCACCATTTTCTCTCTCTGCACTCTTTTTTATTTTTTTTCTATTTTGCTTAAAATGAAATTCCTTTGTGGGTGTGTGCGTTGTGATGTGGGGGGGGGGTGTGTGTTTTGGAAATTTTTATAGAGAGCGATGGAGAGAATAAAAACTAAAATAAAAACAGAGAGAGTGAGAGAGATAATAAGAAGGGGGGTTAGTATTGTGAGATGATACGGGGGGCTGCTTTTGAAAATCAAACGATTTGATTCACGAATCCGTTTGTGCCTCCGTGTGGGTGAGTTTTTCTCTCTCTACAAAAATTCTTCTGTTTCTCCCTCTCTACATATAAACCAACTTTCATTCAATCTTCTCTCTCTCTCTTTGTATATGTTGTGTGAGAACGATCGGGTTTGACGTTCCCGGGTGTTGTGGCGTGGGGAATTCAACACGCGTCGTTGATGGATGTCCATTTCATTCACCAATTATTTTGTAGAAGCAAAGCCTGCAATGGGACTGCTTTGACCACGAGGCGCCTGAATTTTCCTCCTTTCCAAAGAAATGGGTCCCACTATAATTTCTTTGATTAATTTTAGATTTTTTTATAACCTAACCATATTTTTATTTATATTTTAATTAATTTAATTTAAACACTACTCTTAACATAATTTTTTTAAATTCTTAAATTTTAAATTTAAAAATTAATTAAAAGATTTTATATTTTTAACTGATCGATTATCTATCGATGATTATTTTGAGATTTTATAAGGTTTGCCTCTTGATATTTCAAAGAAAATAAAAAAAAAATTGAGAAATATTAAACAAACTTAAAAATCGGAATTTCTGGCAACAAATTCAAATTGAATGTAAACTTCATACTCTTTTTGAGTCATGTGCATGAGTAATGTACGAGAAGAAGTCATGTCTAGTTGCATGCGAAAAGATTCTTCATGTAGGACTTTCCTCATCTGTGGCTCCCGGATGGATTAAATATCACGAATTTAATAATAACGTATTAAATTTTTTTAATTAAAATTATTAATTTAATTTTTGACGATATAAAATAAATGTTAGAATAGTTAATTTCTCAATTAAATTTACAATAACTCGAACAAAATTGATTGAATTTTCAACTATCGGTTATCAATTATAGAAAATATAGATCGAGTAAATATTAGAATTCAACGGATATACACTCAGTTATTTTAAAAAGAAAATAATTAAGTTTTAATAAGTTTAATTTATTGTGAAATTAAGTAGGAAAAGTTATCTTTTGTAATGTAATTTTAGACTCAAATATCTCGAAAGAGACAAATCCAATAACAATAAATTGAATCATAATTTTGAATTTTGAAACAACTGTCTAAGAGATTAATATATAAAAGAGGAGAGACGAGAGTGAAAAATAATAAAATAACAAAAAGAGTTAAATTTTGAAAAAAAAAATAGAGAAAATAAAACTAAATAATAAAAAAAAAGTAAAAATAAATTATTTATCGAAATTTATAATAATAGTAATTATAATAATAAAAGTACATTAATCAAGTGATTCAAATTTTTCTACACCACTCATTTATATATAAAATGATTTTTTCAATTAAACTCTTAACATATATATTTTTACAGATAATTTGTATTCAAATTTTGATAATCTATTATGATATTTCATTAAATCTTCTATTTTTAAAATCACACTCCTCCTAATTTGTGCGTGTTTTAGTTTTCGTTATACATGTTCAAATTAAAGTAATATTCTCTTATTTTATCCATAATTGAATTCATTTTAACTTATTACGTATTTTTTCATTTTTAATTTTTTATATTCTAGTTTTACTATATATTTATCTAAATATTTTTATTTCATTTACAACTATTTTATTCTTTTGTTATTATTTAATGATCTAACTCTCGATGTGATGCAGTGATGCAGTAATGCAAATTTTATTACGGTTCTATAAAATTTTCTTTTCAACTATAATAATATAGTACAATCACAAAAAACTTTTTACGCACTTCTCCATTTCTTCCCACTTGCTTAAACCGTATAATTTATATCACCATCTTTGTTTGTCATCATTTTGAATGATGAATTCAAAATATTTAAAATATTCATTTTTTGCTACGTTGTGTCTTTTTAACTTAATCTTTTTATTATTTTAATAATTGTCATCAAACGTGTATCTTATATACTTAGCTTTTGACCAATTCAATTTAAATATTCCGAGTTCTAATGTATCCCTTCATGACTTTAATTCAATTATAATACCTATTTTAATTTCATCAACTCATGATTATCAAAAAGATGAGACTTAATGTTGAATTTTGGTTAAATACAATATTAATTAGGAAACTATCACTTAAATCTCCACGAACCCTTACATTGGTAGTAGCTCTCTCATACATATTTTCGATGGAATCAATATATTTCGAGAAAATCCACTTCTCCATTAATGTCTATCACAATATGTCTCTAAGAGCTCTATCATATACTTATTTTATGCCTTTAAATAGCATATATAAATATCTCTTTTGTATTTTAAATATCTTCATCAAATATTTGAGTAAGTGAATAGTTTTAATTGTAAATCATCCTCCCAAAATAATTCTAAAACACATTTGCCTCTTATCATAATAAATAATCCATCACTCTATTCCATAATTTTATAATATTACTCATAATTTTAATCCTCTATAATTTGAACAATCTTATATATTACATTTATTCTTGTATAATTGTATATGTGTGCTCTCTTTCCATATTTATATTTTCTTGATTTGTCAAATTTTATCAAAATGATTCATCAATATTTTTATATTCATTTCATCCAAACAATTCCACACCTCAATAGAGATGTTATCGGATGTTATGCTATTATTATTCTTCATTTTCTTTAAAATCTCATTTATTTCGTGAGAATGAATTTGGTATTTAAAATCTCTATCAAATTTCTAAATATCATGGTATTGTCAATATCTGTTATCCTCTCAATGTTGAAGAGATTATCAAAATAATCTCTCCAATGTTTTTTTTTATATATTTTCACTCTTTATAAGAATACTATTGGTCTGACTCTTAATACACCTAATATCATTTAAATCTTTTTTTTTCTTATTCCCTAGTTTAACAATTTTGTAAAACTATTTTTCTTTATCTTTCTTTTTAATTTCTTATATAATTCGTTATACATTTTATTTTATTTTTAATTTGTAAATAACCTTTTTCACTTTTTTTTTGTAATTTTATACTTTTTAAATGTATCGCTATTTTTCATATTTTTAAGATTTCTATAATACTTTTGTTTGATTCATAAAATAGTTTGAATTTTCTCATTCTATCACCATAGCTGCTTACCTATAAATGTCTAACCCCTAAATATGGCAAAAATCTTTTTACCTGAAATTTTAATATTATTAGACATTTCTATTCACATTGTTTCGAAATCATTTTTAGCAATTAAGTAGCTACTTGAATTAACTTATCTTTAAATGTTGTCACATTTTTCTCTTTTAGATATTATCACTTGATTCTTGGTCACATAAATTGATTATTCTTCTTTTTTCTTTTAGGTCCACGCAAATCTAAAACTAAAAATCTACATTGAATTACTACACTCTTTCCTGATATAATATTGTAATCTTTACAGAACATTCTATCTTGCTCATGGTGAGAAAGAAACCTATTTAATTGGCATTTTACTTATTTTTGTATGTAACTATGTATAACTATTTTTTTTTTGAAAAAAACGTTTACGAATATCAAATCGAATATTATGACAAACAATAAAATGGTACCCCACCACATTCGTACTACAAAAGTGAAAGCTTTCATGTATAGCTTTAAATCATTAATTATTCTTACTTACATGACGATTTAGATTTCTTTCAATAAATAATTTCTTCTTATTAGATATAGTTTATACAAATTTATCTAGTTTTTCTCAAAACTATTATTTACTAGTTGTATCAATATATATTTGAAATGTATAAATATTGACTATATTAATTATTTTTTCTCCACTAACTAGCTTGACCAACAAAATTATATATTTCTTCCTTCTTATCACCACTACATGCTCTTGTGAGTTGTTATGAACAATTGTTACAATATCATTTTTAGTTCTATCTGTATACGAAAACTTATAGCTATAAGACTATTTTTCTTACCTTCTCACTCACCCACTTAGTTTGTTAGAGGCACATAAAATTTATCATCCTTCTAGTCATTATTTATTATATATCTCTTAATTTATCAGTTAAGGATTCTATATTTCATGTAGTTAGGTGAATCATATCTTCATGGACAAATTTCTTTACCTATACCAGTCCACATAAATGCAAAAACCCTTGCCTTCTTGACACCACATCTAGGTGATGATGTGGTGCATCACTTCTAGGGCACGCCCGATAGACCATTGTTAACTTGTCACTACATCTGATATTTGATGCAGCGCGTTGTTGAAAAGAGAACACTCCAATGAATTTGTTTTATTTTGATTTCTCAGGGTATTGATAAAAATTTTATGCTACCTATCCACCTACTGCGATGATGTGGTGCGTTGCTTCTAGCGTATGCCTTAGAGACTTTTACTAACTTGTCACTATATCTGAGATCCGGTGTATTGTGTCTTGAGAAGAGAATATCATAACAATATCAACCTACCATAACTCCTCCTTTCCTCAGATTTGTGGAAACCCTTGCCAACTTGACACTACATCTAGGTGACGATGTCGTACATTACTTCCAAGGTACGCCCTAGAGGCCTTTGCTAATTTGTCACTATATCTGATATTCAGTATAGCGTGTTGCTGAGAAAAGAACATTCCAACAAATTTTTCTATTTTAGTCTCTTATGGTGTTAAAAAAAATTTTATTCTACCTGTCAACCTATCGTGACGATGTGGTACATCGCTTCTAGGGTATGCCCCAGAGACTCTTGCAATTGTCATATCCATATGGGATTTGGTACATTGTGTAGCTAAGAAGATAATACTGCAACCCTATCAACCTACCGTAGCTCCACCTTTACTAGGATTTGAGACCGACAATATTAAAAAAATACAAGCAGAGTTAAAAGACAAAAGAAATTGACAGCTATGAGATTTGAACACACACATTTTATAACGAAGGCCTAAATCTGGTACCTTAGACTACTCAGCCAAATTGTCACTTTCATTATACAAAAAAAGTTAGATAAAATAAAAATTTTCTTCACATATTGACATTAGTGAAATAAATAAGAGAGAATTCAATTTTGGCAATAAAGCATTTACATGGCCCTTGGCTATTAATGGTCAATAAGAAAAAAATTTATTAATATATTTTATTATAATTTAACTTATTCATTTATTTATATTGTTCACGAATTGAGTTTTGATGATGAGCAAATGATGAATAATAATGAGCACGTAATATGTTACACTAATAAAAGATTAGTTTGAAAGAAATTATGATGAGTTTAAAAATGATAAAAAATAAAAACATAAAACTAAGACTTAGAGTAGTTGACTCATCTTTAAGCACACTCAAACACAAGTCGACTTATTAAGTTAAGATATGTCTTTAAATTTAAAAAGAATGTTAGGCCTGTTGACTCATGAAGGAACATTAGTTGACTTATCATGCATCATAAGCAAACTAAATTTAAACAATAGATTAGTCAAGTTGACTTATCTTGAATATATTAGTTAACTCACAAAGTCTTCTGTAAAATATAAAGGCAAGTATGGTACACAAGTCAACCTGCATAAAAGTATAAGTTAACTCACATATCCAATGAGATGGTAGAATTAAAATTTAAAGTCTTAACGGTTGAATATTTGAAAGAATAATGGTCAGAATGAAAAATAAGACACACCATGTATAGGTCAAGTCGACCTACTATAGTTTATAAGTCGATTTGCACCTTTAGCGCTTAGAAAATTTAATGAAGAACAAGTTGACATACATGCTAGGTCACAGAACACAAGAAATTAGGACATGTCATGAGTATAGCACGAGTCAAGACATAGGCCAAATTCTAAAATTTAAGTCATGCATTAGGTCAAGTTGACTTGAATGTTATATCAAATCAACTCATACCATGAAAATTTAGAAAATGCATGAGCATGACATATGCCATGACATGAGCCATGACACGAGTCACGGAACATGCCATGACACATGTCACAACACAAATTGTGACATAGGACAAGGGCACAACGCAAAGTCAAGATGGTTACGGCACTAAGTCGACCTACACATGAAAATGCATTGAATATCTCAATGCTCAGCAGGATGAGTTGACTCACACTGCACCCCAAGTCGACTCACATGTTGTTGACTTCATTGAACCATAGCATAGATCGACACGCAATTCTTACTAAGTTGACACAAACATGTCTAGAATGCAATTAATTCATAGGATACTAAGACAAGCTGACTTGCTATAAGTCGACTTGCATGAAATAGGCACAATGCAGAACACTCTATCAGTATACATGCACTAGCAAGCCAACTTGTATTGAGCCACTGAGCCAAAGGATATAAAGTCTAAGCCAAATTGCACTAAGTCGACACAAAACAATTAGTAAGCCGACTTTCATATTGTACAATGCGTATACACTTAAGGAAGGAAATGTAGAAGTCGACTCACCAAGAAACCTAATTCAACTTGCATAAAGCAAGGAGCAAAAATGATTAAGTCCATCAAGCTTATGTCGACACAAGAAATGATGTAAGTCGACATACACAAGCTCTACATATCAAATGCTTAACCAGAACAAGGAACAAGTTGACTCATCAAGTGACGCAAGTCGACTTGCACAAGGGATTGAAAGAAATATTTAAGCACAGAAATACGTAAGTCGATACAAGGAAATAAGCCGACACAAGAGAGAATCGAGCACAAATTTCTGAACAAACCTGAGAGGCAGTTGACTCACACAAATATAGAACAAAGTAAAAATCAAATATCAGTTAACTTGTGAAGAAAAGAAAGTTAACTCATTGTGTGTAATGGTTAGTTATTCAGAAAGACTGTTCGAGTAATAAGTGAACTCCCAACCACCTCAATGGCTACAAATGTACATTAAATGATCGCCAACGGATATCTACTCATCAGGAGCTATAAATACAATACTAAATGTGAAAATCAACAATCTTTGGAACATTGATTGAGCTCAATTGCGTTCATGATTTTTTGTAATCCTTAAATTTCTGTGTTGTAATACTCTGACCTACAAAGATCACATCTGAACTTTGACATTCAAGTTTGTATGTTTGATTTTCACTCTCTATCCTTGTAATTGACTAGAAAAAAGGGTCTTTCTGATCAGGGGTTAGTTTGTCATGAAAAGACAAGTTAGGCTTATTAGCACTTGTGTTAACTAGTGGTGAATATTCGAGTGGAACACTTGTAAAGCGTAACTAATACCTATGAAAGTTAGTTAGTTGTACTATTTTTGGAAGAAAATAGTAGATTGAAAATCCAAATGTAATTTGTGAGTAGACGTACATTAAAGATAGTAGAATCACTATAAATTTTGTATGTCGAATCTTCCCTCTCTGCTTTCTAATCTGTTAAAACCCTAGAAAAAGCAAAAGGTGCCGATCAACCTATTCATCTCCGCTAGCTTGATAGAATCCGGTTCTTCATTTATTAATTATTTACGACATAAAACTAAAACATCTCCTTATTTTGTAGAATAAGGCCTAAATTCCAAAATTTTTTGAATTTAGATATGTCCAAGTGTTTAAAGTACAAGCTATTGAAAAAAATCTCAATTTGTCTAAATTATTTGATTTTTTCTATGGCTTCTTATTTTTCAACTAAACTAAAAAAAAGAACTCTTGGAAAATATACTGTTTTGGGTAAAACTCTTTCTGCATTAATAATTTTTTATATTGATAAAATATTCTAGCTAATTTCAAATTAAATCTAATATCAATTTTCTGAACCCTGCCACTGAATAAGTAGCAAACTAGGAATAGCACCTTACACACAAATCTCTAGTTTTGGCCTAAAGGATATGGTGATTGTTGTACGTAACTATTGTACATGATTTACAAATTATAAATATAATAAAAAAGATCAGACTTTTCCACTATTTATGTTATAGTTGCTTAGTAAAACGATCTCAATTAGGCTTATAGAGAATGGCCTTTTTGAGTATTTTTATAGGTTTATTATTATAAATACGGATTTTAAATATTTTTGGGGTGATTTTAAAGGTTATAGGCTTTTGGTTTTGTTTTGATAGAGCTCTGTAATTTTTTTTATTGAGGTTTTGGATGTTTTTGTTGAATTAGGTTTTGGTTTTTTTTTTTTTTTTAATGATTTGGACGTTAATAGTGCATCAAAATTTAGTTTTATTGGCTTTTGGATGTTTTAAACCTTTCTTCGACTCGAATGATATCCTGGAAAATAATAGGCCCAGGCCTTCAAGAGCCATCAAGAATGTAAGTGAATACTAGCTATCCAAATAGATATAAATTTTGAAACAAAAGAAGAAAAGAAGTGCTCTCTCTTTTTCTTAAAAAAAAAAATGTTTCCATAGCATACATTGATTTTTTGGACATGGATATTGAGAACTCATTGTGGAGCGCTTTTCTCAATTGTTGAAAAATTTAAGGGGACGTTTAATTCATACTCAAGAATCGAAATTGGATAAAAAAATTTTGAAAATGAGTTTTAGAAATCCATGTATTCACTAAGTTTCAAAAATCTCATAATTTAGGAGTTTCATTTCTAAATTCTATTCTCATTCTATTAATTCAAATAAATCATATGAAATGATTTGAATTTTTATTTTGATTCGTTTTAATCAAATATCTTCTAAATACTTTTTATAATCCACTAGATGAAACGAAAAGCAAAAGATTTTAATACAAAGATTTACAATTTTATGTTTGCTTTTATCTTGATGGGACCCAATATTAATAGTTGTTAATATTTGACTGTATGAATGAGGCTAATAATAGATTTATAACTTTAAACCATTTTGAATTTAATAATAATATTGATGAGAATGTTATTGATAATTTAACACAGATATTAAAACCAATTGAATGAGTTGATCAAACAAAATATTAAGGAACATATGACATCATTAGCAATCAAGTTATTGGGGTAAATGTTAGGTGATTTAGTTTGATATGAGTTTTGATCAACATATAATGTTGGCGATTTGATTGTTGGAGATATATGTGAATTGCATTTTAAAAGATATATCATTGTAGAAACACATTCCAAAGTATTGCAAAGGATTACAAAACTTCATTGAAGTATATGATATTTAATACCTTCTTTTAATCTCTTATGGCCGCAAAGATGGGGTTTCATCAAAATATCAAATAGATTACTAATTATAATTGTACTACTTCTACAACAAATAGGGTGCCAGTGCGAGCTTTTTATCCCTATCAAATACAAGAAAGAATGAGATATGTTTTACAATGTGCTTAGTATCCATATTTGTACAATGGAGGAAGATCGATTTGATTATATTAGAACAAATCTAAGAAGTGAAACTTATAAAGGAATTCATGGTATTGTACTTAAAGGTGATACCAATGGAAACAATATTTGTACAAGAGTTATTGTTCTTTCCTTTCATACCGGTGGAGCTTTTTACATTACATCACTTGCAACGCTCATTTGTAGAACAAATTTCTTTGTTACATTCACTTGCAAAACCAAATGATGAGAAATTGTGAGAGAACTTTAAAGGAGAAAAAAAAGGTCTTAAGCCGTGGAAGAAAGTGTTTTTCTTTGTTACATTCACTTGCAAAACCCAATTATGAGAAATTGTGAGAGAACTTTAAAGGAGAAAAAAAAAGGTCTTAAGCTGTAGAAGAAAGTGTTAATATTGTTTTAAGGGTTTTTAAAACATGATTACAACAAATTTGAAGAAAATTATAGTTAATTTTAGTACATATTAAATATTACATTACAACATTATACATAGACATATATATATTTATATATATAGCTTGCTCAGATTTTTGGGAATAGATATTGTAATCTTGAGGGATAAATAAATTTAAAACTATAATTTTGTTAATTTTATATAGAAGATTTTTTACCTTAAAATTTTATGGGGCTTGTCCCTAGTACCCTCCTTTCAAACCCCTCCCTCCAATTTAAAACTTGCGGCCCGAGTTTTGGCATTGAGACAAAGGAAAAGGTTTATAAGGGGATGGGAAAGGGATCTAGAAAATAAAAATAAATAAATAATATGGTTCTTTATATCAATTTATATTTTTAGAGGAGATGATAAATATACAAAATAAATTTTTTTGGTGACAAATAGGAGTGAGGAAGACTAGTTTCTACAAGAAGCTATATTTAGAATATTACACATTAAGAAATAATACACCTCACGATGAGAATAGTAGAACTCATGAAATCCAGGAAGAATTGACGACTCTAATTTGGCAATGATATCAACACAATTATTATCCTCTCTTAGAACAAAAAGCACATGATAGACCAGGGTGCAATGAAAAAGCTGTTGGCATTATCAGAGAATATGAAAGTCAAGATGGGAGGGAGCTACATCGAAGGAGAGAGCTTAACATGAGTTTAGCAAAATCGATCTCAAGGACGACTTAGAAGAACTTTTGCATGAAGCAGTAGAAGAAGTCACTCATGAACTCCACATAGTTCCATAATAAAGGGATCTAACACCCTAGTAGATTTATCTCGGAGAATATCTCGGAGAAGGCCCCCGACATCAGCCATATGAGAATGAATACTTGAGGACCTATCCGTATTTAGTTTATAAAATCCCAAGGAAGGGGGACCATTTGTATCCAACAACCAAAGCAAGGAGGGGGTTTAAAACACATTAGCAATCACCAACCACCCATCCTTAGTATAATTGGAGGCAATAGTAACACACCATCTGGAGAGAAAGCAAAACCCTTAAACACAACTTTATACTGAGCTTTCCAAATGGTTGATACTGTGTAAACAAAGAAGATAGATCACGGAAGATGTAACACCGACCCTCGGTGTATTCTATAGTGAATTCCATTTCATATTTATATACATATATGTTGTTTCTATTACTACAAGTTCATGAATTTTCATAAAAAAAAATGATATTTGACGGTAAAATACAAATCGGATCAATTTTGACTCAAAGAGATTCAAAACCTTAATTCCATATTAAATAAATTAAATTAGGTCTAATATAAGATTTTGGGCCTAATATGTAATTATGAAAATTTTAGGGGTCAAATTAGAATTTTTATAAGTCAAAGGACTTGTTAGCAATTAACAAAACTTAAATGAATTGTGACAAGTGTATTCTTGTATTGAACAAGTGTTATAGTGAGGAGGACAAGTGTTGGCCAAATGGAGATGAGAAAGGCAACGTGGGCCAATGAGAACACATGCACAAAAAAAAAAGAACCAATCAAAACACATGCAATAGTCAAAATGATCCTATGGTTTAGATTAATTGGAGATTTGATCCTAGGGTGGTGACTTATTAACACAATAATAAAAGAAGGAGGCCTTAGAATGCTTGTTTATTCTTCCCAAATTCGTGAGAACAAGGAGAGAAGCAAGAGAGGAAGACAAAGAAAGTGAGGTAAGAAATTTTATCATGTCTTACTTTAAATGTTATTTCTGTCCGTGATTCATCTCTGTTTTAAGGCATCTTAGAGCCAGAATTTGAAAATGTGATAGTTATATGAATTGTAGATCTAAGTCTTATCGTTCCAACGAGGTAAGAATCACCAAATTCGGATGCCTGTGCCAAAAGTTATGGCACTTTTCCTGAAACTCGACATAGAAGCGTCCTGTTTCGAACCTTGACAGTAGGGAGTAAAAACGACCCCTCTCCAGTCTTAGTTTGAAAAAACACAAAACATGAAAGTTATAGATATATGCCTTGTCTATAACATATAAAAATTTCAGCCATTTCGCATGAGGAAATTGAAAGTTATACAATTTTCCTTAAAACTGTGTTGACAGAAACTGTATGTTTCACTAAAACGTATCTGTCCTGTTCATGAATTTTGTTCAACCCCTTCCAGACATATTTAGATAAAACTCAAAACACGAAAGTTGTAGATCTACATCTTAGCTATAACATGTTAAAATTTCATTAGACTTTGATGAGTAGGATGAAAGTTATAGCTTCTGTACGAAAACTGGACAGAATCTGAAACTTAAATATGGCTGTAACAAAATGAGGCTTACCGGGAATTCTGTGATTTGAATCTGAGGAAGTGTGCAAAATGAAAGTTATAGTGCTATCCCTTAGCTTTAAAATGAGATAAGAATCATCTGATTTGAATTGGTATAGCCAAAGTTATAGTCTGTTTTCCATGACTGCGCAGGTTAAAAATCTGCGGACTGTTTGTCTCCCTAAGAGTTATTTGAGTTGAACGGAGGGGACACTTGATTTACGCTTTGTGGAAATATTGGGGAGTGCGTTATCCTCCCCTAACAGTGAGTGGGACTTGACATCTACTTTTAATTGATATCGTGTTTTAAAAAGCTTTCAAAAGCATGATTTAAAATGGTATGATTGACCTATTCTCCTGGATTTATGAAAATGTTTTGTGATATATGGAGTGTCCCAACTTGTTTATATCGATATGCATCCATGATTTTGATACTTGATGATTGTGCCACACTTTGATATATCCACATGATTTTATACTTTCATTGCATATTGGCACATGCTTTTGACATGATAAGGCTTGATGATTTGGCTTAAGATATGTGATTTGGGCTGGATGCCCCTGTGGATACTGTGATGATGATGATATGCTTCCTATAGCATTCCGTAGCTACGAAGGACATTTGGTAGAGGCACCTGTTGTGCCCGGATACGCCTCTGCAGGGGGTATCCGCCAGATCGTCATACATATTGTATGGACAGTCGTCGGTTGAACCACTCCGGGGAGGACCTTGGTAGGTCTAGCACCGGCGGGTTTCCATACACGCTTGATCCTTGATACGTGTACGATATATATATACAGGCTAGTTGGAGTAGTCTGTGGCCAACGTTGGGGTAGAGAGCCTTATTTTATTACTTGCACTGTGAAAACCCCCAACGTTGCCCGTCCTTGGCCATGGTCGGCCCTTGCCGGGATATTTTCGGCTGGCTCTATACGATATAACGAACATACATACTGGATGCATATTTGATTTGATACGTATGCTGTGAATGATTTATTGAGATGTCATAATATTTCTTTTTGCATACTATGGATTTATTGGGACATAATTTTTGGCACTCCTAATTCACCCAAAAATTAAATGTAGCATGTCATTCCCCCCGACTTGCTGAGTACCAACCCCCTCTCTATGGTACTCACCCCTCACATTTCCCTCCTACAGGGGTAGACTCGGACCGAGAGATTTGTGTGCATTGTTGTATTGGATATTCTTTGGAGACTACTGGGCCGGGGTATGACTACCCGCTCTTCCGCTATATATTAAGGTTATTGTTTCATCTTGAGAAAGTTAGGATGACCATTGTATTTGTTTAAATTGGGATGACTGTATTTATAATTCTTCTGGTCTGTATAAGGTTCACTCTCACTCATTTTAATTTACATTGAGGCATACATGTATTATTTTTATCACTTGGGGATCTTTGTGATTTGGAAACTTGGATTATGTGAATGTTACAGCCTTACGGTGCTTTGATGTGCGGGACGTGGTGCCCGTGCATCTAGGTGCCGCGGCGGGCTCGTTGCGTGCCTGGCTCGGGAGTGGGTCGGGGCGTGACAGGCCTCGGTTGGTATCAGAGCCAGGTTAGAGCTGAGTTGAGAAACTGATTTCAAAAATATATATATATATATATATATCCCCAGGTAAATCTGATTTTGAAAGTCCTCAATGCATGTGAAAGTTACTGTACAGTCATTCCCCAATACATGGTCATAGGCAGATGAGTTCATCCATTTTTAGAGGGTTGGACACGGGTCATATCTAACCTAGCATACCTTATCCATTGGTTCCGATGCCAAGTTGATTTCTTTTAGGGGGTTAGTTATTCCATAACTAACCCTAATTCTTATATATCTGCCTGATTAGTGCCTTTTTTCTCACAGAAATATGACGACTAGGCGAGGTACCCACTTCTTACCTACTGAGCCCCCTAGTGTACCGGAGGACGTGTCTTTCTCACACGGTTTTCCTTCAGTGCCTACACCACCGACCACCACGGCCGCAGATCTACCACCACCGCCACCGCTGGACGCCTACCGACAGGTGTTCGAGTGGTACGCTGCCCACGGCATTCAGATGCCACCACCACCACCACCACCGATGGCTGAGCCAACCCCTACGGCCGTGCCACGACCAGTCGCACCAGAGCCTCCACCGGTTGTTGGTCCATCTACAATTTCTAGACCCAGCGACAGTACTTCTTCGACGTTGAGACGGATTCACGAGCTCACCCAGCTCGTGAAGGAGGCAAGATAGCTAGGCTGTACTGAGTTCTCTGGGGTGGGTGATTCCACTGCTGCGAAGCACTGGATTAACCGCACCCAATACTAGCCTAGAAAGAGAGGATGCACGAAAAATCCAAACCTAAATTTGCGAACAAGGGCACAACTTAGAAATAATGGATACATGTTTCCGGAAGCACAATATAAAGAGGAGAAAGGGAATCATTGGTTAGCCTATGATAGAATCGAGTACTATTGGTCATCAAGGTACCATGAGAGGCAAGCCACACCAAATATTTAAGCCTTTAATGACATTTTAACCTTCAAACCCACCTCTATGAAAGAGTAGGAGGAGAAACGAAGTCCTCTAGACTTCGAAATGTGTAGTATACCAACTACATTGAGGCCTATCCAACATACTAGATTGTAAGACTTGGGATCATGGGGAATCAACACACCCCAGTCTCCTCTATAATTCACTCTAGAAAAAAGACAGTGAAACTAGAAATATTCTATTGCAAGAATAAATCAATTTACCCACAAATCAATAACAGAATCTAAAAGATCTTTAGGGACCTTATGCAACAAAAGACCCACCCAAGTATCCTCCCAAAACCGGATTCCATCCCACTCCCCACTTGCCAACACAGTTCACGCTTAAGAGAGTAAAAAATACATAAAATGCCACACCAAAAGGACAAGCAACTAGAAGGCTAACTACAGTGAAGAAAATTCCTTGGCAAAGGTTTTTTTCGAAGAACTTCACACCATAGGTCAAGTCCAATGGCAAGATCCTCCAACATAGCTTGGTAAGAAAAGCACGATTAGTGTTCCGAGACTTATGAATCCCCAATCCTCCAAAATCCTTAGGTTAACACATTAAGTCTCACCAAATCACGTGAACTCGTCGGGCTCCCTCGTTGTCATCCCAAAGAAGTTGGCAATTTAGCCTATCAAACCAAGCACAAACCAATTCATGTAACAAACTAACTACATGGCATTAGAAGGGATTGAAGAGGTGACCACTTGAATGAATGTTTTCCGCCTAGCAACACTCAATGTCTTTGACTTCCAACAGTTAGTTAACCCCTTTAATAAGATATTGATAATGAGACCAATTAGTGTGACCTTGAGTTATAGGGACTCCCAGATATATCTCTAGATGGAATTGACATTAAAAAGCCAAAGACCTCTTAAGCTACAATGGAGCTCGAGGAGAAATAAATAGTTTGGACTTACGAGAATTCAAGACCAACCCATACTCGTTGAAAATTCCCGAAGACAACCTAGAATCGAGGACATGACATGGGGCTTAGCATCCACCAAAAGTATAAGATCATCCGTAAAAAATAAATAAGAAATAATGAGGCTTGTGCAAGAGGTACAAATAGGTTCAATGATCCTCATGCACCAGGCCCGAATCATATAGAAAAATTTCTCCATAACCAAGATAAGATAGGGGACAAAGTCTCTCCTTGTCTTAGTCCTTTACTGGTGGCAAAATAAAGTAATGCTTCCCATTCCAAATCAATGCAGATTGACCATGAGTGACAATAAACATAACCAGAAATCAACGCAATTGAACATTAGTGACAATAAACATAATTAGATGAACCAGCTGAACAGAGACATGAAAATTTTATATGTTAGTCCTAAGATACTATCATAGGCCCAATGAAGATCAATTTTTAGAACCATTCTCCAACGAGTCCCACCAGAAGTGCAAATGGAATGCACAATTTTTTGAGTGATAATAATGTTACCCAATGGACTCCAACTCGAAAGAAAACTACTCGGAAAAGAACGCACCACCTTTTTTAGGATAGGATGAAGCCAAAGGAATAACACCTTGGCAAGAACCTTATATTGAGTATTAAGCAGACTAATAGATCGGAACTCATGCAAACCATTTGTACAAGTTGTTTTCAAAATAAGGACAATAAAAACTTGGAGAGACTATCGAGGGAAAAATCCATCCCAAAAAGCCTTTCTAATTAACTAATACAAAGTGAGGTGAGTGACGTCCCAAAATTTTTTATAGAACAAAGGTTGGATACCATTAGAACCCAGAGTTTTAAGCCCCTTCATGAAAGAAACCGCTACTCGGATCTTTGATAACTCAATGAGATAATTCAGATGGATCTAGGTGAGTGACGTCCCAAAATTTTTTATAGAACAAAGGTTGGATACAATTAGAACCCAGAGTTTTAAGCCCCTTCATGAAAGAAACCGCTACTCAGATCTTAGATAACTCAATGAGATAATTCAGATGGATCTAATCCTTAACATCAATGGACTGTTACCAATTATCATACCCACAGGGAGAATCTCTCACAAATAAATTCCTAAAATCAGACGTCGCATACTCCTTAAGTTGCTGTTAATCCGAACAACATTTTTCATTAATCTTCAATGGGAAATTTGATTACAATTTTGACAAATGAGAGTAGACATATAGAAAACTCAGTATTCCAATTGCCATAACAAAAGTAATGAATCCAGGATTTTTTGCCAAAAGGTTTCCTTAATATCAAGGATTCAGTGATGCTCCTCCAATATATGACTTTTAAGTTGTCGCGAAAAATCTGAATGATCATAACTCAAGAAACCCTGAATACTACTTAACCTAGCCTTGAGACAATGCTTTCTAGTAAATATATTGCCAAAAACCTGCTTATTTCGAAATAATAAGACGGTATGCAAGCAAGAAGTTCTTGAGAATGAATCATAATAGATTTCACATAATTTAATGTATTATTCAATAAATAAGTCAAAAGCATTATCATACAAAATAATTAATAATGTGTTTTTTTTTCACTAATTTAAAATTTTGGAATAGAAAAGGATGAGGGAGGCAAGAATTCTGAAGATTCTCTTCTCTTAATTGAATGTTTGAGACTTATCAAAACAATAAAAATAAATTTGTTGCATATTTAAAATTTTATTATATATAAAGGTTTTGTTTTCTCCCTCTCCCCCTCTCTTTCTTCAGAGAGAGAGAGAGAGAGAGAGAGAGAGAGAGAGAGAGAGAGAGAGAGAGAGAGAGAGAGAGAGAGAGAGAGAGAGAGAGAGAGAGAGAGAGAGAGAGAGAGAGAGAGAGATTTCTTGCCTTACTTGAGAAGGAGAAGTCTAAGCAACAAATATATATAGGGGGTGGGTGTGTTTTTAACTTATGGTTTTCTTTACTTTTTTTGCCCCTTTTGTAATATTTTCATGTATATATTTTAGCTTTATCTACACTCTAGGGTGACATTGGAACTGAAATCTCTCTCTCTCTCTCTCTCTCTCTCTCTCTCTCTCTCTGGTGGCGAAACATATACCAGGATAGGAATCAGGTTGCCCCATCTCCACTCAAACGTTCTTTATTTTATCATTGGCTGTTTTTATTAAGTCATCGAGTTTCTTTGAAAATCAAATTTGACAAGCCAAAGTTGTATTCCAAACAAATGTAAAAGTGACCCAAAACTACATTTAGCCTCCTACAAGGTTTCTCCTATGCACATATAAATATATAAACACACACATGCAATACAAAGCGCCTACCAAACTTAAGATCCAAGAAACCCCTCTTTCCTTTGGAACTTACTCTTCTTCTAGCTAATTCAATCTCTATTTTTGATTTTTTAGGTGAATCTCTCTCTCTCTTTCTCTGTCTCTGTCTCTGTCTCTCTCCCCCCCCCCCCAAAGAAGGTTGAGAGGATTTCACTTCAATCGAATGCTCAAAGGACTCAAAAGCAAAGAATAAAATTTCCTTCTTCCATTCCAAACTTCGGTTGGAGAGAGTACATGCTTCAAAAGAGATACTAGTTTGCTTTGTTCTCTTTCTTTTCTTTGTTTTTTAACTTTTTTTTCCTTCTTTTTTCTTCATAGAGTGTTTGTTAATCATCTTCTAGTAATAGTAGAAGCTAAACCAAAAAAGGATCAAAGTGTTTCTTATGGGCTCATAAGAAGAAATTGCAGAGAGAAATGACTTGGTGCAGTGATGGTTGCGAAGAACCAACAGAAAGAAGCTCACAACCATCTTCTCTCAATGATATAGTTGTTGATAAACATGAAAGATGTCCTAGTAGAACTTGTCCTGCATGTGGTCATCAGATCAAATGCTACGAACAGGTTTAATTCTCATTTGGTTGATTTTTTTTCCTACATTGATTTGAGGGTGTCTTTTCTAAACTGATGAAAAATTTATATGATAAGTTAATTGATCTTGAATTAATAGGCTGGAATTCATGACTTACCGGGTTTGCCAGCCGGAGTGAAATTTGATCCAACAGATCCAGAGCTACTTGAACATTTGGAGGGGAAAGTGAAGTCTGATGTTCATAAGCTTCACCCTTTGATTGACGAATTCATCCCTACTCTTGAAGGAGAGAACGGAATTTGCTACACTCATCCAGAGAAATTGCCAGGTTTTCTAAACAATGTTTAACCCTATTTCTTTCGGTGCATCGATGATTTCTTTAATCTAAACAAGTTACTTTTTATAGTATCTAGAAATTAAATCCTAATCCTGATTAAATATAGGTGATAAGTGCAAAAGATTATGGTTGCGATGCATCTCTTCTTCCCATAAATATTGGCTCCATTTTGAAAATTTCCATGCAAGAGATTGAGCTTGCACATGGGATAAAATCTTTTTCCCAAACATAATTTATAATCTATTACACATACCCCATGAGTTTACTTGCACATACCGAAGAGCTAGGACTTATCGTTTCAAAAATATGAAAGGTGATATAACTTACAGAACATATGATGTTGAATAGACTAACCAATCCATGCATATAATTGCTGCAAACCCCAGCTAACAGTAATGGCTTATTATTAAAAAAATGTGATGGTGATGGTGATGGTGATGAGTTACACAATCTTTGAATAATCATCCATGCACATTGTTGATGAGTTCCATTGCAATAGTTTTTGACCGAGCTGTTACCTAGTGCACCATATAGTATTAGCATGAGCAATTAGACGAGGACACCATCAAGAATCTTAATTCGCTGCTGCTTCTTCTTCATCATCTTATTTTCCTTTTTTTTTTTAATTACAAATCAATGTGAAATATATTTAATCCACCTCGGTTTAGTACAAAGGACTCTTGCTATTATTAGTGCATGACTACATACGCTAACCATATGATTTGTTATACCTAACATCCCACATTGGGAGGGCCATAGCCCTACTTTTGTTATTTATAATAAATACTAATTCATGAGAATTTGATTTACAATAGATTTTATGCCATAGTTGAAGTCCAAATACAAGAAATGATTTGATTCATCTTAAAATTTTACATGAGTGATTTGGCATGAATATGAAAAGAAGCAATCGTGCTTGCGTCTCATTGTCCAGTGTCATGCAGGAGTTGGTAAAGATGGCTTAATTCGTCACTTCTTTCACCGGCCTTCTAAAGCATACACAACAGGAACAAGAAAGAGAAGAAAGGTGCACACAGACTCAGAAGGAGGAGAAACAAGATGGCACAAGACAGGTAAGACAAGGCCAGTTTTCGTTGGCGGGAAGGTAAAAGGTTACAAGAAGATACTTGTGCTCTACACCAACTATGGAAAGCAAAGGAAGCCCGAAAAGACAAATTGGGTTATGCATCAGTATCACCTTGGCAACAATGAAGAAGAGAAAGATGGAGAGCTTGTGGTCTCCAAGGTCTTCTACCAAACTCAGCCTAGACAATGTGGCAGTAATTCACTCATGAAAGATTCGCTTGCTTCAAGTTTCAATGGTAAAAGTGGGAATAAGAGTCCTAATCTTAAGGACACTGCCCTTGTTGACTACTACAATTCATCTTCATTCATTTCTTTTGATCAGGGTGGGCAAAATAGATCAAGTAGTCCTCCAACAAAGCTAATTTCCAACTTCACGGTCCATGATAGTCCTTCTTTTATGCCTTGACAAAGGGTAATATATAGGAGAGAGGCTTTAGGATAAAAAAAAGCGCTACTTGGCGTGGAAGCCATAGCCAAGTGAAGAATATTCATTTTAAATTATTTTTGTTATGGATTAGAGCTTAATTAAATAAATTAACACAATAAGTTACGGGAGATGAAGAAGAAAAAGAAGAGCAAATTATTAAGAATTAGAACGGCAAGTTCCTTTAGTATGAGCACTAGAAGCCAAATTCCTCATAATTGAAGTCTAAGAAATTGGCTGATTTATTTCTTCTTTGGTTTTTTTTTTTTATTTCCTTTTTTTGTTGTTGGGTTAGTTCATGAGAATGCTTTGGACAGGTAAGAATGAAGTAATTGTCAAATGGGTCTAGACCCTTTCAAGCGAGATTGAGTGTGACTTGTTAACTTTAACCACTCTGTACAAAGATATGATTCTTATCGAAGGTAGCCCTGACAAGTTTTCTAAGTTTCTTTTTTTTTTTTTTTGGTGTGATTGTTTCTGTTTTTTGGTGTGAGTTTTCTATGTTTCTCATCCATTCTGATTGTATACCTTTAAAACATATCAATTCAATGATACAATAAAGTTTAAAAATTCTCTCTCTCTCTCTCTCTCTCTCTCTCTCATTCAATTTGCAATGGAGGATGCCACTATGTATCCTAGGATCACCATCTGGTTCCCTGTCAATTTTGCTTGCTTGGTGGTGTACATATTAAGCAGCTATTGAGTACATTGTGTAACTTCTTTGTGAGTAAACCTTCCGATATTATATCACATTATTCAAGAATAATTGGATACTTCAGTGGTGATGATATTTGATGACTAAATGACCTTTCATATAGCAAATTCCCCCCTTTTTAAGGGCTACCCTTTATAGGTAGCTGTAGATAAATGCTTGAAAAGACAAGAGAGCTGAGAGAATTGAAAATGGTCCAATCCGCAGACGTTGGTCCATGATGGATATCATGGCCATTTTGTCCACGAAAATAAAGTAGCTGTTTTATGTTTTTATTTATTGAGATGATTTTCTAAATCGTAAAGATCGTCATACCAATTTTGTTGTTGGCACGAAACCTTTTTAAAACTAGAGTATCTTTGTCCTTTAATATGAAAAATATATTTTGCATTTGGTATGATCAATATAAATTAATCGATATTTCTATTTAATTCAATAATTAGATATTAATATCTTTTAAATAAAATCTGAAATTTGATTTTTATGTATAAAAAAAATAAATATTAGAAGAGATTTATTTTCTTAAGACCTTAACCCAACTTAAAATGATTTTAATCGAATTTAATATAATTATTGAATATCAATGGTTTATTAAAAAATAAATTAATTAATATTTATGTACTAAACAAGTATTTTAAAAATAAATGAGAAATTGTTGCATACATTTGATCTGCGATGACTGCGCTACATTAAACTATTATCCGAAACCATTTTGGTTCTTGACTGTGCTCTTAATATCTTCTTTATTCTTGACAGAAATTTGTACTTTCGGTAGTTTAACCATCAGTTAAGTCCACGTGGTTCTTAAATTTTCTATACATTTCCACATCATGAAGACGTGGAATATCCACGTCATGATAAATTAAAAATAAATATGAAATTTGGTAGATTTTAATCTTAGAATAATAAAAAATAATATTTTATGCTAATTATGTCTTAATTATCACTGTATCTATTAATTACTTCTTAATCAAATAATTGAACTAACACTAAAAAATTATATCTCTATACTGACGGTAACTTTTATTATCGGTAACCTTTAACAACGGTTTCTTCTTACCTGTACCGACGTTTTTTACAAAACCGTAGAAAAATATATACATATTTTAACAGTATAAATTATAACGTCGAGAAAAGTTTATAAACCGTGAGTAAAGTTAACAGAACCGTCGATAAAAATGATATTCAATTTCTGATGATTATTTTTTGTCGTTGGTAAATATAATATTTTTAGAGACGATTTGAAAATAATCAGGTCTACTGGATCTACATAACCATATTGTTTGTATAAATCTATAATTATGATAACTTGTATTCTACTATTTGTAAATGTTATATTTCTATATATATTTATATAATTTTTAGAAACAGTTTAAAATTTTAGAGTTAATATAGAAGGGAATAATTTATGATAACGTGTGTTATGTGTATTGTAATACGTTATAATCTGTGATGACGTTATAATCTGTGATGTTAATAACGTGTGATAAGTAATGGTAACAACTTAAGTAGTGGTAATAATTTGTGAGAAATTTGTAAAAATATAAAAAATTTATAAAAAAATTAGAATTATTTTGAAATACACAATATACCATTTTCTAATAATACATACATAATATTAGTATTGTATATATTATTATAAATTATAAATTATTGGAGAATATATGTTAGTTAATATTAATTTAAATTCTCTTATATTAACAATTTAAAAAATTTAAATATTTTTGTATAGAAAAAAAAAAGAAAAAAGAAAAGTAGAAAAAAGTGTGGAAGGTTGAGAGAAAAAAAGAAAAAATAAAAAAGAGAGATAACTTTTTTTTCGTTATTTTTTAGTATTTTGACAACGGACATTTTTATTAATATGAAAGTGAGAAAAGTTGAGACTAAAAAAAAAAAAAGAAAGAAAAGGGATACGTGGTAAGTTTATGATATATAGTTGTAGTAAATAGTAAATAGAGTGGTTAGTATATGGATGGTAAATAGTAGTAATTTAAGTTTTATTTTAATTTATATTTCAACTATTACATTTTATCATTTTATATTTTCATTAATTTAATTTAATTTAATTTAATTTAATTGTATTTTTTTTTCTTATTTTGTGTTTTTATAGAATTTATATAAACCATTTTATAAATAAGTTGTGATAATTTATAGAATTTATAGAATTTTTTTTAATTTATGATAAATTGTAATAAAAAAGTTGGTAATTGTGAAAATAAGTGGTAAGTAATGATAAGTTGTGATAAGTTGTGATAATAATGTTGGTAATTGTGATAATAAGTGGTAAGTAATAATATGTTGGTAATTGTGATAATAAGTGGTAAGTAATGATAAGTTGTGATAAGTTGTGATAAGAATATTGGTAATTGTGATAATAAGAGGTAAGTAATGATAATTTTGAATGAATGATATTATTATATTAGTGTGATAATATAAAATGATGGTTATTAATATTAATTTAAATTATAATATATTATTAATTTAATAAATTTATATATTTAATTATAAATATTTACCAAAATATAAAATATTAATAATTTATCATAATCTGTGGAAGGTAGAGAATAAAAGAAAAAAAAAATGAGACACATGGCAAGCTGTGTCATTTCCGTTACTTCCATTTTTATTTAATTGTGTCTTTTATTATTTGTTTTAATTTATTTTTTCTAATTTTTTGTTTTTCAAATGATATTTATTTGTGAAAAATTACGTCTGTAAAATTTATCTAAAATTTATTTGTCAATGATAATATAAAAAATCTATATCATCTTCAAATATAATATTCATCTAAACAATTATATATTATATTTAAATACCTGAAATTTGTAAATTGAAAAAAAAAAAGAGAACAAAAGGTTGAACGAGAGTGAGATAAGGAAAAAAAAAAGGTGGCAGATAAGAAAAAAAAAGGAGAGTGAAATAGAAAGAAATATCATCGGTATTTTTGAAAAAAAAAAGAAAAAAAGAAAAAAATTGGAAGATGAAAAATGTGTAATGAAAAAGGACAGGAAAATTGTATAATAAAAAAATATCCGGAAAAAGAGATTTTAAAATTTTATTTTGAAAATTTGTTTGTTATTAATTTAATTTGAAAAAGTGGTATATCCAAGAAGGTAAAATGAAAATGTAAAAAAATTACAAAAAATTGAGATACATATTCACCATTTTCCAATAATATAATAATATCAATCTTATATTATTATATAATATATATATATATATTGTTATACATATTACTATAAATTACAATGAATTTTAATATGATAATTATCGATATTAATTTATATTATAATATATAAAAAAATAAAAAATTTAAATATTTCATTACAAATTTTACCAAAGAGAAGAAATTTTATTTTATGGGTGAGAGTGGGATTAGAAAAAAAATTGATAAGAGAAAGAGAGAGAAAAAGGAAGAGAAGAGAATGAGAAAAAAAAAAAAAAAAAAAAGTTTGCCAGAGAAAGGGACCGGAATCGAACTTAGACATTGGGCATGATATAAGAAGATTCAACCACTACACCGCTTGACAGATGTAGCATAGGGTGGCGTTTGCCTTATATATTTTCTTCTTTTTCTCAATTTTTTGATTTCTCTTGTGCGGTTGCAACCGTGCAGCAGCACGGCTGCAACCGCGCAGGCATCCTCATGCCAGCGCAGTTGCAGCCTTGTGCCCTGTGGCTGCAACCGCGAGTGCAGGGGCATGCCAGAGCCCCTGCGCGCGCTTGCGGCCGTGCCCCCCGCGGCTGCAACTGTGGGCACTATTGTTCATCTTTTTTTTTTTAACTTCTCTTTTCATATATTTACCAATTTTTTGCTTTCCTTTTTTTTTTTTACCCTTCACCATTTTCTTTTTTTTTTGAACTTTTTTTTTCTTTTTCTTCACTTTTTTTTTTATTTTTATTTTTTTTACCTTCACCCTTCCGTTTTTTTAACTTTTTTTTGTTTCTTCTTTTTCTTTTCTTTTTTTTTATTTCAGTTTTTTCTTCACCCTTTAATTTTTTTTTTCATTCTTTTTTTTTTCTGTTTCATTATTACAAGTTGCCCTTGTGTAGTGCGCCAAGAGAAATATTGATAATAATACATTAATTATCAATATTAATTATCAATATTATATAATTTTATATAAATTCAAAAAATATTTAATTTATAAATTTAACTTTTTAATATTGAAAAATTGATAACTCTACAATAAAATTATATTCTCGTCAAAATCAATTTTCTAATTTAATCAAATTTCTCTTTTTTGTGAAAAAAATATTTGGTTTTTTATTCTAATCTAATTATTTTTTTACCAAAAACAATTAATTCATTTTAGATAATTCAAAACAATGATTTTTTTTTGCACCACATCACAAATTAACAATCAAATTTGATTGCAAAAAAATTTTATCATTATTTCAAATTCAAACAACTCAACTTTATAAAAGCTGGTGGTATAATACAGAGTAACAAGTGGTAATTAATCGTAATAACCGGTAACAAGTGAGATATGATACGTACATTTAATTTAAAAAATATTATTATAGTTGTTAAATTAATTAGTGATAATGAAAGTATAAAAAAATTATAAAAAAATTAAAATTATTTTCAGATATAAATGTACTATTTTCTAATAATATAATAATAACATTCGTAAATTATTACATAATACATACATATTACTATATATATTACTATAAATTATAAATTATATTATCGTTAAATGGAGAATATATGTTAGAAATAATATAAAATCATGATTATTAATATTAATTTATCAATTGTCTCGCATGCCAAAATGATGAAACATATTGGTTGAGTGTATTTGGAATAAATATATTAGTGGAATTATCAACGTTATATAATTTTAAATAAATTTCAAAAAAAAAATTATTTAATATACGAATTTAGTTTTTAAAAATTTTTCAGTGATAACTCCACAAATTCATGCCAAAATCAAAAACAATTCAAACAATGATCAAATTGGCGGTTAAATTTGATAAAACTCCAAAATATTTTATCATTTTATTTCAAAATCAAGCGACAAATTTTGTGAAAATTTCAAAAACATTTTATCATTTTATTTCGGAATCAATGTACCCGCAAAAAACTTTTATTTTTTTGCCCATTTTCCATGAATATTTTTCATTTTACAAATCATGACTATTAATATTAATTTAAATTATAATATATTAATAATTTAAAAATTTTATATATTTAATTACAAATATTTGCCAAAATATATAATATTAATAAAGATATAAAAAAGAAAAGAAAAAAAAGAAAAAAGTGTCATGATTTGCATTTTGCATTTTACATTATATATTTACAAAAAAAAAGAGAAAATATTGTTTTATCGTGATAACAAATAATACCAACATGTAAGATAGTGTATTAATACATGGTAATAAGTGGTAACAAATAATAACAATCGGTAACAAATGATAATATATCATAATATAATGCATGATAACAAGTGGTAACAAATAGTAACAACCGGTAACAAATGATATTCTTATAATAAATGATACAATTGGTATAAGTGTAGTAAACAATGTTAACAGAAATGAAAATATAAAGAAAATCAAATACAAAAATTATAAAATAAAATTCATGATATAATAATAATAAACAGGTAAAACAAGATAAAATTAAACTCACAAAAATAAAGATACACTATACACCAGTGGGGATAAGTATATTCATGAAGAAGAGAGTAATAAAAATTTATATGGATCTAATATATCCAATTACATGATAAGTTTTTGAACATGATATGTTTGGCATGTATGATTCATTCACAGATTTACATGATCATTTACAAATTTACAGATAAACCAACTTTTCATGCATTTAATGTGGATGAAAATAAATTTCATGAATTATTTTTTGAATGTCAAAAAACCAATATATCCAAATTGAAGTTCACTATACTAATTTTAAATAATATTACATGTGAAATATTAGTGGTTGAAATTAGTGGTATGTGTATGTGTGTAATATGTAAAAGTTGTATATATGGAAATTGTGGAGTGTCTATATAAAAGATTAAATTTTTATTTATTGCAAATTATATTTTGTAATTATAAATTGTAATTGAATTTGAAATTCAATTTCTACCGATACAATAGATGCAAAATTTAGTGTTCTTCATTAATTATACCAATATAATTAATTACACCATTACATATAATTAAATTATATTATCATATTTTCAAATTATATTCAATAAATGTTCAAAACTATAACACTATATTATATAAATTATTAATTTCATATCATTGCATTATTTAAATTAATAATATTAATAAGTTTATTATCATCGAATAGAATATATATTATTTTTTATTAATCAAATAGATATGATATTAATCAAATATAGTAACTAGTTAGTAAGTATTTGTTAATAAATAGTAAAAATTATAAGTGATTTTTTCAAAATACATATGAAAGATACATGTGAAAAATTAAGAAACGCGGTAATGAAAAAAGAGGCGGGAGAAAAAATACGGTAATGAAAAAAGAGGCGGGAGAAAAAGCGCGAAAACTGAGTTTTAAAATTTTGTTTGTAAAAATTATATATTATAAATCATATGTAGGCGAAAGTTCCACAATCAAAATTTCTCTATCATTTCCTTGAAAGTTCTTCTCTCATAACCCATTTAAATTTTTCACTCATATTTTGCAAAATTTTATCAAAAGTTAATCATGTTTGGTATTTGAAAGGTTTGACGAACGACGGATAAGTATTGTATGAATAATCACAACAATTCCAAGAAAGAATAAGTTCAGTCGAACAAACTCAATCATCCAAGATGTTATTCAGGTTTTAAAAATAAACATCTTATTTTTATTTTAATTTGAGATTTAATATTAAAATATCATTTTTAATTTTTTATTTTGGACAGTTGTGAAGAAATATAAATATCAATGCTATCAAGATATTTTGCATTTAGAAAAAGGAAACGCTCTCTGCTTACTTCTCAGGTAATATTTTCATTTACATTCATTATTTATTATTTATAATGATTTCATTATTTTACTATTGAGTTTTAATGAACAGATTGTCACGAAAAATTGTAGATAAAGACGTCTTCAAAAATTGTGATTGTGAATAAAGATATTTTCAGAAACTGTAACGAATATTTTTGGTTTGGACCATCTCAGAAGACATGTAATTGTGAGACATGTAATCTTTTTTCTATTTTTTTGTCTTATATGTATCAATCATTTTAGTTTGTATCAATTACAATTCTTATAATATTTATATTATTTTTATAATTTCTTTATTTTTCAGTATTTTAATTTACCTATCATCTTAAAAAAAAAAAGAAACCGTCAATGTGATAATCATATGGTAATATTGGTAACAAGCAGTAATTTAGTGATAACAGAAATAATAAATTTTTTTAACATTTATAATAACTGAGAAAAAAAAAGAATAACATTTCTAACTTAATATAATAATAAAAGAGAGAGTAACTTTCTGACGCTTGTGTAATCGACGGTACAAAATAGTAACCATGACGATTAGTAACCATGTGGTAATCGACAGTAACATGATAATTGACAGTACATGTAGTAATCTATAGTAATCTTATAGTAATCTACAGTAACTTATACTAATATTTTCCAACCGATAAAAATAAAAATTTTTTCTCGCTTGTGGTAACCGATAGTACAAACAGTAATTTATACCAACGTGTAATCGACGATAAAAGATAATAACATTTCCTAACATTTGTCGTAACCGATGATAAATGATAGTAACATTTCTTAACAGTTGTGATAACTGACGATAAAAGATAGTAACATTTTCTAACACATGTGATAACCGACAATAAAACCTAATAATTTTTACTGATATTTTGAAACCGATGATAAAAAATAATATTTTTACTAATAGTTTTCTAACCGTCATTATAAATCAATCACATGCTCCAACAGTCATCAAAACTGTCAAGATAGATCTATCCCGACTGGTGTATAGTCGACTGAAGCGTATCCGTTGGAGAAAATTTTGCTGACGGTTTTAGTATGTTTAGCAAACGGTTTTTATCCGTCTGAATAATGCATTTGTTTTGTAGTATAATTATTTCTTGATTATTTGAAGCACAAAATGTTTTCTTTTTCTTAATAAATAAAAAAGAATATTTCTTATTAATTTTTTTAATAAACAATTTTTTATGATATGAGAAAACGTAAATTTGATTGATGGTGAAACTAATTAAAATACCAATATTGCCCATTTTGTAAAAGAATGTGATTTTAAGAGGGGTTCTTTACTTCTTTTTTATTTAAAAAATTAGGGTTTAAAAGTAATTTTGGGTCATCATTTAGGGATTAAAAAGGGTTTTAAGGCTGTCATTTATATAGGTCCACCATTTGCTTCAACTCAAGATAGGTGATATATCGGTCAATACCAAATTCCTTTGAATTAAATGATCTATGACATTTTATTTCTTTAATTAGAAATTTCGAATTTAGTTCTGGAAATGATAAAGAAGAATTTAAGAAAACTAACTTTTAAAATGAACCTTACAATACTCAAATCGGATTAATCGAATAAAACCCATATACCGATAATAAAAACAAAAAAATGATATATCTGTCGATGTTCTATCACTTTAATAACCGAACACGTCTTTAAATTAAGTTTTACAATATTCAAATCGGATTAATTAAGTGATCGAGACATTGGTCGTCAAATAAAAAATATGATATAAAAAGAAAGTAGGATCAGATTCATCATTTCTTAGTGTTCCATTGTGCGCCAAGTATCATTAAAATCTTATATTTAAATTTTCTTTTATCAAAGTATTTATAAATTTTCTTTTATCTAAGTATTTATATTATCTACTCAATAGATAGTCCACCTACTTTTTAGGAGGGTTTTTCATTTTTTTTAAAAAAATGTTAATTCGAAACCCAATTATTGTCGGATGGAGTCCCTTTGCTAGCTTAATCGCGAAATCACCAGGCATATGAGTCGATTACTCGACTAGTATAACAACTTTGATTTTTTAAAAATATATGTAATATTAGTTTCTTACTTTATAAAAAATTGAAAATATTTGAAAAATCTGCATCCCATATTTTGAAAAATAAATATTAAAAGTTCAATTTAAACAATATATTTTGAAAATATCAAATAATCTTAATCGTTGATTTGGAATGAAAATTCATATTTTAATTTTAGTAATTTATTGATTTATGAATTATAAATCAATATCAAATTCAATTTTGATCTTTTAAATATCACATCTTATCAAGTGACATCCTTTCACACTTGCCTTGAGCAAATGAACAAACCTAATACTTGTCCAAATTATTTCACCACATGGCTTGGTGGTGGCCATAAAAGAGGTGGCCTCTAACCTCACCCTTGGGAGGAAAGGGGTAAGGGACATAAAGAGAAAAGGAGAGTTAGGAGTGACAGACAGAGAGGGAGGAGGAATAAATGAGAAAGAAAGAGAGGGACCTAAAAATGGGAGCTCCGGTTCCTATTCGAAGGAGAAGCAATGACCTCCTACTTTTGCACAAATAGAAGAGAGTAACTAAGGGAGAAGGAAGAAACAAAGAAAGGGAACCTAGTTCCATTGGGTAGGAGAGTAAGAGATAGCAGAAAGAAAGAGAAAGAAGAATCCATATTTAGGTCCAAACCGGCATAGAAAACCACGATTTTCTATTATTGCTTGATATACTTAGATCTCACATTTGCTATCATATGTGATTTATTCAAATATCAACCGTGACAATAGCTCGAGTAACGTCTATAAAATGCGGTTTGAATTTTTTCTTTTAACTATTTTTTTCCCTATCATCTTAATGTTTACTAAGTGCTCATAATATATCCTTTCTTTCTCCCCTTTTTTTATCCCCAGGAGACCAAAATGTTGTACACACCAAAGTGCATACGTAAGAGAGGCACTGATGGGCCTAAAGTCAAAAGATGTTAGAAGGTCATTTTTTTTTTAATTTTAATATAAAAATATTCGAATTCAAAATATTTATAAGAGAATGAGATGATATTAATTAAATTATAATCGATTGATTTTGTAGACGATCAACGAGACACCTTTTTCGCGATATAATATCTCTCCGCCTATGATTAACAAAAGAACTCCACAGTTAGAGGTCACAATGATGATATTTATTTAACATTTGTTTTGGTGGTCTGCCTTGTGAAACCTTTTTAATTATGACATAATACAATATTTTTTCCTTTTGTCCTGACTTATTTGATATCCGATATGTTTTTTGTGCCTTCGGGTTGTTACAACCATAGTAGTCGAACCTCGGCTTAAACCGGAAAAGAAAGGATGGAGTTGGCGAGAGTCTATCTCAAGAGATTATTTCTTTGACATTATTTTTTTTTTCAAAAAATACTTATAAGCTCTAAAAATGAGAGCTAATGGTCTCTTAAAAAAAAAAGAAAATTTCCCCAATTTTTTTTTTATGTTTTTTATAAATTGTTTTAATTTAATCTATAAACGAACTAATTTGTCTTTATTAATATTTCATTATATTACATTTATCTTTCCATAATAATAAATAGCTACTTATATGATATTAATGATATCATGTCCCTTTTAATTATTTTAAAACTAAAAGGATTTTATAATTATTATAACAACAAATTATAAAATCTCAAATATCTAATAAAATGTTTGATCTTATTTTATCAAAACACTTTAATAATTTTGAAAATTAGATATGACATTTTATGTATGTATACCTAATTTCACAGACTTATTATTATTTTTTGTATAATTGGACATATTTCAACTCAAATTAGTTAATTATGCTTTCATGTCTAAAATTCAATGGAAATCAATCAAAATACGGAAGAATGTGCATTGAAAGAACAAAATCGAGAATGCTGAAAAATTGTAGAACCTTTGGCTGGCTATAGTATTTTGGAGATCCGTAACTTAAGCTATAAATGTCGAATTTCAATGATTCTTATGTCGTTGGATCGAAGATAGCGTTGCAACTTATTAGTTTAGCATTCTCTTAGATTCAATTTGTAGATGGTAGAAAATCACAATTGAATTTGAGTCATCAGATTAAGAAATTTAGAAATTTTTTACTTGAATTGTTAATTTTGAAAAATCAAATCTTGAATAAAAATTCCGATTCATCTAATTTAAGTGACGCTGGAAAGTTAAAATTGAGCTCTATAGCTTTTATGTTTTGAGAAAAATCTATATCTAAGTGGAAGAAGGGTGAATTTTAGTTAAACTCAGGCCAAACACAAACACTACATTTAGGCCAAGTCAAACTCCTTTGAATTAAGTGATCGGATATTTTATCCTCTTGATAAAAGATTTCGAGTTTGAGTCATGAGAATAATGAAAAATGATTTGGAAGAATCAATTTCTAAAATAAGTTTCATAGTATTTGAAATGAATTAGTAGGATAAAACTTAGATATCGGTGGTGAAAAAAAAAAAAAAAAACATTTCGGCCAAACGGTGATAATCGGTAACTAAACCTAAGTCAAAGTTCAGACACAATCTATCATCAAGCCCAATTGGTTCAAAGTATGCTCTCAACCTATCATCCAAGCCCACTACTGCACTTTCAACCCATCATCAAGCCCATTCTCAAACCGAAATCAAAAGAGCCCAATTTAGGACACAAGCCCACGTTCACCCCACATCCAATTGCAATCCATTCTCTCTTTTTTTTTTTTTTTTGGTTTTTACCGCCGGTGTTCGGTTTTTGTCCGACTAATCCAGTTCAAGCAATGTGAGAATCATTTTAGGAATTAGCTCTCTCAAATCTTTTTTTACCATTTTCAGGGTTTGAACTCGAGATCTCTTGTTAAGAGGGAATAATGTCCGATCACTCAACCTAAAAGAGTTTGGTATTACAATCCATTCTCAAACCAAAATCTAAGCTTAAAAAACCAATACTTGTTGACGTAAGTGGGATGAGCACCTTCGTCTCTTAATCAGGTAGGGAGTTCGACTCCCTCTAGGTATGGAAAAAACAATGTTGGGAGACCCGCCCCCACAAAGTGGACTCTGCAGCGGTTGATTCAGATTAGTCGTGACAAAATTCTAGATATTGGGTGGTGGCTAAGTGATAGTACCAAAAAAAAAAAATCTAAGCTCACACAAAAAACCACCATGCAATTGAAGAACAATGAAGTCCCATGCATCGAAAAAGGCTGCACAGTTGAAGTGTTTTATACTTGATCAAACACCAGAGTATTCTATATGCAATTAAAGGCTATGAGTTGGAGAATTGTACGAGAACTCAAGAAGAGAAGAGTTAGTATCAAATTTGGATTAGGAGAAGAATTCTATAAAAAGACAGCAAGTACGCAAGAACAAAGTAAGTTTCTCATGCTTGTGACAATAACCTTAGAATCCTTCAATAGTTTTCATTGTTTCTTCAATTACTGCTTTCGGTTCCTGCTTTTGTTCTTGTTTAGTTGCAATTTTAGTTTTACATTCTTCAATATCCACCGCCTCTTGTATTTAACCATAAATTCATCATCACCATTCAATCCCAGTTTCAGACTTTGATCTACAACTCCCTTGTTGTTCACTGTCATTGCATCTTCATATTCGACAGTTTGATTCTCAAATAACCTTCGCACCATTCGTTTTGCATCACCACTCCCATCTTCACCCAAATTGCCGTTTGAACTCGTTGCCAAAAACAACGGATTCCATACATAGCAACCTAGATTCTTTGAGAGGACCTGGGTTTAGAAAACCCCAGGAACCCTAGGAACCTTTTTTATGTGCTTTTCACTTTTTTCATTCCATATGAATACCATGAAATATGTGAATTAAATTATGTGTGTGTTTGTGTTTGATTTATTGTGCTTGCTAGGTTAGACTAGATTTTATTACTTGATAATGTTGTAATTTAATAATAAAAATTCATCAAACTCAAAGAAGGTAAAGTGAAATATCTCCATGGTGAGAACATGTGGTCAAGTACCTCCTGAAAATGATTTTAGCAGAAAGGAACGGAAAGAAAACTCTTGGCCTCAGTACCATGGCCTTAATACCCTGACTGCCAGCAAAGGAGTCCATGTTAATTCTCGGATCGAGAGACACCACTCGTGACTTGACCTTAACAGTTTGATGGCAGGTACACCTCTACAGTAGGTTACTGAGAAGATAATATTTGAAAAAGAAAATGAATGTATTTATAAAAACGAAAAAACAATGAAAATCAATAGGAATTCATTTTTGTACCCCAGCACGGTTCAAGGTTAAGAGACATCAATGGTTCGTTGTTCTTTTCCTTGTTCATTGTGTAAAATTGAAATAGATAAAAAAATAAAAAGAAGAAAAGAAAGAAAAAAAAAAGAAAAGAAAAAAAAACAAAGAAGGAAAATGAGAAAAGTCAAAACCCCTTTTCTCACTCCCCTCTTATTTTTATTCTCTCTTATTCTCTCTCTTTCTCCGTACTTTTTTTTTCCTTTTTGCCCAAAGAACATACACACACCCACCCCTCACTTTCACTCATCCCCTCCCTCTCGACACGCTGTCTCTCTCTCTCTCTCATTACTAGAAAACATAACTTCAATGACGAAAAATTACCAATGAAAAAATATTCATCGATAATAAAGATGGATTAACATCAGAATCAATATCGAGAGATTAGCGACAAAAATTAATGATGAAAATATTTTCATCACTAATCCGTTACTATAGTGGTCCACAAAAAAAAATTTGTAAAATGTATTAGCGATGGATTACCGACGAAATTTTTAATGACGGAAAATTTCTGTCGTTAATCTGTTAGTATAGCAGTGGTGGGTAAAAAAAAAATTAAAAAAAATATAACTATCAGCGATGAAATTTTTAACGATGGATAACAGATGGAAAATTTAGCAACGAATTAACGACGGATTTTTTAATTTTTTTAATTTTTTTAATTTTTAATTTTTAATTTTTAATTTAATAATTCCTTTTCCTTTTCTTTTTATTTTATTTTGTGAAAAATAATATTATTTTATTTTTTAAAATTTTGTAATATTTTATTTTAAATTATTAAATTATTATTATTATTTTATAATAAATATTATTTTGTTATTATTATTTTATAATAAATATCATTTTATTATTTCGTTTTTGTAATATTTTATTATTATTATTTTATAATAAAATATCATTTTAAATTATTTTATTATTATTAAATAGAGTGTGATGAATAGAACAAATAATAAAAAAAAAAAGGATAAGACAAGAGAGTTTAATGTGGTGTGGTGGTTGTGGTGTCCTTGTGTTTATGTCTGTATGTAGGTTTGAGTATTGACGGCGCGATGAAAGAGAAATTTTATGCATAATAAAGCAAGTCAGCACATGGGCGGGTGTATGGGTCGGGCGCGGGTCGGGCGGGTGGGTGTCACATGGCTGAGCGCGTGGAGCCTACTGAGAGCTTAAAAATGTGCTCAAAAATCAGCGACGGAATTTTTTCCATCACTGATTTATTTTTAAATTTTTTTCATATTTTTTTCAACGATAGATTTTTTTCCGTCATTAATATTAGCGAGGATTTTTTCCATCGTTAATTCGACGTTGATATTTGCGATATTAAAAAAAATCCGTCGCTAAAAATTAGTAGGGTCACTTTTTGCGACGGATTTAGTGACAGAAAAAATCTATCGCTGATACCTTTCAGTAACGGAGAAGGGGCTTTTAACGTCGGATTTTTCCGTCGCTGAAAATCTATTTTCTAGTAGTGTTTCTCTCTCCCTCTCTCTTTGCTTTCTTCAAGACTAACCAAGTTCAAGCAAAAACCCATATATTGAACTTTAAAACTTCCAACAAAACTATTGGTGATTGGATTTAGTAAGAGAAGTGAAGTTTTTAGGGAGAAAAAAACTTAGGATTTGGAATGACTCAACAATATATAAAATTTATGAAGGAAATAGATGTAATACTTCTTTTCAAACTTATGTTTGAATTATTGTTGCATAAATTTCAAATTTATGTTAAGATTTGTGGTTTTATAGAAAGAGAAATATCTAGAGTTTGAAGGTGATGTGATTAAAAGATAAAATTGTTGGCTCAAATAAAATAATTTTGCTTCATTCATCTTAAATTTGAGTACATTTTACATATATATAAACTCTATGTTGAGATTGGTAGATTAAAATTTAGTGGTTTAGATGTAAAGTATATATAATGTTAAAATTTAGTAAAATCTTGAAAGGAGAATTATTTTCTTAGGTTGAAATATGGTTTGATTAATTTAGATGATGGATTGGTAAATTTTGAAAAATTAGAGTTTTGGTTGAAAGGAAAATATTGATTTTCTCTAATATTAATTTGTGATTAAGTGATAAATATGTGTGTATTGTCTTAACTTTAAGGTAATTTGAATCTAAGGAGGATAAAATTATTGATTTGGATTTGGATTGAAAGTGATTACCCTCCCAAGAGATGAATTTATGTATGATTATGATTTTGAATTAAAAAATATTTTATTTGATTTTAAAAATATATTTAAAATTGGTTTATAATTGTAAAGAATCCTGAAAGGGAATTTGAAATGAAATATGCATTCAACTATTTTATTGAAATAATGTGTCATATTTGTTGATTTATGTTGAAACATTGGTATTGAACTCATGATTTGAGAAATATTTGAGCAATATTGGTATATTTTGATATATGTTATGATATTTGTGAAATGGTACTTGAATGCATGACCTAATGGCTATAGTCATTCTCCCTACGATATGTCCTGATGGGGCGATGTGGTTAGGGGCGTTTGCCTTTGGAGATAGCCACGCTTGAAAGGTTTCTCTAAAACTGTTATTACTAGTTTTCGTACTAATTTGATAGCATTCCAAGGGAATGATGTGCCAACGCCAAGGTTAGGGGTATTTGTGAGTAGAGAAAAAAAGTGAAAACTCTTGGTGGTTCCATCCTTAGTTTTGCTAGACCATTGTCGGGAACTATGATTTTCGTTGTCCCATGATTTTGAAGATATGGATATGATTGGGTGCATGTAAGTTGTTCATTATGATTTATTGAATCTTATTTGAAAACTTAGTGTTTGATGATGAAGTTTGAATTTTATGGGTATGATAATATGATTTTGAAATATTTATATGGCATGTCCACAATCATCCCTTATTTATTTTCATAATATGTTATTCACTCACTGAGTATTATTGTATACTCATTTTTCTTATTTTAATTTTCCATAGAGGAAGTTTAGATCAAAATATTGACGATATTAGTATCTTGAGACAAGATCATCCCAAAAGCTCAATGTAGGTACTAGTTTTGTCCGGAATTTTTTTTAAAAAATTTAGATGGATCATTTGAGACATTTTTGTATAAACTCATTTGTAAACTTATCTATTTTTCATATTTTAATTTTTTGTTAAAATTATATAAATTATCTTGAGGATCTCCCTTTTTCTTTATTGAAATTTACTTGAAAATTGTTTTTTGTGGAATTTGATACGGATTCCTTAAGTAGAAACTTATTTTATAACTAGGGATTTGATTTAAATGGCCGGATTAGCCGTATGCATGCATGTTACCCACAGGAATTGACCGGTTTGGTCTTTTGGTTGTATAGTAAATGCATGTTTGTTTATTTGGAATTGTTGGATTATTTTGAAAAATGGATAGATATCAATGAATGTTTTACGATATTTTGTTGTGTGGGTTAGACTTACCTGTATTTTGGGGTAATGCGGCTATTGTCATATGCTCGATCCGAGGGTCGAGATATGACAATTTTATTGATATGATAGTTTAGATTTTCAATTTGAGAATATGTTAAAACCTTTGAAAAGTTTTTCAAGTATTTTAAAGATTTTCAATTGTTTTCAAATTATTTTGAAAATTTTGATATTTAAAGTAGTCCAAATGATTTTAAAATTCTTCTACAAGTCCTAGGAATTTGGGTATATTTTAGGGAGTTAGGTATTTAGTCTATCGCCTAGTCTTGCATGCTAAACTTGTTATTTAAGAAGAATGAGAAACCCGAATGAGATTTCTCGTACTCTACCTCCTCAACCTGAGACCGCATCATCTTCACATACGCCTCCTCTGACATCGACACACCTGACTTCTCCAACTATGATCCCTACTCCTCCCTTAGCTGCCTTCAGCAAGTGATGGAGTGGTGGAACACCTATGGAGCTCAGTTGCAAGCTTTACATCAAACCTCAATTCCTCCATCAGCTCCTCCTTCAACGCCGGCCATCGCACTAAGTGCCCCGATGGTACCACCTCCTTCTTCGGTTGTTGTTTCAACCGACTGCCCTACCATAGAGTTGTCAAAGTTGATCAAGGAGGTAAGACAACTTAGATGTGAGACGTTTTCGAGCACATGTGTTGCCTTAGTGGCCAAGGATTGGATTGGTCGAATCCAAGAGACCGTCACCGACATGAGATTGGATGACAAGATGAAGTTGTGAGTGGCTGTAAAGCTATTGGACAAAGGTGCAAGGACTTGGTAGGAGAATATGAAAGGTCAGATTTCTACTCCTCCTACTTCGGGGGAATTTATTAAGGCTTTTGAAGATAAATACTAGACTTGATTCTATAGGGGACAAAATAGGGAGAAATTTTTCTAGTTAGCACAAGGGAATAGGACAGTGGCGGAGTATAAGATGGAGCTAAAGAGAGATAGCTACTTATGTTCTGGAGTTTGTGAACTCTGAGGTGTCCTTATGTGAAAAATTTGAATCGAAGTTGAACTTAAATATAAAGAAGAAGATGTCGATAACAAAGGAAAATACGTTATATTTTAAAATTGGTCTTGAAGACTAAGAAGATGGTAATTGAGAAGGGAAGGGTTAGAGATGATCATGACAAGAAGAGAAGACCCAAGTTCACATCAAGACAAAGCTCCAGGAAGAATAGGAGCACGGGCTTCTATGGTGGCATCTCCATTACCGAGTCCATTGGCTCTTCAAAAGACTAACAACCATCAAAGTTTGATACTCCCGCTTTTAGTACCGCATCAGGGAGCAAGTCAATGGGATTGAGGAAAGAGTTTTGTAGGAATTGAAAGAGTTTCTACGCTAGACTATATATCAAACCTCTAAAGTGTTATCAATGTGGGAAGGCGGGGCATTTCCATAATGCATGTCCCGAATTGGGTCTAAGTGAACGTGGAGGCCATTCGAGTCGAGACCACTCGAGTAGGCCAAGGAGTGGTTAATCAAACGTCCCTATACCATTGACTAGTACCGCTCCACGGATGGGAACCTGGAGCAACATAGTGGCTACTCCTCAACGTCCTCAACCAATAACTCAAATGAGAATTTACGCGATGACTAATGAGGAGGCTCAAAATAATTGAGATGTAATCACAGGTACATCCCTTTAAACTTGGACTTAGTGACTTAGAATGGAATATAAGTTTTGTATGATTTTTGTGTTGAGACATGTTGATGATTTGGCATATTAGAAGTGAATTTATGGACCAATTTGAACTTAAGTCCTATGTAGAAAGGTATAGGGATGATTATGTTATTATATGATGGTAAATCACATGACAAAGTATAAATCCCCATTGTAGGAAAATATATAATATGTCCATGATTGTATGGTATAGTAAGATATTAAGAGGAGTCATGTATGAAGTATATATTTTGGAGATTAATTAATAATCGTTTGATTGTTTATATTATTAGGTACAATGAAAATCTTTGGTGATAATACATGTGTACTTATTGATATAGATTTTAACAATTTATTTGTGAGCACAACACTCTTTAGGCATTCTGATATGCCTTCGACTTCGCTTGAGGAAGAGTTATTGGCTATCACTCTCTTGGAGGAGCAGCTGGTTAGGGATACGATCTATAAGAGTTGTGAAGTGAAGGTAGGTGAAGTAGTTCTTGAGATGGATCTGATTCCGCTAGATATAGTAGATTTTGATACCATTCTGAGTATGGATTCGCTGCACCGCCATTGGCATTCGTGAATTACTTCACTAAAGAAGTAGAGTTCCAGAGATCAGGGTATCCGACACTTGTGTTCACCGGCGAATGATGGGTATTGTTGAGTTATGTAATCTCGATAATGAAAGCACGGAGATTGGTGTATAAGGGGTGTGAAGCTTACTTGACACATTCGAACTTGGATGATGCTCTAGTGGTGAAGGAGTTTTTGGATGTTTTCCCGAAAGAGTTGCCCGATTTGGCCCAAGTTCGAGAATTCGACTTTGCTGGTAATTTGGTTCCTTCCACCGCTCCAATCTCAATCCCTTTATATAGAATGACACCCACAGAGCTGTAGGAACTAAAGGTACAACTCCAAGAATTATTAGAGAAAGGGTTTATCCGGCCGAGTGCCTCATCTTGGGGTGCTCTGGTCTTATTTGTGAAGAAGAAGGATGACATTCTTTGGTTGTGCATAGACTACCGGCAACTCAATAAGGTGACCATTAAGAACAGGTACCCATTACCAAGGATTGACAATCTATTTGATCAATTTCAAGGGGTTTCAGTATTCTCAAATATAGACTTAAGGTCGGGGTACCACCAATTGAAGATAAAAGGAAATGACATTCACAAAACTACGTTTAGAATGTGGTATAGCCACTATGAATTCCTGATGATGTCTTTTGGGTTGATCAATACTCCCGCAACTTTCATAGATTTGATGAATTAGATTTTCCACTCCTATCTTGACAAGTTCATCATAGTCTTCATTGATGACTTCTTGATATATTCTAAGAATGATGCGAAACATTTTGAGTATCTCCGGATAGTGTTGGAAACTATTCGGGAGAAGGAGTTATATGCCAAGCTCTTTAAGTATGAGTTTTGGTTAAAGAAAATTGGGTTTTTGGGGCATGTGATATCTAGGGATGGGATATTTGTTAATCCAAATAAAGTGAAAGCAATATTGAAGTGGGAGCAACCGAAAAAAGTCATTGAGGCTAGCAGTTTTGTCGGATTGGCAGGGTACTACCGGAGGTTTGCCAAATGATTCTCCAAAATTGTAACTCTATTGTCCAACTTGACTCGAAAGAGAGTCAAATTTGAGTGGACGACAAATGTGAAGAGAGTTTTCAAGAATTCGAAAAGAGACTTACAATCCGTACCTATTCTTGCCCTCCTACTAGCGGTGGTGACAATGTGGTGTACGGTGATGCTAACAAATAAAGATTGGGATGCATATTAATGTAACAGGATAGGGTAATTGGGTATACCTTTCGTCAATTAAAGAAATACAAGTTAAATTATCCCACTCATGACTTGGAGTTGGCCACGATTGTCTTTGCTTTGAAGATATAGCAACACTACTTATATGGAGTTATGTGCAAGATCTTCACCGACTACAAAAGCTTCAAATATTTGCTCACGTAGAAATAGCTCAACTTAAGGCTACGAAGGTGGCTAAAGTTGATTAAAGATCATGATCTAGTGATAGACTTCTACCTCGGGAAAGCTAATATGGTCGTGGACACATTGAGCCTCAAATCTTCTTCCTATTGCTCGGCGTCTCTTGGGAGTTCTTACTTGTTTTGTTTGGTTGGACTCCGAGTTCTTGGTGTTGAGCTAGCCCATAATAACCAAGGTGTACTTTTGGCCAAGTTTGAAGTGAGACCTACTTTGGTGGATTGTATCTGGAAGCTTCAAACTACTGATGAAGAGTTGAAAGGGGTAATGGAGAAAATCCACAAGGGAGAAGGCGATGAATTCAAAATTCGGGATGACATAATGGTTATGTATGGGAAACAGATCTATGTTTCCAAAGATGATGAGATACGGAAGGCTATTCTTGAGGAAACACTTTCCTTAGCGTATGCGATGCATCCTAAGAGTACAAAAAATGTACCGTACCATCAAGGAAACTTATTAGTAGTTGGGGTTTAAATGGGAAACAGTAGAGTTCGTGGCCAAGTACCTTGTATGTCAACAAGTTAAGGCTGAGTATCAGAAGCTTGTCAGCACCGTCCAACCCTTATTGATTCCTAAGTAGAAGTGGGAACACTTTACCATGGACTTTGTGGTGGGATTACCACATATTCTAATCTATTATGATGTCACTTGGGTGATAGTAGACTGGCTCACCAAGTCAACCCATTTCCTTTCAATTCAAAATACCTACTATTTTGAAAGATTGGTCAAACTATACATTAATGTGATCATGAGATTTCATGGAGTTCTAATGTCTATTGTCTCGGATTGTGATCCTAGATTCACCTTCCGGTTTTAGGCAAAACTACAAGAGTCCTTAGGAACCAAGTTGAAGTTTAATACTGCCTTCTATCCTCAAACCAACGGGCAATCAGAGCGTATGATTCAGATCTTGGAAGACATACTTAGAGCATATGTGATGGACTCACAAGGGAGTTGGGATAGATACCTCCGACTAATTGAATTTGCATACAACAATAGCTATCAGGTTAGAATTGGGATGCCACCCTATTAAACTCTATACGGAAGAAAGTGTCAAGCTTTGTTATGTTAGGATGAGGTAGGAGAGCAGAAGATTGGAAATGTTGAGTTAATTGAAATGAAGGTAATTCTTGCAAGAATGAAAGTGGCTCAACATTGACAAAAGAGTTATGCCGATAAGAGAAGACAGCCATTAGAGTTCGAAATGGGAGACATGTTTTTCTTAAAAATATCACTTTAGAAGGGTATAATTTAGTTTTGGAAACGGGGGAAATTAAATCCGTGGTACATTGGCACTTTCAAGATCTTTGAAAGAATAGGATAGGTAGTTTACCGACTTGATTTGCCTCCAGATTTGATGAAAATACATAATATATTTAATGTTTCCATGCTAAAAAGACATTTGTCGGATCCATCACATGTATTAGAGACTCCACCGATCGAAGTAAGGGAAGATTTGAGTTTTAGTAGGTGTCAATCTAATAAAAAATAAAAATATCCACTTTACTAAAGATGAGTCTAGGGTGAGCAGAGTCGTATCCATAGGGAATGGTAGATTTATCTGTTTTAAGAAAAATAAAAATATGGGGGGTTTGAAAGATTATCTAAATCTAATAAAAATAAATAAATCAACTAAAATAAAACAACTAAATAATGCTAATTAAAAGAGAGAATGTCAATGAGAGAAAAATCTAGTCAAATGAGTTATTTCTAACTTGATGTACTTGATTAATCATCGATGCAAAAATTACCCAATATTATATAAATAAATTAGTTATAGTCATTAAATACCATGAAACGACTAATTTCTCATTACTTTTTCGATAATCAATATATAATCGTTAATTACTTTCCTAATTGAAAGACAACCCAAGAGACTCTTTTAATATAAGTGCTACCGTTTGCGAGGCCATAAAACTATATCAATCACCACTCTATTAAAAATACACAAATATTGTTGTTTTTAAATAGTTGTAGACTATTATAGGGTTATTAAATATAGCGCTCTATTTAACAAATTCAAAATAATTATAAACATTAGGCATAGAAATTAAATAAATACCTATAAATATCAAGCAAATAAGATTATTTACATCTCACAATCATCATTTACCAAAACTTAAATAATCTTTTGACTAGAAAAGCAAATTAAAATAAAATATAAAAGAAAACTCACAATGATTTTATTGCTTCCAAGAATGAAGAAAGACAAGGAGAAAGTGACTTTCCACAGCTGCAGTCATTTTGCCTCTATTATGTGACTTCCCAAGTCCAAGAATAAAGAAAATATATAGCCGGCTGTTGCCCCTTTGGGGGCTGTATACTCCTACAAAAGTGGTTAAACAATATGTAGCACTCCTATATATATTGGAGTGTAACCCTAAGCAAGATGAAATTTTTTCTATTTGTAAAAAGTGAATATTTCTAACCCTAAATAACTATTAAATAAATAAAAAGAGAGTAAAAAGTAAACTTCCTAAAAATAATATTATAAGAGATTTATATTTTCAAAAATTTCTTTTCCTAAATATTATGAATGGAATAAAAATATTCAAAATTTTCAATATCTCAAATTTTATCCCAATTTTCTCTTGAATGTGCAATTGGGAAAGAAAATTTTACTATAATAAATCTTCAAAATCTTATATTGCCTCTTGTAATCAACGTGCCCACGTGCTAATGAAGAGTATTGCTGTCCAATTTTCCACCTTTGCATAATTACTCCAATTTTGCTCATTTTTCTTCACTTTCCTTAATGAACCTTTGCTATTAATCTTACCATATAACATATCATAAAATATAAATATTAGTGTATTAAAAAATAATACAAAATCAATCGTAAATATTACACTCATTTAAACCCTATCAAATTCCCCTATATCTAGATTATGATTGTTCTCAAACATCCCTAACTCAAATAAAATTAAACTAACTTATTTTTTTTCGAGTTCTCAAGTCAATAATATAATAAGAGTTAAACTGAAAATATAATCGAAATAACAAGTATTTTATAGTATTCTACACTTAAATAACCCCTACATATCCCAACAGCTTCTTATGGAAATCCAAACATTAAAATTCGACAATTCGCTCCAAGGGATCACTCAAATGCACTCGAAAAAGGTGAAAATTATATATATCTCTCAAATAAAAAATATGAATGACACTACCATATGTTTACAAATATATCAAAACTCCACCATTTAAAAATTTGAATTTCAAGCATCAATCTAAAGATATTTTATTTGGTTGTGATGGGGCTTAGGTAAAAGGTAGGATAAAGTGATATTTGAGGGTTAAAACGTATCAAAAGCCATATATAACTAACCACATAATTTTCATAACATTGATCGATCTGTGCTTCAAGTAAATAGTAAACAAAAAGTGACTTCTTACTCTTCAAATAAATAGGCAATAGCAGATAGCATACAAGAATGTCAACTGATTCTTTAATTTCTATAATTGAAGTATAAATAAATTTTCAATCGAAATACAACGCTTCACTTTCTCATCTTTTTTTTTTCGATTTTTTTCTTTTTTGTATCAATTTTCTTTTCTTCTTTTTTTTTTCCGAATATATATCATCTCCATGAAAATGTCAGCATCAAACTCCCAATCATCGTCTTCTATTGAGACAAAAATGAAACCAAAACCACACAATTAACTATATATCTTTGGTACAAGGGTTTGAAACGAAAACTAAAATAAAAGATTAGGTGTTGTATTGCATGGGTCATAAATAAGAAAAGGGCTAAAGGCTCAAATTTGGTTAACTACGAGTTTATAAAATCAGGGTAGGGTATTTTTATGAAAGCCAAAAGGATAAAACTTAAGTGCCTTTATTATTTCGATGCATACAATTCTAGAATATGGTCTCGAAATGCATAACAATACAAATTCTAGAATGTGCAATCCAAATATGATAATCACTTATCAAGAAAAATAATCCAGAGCACAAAGAATGAAATTGTTCATTTTTAGTTCAAAACCTCACTATTTAAGTAGGTTTTGTGTCAAATTTTTGCATGTTCGTTATTCAAATAAAACTATTAAAGACACGAATAGCCATTTCAAATACAAAAAACCATTGATACAATCTATTTTTCAAATATCTCCAGCCAACCATATAGTATACATCAAGTAAGAGAGCTCGAATTTTTTTTTCAATTTTTTTTTATTTTTTTTTTATTTTTGAAGAAACAAAATCTAAACTAATATAATAAAAAAAATAAATATAGTATCAAAAATAAAGAAAGAAACACCTAACATCTCCACACCTAAATCATATATTATCCCCAATGTATACTCAAGTTGGGAGATAAAAATAAAAAAGTGCATAAAATCAACAAATAAAGCAAAATAAAAGAAAGAGAGTAAAGAAATAAAAGAGGAAAGTGAGAACAATACTCCCATAGGGTGGAGTGGAGAATGGAAGAGCAATTCCAAAGAACTCGAAAAAGGAGCTATGATGTGGGCATGCTGTAATCAAGCATTTCCGTCCATTCTTGAGACTTAACTGTGGAGAGAGAAACCCTAAAAAAAATGAAAGACAAAATATTAGGAGTTAAATTCAATTGTTTTTCTCTCTCTTTTTTCCTTTTTTTTTTAAATTTTTTTTTCCAGAAATGAATTTGGGTTAAGGCATGGGTATGCCTTAAGCAAGGAGCACTATTGGTTGTTTTTTTTTTTTTTTTTTTTTTTTTTAGAAGTGAGTTTATTTAGGGCGTAAGCACGCCCTAAATCATATGTATGACTATCCTTGTGGGTGATTTGGGAAGATATGAAGAGAGTTTAGGGCGTGCCCACGCCCTAACGTGAGTGCTAGGCTAAAGTGTGGACAGACATGAAGTTCTATTAGGATGTGGGCACGCCCTAACAGGAGACCACTTTTGAAATTTTTTATTTTTATTTATTTATTTATTTTTATTTTATTTATTTTATTTATTATTTTTTTACTCAAAATTAGATAAAAATAAAGTCTAAATCAAACTAAAATAAATGAAAATAAAAACAATAAATAAATAAATAAATAAATTATGAAAGAAAATTTGGGTTGCCTCCCAATAAGCGCATTCGTCTAGTGTCTTTGGCTCGACATGATCTTCTCGCTTCAACCTCACTCAAATATTGGTTCAGTCTATTTTGACTTCAACTTGCCTGACATGAATTTCAATCTTGAATTAAATATAGGATTTTTTTGCCTTCCATGAATTGCTTCCGATGTGAGAGTTTATACTAGAAAAACTTGTTTCATTGTGCAACATTATTTGTAAAATTCTCTTTAAACACAAAAATCATTTCATTCTGTACAAAAGTATCATATATAATGAAGTGCATCTCCTTCTCATCATTTTGTTCCTGAGAATGTGCCAACCTACAAGGAAAAGGAGGAAAAGTAGTTAGTTCCGAATTTGAATCACTTGGTACCTCATTTACCTCTTCCGGTGTAGCATAAAGAGATATTGTTTTCTCTTTATTTTCTTCTTCTTTGTATGCCTCTTTTGATGAAAAATTCTACACTTCTTTTTCACTTTTGAATAGCATAGCACTTTGATTTTCTCTTGAATGAACCTCAACTTGAGAGGGTAGTTTTTCATTATTTTTCTCCATTCGACTCACGGTCATTGCCAATTGTGACATCTAATTTTCCAAGTTCTGGATGCTGATTCTTGTATCTAGTTGAAATCATTGGCTTTCCTATTGAAGCAATTGAGTACTGTTAACCAAACTTTTAACAATCTCTTCTAGAGACATACCTTGATTTGAAGAGAGTTGATATGACTGAAATTGTGGTCGAGATTATTGTTGAAACCCTAGTTGTCGATTCTCATAACTAAAATTTGGGTGATCCCTCCATCCTAGGTTGTAGGTGCTTGAATAGGGATCACACTTCCGTTGTGGTTGTCCCGTAAATCCCCCCACTGTCTTGATTTGTTCATTTGAATCTTCTCAAAGGATAAGGCACAAATCCGTGGAATGACCAAAATTAGAACAAACTCCATATGCCTTGACCAATTATGTTTTTTCTACAATAAAATTACGCATAAGAGAAGTTAGTTCTTTCAATTCTTGATCAATGGAAAAATCACTTACCTCATTGACTCTCTTTGGAACTTCTTGCCTTATTCCAAATTGTTGGGCATTGGCTGCCATATTAAAAAAATCACTGCAAAAAGAATTTTCATTAAAATCATAGAATAATAACTCCCTTAAAGTTTTTTGGGTAGCTAGATCTTCGGGATTGATGTGCTTCTCTTTTATGCCCTTGACAACTTCCAGCAAATTCCCTACAAAGAGTTAGTCTTGGAATAAGAAGAAAAGAAAACTTAAAAGAAATAAATCACTTAATATCGTTTCCCGACAATAGCGCAAAAATTTGGTGGGTGTTAATCCAATCAAAAATAAAAATTCATATTTTACTAAAGATGAGTTTAAGGTGAGTAGGGTCGTATTAATAGGGAATGTTGAATTTATCTCTTTTAAGAAAAATAAAAATATTGGGGGTTTGAGAGATTATTTAAATATAACAAAAATAAATAAATCAACTAAAATAAAACAATTAAATAATATCAATTAAAAGAGAGAATGTCAATGAGAGCAAAATCTAGCCAAATGAGTTATTTCCATCTTGATGTATTTGATTGATCATCGATGCAAAAATTACTTAATATTATATGAATAAATTTGTTATAGTCATTAAATATTACGAAATGACCAATCTCTCCTTATTTTTTTGGTAATCAAGATACTATAGTTAATTACTTCTCTAATCGAAAGATAACCCAAAAGACACTCATTGGATTTGGTGTTCTGATAGCATTACGATTTATAAAAACCCAATTATAACCAGTAAATTTCAACATAAATTTATTTAAATTAGATTATCTAATCTCTTAAGATAAATCTTACCGCTTACGAAGCCATAAAACTATGCTAATCACCAATCTATTAAAAATACACAAATTTTGTTATTTTTAAATGGTTGTAGACTATATTGTAAGGTTATTAAATATAGCGCTCTATTTAATAAATTCAAAACAATCATAAATATTATGCATAAAGATTAAAAAAATACCCATAAATATTAAGCAAATAAGATTATTTAGATCTCAAATCATTATTTATCAAGATTTCAATAATCGTTTGACTAGAAAAATAAATTAAAAATAAAATATAAAAGAAAACTCATAATGATTTTATTGCTTCCAAGAATGAAGAATAACAAGGAAAAAGTGACTTTCTACGGCTGCAGCCCTTTTGCCTTTATTATGTGACTTCCTAAGTCCAAGAATAAAGAAAATATATTTCTTCTTAAGACAGCTGGCTGCTACCTCTTTGGGGATTGCACACTCCTCCAAAAGTGGTTAAACAATATGTAACACTCATATATATATATAGGAGTGTAACCCTAAACAAGATGGAATTTTTCCTATTTGTAAAAAGTAAATATTTCTAATTCTAAATAACTACTAAATAAATTAAAAGAGAGTAAAAAATAAACTTCCTAAAAATAAAATTCTAAAAGATTTACATATTCAAAAATTCATTTTCCTAAATATTAGGAATTGAATAAAAATTTTTAAAATTTTCAATATTTCAAATTCCATCCAAATTTTCTTTTGAATGTGAAATTGAGAGATAAAATTTTATTGCAGTAAATCTTCAAAATCTTGCATTGTCACTTGTAATCAACGTGTACACGTGCTAATGAAAAAGTATTGTGGTCCAATTTTCTACCTTTGTATAATTACTCAAATTTTGTTTATTTTTCTTCACTTTCCTTAATAAACCTCCTTTATTAATCTTACCATATAAAATATCACAAAATATAGATATTAGTATAATATTCATTCAAAAATAATAAAAAATCAATTGTAAATATTACACTCATTTAAAGCTTATCAAATTTCAAAGTTCAACCCATAGCTATTCTTGATCGCCAAATCAAAAGGTTGTAGAACAGACAAATTCCAATTGTTAAGATCCAATGGAAAAACGATCAGGTTGAAGAAAAGACTCGGGAACTTGAAAATACAATGAAAAAGCAATATCTCCATTTTTTATGTATAATTTTCTTTTAAATTTAAAAAACGAAATTACTTTTTAGAATGTTAGAAGTTATAAAACCAAAAAAGACAAAAAGAAAATAAGAAAATAAGAAGAAAATTAAAAAAAAAACAAAGAGAAAGAAAATGAGAAAAGTCAAATCCCCTTTCCCCACTCCATTTTTATTTTTATTCTCTCTCTTCCTCCGTACTTTCTTTTTCTTCTTGCCCAAGAACATACACATCTACCCCCTCACTTTCACTCATCCTCTCCCTCTCGGCACTTTCTCTCTTTCTCTCGCCCTCTTTCCCTCTCTCTTCGCTTTCTTCAAGAGCAACCAAGTTCAAGCAAAAACCCCATATATTGAAACTTCTAAAACTTCTAATAAAACCGTGAAGGTTGGGTTAGTGAGAGAAGTAGAGTTTTTAGAGAAAGAAAAATTTAGGATTTAGAGTAGTTCAACAAGGGACAAAATTTGTAAAGTAAATAGGGGTAATATTCATTCTTAAACTTGGATTTGAATTATTCTTGTAGAAAGTTGAGATTTATGTTGAAATTTAGGATTTTGTAAAGAGAGGAAAGTTTAGCGTTTGAAGGTGATGTGATTAAGAGGCAAAATTGGTGGTTCAAATAAAATAATTTTCCTTCCTTCATCTTAAATCTGAGTACATTTTATTTGTATATAAACTTTATATTGAAATTAAAAAAATAAAATTTAGGAACTTAGACTTAAGTTATATATCATGTTAAAAATTTAAGGAAATCTTGAAAGGGGAATAATTTTTCTAAATTAATGATATGGTTTGATAAAAGTAGATGATATATTGGTGAATTTTGAAAAATTAGAGTTTGGATTATAAGGAGAATATTGATTTTCTCTAATACTAATTTGTGATTAAGTAATAAATATGCATGTGTTGTCTTATGTTTAAAACAAATAGAATTTAATAAGAAAAAAATCATTGATTTGGATTTGAATCGGGAGTAATTACCCTTTCAAGAGATGGATGGATACATGATTATGATTTTAAATGAGAAAATATTTTATTTGATTTTAAAAATATTTTTAAAATTGGTTTACAAATTGGTTTATGATTGTGAAGTATATAGACACTTAGTTTGGAATGAAATATGCATTCAAATAATTTATTGAAATAATGTGTCATGTTTATTGATCTACATTGAAATATGTTGACATTGAATTCATAACTTGAAAAATGTTTTAATAATATTGACACATTTTGATATATGTTATGATATTTATGAAATAATGTTTAAATGCATGATCTAATGGCTATAGTCATTTCCCCATGGTGTGGCCCGACGGGGTGATGTGGTTAAGAACATTTGCCTTGGGAGGAAATGGCGTTTGAATGTATGATCTAATGGTTACAACGTGGCGACATGGTTAGGGGCATTTTCCTTGTGAGATAGCCACGCTCGAGTGGTTTCTTCAAAGCCGTTATTATTTCTCGGACTACCTTGATAGCACCTCAAGGGAGACTCGAGCCAATGTAAAGGTTGATGGTATTTGTAAGTGGGAAAAAAGTGAAAACTCTTGACGGTTCCATCCTAAGTCATGGTAAACCATTGTCGGAAACTATAATTTTGGCTATCCCATGATTTTGGAAAAGATATGAATATAATTGAATGCATATGATTTGTTTATTATGATTTATTGAGTCTTAGATGTTTGATGATGAAGGTTGAATTTTTTTGGGACAATGATATGATTTTGAAATATTTGTTTGACACGTCGACAATCATCACTCATTTAATTTTATAACATGTTATTCACTTACCGAGTATTGTTGTATACTCATATTTTTTATTTTAAATTTGCACAAAGAAAATTTAAATCAATGTATTCACGATATAGTACATCGACTTAAGATCGTCTCGATAGACTCATTATGGGTATTAGTTGTATTTGGAAATTTTTTTAAGCTTTTATATGGATCTTTTGAGACATTTTTGTTTAAATTCCTTTGGAAACTTATCTAATTTTCATATTTTAATTTTTTGTTGGAATTGTATAAGTTATCTTGAAGATCTTGCCTTTTTTTCTTGAAATTTATTTGAAAATTATTTTTGGTAGAATTTGATATAGATCCTTTGAGTAGAAACTTATTTTACATTTTATGGATTTGATTTGGATGGTTGGATGGGCTGTATGCATGCATGTTAGCCACAGGGATGGACGAGGTTGGTCATTTGGTTGTATGATCAATGCATGTTGGTGTATTTGGGATTGTTAGATTATTTTGAAAAATAGATAGATATCGATGAATGCTTCCGATAATTTGGTATATAAGTTAGACTCACCTATATTTCAAGATAATGCGACGGGTATTGCGTGCTCAATTCAAGAGTCGGGGCATGACACATTGCCTATATTTTCCTTAGATCAATGTTACTTGTCATTGTCAAGTCTTACATGTTTTTCCTATTTTGTCATTCTTGTATCATGTTTCGTGCATAGTATGTACCTTAGGTAATATACATGTTGCACATGTTTTCCCTCCCCAATTTCCTTGGGATTACTTGTCAACCGGTGGTTTGGTTAACCCAAATTTCAATATTTTATGTATATCGAGAGTCAAGTGAGAACATTTGGATAGCTATAGTGGTCTATGGGATTAAGAATCTCATATCCTCTGCCCTCTTTAATTTTTGACCCATGTTATATTAATTTATGAGTTTGTCTATGTTGGATTTACTCGCACATGCGGAAGCATAAAATAAATAGTTCGAAATTTTTCAGGATAAATACCTCTATAGGGCGGTCTCCAAAATCCACCGTGTCGCGATATCTCTCGAACGGATCGCACGGTCGGATGGTGATTACGCAATCGAACTACCACTGCAATTCCATGACACCTCAAGCCTCATGTCTAGTGTATCGTTTGACGATGGGAGATTTTCCTACGCGAAAATCTTCAACCCTCACGGTGTTTTCTCTCTCTAGAGAGTAGTGCAATCCTAACCATTTTCTCACTTCTTTTCTTCTCATGATTACTGTTCACGCAGGAAGAAAGAAGACACTCATTCACATGGGCATCTTTTGGGCTTAATTGAGGAGTTACCACTTAATCGAGTGGTTAATAGGGTTGTTAATGATGGGAGTTACCCCATTCCTAAATTACCCAAATGCCCCTCAATGGGCATATTCCAATATCTCCCACTTACACATGAGGGCATTTTACATCCGTCAATCACAAGATCACACCCATGCGATCTATCACATCACCCTTCTGGACTTTCATACAGGATTGGGCGTCGTGCGACCGGCGAGTACACCTGCAAGCAAAAATTTCTCGATACACCTGTTAGGATGATCGAGAAGTCACCGTTAGTATAAAAATTACTCGCTATACCCCAGACTCAATGCATTACATCCATCGAGCCACTTTTCTCATCAAAAGTGATCCTCAATCAATTTGTTCGACTATGTATTCACTATTATGTTTGAATTCCAACATGGATTAACATAATAGGTCGACCTGTGAATACACGACAATGATGTAATGTCTATTAGCCTTCCTTTTCCCAAACTCGAATCTATCAATCTCAATTCAGCTGCTTTTCTAGATCTGCCCCTTAGATCTCAATTTATCTTCCGGACCATAGGTAAACAGATTAAAGTAGCAACACTGAACCAAAACTTTTAGAGACAGCAAAAAGTAATAAGGGCATAAGAGATCCCACCCAATGGATCTCAGGTCTCACACAGTGGGAACGGAGATCAAGATCAAACTATCGTCTCAAATAATAGCTCCCACTGTCCCATGATCGTCTCATCACATGTGATATGAAACACGTGCCACAGTGTTATTCCCTCATTTCTCAAAGGGCATATGTCAAATTCTCTAACACTGCACAGGTATGGGATTCAGTCTATATATAAGACTTTACCCAGAGATCTCAGAGAGAGCATCTCAGAGACAATATCACAAATCGTATGTGATATCTGAGATCTCAAATCTGGCTACTTACAGACAACATGGATGTGGGTATTTCCATGTCGGTCATATCGCATATGACCTCATCCTGAACACATATCAGGGCGACTTATGTTCTAGTAGGGTCACTCTCAAAATCTTTTACGACTAGAATTCGTCTCATCTCCGCTCACTCAGAGTCAGAGATGGTCACTCGTGTGAAAGAGTCGACCACACCTGCCTGACACATCTTTTATCACAAAATCACAATATATGATAATAAATAGTGCATGAATTAAATATGTGACCCAATAATGCATGCATGTCATTTATTAAAATAAGTATCTAAAACAGTATATAATGAGAAATGTTAAAGTACGTTAAATCCAATGATTTCTTATCTCACAAAGGAATCTTTTACAATGGGTTTTCTGAAGGGATCAACTATCATGCTATATGTCAAAGTGTACTTAGTTGTCACAATACCCTTCTCGGTAATATCTCTCACAAAGTGGTCTTCGGTATCAATATGTTTGGTTTTACTATAACACTTAGGGTCTCATTTATTGACAGCGTTGGTCTGATTATCACAATAATCATCACTGACCTACCACTATCTGTTACGACCCTAAGTCATTCAGAAATTTCTGAAGCCAACCATTTTCATGAACTGCAATTGAGTATACTATAAACTCAGTCTCTATCGTTAGAGATATACAGGTTCTCTTCTTACTGCTCTAAGAAGATAAAACCTAATGTTAGTTTGTGTTTATTCAGATCACTACTCCCAGTCAGTATTTGAATCCCAACGAAAAATGCAAATTGCCTTATCCGTTACACATGGAGAGGTCGCAGGTCAAATAAGATATTTCAGAATTCTTTTTCACTGCTCTACAATGATCCATTCCGGGATTCTATTAATACCTACTCACCATATCGACAGCAAAATAAACGTCTGGTCATGTATGCCTCATCGTATACATTAAACTGTACTTCGCACGTGTATACCTCATCCCATACACTACAATGTACATTGCACTGGAATAAGGGATTCTGCTCATTTCCCTTATTTCTTGATAAATTTTAGAATACATGTCAAGAATCAGGTTTTTACCTTTAGCGATAGAGTATATATCAAGTCATTATCATTCATCTCAAAATGCTCAAGAATTTACCTGATGTAAAACTCTTGTTAAAGAGTTAACACCATTCTCAAGCGATCCCTATGGATCCAAAATCCGAGAATGAATTAAAATCTCATAACCATGTTACAATAGTTATTGGATACTCTCTGTTGTTCCCGGCTAACAGGATGTCACCTACATATAAGAACATGCTCATAATAAAGCCATCGGGATTTTCAGATACATACAATGATCCTACTCGATCATTACAAAACCATAAGATATCACTTTCTCGTGAAATCTCAAGCGCCGCAGTCTGGATGATGGCTTAAGGTTGTATTTTGATTTCTAAAATCAATAGACTTTATCCACCTGATCTACTAGAACGAACCTAGATGGAAGCTCTATGTAGATCGTCTCTTCTAGACTTCCATTACGAAAGCGGTCTTTACGTTCTTGTGATGTGACTCTAGATCCATGTTCATGACAATCGCTAAAAGATAAACGGATCGAGATAAATTGGACTATGACTCCTCGATAGTCCACCCTTCAGTCTAAGTATAACCCTTGGTTATTAGACGGATTATTTACCTCTTCATCAATCCGTTGACCTTTATCTTGACTTTAAGAATCTACTTGTTCCCAATAGTCCTTCCGCCCTCAGGCAAATCAACTAGGTCCCAGACCCCGTTGATTCTCATCAACTCCTTTTCTTCATTTATGGTCTTCAATAAACGGTCTTTTGCATCTTTTACAGAACCCTTGAGAGTCTTTTGAACCGTTTTAAATTTCTCATCATCCTCTGAGTCGCAACGAGGGTCTCACCCTCAATCGAGAAACAATATTTAAATATGCATTCTCGACGCTCTTATGAGGAGAGAAAAATCTTTACCTTTTGATAGATCGCTCCTACTGAGATCAAGATCCGTAATGGATTCTTGTATCCCGCCACTGGGCTCCCTGAGCCACTAGACTCATCCATCGTATAAAGGGTAAGGTCCAAAGTGATTTCACCTCTCTTAGGGAAATCATTCTCAAGTAATGTGGTATTACAAGACTCAATCTCGATTATAGTGCCGTCCGTGTTGGCCTAGAAACACGTATTTTCTCGCGGGCCTAACTTACCGTGTAAATGCGATAAATCACGGCACAATCTCATAACCTCAAGTAGCTAAGATTAGGCTGCCTCCCTGTCCAAAGTTTAAATGGGGAATTGACTAATAGTCAGTAATCTCGTAATACTTTTCTCGAAACAGAGCTCCATGTGTAGTTTAGATGAATACTTGCGTCCTCAATCGGTTATGAGAGTATCTACTCTCAAATCTAACTGATTCTTAATCTCGCTTATGAACCTCCTGAAGCAGTCTAATGCCTCAGACTTATGCGAGATCAGATAGATGAACCGAAACGCACGTAAGCGTCTATAATTATCTACACAACTCCATTTCTGGCTTTCATGCTTATAAGACCACAAGAAAAAAAGGAAGGCACAATGGTCTAACTGCAATGGAGTCCCAGCTCTCATTGCATTGCCAAATGGTTTTCTCGTCATTTTGTCAACTAGGCAAAACTCACATACGGGTAACTCGAATCTGATTAGCGGGTCTAATAAACCTCTCGCTACTAACCGATTTATCATCTCTTACCCCATATGTCTAAATCTACTATGTCATAGACAATAGTAGAACGACAAGAAACTATTAAAAGGAGCAGTACCCAGTGCATACAATCCATCATGGATTATAATCAGAACAATTCATAGAATTATCGTATTATTAAAAAAAGAATGGTTTTATGCATATCCTAGTCAATCTTAGACAAGGTACTAAATTGAAGATCCGTCGAATACCAACAGTATTAAGAACGTCATGGCAAATGTCGTTCCCTCTGACAATGACAAATGCTCTGTCCTTAATGTAAATCCTCCAAGCTTAAGGATTCACTTGACGGAACTATATTTACGTACTCCTGTCTCGAGTTACATGGTCGGTTACTCCTGATTACAAAAGAGAGAAATCAGCAAGCATTATTGTGAATAAGACAAATCTCAAACCACGTAAAGAAGAAGGATATTAATTTCTGTTCGTCATACTCACGAGCGAAATGACCAAATCTACCTCAAACGTTGCAATTTACATTGGTCTAATCAAATTTCTTCTTCCTGCGTTCTTGTACCTTGTTGTCAGTTTTCTCGGATGATTTTTATTACCTGGATCTCAAGTCTTGTTCACATGCTTATGCTATTGGTTTAGCGCCAGGGAAGTCCTTACTCGACTCTTCTGAATTAGCATGACTCGAATATGGCCTACTCACCTCTAGGTGCTCCTCATCGAGCTCACAATTCGTATTCACGTCAACGAAAGTACGAATACTTTCATCAAGTGTGAGATAGGATCTCGCGGTTTCCCATGAATCAGGTAAAAACTGGATCACATCTAGTACCTAAATTCCATCCGAAATTTGCTCGTCCGTATTTCTTAACTCGGTGATCATACTCGACATTTGCCTTATTGTATGATCAGGCATTTTCTTCTGCATTCTCACATTAGGAGCCGAAGATAGCAACACAATGTTCTTATGGGGCGAGTCGAACTGACATGTCCATAGGATATGACTCGTAGAATGAGATTAAGTCATCGTGCATGCCACTGATAAATTGAATCTTTTCTACCATGCACGATAGATCTCTTTATCTCATATATTCTGAGGCGCGGTGCCTACCCTGGGACCTATCTTCTCGTGCCTCATATTCCCATTAGATTTTGCCTCTCGAGAATAAACTGAATCTACTGATATAAAATCTCGTAAATCACATCATTCAGTTTACTCTCCTTGTAAAATTTTAATACGACAGTTCTCAACTTATTAAGAGAGACATTTGTGACTTGGAGATGTTTATTATCACATTTTTGTACGCCCTACGAATCATCAAGACCAAAATGATTTGAGTACAGACACCAAAGCGAGCGTATGAGTCAACGGACACCATACACCACAACTCAGAATCGCATCTTACCATTTGGACTTTGATTCGACACACAAAAACCAACAAAAAGTCACATTTATGGATATAGGACCCCAAAGAAATTGAAAAATTCAATTTTAAGCGACCTCACGCGCCGCCCGGGGCCCACATGCCGCCGCGCGCCGACGGTGCGTTCCACGCGCTGCAACGTGCCTCCACGCGCTGGCAGTAGCCTGGCGCATGCGCCAAATGCGTGGCGCGCCTCACACGCGCTTGGCGCGGCTCGGCTCACGTGCCGAGCCACGTTGAGCCGGGTCATACCGGGTCGGTCAACGAGTCAGGGTTGACCCGACCGTCCGGTCAATGGGTCGGGGTCCGACCCGATCGGTTCGGTTGTGGGTGTGTCTGGGTCAGGGTCCGATCCGAACCGTTGACTAACCGCTTCAAGCGCCTATGTGGCGCGTGAAGTACACGCGCCTACTGGACACGCCTTAGGGCGTGTCCGTCTCACGCGCCCGCAGGTCAGGGTCTTTCTTCTTCGCCCGACGTGTCCTGTAACGGGTTTTTCGACTCGATTGCCAGAAAACTCGATTTCGACTGTTTTTTCTCGCATTTTTCGACTGGAAAAAATTAATGGATATCCTCCAAACATCCTACACTCGATTTTAGGAGGATTCATGCCCAAAAATGACGAAAACCAACTACCCCAATCGCGGCCATTCGGAAATCCCGGTTTCCGGCATCCAAAACTCACAATAAAAGACATGAAATTGTAGATCTAGATGCAATGAACACACCTATAACATTTTCATGCATCGATCCGCTCTCTAAAATCATATATCTATGGTTTTCATGTCCGTACGATCACAAATTTCGACCGGACGTTTCATGGCCTAAACTTGCTCAGAAAATTAAACAAAAAATAGTTTTGTAATCCCTGGGTCATGGGTATTCCTACGGTGTTCTCGGATTCACGAAACTTATCCGTGATCCAGACCCCAAAATTTTATACCCCAAAAATAATTCCGAAAATCATTTAAATTAAATCTAATCTCACTCTGATACCAATGTTGGATTTAATTGCATATGCGGAAACGTAAAATAAATAGTTCGGAATTTTTAGAGATAAATACCTTTATAGGGTGATCTCCAAAATCTACCGTGTCACAATATCTCTCGAACGAATTGCACGGTCGGATGGTGATTATGCAATCGAACCACCACCATAATTCTACGACGCCTCAAGCCTCATGTCATTACCCAAATGCCCCTCAATGGACATATTCCAATAGTCTAAGTATTGTACACATTCTAACATATCTATGATAACTATAGCATATGACTTCTTGGTTGTGATAAGACGTGTTTGCTTGACTCCTTTGTTGACGGTCATGTTTTTAAACATAAATAACATATAATTTAGATACAAACGATTAGTTTTAACACGATAGAATTTGTAACTTTTATGTTAATACTTAGTACCCATTTGATAGGATTTTTTTTTTAGTTTCTCTTTTCCTTTTAAAAAGAACTCCTATCAAACAGGTTTTTTAAAAACTCTTAAAGAAAAAACTTTTTTTTAATAAAGAAAAACAAAAAAGGACAAAAGCTTCTAAGAGGAGTTTTTGCTTCTTTTAAAAGTACGCCAACTTTTTAGATAATCTGTTTTCTTTTATTCCATTTATATCCTCATTTGAAAGATATGAAATTTCAAATATATTCATTTCATAAATTTATTTACTTTTATGTCATTACTTTCTCTTAAATTTTAACTTTTAACTTTTAATTTTTGATTTTATTTCAAAAGTAATAAAATCAGTTTATTTTAAAAAATAAAAATATCAAACAATTTTTAATTTAATTTCAAAAGTTATTAATTTTTACTTTTTCTTATAACGAGAAAAAAAATCAAGAAAAAGGTTTACCAAACGGACACTTAATCATGATGTTAGTGTCAAGAAAAGGGAATGTAGTCCCTATGTTATGTCAGTGATGTTTGTTTGAAGCGTTACGAGTTTTAGATTTTTAATTAATTGTTTTATGTGATTGGATTTAGCCTATTTATATGAGAGACATTTAGTTAAATTAAATAGTTTTAAAATTTTTAACCTTTTTTTCCTTCTGTATTATCACATACACGGATGACGATTCGGAGACCGTAATCTCTGGTGTTGTTCGTTTTGTAATGAATTATATTCTATCTATACATGTATTTCATCTTCTTTGTCTGATCGTTGAATGTTACCTGTTCAATCCTTTGATTTGTTTCAGCCATTATCTTCGATCATCACCTTCACCATGGCGTTCTCCCCCGTCAGCAACCTACCGTTTGTCCTCTTCGATTTCCAACCAGCAGCCACTATCACCACGTGTTGCCACCGTCGGAGGAGGAGACAAAGCAGCCCATCGCATTCACCATAGTTTTCGAATCCTTCCCCATTTGAGAATTTTGTCACTCCTATTTTTTTTTTTAATATTTCTGTTTTCATTCTTTTTCAAGTGAACAATGAATTTAATTCCCCGTTTGAATATTAATCCTTTTGTTCTTATTTTAAGTTGCTTTTATAATTTTGGGTCTGATTTCAATATTATGTTCTGTTTAATTTTTAGATTATATATATATTTTTATTTATTCTTCTTCACTTTAATTTCATAATAATCATTTCAATTTTAAAAAATAAATTAACAATTCATAATTTTTTTGATCTTATTAATAATTTTGGGGTTAAATGGCATTTTCTTGTAATTTTAGGTTTACTAATTTTTTAGTTTTTATTTATCCTAGTTTACAATTTAGTTTAGCGATTATTTTTTTTTATTGATTTTTTAGTTAGATATGGTTTGTTATTTATTTATTTGTTTATTTTATATTAAGTTTAACTAGGTATAATTTTTAGACTTTTATATTTAATTAGATTCAATTTCTTGATTATTTATTTATTTGAATTTTCATAGACTTAGTTTTAGAATTTAATTCTCAATCCACTCAATAATTTGGTATTTACTTATATAATTAGAAAAGTTTAAAATTAATTAAATAAAATTAACTAGTTCCTGAATCAGTTAAATCATTGTCAAGTTAATGTCATAGCAATTTATTTTTAATTAATTTTTAATCTAAAGATTTAGCCGATCACATCTCCATGACACGGTCAAAATTGTTTGACCAGTGATGGTTTACAAGTGATTTCAAAATAAAGGAGGGTTTGAGGTTGGGGTAGACCATCAGAAAGTTATATATAAAAATTAGAGAGAGGAACGCATCACCAAATGGTGGTCAGGTTGATGCGGTTGCCTCTGTTCCAATCAAGCGAACTCGGGTTCGAATCGCCTACGGAGCAATGAAGAGATTTAAGCGCTTGATAGTGATGGCGGGTCCATCACACGCATCTGAAAATCTCGGATGAGGGCAGCGCTTCCGAGCTCTTTTTGCCAAATGGAGCAATTTTATTCATTTGGGCATATTCTTCGTTACTTCAGTCTTTTACCTTCCGATTGGTGCAACTTGACCGCCCTAATTCTTTATAGATTTAGTTGTGCTATGATATGGTGGGGATATGCTCCATCTACAGCCCTTATTATTTACTGAGAAACCTTTGATTATTTGATACCCATGTTAACCGGAAGGGAGTAAAAAATGCCCTTAATTACATAAGGTGTACCAACATTCTTCGACATCCTCCTTTCAATTTCGTTAATGCCTATCAAATTAATTTCAAGAGGTTGACCAAACTCGGGTGCCACAAAGTATTATTGGGTTTGTCTCTTGTTATTTAATGCAATCCCAAAAATCTTCAATTAGGTAAAGCCATAGGCACAATAAAATATATCAATATGTCAATATTCCATAATATCTTTCTGGAGATGCTTGTCTATATGACGGCAGCGTTGAAGCCAAATAGTTCACATAGTGATTTCACAACTGCAAATTCCTTGCAACATCTTACTGAATGGTCCCCCATCATAAAATCTGCGGGAAGTCAACAGTGAAATTTGAATCCCTTGTCACAATGTTAGTGAAAGGCTTACTGTCAAATAACCCACAAATCAAGTTCAATGATATTTTGGGGTTACACAAATGATCAAATCCAAGTCTACTTTTGACAAAGACAAGACTGCTATGCTGTAGGACCAGCCTTGCCTTCTCATCATACAACTGGCCACCCCAACTCATGTTTCTCTCTCTCTTTCAACTTGCAAGCGTTCTATAAATCATTGCTTTCCCTTCAGTGCTCCATGAGAGTTCCCCAAAAATGGATTTCCAGTTCCATCCACTCCAATGCCAAGACCAACCATCCAAAGCTCCCAAACTAGACAAAATTGGCTTCCCAAAAACCCCAAAAATCCCTCTGAAACAAGCTTAACCGCCAACCAAAATTTCCTGCCAAAATGTGAGATGGGACTAAACAAAGCCGGGAAAAAAAGGCTCACCGGACTCCAGGTTAGGATGCTGGAATCAAGCTTCAATAGCAATAGAAAGCTTGATGCACAACGTAAGCTCCAACTGGCTACTGAACTCAGCCTCCCGCCTAGACAAGTTGCAATTTGGTACCAGAACAGGAGAGCCAGGCACAAGAACCAGACCATCGAGCTCGACTATAAGACCATACAGATAAAATTAGACAGTGCCTTGGTAGAGAAGGAAAGGCTCGAAAGAGAAATTGACCAGCTCAAACAGCAACTCCACAAAGCTCTTGAAATGCTTCTTATTGCATCAAATTACCCACCTGCTTTTCCATTGTCCTCCCACTATGCATCCGATGGTGGCGATGATGGAGGGTCGAGCTTTCCTGGAAGGATGGATGGTAGTTGGGGGAGTCCTCCCATTGAAGAGCTTTAAAAGACTGGTCTGGCTAGTCCTGAACATAAAACATCAGAAAGCATACCCCATACCCTCATCCTCATGATTTCTGGGCTTCATCTGCTGTATACTTCAAGAATGACACAGAGGAGAATGAACATAAAATGATAAATCTATAGGAATCTGTAGTACATTAAGCTTAAAATATCAATATATGCTCTACCTTTATAAGGTCCCCTCTGTTTCCAGAGAATATAACTTCTGACATTTTCCCTTCTGTGTTTGGCAACTGGAACATTTTCTAATCAATGGAAAATATTTTCTAGTTGACAACTGAAGCAAATATTAGGGAAATAACTTTAGAAAAAAATTTCAAATGACATTTTCCTACTCCAAGGTACTCCAGCTTTGTGATAAAATTTACTGACATGTAACTTTTTACCAAGGCAACAGTTTTTCTTACGAGGGTAATTCTTTTACCGAATCAAATGAAACCAAACTTCAGCATCTGTAATCTCTGATAAATCAATAAAGTAGTGAACAAGTAAAAATGCTTCCAAAATGCAAACAATCTATTGTAACATATCATAGAAGCATAACTTTGATCAGAAAAATCCCAAAGTGCTCTGCAGCCCAGTCTTAAATTATCGCAGCAACTAAACGAACACAGAAGCATTACTTGGCAAACGGGAATTCTCCAGATGATACGAGTCATGATCATGAACGCCTATGTACAGATCATACACCTAAAATATTTATTAAAATTTCACCGTCACATAGCATTAGAAAATGCATGCACTTGGTTGGTTTGGTGTCCCCTTTCAAGAATATAATACTGAGGATGGGGTTGATCAATCAAACACTTCCCCTGCACTTGTATATGGACAAGTGAAAGTTACAATCAGTTTGACAAGCTTTACAAAAACCTTCCATCACCTAACACAACTCTAACCAAGTTGAGTAGCAACTTGAGTGATGAAATCCTTGAATTCATTCAGTCATTTTCCTCCAGAAGAAATCACAATTGGAACAGCCGCCCTACATTATAGAACAAGTAGCCTGCAATTTTGGGAAAACCTATAATTTGACCATGCTTTATGGTTTAAGATTCCAAACACAACATAAATGTCCAGGATATTCAGAATTTCATTACAGCTGCTGGACAAAGTAAGAATATTCCAATAATGGTTCAAAAGATGTTGAGGTTATATCTTCTTTGCAACAGAGAAAATTACAAGTAGAAAGACAAGATCTAGAACTCAAGAATTTTGTAAACAAAACTAAATGGAGAAAAGAAAACTAAATCAGTGAATGCTCAGATGCAGCATTTATCTTAACAGAATCTAATGCCGTCCTCATATCAGTACATCATACATTTTCAGCCAAAAATTATCATTGCGACCATGGAAGGATATCAACAACTTTAGTTGAATTCAAGATATAAAACAATAATACCTAATGGCAAGCAAGCATGTTCCTTGCCGCAGGGCGGGGGGAGGTAAGTATATGTGACGGAGAAAAACCATCTTATCAGTAGGTACCAGAAACAGCAGATAAAAACATACAAGATCAATGATCTGGTTTAGAGAGGCAAGACAACAGTCATTAGAAAATCAAAATCCATAGATATGTAAAATTGCCGAGAAGTATATGCAGCTGTCCCTTATAAGATAGCAGGCCTATAAAAGGACCCAATATCATCTGAGATACAAATTAACATTCTTAATGTTACCAATCTTATTGTTAAAGACTTCTCCAACTATGAAAGTTTATCTAATCTCTTATATTACTATATCAACCTCAGGAAAGCACCAATTCATTTGCTCTTTCTGACCTTTAAGTAAGAAAGAAATGGAAATTCTGCTAGATCTGAGGACAGAGGTCAGGGACAAGGAAAAATGACAATATATGATAGCCTTGTGATAGCTAAAAAATCCCAGATAACAAGCTATTGTTACAAAGATGGAGGAGTTACTAATGATGAATTTGTGTCTTTCCATTTATTGATAAGTAGAGGTGTTCCTTAAGCATGACCGCAATTTTTTCCCCAATTATCAATCACACCCTACCACTTCCCAATTATCTCTCCTCAAATGAAGACAATATTATCACCAAACCACCCTTCTTCAATTGGCACCATTATATGTACTTCGGTAACAATTAGCTGTTAGTCTTCTGGTTTTCTATTCTTGACCGTCTGCCCAGGGACAGAGTGGAACTGTCCAATGATATTGCGTGGACAATTTATCAAAATGAAAGTTACAAAATTAGTTTGCTATAACTAAATTTTCTACAAATATTTGGAGAGTTGAAAGACAATAAGAGGCATCTGATTGAAGCCTCACAACAAACCAAATAAGTAAAAAAGTTCTAATATATTAAAGCAATGCACTAAATAATAAAAGAAAGAAAGTAGAAAAAAGAATCAACTCACATAAGTACAAACAAAGAGGCAAAAATACTACTTTCTTTCTTTGTCCTGAAATAGGACCAAGGAAGCCACACAATTGTTGAAATGAAGATAAATTAGGGATCCTATTTGTAAGATTTCAAAGGGATAGATTTTCCGTCTTTGTTCAGTCTTTCCAGCCCATTTAGGGACCCAAATTAGGCCCTAAATGAGCTCCTCCTGTATGCATCTGCTGGGCCCTTTAGGGCCCAGATTTGCCCCTCTCAAAGGGGCCCAAAAAGGGGCCCCATCTGCTCCTTCAAAGAGCCGTTGGATCTGCCCCAACGGCTAGTAAAAAATTAGCCGTTGGGGACAGCCCCAATGGCCAGAAGAGTGCCCTCTCCTCTCTGTTTTCCCTCTTTTTCTCTTTCTTTAACTCTCTTCCCTCTTTCTCTATAAAAAGAGGCTCTAGTTGCTCTTTGAAGGTATGAAAATATGTCTTTAATTCTTGTAGATTTCCTTTGAAAGATCAATAAAACTCTTGAAAATTTTCATTCCTTACTTATTGCTTGCTACTTTAAATCTTCAATAACAATCATCTTACTGAACTGGGTAATGGCCACTCCATGATGGTCTGAATCTTGGTATTATCAACAGCAACTCCTGTGGATGAGAAAACATGACCCAAGTAGACAACTTGTGTCTGGGAAAAGAAATGCAATTGCTGCTTGTGCAGTAAGAGGTAGACAGGGCACATGTGATGGAGATGCTCCACCCAAAAATGACTATAAATCAAAATATGTGCAAAAAACACACGAACAAATTTATGAAGGTACGGTTGAAGTACCTTGTTCATGAGTGCTTGAAAGGTCGACAGAGTGTTGGTCAATCCAAATAGCATGACAAGGATTTCAAAATGCCCATGATGAGTTCGAAAGGCTGTTTCTTTAATACTTTGTGGGTTCATTCGAATATGATAGTAACCTGAACAAAGGCCAAGCTTGGTGAAGTTGTTAACCCCATGCAATTCCTCTAACAACTCATCAATGACTGAAATTGGGAACTTATCGTTGAGAGTTCGTGCATTTAAAGCTTGATAATCCACACAAAAACACCAAGTTCCATTATGTTTTTTCACCAACAAAACTGGAGATGAAAAAGGCGATGTGCTAGGATGAATAATGCCATGTTTCAAAATTGCCTCAAATTGTCTTTTGATTTCACCTTTTGGAGGTGGAGATATTGGTATGATCGAACTACCATAGATCCTATACTAGGTTGCACTACAATCTGGTGATCTTTACTTTGGATAGGTGGCAACCCTTTCAGTTCTTGAAAAACAGCAGATTATTCTGTTAAGAGCCTATTGAGTTCAAGCTCCCTAACTCCAACAGAAAGAAATGATTGCGAGGAGCATGAGCCCCCTTGATTCCTTGCCCAAAATGTCATTTTTAAGTAGTAAAATCCCACATGATGGGGCCTAAATTGCACAACCAATTAACCCCAGAATTGCACCAAACCCACTTAACTGCAAGAGAAAGAAATCAACAACCAAAAAGTTTTAAACCAATTTGTAGAGGTACCTTATGAGAGATTCTTTCACTGCAAAGACGTTCAACATTGGCCACTAACACATGCAACCCTTCCTTCTGTTCTGTTCTGGTATCACATTCAGTCTTTGTGCCAAGCCACCATTAATAAAACTATGAGAGCTTCCAGAATGAATAAGCACCTTTAAAGGGGCACCTCCTAGGACAGCATGCCCTTGCATTGTTTGAGGACTACAAATCCCTGTAACAGGTAAAGAGATTTCTGATTCAGCTGCTTACTCCCCTTGGTCATCTAACTCTTCTTCAATCATCTGCAACCAGAAAAATCTTTTACAAAGATGAGTTAGGTGCATATTGTTCATCGCAGTTGAAGCATGATCCTATAGACCTTTGGTCAGCCATTTCTACTTGACTCAAATGCTTGATAAATTGTGGTGCAGGTGTTGTTGTGACTGGACTTTGACGACGATAAGTTAAAGTAAGTCCAGCCACTGAAACACATTGTTCAAACAATCTTGCCAAACTCATTGCCATGGTAAGATCCAAAGGTTGATGCAGCTCTACCTCTACTTGAATCGCTTCATGCAACCCACCGATGAAGATTTTGGGATGTAAAGAACCTTCTCTGTTCAGCAATAATTCAAACTTTCTTTTATAATTGTCGACTGTGCCTGTTTGGCGTAGATTGGACAACTCCCCCAACTTACTTCCACAAAGAGGTGGCCCAAGGCATAAGTTGCAATAGTGCTTAAATTCTGGCCATAATATAGGAGGGCATCCTTGCCAAGCTTTACAAACCAGAGTTGGGCATCACCCAAGATGCTAATCCAACCTTGTCTTCCTCCAAAGTTCTTTGGTGCTTGAATAAATGCTCACATCTACTGAGCCAACCAAGCAGATCTTCTTTCCCATCATAACATGGGAAATCCATTTTAGAATATCTAGGAACAGCATTTCTTACATTCTGACCCTCATCTTGCATTGGACAGTGTTTTGTGGAGGTTTGCATTTCTCCCTTCCTCCGAAGTCCTTTGATCAACACAAGTTGCTTCCAAATCACGACCAAGGTGATTTGGGCGGCTGGAAAGTTCTTGATGCCGTGCTGTATGGCTGCCCTGTCCTGTCCACGCTCAGGGTGTGCTCGGACTTGATTTTTTGAATAAGATTTCATATGCTTCAAATTGTTGTCAAAAGCTATGTAATTCCCTAATTGAAGATTGATGATACCAGGCTGTTATGAACCCGAGTTTGGGATCGAGTCCAAGGGTGATTGATGGAAAAATCTGTTAACTGGGAACTGCTGGGCTGTGGTTTGTTGGTATTCCTACCTTTATGATGATGCCCTATGGTATAGGGGAATAAGGGCTTGTTAAAGAGAACCCTTCAATCTCTGAGTATTTAAGAAAACTCAATCCTGGAATGATCTTACCTGCCCTTTTCCACAGATGCAAAAAATTGGCAAGAAAATCAATGAAGTTCATCACCTCATCTAAACATCAACAAGAATTTAAAATTGAAATTTAAACTAGACAGCTGTTATCAATTAAAACCTTCAGTCCAGCTTCCTTTTTCCATAGGTAAAACACTTAAAGTTCTTTCAATAATAGGGATCCACTTTAACTGACTGTTCTGGTTCTTAGCTAAGTGAACCACTTTGACTGTGTCTTTCTGATTATTACCTAACTCATTGGAAGTCATAACAATTGGTCTATCAGATTGTCAATTCTTATCCTCCTTACCCAAAATTTGTTAATTAAAATCTTCAGATCATCTTTGTTTGACATGTCAGTATCTGTAAATAAACACTTCAAAAGATAGAGAATGTAGAGGTTCTGCTTTGTAGCATAAGAATGTATGTGTATTTGCAGTTTCAGATCCATGCGCAGTTCACTACTGAGAAAATAGGCACCTAGGCCAAACTGGCAGGTGTCAACCGAGTGCTGAAACAGTGGCCTTGGGGCATGCAGTTTTGCATACCCTTCCAGTAAATACTTTTTTTATACATCGGCAATGTGAAGATTGCTGACCTAGTAATATTTTCTTTCCTTCCCCCTTTTCAAATGGGAAGGGGGGAGTGTGAGGAAAACATTTTTTTAGAAAGCAACAACAGACTGCTATAGAATTGGAAGATGCAGAAAGAAAACTACAAACTCTTTGTAGTTTTGACAAACTAGAGGGCCTTGAATCCGTATAGTAAAACACAAAGGAGACAACACTGGAAGGCAGTAGAATGGGGCTGAAATATTGGCAATTATCCACACAGCTAGGTCTGAGCATACTACAAGCCTTGGACTAAGAAAATGGACAAAGAAACTTGTTATCATACTGCCCAACATATACAACCATGGTCATGTAAAAGATATAAAGGGGAAAAAAATAACGGTAAAAGTTTCTCCTGTTTACGTATCTTATCATTTCCCCACTCTGTGCAACTTCAAGGGCTGTTACTCTCTGATAGTGGCAGACATCACTACTCACCATGGACATATTTTCCTCCTTCTCTACATTATCACTGTCAGACGAATTATATATGTATATATATGCACACATTATATACACACCACACATATAGTACGCACTTCAGGGATCTGAAATCAAAGGATCAACAGTCCCTTTAAATGTAAAGGCTCCAAAGTCAGTTTTTCTACTCCTTAGTGACGCTGGAATTCAAAGATCCCAAAGTTTGAAAAACTTACAACCGGATTTTTCTCCATCCTAGCCATAAAAGGGATAAAAGATCGAACGATATAAAATATCCCAGTAGATGTGAAAGAACCTGAGGCATTTTGTTCTTCTTGTTGCCCAAAAAACTTAAATGTTTTTCTTCTTAGACAGTAGGCTAGCAATGCCAAGAAGTTTACCATGTTTCCTTGTCCCCTACGACCATGACCAAGAAATGTGTGTGTGAATTTTTATAGATATTTTACCTTTAATTTCGTTCTCCAACTTGCGTTTTAATAGGTGTAGTTTTAATGATTTCATGTTGATTGTAGCAAGTTGAGGTCTCTCCTAATTTCTCTGAATACCTATCAAGGACCTGCCCCATCCCACTTTATCAAGTAAGAACAATGAATCTTTCCCTGACTTTTGTTCAGGACAGGAAAGAGCTTTTGCATGCAGTATGGGGTGTGGGGAGTGGTGATGGGGCTTCCCTGTTCCAAATCTGCATGCTAGAATACCATATGAATATCGACTCCATCATATACTATCAACTATATTGCATGAGTTCTGCTAGCAAATGAACTAAGTTTAAACATCTATGTGTGCATCCCTTGCTGAATCTATGGTATTAAATTAATACGGGCCTCGTAACAGAATCAAACTCTTCACCATAGATATTTCTCAAGTAACAAAATAAAAAAAAATGCCATGGTTGGATGCTATCTGATGATGAGTAACACCGTAAAATCAGATTGAGATTGTGTGAAAATTTCCAAATGGCCTTACAATATAAGATTGTTGAATCCCATAACTTGAATCCATTTTCTAATACTATGGTGTCTCTGGTTAATAACGCTGATGAAGTTTTCACAACAATCCTACGCAACAAAACCAGTATCCAAACATAAAGCATCTAGATGATAATACTAATACTAGAATTTCATAAATTCAAATTCAAACAATACACATTTTGCATATAAGGTCTCATCTCAAAATTCAACTTTCTCTTCTTGTCATACAGAGGGAAATTCAGAAAATGTTTCCACCACACAATTTCCATATGAAGTCAATCCCTAAAACAAAAGGGCACATATTCAACTCCTTGTATCATAGCAATTATCTAAAACAACACATGGCATATTCCAAGATAATATCTCTATTAAAACAAACAAAAAAGGCCAATTGCACCTGAACAATGTCACGACTTCTTCCTCATAATAAACACATCGGTCTCCTCATAGGCATAATCCGGATGCAAATCCTCGTGGGAAACCTTAGTAATCTCAAAAACCCTCTCACACATTTCCCAGAACAACGTATGAGCCTCGGGAGACCTTAACTGGTACCCCAAAAGCACAACCCCTTTATCCCCAATCAGCTTCTCCATGGCAGTCACAAGAGAAGGAACAGATTCCTCGATGTAAACAACGTCGGTAGCAATGACAAAGTCGAAAGGAGGGTTTAAGGAATTGATCTGATCGGGATTTGACCAGTAGAGAATTGAGGTTTTAAGGGTTTTGTTTAGGGTTTGCTTGTTGCGCTTGAGATTGTGCTTCAGAGCCGGCATTACTGGCGCGATGTCGGTTAGGGTTATGTTGGTTAGGCCGAGAAGGTAGAGGCCCATGCCAGCGACGCCGCAACCGGTGCCAAGCTCGACGGCGCGTGAGGTGTGGAAGTTGGAAAGGAGGTGAGTGTAAGAGTTAGGGTTAGGGTTGGGGTTTGAGAGCCAACGATCGAGGAATTTGACTAGGACGAGAGAGCAAGGCCAGACGGAAGTGCCAACGTGCATGGAGTTGTTGTCTTGTTGGATTGAGAGCACTTTGTTGCCCACTGGTAGCTCGATTATCGGCGAGTCTGTGAACTTCATCTTCTCTCTCTCTCTCTCTCTCTCTCTCTTTCTCTCCCCTTTCTTCTTCTTCCTCTTCCTTTTCTTCTTCTTCTACTCCTTCCTCGCGAGGAAAGAGGAGAAGCGGCTGCGGAAATGATGACCTGGAAGTTGCCACGTCACCCCTTCCTCCTTCTGCCTGGTCTGGCTGCTTGGATTTCTAACGTGGAAAAAAAAAATCTATGCAAAATTTAAATCGATTCTTGTTATTTAATCGGGAATATTTTCATTATAATCGCTTTGGTTAAACATGTTGTTATGAAAATATTAGGGTTTTTTAATTAAAAAATAACAAGTAAGGATACTATCTCTTAAAAATGGATATTTAATGTCAAATCGGAGAATTGAGTATAATTTTGAGTGCAAAAAAGGATGTAAAGTGCTTGACAAAATGCTTCAATGGATGCGGGATGTGTTAGAACTTGTTGGGGATGAAAAGGGCAGCTTATTGCTACCATTGGGAGTCCCTCTCTCTCTCTCTTGCCGTATGGAGTTTTGCTTAGTGTCCACAATTAGAATTTAATGATTTTTTGTTTTATTTATATGGAAGTTGACTTTTTACGAGTATTTTCATATCTTTATTTAAAAGAATTTCATAATTAGTTATCTTAATACTTGAAAAAAAATAATACGGTAGAGTTAAAATTATTTTATATAATATTCTTAGGATTAAAATAGATAAAAATTTAACAAATTTTACGGAACTTGAGTGGATCAAAATTGAGAGATAAATACCGACCGGATTGATCGAGTATATGGAGTTTTCATAGACCTTGTGCAGCCCTTTTGAATCTTTTACGGAAGGGAGGAGAGAAATCGAAAAAATTAAGAAGAAAATTCCCCTAGTAGAAAACCTAGTCTTTTCGATGTAAATTTGTACGTAAAAAATTTATGATTATTGAAATGATATATATGTTGTCGATGATTATGAATAATGCATGAAAAATTATATCTTTTCACTAGAAATTTGTCGATAAAGATTATTTGAATAAATATAAGAAATTTTGTAGAGTATCCAAATGTAAAATAAAAGATCAATTTTCCTTTTTTTTTAGAGGAAGAAAAAATTACCAAATTATTAAGTATAAATAAAATAGCGGATAATTATAGCATCACGAAAAAAACAGAAGAGTTCAATTTAAATAAAATTTTATTATTTCATTCGATATCTATGTAATACTTTTTTATTATTAATTTTTTTATACTTTTTAATATATATACATAATCTCATCAAGATACAAAGTTGCACAAGATCCATTCTCCTCAGCATTCGATTCATCCCGGTACCAAAGGATTCGAATCAAGAAAGCCTTTATCAAAATAGTTTTTCGATTGAATAGATCAATTATGTTTGTAACAGCCTACGAAAATATCTTTTGACAACTTTTAACATCAATAAAAATAATCTTTCTTTTCTTTTCTTTTTTCATGATTTCTCTAAGTCCAAACCTAAAATCTCTTTGTTCTTTGTGATTTTATTGATGTTTAGAATTCGTGAGAAGATGACTGCATGGATTACCACATAAGTATTTGGTCTATTTGATTCAAAAACTATTTGTTTTTTGGTAATATTACTCAGAGTTAATACGTATTTCATTTAATTATGGTAATATAAAAAATTTATCAATTATGAGTACAATATTAACAAAAATAGTAATATCATTTAGAGGTTTATATATATATATATATAAACACTGAAATTTGGGTCAAATTTAACGTATACGATAAAAAGAGTAGAACTTGAACTATTATCAACCCGAAGAGTCTGGTTATGTTTTATTGATTCTCCGTTAATATAGAGTAACTTGAATTTTGAGTAATTAAGTTATGATTTTTCTAAAAATTGTATTTATTAATTAATAATAAATTTGAAAAGCACAGTGCAAAAAATATGAGACATGATAGTACAAGAAAAATCCCTAGTGGGACAGATAAGTCCTGCATTGAGAGGATAACCACTTGTTTTACCCAGGAGACCCCATTGCCAGCTCCTTAGAGATCGAGACACCAAAGCCTCACGGCCTCAGAAGCAAAAGCCAAAGATCGGGCACCAGTGCTACTGCAGGACACACACAACATGACAATCTTTTTCTTTTTCTTCTTGAAAAAGCATATTGCATCAAAGTGGAGTGGAGAATTTATTTGATGCTTGAACGCTCAAAATTTTGTCCTCAATTTCCACACATTTGTCATGCACAGAGATGGAAATACTGCAGAATTCACCCCCCCCAATTGTACGCTTGGTAGCAAGTTCAAGAAAAAGATTTTTTTTTTTTTTTTTTAAACTAAGGAACTAAAATGCAAAACTCCACCATGACAGGTCCTTATATCGGTATATCAAATGGTTGAACTCAAAAATTAGGATTAAAGACTCTGTTATTTCCATGGAGAACCAAAAAGTAAGTGGCCAATTTACTTCTACCGTGAAGAGGTAAAAGTGAATTATACACAATCTAAAGATTAAACCCATCAAGATAAATTCTTTATCACTTTTTGTGTCTTTAACCTTAATATATATATATATATATATATATATATATATATATATATATATATTCCTTTTTTCATTTTTCATTTGCTTTGATCCTTTTACCTGTAAAAGTGAGAAGAAAAGAATATTCCAACTCTTTGAAAGCAAGCTATGCCACATGCGAAATCTGCTCTGCAGATTATGCATTTGAAAGAGCACCATAACAAATTATTTAATTACCAGGAATCAACTAAAAAAATTAGTCCAAACTAGTTAAAGTTACATAGGATAAACATCCTTAGACAAGAGCTAGCACATTGGGGAATTTTGTTGTTGGGCAACCATTTTTTGCAGAGTAAGGAACTTCCCCTCATCTGTAGGACCACGCCCTGATTTGCTTTAAGGTCTAAACATGCTGCTGCACTGATATAACATCTAATCAAGAGGAAAATGACGAAAGAGCATTGGTCCATCGAAATATGTCTCAGCACTTGATTAATAAAAGGTGCCAAAAAAAAAAATCTGCGATTCAAAGTAATACCCCAAATGGCTTTCTGTAAGGCCATCTAATCAAATGCCACTGTAGAATCATCACAGTTAGTGCAAGACTACTAAAAAAAACCCATGATTGGTATGAACTTAATAAACTAAAATCACATAATAGTTAAGTTGGTGATCATTGTTTAGTAGTTCAAATTATGTGTTGTATACTCATATTGCATGTATGATGATTATTAAACTTGGGATGCTAGAAAATGCAAATGTTAGAGCCAAGAAAAAGGCTGCTAGATCTAAAGCTAGATTGCCCTAGTATTTGAAACAAAAAATTAAGCTTTTACAAATGAAATATTCTTTTAATTCCAAGTTAATTTCGACAAGACAACCAAACCCACAATAGGGTGATGAAACATTCCAATAATGGACATGAAAAGGAGCTCTCTTTGCTTTGCCTCCACCACTTATCCCTCCTTTTTTATCAAAAATAAATAAAAATGCCACGATTTTTAAAAGTTTGCAGCTTTCAAGTGTGTAAGAGAATATGCATGGATCTCCCTTCATCAATATATATCCCCCTTAAATTGTTCTCTGAGTACAAACTTTTTGCCCCCATTAATCACTCAAATGCCACCTTTTTCCCCCTCTGCAAAAAGTTCCAAATACTAAATTCCCTCCCCTCCCCTCAACATCACTTTATTATCAACTTTTGCTATTCTTTTCTTTTTTTTTTTTCCCAAATATTGAGAAAAATAATTGAATTCTATTCCATCCCATGAACTTCACTAACCCATAAGCTTATGATCAAATCCATCCATTGATTGATGATGGGAGGCAAAGAGGCTGAACACCAACACCCAAGAAATCCCTAGTTTGTCCTCCACCACCATTATCTTCACTTACTGAGATCTTTTGCCGCTTCGCCGGGTACATTTGCAATTGATTCAAAGTTGAGAGATCATTCTTGGTACTATTATTGTTCTCAGTCTCACTCCGAAGAGTACTACTTGGTAGAGTGTTTGTTGTGGTTGTTCCATATAAGCCACCAATCTTGTTCCCACCTTGAACTTGACCAGTGTTGGTGCACTTCAAACCAAAGCTTCCTAAAATTGTTGGATCAGTTGAAGTTGCTCCTATTTGTGCAGCCTTTTGCAACAAAGCAGTGGCTGACATGTTCATTGAAGGTGTTTGATGGGCGGTGGTATTGGTGTGTTGAGTGCTATATAATGAAGGAGCACTTATAAGTTGTGATGAAGTGCTTGATAGTTCTTCACCGCTGTTTGATGAGATTTTGCTTCCAAACACCCAGGTCAATTGATAATCTTGAGGAGGTGGATTCGAGCAACATAAAAGTGGATCATTGTATATTGCTCCTGATGAACCAATTTGATGAAGCTCGTGGAGACTAGTAGTACTTCCCATCGAGTCATAGTCTTGAGATGTTTGGCCCATCCACAAGGAAAGTCCACGCCTTGATTGGTCGATCACTTGGTCATTGCTTGAGATTGGCTTGAATGTTGAAGAGAAACGTTGTGACATGTTTGGGCCTAGTGGATTTCCCATAAAATGATAGTTGAGATTGCTTGCCATTATGTTGTTTATGCTTGATGCGGCTGTGATTCTTGCAGTTTCTTCGGCTAAGGCATCACAAAATGCCCGGTGTGTGATGAAGCTATCTCTTCTGCTTACATTGAAATCAATCCAAAAAAGAAAAAGGAAAAAGTTTACTGAACATAGTGCAAGATTAATTGAGAGAATCAAATGCGGGAATTTAAGAGAAACAAACTAGAGAGGACTTTTGGCGTGATCAAGTGGCATAATATTGAAACCATATAAAACATATTGAAATTATATTTATAAGCTAAGGAAAATAAGACTATAACATGATCATAATAAATGTCCACAACCCGTACTTTTATCTCCCTGAAAGACAGATAGATAGGAAGACAAAAAGCAAAGATGCAATTTTGTGGTGTTTGTGTATGTGAGAGAGAGAGAGGCCCTAGCCTATCTATAGCAAGCAGAAGACAAAAACATTACAGCCTCAAAAATCCTTTTTCAGGTTTCATTCCACCGGCCCTTCTTTGCTCTTAACATTTTTTTCCCCATTATTTCATCACTACTGCTAAACCTCTTGGAACCAAATACATGCATCCACTAAAACAGCATAAAACAAAAACCGCTAAAACAACAAAAGTAAACTAGGGTTTGTTTTTTTTACCTTGAAAACAAAGTCCCACAATCACACTTATATTCCCTAGTTCCACATGTCTTGGAATGTGCCTTCCAATCTGATTGCACTGCGTAACGCTTTGAGCACTTCTCACACTTCCACTTCTTCTCACCATGCTTCCTGCAAAAGTGCTTTTTGATACCAGTTAGGTCTCCAAGAGCCCTTGAAGGATGATTATGCACACAACTCTTCTCGGGGCATACATAGACGCGCTTCTTAGGCTCCTTGCCTGTCCTTTGCTTGAGCTTCCATGGGAGGTTATGTCCTCGCCGATGCAGTTGCAGATTTTGATCTCTTTGAAAGCCTTTGCCGCATATTTCGCATAGGAATCTGTTTGTTGCCATTAGAGTTTTTGGTGATAGAGCTAGGACTTCTGCTTCAGGATCTATGACATGAATAACTCAAAATCAAATCTTGCGTTTTCTAGTTCTTAAATCCGTGTATAAATATAGCAAGTCGAGAGAGAGAGAGAGAGAGAGAGAGAGAGAGAGAGAGAGAGAGAGAGAGAGTGTGTGTTTGTTACCTGGGGTTCCTGGAAGATTTCTTTTCTTTTTGATAGGTGGAGGGTTTGATACAGAATTTGGATTTGGGATGAAACTATTTGAGATTGTTTCTTCTGTCATCTTCTCTAACATGTTTTCTCACAACCTCTCTCTCTCTTTCTCTCTCTCTCTCTCTCTCCTCCCCTCTCTCCCTCCCGTTCTCTATCTCTTCACAGTTTGTTGTAAGATTTACAAAAGGAAACGCAAAAGAGAAATTATATGCTAGTTGAATTTGGCTAGCTAAGGGAGTGGGCCACTATCTCATTAAGAGATGGTATTGGGTAGAAAACCAACAAAATGAAATATGCTATGGGCTTTGATTTAGTATGGTAGCAAGTTAAAGAACATGTAGTAGATCTCTCCCTCTTTCTGTCTCTTTCTCTCTTCAAATAATATTAAGAGATAGAATCAAGAGAACTAAGAGATAACCCCACAGACAGGACACTTTGAAATGAAGGCTGAGAAGAGGAAGTTAATAAAATGAAGAGAACTGGATCCCTCCCTCTCTCTCTCTCTCTCTCTCTCTCTCTCTCTCTTCTCAAAATTGCAGTAATTTTAACTGGTGTTGGTCGGAATAGAAAAGTATTAAGTTTGGGAGGCGGTGAAAAGATAAAGTTGGAAAGCAAGGGGAAGGGGGGGGGGGGGGGAGGGGAGGAGAAAAAATTCTCCCAAAGGTGCATGATGACACATATGATGAGGTCCAAGGAAAAGCGTCTCCATGCCTTTCCCATTTGGAATGATTATCCCATAATTGCTGCCCTTTTATTTTTTTCTTACTTTTATTTAATGTACTAAAATACACGTAAATACCCAAGAACTAGAAAACGCTTTGAGAAAATTCAACTTAATTTTTTCATGGGTTTTTGAATACACACGTATTTTTGTACTTCAATCTTCATATTTATTTTTTTTCGTACAAATTATTTTAGGTATGCTCTTGGCTTCATGTATTATATTAATAAATTGACATCTCTAATTACTTGTGTAAGTCAGCAAAATTTTGATGGACATAGTTTTGTTGCATAATTCGGAAGGCAAATTTAGACTAGCATATTATTGGAGGATAAGCATCGTAAAAGAAAAGTTGCAAATGTGATTGTACCTATGACCTCGACTATCAAGAAATAAAATATTTTTCCTTTGCTCTTTTTACGACCATTTTCCTCAAATATATATATATATATCCATTTTAATATTACCTTGTATACTTGAAGTGGGTTAGATTGTGTTTAACATGATAGAATTTGAATAGCACGTTGTTAATCCAATAATTGAATATCGATATTTTTAAACAAAATTTTAAAAATATTTTATGCTCAAAAAGTCTAACTCTATTTAACTCAATTCAAATTAAATTTAGTCGAATTAATTCAACTTAATTACTGGGTACTAATAATTTATAAAAAAAGAATAAATAAGATAGCATTGGATGAACTAATAAATTATTGAAAATGTACATAAATACCTCATATCTCTTCAATATTAACAAAATAAAACGGGATCATCTAAGATCTTCACGCATTATACTTGTTTTTTTTATTTTACAGTCTATCATAAAGATTTTTCATAATTAGTTCATTATGAAAAGTCACCAATTAACAAATTCATTAAGAATAAAGATTTTTTTTTTCTTTTTGGGGGCAGGCATTTAACATGATCGAAAACTTTTTATTTTATTTTATTTTTTTCATTTTTACTATTGTAAAGAATGAAGTATTAAAGCCTATTCCACCCGAAACCGATAGAGAATAATGAGAAACAATGATTTTTACTAACAAATAGCTTCTAATTTCAATCCCCCATTTTCAAATAAAGCAAAAATTTTCAAGTTGACTCTTGGTCAACATTAAAGCCCCGAAGCATTTCCCGAGTGCTTTAAAACTATACTGTATTAGACTGTTAAATCGGTTGGGTTGGATACGAGCAGTATAGAATACAATATATATATAATAGTGAATTTAATATAATATGTGAAAAAAATAGTGTAAATAGAAAAATGGATATTATATCGAGCCGAATTAAATCGAATCGAATTGTTATTCTCTCTAATTTAATCTCTACATTCAGTTTTTCAAAATTTAAATTTTAAAAATAATTATGATTTTTCATATCTCAATCCTTTCCATTAATTAATTCTTATTTTTTCCTTTTACTTTCTAATCTCTTCATTTTCCATTTCAAAATATTGGTTACAACACCATAACAGCATAGCTACGATGATACGTTTTAATGATAAATTTAAAATTTTGCAATGTGCCATCTAGATTTCCTTTCTTTTATTTATGCTATACTTTGTATTTTTATTATTATTTTTAACTTTTATATTTTTTGCTTTTATACTTTATACTGTAATTATGAAAAGATATTATATTTTTTTATAATTATAAAAATTATTTATTATTTATTTTATCATTATAATCATATCGGTAAGTTAAATAGATCAAACAGGTTAAACAATGAACAACTTATCTTATTGATTTAAGATCTAGTATGATAATTAAAATGCTTGTATTTCTACAAATAAATGGTAACAAAGGTTAATAGAATATAAAGATATATTCCTTTAATCTATCAAGGCAAAAACTAAGTACAAACCCCCCCAACCTAGTGATTTCAGATTCAAATTCTCATACAATAAAAAAAAACTCAAGGCAAAAAGTAAATAAGATTAATAAGAGATGTTTAAAATAATTATTAGATATCACTTATGAGCAATAATTATGGAATTTTTCCTATGCTGCTAAGGAAATAATAAACTAAAAATCAAAGATTTTCTTGGTATGGTGATAGTACCATCCAAGGTGAAGGGAGGACAACCCTGAAATTTTGGTAAAAAAATTATATATAGTTTTAAAATAATAGTCTAAAATATTATTTGTCTCGCTAAAATTATTCTGGATTGAAAGTTGTTGTGATTTGAAATAGTTACTTTTTTTTGTACTTGACTAACTGATATTCAAATTCATAATCCGACTTATTTGGCTCGAGTTATGTCGGACTTTCTATATTAGGGAGCTCTCATAAATAATTTTTTCCATTCTCAAAATTTAAATTTACATTTTAGTTAATGGACCTAACATACTTCCTACTGGATCAATTGTCCGTTGATATAGTTACTCATGGTTCTATTGTAGATCTGTAATCTTACCTTGATTGTAAGTCCAAATTTTATTTGTTTGATTTCTTGGTTTTTATGAAATTTTAATGTTCGAAGTTACAATTACATACATAGTATACCTAACCCTCCCCCCCAAAAAGTTAGTTCTTCACACTTTTAATTTTAAGAGGCATATTGTCAACCCTCTCTAAATTATTATTCAAAATGTGTGCTTTACTTCACTCCGTAACATAAAATCTGTGGCTTCTTCCTTGAATTACACTCTCCCTCTTAATCTCAAACGTTGTTTGAGTCCCTGTGCTCCATAATTTTCAAATCGAAAAAAAAAAAAGAATTCAACAAAAAATTATTGTGATTTTTACAATTTGATTAAAAATAATAAGCATATGCAGTAAGAAAGAGCAAGAAATTAGAGTTAGTTGAAAAATGATTAATTAAATAGGATCTAAAGTAAAAAAATATTAATTATAGTATTAAAAATAAAAATGATTTTTATTAAATATCACTTCAAAAAATATTTTCGATCAAAACGGCCTGATTTATCACATCACTATGACATCAGTGTCATGTGAATCTACTTTTAAAATTATTTTTGTTAAAAAAAGGTTTAATCGTCTTACTGAATGAATTGATGAGTCTAATCATTTTAATTAAAAATATTTTTAAAATAGTTTTAAAATGAGAATTATTATAATTTTTAAGATAATAATTAGGGTTTTGTCGATTTAGGGATGAAAAGGAACTGTGAACAATCCACGTGGCCAACTGTCAAGAAAGGTAAAAACCAAAAGAAACGACAAAGGCACAAGAATAAAAGGGAATAATCGTCCTCGAAAAGTATAAACATGTTTTTCTCTCACCTCGCACTCACACCATATGTTTCCCCCTTTTAATTTCTCATTTTTCATATTAAAAGAAATTATTTTATTACATGTACATTCTAGACTTTCATAAAATATTGAAGTATATATTATAAATTGAGAAAGTTAACAATTCAATATTAGAAATTTTTTTTTTTAATTTTAAATAACAATAATTTTAATATTAGTTGATTCTGTTTTTTTATAAACCGTCGGTATTCAATAATTACGTTGGATTTAATTTATAAATTAAAATTTTAAGAGATAAAATTTCTTATATAAGATCTTATTTAAAGGGAATCGGTGTCCAGTGCTAGATCAACTAGACATTGATATATTGGTTGATTTTATAATTTATCTTAGGATAAATCTTTCAATTTTAGAAGATCCAATCTCTGATTTTAGCATTTCCTAGGTTGCGAAATTGTATTGGTTCTATTGATAGAGTAAATTGTGTACTAGCTACGAGAATGATATAAAAATTCTCTTTCATTAAACCAAACATTCTAATACACAAAAAATCAGTATATATGGTATTCTTTGGACTTGATATTCTTTGGATCTGTTTGGAAAATCTCAACTTTGTTTAATTTATTTCTTATTTCACTTGCCTATAGAAAAGTTTATAGTAAAAAATATTAAGATTCGTAAATAAAAAGATAAGTTTTTTTATAAGAAAAAAATTGATTATTATATAAATAATTTCTATTAGAATTTTTACTTAATTTCATTTAAAACTAATATCAACTTTGTGAAGCGAGGTCTTTATTGAGAGGGGGCCGGGTGGAGGGGGGAGGCGGGGGGGGGGGGGGGGGGAGAAGAAATGGAAATACCAAGATTTGGAAGGGGAATGGGGACAGAGAGCCGACAAAGGCAGTGAATTTTTGGATTAGTGTGAGCAGACGTCTACTTGTGAGCTGACTTCTTTTGCTAACCCTAAACCTTAATAATCATAATCTAATCATGTCTTTGCTTTCCCCTCTTTGTTTAACATTTCATTTTTGGAGTTTTGCTGTTGAGCCTTATTGACCCCCTAGAATATTCTCTCCCTTCCCCAACACAACACCTAGAGGCTTCGACTTTCAAGACCCTTATTGGATTCCTCTCTCTCTCTCTCTCTCTCTCTCTCTTTATGATAACATCAATTATGCGACTCAAACCTGGTCTACAATTAACCATGGGATGTGTCTAGATCATAAAAAGCATAGAGACCTTTGAACCAAAGAATGGGGGTGTAGGGAAAAGGAAAATGTTGTCACCAAGGGTATGTTTGTTTCCTTTGTTGTCTTTTACTTGGTTTTGAAAATTGGGTTAGAGGATTAGACTAAAATCCAAACAAAGTCCCCAAAAGTATTCCTAATTTCAAGGCGCATACATGACCCTCAAGTCCAAATTAACATCCCCCAAAGAAAATCTGAGCCAGAATTCATGTGAGATTTCACTGTTCCTTTATTCCATGTTCTCGAGAACAATAAAAGGAATATCTGTCTTATACCATAATTTTATGCATATCTGAGAATTTCACTTATACCAATGGGTATTAGCCCTATTCGTCTTGCTACCCAAATTTATAGTTTATAATTATTTTTCCTCTTTTCTTTCACAAGCTTCAATTAAATCGGATAAATTTTAAATTTGAGAATGAGGCAACTTATATTAAGATTTTGTATCAGAATTATTTTAAGTTTAAAAGTTTAATATAATATATAATCATAGGGATATTCGAATTATCAATTTTATCCTTTTATCGTTTGCATAAAAAATGAATGGTGAGAGACGGCCGGTGTTAGCACCTCTTTCGATATTATTACAACGGTATCATCTACTGAAAAGTATTAAATTTAAATACCAACTTTAAATAAATATGTTATATATCTTAAATTTAATTCTTAAACTTCTTAATTTTTGACCATGAATTTTTGCAATTCCTTGCTAATTATGTAACCATTGCCAAAACCTAAATTGATAGAATTCAAAACACCCGAATTCAAAATTTGTTTCAATTTTACCATGTGGGGGCAAAGCAATTAAGCTTTTCTGGTCAACATCCAAGGACATTTTGGTAAATTGATAGAATTTTCTTGCAGGAATGATTGGGTTTTATCCTGTTGAAATATATAAATATTCCAAAAGGAGAGCAGATTTGGATCTAGGAATCCATTACAGAAGACCACATGCTTTTGCCTATCAAAAGTTGGAGAATATATGCCTTCAGAGAAGGAGCCTTTTTCTATTTAATACTTGAGACATTTGAATATTCTTTTGGATTTTACTTATGCACTTTGAGTTAAAATATTGCCAAAGCCATCTTTTAACAATCCAACATTGCTAATCATATCCCTTTTTACTTTAAATTTGCAATCAAACAACTTTTAAATAGATAGGGTTTGATCTTTTAAACCCTAGATTAGAAGACCTATAATCCCAACCACGTTGCAATAATTTGAAAACCTAGCTAGAGCCATGCATAGCTAAAGATTTTGTAGCCTTGATTATTATTACCTAATTATTAGTGTAATACAAATTAAGAGAGAAATAAGACTAACGAGCTATGGTTTAACTGCCATCGTTTGTTTCCCTTAGAGATCTCGACTTCGATTATATCCTATATATATATGTAAAAGAAATGACGTAAAAAGAAATTGAGGCCAACTATAAGGTCTCTATATTTTCATATTAACAAAATTAATTAAGTGGTCGATTAAATTTAGAAAGAAATTAGCAACAAGAATTGTTAGAACCGTGCTTAAACCCATGCATAATTAGTTAACTATTAATCCTGCTTAATAATTTATGAAGACGGAATTATTTTCTTCTTCCTCTTGTATTTATTTTTTATATTAAAGAAATTTAAATATAATCTCTTATATATCATTAAAGATAAGGAAATTTAAATATAGTTCTGATACCATTAAAAATGGGAAAATAATATAAAAATATCAAATGCTAATAATCCATTATTTTAATAAAATATCACGACAGTTTGAATTTATATAGAAAACTCATTATTACAAATTTAAAACCAAAGAAAATTAAATATTCTCATAAATTAAATTAATTATTAATTTATTCTAATGCATAATATTTTTTTAATAATTGATTTGATTTTGATAAATAATATTTTTTAACAGCATGATGACACATAATTGACAAAGTAGAGTCATCGATAATTTTTTTTTTTAATTTTAAAAATGCTAATGCTTTCAATCAAATTTCGCTTGAAGTAAATTAGTTGGGACCAGATTTTAATATTCTTAGCTAGCCTGAAGACCAAACTATTTGTTTTCCTTTTTAGTTTATAGTTTCGAAGTATATTGTTTGAGAGTTTGGAGCAAGGTGGAAGGGGTGTAGTTAGAAGAGAAGGGAAAGGGGAAGGCATGAAACATTTTTCTCCTCTTGTTTGGGTGTTCAAAAAAAATTAATTTTGGAAACGGTAAACAGATATAATTTTTATTTTTATCTCAATTTCTTTAAATTAAATATAATATTTTTTAGGTCAAATACCTATTTTTTCCATACTGTATACTTTTATGAACCCTACTACTCAAACCCTACTTCCTCAATCCCACTTCAAGCCTCGAAAATTTGGTCAAATTGAAAAGACCAGTTTCTCTCATAAACAAACAACTAGGTCAAGAGTTGATAAAGATTGCGTTGCTTGGAAGATAATGTAAAGAGTTACAACCCGTCAGGCCATTTCTTTTCATGAATATGACTATATAAATAGTAAAAGACTACAAGAAAAAAAGATGCTAATCCAGCTTCATTTCAAGGGCGACATGACAACCGGCCAATGTGCCACACAAATTATTTAGTTTTGGATTTCAAATTTTATGGAGAGGTGTTGGTAACACAACTTCCTCCCTTTTTTATAATACTTAACTGTGAGTATTTAAAAATTCAATTAATTTGATTTGAATAGTTATAAAATCTAATTTAGATATTGACTCTCTCAATACTTATTATTTATTTTTTAAAATTGAATTCGAATTTTTTTATTAAAAAGTTTTAATATTCTATTATTAAATTTATGTAACGCTAATTTGATAATACAACTTTAACGTTGTTGGAATTGCAATTTAACACGCTTTGGAATTCGTGGTTTGTGGGTCTAAGCAAAAGCAAATATCTCAAATCAGAAGACCTAGACGGCAAGCTAGAGGAAAAACAAAGCCCCACTATCAACGAATAGATAATGCCCACCCTCATGCAATGCCATATAGAAAGATCAAAGATTCTCTTTTTGGCTTGTAAAGCAAAGTTAAAAGCTCACACTCTCTCTCTCTCTCTCTCTCTCTCTCTCACAAAAGGTCATCATAGGTATATTATTGTACCTTTTGGAGAAGACCCACAAATTCAAATTCTTTTATTGTGTATGGGTCTTAATCTCATATGTTTGCGTCTTCTTCTGGGGATCCAATAATTATGATCCACTCCTATATATCTTCTATCTAAATAAGTTGGTGTTGGATGCACATACTTTCCTCGGTCACCCGAGAAAGAGAGAGAGAGAGAGTCAAAAAAGAAATATTACCCCGTTTTCAAAGTTTAGTACTATCTTAGACTTTCTTGATGATTGACATATAATTGATTAGTTTAAGGAAACATCGTAAAGGAAATAATCAAGAGTTTCACACAATTAATTCACCTAAGAAATGATATATATGAAAAGAAAAAAAAAATTGCAAGTTTTCTGTTCAAAATTATCTTATTTGACATTATAAAATTATTATTTGTTTTAGATACAATATCTAATCATGTAAAACTTGTCATGAACAATCAGATATATGGCCTCTAAAGCATTCAGAAATTCCAGAAAAAGATGCCCACTGTCCACTTAGTCACTCAATTGAGAAGTGTTGAGGTGCCATAAAAGAAAGTGGAGATTGTTTTGAGAGCTTAGTGCCCAAGGTTTATAGTGATCTTATTCATTATAATAATAATAAAAAAAGGCATTTAACCTATGCATTATAAGGAATACCATCTGATTGATCGAAGATCATTAAAAAAAAGGAAATAACGAGAGTAAAATAGAAGATCTTGTCTGTGGGAGCTCAATTAACCAATTGAATAGATGATATAGTGCTTTATACTATTAGAGGTTGGAACAAAGGAACCACAAAGAAGCTGATTTTACAGCTACCAAAAGAAGCTGAGAGTAAAAAAACGGAAGTGACATGGGAGACCAAGGGAGCGAGGTGACATGGAAAGGAGCTAGAAGTGCGGCACTATCTTAGGAAGAGGAAAACAATCTTCAGAGAAGTAACAAGAAGGTGAAAGCAAAAGATTGGGGGTGGGAGAACACGAAAACCATCATTCAAAGAAATGCTACTAAGGTAAGTAGGAATGACGCAAGTATAGATTACGAGGAGGATTTAGAAGCAGAGTTAGAGCTCATGGCAGAAGAATCGGAGGAAGAAGGAGATCCAAAAGGAAGAATCCCTCTAGTCTTAGTGTTAGATAATGAATTGAAAAGGCCATGGAGACCATGGAAATAGTTTTTAATCATAAAGCTATTGGGAAAAAGAATTGGGTATCAGCTAACGTTGGGCAAGGTTACAAACATGTGGAAGCTGGGCAAGAGTTACTTGACCTGGGGGGAAAACTATTTTTTAGCAAAATTTGCCTCCCGGGAGGATTATTACCGGGTCCTAGGAACCATGGCTAATTCAAGATCATTACCTCACAATTAGGAAGTAGAAGCCATGATTCTCGCCTGCAACAGATAACATCAAATCAACTGCAGTTTGGGTTAGACTACGACAATTGCCAATAGAGTTTTTTAATGAGGAGGTTTTATTTGAGATTGGGAATCCTATAAAGGTCAACATGAACACCGCACATGCCCTTTGAGGTAAATATGCTAAAATCTACATAGAATTGAACCTAGAGAAAGCCTTGGTGTCAAGGGTTCGCATCAGGAGGAAGATTCAAAGGTTTTGAGTACTAGGGGCTCCATACACTACAACGGAAATGGCAAACAGAGACAGGACGAAAACCATAAGAAAAAAGTGATAAAACCGTCGATAAAGTTTTCTCCGATGGATAGAGTTTCAGTTGGGTATAGAGGGGTAGGGATAGATCTATGTCGACACTTGTCATGGCCGTTGGAACATGTTAAATTTCCAAACGGTTAAAAAAGTGTCAGTAAAAATCGATATTATATCATTAGTTGTAAAGGGTGAGCAAAATTTCAATTTTTATCGTCACTTGTAAAGGATTAATAAATATTACTAATTTTATTGTCCGTCATTGTATTAGTAAATATTATTACTTTTATTGTCGCTTACAGAAATATTTGGTTTGTAAATATTACCACATTTATTGTCGTTTATAAAATTGTTGGGTTAGTAAATATTACTACTTTTATTGTCGCTTATAGATTTATTGATTAGTAAATGTTACTATCTTTACTATTGCTTACAGAATAATTGGCTTAGTAAATGTTACTACTTTATTGTCGCTTACAGACTTATTTGATAGTAAATGTTACTATTTTTACTATCGTTTATAAAATTGTTGGATTAATAAATGTTACTACCTTTACTATCGCTTATAAAATTATTGGTTTAGTAAATGTTATTATTTTTATTGTCACTTACAGGCTTATTGGTTAGTAAATGTCATTATCTTTATTGTCGTATACAGAATTATTGGATTAGTAAATTTTATTACATTTATTGTTGGTTATAGAATTATTGGGTTAGTAAATATTACTACATTTATTGTCGAAGTGATAGTAAATAATTTACTATAAAATTGTAACATTTACTATTATATGTGAAAGAAAGTAAATTTATTTGTTTTTCATGATATAAAGATAGTAACCTTTACTTAGGTTAGTCACAATAGTCAAATTAACATGTAATAAGTTGTATGGAATAATAATATTAAATTATAGTAATATAATGTTAATCAAATAATTTTGATTATCATAATTATAATAAATTTATAAATTTATATTATGAAACAATATAATTTATAATTTATAAATGTATATTATAAAATAATATAATTTATAGTTATATTATATTGGGCAAATAACATATTTATGTTTCGCGCACTTGTATTATACTGCCATTCATATTCAAATATTTCAAGCGAAGTCGTGGGAAATGTTGAAAATCTATACGCGCGTTTTTTTCCCTCCTTGACAAATTTATTAGGAGACTTAAATTTTTAATAGGGTTTTTTAAATTTTTACCATATGGTTATAGTTTGGAATGGAATGATTATAGTGAATACTCTGGAATTAGTATTTTATATGTGTTATTTTATTATTACGTGTGTAATTTTTCACATTACATATTTTCATTAGCATTATTTTCCTTTTTTTATATAAATTTCAGTTTTAAAAAATATTTGTTATCATATTTGTTACAATTTACACGAAGAGAAAATAGTAATTTTTACCATTTATTACCACGCGACCCGCTTGTTCAATTGTTACCATTGTTACGATATTCTATTATCTAAAATTTATATAATTATTATCTTACAACTTGTTACATTTACATTGAATCAAAATCACTTGTTACAACTTATTATTATTGTTATCACAATAAAAATTATTATTATCAGAATTAAAGTAATTGTTATAATTTTTACGAAGAGAAAATAGTAATTGTTACCACTTGTTACCATGCGACTCGCTTGTTACCAATTGTTACCATTGTTACGATATTATGTTATACAAAATTTATATAATTATTGTCTTACCACTTGTTATATTGGACCAAAATCACTTGTTACCACTTATTATCATTGTTACTATAATTAAAGTAATTGTTACCGTTTGTTACCATTTGTACGAAGAGAAATTAGTAATTGTTACCACTTGTTACCACCCGACCCGCTTGTTACCAATTGTTAATATTGTTACAATATTTTATTATACAAAATTTGTATCATTATTATCTTACCACTTGTTACATTGGACAAAAATCACTTATTACCATTTATTATCATTGTTACAATAAAAAAATTATTGTTATCAGAATTAAAGTAATTATTACCATTTGTACGAAGAGAAAGTAGTAATTGTTACCATTTATTACCACGCGACTCGCTTATTACCAATTGTTACCATTGTTACGATATTCTATTATACAAAATTTATATAATTATTGTCTTACTACTTGCTATATTGGACCAATATCATTTATAACTATTTATTATCATTGTTACCATAATAAAAATCATTGTTATTGGTATTAAAATAATTGTTACATTTTGTTACCATTTGTACGAAGAGAAAGTAGTAATTGTTATCACTTATTACCATGTGACCCGCTTGTTACCAATTTTTACTATTGTTACGATATTTTATTATACAAAATTTATATAATTATTATCTTACACTTATTATATCATATCAAAATCACTTGTTATCACTTATTCTCATTGTTACCACAATAAAAATCATTGTTATTGGAATTAAAGTAATTCTTACTATTTGTATGAAGAGAAAATAGTAATTCTTACTAGTTGTTACCGCCTTTTCACACTTTTAGTTTTTGAAATTTCAATTATTATATAATTTTTACCCTTTTTATCATTGTTTTTGTTTTACAATTAATAGAAAATTTTTACCTCTATTACTATATAATTACGTCAAGTACTAGTAAATATTACTATTATATTACTGTTAGTCTATTTCTTATTTTATTATATGTCACATAATTTTAATTACATAATTTTATATTTAGATAATTTGATATGATTATATTATTTAAAATAATAATATTAATTATATCATTATGTGGGTTATGCGGGGTTCGCAGCACGGGCAGTGCGCCTGCACGGTACAGTCGTGTGGCCCCCGTGGCATAGCCATGCAGGCATGTGCATGCATGCTCTCTTGCTTGCGCGGTACTGCCGTGCCGGACCGCAGGCATGAGCACGCATCCTCTCTTGCTTGCGCAGTACTGAATAAAATATAGTAATATTTACTATAAAATAGTAACATTTACTATAAAATGTAACATTTACTATTATAATAATTGATGTGAAAAATAGTAAATTTATTTGTCTCTTGTGATGAAATGATAGTAACATTCACTATTAAACTAATTACAATAGTCGAATTAATAGATAATAAGATATACTAACATTTACTATGTAACCATAATAAAATATAGTGACATTTACTATAAAATAATAACATTTATTATTATAATAACAGATGTGAAAGATAGTAAATTTATTTATTTTCTATGATAAAAGGATAATAACATTTACTATTAATCTAATCACAATAGTCAAATTAACAAATAATAACATATAGTAACATTTACTATAAAATAGTAATATTTACTAATATAATAATACATGTGAAACGTAGTAAAATTATTTGTCTCTCATCATAAAGATATTAACATTTATTATTAAGCTAACTACAATATTCAAATTAACAGATAATAAAATACAATAACATTTACTATATAACTACAATAATATTTACTATAAAATAATAACATTTACTATTAAAATAGTAAAATTTACTATAATATAGTAACATTTACAGCAAAATAGTAACACTTACCGCTATTTATCATTTCTTTTTACACTTATCATTTCTTACTATATTCACTCATCATTATAACAATTGAGACACCTTTCAAAATCATGACTACAAAACCTATATTTTGCCATTACAACTTATAGCCGTAAGGATAGGGTTATGTAAATTCAAACGTCCTTATATCCGTAAGTATAGAGTTATACAAATGGTTTGCTATCTTTACCCACGATTTAAATTGTTTTATCGACGACCATTTTAAAACTGTCGAAAAATATATATTACTCCTGACGGTTTCAACTATAACTGTCTGTATTGTTTCAAAAAACCGTCGGTAATACTTACCGAGAGTAAATATCACTGTCGACATAATGCTTTTAGTTTATAGTAATACTATATGTTTTAAATGTGGGAAAGTTAGTTAGCAGGGAGCAATGTAGAGAGCAGAGTTACCTACTAGCATCCACTGAGCTAAATGAGGATCTCCATTATTGTCCCTTTGAGAATGTTTAAGCGGCGGCTATGGTAGAGAGAGATGAGGACTTAGGCCCTGGATGATTGTGCCAAGAAGACAAATTTGCCAAGTCGGGCAATTTTAGGGGACGGAGAGGAAAAGAGATATGTTTCGGAACAAGTTTTTGAACCTAAACAAAGTTAACCACACTTTGGAAGGCGAGGAAATAGAGAAGATAAGACAACAATCATGAGAATGTAAGTAACTGAATTTAGGAAGTATGGTGATATGCTGAAGGTTAAGGACAAACACAAAGAAGGGGTTCATAAAAAGGATTGAGACACTTTAAGGTTCAACAGGTAGAGAGAGAGACCATAATGGGAAAATAAATGGGAAAGGAAAAGAGAAGGATTGTAGAGAGATAAAGATGCTGGACTTGGATTTGGCAAGGAGATGGGCCGAAGAATTAAATAGAGGCTTATTATACAAAGATATGAAGTGTCTTTATGGTGCCCACGAATGAGTTAAGACTTGGACCTATGGCACTCACAAATGAGTTAAGACTTGGACCTATGGAAAGGGAAAGTAGGCGGATGGAGGAAGCTAAAAATATTCATAGGCTAACCATAGAGGAGGGATAGAATAACCTTGCGATATAGATCTGAATGCCCGAGACATAAACATAGAACTAGCACCAAGTTTGAACTTAATGGTAACTCTCCAGCAAGACATAACAAAAAATAATGACTATTCTAAAACAAAGGAAGGAGAAGAAACGGTGAGTATGGCCAAAGAGAGTGGTACAGGAATGCAGGAGTCCATGGAGAATGAAGTCATGGAAGTCGAGTTCTGTTAGTATTTTCTTGCTATTTCGTAGTTGTTGTTGACCCGGTGAACACTTCCATCATTACTTGAAATTGCAGGGGAGTAGGAAATTGCAAATTTTCTAGAGTCTACAAAGAAATGATGAGAAGTCACAAGCCCAAAATAGGGAAAGTGTGGTAAAAAGGGCAAAAGTTCCAGATAAGTTAGGACAACTGTAGGTCGATGGATATGAAAGCTGTTGGAGCCAGGTTCACATGGACTAAGAAATTGGAGGGGAGACTCATCCTGCAAGAGAAGTTAGATAGGTTCCTTTGTAATATTAAAGTTAAGTTGTACTTCCGTGAATTCAAAGTGGTGAATCTTCCTTAGTTATATGGTGATCACTATCCTATAATGTTAAACACTAGTGTGTCCTCCCCTCCCAAAAAGGATAGGAAGCCCTTTAGATATAAAGAGGCCTATCTTGAACATCTGTAGTTCAATGAAGTGTTTGAAAGGGATTGGGTAGGGATAGATGCCCCCCTGCTGAAACAAGTAAAGGAAAGGTGGAAGGGCTGAAAGTTTAGAATAATTTGATTTTTGGTAATAGTTTTAGAAAGAAGAAGGAAATTGAAGCAAGGGTGAAAGGCATCAAATGATTTAGAAACTATGGTAGGTATAATTTTTGGCAGTAATTAGAAAATAGTTTACGAAAAGAGTACCAAAGGACTCTTAATCAAGAAGTGGTGTTTTGGCACTAGAAATCCAAAATAAATTGGTTCAACAAAGGAGATGGGAACACTAGATTCTTCCATTTATCAACTAAGACCAGGAGACAAAATAATAGGATAGCAGCTCTCAAGGTGGAAGAAGATAAATGCCTTGATTAAGAGAGGTTAAAGGAGCATGCAAGGAAGTAGTTTTCAGTCCTCTTCAATTGCAAAACAATGAATTCTAGTGCCAGGTTCAATAAGTGGATCCATAAATTTAGAACTGAGGACCATGATAGGTTGAAAAGAGAAATCGATGGAGTGAAAGTCAAGGAGGCTCTCTTCGCAATAGAAGGCCTGAGATCTCCAGACCCCTTATAGAATACGGCCTGTTTTCCTTTGGATGCAATGGAAAACTGTGAAGGGAACTCTTTGTAAGTTCATTAATAAAGCCCTCAAGGATGAGTTTTTTTTTTTTTGTCTAGATTATGTTAATGTCCTTATGGTTTTGATCCCTAAGCAGTCAAATCCCATTAGCATGGGTAACTTCAGATTTATAAGTCTGTTAAACATTTCTTATAAAGTGCTTTCCAAATGGATTGTCCAAATAATATGACCCCTTCTCTAGAAGATCATTGGCTCTCACCAAAATATCTTTCTCCTTGATAGAGGAACAGTGGATAGCATTGTCATCATGCAAGAAGCAATTCGCTCCATTTGGTCCTCCAAGAGTAGGAGGCGTAGTATGTTGCTGAGAGTAGACTGAAGAAAGCCTATGATATGGTTAGCTAGAGCTATTTAGGGAGGGTTTCGATGGATGTCAACCTTCCTCTCCCCCTTATTAAGCTGATTATGTTCATGATTACTAAAGGAGAGATCTATCCCATATGGAATGGGGAAATGCTTCCAATAATCAAGCCCGGCCAAGGACCGAGACAAGGAGATCCCTTATCTCCTAACCTCTCGTTTAGGAAAATGTGAGGAAAGAAGTTTGGAACCCAGTCAAAATATTAAGGAGATGTGTCTGTTTATATCCCATCTTTTCTTTGCCAATGATTTGAATTTCGTAACGAAGGCTGAGCACCTAAATCTTAGTGCGAACTTGAATTGTCTCAAAGAATTCTAGCCTGAGAGTGGTCTAGAAGTAAACCTAATCAAGTCGAGAATATGGGTTTCTCCTTAAGCTCCCTGTCTCTAAAAAGCTCGTCGGCAACCTCAAGCAAGTTTTCTCTAATTGAGGATTTTTGTAAGTACTTGGGGGCCCTATGATTAATAAAATAGTTGAGAAGAATTTCTATAGCTATCTTGCGGAAAGAGTCCAAAGGAAGCTTAATGTTTGGAAAGTAAAGCTCTTGAGCACTATAGGGAGGAAGACTCTCATTTAATTAGTCACTTCTACCATCCCAATCTATTCCATGCAGTCTATTTGGATTTCTAGGGATGTGTGCAATAAGCTGTACAAAATCAATAGGAACTCCTTGTGAGGATGCTTTGAAGATAGTAAGAAGATTTATTTTGTGAACTGGTCGAGAGTTTGCCTTCCAAAGAAGGAGGGAAGGCCTGGGGATTTGAAGAATGAAATAGAATAACATTGTTTTGTTGACCAAGTTTGGTTAAGGGAGAAGAGAGTGGCAGACTGCACTCATTCTCTGCAACATTTGTTTACTCCTAACATGAAAGTGAGCCAATTCTTGGAAGAGGATAGGAGTTGGAAGGAAGAGGATCTGACCAGCATTCTCCCAAGGGACAAGGTAGTGGAGATAAAGGCTATTATGGTGCTTAAGAGTAGGGATACTAGGGATGCTATTTGCTGGGCTGGGAACAGCAATGGTAAGTTCTCCATGGGGTTGGTGTTGAATTTAACCGACACAGCATGCGCATGCGCAAACGTAGTAAAAAGATCAAAATTTTTGAAAAAATACCTCAATGCGTAGGGTCGTAAAAAATCCAACTGAGTCACGAAATCTCTTGAACAAATTGCATGGTCGGAATGGTGATCACGTGATAAAACCACCATCATAGTACCACGACGCCTCAAGTCTCAAGTCCGGTGATCTCCAATGACTGGAGAAATTTTCTTACACGAAAATTTCTCATCCATCAGTGTATCTCTCTCTAGAGATTTGTGCAAGCCCCTAGCATCCTCTCTCATGGCTACAGTTCACTCAAAATTGGAGGGCAAGAGCCCTTTCACATAGGGTATACACTAGGGTTAATTAGTGTTACATTTTGAGGGGTTAATAGGGTAGTTAATGTGATAGTTATGGGGATAATGAGAGTTATCCCATTACCCCTATTTATGAAAAATGCCCTTACGTGGGTATTTATCAATATCTCTCACTTGCACATGAGGGCATTTTAAATCCGTCATGCGATCACAGCTCATGCGATCTTATACATACCCTGCTGGATTTTTATACAGGATTGTATATCGTGCGATCGGCGAGTACACCTGTAACCAAAGACTTCTCGATACACCTTTTAGAATGATCAAGAAGTCACTGTTAGTATAAAAAAGAACTCGTTGTGCCCAACGTCCAACGCAATTATATCCATTGAGCCACATTTCTTATCGAAAGTGATACCCAATCATTTACATGTATTTACTATTATATTTGAATTCCAATATAGATTAACATAATAGGTCGACCTGTGAATACAACACAATAATATAGTATCGATTGGTTTTCCTTTTTCCAAACTTAAATTTATAGTTTCAATTCAGCTGTTTTCTTAGATCTATCCCTTAGATCTCAATTTATCTTTTGGGTTATAGGTAAACAGATTAAAGTAACAACACTAAACCAAAACTTCTAGAAACAGCCGAAAGTAATAAGGGTACAAGAGATCTTACCAATTGATCTCGAGTCTCATATAGTGGAAATGAGGATCACGATCACACTATCGTTTCAAGTCATAGCTCCCACTATCCCATGGTCATCTTATCACACGTAATATGAAACACATACCACAGTGTTATTCCCTAATCTCTCAAACGACATATATCAGATTTCTCTAACACTGTGCAAATATGAGATTTAATCTACACATAAAACTTTACCCAGGGATCTCAAAAAGAGTATCTCAGAGACAATATCACTAGTCACAGGTGATATCTGAGATTTCAGATTTGGCTACTTACAAGTAACATTAATGTAGGTATTTTCATGTCGGTCATATCGCAGATGACCTCATCCTGAACACATATCAGGGTGACTTATATTCTAACATGGTCACTCTCAAAGCCTCTTATAACTAGAAACCGTCTCATCCCCGCTCACTCAGAGCCGGAGGTGATCACTCGTGTGAGAGAGCCGACCTCGCCTGCCTGAGACATCTTTTATCACATTATAAAATATATGACAAAAAGTGAGAGCAAGAAATAAACTTGTCACCTAATAATACAAGCATGTCATATATTTCAATAAAAAAATATTAAATAATGAGAAATGTTAAAATACACTAAACCTAATGATTTCTTGTCTCATAAAGTATTCTTTCACAATGGCTTTTGTGAAGGGATCAATCACGTTGCTGTGTACAAAAATGTACTTAATCATCATTATACTCTTTTTAGTAATGTCTATCACAAAGTAATATCTGGTATCTATGTGTTTGGTCTTAATAAAATATTTAGAATCTTGATTATTGGCAATAGCGTTCTGATTATCACAATAATTATCACTGATCTCCTACTATCTGCCACAACCCATAAGTTATCTAGAAATTTCTGAAGTTAAACACTCTCCTGAACTACAACTGAACATATCACAAACTCGGTCTCTATCATAGATAGAGCTATACAAGTTTGTTTTTTACTGTTCTAAGAAGATAAAACCTGATGTCAGTTTATATTCATCCAGATCGCTGCTCCCAATTGGGGTCTGAATACCCAATGGAACGCAAATGACTTCTCCATAACATAAGAAGAGGTCTGCAGTTCTCTTAAAATATTTCAGAATCTTTTTCACAACTCTACAGTGATCCCTTCCAGGATTCTATTAATACCTACTCACCAGAATGACTGCAACACAAATATCTGGTCGTATACGCCTCATCGCATATACTAGAATGCCCATTGCATGTGTATGCCTCGTCGCATACACTAGAATGCACACTACACTGGTATAAGGGATTCTACTCATCTCTTTTATTTTTTCCTGAGTTTTAGAACATATGTCAAGAATCAGGTTTTCACTTTTAGCGATAAAGTATCTATTAGCTTATCATCACTCATCTCGAAATGTTCAAGAATCTACCTGATACAGAACTCTTGTTAAAGAGTCAATACTCTTCTCAAGTGATCCTCTGGATCTATATTCCAAGAATGAACTAAATCTCATCTATGAACAATAATCATGTTTCAATGGTCATTATATATTTTCTATTGTTTTCAGCTAACAGAATGTCACCCATATATAAGAACATGATCATTAAAGAGTCATTGGCACCCATTAGATAGATACAATGATCCTCCTTGATCATTATAATATTATAAGATATCACATCCTCATAAAATTTGAGGTACCACCGTCTGGATGAGTGTTAGGTCGTATGCTGATTTCTAAAGTCAACAGACCTTATCCACCTGATCTAGTAGAACGAATCCAGAGGGTTGCTCCATGTAGGTCTCCTCATCCAAAATTCTATTACAGAAAGCAGTCTTTACGTCCATCTAGTGTAACTCCAAATCCATGTTCGTAACAATCGTTAAAAAATAAACGGATCAAGATAAATTGGACTACAACTTTCTGGTAGTCCAAACCCCTTGATCTAAGTGTAACCCTTGGTTACTAGATGAGTTTTATACCTCTCCATCGATCTACTGCCCTTTCTCTTGATTTTGAGAATCTACTCGTTCCTAATAGTCCTTTTACTCTGGCAAATCAGCTAGATGTCAGATCCCGTTGATTCTCATCGACTCATTCTCTTCATCTATGGCCTTCAACAAATGGTTGTTCATAGAACCTTTGAGAGTCTCTTGAACTGTTTTAGATTTTCATCATCCTCTAGAGTCATAATGAAGGGTTCACCCTCAATTGGGAAACAACGTTTATGTACGTATCCCCGATACTCTTATGAGGAGAGAAAAAACACTTCACCTTTAAATGGATCACTTTTACTGTGACCAAGATCTGTAATAGATTCTTATATCTCGCCGCTGAGCTCTCCGAGCTACTAGGCTCATCTATCTCATAGAAGATAAGATCCATATTGATTTCACCTCTCTTAGAGAAATCATTTTTAAGGAATGTGGTATTACGAGACTCAATCTCGATAACAGTGCTGTCTGCATATTCATCAAAGAACACATATTTTCTCGTAGGCCAAACTCGCCGTGTGAATATGAGAAATCGCGGTACAACCTCATAACCTCAAGTGGCTAAGGTCATTTTACCTCTCTGTCCAAAGCTCATATGGGGTACTGACTGTGGACTTTAATGAGACATAGTTAAGAACGTAGGCTGCAGTTAATAAAATATCTCCCCAATGGGAGACAGACATATTGATCTGCGCTATCATAGATCTTATCATTTTTAACAAAATTCTATTCCTTATTTCGGCTACTCCGTTTTATTGAAAAGTAATAGAAATAGTCAGTAATTTCGTAATACTTTTATTGAAACAGAGTTTCCTGTATAATTTAAACGAATACTCATACCCCCGATCTATTCTGAGAGTCTCCACTCTCAAGTCTAATTGATTCTCAATTTCGTTAATGAACCTCTTGAAGTATTCTAATGCTTCAGACTTTTGCGATATCAAATAGACGAGCTGAAACGCGTATATGCGTCTATGAACATCATAATGTATATAGTTCCATTTCAGACTCTCATGCTCATAAGGCTACAAATATCTGAGTGGTCCAACTGTAATAGAGTCCTAACTCTCATTGCGTTGTCAAATAGTTTTCTTGTAGTTTTGTTGATTAGACAAAACTTATATACGGGTAATTTGAATTTGGTTAGCGGGTCTTACAAACCACTCGCTGCTAACCGACTCATCATCTCTTGTCCTATGTGTCCAAGTCTACTATGTCACCCATTTATATTATCATCTATATAATCAGATGTAAAGATAATAGAAGAATGACAAGCAAACCATTAGAAGCAATAGTACTCGGTGCATTCCGTCCATCATAGATCAAAACCAAAACAAATCAAAAAGGTTGTCGCATTTAATAAAAAGGATGATTTCTTACATATCCTACATAATCTTAGACAATGTACTAAATTCAAGTTCCGTCGAATGCTCGAAGCATAAAGAACGTCATAGCAAGTGTCGATTCCTCTGATGACGACAAATGCTCTCTCCTCCATGTAAATCCCTATAATTTGAGGATTTACTTGGCGGAACTCTATTTACGTGCTCTTGTCTCGAGTTACGTGGTTGGTGACTCCTGAGTTTACAATCCACTAAGTATAGAAATCAGCGAGATCAAAATAAATGAGACAAAACTCAAATCACATAAACAAGAAGGATATTCTTTTCACTCATCACATTCATGAGCGAAATGACCAAATTTACCTTAGATATTCGCATTGGTTTTATCAAACTCTTTCTTGTGCTTTTGTACTTTGTTGTCAATTTTTTCGGATAGTTTATTATTGCCTAGACCTCGAATCTACTTCACATGCTTATGCTGTTGGCTTGATGCCATGAGAGTCCTTACTCGACTCCTTTGCATAAGCATGATCCGAGTGCGGCCTACTCGCCTCTGAGTGCTCCTCCTTGAGCTCATAATGTTTACTCACATCAGCGAAAGTACAAAAACTCTCGTCACACATGAGATTGGTTTTCATGGTTTCCCATAAATCGGATAAAAAATGGATCACACCCAGTACTTAAATACCATCCGAAATAGGCTCGCCCGTACTTTTTAACCTGGTAATCATACTCGACATTTGTATCAAATGTTGTATTATTGTATAATTAGCCATTTTCTTTTGAATCCTCACATTAGGAGTTGAAGAGAACAACACAATGCTCTCTTAGGGCAAGTCTAACCAACATTACCATAGGACAATGCATGTAGAACGGGATTAAGTCATTGTGCATGCTGCTGATGAGGATTGTCCTAATTTGGCTATCTTTTTTTTTCCACACATGAAAGACCTCCTTATCCCGTCTATCCTGAGGTGCGGTACCCTCCCTTAGGCCCACCATCTCGTGCTTCAGCATCTCAAACAAATTTTGTTCATCGAGAATAAACTGAATCTACATGTATGAAATCTCGCAAATCATATCATTCACTTTATTCACCTTACAAAAATCTAATACGACAGTTGTCAATGCAGTAAGAGAGACATTTGTGACTTAATGATACTTATTTTCACATTTTGTATATCCTACGAATCAACAAGTCCAAAATAATTCAAATATAAACCCCAAAGCGAGCGTATGAGTCAATAGACACCATACACCATAACCCGGAATCACAATTTACCATTCAAACTTGGATTCGGTACACAAAAACCTACAAAAAGTCAAAAATATGGAGGTGGGACCCTTAGAAAATTGAAGAAATCCAACTTCAGACGACCTGACAACACGCGCCGCCATATGCTGGCGACGCGTCTCTACACCCTACCACATGCCTCCATGAGCGGGCAATAGTCTGGAGGACGTGCCAAACACGCAGAGTGCGTGTCACACGCTCCCACGCGTGTGCTTGTGTCCTTCCCATGCGCCAAATGAGATGCAGGGCTTGGACACACCCACACGCACCAAGCCCACTATTGGTGCATGTTCCACGTGCTCACACATCCCGAGTCACTTCCTGGGTCGGTACAAGGGTCAAAGCCTGAACCCGGATCCAGTCCAACCCAGATCACTCTGACACCGTTTACTCGCCTCGGTATGTATGAATGTCATGCGCCAGCTTAAAGCTCAAACGCCTGGCGCATGCATCTCACTTGCCTTGTCCCTTGAGGCCTATACATGCCTTCTCGCACGTGCACTTCATATGCTCGCGGGTGCGGGTTTTGGTCGGGTCTTCTTCGCCCGACAGGTCCTGCAGTGCGTCCCTTTGACCCAGATTCAAGAAAACTCATTTTTCAGCCTTTTTTTACGCGATTTTTGACTAAAAATTATTATTGGGTATTCTCCAAACATTGTTGACTCGATTTTAAGAGAATTTAAGCCCTAAAAATGGTGGATTTAACCAACCCCAGTTGCGGCCCTTCTCGGCCATGCCGGAAATCCAGTTTCTGGTGACGACAACACACAAATTATATGTCAAAATGTAGATCAGGATGCAAGAAACACATTTATGCCATTTTCTTAGATCAACTAGTCCTCTGATTCGATAGATCTAAGGTTTTAAGTTTCAATCACCATTAGGGTTTGAAATTTTGGATTAAAATTTCATGGCCAAAACATACTCCAAAAATTATAAAAAAAATATTTGTAATCTACACATCATGGGTAATATCATAGTATAATCTAATTCACGAAACTTATCCATGATCCGAGTCTCAAATTTTTTAGCTCTATATTTTTATACTAAAAAATTTTGAAAAAAATTTTAATTAAATCAAACTATACTCTGATACCAATGCTAGATTTAATCGACATAGCATGCGCATGCAGAAACGTAGTAAATAAATCAGAATTTTCGGGATAAATATCTCAACATGTAGGGTCGCCAAAAATCTAACTGGGTCGCGAAATTTCTCGAACAGATTGCACGGTCGGGATGGTGATCACATGATCAAACCACAATTGCAGTACCACAACACCTCAAGCCTCAAGTCTGTGATCTCCAATGACCGGAGAAATTTTCCTACATGAAAATTTCTCATACCTTAGTGTATCTCTCTCTAGAGATTTGTGCAACCCTCTAGCATCCTCTCTCGCGGTTACTGTTCACTCAAAATTAGAGAGCAAGAGCCCATTCATGTAGGGTATACACTAGGGGTTAATTAGTGTCACATTATGGAGGGTTAATAGGGTAGTTAATGGGATAGTTAATGGGATAATGGGAGTTATCCCATTATCCCTATTTATGGAAAATGCCCTTATAAGGACATTTACTAATATCTCCCACTTACATATGAGAGTATATGGGGTAGTTAATGGGACTTATGGTGATATTGGGAATTAACCTATTATCTCCAATCCCAATTTATGGAAAATGCCCCTACGTAAGCGTTTACCAACAGTTGGCCTATAGCTTACTAACAAAGGAAGTTGGATAGAGGTAGTTGGTGCAAAAGGAGAATAGTTGGAAGTGGATTTGGAAGGCCACTTGTCTAGAGAGAATTAAAGTTTTCTTGTGGCTTGCCAGATGAGGAAAATTCTTACCAACATGGAGAAGAGGAAAAGGCAGCTTTGTAAGGATGCCAAGTGCTTTCTTTGTAAAGAGAAGTAGGAGACAATGATGCATGTTCTTAGAGATTGCATTAGAGATAGATATGCCTTGCCACTGGTATGCCCCATGCTGGATAAAGAGGTGGCCTTTTGGAGGAATCCTCTCCATAACTAGTTGGAGAAGGGGACTAGGATTGATAGGGCTTGCCCATACTACATGAACAATCTGTTTGTCTCAACTATCTAGACAATTTAGAGGAATAGGCGCAAGATAATTATTCAGAATATGCCATGAGTCCTCAAGAAGTGATGAAGAATACTTTAAATTTGGCTCATGGTTTGGAGCTTGCATGGCAAATAAGGCTGGGGAGAGGATGAGAATTGAAAGAAGGATAAAATGGGAGTATCCACAGGATGGTTGGATGAAATTGAACATAGATGGGGTAATGAGCCATTTGTCCGATTGTGCTAGTGTTGGAAAATTCTTAGAAATTACGTTGGGGATTGGGTTGTTGGTTGTATTTCCAACATAAGGAAAGGTCATGTTCTTATGACTAAGGTTTGGTGTCTTAGAAAGAGACTCTAGTTGGCTAAAAGGAGGGGGAATTAGCAGTTTAGAAGTAGAAATTGATTCCAGCACTTTGCTTAAGCTATTGCATGAGGAGCATAAAGAAGATCACCCTATGAGTTTTGTTATTCAAGAATGTAAGGAGCTTATGAGTTCCATAAATGTTAGACAAGTTCTAACACTGATTTCCGATAACTATATATCATGTACCACTTCTCATGGTTCTATATATATATAACATCCTTTTGAAACATTTAAAATGAAATTTTAATTTTCTATTTATTTATTTTGAGATTTCGTCTCGAAATCGTTAAAACCGAAAATTTTATCGGTAAAACGAAAACCTTCTCGGCTAGCGCTGGCAAAGCCTAAAAAAAATAAAAAATGGCTAATAAAAGGTCTACACACTTAAATAAAGATATTTAAATGAAATTTCACATTTTTAAGAAATTTCGCACAAAATTTCATAGAGACCAAAAAATGCAAATTGTTAAAAGTTAGGGTCTAAATGAATTAAGGAAAGTTGAGATACTAAGTTACAAACTACTCAAGAATGGACAATTGGAGCCAAATGATTAGTCAAGAAGGCAATAAAGTTGGTTAGTGACCACATAGGATAGTTCTGTATTCAAGAAATTTCATTGGATGGAAGCTTATGCATGAAAGCTAATTGGATTAATTTGTGCTTCTCGCTTTTGACATGGCCAGCCAACAAGACATGTAATGGAGTGCATGGAGCTTACTTGAGTCAACAATTGCATGGTTTGAGTGCTCGGACAAGTGAATGGTTGAGATAATGCATGAGATGATCCAATAGTTAAAGATATTTTGCTAGGTTTATAAAGGAACTTGTTTTGAGAAATTTGGTTCACTTTTTCTTCATTCCTCCTCCCTTGGACGAAAATATGAAGACTCCCTCTCTAAAATTGAGTTCAACCATGAAACCAAAGAGGTAAGAGCATTGTTGGAAAATTTAATTTCAAGATTGAGGTATAAAAGTATTGTATTCATGTGTTGTAATTTGATTTTAGTATTTAGGTGAGAAAAAAAAATTTCAAGAATTCAAAGGGAGCATTGGCATATATTGTTAGCAAGAGAGATTACAAGAAAGGTAACATGTTTTAACTCGTGCAATGATTAAATCATTTGTTGAGTAGTTACATAAATATCCATACTAGTATGCTAGATATTAAATTCCAGATTTGAATTTTGTGTAGTCTTGCTATGATATCTCATTCTATAGAAATAAAAAATCGAAACCATTCATTTATGTGTAAACTAGACTCCCTAAACTTTAAAATGGTATATTATATGAAACATTTCAAGAAAGAATCGATTTTTAGTGATTTTTGGGAGTTTAGCATGATTCAACCATTCTGTTTTCATACTCTGTGTACGACCAGTATATTGTACAAATTTTTGAGATATCTTCTGTATGAAATTTGAAAAAAGTTAAAACATGAAAGTTGCTGGTCTCTATCTTATCTTTAATTTAAGCTAAAGATCACTTGAATCGGAGTAGTAAACAGAAAGTTATAGTATTGTTACTAAAACTGCACATAAATAGTTTTTAAAACCGAAACTGAAATGAAAAAGGAATTTTATAAAATTATACACATAAAATCTGAGAATAGTATAAACTAGAAGATTTTATATCGATATCTTGTATTCGATTAGAGATAATAATCACTTAAATAGTACACAGGGAGATATGGAGTTTCTCCCAAAAGTGCACAGAATTGAATTTTGAAAACTTAGATTTGGAATTTTTTTAAGTATGGAATTTGAGATTTTATCTTAAAAAAAGTATTTCCATATACAATTCATAGTCATATGATATGATATTATCGAAATGATTGATAAATTATATATTATTTAACCTTGGCATAGGGCTACATTTTCATATGAGGGGTGACTCATTTGAGAAACAAAGACAGTTAGGGGGAGTGGCATACCCTCCCTAATCAAGGTGAATGGGACGAACTATTTCTGACTTTAAATGAAAAATAATTTGATTATGATTTTTATAAATAAATTTTGAAATGTGATTTAGAAATATTTTAGTATTTGTGGCATGTCTTGAAACAATGATTTTGAGAAAATTTGTATCTTGATAGTATCATGATTTTGAAAATATCATATCATATGACTACGAATTACTATGGGTAGAATATGATAGTGTCATAATCATGCATATTATTATAACTTGATAGTGTCATGATTTTCATATAATTTGATAGTGTCATGATAGTGTCATAGGCCAAACTATGGGTAGAATACGATTTACTATCGACTGACACCCCAGGATGCATGATTATGATAAGAATTCATATTATTTTGAATTATACAATATGTTGCAAATGAATATAAATTTGAAAATGATAATTTGACTAGCCATTCTCACAAATTCATTTATTGTCATTATATAGTTTTTGCACCTTACTCACTAAGTGTGCAGATTATACTCACATCTTCATATTTAAAAATTTTCAGTTTATATTGCACTTGACTTACTTTGAGATACTGTTCCACGAGTTTTACTTAGAGACGCTACCGGGTAAGTATTCATTCACATCCTTATTTATGATTAGACAGCGTATATAAATATTACATGTAAATCAGAGGCAAATGTTTTAAAAAAATTCTGAAAAATATTCTTTTTCGAATCTTTTGCTATATGATTTAACTTAAAATGTTGAACAGAGTCATGATATTAGTCATAATATTAGTTTTGTGTCACCTTGGCGTGCAAGTAGGGCATACCCGTGCCTCGAGAAGTCACAGTGGTCTGTTCGAGTGCTCCAACTGTGGGTCGGGGCGTGATAGGTTTCCTATATCTTTTGTGAAGCAAATGTGTGTGCTAATCGCTTAGCGTTGCTGGGCCAGCTCAAAGCTGAAAGTTTACTTGTGCACCTTCCAACTCCATTCTGCAGTTGTTAAAGGATGATAAGGAAAGGATAGAGAGGAGCAAGATGCTTTCTCTCCCTATGGCCTTGTTGGTTGTCTATGAGGTCTAGAAGCTTTCCTACAAGGGTGCTCTCGTATTGTTCCCTTTATGCTTTTTGTTGTTCTCTTGCTTCGACAAAAAAAAAAAAAAAAAGCTTTATACAAGGGAATACTCCCCAAGATACTTAAAAAGGGTAAATTTTGCACCCCAGAATTGATCCCGACCACTATCTTACGGACAACATTTCCATTGGTCTCAATTCTCGTGGAATGATAAAATAACACTTGATCAACAGTAAATCCAACTAAATCTAATTTTTAGTTGTGTTAATCAATGATGAAGCTAGGAGGCGAGAGTGACTTACTTTTTGAAAAATTTATAGTCCCTTAATTTCTCAATACTGTTCCCGAATAAATAGGGATGAATATTTGGTTAAATCGTAACCAAAATGATTAAAATTAAAATAATCGATTTAATTCGATTATACAATTTTTATAACTATAATCTAATTAAATAAATTAAAAACTGACCAATTATTTAATCGAATTAGGCGGTTAATTCAATTCACTTATCTAAATTAACCAAAATATTAAAATTTTTTACTATATATTATTTATGTCAATTTGTGCCTATAAAATATAATTTTAAAAATTCAAATTTCACTTATAATTTTAATTCACCAAATATAATTTTACAAATTTCAAACAAAATAATAAAATATGAAAATTTTAAACTAAATCTACTACTCTCATAGTAGTTCATGAAATATAAAAATATAACTAATATTACATTAAATTTTAATAAAATAAGTCCCAAAATAAAATAGAAAAATCAAATCGAAATGTGAAAATTGAAAATTTTTCTCTAGTTATATACTCTTCTTTTTAGATTTTTTTTCTCTTCTAAAATAATCAAATTGGAAATAGAAAAGTCAAATCAAAATATCAAAATTGAAAATTTTTCATTATTTTTGTATTCTCTTTTTTAGATTTTTTTATACAGTCACGTTAGAAACAAAAGTGTCAAATCAATATATGGGAATCGAAAATTGTGCCATCTCTTTTTAAACTTTTTTCTCTTTTAGAATTTTTTATTAATTATGATATTTTTTTTCTTTTAAATTTTAATTAAAATATTATAATATATTTATATAAATAAATATTATCTAAAAAATATATAATATTTTTAATTAATTCGATTTGAGTGAAATAAAAATTGTTAAAACCAATAAACGTCCAATAAAACAAATTAAAATTCGGTTTTATTCAAAATCAAATCAAATACTTAATAAACCATATAAAATATAAAATATTCAAAAAATGGTTTTTTTTTTTATTTTATTTTAACCGATTAGTGCTCACCCCTACGAATAAAATATCATTTTGATTTTATCCTTCACGCATCTCATAAATAGTTATAAATAATTTTCAACTCTCATTATTTTCATCTTTTTTGTTAATATAATTGTTGTAACACATTATTCATTGTATATTGAAAGCATATTTGGTATATATATTACACAACATTCACCACTATTAGAGTTACAGACTTGGTCTATATAAATACAACCCATCGTCCTGTTACATATTGAATAATATACAATATTTATCAATTCTTCTCTTTTTATTTTTAAACAATTGTCCCATCTTTTAAAATTCAAATTTTAATAAAATATCTAATCATTGACACATGAAATTGGAGGTTTCGGGGACTTAAAGAAATTGAAGAATAAATAGCTAAATAATTATTTGGTGACATACATTGAAAATAATATATTTTCTACCATTAAGAATAAAGCAATCATCCCGCATGTTTTCAAAATATGAAAATTCGAATGAAACAATTAAATAATTTTTTCTTTAACAATAAAAAATTGATACATTTTTTTAAATAATGTTATCGCATATTTTATTTCTAATATTTTACATTTTAGATAATCATATTTTTATATTTACTATACTTTCAATTTTTATATATATACATATATAAATCCATATGCATACTTTGCCTATCTGAAGTCAAATGCTAGCTGTGCCACTGCCTATGATATCATTTACCATAGATATAAGTGTGAACCATCCCCCACCATCTTGGATTTCGTTATCCTTCGGTTGACGGGAGGTGATTTGGGTTGACGGGAGGTGATTTGTCCTTGTTGATTTGAATGTGTGATGTGTTAATTTTCTTTTCTTTTTTTGTTGTAGGTCAGAGTGGATCAAGAAGGGAATGGTCACACAATTCATCACCTCTGTCCTGCTTCTCTCTGTCCACCGCACCTGTCAATTTGTGTCTTCCATTATTATATACTCTCTCTCTCTCTAAAATCTTTTTCATTGTGAAACACACAAACTAACTTCTTGGATTTCATTGTGTCAATTTGTTGGTATACGTCCACTTTCAAGCTTTATCTTGATTTTTAAATCCATTATTATATTCTAGAAATTACAAACTAACTTCATGTGGTGCTAGTGAACCATATAAACATTTTTCAAATATTTCAGCTTGATTTTTCGCAGGATCAATCAAAAACCTAATCCGATACCTCTCTTTACCTCTTACGCACAAACTTAGAATGATACAATTCTAATTTTAAACAAGTAGAGAGAAAAAAAAGCAAGATGAAGCTGTTAATCTTCAGATTGCTTGTTTACAGTGCAGATTAAGAAGGTAAAGAATAAGGCCTGTAGATGGTGTTCAGAATGTTGTTTGAAAATTTTCCCCACACCATCTTCTCTATTCTTGAATTGATTTTATAGTCAAGGAAAATGTTTTAACCGTTGGAGACCATTGAATGCATAGTAGTATTTGGTGAGATAGGTGAATAGTACATTAAATTCGTACAAGTTTTTCTAAACAAATGAATGTTAGACAAAGCAAGTCTATCTATCGAGACCATAAGCCGACTTGTCTCTACATTTTAAAATCCTAGGTCATCTTGATGAGTGCTTGAGTCTACTTGTCAAGATTTAAAGTGTGAGAGATAAGAGGACTTGTGTAGACTATGAGTAGTCTTGTCAATTCATAAGGTTTCTTATAAAGATAATGAGTCACCTCAAGTTTGGTCTTTCAATTTACAAGACAACTTGTTTTGTTGATAAGATGACTCACATGTTTAAGTTCATTAGCTAGGTCGTCTTGTTGAATTCACCAAATGACTTGTGTTTTGATTTCCTATGATCAGGTTGTCTTGTGCCTATACTTGAGTCGTCCTAGGCATGTGCAGTCATACACTTCTGAGACATGTTTTCCTTAGGTCGTCTTGTCCAATTCATGAAGGCGACTTGTGTTTTTGTTTTTCTATATTCAAGTCATCTTGTGCTTATTGTTAAGTCATCTTAGGTAGTTGTGTAGACTTAGACTTCTGTGACTAGTGTGCTTCAGGTCTTCTCATGCCAATGCTCGGGTTGCTCTAGGTTCTTTGTGCAGACAAGCTTCTGAGTTTTGATTACCTTATGTTGTCTTGTATCAAATATTGGGTCGTCCTAGATTTACTCAAGTCGTCTTGTACTTTTGATTGAGTCACCTTAGGTGTGTGCAAACTTAAACTTCTTAGATCTAAACTTGTCAGGTTGTCTTCTTCTAAATGTCAGGTCGTCTTGCGTGTTGTGCAAACTTAGACTTCTGAGCCTTGATTTCCTCATGTCGTCTTATCCCAATGGTCAGGTCATCTTACGTATTTGTACTTAACCAATTTTCTCTCACTTATGTTCATAGGTCGTCTTGCATTGTATGAGTGAGGTGACTTGTTTATCTAGAGATCAATTTTAGCAATTTTTATAATTTATTTTGAAATTAATTACTTGAAATCAATATTTATTACTTTTAACCATCATCAAAACCTATTTTATTCAATAATATAAATTGATTGAGGAGAGTGGTTGAGGAAAGTGATGTGTCATGATCTTGATCATGATCATGGTGTATGGAAACCATTCCCATATGCTCCCTATGTCTCTCTTTCTCTCTCTCTCTATATATAAGCGGGGCAAATAGACACAGAAAACACTACAAAATTAGAGCATTGAGGTGACGGTAACATTTATAGGCGGTGACATGTAGCGACCGTTTTTTATGGCGTATAGCAATACTTGTGACGAAGCCATTAAGAAATATATATATTTTACGATGGTATAATATTATTCGTCAGTATATGACCGTTTTTACTATCTATCTAATCATATCGTCTGCATAAATGTTACATTTATGCTAACTCATATATTATACAGTCTTTAAAAATTATGTTCAATTCAGACACTTATTTTTTGTGATCAGTAAATGAGGCATAGTTTTAGAAACGGTTTGAAAACAGTCTCGATATGAGTATTTCTACTCACTAGTTAAGCATATCGTCTTCATAAGTTTCACACAAATCTGATGATTATTATTTGTGGTTAGTAAATATGGCAAAGTTTTAGAGACGGTTTGAAAAATATCTCTAAATAACTCCATTTTACTATCTAGTTAACCATATCTTGGATATAAGTAGTATATTTATGCTAACTTATTCATTGTACAGTTTTTAAAACTTATGTTCAATTCTGACGATTATCATTTGTGGTTAGTAAATATGGTAAAATGTTAGGGACAGTTTGAAAACAGTTTTGATTTGACTTTTTTTACAGTCTAGTTAAGCATACCAGTTTCATAAGTTCTATTCAATTCTGATAATTATTATTTGTGATCAGTATATATGGTAGAGTTTTAGGGATTGTTATATAACTGTCTCTATATGTTTATTATTTACTATCTAATTAACCATACCGTCTGCATACGTTATTCATCTATCGTAACCCAAATTTTTTCTAGTCGCTAAAAGTTATGTTCAATTGAAACGTTCATCTTTTGTTGTTAGTAAATATTGTAGAATTTTAGAAAAGATTTAAAAAAGTCTCGATATGACTATTTTTACTTACTATTTAATCAGATCGTCTTCATAAGTTTCACTAAAATCTGACGATTATTATTTGTGGTTAGTAAAAATGGTAGAGTTTTAGAGACAGTTTGAAAAATATCTGTAAATAACTCTTTTTTGCTATCTAGTTAACCATATCGTGGACATAAGTTGTATATCTATGCTAATTTATATATTGTACAGTCTTTAAGATACATGTTCAATTCTAACGCTTATCATTTGTGGTTAGTAAATATGGCGGAGTTTTATGGACGATTTGAAAATAGTCTCGATATGACTCTTTTTACAATCTACGTAAGTATACCAGTTTTGTAAGTTCTATTCAATTCTGATAGTTGTTATTTGTGGTTGGAAAATATAGTAGAGTTTTAGGGACTATTATTTAACTGTCTTTATTTGTCCATTCTTTACTATTTACTTAACCCTACCTTCTGCATAAGTTTTTCATATTTCCTAACTCATATATTATGCAATCGTTAAAAGTTATATTCAATTGAAACGCTAATATTTTATGGTTAGTAAATATGTCAGAGTGTCTCGATAAGACTATTTTTGATTGCTACTTAAGCATATTGTGTTCATAAGTTGTATTCAATTCTAACTGTCATTATTTGTGATAAGTAAATATGACAGAGTTCTAGAGAGGGGTTGAAAAATGTCTCTATATAACTCATCTTTTACAATCTAGTTAACCATACCATCGAGATAAATTCTATATCTATGCTAACTTATATATTATGCAGTATTTAATACCTATGTTCAATTTTGACGCATATCATTTGTGGTTAGTAAAAATGACAGAGTTTTAAGGACTGTTTGAAAAATAGTCTCGATATTTTTCTTTTTTCTGTCTACTTAGGCATACAAATTTTATAAATTCTAATCAATTGTAAGAGTTATCATATGGAGTTTGAGGGACGGTTTGAAAACGGTCACTATATGACTATTTTTATTTTCAACCTAACCAAACTGTCTGTATAAATTTTATATCGATACGAACTCAAATATTATACAATCTTTAAAAGCTATGTCCAATTCAGACGTTTATCTTTTGTAGTCAGTAAATATGCAGAGTTTTGGAGACGGTTTGAGAATATTTTCATTATGACTATTTTAACTCACTACTTAACCATATCGTTTTCATAAGTTCTACTTAATTCTGATAGTTATTATTTTTTATGACTACAAGAGTTTCGAAGTCTAATTTGTCCTTCTGTAGTGTGATCACTGGTATTTTAAAAAGTGTTGGGATAAGTTTAATAAGAGAAAATATAGTGGAACTAAGTTCGAGAGATAGAAGTATAAATCTACGAATACTACAAAGAGTACAATGGATTTTGCAAGATGATGTGTGGGTTCATCTGAAGAACAGATTTCTTAGGGAGGATAGGGAAGAAGAAGTAAGGAATGAAGAAGAATTGAATGAAGGAGGAATTGGTAACGAAGCTGAAGAAGAAGAAGAAGAAGAAGATCTAGGGAATGAAGGAGGAGATGGGAATGAAAATGAAGGAAACGAGGGAGGAGATCGAGGATGGAATGACTACTATCAGAATGCCAATGACGAGGCAAGGTGGAATGATTTGTTTCAATGTATTTATGGTCTGAAAACAGACATTGGCATGCTTAATGAGCAAGTTGGAGGACTTGGGATGGAAATGCGAGAACATAGGATAGAAATGGGAGGACAGAAATGGGTCGACTGAGTAGTGAAGTGGATGAAATTGAGAGACGACTGTTTGAAATGCAACAATATACATATGAATTTGCAGATCAGAATGCAGAGCAGTATCGCAAAATGATATGTCAAATGTTGAACATCAGAGCAGATCTTGGGGCAAATTCTAAATCTATTGAATGCATCAGAGACCATTTGCAGATAGGCAACCTGACCCGACCTTCATGCTCTGCTGATCAGCCTTCTTTATCTCCCAATCCAGCCACTTAACCTTCTTCCTCTACCACTCCTACACCACCACGTCGCCCTGGCTTTGCCCACCCATTTGTTTTACACCCACCTTCTACATTTGGTTCTCCTGCTCTTGATACTTACCCTCGTGCTCTTGACACTCAGCCTAGTCGTGACAATCCTGCCGCTAGACATCCATTTCTGACATTTGGTTCTCCTTACATACCCACAACAACTACCTGGGGTAACACTCCTACCCCTATTACTACTCTCAATCCTTTTACCATTGAGCAAGTTGTTAATGTTGTAATAGCAAATCCAAAGTCTAAAGATGCTACAAGAAAGAGTATCAAAACATTTTGACCAAAAGTTAAAAATAACAATTTGAAGTAATTATGTGTACTTGCTTCCCTTCCCTTGCTTTTTGCATTTGTATTTGTAGTTTTGTTCATTTTGTATTTTCATGTGTATTTCAATGTTGATATGTTGATCTCTTCTGTTTTTCAATGTTAAAAAATTCAAGTAATTATGTCTATTTTGTATTTTTCTATTTGTGTTTTGATATGTTTTGTAATTTTTTATTCTCATTGTATTTTGATTTATAATGTAATGTTTAGTTGTATTTGTAAGTATCTGAATTTTAATTTTCTAATGTAATGATATGTTATAATTGTAATGTTTATTAAGAATGTGAGGTTGGTCGTGGTTAAATTTTGTTGATCAACCAAGATGTTAGGTCAGTTAGGACAGTAAGGAGTGTTAAATAAAATGTATAGAAAGAGGGAAAAAGGATTGATTCCTTAATTTGTTCCGAGTCTTCTCTATGTCTCTCTATCTCTCTCCCTATCTGTTTGTATCTCTTATCTCTATCTCTCATCTTCTCCATCTCTGCAACTCCTTCTTTATGCTCTCCTCAAATTTTCCTTTCAATCTCTAACCTTTCTTTTATGGCCCCTATGAACTCTATCAGAATGCACAAACCAACCATGTTTTGTTTTGACTTCTTACTCTATTTTTCGGTTCCATTTAATGTGTATACTTGCTCTTTTTTTTAATTTTCATTTGGGTTTGAAACCAATGTCTTCAATGTTCCAGTCCTGTGCCACCTGAACAATGGGTCGCAGGTTGAGCACTCGTGCAAGCCGCCGTGCTTCTGTGCACCATGAGCGGAGGCCCCTGCTAGCCGCACAAGCCCGGAATCCCTCGCGGGCGCAATCTCCTCTCATGCGGGTGCAATCTCCTGCTCATGCTACCCCCGCCTAAGTATGGGCATAAGCCCGGGAACCCCTTTGCGGGCGCAGCCTCCTGATCATGCTGCCCCTGCTCAGGCATGGGCATAAGCCCGGCAACCCCTACCGGGCGCAACCTCGTGCTCATGCTGCCCCCGCCCAATCATGGACATAAACCCTGCAATAATAATCAGTAGTAGTGGCAAGTATGATAAGTAATGGTAAGTAATTATAAGCAGTGGTAAGTAGTGATAAGTAATTTCAATTTTCATCTGAATACTTCTCATCAATTTAATCTGAATTCCATACATCTCAATTCTATCCGTTCAAGGTTTATTTATGATTTTTTTGGCTTTGCTTTGATTAGTTTGCTTTGCGGTGCTGATGGTCATGAGATTTTCTCCATAATGTCGCTTCGAACACTATTATGCTCAGACATTAAAAGTTTCAAAAAATATTCATTTCTAAAAAAATTTAGCTCTTGAAACCATCCGACCATGAAAATTCATAAATTAATCATATCAGTCCAATTCAAATAAAAATGATGAAATGCAATAATAAAATATATATACTTCCTGAGTTGGTGTAGTCCAATTCAAGTTTTTCTTATTTACCAAATAATAATACTATATATAGATGACAAAATAAGGAGTGAATAAGAGGCTGATAGTATGGCAATTAGTGTTCATTAGTGTTCAGTCAGCAAGATTCATGTGTGTGCACTCAGGAAGAGTAAATGCATATGCATTTGTAAGGTGTAAAGTGATGTGTGTGTACTCAGGAAAAGTATATGCATATGCATTTGTAAGGTCTAAAGTGACGACTATGGAGAAATCAAATATTGCTAATTTCTACGTGTATTGAAACACTAAACAACTCGAATTAAGAACAATATAAAGATTAAAGATTGTAAAGATTAAGAATGGTGACAAAAGCTAAAACAATAATAATCTACCGAAAACTATAAGGGAAGAATACATCTCGAGAAAAATGGAGATGAGTTCCGATCGTAGGTATTAAGAAGCCTGATATAGCAATCCATCGTCTACAAATATAACCAAAATCATTACAATCATTAAGTCAACTATTGCAAATATAACCAAAGTCATTATCATTATGTAAGCTATTGCAAATATAACCAAATTCATTAGTAGTATTATGTAATTCTGTTTGAAGGTAATAGTAAGAAAAAAAAATTCTTACTCTAGGTTAAATATTTCAAATAATTAAAGATAAGATCAAAAATTTTTAATTTAAAAATTTTGATACATACCAATGTCCCAACCCATTGAGGGGGAATGAACTCATGAGCATCAGTCCATGTGATGTAATTTCCACTGATATTATACAAAATTATTCAAAATTATTCTGTCATTCTCAATAATTTTATATATCAGTAATAATCAAAGTTAAAAATTTTCATGAAATTATATAACTTGTATAGGTAAACCATAACTTGCCTGACTTTATTTGGTATGGATTTTCTTCCAAAAAAATTCCACATACTCTCCTCTTCAGTGGAAGAATTTCTAACCTTAGCAAAAGTTAAAATTGCATTTGTCTTCACATCCTCCACCTCCAACTCCATGCCCTCCTTCATTTCAGTTAAAACATTAACGACTTCACACAATTCGCCCACCTCCGCCTCCAAACCTTTGTCCCCTTTCTCCTCCTCCTCTGCTACCTTTTCCTCATCATCATTCCTTCGCTTCTTTTGAATGTTGTCTTCTTCATCCAATGATGCCTCAACCTCATCTCCAGAATTGTTGCAGAGTCTTGTTAACATAACAAAGTGCATTTGCAATAGATGAGACTGAAATTGAATTGACTCCTCCAACATTCGAATTGACTTTTGTAAAAACATTTTCATTTCTTGTTTGGTGCCAATTTTCTACACAAATATATATACATTGTAACATTAAAAAATTACGGGATATGATGATAACTAGTAAATTGTACTTTTGTTTCTTTTTCGGTTCTATCAGGATAATACAATTGCATTTCCTTCACTTCTTTGTTTTTTTCATCTTTTGATGACAACAAACGCTATGGAAGAATAATGCAACATATATGAATATGGAACAAGAATGCAACATATATGAATTATATATGGAGACAATGCAGTTAACTTAATTAACTTACCTCTGCACGCTCAAAGACTAGCCTCTTATTTACACGCTCGCTAGTCCAATAGGCAATTTGTAGTTTGTTTTCTTCACCACCCAAATTGCCGACTCTGACCTTCTCAAAGTAAAATATCTATATATACACATAATTCATATAAAACAAATTTCAATATTTAAAAACCTTGAATTTATATTAATAACATTAAATTAATTTTATTCAATATTGAAATTATAATTATGAACATACCATAAGCAATAATATACATCCACCAATTGTCCTCTTCTTCCTCTTCTCGTTTTCTCTTCCTCCTGTCTGAAGAGCTTGAAATTGGAAAATCTCATCACATAACCATTTTAATATAAAATCAGCCCAGTTATATATACCCGCTTTATCCACATCAGTGGTTGCCTTTAGGTGTCTGGAAGAAGGGAAGATACTTGTGGTAGGACATAAAAAGCATCCGAGAAGAAAGAACAAGAAGTAGCGTTTAAATTTTTGGGAGGAGGCATCTTCCATGTGCATGTTCTCTTTCAACTCTGTATGTTTTAGTTTCGAAAAATACTTTCTGATGTATGGAAACTCAACCAAAGATGAAGAGCCCAAAACTTCACGTCTAGTTGAAGTGATTCCTAGGATTCGTCCTACTTCCATAGGTGTCGGTTTAAAGTTTTGGTTTGGACGAACAAAAAGAAGTTTTTCCATCGGTTCAAATCTCATTGTTAATTCTTTGCACAATTTTTAGCTTAATGTATCACAGTTGAGTTTCAAGATATTGTCAAACCTCATATTCTTTCATCTCATAACTAAGCGAAAGAATTACCTCCTTTAATTGCTTTGGAGAGCACCTCATTTGAATCGGTGCCAATGCAAGTGATGCCATTGCTCTACTTAATGTAAGTAATTTCTTTGTTTCTTTCACTTTGTTGTAGTTGTCCCTCTCCCCTTCCTTTAATTCCGTCCATTCTTCAATACTTTGATTCTATTCTTACAATAATTTTTACATTATTGATGGTAATAATAATAAAATTATTAATATATGCAGACGAGGTTAGATTTCATTACCTTACTCGCACGCAAGGCACTCTTCTTCTTCTTGTTCTTACCCACTCCTTTCTTCTTCTCTTCTGTATTTAGAAATTTAAATAACGTATATTAAATTTCTAGAATTTATAACATAAATCGCTAAATCTCAAATCAATTACTAAAAATCTCTAAATACTCTAATAACCAATAACCATAAATAAGCTCAAATAAAGGATAAATATATTAGCGGACGAACCTGTAAAAGCCTCATTGTCGGAATAAACTTCCATTTGTAGTTCTGGTTCGAAGTTTTCTAAATATTCAAAAATAATATCTTCAAACCTCTGCTCTTGGCCTCTCTGTTTTCAAAAAAGGTCCTCAATTCTTCTTCTCTACCCTATCTTTATCTTCACTTTTCAGTCGTCTTTATTCCTCTTACTTTTTTCTTCTCCTCCTCCTCGCTCGTTCTCTCTTTCTCCTCATCCTCCGTCGTTCTCTCTTTTTCGTCCTCCTCCCTCGTTCTCTCCCTCTCTCTGACTTAGTTCTTGCAACAAGTATTTTTTTACAAATCTAACTTCAATAAACCATCAAAGTGAGTAATTTCACGGAGAAATGGTAGGAAATGCTGAAAAAACTGAAATGGTGACAACATGTTACTGAGAAATGCTGAGCAATGCGGAGACATTACCATTATTTCACCACCATTGGATGAAATGCCTTTCACCGGATCAAATGCCTATCGTTGATGGTGTTCATAGGGTGTTGTGCTCATGGGTGTTGTAAGTTGTGCGTGCTTTGGAACTCATTTTTGAAAAGACATGTGAGTGACATGTCTCTTCTTCTGATAACTTTGAATCCTGACCATTGGATCAAGCAAGATAATCAACAATCAACCCTAACCATCGATATTTTGCCTACTAACTTACCATCCGTTACCATGACTTACTATCAATTAATACCAACCATCAATTACCATCAATTACCCCCATCCATCAATTGCTATTGCATAATTGCATAATGTCTGAAACAAATATTTTAGTTTCAATTTACTATATTTAATTACTATATCTATGTAATACTATAATCTGTTTAATTTTATATTTTATATTTAAATAAAAGTATATTTATGTAATTACAATTACTATTTCATTAATCTACTATATGAAAATAATGATAATGTTAACATTAAGTGAGGAAAGTAGAGTTGGATCGGACAACTGCAATGTACACTAAATATTGCTCTATTAGTGTAATTTACAATATTTGATATTTAATGATTAAATAATACTACATTATTATTATTAACTATTTTTTAATACTATATTTATTTAATAACAAATTACAAAAAAAGTTTATCCAATTATGAACATGACAATTACTAATTATGAAGATGACAATTATCAAGACAATCAAAGAAATCGAGTTTGATTGAATGCCAAATTTCAATAGTCTGTTTACAAACCAAAAACTTTTTTAAAGAGCAAATGTGGATATAAATACTTTGTATTTATTTAATCTTAACTTTCTGATATGTTGATATGGACAAATCTTCTTGGCGCGAATATTGACGCCAATACTATATTTTCTTCTTTTTTTATTTCTTTTTTTTGGGCCAAAAAATCAAATCAAAAATCATAATTTATTTCATATGCCATTTCATTTATTTATTTGACATATACAAATACTTCTATAATATTTCTATCTTTACTTCTACAAAACAGAAAAAATAGAGAGATTATGGATGTATTCTAAATCAAGAGATAGTGATGAATATATTGGTGGGGTTAATACATTTCTTGAATTTGTATCGGCAAATATTCAATCTATGGATGGCAAGATATCATGTAACGAGTGATAAGTATAGTAACAAATTATAGGTACCAAATCCCCAAATTGCATAGTAACAAACCAATTACTATATACTTAGTATTAAATAACTATCACTATTGCATAATAGTATTATATACTACTATATATTATTATATATTAATATATATTACCATAATAGGTTATATTTGTTGGAGTGTCAATATATTATTATGTATTACTATATATTACTATTACCCGTATATTACTATTTTATTACATAATCTTATTCTAATATATTAATACTTTTTTTAATTATAATTACTATTTTATTATAAATTACTATTATATTATCATTATATACGACTTTTATAGATACATTTAATCTAATATTGGTATGTCACTTCTATTACCGATTTTATATAATAAGTTACATAAATAAGAGTAATATTTAAATAAAAGATCTTATCATCAATATTATATGAACCAATAAAATTTCAAAAAAAAATGGAGGAATTCTTATTATTTATTCACATTATATAATTTTATATAAATTTCAAATTAAACGAATGACAACATTAATATTAATTTCAATCTCGATGTTCATTTTTACTTTAAAAATAGTGTATTAATTAATTAATTAATTAAATTATTCAATACCATTGAACTCGATATAAATATATTCTATATATTTATTTAATTTAATTTACATGTAATTTCATTTAATTTGGTTCATAAACATATATTTTGAATAGATAAAGATTTTTGAGATATGTGTTATCAGTTTTATTTAATTGTTATTTGTAATTATGCATACTAAACAGTGGTAATAAAGTGGTAGCAATTAAGTCATGATAAAATATAATTTAAAAAAAAAATTTAATAATAAATTTTAGATTGAGTGACTTTTTCACTGTTCTAAGTTCTTGACATGAAATTGAAAATTATATAAAATCAATAAACAACAAATCTTACCGATTTAAAAATATGAAAAAAAGAAATATATGAAAGAAGAAAAAGACAGTGGTAAGAATTTTATTTTAAAAAATGCGGTAAGAAGTGCTGAAAAAAGGCGAGTAAAGAAAAAATAGAACGGTACAAAATTGTGCGCTTTGTAATTGGATTCTAATCTAAAAATATTATAGTAAGTATGAAACATTTCTTTCCTCAAATCTCCTCAAAACTCTTACTCTGAAAGCATCTGCTCTGCGAACCACCGTAGCTATGGGGCGAACTAAACGCCGGATGAATATTGTTACTCAACATAAAAAATCATAATAATCGCAACAACAAGTTCAATATGAAGAAACCCAATCTTGCGAAAATGTTATCCCAAATATTATTTTAATTTGAGTTTTGACATTATCATAGTATCAATTGACAACTTATATTTATTTTTTCAGTAGTTGTGAAGAAATTTAGATATCCAACACGCTGTCAAGATATTTGGGACTTAGAAAAAGGACAACATATGTTGATTAAAATGAACGAATTAAATCACAACAACATATGCTACCATGACGAATGAAAAGGCCCAAGTTAATCCCACGGGTAATATTTTCTTTTATAACCATTCTTTATATTCTTTATAATGTTACTATATGATTGTATTAACTTCACTTTTTTATTCATTTTTTTATTGACAGGAAAAAAGTTTGACATAAACTTGTTGCTCACTGTTTTACTTAGTTTTGGAAATATGGTGGGATTGTGACCTTCAAATTGTAATGGTAATATTTTTTGTTATGAAATAAACATTTTTTGTTTCATTTTGGGTTTCACCAAGAGATTTTTTTATTTCATTTTTATTTCACCCTCTTACTATTAGTACAAGACAGACATAGGAATCTTTCTTCCCTCTTGGTATTATATCTATTACTCAATGTAGTGTACTGCTCAATCTTGGTATGTTAATACAATTCTGTTTAAATTTCTAATATTTTTGTAATTCTTTTATACACACTTAAATCATGTGGTGGTGATTACTAATTTTATATCATTACATTATTTAATTTGATAATAATCAAGGTGTATTTATTTTAATAATAATATTTTTAAAATAAAAAATAATGAAATAATCGCTCTGACATGCATGGTATTTTCTTATGCCCGGCATGCATGCAAGGGCCCCTGTGAGGTATATGCTTACGCCCGTCCATCATGCGAGGGCCCCTGTGAAGCATATGCTTGAGCCCTTCTTGCGCCCGTCTGCCCCTATGAGGCGTATGCTTGAGCCCTTCTTGCGCCCGTCCATGAAGTAATTCCAGTAACCCATTGTAACACATAGTAAGACACGGTAAGCGACGGTAACCGATAAAAATAGTAACATTTTATAACATATGGTAACTGATGATAGATCAATAATATTTCCCAATTTAATCGTAACCCGACAATTAAAGTAGCAACATCCAACAACACATGGTAAGCGATATTAAAATCAGTTACTTATCCTAACCATAGGCTAACATAAAAGTAGTAACACATAGTAACACAACGTAACACATAGTATGGTAACATAAAGTAACACATAGTAACTATATTTTGTCACTCAATGCTAACTACGTTTCGTAACACTTTTCACCCGTTAATATTTGATACCATTTTGTAACTCAATAGTAACCGATCATAAAAAACTAATTTTACTAACACTTTTCGATCGTCAATATTTTAAAACATTTTTTAATTTAATAACAATCGATATTAAAATAAAAAATTTTACTAACACTGTTCTATCGTCAACAATCATTTTGTAATTCAGTAGTAACCGATAATGAAGTAGTAAGATCTCCTAACACATGATAAGTAACTATAAAACTATCAATTTGACTGACACTCTTTTACCGTGGACATTATGTACAATTTCATTACTGAATAGTAACTGTCAATATTTAGTACAATTTTGTAACTCATTAGTAAGTGTCAATATTTTCTAACATTTTCTACCTCAATAGCAATCGATGCTAATGCTAGTAACATATGGTAACACATAGTAACCGACTATAAAACCACAAATTTTACTAACATTTTGCACCATCAACATTTTGTATCATGTGATAACATATGGTGACTGTAACACAGGGTAACATATGGTAACACATAGTAACTGAAGGTGAAGTCACTAATTCTACTAATATTTTCTAATGTTAATATGTTGTGACATTTTGTCACTCAACAGTAATCGATAATAAAATTTAGTAACGTCTCGTAACACTTTTCTACTGTCCACATATTACACAATTTTGTAACTCAATAGTAACCGATCATACAACACTAATTTTACTAACACTTTTCTACCGTCAACATTTTGTAATATTTTATAACTCAATGGTAATCGATAATAGAGTAGTAACATCTCCTAACGCATGATAAGTGACTATACAAACCACTAATTTCACTAACACTTTACTACCGTTGGAAATTTGTATAATTTTGTAACTCAATAGTAACCGTCAATATTTGGTACAATTTTCTAACTCATTTCTAGTCGTTAATATTTTCTAATATTTTCTATCTCAATCGTAATCGTAGATAAAGATAGTAACATGTGGTAATATATGGTAACTATCACAAGTTTTACCATCTGATAACACATGGTAACTGACGATACATCACTAGTTTTACCAATTCTATCCTTCTATCAGTATACATATGTGACATGCTCCAACAATAGCCCATAGCGTCACGATATATCTATCCCGATTGGTGTATACCCAACTGAATGTGTTTCCGTTGGAGAAAGTATTGCTGACGGATTTGATGAGTTATGCAGACGGTTTTTAATCTTTACCTCAACGTTCTAATTTTGTAGTGAAGTAAGGTAGCAAATTATGCTCTTTCTCTTATTTTTCTGTTATATTATGAAAGCTTGTGTTTGTCTTTCCTACTTTTAAACATTTGTTTTGTTTGAACTTTATTTAGCTACGATTTATATTTATTGCCAATTTCAAAAACATTTTTTCGATTCCGTTTGAGAAGAGTGGTGTGCCTAATTATGATAATGGTGTATGGAGACGATTCTTCTGTTCTAAAAGTTTGTATTTCTACATTTGTTTTGCTGCTCTCCATGTTGCTGATTCCAAAGAGGTTTTTTTTTTTGTTTTTCAGTTCCAATTGAGGAAGGTGATGTCGGTGGTGATGATGTGGTGTATAGAAGTCATTGCTCTACCATAAAAACTTGTGTTTTGCCTTTTTCTTTTCTGCTTCTAAGTATGTTTCCAATTTTGGTGTTGACTCTAAAGAATTCTCTTTCTTTATTACAAAGACCACAAAGCGATAAAGTAGGTAAATGGACACGCAATTATTGTGTCGTACAGATTGGTTGAGAAGAGTGGTGTGCCATGATCTTGTATGCTCCCTATGTCTCTATTTCTATCTCTATTTGTATATAAGTAGGGCAAATGGACACAAAAAGTAAGCTAGCAGATTTTGTTCTTTCACTCTCTTTTTCTCTCTCTCTCTAAGTGGGGCAAATTGAGACAGTAAGAGCTCATTATGGAAGCCATTTTTCTGTTTTATTATGAATGTTTGTGTTTTTCTTTCCTATTTTAAACATTTGTTTTGTTTGAAATTTATTCTACCCTTCTTTGTGTTTATTACTAATTTCAAAAATGTTTTTTTTTTCGGATTCCGGTTGAGAAGAATGATGTGTCTAATGATGATCATGGCATATGCAGGCGATTCCTCTATTATGAAGGTTTATGCTTTTGTGTTTGTTTTACTGTTGTTCATGCTGCTTATTGCAAAGAGTTTTTTCTTTTGTTTTTTTTTTCCGGTTTCTGTTGAGAAGAGTGGTGTCGATCATGTGGTGTATGGAAGTCATTTCTTTGCTGTAAAAACTTGTGTTTACCTTTTCTTTTCTGCTTCTAAGTATGTAACACCAGAGTTTTCGGTTTTGGTGTTGACATTAAAGAATCATTTAAAATTTATGTATTTTGTATATTGTAAAATATATGAGGATATTAATTTAAATATGAATGTGGTTTTTATTCTTTAGATTGTATGGTCATTTTTTTGTATCTCGGTCGATAGACTCCAATTTTTAAGTGGTCCGTTACTGAAATTCTTGTTTACCGGAGTGTTTGATGTTTTGTGTTTCTCATTTGTGGAAGGGAGTGTTTCATGCTTCGTGGAATTTGGTTTCTCTATTATAATTTATTTACTCGGTTTAGTTTTTACTATTTGGTGATTGTTTCTTTGATTTTGATTGCAAGTATTAGTTATCGTCTGCATATATTTCTCTATTTACCTTCCAATACACTACCTTGAATTACTTAATAAAAGATCGTTCAACTGCGATTTACACAACTAGTACAGAATCATTGGAGTTGGAATTTAACAAACACACATTGGGAAGAACTGGAATTCATTTTGTTCCAAAACATAATTTTCAGCATAATGATGTGCTTTGTAGTTTTTTGATTATAGAAATAATAATAATATTTAGTTTTGCATGACTACAAGAACTTGATGAACAATCAAATGGGCCCTCGTAACCAAACAATCGAATAGACACTTGGTTACCAAACGGCTGAACAGTCAAACAGTTGAATAGATACTCGATAATCGAATAACTAAATAGGTAGTCAATGACCGAACAGCCATTGGTAACCCACAGCCGAACAGGCAGTTTTCCTTTCAGCTTCCCTTTGAGCTTCCACCAAGGCATCAACGACCCCTCCTTGGATTGGTTTTATATTGTCAGGATCCACCTGCGGTAATTAATCATCTGTGACTTACGATTCTCCCAAACATTTTACACTATAGAGAATTGCAACATGAAGAGGGTATAGAACTAGATGTCAGGCTGGAAGAACAGATAATTATCATGGAAATGAAGTGCTTGAAAAATACTAATCCTAGCTAATAAAAATAAAAAATGATACAAAGATTTAGACAAATAATTAAAAAAAACAAGCAGTTGAAGTTATAAATTCATATATTATAAGAATTATACTTATAAAAATATAAATAGAGTAAAAAATTATTTAAAATATATTTTTATATTAAAAAAGCCCTTTCGTCGTTGGTCGACAAAGGTTGCGACTTGCGTTGACAAGGCTACAACTTTGGTTGAACAAGCTGCGTCTTTGGTCGACGAAGGTTACGACTTACGATGACGAAGTCTGTGACTTTGGTCGACTAAGCTGCACCTTTGTCGAGGAAGGCTGCGCCTTTTGTCGATCAAGGAAAACCCACATGCAATGTTTCACACGTAAAAACTAAAACAGTGCCCTTGTAACCGAACAGCCGAACAAACACCGGACAGGTGAATAGAGCAGTACTCAATAATCGAACAGCCACTTGGAAACCAAATAACCGTACAGACATTCATAACCAAACTGTCAAAAAGTCACTCGTAATCGAATAGCTGAATAGTACTCAATGAGCGAACAGCTGAACAGGCACTCGACGAGCGAACAACCACTTGGTAATCAAACAGCTGAACAAACACTCGTAACCGAACTGTTACTAAAAAGTCACTCGTTAACTAAACAGCCAAGAGACTCAATGGAGGGAATTCTACAAGTATGCATATATAAAAATATAATTGGAAAATATTTTATAATAATATTTTAATTATAAGAGGATATCTTAGGAAAAATATTTTTACTAACAGGAAAATACTATAAGCAAAATATTTTTGCATATATAAAAATACTTGAATATTAAAATACTATAAAAATTTTAATTATAAAAATACTAAGTAAAAAAAATATTTACAAATATTTTAAGATTAAAAAAATATTTAAAAGTGTTATATTATATAATGTAATGCGGATGAGGGTCGAGCCGAGGCCTCCTTGGTCAGGGCGACTAGCTTCACGAATTCTTAGGAGCAGGAGACATTATAAAGGAAAAAAATGAAGTCTCACCATGGCATACCTATTCCGAGACCACACTCATAAGATCATTAGGCAAGAATTGTTGCATTACTGGAGCAGTGACTTTATCATTCTCGATGAAATCCAGATTAGATTCTAGTTTCACTCTATTTCCACTATCCCCACCATAGAACTTTCCCAAGCTAAAATTTGCCACTGATAATTCAGGTTCATCAACTACAAACTGGCTGGGAATGGAAATCCCGTTGCCAACAAATCCAAGATCTCTAAGCGGTCTTTGATCAACCGTATCACCAGCCGTTGGACCATATGAGGTCTGGATATTAGAAGCATTTGGAGGCAGACCCGTCAATAGCCTAGTGGCACTAAATAAGTTTAAATTCTAAATAATAAACAATGAACGCAACTTATACAGGTTATTTAGATATTTCCTATATATCTAATGTGGTCTTCTGCGGAGCTATTCAATTGCACTTTATAGTTCGTAAAACATGTGACTTATCTATCACCAAATTTTAAAAAAAAAAAAAAAAAAAAAAAATACATGTGACTTAATCTTAATTGCACTTTATAGTTTGTAAAACATGTAGGAACATGAGTTCGCGGTCGAAAGATTGCTCCACCAAAACACTTCTTGGACGCCATGAAAAGCTTAATCGACCAAACAAAACCTAACCTTCCGTCGACTAAAACCACACCGAGAAAAACACATTCGGCCAACACTTGAAAGTTTAACTGGGCTACCCCCAATGCCAAATAATAAACAATCAACCCAAAAATAAATCATTAATTTATTATATTTACCACTCATAATTTCTTTCTATATTTTGGATTAAACGAACCACATGAATTATTTGAACACGTACTATTACAACCGGGTACATCGCCTCACCTTTGGAACCAAACTTAAAACTTTGCACCGCGCAATGTGCGATGTACTATTCCTAGTATACATGAACGTACTCTTTCCATTGTGATAAAAAACAAGTAATATCAATAGATGTAAGCACTATTAAGTTAAAACCGAAAAAGTAATTTTTTTGGAATTATTTTTTCTTTTCTACATTTTGGATAGTTTATTAAATACTCGATTTGATTTTATATAAGCGAAACTTTAATTTAATTTATTTGGATGATTATCAATCTTAACAATTTTTATTTCAATAAAATCAAATTAATTGAAAATATTATTTATTTTTAGATAATTTTTATTTATATAAATGTTATTATAGTATTATAATTAAAATTTAAAAGAGAAAAAAAATATAATAATTAATAAAAATTGTAAAAGAGGAAAAATTCTAAAAATTAAAACTAATACCATGAAGAACGCATAATGAATGAAAAGTTTTCAATTTCTATCTTTCTACTTCCAAATTTTTTAATGTACAGTGCAATTTACGACTCTTCTACTCTCAAACTTAAAACTCTTACTTAAGTGTGCGTTGCTCTCTTGCACAATACCAAGATGGATTTTATAAGTAAAAGTAATTTATCTTATTTTTAATATTTTCTTTATTTTTTAATTTTTATAGATTTATTTGATATAGACACATATGATTAATTGGTTATGTCTGTGTATCATAAGTAAGTTTCTCTAATTTTGCCCTCCTTCTCTCGAATCTCTAGCACATGGCATTTCAATTTCGGTCTCCTCTGATAATGTGAGTATAGAGTAGTAAATTTAGTTTTCTTTTTCTTTTTCTTTTTCTTTGTTTCAATCGATTCGTTCTCTTGTTAATTTATTGTCATGTTGGAGTTAAAACTTTTATGTAGATTATGTACATATGCGGCAGTTATCATAATTTGTTATAACTTATTTTCTTGTGCATAAATTTTAATAATTTGGTTAATTTGGATAATTAAACCAAATTAACTATTTAATTTGGTCAAATGAATTGTCAGTTTCTAATCTATTTGATTAAATTATAATTACGAAAATTGCATTGTCACAACCCGACCCTCAGAATGAGCACGCGATAACCACCGTGTTATCTCAAAATATGGGTGAACCTAACCCGCACACTATAGTTCCGCAAAATATTTATCGATATTTATCTATTTTCCAAAATAATCTAATATTTTTAAACAAGTCAACATGAATTTATCACACAACAAAAAGATCAACTCAGTCCGTCCCTATTCAAAACATACATGCATAAGGACAGTCTGGCCATTTAAATCCAAACACACGCACCAGGCCAACCCGGCCATTTCAATCAAATCCACAGAATATAAAACAAATCTATATTTAAGGGATCCATATCAAATGCTATAAAAACCAATTTCCAAGTAAGTTTAAAGAAAAAAAAGTAGAGATTTTTTATATAAATTATGCATTTCCAACAAAAAAAAATTAAAAAACAAAAATTAAATAAGTTTTCAAAGAAGTTTATACAAAAATGTCTCAAATAGTCCATATAAATCCTAAAAAAAAAGGAAATTTGGACAAAACTAGTACCCACAATGAGTCCTTTTAGATGTTCTTGTCTCGAGATACTAATACCGACAATATTTTAGTCTAAACTTCCTCTTTGAAAAATTAAAATAAAAGGGATGACTATATAACAATATTTAGTGAGTGAATAATATATTATGAAAGTAAATGAGAAATTATTGTGAATATGTCAAATAATTATCTCAAATTTATATTATCTTATTCATAAAAATTCAATATTTATCATCAAATATAAAATTTTTCAAGTAAAATTCAATATCGATAGTGAATAATTCATATGCATCAAATCATATCCATAACTTTTCCAAAATTATGAGATTACCAAAATCGTAGCTCCCAACAAAAGTCTACCGTGATCAAGGATAGATTCGTCAAGCGTTTTCATGATGTTCTAACTTACAATCCCCCAACTTTGACGTTGGCTCGGGCCTCCCTTGGGGTGCTACTAAGATAATCTGAAAAATAATAATAATAGTTTTGAAAATATCTTTCGGGCATGGCTATCTCCTCAAGCAAACTCCTTTAACCACGTTGCCCCATCGGCCCCACCGTGGAGGAATGAATATTGTCATTAGATTTTGTATTCAAACACTATTTCACAAATGTCATAGCATATATCAAAGTGTGCTATAATTGTTCAAACGTTTCTCAAATTATGAGTTCAATACCAATATATTCAATATAAATTAATAAATATGACACATTATTTCAATAAAATATTTAAATGTATTTTTTATTCTAAACTCTCATTTGGAACACTTCATAATTATAAACTAATTCATAAATCAATTTTAAAAATATTTACAAAATCGAGTAAAATATTTTCTCATTCAAAATTATAATCATACATTCACTCATCTTTTGAGAGGGTAATCACTCTTAATCCAAGTCCAAATCAATGATATTCTTCTCTTTACATTCCAATTGTTTTAAATCCAAGACAATATCCACACATTTAATATTTAATCATAAACTAATATTAGGGAAAATCAATATTTTTCTCACAACCCAATCTCTAATTTTTCTAAATTTATAAATCTATCATCTAATTTCATAAAAACACATCATCAATTTAGGGAAATAATTCGCCTTTTAAGATTTTCTCAAATTTTAATGTTATATATACTCTAAATTTAAACTTCTAAAATTTATTCTTCCAGTCTCAATATAAAGTTTATATACTAATAAAATGTATTCAAATTTAAGATGAAGGAATGAAAATTACTTTACTTGAATTATCAATTTTGTCTTTTAATCACGTCACTTTCAAACTTTAGATTTTCTCTCTCCACAAAACCCCAAATCTAAATATAAATTCAAATTTTATACAAGAATAATTAAAATCCAAGTTTAAGAAAGAGTATTACCTCTATTGGAATCACTAATTTTATCCCTTATTGAGTTACTCCAAACCCTTGATTTCTCTCTCTAGAACCTTTAATTTCTCACTAGAACCACAATACATCAAGTTTGTTTGAGAATTTGAGAGTCTAGATGTATGGGTTTTTACTTGATCTTGCTTGATCTTGAAGCAAGCAAAGAAAATGGGTGAGAGAGAGCAAGCCGCGAGGGAGAGTGTGAGGGAGGTAGGTGAGTATTCGTGGGATGAGAGAAAAGGTGAGGGAGAGAGAAAATAAGTTGCGGTGTATGTGTGTTGATTTTTCTTTTCTCTTCTTTTTTTTTGGTTTTGGTGTTACAATTCATAACCCCATAAAAATAAATTTTATTTTCAAAATTTAAAGAATTTAAAGATAAAATCATATTTTAAAGAGATGGGGTATTGCTTTTTCATAGTATTTTTGGGTTCTCAATTCTCTTTTTCGACCAGATCGCTTTTCTACTGGATTTTAATAACAGAGATTTGTATGTTTCGCAATCTCTTGATTTGACGATCAAAAATAGTTACGGGTTGAATTTTGAAATTCAAGTTTTCCCTTAGTTCAATCAGTAGAGTTTCTAAAATATGTTAAGGTTTTGGCAAATATTTTTTTTACATTAAGATATGGAATATATTATGGATTTTCATCAAATCGGGGGATAACTCCAATTAGTAGGCCATATTTCCTATCCTCTCAATGATCTTGAAAGGGCCAACATAACGAGGATTTAACTTTCCTCTTTTATGGAATCGGATTATTCTCTTTCAAGGTGAGATTTTCAAAAATATTATATCCCTTATTTCGAATTCCAAAAGCCGTCTCCTCTTATCGGCATAACTCTTTTGTTGGTTTTGAGTCGCATTCATTATTTCTTAGATTATTTTTACTTTCTCTACAGTGGTCTCAATCAATTCCACATTTTCTATTTTACTCCCACTAAGCTCATCCTAACACAATAGAGTTCTACACTTTCTTCTATATAGAGTTTCATAGGGTAGTATCCCAATACTAACCTAGTAACTATTATTATATGCGAATTCAATTAGTGAGAGGTGTCTATCCCAATTCTCTTAGAAGTCCATCACACATGCCATAAACATGTCTTCCAAGGTTTAAATCGTGTACTCTGATTGCCCATCGATTTGAGGATGAAAAGAGATACTAAACTTCAATTTAGTCCCTAAGAACTCTTATAGTTTTAGCCAAAATCAGGAAATGAATATAGAATCATGGTCCGAGACAATAGATACTGAAACTCCATAAAACCTTACGATTATATCAATGTACAGTTTGACTAATCTCTCTAAAAAATAGGTGTTCGGAATCGGAAGGAAATGAGCTGACGTGGTGAGCCAGTCTACTATCACTCAAATGGCATCATAATGGCTCAGAGTACGTGGTAATCCCACCACAAAGTCCATGGTAATGTATTCCCACTTTTACTCAAGAATTGGCAAAAGTTGAAGGACACCGGCGGGTTTCTGATATTCGGGTTTGACTTGTTAACACACAAGGCGCTCAGCTACAAATTCGGCTATTTTCCTTTTCAACTCCGACCACCAATAAGTTTTCTTGATGGTTCGGTATATCTTAGTACTTTCCAGATGCATTGCATAAGCCGAAAGAATGTGCCTTTTCATTTATGGCCCTTCAAAGGTCATTATTTTGGGAACACAAATTTGTTTCCCATATACCACCGTGCCATTCTCCCAAATATGGAACTCACCACCTTCACCCTTATGAACCTTCTCCACTATGCTCTTTAACTTCTTATCGGTTGCTTGGAGCTCTCTAATATGGTCCACTAATGTTGGTCGTACTTCGAATTTGGTCAAAAGTGCATCATCATCATCATTGGCCAACCTAACTCCAAGTACACGAAGTTCTACCAAGCATGAGAGATATGAACTCCCATGAGGTGTTGAAGAAGAAGACTTGTGGCTTAGGATATCTGCGACTGCATATGCTTTGACTAGATGGTAATCTATAACTAAGTTGTAATCCTTGATTAATTTTAATTATCTTTGTTATCTCAAATTTAACTCCTTTTGAATGTGCAAGTATTTGAGACTTTTGTAGTCAGTGAAGATTTTGCATGTAGCCCCATATAAGTAGTGTCGTCATGTCTTCAATATGAATATAATGGCAGCTAGTTTCAAATCATGCGTGAGATAATTCAACTTTTTCAATTGCTGAAAGGCATAAGCAATTACCCACTCATTTTGCATCAATACACAACCTAACTCTTGCAAGCCAACATCACTAAACACCACATAATCACCACTATTAGTAAGAAAGGCAATGATTCGAGTGAATGTGAGCCTCTTCTTGAGTTCTTAAAAACTATATTCACATTTATCACCCCACTCAAATTTGACTCCCTTTCAAGTCAAGTTGAACAATGGAGTTGTAATCTTGGAGAATCTTTCGATAAACTTCCAATAGTACCCTGCCAATCCGAGAAAACTTCTCAGCTCGGTGACATTCTTAGATTGCTCCCTATTCAATATGGCTTGCACTTTCATTGGATCAACAAATGTCACATCCCTGGATAGCACATGTCCTAGAAAGCGGATCTCCTTTAACCAAAATTCACACTTAGAGAACTTGGTGTACAACTCGTTCTCCCGAAGAGTTTGCAACACTATCTGGAGATGATCGGTGTCACGCCCCGAACCGGGATCGTGAACAGCCGCCCATTGTCCCTGGATGCCGGCTGGATTTTTATAGAAAATCGGGCAGAACCTCCCCATAAATCGGAGGTTTCTCATGTACAATTTCACCTGTATATGACATTCATCCAGTACAAATAAACAATTGGCCATCCCGGCCTCTCCAAAATCAACAATATCCACAGCCAACATCCAGAACAACGCAAGGCTATAAAGTTTCTAACAGTCCTAGCAACAGACCTCTACTGTCATGCCCAACTAGAGCATGAGCAGCCGCCACACCGAGCGGACTTAAATTCTACGCATATATAAAATAAATTCCCAAGTTATTTTTAAATATTTACAAATGCCTCAATGCAACGAAATAATCAACACGCGAGTTTCGCGAAATAAAGTCCATAATTTATACAGTCATCCCAGAAAATTTATATAAATACATTGGTCAATCTAAAACCTCCAATACATAATAATATCACCAATCATCATAGCGGAAGAGATGGAAAATATCCATACCCAATCCCAGTGGTATCTCCTCGATCCAACACTAATCCTGTGGGAAAGAAAGTGAGGGATGAGTATCTATGGGAGGATACTCAGTAAGTGAGGGGATTGACATCATGCTATCAATATCGAGTTGAATTTGGAGTGTCAAAGCATAAGATAAGAAAATATCCACAGTGTGCAAACCGATCATGTTATTTCAAAATCATATATAATACGCACACATCAGAAAGCAAGATATGCATCCCAAAATTTTACATCAATGTCATGAAGAACCGGCCAATGAAATATTCCCGGCAATGGTCTACCTCGACCAAGGACGGCGCATTGGGGGTTTTTTTTTTTCCAAATGCAAGTATTAAAGAATGGTTCTCTGCCCCAATGTTGGCCACAGACTACCCCAACTAGCCTGTAAAAAGTATATAGTGTACATATAACTAGTCGGCCGTGTATGGTGCCCCCGCCTGGTGCTAGACGGAGCCGTACTCAACGTCCTCTCCGATGAGGGTCAACCTGGGACACCCATACACACGACAATCTGACGGATACCTCCGGCCGAAGCGTATCCGGACACAAGGGGTGCCTCTACCAGATGTCCTTCGTAGCTACGGATCACAATATCAAATCGGCCGGGCACGTAGCCCCATGCATCCCATCACCCGTCGGCCGGGCATATAGCCCCATGCATAATATCATAACGTCGGCCGGGCATACAGCCCAAAACATAATATCATAAAGTCGGCCGGGCATACAGCCCAAAACATAATATCATAAAGTCGGCCGGGCATACAGCCCAAATGTGTAAGTAAATCCATTTAAAACCATGTGCCAATGCAGTGGAAGCATTAAAACATATCAATATATCAAAAATGTGGCACAATATACGTTTATCAAAACTCATGGATGCATATCAATAAAGTCAGCATTTAAGACACTCCAAAGGTCACAAAACATTTCATCAAATATTGGAAAGTCATAACAATCATACATTTTGCAGAAACATGTCATTTAAAAGATATTTTTGAAACATGGTTTTCAATCAATAGCGAATGTCAAAGTCTCACTCACAGTTCTAGGGAGGGTGGTCACTCCCTATTTTCAAAACTAATCAAATCTGATCTGCTTCCTCGAGTCTCCATAAGATCAACCTAAATCAGATCATCAAATTTCTGTAACATTCTATACTTAACCTTCAATTCATATATAATCATTTCAAAATTTGTATTCTATTTGCATTCCACTTACACTCTAAACATATACAAAACCTTTCATCTTAAATTCAATCCTAGATTCGTCCAATTTATTAATTAGAGTCGAAATCTCCTCACCTAGGGTTTTCTCGAAGCGCCGAGTCTCGTCCGAAAGTCGCTTCGGTCACTCCAAAGTCTGTAGGGTTTCCTATCAAAACAAGGTTTATTTGTTAGATCTAAACACATAGATCCGAAACAAAATCCTAAGTCATTTACCTGCGTGGAGATTCGTGGGCTGTCACGAACTCACGGACCGTCATGGGCCGTCGCGGGCTCGTGGGCCACGGGCCGGACTGGGCTCGTGGGCTACAGCTAGCGGGCTCGCTGGTCTGCGTGCTACGGGGTAGCGGGCCGGCGGACCGATGGGCTGAACTGGGCCGCGGGCCGTACTGGACCTGCGGGCTTGGACGGGCTGTCGGGCCTGGTGGGCCTGTGGGCTTGCTGCTGATGGGCCTGCAGGCTGGCGGGCCTGCGGGCCGACAGTGGCTCGCGGGCTGGTGCTCGCCCGTGTGCTGCGCTGGCTCGTGCGCGCTGCTGTGCGCCCCTGAACGCTCTGTTTGCGCGCTCTGCTCGCGCTCGTGCGCTGGGCCGCGCGCCCGTGAGCTGGGCCGCGCGCCCCTGCGCTGCATCACGCTGGGTCGTGCGCCCGTGCACACTCGTGCGCTGGGCCGCGCGCTCGCGGCTTGGGCTCGCGCTCGCGGCCTGGGCTCGTGCTCGCGGCCTGGGCTCGCGCTCGCGGCCTGGGCTCGCGCTCGCGGCCTGGGCTCGCGCTCGCGGCCTGGGCTCGCGCTCACGGCCTCAGTCCTGCTCGCGCGCTAGTGCGCTGATGCGCGATGGTGCACGCCCGTGCACTGATGCACGCCTATGCGCTGTGCTGCTGCGCACTCGGTGGCTCGATCGCGGCTCGCGGCAGTGTGCGGCGAGGCGGAGAGAGAGCGATCGTGGAAGATCGCGAGAGGGAGAGAAGACAGAGTGCGGTAGAGAGGGAAACCGTGAGGGAAGAAGAAGAAGAAGAAGAAGAAGAAGAAGAAGGAGAAGAAGGTGAAGGAGAAGGAGATGCCGGCGGAGCTCGCGGGGGAAGAGCAGCGCCGCGGTGGGGGAGGGAGACGAAGGGTCGGCGGAGAGAGGGAGAGAGAGAGAGAGAGAGAGATAGAAGAATTAGGGCTTTAGCCCTAATTCAATTGGGGGAGGGCCAAAACGCTGCGTTTTGGCTCTCCCTCTTTTTTTTTTTTTTTTTTTTTTTTTTTTTTTTTGGCTTGGTGTTACAATCGGAATGCTCTTCATCATTTTTGGAATACACCAAGATATCATCTATGAACATAATAATAAATTTGTCCATATAGGAGTGGAACAACTATTCACTAAGTCCATGAAAGTCATGTGAGTATTTGTCAATTCAAAGGGCATTACGATAAACTTTTAGTGGTCATACCGTATTCTAAATGTGGTCTTGTAGATATTATTCTCATTGATTCTCAACTGATGGTACCCCGACTTTAAATCAATTTTCAACACACTTTAGCGCTACGAAATTGATCAAAAAGATCATCAATTCTTGGTAATGAGTACTTGTTCTTGATAGTCACTTTATTGAGTTGCCGGTAGTCTATATACAATAGGAGAGTGTTGTCCTTCTTTTTCACAAATAAGACTAGAGCACCTCAAAGTGAGATATTTGGCTAAATGAACTATTTCTCCAATAACTCTAGGAGTTGTACTATTAGTTCTTTCAACTCTATAGGTGTCATCCTCTATGGAGGAAATGAGATCGATGCGATGCTGGAAACCAAATCAATAACAAATTTTAACTTCTGGATTGGAGGCAAATTAGACAACTCGTCCAGGAAGACATCTGGGAACTCATTCACATTGAAAGATCTCTCAATTTAGGATCCTCAACCATGGTGTCAATAATATACGCAAGGTAGGCTTCACATCTCTTATGTACTAGCCGTTGCTCACCGGCAAATATAAGTCGGGGACTCCCTAGTCTACAAAACTCCATTTCCTTAGTGAAACAATCCATGAACGTCCAGTAGTAGTATAACCAATCCATACCCAAAATAACATTAAAGTCCACCATATCTAACGGAATCAGATCCACCTCAAGAACAATTTCACTCACCTTTATTTCACAATCCTTATAGATCATATCCCTAACTAGCTATTCCCCTAAAGGAGTGATAACCAACAACTCTTCCTCAAGCAGAGTCAAAGATCTATCCTAATTCCTACCGAATACTGAGCTCACAAATGAATTATTAGAGCCCGTATCAATAAGTACATAACCATCATCACCAAAGATTTTCATTGTATCTAATAGTATAAGCCATCAAATTATTATTAGTTAATCTCCAAAATACATACTTCATATATAACTTCTCATAATATCTTATTATACCACACAATTATAAACATATTATATAATTTTTCTACGATGGGGAGTTACAATTCTACTTGTAATTTTATCATCATATAATAACATAATCATCCATATACTCTTCGCATAGAACTTAAGTTCAAATTGATCCATAAATTCACATTTAATATACTAAATCATCAACATAAAAATCATATAAAATAATATTGTATTTTAAGTCACCAAGTTCAAGCTTAAGGGGATATACCTGTGATTCTGTCCGGATTATTCTAGGCCTCCTCATTAGTCATCTATAGATTCTCGTTTGAGTTCTTGGTTGGGGACGTTGAGGAGGAGCAGTCACCGTCTTGCTTGCGGTCCTTGTCCACAGAGCGGTATTAGTCGATGGTATAAAGGCATTTGATTGATCACTTCTTGAGCCACTCGGATGGTGTCGATCCAAATGACCTCTATTTCGACCTAGACCCAATTCGACACAAACATTACGGAAATACCCAACCTTCTCACATTGGTAACACTTTGGAGGCTTGGTACATGGTTCGGGATAGACACTCTTGCAATTCCAATAAAGCTCTTTCCTCGATCCCATTGACTTGCTCCCGGATGTGACACCAGAAGTGGAAGTACCAAATTTTGATCATGTTGGCTTTTTGGAGAGCCAACAGACTCAATAATTGGGACACCACTATAGAAGTCTGTACTCCTATTCTTCTTGGAGTTTTGGCCCAATATGAACTCAGGCTTTCTCTTCTTACCATAACCATCTCTAATCATTTCCTACTCAATTACCATCTTCTTGGCCCTCAAAACTAATTCTAGAATATCTTGAAATGTATGTCCTTTCGTTATCGACATCTTCTCCCTTATATTCAAGTTCAACTCCGATTCAAATTTTGCACACAAATACTTTTCGGAGTTCACAAACTCCGGAAAATATATAGTTAGCTCTTTTAGCTCTGTCTCATATTCTACCATGATCCTATTCTCTTGTGCTAACTTGAAGAATTGCTTCCTCTTTTGGTCCCTATAGAATCGAGTATAGTTTTTCTCTTTAAAAGTTTTAAGAAATTCTTCCCAAATAGGAGTAGAAGTCCTACCCTTCACATTCTCCCACCAAATCCTTGTACCCTTGTCCAACAGTTTCACAGCCACCCATAACTTTATCATGTCATCCAATCTCATATCGGTGACGATCTCTTGGATTCGGCCAATCCAATTCTTGGCTACCAAGACATCACACATGCCCGAGAATGTTTCACATCCAAGTTGTCTTGTCTCTTTAATCAATTTCAACAACTTAATGATAGGGTGATTGATTGAAGCAACAATCGGAGGAGGAAGTAGTGCCATAGGGGCACTCGGTATGAAGGTAAAAATCGGAAGAGGAGTTGGTACCCGTGGTGGAGCTTGCATTTGAGTCCCAAAGGCCATCCACCACTCCATCATTTGTTAGAGTGCAACAAATGGTAGGGCCGGAGTCCCAATTGGTGGAACCGGGTGAGTAGGAATCGAACAAGGCGCATGCAAGAATAATACAGTCTCTAGTCGATGAGGTGGAGTAGGAGGAATCTTATTCGAGTTCCTTATTCTTCTTCAAGGAGGCATAGTTCCATAAAAGAGAAACTGTGCTTAGTACACAAGAGTAATTGAAGAACTAAATACCTAACCTTCTAAAAATAAACTCAATTTCCTATGACCCATATGAGGTGTTTTAAAAATATTTTGAAAACCCCTTAAATACCAAAACTTTAAAATAATTCAAAACAATTGAGAACTTTTGAAAATATTTGAAAACCTCTTAAACTTTTACAAAATAAGAGTCTAATCTATGATACCAATAAAATTATCGTACCCTGACTCTCAGATCGAGTACGCGACAACCGCTGTGTTAGCTCAGAAAACGAGTGAGTTTAACCCGTACATCAAAGTACTGCAAGGTATTCATCGATATCCATCTATTTTTCAAAATAATAAAATATTTCCAAACAACTCAACGTACATTTATCACACAACAAAAAGACCAACCCATCAATCTCTATTCAAAACATACATGTATAATGCCAGTCTGGCCATTCAAATCCAAATACACGCACCAGTCCAACCCACCCATTCCAATCAAATCTATCTAATATAAAATAAATCTCTACTTAAGAAATCCATATCAAATGTCACTAAAAACAGTTGTCAAGTAAGTTTCAAGAAAGAAAAATGGAGATTTTCAATATAAGTTATGCAATTCCAATAAAAAAATTAAAAATATGAAGATTAAATAAGTTTTCAAAAGTTTTTAATACAAAAATATCTCAAAGGGTCCATATAAAATCCTAAAAAAAAAAAGAAATCGGGACAAAACTAATACCCCCAATGAGTTCTTTGAGATGATTTTGCCTCGAGATACTAATTCCGATAATATTTTGGTCTAACCTTACTCTGTGAAAAATTAAATAAGATGGATAAATATACAATAATACTCGGTGAGTGAATAATATGTTATGAAAATAAATGAAAGATGATTACGAACATGTCAAACAATTATTACAAAATCATATTACCTTATTCATAAAAAATTCAATATTCATCATCAAATACAAAATTTTTTTAATAAAATTCAATATTCATAGTGAATAAATCATATGTATTCAATCATATCTATAATTTTTCTAAAATCATGGGTTTGCCAAAATCATAAATTCTGACAAAGGTCTACCGAGATTAAGTGCAGAACTGTCAAGAGTTTTCATTTTTTTTAACTCACAAATTCTTAACTTTAGCGTTGGGTCGGTTCTCCCTTGGAGTACTACCAAGTTAGTCCCAAAAATAATAATAATGGTTTTGGAAATATTTATCAAAAGCGGTTATTTCCTAAGACAAACGCCCCTAACCATGTTGTCCCGTTGAGTTACACCGTTGGGGAGAATGACTATAACTATTAGATTATGTATTCAAGTAACATTTCATAGATTTCATAGCAAATATCAAAATGTGTCATAATCGTTCAAATGTTTCTCAAATTATGAGTTCAATGCCAATATATTTAATATAAATTAATAAATATGACACTTATTTCAATAAAATATTGGATATATTTTTCATTTTAAACTCCCTTTTGGGATAGCTCACAATTACAAATTAATTTATAAACCAATTTTAAAAATATTTACAAAATCGAGTAAAATATTTTCTCATGTAAAATCATAATCATACATCTACTCATTTTTTGGGAGGATACTCACTTCCAATCCAAATCTAAATCAATGATATTCTCCTCCTAGATTCCAATTGTTTTAAACTTAAAACAATATATACATATTTATCATTTAATCACAAACTAATATTAAGAAAAATCAATATTTTCCTCGTAACTCAAAGTTCAATTTTTCCAAATTCGTCAATTCATCATCTAATTTCATCAAATCATATCACCAATTTAGGGAAATAATTTCTCATTCAAGATTTTCTCAAATTTTAACATTATATATATTTTAAATCTAAACTCCTAAACTTTATTCTTCCAACCTACACATAAAATTTATATACTGATAAAATACACTCAAATTTAAAAGGAAGAAAATGAAAGTTACTTTATTTGAATTATCAATTTTGTCTTTTAGTCACGTCACTTTTAAACTCTAGATTTTTCTTACAAAATCTCAAATCTCAACATAAATTCAAAATTTAGTAAAAATAATTAAAATTTAATTTTAGGAAAGAGTATTATCTCTATTAGAATCACTAATTTCATTCCTTATTGAGATACTCCAAACTCTTGATTTCTCTCTCTAGAACCCCTAATTTCTCACTAGAATCACAATATATTAAGTTTGTTTGAGAATTTAAGAATCTAGATGTGTGGGTTTTACTTGATCTTGCTTGATCTTGACGCAAGCAAAAAGAATAGGCGAGAGAGAGCAAGCCATGAGGGAGAGAGTGAGGGAGGGAGATGAGCGTTCGTGGGATGAGAGAAAAGGTGAGGGAGAGAGAAAATAAATGGGGGTGTGTGTGTTGACTTTTCTTTCCTCTTTTATTTTTTATTTTTTGGTTTTGGTGTTGCATGCATAACCAAATTAAATTAACTATTATAATTTTAATCATTTCGATTGTAATTTAATCAAATACTTAATTTTAAATATTAGTATATACGAGGAGTTCCTCAATAAACTCTCTTCACAAAACAAAATAAGAGTGATTAATGATAGCAATATAATACAAAAATTGATGTTAGTTCAAATTGTAATCCATTCTCTTCCTCTCTTCGGATCTCAAGTGTGACTTTGTTAGGAGGCGGGGAAACAAAATCATTTATATAGGTCTCGAGTCTTAGAATTTGCTGGTGCCCTTGGGTAGGTCAACAAATTTTTATTTAAGAGAAATCAGTATTATAACTGATAAAATATTTTCCTTTATCTTCGATTGATTTGATTATTTGGGTCAGTATTGCCGCAGCTGCTAAAGTATTTGAATATATCCTTTAATTCTGTTAAAAGGTCCACAAATGGGGTCGCCCACTCTAACACCCGGAGCGAGTTGCAAGTCAGGCGAAGGAGATTGGGGTTTTCCCCCTCCTTTTATTGTGGGTGCACTTTTTATTAGTGTCGTGCATTTACTTTCCCCCCCCCCCCCCCCAAAAAAAATTGTCTAATCTAATACCGGAGCAAAAAAGGAAAAAAAAAACATTTCTAAATTGGGGTCTTTGCCATTCGAGAAATGTTTTAGAGAAAGGGCAAAGAGAAGAATTTTCTTTTTTTATTTAAGTTTTTTTTTTTTAATTATTTTTAATTAATAGAATGGGGATCGGATTGACTTGAGGAGGTCTTTTCTATTCGACTGTAAATTTAGGGGCTATTTTTGTATTTTTTATTAATTTAATTTTTATTTTCTTCTCTGATTCGCATATTTCTCGGTGAGCCCTCTCATATTTTTATTTATTTATTATTATTATTTTTTTTGTATTTTTATTTGCTATACGATGGTTGTTCCCAACGTTTCTCACTCTCTGTTTGAATTAACCAGTCGAAACGCCCTCAACTTAACGCTAAGCCCTCTTATTTTCACTACCGGTTCAACTTTCAAAACCAGGTAATCCTAATTTCTCTCTCTCTCTCTTACAAATTATGAAATTTTCTGTTCAATTTCATGGACTTCGCTGATTGAAAACGTCGGAGGAATCCAGTCGTTGAAATTTCATTGGAATTTCAACTCAGCCAATCCTTTCTCGGTTCCTAGCAAGAGTTGATTGTATATAATTTGATTGTACCTATCCCTAATTTGGAGTTAATCTTTTATGTGCCTGAGCGACAATTCTTTTCGGTTTCTTGGAACTAAATCTGGATTGGTTCTTCAATGGTAGGCTTAATGTCCTGTAGGAACACAAACCTCTCAATGGGTATCACTTGGCATGAATTACAATATGGTAGTTGGAAGTTTTTGTCAGGTTTGTGCCCTCATTTTGATTTTGGGCAACCCCATATTTTTTATTTCTACTTTTTAATCTGTTCCGGTTCCTATATTGTAAAATTATGTTTGATTTTAATCTTTCTAAGCCTACATCATATTTATACAACAGCAAACTGACCTTTAATCCCAATTTTTGTGGCCTAAATCATATTTATTTATTGTAAAAAACTTATGCTGGTGAAAAGTAAAAGATTGATTGTCCTGCTGCTGAAATTATTTCTAATTGTGAATGGACAATGTTTTGGATTCTGTGAATTCATTATAATACTTTGTAGAGGAATTTGGATTCTGTTATTTTGGATTATGTGGATTGATTATAATACTTTGTAGAGATTAAGATTAATAAGTTTTAAATAATTTTCTTGGTTTAGGCATATTGAGAGGATTGTAAACTGGAAAGGAAAGACGATTTTTTCTATGCTCGAAAGCCTTTATGATTACACTTGATGGATGCAAAAGCTTTGGCAAGATCTAAGAGATCTCATTCACAACATCTTAACAAAAAGCCTAACACTCAAGTATCAAAAGGTCCCGCAAAGAAGGCATCTAACAAGCAAGTTGGAGAAAAATCACACGGAGCTCAAGGTGGTAGTGCATTGCCATCAAATTGGGATCGGTATGATGAGGAACACGATTCAAGTTCAGAAGATCCATCAATTGATAGTTTTGGTCGGACCTCAGATGTTGTGCTACCAAAGAGTAAAGGAGCAGATTACAGTTATTTGATCTCTCAGGCTCAATCCCAGTCCGAATTAAGTTTGGATGGCTTTCCTTCTTTAGATGATGTTTATAGTGGTATGTCAGTACTTGACTCTTATTATTAATCAGCTATTAAATTTAGCTACTGCTCTTTCCAATTCTTATGACCAAAATAGTTCTGTGTTTGTAGTTTGGCTGGCAAATCCCCTTTGAAATGGTTTACTACTGGTTTTTAGTTGTGCTTAGTTTACTAGTTGCAGACACTGCTCAATTAGTTCAATTGCATGAAGAAGCAATAGAAGAACTTGTTATATGCCTTTTGAAGAAGGGTACATACTTGGTATTATTATTGGTGGTTGGTGGTGAATGAAGAGGAGGGATTAAAAGATGGGTTCAATGACTATGACTCATACGGGGCCAAATTTAGAAGGTAAGTGCTGTGGACCCTATTTAGATGCCATGTAGTTTGATATGAGTGTACAGAATGAAGCCTTGAGGCTGGAAGGCCCTTTGGGAGAAGGTGAGTCAACCTCTTTAATTACAGGAGTGTATTTGCTAGGTCAAAAATGTTTCAATGATTGGCTCAAGAGATTTTGGATTTGGTGGAACAAGATTCTTGATTGTTTCATTGTCTCCATTTGAATCATGGATTTATGGCTTCCAAAAACACCACTTCTCATTGTCTTGATAGCAGGAAGGATTTAGGCTTTAGTTAAATGGAGTGTATTCATAACACAAAGATAAAGTTTCTTGTTCTAGGTTTGACTGGGGTGATAAGTTGAGCGATGGGTCCTTTTTGAAATCCTTGTTGAAAGAAAGGAAAACCTTGCTGCAGCTTTTATTGTACATAAGATGATGCAGACAAATAAGCGGTGCTGTGATTTGCAAATTAGGTATGCAAAAGTCATATCATCATGTGACTTGGCCATTAACATCAGATCTTTTCTGATCATTAGAGAGTATTAGACCTTAGAGCCGCTTCCCATAAAAATAAGTGGTTCTATTGCTCATTATCAAGTTACTATTTGGGACTTCTCATTCTAGGTTCACTAGGCATTTTGCCGTAAGTTCATCAGCCATTTAATTTTATTTTCCGCTAGGTAAGCTTTTCCCTTGAGACAGTGGACACTTGCCATTCTTCTCTTGACCCTTCCTTTTTCTATGATTACTGGGGTTGTTCTCTTAGTTTCTTTGCTTGCTTGTAAATGTTTCAATTTGTTAGTTGGGGACAATAGGCTGATCTGGATATGCTCATAAGGAAAATATTTTCACTCTCTTGATATTATGAGCTTTATTTAGTTTTGTTTTGATGCGTGGCTTCTTTCTCTTGGAGAGACTTCCCTTATAGACTTGTTTTCTAGTGCTCCCCTACAAAAGGAAAGTTCCCAACTGCACTTTTAAACCCTTTAGACAAAGAAACGTATCAAAGGCCATGAAATATAGATATGGGCACAGGACACGAGGCGTGACACAGACAGCAAGGCATGGCAAAATTATTAAAATTTTATACTAATATAATTTACAAAATATTAAAGAAATGTATCCTAATATAATTTTGGACAAAGAAACGTATCGAAGGCCATGAATTTTTTATTAATTTTAGAACCATTCTTTTTAGAGTGATGGATAGAGATCATTTATCCATAGGGATAACATGACATAAAATTAACTTGCGTTTGTGTTAGGCTTCAGTCTTGGTGCAGGCTCTATGCTTGCCGTCAAAGGACAAAACATTCTGTCTTGGTCGGAGATGATAATTTCATTGTGGAGGATAAGGCCACCACGGGTCATGACCTATGCCATTATCCCTTTTCCACTCTTCTTTTCACACAATAGTAATTTCTGTAAATTATGAAAGAAGTAAACAGTAGAACATCAATATTGCATTATTATTCATTGCCTTATTATCTGCCCCCCCATTGCATCATTTAAACCTGTGCTGGTTACATGTCTCAAATTGCTTCAGTTTAAATTATTGTACTGCATCATCATGTCATACTTAACCATGTCTGGGGCTCTATGATTATGCAAATAAATGCCCAAGTACATAAGCAGCTAATAGTGGCTCAGTCTAAAATTGCTTCAGATGTTATTGCAAATGCTTTCACAAGGTACATGTAGTACCCCTGTATTCACTAGTACCTGAGATTGCTTAGCACAACTCATTAATTAATTGATTAATTAATTAATTTATATCTATGTTAATTGTATTTAGGTAATATGAGGGGTGACAATTAATAGCCTGAGTATGAATGTTCCCAAACTTGTTCAATATTCTTAATATTTAGGGTTGAGTTTTGTATCCATTTATTTAAATGGGTTTGGATTAAAGACCTCGAATTCGATGGGTCAATATAACTATTTATCTTTATGTTTTTTAAAGAGAAATTAATTTATAACTCTAGTTTAATATTTTTTATTAAATTGTGAATATAATATTAATATTAACACAGACAATTCATGAAGGATTCTTGGTTTTGAATCATTTTACTTTAATAGTGTCATTTATTATTTACTTAATTTATTTAAAAATTAAATAGTTTTTAAAAATTATTTATTTATTTTTATTAAATAAATAGTGACGGGTTAAATGATCGGGTCACTAATTTTGTATCTCTAAATGGGTTGTGCTGGGTTTACAATGCGTGATTTGGCTAATAAACGGGTGGCGTAGGAGTTTGCACAATATTCCTTACAATGGTGCCTGATGCGACACCCATTCCTATCCTCTTTACCACCACTGGTGGTAGATATGGGTATTTAGGTTTCTGTGTATCTCTTAGGTCAATATATATACAGGGGGTTACTAAATATTGAATAGTTCTCTACTTCAACCATGCATGATCTCTCTCCTTTGTCTGAACAATCTGTATCTGTATTCTTGCATTCGTCATGATGATTTTGCTAATTGGTTGTCTTGTAACAAATGTTTTATGTAGTTCTCATTTTTCTTTTGTTTCATGCTGAAAGCAGTTGAACTATGTAATAGAAAGCAAGTCCAGAAAACTGAGTGAAACACCTGCTTTACAAAGTACATAAATAGTTCAACATTTCCCCTTTGAAAACGCAGAGAAACTTGATTTCATATCTTTAACATAAACGCATAATCAACTCCTTGAACAGGCTGCCAACTACAGTCGCCTCAAGAAAAGCCTGACAGGGTTATGACAAAGGGGTAAAAAGATGCATATTGTTCTACACTGAAATCTGAAGAGATGATTGAATCATTATAATTGTTCTTATTTCAAGATAATTTTTTAAGAAAGCACTTTGTGTTGAGAAAAGGGAACCATAATTGTGTGTTTCAGATGTTAAAACTTCCATCCCTTGAAATAAGTAAAATAAAGAGAACGGAAGACTATTATTAGTGACAGTGTGTTTGAATATTTGCAGATTTGGTGTAAAAATAATGAAATTCAAAATTTTACCCTAATATACGATTGCTTGTATGATATATGTCGGATTATAGAGTTGACATAGAAAGTTTTATTTCTAAATCCCTTGAATTATGTGATTGATATAGGATTGACAATTTTCAGTAGTTTGCTGTTTTGCATGATTCAATTTGATTTTTTCTATTTTTTGTAACCTAGAATAGTTTTCTATTTTTTGTGTGATTTGTTTAAATAGTTTTCTAACTTTTGTAAACTAGAATAATCTATATATTTTTATGTACAATTTCATTCAATCAATGAGAGATACAGAGAAATTATTCATCCCAATTTTGTGTCAAAATGTAGTTGAAGAGACGCTTGAACCAGGGAAGGCAAGAAACAATTTACGAATGGCTAGATTGCTACCATGGCTTCATCTGAGCATTTTTTTGACTATATGAAATAATTTTGTAAATTGTACGTGAATTTTTAGGATTAAAGTACTATTCTCCGGTAAGATATAAAATAACAAAGATACATTTCTTTATTAGCTCAAATTGTGGAGCTCTTTGTTCTTTCACATGGTGTTGGACCATTATAACTTAAGTTCAAAAATTTTTATGCACCTTTAACCCTATTTAATATTTATGTGTTAAGTTATCAAGCGCCACAAAAATGGAGTATTAAAATATAAAATTATGAACATAATTTCTCCATTAGTTTAAACTTTGAAGCAATTAGTTGTTTCGCATTCTCAAATCCTTAATGAATGTACCACTTTTAAATACATCTGTCCTGGTTGTAGAAGGGTTCTGGAAAAATCGGGAAAGCATTTGGTTGAACAGAAAATATGTAAAGAAAAAAATGTGCATACAAATGAGAATTGTCTTTATACGTCTTTAAAGAGTTAGTTGAGCATCATGTTCCAGCGAGAAAGCATCTGGTTGGAAAGATAATACGGGCATTTGGATGAGATCTATCTTTATACGTCTTCAAGCTGCCATTTGAGCATCATGTCTATGGAAGTGTACAAGACTGCCTTTAGAAGTGTTTATGCAGCATCAATGCATGCTGCTAGTCTGTACAGTCATATCACTAGAACACCTGATAATATTTTTAAGATCTCCACCGTACATGCCAATTAAATGCCATATGAAGTCTAATCATGGATAGCTTAGAGGGCCTATATACATGCAAGCAATAACAATTTGTTTCCTCAGGCTGAGTTCACCTTGACTTTATGCCCTTTTCTTTTGGAGGTCTACAGTTGATACTTTTTACTTTTTTGGTTCATTGTTTTTTATCTTTAATAGGCCTCTCAATTTCTGTCATTTCCATGGGTTGTATGATCTGATATTTCTTTTTTTTTTTTTTTTTCCGCAGAACAATGTTGCTCATGACCTTTCTTTGTTCTAGTATTCTTTACATTTTTTCTCGTGTAGGCATCATTTCTCTCTATTAACTTGCACTGGATAGAGAAAAAGGAGTGCGTGACAAAGTTCAATCTAGTTCATTTGCTATGAACTGAATATGTACACAGCAAGTGCACATATTCAATATGTGTTTAAGTTTCAAAATATGTAACTGTTCGTCATATGTACTTTAAATTCTGGATTGCTGTCTCAGGTGAAATCAAGCAGAGGCAGCAACAATCAGAAATCTGGCAAGATGCAGGCAGTGGAAGAAAGTAACTCGACTTTACAAATTTCTAGTCCTCCCGAGTCAGAGAAAGTCATGAAACAAATTGGTGAGATGAACTTATCAGACACCCTCACCTCCAGCCATCTGTCCCCTTCCTTGTTGAATAAACGGTTGACACAAAATGCTAGGCATGAAACAAGGCAGTTGATGAAATTGGTCATGGCAAAAATTTAGATTCCAGAGCGCAGTTCAATATCAATGTCATTGAAATTCAAAGAGGAGAACTGTCCAGATTTGAGGCGGCAGCAGCCGAAGCTGAGCTTGATATGCTTCTCAACTCTTTCGGTGAATATAAATTCGTTGATTCATACAACTTAAGCGAAAAGTATTCTTCGCATTTGGGCCCATCAACACTTTCAAATCAGACCTACATTCCATTAAAACTCCATCTACAAGGAATGGTCTTGATGATGACCTCGATGACTTACTCAAAGAAACTTCTGAAACTGGAGCTTCCAGACAACAGGAGGTAAAGAGTCCCCCTTTTAATGTCCAGTCTTCTACCTCAATTCTAGTTCTAAATCAAAAGTACCAAGTGATTTTGATTCCTGGTTAGATACAATTTGAATTTTGTGAGCCGAATTTCTTTGGCATAACTGGTGGCTATGCTTCACCATGGACAATCATGTTGTTCTATTATGTCCCGAGTTTATGGATTTTTTGGCTTTCAAATCTAAGCTGTGGACTAGGTTTTCCATGATGGTAAGAGATTTGGTTTCCACTTGTCAAAATTTGAACTTTAGTCCTCTACTTTTTGCCCGTTTCTAAGATTAAGGAGTATTGATACTAGACCATGAATCCATTTCTATGTGCAAATAATGCTGGACTCAGTTGTGCTATTCATACACCTTATATCAAGTCCTTGTAGGAAGTGGTAAAGAGTTCTTGCTCAAGTGTTTATCTCAACCCAACGCCTAGTGTTCAAACTTTCGTGGGTGCGTGTAATTTTACAATTTTCATGATTCTTATATTAAAAAAAAAAAAAAAAAAAACACGCGCACACACACCATATATTGAGTTGTACCATTCATCAGGTTTAGATTGACCATACCATTTCTCTTGTACATGTGCATATTTTTGTGCTATAGTGCCTTATCTAACATTTTTAGTTAAAAGATTTGAATTACTAAGTGATGCAAAAGGTAATATCCAACCTTGGTAAACAATTCTTACATCTTGACATGTCGTGTGAAAATGAATACAATCTCATAAAACCCAGAAAGAGTTTACACACTTTTTCTGCAGATGACTTGAATCCTGAGGTTTATTGTTCTGTTCCGGTCTAGGCAAGGTCCTTGGAAGAAATTCAGAAACTTCTCTGAAGAAATTCAGAAACTTCTGTGTCCCTTTTTTAAGAGAGCTTCTAGATATGGTCCTTGTTTGGAATATTGGACTCTTATAGGCGGGTGAAGAGAGGTTCTTTTTTGGGGGTTTTTTTTTTCTTTTTTGTTTGGGTGGAGGGGGGGTGGGGTGGGTTTACAGTTGCCCTTAAAATTTTAAGAAAAGGTTAATTCTATATAATTTTGAAAGTAATAATCTCAAAGATTATTTATTAAAAAAAATTGTAATTACCGTTTTCTAAAATTATTACTTCAAATGTAAATTATATTTTATTTGGTTATATAAATTTTTTATTTTACCTTTGGTTATTGTTGAACTAGAGATTTATCTTCTTTATTATTATTTTATGGGCGTGCTCTTTTTTTTTTGGTTTTTATCATCGATATCCAAGTTTTATCCGACTAATTCGGTTCGAGTATTGTGAGGTCCATTTTAAGAGTTGGTTCTCTCAAATCCTTTTTCATCATTCTCAAATTCAAACTCAAAATTTCTGGTTAAAAACATTCAACTCAAGGAAATTTGATACAGATGTTCTTTTGTAGGTGTAAGTAAAAGGGTAACACTGCTTTGGCGGACGATACAAATAATTTAATTTTAAATTTGACTCAGAGAATTTCGCGAAAGTAAAAAAATAAACAATTTAATTGTAAGAATTTCCAAATACCTTCGGGAAATCTGATGAAAGAACAAATGATTTGCCCTAAAACAAAATCAAACATGTGGGAAAGTCCTAAAGACATGGAAGGTGGATTTGCTTCTTCTCCATCCATAGATCACTTTAGGCCATCTGAAAACTTAATATTCTATGGATTGAATAAAGAACAATTAAGATATATATTTGCATCATTTTACGAAGACAACCTTCATGCAATAAAGAATAATACATGATTCGATGGATGGACCCAATACATAGGCGTAAATGACTTTTTTTTTTTTGGTAGAATTGCTTTTTGTTAGGTTTCTTCATTTTTGACAAACAACGGTGAGTCAAGCATTGCAGGCAGCTTAACCAACACAATGAAATTATCTTTGGTTTATATATATATATATATATATATATATATATATATATATATATATATATATATCTCCGGAGATATGATAGTTATAACTTTTCTAATTAGAGCAAATTTAAATATGATTGACTATGATTTATGTAATGATTGTATGAAAAGAATTATTCTCATATTACCTTTATTATATAGTTTTAAATCACCCTTATTATGTAGTTTTAAATTTATTGCATCTCTTTTTTTCAAAAATAAAAAAATAAAAAAATAAAAAATTCAACACTTATGTTCAAAGGAAGGGGAGAGAGAGAGAGAACAAAACCCGATGGAATAAAGAAAAGACCATGAGTAGATGTATTTAATTTTAGAATTTATAATAAAATTCATATATCACAAAAGATGAATAATGGAACTCTATTTTGGGTCAAGTAAAAAAGCAACAAAAAAGAAAAAGGGTCCAAAAAAAAAAAAAATACACCCTATGAACAAAACTTGAATGCTCAAAGCCACAGTGCCCCAGCTTTTTTCAACGCAGGAACCAATTCCCCAGTGATATGAGTAGCCATAATTCTATCCAATCCTCCAAACAATTTCCCTCCAATAAACACCACAGGAAATTGAACCTGTACTTGACCATCGCTTGATCCACTGATCTTCTCCAATTCCTCGATCATAGTCTCCTCATCATCCTTATTAACATCACAAACGGCCGGATTCACTCCAAGTGTCAAAAGCAGGCGCTTGACCACGTGGGTCATGCAACACCCGCTTTTACCAAAAACGATGATCGCGTTCTCTGATACCATCCTCAGTGCATTTGTTTTGCCTTTGAGAATTTCTCCTGCACCCATCACTGGATTAGCATAAGCAATTGATCGGCCAATTCCCATGTTGGTGGCATGGGGTTGCCATGTTTTGTAAGGTAGAGCTTCTTGCATATCGTGTAGAGAGAGAGAGAGACAGAGAGAGAGACAGAGACAGAGAGGGATGAAAATGAATATGTGGGGGTGAGGTTAGTTGGGGAGGATATGCATATGGTATATGTAATGGTGTTTGATAGGTGATGGGGGTGTGTTTGTGTGTTATGTGAGGGCAAATGAGAGGTGGGTGTGGGTCTACCTCTGGGGGTGACTTGAAAGAGTCGACGTCAACGGCTGTTTCTGAGCCTTCTTCATCTTACGCGTTACGATTTACATTTTTTAACATATTTTTTTTGGTGTTGGCAGTGTCATTGTTCATGTGAGGTCTCACACTTTACTGGTGTCACACTTATCGTATCATCCACCTCACCCCATTCAATAATGTAAATAAAGATATAAATAATTCCATGAAGAGACTCGATCCAACTATAAAATTATGAGATTTTTTAATGAATCTAATAAGTATGATATTTATAAAATCAATAATTATTAAATCGTCGGTAAGTAATTTATATTTCTCTTAGGTTATGATAATAAAATAATTGATGCCATTTGAATGATTGACCTAATTATTATCAATATTATAAATATTAATATATATGATGTATAAATTTTCAAAAAAATGATATTAACATTTGGTCGCAATATTAACATTATTCCAATATATCACATTATTCTCTTTTTCTCACTTTCTTACGTGTGGCTGATTCATGTGGATTTATTCGTATGCAATCATTCTTTATTTGGGCGCATTGGTCAAAACAAGGCTTTCCTTGAAAGTGTATTTAATTTGGTCGCAATAGCATACTCATCAATATTAATGAGGTCATTATGGGCAACGGGTGGCATCATCTGCAGGGCCCCATGTTGGAAATTTTATGCCTTCCCCTTCCCGGTATTTGCCAAATTGCGCGACTTGCCTAGGCTATTCCCATTTCCGGATTAAAATATAGATGTGGCTATGGCCTTATTTTCTTGAAATCACGATAGTCCACCTTACGAATTACGTTATCCAATTACACTTACTTACGGATACAATTTTTAAAAAATTTATATACTTTTTGCATAAAATTTTTTAATATAATTAAGAAATATTATAAATAAAATAAATCAAAATACCGAAGAAGAAGAGAGTCTAATCAACACCAATTTAGCGGATGGTGATTAAAAATTAATAACTTTTTTTGGTACGAAAAAGATATAAATTCACATGGTAGAGGTAAGAATGGCAACATTTTAGGGTTTTTTTTTTTTTTTTTTTTTTTTGACAAATGGGAGTATCCAAAGGAAATTATCACACGAATCACACTTTAAATACCTATGCACCTCCCGATAAGAGTTACAAAACTCATGGAAATCAGGACAAAAAGACGGACCTAGTTTAGTGAGAATATCAGCGCAATTATTTCCCTTTTTGTGGATGAAAGACATGATATACCAAAGTCCGGTGAATGAGATCTTGCAATTCCTGAATAATATGAAAGTCTGAGTGTGAGATAGCTATATCATTAGAAAGAACCGTCACAAAATCAACCAAGTCAATCTCTCGAATAACAGAGAAAAGTTTCATGTGATTCAAAAGGAGAAGACCCTCCTAGTTCCCACATAATTCTGTTGTAAAAGAATATTATACTCCTATATTTATCGTAAAACGATGGATCCAATAGCTATATTTATCATGAAGAAAATTGTCACGCCCCGATTCTCGGATCGACCACGCAACAGCCGCCGTGTTGTCTCAATACACGGGCAGAACCTCACCCTTATACCGGGACTGCACAAGACTACAAATCAGTTCAAAACTCATCCAATACACACTCCATCAGAAATGAGAAAGATCATATGACAATACACATATAAATGACCCATCCGGTCCATCCCTGTACACACGAGCATGCATCGATATGCGAATGGGGCGGGGGTTCCTGTACATGCATACATGCAAAAATTGGCAATCCCAACCATTTCAGAATTCTCAGCATAATTAAAACATTTAAAACAAAGAACTCTTAAATCATAATCGCAAGATTTTACTAACACTCGCATGAAGAAACGAGCTAGCGTCAATAAAATCCAAACGGTATGAGATGTACAGAACTTCACAAATCCAAAAGAAAGTATCGAAATTCAGAATTTCAATCCAAATGTCTCAAATGAGAGTTTAAAAGAAAGTTAACAAGTTCCGTACAAATCATGTAAGGATTCCATCAATACTTGCTCTTATATATGAAACAAGTATTAATTTAATCCATACCAAAAGAATTATACAAGTTTTTCATTCCATGGACTTCAAAATCAACCAAAATGAACTTGCATTTCTATGTACCTACACAAGTCAGCGGAATAAATCTTCCCCAGCTCTACTTTCTGCAGCAAATCTAAACTTTCTCTGAAAAATGTTAAAGGGAGGGGTGAATATCGGGAAATACTCAGTGAGTGGAGTGCAATGGTATAATTGTGTGATAAATGAGGGGTGAATATGGGAGTGTCAAAATATATCTCAAATAACATTTCATATATGTCGAAACATTTTTCAATAAATCAGATAATTTGCAAAATATGCATCCACATCAAGTATTCTTTCAGAAAATCACAAGGGTCCCATCGAAATTACTTCCGTCTTGCGTTTGGTCGAACCAAGACGAAAGCCCGTCAAGAGGTTTTCCATTTCAGTATTTCAAACACTACCCCCTTCCTTGGCGTTGGCTCGGACCTCCTCGGGGTGCAATCCGGATAGTCCGACGTGGCAGAGAAGAGGCCGCGTATACCTCTCTCGCAATAAAACCCTAACCACGCCACCCCGTCGGGTCGCTCCGTGGAGGGAATGACTATAGTCATTAACTACTAGCACCATGCATTTATCAAATATGTCATTTCTCCAGTCATGTACCATTATTTCTAGCAAACAATCATCAATTTCATGTCATAGTAATTTGTAGAGCAACATCAAATCACATATGGCACATATGCATTTATAAATACAATGGATGTATTCATGCTTCACAATCCAGTCCGGATATCCCACGATCACAAAACAATTGATATAAAATATGAAAAATCTTACAAAATCCTTTATAAAACAATTTTAAACTCATTTGTTCATTTATAACACAACGGACTATCCACTCGCCTTCTAGGGAGGGTATTCACTCCCTAATTCCATAAGTTTTCCAAAATGACTCTCTTCAAGTTTCCAAAAAGTCAACCTAGGCCAATAATTCACAATTTCAATTCAAACTCCAAAGAAATCTATTCTAATCAGCCCAATAAGTTCTAATTTCATCTAACACTTTTTTTTCGTATTTAATCATATGTAGAATTTAGACGTAACCCTAGAAATCACATATCAAAATTCAAGAAAATGCACTCTTTTCAAATTTCAGACATTTTCAGACATTTTCAGAGAATATACAAATCTCTCATTCTAAATTCGGAGTAAACTCATTCAAATTTCTGAAGGAACTAGAATTTCTCTTACCTAGGATTTTCGCAGCTTGCAGCTCTAGCGTCCGTGTGTCTACAACTCGGTCCAGACCCCTGTAATGTTTCCAAACCGAAGCATACTTTAGTAATTAGCCCTAATTTTCAAGAGAATCAAAACGCCTAAACTATTGATCAGAGAATCATTCTTACCTGCGCAGGGGATGAAATGCAGGTCGCGGCCTAGGGTTTCGAATGTCTCTTGCTACTGCCGGCTTGGGCTCCTGCGAGGGCTGCAGAAGAGCTTTCGGCAGAGGGAGAGAGCAAAGCGCGCGAGTGCGCGAGCAAGGAGAGGACAGCGCTACTGTCGCGCGCTAAGGAAATGGAGAAGAGAACCTGTTCCGCGTGCGTGGGAGAGGAGAGAAACGGAGAGTGAAACAGAGAGTGAGAATGAGAGAGAGATAAAGAGAGAGAGAGAGAGAGAGAGAGAGAGAGAGAGAGAGAGAGAGAGTGAATGAAAGAAACAGAGAGGGAGAGATTGGGGGCGAGAGATGAGAGAGGGTGACGGGAGAGAAATGAGGGAAAGAAATTGGGAAAGTGACTTTTCACTTTCCCTTTTTTTTTTTTTTTTTTTTTTTTTTTTGCTCTTTGTCGGTGCCACAACACTTAACCTCCTAAAAACAAATTTCGTCTCCGAAATTCCACGATACAATTATACATCAAAGAGCTGCGGTTGTTGTTTCCGCATTAATTTTTCGGTTTCCCAAATCTGTTTTTCAACTTGATTATTTCTCCATAGTACCTTAATCATAGGAATCTGCTTATTCCTCAATTGCTTGATTTGCCTATCAATGATCTTCACCGGTTGTACCTTGAAACTCAAATTCTCATTCAATTCCACTGGAGGTGCTTCCAATGCGTGTGAGGGATCCGGTAAATACTTCTTCAACACGGAAACGTGAAAAACGTCATGAATTCTCTGCAATTCCGACGGCAATTCTAGACGGTATGCCACTTGTCCAACCCTTTCAAGAATTTTCAAAGGGACCAATATAACGAGCATTTAGCTTTCTCTGTTTCTGAAAACGGATTACGCCCTTCCAAGGAGATATCTTCAAAAACACCATATCTCCTTCTTCAAACTCCAAAGGTCTTCTTCTCTTGTCAGCATAGCTCTTTTGTCGATCTTGAGCCGCCTTCATTCTTTCCCGAATCAGCTTCACTTTTTCTTTAGTGGTCTCGATCATTTCTATGCTTTCAATCTTTCTTTCTCCAACTTCATCCCAACACAAGGGAGTACGACACTTCCTTCCATAAAGGGCTTCATATTGAGGCATCCCTATGCTTGCTTGATAACTGTTGTTGTAGGCAAATTCAACCAACGGAAGGTGTCTATCCCAACTACCTTGAAATTCCATAACACATGCCCTAAGCATGTCCTCCAATGTTTGGATGGTGTGCTCCGATTGTCCATCGGTTTGGGGATGAAAAGCAATGTTGAATTTCAATTTAGTCCCTAAGAACTCTTGTAACTTTGGCCTGAATCTAGAAGTGAATCGAGGATCACGGTCCGATACAATAGACACCGGTACTCCGTGAAACCTTACGATCTCATCAATGTACAACTTTGCCAATCTTTCCAAGGAATAAGTATTCTGAATCGGCAAGAAATGAGCCGATTTGGTGAGACGGTTTACGATCACCCATATGGTATCGTGACGGCTCGGAGTATGTGGCAATCCCACTACGAAATCCATAGTGATATGCTCCCATTTCCATTCGGGAATTGGTAGTAGTTGAAGTGTCCCTGCCGGTTTCTGATGTTCAGCCTTGATCTGCTAGCATACAAGACACCTCGCCACAAATTCGGCTATCTCTCTCTTCATCCCAGACCACCAATATGATTCTTTGATGGTTCGATACATTTTGGTACTCTCCGGATGCATAGCATAGGCCGAGGAATGCGCCTCTTCGAGTATAGCCTTCCGGAGATCTTCATTTTTCGGAATGCACATTCGTTTCCCATACAATATAATTCCATCGTCCTGAATCCGGAATTCACCGCCTTCCCCTTTTTGGATTTTCTCAACAATGCCCTTCAACTCATCATCTATAGCCTGAAGCTCCCGAATGCGATCCAACAATGTAGGTCTGACCACAAACTTGGCTAATAAAGCACCTTGATCATCCTAAGCCAACTCAACTCCAAGTGCTTGGAGTCCAACTAAACAAGAGAGGTAAGAACTCCCTTGGGATGCCGTAGATGAGGACTTGCGGCTTAAAGCATCAGCTACGACATTCGCCTTCCTAGGGTGGTAGTCAATTACTAAGTCATAATCCTTGATCAGTTCTAACCACCTTCTTTGTCTCAAATTGAGCTCCTTCTAAGTGAGTAAGTATTTGAGACTCTTGTGATCGGTAAAGACCTTGTAAGTAACCCCATACAGATAGTGCCGCCAAATCTTTAAAGCGAACACAATGGCAGCTAGCTCCAAATCATGAGTAGGATAGTTCACTTCGTACTTCTTTAGTTGGCGAGAAGCGTAAGCAATCACCTTATCACCTTATCACCTTGCATCAGCACGCACCCTAATCCTTGCTTGTTGGCATCACTGTACACCACATAATCACCACTGCCACTAGTAGGGAGAGCAAGGATAGGAGCGGAGGTCAACCTTTGCTTAAGCTCTTGAAAACTATCCTCACACTTTTTACCTCATTCGAACTTGACTCCCTTTCGAGTCAAACTTGTCATCGGAGCTGCTATTTTCGAGAATTTTTCTACGAATCTCCGATAATACCTTGCTAATCCAAGAAAATTTCACACTTCGGTGACATTTTTAGGCTGCTCCCACTTCAGAATGACTTCCACCTTCTTTGGATCCACAAAAATCCCGTCGCTAGAAACCACATGTCCCAAAAATCCAATCTCTCTTAGCCAAAACTCGCATTTTGAGAACTTGGCATACAACTCTTTTTCCCTAAGAGTTTGCAAAATGATTCGGAAATATTTGGAATGCTCTTCATCACTTTTGGAATACACCAAAATGTCGTCGATGAAGACTATAACAAATTTATCAAGATAGGGATGAAACACTCGATTCATGAGATCCATGAAGGCCGCATGAGCATTCGTCAATCCAAAGGGCATTACTAGGAATTCGTAGTGTCCATACCGCGTTCTAAATGCAGTCTTATGAACATCACCATCCTTGATCTTCAACTGATGATAACCAGATCTCAAATCGATCTTTGAAAAGACACTTGCACCTTGAAGTTGATCAAACAGATCATCAATTCTCGGAAGAGGATACTTATTCTTTATCGTTGCCTTATTGAGCTGTCGGTAGTTAATACATAATCAGAGGGTTCCGTCCTTTTTCTTTACAAACAAGACCGGAGCACCCCAAGGTGAAGTGCTCGGTCGGATAAACCCTTTCTCCAACAACTCTTGGAGCTGAACCTTCAGCTCTTTCAACTCTGCGGGTGCCATTCGATACGGGGGAATAGAAATTAGTGCAGTATCAGGAATTAGATCTATTGTGAAATCGAACTCCCGGTTTGGTGGCAACCCAAACAACTCTTCCGGAAAAATATCCGGAAACTCATTCACCACAAGAATATCGTCCCAACTAGGACTTCTCACAGTGGTATCAACAATGCGTGCCAAATAAGCTTCACATCCCTTATGCACTAGTCTCCATGCTTCAAGAGCTGAAATTATACAACTCGGCAACACTCACCGTTCTCCGGCGAATACAAGCAAGGGATGTCCTGACCTTCGAAATTCCACTTCCTCAGTGAAGCAATTCACGAAAGCTCGGTGAAGATACAACCAATCCATACCTAGAATGACATCAAAATCTTTCATTTCCAACGGAATCAAATCTGCCTCGAGAGTTACTTTTTCGATTTTTATCTCACAAGACTTATACACTGTTTCCCTGATTAAATGTTCTCCCAAAGATGTGATAACCAATAATTCCCCAACCAGTGGAACTAAAGGCTTATCAGAATGTCTAGCAAATCCCGAACTCACAAAGGAATGATTAGACCCGGTATCTATGAGCACATGTGCATCAACATAAAAAATTTTTATTGTACCTATAATTATAAACCATAAACAAGGTCATATCATCCACATTCTTTAAGCCATGATCACAACTATCAAATTATAATCATAAATCATTTATGTCACATTTTCAATTTCAAAACTTAAAATTCAATAGAGATTTACCTGTGACTCATCAGGATTTACTTGGGTCTCTTCATTTGTCATGGCATAGATTCGGGTCTGAGTTCTAGGTTGAGGGCGTTGTGTGGGGACAGCTACAGTATTACTTCCCGTGCCCGTCCTCGGTTCATTGCTAGTGGAAGGTGTAGGAGCAATCGTCGAATCTCTTCTAGAACCACTCGAGGGACCTCTAACTTGTCGGCTTCCTTGCCCTTCTACATTTAACTCCGGACAAGAGTGCCGAATGTGACCCTCCTTCCCACAATGGTAGCATCTTTTGGGTTCCACACATGGACCCAGATGACGTCCCTTGCAATTTGGGCAAGTTTTTCCTCTGCCACCCATGGACCCTACTCCCATACCAATAGTTCTGCTGGGAGCACAAGGCCTAAAAGTAGATTGCCTTGGAGGAAAGCCAACCGATCCCGAAAAGGATCTACCGCTATAAGAGCCCATGCCTCGACTTCTTTTAAAACCTTGACTCGAACCGGAGCCACTAGGCCTCTTTCCTTTCCCATGATGCTCTCTGACTTTGTTTCTTTCCATCACCATTTTCTCGGCCCTCAATGCCAAGTCTAGAATGTCTTGCAAAGTATGCCCCTTGGTGATGGGCATTTTCTCTCTGATATTCAAATTTAGTCCCGACTCAAACTTTGAACTCAAAGACTCCTCGGAGTTCACAAACTCCGGAACATAATTAGCAAGCTCTCTCAGTTCTGTCTCGTACTCAGATACTATCTTGTTTCCTTGAGCTAATTTGAAAAAATCCTCTCTTTTTTGATCCCGATAGAATCGGGTGTCGTATTTCTTCTCAAAGACCCTAAGAAATTCTGTCCAATTAGGAGGAAAAGGAGCCCTTCCCTTCACATTCTCCCACCATGTCGTTGCACCTTTATCCAACAGTTTCACCGCCACCCATAATTTCATCTCATCGCTTAATCTCATGTCGGAGACGGTCTCTTGAATTCGGCCAATCCATTCCTTGGCCACTAAAGCATCAGAAGTACCCGTGAATGTCTCACATCCTAATTGTCTTGCCTCCTTTATCAACTTAGATAACTCCACAGTAGGGCGATCGGTTGTTGTGACAACCGGAGGAGGAGGGGCTAGTGGGGTACTAGGAGTAGCAACCGGCACTGAAGAAGTGGTCGGTGGAGGAGCTGAAGTCGCATGTGGAGCTTGGTACTGCGCTCCGAAAGTGCTCCACCAATCCATTACTTGCTGAAGAGCAGCAATAGGAGGAGCCGAAATCCCGGTAGGAGGAGCCGGGTATGTAAGCACGGAAGGAGGAAGAGCATGCGAGGACGACTCATCCTCATGCTCCGGTGGAGGAATCTCGTTCACATTTCTCATTCTCTTTCGTGGAGGCATAGTGATCTACACAACAAAAAGTTACAATTAAGTCAAACGGTTAAGCGAAGATTAATACTTAACCCCCTAAAAAGAATGTTTCTAATTTCCTAAGAAATCCATGGAAGACTTTGTATATTCTCCGAAAACCTTTTTCGAAAACCAAACATTTCAAAGTTTTTAGAAAATTTTCAGAACATTTGGAAACATTTGAAATTATATCCAAAACCATCAAACTTTTAAAAATCGTGAACCTGACTCTGATACCAATAAAGCTGTCATGCCCCGATCCTCGGATCGACCACGCAACAGCTGCCGCGTTGTCTCGGTACACGGGCAGAACCTCCCCTTATACCGGGACTCCGCAAGGCTACAAATCAGTTCAAAACTCATCCAATACACACTCCATCAGAAATGGGAAAAATCATATGACAATACACATATAAAGGATCCATCCGGTCCATCCCTGTATACACGAGCATGCATCGATACGCGAATGGGGCGGGGGTTCCTGTACATGCATACATGCAAAAATTGACAATCCCAGCCATTCCAGAATTCTCAGGATAATTAAAACATTTAAAACAAAGAAATCTCAAATCATAATCGCAGGATTTTACTAACACTTGCATGAAGAAACGAGCTAGCGTCAGTAAAATCCAAGCGGTATGAGATGTACAGAACTTCACAAATCCAAAAGAAAGTATCGAAATTCAGAATTTCAATCCAAATGTCCCAAATGAGAGTTTAAAAGAAAGTGAACAAGTTCCGTACAAACCATGTAAGGATTCCATCAATACTTGCTCTTATATATGAAACAAGTATTAATTTAATCCATACCAAAAGAATTATACAAGTTTTTCATTCCATGGACTTCAAAATCAACCAAAATGAACTTGCATTTCTATGTACCTACACAAGTCAGCGGAATAAATCTTCCCCAGCTCCACTTTCTGCAGCAGATCTAAACTTCCTCTGAAAAATGTTAAAGGGAGGGGTGAGTATTGGGAAATACTCAGTGAGTGGAGTGCAATGGTATAATTGTGTGATAAATGAGCGGTGAATGTGAGAGTGTCAAAGTATATATCAAATAACATTTCATATAAGTCGAAACATTTTTCAATAAATCAGATAATTCGCAAAGTATGCATCCACATCAAGTATTCTTTCAGAAAATCACAAGGGTCCCATCGAAATTACTTTCGTCTTGCGTTTGGCCGAACCAAGACGAAAGCCCGCCAAGAGGTTTTCCATTTCAGTATTTCAAACACTACCTCCTTCTTTAGCGTTGGCTCAGACCTCCCCGAGGTGCAATCCGGACAGTCCGACGTAGCAGAGAAAAGACCGTGTATACCTCTCTCGCAATAAAACCCCAACCATGTCACCCCGTCGGGTCGCTCCGTGGAGGGAATGATTATAGTCATTAACTACTAGAACCATGCATTTATCAAATATGTCATTTCTCAAGTCATGTACCATAATTTCTAGCAAACAATCATCAATTTCACGTCATAGCAATTTATAGAGCAACATCAAATCACATATAGCACATATGCATTTATAAATACAATGGATGCATTCATGCTTCACAATCCAGTCCGGACATCTCACGATCACAAAACAATTGATATAAAACATGAAAAATCTTACAAAATCCTTTATAAAACAATTTTAAACTCATTTGCTCATTTATAACGGACCATCCACTCATCTTCTAGGGAGGGTATTCACTCCCTAATTCCATAAGTTTTCCAAAATGACTCTCTTCAAGTCTCCAAAAAGTAAACCTAGGCCAATAATTCATAATTTCAATTTAAACTCCAAAGAAATCTATTCTAATCAGCCCAATAAGTTCTAATTTCATCTAACACGTTTTTTTTCGTATTTAATCAACCTAAATTCATGTAGAATTTAGACGTAACCCTAGAAATCACATATCAAAATTCAGGAAAATGCACTCTTTTCAAATTTCAGACATTTTCAGACATTTTCAGAGTATATACAAATCTCTTATTCTAAATTCGGACTAAACTCATTCAAATTTCTGAAGGAACTAGAATTTCTCTTACCTAGGGTTTTCGCAGCTTGCAGCTCTAGCGTCCGTGCGTTTACAACTCGGTCCAGACCCCTATAATGTTTTCAAACCGAAGCATATTTTAGCAATTAGCCCTAATTTCCAAGAGAATCAAAACCCCTAAACTATTGATCAGATAATCGTTCTTACGTACGCAAGGGATGAAATGCAGGTCGCGGCCTAGGGTTTCGAATGTCTCTTGCTACTGCCGGCTTGGGTTCTTGCGAGGGCTGCAGAAGAGCTTTCGGCAGAGGGAGAGAGCAAAGCGCGCGAGTGCACGAGCAAGGAGAGGACAGCGCTACTGTCGCGCGCTCGGGAAAGGGAGAAGAGAACCTGTTCGCGCGTGCGCGGGAGAGGAGAGAAACGGAGAGTGAAACAGAGAGTGAGAATGAGAGAGAGATAAAGAAAGAGAGAGAGAAAGAGAGAGAGAGAGTGAATGAAAGAAACAGAGAGGGAGAGATTGGGGGCGAGAGATGAGAGAGGGTAACGGGAGAGAAATGAGGGAAAGAAATTGGGAAAGTGACTTTTCACTTTCAATTTTTTTTTTTTTTTTTTTTTTTTTTTTTTTGCTCTTTGTCGGTGCCACAAAAATTCTGGTATCGGCCAAATGAGAGATAAGATCTGCAAAACTATGAGTATTCAACTTGTGCATACAGGAGGGGAGAGACCGATTGATCCAGTGATCTAAACGAGGAGATGCCTTAGACCTCTGATAATTGCTAGCCATCCATCTCCAGAATAATCAGAGACAACGCTAACAACACCTCTGGGCAGAAGTTAATACCATTAAAGGTACTCTTACAATGATCTTTCCAAATGGTTCAAAGAGTGAACATAAAACGAATAGACTATGGGAGCTATATATGAATAACATTGGACAAGCAATTGCGAGCCAACCAATTAAAAATCAACTACATACCCAACACCATCCGAGAGAGCAAAAAAGTCTAATGAGTCTGATCCCAAACCTATCAAACTATGGCACAATTCCGGAATAAATACTGATGACAAAATGAATTTTGATGATATGTAAATAATGAGTTAAAGTGATGAGTTAAAGTGAGAACATGTTGAGAACAATTTGTTAGATTAATAAAACATTAATTTCGAAAATATTAGTATGAGTTAAGAATGATAAAAGACACATATAAGAAATCTAGATCTAAAGTAATCGACTTACTTTTATCATTAGTTGACTCACTAATTTTAGATAATGTACACAAAATTTTAGGTAAGTTGACTTTTATAGGAATATCAGTTGGCTCATCATACACCATAGACAAACTGAACATAGGCAATAAGCTATTCAAGTCAACTCACCCTAAAAGATCATTCGACTCACTCATTTTATGAAACAATAGAACTAGAATTCAAAATAGTAATGGTCGAATATTTAAAACAATAATGATAAAAAAAATAGAACATATAATATATAGGTCAAGTCGACCTGCTATAAACTATAAGTCGACTAACACATTCAGTATTTAAAAACTTTTGTGAAGAATAAGACAACACTAAGCCATAGAGCCCACATATGCTCAACCATAAAGTATAAGATATTAGGACATGTCATGAGTCATAGCACGTAATGTTATGAGTTACAATATATGTCAAGACATAGGACAGACATTAAAATCTAAGTCACAAACTATATATAGTCGACTTACATGCTACCCTAAATTGACTTACACTATGAGAACTTAGAAAAATAAGTACAACATGAGTTACGACACATGTCACAGCACATGTCATAACATGAGCCACAGCATATCATGACACATGCTATGGCACAGACACGACACAAGCTACGACATTTCATGACATGAGCCATGGCACAAGTCATAAGACAAGCCACACCGTGTTATGACATGAGCTAAGATATGAGTCACGACACATGTTAAGGTACACAAGGTTATGTCGACACAAGAAAGAGTTTGTGTCGACACAACATAGGCACCAGTCGACTCACCCCATCACCAAGTTAACTTGCACGTCTAAAACTTAGAAAAATGCTAAATAAGAGCAAACTTTTGTCGACATAAAAAAGTTGTTATGTTGACACAAGATATCCAAAATGAAGAACGGCTCATAGACACTAGGAGAAGTTGGCTCACACTACACTTTAGTCGACTCGCATGAAGGTTGCATTTTATAGAACACCTCACTAGCTAAAAGCATGAGCAAACCTATTTGTACCAAACCAAATACCATATAATCTTAGCCAAAATGTACTAAACTGACTCGAGATAGTTTGTAAGTCATCATGCACATTGTACGATGCATACACACATAAGAAGGGATAGGAGGAAGTCGATTCGCAACGAAGTTCAAGTGGACTCTCATAAAGCTTGGAGAAAAAATGATTAAGTACTAAAAGCTTATGTCGACACAATCAAACTCCAAAGGCCAAAAGTTTAAGTTGTATAGAAGACCAGTCAACTAATAAAGAATGCAAGTCAACTTGCACCATAGATTCACGAGCAAATTTTAAGTATAGAAAGAATTATGTCGACATAAGAAAATAACTATGCTAACACAAAAACCGATTCAAGCTCATATTTCTGAACATATTCGAGAGGCAATCAACTCATGACATGAAGACAACGAACTTATGAAGAAGAGAAAGTCGACTTACTATGAGTAATGATTAATTATTCAGAAAATCTATTTGAGCCATAAATGAAATCACAATCACCCTCAATAGCTACAAATGAGCATTAAATGATTTACAATGGCTAGATTATCAAGAGATACTATAAATACAATATCAAATAAAGTTCAAACATCTTTTGGAACTCTTGAAACATTTATTACTCTTGATTGTATTAAGATCTTCACTATACTTTCAATTTCTTTAGTTGTATTTATTGTGAATTACAAAGATCATATCTCAACATTAAAGTTCAAGACTGTAACCTTATTTTTCTTTACACATACTTTGTAATTGGCCAGATGAAAGGGTCTGCTTGGTCTGAGATTAGTTATCTCGAAGAAAATAAGTTAGATTTGCTAATATCTATGTAAACTAGTTATGAGTGTTTGAGTGAAACACTTGATGAAATTTAATTAACACCAATTCAAACTAATTGTTGTACAATTTTTGGAGAAATATAGTGGATTGAAAACTTAGATATAGTTTAGAAGTAGATATACACCAAGAAGAGTAGAACAACTATATGTCATTGTGTCAATTCTTTTTCTTTTCTCCATTCTCTTCCCTGATCTTAACCTTCAAACTTCTAGAAAAATCAAAATGTGTAAAACAATCTATTTACCCCATTTAAGTTGCCAGAATCTTGATTTTCCAACTTAATACTATGCTTATATCCATGTGAATCTCACATTTTTAGCGATGATTTACAAATTCACGTTCTAGTACTTAAAAGCAAGATATATAATTTATTGTTAACTTCACAAAATTTGTAAATTTCTAAATTAGTAAAAAAAAAAAAGGATTTATAAATAAACTTCATTAGAGTTTGTGACTTATTTTTGAATAATTATTTTACTTTACTTACTCAAAAATTTAAAAGTAATTAAGTAAATAATAATATAATATTTGTATTGTTGTTCCTAATATAGAAATTTAATTGCACTCCATATTTTTAATTTTGGTTGTTTCGTTTACAAATGAACTGCACAATTCATTTTATTCCAAATGAATTGAGCTTATTTTTCATTTAATTCTAAAAATAGGATAAAAGACAATAAATAGAAAATTTTTATATTCTACCGGAATAAATAATTTTTATTTTTTAAAATTTAATAGTTTTTTAATTTGATGATATTTTAAGAATGCATAAAAAGATTAGTCAGATAATTATATAAGAGGATTAAAACAAATAATTTGAATAATCTAAATTTCAAATAGGTATCTTTGTGTCCCCAATTGAAACAAAAAAATAATAATTAAATAATATTTAGGCGCATAAAATCTCAATGAATCTTATTATTATTTTTTTAAAAAAAAGGGCAAAGAGCAAAGTGCGGGTGGAAATAGTAAGCAGCACGTGGGACGGCGAGTTGGGTGAGCGAAGCACGAAGGAGAAGGAAAGAGCCGCTGGCGGACGGCGCGCAATGCACACGCAAGCATCAGAAAAACAAAGACATCTCCCTTATGTCACCCACCGTGTCAATTGACGTCAGCGTATGCTTAAATTACAACAAGCCTATCCTTATCTTCCACGTGGGCGACGATGAGGTGCTTTCAAGGATTGCCTCGTGGGTGACGATATGGTGACGCCACAACAGCCAGTCGTTGCCACTGGCCTGTGCGATTACATATGTTGCTTCCATTCCCACGCTTCTCACGTTTGATTATCAATTTCATAACGAAACAATTGATAAAAAATCTTAGTTGCAAAATTTTAGCAAACGATAGTGAATTCAATGGAAAATAAATTTTAATACAAAGAGTGATAATCATGTAAACTTTGAGAGACTTTTTACTAGTTTTAAAGTTTGAGGGGCTAATTGCTAAATTGAAAACTTAGTTGGGGAATTTTGCATTTTGTGCTTTTTCTATTAAAGATGACGCAGGGATTTCTAATCGTTCTGTGTACGGAATCTGTGGGGCCGTGAAAGGATAGAACATATAAGATTAGATTGAGATGTGGCCATTTAGCTTTCTTTAAGTGGGCCATTTATTTAAAACAAGCCTCAATATATTTTTTTTTTTTTATTTTTTATTTGACCAATCGATAAATTTTATACGGGAAGAGTTATTCCGATGTTATTTTTTTATTATTAAAATTTAAAATTTTAATTAAAAGATTTAATTTTTTAACGAAACCAACTGTCAATTGAAATGATATATTTTGATTTCCTCAAAATGTCTCGGTCCTAAAGGAAGGCGCATGTTTATTTTTGATTGGTTCAAGCCTTGCAATTACAGCTATGTTATCTGTAAAAATTTCGTAATATTAATATTTTTATTTTTAATATTTTAAAAAAATATTTTAATATATTAAATTAATTAATATTTATATAAAATGTTTATATTTTTTATATTTATACATTTATAAATTATTTATTTATATAATTATAATTATAATTTTTATTTTATATTATTTATACTATAATCAATAATTATATATTTGATCATAATTATTTTATTATTTTTATAAAATAATTAATATTTATATAAAATTTTTATATTTTTGTACTTACATTTTCCCATATTTTCGTTATTTGTGTTTTTACATAATGTTATTTTTTCAAATGGTTTCGTATTCATTTCAATTTTTTTTCTTTTTTGTTTTACTTCCATTCCTGTGCTATCCAAACATAATCAAAGTATCAAATAAAAAAGTTAAAATTACAACAGATGATTTTAAATTAAATTATATCTTGTTTTGCAAGAAATTAAAATTACAAAATTCTGCTTGGTAATTGCAAAAAGGTACGAGACTTTGTATTTTTTTTTTTTTACTTTAAGAGGTTTTTGTTTTCGTATTATTATGTAGATTCAATATTTGGATGTTTTGAGTTTGAGACATTTAGTACATAAGGTAATTGGATTAAATTTAATTACAAAATAAAGAAAAAGGAGAAGGAGTATTTCAAACCGAATTAATTCTCGGGATTTTATGTTCACCACGCCGGATCTTTATTGAGGAAAAGAATAAATGAAACACAATGGGATACACCATTGGACAGTTTATACATTGAGATAGATATTAAATATTTTAATTAAAAATCGGATTTAAATCTTATGAATAGAAAAAATTATATTAGAAGAGCTCTCATATAAAGAGTCTAATAATGATTTGAATCATATTAATTAAAAAATATAATTTTAAATATCAATCGATCAAATATTGATTTTCATAATGCTTTTTACACCCACCAAGGATTTTGTTTTTCATATATATCCCGTATCGTCACTAATGTTAAGTTGCATGATGGTTTCCCCACTATTGCAAGTTGTTGCCGCTGGCCTGTGCTGTGATTACATATGATGCTTCCTGTCCCACGCTTCTCACGTTTGCTTTCAACCCCTCTCTTATTTTTTATTTTTATTTTTTGAATTTATATATAAGATTTGAATCTCGAATCATAAAATTTAAAGAGTAAAATTATTCTCTCTGTCTTACACACACAATATATATTATGTTCTTATACATACAAACTTTTCTTTTTATTTTTGAAATTTATTTTTAAAATGATTCAATATATTAAATTAATTAATATTTATATTAAATTTTTATATTCTTTATATTTATATATTTTTTCATATTTTTCTTTTATACATTTTTACAAAGTGTTATTTTCGTATATCGATTTGTATCCGTTTTTGTTTTTTTTATTTTTATTTACATGCGACATGTATTATATGTACATGTATATATATTGTTTTCATGTAGTTAAAACTTCAAAAAATAAAACAAATAAAGATACAAAAGTTACGCGTGAATTTGTTTAACCAAAGAATAGATTTCTAGAAATCACAAAGTTTTCTGACATCGGTTATCATGTTATTTTTATATTATTTGTTATAATATATTATGTATTAAAATTAAATTAATAATTAATTTAATTTTCATAATGGTTTCTACACCCCCAAGGATTTTTTTTTTTTATTTTTTTTTTTTATGTTAAGTTGCATAAACCTTGATCCAAACTTATGGCTAATATTTTGATTACTTTTTGAAATATTTCTATGGCCACGTTTCTCAACATTTAGGATACTGGTACTGTCTCAAGGAAGCTCATTTTGACAATACTAATATATTTTTATATCATGGATAAGTAGTTGGTGCAGCGGATAGGTCATTGTGTCCCTTAATTAAGATTACGATATTAATTTATGATTTGAGTATAGAGTTGATTACGTTAGAAAACTCCTACCCCCAAGAGGGAACTCAATTAGATTGAGACATATTAGTTAAGACAAATTTTCAGATACCGATCGGTGGACTGAGTTCAAGGACACCAAATATATATATATATTATTTCAACATCACTATTTTCTAGGTGAAATTGTTTCTATATTTTTTAGAAATTATTTCAACTGAATTTTCTATTACGCGGATTGTATGTTATAATTGATAGAAGAGTTAGCATAATAGATATTATTTTCCCTATGGAATGCATAGTATAACAGTTAGTATACTCAGATATTTTCTCTTGTAGTATATTTGATTCTTACTAGTAATTTGGATATATTTAGTAGTTGTATGGGAAAGAGTTACTTTCGGTAATATTGTAATACTGAATTTATGAATATTTTATTGAACCTTTTGCATACAAAAGGTTCAATGTTATTTGGGATTGATGCCCATGTGGCATTGAGAGTAAGGTTGGGCTGCTGGATTATGTGGAGCACATCGGAAAGATAATGGACATCTAATACGGATTGTGACCCCCAATTTAACAAAAATAATGCTATGGTGACCCATATTTTATATGATATGTGATAAAAAATTAATTTGATATGACATTTCGCATAATAAGTTGTCATTTTACGTTAAAAAAAAATTAATTTTATTTTATTTTTTTGATGAATAACCAAGACCCATATTTAATAGTTAATGCAAGTATTAATTTCTTTTCATATAACGTTAATTTTTTTTACTTAATTATCGGTATTTATAAATCTAATTTAAAAACTGTCTCTATCTATAGTTAATTTTTTATTTTTAAAAATCAAATTTGAGATATTAATTAACGTCTATAGTGTTTTATTACTGGACTCACCGAAAGCTTATTATTCACTTAAAGGGTAAACCACCCAAAGTTGATCACGGGACCCTTTTCGTAATAAACAATGGCAAATGATTAAGACTTTGTAATCAAATCAAAAGAAATATTAAATTTCATATACTGATATACACCACCAGCCTAATAATATATCTGGTGAATGTATATATCTTTGTGCATTAAATTTTCATTCCTGTCTTCTCTTTCTTGGTGGTTAGATTAGACATGTCATATGGGTCTTTCTCTCATAGCATCACTGAATTAGTTCCCAAGGAGTTAGTTTAATGATCATAATCCCTTCCAATTTTAAATCTTTGTGTAACAAAAAAAAAATAAAAAAATAACGTCACTGAATTAAACAATGCAACTCCAACAATGGGTATGACTTACAACTCTCACCAAAGGACTAGTATTTGATTTATACATAATTAAACAAAATTCATCCGAATTTGGTAAAAAATCTCAAATAATATTAAGATACAGTGATCTCAAATAATATTAAGATATAGTGATGTAGGATCTTAAGCAACCATCATAGAGCATTGCTTTATTGAATTTATTGTTATTATGATTTAGTGCATATACCATCACATTAAATTTAACAAAATCACGAGTAATGTTATTTTCATCAAATGATTTACAGCCTAAAGAGATCAAATCTAAGTCAATATTAGTAAAAAAATAAATAAATTGAACAATTTTAAATTTGTCATAATCAAGCTAAAAAAAAATTAAAAATATATTAAGATAAAGGGTTAGGTAAAATATGATCTATGTGATACTTTTGAAGGTATACTTTTTCTGCTTGCTTCTTTTGGCCCACACACAAGGAGACAGGCAGAGGTGAACCTTTGACCTTTTATGTGGAAAATTGAAAGTAGAAAATATTAGACCAGAGAAATTAAGGCGCTTTCCTTGAATTCAAGAAGAACGCCAAAAAAAAAAAAAAAAAAAAAAAATAGGTACCAACGGATATGGAATGTTAATTTTCATAATTAAATTTTGAGTTTAAAATTTAAAAATAGAAAAAATTATATTAAGAGAGTCATCCTATAAATAAGTTCACATTCAAAATAAATTTATTAAAATATGATTTTAAATAACACTTATAAAAAAATAATTTAAAAAGGATAGGCACAATGACCCACCCGACACCAATATAAATCCATAGACTTGATTCGTAGAATTGTAAAACTTTTGGGGTCCCATCATGATTTTGGGTTGCCTCCTTTGAGATAATTACGGAAAGCATGACTTGTTGAAGTGTCTTGATTGTGTATGAGAAGAGTTTGAAACTTAAAATCCACTACCACTCGAAGGGCAGTTAAAAACTACACGATTGGCATTCGATTTTGAAGGTACCAAGTTTTTAAACCAATTAACGAAAAGTTTAATGATAAAATATTAAATTTATTTAATCAAAATCTTGAATTCAAAAAATAGATATCGAAAGAATCCATTATTAAATTGAACCTCATAATTCATCAAAGCGTGTGTTCAAGTAAAAAAACAAAAAAAAGAAAAAAGGTATGAAGTTTTTAATTAATTAGTTTGCTAAGGTTGATGGATTGCATATGAAGTTACATTTTTTCCATTTGATACTTTTCCTTGACACTCCAAGTATCCCCTTTTCCTCTTAATAATTTTCATTTTATTTTTGCCTAAAATTCAAGACAATAAATGAAATTGTTATTATTTTCCATCTATTTTTCTTTTCTTTCATAAAAAAGAAATAACCATGAAAAATCTGCAAAAATATTTGAACTACATTTAGTAACTTTCATGCATGTGTGTGTACGTACAAATTGGTATTCAAATGAGTATTTGCAATTTTCTAGACATCTAGAAATTATATTTTTAGTAGCTCATTTTGAGTATGGCGAGACTGTGTTTCATGTATAAGGCAAGAGCCCTTTATTGTGGCCCAAGCAGGACCAAAAACTAAAAGGGCTGCATTAGCAGTTTAGGCTGGCAGCCTATTCTAACCTATCTTGGCCCAAACCGTCCATCCTCACCCAAAGAATAAGATTTTTTCCCCTCTCCCCCCGTCACTTTTATTTAGAAACTCTACTAATCTAGCTTAACCAATTATAGAGTTCAATAAGGGGCTAACGCTTTCGGTGCATGTTTTTTCATTTTCAAGTCTCAAACTTGAGATGTTAAAGAAAACTTAATATTTTATCACTAAATTCATAGGTTATTACTCCATAGAATAACATATTAACATTAACAACTTGATAGTTCAAAACTAATTATGTTTGCACAAGATATATATTTTTCTGTACTTACACCTAGGAGGTTTTCACCCATACTCATGTATAAGGTTTGGTAAGCAACCTTGCTTGGATAGAAAATATTATGTACTGAGAAGGAAAAAAAAAAGAGCAGAAAAGTCAAAGTTTCTTATTCTCTCCCCTCCCCCACTTCCCCAATTTCCCATTTTTATTTACCGGAAACCCAACCCCCCTTCTTCCATCTCTCTCTCATCTCTCTCTCTCTTACACTCTTGGCTTCTTCTTTTTCTATCAAAATTTCATTTTATTTCCAAATCTCATCCATAATTTGAGTTTTCTTGAAGCACAAGGGCACATCGGAGGTTGGGATTAGATCTAGAACAGTTAGATTTCATCTTTTCTCAACTAAGGCTTGGTTCATACATCTCTTAAAATATTTGCGATTCTTCATTGGTTTTCAAAATTTCTTCCAAACTCAAGTATTTTCAAAGCAATTGTCATGTTTTAGAAGTACTGTAGTATTTCGATTTAGTTGCAAACATCAGAGAGTGTCAAGGTACCTTAGGCGAGTGAATATCCACTCTCTTTGATTTTATTTCATTTTTCTTTGCTGATTTTGGAGTGTAGAAACATGTAAAGGATCCACATTCTTGATTTTGAGTTTTGTAACTCTTTCTCATATGACCGGATGTTGTGTACATGAACTTCCTTGCTTGTGTGTGTGCGAGTGTTGGAGTTTTGGTTTGCGAATGAGTTTTCTGCAAAGCAAAGGCAAGTGCTGCTTCTCAACATCATCCCTAGATTGCTTCTGAGTTGTTGAATGAGTTCTTGTATGTATATTGGTATGATTGTTTGAAAATCCGTGATTAGACCTCATAAACTTGTGCCTAAGTGAGTTTGGTTGAATTGATTTGGATTTTTACTGGAATTTAAGAATGAGAAGCACAAATATTTTATAGTTTATTTAAGTGCTATGGTTTTTGGGCTGAAATTCTTAATTTTTGCATAATGGGTAATTGAGCATGCTGTGATCTTTCTCTCATAACTTTCTTTGTACAAAAGCAAATCAAGTGAGATTTTTTGCATATGAAACTAGACTCCGATACTTGAAAATGACATATGATTCGAAGCATTTGGATGGAAATTGCAATTTTTATGATTTTTCAAAGAATTTTGTAGTACAAAAAAAGTCCTATTCTGCCTTGTTTCGGCTACTTGTTTCCCTTTGATTTTGATATGCCTTCTAGATTGAATCAGACTAAACTCTGAACATATAATTTTTAGATTTATGTCTTATCTTTAATGTGAGATAAGAATCATATGATTTGGATATGTGCAATTAAAGTTATAACCATTTTTCCATAACTGTGTGATTAAATAATTTATTAAAAAACTAGAATTGTGAAAATATTAAGGAGAAATTGATTGTTCTAGTATTGGTATATGATTTAATGATTAAATTATGACCAATAAATTAGATTAAGATATTGGAAAAGCTGAAAGAGGGATAATTCTCATTTAGTTGAGAAATTTGGGAGAGATTACTCTCTCAAGAGGTGAGTGGACGGATCATTGTACCTTTAATAAGAAATATCATATCAAAATTCTTTTATAAATAGTTTTAAATGATTTTATATGATTTTGCATAAACATTTGTGAGTGTGAGATGTCTCGAAATGAGAATTTGAAATTTGTATGCATCCATTTTATTTACAAATAAAAATGTGTCATATACTATTAAATAATTTATTCATGAATATTGTGATATGATTTGATAACCATTTGTTGAAATCATGATATATTGAATGAGGTTTGAATGGTTGTGAAAGGATAGTATATGTGATGTAAATAGCTATAATCATTCCCTCCATGAAGCGACTTGACAAAGTGACACGATTAGGGATTTTTGACAAAGGAGGGTAAACGCAACCTCCTGCGCCCCGTCATACTATTCAGTTGCACCACTGGTGAGATACGAGTTAACGCTAAAGAAAGGGGATGTAGTGTTGTAAATCGAATGAATTGAAAATCGCTTGGCGGGCTTCCACTAGGGTTTAGCCAAATCTTGAGAGGAAGTGGTTTGCTTAGGGAGACTCCATATTCTTTGGAAAATATGAAAATTATGGATATATTTATTATTTTGAACTACCATGATTATTGGAACTATATTGTTTGATAAATTGTTTGAATTACATGATTTGACATTCCCACACTCACTTCTCATTTGGTTGTCATAATCATGCCATTGCACTCTACTAACTGAATATTTTTATACTCACCCTTCTTTTTTTCATTTTTCAGAAGAATTTTAAGTTAGGAGATCTAGTCGATTCTAGTGTTGGATTTTGCTGAGCACGAGTTAGTTTTTGAGGAGATTCCTTTGGCGAATACTAACTTTTGTTTTGGATAAATTTTTTTTGAGAAGATTAGTTGACCCATATGGAGGGCATTTTTTTGGAATTGTAATTAAAATTTTGTTTAGTCATCCCATTTAGATTTCTAAAACTTAAACCGTATTTAAATCTTTTATATTTTATGTCGTTGAATTTTCTCTCAAAATTGTGAAATTTTATTGAATTTAGAAATGATTGGGTTGGTTTTATGCATGCTTTTTGAAAACAAGGATGGACCAAGTGGGTCCTTTGCATGTTGACAAGGATAGATCGAGTGAGTTCTTTGCATATTATTGTGTTATTTTGAAAACAAGATGAATACCTTGTGTAATACCTATTAAAAAAAAAAACAGAGAGAGGAAGTACTGTGTTTTGGCCAAAACGCAGCACATCCCTCTCCCCCAAATTAATTAGGGAAAAAAGCCCTAAGTCTCTTCGTCACCCTCTCACCTCTCCCGATTCCCTCTCTCTCGCTCATTGCCTCTCCGCCACTATCTCCACCATCTCCGCCGTCCTCTGTCTCTCTCTCACCATCTCACGAACGCATTCTCTCTCTCTCTTTTTCTCTCTCTCTCTCGCTCTCACACTCTCTGTCTCTCTACCTCTTGAACTCTCTCTCTCCTTCGCACACTCCCTCTCCCGCGAAATCTCCCTCTATCGTTGCTCCTTCTCCTCCGCGAGCGCGCTACAGCGCGAGCTTCCCGCCGCGAGTGTGCCGCAGAGCGAGCTTCCCTGCAGGAGCGTGAGCGCGTGATTGCAGTCCTCACGAGTGCGCGCCTCAGCCGCGAGCGCGCTAAGCCCCAGCCCGCAATGGCCCGTGAGCCCGCAACCTGCTCTTTCTACCGAGAGCCTTCCTGCGATGTTCGCTGCTCTCTGCCGCGACCGTACTATTAGAAACCCTAGGCCGCGACCCTTCCACTACACAGGTAAGGGCCGATTGTTGATCAATAGCTTAGGGGTTTTGATTCTCTTGGTAATTAGGGTTAATTGCTAAAGTGTGCTTCAGTTTGGAAACATTACAGGAGTTCGGATCGAGTTGTAGGTGCACGGACGCTAGGGCTGCAAGCTACGGAAACCATAGGTGAGGGAAATTTAAATCGTTTCAGTAAATTGAGTGAATTTAGTGTAAGAGGTCTTGTATATGTTTAGGTTGTATGTTAGATTCGATTAGAATGCATTTTCTAATATTTGATATGTGATTTCTAGGGTTCGTCTAAATTCTACATGAATTTAGGTTGATCAATACGAAAGAAACGTGTTTGATGAAATTAGAAACTTGTTGAGTCGATTAGAATAGATTTCATTAGAATTTGAATTGAAATTGTGGATGATTGGTCTAGGTTGACCTTTTTGGAGCTTGAAAGGAGATTTCTTGAGTATCAATAGGGTATAGGGAGTGGATACCCTCCCTAGAAGGTGAGTGGATGGTTCATTGTGTAGTAAATGAGTAAAATGATTTGAAATTCTTTGAAAAATGATTTTGAATGATTTGTACATGTTTTATATGAAACTATTTGTGATTGTGGGATGTCTGAAATAGAAATTTGAATTATGAATGCACCTATGAAATTATAAATGAATCTGTGCCATTTACATTTGATATTTGATATGTAAATGCTTGTAGCATGATTTTGGAATTTTTTTGATTGATACATAGCACATTGATGGTAATTTGAACGATTGTGAAATGATGGTGCATGAGTGTAATAGCTATAGTCATTCCCTCCATGGAGCGACCCAACGGGGTAGCGTGGTTGGGGTTTTATTGCGAGAGAGGTATACGCAGCCTCTGCTCTGCCACATCGTACTTTCTGGATTGCATCCCGAGGAGGTACGAGCCAACGCCAGGGAAGGGGGTAATGTTTGTGATACTGAAATGAAAAATCCCCTGGCGGGCTTCCGTCTTGGTTTGGCCAAACGCAAGACGGAAGTGATTTTGATGGGATCTTTGTGATTTTCTGAAAGAACATTTGATGTGGATGCATATTTTATGAATTATTTGATTTATTGAAAATGATTCGATATATATGAAGTGTTGTTTGAGATATAATTTGACATTCCCACATTCATCCCTTATTTATTACACAATCATACCATTGCACTCCACTCACTGAATATTTCCCAATATTCACCCCGCTCTTTAATATTTTTCAGAGGAAGTTTAGGTCTGCTGTTGAAATTGGAGTTTGGGAAGATTTATCTACTATTTTGCATAGGTATGATAGTGATGTAAGGTTATTTTAGTTGATTTGAAATCCATGGAAGGGAAGACTTGTTTACTTTCTTTTAAATTCTATTTTTGATAAAATTTATTGTTTGAATGGGACATTTGGTTCGAAGTGTTGAATTTTGATACTTTCTTTTGATTTTACGAAGTTCTGTACATCTCATACTGTTTGGACTTTACTGATGTTGGTTTGTTTTCTTCAGATAAGTGTCAGTAAAATCCTACGACTATGATTTGGGACTTCATCTGTTTTGATTTTGAAATATCCTTGAAGTGGCTGGGATGGCTACATTACATGCGTGCATGTACAGGAACTCCCTCCCCATTTGTGTGCCGATGTGGGCTTGTGTGTACTGGGATAGACCAGATGGGTACTTTATATGTGTATTGTATTTGGAAGAAATATTGTATAGTTGGTTAGCCTTGCGGAGTCTCGGTATATGGGGAGGTTCTGCCCATGTACCGAGACAACGCGGCAGTTGTCGCGTGGTCGATCCGAGGATCGGGGCGTGACAGCTTTATTGGTATTAGAGCATAGGCTCACGATTTTAAAAGTTTGATGGTTTTGGATATGATTTCAAATGTTTCCAAATGTCCCGAAAGTTTTCTAAAAACTTTGAAATGTTTGGTTTTCGAAAAGGGTTTTCAGAGAATGTGCAAAGTCTTCCATGGATTTTTTAGGAAATTAGAAATGCTCATTTTTAGGGGGTTAAGCACTTGGATTAGTTCCCATTTCATTTTGCTAAGTATAGACCCTCTGTGTAGGTTCTATAATTGTTTATAACCAATGATTATGACCATCAAGAGGATATTGTATTGCGAGGGTAAAATTATTGTAAATTATTGATATGAAAAAGTGTTCGGCCCAATAGAGATGCAATATAAGCTAGAAGATGAGTATTTTGTTAAGGGGATATGATATGGATAAGCTTGAATGGAGTTAGCTACTAGGACATTGGACTATGTTGAATGGAAGTATTAAGATGCATGATTTGGTGACTAACATGGCTAGCCCTACTTAATGATAACAAGACCAAGGCTGATTAGTCAAACTATAATGATATATCGGTTAAAAAGGATAGATATAAGCATGCCCAATAGTTTCATAGTTAGAACTCTATCGCTGTCTGGTTTCACATGACATAAGGTGCGATCCTTTTTGAAAGGTTGTTACTCAAAATTATTTGCTTTAGCTGCGGACAAGGCGGTTTTGGTGGGCTTCGATGCTTTCTTCTAGTGCGAGCAATAAGCATTGCGGTGTCTTCTTTATGAAATGTACTAATGACTGGGAGTTGTCGACTTTCTTTTCTTTGAGTTGCCTGAGGTGGTGTCTATTGCTCAAAATAAGGAGGATGTGGTTTGGAGGGATTGCGGGTCAAGGTGCATTAAGGATTTGAGAAGATTGTGTGAGAGAACAGGGAAGGGAGTTTGCTTGGGAAGCTATTTGAATTCCCTTGATTTCTTTGAAAATAACTTCATAGATATATATATAGATATATATATTTTTTCAAGTGGCATGGAGGATGATTTTAACCAGAAAAGTATGGAGTTTACTAATTAGATGCCCCTTATATAAGATGGCTTTGGTATTGGTGATCACCTCTTGCTTCATTATTCTTGGACCATATGTTTGTTAGACTTGGTGTTTTGATGCTTCATACTTTTTGAATACCTTTCAAAGGCATTTTAGCAAATTCCTGACTTGGAGTATGAAGTATTTGTAAAACAGAGAGAATGATTGTTGATTGGATATCTTCTGCTTTTTTTTTTGTTGATTTAGAGGGAGAGGAATATGAGGATCTTTGAGGGAATGGGAAGGTGTTGTAGTTTCATTATTCTGTGGCTTAAGTCCTTTCATTTTTATTGATTCTTTTCTATCTTGCTACATGTCTTTTTTTTCACCATTTTGGTGTTTTCATTGAAGATGCTTTTCTTCCTGTATAAAGAGAGTATTTACGGTTTGACCTAAATATCCAGTATTTTTAAGGTTTTATATGATGTTTTTACTCTCGATGAAAATCTAGTTCGTTCCCCTTTTTGATGTTATAATTTCAAGTCTTTATGAGAAATAAACTATGTGCTTTTGTCTCAATGAATATATTAAAATGAAATTATAGGGGGATAACACAGTACAAAAGCTACTTTTTATATGCCATTAGTTGTTCTAATTGATGAGCCACTTTAGAAATCTTGGTTATGTAAGTAGCACTCGCATCCAACTTTTATGATTGTAATTTTTTCTTATTTAAAATTCAATCGGGAGATAAAACTTAAACCAATTAATAATTGATCTAGGGATAGTCTTGGCAGTAAGTAGGATGCCCCATACTGTTACATTGAGAACAAATTATTTTCTAGTAACTTTGTAATGTATCTTAAATATCATCAAAATTTCGTGACTAACATGGACCTTATTTTAGGCTGTTAGTTTAAATTATCTTCCTGGGAGCAGGTCACCGACATAAATGTTGGTCCGTGAAGTGCCGTTCAGCTTTCAAATTTGATTTCTAGTACTTTTGTTTTGCTTTACTTTTTGGTGCTTATATGTGGTACCTTTACATCTTACGTGGTTGCTCTTCTTAGCTGCAATAATGATGATGCTGCTATTTTGGTTAGGAAAGAGGTATTTTTATTTTTTATTTTTTATTATTTTTTGGCAGCTTTAGGTGAAGAGAATTGGCTTTATGAGAAGGTTCTTTTGCAAAAAAAAAAAAAAAAAAGGAGCCTCAAAGCCCGTAGGCAGTAATCAAAGTGGGGATTATGATTCCCTAGACTTTCAATGATGCTGACCATTACTTCCAAAGAATATTTTAGTTGGATAGACAATTCTTAGATTCTAGACATGTCTATGAAATTTCTTAGGTAGTTTTGTTTTTGCTCTGTAAATTATCCTTTTTCCCTTCATGATACAAGTGCAGCTTAATCGTATCGAATTTACCTGACATAGAGCTATGCAACTTGAGTCGAAGGGTATGGACTGGCTAGAGAAGATAACAATATGGGCATGTGAAACGAAAACACACAAAGATCTATTATAGATCCTAGAACCAATGTTTGATGTTTTGTGTGAAACATAGAAATATCTTTTAACGAGTTGAGAGAATACATGTCAAAGTTCCAAGTTTGCATGTAAGCAAGATGGCCTTTGCTATTTTGATGAGTTAAGGTTACTTTAGATAGAATGATTAATAGTAGAGAGATTTTGTACGATAATGCCTTGAGAAGATCTATATTTATCTAGAACATGTTTTGTTGATTTGATCATTTTGGTGATGTGACAAAATGTATCGTAGTTTTGGTTTGTGTGTGAATATATATAATTGGTATATGCGTGCTAAGATGATGGGATGCAATGAGTATTAAATGGGTAAGTAGCCGAGAATGGAAGGAATGTATATGAGCATGGGTATGTGTAGTAGTTGTATGTAGAATTTTAACAGGCTGTTTTGAGTGTACAAGGAGATAGAATGTGGTAAAGGATGTGAATGAGTTTGGCATATAACTTGGAGACATATATATATATATATGGTGAGTTATGTATAGGAAGTTGTAGGGAGAATCCTAAATTGGCACTGTTTATTTTTAATTGCCAACATTAGCAAATTTTCGATTTTATTTATGTATATTATGTGCTACCATTGTAGTGACACGTTTGGTGATCGAACGAGGGGAACATATTCCTACACGTTGTGGTGATTGAAACTTGAATCAAATAGTGTCTGTAGTAATGGATTACTATGGTGATTGAAGCATAAGTCAAGTAGTGGCTGTAACAATGGCATTGGGAGTGATAAATGTTATGCTTAGCCTCTTGCACGCTTAATTAGGTTTTGTAGAGTAAAAGTCATTTCAAGGGACAATGGTATAGTGTAATATAGTGTTTGTTATGCTAGGGTTTTATAATCCATCAACACAAGTATCATATGAGAATTTTTATTTGTAGAACCCATGTTGAAATTTAGTACATGCAAATGTTAATGCGTTAGGTTCTTTTCATTTTAAGAGATCTTTAAGTAAAATCGATATCTGGAGTACATGACTATACCTATATTGACTCATAATGATGATATGTCATGTTAGTAGCAAACCAATGGAAAGATCCACCCACATGGACCAAAGTATTTCCCCTTTAATATGGGTGTTTGACTTCTTTAGATTAGCATTCTAGTATAAGTTTCTTTATTCATCTCTTGGAAATGAAGAAGAGAAAAAAAAATATATATATATAGCATTGATGCCCGTGCATTTATCGATACGGAGTTTATGAGTTTGATAGGGAATTCAGTCAAATGATTGCTTGTATTCTATCATTTTTCTGTCATTGGAAATGGAAAACCTAATATTTAGTTATGGGATTCTTCTGCTTTGAGGTTAGTATTGTCGTTATTCATTTATGTTCATTATTTTGTGGAACATTGAATAAGGTAATATAGAGAGGGTTTTGAGTCTGTTTGATGTCCCTAGTGACAATAGAGTTAGAAATAATGAAGCATGCATTTTTTGTCTCTAAAAATTTGGTAATTTGGGGGTATTAATGCAAACACTAGGTGATATGTGGATATATATACTTGATTTGATTTGGATAAAATATCGATGATATTACATGATACTAAAGTTGATTGAGAATGATCGTGATAGAAATATCTTGATTGAAAAGTTATCCAACTAAGGATTTGAGATTTAAAACTTGGAAGTATTTTAATATTGTCAATGGATTAAGTTTTATCACTTAGTTGAGGCCATATTGAGGTTGATTTACACTTCATCGTATACAAGTTTGATGATAGATGGGTTTGTATAACTTTTATACTAAGTCTTAAGATTATGTGATGGCCATATACACCATCTTGAAAGTTTATTATCTCTAAAAATATATGTATTATGGTTACATCTATAGTTCATTTAATTAATCTTGAAAGTAGGGATAAATGTGATTATTGATATGAACATGACATGGTAATGGCCATTCTTATTTAGGGTCCTTTTGAAGGATAATTTCATAAATTTTCATAGTTTTGAAGTCTTGAGAAGCATTGAGGACGGCTATTGCAGCGCGAATGAGGTCCACGTACTTCAATTTTTTTCAATAAGAGGTTATTCGAGGTTGAAGAAAGGAGACTAAAGACATATGTTGGTTATTGTATGAGTGGAAATTTTAGTTGATAATAAAGTGTGATTGAAAGGAATAAAACTAATGGATCCAATTGTATTTTGAAATTTTGGGGACGAAATTTGTTTTTAGAGGGTTAATAATTGTAATACCTATTAAAAAAAAACAGAGAGAGGAGGTACTGCGTTTTGGCCAAAACGCAGCACCTCCCTCTCCCCCAAATCAATTAGGGCAAAAAGCCCTAAGTCTCTTCGTCTCCCTCTCACCTCTCCCGATTCCCTCTCTCTCGCCCGTCGCCTCTCCGCCACCATCTCCACCATCTCCACCATCTCTGCCGTCCTCTATCTCTCTCTCACCGTCTCACGAATGCATTCTCTCTCTCTCTCTCTCTCTCTGTCACTCTCGCACTCTCTGTCTCTCCTTCGCACATTCCCCTCCCGCGAAATCTCCCTCCGCCACTGCTCCTCCTCCTCCGCGAGCGCACCACAGCGCGAGCTTCCCCACGCGAGAGCGCTACAGAGCGAGCTTCCTTGCACGAGCGCGAGCACGCGACTGCAGTCCTTACGAGTGCTCTCCTCAGCCGCGAGCGCGCTAGGCCCCAGCCCGCAAGCCCGCGACGGCCTGTGAGCCCGCAACCTGCTCTTTCTGCCGAGAGCCTTCCTGCAATGTTCGCTGCTCTCTGTAGCGACCACACCGTTAGAAACCCTAGGTCGCGACCCTTCCACTGCACAAGTAAGGGCCGATTGTTGATCAATAGCTTAGGGGTTTTGATTCTCTTGGTAATTAGGGTTAATTGCTAAAGTGTGCTTCGGTTTGGAAACATTACAGGAGTTTGGATTGAGTTGTAGGCGCACGGACGCTAGGGCTGCAAGCTACGGAAACCATAAGTGAGGGAAATTTAAATCGTTTCAGTAAATTGAGTGAATTTAGTGTAAGAGGTCTTGTATATGTTTAGGTTGTATGTTAGATTCGATTAGAATGCATTTTCTAACATTTGATATGTGATTTCTAGGGTTTCATCTAAATTCTACATGAATTTAGGTTGATCAATACGAAATAAACGTGTTTGATGAAATTAGAAACTTGTTGAGTCGATTAGAATAGATTTCATTGGAATTTGAATTGAAATTATAGATGATTGGTCTAGGTTGACCTTTTTAGAGCTTGAAAGGAGATTTCTTGAGTATCGATAAGGTATAGGGAGTGGATACCCTCCCTAGAAGGTGAGTGGATGGTTCATTGTGTAGTAAATGAGCAAAATGATTTGAAATTCTTTGAAAAATGATTTTGAATGATTTGTACATGTTTTATATGAAACTATTTGTGATTGTGGGATGTCTGAAATAGAAATTTGAATTATGAATGCATCCTATGAAATTATAAATGAATCTGTGCCATTTACATTGGATATTTGATATGTAAATGCTTGTAGCATGATTTTGGAATTTGTTTGATTGATACATGGGACATTGATGGTAATTTGAACGATTGTGAAATGATGGTGCATGAGTGTAATAGCTATAGTCATTCCCTCCACGGAGCGACCCGACGGGGTAGCGTGGTTGGGGTTTTATTATGAGAGAGGTATACGCGGCCTCTGCTTTCCCACATCGTACTTTCTGGATTGTACCCCGAGGAGGTACGAGCCAACGCCAAGGAAGGGTGTATTGTTTGTGATACTGAAATGAAAAATCCCCTGGCGGGCTTCCGTCTTGGTTCGGCCAAACGCAGGACTGAAGTGATTTTGATTGGACCTTTGTGATTTTCTGAAAGAACATTTGATGTGGATGCATATTTTATTTATTACCCAATCATACCATTGCACTCCACTCACTGAGTATTTCCCAATTCTCACTCCTCTCTTTAATATTTTTCAGAGGAAGTTTAGGTCTGCTGTAGAAATTGGAGCTTGGGAAGGTTTATCTGCTATTTTGTGTAGGTATGATAGTGATGTAAGGTTATTTTAGTTGATTTGAAATCCATGGAAGGGATGACTTGTTTACTTTCTTTTAAATTCTATTTTTGGTAAAACTTATTGTTTGAATGAGACATTTGGTTCAAAGTGTTGAATTTTGATACTTTCTTTTGATTTTATGAAGTTCTGTACATCTTATACTGTTTGGACTTTACTGATGCTGATTTGTTTTCTTTAGACAAGTGTCAGTAAATCCTACGACTATGATTTGGGATTTCATCTGTTTTGATTTTGAAATATCCTTGAAGTGGCTGGGATGGCCACATTACATGCGTGCATGTACAGGAACCCCCTCCCCATTTGTGTGCCGATGTGGGCTTGTGTATACTGGGATGGACCGGATGGGTCCTTTATATGTGTATTGTATTTGGAAGATATATTGTACAATTGGTTAGTTTTGCGGAGTCTCGGTATATAAGGAGGTTCTGCCCGTGTACTGAGATAATGCGGCGGTTGTCGCATGATCGATCCGAGGATCAGGGCGTGACACCTTGCGTTATCCCGGTGTATAGGCAAGGTTTACCCGTATGTTGGGCTGATGCGGCGATTGTCGCATGTTCGATCCGAAGGTCGGAATGTGACATATTATGCATACTAAATAAATTGATAATATCTCAAAGATATAGTGGCCAAGATATTATCATTTCTTAAAGAATTTGAATTAGTTAGTAAGAGTAATCCAAATGGAAGTTCATTAAAGATGATGAACACTACTTTAGACGAAGGATGGTGGGAGAACGAGAGAGAGGAGAGGAGGGAAAAGGGGTTAGCATAGGGATTTTGTCACAGGAAGAGGAGGATCACCTTTAGCGAAGAAATAAGAAGGTGAAAGCAGGTGATAGTGGGGGCCAAGGGGAAGAAGTAAGGCCATCTTTCATGGAAATGTTGCTAGGAAAAACTAATACAAGTAGTGAGAGCATGGATTACGAAATAGAGCCTATGTTAGAAGAGCCTGAGGAAGAATGAGTCAAAGGAAAAGTCTCGATAGTAATAGTGACAGACGATGAACCGAAATAACTTTGGAAGCCTTGGAAACAATCATATTAAATTGTTAGGGAAAAGTATTTGGTTATCAATTAATACTTAGCAAGATTATGAGTATGTGGAAACCTGAAGGCAACTTCCTAGATAAATTTCCATCTCGGGAAGATTACCATAAAGTATTAAGAGAGGGTCCATGACTTATTCATGATCATTATTCGACAGTTAGAAAGTGGAAACCATGGTTTTCCACTATATTAGACAAAATCAAATCCACTATAGTCTGGGTGAGCCTGCCTCATTTACTAATTGAATTCTTTAACTAAGAAGTGCTCTTTGAAATCAAAAAGACGATTGGTAAACCAATTAAGGTGGATGCAAATATAGTCCACGCTCTAGGAGGTAAAAAAAAGAATTAGTATAGAGGTTGATTTAGACAAACCTCTTGTCTCCAGGGTCAAATTAGAACAAAGATTCAAAAGGTAGAGTATGATGATTTACACACAACATGTTTCAAGTATGGAAAAATTGGTCATAATAGTGAGCAGTATGAGGAACATAAGCCCTTACCGGCTAGCCAAGAGCAATCTGAGATTCATGGTCGAAGTTCAGGTGATAGCAATTAGATATCAGACGCAATGGAGAGAGATGAAGGATTAAGGCAATGGATGATCATCTTGAGGAGATAGAGGGTTGCTGGGTTTGGATGGGGAGTTTGGGGTGCCTTCGTCTGGTATCAAAGGTAGTCTTTGGATTAAGTAAAACACTAATTTGATAGAATTCATGACGCTTTAACACTTTGACCAATGGATCTATGTGCAAGTAGCATATGGTATGGTTAAATGGATAACAACTTTCACATATATTCAGCCGCATTACAAAGCAAAGGAAAAGTTTTGGAAGGATCTCACAAAGCTGGCCAAGGACATCAGAGATCCATGGTTTGTCATAAGAGATTTCAACACATTACTGGAGTTTAGGATACAAGTAATCAAAAGAGAAAAACTTGGAGCAGAAGTTAGAGGTTTAGAGAGGGTTCAAGAAATTGCAACCACATGGTTACGGAGTTTGTAGGGGCAAAGTTCACTTGGGTTAGATAGTGTGAGGGTAGAATCATGCTCCAACAGAAGCTGGATATCTTTGCAATATATGGGCTAGGCTAGCCTTTTCAGAACTTAAAGTCATGAATTTGCCACATTTGCATAGTGATCAATGTCCTATAATGCTCAACACTATGCTGTCAAACCCTCCGGATAGAGCAAGATGTTCTTTTAGATGTGAAGCGGCTTGATTCAAACATTCTCAGCTCGGAGAAGTGTTTGAGAAAACATGGGCTGCAATGGAGGGTCCCCTATGTCACATCATCAATGGTATTGTCGAAGAACTCAAGGCTTGGAATAAACTAGTCATTAGCAACATTTTTCAGTAGAAGAGGGAAATTGAATATCATGCCCTAACTCTCGAGTCGAGTACGCAACAACCACCGCATTATCCTGGTATACGGGCAGCATCCTCCCATATACCGGAATAACGTAAGGCATTCAACCTATTTATTCTGATTAAAAAACAATTCAACAATATTCAAATGACCCTCCTAGGTCATCAATTATGAAAGGCATGCAAGGACACACAAATAAAGGATCCACCGAATCCATTCCTGTACATGCACGCATGTAATTTGGCCAACCCGGCCTTCCAGAGAGTTTCCAACACCCTTTCATCCATACACAACTCAACAGTATACAAAGCACTATCTCAGTCCATTTTATCACAACAGGCATGCAGGAGGTTATCACAGTCAATCAAAATCAAATACATGTATAAGACCATATTGACCGATCAAAGAAATATTAATAAAATTTTCTCAAACACCAAATGTCTCAAAATTCATAAGTAAAGTCCAAATGTTCCAATAAATCAATAAATTTTTCAAAAGCAAAGTTTTAAACAAAATAAAACAAGTTCCACAACAATCAAGCATGAATTCTATCAATACTTGGCCTAAGAGATAGGACAAGTATCAATCAAATCCAAATCAAAAGAATAGTACAATTGTTTCCTTCCATGGGTTATACTACATTAATCCAAAAATAAAACATACACCATCAATACCTATACAATTTCAGCAAAATAATGTCTTCCACTAGATCCAAATCGATGTCTCCCACCTAAACTTCCTCTGAAAATGTGAGAGAGGGGTGAGTATTGGGAATACTCAGTGAGTGCAGTGTAATTGTGTTGTGACAATAAATGAGGGGTGAAGGTTGGGAAGTCAAAGTATAACTCATAAACAACATTATATATATATAAGAAAAATGATTTCAATAAATCAAGATAATTCAATAAACATGCATCCATTTAATTCATATTTCCTAAAAATCATAGTGCCCTTCTATGAAAACATCTCCCGTATCAGGTTTGGCTGAACCCGGATGAAAACCCACCAAGGGGTTTTATTCCATATATCTCAAAATACCAAAACCCCTTTCCTTGGCGTTGAATCGTGCCTCACTAGGGTGCATCTAGATATAGCTCGACATACAGTAAAGGGAGTTACGTCTATCTCCCCCGCTAATCTGATTCAACCTTCAACTACATTACCTCATCGGGTCGCTACGTGGGGGGATGACTATAGCTATTTTCACTACACCATTTCTCTTTTTTTTTTCACAACCATTCGATTTCTCAATTAATGTGCCAAAATTTCAATAATCAGTTGTCAAACTATAATTTAGTATTCATAAATCAAATATCCAATAATCACATAGCACAATCTCAATTATAAAGATAATGGAGGCATATTGAGTTTAAATTCACATTTCAAACACCCCACGATCACAAAATAGTTCATATCAATCGTATAAAAATCATTCCAAATCATTTGTAAAGAATTTTAAATAATTTTACTCATTAAGATCTCAATGAACTATCCGGTCACCTCTTGGGAAGGTAATTACTTCCAAATTTTTCAACTAAATGAGAACTATCCCTCCTTCTGCTCTTTCAAGACCTTAGTCTAATTTATTGGTTATGATTAAATCATTAAATCACATACCAACACTAAAGAAATCATTTTTCCTTAATATTTTCACAATTCTAATTTTCTAGTAAATTTTTCAATTTACGTAGTTATGAGAAAATGACTATAACTTTCACTACACACATTCAAATCAATGATTCTTATATCAAATGAAAGATAAAATATAGATTTACAACTTTCGTGTTCAGAACTTAGCCTAATTCAGTCTAGAAGGCATCTCAAAATTGAAGGGAAATGAGCAGGCAGAACAGGGCAGAACAGGGACGGAATAATACCACGAAAATTCTTTGAGAAATTATAACAAATTCAATTATTATCTGATTTCAACGAATCATATCTCATTTTAAAGTTCCGAGAGTCTAGTTTCTTATGCAGAAATGTTCACTTATTTGCTTTTGTGCAGATAGAGTTATGACTAAAAGATTACAGCATACACAAACAGTCCAGGATGCAGGAAATTTTAGGGTTTTCATTTTATTCCAACACTTCCAATATTCAGACAATATTCAGAACGTTGAGTATGTTATTCTCATAAATCAAAACCCTAAACCTAATATTTTACAACTCTAGATTCAATTTCCCAATTCAATTCGTCCAAACCCTAAACACAAGATTTAATTTTTGAATGAAAAGCTCCAATACAAGTTTAGGGATGAAGATAGACCAGGCATAAATCAACAAGAGAGGGAGAGAGATGAGAGACTTACACGATGGAGACTTCAGTGAGATGAGGGGTGGTCACGTGATTCGTTGCAGAGAGAGAAAGTTGAAGGCCAAGAGAATGCCGAGGAGGATAGCAATGGTTGGAAGAGGCGAGAGAGGAAGTGTGGTAGAGAGTGAGTAAGGTTGAGAAATTGAGAGAGGGAGAGATTGAGGGTGAGAGATGATAGATGAGAGAGAGAGAGAGATGAGAGAATATGGGGGTTTGGGTTCTCGGGTAAGAGAATTGGGAAAGTGGGGAGGGGAGAGAGTAATTATAATAAACAAAAAACTTTGATTTTTTTTTTTTTAATTTTGGTCTTACAACACTTAACCCTCTAAAAAGAAATTTCGTTATCGAAATTTAAAAGAAAATTATACGTAAAAAAGTTGGAGGTGCTGTTTTCGCATCAACTCTTCGGTCTCCCAAATTTTCTCTTTCACTTGATTGCTTCTCCACAATACCTTGACTATGGGGATTTGTTTACTCCTCAACTGCTTGATCTATTGATCAATAATTTTCACCGATTGTACCTTGAAACTCAAATCTTCTTTCAATTCTATCGGAGGAGTTTCCAATACATGCGAAGGATCCGACAAATATTTCTTCAACATTGAAACGTGAAACACACCATGGATCTTTTGCAACTCCGATGGCAATTCTAGCCGATATGTCACTTTCCTTATTCTTTCAATGATTTTGAATGGTCCGATATATCAAGAGTTTAGTTTTCCTCGTTTCTGAAATCGGATGATACCCTTCCAAGGAGACTTTCAAAAATACCCTATCCCCTACTTCAAACTCCAAGGGTCTGCTCCTTTTATCCGCGTAGCTCTTTTGTCGATCTTTAACCGCTTTCATTTTTTTTCGAATCAATTTCACATTTTCTTTAGTGGTCTCGATCAATTCTACACTTTCAATTTTTCTCTCTCCAATCTCATCCCAACATAATGGAGTCCGATACTTCCTTCTGTAAAAAGTTTCATAGGGAGGCATCCCTATATTAGTTTGATAGCTGTTGTTATAAGCAAATTCAACCAAAAGTCCATGATACAAGCTCTAAGCATGTCTTCCAATGTTTGGATTATACGCTCGGATTGCCCATCGGATTGAGGATGGAAAGTAGTGCTGAATTTCAGCTTAGTCCCTAAGGATTCTTGTAGCTTTGGCCAAAAGCAGGAAGTAAATCAAGGATCACGATCTGATACAATAGACATCGGAACTCCATGAAGCCTCACGATCTCATCTATGTACAATTTGGCTAATCTCTCCAAAGAATAGGTGGTTTGGATCAGAAGGAAATGTGCCGATTTGGTGAGTTGTCAACTATCACCCAAATAGTATCGTGACGGATCAGAGTACGTGGCAATCCCACCACAAAATCCATGGTGATATACTCCCATTTTCATTCGGGTATAGGCAATGGTTGAAGTGTTTCGGTTGGCTTTTGATGTTCGGTCTTGATTTGTTGGCACACGCGACACTTTGCTACAAATTTAGCTATTTCTCGTTTTAGTCCTAACCACTAGTAGGTTTCTTTGATGGTACAGTACATTTTAGTGCTCCTCGGATATATAACATAAGCTGAGGAATGCGTCTTTTCAAGTATGGCCTTTCAGAGATCCTCATTCTTTGGGACATATATGCTTTTCCCATTAACTACAATTCCACCTTCCCGAATCTAGAATTCACTACATTCTCTTTTTTGAATCTTTTCTACTATGCCCTTCAACTCATCATCGGTAGCTTGAAGCTCTCTAATGCGATTTACCAGATCATAACGTACCATGATCGTTCTTAGCCAATCCGACTCCAAGTACTCGAAGTCCAACTAGACAAGAGAGGTAGGAACTCCCTTGGGATGCCGAAGACGAAGATTTAAAGCTTAAAGCATTCGCAATTGTATTCGCAACTACATTCCCTTTTCTCGGGTGATAATCAATTATCAGATCATAGTCTTTGATCAGTTCTAACCATCTTTGTTGTCTCAAATTGAGCTCTTTTTGAGTGAGTAAGTACTTGAAACTCTTATGGTTGGTATAGATCTTCCAGGTAACCCCATATAGGTAATGCCGTCAAATCTTTAAGGCAAAGACAATGGCAGCCAGCTCCAAGTCATGAGTAGGATAATTCACTTCATGCTTCTTTAGTTGACGAGAGGCATAAGCAATCACCCTATCGCCTTATATCAACACACACACTAATCCTTGTTTGCTAGCGTCACTGTATACAACGAAATCACCACTGCCGCTAGTCGGGAGAGTAAGGATAGGAGCTGAAGTTAATCTTCTTTTAAGTTCTTGGAAACTCTGCTCGCATTTGTTAGTTCATTCAAATTTAACTCCCTTCCGAGTCAAATTAGTCATTGGAGCTACTATTTTCGAAAACCCTTATATGAATCTCCGATAATAACCAGCCAATCTAAGGAAATTTCTCACTTCGGTGACATTCTTAGACTGTTACCACTTCAAAACAGCTTCTACTTTTGTTGGATCCACAAAAATCCCATCCTTAGATACAACATGTCCCCAAAAAACGTAATTTTCCTAAGGCAGAACTTATATTTGGAGAACTTTGCAGATAATTCCTTCTCCCTAAGAGTTTGCAAGATGATTCGGAGATATTCAGAATGCTCTTCATCACTCTTGGAATATACCAAGATGTCATTGATGAAGACTATGACAAACTTATCAAGGTAGGAATGGAAGATTTGGTTCATGAGGTCTATGAAAGCTGTCAGAGCATTCGTTAACCTAAAGGGCATTACTAGAAATTTGTAATGTCCGTACCATATCCTAAACGCAGTCTTATAAATATCATCATCCTTTATCCTCATTTGATGATAACCAAACCTTAAATCGATCTTCGAAAAGATGCTTGCACCTTGGAGTTGATCGAACAAATTATCAATCCTCGAAAGAGGATACTTTTTCTTGATTGTTGCCTTGTTGAGCTATCGGTAGTTAATACATAATTGAAGGGTTCTGTCCTTTTTCTTCACAAACAGAATCAGAGCACCCCAAGGCGATATACTCGGCCTGATGAACCCCTTGTCCAATAATTCTTGGAGTTGAACCTTCAACTCTTTCAACTCTACGGGCACCATTCGATAGGGAGGAATAGAAATTTGTACGGTGTCAGGAATCAAATCTATAATGAAATCGAACTCCTGGACTAGTGGCAATCCAGGCAACTCCTCCGAAAAAACATTTGGAAATTTATTCACCATTGGAATAGCATCTAGATCAGAACTTCCCACTGTGGTGTCAATAATGTGAGCTAAATAAGTTTCACATCCTTTATTTACTAATCTCCATGCCTCAAGAGCTGAAATTATACAGCTCGGCAAAGACTTGTCGTTCACCAATGAATACAAGTAGAGGATGCCCAGGCCTACGAAATTTTACTTCCTTAGTGAAGCAGTTTACTGAAGTTAAGATAAAGCCAATCCATAACTAGAATGGTATCAAAATTTCTTATTTCCAACGGAATTAAGTCCACTTCGAGAGTTACCTCACTGATCTTCACCTCACAATCCTTATACACTGTATCCCTAATCAAGTGCTCCCCCAAATGTGTAATAACCAACAATTCTTCAACAAGTGGAACTAAAAACCTATCAGAATGCCTAGCAAATCCCAAATTCACAAATGAATTATTAGACCTAGTATCTATGAGCACATGAGAATCAAGATCAAAGATTTTCATTGTACCTATTAGCATAGACCATAAGGAAATCAGTAGTCAATTTACAATTTCACAATTCATATATATAACCTCTTATAACATCTCATCATTCTACACAATTATGAATATTTCATATATCTACCTAACGATCATAAACAAAATCACATCATCATTATTCCTCAAATCATAATAATAAATTATCTATATCACATTTTAAATTGCTATTTCAAGTTTCAAAGTGGTTTACTTGTAACCACGTCTGGATTGACTCATTGGTCATAACCTAGATTTTGGCCTGAGATCTAGGCTGCGTATGCTGAGTGAGGGCAACTACGGTATTACTTCTTGTGCCTATCCTAGGAGTAACACTAATGGAAGGTGTCGAAATAGTAGTCAGGTCTCTTTTGGAACCACTAGGAGGTCCCCGAACTTGACGACTTTCTTGTCCTTCTGCATTCAACTCCGGACAAGCATATCGGAGGTGACCCTCCTTTCCACAATAATAACATCGTTTGGATCCCTTGCACGGACCCATATGATGCCCCTTATAAGTAGGGTAAGATTCTACTCCACTCGTTCTCGGTCTTGCTCCTAATCCAACATTTCTTCTATGAGCATTTGGTTTGAAAAATGGTTCGCCATGAGGAGAGCTAACCAATCCGAAACGGATCCACCACTATAAAAACTTATGGTTTTGCTTTTCTTAGAACCTTGGCCCGATGTGAACCCACCGGACCTCTTCTTTCCATGATAATCCCTTATATTGCCTCTTTCGAGCACCATTTGCTTGACTCTTAAGGCCAATTACAACACATTCTGATACGTGTGCTCATCTGTAACCGACATCCTCTCCTGAATGTTTAAATTCAAACATCCTCAAACTTAAAGTGCCTGTACTCCTCGAAGGTTATTAACTTCGGTACAAAAGATGATAGATTTCTAAATTTTGTCTCATATTCTGCTATGGACATATTTCCTTGACGAAGTTGAAGGAACTCCTTTCTCTTCAAGTCCCGATCAAATCGAGTATAGAACCTCTCATTGAATTCCATAAGGAAATCGTCCCATATAAGAGATGTAGTTGCCTTTTTTTGCACACCTTCCCACCAAGTGCTAGCATCATCATTCAACAATCTCACAGCCACCATGAGTTTTAGTCTTTCGTCAATTCCCATGTCTGTCATAGCTTGTCAAACTCTCTTAATCCACTTTTTAGCCTCCATGGGATCACCAGATCTCAAGTATGTCTCACACCTGAGTTGCCTCGCCTCTTTGATTAGCATGTACAACTCAACTATGGGGTGGATGATTAGTACAGCAACTGGAGGAGGAGGTGCTATTCGAGTACTAGGTGTAGCAACCGGCATTGAAGGAAAAGCCGGTGGAGGAGCTTAAGTCTGATGTTGAGCTTGGTACTGTACTCCAAAGGTACTCTACCACTCCATTACTTGCTGAAGAGTGACAATTGGAGGAGCAGAAATCCCGGTGGAAGGAGCCGGGTGTGTAGACACAAAAGGAGGTAGAACATGCGATGATGACTCATCCTCGTGCTCCTGATGAGGAATCTCATTCATATTTCTCATTCTCCTTCGTGAAGGCATGGTAATCTATAAAATAAAAAACTATAATTAAGTCAAAGGTTTAAGCGAAGACTAATTGCTTAACCTCCTAAAAAGAATATTTCTAATTCTCTAGAAAATCCGTTGAAGGGTTTGTACATCCTTTGAAAATTTTTAGAAATCTGAATTTTCAAAAGTAAATTGGTTTTAAAACTTTTGAAAAATCATTAGAGATATTTGGTGACACTTCAAATCTTCAAACATTTAAAAAAAAATCAAATTAGGCTCTGATACAAATAAAGTTGTCACGTCCCGACCCTCGAGTCGAGCACGTAACAAACACCGCATTATCCCGGCATACGGGCAGCATCTCCCCATATACTGGGACAACGCAAGGCATTCAATTTATTTATCCTGATTCAAAAACAATTCAACAACATTCAAATGACCCTCCTAGGTCATCAATTATCAAAGGCATGCATGGACACACAAACAGAGGATCCACTAGATCCATTCGTGTACATGCATGCATGCAATTTGGCCAACCCGGCATTCCAGACAGTTTATAACACTCTTTCATCCATATACAACTCAACAGTATACAAAGGATCATTTCAGTCCATTTTATCACAATAGGCACGCAGGAGATCATCCCAACAAATCAAAATCAAATACATACATAATGCCATCTCGGCCGATCAAAGAAATATTAATAAAATTTTTCCAAATACCAGATATCTCAAAATTTACAAGTAAAGTCCAAATGTCGCAATAAAATAATAAATTTTTCAAAAGCAAAGTTTTAAACAAAATGAAACAAGTTCCACAACAATCAAGTATAGATTCTATCAATACTTGCCCTAAGAGATAGGATAAGTATCAATTAAATCCAAATCAAAAGAATAGTACGATTATTTCCTTCCATGCGTTATACTACATTAATCCAAAAATAAAACATACACCATAAATAACTATACAATTTCAGCAAAATAATGTCTTCCACCGGATCCAAATCGATATCTCCCACCTAAGCTTCATTTGAAAAATGTGAGAGAGGGGTGAGTATTGGGAATACTCAATGAGTGGAGTGCAATTGTGTTATGACAATAAATGAGAAGTGAAGGTGGGGAAGTCAAAGCATAACTTATAAATAACATTATATATATTTATAAGAAAAATGATTTCAATAAATTAGGATAATTCAACAAACATGCATCCATTTAATTCATATTTCCTGAAAATCATGGAGTGCTTCTATAAAAACGATCTCGTACGAGGTTTGGTCGAATCCAGACCAAAACCTGCCAAGGGGTTTCATTCCATATATCTCAAAATACCAAAACCCCCTTCATTGGCGTTGAATCGTGGCTCACTAGGGTGCATCCAGATATAGCTCGACATACAGCAAAGAGAATTACATTTGTCTCCCCCGCTAATCTGATCTAACCCTCAACCACGTTACCTTGTCGGGTCGCTCCGTGGGGGGATGACTATAGCCATTTTCACTGCACCATTTCTTTTTTCTTTTTTTTTTAACAACTATTCGATTTCTTAATCAATATACCAAAATTTCAATAATCAGTTGTCAAATCATAATTTAGCAATCATAAATCAAATATCCAATAATCACATGATACAATTTTAATTATCAAGATAATGGATGCATATCAAGTTTAAATTCACATTTCGGACACCCCACGATCACGAAACAGTTCATATCAATCATATAAAAATCATTTCAAATCATTTGTAAAGAATTTTAAATAATTTTACTCATTTAAGATCATAATGAACCATCTACTCACCTCTTGGGAGGGTGATCACTCCCAAAATTTTCAACTAAATGAGAACTATCCCTCATTTTGCTCTTCCAAGACCTTAACCTGAATTATTGGTCATGATTAAATCATTAAATCACATACTAATACTAGAGAAATCATTTTTCCTTAATATTTTTACAATTCTAATTTTTTAGTAAAATTTTCAATTTGCACAGTTATGAGAAAATAAATATAACTTTTACTACATATATTCAAATCACATGATTCTTATTCAACTTTAAAGATAAGATATAGATTTACAATTTTTATGTTCAGAGTTTAACCGAATTCAATCTAAAAGGCATCTCAAAATTGAAGGGAAATGAGCAGGCAGAACAAGGCATAACAGAGGCAGAACAGCACCACTAAAATTTTTTGAAAAATTATAACAAATTCAATTATTATCCGATTTTAACGAATCATATCTCAGTTTAAAGTTCCGAGAGTTTAGTTTCCTAGGCAAAAAGGTTCACTTGATTTGCTTTTATGCAAATAGAGTTATGACTAAAAGATCGCACATACACAAACAGTCCAGGATGTAGGAAATTTTAGGGTTTTAATTTTATTCCAACATTTTCAATATTCAGGCAACATTCAGATCGTTGAGTATGTTATTCTCATAAATCAAAACCCTAAACCCAATATTTTACGACTCTAGGTTCAATTTCCTAATTCAATTCCTAAACACAAGATTCAATTTTCGAATGAAAAGCTCCAATACAAGTTTAGGGATGAAGACAGAGTAGGCATAAATCAACAAGAGAGGGAGAGAAATGAGAGATTTACACGATGGAGATCTCAGTGAGATGAGGGGCGGTCACGTGATTCATTACAGAGAGAGAAAGTTGAAGGCCAAGAGAATGCCAAGGAGGACAGCAATGGTTGGAAGAGGCGAGAGAGGAAGTGTGGGAGAGAGTAAGGTTGAGAAATTGAGAGAGGGAGAGATTGAGGGTGAGAGATGAGAGACGAGAGATGAGAGAGAGAGAGAGAAAGAGAGAGATGAGAGAATAAGGTGGTTTGGGGTCTCGAGTGAGGGAATTGGGAAAGTGGGGAGGGGAGAGAGTAATAAAAAAAAACTTTGACTTTTCCTTTTTTTTTTTTTATTTTGGTCTTACATTGAAGCTAGATTAAAGGGTATCCAAATGTCAAGAAATTAAGGAAAATCAAGTTTTTTGCGCAATTTGGAACACGGGTTGTAGCAGGAGTATCAAAGAACGCTTTCCCAGAAGGAGGTTTTCTAGCTCCCGAAATCAAGAATAGACTAGGTTACTAAAGGTGACAAGAATATAAGTTTCTTTCATATTTCAACAAAACTAAGAAGATAAGACAATCGCATAGCAACCCTTCAAATGGGGAAGAGTGGTGTCTGGACTAGGGAATGCTTAAGGAGAATGCAAGAAGCTATTTTGCATAGCTCTTCTCCTATAAAGTGGTAGATTCCCCTAGTAACAGGTTTATACGATGGGTGCAGAAAATCTATGATGAAGATCATGCCGAGTTGATTAAAATGGTGGAAAAGAATGAAGTTAAAGATGTTTTTTCTATGAGAGGTCTGAAAGCTCCAAGACCAGGAGGTATGTAGCCTATTTTCTTTCTAAAGCATTGGGAGATGGTGAAGGAGGCCTTGTGCAAGTTTGTGAATGAAGCATTAAAAGAAGGATATTTTTGGTCGGACTATGTTAAAGCATATTTGATCCTAATTCCTAAGTAGCCCAAGCCTGCGATGTGGGAGACTTTAGACTAATAAGCCTTTTGAACACTTCCTATAAAATGTTTTCTAAAGTGTTAGTTCAAAGAATTAGACCCCTCCTTCAAGAAATCATTGGCCCCCCACCAAAGTCGTTTTCTGCTTGGTAAGGGGATAGTTGATAATAGAGTAATCTTACATGAGGCCAGTCACTCCATCCGAAATTCCAAGAGCAAGAGGCATGGTATGGTGATCAAAGTTGATCTAAGAAAAGTTTACAATAAAGTGAGTTAGAGGTATTTAGGGAGGGTGCTCCATGATGTAAAGCTTCTTCCTACTCTCATTAAACTTATTATGTTGGCTGTCATGAATGGAGAGGTCTCTCTGATTTGAAACGGAGAAGTCCTTCCAGCCATCAAGCCTAGCCAAGGGTTAAGATAAGGAGATCCCCTTTTGCCATATCTCTTCTTTCTTGTTATGGAGAGGTTTGCCTATATGATCCAAGAGAAGGTGAGGAGAGGAATGTAGAACCCAGTAAAATTCTCCAAATAAGGGCCAAGCATATTCTAGATGATTTGATTTTATTAGCCAAAGCGAAGCACCTAAATTTGAGTGCCATGCTAAGTTACTTGAAAGAATTTTCTGCCAAAAGCAACTTAGAAGTTAATCTATCAAAGTCCAAAATGTGAATCTCTCCGCAAGCTCCTTGGTCTTTGAAAAACTCTTTGGCAGTTGTCAGTAAGTTTGCCCTTATGGAGAATCTTGAAAATTACCTAGGTGTTTCCATGATTCACAGAAGGATAGGAAAGAATGTTTGCGGGCAATTTAGTGGAGAGGGTGCAAGGGAAGTTGAGTGGATAGAAAGTAAAGTTGTTAAGCATTGTCGACTGAAGAACTCTCATTCAATCTGTTACTTCTGCTATTCCCATATACTCCATACAATCGACCAGAAGAACTCTTATTCAATCTATTACTTCTGCTATTCCCATATACTCCATACATGACCTAGGTTTCTAGTGAGGTCTGTAATAAGCTTGGACAAAATTAATAGAAACTTCTTGTTGGGGAGTTTCAGGGATAGCAGGAAAGTGCATTTGGTGAATTGGTCAAGAGTGTGCCTTTTTAAGGAAGAGGGAGGGTTGGAACTTAGGAGAATGAAAGAGACCAACTTAGCAATGCTGGCCAAATTAGGATGGAAGTTGGTTAGAGGATACAAAACTCTTTGGTGTGAGGTGTTGAGAAGAAAATACCTGGCAAAGAGTACCCTGCTAGAGCATGTTAAGAAAGCAAGTAGCTCCATCTTGCGGTGAGCGACTTTGAAAGTAGAGAGTGTATTAGAAGAGGTATGAAGTGGTAAGTTGGGAATGGTAAGGAGATAAATTTTTGGAGAGATATTTGAGTGGGAAATAACTGCTTGGAGGAATACGCTACAAACCCCCCAACCGGATACTAAGTTAATCGATTTCTGAGCGGGAATGCCACTTGGAAAGTGGAGGATCACTAGTAGAAAGATACCATTTTTTGGCATTCAAAAACGCAGGCTAATACTATTTTCCTAGCATTTTTTATTTGACCACATTTTGGTGTAAATGCCATTCAGAATGATGCCAGGATAGGTTTTCTCGATAGTTCTAAATGTTATAAAACAAGAATAATGTGACACCAATAAAATGTCGCTTATGTATGAGTATGGGGATTTATAAATCACTGTTAAAAGCGTACCACGGAGCCCATGCATCAAATTTTCACGACAATAATAGGTGTCACATAAATGACTTACCATATTTTTAGTTTATCAAGGAAAATTACAAATGCTATATTCGATAGTTAATATGACATACTGAAATGTCACAAAAAACAATTTAGTATAACATTTTTAAATGTAGGATAACAAACTTTTTGTGACACTTCTAGAAGCCACAGTTCAATTTAACATGCTTTGCTATTTTTCCATTTTGGCCTTTTAATATGACATTTAGAAGTGTTATAATAGACTTGTTACTGAACCTATTACCAATTACAATAAATTTTAATAATTAAAATAAATTTTAAAATTACTATGGCGAATTATCAACTAAGGTCCTAGTACTTACATGAAGAGACCGAATAGAGTTATAATTTGGCAAGTGGTTTAAAGAGTGTGATGTAGATCTATTATCAAATCTATTCTCATTTGAAGAGGTGTATCCATGTCCTCTTACACGTTGCATTGCTTCTAGCTGCTGGAGTTTTTGTGTCATCTTTGCAATGGTGGCAATATGATCTTTCACCATGCGATAGCATGTGCTACAACTAGATATATCACCCATTAGATCAGCTTTTGTAACACCTAAACCATAAACCGTGAGGAAAAAGTGATAGCACTAGATTATCTTTTACATATTTTTCAAATTTAATGTGGATGTCTGTTAGTTCCTTCAAAACTGTTGACCCTATTAAATGAGGTAGTACACTTCTATCACTACAACAAAGACGAAAACTGTGAGGAAAAAGTGATAAAATTGTCGATAATGTCTTCTCCGATGGATAGAGCTTCAATTGGGTATATAGGGGTCGGGATAGACCTATGTCGATATTTATCATGACTGTTGGAGCATGTTAAATTTTCGGACGGTTAGAAAAGTATCGGTTAAAATCGATATTTTATCATTAGTTGTAAAGGGTGAACAAAATTACAATTTTTATCGTCACTTATAAAGGGTTAGTAAATATTACTAATTTTATTGTCCGTCATTGTGTTAGTAAATATTACTATATTTATTGTCGCTTACAGAAGTATTAGGTTTGTAAATATTACTACCTTTATTATCGCTTACAGAATTGTTGGGTAATTAAATATTACTATTTTTATTGTCGCTTACAAACTTATTGGTTAGTAAATGTTATTATATTTACTATCGCTTACAGAATCATTGAGTTAATAAATGTTATTATTTTTATTGTCGTTTATAGATTTATTGGTTAGCAAATGTTACTACCTTTACTATCGCTTACAAAATTGTTGGGTTAGTAAATGTTGTTATTTTTATTGTCGTTTACAAACTTATTGGTTAGTAAATGTTACTATCTTTATTGTCGGTTACAAAATTATTAGATTAGTAAATATTACTACATTTATTATCGAAAGTAAGTAAATATTACTATTTTTAGTGTCACTTTTGTTGGTGAGTATATTTTATTACTTTTATTGTCACTTAGAATATATAATTAAAAAGTTATTACTTATTTGTTATTTATTATCAGTAACCAAATGTTACTACTCTTTTGGGTCGGTTATCACAAGGTTAGTAAATATTAGGATATGTTAATACAAATATTACTACTCTGTCATTAAAATATTACTACTTTATTCTTAAGAAAGTGTTACAATTGTGGGTTAGAAAAAAGTTAGAAAATATTATAAATCACGCAGCACCCGCTGCATTTGGGAAATTAGGGATTAAAACCCTAATCCCCCCTTCTCTCTCTCTCTTTCTCTTTCCCTCTCCTCGACTCTTCACCTTCCGCGGCCGCCGCCCTCCTCCGCGACGGTTTCGTGCCCTCCGCTGTGACTTACCACCACCATCACCACTTCTTCTTCTTCTTCTCCCCTTCTCTCTCTCCCTCTTTCTCTCTCTCTTTCCGCCTCTCTTCTCTCTTCTCCCGATCTCTCCGCCGCCGCGTCTCTCTCTCTCCCGCTGCCATCCTCCGCCGAGCGTGATCGCTGCACCACCGCGAGCGCACCAGCGCGCGCGATAGCATCAGAGCCCACGACAGCGCAGAGCACTGCGCTCTCTCCCGAGCACGAGTGCGCACTGCTCGAGCTCTAGTACGCCCCTACGTGAGCCCCTGCGCGCCTCTGCACGCTCCTGCACGAGCGCGAGCGAGCCCCTGCGCGCCAGTGCACACCTGCGCGCCTCTGCACGAGCGCTAGTGCGCCCTTGCGCGCCTCTGCACGAGCCCCTGCACGCCCCAGCACGGGCTCCCCAGCGCCAGCGCACACTCCAGCGCAACCCTCTGCGCGAGCATAACGTGCCCCCGCACGCCCCAGCACAAGGCGAGCGCTCAAGCGCGAGACCCACTGCCCGAGCGATCGATCCAGCTCGCGAGCGCATGATCCAACTTGCGAGCGCGAGCCCTAGCCACTGCGCGCTTGCCCACAGGCTGCCAGCCGCAAGCCGCAAGCCCGCGGCCCAGTCCAGCCCATGGCCCACCAGACCCATTAGGCCCACAGGCCCACCAGACCCATCAGGCCCGCACTCCCACCAGGCCCGCCAGCCCACCAGCCCATGGCCCACGAGTCCGCGATGGCCCGTGACAGTCCGTGAGTCTCTGTGAAGGTAAATGACTCAAAGTTCGATTTTCGCACTAGGGTTTCGAATTTCTTTAGTAATTGAACTTAAATTGCTCACAATTGTTTTGAATTTAGAAACATTTAGGTTTTAGACCAAACCGATGGGCGAACGAAAACTAAATCTGAGATCCGAGAAACCCTAGGTGAGAGAAAGGAAATCTCTTTAACTCTTGAATAAATTTTATCAAATTAGGTAGTTTTGGTTGGAAAGAAAATTGAAGATCCATAACTAGGCCCTTATTTAATATCGAATTGTGATGATTAATTAGGAAAATCTCATTAGAGAATTGAGTGGTCAGATTTGAATTGGCTTTGAAAATAGGGAGTGATCACCCTCCCGTATAGGGTGAGTGAGATTTATTTCAATACTTTTGTTTAATATGTAAACTCTATTTTACAACATTTTGATGAATGAGCATGATTTGTCGTATGCTTGAAATGTTTTGACTGATTTTAAAATTTGATTTTTTTGTGAACCGATGGAGTATCCAAAAACTGTGTTGAATTATGAAATTATGCATCCATGTGGTTGAAATGTATAATGTGCCATTTTATGTTATATGTTGCATTTGGTTTGTAAACCTGATTTCGACACATTTTTTATACGATATTGATTTTAGCCTTGAGGGCTTTGGATTGTATTGTTCCGTAGCTACGAGGGATACCGTGAGAGACGCTTGGGTGGCGTCCGGATATGCCTAGACCTGGAGTATCCCATGAGTTGTCGTGATTTGATTATCGACACGGTACTAGCCAGGTTGAACCCGAAAGCGGGAGGATTTGGATTTGGATTTAGATATCCTCTCCAAGTCTAGCACCTGGACGAGGTTCGTCGCCAACGTCGGGGTAGAGAGCACTTTAAATAAACTTGCATATAACACCCCCGGTGCGCCTGTCATAGGTCGCGGTAGACCTCTGTCAGGACATTTTTGGCTGGCAGTTCTATGATTTTAATGACAGTGCTTTGGATGCATATTTGACTTGATAATACGTGCAAATGACATATTGTTGAAATGAAAAGAATGATGATTTGAAATATGATTTGTATACTTATGTTTTGACACTCCAGTTTCACACTTCATATTTGACGATTGCATTGAACCACTCACTCACTGAGTATTCTTCTCCGAGTACTCACCCCTCATTTCCTTTTTTGTTTCAGAGAAAGTATTTGACAAGGAGCGTTGCTTTAGGACACTCGGTATCATTGGGAGATTTTGTTTTTGGACTTGAGAAGTTATTATATAATTTCTACGGCAAAAGTTATATTGGTAATGTATATGCATTCTGAGATCTATAGACGACCATTGTATAAATTCTGAGATGACTGTATAAATATGGACATTTAAATTGTGAAACTCTCATGTCATTGCATAACATTGCATTGAGGCATTTCTGATTCATTGTGTAAATACTTGGGAATGTGTCATGTTTTAGAAGTGTACACTAGGATTGCTCGGTGTCTCCTCTAAATCACAGGAGGGGCGACTGGCGGCTGTCCATATCTTTGACGGGGGCATGGCAGTAGAGGTCTGTGGTTAGGTTGTTGGAAATTTTTATAGTCTTGCGTTATCTGGATGTTGGCTGTGAAATTGGTTGATTTTGGAGAGACCGGAATGGTCATTTGATTATATTACAGGATGATTGTGATTTATACAGGGTAAATTGTACTTGGGAAACCTCCGAAATATAGGGAGTTTCTGCCCAATTTTCTGTAAAAATACAGCCAGCATTCAAGATAACGGGCGGCTGTTCATGATCCCGGTTCGGGACGTGACAATTGGATTGGTATCAGAGAGACTTGGTGGAAAGCTATCTAGGAAGAGAGTCTTGAAAACATTCCCGCATGTGTTTATGTTTAAAGTTCTCAATGCATGAGATTTTCATACAGTCATGAAGTCCCAGTGCATGGTCATAGGTATATGAGTTCATCTATTTTAGGGGGTTAGATACGATTGCATCTAACCCATTATTTTCGCATCCAAATGCCTTGAATTATAGTTCAATTCTTTTAGGGGGTTAGCTACGGAGTAACTAACCCTAATTTATGAATTCCTATCTAATAAAAATATATCATTTTGTAGAATTATGCCACCTAGACGTGGTAGGAGAGGTGCTAGATTCGCATCACTTGAGGGTCTGTTAGTGCCGGATGCATCTCGGGCACCCGAGACCCCACGAGTACCAGAGGAATTAAACGAGCGGAGGATCGTACTTCGACTCGCGTGCCACCACCGGCACCTACTTAGCCAGCTGCTCAGGCTGAGACTCCCGTACCCACACTCGATGCCTTTCGGCAGGTGTACGAGTGGTATGCTTCGCATGGGGTCCAGATTCCGCCCCCACCACCTCCTACAGCGGTGCCTGCAGTAGCGCCAGTTCCTACGGTACCGGTTCCACCACCAGTGACTGGTCCTTCTACTTTGTCTGAGCCGAGTGAGACTACATCGGCTACTCTTAGACAGGTACATGAGTTGACTCAGTTAGTTAAGGAGGCCCATCAGCTCGGGTGCACAGATTTTGTAGGGCTTGGTGATGCTGCGACAGCCAAGCATTGGATCAACCACACCTGTAGGATTTTGACCGATCTGGGGATTAGAGAGGCGCTCTGCCTGAAAGTGGCAGAGCGATTATTAGAGGGAGAGACCCTTTCATGGTGGGAGGCTCTCACTGATGAGGCGACAGCGCCACTGCGATGGGACGACTTCTTTCGGGAGTTTGACCGCAGATTTTTCCCACTCTACCAGCAGGATCGGATGAGGTCAGAGTTGGAACGGCTTACACAGGGGTCCAGATCTGTCTCGAAGTATGAGGCAGATATGCGGAAACTTGACACATTCGTACCGGATCTAGCTACACCTCAATATTTGCGCTTCAAATTTGAGGGCGGTCTTAGCCTCAGCATAAAGAAGTATATGACTGTTACCCCGCAGTTTACACTGGCAGAAAGAGAGCAGAGAGCAGAAAAGAAAGAAAGAGAAGTCTCATTTTGCGCAGAACTCCAAGAGGGGCAGGGGATCCAGTTCGCACGGAAGCGGATTAAGATCTGGATTTCCTGAGTTTGGACGGGGACAGTACTCCCACCGGTTTAGACAGCCTGCTCCGACTCACCCTGCACAGTATACTGCTCAGCGGCATCCTTATTGCCGCAGGTGCAATAGATCTCATCCGATAGGAGCTTGTTCAGTGACGGTCACTTGTTTCCACTGTGGGAAGCCGGGGCATATTAGGAGTTCTTGTCTTGAGTTAGAACTCGGAGGATAGAGTTCATTGAGCCGCTCTAGTACTCCTCGTATAGCACAGCAGGAGCAGCCTGCTTAGCCAGCTGCTTCTACTCCCAGGGTGACCACCGGGAGTAACACAGTGCAGACCCAGGCACGACAGCAGCCTAGGGCTTAGGCCCGGGTTTATGCCATGATGTAGGAGGACGGCCAGGCGAACCCCGACATCATCATGGGTACTCCTCCTTCTGATCCTGTAGAATAGGATTTTTATTCGTATTTCCATTTCTTTTGAGGATGTCAGCATTGTATCAGTTGTATAGGTATTTTACGTTGTGTTTCCTTTTGTCGACATAATACTACTCTGACATCTTTGTACACTGAAGTTGTAAAAACCTTAGAGACTTAACTATTTTGACATATATATATACATATCAAGTTTGAAATTATTCTAAATTCATGAGCATTTTGTTCAATGATAGGTACTCTACCTATCTTCGGAATAGATGCTCGTATCCTTATTAACACGGGATCTAACTATTCGTATGTGACTGATCAATTCTTTCGACATTCTGACAGGCCGCTCTCACCTTTGGACGAGGAGCTATTGGTCATCACTCCTCTAGATGAGCAGATTGTACGCGGCACAGTGTATAGAGAATGTAAGATCAAAGTTGGGGACACAGTGCTAAAGGCAGATCTAATCCCCCTCGCCATTACTGATTTTGATACCATCTTGGGGATGGATTGGCTACATATGCATTGGGCTTCAGTCGATTGCTTTAAGAAGCAGGTGGAGTTTCGAAGACCCGATCAGCCAGTGTTAATTTTTTAGGGCGAGAGGCGGGTTTTATCCCGCTGTGTCATTTCAGTTTTGGATGCTAGACGCATGATTCGCCACGGATGTGCGGCTTACCTGGCTCATATCATTGACACCACTACTCAGGAACCGAGACTGGAGGATGTCCCAGTGGTACAGGACTTTCCTAATATTTTTCCCGATGAGCTACTCGAATTACCACCGGTTCGGAAGTTTGACTTTGAAATCAATTTAGCTCCGGGTACTACCCCTATCTCTATGCCGCCATACAAGATGGTGCTGGCTGAGGGAGCTCAAGGTCCAGCTGCAGGAGTTGTTGGATAAGGGGTTTATCCGTTCTAACACGTCCCCTTGGGGCGCTCCAATGCTGTTTGTAAAGAAGAAGGATGACTCATTAAGATTGTGTGTGGATTACAGGTAACTTAATCGGGTGACTGTGAAGAATAGATATCCACTGCCTTGCATAGATGATTTATTTGATCAATTGCAAGGTGCTCAAGTTTTCTCGAAGATTGATCTTCGATCGGGATATCATCAGTTGCGGATTAGGAGTCAAGATGTGCCAAAGACAGCTTTCCGCACTCGATACGGGCACTACGAATTTCTAGTCATGCCGTTTGGGCTGACTAATGCCCCCGCTGCATTCATGGACTTGATGAATCGAATTTTTCATGATTATTTAGACCAGTTCGTTATTGTTTTTATTGATGATATCTTAGTTTACTCGCGGAGTGACGATGAGCATGCTCAGCACCTTAGGGTGATTCTGCAGACTCTTTGTGAGAAACAACTTTATGCCAAGTTCACCAAGTGTGAATTTTGGCTGCGGCAGATTGGTTTTCTTGACCACATAGTTTCTGCGGAGGGTATTTTTGTCGATCCGTAGAAAGTCGATGTCATTACGAGATGGGAGTAGCCGTAGATAGTGACTGAGATCAGGAGTTTTCTTGGTCTAGCCGGGTATTACCGCAGATTTGTTGAGGGGTTTTCCCGGATAGCTGCTCCATTGTGTAGATTGACGCGAAAGGGTGTCAAGTTTGTATGGGATGACCGTTGTGAGGTGAGCTTTCAGGAGCTCATACAGTGGTTGACGTCCGCTCCGATTCTAGCCCTTCCCACGAGTAGTCGAGAGTATGTGGTGTACAGTGACGCCAGCAGGCAAGGATTGAGCTATGTATTGATGTAGGATGGTAGAGTTATCGCCTATGCTTCGCGACAGCTAAAGAAGCATGAGGTGAATTATCCTACGCATAATTTGGAGTTGGCGGCCATAGTTTTTGCACTAAAGATATGAAGCCACTATTTATATGGGGTCACATGCAGGGTATTTACAGATCACAAGAGTTTGAAGTATCTGTTCACTCAGAGGGAGCTGAATTTGAGGCAGCGGAGATGGTTAAAGCTGCTAAAGGATTATGACCTCATCATTGACTATCATCTGGGTAAGGCTAATGTAGTGGTTGATGTCTTGAGTCGGAAGTTATCTTTCTCTTCTCAGACTACCGAGAGTACATATCTCTCATGTTTATTAGGACTCCGAGCCTTGGGAGTCAGGTTGGCTAGTGATAATCAGGGAGCTATACTAGCTAGATTTGAGGTTTGGCCAAGTTTGCTCGACCGTATCAGGGAGCTTCAGCAGAGTGATGAAGAGCTCCGAGATATTTATGAGAAAACCAGTAGAGGTGATATTGATGACTTTAGAATTCGCAAGGATAGACTATTGGTTTTTGAAGATCGGGTATTTGTACCAGCAGATAGTGATCTTCGCAGGGCTATTCTTGAGGAGACCCATTCATCTACCTATACTTTACATCCTGGCAGTACTAAAATGTATCGCACCATCAGAGACAATTATTGGTGGTCGGGTATGAAACGGGAAATTGCAGAATTTATTGCTCGTTGCCTTGTATGTCAGCAGATAAAGGCTGAGCACCAGGGTCCAACTGTCACTTTGCAGCCCCTTCCCATTCTTGAGTGGAAGTGGGAGCATATCACGATAGATTTCGTAGTGGGGTTACCGCGGACTTCGGCATAGCATGATGCTATTTGGGTGATAGTTGACCGACTTACTAAGTCCGTACACTTCATCCCGATTAGGAGTGATTACTCATTTGAGACATTGACACGCTTCTATATTGATATGATTATGAGACTGCATGGGGTTTTAGTGTCGATAGTATCAGATCGAGACCTCAGATTTACATCCCATTTTTGACCCAGTCTGCAGGAGGTTTTGGGTACTAGACTGAATTTCAGCACAGCATATCACCCCCAGACAAATAATCAGTCAGAGAGAACCATTCAGACTTTAGAGGACATGCTTAGGGCATGTGTTATGGATTTCTGGGGGAGTTGGGATTGGCATCTTCCGTTAGTAGAATTCGCCTATAATAATAGCTATCAAGCGAGCATTGGCATGCCACCTTACGAGGCATTGTATGGGAGGAAGTGTCGTACCCCGTTGTGCTGGGATGAGGTTGGTGAGCGACGACTCACCAATGTTGAGCTGGTAGAGGAGACAAAGGAGAAAGTTAGGATTATCTGTATACAGACGAAAGCCGCTCAGGATAGACAGAAATCCTATGTAGATCATAGGCGGCGACCTCTAGAGTTTACTATGGGAGACATGGTATTCTTAAGGATATCTCCCTTGAAGGGAGTTATTCGATTTGGACAGTGAGGGAAGTTGAGCCCCAGGTATATTGGGCCCTTCCATATCCTTGAGAGGGTCGGAAGTGTAGCATATAAATTGGAGCTGCCAGCAGACCTATCGCGTATTCACGATGTATTTCATGTTTCAGTACTTAGAAAATATCAGCTAGATCCCTCACACATTTTAGAGGCTCCGCCAGTTGAGCTTCGAGAGGACTTGAGCTTCTTGTTCAGCCCGTGGCTATTCTGGATCGACAGGTCAGAAAGCTACAGAGCAAAGAGGTTCCTCTTGTTAGAGTTTTGTAGAGGAGCGACCAGGTCGAGGAACAGACCTGGGAACCTGAGGAAGTCATGAGGAGACAGTACCCCCAACTTTTCTCTGTATAGTTTTTTTTAGTTTCGAGGATGAGACTTGTTTTTAGGGGGACAGAAAATGTAATACAAAAAAAAACCACAGTGGAGTGCTGCATTTTGAGCCAAAACGCAGCACCCGCAGCATTTGGGAAATTAGGGATTAAAACCCTAATTCCCCCTTCTCTCTCTCTCTTTCTCTTTCCCTCTCCCCGACTCTTCACCTTCCGCGCCTCTGCCCTCCTCCGTGACGGTTTCGCAACCTCCGCTGTGACCCACCACCACCATCACCATCTTCTTCTTCTTCTTCTTCTTCTTCTTCTTCTCCCTTTCTCTCTCTCCCTATTTCTCTCTCTCTTTCCGCCTCTCTTCTCTCTTCTCCCGATCTCCCCGCCACTGTGTCTCTCTCTCTCCCGCCGCAATCCTCCACCGAGTGTGATCGCTGCACCACCGCGAGCGCACCAACGCGCGCGACAGCGACAGACCCCGCGACAGCACAGAGCAATGTGCTCTCTCACAAGCGTGAGCGCGTACTGTGCGAGCGCTCCCCTGTGCGAGCCCTAGCGCGCCCTTGCCCGCCACTGCACGAGCCCCTACGCGCCTCTGCACGCTCCTACGCGAGCACTAGCGCGCCCTTGCGCCCCTCTGCACGAGCCCCTGCGCGCCCCAGCACGGGCTCCCCTGCGCCAGCGCGTACTCCAGCGCGACCCTCTGCGTGAGTATAGTGCGCCCTAGCACGCCCCAGTACGAACGCGAGCGCTCAGCGCGTGACCCACTGCGCGAGCGCTCGATCCAGCTCACGAGCGCGAGCCCTAGCCACTGCGCGCTTGCCCACAGGCTGCCAGCCGCAAGCCCCCAGGCCCGCGGCCCAGTCAGGCCCGTGGCCCACCAGACTCATCAGGCCCGCAAGCCCACCAGGCCCGCCAGACCCATCAGGCCCGTAGGCCCACCAGGCCCGCCAGCCCATCAGCCCACCAGCCCGCGACAGCCCATGACAGTCCGTGAGTTTTAGATCAAACCGACGGGCGAACAAAAGCTAGATCCGAGATCCGAGGAATCCTAGGTGAGAGAAAGGAAATCTCTTTAACTCTTGAATAAATTTTGTCAAATTAGATAGTTTTGATTAGAAAGAAAATTAAAGATCCATAACTAGGCCCTTATTTGATATCGAATTGTGATAATTAATTAGGAAAATCTTATTAGAAACTTGAGCGGTCAGATTTGAATTGGTTTTGAAAATAGGAAGTGATCACCCTCCCGTATACGGTGAGTGAGATTTATTTCAATACTTTTGTTTAATATGTAAACTCTGTTTTACAATATTTTGATGAATAAGCATGATTTGTCGTATACTTGAAATGTTTTGACTGGTTTTAAAATTTGATTTTTTTGTAAACCGATGGAGTGTCCAAAAACTGTGTTGAATTATGAAATTATGCATCCATGTAGTTGAAATGTATAATGTGTCATTTTGGTTTGTAAACCTGATTTTGGCACATTTTTTATATGATATTGATTTTAGACTTGAGGGCTTTGGATTGTATTGTTCCGTAGCTACGAAGGACACCGTGAGAGCCGCTTGGGTGGTGTCCAAATATGCCTAGGCCTGGGGTATCCCACGAGTTGTCATGATTTGATTATCGACACGGTACTAGCCAGGTTGAACCCGAAAAGGAGAGGATTTGGATTTGGATTTGGATATCCTCTCAAAGTCTAACACCTGGACGAGGTTCATTGCCAACACCGGGGTAGAGAGCACTTTAAATAAATTTGCATATAACACCCCCGGTGCGCCTGTATAGGTCACGGTAGATCTCTGCCAGGACATTTTTGACTGGCAGCTCTATGATTTTAATGACAGTGCTTTGGATGCATATTTGACTTGATAATGCGTGCAAATGACATATTGTTGAAATGAAAAGTATGATGATTTGAAATATAATTTGTATACTTATGTTTTGACACTCCAACTTCACATTTCATATTTGACGATTGCATTGAACCACTTACTCATTGAGTATTCTACCCCGAGTACTCACCTCTCATTTCCCTTCTTGTTTCAGAGAAAGTATTTGACAAGGAGCGTTGCTTTAGGACGCTCGATATCATTGGAAGATCTGGTTTTTGGACTTGAGAAGTTATTATATAATTTCTGCGGCAAAAGTTATATTGGTAATGTATATACATTCTGAGATCTATAGACAATCATTGTGTAAATTCTGAGATGACTGTATAAATATGGACATTTAAATTGTGGAACTCTCATGTCATTGTATAACATTGTATTGAGACATTTTTGGTTTATTATGTAATTACTTGGGAATGTGTCATGTTTTAGAAGTGTACACTAGAATCGTCCAGTGCCTCCTCTAAATCATAGGAGGAGTGACTGGTGGCTGTCCATGCCTTTGACGGGGGCATAGCAGTAGAGATCTGTGGTTAGATTGTTGGAAATTTTTATAGCCTTGCGTTATCTGGATGTTAGCTGTGAAATTGGTTGATTTTGGAGAGGCCGGGATGGTCATTTGATCATATTGCAGGATGATTGTGATTTATACAGGGTAAATTATACTTGGGAAACCTCCAAAATATGGGGAGATTCTGCCCAATTTTCTGTAAAAATACAGCCGGCATTCAGAATAACGAGTGGCTGTTCACGATTCCGGTTTGGGGCGTGACACATATCTTCTGAAATGAAATATTGATAGCAAAAATGTTACCTTGGAGCAACCAAAAAATTCCAGCATCCGTAGCATCCGGTTTCAGGATCCATCGTGATGTGTGGTATCATTCTATAGTAATGAAATTAATATAATTATAAGATATATTATAAAAACTTGTACATTTAAATATTATCTTTGGGGATTGATTCAGGAAGTGGTGATGATGATGATGGTTGGTTATGATGTGCACTCTCAGCATCTTGTATTGGAGAAAGCTAACGATATAAATACAAATAATGTGGATTATTGTTCATAAGTAAAAGTAAGATTATAGTAAGAAATAAAAAAATAATTCAAATCCTATCTTCGATTCCTATTGGTTGTCTCAAATCGTTCATTTCAACCGACAAACGTTTTCCTTTTTCTAAATTCTAGACATTTTGATACAGTGGGTTGGGCCTCTACATTTTCTTTTGAGAACTGGTGCAAATTAAAAATAAAAAATAGATAACATAGTAATTATATAGAAATATATCATTAAAAAGAAATGAACTATTTTAAAACATAAATATAAACAAAACCAAATTTCGGATATTATTTTCGAATAATTAGGATTTTTCAGAGTCAACTTATTTTTCGGATAGTTCTGATTCTTTGTGTTCAGCTACAATGGTTATTTTTCGTTTATTTCGTCCCAAATTTTTCGTTGAAAATTTTTTGTTGCAAATTTCGAGAGATGTGAATGAGAAGAGTTTTCGAAAGAAATGAAAATTTTCAATATTTGTGGAGGGAGGAAGGGTTTGTAATATATATATTTGGTTTAGTGCCAAATAAATTTTGGTTTAGCGCCAAATAAATTTTGGTTTGTAGTATATATAATTTATTTAGCGCTAAATAAATTTTTTAAAACCAGTCATTTTGCCCTGTTTATCAAATTTTAGTTTTTGAATTTTTTGTTGTTTACTTCCTTTTTTATAATTTGAGTAATTTAACAGATAACTTTGACTTTTATGTAGATCGGGTGCATGACTAGATCGGGTACATGACTGTGCGGCACAACCGCGAGTAGAGCCACCCAGGCAAGTGCACCTGCAAATGCCTGCACGGCATAATCGCGAAGTTTCGGCGGCTCAGCCACCCAGGCAAGCATGCGCTCAAATGCCTGCGCGTGGCACAACCGAGATGTCATGCGACTGAGCCGCCCAAGCGAGCGTGCCCGCAAATGCCCTCGCAGCACAACCTGTGACTCAACCGCAGTGAAGTAATCGGGCCGGGCCGGCAGCGGTTCCTAGGCCAGACCGGGCCGTGCCGGGCCGGTTCCCATTTTTTTCCTTCTGGAACCGGCCCGGCCCGCTGAACCAGAACCGGCGGTTCCTGGCCGGGCCGGTTCGGGCCGGGCCCGGTTCGGTTTTTTTTTTTTTTTTTTTTTTTTCTCTTTCTATTGCGTTTTTCTAAATTTTTTTTCTAACTATATTTTTTAATTTCATTTTAATTTTATAACTCCAATTTTTTTAACTTTGTTTTTTTTAATTAACTTTTGATAATTCACTTGTAATTAAAAATTAGAGACACAAGATTTTTAGAGTGCTTCCACCGAATTCGGTGTACGTCCACTACCAAGCTCATCACTTGGATTTTTAAATCCACTATTTTTTTTTACATTATTTTGATAATTACATCACTTTGATTTTTTTTTCTATTTAAAATGACTTGTAAACAAAAGGAAAATATTAATATTATTATTATTATTATTCTTCTTCTTCTTCTTCAACTTCTTGTTCATCATCTTCCGAGACTTTGATAATTCCTTGCATTCTTTTTTCTGCATCCTTCCAATCTTTAATGCATATTAAAGTTTCTAAAGTGTCGTCCGCTAAATTTATACGTTTTTCAGTTAACACTCGACCACCTGCACTAAAAGCACTTTCGGATGGTACTGTAGATACCGGAGGGGTTAGTACATCTTTAGCTACTTGGGCCAAAATTGGATAATATGATGCATTATTTTTCCACCAACCTAATATATCATATAAATCTATATCATCAAAACCTTCTAATCTAGGTGTTTGTTTATATAAAAGTAATTCATTAAATGATGATGAAGAAGTTCTTTATTTTTTTCCTAACATGTGTAAGGGATTAAATGAAAATGAAGATGATTGAATACTATTACTACTACTACTATCTATATTATTAGTATTTAAATTATTAATTTCCTTTTCATATAATTCAAATATTGATTGTAAAGTATGAAATGTTTGTTGTTTTAAAAAATGTGGGTTAATAGACATTTCAGATGGAAAAGCTTGTGTAAAACAATCTATTAACATTTCAGCACCTTCAACCTTAACACGTGGATCTAATGCACTTGCAACTAAATATAAAATTGGAATTTCTTCATAATATTTTAAAAATTTTGTTTTCATTGAAAGAACAATTTCACCAAATCTTTCTTCATTTTCAAATTGATTAAATACATAAATAATTTTACAAAGATTTGGTAGCATTAAATGAGTAGTTGGATAATAATATCCAGAAAATAATTTTGTACATAAATAAAAAATTTTCAATAATTTTGTTAGTGTAGACGCAAATTCAAAAGCGGTATTATCAATAAAACCATATTCGTAATTTGAATTTGCAAATTCAATTAAAATATTTTGAAAAGGAAGAACACCTTGTAACATGTCATATGTTGAATTCCACCTAGTGTCACATTCCATTTTAAATTTTTTATATTTTTTGTTATGTAAAATACATAATTGTCTCATTTCTTGAGTTTTTACAATAGAATTTCTTATTTGATGAATTAAATCGCGAATAGGTTGTAAAAATAGTTCTCCCATAGTTAAACCATCCTTAACACATAAATTAATTATATGACATGCACATCTAATATGAAAAAAAGCTCCATTTAAAATTGTTTTTAAAGTATTTTTTAAACTATTAACCGCAGTAGTATTAGCCGAAACATTATCAAAAGAAATAGAAAAAATTCTATCACTTATTCCATAATCATAAACAACATTTGAAATTATTCTAGCTATATGTGCACCAGAATGTGGAAATTCCCAACGTTGAAAAGCTAAAATTTTTTTTTGTAAAGACCATGAATTATTTATCCAATGACATGTTACTACAATATAATATTCTTTTTTATGCTCACTTTTCCAACTATCCGAAGTTAATGAAAATTTACATTGACTAGTCATAAATTCTGTAAGTATACCATTTTTTAATTCCTGATATCTATCTAATGATCTCCTCCTACCGGATTTTTTACTACTTTTTTTATAATCGGGTTGTAAATATTTTTGGACATATTCTTCAAATACAGGACATGCAACTATACTAAGTGGTAATTCTTTTCTTGCTAGCCATTCTATTTGTCCAATTTTTTCTTTATCCGAATTATATTTAAATGTACCAATTATATTACCTCCCCCTGTAGAAATTTGTATTTGTTTTGTTTGTGGTAATTTATCTGGATGATTATTAATTAAGTGTCTCTTAAGTGTGTCTACCCCCCAACCTTTTAAAAATTTATATTTTTGATGACAAATTTTACAAATTGTTTTTTGTTCATCATTTTTTCTTTCAAAAAATGTCCATATATTAAAATCATTTTTTTTAGTTTGTGTTGTGTTAGATTCAGTGTTACTAGGTTCGGTTTCTTCCAAAAAAGTTTCAATATCTATATGATCGGGAATTTCAAAAAATGGAGGAAGAGGAGATTGTTGAGAAGATTGTGAAAAGTGTGTTCCGGCCATTTTAAAAAAAAATTAAGATTAAAATTTTTAAAATAATATATACGATAAAATTTTTTAAAGGAAATTTAAAATTAAATTTTTTAAAAAGATAATACAAATGTAATGCAAATGCAAAAAAATAAATAGGAAAAAAATTTAAATATACCGATTTGACGAATACCGCAGTTATTTTTCGCAAAATCTTGAATGAGCTCCTAACCTTGAAATCTTCTCAAATCTTGATTAATGTAGATAATGGGGTATAAGGTGATGAAATGGTGTAAATTTTGATGGAAATGGTGTAGAATTTAATGGAAATGGTAAAAAAAATGGTGTAGGTAATGTGGTATAAGAGAATAGAAATGGTGTAAAAATTGGTGGAAATGTAAATAATTGTAGAAATGTAAATAATGGAGAAAATGAAAATGGTGTATAAGGTGATGAAATGGTGTAAATTTTGATGGAAATGGTGTAGAATTTAATGGAAATGGTAAAAAAAAATGGTGTAGGTAATGTGGTATAAGAGAATAGAAATGGTGTAAAAATTGGTGGAAATGTAAATAATTGTGGAAATGTAGATAATGGAGAAAAATGACAATGGTCTATAAGGTAATGAAATGGTGTAAAAATTGATGGAAATTGTGTAGATAATAGTGTAGAAAATGATGGAAATGATATAAAAAATAGTAATACAAAGGAAATAATAATGAGAGAATGTAGTAATATTGAGAGAATGTAGATGTGAGAGAGAAAGAGAGATTTTGTTGTGGAAATTTTGGAAATGGGGTATAAGGTATTTATAGGAAAATTTTTTGACCCTATGGACCAAAATAACCTCAAAAGTAGCCGTTTTATAGCTGTTGGGAGAGATAAAATTGGAAAAAAATTTCAAAATTCAAAAGAAAGGGGGAAATTTGAACCGGAACCGGCGGTTCCAGCCTGTTCAGGTCCGGTTCCGTGCCGGTTCCGGGCCGGTTTCCGGTTCAATTTTTCTTTGAACCGGCCCGGCCCGCTACAGGAAACGGTTCCGGGCCGGGCCGGTTTACTGTAGCCTTGGGCCGGTTCCGGTTTCGGGCTTGACCCGGGCCAGCCGGGCCGGTTTTCGGGCCCAAACCGGCCCGGTTTCCAGTCTACTCAACCGGACACCGTATTTTAAAATAATAATTTTATTATTTTAAATAACAAAATATTGATATTAATATAATCATAAGAAAATTTTAAATTATATTACTAAATTTGTTATATGAAATTATGAAATTGTATCACTAAGTTTATTATATACGATCATTAAATATATTAAATTAATAATTTATATTATATAGTGTGATAATACATTTTATTATATTTCTTTATGAATATATAATTTTAAATAAAATCATATTACAAAAAGTCATATATTTTTTATGTTATTATTAATACATTATTTACATAATTTTATATGATTATATTATTTAAAATAAAAACATTTGATTCTTAATTTATAATTTAAATTTCATTATAATTAAGAAATGTGAGTTTGGATCATGTGCTTTGATTGCATATGATGAATATGATAAGTATGTGTATAACTTATTTAAATTAATAATATTAATTAGATATGTTAATATCTAATTTATATTTTAAAATTTATAATTAAAGAATATGATAATTATATTTAATATTATTTATTTAGAAAGGTAAGGAATTGAAATCAAAATATGATAGCAAACTTTACAATAACATCCATAATATTATCGAAATTATTTAAATTATCAATAATTTAATTGAAAATAATAATAATAATAAGCTAAAATAATTAAATAAAATATGATAAAATTAATAATTAAATGAAATATGAATAAAATTAAGGAAGCTATCATAAAAATATTTGAGTATATACACCAGCACCATTAAATCTATTATATAAAATATAACACTACCTCAATAACAATATTTAAATTTAATAATTATTTGATATTAGTAATATAATATGATTATTGAAATTATTAAGTAGCATTATTTAGTAATATTAATATTGATAAGTAATTAACTTGTATGGAATGAGAATATTAAATTATAGTAATATAATGTTCATCAAATAAATTTGATAATCATAATTATAATAAATTTATAAATTTATATTATGAAATAATATAATTTATAGTTATATTATATTGGTAAACAATATATTTATAATTCAAGCTAATAGTTGTATTATACCGCCAAACAACGTATTCAAATATTGAGAGTTTATTTTTCAAGCGAAATCGGCGCCAAATGTTGAAAATCTATCCACGTGCGTTTTTTTCTCTTATTTACAAATTTATTGAGAGGCTTAAATTTTTAATGGGCATTTTAAAATTTTTAGCTTAATGTATGCTTATAGTTTGAAATGAAATAGTTATAGTAAATAGTTTTGGAGTAATTATAGTAATTACCCTCTCCGATCTTTATATGTTTAATATATATTATTTTATTGTTATGTCTATAGTTTTTAACATTATATATTTTTATTAGCATTATTTTTCGATTTATACAAATTTCATATAGTTTTAAAAAATATTTGTTATCAAAATAAAAATATTTATTATTATTTGTTCTAATTTGTACAAGAGGAAGTAGTTGTCCACTTGTTACCAATTGTTATCATTATTATGATATTATATTATACAAATTTTATATAATTATTATCTTACCACTTATTATATTAGACTAAAATCACTTATTATCACAATAAAAATTGTTGTTACCATTTGTATGAATAGAAAGTAGTAATTCTTACACTTGTTACCATACGACCCACTTGTTACTAATTGTTACCATTATTACGATATTCTATTATACAAATTTTATATAATTATTAATTTACCACTTGTTATATTGGATCAGAATCACTTATTACCACTTAGTATTGTTACCATAATAAAAATCATTGTTACTAAAATTAAAGTAATTGTTATCATTTGTAAGAAAAGAAAGTAGTAATTCTTACTGTTTATTACCATGCGACCCACTTGTTAGATATGTTAATATATATTTTATATTTTATAATTTATAATTAAGAAATATGATAATTAGATAGCCGTTATTTGATAATTAAAATGTACTTCTTTCTCAATAATATAATTTAAATTTAATAATTATTTGATATTAGTAATAAAATATGATTATTGAAATTAGTAAGTAGTATTATTTAGTAATATTAATATTGATAATTAATTAAGTTGTATAGTATAATAATATTAAATTATAGTTATATAATGTTAATTAAATAAATTGATAATCATAATTATAATAAATTTATAAATTTATATTATGAAATAATATAACTTATTACCATTTGTTAGTTGATATATATTTATTACTATACTATGATGGTTATCATATTTTTACCATTTTTTGTTAAAAAACACTTGTTACCACTTCTTACCACTTGTAACCATATTATATTATATAAATTTTATATAATTATTGTTTTACTAGTTGTTTTATCCATTTATTTTTTATTAATATAATAATAAAAGTACATTTGTTATAAATCATTTGTTACTATTTCTTATCATTGTTACTAGAATAAAAATCATTGTTATTAGAAAATACTTGTTATCATTTGTTACCGCTTGTACCAAAAGGAAGTACTTGTTATTACTATTTCTTACCACTTTTTACCATGCGACCCACATGTTACTATTTGTTACTATGTTATATTATTTAAATTTTATATAATTATTGACTTACCACTTGTTACGTTGGACCAATTCTTGTTCCCATTTATTCTTTGTTAGTTATCACTTCTAGATAAAGAATAAAAGTTACTATGTTATTTATTATTATAATAAAAGTACACTTGAAGTTTATATTTGTTATTTGTTATAGATTATTTGTTGTCACATTTTACCATTGTTACCAAGTTACGATATAAATAGAGAATAAAAGTAATTCTTATAATTTGTTACCATTTGTAGGAAGAGGAAATAGTTGTTATTACTAATTCTTACAATTTGTTACCATACCACATTACAATACATAATACGACGAAGGAGAATGAAAATAGAGTGATTAAAAATATAAAAATATATCCATCTCTTATCTATTGCAAAAATAAAGCAGAGAAATAAATGAAATATGAGAAGAGAGAAGTAAATGAAATACCGAGAGAATGGCAGAAGGAGAAAAATTAATTAATAGAGAATATTTTCTTGTTGGTGACAAAATCTAAATATTCAATAAAACCAATATGTAATAGTATTAACGCTAAACTTTTGACGCCTCTTTAGTTGGCGCCAAGAAATAGCGTCAAATACGAAAGAGGAAGAGGAGGAAGTTGGAGGAAGCACTACAAAAAATGCGCCATTTACCAGGCCCCTTTACCAGCAGCCGGGACAATCGCTCATCTCATACAAATCGAAGGACGACTTGTCTCCATATAAATCGACGAAAGTTTTTCTCTCTTCGGCCCATATCACAGGTTCGTCTTCTCTCCCTCTCTCTTTTCTTCTCCACCTTTCTTTTGATCTTTTCTCAAATGCGAAGCATTGATCTGATAGTTTCTTCGTCGATTTAGATCTCACTGTGTTTTCTCCTCTTCGATCTGTTCTTTGATTATATTCTGTTGTATATTTTTTCTCTCTCATGTTCGTGACTGTGATTGATTTCAAAGGAACAATTTTTTCTTTGCTTTTCGGTTGTCTGTTCTGCTTTTTTCATTGGCCTCTATAGACACACTCTTTCTCCCCGCTTGCGAGACAACATTTAGGGACTTTCAAAGGTCAGATTTGCTTCCCCCTTTTGTTTTTCTTACATTCACATTTGTTATAAATAAAGCACTATTTTCGTTTATATTTTAGCTGCTATCATTCATTTCTTTTATGATTAACTAATCATTGATCATTTCTTTTATGGTTAACTACATTTTCTTGATTTTTTTTGCGGGGGAGGATTAAGAAGGAAACATGGAATTCTATACGTGGGTTTGTCTCAAATATTTAAAGAGAAAACATGATTTCTATTTCAGTCTCTATTCTATTCAATAATTGATACATGATTTAAAGTGAAAATTATCATAGTGATGTTCACTGAAAAGATCATGAATTGTCCCATTTATGGTTCTTAATCAACAGCACTTCCATCTTAAAATAAGCTGTCAGCTGCAATATATGTTTTCCTTTTTTATTATTTTGTTTGGTGCTATTTATGGAGGAATTATAGAACGAGATTTCATTTAACATGAGAAGTATCGCAATATAACTCTTTATGTACTCTTTCTTATACCAAATCTTGAGTTAGTTGCTAATTTCAAGTATTGTGCTATAAAATGTTCCAGACATTTATGTTGCTGGTGTGGTGGTAAAGGTGGGCAGCCAAGTGAAGGAACTAAAGGTTGGCAATGAATTCTACAGTGATATCAATGAGAAAGTATTGAAGCATCCCAAACAATTTGCCTCCTTAGCTAAGTATGCTGCTGTTGAGGAGAAATTAATGGCACTTAAACCAAAGAACTTGGACTTTGCTAAAGATGCGAGGCTTCCTCTGGCCATGTAGCCGCTGGCATAGTTCAATTTTCAAAACCATGCATGGATAATGCCTGCACGGTACAACCGCGATACCGCTAGCGGTACAGCCGTCTAGGCGTGCATACGCATGCATTATCGCATGCATGGCACAGCCACGCTAGATTCCGCGGTACAGCTATCCAAGTATACCATGCATGCATTATTGCATAAGCGTCATAGCCGCGCTTACCTCCGCGGTATAGCCGTTCAAGCGTACCTACGCATGCATTATTGCATGAGCGACACAGTCGCACTTGCCTCCACAGCACAGCCGTCCAGGCTTGAACACGCATGATAGTAACATTTACTATGTAATCACAATAAAATATAGTAACACTTACAGGTATTTATTTATCTCCTATGATAAAAGATATTAATATTTACTATTAACCACAATAAAATATAGTAACATTTACTATATAAAAAAGTAACATTTACTCTTATAATAATAGATGTGAACTATAACAAATTTATTTGTCTCTCATGATATAACATTTATGATTAAACTAACCACAATAATCAAATTAATAGATAATAACATATAATAACATTTATTATGATTAAGCTAACCACAATAGTCAAATTAAGAGATAATAACATATAGTAAAATTTACTATATAACCATAATATTAACATTTATTATAAATAAATACAAATTAAAAAAGTGAAATGAAAATGAGGATGCAAATCCTGAATTATATGAAGTTTTCAATTCTAAGGAAATGAAGAAAAGCACTTATAATTTATATCTTAGATTTTATTATTAAAGAATATGATAATTAAATTGTATAACATACTAATATTATATTATACTAATATAATAATTTTACTAATTACAATGGTAATAATTATATTATTTAAATTAATATTGATAATCATAATTATAATAAATTTATAAATTTATATTATGAAATTATTTATAATTTGTTATAATTTATAGTTCTATTATTATAATAAATGTATCATATAATACTATATTATCAAATAATAAAAAATAAATTATAACACTATATTATATAAATTATTAATTTAATATCATTGAATAATTTATATTAATAATATTAATAATTTAAATTATATTAATTAAATTAATATAATTAAAATTTTAAATAAGAGCGCATTGCGCATGGCGCCCGTGGCACAGTCGCGCAGGCACGTGGCATGTGTCGTGCCCATGCTCGGCACAGTCGCGTAGGCACGTGGCATGTGCCACGCCCATGCGCGGCACAGTCGCACATGCCTTTTTTTGGGCAAAAAATGCTTATCAAAATACTAGCATACAGGTTTGATCCAGTAACTTCCCGTTACTTTTCTAGTGTTTTAACCTATATGCCACAATTTATTGATATATAGAGTTTTTTTTTTTCTTCTTTTATCTTTTTCTCACTCTTTTTTGTTTTTATCTCACTCTTACCTTTTTTTTTGCTCATCTCACTTTCACCTTTCACCTCTATTTTTTTCTTTCACTTTGCGTTTGTGTTTTTTTATTGTCTTTAAATTAATTATTATTTATTTAAATATATATGTAATAGTATTAATAACGTGTGCTAATAAGATAATAGTGAGTGTCATTCTATTACAATATATAGTACCTACATAAATGTAATTTATAAATATAATATAATATTATAATAATATATAATGATATAATTGTAATATCATATAATAGAACAATATAATTATATTATTACTAATTATATATATATATATATATATATATATTACTTATTATATATATATATATATATATATATGTAATAGTGTTAATAATGTAATAGTAACATAATATAGTAATATAATAGTAAATGTTACTTTATTACAATATGCATTTTCTTATTTCACCCCCACTCTATTTTTTTTCTTTTTTCTTTTTTCTCCATTCTATCACTGTTATTATAATATAATATTGTTATTCCTTAATTATAAAATTTAAAATATATTTTATAAATTAATTATAAAATCTAAAATATAAATTTGAATTCAATGTAATTAATATTAATAATTTAAATAATATCCACCACATTCCTTATTTATAAAAATTTTGAAATATAAATTAAGTATGATGATATAATTAATATTATTATTTAAAATAAGATAATAAATTTTATGTTAATACTAAATGTAGTAATAATAAGCAAAAATATATATTGTAATATAGTAATATACTAGTAATATTTACTAGTGGTAGTATATAGTAAAATCTAATAATATTTACTATATAGTATTAAAAACACAAGTTAAATATGTAGGAATATTTATCTAATATAGTAATATAGTGATAATAAAATAAGATTATGTATGGTTGAGGCAGATGTAATAATATGCAAGTAATATTTATTAATTATATAGTGGTAGTGGTAAAATAGTAGTAACAAGAGATGTGTAATAATATAGTAAAATACAAATCATTTTTTCTTCTCCACCGTGCGAGCATGCGATATGAATCAAATACTACACTAAATATTCATCTTAACTAATCATCTTACATATGAATCAAACACTACACTTATTCATCTTAGTGAGTTTACCACACTCACAATTCACTAAATTTACCACAATCCACTTACTATACTAACCACATATATCAAATTTATCATATTTATATTTATCACATTTATACATTTATATTTATCACATATGTAATATAATTCAATTTTTAAAACCATGCATGTGATAATGCCTAGACGGTAGAGCCACGCCAATGCCAGTGGTACAGCCGTGCAGCCATGCGCACGGATGCATTCTAGCATGCGCACGGATGCATTCTCGCATGCGCGGCACATCTGCGCTAGCCTCCGTGGTACAGCTGTTCTAGCGTACCAACGCATGCATTATTTCACGAGCGGCACAACCGTGTTGGCCTCCGCGGCACAGCTGCCCTTGGCCCGCGGCACTGCCGTTTAGATGTGTACTTGCATTCTTGCATGTTATAAAATAGTAAAGTTTACTACTAGTAACATTTACTTAATAACATTTACTATAAATTAGTAATATTTACTATTATAATAACGGATATGAAAAATAGTAAATTTATTTGTCTCTCATGATAGAATGATAGTAATATTTACTTAAATTAAATACAATAGTCAAATTAACAAATAATAAAATATAATAACATTTACTATATAAGTATAATAAAATATAATAACATTTACTATAAAATAATAACATTTATTATTATAATAATTGATATGAAAATTAGTAAATTTATTTGTCTCTCATAATGAAAAAATAGTAAAATTTACTATTAAACAAATCACAATAGTCGAATAAATAGATAATAAGATATAATAACATTTACTATATAACCGCAATAAAATATAGTAATATTTACTATAAAATAATAACATTTACTATAAAATAGTAACATTTATTATTATAATAACACATGTGAAAGATAATAAAATTATTTATCTCTCATGATAAAGAATAGTAACATTTACTATTAAATTATCTACAATAGTTAAATTAACAGATAATAATATATAAAAACATTTACTATCTAACCACAATAAAATATAATAATATTTACCATAAAATAGTAACATTTACTATTATAATAATACATAAAGATAGTAAAACTATTTGTCTCTATGATAAAAGAATAGTAACATTTACTATTAAGTTAATTACAATAGTCAAATTAATAGATAATAATATCTGGTAATATTTATCATGTAATCACAATAAAATATAGTAATATTTACTATAAAATAGTAACATATACTATTATAATAACAGATGTGAAAAATAGTAAAATTATTTGTCTCTCATGATCAAATGATAATAACATTTACTATTAAACTAATCACAATAGTCATATTAATAGATAATAAGATATAATAACATATACTATGTAACCATAATAAAATATAGTAACATTTACTATTATAATAATGGATGTGAAATGTAATAAATTTATTTATCTCTCATGATAAAAGGAAACTAACATTTACTTTTAAACTAACCACAATAATCAAATTAACAGATAATAATATATAGTAATATTTACTATGTAATCAAAATAAAATATAGTAACATTTATTATAAAATAGTTATATTTACTATTATAGTAACGGATGTGAAAGATAATAAATTTATTTATCTCTTATGATAAAAAGATAGTAATATTTATTATTAGACTAACCATAATAGTCGAATTAACAAATAATAAAATATAATAACATTTACTATATAATCGCAATAAAATATAGTAATATTTTCTATAAAATCGTAATATTTACTATTATAATAATATATGTGAAAATTAGAAAAATTATTTATCTCTCATGATAAAAGGATAGTAATATATACTATTAAACTAAGCACAATAATCAAATTAATAGATAATAATATATAGTAACATTTATTATATAATTATAATAAAATATAGTGATATTTACTATAAAATAGTAATATTTACTATTATAATAATACATGTGAAATGTAGTAAAATTATTCATCTCTGATCGTAAAATGATACTAACATTTACTATTAAACTAATTACGATAGTCAAATTAACAGATAATAAGATATAATAACATTTACTATATAACTACAATAAAATATAGTAGCATTTACTATTACAATGACAAATGTGAAAAATAGTAAATTTATTTCTCTTTCATGATAAAAGGATAGTAACATTTACTATTAAACTATCAAATTAACGGATAATAATATATAGTAACATTTATACTGTAACTACAATAAATTATAGTAACATTCACTATAAAATAATAACATCCACTAACATATATATCCGATAAATTGTTTCCAACACTCTTCTAAACGTCAATTTATATATCCTGTACTTTCTACACCTTAAATATCCTATATTTACCGCAACTTATCATATCTTATATGTCCTATAGTTTCCTACCTTACATCTCTATACTTCCTATACCTTACATTTCCTACCCTTATCGCTATTTATCATATTCTTTTACACTTACCATTCCTTACTATATTCACTCATCATCACAACAGCTATACATATAGTATTGTCTATACAGACACCTTTCAAAATCGTGACTACAAAACCTATATTTTGTCATCATAACTTATAACTATAAGAATAGGGATATGTAAATTCAGATGTCCTTATATTCGTAAGTATAGAGTGTTGTTTGTACAAACGGTTTGTTATATTTACCCATGGTTCAAATTGTTTTATCGACGACCATTTTAAAATCGTCAGAAAATTTATACTTGTTCCGACAGTTTCAAACATAACCATCTGTATAGTTTCAAAAAACCGTCAATAATAATTACCAACACTAAACATCACCGTCGGCATGATTCTTTTATTTTGTAGTGTATGTTCTTCAAAGCCATCAAAATGCATACGATCCTTTCTATATTGATGGTTAGTTTCAAAAAACCAACAATGTCCCATATAATAATATTTGCCATTGAATGTTAACCTTAAAAAAGATGTATGCTTGTGACAGATTGGACATGCCAGTTCCCTTTTGGTGCTCAGATAGCATAATCAGGAAAATCATTAATGGTCCACAATCCTTGCACGTATTTGGAAATTTTTCTTTGATGATGTATATAGGTAATTACACTAACATCCCATGATTCCTTCAATTCAGCAATTAAATGTCACAAGTAAACATTAATATCATTTCTAGGAGATGATGGACCAGGAATAAGGAATGTCAACATCAAGTATGGTTGCTTCATACACATTCTCAGTGGCAAATTAAAAGGCATCAATAACACAGGCCATGTGCTGTGGGACATATTCATGCTCTTAAATGGATTGAGCCATCAAAAGTGAGACCTAGTTTAACATTACGAGGGTTTTTAGCAAACTTAGGATTATGAGAATCAAAAGTTTGCCAGGCTGGAGAATCAGCAAGATGTCTCATTGGATCATCTTTTTTGTGTTCTTTATTATACTATTTCATAAAAGATGAAGTCTTAGAAGACATTAATAAGTGCTGCAACTTAGGTTTAAGAGAAAAGTACCATAACCTTGTGAGGAACCTTTCTTTTCTTACCGAAGGATCATTCTTAGAAGTTATCCACCTATGATGTATACATTTGGGGCACTTTTTTTTCTCCTTCATTTATGCCCCAGTATAATGTGCAATCATTGGGACAATTATGATATTTTTTATAACTAAGTCCTATCTTCTTCAACACCTTTTGCGTTTCGTAATAAGATTTTGGTATCACAGCACCTTTTGGATGTGATTTCCTTAAAGTCAAGTAATATGTTAAATGCTAAATTAGACATTTTATTAGTACATTTGACATGCACTAAAGGGATGAGGAAAGAAAACTTTGAGAAGGTTGCTGAGAATCATTAATTAGTTCATAGAACTTTGTAGTATTAACATTAGGTTTCTCATTTAATGTTTCTTCACCCATCAAAATATCTTCATTCAAAACATCAAACGCACCATATAACATTTCATGCATATCATCAGCTGGATCACTTGATGGATTGTGTGAAGAACTACTGTGAGTAGCGGAAGATATCTCCCCTTGAGTTACCCATTTAGTATACCCATCAAGAAATCCTTTCCACAACAGTTAGTCATTTGCTTACTCTCTCGTTACACAATTTCTATTTTTGCAAACATTGCATAGACATAAGATCACTATTAGCAAATGCAAAATCAAGAAATCCTTTTGCTCCCATCTTGTATTCATTACTTGATCGTGGCATATTCATCCATTTTTTATCTATCATGAAGATTTTAAAATTAAACTCATATAAATCTAGTTAGAAAAACACCACAAACCCTTTCGGGTTTAGCAACTATCCTAGAAGAGCAAATGACGACACAACTGCACTGAGAAACACAATACACATGCTTAGAAAATTGAACAAAATAGGGCTATTGAGCATGGATCAATGGGAAATTAAAAATATGAGAAGAATATTTGTTATGAAAAGTTTAAAGTGTTTAGTCAATTACAAATTACTTGAAGAAAGGGTTACAATAATCAATTACAATCCTCCTAAATTGATCTGTGAAAACTCCAACTTTTGCAACCCTAATAAACGTGCAGCAATGAAATCTTCACAAATTGCAAACGGAATTAGAAATCCTCTTGATTTAAAACTGAAATAGCAGTTGATTTTCCAATGGGGTTTTCATAGAGAGGAGTGACGGTGAGAGGGGGAAGCGATGAGTGGGTGAAGTGGGGCGGGTGTTTTAACTTTTGCTAAGAAAAAAGCGGTGACATGGAATGGGTGTTTAATTTTCACTGAAAAAATAAGCGCTAATGTAAAAGGGAGGTATTTTGTAGTGAAAAATTAATAAAACAATGTAGTTTTACTTCTCTTTTGCTGGCATTAAATGTGAAACGCTGGGTTAATCAATTTATTGTGACATTTTTTTGGGGGGAAAAAGCCCTATAAAGTGTGTCATATAAAGCTAGATTTTTGGTAGGTGGGAGAAGGTGGAGGAGATTAAAGGAGTCACGGTTTCGAGGTGTGAGGATATTCAGGATGCTTTCTCTTGGGGGAATAGTGATGGGAATTTCACGTGATCTCAGCCTACAAGTTGATAGTTGAGGAGGAAGTTACAGGGCAGGCTACTCAAGTGGACAATTCATGGAATTGGATATGGAAAGGCCGCTGCCCGGAAAGAATAAGAGTTTTCCTATGGCTTGTCAGTATGGAAAAGATCATGGTTAATGTAGAGAGAGAGGAGAAGGTTTTGTGATGAAGATATTTGTCAGATTTGCTATGCCACAGAGGAAACTGTAATTCATGCCTTGAGGGACTACAGGAGAGCTTAGGAAGTCTGGTTGTGTGTGTGCCCAAATCTGGCCAGAGAGGAGGCTTTTTGGAGAACCCCTCTGCACAGATGGTTGGAAGAGCGGACCTCTAGGCCTGATAAGTTTGGTTTTAAGTAACTGAAAAGTTTGTTCCTGATGACTCTTTGGGTGGTTTGGAAGTGCGCGTGCAAGATGGTCTTTCGGAAGGTTTATGCCCCCCTGAAGGAGGCAGCCAAGATGGCATTGAGGGTGGCTAATGAAGTTGACCGGACCTAGAAGGAGAAGAAGAAACAGAAGGTTAGAGTGGAGATGAGGGTGAAGTGGGAACATCCTCAGGTACGGTGGTTGAAGATGAATACCGGCGGGGCAGTGGATCAGAGGACGAGTCATGTTGGAGCTGGAGGGATCTTTAGGAACAGTGCTGGATATTGGGTGGCAGGCTTCAAATCAAATGTAGGGAAGAGTCAAGTTCTCATGGCTGAATTATGGGGGGTTAGGCAGGGTCTGCAGATGGCCAGAAGGAAATGTTTCATTAATCTGATCGTGGAGACTGACTCAGAGACCTTGGCCAATCTGCTGAGGAAAAACTTTACAGAGGAGCATCCTTTGAGTTTCATGTTGCAGGAGTGCAGAAAGTTCATGTCTGACCTGAATGTGTCGCAACTTAATCACATTTTCAGGGAAGCCAACTCGTGCACAGATTATCTTGTGTCGTTGGGGCAAGCGGGGTTGGAGAGAAGTCTGGAATTGGTTGCTCCACCGGACTCCATTTTGCTGTTTCTTAAAGAGGATAAGGAAGGAGCGAAAAGAATTAGGGAGCTTGTCTCCTACATGAGATAGTGTTTAAGATGGTCAACACTTCTATCTCAAAAATGCCAACTATTAAGATCGTTGACTTAATTAATAGATAGCGATATGATACCAATAATCGGAATATCTCTTTTATTTCAATGGTTTCAGCTTCCTTATTAGACTTTCTCAACAATATTGCTCACTACTGTTAAGGAAGAACACAGGCAAACGGTTGATTCAAATTCCTGTATTTAATTTAAAATTTTAGGGCAATCTGTTAATGTGATAATAAGAGTTTTCTTTGTCAAAAAAAAAAAAAAAAACAAATTACAACGTTCTTTTCAAAATAAACAAACTAATGCATGAAAGTTTTATCCACTTAAATTTTTGGAGCAAGTAATTGTTCTTTGATACAACCAAGGTAGGGGAGAACTTAGTAACATAAAATATACTACTAAGAGTGTCCTTGTATGGACATCAAAGATGTAAACAACTCTTTTTCAAGTGTTTTTCTAGAAATTTAATGTTTAAATTTTATATATTGTAAGCGCGTATATTTTTATGATATATATCACTATAAATCTTTAAAATATCATTAAATATTTTAAAAGTACTATTAAAATCTTTTAAAATCATAATTATTGCTTAAAAATTATTGTCTGTACCATATTCACTCTTTTATCCCTGCCAGAGTTCGGTCCCATAATATAATTTTTAACATTGCCCTTCACCTATAATTCCGAGAGAGTTTTGGAGCTTTCTTGGCTGTAGGAACTTGAGATCCTAGTACTCTCATATGGCTCTGGTTGTCCCAGCTTTCATATGGTAAGCAGGACATCGACCACAAATACAAGTTGGATAGGCCACACATGAAGGTGTAATTTTTTATTTTTATTTTTTCTAGTATATTACTAACCGGTATCTAAATCCAAAGTTCGACTAATCCAATTCTAATATTATCCCATTTTAGGAGATAACTCTCATAATATAATTTTTATTTATATTCAAATTTTGAATTTTAGATTTGGTTAAAAAGTTTAACACCCTTTATCCGTCAGTGATGGTGTAAAATTCTAACTATCCAAACAAAACCTCCGCAACAAGCTATAGCAATATGATTCACAAATGGAATATCTGTCAGAACCAAAGCAAGCTGGCGTAGATTATTAGAGCATTACCTTTCTTATGTCCACCCACCCCTTGAATTTGTCTACATTATATTCTATTATAAGGTTTGCATTTTTGTGTTAGACCAAGCACATGAGTGACCGGCGGTGCATATGTTTGCATGTTCTCAGGTGTAAGACTCAAATTATTTAATGCCACAATAGAGGCCGATGAAAGATTATGCACTTTAGGGTTTGATCGAATTCCTCAGATCACTTCAGAAGAATAATTAGAATAATTATAAGAAATAATATATGCCATCCAATATGTCGTGCCCTAAACAATCATGGGGCCCGCTTTCATGATAGAGATGCTAATTATCAATGTTTTTATACAGTAGAAAATACCTTTTGCCATGGAAAAATTATTCCTATGGCACATTTTCATACAAATTCAATGATATAAAAAGTGGACAATTTTGGATATGAGAGAGCTTGTTGGCACAGGTTCATCACTTTTCCTTTTCTCTTTTTTTTTTTTTTTCAATATAAATGCAGTCACAACTAAAGGAGTGGTCTCACAACCACTATTAGTGATTTTCATGCTTGACACAAAAAATTCCTACTAATAATAGTTGAACACTTAATGAAAAATTTTGAAATAGCATTTTTCTCTTTATTATATCATGCTGGGAGAGGTGATAAATTAAATCAATAAAGACCATCAATCATGCAAAGTAAAACAATACACATGATTACATGAATGTAAGTGTAAGAAAAGAAATTAAAGATAAAATGGGGAACTCCAATTATATGAAAAGGGAAGATCATTTAAACCATGTAGAATCAACAAAACACTATAACTCATCTCTTCAAAAGAGAAGTCCGATGCAAGAACTCAAAACAAAACCAACAACCATTCCCAACCCAAATTTCCTTCCACCTGAGGCAGCATTGTTGTTGTCCGACGAAGTGGGAGAAGCAGCTTTGTTGGATGAATTTGATGGTGAGGAAGCTACCATAGATGGAGATGGTGGCGGTGATGATGTGGAAGTCTTGTTTCCAAACAACTCCTCCGGCAACAAAACCTTGTCAACTTGATAAACAGCCAATGGAAAAGTTTGATATAATGCATTGTTGATTTCTGTCTCAACAACACCAGTTGTGACATTGACTTGGTTGGTTTGACCAGCCACGCTGGTGAAGTTGAGCCCAAACACCCCACCATCTTGTCCTGTGGCTTGGGTTCGAACCGGGTTGCTTACGGTTTGAAGCATTGCAAAGCTATAGTACTTGGGCATGACGTGGTAGAGAACAAGTTCAACTTGTTGTTGAGTGTTTAGGGAATTGAGAGTTCCAGCCTTGAGGTTGTTGAAGGCGTTATCTGTTGGAGCCAACACAGTCATGCCCTCTGTGGAGCTATTGAGCTGATTTTCGATTTGGTTTGCAACTTGAGTCTCTTCAAGCAAGCGAATGAACGTGGTGTATTGACCATCCTTGTCCAGAATTCCAGTCAAGTTGGCTGGGCCCGATGGTGATGGCGCGGCTGCAGTGGACTGACCTAGGATTTGAGGGGTCAGGAGGAGGAGAGCTGAGGCAATGGCTATGGAAATGAGAGTGAGTTGTTGTTGACAAAATGCCATTTTTCTTTTGGGCGGTGTGTGGGTGTGAAGAGATAAAGCTAGCTAGCTAGGGTTTTATATGGGATAAAATGGTGGGGTTTGGACTTTGTTGGAATGAGCTGGCAGTAAATTTCAATTGCCCAAACAAACACAAAAAAATAATTTGCCTACAATTGGAATATTATATAGCTGAAGGGTTACCGGTTCATTCTTTTTGACTAGTTTTGTCTTTATGGTTAACATGTTGGTACTAACCATCTTAATCTTCTATCATCCTCTAATCAGTTTCTTGTTAATAAACAGCTAGACTATCCGGTTGACCTAACCAGTTGTTAATTATCCTCTAATCTTTTATTATAAGATTGCTCATGATATGTCTAAATGACTTATGGAGCAGCAAATTGTAATTAAATAGACAAATGATGAATCGATCAAGCGGTTTTTGATGCACCAATGCACCATTGGGAAGATCAAAACTCCATTTTTGATATTTGGGATGCAGGAGCCTGCACATTTATTATATGTATGTGCCATTTCTGGGTGTTTGTGCATTTTCGATAAGTTGATTAGTGTGTACAAATTTCCCCGTTACAAAGAAAAAAATTGTAATTAAACAAATCCTTTTATACTCGTTTTATCTTGTTTGCAAATATATGATGTTCTAAAAAAACTTGTCAATACTTACAAGAAACCTAATAAATTAAGCTTGTAGAAATATGATGATCAATGTGAACCTTATGAACCACATCTTCCTTAATTAAATGGGGTTTATTAAGTTTATTAAGAAAGAAAAAAAATGATACTTTTCTTATCAATGGTGTCAATAGTTTACTAGCAAGAGAGGTGGGATTGACCCCAATTAACCAAAACCAACCCTTTTGTAGAACACATACATAGTCTGTTTGAAAAGGTTGAGATTCGATCGATTGAGGTTAGGTATAACTTTCGATAGAAAAAATTAGTATAAATAATAATTTAAATTAGTTTTATAAAGATTTGACTTTTATTTTAAAAAATTTATGTAATATTTTTTAAAGTTTCCTTCTTGGAGAAAATTGGGTCATATGTTTAATGTGGTGGTTTGGCACGGGCTGGCAACAAGATGGCATATGATCAATGATGATAAACTTTTACAACTTCAATGCTTCTCATGGGCATGAACAATCACATCCTTTGATTAGTTTAAGTCCAATTTTTCAGATACTAATTTGCCATCACATTAGAATCATCCTGATTTTAATTATTCAATTCTCTGATTTGATCAATCAACCCCTACACTCATATGTCTTCTATTTGTTGGGCTTATGTTGAGGTTAGCATAGAATTATATATTACACATTTGATTGCTTCTAACTCAAATTGCGCATTTAGAAAACTTTAACCAGCGCAATTTGGTTGAAGTTGTTATTATTTTTTTATTTCGCTTGTAATATTTTTTAAATAAAATAAAAAATAATAAAAAATTGGATGTTTTGCTAGTATAAATTAATTTTTTATAAAATTTTTTTATTATATTAATAATTTTGTAACTAAAAATTCTATCTAATTTTGTCAGGTTGAACCTTTATCACATTTTCCAAATGAATTTATAATGCCATTAACCACTTAGAATCATCTAATTGGGTGGCATTTCATAAATTCCTAATTAATGTTTTAAAATGTAAATAATATCTTTATTTTTGCGTCATTTTCAAATTATTTTTGATCAAATAGATTTGATCGGTCTAATTAATATGATATAAAATAAATATATTTTTTCATTGAAAATGGTTTAAAAGTACATTGAGGTGAAACTACGGTGGTTCGTCAAACCCTTTTGATTGGATATTATTTAAAAGTGATTCAAAATGAGAGTAGTTTATATTTTTAACATCAAAATAGGGATATTTGTCAGCACTTCACCTAAGTGATTTAGATCTTTTCTGGCACTTAAGTGATGTAGATGAGTAACTGTTAAAATCATATTGTTAATGGTCATATCCAAGGAAAAGTTTAGAGACGGATTTATGGTACAAACAGATGTCAAAAAACATGCGAATAAGCAAGGAACAAGTCTGCCGTCTGCAGGCATCTTGTAGTGTGCAGAGACTGATGTTGTGGTGCTCTGGACTCCTAATACCTCCCACCTCTCTAAAATCCTAAAAATTTGATTGTAAGACAGAGACATGCTGGTTCTCAAATGGTTTTTATAGTGAGTGTATGTGTCATTATTTATATTATCCAACAACACTTGCTTTTACATTTTGTAGTGAGCTTGTCCCTTTTCATGTTTTTTTCCACCTAAAATCAACACAGTGCTTCACCCAAAATTCTGAAAGTGTAGCCCTATATGATTGAGCTCACTGACTTCTAATCTCACTTCAAACTTTGGGTCTCCATATCCACCTCATCATCAAACTCATGATACAAGGGAGCTTCTTCATATTCATCTAAGCTATCTAAGTATAAGTTGACGACATTTAAGAAATAATTTTGAAACTCAAAAATGTCAGATTGGCACCGATATCGAACACACCTTTGAAGAAAATAGAGAGAGATAATATGAGAAAAAAGATTCTCTTTATTTTATTGTTTGTAAAAATAGTTGATATATTAAGATAGAATAACTTCCCTCCTCCAAATATGTGATATATCAATATATTATGACAAAATATTGATATATTATAATATTGTGGTTAACATATTGATATATATATATATATAGAAAGATGCTAGTAATAGTAAAAAATATCTGACATAATGGTGTTATATAGTGTCATTGTGTATTTTTTGAGAATATTTATATTATATATATTAAAATATAGAAAGTAACATTAACATATGTGTTAACATTCTCCCTCAAATTCAAAGTGGTGAGAAGCCTGTCATCTTGAGTTTGCCAGATAAATCCTAAAATCGCCAAGTTAAATGCAATTTAGTGAAAATATCTATAATATGAAATATGGAGGAGATAGCAATAGGTTGAATAGTGTCACGAAGTACATGATATCACATAAGATGATAGTCAATCCCAATATATTTATGTGTTCGTGGAATAAATCATTTCGTGTAACTTGTATGACACTTCGATTATCACACTGAAGAGGAGTGGCCGAGGAGAAGGTGACACCCATATCTTGAAGGAGCCATCCACTACAAAGGAAATGGCTTATGGAGACGGACGAAAACCGTGAGGAAAATGTGGTAAAACTGTCAATAAAGTTTTCTTCGACGAATAGAGATTCAGTTAGGTATACACGGGTCGGGATAAATCTATGTCGACACTTGTCATAACTGTTGAACTATGTTAAATATCCGGACGGTTAGAAAAGTGTCAGTAAAAATCGATTTTATATCATCAGTTATAAAGAGTCAGTAAAAGTTACTATTTTTATCACCTTGTAAAGAGTTAGTAAAAGTTACTACTTTTTTCGTCACTTTAAGGATTAGTAAAAATTTTTACCTTTATCATCACTCAATAACTCAATATAACTGTTAAAAATTGGTACAACTATTTATTGTCGCCAATCATATAATACGTATGTCAGGAAATATTATTACTTTTATTATCGATAAATACAAATGTTAGTAAATATTACTACAATAGTGTCGTATCTTATCACATAGGAAATGTGAATTCTTTATTGTCATTCACGTTTACAAAATTGTTGAATTAGTAAATATTATTACTTTTATTATCGTTTACGCTTACAAAATTATTTTGTTAGTAAATATTACTATCTTTATTGTTGTTTACAGAATTATTGGATTAGTAAATATTATTATTTTTATTGTCGTTTACACTTACAGAATTATTGGATTAGTAAATATTATTACTTTTATTGTCACTTACAGAATTATTAGATTTGTAAATATTACTACATTTATGGTCGCTTATAGAAATATTTTGTTAGTAAATATTACTATACTTATTATCGAATTGTTGGGTTAGTAAATATTACTACTTTTATTGTCATTTATAGATTTGTTGTTGGTTAGTAAATATTACTACTTTTATTATCGTTTAACATATATGTGGCTTAAAGAGTGTTACTTATTGTCACTTAAAATTGTTACTTATTATCGGTAACCAAACGTTACTATTATTTTAGGTCGGTTATCACAAAATTAGTAATTATTATTACTTTTATTCTTGCTTAGCAAATGTATTAGGATATGTTAATACAAATATTAGTACTCTATTGTTAGTAAATATTACGATTTTTTCGTCAACAGGTGCGGGTTACCTAGAAAATGTTACAATTGTAGGTTAGAAAAAAGTTAGAAAATATAATAAATGCTGTATCTTAGGAAATGAAATACATTTTATATCATTATGATTGGAATATACATGATAATGGTATAAACACTATAAATTCCAGAAATTACAAAAGTAATAAACATAATACTAGAGAGAGAAAGAAAAGATTGTAACTTCCGAACAACTATATATTTTCATATCTTCTGAAATGAAATGTTCATAAAAAAAATGTTTACTTTGAGCACCCAAAAAATTCCAGCATCCATAGCATCCGGTTCCAGAATCCAGCGTGATGTGTAGCATCATTCTATAGTAATGAAATGAATATAATTATATAGTACATTATAAAGACTTGTACATTTAAATATTATCTTTCATGATAGACTCAGGAGGTGGTGATAATGATGATAGTTGGTTTCAATGTGCACTACCACCATCTTGTTTCTGAGGAAGCTAACAATACAAATACAAATAATCTGGATTATTGTTCAAATATAGAAGTAAAAGTAGTTAGATTATTGTAAGAAATAAAGAAATGATATTTGTACCACAACACCAGCAATGAGTCTTGCTTCATTAACGAAGTTCAACAATTTATTTTGTTGTCCACTTCCGACATATATAACAACATGCGTATAAACATTGCTTACTAGATTAGTAAAATTCTGATTTTGTTCTATTAATCGTTCCATCATAATAGTCATATGTTCATTCTCAGGTTTGCTTGAAATGCTGTCGTTGTGATAGAGTTGTAAGTTTGCCAACACATATGATTTTTTCCCTCGAATCAAACCCTTTAACTTTAGATATGATATCAGTTTTCCAAAAATAAATTTGAATTTCGTGTTTAACTCTCAATATGCTTCATTCCACTCTTCATCATTTCCTATGTAAAATAAATTAAACGTGAATGTTCATAAACATATCAATTAAAAATACATAAAAATAATCAATCATACCGTAACTTCTGATACTTTTGTAGAAACTAAACTCTCATCTGATCGGATTCTACTTGTAATATAAAGTTCAACTCTACAAGATTTTGTCACAAATTGTGTTGTCTGATAAAATGGTTTAGTTTGTAGTATTATGTAATAAAAAATAATTATAAATAAAATAAGATATGAATTGTTTATATTTTCTCATATATGGGTTTGGCAAACGACTTAGATCCTAAACAATGCGGATCTCTTAACTTTGCACGACATTCTAAATTTTTTCTACGCATTTCCTAAAGAGGAAAAAGTATCAGAAAAAAGTATCAGAATACAATTAAATTTTAAGTAAATTTCCCACTATAGAGAAAAAAGTAAAAGTAGTAAGAGAAATTGTTAACTTCTATCTTTCCTTTATCACTCAACCAAAAAATAACAAGATTTTTATACTGATTTGGATCAACCCTTTCATCTTACATTCTCTTGATATTTTTATCTATTCAAAGTAAATCATCAAACCATTTGGATTTGAGAGAATTTTTAAAACTCTTCCATTTGTTTGACAAATTTATAAGAACCCATTTCTTAGTATCATCTCTGAATGGTTTGAAGGTAATTTTTGACTATAATATAAGAAAAAAAATAGATATATTAATTTTCATGTATGGCATGATTCGATTGAGTAATAAAACTAAATACCTGTATAATTTTTCACATATCCTCTTTATACTCTATCGGCATGTCACGCCAACTTGCATAGTTTATTGGCGCAATGGAATATACTCTCACTCTAGAGCCAAGGAATCTGGTGAAGATCGTACATTCGATTCTTATTGGTTGATTCAAATAGTTCATTTCAACCATCATACATTTCCATTTTTCTAAATCACAGACATCTTGACAGCGGGTAGGGTCTCTACATTTTTTCTTGAGAACTAGTGCAAATGAAAGATAAAAAACAGATAACATACTAATTACATAGAAATATATTATAAAAATGAAATGATCTATTTTTAAACATAAACAAAAACAAAACCAAATCTAGGATATCATTTTTGAATAATTGGGTTTCTTGATGCTCAACTTGTTTTTCGGATGGTTCTGATTCTTTGTATTCAGTTACAATAGTCATTTTTCGTTTATTTCGTCCCATATTTTTCATTGAAAAATTTTGATTGAAAATGTCATGCCCCGATTTTCAGATCGACCATGCAACAGCCGTCGCATTATCTCGATACACGGGCATAACCTCCCCATATACCGAGACTCCGCAAGACTAACCAACTATACAATATCTCTTCCAAATACAATGCACATATAAAGAACCCATCCGGTCCATCCCATTACACACAAGCATGCGTCAGCACACAATCGGGCGGGGGTTCCTGTACATGCACGCATGCAAAATTGGCCGTCTAAGCCATTCCAGAATTCTCAATACAAATAAAGCATTTAAAATAAAAAAAGTCCCAAATCATAGTCGCAGGATTTTACTAACACTCGCCTGAAAGACAAGTTAGTATCAATAAAATCCAAACGGTATGAGATATACAGAATTTCACAAATCCAAAAGAAAGTATCGAAATTCAGAATTTCAATCCAAATGTCCCAAATGAGAGTTAAGAGAAAATGAACAAATTTCGTACGAATTCCAACACAAATTATGTAAGGATTCCATCAATACTTGTTCCCATATATGAAATAAGTATTGATTTAATACATACCAAAAGAATTATACAAGCCTTCCCTTCCATGGATTTCCAAATCAACAAAAATAACCCTACATCACTATAATACCTACACAAAACTGCAAAAATCCTTCGCAAACTTCAATCCCTGTGCAGTCTCCGCATTAAGTATCCTCTGTAAAAGGTGAAAAGAGGTGTGAGTATTGGGGAATACTAAATGAGTGGAGTGCAATGGTATGATTGTGTGATAAATGAGGGGTGAATGTGGAAAAATCAAAACATATCTCGTAAACAACATTTTATATGTAAAAGTATTCTCAATAAATCAAGTAATTCATAGAGTATGCATCCACATCAATTATTCTTTTCGAAAATCACAAGAGTCCCATCGAAATCACTTCCATCCTGAGTTTGGCCAAATCCAGACAGAAGTCCGCCAAGGGGTTTTCCATTTCAGTATTTCCAAACACTATCCCATTCCTTGGTGTTGGTTCGTACCTCAACGGGGTGCAATCCGGATAGTCCGACGTGGCAGAGAAGAGGCCGCATACACCTCTCCCGCAATAAAACCCCACCCACGTCACCCCATTGGGTTGCTTCGTGGAGAGAATGACTATAGTCATTACACTCATGCACCATCATTTCACAATTATTCAAATTATAGTCAATGTGTCATGTTTGATCAAACAAATTCCGAAATTCATGCTACAAGCATTTACAAATCCAATATCAAATGCAAATGGCACAAATTCATTGATAATTATATAGGATACATTTGTAATTCAAACTTACATTCTAGACATCCCACAATCACATATAATTTCATATAACACTTGTGAAAAATTATTCAAAATATTTCACAAAAGAATTTAAATTCATTTGCTCATTTATAACACAATGGATCTTCCACTCACCTTTTGGGAGTGCAATTTCCTAACTAAATGAGAATTATCGCACGTTCAGCTCTCCCAATGCCTTAACCTAATTTATTTGTAATAATTTAGTCATTAAATCACATACTAACGTTAGAGCAAATTGGTTCTTGATATATTACGAAAAAGTAACACCAGAAAGTGCAATTCTATGGCAACTTTTGGCTATGATTCGAAAAGATTTCTTTCTTAAAAATGGACATCGCAAGGTCAAGTGCGCATTTCTCAAGCGTTTAATTAGAGATAAAGAAGAGAAAAATCAAATCTAGCATGGATCACCAAATGAGAATAAATAGATAAGCTAACTAATTCTGATTTCCTCGTCAAAGAAATTTCCCCTCGGACCAAGACTTATTATAAACAAAACTCAAGATATTTTGGGTCACTTATGTTCACAATTCAAACACTACCTATTACATCCATCCCAATTACTTTACCATGGTGATTGAAGCTTCTTTAATCCACAAATAATTGCATAACTGAAGCTTCTCCCGGCCACAATGCATAATGAGTTCACAATTATCACAGTATCAATATAGCTGTTTGTTTTTGTTATTCAACTAGTCAAAGTTATCTTTGAAAGTAAAAGGTTCCTCATTTTTTTTTTGCCTAAAGTAATATTGATGTGATGCCAGACAACTTATTTCATTATTTGCCCTACAATAGCTATTTAGTCCAGCTAATCTGGAGAGCAACAAGCAATTTCTATACTCCTAAATTACTACTGCCTTATTAAAACGAGTAAATTCTTTAAAAAAAAAAGAATCTACTGAACAGTACCAATATAGATGGCATCGAATAAGGCCCTTAAGATTTCAGTACTTCCAAGTTTATTGTGTGAACGAGTGCATGAGAATGAGAAGATAAAACAATTTCAAGAAAGGGACTCAATTTGGTCAATGGACTAATGCACTAAAGCAGTAACAAAAATTACACAACCTACTCACAATTTCAAAACCACATGCAGTGAATTAACTAAACTCTTCCACAATCCGTTGCCTTTGATTCCCACTGTTCGGCTTGCAAGCAGCAACCATCATTTGCTATCCGATCATCTTCCCACAATCATCTGCCATCATCGATTGCATCGGAACCATCTCCGCGTAGAGGAACTTTCTGGACTATTGCCGGCACATTGCTTGTCAACAACTGCCAATTTTGAAGAGATTAAATTTTTATAGAGAGGTTGAGGTTGAAGGGGCTTGAAATTTGTGGGTGAGAGAGATTCTTGAGACGGTTGGGCGTTTGGGATTTTTGGGATGTGAAGAATTGGTAAAGTGAAATAGTGTGGCAGAGGGTATGCGAAGAGAAGAGAGGAGAGAGAGAGTTAGTGGGTTGTTGACTTTTCATCTTTTTTTTAAAAGATATTACAACTCTTAACCCCTTAAAAGCAAATTTTATCCCAGAAATTTCAAAATACAATTATACGTTAAAGAGTTGTGGTTGTTGCCTCCGCATTAATTTTTCGGTTTCCCAAGTCTATTTTTCGACTTGATTGCTTCTCCATAGCACCTTAACCATCGGAATCTGCTTATTCCTCAACTGCTTGATTTGCCTATCAATGATTTTCACCGATTGTACCTTGAAACTCAAATTGTCATTTAACTCTACCGGAGGAGCTTCCAATATATGCGAAGGATCTGGTAAATATTTCTTCAATATTGAAACATGAAAAATGTCATGGATTCTCTGCAACTACGGTGGTAATTCTAGCCGATATGCCACTTGTCCAATCCTTTCAAGAATTCTGAAGGGACCGATATAATGAGAATTTAACTTTCCCCGTTTCTGAAAATGGCTTTTGCCCTTCCACGGAGATATCTCCTTCTTCAAATTCCAAAGGCCTTCTTCTTTTATCGGTATAGCTCTTTTGTCGATCTTGAGCTGTCTTCATTCTTTCTCGAATCAGTTTCACTTTCTCTTTAGTGTCTTCGATCATTTCTATACTTTCAATCTTTTTCTCTCCAACTTCATCCCAACACAAGAGAGTACGACACTTTTTTCCGTAAAGGGCTTCATAGGGGGGCATCCCTATACTAGTTTGGTAACTGTTATTGTAGGCAAATTCAACCAACGGAAGGTGCCTATCCCAAGCACCTCGAAATTCCATAACACATACCCTAAACATGTCTTCCAATGTTTGAATGGTGCGCTCTGATTGTCCATCGATTTGAGAATGAAAAGTAGTGCTGAATTTCAACTTAATCCCTAAGGACTCTTGCAATCTTAGCCAGAATCTAGAAGTGAACCAAGGATCACCGTCCGATACAATGGACACCGGCACTCCGTGAAGCCTCACGATCTCATCAATGTACAACTTTGCCAGTCTTTCCAAGGAATAAGTATTCTGAATCGGCAAGAAATGAGCCGACTTAGTGAGACGGTCTACAATCACTCATATGGTATCGTGACAGCTCGGAGTACGTGGCAGTCCTACTACGAATTCCATAATGATATGTTCCCATTTCCATTCAGGAATTGGTAATGGTTGAAGTATTCCTGTCGGTTTCTAATGTTCGGCCTTGATCTGTTGGCATACAAGACACTTCACAACAAATTCATCTATTTCTCTCTTCATCCCAGACCACCAATATGATTCTTTGATGGTTCGGTACATTTTGGTACTTTCCGGATGCATAGCAAAAGCCGACGAATGCGCCTCTTCAAGTATGGTCTTCCGAAAATCTTCATTTTTCAGAATGCACATCTATTTCCCATACAATATAATTCCATCATCCTGAATCTTGAATTCACCACCTTCCCCTTTTTGGATTTTCTCAGCAATGCCCTTCAACTTATCATCGGTAGCCTGAAACTCACGAATGCGATCCAATAACATGGGTCTGACCACAAACTTGGCTAATAAAGTACCTTAATCATCTTTAGCCAATTCGACTCCGAGTGCTCGGAGTCTAACTAAACAAGAGAGGTAAGAACTCCCTTGGAATGTCGTAGATGAGGATTTGCAGTTTCAAGCATCAACTACAACATTTGCCTTCTCAGGGTGGTAGTCAATCACTAAGTCATAATCCTTGATCAGCTCTAACCACCTTCTTTGCCTCAAATTGAGCTCTTTCTGAGTAAGTAAGTATTTGAGACTCCTATGGTCAGTAAAGACCTTGCAAGTAACCCCATACAAATAATGCCACCAAATTTTTAAAGCAAACACAATGACAGCTAACTCTAAATCATAAGTAGGGTAGTTTACTTCGTGTTTCTTCAATTGGCGAGAAGCGTGGGCAATCACCTTATCACCTTATCACCTTGTATCAGCACGCACCCTAATCCTTGCTTGCTAGCATCATTATACACCACATAATCACCACCGCCACTAATAGGGAGAGCAAGGATAGGAGCGGAGATCAACCTTCGTTTAAGCTCTTGAAAACTATCCTCAGACTTTTCATCCCACATGAACTTGACTCCTTTCCGAGTCAAACTTGTCATCGGAGCTGCTATTTTCGAGAATCCTTCTATGAATCTCCGATAGTACTCTGCTAATCCGAGAAAACTTCTCACCTCGGTGACATTTTTAGGCTGCTCCCACCTTAGAATGGCCTCTACCTTCTTTGGATCCACAAAAATCCCATCTTTGGAAATCGCATGCCCCAAAAATCCAATCTTTCTTAGCCAAAATTCGCATTTTGAGAACTTGGTATACAACTCCTTCTCCCTAAGAGTTTGCAAAATGATTCGGAGATGATCGTAATGCTTTTTATCACTCTTGGAATACACCAAGATGTCATCGATGAAGATTATGACAAATTTATCGAGATAAGGATGAAACACTCAATTCATGAGATCCATGAAGACTGCAGGACATTCGTCAATCCGAAGGGTATTACCAAAAATTCATAGTATCCATACCGCGTCCTAAACGCAGTCTTATGAACATCATCATCCTTTATCTTCAACTGATAATAACCAGACCTCAAGTCGATTTTCGATAAAACACTTGCACTTTGGAGTTGATCGAACAAATCATCAATTCTCAGAAGAGGATACTTGTTCTTGATCGTTGCCTTATTGAGCTGTCGGTAGTCAATACATAATCGAAGGCTTCACAAACAGAACTGGAGCACCCCATGGCGACGTACTCGGTCGGATGAATCCTTTCTCTAACAACTCTTGGAGCTGAATCTTCAGTTCTTTCAGCTCTGCGGGTGCCATTCGATATGGAGGAATAGATATTGGTGCGGTACTGGGAATTAGATCTATGGTGAAATCAAATTCCCGATTTGATTGCAACCCAGGCAACTCTTCTGGAAAAACATCCGGACAGGAATATCATTCAGACTAGGGCTTCTCACCATGATATCAACAATGTGAGCTAAATAAGCTTCACATCCTTTATGCACTAATCTCCGTGCTTCAAGAGCTGAAATTACATAACTCAAAAACACTCGCCGTTCACTGGTGAATACAAGCAAGGAACATCTTGGCCTTCGGAATTCCACTTCTTTTGTGAAGCAATTCACGGAAGCTCAGTGAAGATATAGCCAATCCATGCCTAGGATGGCGTCAAAATCTTTCATATCCAACGGAATCAAATCCGCATCAAGGATTGTCTCACCAACTTTCACCTCACATAACTTGTATACTGAATCTCTAATCAAATGCTCGGGGGTGATAACCAACAATTCTTTAGCAAGTGGGACTAATGGCCTATCAAAACGTCTAGCAAACTCCGAACTCACAAATGAATTACTAGACCGGGTATCTATGAGCACATGTGCATCAACATAAAAAATTTTCATCGTACCTATAAATATAACACATAAACAAAATTGTATCATCTACATTTCTTAAATCATAATCACAAACCATCAAATCATAATCATTTTCAAATTCAGAACCTATAATTCAATAAAAATTACCTATGACTATGTCAGGATTGACTTGGGCTTCTTCATTAGTCATGGAGCAGATTCGGGTCTAGATTCTAAGTTGAGGGCATTGTGTGGGGGCAGCTACAACATTACTTCCCGTGCATGTTCTCGATGCATTGCTAGTGGAAGGTGTAGCAGCAATTGTCGGATCTCTTCTAGCACTGCTTAGGGGACCTCGAATTTACTAGCTTCCTTGTCCTTCTACATTCAACTCTGGACAAGAGTATCGAAAGTGGCCCTCCTTTCCACAATAGTATCATCTTTTGGGTTTCCTGCATGGACCTGGATGACGACCCTTGCAATTCTGGCAAATTTCTCCTCTGCCCCCTATACCCTACTCCCATACTAACAGTTTTGCTGGGAGCACTCGGCCTATAAATCGATTGACTTTGAGAAAAGCCAACCGACCCTGAAAATGATCTACTGCTATAAGAGCCAGTGCCTTGACTCTTTTTAAAACCTTGACTCAGACTGGAGCTACTAGGTCTCTTCCTCTTCCTATGGTGCTCCCTAATTTTGTTTCTCTCCATCACCATTTTCTCGGCTCTCAAAGCCAAGTCTCGAATGTCTCGAAAGTCTCGAAAGTTATGCCCCTTGGTGATTGACATTCTCTCTCGTATACTCAAATTCAGCCCTAACTCAAACTTTGAACACAGGGACTCCTCGGAGTTCACAAACTCCGGAACATAAGTGGCAAGTTCTCTCAGCTGTCTTATACTCAGATACTGTCTTGTTTCCCTGAGCTAACTTGAAAAATTCCTCTCTTTTTTGATCCTGATAGAATCGGTGTAGTATTCCTCCTCAAATGTCCTAAGGAATTCTGTCCAAGTAGGAGGAATAGAAGCCCTTCCCTTCACATTCTCCCACCATGTTCTTGCACCTTTATCCAACAGTTTCACCGCCACCCATAATTTCATCTCACCGCTTAATCTCATGTCGGAAATGGTCTCTTGAATGCGGCCAATCCATTCCTTTGCCATTGTAGTATCAAAAGTGCCCGCAAATGTTTCACACCCTAATTGTCTCGCTTCTTTTAGCAGCTTTGACAGCTCTACAGTAGGGCGATCGATTGTTGTATCAACCGGAGGAGGGGGTGCTACTGGTGTACTAGGCGTAGCAACTGGCACTGAAGGAGTAGTCGGTAGAGGAGCTGAAATCGCATGTGGAGCTTAGTATTGCACTCCGAAAGTGCTCCACCACTCCATTACTTGCTAAAGAGCAGCAATAGGAGGAGCCAAAATCCTAGTAGAAGGAGTCGGGTGTGTAGGCACGGAAGGAGGAAGAGCATGCGAGGACAACTCATCATTATGCTCCGGTGGAGGAATCTTGTTCACATTCCTCATTTTCTTTCGTGAAGGCATAGTGATCTACACAACAAGAAATTACAATTAAATCAAGGAGTTAAGCGAAGTCTAATACTTAACCCCCTAAAAAGAATGCTTCTAATTTACTAAGAAATCCAGGGAAGACTCTGTACATTCTCCAGAGACTTTTAAAAGATCTTAAAATGTTTAGAAAACTTTCGAGACATTTGGAAACAATTGAAAATATTTCAAAATCATCAACCTTGTAAAATCGTGAACCAACCTGTCGCTCTGATACCAATAAAACTGTTACGCCCCTATCCTCGGATCGACCACGCAACAGCCGTCGCCTTGTCTCAGTACATGGACAGAATCTCCCAATATACCGGGACTCCGCAAGGTTAACCAACTGTATAATATCTCTTTCAAATATAATGCATATATAAAGGACCCATCCGGTCCATCCCAGTACACACAAGCATGCATCGGCACACATTCGGGCGGGGGTTCCTGTACAAGCACGCATACAAAATTGGCCATCCAAGCCATTCCAAAATTCTCAGTACAAATAAAGCATTTAAAATAAAAGAAATCTCAAATCATAGTCGTAGGATTTTACTAATACTCGCCTGAAAGACGAGCTAGTATCAATAAAATCCAAATGGTATGAGATATACAGAACTTCACAAATCCAAAAGAAAGTATCGAAACTCAGAATTTCCATCCAAATGTCCCAAATGAGAGTTAAGAGAAAATGAACAACTTTCATACGAATTATAACTCAAACTATGTAAGGATTCCATCAATACTTGCTCCTATATATGAAACAAGTTGATTTAATCTATACCAAAAGAATTATACAACCCTTCTCTTCCATGGATTTCCAAATCAACTAAAATAACTCTATATCACTATAATACCTATATAAAACAGCAAAAATCATTCGCAAGTTTCAATTCCCGTGCAGTTTTCGCTCTAAGTATCCTCTGTAAAAGTTGAAAAAAGATGTGAGTATTGGGGAATACTCAATAAGTGGAGTACAAGGTATGATTGTGTGATAAACGAGGGGTGAATGTAGGAAATTCAAAACATATCTCGTAAACAACACTTTATATGTAAAACCATTCTCAATAAATCAAATAGTTTACAAAGTATGCATCCACATCAATTTTTCTTTTAGAAAATCACAAGTGTCCCATCGAAATCACTTTCATCCTGAGTTTGGCCGAACTCAGACAGAAGCCCGCCAAGAGGTTTTCCATTTCAGTATTTCCAAACACTACCCCCTTCCTTGGCATTGACTCGTACCTCACCGGGGTGCAATCCGGATAGTCCGACGTGGCAGAGAAGAGGCTGCATACACCTGTCTCGCAATAAAACCCCACCCACGTCACTCCGTCGGGTCGCTCCGTGGAGGGAATGACTATAGCCATTACACTCATGCACCATCATCTCACAATCATTCAAATTATAGTCAATGTGCCATGTTTCATCAAACAAATTCCGAAATTCATGCTACAAGTATTTACAAATCCAATATCAAATGCAAATGGCACAGACTCATTGATAATTACATAGGATGCATTTGTAATTCAAACTTCCATTTCAGACATCCTACAATCACAAATAATTTCATATAACACTTGTGAAAAATCATTCAAAATATTTCACAAAAGAATTTAAACTCATTTGCTCATTTATAACTCAATGGACCATTTACTCATCTCTTGGTAGGGTAATTACTCTCAATTTCCCAACTAAATGAGAATTATCGCACGTTCAGCTCTCCCAATACCTTAACCTAATTTATTGGTGATAATTTAGTCATTAAATCACATACTAACGCTAGAGCAAATTGGTTCTTGATATACTACGAAAAAGTAACACCAAAAAGTGCAATTCTGTGGCAACTTTTGGCTATGATTCGGAAAGCTCTCTTTCTTAAAAATGGACATCGCAAGGTCAAGTGCGCATTTCTCAAGCGTTTAATTAGAGATAAAGAAGAGAAAAATCAAATCTAACATGGATCACCAAATGAGAATAAATAGATAAGCTAACTAATTCTAATTTCCTCGTCAAAGAAATTTTCCCTCGGGCCAAGACTTATTATAAACAAAATTCAAGATATTTTGGGTCACTTATGTTCACAGTTCAAACACTACCTATTACATCCATCCCAATTTTTTTACCATGGTGATTCAAGCTTCTTCAATCCACAAATAATTGCAGAACTAAAGCTTCTCCCGGCCACAATGCATAATGAGTCCAGAATTATCACAGTATCAATATAGGAGTTTGTTTTTGTTATTCAACTAGTCAAAGTTATCTTTGAAAGTAAAAGGTTCCTCATTTTTTTTTTTGCCTAAAGTAATATTGATGTGATGCCAGACAACTTATTTCATTATTTGCCCTACAATAGCTATTTAGTCCAGCCAATCTGGAGAGCAACAAGCAATTTCTATGCTCCTAAATTACTACTGCCTCATTAAAATTAGTAAATTCTTAAAAAAAAAAAAAAAGAATCTACTGAACAGTACCAATATAGATGGCATCGAATAAGGCCCTTAAGATTTCAATACTTCCAAGTTATTGTGTGAATGAGTGCATGAGAATGAGAAGATAAAACAATTTCGAGAAGGGGACTCAATTTGGTCAACGGACTAATGCACTAAAGCAGTAACAAATATTACACAACCTACTCACAATTTCAAAACCACATGCAGTGAATTAACTAAACTCTTCCACAATCTGTTGCCTTTGATTCCCACTATTCGGCTTGCAAGCAGCAACCATCATTTGCTATCCGATCATCTTCCCACAATCGTCTGCCATCAGTGACTGCATCGGAACCATCTCCGCGTAGAGGAACTTTCTGGACTATTGCCGGCACATATTGCTTGTCAACAACGGCCAATTTTGAAGAGACTAAATTTTTATAGAGAGGTTGAGGTTGAGGGGGCTCAAAATTTGTGGGTGAGAAAGATTCTTGAGAGGGTTGGGGGTATGGGATTTTCGGGATGTGAAGAATTGGTAAAGTGAAATAGTGTGGCAGAGGGTATGCGAAGAGAAGAGAGGAGAGAGTGAGTTAGTGGGTTGTTGACTTTTCATCCTTTTTTTTATAGATATTACAGAAAATATATGATGGAATGAGATTTCGTTTGTGTTAGAAATTTTGAGAGGTGTGGGATAGAAGAGTTTTTAAAGAAATGAGAAATTTGGATGTTTTTGGAGGGAGGAAGGGTTTGTAGTATATGTATTTTGTTTAGTGTTAAATAAATTTTTCAAAACCTGTAATTTTCTCCCGCTTTTTCAAATTTTAGTTTTTGAATTTTTTGTTAATATTGTTTGTTTACTTCTCTTTTTATAATTTAACTAATTAATAGAAAACTTTTACCTATTACTATATAACTCCGTGAAATAGTAGTAAATATTACTATTATATTACTATACTGGGCGCATGCCGTGCGGCACAACCGCGATGCCCATGCGATTGAGCCGACTAGACAAGCATGCCCGCAAATGCTTGCATGGCACAACCCGATGCCTGTGCGGTTGAGCTACCGCGATGCCCGTGCGGTTGAGCTGCCCAAGCAAGCGCTCCCGCAAATGCCTGCGCGACACAACCACCGATGCCGTGCGATTGAGCTACCCAGGCAAACGCGCCCGCAAATGCCTGCGAGGCTCAAATGCCTGCGAGGCACAACCATGAGTCCCTATGGCTCAATCGGGTACCGTATTTTAAAATAATAATTTTATTATTTTAAATAACAAAATATTTATACTATTAATATCAATAATATAATCATATGAAAATTTTAAATTATATTACTAATTTTGTTATATGAAATTATTAAATTATGTTACTAATTTTATTATATACAATCATTAATTATATTAAATTAATAATTTATATTATATAGTGTCATAAATACATTTTTTATTTTTGTATGAATATATAATTTTAAATAAAATCATATCTTATAAAAAGTCATATATTTTTTATTTTATTATTACTACATTTTTACATAATTTTATATTTACATTATTTTTATATTATTTAAAATAATAATATTTCATACTTAATTTATAATTTAAATTTTGTTATAATGAAGGAATATGAGTTCGGATCATATGCTTGGATGATTGCATATGATGAGTATGAGCATGGATTATTTAAATTAATAATATTGATTAGATATGTTAATGTATATTTTATATTTTAGATTTTATGATTAAGGAATATGATAATTAGATAGTCCTTATATTAATATAATTAATTATTTGATATTTAATATTATTTATTTATATTGGTATAATTATGGGGAACGGTAAGTAATTGAAATCCAAAATGTAAAATCCAGATACTTGTTTTCTCAATTCAATAACATGCAAACTCTATAATAACATTCCATAATATTATTTAAATTATTTAAATTAATAATAATTTAATTTAAAATAATAATAATAAAAAATTAAATTAATTAAATGAAATATAAAGAAAATTAAGGAGACCTTCCCAACTCAAGTGAACTCGTATTCTTATACCATAAAAATATTATGTGATATATATACCAGGTACCATTAAATCTATTATATAAAGAAAATGCATTCAAACCAAATGTAACCCTACCTCAATAACATTATTTAAATTTAATAATTATTTGATATTAGTAATAAAACATGATTATTGAAATTAGTAAGTAGTAATATTTACTAATATTAATATTGATAATTAATTAAGTTGTATAGTATAGTAATATTATATTATAGTAATATAATGGTAATCAAATAAAATTGATAATCATAATTATAATAAATTCATAAAATTATATTATGAAACAATATAATTTATAGTTATATTATATTAGCTAAACAATATATTTATGTTTTAAGTCAATCCAGCATCATTATAGTTGTATTATACCACCAAACAATATAATCAAATATTGAGGGTTTATGTTTGAAGTGAAACCATTGACAAATATTGAAAATCTATCCGTGTTTTTTTTTCCTCATTGATAAATTTATTGAGATGCTTTAATTTTTTATGGTTTTTTTAAATTTTTGACCTCCTCTTTTTTTTTTAATGAATAGTTATAGTTTGGAATTGAATAGTTATAGTGAATATCTCTTGGAGTAGTTATAGTGAATACCCTCTCCAATATTTTTATGTTTCATACGTGTTATTTTATCGTTAGATCAGTAATTTTTAAGAGTTGTTATGTTCATACAAACAAATAATAGTATTATTTTTCGGTTTATATAAATTTTATACAGTTATAAAAAAAATTTTACAAATTTTATAGAATTATGGTCTTACCAGAAATACAGTTGCACCTGTTATTTAATTTAAATAACTTGTTATCACTTCTTACGTTAACTCTTCTTAACATTCCATAAACAAATTTTATAAAATTATTATGTTAGCAATCTGTTATCATTTATTATTTTTTATTTATTATATATCACTTGTTATCACTTATTATCATATATAAAAAATCACTTGATTTATATAGTTATTGCCTATTATTTGTTAAAAAAGATACCATATTATACATATTTTATATAATTATTACAATAACTTATTGCCATTATTAGTCGATATACATTTATTACCATGGTTACTATTTCTTACCATTTGTTGTTAAAAAATACTTCTTACCACTTGTGACCATATTATCTTATACAAATTTTATATAATTATTGTCTTACCACTTATTACATTGAACCGATTCTTGTCACATTTATTCTTTGTTAGTATAATAATAAAAGTACACCGTATTATTTGTTATAGATCAGCTGTTATCACCTCTTATCATTATCATTGTTATCAGAATAAAAGCATTTGTTATCATTTGTTACCATTTGTACCAAGAGAAAGTACTTGTTATTACTATTTCTTACCACTTGTTACTATGCCATCCACTTATTACCATGTTATATTATACAAATTTTATATAATTATTGTTTTACCACTTGTTACATTGAACCAATCTTTGTTACAATTTATTCTTTGTTAGTTATCACTTGTTACCATATAGATAGAGAATAAAAGTTATCATATTATCTATTATTATACTATAATAAAAGTACATCTGGAGTTTATATTTGTTATTTGTTATACATCACTTGTTATCACTTTTTACCCTTGTTACGATGTTACGATATAAATAGAGAATAAAAGTAGTTGTTATCATTTGTTATTATTTATTACCATTTGTATGAATATGAAGTACTTGTTATTACAACTTCTTACCACTTGTTATCATGTCACATCACAATACATGATACGAAGAAAAAGAATGAAAGTAGAGTGATTAAAAATATAAAAATACAGAAGATAAGAAGATAAATGTGTATAGGAAATTATATTTTATACGTATATGCATCCCATCCTACTCTATCAACATCTTCATCAACATTTATTTCTGTTTATACATTTCCTTCATCTTCATCTACATTAGTCCGAATCCACACCTGAGTTGAGGGGTTACTTTCTGAATTCATATGTTGATTCATCAATGCATCACCTATGTCAAATCCATCTCTAACTTTCACATATTTTACAACGAGTCATCTTTTATGTCTTTCGTTAGCTACATAAAATACCTTCTTTGCTTGGGATGTCAAGATATAAGGATTATCCAACAAATCAACACCCGTATGATTGAGATAGGAGAAATTTACAAGTGTTAAACCAAATCTATCTTTCTTATATCCCCATTGTAGATCGACCCAATCACACCAAAATAAAACAAATGTATACATTCTATTATAGGCTACTTCAATGATTTGTCGTAATATTCCATAATAATTAACTTTACCTTGAATGAGTATTTTATTGCTCATTCTTGCATAAATAACACCATCAACTACTACCATAACTCCTGAATCAGAGTTTGAAGGCATTTTTCATGATCATTTATATGGAATCGATATCTATTGATTATATAGCCATTATAATTTCTAACGAATGGATGTGGTCCACGAGTGATCCATTTAAGTTCATCTCTAATCTCTGTGGTGTATTTTGGATTTGTAACCTGAAAGAAGAAATCATAAAAAAAAATTAATAAGAAGATTAACATAGAATATATATTGAAAAAATTAAATATCAATATACTTACACGATGAGTAAACCAACTACTGAAATTTTTACTGTGAAGTTTGTCAATTTGAAAAGTATTTAATTTTTTTCCATGATTTATTCTTCGAACATGTTGTATATGTTCCCTTCATATAAACATGAACACATGATATTATATCACAGTTTAATATTTATAAATAAATATATGAGAATGTAGATTTACAGTTTAAAGGAGGCAAGTGAGTCACTATTAAATTATATATATCTATGGCATTACTTCAATAATTTCTCATCTAGACGAATTCAAGATATCCTCTTTTTTCGTCTTTTAGTAGATCTATGTGTCCTTAGCTCCAAAGGTATTTCAATAGTTGTAAAAGTAGATTCATCTTCTCCATATATAATCTGGTTATCATTATTTTGCAATACACGATTAAATCTTATCTCAACTATGTCTAAATATCTTGAATAAAATAGCAGGCACTCATCTGCTATATACCCTTCCGGATAGAGCCTTCAGGTCGTGCTCTATTACGAATATAAATTTTCAGTTGAAATAAGTATTTGCATGGATATATATTGCAATAAGTTAACCTAAATTAAATGCGTATCATTATTAAATAAATAAGTTATGAAAATAAATAAATTATGAGAATAATATAAACCTTTTAACCGGATACATCCATCTATATGTGACTGATCCATCGATCATTGTTTCTATTTTTAAGTGTACTATTAATTGTATCAAACTAGTAAAAAATCAAGGGGGAAAAATCTTTTCAAGCTCACACATAATTTGTGAAACTGATGCTTGCAATTGCTTAAGTTCTCATAGGTCAAGGACCCTAGAGTATAGACATTTAAAAATACTATATATTTTAATGATAACAGAACTCACATTCTCGGGCAATGATCCCCGAATTGCTATGAGAATAATATATATTACCAATATAAATATATTATATAAAGATAATATAATATTATAGTAATATATAATGATATAGTTGTAATATCATATAATAATAGAACAATCTAATATTAATATTACTTATAATATATTATATATTTATGTAATAGTAATGTATAGTAATATATTACTATATAGTAACATAATAGTAAATGTTACTATATTACAATATATAGCAGCAACATAATTATAATATATAAAAAAATATATATAATACTATAATAATATATAGTGATATAGTTGTAATATAATAGAATAATATAATAATAATATGACTTATTATATATTATATATATGTAATAGTACATTACTCTAATGTTAGTAATGTTAATAATAGATAGTAACATAATAGTCACTGTTACTCTATTATAATTACCAATATAAATACAATATAATATTATAGCAATATATAGTGATATAGTTATAATATCATATAATAGAACAATATAATAATATTATTACTAATTATAATATATATATTTATGTAATAGTACATAAATGTAATGTATTATATATGCAATAGTTAATAATATGTTATTATATATTATATAATTTGTTTGTAAGTGTTAATAGATATTAAGTAACAGTAATACAATAAAAATATAAAAATAATGGTATGGGTGGACGATTAATGCCTACGATTAATGGTTAGGATGGGTAGGGTTGGGGTTTTTAAAAATTTTTGCAGCGAAATATCTTTTTAGCATCCTCCTTCCTTCTTTACTCAAGATGGATGCTTCACCTTCATCGTAGATGGATGCTAGATCCGCGGTTAAGATTTTATTTTACAAATTTAAAATATTTGTATTAAAAATGTTATTATGAGAATAGAAAACCACCGAGGAGGAGAACGAACAAGCCCACAAACCCACAAAACCACCAGGGAGGAAGATTAAGAACTTTTTTGAAAGCAGAAGACATAAGAGAAGACACAACATTTTTCCAACCACAACACAGAAAGAAGAGCACTACCAGAAAACATGGCATCAGCGACGAAAAATTATTGACGGAATTTTTTCCATCGGTAATAGCAATAGAATTGCGACGGATTACCGACAAAAATTTTATCGACGGATTAACGAAGGATTTTGTATAATTTTTTATTTTTTTTTAATTTTTTAATTTTAAGTTTTTTTTTTAATTTTTTTGTGAACCTATCAGCGATGATTACCGACAGAAATTTTACCAACTGATTACCGATGGAAATATTACCGACGGATTACCGAGGGTTTTTAAAATTTTTAATTTTTTAAAATTTTTTGTAAACTCATCAGCGACAGATTACAGACGAAAATTTTACCGACGGATTACCGACAGAAAAATTAGCGATGAATTACCGACGGAAAAATTAGCAACGGATTAGCGACGGATTTTTTTTTTATTTTAATTTATTTTAATTTTTTAAAATTTTAAAATTTTTATAATTATAATTATAATTTTATTTTGTAGAAGGATAATATTATTTTATTTTTAAAATTTTTTTATTATTTTATTTTAAACTAAAATAAAATTATTTCATTACTTTATAAAAAATTATATTTTTATATTATTTTTTTATTATTAAAAATTTTTAATTTTATATTATTTTATTATTATCAAAAAATTATAAATTTTTTAATTTTTTTAAAATTTTTTTTTTATTTTATTTTTAATTTTATTTTAATTTGTCAAAAAATATTATTATTTAAAAAAAAATAATTTATTATTTTATTTTAAGCTTAAACCTTATTATTTTATTATTTTATTATTTTATTATTTTATAATAAATTATCGATTTATATTATTTTATTATTAATAAAAAATATAAAGTAAAGATAATAAATAAAAAAAGAGTATAGATATAAAAGTAAGTTTGGTCTGGTGATTTTGTTCCTTATTGTGTTTCACGTGTCCCAGGTTCGATCCAAGACCCAAGACGGAGACATATTGAAGACATTTTTCACGGATTAACGATGAATTTTTTTATTTTTTATTTTTTTATTTTTTTATTTTTTTATTTTCTTATTTTTATAATTTTTTATTTTTATAATTTTATAATTTTATAATTTTATTTAATAATTTTTTTTTACTTTTATTTTATTTTTTCAAAATTTTTATTATTTTATTTTAAGCTAAAATAAAATTATTTTATTATTTTATAATAATTTATTATTTTATATTGTTAAAAATTATAATTTTATATTATTTTATTATTGTTAAAAATATGATATAAAGATAATAAGTTAAAAAAAAAGAATTATAATTAAATAAGAAAATGGTCTAGTGGTTGGTTTGCTCACATTCTTTCACGTGTGGCAGGGTGCATTTTCAAGGCATTTTCAACAAATTAAAGCATGGGGCAAGCGGGTCGGGCAAGAGGGTGGGTGGGCGCATGCGGGCGGGTTGGTCGAGTGGGCGGCGCGCGTGGCTTGTTCTTATGAGGTGCTTCAATAATTAGCGACGGATTGCATATCCGTCGCTAATAATTCATTATCAGCGACGGAAAAATTTTCCGTCGTTGATATTTAAATTTTGATTTTTTAAATCAACGCAACGGATATCTTTAGCGACGGAAATTTTCCATCGCTGATATCAGCGACGGATACATTTCGATCGGTAAAAATTAGCGGGATCGTTTTTTGTTACGGATTTTTTTCGTCGCTAATACCCTTTAGCGATGGATTTTTAACTTTCAGCGACAAAAATTTTTGTTACTGATGCTATGTTTTCTTATAGTAAAAGACTAGAACAGCAGAACGAGAGAGATGAGTCAAAGTTTCGGAAGATCAAAAGGTTGAGAGAGGAGAGGAAAAAATGAAAACCCAAAAAATGAGAACTAGATCGGCTGGGAGGAAGAAAGAGGATATGAAAAACAGGGAGGAGAACACAGAAAACACAGTCTCAGAAAATAGATGACACTGAAGACACAGAAGAAGAAGATAACAGGTTAATGTTTTACTTATTTATTTTAGTTATTTAGTATATTTTAGGAGTTTTAATATAGATATTCTTTTTAAAACCCTAAACAAAAATTTTTTCCACCTATGATTTTTTTTGCCATTTATTTTAATTTATTTTACGTTTTGCCTTTTTTTAAAAGAAAATATAATCAAATCTTCATTTTAAATAAATTTTTAGCATAAAAAAATTTTGCATATTTGTATGGATCTGACACATAGAAACCATTTTTCCAATAATAGAGTGAAATCTACCTCTGGCTTGGGATTGGTTCCATTCACGGTTAGTTAGTTTCTTCTTGTATATTTCTGTGATCATTTAAATTATATTTTCTTTATACTATGATTATAAATTTTATTATTATGTATATTGTTATTATCTGCATTTTCATTTGTGTGTTCTTTGTGAATAGACCGAGAATTGGGAAGAACATGAAGATCATGAAAAGTTTCAAAAATTGGCGAGGGTAAGGAGGGTTAGGAGAGAAACAATACCCATTCTATCAAGGTGCTCTCCTAAACAATTAAAGGAATTATTTTCTAGCTTGACTGATGAGATTAAAGTTATAGTACAAAATATGGGATTTGGGAAACTTTTGAAACTTAACTGTGACACAAAGTAGAAAATTGTGTAAAGAATTTGTAATGAGATTTGAACCAATGGAAAAACGTCTTTATATTGGCGCAAATCAAAATTTTAAGCTAACTTAAAAAGAGGTAGGATGAATTTTAGGTATTTCTTATAAGGGACGTGATGTTTTGGGTACTTTGAATGAATCCTCAAATATGAGAAAGTATTTCTCAAGAATAAAGTATAATCAATTAAAAGAGATGATGATGAACACTGAAGATGTCTCTTCCTCTAACTTTAAAAGATATTTTCTATTATTTCTTCTAGGGTGCTTTTTGTGTCCCTCAACCAATGTCTTTCTTGCTTTGAGACACGTTTCTGTTACTATTATCATTGATATTGATAATGTTGGTGAATACAATTAGGCCAATTTTGTATTACAATGCTTGCTCGATGAGGTGTGGCAATTCAATAGTCTTTTAAAGAGAGGAAGAAGAGAGGAGGAAGAGAGGAAGAAAATAGGAATTTGTAGGTGTTTATTTCTATTTATGGTAAGTTTAGTTTCAATCAATGCAATTGAATATTTATAAATATTACTCTACAAATATATGTATTGCCATGTAACTCATCCTCCTGTGGTTTCTGGTTTCTGCATAGCTTTTTTATTTTGAAAATGTGAGGGTTGGTGATTTGGGGGGGAGAGAACCAAACTACCCATTCACTATTGGAGTACTGATCGGGATAGTAGAAGGCTTGAATTTGAGCGTGTGAATGTAAGTTAAAGATAAGTTTATATATTGTGTAATCAATCATCAATGTTCTCTCTAAATAAATTATCTGTTTATATATTGTTTCAATATATTTCATCAACTTGCTAGGATTTGTTGTCTCTGAAAAAAGAAACAACTGTTGAACCAAAAGCTGGTGAAGACAAAATTTGAAGGTACACTTCCTTACAAGTGCCCGTCTATGTGAGTGTGTGTGAATGCGTACTTATCATAATCCCAATCTTACTATCTCTTTTTTAACAGAGAGACATTAAAGAGGAATTGAAAAAGTTCTTGGAGGAGTCTATTCGAATCACTTCAACCTGCTCCGGATGCAATCTGATTTGTTGAATCAATTATGCTCAGATGATGATAAAGATGATGACAATGATATAGAGGATGTAGATGAAGAAGAGAAAGAAAAGGAGAAAGAAAAAGGGAAGGAGGCAAAGAAGCAAAAGAAGTAGGGGAAAGGAAAGGTGGTTTGGAGCCACGGGAGAAGGATAGGTTTTTTGAAGATGGGGAGAGGTTAGATAAAGATGAAGATGAGGATGAAAATAGGGATAAAGATCTCGAATTATATGAAGTTCTCAATACCTTGAGTGAAATGAAGGAAATGAAGAACACTAACAGAAACACAACTTCTTATTTTCCTTTTGCTAACCTTAGGACTTTTTCGGAGGAAGAAGAAACTGTTTGGCTTTTCTATGGATGAAAAGCCGTAAAAAATAATGCAACGCAAATGTATACCTTTCTCATTTGACATTTTTGTTTTTTGTCATTTATGCTATCTGATTTTTTATTGTGATACATCTTACTTATTTCAAATTTTATGATATTTGATAGAACAATTTTGTGTAATATTTCTGGAAGCTACCTGTGCTGGAGTGATACTTATGAATTGCTTTCCCCTCATTGGATTGGGACATTTGTATGAATTTATAAATTTATTGCTACTTATTTTTAATATTACGATAATTATAAAATGATTATGTAATGATTATATATTTTTAGATTATGGAATGTTACATCCTTTTCCTCAACACCAACATGTCTAGATGCATTTTTCTATTATGGTTTTCGGTAAGAACTCTTGTCTTACTTTGTATATTTGTTTATATATTTCATCATTCATATTCTTTTCTATTCCATCAATGCTTGTCTTCTTCTTCCATTATTCGAGAAAGAAAGTACTCCACCAAATAGGTATAAGGAGTCACTGCACACCTTATTAATATGAATATATACATAATACAATATATTCATGTGTTTTAGTAATTATGTCACATATTTCCTTTTTTCTTTTCCTTTGTACATATTTTTAATTTTCTATATTCTCATATATTTCATTTTTTTTCCTCTCTTAATAGATATCTGTGGTTTTTGCCTTTGAGATAAAACAAAAAACCAAAAGTAATGAAACCAAGTGGGGAAATTTCTATGGTTGAGAGTTCCTTGTCACAGAAAGCACTTGGATTTGATTTCCGTTTGTGTAATTTAGTGAGTTATTTTCATCAAATATCGACATACATTTTTATTATTCATATTCATTTCTAAATTACTATTCTACTATTCTATTTTTATTATAGGTTTTTATTCCTGTGATTTTTAAACAATATTGGTTTTGTTATACTCTTCATTTGGAGGAGCAAATTATGTATGTTCTAGAATCAGGATTTTGTTTTAAACGCAATGAAAATTATGACCTACAAACTTTCATGGTAATTTTATTTATTATATTTAAATATCAAAATTTTAAATTGGTTCAACTATAAATTTTAATATTTTCATTCATTTCTCTCGCAGAAAGATTGTATTGAGAGAAGTTATAGAAATTCTTTCATTATCTCTCATATTGTACTTGTTCTTCAAATTCCACAATAGCCTAACACGTAAGATGAAAATTAAGATAAGTTTAATTACTCACGCTACAACTTTTTAAATTGTGATTTTAGACATTATCTAAAAATATTTTTTTAATTTTTGTATCTAGAAATGATTGTAAAATATTTATTATGAGATTTTTAAAAATATGGGAACTGGACATGATTATAAGTTCACCCAGTCAAGAAGTAGTTGTCTATGACTCTTTTGTTATTTTGATATTTTCATATTATATTTATCTATTTCTTTGCTTTTATGGTTTTATGATTGATTTATTATAGAATTTTAATTTCTTGAGAAAAGAATATTTTCTCAAACTTCTAATGTCTCATCGTAATATTGTTCATCCTAAAATTATGGCAAAGATGGAGGAAGCAAGGAGAAAAAAAGTTCAACGAGGATGAGAAGAAGAAAGGAAAATGTACAAAGGAAAACAAAAATTGTGAAATTTTGAAATTTTAAATTGTAATAATTTTCTTCAAAATGTAATCATTGGAGGTTTTTCTCTGCTCAAATGCAATTTCAATAAAAGAATTTTTTCTTCTCCAACAATCCTACAATCAAATGATAAATCAAACTAGAAGAAATTAGGATGAATCAAAGTAGGATGAATGAAGGATGAACCAGGTATTCAATATCAATAGAAATCATTTTTTCTTCTCCATTGAAACCACCATGCGAGTATGTGACATCAATCAAACACTACACTAACTATTCATCTTACTAAAATTACCATACTCATCTTACTAAACTTACCACAATCACAATCCACTAAATTTACCACAATCACAATCAACTTCAATCAACTTACTATACTCACCACTTATACCAAATTTACCACAACAGCACATCAGCACATCACTCCATTACTTATCACCCTTACCTTACCACTTACCAAACCACCAACTTACCACACACTTACTACTTACCACCATTACCACCACCTTACCACACACTTACCACATGCACTAATTACCACCAATACACTCCTTACCACCAACTTACCACACACTCACACATGCATTACTTATCACCAAATTATCAACTTTATTTTATCACCAATACACTCCTTACTACATCCTTACCAACTTTATTTTACCACCACTTATAGAAATTAACACTTTCTTATTATAATCTTTTATTCTATGCTCACTCCTTTTACGACATCATTTTTAATATTTATCATATATATATACACTTTCTTTTTCTTTTTCACTTTTCTTCTTTAAGCATTTTCTATGATTGAATTGAATAGGAATAGGACTGTGTATATAATATAATTCAATTTTTAAAACCATGCATGCGCTAATGCCTGCATAGTATAGCCATGTGGCTGCCTGTGGTACAGCCGTGTAGGCGTGCACATGCATACATTCTTGCATGCGTGGCACAACATGCTGACCGCCGCAACACAGCTGTCTAAGCATACACACGCATGCATTATTGCACATGCGGCATAGCCGTGTTGGGCCTGGTGGCATAGCTGTACAGGCATGTGCTCGCATGCATTCTTGCACCTGTGGTAGAGTCGTATGTGCCCCCGTGGTATAGCCGTACGTGTATTATTGTATGTGCGGCATAGCCACACGGCCCCCACGGCACAGTCGTGTAGACGTGCACACGAATGTATTCTTTCATGCGCGGCACAACCACACGAGCCCTCGCGGCATAGCCATTCAGGCGTGTGTACGCATGCATTCTTGCATGGGCGGCACGGCTACGTTAGGCCCCGCGGCACGACTGCGCAGACATGCACACGCATAACTGTGCTTGCCTCGTGGCACAGCCGTGCAGGCGTGCGCACCCATGCATTCTTGAATGCACGGCATAGCTGCATGGGATCACGTGGCACAACCATTCAGGTGTGCGCACACATGCATTCTAGCATGTGCGGCACAGCCACGCAAGCGATACAACAGCACAGGTGTGCACACGCATGCATTCTTGCATGTGCGGCACAGCCATGCTGGCTTGCGCATCCTCTCACCGTCTTTTTTTTTTTCTTTTCCTTTCTATTACTCTTCTTTTTTTTTCCAACTTCTTATCTCACTACACCTTTCTTTTTCTTCCTTTTCCCTTATCTCACCCTCACTCTATTTTTTTCCCTTGTTTTTTTTCCTTTTTCCTTTTTTCTCTATTCTATCACTATATTATACAACTTAATTATCATATTCATTAATTATGAAATTTAAAATATAATTTATAACTTAATTATAAAATCTAAAATATAAATTATCATATGAATTCAGTGTAATTAATATTATTCATTTAAATAATATCCACCACATTCCTTATTTATAAAAAAATTAAAATATAAATTAACTATGATGATATAATTAATATTATTATTTAAAGTAATATAATCATATGAAATTTTTATGTAAATGTCAAATTATTTAATGTACTAATAATAAACTAAAATATATAGTATAATGTAGTAACATAGTAGTAATATTTATCACTACTGCTAGTGGTAGTTATATAGTAAAATGTAGTAATATTTATTTGTAGAATAAAGTAATATAGTACTAATAAATTATGCTTCAGCCGTCTAATATAATGTTAACTAGTACTCGTATTTGGTGGTGTTGTTGTAATATTTACTACTACTAATATAATAGTAATATAGTAGTAATATTTACTAGTGGTGTAGTAGTAGTTGACATTGTAATATACTAGTAATAAGATAAGATTATGCATTAATCATTTGCAGTGCAATGTAGTAATATAGTAGTAATTTTTACTAGTAGTGGTTTTTATATAGTATAATATAGTAATATTTACTATTAGTAATATAGTAATATAGTAATATAGTAGTAATAAGATATTATGCATAGTGTTATTTATATAGTACAATATAGTAATATTACTATTAGTAACATAGTGATATAGTGGTAATAAGATATTATGCACAATGGTATTTATATAATACAATATAGTAATATTTACTACTAATAATATAGTAATATAGTGGTAATAAAATATTATGCACAGTTGATCTATAGACTAGTAAATTTTTAATATTCTTATTTTTAATTAATATAATTAATATAATTAATATAATTAATATAATTAATATAATTAATATTATTATTTTTAATAATGCAATGATATTAAATTACTAATTTATATAATATAATGTTATAATTTGTTTTTAATTATTACATAATATATATATGATAATAATACATTAATTATTAATTTTGTATATTATATAATTTTATATAAATTCATTAACATTAATATTAATTTATTTTAATTCACATTTAATTTAACAATATACCATTTTAACATTTCAATTTTAACATTTCAACGAGAACTCCTTAATAAAATCTCTAATCTTCTCATCAAAAACAATTTTTCTATCCACATCCAATTTAATCAAATTTCACAAAAAAAATAATTTCTCAGGTCAAATCCAATTTAATCAAATTTTTCTTTTTCATCCAAATTTCTTTGCACCACAATGCTAGAAATAATTTCTCTTTTGTTTTACTATATTTCAATGTAACTTTTGTAACTGATGATAACCAAGAAAAATAATAATATTTCTTGTGTAACTGCAAGTAATTTATAATAACAAACATAAAAGTTAGTAAATTTACTATGTCACTAATGATAAAAGGATAGTAACATTTACTATTAAACTAACTATAATAAAATATATAGTAACATTAATAGATAATAATATATATTAACATTTAGTATATAACCATAATAAAATATAGTAACATTTACCGATATATATACGTGGTAACTAAATGACATCACATTTCCTAACACAACCAACAAATGTTACCAACACTGTTCTAAACGTCAATTTACATATCCTACACTTACCATACCTTAAATATCCTATACTTACCATACTTACCGCAACTTATCATATCCCACATATCCTACATTTACTATATCTTACATCTCCTACATTTCCCATACCTTACATATCCTACACTTACACTTACCATAGCTTACCGCTATTTACCATATCCTATTACACTTACCATACCTTACTGCTTATTCACCCATCATCACAACTTATAGTTGTACGCGTACAGTATTGTGCATACAGACACATTTCAAATCGTCACTATAAAATCTATATTTATCGATCACAACTTATACATGTAACGATAGGGGTATGTAAATACAGACGTACTTATATCCGTAAATATAGAGTATTGTTTATACAAATGCTATGTTAGCTTTAGTCACGGTTGAAAATGTTTTGTCGACAACTATTTAAAACCATAGGAAAATATATATTATTTTTGACGGTTTTCAACCATAACCATCTATATAGATTCAAATAAACGTTAGTAATACTTACTAATAATAAATGTTACCGTCGGCATAATGTTTTAATTTTGTAGTGATCATAACCAAAGGGGCTCAAAAGTAGCATCGACAAGGGCTCGGTATTCTATTTCTTTACTAAAGTAAGAGACATTTGCTTGTTTCTTGCTATGCCAAAAGATGAGGGAGGTACCAAGAAAGAAATAATATCCGGTAGTGGAACGACGATAAGTTGGGCCTTTGGCCCCGATCAATATCAGAATATGCTTGTAGTTTTAGTGGAAACAAGCTAGATAAATAAAAACCATGAAATAGTGTATCTTGAATGTAATGAAGAATATGAAAAATAGCCGAAAAGTGAGTTATTCTTGGTACACTCATGAACTGACTGACAATATGAATAGTATGGGAAATACCATAATATGATACAGTGAGATAAATAAGACTGTCTATTGGTTGATAATAAAGAGTGGTACCATTGAGAAAAGTTCTATTAGTAATTGAGTGATAAACATTGGGTTCAAAAGGAGTACTGACTGTTTTAGTGTTCGTGATACCAACATATAAGATAAGGTTGGTAACATATTTAGCTTGAGATAAGTAATATCCAGACTCATGGATGTAACCTCAATGTCTACAAATTAACCGAGAGTACATAGATCTTTCATTTGAAAGTGTTGGTGAAGAAATGATTTGAGAGTAGAGATGCCATTAGTGTCATTGTCAATGATGATCATGTCCTTGACATAGAAAAGAAGAAAACCAGTCTCTCAATTTACTTTCTAAACAAACAAGGTATAATCATAAGTATCAGAATGAAAACCAAGACGTTCAATTGTGGTGCTGATTTTAGAAAACCATACCCAAGGTGCCTGTTTAAGACCATATAAGGTTTTGCAAAAATGACAAATTTTATTTGGTGCATGATCGTAACTTAATGGGGTTGCATGTACAACTTTTAAGTTAAATTGCCATTAAAGAAGGCATTCTTGATATCCATATGAAATAATTGCCAAGATTTGATAGTAACAATAGCAATGAGACTGCAGATGAATGTTATCAAAAACATACCATTATTGACATGTAAATTTTAAAATTTTGGCTCAACTGTTTCAATCGTGGGCGTGATCGAACCGTTGCTTATTTAATAATAATTAAAAATATATAAAATTGATTTTCACAATAAATATATATATTAAATTTATTTTTTATCCCAATAGAATAAAAAAAATTTAATAAATATAAAATTAATAATCAATCATAAAATTCATATTAAAAAGTAAAAATAAAACAATTAAATCATATCTCTAATTGAAAAAAAAATTATATAACATTTCTGAAATGTATAGACATTATGTGCAAATTAAGTGCTCTCGTATTAATTTATTTAGTAAGTAATAAATTGAAAAAACAAAAAATTTCAAAATTATAGTTTGCAAAAAGAAAAGAAAATGTTTTTGTGAAATAAGTACATGTATTACACTTTTGGTATAGTGTAAGTTGAATGACATAATTTTTGAAAGATTCTTGAACTCCAATGTTGTTTAGTCCAATTTAATGAAATATCAAAATATTTTTATCCCATATCATATGCATATAGATTATAGAGAGAATAAGGAGAGGTGGTATTTTTATCCTACGTCGGATGGATATAGAGAGAACAAAGAGAGAGAGAGGGGTGTATAAATGAAAAGAAAAGGGAAATGAGTAGCATGCTTTCTCAATAAAACTTCATGATAATGAATTTGCGATCGGATCACAAGGGGAGATTTAATAAAGAGTCGTGATTGAATCGTATTGATTCATAATTTAATTACTTAAACTGTATTTAATTTAAACTGAACTATAGAATCAACCTCTCTTGTTGGCCTAATTTAACCCACAAGAGTGCCCAAGTGAAGATCCAAGGAAGAGCGGCAAAATGAGCAAGGAAAGGCTAGATGTTCTCGCCTAGAAAGTCTACTGGGCTCTAGTCCATTCTGGCCTAAACCCAGACTCAGAACTAGGCAAAACAATTGTCTACAAGCTGAAACTCTTCAAGGTCTAAGAAATGAAATTCTATTATTGGCCCAATCTAGCCTAGAAATGAACCCAGAAAAAGGTCTAGAAAGAACCCCAGAGAGTGGTTCAAAAGTGAAGGAAAATCACGGTCACCATCCAAGGCAAAAACCCTAGCAAGTTCAAGCGATGTTCAAGCTCTTTAAAGGCCATGATGAAGCTCAAGTAAAGACCCAACCCAAGCCCAAGAAGATGCACAAAATTAGGCCCAGGAAATAAAGGAAGATGGTCCAAGAAAATCCTGGGTTTCTCGCCCGATCTCACCAGAAACCTAGAACATGTTCTAGGATCATTTGGAGCTAGTTTGCCAGCTATTGGGCCCAATGGCCTGGCTTAAAAAGGATGAGATATAAATCTCCTTTCCACCCTCTCGATGGCTTGTAAACTAGCCATTGGAGAGATCTCCAATGGCTTGTTGGGACAGCTTAAAGCTCCCCCTCTTTGTTGCAATATTGCACCTCCCTCTTGGCTATGAATACTCTCCCCACCTCCTTGACTTGTAAAAGCTCTTGTCCCATTAGTATAAGGCATGAAGATCCATGTTTGTAGAGAGATAGAGAAGAGCTAAATTGAGTGAAAAAAGTATAGGATGAGTGAAAGAATGGATGATAAAAATTTCTCCATCAAAATCCCTCACCATACCATCTTTTGGTCATTGACCCACATATGTTTCGGGATAATCCTCCATGTTCATCTAGAGCAATCGTCTCCACAACTCTTCTCTACTCCTCTTGGTATTGGGCTATTGTACTTACCAAGTTGGGCTTGAAATCCTTTAACTATCTCTTTGCAAAAACATTTTTCATATATATATATATATATATATATAGAAAAGAGAATACTTTCTCATTTCATTTTGCTTCTGCTATTTATTTTTCTTTCCTTTCTCTGCACCGGTGTGAGCTTCGAAGTCTAATTTTTCTACGGATGAAACAATAATAATAACTAGTTGGGATGGGAGATGAATAGAAATGAGTTGAAATAGTGGACCGACTTTATGCCTTGTCCCAAAGATCTTGCTTGTTTGTAGGTCCTGCACAATATAAACACGACTCAAAAAATATAAGTCAATAACAAAGTTTCACGGTTGTCTAATAGATATAAGATTTAAGGATAGTTTATAAACAAAAAAATATTCAATAGGGATAAGTTATATGTTTTGATGGTGTTTATACTTTGAACATACATGGTGGAATTATCAGCGGTATGAACAACATGAGAGGTAGGAGAGGTAGCAAAAGAGTCTAATGCTAATATGTTAGAGGTCATGCAATTACAACATACAAAATCAAAATATCTTGAATATGGGGTACCCTGTTGAACAGATAGGGCAAAAGAAGAGAGAGTACTCAAATTTGATTGAAATTGTTGAATAAGTGTCTGAAGATTTGTTAAGGAAAACTTGGGAAATGTGCTCTCTTCTGGACCCTTAGTGGTAACGACAACAATAGGGGTATGATGAGTACGAGAGAACTTAGAAGAGTTATCTTGAAGTCTATTGTTCAAAAATCTGTCTAAACCTTGTTGTGCATTTAGAGTAGTGATGACCATGGCTTTTGTAGTAAATGCAATATCTTGGTTGATTATTTGTAGTTGATCTCCGAAAAGACTAATGAAGTAAGGTTTGAGTCACAAAGATAACCTTAGTAGATAGAATGGATTTCTCGATGCAAAGAACATTGGAATGGCTTTCTTCCATGTTCAATTCCTAGATGATTGTATTGAGATTGAGTAAAGAGCCATGATGAAGAAGGAAAGTGCGGATGGGTTCAAATTCATTCCTAAGGGTTATCAATAATTGTCATAGGTGCCGATAGTTAGGAATATTAGAATATATAATGGCTGCATCAGTATTAAACAATGCAAAACCTCAAGTGCCAATTTATTCCAAATTTGTAGTTTATACATACAACTATAAGTAGTTTGGCCAATTTGTTGTTGTGTGGCGATGAAGACGTCTATAGAATTGAAAATGATTAATAACATTTAGATAGAACATCTAGCTTTTAAGAATCCCATAACTTTTGTACAGTGGTAAATCATAAAGGATCAAGTTTGATAACATTGGTACAAGTATTTTGAAACCATATGAGAATATGATGATTCATGCCATCATAATTTATTAAATGCTATATCAATGCATCCGTTCCCAATCTTTCTTTTGTGTAGGTTCAAGTATTTCTTTGATAATAATATGCCAAAGAAACCTTTCTTTGTGAAAACTCCACATTTCTTCGACATATAAAACATAATTGGAGGCATAAAAGTTGACATTAATTAGTTGAGAAATGTGTTAGAGAGAATTTGAAAGCATCCATTGTACAAAAATACATATTAATAACATCTTAAAAAAAGCACCAGAAATAAAAAGAACCTAATTGTATATCAAAATTTGTCAAAATTAACCGAGAAATGGATTTCGGATACCCAAAAATCTTAGGAATTGATGTGGTTGGCGAAGAAACTAGCTATAAAGTGGCTGAATTGAATGGTTAAAGTCTGGTCAACAGTTGAATTGGGCCTCTGAATTGGATCAGAGCTTTTGACATATGTAAAATTTTAGAGAATTTTTCTAACTCTCTTAGTAGAAAGAGCTATGATACCATAAATATGACAGAGAAAGTTCTTGATATTTTTTTGTGTGTAAATAGTTGACATATTATGATGGAATAGCTTCGCTCTCCCAAATATACGTTATCATATTGTGATAAAATATTGATATATTATAATATTTGAGATAATATAATTTGATATATATAAAAAAATACTGAAAATAGTAAGAAATGTCTTATTACATATCTATTAAAATATAAAAGGTAAAAAATATATATATCCGGTAAGATATATGACAACCTCAATGCTATATTTGGCAGATGGAGTGACAAAAAAAACCATGCAAGGCAAAATGCTAAGGGCCGGGGGAAAGGGACAAAGTACAAGGAGAATCTGTCAATTTTGACATTATAGGGGATAATTTATTTAAGAATCCATAAATTATATAAGTTTTTTCTTTTGTAATTTATCCAAAAAAAAAAAGAAAAGAAAAGAGAACAACAACAAAAGGTTGGTCATCCCCTTTGACAAAAAACAAAAGCATACAAACCCATCCAAAACGTCTGTCTGCGATTGTCGTGGTGGTTGATGGCCAGCAAAACCAACAAATACACTTCCATCAACTTCAACGACCTCTTCGACAAGAAGAATCCCAACCCCAACACTAACCCCAATCTCTCTTCTTCAATCTCTAAATCCTCCAAATCAAATCAATCACCTTCTTATTCCTTTCCCTATAAAACTCCTCTTTCTTCTTCTCGCTCCCATAATGGCATGCTCGTCCTAACTCGTCCCCAACCCAAACCGAAACCCCAACCCCAATCCCAATCCCAATCCCAACCCCAACCCCAAACCCAACCCTCATTTTCTTTGCCACAACCAACGGTTCAACCCGATCAAACCCGCTCCGAACCGGACCCCATCTCGCTCCGTCCGTTGGGCAAAACCGGAGTGAGTCCTCCACCAGTTCAGCAGACGAAGAGTGACCGGTTCGTGCCGCCGCATCTTAGACCGGGTTTTGTCAGCCGAGAGGAGGGTCCTGGACCGGAGGATTTAGGGTTCAGGAGGAATCGGAATCGGGTTGGGAATTTAGGATCGCCGCACCGGTACGGAGAGGTTTCCCGGCCCAAATCAGGTGGGGGTTATGAGAGGGGTTGGAGAGAAGGTGAAATGATTAGGCCGACTTCTGGTGGGAAGAATCGACCCAGTTCAAGTGGCTTATGAATTATGGTATGTGTTTTTTATTTTCTGGTTCTTGAATTTATATTTGTAATTTTATTATATGATCGGATGTTATAATTCTTGTGATGATCGGATATTATAAGTATGCTGATTCACATTATGTTTGTAAGTGTTGGCAACAGAGTCTCTAGTAGGAAGATAGGTTGTGAGATTTTGTAAGCTCGTGGCTTGTCAATTTGCGCTATTAACATAGAGGCCTATGTGGAACTGAAAAAATGAACGGGTCTATCCTGTGTTTGTGTCTAACACGCTCTCTTTAGATATGACAAGATTTGAATTGCAACTTACATTAGTGTGAAATTTTTATAAATTTGTTGTGTTGCTATGTATGTATCATTTCATTTTCTGGTTTCTCTGTCCGTGTCTTAAGCTTCGTATTAATAGCCAATATTCCCTTTCTTTAGTGATTAGTTTTAGTAGAGCAGCCGGTGGTTTAGCCAAATGTCCACCCTTTCGGTATGTGATTTCCATTTTATATATAGTAGTAAATTCTTTTGCTGTCCCAATATGAGGCTTCTACGTTTAGATTCTGATGTTCACATACAACTAGGCAAAGCAATAGGATAGTAAGGATCGAACATAGAGGATATTTTGACCACCCAAGTTTGAAAAATACAAATTTTTGATTATAAAGAGAATGTAAATGGTTATGAGCCATGCAACCGTATCAAGCCAACCATCCTATCTCAAAATTTTTCAGGCCAAGTCCTTGAAACAAGGCTCCTCTGTTGGTTCCAAAAGTTTGGTCTAGTGAACTTTTGCTTAGTGCTAGGCCTAAGGAATTTGGCTGCATCCAGCCCAAAGGTTTGTGCTATATAATCTGAAATGATATTTTGTAATTTATATGATTTATGTGTCTCTAATTTGCACCTTTCTAAAACATAGTCATAACATAATGGTTAAATCTACAATTTGTCCAAATCATAATTCATTTTTCTTGAAATCAATATCAAGGTTTTTTGCAATGAGAAAGGGGGTAGATGGCTGGTACTATCCAGTGTTTGTTGTGATTTGTTGAGTGTATGTTTAGATTAGATTTTGCATACATGGCTTTTGCGGGAGAAGAGAAAGCTCCTTTCATCATTATAGGTCATGCCTCCGGTGCCTAAATATTTCCTCGGCTGACCTCATGTAAGATGGGTATTCTGATGTTCTCAATGTTGTTCATTTGTCTTGTTTTTGTTTGACATTTTTTTTGCCCCTCTTAATTTACCTCCTCACTTTTGGGATTCCTTCTAAGAGTATAAGATATGCTCAACTCCTATTTGTTATAATAATCTTCCTTGTCTGTGAAAACAATTCAGAACTCCTACTTGGGAGACTACTTTTAGTTTTGTTTATTTTGTAGATGTTATGATTGTGTAGCTTGTTTATATGTATCTTGTGGTTGCATTTTGTTCGTGAATAATATCTTCTTTTTCCAACAAAAAAGGAATTCCAGGGCCCCTTTGCATCAAGTTTGTATTCTGCCACAATGTCAACTTTAAGTATCTTGACCACCATTCCATACTTATTCAAGCTCCATTAGAGATTAAACCACATTCAACAATCCAAATATAACAGAGATATGGATGCAGGCACTCCAAAATTGAAGTTTTAGATTCTTGGACACAATCATGCAGTACGGGGAGGATAAGTAGGCATGAGGGCTGTTCTATTCTTTGAACAATTAGACTTTTTTATGGACATGTAATGAAGACGGTGAGACTGTGATGCGACAGAAATGGATGAGGTTAATTCTTATGTTCCATGACAATATATGTTATGCAAAATTATAGGTTCATTAACTTATAGTTATAGAAGAAAGTCAACAAAAATATAATTTTGATAATGTTTTGGAAAGTATTTGATATATTTTGATATACTAATTTTTATTGTCAACAAAATTCATCTTTTCTTATGTATATTTATATGGTATACTCTGGGATTTTTGAAGTATTAGATTTGTATTTATTGCACCAATTGCTAAAATGTAGGTCTTTATGTATTCTTGCCATAATTAGTTTATCATCCATGGTTTCAAATTTTGGTATGGGTCACATTTGTAATGGATGTAACATAACAGAAATTGGTGTATCCTGCGATAAAAAAATATTTTCAAGCAAATCAGAAATGAAATCAGTGTAATAACTAGTTTGACCAAAAAATTGACTAAATAAACATTTTTGAAGGGTTGCATATCAAGTTACAATAGTATTCTTAACACATTTTACTAAAAAGGTGCTCAGCATACAAATCATGTAAAAGCATTTGGATTGTTAATATTATGTATATAACATTTAGACACATTATTAAATATCGTTGCAATTATGTATCTTTTACTTACTCAATTCTCTATAGTTTGTAAATATAGAGGGCAAAATTTTAGTCTCTTTCAATCACATGAAAGCTTATTTATATACCAAATTTAGTCACACTATATGAAACATTGATGTATTTCCTTACTTGTTACCCACTCTATTGCCTATACTTATTATTCAAATTATTTTAGGTAATGTGACAAACAATGGAATTTAGTAATACCATTTTGCTAGGATTATTATTAAAACTGTAAGAAGGGGTAAATTAATAAAAGGAATACTTTTATAAAGGAATTATAAAAACATTGTGTAATGTGTATATAAGTATATTTTGGTGAGAAAATATTATATTAAATATGTAAACCTACTAACCTGCTGTTGTATTAAAGTTACTATTATGTTTGTATATAATGTGTCTGAAAAAAGATTTTTTGTATTTATTTATTTATTTATTTATTTTAATAAATAGATAAGAACTAGGGGAGGGGAGGGGTAGGGTGGGTGGTAGTTCTGGGAAGATTGCTATCTTCTCATCTCTTTAAGAAAGGAAAATAAAAAAAACTGTGCCATAATTTAAGGAGGGGGAGTCAGAGACTGAGTTCTTCTCCTCCCATCAGCCCATATTGGTCACGGTCCCTGCTGATACTGATACATATTGGCCGATAATATCCGATATGGACCTTTTTTTGAAACCATGCTGCTACCTCTGTTGTAAATTTCTTGACTATGTGTGTGATGCCACTACGTTGGTTGTCATCTTGATGTATCTTAAAAGTAATGACATGAATTCAGACATATTAACCAATCAAAATAGCTGTTACTGTTGACGTTTGAATTATATGGGTTTTGAAAGCTCTCGGTTTTATGTTTTTACTATAAAATATGCTAGTCATTTAGTAAATTAAGTTTTGATTTGGAAATATATATATCTACATAAATTTATTGGTTGCCAAGTCCCAGCAAGTTGGTGTTATGGCCAATCTTTCTTGTCCTTATCATTGTCCATGTAATGAATACGAAAATCATTTATTTTTATTAAATGGTGGGAGGGCACTGCTGGTGCTTAGATGGGTAAGTGTAAGTCAATCTTTCAGAAACAAAGATAAGGTTGTAAAGCCTCTAGAAGCTTTTTATTTCATTTAATTAGGTGCTGCAATTTAGATACATGATTGAGTATTGATAGCGAAGAGCAATATCTGTTTATGGATAATACATGTCTAAGAGTATTGGGAAGTCAATGCTCAGATATCATCTACTATCTCATAGTACCATGGTAGTGATGATCTAAAATTTTTTCCCCTGTGGTCTTAGTTGTGTCATGGTGAAGAAGCTGGTGGGAATGTTTTATACTTTGGAATCTACAGTGGGTAAACATGGAACAGGGGCTATCAGCTATTTTTTCTCTTTGCTTGATGTAGATTTAAGGATGAACAAAAAGCAATAGTTCTCAGGGGGATAGCCATGGACGAATGAATCCATGTTCACAGGAAACTGACTAACTGGAACTGTTTGGTACTTCTACAGAAATTGCTGCTGTTTGATGGGGTTTCTCATTCTCTTGTGCTGTTATCTTTAGTTTGTGTTATTGATACATGTCATGTTATCATGTTTTGCTTTCAATAATTTCTGTCATCACATACAAATCTGGAGCTGATGGGGCAGTCCATGTAATGGATACTTGAAACTGCAGATGAAATGAACAATATTATCAGTGAGTTGCAGTGAAAGTGATTATAGTGCTAGAGGAAAGTCAGCACTCAAAGTGTACCATGAATATCTGCGGAGGCTCTTTATGTTTGCTTTTGTTCACTTTTTGCAATTTCTTTATATCAAGAAGTGTTGAGAAGAAATTTTTATCTATATCACCTGGAGAGACATGTAAAAGATACTTGCATCTGGGTTTGAATATTCGGTCCTTTGTTAAGAGGTAAAGTCCTATTTCTACAAGATGTAGAATGGGCAAATTAGAATGTGTTGGGTGAACAACTTTGATGGATATTTAAGGCTGCTCAGTATGTTTTTTCTCCTGAAATACATTTATACTTGCTTTACATTGAAAGGAGCTGGAAAAAGCCTAAGAACATAAAATGCTTAGAAGCAGGGAGTTTGAAATATGTGGTGGAAGAGCACAGCTGTTCTCTGGAGAGGTCCAATGCTACTTGGAGGATTTTACAGAATGGAAGATTAAGATGGTTTCAATTATTATTATTATTATTTTTTACTGTTTGTGTTTATTTTGTGTTCTTCCTTTCCAGGGCCTTTCTTTTTTTTTTTTGGTAGGTGTGGTTGGGCCAGAATGAGAAGTTGAGGAGAGGTTGTAATTAGTTGTCTAGAGAAGGGTGAGTTTGTTAGATGCTTTTTTAAATGGGAAAATTGCAAGAAAAATACTGTATTTTCCTTTCCTCTATGCTTTGCACACTGTCATTTTAAAACCTAACACTTACATATAACTCTAGTTTGTAATATGTTACTACTAACATACTTGAACATATTATTGTTAGTTCATCCTTTGAATAATTTCATTGTACGGGCCAGAGTTGGAGCATAGATATAGCATTTAAATTGAGCAATTGTTTATTTCCTTTTCCCTTTATGAAAAGACGGTAAGTAAAGTGTAAAGAGGGAAATGCAGTTTGTCTTTTTTTGTAGTTTGCCCTTTTGTAAAGAGGAAAATGCAGTTTGTGTTATCTCTTCTGTTGAATGGTTTTCTACATGGCATAATATCATGCTTATAGCAGTAATTTATCATGTCGTGATTTTGTTGATTATGTTGGGATATATTAAGTTTCTTTGATAATTCTTTGCTGGTTAGCATCAGAGATGGTTGGACATGCCAAGGTTACATTTATTTATTTATTTATTTTTTGGCTGTGTCTAGGTGATGGGATTTCTCAAATTTGTTTTACAAGCAATATTTAACCTCTGGCTATTGTTGTTCTTTAGCAGATAGATAGCACTTCATATCGGTGATTCACTTTTTTACCTGTATTGTGACACCTATTATTGATAAAAGCATCTAGCTTTTATTTGCTAGAGTTAATACAGATTATGTAGGCAGATGTCGTCTTTCTTGTTGAACTAATATGCTTATGCTTGTCGCAGATGTTCTCGTAAAAATTAGCAACCCCATGGGCTTTACCTGAGGAAATGTGTTAAGGTTCTTCATCAGACTGGTGGAGTCCATCAATGTTTAAGTGGAATCTGTGCCAAAGTATTGTAGGAAAGAGAGAAGGTTTTTTATAACCCTTGTGGTGATCCTTTCTGTTCATTTAGTTAGTAGTAAAGCTTGTCCTCCGCATGATCATTGATTTTACCCTTCTTTCTGCCTATGTTGTAAAGACAATTGTCATTCTTTTTTGTCATCTATCCGAACCTAGCCTTGTTCAACTCGCACCAGATAAGATAGGGTTTCCATCGTCCGGTTCAATGGTTGGTTGTGATGAATTAAGACGTAGAAAATCCAGTCAGACAGGAAAAAAGAACTTATGTACCAAATGGGGCCTCCTGGTCTCCAAATCGTAAATGTGGAAGATTTGTTTGTTGTGTTAGAACACTGCACAGAAGGTGCCAACATGTGCTATGTCATATATGTTCCGTGATTTGTTTGTCTTTCTATTTGCATTAGCGGGATGTTGCCTGCCACGCAAGAACTATAATTTTCACCGGACCTTTGACTTTAACTGTGAGATTTTGTTTGATTTAAATTGGCAACTCCATAATCACCTTAGTTAATGAAAATTATTATATGACCTTCAAATAATTATTTTAAATAATTTAAACTTTTCTATATAATAAAAATTGCAGATGTAAAAAAGGGGAAAACTATATAGACAAATATCATATGAAATTTAAATTTATGAATTTTACAGTTCAAATATTTCTGTATTTCTTGCTTTTCCTTGCAGTTTGCTTGCGATGACACGAGCGTAAAAATTTGAATATTTAATTGCAAAAAGGGAACTAAACACTTTACTCATGTTAATAATTATTTTTCTAGTTTGGTCTTCTTACCCACGAGGCTTGTATGGACTGCAAATGGTTGAATTGAACCGGTCACCGGTCATCATCAGTTTTATCAACAATAAATAAAGGATAATGTTGCAATGAGTAGTGCTAAATGTTGGAATAAATTAGGACAAATATATCATCTCTCGTCTACAATTAAAATGGGGTATGGATAAAACTAACTAATCAAATTGGGACAGATACCTTAAAGATATCCTCACATCAAGTTCCTTAAGAAATATAGCATTGATTATCAAAATATTTCTTATAAAAAGCTACCCAAATGTTAATTTTTATAACAAAAAGTGGATATAAATAGAAATCCCACTAGAAAAATACAAGTGAACCACAAGTTCAAATTGAGTTCAAAACCCCTAAATAGAGAACTACACAAACATAGAGAAAGAATGGCTGCTAGAGAGATCCTAGCTAGGGGCACACTCAGTAGACCAAGTTTGTACACCATGGTTGTATGCTTCAGTACATGTGAGGCATGTGCCTGCTGAAGAAGATGGCTTTAAGCAGGTATATCGATTACAAAGGGAGATCAAACTCGACTGAGAAATCAAGAATTTAACTAAGTTCAAAAGTCTAAATCTACTAAAACTCTGTCAGCTATCAATTTCCATAGAAATTAGGGTCAGGGTGAATACCCATGCGGATTATAGAAAAGTCCTATTTTTTGATGCTGTTTGTTGCCCACATGACTAACGTCCTTAGCCGACCTAAGGAAAACCTTACTTTTGTGAGCCTGCAATTTACTTACGAAGAGACAGGATATATACCCCTTTTAGCTAATCGCCTGAAAAATGGGAAATGTTAGATGACCTCCTTGACTAATCAAACATCATCAGTGTAGTGGCACAATAGAAAAACGACCATGTGGGTCTAAATTTTACTACCAAGGCAAATGTTTATCTTGATATCTTATTGCAAATCCAATTAAAAAACCACATAATCAACATAGAAACGAAACTGAGAAAAAGAAAATTACAGAAGTGAGCTACGACAGAGAGGGCAAGTAGTCTGGTTTCTATGAACCCAGTTTGTGATGCACTTGCTGTGAAACACATGCTTGCACTTGGGAAGTTGACTCACAAATTGATCTTCTTCTTCCGGTGCAAAATCAACCAAGCACACTGAGCACATCTCTTCGTTATAAGAAATTGCACCATCTCTATCCCACCTCATACTAAGCCTCAAATCTCGAAACTTGATCCTTTGTAGATCTAGCAATGGAGATCGGATTGTAGTTTCCACTGAATTGCTTGGAAAAGTACTGAAAATACTGAAGATGAAGCGTGATATAGCCAAGAGAGTCTTTGTGATCTCAAGTAGTGGAAGAAATAGAACTATAGTTGCAATGTCTAAATATGAAAGTGGAAAGCAAGGCCAATTCATCTCTCTCTCTCCCCACCTCCCCCTTGGTTTTTAAAAATTTGAGTCAGATTATGTTATAATTGTAGGATCAGATTATACAATAATTACAATACACATAAATAAAACATTTTATAAGTCATCAAGTGTTCCCGTTAAAAACATTTTCCTTACTTAAATTTATAATATTCATTTAAAATGACATAAGCCGTATTCAAGGATGGCCTGCGCCGGCTGTGAAACTTTCTACAAGAAATACTGTGAAGATAAGTTGGCTGTTTCTGTTCTTCATAATATCTTATATTATTTGACCTTTCAAGCATACAATTTGAGTCTCACCAGTTCTTAGCCATGGCTGCTATAAACTACGGCTTAAGTTGGTTTGAATCCACTTAATTTGGCAATTATATTAAAAAAATACCAATGAGATATATTATCATCTTTTTTCCTTAAACTTCTCAAATTTAAATTTCTCCTATGTATAAAAAAAATGAAATTTATGCACTTAATTTATTTATTATGTTTGCCGAATATACATAATTCATATATTATAATGCATTGAGAATGAGTTTATTTAAGTATATTAAGAAAATAATAATTAAGATTTTAACTATATGAAAAAAAATTCAAAAATCCATATTTTCCTCGTTGAATGGGAAAAATTTGATTATTTCATTCAACTACTACTTGATTGTAACCTTAAAGTAGAGAAATCAATTAAAAAAAGCCACTTGTATTATAAAATGAGACAAAGAATGTTCAATGTCTTGACTTTTCTTGCATTTAGTTAATTTACCTGTAAAAAAAAGAGGTGGTGTTTGGGAAAATAGAAGCTAAATAAAAATGAGATTAAGTACTCGTTCGGTATGGCTTATTTTTTTAACTTCTCTTTTCATTTTAAGGAGAATTCCTGTCAAACAATTTTTATTAGAAACTCTTAAAAAAAGTTTTTTTTTTTTTTATTTTTATTTTTATTATTATTATTTTTTTTAACGAAGAAAAACAAAAAAAAGCAAAAGCTCCTAACAGGAGCTTTTGCTTCCACTTTTAAAAACACGTCAACTTTTTAAAGAATTTATTTCTTTTTATTCCATTTATATTCTTATTTGAAAGATTTGAAATTTTAAATATTTAAAATTTTAAATATGTCCGTATCATAAATTTATTTAGTTTTATATCATCTCTTTCTCTTTAACTTTAATTTTTAATTTTTAACTTTTAACTTTATTTTAAAATTATGAAATCAGTTTATTTTTAAAAGTAAAAATACCAAATAACTTTTAACTTAAATTCAAAAGTTATTAATTTTTGTTTCTCCCTATAAGAAGAAAAAAAGTAAAAAAAAGGTCCAACCAAACGGATACTAAGTGAGATTTATAATTCAAAAAGTTATAGATATAATTATAATTTTAATGAAAATTTGAATTTATATATAAGATCTTATATTTTATATATTTTTTTATTTTAATTAATATATATTATAAACAAAACAAGGTAAAATAGAAATGAAAAGCGAAGAGAAGATGAAGCATAGCGAGAGGCTTCCAAAATAGGAAGGTTAGTCCAGCGAAAGGGTCTCTTTCCGTTAACATGGAAAAGTTGTTTGGCAGAGATTTCCACGTGTTGATCGAATAGTCTACTAGTGGCATGATAGGGTTGGATCTTTTCACTTTAATTATTATTTTAATCTAAAAAATTATATATATTCAACATAATATATATAATATTGAGAAGAGACTGTTTGGATGAATTGTTTGTGATCACAATTTGTTCCATCGAAAGTCAAGATTGTGGACCAAATGAGTTCGCTGCCACCAATGAGAAGGTGACAGTGACAATGAAATGCATATGAATGATGAAGCATTTTTTTATTACACGGGATTGTGAAAATAATATAAATACATGATTTTAGAAAAATTTGAATATTAATTTCAATCTCAAAAAAGATAAAAATAAGGTTTTTTTTACTATTTGAATGTTTCTACGAGAATTACGTCTGATGATGCTAATAAAATTGAAAATTAAAAATATAAAAAGGCTGAATTGTCTTGAGAATTGATAGAAAAATTATCCTCATCAAGGAAATGGGAGCGGCAGATTGGGCAAGGCATGAGCTGGTTCCTATCAAACCATTGTCCGATGCATTGAACATGAAACGCATGATTACACTTGGGAAGCTGACTCTCTTCATCTTCCATTCCAAATTCCACCAAGCAAATTGAGCACTTCTCACTGTCGGCATCATTGCTACTACAAAGTTTGCTATCTTGAAATTTCAACACTTGAAGATGCATCAACTTGTTGGCTCATTTTTTCGGGCGCTCTCGGGTGAATGATTGCATGAAGCATTTGAAGAGAAGCCAATTGTCTTCACCCAAAAAAAAAATGAAGAGAAGCCAATTGTAGATAGAAATGTCTCTTTGTTCAAAAGTAATGGAACCCATATGCAAATGTATAGTATCAAAATCAATATTTCAAAATAAGAATCTCCAATACCCATCTCTATCGTCTCTCCCTCCTTCCCTCCCTCCCCCTCTCTCTCTTTCTCTCGGTTTGGTTTGGTTTGGTTCTGAGAGATATCAAACTTGTGAAATGTGGGAATCATAGACACTTTTCTTAAATAAATCTATGGACAAGTGTGATTCAATATATGAAGTTATTTGGAAACTTCAAATTTTATATTAAATTTTTTTTTTCGGAAAACGTATGGGATTTAAATTTTTACAATCTGTAACCAGAAAGTTCAAGCTGCACATGAGATTTGCCTGGTGAAGCTCTTACGGTGAGTTTAGTTGGGGTACGAGGAAAAGAGAAAGAAAAGTAAATATGGGTTGAAATAGAAGATTATTCTCTTTTTAATTCGGAAAGAGAAGGGGATGAAAGTAAAAGAGAGGTGAAATATCATCCCTCTTTGTTAGAAAAAATTTCCTTTCACTTGAAGATGGATTGAAGTTGCAATGAAAATTTTTGGATAAAATTGTCCTCTATTTTCTTTTTCAATTTTATATGGTCTAGAAAGAGTAATACTCATTTTTTTCTCCCTTCCCCTCCATTTTTCATTCCAATTAAATAAGGGAAAGTAATATTTATTCATTTTACTACTAGAAAATAAGGTATCAGTGACGAAAATAGTCGTCACTAAAAGTAAAAAATCTATCGCCAAAGAGTATTAGCGATAGATTTTTTCTGTCGCTAAATTCAGTGTTAAAAACTATCCCGCTAAATTTTACCCACGGAATATTATCCGTCGTAGATATCAATGGTGGATTAGCGATGGAAAAAAACTATCGATAAAAATATCCGTCGTTGATAAAAGAAAATATATAAAAATATCAGCGATAGATTAACGACGAAATTTTTTCGTCGCTAAAAATTCCGTCGTTGATAATTTACTATCAGCGACGAATATTTTCCGTCGTTAATTCTCGAACTCTCAATCATGCACGTGCCCCCCATGGCCCAGCCCGCACTGTCACATGCTCATGCGCGCCCCGCTCCTAGGAACCCGCACACACGCACCGCCCACCCATGCCTGCAAACCCGCTCGCACGCTCCCTCACGTGTATCCACTCGCCTGCCCGCCACGCCAGCGCAACAGCCCGTGCTCCCGCTTCCTTTAATTTATGAAAAATGCCTCCAGCTGTCTCCAACGAGATTCGAATCCTGACACGCATAAAATATTATAAGCAACATAACCACCAGACCACAGTTAGACATATAACTATATTTTTTTTATTTGTTATCTTTATCTCATATTTTTTAATAATAAAAAATAATAAAAAATAATAAATTATTATAAACTAATAAAATAATAAAATTTTAGCTTAAAATAAAATAAAATTTTAAAAAATAAAATAATATTATTCTTCCACAAAATAAAATAAAATAAAAATAAAAATAAAAATAAAAATAAAAAGAATTATTAAATAAAAAATACAAAAATACAAAAATACAAAAAAATAAAAAATACAAAAATAAAAAAATCCGTCGCTAAAATTTTCATTGGTAATCCGTCGCTAAAATTTCTGTCATGCCCCGATCCTCGGATCGACCACGCAACAGCCGTCGCGTTGTCTCGATACACGGGCATAACCTCCCCATATACTGAGACTCCGCAAGACTACAAATCAGTTCAGCAACTCATTCAATACACAACTCCATCAGAAATAGGAAAATCATATAACAATACACATGCAAAGGAGCCATCCGGTCAATTCCTGTACACACGAGTATGCGTCGACACATAAATGGGGTGGGGGTTCCTGTACATGCACGCATGCAAAATTGACCATTCGAGCCGCTCCAGAATTCTCAGCACAATTAAAAGATTTAAAACAAAAGAAATCCCAAATCATAATCGCTGGATTTTACTAACACTCGTATGAAAAAACGAGTTAGCGTCAATAAAGTACATACAGTATGAGATGAACAGAACTCCGTAAAATCGAAAGAAAATAACAAATTCCATCATTTAAATCAAACGTCCCATTTAAATAATAAGTCTAACCAAAATAAGAGTTAAGAGAAAATAAATAAGTTCCGTACGAACTTCAATACAAACTATGTAAGGATTCCATCAATATTTACTCTATATATGAAACAAGTATTGATTTAATCCATACCAAAAGAATTATACAAGTCTTCCCTTCTATGGATTTCAAAATCAACCAAAATGAACTTGCATCACTATGTACCTACACAAGTCAGTGGAATAAACCTTCCCAAACTCCAATTTCTGCCATAGACCTAAACTTCCTCTGAAAGATGTTAAAGAGAGGGGTGAGTATTGGGAAATATTCAGTGAGTGGAGTACAATGGTATAATTGTGTGATAAATGAGGGGTGAATGTGGGGGTGTCAAAATATATCTCTAACAATACTTCATATATATCGAAACATTTTCAATAAATCAGATAATTCACAAAGAATGCATCCACATCAAATATTCTTTCAGAAAATCACAAGTGTCCCATCGAAATTACTTCTGTCCTGCGTTTGGCCGAATCAAGACAAAAGCCCGCTAAGGGCTTTTCCATTTCAGTATTTCAAACACTACCTCCTTCCTTGGCGTTGGTTCGGACCTCCTCGGGGTGCAATCTGGATAGTTTGACGTGGTAGAGAAGAGGCCGTGTATACCTCTCTCGCAAAGAAACCCCAACTATGTCACCCCGTCTGGTCGCTCCGTGGAGGGAATGACTATAGCCATTACACTCGTTCACCATCATTTCACAATCGTTCAAATTTGCAATCAATGTGCCATGTTTCATCAAACAAATTCCAAAGTCATGCTACAAGCATTTACATATAAAATATCCAATGCAAATGGCACAAATTCATTTATAATTTTATAGGATGCATTTGTAATTCAGATTTCCATTGCAGACATCCCACAATCACAAATAATTTCATACGAAACATATAAAAATCATTCAAAATTATTCGCGAAAGAATTTAAACTTATTTTGCTCATTTATAATACAATGGCCCATCCACTCACCTCTAGGGAGGGTATTCACTCCCTAATTCCGCAATTTAATCCAAGGTAACCCTTCTCAACCTTCAAAGGGGTTATCCTTTACCAATAATCACAATTTCATTATTAGTTCATCCCAAATTCTAGGTTTTATGAACTTTCCTATATTTAGTACATACCAAATTCTTCAATTTCATGAACCAAGATTCTCATTTCATCATTTCAAGATCATTTGCATCACTAATGATCTTAAATTCCCAATATTCCTCAATTTTCTCTAATTTCTAACAAATTTTCTAATTTTCTTCCGAATTTTACATAACCATAATACTTTTCATACACTTTTCAAATTAAACTCTGGGAAAACTATTCTATTCAACCTAACATGATTCTATCATCCCTTAGCATACTTCTTTTGTATCAATAGCCTAATTCATATAAAATCCTATACTTAACCATAATAATCGCATATAAAATGTCAAAAAATGTATTCTAATCGAATCTAACATTCATTCTAAACATATACAAGACATCTTACCCTAAATTGACTCAATTTATCGAAAGGATTTAAATTTCTCTCACCTATGGTTTTCGCAACTTGCAGTCCTAGCGTCCGTGCGCCTATAACTCGGTCCGAACTCCTGTAATGTTTCCAAACTAAAGCATACTTTAGCAATTAACCCTAATTTCCAAGAGAATCAGAACCCCTAAGCTATTGATCAGAGAATCATTCTTACCTGCGCAGGGGATGAAATGCAGGTCGCGGCCTAGGGTTTCGAATGCCTCTTGCTCCACTAGCTTGGGGATTTTGCAAAGATTACAGAAGAGCGGTGCTCCCAGGGAGCAGCACGCACGAGCGAGCAAGGGAGAGAGAGGCCGTCATGCGCGAGCGGGAGAGGAGAACCTCTATTCGCGCACGAGCGAGAGAGAGAAGGCAGAGAGCGAAATAGAGGGAGAGAATGGAGGTGGGACAGCCGCCTGCAGTGGTGGCTCACTGGTGATTGAGGAAGGCGAGGCGCCGGAAGGCTGCGGAGTGTGTGAAAAACAAAGAGAAAGAGAGCGACAGCAAGAGGGAGAGAGAGTTCGTGAGAGAGAGACCGAGAGATGGAATAGAGAGAGAAACAGGGTTATGCCGGTGGCCACATGCTATGGTGGACAACGGTCGCCGGTGAAAGGGAGGGGAAGAGAGTGGAGGAGGAGAGGGAGAGAATCGGGAGAGGGAGAGAATGAGAGAGAGAGACGGGAGGAAGAGAGAGAAATTAAGGCCTTTTGCCCTAATTTCACTCTTGGGGAGAGTACAGCGTTTTGGTTTTGGTCCAAAACGCTGCATTTCCTTCCCCATCTTTTTTTTTAGGTATTACAACTCTTAACCCCCTAAAAATAAATTTTGTCTCCGAAATTTCAAAATACAATTATACATCAAAGAACTGCGGTTGTTGCTTCCGCATTAATTCTTCGGTTTCCCAAGTCTGTTCTTCGACTTGATTATTTCTCCATAACACCTTAACCATAGGAATCTGCTTATTCCTCAACTGCTTGATTTGCTAGCAATGATCTTCACTGGTTGTATCTTGAAATTCAAATTCTCATTCAATTCCACTGGAGGTGTTTCCAATGTGTGTGAGGGATCCGGTAAATACTTCTTCAATATGGAAACGTGAAAAACGTCATGGATCCTCTGCAACTCCGACGGTAATTCTAACCGGTACGCCACTTGTCCAATCCTTTCGAGAATTCTGAAGGGGCCTATATAACGAGGATTTAGCTTTCCCCGTTTCTGAAAACGGATTACGCCCTTCCATGGAGATATCTTCAAAAACACCATATCTTCTTCTTCAAATTCCAAAGGCCTTCTTCTTTTGTCGGCATAGCTCTTTTGTCGATCTTGAACTGCCTTCATTCTTTCTCGAATCAGTTTCACTTTCTCTTTAGTGTCCCCGATCATTTCTATACTTTCAATCTTTCTCTCTCCAACTTCATCCCAACACAAGAGAGTACGACACTTTCTTCCATAAAGGGCTTCATAGGGGGGCATCCCTATACTAGCTTGGTAACTGTTTTTGTAGACAAATTCAACCAACAGAAGGTGCCTATCCCAAGCACTTTGACATTGATCGAACAAATCATCAATTCTTGGAAGAGGATACTAGTTCTTGATCGTCGCCTTATTGCGCTGTCAGTAGTCAATACATAATCGAAGGGTTCCGTCTTTCTTCTCCACAAACAGAACCGGAGCATCCCATGGCGACGTGCTCGGTTGGATGAACCCTTTCTCCAACAACTCTTGGAGCTGAATTTTCAATTCTTTCAACTCTGTGGGTACCATTCGATATGGAGGAATAGAAATTGGTGCAGTGCCGGGAATCAGATCTATGGTGAAATCAAATTCCTGGTTTGGTGGTAACCTAGGCAACTCTTTCGGAAAAACATCTGGAAAATCGTTCACCATAGGAACATCATTCAGACTAGGGCTTCTCACCGTGGTGTCAACAATGTGAGCCAAATAAGCTTCATATCCTTTATACACTAATCTCCGTGCTTCAAGAGTTGAAATTACACAACTCGGCAACACTCGCCGTTTACCAGTGAATACAAGCAAGGAACATTCTGGCCTTCGGAATTCCACTTCCTTAGTGAATCAATTCACGAAAGCTCGATGAAGATATAGCCAATCCATGACTAGAATGGCATCGAAATCTTTCATATCCAACGGAATCAAATCCGCTTCAAGGATTGTCTCATCAATTTTCATCTTACAAGACTTGTATATTGAATCCCTAATCAAATGCTCTCCCAAGGGGGTGATAACCAACAATTCTTCATCAAGTGGGACTAATGGCCTATCAGAATGTCTAACAAACTTCGAACTCACAAACGAATTACTAGACTTGGTATTTATGAGCACATGTGCATCTATATAAAAAATTTTCACCGTACCTATAAATATAACACATAAACCAAATTATATCATCTACATTCCTTAAATCATAATCACAAACCATCAAATGATAATCATTTTCAAATTCAAAACCTATAATTCAATAAAGATTACCTGTGGCTACGTCAGGATTGACTTGGGCCTCTTCATTAGTTATGGTATAGATTCGGATCTGAGTTCTAGGTTGAGGGTGGTGTGTAGGGGCGCTACAACATTACTTCCCGTGTCCGTCCTCGGAGCACTGATAATGGAAGGTGCAGGTGCAATTGTCGGATCTCGTCTAGAACCACTAGAGGGACCTCTAATCTGTCAGCTTCCTTGCCCTTCTACATTTAACTCCGGACAAGAGTGCCGAATGTGACTCTCCTTCCTACAATGGTAGCATCTTTTGGGTTCCCCGTATGGACCCGGATGACGTCCCTTGCAATTCGGGCAAGTTTCTCCTCTGCTACCTATGGACCCTACTCCCATACCAACAGTTCTGCCGGGAGCACTAGGCCTAAAAGTAGATTGACTCGGAGGAAAGCCAACCGACCCCGAAAAGGATCCACCGCTATAAGAGTCAGTGCCTCGACTCTTTTTAAAACCTTGACTCGGACTGGAGCCACTAGGTCTCTTCTTTTTTTCCATGGTACTCTCTAACCTTGCTTTTCTCCATCACCATTTTCTCGACTCTCAAAACCAAGTCCAGAACGCTTGAAAGGTATGCCCCTTGGTGATAGATATTTTCTCTCGTATACTCAAATTTAGCCCTGACTCAAACTTTGAACACAGGGACTTCTCGGAGTTCACAAACTCCGAAACTTAAGTGGCAAGTTCTCTTAACTCTATCTCATACTTAGATACTGTCTTGTTTCCCTGAGCTAACTAAATTCCTCTCCTTTTTGATCCTGATAGAATCAGGTATAGTATTTCTCCTCGAAGGCCTAAGAAATTCTATCCAATTAGGAGGAACAGGAGCCATTCCCTTCACATTCTCCCACCATGTTCTCGTACCTTTATCCAACAGTTTCACCGCCACCCATAATTTCATCTCATCACTCAATCTCATATCATAGACGGTCTCTTGGATTTGGTCAATTCATTCCTTGGCCACTGAAGCATCAGAAGTGCTCGCGAATGTCTCACATCCTAATTGCCTTGCCTCCTTTATCAACTTAGATAACTCCACAATAGGGCGATAGGTTGTTGTGACAACCGGAGGAGGAGGTGCTAGCGGGGTACTAGGAGTAGCAACCGGCACTGAAGGAGGAGCCGGTAGAGGAGCTGAAGACGGATGTGGAGTTTGGTATTGCGCTCCAAAGGTGCTCTACCACTCCGTTACTTGCTGAAGAGCAGCTATAGGAGGAGCGGAATCCCGGTGGAAGGAGCCGGGTGTGTAGACGCAGAAGAAGGGAGAGTATGCGAGGACAACTCATCCTCGTGCTCTGGTAGAGGAATCTCGTTCACATTCCTCATTCTCCTTCGTGGAGGCATAATGATTTACACAACTAGAAGTTACAATTAAGTCAAAGAGTTAAGCGAAGGCTAATACTTAACCCCCTAAAAAAAATGTTTATAATTTCCTAAGAAATCCATGGAAGACTTTGTACATTCTCCGAAAACCTTTTTCGAAAACCAAACATTTCAAAGTTTTCAAAAACCTTTCGGGACATTTGAAAACATTTGAAATCATATCCAAAACCATCAAACCTTTAAAATCGTGAACCTACGCTTTGATACCAATAAAGCTGTCATGCCCTGATCCTCGGATTGACATGCAATAGCAGTCGCGTTGCCTCGATACACGGGCAGAACCTCCCCATATACCGAGACTCTGCAAGACTACAAATCAGTTCAGCAACTTATCCAATACACAACTCTATCAGAAATAGGAAAATCATATAACAATACACATACAAAGGACCCATCCGGTCCATCCCTGTACATACGAGCATGCGTCAACACACAAATGGGGCAGGGGTTCCTGTACATGCATGCATGCAAAATTGGCCATACACATGCAAAGGACCCATCCGATTCATCCCTGTACACATGAGCCGCTCCAGAATTCTCAGCACAATTAAAACATTTAAAACAAAAAGAGTCTCAAATCATAATCGCAACATTTTACTAACACTCACATGAAAAAATGAGGTAGCGTCAATTAAATCCATACGGTATGAGATGAACAGAACTCTGTAAAATCGAAAGAAAATAACAAATTCCATCATTTTAAATCAAACGTCCCATTTAAACAATAAGTCTAACTAAAATAAGAGTTAAGAGAAAATAAACAAGTTCCATACGAACTCCAATACAAACTATGTAAGAATTTCATCAATACTTGCTCTATATATGAAACAAGTATTTTAATCCATACCAAAAGAATTATACAAGTCTTCCTTTCCATAGTTTCAAAATCAACCAAAATGAACTTGCATCACTATGTACCTACACAAGTCAGCGGAATAAACCTTCCCAAGCTCTAATTTCTACCGCAGACCTAAACTTCCTCTGAAAGATGTTAAAGAGAGGGGTGAGTATTGGGAAACACTCAGTGAATGGAGTGTAATAGTATGATTGTGTGATAAATGAGGGGTGAATGTGGGGGTGTCAAAGTATATTTCAAACAATACTTCATATATATCGAAACATTTTTAATAAATCAGATAATTCACAAAATATGCATCCACATCAAATATTCTTTCAGAAAATCACAAGGGTCCCATCAAAATTACTTCCGTCCTGCATTTAGCCAAACTAAGACAGAAGTCCGCCAATGGGTTTTCCATTTCAGTATTTCAAACACTACCCCCTTCTTTGGCATTGGCTCGGACCTCTCCGGGGTGCAATTTGGATAGTCCAACGTGGCAAAGAAGAGGTCGTGTATACCTCTCTCGCAATGAAACCCCAACCACGCCACCCCGTCGGGTCGCTCCGTGGAGGGAATGACTATAGTCATTACATTCATGCACCATCATTTCACAATCGTTCAAATTTGCAATCAATGTGCCATGTTTCATCAAACAAATTCCAAAGTCATGCTACAAGCATTTACATATCAAATATCAAATACAAATGGCACAGATTCATTTATAATTTCTTAGGATGCCCTCGTAATTCAGATTTCCATTACAGACATCCCACAATCACAAATAATTTCATACGAAACATGTAAAAATTATTCAAAATCATTCGCAAAAAAATTTAAACTCATTTTGCTCATTTATAACACAATGGACCATCCACTCACCTCTAGGGAGAGTATTCACTCCCTAATTCTGCAATTTAATCCAAGGTAACCCTTCTTAACCTTCAAAGGGGTTATCCTATACCAATAATCATAATTTCATTATTAGTTCATCCCAAATTCTAGGTTTTATGAACTTTCCTATATTTAGCACATACAAAATTCTTCAATTTCATGAAACAAGATTCTCATTTCATCATTTCAAGATCATTTGCATCACTAATGATCTTAAATTCCCAATATTCCTCAATTTTCTCTAATTTCTAACAATTTTCCCAATTTTCTTCTGAATTTTACATAACCATAATACTTTTCATACACTTTTAAAATTAAACTCTGAGAAAACTATTCTATTCAACTTAACATGATTCTATCATCCCTTAGCATGCTTCTTTTGTATCAATAGTCTAATTCATATAAAATCCTATACTTAACTTCAATAATCGCATATAAAATGTTAGAAAATGCATTCTAATCGAATCTAACATTCATTCTAAACATATACAAGACCTCTTACCCTAAATTGACTCAATTTATCGAAAGGATTTAAATTTCCCTCACCTATGGTTTTCGCAGCTTGCAGCCCTAGCGTCCGTGTGCCTACAACTCGGTCCGAACTCCTGTAATGTTTCCAAATTGAAGCACACTTTAGCAATTAACCCTAATTTCCAAGAGAATCTGAACCCCTCAGGTATTGATCAGAGAATCATTCTTACCTGGCAGGGGATGAAATGCAGGTCGCGGCCTAGGGTTTCGAATGCCTCTTGCTACCACTAGCTTGGGGATTTTGCAAAGATTACAGAAGAGCGGTGCTCGTAGGGAGCAGCACGCACGAGCGAGCTAGGGAGAGAGAGGCCATCACGCACGAGCGGAGAGACTTATTTTTAACTTTAAATGGGCACATGAATCACCTCAATCTGATATATGTAAAAAAAATTATGCAAATTTTTTTAAGACATGGTTGTGCTGGAAACTTATTGAAAACTAGGATTGTGAAATATTTGGGAGAAACCGATTAGTTTTATTGTTGCTTTATGATTTAATGATTAATTAGTATTCAATGTCTTAAGTTAAGACATTTGAAATTTAAGGAGGGATTAGATTTTATTTGATTTGGAATTTGAAGGGGTTACTCCCTCAAAAGATGAGTGGATTGATGCTTGTGACTTGAATGAGAAATGTTTTCTTTGATTCTTTAAAATAATTTTAAAATAGATTTTTATATGTTATTTGTAATTGTAGAGTGTCCCAAAAATGAGATTAAGTTGATTTATGCATCCAATAGTATTTGCATGTATTTTTTGTCACATTTTGTTCATATGTAAACTTGTTATGATTGAGATTATGTTTGGATTTGGTTTGATTGGATGAATAGTGACATATCGGATTTAGAAATAGGTTTTGTGGATTGATGCATGTGTGGGTTTTGGTGCTAACACTCATGGTTAATAACTATAGTCATTCCCTTTCACAGTACCGCCCGATGGGGCGATGTGGTTGGGGTTATATGACAAGGAGGTAGTTATGCTCAAGAGGTGCTTCCAAGATCATACCCTCAGCTAACCTGATTGCACCTCAAGGGAGGCCTGAGCCAACGCTTGGGCATATTTGAGTAATTATAGAAAAATCCATTGACGGTTTCATTCATGATCTCAGTTGACCTCTACCGGAAAAAGAGATTTTTGGCAATTCTAAAGTTTTGGAAAACTTGAAATGCTTGGATGCATTACTTGATTTTTCATGTTTACTAAATATTTGGATTTATTAGAAAATTTATTATTTATTGATGAATTATTGATATTTGGACATGATAGAATGGATTTTTGAAAATACTATTTGATACGTCCACACTCACCACTCATTTATATCATACTAATTCTATTGTATTCCACTCACTGAATATTATTTATACTTATTCATTTCTTCTCTTATTTTTTATAGAGGAAATTTAGGTACCGAACATTTTTGACCGACCTTTAGTGCCGGACTTAGGGAGACTATCTTTGTGGACATGTTTTGATATAAATTCTGATGTGATTTTGAAGTACTGATAGATGGATCCAAGGAGGGCATTTTGTAAACTTTTGGAAATTTTTGCTTCTTTGCGAACACTTTGTTTATTTTGGTAGGAATTATACATAGACTTTTATATTCATTATAGGGAGTTTTTACTATTTTACTTGAATTTTATTGAAAATGGCTATGTCAGTTTTTTTCAAATTATTTTTGAATCACTTTGGTTTATAGATTTTAATTGTTCACTTGGTTTTGTTTTGAATTGTTTGTAGAGATGATGAGTTTTGTTGGTTTTATAAAATATTTTGATTGGTCTTGAAAATGGGTGAAATTCATGAAAAAGCCTTGTGGTGTCTCGGAAAATGTGATGGGGATTATGCGTATTTCAAGATAGCGCGGCAATTATCATGTGCTAAACTTGAGGGTTAGGACGTGACAAAAAAGATCCTTTGTTAATAATTTTTGATTGAAATCCCATTAATCTTATTTCTGTCTATTCTCAACTGATAGAATTAATGTATTTTCTTATTTTGTAGAAAACAAAAGGAGACCAAGAGTCTCAAGATTGGATAGTCCAAGCGTCATAAAGTATAGAAGTAAGAGTTATACGTTGAAAGAGTCTTTTTGGTGTGGAGTTGAAAAGTCGTGAACTTAAAAAAATAATGTGTTTTATGTAAAAAAAAAAATGTTGAATGTGGTATGGGAAATGAATCACTTTCTTTGAAAAATTACAAAAAATTTCTACTCTTAGGTATATTTTTGTAACAAATTTGGTATCAGAGCCTGAAGATCCAAGAGAGGTTCTGCAATTTTTGAAACATGGATGATAAGTTCTTCTATTGTCAATTTTAGTGCAGTCCAAATCCCTATTTTTACAGGAGAAAATTATGATTTCTGGTGTGTCAAAGTGAAGACTCTTCTTGAGTCATTAGATGTGTGGGAGCTTGTGGAAGATGGAGTCGGAGAGCTAGAATCACCGACAACTTTGATAGTAGGTCAGAGGAAGGAGATAAGGGAGAAGAAGTATCTTGATGTAGCTATTCTTTCCATGATTCAGAGGGGAGTTTCTGATACAATTTTTCCTAGAATCATGAGAGCGATGAAGGCGAAGCAGGCGTGGGATATTTTGCGAGAAGACTTTTAGGAAGATCTTTAGGTACGGTTGATAAAACTTCAATCTCTTAGAAAGGAGTTTGAGAATATTAGAATGAAAGAAAATGAATCGGTACAAGAGTTCTTCACTAGATTGATTGAATTGGTAAATCAGATGAAGGCAAATGGTGAGGAGAACACTGATAAGAAGATAAATGAAAAAGTGCTAATATGTTTGCCTGAAAAATTTGATTCCCAAGTCGCTATGATAGAAGAAATAAAAAATCTAGTGACTATGAGTATTCAGGAGTTGATGGATTCACTAAAAACATTTGAGCAAAGATTGATTCATCGTAATGAAAAAACTGTAGAAAGTGCATTTCAATCTAAGCTTGTACTTGGTTCAAAAAGTCAGGGAATGTCTAATAAAGAAAAACAAAATGATTTGGTTAGAAGTAGTGGACGGGGTAGAGGTAGAGGCAGAAGTTCAAGGGGAAGAGGTAGAGGCAGAGGAGAATTTAGATAAGAGAGAGGAAGAATAATTAAGAAGATTCGTTTAAAAAATGTTTCATTTGTGACAAACCAGGGCATCTAGTAAAAGATTGCTATCACAAAGGCAAACCACAATGTTTCAATTGCAAAAGGTTTGGTCATTTAAAGAAAGATTGTAGAGTAAATTTGAATCAGCAGGCAAAGATAATGGAAGAGGGTAATACAGAAGATAATATGTTTTTTGCTTGTCAAAGTGCAATTGAAAAAAAGGATGACCATTGATATGTTGACAGTGTCTGTAGTAATCAAGTCATTTGAAAGAAGTATTTTTTGTGATTTGGATACAAACTTCCATTCAAAAGTGAAAATTGGCAATGGAGAATGTATAAATGCAGAAGGGCTTGGTACAGTTGCTATTCAGACCAAACATGGAGTTAAGAAGATTCAAGAAGTTCTCTATGTGCCTGATGTTGATGCTAATTTGCTGAGTCTTGGCCATTTGCTTGAGCATGGTTATTCTCTTCATTTTGAGAATAACTATTGCATAATTTATGACAAAAGTTCTTCTCAAAATGTTCTAGCCAAAGTAAAAATGCAGAAGTGATGTTTTTCTCTCAATTTTAAATATCCAACAGAGAAGTCTATGAAGGCTAATTTGGAAGATGATAGCTGGTTGTGACATTACAGATTTGGTCATTTGAATTTTCAAAACCTGAAGATGGTGCATCATAAAGGCATGGTACATGGTCTCCCAAATATTCATGATAAAATTGGAGTTTGTGAAGGGTGTGCTTTTGGCAAGCAACATAGGCAATCATTTCCTAAAGGAATGGCTTGGAGAGCAAAAGAAAAGCTTGGACTTGTGCATACAGATATGTGTGGACCGATGAAGACACCTTCGCAAAATGAAAATCAATATTTTATTTTGTTTATTGATGACTACAACAAGATGACTTGGGTTTATTTTATGAGAAATAAATCTGAGGTGTTCAGTATTTTCAAAAAATTTAAAAATATTGTTGAGAACCAAAGTGGTAAGAAGATCAAGGTGTTAAGAAGTGACAGAGGAAAGGAGTATGCTTTAAGAGAGTTTCAGCAATTTTGTGAAGATGAAGGCGTTGAAAGGCAGTTGACAATAGCTTATTCACCACAGCAAAACGGGGTATCTGAGAGGAAGAATCAATCAGTAATAGAGATGGCTAAATTCATGTTATTTCAAAAAAATTAGCCTAAGAAGTTTTGGGCTGAAGCGATTAATATAGCTGTGTATTTAATCAATCAGTGCTGTACAAGTGCGTTGAAAGAGAGGACACCATTTGAAGTTTGGAGTGGCAGAAAACCTTCGGTTAGTCATCTCAAGGTATTTGGTAGTATATGTTTTGCTTAAATTCCTAAAGAAAAAAGGACAAAACTTGATGACGCTAGTGAAAGAAATATTTTTTTGGGTATAGTTTGGTTTCTAAAGACTACAGATTGTGTAGTCTTAAAAGGAATTCTGTGATCATAAGTAGAGATATGGTATTTGATAAAGATAAGAAGTGGAAGTGGGAAGAAGAATCGCAGGAGATCGGGAATGAGCCAAAGATGATTTTGCTGCAAAAGCCAACGAAGAATGAAGATGAAGAGGATACAATTGGTCTAGAAATAGGTACGAGTTCTCCTGGTTCAAACTCTTCAAGACCTAGCTCAACTCCAATCAAGATGAGGAGATTGAGTGATATTTATGCAAGATGCAATTTGTGCATTATTGAACTATAAACTTTTGAAGAAGCCGTGAGAAAGAAAAACTGGAGGAGAGCAATGGAAGAGGAGATTGAAGCCATTGAAAAGAACAAAACTTGGGAGCTGGTAGATAGACCGAAAGATAGAAAAGTAATTGGTGTGAAGTGAGTTTATAAAGTGAAGCATAATGCAGATGGCTCTATTCAGAAAAATAAATCAAGATTGGTTGCCAAGGGATATGCACAACAAATGGGAGTGGATTTTTGTGAAGTCTTTGCTCCAGTTGCAAGGCTTGATACCATCAGGATGTTAATAGCATTGGCTGCTAAAAAAGGTTGGACACTTTATGAATTAGATGTGAAATCTGCATTTCTGAATGGTGAGTTAAAAGAGGAGGTTTATGTAGAGCAAACAGCTGGTTTTATAGCTGAAAAAGCAGAGGGCAAGGTGCTTAAGTTGAAGAAAGCATTATATGGCTTAAAACAAGCTCCACGGATATGGTATAGTCAAATTGATAACTACTTCATCGATAATGAATTCAAGAAGAGTATGGGTGAGCCAACTTTGTATTTAAAGAAGCAAGGTATGAACATTCTTATTATTGCTTTGTATGTTGATGATTTGGTGTTTACTGGCAATAATCAAAGAATGGTTGAAGAATTTAAAGAAGACTTGATGAAGAGATATGAAATGAGTGATTTGGGATTATTGCATCATTTTCTTGGATGGAGATTTATCAATGTAAAAATGAGGTGTTTATATGTCAAGAAAATTATGCAAAAAAAAAAATTTGGACAAAATTTGGGATGCAAGGTTGCAAACCTATTGATACTCCAATGATGTTGAATGAAAAATTGAAGAAAGATGATGGTGCAAGAACTGTTGATGAAAGGATGTATAGGAACTTGATTGGTAACTTGTTGTATCTTACAACAACCAGGCTATATATTATGTTTGCAGTAAGTTTGTTGTCATGTTTTATGTATTGTCCCAGTCATTTTCACTATGGAGTAGGCAAAAGGGTGTTAAGGTATGTACAAGGAACCAAGGGCTATTGAATTAAATATTGCAGGGGCGAAAAATTGGAGTTGTAGGGGTTTTGTAACAGTGATCGCTGTGTGGATGATATGAAGAGCACATCGGGGTATATTTTTATGATTGGTTCAGGAGCTATTTCATGGTTCTCAAAGAAGCAACAATCTGTGGCTCAGTCATCTGCAGAGGTTGAATATGTTTCAGTTGCAATGGCAACTTCTCAAGCAATTTGGTTGAGAAGAATATTGAAGGATATGGAAGACAAATAGGATGCTGTAACTAATATTTATTGTGACAACAAATCAGCCATTGCATTAGCCAAAAATCCAGTGCAACATAGTCGGGCAAAGCACATTGCCATCAAGTACCATTTTATTAGAAATGCAATAGAGGGAAATGAAGTCAACTTGAAGTATTGTACTTCTGAAGAGCAAGTGGCAGACATTTTCACATAGACATTACCAAAGGATAAGTTTCAACTGCTGAGGAGAAGGCTTGGTCTGGCGAAGTCATACAAAGAGATAGTTTGAGAGAAGAAAGCACATTAAGGGGTAGTCATAGAATTAATGGACTTTTTTATTTTGTAGAAAATAAAGGAGACCAAGAGTCTCAAGGTAGAATAGTCCAAGAGTCATAAAATAGGGAAGTAAGAGTTATACGATGAAAGAGTCTTTTGGTGTGGAGTTGAAAAGTCATGAACTTAAAAAAATAGTGTGTTTTATGTAAAAAAAATGTTAAATGTGGTATGAGAAATGAATTACTCTCTCTGAAAAATTACAAAAAAATTCTGCTCTTGTATATATTTTTGCAACATCAACTTTCCCTACCAACTCAAATTTCCGCCACATGATCTCATAAAATTTTTTACCAGGGACCCTATATAGTCTGCTTTTATTACATGTTGAATATGGAAAAAAAAAAAATATATATATATATCACTTTATTAAAATATACGAAATCCAATATAGTGTGCAGTATGTATCATTCATCGTCATTCTGAACATAATGAATAGTATTTTTACAAATATTTAATGGACACAAATAAGAAGCTAAATTTTGTCTATTTAAATTTGAAGTATGGGAAGGATTATCAATGCTAAGTTGTGAAAGGAAGTCATATCACCAAAACACAACTATGTACCAAAAAAAAAGAAGAAAACGTTGAACAACAAGATCTGGTTCAAGGAGGAACCTTTAGCACAATGGCATTTGCAAGAGGTATAAACTCAAATGTCACCACTACTACCAACAAAGTCCAAGTTCCTGGTCCCTTGAAAGTCACAAGCCAAATGAGGAAGATCAAACACAGTGCTCTTGATGTGAGGGAAGGCATTGGCGATATCCCTCGCAATAGTTCCTGTACCTCCTCCAACATCAACCAATAGTTTCTCACCGTAATCATAGAGACCTGCCGGTAGTCAGTCTCCATGGCTTCATAGAAATTACTTGCAAGACTTGGTACATTGGTCATGTAGTCCCATAGTAGCTTCCCATGTCTTGATTGAAATGCAGTCTAGTCATCATTGGAAAACCAAGTGCTTAATGCATGACATGGACCTGTTATGGCTGGATCAAGGACTAAAAGTGTAAAAGGAAATTCTTTTGTTGAGTTGTTCTGTAGGAGGAGCGTAGAAGCATTTGTGAGCACATTAGATGTTTCTTCTTTGATCATTTCTTGAGCAAAGAAGCCTGAGTTGATCAAAACTCACCTAAGATGAGGAATGCAAGGATCTTTTGTTGGATGGATGTTGAGTGCTTTAGCAAGTTCACTTAGGGTCATGGGTCTGCCGTGGTTGTGAATTATGTCTGGTTTTCCTAATTGAAAGTATATTTAAGTACCATTGAGTTTATGAAGCTAAACATTTTGTTCCACATATGAGCTTGCCCCTAAAGAAGTTCTTCATGATCAGTTACAACCCCATTAGCCTAGTCCATCTCTCTCTTAGGATATTCCTTTTCCCTATAACTCGAGAATGCTACTATCTACAGAAGCGACAATACTCTGGTCGGGGATTAATATAAGAGAGAAGTGTTATTTACTATGGTTAGTTGTTAAGTTAATTGGGTGTATGAGTGTTTGGTAGCTAACCCTGAGGGTCATTTGGCTTTTTAATAGGGAATCCTTCCAGTATGAAATCATTAGGTACGTCCAATAACAAAAGTACAAAATTAGGTATTAAGTTACAATGAGTTTGGTCGGAAAAGTCTGTGCAAAATATTACTTTGAATCTCGACAAGAGTAACTGAGGTGTTTATAAGTAGTCTCTAGTTGTGTCGCTCCAAAACAATTGGTTGCGAGGAATAATTTAACTTCGTTCCAATTTGCTGTAATTAAATCTCTCTCTCTCTCTCTCTCACAATCGGCTTACCAACTTGGCACCATGCAACAAAGGTATGGAATCATCAAAGTACACCCTTTGGGCGATAGCTGGTTACAAACCCCAAATATTAACTTCCAATAATTGCCAACTTGGCATAAAATAAGTATTTAAACTGTTAGTTGATAGTGCCTACGTTGAGCATTTACTAACATGGTAAAAAATTTTTGAAGTTTAAAATTTAAACAAAAGGATAATAGGTGGTTGGATCCCATTATCCTACTATCCCTTAACCTTCTCCTAATAACCCTATGTGAATGGGATTCATCATTGATTAAGAGAATTACAGCAAGAACATACTTGAGAGAAAAAACACACTTTTATTGAGAGAGAAAATCTCTAGAGAGAGATTAATAGAGGGCTTGACAAAATTTTGAGTAGGGAATTTTTGTGTCATTTTCATCATCGGATTTGAGGGTTGCGGTATCGTGATATTGTGGTGATAGTTCGTTTAATATGATTATCATCCCGACTGTGAGATCGATAGAGAAAGACATTGTACTTTCCCAATTTCCTATGTTTTATTAATTGAGATATACCTTAAACTTTATTATTTTTATTATTACGAAAAATTTCACCATACTTCCGCTTTAATGTGTATTAAATATAACATTGCTATCAGAGTCAGGTTGGATTTATTAAATAAATTTTTAGAATTTTTTGGATATAAAAATATAGGGTTAAAAAATTTGGAGTTCGGATCATGGATGAGTTTCATGAATCCGATTATACCATAATGTTACCTATGTTACGTAGATCACAAATATATTTTTTTGGAAATTTTTGGAGCATGTTTTGGATATAAAATATAAAACTAAAGTTTTCAACTTTAATGGTATCCGAAACTTAAAACTATAGATCTGTCGAGATCGAGGGCATATTGATTTATAAAAATGGTATATGCGTGTTCCTTGTGTGCTGATCTATGATTTGATGTATATTTTAAGCATTGCCGTTGCCGAAAACTGGGTTTTCCGAGCCGTCCCTAGTGTGTGTGTGTGCACGCGTGAGCAGTGCGCCGCGCGTGGGCGCATGTGGGCCGAGCCGTTCCAGGCGCATGGTGGCGCGTGTGAGGCGGCAAGTCTAGTACATGCGCCAGATGGCTACCAGCGCATGGAGGCTCGTGGCAGAGCGTGCAAACACGCCGCTGGCGCGTGGCATTGCATCATGTCGTCCAGAATTGGATTTTTTCAATTTTCTGAGAGTTCTATGTCTATATTTGTAACAATTTATGGGATTTTGAGCACCGAATCCAAATCCGAATAATAAAATGCGATCCTTAATTGTGGTGTATGGTATCTGTTGACCCATACGCTCGCTTTGGGGTCAATACTCGAATCATTTAGAATTTGTTGATTCATAGGGTGTGCGAAATTGTGATAATAAGTATTATTAGTCACTAATATCTCTTTTTTCTGTGTAACAAAGATAATGGCTACAACAAAAAATATCGTACTTGATCTCGTGAATGGAGACAAGGACCTCGGGGAGGGTACTATGCCTCAGACGTGACAAGATCAAGAGGCGTATTGTGCATGGAAGAAAAAGGATGGCCAGGTTAGGGCAATTCTTTTGAGCAGCATGCATAACGACATGATTCTAGTGTATGAATAGTATCCTATTGTGATGTTAGTTTGGGTTACTTTGAGAGAGCGCTTTGACTCCTGGTCAGCTCTTAACCTGAGGATGCTGACCTATAGTTCATCACATATAAGAAGAAGCCATATCATACTATGAAATAACATCTTATGCATATGTCAAGCATGATCGCTTCTCTGAAGAACATGGGGGAGCCGATGTCTGATGAGTTTCAGGTGATAGGGGTGATCCGGTCTTTACCTGACTCCAGGGATATGATTAAGACCTATCTCACACACACTAAGAGTATTCGTACTTTCATGGATGTGAGTAGACATTGTGAGCTCGAGGAGGAGTACCAGGAGGTGGCTAGGTTTGTTTTCGATCATGCCTATGTGGCAGAGTCGAGTAAGGGATCCCGGGGCTTCAAACGCAAGTGATGCAAACATGACAGAAAGACCAAAAGCCAGAGTAAGAAGAAGCCATCAACAAAGACTGACAGCAAAGGACAAAAGCACAGAAAAAATGAGCTCGATAAAAGCAAGGTCAAGTGCTATGTATGTGGCAAGTTTGGGCATTTCACTCACGAGTGTGGTAAGTGAAAGGTAAGTCCTTCTTCCTTACATGGGAGTTATGTTTTATCCATTGTGATGTTCACTGACTCCTCTCCTTTGTGGATTGCAGAATTAAGAGCCACCGACTATGTAGCTCGTGATAGGAGCACATACGTGAAGTTCTGTTGATTGAGTCCCCATGCAAGGAGACTATATATGGGGAACGGAGCATTTGTGGCCTTAAGGGGGATTGGTACATGCAGACTAATACTATGAAGTAATCAAGTCCTATATTTATATGATGTATTGTATGCTCCCGAGATTCAGTGGAATCTCATATCTATTCTTTGTCTAGAATCACGTATCTATTCTTTGTCTAGATCGCTTAGGAAATTCTGTTCTTTTTAGAAACTCAAGTATTTCCATTTTGTACGATGATTCTTTATTATGTACTGGTTTAGTCCATGATGGACTATATGCATTGAATATAGTTTCCTATAATAAAATTTCTGATTTATCATCTATTGCCTATACATCTGATAGCGTAGTTGATCATATTTCTGTTTGGTATAGTAGACTTGGTCACATAGGGCAAGAGAGAATGAATCCGTTGGCAGCACGTAGTTTATTGGGCCCGTTAACTTAGGTCGAGTTGCCTTATGTGAGTTTTGCCTACCTGGAAAAGCTACGAGGAAACCATTTGGAAAGTCAATGAGAGGTGGGACTCCATTGCAACTAATTCACTCCAATATTTGTGGGCCTATAAATATGAGAGCCCAAAATGGAGCCATATATTTCATTACGTTTTTAGATAATTACATGCGTTTTGGTTACATCTATCTGATCTCGTATAAGTTTGAGGTATTAGATTGCTTCAGGAGGTTTATCAGCAAGGTAGAAAATCAGTTAGACTTGAGAGTTAAGACTCTTAGAACTGATCGAGGGCACGAATATCTGTCTGAATAGTTTAAATAGCTCTGTTTCGAGAAGGGTATTACGAGACAGCCGACTGTTCTTGCTACTGCCTAATAGAATGAAGTAATTAAGAGAAGGAACAGGACTCTATTAGAGATGGTGAGATCTATGATGGCGTAGGCCAATTTAGCAATCTCCCATTGGGGAGATGCATTATTGATTGCTGTCTACGTTCTCAACCGTGTTCTAACCAAATTCATAGTCAGTACCCCATACAAGTTTTGGACAGGGAGGCAGCTTGACTTTAGTCACTTGAGGCTATGGGGTTGTGCCGCATACGTTCATTATTCCTCACATCCACACAGCAAGGTAGGCCCGCGAGGAAAGAAGTATATCTTCATAAGATACTTAAAACATTCCAAGGGACATGTGTTCCTAGGTGAACATACGGACCGCATGGTCTCTGAGATCGAATCTTATGATACTACGTTGCTAAAAAATGATTTCTCTAAGAGAAGTAAAATCGATCAGAATTTCACCTTTTATGAGATGGGTGAGCCGAATGACTCAGTTAAGTCCAATGAAGGGACTCAAGATCCTGTTATGGATCCTGGTTCTAGTGGGAGTGGCCCATGTAGAGGTGAGGAGACTCTCCCTCCTCATAGGAATAGTCGAAAAAATATACCCAACATCATTTTCCGATTGAGGATGAGATCCTCATTATGACTCCCGAGGATGATGAGGAGCCTCGGACTTTTCAGGAGACTCTCAAGAGTCCTATAAAGGACCAATGGTTAAAGGCTTTGTAGGAGGAGTTAGAATCTATGACAGTCAATGGGGTTTGGGACTTAGTTGACCTACCTGAAGATAGAAAAGCCATTGGAAACAAGTGTATTCTAAAAATCAAAAGAAAGGCCAACAAATCGATAGAGAGATACAAGACCTGTCTAGTAGCTAAAGGTTATACACAGACAAAGGGTATTGACTACGAGGAAACTTTCTCCTCTGTAGTCAAATTTATATCGATCTTTCTACTCTTAGCGATCGTCGCAAGCATAGATCTAAAGTTATATCAGATGGATGTAAAGACCATTTCCTTTACGGAAATTTGGATGAGGAGATGTACATGGAGCAGCCCTCCGGGTTCGTTCTTGTAGGTCATGAGGATAAGGTCTGTCGAATTCGGAAGTCGAGATATGGCCTAAAGCAGTCATTCAGGCGGTGGTACCTGAAATTTCACGAGTAGGTGATATCTTATGGTTTACAATGATTGAGGAGGATCATTGTGTCTATCTGATATGATTTGATAACTCTTTTGTGATCCTAATTTTTGTGTCATAACATTGAGTATCTGATGACAATCAATGCATGGTTGTTATCGAGTTTCGACACGAGAGATATGTGTGAAGTTGAGTTTATCCTTGGAGTTAAGATCCAAAGGGATTGCTCAAGGTGAAAGTTAGCTCTTTCACAAAAGACTTACATTAGGAAGATTCTCGAGCACTTTGGAATAAATGATTGTAATCCCATAGATACTCCGATCGCCAAGTGTGATGGCCTGAGTATTGAGATATGCCTGAAAACTAAGGAAGAAGTAAGGGAGATGAGTAAATTCCCTTATTCCAGCACAGTCGGAAGTTTGATATACACACGATATTGAGTACACGACCAGACATATGTTATGTAGTCGGTTTGTTGAATAGATATCAATTAAATCATGGAAGGGTCACTGCAGAGCAGTGAAAAAGATTTTGAGATATCTCAAGAAAACTGCAAACTTCTCCTTATATTATAGAGGAGGAGATTTGTGCCTTATGGGATATTTAGATGCCGATTAAGGCGGTGATCTGGATAAGCGCAAATAGACGTCAGATTTTGCATTTTTGCTTAATGGTGGTACCATTTCTTGGAACAGTAAGAAGCAAATCTATGTGGCTCTATCTACGATGGAGGCTGAGTCCGTGGCTTGCTCAGCTGTAGTTCAAGAGAGTGTTTGGCTCTGGAGGCTATTAGATGACTTAAAGATTGTGGTTAATAGTGGGAGGTCAATAATAATCTATTGTGATAATCAGGCCGTTATCGTCTACACTCGAGACCCTAAGTATCATAGTATAACCAAGCACATCGACACCAAATATAACTTTGTAAGAGATATCATCGAGAATGGTGAAGTGACCATCAAGTACATTTCAACACACAGTATAGTGGCTAACTCATTCACCAAACCCATTGCTAAAGACTCATTTGTAGCATATAAAGAGTAATTGGGTTTGAGCATGTTTTGATATTTCTCATTATGTACAGAATTAACGATGTGATGCTTATTACTTTTATATATATATATATGATTTTGTGTATTTTTTAGTCATACTTGAGTTATTATTTTATTTATTAAATAATACACTTGTTTTAAATCATATATGCTTTGATATGATAAAAGATATGTTAGGCAGACAAGATCGACTCTCTCACATGAGTAACCACCTCCGCCTTTGAGTATGCAGAGATAAGACAGCTTCTAGTCGTAAAAGGCTTTGAGAGTGGTCCTACTAGAACACAAGTCGCCTTGATATGTGTTGAGGATGAGGTCATCCGGGATATGACTGACATGGAGGTACCCACATCCATGTTGCCTGTAAGTAACTAGATTTGAAATCTCGGATATCACCTGCGATTAGTGTTATTGTCTCTGAAACATTTTCTTTGAGATCTTTGGGTAGAGTTTTATGTGTAGACTAAGTCCCGTATCTGCATAGTATTAGAGAAATCAGACATATGCTCTTTTGAGAAATGAGAGATTAACATTGTGACACGTGTTTCATATCACGTGTGATAAGATGACTAGAGATAGTATGAGTTATTGTATAAGACGATGATCTGATCATGATCCACATTCCCACTATTTGAGACTCGAAATCCATTAGGTAGGATCTCAAGTACCCTTATTACTTTCGGTTATTCCTAGAAGTCTTAGTTTAATGTTTGCTACTTTAGTCTGTTTACCTATGGCTCAGAAGATAAATTAAGGTCTAAGGGGTAGGTCTAGAAAAATAGCTAAATTGAGACTGATAGATTCGAGTTTGGGAAAAGGAAAACCAATAGGCATTACATTATTGTATTGTATTTACTGACCGGTCTGTTACGTTTATTCATGTTGGGATACGAGCGTAATAGTGAATACATAGTCGAGCATTGATTGAGGATCACTTTTGATGAGCAAAGTGGCTCGATAGATGTAATTGTATTAAGTCTGGGATACAACAAGTTCTTTATATACTAGTGATGACTCCTCGATCATCCTAACATGTGTATCGAAAAGTCTTTACTTGCGGTGTACTCGCAAGTCACATGACATCCAATCCTGTATGAAAGTCCAATAGGGTGTGTAGTAGATCGTCGTATGAGTTGTGATTTCATAACTGATGTAAAATGCTCTCATATATAAGTGGAAGATGTTGGTTGATAGTGTCCACGTGGGGCATTTACCAACATGGTAAAAATTTTTTGAAGTTTAAAATTTAAACAAAAGGATAATGGGTGGTTAGACCCCATTATCCCACTCTCCCTTAACCTTCTCTTAATAACCCTACGTGAATGGGATTCATCATTGATTAGGAGAATTACAACAAGAACATACTTGAGAAAAAAAGCACACTTTTATTGAGAGAGAAAAATCTCTATAGAGAGATATTAATAGAGGGCTTGTCAAAATTCTGAGTAGCGAATTTCTGTGTCATTTTCATCACCGGATTTTAGGGTTGCAGCATCATGACATTGTGGTGATAGTTCGTTTAACGTGATTATCATCCTGACTTTGAGATCGACAGAGAAAGATATCATGATTTCCCAATTTCTTACGTTTTATTCACCGAGATATACTCTAAACTTTATTCTTTTTATTATTCCAAAAAATTCCACCATGCTTCCGCTTGAATGTGTATTAAATCTAACATAAACCATGGCGAATGTGAAAGGCAATAACTTTTATCATTTGCTACATTCACATGATTCACATTATTATTACTAAGAACAAAAGTTCATGTTGTTGCCCTAAGGCGCTGCAATTTTATTAATAGCCCAATTGTATTAAGTGTGTTCCTATTCAGCCACGATGTTAGCTTGTTAGTTGGGACTCAATGATGAATCTTTTGATCTCATTAGTTGGAAAAGTTTCCTAGAAAACAAAAGGAAAGCCATTTGTATAGCTTGAACGAGGAGGAGATCAATCTGATAAAAGAAAGTTTCTTTCTCTCTCTCTCTCTCTCTCTCACTTTTGACGTGCCGGTTTTCTTGATAAAAAACTAAACCCACAATTCCCTTGTGTTGGATTTAATTCACACATGATGCACATGTGGAAGCGTAGAAAAAGATCAGAATTTTTGAAATAAATACCTCAACATTTAGGGTTGCCAAAAATCTAACTAAGTTGCGAAATCTCTTAAACAGATTGCACGGTTGGAATGGTGATCACGTGATCGAATCACCATCATAGTACCATGACGCCTTGATCCTCAAGTCCAGTGATCTCCATTGGCTAGAGAAATTTTTCTACGCAAAAATTTCTCAGTCCTTAATTTTTCTGTCTCTCTAGAGAAGTGTGCAAACCCTAACCAAGTTCTCTCTCTATTTCCCATACTCACACTTGGGAGAGCAAGATTCCTTCTCACTTAAGTTACACTTAGGTTGGTTAGTCTATGCTAACAGGAGTTACCTCATTATCCCAAAATCACCAAAATGCCCATCGTAGGCATTTTCCAACATTTCCTACTTGCACATGAGGACATTTTACATCCATCATAAAATCGCAACTCATGCGATATATCATATCACCCAACTGGACTTTCATACAGGATTGGGCGTCGTGCGACCAACGAGTACACCTGTAAGCTAAGAATTCTCGATACACTTGTTAGGATGATCGAGGAGTCACTGTTAGTATAAAAAAGAACTCACTGTACCACAGATTCAATACAATTGCATCCATCGAGTCACTTTCCTCATCGAAAGTGATTCCTAATCATTTACTCGAATTATATATTCATTATTATTTGAATCCAACATAGATTAACATAACAGGTCGACCTGTGAATAAAACACCATGATTTAATGCCAATTGGTCTTCCTTTTTTCCAAACTCAAATCCATCGATCTCAATTCAGTTGCTTTCCTAGACCTGCCCCATAGACGTCAATTTATTTTCTGGGCCATAGATAAACAGACAAAAGTAGCAACATTGAATCAAAACTTCTAGAAACAGTCGAAAGTAATAAGGGTACAAGAGATCCTACCTAATGGATCTCAGGTCTCACATAGTGGGAATGGGGTAAATGATCAAACTATCGTCTCAAATAATAGCCCCCACTGTCCTATGGTCGTCTTATTACATGTGGTATGAAACACATATCATAGTGTTATTCCTCCATCTCTCAAAGGACATATGTCAGATTTTTCTAACACTGTGCAGGTATAAGATTCAGTGCATACATAAGAATTTATCCAGAGATCTCAGAGAGAGCATCTCGAAGACAATATCACAAGTCGCAGGTGACATCTAAGATCTCAAATCTGGCTACTTACAAACAACATGAATGTGGGTATAATCATATCAGTCATATCACAGATGACCTCATCCTGAACACATATCAGGACGACTTATGTTTTAGTAGGGCCACTCTCAAAGCTTCTTACAACTGGAAAACGTCTCATCCCCGCTCACTTAGAGTTGGTGGTGGTCACTCGTGTGAGAAAGTCGACTATCCCTGCCTGACACATCTTTTTATCACAATATATCACAGAATATATGTCAATAAATGAGTGTAAGAAAAATAAACTTGTGACCTAATAATGCAGGTATATCATATATTTCAATAAACATAAAAAATAGTATATAATGAAAAATGTCAAAATACACTAACCCAATGATTTCTTGTCTCACAAAGGAATCTCTGACAATAGGTTTTCTGAAGGGATTAGCCACCATGCTGTATGTAAAGTGTATTTAGTTATCACAATACCCTTCTCGGTAGTGTCTCTCACAGAGCGGTCTCTGGTATCAATGTGTTTGGCTTCATTATGATACTTAGGGTCTCGGTTGTTGGCAATGGGGTTCTGATTATCACAATAATCATCACTGACCTTCCACTGTCTGCCATAACCCTTAAGTCATTCAGAAATTTCTGGAACCAAATACTCTCATAAACTGCCATTGAGCATATCACAAACTTAGTATCTATCGGAGATAGAGCTATACAGGTTTACTTTTTACTACTCTAAGAAGATAAAACCTGATATCAGTTTGTATTTATCCAAATCGCTACCCTCAGTTAGTATCTGAATACCCAACGAAACGCAAATCACCTCCTCCATAACATAAGGAGAGGTCTGCAGTTCTCTTCACATATCTCAGAATCCTTTTCACTGCTTTACAGTGATCCTTTCCAGGATTCTATTGATAGCTACTCATCAAAATGACTGCAACACAATTATTTGGTCGTGTACGCCTCATCGCATACATTAGACTATACATTGCACTGGCATAGGGATTCTACTCATCTCCCTTATTTCTTCTTGAATTTTAGGACATATGTCAAGACTCAGGTTTTCACCTTTAGTGATAGAGTATCTATTGGGTTACATCTCGAAATGTTCAAGAATCTACCTGATGTAGAACTCTTGTTAAAGAGTCAACACTATTCTCAAGCGATGCCTCTGGATCCTGATTTCGTGAATGAACAAAACCTTACCCAAGAACAATAACCATGTTTCAATGGTCATTACATACTCTCTATTGTTCTCGGCTAACAGAATGTCACCCATATATAAGAATATGATCATTAAAGAGTTATCAGAATATATCAGATAGACACAATGATCCTACTCGATCATTATAACATCATGATCAAAGATTTGAAACTATTTATCCAATTCCCCAAAGATGGATTTTAGCCTTTATTTTGGAGAAGGGTTTAAAGATCTAGAGTTGTAACAAAAATAAGAGAATCAAGAGATTTGGTGTAGCTCAAACCGGAAGACCTCTTTGGAGACGAAACTAAGATATTATGATCTTCCTAATCCAAGTTTTAATTTGTTTAACTACTTGTCTACTTGGACTTGGAAGATTTAAAGTTTCATTTAGTGAGAGAAAAATAGGTTTTGAATATTAGGATTTTTGGATTGACTTGGATTGATTGATATTAATGATTTTGGTTACTTGATGATATCTCATAGAGGTTGGACAAAACTGATTAAGGCAAGGTTCTCGTTATAGAGAAATTTGGGAGTGATTACCTTCCCTGATACTGTGACTGGATGGATTATTGTATTTGTAAATGAGATTATAGGTTTTGAATATTAGGATTTTTGGATTGACTTGGATTGATTGATATTAAGGATTTTGGTTACTTGATAATGTCCCTTAGAAGTTGGACAAAATTGATTAAGGCAAGGTCCTGGTTGTGGAGAAATTTAGGAGTGATTACCTTCCCTGATACAGTGACTGGATGGATTATTGTATTTGTAAATGAGAAAACATTTTTCTTGGTTTTCTAAAATGTTTTTCTTTAACTTGGATTTATATAATGATTTTTAAATTTGGAGTATCCCTAAAAATATTATGATTTGAATAATGAAATCTATGTACTTACAAATATATCTTATGCTATGTTAAACTTTCTTTTGGATATTGTTGTTAAATCATGAATTGAGGGTTTTATTGATTTTTTATGGCACATGATATGCTGTTTTGTGAAATGGTGCATGCTTGGGGTGTGAGCACTCATGGATATATCACAACTAGTCTAAACTTCCATGGATCGATTCGACGGGGCAGTGTGGAGAGCTTGTTAGACTTGAGGGAATAGGCACAATATAGAGATACCCCCAAGTCTCTGTCGGGCTACTTACTTGCACTGCTTAGGAGGTCCTGAGCTATGCCAAGGTTGAAAGTGATGTTTATGATTGGTATAATTGAAACTCCTTAGCGGTTCCACTATTAATCCAATCAAGCCATTGGTGGAGAGATTTTGAGGCAAACCCTCTAGTTTTAAAAATTGCATAGTGAATGCATATTATATTTCAAGGAAATTATAACATTTGTTGAGAAATGCTAATGTGATTACATATTGTTTTTGTTGAATTAGAGATATGGGTTTGGAAAATATTGTTTGACACTCCCACATTCACCACTGATTTACTTACACAACTATACCAATACACTCCACTCATTAAATATTTTTATACTCATTCTTTTATTATTATTCTTTTTCAAACGAAGCGTGGAGATAGAAACTACTCCACTGCTACCTAGATCCAGTCGAGGAGAGATAATTCCTGGACCATCTATTGTATTGGTCCTTCTTAGCTGTGACTTTTTAGGCATGTAGAAAAAATCGTGGGAGAGTATTAAAGTTGAAATTTTTCTCGAAATACATTTTATATATGTGTTTTTATAAAGTTAAAAATTATATTTTGGAAGTTGTATTTTGGAAGTTGTATTTTGAAATGTTAAAAATTCATTTGTTCCTTATATATTTTTGGGTTTAAATATTTTAGATCATGCAGCGGTTGTCGTGTACTCGGATCCTTAAGTCGGGGTGTGAAACCCTCTTGCTCACTCTTTTGGTCTCTCCCTCTCTCTTTCCCTCTCTCCCTCTCTCTCACTCTCTTACTCTCTCCGCTTCTTTTTCCCTCCCTCCCTCCCGCACTCTCTCTGGCATACTCTCTCACTCTCACTCTCTCCCTTTCCCTTTCCCTCCCTCTATCTCTTTCACTCTCTTAGTCTCTCCCTTTCTCTTTCCCTCCCTCCTTCTCTCACTCTCTCACTCTCTCCCTTTCTCTTTCCCTTCCTCTCTTTCTCACTCTTTCTGGCTCACTGTCTTACTTTCTCCCTTTCTCTTTCCTTCTCTGCCTCTCTCAATCTTTTTGGCAAACTCTCTCACTCTCTCCATTTCTATGTCCCTCCACCTACCTCCCTTTCTCACTCGCTCTGGCTCACTCTCCCAGTCTCTTTCTTTTAATTTTGTAGCAACATACAACTTAAGAGGTCAAAGAAATGAAAAGGAACATGTACTAGTGCGAGCTTAGCAAGACAGTGGCCACCATAGAAAGACATAACCACCTAACAAATTTAATAAGCAATAAATAAATATAAATTTCCAAAAAATACACTTGTAAGCTCCAAAAATCAAGCAACAAGCGGTTCTGCTTTTCTCTCCCTTTTTTCCTGTTGTTGGTCTCTCATAATGCCATAAAAAACATCAGCACTCAATTGATATAGATGAGCTTTTTGTTTCACACAATGCTAAAGTATGCAACATCAAACTAGTAGAAAAAACAAATAGAATATAGTTTTGCCTAGTTTCAACTCAGAACAAGAGAGAATGATACTTTAATCTCACTCTAGTGTTGTCTTAATTTCATCCTTTTTTCCCTAATTTTGCCCTAATCTTTGCTACCCTAAACTCTAATCATGTATGGGTATCCAAAAACCATAATACAACAATAAATTATCGTAAAAATTTGAAGTACTCACCTACGACAAAAGTGGTGCTCGCGGCAAGGAGAGAGAGCAGATTTACCTCTAGTAAAAGATGGTCTTCACTATAAAACTTCCCTCCGGGATACTTCTTTTGATCGGCAGGTAGAACGGCGACATCCAGTCAACTAACAAACTTCACCTTTAACAGTGACGATGACTGCTGAAAACAGGAGATGAGAAAGAGAAAAGAGAGGGAAGAACACAGAAGAGAGAACTAGGGTTCTTCAAAAGCCATTCCCAACATTTTCCCTGAAAACATGAGGAAACATGCCAATGTTTTAAGTAAAATTGTTGGCATTACTTTAACGACATTTCAAATAAACACTATCAAAGGTTCCCACCAGTTCAAATTTTCATGATATTTTCTTTTGCCAATGTTTTATCCTCTTAAACGTCTGGAATATTTACTATTTTGATGTTTTTAACAATAAATGTCAGGAAGTTAAAAATATTTGCGATGAAAACTTAAATGTCAGCAAAATACCATCAGGAAAAACCTTTTTTTTTTAATGTCTTGAGAAAGGTTGAATGTTCTATTGAGCTATCTCTTAATTTATTATTATCTTGTATGTTTTGGTTATAGCATGGTCTTATTTGAGGATTTTTGGACTTTTATTTTATGAATTTGTGCAGTCTCTTCTAATAGTTTTACAAAAATGTAGCTATGTATACAGAGAATTGTCGACATTTTCACAAAAAAAAAAAATCAGCAAATTGCTGATATTTGAACTACAAAACATTAGCAAAGGTTTAAGTATTTTCCAATATTTCAGCAAACAAACATCTACAAATTCTTTAGGTTTCGCCAACTATTATTCTCAAACATCGAAAAGGCCTCACAATTCCCAAACATTTGTCTTATCCAAAACATTGGCAAATTAAAAATTTGCTGATGTTCATAATTGTGAGCAAAGGTAAGACTTTCCCAACGTTTGTCAATAAATGTTGGGAAAATCCCCAATATTTTTTCCTTGACGTTTTTTCCGCGAAGGTTATAAAATATCATGAGCTGACAAAAAAAGTCAAAAAATATATTTTTTTTGTACTGTCAATTAGACGTATGCTTTAGTCAGCTCGAAAAGGCAAAGGACTTTCTCCCCCAAACACAAAGCAAGTCCCCAAACTACCTTTATGTTGGAAGAGAAGTCTATTTGCCGTCAATGTGCTCTTGCAAAATCATTGACATTAATGTCCTCAATAACTTTTTCAATAAGAGACAACACATCTAACTTGTATTTTTTATTGGACATCCCCAAAGGGCCAAATATTTGTGCCACCTAAAGAGTCGTCAATTGGAAGAGTACCAGAGTTCTGGATGTGGAGGAAACTTTCTAGTATTAGAAGTCTAGTGTAAAATAGTTTGTTAGGGGGATGTAAACACATGGCTTTACCATTTATCTGCTTTTACTTGCCATAATTGGAATCGGATTGCTTAGTTGAAAATCAATTCAGAGTGGTGTACCAAACATAATACTCTCAAGGACTATGCAACTTCATATTTCTCCGAATTATCTATGGGTGTTCCTCTTGGTCGTCGAGCTAGTAGGCCTAGTATATGGTAGTAGGTTATCAAGTCAAAGGATCAAATATAGTTATGTTACCCTGTTGAGTTGTTTGAGATCAGGTCAATGGTTTTCTCCATGAAACGACTCAAAGCATCGGGCCCTGATGGTATCCGGCCTTTGTTTTACCGGAGATGTTAGGATATTACTCATCCAGCTCTATATTTGTTTGTTAGTGAGGTCTTTCAAGATGGAGGTTTTCTTCCACAATTTTTAGACTCTCATTGTTTTAGTTCAGAAGCTTAGGCCTATTCTGCAAAAGGTGGGCTTTCCTTCTTGTTGGAGTAGCATGGATAACATTATTATTGCACGGAAATTGTGTACTCGATTCACACATCAAGGGCATCTATTGGAAGATAATTATGGAAGTAGATTTTTAACGGTTTTGTGACAGTGTTAATTGAGAATTTATAAGGTAGACCTTGTTTAACTTTCAAGTGCGCAGACTTTGTTTGACTTTTAGGTGTCTGAGTCATTGATCTAATGGGTTATGTTTGCTATTACTTATTCTCATTCAGCATTACTTTGGAATGGTGAGCTTTTACCTTATTTTGAGTTGGGGAAAGGGTTGAGATGGAGGACCCTTTATCTCTATACCTATTTATTTTAGTTAAGGATCATCTATTGTATATGATTTAGGAGCGGGTCAGTGAGGGTCGATGGAATCCTATTCAAACCTTTCACCCAGAACCATCCATTTTGTATCTATTTTTCACAGATGACCTCTTTTTTTTTTGCAGATGCAAAGCCCAATGTCAGGGCTATGGTTTTGGATTGTCTCTAAGAGTTCTTAGAGGGTCGTGGGCTAGTTCTTAACCCCCATAAGTCACAGTTGTTCATCTCCCCTCGAGCTTCTCAATCAATAAAGAGGAGCTTGGCAAACTAGAGTCAATTTCACTTATGGATGATCTTGGGATGTATTTGGAAGTCCCCATTATGCATGGTCACTAGCTGGAAAACCAAGACCTTGAGTATAGTAGGGCTAAAAACCCTGATTCATGCAGTTACTTCCGTGATACCTGGATATAATATGAAGTCAGCTTGGCTCTCGCAATTGGTTTGTTCACAATTGGATCGTTTCAGTTGTTAGTTCCTTTGGGGAGATTTAAAGGGGTTCAATAGTATTCGTGTGATTAGAAAGGATAGAATTTGCCAATCTAAGAAGGTTGGTGGATTGGGAATTTGAAAAACAAGGAATGAAAAATAAAGCAATTCTTACGAGACTCAGGTAGCACATCCTCTCCTCAGATTCAGCCATATGATGTGAGGTTTTTTGCTATAAATATCTCCGCCAAGGAGATTTCTTGCACCACAGAAGTTCCTTTGGTTGTTCTTCTCTTTGGCGAAGCATTCTTTGGATCCGAGACTCACTCAGAAGTGGGTTGTGTTGGCATTTGTGTAATGAGAGGAATATCATATTCTTGGAGGATAATTGCATTAGCACAGGTCTATTATCTCAATGACTATCTGGTGGCCTATTGGATCTATCGGTTATGGGGTTCGTAGACCGATTTACAATGTTGGATATACAATAGGATGTTAGAAGCCTAATAGCCCTTATCCTTCCAACCATTGTAGATGAGGTGTGGTATTTTGATTCCCCAAGATCCAGAGACTCAAGACTCGATTTGTTGGATGGGTGATCTTTCAGGCGTCTTCTTGGTTTAGTTGGCTAATACCACATTTTGCTAGGTTGGTGATAAAGAATCTCCTTCAATTAGAACTTAGAGTTAGATTTGGAAGTTAAAATGCCCAAAAAGAGTCAAATACTTGGTGTGACAACTTAAGCACGGCAAGTTGATGATCAATAGTTACCAATGTCATAGGGGTTTCATAGACAATCCCTTGTGTCCTCTATATAGGGAGTCTCCAGAGACCCATAGTCACCTATTCAAGGATTTGATAGGAGTTCAATAGGTTTCTAACAGACCTTGTGTTTGTCTCTCTCACTCGGTTGGTGTAGGGAATTTAGGAGAATCAGTAGGTGGCTATCCCATAACTATCTCTCCCATGCCATCCACAGAGGTCTTCTGTGGTCAGCTTATTTTGTGTATACTCTTTGTACCATTTGGAAGGCTAGATGTCCACCTTCTCCCTAGACATTGTAGCCTCAACCATCTCTCGGTACACTTAGGAGGGATGTTTGGCTTTGGGGAGTCATCTTAAGTATGTCCCCCATTCAAGCAGTTGGATTTGTTAGATCCCCTCTCCTGGCTTTTCATAAATTGAATATGGATAACTGCTCAGATATCCCTTCATGTTTGGCAGGCGTTGACAACACGTGTTGAAATTGGTTTTTAGATATGTAGTTTTATGATTAACTTGGGTTGATAGATCCTTTTATCGTAGAATTATGTGGCGTCCATGAGGGACTTTCACTTTTGGCCTGTACCAAGCTCTTCCCTACTATTCTGGAGATTGATTCTGCCAAAATTGAGGAATCTCTATCATCTGCGGTAACTCCCTTGCATCCTTGATTTCACATCATCTAGGAATGCCAGAATCTCAATTATCAAATCCAAATTGGTCAAATTTGCTTTGTCAATCATGAGGGTAATAAATATGCAAATGTATTAGCTAAGTTAGGGTGGTCAACCCCTTTGGAGGTTTGTGAGTTACATTCTCCTTTGAGTGAGGTATATTGCCTATGAAAGAGTTAAAATAGGGGTAAGACTTTCTTTAGAAGTTAGTCCGTTTTCCCTTTCCTTTCTTACCAAAAATTAAAATAAATTGTATTTTTTAACTAAATCTCTAACCATTAGTTTCTTATCTCTCCTTTTTAACCCTTTATCATTCTAAGATATAATAGTGGCAAAGAGAGTTATTCTCCAACACCTAACCTAAAACTAAGAGCCCTATTACCTATTTAATTTTTTGCCTCTCTCAATAATACACATCATATGGCTAAGCACTTAACCCTTAGAAACCACAATAGCCATTTCAGAAACTACACCCAATTTCCTTGAAAAAACTGCTTCATTAGTATAGTTATCAAAGTGAGAGGAGATATGAGATGGAGTACCTCTATTAGACCTCTTTGTCTAATTGATCAAGTTCATATTGAATGTTCCCCATCAGATTTCCAATGCCTCTATAAGGTGTTGAGCTCCGCATCCCTTATCTTATTTCTTTGAGCTTTTCTTGACAGGACCACTCAACCACTTCTTTGATCTCCAAGCATTTCTTTGCTTTTTCCAACTCCAGCATTTTCAAGTTTAAGTTTTGTAGTTCTTTCAGGTTCCAAAGAAGAGGGGGCTACTAGGAGCAACAGCCCTAAATTGGATTTATAGTTTGGAGGTGCACCACAAGTTGTAAATTTAGAAACAAAGACTTGATATGGTTTTAATCTAATGAAACAAACCCATATATTCTCCATTGGCCTAGATAGGTCTATATTAATTGAGACCTTTGTGGATCATAGAAAATTCATAAGTTTCCTCAGTAATTTTGCTCTGTTTATTCTCTTTTGATAGAATGCTTAAATCTAATATTTCTACATCTCTAGAAATAGTCAAACACTCTATCTCGTTAATGCCACCTTCATCTAGCAAACCAATCTCATAAGACATAAGAGGATCACAAATATCATTCTCCAATATGCCCGACTCCACATTAATGTTGGCTAGATTTGTTAAAATGCATGGCAATTCTAATAGATGTTTCAAATCCAAAAATGAGACAAAATAAATGCAGAAGCGAAATACGGGTTTAGGGTTACCTCCAACCATACTCTTTTTCTTCACCATCGGCAACTGTAAAATCACCAAAATAATCCTTGAATGTGAAAAAACTCTTCTAAACTCTAAAATTCACTTAATAGATAGTATAGAGTTATGAATTTTAGATTTAGGGATTCTATACTCTAGAAAGGGGTTTTATAGTTGTGGACTATCACACAACATTCAAATTACTTAATTGTTATCGGAAATTAATGCTATACAGGTTAATGAAAAATTTAAATCAATCTAAAATGGAAAAACATAGAAATGTGGTCCAGGTTTGCATAGACCATAAAATTTTGACCACATACATTCCTAATTCAAAAAAGCTTCCATTCTGAGCTATATTTACTCCGCTTCAATTATGTTTTTCAAATTTAATTGGATTTCCTAATGAATTTTGGTATTGAATTCAAATTATTCTCAATTTTGAGTTCAACATTTTAACATTTCTCCCACTTAGCCTAATAAATAATTTGAAAACATTCCCAAGTTATAACCTTGTGAAAATAGAGCACTCGAGTCATGACAATCCATCTCTTAGTATTGAGTATTACCTTCCAAGTACCACAATATATTTTATTTTCTAATTTTATGGTGACATTTATTTTATGAACAACGCATATCTGGATCCAACTTTATGAATTTATATCAAAACCAATTATGCACATGACTTTATTGAGAAAAATTCAAATCAGAGTTTCATTCATATAAGGTTTTAAGCCCATATTTATAATATGATCTCTGAATTTACTTGGAGACATACTTTTAGTCAATGGATCAGTCAACATATAATCAGTGCTAATATATTAAATTATAATCTTTATAATGTGCTTATTTCGACTCAACTACTACTCTTATTATTTTTAGCCAAATATATAGTAGCTGAATTGTCACAGTATATATAATGGTTTAGGTACAGAAGCCAAAATTCTAAACCCAGATATGAAACTCCTTTGCTATACCATTTGTGATGTAATCTCAAAACACGTCATAAACTCAACTTCCATTGTGGAAGTCATAGTGAATGTCTATTTAGTACTCCTCTACAACATAGTTCTACTGGTCATCATAAAGATATAATCCGACGTTGATTTTCGAGACTCAATGTAGATGGCAAAATCGGAAACTAAGTACCCGACCACTTCCAAATAGTCAGTTCTTCTGTATGTAAACATCTAGTCCTTCCAAATAGTCGGTTCTTTTATTTGTAGACATGTAGTCCTTGATGGCTTGTAGATACCTCAACACCTACTTTATAGCCTTCTAGTATTCCAAACTTGGATTACTTTGATATTTTCTTAACATTCCCACTGCATGTGCTATATCAAATATTGTACAGATCTGTACATACATAAGACTTCTAATCATAAAAGTACATGGAATACTAGCCATTTGTTCTCTTTCCAGATCCAGCTTGGGGCATTGGTCTATACTAAATCTATCTTGACTGACAATTGGATTTACACTTGGTGAATAATTCTTCATTTTGTATTTCTTAAGAACTTTTTTTATATAAATTTCTTGAGATAGTCCCAAAACTTTAATGGATCTATCTTGATGTATTTTTATGTCAATGATATAAGATGAATCATCTAAATCTTTCATTTCAAAGTTTCTAGATAAAAATTATTTGACTTCATATAAAATTCTTTTATCATTGGTAGCAAACAATGTGTTATCCACATATAGGATCAGGAAATAAAACTTACTCCTACTAACCTTAAGATATATGCATTGATTTACAATATTTTCTTTAAAATCGAATGAAGTAATGATATTGTGAAATTTCAAATACTACTGACAGGAGGTTTGTTTCAATCCATATATGGATTTCTTAATCTTGCATACCAAATGCTCATTACCACTAGAGGAGAATCCTTCAGGTTTTTGTATATAAACCTTTCCTCTAGTTTACCATTAAGAAATGTCGTTTTTACATCCATTTATTACAACTCTAAATCCAAATGTGCAACAAGTGTTAGAATATTATGAAGAAAATCTTTTTTAGAAATTGGAGAGAATGTCTCAAATAATCGACTCCTTCCCTTTGACCAAACCCTTTAGCAATGAGTTTGGCCTATATTTCTCTATGTTGCCTAATAAGTCAATCTTTGTCTTGAAGACCTACTTACAACCAATGGATTTAACCCCATTAGACAACTCTATAACATACCAGACTCCATTGTTCCTCATAAAGTCTATCTCATCTTTTATGGCATCTAACCATAAGATCGAATCCTTAGCTCTCATGGCTTGTGAAAATGTTTTCGAGTTATCTATGGCTCCAATATTATAGTCAAATTCCCGAAGGGATACTACCTAGTAATTAATGTATCTTTTAACTCATTTAAATTTTCTTAATGTTGGTTCAACATTCTTTGTGGGAGAGATTGCCCAACTTGATCTAGGTCAACATACTATGGAAATATTTCATTGTTATTTGTATCTTGATTAACGTCCATGGGTTTTTAAGGGATATTTTGTATGACAACCAACTTAATACTTGAGCTAGATGAGATATTTGATGGACCTTTTGCAGGAACTAAGTCCAAAAGATGATTACTCCACTGACCAAGTTATTTTCTATAAATTTAGCATTTCTAGATTTTACAAACCTATTGTGGTAAGATGGATAATAGAACCAGTATCCCTTGGACTTATCAGCATAACTAACAAAATATCCACTTATAGTCTTCAAGTCCAGTTTCTTTTCTTGTGTATTGTAAACTCTTATTTTTTTTCAGGGTATCCCCATATGAGTACATGTCACAAATTGGGTTTCCAACCCTTGAATAACTCAAATGGAGTTTTGGCAACAGTTTTGGTTGGAACTGTGTTTAATATGTACGTGGCCATTTTAAGGGTTTCGGTCTGCAAGAACTTAAGCATTTTGAAGATAGTTATCATACTTCAAACCATATCAAGCATGATTCTTTTCTTCTTTCAGTTACTCTACTCTGGTTAGGTGAATCAGGTATGGTGTATTAGATAACAATTTCATTGTCTAATAAGAACTTTGCAAATGGACAAGGTATTAGTCCATCTGAACTTAGAATCTATATTTGCATACCACATTATTTCTTTACCTCTGTTTTAAAAACTTTAAATGCACTTAATATTTCGTCCTTAGATCAAAACAGGTAAAAATACATATATCATATGTAGTTATCTATAAATGAAATGAATTAACTTTAACCGTATTAGTCTATATCTAAAATATAAATATCTGTATGTATGATTTTTAGAAAATCCAAACTCCTCTTGCATCATTATGAGACTTATTGGTCTCCTTACCCTTGATAGAATATATACAATTCTCAAAGTTGATAAAGTTTAAGGCATCAAGTACTCTATTTTTTATCAATTTTTCCAATCTCTTTATGAAAATACATCCCAATCTGTTGTGCTGTAATATAGAAAAGTTTTCCTCAATGACACCTTTTTTAGCTTCTATATGTGTTGTATTTAAACATGCATTGTATTGCATATAAATGATGTAAAATCCATATGCAAAAATAATATCATTTTATTATCAAGTTGGAAAAAATATTTATATTGTACAAGTTTTGAAACAAAAATTAATTTCCTAAAAAATTTAGATACAAAAAAAACTCCTTCCAACTTCAAGGCATGCCCACTTATCAATATAAACTCGCAATCTCTAATGGTTTTCACTCGTGAGCTCATCTTGTTTCCTAAATAGATGAGTTGTCCATGAGTCATCGGATTCGTTAGATTTTGCAAACCCTACAATATATTCGTAATGTGAATAGTAAACCAGAATCAATCCACCATGTGTTTTGAGAAGTTTCAGTCATACGAAATTCATAACATACAAATGAAATTTCTCTACCTTTTGTCTCAAACCACCAATGATAATTGATATAATTCTTCTTTATGTGTCTCTTTTTTTTTAGAAGAAATACTTGAGCTCCTTTTCAATGCCCAGATTTGGTTTTGTGCCCTTTTGTGTGGACAAGGATTTGCCTTTCCTCTCCCTTAGACTGCCATATGCGCACTTATAGATCCCTCCTTCATTTCCATAAACGGTCTTCCCTCCTTCTATACATGTATGGTTATTAACTCATTAATAGACAATTTCTCCATATATATGTTATATGAGATCTTAAAAGGACTATAAAGCTGCGGAAGAGTATTCAAAATGAAGTGCACAAGGAAAGATTTGGACATCTCAGTCTCCAGGTCTTTCAGTTGAGCCATAATGTCCTACATCCGCATGATGTGCTCACGCACACCTTGGAGCAATGAGCTTTAGGAATAAAAACTGCATAATAAGGGTGTTGGCTAAAGACTTTTCCTCTGCCTAGAATTGCTCATCTATAACCTTAAGAAGTGCATGGACATTGGTATGTTGATTGAATGAGCTATGGATAGCAGCCGAAATTTTGTTTTTTATGAACCTGATACTTAGATGATTAGATTGCTTTCACTTTTCATAAAGAGTCCTTTCGTCCATAAAGATGGTATCAGTCAATGGAGGTGGCTCTTCTTTTTATATGATATAGTCAATGTCCAAACAATATAAATGGAAAAATACCATTTCGCTCCACTTTTTATAGTCCTCTCCATTCAATTTGAAAAAAATCAGATTTAAGATCTATGGTTTGGATGACTTAAAATAAATAAAATATAATTACTAACTTTGTATAAGACTTTTAAATATATTTATACAAACATATTATGTATAAATCTATAACATAGAAGTTGTCTTCCATTAGATTTATTTAATTTTATATTAAAATTTTCAAAACTAACTCATTCCCTAACGTTTGTAAGCTAATTAAAAAATTACCATGTAATTAATCCGTCTCTGATTACTTTATTCTTTTCTACTAGACTCTCTGATTAATACATCAGGTAGATTCTCAGGTAGGTGGAAAGGTTCAAATGGAACTGCTTAAGAACCAGTTATCTTTAGAATTATTCCTGTCTTGTTGACAGACCCTTCTGAGACATGTATTAAATCAACTACACTTATATACAATTAGCTATCTTGATATCCTATCTCCAATGTATTATTATCATGCAATAAAAATTCTTGTGGAATAATATTTATTATATAAAAATAATAATCACACCAAATATCCATTTTTAATGTTATCAAAATCTACCTAGCATAAAATTTCTATCAAAATTATAACTATTGTGACTATATCGTAATTAATAAGAAATTATATTGATCATTGGGATATTTTAAAATTTATGCAAAAAAAAATGTTACAATTTTTCTTTATGCATTTTTTATATATATACACAATTTTGTACGTGACTTTATGTATAAATATTATTTTGCACAAGCCCTTATATATAAATATTATGTTAAAATTAATTTATGCATAATATAAATATTTTTCATGATTCATATGAATTTTTATATCGATTATACATATTTTATGTAATAAAAATTCATATTAAAATTATGTATGAAAAATATTTTATAAGTCTAGAAAATACAAAATTTATGTAAAGTCTTATATACATAAATTGAAATTTTTATTTTGAATTTTTCCCAAAAATAGCAGACAATACCTTAATAATGTAGAATGGAAATTAGACCATAATTATGGGTCAGTATGTGAAAATGCCTAATGGAACATCTCAGATTAGGTATGCTTTTTCAATTATCGCTGTACACTTCATGGCCAAAAACAGATTGTTCCCTAGTGGAACACCACATGTGAACCATACTGTGCACCACATGTGCACGTGTCAGATTTGAGTCAATTAAGAAATCCTTATTTTCGCAAGGCCATACACAAATTCAGCCCATGCTAACTCCTTCGGGTCTTCATCATCCGAAGGGACCCAAGAGTTCCGATCCGAATCTGGCCGCTTCTGACGTCGGATGCCAAAAAATCATGAAAAAAAAAAAAAAAACTCCGTTCTTCATTTTTAAAATATCGAATTATGTGAAACTTTATACTCAATACATTTATAATCTCGAAATGTTTTAAGAATGAGCAATTTGAACAAATTTATTTTAAAAAAATTGATTTTGAAAAATTCAAAATTTATCACAAAGTTGACTCTGATGCCATATATTAGAATACATGGCCCTAATACATGTTTTTAATACAAAAATGAGCCAAAATAAATATAGAAGAGAAATAAAAATTTAGAGTTACTTCCGACCATACTCCTTTTCTTCATCCCAGCAAATGTAAAAATAACAAAATAATCCTTGGTGTAAAATCACGAATTTTGAATTTAGAAATCCTTAACTTCAGAAGAGGTTTTTACAATTGTGCATCATCACACGGCATTCAAACCAAAGTGTCACGAGAAATTAATTCCACACATAGGAAAGAATTTAAATCAATTCAAAAGAGAAAAATATGGGAATGTGGTCAAGGTTTGGATGGGTCACAAAATTCTGGCCACATGCATTTTCAATTAAGAAAAATTACATTTTGAACCATATTTACTCCCATTTAGCTATATTTTTACCATTTAATTGATTTTTCTTATAAATTTTGTCATTGAGTTCAAATTATTCTCTATTTTGAATTCAAAATTCTAGCAAGAACATAAAAAAATTCCTTCCTCACAGATATTGCCCCTTATCATCCTGCTCACTAAATTCAAGTTCGGCATTTTTCCACACATCGGAACCACTGGAAGCATGGACAGAAAATTGTCTTTGTTATTGGACTGACTCTTGAGAAGCTAGCCCACCATAGCCAGAATCCGAACAATTAATCGTATCCCTAACTTCGGGAGACTGAAGATCTACACAACCCGGGTATTACCCAGTAATAAATATCTCAACACATGAATTTCAAAGATATCATTGTCAACAGCAGCATGAACCTTCCTGTTCGTTTGTTCCTTCAGTGATGTGATTACCATCGATGATATTCAATTGGAACATGGTTGTTTATTTGCTATAATTTTAAATTTGGTACATGTTTTCGCTGCTATATTCTTGTAAATCAACAGGGGGCTTTTCAGAGATCACAACGACTGGCGGACCATTGGCTTCTCTTGCAATGTGGGTTGGGTTTTATCAACTTTGGAAAAGCTTTTGGAACTGACAGAGGGACTGCTGATTGCGAAGGAGAAGAGGATTAAATTGCTCAATATTTAGTTGGATTTTCAAGAGGTGATTTAGCCGACCAAAACTACTAACAAGCATCATAAATTCTCATCTATTATGGACGATTGCAGGTTATTGCTTGAGGGGTTGCAGAACTTTTAAATTAACCATGCATACTGGGAAACAAACTCTTGTGTTGTAATGCTTGCAAAAATGGATGTTGGGGATCACTAGTGTTTGTATTCAAGCCCTCCTACAAAGTGGCCCTTGTGCATCATTTTGATTGTAATCGTGCTGTACTCCATCGGATTGTAACCTCTTTTCTCTTTATGATAGACACTCCCTTTTAGAGAGAGAGAGAGAGAGAGAGAGAGAGGTTGCAGGAAGAACAAGAAGAAGCAGAAAAAGAAAAGCTAATTTGCCATCAAGTGAACTAAATCTTTTAGTTAAACATTTCATGGCCAATCCTTCCCTTATAACAGATGAGTCATTCTTAATTTTTTGTATTGAATATGGTTGTAAAATCTTAAAAGACTAATTAAATTTGTGTAACCATCAAAAAAATATCCTTGGAAGTTTCTTTGTAAAGAATAGTTTCCAAGATGGGACGATCAATCATCTGAATTTTTTTTTTTTTTTTGCCTTCAGGTCCTTTATCTTTCTAGCTTCGAGCTCTGCCTTTTGCATCTCCGACAATGTTACTTTGGCTACTGGCTTTGCTACTCCAGCTTCAATTAACCGTCAATACTCCTTGGACCTTTACGAAGTTCTCCATTAGCATGCACCAATGATCATAGTGACTATCAAAGTGTGGGATGACTGCTCGCACAAAATTGGAATCCGTAACCGTTGGGTGAATAAAATAGATGAAAGAATTTTGTTATTGCCTCATGTATAATCATTAATCTGTTTTCACTAATCTGCGGGCTCGATACCATTGTAGGGACAGAACAAAGTAATATAAAGGAGAATAGAGATAGTCTAAGAAAAGAACTTCTTTTTTTATAAAAAAATAAAAAATAAAACTTTGAAACTTTTATATAGGCAAATACATAACATAAATGTCACTATAATAAGAGTAACCAATCATAATTTCTGCATAAATCAATTATACCACTAATTTTTTAACATAACTTAGTTACTCCACTAATTTCTAGCATTATCCCACTAACTCCTAAATATTATGATAAATAAATAAACTAAATAAATGTGGAGATAACTACTAATTCAACACTAGCATCATAAATTATCATCTGTTATTGACAATTTCAGGTTATTGCCTCGGGGATTGCAGAGCTTTCAGATAAAACAAGTTTACCGGCAAGCAAATTCGTGTTGTTATGCTTGCAAAAATGGGTGTTGGAGATCACTTGTGTCTGTTGGAGATAAATTGAAAGTGAAGAGCCAGATAGCAAAAACAGGAAAATGCTTTCTTCATTGCATACAATAGTAAAAATGACGCGGCCTATTATATAGGCTTACACTGAGTCAAGCAATACTAAATTTAAGCAACTAAACAAAAAGAGCAGGAAACATGATCTACTGAACAAAGATAGTGGGAAACATGGTCTATTAACTGCTGGAATTAAAAAAACTATTACTAACTTTAGTTCCACCAATTTTGGAACACTACTCAACACTCCCCCTTGCTTCAAAATTACAAACTCCAAGTTTCTGCCGGAAATAATTATGCTTTGCTTGAGGAAGTGCTTGGTGAGAATATCAGCAACTTGATCACTTATACTGCAAAACTACGAATAAAATGATAATGGATATCAATATATTTTGTTCTACTGTGAAATACTGGATTCTTAGTCATTGCAATAGTTGCTTTGTTATCGCAAAATATTTTTGTTGATCCCTCCTGCGCACAATGAACATCAGCTAGTAACCTTCGTAACCATATAGCTTGACAGGTTGCAGACGTTACAGCAACATACTCTGCCTCTATTGATGATAATGCAACGATATCCTGCTTCTTTGAACTCCAAGTAATTGCTCCAGATCCCAAGCTGAAAATATTACCAGATGTGCTTCTTCTATCATCAATACATCCTGCCCAATCACTGTCACTATACCCAACCAAGCTGAAATTTGCTTCTTTGCAATACCATATTCTGAAATCAACAGTCCCGGCAATATAACGTAGTACCATTTTCATTGCTCTAAGATGCTTCTTGGTGGGACAATGCATGTACCTAGACAACACACTTACAAAAAACATAATATCCAAACAAATATGTGTTAGATAATTCAGGCCACTAATCAAGCTTCTGTGAAAACTTGGGTCAATTGCATCTGCGCCATCTTCAAGCTGCAGTTTTTCATTTACATTCATAGGTGTTGAAGCAACCTTACAATTGTGCATCCCAAACTTGAGCAAAAGATCTTTTGTATACTTTTTTTTATGAAGAAAAATTCCATCTTCCTCCTGTTTCACTTCAAGTTCAAGAAAGTATTGCAATCTACCCAAGTCTTACATTTCAAACTCATTTTGCATACATGATTTAAATTTAGCAACCAAAATTTCAGAGGACCCCATGTAAATCATATCATCATCATAAATGCAAACCACTAGAAAATCTCCCCCTTCATGCTTGTTTATATATAGTGTGGGCTTACTTTCACTTTTTTCAAACCTGTTTTTTAGAAAGTATAAGTGAATCCTTTTGTACCATGCTCACAATGCTTGTTTGAGCCCATAAAGGGCTTTGTTGAGTTTATAAACTTTGTTCTCATTATCACTAACAACAAAACCCTCAGGTTGAGATACATAGACCTCCTCTTCTAACTCTCCATTTAAAAATGTAGACTTTATATCAAATTGATGAACCGAAAAACTTAATTTTGTAGCAAGAACTAAAAGGATTCTTATCGTTTCAAAATGAGCAACCGGTGAGAATGTTTCATCAAAGTCAATACCTTGATGTTGTGCATACCCCTTTGCCACGAGCCTTGCTTTATACTTCTGTATACTCCTGTCAGCATGATATTTCAGCCGTATACCCACTTGAGACCAATAGCTATCTTGCCGTCTGGTAGATCAACCAATTCTCATGTCTTATTGTGTTCGATTGCTCTCATTTCTTCAATCATTGCATCTTGCCATTCTTCCACTTTAACTGCTTCCTAAAAACAAGTGGGTTTTGTCACATAAAAAGCAAATGAGCATGATTCATAAATCTCCTACAATAATCTGAATTTTCTTGGTGGTGTCTCGTTGGAGGAGCTTGATGATGTTGAACTCAATGGTGAGGCATTGTTTCTTCTGGAGGTGTCATTAGTTGCCACTGTTGGAGAAGATCTTGCTGAAGAAGAGGAGCTTGCAGCATTGATTGAGTTCATTAGTGTAGAGTCTGCTGCTACAAGTTCTTGAACTGCAACTTCATCTTGTTTTAACTGGATTTTGGGACCATTCTTCACAAAAGTGAAGTCCTAACTTGCATCTTCACTAAACACAACATTCCTACTAATCAATACTTTGCCACTCACAGAATTATATAACTTGTAAGCTTTGGATTGAGTACCATACCCAACAAGGATACACTTTTTAGATTTTCCATCGAACTTACGACGTGGCTGTTGATTTACCAAAGCATAAGCTATACATCCAAAAATTCGTAAGTGACTTACCCTAGGCTTGTTACCTTTCCATGCTTCATATGACGTTTGATTATACACTGCCTTTGTGGGTGAAATATTCAGCAAGTACACAGTTGTAGCAACAACTTCAGCCCAGAATTGCTTTGGAACACCTCTTTCTCTCATCATACTTCTGCCCCTTTCAACAATAGTGCGATTCTTTCGTTCCGCAATACCATTTTGCTATGGTGTATAAGGTGCTGTGAGCTCTTTGTTAATGCCATTCTCCTCACGGAAAGCGTTGAACTCTACTAACATAAACTCACCACCTCTATCCGTTCGAAGAGTCTTGATCTGACAGCCACTTTGCTTCTCTACAAAAACCTTAAATTTCTCGAAGTTATCAAATGTTTCTGATTTAAATTTCAAGAAATATACCCAACTCATATGACTATAATCATCAATGAATAGCAAGAAATATCGACTACCTCCTAAAGACTTAATGCTCATGGGACCACACAAATAAACTTGTACTAACTCAAGACAAGTAGATGCTCTCCAAGCCTTTCCTACGGGAAATGATAGTCTACTTTGTTTTCCATACACATATCCTTCATAAAAATCAAAAGTATCAATTTTAGGCAAACCAACCACCATATCTTTATTGCCTAACAATTGTAACCCTTTAATATTCAAATGACCATAACACAATTGTCACACATTGGCTTCTCTGCTTTCTTTAGCAACCAATACACTACTCTCACAGCTAATTGACATATCAAGTGGAAACATCCTATTTGAGGTCATTTGAACATCAACAACTTTTTGACCCAATTTTTTATCATGAATGCTATAAGAATTATTATCAAATATGACAGAATATTCACAACCCATCAATTGTCTGACACTTAACAAATTATGAGCTAGGTAAGAAGCATACTGTAGACCATGGAGAAGGTTTAAATTACTATATGAAGTTTTGATGGCAACTGTACCTCTACCTTCAACTTTCATTGACTTGTCATTTCCAAGCCGAACTTTTGATTTTTGTGATTCATCAAACTCCTAGAACAATGACTTTGTGCCAGATATGTGGTTAGAGCATCCACTATCAATAAACCAAACATCATTTAGTGTAGCATCTACAGAAGAGTGAACAATAAACAAGTTACTCTCCTCTTGCAATTTCTCGTAAAGTTGACATGCTTTTGTTCTTCCTTCTATTTACTCCAACAGTTAGCTTCCTTGTGCCCATATTTTTTGCAGTAGCGGCACTGGATAGTGCTCTTGAATTGCTATTGTTCACCAATAAATTGACCTCGTCCTCTTCTATGGCTGCGACCTCGACCACGATAACCACATCTTCCATGTCCTCGACCTCCTGTATTTTCTGACTTTCCCTTAAAAGAAGACTCCCCCTTTACTTGAAAGGCCTTCTCCTCAAGCATTTCAGATGATCTGTTAAGTCTATCTTTATGAGCTAGCAAAGAACTCATTAATTCATCAAAGGAATAAGTAGATAAATCCTTTGATTTTTCAATTGCAACAACAACATGTGATTAAATTTTGAAGTTAAACTTCTCATAACGTTACCCACAATAGTTTGATTGCTTATACTATCACCCTACGACTTCATGTGATTTACTATTCCGGACACTCTAGACATATAATCTTGCACAAATTCTTTCTCAATCATAGATAGAGTTTCGAAATTACGACGAAGGGTTTGTAATTTGACAGCAATTACCTTCTTGTCGCGCAAATATTCTTTCTTTAGAATCTCCCATGCCTGTTTGGAGGTGTTAGCTGCTCCAATTCTTGGGAAAATCTCATCATCAAGTGCCTACTGAATTAAGAACAAGGCTTTCACATCCTTTTTATGGTTTTCCCGCAATCGTGCATCAGGTTGTTTTTCTGACTCTTCAAACCCATTTTCAATGAGATCCCACAGTTCTTGAGACTTGAATAAAGTCTTCATTTTGAGACTCCAAAATGATAATTTTGCCCCTTAGGGGTTGCAAGTTTGGGTTACCAACATTTGCTGCCATAGTCAAGCAACCTCTCTCTTTCTCTCCTTTCTAATTTCCCCTTTTTTGTTTTGACCGGTTTGTAACCTAACCTGGATGAAAGAAGAAAAAATCACTGCCCTGTGTTTCCTCTCTCTCACAATGCTCTAATACCAAAAAATTGTTGGAGATAAATTGAAAGTGAAGAGCCATATAGCAAAAGGGGAAAATGCTGTCATCATTGCATACAATAATAAAAATGACTGGGCTTATTATATAGGCTTACACGGAGCAAAACAACACTAAAATTAAGCATCTAAACCAAGGGAGTGGGAAACATGGTCTATTGAACAAAAATAGTGGGAAACATGGTCTATTAATTGCTGGAATTAAAAAAACTGCCGCTAACTTTAGTTCCACCAATTTTGGAGCACAACTCAATAGTGTTTTGTATTCAAGCCCTGCAAACAAAGTGGCCCTTTGCACCATTTTGATTGTAATCGTGTGGTACTCCATCGGATTGTAACCACTTTTCCCTGTATGATAGATATTCCCTTTTGGGGAGCGGGAGAGAGAGAGAGAGAGAGAGAGAGAGAGGGGTTGCAGGAAGAACAAGAAGAAGCAAAAAAGGAAAAGCTAATTTGCCATCAAGTGAACTAAACTCTTTTAGTTAAACATTTCATGAACAATCCTTCTCTTATGACAGACGAGTCGTTCTTAATTTCTTATCATGAACATGGTTGTAAAATCGCAAAAGACTAATTAAATTTATGCAACCATCTAATGCTTCATGTTCTTTGGTGAATAGCTGAAATTTATTAGTGTCGAGAATTGACGTGCGCAGAGAACTAATCAGTCAGCGCTAGGCTAAGAGCACTTAAACAACACACGCAAATAAAAAAACTTACATAAATATTGTCGGCAGACCACTGGATAATCTCGACTACGTCGTCAATCTTTGGTTTTCTTAAACCCAATCATACAATATGAAATCAAGGATAAACCTCTATAAGTGACCTTAAACTAAACATTGGCCTTATCTCAAATCGAGTAAAGACAAAGCCAAAGCCAGCAGCTAAGAAAAGCTTTTCCCATTCCTTTTCATCAACACATCAAAAAAGAGTTTGGTTTGATTAATTGGTTGCTTACTTCATTGTCTCTCCATCACAATCCCTATAATAATAAGCTCCCCTCTCTCATTTGTACTTTCAATTGCTTTGAGAAAAAGGAAAAAATCTAAGTGGGCCTTATCGCGTAAGGCCTTGGATTTGTAGGGTGGGAGGTTAGGCAATAATTTTACTTCAATTATATAAAACAAATATTATTTAAAATTTAGAAGTTGGGTTGGGTCCTTTTTCGCTTTAATAGTTTAAAAAGATTCAGGAGTACCGGAAGGGTCAAAATTAATCAAACCCGGAAATGCTTCATAGGCCCAAATATTTATCTGCTTATGCTTGTATCTTTAGAGCCACGCTGAAAAGGACCTCAGTGTTGGGTACAGTTTGGCCACCCCTGGATGGGACCTTTTGGAAAAATTTGGACTTTTCATTAAAGTAAAAAATATTTTAATAAGAAATTTAAGATTTTATAAATAAAAATCAAACACCTAAAATTAATACTACATTAATAATTTTTATCACAAAATCATCTATTTTCTACTAAGTCCACCTATGATGGACTGAAATTTCTTAAAACCAACGATTTCTTGTTTTCAAAATGTTTTACAAATATTTCAATACGTTAAATTAATTAATATTTATATATTTAAATATTTTTTATATTTAAATATTTTTCATATTTAATGAATTATTTATTTATTTAATGATAATTATAATTGTTATGTTTTTTATCTTTTGATTTATAATTATATATTTAATCATTTTATATTTTTATTATAAAATATGGTTATTCTATTATTTATAAAAAAATAATTAATATATTTACATAAAAATGCTTATATTTTTAGTATTTATGCATAGGTTTGTTCTCGTTTCTGCTTACTGTATTTTTACAAATATAATTTTCCTGTATCATTTTGTATCAATTTTCGTTTCGGTGTAACGTAGGAATCTACTTTTAACTTTCTCAAAAAGCCGCAAGAAATCCTGGTTAAACCATGTACTCAGTTACTATATAATATATAATGGCCAAAAATCCTCATTACCCAACTAATTTCTACTTCCAACTTTACACAATCTGTTTTTATTAGTTGTATATATAAAATATTTTCGTTATATAAAAGATATGCAAGAACAAAAATAATTGTGTGCTATATACATCGTTCATAGTCATTTCGACATTGATGAATTTCGATTTCTATAAATATCTAATGGATGCAAAAAGTTGTTATACTTTGTATATTTAAGTTTCTCGTAGTTAAAGGATTATCAATTCTAAGTTGTGAGAGAGATAGATCACCAAAGAATAAAAAATTATTCAACGGCAAGATTAGGTTCAAGGAGGTACATTTGGCACAATAGCATTTGCAAGGCGTCTGAACTCAAACATGCAATACCAGCAAAGTCCAAGTTCTTAGTCCCATGAAAGTCACAAGCCAGATTAGGATCGGTGCACTTGATTTGAGCGATGGCCCTGGCAATAGCTCTTGCCCCAACTTCACACCTTAAAACATGTCCTTACGCTTCAACAAAAATGCTGCTAACGCGAGTCAGCCTCCATGGCTTCATGGGGAGTACTTACAAGAGTTGGTACATTGGCAATATGGTCAGTGCCATAGTGGCTTCCTATGTCTTGTTTGAACGGGATCTGGCCATCATTGGAAAACCAAGTGCTCAATGCATGCCATGAACTTGTTAAGGCTGGATCAAGGTCTAGAGGTGTTGAAGGATATGCTGTTGTTGAGTTGTTCTTTAAGAGAAGCTTGGATGCATTTGTGAGCGCGCATATAATGTTTCTTCTTTTATCTTTTCTTAGCTAAGAAGCCTGAGTTGATCAAAACTCAGCATGAGACGAGGAATGCGATGACCTTTTGTTGGATGGATGCTCAGTGCTTTAACAAGTTCATTGTGGATCATGGGTTTGCCGTGGTTGTGAATTGTGTCTGGTTTTCATAACTGAATAGCACATTTAAGTGCCCTTGAGTTTACGAAGCTAAATGTTTAGCAGCATGCTATCAAACATTTTAACTTGGATCATCCGAATTCCAATAACTTACGTGGAGTATTATTTTCCTTAAGAACCTTCGACATTGTTCATAGGTTGAGAACAAAATTCCTATTAGGGCACATGGAACAAACAAGATAAATCTAAAACCCAATCCTCAGACTTAATTGACATCTGAAATCCATAAAAGTTCTACTTTTAAAGAATCCTTCTTAATGTGACTAACCTCTTTTTTTTTTTCAGTAATTACAAGTTTTATGTTTATTTCTGTATTTTTATCTATCTTTTATGTTACAACAAAAACTTTTCTAAGCCTCTCCTTTTTAAAACAAGTCGTGTGTGGGCTTCAGAAACTGCTATTAAGAACTTGCCAATCTTCTCTTTCAAGAATAATCTCATAAAAGTCATCCATGGTTGAGATATCTAGGCTATACAATAAAGTATCTCTAAAATTCATACGGCGGAGGTAATGAACAAACTAGGATTAACTGTAGCACCGTGGAACAAGAGAGAGTAAAAAAAAAAAAGAGGGAAAGTCTCTGATTTAACTTTCCCAACTTTCCCAATTTCCCCCACTGTTCACCCGAACCAAACCCATCTCCCTTTCTCTCATTCTCTGTCTCGTCTCTCATTCTCACCCTCTCTTCACCCAAATTTCTTAAGTCTCTCATCTCGACTCCTCTCATTTTCGGCCGGCCTCTGCATCAATCGCCCCTTTCTACTGTCCACCTTGGGTTGCCAGAGACGTCGATGGTGATTTGACTAACGATACCCAAGTTGCGATCTCTCTCTCGTTTGCTCATCTTGCTTCTTGGGCCGCCTACGAGCTTTCGTCTTCGCCCAGGCTTGAGAGCTAGTGCTGCTGTTATCCTTCCTTGGATGTGAGTATTCTCTCTCTCTCCCTCCCCGTAACTGTAACCTAGGTTTTCTGATCTCTGTCTCCTTCACTTGCTACTCGATTTTGTTCTTTGTCTCCTCTTCTCTCTCTTTTCCTTTATAATTTATGTTCTTTGCTTTGCCACAATCATTGAGGTTTTAATGAAATTGGTGTATTATGACAAGATATTTGTTCCCATTGGTATGATATGGGTCTTTCATGGTTTCCGAAAGAACACATAGCTGGGGTAGGAATTTGATCATTAAATTGAACTAAGCTTATGAATGGATGTTGCACTACAGTACAATATAGAGATTCAAATGTATAATCTTTGGTGGACTATTGCTTAGTATGTAAATATAGTTGTTTGTGCACCTTAATAATCAATTAGAAATAGTGAGAAGTATGGAGCAATATTCTGAATCCATAAGCTGAACTTGTATATGTGGTAGAATGTTAAATTAAGCACAAAACCCTTGAATTTCTTGAACAATGGACAGCTTGTGCATACTGTGATCTTACCCTCAGAACTCCTTCTGCATATAGGCAATTCAAATGTGGTTTTGTTCTCATGAAATTAGACTCTTAGAGTTTTAAAATAAGATATGATTCGTTGAAATCAGATAAAAATTGAATTTGTTATAATTTTTTAAAGAATTTTTGTGGTGCTGTCCTACCCCTGTTTTGTCCATGTTTTGACTATTTGTTTCCCCTCAACTTTGAGATACCTTCTAGACTGAATTAGTCTAAGCTCTAATCATAAAAACTGTAGATCTATGTCTTATCTTTAATTTGATATAAAAATCATGTGATTTGGATGTGTATAGTGAAAGTTATAGGCATTTTCCCATGACTGCACAAATAAAAAAATTAGAATTGTGAAAATGTTAAGAAAAAATGATTTCTCTAGTGTTGGTATATGATTTAATGATTTATTTATGACCGATAAATTAGGTTAAGGTCTTGGAAGAGCAGAAAGAGGGATAGTTCTCATTTAGTAGGAAAATTTGGGAGTGATTACCCTTTCAAAAGATGAGTGGATGATTCATTGTAATTTTAAATGAGTAAATGATTTAAAATTCTTTATAAATGATTTTGAATGATTTTTACATGATTTATATGAATTGTTTTGTGATAGTGGGATATCCGAAATGAGAATTTAAATTGCAAATGTATCCATTGAGTTTATAAATGAATGTGTGCCATATATTATGAAATATTTGAATTATGAATGTTATGGTACAATTTAGAAATTGTTTTGTTGAAATTTTGGCACATGAATTGTGAATTGGATATTTGCGAATGAAATGGTGCATGAGATTAATGGCTATAGTCATTCCCCCACGGAATGACCCGACATGATGACGTGGTTGAGAATTGGATTAGATTAGTGCTGTATGTCGAGTTATATCTGGATGTATCCCAGTGAGTTACGATTCAACGCCAAGGAAGGGGATTTTGATATTTTGAAATATATGGAATGAAAACCCCTTGGCGGGATTTCGTCCAGGTTCGGCCAAATGTAGTGCGAGAGTGTGTTCATAAAAGAACCCCATAATTTTTTAGAAATATGAATTAAATGGATGCACGTTTGTTGAATTATCTTGATTTATTGAAATCATTTTCTTATATATATAATATTGTTTATGAGTTATGCTTTGACCTCCCCACCTTCACCCCTCATTTATTGTCACAATATCATTGCACTCCACTCATTGAGTATTCCCGATACTCACCCCCTCTCTCACATTTTTAAGAGAAAGCTTAGTTGGGAGACATCGATTTGGAACCGGTGGAAGACATTATTTTGCTGAAATTATATAGATATTGATGGTGTATGTTTTATTTTTGGATTAATGTAGTATAACCCATGGAAGGAAACAATTGTACTATTATTTTGGTTTGAATTTGATTGATACTTGTCTTATCTCTTGGGGTAAGTATTGATAAAATCCATACTTGGTTATTGTGGAATTTGTTTCATTTTGTTTAAAACTTTACTTTTGAAAAATTTATTATTTTATTGGGACATTTGGAATTTACTTGTGAATTTTGAGACATATGGAGTTTGAAAAAAATTTATTAATATTTTTTTGATAGGCCGAGATGACCATATGCATGTATTTGATTTTGATTGGTTGGGATGATCTCCTGCATGCCTTTTGTGATAAAATGGGTTGGGATGGCTTTTTGTATGCTGTTGAGTTGTTTTTAAAACAGGTTGAATAGGTAGAATGTCTTGCATTGTCTCGATTTATGAGGAGATACTGTCTGTATGCCGAGATAATGTGACGGTTATTGCGTACTCGACTCGAAAGTCGGGACGTGACATTAACCCTAAATCCTCCTCATCAAATTTGACCTCGAGCCATTCTAAATCAGATACAATTTCCTTAAAAGTCATTAAATGATCTTAAAGAGATGTTCCTTCAACTATTCGGTAAGAATACAACCACTCCTTGACATGCAATTTGCAAGTGAGGCATGGCTATGCTACAAACTGATGTAAATTAATCTAAGCAAAGGTAAATGCCAAAGAGAATAAAGTAAATAGAAGACAAACAATTAAAAACACCAAACCAGAAAAACTCCACAATGACGAAAAGAAAATTACAAGAGAAGATCAAAACTCAAAAATTCCAACACCGAAGGCTCTCACGAATCTAAGAGACGTATCAAAAATAGCATGAGAATGTGCTGGCTCAGCTGCTCTCCTAAGAGGGCAGCTGCACCTAAAAGTCTACTAAAAATGCTAAGTGATGCAGGTGCGTTGGCCAAGAGCACCTTGCCGAGCACTGAACAAGAGGGCATGCAATTCCACCTAAGAACATGAAAAATAAAAAAGAAAAGGAAAAAATAGAATTTAGGGCACAAAACTGCAACATGAACTCAGCACATTTATTAATATAGAAAATTCACGAGCATAAAGATCTCGACAGTCAAAATTAGGATCACCCAAGAAAGGAAAAAAGAAAAAACACACACACAATGCAACATAAGTGTTACAGCTAAATTATGAGACTGACCACTGTACTGTCTCTCAACCTTGTCAATACATAGATTTTCTTTAACAATATCCAACCCCATCATACAATATGAAATCAAGGATAAACCTCTATGAGTGACCTTAAACCGAACATTGGCCTTATCTTGTATTGAGTAAAGCCAGCTTCTAAGAAAAGCTTCTCCCATTCCTTTTCATCTCTTTCTTTTCCACTGAGTTCAACCATCATCAACATATCAAAAAAGAGTTTGGTTTCATTAATTGGTTGAAAACTTGATTCTTGACTCTCTACCACCATCTCTATAATAATAAGCTTCCCTTGTTCATTTGTGCTTTCAATTGATTCCCTGCATCTCTTCAATATCTTGACACAATCTTCGTCTGGCCAGTCGTGTAGAATCCACTATGCCAATGGTAGGATTTTGAAAATTAGAGCATAATAAAAATATTTTTCATATTTAATATGCCAAACTTTTATATTTGATAAGCCAATTATTGATATTTATAAGATAGCTACACAGTTCATGGTTGTTACCCTGAGAATTGCTTCGAGGCAAAGAAAGGAAAATGAAAAAATTTATACTTATTTAATTTCAATTATATAAAACAAATATTGTTTGAAATTTCACTCGTGGGTCCTTTTTCGTTTCAATAGTTCAGAAATATTTCAAAGTAAACAAACGCCTGGTTAGTTTAAAAATAGGCGTCAGGAGAATTTTGTCTTGTAAAAGTTTAATCCGACTCGAATTAGATTTAGTCGGATTCAATATAGTTACCGGATATTGGTAATTTATATAAAAAATAAATATATTTCAAAGTAAAGTTGGGCCCATGTTAGGGAAACCAAGAAAACAACAATAGAGCTAAAAGACATCAGCCACTGCCTATATCATATTCGTGTTGGACATAGTTTGTCCATCTTTTCCCTTCATTTTTGCAGGAAATGGTCTGTCCAGCCCAATTACGTGAAACTTGTTTGAAAAATTGTAACCGATTCTATTTTGTTTTATTGACAATACTAAAAATAAAATCTTGTAAGCAAAAGAAATCAAAATTTCTTAAAAGAAGAATAAAAATGTCATTCATTAATAATTTTTAAATGAAATCCCATTAATCTCACTTCAGTCTATTCTCAACTTTCCCTACAAACTCAAACAATAGTGTGCTATATATAACACGCCATATAATCTCATAAAATTTTTTACAAGAGACCCTATATGGTTTGCTTTTGTTGCATGTTGTAAACGTAAAAAATTGTTGCTATACAAAAATATACGGGGATCCAATAACAGTGTGCTATATACATGATTCATAGTCATTCTTATCTTAATAAATATGTTGTTTACAAATATTTAATGGACAAAAGTAAGACGTTAGATTTTGTTTATTTAAATTTCAAGTAGTAGAAGGATTATCAACTCTGGAAGGAAGTCACGTCACCAAAATACTTACATGTACCCAAAAAAAAAAAAAAAAAAACAAAACAAAACAAAACAAAAGGAAAGGAAATGAAAAAATGGAAAAACAAGATCAGGTTCTAGGAGGTACCTTTAGCACAATAGCATTTGCAGGAGGTATAAACTCAAACATGTCACCACCAACAAAGTCCAAATTCTTGGTCCCCTGAAAGTCACAAGCCAAATGAGGAAGATCAAGGACAGTGCACTTGATGTGAGGAAAGGCATTGGCGATATCCCTTGCCAAAGCTCCTGTGCCTCCTCCAACATCCACCAACAATTTCACACCTTCAAATGTGTCCTTACACTTTTCAACCATAATCCTAGTGACCTGCTGGGAGTCAGCCTCCATGGCCTCATAGAAAGTACTTGCAAGACTTGGTACATTGGCCATATAGTCCCACAGTAGCTTCCCATGTCTTGTTTGAAACGCAGTCTGGTCATCATTGGAAAACCAAGTGCTCAACGCATGAAATGGATTTGTTATGGCTGGATCAACGACTAAAAGTGTAAAAGGAAATTTTCTTGTTGAGTTGTTCTGTAGGAGGAGCTTAGAGGCATTTGTAAGCGCATAAGATGTTTCTTCTTTGATCTTTTCTTGATAAAAGAAACCTGAGTTGATCAAAACTCGCATAAGACGAGGAATGCAATGCCCTTTTGTTGGATGGATGTTGAGTGCTTTGACAAGTTCACTTTGGGTCATGGGTTTGCCGTGTTTGTGAATTATGTCTGGTATTCCCAATTGAATAGCACATTTAAGTACCATTGAGTTTACGAAGCTAAATGTTTGGTTCCACACATGAGCTTGCCCCTCAAGAAGTTCTTCATGATCAGCTACAACCCCATCAGCCAAGTCCATCTCTCCCTTAGGATATTCCTTTTCCCTAGAAGTCGAGAATGCTACTATCTGTAGAAGCAACAACTGTGTGGTCGTGGATTGATATGAGAGAGATGTGTTATCTACCAGGTCCATATGTTAATTGGGTGTATGAGAGCTTGGTCGCTAACCCTGAGGGTCATATGAGAAAAATCATAATTTTTTGAAATTATATTATTATTTGAATTGTCGGTAATTTTTTTCTTAAAAAAGGAATCTTTTATTTCATAACTGATTTTTTGTTTCTCTCTTTGAATCTCTAAATGAGAAAACAAAGAAAAATAAAATCGCTAGAAAAAAAAAAGTTGAGAGAAAAATTTCAATAAAATAAAAACTCTATAATTGATAGAATATTTGAGTTTACCAAGATTAATGATTATCGCATTTACCTACCATAACCGATAGAATATTTAATATATTTAAAATATATAAACAAAAATATTGACAATCTAATATTGAAATATTAATTATATCTAAAATACAATAATAGAATTATGGAAAGAATATTAATTAACTTATGAGACAACAAAATATTATATAGTAGTAAAGATTTTGATAAGAATATGTAAATATCGTAAGAATATAATATATAGTAGTAAAAATTTTGATAAAAATGTCAGTCGCTTTGCTCTTATCAGCTATTATTAGTTACGTCGTTATAGTAGTTAACTTTTTTTTTTCTTTTCTTGGGGGACAATTGATGGACGGACTCAAAAAATAGAAATATCACTTTTAGAAAGATATAAAAATAATAATAAATTCTTTAAAATTGTATATCATATATATACATATATTTTAAATTTTAGGATATCCCAATCAAACTCTACAAAACTAAAATATAAAGTTTGAATAAAATTTTTAAAATATAAAAATTTAATTGTTTTAGATATTTGAAAAGATCATAACCTTTATTTTCTTAAGGCCATAAAGTTTAAAAGATAAAATTCTATTTAAAAAAAATATCAAAAAATCTTGGATGGGCCATGGCCTCCCGAGAGTGTAAATGGCTCCGCCCCTGTTTACAATGAGTTTGATCGGAAAAGTTTGTTCAAAATATAAGTTTGAATCTCTAACAGGAGCAACAGAGGCGTTTATAACCGAGTTGTCAATAGTTATGCCACCACAAAATAACCGGTTGTGAGGAATGATGAAACTTCGTCCCAATTTGCTCTAATCAAATCTCTCTCCCTCTCTGATGACTTAGTTAGTTAAAAAATTAATACCCCTTAACTATAGTCAGAAATTTGATCTCTCATGAAAATAAAAAAATCAGTACTAGAAGATATGTTTCCTCAATTAGACTCTACAAACGATCGACCCAGATTAATCAAAGTAAAATCTCAGATACTGGATTGATAGCCTAACTATACTATCAAAAAAATATCTTTCTCTCCTCAGTCAACTTTCCAGCATGGCACCATACGACAAAGATATGTAATATCAAGGTACTCTCACTGGGTGACAGGTGCTTTTGAATCCCAATTATTAACTTCCAATAATTCCCAAATGGGGCATAATTTAACCCAATTATTAAGGTGGACGTTAAAGGCAATGTTTATCATCTGCTGCATTCACATGATTCACGTTAGTATCACCAAAGAACACAAGTTGATGGCGTTGCCCTAAGGCATTCCATTTTTATTAATGGCACAATGGTATTAAGTGCGTTCCCACTCAACCCCGACATTAACCGGTGGCTCAACGACGGATCTTTTGAATGTCTCACTAGTGGGAAAAGTTTCCAAGAAAACTGTTAGAAAATAATTTTCATGCAAGCGAAAGCATAATATTTTTCAGAATAAATTAAAAGATAAAATTTGCAAGAATATCTCAGAGATAAAATTCATCAATTTTGAAAACCATGATATATTTCTCGATAATCTCGTGATCGGGATGATAATCACGTTAAACGAATTATCACTAAAATATCACGATATCGCAACTCTCAATCTGGTGATGAAAGTGATACAGAAAAATTCTCTACTCGAAATTTTCTTTAAACCCTCTATCGATCTCTCACCGGAGATTAAGGTGTTCTCACTCAACACTCTCTATTCTCCCTTTGTGAGTTGTCTTTCAAATCATACACTCAATCAAATAATTAATGAAACACCAACCCACATAGTATCAAATAGGGAGGAAGTTTAGAGAGAAATTGGATAATGGGTGATTAGCCCATTATCCCTCAATTTTAAAATTTGAATTTAAATGAATTTTACCGTTTGGTAAAACCTCTTTCGTGGGTATTATTTATCAATATCTCTCACTTGTACACAAAAATATTTTATATTCATCACTAGATTACAACTCATGCAATCTTCTATGTTGGACTTTCATACAGAATTAGATATTATGAGACTAACAAGTATACATACAAATAAAAACTTCTCGATACATCTGCTAGGATGATCGAGAAGTCACCGCTAGTACCAAAAGAACTCGTTGTATTCCAAACTCAATACAATTACATCCATCGAACCACTTTTCTTATCGAAAATGATTTCCAATCATTGTTCGATTATGTATTCACTATTATGTTAAATCCCAATATGGATAAATATAACAGATCGGTCGGTGAATATTATATAATGATGTAATGCCTATTAGTTTTTTTTTCCAAACTCGAATCCACATCTGCTTTCCTAAACTTGTCTCTTAAACCTCAATTTATCTCCCAAGTCATTGGTAAACAAACTAAAATAGCAAATATTGAATCAAGACTTCTAGAAACAGACGAAAGTAATAAGGATATATGAGATTCCACCCAATGGATTTCGAATCTCACACAGTGGAAACGGGGATCAACATCACACTATTTTTTCAAATAATAGCTCACACTATCCCATAATCGTATTATCACACGTGGTATAAGACATGTGCCATGGTATTATTTTCCCATCTCTCAAAAAGGCATTTCTCAGACTTTTCTAACACTATGCAAATATGGAAGCCGGTCTACACATAAGATTTTACCAATAGATCTCAAAGAGAGTATTTCAAAGACAATATCACTGAACGCAGATAATATCTGAAATCTCAAATCTGGCTACTTATAGACAACATGGATGTGAGTATTTTCATGCCGATTATATCCCAAATGACCTCATCTTGAACACATATCAGAGCGACTTATATTCTAACAGAACCACTCTCAATGTTTCTTACAACTAGAAACTGTTTCATTCTCACTCACTCAGAGCTGGAGGTGGTCACTTATATGAGAGAGTCGACTTCGTCTGTCTGACATATCTTTTATCACATCACATCAAAATATAAATGATCAGAAATAAACACATTAAATAAAAAAGATAATCTCATGTATGACTAAATAATGCATAAGTATCTTATATATAAAGGTAATAAGCATCATTATCGTCAATTTAGTACAAATTGAAAAATGTCAGAATATATGTATACCCAATAACTCTCTATGTCCTACAAAAAAGTCATTAACAATAGATTTGATGAAGGGGTCAGCTACCATACTGTATGTAGAAATGTATTTGATGGTCACTTCACCATTCTCGATGATGTCTCTCACGAAATTATATTTGGTGTCAATATGTTTGGTTTTACTATAATACTTAGGGTCTTGAGTATAGCAATAACGGTCTGATTATCACAGTAAATTATTACTAGCATCCCACTATCTGCCATCATTCCTAAGTTATCCGATAGTTTTCGGAACCAAACACTCTTTTGAACAACGACTGAGCAAACCACGAATTCAGCCTCCATCGTAGATAGAGCCACATAGATTTACTTCTTACTGCTCCAAGAAATGGCTCTACCATTAACCAAGAAGATAAAACCTGAAATCTATTTGCGTTTGTCTAGATCACCATCCCAATCGGCATCTGAATGTCCTACAAGGCACAAATCTCCTCCTCCATAACATAAGGAGAAGCTCATAGTTCTCTTGAAATATCTCAAAATTCCTTTCACTACTCTTCAATGACCCCTTCCAGAATTTGATCGATATCTATTCATAAAATCGACTGCATAACAAATGTTTGGTCATGTACGCAACATCACGTACATCAAACTTCCCATTGCACTAAAATATGGGATTTTGCTCATCTCCTTTGCTTTTTCCTAAGTTTTATGGCACATTTCAATATTCAGACTATCACATTTTGCGATAGGAGCATCTATGGAATTTCAATCACTCATCCTAAAGAGCTCAAGAATCTTTCTAATGTAGGTCTCTTGTGAACGAGCCAATATCCGTCTCGAGCGATCCCTTTGGATCTTAATTCCAAGGATGAACTCAGCTTCACCTATATCTTTCATGTCAAAATTTGATGACAACCATATCTTAATCGTCATCAGATACTCAACGTTGTTCCCAACCAACATTATATCATCCATATACAGGGACAGAATCACAAAAGAGTCATTAGAACGTATCAGATAAATATAATGATCCTCCTCGATCATTGTAAAACCATAAGATATCACTTACTCATGAAATTTTAGGTGTTATCACCTGAATGACTGTTTTAGGCCGTATATCGAGTTTTGAAATTGACGGATCTTATCCTCCTGACCAACTAGAACGAAGCCAGTGGGTTGCTTAATGTAGATCTCCTCATCCAAACTTTCGTTAAAGAAGGCGATCTTGACGTCCATCTGGTATAACTCCAGATCAATACTTGCGACAATCGCCAAAAGTAAATGGATCGATATAAATTTGACTATAGTAGAGAAAGTTTTCTCTTAGTCAATACCCTTTGTCTACGTGAACTACCAGACGGGTCTTGTATCTCTTTACCAATACGTCAGCATTTCTCAGGTAAATCAACTAGTTCCTAGACCCCATTGACTCTCGTAGATTCCATCTCCTCCTGCATGGCCTTTAACCATTTGTCCTTCATAGGACCCTCAAGAGCCTCTTGAAATGTCTTGGGTTGCTCATCATTCTCGGGAGTCACAATGAGAATTTCATCCTCAATTGAAAAATGATGTCAAGATACATGTCCCCGACTACTCCTACAAGGAGAAAGAGCCTCATTACCTCTAGATGAGCCACTTCTACTAGAATCAAGATCTGTAACGGGTTCTTAAGTCTCGCCGCTGGACTCATCTGGGTTGTTAGGCTCACTCGTCTCATAGAAAGTGAAGTCTCAATCAATTTCGCCTCTCTTAGGGAAATTATTTTCTAGAAACGTGGTATTATCACGAGACTCAATTTCAGTAACTGTGTCGTCCGTATACTCACTTAGGAACATATGTCCCTTAAAATGTTCAGAGTATCTTATAAAAATATACTTCTTCCTCGCAGGCCTAACTTGTGTGTGGATGCGAGAAATCGTGAACATATGCAGCACAACCTCTTGACTTCAAGTGGCTAAGGTAAAGCTGTCTCATTGTCCAAAGCTTGTATAGGGTACCGACTATGGAATTTGTTGGAATACGATTGAGTATGTAGATAGCAGTCAATAATGCATCTCCCCAATGGAATATGGGCAAATTGGCCTACACATCATAGACCTCATAATCTCCAACAGAGTCCTATTCCTTCTCTTGGCTACTCCATTCTACTGGGGAGTAGCAAGAATAGTCAATTTTCTCGTAATACCCTTATTGAAATAGAGCACTTTGAACTGGTCAGATAGATACTCACGCCTTCGATCGATTCTGAGAGTTGTTACTTTCAAGTCTAACTGATTTTCTACATCGCTAATAAATCTCCTGAAACACTCCAATGTCTCAGATTTATGCGAGATCAAATAAATGTAACCAAAACTCGTGTAATCGTCTATAAACGTAATAAAATACATAGCTTCGTTTTGGGATCTCACATTCATAAACTCACAAATATCAAAGTGGATCAATTGCAATGGAGTCTTAGCTCTCATTATCTTTTCAAATGGTTTTGTCGTTGCTTCGTCGGTTAGGCAAAACTCACATAGGGGCAACTCGACCCGAGTTGGCAGGCCCAAGAGGTCACTCGTACCTAACCAATTCATCATCTCTTGTCCTATGTGGCCAAGTCTACTATGCCAAATAAAAATATCATCGATTGTGCTATCAGATGTAAAAGCAATAGGACATAAATGAGAAATATTATTAAAGGAAACCACATCCAGTGCATAGAGTCCATCTTGGACCAAACTAGTACAGAATATCCTAAGCGATCAAAATAAAGTACAAATATGAGATTCCGCCGAATCTCAGGAGCATACAAAATATCATGTAAATATAGGATTTGGTTACTTCGTAGCATTATCTTGCATATACCAATCCCCCTTACAGCCACAAATACTCCGTTCCCCACATACAACCTCCTCACATGGGGACTCAATCGACGAAACTTCACGTAGGTGTTCTTATCGCAAGCTACATGGTCAGTGGTTCCTGACTTTACAATCCACAAAAGAGAGGGTCAGTGAGTAACACAGTAGATAAAGCATAAATCAAACCATGTAAGGAAGAAGAATATACCTTCCACTCGCCACACTCGCGAGTAAAATGCCCAGATTTGTCACATATGTAGCACTTAACTTTGCTCTTATCAAGATTCTTCTTCTTGCGCTTCTGTCTTTTGTCATCAGTCTTGGCAGATGGCTTCTTCTTGCCTTTGTCTCTGGCCTTCCTATCATGCTTGCGCCATTTGCACTTGTTATCCCAAGAGCTCTTATTTGACTCGCAATGTAAGCATGACCCGAAACAGACCTATCCGCCTCCTGACGCTCCTACTCGAGCTCACAATGCCTACTCACATCCATGAAAGTATGAATACTCTTAGGTATGAGGTAGGTCTTAACAACCTCCTATGAGTCAGGTAAAGATTGGATCACTCCCAGTACCTAAATCTCATCAGACAGTAGCTCCCCTATATTCTTCAAAGAGGCAATCAAACTCGATATTTGCATGAGATGTTATTTTATGGTATGATTCGATCTCTTCTTATAGATAATAAACTTATAGGTCATCATCCTCAACTTAGGACTTGACCAGGAGCTGAAGTGCTTTTTAAAAGCATGCCAAACCGACATTGCAATAGGATATTGCTCATAAACTGGGATCATATCATCATGCATGCTGCCCAGAAGGATTGCCCTAGCCTGGTTACCCTTCCTCTTCCATGCACAATACGCGTCCTGATCCAGTCTAGCCTGAGGCATGATACCCTCTCTGGGATCCTTCGTCTCATACTTTAAAACCTCTACTAGTTCTTGTTTCTCAAAGAAAAACTGAACCTTCCAGTTGCAAATCTCATAATTGTCACCATTCAACTTGTCTCCCTTCGCGATATCTAGTACGATAGTTTTTGTTACATCCATTATCTCTATCACAAAAAAAAGAGATGTTAGTGACATATAATACTTATTTTCATAATTTTGCGCACTCCACGAATCAACTAATCATAAATAATTCGAGTATAGATTCCAAAGCGAGCATATGAGTCAACAGACATCATAGACCACAACCCAGGATCACATCTTACCATCCGGATTTGGATTCAGCGTACAAAAACCCACAAATAGTTATAAATATAGAGGTGGGACCCTCAGAAAATTGAAAAATCTAATTCAGAGCAGCCTGATAGGCCGCCACACGCCAATGATGCAACTTTACTCGCTACCATGCACCTGCACGTGCTGGCAGCAGTCTGGTACACATGCTAGATGCACGGTGCGACCCTCATGTGCACCCAGCGCCCGATTCCCGTCACCCGGGTCGTAGATGGGGTCAGACGTGGGTCGGACACGGATCTGGATCCGATTTGACCTGGTGCCTCAGACCCTTTTCACGCACCTCATCACACGTGACAGCCACGCTCAAGCACCCTTGCCTGCTAATGTGCCTCTACGCATGTGTGGCACACATGCCCGCAGGTCTGTTTCGGCTTTTCTCACCCGACGACGGGTCTGCAACCGGGTTCTTGTGACCCAACTGCCAGAAAATGCTTTTCTGATCCATTTTTGAATGCGATCTCATCAAAAAATGTAATTGGATTTTCCCAAGTCATGCTTAACTCAATTTTTTGGAGATTCAAACTCTAATCTCGGTGAATCAAGTATCCAATTATTTTGCTCTTCACTGCCAACCCAGTTTTCGGCGATGATAGTACACAATATGTATGTCAAAATGTAGATCAGACCACAAGAAACACGTTTATACCAATTTTAAAGGTCAATTTGTCCTTGAACATGACAAATCAAGGATTTTAAGTTTCGACACCATTAAGGGTTGAAACCTTTGACCTCAAATTTAATGGCGTTAACATGATCTAAAAATTACGAAAAAGTTATTTTTGTGATCTACAAAATATGGGTAATATCGTGGTGTAATTGGATTCACGAAACTCACCCGTAATTCAAATCCCAAATTTTTATATACCCGAATTATTCTGAAAAAAATAGTTTAAAAAATCTAACAAAAACTCTGATACCAATGTTAGAAAATAATTGTCATAAAAGCGGAAGCATGATATTTTTCAGAATAAATTAAAAGATAAAATTTACGAGTATATCTCAGAGATTAAATGCAATTTGGGAACCACGATACATTTCTTGATAATCTTGCAATCGGGATGATTATCACGTTAAACGAATTATTACCATAGTATTACGACACCACAACCCTCAATCCATTGATGAAAGTGACAGAAAAATTCCCTATTCGGAATGTCCTTTGTGCCCTCTATCGATCTCTCACCAAAGATTAATGTGTTCTCACTCAACACTCTTTATTCTCCCTCTCTGAGTTGTCTTTCAATTCATACACTCAATTGAATAATTAATGAAACACCAACCCATGTAATATCAAATAGAGAAGAAGTTTAGGGAGAAATGGGATAATGGGTGGTTAACCCATTATCCCTCAATTTTGAACTTTGAATTTAAATGAATTTTACTGTTTGGTAAAAGCCCCTTCGTGGGCATTATTTACAACAAAAATAAAAAGAAAACCATTTGTATAGGTTGAATAGGGACAAGATCAGTTTGAGAAAAGAAAGTTTATCTTTTTACTTTTTTAAATTACTTTTGTTGTGCCGGTTTGCTATCAAAGGATTAATACCCATAATTCCCTTGTATCTGGGCTATCTAGGTTGAGCATGGAAATCTACTACTGGACTATGGGTTTCTATGATGATGGTGGATGAATATTGATGAAGAAAATGGAATAAACACTTTTATTGACTAAAACTATGAGAAATTTTTGGTCGATGTGTTAAATCTTGAACTCAAACGTTTGTTTATATAAGCTTTGTTATGGCCCGACCCTCAAGTCGAATACGCGATAACTGTCATGTTACCTGAAACACGTGAGAATCCCACTGTGTGTTCTGTGGCACCACAAGGTATTCTAATATTTCAAACATTTTAAAATGAATTGAAATCATACATAGGTCAATTCGGCCGTCTAAACAAATCCCAAATAGTTAAACAAATTTACAACCTAATCATAGGTTTATAATTCATCAAATAATCTAAATATCCCAATAAAACCAATAACTGTTACCAACAAAACTTTTAAATTAAACAACAAGAGTTCCAAATTTGTAGGAGTAAGGATTTTTCAAAACTTGCCTAAAGTAAATAAGCAAATATTTGACAAATCGAAACTTTTAAGGATTTACTATACTTTGTTATACAGGTCCAATGACATAGTTCCCAAAAATATTCTTAAAGTATATACCTATTGAAGATCACCAAAAGAAATTCCTTCATGCCGGCACTAAGCGAAGTCTAGTCTCCCAACTAAGCTTCCTCTAGAAAAATTAGAAAAAGTGGGGTGAGTACAAAATATTCAGTGGTGGAGTGCATTGACATATTGAACATAAATGAGAAATGAGGATGGTGGTGGCAAATGAGTGTGTCAAATTCATTCAGCTACAATACTAAAATAATTCGTATAAAATAAATTTAGATCAAATCTCCCGTACCTCATATGTTCCAATCAATAAACAGTTCGAATTTTCTTTCGATTTTCTCAAGGTTTGTCAAAACCACTTTTCTACCAATGGCCGTTGGTAGAATCCGTCAAGAGTTTTTTCACAATTTTTACAATATACCTCCTCCTTGACTTTGGCCCGGAGTTCCGTTAGATGGCACCACGTTATCATGGGAATAACTTGAGAAGAATCTCTATCTCGCCTACCACCAAGCCAAATTTTCACTTAAACTTTACCGCACTGCCCCGATTACCCCAATTCATGGAAAGATTTACACACTAACACCTGGGAGTTGAACGAACAAATCATCAATACTCGGCAAAGGGTATTTATTTTTTATGGATACCTTGTTAACCTACCAGTAATCTATGCACAATTGAAGATTTCCACCCTTCTTCTTTACAAATAAAATAGAGCGCCCCAAGGTGAGGTACTTGATCGGATAAATCCTTTGTCCAACAACTCTTGAAGCTGGATTTTCAATTCTTTCAACTTTGCGGGTGCCATTCTATTTGGAGGTATGGAAATGGGTGTGGTTTCGAGAGCCATGTCAATTGTGAAGTCAAATTCTCAAACTAGAGGCAAACCGGGTAACTCATCTGGGGAGACATCCGGGAACTCATTCACCATCGGAACATCCCTCAAGTTGGGACCCTCAACCGTGGTATCAATAATATGTGCAATATAGGTTTCACATCCCTTATATACTAGTATTCTTATTTCTATTACCGAAATCACACAACTTGGCACATTCACAACAAATAAAAGTAGAGGACACCCTGGTTTATGGAACTCCACCTCCTTAATCAAGCAATCCATTGAAACTTGGTGATGATGTAACCAATCCATACCTAACATGACATCAAAATCTCTCATTTCCAATGGAATCAAGTCTGGTTCAAAGATCTCACTTTCCATGACTACTTCACATGCCATGTTCATGGTATTCCTATTCAACCATTCCCCCAAATGAGTGATAACCAGCAACTTCTCTTCAAATGGAGTCAAAGGCCTATATGAGTGTCTAGCAAATCTCATGCTTACAATTATCAGACCCTGTATCAATCAATATACGAACATCAATGCCAAAAAATTTTATTGTACTTACGAATGAAAATCATTAGACAAAATATAAATTAATCTATATGATGCACGCCTACATTCACATGTAAATTCATGCCCCTTTTTAATTATTTGAAGTTTTTTAAAATCTAGAAAAATTATTAAAATTGAACATTATATAAGTAAGTCAACCTATAGTTTAGACGAGTCGACCTACCTTGTTTGAAACTAACAAAGAAGTCGACTTGAAAAGAGAGCAAGTTGACTTAAGGGGGATTATGAGTTGACCTAAGGACCAATCAAGTCAACTTGAATAGAGTAACTCTTAGAGACCAAACTCTGCAAAACTAGGAGTCAACCTAGGGAATTAACAAGTCGACTCGGACTAACCTGCTCTCAGAAACACAAATGTGTAACATAGCTAAGTTGACTTAAAGGTACACAAGTCGACCCAGCCATATGCCAAGTTGACCTGTGAAATTCAGGTCATAGATATTAATGTCTGTGACATAAGTGAGTAAACCTATGAGTAAAACAAGCAGACTTACTTCTCACATTCCAATATAAGCAAGTTGATCCAAGCCCTCAACAAGTCGACTAGAGTATTCCTAAATTCGAAAATAAGTTGACTCAATATTTCAACAGGCTGACCCTATGTAAATAACACCTATATAATTCCAAGAGAAATTAAATGATATGTTCAATCCAGCTTAATCAAAATATACAGTCATCATTTCCACCAGAAACTATCACAAGACATCAAAATCATCTCTCTCAACTTCAATATCATGCAGTGTCATCAAAATGCCTCAAAATCAAATCATGAACACATAACCACATAGTATTTGTATTCCCACTGACATTGTTTGCTTGGAATCCAAGCCCTTGTGGTTGGATTAGGAAATGATGATCAAGGAGTATTGTTGGCTAGTTTTGAGGTTACGTCAACCTTGGTGGATCATATTTGAGAGCTCCAAGCTACCGATAATGAATTGAAAATGATAGTTGGGAAAGTCCAGAATGGAGAAAGGGGTGAGTTTAGAGTTCGACCAGATGAAATGCTTAAGTTTAAAAACAGAATCTGTGTTCCTAGAGACACTGATCTTCGTAATGCTATTCTCAAGGAATAACACTCATCAACTTATGCTATGTACCCAGGAATTACTAAGATGTGCTGAACAATTAAGAAAACTTATGGGTGGTCTGGAATGAAAAGAGATTGCTAAATTTGTATTCGAGTGCTTATTGTGTCAACAAGTGAAGGTAGAACACCAAAGGCTTGTTGGTATTCTCCAACTATTGTCAATCCCTTAGTGAAAATGTGAGCATATTACTATAAATTTTGTAATTGGTTTGCCATATACATCAAATATGTATGATTCGATTTTGGTGCTTGTAGACCATCTTTCCAAGTCATCTCACTTCTTGCCAATCCAAAACACCTACCATTTAGAAAAGTTAGTTAAGTTATATATTAAAGAAATTGTGAGACTCCATGGGGTCCTGATGTCGAACGTGTCTGATCTCGACACCCATTTTACCTCTTGATTCTAGTTAAAGTTACAAGAATTTTTAGATACTCAATTGAAGTTTAGCACTGCCTTTCACGGTCAAATCGATGGCCAATCAGAATACACAATCGAAACATTAGGAAACATACTTAGAGCTTGTGTAATGGACTTTTAGGGTAGTTGGGATAAACATCTTTCTTTGATAGAATTTTCCTACAACAATAGTTACCAATCTAGCAATGGAATGCACCCTTATAAAGCCTTATATAGATGGAAGTGTAGTCTCCATTGTGTTAGGATAAGGTTGGGGAAATGAAGATTGAAAATGTAGAGATGATTGAAGTCACTGTCAAGAAGGAAAAGTTGATCCGAGAGAGGACAAAGGCAGCTCAAGACCCACAGAAAAGCTACGCCGATAACAGGAGACGATCTTTAAAGTTTGAAGTATGGAATATGGTGTTTTTGAAAGTATCCCCTTGGAAAGGTGTAATTCTATTCTTGAGATAACAAAAATTAAATCCTCGTTATATTTGTCCTTTCAAGATCATAGAGAAGATTGGAAAGATGCTTATCATTAGAATAGCCCCCAGTGTTGGAGAAGATTCATAATATTTTCCATGTGTCGATGCTGAAGAAGTACTTGTCGGATCCCTCCTATGTCTTTGAAGCTCCTCCAATTAAGTTAACAAAAGATTTGAATTTTGGAGTCCAACCGGTAGCCATTCTAGAAAAGCAAGTTAAGAGTTGAGAAATAAGCAAATCTAATTTGTCAAGGTTTAATGGAAGATGAAGAGATGACTTGAGAACCTGAGAAAACGATGAGGAAGCAATACTCCTAGCTATTTGAGGAATAATTAACTAATGAAATTTTGAGGATAAAATTTTCTTTTAGGTGTAGGAATTGTAATGCCTAAAAATCTGGTTGTAGTGTTAATTCTAAAGAACGATATGTAACTCCTATACTTTATAAAATATAGAAGAATAATTAATTAGATATAAATGTAAACTTTGTTCTTTGGGTTACATGGGAACTTTCTTAGACTCTCGTAGATAAACTCTTAATTTTTCTTAAATTCTCAGTTACTAACGTGTTTTGTGCTCGGTAGGAATTGATTTCTTGATGAGAAGTTTGATTTGCTCCATAGAACCTTTGAATTTGATGGACTGTTTCTTCAAATTTTAATTTCCTCAAAGGTGACCACCACTTGGTAATTGTTACCCCTCAATATATTAATTTTCATCTACTCTTTGACACATTGTTTTCCATTTACCTCTTGGTGCATTTCTCCAACTTTTGATGCATTGTGTGCAACAATGTTTCTCATTCCCTTCCCTAAGACATGACCTCCTTAATGAGAATCTCACAGTTGTTCTCAGTGGACTTGTGTTATCCTTGTAGGAATGACCCTCCTTGCTTGCAAATAATAACTTTGCTTGATCATGACCACCGTTGACCAGACCTTGATCTTACTTGACTAGGCTTGATTGAGAGCTTATTTGTATTACTTTCCACCTTCTCGATTATTAGTGTTGGAGCATTTACTCTTACCTCCTAGTACTTATATCATTTACCACTTGGTACACTTTCATTTATCCATTGGTGATTTACGTAACTTCTCAACACTTGTAATTGAAATTGTGAAACTTGAGGTTTGAAACTTAACACTCCAAGTCCTTCCAAAAAGCTTTTTATCAACAAGCCATTCAAACACACAATTTATATTATATTTCATATTTCAAACATTACGTGTTTTTATTATTTCTAATTTATTTTCATAAATTCTAATTTCCAGTCCAACTCTCCTTGCTCGTCACCAAACACATTTTCTCAACAAAACATAAGTTCAAGTATTTAAGTTCATAAGGTTGACCTTCACAATAACACAAAAGGGACATATTGGACGTTTTGTGCAATATAGAAGTGAAAGAGGACTACTAAGTAAATATAAAAAATGAGTTTGATAATAAAAGAAGAAGTGGGATTCTAGAACCTATGAGATTCAAACAACTTCAACTCACTTTCTAGACTATTCTTCTCATTTCTCCTGAACCCAATCGATTCACGACCAGATCAAAAGTTCCAAACTATTTATCCAACTCCCCAAAGATAGATTTTAGCCTTGATTTTAAAGGAGAGAATCTAGAGATTTGGTATAACCCAAACCGAAAGAACTCTTTAGAGACGAAACTAAGGTATTATGATCTTCTTACTATAAGTTTTAATTTGTTTAACTACTTGTACACTTGGACTTGTAAGATTTAAAGTCTCATTTAATGAGAGAAAAATAGATTTTGAATGTTAGGACTTTTGGATTAACTTGGATTGATTGATATTGATGTGTTTGGTTACTTGATGATGTCATTTAGAGGTTGGACAAAACTGATTAAGGCAAGGTCCTTGTGAAAAAATTTGGGAATGATTACTTTTCTTAATACTGTGAGTGGATAGATTATTGTATTTGTGAATGAGAAAATGTTTTTCTTGGTTTTCTAAATGTTTTTCATTAATTTGAATTTATATAATGTTTTGTGAATTTGGAGTATCCCTAAAAATATTTTGATTTGAACAATGAAATCTAAGCACTTGCAAATATATCTTATGCTATGTTAAACTTTCCTTTGAATATTGTTGTTAAATTTATGAATTGAGAGTTCTATTGATTTTTTATAGCACATGATATGCTGTTTTCTGAAACGGTGCACACTTGGGGTGTGAGCACCCATGGATATATCATAACTAGTCTAAACTCCCATGGACCGATTTGACAGGGCGGCATGGAGAGAGCTTGTAAGATTTGAGGGGGTAGGTATAGTAGAGAGATACCCCCAAGTCTTTATCGGGCTACTGACTCACACCACTTTGGAGATCCAGAGCTAACGCCAAGATTGGAGGTGATAATTATGATTGGTAATAATTGAAAACTGTTTAACAGTTCCAATATTGATCTAGATCAAACCATTGACAGAGAGATTTTGAGGCAAACTACTAAGTTTTGAAAATATGAATAGTAAATGCATATTATATTTCAAGAAAATTATGACATTTGTTGAGAAATGCTGATGTGATTACATAATGTTTTTGTTGAATCAAAGATATGGATTTGGAAAATATAATTTGACACTTCCACATTTAGCACTTATTTACTTGCACAACTATATCAATATACTCTACTCACTAAGTATTTTTATACTTACTCCTTATTTTCTTGTTCTTTTTCAAATAAAGTGTAGAGATAGAAACCACTCTACTACTAGTTAGATCCGGTCGAGAAAGGATAATTCCTAAACCATCTGTTGATATTGGTCCTTCTTAACTATGATTTTTTAGGCATGTAGACAGACCTGTGGGAGGACATTTTAAAGTTGAAACTCTTCTTGAAATACATTTTATTGATGTGCTTTTCTAAAGTTGAAAATTATATTTTGGAAGTTGTATTTTGAAATGTTAAAAACAAATTTGTTCCTTATGTGTTTTTAGGTTTAAATATTTTAAGTGCTAGATTTTCTTAACTTGAAAAGGTAACGTTATAGCCTGGCATTATCTTGGGGTGTGTGCTAGTAATTACACGTACTTTTAGATCATGTAGTGGTTGTCGCATACTTAGATTCAAGGTCGGGGCATGACACCCTCTTGCTCATTCTTTCGGTCTCTCCCTTTCTCTTTCCCTCCCTCCCTCCCTCTCTCACTCGTCACTCTCTCTCCTTTTTTCCCTCCCTCCCTCTCTCACTCTCTCTGGCTTGCTCTCTCACTCTCTTCATTTCCTTCCCCTCCCTCTCTCTCTCACTCTTACTCTCTTAGTCTTGTCCATTCTCTTTCCCTCCCTCTTTCTCTCACTCTCTCTTGCTCACTCTCTCAATCTCTCCCTTTCTCTTTCCCTTCCTCTCTTTCTCACTCTTTCTAGCTCACTCTCTTTCTCTCTCCCTTTCTCTTTCCTTCTCTCCCTGTCTCACTCTTTTTGGCAAACTCTCTCACTCTCTCCCTTTCTCTTTCCCTATGCCTACCTCCCTTTCTTACTCGCTCTCACTCACTCTCCCAGTCTCTCCCTTTCAATTTTGTAGCAACATACAATTTAAGAGCTCAAAGAAATGAAAAGGAACATGTATTAGTATGAGCTTAGCAAGACAATAGCCACCATAAAAAGTTATAACCACCAAATAAATTCAATGAGCAATAAATAAATATAAATTTCCAAAAAATACACTTGTAAGATCCATAAATCAAACAACAAATGGTTCTGCTTTTTTCTCCCACCCTTTCCCTTTATTGGTCTCTTATAATGCCACTCAATTGATATAGATGGTCTTTTCGTTCCACACAATGCTAAAGCATGCAACATCAGACTAGTAGAAAAAGCAAATAGAATATAGTTTGCCCTAGTTTCAACTTAGAACAAGAAATAATGGTACTTTAATCTCACTCTAGTTTTGCCCTAATTTCATCCTAATTTTTTTCCTAATTTTTTCCTAATCTTTCCTACCCTAAACCCTAATCATATATGGGTATCCAAAAACTTAATACATCACCGAATCATTGTAAAAATTTGAAGTACTCACGTCCGACAGAAGTGGTGTTTGTGGTAAAGAAAGAGAGTAGATTTACCTCTGGTAGAAGATGGTCTTCATGGTAAAACTTCCCTCCATGATACTTCTTTCAACTGCAAAGCAAAAGGGCGGCGTCCAATCGGCTAGCAAACTTCACTTTGGCGGTGACGATGACTGCAGAAAATGGGAGATGAGAAAGAGAAAAGAGAGGGAAGAAGACAGAAGAAAGAGAAAAGGTTTTTGAAAAGCCATTCCCGACATGTTGGAAAGGAAACATGCCAATGCTTTTAAGTAAAAATGTTGGCATTACTTTAATGACATTTCATATAAACATTATCAAAGGTTCCCACTAGTTCAAATTTTCATGGTATTTTCTTTTGCCATTGATTCTTCCTCTTAAATGTCAAGAATATTGACTATTATGATGTTTTTAACAATAAATGTTGGGAAGTTAAAAATATTTGTGATGAAAACTTAAATGTCAACAAAATACCATTAGGAAAAACCTAATTTTTTATAGTGTCATGAGAAAGGTTGAATGTTCTATTGAGCTATTTCTTAATTTATTATTATCTTATATATTTTGGTTATAGCATGGTCTTGTTTGAGGATTTTTTGACTTATATTTTATGAATTTGTGTAGTCTCTTCTAATAGTTTTACAAAAATGTAGCTAAGTATATAGAGAATTACTAACATTTTCACAAAAAAAGTCAGCAAATTGCCGACACTTGAACTTCAAAACATTAGCAAAGGTTTAAGCATCCAACATTTCAGCAAACAAACATCTAGAAATTCTTTAGGTTTAGACTTTCCCGATGTTTGTCAATAAATGTTGGGAAAATCCCCAAATATTTTTTCCCTTGATGTTTTTTTTGGCTTTTTTTCTTTCATTGTCTCAACTTTTAACGACGGTTATAAAATATTGGGAGCTGACCAAAAAAATGTTAGAAAATATATATATTTTTTGAATTGTCAATTAGACATATGCTTTTGTCAGCTTGAAAAGGCAAAGGACTCACTACTAGAAATTCAGGCATCAATGACGGAAATTTCCGTCTTTGGAAAAAAAAATCCGTCGCTAAAGAGTATTAGCAACGGATTTTTTCTGTCGCTAAATCTGTCGCAAAATACCATCCCCTAATTTGCTCATATTAGCAGTGGATTAGTGACGGAAAAAAAATCAGTCACTAAAATTAGCCAACGGAAAATTCTGTCACGCTGCCTCATGCTCTCGCACGCGCCCTGCCTACGGACCTACCCACCCCAGCCCCACGCCCGTGACCACATGCGCCCCACCCGTGCGCTGCCTCCTTTAATCTGCAAAAATAAGGAATCGAACCTGTGCATAATAAAAACATTAATAACATCACAACCATTAAACCACAACACATCTATGTATATTTCTTTTTTATTTCTTATCTTTATCACACAATTTTTTTAATAATAATAAAATTAAATAAAATGATAATTTATTATAAATTAATAAATTATTATCTTAAAATAAAATAATAAAACTTTTTAACAAAATAAAGTACTTTAATTTTTCTACAAAATAAAAGAAAAAGAAAAAGAATTATTAAATAAAAAATAAAACAAATAAAAAAATAAAAAAATAAAAAATAAAAAAAATAAAAAATGAAAAAATGAAAAAAAATCCGTCGGTAATCCGTTGCTAAAATTTCCATCGGTAATCTGTCGGTAAAATTTCTATCGCTAGAATTTTTATCGGTAATCTGTTACTCATCCGTCACTAATAGCTGTACATATTTTTTTTAAAATTTTTTTTACCCTTCAGCACTACACCGACGAATTAAGGATGGAAATTTTTCATCACAAAAAATTCTATCGGTAATCTGTCACCAATAGTTTTACAATTTTTTTTTCTGTTTACCACATTAGCAATGGATTAACAACAGAAATTTTTCATCGTTAATCTCTTGGTATTTAATTCGACATTAATCCGTCGCAAATCTGTTACTATTATAGACGGATTTTTTTCCATCGGTAATTTTTCATCTCTGATGGCGTGTTTTCTTGTAATGACTTTCTCCTCCAAACACAAAGCAAGTCCCCAAACTACCTTTATGTTGGAAGAGAAGTCCATTTGCCGTAAATGTGCTCTTGCAAAAACATTGACATTAATGTCTTCAATAACTTTTTTCAATAAGAAACAGCACATCTAACTTGTATTTTTTATTGGATGTCCCCGAAGGGCCAAACATTTGTACTGCCTAAAGAGTCATCTGTTGGAAGAGTACCAAAGTTTTGGATATAGAGGAAACTTTCTAGTATTAGAAATCTAGTGTAAGATGGTTTGTCAAGGGGATGAAAACACATGGCTTTACAATTTATCTACTTTTACCCGCCATAATCGAAATCAGATTGCTTAGTTGAAAATCAATGCGGAGTGGTGTATCAATCATAATACTCTCAAGGACCATGCAACTTCATATTTCTCTGAATTATTTATGGGTATTCCTTTTGGTCGTCAAGCTAGCGGGCCTAATACATGGTAGTAGGTTATCAAGTCAAAGGACCGGATCCAGTTATGTCACCCAATTGAGTTGTTTGAGATCAAGTTAATGGTTTTCTCCACGAAATGACTCAAAGCATCGGGCCCTGATGGTATCCAGCCTCTGTTTTACTGTTAGGATATTACTCACCCAGCTCTATATTAGTTTGTTAGTAAGGTCTTTCGAGATTGAGCTTTTCCTCTAGAGTTTTTCAGATTCTCAATGTTTTAATCCCAGAGATAGCTTTGCCAAATGGTTTGAATGAATTCTAAGCCATTAGCCTACTGTCCACAAAGTATAAGATGCTCGTGAAAGTTCTAGTTCAAAGGCTTAGGCCTATTCTGCAAAAGGTGGTTGGTTCTTTTTAGAGTAGCTTTCTTTCTGGTCGGAGTAGCATGGATAATATTATTGTTACATGGGAAATTGTGTATTCGATTCACATATCAAGGGAACCTATTGGAAGATAGTTTTGAAAGTAGATTTTCAATGTGTTTATGACAGTATTAATTAGGAATTTCTAAGGCAGACCTTGTTTGACCTTCAGGTGCGCAGACCTTGTTTGACTTTTAGGTGCCTGAGTCATTGATCTGATTGATTATGTTTGCTATTACTTATTCTCATTTAGCATTACTTTGGAATGACAAGGTTCTACATTACTTTGATCTGGGGAAAGGGTTGAGATACAGGGACCTTTTGTCTTTATACCTATTTATTTTAGTTATGAAGCATCTATCATATATGACTTAGGAGTGGGTCAGTGAGGCAATGGAATCCTATTCGAACCTTTCACTCAGAACCAGCCATTTAGCACCCATTTTTTTGTAAATGACCTTCTTTTTGTAGATGCCAGTATATTGCTATGATTTTGGATTGTCTCTGAAAGTTCTTGGAGGGTAGTGGGCCGGTTTTGAACCTCCAGAAGTCATAGTTGTTCATCTCCCCTCGAGCCTCTCAATTGATAAAGGGGAGCATAGCAAACTAGAGTCAGTTTCGCTTGATGGATGATCTTGGGATGTATTTGGGAGTCCCTATTATGCATTGCCACTGGCTGGAAAACCAAGACCTTTAGTATAGTAGGGTAGAAAACCATGATTCATGCAGTTACTTCTGTGATACTTGGATATGATATGTGGTCAGCCTGGCCCCCGAAATTGGTTTATTCACATTGGATCGTTGAAGCTATTAGTTCCTTTGGAGAGATTTAGAGGGGTTCAATAGTATTCATATGATTAGATGGGATAGAATTTGCCAGTCTAAGGAGGTTGGTAGATTGGGAATTTGAAAAACAAAGGATGGAAAATAAAACGTTTCTTGCAAGACTCAGGTAGCACATCCACTCCTCAAATTCAACCTTATGTTGTAGGTTCTTTGCCATAAATATCTTTCCCAAGGAGATTTATTGCACCACAGAAGTTCTTTTGTTTGTTCTTCTCTTTGGCTAGGCATTTTTTGGATTCGAAACTCGCTTAGAAGTGGGCTGTGTTGGCATTTGCATAATGGGAGGAATATCATATTCTTAGAGGATGATTGCATTAGTACATGTCTGTCATCTCAATAACTATCTAGTGGCCTGCTGGATCTATAGGTTATGGGGTTGGTAGACCGATTTACAATGTTGGATAAACAATAGGATGTTGGAACCTAATAGCCCTTATCCCTCCAGCCATTGTAGATGAGGTGCTAGTGATTTTGACTCTCAAGATCCAGAGACTCGAGACTAGATTTGTTGAATGGGTGATCCTTCAAAGGTCTTCTCTGGTTAGTAGGCTTATACCACCTTTTGCTAGGTTGGTGATGGATAATCTCCTTCAATTGGAACTTAGAGTTAGATTTGGAAGTTAAAATGCCTAGAAAGAGTCAAACACTTAGTGTGGCAACTTAAGCACGACAAGTGGATGATTAATAGTTACCAATGTCATAGGAGTTTCATAGACAATCCCTTGTGTCCTCTATACAGGGAGTCCCTATAGACCCATAGTCACCTATTCAAAGATTGCGCAGGAGTTCAGCAGGTTTGGTAATAGATCTTGTGTTTGTCCTCTCTCTCTCGGTTGGTGTGGGGAAATCAAGGAAATCAGTAGGTGGCTATCCCATAACTATCTCTCCCATGCCATCCACAGAGGTCTTCTATGGAATCAATAGGTTATCATTGAATTATGTGGCGTACATGAGGGACTTTCTCTTTTGGCCTATACCAAGCTCTTCTTTGATATTTTGGAGATTGATTCTATCAAAATCATGGAATCTCTATCATCCACGATAACTCCCTCGCATCCTTGATTTCATATCATCCAGGAATGCTAGAATCTCATTCGTCAAACCCTAATTGGTCAAATTTGCTTTGTCAATCATGAGGTAATAAATGTGTAGATGTAGTCAGCCCCTCTGGAGGTTTATGAGTTACCTACTCCTCTTAGTGAGGTATATCGCATATGAAAGAGTTACATTATGGGTATGACTTTCTTTAGAAGTTAGTTTGTTTTCTCTTTCCTTTTTTGCCAAAAATTAAAATAAATTATATTTTTTAACTAAACCTCTAACCATTAGTTTCTTATCTCTCATTTTTAACCTTTTATCATTCTAAGATATAATAGTAGCAAAGAGAGTTATTCTCCAACACCTAACCTAAAACTAAGAGCCTAGAACCCCATTTAATTTTTTGTCTCTCTCAATAATACCTATCATATGGCTAAGCACTTAACCCTCAGACACCACAACTTCTATTTTAGAAACTACACCCAATTTCCCTAAAGAAACTGCTTCATTAGTATAGTTATCAAAGTGAGATGAGATATGAGATGGAGTACCTCTATTAGACCTCTTTGCCCAATTGATCTGGTTCATATTGGATGTTCCGCATCAGATTTCTAATGCTTCCACAGGGTATTAAGCTCTGTATCCCTTCTCTTATTTCTTTGAGCTTTTCTTGACAGGACCAGTCAACCACTTCTTTGATCTCCAAGCATTTCTTTGCTTTTTCCAATTCTAGCATTTTCAAGTTTAAGTTTTATAGTTCTTTTGGGGTCCAAAGAAAAGGGGCCTGCTAGAAGGAGCAATAGGCCTAAATTAGATTTATAGTTTGGAGGTGCACCACAAGTTGAAAATTTAGAAACAAAGACTTGATATGGTTTTAAGCCAATGAAACTAGCCCACATATTCTCCATTGGCCTATATAGGTCTATATTAAATTGGGACCTTTATAGATAATATAAAATTCATAAGTATCCTCAGAAATTCTACTATGTTATTCTCTTTTGATAGATGCTCAAATCTAATCTTTCTGAGTCCTTAGATACAGTCAAACACTCCACCTCATTAATGCTACCTTCATTGAGCAAACAAATCTCATCAGACATAAGAGGATAACAAATATCATCCTCCATTATGCCCAACTCCACATTAATTGTCATGCCCCGAACAGAGGTCGTGAGCAACCGCCCGTTGCCCTGAATGCCGGCTGTAATTTTACAGAAAATCGGGTAGAACCTCCCTATATTTCGGAGGTCTTCCATGTACAATTTGACCTATATATTCAAAATCAACCTGTCAATTTAACAAATGGTCATCTCGACCTCTCCAAAATCAACAAATCCCACCGCAAACATCCAGGACAACGCAAGGCTATAAAATTTCTAGCAGTCCTAGCCACAGACCTCTACTGTCATACCCAACTAGAGTATAAGCAGCCGTCATGCCGAACGAACCTAAGTTTATACAAATGTATAATAAATTTCCCAACTAGATAGTTTAAACGCTTACAGATGTCTCAATGCAAGTAAAATGAACCAAAGCGAGAGTTATGCACACAACTACCCATAAATTATACAGTCATCCCATAATATATACGGCCAACTACGGACCTCAATATCAAGACCGCGCAGGGTCGAAACAAAGTACGAAATTCACATTTCAAATTTAACTTAAACCTCACCGTCATAAATACCAAATCTCAGGGTATGCTGTCAAAATCTCTAGAGCCTGAAATGTCGCTCTATTACAAAAATCCTGTCTGAGGAAGGAAAAGAGAGGGGTGAGTATCATGGAAAGATATCCAATGAGTGAGGAGATTAATCTCAAGTACAAATAGTGTAGGTGAACATTTGAGTGTCAAATAGTATCATTCATAAACAATAATTCAAGTTTTTGTAGTAAATCATGGTATGTTCAATAAAGTGAACTCATTTATTCAATCACACGGTATCATACATATATGCATCCATTCGAGATCAAGTAATATCAGAGCAAGCAAAAAATGATCCTGACAAAGGTCAACCATGACCAAGAACAGGCGCATCGGGGGTTTTGTTATGCATAAAGTTTCAAAAGTCGCTCTCTACCCCGACGTTGGCCATGAGTTCGCTGGGGTTAGCTTATCATCGTGTATAAGATCCCGCCTGATGCTAGACGGTGGTGTCACACACATCCTCTACCTACGTGAGATCAACTGACCGTGCCTATAGCCCTTAGAATTGATGACATTTGCGGATACCTCCTGCAGAAGCGTATCCGGCCAACCCGTGCCTCTATAAACACCCTTTGTAGTTACAGAATCATCAATGTCATCATTATAGTATCATAGGGCACAATGTCCCACAGGTAATAATCATATCATCGCATACGTAGTGGGCATCCAACCCACATAGTTCATCAAAAACATTTCAAATCCGTGTGCCAATACATTCATCAAATCATTTCAAATCCAAGCCAATGCGACCGCAGAATAGAAAACATATCTAGTTCTCAAATAATGGCACAATATCATTTCATTTCAAACATGGATGCATAGTCATCAGAAACATAAATTTATGACACTCCAAATGTCACAAAACAAGTTTTGAAATTTAATATCACACGTCGAGTCAATGCATATCGAAAGCACTTTTTATTGAAAACACTATAGAAACAAGTTTTATTATTTTATGCAAGAGATTATAGTCCCACTCACTTTTCTAGAGAGGGTGGTCACTCCCTATTTTTCAAAATCAAACCAAATCGACTCCTAGAATCTCTAAGAAAGTCAACCTAATTAGATTATCACAATTGTTATCAAATTTCTAATTATTTTTAGGGTTTATCATCTTCCCTAAGTTTGTATAAATCTAAATTTCTCAATTTAGAAATATAGGCCAATGTCATCTTAAAGATATTGAAACCTAAATTTGATAAAATTTATTTCAAATATTGAAGAGATCGCATTTCTCTCTCACCTAGGGTTTCACAAAATCTCAGGCCTAGCTTTTCTTCGCCAGTCAAATTGGTTTAAAATCTGTAATATTTTCAAATTTGAACAATATTAACAATTAACTCAGATTCTAAATACCAAACGCTAGGACTACAACCAAACATAGCCGTTACTTGCAGTGAAAAAGCCGCGACCTAGGGTTTCTGCGGGGACTGCAGGTGAGCTCTCGAAAGAGACAGCCGGTCGCGGGCTCGCGGGTCGTCGAAGGCTCGCGGTCCGTCACAGACTGGTGGGATCGCGGGCTGGCGAACTGGCAGGCTCGCGGGTTGGTGGGCTCGTAGCTGGCAGGCTCGTGGGCTCACGGGCTGGTGCGCGTGCTGTGGTGCACTCGCGCAGGGGCGTGCTAGTGGGGTGCGTGCACTAGTGGGCTAGAGCACGCTCGTGCGCAAGCACGCGCTTGTGCGCAAGCGTGCTCCCAATCAGAGGCGCGCTCGCGCTCGCGTTGTGGAGCGCTTGGGCAGTCGCACTCTCGCGCTGTGGAGCGCTGGCAGAAGCTTCAGCGTAGTGGCGCGCTCACGCGAGGAAGATCACGCTACGGCGCGCTCGCGCGGGGAAGGAGGAGCTGCAAGCTAGCGCGCTCGCGCGAGGAGGGAGGAGCAGCGGTGGAGAGAGCGGTTAGTGGCGGAGAATCACGGCGGAGTGGAAGAAATCACCGCTGGAGAGGAATGGGTTAAGAGAGATCGATAGAGAGAGAGAGAGTGAGACCGAGGGAAAGAGAAAGAACAGAGGGAGAAAGGGAGAGTGGAAGAGTGGTGGCGATGGCGGAAGTAGCGGCGGCGGCGATCGGGCGCGGCTGCGGGAGAGGAGGAGACGGAGATGAGAGGGAGACGAAGAGTCGGAGAGAGAGAGAGAGATTAGGGCTTTAGCCCTAATCTGATTTGGGGAGAGGGGAGTGTTGCGTTTCGGCCGAAACGCAGCACTTCCTTCTCTCCCTCTCTCTCCCTCTTTATATATATATATATACACATTCATATGTATATTTTCGCACCCACATTTTCGCTAACTTGCGAATTTCATAAAAATAATGGGTTCGCTACGATTTACAAACATGGCAATTAAATTTATACCAAAATTTAATTTAAAGATCCCAAAATTAAAAATCAATATAAATAAAAATTTTTCCTCTATGTATATAAATATCTCAAAACCAATACACTTGTTCGGGTACCAAGTATCGGTGTTACATTAATGTTGGCTAGATTTGTTAGAATATATGGCGATCCCAATAGATGCTTCAAGTCCAAAAATGAGACAAAATAAAATGCGGAAGCGAAACAGGGCTTTAGGGATACTTCCGGTCATACTCCTTTCACCCCCGACAACCGTAAAAGCTCCAAAATAATCCTTGAACGTGTTAAAACTCTTCTAAACTCTCAAATTCACTCAATATATGGTATAAAGTTACAAATTTTGGATTTAGGAATTTTCTACTCTATAAAGGGTTTTATAGTTGCGGACCATCACACAACGTTCAAACCACTTAATTGTTATTGAAAATTAATACTATACACATTAATGAAGAATTTAAATCAATCCAAAATGGAAATAAACATAGAAATATGGTTAAGGTTTGCATGGAACACAAAATTCCGGCCACATGCAATCTTAATTCAAAAAAACTTCTATTCTGAACCACATTTACTTCCCTTCAGTTATGTTTTTATATTTAATTGGATTTCTTTATGAATTTCGGCATTGAATTCAAATTATTCTCTATTTTGAATTCAAAATTCTAACATTCTCCCACTTAGCCCAACAAATAATTTGAAACTATTTACAAATTATAACTTTATGAAAATAGAGTACAAGAGTCATGGGAATACATCTCCTAATATCGAGTATTACCTTCAGTATACCACAATATATTTTATTTTCTAATTTTATGGTGACATTTATTTTATTAACAAACCATATGTTTATTCAGTATCCAAATTTATGAATTTATCTCAAAACCAAATATTCACATGACTTTATTGAGAAAAATTCATATCAAAGTTTCATTCATATAAGTTGTTATGTTGATATTTATAATATGATCTCTGAATTTACTTGGAGACATGCTTTTAGTCAATAGATCGAGCAACATATAATTATTGCTAATGTATTATTATATGTCTAGAAAATATAAAATTTATGTAAAGTCTTATACATAAATGGAAAATTTTATTTTGAATTTTTCCCAAAAATAGTAGACAATACCTTAATAATGTAGAATGAAAATTAGACCATCATTATGGGTCAGCATGTGAAAATAGCCTGATGGGAAAGTATCAGATTACAGTACTAGAAAACACGTCACTAATGACAGAAAAATCCATCGTTGAAAGCCATAAATCCGTCATTGAAGGGTATCAGCGACGGATTTTTTTCGTCGCTAAATCCATCGATAAAATCGACCACGATAAATTTCAATGACGGATTTTTATTCCGTCGCTAATATCAATGACAGATTAGCGACGGAAAAAATCCGTCTAATCCGTCATTGATATTAGCGACGGAAAAAAATCCGTTGTTGAAACAGAAAAAAAAAGTTAATCCATCATTGATATTAGTGACGGAATAAAAATCCATTGTTGAAACAGAAAAAAAAATCAGCGATAGATCCAGTTCCGTCACTGTTGTGGGAGTTCTAAAAAAAATAAACTTGTTGCTTCAAGCGCCTGCCCAACCCGCCCACACAGCCCGCCTTTTATTTGAGTGAAAATTGCCCTGCCCAACCCGCCTTTTATTTGAGTGAAAATTGCCTTTGGTCAGGATCGAACCCAAGCACAAGGAGAAAAATAAGAGCAATCCAACCACCGAGCCTTACTTATCCAATTATGTTTTTATTTTTTATTTATTTACTTTATCTCATATTTTTTAATAATAATAAAATAATATAAAATTATAATTTATTATAAAATAATAAAATAAATTTTGTTTAAGCTTAAAATAAATAATAGGTATGCTTTTTCAATCGTAGCTGTACACTTCCTTTATGGCCAAAAGCAAATTGTTCCCAGGTGGAACACCACATGTGACCCAAAATGTGCACCACATCCTTCGGGTCTTCATCATCCGAAGGGCCCAAGAGTTCCGATCCGAATCTGGCTTCTTCCGACACCGGATGCCAAAAAATCAGCGATTTTTTTTTAAATCTCCATTTTTCATTGTAAAAATACCGAATTACGTCAAACTTTATACTCAATGAATTTATGATCTCAAGATATTCTGAAAGTGAGCAATTTGAACTAAATTTTTTAAAAAATTTAATTTTAAAAAATTCAAAATTTATTGAAAAACAAACGGACAAAGACAAAGTTGACTATAATACCACATTTCGAATATAAATGTGGAAGCAAAACAAAGATTTAGAATTATTTTCGATCATACTCCTTTTCTTCATTCTGACGACCGTAAATAAAAATTTACTCTCATTCAGTTATATTTTTCCCATTTAATTGAATTTTCTTATAAATTTTGCCATTCAATTCAAATTATTCTCTATTTTGAATTCAAAATTCTAGCAAGAACATCAAAAAATTCCTTCCTCACAGACATTGCCCTCTTGTCATCCTGCTCACTAAATTCAAATTCGGCCTTTTTCCACACATCGGTACCACTGGAAGCATGGACAGAAAATTGTCTTTGTTATTGGACTGACTCTTGAGAAGCTAGCCCACCATAGCCAGAATCCGAGCAATTAATCGTATCCCAAACTTCGGGAGACTGAAGATCTACACAACCCGGGTACTACCAAGTACTAAATATATCAACACATGAATTTCAAAGATATCATTGCCAACAGCAACATGAACCTTCCTGTTCGTTTGTTCCTTCAGGGATGTGATTACCGTTGATGATATTCAATTGGAACATGGTTGTTTATTTGCTAAAATTTTAAATTTGGTACATGTTTTCGCTGTTAACAGGGCGCTTTTCAGAGATCACGACTGGTGGACCATTGGCTTCTCTTGCAATGTGGGTTGGGTTTTATCAACTTTGGAAGAGCTTTTGGAACTGAGAGAGGGACTGCTGATTTGCGAAAGAGAAGAGGATTAAATTGTTCAATATTTAGTTGGATTCTCAAGTGGTGATTTAGCCGTCAAAACTACTAACAAGCATCATAAATTCTCATCTATTATGGATGATTGTAGGTTATTGCTTGAGGGGTTGCAGTACTTTTGAACATGGTTGTGAAATCTTGAAAGACTAATTAAATTTATGCAACCAACAAAAAAATATCCTTGGAAGTTTCTTTGCAAAGAATAGTTTCCAAGATGGGACAATCAATCACCTGAAAAAAATAATGCCTTCAGGTCCTTTAGCTTTCTAGCTTCAAGTTCTGTTTTCTGCGTCTCCGACAATGTTACTCCGGCTACTCAGGTTATTGCTTTTAACCAAGTTTAACGGCAAGCAAACTTGTGTTGTTATGCTTGCAAAAATGGGTGTTGGAGATCACTCGTGTTTTGTATTCAAGCCCTGCAAACAAAGTGGCCCTGTGCACAATTTTGATTGTAATCGTGTGGTACTCCATCGGATTGTAACCTCTTATCTCTTTATGATAGATATTCCCTTTTGCAGAGAGAGAGAGAGAGAGAGGGGTTGCACGAAGAACAAGAAGAAGCATAAAAGGAAAAGCTAATTTGCCATCAAGTGAACTAAACTCTTTTAGTTAAACATTTCATGAAGAATCCTTCCCTTATGACAGACGATTCATTCTAAATTTCTTATCATGAACATGGTTGTAAAATCTCAAAAGACTAATTAAATTTATGCAGCCATCTAATGCTTCATTTGCTTTGGTGAATAGCAACAATAAATTTATTAATGTCCAGAATTGACGTACGCAGAGAACAAATCAGTCAGCGCTAGGCTAAGAGCACCTTAAACAGCACACAAAAAAGAAAAAACATACACAAATATTATCGGCAGACCACTGTATAATCTCTACTACGTCGTCCATACTTGGTTTTCTTAAAATCAATCAAACAATATGAAATCAAGGATAAACCTCTATGAGTGACCTTAAACTGAACATTGGCCTTATCTCAAATCGAGTAAAGCCAAAGCCAGCAGCTAAGAAAAGCTTTTCCTATTCCTTTTCATTAGCACATCAAAAAAGAGTTTGGTTTGATTAATTGGTTGCTTACTTAATTCTTGTCGGCCGTGGATTTGTAGGGCCTGGGAGGTTGGGCAATAATTTTACTTCAATTATATAAAACAAATATTATTTAAAATTTAGATGTTGGGTTGGGTCCTTTTTCGCTTTAATAGTTAAAAAAAAAATTTCAGGAGTACTGGAAGGTTCAAAATCAATCAAACAAGAAGAAACTCCATAGGAGACAACTTAATTTTCACAACCTCTCTCTTTTTGTGTAACAAAAAACAAACAAAAAACAAAAAGAAGAAGTTCCATGGGGCCCAAAGATTGATCTGCTTATGCTTGTATCTTTAGGGCCACCCTGAAAAGACCTCAGTGTTGGGTACACTTTGCCCACCCCTAGATGGGACCTTTTGGAAAAATTTGGACTTTTAATTAAAGTAAAAAAATATTAATAAGAAATATAAGATTTTATTAATAAAAATCAAACACCTTAAATTAATACTACATTAATGATTTTTTATCAAATAATCATCTAATTTCTACTAAGTCCACTTATGATGCATGGAAATTTCTTAAAACTAACGTTTCCTTGTTTTCAAAACGTTTTACAAATATTTCAACACGTTAAATTAATTAATATGTATATATTCTTATATTTTTTTATTTATACATTTTTCATATTTAATGAATTATTTATATATTTAATTATAATTTTTATTTTTTTGTTGTTTGTCTTTTGATTTATAATTACATATTTAATCATTTTAAATTTTTATTATAAAATATGGTTATTCTATTATTTGTAAAAAATAATTAATATATTTACATAAAAATGCTTATATTTTTTAATATTTATGTATAGATTTGTTCTCGTTTCTGTTTACTGTTTACTGTATTTTTATAAAATATAATTTTTCTGTATTATTTCGTATCAATTTTAGTTTTCGTGCAATGTAGGAATCAACTTTCAACTTTCTCAAAAGCCCACCAGAAATCCTGATTAACCATGTACTCAAGCACTATATAATATATAATGGCCAAAAATCCTCATTAGCCAACTAATTTCTACTTTCAAGCTTTTATTAGTTGTATTTATAAAAAATTTTTGTTATATAAAAGATATGCAAAAACAAATAATTGTGTGCTATATGCATTGTTCATAGTCATTTCAACATTGATGAATTTCAATTTCTATAAATATCTAATGGATACAAAAATTTGTTATACTTTGTTTATTTAAGTTTCGAGTAGTTGAAGGATTATCAATTCTAAGTTGTGAGAGATAGATCACCAACGAATAGAATATTATTCAACACCAAGATCAGGTTCAGGAAGGTACAGTTGGCACAATAGCATTTGCAAGACGTCTGAACTCAAACATGTCACTACCAGCAAAGTCCAAGTGTGTTACGTCCCGATTCTCGGATCGACCATGCAACAGTCGTCGCGTTGTCTCGATACACGAATAGAATCTCCCCATATACCGGGACTCCGCAAGATTACAAATCAGTTCAGCAACTCATCCAATGCACAACTCTATCAGAAATAGGAAAATCATATAACAATACATATGCAAAGGACCCATCCAGTCCATCTCTGTACACACGAGCATACGTCGACACACAAATGGGGAGGGGGTTCCTGTACATGCACGCATGCAAATTTGGCCATTCCAGCCATTCCAGAATTCTCAGTACAATTAAAACATTTAAAACAAAAGAAGTCCCGAATTATAATCGCAGGATTTTATTAACACTCGCATGAAGAAACGAGCTAACGTCAGTAAAGTCCATACGGTATGAGATGAACAGAACTCCGTAAAATTGAAAAAAAATAACAAATGCCATCATTTTAAATCAAACGTCCCATTTAAACAATAAGTCTAACCAAAATAAAAGTTAAGAGAAAATAAACAAGTTCCGTACGAACTCCAATACAAACTATGTAAAAATTCCATCAATACTTGCTCTATATATGAAACAAGTATTGATTTAATCCATATCAAAAGAATTATACAAGTCTTCCCTTCCATGGATTTCCAAATCAACTAAAATAACCCTATATCACTGTAATACCTACACAAAACAGCAAAAATCTTTCGCAAGCTTCAATCCCCGTGCAGTCTCCGCACTAAGTGTCCTCTATAAAATGTGAAAAAAATTATGAGTATCGAGAAATATTCAGTGAGTGGAGTGCAATGGTATGATTGTGTAATAAATGAGGGGTGAATGTGGAAAGGTCAAAACATATCTCAAACAATACTTCCTATATATCGAAACATTTTCAATAAATTAGATAATTCGCAAAATATGCATTCACATCAAGTATTTTTTCAGAAAATCACATGGGTCCCATCGAAATCACTTCCGTCCTATGTTTGGCCGAAACAAGACGGAAGTTCGCCAAGGAGTTTTCCATTTCAGTATTCCAAACACTACCCCCTTCCCTAGCGTTGGCTCGAACCTCCCCGGGGTGCAATCCGGATAGTCCGACGTGGCAGAGAAGAGACCGCGTATACCTTTCTCACAATGAAACCCCAACCACGCCACCCCGTCGGGTCGCTCTGTGGAGGGAATGACTATAGCCATTAGCTACTAGTACCATGCATTTCTCAAATATATCATTTCTCGAGTCATGTGCCATAATGTCTAACAAACAATCATCAATTTCATGTCATAGCAATTTATAGAGTAATATCAAATCACAAATGGCACATATGCATTTATAAATACAATGGATGCATTCATACTTCACAATCTAGTCCGGATATCCCACAATCACAAAACAATTTATATAAAATATGTAAAAATATTACAAAATCATTTATAAAACAATTTTAAACTCATTTTGCTCATTTATAATACAATGGACCATCCACTCACCTTCTACGGAGGGTATTCACTCCCTAATTGCATAAGTTTTCCAAAATGACTCCCTTCAAGTCTCCAAAAGATCAACCTAGGCCAATAATTCACAATTTCAATTCAAACTCCAAAGAAAACTATTCTAATCAGCCCAATAAGTTTCTAATTTCATCTAACCCGTTTCTTTAGTATTTAATCAACCTAAATTCATGTAAAATTTAGACGTAACCATAGAAATCACATATTAAAATTTAGGAAAATGCACTCTCTTCAAATTTCACACATTTTCAGAGTATATACAAATCTCTCATTCTAAATTCGGACTAAACTCATTCAAATTTCTGAAGGAACTAGAATTTCTTTTATCTAGGGTTTTTTGTAGCTTGCAGCTCTAGCTTCCGTGCGTCTACAACTCGGTCCGGACCCCTGTAATGTTTCCAAACCGAAACACACTTTAGCAATTAATCCTAATTTCCAAGAGAATCAAAACCCCTAAACTATTGATCAGAGAATCGTTCTTACTTGCGCGGGAGATGAAATGCAGGACGCGGCCTAGGGTTTCGAATGTCTCTTGCTACTGCCGGCTTGGGCTCCTGCGAGGGCTGCAGAAGAGCTCTCGGCAGAAGGAGAGAGCAAAGCGTGTGAGTGCGCGAGCAAGGGGAGAACAGCGCTACTGTCGCGCACTCGGGAAAGGGAGAAGAGAATCTGTTCGCGCGGCAATGGAGAGGAGAGAAATGGAGAGCGAAACAGAGAGTGAGAATGAGAGAGAGAGAGTGACGGGAGAGATTGGGAGAAAGAGAGAAACAGAGAGAGAGAGAGATTGAGTGAAATTTGGGAAAGTAACTTTCCCCTTTCTTTTTTTTTTGTCGGTGCCACAAAGTGCTTAGTCCCTTGAAAGTCACAAGCCAAATTAGGATCGGTGTACTTGATATGAGCGATGGCACTAGCAATAGCCCTTGCCCAAACTTCACACCTTCAAACATGTCCTTACGCTTCAACAAAAATGCTGCTAACGCGAGTCAGCCTCCATGGCTTCATAAAGAGTACTTACAAGAGTTGGTACATTGGCAATATGGTCAGTGCGATAGTGGCTTCCCATGTCTTGTCTGAACGGGATCCGGCCATCATTGGAAAACCAAGTCTCAATGCATGCGATGAACTTGATAAGGCTGGATCAAGGTCTAGAGGTGTTGAAGGATATGCTGTTGTTGAGTTGTTCTTTAAGAGAAGCTTAGATGCATTTGTGAGTGCGCATATAATGTTTCTTCTTTTATCTTTTCTTAGCTAAGAAACCTGAGTTGATCAAAACTCAGCATGAGACGAGGAATGCGATGACCTTTTTTGGATGGATGGTGAGTGCTTTAACAAGTTCATTGTGGATCATGGGTTTGTCATGGTTGTGAATTATGTCTGGTTTTCATTACTGAATAGCATATTTAAGTGCCCTTGAGTTTACGAAGCCAAATGTTTAGCACCATGCATGCTATCTAACATTTTAACTTGGATAGTCCGAATTCCAATAACTTACATGGAGTATTATTGTCCTTAAGAACCTTTGACATTGTTCGTAGGTTGAGAACAAAATTCCACAGTATTCAGATCCTTCGACTAATCTAGTTCTGAGTACTGAGGGGTTCATTTTAGGAGCTAACTCTTCCAAATCCTTTTTCGTAATTCTCAGAACTTAAATTCAAAATTTCTAATTAAGAGAATAAAGTATCCGACCAGTCAATTCAAAGGAGTTTGGTGTGATCTTCTACTTTATGAGATCTTGTAGAATTTAGTTTGACAAGTGCAAGCATATTTGAGACAATACCTTTGGATCTTTTTGAAAATTTTCTTCCAATATCATATCTGTAAGCATCTTATCAAAACCCAATAAAGCATATTCTAAATCCATTTATATCAAAAAAGCTCAAATCTTGACTTGCCAGTGCCACAATGAAAACTTTTTGCTTCGATTCAAAAGTGGAATGTCGGACTTAAGAGAAGCCATGGCAAGGGTTCAATAAGACATGGCTATGCTACAAACTAATGTAAAGAAAATTACAAGAGAGATCAAAACTCAAAACTTCCATCCTTTGAAACCCATTCTAAGTCCTGTATTTATAGAAATGCAAGGAGAGAAGAATCTAAGACACGTATCAAAAATAGCAAGAGAATGTGCTGGCTCAGCTGCTCTCCTAAGAGGGTAGCTGCATTAAAAACTTTTGAAAAACAGCTTTTGGGTGCAGCTGCACTTGGCCGGCGCAGGTGCAGCTGCAACTAAAAGTCTACAAAAAATGCCAAGTGATGAAAGTGCTTTGGCCAAAAGCACCTTGCCAAGCACTGAATAAGAGGGCTTTCAATCCCACCAAAGAACATTAAAAATAAAAAGGAAAAGGAAAAAATAGAATTTAGGGCACAAAACTTCAACATGAACTCAGCACAAGACAAGCAATGTCATAATGAAAAAGAAAAAAAACAAAAAAAAAAGACAAAGAAAAGTCAAAGAGCACCTCATTCTCTCTCTTCCCTCCCCCATATTTCTCCCCTCACCCGAGACCCATCCCCACCCCCATACCCATTTTATTTTTTTTCTCATTCTCTCTCTCCCTCGCCTTTTCCCTCTTCTCACCCGCAAACACATCTCTCCCACACCCCCTATTGGCACTCCCTCTCCCTCTCTTCTCTCTCTCCAACTTAATCAATTATCCCCTAATACGTTTAGATCTAAACTCTAAACCCTTCAACAAATATTTTAGAAGGTAAAATCTATCAGGAAATTCAAGTTTTTCTAAAAAGAAAAAAATCTGGGGTTTGGAGTGATTTAAAAAAGGATAAAATTAGTGTTTCCAATAGAGGTAATATTTCTTCCTAAACTTCAATTTTTATTAATTTGACATAAATTTTAGATTTATGTTGAAATTTGAGATTTTTGTAAAGAGAAAAAAATTAGGGTTCGAAGGTAATGTGACCAAAAGATAAAAATTAGGGTTTAGGGATTTAGTCCTGGATATATATAATATTAAAATTTTGGAAAATGTTGAAATAAGAATTATTTCCCTAGGTTGGTATTGTGATTTGATGAAAATAGATAATAAATTGATAAATTTTGAAAAATTAAAATTTGGGTTGTATAGAAAATATTGATTTTTTTTAGTGTTAGTTTGTGATTAAATGATAAATTTATATCTATTGGTTTAGGTTGAAACAATTAAAAGGTTAAGAGAGATTTATCTTGGATTGAATTGTGAATTGTGAGTGGTTACCCTCCCAAAAACTGAGTGAAAGTATGATTATGATTTTAAATGAGAAAATGGTTTACTTGATTTTGTAAACATTTTTAAAATTGATTTATAAATTAGTTTGTGATTGTGGTATCACGCCCCGATTTTCTGATCGACCACGCGACAACCATTGCGGTGTCTTGGTATATGGGCAGAACCTCCCCATATATCGGGACTCCGCAAGGCTATACAACCATACCATATATCTTCTCAATACAATACCCATATAAAGGACCCATCCGGTCCATCCTTACACACACAAACATGCATCGGCACACATTCGGGTATGCATGCAAAATTGGTCATCACAGTCATTCCAGAATTCTTAGCATAAATAAAGCATTTAAAATAAAAGAAGCCTCAAATTATAGTCGCAGGACTTTACTAACACTCGTCTGAAGAAATGAGTTAGCATCAGTAAAGTCAAAGCGATATGAAATATACAGAATTTTGTAAAATTGAAAGAAAATAACGAATCCTAACCTTTCAAATCAAATGTCCTATTCAAACAATAAATTTAACAAAAAATGAGAGTAAAAAGAAAATGAACCAGTTTTGCTATGTAAAGATTCCATCAATACTTGCTCCTATATATGAAACAAGTATTGATTTAATGCATACCAAAAGAATTATACGAGTCTTCCCTTCCATGGATTCCAAAACAACTAAAACAACCTTACATCACTAATTTACCTATGCAAAACAGCAAAAATCCTTCGCAAACTCCCATGTGCGGTCTCCAAACAAAGTATCCTATGTAAAATATGAAAAGAAAAGTGAGTATTGAGGAATACTCAGTAAGTGGAGTGCAATGGCATGATTGTGTGATAAATAAGGGGTGAATATGGGAAAATCAAAATATATCTCATAAACAACACTTTATATGTAAAAGCATTCTCAATAAATCAGATAGTTCACAAAGTATGCATCCACATCAATTATTCCTTTAGAAAATCACAAAGGTCCCATCGAAATCACTTTTGTCCTGAGTTTGGCCGAACCCAGACGGAAGCTCGCCAAGGGGTTTCCCATTTCAGTATTCCCAAACACTACCCCCTTCCTTGGCGTTGGTTCGTATCTTACCGGGGTGCAATCCAGATAGTCCGACATGGCAGAGAAGAGGTCGCGTACACCTCTCTCGCAATAAAACCCCAACCAGTGGAGGGAATGACTATAGCCATTACACTCGTGCACCATCATTTCACAATCATTTAAATTACAATCAATGTGCCATGCTCCAACAAACAAATTCCAATATCATGTTACAAGCATTTACAAATCAAGTATCCAACACAAATGGTACAGATTCATTTAAAATTATATAGGATGCATTCGTAATTCAAATTTCCATTTCAGATATCCCACAATCACAAATGATTTCATATAAATCATGTAAAAATCATTCAAATCATTTCACAAAAGAATTTAAACTCATTTTGCTTATTTATAATACAATAGACTATCCACTCACTTTTAGAGAGGGTATTCACTCTTTACTTTCAACCAAATTCGAATTGATTCCTTTCAAACCCCCAACAGATTTAACCTAATCAATATCAAAATTTACCATCAAATTAAACTCTGGGAAAACTATTCTATCTGACCTAATGTGATTCTATCGTCCCTTAGCATGCTTTTTTTGTATCAAACAACCTAATTCATATAAAATCCTATACTTAACCTTAATAATCACATATAAGATGTCAAGAAATAGGTTCTAATTGAATCTAACATACATCCTAAACATATATAGATTCCTTCACTATAGATTTAACCCTAGATTCACTCAATTTATCGAAGGAATTAGAATTTCCCTCACCTAGGGTTTTCACATTTCGCAGCCTCATTCAAATGTCTCCTCAGTCCTATTGGTGATCTGTAGTGCTTTTTTACCGAAACAAGGTATGGTAAGTTAGTTCAATCATCTAGAAAAATTGGAACTCTAGAACTAAAATTCAGAAATCCGTTCTTACCTACACAGAGATGGATCCGCAGTCGGCGTAGGGTTTTCAAGGGTATGCTGCTACTGCCAGCTTGGGGCTTCTGCAAAGGTTACAGAAGGGTGGTGCTAGCAGAGAGCAGCGCGCGCGAACGAGCAAGGGAGAGAGGCTACTGTCGCGCGCGAGAAAGAGAGAGGAGAACTTTGTTCGCGTGCGAGAGAGAGAGGAGCGGTCGCGCACGGTGGTCGGAGGTGGAAAGAGTGGAGGAGATTCGAGAGAGAATCGAGAGAGAGAGTGAGAGAGAATGAGAGAGATTAAGGCTGAAAGCCCTAATCAAATTGGGGGTGGGGGAGCGTGGAATTTTGGTTTAAAACGCTGCATCTCTCCCTTTCTCTCTTTTTTTTTTTTAGGTATTACATGTGGAGTGTCCCAAAAGAAAATTTAGAATGAAAAATATATCCAAACATTTTATTGAAATATTGTATCATATTTATTAACTCATATTGAATATGTTGACATTGAACTAATAATTTGAGAAATTTTTGAATGATTATGACACTTTTTAATATATGCTATAAGATTTGTGAAATAATATTTGAATGTATAATCTAATGGCTATAGTCATTCCTCCCACGGTGTGGCCCGATAAGGTAACGTGGTTAGAGGTGTTTGCCTTGGGAGATAGCTGCGTTCAAGAGGTATTTTCAAGACCATTATTATTATTTCTCGGACTAGTTTGGTAGCACCCCAATGGAGGCCTAAGCCAAGACCAAGGTTGGGGGTATTTGTGAGTTGGAAAAAAAAAACATGGAAACTCTTGGTGGTTCCGCTATTGGTCGCGGTAGACCATTGTAGAGAGTTATGATTTTGACAACCCCATTTTGGAAAAGTTATGGATATGATTGGATGTATATGATTTATTTATTATGAATATTGAATTTTATTAGAAAATGATGATCAATTTTGAATTTTTATAGATACGGTAATATAATTTTGAGATAATAGTTTGACATGTTTACAATCATCCCCTCATTTACTTTTATAACATATTATTCATTCGCTGAGTATTATTGTATACTCATCTTTCTTATTTTAATTTTTCACAGAGGAAGTTTAGAGCAAGCTATTGACGATATTAGTATCACGAGATAAGATTATTTCGAAAGACATATTGCGGGTACTAGTTATCCCGATTTCTTTTTTTGAGGATTTTAGATAGACCATTTTGAGGCATTTTTGTATAGACTCTTTTGAGAAGTTATTTAACTATCGTATTTTTTTTAGTTGGAATTGTATAACTTATCTTGAAAATCTTCACTTTTTTTTCTTGAAATTTACTTGAGAATTATTTTTTTGGTATTGGATATAGATCTCTTGAGTAGGGATTTACTTTATATTCTATGGACTTGATTGGAATAGCCAGGTTGGACTTGTGCATGTATTTAGATTTGAATGGCCAGATTGGCCCTATGCATGCATGTTTTAAACAGGGATGGGCTAGGTTGGTCTTTTTGTTGTGTGATAAATACATGTTGATTTATTGAAAATGTTGGATTATTTTAAAAAAAATAGGTGGATATCAATGAATGTCTTGCATTATTTTGGTGTGCGAGTTAGACTCACCCGTATTCTGAGATAACACGGCAGTTGTCGCGTGTTTGAATTGAGAGTCGAGACGTGACAATTTTATTGGTATTAGAATTTAGGCTCTTGTTTTATAAAATTTTAAGAAATTTTTAAATATTTTCAAATATTTTTAAAGGTTCTCAATTGTTTTCGATTATTTTAAAGTTTTAATTTACAAAATTTTTCCAAAGGATTTTTAAAGTGTCTCCTATGAGTCCTTGGAAGTGAAGTGGCGTCTAGATATTAGTGCATTTATCAAACTATCAGCATATGATATAAACAAAAGCAAAAGACTTGTCAGATAACTTCTAAGAGAGAATAGAGAGACGATGAACAGAGGCAAGAGCCTCAGCCCTAAATTCTCCTATTCTGATTCTACGTAGACTAGATTTTTATTAGATCTTGGATAGGTTGTTGGTCATAGTTGCCATTATTCTGATTCCACTCTAATTACCTAGGCTACTATTACGCCTTCAGCTACATCAAGCCACTCGTGTTTTTAGCTTCAATAGTTAGCTTTTAATCAAATCTGGCCAAACTATATAGATAATAGAGGGCCACAAAGCACAGAAATGGATATAGGGATACAAGAAGTAAATGTATCTCAGTTTAGGAAAATAAAATCGAAGATTTTTCACGGGAGTAATGATCCCTTGGGCTGTAGAGTATTTCATTGTTGAATTTTTAAGACTTTTCTATAAGTTCATGATCATAGAAGGGTACAAAGTCAGACTTGTTACTTGCTATCCAAAGGAAGATCCCTATGATTGGTGAAATTTAGAGTTGAGAGACCCTGATATGAAAGTAATTTTCAAAGTATCACTTGAGGTGATTTTACGTAAATCTATCATGTAAAGTATGTACCTACCTATATTAGATATCAAAAGATATCTAAATTTCTAAACTTGTGATAGAGTAGTTAGATTGTTAGTGAGTATGAGACCACTTTGCTCAATTATTATTGCATGCCTAAGAGTTAGTTGAAATAGGTGAAAATAGAGTAAAGAGGTTCATGAAAGAATTACCATCATTTTTCTAGAAATATTTAGTAGCTCAATTCTTTACCACTTCTAAGTTCTAAAAAAATAATTTAAAGGCTTTGGAATTGATTGCTAAGACAAGCAAGATATGTTATAAGGGAAAAGATCAATAGAAATTAAAACTTCAAACAAAAGAAGAAATAGGGAAAATAAAAACAATATGAACAATGTGAAAGCTCTGATAAGAGGCTATTATGTTTTAATTGTTGGAATATCCATACAGAATTATGCGATGGAGGGATAAGACCTTTTTCACATGTTTTCATATGAGCCATTATACCTTGTGTTACCTCTTTGGCTCACGCGGCCATAATCTACCCCTTTACTACATGTTGGACTTCTAGACCTATACATTCTCATAAGCCAACACTTCCCTAAATCACAAAGCCAATGCCACCTAAACTAGTTGTATCACCATAGCTAAAACAAAGACAAGCTCGAGATATGCCACCAGATCTAAGAGAGGAGGCTGGAGTTTATATTGTTATTGTTTAGGAGGCTAATACTTCACCATATGAGATTACAGGTGTGAAACGGTTATTTTCTTATGATATACTTGTTTTAATTGATCCAAGTACCGTGAAATCATTAGTTTTATTAGTATTTAATATGCATTATAGCGAGACTCTAAACCATTAAAGTAGTGGTTATAGTTATCAGATTTATAAAGATTGTATTATAAACTTATAGAGCTATGATTGTAATATTGATTTGTTGCCATTAGAGTTGATGGATTTGGATGTATTTCTAGGTGTGAAAGGGCTATCAGCTAAATATGCATTGATTAAATGATAGTGAAAGATTATTAACTTTTTACCACCAGGATAGCCATGGATTTTGTTTGTCAATGATAGATTGTTAGAATTTTAATTATATCTTTTATTTGAGTTACTAGGATGATATCTAGAAGTTGTTATGGATATTTAACCTTAAGGTCAGGGATGAACAAACTTCTTGTTTGACATACCAATGGTTTAAAATTTCCTAATATATTTCTTGATGACTTGCCAAAGAGAGATTTCATTATTGATTTAATGACAAGTACTATACTTATTTCTATAGATTCATAAAGAATGACACTAGTTGAATTGAAAGACTAAAAAACTCCATTATATGAACTTGTGGAATGAGAATTTGTTTATTCTAGTGCTTTTTCTTAGACTGTATCAGTATTACTTATGAATCTTTGAGATAACTTGTGGAATAAGAATGATTCCTTAAGAATATGTATTAACTATCAAAAATTGAATCAAGTTATCATCAATAATACATACATTTGTGAAGAATTGATGGTTGTTTGAATAATTGAGAGGTACCATAATTTTCTTAAAGTTAGATCAGATTGGGTTATTGGCATATTATGATTTGGGAGGGAGAAGAATATTCCAAATATAGACTTCCACGTTTTCTATAATTAGTATGAGTTCTTATTGATACTGTTCGGGTTAACGAAGGATCCCGTGTGTTTTAAACACTGTCCAGATGACTCATGGTTATATTTATGAATGATATTCTAGTTTACTCTAAAGATACATTATGGTATAAGCACCATCTTTGAATTACTTTACGAACTTTGAAAACCGAGAACTTGTGTTTCTAGAATGAGTAAATGTGAGTTCTGACTCGATGAAATAACTTTTCAGGTCTTATTGTTTTTGATAGATGATTTTTTGTGAATTCAAATAAAATTGAAACTATTATTAATTGGTACACACTTATCACCGTCACAGAGGTATCTAGTGTCTTGGATTTAGTATGGTATTTTAGCGAATTTATCAAGAATTTCATCTTGATACTAGTTTCACTTACTAGACTAACTCGCAAGAGGGTATCTTATAGATAGGATGAGTAAATATAAGGCTAGTTTCCAGATCTTGAAGGGTAAGTTTGTATCATCTTTATTTTGACATTGTTGGTCAATGGATATGACATGTTGAATTGACTAATGCTATATAGGATTTTTCTAATTTTTATACTTAACTTGCAACTCCTATATAGTCAAATTTTCGGAAGAATCCTTCTTTTCTCTTGGTTTGATAGATTCTTAGTGCCAGCAGAGTGGATGAGAAGTTGTCTAGTTCTATATAGTGAGTGCATGGCATGTTAGTGAGTCAGGGTTGAGTATTAAAATCTATGAGAATTACTTGAGCCACCCCTTATTTCTAAGTAGGAATGGGGGTATAGTTTCACGAATTTTGTTTCAAGATTTCTTAAGATTATTAGGGGATTTGATACCATATGTATAATAGTGGACCACCTTACTAAGATCATTTTCTTTCGATTGTAATAGCATATTATATGGAAAAGCTAACCAAGATATATATTGATTAGATTGTGATGTTATGTGAAGTGTCAAACTCTTTTGTGTCAGATAGAGATTTAAGATTTACTTCTCAGTTTTAGCCGAAATTACTAGAGTCTTTAGAAACTAAGTAGAAGTTAAGTGCAACGTTCCATCCTTAGACTGATGGCCAGTCTGAAGGAATTTTGGAGGATATATTCCGAGCTAGTGTACTTGACTTCTCTGATAGTTGGGATATGCATCTCCCTCTAATAGAATTTGTTTATAATAGTAGTTATCAGTTTAGAATAGGTATACGATAATATGAAGCGTTATATGAAAGAAAATGTAGTATTCTATTGTGTTGGATGAGGTTAGTGACAGAAAGATAGAAAGCGTGGAATTGATTGAGGCCACCATAGAAAAAGTAAAGACAATCTGAGAAAGAATAAAGGTGGCCCAAAACCAACAAAAGAGTTATGTCGATAAGAGGAGATAGCCTTGAGAATTTGAAGTAGAGTATATGGTATTTTGAAAATCTCATCTTGGAAGAGAGTAATCCGGTTTTGAAAAAGGAAAAAATTGAATTCTCGTTGCATTGACCCTTTCAAGATCATTGAGAGGTAGGTAAGGTGGCCTATCGATTGGAGTTATCCTCGGATTTGATAAAATACATTATGTATTCCATGTTTTGATGTTAAAGGAATAGTTGTCGGATCATTCGTGCGTGCTAAAGACTCCATTGGTTGAACTAAGAGAGGACTTGAGATTCAAAATTCAACCCATAGCTATTCTTGATCGCCAAATAAGTGGTTGCAGAACAGACGAGTTCTTATTATTAAGATCCAATGAAAAAGCGATCGGGTTGAAGAAGAGACTTAGGAACTGATGATATTATGAAAAAGCAATATCCACATCTATTTGAGATTTGATTTTTGTTTTTAAATTTTGAGAATAAAATTTATTTTTAGGGAGTTAAAAATTGTAATAATGAAAAAGAAACAAAAAAGACAAATAAAAGTGAAAGAATACCTCATTCTCTCTCCGCCCTCCCCCATTTTTCTCCCCTCACTCGAGACCCACCCCTACCCCCACCCCATTTTATTTTTTTTCTTATTCTCTCTCTCTTCCTCACCTTTTCCCTCTTCTCACCCAAAAACATATCTCCCTCACACCCCCTATGGGCTCTTTCTCTCCCTCTCTTATCTCCCTCCAACTTGATCAATTATCCCAAAATACACCTAATTCTAAACTCCAAACCCTTCAACAAATGCTCTAAAAGGTTGAATCTAGGAGGAAATTCAAGTTTTTCTAGAGAGAGAAAAACCTAGGGTTTGAAGTGATTCAAGAAAGGATGAAATTAGTACTTCCAATAGAGGTTATTTTTCCCTAAACTTGGATTTTCATTATTTTGGTATAAACTTTGGATTTATATTGAAATTTGGGGTTTTTGTAGAGAGAGAAAAATTAAGGTTTGTAAATGATGTGACCAAAAGACAAAATTGGTTATTCAAGTAAGCTAATTTCTCTATCTTTAGCTTAAATTTGAGTATATTTTTGTAGTATATATATTTTATATTGAGATTGGAAAAACAAAATTTAGGAATTTAGACCTAGAGTATATATAATATTTAAATTTGGAATAATATTGAAATGTGAATTATTTGCCTAGATTGGTGATATGATTTGATTAAATTAGATGATAGATTGATAAATTTGAAAAATTAGAATTTGGGTTGCATGGAAAAATTGATTTTTTCTAGTGTTAGTTTATGATTAATGATAAATTTATATCTATTGATTTAGGTTGAGACAATTAAAAGGTTAAGAGTGATGTACCTTGGATTAAATTGTGAATTGAGAGTGGTTACCCTCTCAAGAGGTGAGTGGATACATGATTATGATTTTGAATTAAAAAATGGTTTACTTGATTTTGTAAATATTTTTAAAATTGATTTATAAATTAGTTTGTGATTGTGGAGTGTCCCAAAAGGAAATTTAGAATGAAAAATACATTCAAATATTTTATTGAAATATTGTACCATATTTATTAACTCATATTCAATATATTGACATTGAACTCATGATTTGAGAAATGTTTGAATGATTATGGCACTCTTTGATATATTCTATGAGATTTGTGAATTGGTGTTTGAATGCATGATTTAATGGTTACAGTCATTCCCCTATGGTATGGTGCGATGGGGCAATGTGGTTAGGGGCCTTTGCCTTGGGAGATAGTCACGCTCGAGAGATATCTCCAAAGCCATTATTATTATTTCTCGGACTAGTTTAGTAGCACCCCAAAGGAGGCCCAATCCAATGCCAAGGTTGAGGGTACTTGTGAGTTGGAAAAAAAAAACATGGAAACTCTTGGCGGTTCCGTTCTTGATCATGATAGATCATTATCGAGAGTTATGATTTTGGTAACCCCATGATTTGATTTGATGCATATGATTTGTTTATTATAAATATCAAATTTTATTAGAAAAATTTTATGTTGATGATCAATTTTGAATTTTTATGGATACGATAATAAAATTTTGAGATAATAGTTTGACATGTGCACAGTCATCCTCTCATTTACTTTCATAACATATTATTTATTCACTGAATATTGTTGTATACTCATCTCTCTTATTTTAATTTTTCTCAGAGAAAGTTTAGAGCAAGATATTGATGATATTAGTACCACGAGACAAGATTATCTCAAAAGGCACAGTGCAGGTATTAGTTGTCCCGATTTTTTTTTTGAGAATTTTAGATAGACCACTTTGAGACATTTTTATATAAATTCTTTTGAAAACTTATTTAACTTTCGTATTTTTTTTTAGTTGGAATTACATAATTTATTTTGAAAATCTCAACTTTTCTTTCTTGCAATTTACTTGAGAATCATTTTTGTCGTATTGGATATGGATCCCTTAAGTAGGGATTTATTTTATATTCTGTGGATTTGATTTGAATGGCCGAGTTGGTTTTGTGTATGTATTTAGATTTGAATGACTATGTTGACCATATGCATGCATGTTTTGAACAGGGATGGGCTGAGTTGGTCTTTTTATTGTGTGATGAATACATGTTGATTCATTGGAAATGTTGGATTATTTTTAGAAAAATGGATGGATATCGATAAATGCCTTACAGTACTTTGGTGTGTAGGTTAGAGTTATCCGTATTCTAAAATAACGCGACTTAAATAATAAATAAAATTTTAATTTTTTTTGTACAAACGGGGTTTATTTCGATTCGCGAATTCGGCAAATTAAAATATACCAAAAATTTAATTTAAATACCTAAAAAATCAAAAATCAATTTAAATAAATAAAATTTCTCTATATATAAATAAATTGAAGAATATCTTATTTATATATATATATATTTCAAAAATTGTACAATATTATAGATACCGCAGTGTCGGTGTTACAACTAAACGTATAGTATTTCATAGAAAAGGATCCTTAAAATCACCTAGACTACTATATGCAATTAGCTATCTTGATATCCTATCTCCAATTAATTATTATCATGAAAAAGTGATTTCCCACAATACGTAGGAAAAATGGTTTTGCGGTGCATGACTAGGAAAGCAGCTAAAATGAAGTGGAAAGATAGTAGTGCGAAAGGAAAACTGTCTTAAAGGTTGTACGTAATTTTTGTATTCACAGATTGGCCAATTATGTTTTTAACTTGATATTCTGAAATATAATTGTGAATACATAGTTGAGTTGAGTCAAATATACTCTTGTTTATTAATAGAGGGATAAGAGGTACGGTAACTTTGTATATAGTAAAAGAGGTTTAGAATATAGCGAAACTTGATGTTCTTATTGTATTAGATTTTGAGTTGCTATATATCCTTAACCGGTGTATAGTTATGAACTCTCGATATACTCGCTGGTCACACGATCCATTTGTCTGTATGAAATCGATAGTATATGGAAGTGATTGAGCAAAATGTAGGTCTAACCCTCATGTACGAGTGGGAGATGTAAGTTATGGGTATTGGGTCGGGTCGCCCATGTGGGTTTGACCCAAACCAATTTCCTTGCATGTTTTTGAAATTTCAAAGGAGGGAAGGGAGGGAGTAGTTTTTTTAAAAGAAAAACCAACTCCAACTCCCAATAACCATCCTTTCATGCACATGAGAAATTGACAGAGAATTCACAAAAAATAAAAGGAAGAATAAAGATTTACACCATATACATTGACTCTTGGATTGTGAATAAGAAGGAGATTAATCTATTGGTGACATTTTTTGGATCCATACATCGAAAAGGTTAGTAATCCGACCATAAATCTTGAGACATTAAATATTTATTTCATTGTAATTGCATCAGAGAATGCTTTTAGCCTATTATCGACAATTTTTGGTTATTACCTCGGGGGTTGTAGAGCTTTCAGATTAACCATGTTGTTATGCTTGCAAAAATGGATGTTGGAGATCACTCGTGCTTTGTATTCAAGCCCTGCAAACAAAGTGGCCCTTTGCACCATTTTGATTGTAATCGTGTGGTACTCCATCGGATTGTAACCACTTTTCTCTTTATGATAGATATTCCCTTTTGGGGAGAGAGAGAGAGAGAGGGGTTGCAAGAAGAACAAGAAGAAGCAGAAAAGGAAAAGCTAATTTGCCATCAAGTGAACTAAACTCTTTTAGTTAAACATTTCATGAACAATCTTTCTCTTATGACAGATGAGTCATTCTTAATTTCTTATCATGAACATGGTTGTAAAATCTCAAAAGACTAATTAAATTTATGCAACCATCTAATGCTTCATGTTCTTTGGCGAATAGCTACAATTTATTAATGTCAAGAATTGACGTGCACAGAGTGTTGATTTTCTTGAAGTGGATGAAGTGAGACCAAGTTCATATATGTAGTAGAAGTTGATTGTTTGTAAGCAAATTGGATGAGTAATGGTGAGCCAATTCAAAGAAAACTTAAAAATGTTTAAGAATAGTTGTAGAACAACAAAAAAGACAAATGTAATGAGAGAATAATCTCAATATTTCTTTGATAATATATCAAAGTTTACGTGACAAGAATATGAAGAGACAATACTCCAAAGACAAATATGTAGTGAGAGAGACTTTTTGCTCAAAGTTTTGTACAAGGAGACTAAGCTCCTAAAGTTTTTTTTTTCTTCGCTCCCTATTTATAGAGAGTAATATAAGTAATAAAGAGGGAAAATGAACTCAAAAACTTGAATGAACTGTTGGAAGGACAGGATGACAGATTCTTGTCCCCGATGGACTGCACAACAGCCAGAATTTATGGTTGTGTGCAGTCCAACGGCTAGTTCTTAGAACTAGCCGCTGGGGGCTTGTTTAAGCCCTTTAATGGGCCATTTTATTCGCAAGATAATGGGCTAAAATACCCCTTAGGGCAGAACCTGAAGCAGCTTGGAAAGGGGTCTTGGACTTGGCTTGAAATTGGCCTTGCACTTGGGCTGTTTTGTGGACAGATTCTGTCCACCTTTTCGGCTGAGTTGCTGAACCATAAGCAAGTCTGATTCTTCCCTTCAGAGGTCCATCATATGAGCCTTAATTGGGACCTTAAATCAGGCTTGTTTCAGCTCATGAAGGTCTTCGTCTTCGGGCCATAATGGGCCTGGTACTTGGGGCTGATTTCTGGGCCCATTTGGGCAGAATGTTTGGCAAACATTCTGCCTTAACCAAATGCCCATATTTAGGCCGTGGGTTGGCGCTATGAGATGGCTCGTTTCTTGCCCCTTTTAGCCTTCTTCTTCTTAGACTTGGATGGTTGATTCATTGCTCCTTTGTTGTTGTCCAAATTAGAGTGCAATAGCTCATAGTAAATGGGAGGCATCGACCTACATACAATGTACATCTTCTCATTTTTAACACAGAGAACTATTCAGTCAGCGCTAGGCTAAGAGCACTTAAACAACACACGCAAATAAAAAAACTTACATAAATATTGTCGGCAGACCACTGTATAATCTCGACTACGTCGTCAATCTTTGGTTTTCTTAAACCCAATCTATACAATATGAAATCAAGGACAAACCTCTATAAGTGACCTTAAACTAAACATTGGCCTTATCTCAAATCGAGTAAAGCCAAAGCCAGCAGCTAAGAAAAGCTTTTCCCATTCCTTTTCATCAACACATCAAAAAAGAGTTTGGTTTGATTAATTGGTTGCTTACTTCATTCTTGTCTCTCCATCACTATCCCTATAATAATAAGCTTCCCTCCCTCATTTGTGCTTTCAATTACTTTGAGAAAAAAGAAAAAATCTAAGTGGGCCTTATCGTGTAAGGCCGTGGATTTGTAGGGTGGGAGGTTAGGCAATAATTTTACTTCAATTATATAAAACAAATATTCTTTAAAATTTAGAAGTTGGGTTGGGTCCTTTTTCGCTTATTTAATAGTTTAAAAACATTCAGGAGTACCGGAAGGGTCAAAATCAACCAAACCAGAAAATGCTCCATAGGGCCCAAATATTTATCTGCTTATGCTTGTATCTTTAGGGCCACGCTGAAAAGGACCCCAGTGTTGGGTACAGTTTGCCCACCCCTGGATGGGACCTTTTGGAAAAATTTGGACTTTTAATTAAAGTAAAAAATATTTTAATAAGAAATCTATGATTTTATAAATAAAAATCAAACACCTAAAATTAATACTACATTAATAAATTTTTTTATCACAAAATCATCTATTTTCTACTAAGTCCACCTGGACGGAAATTTCTTAAAACCAACGATTCCTTGTTTTCAAAATATTTCACAAATATTTCAATATGTTAAATTAATTAATATTTTTATATTTTTTATATTTATATATTTTTAATATTTAATAAATTATTTATTTATTTAATTATAATTATAATTTTTATGTTTTTTGTCTTTTGATTTATAATTACATATTTAATCATTTTAAATTTTTATTATAAAATATGATTATTCTATTATTTATTAAAAATAATTAATATATTTACATAAAAATGATTATATTTTTAGTATTTACGCATAGGTTTATTCTCATTTCTGTATTTTTATAAAATATTATTTTTTGTATCATTTTGTATCAATTAACGTTTCCGTGCAACGTAGGAATCTACTTTCAACTTTCTCAAAAAGCCGCAAGAAATCCTGGTTAACCATGTACTCAATCACTATATAATATAATATATAATGGCAAAAAATCCTCATTACCCAACTAATTTCTACTTCCAACTTTACACAATCTGCTTTTATTAGTTGTATATATAAAAAATTTTCGATATATAAAAGATATGTAAAAAAAATAATTGTGTGCTACATGCATCGTTCATGGTCATTTCGACATTGATGAATTTCGATTTCTATAAATATCTAATGGATAGGAAAAGTTGTTATACTTTGTTTATTTAAGTTTCCAGTAGTTGAAGGATTATCAATTCTAAGTTGTGAGAGAGATAGATCACCAAAGAATAGAAAATTATTCAACAGCAAGATCAGGTTCAAGGAGGTACATTCAGCACAATAGCATTTGCAAGACGTCTGAACTCAAACTTGCAATACCAGCAAAGTCCAAGTTCTTTGTCCCTTGAAAGTCACAAGCCAAATTAGGATCGGTGCACTTGATATGAGCGATGGCACTGGCAATAAAGATCTCGACAGTCAAAATTAGGATCACCCAAGAAAGGAAAAAAGAAAAAACACACACACACAATGCAACATAAGTGTTACAGCTAAATTATGAGACAGACCACTGTACTGTCTCTCTACCTTGTCAATACATAGATTTTCTTTAACAATATCCAACCCCATCAAATATGAAATCAAGGATAAACCTCTATGAGTGACCTTAAACCGAACATTGGCCTTATCTTATATTGAGTAAAGCCAGCTTCTAAGAAAAGCTTCTCCCATTCCTTTTCATCTCTTTCTTTTCCACTGAGTTCAACCATCATCAACATATCAAAAAAGAGTTTGGTTTCATTAATTGGTTGAAAACTTGATTCTTGACTCTCTACCACCATCTCTATAATAATAAGCTTCCCTTCTTCATTTGTGCTTTCAATTGATTCCCTGCATCTCTTCAATATCTTGACACAATCTTCGTCTGGCCAGTCGTGTAGAATCCACTATGCCAATGGTAGGATTTTGAAAATTAGTGCATAATAAAAATATTTTTCATATTTAATATGCCAAACTTTTATATCTGATAAGCCAATTATTGATATTTATAAGATAGCTACGCAGTTCATGGTTGTTACCCTGAGAATTGCTTCGAGGCAATGAAAGGAAAATGAAAAAATTTATACTTATTTAATTTCAAATATATAAAACAAATATTGTTTGAAATTTAACTTGTGGGTCCTTTTTCGTTTCAATAGTTCAGAAATATTTCAAAGTAAACAGACACCTAGTTAGTCTAAAAATAGGTGTCGGGAGAATTTTGTCTTATAAAAGTCTAATCCGACTCAAATTAGATTTAGTCGGATTCAATATAATTATCGGATATCGATAATTTATATAAAAAATATATATATATTTCAAAGTAAAGTTGGGCCCATGTTGGTGAAACCAAGAAAACAACAATAGGGCTAAAAGACATCAGCCGCAGCCTATATCATATTCGTGTTGGATATAGTTTGTCCATCTTTTCTCTTCATTTTTGCAGGAAATGGTCCGTCCAGCCCAATTACGTGAAACTTGTTTGAAAAATTGTAACCGATTCTATTTTGTTTTATTGACAATACTAAAAATAAAATCTTGTAAGCAAAAGAAATCAAAATTTCTTAAAAGAAGAATAAAAGTGCCATTCATTGGTAAGTTTTTGAATGAGATCCCATTAATCACATTTCAGTCTATTCTCAACTTTCCCTACTAACTCAAACAATAGTGTGCTATATATAACACACCATATAATCTCATAAAATTTTTTGCAAGAGACCCTATATGGTTTGCTTTTGTTGCATGTTGTAAACGTAAAAAATTGTTGCTATACAAAAATATACGGGGATCCAATAACAGTGTGCTATATACATGATTCATAGTCATTCTTATCTTAATAAATATGTTGTTTACAAATATTTAATGGACAAAAGTAAGACGTTAGATTTTGTTTATTTAAATTTCAAGTAGTAGAAGGATTATCAACTCTGGAAGGAAGTCACGTCACCAAAATACTTACATGTACCCAAAAAAAAAAAAAAAAAACAAAACAAAACAAAACAAAAGGAAAGGAAATGAAAAAATGGAAAAACAAGATCAGGTTCTAGGAGGTACCTTTAGCACAATAGCATTTGCAGGAGGTATAAACTCAAACATGTCACCACCAACAAAGTCCAAATTCTTGGTCCCCTGAAAGTCACAAGCCAAATGAGGAAGATCAAGGACAGTGCACTTGATGTGAGGAAAGGCATTGGCGATATCCCTTGCCAAAGCTCCTGTGCCTCCTCCAACATCCACCAACAATTTCACACCTTCAAATGTGTCCTTACACTTTTCAACCATAATCCTAGTGACCTGCTGGGAGTCAGCCTCCATGGCCTCATAGAAAGTACTTGCAAGACTTGGTACATTGGCCATATAGTCCCATAGTAGCTTCCCATGTCTTGTTTGAAACGCCGTCTGGTCATCATTGGAAAACCAAGTGCTCAACGCATGAAATGGATTTGTTATGGCTGGATCAACGACTAAAAGTGTAAAAGGAAATTCTCTTGTTGAGTTGTTCTGTAGGAGGAGCTTAGAGGCATTTGTAAGCGCATAAGATGTTTCTTCTTTGATCTTTCCTTGATAAAAGAAACCTGAGTTGATCAAAACTCGCATAAGACGAGGAATGCAATGCCCTTTTGTTGGATGGATGTTGAGTGCTTTGACAAGTTCACTTTGGGTCATGGGTTTGCCGTGTTTGTGAATTATGTCTGGTATTCCCAATTGAATAGCACATTTAAGTACCATTGAGTTTACGAAGCTAAATGTTTGGTTCCACACATGAGCTTGCCCCTCAAGAAGTTCTTCATGATCAGCTACAACCCCATCAGCCAAGTCCATCTCTCCCTTAGGATATTCCTTTTCCCTAGAACTCGAGAATGCTACTATCTGTAGAAGCAACAATTGTGTGGTCGTGGATTGATATGAGAGAGATGTGATATCTACCAGGTCCTTATGTTAATTGCGTGTATGAGAGCTTGGTCGCTAACCCTGAGGGTCATTTGGCTTTTTAATAAAGAATCCTTCCGGTATGAAATCATTAAGTCCAATAACGAAAGTACAAAATTAGGAATTAATCAAGCACATTTACAGCCACGGGCCAGAAAAATTTTTTTAGGGACCCTAAAACAATAATTAATGAAGCTTATAAAATAAAAATATATATTAAAAATTTATATAATTCTAATTAAAAATACAAAAAGTATTAAATAAAGTAAATAATATATGAAAATTGTGCTCCACGTTTTTGAGAAGATTGCTTCTTGGCTACGAGAAAAATCATAATTTTTTGAAATTATGTTATTATTTGAATTGTCGGTAAGTTTTTTCTTAAAAAAGGAATCTTTTATTTCATAACTGATTTTTTGTTTCTCTCTTTGAATCTCTAAATGAGAAAACAAAGAAAAATAAAATCACTAGAAAAAAAAAGTTGAGAGAAAAATTTCAATGAAACAAAAACTCTATAATTGATAGAATATTCTCTGACTCTTGAGTTTACCAAGATTAATGATTATCGCATTTACCTACCATAACCCGATAGAATATTTAATATATTTAAAATGTATAAACAAAAATATTGACAATCTAATATTGAAATATTAATTATATCTAAAATATAATAATAGAATTATGGAAAGAATATTAATTAACTTATGAGACAACAAAATATTTTATAGTAAAGATTTTGATAAGAATATGTAAATATTGTAAGAATATAATATACAGTAATAAAAATTTTGATAAAAATGTCAGTCCCTTTGCCCTTGTCAGCTATTATTAGTTACGTAATTATAGTGGTTAACCTTTTTTTACCTTTTCTTGGGGAACAATTGATGAACAGACTCAAAAAATAGAAATATCACTTTTAGAAAGATATAAAAATAATAATATATTCTTTAAAATTATGTATCGTATATATACATATATTTTAAATTTCAGGATATCTCAATCAAACTCTACAAAACTCAAATATGAAGTTTGAATAAAATTTTTAAAATATAAAAATTTTATTGTTTTAGATATTTGAAGAGATCATAGCCTTTATTTTTTTAAGGCCAGAAAGTTTAAAGCATAAAATTCTATTTTAAAAAAATATCAAAAATCTTGGATGGGCCGTGGCCTCCCGAGAGTGTAAATGGCTCCGCCCCTGTTTACAATGAGTTTGATAGGAAAAGTTTGTTCAAAATATAAGTTTGAATCTCTAACAGGAGTAACAGAGGCGTTTATAACCGAGTAGTCAATAGTTATGCCACCACAAAATAACTGGCTGTGAGGAATGATGTAACTTCGTCCCAATTTGCTATAATCAAATCTCTCTCTCTCTCTCTCTCTCTCTCTCTCTCTCTCTCTCTCTCTCTCTCTCGTGCAGACGTTTGATGGCTCACTTAATTTAGAGACTGATATTCTTTAATTATGATCAGGAGTTCGATCTCCATAGAAATAAAAAAATCAACGCTGAAAAATCTATCCCTTCAATTGATTCCTGTAAGCAGTTGATCCAGATTAATAAAGAAGAAACCTAGATAGATGAAACCCAGATTTAAATTAATGGCCTAGTCATGCTATCAAAAAAAATCTCTCTCTCTCCTCAGTCGGCTTTCCAGCATGGCACCATACGACAAAGATATGTAATAATCAAGGTACGCTCTCTGGGTGACAGCTGCTTATGAATCCCATATTAACTTCCAATAATTCCCAAATGGGGCATAATTTAACCCAATTATTAAGGTGGACGTTAAAGGCAATGTTTATCATCTGCTGCATTCACACGATTCACGTTAGTATCACCAAAGAACACAAGTTGATGGCGTTGCCCTAAGGCACTCCATTTTTATTAATGGCACAATGGTATTAAGTGCGTTCCCACTCAACCCACTCAACCCCGACATTAACCGGTATCTGCTGCATTCACATGATTCACGTTAGTATCACCAAAGAACACAAGTTGATGGCGTTGCCCTAAGGCACTCCATTTTTATTAATGGCACAATGGTATTAAGTGCGTTCCCACTCAACCCCGACATTAACCGGTGGCTCAACGACGGATCTTTTGAATGTCTCACTAGTGGGAAAAGTTTCCAAGAAAATTGTTAGAAAATAATTGTCATGAAAGCGAAAGCATCATATATATTTTTTAGAATAAATTAAAAGATAAAATTTACACGAATATCTCAAAGATAGAATTCATCAATTTCGAACACCATGATATATTTCTCGATAATCTCATAGTCGGGATGATAATCACATTAAACGAATTATCACCAAAATGTCACGATACCGTAACTCTCAATTCGGTGATAAAAGTGACACAAAAAAATTTCCTACTCAAATTTTTTTTTAAACTCTCTATCGATCTCTAACCGGAGATTAAGGTGTTCTCACTCAACACTCTCTATTCTCCCTTTGTGAGTTGTCTTTCAAATCATACACTCAATCGAATAATTAATGAAACACCAACCCACATAATATCAAATAGGGAGGAAGTTTAGAGAGAAATGGGATAATGGGTGGTTAGCCCATTATCCCTCAATTTTGAAATTTGAATTTAAATGAATTTTACTGTTTGGTAAAACCCCCTTCGTGGGTATTATTTATCAATATCTCCCACTTGCACACGAAAGTATTTTATATTCGTCACTAGATCACAACTCATGCAATCTTCTATGTTGGACTTTCATACAGAATTAGGTATCATGCAATTAACGAATATACCTACAAGTAAAGAGTTCTTGATATATCTACTAGGATAATCGAGAAGTCACCGCTAGTACCAAAAGAATTCGCTGTACTCCAAATTCAATATAATTACATCTATCGAACCACTTTTCTCATCGAAAATGATTTCCAATCATTGCTCGATTATGTATTCACTATTATGTTAAATCCCAATATAGATAAATATAACAGATCGGTCGGTAAATATTATATAATGATGTAATGCCTATTGGTTTTTCTTTTCTCAAACTCGAATCCATCAGTCTTAATTCATCTGCTTTCCTAAACTTGCCTCTTAAACTCAATTTATCTCCCAAGTCATAGGTAAACAAAATAAAATAGTAAAAACTGAATCAAGACTTCTAGAAACAGACGAAAGTAATAAAAGTATATGAGATTCCACCCAATGGATTTCAAATCTCATACAGTGGAAACGGGGATCAACATCACACTATTTTCTTAAATAATAGCTCACACTATCCTATAATCGTATTATCACACATGGTATGAAACATGTGCCACAGTATTATTTTCTCATCTCTCAAAAAGGCATATCTCAGATTTTTCTAACACTGTGCAAATATGGGAGTCAGTCTACACATAAAATTTTACCCAGAGATCTCAAAGAGAGTATCTCAAAGACAATATCACTGAATGCAGATAATATCTAAAATCTCAAATTTGGTTACTTATAGGCAACATGGATGTGAGCATTTCCATGCCGGTTATATCCCAAATGACTTCATCCTGAACACATATCAGGACGACTTATATTCTAGCAGAACCACTCTCAATGTCTCTTACAACTAGAAACTGTTTCATTATCACTCACTCAGAGCTGGAGGTGGTCACTTATATGAGAGAGTCGACTTCGTCTGTCTAACATATCTTTTATTACATCACATCAAAATATAAATTATCAGAAATAAACGCATTAAATAAAAAATATAATCTCATGCGTGACTAAATAATGCATAAGTATCTTATATATAAAGGTAATAAGTATCAATATCGTCAATTTAGTACAAATTGAAAAATGTCAGAATATATGCAAAATCAATAACTCTCTATGTCCTACAAAAAAGTCTTTAGCAATAGATTTGATAAAGGGGTCAACTACCATACTGTATGTAGAAATGTACTTGATGGTCACTTCACCATTCTCAATGATGTCTCTCAGGAAATTATATCTGGTGTCAATATGTTTAGTTTTACTATAATACTTAGGGTCTTGAGTATAGGCAATAGCAGCTTGATTATCACAGTAGATTATTACTGGCATCCCACTATCTGCCATCATTTCTAAGTTATCCAATAGTTTTCGAACTAAACACTCTTTTGAATAACGACTGAGCAAACCACGAATTCAGCCTCCATCGTAGATAGAGCTACATAGATTTACTTCTTATTGTTCCAAGAAATGGCTCTACCATTAAGCAAGAAGATAAAACCTGAAATCTATTTGCGTTTGTCTAGATCACCATCCCAATTGGCATCTGAATGTCCTACAAGGCACAAATCTCCTCCTCCATAACATAAGGAGAAGCTCATAGTTCCCCTGAAATATCTCAAAATTCTTTTCACTACTCTTCAATGACCCCTTCCAAGATTTGATCGATATCTATTCACAAGATCGACTACATAACAAATGTTTGGTCATGTACGCAATATTGCATATATCAAACTTCCCACTACACTAAAATACGGGATTTTGCTCATCTCCCTTGCTTTTTCCTAAGTTTTATGACACATTTCAAGATTCAGACCATTACATTTTGCGATGGGAGTATCTATGGAAGTACAATCACTCATCCCAAAGAGCTCAAAAATCTTTCTAATGTAGGTCTCTTGTGAACGAGCCAACATCCGTCTCGAGCGATCCCTTTTGATCTTAACTCCAGGGATGAACTCAGATTCACTCATGTCTTTCATGTCAAAATTTGATGACAACCATATCTTAATCGTTATCAGATACTCAACGTTGTTCTCAACCAACATTATATCATCCACATATAGGGACAGAATCACAAAAGAGTTATCAGAACGTATCAGATAAATACAATGACCCTCATCGATCATTGTAAAACCATAAGATATCACTTACTCATGAAATTTTAGGTATTACCACTTTGGATGACTGCTTTAGGTCGTATATCGAGTTTTGAAATTGATGGATCTTATCCTCCTGACCAACTAGAACGAAGCTAGAGGGTTGCTTAATGCAGATCTCCTCATCCGAACTTCCGTTAAGGAAGGCGATCTTGACGTCCATCTGGTGTAACTCTAGATCTACACTTACGACAATCGCCAAAAGTAAACAGATCAATATAAATTTGACTATAGCAGAGAAAGTTTTCTCTTAGTCAATACCCTTTGTCAGCATGAACTACCAGACGGGTCTTGCATCTCTCTACCAATACGTCGGCATTTCTTTTGATTTTGAGAACCTATTTGTTCCCAATGGCCTTTCTATCCTCAGGTAAATCAACAGTTCCCAGACCCCATTGACTCTCATAGATTCCATCTCCTCCTGCATGGTCTTTAACCATTGGTCCTTCCTGGGACCCTCAAGAGCCTCCTGAAATGTCTTGGGTTGCTCATCATTCTCGGGAGTCACAATGAGAATCTCATCCTCAATTGAAAAATGACGTCAAGATACATGTACCCGACTACTCCTACGAGAAGGAAGAGCCTCATTACCTCTATATGGGCCACTCTCACTAGAATCAAGATCCGTAATGGGTTCTTAAATCTCGTCGCTGGACTCAGCTGGGTTGTTAGGCTCACTCATCTCATAGAAGGTGAAGTCTCGATCAATTTCGCCTCTCTTAGGGAAATTATTTTCTAGAAACATGGAATTATCACGAGACTCAATCTCAGTGACTCTGCCGTTCGTATGCTCACTTAGGAACACATGTCCTTTAAAATATTCAGAGTATCTTATAAAAATATACTTCTTCATCGCAGGCCTAACTTGCCGTATGGATGCGAGAAATCATGACAACCCCATGACTTCAAGTGGCTAAAGTCAAGCTGTCTCATTGTCCAAAGCTTGTATAGGGTACTAACTATGGAATTTGTTAGAACACGATTGAGTACGTAGATAGCAGTCAATAATATATCTCCCTAATAGAATATAGGCAAATTAGCCTACACATCATAGACCTCACAATCTCTAACAGAGTCATATTCCTTCTCTTGGCTACTCCATTCTACTAGGGAGTAGCAAAAATAGTCAATTTTCTCGTAATACCCTTCTTGAAATAGAGCACTTTGAACTGGTCAGACAGATACTCACGCCTCGATCGGTTCTGAGAGTTGTTACTCCCAAATCTAACTGATTTTCTACATCGCTAATAAATCTCCTGAAACACTCCAATGCCTCAGATTTATGTGAGATCATATAAACGTAACCGAAACGCGTGTCATTGTCTATAAACGCAATAAAATACGTAATTTCGTTCTAGGCTCTCACATTCATAACTCACAAATATCGAAATAGATCAATTACAATGGAGTCTTAGCTTTCATTGCCTTTCCAAATGGTTTTGTCGTTGCTTCGTCGATTAGACAAAACTCAAATAGGGGCAACTCGACCCGAGTTGGCAGGCCCAAGAGATCACTCGTACCTAACCAATTCATCCTCTCTTGCCCTATGTGGCCAAGTCTACTATACCAAATAAAAATATCATCAACTGTGCTATCAGATGTAAAAGCAATAAGACATAAATGAGAAATATTATTAAAGAAAACCACATCCAGTGCATAGAGTCCATCTTGGACCAAACTAGTACATATCAAAGAACTGTTATATGAAATTAAAACTCTAGAGTTTTTTAACAAAACAGAATATCTTAAGCGATCAAAACAAAGTACAAATATGAGATTCCGCCGAATCTCAGGAGCATACAAAATATCATGCAAATATAAGATTTGGTTACTTCGCAGCATTATCTTGCATGTACCAATCTCCCTTACATGGTCAGTGGCTCCTGACTTTACAATCCACAAAAGAGAGGATTAGTGAGTAACACAGTAGATAAAGCATAAATCAAACCATGTAAGGAAGAAGAACATACCTTCCACTCGCCACACTCATGAGCAAAATGCCCAGATTTATCACATATGTAGCACTTAACTTTGCTCTTATCAAGATTCTTCTTCTTGCACTTCTGTCCTTTGTCATCAGTCTTGAAAGATGGTTTTTTCTTGCCTTGGTCTCAGGCCTTCCTGTCATGCTTGCGCCATTTGCACTTGTTATCCCAAGAGCTCTTATTTGACTCGCCATGTAAGCATGACCCGAAACAGACCTATCCACCTCTTGGCGCTCCTATTTGAGTTCACAATGCCTACTCACATCCATGAAAGTATGAATACTCTTAGTGTGTGTAATGTAGGTCTTGACAACCTCCTACGAGTCAGGTAAAGATTGGATCACTCCCAATACCTAAATCTCATCAGACAGTAGCTCCCTCATATTCTTCAAAGAGGCGATCAAACTCGATATTTGCATGAGATGCTACTTTATGGTATAATTCGGTATCTTCTTATAGGTAATAAACCTATATGTCATCATCCTAAACTTAGAACCTGACGGGGAGCCGAAGTGCTTTTTAAAAGCATGCCTAACTGACATTGCAATAGGATATTGCTTATAAACCGGGATCATATCATCATGCATACTACCCAGGAGGATTACCCTAGTCTGGTTACCCTTCCTCTTCCATGCACAATATGTGTCCTCATCCAGTCTAGCCTGAGGCATGGTACCCTCCTCAGGGTCCGTCGTCTCATGCTTTAAAACCTCTGCTAATTCCTGTTCCTCAAAGAAAAACTGAACCTTCCAATTGCAAATCTCATAATTGTCACCGTTCAACTTGTCTCCCTTCACGAGATCTAGTACTATAGTTTTTGTTACATCCATTATCTCTATCACACAGAAAAAAGAGATATTAGTGACATATAATACTTATTTTCACAATTTTGCGCACTCTACAAATCAACAAATCATAAATAATTCGAGTATAGACCCCAAAGCCAGCATATGAGTCAACAGACACTATACACCACAACCCGGGATCGCATCTTACCATCCGGATTTGGATTCAGCACACAAAAACCCCATAAATAGTTATAAATATAGAGGTGGGACCCTCAGAAAATTGGAAAATCTAATTCAGAGCAGCCTGATAGGCCGCCACACGCCAATGACGCAGCTTCACTCGTTAACATGCACCCTTACGTGCTGGCAGTAGTCTGGTACACGTGCTAGATGCATGGCGCGACCCTCACGTGCGCCCACATGCCCGATTCCAGTCACCCGGGTCGTAGATGGGGTCAAGACGTGGTTTGGACACGGATTTGGATCCGATCTGACCTAGTCCCTCAGACCCTCTTCACGCACCTCATCGCACGTGACAGCCATGCTCAAGCACCCTTGCCTGCTGATGTGCCTCTGCGCATGTGTGGTGCATATGCCCGCAGGTCAGTTTCGGCTTTTCTTCACCCGACGAGTCTGCAACCGGGTCCTTGTGACCCAACTGCTAGAAAATGCTTTTTTGATCCATTTTTGACTGCAATCTCATCGAAAAATGTAATTGGATTTTCCCAAGTCATGCTTAACTCAATTTTTATCAGATTCAAACTCTAATTTCGGTGAATCAAGTATCCAATTATTTTGCTCTTCACTGCCAACCCAGTTTCCCGCAATGATAGTACACAATATGTATGTCAAAATGTAGATCAGACCACAAGAAACACGTTTATACCAATTTAAAGGTCAATTTGTCCTTGAACATGACAAATCAAGGATTTTAAGTTTCGACACCATTAAGGGTTGAAACCTTTGACCTCATATTTAATGGTGTTAACATGATCTAAAAATTATGAAAAAGTTATTTTTGTGATCTACAAAATATGGACAATATCGTGGTGTAATTGGATTCACGAAAGTTATCCATAATTCAAATCCTAAATTTTTATATACCCGAAGTATTCTGAAAAAAATAGTTTAAAAAATCTAACAAAAACTCTGATACCAATGTTAGAAAATAATTGTCATAAAAGCGGAAGCATGATATTTTTCAGAATAAATTAAAAGATAAAATTTACGAGTATATCTCAGAGATTAAATGCAATTCGGGAACCACGATGCATTTCTTGATAATCTTGCAATCGGGATGATTATCACGTTAAACGAATTATCACCATAGTGTTACGACGCCACAACCCTCAATCCATTGATGAAAGTGACACAGAAAAATTCCCTACTCAGAATTTCCTTTAAGCCCTCTATCGATCTCTCACCAAAGATTAATGTGTTCTCACTCAACACTCTTTATTCTCCCTCTCTAAGTTGTCTTTCAATTCATACACTCAATTGAATAATTAATGAAACACCAACCCATGTAATATCAAATAGAGAAGAAGTTTAGGGAGAAATGGGATAATGGGTGGTTAACCCATTATCCCTCAATTTTGAACTTTGAATTTAAATGAATTTTACCGTTTGGTAAAAGCCCCTTCGTGGGCATTATTTACAACAAAAATAAAAAGAAAACCATTTGTATAGGTTGAATAGGGACGAGATCAGTTTGAGAAAAGAAAGTTTATCTTTTTACTTTTTTAAATTACTTTTGTTGTGCTGGTTTGCTGTCAAAGGATTAATACCCATAATTCCCTTGTATCTGGGCAATCTAGGTCGAGCATGGAAATCTACTGCTGGACTATGGGTTTCTATGATGATGGTGGATGAATATTGATGAAGAAAATGGAATAAAACACTTTTATTGACTAAAACTATGAGAAATTTTTGGTCGATGTGTTAAATCTTGAACTCAAACGTTTGTTTATATAAGCTTTGTTATGGCCCGACCCTCGAGTCGAATACGCGATAACTGCTATGTTACCTGAAACACGTGAAAATCCCACTCTGTGTTCTGTGGCACCACAAGGTATTCTAATATTTCAAACATTTTAAAATGAATTGAAATCATACATAGGTCAATTCGGCCGTCTAAACAAATCCCAAATAGTTAAATAAATTTACAACCTATTTATAGGTTTATAATTCATCGCATAATCTAAATGTCCCAATAAAACCAATAACTGTTACCAACAAAACTTTTAAATTAAACAACGAGAGTTCCAAATTTGTAGGAGTAAGGATTTTTCAAAACTTGCCTAAAGTAAATAAGCAAATATTCAACAAATCGAAACTTTTAAAGATTTACTATACTTTGTTATACAGGTCCAATGACATAGTTCCCAAAAATATTCTTAAAGTAAGTACCTATTGAAGATCACCAAAAGAAATTCCTTCATACCGGCACTAAGTGAAGCCTAGTCTCCCAGATAAGCTTCCTCTAGAAAAATTAGAAAAAGTGGGGTGAGTACAAAATACTCAGTGGTGGAGTGCAATGACATATTGAACATAAATGAGAAATGAGGATGGTGGTGGCAAATGAGTGTGTCAAATTCATTCAACTACAATACTAAAATAATTCGTATAAAATAAATTTAAATCAAATCTCCCATACCTCATATGTTCCAATCAATAAACAGTTCGAATTTTCTTTCGATTTTCTCAAGGTTTGTCAAAACCACTTTTCTACCAATGGCAGTTGGTAGAATCCGTCAAGAGTTTTTTCACAATTTTTATAATATACCTCCTCCTTGAATTTGGCCCGGAGTTCCATTAGATGCACCACATTATCATGGGAATAACTTGAGAAGAATCTCTATCTCACCTACCACCAAGCCAAATTTTCACTCAAACTTTACCACACTGCCTCAATTACCCCAATTCATGGAAAGATTTACACACTAACACTTTGGAGTTGAACGAACAAATCATCAATACTCGGCAAAGGGCATTTATTTTTTATGGTTACCTTGTTAACCTACCAGCAATCTATGCACAATTGAAGATTTCCACCCTTCTTCTTTACAAATAAAATCAAAGCGCTCCAAGGTGAGGTACTTGTTCGGATAAATCCTTTGTCCAACAACTCTTGAAGCTGGATTTTCAATTCTTTCAACTTTGCGGGTGTCATTCTATTTGGAGGTATGGAAATGGGTGTAGTTTCGAGAGCCATGTCAATTGTGAAGTCAAATTCTCGAACTAGAGGCAAACTGGGTAACTCATCTGGGAAGACATCTGGGAACTCATTCACCACTGGAACATCCCTCAAGTTGGGACCCTCAACCATGGTATCAATAATATGTGCAATATAGGTTTCACAGCCCGTATACACTAGTATTCTTATTTCTATTACCGAAATCACACAACTTGGCACATTCACAACAAATAAAAGTAGAGGGCACCCTAGTTTATGGAACTCAACCTCCTTAATGAAGCAATCCATTGAAACTTGGTGATGATGTAACCAATCCATACCTAACATAGCATCAAAATCTCTCATTTTCAATGGAATTAAGTTCGCTTCGAAGATCTCACTTTCCATGACTACTTCACATGCCATGTACATGGTATCCCTATTCAACCATTCCCCCAAATGAGTGATAACCAGCAACTTCTCTTCAAATAGAGTCAAAGGCCTATCTGAGTGTCTAACAAATCCCATGCTTACAATTATTAGAACCTGTATCAATCAATATATGAACGTCAATGCCAAAAAATTTTATTGTACTTAAGAATGAAAATCATTAGACAAAATATAAATTAATCTATATGATGCACGCCTACATTCACACGTAAATTCATGCCCCTTTGTAATTATTTGAAGTTTTTTAAAATCTAGAAAAATTGTTAAAATTGAACATTATATAAGTAAGTCAACCTATAGTTTAGACGAGTCGACCTACCTTGTTTGAAACTAACGAAGTAGTCACTTGAAAAGAGTGCAAGTTGACTTAAGGGGGACTATGAGTTGACCTAAGGACCAATCAAGTCAACTTGAATAAAGTGACTCTTAGAGACCAAACTCTGCAGAACTAGGAGTCAACCTGGGGAATTAACAAGTCGACTCGGACTAACCTGCTCTCAGAAACACAAATGTGTAACATAGCTAAGTTGACTTAAAGGTACACAAGTCGACCCAATCCTATAGCAAATAGGCACACAAGTCGACCTAGCCATACGCCAAGTTGACCTGCGAAATTAAGGTCATAGATATTAATGTCTGTGACATAAGTGAGTAAACCTTTGAGTAAAACAAGTAGACTTTCTTCTCACATTCCAATATAAGCAAGTTGTTCCAAGCTTTCAACAAGTCGACTAGAGTATTCCTAAATTCGAAAATAAGTTGACTCAACATTTCAACAGACTGACCCTATGTGAATAACACCTATATAATTCCAAGAGAAATTAAATGATATGTTCAATCCAGCTTAATCAAAATATATAGTCATCATTTCCACCAGAAACTATCACAAGACATCAAAATCATCTCTCTGAACTTCAATATCATGCAGTGTCATCAAAATGCCTCAAAATCAAATCATGAACACATAACCACATAGTATTTGTATTCCCAAAGACATTGTTTGCTTCGAATCCAAGCCCTTGGCATTGGATTAGGAAATGATGCTCAGGGAGTATTGTTGGCTAGTTTTGAGGTTACGTCAACCTTGGTGGATCATATATGAGAGCTCCAAACTACCGATAATGAATTGAAAATGATAGTTGAGAAAGTCTAGAATGGAGAAAGGGGTGAGTTTAGAGTTCAACCAGATGAAATGCTTAAGTTTAAAAACATAATCTGTGTTCCTAGAGACACTGATCTTCGTAATGCTATTCTCAAGGAATAACACTCATCAACTTATGCTATGTACCCAGGAATTACTAAGATGTACTGAACAATTAAGAAAACTTATGGGTGGTCTGGAATGAAAAGAGATTGCTAAATTTGTATTCAAGTGCTTATTGTGTCAACAAGAGAAGGTAGAACACCAAAGGCTTGCTACTATTCTCGAACTATTGCCAATCCCTGAGTGGGAATGTGAGCATATTACTATAGATTTTGTAATTGGTTTGCCATATACATCAAATATGTATGATTCGATTTTGGTGCTTGTAGACTATCTTTCCAAGTCATCTCACTTCTTGCCAATCCAAAACACCTACCATTTGGAAAAGTTAGTTAAGTTATACATTAATAAAATTGTGAGACTCCATGGGGTCCTGATGTCGAACGTGTCTGATCCCGACACCCATTTTACCTCTTGATTCTAGTTGAAGTTTCAAGAATTTTTAGATACTCAATTGAAGTTTAGCACTGCCTTGCACGGTCAAACCGATGGCCAATCAAAATGCACAATCGAAACATTAGGAGACATACTTAGAGCTTGTGTAATGGACTTTTAGGGTAGTTGGGATAAACATCTTTCTTTGATAGAATTTTCCTACAACAATAGTTACCAATCTAGCAATGGAATGCACCCTTATAAAGCCTTATATAGATGGAAGTGTAGTCTCCATTGTGTTAGGATTAGGTTGGGGAAATGAAGATTGAAAATGTAGAGACGATTGAAGTCACTGTCAAGAAGGAAAAGTTGATCCGAGAGAGGACAAAGGCAGCTCAAGACCCACAGAAAAGCTATGCCGATAACAGGAGACGATCTTTAAAGTTTGAAGTGTGGAATATGGTGTTTTTAAAAATATCCCCTTGGAAAGGTGTAATTCTATTATGGAGATAACAAAAATTAAATCCTCGTTATATTTGTCCTTTCAAGATCATAGAGAAGATTGGAAAGATGGCTAATCATTAGAACTGCCCCTAGTGTTGGAGAGGATTCATAATATTTTCCATGTGTCGATGCTGAAGAAGTGCTTGTCGGATCCCTCCCATGTCCTTGAAGCTCCTCCAATTGAGTTAACAGAAGATTTGAATTTTGGAGTCCAACTGGTAGCCATTCTAGAAAAGCAAGTTAAGAGTTGAGAAATAAGCAAATCTAATTTGTCAAGGTTTTATGGAAGATGAAGAGATGACTTGAGAACCTAAGAAAACGATGAGGAAGCAATACTTCTAGCTATTTGAGGAACAATTATCTAATGAAATTTTGAGGATAAAATTTTCTTTTAGGTGTAGGAATTGTAATGCCCGAAAATCCAGTCGTAGTGTTAATTCTAAAGGACAATATGTAAATCCTATACTTTATAAAATATAGAAGAATAATTAATTAGATATAAATGTGAACTTTGTTCTTTGGGTTACATGGGAACTTTCTTCGACTCTCATTGATAAACTCTTAATTTTTCTTAAATTCTCAGTTACTAACGTGTTTTGTGCTCGGTAGGAATTGATTTCTTGATGAGAAGTTTGATTTGCTCCATAGAGCCTTTGAATTTGATGGACTCTTTCTTCAAATTTTAATTTCCTCAATGGTGACCACTACTTGGTAATTGTTACCCCTTAATATATTATTTTTCATCTACTCCTTAACACTTTGTTTTCCATTTACCTCTTGGTGCATTCCTCCACCTTTTGATGCATTGTGTGCAACAATGTTTCTCATTCCCTTCCCTAAGACATGACCTCCTTAATGAGAATCTCACAGTTGTTCTCGGTGGACCTGTGTTATCCTTGTAGGAATGACCGTCCCTGCTTGCAAACAATAACTTTGCTTGATCATGACCACCGTTGACCAGACCTTGATCTTACTTGACTAGGCTTGATTGAGAGCTTATTTGTATTACTTTCCACCTTCTCGATTATTGGTGTTGGAGCATTTACTCTTACCTTCTAGTACTTATATCATTTACCACTTGGTACACTTTCATTTATCCCTTGGTGATTTACGTAACTTCTCAGCACTTGTAATTGAAATTGTGAAACTTGAGGTTTAAAGCTTAACACTCCAAGTCCTTCCAAAAAGCTTTTTATCAACAAGCCATTCAAACACAATTTATATTATATTTCGTATTTCGAACATTACGTATTTTTATTATTTCTAATTTATTTTCTTAAATTCTAATTTCCATTCCAACTCTCCTTGCTCGTAACCAAACACATTTTCTCAACAAAACATAAGTTCAAGTATTTAAGTTCATAAGGTTGACCTTCACAATAACACAAAAGGGACATATTGGATGTTTTGTGCAATATAGAAGTGAAAGAGGACTACTAAGTAAATATCAAAAATGGGTTTGATAATAAAAGGAGAGGTGGGATTCTAGAACCTATGAGATTCAAACAACTTCAACTCACTTTCTAGACTATTCTTCTCATTTCTCCTGAACCCAATCGATTCACCACCGATCAAAAGTTCCAAACTATTTATCCAACTCACCCAAGATAGATTTTAGCCTTGATTTTGCATAAGAGTTTAAGGATCTAGAGTTATCACAAAAAGGAGAGAATCTAGAGATTTGGTATAACCCAAACCGAAAGAACTCTTTGGAGACGAAACTAAGGTATTATGATCTTCTTACTATATGTTTTAATTTGTTTAACTACTTGTACACTTGGACTTGGAAGATTTAAAGTCTCATTTAATGAGAGAAAAATAGATTTTGAATGTTAGGATTTTTGGATTAACTTGGATTGATTGATATTGATGATTTTGGTTACTTGATGATGTCATTTAGAGGTTGGACAAAGCTGATTAAGGCAAGGTCCTTGTTGTGAAAAAAATTGGGAATGATTACTCTCCTTAGTACTGTGAGTGGATAGATTATTGTATTTGTGAATGAGAAAATATTTTTCTTGGTTTTCTAAAATGTTTTTCATTAATTTGAATTTATATAATGTTTTGTGAATTTGGAGTATTCCTAAAAATATTTTGATTTGAACAATGAAATCTATACACTTGCAAATATATCTTATGCTATGTTAAACTTTCTTTAGAATATTGTTGTTAAATTTATGAATTGAGAGTTCTATTGATTTTTTATAGCACATGATATGTTGTTTTCTGAAACGGTGCACACTTGGGGTGTGAGCACCCATGGATATATTATAACTAGTCTAAACTTCCATGGACCGATTCAACAGGGTGGCATGGAGAGAGCTTGTAAGATTTGAGGGGGTAGGTATAGTAGAGAGATACCCCCAAGTCTCTATCAGGCTACTGACTCACACCACTTTGGAGATCCAGAGCTAACGCCAAGATTGGAGGTGATATTTATGATTGGTAATAATTGAAAACTGTTTAACAGTTCCAATATTGATCTAGATCAAACCATTGACAGAGAGATTTTGAGGCAAACTGCAAAGTTTTGAAAATATGCATAGTAAATGCATATTATATTTCAAGAAAATTATGACATTTGTTGAGAAATGCTGATGTGATTACATAATGTTTTTGTTGAATCAAAGATATGGATTTGGAAAATATAATTTGATACTTCCACATTCAGCATTTATTTACTTGCACAACTATACCAATATACTCCATTCACTAAGTATTTTTATACTTACTCCTTATTTTGTATTCTTTTTCAAAGAAAGTGTAGAGATAGAAACCACTCTACTACTAGTTAGATCCGGTCGAGAAAAGATAATTCCTAGACCATCTGTTGATATTGGTCCTTCTTAACTATGATTTTTTAGGCATGTAGACAGACCTATGGGAGGACATTTTAAAGTTGAAACTCTTCTTGAAATACATTTTATTGATGTGTTTTTCTAAAGTTGAAAATTATATTTTGGAAGTTGTATTTTGAAATGTTAAAAACAAATTTGTTCCTTATATGTTTTTAGGTTTAAATATTTTAAGTGCTAGATTTTCTTAACTTGAAAAGGTAACGTTATAGCCTGGCATTATCTTGGGGTGTGTGCTAGTAATTACATGTACTTTTAGATCATGTAGTGGTTGTCGCATGCTCAGATTCAAGGTTGGGGCGTGACACCCTCTTGCTCATTCTTTCGGTCTCTCCCTTTCTCTTTCCCTCCCTCCCTCCCTCTCTCACTCATCACTCTCTCTCCTTTTTTTTTCCCTCCCTCCCTCTCCCACTCTCTCTGGCTTGCTCTCTCACTCTCTCCATTTCCTTCCCCTCCCTCTCTCTCTCACTGTCACTCTCTTAGTCTTGTCCATTCTCTTTCCCTCCCTCTTTCTCTCACTCTCTCTTGCTCACTCTCTCAATCTCTCCCTTTCTCTTTCCCTTCCTCTCTTTCTCGCTCTTTCTAGCTCACTCTCTTTCTCTCTCCCTTTCTCTTTCCTTCTCTCCCTGTCTCACTCTTTTTGGCAAACTCTCTCACTCTCTCCCTTTCTCTTTCCCCATGCCTACCTCCCTTTCTCACTCACTCTCGCTCACTCTCCCAGTCTCTCCCTTTCAATTTTGTAGCAACATACAATTTAAGAGCTCAAAGAAATGAAAAGGAACATGTATTAGTATGAGCTTAGCAAGACAATAGCCACCATAAAAAGTTATAACCACCAAATAAATTCAATGAGCAATAAATAAATATAAATTTCCAAAAAATACACTTGTAAGATCCATAAATCAAACAATAAATGGTTCTGCTTTTTTCTCCCACCCTTTTCCCTTTATTGGTCTCTCATAATGCCACTCAATTGATATAGATGGTCTTTTCGTTCCACACAATGCTAAAGCATGTAACATCAGACTAGTAGAAAAAGCAAATAGAATATAGTTTGCCCTAGTTTCAACTTAGAACAAGAAATAATGGTACTTTAATCTCACTCTAGTTTTGCCCTAATTTCATCCTAATTTTTTTCCTAATTTTATCCTAATCTTTCCTACCCTAAACCCTAATCATATATGGGTATCCAAAAACTTAATACATCACCGAATCATTGTAAAAAATTGAAGTACTCACCTCAGACAGAAGTGGTGCTTGTGGTAAAGAAAGAGAGTAGATTTACCTCTGGTAGAAGATGGTCTTCATGGTAAAACTTCCCTCCGCGATCCTTCTTTCAACCGCAAAGCAAAACGGTGGCGTCCAGTTGGCTAACAAACTTTACTTTGGCGGTGACAATGACTGCAGAAAATGTGAGATGAGAAAGAGAAAAGAGAGGGAAGAAGACAGAAGAAAGAGAAAAGGTTTTTGAAAAGCCATTCCCGACATGTTGGAAAGGAAACATGCCAATGTTTTTAAGTAAAAATGTTGGCATTACTTTAACGACATTTCATATAAACGTTATCAAAGGTTCCTACTAGTTCAAATTTTCATGGTATTTTCTCTTGCCATTGATTCTTCCTCTTAAATGTCAAGAATATTTACTATTATGATGTTTTTAACAATAAATGTTGGGAAGTTAAAAATATTTGTGATGAAAACTTAAATGTCAACAAAATACCATCAGGAGAAACCTAATTTTTTATAGTGTCATGAGAAAGGTTGAATGTTCTATTAAGCTATTTCTTAATTTATTATTATCTTATATATTTTGGTTATAGCATGATCTTGTTTGAGGATTTTTTGACTTATATTTTATGAATTTGCGTAGTCTCTTCCAATAGTTATACAAAAACGTAGCTAAGTATACAGAGAATTACTAACATTTTCACAAAAAGTCAGCAAATTGCCGACATTTGAACTTCAAAACATTAGCAAAGGTTTAAGCATTTTCTCAGTGAACAAACATCTAGAAATTCTTTAGGTTTCACCAACTGTTATTCTCAAACATTGAGAAAGCCTCACAATTCCCCAACATTTGTCTTATCCAAAATGTTAGCAAATTAAAAATTTGTCGATGTTCATAATTGTTGGAAAAGGTAAGACTTTCCTAATGTTTGTCAATAAATGTTGGGAAAGGTAAGACTTTCCTAATGTTTGTCAATAAATGTTGGGAAAATCCCCAACTATTTTTTCCCTTGATGTTTTTTTCAGCTTTTTTTCTTTTATTGTCTCAACTTTTAATGACGGTTATAAAATATCGGGAGCTAACCAAAAAAATGTTAGAAAATATATATATATTTTTTGTATTTTCAATTAGACATATGCTTTTGTCAGCTTGAAAAGGCAAATGACTCACTACTAGAAATTCAGACATCAACGACGGAAATTTCCGCCTCTGAAAAAAAAAAAAATCCATTGCTAAAGAGTATTAACAACAAATTTTTTCCGTCGCTAAATCTGTCGCAAAATACCATCCCTTAATTTGCTCATATCTGCAGTGGATTAGTGATGGAAAAAAATTCGTCGCTAAAATTGACCTATGCACGCGCTGGCACGTGGCCTCACGCACTTGCACGCTGCCTCATGCTCTCGCACGCGCCCTGCCCGCGGACCTACCCGCCCGAGCCCCGCGCCCGTATGTGCCCCGCCTGTGCGCTACCTCCTTTAATCTCGAACCTGTGCATAATAAAAACATTAATAACATCGCAACCATTAAACCACAATGACACATCTATTCATATTCTTTTTTTTATTTCTTATCTTTATCACACAATTTTTTTAATAATAATAAAATAAAATAAAATGATAATTTATTATAAATTAATAAATTAATAAATTATTATCTTAAAATAAAATAATAAAAAATTTTAACAAAATAAAGTAATTTTATTTTTCTACAAAATAAAATAAAAAGAAAAAGAATTATTAAATAAAAAATAAAACAAATAAAACAAATAAAACAAATAAAACAAATAAAACAAATAAAAAAATTAAAAAAAAAAAAAAATCCGTCGGTAATCCGTCGCTAAAATTTCCATCGGTAATCTAACGGTAAAATTTTCATTGCTAAAATTTTCATCGATAATCTATTATTAATCCGTCGCTGATAGCTGTATATATTTTTTTAAAATTTTTTTACCCTTCAGCACTACACCGACGAATTATGGATGGAAATTTTTCGTCACTAAAAATTTTATCGGTAATCCGTCGCTGATAGTTTTATAATTTTTTTTTTCTGTTTACCACATTAGCAACGGATTAGCGACAAAAATTTTTTCATCGCTAATCTCTTGGTATTCAGTTCGACGTTAATCCGTCGCAAATCCGTTACTATTATCGACGGATTTTTTCCATCGGTAATTTTTCATCTTTGATGGCGTGTTTTCTTGTAATGACTTTCTTCTCCAAACACAAAGCAAGTCCCCAAACTACCTTTATGTTGGAAGAGAAGTCCATTTGCCGTAAATGTGCTCTTGCAAAAACATTGACATTATTGTCTTCAACAACTTTTTTCAATAAGAAATAACACATCTAACTTGTATTTTTTATTGGATGTCCCTGAAGGCCAAATATTTGTACTGCCTAAAGAGTTGTCTGTTGGAAGAGTACCAAAGTTTTGGATATAGAGGAAACTTTCTAGTATTAGAAATCTAGTGTAAGATGGTTTGTCAACGGGATGAAAACACATGGCTTTACTATTTATCTACTTTTACCCACCATAATCGGAATCAGATTGCTTAGTTGAAAATCAATGCGAAGTGGTGTATCAATCATAATACTCTCAAGGACCATGCAACTTCATATTTCTCTGAATTCTTTATGGGTATTCCTTTTGGTCATCAAGCTAGCGGACCTAATACATGGTAGTAGGTTTTCAAGTCAAAGGACCGGATCCAGTTATGTCTCCCAATTGAGTTGTCTGAGATCAAGTTAATGGTTTTCTCCATGAAATGACTCAAAGCATCAGGCCCTGATGGTATCCAGCCTCTCTTTTACTGAAGATGTTAGGATATTACTCACCCAGCTTTATATTAGTTTGTTAGTAAGGTCTTTCGAGATGGAGCTTTTCCTCTAGAGTTTTTTCAGATTCTCAATGTTTTAATCCTAGAGATAGCTTTGCCAAATGGTTTGAATGAATTCCAAGCCATTAGCCTACTGTCCACAAAGTATAAGATGCTTGTGAAAGTTCTAGTTCAGAGGCTTAGGCCTATTCTGCAGAAGGTGGTTGGTTCTTTTTAGAGTAGCTTTCTTTCTGGTCGGAGTAGCATGGATAATATTATTGTTACATGGAAATTGTGTATTCGATTCACATATCAAGGGAACCTGTTGGAAGATAGTTTTGAAAGTATATTTTCAATGTGTTTGTGACAGTGTTAATTGGGAATTTCTAAGGCAGACCTTGTTTGACCTTCAAGTGCGTAGACCTTGTTTGACTTTTAGGTGCCTGAGTCATTGATCTGATTGATTATGTTTGCTATTACTTATTCTCATTTAGCATTACTTTGGAATGGCAAGGTTCTACATTACTTTGAGCTGGGGAAAGGGTTAAGATACAGGGACCCTTTGTCTCTATAACTATTTATTTTAGTTATGGAGCATCTATCATATATGACTTAGGAGTGGATCAGTGAGGCAATGGAATCCTATTCGAACCTCTCACTCATAACCAGCCATTTAGCACCCATTTTTTGCAAATGACCTCCTTCTTTTTGTAGATGCCAGTATATTGCTATGATTTTGGATTGTCTCCGAAAGTTCTTGGAGGGTAGTGGGCTGGTTTTAAACCTCCAAAAGTCATAGTTGTTCATCTCCCCTCGAGCCTCTCAATCGATAAAGGGAAGCATAGCAAACTAGAGTCAGTTTCACTTAATGGATGATCTTGGGATGTATTTAGGAGTCCCTATTATGCATTGCCACTGGCTGGAAAACCAAGACCTTGAGTATGGTAGGGTAGAAAACCCTGATTCATGCAGTTACTTCTGTGATACCTGGATGTAATATGTGGTCGGCCTGGCCCCCAAAATTGGTTTATTCACATTGGATCGTTTAAGCTATTAGTTCCTTTGGAGAGATTTAGAGGGGTTCAATAGTATTCATATGATTAGATGGGATAGAATTTGCCAGTCTAAGGAGGTTGGTAGATTGGGAATTTGAAAAACAAGGGATGAAAAATAATGCATTTCTTGCAAGACTCAGGTAGCACATCCTCTCCTCAGATTCAACCTTATGTTGTAGGTTCTTTGCCATAAATATCTTTCCCAAGGAGATTTCTTGCACCACAAAAGTTCTTTTGTTTGTTCTTCTCTTTGGCTAGGCATTTTTTGGATTCGAAACTCGCTTAGAAGTGGGTTGTGTTGGCATTTGCATAATGGGAGGAATATCATATTCTCGGAGGATGATTGCATTAGTACATGTCTGTTATCTCAATGAATATCTGGTGGCCTATTGGATCTATAGGTTATGGGGTTGGTAGACCAATTTACAATGTTGGATAAACAATAAGATGTTAGGAACCTAATAGCCCTTATCCCTCCAGCCATTGTAGATGAGGTACTGGTGATTTTGATTCCCAAGATCCAGAGACTTGAGACTAGATTTGTTGGATGGGTGATCCTTCAAGGGTCTTCTCTGTTTAGTAGGCTTATATCACTTTTTGCTAGGTTGGTGATAGATAATCTCCTTCAATTGGAACTTGGAGTTAGATTTGGAAGTTAAAATGCCCAGAAAAAGTCAAACACTTGGTGTGGCAACTTAAGCACGACAAGTGGATGATTAATAGTTACCAATGTCATAAGGGTTTCATAGACAATCCCTTGTGTCCTCTATACAAGGAGTCCCCATAGACCCATAGTCACCTATTCAAAGATTGCGCAAGAGTTCAGCAGGTTTGGTAACAGATCTTGTGTTTGTCCTCTCTCTCTCAGTTGGTGTGGGGAAATCAAGGAAATTAGTAGGTGGCTATCTCATAACTATCTCTCCCATGCCATCCACAAAGGTCTTCTATGGAATCAATAGGTTATCATTGAATTATGTGGCGTATGTGAGGGACTTTCTCTTTTGGCCTATACCAAGCTCTTCTTTGATATTTTGGAGATTGATTCTATCAAAATTGTGGAATCTCTATCATCCACGATAACTCCCTCGCATCCTTGATTTCATATCATCTAGGAATGCTAGAATCTCATTCGTCAAACCCTAATTGGTCAAATTTGCTTTGTCCATCATGAGGTAATAAATGTGTAGATGTAGTCAGCCCCTCTAGAGGTTTATGAGTTACATACTCCTCTTAGTGAGATATATCGCACATGAAAGAGTTACATTAGGGGTATGACTTTCTTTAGAAGTTAGTTTGGTTTCCCTTTCCTTTTTTGCCAAAAATTAAAATAAATTATATTTTTTAACTAAACCTCTAACCATTAGTTTCTTATCTCTCCCTTTTATCATTCTAAGATATAATAATAGTAAAGAGAGTTATTCTCCAACACCTAACCTAAAACTAAGAGCCCTAGAACCCATTTAATTTTTTGTCTCTCTCAATAATACCTATCATATGGCTAAGCACTTAACCCTCAAACACCACAACTTCTATTTTAGAAACTACACCCAATTTCCCTAAAGAAACTGCTTCATTAGTATAGTTATCAAAGTGAGAGGAGATATGAGATGGAGTACCTCTATTAGACCTCTTTGCCCAATTGATCTAGTTCATATTGGATGTTCCCCATCAGATTTCCAATGCTTTCACAGGGTATTAAGCTCTGTATCCCTTATATTATTTCTTTGAGCTTTCTTGACAGGACCAGTCAACCACTTCTTTGATCTCCAAGCATTTCTTTGCTTTTTCCAATTCTAGCATTTTCAAGTTTAAGTTTTATAGTTCTTTTAGGGTCCAAAGAAAAGGGGCCTGCTAGAAGGAGCAATAGGCCTAAATTGGATTTATAGTTTGGAGGTGCACCACAGGTTGAAAATTTAGAAACAAAGACTTGATATGGTTTTAAGCCAATGAAACCAGCCCACATATTCTCCATTGGCCTATATAGGTCTATATTAAATTGAGACCTTTATAGATCATATAAAATTCATAAGTATCCTCAGAAATTCTACTATGTTATTCTCTTTTGACAGATGCTCAAATCTAATCATTCTGAGTCCCTAGATACAGTCAAACACTCAACCTCATTCATGCTACCTTCATTGAGCAAACAAATCTCATCAGACATAAGAGGATAACAAATATCATCCTCCATTATGCCCAACTCCACATTAATGTTGGCTAGATTTGTTAGGATATATGGCGATCCTAATAGATGCTTCAAGTCCAAAACTGAGACAAAATAAAATGTGGTAGCGAAACAGGGCTTTAGGGATACTTCCAGTCATAATCCTTTCACCCTCGACAACCGTAAAAGCTCCAAAATAATCCTTGAACGTGTTAAAACTCTTCTAAACTCTCAAATTCATTCAATATATGGTGTAAAGTTACAAATTTTGCATTTATGAATTTTCTACTCTAGAAAGGGTTTTATAGTTGTGGACCATCACACAACATTCAAACCACTTAATTGTTATTAAAAATTAAATACTATACATATTGATGAAGAATTTAAATCAATCCAAAATGGAAATAAACATAGAAATATGGTTAAGGTTTGCATGGACCACAAAATTCCGGCCACATGCAATCTTAATTCAAAAAAACTTCTATTCTGAACCACATTTACTTCCCTTCAGTTATGTTTTTATGTTTAATTGGATTTCTTTATGAATTTCGACATTGAATTCAAATTATTCTCTATTTTGAATTCAAAATTCTAATATTTTTCCACTTGGCCCAACAAATAATTTGAAAACATTTACAAATTATAACTTTATGAAAATAGAGCACAAGAGTCATGGGGATACATCTCCTAATATCGAGTATTACCTTCAGTATACCACAATATATTTTATTTTCTAATTTTATGGTGGCATTTATTTTATGAACAAACCATATGTTTATTCAGTATCCAAATTTATGAATTTATCTCAAAACCAAATATTCACATGACTTTATTAAGAAAAATTCATATAAGAGTTTCATTCATATAGTTGTTAAGTTCACATTTATAACATGATCTCTGAATTTACTTGGAGACATGCTTTTAGTCAATAGATCGAGCAACATATAATTATTGCTAATATATTATATTATAATTTTATTTTCCAATACACGTTCACTAATAGTTAAATACTTTATGTTGATATGTTTATTTCGACTCACCTACTATTCTTATATTTTTAGCCATATATATAGTAGTTAAATTGTCACAATATATATAATGGTTTAGGTACAAAAGCCAAAATCCTAAACCCAAATATGAAACTCCTTAGCCATACAACTTGTGATGTAATTTCAAAACACGCCACGAACTCAACTTCCATTATGGAGATCATAGTTAGTACCTGTTTAGCACTCCTCCACGATACTGCTTCACCAGCCATCATAAAGATATAACCTAATGTTGATTTTCGATAGTCAACTTAGCAGGCAAAATTCGAAACTAAGTGTCTGACCACTTCTAAATAGTCAATTTTTCTGTAAGTAAACATCTGGTCCTTCTAAACAGTTTGTTCTTTTATATGTAAACATATAGTCCCTGATGATTTGTAGATAGCTTAACACCTTCTTTATAATAGCCTTCTAGTATTCCAAAATTGGGTTACTTTGATATTTCCCTAACATCCTCATTGCATGTCTATGTTAAGCCTTGTACAGACCTGTACATACATAAGACTTCCAACCACAAAAGCATATGGAATGCTAGCCATCTGTTCCCTTTCCAGATCTAGCTTGGGACATTGGTCTATACTAAATCTTTCCCCACTGACAATTGGATTTATAGTCATGAATAATTCTTCATTCCGTATTTCTTAAGAACTTTTTTAATATAGGCTTCTTGAGCTAATTTCAAAATTTTATGGAATCTATCTTGATATATTTTTATGTCAATGACATAAAATAAATCATCTAAAATTTTCATTTCAAAGTTTTTAGATAAGAATTATTTCACTTCATATAACATCTCTTTATTATTGGTAGCAAGGAATATGTTATCCACATATAGGATTAGGAAATAGAACTTACTCCCACTAACCTTAAGGTATATGCATCGATTTATAATATTTTCTTCAAAACTAAATAAAATAATGACACTGTGAAATTTTAAATACTATTGGCAGAATACTTGTTTCAATATATATATAGATTTCTTAAGTTTGCATACCAAAAGCTTATTACCATTAGAGAAGAATCCTTAAAAAAACTTCGAAATAGACATGGTACATGTCCATCCTCCGTATAATTTTCAAAGTATTCTCCACCTCTATTTGATCTCACAATCCCTATTTGCATGCAGCATTATTTCTCTACATCTGTCTTGAAAACTTGGAAGACACTTAATGTTTCGCCCTTAGATTAAAACAAGTAAAAATATATATATCATGAGTAGTCATCTATAGATGATATGAAATAACTTTAACCATATATGTCTGTATCTAAAGTACAAATATCTGTACGTATGATTTCTAGAAGATCGAGCTCCTCTTGGCACCCTTATGAGACTTATTGGTCTCTTTACCCTTGATGCAATCTATTCAAGTCTCAAAGTTGATAAATGTAAGACATCAAGGACCCTATCTTTTACCAATTTTTTTAATCTCTTTATGGAAATGCATCCCAATCTCTTGTGCTATAATATAGAAAAGTTTTCCTCAATGACACCTTTTTTAGCTCCTATATGTATTGTATTTAAACATGTATTGTCTTGTAAACATATACTATAAAATCCATATGCAAAAATAATATCATTTTATTATCAAGTTGGAAAAATATCCATATTGTATAAATTTGAAACAGGAATTAATTTCATAGAAAACTTAGATACAAAAAAAAACTCCTTCCAACTTTAAGATATTCCCACTTGCCAATATAAACTCGTAATCTCTAATGACTTTTACCCATGACCTATATCTTGTTTTATGAATAGATGAGTTGCTCACGAGTCATCGGATTCCTTAGGTTTTGCAAACCCTACAACACTTTCATAATGTGAATAGCAAACCATAATCAGTCCACCATATTTTTGAGAAATCTCAGTCATACAAAACTCATAACATACAGGTGAAATTTCTCTACCTACTGTCTAAAACTACCAATAATAATTGATATAATTCTTCTTTATGTGCCCCTTCTTTTTCTAGAAAAAACACTTGTACTCCTTCTCGTTGCTTAGATTTGGTTTTGTGCCCATTGATTCCGACTAGGATTTGTCTTTCTTCTTTCCTTGGACTGCCATATGTGCACTTGCATATCTCTCCTTCATTTTCATAAGCAGTATTCCCTCCTCCTATACATACATGTTATTAATTTATTGATAAACCATTTCTCTTTATATGTGTTATAGGAGATCTTAAAGAGAGTGTAGAATTGTGAAAGAGTGTTCAAAATGAAGTGCATAAGGAAATATTTGGACATCTCAATCTCCAGGTCCTTCAGTTGAGCCACAATGTTCTGTATCTACATGATGTGCTAACGCATACCTTGGATAGTAGTGAGCCTTAGGAATAAGAACTGCATAATAAGGGTACTGGTTAAAAACTTTTCCTCTACCTAGAATTGCTCATTTATAACCTTAAGAAGTGCACAAATATTGGTATGTTGATTGAACGAGCTATAGATAGCAACCAAAATTTTACTCTTTATAAACATGATATTTAGTTGATTATATCACTTCCACTTTTCATAAAGAGTCCTTTCGTCCGCAGAGGTGGTATCGGTCACCAAAGATAGCTCTTGTTTCCATCTAATATAGTCAATATCCAAACAATCTAAATGAAAAGGCACCATTTCCCTCTACTTTTTATAATCCTCTCTATTCGATTCAAGAAAATTAGATTTGAGATCTGTGGTTTGAATGACTTAAAATAAATAAAACATGTTTATTAACTTTGTATAAGACTTTTAAATATATTTACCAATATAAACATATTATGTATAAATCTATGACATAGAAGATGTCTTCAATTAGATTTATTTAATTTTATGATAAAATTTCCAAAACTAAGTTATTTCCTAATGCCAATAGGCTAATTAGGAAATAACCATATAGTTAATCTATCTCTGATCACTTCATCCTTTTCTACTAGACCCTCTCATTAATACATCAGATAGATTCTTAGGTAGATAGAGGGTTCAAATGGAACCGCTTAAGAACTAGTTATCTTTAGACTTATTCCCGTTTTGTTGACATATTCATCCCATACATCTACTAAATCAACCACACTTATAGTACTTCATAGAAAAGGAACCTTAAAATCATCTGGACTACTATATGCAATTAGCTATCTTAATATCCTATCTCCAATTTATTATTTTCATGCAATAAAAATTGTGGGATAATATTCATTATATAAATATAACAATCACACCAAATATCTATTTCTAATGTGATCAAAATCCACCTAACATACAATTTCTATAAAATTATAATTACTGTGATTATATCATAATTAATAAGAAATTATATTGATCATTGTGATATTTTGAAATTTATGCAAAAAAAATGTTAAAATTTTTCCTTATACGTTTTGATATATATACACAATTTTGTATGTGGTTTTATGTACAAATATTATTTTATATATGCCCTTATATATAAATATTATGTCAAAATTAATTTATGCGTAATATAAATATATTTCATAATTCATATGAATTTTTGTACTCATTATAAATTTTTATTTAATATTATATCAAAATTAATTTATGCATAATATAAATATATTTCATAATTCATATGAATTTTTGTACTCATTATAAATTTTTATGTAATAAAAATTCATATTGAAAATATTTATGAAAATATTTAATATGTCTAGAAAATATAAAATTTATGTAAAGTCTTATACATAAATGGAAAATTTTATTTTGAATTTTTCTCAAAAATAGCAGACAATACCTTAATAATGTAGAACGAAAATTAGACCATCATTATGGGTCAGCATGCGAAAATAGCATAATGAGAACGTATCATATTACACTACTAGAAAACACGCCACTAGCGACGGAAAAATTTGTCGCCGAAAGCCATAAATTCATCGCTGAAGGGTATCAGCGACGGATTTTTTTCGTTGCTAAATCCGTCGGTAAAATCGACCACGATAAATTTCAATAACAGATTTTTGTTTCGTCGTTAATATCAATGACGGATTAGCGACGAAAAAAATCCGTCGCTGATATTAGCGACAGAAAAAAAATCCAATAAACCGGTTGCTCCAAGCGCACAACCCGCCTTTAATTTGAGTGAAAATATTCTCTGGTCATGATCGAACCCAAACACAAGGAGAGAAAAGAAAGCAACCCAACCACCAAGCCTTACTTATCTAATTATGTTTTTATTTTTTATTTATTTACTTTATCTCATATTTTTTAATAATAATAAAATAATATAAATTTATAATTTATTATAAAATAATAAAATAAATTTTGTTTTAGCTTAAAATAAATAATAGGTATGCTTTTTCAATCGTAGCTGTACACTTCCTTTATGGCCAAAAGCAAATTGTTCCCCGGTGGAACACAACATGTGACCCAAAATGTGCACCACATGTGCATGTGTCAGATTTGAATTAATTAAGAAATCCATTTTTCCTCGAGGCAATACACAAATTCAGCCCATCCACACTCCTTCGGGTCTTCATCATCCGAAGGGACCCAAGAGTTCCGATCCGAATCTGGCTTCTTCTGACACCGGATGCCAAAAAATCATCGAAATTTTTTTAAAAATCTCCATTTTTCATTTTAAAAATACCGAATTACGTAAAACTTTATACTCAATGAATTTATGATCTCAAGATATTCTGAAAGTGAGCAATTTGAATTAAATTTTTTAAAAAAATTAATTTTGAAAAATTCAAAATTTATTAAAAAACAAACGGACAAAGGCAAAGTTGACTCTAATACCACGTTAGAATATAAATGTGGAAGCGAAACAAAGATTTAGAGTTATTTCGGTCATACTCCTTTTCTTCATTCTGACAAACGTAAATAAAAATTTACTGCCATTCAGTTATATTTTTTCCATTTAATTGAATTTTCTTATAAATTTTGTCATTCAATTCAAATTATTCTTTATTTTAAATTCAAAATTCTAGCAAGAACATCAAAAAAATTCCTTCCTCACAGACATTGCCCTCTTATCATCCTGCTCGCTAAATTCAAATTCGGCCTTTTTCCACACATCGGTACCACTTGAAGCTTGGACAGAAAATTGTCTTTGTTATTGGACTGACTCTTGAGAAGCTAGCCCACCATAGCCAGAATCCGAGCAATTAATCGTATCCCAAACTTCGGGAGACTGAAGATCTACACAACCCGGGTATTACCAAGTACTAAATATATCAACACATGAATTTCAAAGATATCATTGTCAACAGCAACATGAACCTTCCTGTTCGTTTGTTCCTTCAGGGATGTGATTACCGTTGATGATATTCAATTGGAACATGGTTGTTTATTTGCTAAAATTTTAAATTTGGTACATGTTTTCGCTGCTAACAGGGCGCTTTTCAGAGATCACGACTGGTGGACCATTGGCTTCTCTTGCAATGTGGGTTGGGTTTTATCAACTTTGGAAGAGCTTTTGGAACTGAGAGAGGGACTGCTGATTGCGAAAGAGAAGAGGATTAAATTACTCAATATTTAGTTGGATTCTCAAGTGGTGATTTAGCCGATCAAAACTACTAACAAGCATCATAAATTCTCATCTATTATGGATGATTGCAGGTTATTGCTTGAGGGGTTGCAGAACTTTTGAACATGGTTGTAAAATCTTGAAAGACTAATTAAATTTATGCAACCAACAAAAAAATATCCTTGGAAGTTTCTTTGCAAAGAATAGTTTCCAAGATGGGACAATCAATCACCTGAAAAAAATTAATTTTTTTGCCTTCAGGTCCTTTAGCTTTCTAGCTTCAAGTTCTGTTTTCTGCGTCTCCGACAATGTTACTCCGGCTACTGGCTTTTCTACTCCAGATTAAATTGCCCGTCAATAGTCCTTACCAAGCTCCAATGATCATAGTGACTATCAAAGCGTGGGATGGATGCTCGCACAAAATTGGAATCCGCAGCCGTTGGGTGAATAAAATAGATGAAAGAAATTTGTTAGTGCCTCAGGCATTTTCATTAATCTTTTTTCACTAATCTGTAGGGACAGAACAAAATAATATAAACCAACATTTGTTGGCGTAATTGGTCAAGAGAACTGCGTCCCACCCCCATGTCCAGGTTTGACCGGGAGCGAGAAAAAATCAATATTTGGAGACCCGCCCTGCAAAACGAGTCATACAGCGTTGGATCCAGATTTAGTCGGGACAAAGTCTCGAATATCGGACAGAAATAGAGATAATTCAAAAAAAGACTTTTTTCTTTTTGAAATAAAATTTTGAAACCTTTATATAGACAAATACATAACATGTAATCAATCATAATCTCTGCATAAATCAACTGCACTACTAATTTCTAGAACAACATATTACATCCACTAACTCCTAAATACTATGATAAATAAATCAACTAAATAAACGTGGAGATAACTATTAATTCAACACTAGTATCATAAATTATCATCCATTATTGACGTTTTCAGGTTATTGCTTTTAACCAAGTTTAACGGCAAGCAAACTCGTGTTGTTATGCTTGCAAAAATGGGTGTTGGAGATCACTCGTGTTTTGTATTCAAGCCCTGCAAACAAAGTGGCCCTGTGCACAATTTTGATTGTAATCGTGTGGTACTCCATCGGATTGTAACCTCTTATCTCTTTATGATAGATATTCCCTTTTGGAGAGAGAGAGAGAGAGAGAAGAGGGGTTGCAGGAAGAACAAGAAGAAGCATAAAAGGAAAAGCTACTTTGCCATCAAGTGAACTAAACTCTTTTAGTTAAACATTTCATGAAGAATCCTTCCCTTATGACAGACGATTCATTCTTAATTTCTTATCATGAACATGATTGTAAAATCTCAAAAGACTAATTAAATTTATGCAGCCATCTAATGCTTCATTTGCTTTGGTGAATAGCTACAATAAATTTATTAATGTCCAGAATTGACGTACGCAGAGAACAAATCAGTCAGCGCTAGGCTAAGAGCACCTTAAACAGCACACAAAAAAGAAAAAACATACATAAATATTATCGGCAGACCACTGTATAATCTCTACTACGTCGTCCATACTTGGTTTTCTTAAAATCAATCAAACAATATGAAATCAAGGATAAACCTCTATGAGTGACCTTAAACTGAACATTGGCCTTATCTCAAATCGAGTAAAGCCAAAGCCAGCAGCAAAGAAAAGCTTTTCCCATTCCTTTTCATTAGCACATCAAAAAAGAGTTTGGTTTGATTAATTGGTTGCTTACTTCATTCTTGTCGGCCGTGGATTTGTAGGGCCTGGGAGGTTGGCCAATAATTGTACTTCAATTATATAAAACAAATATTATTTAAAATTTAGAAGTTGGGTTGGGTCCTTTTTCGCTTTAATAGTTAAAAAAAAAATTTCAGGAATACTGAAAGGGTCAAAATCAATCAAACTAAAAGAAGTTCTATAGGGGACAATTTAATGGTCACAATCTTTCTCCCCTGTAACAAAAAAAAAAAAAAAAAAAAACAAAAAGAAGAAGTTCCATGGGGCCCAAAGATTGATCTGCTTATGCTTGTATCTTTAGGGCCATGCTGAAAAGACCTCAGTGATGGGTACACTTTGCCCACCCCTACATGGGACCTTTTGGAAAAATTTGGACTTTTAATTAAAGTAAAAAAAAATAATAATAAGAAATATAAGATTTTATTAATAAAAATCAAACACCTTAAATTAATACTACATTAATGATTTTTTATCACAAAATCATCTAATTTCTACTAAGTATACTTATGATGCACGGAAATTTCTTTAAACTAACGTTTCCTTGTTTTCAAAACGTTTTACAAATATTTCAATACGTTAAATTAATTAATATGTATATATTCTTATATTTTTTTATTTATACCTTTTCCATATTTAATGAATTATTTATATATTTAATTATAATTTTTATTTTTTTATTGTTTGTCTTTTGATTTATAATTACATATTTAATCATTTTAAATTTTTATTATAAAATATGGTTATTCTATTATTTGTAAAAAATAATTAATATATTTACATAAAAATGCTTATATTTTTTAGTATTTACGCATAGATTTGTTCTCGTTTCTGTTTACTGTTTACTGCATTTTTACAAAATATAATTTTTTTGTATTATTTCGTATCAATTTTAATTTTCGTGGAATCTACTTTCAACTTTCTCAAAAAGCCACCAGAAATCCTGATTAACCATGTACTCAAGCACTATATAATATATAATGGCCAAAAATCCTCATTAGCCAACTAATTTCTACTTTCAACTCTACACGATCTGCTTTTATTAGTTGTATTTATCAAAAATTTTTGTTATATAAAAGATATGCAAAAACAAATAATTGTGTGCTATATGCATTGTTCATAGTCATTTCAACATTGATGAATTTCGATTTCTATAAATATCTAATGGAAACAAAAATTTGTTATACTTTGTTTATTTAAGTTTCTAGTAGTTGAAGGATTATCAATTCTAAGTTGTGAGAGAGATAGATCACCAACGAATAGAATATTATTCAACAGCAAGATCAGGTTCAGGAAGGTACAGTTGGCACAATAGCATTTGCAAGACGTCTGAACTCAAACATGTCACTACCAGCAAAGTCCAAGTGTGTCACGCCCCGATCCTCGGATAGACCACACAACAGTCACCGTGTGTCTCAATATACGGGCAGAATCTCCCCATATACCGAAACCCCTCAAGACTACAAATCAGTTCAGCAACTCATCCAATGCACAATTCCATCAGAAATAAAAAAATCATATAACGATACACATGCAAATGACCCATCCAGTCCATCCCTGTACACACGAGCATGCGTTGACACACAAATAGGGCGGAGGTCCTATACATGCACGCATGCAAAATTGGTCATTCCAGTCGTTCCAGAATTCTCAACACAATTAAAGCATTTAAGACAAAAGAAGTCCCGAATCATAATCGCAGGATTTTATTAACACTCGCATGAAGAAACGAGTTAACGTCAGTAAAGTCCATACGGTATGAGATGAACAGAACTCCGTAAAATCGAAAGAAAATAACAAATTCTATCATTTTAAATCAAACGTCCAATTTAAACAATAAGTCTAAGCAAAATAAAAGTTAAGAGAAAATAAACAAGTTCCGTACGAACTCCAATACAAACTATGTAAAGATTCTATCAATACTTGCTCTATATATGAAACAAGTATTGATTTAATCCATACCAAAAGAATTATACAAGTCTTCCCTTCCATAGATTTCCAAATCAACTAAAATAACCCTATATCACTGTAATATCTATACAAAACAGCAAAAATCCTTCGCAGGTTTCAATCCTCGTGCAGTCTCCGCACTAAGTGTCCTCTGTAAAATGTGAAAAAAATTGTGAGTATTGAGGAATACTCAGTGAGTGGAATGCAATGGTATGATTGTGTGATAAATGAGGGGTGAATGTGGGAATGTCAAAACATATCTCAAACAGTACTTTCTATATATCGAAACATTTTCAATAAATCAGATAATTCGCAAAGTATGCATCCACATCAAGTATTCTTTCAGAAAATCACAAGAATCCCATCGAAATCATTTTCGTCCTGCATTTGGCCGAACTAAGACGGAAGTTCACCAAGAAGTTTTCCATTTCAGTATTCCAAACACTACCCCCTTCCTTGGCATTGGCTCGGACCTCCCCAGGATGCAATCCGGATAGTCCGACGTGGCAGAGAAGAGGCCACGTATACCTCTCTCGCAATGAAACCCCAACCACGCCACCCCGTCGGGTCGCTCCGTGGAGGGAATGACTATAGCCATTAACTACTAGCACCATGCATTTCTCAAATATATCATTTCTCGAGTTATGTGCCATAATGTCTAACAAACAATTATCAATTTCATGTCATAGCAATTTATAGAGTAATATCAAATCACATATGGAACATATGCATTTATAAATACAATGGATGCATTCATGCTTCACAATTCAGTCCGGACATCCCACAATCACAAAACAATTTATATAAAATATGTAAAAATCTTACAAAATCATTTATAAAATAATTTTAAACTCATTTTACTCATTTATAACACAATGAACCATCCACTCACCTTCTAGAGAGGGTATTCACTCCCTAATTCTATAAGTTTTCCAAAATGACTCCCTTCAAATCTCCAAAAGGTCAACTTAGACCAATAATTCACAATTTCAATTCAAACTCCAAAGAAAACTATTCTAATCAGTCCAATAAGTTTCTAATTTTATCTAACACGTTTCTTTCGTATTTAATCAATCTAAATTCATATAAAATTTAGACGTAACCCTAGAAATCACATATTAAAATTTAGGAAAATGCACTCTCTTCAAATTTCACACATTTTCAGAGTATATACAAATCTCTCATTCTAAATTCGGATTAAACTCATTCAAATTTCTGAAGGAACTAGAATTTCTCTTATCTAGGGTTTTCGCAGCTTGCAGCTCTAGCGTTCGTGCATCTACAACTCGGTCCGGACCCCTGTAATGTTTCCAAGCCGAAGTACACTTTAGCAATTAACCATAATTTCCAAGAGAATCAAAACCCCTAAACTATTGATCAGAGAATCGTTCTTACTTGCGCAGGGGATGAAATGCAGGTCGCGGCCTAGGGTTTCGAATGTCTCTTGCTACTGCTGGCTTGGGCTACTGCGAGGGCTGCAGAAGAGCTTTCAGCAGAGGGAGAGAGCAAAGTGCGCGATTGCGCGAGCAAGGAGAGAACAACACTACTATCGCGCGCTCGGGAAAGGAATAAGAGAATCTGTTCGCGCGTGCGCGGAAGAGGAGAGAAACGGAGAGCGAAACAGAGAGTGAGAATGAGAGAGAGAGAGAGAGTGACAGGAGAGATTGGGAGAAAGAGAGAAAAAGAGAGAGAGAGAGATTGAGTGAAATTTGGGAAAGTGACTTTCCCCTTTTTTTTTTTTTTTTTGTCGGTGCCACAAAGTGCTTAGTCCCTTGAAAGTCACAAGCTAAATTAGGATCGGTGCACTTGATATGAGCGATGGCACTGGCAATAGCTCTTGCCCAAACTTCACACCTTCAAACATGTCCTTACGCTTCAACAAAAATGCTGCTAACGCGAGTCAGCCTCCATGGCTTCATAGAGAGTACTTACAAGAGTTGGTACATTGGCAATATGGTCAGTGCGATAGTGGCTTCCCATGTCTTGTCTGAACGGGATCCGGCCATCATTGGAAAACCAAGTGCTCAATGCATGCGATGAACTTGATAAGGCTGGATCAAGGTCTAGAGGTGTTGAAGGATATGCTGTTGTTGAGTTGTTCTTTAAGAGAAGCTTAGATGCATTTGTGAGCTCGCATATAATGTTTCTTCTTTTATCTTTTCTTAGCTAAGAAACCTGAGTTGATCAAAACTCAGCATGAGACGAGGAATGCGATGACCTTTTTTGGATGGATGGTGAGTGCTTTAACAAGTTCATTGTGGATCATGGGTTTGCTGTGGTTGTGAATTATGTCTGGTTTTCATAACTGAATAGCATATTTAAGTGCCCTTGAGTTTACGAAGCTAAATGTTTAGCACCATGCATGCTATCTAACATTTTAACTTGGATAGTCCGAATTCCAATAACTTACATGGAGTATTATTGTCCTTAAGAACCTTCGACATTGTTCATAGGTTGAGAACAAAATTCCACAGTATTCAGATCCTTCGACTAATCTAGTTCTGAGTACTGAGGAGTTCACTTTAGGAGCCGACTCTTCCAAATCCTTTTTGATAATTTTCAGAACTCAAATTCTAAACTTTTAGTTAATAGGATAAAGTGTCCGACCACTCAATTCAAAGAAGTTTGATGTGATCTTCTACTTTATGAGATCTTGTAGAATTTGGTTTGACAAGTGCAGGCATATCTGAGACAATACCTTTGGATCTTTTTGAAAATTTTCTTCCAATATCATATCTGTAAGCATCTTGGCAAAACCCAATAAAGCATATTCTAAATCCATTTATATCAAAATAGCTCAAATCTTGACTTGCCAGCGCTACAATGAAAACTTTTTGCTTCGATTCAAAAGTGGAATGTCGGACTTAAGAGAAGCCATGGCAAGGGTTCAATAAGACATGGCTATGCTACAAACTAATGTAAAGAAAATTACAAGAGAGATCAAAACTCAAAAATTCCAACACCTAAGGCTCTCACGAAATATGAGTCACAAAAAATGAAGAATATTCTCTCAACTCACAGCTTTTTCACTATGCTACAACTTCCTTTGAAACCCATTCCAAGTCCTGTATTTATAGAAATGCAAGGAGAGAAGAATCTAAGACACGTATCAAAAATAGCAAGAGAATGTGCTGGCTCAACTGCTCTCCTAAGAGGGTAGCTGCATTAAAAACTTTTGAAAAACAGCTTTTGGGTGCTGCTGCACTTGGCCGACGCAGGTGCAGCTGCAACTAAAAGTCTACAAAAAATGCCAAGTGATGAAAGTGCTTTGGCGAAAAGCACCTTGCCAAGCACTGAACAAGAGGGCATGCAATCCCACCAAAGAACAATAAAAATAAAAAAGAAAAGGAAAAAATAGAATTTAGGGCACAAAACTTCAACATGAACTCAGCACAAGACAAGCAATGTCATAACGAAAAAGAAAAAAAAACAATAAAAGACAAAGAAAAGTCAAAGAACACCTCATTCTCTCTCTTCCCTCCTCCATATTTCTCCCCTCACCCGAGACCCATCCCCACCCCCATCCCCATTTTATTTTTTTTCTCATTCTCTCTCTCTCCCTCGCCTTTTCCCTCTTCTCACCCGCAAACACATCTCTCTCACACCCCCTCTCGGCTCTCCCTCTCCCTCTCTTCTCTCTCTCCAACTTAATCAATTATCCCCTAATACGTTTAGATCTAAACTTTAAATCCTTCAACAAATATCTTAGAAGGTAAAATCTATAAGGAAATTCAAGTTTTTCTAAAGAGAAAAAAATCTAGGGTTTGGAGTGATTTAAAAAAGGATAAAATTAGTGATTCCAATAGAGGTAATATTTCTTCCTAAACTTAGATTTTCATTATTTTGGTATAAATTTTAGATTTATGTTGAAATTTGGGATTTTTGTAAAGAGAGAAAAATTAGGGTTCGAAGGTAATGTGACCAAAAGATAAAAATTAGGGTTTAGGGATTTAGTCCTAGATATATATAATATTAAAATTTTGGAAAATGTTGAAATAAGAATTATTTCCCTAGGTTGGTAATGTGATTTGATGAAAATAAATAATAAATCGATAAATTTTGAAAAATTAAAATTTGGATTGTATAGAAAATATTGATTTTTTCTAGTATTAGTTTGTGATTAAATGATAAATTTATATCTATTGGTTTAGGTTGAAACAATTAAAAGTTTAAGAGAGATTTATCTTGAATTGAATTGTGAATTGTGAGTGGTTACCCTTCTAAGAGGTGAGTGGAAGTATGATTATGATTTTAAATGAAAAAATGGTTTACTTGATTTTGTTAATATTTTTAAAATTGATTTATGAATTAGTTTGTGATTGTGGTATCACGCCCCGATTCTCTTATCGACCACGCGACAACCGCCGCGGTGTCTCGGTACACGGGTAGAACCTCCCTATATACTAGGACTCCGCAAGGCTATACAACCGTACCATATATCTTCCCAATACAATACCCATGTAAAGGACCCATCCGGTCCATCCCTACACACACAGACATGCATCGACACACATTCGGGTAAGGGTTCCTGTACATGCACGTATGCAAAATTGGTCATCACAGCCATTCTAGAATTTTCAGCATAAATAAAACATTTAAAATAAAAGAAATCTCAAATCATAGTCGCAGGACTTTACTAACACTCGTCTGAAGAAACGAGTTAGCATCAGTAAAATCCAACCGATATGAAATATACAGAACTTCGTAAAATTGAAAGAAAATAACGAATCCTAACCTTTCAAATCAAATGTCCCATTCAAACAATAAATTTAACAAAAAATGAGAGTAAAAAGGAAATGAACCAGTTCTGCACAGAATCCAACACAAATTATGTAAGGATTCCATCAATATTTGCTCCTATATATGAAACAAGTATTGATTTAATCCATACCAAAAGAATTATACGAGTCTTCCCTTCCATGGATTCCAAAGCAACTAAAATAACCTTATATCACTAATTTACCTATACAAAACAGCAAAAATCCTTCGCAAACTCCCACGTGCGGTCTCTAAACAAAGTATCCTATGTAAAATGTGAAAAGAGGGGTGAGTATTGGGGAATACTCGGTAAGTGGAGTGTAATGGCATGATTGTGTGATAAATGAGGGGTGAATGTGGAAAAATCAAAGCATATATCATAAACAACACTTTATATGTAAAAGCATTCTCAATAAATCAGATAGTTCACAAAGTATGCATCCACATCAATTATTCCTTTAGAAAATCACAAGAGTTCCATCGAAATCACTTTCGTCCTGAGTTTGGCCGAACCCAGACGGAAACCCGCCAAGGGGTTTTCCATTTTAGTAATTCCAAACACTATCCCCTTCCTTGGCGTTGACTAGTATTTCACCGGAGTGTAATCCAGATAATCCGATGTGGCAGAGAAGAGGCCGCATACACCTCTCTTGCAATAAAACCCCAACCATATCACCCCGTCGGGTCACTCCGTGGAGGGAATGACTATAGTCATTACACTCGTACACCATCATTTCACAATCATTTAAATTACAATCAATGTGCCATGCTCCAACAAACAAATTCCAATATCATGCTACAAGCATTTACAAATCAAGTATCCAACACAAATGGTACAGATTCATTTAAAATTATATAGGATGCATTCGTAATTCAAATTTCCATTTCAGATATCCCACAATCACAAATGATTTTATATAAATCATGTAAAAATCATTCAAAACATTTCACAAAAGAATTTAAACTCATTTTGGTTATTTATAATACAATGGACTATCTACTCACTTTTAGAGAGGATATTCACTCTCTACTTTCAATCAAATTCGAATTGATTCCTTTCAAACCCCCAACAGATTTAACCTAATCAATATCGAAATTTATCATCAAATTAGACTCTGAGAAAACTATTCTATCTAACCTAATATGATTCTATCGTCCCTTAGCATGCTTCTTTTGTATCAAACAACGTAATTCATATAAAATCCTATACTTAACCTTAATAATCACATATAAGATGTCAAGAAATACGTTCTAATTGAATCTAACATACATCCTAAACATATATAGATTCCTTCACTATAGATTTAACCCTAGATTCACTCAATTTATTGAAGGGATTAGAATTTCCCTCACCTAGGGTTTTCACATTTCGCAGCCTCGTTCAAATGTCTCCTCAGTCCTATTGGTGATCTATAATGCTTCTTTACCGAAACAAGGTATGGTAAGTTAGTTCAATCATCTAGAAAAATTGGAACTCTAGAACTAGAATTCAGAAATCCGTTCTTACCTACACAGAGATGGATCCGTAGTCGGCGTAGGGTTTTCGAGGGTATGCTGCTACTGCCAGCTTGGGGCTTCTACAAAGGTTGCAGAAGGGTGGTGCTCGTAGAGAGCAGTGCGCGCGAACGAGCAAGGGAGAGAGACTACTGTCGGGTGTGAGAAAGAGAGAGGAGAATTTTGTTCGCGCGCGGGAGAGAGAGGAGCGGTCTCGCACGGTGGTCGGAGGCAGAGAGAGTGGCGGAGATTCGAGAGAGAATCGAGAGAGAGAGCGAGAGAGAATAGGGAGAGAGAGAGAGAGAATGAGAGAGAATGAGAGAGATTAGGGCTAAAAGCCCTAATCAAATTGGGGGTTGGGGAGCGCGGCGTTTTGGTTTAAAACGCTGCATCTCTCCCTTTCTCTCTTTTTTTTTTTTTTTTAGGTATTTCATGTGGAGTGTCCCAAAAGGAAATTTAGAATGAAAAATATATCCAAATATTTTATTGAAATATTGTATCATATTTATTAACTCATATTGAATATATTGACATTGAACTCATGATTTGAGAAATGTTTGAATGATTATGACACTTTTTAATATATGCTATGAGATTTGTGAAATAATATTTGAATGCATGATCTAATGGCTATAGTCATTTCCCCCACGGTGTGGCTTGATAAGGTAACGTGGTTAGAGGCGTTTGCCTTGGGAGATAGCTGGGCTCAAGAGGTATTTTCAAGATCATTATTATTATTTCTCGAATTAATTTGGTAGCACCCCAATGGAGGCCTGAGCCAAAACCAAGGTTGGAGGTATTTGTGAGTTGGAAAAAAAAAACATGGAAACTCTTGGGGGTTCCGCTATTGGTCGCGGTAGACCATTATAGAGAGTTATGATTTTGGCAACCCTATTTTGGAAAAGTTATGGATATGATTGGATGTATATGATTTATTTATTATGAATATTGAATTTTATTAGAAAATGATGATCAATTTTGAATTTTTATGGATACGATAATATAATTTTGAGATAATAGTTTGACATGTTTACAATCATCCCCTCATTTACTTTTATAACATATTATTCATTCGTTGAGTATTATTGTATACTCATCTCTTTTATTTTAATTTTCCACATAGGAAGTTTAAAGCAAGCTATTGACGATATTAGTACTACGAGATAAGATTATTTCGAAAGACATATTACGGGTACTAGTTATCCCGATTTCTTTTTTTGAGGATTTTAGATAGACCCCTTTGAGGCATTTTTGTATAGACTCTTTTGAGAAGTTATTTAATTTTCATATTTTTTTTAGTTGGAATTGTATAACTTATCTTGAAAATCTCCACTTTTCTTTATTGAAATTTACTTGAGAATTATTTTTTTGGTATTGGACATAGATCTCTTGAGTAGGGATTTAGTTTATATTCTATGAACTTGATTGGAATAGTCAGGTTGGACTTGTGCATGTATTTAGATTTGAATGGCCAGATTGGCCCTATACATGCATGTTTTGAACAGCGATGGACTAGGTTGGTCTTTTTGTTGTGTGATAAATACATCTTGATTTATTGAAAATGTTGGATTATTTTTTAAAAAATGGGTGGATATCAATGAATGTCTTGTATTATTTTAGTGTGCGAGTTAGACTCACCCGTATTCTGAGATAACACGGCGGTTGTCGCGTGCTTGATTTGAGGGTCGGGACGTGACAATTTTATTGCTATTAGAATTTAGGCTCTTGTTTTATAAAATTTTAAGAAATTTTCAAATATTTTTAAAGGTTCTCAATTGTTTTCAATTATTTTAAAGTTTTAATTTACAAAATTTTTCCAAAGGATTTTTAAAGTGTCTCCTATGAGTCCTTGGAAGTGAAGTGGCATCTAGATATTAGTGCATTCATCAAACTATCAGCATATGATATAAATAAAAAGAAAAGACTTGTCAGATAACTTCTAAGAGAGAGTAGAGAGATGATGAACAGAGGCAAGAGCCTCAGCCCTAAATTCTTCTATTCTGATTCCACGTAGACTAAATTTTTATTAGATCTTGGATAGGTTGTTGGTCATAGTTGCCATTATTCTGATTCCACTCTAATTACCTAGGTTACTACTACGCCTTCAGCTACATCAAGCCACTCGTGTTTTTAGCTTCAAAAGTTAGCTTTTAATCAAATCTGGCCAAACTATATAGATAATAGAGGGCCACAAAGCATAGAAATGGATATAGGGATACAAGAAGTAAATGTATCTCAGTTTAGGAAAATAAAATCAAAGATTTTTCACGAGAGTAATGATCCCTTGGGCTGTAGAGTATTTCAGTGTTGAATTTTTGAGACTTTTCTATAAATTCATGATCATAGAAAGTTACAAAGTCAGACTTGTTACTTGCTATCCAAAGGAAGATCCCTATGATGGGTGAAATTTAGAGTTGAGAGACCCTGATATGAAAGTAACTTTCAAAGTATCACTTGAGGTGATTTTACGTAGATCTATCAGGTAAAGTATGTACCTACCTATATTAGATATCAAAAGATATCTAAATTTCTGAACTTGTGATAGAGTAGTTAGATTGTTAGTGAGTATGAGACCACTTTGCCCAATTATTATTGCATGCCTAAGAGTTAGTTGAAATAGGTGAAAATAGAGTAAAGAGGCTCATGAAAGAATTACCATCATTTTTCCAGAAATATTTAGTAGCTCAACTCTTTACCACTTCTAAGTTCTAAAAAAATAATTTAAAGGCTTTGGAATTGATTGCTAAGACAAGCAAGATATGTTATAAGGGAAAAGATCAATAGAAATTAAAACTTCAAACAAAAGAAGAAATAGGGAAAATAGAAACAGTATGAACAATGTGAAAGCTCTGATAAGAGGCTATTATGTTCTAATTGTTGGAATATCCATACAGAATTATGCGATGGAGGGATAAGACCTTTTTCACATGTTTTCATATGAACCACTATACCTTGTGTTATCTCTTTGACCCATGCGGCCATAATCTATCCCTTTACTACATGTTGGACCTTCTAGACCTATACATTCTCAAAAGCCAACACTTCCCTAAGTCACAAAGCCAATGCCACCTAAAATGGTTGTATCACCATAGCTAAAACAAAGACAAGCTCGAGATATGCCACCAGATCTAAGAGGAAAGGCTGGAGTTTATATTGTTATTGTTTAGGAGGCTAATACTTCACCATATGAGATTACAGGTGTGAAACGGTTATTTTCTTATGATATATTTGTTTTAATCGATCCAAGTACCGTGAAATCATTATTTTATTAGTATTTAATATGCATTACAGCAAGACTATGAACCATTAAAGTAGTGGTTGTAGTTATCAGATTTATAAAGATTGTATTATAAACTTATAGAGCTATGATTGTAATATTGATTTGTTACCATTAGAGTTGATAGATTTGGATGTATTTCTAGGTGTGAAATGGCTATCAGCTAAATATGCATTGATTAAATGATAGTAAAAGATTGTTAACTTTTTACCACCAGGATAGCCATGGATTTTGTTTGTCAATGATAGATTGTTAGAATTTTAGTTATATCTTTTATTTGAGTTACTTGGATGATATCTAGAAGTTATTATGGATATTTAGCCTTAAGGTCAGGGATGAACAAACTTCTTGTTTGACATACCAATGGTTTAAAATTTTCCTAATATATTTCTTGATGACTTGCCAAAGAGAGATTTCATTATTAATTTAATGACAAGTACTATACTTATTTCTATAGATTCCTAAAGAATGACACTAGTTGAATTGAAAGAGTAAAAGACTCCATTATATGAACTTGTGGAATGAGAATTTGTTTATTCTAGTACTTTTTCTTAGACTGTATCAATTTTACTTATGAATCTTTGAGATAACTTGTGGACTAAGAATGATTCCTTAAGAATATGTATTAACTATCAAAAATTGAATCAAGTTATCATCAATAATACATACATTTGTGAAGAATTGATGGTTGTTTGAATAATTGAGAGGTACCATAATTTTTTTAAAGTTAGATCAGATTGCGTTATTGGCATATTATAATTTGGGAGGGAGAAGAATATTCCAAATATAGACTTCTACGTTTTCTATAGTTAGTATGAGTTCTTGTTGATACCGTTCGGGTTAACGAAGGATCCCGTGTGTTTTAAACACTATCCAGATGACTCATGGTTATATTTATGAATGATATTCTAGTTTACTCTAAAGATACATTATGGTTTAAGCACCATCTTTGAATTACTTTACGAACTTTGAAAACCGAGAACTTGTGTTTCTAGAATGAGTAAATGTGAGTTCTGACTCGATGAAATAACTTTTTAGGTCTTATTGTTTTTGATAGAGGATTTTTTTGTGAATTCAAATAAAATTGAAACTATTATTAATTGGTACACACTTGTCACCGTCACAGAGGTATCTAGTGTCTTGGATTTAGTATGGTATTTTAGCGAATTTATCAAGAATTTCATCTTGATACTAGTTTCACTTACTAGACTAACTCGCAAGAGGGTACCTTATAGATAGGATGAGTAATATAAGGCTAGTTTCCAGATCTTGAAGGGTAAGTTTGTATCATCTTTATTTTGACATTATTGGTCAATGGATATGACATGTTGACTTGACTAATGCTATGTAGGATTTTTCTAATTTTTATACTTGACTTGCAACTCCTATATAGTCAAATTTTCAGAAGAATCCTTCTTTTCTCTTGGTTTGACAGATTCTTAGTGCCAGCAGAGTGGATAAGAAGTTGTCTGGTTCTATATAGTAAGTTCATGACATGTTAGTGAGTCAAGGTTGAGTATTAGAATCTATGAGAATTACTTGAGCCACCCCTTATTTCTGAGTAGGAATGGGGGTATAGTTTCACGAATTTTGTCTCAAGATTTCTTAAGATTATTAGGGGATTTGATACCATATGTATAATAGTGGACCACCTTACTAAGATCATTTTCTTTCGATTGTAATAGCATATTATATGAAAAAGCTAACCAAGATATATATTGATTAGATTGCGATGTTACGTGAAATGTCAAACTCTATTGTGTCAGATAGAGATTTAAGATTTACTTCTCAGTTTTAGCCGAAATTACTAGAGTCTTTAGAAACTAAGTAGAAGTTAAGTGCAACGTTCCATCCTTAGACTGATAGCCGGTCTGAAGGAATTTTGGAGGATATATTCCGAGCTAGTGTACTTGACTTCTCTGATAGTTGGGATATGCATCTCCCTCTAATAGAATTTGTTTACAATAGTAGTTATCAGTTTAGAATAGGTATACGACAATATGAAGCGTTATATGAAAGAAAATGTAGTATTCTATTGTGTTGGATGAGGTCAGTGAGAGAAAGATAGAAAACGTGGAATTGATTGAGGTTACCATAGAAAAAGTAAAGACAATCTGAGAAAGAATAAAGGTGGCCCAAAACCAACAAAAGAGTTATGTCGATAAGAGGAGATAGTCTTGAGAATTTGAAGTAAAGTACATGGTATTTTGAAAATCTCATCTTGGAAGAGAGTAATCCGGTTTTGAAAAAGGGAAAAATTGAATTCTCGTTGCATTGACCCTTTCAAGATCATTGAGAGGTAGGTAAGGTGGCCTATCGATTGGAGTTATCCTCGGATTTGATAAAATACATTATGTATTCCATGTCTTGATGTTAAAGGAATAGTTGTCGGATCATTCGTACGTGCTAAAGACTCCATTGGTTGAACTAAGAGATGACTTGAGATTCAAAATTCAACCCATAGCTATTCTTGATCGCCAAATCAAGAGGTTGCAGAACAGACGAGTTCTTATTATTAATATCCAATGAAAAAGCGATCGGGTTGAAGAAGAGACTTGGGAACCAATGATATTATGAAAAAGCAATATCCACATCTATTTGAGGTTTGATTTTTGTTTTTAAATTTTGAGAACAAAATTTCTTTTTAGGGAGTTAGGAATTGTAATAATGAAAAAGAAAAAAAAAAGACAAAGAAAAGTGAAAGAATACCTCATTCTCTCTCCGGCAAGGGTGAGACTTTTACGGTTTGCTGAGATACGCGGACGTGTAAATGGATGTGTAACTGAATAGAAGTTTGGGATTGATTTTGATAAAAATGTATGCTGAAAGATAAATTAATATATTATAAACTTACAAGGGTATTAATTATGCTACAGAAATCTACGCTAACAGCAGGCATATGCCACCGGCCAAGTGGCCGCCGGCTAATGTCCAGAGCAATGGCAGCGGCCACCTGGCCGCTGCCATAGCTCTTTACTAGGCTGGCACAGCCAGCGGAATTTCTGGCCACCGGAGAAGACGCGGAGTGTTTGCCAATGGTTTTTGGAGTGGTGATTTTTTACCGTCGGTAAATGTTACTTTTTTTGTAGCGCAAAAAACTAGTTTGAAAAATTGTAATCAATTATATTTTATTTTATTGATAATATTAAAAATAAAATTTTGTAAGTAAAAATTAAAAATTCTAATGGAAAGAATAAAAAAGTCATTTATTAATAAATTTTTTATTCAAATCCCATTAATCTCACTTCAGTCTATTTTCAACTTTTCCTGCTAACTCAAACAATAGTGTGCTATATATAACACAACAAAATCTCATACAATTTTTTACAAGGGACACTATATGGTTTGCTTTTATTACATGTTGTATACGTAAAAATTGTTCACTATACAAAAATATACGAGATCCAATAATACTGTATTATATGCATCATTCATAGTCATTCTTACCTAAATGAATATCATTTTTTTTTTACAAATATTTAATAGACACAAGTGACTTGTCATATTTTGTTTATTTAAATTTCAAGTAGTGGAAGGATTATCAATTCTAAATTGTGCAAGCAAGTCACATCACCAAAAAACAACTATGTACCCAAAAAAAAAAGGAGCAAAACAAAACAAAACATAAACATAAAAAAAAAGGGAAAACATTGAACAAGAAGTCAGGTTTATGGAGGTACCTTTAGCACAATAGCATTTGCAGGAGGTATAAACTCAAACATATCACCACCAACAAAGTCCAAGTTCTTGGTCCCTTCAAAGTCACAAGCCAAATGAGGAAGATCAAACAATGTACACTTGATGTGAGGGAAGGAATTGGCGATACCCCTTGCCATAGTTCCCGTGCCTCCTCCAACATCCACCAACAATTTCACACCTTCAAAAGAGTCCTTACACTTTCCAACCATAATCCTAGCGACCTGCTGGGAGTCAGCCTCCATGGCCGCATAGAAAGTACTTGCAAGACTTGGTACATTGGCCATACAGTCCCATAGTAGCTTCCCATGTCTTCTTTGAAAAGCAGACTGGTCATCACTGGAAAGCCAAGTATAAAAGGAAATTCTCTTGTTGAGTTGTTCTCTGGGAGGAGCTTAGAAGCATTTGTAAGCACATAAGATATTTCTTCTTTGATCTTTTCTTGAGCAACGAAGCCTGAGTTGATCAAAACTCCCATCAGACAAGGAATGCAATGCCCTTTTGTTGGATGGATGTTGAGTGCTTTAACAAGTTCACTTTGGGTCATGGGTTTATGGAAGTTTCCAATTGGGTGCCTGCAAAATTGGAGCTGAAGTTAGCAACGTTTTCAATTTATTAAAATCATCCTTACACTCATTTTCAAATTTGACTATAACATCATTTTGCAATAATCTCGAGAGTAGTTGAGCTATTTTTGAGAAGTCCTTGATGAATCGTCGATAGAAACTCTTACCGGTTTGGAATCGGGTTCAAGCATAATTCGATGCATGCATACCGATGGGCTAATACCTTTGATGTCCGCTAGGGTCCATCCAATGGTCGTTTGTACTCCCTTAATACCCGCATCAAGCTCTCTTCTTGATTTTCGGTCAAGTCTTTAGCTATGATCACCGGTAGAGTTTCGTCGTCTCCCAAGTATGCATACTTGAGATGTTCAGGTAGAGACTTTAACTCGAGCTTTGGGGCCTGCATTGTAGAAGGAAGGATTCTCTCATCAGAAAGGGGTAATAGCAGAAAATTGTTTACATACCTGTGGGGTAACTCTGGTGTGGCCTGCAAAGCCATTATGGCTTCCTTCGTTTCTTTGTCTTGAGTTACCTCGATTTGTTTATCTATCCATCCCTTTTTCAGCACAAAATCAAGTTTATCAAGTACTAAATTTTGTTCAACATTCTCATGTATAATGAAATCAACAATGCTAACATGAAAAACAGATTCCGAGTCATTCGGATGTTACATGGTGTCAAAAATATTAAATGTGACAATCTCGCCATCAAATCCAAACGATAAGGTTCCTCTATCAATATCAATCTTGGTTTTTACTGTTTTCATGAAAGGTCTACCAAGCAATATTAGGGCAGGGTTTGGTGAACAAGTATCATCCATGTTAATGATATAAAAATCAATCGGAAAAATCAATTTATTGACCTTGACTAAAACATCCTCAACAATTCTCTCGGGGTATGACATGGACCTATCGACTAATTATATGATCACATTAGTCTCCTTCAAAGGTCCCAAATTCAAGTACCTAAAAAGAGTTGGGCATGAGATTGATTGAGGCACCTAGGTCAAGTATTGCCTTCTTTATTCTTTTGACCCCTATGATGATTGGTATGGTGAACATACACTACAAAAAAACACGGTTTTAGCCACGGATTTTCGCGACGGAAAAAATTCGTCGCTATTTTACAACGAATTTAGCGACAAAAATTTTTTCGTCGCTAATTTGTCACAAAATTTGTAACGAAAAGGAAGTCGTGGCTAAATTAGCGACGGACACATCATTCGTAGCAAAATTCGTCGCTAATTAGTGACGAAAAAATTTTCATGGCTAAATTCGTCGCTAATTAGTGACGAAAAAATTTTCGTGACTAAATTCGTCGCTAATTGGCGAAAAAAAATTTTTCATTGCAAATTTCGTCGCTAAATAAGTTTTTTATATATAATAAAATAAAATAAAATATTAATATAATATTTAAATTAAAAAATTAATTTAACAACCATGGTTTAGCAACGGATTTCTAAATCCGTGGCTGATTCAGCGACGGATTCGAAATCCGTCGCTAAATAGGTTTTTTATATATAATTAAATAAAATAAAATATTAATATAATATTTAAATTAAAAAATTAATTTAACAACCGAATTTAATTCAGCGACGGATTTCCAAATTCGTGGCTGATTCAGCGACGGATTCCAAATCCGTCGCTCAATAATTAGAATTTTGTTTTATTTTTATTTTATTTTAATAAATTCAGCGACGGATTTGGAAATCCGTCGCTGAATTTTATCTTCTTTTAATTATAATTTTATTTTATTTTTATTTTTATTTTATTATTTTATATTAACAAATCATATTATTATTTTATAATATTTTAATTTACATTTAAAAAAACCATATATTTTATTTTATTTAAATTATATATATATTTTAATTAATTTATTATTTTTTTTCTTTTTTTTGATTTAATATTTTTTATTATTGTATAGGTAATTTTATTTTATTTGTTTTATTTTATTTAATAATATAAATTTTTTAATTAAATATTAATATAGCACGGGCGCCGGCCCTTGCACTTGCACGCACGGGCGCCTGCCTGCCTGGGCGCCCGCGCCCTGCGCGTGCTGGGGCGTGCCTGCCTGCGCGCCCAGGCGGGCGCCCAGGCGCCCGCGCGCCCAGGCGGGCGCCCGCGCCCTGCGCGTGCTGGGGCGTGCCTGCCTGCGCGCCCAGGCGGGCGCCCAGGCGCCCGCGCGCCCAGGCGGGCGCCCAGGCGCCCGCGCGCCTACCTGGGGCGTGTCACAAAAAATTTAAATAAATCTGTGGTTGATGGGATTCGAATCTTGGACTTGGATCTCGACCTCAAAGACATATTACCACTGCACCACAGGTGTTGTTGTGTGACTTTTTTCCTCCTCTTTGTTTTCTATTCTCACTTTTTTTTCCTTATCTCTATTTTTTTTCTTTCTACTCTCATTTCTTATATATAATAATTTTATTATAATATATAATAATTTTATTATAACGAATAAAAATATTTTATAATTAAATATATAGATTTTTTAAATTATTAATATATTATAATTTATTGATAATTATAATTTTATAGTTTTGAGATATTGTAATCCATTTTTAAATTATGATTAAAAAAATAAAATAAAAATGAAAAAAATAATAAGATAATAAGATAAAAGAGAAAAGAAGAAATCAAAATATAATATAAACATATTTTTTAATTAATTTATTATTTTATTTTACATTAGTATTTTATTATTTTTTATTTTATTAAAAATTATCATATTTATTATTTTTAATTAATATTATTTTAGGTTGGTGGTATAAATAAAAAAAGTTATTATATTTATTATTTTAAATTATTATTATATATTATTTTATTATTATTAGAAAAATATGAAATAAAGATAATAAATAATAAAAAAAGAAATTTATATCATAATAATATATTTGGCTCGGTGGTTTACAGGTTGCATGCAGGAGTTCGGAGGAGTGCGGAGTTCGGAGTTCGGAGTTCGAAACACGGTGGAGGCAGGAGGCAGAAGGCATTTTCCATAAAATTAAGAGTGCATGCGTGGGGTGCGGCTGGCTCAGGTGGCACGCGCTCGGGCGGGCGGGGTGCGGGGTGGGCAAGGGTGGTGCTCGGGTGACACGTGCGAACATTTGAATTTGAAATCAGCGACGGATTGAATCCGTCGCTGAATTTAGCGACGGATTTTTGTGATGGATTCCAAATCCGTCGCTGAATTTAGCGACGGATTTTTTAATTATTACAGATTTTTTTTCCCCTTAATTAGTGACGGATTTTAGCGACAAAAATTATCTGTCGCAAAATTTAGCAACGAATTTTAGATTTTCGTCGCTAAATTTAGCAACGGATTTTTTTATGTCGCTAATTTAGCGACGGATAATTTTTCGTCGCTAAAGTTTGTGACGAATTTTAGCGACGAAAAATTATTTGTCGCTAAAATTAGCGACGGATTTCAATTTTCGTCGCTAAATTTAGCGACGGATTTCTAATTTCCGTCGCTAAATTTTTGTGACGCGTTATTATGAACGAAAAATTTTTCGTCGTTAAATCCGTCGCTAATGTTTTTAGCGACGAATTTTTTTAAAATTTTTGTCGCTAAATTTGTGACTAAAAGGCTGTTTTTTTGTAGTGATACCGGGATCTTTATACTTAGGAGGCAATTTCCTTTGGATAATGGACGAAACATTCTTGTTAACACAAATCTTATCACTATCCCCTAGCTTTGTCTTCCTAGTGCATAGTTCTTTGAGAAATTTTGCATACCTCGGCACTTATCGGATCGCATCCAAAAGTGGGATGTTGATTTCCACCTTTCGAAAAGTCTCTAAAATTTCCTTCTCCTCATTCTCTTTCTTTGGTCTTGCTAATCTGCTAGGAAAATGAGGTGGAATTACAATTTTAGTCTTAGAGGTTTCGGTTTCTTTACTTACTTTCGTAGCCAATTCATTCAATATTGGTGCTTCATTTTGTTTGGCTTCTTTATCTTCTTCGGTTGTCAACGTGTTGTCCTGCACTTTCCTTTTATTCTTGACAGCCATAACACTCACGTTTTCTCTCGAGTTGATCTCTACTTAAGAAGGTAACTTCCCATTACTTTTCTCGATTCGATTTACTGTCGTTGTCAATTGCGACATCTGATTTTCCAAGTTTTTTATGCTAGTTCTTGTCTCTAGTTGAAATCGTTGGCTTTCCTGTTGAAGCAATTGAGTGCTGTTAGCTAAACTTTTAACAATCTCTTCTAGAGACATACCTTGATTTGAAGTTAGTTGTTGTGGCTGAATTTGTGATCGAGATTGTTGTTGAAACCCTTGTTGTCGATTTTCATAGCTAAAATTTGGATGATCTCTCCATCCAGGGTTATAAGTGTTTGAATAAGGATCATATTTCCATTGAGGTTGTCTCGGAAATCCCCCCGCTGCATTGAATTGTTCATTCGAATTTTCTTGAAGGGAAGGACACAAATCCGTAGGATGACCAAAATCAGAACAAACTCCACATGTCTTAACCTGTTGTGTTTTTCTTATAATAAAATTACGTACAAGAGAAGTTAGTTCTTTTAATTCTTGACGAATGGAAAGATCACTTACCTCATTGACCCTTTTTGGAATTTCTTGTCTTATTCCAAATTGTTGAGCATTGGCTGCCATGTTCGAAATTAAATTTTTTGCTTCATCGGGTGTCTTGTCCACCAATGCTCCTCCGTGGCCGCATAGAAAGTATTTGGAAGACTTGGTACATTGGCCATATAGTCCCATAGTAGCTTCCCATGTCTTGTTTGAAAAGCAGACTGGTCATCACTGGAAAGCCAAGTTCTCAATGCATGAAATGGACTTGTTATGGCTGGATCAACGATTAAAAGTATAAAAGGAAATTCTCTTGTTGAGTTGTTCTCTAGGAGGAGCTTAGAAGCATTTGTAAGCACATACGATATTTCTTCTTTGGTCTTTTCTTGAGCAACGAAGCCTGAGTTGATCAAAACTCGCATCAGACGTGGAATGCAATGCCGGATGTTGAGTGCTTTAACAAGTTCACTTTGGGTCATGGGTTTGCAGTGGTTGTGAATTATGTCTGGTATTCCTAATTGAATAGCACATTTAAGTACCATTGAGTTTACGAAGCTAAATGTTTGGTTCCACACATGAGCTTGCCCCTCAAGAAGTTCTTCATGGTCAACTACAACCCCTTTAGCCAAGTCCATCTTCTCTTAGGATACTCCTTTTCCCTGGAACTGGAGACTGCTACTATCTGTAGAAGCAACAATTGTGTGGTCGAGGATTAATATGAGAAAGACGTTATTTACCAGGGTTGTATGAGGGTTTGGTCGCTAACCCTTGGGGTCATTTGGCTTTTTTAATAAGGAATGCTCCGGTATGAAATCATTAGGTAGGTCCAATAACAAAAGTGCAAGATTAGATATTAATTAAGCACTTTTACAATGCGTTTGATCGGAAAAGTTTGTTCAAAATATAGGTTTGAATCTCAACATGAGTGAGGTGTTTATAAGCAAGTAGGCTCTAGTTGTGCCGCTACAAAACGACGACCGGTTGCGAGGAATAATTCAACTTCATGACGACCGGTTGCGAGGAATAATTCAACTTCATCCCAATTTGCTGTAGTTAAATCTCTCTGTGTCTCAGTATCTTTCCAACATGGCATTATGCAACAAAGATATAGATTATACAAACGATCAATTGGTTTAATAGAATATGATATTATATTTTTTAATTAAAATCTTGAATTCGATTTGTGAATTAAATATGGAACAGACTATATTGGAAGGATAGTTCTTAAATAGATCACTGTAATTTTCAAATCGTATTAATCGAAATATGATTTTAAAAATCAATCTATTAATAAAAAATAGAAAAAAAAATATATGGATTAACAAAGTGCGCCCTTCGGGCAACAGCTGCTTAAAAACCGCAATTATTAACTTCCAATAATTGCTAACTTGGGCATTCAATAATTCCAATAATTGCCCCCTGGGTGAAAGGCAACAACTTGTATCATCTCTTACAATCATAACACAATTTTACACTACCAAAGCTTATTGAATGTGGAGCAATATCATCGCTTGACCTTCCGTCGGCCACTGATGCCGGCCGGAAGGGTGGAGGCCGAGAGCTTATCTGCGAAGGAGTCTGGTCATCTTCACCGAAGCACTAAACGAGTTGAAGGGAATGATGGGGGTGAACGACTGATACTCCATAGAATTTTCATAGACTCCCTCATGGGAACGGATGGTGCTTTGCCATTACCGAAATACATGGTGCTCTCGGATTCCGATGGTTTCTCAGACGATGAAGAGGAGTTGTGGGAAGAACTCGCAAACCCGTCAATTCCTTCAGTCGTAGTTCTGATGATGAAATGCATCTTCTTCAGTGGCGGTGGAGAAGTTGGTTGTTGTAAAAATTTGGGAAAAATCCATTGGATATCATTTTTTGCGAAATAGAATCGTATCTCTATAGAAAACTGACGGTGAATTGGAGCTCATAGGTATGGAGGATGGTTTCTATCTCGCAAAGTTATCCAAACACATTGACTATTGCAGAGTGATAACGGGAGGCCATTGGGTTACTCAAGACCCTTAGTCATGATGAAATGGTGGCCTTGGTTTGTGCCCTCTGAATCAGTGATATGATGGACGGCTGTCTGGGTGTGACTTCCGGTCTCCCAATCGAGTTCTTTGGTGAGGATATTTTTTACGGTCTGGATCAACCTATTAAGATCAATGCGAATACTATGAGTGCATCACAGAGTTCGAAAGCGACTCCAGCGAGTGGAGTACGAGAGAATACATCTAATTTGCTTAGGATGTGGTCGAGTCAAACATTCTCAAGAGAAATGCCTGGTCGGGCATGTCAAGGAGGAGACTACAGTTTTCAGTGATGCTCGTGTCAATTTCTTTGGCCCCTGGATGCAAGGAGAAAGTCAAGAAGATATGGTGGCCAGTTAGCTAGCTGGCATATCTAGACTCTCACCGTCTTTCATTTCCTTGTTGCTCTTTCTAAGTTGAGTGCTAGAGCTTCCTCCACCAGAGTCATCTCCGGTGGACTTTTGCAGGTTTCCCATTCAAGAAGATTCAGCAATCACTTTCGTACTGATTCCAGTTCAAGTCAAAAGACCAATTTACCTATGGACTCGAAATCGAATTCAAAAAATAGATATTCCTTTATATATATATAAGAGAGAGAGAGAGAGAGAGAGAGAGAGAGAGAGAGAGAGAGAGAGAGAGAGAGAGAGAGAGAGAGAGAGAGAGAGAGAGAGAGAGGAAGGTTGCAGGAACTACAAGAAGAAGAAAAGGAAAAGCTTATTCTCCATCAAGTGAACTAAACTCTTTTAGCTAAACATTTCATGAACAATCCTTCCCTTGTAACAGATGAGTCATTCTTAATTTCTTATCATGAACATGGTTGTAAAATCTCAAATGACTATTAAAATTATTTGGCTAATAAAATCATGTAACCATTAAATGATTAAAATTACGCAACCATCAAGTGATTTATTTTCTATGATGAATACCTTCAATTTGTCAAAATGGAGAATTCACGTGCGCAGAGAACTAAGCAGTGAGCACTAGGCTAAGAGCACCTTAGAAACCACAAAAAAAAAAAAAAAGAAAAATACTTAACACAAACATAAATATTATCAGCAGGCCACTGTATAATCTCCCCCATGTCGTAAATACTTGATTTTCTAAAACCCAATCCAACCCCAATCATACAATATGAAATCAAGGATAAACCTCTATGATTGACCTTAATCTGACCGTTGGCCTTATCTCATGTTGAGTAAGGCCAAAGCCAGCTGCCAAGAAAAGCTTTTCCCATTCCTTATCATCAACACATCAAAATAGATTTGGTTTGATCAATTGGTTGCTTACTTCATTCTTGTCTCTCCATCACAATCCCTATAATAATGAGCTTCCCTCCCTCATTTGTGCTTTCAATTGCTTTGAGGAAAAAAAATAATAATAAAAAGAAAAAAAATATCAAAGTAGGCCTTATCGTGCAGGCCGTGGATTTGTAGGGCCTCGGAGGTTGGGCAATTATTTTACTTCAATTATACAAAACCAATAATATTTAAAATTTAAAGGTTGGGTTGGGTTGGGTCCTTTTCCGTTTTAATAGTTTAAAAACAGTATTTAAGTATTTAAATCAATCATTTTTCCTTTTTCATTCTAGTGTACTTAAAGTGTAAAATCAATCAAACCAGAAAAAGCTCAGTAGGGCCCAAGTATTCATCCGCTCATGCCTGTATCTTTAGGGCCAGACTGAAAAGGGCCTCTGTGTTGGGTGTAGTTTGCCCACCCCGAGATGGGACCGCTTCGAAAAATTTTAAATTAAAATAAATAAATAAATAAATAAGAAATACAAGATTTTATAAATAAAAATCAAACTCCTTAAATTAATACTACATTAATAATTTTTATAACAAAATTTTCTAATTTCTACTGTGTCTGCCTATGATATATAGAAATTTCTCAAAATTAATATTTTTCTATTCTTGAAATATTTTTGAAATCTTTCAACACGTTAAATTAATTAATATTTATATAAAATTCCTTATATTTACACATTTTTTATATTTAATAAATTATTTATTTATTTAATTATAATTATAATTTTTATATTATTTGTCTTATTATTAATAATTACATATTTAATCACTTTAAATTTTTATTATAAAATATGATTATTCTATTATTTTTATAAAATAATTAATATTTATATAAAATCTTTATATTTGTAATATTTATACGGTTGCACACATTTCAATTTCTCATATTTTTACAAAATACAATTTTTCTGTATCATTTTATGTCATGCCCTGATCCTCGAGTCGAGTACGCAACAACCGTCGCATTATCTCGATATACGGACAGTATCTCCCCATATACCAGGATGATAGAGATAAATTTAGTGTAATATTCGTGATTTATTTTATATTATTTTTGGGTAAATATTGCACTAATTTTGAGTGTTTGTCGTGCTAGAATCATTGGAGGTCATTTATGAAGGAAGGTGGAAAAATTGAGCAAAAATTGGTGTTATGGCATGCAAGAGGAAATCCGGACAGAACTACTCGACCGTCAGCACATGGGCACGCCAATTTCAAAGGAGATGGACTACAAAATTGGGAGTATGAATATTGAAAATCTTATTACTTTAATTGGATTTTGAGAATTTAGGAAATTTTGAGTGTATTTATTTAACTTTGGGATTGTAAAAATATTTACAAGATTTCTTTATTTTGGTAATTTAGATTTTTAGAATTTTTACCTTTAGTTTAAATTAGGTAAAAGATGTGTAATCCCATACTTTTGGGATCTTTAGTTGGTTTTTGGGAAGCCACTAAATAGAAGTGGGTTCTTTAGGTTATTTTTGGGGAATTATTTTTCATTAGTACATATATATAGGGCTTTTACATTCTCACAAAGAGGAGAGTTTACTTTCATTGTGATGGCTGCTGTGCATTGGAGGAGGATTCTCACAGCTGCAGCCACACTTTTTCATTGTTGAACATTTGTTTTCAATGATATTCATTATTTTAGTGCGTTTTTATTTTTATATGTCTTCATTTTAATTTTTTTTTAGTTAAAAGTTAGTTGAAACTTGAATTCATAAAATTGTGAGATTTAAATGTGCTTATTCTTTCAACAATCATAGGTATTTATTTAATTCTTGTACTTCATGGATCATGATTTTCTAAAATTTATTGAATAGTGGCCAATATTTAATAGATTTAGAATAATCTATAATAAATTAAAATGAAAAATCCGTAATTATTTGTTAGTTTTAATAAAGTGGTAATTGACATTCATGTCAAGGGAATGACATTCGTGTCATGGGATTAAATGATCTAATTTAAATGAACCAAGTATGTGTTTGTTAATTAGAATTGGATCTCTCTAAATCTTAATGCTGTTGCGACCTTCAATCCTAAGAGCTTCTTTAGGGTTGACTCTCAATTAGGGAAATAATTAATGAATTTCTCTTAATTATCACCAAAGAAGGAGAGATTGGTCGTTGGGCGATTATCGGCGACTATAACCAATTTATTTATGTATTGTTGAATTATCCTTGAATCAATGATCAATCGATTGAATCAAAGTGGAAACGAACCCTTCAACTAGGTCAATTTATCTTGATTTTTATTCATTGAATTTTGCCCGATTTTAATTTGTCATTTTGCTATTTCAATTTTAATTCTTTGTTTATTTAGATTTATTAGTTAATTTAGTAGATTTAAAACCCCCAATTTTATTTTAATTTTTATTACCTTAAAGAAAATAAATCTTCTTTTTTCCTGTGGATTCGACCCTACTTGCCCTAAACTCGTCTCTTCAAAGTAGGTAATTTATTTTTGGTTGTTCAACGACACACCAAATTTTGGCGCCGTTGCCGGGGAAAAAGGTATCAAAAGATTTATTTATTTTAATTTTTGTTTCCTTATTTCTGGTTTATGCCTCGTTCTTCTCGTACAGGTGAACTAGTCTTTGACCCAGAAATCGAGAAAACAGTTGAAAATTGAAAAAGGAGACTCAAGAAACAAAGAACGCAGCAAGTTCATCACTTGGAAACAATCTGGCCGACCAGCTCATAGACTCAGACGTTGACGTTGAGGAAAAAGAAGTCAAAGAAACAAATATGGCAGCCCAACGAACTTTAAGGGAGTTGGCCACCCCAGAATTTAATCAACAATCTCTGTGCATTAATTATTTCAATATTACAACTCCATTTGAATTAAAATCTGTACTGATTTATTTATTGTCTAAATTTCATGGTCTTGCAAGAGAGGATCCTTACAAACACCTTAAAGAGTTTCACATTGTTTGTTCTACCATGAGATCACATGGGGTAATCGAAGAACAACTTAAACTTGTTGCTTTTCTTTTTTCATTGGTAGATAAGGCTAAGAATTGACTCTTTTATTTACCTTCTGGTTCTATTACTACTTGGCCTAACTTGGAAAGGATGTTTTTAGAAAAATTTTTTGCAACTTCCCGTGTAGCCACTATTAGAAATGAAATTTGTGGAATAAGGTAGTTCAATGGAGAAACCTTATATGAATATTGGTAAAGATTCAAACAACTATGTGCTAGCTGTCCTCAACATCAGATTCCAGAATAGTTGTTAATCCAATATTTCTATAAAGGTCTATCCCCAATGGAACGAAACATGATAGATGCTGCAAGTGGAGGAGTATTGGTGAACAAGACACCCGATGAAGCAAAAAATTTAATCTCGAACATGGCAGCCAATGCTCAACAATTTGGAGTAAGGCAAGAAATTCCAAAAAGGGTCAACGAGGTAAGTGATCTTTCCATTGGTCAAGAATTAAAATAACTAATTTCTCTTGTGTGTAATTTTGTTGTAGGAAAAACACAACAGGTTAAGACATGTGGAGTTTGTTATGATTTTGGTCATCCTACGGATTTGTGTCCTTCCCTTCAAGAAAATTCGAATGAACAATTCAATGCAGCGGGGGGATTTCCGGGACAACCTCAACGGAAATATGATCCTTATTCAAACACTTATAACCCTGGATGGAGGGATCATCCGAATTTTAGTTATGGGAATCGACAACAAGGGTTTCAACAACAATCTCGATCACAAATTCAGCCACAACCCATATTCAAATCAAGGTATGTCTCTAGAAGAGATTGTTAAAAGTTTGGTTAATAGCACTCAATTGCTTCAATAGGAAAGCCAACAATTTCAACTAGAGACAAGAACTAGCATAAAAAACTTGAAAAATCAGATGTCGCAATTGGCAACGACCGTGAATCGAATCGAGAAAAGTAATGGGAAGTTACCTTCTCAAGTAGAGATCAACCCGAGAGAAAACGTGAGTGTTATGGCAATCAAGAATGAAAGGAAAGTGAAGGACAACTCGCTGACAACCGAAGAAGATAAAGAAGCCAAACAAAACGAGGCACCAATATTGAATGAATCGGCTACGAAGGTAAGTAAAGAAACCGAAACCTATAAGACTAAAATTGTAATTCCACATCCTTTTCCTGGCAGGTTAGCAAGACCAAAGAAAGAGAATGAGGAGAAGGAAATTTTAGAGACTTTTCGAAAGGTGGAAATCAACATCCCACTCTTGGATGCGATCCGACAAGTGTCAAGGTATGCAAAATTTCTCAAAGAACTATGCACTAGAAAGACAAAGTTAGGGGGTAATGATAAGATTTGTGTTAACGAGAATGTTTCGCCCATTATCCAAAGGAAATTGCCTCCTAAGTGTAAAGATCTCATATGTTCACCATACCAATCATCATAGGGGTCAAAAGAATAGAGAAGGCAATGTTTGACCTAGGTGCCTCAATCAATCTCATGCCCAACTGTTTTTAGGTACTTGAATTTGAGACCTTTGAAGGAGACTAATGTGATCATACAATTAGCTGATAGGTCCATGTCATATCCCGAGGGAATTGTTGAGGATGTTTTAGTCAAGGTTAATGAATTGATTTTTCCCGTTGATTTTTATATCAATAACATGGATGATACTTGTTCACCAAACCCTGCCCTAATATTGCTTGGTAGACCTTTCATGAAAATAGAAAAAACCAAGATTGATGTTGATAAAGGAACCTTATCGTTTGAATTTGATGGTGAGATTATCACATTTAATATTTTTGATGCCATGCAACATCTGAATGACTCGGAATCTGTTATTCATGTTAGCATTGTCGATTCCATTATACATGGGAATGTTGAACAAAATTTAGTACTTGATAAACTTGATCTTGTGTTGAAAAAGGGATGGATAGATAAACAAATCGAGGTAACTCAAGACAAAGAAACGAAGGAAGCCATCATCGCTTTGCAGGCCACACTGGAGTTACCCCACAGGTATGTAAACAATTTTCTGTCGTTACCCCTTTCTGATGAGAGAATCCTTCCTTCTACAATGCAGGCCCCAAAGCTCGAGTTGAAGCCTCTACCCGAACATCTCAAGTACGCATACTTGGGAGACGACGAAACTCTACCGGTGATCATAGCTAAAGACTTGACCGAAAATCAAGAAGAGAGCTTGATGCGGGTATTGAGGGAGTACAAACGACCATTGGATAGACCTTAGCGGACATCAAAGGTATCAGCCCATCAGTATGCATGCATCAAATTCTGCTCGAACCCGATTCCACACCGGTAAGAGAACTTCAACGAAAACTCAACCCTACCATGAAAGAAATTGTTTTGAAGGAAATTTTGAAACTATTAGAGTTAGGAATTATATATCCTATTTCTGATAGTCGATGGGTGAGTCCGGTTCATGTTGTTCCTAAAAAGAGTGGATTTCAATTGGTAAAGAATGAGAATAATGAGTTAGTACCGATGAGACTTCAAACCGGATGGCGAATGTGCATTGACTTTAGAAAATTAAATACCGTCACCCGGAAAGACCATTTTCCTTTACCCTTCATTGACCAAATGCTAGAAAGATTGGCGGGTAAATTATTTTTCTGTTTCTTGGATGGGTGTTTGGGTTATTACCAAATAGTTGTAGCTCAAGAAGATCAAGAAAAGACCACTTTCACTTGTCCATTTGGAACTTTTGCATATCGTAGGATACCCTTTGGACTTTGTAATGCACCGGGAACATTTAAAAGATGCATGATGAGTATATTTTCTGATTTAATTGAAAACTGCATCGAGATTTTCATGGATGATTTTATGGTGTATGGTGATTCCTTTAATCAATACCTAGATAATTTGTGTAAAGTTCTTAAGAGATGCATCGATACTAACCTAATACTTAATTATGAAAAATGTTATTTTATGGTTAAGGAAGGAATAGTGTTAGATCATGTAGTATCATCTAGGGGCATTGAGGTTGACAAAGCCAAAGTTGATTTGATTGCCAATTTATCATATCCTACTAATATGCGGGAAATTCGTAGTTTTCTTGGTCATGTAGGTTTCTATCGGCGATTCATCAAGGACTTCTCAAAAATAGCTCAACCACTCTCGAGATTGTTGCAAAATGATGTTATATTCGAATTTGGAAATGAGTGTTAGGAGGCTTTTAATAAATTGAAAACCTTGCTAACTTCAACTCCGATTTTGCAGGCACCCAATTGGGAACTTCCATTTGAGTTGATGTACGATGCTAGTCACTATGTCGTGGGAGCCGTTCTCAGACAAAGGGAGGTAAAACAGTCTCATGCAATTTATTATGCTTCTAAGACACTAAATTCGGCTCAATGCAAGTATACCACCACAGAGAAGGAGCTTTTAGCCATTGTGTTTGCTTTTGAAAAATTTAGGTCTTATTTATTAGGATCTAAAGTTATTGTGTACTCAGATCATGTAGCTCTGAAATACCTCTTGGCGAAGAAAGAATCAAAACCACGACTCATTCGATGGGTTTTTCTTTTACAAGAATTTGATTGGGAGATCAAGGATCGGAAAGTAATCGAAAATTCTATGGCTGATCATTTGAGTCGATTGGTGCATGATGAAGAAACCTCTCCGATATCTGAAACATTCCCAGATGAGCATTTGTTTTCTCTACAAGGTAAGACAGGTAAAAAGCCTTGGTTTACTGACATTGTTAATTTTTTAGTGACGGGGAGTTTACCACATGGTTGAAGCACTGCACAGAATAATAAGATTAGAAATGACTCTAAGTATTATATATGGGATGAACCTTACTTGTAAAAAATAGGGTCTGATCAAATCATTCGTAGATGTGTCCCTAATGATGAAATTCATTCCATAATTGCTTATTGTTATAGTCATGCATGTGGTGGACATTTTGGCCCCAAGAGGACGGCTAGAAAAATTATGGATAGTGGTTTCTATTGGGAGTCCATTTTTAAAGATGCTTACCAATATTGCAAAAGTTGTGAAAATTGTCAAAAAATGGGTAACATATCTTCTCGGGACGAAATGCCTCAAACTCCTATCTTGTTTTGTGAGATTTTTTATGTATGGGATATGGATTTCATAGGACCGTTCCCTAGCTCATGTGGATATTTATATATTTTGCTTGCGGTAGATTATGTTTTGAAATGGGTAAAAGCAAAAGCTACCCGTACTAACTACTCTAAGGTTGTTGTAGGCTTTTTTAAATCTAATATTTTTAGTAGATTTGGAATGCGAAGGCGATTATTAGTGATCAAGGTACACATTTTTGCAATCGTACGGCGAAGGCTTTAATGCGAAAGTATGGGGTAAATCACCGAGTGGCTACCGCATATCATCCACAAACCAATGGGCAAGCGAAAGTTTCCAACCGAGAAATCAAAAGCATTCTAGAGAAAACGGCAAATCCAAGTCATAAGGATTGGAGTTTACAATTGGAGGATGCACTTTGGGCATACCGAACGGCATACAAAACCCTAATTGGAATATCACCATATCGTTTAGTCTTCAGTAAGTTATGTCATTTACCGGTTAAAATTGAACATCGTGCTTTTTGGGCAGTTAAGAATGCAACTTAGATGCTAAGGAAGCTGGAGTGGAAAGGAAATTACAGCTCCAAGAGTTGGAGGAGATTCGTTTGGAGGCGTACAACAATGCAAGGATGTATAAGGAACGAATCAAATACCTTCATGACAAATTCTTGCATCGAAAACAATTCTCGGTGGGCCAAAAAGTTCTCCTTTACAATTCAAGATTGAAACTCATGCCGAGTAAGCTTAAGTCTTGTTGGGTGGGCCCATACGTTATTATAAGTATCTCTCCATATGGTATGATTCAAATTCAAAGTTTGGAAACTAACAAGATTTTTCATGTTAATGGTCATAGACTTAAATCTTTCGTCGAAGGTTTTGATTTGTCTATGGTGGAGGAGTTAACTTTAACAAACCCAATCTACGTTGAAGGATGATTTGAGAAAACAATGTCAAGCCAACGACATTAAACAAAAGCGCTATTTGGGAGGCAACCCAAAAAATGTACCTTTATAATTTGTTTTCTTAATTTATGTTAGTTTAGTAAGGATGGAGCTTTACATTTGTTAAAAAAAATAAAATAAAATAATAATCTGACAGATGTGCTCTTTCGTTAAGGCATACCCACACCTTAACAAGTCTCCCATTTTGCCTATTTTTGCCTATATTCTTTTTATAACCAGAAATGTACTTTAGTTAGGGCGTGCCCACGCCCTAAAGTCTCTCACATTCTGTCACCCAAAAAAAAATTTTTTAAAAAAAAGAAAAAAAAAATAATAATAAAAAGGGGGTTTCACGTTTCTGGTGTAAATTGCTCTAACCATTTTCCCCTTTGTCTTTAGGGTTCTTCTTCATGCCCCTTCCATCGCAAGACCATCGCAGCATCATCAATGGACCCTGTTCGCTTAGCAATGACGTCCTCTACCTCACGACGATTGAAGCCCCTCCAGGTTTCAATCTCTTCAGACAGTGATGGCTCGATAAGTTCTTCATCATCATCCGCCTCTTCGTAGTCTGACTCATCACAATCCCACGAGAGACCAAACCCTAGAACCCACCCTGCATCAACCATGCGTGAAGAAGGTCTATAACTCTTCCTCGGTCCAAGCCCTCCAAACCCTAAGAGACGTAGGGTGATTCTTCTTCAATTCATCATCATTCTTTAGAGCCACCCTTTGAAAACAAAGCAACCCCTACTATTGCTGATCCCTCTGCGACCCCTCATGTTGCTACAATGCTGGTTGAACAAGAGCAAGTGTAAACCTGCTCGACCACTCCTTCTGCTCTAGAACAACCTGTGGGTACTCCCACTGATGCTCGCCCATCTCGGGTGCGATCAAGGATTGCACACAGGAAGTCAGTCTTATCTCCATCAAAAAGATCATCTCTGATCTTCTCTGCAATTTAACACTGCCGACACTAGGACGAGGTATACTGAAATCTCAACTAGGCTAATAATTCCTTGCAAATATTTTCAGGTTCAATCTTCGCACTTACTGCACATTCATGATTCTATTGTTCAATATCCATCTACAATTGGCTGGAGTACGTATCTGACTTTGAATTGCCCTGCATTTGTCGAGTTAACCTATGAATTCTATACAACATTTGAATTCCTCACTTCTAAGGATTTCACTTCATTGGACGATACTCTCTTAACCTCTCGGGTGAACAACGGGAGAGGTTTACTTCTTCGCCTGCAGGTGCCTCCCAGCATAGTGTCAATCCTCCTACTTCGAGCTAGCCTTCTGCGGACTCATGGCATGCAATGAACGAGCGTTTGTTTCATTTCGATCACAACTTGATGGCCTACGTCGAGTCCGTTGGTTTTCATCCACCATTCCCACCACCACCATAAGGGAGTATTGTTCTATCCTACATTTTAGTTTGTTTCTTTATTTTTGCATGTTCTCTTGCTTTCTTTTGCTCTTTCTTAGCTTTGGCATATATTAGGGACAATGTATGATTTAGGTGTGGGGGGAGTGCTTAGTAGTTTTCTATATATTTTTAAATCTTGTCTGATGATAGGATTATTTTGATCTTGCTTGTTTGTTTGATTTAGTGATTAATTTATTAAAAAAAAAATCTTTTGAGCTCTCTTAGTTAATGTGCGTTGTTTGGTTGGCTGAAAACATATGAAGAATGGCATATATCAATGGTCTTTATACCGGAAGTGGCTATTCATATCTTTACTAGTTTTCTTTGAATGATAAAGATGTGAGATTTGACACAACCTAATTTAAGAGTAAGGTTTTGAGCCTAAAGCGAGCAAATTCATTATTTGTGCTCGGAATTTCTTTTCTTTAGTGAATATCACACTTGAATTGGTTATTCTAGAACTTGCATTGTTATACATTTCGAGATTATATCTAGAATTTTATGTATTGAAATGACAAAGGCACCGAGATTTTACCCCACTTTGGCTTGCGTAAAAATCCGTACCTTGATTAATAATCCACTTAGTAAACCAATTTGTGCCTGAGACCTTTTTCTTTCTTCACAACCTTCCAATACAACACCACAATCCTATTTTTGACTTACGTTTCAACCCTCATGTACCAAGAATTTATGTAATTAATTACATAATTCTAATTATGTTTTTGTCTCATTGGGAAAGTGCCAACTTGATCGTTGACCTTGATACTTTCATTACTGTGAAATGAAGATGGAATTCATGATTATGAAAGGAAGAAAGAGTTTGAGTTTTGTTCACCATTTGTATTGAGATACTCTTCGGAAAAAAAAAAAAAAGAAAAAGAAGAGAAAGAGAGCTCCATCTTTTCATTTCAGTCATAGATTGAAAGTCTGACATGTTTATGCATTCTTGACTATTGGCTATGTTGAGCACAAGTGGATATTAAGATCATGTATTTTTGGTATACTATTTGTGTGAGGTGAGAGTGTTCATTGTATAAGAAATTGTGTAGTTAATTGCATATTATTCTTGGTACCTTTTAACCCTTAATATCCCTTTTTATCCTACCCTTTTACCTAGCCACATTACAACCAAAAGAAAGGCCTTTTGATTTTTGTATGAAATTCTAATATTTAAGTGGTGGAGATTTGATATATTTGCAAGCGTATGGTAATGTAATTCCAAAGTGTTGATTTGAGTGATATTGACATATTCTTCATCTCTTTCTAAGCGCATTTGAGTGAACCTTTGGAGAGAAATGTTGAATCTTGCTGTTTTGATTGTATGAGAAACTAGTGGGATTTGTAGTAGTTGCTCCTGTGTAAAGCACTGTGTAGTACATGTCGTTTCGATTATGTTCTAGGCTTGACTCTATGGTGCTAATTAGCTTTGGAGCTTGGAAGAAGAAAAAAATAATGGTTAGAACAATCTGCGTTTTATCTGAACAAGAATGCTTGAGGACAAGTATCGTTTAAGTGTGGGGGAATTTGATAGAGAGAAATTTAATGTAATATTCGTGATTTATTTTATATTATTTTTGGGTAAATATTGCACTAATTTTGAGTGTTTGTTGTGCTAGAATCATTGGAGGTCATTTATTAAGAAAGGTGGAAAAATTGAGTAAAAATTGGTGTTACGGCATGCAAGAGGAAATATGGATAGAAATACTCGACTGTCAGCACATGGGCACGCCAATTTCAAAGGAGTTGGACTACAAAATTGGGAGTATGAATATTGAAGATCTTATTGCCTTAATTGGATTTTGGGAATTTAGAAATTTTTTAGTGTATTTATTTAACTTTTGGGTTGCAAAAATATTTACAAGATTTCTTTATTTTGGTAACTTAGATTTTTAGAATTTTTACCTTTAGTTTAAATTAGATAAAAGATGTGTAATCCCATATTTTTGGAATTTTTAGTTGGTTTTTGGGAAGTCACAAAATAGAAGTGGATCCTTTAGGTTATTTTTGGGGAATTAGTTTTCATTAGTATATATATAGGGCTTTTACATTCTCACGAAGAGGAGAGTTTACTTTCATTGTGACGGCTGCTGTGCGTTGGAGGAGGATTCTCACGGCTGCGGCCACACTTCTTCATTGTTGAACATTTGTTTTTAATGATATTCATTATTTTAGTGAGTTTTTATTTTTATATATTTTTATTCTAATTTTTTTCTCACTGGCGATAGCCATTTTCTTTTATAACCGATTGGTATATGGAACTATATTTTAATTAATTCGTTTCAAATATTGTCAGACCCAATTTTAAGGGAAAACTCTTCCAACATAATATTTTTCATTCCTATATTTCAAAATCCAAATATGATTAAAAAATTTATTATCCTTACCATTAAAATGACCGTCCTGGCAATAGCCCTTCCACAACTTCAAACCTTCAAACATGTCCTTACACTTCTCAACAAAAATGCTGCTGACGCAAGTCAGCCTCCAAGGCTTCATGGAGAGTACTTACAAGAGTTAGTGCATTGGCCATATAGTCTGTACCCATGTGGCTCCCCATGTCTTGTTTGAAACGGGATCCTGTCATTATTTGTAAACCAAGTGCTCAAATGCCATGAACTTTTTAAGGCTCGATCAAGGACTAGAAGTGTTGAAGGACATTTTGTTGTTGCTTTAAGAGGAGCTTAGATGCATTTGCGAGTACATAACATTTCAAAAATTCAAATTTTTTTTTATGTATATTTTGACAAATCCTAACATTTGATAACCATCGCTAAATGATGTGAAAATGAAAAAAAATTATCGTAAGTTGATTTAATGGAATGTGGTATTAGGCCTTTTAATCAAAGTCACAAATTCGATTCGCGACTTGAACATAGACACTACAAAAAAACAGACTTTTAGCCACACATTTAGTGATGAAAATTTTAAAAAAATTTATCGCTAAAAACATTAGCAACGGATTTAGTAACGAAAAATTTTTCATTGCTAATAACGCGTCGCAAAAATTTAGCGACGAAAATTAGAAATCTATCGCTAAATTTAGCGACGAAAATCTGAAATCCGTTACTAATTTAGCGACAAATAATTTTTCGTCGCTAAAATTTGTCACAAAATTTAGCGACGAAAAATAGCGACGAAAAATTATCCGTCCCCAAATTAGCGACAGAAAAAAATCCGTTGCTAAATTTAGCGACGAAAATCTAAAATTCGTCACTAAATTTAGCGACAGATAATTTTCATCACTAAAATCCGTCGCTAATTTAGAAACAAAAAATTATTCGTCCCTAAATGGTGTGTCGTCAAACAACCAAAAATAAAATACCTACTTCAAACAATACGAATATAGCGCGAGTAGGGTCGTATCCACAGAGAACGGCGGATTTATCTCTTTTAAGGAAAATGAAAATATGGGGGGTTTTGATGAAATAATCTAAAATAACTAAGCAAACAAATTAATGAAAATTAACTACAATAAAATGATGAGAAAATATCAATTAAAGGAAAAGATGTCAATTAAGATAAAATCTAGCCAAATGAGTTATTTCCGCCTTGATGTGTTTGATTGATCATCGATACAAAAATTACTCGATATTATGCGAATAAATTGGTTATAGCCGCTAAATACCACGAAACGACCAATCTCTCCGTACTTCTTCGGTAATCAAGATACCATCGTTAATTACTTCCCTAATCGAGAGACAACCCAAGAGACCCTCGTTGGATTTAATGTTCCGACAGCATTAAGATCTAGAGAGACCCAATTCTAATAAATAAATTCCGACCTGGATTTATTTAAATTAGATTACCTAATCTCTTGACATAAATCCTACCGCTTGCGAGGTCATAAAATTATGTCAATTACCATTTCATTAAAAACACACAAACCTTGCTATTTTTAAATGGTAGTAGAGTATTCTAGGGCTATTAAACATAGCGCTCTATTTAACAATCCTAAAACAATCATAAACACTAAGCATAGAGATTAAATAAATACCCACAAATATCAAGCAAATAAGATCATTTAGATCTCACAATCATCATCCATCAAGTGTTCAATAATCCTTTGACTAGAAAAATAAATTAAAAACAAAGCATAATAAAAAAAAAACTCATAAAAAATGAATATTGCTTCTAAGAAATGAAGAAAAGAACAAAGAGTTTCTCCCCCGGCTGAAGGCTGCTACTGTAGACGTGAATAGTGCTGCCCCCAAGGGGGCTGCCCGGCTGCCTCCTCCAAGAAGTTCTCTTCCAATAATATGGAAGACTCCTATATGTATAGGAGTAGAAACCCTAAAGAAAATAGAATTTTTCCTATTTGTAAAAAGTAAATATTTCTAACCCTAGTAACTACTAAATAAATAAAAAGACAGTAAAAAGTAAAAAGTAAAATTCCTAAAACATAATATCTAACAAATTTACATTTTTAAAAATTTCTTTTCCTAAATATTAGGAATGGAATAAAATTCTTCAATATCTTCAATTCCATCCCAACTTCCTCTTGAATGTGTAATTGGGAAAGGAACTTTTTACTACAGTAAATCTTCAAAACCTCTTGCTTGCCTCTTGAAATCCACGTGCCCACGTGCTAATGAAAGAGCATTGCTGCCCAATTTTCCATACTTTACAAAATTGCTCCAATTTAGCTCATTTTTCTTCATTTTCCAAAATAAGTCTTCTCCTAAATCAAATGTCACAAAACATAAATATTAGTGTAATATTTATTCAAAAATAATACAAAATCAATCGCAAATATTACACTTATTTAACCCCTATCAAATTCCCCCACACCTATATGATGCTTGTCCTCAAGTATCTCTAACTAAAATAAAATTAAAACTATCCAACCTATTTTTTTTTTCTTCCAAACGTCCAAGTTAACAATTACTATAAAATTCAAACCAAAAACACAATCGAAACAACAAGTATTTCATAGCATTCTGCACTAAAACAACCTCCACATGTCTCAACAGTCACTTATGAAATCAAAACAGCAAGATTCGACAATCCTCTCCAAGGGATCACTCTAATGCACTCGAAATGGTGAAGAATATTTCAACAACACTCAAATCAACACATTGGAATTGACATTACCATATGCTTGCAAATATATCAAATCTCCACCACTTAAAAATTAGAATTTCATGTATCAATCAAAAGATCTTTTATTTGGTTGTAATGGGGTTTGGGTAAAAGGTAGGATAAGGGGATATTTAAGGGTTAAAAACGTACCAAAAGAAATATATAATTAACTACATAATTCTCATAATATCGATTGATCTTTGCCTCAAGCAATCAATAAACAAAATTTGACTTCTTGCTCTTCAAATATATAGCCAACAGCAAACAATATACAAGATGTCAAATGATTTCTCAATTTTTCATAATTGAAGTATAAATAAATTTTCAATCAAAATACAATACTTCTCTTTCTCATCCACTTTTTTTTTCCTTTTCTTTTTTTTTCAGCATTTTCTTTTTTTTTTCTTGCTTTTTTTTTTTCGAATATATATCATCTTCATGAAAATATCAACATCAAAATTCCAATCATCATCTTCCTATTGAGGCGAACATAAAACCAAAATCATGCAATTAAATATATATACCTTTGGTATTAGGGTTTGAAACGAAGGCTAAAATCAAAGGCTAAGTGTTGTATTGAGTGAGTTTTTAAAGAAGAAAAAAGGTAAAGGCTCAAATTGGGTAACTAAGGGTTTATGAAATCAGGGTATGGATTTTAAGAAAGCCAAAATTGGGGTAAAACCTAAGTGTCTTTATCATTTTATTGCATAAAATTCTATAATGTGGTCTCGAAATGCATAACAATGCAAGTTCTAGAATGTACAATCCAAGTGTGATAATCACTCATCAAGAAAAATAATCTCGATCACAAAGAATGAATTTGCTCGTTTATGGCTCAAAACCTTACTTTTTAAGTAGGGTTTGTGTCAAATCTTACATGTTTATCATTCAAAAAAACTATTAAAGACATGAGAAGCCATTTCAAGCACAAAAGCCATTGATACAAGCCATTTTTCATTTATCTCTAACCAACCAAATAGTATACATCAACAAAGAAAGCTCGGAATTTTTTTGTTTTTCAATTTTTTTTCCATTTGAAGAAACAAATTTAAACTAAAAAAACAAATATAGTTTCAAAAATCAAGACAAAGAGAAAAACACCTAACATCCCCCCACACCTAAATCATACATTGTCCTCAATGTATGCTCAAGTTAAGAGAGATAAAAAAAAATGTATAAATAAATCAAATAAAATAAAAAAACAAAGAACAAATAACAAATAATGAAGAAATAAAAGAGAAAAGTGAGAACAATACTCCCCTAGGGTAGAGTGGAGAATGGAGGAACAATTCCAACGAACTCGAGAAAAGAGCTATGACGTGGGCACACCGTAATTATCAAGCATTTCGGTCTATTATTGAGGCTTCAAGGTAGAGAGAGAAACCCTAAAAAAAATAAAATGCAAGTGTTAAAATAGAAGTGAAATTCGCCTCTATCTCTCTCTCTCTCTCTCTCTCTCTCTTTTTTTTTTTTTTTTTTTTTTTTTTTTTTTTTTTTTTTTTTACAGAAGTGGGTTGATTTTAGGGCGTAGGCACGCCCTAAATGAAGTGAGATTCTGTCTATCTAATGGTCGAAGGGCCAGACGTGGACGGATCGTAGAGCGTGGTCACGCCCTATCGTGGGAGTACGTCTGCCAGTGGGAGTGATATGGGCAGATGTGGGTAGGAGTTAGGGCGTGGGCACGCCTATACTACGACCGCTTCTGAAATTTTTTTTTTTTTTTTTTTTTTAAAACCTAAATCAAGGATCAAGACTAAATCAAATCAACATAAATGAGAATAAATAAACAAAAATAAAAATAAAAATAAACATAAAAAAAGTATTGGGTTGCCTCCCAATAAGCGCCTTTGTTTCATGTCTTTGGCTCGACATGATTTTCTCTTTTCAACCTCGCTCAAACATCGGTCCGGTCCATTTTGACTTTAACTTGCCTGGAATGAATTTCAATCTTAAATTGAAATGAAGGACTTTATGGCCTACCATAAATCGTTTCCGATGTTGGAGTTTGTCTTGAAAAAATTTATCCCATTGTGCAAAATTCTTTTCAAACACAAAATTCAATTTATTTTGCACAAAAGAGTCATGAACAGTGAAGTCCATCTCCTTCTCATCATCTTGTTCCTTGGAATATGTCAACCTACCAGGAAAATGAGAAGAGATAGTTAGTTTCAAATTTGAGTTGTTCAGTTTCTCACTTACCTTCGTGGCCGATTCATTTAATATTGATACTTTGGTTTGTTCGGCCTCTTTATCTCCTTTAGTTGTCGATGAGTTGTCCTACAGTTTCCCTTCATTCTTGATCACCATAACACTCACATTTTTTTCCAGGTCGATCTCTACTTGAGAGGTTAGCTTCCCATTATTTTTCTCCATTCGACTTATGGTCGTTGCCAGTTGCGACACCTGATTTTCCAAATTTTGGATGCTGATTCTTGTCTCTAGTTGAAATCATTGATTTTTCTGTTGTAATCGTTGGGTTTCCTGTTGAAACAATTGAGTGCTGTTAGCCAAATTTTTAACAATTTCTTCTAAAGACGTACCTTGATTTGAAGAGGGTTGCTGAGATTGAAATTGTGGTCGGTATTGTGGTTGTTGTTGGAATTCTTGTGGCCAATTTCCATAACTGAAGTTTGGTTGATCCAACCATCCTTGGTTGTAGGGGTTCGAATATGGATCATCATAAAGAATGAGACACTTATCGGTTGGATGCCCCATGTTCGAGCAAATACCACATGCTTTCACTTGTTGGATTTGTCCTACAACAAATCTTTCCACAATAGAAATTAAGGAATCTATTTTATGTTCAGGAGAAGAACTACTCACCTCATTGACCCTTGTTGGAACATCTTGCCATATTCCAAATTGATGGGGATTCTCAATATTAGAAAAATCACTGCAAAAAGCATGTTCATTAAAATCAGAAAATAACAACTCCCTTAAAGTCTTTTGACTTGCCATGTCCGAATGTTTAAAATCCTTCTCTTCAATGTCGTTGACAAACTTTCAATAAATTCACTGCAAATATTAGTCCCAAAAAAATAAAAAGAAACAAAATTTAAAAGAAATAAATCACTTAACACCGTTCCCCGGCAACGGCGCCAAAATTTGGTGTGTCGTCAAACAACCAAAAATAAAATACCTACTTCAAACAATACGAATATAGCGTGAGTAGGGTCGTATCCACAGAGAACGGCGGATTTATCTCTTTCAAGGAAAATGAAAATATGGGAGGTTTTGATGAAATAATCTAAAATAACTAAGCAAACAAATTAATGAAAATTAACTACAATAAAATTATGAGAAAATATCAATTAAAGGAAAAGATGTCAATTAAGATAAAATCTAGCCAAATGAGTTATTTCCGCCTTGATGTGTTTGATTGATTATCGATACAAAAATTACTCGATATTATGCGAATAAATTGGTTATAGCCGCTAAGTACCACGAAGCGATCAATCTCTCCGTACTTCTTCTGTAATCAAGATACCATCGTTAATTACTTCCCTAATCGAAAGACAACCCAAGAGACCCTCGTTGGATTTAATGTTCCGACAGCATTAAGATCTAGAGAGACCCAATTCTAATAAGTAAATTCCGACCTGGATTTATTTAAATTAGATTACCTAATCTCTTGACATAAATCCTACCGCTTGCGAGGCCATAAAATTATGTCAATTACCACTTCATTAAAAACACACAAACCTTGCTATTTTTAAATGGTAGTAGAGTATTCTAGGGCTATTAAACATAGCGCTCTATTTAACAATCCCAAAACAATCATAAACACTAAGCATAGAGATTAAATAAATACCCACAAATATCAAGCAAATAAGATCATTTAGATCTCACAATCATCATCCATCAAGTGTTCAATAATCCTTTGACTAGAAAAATAAATTAAAAATAAAGCATAATAAAAAGAAAACTCATAAAAAATGAATATTGCTTCTAAGAAATGAAGAAAAGAACAAAGAGTTTCTCCCCCGGCTGAAGGCTGCTACTGTAGACGTGAATAGTGCTGCCCCCAAGGGGGCTGCCCGGCTGCCTCCTCCAAGAAGTTCTCTTCCAATAATATGGAAGACTCCTATATATATAGGAGTAGAAACCCTAAAGAAAATAAAATTTTTCCTATTTGTAAAAAGTAAATATTTCTAACCCTAATAACTACTAAATAAATAAAAAAAAATAAAAAGTAAAAAGTAAAATTCCTAAAACATAATATCTAACAAATTTACATCTTTAAAAATTTCTTTTCCTAAATATTAGGAATGGAATAAAATTCTTCAATATCTTCAATTCCATCCCAACTTCCTCTTGAATGTGTAATTGGGAAAGGAAATTTTTACTGCAGTAAATCTTCAAAACCTCTTGCTTGCCTCTTGAAACCCACGTGCCCACGTGCTAATGAAAGAGCATTGCTGCCCAATTTTCCATACTTTACAAAATTGCTCCAATTTAGCTCATTTTTCTTCATTTTCCAAAATAAGTCTTCTCCTAAATCAAATGTCACAAAACATAAATATTAGTGTAATATTTATTCAAAAATAATACAAAATCAATCGCAAATATTACACTTATTTAACCCCTATCACTAAATTAGCGACAAAAAAAAGTCCGTCACTAAATTAAGACGAAAAATTATCCGTCCCTAATTTAGCGATGAATAAAAAAAATCCGTCACTGAATGAGCAACGGATTTGGAATCCGTCACTAAGTTAGCGACAGATATAAAAATTTGTCGCTAAATTAGTGACGGATATAAATTTATCGCTAAATCGGTCGCTAAATTCGCGACGGATATAAATTCGTCGCTAAATCTATCGTAAAATTAGCAACGGATTCTTTATTCGTCGCTAAGTTATCGACGGATTTCTCGATTCGTCGCTAACTTAGTGACGGATTTCTAAATCCGTCGCTAATTTAATATTTTTTATATAAATTTGTATTTTATATTTTTTTTCTTCTTTTTTCTTTTATTTTATTATTTTATTATTCTTTTTCATTTTTATTTTATTTTTTTGAATCCATAGAATAGTTTAAAAATCGATAGCCGTCTAACCTAACCATCCGTGCCATCCGTATCATTATCTCTATTCTCCAAAAACTAATGTTTGATTTACTTGGCAAACGAGATGGATCGTCGAACATGAATATATTATCTATTATCTTCCTTGTTGATAACAATGACAAATGAAGATGAACAACTGAACTTTTAAATACGATTGAATTATATAAGAGAAGCGAACGGATATAGAAGATGAAAAACATAAATGGTAAACTCCACAACCACGACTTATTTAAAATTGTCTGTTATAGATTTATTGAATTATTTATTGTTGTAAATTCTTAGTTTGTTGAAAATTATAATATTTATTATATATTTAATTCAATTTCGTTATTCAGAATTGGTTAAAACGGGGATACGGTTAAAAATATTTCCTAACAGATTATAGAAAAAAAATTTAGTTACGAAATTAACCTTAAATTTTGAAATATAAATAATAAATTAGCGACGAATTTAGTTACGAATACTTTTTTTTATTAATTAGCGACGAATTTAACTATAAATATTTTTTTGTGGCTAATTAGTGACAAATTTAGCCACGAATTTTAGAGTTCGTTGCTAAATTTACAGACAAATATTTTTTCGTGGTTAATTAACGACGAATTTAACGATGGAAAATTTTTGTAGCTAATTAACGATAGAATTTCCCACGAAATTTTTTCGTTGCTAAATTTAGTGACGAAAGTTGTGACGAACTTTTTTTGTCGCTAAATTTAGCTACGGATAACTGTATACGTGGTAAAATTTAGCCACAAAATATTATTCGTCGCTACTTAGCGACGAAATTTACAACGAAAAATTTTTAATCGTCAATTAGCGACGAATTTAGTCACGAAAATTTTTTCATCACTAATTAGCGACGAATTTAGCCACAAATGATGTGTCCATCGCTAATTTAGCCACGACTTCCTTTTTGTGGCAAATTAGCAACGAAAAAGTTTTTGTCGTTAAATTTGTCGTAAAATAGCAACGAATTTTTTTCGTCACGAAAATCCTGACTAAATCCGTATTTTTTTATAGTAAGAGTGGACTACGTTGGGAGGATAGTCCCTTTAAATGGATCAGTACAAGTTTCGAACCAGATTAGTCAAAATATGAATCTAGATATCGGTTAATTTAGTATCAAGAAAAAAAATGTAAGAGAAAACATTATGAGAAAAATCGTCAAGAAAAAATATTAATATTTTCTGAAAGAAACATTAGACAAAACATGAATCTTTCCCGATATTTTTTACTAGGAAAAATATTGATAAAAGTAGTGCATTGCAACATTACTCATGTTTAAATGTTGAGAAAAACTACCCCCTTTCCTGACATATGGGAGCAGACGTTGGGAAAGTTTCCACCTTTCCTGATGTTTGCTCCTTCAAATGTTGGCAAAGGGATGTTGTTTAGCAATGTTTAAGAGTAAAACGTGAACATTTGCACTTGACCGGCGCAGGTGCAGCTGCACCCAAAAGCTTATAAAAAATGCCAAGCGGTGCAAGTGCCTTGGCTAATAACACCTTGCCGAGCACTGAAGTGGCAAGCATGTAATTCCACCTCAGAACATGAAAAAGGTAAACAATAGAATTTAGGGCACAAAAACTTCAACATGAACTCAATATGAAAGCATAAGACAACCAATGATATGCTTTATTTTGATCATTGAAAAAAAAACACATCTATTAATATAGAAAATTCATAAGCATAGAGATCTCAGCAGTCAAAGCTAGGACCACCGAAATAAAGGAAAAAGGAGAAACAAACACTGCAAAGAAGTGTTATAGCGAAATTATCGGACAGACCACTCTATTGTCTCACTACATTGCCAATACAATGATTTTCTTAAACACAATGCAACCCCAATCACACAATATGAAATCAAGGATAAACCTCTATAAGTGACCTTAAACCAAACATTGGCCTTATCTTATATTGAGTAAAGCCAGCTGCCAAGAAAAGCTTTTCCCATTCCTTCTCATCTCTTTCTTTGCCATTGACTTCAACCATCATCAACATATCAAAAAAGAGTTTGGTCTCATTAATTGGTTGCCCACTTGATTCATGACTCTCTATCACAATCTCTATAATAATAAGCTTCCCTCCTTTTGTGCTTTCAATTGCTTCTCTGCATCTAGTCAATATCTTGACACAATCTTCGTCTGGCCAGTCGTGTAGAACCCACTGTGCCAATAGTAGGATTTGAAAATTAGAGCATCACAAAAATATTTTTGAAATTTCATATGCCAACCTTTTCTATTTGATATGCCAAGTATTGATATTTATAAGGTAGCTACAAAGTTCATGATTGTTAACCTGAGAAGCGCTTTGAGGCATAAAAAAAAAAAAAAAAAAACGAATTGTCTGTTCAGCTTAATTTCATGATAGCTGTTTGAAAAATTGTAACTTTATTAATAACATTAAAAATAAAATTTTGTAAGTAAAAGACATCAAAATTCTTATAAAAAGAATAAAAAGGTCATTTATTAATAATTGTTTTTATTGAAATCCCATTAATCTCACTTCAGTCTATTCTCAACTTTCCCTACTAACTCAAACAATACTGTCGTATATATAACACACCACAAAATCTCATAAAATATTTTACAAGGGACCCTATATAGATTGCTATTATTACATGTTGAATATTGGGGGGAAAATGTCGCTCTACAAAAATAAACGAGATCCAATAATAGTGTGCTATATGCTTCACTCATAGTCAATCCGACCTTAATGAATATTGCCTTTTTTACAAATATTTAATGGATGCAAGCAAGAATGTTATATTTTGTTTATTTAAATTTCAAGTAGCAGAAGGATTATCAACTCTAAGTTGTGAAAGGAAGTCACGTCAACAAAACACAACAATGTACCAAAGAAAACTAAAAAGGAAAACATTGAACAACAAGATCAGGTTCAAGGAAGTACCTTTAGCACAATAGCATTTGCAGGAGGTATAAACTCAAACATGTCACCACCAACAAAGTCCAAGTTCTTGGTCCCTTGAAAGTCACAAGCCAAATGAGGAAGATCAAACACAGTGCACTTGATGTGAGGGAAGGCATTGGCGATATCCCTTGCAGTAGTTCCTGTGCCGCCTCCAACATCCACCATCAATTTCACCCCTTCAAACATGTCCTTACACTTTTCTACCATAATCCTGGTGACCTGCCGCGAGTCAACCTCCATGGCTTTATAGAAAGTACTTGCAAAACTTGGTTCATTTGCCATATAGTCCCATAGTAGCTTCCCATGTCTTGTTTGAAACGCAGTCTGGTCATCATTGGAAAACCAAGTGCTCAATGCATGAAATGGACTTGTTATGGCTGGATCAGTGACTAGAAGTGTAAAAGGAAATTCTCTTGTTGAGTTGTTCTGTAGGAGGAGCTTAGAAGCATTTGTGAGCACATAAGATGTTTCTTCTTTCATCTTTTCTTGAGCAAAGAAGCCTGAGTTGATCAAAACTCGCATAAGGCGAGGAATGCAATGCCCTTTTGTTGGATGGATGTTGAGTGCCTTAGCAAGTTCATTTTGGGTCATGGGTTTTCCGTGGTTGTGAATTATGTCTGGTATTCCTAATTGAATAGCACACTTAAGTACCATTGAGTTCACGAAGCTAAACGTTTGGTTCCACACATGAGCTTGCCCCTCAAGAAGTTCTTCATGATCGGATACAAGCCCATTAGCCAAGTCCATCTCTCTCTTAGGATAATCCTTTTCCCTAGAACTCCAAAATCCTTCTGTGGTCGTGGATTAATATGAGAGAGATGTGTTATTTATCAGGGTTAGTCCTTATGTTAATTGGGTGTATGAGTTTGGTGGCTAACCCTGAGGGTCATTTGGCTTTTTAATAAAGAATCCTTCCGTTGCCAATAAGTTTCGACTCAAATGACATCTTCCCTCTCTCCCCGTATTATAGACTCGAGTTCGAGTGTCGGTATGCATAAAAAAAAAAAAGGAATCCTTCCGGTATGATATCATTAGGTATGTCCAATAACAAAAGTGCAAAATTAGGTATTAGTTAAGCACATTTACAATGAGTTTGATCGGAAAAGCTTGTTCAAAATATAAGTTTGAATCCCTAACAAGAGTAACTGAGGTGTATATAACTAAGTAGTCTCTTGTTGTGCCGCTTCTAAATAACTGGTCATGAGGAATAATTTAACTTCGACCCAATCTGCTGTAACTAAATCTCTCTCCCAATCAGCTTTCCAATATGGCACCATTCAACAAAAGGTATGGAATCATCAAGGTACGCCCTCTGGCCGACAGCAGCTTACAAACCCCAATTATTAACCTCCAATAATTGCCAACTTGGGCATAAATTATCTAACCCCAGGTGTACGTGAAAGGCAAAACTTTTATTATCTGCGAGCTTCACATGATTAGCGTTATTATCACTAGGAACAAAATGGTATTGCCGTAAGGTACTCCATTTTTAATAATAGCGCAATTGTATTAAGTGCGTTCCCATTCGGCCACAATTTTTAATATATAAGAGAGGATCAAACTTAAGATCACTAAGAGAAAAGAGTGCCGTGTTAGAATTTTTGAATTCAATATCAAGAGAATCTAATTAAATAGAAAAAAATTTAACCGAAAGTGATTAAATGTTATATAAAATGGAAGTTTTTTAAATTAGGAATGCAGGTGGTGGGAATATTGTGATTCATGCAAATCTTGACTACGTAGCACATTTTTCCTTTTAGATTGGTTTAAATTCTGTCTGAAATTAATTTCTTATGACAATGAAGAGGCCGACCCCAACTGATTGGGATTAAGTCTTAGTTTGTTGTTGTTGTTGTTGTTGTTGTAATGAAAAGGTTTAAATGCTGTGTGATGGTGTACAATTATAAATACCATTTCTCAGTCAGAGAACCATTAAATCCAAAATTTGAGATTTTACACCATCCATTAAGTGAATTTAAAGATTTAGAAGAGTTTCTGCTGTCCAAAAAATCCTTTTGACATTTTTACGATCATCAAAAGTGAAAAGCAAGAATATGGCCGGAAGGAATCAAAATTCTCTCTTTCGCTTCTGCTTTATTTTAGCTCATTTTAGTATTAGAAACATTCATTAAGACCACCATGCATTCCAACAATTGGTATTGAAACCAATTTTGTTTTTACCTCCAAATTTTTTCAACGAATTTTTAAAATTTCACCTCTCAGATTTTCAAACAATGGCCCAAAATAATAATTTTTTCAAAAATAGAGACCAAAAATAGATTAAGCATAAAGTTTTACACAATCCGATATCTTTAAAATTCAATTTTGATTACTTTTGGAGTTTTCGGTGAGCTTTCGACATTAAAGATCTGTTGGGTCCGATCGGGACCCTCGGGGGCCTTATGGGCAAAGGAGATCCAGATAAACAGTGTCATTAACGTGTGAAAAATAAGTCATCACTTTTGGTAAGAATAAATAATCAGCAGTGTTTCGATGTGCACGACGTCCACAGACAATTAATTAAAGTCAACAATTCTCAATTTCCATAATAAAAAAAGGGCCAAAGTTGTGAGGGGGTCCCAGAGCTACCACATAAAGTATACTCATTAAAGGTCCAACCGTGCATGTGTGTCCAATTTTCAAAATCCTGTCCTTATTAAACCTATGTTGGTCCAATTTCTTTAGAATCCGTATCATCCACATAAACTTTTTGGCCTTCACTTGAACCCTTTTCTTCTAATTTTGGGCTTTACTTTTAAAATTAAAGTTGTTTTCTGCAATTTTCCATAATTTTGCAATTTCCCTAAATTTTAACTTGTTACAATTCGATATTTGTAACATTTTTCAAAAGCTCGATAAACTTTAAAAATATTGTATATTAGTCTTTTGAACTTAAATTTTCTTTTTTTTGTTTTTTGCACGTAGAGGGAAGTACAAAATTTGAAAAACATATTTTTTGTGCAATAAAAAAATACAAAATTTTGTAAAATGCTTTCAAATGCATGAAAAATTTTTGAAATAAATTTTTATACATAAGGGTAAATATAAAATTGGTAAAATGTATAAAGAATAATTATTGCATTTAAAACTAAATTTCATGCATTTTATACGGTACAAATATAAAGAAAAATAAATATAATTTATAATTAATTAGGTTATAGGTACAGCGACCATAATTATAATAGAAATTATATATTAAGATATAAATGATGATATTATGAATTGACATTTGGCCATTATAGTTACTTTTGTGGAATAAATGTCATCCTACAAGAATTTTTATTGCATTAAAATAATTAAATTGGCAATAAAACTACAAGATAGCTATTTTTCTTGTTAATCTACCAGATATTAAATCTCATTTTTTAGGAAATACTATATGTGTGGTTGATTTAATATATGTTTAGAAAGCTTCTGTCAAAAAGACGGGAATAAATTTAAGGTTAGTTAGTTCTTAAGCGATTTCATGTGTTCCACCAACTACCTGTGAACCTATCTAGTCTTATAGGATCCAGTAGAAAAAGATAAGGTGGTTTGAGACAGATTGTTATATGACAATTTTCTAATTGACCTACAGGTATTATGAAATAAGTTAGTTTTGGAAATCTTATCATAAAACTAAATAAATTTAATTGAATAGAAATTTAGTCCACAAACAATTTTTATGTTATCTATTTGTGCATAGTATGTATGCATTGGTAAACATATTTAAATGTCTCATATAAATTTAGTAAGTATGTTTTATTTATTTTGTGATCATCCAAGCCATAAATCTCAAATATAGTTTTTCCGAATAACACTAAGGGAACTATAAGGAGTTGAGAGAAATGGTCATTCTCTATTTAGCTTATCTGGATATTAATTATGCTATACAGAAGGACAAACCACCTCCTATGATCGATAGTAGCTCTGTAGATGAAAAGATTTTTTTATGAAAAGTGGGAATGATCTAATCGTTTAAATACCACATCAATAAAGAACAAAATTTCGATTTGTATCTATGACTCGGTCAATCAATATAATAATGTTTGTACTCTTCTTAACGTAATAGATGAGCATTTCCAGACATCGAAAAAGTTTTTGGCCAACACTCTCATTATACAGTTCTCATCATTAAGGTTCACTATTGTCCAAGGTGTGAGTGAGCATATCATGCAGATGCAACATATTGTGGCTTAACAAAGAATTTGGAGATCGTGATGTCCGAGTCTTTCCATGTGTACTTAATTTTGAATACTTTTATGCAATCCTACGATCCCTTTAAAATCTCCAACAGTACACATAAGGAGAAATGATCAATCAATGAACTGCTATCTATGTGTGTACAAGAGCGGGGAGAGCTATTCTTCGAAATGAAAAGGGAATCTGCAAGTACACATATGGCAGTCTAAGAAAAGAGAAAAGGCAAGTCCAAGCCGGCATAAAAGAGTAGAAAACTGAATTTTGACATCAAGAAGGAGTCTAGCTATTTCTGTCAAGCCTTGACCCGTAGATCCAAGCACGCGACAATCACTGCATGATTTAGAAGTATGTGCAATCTCCAACATGCACCCCAAAATCCCACAACAATATGATAACAACACTTTCAAATTAAGAAATCTAACACATGAAATGTTTAAATCCAAAAACATGAAAAGAATAATAAATATTTAACAATTCAAAATATAGTTTCCAAAATATAAGTTTCAATACTAAAAAAGTGTACACAAGTTTTCATAATATAATTTTTCAAAATATAAGTTTTAATCTTCCAAAATGCCTTTTGATGCACCTGTCTACATGCCTCAAAATCTACATCTAAGTAGTCCCCATATCAATAGTTGGTCCGAGAAGGCTCTATCCTTGACTGGAGATAGGTAGCAATGAAATGGCCTTTATCTCTACACTTCCACTGAAAGAATAAAGGAATAAGGGATTGAATATGAAAATACTCAGTGAATAGAGTGTAATGATATAGTTATATAAAAAATGAGTGGTGAGTGTGAGAATGTCAAACAATATCTTAAATTCATATTTTTGTCTCAGCAAATATTATATAGTCACAAATATATTTTTCAACAAGTGCTATGGTTTTTCAGAAATACAAATGGGCATTCAATATTAACTTTTTCAAATCAAGGGTTTTGCCTTAAAAATCTTTCCACCAAAGGCTTGGCCTTGACCAATGGTAGAACCACCAAGAGATTTTCAATTATTACCTGTCACAAACATTACTCCCAATCTTGGCACTAGCTCATGGCTTCCTTGGAGATGCAACCAAATAGCCCAAAGGGACAAAAGAGGCAGCTCCTGGTCCTACTACCTCCCTATCTAGTACAATAAAGCCCTCACCATGTGTCCCGTCAAACCCACACTGTGATAGGGAATGACTATAGCAATTTGGGAGTTCAGACTCATACCCCAAGTTAATACATACACCATGGGGTTCATACTCCAAACCAATACATATACAAATTTGCAAATATCATATCTTGTGCCATAGAAAATTCTGCAACTTTCTCAATTCATGAGTTCCACAAACAATATTTATAGGAAAATTCAGCATGGCACAAGATTAGGCATAAATCACATGGCTCAAATCAAAACATTTTTAGAGACACTCCATATTTACAAAACATTTATATAAATCCAATTTAAAATTCATTTTGAGAAAAATCAAGAAAAACATTTTCTTATTCACTAACACAACAAACCATCCACTCACTATGCTAGAGAGGGTAATCAATCCCAGATCTTACTCCACAACAAGAATCCTGCCTCAACCAGTTTTGTTTAGCCTGTAAGAAACATCATCAAGTAACCTAAATCATCAATATCTATTAATTCAAGTCAACACAAACTTTACACTCAAAATCTAATTTTTCTCTCACTTAGAATCCTCCAAATCCAAGTGAATAAATTGAAAAATCAGAATAAAGATTTGGAATAGAAAGACCATACTACCGTAATCTTGTCTACAAAGAGTTCTTCGGTTCAGGTTACACCAAAACCCATGATTCTCTCCTTTTGTAACAACACTACATTCTCAAACTCTTCTTTAAAATCAAAACTAGAATCTAACTTTGGGAAGTTGGATGAGTAGTTTGAAACCTTTGACCTTGAATTTTGGTAGTGGATTGATTTGGGTTTGGGCTTGCGAGAAAGAGCACTGAAAGAAAGAGAAGAATAGTCCAGAAAGTGAAGTAGGATTTGTGGGTCTCATCGGTTTTAAAGTCTCACTCTACATTTATATTCCAACCCATTTCTAATATTTACTTAACAGCCCTCTTGCACATCCAAATGACACAAAATGCCCATTTGGGTCTTTGAGAAGGTTAATCCTATGGGTTTAAGTATTTGAAATTTGTTTGTTGAGAGAAATATGTTGATGCTGAGCGAGAAAAGTTGGAATGTAAAATGCAACTTATGAAAAATAAATTAAAAATATTCAAAATTTAAAATATTCAATATTATAGAATATAATATAAATTAGGTGTTATGTGACTGAGATGATTGAGTGTCTTGGTGGTGACGAACTTTTTTGGGTGGCTTGGAGAGTCAAGGTGACCACATTTCACATCGTATATCGATGAGAAATGGAAATGTTAGGTGTTGGTCAATGTATAAATGAAGTATGTATATTCAAATGTGGCATAAGTGCCGACAGGAATATGGAAGTATTCCAATACCAAGAAGTAAAACTTCCACCAACAGAAATGGAGTGTACAGGAAAAATACAGCGAGAGGTGCCAAGGGAAGTATACTGACAGGGTTTTCATTTGTAAAAATAGCAAACGTTTACCAAGAGATAAATATGTATGCAGTGACTACAGTATACCGAGATGTATATGGAAATTGTAAAACAATTGATGTACCGATAGGCTACAAATCTCATGGTATGCCATTAGTCTACAATTCCACAATATATATACTAAGGAGGTAAAGGGGAAGTTTACCGATAGGGTCCCCATTTGTAGAATAGCAGATAGTTACCAAGAAGTAAACATGTACCGAGAGGGATAAACAGAATGTGTACCAAGCAGCTTTAAATAAATATACCGGGAAGGTGACAATAAAGTAGTGGCCCAAGAGATAACAATGTCCAAGAAATGGTCACTACCAAGGAATCAAAATTTGAAGGAACAGCTCACCCAATGTTAAAACTCTACCGAGCAATTAAAATTTCTCAAAGAGAAACCAATTCCTATCGTGCACTAAATACTCTAATAATCGAGAACTTACATATTTAAGGTCTACCGACCAAGGGCTTAAGGGATTCCTGGACAACCCAAGAGTCAAAATTCACATTTGTATTATTCTTCCACATTTTCACAAATATAAAAATTTTCAAATTATCTATTTAGAATCTACATCAAAATCTAGACTTGTCTGGTGTTACAATTCCTATCCCTAAAAGAAAATTTTGTCATCCAAAATTTCATTTCACAACTATTCCTCAAATAGGTGGGCTTATCGCTTTTTTGTCATCTCCTGAAGTTCCCAAGTCATCTTTTCAATGTAGTCGTTCTTCCGTAGAACTTTGACAATTGGGATTTACTTATTTTCAACCTCTTAACTAGGTGCCCTTGGATGGCTATTTGTTGGACTCCAAAATTTAAATTTTCCCTTATCTCAATTGGTGGAACTTCCAAAACATAGGAGGGATACAACAAGTATTTCTTTTGTTTCCATAAATGGAGGCTAATCTAAGACAACTGTGAGTAAATCACATAGATCATCTCCAAAGATCAACTATCACTACAAAAAAACACGGCACTGGCGACAGATTTAGCGACGGAAATTTTAGAAAAATTCGTCGCTAAATTTTTTAACAACGAATTTAGCGATAAAAAATTTTTCGTCGCTAATGACACATCACATAAATTTTATGATAAAAATCAAAATTTGTCGCTAAATTTAGTGACGAAAATTAGAATCCATCGCTAAATTTAGAGATAAAAAGTTATCCATCGCTGATTTTCAGTCGCTAAATTTAGCGATGGAAAATCAGAATCCATCGCTAAATTTAGCGACGGAAAAAGCAACGGAAAAGTGGATCCATCGCTAAATTTAATGATGGATAACTTTTCCGTCGTTAAATTTAATGACAGAAATTAGAATCTGTCACTAACGCAAATATGCCCATGCGCGAACGAGCTGCGCCTGCACCCATGCGCATGCCCTCCCGCACATGAGCCCTACACCCCGCGTAAGCACCCACGCATGTGCCGGCCTTGCACTACACCCACACGCCCGCCTTCTTTTTTTGCGAAAATTATCTCCACCCGAATTCGAACCTGTGCGTGGAAGGTGCTGTTGAGTTATGGCAACCACTATACTACAATATGTTTTTCGATTTCTTTTTTTTGTCCTTTTATTATTTGACTCTCACTTTTTTTTCTTTTATTATCTTACTCTTACTTGTAATTTTTTTTAATATTTATCTCACTCTCATCTCTATTTTTTTCTTCTTCACCTAGGGGTTTTCATTGAATTTTTCTTGTATATTTTTTTTCCTTTACCTTGAGTTAAGTTTTTTTTTTCCTTTTCTATTCTCATTAAATTTTGCTTATTGTTTATTTGATTTTCATTAAATTGGTTCTAAATAAAGAAATAAAATATTTTTGAACCAAAAAAATAAATTTGATTAATTAAGATAGAATAATAAATTATTTTTCTTGATTTATTCAATAAAAGGAATATGATTTGTTAATTTTATCATAAATTATTTTTCTTGATTTACCTAATGAATTAAATAATAAAATAATAAAAACAAAAGAAAGTAAAAAGGGAAAATAAAAAGTTAAATGTTTGCAGGGAAATTCTTAATTTTTGTTTGAAAATTAAAATTAATTTATATTTTGAATTATTATAAAAATTATTTTTAATAAAAAATTATTGATTAATGATAAAAATTAATCAAAATTTTTTGTGGCTAATTAGTGACGAATTTAATCATAAATATTAGAGTTTGTTGTAAATTTTGTGACAAATAATTTTTTTGTGACTAATTAGTAACGAATTTAGTGACGGAAAATTTTTGTAACTAATTAACAACAAAATTTTCATGAAACTTTTTCGTCACAAAATTTAACGACAGAAATACATATCCTAGCGACGGAATTGTACTTCTGTGACTAAGTTAGCGACGAATTTTTGAATCAATTGCTAAACCTGTTTTTTTTTTTTTTTTTAAATTAACATTTTATATTTTATTTATTTTATTTTATTGATTTATTAATTTATTTTACTATTTTATTATTCTTTTACTTTTTTATTTTATTTTTTCAAAATCTTAGAAAAGTTTATAAACGGACGGCCACCACTCAGTTGCCCTTCGTTTCACTGTCACCATCCCTGGAAACTATTGTTTGTCTATTTGTCAGGGAAGATAGATCATTGGACGCGGATGCTTGATCTATTGTCTAATCACTTGAAAACTTTGTGCAGAGTTCGAATTTACTATCTTTCTTACCAATGACGATGACGATAACGATAACGATGGAAAATGAACGACTAAACTTTCGAAGGCGATTAAACTATTAATGAAAGAAGCGAACGGGTGGAGAAGACAAAGAATATGAAGGGTGAATTCGATAGCAGCAATTGATGGAAAATTATTTGTTAGAAATTATTTGAATTATTTATTATGAAAAATTATCAATTTTGTTAGAATTGTAATATTCACTATATATTCAACTCAATTCTATTATTTAGAAAGACTCAAAAAGAGATATACAATTAAAAATATTTCATAATAGATTGTAAAATGAATGTAGCCATGAAATTAGCCACAAATTTTGAAATACCTTTATAAATTAGCGACGAATTTAGGTACAAATATTTTTTTGTAACAAATTAACAACGAATTTAACCATTAATATTTTTTATCACTTTAGTGACGAATTTAGCCATGAATATTGGAGTTTGTTACTAAATTTTATGACAAATATTTTTTGTGGCTAATTAGTGACGAATTTAGCGACGAAAAATTTTTATAGTTAATTAGCGACGAAATTTGTCACGAAATTTTTTTCGTCTCTAAATTTAATGATGAAAAATGTATCCATTGCTAAATTTAGTGATGAATACTCGATTTGTGGCAAAATGTAACCATAAAATTTCTATTTGTCGTTAATTAGCGATAAATTTTGCAATGAAAATATTTTCATCCCTAATTAGTAGCAAATTTAGCCACGAATAAATTATTCATCCCTAATTTGGCCACGAGTACTTTTTTGTTACAAATTTCATCACTGAATAGCGACGAAACTCTTTTTCATTGCTAAATTGATTGTAAAATAGCGATAAATTTTTTCTATCACCAAATTCCGTTGCTAAAACCATGTTTTTTTGTAGTGTATCTCAACTTTGTATTTCATATGGTGTAATATTTTCCAATTTGTGAGAGTTTTCCTATAACATCAGGTACGCTAGAGTAGCAAATCATGTTCAAACCATTAACTAGAAAACCAGTTCTCTTAGTTTTTCATTCACTTCTCACATTTCTTCGAATTATCCTCATTTGGTTGTCAACTAATTGGATCCATTGAAAGAACGTGGTCACCTTAAAAATTAGAGTAAAATGCATACAGTTCTTATGCAGTCCTCTAAGCATATTTATTTCGCCTGAAATGCAACCAATCTATTTTCTCCCATTTTACTTCTCATATGTAGTTCATCTCTCCTATTATTAGAAGACCTCAAATCTCTTAGTAAGTGTAATACAATACTTTTCCAAACAAACTTATCTTCATAAATTTAAACCCTAAAATGATAACTTCTCCATATGACCATCCACTTTCCTTTGGTTTATTTACTGCCCAAACCACAAATATTTCTTCAAACTTTATGCTTATTTGCAATTCAACCTTCGAACAAATATCACAATCAATTGATCCCCAAATTTTCTAAAACAAAATTTAATACCGCTCATTTCTAATGGAATTAAATCCGCCTCAATCATTGCGCCTACCAATATTTCACAATCCCTGTAAACTGTACTTTGATCCAATTGCTCACCAAAAGATGTAATCATGAATAATTCTTCCTTAAGTGGGGTCAAGGGGATATCGGCATGCCTAGCAAAACTTGCACAAATAATGGAATCATTGGACCAGTGTCCCTAAGTACCTCGGCATCAACACCAAAGATTTTTTATTATACCAATTAATATAAACAGTCAAGTGATTATTTGTCAAACTTTATAATACACATTCCATATATACTTCCCATAATACTGCATTAAGTCATGGATATCAACCATTCTAAATATTCTCCTTGAATCGTCATCAATACCTCTAATATCGTGCAACCTGCTCACAATACTCACATATTCATCACATAGCAGCACTAACAATCACCACAATTCATTATATAAAGCTGATGCTCAAGATTGGTTCGTCAATTTATGTCTACCATGCAATGATTCAATGCTACTAGTAAACCTCAACGATTATGTAACACCAATAATATGCTCTTTAAATCAATAAATTTGTATTTAACCCAATTTATCTGTGACAACATCGGGGTTGTTTTGTGCTTCTCCATTGGTCATTGCATGGATCCTAGTTTGGAATCGAGTTTGAGAATGTTGGGGATTGGTAGCTACGGTATTGCTGCCAGTTCCCGTCCTTAAAGTTGTGTTGGAAGGAGGCATGGAAGTGTTGGCTGGTCCATCCTGGGAGCCACTAAGAAAACCTAGGTTTTGTTGACTCCCTTACCCTCTCAAATACAATTTGGGGTAAACATTTTGGAGATAGCCTTCCTTCCAACAATGGTAGCAACTTCTAGGCTTATTGCAAGATCCGAGGTGAAATTTCTTGCAGTTTCTACAAGGGTTCTTCTTGCTATCTACCATCCTGCTTCGGAACACGGTACTAGTATTTGGTGCATCCCCATTGGAAAAGTGTTGGCTTTGGGGAAAGCCAACAGATCCCATGTCGGAGGCACCACTATAAGAACTTGTACACTTACTTTTTTAAAAACTTTGGCCTGAGGTGAACTCGGATCCCCTTTTCTTTTTATAGCCCTCTCTAACCTTTCCTCTTTCTTTAGCCATCTTCTCAGCCCTCAAGGCTAATTGAAGACATCCTTAAAAGTATGTGCCTTGGTAACTAACATCTTTTCTCTAATGTTCAAATTCAATTATTCTTTAAACATAAAAAATAAAAATTTTTCAAAGGCCACAAACTCTAGGACAAACAAAGAGAGTTCTCTCAACTCAATTTCATACTCTACTACCAATTTGTTCCCTTGCCCAAGGTGGAAAAATTCATTCCTCTTTAAATCCCGATAAAACCTAATGTAGTACTTCTCATCAAATTCCCTAAGGAACTCACTCCATGTGATAGGAGTAGAAGATCTTCTCTTCAAGTTCTCCCACCATGTGTGGGCACTCTTGTCAAGCAACCTCACAACCACCATTAATTTCATCTCACCATCTAACCTCGTATTAGCCATGGTTTCCTATAATCTATAATCTAGTCCTTTGCTGCCGTAATATGACTAGTGCCTGAAAAAGTTTAACAGCCAAGTCGTTTTACTTCATTGTTCAATTTGGACAGCTCAATGGTTATATGGGTAGCTTATGCAACTCCTATGGAGGAGAAGCTACTGGGGTTAGAGGAGTGTTGGTTGTCGCAATAAAATTTGGTGGGAGAGGAGTGTGCACTTGAGTTTGGTTTGGAATTGAATGCCATACTTGCTCCAACATTCCATACACTATTGGAATGCAGCAAATGGTGATGGAGGAATCTCAGATGGTGCAACTGAAGGTTCAGCTGCACTAGTAGGAGGAGCATGGGAAAATGATGTGGCCTCGTGCTCTGAAGGAGGAATGTCAGCCAAGGTCCTTGTTCCTTGATGTAGAGCCATTATATTCTATAAAAGGGAAACTAACATTAACTCACTAAATTAGATAAACTAATAATGTGCTCATACCTAGAGGTGACTCCATTTCCTAGAACTCATAGGAGGCTTTTGAATCTTCCCGTCCCAGAACATTTAAAAATATATGAACCATTAAAAACATTTGGAAACATTGAAAACATTTAAAAGTGTTTGTAAACATTTAAAAATATTTGAAAATATTTTAATAACATAGTTTTGATACTAATAGAATTGTCATACCCGACCCACAAGTCCAAGCATATGACAATCGCCACCTAATCTAGAAGTACATGCAATCACCGACACGTACCTCAAAATACCGCAAGGCTATGATAATAACACTTCTAAATTAAGAAATCTAACACATAAAATGTTTAAACTCAAAAACATGAAAGGAATAATAAATATTTAATAATTAACAATATGGTTTCCAAAATATAAATTTCAACTCTAGAAAAATGTACATAATTTTCAAAATATAACTTTTAAAAATATAAGTTTCGATTTTCCAAAATGCCCTCCAATGGACCCATCTATATGCCTCAAAATCTACATCTAAGAAGACTACATACCAACAGTCAGTCTAAGAAGACTCTATCCTCGACTGGAGATAGCTAGCGTTGGAATAGGCCTTATCTCTACACTTCCTCTGAAAGAATAAAAGAATGAGGGGATGAGTATAAAAATAGGGTGCAATGGCATAGTTGTATAAGAAATGAATGGTGAGTATGATAGTGTCAAACAATATCTCAAAATCATATTTTTGTCTCGCCAAACATTATGTAGTCACAAATACATTTTTCAACAAGTGCCATGGTTTTTCAAAAATACAAATGGGCATTCAATATTCACCTTTTCAAATCAAGGGGTTTGTCTTTAAAATTTTTCTACCAAAAACTTCGCCCTGACCAATGGTTGAATCCTCAAGAGGTTTTCAATCATTACCAGTCACAAACATCACCCCCAACCTTGGTGTGGCTCATGGTCTCCTCGGAAGAGCAATCAAATAGCTCAAAGGGACAAAAGAGAGGCCTCTCTTGATATGACTATCTCCCTATCTAGTACAATAAAGTACTCACCACATGCCCCATCAAGCTCATACCCTAAGCCAATACATGCATCATAGGGATTCAGACTCATAACCCAAGTTAATACATATACAAATTTGCAAATATCATATCATGTGCCATAGAAAATTCAACAGGTTTCTCAATTCATGAGTCAAGTAAACAAAATTTATAGGAAAATTCAGCATGGCTTAAGATATACTAGCAAAGGCATAAATCTCATGGTTCAAATCAAAACATTTTTAGGGATACTTCACATTCACAAAACATTTATATAAATTCAAGTTAAAAATCATTTTGAGAAAAATCAAGAAAAATATTTTCTCATTCACTAAGACAACAAACCATCCACTCACTGTGTTAAAGAGGGTAGTGACTCCCGAATCATGCTCCACAACATGAATCCTATCTTGACCAATTTTATTCAGCCTCTAAGGAACAGGAACATCATCAATATCTATTAATCTAAGTCACCATAAACCTCAACACTCAAAACCTAATTTTTTACTCACTTACGATGACATAGAATCCTCCAAATCCAAGTGAATAAATAGAAAAATCATATTAAAGATTTGGAATAGAAATGCCATAATACCTTAATCTTGTCTCCAAAGAGCTCTTCCGATTCGGGTTACACCAAAACTCTTGATTCACCTCTTTTGTGACAGCACTAGATGCTCAAGCTCTTCTTTAAAATCAAAATCAGTACCTAATTTTGGAGAGTTGGATGAGTAGTTTAGAACCTTTGATTTTGTTTTTTGATGCTGGATCGATTTGGGTTTAGATTTGGGAAAAAAGAGAAGAGTAGTGAAAGAGAGAGAAGAACAATCTAAAAAGTGAAGTGAGATTTGTGGGTCTCATGGGTTTTCAAGTTTCACTCTGCATTTATATTCCAACCCATTTCTAATATTTACTTAGCAACCCTCTTGCACATCCAAATTGCACAAAATGCCCAATGTGAGCTTTTGGGTCTTTGAGAAGGTTAACCCTATGGGTTTAAGTATTTGAAATTTTTGTTTGTTGAAAGAAATGTACTCGGTGCTGAGTAAGGGAAGTTGGAATGTAAAATGCAACTTATGAAAAATAAATTAGAAATATTCAAAATTTAGAATATTCAATATTATAAAATATAATATAAATTAGGTGTTATGCGATTGAGAAGATTGAGTGGCTTGGTGGTGATGAACTTTTTTGGGTGGCTTGGAGAGTCAAGGTTCAATTGCCCGTGGATGCAAGTAACGATGGTTGGAAAATTTGCAAGTTTCACAATGCCAAGCACATTTCATAAGTTCATGGATTGCCGAAAAGTTTCATCATGCACATTCCACAAGTTCATGGATTGCCAAATGGTTTCATATACCGATTAGAAATGGAAATATTAGATGTCGGTCAATGTACAAATGGAATACATATACTCAAATCTGGCACAAATGCTTATAGGTATATGGAAATGTTCCCATACGGAGAAGTAAAGTTTGATATTTACTGATAGGAAGAGATTCAACCAACAGGAAAGGTTCAGACATCTACCGATAGAAATGGGGTGTATAGGAAAAATACATTGAGAGGTGGCATGGAATTATAATGACAGGGTTTTCATTTGTAAAAATAGCAAACGTTTCCCTAAAAATAAATCTATTCGAAGTGTCTACAGTTTACCGAGAGGCATATGGAAATTACAAAATAATTGATGTACCGATAGATTACAAATCTCATAGTATACCATCATCTACAACTCCAAAATATATACTAAGGAGGTAAGGGGGAGGCATACCGATAGGGTCTCCATTTACAAAATAGCAAATGGTTACCAAGAAGTAAACATGTATCGAGAGGGGTAAATAGAATGTGTACTGAGTAGTTTCAAAATAAATATACTGGGAAGGTGAAAATAAAGTAGTGGTACAAAAGATAACAATATCCAAGAGATGGTCACTAATAAAGAATAAAAATTTGAAGAGATAGTTTACCCAATGTTAAAACTCTACTAAACAATTAAAATTTCTCGCAGAGAAACCTATTCCTACCGAGCACTAAGTACTCTAATAAATGAGAACTTAAATATTTAAGGTCTACTGACTATGTGTTTAAGGGATTTTTGGATAACCCCTAAGTCAAAATTCACATTTATATTTTTTTTCCACATTTTCACAAAGTATAAGAATTTTCAAATTATCCATTTAGAATCTATATCACAATTTGTATTTATCCGATGTTACAGTTTCTTCTAGAAAAAAAAAGGGACACGTAAAGAAGATTTGTGTCAAGTATCATCGGTGGCTTGAGACTAAAAGTATAAAAATCTCATTTGTCTATTATGAGTCATGTATGACTGAGATTTCTCATTACACATGATAGATTGATTCTGATTATGTCATCCACATTAGAAATATGTTGCAGGATTTGCAAAAACTAAAGAAACCAGTAGATTGTATACAATTCATCTATTCGGATAACAAGATGAGTTCACGAGTAAAGACCATTGGAGATTGCATGATTATATTGTCAAACAGACATGTCTTGAGATTGAAATGAGTTTTTCCTGTACCTAAATTTTCTACAAAATTAATCTCCATTTCCAAACTTATATAATATGGATATTCTTTCCAACTTTATAATAAGATAATAATATTTTTACATACAAATATTGTTAGTTTTGATCCATTGTTGGATGGACTTTATAGTATTTATTTGCAAAACAATGTTTGTTTAAATACAACACATATAGGAACTAAAAGAGGTGTCATTGAGGAAAACTCTACTATATTGTGACACAGGATATTGGAAGATATTTCCATAAAGAGATTGAAAAAGTTAGTAAAGGATAAGACACTTGATATACTAGATTTTAGCAAATTTGAGACTTGTGTGAACCGCATCAAGGTAAAATAAATCAATAAGTCTAAAAAAAGGTATCAAGAGGAGCTCAAACATGCTTGACATGATACATAAGGACATTTGTGCTACAAGTATAGACCTGTGTCGTCAAAAATATTTTCTCTCATTTACAGATGACACACTACAAAACAAATATATTATTCAGATAGATGAAAATCGTCTGCTAAGCTTATTAAAACCATCCGCAAAACCTTCTCCGACGGATGCGTCTTCAGTTGGCTATATATCAGTCGGGATAGATCTATCTCGACAGTTTTGATCACGGTTGGAGCATGTGATTGATTTATACTAACGGTTAGAAAAGTGTTGGTAAAATTACTGTTTTTTATCATCAGTTTCAAAAGTATTGATAAAAGTTATTATTTTTTATCATCGGTTATTACATTTGTTAGCAAATATTATTAGCTTTTCTCGTCAGTTACCACAACTGTTAAGAAATGTTATTGTCATTTATCGTCGGTTATCACATATGTTAGGAAATGTTACTAACTTTTATCATCAATTACCACTCGGTTATCACATGTGTTAGTATAAGTTACTGCTTGTTTATCCGTTACCACTAGTGTTAAGGAAAATTACTATTTTTATCATCGGTTAGAAGATTGTCGAAAAAAGTTACAGTCATTTACTATCGGTTACCACCTGTGTTAGTATAAGTTACTATTTTGTATCGTCGGTTACCACAAGTGTTAAAAAATATTACTCTCTTAAGAAATGTTACTCTCTTTTAACATCATGCTAGGTTAGGAATGTTACTCTCTTTTATCCTCGATTATCACAAATGTCAGAAAAAAGTTACTAGTCGGTTACTGTAAGTTATTACTATTACCATCATGCTAGGTTAGGATTATAATTGATACAAAGTAAAATGATTGATACATATAAAACCAAAAAAAAGAGAGAAAAGATTACATGTCCCACAACTAAATAACTTTTGAGATGTTCCAAACCAAAAGCATTCATCACAGTTTGAAGGCATCTTTATCCACAATATTTCGTGTCAATCTATTCATTAAAAACCAATAGTGAAATAGTGAAATCATTGTAAATAAGAAATAATAATTGTAAATGAAAATATTACCAGAGAGCGTTTTTCTTTCTCCAAATCCAAAACATCTTGATAGTGTTGATCTCTACATTTCTTCATAACTGTTCAAAATAAAAAATTAAAAACGATATTTTAATATTAAATTTTAAATTAAAATAATATGTTTATTTTTAAAACCTGGGTAATATCTTAGATAATTGAGCTTGTTCAGACTGAACTTGTTCTTTTTTTGAATGGTTGTGATTTTTTGTACAATATTCATCTGTCGTTTGTCCAAATCTTTCAAATACCCAACCATGACTTTTTTATTAAAAAAAAAATTGTGATTAACTTTTGATAAAATTTTGCAAAGTGAGTGAGAGGTTTAAATGGATTAGGGGAGAACTTTCAAGGGAAGAATGGAGAAACTTTGATGGTGAAGCTTTCGCCACATATGATTTATAATATATCATTTTCACAAATAAATTTTAAAGCCTTGCCTATTTTTTCTTTCGCACTTTTTCTCCCACCTCTTTTTTCATTACCACGTTGTTCTTAATTCCTCACAATTTTTTTTATACTTTTAATCAATATTGCCACATGTCTTTCATATGCGTTATTTCGGTTGTTGAAAAAATCACTTATTATACTTCAGTAATTTTTACTATTTATTACTATATTTCATGCGAATTACTTACTAACGACTTACTACATTTCATGCAAGTGTATACCTACACGGTCCCCTGTCATAAGCTTTGTGCTGTGTTAATTATATTTATTTGATTAATAAAAAATAACATATATTCTATATTCGATGACAATAAACTTATTAATATTATTAATTTAAATAATATAATGATATGAAATTAGTAATTTATATAATATAGTGTTATAGTTTTAAAATTTTATTAAACAATTATTAGATAATATAGTGTTATAATTTGAAAATATAACAATGTAAAGTAATTGTATGTAATGGTATAATTAATTATGATGATATAATTAATAAAAAATACTAAATCTTGTATCTATTGTATCGCCAGAAATTGGGTTTTATGGTTCAAAAACACTAAATCTTGTATCTAGCATTGGCTCTCAGTTTCGATCATAATTTATAATTACAAAGCATGATCCTCACGTCCCTAAGGGGATACTCTAATAGTCACAACCCCCTTACCTAACCTGGAGATTTCAAGTTCAAATTTCTGTGTAACCAAAGAAAAAAACATGATCCTCGCAATGAATAAAAATTTAATCTCTTACATTTCCATACGCCATACAATTTTCACACATACAACTTTCACATATCACACACGTACCACCAACTCCAACCCTATCTCAACCAGTAATATTTCACATGTAACATCATTTAAAATTAGCATAGGACACTTCGATTTGGATATATTGATTTTTTAGCATTTTAAAATAATTCATGAAATTTATCTTCATCCACATTAAATGCATGAGAAGTTGGTTCATATACGATCATGTAAATGTGTGAATGATTATGTAAATCTATGAATGAATTATGTAGCATGCCAAATATATCATAGTCAAAAAGAGTATCACGTAATTGGATATATTAGATCCATATAAATTTTCATTACTCTCTCCAATGATTAACAAGTGATTGAAAACATAGGAAATCTTAATGCATTCATGCAAATTCAATAAATACAATCACCCACCAATATATTCATCACTTCCTTAGCATGCATTCATGATTTGTCCATCATTTTAAATATAAATCAAATAAGATGTTTTGCATAAATTTGCATTGAAATAAATACACAGAGCAATAGAAAAAAAGAAAATTAAATAAAATAAAAACGGAAATGTTTTTGGTGTATTATTAAATTGGCGTTAAGGGAATAAATAAACAAAATGTTTTTGGCAGGAAAATAAGAAATTTGATTAAATTGGCACTAAAATAGAAAATTGTTTTTGACACCAAAATGAGAAATTTTTTTGTAGAGTTATTATTCAAATGTTTGTAAATGTTAAAATGGTAAATCTTGTAAATTAAATATGAATTAAAATAAATTAATATTAATGTTGTTAGTTTTTTTTAATTTATATAAAATTATTTAATGTTGATAATTACATAAATTACAAATTTAATATCATTACATTATTTAAATCAATAATATTAATAAATTCATATCATTATATTTTTTAAATTAAAATTATTAATAATTTAAATTAACAATATGCCACTCAAGATAGGGCGCAGCATGAGGACGCACCGTGCATGCAAGTGTGCAACCAATCACCCGTGTAGGCGCCCGCCCATGCCTCCACGGTCGCCCGCACATGCCACCGCTCGCATGCACTACATATGCCCACACGGGGCAAGCGCGCGTGCCAGTGCTCGTGCGGGTGCCAGCACTTGCCTGTGCATACCACCGTGTAGGCAAGAGTAAGGCACCTGCGTAGGGCAAGCACGAACACAAGTACCCCCAAGGGCGCCCGCCCATGCATGCCACAGTGCAAGCAAGCACCCGTACGGGCGCCCGCGCATGCCACCGCATAGGCAACCACACAAGCAAGTGCCCACGCGAGTGCCCACCCATGCCTGCACGGTCACCCATGCATGCCACCACTCGCATGCACAGCATATGCCAATGCCCGTGCGGGGCAAGCTTGCATGCAAGTACCTGCATTGGCACCCACCCATGTGTTGCAACCCCTTAGCGAGCCATGTGCAATGCACAAGATCACGCATGGCAAAGGGCCACAAATCGCATGCAAGGCGACATGTTGGAGTCTTGCACGGATGAAAGTGTCTCAGTACAAGTCATGCCCAATACCATTTATGAAGAGACACCAGCGAGTGCACGAGCAAAGAGACCTCCACCGAGAAGGATACCATGCGAAGGGCCATCAATGCTTGAGCAGCCTGCACACAAGCTTGTACCTATGACAAGCAGAGCTACACCACAGCTTGATGAGATGCCAAGCAACATGTGCCAAGAGGCACCAATGTATAGAGAGGTGAAAGCCGCAATGCACAAGCACGAGTCATGGCAAGGAGAAGACAAGGCAGCACATTACCAAGACGTGGTTCACCAAGTCCACGAGCTTAAGGATGAGGAATCATGCACCATTGAACCAGCAAGCAAAGAAACACGAGCAGGGACAATAATGCTTGAGGAAATATGGCCAATGCTCGAAGAGATCAAGACATGGCTCAATGAGGACGCACCAGTGCATGAGCCACTGCATAGCAGCATACTGAATAGCACCATGCCAGGTGACATATAGGGTCCTTGAGCCACTGCACAATAGTGCACTGAGCAACTCCATGCTAGCACATAAGGTACCATGCAGCATCCCTGAGCCATTGCACTAGCCACTAGGAGCCAGCCCATCAGGCAGTACCATGCAATGCCCAACTGTAAAGCCAAGAGTCACCAAGGGCTATAACTGCCCAAATAAGTTAATGCGATGTGTTTTAAGAGTCTTAATAAGTGTAATAATAGGCAATATAACTATCTAATTATTGAATGTTTTATTTGTGGGTAATTAGCAATTATTAGGACTTATTTTAGAAAGTGGGTTATGTAAAGGAGTCCATTGGTCTCCCAGCTTCACCTTAGGGTAGCCTATCACCATTGTAATTATCCAGAGAGGATTAAGAAAAATGTTAGTCTCTTAAGTAAGAAACTCAGCCCCTTTATCCAGGATCAAGTCCTTTCTATCTATTAGTTTAAAGTGTGTTTTCCTTTGATTTTCTATCCACACCATTAAGGCAATTTCCCAAGGCTATGAGCATTCTTTTAATAGCTTGGTTTGCTTGTTTCTTAGTCATAGTTTAGTTTCTTAGTTTCATTTCATTTCCTTTCTTAAATACTATGAGCCTCCCTTCTTTGTAAGACAAAGGTGCCGCAAAGCAAGTTGTACTCCACCTATTTTCACTAAACTCCACGTCCCTTATAACCACCTGGGCAATCTTCTCAGCAAGAAATCCCAAAGGTTCGAGCAAATTCGGTGCTACAAATGAGTGAGCATCACCAGAACACAACACCATGCCTGCGCGGGCGCGTAGCATGCCCGCGCGGGCGCGTAGCATGCCCGCGCATGCTCGGGGCAAGTGTGCATGCCCGCGCATGCGCGGGGCAAGTGTGCATGCCCGCGCATGCGCGGGGCAAGTGTGCATGCCGGCGCATGCACGGGGCAAGTGTGCATGCAAGCGCCCCCACAGGGGCTTGCCGATGCCCGTGCGGGTGCCAGCGCGTGCAGTATGTGTCACGCCCCAAATCGGGATCGTGAACAGCCGCCCGTTACCCCTGGATTTCGGCTATATTTTTACAAAAAATCGGGCAGAATGTCCCCATAATTCGGAGGTTTCTCGTATACAATTAATCATGTATATTCAAAATCAACCTGTAATTTAAATAAATGGCCATCCTGGCCTCTCCAAAATCAATAATTCCACCTCAAACATCCAGGACAACGCAAGGCTATAGAATTTTCAACAATCCTAGCCACAGACCTTTACTGTCATGCCCAACTAGAGTATAAGCAGCCGCTACACTGAGCGGATCTAAGTTTATACAATGTATAACACATTTCCCAAGTAGAAAGTTTAAAACGCTTACAGATGCCTCAATACGACTAAAATGAATTAAAGCGAGAGTTATGCACACAACTGCTCATAAGTTATACAGCCATCCCATAATATACACGACCAACTACGGACCTAAATGTTAAGACCTCGCAGGGTCGAAATAAAATAAAGATTTCATATTTCTATTTGAAGTAAATCTCACCGTCGTGAATACCAAATCCGCCCTAGAGCCTGTAACGTTGCTCTATCACAATAAACCTGTCTAAGGAGGGAAAGAGAGGGGTGAATATCATGGGAAGATACCCAATGAGTGAGGGGGAAAATGTCAAGCATAAATAGTGTGGGTGAATCATTGGAGCGTCAAATAATATCATTTGAAATAAAAATTTACATTTCGAAACATAACATGATATGTTTAGCAATTTGAAATCATTTAATCAATCACACGATAACAAGCATGTATGCATCCATTTAAAATCAAGTAATATCAGAGCGAGCCAAAAATGATCCTGACAAAGGTCAACCGTGATCAAGGACAAGCGCATCGGGGGTTTTATTATGCATAGACTTTAAAACACTATCTACCCCGATGTTGGCCATGAGTTCGCTGGGGCTAACTCATCGTCGTCTATAGGACCTCGTTCGGTGCTAGACGGTGGCGTCACACACGTCCTCCCCCTACGTGGGTTCAACCGGCCGCGCCTATAACCCTTGGAATAAATGACATTTGCGGATACCTCCTACAGAAGCGTATCCGGGCAACCTGTGCCTCTACAAATGCCCTTCGTAGCTACGGAATCATCAATATCATCATCATAATATCACAATGGCACAACGTCCCACAAGTAAAATCATATCATCATATAACTAGTAGGCATCCGACCTACATAGTTTAACAAAGCATTTCAAGTCTGCGTGCCAATACTTTTATCAAATCATTTCAAAACAGCATATCAATGCAACGGTAGAAAAGAAAATTATCAATTTTCAAGTAATGGCACAATTTTTGTTTCATTTTAAACCATGGATGCATAGTTATCGTAAACATAATTCAAGACACTCCAATAATCACAAAACAAATTTGAAATTTAATCTCATACGTCAAATCAATACATATCAAAAGTATGTTTTATCGAAAATACGGCAGAAAACACGTTTTACTATTTTATGCAAGAGATTAGGATCTCACTCACCTATCTAGCGAGGGTGGTCACTCCCTATTTTTCAACGAGTCTCCAAAAGACAAAACTAATCAAATTATTAAATTTTATATCAAATAAAGCCCTAATAAGGGATTTTTAATTTTTTTTTCTTTTCAATTTAATATAACTTAAAATCAATAAAATTTATTCAAAATTTGAAGTGAGTGTGTTTCTCTCACCTAGGGTTCCTCGGGTTTCAGACCTAGCTGTCATTCGCCCGTCGAATTGGTCTAAAACCTATAATATTTCCAAATTTGAAATATATTAACAATAACTAAATTTCTAACACCAAAGCCAAGAACTTCAACCAAATCATAGTCGTTATCTGCAGTGAAGATGCAGATGAGCTCTCGAAGGGGAAAGCCGGTCGCGGAGTCGCGGGCTGGCAGGCTGGCGTGCTGGCGTGCTGGCGTGCTGGCGGGCTAGCGAGCTCTCAGCCCGGCTTGCTAGCCGCAGTGGGCTTCGCGGGCCATAGTGGGCTTACGCATCAGCAGTGGGTCGTACTGGAGCGCACTGTGCTCGCGTAGAGGATCGCGCTGGCGCTCGTGCTGGGGTCACGCTGGCTCGCGCAGGGGTCGCGCTCTGGCTCACGCTGGGGTCACGTGCTGGCTCGCGCTGGGCTCGCATGCTAGCTCGCGCTGGGCTCGCGCGCTGTTCACGGGAGATTGCGCGCAGGGCTCGTGCAGTGGGTCGCGTTGGAGATCATGCAGGGATCACACAACTCGTGCACAGGCGCGCGGTCATGTGCAGGCGTGGTCCCGAGCAGGCCCATGCTCACGCTGTGGGGCGCTCGGGCAGAAGGTTCAGCACTGCTCGCGTGCTCGCGCGAGGAAGGAGGCACTGCAGGATAGCGCGCTTACGCGAGAAGGAAGGAGTAGCGGCGGCCGGGTGCAGTGGCGATGGTGGCGAGCGACGGTGCTGGCGGCGGTGATCGGGCTCGGCTGCGGGAGAGGAAGGGACGGAGAGCGAGAGAGAGAGAGGAAGAGAGAGAGAGAGAGAGAGAGAGAGGGGAAAGGAGATTAGGGCTTTTTAGCCCTAATCCAATTTGGGGATTTTTTTTTTCTGTTGTTATAGCATGCCCACGCATGCATGGACGACCGGAGCATGCCACGCGGTAAGCACTCACCCAGGCGCGCATGCGCAGGCCACGGCGCAGGCACGCAACACATGCCATGTAGGCCCTGCGAGCACCCTTGCACGCAGCATGCCTGGGCCCCCGTGCATGCAGCATGCCTAGGCACCCATGTACGCAGCATGCCTATGCATGCGCAGGTGCCCAAAGCATGCCACGCATAGGCATCCGCACATGTCAGCCCCCGTTCGGGCATCCGCCCATGCCACTTTATAGGCAAGCACCCGTACGGGCGGCTATGCGTGCGGCTGTGCATGCATGCGTAGGCTATCGCATGGGCATGCACGCATGCAAATGGCCGCACGAGCGCTCGCCTATGCCACGCGCAGGCAAGCTACCGCATAGGCATGCAACATTTAAATGATAATTATATTGAATGATATAAATGAATTATGATTTATTAATACTATATATTTTGATTGATAAATATTTGTGATTAAATATATAGATTTTTTAAATTATTAATATATTATAATTTAAATTAATATTAATAATCATAATTTTATATTATGACACTAAGATACACTCATCTACTCATCCAAGATATGGATTGTATCATCTAAATTAGTCCAATGTAATTTATAGTAATGATTAATATTATTATATTATTGGAAAATAGTGTATTTGTATCTCAAAACAATTCTAATTTTTTTGTAAAATTTTTACACTTTCATTGATCCAACAATTGGGTAAAGTTGGATATATCACCAATTAAATGGCTAAAATAATATTTTTCAAATTAAATGGACATATCATATTACACACAACATATACCGCCATTTTTACAAATAAATTTTCAAAATACGTTTTCTACACCGTTGTTCATTACACAATTTAAATCCTTTTTTTTTTTGCTTTTTCCACCATTTTTTCATTACATAATTTTTTTTGTCTCTTTTTTCATTACACACTTATTATAAATCTACTCCTAGTTATTACTATATTTCATTTCAATGAATAATAATATTATCAGACTATATTAACACAAATTATCATGAATAATAATATTATCATAAGACTATATTATCACTAGTTATTACAAATTTACCATAGTTATCATAAATATCTGTTATCACAAATTTACCATTAGTTATCACTATATTTTACTCCAATGAATAATCAGACTGTAATACTATTAATTATTATAAATTTACCACATATTATCATAAACACCTGTTATCACTATATTATCATAAGTTATCACAAATTTACCATAGTTATCACTATATTTTACTCCAATAAATATCCGACTATATTACTATTAATTATTACAAATTTACCACATATTATCATAAATACCTGTTATTGCTATATTATCACAAGTTATCACAAACTTACCATAGTTATCACTATATTTTACTCTAACAAATAATAATATTATCATTCTATATTACCACTAGTTATCACAAATTTACCACAAATTATCCTTAACACTTGTTATCACTATATTACCATTAGTTATTATAAATTTACTACTAGTTATCACTATATTTCACTCCAATGAATAATAATATTATCAGAATTTATTACCACAACTTATCACAAACAATTATAAACTTACCACTAATTATCACAAACTTACCACTAGTTATCATCATATTTTACACCAATGAATAATAATATTATCAGACTATATTACAACCAGCTATCACAAATTTAGCACAAAGTATCATAAAATTATCATTTATAACAACACACCCCTGTGATCCAAATTATCCCATGTTATTGCAACTTATCCTAGGTATCATAAATGATTCGACACCTTAACTCTTAAATTTTTAAATTGTTCCTAAAGATTATACAAACAGTAGAATATGGTATATAGAGATTATCTTCAAGTATTCAATAAAGAGTACCACATTTACCGATGAAAACTAATAACCATTAGAATAGTAAGATTTATACAAACGGTATGATTAAATAGACCCTAAAAAAGAGTCATATAGAGACTGTTTTCAAACCGTCCCTAAAACTGTCACATTTACTAATCATAAGTGATAACTATCAGAATTGAATATCATTTTTACAGACGGTTGTGATAGATTTATTGACAGTTGATAAACTTTTCTCGATACTACAATTTATACTATTGGAAAATATATACATTTCCCTAGGTTTCATAAAAAAATATCTCTATAGGACATAAAAAACTGTCATTAAATGTCACCGATAATAAAAATTACCATCAGCATAGGGGTTTAATTTTGTATTGACTATTGACTATTCACTATATAGGTTCAAGGGATACTGGTTCTACTGTCCATCTTACCATACTAGATTTGTAGAATCTAGATATGCTAAATTTCTAGAAAATTACTTTATCAGTGGGAGTGATCATTTTTAGGACTTAGTTCCCAAAAACGACCCATCAAGTGTTCCATCTAGCTCAAGTACCAAGTTGGATGTCATATAAAATGTCCCTCAAGAACCCATAGACATTAATCAAGATATGAATGACAATGAAAAAGTTTTACAAAGTGCTGACCTAGATTAAGTTAAGCATCCTTCTCCTACAGTGTTGAACCAACATTAAGAAGATCTAATCGGGTCAAAAGATTGACTATATCTAATGACTATGTAGTATACTTTCGGAGTCTGACTATAATGTTAGAGTCATAAATGATCCGAAAACATTTTCATAATCCACGAGCTCTAAAGATTCAAGTTTATGGTTAGACGCCATGGAGGATGAGATGAACTCCATGAGGAGCGACGAAGTCTGGGGTCTTGTAGAGTTGCCTAATGGAGCTAAACTCATTGGTTGTAAGTGGGTATTTAAGACAAAGATCGACGCATTAGGTAATATAGAGAAATATAAGACCGGACTCATTGCTAATGGGTTTACTTAAAGAGAATGAATTGACTACTCGGAGACATTCTATCCAATTTCTAAAAAAGATTCCCTTCACATCATACGGCATTCCTTAATAGTGAACTAGAGGAAAATGTTTATATGTGACAACCTGAAGGATTCTTCTCTAGTAAAAGCAAATATTTGGTATACAAGCTCAAGACATCCATATATGGCTTGAAATAAATCTTTCGCCAATGGTATTTAAAATTCTACAATATCATTACTTCATTTGATTTAAAAAAAAAACATTGTAAATCAATGTATATAGCTTAAGACTAGTGGGAGCAAATTTTGTTTTTTTGTCCTATATGTCGATGACATATTATTTGTTACCAAAAAGGGATGTTAGATAAGGTGAAGCAATTCTTATCTAAAAATTTTGAAATTAAAGATTTAGATAATATATTTTATGTCATTGGCATAAAGGTATATCGTGATAGATTTTATAAAGTTTTAGGATTATCTCAAGAAAGCTACATCAAGAAATTTCTTAAGAGATACAGAATGGAGATTTGTTCATCGTGTGTAACTCTAATTTTCAAAGATGATAGGTTCAGTGTACACCAATGTCCCAAGACGGATCTGGAAAAGGAACCGATGGCTAGCATCCCATATGCTTCCGTCGTTTGAAACTTTATGTATGTTTAAGTATGTACAAGGCCTGATATAGTGCATGTGATAGGTATGTCAGGGAGATATCAAAGTAACCTTGTTTCGGAACATTGGAAAGTTACAAAAATGGTATTAAGATATGTAATACCGAAAAACCGATGTTAGAAAATTGAAATTTTGTATATATATATATATATATATATATATATATAATGTTGTATCCGCTATTCGTAGTGAATCCAAATTTTACAAAATTTAAAATTTAGTGAAATGTGGGTATGAAAACATATATATATATATATATAAACATTTATTTATTTATCAATTTATTTATATAAAAAAGGGAAGGAAGCACAACGTTTTGGATCAAAACGCTGCACTCCCTTCCTCCCTCAAATTTGATTAGGGCAAGAAGCCCTAATCTCTCTCTTCCTCCCGTCTCTCTCTTTTTCTCTCTGTTTTCTCTCTCTTCCATGCGCGAATAGAGCTCTCTCTTTCCTTTTCTCCCTAGCATGCGAACAGTTCTCACTCTCTCCCTCCTTTGCTCACTGGAACAGTGCTCGCTATGAGCACTTCCCTTCTACTGAAGCCCCAAACCGGCGCCCAGTGGATCCTTTGAATACCCTAGACTGTCTGCACTCATCTCCTACGTAGGTAAGGGTGAAAGTTCTAACCAATAGCTCTAGGGTTTTGATTTTCATAGTGATTAAGCTTAAATTTCTGAACTTTGCTTCGATTTGGAAGCATTGCAGGTTCCGGATTGAATCGAACAGCGTAGGAAAGTTAGGTCTGCGAATGTGAAAACCCTAGCTGAGGGAAATTCTAATCCCTTCGATAAATTGAATGAATTTAGGGTTAATTTAGGGTTTGAAATCCTGTATATGTCCTGAAAATGTGTGGGATTTGAATAAGATACATTTATGAAATTCTATATATGATTATTAAGGTTAAGTCTAGAATTTTACATGAACTAGGCTGTCTGATATGAAATAAGCATGTTAGAGGATAATAGGATCTTGTAGGGTTGATTAGAATAGTTTTCCTTACAGCACAAAGAAAAAAAAGAATAGTTTTCCTTAGATTTTAATTTAAAATATGGATGAAAAATATTATGGTTATGTAAATTCGGAAGAAAATTGAAAAAATTGTTAGAAATTAGATAAATTTGAGGAATATTGGGAATTAAAGCCATTGGTGAGGCAAATAATCCTAAATTGATGAAATGAGAATCTAGAAATGTGAATGTGTAAATTAAGGTTATATTAAATTAGGAGGAAATTTGAAAACCCTTTAATGGGACCTTATTTGATGATAAATTGTGATAATTGGTTTAGGTTAACCTTTGGAGACTCAAAATGAGTCATTATGGAGTAATTGTGGAAATAGAAAGTGAATATCCTCTCTAGAGGTGAATGGATGGTTATGTATCGTTTAAATGAGTAAATAATTTTAATATGATTTGCAAATTTGATTTTGAAATGAATTTATAATATTTTGTGATTGTGGTGAGTCTGAAATGGAATTGTGAATTATCCATGACTCTTGAGTTGATTATTGACTTATTTGCACTTTGTGATACTCTTGTAAATTGTGAAATATTGTTCCACCTTATATTTGAGCATGTATTGATTGATAAATTGAGTTTGGTAACATGGTGCCGGGAAAAATGACTGTAGTCTAAGTCTTGCCACAGACCGGGCCGTTTGGGGTGGCGTGGCTAAGGCTGTTTAATTTAGCTTGGTGGTAGGTGGGTTGGAAAGCCTCCTCAGGCTGCCGGATAACGTCGTAACACCCCACAGAGTTTCGGGCCAACGCCAAGGTGGAGGGGATTTTACGAAAATTATGGAAAACCCCTTGGCGAATCCTACCAACGACCATTGGTAGGAGATTGCTTTTAGTACACCCCAAAATTTGTGAAAATGAAAATTTAAGTCGTGAAACTACATAATTGAGTCATGGGAATTTGATAGATTGTTTATATACAAATGATTGTATTTATTGCATTGAATAACATTTGATATATGTATTTGACATGACCACCCTCGCCCCTCATTTATATGTTATATGCCACTGTACTCCACTCACTGGGTATTCCAAATACCCACCCCTCCTTTAAATCCTTTTCAGAGGAAGGATAGACTGTGGCTGGTATTGGCTAATTAAGAGATCTTTTGGTGATCCACGATAGGTATCGGTAGTGGATTATATTCTCTTGAGACTTGATATAGTTTCATCCATGGAAAGAATACTATTGTACTATTCTTTTGAGATTTGGATTTAATTGATACTTGTCATATCTTTTGGGACAAGTGTTAGTAGAATCCAAGCTTGGTTCACGTGGAAAGTGTCTAATTTTTTTTAAAACTTATCTTTGCAAAACTTATTGTTCTCATTTGGGACATTTAGACTTTTATTGAGATAGTTGAAATATTTTGAAATTGTGAATTATGTGGAACTTTGGAATTGCTGGGAATACCACATTGCATGCATTGTATGTACAGGAACCCCTCCCAAAATGTGTGTTGAGATATGCTTGTATGTATTGAGATGAGCCGGATGGACTCCTTGCATGTGTATTGATTCTATGATTTCTTATTTTGATGAATTTTACGTTTTCAAAAATTTATTGTAAAATTGAAATGTCTTACGCTATCCCGTTATATGGGGAGGTCATGCCCGTATGCCAGGATAACGCAGCGGTTATTACGTGCTCGACGGGAGGGTCAAAGCGTGACAAGATATTTATAAGATACCAAAAACTACATGCTTGCATACAGAACAATTGACAATTTGGAAATGGTAGGTTACTCATACTCAGACTTTGCCGACTATGTTGACTCTCGAAAATCAACATCAGGCTACATCTTTATGATAACCAATAGATCTATATCATTGAGGAGTGTTAAACAAATATTGACTACGACCTCCACAATAAAAGTTGAGTTCGTGGCGTGTTTTGAAATTATGTCACAAACATCGTAGTTAAGGAGTTTCATCTCTGTGTTTAGAATTTTGACATTTATATCTAAACCATTATGCATATATTGCAACAATTCATCTACTATATATTTTGTTATGAATAATAAGAGTAATAATCAAAATAAGTAAATCAATATAAAATATTTAACCATTAGAGAATGCGTATTGGAAAATAAAGTTATAATCGAATATATTAACACTGATTGTATATTGACCGATCTCTTGACTAAAGACATGCCTCCAAATAAATTCAGGATCATGTTGTAAATATGGGTTTAAAACCCTATGTGAGTCAAACTTTGATTTGAATTTTTCACAATAAAGTTATGTGCATATTTCATTTTGAGATAAATTCATAAGGATGGAATCTGAATAAATATAAAGTTTATTCATAAAGTAAATATTACCATAAAATTAAAAAATATAATATATTATGATACACTAAAGGTAATATTCGATAATGGGGGACTCATGGTCGTAACTTGTGTGCTCTATTTTTAGAAGATTATAACCTAAAAATGTTTTCAAATTATTTGTTGGGTTAAGTGTGAGAATATTAGAATTTTGAATTCAATGCCAAAAGAATCTAGTTAAATGAGAAAAATATAATTGAAAGTGATTAAATGCGACATAAAATAGAAGTTTTTTGAATTAGGAATGCTTGTGGCCGGAATTTTATGGTCCAAGCAAACCTTGACCATATTCCATATGTTTCCATTTTGGATTGGTTTAAATTCTTTTCTAATATGTCTTGCATTAATTTCAGGATATAATTAAGAGATTTGAGTACTATGTGATCATCCACAACTTTAAAAACCCCTTTTCAGAGGAGAGGATCCTGAAATCTAAAATTCGTATCTCTACATTTTCAATTGAGTGAATTTAAGAATTTAGAAAAATTTCTATATGTCCAAATGATCAATTCGGTGTTTTTACGATTTTTGAAGTTAAAGAACAATATGGTAAAGAACAAGAGTATGGTAAGAGGTAAACTAGATTTCCTTTTTCCATTATATTAGCACCGTTATACATTATAATAAATCACACGAGTTGAACTATAACTCATCGGTATTCAACCACGATGTTAGCCGGTGGCTCAATGACAAATCTTTTGATTATCTCACTAGTGGGAAAAGTTTGCAAGAAAACAAGAAGAAAGCCATTTGCATAGGTTGTACAGGGACGAGATCAGTATGAGAAAAGAAAGTTTTTCTTTTCTTTTTTATTTTAGTTACTTTTGTTTTGCCAGTTTTCCGGTTAAAAAACTTATACCCACAATTCCTTGTGTCTGGATAATCTTGGTCGAGCATGGACTCTACTGCTCAACTATGGGTTTCTATGATGATGGTGGATGAATATTAATGAAGAAAATAGAAGAAAATACCTTTCTATATTTGAGCAAAGTTTAAGTGCATTCGACCCGATACCTTTCTATCTTTTGGAAACTTTTTATTCCAATATCATATATATATAAGCAACTCGGCAAAACCCAACAAAACATCGTCTGAATCTATTTATATGAAAATTGCTTATATCTTGACTTGTCACAACAAAGACTCTGTGCTTCCATTCAAAAGTGGAATATCGTACTTGAGAGTCGCCATGGCAAGGATTCAATAAGCGGCAGCTATGCTACCAATTGGTGTAAATTAATCCAAGGAAAGGTAAATGCAAAAGATGAATAAAATAAATAGAAGACAAAAAATATGCGTAAAAACCCAAATCAGAAAAGCTCTACAATCTCAGAAAGAAAATTACAAGAGAAGATCAAAACTGGCTCACAAAATATGAAGAATATTCTCTCAACCCACTGTTATATTTATAGAAAGAGAAGAATCTAAGACGCGTATCAAAAATAGCATGAGAAAGTGCTGGTTCAGCTGCTTTCCTAAGATGACAGATGTATTAATAGAACTGTTGAAAAACAGCTTTTGAGGTGCAGCTACGCTTGGCCGGCGCACCAAAAGCCTACAAAATATACCAAGTCGTGCAAGTGCTTTGGCCAAAAGTACCTTGCCAAGCACTGAACAAGAGAGCATGCAATTCCACCTAAGAACATGGAAAACAAAAAGGAAAGGACAAAATAGAATTTAGGGCACAAAACTTCAATATGAACTCAACATAAAAGCACGAGACAAACGATGATATGCTTTATTTTGTTCAGTAAAAAAAAAAAAAACACGTTTATTAATTTAGAAAATTCACGAGCATAGAGATCTCAACCGTCAAAACTAGGAACACCCAAAAAAGGAAAAGGGAAAAGCACACACACAATGTAACATAAGTGTTATAGCAAAATTATCAGACAGACTACTGTATTGTCTCTCTACCTTGTCCATTCATAGATTTTCTTAAACAATATCTAACCCCAATCACACAATTTGAAATCAAGGATAAACCTCTATGAGAGACCTTAAACCGAACGTTGGCCTTATCTTATATTGAGTAAAGCCAGCTGCTAAGAAGAGCTTCTCCCATTCCTTTTCATCTCTTTCTTTGCCATTGTGTTCAAGCATCATCAACATATCAAAAAAGAGTTTGGTTTCATTAATTGGTTGCTTACTTGATTCTTGATTCTCTATCACCATCGCTATAATAATAAGCTTCCCTCCTTCATTTGTGCTTTCAATTGCTTCTCTGCATCTCGTCAATATCTTGACACAATCTTCATCTGGCCAGTTGTGTAGAACCCACTATGCCAATGGTAGGATTTTGAAAATTAGAACATCATAAAAATATTTTCGATATTTCATATGCCAACCTTTTGTATTTGACATGCCAATTATTGATATTTATAAGGTAGCTACACAGTTCATGATTGTTACCCTGAGAAGTCCTTTGAGGCAAAAAAAAAAAAAAAGGAAGAAGTCTACACTTATTTAATTTCATATTTAATTTGAAAATTAGGGCATAATAAAAATATTTTTCATATTTATTATGCCAACCTTTTTATATTTGATAAGCCAATTATTGATATTTATAAGATAGCTACACGGTTCATGATTGTTACCATGAGAAGTGCTTTGAGGCAAAAAAAAGAAAATGAAAAAATTATACTTATTTAATTTCAATTATATAAAACAAATATTGTTTGAAATTTAAACTGGTCCATTTCCTTTTATCATTTCCGTGTTGGATATAGTTTTCCCCTTTTCCCTTTATTTTTGGAGAATTGGTCTGTCCAGCCTAATTACATGAAACTCGCTTGAAAAATAATAACCGATTATATTTTATTTTATTGATAATATTAAAAATAAAATTTTGTTTGTAAAAATTAAAATTTCATATGAAAACAGTAAAAATAAATTTATTAATAATTTTTTATTGAAATCCCATCAAACTCACTTCGGTCTATTTTCAAGTTTTCCTACTAACTCAAACAATAATGTGCTATATATAACACACCAAATAATATCATAAACTTATTTTCAAGGGACCTTATATGGTTTGCTTTTTATTATGTGTTGAATACGAAAAACAAAAAAGAAAAAAAAAATCTCACTCCACAAAAATATATGAAATCCATTAACGGTGTGCTATATGTATCATTCATAGTCATTACGACCTCAATGAATATTGTTTTTTTACAAGTATTTAATGGACACAAATAAGACGTTATATTTTGTTTATTTAAATTTCAAGTAGCGGCAGTATTATCAACTCTAAGTTGTGAAAGAATGCCCCGTCACCAAAACACAACTATATACCAAAGAAAACAAAAATGGAAAACATTGAACAACAAGATCAGGTTCAAGGAGGTACCTTTAGCACAATAGCATTCGCAGGGGGTATCAACTCAAACATGTCACCACCAACAAATTCCAAGTTCTTGGTCCCTTGAAAGTCACAAGCCAAATGAGGAAGATCAAACACAATGCAGTTGATGTGAGGGAAGGCAACGGCGATACCCCTCGTGACAACTCCAGTGCCGCCTCCAACATCCACCAACAATTTCACTCCTTCAAACGTGTCCTTACATTTTTCAACCATAATCCTAGTGACCTCCTGGGAGTCAGCCTCCATGGCTTCATAGAAAGTACTTGCAAGACTTGGTACATTGGCCATATAGTCCCATAGTGGCTTCCCATGTCTTGTTTGAAATGCAGTCCGATCATCATTGGAGAACCAAGTGCTTAATGCATGACATGGACTTGTCATGACAGGATCAGTAACTAGAAGTGTAAAGGAAATTCTCTTGTCGAGTCGTTCTGTAGGAGGAGCTTAGAAGCATTTGTGAGCACATAAGATGTTTCTTCTTTGATCTTTTCTTGACCGAAGAAGCCTGAGTTGATCAAAACTCTCATAAGACGAGAAATGAAATGCCCTTTTGTTGGATTGATGTTGAGTGCTTTAACAAGTTCATTTTGGGTCATGGGTTTGCCATGGTTGTGAATTATGTCTGGTATTCCTAATTGAATAGCACATTTAAGTACCATTGAGTTTACGAAGCTAAACGTTTTGCTCCACACTTGAGCTTTCCCTTCAAGGAGTTCTTCATAATCAGCTACAGCCCTATTAGCCAAGTCCATGACTCCCTTATAATACTCTTTTTCCCCAGAACTCCAGAATGTTACTATCTGTAGAAGCATCAATTGTGTGGTTATCAATTAATATGAGAATGGCTTTTTAATAGAGAATCCTTCCGATATGAAATCATTTGGTAAGTCCAATAACAAAAGTACAAAATTAGGTATTAATTAAACATATTTACGATGAGTTTGAACAGAAAATTTTGCTCAAAAGATGTTTATACGCAAGTAGTCTCTGGTTGTGCTGAAGGATGAATCCTGATATAACGATTGAATTGCTCTTTGATAATCTTGATGTTACGGATTCAAAATGTGAAAGTAGTTTTTTTTGTAAAAATATAAAAGAAAGATTGCGTATATATACATGTTTCTCTTATCCCTACACTAAATCGAAGAGCACTTTATGCACCGAGTAAGTTTTTTTTAGTCTCCGGTTGTGCTGCTCCAAAATAATTGGTTGCAAGGAATAATTTAACTTCGTCAAAATTTGCTATAATTAATTAAATCTCCCTCTCTCTCTCTCTCTCTCTCTCTCTCTCTCTCTCTCTCTCTCTCAATCAGCTTTCCAACAATATATCACTGTGCAACGAAGATAAGGAATCATCAGAGTACGCCCTCGGAGCGCCAGCTGCCTATAAACCCCAATTATTAACTTCAAATAATTGCCAACATTGGGCCAAATTAAGTATTTAGCCCCAGGTGGACAGTGAAGGGCAACAACTTTTGTTATCTGCTACATTCACATGATTCACGTTATTATCACTGGGAACAAAAGTTATTGACGTTGCTCTAACTCTAAATACGAGGAAAACTATGTATATATATATATATGTTTATTCTCTCATCTACTCCCGTATTAAATCGAAAAATATTTTCTGCACCAAGTGAGTCATTTTTAGTTTCTGATTGTGCTGCTCCTAAACTGGTTGCGAGAAATAATTTAACTTCGTCATAATTTGCTATAATTAATTAAATCTCCCTCTCTCTCCCTCTCTCTCTCTCTCTCAGCTTTCCAACAATATGTCACTGTGCAACAAAGATAAGGAATCATCAGGGTACGCCCTCTGAGCGACAGCTGCCTATAAACCCCAATTATTAACTTCCAATAACTGCCAACTTTGGGCACAAATTAAGTATTTAGCCCCGGGTGGACAGTGAATGGCGAAAACTTTTGTTATCTGCAACATTCACATGATTCACGTTATCATCACAAGGAACAAAAGTTAATGACGTTACTCTAACACTAAAAAAACATGATTTTTCCTGATGATATTTTTTTATGTTTTAAATCTATATCGCCCCTATTTTGCTTTTTCCAATATATATATAAACAAGAATATCAATGTAACACTGCACCAAAAAAAAAAAAAAAAAAAAAAAAAAAAAAAAAGTCAAAATTAGGGCTTAAAGCCCTAATTCTTTTTTTAATTTTCTCTCTCTCTCTCTCTCTCTCTCTCTCTCTCTCTCTCTCTCTCTCTCTCTCTCCCTCTCTCCCTCTTTCCCTCTTTCTCCCTTTCTCTTCTCCGCCGTGGTCTCTCTCCCGCCACCGCACGCCGCCCACTGCTCCACCTTCCTCCCGCGATCGCGGCAGCTGCAGCGCCTCCCGCGAGCAGCTCCTTCCTCCACGCGAGCGCTGCCTCCTAGCGCGCGAGCCCAGCACGCCACAGCTCGCGATCTCCCGCGAGCCAGCGCGCGAGCCAGCGCGCCACAGCTCGCGATCTCCCGCGAGCCAGCGTCCCGCGAGCCAGCGCGCTACCCCTGCTCGACCCAGCTCGCGACTCATCGCGAGCCAACGCGCGACCCAGCTCGCGACCTAGCGCGAGCTAGCGCACGAGCCAGCGCGCGACCCAGCCCGCGTCCCAGCACGAGCCAGCGCGCGACCCAGCTCGCGACCCAGCGCGAGCTAGCGCGCGAGCCAGCGCGCGACCCAGCTCGCGACCCAGCGCGAGCCAGCGCGCGACCCAGCTCGTGACCAAGAGCGAGCCCTAGCCCGTGAGCGGGCCAGCCCACCAGCGGCCCAAGGCCCAGTCCAGCCGCGGCCCACTGCATCCCGCGAAGCCCGCTGCGGCCAGCAAGCCGGGCTGAGAGCCCGTGAGCCACCAGCGGGCCAGCCCACTAGCAGCCAGCCCACCGGCCCGCGAGCCCGTGACGGCCCGCGAGCCCGCGACCGGCTTTCCCCTGTGAGAGCTCACCTGCATCTTCTGTATTGCAGGTAACGACTGTATTGATTGAAGTTCTATGGTTTGCTGGTAGAAATTTAGTGGTTTCTAATACATCTGAAGTTTGGGAAATATTACAGGTTTTAAACCAACCCGACGGGCGAACGACAACTAGGTCTGAAACCCGAGGAACCTTAGGTGAGAGATGAATAAATTTTATTGATAGAATCCCTTATTAGGGTTTTAATCGTTATAAATTTGACGATTTGATTAGGTTTGTCTTTTGGAGAGTCGTTGAAAAAAATAGGGAGTGACCACCCTCCCTAGATAATGTGAGTGGGACTCTAATCTCTTGCATAAAATAGTAAAACGTATTTTCTGTCGCATTTTCGATAAAACATGCTTTGATATGCATTCGTTGACGTGTGATATTAAATTTGGAAATCTGTTTTGTGATTTTTGGAGTGTCTTGAATTATATTTGCAATGACTATGCATCCATGGTTTGAGATGAATCAATAATTGTGCCATTATTTGAAAATGTATAAATTTCATTTTATACCAATGTATTGATATGCTGTTTTGAAATGAATTTGATGAGACGTATTGGCACGCAAATTTAAAAATGTTTTTGATGAACTATGTGGGTTGGATGCCTACTAGTTGTGCGATGATGTGATGATACTCGTGGGACGTTGTGCCCTGGGACGTTGTGCCCTTGTGATACTATGGGACGTTGTGCCCTTGTGATATTATGATATTCCGTAGCTACGAAGGGCGTTTGTAGAGGCACGGGTTGCCCGGATACGCTTCTGCAGGAGGTATCCGCAAACGTCATTTATTCTAAAGGCTATAGGCGCGGCCGGTTGAACCCACGTAGGGGGAGGACGTGTGTGACACCACCGTCTAGCACCGGGCGGGGTCCTATACACGTTGATGAGTTGGCCCCAGCGAGCTCATGGCCAACGTCGGGGTAGAGAGCGTTTTAAAGTCTATGCATAATAAAAAAAAAAAAAAAAAACCCCGACGCGCCTGTCCTTGGTCACGGTTGACCTTTGCCAGGACTATTTTTGGCTCGCTCTGACATTACTTGATTTTAAATGGATGCATACATGCTTGCTATCGCGTGTTTGATTAAATGATTTCAAATTGATAAATATATCATGTTTTGTCGCGAAATGTAAATTTTTGTTTCAAATGATGTTATTTGACACTCCAATTGTTCACCTATGCTATTTATGCTTGATATTACCCCCCTCACTCACTGAGTATCTTCCCATGATACTCACCCCTCTATTTTCTCTCCTCAGACAGGTTTATTGTGATAGAGCGACGTTACAGGCTCTAGAGCGGAGTTGGTATTTCCGACGGTAAGATTTACTTTTAATTTAGTTTCGACCCTGCGAGGTCTTGATATAGAGGTCCGTAGTTGGTCATGTACTTATTTTGGGATGACTGTATAGTTTAACTCTCATATTTCATTTGCATTGAGGCGATTGTACGTACTTGAACGTTACTTGGGAAATGTGATATATATCGTAGAAATTTAGATCCGCTCGGTATAGCGGCTGTTCATGCTCTAGTTGGGCATGATAGTAGAGGTCTGTGGCTAGGTTTGTTTATAGCCTTGCGTTGTTCTGAATGTTGGCTGTGGTGTTTGTTGATTTTGGAGAGGTCGGGATGGCCATTTGTGTATTGTACAGGATGATTTGGATTATACAGGTATAATTGTACATGGGAAACCTCCGATTTATGGGGAGGTTCTGCTCAATTTTTTGTAAAAATACAGCCGGCATTCAGGGGCAACGGGCGGCTGTTCACGATCCCGGTTTGGGGCGTGACAGTTATATTGGTATCAGAGCCTCTAGGTTTGAGAAAAGATCAAAGTTTTCCCAAGTATACGCAAAGTTCTCAATGCATTAGAGAGTTTCATACAGCCATTTAAAGTCCCGTACTTGGCCATAGGCATATAAGTTCGCATATTTTATGGAGTTGGATACATAATGCATCTAACTCATTACTTTGCATTCGCATGTTTTAAATCATAGTTCATTTATTTTTAGGGGGTTAGTTACGGAGTAACTAACCCTAATTCTTGATTTCTATCCGTTGACAATGTATTTTTTTCGCAGAATTATGCCACCTAGACGTGGTAGGAGAGGTGCTAGATTCGCCTCACTTGAGGGTCTTACAGTGCCTGATACACCTAGGGCACCTGAGGCGCCACGAGTACCAGAGGTTGCTTCCTCTACTCGAGCACGCTCACCAGCGCCACCCCCAGCACCTCCACCGGCTGCTACAGCCGAGATTCCTCCACCACCACTCGATGCCTTGAGACAATGGCAGGAGTGGTGCAGTAGATATGGGGCGCAGATGCCACCACCTTCACTACAGACTCCAGCGACCGCACCTGCGGCCGTACCTGCTCCTTCGGCACCGATTCTTCCTTCGGTGGCCGGCCCTTCCGTGTCTACCCCGACCGACGAGACGTCGGCTACTTTGAGGCGCATCCATGAGCTCACTCAGTTAGTGAAAGAGTCACGGCAGCTCGGATGCACAGATTTTTCGGGATCCAGTGATGCAGTAGCGGCGAAACACTGGATCAACAGGATTCGTAGGATCCTTACGGATTTGGGGTTGTCAGAGGAGCTCAGATTGAGAGTTGCTGAGAGACTCCTCGACGGAGATGCCCTCTCGTGGTGGGAGGCTATCCGTGACAGTGCCACACAGACCCTGCGGTGGGAGGACTTTTTACGAGAGTTCGACCGCAGGTACTTTACCCCGTTCCAGCAGGACCGGATGAGGACGGAGTTCCTGCACTTACGTCAGGGGACGAGGTCAGTTTCAGAGTACGAGGCCGAGCTTAGACGACTAGCGGCCTTTGTCCCCGATATGGCTACACCGGTTCAGTTGAGGTTCAAGTTTGAAGATGGCCTCCAATTGAGCATCAGGAAATATATGACGGTGACTCCCTCTTTTACACTATCAGAGGTGATTGATTCAGCGTATCGGGCGGAGGAGATCGTCCGAGCGGAGGCGAGACAGAGGGAGAGTCACCAGAAGAGGAAGACTGGGTCACAGGGTGGACAGTCTTCGAAGAGGGGTAGAGGTTTTGGATATCCCGGAGGTTTTTCTAGCTTCAGACCAGCAGCACCGGGACAGGGACCTCGACCACAGGGCTTTGGGGCACCAACCCCTAGTGTCTCTACACAGTCTACTACACAGAGACCGCCCTTCTGCCGTAGATGCAACTGTCACCATGCCTTTGGGGCATGTAGAGCACCAGTTACTTGCTTCCAGTGTGGGAAGCAAGGGCACGTTAGGAGTGTTTGTCCCGATTTAGGTCGGGGAGGATCGACTTTACAGAGTCGTACTGGTACGTCTGGTATAGGCCAGCAGGGGGCACCTGCGCACTCAGCTCTTACCGCTCCCCGGACTACAGCCGGGAGTAACACAGTGCCAGGATCGTCGCGACAGCAGCCTAGGGCCCAGGCTCGTGTGTTTGCGATGACACAGGAGGACGCACAGGCAAACCCTGATGTTATTATGGGTAATCCTCCTGCAGACCCCTCAGTGTAGTACTTTTGTGTACTTTCTGTATGAGCTTATTGTATATCATGATGTCGATGTACAGTTTTGACTAGTTAAAGCTTTAGAAGCTCAACTAGTTTGATATATATATATATATTCGTTTACTTTTTCTTCGCATTTTAAATGCCGTTGATCTTCTTTCTTACTTTTAGGTACCATGCGAATATTCGGTATCGATGCCCGTATTCTCATAGATACTGGGTCAAATTTTTCCTATGTAAGCGATACGTTCGCTTGTCATTCTGATAGACCTCTCTCGCCACTTGATGCGGAGATTTTGGTAGTCACTCCTCTAGACAAGCATATTGCTCGAGATACAGTCTATAGGAGCTGTGAGGTCGGAATTGGGGAGACAGTATTAGAGGCAGATCTGATTCCGCTCCCTATCACGGATTTCGATGCCATCCTAGGGATGGATTGGCTGAGTTTACACCGGGCTTCCGTGGATTGTTTCACGAAGGAGGTTGAGTTTAGGAGGTCCGAGCAGCCACCGTTAGTCTTCCGGGGTGAGAGACGAGTCTTGCCCCGCAGTATTATCTCTGTTATGAAGGCCAGACGTTTGGTACGCCATGGTTGTGCGGCTTATCTGGCTTATGTTGTTGACACCACCGTTGAGGGACCGAGGCTTGAAGATGTCCCTGTGGTACAGGAATTTTTAGATGTGTTCCCCGAGGAGCTTCCCGGATTACCACCAGTTCGGGAGTTCGATTTCGAGATTGATTTAGTACCGGGGACCAATCCTATTTCTATTCCGCCATACAGAATGGCGCCTGCTGAACTGAGAGAGCTTAAAACTCAGTTACAGGAACTTCTGGACAAGGGGTTTATTCGTCCGAGCACCTCACCTTGGGGCGCTCCGGTACTGTTTGTAAAGAAGAAGGATGGTACATTTCGGCTTTGTGTGGATTACAGGCAATTGAACAAAGCCACCATCAAGAACCGATATCCCCTGCCTCGTATCGATGACTTGTTTGATCAGCTGCAGGGAGCTAAGGTTTTCTCTAAGATTGATCTCCGTTCGGGTTATCATCAGTTGAGGATTCAGGCCGAAGATGTGCCCAAGACAGCTTTTCGCACCCGATACGGCCATTACGAGTTTCTAGTCATGCCGTTTGGGCTGACTAATGCCCCAGCTGCTTTTATGGATCTGATGAACCGAGTTTTTCACGACTATTTGGATCGGTTCGTCATCGTATTCATCGATGACATCTTGATATATTCACGGAGCGATGAAGATCATGTTCAGCACCTTCGGGTGGTATTACAGATACTCCGTGAGAAGCAGCTATATGCCAAATTCTCAAAATGTGAGTTTTGGCTAAGACAAATTGGATTCTTGGGGCACATTGTCTCCGCGGAAGGTATTTATGTTGATCCGCGGAAGGTTGAGGCTATAGTGAAGTGGGAGCAGCCACAAACAGTTACCAAGATTCGTAGTTTTCTCGGTTTGGCCGGGTATTATCGCAGATTTGTAGAGGGATTCTCCCGGATAGCTGCTCCGTTGTCGAGATTGACCCAAAAGGGGGTCAAGTTTGCTTGGGATGACCGTTGTGAGGCAAGCTTCCAGGAGCTCAAACAACGGTTAACATCCGCCCCTATTTTAGCCCTTCCCACTAGTAGTCGGGAGTATACAGTGTACAGTGATGCTAGCCAACAGGGATTGGGTTGTGTTCTGATGCAGGATGGTCGGGTTATTGCGTATGCCTCGCGACAGCTGAAGAAACACGAGGGTAACTACCCAACACATGATTTAGAGTTGGCAGCCATAGTCTTCGCGTTGAAGATATGGCGGCATTATCTTTATGGGGTAACCTGCAGGGTATTTACCGACCACAGGAGTTTGAAATATCTGTTTACCCAAAAAGAGCTGAATTTGAGACAGAGGAGATGGTTGGAGTTATTGAAAGACTATGATCTCATTATTGACTACCATCCGGGCAAGGCAAATGTTGTAGCAGATGCCTTGAGTCGGAAGTCAGCATCATCCTCACAGTCGACAGAGAAAGCCTACCTTTCTTGTTTAGTGGGACTCCGAGCCTTAGGAGTCAGTTTGACTAACGATGATCAGGGAGGCTTATTAGCCAGATTTGAGGTCAGGCCGACTTTGTTCGACCGTATCAGGGAGCTCCAGAGTACGGATGAGGAGATCCAGGGTATTGCAGATAGAGTCCGCAGAGCTGAGGGCGGAGACTTTAGAGTCCGTGATGATGGACTCATGGTATTCAGAGACAGAGTGTGTATTCCGGCCGATAGTGATCTTCGGCGTGCTATCCTTGAGGAAGCACATTCTTCTGCATATGCTATGCATCCCGGGGGTACGAAGATGTATCGGACCATCAGAGGTAGCTACTGGTGGTCAGGCATGAAGAGGGATATAGCAGAGTTTGTGGCACGATGCTTGGTGTGCCAGCAGGTGAAGGCCGAACATCAGCGTCCAGCGGGCACACTGCAGCCTCTTCCTATTCCTGAGTGGAAATGGGAGCATATTACTATGGATTTCGTGATGGGATTGCCGCGGACTTCTACACGGCATGATGCGATTTGGGTGATTGTCGATCGACTCACCAAATCTGCGCATTTCATCCCTATCCGCAGTGACTATTCTTTAGAGGCGTTGGCACGTCTCTACATTGATACCATAGTTCGACTTCACGGGGTACCTGTGTCGATTGTTTCAGATAGGGACCCCAGGTTCACATCTAGGTTTTGGCCCAAATTGCAGGAGGCATTGGGTACTAGATTGAATTTCAGTACGGCATATCACCCTCAGACGGACGGCCAGTCTGAGAGGACCATTCAGACCCTTGAGGACATGCTGAGAGCATGTGTGATGGATTTCCGGGGTAGTTGGGATCGGCACCTTCCACTAGTCGAGTTCGCATATAATAACAGTTATCAAGCCAGTATAGGGATGCCCCCGTATGAGGCACTATATGGCAGGAAGTGCCGCACCCCGATATGCTGGGATGAGGTCGGAGAGCGACGTCTCAACAGCGTTGAGTTGATTGAACAAACAAAGGATAAAGTTAAGGTTATCCGTGAGCGGATGAAAGCCGCCCAGGACAGACAGAAGACGTATGCTGATCGTAGGCGGCGACCTCTTGAGTTTGCTACGGGAGATATGGTTTTCTTGAGAATATCTCCCTGGAAGGGAGTTATACGGTTCAGGCAGCGGGGCAAGTTGAGCCCTAGATATATTGGGCCCTTCCGTATCCTTGAGAGGGTCGGGAGTGTGGCATATAGATTGGAGCTGCCAGATGAACTATCCCGCATTCACGACGTATTCCATGTCTCAGTACTCAGGAAATACTTGACCGATCCTTCTCATGTACTTGAGCCTCCACCTCTTGAGTTGCGAGAGGATCTTCGTTTTCCAGTTCAGCCCGTGGCTATTCTAGATCGACAAGTCAGGAAGCTACGGAGTAAGGAAATTTCATTAGTCAAAGTTTTGTGGAGAAGTGATCAGGTCAAGGAGGAGACTTGGGAGCAAGAGGAAGCTATGAGGAGTCAATACCCCCATTTATTTACAGTGTAAATTCTCTTTTAGTTTCGAGGACGAAACTTGATTTTAGGGGGTTAGAAATGTAACACTGCACAAAAAAAAAAAAAAAAAAAAAAAAAAAAAAGTCAAAATTAGGGCTTAAAGCCCTAATTCTTTTTTTAATTTTCTCTCTCTCTCTCTCTCTCTCTCTCTCTCTCTCTCTCTCTCTCTCTCTCTCCTCTCTCCCTCTTTCCCTCTTTCTCCCTTTCTCTTCTCCGCCGTGGTCTCTCTCCCGCCACCGCACGCCGCCCACTGCTCCACCTTCCTCCCGCGATCGCGGCAGCTGCAGCGCCTCCCGCGAGCAGCTCCTTCCTCCACGCGAGCGCTGCCTCCTAGCGCGCGAGCCCAGCACGCCACAGCTCGCGATCTCCCGCGAGCCAGCGCGCGAGCCAGCGCGCCACAGCTCGCGATCTCCCGCGAGCCAGCGTCCCGCGAGCCAGCGCGCTACCCCTGCTCGACCCAGCTCGCGACTCATCGCGAGCCAACGCGCGACCCAGCTCGCGACCTAGCGCGAGCTAGCGCACGAGCCAGCGCGCGACCCAGCCCGCGTCCCAGCACGAGCCAGCGCGCGACCCAGCTCGCGACCCAGCGCGAGCTAGCGCACGAGCCAGCGCGCGACCCAGCTCGCGACCCAGCTCGTGACCTAGAGCGAGCCCTAGCCCGTGAGCGGGCCAGCCCACCAGCGGCCCAAGGCCCAGTCCAGCCGCGGCCCACTGCATCCCGCGAAGCCCGCTGCGGCCAGCAAGCCGGGCTGAGAGCCCGTGAGCCACCAGCGGGCCAGCCCGCTAGCAGCCAGCCCACCGGCCCGCGAGCCCGCGACCGGCTTTCCCCTGTGAGAGCTCACCTGCATCTTCTGTATTGCAGGTAACGACTGTATTGATTGAAGTTCTATGGTTTGCTGGTAGAAATTTAGTGGTTTCTAATACATCTGAAGTTTGGGAAATATTACAGGTTTTAAACCAACCCGACGGGCGAACGACAACTAGGTCTGAAACCCGAGGAACCTTAGGTGAGAGATGAATAAATTTTATTGATAGAATCCCTTATTATGGTTTTAATCGTTATAAATTTGACGATTTGATTAGGTTTGTCTTTTGGAGAGTCGTTGAAAAAAATAGGGAGTGACCACCCTCCCTAGATAATGTGAGTGGGACTCTAATCTCTTGCATAAAATAGTAAAACGTATTTTCTGTCGCATTTTCGATAAAACATGCTTTGATATGCATTCGTTGACGTGTGATATTAAATTTGGAAATCTGTTTTGTGATTTTTGGAGTGTCTTGAATTATATTTGCAATGACTATGCATCCATGGTTTGAGATGAATCAATAATTGTGCCATTATTTGAAAATGTATAAATTTCATTTTATACCAATGTATTGATATGCTGTTTTGAAATGAATTTGATGAGACGTATTGGCACGCAAATTTAAAAATGTTTTTGATGAACTATGTGGGTTGGATGCCTACTAGTTGTGCGATGATGTGATGATACTCGTGGGACGTTGTGCCCTAGGACGTTGTGCCCTTGTGATACTTTGGGACGTTGTGCCCTTGTGATATTATGATATTCCGTAGCTACGAAGGGCGTTTGTAGAGGCACGGGTTGCCCGGATACGCTTCTGCAGGAGGTATCCGCAAACGTCATTTATTCTAAAGGCTATAGGCGCGGCCGGTTGAACCCACGTAGGGGGAGGACGTGTGTGACGCCACCGTCTAGCACCGGGCGGGGTCCTATACACGTTGATGAGTTGGCCCCAGCGAGCTCATGGCCAACGTCGGGGTAGAGAGCGTTTTAAAGTCTATGCATAATAAAAAAAAAAAAAAAACCCCGACGCGCCTGTCCTTGGTCACGGTTGACCTTTGCCAGGACTATTTTTGGCTCGCTCTGACATTACTTGATTTTAAATGGATGCATACATGCTTGCTATCGCGTGTTTGATTAAATGATTTCAAATTGATAAATATATCATGTTTTGTCGCGAAATGTAAATTTTTGTTTCAAATGATGTTATTTGACACTCCAATTGTTCACCTATGCTATTTATGCTTGATATTACCCCCCTCACTCACTGAGTATCTTCCCATGATACTCACCCCTCTATTTTCTCTCCTCAGACAGGTTTATTGTGATAGAGCGACGTTACAGGCTCTAGAGCGGAGTTGGTATTTCCGACGGTAAGATTTACTTTTAATTTAGTTTCGACCCTGCGAGGTCTTGATATAGAGGTCCGTAGTTGGTCATGTACTTATTTTGGGATGACTGTATAGTTTAACTCTCATATTTCATTTGCATTGAGGCGATTGTACGTACTTGAACGTTACTTGGGAAATGTGATATATATCGTAGAAATTTAGATCCGCTCGGTATAGCGGCTGTTCATGCTCTAGTTGGGCATGATAGTAGAGGTCTGTGGCTAGGTTTGTTTATAGCCTTGCGTTGTTCTGAATGTTGGCTGTGGTGTTTGTTGATTTTGGAGAGGCCGGGATGGCCATTTGTGTATTGTACAGGATGATTTGGATTATACAGGTATAATTGTACATGGGAAACCTCCGATTTATGGGGAGGTTCTGCCCAATTTTTTGTAAAAATACAGCCGGCATTCAGGGGCAACGGGCGGCTGTTCACGATCCCGGTTTGGGGCGTGACAATCAACAAAATAACTTTTTCATGAAGTTTTTGAGCCTAATTTTGAAAAAAAAATAATTTCCGAACAAAAATAAGTGGTGGCGTGAATAACCATTCTAATTAAACAATTTAGACATGAATAACTATCATGGCCCAAATCTCGGATCGAACACGCGATAGTTGTCGCGTTACCCCGAAATACGGGTAAACCTCACCTGTATACCAAAGTACCACATAACATTCATCAATATCCATCTATTTTCTAAAATAATTAAACAAATCTAAATAAACCAATATGCATTAATCACACAACCAACAGACTAGCTCGATCCGTCTCCGTTCAAAACATGCACGCACAAAGCCATCCCAACTATTCATATTGAATTACATTCACAATGCCAGGCCGACCATTCCAATAAGTTCTATAGAATATAAAACAATTCTCTATTTAAGAGATCAAAACCAATACAATCAAAGACATTTCCTAAATAAACTTTCAGCTAATTAAATAGGTTTTCAATATATGTATTCAAAACTAAACAAAATTTATAGTCTAAAATCAACAAGATAGTATTTAAGATTGTTCTCCAAAATAGTTATAACCAATGTCTCCACAAGAGTCCACTAATACCTCAAAATATAATCAAAAGAAATCGATACCTAAAGAGATTCTCAAAATATCTTCACTTTGACTCAAAACAGGAGCTAATCTCCAAGCTAAAGTCTTCTGAAAAAGAAATAAAATGAAAGGATTGAGTATAAATAATACTCAGTACATAGAATAATATGTTATGTAATGAATGAGAGGTGGGTGTGGATATATCAAATAATATTTCAAAGAAAATCATTTTCATCATATTCAATTTCATAAATATTGCGTATAAATATCAAGGTTGTCCAGCTAAATCCAAGCTTTATACATCCAAGTCATATCATAGTTTTCAAATAAAAAACAAGGATTATCAAAAATACTTTATCTGACAATGATTTACCGCAACCAAGGGCAAAACTGTCAAGAGTTTTCATATATTTCACATTTATCAAATGCCTCTAATCTTAGCGTTTGTTTGGGACCTCCATGGTGGAGCAACCAAATTAGCCCGATAGGACAAAAGAGGCATCTTCTATCCTTGACTATCTCCCTGTCTAATAACTCATTCAACACATTGCCCTGTCAGTCTATACTGGGATACAGAATGACTATAGTCACTAATAGGGGTTCAGACTCATATCCCAAACCAATAAATACACCATTCCATATTTAACCAATGAAATAAATGTATCAAATTTAATTCGACTATTTTTCAAGTGAAGTCACTTAATATATCTCATAAAATATAACATATTATTCATTTACAATAAATTGGATGTATAATTATATCAAATTTACGTTTAGAGACATTTAACATAGAACATTTCAAAACTCATTTTAAAGTTATTTGAAAAATCAAGTAAAGTATTTTATTCGTTTAAAGCATAATATAAAATCCATTCACCTTTTGGGGTGTAACACTCCCAATCCACAATCTAAAACTAAATTAATCTTTTCTAAATTTTCAATTATCTCAATCAAAGACAATAAATACCATTTTACCATTAATCATAAATTAAATTTTGAATTAGTTAATTTTTTCTAAATTTTCCTAATCCTAGATTTCCAACATCATCAAAACTATATTTAAATCATTCTAATAGAAATCATAGATCTAGAGAAACAATCTTCCATTGAATATTTTCTTCAATTTCATCATTATACAAACTCTAAACCTAAACCTCAAAACTTATTCCTTCCAATCTCAACATAATAATTCAAAGATATGATAAAATAACTCGAATCTAGTTAAGAGAAGAAGATTATCTTAAATAGAGATACTAATTTCATTCTCAAGTCGAATTACACCAAAACCATAAACTTTCCTTCTCTACAAAATCCCAAATTTTAACATAAATTGCAATTTCATACAAAAACAATACAAATATAAGTTAAAAGAGAAAATTTGCCTCCATAGGGACCACCAATTTCACCCCTTGTTGAGTCACTCCAAACTTTAGGTTTTTCTCTCTTTGGGAAAACTTGAATCTCTCTCTAAATTCAACCTTTTAAGGGTTGGTTAGAGGGTTTGGAGTTCAAATCTATGGGTGATTGAGGAAACTTGACCAAATTTGGAGGGAAAGAAGACAAGGAGGAAGAGAAAGGGCAAGAGAGAAAGTATCAGGAGGGAGGGAGAGAGTAAGACTGAGATGGTGGGCCTTGGGTAAAAATGAGAGAATGTAAGGGAGGGGTGAACCGGTTTTTAACTTTTCTCTTTTCCTTTCTTTCTTTTTTTTCTCTTTTTTTTTTGTCTCTTCGGTATTACAATTTCTAACCTCCTAAAAAAATAAATTTTGTTATCAAAATTTAAAGATTAAAATCATACCTCAAGAAGATGAGGGTAATGCTTTTTCAATAGTATTTTTGGACTCTCAAGTCTCTTCTTTGACCTGATCGTATTTCCATTGGACCTTGACAATGGGGACTTGTCTATTCCACTATATCTAGTGATCAAGAATAGATACAGGTTGGACCTTGAAACTCAAGTCTTCCTTTAGTTCAACCGACGGAATTTATAAAACATGCGAAGGATTTGGCGGATATTTCTTTGGCATGGAGATATGAAATAAATCATGGATTTTCTCCTCTGGGGACAATTTTAGTCGAAATGCCACTTTTCCTATCCTCTCAAGAATCTTGAAATGGCCAATGTAGTGGGGATTCAATTTCTCTTATTTTCGGAACCAGATCACACCCTTCCAAGGTGATATCTTCAAAAATACCATGTCTCCTACTTCGAATTCCAAATGCCGTCTTTTCTTATTGGCATAACTCTTTTGTCGATCTTTGGCAACTTCATTCTTTCTCATATTATCTTTAATTTTTTTTACAGTTCCCTGCTATGATGGACATCCAAATGAATGCTTGGGTTTTGCCTGCTATTATTTGAGCCAAGGGTTCGGCTTCCACCTGCTTAGTGAAGTAGTCTATGATGACGATGAGGAATTTCTTTGTCTGATTGCTTGTAGAAACGGTTCTAGCATGTCTATGCCCCATTGCATGAATGGCCAAGGCCATGGGCTTGCAAGATGACAGAGCTCAGAGGAGAGTTGGTAAAGAACTTAGGAGCGTTGACATTTATCGCACCATTTGATGTAAGTTTCTGTATTAGCCCTCATAGTGGGCCAGTAGTTCCTTTGTCGTAAGTCCTTGTTTGCTAGATTTCAGGCTCCCAAGTGGTTGTCGCATATCCCTTCATAGATTTCTCTAAGTACGTACTCTCCTTTCTCGAGTGTCAAGCATTTGATATAAGGGTGAGTAAACGATTTCTTGTAGAGCTCTCCGTCGATGATCGCATAGTGTGTGGATTTGTGCTTGACCTTTATCACTTCTTACTGGGAGTCTAGTAGTTTGCCGCTTTGGAGGTAAGTCTAGATTGGGTCCTTCCAACTCGATGCTCCATTTGATGTGATGGCCTGAGGTGTCTCTCTTCTATAAGATTGGCTTTAAGAGTTGATCAGTCAGTACCATGATCATATGTGACTAAAAGTAGGGATGGAGGCAACGGGCAGCTATAACAAAAGCGAACGCCGCCTATTCAATGGGCCTATAATTGATTTCCAACTCTTGGACCAATCGACTGGGTACAGAGTAGAGAACTTGGTCAGATACAGATAAATAAAGGTAGAGTTTCTCACCAGAAATACAACAAGAGAAGAGAGGCTATGACGAGAGATATTCTTTGATCTTGTCGAAAGCCAACTGAAATTAGAATGTCCATACAAATTTTTATGATTTATTTAGGGAGTCGAAGAAAGGTTTGTATCTTTCTCCTACTTTCAACATAAACCGGTTTAAGGTCGCAATTTGTCCGATGAGACATTGCATCTCTTTCAATATTCTAGGTAGAGTCATATCAAAAATAGCCTAAATCTTCTCTGGGTTAGCCTCCATCCCCTAACCGGTGATCAAGAAGGCTAATAACTTGCCGAAGGTAATCCTGAAAGTGCATTTGGCTGGATTCAATTTCATATTAAACCGCTCCAATGTCTAGAATGTTTCTTCCAAGTCTTCTATGTAGTCCTCCCGGCTGGTGTTTTTGATGAGCATATCATCCACATAGGCCTCGATGTTCCAAGTTGCATGTTGAAGACTTTGTTGACTAACCACTGGAAGGTTGCTCTTGCATTCTTAAAGCTGAATAGCATGACTTTGTAGCAACAGGTGCAAAGCTAGTTTTTTCCTTGTATTTGTGGGCCATGCAAACCTAGTTATAGCCCGACTATGCGTCCATAAAACTTAGGAGTTGGTGTCTCTATGAATCATCTATAAACTTATCAATATTTGAAAGGGGGTAAATATCCTTTGGGTATACTTTATTGTAGTTGGTGAGGTCGATTTGTCATTCGCTTTCTTTATCATGACCACGTTTGCTAACCATTCGGGATACTTTAATTCTATTATGAAATTCATTGCTAGTAATTTCTGAACTTCTTCTTGTATGTGAACACTGTCTTCTTTTGTTTAACAGGTTTGCAGTTAGGATCCACTATTAGGTTGTGCACAATCACAAAAGGGTGTATTCTTGGCATGTCTTCAAGCAACCACACGAAGATGTCGAAATGCCATTGCAAGCACTGGATTATGGTATCATGAAAGGGAGTTGGTAAGTGGGCTCCAATTCGGACCGTTTGGCCCGAAACATTTGTGATCTGGATTCCCATTACCTCTTCAGCAGGCTTAGGTTTGGTGGATTGCTCGATACTGTCTCTGAACTCTATGGTATCTATGTTGAAATTCTTCTTCTCCTCCTTTAATACGAAGATACTCTATGGATTTGGATCGCAGCAACACTCAGAGGTATTTTGAACTCGGCCTTCATATGTCTAGTGCTTGGTAGGGCTTCTAGATCATTTAGGCCATGATGACCCAAGATAGCACTGTACAGAGATGATAGCTTGACAACACTAAAAGTGGTCGTAATGGAAGCGTGATTGGGCAGTGTCCCCAAAGTTATAGGGAGCAAGATAGTGTCTTGGAGGTATAGTTGCTCGTTTGAAAATCCTTTCAGGGGCCCGATATGGGATTAAAGATGTATTCTATGGAAACCCATTTGGGAGAAGGCATCCTAGTAAAGAAGATTGCAACCCGATCCTTAGTCGAACAAAACTTTCTTTAGGAAGCCAATTGTTGTCATCTTCGAAGCCAATTGTTGGCCTCCTTTTTTGCATTACTATTGATAGGAAAAACAGAACATGAATTACCTTTAAGCTAATTTATAACAACTCGCTATCCAGACGTCGAACCCCCTAGCAAAAGGAGACAAATATGCAAATGCAGAAACAATTAACTCAATTAAAATGCAATGTCTAAGCTTGCGACAATCGCACTCTGCATGTGTGATAACACGGAAAGATATTTATATTAAAATAAATAAATTACTTATTCTTTCTAAATAAAATAACGGCAAAATCTCCCCTTTTTAATGACTATTTAGCCACTGGGGTTAATATAAAATCTGATAAAACAAACAGAACACCTCTAATATCAAACAAATATGTTTTAATGGCTCTCTCGGCTATCCAATAACACACCATAGTATATAATCACAATATAAACAAAATTATACATATAAAGCTCTGTTTAGCTTTTAACTATTCATTTACATATAACAGGTATGTTATACAAAATCAAAAGAAATACAAGAATAACATACCTTAACAATATAAGTAGGTTGGAAAATATTAGGAATCGAAATCTCTTGACTCAAAAGTCTCTACCTTGTAATTCTTTCTCGTCTCCCTAATCACCTGAAAACACAGATATCGGGGTCATTATATGCTGAGCAAATACACGGGGGGACTAATAGCATGCATAATAAGTAATCAGACATAGGAATCTCAATATCAGCATGCAAATAACGTGTCATCGAAGAGTATACAAGAGATACATGTTATCTCAAACAATTTCAAAAAAATAACTACAATTATCACTCTAGATTTATTATCTTTCTCTATTTTTATTATTCTAATTTGAAATTGATATTTAAAGAATGGAATAAAATGTCGAACCAAGTTAGTGTATGAGAATCTAGAAGAGCAAACTCAAATTTGGTATTCCTAAATGAAATCTAGATCTTTTAATGTTAGACATCTTAAACACTTTATGTGCTTCTAATTCTATCTTTGTAGAGAGAAGAGATACATCTATAGTTTCTCAAGTTTCGCCCACAGGTTTTGCAAAGCTTTCAGAATTTCATATATGAACTGTACTCCTTAAGTTTCGCCCACAGACTTTGCAAAGTTTTTGGAGAAATTATCATAATATTACTTTCTCTTTATATTACTTTATATTCACATGAGATAATAATCACAAAAATCTCAATTTATCACAAGAATTACACAGAATTCATAACCAAATATCACGAATAGGCAATCTCTATAGTCAACTAACTCATAGCACTCCAATAAGTTATTTTAATGCGTTTCCAGCACAAACAAATTTTGATAAATCTGTCATATTTTGGGCTACAATGTTTGAATCAAGATGAATCTAGTTATCATACAAAATTAAGATTTAGGACTATAATTTTTTTATTCACAGCAAGTTTCAATTTTAATTGTACAGAAAAAATCATATCAAACAATATTACAACCCAAAATTCACAATACAATTTGCGCAGTTATAGAAAAATTAACATAACTTCTTCTACACATATTGAATGGAGATGATTCTGGTGTCCATTTAAAGATAAGACATGGGACTATAATATTTATGTTCAAAAGTTAGCCTAATTCAACTAGAAGGCAGCTAACAATCGAAGAAAGTTTCAGCAAAGAAATAGGTAGAAGCAGGGTAGCTTTTCTACAGATAATGTGCTAATTTAAAAATTCACCAAAAATTCATTTCTTAATGAAACTCTTCAAATTATATGTCATTTTAAAACTATGAAAGTTTAGTTTTTCAAAAGAAAATACCACTCGATTTCCAATTATGTAAAAAAAGATATTTAATAAAGAAAAAAGTATGGTCATGCTATGAAACAGAATTGTTTTTTTTTTTTTTTTGCAAAGATCATGTTATTTCAAAAATTCACCAAAAATTCAATTCTCCATGAAACTCTTTGAATCATATGTCATTTTGAAGTTATGGAAATCTAGTTTCGTCAGAAAAAAACCTTACTTGATTTTCAGTTATGTAGAAAAAGATATTGAATAAAAAATAAAATATAATCATATTGTCCAAAATGTAACAATCTGAAAACATATTAAACATGACAATTAGGCATTAAAGAAACAACACAAGTATGGTACTTGTCTTGAACTTGTAATATTTTTTTTGAGTTTCCTTCCTTTCCTTTCCAATCTTTCTTTGAATTTTTAACTTGTTTTATAGGTGTTCTATACTTCTGTTTGCTTCCCAAAGATTAGGGTTAACATATATATGGATGGAAGTGGCTTAGGTCAAGCTTAAAGGGTGATTTTCATGGAGGTTTGGGTGGGTTTTTGTGAGAAAACAATAGAATATGGGAATTGGGTTTTGTTTTTTGAAGGGAAGACTCTCTCTCTCTCTCCCACTCTCTTACTCTTTCTCTCATCTAAGTAGAATGTGGGTCCCCCAAACATGGTGATGTGTTAATGTATGAGTGCCAAGAGTTGAATGATCATGTGTCATGGTGTCCCTTGTAATAATGTGACACATATTCTTTGTAGGTCCCACACCAAATCCTTTGTGGGTCCTACACCAAAACCCTAAGCTAGTTCTCTTGTAACCTTATTCCGATCGTTTCCATTCACTAATATGTTCCGTAGCCTATGCTATTTTAATATACTCGATTTTTACTTAAAACCATGAACATAAAAATTGAAACATGCATTACAAATAAAAGAACATCAATGAATTTTATCATAGTGCGATGTTAAAATTTTAAGTGTGTTCAATAAAATACAAATACATGTTTTAATATTTTCTCAAAGTAGGACCTAACATCCTTCCCTCTTAAAAGATTTATCCTTCAAATCACCACTCATACTCAAAAAGATATGGGTACCGTTTCCTTATTTTTGATTCGAACTCCCAGGATACCTCCTCGGAGGTATGGTATCTCCACAAATCTTTTATCAATCTGATAGTCTTATACTTTAAGTTTTGCTTTCGAGAGTCTAAAATCTAGACTAACTGCTCGACATAAGTTAAATCTTCAGCAATTTGAAGTGGCTCATAGCTGATCATATGTGAAGAATCATGAACATACTTTCTCAACATGGAAACATGAAAGGTAGGATAAACTCCCTCAAATGCTAGAGGTAGAGCCAACTGATAAGTAGATAATCCGAGTTTCGCTAAAATCTCAAAAGGACCAATAAATCTAGAGCTGAGCTTTCTCTCACTACTAGAAAAAACGCCAACACCGATGGAATTTTAGCGTCGGAAAAAATTCGTCGGTAATCCTGACGGATTACGGACCGAATAACGTCAGAACATTGAAAAAGGTTATAGATTAGAATTAACGATGGAATAGCGACGGTCGTGGGATGCCATTACCGACGGATAGATATCCGTCGGTAATTCTGAAGGAAAAAATTACTCTTATGTCTTTTTTTTTCCCTGCGAAAACTATTTACCGAATGATTAGCGTGGATTTACTGACGGAAATCGCAGATGGAATTATATCCGTCGTAAATTCGTCGGAATTGGAATTTAGGTCAAAATAAAGCTACAAGTCTTCCCCATTCATTCGCGTCTCTGTCTCCCTCCCTCAATTGGTGGTGTTGGCGGAGGACGAGTCTCATTGTCTCTGGTGAAGAGATTCGTCGTCGTCAACTTCACAGTCGAACCTTATCATTGTTGATAAGGACATATCTCTCTCTCTCCCTCAACTGGTTATTAACTTGAAATCATTGCCAAGAAGATCTAGGTTCTCAAAAAACCCGACTCCGTTCAACTCATCTCCAAATCTCTCTCTCTGTCTCTCTCCCTCTGTCTTTCTACATTTTCACTCTCCTCTTGATTCAAATCAAGGACAGCAGATTCTGTTATTTAGGGTTTCAAAAATTTCTCTCTCATCGCCTCTACATCTTATTCTCAATACAATCGTCTGCTTTCTCTGGTACTCAATGATGCGGCCGAGTGCTTGATTCTCGATTTGTCTCTCTCTCAGTTGGTACAGATTTTATTGGATTAATTTTTTGCATCTTTTGAATTTATGTTTGTGATCTTGGAAAATGTTTTTTTTCTTTTTGTGTAATGGAATTTTAGTTTCGGAGGTTTTTAGGGTTGTTGATGAGGATAAACATAATCTCTCTAACTCATCCATGCTTGATAATTATTGATCGATCGGTGTTGTGTATCGTTTGATTGTTTCTCTCTGTATAAATTTTTCTACAATTACATTAATTATTACTTGTGAATCTGCACTTGGAATTTTTCCCCTTGATGTTTGTTTCTTTCAATGTGATAAATCATGGTGCGGATTGCTTTCAAGATTCCCTTTTACATAACTATATATCTCACGGAAATAATAACAAAGTGATTTAGGGTTATTACTTGTGTAGCGCTTTATTTTCCTTTAGGTTATTTGATCTAGTTTTTGTCATTGTTCAGGAGACGCGGGTTATTTCTTTTGTTTTGTCAATCTAGCAAGGGTTCCACGTCACTTATCATTGTTGTTTGTCATGATTCTCTAGTATAGCTGAACAGTTAAAGTAGGTTAAAATTCTTATGTTAATCCTTGTGAACCAGTTGAACAGAGATTTTGATTCCTAGAATTAGTGAGCACTTCTCCAAACTCAAATTCCTAGAAAATGACATAGACAATGTAAGTTCCTATCAAAAGCCATTTGTAGAGTTTCGACCAGAAATTGTGTTCCCAGAGAATATGAACTTTCGACCAGAAATTGTGTTCCCAGAGAATATGAACCTTTCTTATTTCATCTAATTTGTCATTTACATTTTGTTATGTTATTCTTTGTTTTAAACATTCATTTTCTTTGCTTTTCTTTTCATTTCATTTCTTTTTTTTTCCTTTTCTTTTAACCATTTTTTCATTTTCATGTAAAGATGGTTATTATGGATCTCAAAAGTTGATACTAGTTCCTTATTATTGTTTTCCATAGTCGAACCTTATAAGAATCTTTATAAGATTCTGAAATCATGAGATTAATTAAAAATTTGCTTATTTTTTTAATTTTTTTATATTTTCTTTTAAATTGAAGTCTTCAACCTTGCTAAAAGCCATGGCATCTATAATTTGGGAATTGACCAATAATATAAATTACAATGATGTCACAATACCTTCCTTTGGCAAATAGGAAAGAAAAATGTCATATATATATACATGGGGAAATAGGAAAGAAAAAGGTCGAAATACCTTTATTTGGTTTAATCCGGTAATAATATTTCTTGAGAGTTTAAATGAACCTTTTGGTTCAATCATATTTACCATGAGAAAGAAATTAAAAAAACAAATTGAAAAAAACTCCAAAACTTGATGACATTCAAGTCCCCTTGGGCTTTGAATAAATATGGAGAAAACCTATCGACATGTTGCTCTTGTACATGCCTTAGTTCAATAATCACCATGTCAAATGTTAATTTGGTCAAAGTGAACTTTGGTATTCCATTAAAATCGACCAAACCAAGTATGAAGGTTAACCATACATAAAATGGGTATATTATTATTCATTCATAATTACACCCCTCATGTTATACCTTCATGTGACTATTATTTAGTTCTCTAATACTAAAATTACATCCCTTGTAATTTATTAGGAAATTGTCCTATTTCTGAAATTGTTTTGTTTGATATACAGTTTGTACTTGCAAATGGGGTCCATTGATCGTAGTTGGATATTTAATCGATTAGCGAATGGATACTTAACAGATAAATTTGTGGAGGGTGTTAATGAATTTTTGAATTATGCATGTTGTCAACATAACTTCATGGATGGATTGAATATTAGATGTCCTTGTCAGAAGTGTCGGAATCGAAAGTTTTTAAGTCGAGATGATGTCGCTGTGCGCTTGTTTTCCAAAGGGTTTGTAAATGGTTATACCATATGGGACTGTCACGGAGAGGTCAGAAATTGTGAAGCAAATGAAGGACAATCATCTAGACATATAGAGGAAGTTGAGGCTCCGTATAGATTGATGGTTCTGGATGGTTTACGTCATCTATTTGATTGGAATTGTAATTATGATAGTATGAATTTTGACATTAACGAGGAACCGAATCCAGAGGCGGCATTGTTTTATGATTTGTTGAAAAAGGCTGCAGAACCATTATGGTCTGGGTGCAAACAGCAAACAACATTATCTGATGTATCACAAATGTTAAATTGTAAGTCAGAGTTCAACATGAGTGAGGCATGTTATGATCGCATGAATGCGATTATACTAAATATGTTACCCCAAGATTCAAATTTGACATCGAATTTCTATAGAGCAAAGAAGATGATGAAAAAACTTGGGCTTGGATATGAGAAGATTGATGTTTGTGAGAATGATTGTATGTTATATTATCAAGAAAATCGGGATAAGACCGAGTGTGTTGTATGTGGTCATTCTCGATATAAAAGAACAACGGTAGGTCGTCGAAAATGAAATAACATACCAAACAAGGTATTACGATATTTGCCTCTAACACCAAGACTTCAAAGGCTTTACATGTCAAGAGCTACATCAGAGCACATGACCTGGCATTATAGAAATCAACGTACTATCATGATGTTGTTATTCACCCGGCCCATAGTGAAGTTTGGAAGCATTTTGATATTAGTCATCCATCATTCGCCTCAGAATGTCGAAATGTTCGTTTGGGGTTATGCATAGATGGATTTAACCCTTTTAGTTCGACAAACTTTCCTTACTCTTGTTGGCCAGTATTTATTACTGTATACAATTTGCCGTCCTCAATGTGTATGAAGCAGCCATTTATTTATCTTAGCCTTATTATCCCGGGGCCAAGAAATCCGAATAAGCATATTGATGTATTCTTGAGACCTTTAATTGAAGAATTGAAAATGTTATGGGCTGAAGGGGGTTAACACGTATGATATTTCAAGAAACCAAAACTTTCAGATGAGGGCAGCACTTCTATGGACAATAAGTGATTTTCCTGCTTATGGGATGTTATCTGGATGGAGCACTCATGGAAAGTTGGCCTGCCCTTATTGCATGGAGCTCACAAAGTCTTTTTATCTTGCTAATAGTCGAAAGATTTCATTTTTTGATTGTCATCGTCAATTCCTTCCTACTCATCATCCATATCGAAAGCAAAGGGATAAATTTCGGAAAGGAAAATTTGAGATGGATGCGCCTCCTCCTCGATTATCTGGTGAAGAGATGTTTTATCGAGTATCTTGTCTTCCTGATATTACCTTTGGTACAAAATGCGGCAAACAGATGATTGAAGGTTTTGGGATAGAACACAATTGGGTTAAAAGAAGCATATTTTGGGAGTTACCATATTGGAGAACACTTCTTATTCGGCATAATTTAGATGTGATGCATATAGAGAAAAATGTGTTTGATAATATTTTTAACACTATTATGGATGTCAAAGGAAAAACGAAAGACAGTGTTAAGGGGAGACTTGATTTGGGGTTGTATTGCAAACGGCCTGAATTGGAATTGAAAGAAATTAATAGGAGGACTTGGAAGCCTCAAGGTTCATATACATTAAATAGAGATCAAGTATTGGAGGTATGTCGGTGGGTAAAAAATTTGAAGTTCCCTGATTCGTATGTTTCGAACGTGGCTCGATGTGTTAGCTTAGAGAAATGTACTTTTTTTGGGATGAAGAGTCATGATTGCCACATCTTCATGTAGAGATTGTTCCCTATTGCCTTTCGCGACCTTCTGCCTAATGCTGTTTGGGATACTCTTATAGAACTCAGTCATTTCTTTAGGGACTTATGTGCAGCTGAGTTATGTATGACGCATATGGAGTTATTAAATCAGAATATAATAGAGACGTTATGCAAACTTGAGAAAATCTTTCCACCGTCTCTGTTTGATAGTATGGAGCATTTGCCCATTCACTTAGCTTATGAAGCGAAGGTCGGAGGACCCGTACAATACAGATGGATGTACCCATTTGAGAGGTATTGTGTGGCCCTCTATTATTTATACCATTTATATTCATCTTATAATTTTAATGACGTATATTGGTAGGTGTATGTCTCGATTGAAAAAGAAAGCGCGAAATCGAGCACGCATTAAAGCTTCAATATGTGAGAGCTATATAATTGAGGAGATTTCTACATTTTGCTCCTTCTATTTCGAACCTCATATTGAAACAAAGTTCAACCTAGTTCCTCGGAATGATGATGGGGGAGCCGTTCAATCGTTGGGGAGATTATCAATATTTTCTCTTCCAGGTCGACCCCTTGGGAAATGTCACAGGAGATTCCTAGATGAAGCGAAATACAAGGCTGCAGTCATATATGTCTTGTTGAATTGTATTGAGCTAAATGAATTTATAGAGTACGTATATGAATAACCTTTTACTATTTTAAGTGCATTGCAAGCCAAAAGTTCATGATGTCATAAATTGTTGTTTGTAATAGGATTTACGATGATCTTGTTAGGCAACAAACTTCAAGCATTACAGATGAACAACTAGAGAAGAAACGTGAACAAGAATTTGAGGGTTGGTTGAGGAGATATGTACAACTAGAGAAGAAACGTGAACAAGAATTTGAGGGTTGGTTGAGAAGATATGTACGTACTTTATTTACTTTAAAAATATTGACGAAATTTTGATGTATAAGTATATTAATATAATACGTAATTATGTTGTATTGTTTTATTTTTTTACATTAGGTCTCTGATGAGAGAAATTCTGTACCTCGAAATATCATTGACATAGCACAAGGCCCATCACATTTAGTGAAATGTTTCAAAAGATATTTTGTCAACGGTTTCAAGTTTTACACGGCCGAGTATGGACATGATAGAGCAACAATGAATAGCGGCATATGTGTTAAAGGGAGTTGTTATAATGATTTGGAACGTGATTTCTATGGTATGTTGATAGATATCATTGAGTTGGAGTATTTTGGAATTGATAACAAAGTTGTCTTATTTAAGTGTATTTGGTATGATATTGAAAAAGGAGTTCGGGTGCACGCTCGTCATGGACTTGTTGAAGTTAATCATAAATCAAGATTGCATTCTAATGAGCCCTTTGTTTTGGCAATACAAGCACAACAACTTTATTATACATCATACCTTATCAAGAGAGAGAGAAGGGATTAGTGGTTATATGTAAAATAAAGGCTCGAGAGTTAGCTAATGATGGTGTTACGCATCCGATGGGAGCTGAAATATTTTACCAAGAAGATGAACCATCAATTCCTATCTTATAGAGCCATCTACTGAACTTGATGATGCAGCTATTCTTATTGGTCCTTATATGGAGGAGGTAAATCCAAATGATATACTTGAAGAACGACATAACAGGTTCGAATTGTCACCGGATGTTGAATTTCAAGAAGATGAAGAAGAAGAAGAAGAAGAAGACGAAAAAGAAGAAGAGGAAGAAGATGAAGAGTTTGATTCTTCAGAAACCGAAGAAATTGAAGAAGTTGATAGTGATGGTTCACCTCATTAAATTTTGTATTATATATTTAGTGGACTTATGTAATTGCACGTTTCAAATATAACACTAACATGTATTATATGTTAAGCCATGTGGAAACAATTAATTGGTTCACCTCCTTAAATTTTGTATTATATATTTTGTTAAATGTTATGGTCTAGTTTCCTAACATTATGTGCTTACAATTGCGAATTAGTTCTTTTGCATCATAGTAAAGTTTTGTACAATGCATCTATTATAACACTTACCAATGTTACTACAATGCATGCTACCACATGACTTTTCCTATTAAATATTTATTAACTAATCTTTTCAGGTCTACAAATATGGTACGAGGCAGAGGCTGTAGCTCTAGGGGAAGCTCTAGAAGAAGCAACGAGAGCGGTCGAGGGTCTACAAATATATGTGATCTCCCAGGGACAATTGCTCCGCGTCAAGATCCTGATCCTGAAGATGATGCTATTGTTGGTTCCTCCTCCTCTCGAAGTAGAGGGCCAAACCATGGCACCCCCGTGCCGGTGAATGCGGATGGTCGAACATTTATTGAAGCGGCGAACCATACGTAAGTCGATTTGATGTTACTACAATTACAATTACATTGAGTTGTGTTTTATTATGATTACAATTACATTATTTTTGTTAAATTTAGCTTTCTTCATCCTAAAGTTGTCCGTTCTATTACTGAGGACATTAAGGGACATCTTACAGGGCCATGGCCAACTTGGCGGATGGTGCCAAAGGAGACAAAAGATGGACTTTGGGAGAAGTTCGAGGTTAGTAATTATTTAGAAAAATTTTGCCGTCATTCTTTCCTATTCTGGATTTTCTTATGAAAATATTTATATGGATTATCTTATGGAATCTCTCATACACTTGTTTTTTTGCTTTATCAAGTATTTGAAATGGTAGCACAGCCAAATATTTAGAGACAGAAGATGATCCACTAGGGTTTCCCAGATGCTTCATTCCATTTCTCATTATGAGCTCATTGACCTTCCATATATAAATTGGAGATTTATGCAGGTTATTTTCAACCCTTTTTTCTGGGTTGCCAATTAGTTCACATATGCACATCTGCATTTTGGCATTGCATTCCGAAAACAAATTGGAAATATGGGCACGAGTCGAGAGATGTCCTCTGTTCATGAGTATTTTTTGGGATCTTGATTATGTTTAAACATGGGCTATTGGGAATGAGTGCTGGTGTTTGTTTTAAAGAAAGTTTAATCATTTTGCACACCATCTCTCTCTCTCTCTCACTCTCTCTCTCTCTCGTGCCAAAATTCAAAATTGGGGGCCTACTTAATCTAAGACCCAAACTTGTTTTTTCAAAATATGGTGGGTGACAGAAGCACCGAAACAGGCATCATTTTTGTTCATCCTTTGTCCTAAATAAATATTAAGGTGAAAACTTTTGATCATGCTCTACTAAGGTTAGTTTCTTTTCAAAGAAGGTATTTTGATGTTAATGTTCATTCCCACTTTCCAACATTATTCCCAAATATATGATTAAGATAATGTATTTATCTATGGAAGAGTATCGATTACTTGTCATGGGTTTCTTTCGTGGGCGAGTCTTGCCCAGATGTATTTGAGAACATGATGACTGCAATCAATATCAAAGCCCAGGTGTGACCACGTGGATAGAAAAATTATTTCTTAGGTTAATTGTTACCATTAAAGTTTTATTTTTGACCAGTTGCCCTGCTTCTATATTTGAGTGGGTGTTCCACCTGGAAATATAATACAAAAATATGATACATACATACAGTGAAAAAGCTTTTAAGTTTGGGAAATTCTGGATTCGTTTCATTGAAGGATGATGAGAGAACTAAACAAATGCATTGCATTCTGCCGGTGCTAAATTTACTCTGGACTGAATTTGGAAGTAGGCATCAGGGGGTGAAATCGGAGCATTATAAAGACCAAATAAAGGCAGACCAAGGGAAGGACTACGGAATCCTGAGATGAATGTACGGTGAACGGTGGAGCTGCTAGGCACGAGGATTGTCCTCTGCCGTGGCGCGGGTTTACCATACCTACGGTAGAATATTGCCCTTGTATTTCTCATGTGTTGTTTCTTCTTCATTCTATCTTTACAAGGAAATACAGATGGATATTGTGCAAAATTCACTCATCCTTTGGTTGGGTTTGGCTTGAATTTCTATCATGACAATTATAGCATGTAAATTGTAGATGTCAGTGAGGAGTTTTGTGGATCATAAATAGACTTTGTTCCTCTGGCATTGGTTGTCTTGATATCTTTTCCACATTTCATAATTTTCGCTCTCCTGGCTCTTTGTTCTTACGTCATGCTTCTTATATCGAGTTTTTGGTCTCACAAGAGGAGAAAAAGTTTGAGATCAGACCTTCATGATCTCTTCCACACGAATTGTAATAAAGAAGAAACTCATCCACATTAATTCAATAAAGTTGATTACTCAATCTGCAGGTTCAACATGCCATATTATCATATTATCTTCCTCATCATTCTTTGTAGTTCTTTCAGCAAGTATAACATGTACTCCTATTGTTTGTCATTTATTTCACATGCATATTCTCACTTCACTCTGTGTAGCAAAAATTTACTTGGAGAGATGAGGATGCACCATTGATCTACCGTGTATGGAAAGCTTCATGCACAAGGAGATATGCGGATATGCCTGGCACAGCAAGAAAGCATGCCATGCAAACTGTTGATACGACAAACTTGTTAGAAACGAAAGTCCATCCTCCGCAATTTTTAACAGCTGCTGTATGGAATGAATTAATTGATAAATATTAGAGTACGCCAAAATGGCAGCAGAAATCAAATGCTGCGAAGCTAAACCGGAATACGGAAAAGGATGGAGAAATTACGAAGCACACATCCGGTTCGATCCCCTTTGCTACACAGATGAAAAGGATGGTTAGCAAAATTTTTTCAAAATTTTTACAAATTTTGAAAAAACCAATTTGGATCAAAAGTATAGTTAATAATGACTAATTTGTTTTTTCATTTATGATAGGCAGAAGAAAGCAGCCACTCAGTTTCGTATCTTGAACTCTTCAATCACACTCATAGGCGGGATAAAGGAAAAGGTGACTTTGTTGACAAGAAATCAGAAGCAATTAGTGTAAGCCAAAAATGTTTTTTGCTTTTTCGTTTACATAACATTTCAAGCATCCACATTTAAACTGAGGATACGTAATTAAAATTGGTTGTTACAGGACAAGTACAAACAATTGCTTGATGAGAAATATGGCTCAGATTGTGCTTCTCAGCCAGGATATGATGTGATATCATGGTGTGAGGTTACGGGGGGTCCATTGAAGGGACGTCTCTATGGATTTGGAGAGGGAGTTGATGATAGACCAAGCAGAAATTCCTCCGGCGCCACTTCACCTCCATCGCTTACTTCAACTCAGATGTACACTAAAGAGGAGGTTGACAAAATGATGGCAGACATGAGAAATCAAATGATGTCGCAAGTGAGAGAGGAATTGCATGCAGAAATTCGTCAAGTACTTGGACAAGTAGGTATATCGCCTACACCACATGACCTTGATAGCACTCAGCCACCTGACTGTGATCCCCCATGTCTGTAATATTGATGACTTTTTTTTTCATATCTTTGATGTCTTTGATTATGTATTGATTCTACATTAATGTTATGAGAATTTATGTATTATGTCGTACTTTCCTTTCACTATATTTACGTTATGTTATGAGAATATAAGTTATTAGAATTTATTATATTTTATGTGTAAAGTTGTACAAAATGCGGTAATTTCTTTCCTCTGTTGATGTGGAGTATACCCTAGTATATTTGGTGGTACAATGAATCGATTGACACAGGTTATTCGAAATGCATATTACAGGTGAACAGGTTTATTAGTTAATGGGACCAATGACAAATGTGATTCTGTCAAACATTAACAAAGTCAGCGACGGATTACCGTCGGATTTAGGCACCGGCAAATAAAACCCGTCGGTAATCCGTCGCTGAATTTCTTTATTCTGTTCAATATTCACCAACGGATTTCCGACGGCTATACGAAACCGTCAGAAATCCTTCTTCAAGAAGATTTACAATCTCCGTCAGATCTGCGACGGATTTATAATTAGTCGCAAACTTTCCGTCGCTAACTCTTCAGCAATCCGTCGCTGATATGAATCCATTACCAACGGCATCCCGACGGATATTACCGACGGAAACATTCCGTCGGTAATGCCTGTCGGTGTCTGTAGCGTCGGAATACAAATCCGTCGGAAAAATTAGGGGGACCCTTTTTTGCGATAGAAATCACCGTCGGAAATATCCGTCGCTGAAAGTCTTCAGCGACGGAAATATTTGTTTCAGCGACGGATGTGTCCGTCGCAGAAGCCATGCTTTTTAGTTGTGTCTTTTTCTTCCCAAACTCACCACCCTTTTGATTGGAGAAACCTTATGGAAAATTTTATCTCCTACCTCAAATTCCAAATCTCTACGTCTCTGATCAGCATAACTTTTCTGATAGGATTGAATTGTTCTAACCTTTTCTCGAATGCTCCGAACATTTTTTATGGTTTCTTATAAATACGCAGTCCTTATCTTAAATTGAAGTATCTGTTTCTCTCCTACTTCATCCCAACAAAGAGGAGTCCTATATTTTCTCCCATATAATGCTTCAAATGGTGTCATGCCAATATTAGAGTGGTAGTGATTGTATAAGTAAATTCCATTAACATCAAATATTCAGTCCAACTACCACGAAACTCTAGAACACAAGTCTCGACATATCCTCTAGAGTTTGTATAGTTCTTTCTAATTGACCATCTGTCTAAAGACAATATGGTATAGAGAAATTATGTTTAGTTCCTAACTTGGTTTGAAAGTTTTGCCAAAATCGAGAAACAAATTATAGATCTCTATCAGAAACAATAGATACTAGCATGCCATGTAATCTCATGATCTCATCAATATAAAGTTTAGCTAATTTCTCAATAGAATAAGTCATTGCAACTGGGAGAAAGTGAGTTAATTTTGTGAGATGATCTACTATAACCTATATGGCATCATATTTCATCATAATTTTGGGCAATCTTGAGACAAAATCCATAATGATATGCTCTCATTTCCACTCAGGGATAGGGAGTGGCTCAAGTAATCTACTATATTTTTTGTGTTCAGTTTTCACTTGTTGACATGTCAAGTTTCTACAAACAGACTCTATAATATCTCTCTTCATATCGAGCCACTAAAAGAATTGACGTAAATCCCTGTACAGTTGATGGATCTTGGATAAGCTGAAAAGGATGAATTATGTGTTTCCTCCAAAATCAATCTCTGTAATCTCTCAGCCTCCAGAACTACTACCCTTTCCCGAAATCTAACTATTTCATTGGATATATTAAATTCAGACTTCCCTCCTTTTAAAACATCTTCCTTGAGCTTAATTATCACCTCATCAGTTTACTGAGCTACCCTAATGCAATCAAATAGATCTGGTCAGACCATAAACCGAGCTAAAAAAGACCTATGACTAGTAATCTCAACATCAATCCTCAACTGCTCAAACTCAACTATCATCTGATGTTCTCTTACTCGCAAAGTTGCTACTAATATAATAGATTTGCAGCTGAGAGTATCTACTACAATGTTTGCTTTGTCGGGTTAATACTGAATGATAACATCATAGCCATTTAATAATTCAAACCATCTGCGTTGTCTTAAAATCAACTTCTTTTGGGTAAATAACTATTAACGACTATGATAACCAGTGAATATTTCACAGTACTCACTATAGAGGTAGTGTCTCTAAATCTTCAAAGCAAAAACAATAGCTACGGCTCTAAATCATGTGTAGGATAATTCTCTTTGTAAGATTGATAATGCATAAATTGTCATTTTTATTGTTGATATTATAGTTTGATTTTGGATTGATTAGTGCCCTAATAATTTTTTTTATGGACTTTTTATTTTTAGGGATCAAAAATGGAGATTGGATCAAAATGGGCTTAAAGAGACATTTTTGGAACTAAATGGTTCAAGATATCAATTAGGCCTACAAAGGAAAGGAAGAAGTATCAAAAAGTGGAAGATTTTATTTTAGGAATTTTTACTTTAAGTAAAAATTGTTGTGATAAGTAAAATTTCTAAATTTTCCTATTTTGGTGGATTTTTTTCCTATTATTTTGGAAGAATCTTGGAGACCTAAAAATGACTCTCCTGATTAACCCTAGAAGGCACTATTCACGTTACTGTTCACGGCACTATTCATATATATATTCACAAGTGTTGTGGCGGCTACATTCATCTCTTTTTAGGTTTAGGTTTTATTTTTTTCTTTTTCTTTGAAGAACATTGTTTTTTCTTTTATTCTTTCTTTTGTTTATTCTCAAGAATATGATCACCATGAGTGGCTAGTTTTTTTTATTTTGATTCAAGGGAAACTTTAATCAATTGTTTTTCGTTGTGAGATTATGTTCTTAATTTAATTTCTTGTCATTTTATTCAAGTATTCGTTGATTCTTGATTTATTTTTAAGAAAACCTAATATTGGTTAATCTGATAATTTAATTCAATATTAGTTTTCCTATTACTATCCAGGATTTCAGTAATCCATAACTGTCATGAATGAACGGTACAAGTAGCAAATAGATTATTTATGTTTATGGGTCGTTGTCGATATTCATTTTAACATAAGGAATCGATGGAACAAAATCAAATAATTGTACGGCTATCCTGATTATTTATATTTTGATTTAACTGTTTTCACAAAACTTAATGCTGTCATTATTTGATATGGAACGTTATCGTGTCCAGTCAAAATGATAAGTTTTGATTGGATGCTGAGTTTGGTCAATTATTTTAAGAAAACGTAAGATTTATTATGGCTATCATAATAGATCTAAACTTAAATGATTTAATTGTAAGAATAATATTTTCAACCAATGATCAATAAGACAATCGAATTTATGAACCCTTGGATCAGAGTTTGGTAAATTTAATTTCTTCCTTAAATTTTAGTATTTTGCATTGTTGATTTTTTTCTTATTTTTAGGTTATTAATTTTTATTCGGCAAATTTTATTTTAGCAATTTGTTTGAAAACTCCCAACTTAAATTTTTTTATATTAACTAAGAGATTGAATTAACTAGTTCCCTTGGAATTCGACCTGGTAACCACTATTGCTATAGTTTGTTGCATTGGGAAAATCAGTATTAATTTGAGAGCTTCAACATCCCAACCAAATTTTGGCGCCATTGCCGGGGAACTATTTTAATTTCTTAGTTTGTGGTTTTCACTTGTTTATTGATTCTTGGAGAGGAAAAGATAGAAAATCGTGAAAGAACTCTGAATGAATTAGCTGCATCAATTTTGAACCAACATCCCTTGTGCATCGAGAACTCAACTCATGAGGTAAGTCACTCGAATTTTGAAAATCAAATTTCTGAATTGACTACTTTGGTTCGTCAGATGGCTGTAGGGCAAATACATGCAACCAAAGTTTACGGCATATGCTCGATACCCGGACATCCTACGGATATGTGTCCATCTCTGCAAGAAGATTCTACTCATCAAGCAAATGTCGTAGGAGGATTTCCTGGCCAACCTAAGAAGAAGTACGACCCCTACTCTACTTATTATAACCCCGGATGGAGAGAGCATCCAAACCTGAGTTGCGGGAATCAAGGAGGACAAACAAGATATTCTCCTCATCAATTCAATAGGCCAACACATGCACCGACACAATCGTCTAATTCAGGTATGTCCCTAGAAGATATTGTGAAAGCTCTCGCGACTAACATTCAACAATTTCAACAGGAAACGAGAGCTAGCATTCAAAATTTGGAAAATCAAATCACTCAGCTAGCCACTTTGGTTAGCAATTTGGAGGTTCGAATCTCAGGGAAATTACCTTCACAAACGGTAGTAAACCCTAAGGAGAATGATAGTGCAATGGTGTTGCGATCAACCCCACCATCGCCCAAGAAGGTAAATGAAAAGAAGGATGAAGAAGAAAAGGATAAGGCCATCGATGAAAGTCCAATTAAGTTTGAGGAATCCAAGATGGAAGAATACGAGAAGGAAGTAGGGAAAATAAGAGGTGATGAGATAGGTGAGAATGTGTCTGATATCATCAAGAGAACTCTACCCGAAAAATGTACAGATCCAGGTATGTTCACTCCATCTTGTATTATTGGTAAGAAAAAAATGGAGCATGCCATGTTAGATTTAGGAGCACCTGTTAATATCATGCCTTATTCAATTTATAATGCTCTAAAATTGTGTCCCCTAAAAGAAACTGGAGTTGTTATTTAGTTAGCTAACCATTCTTACATTTACCCAGAGGGAATCGTTGAAGATGTTTTGGTGCACGTTAATGAATTAATTTTTCCAACTGATTTTTACATCTTGAAAATGTAAGGAGACACTATCACAAATTCAACTCCACTTCTATTAGGACAACCATTCATGAAGACAGTAAAGACCAAAATAAATGTGGATGAGGGTACTCTCTCCGTCGAGTTCGACGGCGAGATTGTGAAATTTATTATTTTCGATCGTATAAAGTACCCAAATGAGTGTCAATCAATTTGTTCTGCCGATATATTTTATTTAATTGTGCAGAAAATTTATGAAGAAAAATGTGATATTGATTTTGAATTGAATGCACAATTAGATATGGAAGGAAAGTCATATGAGTCTCACAAAGTAAAGTTGAAACCTCCTTGAAAAGAAACAAGTGAAGACCGTCAAGCATAACGACGTTAAATAATTGCGCTTGTTGGGAGGCAACCCAAATTTTTTTTAAGAGTTTGATTTAATTTTTAGTAATTTCATTTATTCAATTTTAAGTGTTATTTATCTCTTCTTTTAATTTTTGCAGGTGTCCAATTCAATCACCCAAGTCATGGTTCAACACAGAATTTTCAGAGGCAGAAGCAGTCTTGGCATTAAGGCGTGATCACACGGTTTCAAAAGTCAAATAAAATTTTTGGGCAGAAGCACTCTCACTCTTAAGAGATGATCATGTGGTATTCTGAAGGTGCAATCCGAATTTGGGCAGAAACACTCTCACTCTTAAAAGATGATCACGCGGTTTTGGGTTAAAAAAAAAAGAAAAAAAAATGTGCTAGTTGCGAATGTCCAAACCGAAGGATTCATAGAGGAGACCTCGCATTCTCCACAGCGCCCGCCATCACCTTAGGGGAGTTCTCTTATTCTTTATCTTTCTTTTCATTGTCCTCTTTCATTGCCTAGCATCTTTCATTTCTTATATTAGTTTTCAATTGTGCTAGTTGTGAATTTCTTTAGCATTGTGTCTAAAATTCTCATCTTTTGCATACATTGAGAACAATGTAGTATTTAGGTGTGGGGGAGAATTTTCATGCGAATGTCATTTCTTCTATTTTTCTTTAGAATTTCGTATTCTCTAGATTTTGTCGGATAATGATTTTGAGTTAGTATACATTGTTGATTTGAGTTTGAAATGCATGAAAAGACAAGTGTGATTAGTTACTTTTTTTGGATAAATTGTTTTAAAGTGTCCCATTGATCTTGATAATTGAATCAAATAAAAATGTGATAGATTTGATACAAATTAAACACATTTTGTGAGCTTTTGAGCCTGAAAACATTCATCATCTTGCTCTAAATTTTTTATGAGTGTTTATCGATCATAGTATATTTATTCTAGAACTTGATTTGCTATACTTTTTTAGACCACATCAATAAATTCATGCATTGATATGATGGAGCAATTAGGTTTACACACTTTATCTATCTTAAAAGACCTTCCCATGCATATTCATCCTCTAGGGAATCTATTTGAGCTTATATCTCTTTTCTTTGCTTTAACCTCATTAATTAACACATAGCCTTGTTTTACGCTAAACCTTCTTTTTGGTCCTTATATTAAAGAAGCATGTGATTTGAGTATATATTAAGTAGTTATTTGCAAAGGAAATTGGATACTTCTATTGTGGGATTTATTTTGGGAAGTCGATTATACAATTGCGGTAGATTGTATATGCGCGGCATTTTCATTGATCCTTATTTTGTTTCCTTATTCAACAAAAAAAAGGGGAGAAAAAGAAAAAAAAAGGAAAAAAAAAAAAAGAGGGGAAAAGATAAAAAGAAAAAGAAATTCCCAAAAGTTGAAATTGGGAAATTTGAAGAGAAAATGTAAAAAGTTTGATTGAAAAATGATAATGATCTTGATTGGAGTATCTTTCTTTTGGCTTGATTATATTTCATGATATGAGATATAGGGGATATGTTCTTGATATACTTCTTTGATATATTTATTATACGATACATTTATCATTTTACCCTACCTTTATCTATGCCACGTTACAACCCTTACTAAGACCCCCGGATTTTTGTTTTGAATTCATATAAGTAGTGGCGGAGATTTGATAAATAAGCAAGTTTATGGTAATAACATACATTGATTTGATTTGAAAGTTATTGATAAATTTCTTTAAACACTTTGAGTATATAGAGTGAAATCCTTGTGAGGGTATTGAATCTTGATACATTGAATTTGATGAGATTATCGAGTTTGATGGAAAGCTTATATTTTCTTTTAAAGTTTTAAAACTGTGATCACTTGCTCTCCGAATTGTTATTTTTGTTTGAATTTTTCGATGTGTGCTGCTTTGAAATTATTTGAAGATGAATTGAAGGAGGGGAAAGAGTGAATAAGAGAATACTTGTGTGACATTAATCTAGTGAATGCTTGAGGAAAAGCATTGGTTTGGTGTGGGGGAATTTGATAATGTACAAATTGTCATTTATATTGTTGATATTATGGTTTAATTTTGGATTGATTAGTGCCTTAATAATTGTTTTTATAACCTTTTTATTTTTAGGGATCAGAAATGGAGATTGGATCAAAATGGGCTTAAAGAGACATTTTTTGAACTAAATGGTTCAAGATATCAATTGGGCCTACAAAGGAAAGGAAAAAGTATCAAAAAGTGGGAGATTTTATTTTAGAAATTTTTACTTTAAGTAAAAATTGTTGTTATGAGTAAAATTTCTAAATTTTCCTATTTTGGTGGATTTTTTTCCTATTATTTTAGAAGAATCTTGGAGACCTAGAGTATTAAAAGAAGGACTCTCCTCATTAACCCTAGAAGGCACTATTTATGTTACTGTTCACGGCACTATTCATATATATATTCACAAGTGCTGTGGCGGCTACATTCATCTCTTTTTAGGTTTAGGTTTTATTTTTTTCTTTTTCTTTGAAGAACATTGTTTTTTCCTTTATTCTTTCTTTTGTTTATTCTCACGAACATAGTCACCATGAGTGGCTAGTTTTTTTATTTTGATTCAAGGGGAACTTTAATCGATTGTTTTTCGTTGTGAGGTTATGTTTTTAATTTAATTTCTTGCCCTTTTATTCAAATATTCGTTGATTTTTTATTTATTTTTAGGGAAACCTAATATTGGTTAATCTGACAATTTAATTCAATATTAGTTTTTCTATTGCTATCAAGATTTCAGTGATTCGTAATTGTCATGAATGAATGGTACAAGTAGCAAATAGGTTATTTATATTTATGGGTCGTTGCCGATATTCATTTTAACCTAAGGAATCGATGGAATAAAATCGAATAATTGTACGACTATCCTGATTATTTGTATTTTTGTTTAATTGTTTTCACAAAACTTAATGCTGTCATTATTTGATATAGAACGCTATCGTGTCCAATCGATTAATAATAAGTTTTGATTGTATACTGGGTTTGGTCAATTATTTTAGGAAAATGTAAGATTTATTATGGTTTTCCTAATAGATCTAAGGTTAAATGCTTGAATTGCAAGAATAACATTTTCAACCAATGATCAATAAAACAATCAAATATATGAACCCTTGGATCAGAGTTTGGTAAATTGAATTTCTTTCTTAAATTTTAGTATTTTGCATTGTTGATTTGTTTCTTATTTTTAGGTTATTAATTTTTATTCAGCAAATTTTATTTTAGCAATTTGTTTGAAAACCCCCAACTTAAATTTTTTTACATTAACTAAGAGATTGAATTAACTAGTTCCCTTGGAATTCGACCTTTTAACCATTATTGCTACAGTTTGTTGCATTGGGGAAATCAGTATTAATTTGAGGGTTTCGATAACCTGATCAAAGATTTCAACTATCTAGAAGTATAGGCTATCACATTCTATCCCTATATCAGTACACAATCCAACCTGGTCCTAAATGCATCACTAAAGATCACATATCCCTGTCCACTAACCAATAATGTTAGTATTGGAGCCAATACAAACTTATGCTTTAGAGTCTAAAAACTAGTCTCACATTATTCATCCCATCTGAAGGACGCATTCTTACGAATTAATCTCATAAGTGAAGCAGTTATCGAAGAGAAATGCTTAACAAATTTATGGTAATAACCTGCCAAATCCAAAAAACTATGCACCTCCATAACTGTATTAGGAGGGAACTAGTTAACAACAGTTTTAATCTTTTTCGGATCTAGGAAAGTCCTTTACCAGAGACAATGCAACCCAAGAAAGTTATTTTACTGAGCCAAAATTCACATTTATTTAGTTTAGCATACAATTTCTCGGTTCTTAAAGTTTATAAAGTAATGCAGAGATACTGTTCATGTTGACCTCTATCTTTAGAATAAATCAACACATCATCAATAAAAAACCACAATGAAGTCATCCAGATAGGGTTTGAAAACATGGTTCATCAAATCCATAAAAACTGATGGGGCATTGGTTAATCCAAATGGTATAACCAAGAACTCATAGTAACCATAGTGAGTGCGAAACGCCGTCTTAGGTATATCTTCCTCTCTAACCCTAATCTGATGATAGTTGGATCTAAGATCCAGTTGGGAGAAAACTATGGCATCTCTCAACTTATCAAACATATCATCAATTCTTGGCAAGGGGTATTTATTCTTGATCGTAACTTGATTTGGCTTCCAGTAATCAATATATAACCTCAAGGAACCATACTTGTTATTTACGAAAAAAATCGGTGCACCCCAAGGAGAAACACTCAGATGAACAAACCCCTTGTCCACCAGTTCTTATAACTAAGTTTTCAACTCTTTCAGTTCAGCTGGTAACGTCCTATAAGGAGCTGTGGAGATAGGTATGATATATGGCAACATATCAATAGTGAACTCTATCCCTCTAACTAATGGCAATTTGGGCAAATCATTTAGAAACATATTCGGAAAATCTCGAACCACTGGTATATCAACCAATTAATATTGCTCTTTCTTGTCTTCAGTGATATAAGCTAAATATAACTAACAACCCCGAAATAACATCCTAGTCACTCGAATCACTACTAGAAAACACAGGTTCAGCGACGGAAAGTTACTGACGGAAAATTACTGACGGAAAAAAATCCATCGGCAATAACAACGAATTTGCGACGGATTAACATCGAATTTTTTACCGAGAGATTAGCGACGGATTAGCGACGGAAATTAACGATAGAAATATTTCCGTCGCTAAACCCTTAAAAAAACATTTTTTAATTATAAAATTATCATCAACGGATTAGTGACAAATTACCGATGCAAAATTAGCGACAGATTACTGACGGATTTTTTTATTTTTAATTTTTTTTTATTTTATTTTTTTTTTATTTTAAATTTTTTATTTTTAATTTTATTTTTAATTTTTTAATTTTTATTTTTATTTTTAATTTTTTAATTTTTTAATTTTTAATTTTATTTAATAATTCTTATTATTTTTTATTTTGCAAAGAATAATATTATTTTATTTTTGTAAATTTTTTTAAGTAATAATAAAATAATTTTTTTATTTTATAATAAATTATTTTTAAATTTTTAATAAATTATTTTTAATTTTTTAATTTTTAAATATATTTAATAATTCTTATTATTTTTTTATTTTGCAAAGAATAATATTAATTTATTTTTTAAAATTTTTTATTATTTTATTTTAAGTAATAATAAAATTGTTTTATTATTTTATAATAAATTATTTTTAATTTTATTTTTAATTTTTAAATTTTTAAATTTTTAAATTTTTAAATTTTTAAATTTTTAAATTTTTAAATTTTTAAATATATTTAATAATTCTTATTATTTTTATTTTATTTTGCAAAGAATAATATTAATTTATTTTTTACAATTTTTTATTATTTTATTTTAAGTAATAATAAAATTATTTTATTATTTTATAATAAATTATAATTTTATATTATTTTAATATTATTAAGAAATAAGAAATAAAGATAATAAGTAAAAAAAAATATATATATATATATAAGTAGATAACTTGTTTGACTTAGTGGCAAGAGTGCTCTCACACCATTTTCAGCGTATAGGTTTGAATCTCACCACTAGCGTTTGGGTGGTGGGCTGTTCATTTATTTTCTTTTTTCATAACTCAAAAACAGCGACAGATTTTTTTTTTCAGTTTTTTTTTTTCGGTTTTACTGACGGATTAAATCCGTCGCTAATCCGACTCTAATATTTGCGATGGAAAAAAAATTTATCACCGAAAATTAGCGTGGTCACTTTTATGACGGATTTAGCGATGGAAAAAATCTATCGATAATATTTTTCAGCGACATAAAAGGGACTTTCAGTGACAGAAAATGGACTTTCAGCAACGAATTTTTCCATCGCTGAAATTTCTAGTGGTGAATGAAAGATACAACTGAACTCTAATAAATCTATCACCAATAAAGAAAATCTACGATTATCCTGGTGATGAAAAGCAAACAATCTTCCGGTGACAATCAACCAGTGCATAATTAGCTAATAACGAATCCATGTCTAGAATTACATCCAAATCTATCAACACCAATGGTAGCAAATCATTGCTAAAATCATGTTTCTAGAAACTCACAATTTAACTTCAATAAATCTCAGTAACAAGAACCTTGTCTCCAAGCATGGTAGCAACCCACAACCGCTACTTTAAAAGTTCAGACTCTCAAGGCAAACGCATAATAAATGCTAATGAAATGAATGAATCCATAGCACCCGGATCAATCAAAACACCAATATTACAAGAAAATAATTTCATTCTACCGTAATCACACCAGGTGACGCATGAGCCTCCTACGCAGTAACTATATGAACTCTAGCTTGACCTCCCAGACCTGGTGACATACCCTGAGATCATCTCTACTGTGGTCAAGGTGGTAAGGCTGGTCTATGTGGTTCTAGCCTTAACAAAACTGGAGAAGTTGCTGCCTATTGAGCCAATAAAGGTCTAGGTAGTGGAATATGCTGTAAAGGAGCATGTTGTGACTGCCCGGGCCTAAGAGGACAATGAGAAGCATAATGGCCTAGTTGAAAACTTGTAAAACAAAGTCTCATTCCTCTCTCGCATGGCCCTGTATGAAGATTTCCACAAAAGGGATACAATGGCCTCTTATGGGAGCTCTCGCCCTACACAAAATGACTCTTCTTTTCCTTTTTCTTCTTTATTCTCGAGCTTTGACTCCCGTTGGCCTTTTTCCCCGTAATCTTTCATGTCTATTCTCGGTAACTAATTCCAAAGCCTTTGCATTGTTCACTAGGTCCCAATAAATGGTAAAAGGCAGAGCTACCAGGTACAACTGGAAGAAGAATCATACTCTTTTTCTAAATCTCTTTACTCTCTTTTCTTCTGTATCAACTAATTCTAGGACATAAACCAACAATCTAGCAAAGCGGTTTTTATACTGGTTAACATTCTGACTACCTTGTCTCAAATTCATAAATTTAAACATTTTCTGATCTTTAATAAAAGTAAGTACATATCTCTCATGAAAAATCTAAGTAAAATCACCCCAGCAAACATACCAAAGATCATTCCCATATCGGAGTCTCAACTCCGAACTCCACCAATTATAGGTAACTTCCTTCAGATAATGGGTGGCAAGTCTAACCTTGTATTCCTCAGCAACCATAAATTCAAAGAACAGCATTTTTATATCCACAATCCAAGTCTCTATAGCCTGAGGATCATTACTTCCTGAAAAAATCATTAGTTCTATCTTCCCAAACTCAGTTATCAATTTCTGAAACCAATGATCCTTTCGACACATACTAGTGTTCTCTCTATCTCCAAGTCCCTCTCCATACTTAGTGGCTCTCTGATCCCTACCTGATATAGTCTGATTTGATTCAAAACCAATTGATACGTCTGGAGTTGTTGAAACTGATATAGCTGAGGAAGTAGAGGTGGCATGAATAGCTGAAGAGAAATCTGTAGTTTCACTCCCTATCACCAGTTGAGACAATCTTTCTGTCAATCTGCGAATGTCTCCGGACATAGTACTAACTATAGTCACTAGAGCATCCAAAACTTATCACAAATCTACCTCTGGTGGTCTCTAAATACTGGGTATGGCTCCTGTTCTGTTCATCATCTCTTGGTTCCCCTTCTAGAGGCATTTCATAGTACCTACCATAGTCATCAGCAGTTTCTTCAACTCACTAAATTTCTAGATCAAAGAAGCACAAAATGTGAAATGCACTTGTCCACTGCACAGTCATTTCATAGAAGGACCTTACAACATGATATTACGCTTTGATTTGCATTGGAACCAAAAGGAACCAATTGAAGATGATGGGCATGAAGCAAATCTTCCAGCCATTGTCGATCATCTTTTGTTTTTGAAGAAAACCCTGGATTGTTCTACCGTGACAAATTTAAGTAGAATTCTTTTATGGTTTGATTAATTTCATAGTCTGCCACATTCTTGGTGCACTTCAAGAGGTGACAGCCATCTAAAGGTTGACTTAATTGCTCATTTGGTTCTTATAATCTTAGCCTCTCCATTACTAGCGTTAAGTTCTATTTGAAAAATCAATGAACTAAAACTCAATTGGAACCATCTCTCTTCATCTTGTAAAGTTCTCGATTTTGAGTTTTTTTATGTACCCAAAAAAAAGTGTCGTTAGAGAAACCTTTTCTTAACTCAAATTTATTTTTATTTTTATTTTATTTTACTTAATAATATTTTTTTAATCAAAATGAACAATTTTAATAAAAATATATATATAATATTTTTACAAATAAAAGTGAAATTTTTATAAATATTATATTAATGATTTTTTGTATTCAAAATCTTGTCTAGTCTCAGCTTTTACAGATGCATCCATGGAGTATTGTCACTAATTAAATGTCAAATTGCAATTTTTTTTTCTTCTAACAATGGAGTGGGAAAAGTTTTGACTTTAAAAGTTATTTATTCTAATTAAATGTTGATGATGGCATAATGAGCAGCCTTACGGCTCAACTTGTTGGTTTCGGAGGGTGAGTTCGATAATTGCTTGTGATTCACATAAACTTCTATGGGGTCTTTCCAACTCAGTGAGCCATTTACTAACAGGACCTATTTGGGTTTTTCGATGTTGGGGCATGGCAGACTCTCTATGTAGACAATGCGGCTGGTTACCAATAAATCAGACCTGGCTAACTTTAAGAGCATGTCAGCTCATGCATTCTTGGACTGAGAGATTTATTTTATATCCACTTTGTCGAATTTATCTAGCACTGGGTGTATCTTAGATTGTTGACTCTTTAGTCTCGTAGACCCCCTTAATCTGCTTAACAACCAACTGGCTATCGGCGAAGACCCATATGCTTCGGGCTCCTAATAGCGCCGTAATCCGTAACCCAATTAAAAGAGTTTTGTACTCGGCCTAATTGTTGGTCGCTCGAAGTCAAAATGGAGGGTATATTTAGTTTTAAAATTATCTGGTCCCATTAGGATGAGTCTGGCTCCACTTCCCGAAGAATTAGACGACCCGTTAACACGGAGGGTTCATTCTAGTTGCAAGTGTTCTTCTTTGTCACTTGCAAGGGGTTACTCGATAGTTGTCGGGAACTCGAGGATAAAGTCTATGAGGGTTTGACCCTTGATAGTCAATCTCTGCTGGTATTCAATATTTAACTCATCTAATTTGATACTCAACTTGATGAGTTGACTTGAGATATCCCTCTTCTATAAAATCTACTTCAGGGGCTTATTGATCAGCACTACGGTGGTGTAGGCTTGGAAATAAGGCCAGAGATATCTAGTGGTGATAACCAAAACAAAAGCTATCTTCTTGATGGGTCTGTAGTTTATCTCGGATTCGTGGAGTATGTGGCTGACATAGTATACTAGCTTTTGTACGGTAGACTCCTGCCTCACATAGACATGGCAGAGGGCGTGGTTAGAAATAGAAAGGTAAAGATATAGTTTTTCACCAGGGTTTGGTCTAGAGAGGAGCGGAGGTAACATGAGATATTTTTTTAGCCTTTCGAATGCGACCTAACATTCAGACATCTATGTGGACTTCTGAGATTTCTTTAGGACATTGTAGAAGGTTTTATATTTTTCCTGCACTTTTGATATGAATTTATTTAGGGCTGCAATCTTACCATGAGACATTACACATCCTTTATTGTCCTCGGCAGTGCTATGTCAATATGGTTTGAATTTTCTCCGGATTTGCCTCAATTCCCTAGTGTGTAATTAGAAAGTCTATGAATTTCCCGGATGTGACCAGGAAGGTGCACTTCCCAAGGTTTAGCCTCATGTTGTATCGCTCTACTATTTGGAATGTCTCTTCTAAGTCTGTAACATGATTGTCAGCATTAGAGTTTTTTATGAGTATGTTACCAACATAGACCTCCACATTTCTATTACATTGTTCACTGAAGACCCTATTGACTAGGTGTTGAAAGGTTGATTCGGCATTCTTGAGGCCGAACGATATGACTTTGTAACAATAGGTATCAAACTCCGTAATAAAGCTAGTTTTTCCTTATCTTCGAGGGTCATATGTATTTGATTGTAATCAAAGTATGCGTCCATGAAATTGAAGAGCTAGTGGCCATTTGACTTGTCAACTAACGGGTCGATGTTATTGACACGCCTTATTGAAATCGGTAAAGTTTACGCATATTCTCCCCTTCCTGTTTGCTTTTATTTACCATGACTATATTGGCTAACCACTCGTAGTATTTTACTTCTTGGATAAACTCTGTTACTAAAAGCTTTTGAATCTCTCTTATATCATACGTTGGCATTCTAGTGCGAGCACCATTTTCTTTTACTTGACGGGTTTGCGACTAACGTTTATAGTCAGCTTATGAACTATGACCAAGGGGTGAATGCCCGGCACGTATTCAGAGGACCAAGCGAAGACACTGAAATGGTGTTGCAGACAATCTATAATTGCCTTCTGAAGGGATGTCGGTAAGTAAGCATCAACCTGGACGATCTGATCGAGTGTGTCGGTGATGGGAATTTCAATTATCTCATTTCCAGATTATGGTTTCGATTGTTGTTTGGTATCATCTCTGAGTTCCATAATGTCGACTGCTAAGAGTTTCCCTTCCTTTCCCAGTATAGGGACAATTAATGGATCAAGGTCGCCGTGAAGTGTAGCGATCCCCAAGAGCATTCTGAATTTGACCTTTTTGTGTTTAGTGCTCGATAATGTTTCGAAACCATTTAAGCTAAGACGACGTAGGATGGCATTGTAAGGGGACAGAAGTTTTACCACATAAAAAGTGGTTCTGATAACAGCATGATGGAGAGACGTTCCTAGTGATACAATGAGCGAAATAAGGCCTTCTGTCTGTATGTATTCACCAACAAACCCTCTAACGGGCTAATCGAGGGATTGAAAATGTGATAGGACAAAACCCATTGCTAAAAGACATCCCAGAAAAGGATGTCGTGTTCCGCTCCTTGATCCACGAAAATACTCTTGACTAGGTAAGAACCAATTCTTGTTGTGATTATTAACGGATCATTTTGTTGGATATAAACTCCCGTCAAATCATCATCATCAAAGCCAATTATTGGTCTCATTCTTTTGACTAATGTCATGATGGAGAGAAGAACACAGTAGCAAGGGCTGTTTTGGGTTAGGAATCAGTCTATTCTCACGGACGATACCAATCTATCAGAAGTGGGTTAGACTCCACAGATAATGACTCTACTAACTCATATAGGATGGCTTGACTATCTGGCAATCTCGAACGACAAGATCTACAAAAAACCGCCAGAGGATGTTTCAGCGGGAAGACTTCAATGCTCAAATTAGAGAGTGTTTTTTTTAAATGGGAGAAACAGACTGATATCGAAAGAAAGCAAGAGAACTCTATATGCTTTGTGTGTTCTATGCAAGTCAAGAGTACTTATTTACACGATAGATGCATTAAAGTTTATATATCATTTTTTTTTTGTGAGAGTCGTGTGCATGCGGGTGATAAATCCCTAATTTTCTTATAAGAGTGTCTCAAAATTTCTGAAAATCAGATCGTAGGATCCTTTAAAATTATTAAATCTTACTCATTTGGGAAATTCAGATCATCATGGAGATTCTTTTCCATATAGGTTACGATTGTAGACTTTTTTTCTATTTACGTAAGATTTTTCTCCTTTTTTTGGAGGAGTGAAAATTGTTTTAACAGATTGGACAACTTATACCAGTGCCTAGGAGGTCTAGGGATCGATCGGTCGAGATACTGAGTAATTGGTTATTGAGAGATAAAAGGTGATCGGTGAACACCAAGAGGGTTTGTTGATGTTTGTGGGCCTGACAATCTTTGGGCCCCATATGATTTGGACCATGTACTATCAATTACATACCCATGCATTTCCCTTTTTTTTGGTGTAGTTCATGATCCTTGTCTCAACATATAGGCGTTAAAACAAAGAGATGAATATCTGGTGAGGGAGATTGTTCTTCTGAGACACGGGATAGACGGGAGCAACTCGCACAACACCAAAGCATCAGCAGTTTCTTCAACTCATTACATTCTAGACCAAAGAAGCACGAAATGTGAAATGCATTTGACCACTGCGTAGTCATTTCATAGAAGGACCTTACAACATCATATTTCGCTTTGATTTGCATTGGAACCAAAGGGAACCAATTGAAGCTGATGGGCATGAAGCAAATCTTCCGGCCATTGTCGGTCACCTTTTGTTTTAGGAGAAAACCCTCGATTGGTTTACCGTGACAAATTTAAGTAGAATTCTTTTATGGTCTGATTAATTTCATAGTACTGCCACATTCTTTGGTGCACTTCAGGAGGTGAAGGACTGTCTAAAGGTTGACTGAATTGCTCATTTGGTTCTTATAATCTTAGCCTCCCTCTTAGAGCCTCCTCTTAGAGCCTCCCCATTACCGGCAGTTAAGTTATGTTTGAAAATTCAATAAACTATAACTCAATTGAAATCATCTTTCTTCATCTCGTAAAAATCACAAATTTGAATCTCTTTATATATATATAAAGTGCTATTTGAAAAACCTTTACTTAACTCAAATTTATTTTTATTTTATTTTACTTAATAATATTTTTTAATCAAAATGAATAATTTTAATAAAAAAATATAAGATTTCTGCAAATAAAAGTTAAATTTTTATAAATATTGTATTAATAATTTTTTGTATTCAAAATCTCCTCTAGTCTCAGCTTTTACAAATGCATCCATGGAGTATTGTCACTAATTAAATGTAAAACTGCAATTTTTTTTCTTCTAACAAAGGTGTGGGAAAAGTTTTGACTTTAAATATGCTCTAATTAAGTATGCAAAATTGTTCACCAATCTGCAAGCAGACACAAAACGCAGCTCCAAAGTTCATAACTATTAACTATGACCATATGTATTAATTGACTATAAATTTTAGTTCATAAGATCTCTTAATTACCATAATAAATACATAATAATATTCAAGATTAGATGGAGAGACAGTACAAGAAAAGTGAGCTTTTTTTTAACTATTTGGTGAAAATTTTGAATAAGAAAATAAAATATGGTATGAGAATTCTTCCTTATTTATTTCTTTAAGTCTCCAAGAGAATAATTTATTAAAAAGAGGAAAAATTGAGTCGCAATGTTATTTTTTCAAAGGTGAATAACAGGTTGAGAAGCCACGCGTGACCATCAAAAACCATGTGTCTCCAAACGCGGCAACAGTACAATGGGATCTGGTGTACAAAAGTAATTTCCAAAGCTTTCAAGGTCGCTTCTACCTCTTAGCAACCGATATAGATTCTGAAGAGTGTCCATAGCTAGCCGGTGGAGAAGACCCTCCCCTACTCAAAAGTTCTAAGAGATGTATTTGGGAAGAGGGGAGAACTTATCTTTTTTATGGATCAGGATAAGCTATAATGAGAAAAACATCTAAACATCCAACTTTAATGGATAAGAGACTAATCTGCAACATAAGACCTTCGGGATTCAATAGCCCCATGACTTGATTGGGATTAATCCATTGACTTCAGTTTCAATCGACTGAATAACAAGAAGAAAAACAAAGGCATCTTTTGAAAACTATGATAGAGCCAACAACATTTCCCATTACAGATCCCACAGTTGTATTCATTGATCGTGAACTAAGGGAACAATATTATTTAGTGATTACAATAAGGAATAGCCACCTACCGTGGCAACCATGGTGCTAGCAGAAAATGGATTCAAAATCCCAATGTGTAATGTAAATTCAATATCAACTTGCTGCAAATTAGATCACAGAGACAAATGTGGTGCCGACCAACTGCTATTGTACTGAGGACCAAGAATTTGATTCAAGCCAGTTGAAGGCTATAGGGCTTAAAAATGCATCAGGGATGCCAAACGAGTCAACCAAGGCAAGAGCATGCAATCGCAATTCAGAACAGAGTTTTGTCACTTCTTTTCTCACTGCAGCAACATGGTCCGTAGACAAGTAGCCATATCTTAGGAATGAAGAGTCCTCCTCCAAGGTAATCAACGCATACATGGATCTTACATGACCCAAAATCTCCTACAGAGGAATAAAAATGCTGAATCTTCAGTGAAAAGGGTGTCAGCCTACTTTCTACATTTTCTGCACTCACTTAGGAGTTGCAAATAAACATTTAATGAGGTATTGGATTTGTGCATGAAATATTATTCATGCATCATTCAACCACATGAAATGATTGAAGCAAAACTAGGTTAAAGCATCAAGATTAAAGATTAGCCCTTCAGCCTATATTTGATGCTATATTGTTCAAATTCTAGCCAATTTAATAGAGCCAACAGGTGCTGAAGTTGCCTCTTACAGAAACCTAGATCTAAGGCATAATCCAGCAAATGTATATAGCAACAAAATAAAGGCATTATTTTGGATGATAAGAGGCTTTTTGTGCAAAAGAATTCCATGCTGGTGACATCTTCTAAGCAGTTTAAAAGGAATTACCTTCAGAGGGCCAGCAGTCAAGGCTCTCTCAACCTCGGTAAAGGTCTGCAAAATTGCTCGATCTGAAAAGGCTCTACCTAGGTCCTGTGCAATTTGATAACTCTGTTGCAGAAAAGGAAAACCAACATATTGAATAAGCAAACAACGAGATTATACACAGGCTGCAAGCGTGCATGAAGGGGTGGGAGGGGAGTTTCTCACCAGAATGAAGGCATATTCTTTGTTTGTCCCTTGTGCTTGATGCTCAGAGACTTCAGCAACAAAACGACTTAATAAATCACGCTCTCTCAAGCAGAAGACATTTGTCTGATGCAGATGACAGGTAAGATACAATAACATGCCCATACTGCAAGATGAATAAGCTAACCTAACATGTACTGAACCATGACTACAATACCTGGAACTGGCTGCACCTAAGAGTAGAACTTGTGAGCTGAGAAGGGATGACAGGACAAGGTGTGTTCAAATGTTCTAATCCCAACCCTTTAAATAGCTTATTTCCTTTCTTAGCTGCTATATATTCTCCAAAGAGTGCCTTGCTAATCTGCATACACAATTTAACGTTGTAAGCCCCTTGCTTTGACCACTCCCAATAAGAGATGGTATGAACTGGAGTGATGTCAATAGCTGTATATCATTTCAATAATGTGATAGATCAATATATCTATGAAGCCACTGAATTTCTGAAGAAAAGTTGTTACTTGACATTATCGACACAACCAGGTATAGTAGGAAAGATACACTCAACCATACAATATCATGGTCCTGTTAGTTTATGAAATGAAAGGGGAAAATTACATGTTAACAAAGCCTTTTGGGGGGGGGGGGGAGGGGATAACACTGCACACGGTGAGCAAACTAAGGAAAGAAGAAAAAGAAGGTGCATTGAAACAAAAGACTGTCCAAGAAGACGGAGAGAAATGGTCCAAATGGACTTTCCTTCATAGATTGCTGAATTTCATGGCAACTGATTATTCCTCAGTCCATACGGTGCAGAACTAGCATCAAAACCACAATACAGAACATACCATTGCAAGTCTTCCTACAGCATCCTTGAAGCTGTTTCATGAATTTTACATCAGAGCATCCAATGACAAAATCCTAGATCCATAAAAATTCATATACTAATAACTAACTGTCACTTTATCTAAAGATCTCAAATAAGAGAATGTAACTTATTATTAGCCATTAGAGTTGTTTCATGAATTCTATACCCAAGCAGCCAATGACCAAATCCTATTTTGTAAAATGAGTATCCTAATACCTAAATGTCGCTTCATGCAAAGATATCAAATATGAGAATACAATTGATCCTAATTGTTGGACTATGTGAACAAACCCCCCATTCTCTTGCTGCAAGATATTCCTACATCATCTGTCATGCCAGATGTATGACAAGAAGAATTCAACTTAGATTTGGCAACTATCTCCTTTACTCAGTTAATGACACAAAACTTGTTAAATTATACATGCCAATACATAACACTTGGTTCAAGATCACATGATTTATTTTACCACTCTAGAGGCTGCTCCCAAATTGCCACTGTTGGTGTGTCTACTTGTGAGAATGGCATATGCATGCTGTAAATTCAAGAAACATATTAAGTTCATGAAGTCCTGCATCGGGTGACTAATCAACCACAATGAAATTCAGACGTCTCATTTGATTGTCTACAGTGTAGGTATTTCTGGTACATGCGTACGTAAGTGGCATTACCTGCTGCATTAAAACATTGTTGTCCCCCTCGAATGTTGACTGCACATCATATTCAGCTTTCATATGACCAATACGATTTTCAGTCTTCAAACCTTGTCCGCCACAAGCTTCACGGCACTCCTGATAGAGAAAACTTTTGATCATCTTAAGACATATTGAACAATATTGCTGATCACTTCAACAAAAGAATAACAGTCTGTGACCTGAAGGGTTTGCATGTTATGCCAGGTTGTAGCAGCCTTGAATGCACTTGAAACAACATGGATAGTTTTGCTTAGTTCAGGTGTCCTATTTACATAAAGCGTCTTCAAGTAATTTGCAGCAAAACTCATGGCATATCTGCAGAAAAAGCAAAGGAAGAATTTAGGAGTCAAAAAGTTCAAGCTTATTATCAGATCAATGGACATCAAAATGTAAGTTGAATGGACTAGTTTTCGTAGCAAAAATTTACAAATCCGGTGGATTGTTTAAGGCAGCCCTAAATGGATCATAAGGATACACAATTGCTATTAGTTTCTCTTGATGACATATTACACATTAATAAAACACCTCTTGGCCTTCAACAAGTGGCCCCGAAGTATAATGTTAAAATTCACGTAACCTATCTTTTCTGCTACTGCTTCTTTGTCCTCCAAGTAAGGAGTTAAAGGAACATACCAAATCCAAAGTCGAAAGAAAGGAAGCACAATATAGAACAGAGAATACTGTAGTAACCAAAGGGCCATCTCTGATTTAATCAACTTAGATAATACATGTTATAAATCCTGTCCTATGACAGCTATAGAATCTGATAAGGATATAAAATTGTGTAAACATAGGCTACCATAATGGCAGAACCACCAGAAAACTCAAAATGTATATGGAAGACATTAAATTTGAGATCATTATAAATGGCACGAATATGCAACGGACCTAAGCCTAATACAATTCAATATACCCGAGGCCTGAAATATTTCCATGCAAACACAAAGAAGCCTGTAACATCTATAAAGATTTAAAAAGTTTGAAACCCCTTAGTCCTGAATGCATCAAATGCATGACAAGCCAGAGCCTGATAAAGCCTATGCAAATGGCTACACTGTTTTCAACCAAAAAGTGACCCCATTTCCAAGAAACGCATATTTGGTAAAACAGCAAGCAAAGCAGATCTAAGAAGCTAACTTCCCATTTTCTTCCTAAAAATTCTAAGGTAATCAACCAGGAATCATACAAGATAAGCCAAACGGGAGAATAACAATGAGTCAACTAGTACTGACAGCAGATCTAAAAGGTAAACTAAACTGCCTTGACATTTGCAAGACAGGTTAAAGGGAGAATGACATCATCAAAAGAGTTAAAATTAAAATGTAAAGGCAACATTCACATCCAACTTTTCCGTTATGAAAGTATATTATCCACGAAGAAGCTTACTCGATGGTCCAGGGTAGATAGAAGAAGTTTATCATCATGACAGTTTGATCTTAGGATCACCATATAAGCAGTAAAAGGAACTACTTACGTCTTTGCAAGAAGAGGTAAGAGGCGGCGTTGATGACTCGGGTAGTCAAGCAATAACATTTCAGGTTCATTTGGTGCAACAGAAAAGGCCCTTCTTGTCAATGCATACCTTATGGCAATGGCTAAACCAACCTGGTACCCAAAAAAAAAGGGGTATTATAACGAGAAAAATTAATTAACAATGGCATGACAGAGTTATTGTTTCATTGATAAAGATTCAGAACAGGTCAGGCCATCTATGAAAGAAACTACCATGCTTTACTTTTGTACCTTAGCTGAGTAAACAGCATTAACTGCGATGTTTACACGGCCAGATGTCAAAGGTGCCAGAAATGCTGCAAATCTCTGCATAGAAATAAATTCCGTAAGTTTCTCCCAGATACTTGTATGCAGGCCACAGCTAAGGTCTTGTAAAATAAGTTGTTTGCAAATGAAGAGTTTGTCAATCTGAAACAACAGTGACCTGATCTGGGTCTTTAATTGAACTCAGGTATTGTCCATCTGGTGAAACATCCGCCACTGAATTAAGCAAATTTTCTCTAGGGATCCGAACATTGTCAAACCTGAATTTACAGAGCAAACTCCTGGTTTAGAGATAAACATATCTTCAACACAGTTTTAAAACAAAAAACATAAACGTGTGTTTGTACTACCAGATTCGCCCATTGTCAACACCATTTAAACCGATTTTATGACCACAATCAGCTATTCGGATGTTTGGGCAGATATTTCCATCCAAATCTCTGATCTGAGCTATAAATGCATGCACTCCTTGATTCTTTCCATTTATATTCAGCTGTGAAAAAACTATCGTGTGCGTTGCATGCTGAAAAAGCATCCAAAGAGAAATTTGTTGGTGAAATTAAGCTTGAGAAGCATTTATACGAGAAACATTTTTCAGCAGTAACTATTTTCATTTGAAGTTTTCTCCAAATAAAGGCATCTGCATACATTTGCTGCTCCTCCAATCCAGTACTTCTGAGCTGATTCACAAGGAGTGTTAACCACAAATTCTCCAGTTTTGGAATCATATGTTGTGACAGTTTCAATTCCTCGAACCTGAAATAGTGACCTTTATTGATTAGCACAAATGAATAACCACAGGTAGCATCAGGAAGAATGAAAAACATGAAAACCAAAATCATAAGTTCACATACATTACTGCCATGCCCCAATTCAGACATTGCAAAACAACCCTTGACAGCATAATTCTCTGTGGCCCTCAACCACTTGTCATGATGGCGTTTTGTACCAAAAAATTGGATTGCTCCACCCCTGAAAATTATTAACAAAGAGGGCACCTAATGAAAGTTACATTCTTTCTTTTACTTGAATGTAACAACATAATAAACAGAGAAGGCAAAACTGGTAGTATTGTGCAGCAGGAAGCCATATACAAAAGCATAGCAGGCAACCGTACATTGCAAGAAGGAGAATTGTGCATTAAACAAACACGATACCTGTGTCACTGTTTCAGAGATCAAGATACTTATGCTGAAAATGTAAAATACAAATTTTAGTATGTAATGACCATGAATCACCACAACAAATCATCATACCAAGAAAATAAAATCCCTCCCCCCCCCCATTAAACTAAATTTAATTTCCAGGAGATGAATGACATTTGATGACATGACTGATGATGATACTCAAGGACAAGTTAAATGGCCCCAAACAAATGAAGAAAAGGCAACCAGCACTTCTCTGGGTAGAAATTCTTTCACAACATATATTGTATTGGAACAGACGACTGCAACAAAGAATATAATAAGAGAACTAGCATAATTTAATATCTAAGAAAGAAGCTCAAGAAGCTTTATTGCTAGAAAGTATCGATTTCAAGAACCAAGATGATTGCAAAGAATACAACAAAGATTCAATTGTCCATATGCAGTAACAAAAATTACAATTTTAACTCAAAGTTCACAAAAAAAGGATTGAAACCAGTTTCCTCCAAGTTTTCAAAGACCACAGGAGATGGACTAGTTTATTGATGAAAAGGCAAACGTGACAAGGGTATACTTGGAAATGAAGTACAAGTAAGATCTCAAAGGAGAGAGAGAATTAACATCATCCATAAAGGCGAGCATTCTCCGAATTGCATAACTATGTAACGTGGAAATAGTGGAATCCGTACTGGACTATTCATCAAGAAACAAAGTTGTATCTAACCCAATACTACCGTAATATATTTATGTGGCATTTAATGGGTTCTGAATTAGGAAGGTTCCAAAATAGAAATTCAAGTCATTTGCTTTTCTTTCCATGTCTTTGACACAGGTCCAAGATAAGCAAAAGGAGGAGTGTTGAGGGCGCTCCACAAATTTTGCAAAAAATAGGAAATAAAAAGGATACAAGTGTCTTTTGACTAATGGTATATTACTCAAAACAGAAATCCAGTTTAATTGTAAATTTTATTTCAGAAATCCAATTTAAAAAATACAAGCTTTAAAAAAATTTAAAAAAAAAATTACCAGAGCATAAAGTGAACGCCAAGCTTGACAGAGAGAGAGTGATCAAAAATACAAATAACCTCCGTTAAAGCCAACTTCTTCAGCTCAGCTTCAGGACCTTGAGCAGTCAACCAACCCTCAAAAACACCTCGATCAAGCATATACCCAATTCGCTTCATTGTCATCTCTCTCTGCTGCTCCATGGACTGATTATAATCGGGCCAGACGAAGACTCTGCCTCCCAATTTTCTAGGGTTGAAAAGGCTACTCTGTGTCATTAGACCGTACAACCAGTCTCGATCCTCCAAATTGTGCGCGTCCAGAAGCTTTCTCATCTCCTTTGTGTCGAATTTGATCCGTTCCGAGAGGTCCGGAGGAGAGAAGTTGATACAGACAGAGGATTCGAGAGATGTTGAAGAAGAAGAAGAGCGAGAAAAAACAGATTGATTGAGGTGGTTTGTGAGGATTTGGGTTCGCCGAGAAACCCGATCAACTGACGAAGAACTTGAAGAAGCCATTGTTGTGGATGCCGCGCAGAGAGCGAGAGAGAGAGTTTGGTCGTGGTACGCGCGAACGGGGTTTAGGTTGTTGGGGTCGGACTTGCACGTGATCCGATAATGGGACTACACCCCTAACACCCAAAACAACACAAAGAAGGGTTTTTAGAGAAATGTACCAAAATAACTTATTTAAAAAAAAAATTTTTTAAAAAAACCTAAGGGGGAAATAATTTCCCCAAATGACCCATATTTGTCGCGGGTTGGACTCGCGACCGTATTTGTCGCGGGTTGAACCCGCGACAAAGCCACGTGTTGCATCCCGGGAGGGTATCGCGCGTGTCAGCCTTTCCGCGTGTTCGAAACGCGGAACGCTGAGCGTTCCGCGTCTTGAAAACGCGGAAAGCCTGGCCTTCCAGTCAGGCCGCGACACGTGGCACCGCATTCTTCACTCGGCATCCGCATCCTTCACTCGGCTTCACTTCTTCTCCCATTTTGCATTCGAAGTCTCCGCTTTCCTCTCCTCCTCTCCTCCTCTCCTCTCCTCTCCTCTCATCTTCTCTCACGCCTCTCCCCTTCTGCAGACGAAGAACCGAAGGGTGCCGAATTTTTCTGGATCTATCAATTTAGAGGAAAAAAAAGCTGCTGAAATTGCTGAAATTATTGGAGCATTCAAGATTAGACTTTGTCCAAAAATTTCAAAGGTATAAAATTTTTCCTCTCAATTTAAATTATTTTAGATGCATAATTTTATAAGAATGTGTATTTGTGAATGCAATTGATATTTTAAATTCAGTAGATTTGTATGACATTTACTGTTAATTTTTAATTAATGACGTTTTTAATTAGGTTATAGTGAGATTAATTAATTTAATAAATATTAAATATGCAGTTAATATAAATTAATATGAAATAGTAATAGTTATATTAAACTATTAACTATTATAAAAATTATAGTTAAAATTATTTAAAATGACTATAATTATATTAAATGATTTATGATTAAATTAAAAAATTTTAATATAAATGATTATAATAATACTTATAAAATAATACTTATAAATATTAATGTTGATGTTTAAAAAATTTACATTAAAATATTTTAAATTGAACGATTATATTTAAAATTAAAATGTATTAACGTGTAAATGGTACAATATATTAATATTTTTAGTTTAATATAAAAGTATTAGTAAAAATTAAAAATATTTAGTAATTTTTAGTTAATATTTAGTAATTTAAATATATTTTTAGTAATTTAAAAAAAAAAGTATTAGTAAAAATATTTTTAGTTTAATAAATGATTTTAGTTAATATTTAGTAATTTAAATCAAAATATTAAAATTATTAAAATTAGTATTTGTATGAAATTGAAAATTTATTTTTATCATTCCATTATTAAAATTAGTATTATAAATATAAAGTGAGTTTAGAGTTTTAGATTAAATTTAAATTTAATGAAGATTAAAATTTTGTTAGTAGTAAGTTAATATAATAATTTAGTAGTAATTATATTTTTATTGGTATTTTTAAATAAAAAATAGTAATAGTTATATTAAACTAATAATTATTATAAAATTTGTAGTTTAAATTATTTGAAATGACTATATTAATATTAAAATATTATACAATAAATTTAAAAATTTTAATATAAATGCCTATAATAATACTTAGAAAATATTATAAAATATATATTTACAAGTTAAAAATTACAATGAGGTAAATTAAATATTTGAAAATAATTTTAAATATTTTAAAAAATTATAAATTAATACTTTAAAAATACTTTAAAAATATTATAAAATATTATAAATTTTAAAATTTAAAATAAATGACTACATTTAAATATTTTTAAGTGACCATATTGTAATTAATGACTATATTAATCTATATAAAATTTGTAATTTAAATTATTTGTAATGACTTTACTTATATTAAAATATTATAAAATAAAATAAAAAGTTTTAATATAAATGATTATATTAATACTTATAAAATATTATAAAATAAATATTTATAAATTATGAATTAAATTTAGAAATTAAATATTTGAAAATACTTTTTAAATATTTTAAAAGATTATAAATTAATACTTTAAAAATAGTATAAAAGTTTATAAAATTTAAATTTTAAATTTAAATTGTTGAATTTTTTTGTATGTTTGTTTAATATTTATAAAATGTATAATTTATTTTTTTTATATTTATAGAATAATGGCGGATATGGTAAGTCTGTTATGTTATAGCAATGGTGAAATTGTGACGGGAGACGATGGAGTCCGTTATGACCGTGGTCCAACAAAGTTGATTAGGGTACGGAGAAATTGTAATTTTACTGAGTTGCTGAAAGTAGTATGCAAGGGTGTTCGAATAAATCTGTTGAGACAACATGTAGAGATTTTTCATCGGTTTCCCGTGTCGTATATGGGAGCTGGTAATGTACGGTTTGAATTGGTTCCGATAAGTGATGAAGACGATGTTTTGAATTTGATGGAATTTGCGATAACTAGGGGAGTGGGTGGGACTATTGAGTTGTACGTAAAATCATATGATGGTAGAGATTCTATAGTACAAGATTGTGATTACATGGAAGATTATCCGCATATCGAATCTCGAGTGGATGTTGCTTTTGCAGACGTAGATAATGATGTTGATGAGGAGGAAATGGCGGAAGAAGAGGCAGAAGAATATAATGAAGATGGAGAGGAAGATGATGAAATTGGCGATGGGAGTGGTGGCGGTGGTGCAAACCAGTTAATGGTCGGGCCTTCGTCAGTGTCTATAAACATTGGTGGTGGTAGGAGATATGGGGGCGGTGGAGTAGAGGAATCCATATCATTCATGACGATCGCACCGGGTGGTGATGGTTATGTGAGATTTGAGGAAGAACACAGATTGACATCTGATAGTTGTAGTTTCAGCGACGAATTGAAAAAGGGTATGAGATTTGATTCGAAAGAGCAGCTTATTCATGCTGTTAAAATGCATCATGTTGAACACCACTATCAATTTCGGGTTGGTAAATCAACCCCTGAACTTTGGACAGCAATTTGTATGCAAAGGGAAGAAGGTTGTAGATGGAGGTTGCGTGCTTGTAAAACACGGTTACTTGGTGCATTTGTGATTACAAAGGTTGAGGGACCCCACACATGTGTGAATGCTGGGTTGACGCAGGATCATAGGCAGTTGGATTCAAATTTGATGGCTAGGCATTTGCTTAATTATGTGAGGGAAGATCCCAGCGTGAAAGTTTCTTTTCTTCGAACTGTTATGACCGAGAGAACGACATATGCAGTTTCTCGTAGAAGGGTTTGGGCAGCAAAGAGAAGAGCTATAGAGATGGTTTACGGGGATTGGGATGAATCTTACAAACAACTACCTCAGTTGTTAAATGCAATAGTGGAAAAAAATCCCGGGACACAGGTAAATTGGAAGTTGGGTCCACCTAATGCCAGAGGGGAACAGGTTTTTGAGGCTTTATTTTGGGCATTCGGTCCGAGTATCTTGGCTTTTAGGAGTTGTAGACCATTGATAAGTATAGATGGGACTCACCTTTATGGGAAATATAATCACAAATTGTTGATTGCATGCAGTATGGATGGAGCGAATCATATTGTCCCGTTGGCATTCGGATTGGTAGATGGAGAGTCACTTGCTTCTTGGTCATGGTTTTTGCGATGTGTGCGAGAGTCAGTTGTTCGAGATAGGGAAGGTCCCATTTGTTTAATTTCAGATCGACATGAAGGGATAAGGGCAACAGTTGTACGTCCAGAGTTCGGGTGGTCACCTCCCAATGCTGTGTGGCGATTTTGTATTCGCCATGTCGCTAGTAACTTCAACACGCACCACAAAAGTCAAGCTTGTAAAAGAGTTGCTACGATTGCCGCGTTGCAACCACAGCGGAGGAAATTTGATTTATATATGGCGAAGATGAAGGAGATTAAAGAAGACGCTCCTGATTATTTTGCAACTATTCCTCTGGAACAATGGACTCTTTCTCATGATGGTGGTATTCGTTTTGGATATATGACCACAAATATTAGTGAAAGTTTTAATGCCGTGTTAAAGGGGGCAAGAAATCTGCCGGTTTCTTCTTTGGTACTTAAAACTTTTTATAATTCCGTTAACTATTTTCAGACTCGTTTGGGAGAGGCGAATGCGGGAATTGGAAGAGGAGAGCGGTACACTAAATATGCGTTCGCCATGTTAGGGAGATGGATGAATACGGCTAACCTTCATACCGTCGTTTCTTTCAGTAGGGAGCATGGGATATTCGAGGTCGAAACTGGGAATAGACAGACACGGTATGGATACAAGGGAGGCAATAAACACATTGTCAATGTACGGGGAGAGCATTGCACATGCGGGAAATGGCAAACTTATAAAATTCCTTGCTCTCATGCAATTGCTGCATTAACACGGACGATGATTGATGTGCATATGATCGTCGGAAAATGGTATACATGGGAACATCAACTTAAGGTTTATGAGCGTAATTTTTTCCCCATTGGAGACCACTCGGCATGGCCTATTGATTCTTACCCTACAATAATTCCCGATATATCCCTGAGACGTCAGAAAGGAAGACCTAAATCATCTCGATATCACAATGAGATGGATCTTCGAGAATCATCGACACGGACATCATGCGGTAGTTGTAGTGCTGAGGGTCATAATAGGAGGAGATGTCCGAGACGAATGAGGTGCGGACTTTGTGGTCGAGAGGGTCACGATCGAAGACATTGTCCAACAACAAATTAATGAGATTTTCTTGTATTTGTATGATTTTGTAATTATTGTACTTCTTAATGTATACTATATTTTGAAAATTTAAACATGTTGCTGTATTTTCTTTATTATGCAATATATAATATATTTGTGTGAATATCAGATTTTCTTTTTGTGCATTGAAATATGTGGTTATATATTATTAAATTTATTTGTACATTTATATATTTATGCTAATTATTATACTTTTTTAACATTTCAGATGGATCCCGGACCTACTGATCCGAGCCTTCTACGCTTGCAGCAAGGACACCGCTCTACTAGAGTTTGGGAGGGAGATGATACTGATTGGCTTGTCTGCCGTAGACGTGAGGCAGTATTACGACGTTTTGGGCATGACCATATTGACGATAGAGTAGTTCCTCTCCTACAGGCGTCGGGCTTTTTGGGGGTCGCTCGACTTCGTTTTATACAGTTGGATTGGCATCTCATCACGGCTCTAGTGGAGAGATGGAGGCAGGAGACACACACATTTCATATGCGCCACGGTGAGCTTACAGTTACGTTACAAGATGTAGAAGTTATTTTAGGTTTACCTTTAGATGGGATACCCGTTGTCGCTAGGACAACGGGTTTTTCGTGGATTGGGCTGTGTCAGAGATTATTAGGTGTTATCCCTCCTCGCTCGGCTTTTAAGGGTCATTCATTGAGTATGCCATGGTTGTCAGCTTTCATAGGTCACTTGCCCCACGATGCAGATTATGATCATATTTTGCGATGGACACGGGGGTATATATTACTATTGATAGGGGGTGTTTTATTTTCTGATAAGAGTGGTTATTATGTACATTTACAGTATTTATTAGTATTAGAGGATTTAGATTACTCTAGTCGTCGTAGTTGGGGTTCTGCGTGCTTAGCTTACTTGTACAGACAGCTTTGTATAGCATCGCACGCAGATTCGCATGAGATTTGTGGGGCTCTGATTCTTTTACAGATTTGGGCATGGGAGAGATTTCCATGTATTGCTCCTATTAAGCGATCTATATATGTCGAGGGGGATGGCCCATTGGCTTTGCGGTGGAGGACGGAATTTGATGTCACTTCCCTTTCTACACACGTCGTGACAGTGTATAGGGAGGCATTAGATAGATTGACGAGCGATGATATCGTGTGGCAGCCTTACACTGAGGACGTGTTATCTTCCCTCCCCGATTATTGTCATGAGGGTAGGGATATTTGGCTGGCTCGGGTACCGCTTATCTGTTTCTCTATTGTAGCGTGGTACTTTCCAGATCGAGTGATCCGTCAGTATGGAGGAATGCAGGTCATTCCGGATCACTGCGATACTGAGGATCGATTGCACGAGATTAGCTTGCGTGGTTCACAGGAGATAGATTGGTCAGTCGAGCATGCCCGTTACATCGAGATTTGGAATCACCGACGAGATTATGTAGTCCCTATTGACACGTCAGTTGGACCCACTGTCCATAATTCTTACACCGCATGGTACCGCACCATCTCTCGTATATTTATTAGTCGGCATGGCGCTTGTTTGGGATATGTGGTAAGTGTGTAATTTAAATTTTTTATTTTTTTAATTTCATTTTTTATTTTTTAACTAACGTGTATCGAGATCTTTATAGCGTGATTCACTACATCAGATTCGAGAAGACTCTGAGGATGTTCATATCCGTGGAATAGCGGATACAGCCATGTCAGCTTTGAATGATGACATGGCATATCTCCTGAGACCTAGACATCCTAGAGGTCGTGCTGAGAGAGGTGAGGAGGAGCATCGACCTCGACGGAGCCGAGCGCGACAACGTCCGAGGGCATCTACTCATGATGCGTCACCATTTCCATCTCAGCATCCAGAGGACGTTGCAGGACCTTCGAATACATTTGAGGACTCCTCTTCTTTCTACACACCAGTGTTTGAGTTCCCTCATTTCTCTACTCCTGACGCCCCACAGAGGGGCATTCGTATAGTTGAGGGACAGACACAGTTTCAGAGAAATGATGCACACACGATGTACCATGTTTCTCCTCCTCGTTTTAGTGACGTAGGACCCTCACAGATCACACAATTACATGATATGGGTTTATCGTCCCAAGACGACACTACATATATCAGGACAGATTTAGATGTTAGACGTTATGATACAAGAAGGCGACGACAACGTTAGTTATATATTATGTACTTTGTATCCTATATTATATTAATAATAATTCGATTCATTTATATATGTTCATTTCTCGGATTTTATTTGTTTCGTTTCTCCTTTTTGTTTTATTTATAAGAAATTAGTTTTTTTTTCAAATTGTATTTTACTTTAACTGTTTAGATAATACACATATATCGATAATATCGTGCGTCCGGCCCATTACACCGTTGGTTAACCGTTGACTCGCAGACGCGTCTGGTGGATATACATTTAATTATTTTAATTTATCAAACCACCATTACGAGTGTTATAAGGGATAACATGCAAAAATATATATATATAGATATATGACAAAATAATAAATTATTATTAGTTGACTTCTCTAAAAATTCTAATATTTATTTTTGTTTGTAATTTTAATTATTTTATATATTTATTTATAATTTAAATAATTTTAATATAACAATGGTTAGCATGTTACAATTATTTTGAAAATCAAAATCAATTCGTTATATATTCATTCTATATTTTAAAACTCTATTGATATTGATTATTTATGCAATATGATATTATTTTTATATTAAATTAATCAAAAATAAAAAATAATATATTAAAATATAATGAATCTTAACATATAATTTTTAGATACTAATACTAATATTTTGTAATGTTACAATTTTTTTCAATTATGAGAATTTTTTGTCACTATTTTCTAATTTTTAAAAATTCTTAGAATTATTTTTTAATTTTGTAATTTTTCATAAAATTATAAAGGCAAACTAGCCTGATTTCTTTTAATTATTATAATACATAATTTTGGATCGTCTAAATTAGATATAATTACAAAAATCGAAATTAAATATAATTATAAAAATCGAATTAAAATAATTAAGGGGTAAAATAATTGGGAGATTAAAACAATTTCGAGGGGGAATGGCGTGCGTTTTTGGGAGGGAATGAGGAATGTGCGTTTTTGGGAGGCATTTCCGCGTTTTGCAAACGCGGAATAGTGTTTGCGCGCATTTCCGCGTCTTGGAGACGCGGAAAGGCATTTCCGCGTCTTGGAGACGCGGAAAGGGGTTTCCGCGTTTCCAAGACGCGGAAACCCCCCAGCTGCCACGTAGCTTTGTCGCGGGTTGAACCCGCGACAAATACGGTCGCGGGTTCAACCCGCGACAAATACGGGTTATTTGGGGAAATTTTTTTCCCCTCAGGTTTTTTTAAAAATTTTTTTTAAAAAAAGGGTCCTTTTGGTACATCACTCGGGTTTTTAATAGATATATATATAGAGAGAGAGAGAGAGAGAGATATTTTACGAAAAAATCATTAAAATATCATCAAAATTTGAATCAAATATATAAAAAAAAATAATTATGTAAGAGTTTTTTATAACACGTATACCCTTATAAAAATGATTTTAAATATATTATGAACCTATGAGTCAATATACTTCAATTGATTTTATCCGTTTAATTTTATAATTATATTATGATAATATAATAAATAATAAATAATTATTTATTTTTATACATAATTTTAATTAATAATATTAAATAAATTTAAATATAACTCTAATAATATATTAAAAATTTTAAAAATAGAAAATGATAAATAATATTGAATTCTAATAATTGTTTGATTCAGATAAAGTATTATAATAGATTGGATAAAAATTTAATTTTTATAAATATGAAAAATATAATAATAAAAAAAATTAAATAGATTATTGAAAGCAGGATAAAATGTCATGATTTAAGGAAAATATAATAAATAAGAGTCAAATAATTAAGAAAATAAGATATCAAAAGTGATTTATTTTTTTTAAACTTGAATAAAATGAATTTAAAAATTAAATTAAGAAGAAAAATAGTAAAATCTAATTTAATAAGGTATCAATTTTACTCATTTGTACGATTTTTTCTATATTTTATTAAATTTGATATATATATATATATATATATATATATATATAATGTACCATAAATATTTTATCTAATATCTAACAATTCAATCAATTCGACATTTATAACCGATAATACTAATTGGATTTGGATGTGATTCGCACGTGCTATTGCTAGCCTTTTCATTTCATTTGTGAAATAATTTATGGTGTTGTAAATTTTTTAAAGTTTGATTGGTTTAAATATTTCTATGGAAAATACTTTTAATATTTTCTTACATGTCAAAACCAAAAATTTATCTTAAAAAAACAAGTATTAAATAAATTTTAGAATTGCATAACAATTTTCCTTTTTGAAAAAATTGGAACAGCTGCTTTTTTCCCTTCCCCTTTGGTATGTAATATCTTAATCTACCGTTTATTTTCGGGAAAAAAATAAGGGAAAAAAGGAGTTTTGAATAATAATTAACGATGAGATAATGGTTATTTCTTGAGCAAGAGGGGCTTGGCTGCGTCAAAAGAAGGGCCGTGGGAAGAGAGAGAGAGAGAGAGAGAGAGAGAGAGAGGGGCACGCAAAGTCAAGCGAAATATGTGTGAATCTCTTTACTATTAGTTTGGAAATTTTGGTGATTTATAAGTTTGGTAAAAAATGATTTTTTTTTTTATTAAAAACATTATGTTTTTCATTTGATATTTTATTTCAATAAAAAATAATATTTATTACAAATAAAATAGAAAATATGCTTACCAGACAGAGCTGGAGAACGTGTTGAGTTCCGATAACAATAAAACACGTGTTTTTATCTACTGTGTTGGGAAATGGGAAAGATGGGCTTCGAAGTGAGTTTAGAATGGGATAGGATGAGGCTGACTTCATTTCTTGTCCTTTCTCTCTTCACATGCGTGCGTCCTTTCTTATCCTTTTTACCCGATTTGCTTCCATTCTTCTCCTTCTTAAGAATTCAATTCCATCTTCTAGAAGGCCGGCTCGATGCTCTCTCGGCCAAGCCCAATTGAGCACACCAAACACTCCTGGGCCGAGGCCAGCCGGGTGTTTTTTGATTGGTTTAAATATAGAATCATCATGTTAGTGGGAAGGAAAATTTATATTACTGAGTTATCTCATCGGGGACAGATCAGCTAGGTTTGAGAGCTCATAATTTTTTTTTAATAAATCATTGTGGTAATAATTATATTAAATATGATTAAATTTAATTTAAATAAAATTAAATAATTAAATAGTAAGATATTTTTAACATTTATTTTTTTATATATAACATTTAAATTTAAAATTTTATTTAAAAATAATCGATACCAAACCATTATACCAATTAAGCATTAATTATTAATTTTATTTAAAGAATTTAAGTTTTGTCCATAGGAGATTTATATTTTGAATAGAACCGGTGCCAAACCATCGGTTTCCTTAAATAAAATTTTGAATTTAATATTTGTATATAAAGAAAGCAGATGTTATGAGAGTTTTATCATTTAAAAGTTTAAATTGATTTGAATCAAATTTAATTGAATATAATATAGTTATCGGATACTGTGGTTTATTTAAAAAAAAGAAAAAGAAATGAAAAAACAAAAAAGAGAGGAGGAATCTGAAATTCAATCCAACCGGGTTGAGTCAACGTTTAAAAAGACTACAAGGTCTATATATAAATGGGCTAAGCTTGTCTGGTGTAGAAATTAGCCCAATAACCAGTTTGCAGCAGTAGCCCATGTCAAGGGCCCAATAATTTTTTTTTTTTTTTTTTTTGGTTACATGCTAGGATTACCGGGTTGGAAAAGAGGTTATGACTACTAAGTTGTCCCCTTGAGATAGGGCCCAATAAAATTGAATAAAGAGAATTCTTGGTTTTTGTTTTAGAAAAGTCAAAAAAAAAAAAAAAAACTTAATTCTTTTTATAATTCAATCCGCACAACAATAAGAGACCAAATAGTGGCTATGGATTACTTATCTTTAAGAAGTAAATTCAATTGTTAATAAATTTTAATTATTCTGTGATTAAATATAAAAATTATTTTTTATTATATAGTATTAAAATTACAAATTTCATGATAAATTAAAAAAAAAATCAATTATTAATAATCTCATTCACAATATATAGCATTTGCCGCTATGGATTTAAAACAACGCAATCAAAAGCTATTCTTACTTTGTGGTGAATAAAAGCCAAATTGTTCTTCCTTTTTGTTTATTAATTTATTCATTTCCTACAAAAACTTGATTTTTGATATTTTTCTTTTTCTTTTTCTTTTTTTTTTTAATGTTTCAAAGGAAGTCATGAATATTGAATATTGATTGCATTTAGCTAAATTTGATCAAGTATAATAAGATGATACGAGAATTGGATCTAATCACATTGCACCACAGTACCAATACATATACCAAAAAGAATATTATGTATATTTGAAAACATTATACTTAATTCACAAATTCATTTTGTTAGAATATAATATATATAATAATTTGATTTGATAAATATTTCACTTTTCGTATTTTTATATTTCTATATTTGTATTATATATTTTTCTCTATATTTGTGATAATAGATTTTTTATATAAAATCAATTTATCGTAATAATATAATTAAATCAATGGAATATTAAGATTTATATTATTATTATATTATTTCTAATATTCTCTAATATGGTATTATAATTATATTCATCTATTTTTCATATTCGTATTATTTTATATTTTTAATATAGTTTTAGAATCATATTAAATTATTATTCTATATGGAATCGCAATTCCTTTACAAAAAGGGTTATCTACATGCCCGCAGGTATTTCCACATCAGAGCGACAATATGGAGAGATCTACTCCTTTGCAAAACTGGCCATAAGATTTTAGATTCTCAATCCATGTTCTCTTTCAAATTCAACCCGTTTTCATTATATCATATTAAATTTGAAAACCATTTGAATTTAAAAGGAAATGCTAGAATATATTATGTTTTGATTTGATTTTGATATATTTTTGATTTTTTTATTTAAATATTTAAATATTTATATTATTATATTTCTATATTTATGACAATAAATTTCCTATATAAAATCAACTTATCGTAATAATTTAAATAAAATAATAAAATATTATAATTTATATTATTTTCAATATTTTCTAATATGATATCACAATTATATTTATGTATTTTTTATATTCATATTATTTTATATTCTTAATATAGTTTTACAACCATATTCAATTTTCTTCTTTCACATTCGATTAATTTACATGGATGTAAGAACTTATTAATTATTATTCAATTAATTTTTAAACTCATCACATCTCGAAATGCAAGAGAGATTGGCATCTGTACCGAGAGAGAGAGAGAGAGAGAGAGAGATTGGCATTAACATCTTTTAGTTTTCCAACCATTTGTTCTCTTTGTCCCACCAAATATAAAAGAAAAACCTTGCCACCAACCACAAATCAAGAAATCACACTCAAAATCTTAGAATAATTTGCTTTTGTTCCTTTGCTTTTCTACAAAAGCAAATTATTCTAAGATTGTCAGTGTGATTTCTTGATTTGTGTTTAGATTTCATTTTATTAGATTTTAAACTAATTTAATTATTTCTCGGAGTTGTATTTTGACATGAAATGTAAAATAAATATGCTTTATAAGGAAGATATTATTAGACATATATGAAGGTTATTATTATTATTATTATTATTCAATGTAGATTTACCAGAGAGAAATTAGAAATACTGAAGAAAAAAATATATTATATTAGTAAAAGGGGCCTTCTTCTATCCAATTTAGGTGAAGATTAGATTTAAACACTAGTATGGCATTATTTTGATTCTAATTCATCAAACCGCGTCCTAGGAGGTATTCTTATATAGGTTAGTGCAAGAAACAATGTATGAATCTTGGTAAATCTGGAATTATCTTCTTGGGAAAATAATTATAAGCGTAACTTTATGGCCAGAAAAAGCAGTAAATATTTTTGTTTAATGTGATATATAAGACTTAAGAGACTCTCTCTCTCTCTCTCTCTCTCTCTCTCTCTCTCTCTCTCTCTCTGTGGCATATATTTGGTGTTTGTTTAGACAAATTATTTCTTGGAGGTTTTGCACCATGGACATGAACCTGAATCAAGCAAATAACAGGCAGCGAGCGCAAAGAAGGCCGAGGCAGCCCGATCCCTATTCCAATGTTACAGTGGAAAGCTTTTCAAGGAGGGTTAGAGCAAGATATGCTGATGGTGCTCATGGCATTAGCCAAACAACTTATAGTTACCAGTATCGCATTCAAGGGAGTTATGTAGGCTCCAACACCTATCTTGCTGGTCATCACTATGTTCAGCAGCAGGTTTTTAGCAGTAATAGCAGCCCAGGAGGCAATCTCACACGGGCCCCCACTCCTGGCCTTGGCCTCCCTTTTCCACAAGGTAAATTGAACATACATGATTTTCTTAATTTTTACTGGGATTCATCCGTGTGTTCTGCCTTAAGGATGTGATATCCTAGCATTAACAGATAGTCGAGTTAGTAGAATAGAATATTAGATTTTTTAATTAAATCTTGTATCTAAACAAATTGATAGGAGAACCTCTCCATAAATAATGAATGTTCGAATTGCATTAATCAAAATATTGTTCTGAATATTCGTAATGGGTAATAGAAAAAAGGATATAACATCTTAGCTGGATGAATAAAGAACAATATAGATCCTAGCATTTTTTTAATGAGTTTCTGCATGTTATAAGCATAGGTATGAAATCTAGATTCTAAGCGTGGATCAAAAAACAATTTTTGCAAATCAAAAATTCATTATTATATGCGTAGGTACCTTTTCAATGACCTACGACATAATATATCAAAGTAACGTGTTCATAATTTTTCAAACAATATGTTTTGAACTTAGGTTAAAATAAACAATCATTATTTTAGGTTAAAATACAATTTGAAAACTGGTAACTTGGGATCATTATTTTGTACTTAATTTTTCCTCCTTTTCCTTTTCCGGGTACTTATCTATTAGCACATTCTTTTACAGGGATTTATGCCCTTGGAGGAGGTTCTTCTCAGAACACAAGCAACCCTGCACCATTGCCCTTCTATCGGCAGACTAGAACAAGCAGCAATTCGGGAATTCCATTGGCACAAAATCAGAATTCTGGAATTCCATTGGCACAAAATCAAAATTTTCAACTTCAGCAACAGCCACAAAATCAGCATGCTTTCTCCATCCTGCATCCTCAACATAGCAACATTGCTAATTCCTCGAATGACCGAAGTAGGATGATACTTCGAAGGTTGTGGCTACAATTTTTAAGGAGGGCTCTTTGGAGGATTTATCAGAGTCGGGCTCGCCAAATAAACCAGTCCCAAGAAGTATGTACTCATTATTCACCATATCATTTAAAGTCTCCTCTTCTTCTTTTTTCTTGTAATTTTCATTAATGGCTGATCAAGCGCCAATCCTTTCTTTGGAAATGTATTGCAGGAAGTTCTTCCCATGGAGCAGCCATTTGGGCCGCAAGATTTCGATTTCAACATTGATTCCTTGACTTATGAGGTAAGATTAAACTAAATCTATTGATATTATTATTTCTCATCCCTTTTTCTCTCTTTTGTGTGTGTGTGTGTGTGTGTGTTTTTTTTCTTGGGCAAGTGAAAAATTTTTGGGAGGCCAAACTTAGAATTATGAAGGGCTTAATTTATAAACAATAAACCAACAACCATTGTAAGGCCTTGGGCCCCTTTAAATTACTTATACCTCACAATCACTTACAAGACATACTTAAAATGAAAAGCAAACACACCCTTTTACTACAATTAGCTTGCTCTTAAATATCCTAAAATGTTATTATTCATATGATCTTCGCATGTTTTTTCATTATGCATTATAATTGCTTTTACTGGTTATGAAATCACTATGGCCAAGATCTAATTGGAAAAGGATCTGCTCCGCTTGTAGAATACCATTGGCAATGTTAATACTGGTTTGTCTCAAGAAGCCATTACAAGACTTCTCATGACAAGAACATATTTATCATCTTCAGACAATCATCAAAACTCTGACATTTGTGTTATATGTCAGGTAAATATACATACTTCAATCACTTTTCCTTTTTGAACTCCTTTATATTCTTGACATGAAATTTTAGATTTTCTTGTTTACCCTAATTAGCTGCCAAAACACTAAGAAGCATTGGGGAATGAATTCTTGTAGGCGGAATATGAAGATGAAGAGACAGTCGGAACTCTTCATTGTGGACATGAATTCCATGCAAACTGCATAAGGGAGTGGCTGCGTCTGAAGAATACTTGCCCCATCTGCAAGTCAACGGCTTTACCAACTAGTAGAGGTAGTTAATAGCTAGGGGATACCGAGGGATCAAAACATGTAATAATAATTAATAACTGTATGTTTATTGGATACATTGTAAGCATGCGATAATGTATCAAATTAGTCATCAAATATTAAACATGTGTTCTCTTGTACACATTCATGTGACTTTTCAAATATGAATGAACGTTTATTTATTCTTATTCAATGTATTAATTTATTTTCTTGAGCTTGATTTCATGCTTTAATGTGAGTAAAGTAAATAGGCATAATATTCATTCTACCACTTGGTGTGGATAAGTAGGGCTCTCCTCCTTTGCTCTAGATACATAACTATTCAACATAGTCTAAGAAAGAAAAAGAGAGAATAATATAAATAGATGTGTTGGTCAATTTGTTGTATTTTGAAGGGGAAAATGTCATACATTTCTTTTATATTAGTTCATGGGCTTTGCCAAAATGCTTTGTCTCAAAATTTATTATTCACAATTATTATCTTTTTTTTTGTTTTTTTGTTTTTTTTTTTTTTTTTTGGTTATTTTGGTGCAATTTTATCTATGACTTTAAGAGAATTTAGTGACAATGATAGGTGACTATAAACTAATGACAAAGTTGGATATGATGAAGGCAAGAAAAAGCAAGGAAAGATCTTGTTCTATCTTCACCAAGAATAATCCCCACATGAGATTACACCAAAAGAATGAAAATTATTGAGAAGATATTTGAATGGGCTCTAATACCATATTAAAGAAATACAAATATGGTTTTGATACCATGTTAAGAATAGGAAGTAATAATAATATGAATTCCAATGATCCATTATTTCAATTAATTACTATAATTATTATAATAAGTTGAATTTATAAAAATCTATTGTCATAAATATAGTATTACAAATATATAAATATTAAAACAAAAACATCAAATATTTTCAAAATCTGATCAATAATAATTGATTTAATTTTTATATATAATATATTCTAATATTGTTTCTCAAATTTAATGTGACGTAATAGAAATCACTTAACTTTGGAGTAGAACCCGTACAGAAGAGCTAAAATGCTAAGCATGTTTTTCTAACTTTGAAGAGCAGTTTTTTCCGGAACAAACGAGTGGACTTATAGAGATGCATGTGAATGCATGAGTGATTTTCTTAATCGTTGATTTTGGCTTATATTAAAGATGGTTGAATATAGTTCTGATACTATTTTTGATTCTGACTCTGGTTTTGATACTATATTAAAAAAATATTTGAATATGGTTTTGATATCATATTAAAGAAATTTTGAATATAATTCTGATACTATATTAAGAATGATAAATAATAATAATAATATGAACTCTAATGATACAATGTTTCAATGAAATACTGATTGTAATCCAGATTAAAGATGGTTGATTATAGCTCTGATACTATTTCTGATTCTGACTGTGGTTTTGATACCATATTGAAAAAATATTTGAATATGGCTTGCATTAAAAAAATTTTGAATATAGTTAGGATACTATATTAAGAATAGGAAATAATAATAATAATAATAATACGAATTATAATAATCCATTGTTTCAATGCATTATTATAATAATTTAAATTTATATAAAAAATTTATTGTCATAAATATAAAAATATAATATTATATATAGAAATATAAAAATAAAGAAAATAAAATTATATCAATAATTAATTTAATTTTGATAATTAATATATTTTAAGCAAAATGATAAACCTTCGAGGGGGAGGAACAAGACTATTTTTTATATTATTTTCAAATTGTTTCTTAATTAATTTTATTACTATCATGAAAACACATATTCGCCACCAACAAAATTGGAGTCCTCCGTATACAATAGTGTTAGATTTGTAGTCCCACTCTTGCTGATGTCAGCAAGACGTCATGAACACCTGGGATGACATCGTTCAATACTTATTAATAGGACCCTTTATTCTTTAGTTTCGGCGAGCACCATTCAATTAAAATCAAAAAAATCATTTTCATTTAATCATTTATTTATATTTTAAATAATTTATTAGATATTTAGCTTAATTACGGACAAAAGCCAAATTTTGATTTGGTTTATTTAAATAATTATCAATTTTAATAATTTTTATTTCATTCAAATCGAATTAATTAAAAATATTATATATATTAAATAATTTTTATTCATATAAATATTATTATAATATTATAAAATTATAATTAAAAATTAAAGTATAAAGAAATATAAAAATTAAAACTAATATAGTGGAGAATGTATAATTAAAGAAAGGTTTTTAATTTTCACCTTTCTAACTCCAAGTTTCCAATATTACATCCATTTTCTGATGTTTTTCGCTCCCAAACTTGAGATCCTCACTCTCACTCACATCTCTCCCTCTCCTTCTCCTATTTCAATAATTTTTCATTCCCAAAATTTAATTTATTTAAAATTTTAAAATTTTAAAATAACATTTAGTGAAATAAAATTATAAGTTAATTTTAAAATTTGAAATTACAGTTACAAAAACATGAACAAAAAGCATTGGTACTTATAAATCTTATATAATAATAGATTTTAATAATTTAATTAATTTGAATAATCAAATCGAATTAATCGTCTAATTCAGACAAATAAATTATCAATTTTTAGTCTGTTTGGTTAAATTATAATTATAAAAATTATATAATCGAATTAAATCGGTCATATTATGATTTAACCGAATATTCACCGCTGTCTACATCCATTATAATACTATTGCCAGTATCAATAAAATTATATATGATAATTATCGTTACTATTATTATTATTATTATTATTACTTTAATTAATATTACTTGGCCCAATTTGAAGTTTTTTGAGTCATGAAGTATAACACAAACATGAATGAGGTGTTACGAATATCATATTGGATCCCCAAAAAATCATAAAACAGTATTTAAATCTAATAGGCCCTGTCACCCAATAGATCGATCTTTTGGACTAAGTTCTCCTATTGGGTTTGAGTCCATTACTTGGATCCATGATAAATTGGTATTAGAGACTCCGGTCTAACATGGAAAAGGGTTACCTAGAAAAGGGCTACCTGGAAAAGGGTTAGCTGGTGCCAGAGTGAAAACTGTCTAAAATGGAAAAGAGTTATCTGGTATCGGAGTGAGAACCGTCCAAAGAGGAAAAAGGGCTACCCGCCAGAGTGAAAACCATCTAGAGTGCGAGCCATCCAGAGTGAGAGCCGTCTGTGGACGTCTGACTTTTTAAGAGAAGGATAATGTTACGAATCTCATATCGGATCGTCAAAAAATCATAAAATAGTACTTAAATCCAATATACTCTCTCACCCAACATGTCGGTCTTTTGAACTAAATTCTCCTATTGGGTTTGAATCCATTATTTGGATCCGTGACACGAGGCCACCAATAAGTTATACTAAAGTAGAACCATTTCTTTCTTTTAGAGATGTAGTTTTTGAATTTTATTTTTATATGGCTAGAAAAAAGGAGAAGCCAAAAAATATTTTCATAAGTACAAAATACGTATTTCAAACAATTCTTGTTGTTATTGTTTTTTTTTTTTTTTTTAAATGAAGAAATGAATAACTAAGAGTGAAAACATTAGCGAAAAAATACAACTTAGGCTGAGAGAGAAGGAAAACATTGAAAGACGATTAATGTAGCATATTATTAAATGTGAGAATTCTCATTCGCTTTGTAACGTTAATTTCAACTGCATATGATGCATCACATAGTTGTTCCTCCTGATTCCAAAACTCAAGATGGACAAACTAAATACCAAAAAAAAACTCATGTCATACAAAATATCCCAAGTACTATAGAAGATCCATCGATAGAAATTTAGGTATCAGCGATGAAAATATCCGTTACTGAAAGTAAAAAATCTATCGCTAAACGATATTAGAAATAAATTTTTTGCGTCACTAAATCTGTCTCTAAAAACTATCTCACCAAAAATTACTGACGGAATACTATCCATCGCTAAATATCAGTGAGAGATTCGCGATAGAAAAAATCCGTCACTAAAAAATCTATTGATAATCTGTTATTGATAGAAAAAATATGTAAAAGTATAAATGACAGAATTTTTTCGTCGTTAAAAATTCCGTTACTAATTCGTCGTTAATAATTCACTATTAGCGATAAATATTTTTTGTCACTAATTTCGGAACCCTCATGCGCACGCACGTGCACCCCGCCCCTCATGCACACGCCCTTACACGCGGCCCGCTCCTACGAACTCGCCCGCACACGCCATTACGCGCGCCACCTGCTCCTGCGAACGTGCCCGCACGCTCACACATGGGCTCCCACCCGCCCGCCCAACCACACCCTGCATTTTGTTGTGAAAAATGTGTCTTTACACGAAATTGAACCCGCGCCTCCGAGATGGAATATGAGTTGTTCAACTACCATGCCACAATCTGTTCTATGATATTTTTTTATTTATTAACTAACTCTCACTTTTTTAAAAAAAAAAAATTAATCTCACTCTCACTTTTTTTTAAAAAAAAAAAAAAATTTATCACTACTAGAAAATTTTCTTTTAACGGCAAAAATTTTTATCGCTAAAAGTTCAAATTCCAATACTTAAAAGTATTAGCAATGGAAAATTTCCGTCGTTAAAAAATACTCTGCTAATTTTTTCTGACGGAATACATACGTCATTAAAATTAACGACAGATTAGCGATAAAAATTTTGTCGTTAAAAAATCTATCATTAATCCATCGCTGATATAAGAAAATACAAAAAAAATTTAGCGATAAATTTTTTTTGTCGATAGTGAAATATCATCGATGGATATTTTCCATCGCTGATTTGGGAGCCCACACAAGCTTGCAGGTGCCCCCACGCACTTCCACCAGCACCGTCACCCACGCCCGCACCCTGCCCGCACCTGCAAACTCGCCCACACACTCCCTCACGCAACCCAACCCGCCCATGCCCGGCCCGCCCATTGCTTCCTTTAATTTGTGAAAATTCCACCAAGCGCCTCCGGCCGGCTTCGATCCTATGTACAATACCATCCCTCATGCACCCCAACCCACCCATGTTCTTTTTTTTTTTTTAATTTCTTATCTTTATCTCACATTTTTTTAAATAATAAAATAATAAAATAATAGAATAATAAAATGTTAGCTTAAAATAAAATAATAAAAATGTTCAAAAATAAAATAATATTATTCTTCTAAAAAATAAAAGAAAAAAATTTTTAAATAAAAAATTAAAAAAATTAAAAAAAAATCCATCGGTAATTGTCACTAAAATTTTCGTTGACAATCTGTCGTTATAATTTTATCGCACATTTTTTTAATAATAATAAAATAATATAAAATAATAATTTATTATAAAATAATAAAATGTTTGCTTAAAATAAAATAATAAAATTTTAAAAAAATATAATAATATTATTCTTCTAAAAAATAAAAGAAAAAGAATTATTAAATAAAAAAAATTAAAAAAATCCGTCGGTAATCCCTTATTAAAATTTTCGTCGGTAATCCATCACTAAAATTTCATCGATAATCCATCACCGATAGATTTATAAAAAAATTAAAAAAAAAATTAAAATTTTAAAAAAATCTATCGATAGTCCATTGATAAAAATTCCATCGATAATCAATCGCTAAAATTCTGTCAGTAATCCATCGTTGATAGATTTATAATTTTTTACTATAGATTACTACAGCGATAATTTAGCGACAGAAATATTTCCGTTGCTAATTTCCATCGCTAATCTTTAGGAATTATTTTCGATGTTAATCCATCGAAATTTTATCGCTATTACCGATGAAAGAAAATCTATTGATAACTTTTCGTCACTGATACTGTCTTTTCTTGTAATGTATTTTACTCTCATACTTTTTTTTATCTTACTTACATCTATTTTTTTTTTCCTTTATCTTGGGATAATTTTTTTCATTGAATATTTTAATTAAAATTTTCTAATGGTTTAAATTTGATATTGATTAAATTTGCACTAAATAAAGAAATAAAATATTTCTTTGATTAATTAACATAGAATAGCAAATTATCTTTTTATTTGTCCATTAAATTAAATAATAAAATAATAAAATAAAAGAAAATTTAAAAAGATAAATAAATAAAAGAAAAATAAAAAGAGAATTATAAAATAATAAAAGAGAAGAAAAAATAAAATAAATAAAAGAAAAATGAAAAAGAATTATAAAATAATAAAAGAGAAGAAAAATTAAAAAAATTAAAAAATTAAAAAAATTAAAAAAATTAAAAAATTAAAAAATTAAAAAAATTAAAAAAATTAAAAAAATTAAAAAATTAAAAAATTAAAAAATTAAAAAAATTAAAAAAATTAAAAAAATTAAAAAAATTAAAAAAATTAAAAAAATTAAAAAAATTAAAAAATTTAAAAAATTAAAAAATTTAAAAAAATTAAAAAAATTAAAAAAATTAAAAAAATTAAAAAAATTAAAAAAATTAAAAAATTAAAAAAATTAAAAAAATTAAAAAAATTAAAAAAATTAAAAAAAATTAAAAAAATTAAAAAAATTAAAAAAATTAAAAAAAATTAAAAAAAATTAAAAAAATTAAAAAAATTAAAAAATTTAAAAAATTTAAAAAAATTTAAAAAAATTAAAAAAATTAAAAAAATTAAAAAAATTAAAAAAAATTAAAAAAATTAAAAAAATTAAAAAAATTAAAAAAATTAAAAAAATTAAAAAAAAAATTAAAAAATTAAAAAAAATAAAAAAATTGAAAAATTAAAAAAAATAATAAATAAATAAAAAAACATGAAAAATAAATAATAAATAAATAAAAAATAAAAAAATCCATCGCTAATCCGTTACTAAAATTTCCGTCACTAATTTATCGCTAAAATTTCCATCGCTAATCCATCGCTGATAGTTATACGTATTTTTTATTTTTTTATTCTTTTTCCCTTCACCCGTATACCGATGGAAGAGCGACGAAAATTTTTTATCGCTAAAAATTCCGTTAGTAATCTTTCAATAATAGGTTTATAAATTTTATTTATTTTTTATTTTTTTACAGTGGATCACTACAGTGATGGATTTTCCGTCCCTAATTTTCATTGCTAATTCATCGCAAACTCTCGGTATTCTGTCTTAGATTAATACGTCACAAATCCGTCGCTCGTTATTATCAACGGATTTTTTTCATGGATAATTTTCCGTCGTTGATAACGTGTTTTCTTGTAGTGATCACGTAGTAACACAAACAAAATCAACAAAACAAGTCCAAGCTCACAATTTAAAATCAACAATTGTGGGGAAAGCTCATCCGATTCATCAAATACATGTACCGCTACAGGTTGAATGCTAAAATGCATACTTTGTAAAATAAATACACAAAACTCGCAACCTCACTATCATGATGCTGCCGTGTGATATAGGTGTCTTCATATTAAGATTAGCCAGAAAACACCAGATTCGATGAAGCATACACGCAATACACAGCAACACTAGAGTATTAGGGTTCTAAAAAAGAGAGAATTCGTGAAGGGACAATTGAAGGGTTGATTTGAAAAAACTAGTAAATCATCTTATCTTGTCTCAATAAAACACAACTTAAAAGAAAAGGCGAAGAAGAGAAAGAAAAGGAAGCGAACTGCGAAAGTGGCTATAGGGCCTCTTTCGAGGCAGAAAAGTGCCATAGTGGTGGCAATCAAGGCCACCGCTCCACCTTGCAACGAGTGGTAAGGGCTCTGAATGTGATCCGTCAACACTTGCAAGGTGCAGTAGCCCATACCTACCACCACCACCCCCTAAGGTGGTTCTCGGCTCTTCCCTGCTACTAGTGATGGTGTGGTTGGAACTTTTCTCGTGTCGCCATTGTCAGAGAGAAAAAGAGAGACCAATAGATTGAGACAATGAGAGTAAGCAAGCGAGAGAAAGAGAAAGAACAGGGAGAAAGAAGAGGGACAGAGAAGAGCGAGACAGATTCTCACTCTTCCCTTTTTAAATATATATTATATATTATTAAATAAAAATAACATTTTCAATATTTTATTATTACTTTAACAGGAAAAAAAAAAACAAAAAAAAGAACCCAGATGGAATGGCTAACTTTATATATTTTTATAGTTGATGGTATGTTTTTGTATTTTTTACAAGTTTGTAGGTATTATTATATTTGGCCCTTAGTTTTGGGGCATTTATGTATTTTTTTTCCTTTATCAGTTATTACATTCCTTTCTTTGCCTAAATTAATAAAAAATGGCATAATATAAGACCGCTCCATGGAAAAGTTGCCAACTTTGTAGTGGAAAATAGGAAATTTGTTCATAGATTTTGCCTAGTCCAAACTTCAAGCACCATTTCAAGCCAAAATTATTCAGCAACAACATAGTGAAAATATTAAGGGTGGTGAGGATAAAGGCAAAGATAAATTTAAAAATTCCAAAAACTCATTAGAATCATAACTATGATAGTTTCTGAAGAATTTTAAAATAATACCGATTTTAGAAAAAATTATTATTTTTGTCTCTAGACGAGTTTACCTTTCACTTTAGTCTCTCTATCTTCTCGATCTTGATTGGTCAATAAATTTCTCTCTTTTTATCGCTCTTCATTTATTTCGACACTCTCTTTACTTCTCTTTCTAAGTCTTTGGATGATTAATGAATCTCCCTTCCTCTTTTTCTCTTTCTCTATTGATTGATTGCTAATCGATTTAATAACGTTGGTCTCTATGTCATTCCTATTAGACCAACGAAATATTAGTGTATTATTAGTATGAAAAACTCTAGATGTTTCCAACTGTGTTGATTTGATACAGCATTGATAAATGACAACGCGGGTGCAATTCTTTGATTTGGAGTGTTATTGGATGTACGCCGTCTCCTTATTTCTTGAGCAACAACCAATTTTGATAATGTTAATCGGGTTTAGAGCTGGTTCCCGATTTTGGAAGGGTCTGGAATTGCTTTGGGAAGGAAGAATTACATGAACTCAAGAATGAAAGAGGGAAAAGAACCCACATTACAGAAACAGGACCGATTAACTTGCCGAATTACATTGGAAAATTTTCATATCTATATTCTCCGTCTCTTTCTTTGCGTCCTAAAATATATCGTGACAATTTTAAAACTATCAGCACTAATGCATTAGATTCCATAAAGAAAAACTTGAAAGCTATATTGGTCCTGGCCCATCCGGTCTTTCATGCACCTATTAACAACGTGGAAAGCTCTCTCTATCCACTATTGTATCACCTTGTTGATATCAAACCTAAAATGCTATTCCCAGCTAGATTCTTTGTATTTTTTTTTATTATTATTTTTTTTTATTTTCAACACAAGCTCGAGGTTCAATCGTTGCTGTTTTTCTTGATGCTTAGTCGAGTTAATCTCATATAGAACATTTATAAATTTCTTGCATGTTAGTGTTTGGATTCATTCATGAAAGAAGCACAATTAAAACATAATATGTATGCAAAATTTATATATATATTTACGAGTTAATATTAGATCGAAATAATTAAAAAAAAAACTATCTTATTGTACCATGACTATAATAACGGTGAAATGATTTTGCACTTTCGGTCTTTGCTGCGTTTAGCATGTTCAAAGGGATTGCCGAGAGAAACATTTATCTTTTGCTAGAAATTAGGGAAAACCCCCCACCAAAATTTCTTGCGAGATCCGGATAATGTCCAGCCCGACCCAAGATTGTGGCGTGGCGTGGCTTGGCGAGGGGATGCCGGATTAGCAACGAAACGAGAGGCAACCAAAATGCCACTCCCAAAAAACGATTAATAAAAGATGCAGGCCACCTTCATACCTTCTTTTCCCGTAAGCTGTCGCTCTATCCCTTCACAGCTCCACCAGATTAATCATCCCCGACGTCCTCTCATTCACAAGCCGCACATTAGAGCATCCCTTATCGCAGATAAATGCTCCTACACTGTCGCAGCAACCAGCAGCTGCAGTAAACAACATCACAACAAGAACAGCCACCCGTATTCAGAAGAATCTTTTTCTGCAATTGATAACAATAGCAGCACCAACGCCAAAATTAACTACTGCCCGGTTCATCTCGTCCAAAACCAACAAGACCTCAAGGAAGAGGAAATCGATGATAAAGTTGTTGAGTCTTGTTGGGGCATTTTGACAAACATGAAGTGGACAGACTTGAAAGCAGCGTTTGGGCAGCGAATTAACTTGGAGGGGATTGTTTCATCGGGTTCAGTGTTCTTTAAAGATAAGCATTTGGCGTTGCCTCATGTGGCTGTGCCTGATATTAGGTGGATTGATTGGGGAGAGTTACAGAGAAAGGGATTTAAAGGTGTTGTTTTCGACAAGGATAACACCCTCACTGCTCCTTATTCTCTTGCTTTGTGGCCTTCTCTTCGTTCTTCTCTGGAGCAATGCAAATCCATATTTGGTGGCAATATTGCCATCTTTAGTAATTCCGCTGGTAACCCAAATTTTATTTGGTTTTCTCCCTATCGTTGTTGTTCTCTATTTCATTTACTTGTAAATATGTGGATTTACATTATTTTTGTGAACTAGGGCTCCAGGAATATGACCCGGATGGTTCAAAAGCAAAGATACTTGAGGAGGCCCTTGGAATCAAGGTGATTAGGCATCGTAAGTATTTGTTATTTGAATAATTCATTATTGGATGTTTGTATTTCCATCTCGTAACCATGTTCCCTCCATGTCCTAGTTGTGTTGTATGTAGTATAAAAATTTGGCATTTTGTTTCTTATCTGCACATTGCCACTTATGTCTGCCTATTACCGAAATATTAAGAGAAACGTAGTGTTGATTGTATGTGATTTTCACCTCGCAATAGTATTTTTATCATGCTAGCATTTTCAATTGGACAGCTCTTCACAGTTGGGATTCTAACATTCAAGAATATTTTTCCTATTCAGTTCTTGCTTTGTTTGAATGCATTGACATGTCCCAAATTTGGGAGCCTCTTGTTTTAGCTTTTCGCCATTAATTTTGGAACATGAGATGGGTAGGAACGAAAATGTATCACACATGAGTGTATTGAAGACTCTCTGTTTGTTAATAAATATTCCAGGGCTGGCTTATTAGTATAGTTTTTGTTATTATGAGTGCCTTGTTGGTTAGCTAATTCTTTCTATATCTTTGTACAAGGTAGATCTATGCTAACAGTTGCAGCTTATAACCACTACTTTTATGCATCTGTTTCCTAAACTTAGAGGTGAAGAAGCCTGCTGGGACATCTGAGGATATTGAAAGACACTTTGGTTGTGAATCCGAAAAGCTAGTTATGGTATGCTAAACATATTCAGTTGTCAGAATTACTGTTGTGCTTTTGTTTCTTTTTTGCAACATGAACATCCACATTCGGCTATTCTTAGGTGGGTGACCGCCGCTTCACTGACATTGTTTTCGGGAATCGAAATGGCTTTTTGACAATATTGACTGACCCACTGACCTCCGTTGAGGAACCTCTCATTGTTCAGCAGGTTGGTTTTACTTTTCTTCATATTTTTTTGATGTGACCACCTGGGAAACTTGGACTGTCCTTGTATTTGTGGAGGATGTTATTTGTGAAACTAGGATTGCAATTATGACCATGATTCTTTTGATGCAATGGAATTAATTCTCTTTGGTTCTTATATTTGTGGAGGATGTTAAAAGGCAAACTCCAATTATAATCCTATAGACTCTGAATTTGCAGGGATAATTTGCATCTTAGTCAGATCAAGCATTTCTTAGATCTATCTAAGCTACCCTCATGGATAACAGGCTCAAATAAAAAAATTAATACTTATTGGCATATTGTTAACTCTAGCATATCCCCAAACCAACTCAAGAGAAGAGAAGTTACCACACTTCTTTCTGGCACTTTCTTGAATTTAAAATTAGAAGTAGCTAGAAGGGTCTTCTTTCTTTTTTTTTCAGTCTCGGACAAAAAGTGACTCTCATCATGGTTCACTTATTCTTTTTTCAATCTCCTAGCCACACCGTGCATTTGAGTATTCAATGTTTATGAGAAATAGCTCTAATTGGAACATCAAAGCAGAAAGAGATTGAAACCATTTAATTTGTTGAAAGACTATGTATGAAATCAAATCCCAATATTAGAGGGATGCTTTGCATCATCACCTCTCTGGGTGGCATCGCCCCTGTGGGCAGGATATTTCGATTACCTTGCCTTTAATTAGTATATTTTCATACTTTCCATAAGTGATGAAAACCCTTTTTCCTTGTTCAAAACTTGTGCATGTATGAAAGGGTGAAGGTTTTGAAGGCCTGTAAAGCATCGTTTGCTAAAACAATACTTTTATAGATTTTAGCTTGGAAATCATTTTCAAGTTGTAATTCTTTGCCAAAATCATGCTCTGCTTGCATGGGATCACATTTATCAACGAAAAGCTCGATTAAGGGGAAGTCAACATTTGACCGTAGAGATCCGGCCAAGCAAACATCACTAATCTTTCCATTAGGTGCAAAATTCATAAACTCTGCTAGGCAAAATATGCTCTAATCAAGGTCATAGCAAATATGTATTTGGTAAAGCTAAACCATGGTAGTAACATATATCAAGCTAAACCAAATTTAGCATATTAAATTCTTCAAAGATCATGGTATTAGCTCACCCAATTTGACATGGAATTCTTTTAAAATCATGGCATGTATAATTACAAATCTAACATGATAAGACCTCAAAGATAATGATAGCAGGAGATACTCAACTAGCATAGTAAAGTGCTCAAAAACTATAATATTCTAGGCTTGAATATATTTCAAAAAATCAAATCTTTGTATCACCCAAATTTTCATAGCAAAAAAAAAAAAAAAAAAACCGAAGATCATGGCATTAATACTCCTAAAATCATCCTAATCATGGATCATAAAATTTCCTCTTAAGATCTCAACATGAGAAACATCAAGCACATTAAATATATTCTCCACAAATCATAATGCTTGGTGACCCAGGTAAGCTTGTTGTGGCATTTTAAACATGAGATCAAGGCAGCAAATCATTCCAAATGCAACACATAATGTCTAAGCACATAGTGAAGGAGTCCTTGTTTTCGTTTTGCTAGAGAAAGCATTTTCTCAACTCATTGAACCAGACAATTTCACAAGAAAAACTTGAATTTGACCACAAGCTGTCCATATAGCCTTAAACATTAAAATTATCAACCTTCCTCATCAAAACATAAATAAACTTCATATTTTTGGTTACCTATAGGCTTTAGCATGTAGCTGTTCAAGTTTACGTGATGAACATCTCAAATAACATGTGAAACCTCATTCTTAGAGCAATGAAGATGATCCCTTAATCATGTTATGCTGGGTAAGTGATCAAAGCATGAAACACCCTAACTAGCATTAAAATCTTCCAAAAAATCATAACTAATCATCCGACATGCATTAAAGCAGCAAGGATCAGTATAGCACATAATCAAGGGTACTGTCTATGAAGATGGAAAATCCACAATAGCCTTAGCCCACCAGAAATCACCAAAGAATCCAAGTACTAACTAAGATCACCAACCATGGAAAATTATCAAAATCAAGCTTAAATCCTAATTTATGCTTAGATATAGCTAAACCACAAACAACCAATTAGATAACAAGCCAAAAAACTCACCTAAATCACCAAAAGGGGTGGGTCATCACATGATCACCATAGGAGGACAATTCTTGCTCTCGCCCTCTCTTTCTCACACCCACGCTTTAAACACTTGCACCACTTAATCTGCACACATCTTCAACTCCTCTTGGCTTATATTCCAGCGCCAAAACCCCATTCTTGAAACCCCAAAGCAGTCTGACACAAAACCCTCCCCAAACCTCAAAACCTCCCAAGAAAATGCCTAATATTTGGAAGATGTGTTTGGAAGTGGTTTTTCGATCTTTTTGATTATGCAGTAATCAGGAGTGGTCAATTAGAGCATGAAAAGCTGACTACATTGGTCCTACGTACTCTATGGGATGGAATGGAAGATATAAGGAAATTCTTGAATGGGAAAAGGATCCAATGACTTCAATATCTGCAAGAGGGAACTGGAGACTTCAGAGATAGCCAGCAGCGGATGGGTATAAAGAAGTGTATGCTCTTTCGTCACCAAAGGTGGCAGATTGGGTATTGTTCATTTTTTTTTCCAGATGTAGTCGGTGGTAGGGATTTCATAGCCACTTTCATTCTAAAGGAAAGCAAAGAACAATAATTCTTTAGTCAATATGAACCCTACCTCCTTAACAACCTGTTCCCTCTTACCTGATTATTATAACATAGAATTCACTCTATGTCTTTATTCTCTATGTCTTTATTCTACTAGTTATTGGAGCACATCCATATATATGGATAGATGGTAGGAGTCGTTATCTTCTGAACTTCACCTCTAACATATGTGATTCTTTTAAATAATCATTTTTCTCATAGCTTATTAATTCAATCTTGAAATGGCCATATTTTACTTATTGGTTAGCTCAAAAGGATTAGAAAACCAGTCGTCTATGCTCTGTTCCTCACCAATAGATTTGCTAATAATTGGAATAGCTCTTTCTCTCTCACTCTCTCTCCTTCCTCTCTCTCTCTCTGAGCTAAATGTCAATTCATGTGTCCACAAACACATTGGGGATGAACACCCCTCTCAACAAGCATTTTAAATTTTATCTTTTAACCAAAATGTGACATAACGTCCTTTCAAAGAGAAATCTCTGCAGATACTTTTCTCATTCCATTCCGTGGTTTCACCCATAACTGTTGGCAAGTTGTTGCAGAACCAGAAAAAGGATGTGGCATGGTATTGCTCTCTGTTCAATAAAGACCATCAATATTCACTCACTTCTGTATTCAAATCTTTTGCCAAATCTGTAGATCTGTGATTCAGAAGAGGGATTGGATCAGGACGCCTTGGGTTGACAAATTCTTCTAATGATCCTACTTGTTTGATGTGAAGACTTATCTATATTATTTTTATTTTTCTCCATTTCTGCCCTATTCTTTGAGAACTCCAACTAACCAGCTGATGTTTTGGGGAACTCTTGTATATGATAAGAATTCTACAGCAACCAGTTGCGTCCTTGCCACTTAGTCCCATCCTTGAGTGTTGTTTGCTATAATAGATCTAGCATGGGGAGAAGGAAACGAAGGATTAAATTCCACAATAAGGTTTTCTGATTGGTTACCTTGCTGCAAATACAATTCCTCTCTAACTCAAATCTAACCTATAAACATTCCTGCTTCATTAAGGAACTGCAAGACTGAACTGGATCACCCTCCTTGCACTAGCTAATTCACTGTGATGTCCGATTGATTAATGCTACTGCTCTTGGATGGCTGCTTACTGTTTTGACAAAGCGCTAATACTTTGCAGAAGTTTGATGGTCAACACATTGCTCCTTGATCAAGTGATGGAGATAGTATTGAATGCCATATTTGATTCACAAAAGGGTACTACAATCTGCTCCTACCTGCTCAAATGAGGCAATATTAGACCCTTCCTCCTTGAAATTCCTGTATTCCATTTCTTTGCCCTAGGCTTGGCATGGTACTATTTGTTCTTAATGCCCATCATAGTGGATTTACCAAGTTCCTCCACACTTTTAGCCTGCTATAGTCCAGTTCCATCAACAAGCCCTTCTTTTGCCATTCTTGAAATTTGTAGCCTCATCTCATTACAACACTCTCTCCAAAGATTTTGCTCTCCCTGTAAGGTTGTGAAGCAAAAAGTGTTCCTCCCAATAATGTGGAATCTACTAGCTTCATTCTCAAAGTATCTGTCTTATAATTTGTAACTGTTTCAGTTGCATCCAGTCTATGTTCTTATCTTGTAATATGCCACAATATATATGCCTCAAGATATCAAATTCACTTTGTTTAGTGATGCAGGAACATTCAAGAAATTAGAAAGTTTCTACTTTTTTTTTTTTTTTTTTTTTTTTCCTAGTAGTTTTTCTTCTTTATTTAAGTTTCTATTTAGAAAGTTCCTATTTTTCTTTTTGTTTTTGATTCTAACTTTTTAATAACTAATTAGGAGGTTTAACGTAATTAAAAAGTTTTAGTCTAGAATTAAGGTTTGTCTTAACAAGTATAAATACGACAATAGTAGTTACTTGACTATTGTTTTCTATCTTGATGAAAAATTTCATTTTCGTTTTAAAACCTAATTTATTAATATTGTTCCAACCACAGTCACCCTATTTCAGCCCTAATTGTAGAGATCTAATAGCCTTAAACTCTCCCGGTTGGTATTAGAGCTGGTAGAAATTCAGACTTTCTTTCCTGCCATTCAGATTTTATTCCTGCCCTGAAATTCAGAAAATTGTTCCCACAATTCAGACAATTTTTCCAGATTTCGGAAAACATTTTTTTTTCCTGAATTCAGAGATTTCCCCCCCCTTTTGAACAAATAGTTTGTTGAGGTGGAAGGAATCAACCCTAACAAACAGAGTTGGCCAAGATGTGGAGAATGATTGAGGACTTGACCCCAGCTGCACAAGCCTTGCGGCGTCAGGACCCCATGGAAGCCTGAATCGAGATTCTGGAAGGTGACTACAAACAATTCGAGAGTCAAGATCATGAGATTGAAGAGGCAGTCAAGAAATGTGAAACCTTTTCATGAAGCTGGACCCACGAATTGAGCGGATGAGGTGGATTGGAAGAGTGGTTATTATACAATCTTGATTTAAATGGTGGAGTTTTTTATGAAGAGTTAGATCTAAATTTTGATGGATAGGATGAGTACGAGTGAGATCACTTTTGGAGGTCTCCCTCTTAGTTCTTTTATGGAAGAAGTTGTAAACGAACATGTGTTTGACTCCTATATCTATGATGAGGATGAAGTTTAAGATGAAACTAAATGATTAATGGAAACTCCTAGCCCCGTTAAGCATGGTGAACAAAAGTTGCCAGACTTGTGTACAGTCCCCGAAAAGAAATCTGCAAAAGGTGGAAAAGGATGCAACCAGTTTGTACTAGCAAACCAATGGAACAGTTGGACCTGTTTATTCGCTGAGGAACTAGCTGAAGATATCTCCAGTGGCAGAAAGGTGCAAGAACTTTGTGGACACTTGCCCATGTGACCATGTTATAAATATAGCAAACAAATGGATACAAATGCGCATCCAGAGGTAGACTCATGTAATGGCATTGGTTTGACTAGAGTTTTAACTATCCCCATGGTAGTGCATGTCTTGAGAACTGATGTGGTTGAAGACAAAAGAAAAGATCTTCCAATAGTTATGATGGAGCAGGAAATTATGGAAACAATAAATGAACATGCAACAGTTATAGTATGTGGAGAGATGGTGTAACAAGACAACTCAAGTCCCACAGTTGCTTTATGTAGCCGGCTATGGCTCAAGAGGATCTGGTCTTAGAAGTGGTATTGCTGGTGTTACACAGCCACGCCATGTTGCTGTTCTTGCACTGCCAAGCAGGTGATGTATGAGCTTGGTCTACATCTATGAAAGGAGGTCGGCTGTCAAGTTAGGTACGACAAGAGGATTGGAGAGAGTTTGTTCCATCTAATTCATGACTGATGGAATTTTATTGCGAGAAGTTCACAGTGACTTCTCGTTAAGGCACTACTCTGTTGTAATTCTGGATGAAGCTCATGAGAGAAGCTTGAATACAGATATGCTTATTGGAATGCTTTCCGGTGTTATTCAAGTCAGAGTTTTTATGAGGAGCAACAAAGGAAGCATGCGGGTGAGATGAAGGATTAGGGGCTCACCCCATACACAAAGTGCTTCCTGGCTTAGTGCGGGGGTAGGGGGAGGGTGGGTGTTTATGTACGCAGCCTTTCCCTTGCATTTTTGCAAAGAGGCTGTTTTCACATCTCGAACCCGTGATCTCGAGGTCACCAAAGGATTACATCTAAGAAATTGACCTGGTTCCAGCCATATGAGTCCCAGCTTGAGGATTACATCTAAGAAATTGCCACTCACCGAAACTGTTCTTTGCTTAGGTTTATGCCACTCCTCCATTTATGCTCTTGAACTGCAATGAGTTAATTTTTCGCGTCCTAGCCCAAAGTGAAATCGTGGCATCCTCATGCAACTTCTAGCTTTGAAGTCAAACTCTCTTTGATGACTGATTGCCTCCTGATGAAATCCTTTGTTGAAATTCATGCTGCTGTAGTGCACTGATCTGTCCACAGCTTTCCTAGAGAAAAATGGTTCTTGCTTTCTTCAATGCAGCATAAGAACCAGCTGAAAGGTTTCTTTGGAGGACAACAACTTGAAAGCTTCAAGATATCTCAGTCCTCACAATAAACTTGCAACTCTACATACTGAAACAACAAAAACTCCATGATGATCCAACATGTGTTGGACAAGCTATTTGCTTTCCCACATCAAATATTTGTACTTCTGTTTCTCCATGGTCCAAAATTGTTCTGAAATTTTACTGAAAATGAAAGATATTCTGAAACTTTGCACATGATGTTGCACTATACTTGGTGAAGCAGACCTACTGTTGACCTGTTAGTGTTAATCATCGGTGTTGAATTACTGTATTGCAGTTCTATCTGAGTTACATTTATATTAATCTGCTGTACATCATCAAATCAGTAAGGGTAATGTGATACATTCTAGTCATGCACTTAAAGGCATACTGGAGCAGAACACCTACATAATTTTCATGGAATTGGGATTAGGACCAGAGCATGCACATCACATCTTATGGCTTTTCTGTTACAGACTAAAACCTTCAAGCTGAGAAAAGTGACATGGTTTGACTGGACAAATTATGGGGATATGAGGAAGATTGTTTATCGACCCTGTGCAGATGATGTGGGGCCATGGCCGAAGTTAAATATTCATATGGTATTTGACCATGCCGAGTTTTAATCATCCTCTTAGTCTTCTTTCTGGAATATATTATATTCTGGAACTTATAGGAGAAAAGATTGACTGCCTGAAATGCTATATCTTGACAACTACCAGAAGAATATACATACAAAATCTAGTGTATTTATCACAAACTAAAGTTTGTGAGTATGGTTAGTCCTGGAGAGTTATTATAGCATGTTGTTAAGGTCTGTCACATCTAGAAATGATGGAAAATCTTGTACTTAAATGTGTGGCTTATTTATGTAACAGAGTCCGATTAAGTTCTCCCAAATTGATATGCTAGGGAATGTGCATTTTGATGCCTGCTGAAGCCATCAGATGGAGTATCAACCACATGATGTACTTTGATTAGATAATTGTATCCTCATGGATATATCCCCTGGTCTGGTTTTATGGGCTTTCTTTTTGGTGATACAGTTTGCAGAATCTGGACTCTTGTTAATGACGTTCCGCTGTCTTAGTTTCAATTTTGAGCAGATAGCCTGGAGTTCATATGATATACTTCAGCTTAAGAATGCTTAACCTTATTTAAGTAAGTAATGTGGCTGGTGCTTATGGTATATTGCGTGGAACTCAAATCTAGTTAATTGCAGGAAAAAAGAAATTTGAAATGGATATCTGAGATACTTTACTTCCAGGCTATAGTTGGAAGCAGGTAAAGAGATTTCTACCATGCCCCCCCACCCCCACACAAAACAAAATTAATAATGAGTTGTATTGATGTGTTCCAACCAAAGGAAATAGGAGGAAAAAACATAGGAGTGCCCTTGCAGGTGCGTCTTCTTTTTTATTATTATTTTCCCCCCATTACCCTCTGCTTTACTTCTGTTACCGGCATGATTCCTATATGTTCTCTGTGATGCATTATGATTCATAGGCCTTCCATTCGTTGTTTCTTGGTGATCTGCTTTTTATTTTTCTGTTCTTTGTGCTGCTGGTTCTATCTTCCCTGATGGCTTCCTTCCCAAAAAAAGAAAAAAGAAAAAAAAAACACCAAAACGAAAGAAAAAAAGAAAAAGAAAAAAAACTATTTTAAAATTTCCACTTGGCTTATTTTGTTGCTGTCAACTGATCAACCGTTTGAAACATTGTGCACAGATGCGGAAACTTGAGGCATTTCTTTCAAACAATTGGTCTCAGAGTGGTGTGAAGCCAACCTGCCATAGTTTATTGCCAGACACAATGGAGTGTGTGAAAGATCCGCCACCATCATAAGCCTATACAGAAGAAAGTAGGATGAAATTCGCCACTACAGCAGGCGGCGTGCTTAATTGTTATACCATATTACCTGCATTGAAGTTTGATATGTCCTTTGATTTGTCGCCTTGGGTCATATTCATGAAAAGATTTCTGTTTCCATCGGAGGCGGTTCAACTTAGATGAAAGGTGCACCTATTTGGTAGGGTCCTCACGTCCAAGCAAAGTGGCTTATTTCCAATCCATGAGGAGAAATCTAGGTTTTGCAAATGATGTGGTTATAACTTTTGTCTTTTGTTTTTTGGTTTTGTTATTTTTGTCATCAATATTACTGTAAACAACTATGGGGTCTAATCAAAAATTGATTTTTGTTATCCCCTTAAACGGTCGTCATTTGACGCTTTCAGACATTTTTTTTATGATGTTGGTCGGTTGTGCCTGCGTTTCTATAATTTGGGTGTTTTACCATTGTCATCTGAATACAGTGAGAATATTAAATTCCTTCAAACAAGATATCGAGTTCAAGTTTCAAAAATAGAAAAATAAACATTTAAAAAGTTCATTTCTAAATTAGGTTCATAATACTTAAATTGGATTAATTGAGTAATCTGGATATCTATGATTAAAAAAAAAGTTATAGTCCAATTACGATTGTTAACTGTGCAGTTTTAGGGTTTGGCTAATCATTGGCCAAACATGAATAAAAGCAGGTTTTTTAAAAGCAGTTCAAACGTTAGACATTTCTCATCTTTATTTTTTCTTTCTAGATTTATTTTTTGATTCGGTTTCATTTGTTTGTATCACTTGCAAAAAAAAAAAAAAAAAAAAAAAATTGAATAAAAGTAAAAGAGTGAGTGGGTTTGGCTTCAAAGTCTCCATTGATTAGTTCTTCGTTCGTTTTTTTTTTTTTTCTCTATTTCTTCGAATCTAGGGTTTAGTATCCATGTTAATGATCTTTTCTGTTTCTTTGAATCTGTTTCTTCAAATCCATGTTATATGAGTGGTCTGTATATGGCGATATTCGAATCTAGGTTCTGTTCTTCAAATTCGTCTACTTGCCCTATTTTTTTGGTTCATGTCCTGTGATTTGTTCTTCGAATCTAGGGCTTACTCAGCATTCTCAATTTTGTTGATGCTTTGATTTTTTTTCTTCTCTTGTTCTTCGAATTTTGGGTTCTTCATGCTCTTGTTATGAAAACAAAACAAACCTGAAAATGAAATTAATAAGAACAATTTGTCCCTTCCACATGAATATTTTCTACACCTCATCAATTGACTGCTTGTTTTCGGTTCGTTTTCGTCAATTCACAAAGGACTCTCTTAGTATTATTTATACCATTTGAACATTGTTTTTTCATTCTCAATTTAAGATTGCAATTGTATCTTAGAATTAGTGCTAAAGTTGTTAATATTGTATTGGTTATTGTTATAACACTACAAAAAAAAAGGTTTTTAGCCATAAATTTGATGACGAAAATTTTAAAAAAATTCGTCACTAAAGATATTAGTGACGAAAAATTTTTCGTTGTTAATAACGCGTCGTAAAAATTTAGCGATGAAAATTAAAAATCTATCACTAAATTTAGTGACGAAAATCTGAAATCCGTTGTAAAATTTAGAGACAAATAATTTTTTGTCGCTAAAATTCGTTACAAAGTTTAGCGACGAAAAATTATCCGTCGCTAAATTAGCAACATAAAAAAATCCGTTGCTAAATTTAGTGACGAAATCTAAAATTCGTTGCTAAATTTAGCGACAGATAATTTTTATCGTTAAAATCCGTCTTTAATTTAGGAAAAAAAAAAGTTTACTGAAAAATTATCCGTCCCTAATTTAGCGACGAATAAAAAAATTCGTCGCTGATTTCAAATTCATCGGAATACTCAAGGAATGCACGTTGCCTGGACGGGCCCTTGCCCACCCGAGTCAGCATGCGCCTGGATGGCCCCGCCCACCTGAGCCAACACTAGCCTGGAAGCCACATGCCTGGACGGCCCCACCCACCCGAGCCAGCACCAACATGCAAGCTGCCCGCTCCAACGTCAATCCTCCTCACTTAATTGTTAGAAAATGTCGCTTTTGCCTCCACCGTGGTTCGAACTCCTGCACACGCATAAACATAAACCTGTAAACCACCAAGCCAAATGTTAGTATTTGATATAATTTTTTTTTTACTTATTATCTTTCCTTCATATTTTTCTAATAATAATAAAATAATATATAATAACAATTTAAAATAATAAATATAATAACTTTTTTATTTAAACCACCGACCTAAAATAATATTAATTAAAAATAATAAATATGATAATTTTTAATAAAATAAAAATAATAAAATACTAATTTAAAATAAAATAATAAATTAATTAAAAAATATATTAAGATTATATTTTGTTTTCTTCTTTTTTCTTTTATTTTATTATTTTATTATTCTTTTTCATTTTAATTTTATTTTTTTAATCCATAGTTTAAAAATAGATTACGGTATCTTAATAATATAAAATTATAATTATCAATAAATTATAATATATTAATAAAAATCTATATATTTAATCACAAAATATTTTTATTTGTTTGAATATATAAGAAATTTCAATATAATTATTATATATAAGAAATTTCAATAATGAGAATAGAAAGGAAAAAAAATACAAAAATAGAGATGAGAGTAAGAGGAAGAAAAAAAAAAGTGAGAATAGAAAAAAAATGAGAACGAAGAAAGAAAAAAGAATATTATCACACAACACTAAGCGGTGGTGCAGTGGTGACATATCTTCCGTTCAAATCCGAAATCCAAGGTTCGAATGGTCGAATCCCTTCAATAGCATTTTTTATAGCATTAAAACAATGAAAGGCGGACGCTCGTGCGTGCATGCGCAGGCGCCTGCCCAACATGTCCACTGGACGCCTGTGCGTGCATGCGCGGGCGCCCATGCAAGGGCGCGAGCCTACCTGCGCCCACGCATGCCCACCCGAGTAGGCGCGCTAACAGGGCACGCGCCCAGTATATCCGCCGGATTAAAATATTTAATTAAAAAATTTGTATTATTAAATAAAATAATACAAATAAAATAAAAGGTACCTATACAATAATAAAAAATATTAAATCAAACAAAAAAAGAAAAAAAATAAATTAATTAAAAAATATATATAATTTAAATAAAATAAAATATATGGTTTTTTTTTAAGATTTAAATAATATTATTCTTTTAATAAAATAAAATGTAAATTAAAATATTATAAAATAATAATATGATTTGTTATTATAAATTAATAAAATAAAATAAAATTCTAATTGAAAAAGATTAAATTCAGCGACGGACTTGGAATCCGTCGCTGAAACAGCGACGGACTTGGAATCCGTCGCTGAAACAGCGACAGACTTGAAAATCCGTCTCTAAATTACTAACGGATAAATTTCGTCATTGCTAAATTAATTTTTTAATTTAAATATTATATTAATATTATATTTTATTTAATTATATATAAAAAATTTAGCGACGAATTGAGATTTTCTTCGCTAAATTTAGGGACGGAAAACAAATCTGTCGGTAAATTAATTTTGAACTTAAATATAACATATTAATAAAATAAAAATAAAAAATAAAATTCTATTTAAAAAAAATTAAATTTTACGACGGATTTTAAATCCGTTGCTAAATTTAGCAACGAAATATTATTCATCGCTATAACGATGAATTTACAACGAAAAATTTTTTATCACCAATTAGCGACGAATTGCAGCGAAGCAAATAAATGTAGTATCCACTCCAAAAACACTCGCTTTTTCGTGCCGAAATGGTTGCACTAACTTCCCCAAAATCAGGTTACTATCATTTTGTTTTGGAAAAGGACCGCTAGATTGATTTTCTTGTTCGGAAGAATACTGAAAAATATTGCAGCATATAAAGCAAACAACAAAAGGTCCACTTGGATTATTTTTCTTATCGAGAAAAAATATAGCAAAATATTGTAGTACTTAAAGCAAATAAACACAGTATCCGGTCTAGAAACAACGTAAGATATTGTGTTTTCCATCCTAGATGGTTGCTATATAACATTGTCATTTTCAAAAGTTGGGCCCCCCATTACTTTGTTTTGGAAAATGTTTATTTGGATCGTTTTTTTCATTTGGAAGTGTATTGCAAAATATTTTTGCAGACTCCCATCACATGGGTTAAAAACTCATGAGATTATTTTTGCAATTTGGTAGCATACTAAAACAATTATTGTATTATGCGACGCAAATAAATGCAATATCTAATCTAAAAACATGGTAGGAACTGCCTTTGTTGCACAATATCAGAGTGCAACTATTTGGGCACGAAAAAAGTAGTATCTTATAGTGTTTCTGGGGTGGATATCGCGTTAGTTTGCTTTACATACTATGAAATTTAGCAATATTAGTCCTTTTTCTTATTTTATATTACTTAGGAGACTTGCATCCAATATGAATAGATAATTGTCTTAGTTGACTATGCCATTGCTAACTTTCACCTGTTCCATCATTCCGCATAATTACCAAAATAGCCAGAGAAATACTCGGAAGATGCTCGTCTACAAAATGAACAAGCTTATTTTCATTAATTTTGAGAAACCATGTCTCCAGTTGCTTAAGTAATATTCCAACTTCTTGGAAATTCAAGAGGATTTAGAGTTAACTCGGATAGGCATTCCAAGGGACGGCATTGGAAGAGGGTCATTCGTAACGGGCTCATCAGGATGTACCAAGGACCAATCATATCCAGTAAGCACATAATGGAGGAGGATGATGATGTTCAGCTTGGCCAGTTGGTAGCCCGCACATACCCTAGGACCACCTCCGAATGGAAGAAAAACGTATGGCTGAACCGCATCCTCAAACCTACTTGGATCAAATGTCAAGGGGTCTTGAAAGTACTCTGGATTGTAGTGGGTTGCATATGTTGTCCATAGAACCTGTACAAATATAGGAGAGACATCTTTGTTAAAATCCCTACTCTATTTTTGCCTAAAGAATTTTGCCATTTCATTTTGCAGTAGAATCCCAATTTTAACAATCAATTAATCTCAATATGAAATGTGATAGAATCAACACATACCTTCCACCCTTTTGGAATAGTGTATCCTTCGTACTCGATATCTGTGATTGCTTTCCTGAAAGAGCCAAAAATGGGAGGGAACAATCGCATGCTTTCGCGAGCAACTTGCCAACTATACTTCATGTTTTTTATGTCTTCCATGGTTAGTGTTTCTCCACGCTGTTTCTTGCTTCTCACTACTTCATGTTCTGCAAAAACAGATGTCAAAGTTCTTGGTGAGTCACATATACAAGCTACAAATCGTAAGTAAATGGATGCAGAATTAAAGAATATGAATTTTCATTTTTCTTTTTACCTTGAAGAACAAGAGAGTACCACTTGGGATGAAGAGCCAACATCTTAAAAGTCATGGCAATGGCAAAAGAGGTGGTGTCATGAGCACCAAATACAAGCACAACAATGTTATCCACAACCTCTTCCTCTGTAATTTCACCCCTCATGTACTTGTCCATCAACCTAGAAAACAAGGTTCCTTCTTCACTACTTTCGACTTGTACTCTTCTCTCCATCTCCTTCTTCATCTCTCTCACCTTTTTCAACATCATCACTTCTATCTCCTTCCTCGCCTTCTTTGCCCTCGAAAACTTCGTCCCCGGAATGTCCAAAGCAGGTGCAAAACATCCCTCCAACACTCTCTCAAATACACCATACACTCCTTCCTCCACTTTGAATCCTAAAAAGCACTCAAACATGATGGAAAATGTCAAGATTTTGGTGAATTTGTGGAAGTTAATGATCTTGTCATTCCCATCCCATGTTGTGCCTAGTTGCGACTTAACCAGGTCACATATTCTTGGAACTAAACCCTCGAGGCCTACATGGCCAAAGCTCATGCTTATGATGTTACGTAGGCATCGATGGCGATCTCCATGCTTCTCCATGATAGATTCTTTCCCCATCAACTGCACGGACGAGGCCGGCCAAGAGCTAACCACCAACTTGAACTCATTGGATAGTAAAAACCGGTTGGCCTCGGCTCCGCTAACCACAACCGTAGGTGCCCCCATCAGGTTAGTTTTGAAGACATTTCCATACTGTGCAATTCGAGGTTGAAGAAAGTCCTTGAATAATTGATTTTTACGTTGAGACTTGTAGAAATCCATGGTCTCGCCAATCCAAGGGAGACCCATTTCTCCTGGAGGCAATTTTCTTTTGGTTCTGCTGTCTCTTTCATGCATAAAGAACATGACGCAGTAGAGAAGTAAGAGAGCTAAGAGAGAGAAAGTAAGAGAGAGAACTTGCATGTACTCCATTTTTTAAAGTAGTATGAAGTTTTTCTTGCTATAGCTGAAGTTGGGAAGATGATGAAGATTGGTTTGTAGAACATGTGTATTTATAGGTTTACTTTGTTCTCACAAGGGTCAACAATGAATTGTTGAATGATCAAATTGAGGAGGGCATGGCATCAAATCATAGGAACATCCAAATTTAAGTGTTTAAAAAAGTCAAGAAGTATTGTTTAATGTCAACCGCCCAACCAATAGCAAAATACTTGACTTTGGATGTAAGAATTTATGAAGGGGTGGCGCAATGCATATGCCCGAAACGCGTCCCTTTCTTCACCCGCATTTACAAACTTAACCTTCTAAAACCAACTACATGTTGCCTTCTCTTAATCTAAATTATAGATGCCAGACAAGCTTAACTTGGTCCTCAAGGACACAGAGTAGAACCTCACCACTTTTATTCTCTCTTTTCCGATTCGATTTCGTTAAATTAATCTTTTTATATCAAAAATAAAAAAAAAAAAAGAAAATGCTTAGCTCAATTAGCAAGGTACTTTGACGTAGCAATTTTTATTTGAATTATTGGATGAGATATCTATTTGGAATTATGATTTTATGATTAAGAACTTATAATTAAAAAAAAAAGAAATAATATTTAAGATTATATTTTTTAAATTATATATATGTATATATATAATTTTTTTCTTAAAATTTAAGAAACAGCTACCTAAATTCATCCAATCGAATCAAGTTAAAAGGTATTACTTTTTAATCTTTTAAGATTCGATTCCCAATAAAATCTCAATTATTAATAATATGAAAAGTTTTATATTATATCAGCCTGTTTAAGTAGTTGAAGAACGAGGTTCGAGTGAATTATGCAAACATCTCAAAATACAATATTTAAATCCGGTTCCTTAATAAAAGAGTTTCGAAATTACTAATTCAACTAAATAAAAAAAGCTTGAGCAATGGGATTCATGAGAAATACACACAATTAAATAATAAAAATAAAATGTATAATTTTAATCCGACAGGTATAATACAAAACACCACTGATCAACTGTTGCAACAATTCTTGTGGAAGAGAGAGAGGGATTATTCAGTGTTCAATGTTCTTGAATTTTGTAATTGCGATCGAATCCCGAAATATCTGCCAAGCTCTAAAATGTTCATTAATTTTTGAAAGTCAAAAATTTAGGAAATATATGACTGCACTTGGGGTGGCCACTGTTGGAATGCTCTGAAAATCAGAAATCTGTGCAACGCAGTGAGTGAGACCTACATTTTGGGGTTGACTTATATTAGATTGCAGGCCATATCAATTATTTTGGTGCTTCATAGGGGTTGGATTCATTCAAAGTTTCACGAAAGGAATCTTTGAATTTTGATCTCAATTTTAAGATATGTTATTGCCAACTTTGCAAGTCTTCTTCTCTCTTCCCAAACAAATTTTCGTTACTCTTTATTTATTATGAATTCTTTTTTTTTTTAACTGCGTGAAAGTTTAATAGCAGACAGTAAAAATCAAATTATAACCAAAGTCAAAAAATAATTTCGCAAGAAATACCTTGATCGATAAGCCAAAAAATAACAATGAAACTTATCCGACGTATCGATCTCAATAAAAATCTATTACAACTTTTATGTCCAAGAGATCTTAGTTACCCAATAAATTGTTAATTCAATCGATGAACTTTCAATAAAAATGGAAACTCCGATTAACAAATGAAAAAATATTTTCAAAGTAGGAATGATTAAAAATTTTTTTAGAGGACTGAAAATAGCTTGTAGCTGAGATTTTATCTTGACTAATTCAGACCGACCTGACTATCGGATCTCATTTGAAGGGAAGGTCTTTTAACATTGTTTTTTTCGTACTCAGAGAGAGTCAAACTCCTGACCTGATTAAGAAATGAAAATACTCTTTTTACCTACGCCAATAAATATTGATTTTTCTAATTTTCTTCTTGTTGTATTCTTCCTTCTTCCCCTTTCATTTTTTTTCGATTTTAGATTTTGGGTTGTTAAAGGTGTAATCTGTGGTATAGTGACGTTAGATTTGAAACCCCCCCGCGCCCACAATAAAAAAAAAGCTTGATATCATGAACATGTCTTTTCATCCTTTAAAAAAGAAAATCATGAACATGTCTTCATCAAAAGTTTCATAATCTGATGCCGAATTGTGAAACTTTTTTAATGTGAAATTATAAAAAAATTGTGTAAAAAATTTTATCCAACTGCACTTTGTCAACTAACCCACAAAAATTATTATGAAAATGTCTTTCATGGTGAACTAAATACATTATCTTGACTTTAATTGAACAAAAACAGAATAATTTTCTAATGGATAATCAAGAATCGAATTTGGGGAAGTTTTATTTGTATCACATCAGCAATATATATTTTTTTAATGATCAATTTCTACCTGATTGTGACGCTCTTCTTTCGATTTTCAATATCTGAGTTTGATTTTGATATTATGATAGGCTTTTTATATATTCATTAGGTGAATCTACACATAAATTTAAATTTATGTATGTATATCATTTATATATAAAAAGAAAGAAAAAAAATTGGACTTTTGTTTCCCCAAAATAAGCTAATTCAAACAATTCCGTTGCAACTAATGATTTTTGTAAGGATATTCGAGTAGTAAAAGAGTTTTTGTTTAAATATTTTTTTCAAAATTAATGTTTGAATTTTCGTAAATGCGTATATTTTTATAATTCTTGCTGCCCCTGTGTAAAAAACCAAAAAGAAAAAAAATCGAGGATTTGATAGTTAAATGCATGGACTAAAGAGGGAAAAAGGAAAAAGAGAATAAGAAATGTCTTTGGGGTATTAAGTATTTGAGTTGATGGTAGTGACGAACAAGTCTACGACAAAGTGGGCACCTAATGTCTGAGAAGAAGCGAAAGGTCAGCAGGTGGCAATGACTTTGAAGCCTAAATTGAGTTTGTTGAAATTGAAATTGAAATTGAATACTCGAATTATTTATAATTAAAAATAATAATTGGCGGTCCCGTAGTTAGAAAATTTGTCCTTAAAATATAAAATAACATGAGAGATTTTAAATTTGAGTCATATCAAATTCAGGCGATTAAATATCAAATTTTGAGCAGATTATACTTCCACAACTTTCACAATATTAGATTTATTCTCTATATACGCGTACGAAAACATGTAAATTAAATATCAAAATTTTCAGATAAATATTTTGATATGTAAATCTCCAAAAATTAACCGAATTACAAAATGCGAAATCTCTCGATCAAAACTCTTGATTGAGATGATGATCATAAAATCGAATTACTATCACAGATTCACAACGTCTCAACCTAAAATTCTATAAATCACAACGATATAGAAAATTTCTTATTCAAAATTTTTCCATAACTCTTTATATTTTTCTCTTTAGAAAAATAATCTCATTGTCAATATCACTCGTATGTAGAGAATTTTCATATGTTCTCTTAAACTCTTAAAAATTTGAAGAAATTGACTCGCATAGTCATTTCTTAGAGAGAATGAGAGATTATTTAGAGAGATATAATTTAAATTTTAAATTAATTTTAACCTCTAATAAATGTCCGTGGGTAGATTTACCAAATATAAGTAATGAGAACATAATGTTTTCAATCTAAGCATGTAGAGATGCATAGATAAGTGAAAAATCAACGTCTAATTGATCTAATAGTCGGATACTAATATAACAAGATCACACATTTAAATCTTATGTATAAAAAAATAGATACCGAAAGAGTTTTGTTTCTTAAAGATTTAACTTGACTCAAACCGAATTTAATTAGATCCAAAATGATTATTAGATACCGATTGATAATTTATAAAAAAGAGAAAAAAGGAAAAAAATATTTATGGACAAAAACGATGAATGAATAGCTACAACAAATCCGCACACGTTAATAAAAATTTTTCAGAATTTTGAATGTTCGAAGGCAATGCCTATGGCTTCATTGACTGTACCTTTGGAGACGATCCCAGACACCTGAACTACAGGCACCAACTTCAACTCAACTCGTTTTTGAACAAAGTTAACACGATCAAGTTGCCTCACCAATTCTACCCTTATTGCCACTGCCATTGACATGACTCGTTAAGTTTAAAAACATAGTGTAACAGCAAGCTAAGAAATTTCAAATACAATGGCTACTCTTTAACAACTTTAACCAAGTAGTTAGGACAACTGTAGGAGACAAGTAGCAGCTAGAAAGTTGTATTTGGAGCTAAGTAGTTGATAGGTTGTTGTCGTTGGTTGGGGTAGTTAGACCATAGCTAAAATAGTTTATATAAAGAAAGGAATGAGAATGTAGAAGAGGAGCAGCTTACGGATGGCAACATAACTCTCTCTCCCTCTTTCTTTTCTTCTTTGCCAAACCTTCTGAAACAATACTAACCAACAAAACAACACATCTATTTGAATTCCTCCAATTGACAGACTCTGCATTTGGTTGAGTTCCACTATAAACTCAACTACTGCTTAAGTCCTAGTCAAAGACCATAACAAGTTTGGTATCGGAGTTTCACAATCCTTTTAGGAAGAATCAATGGTGGAAGGGACTTGATAGAAAGTAGCTAATGAACAATTTAGAAAATATGAAACCAAAATGCAAGAATGGACAAATAAGGCCAGAGAGCATCGCCTTCAAAATAATAAACAAATAGAAGAGTTTCGCCAAAGTCTGAATGAACAAAACCAAAAATGGGAAACCATTTTGTCCAGTATAGATGCTCGACTAAATTCAATGTCAATGAGGAATGGAAGGGATGAGGATCTTCAAGTAGAAAGAATAATAAAGACACCAATCTTGCTTACTCCCAATGATGGAAGGAACAGAAATAAAATGGGACCAGCACTATCCAAGAAAGAAGCTACCCAAAAAAGGTCTTGGTCAAATCACCCTAAAATTGAGCTCCCCATGTTTGCAGGGGATAATCCACAAATGTGGTGGAGAAAGTGCAGCAAATTCTTTGCTATATATCACATACCAAATCATAGGACGGTAGGAATGTATTTAGATGGGAAGGCAGAGGTGTGGTTTCAAGGCCTGAAGTGAGTCAAGAAAGATGTCAATTGGGATGAATTTGCTAAGTAAATGCCAAAAATTTAAAGGGAAGGGTGTCAAAGATGAGATGGAAGAATTTAATAAACTGTGCAGGATGGATCAATGATAGAATATCAAGAAAATTTGAAGAATTGTGGTTTGTTATGATCCAAAAGAACTCTGCTCTAACTGAGTTCTACTTTATCTCAAGCTTCATTAGTGGAGTTAAAGAAGAGATAAAACCTATGCTATGAATGCTCAAACTTAATTCTTTACTTCAAGCCTTCAAAATAGCAACTCTCCAGGAACAATCATTGGAGCTTGCTAAACAAAGAAAAGGTGGTTGGAGCAAAAATTTGGACTTCAGAGAAATAAGGACAGGACAAAGGAGCTTGGCAAGCAATAGTGCAGCTCACAGGAGTATCATGACCAAAAGAAAGGAAGGAGATAGTGGAGCAGTATCGGAAGACATAACAACTAGAATAATAGCCCAAGAAATGCAATATAGGAGAGCCAGTAATCTCTTTTATAGGTGTGGAGAGAAGTATGTGCCCGGGTATCAGTGCAAATTCAAAAGTCTAAACCTGATTATAGCTGCAGAAGAGGAAGAAGACTCAGAATTAGAAAATGTAGCAACAAATGAAAAGCTAATATGTGAAACCTATGATGTTTTCTTATGTGTTTTATCTAATTCCTTAAAAAAAAACCATAGCTTTACAAGGTACTCTAAAAAGATTGATAATAGCAATACTAATAGGCACTGGAAGGTCAAATAGTTATATTAACCATAGATTAACAGATGAACTTAAGATGAACCAAGAGGAAGATGAGCCATTGCATGCTGTATTAGCTGATGAGAGTAAAGTAAGCAGCTGTACTCAAGTCAAAGGAGCAAAGTGGAATGTACAAGGATATAGTTTCTCTTTTGATTTAAGGGTAATATAGTTGGGAAGTTGGGATATCATATTGAGAGTTGATTGGATGTTCAACTATAGCCCGATTACCTTCGATTTCAAACTGCTACAAGTTAAGCTAGCTAGTGAAGAATGAGAGGTACTCTAAATGGGAATGGTGAAGAACTCTAGAATGAAGCTAATAAGAGGCAAAACAACTAGGAAGTTTAGAAAACAACAACTATAGTGCTGTACCACAGTCACCCTAAGAGAAAAAGGATAGCATCGACCAATACAGCAGGATATATCTGAACTTTTGAAACAATTCGAAGATGTGCAGAATCTTAAGTGTGTCCTCTAAACTCTTAGGAAGTATCGATTATATGCCAAACTTTCTAAGTATATGTTTGCTCAGTCACAAGTAGAGTAATTGTGACATATAGAGTCAGAAGATGGAGCTAAAATACACCCCCACAAGGTGGAGTGTATTTCGAACTGTCCAGAACTAATTAATGTCAGGACATTAAGAAACTTTGTTGGCTTTACAGGATACTATAAGAGGTTCATTCAAGCTTATGGACTACTTACTAAGCCTTTTAATGATCTGCTCAAGAAAGAAGGTTTTACCTGGAATGAGGAAACTGGTCGAGCTTTCAAGCATCTCAAAATAGCAATCACTTCAGCACCTATCATGAGACTACCAGACTTCTCGAAACCATTTGTTTTTGAAACAGATGCTTGTGCCAAAAGTTGGGGAGTTGTCCTGATACAAGAGGGTCAGTCTGTTGCATTCCTAAGTAAAGCTCTAGGACCAAGAAGCCAGCCATTATCCATTTATGAAAATAAACTTAGGGCTGTAGTGATGGCTGTAAAGAAATGGAAACACTACCTGGTGGGTTATTACTTCATAATCAGAACAGATCATCAGAGCTTGAAGTACCTCTTGGAGTAAAAGTTAACCAATATTCTGTAGCACAAATAGTTAATTAAATTATTTGGGTTGGATTATGAAATTCAATACAAAAGGGGGTGGAAAATAAAGTAGTAGACACATTATCGAAGAGAGAGTTCTCTGCAGAGAAGCAACAAGGGGAATGTAGATGGCAACCACCATGGTTCACTCTTAGTGGATGAATGAAGTCATTCAAAGTTATAATGAAAATGTAGAGTGTCAAACAATCATAGCATAGTTGTTTTGCAATATGAGACAAATGAGAGTTATCAACTACAGGATGGGATTCTTAGATACAAGAAAAGGATCTACCTAGGTAGCAAGGCTTAACTCAGAACTAAAATGATCCAACAAATGTACAGTTTTACTATAGGAGGACATTCAGGCTAGAAGGGAACATTGCAGAGAATCAAAGTTGTTTTTTATTAGCCTAACATGAAGGAATCTGTGATCAAATTTGTTAGAGAGTATGAAGTATGTAAGAAAAATAAACATGAGAATCTTTCTTACCCAGGTTTATTGCAACCTCTTCTTATCCCTTCTCAAGTTTGATCTCAAATCAGCATGGATTTTGTGGAAGGATTACTAGAATCAGAAGGTTATGACACAATAATGGTGGTCATTGATAAATTGACCAAATTTAGTCATTTTTTGACTCTCAAACATCTTTATTCTGTATTGGAGGTGGCTCAACTATTTGTGGATTATGTTTATAAACTGCATAAGTTTCCATATTCCATTGTAACAAATTGAGATAGAATATTCACATGTCTATTTTGGTAGGAACTGTTCAAGCTGATGGGAACTCAACTCAAGATGAGTAGTGCGTACCATTCTCAAACAGATAGATATAGTGAAAGGCTTAACCAGTGTTTAAAATATTATCTAAGGTGTATGACCTCAGATAGACCAAGATTGTGGTATAATTGGCTTAGTTTGGCACAGAGGTGGTATAAGTCCAGCTTCCATTCAAGTATCAAGATGTGCCCTTTTGAGGCACTTTATGGTTACAAGCCTAGATCTATACCTATAAGACCTTATTTAGATTCCACTACACTAATAGCAACCAACTTTATTCAGAGCAGACAAGCCATGATTCAGATTTTGCATTAACATTTAAGTAAAGCTTAGAACATGATGAAAGTTTAGACTAATTACAATAGATCAGAAAGGGAATTTGAGGTGGGAGATTTAGTTTACCTCAAACTGCAACCTTACAGGCAGCATTCAGTAGAGGTAAGGAAACAATTGAATCTATCTTCAAAGTATTATGGCCATTTTCTAATAGTAGCTAGAGTAGACAAAGTAGCCTATCGATTGCAATTGCCCCTAAGATCAAGAATCCATTTGGCACTTCATGTTTCTCTTCTTAAAAAGAAGATAGGTCCTAATCAAACAACAATGCCTACTCTACCCTTGGTAGGAGATGATAAGCAGATCATGGTGGAGCTTGAAGTAGTTTTAAAAAGAAGGGCATCATGTGAGACAATAAGTCAGTGAACCAGTGGTTGATTAGATAGGTGAACCTAAGTATAGAGGAATCTATATAGGAGGACATGAGCTTCATCAAAGTACAATTCCCAAATTTTCAACCTTCAAGGCAAGGTTCTTTCCCAAAAGGGAGGGAAAAATTGTAACAGCAAGCTAAGAAATTTTAAATGCAATGGCTACTCTTTAACAACTTCAACAAATAAGTAGTTAAGATAATTGTAGGAGACAAGTAACAATTAGGAAGTTGTATTTGGAGCTAAATTGTTGATAGGTTGTTGTAGTTGGTTGGGGTAGTTAGACCATATTTGAAACAGTTTGTATAAAGAAAGGAATGAAAATGCGAAAGAGAAGCAGCTTACAAATTGCATCATAACTTTATCTCTCCCTCTCCCTTATACTCTCTCTCTCTCTCTCTCTCTCTCTCTCCCTTTTTCTTTTCTTATTCTCCAAAACCTTATGAAACAATACTAACCAACAAAGCATCACCTCTCTTTGAATTCCTTCAGTTGACAGACTCTACATTTGGTTAAGTTCCACTATAAACCTAACTATTGCTTAAGTCCCAGTGGAAGACCATAACAAGTTTGGTATCAGAGCTTTACAATCCTTGGACTTCAGGAAGAATCAATGGCGGAAGGGACTCGACAAAAAGTAGCTGATGAACATTTAGAAAATATGAAACCATAATGCAAGAGTAGGCAAATGAGGCCAGAGAGCATCGCCTTCAAATCAATAAACAAATAGAAAAGTTTCACCAAAATCTGAATGAACAGAACCAGAAATGGGAAATCATCTTGTCTAGTATAGATGCTCAACTCAACTCAATATCAATGAGGAATGGAAGGGACGAAGATCTTGAAGCAGAAAGAATGATAAGGACACCAATCTTGCCTACTCCTAATGATGGGAGGAATAGAGGCAAAATGGGACTAGCACTATCCAAGAAAGAAGCTACGCAAAAAGAGTCAGCCAAATCACCATAAAATTGAGCTCCCCATTTTTTGTAGGGAATAATCCACAAATGTTGCAGGCACACAGCTGAGAGTTAATAAGAGCGACCTACTCGAGAGTTAAATCCCGTATAAAAGTTAAGGCTGGGTATGGGGCCCATGCATAAAGCGCGGAGCCGAGAAATGATGAGAGCCACCCGCTTGTAAATTAGATCCCATATAGAGGCTAGGGATGGGTGTGGGGCCCATGTGTATGTCGCAAAGTCGAGAGATGATCGGAGCCACCCACTTAGGAGTTAGATCCCGCATAGATGCTAAAGATAGGCATGGGGTCCCAAGTGTAAGGCATAAAGCCAGGAGATGAAGGGGACACGATGAGATAAGGGAGCCAGAGGTCTTGACTATTGTCATTAGTGAAGACATTATAAAAAAATGAAGTCGACATAACTTTCTTTTTGGGAGAGATAGCAATAAACCTATATAGGATTAGAAAAGATTCAAACTTGTCACAGATTTCCTTCTTTATCAAGTAATCACAACTAGAACTCATTGTGTGGTAGTAGTTAACTCTATAATGACCGAGAGGTCGGAACCAAGAGATCGTAAAGCCAAGTGACCAAAGGATCTAATGAATAGACTGCGTCAGGGCAATGGTCGTGCAATGTGAGGATTAAAGGTGGACCTAGATACCAACCCAACCGCCTCACTGTAGCCCGGACTAAAAACCCGCCTGGTCTATAATAAATCGTAACCAGACTGGCCCAGCTATAGATTTGGCTATATTTGGCAAACTTTCAAGGTTGGAAACTCAATTATTCAATATTTGATGATAAACAATCACGATCTCCTTTTACATCTTTACTTTTTAGTATATTTAATTCATTTTCATTAAATTTTAAACTTTTATTTTAAAAAAAATGGTCGAAACACATTTTTCAAAATATTACCAACAATCTCCTCTCCCCCCATTTACATTTTTCCAAGCGGGCATTTTCGAATACATAGATAATGATATTTGTTTAAAAGCAAATGAATATAGTAATACACAATATACTGCCACATGCACTAAAAAATATAATTTCAATACATGAGATATTGAAATAAGGGTTGGAGAGTGAGGACACTTAAAAGACACATAGTAAGAGATTACGCAGATGGATTAGCTCAAATAAGGCAAACACAAATCACTGGGGATGGAAAATGTCATGGATATATTTAGATATAATCCGAAAGCAGAAAAATAGGACAAATAGAATAGATAACACGTAAAAAGTTATCCCTTAGTATAGTAGAATGTTAAATATTTAAGAATATGTACAAAAATATTTACCACCAGCTTATAAAAAACTGTAGTAGAAAAACAAATAGGAGAAGAACAATAGAACAATTTCAAATAATTATGACCATTTATTGTAAATTTTCAATAATTTTAAATAGTTGGAAGGGACGTAAAAATGAATATTATATTATTGTAACATGTTATTAAATTAATGATTCATGTATTCTAAAAAAAATGAATTTTAGCTTTTCAATATTGAGAACACTCACATTCCAGTTCTAATATAGATAAAATAATTACAAATGTTTGTTATTAATATGGTATAAGTGATATAATTTTTTTGTATATTTAGATAATGTATCGATTAATATTGCTATCGCAAATATTTAAAAAAATACTTAAAATCAATATTAGCTAGAATATTTTTTCTTAATAGATATGTATGTCATATTTTAAATTTATGTATTAAAGACAGTTTGGAAACCACAGAGCTAATTTTATAACCTATTCATAATTTAACTTATCAAATTAGAAATTATTCGGTTAAACACAAAAAGAGAGATATTTATATAATTTACATAATGTAAAATTTAAACGATTTAAACAAAAATATGATATTAGGTGGAACTCTACTAATATTATCTTACAATGTGTAATTCCTTTTAAAAATAGTTTAATTGAATTTGTTAGTTCTAATTATGAACATGGTTTTATTGATAATATCTTTTTTGATTTTGCAAATATACTAATTTATTTATTAAATTTTTTTTATATATACAAATTTATTTTTCGAAATTTACTATCCAACAACTCCTTTGATATTACTTAATCTTTGTAAAATTTGTTACGCATTTATTCAATTTGAAAATAAAGATAAATTTAATGAAATTATTCAACTAATGTAAATAAAAATTTTAAAATATTATTAAAAAATTCCTATTTTATATTTGTTTGCTAGTGTTTTAAATCCAAAATATAAAAGTTGAAAGTGTTGAAACTCTAATTGATTATTTTGTTGATAGTTTTTCTACGAAAATATATGTTAGTCTTCACATTCAAAACAAAAAACATTTCTTAATTTACAAAACATGTTTGTATTATATGAAAAAGAATATAACAACACAGGTGGTAATAACGTAGGTAGTAGTGATAGTATTTCATCAATTCAATCATTTTCAATTTCTTATAATCATTTATCTATGTTAAGTAAAAAAAACAAAAACAACTTGCTCGTTCTCGTTACTAAATAAATTGATTTTATATTGATAAACAAATAGGCTAGAAGGTTGTGACCAGCCTAGCACAGTCTGGCTCAGCGGGCCTGGTTCACGGGTCCAGGCTGGCTCTAAGCAATTTTTTTTTGTTGGAACCGGCCCAGGAAGGCCTCGGAATTGCAACTGAATCGACCCGTAGTTCCTGGGCCCATCCTAAACCGGCTCAAAATAGGCTCAAATCGCACCGGTCCCAACTCTAGCAAGGATCGAAAGGATCTTGTCGAAAGGCTTGTGTTAAGAGGAAGGTACAAGCTGAGGTCAACCGAGAGGTCGCTTGGTACCCTTTGGGCTATATGATTGTGGGTTTGTTCCATGGTAACGGGTTTGTCGAACCATGTATCTTCAAAATATTTATTTTTGGTATATAAAATTCAAAAATAAAATTGTTTAACATACATTCTAATAATCAAAATAATTTTTAAAAAAAGTATCTAAAAATATGATAATGTTTCAAAACTTCACATGCCATCAACATTGTCACTAAAAAACATTGTAGGTACTTTAGAAGGGATAGGGGAGTGGGGTTGAGAGGGCTTGGCTTGTGACAGGCTAAGGCTGCAAAGGCTGAGATGACTAGGAGTAGGAGGGCCAACAGAGACGCATATACCGAAGAACGAGCACAACTAGTCAAACAGTTAACTTTCTCCTCTGGTTGAGCGTTTCTCCACATTATCTACTCATTCTTCCTCAACAACTCACCTCCTTCTACTGCGCAAGAGTTTGCATTGGCATTGGCGAATGAGATGAGATGCTAAGAGAAGAAGCGTGTGACCTCTTCTTATTCTTCAGATATTCCTTCGTCATCTACGAATTGAGCTCTTTAACCCTCTTCTTCTTCTTGACTCCATCGGCTGATTTCTTTCATAATTGAGGAACCATTACTAGAAATTTGACTTTCACTGATAGAAAATCACCGACGGAATTTTGTCGGTCTGTAATATCGACGGAATTGCGACTGATTATTGACAAAAATTTTACCAATGGATTTGGGACAGCTTTTTTAAAATTTTAATTTTTTTTTTAATTTTTTAATTTTAATTTTTTTGTAAACCTATCAGCGATGGATTATCGACGGAATACCGACTGAAATTTAGCGACGGATTATCGATGGAAATTTTACCGACAGGTTAGCGATGAATTTTTAAAATTTTTAAATTTTTAAAATTTTATTTTTTTTTAATTTTTTTGTAAATCTATCAGCGACGGATTATCAATAGAAATTTTAGTAACGGATTAGTGACGAAATTTTACAGACGGATTTTTTAAAAAAATTTTAAAATTTTTAAAATTTTTATATTTAATAATTCCTTTTCTTTTCCTTTTTATTTTTTATGTAAAAAAATAATATTATTTAATTATTTAAATTTTGTAAAATTTTATTTTAAATTATTATTTTATAATAAAACATCATTTTAAAGTATTTTATTATTATTAAAAGGAGTGAGATGAAGAGAACAAATAAAAAAATGTTTAAGGTAACATAATTCCAAGTGGTGCGGTGGTCATGGTGCTTTTATTGTTTTCCACTTGCATAGGTTCATAACTCACTGGACGTGGCTTGGAGGAATTTCACACACATTAAAGCAAGTCATCACATGCGCGGGTCAGGCGGGTGAGTGTCACATGGCGGAGCGGCGTGCATTCCCCTGAGAGCTCAAAAAATGAGCTAAAAAATCAGCGACGGAATTTAATTCCGTCGCTGATTTTTTTCACTTTTTTTTTTTCTTTTTTTTTTCAGCGACAAATTTTTTTTCATCGCTATTAATCAACGACGGATTTTTCCGTCTCTAATATTAGCGATGGATTTTTTTTCGTCGCTAATATTTAGTATCAGCGATGGATTTAACGAATGAAAAATGAACTTTCAATAACGAATTTTTTAATCACTGAAAACATATTTTCTAGTAGTGTACGTCAACAATACCCACTCCCAGATGTTTGGTGAGTGGAAGCAAATGCAGTCGCCTTCTCCGCAAGTGCTGTCTGATACTTCTCCTACTAATAAAAATAATCACAAAATTAAAAATAATATATATATATATATAATGAGAAACAGAATTGAAATAATAGTAATGAGTATCAGCTATCAGGCCGCCTCTGACTGCATGGACTTATCTTTTCTTTGATAGCCCATAATGAAAGTCTCTACATAATTAGCTATCCTTCCGTGCTTTAGTGCCTACAATGGGATTAACCAAAATTCAAATTTACTTAAATACAAAGTCATTATTTAATAAAAATAAAATAAGTGATTAAAAAGAAATATAAAGTCCAATGGACGTCCATACTCTTCGACCTGCCAACATACATAGTGTGCCCCTTAGTAGAACTCCTAACTCAATTTTTTTTCCATTCCTTTCGCATTCCCCCCAATACTGCAGCTCTCACACTCTTGAGTTGCACTCTTCCGATTCTCATGTATCAAAAAGTTAGATGCAGTGGTGGGATGAACACATAGCAAACTATAGGCTTTTTCTCGCTTCTCCTTTCTTTGTTCATTGTGTCACGTGCGAACTTTGCGACTTTCAAGTTAAAGTTAGATGTTTTGTTCGATACTACTATAGAATTTTGATATTATGATTTTGGATAAATATACCATAATCGAGTGTTATATGTAATGTGAGTAAATATCGTTTCCATAAAAATATTTTGTACTACCAACTATGAATTACCCTATCTAAATTAGACAAATTAAATCACAATAATAAAAATATTAAAAAACTTAAATTCATGAATAAAAGCTTTAAAAGGTCAATTTCATCCGTTTTCAATCATTTACATGGCCGAATCCTTTCAATTCTCTAAGTTTATTGATTAAAGGGTTACTGTTAATGATTATAGATTTTCTTAGATTAGGTTTAATCAATGGTCATACAATAAATTCCTAACTCGATTAAACAAAATCCAATTGTCATGTAATTTTAATTAAATCGAATTGTTTTAAATTCTATGGAATATCCGTAATTTAAAGTTTCTCCTCAAACCCCACATACAGAATTAATCATCCGTCGATTTTATAACCCTATGTGAATTTTATTGTATTCGACTAATTTATTGTAATTATATTAGTCATGCATGCAATCAATTTCAAATCATCAAAACGTAGAACGCTAAAACATTTAAAATATTAAAATCAACAATAAAATCTTATCAAATAATAGTCATACTAATAAAAATTTAAACGAAAGAAATAAATTCAAATTATATTATTAATCAAGTAATAGAATCGATCGAGTTTTAAGAATTAAAAAAAATAACTAAACATACTAAAGAAAATCAAGAAAATAAAACCCTAAAATCTGTGTGGAAAGAATGTGATAGGAGATGCTTTCTATTTATAGACCTAAAACTTAGATCAACAAGAATGCGTGAGTTTCAAGAAAACTTGGTGTTGTTGTTTGATTAGGAGATTTATTCTTATTGTAATAAGTATTATCTTCTTTCTTCTCTAAAATTTGGAAACTTCTTTCTTATCCTTAAATTTAAAGACTTCTGGAGTTTCAGTAACTTTATCCCTTAAATCTCTCATTGAATAAGCTCAAATAGTTGTATTATTTAACTAAGACTTGTCTTTTTTGAATTTCAGCCTTCTTTTCAATTTTTGGACATCTTCTGACTCGAATTAATTTTTAAACTCTTCACAAGATTTGTAAACCTTTACATCTAGTTTCCAACCTAACAAGAATCACCTTATTCAGATATCGAAGCAAAAAGTTATATCCAAAATACTAACCGTTATTTGTCCGATTTGAATTTTTTTAAATAAACCCAAAATTACAAAAAAAAAAATTACGAATTTAATTAGTACAATATCATGAAATAAAATTTAAAACAATTAGAAAAATTATAAATAAAGACTAAAATAAAATAAAATAAAATAATTTAATCATAAATAAATTATTATTATCAAATACCCCTATACTTGAATATTTACCTATTCTCAAACAAGAATAATTTTTCCTAAAACCAATTCGACTTTTCACTACAAGAAAACTGACTTTCAGCGACGGAAAATTACTGACAGAAAAAATCAATCGTAAATAGTGACAGAATTGCGATGGATTAACGTCGAATGGTATACCGAGAAATTAACGATGGATTAGCGATGAAAATTAGCGACGAAAATATTTTCTTTGGTAATCCATCTTAGTAGTGGTCTAGAGTAAAAAAGAAAAAATTTGTAAAACTATTAGCAACAGATTAGCGACAGAAAGTATCCGTCGCTAATTTGTTAGAGTAGTGGTGAAAGGTAAAAAAAAAAAATATATATATATATATATATATATATATTTATATATATATATGTATGTATGTATAGTTATCAGCGACAGATTACTGACGGATTGCCGACAGATATTTCAGTGATGGGTTTTTTTAATTTTTTAATTTTTAATTTTTAATTTTTAATTTTTTTAATTTTTTAATTTATTCTTCTCTTTTATTATTTTATAATTCTTTTTCTTTTTCCTTTTTTCTTTTCTTTTATTTATTTATTTTATTCTATTAATTTATTATTCAATTTAATGGGTAAATAAAAAAATAATTTGTTATTCTGTGAAAATATTCAATAAAAAAATTATCCCAAAGTAAAGAAAAAAAAAGAGATGAGAAAAACAATGTGAGATTTAGATAAAATTAAAACAAAGTAAGAGTGAGATTAATATTAAGAAAAAAAAGTGAGAGTTATAAAATAAATAAAAAAAGAAGATATTACAAAACAGCTTGTGGCATGGAGGTTGGATAACTCACATTTCACATTGCAGGTGTAGGTTTGATTCTTGGGGGAGACATTTTTCATGAAACAAATGCAAGACTGGTGCACGGGCGGGTGCGCACGCACATGAGGGAGCAGGTGAGCAGCTCGGGCGGGCCGTTTTTCGTGAAATGAATGCAAGACTGGTGCCAGGTGGGAGCAGGCGCGCATACGCGTGAGGGAGTGAGTGAGAAGCATGGGCGGGCAAGCATGCTCATGAGGGATGGGCGAGCGCACGTGAGCAAGCACGGGCGGGCACCGGTGAGGGAGCGGGCATGCGTTAGCAGGCACGGCGATTGTGCGTGAGGACGCATAAACGAGCTCTCAGGTGTGAAGAATCAGCGACAGAAATATTATCCGTCACAGATAGCGAACTATCAGCGACAAATTAGCTACAAAATGTTTAGCGACGAAAATTTCTGTCGCTAATCCGTCGTTGATCTGTTACTGATCCGTCGCTAATCTATCGTTGATATTTAGTGACGGATGTATTCCGTCGGTAATAATTAATAGATAAATTTTCAACAACTAATTTAGCAACTGAAATTTTTCATCGTTGATACTTTTCAGCGACGGATTTTTTACTTTAAGTGACGAATTTTTCTCTTACTGATACTTTATTTTCTTTTAGTGTTTCCAAGATTCTAACTATACATATGATAAGTTCAAATCGAAATTTGTAATTAAGGCAACTAATATTTCGTAATATTAAATACTAGAACAACTATTGCATCCCAACAATCTCATTGAAATCAAGAACGATACAAAATCCATCCACTCTTACAATTGATTCACTCAATAAAATAAAGAAAACTAAGATTCTATTAATCAATACACTCAATTTTATAGAAAATGTATGTATCTTAGTCAAATCAAAACAATGAGATGGCATTGTCATAAACTTACTAATCAAATCTCCACCACTCAAACATATGAAATCTATACACCAATCAAAAGATTTTTTATTTGGTTGTAACAAAATTAAGATTAAAAGTAGGATAAATAAGTAAAAATGCTAGATTAAAAATTCACTAAAAATACTCAAATATTAAGATATGACATTCTGTATATCAAATTAAAGAAAATAGCACTCTAATCCCAAAACATGTAATAGCACCACAACTCCAAATATGTAATATATCACGTCTCTCCAAACAAAGAATATGTAATGAAATTCCAATAAAAGAATAAACAATATTCAAGAATGAAAAATAGCTTTTCTCAATTCTTTTTTTCTTTTTTTTCTTTTCTTTTTTAACCAACACTATTTTTTTCCTTTTTTTTTTTTTTCAAATTTGGCTTTTTAGCACTTTTTTTTCGTAAGTCAATATGATAATGTCTAAAAATATATATAAAACTCCAACATATAAAAAAATATAATGTCTAAAAATATAATGTCATGCTATTAACTATAAACATATTAGTGAATTTGAATTCAAAAATTGAAGTTAGAAAAAATAAGTTATGGGATAAATTATGTGGGTAATTTAAGAAAGAAAATATCTAAATTCAAACAGATTAACTATAAAAATGTTAACGATGTATTTTTTGAAAGCCAAAAAGTGTGTAAATTGAAATGTTTTAATCATTTTGGTATATAAAAATAAAAAATGTAATCTTAAAATCAAAAACAAAACAAGTTCTAAAATGACCAAATCTTGTGTGATATACACTCAATAAGAAAAGTGAGGGAATAAATTGCTCTTTAAGTCTCAATTCCTCATTTAGATAAATTTGGTGTCAAATCTTGTATATCTATTTTTCAAATCAACCATAAAAAGATGAATAACTAATCATGTACTAAACACCATTCATCTTTTATACAACCCAATTCAAATCAAGTAACATATAAAGATTAGAAAATTTGAGAAAATTTTATTAGCATGGAAAAAATTCAACAAAAACTCAAAAAAATTCTTTTCAAAAATTTTAAGTTTTTTTTTTCCAAATCAAAATGTGAAAAATTAAAATCAAAATTTAGTAAAGAAAAAAAAATCAGCCTATGCTCTCCCCACACTTAAACCAAATATTGTCTACAATCTGTAAAATGAAATACTAAAATAAAAGAGAATAAAACTCTCCTAAAGTTAATAAACATACAGCTTCCTCTTCAGTAGTAACTTTTTTTCCTCTCATCCTCATATATCTTCACACTATATTCATTTATTGCATCATACCATACCTTTGTCATTTTCTTATAAATTCTTGCATTCTCATATGCCTCATTTTGCCCTTTTAAATGCAACTTCCTTTCCTTTCTTGCATCAACGTATTCATTGTCTAGAAAATTATGATGCATATGCAACAAATTAATAATATAATTTTCAAGAGAATCACTAAAATAAAAGACATTAATTTCATGATTATGTTCACTAATACTATCAATGCAATCCACTTTAAAAATATCTTATTTATCAAAATTTCTCTTGGAATGAAAAACATTAAACTCAATTTTTTTAATTATTAACTCACAAAATTAACTTCCCAACGTAAACATCTATCAGGGCCCGTGCAATGGCAAGAAAATGTTGACCTAGAATCAAAGGAGTACCCTCATCATCATCAATACCTAAGATAACAAAATCGACAGGAAAAATAATTTTTTTAATTTTAACCAATATATCATTGATAATAACTCTTGAATATTTTATACTATTATCAATTAATTGTAAAAAAATATTTGTAGGTTGACATTCCTTTAATTCTAAATTAGAGAATATGGAATAAGGCATGATATTAATACCAGCACAAAGTTCGCATAAAATATCAAAAAAATCAATTTGACTAATAATGCAAGGAATAGAAAAACTCCTTGAATCCGAGCTTTATTTGCAGAATGGTAGAGTACTCCTCTATAAACTTGACAGTTAAAACCTCATTTAGCTTTCTTTTGTTAGTGATCATATCCTTGAGACATCCTTTGTAACTTGGCATTTTTCTGACGACATCTAAAAGATGAATGTTAATGTGTAATTTCATAAAAATTTTTAAAATTTTTTCAAATTCTGCACTTGCATGCAAAAGATGCCGAGGAAAAGGAACAGATGGCTTATATTAGCTCCAATATAAAGTAATTCCCTATTTTGAATCCGGTCTCTTGATCTTCTTATTTTTAGACTTTTGACTTTTTTTATTTTGTTTTTCGTCTTCATCCTTTGACTAATTTGGTACCTCCTGCAATTCTTTCGTACTCTCCAATGAGATTGCGATAACCTTCTCTCTAGAATTTTTCTTAGTGTCATTTGGTAATCTACCTGACATACAAGAATGAAAGACAATAATTAATTGATCAATTTTATTTTCAAGTCTCTTGAACCTTTCATTAGTTGTTGTTGTCAAACGTTCAATTCTTTCATTGGTCGCTATTGTCAGATGTTCAATTCTTTCATTAGTTGCTATTGTCAAACATTCAATCGTGGCCTCCTAAGATGCCTTGTTCTCTCCTGGCTGTAGATTCACTGAATTAAAGTCCGGTGAATTCACTATCTATGGTGCTCCTCAACTCTATGAAAAATTGGGATGGTTTCTCCACCCAGAATTATACGTGTTGGAGTAAGAATTGTTTGTGATAGCCAAAGTTAGAGATATAGTTTGCTTGCTGTACCTATGGATACTCAGAAACCATATGCTTAGAATCACCACATGAATTACAATACAAGACCTCTTTTGTCACAATATTAAGTTGATTAGTTTTCATAGTATTAATCAAGAAATCAATTTTTGCATTAAGATGGGTAAAACTATCAAGTTCATGATGCACACAAGCTTTTTGTTTAGAAATTTCATATTCATTAGGCCAATCATACCGGTTAGAAGTTATATCATCAAATAATACACATGTCTCATTATATAACTTACTCATGAAAGCATCCCCAGTAACAACATCAATGGTGATTTTAACAGAACTTAAAAGACCATTATAAAAGATTTACAAAATTAACCAATTAGATATACTATGATATGGGTATCTCCTTATCAGATCCTTAAAATGCTCCCAAACATTATATAAGGATTCACCTTCATATTGTTTAAAACTAGTAATAGCATTACGTAGTTAAACCATCTTACTAAATGGAAGATATTTAGGTAGGAATACTTGAAACAATTTTTTTCAATTTGTGAAATGATTATCAGGAAAGGAGTTAAACCATAACTTTGCCTTTTGCCTAAGAGAGAAATGAAATAATCATAATCGTATTGTATCAAGGTTTACTTCGTTCAATTTAATCATATCGGAGATTTCTAAAAAGTTTTTTAAATGGCTATTTGGATCTTCAAAAATCTCTCTGCCAAATTGATCTATCTGCACCATGCTAATAAGACTCAATCTTAGTTCAAAGTTATTCACTTCCATTTTAGGTCATGCAATGCTAGTTTGTATATCCTGAAATCTGGGTGTCAAAAACTCTCAATTGCTCTGTTATCCTATGCTATTGCTTCTTTCTTAACTTCCCTAGTTTGTTTATGGATGGTTCTCAAGGTTCTTTCTATCTTAGGATCAAACTTAGTTAGGTCTAGAGTTTTCGATCGTAGCATACACTTTATTGACACAAAAAAGAGTCCAAAATTCAATTTGCAAATTATATTGCAAGAACCATTCAAGAAAATCTAGATTACCTATAAAAATGTATGAATCATGAGAAAACAACAAAATAATACAAAAAGTCACCAAAAAAGATAATTGAAAAACCTTAGAAATCAAAAAAAAATCAAAAAAAGAAAAACCAATAAAAATGATAGAATTTGGCCAAAATAAGGTAATACCCGTGGTGCACGGGTTTTGATCAGCAACCCAAAATCCTTTGGAAAAAGGGGTCGCTCAACCCTAGATCTGAAAATTTTTTTCAAACTCAAAAATTCATACCAAATCCGGATCAAATGGAAACCCTAAACAGTGACTGTGAAAACTTAAAAGACTATATAACAAGAAATACGAGAAAGAAAGTAGTAAGAAATATAAAAGATAGTATCCAATTTCAAACAAAATTATTTTGATTGATATCAACAGCACCAAAAACTTGATACGTTATTTGATATCACGATTTTGGACAACTATACTCTAATCGAGTGTTGTGTGTAGTGCGAGTAAGTGTCATTCCTACAAGAATATATTGAACTACTAACTATGAATTATCTTATCTAAATCAGACAAATCAAATCAAAATTATAAAAATATTAAAAATCAAGAAAATATTAAAAGATTTGAATCAATTAATAAAAATCTTAGGACGTCAATTTCATCTGTTTTCAATCTTTCATATGACAAAATCCTTTCAATTCACAAAGTTTACTGACTAAAAAATTATTGTTGATAATGATAAATTTTTCTAAATTAGATTCACGTAATGATCATGCAATAAATCTCTAATTCAACTAATCAAAATCTAATGGTTATACAATTTTGATTAAATCGAATTGTTTAAATTCTATAGAATATCTTTAATTTATGATTTTCCCTAAACCCCACACATAAAATTAATCATCCGCCTACCTCATAACCCTATATGGATTTTATTGTATTATACTAATTTCATTCAATCATATTAATCATATATGTATTCAATTTTAAATTATCAAAACATATGGTCCTAAAACATTTAAAGTATTAAGATCAAAAATAAAATTTTATTAAACAATAATCATGGCAATAAAAATTTAAGAAAAAATAAATTCAAATATACTATTAATCAAAAAAAGAATCCATCGAGTTTTAAACATAGAAAAATTAACTAAACATACTAAAGAAAATCATGAAAATAAAACCCTAAAATCTATGTGGAGAGAATGAGGTAGACAAATGTGGTAGGGATTCCTCCTATTTATAGAACTAAAAACTTATATCAACAAGAATTTGTGAATTTCTTGGAAACTTGGTGTTGTTATTTAATTTGAAAACTTATTCTTTATTGTGATAAGTATTATTTTCTTTCTTCTCTAAAATTTGGAAATTTCTTCATTATCCTTGAATCTAAAAACTCCTGAATTTTCAGTAACTTTATCCCTTAAATCTCTCATTGAATAACTTCAAGTAGTTACCTTCTTTAACAAGAATTTATTTTTCTTGAATTTCTGCACCAGTTTCTTCACAATTTTCAAATATTTTCTAACATGAATTAACTTCTGAACTCTTCACAAGATTTGCAGCAAAAATCACCTCCATCAGACATCAGAACAGAAAGTTATGTCTAAAAAATTAACTACTGTTTGTCTAATCTGAATTTCTTTAAATAACCTCAAAATTACCTAAAAACAAAATTCATGAATTTAATTAATACAATATCACGAAATAAAATTTAAAATAGCTTTAAAAATCATAAATAAACACTACAAAAAAACACATTTTTTGCGACGAAATTTAGCGATAAATTTTTTTCGTTGCAAATTTGCGACGAATTTAGCAACGAAATATTTTTTCATCGCTATTTCTAATGAAATTTCCAACGAAAAAAAAGTCGTAGCTAATTTAGAGACGACCGGAAATTTGTCGCTAATTTTGCGACGAATTTCAACATTCGTCGCTAATTTTGCAACGAATTCTGAGATTCGTCGCTAATTTTGCAACGAATTCTGAGATTCGTCGCTAATTTTGCAACGAATTCTGAGATTCGTCGCTAATTTTGCCACGAATTTTGAAATTCGTCGCTAATTTTGAAAATAATAAAATAAAATAAAATATTAATATATATTAATTAATTAATTAATTAATTTTGCGATGAATTTCAAAATTCGTAGCAAAATTAGCGACGAAAATCAGAATTCGTCGCAAAAGTTGAAAATAATAAAATAAAATAAAATATTAATATATATTAATTATTTAATTAATTAATTTTGCGACGAATTTTAAAATTTGTGGCAAATTTTGCGACGAATTTCAAAATTCGTCGCAAAATTTTGAAAATAATAAAATAAAATAAAAATTTAATATATATTAATTAAATAATTAATAAATTTTGCGACGAATTTCAAAATTCGTCTCAAAAGTTGAAAAATAATAAAATAAAATAAAATTTTAATATATATTAATTAATTAATTAATTAATTTTGCGACCAATTTCAAAATTCGTCGCAAAATTTTGAAAATAATAAAATAAAATAAAATTTTAATATAAATTAATTAATTAATTAATTAATTTCGTCATGAATTTCAAAATTCGTGGCAAATTTTGCGACGAATTTCAAAATTCGTCGCAAAATTTTGAAAATAATAAAATAAAATAAAATTTAAATATATATTAATTAATTTTACGATGAATTTCAAAATTCGTGGTAAAATTTGAAAATAATAAAATAAAATAAAATTTTAATATATATTAATTAATTAATTAATTAATTTTGCCATGAATTTCAAAATTCGTGACAAAATTTGCGACGAATTTCAAAATTCGTTGCAAAATTTTGAAAATAATAAAATAAAATAAAATTTTAATATATATTAATTAATTAATTAATTAATTTTGCCATGAATTTCAAAATTCGTGACAAAATTTGCGACGAATTTCAAAATTCGTCGCAAAATTTTGAAAATAATAAAATAAAATAAAAATTTAATATATATTAATCAATTAATTAATTAATTTTGCCACGAATTTCAAAATTCGTGGCAAATTTTGCGACGAATTTCAAAATTCGTTGCAAAATTTTGAAATTAATAAAATAAAATAAAATTTTAATATATATTAATTAATTTTGCGACGAATTTCAAAATTCGTCGCAAATTTTGCCTCGAATTTTGAAATTCGTCGCAAAAGTTGAAAATATTAAAATAAAATAAAATTTTAATATATATTAATTAATTAATTAATTAATTTTGCGACGAATTTTAAAATTCGTAGCAAATGTAGCGACGAATCTTAGAATTCGTCGCAAAAGTTTGTGACGAATTTCAAAATTCGTCGCAAAATTTAAAAAATAATTAAATAAATTAAAATATTAATATATATTTTTTATTTTTTATTTAAAAAAATTATCACATTTATTATTTTTAATTAATATGTTATATTTTATTTTTATATTATCTTTTCTAGAAATAGTATTATTATTTATATATATATATATTTATTTTATTTTAAACTAATATTTTATTATTTTATAATAAATTGTTATTTTATATTGTTTTATTATTATGTGAAATATATAAGGGAAAGATAATAAGTAAAAAAAAAATTTATAACAGATATAACGTTTAGCTTGATGGTTACAGGATTTTAAACGTTTATGGAAGCGCAAGGGTTCGAACCATGGTGGGAGCAAAACGGTGGAATTTCTCAAGAATTAAGTGAGGGAGAGCGTGTGGGTGCCGGCTCGGGCGGATGCTAGCTCGGGCGGGCGGGCGGACCGGATTCAGGCGGTGGAATTAATTAATTAATTTTACCACGAATTTCAAAATTCGTTGCAAACTTAGCGACGAATCTTAGAATTCGTCGCAAAATTTGAAAAATAATAAAATAAAATAAAATTTTAATATATATTAATTAATTAATTAATTAATTAATTTTGCGACGAATTGGGAAATTCATTGCAAAATTTTGAAAATAATTCAATAAAATAAAATTTTAATATATATTTATTAAATAATTAATTAATTTTGCGACGAATTGAGAAATTTATTGCAAATTTAGAAATTTATTGCAAATTTAGCGACGAATTCCAGAATTTGTTGTAAAATTTGAAAAATAATTAAATAAAATAAAATATTAATATATATTTATTAATTAATTAATTCATTTTGCGACGAATTTCAAAATTCGTCGCTAAATTTGAAAAATAATAAAATAAAATAAAATATTAATATATATTTATTAAATAATTAATTAATTTTGCGACGAAATTCAGAATTCGTCGCAAAAATTAAAAAATAATTAAATAAATTAAAATATTAATATATATTTATTAATTAATTAATTAATTTAGCGATGAATTTTTTATTTTCGTCGCTAAATTTACGACGGATTTAGCGACAAAAAATTATTTGTCGCTAAATTTAGCGACGAATTTCTAATTTTTCGTCGCGAAATTTTTGGGACGCGTTATTAACGACGAAAAATTTTTCGTCGCTAATGTTTTTAATGGCGAATTTTTATTAAATTTTCGTCACTAAATTTGTTGTAAAAGCTGGTTTTTTTGTAGTGAAAGGTTAAAATAAAATAAAATAATTTAAATATATAAAAATTATCGCTATCAGTCACTTTCATGCCATCGGAACTTCGCCCGCAAAACATACAATTACGAGATATTTTGAAAAGGAATAATTGAAATTTATATAATATGAAATAATAAAATTAGTAACTATTATTAACTTTAATTAACTTAAATTTGTAACTCATCATCATCTTAGCATCATCTGTCATAATAATCTAGTGATAGAAATCTACTCTCCAATTAGCTTTGACTATGTTATTTAACTCTTTAATCACATAACCAGAGTTTTCAAAGTTAATTTAAAAGAGAAATATTAAGAAATTACCAAATATATATAATTGCAGAAATACATAATTTTCAAACAAAAAGAAAAATGAGAATCTGTGAACACGTAGACAAAAAGAAAAAATAAATAAATAAAAAGAAAAGGGCCGTGGGGGAAGGCCGGTGCCAGCCCCACGTGTCCGTTATCCCATACACCCTCCCTAGGACTCAGGGACATCACGCCCCAACCCCTGGCCACCAACTTAAATAAAACAACATTGCTTCTATGTTTTGACCAAAAAAACACAACTTGCAGTGTTGGGAGCACTTATCATGGTCTAGTAAGGGGGTTTTGCCATTTAATATATTTGACATTGAGAGCTCATATATGAATAAATGAAGACGTGTGACCGTTAAACCACAACCTAAGAAAGAAAGGGTCAATTCAAGTTCTAGCTCTAGGGTCCTGAAAATGTCGACCAAAGACACTAGACTTCTTGGACAAACATAAAATCGACCGACAAGATCCTTTTGGGACTACCTCTATACTGTGCCTTTGCATGTGCTCATTGCACGTTCTGAACTTCAGAAGCATCAACAATCATAATGAATTAGACCTCTAGGAAACATACACCATTCAATGTCTTCTTCATGGGCGGATAGGATTGCTCTTGGAATAACACTGACAATAATCAGGTATAGACAGAGAAAAACTTTAAACGGAATAAACCTATATCCTTTTTCCTATTTTCTTTCATAGACATATTAAGAAAATCAAATAAAGACTAAAAAGAATGGAAACTTTACTTGCATTGTCATCTCAATGGCGTCCAAAATGTCGTTTGGCGTCATGGGTCTCCTATCAACTAATAATTTATTTAGTGGGATGAACTGTTAGATCTTTTAATCTAATCTCGAATTTAAAATTTAAAAATAGAAAAATTATATTGGAAGAGTGTAGACGCTTGAATTGGATTAGTCAGAAAATGACTCCAAACATCGGTGGTAAAAAAAAAAATGACTTAATCCCATGGTATAGCTGAGTAATAGAAAATTTGGTGCCTGGTCACCAAATTTCATTGCTAGACTAGGGATCATTTTTTGGTGCATTTATGAGTCAATGTGTCATGTAATATAGAAAATCACCATTTATAACATAACCTAACATCTAATAACGAGAAATGCCTTGCATCATGGCTTAAGGTACTAATTTCCTATGAATGATGTCCTTGATCTATGTTTTCTTAATCGTTCAACCAAAACAATATTAAAATACTCTATTTTTCAGTATCATTCGACGAGAGATCTTTTCTTCTATCTATGATTTTTCAACTGTTTTGTTTCAAATTATCTCTTATTTTGAGAAAATTAAAAAGTGGTAAATTGTATTTTCTTTCCAACTTTTATCCTATCCTTATTTTTGTACTGAACCCAATACCGGCATATATTAATTAGTTGAGGTTTACAATTTCTTGAAATTTCATCTTTATCATCTTCCTCTCTGTTAAGTATGTAACAGAATAATAGAGATAGATAATAACTATTTAATGAGAAGAGAATTATTACATGTAAGTAAGATTAAATTATATTTATGTATAATTAAAATTATTTAATTAATTTTTAGTTTATGTGCAAATATTTTATATTATCAGATAAAACGCAACCGGAGGGAGAAACATGAAAAGACTGCATTGCGCGTTAGACTTCGGATCAAAATGGGATCGACTCCTGCAGTGGTGGCTTTTCCAAAAGACATGAAAGAAAATATTAATCTAATGGCAATAATTGAGTAACTATAGATTTTTTTTTTTTTTTCAAATGATAAAAATTTTTTAAAATAAGATGTAGAAACTAGAAAAGTAAAAAGGTTCATAAGGGTTTACGTTGAAATCCAAGCACTGAACAAGATTGTTGTGATAATTCTCAAGGTTTAAGTAAGCAAATGAACAAGATTATTGAATAAAAATTTTCTGGTTTAACTCTTTTGGACAAAAATGGAGAGACTGGACATCATAAAATCATCCGATAATATCTTTAGGACAAGCCTTCATATTAGGGCAAGAAATTATCACAACCTTGGACTTTGCATGTGCTCAACACACATCTATGATACACGAAAACTTTTTATTATCGGTGTTTTTCTATTTTTGAAATATTTTAATATATTAAATTAATTAATATTTACATATAAATTCTGATATTTTTCATATTTATATATTTTTCCATACTAATAAATTATTCATCCAACTTTCTATTTTTTGTATTTTTCTGAAGTACTGTTTCTCGTCTCATTTTCGTTTCCACAAAAATATCTAAACTTGGTATCTAATTAATTGTAATCAGGTTTTTGGAGTCAGTGACATTAAATATATTCCTTTAATTTAAGATTTTAATTTTGATTTCTATTTTTATTCCTTAAAAAATTACCCATCGTTGTTTTGTTTTTTTTTTTTTTTTTAAAAAAAAAAAAGGAGTGTGTTGAAGACTTTATTAAATATTTTCAAATTGCATTGAACCTTGCGACAGAGTCAGAGAGCATTTCATCATTTACGATAACACGGGGGGCGAAAAAATTTTATGCAAATGACGTCCAAGAATTACCCGAAGGTAGTATTTTTTTTTCCTTGTGTGAAAAAATTATTTTCAAATGTTTTTATAGTTTTTAAATCACATGTGAAATTATATGGATTAATTGAATATTTAAAAATACATATTATAATGTCTAAGATGATGGATTCGAAAATGAATCTGTTAATTCTTGTGTGGATATATATTGGTGATGTAAAATATAATGTTAGAAACGAAATATTAGAATTATCTATTAAATGCATTGAGTTGTATGATATTTCAATTTTATAATCTACCATACCATCTAGCACGTAAATATTTATGTAAAACTATGAAATACTTACAAAAATTACAAAAATGACTGAGAGTTTCAAATTTGTTTACTGAACTTGATTTCGTATGGAATGACAGACTTTTGAGATCGATGACATAGATGGAGAAAGATTTGGCATTTCGCGTCGGTAGAAAAATCATAAATTTAAATTTATAATTTTATCATTAATTCTTAAGAAAATTCTAACTGTTCTAATGAGTACGGTTGCATTAGAGCAATTATTTAGTGCTAGGGACTTAATATTAGATGAATATTGCTTCAAATTGACACCGATAAATTTAAAAGTCCAAACATATAATCAAAAACTAGGTAAAATCAGATTGTCGAGAATAAGAAAATGTTTGATCAAACAAGTCCAAATTCTTTGACTCCAAAGGGACAACCAACAATAGGATAGGAGGCGAGGGCAACGGTTGAACCATTGTGTGAATTATATGAATTTTGATTCATTGATACCCCATGAATATACGTATATAATTCAATTTTTGAAAATAAAAATTGAGTTCGAGCTCTTCTTTCCTTCTTTTTATTAGTTTTTTTATTTTTTTATTTTTACGGTTCTGATTGTATAAGCAAAACTAAACCCTCTTGTAATCAAGTCTAAACCAAAATATTTTGAAATTGGAACCAAAAACGAGACCAAAGGTTCTAAAATGATAACCATAATCATCTCTTAAGAGGTTTGGTTTCTAAAATTGGAACCATTGTCGTGCACACGTATGCACTACACTACTTGGCACATATATGTTTATGTTATGTAAATGGAACTTGAATCTGTCCCTTCATTTCTTCCATCTAAATAGATTCCCAAAAAAGTTTTTTGAAGTTTTAAGATTGCTCTTTATTGTTTTTACCAATTTTCATGGTTACTGTTTAAATTACAAACTTGGACCCCCGAAAGCTTTTTAAGGGAAAGATAAATTTTGTTTAAACGAACAGTAAAGAGAAGAGAACAAGCTTTTCTTTTCTTTTCTTTTCTTCTTCCTTTTTTTTTTTTTTTTGGGCGAAGAGAACAAGCTGTGTACACGTTCAAATAACTTTCTTAGAACTGAGAAAAGAAGTTTGGAAGTGGGGAGGCGGCAAAGGCCGGTGCCAGCCCCACGTGTTATTTATACTATACACCCTCCCCAGGATTGGATTAGGACATCGTGCCCCAACACCTGGCCCTGACCACCAACTTAATTAAAACAAGTTGCTTCTTGGTCTCGAATTAATAAATAAATAAATAACAAAACCACACAACTTGTGGGGTAGGGAGCACTTATCATGGTCTTGTAAGTTGGTTTTGCCAATTAATATTTGACGCTAGAGGAGAGCTTATATATAATTGAAGACGTGTGACCATTAAACCATATCCTCAGAAAGATATGGTCAATTCTTGTTCTGGGGTCTTGAAAATGTCAACCAAGAACCAAAGACAACTTCTAAGACAAACATAAAATCGACCGACAATATCCTTTTGGGACTACCACCATCCTAATTAGTGATTGAATTGCGCAAGAAATTATCAACTAGACTGTGCCCTTGCATGTGCACATAGCGCGTTCTAAACTTCAGAAACATCAACAATCATGGCCCTTAGCACCCGTACACCACTAAAAAAGTCCCGACACTGCTCAAGTGGTAGACTCTCCCCACTTTCATCATTCTTTCCCCATTTCTTGGTCACATCTCATTATACTAAAAAAAATACACCACTCAGAAAGCTCCCTTATTGGAAAAAAGTGTTAATTATTAGGTTAAAATGATTAATATTTTTTATTTTAAAAGTTTCGTTCAAATTATTTGTATTTAAAAATGTTAGATCAATACTTTTAGCATTATGCCGATTTATTTACAAATTATTTTTTATTTAGAGAGCTTAATCATCTTGTATGGTATTAACATTGTCAGTTAAATCTCTGTGACCCCTTATCGCTGGTGTAACTTTCCACCAAGTCATTTAGCGAGAACTTCATAAATTGAGAAAAACTTTAAAAAAATTTAATAATAATAATAATAAGATCATTTATTTCTATTTGCCTTTTCAGACGTATTTAATAAATTTAAAAATAAAAAACAAAAAAAAGAAAATTTTATTTTGCATTGTTATCTCAATGGCATCCAAATGCCATTTGGGGCCTTCGATCTCGATCCAATTTATTAGTTGAGATTATTATAGAACAATGGCTTAATTGTTTAACTCCAATCGTCATCATTGGCATCAGTACTATATCATGTATAGGAGAGCCCAAGTGAGAAAAAAAAATGGTGGGAAATTTTATGAGATGATGCAGTACCCATAACATGATGTTAAATATGCTATTTAGGACCATAATGTGATGAAAATTAATTACAGTTTTTCCAAATCCATTTTACAATCACGCCTAGAAACTAAACCTAAGCCACAATCCTTACTTTTTTAATGATCTATTCCAAATATGGTATAGAGACTGAGCAAGACATTTTGTTTTGGAGAGCCAAAAAGATAATTATAATATATTTTTTTTATTGTACAAAAATTTGAATCTGGAATTATCAAGTTGGGGATGTGATTTATACCACTAGAAAATTAAAAAAAAAAATTATGAAATCTGACCTCCACAACTGCTGACCCCATATGATGTCTGGCTAGTCATTACATGTGTGTATATAATTATATTACAAGTTATAGGGAAAGGAGCATTAACATTTAATGCAGCATGTCCAAATATGGCAGTGGGGTTGGGGGGGGGGGCACAATTATTTTGGCTCTGTGCGAGTCCCTTCCCTCCCCAATCTCGACTGAGAAGTGAGAAATCAAAATCAGGATGATAGTTTTGGTTCTGGTTCCATAATGGGTTTGTTTTGATCTGGTGGTGCTGTTCTTGTTCCAATTTGGTTCTGGTTTTATGGTTCTTACAAAATTTCTTAGGACCTTTTTTTATATCTTTTTATGGTTCTCACTATTTTATAGAGTTCGTTTGAGGTATGATTCTCGGTTTTGATTTTAAAGTTTCTTAAAGATTTTGGTTTCGATTATAATTCTGGTACCAAAAATCAAAAATTGAAATCAAAACATGACTTAAAATTCTAGTTCCAAAACTGGACCACAATCATTTTCAATATTGTTGTTTGATTTTATATGGTTTCATTCCAATTTAATTCAGATTTAGAACCCGAACTTTGGTACGTCTACACCCGATTATGATACCCAATATTTATTAAAGATATTACTTGTGTTTTCATGAAATAAAATTTAGAAACTCTTTTTATGTATGTAGTATGGTGAAATAATCCTTTACCATATGCTCAATTATTTGGGAATTAAGGACTTAAGAGCCAGCCTAAATCCCTCGTTTGGATACTCAAATTTAAGAGAGCTAAAGATGTATGTTAAATCCCTACCCCCAAATGTCTCCAAAAAAATAGTCAAGTGTTTACAACCCCCTCCGCTCAACCTCAACCCTGTAAGATCTGGAATTCAAATCTCATATAATAAAAATGAAAAAAAAAAAAATCCCTACCCAAATCCAAACTATTTGAAATTTTACCTTATGCACTTTTAATATATAAATTTTTCAAATCGAACGGTCAACTTTTATGAGCAACCATATCGTCCTTATGACCTCTCTCAAAAAAATCAATCTTTTCAATCCCATTTCTCTCTCTAAAAATATTTAATTTTTTGGATTCTCTCTCTAAAATATTCTACTTTTCAATCTCTCTCTTTCTCAAATTTTATCAGCAAAACAAACAACTATTTTATTTCAAAAGGGCAGAGATTGCACCAGTTACAACTCCTTTAAAAGGATAGAAATTGAAAATTTTTACTAAAACAATAATAAAAAAGGATTATAAATACCTCTCGCTCATGGGACTTCAATTATTCGCAATACGTAAAAACTACAAAAAAAAAAATAATTATGTTTCCATTGTTCTTAAGAGCATAAATTTTTTTTTTAAGGTAATGGTTTTGATACATAAATGATGATAATAAAAAACTTTCACAAAATTTGTCATTGGTGCCACAGAATAATAATCCATTTATGGAGGTAATGAACTATATCTCAACTCAACTGTCATTATCCCCCTTTCTTTATAAAAATTTTCAAATTCGAACCTCTCTCTCTCTCTCTCTCTCTCTCTCTCTATATATATATATATATAAAGCATTTTTGGAGGGCGCCAAGCTTTCATAGAGGAAGTAAATGACATGGGTTTTTAGAATGTCCTGTTTCATTGGATCCAATATATTTGCTGCATCCAACCATTTGGATTGCCCAACCTAGGGCCAATGTAGATTTTGAGGCCCAAATTCTGGCCTGAACAACAATGGAGCCTTCAGATTTTTTTCATTTTTTTTTTTTGGTGATATTCAGATTTTTTTCATCTTCATTTAGCTGACTAATTTGCAAGTTTATTTGATGTTAATACATTGACGAGTTCCTTGTAGAGACAGAGAAGTGATAAAATATTCTTATTCAAGTGTTTTTTCTTAGATCTAGTATTTAAATATTCATAAATCTTTATATTTTTATAGTTTTCGCAATTCGTATACACCAAAAAAAAAAAAAAAAAAAAAAATGGAACCTTTGGCGGGCTTCAACAAAATAGAGCACGATTGGTTCTGAGATGAAACTTGAGGAAGGTGGTGCCTAGTCTAGTCTAGAGAGGGACATACAAGTGGCAAGCGAATCCACTAAATTATTTCCTGCAGATTTCTCTAAGTGGATCGGGTACTACAACTATTATGTGATGGTAGATTAGAGTTAATCAAGAATAATAAGAGAAAGTAATACAGTAAAATGACATTTTTTTTCCCAAAGGATTTATGAATTCACCTTCGCCTCTAATTAAACCCCTCATTATTACTTTTAACCACACAATTTTTTTTTTGGGGGACATGGGATCGAACACACAGAATATCATTATTTTGATCATATTTCAAATAAGTTTCGAATCTCTAGAGATGTTCTTTTTTGGGAATTAAAATGTTCTCTTTTCAATCCGAATTCCATTCCACTGTGGATACACCTACTCATTAATTTCACTCATTCTTCTATTGAACTTTTTCTTGATGATTCTCCAAGTTTTTCTATTGAACTCATAATATGGACACTTATCCTCGTGATTCTCCGTAACTTTCTATTGTTATTTAAATTTATTAACTGTAATCAAAATTATCTCTAAAACAAAAATTTGTGATGTGAATAAGATAACTATTTTTTTGTGTAATTTCATATTGTCCAAATCAACTTTATTTCATTCTTGGACAAATTATTGCATGATCATCGTATTATATTCGTGTCAAGATATTTAGTTCATTCATACAAGTACGGCGGGCGTGTTCATGTTTTGGTTTGTGAAAGAATTAATGCCCACCTCATGTTTGGAAAATGAGAATTTTCTAACTTTCTATATTCATAAATGATAACTGATGGAATTTGAATTTCTTACCATGTGTGATAACGGAAAGATATGAAAACTATGACAGACTCTAGTCATTACTACCATATTGTAAAAACAATTGCGAAGAGACACAATTAAAAAAAAAATAGAGAGAATAATATCCCCTTGAGAGAGAGCACTAAAGAAAATTCTGTGTAGAGAATTTGTCCCATATTTGTCACCAGATTTCGATTGCGGTATTGTGGTAATACGGTGATATCTCAAGTTTCGTGGTTATCATCTCGACGGCGAGATCGTTAGATCGAGATTCGTGATTTCCTGGATTTTTACGATCTACTCTTTGAGATATGCTCGAAAACCCTAATCTTTTTTTTTTCTCCGATCGCACCCTTCCGCATGTGTATGTGCATATAAATCCAACATTGGTATCAGAGCGTATAGGGTTGGATTTATTAGATACTTTTCGGAATATTTTCGGGTATAAAAATATGAGATTGCAAAAATGGGTTTCGAATCACGGATGAGTTTCGTAAATCCGAATATACCGTGAGATTACCCATGTCACGTAGGTCTTAAATATATTTTTTTCTGAATTTTTGGAATACGTTTTAGCCGTAAAAATTGAAGTTAAAATTTTTGACCCTAAGGGTGCCCAAAACTTAAAAATCTAGATCTATCCGTGTAAAGAGATTTTTGATCTAAATAAATGGTATATTTGTATTCCATGTGCATTGATCTTCGATTTGACATGCATTTTGCATTGAGTGGTTGCAAGAAACTGGGTTTTCCGGTGAGGCCGCGAATGGCCAAAACTTGGATATATGATTCGCCGTGTTTAGAACTTGAATCTTTTAAAAAATGAGTTTGGAATATTTTTGGGAAGTCTAAATATATTTTCTGGCAGAAATCGTCGAAAAAAATTAGCCAGAAATGGGTTTTCGGAGAACCGAGTCGAAAAACCCGGTTGCAGACCCGTCGGGTAAGGAAGAAAAGATCCAAACCCGCGGGCGTGTGCAGGACACGCACGCTAAGGCGCGTCCAGCAGCAACTGGCGGGCGTGTGTACCTCACGCGCGAGCAAGGTGAGGGAGCCAGTCTGCAACTAAGCGGGTCAAGATCCGACCCCATGAACCAACACGTGTCAGGTCGGACCCCCGACCCTGTTTACCGCAAGTCGGGTCAACCTTTACCCATTGACCGACTCGGCTCCGCGCGTGATGGCGCGTGAGATGCGCTCCGCGACTAAGGCACGCGTGAACAGAGCCGCGCCGGGCCCGTGGCAGTGCGTGTAGGCGCACCGCACGTCTGGCGCGTGAACCAGACTTCTGCCGGCGCGTGGAGGCGAATGACAGAGCCTACAGACGCGCTGCAGAAGCACGGCGACGCGTGAGGATCACGGTGGCGCGTCAGGTTGTCCAAAATTGAATTTTTTTAATTTTTTGAGTCCTAAGTGCATGTTTGTGACTATTTATGAGATTTTGTGCGTCGAATTAAAGTTCGGATGGTGAGATGAGATTCCGGATTGTAGTGTATGGTGTCCATTGACTCATACGCTCACTTTGGGGTCAATACTCGATTCATTTTGGATTGTTAATTAGTAGGGTGCACAAAATTATAAGAATAAGCATTATTAGTCACTGACGTCTTTTTCTTTTTGTGTGACAGAGACTATGGTTGCGACAAAAATTATCGTGTTTGATTTCATTAAGAGAGATAAGTTGAACAATGACAATTATTAGTCAAGAAGAAGGAGCTCGACAAGAGCAAAGTCCGACACTTCGTTTGTGGTAAATCTGGGCATTTCGCTTACGAATGTGGCGAGCGAAAGGTATGTCCTTCTTCTTTACATGGTGTGAGTTATGTTTCATCTACTTGGACGCATATTAACTCTTCTCCTTTGTGAATTGTAAACTCAACAGCCACCGACCATATAACTCGAGATAGGAGCGCATATATGGAGTTCCGCCGATTGAGTCCTCAAGTGAAGAGGTTTTATGTGGGGAATGGAGCATTTATAGTTGTGAAGGGGATTGGTACATACAAGCTGATGCTGCCAAGTAACCAAGTCCTATATCTGCATGATATGCTGTATGCTCCCGAAATTCGGCGGAATATCATATCTGTCCTTTGTTTAGATCGTTTAGGATACTTTGTCATTTTCAAAAATTTGAGTGTTTCCATCATTTACGATAACTCTATTTTATGTACTGGTTTAGTCCATGATGGACTTTATGCATTAGATTTGATTTCCTTTAATAAAATTTCTAATTTGTCTTCTATTGCGTATACATCTGATAGCGTAATTGATGATATTTCTATTTGTCATAGTAGACTTGGCCACATAGGGTAAGAGAGAATGAACCGGTTAGCTACGAGTGGCTTGTTGGGCCTGCTAACCCGGATCGAGTTGCCCCTAGGTGAGTTTTGCCTAGTTGGCAAAGCGACAAGGAAACCATTTAGAAAGGCAATGAGGACTGGGATCCCATTGCAATTGACCCACTCCGATATTTGTGGGTCTATGAATGTGAGAGTTCGAAACAGAGCCAAGTATTTCATTATATTCATGTATGATTACATGCGTTTCGGTTACGTCTATCTAATCTCGCACAAGTCTGAGACATTAGATTGTTTCAGGAGGTTTATCAGCGAGGTAGAAAACCAGTTAGACTTGAGAGTTAAAACTCTCAGAACCGATAAAAAACGCGAGTATTTGTCTTAAAACTTTAAAGAGTTCTGTTTCGAGAACGGTATTACGAGACAGTTGACTGTTCCTGTTACTCCCCTGCAGAACGGGGTAGGCGAAAGAAGGAATAAGACTCTGTTGGAGATGGTGAGATCGATGATAGCGCAGGCTAATTTGGCAATCTCCCACTGGGGAGATGCATTGTTGACTGCTGCCTACGTTCTTAACCGTGTTCCAACCAAGTTCGTAGTCAGTACACCATACGAGGTTTGGACAGGAAGGCAGCCTGACCTTAGCCATTTGAGACCATGGGGTTGTGCCACATACGTTCACGATTCTTCACACCCACACAGCAAATTAGGCCTCGCGATGAAAGAAATATATCTTCGTAAAGTACTCCGAACATTCTAAAGGATATGTGTTTCTAAGTGAACGTACGGATGACACGGTCTCCGAGATCGAATCTCGTAATGCTACGTTCTTGGAAAATGATTTCCCTAAGAGAGGCGAAATCGACCAGAACTTCACTTTTTATGAGATGGGTGAGCCTAACGGCCCAATTGAGCCCAGCTGTGGGACCCAAAAGCCTGAAACGGATTTTGATCCTAGTGAGAGTAACCCATCTCGAGGTGAGAAGGCTCCTCCTTCTCGTAGGAGTAGTTGGGAACATGTACTCCGACATCATTTTCCGATAGAGGATGAGATCCTCATCGTGACTCCCAAGGATGATGAGGAATCTCAGACCTTTGAGAAGCCTCTCCAGAGTCCTATGAAGGACCAATGGCTATAGGCCATGAAAGAGGAGATGGAATCAATGAGAGTCAATGGGGTCTGGGACCTAGTTGACCTATCTGAGAACAGAAAGGTCATAGGGAACAAGTGGATTCTCAAAATCAAAAGAAAGCCTGACGCCTCGGTGGAGAAATGCAAAGCCCGTTTAGTAGCCAAGAGTTACACACAGACAAAGGGCATTGACTATGAGGAGACTTTCTCCCCATAGTCAAATTTATATCGATCCGTTTACTCTTGGCGATTATCGCAAACATGGATCTAGAGTTACGTCACATGGATGTAAAGACCGCTTTCCTTAACGGAAATCTGGATGAGGAGATCTACATGGAGCAGCCCTCTGGGTTCGTTCTAGTAGGCCATGAGAATAAGGTTTGTCGACTTTGGAAGTCGATATATGGCCTAAAGTAATCATCCAGGCGGTGGTACCTAAAATTTCAGAGGAGGTGATATCTTATGGTTTTATAATGATCGAGAAGGATCATTGTGTTTATCTAATACGATCTAATGACTCTTTTGTGATCCTGTCCCTATATGTGGATGATATAATATTGGTTGGGAACAGCATTCAGTATCTGATGACGATCAAGACATGGTTGTCATCGAGTTTCGACATGAAAGATATGGGTAAAACTGAATTCATCCTTGGAGTTAAGATCCAGAGAGATCGATCGATAAGAATGTTGACTCTTTCACAAGAGACCTATATTAAGAAAATCCTTGAGCGCTTTGGGATGAGTGATTATAATCTCATTGATACTCCAATCGCCAAGTATGATGGTCTAATTCTTGAGATGTGCCCGAAAATTCAGGAAGAAATAAGAGAGATACGTAAAATCCTTTATTCCAACGCAGTGGGAAGTCTGATGTACGCGATGTTGTGTACACGACCAGACATATGTTACGCAGTCGGTCTGGTGAGTAGTAATCAATCAAATCCTGGAAGGGGTCACTGGAGAGCAGTGAAAAGGATTTTTAGATATCTCAAGGGAGAGTTACTTCTTGTATTATGGGAGAGGTGATTTGCGCCTCATAGGATATTCAGACGTCGACTGTAGCGGTGATCTGGATAAACGCAAATCGACATCAGATTTTGCCTCCTTGCTCAATGGTGGTGCCATTTCTTGAAGCAGTAAGAAGCAGACCTATGTAGTTTTATCTACGATGGAAGCTGAGTTCGTGGCTTGCTCAGTTGCAGTTTAGGAGAGTGTTTGGCTCTAGAGACTATTAGATGACTTAGGGGTTGTGGCTGATAGTGGGAGGCCAGTGATAATCTACTGTGATAATCAGACTGCTATCGCCTATACTCGAAACCCTAAATATCATAGTAGGACCAAACACATCGACACCAGATATAATTTTGTTAGAGATATCATCGAGGATGGTGAAATGACCGTCAAGTACATCTCGACACATAATATGGTGGCTGACCCCTTCACCAAACCCATCACTAGAGATTCATTTATAGCAGATAGAGAGTCATTAGGTTTGAGAATATTTTCATTTTTCTCATTGTACTAAATTGACAATGTGATACTTATTATATTTATATATGATTTTGTGCATTATTCAGTCACACTTAGAATTATTTTGCCTAATAATGCACTTATTTATATCAAGTATATTTTTTATGTGATAAAATATATGTCAAGCAAGCATGGTCGACTCTCTCACACGAGCGACCACCTCCATCTCTGAGTGAGCGGAGATGAGACGGTTTCTAGTCGTAAGAGGCATTGAGAGTGGCCCAACTAGAACAAAAGTAGCCATGATACGTGTTCAGGATGAGATCATTTGGGATATGACCGACATGGAAATACCAACATCCATGTTGCTTGTAAGTAGCCAGACCTAAGATCTCGGATATCACCTGCGAGAGTGATATTGTCTCTGAGATACTCTCTCTGAGATCTTTGGGTAGAGTCTTATATGTAAACTGAGTCCCGTATCTATATAGTATTAGAGAAATCTGATATATACCCTTATGAGAAATGAGAGATTAATACTGTAATACGCGTTTCATACCGCATGTGATAGACGACTAGAGATAGTGGGAGCAATTACATGAGACGCTGATCTAGTCATGATCTCCGTTCCCACTGTGTAGACCCGAGATCCATTGGGTGGGATCTCTGATACCCTTATTTTACTTTTGACTGTCTCTAGAAATCTTGATTCAATGTTTGCTATTTTAATTTGTTTACCTATGGCCCAGAAGATAAATTAAGATTTAAGGGGCAGGTCTAGAAAAGCAGCTGAATTGAGAGCGATAGATTCGAGTTTGAGAAAGGAAGACTAATCTATATTATATCGTTGTGTTGAATTCACCGACCGGTTTGTTACGTATATCCACGTTGGGATACGAACGTAATAGTGAATACACATTTGAGTACATAATGGGGATCACTTTCGATGAGGAAAGTGGCTCGAAAAATGTAATTATATTGAGTTTGGGGTATTGCGAGTTATTTTTTTTATTAACAGTAACTTCTCGAACATCCTAACAGATGTATCGATAAGTCTTTATTTGTAGGTGTACTCGTCAGTCGCATGACACCCAATATAGTATGAAAATCCAGTAGGGTGATATAGAAGATCGCATGAGTTGTGATCTCGTGACAGATGAAAACGCTCTCGTGTACAAGCGGGAGATGAAGGAATTAATGCCCACGTGAAGCATCTTTCCATGTTTGAAAAATGAAAATTTTCCCACTTTCCATATTTATAGATGGTAACTGATAGGATTTAAATTTCCTATTATGTGTGGTGACGGAAGGATATGGAAACTAGGGCAAATCTTAGGCATTACTACCATATTGTAAAAACAATTGTGAAGAGACACAATTGAAAAAAAAATAGAGAGAATAATATTCCCTTGAGAGAGAGTACTAAAGAAAATTCTGTATAGAGAATTTGTCTTGTATTTGTCACCGGATTTCGATTGCGGTGTTATGGTGTTGCGGTGATAGCTCAAGTTTCATGGTTATCGTCCTGACGGCGAGGTCGTTAGATCGAGATTCATGGTTCTCTGTATTTTTATGATCTACTCTTTGAGTTATAACTGAAAACCCTAATCTTTTTTTTTTTATTCTGAAATTTCACACGCTTCCACATATGTATGTGCATATAAATCCAACAGTTTGTCTTATGTACCGAGAAGTCAAGGGTACAGCTTCACAAGGTAAAGTGGTGCAGTGTATGAGCAATGAAACCAAGAACGATGATGGTCATGATGGTCGGTAAGGTCGATGATGCAACAAAGAGAGGCCGTGGGAGGTGAAGGGGCTAGGGCAACAATAAGTACAGAATAAAAATGAAAGTAAATTAAAAATCTTTTTTTATTTAATAATATAATATTATAATAAAATTTATTTTATTATAAATTGTTATTAGGTCAGATTATTTATCATCTAAATTTATATACGAACCGATTCGATTATTCTCATATTAAAATCCGACTCTAATTCTATTCTAACTCGATTTAAAAAAAAATGGATCTACTGGATCGGATTTTGTGGACATCGTTTGGGCTAAGCAAGGTTAGATTCTCATTCGATTGTTATTAACAACATCAAAGCCGACATCGAACGTTTTTTTACCAACATGAATAATAATTGAGAGGAAGAACATGCCATGGATGATGATCAAGGTCATCCAACACTATAAATGATTTCTGAAAATCTATGTTGAAAACATGTTATGGATTCAGAGATGAATAAAATGGAGGTAGGAGTCATGAAAATCATAAATATGAAAATGATTATCATGTGATTTACATATAGAGAAGTTTTGCACATAACCATTTTCATGAATATCTTGAAATCTCTTATTATAAAATTAAAAAAAAAAATAAATAGTATAGAAATTGACAAAAGGGTTCAAATTTGGTGGGACAATGAAGTGTCATCTAAGAGAACAGAGGGAGACCCGTGGAGATTAGGGGTGTGATAAAGCTAAGTTGAAAGAGAGATTTTTGCCCCCACCCCCCCCCCCCCCGGGACAATTAGCAATTTTTGTTAGTACCAAAGGTGTAGTCAAGGTATCGTGGACTATACGATGAAATACTGGTTAGAACCACAGCCTCCTAAAGAGAGACAGATGGTGTCCTAGTGTTCTTGATGGAATTGATCTACTTTAAAGCATGTAAGAGCGTCCTTACACACTAGGAAACATTGAGCATTTATCCATTTTTAGAAAGGATTGAAAATTCTAGGTCATTATCTTTCATGGACACGAAGAGCACATGTTGGAAATTTAGGAAAAAGGTGATTTTGGTACTTCCTTTACTCCTTAATTTGCGAGGATTTTGAAGTGAACTCAAGGCTTGACGTTGGATTGGTATGGGATCAAATTTGGAGTGATACAGAGAGGGAGAAAGAGAGCTTTCATTTATTTTTTTGGTGAGCAGAAAGAGAACTTTCATGTGCCGGTCCTGATTTAGATAGGACAGAAGGGGGTGTTACCTTTTTTAAATATATTTTTACCCACTTAATTCAAAAATGCCCTTAACAAAGTGTTTGACATTTCTTAGATTTCCATTAAATAAATGGCGTCCATGTGATGCTTGTTCAAGAAGTACCGAGAAGCCGATTAGCTTGAACTCAAATGGTATCGATCTTCTTTCTCTTTGTAATAAGTTTTGATTCAAGTCTCTATAAATAAAAAAAAAAAAAAGGTACCAAGAATACAATTGGACTTGAACAAAATATAGGCACGGTCGGACCAAAAATTGGGTTTTATCTCAAAACGCGGTAAAAGATTTTGCAGCCAAACTCCTCCGTGGCGTCCTTATACCTCAAATATCTCAACTTTAACTTTATTTCCCATCTCCTATTAATCGGATAGACCGTCACTTAGCTCACTAAGTTTATTCATGCGCACCTTATTTTCTTCCAATAATAAATGAATTCATTTTATCATCTAACAATCTATGGAATATATATATCTACTGCACCACCAACTTACAATTTCATTCATTGCTTACAATTCAAAATTTTCAGCTAAATAACTGTTGAAACATTGCTTCTACATTACCACCCTTCTCGTTTGGGTAAAGTTATCACTTTAACAACAAATTGGAATAAATTTATAATTTGTTTTCTAAACCTTAAAACTAATTTTGACTTATTCTCTTTTTATATTAAAATTTCTTAATTTCTCAATATTTTGACATTTTTCCTATATAAACTTAATTTAAGTATTCTTGGGTTCTCACAATTTGGGAATGTTTTAAATTTTGAAATTCATTTTTAAGATTTAATTAAATTCATATTTATTAAATTAATATGTTCAATTGTATAAATTTTGAAATGAAATGACGATATTTTGGTACTAAATAAAGAAAAAAAAAAGGTTGTATATTGAGAAGGACGATTTTGTTCCGACAAGTGAAAACAAATATATATATATATATATATATATATATATATATATAGAGAGAGAGAGAGAGATTAACTCTTATTTGGTTTAAAAAGCTATGTCTGGGGTTAGAGAGGACAAATCCAATTTCAACTGTGAAAAGTCCAAAGTGCATTGGGGGGGGGGGGGGGGCGGGGGAAGAGGAAGACTTTCTCAAAAGTTTGAACTTTAATATACTCAATTACTCTCTACTTAGCTCTCAGTTCTATAAGTACCACGTAGCAAAATAGAATTAGTTTAAGTCTAAAACTGCAGTAAGCAAAATTTTTTGAAAAAATTAAAAAAAAAAAAAAAGAACTTTATTTTGAAAAGTAAGAGAAAATACTAAGACAATACATGAAAATAATTGTAGTCGTTGAAGAGCAAATATTAGTGTCTCCTACGACGACCAGAACACCGAACACAGACAAATAGAACGCGCATAATCTTAAATCTTTAGTTACCAATGCAAAAGTAAACTTGAAAATGACTAAAGTCTGCATATCAAACAATAATAAAAAAAAAAAGAAATAAAAAATAAAATGATTTAAAATTATAAAAATATATTTATATAATTTTAGTTAGAATAAAAAATATATATTAAAATAACTAAATAATTTATGAAAGTTGTAATCTACGTTTTTTTTTATTAGTTAAAAACTTATATATAATTTTCTTTAAAAAAAAAAAAAATCCTGGGCCGGGGGCCAAGCTTTTACGTGCCTCCGTCCCTACTTGCCTTTGTGTGCGGTGAATATTATTTCCAATTAGGGAAGGAATTCTCCCCAACCCTTCCAAACTCAATGGCAAAATTCAATCTCAAATCTTTGTCATGATGAATTTAAGACCTAATTAGCACCTTGTAATGCCCATGTATTATTGGGATTAAAACTATCAGTTTTTCCCTATCAACAAATCTTTAGAGAGAGAGAGAGAGAGAGAGAAATAAATAAATAAGTAAAAATTATCAGTTTGAGGGTAATACTAGTATCTGTTTGGTCTATCTTTATTCCCACTAAAAAGCTACCTTAATTTATTTTTTTATGAATTTAAGAAATCTTTAAAAAAAATCTGAACTTTAAATGTTTATGAATATTTATAATATTTATGAACTTATATTTATGTTTTAATTTATAAATATTTTAGAATTGATGAGTTCAAATTTAGTGTTTTAATTATGATAATTTTGTCAAGAAATTTGGATGATTGTTGTAGTTAAGGAAATATTGTTTGTGATATTTATAGTAATATAATTGGAGGATCAATTGGAAAGGAAGATGATGATTTTGGAATTTTGCCGAAGTAAATATTTGTAGCCAAGACCAACCTTCCATTTGATGAGGTTTTCTAAACTTCCATAGATGGCATCAGAACCTATTAAGGCATGAGAGCACATGTGGACGACATTGATGGTAAGAGAATTGGAAGTTCAAGAATTTTGTCCGATCTCAATTATTTTAAAAATATCTTCATATATCATGGATCTAGTATTTTTAGAAAACTTGTTCGATTTCCTTGACCAATTTTATAATATTCCCTTGATGGAAATTTTGAAGTTTGAAAACTCTTTAATTTTTAGGAAACTTCGCTCTTTTATGAATTAGGAAACTCTTTTCTATAAAAGAGTTTTTAGGTTTTTGGAGACAATTATCACTTTTCTTATTCGAGACTAGTCGATTTCTTTTAGAGCTTTCATCTCTAATGTCTTCATTTTAATTTATTTTTTTAGACAAAAGATTATTGAAATCTTGATTAATAAAGATCGTGAGAGCTAATTGAAGTTATTGGCTCAACATTTTATAAATATTTATTTAATCTTTATTCTTTAATGTTTATAATTGTTTTGGATTATTGAATGAAGGTTTATATTTGATATTTTTAAAATAGTTTGCAACTAATTAAAAATGGTAACGTTTGTTTGTTTTTAATAAAGTGGTAATTGGTATAGTTTTATGGTCTCACAACGATTTAACTTATATTATGAGATTAAATAATTTAATTTAAATAAACTTAAGTTGGTATTTGTTAATTATAATTGAGTCTCTCAAATCTTAATGTTATCGAAATACTAAATTCAAAGAGAATCTCTAGAATTGTCTTTTAATTAAATAAATAATTAATAATAGTATCTTAATTACCAATGAAGTAAGGAAAGACTAGTCATTTCGTGATACTTAACGGTTGTAACCAATTTGTTTAGATAATATTGAGTAATTTTGATATCAATAATCAATTAAATAAATCAAGATAGAAATAATTCATTTAGTTAGAGTTTATTCTCGTTAATATTCTCTCTTTTAATTAAAGTTATCTGTTTGACTTGCTTTAATAAATTTTATTGATTTATTTTGTTTATTAGTTTTTGATAATTTCTCAATCTCATACTCTTTTTCTTCTTTAAAAGATAAATCCGACTTTTTCCTGTGAAGACGACTTTACTCACTCTAAACTCATCTTTGTGAAATAGGTATTTTTATTTTTATTGGTTTGATAACCACTGAAAATTACTTATAAAACTATTCACTTTATAAATCATTTATAAAATTTTAATGTCAATCACCCTTTATTGTAATTTCACTATATTTATAACTTATAAAAGAGTTTTTTAAAATAAAATTGCTGAACAGATTATTATTTAAAATTTAAAAATCTTATTTTTCATACTAACTTATATAAGTAAAAAATAAAATTATTAAAAAAAAAAAAAGTTAAGTCAAGCATACTGCTAATAATAAACCTAAAATCATTGGGGCTGTCCCATGATTTAAGTAAACGATGTCTCCTCTAACTTGACTCCTTGTGCTGCCTTCCTTTATTCTTCATGTAAAAATAATTCAATCCTAACTAAATACAAAACATTTAAATTTGGCTCATTTACTAGTAGGATCTCAAGATTGAATTTGCACTTAGCTATTTTGATGGTATTTACTTACTTTATACATAAATAAATACAAGATTGAATAATTTACTTACATTGTACATAAAGTTTAAGGATAAGTTGATTAACCTAGTAATCAAATTGACTCGTTCAGACTTGACTTATCTAACGTTACAAACTAATTTCGAATCAATTCCTTCACTATGCTATATGCTGCAAAATTTTAATTATGGAATTAAGAGAACTTGACCGAGCACATTAGTTCCACGTAAGATGGTTGAATTCGTTTAATTGAAAATAGTTTAAAAGTAAGAAAGAGTCACCGGTACGCGGTGTTTTTATAAAACCAGACCGCTTGGCCAGCTCGACTAGTTCAATCATGAACTGTTTTATAAACCGATTCGAGTTTTACTATTAAATCGAATGAAATCAAATCCGATCAAAATCGTTTTAAAATTAATTAAAATCAATAATACTGGTGAACAATTTAAACAAGTTCAAAGAAAAAATTATAATATATAAATTCTTTTTTTAAAAGCAATCCAAAAAATTATATAATAAACAAATTATAATATATAAATGAAACAAATTTATTTTTTACAAAGATATATAGATTTTATTTTATTTTAAAATATATAATATATAAATTATTTATATGATATCATGGTTTTGGGTTCGTAAAATGATCTGACTAAGAAACCAATGAACCGATAAATTGATAAGTTATATACGGAAAAAACATTCCTCGTACGATTTCTCATGTCCCTTTATTTCTTCTTTCCTCTTACCCTTTTCCCCAACGAGACCCATAGGTTTCCGTTATAACCGAAAAAAGTAATAATTTAGAAATAGGTTGATACAGCGTTATTGTAGCATTGTCCTGATGTTAACACTATGTTCAAAGTTTTTGACTAAAAATAATTTAGAGGTAATTCCAAATAATATTTATTTCTATTTTTAACATTTCTCCTTCCATTACTCGCCAAGTAGACAAGCAAGTAGGCACAAAGAAAGAAGCAAAATTGGACCGGCAGATGGAATTACCTTTGGAGAGTTGATGTAACATAAGAAAAATAACAAATAGATAGTTTAGTAAAATGAGATAGTAGATTTTTTTATTAAAATTTAATTCAAAACTTAAAAAAAAAATTTATATCAGAGAGTTATCTTTAAATTAAAGTTATCTTTAAATTAAAGTGTTATAAATATTTGAATCAAATTAATTATAATATGATTTTAGTTACAATGCATTTGCCGCGTAGCATCTCGCAGTAAATTTACAACGGTGACAGCCTGGTGTGGGGTCTAAGATGGTATAAGGCAAACTGTCACCAGAATTTTGGGTTGGACTGACACATATAAGAGTAGAGTTTATTCAAAATGAATTAAAAAGCTACTGCAATTCATTACTCAGACTTTGTCATCTCCCTATCCTTCTTTTGTGCCACCCCAAGTCCAACTACTTCTCTGTCACCTTCTTTTGCGCCACCCCAAGTCCAACGACTTCTCTGTCACCTTCATTTATTCTTCTCCTCTCTTTCTTCAATTTCGTAATCATTTTCACCTCTCTCTCTCTCTCTCTCTAAGCGGAAAGATTCAAAACTCAAAACCTTCTTTTTTGATAAACCACGGATCATGGTATATGATTGTTCCTTACTAAGATAATGTTGAATGGGATACACTAAAACTTCCCTCTTGAAATATTTTCCATAATTATTATTTATTTTTTGGTGTCCTGATTTAGAACCGTCAAACACCGATTCGAGATTGTAAGAAATAGTTCTCTCAACGTAGTTTTTTTATCTCTAAATTTTAAATATAATATTTGATTAAAAAATTTAACATTTCGTTCTATCAGAGTCATATGTTAATATAAGTATTATTAGTGTTATCACAGTTTCAACATAATGTAGTAATTCGACATTAATCCACAAGATATCAGTGGAAGAAGTATATATTGCAGATGGGCAGCCATCAAACAAATCTCACAAAAACAAATATATATTGCAAATGGGTTCACACGACATTGCTGATATTATCAAAACTACATACCTTTGTGTTTAGAGAACACTGTCCTAACACAAGTAAGTTTGCGCAAATTTGTATGAAAATTATCAAAGAATAATTTGCCATCAATGTCCTCTCTGATATAATGGATGAATGTTAAATCTTTTTAATTAAAATTTTAAATTCGAGTCGAAATAAAAAAATAAATACTAAAAGAATCAATTTTTAAAATAAATATCACAGTATTTAAATTAAATTAGTTAGATAATAGTGGATATCAATTGGTCTAATAAAAAAAAGAAGTCAAAAAATAATTTGCTAGACTCTTTATATACAATATAATAAATATTTTCACTCGGAAATGAAAACATTATTAATCAACCAATACCCAAGAAGCTTTTCAGTCACCAAACCCAAGAAGCTCTTGGCAAATGAACAAGAGAGAATGAAAGAAGTTAAATGAATCTCTTTTTTGGTCAATAACATGAGAAATTATTGTAGGCATTCATGTATTATGATTTAAGGCTGCATATGTATGGAAGTCCAAATACTAAAATCGCAGAGACTTTATGCAACAGATATACACTTGCCATGGCATGTACTATAAATATACAATAATCAGAATATAGGCTGCAGACTAATGGACATTGCAATTTATCAAAGCAATTTTTGTTTTTTATGAGCTCATCATGATAAAATCATCTTTATCTCTTTTTTTCTTTTTTTTTTTCAATGTAAGTATAAAATTATCGAGAGTAAAGTTTGGAATTCTTGGATGGCACATGTCTAACGTTTTCAACTTTTAGTAATACCAACGACATTTTTTTTTCACTCACCGATATTCAGATTTTGTCCGATTAATCCGATTCGAGTATTATGGGACCCATTAAGGGGTTCGCTATCCCAAATCTCATTTTTTCATTCTCATAACTCGAACTCGAGATCTATGATTAAGAGAGTATAGTACACTACCACTACACCTATGAAAGTTTGATATAATACCAACGACATGTAGATTTAATGACAGGATAATAAATTTTTTTAATCAAAATCTCAAATTCTATTATTAGGAGTCAAAAAATAGGCATGAGAAGAATCAAATCCTAAATTAGGTTCTATAGTTACTCGAATAGAATTAGTCGAAATTTTGAATATCAACCGTCAAATTTTAAATATATTTAAAAAAAAAAAATCTTTTTAACAGTGTTTCCCAAAAATGGGCCATCAAAGATTTGTGGAGATCCTTACATACTTAAGGGTCTACTTAGGTTAGCCTGTCAGACTTAAGGGCCCAAAACTGAACGCATATCAGAAAGGCCAATAATTCCAAACTAACACTGTTTGGCAGTAAGGAGAGAGAGAGAGAGAGAGAGATTTTTTGGAGGGAAAAATTGAATTCCTCATTGTTTGACAATATTTTAAATTAAAGTATGAATTTAAAATTTCGTGACAAAAATTATTTCCAAACATGGGAATTGCTGCTTCTTTTTTGCTTCCCCAACCCATGCATTTCCCGCATTTATTTTTTGGTACCATGTATTGGACACCGTCCGGTATCCGAGATTTCGCTCCTACTAATCCGAACCAATTACTACAGTGGCTCCTTTCGGAGGGCTGCCCCTTTTAAGTCCAATGGTTCAAACCCTTGTCTGTATTTTTTGGTACATGAGCAGAGGAAAGTTATATTACAAAATCAACGTTTATAGAAAACATAATAAAGTTCCAAATGGACAGATTAATGGTCACAATTCTCCTTTTTCAATTTTGAGATCTAGGGTTTAAATGCTTGTGTAACGAAAAGAAAAAAAAAAAAAACGCAATAAAAACTGGCAATCTAACAAAGTGGCCAGTAGATATAGATGCAATAAATTGGAGAGAGGCCCAGCCCAACCAAAGTCCGGTCTTCTCTCTCAAATCTTGCTTGTTTGGTAGAATACCTTTCTATGTATAGCCCTACCCAATTTATAGATAACAAAATAGTTGTTCGCACAAAAATGGGCAACACTTGCACTTTGTTGGGACATCAATTCTTTTGTAATAACTTGAAGGTAGCAAAATTCAGACATTATCAATTCTGAAAGTAAAGCATCAGTTTAATTAGCTCATAAATTTTCTTGGTTGCCATAATTAAATTGACATTATGTTTTGTTTTTAAATATTTGATTTAGTTAGAGAGAGAGAGAGAGAGAGAGACAGAGACAGAGAGAATATAAATGATATGAAATGGTATACCAAAATAATGTTAAAGGCCAGGTGTCTTTAATCCTTCTTGCACCGCTTGGTGTCCAAATAAATAACGGATTAGAGCAATTGACATTCCCCTCCCTCAAGAAAGTTAAAACCGGATCACTGCAGTAGATGGACACCCATCCTCATTCCTTTACGTCTTTTTTTTTTTTTGGAGGGGGGGGGGGAGGGGAGAGAGAGAGAGAGAGAGAGAGAGAGAGAGAGAGAGAGAGATGTCAGACATGCTTTATGATCATCATCAAAGATACTACAGAATTTTTTGTCAAGGAAGTCTTGATAATTCCAAAGGGAAAAAACGGATTAGTCTACATGTTTCCTAGATAAGCAAGTCTAATTCTCAAGACAAATTTGTTTAAAGATGATCTTTTAAATTGTACATTATTGCAAATAAGAAAGCAAAGTTAGTAATGGTAAATATAAATGCGCCTGCAACATATCAACTAACCAGACACTCCTCCACCTGCTTCTATTTACTTCCCCCTACCCCCTCAGGCTTTTATAAACAGCAGCCTGCCCCTTCTTCCTCACAACCCTATCTCTCTCTACTTCCCCTCTTCTTTTGTTCCAATCAAACAGAAATGGAGAGCGAGAGAAAACGCTTACCTATGTTGGAGTTTGTCATGGTTATTGGGGTGCTTTCTCAAAACTTGATGGTTCCTGTCTTGGCTGCAACCTTTGAAGATCAAAAGAACTACTACTCTCCTGACCCACATGGTAGAACACCTCCTAGGGGTCACTCTCCCCACCCCCCCCACCCCCCAATAAGAAATTTATCATCAACCTGTATGGTAGTTGTGAAATGTGGGCTACTAATTCATGTTGATGTGCAGGTTCACACAGGACCCCATCCCACAGAACACCATCTCATGGAACCCCATCACATGGAAGCGGCGGAAGTTACAACCCAACTCCATCAACACCTTCAGGAGGAGGATCTTACAACCCAACTCCATCAACTCCTTCAGGAGGAGGTAGCGGTGGCGGTGGCGGTGGTGGTGCCTATTACAGACCCCCACCAAGCCCAACAACACCTATTGTAAACCCTCCTGTCCTGACCCCACCAACCACTCCCATAGTTCCAAGCCCTCCTTTCCCTATTGATCCAAACACTCCCCTCCCTGGTACATGCATGTGAGTCCCAAGACCCTGCACCCAAATGAAGTAAGCATCAACTTATGATAATCAAATTTTAATAGGCTGTTTGACTATTGCAGTTTTTGGAAGACTCACCCAGCAGCAATATGGGGATTGTTTGGCTGGTGGGGAACAGTAGCTGGAGCATTTGGCGTGGCAAGTGTTCCGGGCTTTGGATCAAATCTCAGCTTGCAACAAGCACTCTCAAACACTCGTACTGATGGATTTGGCGACCTCTACAGAGAAGGGACAGCTTCTTTGTTGAACTCCATGGTGGATAAAAAGTTCCCCTTTACGACACAGCAGGTGAGAGATCATTTCGCAGCAGGACTAGCTTCAAACAAGGCTGCAGGTGCTCAGGCCCAGCTCTTCAAGATGGCGAATGAAGGTCGTTTCACGCGTAGGAACTGAGTGTCAGAGAAGCTAAAGATTAGTAGTCTTTTCTACGGGTAATTGACCATTGGTGTTTGCTTTAAGAAGAATGATGTTCGATACCAAGTAATGGTGCATTGTCTAGGTTGCATTTTAAATGTTGTGTGCTCTTAATCATGTCTGTTATTTTACAGTATATTAACAGGATATCCATGTTTATGTTCTCAATGCTTTGTTCATGATTTCTCAGTTCTTAATAAGATAATTCAATTTTCCATATTTCAGGTGATAGCAATATAATTTAATACACAACATAATGACATGAAGAGACTGCTTGCAGCAAATAAAAACTTAATTTCGGAAAAGAATGCAATGAGAAATTTCAACAAATAATATTACTTGAATAATTTCTGGTCAGCATGAGAATCAATCTCCACGGCAAGGGCATCTCATAATTTTAGTCTTGGTGGTCCACGTCTTCAAGACTGTCCTGCACATGAATAAATTACTTGAGTTATGACAATAAATTGGAAGTGTCATTGACAAGGTCATTTGGTTGTTGAAGTAGCCTTAAATGGTCAATTCCGTAAAATAAATTAATTATTAAACCTTCAATTAAAGTGTCATTTCTCAAAGCATTGCCTAACCATTGTTATCCGTCATTCAAAGGAATTTCTGCTAACTACACCAAAGGAACATACAGAATGATCATTCCATGGTGCTCCTGCCTAATGACCAATAAGACCAACCAGCATAGTGTAAAAAGCCAAATGATTTTTAAACCATAAGTCAGTATCATAAGGCCTGTTTCATTGCCTCATGAAATCACATCGTCTCATACTAAATATTCAAAGTTCAATACAAATTGTAAAGAAACTATCTAAGTGGCCAAACGGGTCCTTTGAGAACAGATGTAATGCAATGGATCTCTAAGCTCTAAGGGGCTTATTTTGCCAACTATTAAGTGCATAGGGAACTATTGAGATTTTCTAAACGAATAACACGGCAGCAGTTGAGGGAGACAGCATGATTGCAGGAACCATTAATTACATATTTAATTTTTCTGGATAGATTGATGATAAGGCAGCGATGAATTCCAATTCGACTTTAATGAATATCATGTAGAATTGGCAGTTCCCAATAAAGAAAGGTGTCTCTTGTTAAAGGTTTCTGTATTATGCTCAAAATTGTTTGATGCCAACTTTTTCTTGTGTAAACATGAAAATTTAGAAGCTGCTCTAGACAGCTAATGGCAGTGGAAAAACTTGAATAAAAAATCCAACTGCAGGATGCAAATGACTTTCTTAAATAACTTTGGACCCTATGATCAATTTACTTCCAATGATTCATACTGTCTATTAATAGTGTTCAAACAATAAAAGAAAAAGAAAAATCTTAACTTGTACATCTAAAAGAAAAGGTAAAAATACATGGTATTAATCTAATAGAGTGTCTGGCGATTCCTAGAAAAAGAGCTTATGGAGCAAAAGAAAAGGAAAAAAAATATACCACTTAAAATAAATGATTTGAGGAAATAATATTTTTCTAAATTAAAAAAAAAAAAAAAAAAAAAACCAAAACAAAACAAAAATAAACAAAAATAAAAACAAAAAAATAATAATTGCCAATGCAGGTGAAAACTCTTCCGAAGAGTCTTTGCTAATGTTAATAGTTGTTTATTGACAATTTAAACATTTTAAGCAAAAAATGCCCAATTGAAAACATACTATCCTAAAAATTTCCATATTATATCATTAATGTTAGTTATATATTACAATATTTTATTTGTTAAAATAAAACAACAACCATGTTAGTTATATATACACATTATATATATAATTGTTTGTTAATGATTTTCTTATTCTTCATGTGCTATTATTTGTAATTGCTAGGAAATAATGAACTAACTAATATACGAATAAAATCCTATACCACCATGCATCATATAAAAATTAGCTCGTTACATCGTATATATTTAAACAACTTAGCAAAAAAAAAGGTATATTGCAATATATTCCTAATTATTTTATTCATGAATCAAAATCAATAGAATTGTTTCACAATTTTCATTATCTATTTTCTTAGAAAATTTTAATTATGGACAATTTAGCACATTTAGTTACAATAATTCAACATCTTAACTCTCGACCTCTTTTGTCATAAGGTTTTATTTAAAAGTCTTACAAACATAAGAATTTTTTCTTACAAATGTTGACAGATGGCGCCTTAAAAAAAGAGAATAAAAAAATTACTTGCAAGATTATGTGCCTGCCAAGCTTCAACTCCTACTTGTGTTATAAACTTATAACAAGAAGAGAAGACTAATGGAATGACTTGGGGATCCAGCCAGGAGAAAGAAAAAGGTAAATCAGCAAATAACCTTGTACAAGTAGTTGAAGACTCAACGGTCCAACCATGATGACTGGCATTGATCACGGCCGTAGTATCGCCATCTGTCAATGTGTACCATAGCTTGCGCTGCATCATCTATCAAATTCCTTGTACCACAAAATTTGTTTCAGAGGGGATTTACACTAAGCTTCTGCAAAATGCTTTTGCAAGTTCTCTAACTCATAGTCATAATTTTAACTGTCCTTGCAAATAATGTGAGTTTGATTACTTCCCTGGTTTTTCCTGGTTCTTTCCGACTAAATTATGCTTTACATGTTCCACATATCTTCGAATTCAGATGTCAAAATATACCATAACATGTAATTACGTTTAGCTAAATTGTCTACAGGTGCAAAGTAGTCGAACTGTGTAAAGATTTCAACCACATGACATTAAACTTAAGCTGAGCTGGGCCTTAAACACTTTGCTTGAACAACATAATGAAGTGAAAAACACAATCATAGACTCTGCAACAACAATTGGAGTGAGTGTAACCAGGAGGGTTTAAGGCCCCTCACCCTGCACAGAAAAGAGGGGGGGGGGAGAAAGAAAAGAACTTTGTGTACTTGATAAATTGTCCCTTGATTCTTCTATTTTTTATGTGCTCCATTGACCACTCAAACATTTTAAATTAGAGAAATATGGATAATGTCACTAGCAATAGTCTAATAGATGCCATTTAGATACTTATTCCTATATATTTATAAATATATATATAGGCCCCCCAAAATCCTTATATCTGAATTTGTTCTTAAATGTAACTTATGTTCACTATAACAATATTAAGAAGCCATGAATGTATAAAATCAATTCATGTAATTGAGACTTAGTTTGATGACCACATTGGCTTACATTAACAAAGAACAGCTCATAATACCACAGTTCATTACCACTTAATCTGTAATAAAAATAAGCTAATGAAAATGCAATCTCTGCAATTATAGATTTGTGAAAATTAGCAACAGAATCAATATCCAAGTGAACAAGAACATGGAAATGTCTTGCCCAGGGAGAGAGGCTTCTGTATAATTCTGTGAATGAAAGTTGGCACGATCCTCTGTTAGCATCTTAATTATTGTTCTAGCTAACACAACTTAATATAAACGTGCTCTGAGTGCCTATAAAGAGTGTAATGATGATTAGGATACATTAGTTCAGCTGCTAGTAAATTTGAATCAAGCTTGGAGAAGAAATATGAGAAAATTAGGACAACTCTCTCAGACCCCCACCCCATCCTCCCCCCCCCCCCAAAAAAAAAAGAAGAATAAAAAAGAAAAATGGAATAAACGAAGAATTAGAACCAATATCATTAACAAGAAATAGGAATTGGAAGAAGTAATTATGCCACAGATCACTGGATGATATATGTATGATATTCCTTGATTTATTTTTATTTTTATTATTTTAAGGTATAATGTTCCTTAACAGAAGTGGAAGATGGAAGCAATGGAGGAATCCTAGAGGCATATAAAGAAAAAAGAACAAATGAATGAAGTAAAAGTTTGTTCCAGAAAATGCCAGAGAAGAGAAGCCACAACAAAACAATCTTGCAGCGGGACCAAGAAAAGGCATACTTCCATCTTTAGAGCAACATTGGTCTGAGATGCCACATGCAGTTAAATAGAAATAGGATAACTAAAATTAGATGCATATGAGTACATGAGACATGATTAGCCACTCAAAGGGCAGTGCAAGATGCATAGAAGAGGAAGATATAGTTAATAGCCAAACAAGGCACAGACAAGTACCTCGTGCTGCCAGAGAAGCAGATGTAGCCTCTGTGGATGACATATCTATAGCATGTTCATAACCAACATAAACTAATTATCATATATTGGAGCAAGTCCGCAATGAAATTATTTTCCCTGGAAAAAAATCATTGAGATCCCATGGTAAAACTTTTACTGCCATACATTTCCCCTCATAACCAGTAGTACTGCCGTAAAATCAAAATCGATCATAAGAAACTCTCTACCCAGGACATTACAACCACATTCCTTGTCAAACAGACACAGCACATGATGCAGAGTATCCATTCTTCCTCCGTATAAATACAAACAACAAGAATTTACCAACTGTACAAACAATACTAAGCTGCTTTTATTACTTTTTGGTTGACAAAGCCAAGCCGAAAACCCACCTTTTAGGCCTAAAGAAAACTCAAGCAGGCCGATTGTAGAACCAATTGTGAGCGCGATCGATCCATTCCAATTTCTCAAAGAAGAAAAAAGAAAACAAATCCAAAAACCGAAATCGTGGAAAACAAATAAAATTAGAAATTGGAGCATTATGCTCTGCACTCACACGATACTTATCAATAATTGTTTTATTAATTTATTTGCTATATATTATGAAAGGTCAAGCAAGTGGCCTCCCCCCCCCCAAAAAAAAAAAAGAAACAGAAGAAGAAAAGAACTAGGAAGAAAAATGTCACGCAAACTATCTTCCTAGAACCATCACAACAACTATTCTCCACCTGAAGTCAACTACAAATGAGAACATTAGATAGAATAAATTTAAGTAACAAAGCACCAAGAGTTCACATATGTTGCGTTGCTACCAGCATTGGCATCACATTCAGTCTCCTAAAGAACATATTACAAGCTCAAAATCACTATTCTCCTTAAACAAAGTCTTTACACGATACACAACCCAAATCCCCTTCAAATTAAAATCTAATAACGTTACTACCGCAAGATCAACATTGAAACAAAGATAAACTCTTGTGTTGATATGCTCATCTACCATAATACAGCTATCTAATGAAGCAAAGTCAAAAAGAGACGAGACAAATAAAACTGATGGACCTTCCTAGAGAATTCATGCATTTTGGCCGTCATAGCAATAGAAAACCCTTAAAAAAAAAGTAGGTATAGGATCCAACCACTGGCCCCTCCCTCCCCAAAAAGAAAAGGAAAACAATCACGAACATCCACCCACCAACACAAAGAAGATTAGTATGAGGCTAGTAGGTTACTACAATCTCATGACTACCATCCACCACTACAGCAACAACAATGAAGGTAAAGTATCAACTTGCATGGCAACTCTAAAGGAGCAAAAACCAAGACTTAAGTCTTCATTATTAATAATAAAAACAGAGCAGAAAATCAGCAAACCCTGATCCATCTTATCCATCCAGCACAACCCAATCAAGAAGAATTCAATGAGGCATTTCACCATATTTGGGAATTCTCCACTTTTATTCTCTTAATTAGTCCATACTAAGGTTGAAACTTATTTAAGTAGCACTTTTGTTGCTTCATGTCTTAGAATGAAGAAGATAATATTCAAGATTCAGGGCAATTATAAGATAATAGCTAGTGTGTTGGCATGCAAACATAAGAAAGCAAATAAAACTTTGAAAAGCCCTCTTGTAACAACATTGATAATGGAAGAATTTATTAAAATTGTTCATGAGGTCATTATAACCATTGAAAGAGCAAATATAAAAGGAGAGAACTGAAAACTTCACAAAAGAGAGCAATAATTAAGTACACCGGAACGTTCTTGATGATGCGTTAAGAAGTATAGATTTTGTGAGGAATTAGAGACATTATATTTGGATTGCATCCGATATCCTGCGCTCTCAATTATTATAATTAGACAAAGGATTACATCTAGAGGGATGAGCCATTCCTTGAGTCAGGGCTCGTATAAAATTTCATTGTTTGAAAAACATGGAGGCATATATAACTATTATAACTTCTCTTTGCATGTACAGAAAAACATTCTTATTTTTCTAATGCAGGAAAGGAACAAATTCTAAACCTTAGATGCATTCTTATTTGTTTCAAGGCAATGATATGATTGAAAATAAATTTGGGGAAAGTGAGATTATTTCGATTGGGTAAAGATAAGAAACTAACAATTAACTGGAGTGAATGACTTCGTATTCCTTATTTCAATAGTTAGGTTTCCATAAACACACTGTGATCATGCAGTTGACTGTGTCTGTGTTCCTCTTCTAAGCTCAAGATTGCAGAACCGAAAGCAAATGTGATAGTGACGTCAGGAAGAACTCCCTCTTACCAAAATACAGGGAACTCCTCTGTTCATGGTTTGATTACAGGGTTAAAGAACGCTCCTATATCCAATACCCAGATGCTTAAAGAAAGAATTGGTTGATTCACTACTTGTGGATATGAGGCTTTAACAGTTTTAAATACAGATTAAAGATATTACAATTCATACACACCAATAAGCATAGAACTAAGTTCAAAAATATATATATGTATGTATGTATGTATGTATGTCTATATAAGAAATAAGATAAACAGAATTTCATGAGCAAGACATGTCCGAGTATATAATGCATTGTATTAAAACATAATTCATATTTAATAACAAAAAGTTGTGTTAGTTCATTCTAGAATCAGAAATGTTCTCATCTTTTGTGTGAATACTTATTCCGATGTAGGTCATGAATTGTATCGCTAGTATATTTTGATATATTTCTCAAATCTTGCTCATATTTCTCATTGGACAATTTGCAATATTAGTTGCACTTCCCTTTTTCTGTTTTTTTTTCCCCCCATTTTCTTGTTATGCTTTTGCATTGTTGTAAATGCCAAACTAAAGGATCAGATTCACAAACTTCTGCATTTCAGGTCGACGGGTCAAAGCATAATATGTAAAGGATTGGTAGAACGCAGAAATAATGGAAGAATATTGGAATTCTTTAGGTGAATTAAAACATGTTTTATAGGGATTGCAACCAAAGCCTTCTAAAGACCTCCAATAAATTTCCGACACCTCACTATATGTTCTTCCCCCTACAACATATATCAATTTTTTAACTTCTTGTTTTGACATTTCCTTGCCAGACTCAAACAAATGTTTAAGAGCATGGGAAATTCTTTTAGCACACGAACACAAGAACCACTGTATTTGCGTAATTCCAATCCTTGTACTCCAATTAAATTAATGCTAACTGCTATTTTCATCAATGATATGATTTCTACCTTCTTTAGTTACTTAATGTAAAACTGTGAAGCCTCATTCAAAACATCCAACTAGGAAAATACAATTGCACTTATTGCTGCTCTATTAAACCCAAGATCCTCGCTATGAATATCAGACATAGGAGAAGACAGATCCAACCGGACAGTTTCTCAAACTTAATGATATATATCCTTGTAAAGCCATCACAACTTATGGAGTTAAACATTAAAAACACTTATTGTTAAAACAATAAATTAAGTTGATACACTATGACTAATGGTGACCATTATCCCCTTTCATCCCCTCTCCCCTTGATATTTTCTCATAACCCTTGCTATGCACTAGTAGCAAAGAAATGTGAAATTGCATGTAGATTGGCAGCCATTGAGTTTCATAAACTAACATACTTGACTTCAAGACAGAAATGCACCACAAGCAAACAGAAGGAAATTCTAATGAATTTTATGAGATGGATCTGATCTGTTTCAGTTTCTGAATTATCCTAAACAAGTTACTCTAAAGATCAAATAGATATTGCCTTACTACCTTGGTAGAAAAGCATTCAAGTCTTAGACACATGAGTTTTCCTATTCAACACAGATATGGGCAACCAAACATGTTAAGGTAGTAATGTAGATGTATTCAACAGAGATGCCAAATGGAAATGAAACAATTACCTTAAATAAGAGAAGGTATCTAAGTTTTCATCTGTAAATTGAGGCCCCTTTGCAGTTCCACAAATTATGATAACAACTTCAATATTCATCACCATATATCTAGCCCAGAGTACAACTTTATGATATCAGAACAACCAAAAGATGTCGAACATTCTCAATAATCACCTAATTACTTGATATTTTCATTTCCACTAGTGTAACACAAACAAGAACCTTGCATATGTCTTTCCATCTGATGAGCACACATCTCTTGCTTTCAGAAAAGTCACCAAATCCTCCACAAATTTGACAAACAGATCAGAAGTTGATTAAAAATTCACTATTTCTGTAAACACACATCTTTGTCTCTTAGCCGTTGTTTTCTCCATGAAATTTATGCTGGCTGATTGCTGATAGCGCAAGCCAAGAAAAAGAAAGTAAAAAACAAAGGTTTTGATCATCACATGTGAGATTCAAACCACCCAAATATCTGATCTATCTCTAAGCTAGTCATCTCATGTAATGCAAATGCAAGATTCATTTCCTCTTGAATGTGTCTCGCCAACTCAAACTTGTCTGGCAGTAGAGGCTTTATTTCCTTAAGAACTTCTTTCCATCGTGTTTGACGCCCATCATTCTTCATATAACCCTTACTGTCAATGAAACCCTTCTCCTTAAATAGTTCAAACAACTTAGAAGATATGATCTGATCAAGGCCTGGGATTCTATCAGACAAGAAGTACGGTGACAATGGGAACTCCATCGACTTAAGCTCAGCCACATCAATGCCCTTTTTCCTCAAAAGGTCCATATTTTCCTCTATCCTTTCCTTTGTTACACGATCCTTGGGCATATGCACAAACAGAACGGGTGGATAGTCATCCGCAACATCCAATTTATCATACAACCCTGAAGCAATCATTACCGTAATACCACTAAATCTCATATTGGTGGCAAGTGCAGACAGAAAGTATCCTCCAGAGGAAGCACCTACAGCAAAAAGTGGAAGCTTTTCGAGCTTTTTCTCCTTCACCCACCACTCAATAATCCCTTTAACCACCAATCTCTCTTCTCCAAAAGTCCAACAGCTCCCCATACTCGAAATGGTAATAACAGCAAACTTACGGGAAAGAGCATGCAACACAATCAACCTTTCTTCAGGCAAGCCAACACAATTAGGGCAATTGGGAGACCTATCCCAAAAATGAACAGCTCTGCCACTGCACCCATGGGCCAGGAACAGAACTGCCTTTGGGGAATTGGGTATTTGCCAAATGACATCAGTTCCATTCTTGAACTCTACAGTAGGGTTAAACTGTACTAAAGATTGAAAGCTATCCCATCTTGTCTTTGTAACATGAAATGGGTTCAACAAAACTGCAAACACAAATAACAGAACAAGAGAGGCAATTACAAATGGCAGCCTATAAATTAGGGCTGCATGCCTTTGTTGCGATAATTTGTTTCCGCGCCTCAACATCACTGAAAGAAATCAACAATGGGCAATCAAAACCCAAGCAGGAATTAACAATTTTTTTAAATTTGGGAAATCAGGCAAGTAGAATCAGGATCAGGATAATGATGCTTTGCGATGGGCTTTAACACTTACCTGGAATGAACGGGATAATCCTAACGGCCGCTGAGACTTGAGAGAGGCTGACAAAATTTGGAGTGGCTCACGCTATTTCCATTCATTAACCACGTAGATATATAGATATATGAGGGGTTGGAATGGACCGGACAAAGGAATAGTCCCACAATTCCATTACCCTGTGACCTACTACTCTCTCTTCATCACCACTTTTCAACTTTGTCATCCAATATTGTTAGTATACATACTTTCTCTAAATTTTTTTATTTTTATTTTTATTAGAAAAAATAGTAAAAAAAACCAGGGATAATAACGAAAACAATACGAAAAATAATGACTCATATATTGCATATACATTAAATTGCACAAAAACCTTATTTATAGGGTGATTCCATGAACTCAAATCTCAAAACATAAAAGATAACGATAAATAAAATATTTATAAAATTAGTAAAAATAAATGAAATAATTACAATATTGAAATTTTAGAAAGTCAATATTTTCAAAACCTTTTTAATTTAGAAATGTCCAAAACTTCTTCAATAAAATTTTTTTAATTTAGAAATGTCAATATTTTTTACATCTCCTCAAATTCAAGATAAGAGTAGATAAATCATCTTGAATTTATGTAGTAGGTCATTATAACACCCAGGAAGATGAATCTTGATAAAAAAATCAGTAGGTTGGTCGTCAGAACGAAAAAAGAATAATTGAATGTCACAATTAGTTATATGTTAACTAATAAAGTGGCAATCAATCTCAATATATTTAGTTCGTTCATTAAATATATCATTATAAACAATCTGAATAGCACTCTGATTATCACAATATAGAGGAGTTAGAGAAGTAGTAGGTATACAAAGATCATAAGAAGTCTCTGAATCTATAATAATTCTACAGTGGTGTAAACAAGGGTACGATATTCTGCTTCTGTATTAGAGCAAGTTGTAAAAATTTGTTTCTTACTACGCTAGGAGATTAAAGAATCGTAAAAAAAAAAATACAATAGTTAGTAGAAAACCATCGATCAGTAGGATCACAAGTCTAATCAATATCAGAATAGGCATGTAACTATAAAGAAGATGAGATCAAAAAGTGAAATCCATAAAATAAGGTGTCTTTAACATAACAAAAAATTCGTAGATTGGCAGCAAAATGAGGAGTTCGTGGTGGGTCCATAAACTGACAACAATGTGAACAGTATAAGAGATATCAGGACAAGTGGCAATAAGATAAACAAGACTGTTCACTAATTGCCGATATAAGGTAGGATCAGAAAGAAGAGTGTCATATGTAGAAGAACATTTGACATTATGTTCAAGAGAAATAGAAAATGAGATAGGGATGAAAACATGGTATTTTCCCCGAAAATGATATGTTGAGAGACTCGAATACGATTAAAAACAGGATTCCAACATCTATATTTTTTGTGTTCAATGCCATATCCTAGGAAACAGCATAATCGTGTTCAAGATTATAACTTATTATGCTCAGGGGTTGAAGTAACAAAAAGCAAATACACCCAAAGACTTTGAGAGAGTTATAAACTGGTGGGAAACCATGTAACCACTTATAAAGAGAGATCTTAGAAATTGTAGAAAAAAGTATTCTATTGATGATATAGACAGTTGTAAGAGCTATCTTATACCAAAATTGTGATGGACAGGATGCAGAGAAAAGTAAAGATCTAGTTATATCAAGAATGTGATGATATTTTTGTTCTACTCTACTATTTTGTTGAGAAGTATCTAGACAAGAACATTGGACAATGGTTCCATGCTGCTTAAGAAACATAATAAGAGTAGTCATCAATAAATACAACAAGCTATTTTGACCCACCCATTGTTGGTGTAGGAGATGGTCCCCAAATATCAGAGTGAAAAAAAATCAAAGGGGCATCAAAAATAGAATCATTTGTGTTAAAAGATACGACAAATTGTTTTACAATTTAACATGAAATATATCGAAAAAATTCATCAGTAACAGAATCTAATAAACTCAAAAAAAATCAAATTTATTAAGAAATAGATGATCCAGACAAAGATGCCATAAGTGAAAGGAGGAAGGAACAGTAATAGTACAACATATTGAGGAATGAGTAATATGAATGTGAAGAAAGTGAGCTTATATAGACATCCAACCTCATGGCCTGTCCCAAAAATCTTTTCGGTCTAAGGATCCTGCATGCGACATCCAGTAGAAGTGAATATTATGTTTAATCCAAATTCATATAATTGACCAACAAAGATAAAATTTAAGGTGAGTGTAGAAACAAAAAATATATCTGTTAAGTCTAAGAAGGAGTTGGAAAGATGACCAATATAAATGATTGGCATGGTAGAGCTATCGGTTGTATAAATCATAGGTGGTGTGATAGGAGTAAATAAATAACTTAAAGAGTGGAAATCATGAGTCATATAGTTAGAGCAAGTAGAGTCAAAAAATCGAGAAGAGATATCTGATACGGTAGAGAATATAGTATGGTTGTGATTATCATAAGAAAGAATCTGTTATAAGAGTGTTTAAAGATCACCAAGAGATATTGTAAGTTGAGTACAAGAGGTGGTAGTAGCAAAATCCTTAATAGCAACAACAATAACAGACTATGAGATATATCGAGAACCAATAGCAGAATGATTTTGGGATTGAATGGCCTTCTTTGGGCAATTCTCAATAAGATGACATTTATCTTAGCAATATCGACATCTAATCATAGGATTAGCAAGACATCGACTAGAAATCTGTCATTGTTTCTCGCAGAATTGACATCGAACAGTGGGACAATTATGAAGGATATGATGACCTGACTTCTGACAATTATGACAAAATTTAGAATCTTTAGTCTTTGAGTAGTAATGGCCAACACAGTATCACTATGTTAAGGTTTGAGTAATCCCAAACTAGTCTCTTCTAATATTAACTCAAAAACTATATTTTCAATAGTAGGAAGTGGATACCGATGAAGTAGAGAAATTCTAATAGGCTTTAAAATCTTATGTTAGAGCCATAAGAAATTGGACCAGACGTCCTTGGTCATGATATATTGTATATTTGTTAACGTCAATTGCACACTGCCAGTGGGGTTCAGAGAGAGCAAGTTGAACCTATATTGACTGCATACGGGCAAGAAAATCATTGATTGACTGACCTCGTTCCTATTGCAAATAGTGAAATTCGGTGAGCAATTGATACTAATGAGTCAAATTTGATGTAATGTACCGACTTGTAAGAAAATCCCAAACTCCATTAACTGTCTCAAAACAACTAAATTGCAAGTGAATGGAAGATATAGATGTGTTACGAAACCAAGTGAAAATTTGGTGATTTTTGTTATCTTATTTTTCAAAACGGTTAGCAAAACCACCATCCAATTCGTTATTGGATTTCATGGGTAATTTGACATCTTCTATAATATAGCGCTATAGCCTCTCCTTCCTTTAAGGAAGCTTCTCATCACTTGAAACCAGACTTGAAATTGTATCTATCAAGCATAACAGAAATAGATTGTGAAATATCTAATTGATAAGAAGAGTGGAAAAAAATCAAATCAAACACCTAGTGCTTTGATACCATATTAGAAAAAACAAAATAGAACAGAAAAAATAGAGGGAATAACGAAGAAGGTTAAGAGAAAATGACTTATATATTGTATATACAATAGGTTGTACAAATACCCTATTTATAAGGTGATTTCATAAGATTAAACCATAAAACATAAAAAGTAAGAATATATATAATAATTACAAAATTGGTAAAATTACCTGAAATAATTAAAATATTAAAATTTTGAAAATTTAATATTTCCAAAACTTTTTCAATTTGAAAATTTCTAAAACCTTTTCAACAAGACAATTTAAAAATGTCAATATTTTTTACGATTCTAAAACACCCACGTAACACATTTTCTTGCTTTTCACATTTAACATTCTCAATTTCCTCCCTCATTATTTACTCATTTGTCATTTGGTGAGTTAAAGTGTGTTGCATCATAATACTAAGATGATCTTTCTCTCTCTCACTCTCTTTCTTTCTTTATTACAAGATCCATAAAAACCGGAGATTTGCATTTCTCTCTCTAAACAAGGTAAGTGGACATGCAATTTTCAGTATGTTGTACAGATTAGTTGAGGAGAGTGGTGTGTCATGATCTCGATGATCATGGTGTACGGAAACCATTCCTCTATACTCTCTATCTCTCTCTTTCTCTCTTTATATAAGCGAGGCAATATATATAGGAAGGTGTTCATTAAGCAAATTATACTCTCTCGTTCTCTAAGCAGGGCAAATCGATACGTTATGTGCTCATTATGGAAGCCATTCTTCTGTTGTGAAACTTTATATTTGTTTTTCCTGTTTTTAAACATTTGTTGTGTTTGGCATTTGTTGTGTTACTTTTCATATTTATTGTTAATTCTAAGAATGTTTTTTTTTTAAATTCTGGTTGACGAGAGTAGTGCGTCTAATGATAATCATGGTGTATAGATGAGATTTCTTTGTTATGAAAGTTTATGTATTTGAACATTTGTTTTGCTTGACATTTGTTTTATTCTTCTTCATGTTTATTGCTGATTCCAAAAATATTATCTTTTTTAGTGCCTGTAGAGGAAAGTGGGGTGACTGATGATGATCGTGATGTAAAGAAGTCATCCTTCTGCTGTAAAAACTTATGTTTGTCTTTTCTGTTCCTAAATATGTAATACCGGAAAACTCCAAATTTTCCGTTGACTCTAAAAAATCATTTAAGATTTCTATATTTTGTAAAATATATGAGAATAATTAATTAATTTAAATATAAATGTGGATTTTTTTTTTTGAATTGTATCGTAATTTCTTGGGATCTCGGATGATAGATTCTCAATTTTTAAGTCGTTAGCTATTGAAATTCTTGTTTGCTGAAGTATTGGTGCTCGGTGGTTGTCGTTTACTAGAGTATTTGATACTATATGGAATTTGATTTTTCTACGATAATTTATTTGCTCGGTTGAGTTTTAGCATTTGTTGGGATATTTCTATAATTTTGATTGTGAGTATTTATTTTTTATCAATTTTGTTATGTTTTTTTCATTTATCTCCTGGTACACTATCTTGGTATATTCGTTCCATCCGGTATATGACCGTTTTCTCTACGGCAAAAGCTCCTAGCATGATAATATCAAAAGAAGAGGGGAAAAAAAAGCCACACCATGGGACCTAAGGGCACTTGTCGCTAAAGTGGGAAGCCACGAGGATTCAATGATTTCACCATGATCAAGCGTAGCAAGGACTCACTTAAGCATTCTATACAGAGGGTGTTCGGTGTTCGGTGTTCGGTGTTCTTTATAAACCGGTCAAACTAACATATAATTCAAAATTAAAAATATAAATGTTTGATAATTAAAATTTGTAAAATCGCTTATAATTAAAAAAAATATATTTATAACGACGGAATTTTAAAATTTTTTATAATTTATAATTTTATTAATTTTAATTTTTTTAAAATTATCGGTGATAGATTACCGACGGTAATTTTAACGACGGATTACCGACGAAAATTTTACTGACAAATTAGAGACGAATTTTTTAATTTTGATTTTTTGAATTTTTTTAAACTTATTACCGATGGATTATTGACGGATTAGTGACAGAAAAATTAGTAACGGATTACTGACGGAAAAATTAGCGACGAAATTTTTTTTAAAATTTTTAAATTTTTTAAAATTTTTAATTTTTTTTAAATTTTTTAAATTTTTTAAATTTTTAAATTTTAAATTTTTTAATTTTATTTAATATAATTATTTTAATTTTATTTAATAGAAGGACAATATTATTTTATTTTTTAGATTTTTATTTTTTTTATTTTAAGCACAAATAAATTTATTTTATTATTTTATAATAAATTATAATTTTATATTATTAAAAAATTATATTTTTATATTATTAAATATATGATAAAGATAATAAGCGAAAAAAATAATAATAATATAATTAGATGTGAATCATGGCTCGGTGGTTGTGTAGCTCATGCACTCTCTCTTCTTCCTGGTTCGAAGGCGGATGAATGCAGTTGGGCCGCTAGGCGGTTGGATTGGGCCTGCTTCCCTGGTTCGAAGGTGGATGAATGCAGTTGGGCCGCTAGGAGGTTGGGCCTGCTTGGAGTTTATATATAGATATATTTTTTAAGTCTAAAATCCACGACAGATCCAAGTCTATTACTAATTTTTTTTAATGACAGATGCAAGTCTGTTGTTGATTTTTTTTTTTTTTTTTTTTTTTTTTTTTTTTTTATGACGAAAAAAAATCTATCGCTGATATTTAACGGGGTTACTATCAGCGACGGATTTAGCGATTAAAAAAATCTATCACCGAAAGATATCAGCGACAGAAAATAGATTTTCAATGACGAATTTTTTCATCATTAAAAGTTCATTTTCTAGTAGTGAAACAAAAAAAAAATAATAATAAACTCTCCCGTCAACTTTGTCATTTTGATATTTCTAAACATAACTGAAATAAGTTATTTTGATCAACAAAAATATATTTTCATCCTTTTATATTTAACAAAAATTATAATTATGTCATATCTTATGGTCACTTTGATATTTTCTCAATTTTATATAGTTTATAATAACTTATTTTATCAAACATTTAATTACTTTTGACCAATATTTATTCAAATATATAACAATTTATTTATTTTTTTAAAAATGGCGTTATAAGCTAAAAATCTGCTTAAGCAGAGTGCTTACAAACAACATATTCTAAGTAATCCCAACAAACAGTCTCATAATGTGTTTATCTGGTCAAGACTCAAGAGAGCTACATGTACGGTATATTTATGAGGTATTTAAGCCTAAAGATGATATTTTAAAAAAAAATTAATGCAGATATAAATTATATTATTTATCCCCTAAAAATTTTAATTTTACTATGATAAAAATATATATTATATTTTGTCTCTCAGAATATAAATTTATAATGTTATTCAATTATGAAAATATTGTTTCTCTTAGGAGAATATAAACTAATTTTAGATTTACACATAAACATAGTATGAGTTGAGTGTAGATTTGACTGATAATGATTTTTTTTTTTTTTTATTAAAATCTAACGTATGCTTGGAAGGACAACAAAATAACTCCAAAAGAGGATAGGAAAGGCCATATAGTTGGGCAGGATTTAGATACCATAGATGTCTCTAATGGGTTCCAACTCAAACAGAAAATGATAGTAATAATATGAATAAAATACAAATGAAGAGGAACAACTCCCGGAATCATCCTATTCTTACCTTCCCCAAAACTTTTGCTTGCCAAGCTGCAAATGCCATGCCTTTGATTATGCAATTGGCTTTGTCTTTGATTAATCCTACCTTAATTTACTATGAAAATGGGTTTTGAACGTACAATCAAACACACCCAAATCCACAAAAATTGCACTTCTTCGATCCCCGCTCTCTCTCTCACATTACCGCTCCAAACCATTTGCCCCCTATGGCTGAGTAGGGACACCTATTTTGTCTTTCTTTCATTGTAAATTCTACTGCAAACAAGTGAAGACAACAAGTGTATATACTTGGTTTCCTTGGTGGACCAGGCCAAGGGGACAGCGCTGGTCGACCAGGCCGGGGCATTGGTTGACCTAGGCCAGGGCTTCGGTCGACCAAGGGCCTATATAGGTCGACCAAAGCTGGGTCGATCAAGGCTCTTGAAATTCTAATTTTTAAGTTGTCTGTTACTCGAGTTTTTTATTTATTAGAATATCTGATATTTGATAGTTCTCATTTATTAAAGTGTTTGGTGCTCTGTAAAATTTGGTTTTTTATGATAATTTATTTGCTCATTGAGTTTTAGCATTTGACGGACTGCTTCTGTTTTGAATATTTATCTGTCTTGTTACATTTTTTCTACTTTCTAGTACACTACCTCTCGATGTATCTCTTTATCATTTCTTTGTATTTACGTTTCGGATTTCTTGGTGATTCCTACGTCCCTCTCCTCAGTACATTATTTCTCTCGATATATTATCCTATTTCTCCTCATCAGTACACATGTGAAGGGAAAGAGAGATTGTGGATTTGCTTTATGAAAAGTCAAAGAGAAATATCGCATGCCACTGCTACCTTGCAGTATTCACATGTGTATATGTGTAATAAAAATCAACAACTACAGATCCTCCCACCTTGTGGTAGCTGAGGAGTTGTAACTTAAAACTTAAAACTTAAACTAGAGTTGTAGCTAAGGAGTTCGACCTCTCTCCCGGTAGTCAAGAGCTAACCTCTCTCGATAACTGAGGTACCCATATTTCTCATGCATGGATGTATTCGTACATATTTTTACCTTCCGTAAAGAACATAATTTTTATATCGAAACTTTTGTAACATGCTTAAATAAAATATTAAACAAAAATATATACCTCACAGTCTATCTTGAGGTTGGTCACCTCAAAGCTGGGCTTAAAATAAATTTTTATTTAGAAACAAAAAAAATATTTTACTAGTTTAATTAATTTTAAAACATCCACGAAAATAAAATACTAATAAAATTCAAGTAAAATGGTACCTCCAAATTTGTCTCCTTGTGTCATCCCATCTGATCTAGACGCGCAAGCAGGTCGCTTGGAAACACTACAAGAAAACCAGTTTTTAGCAATAAATTTAGCGACGAAAATTTAATAAAAATTCGTCGCTAAAAACATTAGCGACGAACAATTTTTCGTCGTTAATAACGCGTCGCAAAAATTTAGCGACGAAAAATTAGAAATTCATCGCTAAATTTAGCGACAAATAATTTTTTGTCGCTAAATTCGTCACAAATTTAGCGACGAAAATAAAAAATTCGTCGCTAAATTAATTAATTAATTAATAAATATATATTAATATTTTAATTTATTTAATTATTTTTCAAATTTTACGACGAATTCTGAAATTCGTCGCAAAATTAATTAATTATTTAATAAATATATATTAATATTTTATTTTATTTTATTATTTTTCAAATTTAGCAACGAATTATGAAATTCGTTGCAAAATTAATTAATTAATATATATTAATATTTTATTTTATTTTATTAATTTTCAAATTTTGTGACCAATTTTGGAATTTGTCGCTAATTTTGCGACGAATTTCTCAATTCGTCGCAAAATTAATTAATTATTTAATAAATATATATTAATATTTTATTTTATTGAATTATTTTTAAAATTTTGTGACGAATTTCTCAATTCGTCTCAAAATTAATTAATTAATTAATAAATATATATTAAAATTTTACTTTATTTTATTATTTTTCAAATTTTGCGACGAATTCTAAGATTCGTCGCTAAGTTTGCGACGAATTTTGAAATTCGTCGCAAAATTAATTAATTAATTCCTGAACCCAGCCCGCCCGCCCGAGCCAGCATCCGCCCGAACGCCCGCCGGAGCCGGCACCCACACGCCCTTCCCCACTTAATTCTTGAGAAATGCCACCGCTTTGCTCCCACCATGGTTCGAACCCTTGCGCTTCCGTGAACCTTTAAGATCCTGTAACCATCAAGTTAAACGTTAGTATCTGTTATAAATTTTTTTTTTACTTATTATCTTTCCTTTACATATTTCACATAATAATAAAACAATATAAAATAACAATTTATTATAAAATAATAAAATATTAGTTTAAAATAAAATAAAAAAATATATATAAAAGTAATAATACTATTTTTAGAAAAGATAATATAAAAATAAAATATAACATATTAATTAAAAATAATAAATGCGATAATTTTTGTTAAATAAAAAATAATAAATATATATTAATATTTTAATTTATTTAATTCTTTTTTAAATTTTGCGACGAATTTTGAAATTTATCACAAAATTTACCACGAATTTTAAAATTTATCGCAAAATTAATTAATTAATTAATTTATTTATATTAAATTTATATTTTATTTTATTATTTTCAAAATTTTGAGACGAATTTTGAAATTCGTCACAAAATTAATTAATTAGTTAATTAATTTATATTAAAATTTTATTTTATTTTATTATTTTCAAAATTTTGTGACGAATTTTGAAATTTGTCACAAAATTAATTAATTAATTAATTAATATATGTTAATATTTTATTTTATTTTATTATTTTTCAACTTTTGCGACGAATTCTGAGATTCGTCGCTAATTTTGCTACGAATTTTGAAATTTGTCGAAAAATTAATTAATTAATTAATTAATATATATTAATATTTTATTTTATTTTATTATTTTCAAAATTAGCGACGAATTTCAAAATTCGTGGCAAAATTAGCGACGGATCTCAGAATTCGTCGCAAAATTAGCGACGAATATTGAAATTCGTTGCAAAATTAGCGACAAATTTCCGGTCATCTCTAAATCAGCTACGACTTTTTTTTCGTTGGAAATTTCGTTAGAAATAGCGATGAAAAAATATTTCGCCACTAAATTCGTCGCAAATGTGCAACAAAAAAAATTTATCGCTAAATTTCGTCGTAAAAAATGTGTTTTTTTGTAGTGAAAACACACAAGCCTAGCACCACCTTTGTCCTTTCCTTCCGGTGGTCCGGTGGTTTTGTAAAACTATCTCCCTCATCAAAATAAAGAACAAAAATATTGGGTATAAAATATTTAAATTCTTGATTTTCCTTTTTAGAGCACTCGAATATCTATATATATATATATATATGTATGTATGTGTGTGTATGAAGTACATCAACTTTTTATCAATTTAAATGTTTATATATATGTGTAATAGTACCAAATTTAATATATATAATCTATGCTATACCAACTACATTGGTTGAACCCAACCACAACCTCGGAGACATATACTGAGAGACGAGGCATATACATCCAGAAAGATACAAGCACGGTGTGGAATTTGAATTTTATATAAAATATTAGGGTCTTGTGTTTGTATTAAAATTTTACCTTAAAGGTCTAACCCACCATGTGCTTTCTCAAATGATTTTCATATAAAAAGATATTTAGATTTATATGCTAACATATTATTGTCATTAGTTTATGGTTCATATCCCCTATCACTCATTCTACAAATGATATCTGATGAAACAACTATTTCTGTACCTCCAAGATAAGTCTTAAACATGCATCTATATTTATGGCCTTGCATGATTATACCATTTCGTTCCCTATCTTACTTGCTCCCTTTATATTTTTTTATGTTATTGTAAAACAATCTTATCAATCTATCATAACATGCATTCTTTGAAAAAAGAAGGCTTAAGGGACATGTTCTTTTGAGATGATCTCCATAGGGAAAGTTTACAAATTTTAGGAATTCCTAATCAATGATTCCATCATGGATAATAAATTTGGAATGAAAATTTTGATCAAAAGACTCACTATGGCGTTTTGATGGATTTAGGGACATGTTGTTTTGAGATGATCTCCATGGGGAAAGTTTACAAATTTTAGGAATTCCTAATAAATGATTCTATCATGGATAATAAATTTGGAAAGAAAATTTTGACAATGGAAAATCTTGATGATTGAACTCTCACTTGCTATCCGCCATGCTAAAAAAATTAAGAAGAGAAGTTTTCTTTGTTTGAATCTGAAATTGAAATAGATCGATCAATTTTATAATACTTGGTTTTGTTTATTTATGAGAAATCATATGTTCGGTGAGGATTGTTATTGAAATGACTTATGATTGACAGAACAAATAGTAATTTTGTTAGATAAATGTTTGTTATTTTAATGCGCAGTTTGGTGCTATTACAACCGGCTGATATAATCTAACTCTCCAATGTTGTTTATAATCTAACTCTTAATACTCTTCGTGTTATCGGAAGTTTATCTCTCCCATATTAGAACCATCAAATTACAACCATCAGATTATGTGCTAACTCTGGGATTGTAACATCATATTACAACCATCAGATTAGGTGCTAACTCTTGGATTGTAAAGATTTATTTTTAATCTGTGGCTTGAATTCAAAACTAGATCTCTTATTAAGAAAAATAAAAAAGAAAAAACAAAAATTAATGTTTGTAGCTATTGAGACAAAGCAAACAATAGTTATAATAGCTATACTTGAATAAATGAAAAATAAAATACCAAGGAGAAATAGGATAATATACTAAGAAAAATAATAATGTATGGAAAAGAGAAATAGAATTACCAAGAGAAAAGAATGATGCACCGAGAGACCCAAAAGGTAAATACAAAGAAATGTACCGAGGGAGCAGATATACAAAGATGTAGTATATTGGAAGGTAAATGGAAAAATGTATTAAGTCAGATGAAATACAAATACTTGAAATTAAAATTGAAGAAACAATCCACCAAACTCTAAAACTCAACCGAGTAAATAAATTATTATAGAAAAATCAAATTCCACCAAACACTAAACACTTTACTACATGAGAAACACAAAATACCAAACACTTCAATAAAAGAAACTTTAGCAGCCGACGACTTAAAAATTAAGAATCTATAGACCGAGATCCCAAGAGCCTTGGTCCAAAGGCATGGCCTGCCCGGGTCAACCAACGGAGGCCCTTGGTCAATCACGCCACGGCCTGGTCAACCAAGGCCACAGATTCATCGACCAATGGGTGGCCTTGGTCAACCAAGTTCCTGTTTTTGCCTACCTTTGTCTTTGACATTTTTTTTTTTTTAAGAAAGTGGAATTGTTGAAAAGTATGGTATACATTAAATCGGCCCGCTTTATGCATGAAAAAGATGGGTGTCCCTTGACTTTTTTTTTTCCTTTTTTGAAGTGATTCATTTTTTTTACTTGGTTAATTTTGTTTCTTGACTCGTTGTTCCTTATGATGGCTTGTTTGGAGAGAAATTTACCATTCCTACATTGATCCAATGTTCCAGATGTCTTAAAAACTACTGTGCAAAGAGTAGAGTGGACTCGATGAACTATCCTTTTGCATTGTCTAACTTTGGTGCATTCTTTGTTGCCATGACTAGAACAGCTGGTTGTTATGGGAGTTGATCTTAATTCATGTGTGTGCCTTCTGATCAAGTGTACTAAAGTTCACAAAGGAGTTCTTTTTTTCGGGGGGGGGGGGGGGGAGTAATAAGCAAGGTAGATAGAAACTTTTGAAGAAAGGCAGATTTAATGAAGAGGTCAAAGTGGAACATTCTCAATTAGCTCTTTCTTATAGACGTGCTAAAACACACGAACACTATAAGAAAACAGGGTATTAGTGATAGAAAATTACTGACAAAAAAAAATCTGTCAATGGAATTACGACGAATTAACGTAAGTGAGAGATTAGTAACAAAAATTAGTTACGGAAATATTTCCATTACTAATCTATCGTTGTAGTGGTCTAGATTAAAAAAAAAATCTATAAACCTATTAGCAATACATTAACGACGGAATTTTTACAAACGAAAAACATCTGTCGCTAATCCATTAGTGTAGTGGTGAACAATAAAAAGAAAAAAAAAATATATATATATATAGCTATCAACGATGGAAATTTTAGCTATAGATTACCGATAAAAATTTTAGCAACGGATGTTTTTCTTTTTCTTTTTATTATTTATTTATTTATTTATTTTTATTTAATAATTCTTTTTCTTTTTTATTTTCTTTTATTATTTTATTATTCAATTTAATGGGTAAATAAAAAAATAATTTTTTATTCTATCTTAATTAATGAAAGAAATATTTTATTTCTTTATTTAAATAAATTTAATCAATGTCGAATTTAAACAATTAGAAAAATTTTATGAAAATATTCAATGAAAAAATTACCCTAAGGTAAAGGAAAAAAAAAAGAGATGAGAGTGAGATAAAATTTTTTATTTTTATTTTATTTTGTAGAATAATAATATTATTTTATTTTTAAAATTTTTTTATTATTTTATTTTAAGATAACATTTTATTATTTTATTATTTTATAATAAATTATCATTTTAAATTATTTTATTATTATTGAGATAAAAGTAACAAATAAAAAAAATAAGAACAAGGCTAGATATCTCATTGTGGTACGGTAGTTGTTGTGTTTTTAACATTTTACGTATGCGCAGGATCAAATCTGTTAATACCCTGTTTTCTAGTAGTAAACATTGATTCTCTTGAAGGCAGTTTTAGCTCCAATTCAGGCTCTTAGTCTACTATATATGAAGTTTTTGCAGTTACAAGGTTTTTTCATGACAGGGATAACTGGTTAACAAGTACAAGAGAGGATAAGAATGTTGTAAGACTTAAGTTTCTTTTACGGCATTACTCGCTAGATGCAGACAATAGACCAAAGAGGTGGAAATGCAGCAAGAAGTAATGGTGTTTCCCTTCCCTTCATAGGTCATTGAAGAGTAGTACCAGGACTTAATTGCTGGAGCATAGTTGTTATTGCCAGCTGCAAATAGCTGACATGAAGAAAATGTGGGCACCTCCGGAAAGATTTGAGGAAGTCAATAGCAGAAGGATTCACATTTAACTCAATCTAGCACAAAGTGCTTGATAATGTAATCTACGAAAGTGGTCATTAAAGAAAGGCTTCACTAAAGTATCAGAAATGGTACATGGTCTTAATATTGATATGTTGTAAAATCATAAGAAAACAGATATGATATTTAATGCATATGGGGCAAGCCAAAGAGTTAGCCTTCTGTGGTTACTGTGCATTATATAGCTTCACTTGCCTTGATTTGGCATCAATCAATTAATAATGAACTCATGAATTAGACTGTGGACTCCGGCATGCATGTAGATGAACTTATCCATTATAAAAAGAAGAATAAGCAATTCAAAGAAACAAAAGCTCTGATTCCCAAGAAGTTGAGATTAATTATTTTCTTGTTCCTCAAATAAATACTTCAGTTTTGTCCCCTTATAGTAAACACTGAAACCTGGAGAAATTTATCTGCTGAGGTAGGTTTGCCTCTGTTAAACCAACACAGACAAGAAATAGAAAGAGGGACAGAAAAAGATTGTGCTAATATTCTTCTTGCTCGTGTTTCCGTGCTGCTTCATCTATCAGCTTAGTAACACTATTTGAATTTCACCAAATTTTTGTAGACATTTTAATGTTCAATTTATTATTTGTCCTCCACTGTGTACTTTGTCTCTAAAGCCGCAAAGCCTTCTTATGCAGAAATCCTTCCGGGATCTTCTTAGGAAGTGTTAATTTCAATTATCACCGGCTACGGTGATTTTTTTTTTTTAAATTAAAATATTTAGTTTTTGGGTATAATTTGGTGAATAATAGCAGATAATCCGAGAATCATGAAATTTTTCTTCACGATTTCACAGTCGGGATGATAATCACACTAAATGCATGATTACCACAATGTCATAATACTGTAATCCTAAATCCGATAATAAAATGATACAAAAATTTTCTATTCAAAATTTTTTCTAAACCCTCAATCAATCTTTCGTAAGAGAATATTGTGTTTTCTCAAAATTCTATTCTCTCGGGAGTAACATAAGTTCTCTGTAAAAGTGGATCAACGCTCAAAAGTCATGAAAATAATAATCCAAGTCACATTGTCATTAAGGAGATGTTTTAGGGGGAATAGAGATTGGGTTACCTACCCGTTGTCTCTTAAATTTGAATTTAAATTTAATTAACTATGTGATGAATTCTCCTATATTAATATATGTACCTACATCTTCCACTTGTATATAAAAACATTTTACATCCATCACAAAATTACAACTCATACGACCTTTTATATCACCCAGTTAGACTTTCATACAAAATTGAGCGTCGTGCGACTAGAGAGTGCATCTACAAGCAAAAACTTTTCGATGTACCTGTTAGGGTGATCAAGAAGTCATTGTTAGTATCCAAGAAGAACTCGCTATAATCAAGATTCAATACAATTATATCTATCGAGCCACTTTTTTTATTGAAAGTGACTCTCAATCATTATTTGACTATATATTCACTATTATATTTGAATCTCAGTATGGATAAACAAAACAGACCGATCGGTAAATACTACACAATGATATAATATCGATTGGTTTTCCTTTTGTTCAAACTCGAATCCATCAATTTCAATTCAGCTGTTTTATTAAACTTACCCCTTATATCTCAATTATTCTGGGCCATAGATAAATAGATTAAAATAGAAAATACTGAACCAAAATTTCTAGAAATAGCCGAAAGTAATAAGGGTACAAGAGATTCCATCCAATGGATCTCGAATCTCACACAGTAGAAATGAGGATCATAATCATACTATCATTTCAAATAATAGTTTCTACTATCCTATAGTCGTCGTATCACACGCGATATAAAACATGTACCACAATATTATTCTCCTATCCCTAAAATGACATATGTTAGATTTCTCTAACACTGTACAGATATGTGACTCAGTCTACATATAAGACTTTATCCAGAGATTTTAGAGAGAGTATTTCCAAAACAATATCACTAAATGCAGGTGATTTCTGATATATCAAATCTATCTACTTACAAGTAACATGGATGTGGGTATATCCATGTTAGTTATAACGCATATTATCTCATTCTGAACAAATATCAGGGTAACTTATGTTGTAACAGTGCTACTTTCAAAGTTTCTTATAATTAGAAACCGTCTTATCCCCGCTCACTTAAAACTGGAGGTGGTCACTCATATGAGAAACTCTGATATATCTTTTTATCACATTACAGAATATATAATAAGAAACAAATACATTAATTAAAAAATATACTAACTCATGTGTGATTGAATAATGCACAAGAATCATATATATAAGAGTAATAAGTATCAATATCGTCAATCTAGTACAAATTGAGAAATATCAAAATATATGCAAATCTAATAACTTTTTATATCTTATAAATGAGTCTCTAGCAATAAATTTGGTGAATGGGTCAGCCACCATACTGTATGTAGAAGTGTACTTGATAGTCATTTTACCATTCTCGAAAATATCTCTCATGAAATTGTATCCGGTGTCAATGTGTTTGATCTACTATGATATTTAGGGTCTTAGGTATAGGCGATAGCAATTTGATTATCATAGTAAATTATTACCGACCTCTCACTTCTGTCACAATTTTTAAATCATCTAATAGTCTCCAGAGCTAAACACTCTCCTGAATTACGATTGAGCAAGCCATGAACTCAGCCTTCATCGTAGCTAGATCTACATATGTTTGCTTCTTATTACTCCAAGAAATGACATCACCATTGAGCAAGAAGACAAAACTAAATTTTGATTTGCGTTTATTCAGATCACTGTCCCAATCAATGTCTGAATATCCCAAAATATGCAAATCACCTCCTCCATAATACAAGGAGAAATTTGTAGTTCTCTTAAGATATCTAAAAATACTTTTTATTACTTTCCAGTGACCCATTCTAGGATTTGATTAATATTTATTCACTAGATCGACTGTATAACAAATGTCTAATCGTGTACATAATATCGCATATATTAAACTTCCCACTATACTAGAATAAAGAATTTTACTCATTTACCTTACTTTTTTCTGAGTTTTATGGCATATTTCAAGACTCAGGGTATCACACTTGATAATAAAACTATCTATAGGATTACAATCGCTCATTCCAAAGCACTCGAGAGTCTTTCTAATATAGATCTCTTATGAAAAAACCAACATTCGTCTCGTGTGATCTCTCAGGATTTTAACTTTGAGGATGAACTTAGTTTCACCCATATCTTCCATGTCAAAACTCAATGATAACCATATTTTAATAGTTATCAGATATACAATATTGTTCCCAGTCAATATGATATCATTCACATATAAAGATAAAATTACAAAAGAGTTATCAAAATGTATCAAATAGATTCAATGATTCTACTTGATTATTGTAAAACCATAAGATATCACATTCTCGTGAAATCTCAGATACTATTACCTGAATGACTAATTTAGTTCGTATATCGACTTCTAAAATCGACAGATCTTATCCTCCTAATCTACTAGAATGAACCTAGAGGGTTGCTCTATATAGATCTCCTCATCCAAATTTTCGTTAAGGAATGCGGTCTTTACATCCATCTGGTGCAAATCCAAATCCAGGCTCGCGACAATCGTCAAGAGTTAATAAATCGATGTAAATTTGACTATAAGAGAAAAAATCTCCTTATAGTCAATACCCTTTGTTTGCATATAACCCTGACTACTAGACGAGTCTTGTATCTCTTTACCGATCTGTCAGCTTTTCTTTTGATTTTGAGAACTTACTTGTTCTCAATTACCTTTCTATCCTTAGATAAGTCAACTAGGTCCCAGACCCCATTGACTCGTATGGATTTCATCTCCACCTACTTAGTCTTTAACTATTGGTACTTCATAGGACCCTCAAGAGCCTCCTTAAATGTATTAGGTTTCTCATCATTCTCGGGAATCACAATAAAAATCTCATTCTTAATCGAAAAATGACGTTGGGGTACTTGTCCTTGACTATTCCTACGAGGAGGAGGAGCCTCTTCACTTCTAGATGGTCCACTTCCACTAGAACCAAGATTTGTAATGGGTCTTGACTCCCGCCGCTGGACTCAGCTGAGTTGTTAGGCTCTTCCATCTTATAGAAGGTGAAGTCCCGATCGATTTCATCTCTCTTAAAGAAATCATTTTCCAGGAATGTGGCATTACGAGCTCCATCTTAGTGATTGTGCCATCCGTATGCTCACCTAGGAACACATGTCGCTTGGAATGTTCATAATATCTTACAAAAATATACTTCTTTTCTCGTAGGCCTAAATTACCATGTGGATACGAGCAATCGTGAACATATGCGGCACAACCCCATAACCTCAAGTGGCTAAGATCAGGCTACTTCTCTGTCCAAAACTTGTATGGAGTACTAACTACTGACTTTGTTGGAATATGGTTGAGGACATAGGTAGCAATAAATAATACATCTCCCCAATGGAATATGAGCAAATTGACCTACGCCATCATAAAAATCACCATCTCTAATAGAACCATATTCCTTCTCTTGGCTACTCTGTTTTGATAGGGAGTAGTATGAATAGTGAATTATCTCGTAATACCCTTTTTGAAATAGAGCTTTTTGAACTATTCAAATAGATACTTGCGCTCTCAATTGGTTCGGAGAGTTTTCACTCTCATGTCTAATTGATTCTCAATCTCACTAATAAATCTCATTAAACACTCTAATGTCTCAGACTTGTGTGAGATCATATAAACTTAACCAAAACACGTATAATCGTTTATAAACGTAATAAAATATGTGGCTCAATTTCGATCTCTCATATTTATAGGCCCACAAATATCGGAGTGGATTAATTATAATGGAGTGCCAACTCTTATTACCTTTCCAAATGGTTTCTTAGTTACTTTGCCAGTTAGACAAAACTCATATAGGGGCAACCCGACCCTTGTTAGGAGGCCCAGTAAGCCACTCGTACCATCCTCTTTTACCTTATGTGACCAAGTCTACTATGTCAAATAGTAACATCATCGACTGTGTTATTGGATGTAAAGGCAAAAAAGATAAATGAGAAATATCATTAAAGAAAATCACATTCAATGTATATAGTCTATCCTGGACTAAACTAGTATATATCAAAGAACTGTCATATGAAATAGAAACTCTAGAGTTTATCAACAAAACAGAATATGCTAAGCGATCAAAACAAAGTACAAATACAAAATTCCATCGAATCTTGAGAGTATACAAAACGTATGTAAATATAGAATTTGGTTATTTCGCAATACTAGCTGGCATGTACAAATCCTTTTGCAACCACAAATGTTCTGTTCCCCACATACAGCCTCCTCGCATGGGGACTTAATCGGTAGAACCTTACGTACGCGATCCTATCGCAAGCTATATGGTCAGTTGCTCCTAAGTTTATAATTCACAATGGAAAGGAGTCAGTGAGTATTACAGTAGATGAAACAAAACTCAGACTACGTAAAGAAAAATAACATATCTTCCATTCGCCACACTCGTGAGCGAAATGTCCAAACTTGCCACATACATAGCACTTGACTTTACTGTTATCGAGCTCCTTTTTCTTGCGCTTTTGTCCTTTGTTATCGATCTTGACAGATGGCTTCTTCTTGCTATGGCCTCTAGTCTTCTTGTCATGCTTAAATTATTTGTGTTTGGTACCCTAAGAGCCCTTACTCGACTCCGCCATGTAAGCATGACCTAAAACATATCTAGCCTCCTCCTAGCACTCCTCCTAGAACTCATAGTGCCTACTCACACCTATAAAAGTATGAATACTCTCAGTGTATGTGAGGTATGTCTTAACAACCTCCCAAGAGTCAGGTAGCGATTGGATCACTCTCAATACCTGAAACTCATCCGATAGTGACTCTCCCATTTTCTTGAAATAGGCGATCATACTCGACATATGCATGAGATGCTATTTCATACTATAATCTGGCCTCTTCTTATAGGTAATAAATCTATAAGTCATCATTCTCAATTTAGAAGTTGACCAGGAGCCAAAATGCTCTTTAAGAGCAAACTAAACTAAAACCGCAATAGAATACTACTGATGAATAGGGATCATATCGTTGTGCATGCTACTCAGAAGGATTGTCTTGCCCTAGCCATTATTTCTCTTCCATGCATGAAATGCCTCATAATCCCCTTCTTGCTTAAGGCGTAGTACCCTTTCTAAGGTCCTTCATCTTGTGTTGTAAAACATCTGCTAGTTCTTGTTCCTCGAAGACGTTCTATTGACAAGCTGAACCTTCCTGTACCAAATCTACTAATTGTCACCATTCAGTTTGTCTCTCTTCATGAGATCAAGCACGATAATCTTTGTTGCAACATTGTCTCTATCACATAGAAAAGATAAATGTTAGTGACATATGATACTTATTTCACAATTTTATAAACTTTACGAATCAACAAATTCTAAATGATTCGAGTATAGACCCCAAAGTAAGCATATGAGTCAACAGACACCATATACCATACCCCATAATCTTGGATTGCAACTTACCATCCGAACTTGGATTCGGTGTACAAAAACCCATAAATAGTCACATATATGGACGTTAAATCCTAAGAAAATTGAAAAAAAATCTAATCCAGAATAGCCTAATGTGCCTCTCGGAGTCATATGTGCAAGCACCAAACGTACGGCGCGTCTTTCATGCGCACTTATGTGCCTAACCCGTATCCCCCGGGTTACGAACTAAGTAGGGATGCAGGTCAAACACAGATTCGAGTCATAATCAACTCAGACGCTCTGACCCTGTTCAGGCATCTCAGTGCGCGTGAACGTAACGCGCCTGTACCCACTTGCATGACGTGCCTCTTCGCATGTGTAACTCTCGCGCTTACTGGTCTGGGGTGATTCTTCCTTGCCTAACGGGCTTCCAACTGGGTCCTCATGACCCGATTGTCAAAAAATGCTTTTTCGGCTACTTTTTGACTACAATTTCGTCCGAAAAATAAAATTGAATTTTCCCAAGTCATCCTTAACTCAATTTTTGAGAGATTCAATCCCTAATCTCAACGAATCAAGCGTCCAAAATTTTGGTTCTTTACAGTCATGTCAAAAATCCCTATTTCCAATGACAACAATACACAATATATATACCAAAATGTAGATCGACCATAAGAAACTCATATATACCAATTTCATAGGTCAATTTGTTCTCTATTGTGACAAATCAGGCTTTTATGTTTCGAGCACCATTAAGGGTCGAAACCTTCGAGCTTATATTTCATGGTTTAAACATATTTCAAAAATTATAAAAAAAAATTATTTTCGTGATTTATAAATCATAGGTAATATCATAGTACAATTGGATTCATGAAATTCATTCGTGATTTGACCTTATATTTCATGATCTAAATATACTTAAAAAATTACAAAAAAAAATTATTTTCGCAATCTACAAATTATGTATAATATTGTGGTATAATTGGATTCATGAAATTCATTCATGATCCAAACCAAAAATTTTTTCCCAATATTTTTATACTAGAAAAGTTCTAAAAAATATTTTAATAAATCTAATAATTATTCTGATACCAATGTTAGATTTAATTATCATAAGCGGAAGTATGGTGATTTTTTGAAAAAAATTAAAACATTGAGTTTTTGGATATATCTCACTGAATAATCGTAGATAGTCAGAGAGTCATGAAACTTTTCTTGACAATCTCGCAGTCGGGATGATAACCATGCCAAATGAGTTATCACCGCAATGTCATAACGCTGCAACCCTAAATCTGATGATGAAATGACGTAAAAAATTCCCTACTAAGAATTTTCCTAAACCCTCAATCAATCTCTCTCTAGAGAATATTGTGTTTTCTCAAAACTCTATTCTCTCAAGAATAACGTGTGTTCTCTGTAAAAGTGAATCAACCATCAAAAGTAAAGATAATAACCCAAGTCACGTTGTCATTAGGGAGATGTTTTAGGAGGAATAGAGATAATGGATTAACTACCCATTATCTCATAAATTTGAATTTAAATTTAATGAACTATATGATAAATACATCTACATGGGCATATTTACCTACAGGAAGAAAGAAGTAGATCGAGCCATGTGGGAGTACCCTTTTGCTGTGGCCGGTGTGAAAATCACGTTTATGCTTATTCAGATGCTTGACCTTGAAGCAGGTTAGGAAAATATTATTTGTGCTATCTTATAAGAATGAACTAAAAATGACCACTTCTGCAGACATATGAGTCATCCTTTTTTACTAAATTGTTCTATCATTACCTGTTCGAATTTTTTTTTTCTTTTGACAAGGGAATGCTACCAAGGTAATACATAAACAGAAACCTGTGTGGGGCTTTCTTGGAAATTGATTCACTTTCATATGATCTATCCATTGGGAAAACTGTCCATTCATGGTTCTCACTCCTTTCATCTAGTCAGCCTTTTCATAAATAATACTTGTGTGCTGTTAAAAGAGTTTGGAAATCTCCCTCATTTCTCTGTCATATTAAAGAATAAATGACGTCTAATATATGTCCGCTTCTGCGTCATATCTGAATAATTGCAAAATGCTCTTGTATGTATGGCTACAGTTTCGTCTCTTTTGAATAATAATATTAAGGTGATAACTATTACATATTGGAATCTTGATATCTTTTAGTTTTTTACATATTTGCATAATTGACCATTGGGATGCCGCACTTTCTTGCATTAATTGATGTGGTTCTATTTTGCAATCAAACAAAACCAAGGCATTGGTGGGGCAATATTCTTGAAGTTGCTTTCAAGTAATTCGGAGTTGCTGAGTTTTAAAAACATTGACATTATTAATTCTCAACACTGGAGCTCTTTTCATATGGATTACTTGAGGGTCCAAGGGGAAAAGGAGGTCTATATCATTTATGTCCTGTACATTAAAAAGTCTAACCTGTCAATCGGTTGTCTCTTTTGTGGGTATTTTGGGAAAACGTTAGTGTTGGAAATTGGGGCTCAGGTCATCCATGTGGGTTTAACTTGACCCAAACCATTTTAATGAGATTCAAATGATGTAGAAACAAGAAGGGGAGAGTAGTTTTTCTCCCAGCTCCCTTTGTTATTTTTGAATTTTAAGAGAGATGGAAGTTATCCCTTTTAACTTAGTGAACAAAAGAGAATGGACGTAGGTAACTTCCCAACTTCTTCTCCTCCATTTTGCAAACCAAAAAAAAGAAAAAGAAGAACTAAAAAAAACTCCATTGTTGAAGGATTAAAAAAGAGACCAATTCATATATCATGTCAAAAGCATTTGGATCGTGGAAATCAAAAGCAAATCCGTATGTGATTGCTTTTAGACCTGTGCATCAAAAATGGTTAATGATTCAACCCTAGATTTTGGATTTATTTTGATTTTTCAAAGCATGAAAATCATATGTTTATCATTAGAAAATGATTTCATTGGTACCAAAGCATGCAATAGTTGTTTCATAATTTGTTTTGATGTACGAAAATAATATGGATTGTATTAAAATTTAGATATTAGATCATTGTGAGTACATTTTTTTTTGAGAATATTGTTAATGGTAACTTGTATAATTTTCAACGAAAATGTCTAAAATTTTAATAGATGAATACATATATGATAAATAATCTCTTTGCAAAAAAATATAAGTATGCATGTCTAGTAATTTTAGAGAAAAATGAAACCTTAGCTGAAAATTAAAATACTTATATCTCTTTGTATGATATATTTTGTGATTTAATATTTATATGGTTAGATTCCCTATTAAAAACACTTTTCAACCATATAAAGAATATGCAAAACTATTCAGAAATGAAGGAGATATGGCTTAGAGAAATTATGATCAAAATGCAAAAAAATTTCTATATGAAGAATACGATGAACAGTAATATCAGACCAATCTCACTCTCGGCCATGCATATATGAGACCCAAACACCAAGTTTAGGCCTCTAATCTGAAAACTAAGGCCACCATTAGAATTAGAGACACCAAAAATAGGGGATAGTCAGAATCTGGGAATGAGAAACAGCTAGAAAGGAGGGGCATGGAGGCCATGCGCTGCCCTAAGCGAGTGGGTGCGTGGCCCAGCTTGCCCAGAGGTCTCGGTGGTGCGTGAAGTCGCGTGAGACGTGCTCTCCAACCGTGATTTTAACAGAAACTATTTTCAGAATATTTTTTATTTTTTTTGTAATTTTTATTTATTTTTCTGAGATGAAAAATATTTTTTATTGATTTTAAAATTGAAAAATCTTTTAATAATTACAGAAAAATTATTTTTAATTTCAAAATTTTCTTAAAACTTTTTCATATGTTAAGAAAATTATTTAATAATTTTTTGCTATCTAAATTAAATTTTTCAATACCTGTTTGATTTTATACTTGTTAATTTATATGTAAAAAATTTATTTTTCAATATAAATTTATCGAATGATTGAGTATAATTATTAGAAATGGTATTTTAAAATTTAATGATTGGGTTCGTGATCAATCTGTTGCTTTCCCTATTTTAGGATATGGTGAGAATCAGACGAACTCTTATTGTTTTCCAGGGGAGACACAAAATCGAAAGGATTCCCGAACGTTTGGCAAAATTAGTTAAAATGATAAATTATAAAATGAACTCAATGCATACTTTGTCACAACACTTGAGAGTGATGAGTCAAAAACGATTTGAACTTCTGCATTTGGGTCATTGGTTAGGGGAGATAGAGCCGAGATCAATATAATTAGGAATTCTCTCCTTAGTAATCTAACTAGAATGACTGATGAGATAATAGAAGAGGATGAACGGATCATTATCAAGAACTTCAAATTAAGATTACTTAAAATGTGGAGAATTAAGCAGATATAGATTAAGATTAAGATGAGGAGATCACTAATTTAAGAATAAACAGTGCTACACCACAAACTGTTAGAAGACACTGATAGACTTTCAATAGGAATGATTAATATAGTCACTCGCATGTGTATGGAAAAAAAGAAAGAGAAATAATAAAAATAATGAAATATTGTATCTCTCATTCTTTCATTGTTATATAATTATGTACTATGATCATGTATAGTATGGATCTATTAACATGTGTAGTAAACCAACTTCATATATATATATGTATGTATTTAGAATACTATTGGTATTTTGAAAGGAAAGCATATCTATGTGAGCATGCAAGTATGTGAAATAATGTATTCTTATTTCACATGATTCTAAATACATGAAGTATTTTAGTGGAAGATTTTAGGTTGGAAGGATTTAAGTAATTTTTATCTAAAATCTGATGAATTTTGTTATTTTAAAAAATTAAATTTATTGTAATCAAATATTTAGATCATGGATAATGATTGGGAACTTAGTGAACTTTCGATTTTATACTTTATTTTTGTTTATCATAAATGTTAATTTTAAACACAAAATTGAAAGTATTATATAAGCATGAAAACTCATGTTTACCTCTCTTTGTAAACCCAGACTATGGTATCAAAATCCATTATAGCTGACCTTAATAAGGGTGATAAGTTTAATGACGACAATTATGTCATTTGACATCATAAGATATGGTATGTACCGAAAGAGTAAAATACCTTAAAGGGTATCAACCATATCATGCAAGACCCTAGAGTTAGAAACACTACTCAGCTGAGAAGAGATCAAGAAGCTTACCAAGCGTGAAAAAAGAAAGATTCCACTGCACATGACATCCTGGTTAGTTCTATGGTGGATGATCTAATTTACGAATGTGAACAATTCCTACCTTAGAGAGAAGTATGGGGGTACTATGTGACCCGTTTGAGACAGTTGACTATCAAGTTTGACACGTATAAAAAGAAATCTAATCACAGTAGTAAACAACATTTGAGAATCATGTCAAACATGATAAGGGAATTGAAATCAGTAGGTCATGTTTTATTTGATGAGTAGCAGATTCAGGTTTTAATCCGATCCCTTTTAGATCAGTGGGAGCACTTGAAAGTCAATCTAATCATTAAGATTTTCTCTGATGCTGCTCGTCATGTGGAACTCGAAGATGAGCGGCTTATTATTGCAAGATCGATTTCTAATGCTTTTGTAGCCGAGTCTAGTTCCCAAAAAATTTTGGGTTTTAAGCATAAGGGGAACAAGAATAAAGACAAGAAAGGGAAAAAAATTACAGAAGGATTTAAGAAAAGCAATTCCAACCCCAAGAACAAACGTAAGCGATTTTGGAAGAAGAATGATAAGAGCAAACTGAAGTACTACAATTGTAAAGTTCTTGGTCATTTAGCTTGAGAATGCCCTGAACTGAAAAAAGGTAACATCTTGTAACACTTCTCTAAGTGTTATAAATGTCTCTAGTACTGTTTTACTTTCTGAATCTTATCCTGTGTGGATTAGAGACTAAGAAACAATAGACCATGTAACGAGAGATTGAGAAGCATTCATGAACTTTCGTCGAGTTTCTTTTAGTACAAGATGGATATACGTAAGGAACAATACGAGTGTAGAGTCAAAGGGATTGACACTTACAAACTAGAGTTATGAAGTGACCAAATGCTAATTTTACATGATATTCTCTATGCATATGAAATTCGATAAAATTTAGTTTTTGTTGTTGTTCTTCTTAGACTAGGTTATGTTTTGAACTTTTCTCATGATAAAGTCTGTATCTATAATAATGGTGTATTTATGGTACTAGATATCTGTTTAATGGCTTTTTTACATTGGATTGTGACAAACAAATGTTTAACTGTTATATTGATTATTATATTTCGTTAAATGTTTGTTCTTCTAGTGATGCTAATATTGATGACAAAGTATGACATACTAGACTTGGTCACATTGGGCAGGACAAGATGAATCAACTTCTGAAAGCAAGATTATTGGGTTTGCTTACTAAAGTTGATTTATCGAATTGTGAATATTGTTTTGTTAGGAAGATGACCCAAAAATCATTTGGAAAGGCCGTAAGGGCTGAATTCCCATTACAATTGGTTCACTGTGATATTTGTGATCCAATGAATATGAAGGCTCGACTTGGAGCGTCATATTTCATTACATTCATAGATGATTTCAAGCAATTTGGTTATATTTATTTGATTTATCAAAAGTCTGAAACACTTGAGTGCTTTAAACGTTATATAAATGAAGTTAAAAATCAAATTGATAGAACAATTAAAGCTTTAGAAACAGATCGAGAATGTGAATATCTATAAGATCAATTCAAGGATATCTATAGTGAAAGGGAATCACTAAACAATTAACTATTTCTCATACATCTCAACAGAATGGTATTGCTGAGAAGAGGAATAGATCCATGATGGCACAAGTTAACTTACCTATTTCCTTTTGGGAAGATGCATTGTTAACTGCGCTCAATAGGGTGTTTTCAAAATCAGTACCAACTACGCCTTATGAATTTTGGACTGGCAGAACACCAAGTCTGAATGAACTTAGACATTGCGGTTCGCGAGCCTATATTCATGACTCTTCCAATAAGTTTGGAAAGCTAGGTCTCCAAGGAAATAAGTGTATCTTTATCAGATATTTTGACTAGTCAAAAGGTTATGTATTCATCAATGGGCGTGAAGATGGTACTATAACGGAAATTCAATCACGAAATGTGATATTTTTTGAAAATGATTTTCTTAGCAAAGATGATATAATGAAAGAAAAGCCTTTGTTTGAATTACATAATTCAAATGATGGATCTATGCTGGATGGATCAAGAGAACCACGAGAAGTTTAATCCCTAGATGATCCTAGTGGGATGAATTCAAATTCTAATGATCCAACCGAATCATAGATTCAGAAAATTACTAGGAAAGATGTGTCCAAACGTCATTACGAAATTGAAGGGCACGCTTTTATCATTTCTCCACAGAACAAAGATGAGTCAAAAAATGTGAATGAGGTTTTGTCTTGTCCTGCCAAGAATGAGTAGGCAAGAGCAATGAAAGAAGATATGAATGGGAACTGATTGATCTTCCACATAGGTGAAAACCTATTAAGAATAAGTGTATTCTCAAGGTTAAACGTAAGGCTGATGGAACAATTGAGAGGTACAAAGTTTGGTTGGTGGTAAAATGTTATACCCAACAAGAGGGTATTGATTATGAAAAAACCCTTTCACCAGTAATAAGATTTGCTTCTATTCGCCTATTGTTGGCTATTGTAACCAATTTAAATTTATAATTATATCAGATAGATATAAACAACGTTTCGCAATGGAAAACTTAAAAAAGAAATTTACATGAAATAGCCAGTAGGTTTCATAGTTAAATACCAAGAAAACAAAGTTTATAAATTGAATAGATCAAATCAATTTATGGTCTCAAACAGTTTTCAAGACAATGGTATTTGAAATTTCACAGAGCTGTAATTTCTTACGATTTTGTGATAATAGATGAAAACTATTGTGTTTATCTGAAAAAGTCCAATGATAAGTTTGTAATTCTAAATCTGTATGTCGATGACATATTATTAGTCGAAAATGATATGGAGTATGTCCTAAATATCAAGAGCTGGTTATCATCAAATTTTGAGATAAAGAACATGGGTAAGGCAGAGCACATACCAGGTGTTAAGATCCACAAAGATCGTTCCAAGAAATTGTTAGTCTTATCTTAAGAATTTTACATTAAAAAGATTCTGGAACAATTTAGGATGGATAACTACAAATCCATCGATACTCCTGTGGCTAAAGGTGAAAGTTTAAGTTTGGCAATATGCCCAAAAACTACTGAAGAAAAACACAAGATGTCAAAAATACCGTATTCTAGCGTTGTTGAGAGTTTGATATACGTTATGATATGTATTCATCCTGACATCTGCTATGTCGTGGGTTTGGTTAGCATGTATCAATCCAATCTAAGTCAGAATCACTGGACTACTGTAAAGAGGATTTTGAGATACTTGAAAGGAACTATAAACTATTCCCTTTGTTATTAAGAAAATGATTTGTCATTAAGTGGATATACAGATACTGATTGGGATGATGATTTAGATGAACGTAAATCCACCTCATACTATATTTTCTTGCTAAATAATGGCGCCTTCTCTTGGAGAAGTAAAAAATAAACATGTGTATTACTTTCCACAATAGAAGCAGAGTTTGTGACTTGTGCTTCTCAATTCAAGAATGTGTTTGGTTAAAAAGGTTTTTACAACACTTGAGAATTGTAAACGATTCAGTGGGAGCTTGACAATTTATTATGATAGTCAATCAATAATCGTTTATACGAAAAATTTCAAATATCATGGGAGAACCAAACATATAGATACAAAGTACAATTTTATTCGAGATATTGTTGAGAAATGGGAGGTGACACTGAAGTATATGCCTATGCATATGATGGTGGTGGATCCGTTTACGAAGCCCATATCGAGAGATGTATTTTTAAACCATGTAAAATCTCTGGAATTGCATAGAATGTAATCGCATTTGTATATACAATGACTATGATATATTACTCATAATTTTATGACATTTGAATTTATTTTGTATTTGTAAATTCTTATGTCTTGATTTAAAGTATGTCGGACAAGTTTTAGAGATTGGCTTTCTCACACTATCAATTGCCTCTAATATCTATGTGATATGTAGAGATAAGTCAATATTAATTTGTCGTTAATTATCATATATATGCCGCATTAGTAGAGAACTAAGATGAGATTATCTTTCATATATTTTCTTGGTAATCGAAATGGATTTCTAACAATCCGTTACACTTGTCTACGAGCCAGATGTGATTTTTTTCTTAAAATTGTGATGATTATAGAGGATTTATAAGAAGAAAAGGTCAAGTCAAGTATTGTGGTACACTTGGACTAAGATCTGTACGATACATTATAATTTTGTAACAAACATACGCTTTTAATTAAATAAAAAAGGTATCGTAGCATGTATTTCATACAACATGTGCTCTCAGTGATCTATGGGTAATAAGTTAATGAATCGCTCTACCTTATTATGTGAGATCCAGAGGTTTACACTTAAACTCATTCAATACTTTTAGGACTTTCGTCTATTTTTTGAAACTTTATTTTAGTATTGCTACTTTAACATGTAACCAATAGACCATGATTGAGTCTGTTTTGCGGTGCATGCCTAAGAAAGCAGCTAAAATGAAGAAGATAGATAGTAGTGTGAAAGGAAAACTATCTCATAGCTCATACGTTATTTTGTATTCACAGGCAGGTCAGTTATATTTTAACTTAGTGTTTTGAAATATAATTGTGAATACATAATTTGTTTTGAGTCAAGTATGCTCTCATTTATATTATTTGAGGTATGAGAGATATGTTGATTGTGTGTTGCAAAAAGAAGTCTGGGGTATAGCGAGATTTGATGTTCTCATTGTATTAAATGGTGAGCTGCTATATATTCTTAACCGATACATAGTTCTGAGCTCTTAATGTACTCGCTGGTCACACGATCTATTTGTCTATATGAAATTATTGGTATATGAAGATAACTTAGCTAAATACGGGTCTAACCCTCATATGCGGTCAGAGATGTTGGAAATTGGGGGTCGAATCGCCCATGTGGATTTGACCCGATCCAAACCCATTTAATGAGATTCAAATGATGTAGAAACAAGAAGGGGGAAGTAGTTTTTCTCCAAACTCCCTTTGTTATTTTTGAATTTTAAAAGGGATGGAAGTTATCCCTTTTAACTTGGTGAACAAAAGAGAAGGGATGTTAGTAACTTTCCAACTTCTTCTTCTCCATTTTCCCAAAAAAAAAAAAACCCTCCATCGTTGAGGAATTAAAAAAGAGACCAATTCATATATCACGTCAAAGGCATTTGGCGTAAAAATCAAAAGCAAGACCGTACGTGATTTTTTTAAACCTGTGTATCAAAAAGGGTTAATGATTCAATTTTAGATCTTTAATTTATTTTAATTTTTCAAAACATGAAAATCATGTGTTGATTATTAGAAAATGATTTCATCTAGTATTGGATTTAATCGCATATGCGGAAACGTAAAATGAATCGATTCGGAGTTCGGAATTTTCGAGATAAATACCTTTACAGGGTGGCCTTCAAAATCTACCGTGTCACGATATCTCTCGAATGGATCACACGGTCGGATGGTGATCACATCGAACCACCACCGTAAATCCACGACACCTCAACTCAAGTCCGGTGACGAATGTATCACAGAAAATTCCTTACACGGAATTTTTCCAAACCCTCATGGTTTACCCTCTTACTTCTCTCATGGTTACAGTACGCCCTTGGCTTGAACGCAGGAAGGAGAGTCATTTTTTCTACCACACGGCTGCTGTCCTTAGGAAGGAAGGAAAAAAGTTATTTCTCACATTCATTCAAAGACTAAAAAAAGTCTCATTAGGATTAATCGGGGAGTTACCAAAATGCATGGTTAATTGGTAATTAATAATGGGAGTTATTCCATTATCTCACTCTTATCAAAATGCCCCACAATAGGCATAAATAACCAACATCTCCCACTTGCACATGAGGGCATTTCACTTCCGTCAATCACAAGATCGCAACTCATGCGATCTATCACATCACCCAACTGAACTTTCATACAGGATTGGGCGACGTGTGACCGGCAAGTGTACCTGCAAACAAAGATTTCTCGATACATCTGTTAGAATGATCGATGAGACATCGTTAGTATAAAAATAACTCGCTATACCCAAAACTCAATGCATTTACATCCATTGAGTCACTTTCCTCATCGAAATTGATCCCCAATCAATTTGCTCGACTATGTATTCACCATTATATTTGAATCCCAATATGGATTAACATAACAGGTCGACCTGTGAATACACGACAATGATATAATGCCTATTGGCCTTCCTTTTCCCAAACTCGAATCTATCAGTCTCGATTCAGCTGCTTTTCTAGACCTGTCCCTTAGATTTCAATTTATCTTTCGGGTCATAGGTAAATAGACTAAAGTAGCAATACTAAACCAAACCTTCGAGATACAACCGAAAGTAATAAGAGCATAAGAGATCCCACTTAATGGATTTCAGGTCTCATACAGTGGGAACGGGGATCAAGATCAAACTATCGTCTCAAATAATAGCTCCCACTGTCCCGTGGTCATCTCATCACACGTGGTATGAAACACGTGCCACAGTGTTATTCCTCATCTCTCAAAGGGCATATGTCAGATTTCTCTAACACTGTATAGGTATGAGACTCAGTTTACACATAAGATTTTATCCAGAAATCTCAGAGACAATATCACAAATCGTAGGTGATATCTGAGATCTCAAACCAGGCTACTTACAGGCAACATGAATGTGAGTATTTCCATATCGGTCATATCGCATATAAGCTTATCCTGAACACATATCAGGGTGACTTATATTCTAGTATGGCCACTCTTAAAGTCTCTTACAACTATAATCCGTCTCATCTCCGCTCACTCAGAGTCGGAGGTGGTCACTCGTGTGAGAGAGTCGACCACGCCTGCCTAATACATCTTTTATCACAAGATCACAATATATGACAATAAATAATGCATGAAATAAATATGTGACCCAATAATGCATGCATGTTATATATTTCAATAAGCATTTAAAACAATACATAATGATAAATGTTAAAGTACACTAAACCTAATGATTCCTTATCTTACAAAGGAATCTCTCACAATGGGTTTTCTGAAGGAATCAGCTATCATGTTGTATGTCAAGGTGTACTTAATTGTCACAATGCCATTCTCGGTAATATCTCTCACAAAGTGATTTTCGGTATCAATGTGTTTGGCTTTACTATAACACTTAGAGTCTCAATTGTTGACAATGTCGGTCTGATTATCACAATAATCATTGCTGACCTCCCACTATTTGTCACAACCCTAAGTCATTCAGAAATATCTGAAGCCAACCATTCTCATGAACTATAATTGATCATACTATAAGCTCAGTTTTTATCATAAATAGAGATATATATAGGTTCTCTTCTTACTGCTCTAAGAAGATAAAACCTAATGTTAGTTTGCGTTGATCAGATCGCTACTCCCAGTCAGTATTTGAATCCCAACGATAAAACGCAAATCATCTCATCCGTAATACATGGAGAGGTCCGCAGTTCAAATGAGATATTTAAGAATAATTTTTCACTGCTCTACAGTGATCCCTTCCAGAATTCTATTAATACCTACTCACTAGATCGACCGCAAAATAAACGTCTGGTTATGTATGTCTCATCGCATACATTAAACTGTATATCGCATGTGTATACCTCATCACATACACTAAACTGTATATTGCACTAAAATAAGGGATTCTGTTCATCTCCCTTATTTCTTTATAAATTTTAGGACACATGTCAAGAATCGGGTTTTTACCTTTAGCGATAGAGTATATATTAGGTCATCATCGCTCATCTTGAAATGCTCAAGAATTTATCTGATGTAAAACTCTTGTTAAAGAGTTAACACCATTCTCAAGTGATCCTTATGGATCCAAAATCCGAGAATGAATTAAAACCTCATAACCATATTACAATGGTCATTGGATACTCTTTGTTGTTCCCGGCCAATAGAATGTCACCTACATATGAGAATATGCTCATAAAGGAGCCATCGGGACATATTAGATAGTTACAATGATCCTACTTGATCATTACAAAACTATAAGATGTCACATTCTCGTGAAATCTCAGGCGCTGCTGTCTGGATGATGGTTTAAAGTCATATTTTGATGTTTAAAATCAACTGACCTTATCCACTTGATCTACTAGAACGAACCCAGAGGGATGCTCCATATAGATCGCCTCATCTAGACTTCCACTACGAAAGCCGTTTTTACGTCCTTCTGATGTGACTCTAGATCCATGTTCGTGACAATCGCTAAAAGATAAACGGGTCGAGATAAACTGGACTATGACTCCTCGATAGTCCACCCCTCAGTCTAAGTGTAACCCTTGGTTACTAGACGGGTTATTTATCTCTTCATCAATCCGTTGACCTTTATCTTGACTTTGAGAACCTACATGTTCCCAATGGTCCTTCCGCCCTCAGGCAAATCAACTAGGTCCCAAACCCCGTTGATTCTCATCAACTCATTCTTCCCTTCATTTATGGTCTTCAATAAACTGTCTTTTGCATAACTCTCAAGAGACTCTTGGACCGTTTTGGATTTCTCATCATCCTATAGAGTCACAACGAGGATCTCACCCTCAATCGAGAAGCGACGTTTAAATACGCATCCTCAATACTCTTATGAGGAGAGAAAATCTTTATCTCTTGATGGATCGCTCTCACTGAGATCAAGATTCGTAGTGGATTCTTGTATCCAGCCGCTGGGCTCCCCGAGCTACTAGGCTCATCCATCGCATAAAGGGTAAGGTCCAAATTAATTTCACCTCTTAGGGAAATCATTTTCAAGTAATGTGTGCCGTCCGTATGTTCGTCTAAGAACAAGTATTTTCTCGCAGGCCTAACTCACCGTGTGAATGCGAGAAATTGCGGCACAAACCCATAATCTCAAGTGGCTAAGATCAGGCTGCATCCCTGTCCAAAGCTGAAATGGGGAACTAACTAATAGTCAATAATCTCGTAATACTTTTCTCGAAACTGAACTCCATGTGTAGTTTAGACAAATACTTGTGTCCCCGATCGATTCTGAGAGTCTCTACTCTCAAATCTAACTGATTTTCAATCTCGCTTATGAACCTCCTGAAACAGTCTAATACCTTAGACTTATACGAGATCAGATAGATGAATCGAAATGCAAGTAAGCGTTTATAATTATCTACACAACTCCATTTCCGGCTCTCATGCTCATAAGACCACAAAAAAAGAAAGGCACAATGGTCTAACTACAATGGAGTCCCAACTCTCATTGCATTGTCAAATGGTTTTCTCGTCATTTTGCCGGCTAGGCAAAACTCATATATGAGTAACTCGAATCTGGTCAGTGGGTCCAATAAATCTCTCGCTACTAACCGATTCATCATCTCTTACCCCATGTGTCTAAGTTTACTATGTCATTCATTTACATCATCATCTACACAATCAAATGTAAAGACAATTGTAGAACGATAAGAAACCATTAAAAGGAGCACCACCCAGTACATACAATCCATCATGGATTAAAACCAGAATAATTCATAGAATTGTCGTATTAAAAAAAAGGATAAGTTTGACGCATATCCTAGTCAATCTTAGACAAGTTACTAAATTGAAGATCCATCGAATGTCTACAGTATTAAGAACGCCATGGCAAGTGTCGTTCCCTTTGACAATGACAAATGCTCTGTCCTTGACGTAAATTCTCCAAACTCAAGGATTCACTTGACAGAACTATATTTACGCACTTCTGTCTCGAGTTACGTGGTCGGTTGCTCTTGATTACAAAGGAGAGAAATCAACGAGCATTGTAGTGAATGAGACAAATCTCAAACCACGTAAAAAAGAAGGATATTTATTTCTACTCGTCACACTCACGAGCGAAATGACCAAATCTACCTCAAACGTAACAATTTACATTGGTATAATCAAATTCCTTCTCCCTGCGCTTTTGTACCTCGTTATCAGTTTTCTCGGATGGTTTTTATTACATGGATCTCGAGTCTCGTTCGCTATTGGCTTAGCGCGGGGAAGTCCTTACTCGACTCCTCTGAATAAGTATGACTCGAGTGTGGCTTACTCGCCTCTAGGTGCTCCTCATCGAGTTCACAATTCATATTCACATCAACGAAAGTACGAATACTTTCGTCAAGTGTGAGATAGGATTTCACGGTTTCCCATGAATCAGGTAAAAACTGGATCGTATCCGGTACCTAAATTCCATCCGAAATTTACTCTTCTGTATTTCTTAACTCGGTGATCATACTCGATATTTGCCTCATTGTATGATCAACCATTTTCTTCTGCATCCTCACAATAAGAGCCGAAAAGAGCAACACAATGCTTTTATGGGGTGAGTCGAACCGACATGTCCTTAGTATATGACTCGTAGAACGAGATTAAGTCATCGTGCAATGCCAGCATGCCACTGATAAGCATTGCACTAACTTGATAATTTTTTTCTACCATGCACGATAAATCTCTTTATCTCGTATATTTTGAGACGCGATGCCCACCCTGGGGCCCATCATCTCGTGCCTCAGATTCCCATTAGATTTTGCCTCTCGAGAATAAATTGAATCTACTGATGTAAAATCTCGCAAATCATATCATTTAATTTACTCTCCTTATAAAAATCTAATACGATAGTTCTTAACGCATTAAGAGAGACATTTGTGATTTGGAGATACTTATTATCACATTTTTGTACGCCCTACAAATCATTAAAACCAAAATGACTTGAGTACAAACCCCAAACCGAGTGTATGAGTCAACGGACACCATACACCACAACCCGGAATCGCATCTTACCATTCGAACTTTGATTCGGTACATAAAAACCCATAAAATGTTACATTTATGGATATAGGACCCTCAAAAAATTGAAAAAATTCAATTTTAAGCGAATTGACGCTCCGCCGGGGGCCTACATGCTCTGCCGCGCGCCGACGATGCACCCCACGTGTTGCCACGCGCCTCCACGCGCTGGCAGCAGCCTGACACACGTGCCAGATACGCGGCGCGCCTCACACGCATCTGGTGCGGCTCGGCTTAGGCTCGCCCAGTCACGGAGCGCGGCTTACGAGCCATCACGCGCTGAGCCGTGGTCAGTCAACGGGTCGGGGGTTCGACCCGATCGGATCGGTATGGGTCGGTCCGGGTCAGGGTCCGACCCAAACCGAGGGACTAGCCTCTTCACGCGCCTGTGTGGCGCGTGAAGTGCACGCGCCTGCTGGCCTCGCCATTGGGAGCGTGAAACTCACGCGCCCCCGGGTCTGGGCCTGTCTTCTTCACCCGACGCGTCCTGTAACTGGTTTTTCGACCTGGTTGCCGGAAAACTCAATTCCGGCTAATTTTTCTCTCATTTTTCGATTGGAAAAAATTAGTGGGCATCCTCCAAACATTCTGCACCTAATTTCAGAAGGACTCGAGCCCGAAAATGATGGAATTCAACCACCCCAGTCGCAGCCATTCAGAAATCCCAGTTTCCGGCATTCAAAACTCACAATAAAAGACATGAAAATGTAGATCTAGATGCAAGGAACACACTTATAACATTTTCATATATCGCTCCGCCCTCTAAATCCATAAATCTAAGGTTTTCAAGTCCGTACGGTCGCAAACTTTGACCAGACGTTTCATGGCTTAAACATGCTCGGAAAATTAAACAAAAAATATTTTTGTAATCCCTGGGCCATGGGTATTCCTACGGTATTCTCAGATTCTCGAAACTCATCAGTGATCTGGATCCCAAAATTTTATACCCTTAAAAATAATTTCGAAAATCATCTAAATTAAATTCAACGATCGCTCTGATACCAATGTTGGATTTAATCGCACATGCGGAAGCATAAAATGAATTGATTCGGAGTTCAAAATTTTCGGGATAAATACCTTTATAGGGCGGCCTTCAAAATCCACCGTGTCGCGATATCTCTCGAATTGATCGCTCAGTCGGATGGTGATCACATCGAAACACCACTGCAAATCCACGACACCTCAATCCAAATCCGATGACGAATGTATCACAGAAAATTCCCTACACGGAATTTTTCCAAACTCTCATGGTTTACCCTCTTACTTATCTTATGGTTCTTGTACGTCCTTGGCTTGAATGCAGGAAGGAGTCATTTTTTCTACCACACGGCTGCTGTCCTCATGAAGGAAGGAAAAAAGTTATTTCTCACATTCATTCAAAGACTAAAAAAGGTCTCATTAGGGTTAATTGGAGAGTTACCAAAATGCATGATTAATTGGTAATTAATAATGAGAGTTATCACATTATCTCACTCTTACCAAAATACCCCACAATAGGCATAAATAACCAACATCTAGAATATTGGGGTCTTTGACTAAAATTTACTTTCCATCTGCGGAGAATGAATCTGCATTCGATCTTCTCTACTGCATCACTTTCAAGCTGATGGATTTTCAATGGCTTTACATGCGTGCGTCATACATGGACTTTAACCTAAGCGTTCTTTTTAATTATGGCGCTCTCAGTTCTAATTATACTGCAAATAAGATTTTTTTGTTATACATTTGTTGATTCTTTTTAACTTGTTTCATGAAACTGAAGATATCTGAGATGACTAAATCTTTCGCAAGCAATGTTCCACGTACCAAAAAAGTCAAAAACCTAATTACCAAAACTGATGTGGCGTGGTTTCACTGGTGAATAGATCAAATCTTATCATACTTGGTCATGGACATTTTTGATTCCTCCTCTTCCCGGTTTTGGGGCTTTTTGTTTTGTTTTGTTTCTTTTTTTTTTTTTCTGTGATATGGGAGGCAAATTTTCAATTTCAAAGTTATGCTGGGGAATATCCTTAGTATCTTTCAAAGAAAGCTGTAAATAGAATATGATAAGAAGCTAGATCAGGGTAAAAAGTTTAAACAATAGTATTAGAACTAGCAGAACAGTTGATATGTCATCCAATTGAGTCAATGGAAGTCCGTATAAGCTGGTTTTATATACTCTTAGGTATTATGGCAACTTTCCATAATGTCTTGGTTGTCGAAATGTTCATATTCACACAAATGAGTTAAGTCTTTCCTTAAATATTACAGGCAGTCATGAAGTCCACACGTACACAGCTGGAAAGGGTGCTTGTACTTGAAGATATAATTAGACTCGAAGATTTGCCATCCTACGGTCTTCTTACTCGATAGTATTGTAGGTTTGAGTTCACGCGAAATGTGGTTTGATGAGGATGCTCTCTTTGCTAATTGTTTAGGACTGCAGCTGCTGCCTACCCTCCTCTTTTTCTTTTTGGTTTTACTCTTACGTCTGATCTTATCTGCTTCTTGTAAGGTTGTAACCGAGTGTGACTGCATTCTTCTTGAAAGTGAATGAATTCTTGGATCAAATGCTAAGAGAGACTCCTGGTGAATGGTCCTTTCCTTTCGCTATTGATTGAAGAGTGTATATTGGTGGTTTTATTTCGTGCAGATGGGATGTGTATGTTTTAATTTGTTTTTTTTGGGGGGGGGGGATTATTCTCCAAAAAAAAATTATCAACTGGTATGGAGCACTCATAAAATTAGGTAACTAGGTAACTCGCGCTGGGCCTTGGATCCGGCTCGCGGCATGAACACTTTCCCATAAAACACCCATCGAGTTGGAATTCATTTCTGAAATTGCAAATCAGTCCCCAATCTCATTAGGCAGCGGCCCATTTGCAACCCATGTCAAACCAGCTTTTTCGGCCATTCGACCTATCTTCTATGTCCAGGAGACGTAATTCTCGTCTACCACAAAGGGCTGGCCTTGGTCGACCAAGGCAACAGATTCGTCGACCAACGAGTGGCCTTGGTTGACCATGTGCTTGTTTTGCATACTTTTATCTTTTACATTTTTTTTTCTTAAGAAAGTGGAGTTGCATAGATTAAATGGGCCGACTTTATGCATGAAAAAGTACGGTGTCACTTGATTTTTTTTTTCTTTTTTCGAAGTGATACATTTTTATTTTACTTGGTTAATTTTGTATTAAAAATGTCACATCTCTCGTTTCTTCTTCTGTCTAATTGTATCCGTTCAATGTTTTGACATATATGGGATAAAAATTCACCTCTCTCGTTATTCTCTCTATAATCTATATATCCATTTAATATAGGATAAAAATGTTTTGACATTTCATTTGTTATGCCCCGACCCTCAAATCGAGCACACGACAATCGCTGCATTACCTCAAAATACCCGTGAGCCTAACCCGCACACTAAAGTATCACAAGACATTTATCAATATCCATCCATTTTCTAACATAATCCAACATTTCCAAACAAGTTAGCATGTATTCATCACACAAAAGAACCATCCTAGTCCGTGCTTGATCAAAACATACATCCATAATGCCAGCCCATCCATTTAAATCCAAATACATGCACAAACTCAGTCCAACCATTTTAACCAAATCCACAAAATATAAAATAAATCCATACTCAAGGGATCTATATCAAATGTTAATAAAAACAATTCCTAAGTAAACTTCAAAAAAGAAAAATGAAGATTTTCAACATAAGTTATACAATTCCAATTGAAAAATAAAAATTAAAAAAAAATATATAAAAAGGTTAAATAAGTTTGCAAAGAAGTTTATACAAAAATGTCTCAAAAGGGTACATTTAAAATTCTCAAAAAAAAAAAAAAAAGAAATCAAGATAACTAGTACCCGAAATGAGTCTTTCAAGATGATTTTGTTTCGTGGTACTAATATCGTCAATAGTTTAATCTAAATTTCCTATGTGGAAAATTAAAAAAATATATATAAGTATACAACAATACTCAATGAATATATAACATGTTATGAAAATAAATGAGAGATCATTATGGACATGTCAAACAATTATCTCAAAATCATATTACCGTATCCATAAAAATTCAAAATTTATCATCAACTATAAAATTTTTTAAATAAAATTTAGTATTCATAATAAACAAATCATATGTTTCCAATTATATCCATAACTTTTCTAAAATTATGGGGTTGCCAAAGTCATAACTCTTAACAATAGTTTATCGTGACCAAGGGCAAAATCGTCAAGAATTTTCATATTTTTTTAACTCACAAATCCCCCAACCTTAGCATTAGCTTGACCCTCCCTTGGGGTGATACCAAGGTAGTCCGAAAAATATTAATAACGGATTTGGAGATACTTTTTTAGTGTGGCTATCCCCTAAGGCAAACGTCTCTAATCACGTTGCCCCGTTAGGCCTCACCGTGGAGGGAATGACTATAGCCATTAAATCATACATTCAAGTACTATTTTACAAATCTTATAACATATATCAAAATATATCATAATAGTTCAAATGTTACTAAAATCGTGAGTTCAATGCCAACATATTCAATATGGGTCAATAAATATGGTACATTATTCCAATAAAATATTTGGATATATATTTCATTCCAAACTCTCTTTTGAGACACTCCACAATCACAAATTAATTAATAAACTAATTTAAAAAAACATTTATCAAATCAAATAAAATATTTTCTCATTTAAAATCATAATCATATATCCACTCAACTTTTGGGACGGTAATCACTCCCAATTCAAGTCCAAATCAATGACTTTCTCTTTCTTAAACTCCAGTTGCCTTAAACCTAAGACAATATACACACATTTATCACTCAATTATAAATTAATATTAGGGAAAATCAATATGCGCATCACAACCTAAACTCCAATTTTCCCAAATTTATCAATTTATCATCTAATTTTATCAAATCATTTCACCAATCTACGAAGATAATTCCCCCTTCAAAATAGTCTCAAATTTTAACATTATATATACTTTAAGTCTAAACCCTTAAACTTTATTTTTTCTAATCTCAATATAAAGTTTATATACTATTAAAATGCATTCAAATTTAAGATGAAAGAAAAAAAAAATTATCTCATTTAAATCATCAATTTTATCTTTTGGTCACATCACCTTTAAACTCTAGATTTTCTCTCTCTACAAAACCCAAAATTTCAATATAAATTCAAAATTTCAATATGAATTCAAAATTTATTCAAAAATAATTAAAATTCAAGTTTAGAAAAGAATATTATCTTTATTGGAACAACCAATTTTCATCCATTGTTGAGTTATTCCAAACTTTACGTTTTTCTCTCTCTACAAAACTTGAATTTTTCCGATAGATTCAACCTTCTAGGTGTTTATTGAAGGGTTTGGAGTTTAAATTTATATATATTTGAGGATATTTAATTAAATTATAGGGAGAGAATAGAGAGTGAGAAAGAGAGATGAGAGGGGGCGTGAGAATGAGACAGGTTTGGCATGAGGGGTAGGTCTCAGGTGAGAGGAAAGGTAAGGGAGGAGAGAGAGAGCAAGAAAAAAACAATGGGGTGAGGGGATCATGGTCTTTTCACTTTTCTTCCCTTCTCTTTTTTTTTCTTTCCTTTTTTCCTTTTTGTCTTTCTTTGTTGTTACAATTCCTAACTCTTTAAAAATAAATTTTGTTTTCAAAATTTAAAGATAAAATTCATACCTCAAAAAGATAAGAGTATAGTTTTTTCATAATATTATCGGGCTCCCAAGTCTTTTCTTCGATCCGATCCTTTTTTCCATTGGATTTTAACAATAGGGATTTGTTCGTTCAGCAATCTCGATTTGACAAATATTTCTTTAACATTGAGATATGGACTATATCATGGATTTTCATCAAATGCGGGGGTAACTCCAATCAATAGGCCACCTTTCCTATCCTTTCAATGATCTAGAAATGGCTAACATAATGAAGATTCAACTTTCCTCTTTTTCAAAACCGATTACTCCCTTCCAAGATGAGATTTTCAAAAATATCTTGTCCCTTATTTCGAATTCCAAAGGTCGTCTCCTCATAGAGTGGCATACCAATACTAGCCTAGTAGCTATTGTTGTATGCGAATTCAATTAATGAGAGATGTTTATCCCAACTCTCTTGGAATTACATCACATATGTCCTAAACATGTCTTCTAAGGTTTGAATCATGCACTTTGATTGCCCGTTGGTTTGAGTATGGAAAGCGATACTAAATTTCAACTTAATCCCTGAGGTCTCTTGTAGTTTTTGCCAAAATCGAGAGGCGAATCTAAGATTACGGTCCGAGACAATAGACACTAGACTCCATGAAGCCTCACGATTACATCAATGTATTGTTTGACCAATCTCTCTAAAGAATAGGCATTTTGAATTGGAAGGAAATTGACTAATTTGGTGAGTCGGTCTACTATCACCAAAATGGCATCATAACGGTTCAGAGCATGTGACAATCTTACCACAAAATCTATGATAATGTGTTCTCACTTCCACTCTGGAATTCATAAAGGTTGAAGGACACCGACATGTTTCTGATGTTTAGCTTTGACTTGTTGGTACACAAGACACTTAACTACAAAATCAGCTATCTCCCTCTTCAAATCCAACCACCAATAAATTTCATCGATAGTTCGGTACATTTTAGTACTCACGGGATATATTGCATAAGCCGATGAGTATGCCTCTTCAAATATGACCCTCCGAATATCATCATTCTTGGGAACACAAATTTGTTTCCCATATACCACCATATCGTTCTCTCAAATATGGAACTTACCACATTTACCTTTATGAACCTTCTCTACCATACCCTTTAACTTCTCATCAATTGCTTGGAGCTCTCTAATATAGTCCACTAATGTTGGTCGCACTTCGAATTTAGCTAAAAGTGCACCATCATAATCATTGGCCAACTTGGCTCTAAGTATACGAAATCCTACCAAACATGAGAGATAAGAACTCCCATGAGATGCCGAAGAAGAAGACTTGTGGTTTAAAGCATCCGCGACTACATTTGCTTTACCCAGATGGTAATTTATAACTAAGTCGTAGTCATTGATTAATTTTAACCACCTCTGTTATCTCAAATTTAGATCATTTTGAGTGAGTAAATATTTGAGATTTTTATGGTCAGTGAAAATCTTGCACGTAACCTCATATAAGTAGTGTCGCCATATTTTCAATGCGAATACAATGGCGGCTAGCTCCAAATCATGCGTGAGATAATTCAAATCGTACTTCTTCAACTGTTGAGAGGTATAAGTAATCATCCATACATTTTGCATCAACACACAACCTAACTCTAGTCGGCTAGCATCACTAAACACTACATAATTACCACCATTAGTAGGGAGGGCAACGATTGGAGCGGATGTGAATCTCTGCTTGAGTTCTTGAAAACTCTTTTCACATTTGTCACTCCATTCAAATTTGACTCCCTTTTGAGTCAAATTGGATAATGGACCTGCAATATTGGAGAATCTTTCGACAAACCTCCGGTAATACCCTGCTAATTCGAGGAAACTCCTCATCTTGGTGACATTCTTAGATTGCTCTCACTTCAATATGGCTTTCACTTTTCTTGGATCAACAAATATTCCATCCCTAGATACCACATGCCCCAGAAAGCTGATCTCTCTCAACCAAAACTCACACTTAAAGAATTTGGCGTACAACTCCTATTCCCAAAGAGTTTGTAATACTATTCGAAAATGTTCAGAATGCTCCTCATCATTCTTGGAATGCACCAAAATATCATTTATGAACACAATAACGAATTTGTCCAAATATGAGTAGAACACTCTATTCATTAAGTCCATGAAAGCCGTGGGAATATTTGTCAACCCAAAGGGTATTACCATAAACTCATAATGGTCATACCGCGTTCTAAACGCGGTTTTATAAATATCATCCTCCTTGATTCTCAACTGATGATACCTAGACCCTAAATCAACTTTCGAGAACACTCTAAACCCTTGAAGTTGATCAAAGAGATCATCAATCCTTGGCAATGGGTACTTGTTTTTTATGGTCACTTTATTAAGTTGTCTGTAGTCTATGCACAAACAGAGGGTATCATCCTTCTTCTTCACAAATAAGACCAGAGCACCCCAATGTGAGGTACTTGACTGGATAAACCCTTTATCCAATAACTCTTGGAGTTGTACTTTTAGTTCCTTCAGCTCTGCAGGTGTCTCATCTTCTTCTTCACAAATAAGATCAGAGCACCCCAATGTGAGGTACTTGGCGGATAAACCCTTTATCCAATAACTCTTGGAGTTGTACCTTTAGTTCTTTCAGCTTTGCAAGTGTCATCCTATACAAAGGGATTGAGATCGGTATAGTGCTGGGAACCAAATCAATAACAAATTCAAACTTCTGAATCGGAGGCAAACTAGGCAATTCATTCGGGAAGACATCTGAAAACTCATTCACCACTGGAATATCCCTCAACTTGGGAGTCGCAACCGTGGTGTTAATGATGTGCGCAAGATACGCTTCACATATTTTATGTACTAGCTTTCTTGCTTCTATTGCCGAAATCACACAATTTGACAAAATCCGTCACTTACCAACAAATACAAGGTAGGGACACCTCTATTCTACAAAACTCCACTTCCTTGGTGAAGCAATCCTTGAACACCTAGTGGCAGTGTAATCAATTTATACCCAAAATGACATCAAAGTCCATCATATCTAGCAGAATCAGATCTGCCTCAAGAATTGTTTCACCCACCTTCACTTCACAACCTTTATCGATCATATCCCTAATCAGTTGTTCTCCCAAAGGAGTGATAACCAAACAACTCTTCATCAAGTGAAGTCAAAGGCCTATTGGAATACCAAGCAAATATTGTGCTCATAAATAAATTATTAGAATCTGTATCAATAAGCACACGGAAATCATCACCAAAGATTTTCATTGTACCTAATAGTATAAATTATAAAAATGATTATTAGTTAATCTCCAAAATACATATTTCATTCATAACTCCTCATAATATCCTATTATACCACACAATCATGAACATATTATATAATTTTCCTTTGATGGAGATTTATACTTTTACATGTGATTATACCATTATATAACAACATAATCATCCATATGCCTTTTCACATATAATTTAAGTTCAAATTGGTCCATAAATTCACTTCTAACAAACCAAATCATCAACATAAAAATCATATAAAACTTATATTGCACTCTAAGTCACCAAGTCTAAGTTTAAGAATATATACCTGTGATTACATTTGGATTATTTTGGGCCTCCTCATTAGTAATTGTATAGATTTTTATTTGAGTTCTTGGTTGGGGACGTTGAGAAGGAGTAGCCATCGTGTTTCTTCCGATCTTTGTCTGTTGAGTGGTATTAGCCAATGGTGTAAAGGCATTTGATTGACCACCTTTTGAGCCACTCGGGTGGTCTCGACTCAAATGACCTACATGTCCATTTCGACTAGTTCGGGACAAACATTGTGGAAATATCCTGCCTTTCCACATTGGTAATACTTTGGAGGCTTGGTACATGGTATAGGGATGGAACCTCTTGCAATTCTAACAAAGCTCTTTCCTCAATCCCATTGACTTGCTCCCGGATGTAGTACTAGAAGTGGGAGCACCAAACTTTGATGATTGTTGGCCTTTTGGAGAGCCAACAGAGTTGATAATTGAGATGCCACCATAGGAGCCCGTGCTCCTATTCTTCTTGGAGTTTTGGCCTAATGTGAAACCAAGCCTTCTATTTTTACTATGACCATCTCTAACCCTTCCCCACTCAATTACTATCTTCTCAGCCCTCAAAACTAATTCCAAAACATCTTGAAATGTATGCCCCTTTGTTATCGACATCTTCTCCCTTATGTCTAAATTCAACCCCAATTCAAATTTTGCACACAAAGACTTCTCGAAGTTCACAAATTCTAGAACAAATATAGCTAACTTTCTTAACTCTGTCTCATATTCTGCCACAGTCCTATTCTCTTGTGCTAACTTGAAAAATTTCTCCCTCTTTTGGTCCCTATAGAACTAAGTGTAGTACTTCTCTTCAAAAGATTTAAGAAATTCTCCCCAAGTAGGAGGAGTAGAAATCCTACCCTTTATATTCTCCCACCGAGTCCTTGCACCCTTGTCCAATAGTTTCATAGCCACCCACAACTTCATCTCATCATCCAACCTCATGTCGGTGACGGTCTTTTGGATTCAACCAATCCAATTCTTGGCTATTGAGGCATCACACGTGCCCGAAAATGTTTCACATTCAAGTTGTCTCACCTCTTTAATCAATTTCAACAACTCAATGGTAGGGCAATCGGCTGAAGTAACAACTGGAGGAGGAGGTGGTGCTATCAGGGCACTCGGTGCAAAGTCAAAAGTTGAAGGAGGAGTCGGTGCCTATGGTGGAGCTTGCATTTGAACCCCATAGGCCATCCACCACTCCATTACTTATTGAAGTGAAGCAAACGATGGGGCCGGAGTCCTGGTTGGTGGAGCCGGGTGAGTAGGAACCGAAGGAAGTGCATGCGAGGACGATACGGCCTTTGGTCGATGAGGTGGAGTAGGAGGAATCTCATTCGGGTTTCTCATTCTTCTTTGAGGAGGCATCTTTCTATAAAAGAGAAACTACACTTAGTACATAAGACTAACTAAAGAACTAAATTCATAATTCCTAAAAAATAAACTCAACTTCATAGAACTCATAGGAGGCATTTAAAAAAAAAAAATCTTTTGGAAACACCTTAAATAACAAGCTTTAAAATAATTGAAAACAATGGAAAACTTTTGAAAATATTTGAAAACATTTGAAAACTTTTTTAAACTTTTACAAAACAAGAGTCTAAACTCTGATACTAATAAAATTGTCAATCCCGACCCTCAAATCGAGTACGAGATAACCACCACGTTATTTCACAATACGGGTGAGTCTCAGCTATATACCAAAGTATTACAAGGCATTTATCGATATCTATCCAATTTTCAACATAATCTAACATTTTCAAACAAATCAACATAATTTCATTACACAACAAAAAGACCATCCCAATCTGTCATTGTTTTAAACATGCATGCATAAGGCCAGTCCTGTCACGCCCCGAACTGGAATTATGAACAGCCGCCCGTTATCCCTGGATGCCAGCTGTATTTTTACAGAAAATCGGGCACAATTTTCCTATAAATCGGAGGTTTCCCATAAACAATTTCACCTGTATATTACATTCATCCTGTAAAATAAACAAATGGTCATTCTGACCTCTCCAAACTCAACAAATACCACATCCAACATCCAGAACAACGCAAGACTATAAAATTTCTAGCAGTCCTAGCAACAGACCTCTACTGTCATGCCCAACTAGAGTATGAGCAGCCGCCACACCGAGCGGACCTAAATTCTACGCATTTATAAAAAGAATTCCCAAGTTATTTTTAAATATTCACAAATATCTCAATGCAATAAAATAAATCAATACGAGGGTTTCACGAATAAATGTCCATAATTTATACAGTCATCCCAAAAAAATTTATATAAATACATTATTCAAACTAAAATCTCCAATACATAACAATATCATCAATCATCGTAGCGGAAGAGATGAAAATATCCATACCCAAGGTCAGTGATATCACGTTCGCGTCACAATTATACAAACCCAATAATATCTCCTCGGTCCAACACTAATCCTGTGGGAAAGAAAGCGAGGGGTGAGTATCTATGGGAGGATACTCAGTAAGTGAGGGGATTGACATCATACTATCAATATCGAGGGTGAACTTGGAGTGTCAAAGCATGAAACACAATATCAAGTATGGGAAAAATAACGTGTTGTTTCAACAAATCAGATATCATTAGGTACACATTTGAAAATAACATATGCATCCAATGTGGAAATCAATTCATAAAAAACCGGCCAATCAAAGAACCACGGCAATGGTCTACCTTGACCAAGAACGGCGCATTAGGAGTTTTTCCAAATGCAAGTATTAAATAATAGCTTTCTGGCCCAATATTGGCCACAGGCTACTCTAACTAACCTATAAATAATAATAATGTACATATAACTAGTCGGCCTATATGGTGCCCCCGCCTGGTGCTAGACGGAGTTGCACTCAACGTCCTCTCCAATGAGGGTCAACTTGGGACACCCATACACATGACGATCTGGCGGATACCTCCGGCTGAAGCGTATCCGGACACAATGGATACCTCTACCAGATGTCCTTCGTAGCTACAGATGCTATAGGAAGCATATCTCAATATCATATCGGCCGGGCACGTAGGCCCATGCATCCCATCACCATGTCGGCCGGGCATATAGCTCCATGCATCATATCATAACGTCGGCCGGGCATACAACCCAAATATGTAAGTAAATCCATTTAAAACCATGATGCAGTGGAAGCATTAAAGCATATCAATATGTCAAAAATGTGGCACAATATTCAATTATCAAAACTCATGGAATCATATCGATAAAGTCAAAAATTAAGACACTACAAAGGTCACAAAACATTTTATAAAATATTCGAAAATTCTAACAATAATACATTTTGTAGAAACATATCATTTAAAAAGTATTTTAGAAACATGATTTTCAATCAATAGCGAATGTCAAAGTCCCACTCACAGTTCTAGGGAGGGTGGTCACTCCCTATTTTCAAAACAAATCCAATCTGTTTTTTCAAGTCTCTAAAAAGATCAACCTAATCAAATCATCAAAATTGCATATCAATTTCTCAAGCATCTTTAGGGTTTATCCGAAAGATATGAAATGTACAATATCCTCCACTTTACGGCTCATTTTATTCCAACCCTCAGATACTTTCATGCATATTTCAAAGTTTAACTCTAAGGGAAACTATTCGAATTCACTCGACATGATTTTGTGATTCTATAACATGCTTCTTTCGTATTAGACTATCCAGTTTCTGTAACATTCTATACTTAACCTTCAAAGTCACATATAATCATTTTAGAATTTGTATTCTATTCGCATTCTATTTACACTCTAAACATATACAGAACCTTTCATCTTAGATTCAATCCTAGATTTATTCAATTTATCAATTAGAGCCGAAATCTCCTCACCAAGGGTTTTCTCGAAGCGTAGAGTTTCGTCCGAAAGTCTCTTTGGTCACTCCAAAGTCTGTAGTGTTTTCTATCAAAACAAAATTTATTTGTTAGATTTAAACACTTAGATCAGAAGCAAAACCCTAAGTCATTTACCTACGTGGAGGTTCGTGGGCTGTCACGGGCTCACGGGCCGTCACGGGCCATCGTGAGCTCGTGGGCTACAACGGGCTCGTGGGTTCGCAGGTCAGCGGGCTAGTGGACTTCGGCTAGCGGGCTCGCTGGTCTGTGGGCCAGTGGGCTAGGGGCTAGCGGGCCTGCGGGCTGGCGGGCCTACGGGTGATGGGTCTGCGGCTGATGGACCTGCGGGCTAGTGCTCGCCCGTGTCGCGCTTGCACGCTCGCTCGCACGCTGCCTGGCTCGCGCTCGCGGCCTAGGTACTGCTCGCTCGTGGACTGAGGTGCGCTATGACTCGATTGCGTGCAAGGGTGCTGGGTTGCGCTCGCGGAGGCTTGCGGGAGGAAGGAGCAGCGACAATTGCGAGCGGTGGCATGCTTTGGTGGCGGAAGGGAGAGGGACTGCAACGGAGTGGCGAGCCCAAGGGAGAGAGCGACAGCGAGAGGGAGAGAAGAAGAAGAAGAAGAAGAAGAAGAAGAAGAAGAAGAAGGAGAAGAAGGGGAAGAAGAAGATGGCGATGGCGGCGGAATACGCGGCGAAGGAGGAGCGGCACCGCGGTGGGAGAAAAAATGAAGGGTCGGGAGAGGGAAAGAGAGAGAGAGAGAGAGAAAGAGAGAAGAGGAGAGGGATTAGGGTTTCCAACCCTAATCGCCAAATTTGGGGACGCAGCGTTTTGCCCCAAAACGCTGCATCTCCATATTTCCTTTTTTTTTTTTTGGTGTTACATTTTCTAACCCCCTAAAAATAAGTTTCATCCTCGAAATTAAAAGAAAGCAATACATTGAACAAGTGGGGGTACTGTCTCTTAATAGTCTCTTCGGGTTCTCAGGTCTCTTCCTCGACCTGGTCACTCGTCCACAAAACTCTAATCAATGAAACTTCTTTGCCCCGTAGCTTTCTGACCTATCAATCTAGAATAGCTACGTGCTGAGCTGGAAAACTAAGGTCTTCTCTAACTGGCCGACTGTTGCCAGTCATTGTTTGAGCCCCTGAAAGCTCATCTTGCAACGATCGTCCCAAAATAACTTGACGTCCTTCCACGTCAGTCTAGTAAGTCGAGCAGTGATCCGGGAGAATCCTTCTACGAATCGCTGATAACACCCCGCAAGACCAAGGAAACTTCGCACCTTGGTCACTGTCTGTGGCTGTTGGTGTGTTGGTCAGCCCAAACGGCATGACCACGAACTCATAATGTCCATATTGAGTGCGGAATGCGGTATTGGGCACTTCCTCAGCCCTGATCCGCAACTAATGATATCCAAATCAAAAATTGATTTTTGAGAAAAACACGCGCACCCTGGAACTGATCAAATAAATCATCAATACGCGACAGAGGGTACCAATTATTGATGGAAACCTTGTTTAGCTGCCTATAGTTCACACACAATCGTAGAGTCCCGTCCTTTTTTTTCACGAATAATACCGAAGCACCCTAAGGCGAGTGCTCGGACGGATTAAAACCCTTATCTAGTAACTCCCGCAAGTGGAACTTGAGCTCTCTAAGCTCAGTTGACACCATTCTGTATGGCGAAATAGATATGGGAATGATCCCTGGAGCTAAGTCAATCTCGAAATTAAATTCCCGAACTGGTGGTAGTCCAGGTAACTCCTCAAGAAATACATATGGAAACTCCTGCACCACTGAGACCTCATCAAGCCTTGGCCCCTCCACAGTAGTGTCAATAACATGAGCCAGATATGCCGTGCACTCTCGCCGTATCAATCTCTTGGCTTTCATCACCGAAATAATACAGTGAGGTAACACTCGCCCCTCACCTAGGAACCTCAACAATAGCTCCTCGGGTCTCTGAAACTCCACTTCTTTTGTGAAGCAATCTACTGAGCCTCTATGCATACTTAGTCAATCCATCCCTAGGATGGCATCAAAATTCGTTATTTCAATTGGAATCAATTCTGCCTCAAGTATCGCATCTCTGACCATGACCTTACTCCCTCTATAGACAGAATCTCTAAGTATCTGCTCACCAAGAAGAGTGATGACCAATATCTCCTCATCAAGTGACGACAAAAGCTTACGCAGCCTTTGGGCAAAAGACACTCGCACATATGAATGGTTCAACCCGATGTCAAATAGGACACGAGTGTCGACTCCCCATATTTTCATAACTCCTTATGTGAGAAAATAAAAAGATCAGTTGATAAATATGGAGGAAAATATATGCTCACATAGATATATATATATATATATATCAAAATGTATATACAAACCAACATAGTTAAGCGTCTATGGCTTTAACTAGTAATGGTTCTCAAAAGAAAGTACATGGACATCTCTAAACATGGGGATCAGTGGGAGGAACACCAAAAATCTCGTCAGGACTCGCCTCAGCGTCTTCCTGCGTCATCGCATATACACGGGCCTGTGTCCTCTGCTACTGTCATGATGGTCCTGGCACCATATTGCTCCCGGCTACCATTCGTGGAGCGGTGTGACTCGAGTGCGCAGGCACTCCCTGTTGTCCTCCCCGGGGAACACTCGAGTGTCCAGTAGCTACGTGACCTCCCAACTCAGGATAGGCGCTCTTGATGTGCCCTTGCTTCCCATACCAGAAGCATGTAATAGGCACCGTACACTCTCCAAAAGGGTGGTGTCCACCACATCGGCAGCAAAAAGGATACCGTTGATTTGAAGTCTAAGTAGTAGCGCTAGAGGCCGGTGTTCTAAATCCCTGAGATCGTGATCCCTGTCCAGGGTATGCTTGTCTCGGCTGAGAAGAGCCTTCTTGATATCCTGAACTCCTGCCCTTCTTCGAGCCCTGGCTCGAAGAAGCCCCTGATCTCTTCTTTTGCTCCCTATTCTCCCGCTGTCTACCTCAACACGAATGATCTCCTCCGCCTTAAGTGCTGAGTCCACAATCTCCGCAAAGGAGAAACTAGGGATCACTATCATGTACCTCCTGATATTCAAGTTGAGGCCATCCTCAAACTTGAACCGTAACTGTTTCAGTGTAGCCAAGTCTGGAATGAAAGCAGCTAGTCACCTCAACTCAGTCTCAAACTCTATCACTGTCTTGACTCCCTACCGCAAGTGCAGAAACTCTGCCCTCTTGCGATCCTACTGGAACTCAGAGAAGTACCTGCGATTGAACTCCCGTAGGAAGTCTTCCCATCGCAGCGACTCGGTAGCATTGTTACAAATCGCCTCCCACCAAATGAGGGCGTCACCATCTAAAAGTCTCTCTGCTATCCGAATCCTGTAGTCCTCGCTCAACCCCAGATCAGTCAAAATTCTGCGGGTACGGTTGATCCAGTGCTTCGCTGCTGTGGAATCACCCGTCCCTGCGAACTCTGTGCAGCCTAACTGCTTCACCTCCTTCACCAGCTAGGTGAGCTCGTGAATACGCCTCAAGGTGAAGGAGGTAGTGTCGCTAGGTCCCGACACAATAGAAGGACCAGCAACAGGTGGCTGATCTGGTACAACAGAAGGTGGTACGGCCGTAGGAGTCGGCGCGTCCGTCGATGGTGGTGGTGGGGGTGGCATCTGAACCTCGTGGGAGGTGTACCACTCGTATACCTGCCTAAACGGGTCAAGGGACGGTGGTAGAACCTCGACTGGAGCAGCCGGCCGAGTAGGCGCTGCAAGGGGGGCCCGTGTAGAGAAAGCAATCTCAGGAACTCCAAGGGTCTCAGGCTCCCTCGGAGGGTCAGGCACGTGAGGGGTCACGGGTAGCACGGGTCTTGCTCCGCGTCCTGCTTGTCTATCGCGTCTAGGCGACATAACTCTGTAAAGGGAAATTATCATTAGATATAATGTTATAACTTGCTGAGATTTAAGAATCAGGGTTAGTTACATAGCAACTAACCTCCTAAAATGAATGAAGTCTTGGGTTTAAGAATTTAATAAAAATGACATACTAGATTAGATACGAATCGTAACTAACCCCTTAAATGAATAACTCATATGCCGAAGACCATGTATGGGACTTTAAATGACTGTGTGAAACTCTTAAATGCATTGAGAACTTTTAAAACCAAGTTACTTGGGAATGTTTTTCTTACTACCCTTTGCCCAACCTAAGGCTCTGATACCAATCGAACTGTCACGCCCCGAACTGGGATCATGAACAGCCGCCCGTTGTCCCTGGATGCCGGCTGTATTTTTACAGAAAATCGGATAGAACCTCCCCATAAATCGGAGGTTTCCCATCTACAATTTCACATGTATATCACATTCATCTTGTAAAATAAACAAATGGCCATTCCGGCCTCTCCAAACTTAACAAATACCACAGCCAACATCCAGAACAACGCAAGACTATAAAGTTTCTATTAGTTCTAGTAACAGACCTCTACTGTCATGCCCAACTAGAGCATGAGTAGCCATCACACCGAACAGATCTAAATTCTACGCATATATAAAATGAATTCCCAAGTTATTTTTAAATATTCACAAATGCCTCAATGCAATGAAATAAATCAATACGAGGGTTTCACGAATAAATGTTCATAATTTATACAGTCATCCCAAAAAAATTTATATAAATACATTGATCAAACTAATCCTGTGGGAAAGAGAGCGAGAGGTGAGTATCTATGGGAAGATACTCAGTAAGTGAGGGGATTGACATCATACTATCAATATCGAGGGTGAACTTGGAGTGTCAAAGCATGAAACACAATATCAAGTGTGGGAAAAATAACTTACTGTTTTAACAAATCAGATATCATGCACACATTTAAAAATAATATATGCATCCAATGTGAAAATCAATGATAAAGAGCCGGCCAATCAAACAACCCCGGCAATGGTCTACCTTGACCAAGGACGGCGCATTGGGGGTTTTTCCAAATGCAAGTATTAAATAATGGCTCTCTGCCCCAATGTTGGCCACAGGTTACTCCAACTAGCCTGTAAATAATAATAATGTACATATAACTAGTCAGCCGTGTATGGTGCCCCCGCCTGGTGCTAGATGGAGCCGTACTCAACGTTCTCTCCAATGAGGGTCAACCTGGGACACTCATTCACATGACGATCTGGCGGATACCTTTGACTGAAGCGTATCTGGACACAAGGGGTGCCTATAGGAAGCATATCTCAATATCATATCGGAAAGTCACGTAGGTCCATGCATCCCATCACTATGTCGGCCGGACATATAGCCCCATGCATCATATCATAACGTCGGCCGGGCATACAGCCCAAATATATAAGTAAATCCATTTAAAACTATGTGCTAATGCAGTGGAAGTATTAAAGCATATCAATATTTCGAAAATATGGCACAATATTCAATTATCAAAACTCATGGATGCATATCGATAAAGTCAGAAATTAAGACACTCCAAAGGTCACAAAACATTTCATAAAATATTCGAAAATTCTAACAATCATACATTTTACAGAAACATGTCATTTAAAAAGTATTTTTGAAACATGATTTTCAATCAATAGCGAATGTCAAAATCCCACTCACAATTTTAGGGAGGGTGGTCACTCCCTATTTTCAAAACAAATCCAATCTGATTTCTCAAGTCTCCAAAAAGATCAACCTAATCAGATCATTAAAATTGCATATCAATTTCTCAAGTATCTTTAGGGTTTATCCAAAAGATATGAAATGTACAATATCCTCTACTTTACGGCTCATTTCATTCCAAACCTACAACCCAGATACTTTCATGCATATTTCAAAGTTTAACTCTAAGGGAAATTATTCGAATTCACTCGATATGATTTTGTGATTCTATAATATGCTTCTTTCGTATCAGACCATCTAGTTTCTGTAACATTCTATACTTAACTTTCGAAGTCATATATAATCATTTCAGAATTTGTATTCTATTCGTATTCTACTTACACTCTAAACATATACAGAACCTTTCATCTTAGATTCAATCCTAGATTCATTTAATTTATCAATTAGAGCCGAAATTTCCTCACCTAGGGTTTTCTCGAAGCATAGAGTTTCATCCAAAGGTCTCTTCGGTCACTCCAAAGTCTGTAGTGTTTTCTATCAAAACAAGATTTATTTGTTAGATCTAAACTCTTAGATCAGAAGCAAAACCCTAAGTTATTTACCTGCGTGGAGGTTTGTGGGTTGTCACTGGCTCACGGGCCGTCATGGGCCGTCGCGAGCTCGTGGGGTACAACGAGCTCGTGGGTTCGCGGGTCAGCGTGTTAGTGGGCTTCGGCTAGCGGGCTCACTGGTATGCGGGCCAGTGGGCTAGCGGGCCTACGGGCTGGCGGGCCTGCGGCTGATGGGCCTGCAGGCTGGTGCTCGCCCGTGCGCTAGTGCGCGACCGTGCGCTGCGCTGGTGCACGCTCATGCGCTGCTGCGCACCTGTGTGCGCTGCTGCGCACCTCTGTGCCCTCGTACGCCGACTTGTACGCGCTCTTGCATTGGCTCACGCACTGCCTGGCTCGCGCTCGCGGCCCGGCTAGGCTCGCGGCCCGGCTCGCCCTCGCGGCCCGCTTGCGTTCGCGAACTGAGGTGCGCTGTGGCTCGATTATGTGCAAGGGCGCTGGGTTGCGCTCGCGGAGGCTCGTAGGAGGAAAGAGCAACGACAATCGCGAGCAGTGGCGTGCGGTGGTGGCGGAAGGGAGAGGGACTGCGTCAGAGTGGCGGAGCCGAAGGGAGAGAGCGACAGCTAGAGGGAGAGAAGAAGAAGAAGTAGAAGAAGAAGAAGGAGGAGGAGAAGAAGGGGAAGAAGAAGATGGCGATGGCGGCGATGGCGGCGGAACACATGGCGAAGGAGGAGCGGCGCCGCGGTGGGAGAAAAAATGAGGGTCGGGGGAGGGAGAGAGAGAGAGAGAGAAAGAGAGAGAGGGGGAGTGGGATTAGGGTTTCCAACCCTAATCCCCAAATTTGGGAATACAGCGTTTTTCCCCAAAACGCTGCGTCTCCATATTTCCTTTTTTTTTTTGGTGTTACATTTTCGACCATTCAAATCAAAATGCATGCACAAAGTCAGCCCGGCCATTCCAACCAACTCCATAGAATATAAAATAAATTCTTATTCAAGGGATCCATGTCAAATGCTAACAAAAATAATTCCCAAATAAACTTCAAAAAAGAAAAGTAGAGATTTTCAAGATAACTTGTGCAATTCCAATTGAAAAATATAAATTAAAAAAATATATGAAAGTTAAATAAGTTTACAAAGGAGTTTATACAAAAATGGCTCAAAGGGGTCCATCTAAAATCCTCTAAAAAAGAAATCGGGATAACTATTACCCGCAATGAGTCCTTCGAAATGATCTTGCCCCGTAGTACTAATATCGTCAATACCTTGGTCTAAACTTCCTCTATGGAAAATTAAAATAAAGAGATTATTATACAACAATACTCAGTGAATAAATAACATGTTATGAAAGTAAATGAAAAATGATCGTACATATGTCAAACAATTATCTCAAAATTATATTACCATATCTATAAAAATTCAAAATTTATCATCAACTATAAAATTTTTAAAATAAAGTTCAATATTCATAATGAACAAATCATATGCATCCAATCATATTCATAGTTTTTCTAAAATTGTGGGTTGTCAAAATCATAGCTCCCGACAATGGTCTACCGCAACCAAGGGCGAAACCGCAAAGCGTTTTCATACTTTTCTAACTAACAAATTCCCCGAACTTGGTGTTGGCTCGGGCTTCTCTTGGGATGCTATCAAGATAGTTCAAAAAATAATAATAACGGTCATTGAGATACCTCTCGAGCGCAAAGGCAAATGTCCCTAACTACGTTGCCCTGTCGGGTCTCACCATGAGAGGAATGACTATAGCTATTAAATCATGTATTCAAACACCATTTCACAAATCTTATAACATATATCAAATTGTGTCATAATAGTTCAAACGTTTCTCAAATCGTGAGTTCAATACCAACATATTTAATATGAGTTAATAAATATGATATATTATTTCAATAAAATATTTGGATGCATATTTTGTTCCAAACTCCCTTTTTGAACACTCCACAATCACAAATTAATTCATAAACCAATTTAAAAAAAAAATATTTGTAAAATCAAGTAAAATATTTTCTCATTCAAAATCATAATCATACATCCACTCAAGTTTTGAGACGGTAATCACTCCCAATTCAAGTCTAAATCAATGATTTTCTCCTCCTTAAATTCCAATTGTCTTAAACCTAAAACAATATATACACGTTTATCATTTAGTCAAAAATTAATATTAGGGAAAATTAATATTCTTCTCATAACCCAAACTCCAATTTTCCCAAATTTACCAATTCATTATCTAATTTCATCAAACCGTATCACCAAACTAAGAAAATAATTTCATTTTCAAGATTTTTCTAAATTTTAACATTATATATACTATAAATCTAAACCCCTAAATTTTGTGTTTTCTCATCTCAACATAAAGTTTATATATTAATAAAATGCACTCAAATTTAAGATGAAAGAAGGAAAATTATCTCACTTGAACCACCAATTTTGTCTCTTGATTACATCGCCTTCAAGTTCTAGATTTTTCTCTCTTTACAAAATAAAAAATTTCAACATAAATTCAAAATTTATGTAAAAATAATTAAAATCCAAGTTTAGAAAAGAGTATTACCTCTATTGGAATTATCAATTTTCATCCATTGTTGAGTCATTCCAAACTCTAGATTTTTCTCTTTACAAACTTGAATCTTCCCCCTAGATTCAACCGTCTAAGGGTTTGTGAAAGGGTTTGGAGTTTAAATTTATTGGTATTTTAGGATATTTGATTAAATTGCAGAGAGAGAATAGAAGGGGAGAGAGAGAGCCGAGAGGGGGTGTGAGAATGAGAGAGCTTTGGGGTAAGGGGTAGGTCTCGGGTGAGAGGAAAGGCGAGGGAGAAGAGAGAGAGTAAGGAAAAAAAATAAAATCGGGGTAGGGGATTATGGCTTTTTAACTTTTCTTCACTTTCCCTTTTTTTATTTCCTTTTTTAGTTTCCTTTTGTCTATTTTCGTTGTTACATTATTTAATTTATATTATACCAAAAAGTAATACATATGCTTATCTAATAAAAAAATTTTCCTCTGTTATTGCAAACCATAATTTTATAATTTTTAAATTATTTTATTTTTCAATTTATCTCTGACTAAATAAATTAATGCAAGTGCACTTTGATAGTTTCTATCAAAATGTTAATTGAGATGTTTAATAAATATAACAAATATTTCAAAATACCATTAAGCAAAGTGTCAATGACATCACATTACAAATCAAACCTTTATAATTATTTATTACAAGTAATTGTAATTTTTTAATAAATTTAAATTTCATAAATTCAAAATTAAGTTAACATTTTAATAATTTTTTAAGAAACATGTACATCACCCAATATTTCAATTTAAACACATGACAATATAACTCAAACCATAATTTTTTTTATAAGATTTCAATGTTTCATTTCCTTCTGATTTTTCAATTTCATAAATTCAAAATTCAACTACTCGTTCAATGATATATATATTTTTTTACAATCAAACACATCACATAATATTTCATAACAAATTCGAACTCCACCCCACGCAAGTGCGCGGTGTACTCCTCCTAGTATGTACATCATCGTGATCAAGTTCATCATGTAGATCAACACTACTAGAAAACAAAATATCAACGATGGAAATATCCGCCGCTAATAATAAAAATTCCCTCGCAAAGCAGTATTAGTGATGGAAATTTTTTGTCACTAATTTCGTCACTGAAAGTCTCCTCGCTAAATATTAGCGACGGAAAACTATCAATCGCTAAATTTTATGACTGATTAGTGATGGAATATTTTTGTTGCTAAAACCTTTCGTCATTGATTTCAAACAATATGTAAAACTATCAGTGATGAAATATTTCCTTTGTTAAAAATTTTATCGTTGATAGCTTTACGTAATCTATCATACTATTTGTTAAAAATTTTATCACTGATAGCTTTACATAATCTGTCCACACCCGCCAACACCCTACGCCGTACATCACCCAATATTTCAATTTAAACATATGACAATATAACTCAAACCATAATTTTTTTATAAGATTTCAATGTTTCATTTCCTTCTGATTTTTCAATTTCATAAATTCAAAATTCAACTACTCGTTCAATAATATATATATTTTTTTACAATCAAACACATCACATAATATTTCATAACAAATTCGAACTCCACCCCACGCAAGTGCGCGGTGTACTCCTCCTAGTATGTACATCATTGTGATCAAGATCATCATGTAGATCAATACTACTAGAAAACAAAATATCAACGATGGAAATATCCGTCGCTAATAGTAAAAATTCCCTCGCAAAGCAGTATTAGTGATGGAAATTTTTCGTCACTAATTTCATCACTGAAAGTCTCCTCGCTAAATATTAGCGACGGAAAACTATCAATCGCTAAATTTTATGACTGATTAGTGACGGAATATTTCTGTTGCTAAAGAATTTGAGTTGTAACAACCACTATGCCACAACATCATATTTGATCATCTTTTTTCTCTTTTATTTGCTATCTTAATCTCACATTTTTTTAAATAATAAAATAATATAAAATATTAATTTGTTATAAAATAATTAAATAATAAAATACTAACTTAAAATAAAATAATAAAAGATTTAAAAAATAAAATAATATTATTCTTTTAAAAAATTAAAATATAAAAAATACTAAATTAAAATATTATAAAATAATAAATATGATTTGTTAATATAAAAAAATAAAAAAATATAAAATCCTAATTTAAAAAATTAATTTTAGTGATGGATTAGCGATAAAAATTTTTCATCTCTCATAGTTTTACACAGTTTTTGAAATTAACAATGGATTAGTAATAAAAAATTTTTATCGTTAATAGTTTTACATAATTTATTTTTTATTTTTTCTTTTTACCCTAAACCAATATACTAATGGATTAGCGATAGAAAAAATTCATCACTAATCCCTCGTTAAGTAACACTTTTTATTCCAGTTGCGATCAATTAACGACAGAAATATTTCCGTCGTTTATGTCTCAATAATTTTGATCTTTTTTATTTTATAATATTTGACGTTAATCCGTCATAATTTTAACGTTATTTATGATAGAATTTTTTCGATCATTAATATCTTGTTTTCTTACGGTGCAAGGTGCACGAACCATCACGTTATGTGTTTCCAGGGTTTTTGCTCCAACTTTGTGAATTGACACGGCTTCGTGCACAAGGGATTATTTGCTATGTGCTGTATGATTTATTTTCAAGTTTTGCAAATTATTAATAATAATTTAGTGAGGTATCCGTTTAAATCACTCAAACATCTCATCCAAAAAAAGGAAAAAAGTTTAAAAGAAAAAATTGGCAATCTTTTCCGTACCCTCCAGCATTGAATGTTTTCTCTCCCTTAGCTGTCCCAGCACGCCTTGCCTGGGTTTTTTTTTTTTTTTTCTAACTTAACGCTGATATTTAAAAATTAATTAATCTAATTCAAATAATATTTAAATAATCATGAATTTTAATTTAGAAGAAATATTCTTCTATCACATATTTTGCCATTTTGAAAATTTGAATTCGAGATTTTTTACATGGGTTTTACTCTCTTCCAAGCAGGATAAGTGAGTTTTCTCGATCCTTTGCATTTTTACTGTCTATAGGTTTCAATTTTTCATTTTTTTTTTGTTTCTAATGTAATTTATGAAATTGAAAATGGATTACCATTGCTTGATTTTTTTTTTCTTTTAAATGATAGAATTTATGGGATATCTTAATTGTGGAGTTTGAGTGATAGAATTTTATGCTATATTTTGATTTTTAAATTCTAGGGTTGTATATACCATTACATACAACTTGTTTCATAATGAAAAATTTATTAGTTTCATCCAAATTCTACATCACTCGACATATCGATCGATTGAGAGGGGAAATATTACCCCTTCCCCATCTCTAGGTACTATAATGTTAAACCCCTTTGTGTGATGTGAGACTTAAGATTTTACCGTAGAAATAGAATGAGTTTTGAATTTTTTCTTTTATTTAAAATTATATTCTGATTAATTTAATTTAAGTGTCTGTAGGGATTATATTTAAAAAATAACTTTCCGAATATAATTTTTTTTATTCTCAAATTTTGAATTCAAAAATTAATTAAAAAATTTAATATTCTATTCTATTAACCTTAACTTTTATTTCCCAATTGATAGAAATTATTTATAAGAAAAATCTCATGGTTCTTAATCCTCCAAAACTTAGAATTATTTTGAAATAAAAATCATAATATTTGGGTTTATATTATATATATTATATTCTCAGGTAAATAAAAATATTTCAATTTCTCATTTTCAAATTGTTGTTTTCTTGTTGCAATAAATTGTTATTTTAAATACGAATTTTAAAAATTATTCAAAAATTTTTGGATACTGATCTAAGCATTAATTACTTAAAAACAGGTTTCACTACCTCAATTTCTAAAAGTTGTTTTAAAAAATTAGTTTTTTAATGAAGAAAACAGTGAGAAAGGAAAAAACAATGTTTTTCTTTTTTTTTTTTAATAAAAATATTTGGGTTGATGAAATTTATTCCTAATTATGTCAATTATTATAATTTTGTCGTATAAATTGTTAATTTATTTTTTATTTTTTATGAATTAAATATAAAATCGTTTAGATAGAAAAATATAAATTATAAATTTTTTAGAGAGAAAAAACTAATGTATTTAATTTTATAGAAAGAAATTAAATTTATTTTTTTAGAAAAAGAAAATTAAAAAACCAATACTTTTAAAAAGATAATATTTAAAGTGATTAATTTTTTAGAATGAGGAAAATAATGCCCTTCCAAAAAAAAACATTAAATTTGAATTTATTTACAGAGAAATATTCAAATCAATATTTTTAGAGAGAGAAAATATGAATTGATATTTTGGAGAGAGAAAAATAATGTATTTAGTTTTATAAAGAGAGAAATTGAGTTTAGTTTTTTACATTAGAGAAAAAAATTAAAACAAATATGCTTAGAGAGAAAATTAAAATAATTTAACTTTGAGAAAACTTTAATATATTTAGTTTTTGAGATAGATAAATCAAGAGTTTTTTAATAGAGAGAAAATTTGCATTGGCTTTTTCTATAAAGAAAAAATTTAAAATCAATTTACTAGAATAGATAAAATTAAAATAATTTTAATTTTTTAGAGAGAAAATTAATATACTTAATTTTAGATAAAAAAAATAAATTTAATTTTTTAATAAGTGAAAATATAAACTAAATTAAATTTTTAGAGAGAGAACAATATATTTTGAGAGATGAACTGTGAGGTTAATTGATTTTTTCTTAAAAAAGAAAAAATTAATATATTTAGTTTTAGGGAGAGATAATTTTTATAAATTTCATTTTGAGAGAGAGAGAGAAACAAAAATTAAATTATAGAGGGGTAAAGGTTATATTAGTGTTAACTTCCATTTGCATAACAAACAAGGAGAAGAAAAGCCATTACCCGTTCCCATTTAACCTTTTTCTTCTCTAATTTGTTACTCCATACCAGATGCTATATATATACACGGCAATTCGAATGAAAAAGACACAAAAAGGTTCGGTGCCCAGAGGTCGAAAAGGATCAAAAGCCAAGTTCAAACCTTTATTTTTTTATATTAGATTATCGTTATTCAAAATCATAATTTGATTTATCTGATTTGAGTATCCGTAAAACCTCTATCTAGGGACTACTATTTCAATATAATCTTTTTTATTTTTAAATTTTAAATCTAAAATTTAATTAATAGATTTATCATTTCATTTTACAAAATTAATTATCCGTTGGTCAAGTTCAAACCTCTGATGAACAAAAAGGCACAATCCCGGGAAAGAATAAAAAAATGAGACCCATTATGAGACATACAATACATTACATACGTATGATCATTACGAGTTATTCTATTCCACCTCTTAGAAAGAAAAAAAAAATTAAATTAAAATATTTAATAGTACGATGATACATTTATACAGAACTTCTACCCTAAGCACACACAACGGAGTCGAAGACAATCAAAGTCAAGTGAAGTATAATTCACGACATAATTTGATCTATGAATAGTATCGTTGTGGTAAAAGTCGTAATGTCAGAGTAATCATTACCGCAGGACATAGAGAGGAGATCATAATCATCTATACCGTAAAATTGATTTTTGACAGAATGAAAAAGACATATATAGTAGAATCGTAATTATTAAATTTGACCCTAATCGAAATACATATATTTATCTCATATAATATGGGAATGGTGAGAAGATATATATTTTACATCCCAGAGGAATTAGAATCGGAGATGCTATTATTTCTAGTACAGAAATTTCTATAAAAATGGAAAACATCGGTGAAGGACACAATCTGGTTGTCCTGGCAAAGAAACCAACCAGAGGTTAACGAGAGTACACTAGCAAACCATCACCGACGACGCTCAGGCAAGAGACAACAGATGAGAATTTATTTTCTTTGGGCCATGTAGCAGGCTTGCGGTTCAGGCAAAATCCTTGAGAATTTATTTTCAATCGGTATCTCTTGCCCCCCCTCCCACCCCCCCCCCCCCCCAAAAAAAAAAAAACTTAATGAAAATCCTTTTCTTACGCTATTTATTTTAGGATGTTTCATTTAAACCCTTTTACCGTTGGCTCTTGAATCGCCCTCGGTCTCGCTCGTAAGTGGATGTTCTTTTACTCTGTTGCATTAATCACGTTCCCTACAGAAGAAACATGAGTTTGTTTGTAAATATACGTTGAGTCGACAATTATCTGAAAATTATGAATTATGGATTCTGAATGTAGTTTAAATTTTTTCTCTTGAATTTTTCTGTGATTCTTTAAAAATAATATTTGTCAATTGAGGAGTGAATTGGTATAGTTTTAAGAGTCCTATACAAATGAAATATTTAGAATATAATGTATTAAAATTAAATTAAATATTAATTTATTTTAATATATAATATTTTTTAATAATTAATTAAATAATTATTAAAAATATCATATATTAAAATCAAATTAATTAATTTGATTTTAATATATGATATTTTTTAATAAATCATTTTGACATACGTTCAAAATGTATGAGCCATGTGGTTCCTTCCCGCACAATAATATCCGACAAGTTGGTGCCATTAGATCATAATTTTCTTTTTGCCTGTTTCACCCCTTTTTAATTATTTTCTATATAATATATTTTTTTAAATATCATTGAAATAAAAAAAAATACTAAATTTTTTCAAACAAACTAATGAAATTCAATTATAGCATATAATATTTTCACGGGCGAAAAAAAAAAAAAAAATATATATATATATATATATATCAAGTAAATTAGAAAGTTAAATATTTCATAATAAATGAAAATTTATATCAGGTGATTCTCCTTTGAAATTAAGCTGCCAAATGCCCATTTTTACCCTTTAATCCACAAAAAAGATATAATAAATTAAAAGAGAGGCAGGCGAGCTTCCGGTTTCGGGGCTTTATTTTTGACATTTTGTGGGTTATTGCCCTTTATCTTGCGTCGAGTGGTAGAAAATTGAAGCATGTTTAAGTCAATGACTACTAATTATCAGTATCTTATACTTTAATTTCCGAAGAGGTATGCATAATTGTTTAACATTATTAACAGAAAATTTCAATCCTACTTTTAAGTTAGCCGAGAAGAGAGAAAAATTTATTGATGACGTAGTTGGTTTAATAGTTGGATATCAATATATTTTAAATAAAATTTTAAATTCGAGTATTATGTATGACGAAAATAAGTGTTGGAGGAGTTTTCTCCCTTAAGGGTATAAATTAACTCGAATTGAATCTAAACGGATACAAAATAATTAATAGATATCGATAATTTAAAAAAAAAATAGAAAATTTATATTTGCTTTGACGTAACCAATTTGGATTTTAAAATTACTAAATCCTTGAAAACATTTGATGTTGGGATGTTCAATGGATTTGATTTATAAAAAGCCTTTTGGGCTATTATTTAAAGAGACTTTATTTGCATGACATAATGTGGATTTTACATGTATATTGAGTCAATTTAGCATGATTTTTGATAATCAAAAGTTTACGATAAAATTCAAAGAATTTTATTATAGAAAATCAGCCATTTAACTAATGGTTGTTGTTAAAAAGAAAAAGAAAACAATGTCATAGTTCTCAAAATGCAAAAGGGAAAGAAAATCATAATTCAAAGAATAACACAATTAATTCCTCCACCATTAGATACTATTTTAGAGGATTAAAAATATGAAGTCATATGTGAAGAAAATCCCATTAAATAGATCTGATTCAAGATATGACTTAATGGTATATAGTCTAACGACCCATTATTATAAAATTGGAACTACTCGAATCCATTAATCTATACTACCCACAAGCACAACATACGGGGTGTCTTTCAGTCGAGCGCTCTAACCATGCCTCTCGGCTTTCTCGGTCTTACTCTCTCGAGAAACTAACTACTTCCTGGCCTCTCAGTAATCCAGGTTCTTTACCCCCGGATCTCCTAGTCATCTCACTCTTCAATGGACACTTCTATTGACACAAAAGTAATTTATTCTATTACACGATTAGCTTAATTTGAGATTACCCATTAAGAAAGTAAATCTCTAAAGAACTTAAAATATTCCTTAAGAAAGTAATTTATTCTCTCAAAAACCGCTCTTCCTAACTTGAGCTCGGAGTCTTTCCTACCGAAGTACCCTCTAGCAATATTTGTAGGTTTCCTCATTTACAAGGGCTCAGAAGACTCCTCAGCATCGGTTTCACACTCGGGTCAGCGGAACGGTTATGTGTGTAGCTAACCTATCTCTATCAGATTGGCGCCGTTTGTAGGAACAGACAGACTTTTCATGCCCTGTCTAACATCTATCCTTTACCAACCATGCTATTAAAGAGAAAGAGGCCTCCAATCGATTTCAACAACAAAGATCTAGTAGGAATCGACCCTAATCAACATGATCCATTAGTCATTACAGTCAGAATAGGCCAATATTTGGTGAAGAGTCTTTATCGATAAAGAAACAAATTGTGTCATCCTGTCCGGGGATGCTTTCCGATGAATGGGCCTCACGTCATCATATCTACAACCCAGTAATAGACACTTAAAAGGACTTTCTAACAAATGGTTGTTCCCTGAAGGTGTCGTTTCACTCCCTGTGATCTTGAGAACACTCCTTAATCATGCTACTACCACAGCCACTTTCAATGTGGTTAAACTTCCGTCTATCTGCAAGCCATACTAGACTATCCAATTTTGGATTGTCTTGGAGTTCTACCAAACACCAAGCATATGAAAATCAAGTTTAGAATTTCTCTCAGTATCGCAATTCTTAATTGCAATCCTAATCCTCCAACCACACCTGCTCCAGAGGGAGAAAATAATAATCTCTTGATAGACACCATGGAGTTTTTAGATAGTCCCCTGGAGACATGCCAAGAATTTACTGGTCGGGTTGTCGAAACCCTTTAATTAATACTGATTTCTCCAATGCAATAAACTGTAGCAATAGTAGTTACTAGGTCGAATTTCAAAGGAACTATATTAACTTAACTCCTTAGTAAATGCCAAAATAAAATGGGGGGTCTATAAAATAAATTGCTAAATCAAAAATTAAATAACTAAAATTAAAAAACAAATCAAATATGCAAAAATACTAAAAATTGGAGAAGAAATTCAATACGCTAAACGTCCGATCCAAGAGTTTACACATATAATTGTTTCACTGATCATTGGTTAAAAAAAATGTTATTTTTACGATTCAAGTATTTAATCTTAGATTTATTAGGATAATCGTAATAAATCTTGCGTTTTCCTAAAATAATTGATCAAACCTAGCATCCAATCAAAACTTATCATTAATCTACTGGACACGATAGCGCTCCATATCAAATAATGACAGTATTAAGTTCTGTAAAAACAGTTAAAGCAAAATACAAATAACCAGAATAGCCGTACAATTATTCGATTTTGTTTTATCGATTCTTTAGTTTAAAATGAATATTGACAAACGACCTATAAACATATATCACCTATTTGCTACTCGTACCATTCATTCATGACAATTATAGATCACTGAAATCCTGCATATAGTAGAAAAAATTGATATTGAATTAAATTGTCAAATTAACCAATACCGATCCTTCATAAAAATAAATCAAGAATCGACGAATACTTGAATTAAAAATGCAAGATATTAAATAAAATATATAACCTCACAATGAAGACAATCAATAAAATTCCCCTTGAATCAGAAGAAAAATTAGTCACTCATGGTGAAAGCAAACGAGAAAAGAAAATTGTTCTTAAATGAAAAGAAAAAAAAAACTAAAACCTAAAGGAATAAAATGTGCAGCCACCCTCTTCTCCTGTGAACAGTAATGTGAATAGTGCTGTGGACTCCCTTGAAATATATATAGGCCATGAGACTCTAAGGTAAATTAGAAGTCTTCTCTTGTGTGACCTAGATTTCAAAAAGATTCTTCTCTAAAAAATAGAAAACAATTAACTCTTTTAAACAATTTTACTTGAAGTAAAATTTCTATTACAAATAAATTTCTCATTTTAGATGCTTCTTCCTTCCTTTGTAATCCCAATTGATATCTTGAACCGATTAATTCTAAAATTGTCTCCTTAAACCCATTTTGATCCAATTTCCAATTTTGATCCCTTAAAAATAAAAAGTCATAAAAAAACATTCATTAGGGCAATAACCAATCCAAAATCATATTATAATAACAATAATAAAAATAACATTTTTTGCATTATCAAATTCCCCCACACCAAACCAATGCTTGTCTTCAAGCATACTCTAAATTTATGTCATACAACTATTCTTTTTTTCACTCCTTCCACTCCTTCAATTTATCTTCAAACAATCCAAATCAGCACACATTAAAAAATTCAAGCTGAAATAACAATCCGGAGAACAAGTGATCATAGTATTTTAAATTTAAAAGAAAATATAAATACCCCATCAAACTCAACAATCTCATCAAAATTCAATGTATCAAGATTCAATACCCTCACAAGAAATTCACTCTCACACTCAAAGTGTTTAAGGGAATTTATCAATAACTCTCAAAATCAAATCAAAGTATATTATTACCATAAACTTGCTTATTTATCAAATCTCCACCACCACTTATATGAATTCAAAACAAAAATCCAGGAGTTTTTGTAAGGGTTGTAACGTGGTTTGGGTGAAGGTAGGATAAAAAGGATAAATGAAATATGTAATGAATATATCAAAGAAGCATGATGAGAATCACAAGATCATATCTCATATCATAAAATACAATCTACCCAAAGAAAAATAATCTAATCAAAACTATCTCATTTCTCAATCAGATTTTTGAATTTCTTCAAATTCCAAATTCTGGGAATTTTTTTTCTTTCTCCTTCTTTCTTCTTTCATTTTCTACCCTTTTCGCTTCCCTTTTTTTTTAAGCACAATCGATTTGGGGATAAATGAAAATACGGAGCATATGCAACTCATCCCAATCGTATAATCGACTTCCCAAAAATAATTCCCATAATAGAATCACAATCGACTTGAGGATGAATAAAAATACGGAGCATATACAACCCATCCCAATCGTATAATCGACTTCCCAAAAATAATTCTCACAATAGAAGTACCCCATTCCCTTTAAAATAACCATTCAATTTATGTTCAAATGACATGCTTTTTTGATATAAGGACTAAAAAGAAGATTAATGGTAAAAGAAGGCTATATGTTAAATAATGAGGTTAAAGCAAAGAAAAGGAATATAAACTCAAATGGGTTTCACTAGGGGAAATATTATGTATGGGAAGGCATTTTTTCGAAAGCTAGAAAGGGTAGACCTAAGTGCCCCCATAATATTAATGCATGAATTCATTGATGTGGTCTCAAAAAGTATAGCAAAACAAGTTCTAGAATAAACATACTATGATTGATAAACACTCATAAAAAATTTAGAGCAAGATGATGAATACTGTTCAGGCTCAAAAGCTCACAAAAATGTTTTATTTGTATCGAATCTATCACATTTTCAAATGACTCAATTATCAAGATCAATGGGACATTTTAAAACAATTTTATCCAAAAATAAATAATCACACTTGTCTCTTTCATGTATTTCAAACTCAAATCAGCAATGTGTACTAATTTAAAATTATTATCCGACAAAATCTAGAGAGTACGAAATTCTAAAAAAAATAGAAGAAATGATATTGGCATAAAAATCCTCCCCCACACCTAGATACTACATTGTTCTCAATGTATGCAAAAGATGAAAATTTTAGACATAATGCTAAAGAAATTCACAGCTAACACAATTGAAAACTAATCTCAAAAATGAAAGATACTAGGCAATGAGAGAGGACAATGAAAAGAAAGATAAAGAACAACAGAACTCCCTTAAGGTGATGGCGAGCGCTGTGGAGAATGCGAGGTCTCCTCTATGAGTCCTTCGGTTTGGGTATTCGCAACCTGCTCATTTTTTTTTTAAGACCCAAAACCGCGTGATCATCTCTTAAGAATGAGAGTGCTTCTGCCCAAATTTGGATTGCACCTTCAGAATACCGTATGATCATCTCTTAAGAATGAGAGTGCTTCTACCCAAAAATTTTATTGACTTTTGAAACCGCGTGATCACGCCCTAATGCCAAGACTGCTTCTGCCTCCGAAAATTCTTTGTTGAACCATGACTTAGGTGATTGAATTGGACACCTGCAAAAATTAAAAGAAGAGATAAATAACACTTAAAATTGAATAAATAAAATTACTAAAAATTAAATCAAACTCTTAAAAAAAATTTTGGGTTGCCTCCCAACAAGCGTAATTTTTTAACGTCGTTATACTCGACGGTCTTCACTTGTTTCTCTTTGAGGAGGCTTCAACTTTACTTTGTGAGGCTCATATGACTTTCCTTCCATATCTAATTGTGCATTCAATTCAAATCAATATCACATTTTTCTTCACAAATTTCCTGCACAATTAAATAAAATATATCAGCAGAACAAAGTGATTGACACTCATTTGGGTACTTCATAGGATCAAAAATAATAAATTTCACAATCTCACCGTCAAACTCGACGGAGAGAGTACCCTCATCCATATTTATTTTGGTTTTTGTTGTTTTCATTAATGGTTGTCCTAATAGAAGTGGAGCTGAATTTGTGATAGTGTCTCCTTCCATTTTCAAGATGTAAAAATCAGTTGGAAAAATTAATTCGTTAACATGTACCAAAACATCTTCAACAATCCCCTCTAGATAAGTATAAAAGTGGTCAGCTAACTGAATAATAACCCCAATTCCTTTTAAGGGATCCAATTTCAAAGTACTATAAATTAAATAAGCATGATATTAATAGGTACTCCTAAATCTAGCATGGCATGCTCTATTTTTTTCTTACCAATAGCACAAGGTACAGTGAATATACCTGGATTTGCACATTTTTCGGGTAGAGTTCTTTTGATGATATCGCATGCATTCTCACCCATCTCATAACCCCTTATAGTCACTATTTCTTTCTCGTATTCATCCTTCTTGGATTCCTCAAACTTGTGTTCATCTTCATTGGCCATATCCTTTCCTTCATTCGCCTTCTTAGATGGAGTGAAATTCAAATGAAATTCCTTCTCACTTCTTAACGTTATTGCGCTGATGTTCTCTTTAGGGTTTACTACCGTTTGTGAGGTAGTTTCCCAGAGGTTCGAGCTTCCAAGTTGCTAAGCGAGGTTGTCAATTGAGTGATTTGAATCCCCAAATCCTGTATACTTGCTCTCGTTTCTTATTGAAATTGTTAAGTGTTAGTCGCGAAAGTTTTTATAATATCTTCTAAAGACATACCTGAATTAGAAGATTGTGAAGGTACTGGTGGTGATCTGTAAAAAAATTGGGGTGCATATCTTGGCTGTCCTCCTTGATTTCCATAACTCAAATTTGGGTGATCCGTCCATTTAAGATTATAATAGTTGGAGAAAGGGTTATACATACGTTGAGATTGACCAGAAAATCCTCCTACGACATTTACTTGTTGAGTGGAATCTTTTTGTAAAGATGGACAGATATCCGTAGGATGCCCCGGAATTGAATATATGCCACAACCCTTAGTTCCTGTAGCCCTACAGTGCGATCAGTTCAAAATTTTAATTTTCAAGATTCGAGTGACTTACCTCATGAGCTAGGTATTCGATGCACGGTGGTTGTTGATTCAGATCTGGTACAACCAACTCTTTCAGAATCCTTTCACAATGTTCCATCTTTTCCTCTTCTTTTTCAAAAATTAGTAGACGAGTGAAAAATATAAACTAAGAAATTAAAATAGTTCTCCGATAACGACGCCAAAATTTGGTCGAGTTGTCGAAACCCTCAAATTAATACTGATTTCCCCAATGCAACAAACTGTAGTAATAGTGGTTACCAGGTCGAATTCCAAGAGAACTATGTTAACTTAACTTCTTAGTAAATGCCAAAATAAAATGAGGGGTCTATAAAATAAATTACTAAATCAAAAATTAAATAGATAAAATTAAAAAACAAATCAAATATGCAAAAATACTAAAAATTGGAGAAAAAATTCAATATACTAAACATTCGATCCATGAGTTCACACATATGATTGTTTTACTAATCATTGGTTAAAAAATGTTATATTTACGATTTAAGTATTTAATCTTAGATTTATTAGGATAACCGTAATAAATCTTGCGTTTTCCTAAACTAATTGACCAAACCTAGCATCCAATCAAAACTTATCATCAATCGATTAGACACGATAGCATTTCATATTAAATAATGACAGCATTAAGTTCTGTGAAAACAGTTAAACCAAAATACAAATAACCAGGATAGCCGTACAATTATTCGATTTTGTTTTATCGATTTCTTAGCTTAAAATGAATATTGGCAAACGATCCATAAACATATATAACCTATTTGCTATTCGTACCATTCATTCATGACAATTACGGATCACTGAAATCCTGGATGCAGTAGAAAAAATTGATATTGAATTAAATTGTCAAATTAACCAATACCGATCCTTCATAAAAATAAACCAAGAATCGACAAATATTTGAATTAAAAATGCAAGAAATTAAATAAAATATATAATCTCACAATGAAGACAATCAATGAAATTTCCCTTAAATCAGAAGAAAAATTAGTCACTCATGGCGAAAACAAACGAAAAAAGAAAATTGTTCTTAAATGAAAAGAAAAAAAAAACTAAAACCTAAAGGAATAAAATGTGCAGCCGCCCTCTTCTCCTATGAACAGTAACATGAATAGTGCTGTGGACTCCCTTGAAATATATATAGGCCATGAGACTCCAAGATAAATTAGAAGTCTTCTCTTATGTGACCTAGATCTCAAAAAGATTCTTCCCTAAAAAATAGAAAACAATTAACTCTTTTAAATAATTTTACTTAAAGTAAAATTTCTATCACAAATAAGTTTCTCATTTTAAATGCATCCTCATTCCTTTGTAGACCCAATTGATATCTTGAATCAATTAATTCAAAAATTACCTCCTTAAACCCATTTTGATCTAATCTCCAATTTTGATCCCCTAAAAATAAAAAGTCATAAAAAAATATTCATTAGGGCAATAACCAATCCAAAATCATACTATAATAACAATAATAAAAATGACATTTTGTGCATTATCATTTACCGATCAATGATTGTCCACAAACTGACGAATGATCCAAATTACAAGCCTGTGAAGCAAAAGAAGAAAGTCTTTGTATTAGAGTGCCAACGCACGATACAAGAAGAAATATAGAAACTCCTAGTGACAAATTTTATAAAAGAGGTGAAATATCCCGGATGGTTAGTAAACGTAGTCATAGTCAAAAAGGCAAACGGCAAGTGGAAGATATATGTCGATTTCATGAATCTCAACAACGTATAACCAAAAGATAGTTATCTGCTTCCTAACATAGATAAGCTCATGGACAATTCACCGGGTTATCAACTTCTAAGTTTCATAGATGTATATTCTAGTTACAATTAGGTGTGCATGGCCCCATAAGATGGAAAAAATCAGTTTTATTATCGAGTTTGACACCTACTATTACAAAGTTACACCCTTCAGTTTGAAAAATGCAAAGACCATCTTCTAACAACTAGTCAATAAGGTCTTCAATAACCAACTCGGCAGAAACGTCGAAGTCTACGTAGAAGATATGCTAGTTAAAAGTATCAGTCTTGAGAGCCATGTGGCAAATCTTGAAGAAATGTTCCGAATCATGGAACACTACAACATGAAACTAAATCTGGCCAAGTGTGCATTCAGTATCACATCAAGCAAATTCCTAGGGTTCATTTTCACCCATTGAGGGATTGAAACCAATCCAGAAAAGATTCAAACCATATTAGACATGGCATCGCCTAGGACACCCAGAAAAGTGAAGCGCCTTACGGGATAGATCGCAGCCCTAAGCGCTTCATGTCGAAAGTCGGGGGGAAGTACAAGCCCTTCTTTAACACTCTAAAAAAGTCTCAAAAGTTCACATGGACCCCAGAATATCATACCGCCTTCGATCAGCTCAAGAAGTATCTCTTGTTACCTCTTTCATTTTCTCGATATGTCTCCGGTAAGAAACTTTATCTTTACCCATCTATTTCTGATCAAACCCTTTGTTCTATACTTGTAAGACAGGATGACAAAATGCAAAAACTAATATACTACGTTAACCAGATACTCCATGAAGCAAAAATCAACTACAAGCCTATAAAGAAGGTGGTATTCACTGTCGTCATAACTGCTCAACACCTCAGATCCTACTTTTAGGCATACACTATTATGGTACTGACAGACCCATCCTTGAGACAAATTTTACAGAAAAGAAACACCTCAGGCTGACTTATCAAATAGAGTGTCGAACTCAACGAATTCGACAACAAAAATCAATCAAGAACCACCATCAAAGACCATACCCTAACCAACTTCATCCTTGATTGCACCTTAGCAGGCCCCTGATAGCCATTTGGTAGGGTACCTCTTGCCACCCTAGACCTTGCACGTAGACGGATCTTCCAATTCGTCAGAAAGTGAGGCCAAACTTATCTTGATAGGCATTGACAAATTCAAAGCGGAATATACACTCCGCTTCAATTTCCAAACCACCAATAATCAGGTCAAGTATAAAACTCCCTTGACAAGACTCCGAATTGCAAAATCACTGGGAGCTAAAAATATTCAGGTGTTCACCAATAACCAACTTGTAGTTAAACAAATCGAGAGGACATATGAAACAAAAGAATGAATGATGGTGAAGTATCTCTCCAAACTCTGAGACAAGATGAACAAGTTCAATACAGTCGACATACAATAGATCCCTAGATTTGAGAATGCCAAGCTGAAACACTCTCTAAACTTGCTAGCTTTGACTCTGTAATAACCAGTCGAACAGTCTATGTCAAAAGCCTCCCTCCCATATTCAAGAATTGATGAATCAAAACAAATCCTGACAACCGGTGATACACCGAGTAGGAAAGACCTCATCCAGAATTACTTGAAAAGCGGCCAATAACCGGACTCACCACACGAAGCAGCAAGGATTAGATGATGAGCCGTGCATTATGCTATCATTGACAAGCCACTTTATAAAAAATCATTCACACACCCGTACCTCAAATGCTTGACGCCGGAGGAGGGCAATTATGTTCTTAGAGAAATTTATGAAAGGGTATGTTGCAACCATGTCGGTACTCGAAACCTTGCTAATAAAGTGCTACGTCTGGGGTTTTTCTAGCCAACTATGAAATGCTGACGCAGAGACTTACATCAAGAAGTGTGACAAGTGTCAATAGTTCTCCTCGGTGCTATAGCAACTTTCTTCCGAATTCTATCCAATCACAAACTCATAACCATTCACACAATGGGGGATAGACATCCTGAGACCATTCTCGCAAGCTACTGGGTAACATAAGTTTCTCATTGTGACTGTAAATTACTTTATTAAGTGGGTAAAAGTTGAGCTGCTGGCACAAATCACAACCCACAATGTGTAAAATTTCATATGGACATCCATCACATGAGATTCGGCCTACACCATATCCTTATCACTAACAACAATAAGCAATTCAACAACAAAGGTTTTTGGGAATTTTGCAATAACCTGGAGATACAATATCGTCTTACTTTTATCGCTTACCTACAAGCCAACAGCCTCACTAAGGTTACTAACTGAACAATCCTCCAAGAACTCAAAACTGCATTAGAAGAGCCAAAAGGCTTATGGAGTAGAAGAATTTTATAGCATTCTCTAGGTCTACTGGACTACACCTCGCAAGACTACCAAGGAGACTCCATTCAACCTCACTTACGGATGTGAAGCTATCATTCCAGTGGAAATCGAAATCATTCATTGCGTGTAAATCAATAAATAAGCCATCGCTATGAGAGCAACTAAACCTTCTTCCAGAACTATGGGATACTATATCCACTCGAATGGTAGCCTGCTAACAACAAATGGTTCATTACTACAATAGAACAGTCAAAGTTAAAATATTCAAATAGGGAGATTTAGTTTTCCGAAAAGTAGAGGCCACGAGACAACCTCAACCAGGGGAAAATTTGCACTGCACTAGGAAGGCCCCTATCAGGTCCGCTCAGTAGTCCGCCTAGGACCATATCGTCTCAATCACTTAGAGGGCTCTGCTATGCCGCGAACATGGAATGCCAAGAATTTACGCATTTACTATCAGTAATTCTTACTACTTTCAATAGTGCTGATAATTTTTGTCTTCTAAACCATTGAACTACAACATCATTACTTTTGCATGCCACTGTCCATCTAATGCAATAACAAGTAGCTTGAGCCTATGCATCCATAAGCTCTTAGTATATCAATTCTCTTTTACAGACCTAGAGACTCTTGACCCTACGCCTCTAAGCATGTTGCCAACATATTTAACTAAGCAAATGCAATTCACTCTCGATGCAATGCCTGCAAACTCTCAACGTAATGCCAATGAGCACTCTCAGCATAACTTGTTTGAAAGCATAGGTGACTAGGTTAGAAGTATTACAATGAATAACATTGTCCTCGCTTTGCTTGATCTTGGGAGACATGGTCGAAGAATTGTTGGTTGTGTTGATTCATTAGTGATTTCAAGGAGGATGAGATTGTCATCCATTGGAATAGTGAAAGTGTTACTCATCTCACCAAGAATCATATGCACTATGAAAGGACCAAGCATATTAATGTAAGATACCACTTTATTAGTGATGTTGTCGCATCGGGGGAGGGTCATGTGATATGAAAATAGGCATGTTTGAGAACCTGACTACAATGCTAACCAAGAGTTTGCCCATTGCTAAGTAGAAGCATCGCATGAAGTTGGATGGAGCTGTTTGTACTTGATCCTTTTTGCGGATTGTGGAAGAGTGGGCAGTGTCTTCATTTTTGTGGTTAGAGATATGATGTATTACTTGTGTTGGGATTTCAAATTAAGGTGAAGATTTTTGAAAAGCGAAGCATTGGTGAAAAAAGATTGAAGTCCTCCACTCTAGTCCACTGTGCCTCAGCATTAGGATCCCAGCACCACGACATTACTCTTTGCTTCACTTCCGTTAGTGCATCACTGCTGCGGTGGCTTCCCTCCACTATAGTGATACATTTTGTTTTATTTTCATTATTAGAAAATAGACTTTTAGCGACGAAAAAAATCTGTCACTGATAGTGATTCCGCTAAATATCAGCGACGGATTTTTTTGGATTTTTTTCCATTGTTAAAAAAAATCCGTCTCTAAAAAAAAATAGTGACGAATTTGGATCCGTCGTTGATTTTAGACTTAAAATATATATATATATATATATATGCTCCAAGCAAGTCCAGTCGCGAACGGTCCAACCCGCTACCCTCTTCCTTTAATTTGCTAGAAAAATGCATTCATCCTCTTTCGAACCCAGAAGAAGAGAGAGTGCATGAGCAACATAACCACCAAGCCATCATTCACATCTAATCTTATTAATTTTTTTATTTTTTTACTTATTATCTTTATCTCATATTTAATAACATAAAAATATAATTTTTTAATAATACTAAAATAATAAAAAATTATAAATTTTTAATAATAATGAAATTATATAAAATTATAATTTATTATAAAATAATAAAATAAATTTATTTGTGCTTAAAATAAAAAAATAAAAAATTTTAAAAATAAAATAATATTATCCTTCTATTAAATAAAATTAAAATAATTATATTAAATAAAATTAAAAATTTAAAAATTTTAAAAAAATTAAAAAAATTAAAAATTAAAAAAAATTCCGTTGCTAATCCATTACTAATTTTTTGTCGTTAATCTATCGCTAATAAATTTAAAAAAATTCAAACAATCAAAATTTAAAAAATCTGTCGCTAATCTGTCTGTAAAATTTCCGTCGGAATCCATTGTTAAAATTTCCGTCGATAATCTGTCGCTGATAGTTTAAAAAAAATTAATTAAAATTAAAATTTTTTTAAAAAATAAAAAATTATAAAAAAATTCATCACTAATCTGTCAGTAAAATTTTTGTCAGTAATCCATTATAATTCTGTCGCTATTACCGACGAAAAATAATTCATCGGTAATTTTTCATCGCTAAATGTCTTTTTTCTAGTAGTGTTTATTCGTACTTCTAATCTCTTGCCGGATCCCCAACAACAAAAGCTCTTGTTTCAGATTGATTATTCGGAGATTAATTGAGTGTGGTTTAATTAAATTCATATTAGGAAATAGATTAGAATATGTATATAGTTTTTAGAAGAAAATAAAATATTTCATGCTATAATTTTTCGAATTCTATCCATAAAACCTTTTTCCCCTTAAAATTTGATGGGACTGCCCCTTTGCCCTGTCCAACTTTATGGGAGTATTGTTCCTACATGGGATGACAATAACAAATATTTCTGGACCCTTTTTGTCCAAGGTGTCATTGGTCATTAAATGGGGTTATGGTAAGTGAAAACATGACAATATCAGTTTTGCATGCCTCGGCGTCCACCAGCGGGCAGGTATCTTTGTGGGGTTTAATTGTACTCTTTATCCCAAACGCGGGATTTAAAATTGCGGGTATAAATTAATATTAATTTCAGATGTGGAAAATCGTAAAGATGTATAGAAGACAATATGATTTCATAAATATATTGTATGTACCAAACTCTTTTAGTTTTAATAATCGGATACTTTAATATTTTAATTAGAAATCTTGAATTCGAATTTTGAGAATAATAAAAAATATTTTGAGATAATCAATCTCTAAAATTGACTCCATTGTATTCGAATAAGATTAATTGAGTAAAATTTGGATAACGACAGTGAAAATAAATAAATAAATAAATAAATAAATATATATATATATATATATATATATATATTGTGTGTTAAAAAGTTGAATGTTCTGTTTTTGCCGGCACGACAGCACCATTATAAAAAAGAGGAAAAAGAATTTGTTTCTTTATAACATACGACCCAATTAAATACGATTTAAATTAGATTAAATATTTAAAAAATAAATGTTCATGATATCTATTTTTATCATATATAAAAATCAAATCTAAAATTTTATTTAAAAAATATCAATATCTCGTCGTAAATCTAACCAGACGTTGCTAAGTAGAAATTGATAACAAGTTTTTAAAAAAATAAATGAATTTATACAAATAGCCTTCCTTTTGGGGGCTGACAGATGCACGAGAAAATACAAATGCGATGATCTCGGTAAAGTTAAATTTAGAAAAAAAAAATTGGGAAGCCTTATTTTACATCCTCAATTATTTTATTTTATTTTATGTTATCCTTTTATAATATTTTTAATTAAAGTAATTTTTAAACAAATATAAAATTTTGTATATTAGAATCAAATTTCTCTATAAAATGATTAAAATTATCGATATATTCGATAAATTTTTATGTAAAACTTCACATAATAACAATCAAAGTTACTCTCAAATTTTCAAAATGTGGCCAATGTAAAATAGGACAGTGAAATACTAGTTATGATCTAAAATTTGAATGAAAAAAAAATAAAAAGGAAAATTTCTTATAAGTTAGATAATTTTATATAATTTAATATCTAATCACATGTCGACAGCAGGTCGGACATATTCAATTCAATCTTTATAATTTGTATATATCTGATAAATTTAATATTGAAAATAATAAGCAGTAAGGTTTCCATCATTATATTAAAAAATAAAAATAGATCTGGTCTAAGAACCAAGTTTTTGACATGATCTTATATGATTTTGAAATATTTTTATTTACTTTTAATTTAAAAAGAAAAAAGCACGTATTTATCCGTTGCAAGTCCAGCATGAAACACTGATTATGAAATATTTTCTTTTAGTACATGTGAGCGGAAATTCGAAATCAATGAATTATAATTTAATTGTCACGGTTTCTTTTGTCTTTAGAATTCTGAGTTCAACTCTCTCTATGTACCTAAAAAAGGAAAGTGAATCAAATTTAAAATTTTTAAGAGAAATGAACGATAAGAATTCAGTTGTAGTTTATTGGCATTTATCACGAGGCACCGATAAATAAATAGTAAGTCAATATAATCAAACTTCTTTAAATTGTGTGATCGGACACTCTATCTTTTAATCAGAAGTTTCGTGTTTAAACTCTGAGAATACAAAAAAGAATTTGAAAGAATCAATCCCTAAAATGGGACTCATAATATTTGAATCGAATTAATCGGGTAAAGTTTGGATATCGACGGTGAAAAAAAAATAAAAGTCAACGTATTAAAAAAAAACAAAGAAAGAGAGAGAGGCGCTTACCAGGGGGGGTAGTGGTGGATGAGGGGTCCACATCCGGAGAAATCTTACTTAAATATCATATGCAAAAGGTCAGTCCTGTTTAATATATATTTTTAATTGTTCATTACATTATCTAAATCGTCAAAAATCCTTTTTTATTGGATTTTGACCAAATCGAATGAAGGCTATGATTGAAGAGAGAATTTAAGATTCAAAGGTTTCATTCCTTGGTAACGACCTAATAGTAATAAAGTAAGAGTTAATGGATAGCGCCAGAGGTGGGTGGTGCCCACGTTGCCGTTGCGTTGTTTTTTGAATAAAAAAATATTTTTACTTAAAAATATATTAATAAATCATGAATCTAATAATAATATATTAAATTTTTTTAATCAAATTTTCAAATTTAAATTTTAAAAATAAAAAAATAGATATCGAGAGAAATATTTTTTAATTAAATTTTATAATTACTCGAAACGTATTAAACAAATTTTTAAATTCCGATACTCAAATATAAAAAAAAATAATGAAAGAAAGTATGTACTTGTTTGCGTAGGACCTTTGGGGCTATTTGCATGTATGTATGTATAAATATCCCTCTCATTTACTCTTGCAACTGGCCATGAAATTGTTTTGCAGATGTTAAAAAAAGTACTTATGGAAGCATAAGCACTTCTCCGATAAGTAATGTTTGTTGACTAACTATAACAAAAAGAAAAGACCAAATTGCATGGTGGGGTTGTAACAAACTCATCGATGAAAGCTTGAAAATAACGACACATATCACAAAAAGTAAAAATAGAAAAATTAAATTTTATTATATTAAAGACAAAGGTCCGTGAGACATGCCTTTCTAAAAACTAGGGTTTCGAATCAAAAATTAAGGTTGGGTCATTATAGGGGGGAGTAAATTCTTATCTTCCATGATATAGACTTAAAAACGGTAGTTGGAATCAAAGGGGAAAATCTTCGAGTAGAAAAACGAAAATTTCTCGATTAATCGACCCATTTGTATATCTCTCCCTCTTTTTTGCTCTTGATTGTTTGTTCTCTTTCCCACTCTTGATCGTCAATCTCTGTGACTTGCTTTCTCTCTTTTTTTATCACTGCTGATAGCCACCGCTCTCTTTTCTTTTCTCTCTCTTTTCTTCTCTGTTGCCTCTTTTATCACGATACAACAACAAATTGAATTTTAATCTCAATATTTTAGAATCGTTCATATGAAAGATAAAAATAAAGATAATTAAAATAAATAAATAAATATAAAAATAAATGAATAATAAATAAATAAAATAAAAATAAAAATGAATAAATATATATATTAAGAATATGATAGTTTAATTTGTATGAATTTTTCTACACTACTCATTTCTACTCAAAATCATTTTTTTTTTCTAAACTCTTAACTATCATATCTTTATAAATAAGTTGTATTTATGTTTTTAACGATCAATCCCTACTTACTAAATCTCCTATATTTAAGTTTTCGATTTTTTTAATCGGTACGTCAATGGATTTTTTTGTACATGCTCAAAGCATCTTAGGTGATACTTTTATATTTTATCCATAATTAAACTAACTCTTAATTTATTATAAATTTTTTTATTTTTAATTCTATCTTTTTTCCTTATCCCCTCCTTAATCAACCTTTTTTCTCGCTCAATAATTGATCTCGGTCTATTACTCTCACTTTGTGTCTATCAACGATTTCCACTCACTGTCTCCTTTCTTCTTCTTCTTCTTCTCTCTCTCTCTCTCTCTCTCTCTCCTTCTTGATGCATTCTCTTTCTCATCTTGACTAATCATTCTGTAGATCAATCAGTTTCTCTCCCTGTTTCTCCATTAGTCAATCATCGATTGTCCTATTTCTCTCTCAGTCAATTTTTTTTCCTTTCTCTTTCTCATTGTGTCTTTGTTGGTGAAAACAAAGAAAAAAAAAAGCAGGGAAACACAGAAAAGCTTTCACATCAATAAATTAAATGCTGAAAAATTGCAAGTTGAAATTAAAATTCAGACATTGATAGCTGAAACGAAAAATTTAACTCAATCCTATCCTAACAGAAATTTCCTTTTTTTTGATTTTGGAAAAAAAAAATTGCTAAATAAAAAAGAAAAGAAAAAAAAACAGCATTTGACACAAAAGGTCTTAACAACATAGGCACAAAATAAATTCTCATTATTTCATCCAAAACAAAGGTGTGACACAACAAAAAAGGGAAAAAAAAAAAATCGGAAGGTACGACATAATATTTTTTTTCCTAGAAAACAAGGTTTTTTTTTCTCAGGAGTATCTACCATCAATTAGTATCTGAATTTCGATCGATAAATCCGATACAAATACTATTAGATCCATTAAAAGATTGATTTTCTCAAATTTTATTTCTCCATTTTCATAACTCGAATTCGAGACTTATGATTAAAAAAATCTAACAGTAAAACTCTGCATTCATAAGAGTTTGGTGAAAATAGGCGTTACTTTTGCTTGCTCAAAACATGGTTTATAAGAAGCTCTCAAATGTAGATGTTAAAGTTTACTGCAAAAAGAAAAATTTACTTGTGTTGGACAAAAAGCTTTAAAATAGCATAATAAACATAAAAAGACCCACATTTATTTTGCATATTACGTAGAAATTTAGACTCAAGAAAGAGATAATTTTCTTCTAAATGTTTCTTCGTTAAAAATTTTGGTCAATATGGGAACATTTTTCAAAGATCAAATTACGAAGAAAAATAAAAATAAACTATTCGAAAAATATAATTTTATATGCAAGCCAATATTAAATTTTACCTATTTGTTATTGTTACTATTCATAGAAAAGAATTTTACTCATTTTTTTCAATCATTTTTTAATTAAAATCATAAACTTTCATAATCATATATATCGTTGTCCTTTTTTGTTATAAATCATCATTTAAATCTGATTCAACTCAATTTAAACTTTTAAAATACAAAACTCTTTTAATATTTATTTTTGTCATAATTCGAATATAAAATCATGCTTAACAAGTATCAGTATCCAATTGCTGGATGTACTAGATGTTAGTTATATACTATTGTTCTTATGGGATACTTTTTAATTTTACCCTTCAATCACCTATTATTATTGTTATTATTAAAAAAATATATTATTTCTCATGGAAAAGATATTCACCATTGATGTATGATATGGTATCAAATAATTTTATATTGGTATTTTTTCTTTTAGTGAAAGAAAAAAGTTTGTCTTGTGTCAAATTATATAATTATTTTTCATGAATAAGATTATATTATTATTTGGTTCTATGAGGCTTTTCATAAATTTGTCGCAAATAGCTGTCTATGAAAGGAGATATGCAACACTGAACTTACATAACACCATGAGAAGAATATGAACAAAGACATGCAGGTAGCCCGACAGACTGACTGGTTTCTGTGCTGTTTTTGAAAAACATGCGCCGGCTGGAAGATAAGACCATAACTCAAAGCAATTATCAGCGAGGGACCCTCTTTGTACGACTAACCTTCCGTTCCAGCTGACCATTATTCGCAGTCGAATCGAAACGAATTGCCCGTCTTCATTAAAATTTTAAAATCCACGAGAATTTATTTTTATTCTTTTTTATCACGAATTCACTTGTTTTATTATTTTTTATTTGAATATTAGTATTTAAAAATTTAAATAATTCAATTCAAAATATTTAATTTAAAAATCAACTCTTTTATATTTATTTTTTTATTTTCAAAAGATTCATAATTTTGATTAATAAAATTTAGTATGTTGTTATTAAATTTATAATCAAATAAATTCCAATAGCCTCTCTTCATAAAAATTTTAAAATCCGTAAGAATTTATTTTTATTATTTTTTTTTCTGATCATGTATCCATTTGCTCTATTTTTTTAATTGATTCCCGATATTTTAAAATTCGACTCATTCGGTTTGAACTACTATGAATATAATTTAAAAGTTCACTTTTTTTTATATCTATTTTTTTATTATAATTCAAAATATTGATTAGTGAAATTTTGTGTAATATCACTAAATTTATATTTCATTAATCCATTTTGCTATGCAGTACTCTGGAGGTAGCATTTGTTTTGGTTATTTTTTTTTGTCCCTATAGCTAGGCTATCGTATGGTATTTAAGATTTTATTTCAATTAATTCGGACCGACCTAATTGTCGGGTCTCATTTGAGGGAGAGATCTCTCAATATTATTTTTTTCGTATACAGGGGAGTCGAATTCCTGATCTGATTAAAAGACGAAAATACTTAGCCTACCTACACTAACAAATGTTGATCATATGTTTTGGTTATTTTTGACAGTTTGGTAGCGGCAACCAAATTGAGATTTTTTAGCACATTGAATTTAGGATTTGAAGAGATTTTTCGACGTTGTAATATGGCGGATTATTGCTTTTACTCTCTCACGGTCGATGTAAACTCAGAAGCGAACTATATAAATTTTGCCCATTTTTAATTTTTTATGCGATCATTCTTGTTCTTTTACTCGTTTGATTTTGCCTTTGTCATTTAATATTTACAGAGTAAACAAGATTTGGGCTCTTTCAAACATGCCCAAAAATAAAAAGATTTTTAGAATTTTTGATTTTATACAATCGAAAGTATGATTTTTATGGTAATTATCATCCCTTTTGAGCCGATACTTTTTATTTTATTTTTTGTACAGAAATTCAAATTTAAGATTCGTAAAGAAAAATATGTTATCAACTCAACTATTGCTTATTGGCTTTGAGGCGATGGTTTATATTGTACATTAAAGTTCTTGATCTTATTGCACTTATAGATCATGGCGGTATTACTAACAGTTAATTGGTTTAGTTAGATATAATATTAGATTTCTTAATCAAGATCACGAAATTGACTCAAAATTTGGTATGAAATATACTACGTTGAGAGGGTATCTCCTTAAATAGGTCATTATAAGTTTCGAATCGGATTAATTAAAATATGATTTCAAATAATAATTGATATAGTACCAAAAAAGAAAAATATCATGGTGGTATCCATTGTCAAATTATGTCATCTTGGACCCGTGTAATCTATCGTTGAAACAAATAATAAAGACTAATAAATTATAATTTAATTGACACTGTTTTTTTCTCAGAGGTTTTATTTTGATTTATTTAATAATTATATAAAAATTTTATTTTATGATTCTATACTTCAAAAAACTTCTAATTTAGTCAAATAAAAAAATGAATTAATATTTCATATTTATAGATCTTATTTTAATTTAAAAATATCTTCGTATGCCCTTTGACGATAAATTGGGGCATTACTAACGTGGGTTGGCTCAACTGGATGTGGGGTTGAGTTCCCTTTAGCATGACCGAGATTCGATTCCCACTGAGAATATCGAGCCCTCATGTGTATGGAGTATTCCCCGTTGGGAGACCCGCCCTCCGAACAGGAGCCACTGCAGCGGTCGGTCCGGATTAGTCGGGGCGAAATCTTGGATATCGGGCGGTGTCCAAGACATGGTACCAAAAAAAAGATAAATTGGGGCATCAAACAGAAGCCACATGGCCCGATGATCCTTGCTGTTGGATCTTAAATAACATTATCTGGCTGGGGCCGTTTGGATGTCTTTGCGAATATTTAAGAGAAATTCTCTTTTTCTTTTTCTATTTATTTATTCCAAATATTATATCTAAACTATTAGAAATTTTTATCTAGAAAATATATTTTTTAACCAAATTAAAATTTTTCAAAAAAATATTTTTCAAATTATTTTAATAGAAAACTACAAATTTTATTTTGTCATTAAGATTTAATTCAACCGGTACGTCTCTTTTTTTCTTAAAAATATTAAATTTAAATCTCTCGAATTATTTAAAAATAGATTTTTAGTCTGAGATTTTCTACTATAAAGGAGAAAGAAAATAAAGATTTTATCCAAAAGTTGGTACTGCCGCAAAAGAACTTGTAAAAGCGTATCCACACTTTCTTTTAAGTGCGTTAAAATAAATAAATAAATAAATAAATAAATAAATAATAATTCCGCAAGTGAATTGAAGTTGAGACCAGACCATGCTTGTGGTTCTTCGTTTTCTGTTTTATTATAATATTTGTAAATTATGTGAATATTATGGATAATAATTTTATTAATTATTTTATACGTGTAAATTTGAAATTTGTCAAATAAAAAAATGAACTTGCAAGAAATGGAAGTCTATTTCCTTGGACCGCAGGAGGGGCGTTTTCAAGAATTGTCGGTGAGATTACACGACTTAAAAAGGTTAATTCGGTAATTAAGCAATAAAACCGAGGCACAAAATGAATTCCAACCTGACTCATTTCGCATCCCCAAAGCATATACACTACACACTCCACTCACTCCCTTGAACATGCTCTCCCTCCTCCCGGGGCTTTGAACGCGGCATTGGTTTGTCTTTTCATTCCTCTCTCTTTCTCTCTCTAACAGCGACACCTAAACCTCTCTCTCTCTCCGGATTCTACCAACACCAACAGAACGCACACCAATTCAACTAAGTAACAACAAATGGTTAATTAATGCTATGCTATATCAGACTGAGCCAAAAGTAGATCGTGATCAAATCTCTCTCTCACAGAAATTGAATTCGTGAAGTTCAATCTAGGTAAACGCCAATAAGTTGATTCTTTGATCTGCAACCAGATATGTTTCTATTATATATACGTTCTTCATTAGAGTCTAATTCACTGATTTCCAAATTAAACGCACTCTTTGCTAGATCGAAGATCCTTTAATTACTCATATGCCACGCATTCACTCTCTTTCTCTCTCAGGTTCTCTCGCTGTCTCTCTCTCTCTCTGCTTAATTTGATTCTATCTTTGATTGAAATGACTTAGTCTGTGTTGTGTGTCTGTTGTATAGCAGATCTTGTTTTAGTGAGATGAGAGTCAAGAAGAAGAGGAAATGATATGAGGTTTTACAAATCGGCCAACGGAATAAAGAAATTGACAATTGGTGGTGGCGGCACGAGCGCCGTCGTGGGGAGCGGAGGAAAGTAGTTGGTGGAGGCGATGAAAGGAAAGGGATCATCCACGGCTCTGAATCGTCGTCTTTCCTACAAAACGTTCTTGCCCGCTGTTCTGTTTCTTGGAATTCTGTTGCCCTTTCTGTTCCTCAGAATTGCCTTTCTTGTCCTCGAATCTGCCACTCTTTGCTCATCTTCTTTAGGTCCCCGCTACTCTCTCTCTCTCTCTCTCTCTCTCTCTCTCTCCCCACCCAAAAAAATTTTCTTTTTATTTATTTATTTTTTAAAATTATAGTAAGGTGTTATTTGCAAAAGACGGTAATGATATTCAATGTTTTATTTGAAAACAAATGGTTTATATTTGTATCGGGGATTTTGAAAAATAACTAGAGAAGTCTTTATTATAATAAATAGAACAGCAGCATTATTCTGCAATTTTTAAATTTTTAAAAATCAATTTGTTTGCAAGAAAGTAATTCATTATATAGTTTCTCAATTATATATTACACATTAAATTTTTAAATTTAAATTTAAAATTAATTCTCTCTCTCTCTCTCTCTCTCTCTCTCTCTCTCTTCATTATTATTTACCAAGTTTAGTTTTGGGATGATCTTTCCTTGTCGTGCAGATTGTATAGGATGGAGGTTATTAGGCGGGAGTGACCCGTCACAGGTAAGGTTTCTTTTCCTACAGACTAAAAAGCCCTCATTTCCATTAATTTTTGGACCTTTTTGACTCGGAATTTCACGGAAGTTTGTCCTCAAGTACAAGTTGAGATTAGAAAATGCGATTTGTTGAGGGATTAATTGGTAAATGTGCCACGTAGATTCCAAGGGTAGAACAGTAAAATTGTAAGTTCTGTGGTGGCTTATGGGTCACCATATATATATATATATATATATATATATATATATATATATATTCAAGAATTTTGTTGCAAAATGGTTCATTTTTCGGCATATTTATCTTGCTTTAATTACGCTTAAATGATATTTTTATCTCTATTATACCCTTTTTGCATAATAAAAAGAAAAGTATTATACTTTGATCAAACCATCTTAATTTTTGGTTCATGGGATCTAATTTTATTTTGATTTGTTGAGAATGCCTATTAATAATGTTTATTGGCCATTTTCAATAGTCTTTTGTCATATTCTCGGGATATACAAATATATAAATGTGGTTATAGAAAAAACATGAATATGCTGGGAAGTGGGAACACTTTTGAGGGGGCATTTAGGTAAATTTATTCTGTCATGCAAGTTCATTTCAAAACCAACATTTCTTTGTATTATAACCCTTTATGTATATGTATTTTTTGCAAATATTCTATTTTTTTTTCAAAAAAAAAAAACTTTTAATTTTGTAAGTGGAAGAATGACAAAATAGATATTTTAGGAAAAAATAAAGCTATTTTAAGACAATGATCTAAAAGGAACAGCCATTTTATGCGAATTTTATAACATAAAACGACTACCATTTTTGGGTTTATCCCCATTTTGTTTCCTGCTAGTTCCCCCCCCCCCCATTTTATTTCTCTAATATGTCTCAAATACTTCTGAATGGAATTAAAAATGTTCATGGCTTCCGATGTATATTTTTTTTCATTTTTTATTTGAGAAAAAATATAAGCATAATTCGCTTTGGAAAGTATTCCAGGAAATACTTTTGAAGAGTAAAATGCTCAAAATTTTGTAATATATATCTTTTGTAATAATGAGATTTTTTATTAAAATTGTAGATATTATTATCCTTAATATTGCACATATTAAAAAATTGAAAAATCATCTCTCATGAAACTCGCAATTTTTAGAAAAATAAAGTTAAATTTTTAACCTTGGCTGCATGTGAAAGAAAGGGCAGAATAGAGTGAGGTGAGAGTGAATGAAGGGGCGGAATTTAAGGAGGTGGCGTCGGTGATCTCTTTCTTCATGATCATGAGTTGCTTTCGGTAACACGTGGTTGGTTGCATTTTAATCATGTCTGTCGGGCTCCCAATCCCACTTGGCTTTTTAATATTATTTTTATTACATAATTAATATTAAATTAAAATCTTAATAATTTTCCACTTTCCCTGATTCTCTTAATATTTTGCATTATGCTCCTTCAAAATCATCAAACCGACAAATTCAATTCACCAGGGCATCAGAAGCTGCCAAACTAGATCTGGTCCTGCCCCCAAGCTCTTTTCTCCCTCCCTTTTCATCCATTCCCTGCTTTCATAAAAAGTAATTACCCTTTTTTGCAGTCTGATGTCATCAATCGTCAACACGTTTTTTCCTTTTTCTGCTTTTATATTGAAAATACTGAAGCAGGGTTCAGTTCAGGAGAAGCATTGCATTGGTTTTGGGTTTTTTTTTTAATATCTTATTTATTTGTTTTTAACCTTTATTTTAATGATGTTGCTCAAAGGTAGATTTTGGTCGTGACATAACCCATTTATAATTATGTTATTTTATAATAATTTGTATTTTCATTGATCATTAACTTTTATCGATATTCACATTTTTGTTTAATAGTATTTAATTTAATATTAAATATTTGTTAACTTTATTGCAAAGAAATGTTATTTTATATTCAAAGTTACTTAATCATTTAACTAATACCATTTAAATATGTGTATATATATATATATATATATATCCCTCTCCATATTTGTCTTTCAAATGATCGATCTCAATTATTAGGATAAAGACTCGGAGTGCTGTTGTTGTTATGAGACATCAAAATTGTGGGTATAATTTTTAACAAAATAAAAGAATTGATACATTTACTGGATTAAAAACATATAGTAATGAAACATTTGGATAGCATGTTACTGAAATTTTCGGAATTGATTTTTACGAACTTTGCCTGATTTAGAGCCTTTTTTTGTGTTAAATATAACCATTACTTATTTATTAATTGTGTTTTGTGGGACTGCTTAATGAAGCTAAGAAGCGAGCTGACGAGAGCATTGACAGAGGCAAAAGAAGCAGGTGGGACTGGGAGTGGGATTGGGAGTGAGGGAGGAACAGGAACAGGAACAGGAACCGAGGGTTCTTCTTTGTCTTCTTCAAATCCCACGTCATTCAATGATCTTGTGAGGGATGTTATGACGTCCAATAGACCAGATCTTACGGCCTTTGCTTTCAAAACCAAAGCTATGGTACGTACATTACTTGTTTGTTTTCTCAGTTTTGTCTCTGCAAAGGCTTTATTGCATAGTGCCCTCTGTTTTGTTCACTTGTGTTTCATTTTGTACCTAGTGGCTAGCGCTAGCATAGTCTGAATCCAAACGAAACCTTTTTGGAATCATTCAAATCTCACCCCCTTGTTGATATGTTTTTTCACCACAAGCTCCTATTTGTATTCAATTGTATGGTTTTGGTAAGGTTTGGACACATCATATTTGTGAGAAATAAGGTAATAGAGGAAAATGGAGATAATCTTCCCAAAATTATTGTCTCCAAAATGGATAGAATGGCAATCTCTCTCTCTCTCTCTCTCTCTCCCCCTTTTCCTTTGCCAAAGAGAGGGTTCACAATTGGAAAAGAATCTTTTATTTCAAAATTTTTAACAAAATCTTTTACTTCAAAATCATTTATATAAGAATAAAGGAAATGTACAAAACTGTTTCAATTACAGGAGAATGAAACTTATTAGTCATATCATAAAATTGTAGGAGAGAGTGATAGAGTATAGATTGAGATTGTAGATAAGTGTCTCTTAGAATTGATTTTAGTTCATGCCAGGACGATCTACCACAAAAACCATTCTCTTGCTCAGATAGTTGATGGAGACGTACAGAAAAGAGAAAAGAGACTTGCATATGGTATTCATTAGTTTAAAAAAAATATATGATAGAGTTTTCAGAGACAAACTATGGTGGACGTTGATGAAGAAGTGGATCTTCTTGAAATACATTGATTTTATTAAAAATATATATGAGGGAGCTGTTATCGAGATAAAAACTTGCAGGGGTTTAAATGATAGTTTTCCGATTAATATTAGATTTTACCAAGTTCAGTATTAAGTTCATCTTTTTTGCAATAGTGATGGATGAAATAACAAAAAGCATTCAAGATGAAATACTATATGTTTGCCTTCTGTAGATGATATAGTGATGATCGATAAAATTATGGAGGGTATTAATGATAAATTGGAATTATGAAGGGACACACTATAATCCAAAAGATTTAAATTGAGTGTGTTAAAAACTGAGCATATGAGGTGTATGTTTGGTGACAGTTATTAGAATGATAAAAAAACAATCAAGTTAAAAAAGGGACATATCAAAGAGTGAGATATTTTGGATCCATCATTCAAAACGATGTCAACATAAATAGGGATGTGAATCATAGGATTCAAACGAATTTGATGAAATGCAGAAGTTTATCTGGAGTTGTTTGTAATCGCACGATACTATTACAGTTGAATGAGAAGTTTTATACAACCGTAACAAGACATGCATTATTGTATGGTCTCGAGTGTTGAACCATTAAACAACAATAAAATTATAAAATGACTATAACTGAAATGAGAATATTCATATAAATGTGCAGTAAAACTAGAAAAAAATAGAATTAAAAATGAAAAGATAGAATTAAAAATGAAAAGATATGAATTAATTTGGGAGTGAATTCAATCGTGAATAAAATGAAAGAGTATCATCTAAAGTGGTTTGGATATGTGCAACAAAAATCTAAAGATGTACCAGTTAGGAGGAGTCAGATTTTAAATGTACTAGATTTAGTGAAATATTGGAATAAATCATTGAAAAGTTGAATGTAAGTTATCCGTAAAAATATGAGTGTCAAAAGTTTAGTTAAAAAGATAATTTTAGATAAAAATTAGTGGCATAAGAGAATTTGAACTATTTGAATTATTGTTATTATTTTTAAAAAAATTTTTATGGATAGTTTATTTTTATTTCTTTCTTTTCATTATTTTTATTATTATTTTTAGTTTTATTTTCTTTACTTATGCTTAACTTTAATTTTATATTATTCTTTTTTTTCCTTCCCTTGTGTATCGATCTTTCAAACGATCGAATCAAAATTTGGTCGGTTTGTTATTATTGTTGTTGTTGTATAGTTTGTAGTTGAAAAATAAAATTAGAGAAATAGTTTATTTATATATTTTGGGTTTGTTAAGAGTTCCAAGATTTATTGAATTTTTGTGAAATTTGCGTGTTTTAACAATAAACCAAATAAAGGGTATACATTTTGGATAAAGTTATTGAGTTCACCGAAAAGAGATCAAATGTCTAATTAACCCACCAAAATCTTTGTTAGAAATAATTTTAGGAAAAAAAAGAAAAAAAAAAAACAATACCTACTAGTCTTAGAAAATTTTAAGTGGCAATAATGTTTTAACCAATTCACACTGTGCCTTGTTCTAGAGATAATAATACCTGGTCACAATTGTAAATACAAGCCGGAGTAAAGTAAAATAAGGCATGATCTAGGAGAATCCAATATATTTGTTTTCAGTTTCGGTTCTAGTTTTGGTTAAATTCTGAGAAATAGATGATAGAGGAAAATGGAGATCATCTTCCTAAAAATTATTGTCTTCAAAATGGATATACGTGATGGGCAAATTGGAGAGTACAAGCTGGAGTAAAGTAAAATAAGGAATGAACACATCTAGGAGGATCGGAGATACTTGATTGGAAAATTGTGGTAAATTGTCCCTCAATTGACAGCCACAAAAGGTGACGGTTAAAAAAGAAAAAGGACAGAATGCATTAAAATGCTGTCTACCAGACTCGAGGCTTTTGTGGGCTGTATTCCAAGATTGGCTGGGAAACTTTTCCTGTGGAACTGTTGCTGGCGGTACAGTAGTATGGGCGCTACTGTGGAGCATGTGATCATTGGCAAGTCCATTATAACTCAAGTTGCAAGGATAGGATTTTTATTTTTTGGCCCAAACAGCAATAAGAGAAGGTCCTGGGAATAGTTCTTCTTGTTCCATCATTTTCAGCTTTCAATTACTGGCTGTCTTTTTGTGCTAAAGTTTGATGTCCCTCGTGGCTTTTTTCCTTTGAAGATGGCTATACTTGCCAGTATCCTTTTTGACTCTTCCATCTGAAACGCTTATTTCAGGACCTCAAGCTTTCGTTAGATCTAATTATGAAATGTAAATTTGTCCATTTGTTACACTTGCATCTAGTTCTGAGGATGGAATTAGATCTTTTGTTTTTCTCGGACTTGGAAGCTGGTCCAGAAAATATGGATATCTTGTACCCCGGCTAGATTACTTAGTTTGGTGGGACTAGACGGATAATGGTTGAGAACATTTTGAGTTAAGGAACTGTTTTTTTCTTTCTTTCTTTCTTTATTTATTTTTAAAGAGAACCCTGGAAAATTTGTTATATTGAATAAATACTCTTGTTCTGGAAGAGTATAGTCATGTTTATTTGAACTCTGAAAGTATGGTCATGGTTATTGGCTGTAAGAGTAATGATAGTTATGACTGCTACCAAGGGCTATTTGAACACAATTCCATTTGTATTAGGCATGCGGCAACCTATAATACAACTTTTAGTTATTTTTGTATTATAGTTTGTAAGTTTCCTTTAGGTCACTAGCCTGACACATTCCATGGTTGGAGTCTCTTGAATGATTTCCTTTTCAAGTCTTAGTCTCGACATTGGCTCATTTTTTAAGGCAGTGGTGCTTTCGAGTAGCGTTTTGTGTGAAGGCAGACAAACAGCTTTATTCCGAAAGCTGTTTTCTGGGGAACTAGATCAACATGTAATCACGCTCTTGTCCACATACTTGTGCAATAACTTCTATCAAACCTAAATTTAATTTGTATAGCAGTTAATAAAAATGCAAAACAACTGCTTAGGTCCTTAATTCTTTATAATTGGTGATTGGATTTTAGTTTAAATTTTTGCTGCATAAAACCAATATGCCGGTTGCAAAAAATGCAAGGGGAAGGCTGCGTACATATACGCTCGCCCTCTCCCTTATCCTTGCACAAAGCCGGGGAGCACTTTGTGCACCGGATGAGCCCTTAACCAATACGCCGGTGTACTTGCCAATGCACTTTTCTCTTCCTTCCCAAAAAAAACAAGGCTCTGTCTAATGCATATCCAACCTTTTTCATCATTCAACTTCACTTTCCTCTTATTTACATCTTTGGGTTAATTTTGAAATGACTTTCATAGAAAACTTTGCAGATTACATGCCCTGTCATTCATGTAAACTGCTTATCACATTCTTGACTTTGAGACAGGGTTAGGCCATGATCTATTGTCCCCTTTGGCTCTGCCAGCAGAAGGTGCTCTCGCATCTTCACAAGTTTATACAGAAGCCGTAGGCAAGTTTATAGTACACTAAACATTTCGTAGGATGAAATATTCATAGGTATTTACGAAGGAGACATGGAATGCTGACATCTGCAGCTTCTTAAATATGTGAATGTGGCTTGCATATGCTACTACTGAGTTGATGCTTGAAAAATAGCTGCTTCTATGAATTACAAGAGGCACCCATCTTAGGATGGTCTAAGAGCACGTAGCCTGAGTATCAGCATCTTGAAAGAAATTGTGTTGGAGAATGGAAGTTACTCTATGTTTTGCTTACATAACTGTAAAGATTCCTGTCCTTGAAATCTTAATGCTATCCATGTTATGATTTTCCCTATTATAACTAGAAGACAATGGAGTCAAGCTGATCTATCCATCTAGACATCATGCTTGCTATTAATTTGAAATTGACATCCACAAGAATATCCATGTGCAGCCTACTGCTTGTGTTTATGCCACTCCAGCTATATTACTAGCCATTGGAAGTAGAAACAGAAACTCAAATCTCAGAAATGATTTCTTTTCTTTTTTTCTGGTGCAGCTTTTAAAGATGGAACACAATGTTCAATTAGCCCGACGACATGCTTCTATTTTCTGGCATTTAGCTTCACATGGTGTACCCAAGAGCTTGCATTGCCTCTGCTTAAAGTTGGCTGAGGAATATGCCGTTAATGCCATGGCCAGGTCTCGATTACCTCCTCCCGAATATGTTTCCCGTCTAGCTGACCCTTCCTTTCACCACCTTGTCATCTTAACGGATAATGTCCTAGCTGCATCTGTAGTCATCTCTTCTACTATTACAAACTCAGCGAATCCTGAGAAGTTAGTATTTCACGTGGTTACTGACAAGAAAACTTACACTCCAATGCACGCATGGTTTGCCATCAACGCGATTAAATCAGCAGTGATTGAGGTTAAGGGATTACATCAATTTGATTGGTCTCATAAAGTAAATGTTGCAGTGAAAGAAATGCTAGAAATCCATAACTTGATCTGGAATTATCATTACAACAATTTAAAAAAAGAGGACCCTGATTTTGAATGGGACCATGAAAAACAGTTGGGGGCTCTTAGCTCCAGCTCTGTCTCCCTCCTGAATCATTTGCGGATTTATCTTCCTGAGGTGATTACTCATCTATATACTTTTTCATATTGTATTGCCCTCTTTCTTTGTATTGTTTTATTCCATTTTATTGTTGAGGGAATGTAATTTTGATAATCTCATTTTGAAAATGCCTCTACAGCTGTTTCCAGAGCTTGACAAGATAGTGTTCTTGGATGATGATGTTGTAGTTCAACATGACTTATCACCTCTGTGGCAGTTAGATCTCAATGGAAAAGTTCTTGGTGCAGTTATTAACTCGTGGTGTGGAGACGACGAAAAAGACAACCGCTGCCCAAACAGGACATACAAGGACTACTTGAACTTTTCAAACCTGGAAATATTGTCCAAGTTTAATTATGATCAATGTGGATGGTTGTATGGGATGAATGTCTTTGACCTCCACGCTTGGAGAGAGGCCAACATCACGGCAACATACCATAATTGGCTTAGACGTGTGAGTGAATTTTCTTTGCCTTGTTTGACATTTCAGTCATGGTATGGCTTCATAATGACTAGCAGTAACTTTTTCCTTTGTGAAACAATCTTAACTTCAATGATCAATGTTGCCAAAATCATATAAAAGCCAGGGTATGTTTATCATTTTCAATCAGATATGCGCCACAATTAACTTGCAAAGCAGATGTCAGAAAATTATGGATTATCTGCTTATCCCGTGAACTTACCTTTTTTAAAGCTAATTCAAAATTTGATGACTGCAATTTAATCATGTTGGATGATCTTGAAAGTTCTCATTGACTTGTAAATTATAATTAAATTCTTCCATTCTGTGTCACAGAACCTGAATTCTGGGTTGGCTTTGTGGCTTCCAGGGGCTCTGCCACCCGCCTTGATTGCTTTTGAGGGTCATGTGCATCCTATTGATCCTTCATGGCATGTGGCCCAGTTGGGCTACGAATCCCCTGCATTCTGTCAAGAAACCTTGGAAGCTGCAAGAGTAATACATTTCAGTGGCCCTGCAAAGCCTTGGCTCGAGATCGGGTTCCGTGAGGTACGAGGTCTATGGACTAGGCATGTAAATTTTTCCAATGAGTTTATTAGGAAATGTAGAATTATGGGTTGAAGAGAGCGAAGCTCTCTCACTTTTTACTATCTGCTTACATATTCATTTGGGACCAAACCAAAGCTATGTATGACGCAAGAGGGAAGAAGGTTCTGCCTTCAGTCTCTGCTCATGCATTGTTTGGTATGGTCTGACATTGTTATCTCTTGTTCATAGTAGTATATAGATGACGGTACCACGAATTACACACAGAGGCCTATTGGAACTCCCAAGATTAGTTATTTTCATTAATGTAGTCATACTATTGTAAAACTTATTCAAGTCGAATATTCCGCAATAGAAATTTCTTACCTTCTGTTTATGTGGTAATGCTCCATTTGTTTGACAAGTTGATTATCTTGTTGACGATCTCAACGACAAGGGGATTTTTGTCCTTTAATTACATTTATCCATAACCACGTTTGCTCTTTCTTCAGAAATCTTTTTATCTGTCCAATTTTTTTAGCTTCCTTATGCCTTTTGGAATCGCGTCCCACATTGAGCTGGATAGACTGTTTTTACCTTGTGGGCTTTGAATTCACTTGGCTTTTTTCTCATAAGCATAATTATTTTTTATTTTTTATTTTTTTTGGGGTGCTGGGGAAAGAGAAAAAGAACCAAAGCAAAGACAACGGAATGCAAACTAACTAAAAGAGGTAGGAACCCCTCTTACCCTTTCCATGCCCATGCGGTCTACCCAAATGAAGCGACACAGAGACAAGGGAGGATCCTGCAACTCTGTGAAGCCTTCAACGTGCAGCTGGGCTAATTGGGCCAAGTGATCAGCACAAACGTTTGCTTCTATGAGGACATGATAGACAGCTTCGACATTCATAGACTTTAAGAGCCCGAAACAATCTTGAAGGATAAGTAACAGAGGATGATCAGGGACCAAGTGATTTGCGAGAAGACTCATAAGCACATTCTGATGTGAACTGATGCCAACCAAGGTGTATTGGATCTCTTGGGCTAGCGACCCATTTAGAATTAGATCATTTGGGTGTCAGTTGGGCTAAATATGGCTAGGCCGAGAAATAAACTTAGGCCCTGGCTGTGCCTTAATTAAAGTTAAAGTTCAGGAATTAGCCCAAGCCGAGGCCTTGGGCCATACTCTTGTTCGGTAACAATCCAAATCCAAGGTTAGGCCCTAAAAGATTTTAGGGCTGGGTGGCCCATTGGTCTGTCAGTTGGGATCTGTCGCTGGCTTCGGCTTGGTCCTTTTGCAAGTACTGTTTGATTCTTTTAGGCTAGACTAACCTCCTCTGTTACCAGATTTTGTCTAAGGAATTTTTTTTTTTTTTTTTTTTTTTTTTTTTTTTGGTTGTGTGCGTGTACATGCGCGCGCTTTCGCAAAATGTGCTAATATTATCTTTTAGCTATTCATTGTCCATCTTCATCTCATGCTAATTGATAGGGCATTGTTGAGATGAATGCATTTACTAGTGGCATTTCATATGAGAGAGTGCCGTACGGATTTGATTAACTTGCTGATTTTGCTGGGTAAACACTTTTCCTGCAGAATTCATCTGTACTGTCCCTGATAGGTCAGCCCATGATCGAGCCATTGCCAAGTTGACTCTATATTTCTCCCCTTTTTAGATAAATTACAAAAGACTTTGTAATTTTTTTAGTGACAAATTATGAATATATTCAAAAATATCACGTCGTAAAGAGAGACCAAAAGGAGAAACTCACATTTGCACGGGAGACTCACAAAAAGGAGAAACTCACTTAACTAATGCAAATATTGATGCTTTGACGAATGCGAGTGGCTTTGGGTTCGGTGTCCGGCTTGAACCGGGTCAAAGCTTAGTAGTAACTTTGATTTTTTTTTTTTATATTTAAAACTTTAATTAATCTAATTCAATATTTTAATTAAGAAATTTTAGTAGTTTATCGTTAGAGCTGCATATCACGTGGTATCTTTTATTAATGCATTTGGGGTTTTGATAGAAATCAAACTTTAGGCAAATTGTACTTAACTTTGTTATTAACATGTTTACTAAACTTATGTTTTATGTACTCTGAAAAAATTAGGGTCATATTTCTTTAAAAATGTTACTGCTACCTCCTTGCCCATTTTAATTATCGTTCTCTCTCTTTCTTTTTTATTACATGAGATTTGAACTCTGGATCATGAGTTTGGAGGAAGGGGTTGTCATCACTAGACTATCATTTTGGGGACAATATATCTCTCTTTCTCTCTCAACATTTCTCTCTTGCACTTATAGATGAACTTTTGTTATTAAATTAAAGTCAAAACCACAAAAATCTTTTCAAATTAGAGAGCCTATTTAGAAATATCTTCCTAAAGTTCAATTAACCACCCCTTAAATTTCTAAAATTTTATTTATTTAAACCCCTAAAGTGGTGGTGTGAGTTTTCGTTCCATTCATCATCATTTATTCCGGTTTTGCCTTCGGTATCCCAATTTTTTTTCCCGATCAGCTTAGGCTTTTAAGTTGTGTATTTCCTCTTATAGAAGAATCCCAATGAGGAAGAAAGCCCAATTGATAGGAAGTGCCATGTGACCTTTATAAAACAACGGCGGTACTAGGTTCACTTTTCCTCTCGTTCATCCAGTCACATCCTAATACTCTTGAAGGAATTATCAGGGTTTTCATTTCATTGGTGGAGAGATCTTTTCTTTCCTATGTACTTCGCTTCTGGGTGATCCGAAATGGGATTCTTTTGTTTCTTTTTCATCATTCCTTGTATTGTATATTGCTATTTTAACTAGCATTACGTCAAACATGAGTTGGTTAGAAAATATATGTATAAAAGTGAGGTTTTGAAAATGGGTTTTGCAAAGTATGTTCAGTGCGACAATCAGAATTTTTTATAATAATTTGCTCAATTGCAAAACAATTTGTGCGCTAGTTAATTGGAAAGAGGAGGTTTCTTTTCATCTCCTTTAACTGATCCTCACATGGGGTGGTCTAAAGGGTGGCTCTTCGCTTCTTCACTTGCAATATCAATTGGGTAGAGCAGAACCCACTGACGGGGTTGTGCATCTGGTTTCTGCTTTCGCCTCTCGCAACCCTAAAAAGGTAAAAGACAAGGTTTTCTTCATTTCTTGTACGATGTCTAGGTTGGGTTGGGTACACTTAACGTGGAGGATACCTAATTTGATGGGTATAATCTTTGGGTATATCAAGCTAGTCGGTAGAGAGACCTAATTTTGTTTCCTTACCTAAAACCTCAAACTATATGTTGTGTTTGTCTACTGGATGATTTTTGGTATCACTGCTCAATCCACAGTATGTATAAAGATGCACAACATTGCACCATCTTAGTGCAACCAGAAGTGTAGGGAAAACATAACACATCCAAAATATGATAGAGAGAAAGACAGACATTTATGTGACAGTATAATTTTCAGGGGTGCACCATATTGCACAATTTTGAGATGGCAAATATACATATAAGTCTTAATAAGTAATTATAGACAAGCCCCCTTTTGGATAACATGACTAGCTTTCATCAAGTGAATGGAGAGTATTTATGCTGCAAAGGTGAAGAAGATCATGATCCTTTAATCACCAAGTTCACATATTATTAACCTCTCCTGCATTATCAGCTAAAGAAAATACACGCACACAAAAGTAAAATAGGTTAAGCTGGAAAGACACCTTTTTCATAAGAGAATGGAGAAAAGTGTCTCACACGAGTTGGAGAGGAGCTGTTTGGTCAGGTCGAGAGTAGTGTTGATCAGGCTCAAGGAGGTTTGCAGGGACAAGATTGCGGGAATCATATGGTTGCGAATTCATGGGCTCATAGCTTGATCCTGGCATCAAACTCATCTGTTGTGCTCTCTCATTCTCAGCTATCTGCACCAATAAAATCCCTTTGCATTTACCAAACTAACAGAGAGAGAGAGAGAGAGAGAGAAGGGGGACACCAACAGATAGTTGGCCTAGTGAGATGTGGTGATAGGTCTCTTAACTAAGTTTTTGAGTTTAACTCGCGACTTATATATGGAAAAAACTATATTGGGAGGGTAGTCCCCTTAAATGGGCCATTACAAATTTTGAACGGAATTAATCGGAATATGACTCTAAATATCGGTTGGTACAGTATAAAAAAAAAAAAAGAGAGAAGGGGGGATAGAGAGAGCACCAAACCTTGGCTCTGATGTACATATTCTCATTGTGCAGCTCAATTTCCTGCATAATCCACACGTTGTTTCCTCGTTATAGTGATAATTAGAACCTTATCAACTAGCAAATAAAATTGGTAAATTTGGTCTGATTACAAAACTCAAATGCAATGTGCTAATTGTCTGATAACAATGCGGTCTAGGGGCACACAGGACCTATTGCCAAACTGTGAACTCCAAAAGTGGATCAATGTCACAAACAAGGGTTCACTATAGCAAAAACAAACTTTGCCAAATTTAAAATCCAATTAGCCTAATCCTCTCTTAAAGGTTTATGATTCATTAACAAGGACAGAGTTCATGTAAGAGCTACGAAATATTAATACCGCTTCTTTGACATAATTCTTTGGCTCTATTTGTTGGAAATATTATTATTTTTTTATATATATTAACAAAAATTCTACTCGCATGATATTTCTATAAAATATAATTAAACAGCATTGCCATTCTAACCATAGACCAATAGCACATTATATTCAAAATTATAAGTTAACATCACCCAAAATTTGAAACCAAAGCTGCCATGTTGTGATTAGCATGACTATCTAATATAGGTGATTAATACTCATGTTACCATACAGTATAATATATATATTTATTATATCAAGGGAAAGTAACTATTACCAAATAATTTTGATTTTTGAATTATTTCAATCAATTCTCACTTATTTTTCATTAATTATATCCAAATACTGCAACCTGACGAAGTTATAAAGGTATGAAATTTTTTTCTTAGTTGCTTGCCTCTTTATTTTTAATGGGGATCGAAATTATCTCTTTTCATTTTAGTTTCCAATTCCAATTTCCTGCATCAAAAGCTGTGATACTTTTGATATTTTCATGAACTTGGAGAGCCCATAGCTCTAATCCGGGCAGTCTAGAACTTTATAAATTCAAAGAAAAAATGAAAAATAGTAGGGAAAAGGAAATACCCTCTTCTGCAAATACTCAATTTCTGCAAACAACAATTCGTTCTGCAAAAATCAAGTATTTTTGTTAGTTTAACCTCAAGGTTAAAAAAGGGGGGAAAGAACAGAAATATTGATAAGGTTAAAAGAAAACGGTAGAAAATAAGACCTTTTTGGATCGTATTCGGCTAAGGCCTTTCTCCAATCTGCCCTCAAGGTTTTTCAGTTCCTTTAAATTCAGAGAGCCAAGAGCCTCACCAAGAATGTGCCTGGAAGTGACATTTTTATTTGAAAAAATAAATAATAGTAATTATAAAAAAATCCTAAAATATAGAGAACTTCAAAATAATCAAGTCAATATGGACTAGTACCTGTTTAGGTTCTGAATATCCTTGATTTGTCTGCGCAGCTTGGAGGACTCGTGTTGGTAAAACTAAGGATAATTCAATGTTAATGGGAGAGTCAACTTTACTTAACTCCAAGTTACAGACTTGATCAAGATATATATATTTTTTTAAAGAGCAAAAGTTCACAAGTGGTGCAATGCATCAGAAAGAACATGGGTTCATTGCTCAATGCAAAATCATCATAAAGTTAATGGGAGGGCTCTTCAAAAGTGAAACCAAGAATAGCACATGACTTGGAAAAAAAAAAAAAGAAACATAAATTCCGGAAATGCTTCTTGTTTATTACAATATTCAAAGTAAGTCCGATGTTTAATATACTGGGACATGTTACCCCCACAAAATGGATCCCTAAAAGTAATAAAAGACCAAACCCTAGAAGGAAATGGGTAAATTTTGTAGAGGGTTTAATATTCAAAGTAAGTGTGATGTTTAATTTGCTGATGTTAACACAATAATTGTTTGCTTTTGTGGGTCTCCCTTTGTTGTTTTTTCTATTAATTTATTTTTAGTTAAATACCTGCAGCATATAACTGTGTGTTGTGAAAATGTGCTTTATGGAGATGGCATGTTTGCTTCTTTAGAGCAATTGGGGATGCTTGGTCTCCCTTGTTATGTGAGATGCAACAACATTGAAGGCCAAATGTAAAATTAGGATGAATTTGAATAATTGTTTTAGATGTTTTGTTTTGACGACTTCGTTAGCATGAATTTTCTTTTTCTGGTAAGCAAAAGAATTTTATTAAAATTTAAGCAATCCAAAAGGGAAGCAACAAGCGCACCAAAGAATCACAATCAATGCCTAAACAAATAAGACCCAAGGAAACCAACCATACACCTAAGCCGAATCTAAAAACAAGGATGAATATATGCAGCAACCCTCCAAGGATGACTTTGATAGTATGCATTTCACCAAATGCGGTGGTTAGGCTTCAACGAAGCACATCAATTAACTACTGCTTCTCTTGCTGTTCTCAAGGCCATTATGCTCAATATTGGATATGCCGACAAGAATGCATATATCACGCTACTACTCATACAAACAAAGCAAGAAATGGATGATAGTGCTCTCTTTGGCAAAATGCCATTTTCTCAACAAAATTTTTCCCAACTTGCCAAGGTAATATTCCTTTCTGATAGACTACATTATCCTGGAAAGGCATAAGGGTCCTAATTCCGAGCAGAGGTTTCGATGTGAGACTCACTAGAAGAGTTCAACTTCAGTGGGACAACATCTAACACAGAGATTTTAACTATACCTGCTCATTTTGTTCCAACATATTGCTTGGTACCGATATGCAAAATTGACAACATTTGGAGTTATAACCTTTCTGTCTAGTACAAGCCATATATGAATCAAAAGAAAATGTGAAATATGAAAGCAAACATGACCGGATTATGTAGATGTATGAATTTAATTACCTGGGTGTTAGCTTCAGCAACTGATCCTGGATTTGATGAGTCAGAACAGGCTTTCTTGTACCTATCGATTGTCCCTCTCACACTGCACATATATAAAGCATTTAATTACTTAATTTCCATGGAGTTTTGGTCTCTATGAACAAAGTTGGAAGCTAATTCATATAAATCCAACCTATATCACAAAACCGTCACAAAAAAGACTGCACCCTTTTTTGTTATTTGGTTTCCATGGAACAATATAATAAAAATAAATACAGTGAAAAAAGACAAAGTTGTCCATGAATGATATAAAGAGATAGCAGAATGATAGGGAACCCTTTTTCAGACTCTATAAATGTTTGAGGTTTAGTTTAATCCTATTTCTAAAGATACAAACTCTTCCATAGACTCCTTGTAGATAAGCCTGTGGCTGTACTTGAACTTGAAAATTAAAAGTGAAGTTACTTAAAAAGTGGGGCACTCTGAATTGATATATTATTTATCACTTGAAATACCCTAATGATTCAAAAGTGATACATTATTCTTTTGGAATGATCTTGTTACCTTTAAAACGTGACAGGGTTTTCATGATAAGTGAGAGCTGCTCTTTTTTTTTTTTTTTTTTTTTTTCCGAGTTAATATAGTAATAGATATATTTTAACTAAAGGAGAGGCAGAGTTCAAGAGACATTGTGCTTTCCAAGTAATTCTTGATAATTGATATTAAGGCCCTACTTTTAGCCTACCATTTTTCTTGCAATATATGAAGAAATAATGGAAAATAGAGAAAGGAGAAATACTAAACCTACACCTTGAGAGAGAGTGAGTAAAAAAAGAAGAAGAAAAGAGGACCAGGAAACTTGAGGGAAGATGGGGCAACATGAAACAAACTGAAGGATGAGAGAAAAGTTATTGTGCATCCATCATCTCATCATTCCCCTAAATTGCATTTGAGCAGGTATTTTGAATAATGACAATTGATTTTAGTAGAGGCCGTGCCACATTATTAAGAAACTGATTTTCGTATGGCAGAGAAGGTTTTCTTAGTAAAATGCAAGCATATTGATTGTCTAATTTCTGGAGAAACCTTACAGCACTTTGCTAGAAACTGATATTTAAAAAAATAATAATAATAAATAAAATCAAATTCATCCAACTGACAGAGAAAGCTTGTATTTATGATACAATTATAGATTTCCTATATACAAGAAAATTGAAATGGTGGGATCATAGAAAGCATGTTGAGATTCAAAACTTTAGATCTCTTGCTATGATATATAATAACCCAGTAACATGTCCTAGTGTAATTATAAGAGCTGTTGATCAGAATTTGAATATTATATGTCAACTTTGTATATTGAGCTTTATGTTAGACGAAATCTAGACAAGTTTGTGCTAATTGTTGGGGTGGGGGGGGGAGAGAGTTATCTTTACAGGGAGGATGGGGAACCATTTAGAAAGGGGGGTTCGATGGGTGATACGTTCTGAATAGAGGAACAGATGTAATAGGAGGAAAAAATATGGATGGATTGTTGTATTTGAATTAGAGACGTAGTTTTCTCTGTAAATATTGTCATTGAATGCGATAAAAAAGGGTGACTTACCTTAAAACTTTAGTATAGATATACTACATAAATATTTTACAACATACACAGCTAACATACTATTTGACTTACCGATAAACGGTTGGTTTAATGATAAAAACACTAGATCTTTTAATTAAAACTCGAATTCGAATTTTGAGAATGAAAAAAAAACTATATTGGGAAAGTTTTTTCCAATAAAGGGTTTGACAGTAGCTCATGTGGGATTAGTCAAAACATAGTTTCGAATGCTGATCGGTTAAGTACAAAAAAGAATACTATTTCTTGAGTTCTATTTGTATTTTAACATAGAAGTTCACTTTATTTTCAACATTTTGTAGTTCAGTTGCAATGTTAGAGTTGGATGGGTCAGGTGGCTGAAGTGTAAATCTTAAAGGTGCATTTCTCTCTTCAAAGTGTACTCGATTATAATGGTAACATCAAATGGTGAGGCCATGATACCAAGTGGCTATATCTTCCTTGGATTTATGTAGCAAGAAATCAGAAAAGCACTCGACTCACAATGAACTCTCTTCATGCTTTGATTTTCACTACTGTTTGGGAAAGCGTCTAATTTTTTTTTTTTTAATTTTTTTTTTTTTTATGATTTTCCCATTTTATAATAGCACCTTAAGATTCAAAATGTGATAAAGAACTTCCTTGGTTTTAGTTGTTAGCTCTAGTATAAGTCCCCTTGGTTCTTAGCCTCTTAGGGAATGTTTAAGACACGTATTTTCTCCTCTATTCTCCTCTAATTACCTCTATGTGCATTTATGTTATTATTTTTGTAGCATTTTTCAATTAAACACAAAAATTTCATGTAGAAATGTAAATATTTTCAACAAAAAATCAGAGTAAAGTGATTATTACACAAAGAAATTATGGCATTGAATGAGAATAGGTATGGCAATAGAAGCACTCATTCCCAACCAACCTTGGTCTGTTTGACATTCTTTTTTGCCATTAAAAACCAATGTTGGAGATCTTGGAGATGCTAATCTTAATATCAAGGGGGCTCTTTGGGATCTTTGGATGACTTCTAACCAAACTGATGTGATGGTCCTATTGGTAGTAAGAGCAAAATTGTACAGATTTCCGGGAACAAAAGAAATATGGATGAGTTTTACTTAAAAGTTGTGTGGGTTAGGAGTGTTGCATTCAGTGTTTGGACGTGAACGAGCTGCTCTTATATTTGGTTCTATTTTGTGTTAATATGATGTATATTCTTTTCTAAACTGCATCATGATCTTATATATGGGTGCTGGTTTAGCACCATTGCTTCTTCGATAAAATTTTTCTGAAGCGTATTCAGTTTTTGGTTTCATTTTATTTAAAATTCAGCGAGAACTTTAACATCATCGCAATCTCAATTCTTGAAGTTCATAAAGACCAAGAGTTCAAGAAGAGCAAAGAAGCCAAGGACAGATTCCGATATTGAAAGTCCAAGCTTGCAAAGGCACCGGTGGTAGCCTTGTCTAGCCTTTTGAATTCCCATTGCAGGGAATAAATTAAAAAAAAAAAAATATCAAAAACATTAACAGACACGACACTTACAACACAGTGGTTATGAATAACCACTGTGATATTGTAAAAAATGAGATTGTTATGATTACCTCCTAAAATACGAGGTAATCATAACAATCTTCATCTCCATCTCAACGAATATTTTATAAACTTTGAATCACAAACCCAAATATCAATAACCACTGTGATATTGTAAAAAATATTTATCCTTGGGATATTTGAAACATCCCTGTCACTATTCTATGCGAAAGAGCACTATTATTTTTTGTCCTACTTTGTTTTTTTTTCTTCTTTTTTTTTTTTTTTTTTTTTTTTCTAAATTTTTTCCTAGAGTAGTCAGGCCTAAAATGCACATATCTTTTGCATCGAAAACACTTAAATATCCACCACACTTGTAACTGGAGATCTAGCCCTACTCCGTTGAGATCCTTTCTTATGTGAAACTTTATCTTGCTATTCTCGTGATTATCAACAACTACAAACAGTGCTGGAACTGTTTCTTTCCCACACAACAATATTTTTACATAGCACTCATGTGAATCAAGGAGTAAGTTAGAAGCAATTGCGTATTGTCTTTATCTCCAATTTTTACCTTAATTTTTTTTAGTTGATCAAAAGTTTCATTGAATTTATTCAAAAAAATCACCAAATTTCTATCTTTCTCTTTCCTGAGTTTTTACAACACAATACGAAAAATAGTATCTTTCCCGATGGACTTTTCCCGACTTTAAGCTTTACGTCGCCAATAATTGTCTTTTCCCAATGCTTCCTTGATAAAACATTGGGAAAAACATAAATAGTGATGTTTAGTGACAAAAACATCGGGAAAAAGTTATTGATACGCAAATTTGGTCGGTGGCATGAATTTTTGCCGACATTTTAGGACTAAACGTCAATAAAATTTTTTAATATTGCCGGTGTTTGCCTATAAATGTCGATAAAATCTTACCTTTACCAACGTTTCAGCGAAATAGAGAAAGAGAAACACATTTTAGAGAGAGAGATGTTGATGTTTATAGTTATAAATGTCAAGAAAGGGTAGAGTGAGAAAGAGAGAGCAAGAGAGAGGCACGGAGAAGAGAAAGAGAGAGAGAGAGAGGATATGCCGACATTTCACTTTAAAACGTTGGCATCGAGATGTTTTTTCTAACGTTTTTATGATAAACGTATTATGATTCAAAACACAGAACTCTCTCTTCTCCTCTCTTTTCTCTATGCTTTCTTCTAACGTAGCCACTACTCCTCAAACACCACTCTTGTTACCGTTGGTGCCCTCTTGCCATCAACGAAAGCTATCGGACATTGGTCTCTGCCATAGGTTGCTCTCTTTTCTCATCTTCTGCTTCATTCTTCTCACTACTCTCACTTCTTACGGACACATCCGACCACCACAGGTAGGTTCCTCTCTTTTGCTCGAATCTGGTTATGTTTATGATGTTATTTGTGTTAGAGATTTGATTAGAGTATGATTAGTGCAAAATTATGACAAATTTAAGACAAAATTATGACAAATTGGCCAAATTAGGGATAACTTAGGGTAAAATAAGTTTATATTATGCTAAAATTAGGTAAAATGGGGGCACAATTAGGATAATGTTAATTTATATTATGGTATGATTAGGGTACAATTATAACAAAATTAATTTATATTGGGTTTATGTGTTTGATATGTTAAATCCAACTAATTCTAATTTAATGAATTTTTAGGTGAATATAAAAAATTTATAAGGAGACAAGATCGAGACAGTTGTCCAGTCGTGAGATTGATACGCTCGTTTGTGAAAACTTTTATGTTTGGTTAAGGGAAACCATAAGATATATACAAATTTAGATAAAGTTTCATGTTTTGTACAATGTTTACCTTAATTATATTAATTTATGTTATCTACATCTTATTTCATTTTAGTTTTCAAATCGAGCTATTAGTATGGAAAAATAAAATAATTAGCTCAAGGTTTGTCCCTATTGCTAAGAGATATTCCTGATTTGCAATTAATAGATTTAGATTTTTTACTATAAACCCTGAGAAAAATAAATGGATTCAAAATTTTGAAATAGTTGTGAATTCATCGATAACAAGCTATGCAGGTGTTAGAGAAGCGAATCTAAGGCAAAAAAGTGTGGATAACTATAACATTTTGACTGACATTATTGAATTATATTATTGTGGAAAAGCAAAGATTGTTTTTTTTTTATATGATTGGATTGATGTGATTAGTGGTAGAGGTATTAGAAAATATGAGTTGGGTTTTATACTTGTGAGTTTTGATAGATTAATATGCACGGGTAAACAATTAGTTAATGATCTTTTTGTGTTTTCATAACAAATGAAGCAGGTGTTTTACTCAAAATATCTTAAAGATGATAAATGGGTTATTGTTATCCACAATATGCCAAGGATTCTTTTGACATAAGTGATGAAGTAGGTAACAGTAACTTAGAGATGAATTGTAAATGCTTATCTTTTCCTACTCAGTTACTAAATGAGAATATAGATAGAGATTTTAACTCAATTTGAGTTTAGGATAATGTAACTGAACATTCATATGATGATTAGTAGTTTGTTGACTCTATATATATTCTTGAAATTTGTATTGAATTGTTTATATTCATATTATTGTTAATTAAAATATATATCTTATTAGTTTTTTAAGAGTAATCTTTATATTTATATTTATGATTTAATTATTATATGTTGATTTAGTTGTAATTACGTCGAGAAAAACTAAAAGACATAAAGATTGTGGAAATATTTAAAGAAATATCATGAGTAGCTATTGATGAGTGTTTAAATGTAAATGGAAATGACACTTCACAGGAGACCACCTTTGGTAATGTAGCACAAAGTTCTATCTACATATACATATTCATCTACAAGTGTAATAGATAAGATAATTACCTTTGAAAAGGTTGAAGGTTCTGTTAAGATATATCATTGTTTATTACTATATTGTATTTTAAATATAATTTGATATTTTCTATTCTTAATTTTTATGAATTTATGGAAACTCTTTAAACAGCTGTACACAAGCTAGAAAAAAGGAGATATTATTGATGACACATCAGCAATATATGGAAAATTAGTATAAATACATATTAATTATCGTATACAAATTTGTTCAATTTAATCAAATGGTTGGTCACAATATTTTTATTTTTTAATTTTTGTGGTTGAAATTGACTTTACATTATGTTTGTAATTGATTATTGTTTGTTTGATATTTGAAATATTGTTGATGAATGTTGTGATCATTACATGTGGATAAAGTGTAGATGAAATATGAATTATGGTTTGAGTATGTATATTGTAGTTGTTGAATATTTAATAAATAGGTTTTGAAGTAGGTTTTTGGTGTCATTTATAAAGAAACCAAAATTTTTTCACCCTAATATTAGCTCTCCCCGATGTTTAACACCAGAAAACGTCGCTAAGTACAAAGAGAATTAATGACATTTTCAAGAATATAAGCCGGCAAATGCTTCAACAATTGTTGACGTTTTTAATGAGGAAAACATCAACAATTCCCTAAACCTTACCTGACGTTTATACACAAAGGTCGGAAAATCCTCTCATATTCCTAGCATTTCAATCCTATTAAACGATAGCCAAGGTGCTGTTTGCCAACATTTCAAAAGAAAGATAAGTACTTCCCCGACGTTTGCCGGTAAATGTCGAGAAAATGCTTGACAATTTTTCCCCAACATTTGTCCCGATGTTTATTTTTTCATCCACCCATTCTTTTGCGACGGTTAACAAATGTTAAGAATGAGCAAAAAAACCATCGGGAAAGATATGATTTTCTATAGTGACATTTTTCTCATATATAACTTGTTGGTCAAATTTTTTGCCAAATAAAGTTTCTCAAACTTTTTCTTGATATCGATAGTAAAAGTATCATAATAATATTATTAATAATGTTTTATGAAATGCAAAACCAAATTATATTCACACACCTTTCTTAATTCAAAACCCCTCTTAATTCTCGAACTCGTTGTTTCCGGTTTGAAGTCATTTGCTGAGACTTGTTAATTAAGACAATTCTTTTCTTTCTCTGTCCTAATGTAAAACTATTCCAACCATCAAGCTTCTCAACCCTAAAGTTTAAAGGAATACTCGCCATGTTTGTTAAATTTTTGACAATCAGCATCTTGCTTTGATACCACTTGTTATAAATAAATTCAAAAATTTCTATGAAATTAACAAACACAATGCCCACACAAAAGGGATTGTCTATAGAGTATATTTAGGGTTACTCTTTTTCTAAATAAAATATAATTTTAAACAGGAAATAAAATAAAACTCACACAAAGAAGCTTGACAGCTAAAAGCTATCTGCTTCCCTAAATATGAGCTCAACCCAAACACCAAGTGAACTGTGATGCTCCGAGAAAATTTACTTAAGTGATAAACTAAATGATTCTCAGTTGTATTTAGTATATGATAAAAAAACTTTGTATGATTCTTCAAGCTTTACAACGGTTGAAGGATTATTTAATTGGAGTGGAGTTTATTCTTTATTCAGATCATTAACTCTAAAAATTTTCATTCATAAACAAAGCTGAATTCTCATCATTCATGATAGGTTTCTTATTTGGAAGGATTCTCTTTTGTGTTGAATCACAATGTGGGATCATCCAACAAGGTAGCTAATGCCTTAAGCTGAACATAGCCTATTAACCTGTCTCTCACATGAAGTTTTGAGTTTTGAGATCTTGCAAGGGGAACTATACAAGTTATCCTTTCTTCTCCGAAGTCTTTGCGGTAGTGATTAGTATATCCATTATGTGCTTTTAAATAGTTTTATCTTCAAAGGGAATCAGCTTTGATCACCAAAACGGCTTGTAGTTCAAGAATTGCATTGAGGAGGTCATGGTGGACACTGCCCGAGAAAATAGGGAAGAACTTGTTCAAAGAAGTACTATTCTCCAAACTTGGAGCGTGATGTTGCTTGATGTCTTAAGGTGTAGTGTCTCTCAAAAAGTAAAGGGAAGAGTACAAATTACTAGTTAGTGCTAACCTTTTCCAACTCCAAGGGAAGACCTTGCAATGGACCCTTTTTGCCTGGGGAAGACACAACATGGGTATGATTAAATTTCTTTGTTGTAGTAGATAGGATTTCTACAATGGCTCACTTAATACCATGTTAAACTCTCTCAATACTTCTTATATGGCAAAATTTGTTTTTCAAAGTCATTCGCTTACATGTGCTGAAGTCTATTAGTTCATATGGAGATGTGAAGGTTGTAAGTTATTTTTGGTAAACTTTTTCAAAACTTTTGGGCACTAAAAGTCTTTCATTTTCTAGTACTTGTTAATCGTAAAGTGAAAGCCAAGTGGAGGTGGTGAACCGGAAGTTTAGTGTAAATAATGATCATCCCAAGAATTGATAGTGTATCTACCTCTCAAGCTGAATTTAGCTTATAACATCTCCAATCGCTCCATTTGAAGTGATTTATGGAAGAAAAGCCCATAAAATTTTGGACCTTTTGCCAATAATCAATCAAGCAAGAGTTAGCATGGATGCAGTAGAACTTGCTGCCATATCAAAACCAGGAATATGTTCCTGAGCACTGGAAACAAGTGTCACAATTTTACATAGCCATGACCGATGTTTATGGAAGAGATACGAAGTTCAAAGATTATGATCTTGTGATGGCATATCTTTGAAAGGAGACACTCTGATGTGAACCCGTTGGGTATAAAAACCCTCACTTCTCCACTATCATTCAACCATTGTAGCTTGTATGGTTGAGAATGTTTAGTGGTTGTCAAATTCAGCTTTTCCACTAAAGTCTTACTTGCAACATTAGTAAAACTACCACCGTCAATAATCAAAATGCATACCTTGTCTGTCACATGGCAACGAGTGTGAAAGATATTCTCCCGTGGTACTTCTTTTTCATCTCATTTGGCTTGTAAGCTTAAGGCTCGACATATTATTAGCACTAACATCTCACCATGGTCAGCCACATACTCCTCAGCTCCGATGGGGACGTCTTCCAATGGAGGCAAACAATCAATGTCACCTTCATCTTCAGACTCGATTGCACCATTTTCCCGGATCACCATAACTCGCTTGTTTGGACATTGGCTAGCTATATGTCCTCTTCCCTGACACCTGAAGCATTTAATCTTACTAGATCGAGTTAAAGTAGGGGTTGACTTACTTTGAGAAGTCGTGGTGGAGATAACAGGTTTATGTTCAGGCTTAACTCTGGATATGGCTGAATTTTCTTCTTTCTTAGGGTAGCTCATTCTCCAAGATGTTGCATTCGGATTCTGTGGTGTTGGCTTTGGTCGTGTGTTACCTCTTTTGAGCTGTCTTTCAACCTTGATTGCCATATGTACTAAATCCTCCAACTCCACATAATGGCGAAACTCGATCGTGTTGGCAATCTCTCGATTTAAACCATTCAAAAATCTAGCCATCGTCGCCTCTCTATCTTCTTCCACATTAGCTCGAATCATAGTCATCTCCATCTCTTTGTAATACTCATCTACGCTCCGATGACCTTGGTGGAGACTCTGCAATTTGAGATATAAATCCCTATAGTAATGACTCGGTACAAATCGTCGTCTCATCACCCTCTTCATCTCACCCCAAGTTTCAATGGGTCGATCCCCATTCCGTCGTCTATTGATGCACAACTGATCCCACCATACAATTGCATAATCAGTAAACTCAATAACAGCAAGTTTAACCTTCTTTAATTCAGAATAGCTGTGACAATCAAAAACTAACTCAATCTTTTTTTCCCACTCAAGATATGTTTCGGGATCGCTTTTACCTTGAAACGATGGAATTTTCATCTTGATACTATCTAAATTGTTGTCTACCCGATTATTAACTTCTCTATTTCGACCAAGTCTCCTATGACTACCCACTGACAACCTATCAAACTCCTCTTCTAACCCATCCCCTTCAAACTCATCCACAACTTCAGTTTCTCTTTGATGAAACCTATTCCTCCTGGAGGGGGTTGGCACTATCGATGGTTGTCCCTTTTGCGACCCCTCTTCCACCTTATCCAACCTTTCATGTATAAGATCTAACTCCCTCTTCATCATCCGTCTCATCTCCCCCATAAATGCTTGTAGTTGTAGATTCGACCCAACCTGTGGTTGAATCTCCTCACTTATGTTATCATTTTGATTTTGAGTCATGATTGGAATCTGCAAGATAATGTTAGAATAAAATAGGAAAGAAACTCACCACACTCCCTCACGTATTTCACTCAAAAATAATGATTCACTCAAATCCACTCGTGTTTCACTATATGTATTTGATTGTTATTTTTAATGAATTCTCTCTTACCTTTTACCACTCTACTTCACTTAGTCAAGTTCTTTATTGAACTCGAGAACTCAACTCAAAAATAATTGACTTGTGAAATTCAATGACTTATATAGAAGAAAGTATAATAAGAAAAGTAAGAAGGAAAGAGAAAAATAAGGAATAAGAAAAGTAATAAATTTAAAAAGAAAGTTCTAAATTAGAAAGGAAACAACTAAGGAATGAGATAAATAAGGAAGGTGAACAAATAAAGAAATAGTTCATAAAAGGAGAACAAATATGAAAGGTTTGAATTTGGGTAAGTGTACAAATAGTGAAATATTTCAAACCCAACCAAAAGGTAATAACACTGCCAAATCACAAAATGGAGAATTATCAATTTTGTAAAATTTGAAAACTGCCCCTTTTTTTTTCACGGCCTCTTTTTTTTGTGGGTCTTTTTTTTTTCTCCCCTTTTTTTGTTTTGGCCTTTTTTTTTTCACGGCCTCTTTTTTTTTTTTTGGCCTCTTTTTTTTTGTGGGTCTTTTTTTTTTGCCCTTCTTTTCTTTTTTTGGGAATATGACAGCACAAAAAAATAAAGAATAAGTATACAAAAAAAATAAGAAATAAACCAACGAATGAAGAGTTTTCAGATACAAAAAAATAAATAAATAAATAAATAAGAATAATTCGAAGGTTGCATGAGTATTACAAAAAGATGGAGATGACTATGATTCGAGCTAATGTGGAAGAAGATAGAGAGGCGACGATGGCTAGATTTTTGAATGGTTTAAATCGAGAGATTGCCAACACGATCGAGTTTCGCCATTATGTGGAGTTGGAGGATTTAGTACATATGGCAATCAAGGTTGAAAGGCAGCTCAAAAGAGGTAACACACGACTAAAGCCAATACCACAGAATCCGAATGCAACATCTTGGAGACTGAGCTACCCGAAGAAAGAAGAAAATTCAGCCATCTCCAGAGTTAAGCCTGAACATAAATCTGTTATCTCCACCACGACTTCTCAAAGTAAGTCAACCCCTACTTTAACTCGATCTAGTGAGATTAAATGCTTCAGGTGTCAGGGAAGAGGACATATAGCTAGCCAATGTCCAAACAAGCGAGTTATGGTGATCCGGGAAAATGGTGCAATCGAGTCTGAAGATGAAGGTGACATTGATTGTTTGCCTCCATTGGAAGACGTCCCCATCGGAGCTGAGGAGTATGGGGCTGACCATGGTGAGATGTTAGCGCTAGTAACATGTCGAGCCTTAAGCTTACAAGCCAAATGAGATGAAAAAGAAGTACCACGGGAGAATATCTTTCACACTCGTTGCCATGTGACAGACAAGGTATGCATTTTGATCATTGACGGTGGTAGTTTTACTAATGTTGCAAGTAAGACTTTAGTGGAAAAGCTGAATTTGACAACCACTAAACATTCTTAACCATACAAGCTACAATGGTTGAATGATAGTGGAGAAGTGAGGGTTTTTATACCCAACGGGTTCACATCAGTTGGTATCAGAGCAATTTCGGGTTACCCTTCGAGTTGTTCATACTTGTCTATAATTGTTCATATTTGTCTATAATATTTCATAAAACAAAGACAGTTTCCAATTTTTTTTCTTTTCTTTTATTGTTTCTTCTTTATTTCTTTTTTTTTTCCTTATTTGTTCACCTTCTTTATTTTTTTCCTTTATTCATCTTTCTTATTTAATTCATTCCATATTTGTTTTTTTCTTAATTTGGAATTTTTCCAAATTTGTGACTTTCCTTATTTCTCACTTATTTTCCTTCTTTATTTTTCTTGTTATTCTTTTTTTTTTGAATTTCACAAGACAATTATTTTTTTGAGTTAATTTCAAAGAGTTGTTAAGATGGTAAGAGACATGTTCGAGGGATTGAATTCATTGAGACTTTTCCCAAGCAAAATGCGGTTGCGGATGCATATTCACACAGGTGACGATTTGGGGATAAATCGTTGTCAAGAAGGGGGGAATGATGTGATCATCAAGACTGCAAGAAATTTACAAAATTCAACTCAAGTTTCAGTTGGACCAGTAACAAAAGTTCGAGTTAAATGGTTCAAAAAAATACTGAATAACTTAATTCAGAGGGTTTTACAATAAGAATTTGGAGCCCAAATGAATGAAGAACCAAAAGGGGCCTCACTTATGCTCATGCAAGCCCAGTTGGAAGAATAAAAGGCTCAAAACTACCCAAAACCAAGGGAGGACGAAAATGAAGAAAAATAGCAGCAAGACTTGGTCAAATAGTTTGATTTATTTAGTTTCCTAATTTTTATTTTTATTTTATAATTTATGTTTAGTTTCCTAATTCTTTATTGTTTAGAGAGTTTCTAAATTTTTAGTTGCTAATTATGTTTTTACCTTTAGGGTATAAATAGGCCATTATACATTGTGTAAAAAAACACTTTGGAGAGAATTAATAAAATTGTGAGGATTTTTCACACAAGTCTTGTTCTTTTGAGAACTTTGAACTTATTCAAGTTATGAGTCTTGTTTAGTTTTTTGACTTATTAATCTAGGTTTCGAACCATCTAGATTGTGGCGTCATTCATTCCATTTTTATACCAAAGTTCTTGATCTAGTGAGAAACGGGTCTAAGGTCATATACCTTAGGTTCTTCCTCCTTTAGGGCAAGGGTTAAGGTTTTTAATTCCATCGGTTCAAATAATTCGTTGAGACGATTTTTGGGCTAAATTAACTTGTTCGTGGGTTTTAGGGTTTTTATACCCAACGGGTTCACATCACACTCCCTACAAAGACAAACAAAAGCCTAAAGCAACTGAAGTTGGGGCCTCATAAAATTCTCAAAAGGATCGGTTCAAATACTTACAGATTCAAGTTATGAAATGGGTTGATATCAATTTAACTTTTTGTGTAAGTAATTTATTTTCACTCAATGGTGATCATGACAATCCAAATGGATATCTTTTAGACTTTCTAGCTTTACCTACATTAACTCATGAGAAGATTGATGTGTTTGATGTGCAAAACATATAGGTTAGAAGCTTATACTCGTTCATTTGAAACGTGAACAAGTTCATCATGAACAATTTTGGAAGGATTTCGTTTTCAGTGATGGTTCAAACTCTTTCCAAGCAAGGGAGAATGATGTTGGAGTATAGTTAAGATCCTGAAGTTAGTAAAATTATATATTTGATTAAGGTTTGTAATTCTTATGCATTATAACCAACTATATTATAATGCTAAGATTCAAGGTTTTAAGAGTTACATCTTATAAATCTTGGGAAATAGTTTCGTAGTTGTTGTCCATAAGATCATCAAAGTCACTTTTATAATTCCTATATAATCTTGACAAAAATAAAATGAAAGACTGATTTCAAACTCCAATCCTTCTTTAGCAAGTGTGCTTGTTAGTGTAAGCAATCACCCTAAAACAAATCAAGTGTGTAACTTGATCTTGTTAGGTGACATCCATGATTAGCAAAAATTTAAGAAGTTATCCCTAGTTGAGTGTCTTCCCAGGATATCTTTCCTCATGAAACTTAGTATTTTTGGTCTTAAGACTTGCCGGTTAGGTCTAAAAAATTTTACTTAGGCGTTCAAAGTATATATTTTTTACAATTTATAATTAAAATAAATTATATTATGAAAGTTTAATATAAGAATAATCTATAAATAAAAAATGCTCATAATACGGATTCCACTTAAAATAAAAAATAAGAGAAAAATAATAGAAGATGAAAAGAAAAGAAGCAAAGAAGCAAAATGAAATAGGTTATCGGGGAGAATTTAATTTGCACTATAGAAAGATGATAAGTAAAATTTTAGTTTGACATGAGGATTGGAAGACAAACAAATAACAAAATAAAAGGGTATTCCTTATTTTTTTTTATGAACTCTATATTAATTTAAAGGAATTTCTCTTTAAAATGTAATATAATAAAAAAGTAAAAAGTTTGGGGTTAAATTTTCTTAAAAAAACCCTATATACACATTATATTTAGAAATTTAGGAGGGAGCCATGTCCCCCTTGGGGCCACCTATGGATGCAGATGACTGAATCAGCAATTCAACAAGATTTTTGGATGATTTTTAACAAAATTGATGGGAGATGTTACAAATGGCAGTAAGAGCTAAAATTATACATATTTGGAGGACTAAAACAATATTTCTAACATATGGGTGCCGACTTAGGACCATTTTTTTAAATAAAATCTTAGACAGAGAGAGAGAGAGGGGGGGGGCTCTATCATGGCCTGTACAGGGAATCTCTATCTGACCATAGCACAATGAAGAATGAAATCCCTGTTCATTGAAATATTCTTTATTTTTTAAATAAGCAATGCTTTGCTATGTTATCTGTAGTCATTTCGCTAACACTTGTACTCAACTAATTTGTAGATTTAGTAAAGCTGCAGAAAATCTTGTGTGGAGGCCCACCAGTTTTCTGGATGCTCTCTCTCTCTCTCTCTCTCTCTCTCTCTGAGTTAAGGCAGAAACCTTAATTTCGTCGAAGTGATTTAAGTTGCAACTTCTAAGCGGGTACAAGGGTCCCAACCTATGAGTGGCTCTGACATCAGATTGCCAGTAAAATCCTTCCACGTATCGTCAAACCCCCGGAGTTAATCAAATCAGATCCATAGAAATGAAGTTAAAAGAAAGATTAATCGGAAAAGAATCATTATTTCAATGCGTCTTTTTTCGTTCTTTGTGAAGACGTGGTCTGTGACATTGGCATTTTGAAGACTTCTGTTGTTTCAGCAGTCAGACAATGTTAGCTCTCTCTCTCTCTCTCTCTCTCTCTCTCTGCACTGCACGAAAATGCAATGAAAGAGCTGAAGCCAACCAAGCGAAGAAAAACTCCCCCACCTCATTGGTTCCCGCTTCCCCGTACCATCAAGTATACTTCGCCTTCTCCATTTCACTTTACTCACTTCCTTTACTCTCTCCCCACCCCTCTCTCTCTCTCTCTCTCTCTCTCTCTCTCTCTCTCTCGCTCTCCTCTTCTAGAGTGAAACAATCAAAGTTGAAGTGAAAGTGACTGTATCCCATCTCAACAACCTACGCACATAAGACTCTATCCAAACTACTTGGCTTTAACTATTTTCGTTCTTTTTCCTTCACTATTTCACAGGAAAGAAAAAAAAAATGCTATAAAAAAATAAGCGAGAAAGATGTAGGACAAGGGAATCGACCCATGAATGGTTAGAATCCGGAAGGAACTGAAAAATCAAGTCTTGCTGGACCAAAAGATTCGACAGAAAACAAATATGAAAGAAAAACCCTACATGTTAATTAAGAGGGCAAAATGGTCAAAAAAAGGCAGGGAGACAGAAAGATCAGAAAATCTAGATATAGATCACTTCACTAGATTATACTAAACCTTAATTTGGATTGAAAGAAAGATTTGCAGGGAGTTTCTGACAATGCCCATTTAAGCTTTTGAAAAACCCCTAACAGATGAGTTAATGAATTTCCACAGAACTGCTTTTTGCGTTTCTTGTTTGATGAAAACTGACAAGTTTTTTAAGAACCCCATCAAGTTTGGCTAATGAGAACTTGACAGCTTTGTAGCAGTCCTTTCCTTTCCTTAGGGTTGAGAGAGAGAGAGAGAGAGAGAGAGAAGGAAAGAGCAATCAAAATATAAAAAGAAATCAAGATAAACAAGGCAAGCTGATTTAACAGAACATTCAGATCTTAGCTAGCCCTAGCTTGCTTGTTATTCTCACAAGTACTAACACTATTTTTATAATTTTTGGCCGTTCTATATCCATCTATTTCTGCAGATCTGAATATCTACTTAAAGAAACAACTCAAAAGAAAGCACAAAAATGAAACTAAAATATTTCCTTTAAGAAAAAAATACTTAGAAGTAAAACAAACAAAGAGAAGAAAGCAAAAAAGGAATCTTGGGAACAACTCAATAGTACTGCAACAAAAATCTCTTCCAAATTCTTTGACAAAAGCATTAGGTCACCCAAAATTTCTAGCTCACAATCTCACTATTAATTTGAAAAAAAAAAAGTAATAAGAAGAAGAAAAATTATGGGTGTGTTTTTTTTTTTTTTTATAAGATCCAAAAACTCTTTCCATCAAATCCAAAGAAAAAATAGAGTGCGGGTTGAGAGAGAAGTTGATAGGGGAAAAAAAAGAAATAAGAACAAAATCACAAGATCCAAAATAATGTTGAATTTCACGAGATCCAAAAACCCTTTCGAAAGACAAAGAAATACAAACAGCATGCAAGTTAAGGAAGGTTAATAAAACTGAGGCAAGGGAAGAACCTGTTGTTAGCATATTCATAGAGACGACCGCGGCTAGAGAAGACAATCAGAGCAACTTCAGCATCACAAAGAACAGACAATTCATAAGCCTTTTTGAGCAATCCATTACGGCGCTTACAAAAAGTGACTTGGCGATTGGTAGGGTTTTCGATCCGCTTGATTTCGATCTTTCCCCTTCCCATTTTCCTCTGGGAAGATCCGTGATCCGTTGCTTGATTTGGTAACTCCGTGGTTGAAAGCTGAAAATGAACAAGACCAGATTGATGATCTTGTTAGCAAACAAGGTTACGTTTAAGTCTCAAATTAGAACTTTAAAGATAAAAAAAGGAAAATTTATTGGAAAATGGTAATATACTGTAAAGGGATCCAAAACAAGCAAAACACAAGATAAATGTATGAGGTTTCGAATGGGCTTAATTTTTGCTTCACTAACCTGCTAAGGAAACAAATAGGAGAAGAAAGGATACAGAACAGAAGATGGAGATTTCTCTTCTTTGTACTCAGAATCAGACTATTCTTTTTTTAAATAATTATTATTAAGATTATTATTCGTTTTGTGCACAGGAAAGTGGGAGAAAATGGAAGCAGTCTATTCTAGCTTATATGGGTATTTATAGGAATATGAAATAGACCCCCCAACTATCAGCCGAACACTAATATTTTTTGAGGCTGGAGATCTACAGTGTAGGGTAGTGTAGGAAATTTTGGCCTGTGGAAGAAGTTTAATAATGGAAGGAGAGAGAGAGAGAGAGAGAGAGAGAGAGAGAGAGAGAGATTTTAAATGTCTTGACATGAAGGAGAGCTACTTTAGGACCAATAAGCATCCATTTTCATGAATGGGAAAAAGGAGAAGAAAATAAAAAATGTGGTCTTTTAGAAAGTGACTATCATGAAAAATAGGAAGCATCCAAAAAAGTGACTATCACAAAGTTGCAACATGGCAAACTTCATCTTAGACCAAGTTGTGTAGAGTAAACAATCAAAATGAAATCTGTTCTCTTGTTGTCTTCATTCCAAGATATGATTTGGCTGTAATTCCCCCCCCCCCTGTGACCTCATTTTTTGTGGTTGAATAATTTCACTAACAGCCATCTCTCTCTCTCTTTGAATTTACTGCTAGTGGTGACCAAAATGAAAGTGGTTCTCCCATGTGACGTCCTCGTATACCCATCTCAAATTAGTCAGTTCATTTATTGGAAGAATAGAAGAATGCCCTTGATTTTTTTGACCTCCAAGTATGGTGTAGGGACTGTCATTCTGAGGGCTAGGGTATAGGGTGTGGGTTCCCCATTGACAATGTACCAGTCCCACTAGGTTTGTTGTTTCTTTCCAGTCCAAAGGATATGGAATAATTGCCCACTATTTGATAATTTTGTACATGTATTACATCATTAGATCATGTGATCCTATTCTCTGATTGCCCAAAATACAAAATTTATTGTATAATTGTGTAACACGTGTATTTAAAAAATTTTTTGTTTAAGGTGTTCTGTACTGGGTTTTCTAGTTCACAGTTTCAAAAAAGACATGTCATGGATAAATTCCCACCTTTACTCAACATTATAAGATGTCATGAGAAATCATTCCTTTTGCAAGAAATTGTATGAATAGCTAAGGCTGTGAAAGCCACTCACAATCTCTCCATACTTTCTAGAGGCATGTGTCTTGTTGGCTTCTCATTCTTGCAATATTCATTCAATGGAGCATGTGTTTATGTTATGTTGGAATATTTTTTTTACCAAACTCCTTAGAATTGAGTGATCAATGACACTTTGTTCCTTAACCAAAGATTTCGAATTCGAGTTCTGTGAATGATGAAAAAAGATTTGAAAAAGCAATCCCTAAAAATGGGGCATACAGTACTCGAATCGAATTAGTCGGGTAAAACCCAAATAAAAACCAAAAAGAATATTTCTTTCTTTTTTTCTTTCATTTTTTTCTTGGGGGTGGGGTTGGGAGTTTGCCGTGAACATAGGAATTATAAATGAACTTGAAAGTTTGATGCTTGGACTGGAATATTGTCTTGAAATCAACCTTAATTTTGATTGATTGGCCCTCAAGTTTGCCTAGTTCCAAGCTGAGAACTGTAAAATTTGAAACCAGATCAAACAAATGAAGGTTTATTATATATACAAGAGATGTCCTAATGAATAAAGAGTTGTCATTATTTTGTCTTTTTTGGAAAGACTTTATGCAAGATGTAGACATGGAAAGAAAGACAGAGTTGAATGCGATATCATCCGATTAACAAACAAATTAAATGAGGATTCATCGACTTATTGATCAAGTAAACTGAACAACGAAGTCATCTTTCAGGGAGATATGGTTTCGTCCGTGGAAACCTACAATAGTTGTTCATTTATGAAGGTAGTGATTGTAGGGATGATTTTAATACCTACGAAAAATCTATTTCAGATATTATAAACTCTTTAAAATGGCAAGAAGCTATGAGATCAAAAATAGATTCCATGTATGCAAATTAAATTTAGGATCTTATCAATCCGCCTAAAAGGCTCACACCGAACAAATAAGTTGTCAAGAAAAAGATGGGTTCAAATGGAAAGGTAGAAACTCTCAAAGAAAGACTAGTGGTGAAGGGTTATCGCCACAGTCAGGAGGTTGACCACAAAGAAACCTTTTAATCTCTGGTCAAGGTTAAATCCACCTAGATTCTTCTAACCGTGTGATTAGAAATGAATTTCATGCATGTGAATCAAGTTTAGGATCTTGTGAGTCCACGAAAAATGGTAATACCTATCGGACCAATGGGTCTTTAAGAGAAAAATTGGTTCAAATGAAAACATTAAGACCCTAAAAGCAATGCAAGCGACGAAAGGTTATCGTTAAAGACACCGGTTGACTACAAGAAAACCTTTTCACCTATAACCAACTTAACTCTATTTGAATTCTTGTAGCCATTATCGTGCACTATAATTATAAGTTCCAACAAATGGATATCAAGACAACTTTCCGTTCATACGAAAGAAAATATATTCCTAGAACAAATTCAAAGTTTTGAATATCGGGATGGATTCAAGGTGTGCAAATTTGAAAAATATCTATTTATGGTGTTAAGCATAGAATTGACGAGTTGAAATCTTCGATAGCATGAAACTATAAATATAAAGTTAGTAGGAGTGTCATCACTTGCCTGACCTTATACGTCATGGTATTCTAATAATATCGGGAATGACATTGATATGCTTTCAGATGTAAAAATCTAATTATTTGAAACTTTTTTTCATGAAAAACTTAGGAAAAGCAATCTATATTCTAGGGATTTGAATTTGTTTTTATTAGCAATAGCAAACTTATCCTTTTATTTCCAGGTGTGTAGGGATTGCACTATAAACAAGTCCTTGACAGAGCATGCCATCTAAATACATATCTTCCCCATACTAATCTATTAATCTATTGTTGAAAGTATCCTTACCAGACTAATGCTCATCTTAGTCTCCTCATTCAATTCCATTTATCATTGATGTTTTTAGGAACTTCAGTGCAATTGTATAAAGAGTGGGAGAATTTTGTATATTTAGACCAAAACCAAAAGAAATATATGATTTTAACAAATTCACAACTCCCTTTGCAGAAACTATTTATTTCTTTGGATACCACCTCATTTTGCCATAGCTAGATCGAAGCTTGATAGACTTCTCCCAAAATATTTACTTGGAAAGTGTGTTAAAGAGGTTCAAAATGTTTGATTCCAAGGAAAAATTATTGGGACTTGAGGTTCAAAATGGGTAGGTTCAATGCATTGCATTGAATATATGATATTCAAATTAGGGTTTATGATTAAAAAAAAAAATCAAAACTTTTACTTATGTTTAAGTTTTTTTTTTATTCTATTGAACACAACATTCTCATAGGTCCACCTTCAAACCATGATGTGAATCTTACAAAATTCCTTTGTTTGATTATTTAAACCTCATAAAATTTGAAACCTTTCACAAATTAAAATTTTTTTTATGTTTATATATTTGAAACCTTCTAATTCCAAAATCCATTCAAAATTAGAGGTTTTCTCAGTTTGAAAACTCTCCTAATCTGACTAGACTTGTCCTAACTTCCATCTGGGATAAGTTCAAAATCTAGTTTCTTGATTCGAATTTAAGTTATGCTAGAAATCTTGTAATTCAATTAATTGTAGAAAAAAATGAGTATCTTATTCTTAATTAGTTAATTGTTAGAATATTAGGAGCGATTTGAGGAATGGGTTCTTAACCGTTAGACAACATTACCGAATCATTCTTAAACTTATCATAAGTATGATAGACACTTATCATGATAATATTTCATATTACTCATTTAGTAATAAAAGTTTTTGAACAGAGTTAGAGTATTGAAGTAAACCCTTAATCACAGTCATCATTCACTAAAATCCCTTCATTAAATACTTGCTAAGGTCATTCATATGAGTCAAATCCTTCTTGATTGGATAATATGACTCCATGTAATTGATACACTTGATTAATTCAAACTATATTATTTGAGTTAATTCATCTTGACTAACAATTTCAGTAATGAATCCCCTAGCAGTGATCACCTATCTTCTTACATAACTAATTAAGATCACTGCGCATATCGAGCATTCAACCATGATTTCATGGTACGATTGCATAAATATTAATAAACCATAATTACCTATACACAAGATAATTGTGTGGTCTTAATAATTATGTGCACCATTGCGAACAAGAGGATGACTATGTTAACCTTAGACAAATAACTATGTAGTTATCACCTATTGCCATGTTCAACTTACTCATCTAACGTGTGCCCTTAACGTGAAACTTACTACTCCAGCAAAATTGGTATCTCATACTTAATCATAATTTAGAGTAAGAAAATAAACTTCAGGACCGATACTTGTCCCTCCAAAAGTCTTAATCATAAATTATTTGGTCTTTTGTTTTCTCGATTCTTGAAAATGGAACGTCTCATCAATCTTTTAAAAGTTCACTTAATTTAACTAACAAAATACATTTTAAATAGATTTTTCTACTTTGACAAAAGAAGTTTATACATGACATTCATTGAGCTAAAGTATAATCCCAACAGGAATGTCATGAGCGTAACATCCCACATTAATCGGAATGTGCGAGGTGCTGGTATTGGAGGTTTGTTTTACACATGATATAGCAACTAAAGATGCTTTAATCCATCGACGTTGATTGGTTCAATTGTATGTGGGGTACCTTTAAGCATGATCGAGATTTGATTCCCGCTGAGGGTATCGGACCCTCATGTGTATGGAGCGTTCCCCATTGAGAGACCCGTCCTCTGAAAGGAGTCACTGCAACAGTCGATCCGGATTAATCAGAATGAAATCTCAGATATCGGACAGTATCCTTATTACATGGTAAAAAAAAAATACATTAATCCTACTTGGGAAGAGAAGAGTAAGGGTGAATGTGCCTTATCCCGCGTTGGCCAGTCCAAGAGTGATTGTCATGATCACAATGCATGAGTTATTTATATATATATATATATATTTTGAGGCAAAACTCTCACATTTTAATCCACGTCTCGCTATGTAATTACTTTAAGACTAGCCGATGTGGTGTAAAGTACATCCACTGTTCCACTCTTTTACGATCAAGTTTATTTATTTATTTATTTATTTATTTTATATTATATCAATCGGTATTTGAAATTATATTCCTATTAATCCAATTCGAAACTTACAGTGACCCATTAAGAGAATTATTCTCCCAACATAGTTTTTTTCATACCTAAATCATGAATCAAACTCAAAAACTTGATTAAGAAATTTAATACCATATTTTACTGAATCAACTTAATTCTTTTACGATCAAGTTATACCAAAGTATCTTTACTTGCTATTAGATATGAGATTACAACCTCCAACACCAACACCCCACGCTTCTCAATTAATGTGGGATGTAACACACTCCCCCCACTTTAAGGGGCACATGTTAGTGGTAAGGGAGCTACTCTAATGCCAATTGTCATAACGTTTGGAACACGCGAGATATTTTCAGTTTTAACCTGAAAACCTCACTATTTTGTCCTAATGGCGTCTCACACGTGTGATCGCACTTGTATTGCCAAGGATTATTATAAGATTTAGTATTAAGAAATGAAAAAAATTATATTAAAAAAATTATCACTAAATAAGACTTTCTATAAACAGTTGAATCAAATTACTTAAAATCTGATTCTAGATATCGATGATGGGAGCCACAAAAAAAATAGCCAAGGATTATTATGGGACTAGTTGATGTAAAATAGAGCACATATGCCCTTACTCTTTTATAGCCAAGCAAGATTTGCTATTCAATGTGAGATTTCAAAGTTTTGCACCAACACCTCACGCCTCATTATTAGTCATTTCAACTTATTTCTTATGCTTTCATGTAAAGAACATAAATATTATTCTAGATTGGGGGAGTGGGGTTTGTATCACTAGGCTGTCTCCTGAGGACAACATAAATATTCTTTTAAGTATATGCAAGTGACATAATAAGAATTTACATGCCAACCATTATGAGAAAATACATAAAATGTAAAAAAGATCCAACTAATTTTAATGTTATTATTTATTGCTATCCCAAAAAATCTACTTCTCTTTTAACATCCATTTTTTTTTGGGCAAAAGATTATAACCTATTGGAAAAAAATTATCATGACCGAATAAATACCTATATCAACAACAAGTGTTGCTTTAAAGAAAATTTCTTCTCTAACAAAAATATTTGTAATAAAATATAGATGATTATTAACAGCGATCCAATTAGAAGTTGATTTGGAAAAGAAATCAGTATTATTCAATCTTAGATTTGATCGTTACCATCAAACATTTGTCACCAAAATATTTTGTTTTCGAAAAATGTTTTAGCAACACAAGTAATATAATATATATATTTTTTATTTATAGTGAGACTCGAATGTGAGTCTATTATAAGAAGAAGGGGGATTGATACCACTTGAGCTACAATAACAATAGAATGTTGCTTACAATGAAGATTCTTGTAAAGGAATTATGTATAAATTGTTTGTATCATCGTATTAAACGACCTACGCTACGATATTTCACTTAAAACTATTTTGCTTATCTTTCATTCCAGGATGCCAGCAGATCTCTTAGCTCAACAAATGATCCATAGGTAATCAATGGTTCATTCTTAAAGCCAGTAAAAGTGCAAAGATTATTATTATTATTTTACTTAGACGAAGAAAAAAAAAACCGTAATTGAAAAATCAAACAACTTTATTAGAACAACATTCGTAATTGATGAGATTGCTAGATTACACTACGTCCATACTAATAAAAATAGTATTTTATAATTTATAACAGCATAAAATTTTTATAATTTTGTTATATTACTATTTTCGTGTTATATCGTAATATCTCATGTGGAGGCCGCAAAATTTATTATTTAAAAAAGTTAAAATACCCAATCTTATAGTTGTTGAGGTAATACTTGTTATTTGTGGTCACTTTGATAAATGGTCGATCAAAAGGATTTTACTTTGAGAGGAGCAAAGCTTAATTACCCCCAAAGCAAAATTGGAAAGCAAGAGGCCAAAATCAAAAGACATGTAAAAGGCCTTCAATATTCGAAGCCCTCTAAAATTTTATAATTCATCTTTTACAATATGAAAAGGGTTGTAGCACAATTTCAAGCCTCTAAAACTTGTGTTGCACATAGGCACCCTTGTCTTTTCTCATGCCCAATGGCCAAATATCATATAACCAAAATTAAGATTTGAAGTTAATTTGACCAATTTTTTATTCTTAAATTATGAGAAGAGAGATAGTAGTAGTACGTTATATTTTTTTAATTATAAGTCTCATATTCGAGTCATAGGAATTAAGAAATAAAATTTGAGAGGGTTAACCACTTAATAGGTCATATAGTACTGAGATCGGATTAGTTGTTAAAGTCTGGATATCAGTAGGTGAAAATCGAGAAAAAGAGAGAGAGAGAGAGATACGCAAAATGAGCTGAGGCTAAAAAGGCTAGACAGAGATTGGGGTCAACATTTACGGAACCATTTCAAAATTGGAAAATGGGAGAGCAAAACCCACCAGCATCAACTTCACTATCTCACTCAACGCCTGCTTGCTTTTACTTGCTTGTTATGCAATTTTGTCACATGTTTACGATTTACATTACTTTAACAAAAGCACAATTTATGTTCCCAAATTCTAAATATCCCATTCACACACTTGAAATTAATTAGTTTAAATCCCATACTGATATTTTTTTTTCTTTTTTCTTTTTTGATAAATTGGATGAATACTGTATATTGCATCATAGCTTAAAGGGATATTATCTTACACTGTACTTAGATACAGGAATCGTATTGCTCTCTCTCTCTCTCCAGAATATTTTTGCCCCTTTATTTTTTTGAATAATTCTTAATATTGTTTTCGTGCACCATACAGTCAGTCAATCAAAAAAGGGTGTCCAAGTCATATGTTATAACAAAATTCTCCCTTGTTGGTCGTGACTGAAAATGCAATTACTGGGGTTGCCAAAGTATTGTCTTGTTCTTCTCTAACACTGTAGGGTCACCTCATAAATGATTATATAAGAAGGGTCGATTCATTTTTATTTTATTTTTTGGTTGGAAATTTACAAGAAAAAATATCAAGACTTGAACCCATCACAATTTTTTAATCATTTTTAAATCATTTGTTTTTCCTATTGTAATACCCAATTAAAAAAAAAAAACAAAAAAAAAAACAAAAAAAAAACAAAAAAAAAAAACAAAATTAGGACTTAAAGCCCAATTTTCTCTCTCTCTTTTCCCCTCTCTTCTCTCTTCTCTCTCCCTCTTCTTCTCTCCCTCTTTCTTCTCTCTTTTCCCTTCTCCCCGCCGCCGTGTCTCTTCCCCTCCCGCTGCCGCCGCCGCCGCCAGCACCGCCGGTCACCACCAGCGCCACCCACAGCCGCTGCAGCTTCCCCCCCTCCGCCGCGAGCGACCGCCCGAGCACAGCCACGCGATCATCTCCGCGCGAGCGCTAGCGCCACCGCGCAGTCTTCCTCGTGAGCGCTCGAGCGCTGCAGCGCGACCCTCCTTCGCGTGAGCACGCGATCGCTCGAGCACGCCGTAGCACGAGCCCCTGCGCGCCCCTGTGCGGTCCCTGCACCAGCTCGCACTTGCGCGCCCCAGCGCGAGCACCAGCGCGCCCCAGCGCGTCCCAGCGCGCTCCAGCGCGACCCAGCCTAAGCGCGAGCAGCGCTCGAGCAGCGCGCGAACCACGCGCGAGCAGCGCTCGAGCAGCGCGCAAACAGCGCTCGAGCAGCGCGCGAGCAGCCGCGATCCCCAGCTCGCGATCCCCAGCGCGCGACCCCAGCGCGCCTCAGCACGCCCTAGCACGAGCGCGAGCGCGAGCGCTCCAGCGTGCGACCCACAGCGCGAGCAGCGCACGATCCAGCTTACGAGTGCGCTTCAGCGCGTGAGCCAGCGCCAGCGCCAGCACGAGCGCGAGCACGCTCCAGCGCGTGATCCGGCTTGCCAGGCCGCAGGCCCACCAGGCCGCAGACCCATCAGGCCCGCCGGCCCACCAGGCCCGTCAGCCCGTCAGCCCGCCAGCCTGCGGCCCACGGCCCGCGACGGCCCATGGTAGTCCGTGAGCCTCTACGAAGGTAAATGACTCTAAGTTTTGATTTTCGCACTTGGGTTTCGAAATTCTTTAGTATTGGATTTAAATTGTTCGCAATTGTTTCAAATCTGGAAACATTCAGGTTTTAGACCAAACCAACGGGCGAACGAAAGCTAAATCTGAGACCCGAAGAATCCTAGGTGAGAGAAATGAAATCTTTTCAACCCTTGAATACAATTTGTCAAATTAGGTAGCATTAGTTGATTTGTTTATAAATTGAGGAATTTAGGGTTCGTACGAAATTAAGAAAAACGATAAACCCTGAAATAGTCGGAAATTGATGAAAATCGTGATGACTTGATTAGGTTGGCTTTCTTAGTGACTCGATTGAGGGGCGTCTTGTTTTGCGTATTTTGGCGTTATTGGGGAGTGCGTTACCTTCCCCAAAACTGTGAGTGGGATTTATTTCAATACTTTTGTTTAATATGTAAATCCTGTTTTACAACATTTTGATAATGAGCATGATTTGTCGTATGTTGGAAATGTTTTGACTGGTTTTAAAATTGACTTTTGTGAACCGTTGGAGTGTGCAAAAACTATATTGAATTATGAAATTATGCATCCATGTGGTTGAAATGTATAATGTGTCATTTTATGCTATATGTTGCATTGGTTTATGAATCTGATTTCGGCACATTTTGATATGATATTGGTTTTGGCCTTGAGGGCTTTGATATGTATTGTTCCGTAGCTACGAAGGACACCGTGAGAGGCGCTTTGGTGGCGTCCGGATATGCCTAGGCCTGGGGTATCCCACGAGTTGTCGTGATTGGATTATCTACACGGTACTAGTCAGGTTGAACCCGAAAGGGGGAGGATTTGGATTTGGATTAGATATCCTCTCCAAGTCTAGCACCTGGACGAGGTTCGTCGCCAACGCCGGGGTAGAGAGCACTTTAAAGAAATTTGCATATAACACCCCCGGTGCGCCTGTCATAGGTCGCGGTAGACCTCTGCCAGGATATTTTCGGCTGGCAGCTCTATGATTTTAAATGATGGTACTTTGGATGCATATTTGACTTGAAAATGCGTGAAGCGATATATTGTTGAAATGAAAAGCATGATGATTTGAAATATGATTTATATACTTATGTTTTGACACTCCAGTTTCACACTCCATATTTGATGACTGCATTGACCCACTCACTCACTGAGTATTCTTTCCCGAGTACTCACCCCTCATTTCCCTTTTGTTTCAGAGATAGTATTTGACAAGGAGTGTCGCTTTTAGGACGCTCAGTTTCTTTGGGAGATCAGGCCTGGACTTGAGGAATTATTGTATATTTCCGCTGCAAATTTGTATTGGTGATGTATATGTATTTTGAGGTCTATAGATGACCATTTTTTTTTATAATTCTGGGATGACTGTATAAATATGGACATTTAAATTTTGGAACTCTCATGTCACTGTATGACATTACATTGAGGCATTTCTTTTTCGTTGCGTCTGTATTTGGGAATGTGTCATGTCTTAGAATTGTCCTCTAGGATCGCTCGGTGCCTCCTCTAAATCACAGGAGGGGCGACTGGCGGCTGTCCATGCCTTTGACGGGGGCATGGCAGTAGAGGTCTGTGGTTAGGACTGTGGAGAATTGTTTGTTAGCCTTGCTTTGCCCTGAATTGTGCAGTAGGATGATCTGATTTGTTGTTGAGGATAATATATGCATTTTGAGGCCGGGATGGCCCCTTTTGGACAGGTAACAGGTTTATTTTAATATGGGAGACCTCCGATATATGGGGAGGTTCTGCCCGATTTTCTGTAAAAATACAGCCGGCATCCAGGGTAACGGGCAGCTGCTCACGATCCCGGGTCGGGGCGTGACACCTATCATTCCCCCCCCCCCCCCACCAATTCTTGATGTTTCACTTCCATTGCAAACCTAATCAACAGTACCAAATTTTTGGTTGAGTTCTCAATCATGCAATAAGTTTGGTTTACATTAAAAAAAGGAAAAAAAAAACCATAGTGCATATATAAGGTGATGATTCAAATAGTTGTGGGAACAAATTTAAAGACTGACTATCTAAATATCCCTTTTTTTAGACCCAAAACTCAAACTTAAAATTTTGATTAAAAGAATTTATTATCTTATCACTGGATCAACAGGCCGTGGGTGAAATTTAAACAAATTTCTATGTTTTAATATATTTGATAGTTTAATTGAAATTTTCGGATGAACTAAAGATACTATCAAATTAACTGAAAAATTATAAGAAATTTAAGGAAAATAAATGTTTTTTAGCCAAAGGGTTCAATGTTTCTCTTTTTGGTGGCCAAAAAAACATTATATTAATAGATAAATTATTTTATACAAAAGTAGTAGAAAAAGGAATTTCTCATCCTCAAGCTCTCTCTTGTGCATTTGCAATCTGGAGAGGAGGTCGTATAGAAACTCTTATTTATTTATTTATTTATTTTTACTTGAATTTCATGAAGAACTATGTTCTATCTCTCACTCGTTACCAAGAAAAAAGTGGGGCTACCCCATGGATCATTGCTCCAACGTGAGGGCTGCAACATTGGGATCCCCCCTGATCCTTGAAGGATGGGGTTGCCAGTCCTCCAGAAAATGCTCATTTCGGGACTTCTTAACATAATCGTGCTTACCATACTTCACTAACATATACGCCTCTTGCACACGCTCGCACGTATATTTGATTCAATAGGAGGTATGTAAATTTTTACAATATAATCACTAACTATAAAAGGGATACCATTAAAATTTGAATTTATTCACTTAAAAAAACTATTAAATAGACTGATCGTTAAAATATACCAAGTATTTTAAGTTACGAACGGAGATATTTCATCGTATATTTATATCACTACACTCTCCTCACTTAGTCATCTTATAAAAGGATCTCAACGTGTAAAATATCAAATATGGTTAAAATGTTGGTCTTTAAGGATTTGAATTTGCGACCTTTAATCTTTGATTTCATTCTAAATTTTGGGGGTGTAATGAACTATTTCTCAATTTTAAATTTATGGAGTACAAAGTTCAATTTAGTTTTGATAATACAAGTTATATAAACCTTTCCAAAACTTTTCCTATATCTCTTTTAGAGATTTAAAACTATCATTGAGAAAAGTTGATGTGAGCTTGAGAGAGAACTAGCAATAAATTCTTTGAATTTTTTTCATTTTGGTGAGATTTGAAAATTTTGAGGATGAATTCTCAAATTTTAAGTATTAAAAGCTTCAAACAGAAGTTTTGGGATGAATCGAGCATCATAGGCTCTTGAGGGTCTCTTCGACTTTTGGTTTGTTTGGAAAAGTTGAGACTAAATCAGGTGAGATTGTGACATTTTAATACACAAAATCATCAATGCAATAATAAATTAAATATCTTGTATAAAGATTTGTAAAATTTTATATTTTTTATTAAAATATTTTCATTTTAATAAAAAATATTAATAAATTAAAAATATAATTTAGTTAAGATAAATTGAATTCCACTGAGATCTTTCTGGTGGAGTTCAATCGATTGCAGCAAAAAACCAAGGCCGCCTTCTCTCTCATAATAATTGCAATTAAAACTTTGAGGAGCTTATTTTTTTGTTACTATATTAATTGATATTCGAAATCATATTTTGACTAATTCAGTTCGAAACTTGTAGTGGCTTATTTTAAGAGGGCTACCCCCAATGTAGTTTTTTCTATATTCAAGCCGTTAATCGAATTCAAGAACTTGATTAACAGAGTTAACGTCACATCTCATTACGGCGTCTGTCGGTTGGTTGAGGAGTCCATTTTGAGTAGACTTCAAAGCTGGGGTTTGTCTTTGAATGTGAAGGTTGTTCACGCAAAACAAAATCATTCGACTTCTATGCTCCAAAATATGGTCAAAGCCAAAAAAAAAACACAAAAACACAAAAACACAAAAACAAAAACAAAAAGAGAAATAATTATTAAAATTAACAAGATGCCTACTAGGTCATGGAATGAGCTTTTTCACCTTTTTTCTATTTTTCATGAATAGAAGCGTATCAAATCAACATACCTATGTGTAGAGGCCATTAAGCAACTACAAGTTCTTCTCTGTAAAGGGAAAGGGACCACCATTGCAATATGATGTTGAATGTTGGAACTTTTTCATCATGTATTAATGGTGGGTTGGGAATTGAATGGCATTGAATGCAATACCTAAATGCCTTCAATTCCCACCATTACCTGTCACTATCCCTCCATTGTAACTTATCTTCTTCTACTTTAATAAAAGGGAGAAACTGCAGAAATACCCATGATTAGTTTTCTTTAGAGATTAAATTCGAATTTTAGTAACCCTAATTTGTTTTATGACTGTGTATAGAAAGGGTTACCCATATTATATAGTTCTAAATTTACGGAACGATTAAAAAAAAAAGAATTTTAGAGAAATAACCATACAGAAGCAAAATACACATGCGGACGCATCCTAACGATAAAAAGTTACATTAGTTACCCAAAAGCACAAGAAATCAAGTCCCTTACTTATGGGTTATTTTTTATGATTTAAAAGCCTTTCTTTTCTTGGTCTTAGAAGTCTAATTTTATTAGTTTATATTGTGGTAAATTAAAACGTGTTGATTGTATTAACGGATAGTTGACTTAATAGAATATGATACTAAATCTTTTAATCAAGATCTCAAATTTGACTCATAATTTGTGTATGAAGTAGACTATATTATGGGGTAGTTCTTTAAAATAGATCAATTTAAATTTCAGACCAAATTAATTAGAGTATAACTCTAAAAAGATGTTGGTCTTGGACCCAAAAAAAAAAAAGATGCATGTTGACGGCCACTTGGGAGTGGTTTCAAGATACCTTGCCCTCTAAATAAGTGGAGTGAGGGAAAGGGATGGTAGCAAATTAAGTATCTTGCTAGTTTTGGCCAATTTGTGTGACTATCAATCAAGTGAATTGACAACTTAATTGCTGACAACTATTCATATCACTAAAACCTTCCATTAACAAATCTCCAATTACCAAAGATTTCAAGCAAGCACTTGTCAAAATGCTCTCTCTTTAAAGCTAAAAAATACAAAAGAATTCTCATGTTTGGGTGAAGTAACATATTTTCCGATTCTACCTTTACTTAATCATTTAATTTACGCACGCACACACACATAACATTTTCCATTATTATATGGATGCTTCCTATCTTGTTTTGAGTGTATACTTCTAGATTTATCAAATAGTCCGAAGAGTACATCAATGGACCCCTCATTGAAGATTGAAAATCTACATGAGAGAGAAAGAGGTGAATGTTTTCAAGAGAACAGTTTAATGATTATAATTCATCTTCTCCAATTTAATAATTTTAAATTTAAATTTCGATACAATCTGTAAAAAAAAGAAAGGGAGAGAGTTGAATTTTTGAACTATGGAAGCATTGTCTATATATTACTACTTCTGTATCGTATTTGTGTGTGTGTCTATATATCTTAAACTTACATCATTTTGTCGCCGTAGATTAGCTTTAAATCAAACCGTATATAATGGATTGAAACATTTGTCTTACTGGGCCTGTGCTAAGCATTCTTTCAAGCAACTTATTACTTATTGTTTGGATTGGAATTTAGGAATTGGACGTGGGCATACTTATGGCTTTACACAATCTAATTCTATCCAAAACTTACATTATAAATTAATAGGACCCTGAAACTTTATTTTTAAGAGGGTATTATTGATACCCACAAAATTATTACTTGTGCACCTTAAGATACTAGTTGGTTTGGTATAGATGGTAAAATCAAGTGTCCTAGAGATATTCTTGTAGATATATTGGTAGAAGTGTTGGGTCAACCTCCACCTTGTCAATTCCAGTCAAAGAAAAGGGAAGGAAAAGATGCATACACACATACACAGGAATTCAGTCTCCACCTTCGTTTTGCTTCTTACTATAATACGGTGGAGGTAAAAGAAGCATGGATATGTAAATTTACTTACTAAACATGGCGGCTAGGCCCATGCTAAAGCATCTTTGAGGGTTATGGACTAGCATGGTATATTCTTATCGAGAAGTGCTTTTTGTTTATTTAATTTTTTTTTCTTGCATAGTGAGAGGACTATTTTTGGGATTGAAAGGTAAAGTATATTAAGTAAAAGAAATAAAAATAAAATTTATCAAGAATAAATTGTGTTAACAGTGGGCGTCAATTAATAATTTTTCCAGTGTCAAAGACTCTCCTTTATTCCCCTCATGTTAATAACTTATGTTGTTGCATTTTGCCAATAGGTATATTCGTTTGAGACACTTTGTGACTAAGATCGAAAATGGGATTGTAGATTTCCAAATCAAATATATAAAGAGAAATCAATATATATGTTTCAATTAATTTTGTTGGATTACCATTTTCATCCAAAATTTTGCATCCATGGACATCACACTTTTGAAGTATTTATTTTTCTCTCCAACCCCAATTCGTGAGTGGAAGAAAAAGAAGGGAAAAAGAAAGAGATGAGAAACTAAGGAAATGAAAGAGATTTTATTAAGTTTCCAAAAGAATAAAAGAAAATGTCTAACTAATTTTATAAGAGATGGATGCAAAATTAATCTACACTCACACATAACATCATTTATATTGGTTTTAAATGCCTGCCTTATGATATATGCCTAATTAATTGCTCTAAATGTCTAAGAATTTTGGTCGAAAGAGTCATCCAAATGACTTAATTGTTTTATTTTTTAATCAAAAGACCCCATACTCTAGGGTGCACATTTATCTCTGCTCGTGCACACACATGACTTAGATTAAAACCCTTACCTACACCAACTTTTGGTGTAGCCTCCCTTGAGAATGAGAAAAACCACTTTGGAAGAGCCCCATACTTAAGGATCCGACAACGGCTTGGCCCATATTAGTCGAAACGAAATCTTAAATACTGGGTAGTGGACCAAGTTTAAGACACAAAAAAATAAAAAATAAAAAAATAAAACCCTTCCCTACAAATGACCACTCCAAATATCCCCCGACATACCCAAATGCCTAGTTTTCATTTAGGCAAGATCGGTGAGAGATAGTCGGTGAATTATTACTCAATTGATATCATCTCATTTTTTTTTGGAAGTCTCGAATTTAAACCCCCTATGCATTAAAGAAAAAGGATTAGCCAGAAGTAGAAACTAATTCGCTTCTAAAGAAATAAGATTATGTAAAAGAGACAAAGCATTGGTTTATGTATGAACAATTCGTTTTGAAATTTTAGTTTGGTCCAATAATCAAAATGTTGGAAGAAGCATCTCAATTAGAATTTGTAACTCAACTAGGGTTGATATTGTACCATGCTAATTCTAGTTTTTAATTCTAAAATATGTATATATGTAGAGAGAGAGAGAGAGAGAGAGAGAGAGAGAGATCCTAATTTATAATTGTCCTTCATTTGTAAGGCGTGAAAAATTATAAATCTTTGAGTATATATAACATGGAGTGAATATTACATTCTACATTTTAAAATTAGTACACTTTAGATTGTTAAATAAAAATTATAGAACAATAAAATTGTTGTATATTTCGGTGGCAATGGATTTTATTGTTTGTGTTAAATTAAATTTTTAATATTTGTTCTAATCTTCTAGATATCCCATTCATCGAATATCGTTATTCTTAAGAATTTTGGGTTTTTAGAAGTTTTAAATAATTAGGGGACAGAGGAAAATATTACACCCCGATAACTACATAATGGATTTTATATTTTATTCAAATAAATAATCAACCATTTTAAATATTTATTTATAAAAAGAAACATTAATCCTAAACTTCTGAATCCAATTGCGTTCCTTCCTCTGGGGTTCTTGAAGCGGCCTTCTGATATGTGTTTTTTTTTTTTTTTTTTTTATTTATTTATTATTTTTTTTGTGTAAGTGAACATTTGTCACCAAATGGTATACTAAATGGTATACTAAATGGTATACTTGTTTAATCTGATTAATCTGCCTGAATACTGTGAGATCTATTTTGGGATTGATTCTCCCGATGCCTTCTGGTATTCCTTTCTGCTTATTTTGTTTTTTGTTTTGATGCCTTGGAATTGCTTCAAAATGAAGGCAAGAGTGCTGAATCATTTGGTGCATTGTGAATTGTGAAGCAGCATTAGGAACATATTTGGTACAAGCATAAATAATAATAATAATAATAATAATAATAATAATAATAGATTGATATTTAAAAAAAAAAAAAATAGCTCCAAAAAATATGCCAATTAGCTGTATATGAACTAGGGTTTGGTTAAAGTTAGGCATTACCAAAAAGACGCTGTCAGAATCAGACATTCCATCGGTGCATATAACTAAAACATAAAAAAAACATAAACAAGAGGACATGGGCTATTCTATCCTACCCTACAGACCATACCGGGTGAGGTGGGCCTGTGAAGGGTGATGAACCAACGTCACGATGGTTTCAGCATTTGGTGCTCTATTTTAAGGTCTATGCAAGTAAATAATTTATAATCTCAGATCTTTTAATAGTAATGCTCCCCACCTAGACTTGGGATCCGTTTCAGCACATTTATTTGCCAGACTTAACATGCAATCAGTTAACCCAAATTGAGAACTGTAATAAGTTATAAAGCTATACCAACAAGGAAAAAAAAAAGCCCTCAGATTGGGTCAGAGTTACTCTATCCTTGTGTTTTATTGGTCTTATTTATTTATTTATTTTTATAAACCACAGCTATCCAGTAATCATGTTAAATCCAACTAAATTCGATTCAAGTTGGAGTAAATTCTCATGAAACAAAACTGCATTCAAATTTTATTTAAAGGGTATCAGATCGATATAAATTTAGTTTATTTAGTAATTAAATAGTAAAGAGTTTTCTTATTATATAACTTTAAATGCACGAATCTCCTATTGAATATATATATATAAAAAATGCTATTTGATGCAGAACAAAATTTAATACCAACCAGTATTATTAATACAATAAAATTAAAATATTTTATCATGAATTCGCAATGACTAATAAAATTATTTCAAGGAAGATTCTATCATTTAGGTCACTTCCATTTTTAACCTAAATAACGTTATCTTTCTTGCAATCTTTTTTCCAAATGGTAAAAATCACCCATAAATCTTTCTGCACGTATAATAGTCCACACTCGAAGCATTTTAAGTAAATGCACCAAAAGTAGTAGCTCTATATTCACAAACCAATTCTTATCTATACATTTACACAATTGTAAGCAGTATCAAGTGAAGGTCATGACTTAAGAGTCATAAAACTTACATCACGAAGAATGAAATGACTCCCTTAACCATCATTGGCTTGAGTCATCCTTCAATTTACCTTTTCCTTGTTAGTGAACTGGGGACAGGATTTCCCAGTACATAGAAGTCTTCAACTTAAGCTCGTTTGTAATTTATGCCAGAATCCATCTGGGTGTTAAACCACTTTTACTTCAAAATCTATAGTTGAGACATTGCACAGAAGCGCTTAATGTCTCGGAATCCATTCACTGGAATCAAGACCTTGCACTTGCCTATTGCGATCCAATTCATAAGTGAGAGGTTCTGTCACATAACTTCTCTCTCCCCCTAGCTTTGCAGGGCCTGTCCAACAAAATACCCCCTTGATGTTTAAATTGTTATACTTCCTCGCAAAAGAATTCAATGACCAATATTTCCAACTTCCCCAAAATTAGAAGTCTGGCTTTTGCTGCCTTTCTCCAAGGCATGGGAACCAAAATATGCATGATATTAAGACATTAACCTTGACTCTCATAGAAGAGGTTTAAGTTTGACTAAAAACCTATCACCATTTTACAATTAATCATTTGCATCCAGACAAAAGCCAAAACTACCAGGGAAGTCCAAAACACATCATGAACCAAATTCATAAAAGGTAGGTGGCCCAAGGCATTATAAAGAATATATGCTGCTGAAAAAAGATTATCACAATTAAAACTCTGAAACAATGTCTTCAGGAATTCATCATGAGGCATACCAGTTGATTTTTGGCTTTACATCATGGCAAACGGGCAAAATACAGAGTAACCTATGATGACTCGAGAGTTAAAGAACACAAGAGGTGGTAAGCAACTAATTGTAGTCAGGCAGGGATCAATATAATAGACAACCAAACTGAAAAAAAAAAAAACACTCTAACCTTCGTACTCACTACGCATCCAATCTTGAGCACACATTAATGCTTGAATAGTGCGTGGATTCAATGAACTCCAATAATGATCAAGCACACGACCTCCTGTACTAAATCCTGATTCAAATGATGCTTTTGACATAGAAATTGCAAGTATGTTGCGTGCCATCATGGATAAAATAGGATATCTTGGTGTGTGTACTTTCCACCAATTCAATATGCTGAAATCATAACTACGAGGAAAGAGCGGTTCTTCCAAATACTTGTCCAGGTCTGACTTCAGCCCTTGACTCTGTGAAGTTTCATGCAGGAATTTGTCAAAGCCTACCAGCCTGTCCTTGTTTTCATTGCCACCACCAGGTAAGCAGCCTGCACTAACACCACCACTGCCCCCAACTTGCCAGTCCAAACCTTGATCGTTTGAAACCAAAGGAGAACCAATAGCATGCTCATTGTAAAGTGCCTTTAGACTGTCAGAAACATCATCAATATGGTGCGGAGCATTACTACCATAAATTTGTGGATAGTAGTACTCCACCAACTTCATCTTGAACCGAGGATCCAATATGGCTGCCACCGCTAGAGCCAAGCTGCATCTGTTCCAGTATCCATCAAACTTGCTCTTCATCTTCAGAGCCAAAGTTTTGACAGATTCATCAGAATCCTTGCACCACTCATTTAACCGCAGATGAATAACACAAATCTCAGGAAAATATATATTTGCAGTTCGACATATGCTTCCAAGGAAAACATTGGTAACTTCAACAAAGAAACTCAAGTAGCCAGTGATGGTACCTGCTCTCTCCCACTCTGAATCAGAAGGTGACATTGTGTACAAAGGGTCATCCTCTTGCAGAAGTGAAAATGCACCTCTGTACAGCAATGCAACTTCAAGCATGGAGCAAGTGGAGCTCCAGTGCAGAGGATTATCAAGACACAAAAGCTTTTGAGTATCAATTTTGGCATGTTGAGCCATCTCATTAAATTTCTCCTGAATTATTTTTGAACCTTTAACATACTTGATGCTTTCACGGATCTTAAAGGCTACATCATTTAGTGCTTCCAGTGCATCTTGAGCCATCAGCTTTAGAATATTTACAGCACAGCGAACATCAAACAGCTGCCCATTGCACAAAAGAAACCTATTTTGAGAAAGGCGGTCTCTAATTCTAACAACAACATTGTCATTTGAACAATTGTCAAATGTCATGGAGCATAACTTACGATCAATATCCCATTCCATAAGAGATGACATTACAACTTCAGAATGCAGGTCTTCAGTATGGGATGGATCAACCATTATAAAATTTAGAATCTTCTTCTTCAGTTGCCATGTCTCATCTATAAAGTGTGCAGTCAAACACAAGTAGTTGGCATTTTCAGTAGCAGCCCACATATCTGCACTTAGACTGATTTTACCAGGTAATTTATCAAGCACTTCATAAACCTTTTGTTTTTCTTTCTCATATATTTCCATACAATCAGCCTCAACACTATCAAAGGTCACAAGCTCAAACAATGGCTGAAGATTTTTAACAAAAAATTTGAAACCAACATGCTCAACCATAGCCAAAGGGTAACCATGTAAAATAATCATGCGAGCAAGATCACAGCGACTCCGCTTTTGATCAAAATAGCCATTAAAAAAACTAATGGCTCCATCTTTAGCATGCTCCTGCTCCAATTTAGGACCAACAGCAAGAGGAGTTACCATTTCATCCTTTTTCTGCTGGCGATCAATGCTTAGATTAGCAAGGGCAAGACTTCCCTCTCTTTTCCTTTCCTTTGCCATGAGCAAGTGACTGATGTCATGATTGGTTCTTCTCCTACACCTAATCAAATGATTTCTCAGATGCGATGTTCCACTAGTACTTGACCCACTAAGCCTTTTTTTGCAATGCCTACAAACAGCGACGAATGTATCATCCTTTCTGATCCTATCAAAGTCATTCCATACAACTGATTTCAACCTACTCGAACCAACATGCATTGGTGGGCTGTCCATTGCAAGACACTTGACTTTGTAAAAGTGCCTGCTCACCACAGAGACAACCACAGAAATGTCAATAATCTAAAATCAAATTCCAACTTGTTAATCAAAATAATATGATAATTGGTTGCTGTTAACAGAAAACAAAGATCCAAATCAAGCTTTCAGAATTGCTCAAAGAATTGGCCCAAACTACAAGATAGTGCAACAAATGACCCTCTACATATGTTGATCCAACAAGTTGCAAACCCTTGTCCAACTATTAGTTAAAAGATTAAATTCAAATAAATTTCAAAAGACATGTTGATATACATATTCATTAAGATGCTAATCCAATTCAAAGCTGTTGCAAAGATATTTTTGCACCAAATTATGATGCACAAATAAGGATAAGGGACATGAAAATGACAACCACAACAATAATATATGACAAGTAGATACAAAAACTTGATTTATTTGTTCACTTATTGTATCATCACACATGAGTAAAAGAAAAATAAAATAAAATTACACGACATCATAAATATAACTATCACAAAAAGACTTACATGGAATATCCTTCAAACATTTGAAAAATATCCATAACATACCAAATGCTTGAAAAAAGAATTAAAATAAATACTCCAATAAAGGATATATTCGTATTCGACAAAAAAATGTATATATGGATACATATTTCAATGTAAAGAAACTATGCTTCTTTGCACTAGTTTGTAGTGGCACATGACAGATGTCAAACTCCACCAACAAAGGTCATGGATTTTACTCCCTCTCCACTTCTCCATAAACACCATAAACAAATAAAAGTAAAAAAAAAAAAAAAAAATCATATGGAAAGGAAAGATAGTCATTTTGCAAAAGACAATGTCCTAATTATCCTTTTTTCTTATCCATAAAGAGAATGCCCTAAATACATAGAAACCCATAATGGGCACAAGTCAAGATAACAAATCCAAGGTCCAAAAGGGCACATAGAAAACACGGAAAATACCCGCCCAGAACTTGGATGGAAAACCATGAATCAAAAACCACCCAAGCAAAACTCATTGGAACACTAAGACCCGAAACCATTTGGTAAACTTAGAGGTAACAGCTACCACGAGAGAGAGAGAGATCATCCCACTTCGCGCTGTGAAAACAACGATGAGAGATATCATGTCACCAATCATGCCATGGACGATGAGAAAGATCCGAGAGCAACACAGACCCCTGCCGCCACTTCACACTATGAACACAACAAAATTGGAGATCAAGCCATCAGACAAGCATCATAGCAAACCCAAAAAAACCAAGTCGATCAGATCCTGGCACTATCAACGAAGAATCGATGACCACAACCTCTGTAGAACATCATATCAGCATAGATGATGTCAAACTGGAGCAAGTCAAAACTCCATAGGCACCAAAACACATGCGGTGGTTCAGATCTCCACAAGGAAGAATTAACCACCATTGAAACCCTAAAAGACCGGGGTGATGTGCCCTCAACCATTTTCAACTCCCCAAAGCCTCACACTCCATCAAAGCCTTCCCCTAAACCTCCGAGATCGCTGGGCGCACCGACTGCAATCACCATGGTCAGACTCTACTGCATCGTCCGGTGACAGTGAGGGCTAGGTGAGAAGGGGGGAAGAAGGGAGATGAAGGGGAGGAGGAGGAGATATTTAACTTGCACTTGTCTCTTTGAACCTCTGGGTCCATACTTTACTCAATTAATCTTGGCATAAAAGGAACAAAATTTTGAATATGTGCAAAGATCACATAAAAGGTAATGTTAGCGTTAGAAATACAGGAGAGAGAGAGTTTGGATGAGGCTACACCAGGGAAAGAAGGAACCGAGGACTCGGCATTCCATAAAAACAAATTTCTGAATTTTTTCAGTTGAGATTACCAGATGAGGCATCAATCCCTCTCAGCAATTTCCAGAAACAAATAGAAGGGAGGAAATAGAAAAAACAATTTAGAAGAAACTCAAAAGTAGATTACGAATCCAAACTTTTGATCACCTCACTACTTGAGGTCAAGAAAATCCTTCATTCGACTCGTCTAAATTAATTCTTTTTATTTAGACAAACCTCCCGTAGGCACCAGAAATGTGATATTAATTCTCTCTACAAAAGCATACATACTTATAAGAATTTTAGACATAACAGAACCAGCTAGACAATTTATCTGAACCACGATAGCCTTGAGTCACAATTATGCTTCCCAAAAAGACATTTGCTGCTTATCCTCTCTCTGCAAGTTACTCATCCACCTTCACATTTTAGTTTTTACTACAGTCTTCTTCTTGCATTCTTCTTTAGCCACTTGTCCATGAGACACCATATTATTTATGGAAACAGTCTCATAGCCTCCTTAGATATCAAATACATTGTTAAAAAGAACCTTGCCTATAATGCTCACAAGGACCAAAACAAGATGACATAGGTGCAAGTCCAAGTGTCATCCAGAAATTTGGTAACAGCAACAACAACAACAACCACTTGATCTTTAATCCCAACATTTGAGGTCGGCGAATTGAGAGACAAGCATGGAGATAAAATAAATAAATAAATAAATAAATAATAAAAAATAAAATAAAATAAAAAATATTTATTTATTTATATATAAAATATATTTGTTTAATTTGTGCGGATTCTTCTACGCTACTTATTCCTATCCAATCCTATTTTCTCATCTAAATCCTTAACTATCATGTCTTTACAAATGACTTGCATCTAAATTTTCAACATTCTATCTTTACTTTTACTAGATCTCCTATATTTAAGTTATCGATTCTCTTAACCAATATATTTTTAGATTTTCTTTGCACATGTCCAAACCACCTCAAACGACACTTTCGCATTTTATCCACAATTGAACTAATTTCCAACTTATTATGAATCTCTTCATTTCTAATTCTATTTTTTCTAGTTTTGCCACACATCCACCTAAATATCCTTATTTCTGCTACAATCATTTTTTGTTTCTATTATTGTTTAATAGCGCAGAACTTAGTACCATACAATAGCATAGGTCTTACCGTGATTCTATAAAACTTTCCCTTCAAATGTAGTAGTATCGTGCGATCAAAAAGAATTTCAGATGTCTTTCTCTATTTCATCTGACTCCCTTAACTCCTATAATTCACATCTCTATTTATATTGCCATTATTTTGAATGATAGAATTAAAATATCTAAATCGTTCACTTTTTGGTACATCTTGTTCATCTAACCTAATCATTTCTTTTATTCTGATGATTATGGCTATTACACGGACTAAGTCGAATTCGAGCCACTCACGAGCCGCTCTATCAACGACATGACTTGACTTGAGTTTGACCGAGTTTGAGTCGAGTTCTCCATGTATCAAGTCGAGTTCAAATAGTAGAATCTTATACTTGAAAACTCGACGAGTAAATCTATAACATAATATATATAAAAAATTAAATTAAATAAAAAATATTAATTTTATCTATACATTATTAATGTTAAAGTATAAACGAGTTCATGAAATTATAAATGAGTCGAGTGCGAGTTTGGGCACATGAAATTATAAATGAGTCGAGTTCGATTCTTATTATTATTACTCTATTGAGTTCGAGTTCGAGTTCGAGTTCGAGTTCGAGTCTCCTAAAAGGAACCGAGTTCAAGTATAGCGGTACTCGGGATCGACTCGGCTCGAATACATCCTTACTACATCTCAAATACTCAGTTTTCGGTCTACTCAATTTAAATCATCTAGATTCCAGTATGACTCTCCATAATTCTAATTTGGTACTAATACCCTCTCTAGTTTCATCAACCAGCACTATATCATCTGCAAAAAACATACACCATAGTATTTTATCTTGAATGCTTTTTGTAATTTCATCTATCACTATTGTAAAAAGGATGAGACTTAATACTGAACTTGATGGAGCCCAATGCTAATAGGGAAGCTATCGCTCAAATCCCAACAAATTCTTGCATTGGTTACAACTCTCTCGTATATATATATACATATATATCTAATGAGATTAATGTATTTTAAGAAGATCTCTTTCTTTATCAGCACCCACCATAATGTCTCTAGGAATTCTATTAAATGCTTTTTCTAGGTCGATGAATACCATATGCAGGTCTCTCTTCTATGCTCTACATGTTTTCATCAAATGTTTTAACAAGTGGATTGTTTCCGTGGTGGATCTTCCTAGCATAAATCCAAACTAATTTTGGGACACATTTATCTCCAATCTTAATATATGCTCTATCACTCTCTCCCATAGTTTCATGACATGACTCATAGGTTTAATTCCTCTATGATTTGAACAATCTTATATATCTTCTTTATTCTTATATAATGATACAATTATACTCTCCCTCCATATTTGGGACATTTTCTTGGTTTTTTAAATTTTGTTAAAAATATCCGTTAACATTATTATACCAAATTCACCCAAACACTTCCACACTTCTATGGAAATGACATCTGGTCCTATAGCTTTTTAAAGTCTTCTTTACTTCATGTGAATGAATTTTACGCTTAAAATCTCTATTAATTTCTTTTACAGATATCATAATATTTTCTATATCTATTGTGCTCTTAACATTAAAGATACTGTCAAAATAATCCCTCTAATATTTTCTTATATTCTCATTCTTTACAAGTATACTATTGATTCCACTTTTAATACACCTAATACCATTTAAATATTTTTTCCTTTTTCTCCTTTAATTTGGCAATTCTGTAAATCTCTTTTTCTCCATCTTTTATCTCTAGTTTCTTGTATAATTCATTACGCACCTTGTTTTTTGATTCTTGGATAATTTTTTTCACCTCTTTTTTTTGTATTTTTGTATTTTTTATATGTATCGCTACTATTATTACCTTTAAAGTTTTTATAACACTCTTGTTTAGTTCGGATAGTAATTTGTATTTCTTCGTTCCACCACCATAATTCCTTGCCTACTGGAGCCTGATCCTTAGATACATCAAGAATCTCCTTACCTATACTCTTAATATTAATAGACATCTCTTTTCATATTGTTTTCGGATCATTATTAGTGAATCAATTTGTTACTCGAATTAATTTGTCTCTAAAGGTCGTCATATTTTCTCTTTTTAGGTTCCATCACTTAATTCTTGACTCCACAAATGGACAATACTTCTTTTGCCTTTTAGACACGTATATCTAAAACTAAGTGGCTGTGTTGAGTTACTACACTCTCTCCCGATATAGCCTTGCAATCTTTACATTTCATTCCATCATCTCTCCTAATGAGAAAGAAATTTTGATTAACATTAGACTCACTTCTATATGTAACTAAATGTACTTTTTTTTCTTAAAAATAGTGTTTACAAATACTAGATCGAATGCTGTAGCAAACTTTAAAATAGTATTTCCTGTCTCATTCCTACAACCAAAACCAAAGTTTCCATGAACTGTTTCAAATCGTTCATTCTTCTCTCCTACATTTCCATTTAAGTTTCCTCCAATAAATAACTTTTCTGTATTAAGTATGGTTTGTATAAATTCATCTAAATCCTCCCAAAATTGTCTTTTACGAGACCAACCGAGATCTAGAGAGAGAGAGAGAGAGAGAGGTAGAGAGAACCGGAAAAGCGCAGATTTGAAAGGGCTAGATCTACACGGATCCAGGCGAGAGAGAGAGAGAGGCAAAGAGAATGCGAAGAGCACAAATTTGGGAGGGGCAGATCTAATCGAATCCAAGCGAGATAGAGAGAGAGAGATATAGAGAAGGAGAGGGAGACGGAGAGAGAGGGAAGGAGAAACTACTTAATTTGGGTTGGCAAGGGGCAGATTTGGCGGAGTTGGAGCTTGCGAAGGACGGATTTGAACCGGGGGGACAGATATGGGGTTTCTGAGGTATGGATCTGGGGTCTGGGTCAGTAAATGTTCAGAGCCAGGCGCAAGCAGCAAGGCAAGCTCAGAAGCGAAGGTAGAGGGAGAAGCGGAGGGTGGGAGGGAGAGAGAGAGAGAGAGAGAGAGAGAGAGAGAGAGAGAGAGAGAGACTACTTACCTAGTCGAGCAGCGTAAGAGCTGCTCGAACAGTCTGGTGAGAACAACTAAAGCATGACAAAGATTCTCTCAGAATTGTAGAAATTCTTGTTCTAGAAGGAAACATCTATGGATAAATATGACTGTGGAAACACATATCAACAAAGGAGTACTATACACACATAAATTTAACACAATTAGTACTAATTAAAATCTAAACTCAACATCATTATTGTTTTGTATGCTATAACTAAATGCTTAGCAAATAGTGCCTCAATGTCAACAGCATGACCTAAATTGAGGATGACTCACCATACAGAATGCCACAACAATGAGCATAAGAGGCTACAGAAATGCAGATGGACCTGTGAATAGGATTGAGTTGAAATTTTCTTAAGGGGTTCTAAATTAAATAAAAACTAATAAGATTTGCTAGATTTGGCCTGATGCACCATGGTCAACCAGTGCAACTCCTTTAGGGGCCTAATCTTTAACTAATTCTAGTGGATTCAAGTAAAGCCATGGGTTCCACAGGACACGTCACCCTTGTATTGATTTTTCCCTTTGTCATAGAAAAAGAAGGATTATATAATGAAGAGAAGAATATTACCAAGAATACCAAGAGAATGAGAAATCCTCTTAAGAAAAAAGGAAGAGCTTACAAAGACTAAAAGAGGATTGTTTTCTGATCCCTTTTGAAATCCCCTAAACTTCAAGCTTTAAAGACCTCTGGAGAAAAAGCATACAGAAAAAGCATAACAAATTATCTTTTCCCATAACAAAGAGAAACCCAAAGACTGACTCCTCAGATCCAAGCATTTCACTCCATTATAGTCTCTAAAAATGAACTTTTAAAGACCCTTGTACTTATTTTTATCAACAAAAACACTTTCCATTGCTTGAAGTCCATAAAAACCGTTCTCACATCTCTTATGAGAGCAGTTTAAGTAGCTCATTTAATTCTTTTCATAAACTATCTCCCACTCTCAGTCTCAAGCTTCTAACTCTCACAAAAATTTCACAGCTAATAGTTCTCACACTCGTAATGCTCTTCCACTTGAAACACTTTCAACAAGAAAGCCACTTGAAACCCCAATTAACTTGTCCTTTCCTACCAGATATCCTCCCGGCCCATGAGGATCTCTGGATGCAGCAGTATGCATGCACAAAACCACCCCTTCCCCTTTAGACAAGAGTTTAGATTTACTGCTGCACAAATACTTACCCTAAAGACAAAATTAGAACCATAGCAAATAAGTGTATCATAGAAATCACAATTGTATAGGAAGGCAAAGAATACTAATACTAAATATTGAAAGGGGTTGAATCTTTCAATCTTCTGACTACAAGATGGTGTACAACATATCAAGACAATACCAGTTGGAGTTGAAGAGCAGGAACTCATGATATAAATACTGCAGACACTTCATCAAAATAAAGGTGGTCACTAGTGTTGATATAGTGGCATTGAAACCGTGAATGCAATGCATAAGGTAATCAGGTAAAAGGAATCTACTAGCAATTGACTTGTAAAATCCTTTGAACTAATCAAGGTTTTGTTTAAGTTAAGAATTTATTCCATGTTTGGCCACTAAACATTAGATTAAGATATGTACCAGAATTCTGTTACTCAGAAAGTAGCTCCAAAAGAGCCAGTAGAACTCCAATGCTAGGAAAAATGTATATCTTGCCTGAAACATTTAATTTCAATAAAAACATTCATCCCCTTTTTGTCTATTCTCAAATTGCAGAGACTTAGTTCAATTGCTTAAAACTACAGAGAGAGAGAGAGAGAGGAAAAAAAAAAAAAAACCACAAGCATCACTTGCTTTCAATGTTAAGTCAACAATCCAGCAGGAAAAAAGGATAAAAATAGAAAGAGGGTTGTTCAATTCAACTACTCATAACAACCAAATCATTGTGATAATACTTTTCTCTTCTGCAGGAATTCATGCGATAATGAATATGGTAATTGAGCCCAAAAAATAAGGGGAAAAAAAGGCAAAGTAATCAAAGCCATTGCTCAATTGTGACAGCAGAGGATTCAAAGACAGAGTTTTCTGCGAAAATTCAACCTGATGATTTGGGTCGATCCGTGCAGAAGCTTTCTGGGAAAGAGATTGTGAAAGTTGTGGACCGAACCGAATCACAGACCTAGATCCACTAGAAAGACCGGGTTTTAAAAAACCGGGTCGAAACAGAACCGCCTTAAATAAAACCCTATGGACATCGGATCAGAGAAAGTAAACAACTCTGATCCACCACCATGGACATGGAGCCCAAAACATACAATTATTTCGGATCTCGGTTCCAAACCAGAATTTAAACAACAGAACCTTGTACACCTATAAACAGACGCGCACACACGCATAAAGAGAGAGAGACAGAGACAGAGACAGAGACAGAGACAAAGAGAGAGAAGGGTTTAGAGCGTACGGTGAGATAGAAAGATTAGGGTTTAATTTCTTCGTCCGGAGAATCCGAGAGTGAGAGAGTGGCCGAGTCGGAATTCGGTGCAGAAGCGAACTAGGGTTTTAGGTGCCCCGACTTCTCTTTTAAGGAGAGAGGGGGGGGGGGGGGCGAAATTGGTAGGCGAATTTAGCTTTGGGGTGAACGGGTGCGGCGGACCTTTGGATTTGTTAAGCCAATACAAATCCGCCACGTCAGGCAGAGACCGGGTATTGCTTGTTGTTTCGCCCCAAGTATTGCCAAGAAGAGGCGGGACATGGGAGAACCTTGGAAGCTGCCCTGCCTGCCCAACGCAATTTTTTGGTTTTTGCCTTTTATATATATATATATATATATATATATATATACATGAATTTCACAATTCCATAATTATAAAAAGAATTTTACCTTTCCAATTTTTAAAAAAGAAATTATTTGAAATTGTTAAAATTCTATTTCAATGCGAAACTCCGGGAAGCAGTTTTTTATGGTTAAATATACGAAATCAATAAACAAAATTTTGTAATATTACTTTTAAAAAAGTTATAGCCAATAATCATTAATTAAATTAATGAGAGTAGGAATCTTAGATTCAACTTGCTTGTGTGGTTTATGAAATTTTTAATCCTCAGCTCGTATTGCATTGCGTATTGCTAGAGATATACGCGGATATATATATATATATATATATATATATATATATATATATATATATATATTCTGACTTTTTTAAAAACTCAAATTTATAAATATCGGGTCAAAATATTGTTATACATAAGTTAACCATTTCATTTTTCTAAAGGGAGGTACTTATCTCACAAATGATTTATAACAAATATGTTTTTAATATTAAGAGAGTTTGTGCTCTTGGATTGATGAGTCCAAGTGTGTGGTGTGTGTGTTTAGACTTTTGAAAAATCTATACTCGTGATAATTGGTATCAGAGTTTTGGTTGAGGCCAAGGTGAGATGTGTTTGAACGGGTAAAAGAACAAGGTGGGAGTGGATATCTACCAATAGAGAACGGATTGAGATGCTTGAAGAGTGCACCGTCTATTGGATGGAAATCATGGGAAAAGTGGATCATGTGGCAGGAAGGGTAAAGACCCTTGAAAGTAATCACTTCAAACATATAGGGCATGTTGATGAAATTGGAGGAAGAATGATGCAAGCAATGAAGGCTCTTCTAAATGAGTTAAGAGAGTTGAGTACCATGGTTGGCCTCTTGGTATGTAGAGTGGGTGGGAATGACCATAACACCTTTGAGAAGGTAAAGGTGCGAGTTCTGTAACCACGTCATTATGGGGAGCATGGGATGCTAAAAAGTTAGAGAATTTTTTATTTAATATGGAACGATACTTTCGAGCAATGAAGATTAATGAGAACACGGAGGTGTAACGACCTTGAGTACAATGGAACACCAAGTGCACGGAAATAGAGCAAGGCAGGTGTGTTTTTTGCTTCTATGAGGATTTAAAGCACAAGTTGACAGCTTAATGTCCCCACGAAAATGTTAAGTACAATGTTCGTTTGAAATCATGGAGTCTGAAATAGACGGGCATGGTCCATGAATATAAGAAGAAGTTCTCAGTACTTATGTTGGACCTTAGTGACACGCTAGAGAACGACAAGATGTTCTAATGCTTAGAGGAATAAAGTCTTAAGGTAAAATGGAACTCCTACACGAGTCAAGGACTCTGCCAAAGTTCAAGTAGCTACAAAATGCCTAATAGAATATATCCTAAAGCCTAATATTGAATGTCACGGGCCTAGATTTTGCCACAATCTAAACGCATGCAACGTACACTTAGACTTAACAATCCAAGTGTTTGTTATCTAGTGTATGAGTATAAAATGATTAAGTGATACATTACATGCAAAGTAAATAAGGAAAGTAATTCATGTGAGCAACATTTATGGATAACAGCAATAAGCTTTATTAATTAGTGTGTAGGCAACTTGTTAGTGAGGGGACACTAGGTAAGTTACACCAAGAGTTGAGGAGTCTCTTTCTCTAGTCACAAATCATTATCCCCCTTCAAAGTTTTTTAAGCATTTACGAGTTTAGCCCGAGGAAATGTTAAAATGTCCAAGGAGTCAAATGTTCCTTTTCCGAAGTTATAGATTCTTCCCCGCTTTTGAACTTTGTACAATGTTATAACAAGTCATGATACATGCCTTACTCTTTTCTCAAAAAAGCTCATCCTAACTAATTAAAAATTTCCTAAAATAAAATATAGCCAAAATTGGAAAATGGCCAAACACTTGACTTCACCATAAAGTCCTACTCCTAAATAAACTAAGTTATGAGTTTCAAGATGAAACTCATTATAGATGAAATGTGGCCACCGGTCAAAGTTGGCGTCAAAACTACAAACCATGATAATCTACTTAACTCAATTTGTCGACGTCCTCAACAACAAGACTCAGGTGGTGTTGACCTTGAACATTGTTGTCCTAAAAGCCAATCTTGTCACTCATATTCTCCAAACAAATCTTTGCTTTATGACTCTTCTCCTCTATCAGGTATCATCAATGTGATCTCTTCACTGACTTTTTTCTTTGACTTGCATGATTCTTTGTTGCAAAGTGATGTATGAAATGAAGTTAATTCTTCAATGTTGTTGGAGGCTTAACTTCTCTCCTCTACCTTGTTGGCTACTTAATTTGATTCTTTGTATTGTTGAAGTTGTCCACTCACTTTGCCTTATAGTGATCTCCGCTGCTAATAGTGCAAACTTCGCAAATACCCGAACATGTCCATAACTTGATGTGACACTTATGCATGAGTATCTTTTGAAACTTGTCAAACAAAGAAGTATACCACTTCTCCACCTGTCTTCGATACAGCATTGACAAGTCTTCTCTAGTAGTACTCATTCCACTACCTTTATGGTGCTTCCCACTATTAGGGCTACCTCTAAGGCTAATTTTGTTGTACCCCTTTCCTCAAGAAATGACTTGGCCACATCTTATGTCATGAGCATTGGGTATCTCTCACCAACTTGTTCCTCATTCAACCTATTGTTTCTCTCAAACAACTTGATTAGTGGTGCAATGTTCCCCTCTGTTATTGCTTGCCCTATTCCGTACCTCTATGCATCTATCTAATCTTCTAATATGCAAACCAATATTTTCCCAAGCATGAGAGTTTCCCTCAATCATATGATAAAGTTGATATGTCAACAACTCTACCTCAACTAGGTGCCTATTCTAGCAGTGAGTCCCCACACTCCTCTCAAGTATGCAAACTTGATTAACATATGACCGCGTGTCAAGTGTTATAAAATATCTCTCCTTCAACAACTAATCTCCCATGTGAAATACTTTTCCTTACATTGTTGACTAGATAAATTCAAGTGCTTGATTACACTAGGTGTCTCACTCGTAACTTGCTTCCTCTAAAGTGACGCTAACCCTTTGAATAGTGTTTTAGATAGCTATCTCGTGAAGTACCTCTCTTTTACTAAATGATCCCCTCCGGTGTAGTCTCTCTCTTCAATAGTTTACCAAATATATTCGATGACCCTTGATACGTCACCCCAACTTGTTTCCTTTAAAGCTCCATCGACCCTCTAAATGGCTTTTCGAATAGCATTGTGTGGATCCTATTGTTGATAATGTCACATAGCCATTATGTTGATGGTTCCCCAAGTCCCGTTCTCCTCTATCACCCACTCTCAGAGCTTTCCCAATACTCCCCATGCCACTATGTGCGTGGAATATAATTTATAATCCATTGTTGTGTTCTAACTTGAGTTCTCTAAGTCACGATAGTTTGTCCTGTGGTTACATCCCTTTGTAATGACCATACCTCTGTTCCATACGAATTTAGCAAGTATCAGTCCCTTCGCTTGCTTAGCCGACTTTCTAATCCATATAGATAAGTATCAGAGTTTTGGTTGAGGCCAAGGTGAGATGTGTTTGACTGGGTAAAAGAACATGGTGGGAGTGAACATATCTTTCAATGAGAACGGATTGAGATACTCGAAGAGTACACCGTCAACTAGATGGAAATCATGGGAAAAGTAGATCACATGGGAGAAAGCATGAAGACCCTTGAAAGTAATCAGTAGAGCGTGTTGATGAAATTTAGGGAAGAATGATGGCAGCGATGAAGGCTCTTCAAAACGAGTTAAGAGAGTTGAGTACCATGGTTGGTCTCTTGGTATGCATAGTGGGTGGGAATAGCCTAACACCTTTGAGAAGGTAAAGGTGTGAGTTCTGGAGTCACGTCATTATGGGGAGCATGTGATGCCAAAAAGTTAGAGAATTTTTTATTTGATATGGAACGATACTTTTGAGCAATGAAGATTAATGAGAACACGGAGGTGTAACGACCTTGATGCATCTACTTGTTTGATGCCAAGTTACGATCGAACACCAAGTGCACGGAAATAAAGCAAGGTAAGTGTGTTTTTTGCTTCTGTGAGGATTTAAAGCACGAATCGATAGTTTAATGTCTCCCCAAAAATGTTAAGTACAATGTTCGTTTGAAATCATGGAGTCTGAAATATATAGGGATGGTCCATGAATACAACAAAAAGTTCTCGGTACTTATGTTGGACCTTAGCGACATGCTAGAGAAGGACAAGATGTTCCAATGCTAAGAGGAATAAAGTCTTAAGGTAAAATGGAACTCCTACACGAGTCAAGGATTCTACCAAAGTTCAAGTAGCTGCAAAATGCTTAATAGACTATATCCTAAAGCCTAATACTGAATGTCACAGGCCTAGATTTTGCCACAATCTAAAGACATGCAACATACACTTAGACTTAACAATCCAAGTGTTTGTTATCTGGCAAATGAGTAGAAAATGATTAAGTGAGACATTATAAGAAAGTAAATAAGGAAAGTAATTCACGTGAGCAACATTTATGGATAACAACAATAAGCTTTATTAATTAGTAAGAGTGTATGCAACTTGTTAGTGAGGGGCACTAGGTAAGTTATACCAAGAATTAAGGAGTCTCTTTCTCTAGTTACAAATCATCGTCCTCCTTAAAAGCTTTTTAAGTACTTATGGGTTTAGCACGAGGAAATGTTAAAATGTCCAAGGAGTCATATGTGTCTTTTCCAAAGTTATAGATTCTTCCTTGCTTTTAAACTTTGTACAATGTTATAACAAGTCACGACGCATGACATACTTTTTTCTCGAAAAAGCTCATCCTAATCGTTTAAAAATTACCTAAAATAAAATATAGCCAAAATTGAAAAATGTCCAAACACTTGACCTTACCATAAAGTCCTACTCCTAAGGTCATGCCCCGACTCAAATCGAGCACGCGACAACCGTCATATTATCTCAAAATACGGGTGAACCTTCGCATACGAAAGTACTGTAAGGCATTCATCGATATCCATCTATTTTTCTAAAAATAATCTAACATTTCCAATAAAATAACATGCATTCATCACATAACAAAAGGACTAATCCAGTCCGTCTCTATTCAAAACATGCATGTATAGGGCTAGCCCAGCCATTCAAATCTAAATACATGTACAAAGCCAATCCAGCCATTCCAATCAAATCATAAAATATAAAATAAATCTCTACTCAAGAGATCCATATTAAATACCACTAAAAACAATTTTCAAGTAAAATTCAAGAAAGAAAAGTGAAAATTTTCAAGATAATTTATGCAATTCCAACAAAAATAAATAAATAAATAAATAAAAATATGAAAGTTAAATAACTTTCCAAAAGAGTTTATACAAAAATATCTCAAAGGGGTCCATCTAAAATTCTCAAAAAAAGAAATCGGAACAACTAGTACCCGCGTAAGTTTTTTGAGATAATCTTGCTTCGTGGTACTAATATCATCAATATTTTGGTCTTAACTGCCTCTGTGAAAAATTAAAATAAGAAGGATGAATATACAATAATACTCAATGAATGAATAACATGTTATAAAAGTAAATGAGAAATGATTGTGGACATATCAAACAATTATCTCAAAATCATATAAATTTTACCCATAAAAATTTAGAATTTATTATCAAATATAAAATTTTCAAATAAAATTCAATATTCATAATGAATAATTTATATGCATACAATCATATCATAATTTTTTCAAAATCATGGGGTTGCCAATATCATAACTCCCGACAATGGTCTACCGCGACTAATGACGAAACCGCTAAGAGATTTCATACTTTTCTAACTCATAAATACCCCCAACATTAGCGTTAGTTCAGGCCTCCCTTGAGATACTACCAAGTTAGTCCGAGAAATAATAATAATGATATTGGAGATATCTCTCGAGCGCGGCTATCTCCCAAGACAAATGCCCCTAACCATGTTGCCCCGTAAGGACATACTGTGGGGGGAATGATGATAACCATTAGATCATGCATTCAAGTACTATTTCACAAATCTCATAGTATATACCAAAGGGTGTTATAATCATTCAAATATTTTTTAAATCATGAGTTCAATACCAATATATTCAATATGAATTAATAAATATAGCACATTATTTTAATAAAATATTTCGATGCATTTTTTTCATTCTAAATTCCCTTTTGGTACACTTCACAATAACAAACTAATTTATAAATCAATTTTAAAAATATTTATAAAATCAAATAAAATATTTTTGCATTCAAAATCATAATCATGCATTTACTCACCTATTGGGAGGGTAACCACTCCGAATCCATAATCCAATTCAAGGTAAATCTCTCTTAACCTTTTAATTATTTCAACCTAAACTAATAGATACGAATTTATCAATTAATCATAAACTAACACTAGGAAAAATCAATATTTTTCATACAATCCAAATTCTAATTTTTCAAAATTTATTAATCCATCATCTAATTTTATTAAACTATATCACCAATTTAGGGAAATAATTTCCCTTTCAAGATTTTCCCAAATTTTAACATTACATGCACTCTATGTCAAAATGTCTAAACTTTATTCTTTTACTCTCAACATAAAGTTTATATACTAATAAAATACACTTCAATTTAATATAAAGGAAGATAAATTAGATGTTTTGAATTACCAATTTTGTCTCTTGATTACATCACTTTTAAACCCTAATTTTTCTCTCTACAAAACTCAAGATCTCAACATAAATCCAAAGTTAATGTAAGAATAACTAAAACTCAAGTCTAGAAAAGAGTATTATCTATATCGGAACTACCAATTTTCATCCATTATTGAGTCACTCCAAACCCTAGGTTTTTCTCTCTAGAAAAACTTGAATCTTCCCATAAATTTAACCTTTAAGGGGTTTGTTGAAGGGTTTGGGGTTTAGATCTACGTGTATTTGAGGATAATTAATTAAGTTGGAAGGAGAGAAGTGAAGGAGAGGGAGAGCCGAGAGGGTGAGAGGGTGAGAGGGAGAGAATGAGTGAGCTTTTGGTTTTGGGAGAAAATAGAGGAAAGGTGAGGGAGGACAGAGAGAGAATGAGAAAAATTAAATGGGGGTAGGGGTGGGGGTGGGTCTCAGGTGTGGAGAAAAGTGGGGGGGAGGAGAGAGTGTGAGTTTTGTTTTTTGTTTTTTTTGACTTTTCCTTTTTTTGTGTCATTATTATAATTTCTAACGTTCTAAAAATAAATTTTGTTATCAAATTTTTTTTAAAATAAAATCATACCTCAAAAAGATGAGGGTATTGTTTTTTTCATAACATCCTTGGGCTCTCAAGTCTCTTCAACCCGATCGCTTTTCCACTTGACTTACAATAGGGATTTGTCTATTTCACAACATTTTGATTTGTCGATCAAGAATAGTTATGGGTTGGACTCTGAAGTTTAAATCTTCCCTTATTCGACCGGGGGAATTTCCAAAATATGCGAAAAATCTGACAAAAGACATAGAATACATTATGGATTTTCATCAGATCCAGGGATAACTCCAATCGGTATACCACCTTTCCTATCCTCTTATTTTCTTGAAAGGACCAATATAACGAGTATTCAACTTTCTCCTTTTCCAAAATCGGATTACTCTCTTCTAAGGTGAGATTTTTAAAAATACTATAACCTCTATTTCGAATTCTAAAGGTCATCTTCTCTTATCGGCATAACTCTTTTGTCGGTATTAGGCTGTCTTCATTCTTTATCAGATTATCTTTACTTTCTCTACGGTGCCCTCAATCAATTTCATACTTTCTGCCTTTTTCTCACCAACCTCATCCTAATACAATGGAGTTTGACACTTTCTTCTATATAGAGCCTCATAGGGCGGTTTACCAATACTCGTCTAATAACTATTATTATATACAAACTCAATTAACGGAAGATATCTATCCTAACTTTCTTGAAATCCATCACACATGTCCTAAATATGTCTTCAATGACATCCAACCACCCGATAAACAACGTTTCATAATAATGTAGGTCTATTTTTAAATTGTCATATGCATGAATTGGTTACAAAAATTATCAAGTGGGTAGAGAAATTCAATTACACACTTTCAGGGCAACAAAGCCTTCTACTCAATAAGATTAACTGGCCATAGAAACTAAGTCTTGGAACTCAGCCACATATCCCCTCCATCTATTTTCATTTTTTTCAATAGTCCTGCATCTATACCGAACACCTTAGATTATTTATTTATTTTTACTTTATTTTTATTTTTTTAGCCAAAACAATATGCCACAAGCTAATTTATGCCATCTACAATGACCATGATAACTTCCAATTTATGATCAACTTAAGCATTATGCAATACCATTTTTTTGATCCATTCGCTAAATCACCACCATATAAAACACAATCAATTTTAAGGAACCCTACTACTATTATTTCCTGCTTTATTCTGCTCCAATTACAAATAATAGAAAGCTGTATACTATGACAGCATAGCATCCATTATTTCATTAATCATCTCTTAAACCTCAGATAACTTATATTTTGTACATTGTTGCATAATTTGTAGGTGGATATAAATGTCTCCTAATATGCTAATTTCACCCTTCTCATCCTTAATCACATCCACAGAAAATTTTTATTCTCATCAATTCCCTTATTCAACATAGCATTCCCAAACCTAAAATAATTATATTATTTGCACAACTCTGCACATAGGCCATTTATCCATGTTTTATAGCAAATTTTGAAAATTTCTCTTTCACTGGGTTGGAACATTAAAAGTCATACCATTTGTCAAGTTCTCAACTTTATTTAGCTTCCCCAAATCCTATGAGTTTGTCATCCTTAATTTTCCATTTTTTTAAACAATTGATCTTAAGCCATGAAAAATATTTCTGGGCACCATGTACATCAATTTCATAAGACAAATCCTATAAAGCTTCTTAATTTTTTTTTGAAATAATTCCCACTATTATATGAATCCTTACTTCTAAACTTGCATTAGTGTGAATTTTCAGCAGAAAACAGATGCCTTCCAAGTTTACATGCTAATTTAGAATCATAGTCACCAGTTCAAACATCAAAACCAAATCCAGTTTGAGGAACCTAATTAAGAGCAGATTCGTAGCAGAACATTATTATATTCCAAGAAACATGGAAAACCTTGATAGATGTCCCTAACAACTTTATTCTCTTGCTGCAAACAACTAATTGTTGACACTTTGAAAATATTCTAGTGAAAGAGAATCTCATGGTGTACAAAAAATGATACAATTGAACTTAAAATTTGTACAGTATGACAGGAGAAATAACAAAGAGTCTACCAGAAGGATTACTAAATTGAAGAGTTGACTTTAAGAGTACACTTGAAATTCAAGCAAGAAAGCATCAGCATTAAGATAATGCAACTATACTTCATCGGAGAAAAAAGAAGAATTCTTGGAAAACAATCGTGCTAATTCTACGTAAGTTGCTAGTTCTTTTAAAGCATCTCACTAAACATATAAGGTCTAGATGGGCAATGTATAATCAGTGTTACCTTCTTTTTATCTAGAGGTGCTTCTAGACCTCAATAAAGATGCAAGCAATTTTACTATCAGACTAAGATTCACCTCATAAAGAAGCAAAAGTCTAGAATGTCATTACCATGACAATATGGGAATACATTGGGGTTCAAACTAATAGAGTAGGTAACATTGCAAAAAATGGCATAAGACAACTATATAGCTAGAAGATATATATTTCTCTGCTTAAGTTTATTTAGGAAGTTTTGCCCTCTCATCAAATTATACAACCATTAATGCAGTAATGCCAAGTGAAACCAAGCAACAAACAGAGATATAACTATGAAGCTTCTGATATGCTCGTATCTATCCTTTTAAACCATATATCATCACCATTTAAGTACATCACTAGGCCATCACTTTGGCTTTGTCATCATTAAGCAAGGCCAGCCATATTAGACATCAGATCATGCTTCCTTGGTACCTCCATTTAGCATGGCTAAATGCCTCAGTAGCTAACTCCATTCAAGTTTATCCATATCAATATCCCCTTAACAAATGCTCATCATACCTAATAAAAAAATCATAAACATTTATCAAACCCTAATACATACTCTTAAATATGACTCCCAATAGTATTTCATTCTATATCTCAATCATAAGCAATTCTACGTTGTTATACCAATTGAACATGTATGCCAAACTCCTAAAATCAAGATATAGGCACTGAGGCTAAATTACTACTAGAGTCCCTCACCATTTGGCCAAACAAGCCATAATCAAAGGAGGTCCTTGGTGATAAGTGAGTAACTATTTATCAAGCAATACATCACTTGGGTTTCGAAGGTGTATTAGGAGAAAATTGATTCAGATTCCTTATTCTTTTTCGAGGAGGTATAGTTCTATAAATGCTTAGTACACAAGACTAAACAAAAGCCTAAATACTTAACTCCTTGAAAATAAACTCATTATCCTAGGACCCATAGTAGGAGGCGTTTTAAAAACCCTTTGGAAACAACTTGAATAATAAAACTTTAAAATAATTTGAAAACAATTGAAAACTTTTGAAAATATTTGAAAATCTTTAAAATTTTTACAAAACAAAAGTCTAAGCTCTGACACCAATAAAATTATCATGCCCCGATTCTCAGATCGAGCACACGACAACCGCCATGTTAGTTAAGAATATGGGTAAGTTTAACCTGTATACCAAAATACTGCAACACATTTATCGATATCTATATATTTTTTCAAAAATAATCCAACATTTTCAATAAAACAGCATCCATTCATCACAAAACAAAAGGATTAATCCAGTCCGTCCCTGTTCAAAACATGCATGCATAAATCCACTCTAGCCATTCAAATCTAATTACATGCACAAGGCCAATCCAGCCATTCCAATCAAATCATAAAATATAAAATAAATTAATACTCAAGGAATCCATATCAAATATCACAAAAAACAATACCCAAGTAAAATTCAAAAAAGAAAAGTGAAAATTTTAAAGATAAGTTATACAATTCTAACAAAAATAAATAAATAAATAAATAAATAAATAAATAAATAAATAAATAAATAAATAAATAAAAATACGAAAGTTAAATAAGTTTCCAAAGGACTTTATACAAAAATATCTCAAAGAGGTCTATCTAAAATCCTAAAAAAAAAAGAAATCGGGACAACTAGTACCCGCAATAAGTCTTTCGAGATAATCTTACTTCGTAATACTAATATCTTCAATACTTTGGTCTAAACTTTCTCTGTAGAAAATTAAAATAAGAAAGATGAGTATATAATAATACTCAATGAATGAATAACATGTTATGAAAGTAAATTAGGGATGATTGTGAACATATCAAATAATTATCTCAAAATCGTATAACTATATCCGTAAAAATTTAGAATTTATCATCAAATACAAAATTTTCAAATAAAATTCAATATTCATAATGAACAAGTTATATACATCCAATCATATTATAATTTTTCCAAAAATCATGGGATTGCCAATATCATAACTCCTAACAATGGTCTACCACAGCCAAGGGCGTAACCGCTAAGGGTTTTCATACTTTTCTAACTCATAAATAGCCCCAACCTTGGCGTTGACTCGGGTCTCCCTTGGTATGCTACCAAACTAATCTGAGAAATAATAATAATGCCCCTAAGCACGTTGCCCCATCGGGCCACACCGTGGGGGGAATGACTATAGCCAATAAATCATACATTCAAGCACTATTTCTCAAATCTCATAGTATATACCAAAGGGTGCCATAATCATTCAAACATTTCTTAAATCATAAGTTCAATGCCAACATATTCAATATGAATTAATAAATATGGCACATTATTTTAATAAAATATTTGGACGTATTTTTCATTCTAAATTTCCTTTTGGAACATTTCACAATCACAAACTAATTTATAAATCAATTTTAAAAATATTTACAAAATCGAATAAAACATTCTCATTTAAAATCATAATCATGCATTCACTCATCTTTTGGGAGAGTATCTACTTCCAATATATAATCCAATTCAAGGTAAATCCCTCTTAACCCTTTAATTGTTTCAACCTAAATCAATAGATACGAATTTATCAATTAATCACAAACTAACATTAGGAAAAATCAATATTTTTCATACAACACAAATTCTAAGTTTTCAAAATTTATCAATCTATCATTTAATTTCATCAAACTATGTCACCAACCTAAGGAAATAATTTCTTTTTCAAAATTTTTTCAAATTTTAACATTAAATACACCCTATGTCAAAATCCATAAACTTTATTCTTCCCCTCTCAATATAAAGTTTATATACTAATAAAAAACACTCCAATTTCATATAAAGAAAGAGAAATTACCTTACTTGAATTACCAATTTTGTCTCTGGGTCAATTACCTTTAAACCCTAATTTTTCTCTCTATAAAACCCAAAATCTCAATATAAATTCAAAGTTTATGTAAGAATAACTAAAATCTAAGTCTAAAAAAGAGTATTACTTCTATTGAAACTACCAATTTTCATCCATTGTTGAGCCACTCCAAATCCTAGGTTTTTCTTTCTTTAGGAAAACTTAAATTTTCCCTAAATTCAATCTCCTAGGGGGTTTGTTGAAGGGTTTGGGGTTTATATATGTGCATTTGAGGATAATTGATCAAGTTGGAGGGAGAAAAGAGAAGGAGAGAGAGAGCTAAGAGGGGTGTGAGGGAGAGAATGAGAGAGCTTTTAGTTTTGGGAGAAAAGAGAGGAAATGTGAGGGATGAGAGAGAAAGAGAATGAGAAAAATTAAATGGGGGTGGGGGTGGGGGTGGGGGTGGATCTCGAGTGGAGAGAAAAGTGGGGGGAGGAGAGAGTATGAGTTTTGTTTTTTATTTTTTTTTGTTAACTTTTCCCTTTTTTTTGTGTCGGTGTTACACCTAAATAGACTAAGTTATGAGTTTCGGGACGAAACTTATTATAGATGAAATGTGGCCACTTGTCAAAGTTGGTGTCAAAACTGTGAACTGTGACAATCTACTTAACTCAATTTGTTGATGTCCTTAACAACAAGACTCAGATGGTGTTGACCTCGAACATTGTTGTCCTAAAAGCCAATATTGTCACTCATATTCTCCAAACAAATCTTTGCTTTATGACTTTCTCCTCTATCAATTATGGTCAATGTAATCTCTTCATTAACCTTTTTATTTGGCTTGCATGATTCTTTGTTGCAAAGTGATATGTGAAATGAAGTTAATTCTTCAATGTTGTTGGAGGCTTAACTTCTCTCCTCTTCCTTGTTGATCACTTAATTTGATTCTTTGTATTGTTTAAGTTGTCCACTCATTTCGCCCTATAGTGATCTTTACTGCTAATGGTACAAACTTCACAAATACCTAAACGCACCCATAACTTGTTGTGATACTTACGCATGAGTGCTTTTTGAAACTTGTCAAACAAAGAAGCATACCTCTTCTCAACTGCCATCAAGAACTTGTCTTCGATATAGTATTGACAAGTCTTCTCTAGTAGTACTTATTCCACCACCTTTATGGTGCTTTCCACCGTTAAGGGTCCCTCTAAGGCTAATTTTGTTGTGTTTGCCTCCTCAAGAAACGACTTGGCCACATCCGATATCATGAGCATTGGGTACTCTCACCAGCTTGTTCCTCATTCAACCTATTGTTTCTCTCAAACAACTTGATTAGTGGTGTAATGTTCCCCTCTGTTATTACTTGCCATGTTCTGCATCTCCATGCATGTATCTATTCTCCTGATATGCAAGCCAATATTTTCCCAAGCATGAGAGTTTCCCTCAATCTTATGATAAAGTTGATATGTCAACAACTCTACCTCAACTAAGTGCCTATTCTCGTAATGAGTCCCCATACTCCTCTCAAGTATGCAAACTTGATTAACATCTGGCCGCGTGTCAAGTGTTATAAAATATCTCTCCTTTAATAACTGATCTCCCATGTGAAGTACTTTTCCTTACATTGTTGACTAGATAAATTCAAGTGCTTGATTATATTAGGTGTCTCTCCCCTAACTTGCTTCCTCTGAAGTGACGCTAACTCTTTGAATATTGTTTCAGATAGTTATCTCATAAAGTACCTCTCTTTCACTAAATGATCCCCTCCAATGTAGTCTCTCTCTTCAATAGTTTACCAAATAATTCGATGACCCCTTGATACGTCACCCCCATAAAGCTCCATCGACCCTCTAAATGGTTTTTTTGAATAGCACTGTGTGGATCCTACTACTAGGAGCTTCCCTAATACTCCCCATGCCACTCTGTGTGTGGGCTATAATTTAGAATCCTTTGTTGTATTCTAACTTGAGTTCTCTAAGTCTTGACAGTCTATCATGTGGTTACATCCCTTGGTAGTGACTATACCTTTGTTCCATACGAATTTAGCAAGTATCAGTCCCTTCTATTGCTTAGCCGGCTTTCTAATCCACATAGATAGCAGATGACCCCTATTCTTGGTATAACTTCTTCGTTCTCATCCTCTAATGATTGAGAAACTTGTAAAGCATTCAATGCTTTTCTTTATAGACACTCTCTTACCCCATGTGGTCTAATTTCAATTTAAAGTCGATATAAAATTGAGGTTGTCCTTTGATGCTCTCCTACTCTTCGGTTTGTCTATTTTATAACATTTCCCACCACTGATACTTGTCAATGCCAACATATGCTCATAAATCTTGACACTAGATTCTACTTTATAGTGTATTAAATGTTCTATAGATGCTTAAGTTTCAGCCAAATCCTTGACCCTCTAGCACAGGAGTTCTGCTTAAGGTTTTAATTCTTAAAAGAATAAGAACAATTTGTCCTTCTCTCACATGTCTCTTATATCCAACATTATTGCAAAGGGCATTAAACTGATCAGAACAAATCTCCAAACCATTATCAATGCAATAGACATTTTATTTATGTTTGTGTCAGCTTCTCGATTATAGTCTTCCAATCCATAAATGTTGCAACCACATTATTCTTTTGTTTTAGAAAAAACACCCAAATGTTTTGGATTAGTCATTAATAATAAACATCATATAATTAGCACCTCTTTTTAGCAAGCACATCTGATGGATTTAGAGATTATAATGTATATAGTCAAGTGTCTTCTTTGTGTTATATATGTCTTCGATGAATTTAACTCTCTTTTGCTTTCTAAAAACACAGTGCTCACAAAATTCCAATTTACTGCCCATTGAGAAGTCTTCTTCTACTCAATTCAACTATCTTGTTTTTATTCATATGATTGAGATACATATGCGATAGTCTGATAATATCATCATCTAACAAAAAAGAAATGGAAATAGTTGCATCTCTTGTAATTGTTGAACCCAACAAGGTATATAACCTGGTAGATTTTCTCTACCTTTTCATCACAACAAGGGAACCTTTCCTAATGTTAAGAACTTTATCTTCACCGGTGTACTCAAAGATATGAGATTCCTCTTCAAATTTGGGATATCTCTCATATCACGAAGTGTCCTCACAACCCTCTCAAACATTTCCAACTATTTCAATACTAGCTATCTTACAAGATGCAATATTTCTTATCAAAACAGCACCCTTAAACATACTTTCATATATTTGAAAACCAGTCCTAATTGGAACACATATGAAAGGTACAACCAAAATCAAGAATCTGATCCTCACATGGTTTGGAGTCACTATCAGAAATGACTAGAAGTTCTCCATCACTATCACCAATCTCAACAATACTAGCTTCACTTGAGTTCTCCGATTGCTTTTTCTTCTGATTTGGGATAGGTTTCTTATTCTTTCTTTACAACTTATAGCATTAAAATTTGATATGGCCCTTTTCCTTACAGTAATTACATATTTTATTTTTGTTTTTAGATTTTGATCTACCCCTTACGTCATCTCTTGAATTCCTCTCCTTACTCCTCCCTCAAGTAACCTCAAGTAACCTAACAATCTTCATAAGTCTCAGAACCAACTGCAATCTATTTTATTTTCTGTTTGGAGTACAATGCATCATACACTACCAAATTTAAAGTATGAAGACTATTACTATGAAAAAAATAGATTTAGCGATGAAAAATATTTGTTGCTATTTAGCGACGCAATTAGGCATGAAAATGTGTTTCGTTGCTATTTTGTGATAAAATTAGAGACGAAAAATTATTCGTAGCAAAATTAACAACGAATAAGCAATTCGTGACTAATTAGCGATGAAAAAATTTCATAGCAATTAACGATAAAAATAATTTCGTTGCCAAATTCATGGTTAATTAGCGACGAAAATACTTCTATAGCAAACTTAGTGACAGAAAAGGCATCTGTCGCCAAATGTCTATCATCAAAATTAGTGACGAAAATATCTCTTTTGTCGCTAAATTAGTGATGAAAACACATTTTGTCACTAATTTAGCAATGAAAGTTATTATTCGTTGCTAATTAGCGACAAATTTCATGATAAAATCTAATTTTATCTACTTCTTATAACGAATTTAATAACAAATTAACTATTTGCGATAAAATTAATAACAAAAAATAGTTCTTGAAAATTTACAAGAAAATAGAGATGAAAAATATTCGTTGTTTGGTTCATTGATAAAATGAACCTAGTTTTCATATTTTCATAATGACTAGATTACTTAAATAAATTTATAACTTCTTTTAAGGTTATGATTGATAAAGATTTATAACTTCTCTAGAATTGTTCAGTGCCTAATCTCTAAAATATAAAAAATATATTTATATAAGTAAAATGGTAATATTCCGCTAGTGATTAGTTGAATTATTCATTGTCAAGATTAGACATTGAACAATTATAGAGAAGTTACAATTCTTTTATCAATCAAAACCTTAAGAGAATTTACAAATTTGTTTATCTAATTTGGTTATTATAAAAGTATGAAAACTAAATTCTTTTTATCGATAAATCACACGATGAATATTTGTTTATCTCCAATTTTGTTGTAAATTTCTAAGGACTATATTTTCGTTATTAATTTTATCGCAAACAATTAATTCATTGCTAAATTCATTGTAAAAAGTAGACAAAATTAGATTTCATTGCAAAATTTATCGTTAATTAGTGACGAATATTTACTTTCATCGTTAAAATTAGTGACGCGATGAAATGGTCACTAATTAGTGACGGAATTGATGCTTTCATCACTAATTAGCGACATAATTTTTGTTTGTGGCTAATATTAGTGATGCATAAGTTTTCTATAGCTAATTTTAGTAACGGATGCAAAATCCGCTACTAAACTTAGTGACGGACTCTTCGCCAGTCACTAAATTCCCTTCAAAGAAAAAAAACCATAATGAATCTTCAAAGGATGAAAACACAATAACTCTTCACGCACGAAGCTCTCAGCTCTCTCTCTCTCTCTCCCTTCTCTCTCTCTGCCTCTCTCCTCTCTCATCCAGTTGAAGATGATCGGGCAATGGTGACGATGATAATCTCTCTCTTCGACTATCGAAGATCAACCTCAAACCTTTGGGCTAGGTTTCACATCTCTCGTCTTCAAAGGTTAGGTTTCGCATCTTTCTCTTCGACTATCGAATCTACTTGATGTTGTTGGGTTTCTTTTTTAGGGATTCACATGTGTATGTTCTTCGATGCTCCTCCAAGGATCTACTTTTACTTGTTTGTTTGATTTCGTGGTTAGATTTCTTTGTGATTTGGTTTTTTTTTTTTTAAATTAGAGTTTGTTTGTCTCATTTTGATTTTCAGAAATAGCTTCTAAGTGGGTCGGTAATTGAACCCAAAATCTCAATACCTCTCAAAAAGTCTAGAAATTCAATTCGGAAAATGCTGAAGAAGAGAAACCTGTTCCTATCCCTCTCTTTTCTCTTCTTCACTATTCAAACCCTAATTTTATCTCTTCCTCTCTTTCTTGTCCTCAATTTTGCTCTCTCTTCATCAACTTGTCCCCAACATTCTCTCTCATCCACTTTCCTGACTAGCAATTATACCTCCCCATTTCTTCAAAACACATGGTTTTCCATGAAAAGCTTTTTCTACACTTAAGCTACTAACAATGGCATCCTCGGAAGTTGGATTTGTGACAAAGTAGCCGATACGAGTCCTTTTCTTGTTTGTGAGGCTTGCAAGTCCATTCAGCTCGTTGATTCCTCTCTTGATTACTTCCAGATTTTTGGATCGTGAGTCTTTCCCATCTATTTAGTTGTAATTTTTAGCCTATTTTTAATGTTTTAGTTGGATTTATTTTTTGCATAATGGAATGTTAATTAGGGAAAGGAAGTATGAAATTGAGGAGAATCTGTAGGGGAAATACAAGAACCAGCAGAAGAAACTTCATCTTGATCTTGTTCATACCAAATCTGAGGTTGATCTGAGTTGTATTGATTCCTCTACAAATTTGTAATGTCCACTAGAGATACTTTTGCAAACATGACACTCAATAAACACACTTGAAGGGCACCATCTATTTCCATCTAATGCTCTTATGGCAATTCTCTAACACATAAAAATCTCGCAATTTTCTATTTATATGTCAACTTATAAACTAAAAATTAATAAAGGGAACTATGTAACTTAAAACAAAGCTATTTTGTGCATAAAACGAATGCAAAAGGTTATCTCATGTCTGGATGGAGGACTAACAATAGATTTGCATGTACAGTATGTGGATATGATACACGTTCTCAAAGGTTATCTCATGTCCGGAAGTATTGTTATATGGGACATTGAAGATGGTTGGAGTTAACTCATCTATTTAGGTTTGATAAACATTTCTTTGATGGAATAAAACGAGATTGATTTAACAAGCGCTAATGACATGCATGGATTGAAAAAAAAAGAGCATATTGTTTCATTTGTGTTATTGGGAAAATGTTTTAATTAGACATAATATTGACATGATGCACACTAAGAAAAATTGTTTTGATATAATTGTTGATACAATTCTCGAGCAAGAAGGAAATTCTAAGGACAATTATAAGGTTAGACTTGATCTTGAAGAGATAGAAATAAAAAAAATTTACATGTACATATACCAAACTCTACAAATATATTTTTACCTAAAACATATTACTAAATGACCTTACAGTAAAAAGATGCATTTTTCAAGATTTTGAAGGACTTAAAACTTCCTAACGAGTGCTCTACTAACATCTCCAGATGTGTTCAATTGAGGCAACGAAAGTTAATAAATCTAAAGAGTTACGACTGTCATATTTTAATACAAGAGTTTATTTCTATAGCAATCCATGGATCACTCCCCGATAATGTTAACTCTGTTACCATTAAAATTTATAACATTTTTAAATGTTTTTGCTCTAGCGTCCTTAACCCACGAGAACTTGAGCAATTGAAGGCATCAGTTCCACAAATTATGTGTGACCTTGAAAAGATTTTTCCTCCTTTATTTTTTACCAGCAGGATACACTTGATCGTGCACTTGATAACTAAAGCAAGAATTGGTGGACAGGTTTATTTTATCTTATTTAGTTCATATTATTTAACACTTATACACATTTAATATAATACAATATATGCATATGTATATAGATACTTGTTTCAACTCAAATCTTATGTATGTAATATAGCACGACCTAAGGCTCCATCGCAAAAGGGTATATAACAAATGAGTGCTTACTATTTTGTTCAAGATATTGAGACAAGGTTGAAACAAGGTTTAATCATGCATTGTGGAATGATGGCAACCATATTACATTTGGAGAAGAGTCTATTTTAACAACTATTGGAAAGTCATTGGGAATAAGAACACACTATTAGAAAACATACTTTTAGTGATGAAAATTTATATCGTTGTAAGTAAAAAATTTGTCGCTAAATAGTATTAGCGACGGATTTTTTCCATCTCTAAATCTATCCCAAAAAACTACCACGCTAAATTTTACCGACGGATAACTATCCGTCGTGGATATCAACGACGGAAAAAATCCATTGCTAAAAATATTCGTACTAATCCGTCATTGATAGAAAAAAATATGTAAAAATATCAGTAACGGATTAGTGATGAAATTTTTTTGTCGTAAAAAGATCCGTCGCTGATAATTACTTTCTATCGCTAATTTAGGAGACCTCATGCTTACCCACACGCGTCCACGCGCCCGCCTAAGTCCTTACGCATTCTCACGCGCACCCCAGCTCCTCTGAACCCACTTGCCCGCCCATACCCGTACAGTAACCTGCTTGCCAGATGCGCGCCCCAACTCCTCTGAACTCGCCCGCACACCCCCGCCCGTACCCGCACAACAACTAGCCCGCCCCAGCTCCTCTGAACCCACTTGCCCGCCCATACCCGTACAGTAACCTGCTTGCCAGATGCGCGCCCCAACTCCTCTGAACTCGCCCGCACACCCCCGCCCGTACCCGCACAACAACTAGCCCGCCTGCTTGCTTGCCAACTTCTTTAATGTGTGAAAAATGCTTCCGCAGCTGTTTGAACTCTGGTACAATTAAAATGTTAAGAGCAACATAGCCACCGGACCATATTGTGATATGTTATTCTATTCCTTTTTTTATTTGTTACCTTTATATCATATTTTTTAATAATAATAAAATAATATAAAATGATAATTTGTTATAAAATAATAAAATAATAAAATTTCAAGTTAAAAATAATAAAAAATAAAATAATATTATTCTTCCACAAAATAAAAATAAAAATAATTATAAAAAAATAAAAATATAAAAATATAAAAATATAAAAATATAAAAATATAAAAAAATAAAAAAATAAAAAAATAAAAAAATAAAAAAATAAAAAAATAAAAAAATAAAAAAATAAAAAAATAAAAAAAATAAAAAAATAAAAAAATAAAAAAATAAAAAAATAAAAAAAAATAAAAAAATAAAAAAATAAAAAAATAAAAAAATAAAAAAATAAAAAAATAAAAAAATAAAAAAATAAAAAAATAAAAAATGAAAAAAAGAAAAAAAATCAGTTACTAATCCATCGGTAATCCATCGCTAAAATTTTCATCGGTAATTAATCGGAAAAATTCTATCGTTAATCCGTCGATGATAACTGTACAATTTTTTTTTTACCCTTCATCATTACAAGGATGAATTAGTGATAGAATTTTTTCGATATTAAAAAATCCATCGCTAATCCGTCGCTGATAGTTTTACATATTTTTTTTCTTTTTTTTTTTTTACTCTTAGCTACTACAGCGACGGATTATTGACAGAAATATTTCTATTGATAATCCATCAATAATTTTTTAATATTCTGTCTAACGTTAATCTGTCACAAATCCGTTGTTATTACCGACGGATTTTTTTCTATCGCTGATAGGGTTTAAATGAGTATAATATTTGTAATTGATTTTATTTTATTTTTTTAATAAATATTATATTAATATTTATATTTTGTGATATTTGATATATTAGTATTGATGCAGGTGACTTATTAAGAAAAGTGAAAAAAAATGAATTAAATTGGAGCAATTATACAAATGATAGAAAATGAGACAACAATACTTTTTCGTTAGTATGTGGGCATGTTGAATTCAATGGGCAATGCAAAACTTTTGAAGATTTTTACTTCATTCCTAATATTTAGGGATATGGATTTTTTTTGGGAAATGTAAATTTTAAAATATTTTATTCTTTTTAGGATTTTTTTTATTTGAAGTTTCTAAAATATTATCTCTTAGGGAATCCTATTCTCTCTTGGAAAAACAATTTGAATATTTTTCCTAAGAGGGAGATATTAGGGTGGAGAAAGGTAACAGCCAATAGCTTAGGGTTATACACATCCCTTTCTCTTCTTGAGTGAGAGATGAACTTTAGTTTTTAAGGAGGGTAGTGCTACAGCCGTGGATTTTTCATTTCTTCTTGTCATTTCACATTCTTTGACAGTAATAATATCAATTGTGAGTTTTACTTTTATTATGTAGTGTTTCTAAATTAATTTTCTAGTCGAAGGGTTGTTGAAGTCTTAATTTTCAATGATTCTGAAATCTAATTAAGTATATTAATTCAATATATTTTAGGTATTTATTTAATTCTACACTTCATGAATCATGATTTTCTTGAGTTTATTAAATAATGATCAATATTTAATAGTTTTAAAATAATCTACAACCAATTAAAACGATAAATTCGTAATTGTTTGTTTGTTTTAATTTTGTGGTGAATGGCATTTATGTCATAGAATTGAATAATCTAATCTAAATAAACCCGTTGTGTGTTTGTCACTTAGAATTGATTCTCTCTCGATCTTAATACTATCAAAATTTTAAATCCCATGAGTTTTTCTATGGTTGTCTTTCGGTTAAAGAAATAGTTAAAGAGTTTCTCTTAATTATCGACGAAATAATGAGAAATTGTTATTCAGCATTTGTTGGGCGATTATAATCAATTTATTTATAGTTATTGAAATTTTTAAATAGATTGATGATCAATCTCATGAAAATAAGGTGAAAATAATTTCTTTGGCTATATTTTATTTTCATTGACATTTTCCTTTTTTAATTAGTAATATTTAATTTTCTTGTTTTAATTAATTTCATTGATTTATTTACTTTTGTTAGTTTTAAATAATTTCACAAACCCCCTCATATTTTCCTTAAAAGAGATAATTCCATTGCTTCCCTGAGGAGACGACCCTACTCACCCTAGACTCATCTTTTGTGAAGTAGGTATTTTTATTTTTTTTTTATCGACACCCATCAAATTTTGGCATCATTGTCAGAGAACGATATTAAGTGATTTATTTTTTTTAAGTTTTGTTTTCTCCTTGTTTTCAAAACTAATTTTTTTGTAGTGAAATTACTGAAAATTATCAAAGACATAGAAGAGAAAAACTTTAGACACGAAGATATGACTATCCAAAGGACTTTAAGCGAGTTGTTAACCTTTAATGTTAATGAACATTCTTTTTGAAGTGATTTTCTTAATATGAAAGCAAATGCACAACAATTTGAAGGACGACGAGATGTCCCAAAAAGAGTCAATGAGATAAGTATTTCTTCCTTTGATCACAAGTTGGATCCTTAACTTCTATGGTGGAAAGATTAGTTGTAGGACTAGTACAACAAGTGAATGCACGCGGAATTTGCTCAACTATATGTCAGCTAACCGACATATGTTTTATCCTTCAAGAAAGGTTTAACAAATAATTGAATATTATAAGTGGATTTTTAGGGTAGTCTCAAAGACAGTATGATTCTTATTCGAACACCTACAATCAAGATTGGAGAGATTATCTAAATCTAAATTATGGGGCTATACTACAAGGATTTTCGTAGCAATCGTATGAGAGTCCACCCTTTCAACCGTAGCAACCTTCACAAAATCTAGCACCATATTTGGAAGATCTTGTGAAAAATTTTATGTAGGACATGCAAAAATTCCAACAAGAAACAAGAGTAAGTATTCAGAGTCTCGGTACTCAAGTGTCACAATTGGTGACGACAATAAACAAAATCAAACCTAATCAAGGAAAATTGCTGTCTCAAATGGAAATTAATTCAAAGGAGAATGAAAGAGCTATACTGCTCAGAAATGAAAAAGAAGTGTAGAATTTTTCATAAAAAACGACACAAAAAGAGAAAGAAAAAAAAAAAGAAAACAAAGCCTCTTGATGCTACACCAAGAAACGCAAGTGAGGTACGAAATAATTCAAATTTAGAATTAACTATTTTCCTCCTTTTCTTGGTAGATTAGTGCATTCTCAAAAACAAGATGATGAGAAAAAAATGAATTTCATTGTATATGCTAATTTTGTGTAAAATGAATTGGATTTTGTGTTTAAGGAAAATTTGACAAATAATTTTGCACAATGAGACAATCTTTTCCAAAACAAACTCCCACAACGAAAGCAATCCATGGCAGGCCAAAAAGTCCTTTACTTTCAATTTAAGATTGAAGTTTGTCAGACACGTTGAAGTCTAAATGGACTGGACCAATATTTGAGAGAGGTTGAAGGTAGGAGATCATGTCGAGCCAAAAACACTAAACAAATGTGTTTATTGGGAGGCAACTAATATTCTCTCTTATGATTTATTTAATTTTATTTATGATGGTTTGATTTCAACTTGATGTTGAAAAAATATATATATATTTAGAAGTGCTCTGTTGTTACGGCGTGTCCACGTCTTAACAAACCTTCATTTCTACTCACACCAGGCACATATGAGCAGATTTGCTCTCTATTTAGGGTATGCCCACTCCCTAACCACACTTCATTTCTGCCAAAAAAAAAGAGAAATGAATTGCACTTCTATTATAACATTTTACACTTCATATGTTCATCTAATTTGTCTTGATTACAAATCATTGCAGTAATGCCATAGATACATACTATTTAATAGTAACTCAATTACTTTCTTTAGGCTGTAAGTATATACTATCATATATATATTTATGAATATTAAATTTTATTAAACTCTAATATCATATAATTATATGTACTATTTCATATGAATTACATTATGGATCTGACCAATTTAAGTCAAATGATCGAGTTACTTTTAAATATAATGGTTCTCAAAATAATGTAATTTTTAATAATATAACACTACAAAAAAACGTCATTTTTGCGACGAAATTTAGTGACAAATTTTTTTTGTTGTAATTTTGCGACGAATTTAACGATGAAAACTTTTTTCATCGCTATTTCCAACGAAATTTTCAACGAAAAAAAAGTCATCGCTAATTTCCAATGAATTTAAATTGGTCGCAAAATTAGCGACGAATTTCGGAATTCGTCGCTAATTTTGCGACGAATTCAGTGACAAATTTTTTTTGTTGCTAATTTTGCGACAAATCCTAATTTGTCGCAAAATTAGCGACGAATTTAGAATTCGTCGCTAATTTACGACGAATTCAGTGACAAATTCTAATTTGTCGCTAATTTTACGACAAATTTCGTAATTCGTCGCTAAATTTGAAATATTATTAAATAAAATAAAATATAAATATATATTTATTATTTAATAAATTAATTTAGCGACGAATTTCGGAGTTTGTCGCTAATTTTGCGACGAATTCAGCGACAAATTCTAATTTATCTTTGTCGCTGATTTTGCGACAAATTCCGAATTTGTCGCTGATTTTTCCATAAATTCCTAATTTGTCATTGATTTTGCCACAAATTCCTAATTTGTCGTTCATTTTGCAACAAATTAATATGATTTCGTCGCTAAATTTGAAATATAATTAAATAAAATAAAATATTAATATATATTTATTATTTAATAAATTAATTTATCGACGAATTTCAGATTTCGTCGCTAATTTTGCGACAAATTCAGCGACGAATTTTTAAATTTGTCGCGAATTTTGCGACAAATTCCTAATTTGTCACTAATTTTGTGACAAATTCCTAATTTGCCGCTAATTTTGTGACAAATTCCTTATTTGCCGCTAATTTTGCGACAAATTTCAGAATTCGTCGCTAAATTTGAAATATAATAAAATAAAATAAAATATTAATATATATTTTTTATTTTTTATTTAAAAAAATTTATCACATTTATTATTTTTAATTAATATGTTATATTTTATTTTTATTTTATCTTTTTAAAAAATAGTATTATTATTTTTTTATATCTTTTATTATTTTATTTTAAACTAATATTTTATTATTTTATAATAAATTGTTATTTTATATTGTTTTATTATTATTAGAAAAATGTTAAGAAAAGATAATAAGTAAAAAAAAAAAAAAACTTATAACAGATACTAACATTTAGTTTGATGGTTACAGGATCTTAAAGGTTTATGGAAGCGCAGGGATTCGAAACATGATTGGAGCAAAGCAAAGGGAATTTTCAAGAATTAAATGAGGGAGGATGTGTGGGCGCCGGCTCGGGCGGGCTCCGGTTCAGGCGGGCGTGCGGATGGGCTCGGGTTCAGGCTGAAAGCGCATTATTTTTCATTACTAATTTAGCGACGAATTTTGCGACGAATTTATATCCATCGCTAATTTAGCGACGAATTTTTTTCGTCCCTACATTAGCGACAGATAATTTTTTTTCGCTAAATTTGCGATGGATTTAGCTACAAAAAATTATTAGTCGCTAAATTTAATGACGAATTTTAGATTTTCGTTGCAAATTGTACCAACAAAAAATTTTTTGTCGCTAAATTTACGACGGATTTAGCGACAAAAAATTATTCGTCACTAAATTAAGCGACGAATTTCTAATTTTTCATCACTAAATTTTTGCGACGCGTTATTAGCGACGAAAATTTTTTTGTCGCTAATTTTGTCGCTAATGAATTTAGCGACAAATTTTTATTAAATTTTCGTCGCTAAATTTATGGCTAAAAACTTATTTTTTTGTAGTGTAATATATGTATAATAATAATGTAATTATTATTAATATGATATTATTATATTATATAAATTAATTAATTATCATAGATGTGACGGTTTCAATATTAATAATTTTAAATAATTGGGTTGTGCCGGGTATTAATGATATTAATCTCAATATAATTCATCTCTAAGCTAAAAGTTGGAAAACGTCTCTTAAATTTTATCCAAACATAAAATTAAATTTTATATAATTTCCTAGGTTTTTATCATTATTAATTTAAATAAAATTATTAGTAATTTAAATAATTTAAATAATTTAAATAATGTTCTTAGTTATCTAAATATTCAAAAGAAGTTATTTTATTGCCTTCCTTTTCCAATAATATAATAAAATAATAACAAATGTACCAAAATAATTAATTATACAATTACATTTCATAATTATTATATTATGCATTTAATGAATTTTTAAAAATATAATAATATATTATATAAACTACTAATTTATATATATGCGCACATGGCCACCTCTGCCATGCCATGTGCATTGCTTGAGCAAACTCACATTCTCAATTATAAAATCTAAAATATGGTATGTGTATTGATATACAAGCCAGGGTAGTATTAATGTATTACTAATGTAAAAATGTAGTAACTGAACAAGTAATGTATAATAAAATAAATTTGTAATAATGAAAAAAAAGGTAAAAGATAAAAAGTGGGTAAAGATATAAAGTGTGGAAAATTTTGTTTGTAGAAAAAATATAGCATGCGCGGTACGAGGAAATGCCTGCGCGGGGCTGCATGGCATGGCATGCGTGACATATGCTCACGCGAGCTTGGGTGGGCACCCTCGCAAGTGCTCGCATGTGTGCTTGCCCTGTGTGGACATGCTCGAGCGCCCGCGCTGGCTTGGGCGGGCCCCTACGAGGGCGCTTGCATGCATGCTTGCCCCGCGCGGGCATATGTCATGCATGCTATGCGAGCACCTACGCACAGGCATTCCCCAGCATAAGTGGGCTACCATGCATGGCATGCGGGCGCCCGCACAAGCACATGGCACAGGATGCGCACCATCCTTTCAATCAATAATATTATAATTAATATATAAAAATTTTAAATATGAATTTAATAAAATAATAATATAATTAATATTATTAATTTAAATAATGTAATGATATAAAATTAAGAGTTATCTATGTATTGTAATATAATGCAATAACAATATTGTAAAATATTGTAGGAGATAACAATTGTGTGTGAAACAAAAACACAAACAAATACACAAATCAAAAACAAAAAATTGATGATGTAATAATAAAAAAAATTGGTAAAGTAAGATGAAATTAAATTCACAAAACATGATCTAAAGGCGATAAAAAGGATTAAAAAAGGGGGAAAATGGTGGATTTTTGAAAATTTATTCTGGCCGTGAAATAACTAAATTAAATATATTATTCCTCACAAACCCTCTTTCCCCCCCCCCAAAAGCTCTCCTCCCCTCAAAGCTCAAAGCTCTCAAAACTTCCTTCTGACTCAACCAAAATGTCATTCGTGAAGCAGGTAATCACTTTTTTTTTTTTTTTTTTAAGTTGGATTCTACTATATTTTGAAACATTTTAAATTTTCCTAATTTGTGATCAATATGAGACGAACTAAACGAAAGATGAGTATTGTTGATGACCATGAAAAATCACAACCATTCCAAGAATAACTTGACTCTGAAGAAATCTAATCATCCCAAGATGATACCCCATGTTTGTTTTAAAAATAGATCATTTTATTGTGAGATAAGTATAAATTATCTATTTCTAATATTTTTTTAAGTAGTTTTCAAGAAATGTAGAGGACCAACACACTATCAAGATATTTGAAACTTAGAAAAAGAAAAACGTATGGTGGTTGAAATGAGCTAATTAAATCAACCAATAGAAATCAATAGTATAATTTTTACCAGATTTATTGGCTTTATAGTGAGAGTCTATTCGATTGCTCCAATAGTGTGATTTGCCAATAGATTATAAAGAAGTCATGTGGAAAATTATAAAAAATATTTAGTAAATTGTACATTCACATAAATGATAATTAATACATCTAATTTTATTTTTTTATATATTTGATTTGTAGTTAAAGATTACTTTCAAACCACTTAGAAATGACACTAAAAAATGAGTTATTGGAAATTTGTGTGACAAGTGAAAAAGTTTTAAAAATACTTTGAAATCAAAGTGGCTCGATGATTCACTTGGAATAGATGAAAATATCAAGAGAATGGAAGATAAAAGGGTTGATCCAAATCAGTACAATGATTTTGTTACTTTCTAGTTGAGTGATAAAGAGAAGATAAAAAATAAATAATTTTTTTTTTGTTCTGGTATTGACTTGTATTCTAATACATTTATTTGTATTCTAATATTATGTGTTAGGAAATTAGTTAAAAAAAATTCAGAATGTCGCACAAAGTTGACAGATCTACATTGCTTTGCATTTAAGTCATTTGCTAAACTCATATATGAGGATAAATAAATAATTCTATTTTATTTTACTTATAATTAATTTTACTGCATAATATTTCAAATATTTCAAAATGGAACTACTTTTATCATTACAAACGACACAATTTGGGACGAAATCTTATAGAGCTGAACTTTATATTATAGTAGAATCCAATCAGCTGATAATTTAGTTTCTACGAAAATATCAGAAATTGTGGTATGGATGACTATTTTTATATAATTCTTGATATGTTTATGAGCATTCACGTTTGATCCATTTACTTTATAGGAAATGATGAAAAGTGGAATAAAGTCTGTTGAGAGTGAAGAATGGCAAATAAAAAATCAAGTTTATCTTGAAAAAGTGATATCGTAGCTAAAGTTAAAGGGTCTGATTCGAGAGGAAGAATCAGAAGTATGTAGAAAGTTATAACTTCTTCACAACGTGTACATTCAACTAGAACTGAGAATGAAAATATGACTATTATGATGAAACGATTAATAGAACAAAATTATAATCTTACTAATTTGTTAAACAATATTCTTATGCATGTTGCTATATATGTCAGAAGTGAACAGGAAGATGAATCGATGAATATGGTTAATGAAGTAAGGCTTATTGCCGGTATTCGTATACGAATGTTATTTCTTTGTTTTCACTATAATTTTACTAATTTCACTTTTATTTTTGAATAATAATCTAAATTATTTGTATTATTAGCTTTCTCGGATACCAGATGCTGAGAGTGTATATAAAAACTAACAATCATCATCATCACTATCTGACTCCATCCCAAAAGATAATATTTTTATTTATAACCATTTTTAATATGTATCATTATATTATATTCATCTCACTATTTATTTTTATGAATATATTGACATACTCCATCTAAAAGGTAATATTTTTATTTGTAATTATTTTTTACATGTACCATTATATTATATTCATCACACTACTTATTTTTATGAATAGATTGACATGAAGGTAGGGTTGTGCTTTGAAATTATGATGGTAATATTTTGAATAATTGAAGTGAACCATTTTTGGCATGACTATCTTAGAAGATATGCAAAAGATATACGGTTATGAGATATGTTATCTTTTTTTTCTGTTATCCTATTAATGTATCAATTATTCTCACTAATATGAGAAAAACGGTTATATTATTTTAGTAATTTATTTATTTTAAAATTTCTAACATTTCCTAATATTTCTAGCATTTTGATAGGTAATAATCTTTTCAATCACTTGTGATAAGCGAAAATAATAAAAAACAGTACATTTCCTAATACTTGTGGTGGTAATCAATAATGATAAAACATAATAATTTTTCCTAATCATTTTCTAATCAAACCAACTTATACTAACATATGTCGTAACCGACAATAAAAGTTATTTCCTCACATTTTTCTTTGACATTTATAGTAACCGATGATATAATACAAGATAAAAACTTATACTAACATATGTGGTAAATGATAAAAGTTAGTAATATTTCATAATCTTTTTCTAACTCATGATAAAAGTTGGTAATATTTCCTAACACTTATGATAACCGATGATTAAAGATGGTAACATTTCTTAACAGTTATGGTTATCGATGATCTTGTGATAACTAACAATAATAGTAACATTTCCTAACATATTTGATAACTGACAATAATTGATAGTAACATTTCTTAATAGTTGTAATAACTGACGATAAAAAATAGTAATATTTCCTAACACTTGTACTAACCGTCGATAAAAGTTTACAACATTTCCTAACATATGAGCATATATGGTAACCGACCATAAATGACAATAACATTTTTTAATAGTTGTGTGATAATTGACGATAAAATGTAATAACATTTCTTAATAATTATAATAATTGACGATAAAAGATAGTAACATTTATTAAAACTTGTCGTAACCGACAATAAATTTATAACATTTTCTAACATATGAACATATATGGTAACAGACTATAAATGACAGTAGCATTTTTTAACAATTGTGTAGTAACTGACGATAAAAGATAGTAATATTTTCTAACATATATCGTAACTGATGATAAATGGTAGTAATATTTCTTAACAGTTATAGTAATTGATGATAAAAACTTGTAACATTTCTTAACACTTGTGATAACCGACGATAAATCTTAACATATAAACATATATGGTAACCAACCATAAATGGTAGTAACATTTGTTAAAAATTGTGTGATAACTGACGATAAAAACTAGTAATATTTTCCAACACTTGTGGTAACCGATGATAAAAAATAATAATATTTCCTAACATATGTATAACCGACGATAAAAACAGTAAATTATATCAATACTTTTAAATTGATGATAAAATACCCTAATTTTATCAATATTTTTCTAACCGTTAGTATAAATATACGACATGCTCTAACGGTAACCAATACTGTCAGGATAGACCTATCCCGACTACTCTATAGCTACCCAAAACCCTATCCATTTGAGAAGATTCTGCAAACAATTTTATGTTGGTTTTTATGCGCATTGTGGGGCATTTTGGTAATTTAGGGATAATTGATAACTCCTATTATCCCATTTACCACTCATTAAGGGAACCTAAGTAACATCAGAGTATGCCCAACGTGAAAGTGCTCCTTGCTCTCCAATTTTGAGTGTACAACAGCTGAGCGAGAGGATGCTAAGGTTTTGCACATTGATGCACACATCTCTAGAGAGAGATTATTATGAGGGTTTAGGAAATTTCGCGTAGAAAAATTTCCCTCGTCAAAGGATTCACCAGACTTGGGTTGAGGTGTCGTGGATCTGCGATAGTGGTTCGATTTCGTGATCACCATCTGACTGAACGATCCGATCGAGGGATTTCGCAATGCGATTGGATTTTTGGATATCAACCCTACACATTAAGGTAACCTGAAAATTCTGATTTTTTTACTATGCTTCTGTATGCCTATGCTATGTGAATTAAATCCAATATTGGTATCAGAGTGTGGTTGGATTTAATTAAAAATTTTTTTTTTTTGAAATTTTTGGGTACAAAAAAATTTTAGGGTCTGGATCACGGATGAATTTCATGAATCCGAAAATACCACATGAATACCCATGGCCCAGAGATTACAAAAATGATTTTAATTGAATTTTCAGGGCATGTTTAGGCAATGAAAAGTCCGTTCGAAATTTGTGACCGTAGAGACTTTAAACCTTAGATCTATGGCTTTAGAGGGCAAACTGTTTTGTGAGAATGGTTTAAACGTGTTCCTCATGCATAGATCTACATTTGATACATTTTATTGTGAGTTTGAGTTGCCGGAAACAGAGTTTCAAAAATGGCCGCGGAGGGTCGCAATTAGGTGGTTAGATGCACCAATGGGTGGGACCAGTTGACCGATGGGTCGGACCAACCCTGACCCATTGACCGACCCGTGTCCGACTTGGACGTCGAACCGGGCGACACGGCTTCGAGCATGGGGGCGCGAGTCCCGCGCTGCGACTGGGCATGCGTGAGCCAGGCCGCGCCAAGCACATGGCGGTGCGTGTGAGGCTCGCTGCGCGTTTGGCTAGTGAGCTAGTCAGCTGCCAGCGCATGGAGGTACGTGGCAGCGCGTGGAGGACTGCCGCCGGTGCGTGGCGGCATATGTGGACCTCGGCAATACTGCAGGTCTTTCGAAATTGATTTTTTTTTAATTTTCGGAGGGTCCTATATCAATAATTGTGACTTTTGTGGGTTTTTGTGTGCCGAATCCAAATCCGAATGGTAAGATGCGACTCCGGGTTATAGTATATAGTATCCGTTGACTCATACGCTCGCTTTGGGGTCTAGATTCGAATCAATTTGGATTTGTTGATTCGTAGGGCACACAAAATGTGAAAATAAACATCATTAAGTCACCAATGTCTCTTTTACTACATTAAGAAATGTTGTATTAGATTTTTGCAAGGAGAGTAAGCTGAATGATGCGATCTACGTGATTTCACATCGGTAAATTCAGTTTATTCTTGAGAAATAAAATCTGTTTGAGATTCTGAGACACGAGATGGTGGGCCCTAGGGAGGGTACCGCATCTTAGGATAGACTGGATGAGGAGGTCTATCATGCGTAGAAGAAAAGAATTGCCAAGTTAGGGCAATTCTTGTTAGTGGCATATACGATGACTTAATCTTGTTTCACGAGCAATATCCTACGGATATGTCGGTTGGGCTCGCCCTAAAAGAGGATTGTGTTGCTCTCTTCAGCTCCTAGTGTGAAGATGCAGAAGAAAAGGGTTGACTATATAATGATGCAATATTTAAGGTAAATGTCGAGTATGATCGTCAAGTTAAAGAATACAGACGAGTCCATTTCGGATAAAATTCAGGTACTGGGTGTGATCCAATCTTTTACCTGATTCATGAGAAACCATGAAAACCTATTTCACGCGTGATGAAAGTATTCGTATTTTTTCCTAATGTGAGTAGATATTGTGTGCTCGAGGAGGAGCACCTAGAGACGAGTAGATCGCACTCGAGTCATGCTTATGAAGTAGAGTTGAGTAAAAACTCCCATGATATCAAGCCAACAACATAAGCATGTAAACAAGACTCGAGATCTAGGCAATAAAACCATTTGAGAAAACCGACCATAAGGTACAAAAGCGTAAGAAGAAAGAGTTTAATAAGACTAACTTGAAGTGCTACGTCTGAGCTAGATTTAGTCATTTCGCTCATAAGTGTGACAAGTGGAAAGAATATCCTTCTTCATTACTTTTCTTTATTACGTGGTTTGAGCTTTGTCTCATTTATTGTGATACTTGCTGATTTCTCTCCTTTGTGGATTGTAAACTCAAGAGTCATTGATCACGTAACTCAAGACAGGAGCGCGTAAATAGAGTTTCGTCAAGTAAATCCTCAAGCTAAGAGGATTTACGTGAGGAACAAAGCATTTTTCGACATAAGAGGGGTCGACACTTGCTATGACATTTCTTATACTTCGACTATTCGACGAAACTTGAATTTAGTATCTTGTCTAAAATTGACTAGGATATATATAAAATCATCTATGTTAATAAATACGACAATTCTATGAATTGTTCTGGTTTTGATCCATGATGGATGGAATGCACTGGGTGCTGCTCTTGTTAATGATTTCCTTGTCATTTTTATATATTTGTGGTCTTATGAGCATGAGAGCCTAAAATGGAGCTGTGTACGTTATGACGTTCATCACGTTTCAGTTCGTTTATCTAATTTCGCACAAATTTGAGGCATTAGAATGGTTCAGGAGGTTTATTAGCGAGATTGAGAATCAGTTAGACTTGAGTGAAGCCTCTAAGAACCGATTGGCGGAGCGATTATTTGTCAGAACGACACAGAGAACTCTATTTTGAGAAAAGTATTACGAGATTACTAACCATTCTTGCTATTTCTCAGTAAAATGGAGTAGCTGAGATAAGGAATGGGGCTTTGTTGGAAATGGTAAGGTCTATGATGGCGCAAATTATTAATTGCTTTCTACGTCCTCAACTATGTTTTATTGAAATCCGCAGTCAGTACCCCGTATAAGCTCTTGACAGGGAGGTAGCATAATTTTAGCCATTTGAGTTTATGGGGTTGTGCCGAGATTTCTCACATTTACACGGTGAGTTAGGCTCGTGTGAAAGTATGTGTTCTTAAATGAACATACGGACGACATTGTAATCGAGATTGAGTCTTGTGATACTATATTCTTTGAGAATGATTTCCTTAAAAGATATGAAATTAATCAAGACCTTACCCTCTATGAGATGGATAAGTTTAATAGCTCGAGGAGCCAGCGGCGGAATATAAGAATCCATTATGGATCTTGGTCTCAGTAGGAGTGATCTGTCAAGAGATGAAGAGTTTTTCTCTCTTCTTAGGAGTCTCGAGAATGCGTACTTAAACGTCGCTTCTTGATTAAGGGTGAGCCCCTCATTGTTACTCTAGAGGATGATGACAAATCCAAAACGGTCCATGAGGATTTCGAGAGTGCTACGGAAGACCATTTGTTGAAGGCCATAGATAAAGAGAAGAAGTCGATGAAAGTCAACGAGATTTGGGACCTAATTGATCTCCCTGAGGGCAGAAGGACTATTGGGAATAAGTAGGTTCTCAAAGTTAAGAGAAAGGTCGATAAATCGAAATAGAGGTATAAGGCCTGTCTAGTAATCACGGTTATACTTAAACTAAGGGTTTGGACTGCCGGAGAGTCGTAATCCAATTTATCTCGGTCCATTCAGCTTTTAACGATTGTCACGAAAATAAATCTAGAATTACACCAGATGGATGTAAAGACCACTTTTCGTAATGGAAGTTTGGATGAGGTGGTCTACATAGAGCATCCCTTTGGGTTCATTCTAGTAGATCATGTGGATAAGATATGTTGAATTTGGAAGTCAACATACGACCTAAACACTCATCCAGACAGTGGTACCTGAGATTTCACGAGAAGGTGATATCTTACGGTGTTATAATGATCGAGTAGGATTATTGTGTCTATCTAAAATGTGTTGATAATTCTTTTATGATCATGTTCTTATATGTGGATGACATTCTGTTGGCCGGGAACAATAGAGAGTATCTAATGACCATTGAAACATGGTTATTGTTCATGGGAGAGATTTTAGTTCATTCTCAGAATTTGGATCCAGAGAAACTGCTTGAAAATGGTGTTAACTCTTTAACAAGAGTTGTACATCACGTAAATTCTTGAGCATTTCAAAATGAGCGATGACAATCTAATAAATACTCTATAGCTAAATGTGAAGACCTGATTCTTGACATATGTCCTAAAATTCATAAAAAAATAAGGGATATTAGTAGAATCTCTTATATCAATGTAATGTACATTTCTAGTGTATACGATGCAGCATATACGTGCAATGTACAATCTAATGTATGCGATGAGGTGTACAAGATCAGATATTTATTTTGCAGTCAATCCGATGAATAGTATCAATCGAATCCTGAAAGCAATCACTGTAAAGTAGTGAAAAGAATTCAGAGATATCTGAAGTGAATTGCGGACCTCTTCTTGTGTTACAGAAGAATTGATTTGCGTTTCGTTGGGTATTCAGATACTGATTGGGAGTAGCGAACTGGATGAACGCAAACTGACATCAGATATCTTCTTAGAGTAGTAAGAAGTAAACTTGTATATCTCTATTTTCGATAGAAACTGAACTTGTGCTATACTCAATTGCAGTTTATGAGAGTATTTGGATCCAGAAATTTCTGAATGACTTAAGGGTTGTGGTAAATAGTGGGAGGTCAGTGATGATTATTGTGATAATCAGATCTCCATTGCCCACATCTGAGACCCTAAGTATAATAGTAAAGCCAAGCACATTAATATCAGAGACCGCATTGTGAGAGACATTATCGAGAAGGGTATTGTGACAACTAAGTATACCTTGATATACAGTATCGTGACTGATCCCTTCACAAAACCCATTGTGAGAGATTCCTTTATGAGATAAGAAATCATTGGCTTTAGTGTATTTTGACATTTCTCATCAAGTACTGTATTTGATGCTTAGTAAAATATACGACATGCGTGTATTATTAGGTCACAAGTTTTTTATTGTTTCATGCACTTATTAATTGTCATATATCTTGCGATGTGTTATGATAAAAAAAATATGTCAGGCAGGCGTGGTCAACTCTCACACACGAATGATCACTTTTAACTCTCAGTGAGCGGGGATGAGACGATTTCTAGTTGTAAGAGACTTTGAGAGTAGCCCTACTAGAACATAACTCACTTTGATATGTATTTAGGATGAGGTCATCTGCGATAAGACATACATGAAAATACCCACATCCATGTTGTCTATAAATAACCAGATTTGAGATCTTAGATATCACCTGCGATTAGTGATATTGTCTCTAAGAAGCTCTCTCTGAGATCTCTAGATAAAGTCTTATGTGTAAATTGAGTTCCATACCAACACAGTGTTAAAGAAATCTGATATATGTCCTTTGAGAGATGAAAGAGTAACACTGTGGCACGTATTTCATACCACGTGTGATGAGACGACCATGGGACAATGAAAGCTATTACTTGAGATGATAGTGTTATCATGATCTTCGTTCCTACTATATGAGACCCGAGATCCATTGGATGGGATCTCATATACCTTTATTACTTTCGGCTGTTTTTTGAAGTTTTGGCTCAGTGTTGTTATTTTAGTCTGTTTACCTATGGCCTGAAAGATAAATTGAGGTCTAAGGGCAGGTTTAGGAAAGCAACTGAATTAGTACTGATAGATTCGAATTTGGGAAAAGAAAAACCAATCAACATTATATCATAGTGTTGTATTCATAGGTCGACCTGTTATGTTAATCCATGTTGGAATTCAAATATAATAGTGAATACATAGTTGAGCAAATGATTGGGGATCACTTTCGATGAGAAAAGTGGCTCCATGGATGTAATTACATTGGATTTGGGGTACAGCGAGTTCTTTTTTGTACTAACAGTGACTTCTCGATCATCCTAACAGGTGTATCGAGAGGTCTTTGCTTGCAGGTGTACTCGCCGGTCGCACGATGCCAAATCTTGTATAAAAGTCCAGTAGAGTGATGTAATAGATCGCAACTCGTAATAGATCGCATGAGTTGCGATTTTGTGACAGACATAAAATGCCCTCATGTACAAGTAGGAGATGTTGGTTTTTATATCCATTATGGGGCATTTTGGTAATTTAGGGATAATATGGTAACTCTCATTATCTCATTTATCACTCATTAAGGGAACTTAATAAACATCAGAGTATGCCCAATGTGAAAGTGCTCCTTGCTCTCCAATTTTGAGTGTACAACAATCGAGTGAAAGGATGCTAAGGTTTTGCATATTAATGCACACATCTCTAGAGAGAGATTATTATGAGCATTTGGGAATTTTCTCCCTCATCAAAGGATTCATTAGATTTGAGTTGAGGTATTGTGGATTTATGGTGGTGGTTCGATTCCGTGATCACCATCTGACCGAGCAATCCGTTTGAGAGATTTCGCAATGCGATTGGATTTTTGGAGATCAATCCTGCACATTGAGATAACCTGAAAATTTTGATTTTTTAATTACGCTTCTACATATGCATACTGTGTGAATTAAATCTAACAGTTTTAGTAGATTTAGTAAACAGTTTTCATTCATCTCAATAAATCATTTATTTTGTAGTGTTCCCTTCTTCCTATGAAAGATAAAATAATGAAATAAATGAAAAAAGTTCAACTCTAAAGCACCCTTGTTCATGTATATCCATATATGCTGCATTTACATCATGCTAGCTTGTACTAACATTACAAAGTTTGCTTACTCATGAATCTCTTTAAACGAAGAATATTTGCTCATGCATTGTATGATAATTCTATTATATATGAGTGTCTCGTTTCCTTTACACAGTGTGAGTACCGAAGTGGATGCTTGTTTCCTCAGCTTTGTGTGGATTGGGTAATATTCCACGTGCAGAGGAACCTTTGTCCCATCACCAGACCCGCTTGTAATTTTGTATTTCTTTTTATATTTTTTCGTTTCCTATATTTTAGACAATTATGTTTTTGGGTGCCACTAATGTTATAACTCTCTTTGAAACTCAAACTTTGTTATAGTTTGGTGCATAGTCCAAATTTTTGGATTCAAGATTTCTAAATACAATTTATAATATTTTGAATATAAACTTTCACTACAAAAAAACACGATTTTAGTCACGAATTTTCGCTACAGAAAAAATTTGTTGCCATTTTGCGACAAAAATTTTTTGTCGCTAATTTACCACAAAATTTGCGATGAAAATGAAGTCGTGACTAAATTAGCGACAGACACATTATTCGTAGTTAAATTCGTCGCTAATTAGTGATGAAAAAATTTTCGTGACTAAATTCGTCGTCAATTAGCGACAAAAAATTTTTCGTTGCCAATTTCGTCGCTAGTGACGAATAATATTTCGTGGCTAAATTTTGCCACGGATTTAAAATCCGTCGCAAAATTTAATCTTTTTTAAATAGAAATTTATTTTTTTTTCTTTTTATTTTATTAATATGATATATTTAAGTTAAAAATTAATTTAGCAACAGATTTGTTTTTCGTTGCTAAATTTAGCGACGAAAATCCCAATCTGTCGCTAAATTTTTTATATATAATTAAATAAAATATAATATTAATATAATATTTAAATTAAAAAATTAATTTAGTAATGACGAAATTTATCCGGTGGTAATTTAGCGACGGATTTGGTAATTTAGCGACGGATTCCAAATCCGTCGCTGAATTTAATCTTTTTTTAATTAGAATTTTATTTTATTTTATTTTTATTTTATTTTATTGATTTATATTAACAAATTATATTATTATGTTATAATATTTTAATTTACATTTTATTTTATTATATTATATTTCATTTTTTAAAAAGAATAATATTATTTAATTCTTAAAAAAACCATACATTTTATTTTGTTTGATTTAATATTTTTTATTATTGTATTGATAACTTTTATTTTATATATATTATTTTATTCAATAATACAAATTTTTTAATTAAATATTAATTCGGACATACTGGGCGCGAGGCTGTGCAGGCGCCGGCGCATGCACTCACGGGCACCGGGCACAGGCAGGGGCATGTGCCTGCGGGGGCGCCCGCGCATGCATGCACGGGCGCCAGGCGCAAGCAGGTGCGCGCGCATGCCTGAGCGCCCACACATGCCCGCATGGGCGCCGAGCGCATGCGCGGGCGCCCCCGTTCGGGTGCCCGCCTGTAACACTGCACACAAAAAAAAAATATATATATATATATATATATATATAAATAAATAAATTTGGGGCTTAAAGCCCTAATTACATTTTCTCTCTCTCTCTCTCTCTCTCTCTCTCTCTCTCTCTCTCTCTCCCTCTTTCCCTCTTTCTCTCTTTCTCTTCTCCGCCACGGCCTTCCTCCCGCCACCGCACGCCGCCCACTGCTGCAGCGCCCTCCCGCGAGCAGCTCCTCCCTCCTCAAGTGAGTGCGCGGTCAGCTAGTGAGCAGCTCCTCCCTCCTCAAGCGAGTGCGCGGTCAGCTAGTGAGCAGCGCCTCACCTCTGCACAGCGCGCATTCGAGTGATCTCCCGCCAGCGCTGCCGCCTCGAGCCATCGCGAGCCTCACGCGATCTTCCGCGAGCCAGCACGAGCCAGCGTGCGACCCAGCTCGCGACCCAGCGCGAGCTAGCACGCGACCCAGCGCGGGCCAGCGCGCTACCCCTGCTCGACCCAGCTCGCGACCCATCGCGAGCCAGCTCGCGACCCAGCTCGCGAGCCAGCACGCGACCCAGCTCGCGACCCAGCGCGAGCCAGCGCGCTACTCCTGCTCGACCCAGCTCGCGACCCATCGCGAGCCAGCACGCGACCCAGCTCGCGAGCCAGCACGCGACCCAGCTCGCGACCCGGCGCGAGCCAGCGCGCGAGCCAGCTCGCGACCCGGCGCGAGCCAGCGCGCGACCCAGCTCGTGACCCAGAGCGAGCCCTAGCCCGTGAGCCACCAGCGGGCCAGCCCGCTAGCAGCCAGCCCACCGGCCCGCGAGCCCGTGACGGCCCGCGAGCCCGCGACCGGCTTTCCCCTGTGAGAGCTCACCTGCATCTTCTGTACTGCAGGTAACGACTGTATTGATTGAAGTTCTATGGTTTGCTGGCAGAAATTTAGTGGTTTCTAATAGATCTGAAGTTTGGGAAATATTACAGGTTTTAAACCAACCCGACGGGCGAACGACAACTAGGTCTGAAACCCGAGGAACCTTAGGTGAGAGATGAATAAATTTTATTGATAGAATCCCTTATTAGGGTTTTAATCGTTATAAATTTGACGATTTGATTAGGTTTGTCTTTTGGAGAGTCGTTGAAAAAAATAGGGAGTGACCACCCTCCCTAGATAATGTGAGTGGGACTCTAATCTCTTGCATAAAATAGTAAAACGTATTTTCTGTCGCATTTTCGATAAAACATGCTTTGATATACATTCGTTGACGTGTGATATTAAATTTGGAAATCTGTTTTGTGATTTTTGGAGTGTCTTGAATTATATTTGCAATGACTATGCATCCATGGTTTGAGATGAATCAATAATTGTGCCATTTTTTGAAAATGTATAAATTTCATTTTATACCAATGTAGTGATATGTTGTTTTGAAATGAATTTGATGAGACGTATTGGCACGCAAAATTTAAAAATGTTTTTGATGAACTATGTGGGTTGGATGCCTACTAGTTGTGCGATGATGTGATGATACTCGTGGGACGTTGTGCCCTTGTGATACTATGGGACGTTGTGCCCTTGTGATATTATGATATTCCGTAGCTACGAAGGGCGTTTGTAGAGGCACGGGTTGCCCGGATACGCTTCTGCAGGAGGTATCCGCAAACGTCATTTATTCTAAAGGCTATAGGCGCGGCCGGTTGAACCCACGTAGGGGGAGGACGTGTGTGACGCCACCGTCTAGCACCGGGTGGGGTCCTATACACGTTGATGAGTTGGCCCCAGCGAGCTCATGGCCAACGTCGGGGTAGAGAGCGTTTCAAAGTCTATGCATAATAAAACCCCCGACGCGCCTGTCCTTGGTCACGGTTGACCTTTGCCAGGACTATTTTTGGCTCGCTCTGACATTACTTGATTTTAAATGGATGCATACATGCTTGCTATCGTGTGTTTGATTAAATGATTTCAAAATGATAAATATATCATGTTTTGCTGCGAAGTGTAAATTGTTGTTTCGAATGATATTATTTGACACTCCAATTGTTCACCTATGCTATTTATGCTTGATATTACCCCCCTCAGTCACTGAGTATTTTCCCATGATACACACCCCTCTATTTTCTCTCCTCAGACAGGTTTATTGTGATAGAGCGACGTTACAGGCTCTAGAGCGGAGTTGGTAATTCCGACGGTAAGATTTACTTTTAATTTAGTTTCGACCCTGCGAGGTCTTGATATAGAGGTCTGTAGTTGGCCATGTACTTATTTTGGGATGACTGTATAGTTTAACTCTCATATTTCATTTGCATTGAGGCGATTGTACGTACTTGAACGTTACTTGGGAAATGTGATATATATCGTAGAAACTTAGGTCCGCTCGGTATAGCGGCTGTTCATGCTCTAATTGGGCATGATAGTAGAGGTCTGTGGCTAGGTTTGTTTATAGCCTTGCGTTGTTCTGAATGTTGGCTGTGGTGTTTGTTGATTTTGGAGAGGCCGGGATGGCCATTTGTGTATTGTACAGGATGATTTGGATTATACAGGTATAATTGTACATGGGAAACCTCCGATTTATGGGGAGGTTCTGCCCAATTTTCTGTAAAAATACAGCCGGCATTCAGGGGCAACGGGCGGCTGTTCACGATCCCGGTTTGAGGCGTGACAGTTCTATTGGTATCAGAGCGTCTAGGTTTGAGAAAAGATCAAAGTTTTCCCAAGTATACGCAAAGTTTTCAATGCATTAGAGAGTTTCATACAGTCATTTAAAGTCCCGTACTTGGCCATAGGCATATAAGTTCGCCTATTTTATGGAGTTGGATACATAACGCATCTAACTCATTACTTTGCATTCGAATGTTTTAAATCATAGTTCATTTATTTTTAGGGGGTTAGTTACGGAGCAACTAACCCTAAATCTCGATTTCTATCCGTTGACAATGTATTTTTTTTCGCAGAATTATGCCACCTAGACGTGATAGGAGAGGTGCTAGATTCGCCTCACTTGAGGGCCTTACAGTGCCTGATACACCTAGGGCACCTGAGGCGCCACGAGTACCAGAGGTTGCTTCCTCTACTCGAGCACGCTCACTAGCGCCACCCCCAGCACCTCCACCGGCTGCTACAGCCGAGATTCCTCCACCACCACTCGATGCCTTGAGACAATGGTAGGAGTGGTGCAGTAGATATGGGGCGCAGATGCCACCACCTTCACTACAGACTCCAGCGACCGCACCTGCGGCCGTACCTGCTCCTTCGGCACCGATTCTTCCTTCGGTGGCCGGCCCTTCCGTGTCTACCCCGACCGACGAGACGTCGGCTACTTTGAGGCGCATCCATGAGCTCACTCAGTTAGTGAAAGAGTCACGGCAGCTCGGATGCACAGATTTTTCGAGATCCAGTGATGCAGTAGCGGCGAAACACTGGATCAACAGGATTCGTAGGATTCTTACGGATTTGGGGTTGTCAGAGGAACTCAGATTGAGAGTTGCTGAGAGACTCCTCGACGGAGATGCCCTCTCGTGGTGGGAGGCTATCCGTGACAGTGCCACACAGACCCTGCGGTGGGAGGACTTTTTACGAGAGTTCGACCGCAGGTACTTTACCCCGTTCCAGCAGGACCGGATGAGGACGGAGTTCCTGCACTTACGTCAGGGGACGAGGTCAGTTTCAGAGTACGAGACCGAGCTTAGACGACTAGCGGCCTTTGTCCCCGATATGGCTACACCGGTTCAGTTGAGGTTCAAGTTTGAAGATGGCCTCCAATTAAGCATCAGGAAATATATGACGGTGACTCCCTCTTTTACACTATCGGAGGTGATTGATTCAGCGTATCGGGCGGAGGAGATCGTCCGAGCAGAGGCGAGACAGAGGGAGAGTCACCAGAAGAGGAAGACTGGGTCACAGAGTGGACAGTCTTCGAAGAGGGGTAGAGGTTCTGGATATCCCGGAGGTTTTTCTAGCTTCAGACCAGCAGCACCGGGACAGGGACCTCGACCACAGGGCTTTGGGGCACCAGCCCCTAGTGTCTCTACACAGTCTACTACACAGAGACCGCCCTTCTGCCGTAGATGCAATTGTCACCATGCCTTTGGGGCATGTAGAGCCCCAGTTACTTGCTTCCAGTGTGGGAAGCAAGGTCACGTTAGGAGTGTCTGTCCCGATTTAGGTCGGGGAGGATTGACTTTACAGAGTCGTACTGGTACGTCTGGCACAGGCCAGCAGGGGGCACCTGCGCACTCAGCTCTTACCGCTCCCCGGACTGCAGCGGGGAGTAACACAGTGCCAGGATCGTCGCGACAGCAGCCTAGGGCCCAGGCTCGTGTGTTTGCGATGACACAGGAGGACGCACAGGCAAACCCTGATGTTATTATGGGTAATCCTCCTGCAGACCCCTCAGTGTAGTACTTTTGTGTACTTTCTGTATGAGCTTATTGTATATCATGATGTCGATGTACAGTTTTGACTAGTTAAAGCTTTAGAAGCTTAACTAGTTTGATATATATATATATATATATATTTGTTCACATTTCTTCGCATTTTAAATTCTGTTGAAATTTTTCTTACTTTTAGGTACTATGCGAATATTCGGTATCGACGCCCGTATTCTCATAGATACTGGGTCAAATTTTTCCTATGTGAGCGATACGTTTGCTTGTCATTCTGATAGACCTCTCTCGCCACTTGATGTGAAGATTCTGGTAGTCACTCCTCTTGATAAGCATATCGTTCGAGATACAGTCTATAGGGGCTGTGAGGTCGGAATTGGGGAGACAGTATTAGAGGCAGATTTGATTCCGCTCCCTATCACGGATTTCGATGCCATCCTAGGGATGGATTGGTTGAGTATACACCGGGCTTCCGTGGATTGTTTCACGAAGGAGGTTCAAGCAACCACCGCTAGTCTTCCGGGGTGAGAGACGAGTGTTGCCCCGCAGTATTATCTCTGTTATGAAGGCCAGACGTTTGGTACGCCATGGTTGTGCGGCTTATCTGGCTTATGTTGTCGACACCACCGTTGAGGGATCGGGGCTTGAAGATGTCCCTGTGGTGCAAGAATTTTTAGATGTGTTCCCCGAGGCGCTTCCCGGATTACCACCAGTTCGGGAGTTCGATTTTGAGATTGATTTAATACCGGGGACCAATCCTATTTCTATTCCGCCATACAGAATGGCGCCTGCTGAACTGAGAGAGCTTAAAACTCAGTTACAGGAACTTCTTGACAAGGGGTTTATTCGTCCGAGCACCTCACCTTGGGGCGCTCCGGTACTGTTTGTAAAGAAGAAGGATGGTACATTTCGGCTTTGTGTGGATTACAGGCAATTGAACAAAGCCACCATCAAGAACCGATATCCCCTGCCTCGTATCGATGACTTGTTTGATCAGCTGCAGAGAGCTAAGGTTTTCTCTAAGATTGATCTCCGTTCGGGTTATCATCAGTTGAGGATTCTCCCGGATAGCTGCTCCGTTGTCGAGATTGACTCAAAAGGGGGTCAATTTGTTTGGGATGACCGTTGTGAGGCAAGTTTTCAGGAGCTCAAACAACGGTTAACATCCGCTCCTATTTTAGCCCTTCCCACTAGTAGTCGGGAGTATACAGTGTACAGTGATGCTAGCCGACAGGGATTGGGTTGTGTTCTGATGCAGGATGGTCGGGTTATTGCGTATGCCTCGCGACAGCTGAAGAAACACGAGGTTAACTACCCGACACATGATTTAGAGTTGGCAGCCATAGTCTTCGCGTTGAAGATATGGCGGCATTATCTTTATGGGGTAACCTGCAGGGTATTTACCGACCACAGGAGTTTGAAATATCTGTTTACCCAAAAAGAGCTGAATTTGAGACAGAGGAGATGGTTGGAGTTATTGAAAGACTATGATCTCATTATTGACTATCATCCGGGCAAGGCAAACGTTGTAGCAGATGCCTTGAGTCGGAAGTCAGCATCATCCTCACAGTCGACAGAGAAAGCCTACCTTTCTTGTTTAGTGGGACTCCGAGCCTTAGGAGTCAGTTTGACTAACGATGATCAGGGAGGTTTATTAGCCAGATTTGAGGTCAGGCCGACTTTGTTCGACCGTATCAGGGAGCTCCAGAGTACGGATAAGGAGATCCAGGGTATTGCAGATAGAGTCCGCAGAGTTAAGGGCGGAGACTTTAGAGTCCGTGATGATGGACTCATGGTATTCAGAGACAGAGTGTGTATTCCGGCCGATAGTGATCTTCGGCGTGCTATCCTTAAGGAAGCACATTCTTCTACATATGCTATGCATCCCGGGGGTACGAAGATGTATCGGACCATCAGAGGTAGCTACTGGTGGTCAGGCATGAAGAGGGATATAGCAGAGTTTGTGGGACGATGCTTGGTGTGCCAGCAGGTGAAGGCCGAACATCAGCGTCCAGCGGGCACACTGCAGCCTCTTCCTATTCCTGAGTGGAAATGGGAGCATATTACTATGGATTTCGTGATGGGGTTACCGCGGACTTCTACGAGACATGATGCGATTTGGGTGATTGTCGATCGACTCACCAAATCTGCACATTTTATCCCTATCCGCGGTGACTATTCTTTAGAGGCGTTGGCACGTCTCTACATTGATACCATAGTTCGACTTCACGGGGTGCCCGTGTCGATTGTTTCAGATAGGGACCCCAGGTTCACATCTAGGTTTTGGCCCAAGTTGCAGGAGGCATTGGGTACTAGATTGAATTTCAGTACGGCATATCACCCTCAGACGGACGGCCAGTCTGAGAGGACCATTCAGACCCTTGAGGATATGCTGAGAGCATGTGTGATGGATTTCCGGGGTAGTTGGGATCGGTACCTTCCACTAGTCGAGTTCGCATATAATAACAGTTATCAAGCCAGTATAGGGATGCCCCCGTATGAGGCATTATATGGTCGGAGAGCGACGTCTCAGCAGCGTTGAGTTAATTGAACAAACAAAGGATAAAGTTAAGGTTATCCATGACAGGATGAAAGCCGCCCAGGACAGACAGAAGACGTATGCTGATCGTAGGCGGCGACCTCTTGAGTTTGCTACGGGAGATATGGTTTTCTTGCGAATATCTCCCTGGAAGGGAGTTATACGGTTCAGGCAGCAGGGCAAGTTGAGCCCTAGATATATTGGGCCCTTCCGTATCCTTGAGAGGGTCGGGAGTGTGGCATATAGATTGGAGCTGCCAGATGAACTATCCCGTATTCACGATGTATTCCATGTCTCAGTACTCAGGAAATACTTGACCGATCCTTCTTATGTACTTGAGCCTCCACCTCTTGAGTTGCGAGAGGACCTTAGCATTCCAATTCAGCCTGTGACTATTCTAGATCGGCAGGTTAGAAAGCTGCGGAGTAAAGAAATTTCATTAGTCAAAGTTCTGTGGAAAAGTGATCAGGTCAAGGAGGAGACCTGGGAGCCCGAGGAAGTTATGAGGAGTCAATACCCCCATTTATTTACAGTGTAGTTCTCTTTTAGTTTCGATGACGAAACTTGATTTTAGGGGGTTAGAAAATGTAACACTGCACACAAAAAATATATATATATATATATATATATATATAAATAAATTTGGGGCTTAAAGCCCTAATTACATTTTCTCTCTCTCTCTCTCTCTCTCTCTCTCTCTCTCCCTCTTTCCCTCTTTCTCTCTTTCTCTTCTCCGCCACGGCCTTCCTCCCGCCACCGCACGCCGCCCACTGCTGCAGCGCCCTCCCGCGAGCAGCTCCTCCCTCCTCAAGCGAGTGCGCGGTCAGCTAGTGAGCAGCGCCTCACCTCTGCACAGCGCGCATTCGAGTGATCTCCCGCCAGCGCTGCCGCCTCGAGCCATCGCGAGCCTCACGCGATCTTCCGCGAGCCAGCACGAGCCAGCGTGCGACCCAGCTCGCGACCCAGCGCGAGCTAGCACGCGACCCAGCGCGGGCCAGCGCGCTACCCCTGCTCGACCCAGCTCGCGACCCATCGCGAGCCAGCTCGCGACCCAGCGCGAGCCAGCGCACTACTCCTGCTCGACCCAGCTCGCGACCCATCGCGAGCCAGCACGCGACCCAGCTCGCGAGCCAGCACGCGACCCAGCTCGCGACCAAGCGCGAGCCAGCTCGCGACCCGGCGCGAGCCAGCGCGCGACCCAGCTCGTGACCCAGAGCGAGCCCTAGCCCGTGAGCCACCAGCGGGCCAGCCCGCTAGCAGCCAGCCCACCGGCCCGCGAGCCCGTGACGGCCCGCGAGCCCGCGACCGGCTTTCCCCTGTGAGAGCTCACCTGCATCTTCTGTACTACAGGTAACGACTGTATTGATTGAAGTTCTATGGTTTGCTGGTAGAAATTTAGTGGTTTCTAATACATCTGAAGTTTGGGAAATATTACAGGTTTTAAACCAACCCGACGGGCGAACGACAACTAGGTCTGAAACCCGAGGAACCTTAGGTGAGAGATGAATAAATTTTATTGATAGAATCCCTTATTAGGGTTTTAATCGTTATAAATTTGACGATTTGATTAGGTTTGTCTTTTGGAGAGTCGTTGAAAAAAATAGGGAGTGACCACCCTCTCTAGATAATGTGAGTGGGACTCTAATCTCTTGCATAAAATAGTAAAACGTATTTTCTGTCGCATTTTCGATAAAACATGCTTTGATATGCATTCGTTGACGTGTGATATTAAATTTGGAAATCTGTTTTGTGATTTTTGGAGTGTCTTGAATTATATTTGCAATGACTATGCATCCATGGTTTGAGATGAATCAATAATTGTGCCATTTTTTGAAAATGTATAAATTTCATTTTATACCAATGTAGTGATATGCTGTTTTGAAATGAATTTGATGAGACGTATTGGCACGCAAAATTTAAAAATGTTTTTGATGAACTATGTGGGTTGGATGCCTACTAGTTGTGCGATGATGTGATGATACTCGTGGGACGTTGTGCCCTGGGACGTTGTGCCCTTGTGATACTATGGGACGTTGTGCCCTTGTGATATTATGATATTCCGTAGCTACGAAGGGCGTTTGTAGAGGCACGGGTTGCCCGGATACGCTTCTGCAGGAGGTATCCGCAAACGTCATTTATTCTAAAGGCTATAGGCGCGGCCGGTTGAACCCACGTAGGGGGAGGACGTGTGTGACGCCACCGTCTAGCACCGGGCGGGGTCCTATACACGTTGATGAGTTGGCCCCAGCGAGCTCATGGCCAACGTCGGGGTAGAGAGCGTTTCAAAGTCTATGCATAATAAAACCCCTGACGCGCCTGTCCTTGGTCACGGTTGACCTTTGCCAGGACTATTTTTGGCTCGCTCTGACATTACTTGATTTTAAATGGATGCATACATGCTTGCTATCGTGTGTTTGATTAAATGATTTCAAAATGATAAATATATCATGTTTTGCTGCGAAGTGTAAATTGTTGTTTCGAATGATATTATTTGACACTCCAATTGTTCACCTATGCTATTTATGCTTGATATTACCCCCCTCACTCACTGAGTATCTTCCCATGATACTCACCCCTCTATTTTCTCTCCTCAGACAGGTTTATTGTGATAGAGCGACGTTACAGGCTCTAGAGCGGAGTTGGTAATTCCGACGGTAAGATTTACTTTTAATTTAGTTTCGACCCTGCGAGGTCTTGATATAGAGGTCCGTAGTTGGCCATGTACTTATTTTGGGATGACTGTATAGTTTAACTCTCATATTTCATTTGCATTGAGGCGATTGTACATACTTGAACGTTACTTGGGAAATGTGATATATATCGTAGAAACTTAGGTCCGCTCGGTATAGCGGCTGTTCATGCTCTAATTGGGCATGATAGTAGAGGTCTGTGGCTAGGTTTGTTTATAGACTTGCGTTGTTCTGAATGTTGGCTGTGGTGTTTGTTGATTTTGGAGAGGCCGGGATGACCATTTGTGTATTGTACAGGATGATTTGGATTATACAGGTATAATTGTACATGGGAAACCTCCGATTTATGGGGAGATTCTGCCCAATTTTCTGTAAAAATACAGCCGGCATTCAGGGGCAACGGGCGGCTGTTCACGATCCCGGTTTGGGGCGTGACACCGCCCTTCATTATTTTAATACTAAAAAAATGCTAAATGCTATGCTAAAGAGATTCAAACCTTGAACCTCGCATTTGAACGGAACACATGTCACCATTACACCACCACTTAGTGTTTGTGATAATTGTTTTTTTTTTTTACTTTCTTCCTTCTCATTTGTTTTCTATTCTTACTTTTTTTTTTCCTTTCTCTTACTCTCATCTCTATTTTTGGTTTTTTTTTTCTTTCTATTCTCAAAATTTCTTATATATAATAATTATATTGAAATTTTTTATATATTCAAACGAATAAAAATATTTTGTGATTAAATATATAGATTTTTTAAATTATTAATATATTATAATTTATTGATAATTATAATTTTATATTATTGAGATGCCATAATCCATTTTTAAACTATGTAGTAAAAAAATAAAATAAAAATGAAAAACAATAATAAAATAATAAAAGAAAAGAAAAACAAAAGAAAACAAAATATAATATTAATATATTTTTTAATTAATTTATTATTTTATTTTAAATTAGTATTTTATTATTTTTTATTTTATTAAAAGTTATCATATTTATTATTTTTAATTAATTTTATTTTAGGTTGGTGGTTTAAATAAAAAAAATTATTATATTTATTATTTTAAATTGTTATTATATATTATTTTTTTATTATTAGAAAAATATGAAGGAAAGATAATAATTAAAAAAAAAATTATATCACATAATATCATTTGGTTTGGTGGTTTATAAGTTTATGCTTATGCGTGCAAGTGTGTAGGAGTTCGAACCACGGTGGAGGCAAGAGACAAAGCGGCATTTTCCAACAATTAAGTGAGGAGAGCAGCTAGAGCGGGGGGCTGGAGCGGGGGTGCTGGCTCGGGCGGGCGGACAGCTTATAGGTTAGTATTGGCTCGGGTGGGTGGGGGTGGGTGGGGCCCGTCCAGGCATGTGGCTTCCAAGCTAGTGCTGGCTTATGGGCAGGGCCATCCAGTCACGTGTTGGCTCAGGTGGGCAAGGGCTCGTCCAGACACGTGCGCTCGCCAAGCATTTCAACGAATTTGGAATCAGCGACGGATTTTTTTATTCGTCGCTAAATTAGGGACGGATAATTTTTTGACGGATTTTTTTTCCTAAATTAACGACGGATTTTAGCAATAAAAATTATCTATCGCTAAATTTAGCGACGAATTTTAGATTTTCGTCACTAAATTTAGCAACGGATTTTTTTATGTCGCTAATTTAGTGACGAATAATTTTTCGTCGCTAAATTTTATGATGAATTTTAGCGACAAAAAATTATTTATCGCTAAATTTAGTGACAGATTTTAGATTTTCGTCGTTAAATTTAGCGATGGATTTCTAATTTTCGTTGCTAAATTTTTGCGAAGCGTTATTAGCGACGAAAAATTTTTCGTCGCTAATGTTTTTAACGATGAATTTTTTTTTTAATTTTCGTCGCTAAATTTATCGCTAAAAGGCTATTTTTTTGTAGTGTTTCAAATGGTTTTTCAAAAGTTTTCAAAATGTCCTCGTTTTCTTTCTCTTCGCACCTTCATGCGTGTCAGTAACCCTTTTTGTTATTCCACTAGTTACACGTTAGTAATATTAAAATTATGTTCATACTTCTACAGTGTCATGCACCTTGCTTGGTAGGTGGCGTGATGACTAGCCAGCAAGCCTTCTCATATATCTAGTATTTCTTCATAACCACCATCCACCTCTATTTCAATATTATCATCACTCATAATGTCATCATCATGTCGTCCAAACATGCTTGAATCATGAACATTTGCTTGCGGTAGAGAACTTGTTGTAGCATTAATCACTATAAAAATCATACCTTTCTCGATGTTTTTCTGTCCACTCCCCATGTTTTATAAATGTCTCTAAAGGTTGGGTCAATAAAAGAAAAACCACTGGGAAAAAAGTCAAGGATTTTCCCAACATTTATCGACAAATGTTTGGAAAAAAAAAAACAAAATCCACCTTTGCCGACATTTGCAAATGTTAGGGTAGCAACCTATCCCGGCACAAAAGGGAGGAAACTTACTTTTGGAAGTCGAATGTGGCCATAAGGAGAGAGAGCAGTGAGAAGAATGAAGTTGCCGTGAGGAGCGAGAACAACCTCTGGCATCTTTCGTTAATGACAGGGTAGCAATGACATCGAGATTGGTATGAGAGGAGTAGCAGTTGCAGCGAGAGAAGAGAGCATAGAGAAAACAAGAAGAGATAATGAGAAGAGAGGCGGTTACGTGGGTTTTGAGAGAAACTTTCCAACACTTTACCCCGAAAATGTTGGGAAAAAGATGAAAATGCCTGCATTTATAAGGAAAAATGTCGGCATATCCCCTCTCTCTCTCTCTACATAGTATCTCTCCTTACTCTCTCCGTCTCCGTATCTACCCTTTCCTGACGTTTTTAAGTAAAATGTTGACATCTCCCCTCTCTCTCTCTCTCTAAAATGTGTCTCTCTATCTAATGTCTCTCTCTACCTTTTTGTGACATTTTGGAGAAACATCGGCAAAGCATTTAGCTTTGCTGATGTTATGAGAATAAACGTCGGGAATATAAGGAACTTTGGCCAATGTTTAGTGCCAAAACATCAGGAAAAATTTCCGCTATGGCGCAATTTTGCATGCCAACAACTTTTCCCAATGTTTTGACAATGAAACGTTGCCACAGTGTTTTTTTCTTCCTGATTTTTTAAATAAATATCAGAAAAAGTAAATTTGGGGTGACACAAAATTTAAATGTCGGAAAAAGTACCTCAAGAAAAGTCCCTTTTTTTTTTTTTGCAGTGAATGTATAGTTGGGGACTCCCACAGGCTAAAGAAGAATAGTCTTTTTCCGAGACTGATCTCTTGCTTTATACAGGTGGGCTAACACAATGGCCATGGACAATGTGGTTGGTCATTAGCTTGCACATCTATGGGAATTGAATGACACAGGCCACCAACCAAGCAATTTACCTGCTAGTCAATATTTCCTTCCCTGCTATTGATAGATATTTCTTTCCATCCTTTTAAGTTTTTGCAGACTTGAACGAGAATACTTGCTTCTTAGACTTGTCAATAATTGTCGGAAGCCCTAGACAATTATGATAGTACTCCATGCATTGAACATTCATCCTCCATCGTATATGGGATTGAACCTATTGTATCCATATTCCTTCTCCGGGGAGATTCATGCTCTTTTTCTTCGTTATTTCTTCTGTTGATCATATTATAAAACTTCACCATGTTCCTCTGTAATTTACTCGAAAAATAGTGTTGTAGTGGTGATACAAATCAAACAATATGTTGGAGATACGTTCCAATTGCTTTTGAACCCTTATTTATCACAACTAGTTGAAATAGTTAAAGATAGGTTTGTCTTCTTTTAGATGATCATGTATTCAAAGTACGAGCTTTGTTAGGGTATACCTCTAACCTCAAAGTCTTTATATATTCTTGTATACAAAAACTTTTTGACATTGATGTTACTTTTTTTAAAATATTTTCCGTTTTTTAAATAGTTTAACATGTTAAATTAATTAATATTTATATATAATTACTTGTATTTTTAAATTTGTATATTTTTCATATTTAATGAATTATTCATTTAATTAATTATAAATTTTGCTTTTTATTTTGTTTTGTTTGTTTTATAATTAATGATGATATATTTAATAATTTTAGATTCATATCATAAAATAAGACTTTTCTACTATTTTCAAAATGTAATTAATATTTACATAAAAATTTGTATATTTTTTTTTCATATATTACGATTTTTTGTATTTTTATAAAATATCATTTCTTATATTGATTCATATCTATTTTTATTTTTCTATCTTTGTTTTTGTTTCCGTGCAACGTGCATATGATAATCCTTTAGCATTTAGTTGGTTCCCATTTTTGGGAGATTCACTTTGGGTGTTGGGTATTGTAATCTCCATATATTTTGTACCTCTTATTCGTTATGGTGAAATTATGTTTTCTTTCTCCTAATAGGCTAATCTCCCATTCAATATAATGAAATCACATGATGATGGATATAGACATATCGGCCGAATCACATAAATATTTACGTTGCTTTATTTCATATGATATTATGTTGACGTTATTGATTGTTTATTATTTTTTCGAATCCAACGGCTAGTATCAGATTGGGGTTTTTCGATGGTTTCAACAAAGTCTTACATCAAGTTCAATCATATTATAGGCTAACCTTTCATAAATATAGTGAAATTATATTTTATCTCTATGTGTGAATGTAAGGATATGCGACGCCATGTAAATCTTGACTTATTTTATTTGGCGTGATATTGTATTGTATTGATTTTGTTGATTGTCTATTATTTTTTTCGATCATAATAAATAATTTCTTCTATTTTTATTTTTATTATTATTTTTACTTTGAGACTAGATAGAGACAAAAATAGAACAAAACCCATCAAAAAAAATTAGTGGATTCTCCTGCAGAAAACCCAACACTGTATTGTATTTTAACATATAATTTTCTTCTTCCTTATTTTATTAAAATTTATTTAAGACTAACCAAGTCAAAATATTGTCGATAGTCACTCAAATTATAACATAATCACTCAAATTATAACAAATGATTCCAATCTATAACAAATGCCTTGAATTTGAATCTTACGCTTTCCAACAACAAAAAGAAATTATATATAATCCTATATGCATGGCCATTTCAATTGCAACCGAGTAGTTTGACGCGCAAAAACAATCGCCATCTTATGCCCCATGAAGGTGATCTTTTTTTTTTCATTTGATCAATCGATATTTGAAATCATATTTCGATTAATTTGACCCAAATTGCGGTCGGACCCTCTTAAGGGAAACTATCTCAATATATTTTTTTATATTTCCAAAATTTAAACCCGAATATCGGTTAAAGGTTTAATCTCATTCTCACTAAACTAACTGTCTATTAAAACGGAAGTGATCTTTTAGGTCTTTCTGTCCATGAACTTCATTGTAGGCCTTTGTGGGGATTCCATGTAGAATTTGATCAACCCCTTTGAAGGACCTATGTTAGTTGACGAGGCATCCCATGAATCTTCAAAAGTTTTGGCATACAGATCTGGAAAAGACAAACAGTACAAGAAAAAGAAAAGCATAAATGGCTTTAAAGTTGTTAAAAGGCATTATTAATACACACACTAGCTTTGGAATTTCCTCCCCTTTGATCCAACTTTGGCCTTTTATTTTCCACCCTTTCGCTCTTCTTGTTGCAACCAAAAGACATCCCTTGCTTCTTCTCTTCATTTCTCTTGTACTTCCTTTAGATTCATCCATACATTCCAAACTCATCCATCTCTAGAGCTGCAGATTATCTTGAATTGAGCCGAATCTGAAGAAAATGTTTGCTCCAAGATGGGTTTTCTAGGCACAATCGGAAGACACATGGACGCATTGGTCTGGTAATTTTAAGCTTTTGGTCATGAAATTTTCCCCAAAAAAAAAAAGAAAAAATTCAAAGTCGATTTCATATTCTAACAAGTGGTGAAATAGATTTGTGAAACAGGCCAAGAGTGATTGTACTTTATCCTTTGCAAGTTGAGGATCTTCTATATCCTTTAAAAGCTATCCAAAAATTAAAAAAAAAAAAAGTACCAAAAAAAAATAATATCTTAATTACATGACCGTATGTATATATACAGACACACATGCAGATATGCATCAATAAGAGCAATTAAGAGGCCACCACTAGACGATCAGCAATGGCAAACATTGGGTTTTGTACTCTTTCAATAACCTATTTGAGCTCTCCTTTTGGAAAGTCCTTGAAAGGTAAGAGCAAACATTTCTGTTTTTCACATTGTTTATGATGCTGTGGTTTTTGTCCTTGTAAAAACAATGAGAGGAACTTTGGTGTTGGGTTCAGGCTTCCATTTTTGTCATTTGTAAAGCTTCTCTTCTGTATGCGGTTGGTGCTGGCTATCTTCAACGAGGCAGCCTATATCTTTGAGAATTTTATGTGCGAGTATGTCAAGATTGGCAGCTATGTGAGCTCAAGTTATCAGGATGAGCAACACAAAGTTATCTTCGATGGTTGAAAGTCTGTTAAGCGATATATTGCAAAATATGGACCCAAGGCCTTTAAGCGAGTTGTTAAAGCTGCAAGAGAAATGCCAAGATCTGTCTCTCTCAAAATGAGTTTGTTAACGGGTCATTTCAGGCTGAGAAGGAAGCCAAGGAACATTGAATTCCTATTGAAGCACAGTAAAATGACCGTGAATGGCAAATCTGGACTTGGCTGATTTTTAGAGTAAGCATTGAGTGGGATGTTTGTTTATGGTTTGTAATTCTATAAACAAACTTCAATCAAACAAAAATGAGATTAAAAACAAAGTCTTCAGGCTTTGGCATTATCCGGGGATTTAGGTGCATGCTTTTTGTTATGACAAGATGGAATGCATAAGGCTAACAAGTATATTTCTCATAGATGAAAATGTGTTCAGTAATTTCTAAGGAGACAACTTAGTGGTTATACCCCCCTCCTCCGATCCCAGATCTAGGATTGGAATCTCATTGTAACCAAAAAAAAAAATGATGTGTTCAGTAAATCTTAAACTTAATTGATCATCCTAATGTGTTTTGACTGAGCTCCTCCCAATTTTGATGGATGTAGGATCATCCTCCTGGTTATAATGCCTGTCCACCAACCATGAAGGGAAACCAAATCACCATATCAATCGAGTAGTACTACAAAAAAACACGGTTTTTGAAACAAAATTTAGTGATGAATTTTTTTTTTTTGCTATTTTACGACGAATTTAATAACAAAAACTTTTTTCCTCACTATTTGCAACGAAATTTGTGACAAAAAATAATCGTAGCTAATTTAGCGACTACTGGAAATTCGTCGTTAATTTTACGACGAATTTCGAAATTCATTGCTAAATTTTAAAAATAATTAAATAAAATAAATATTAATATATATATTTATTAAATAATAAATTTAATTAACAACAAATTTCGGAATTTGTAGTAAATTTTGCGACGAATTCCCAATTCGTCGCTAATTTTGCGATGAATTTCGAAATTCGTCACTAAATTTGAAAAATAATTCAATAAAATAAAATATTAATATATTTTAATTAAATAATAAATTAATTTAGCGACAAATTTCGGAATTCATCACTAATTTTGTGACGAATTTAGCGACGAATTCAATTGGTCGCAAAATCAACGACGAATTCCCAATTCGTCGCTAATTTTCTAACAAATTCAGCGACGAATTCCGAAATTTGTCGCAAAATTAATAACGAATTTGAAATTTATCGCTAAATTTGAAAATAATTAAATAAAATAAAATATTAATATATATTTATTAAATAATAAATTAATTTAGCAATAAATTTCAAAATTCGTCGTTAAGTTTGCGATGAATTCCGAATTCATCGCTAATTTTACGACAAATTTCAGAATTTATCGCTAAATTTGAAATATAATTAAATAAAATAAAATATTAATATATATTTTTTATTTTTTATTTTAAAAAATTATCATATTTATTATTTTTAATTAATATGTTATATTTTATTTTTATTTTATCTTTTTTAAAAATAGTATTATTATTTTTTTAAATCTTTTATTATTTTATTTTAAAATAATATTTTCTTATTTTTTAATAAATTGTTATTTTATATTATTTTATTATTATTAGAAAAATGTGAAGGAAAGATAATAAGTAAAAAAAAAAAACCTTATAACAGATACTAACATTTAGTTTGGTGATTATATGATCTTAAAAGTTTACGGAAGCGTAGCAGTTTGAACCATGGTAGGAGCAAAGCAGAGGTATTTTCCAGGAATTTAGTGAGGGAGGGCATGTGAGCGGATGTTGGCTCGAGCAGACGAGCGGGCTTGGGTGCAGGTAGGAGCGTATTTTTTTTTTCATTACTAATTTAGCGATTGATTTAGCGACGAATTTATATCCATCGCTAATTTAGCGATGAATTTTTTTCGTCCCAAAATTACCGACAGATAATTTTTCGTCACTAAATTTGCGACGAATTTAGCGACGAAAAATTATCCGTTGCCAAATTTAACGACGAATTTTAGATTTCGTTATAAATTTAGCAATGAAAAATTATTCGTCATTAAATTTAACAACGAATTTTAGATTTTCGTCCATAAATTTAACGACGAATAATTTTTTGTTACTAAATTTGTAACGAATTTAGCAACGAAAAATTATCCGTCACTAAATCTAACGACGGATTTCTAATTTTCATCATGAAATTTTTGCAACGCGTTATTAGCGATAAAAAATTTTTCATTACTAACGTTTTTAGTGACGAATTTTTATTAAATTTTCGTCGTTAGATTTGTGACTAAAAGTTTGTTTTTTTGTAATGTAGAGGAAGAGATTACAGGAACAACAACCTTTTTCTGTTACCCAAACCCTATTCACACTCCAATTTCTCTCGCACTAGAAACCCCACATAGCGTTTAGCCCTTGCCTTAATCCAAAGCTTTATATAATAGACAACTCAACACTCAATAATATGAAAGGTCAAGCTGGATATTCAAAATTTCAAACTTGACCCAATTAGAAAACTCAAATCTCAAGCTCAAATTTAAACGAGTTGGCCTAAACTCGAGCTGGACTCATATAAACTTGATATGCAGTTCAAACTTAAGTCAAACTTGAACTTATGCTAGAAATTAAAATTGCAAAAACAATCCTCTGTTAAATAACATATGAATATATATATATATTGTATCTTAACGAGAAAACTAGCAAGTTTTTGAACTGAAAAATAAAAATTTCAAACTCGACTGACTTATTAAACGAGCTCAATTGTAAGCTCAAAGTCAACTCATTTAATAAATGAGTGAACCGAATTGAGTTTATTTACAGACTTGAGTCTGATCTGAGAGCTTGTCTCATTTGCAACGCTAATAACATGTATGAGCTCCTCAAGAGCCGGGTCTGGTTTAACTAAGAAGAAATTTATGTGAAGTTTTTTCACCAAAGCAAGATGGATGCAAACAATGGAGCCTTGCAGTTGATTCAGGGAATTTCACGGACAAAATGCATGAGCATGAGCCAAGAAAGGAAGCCAATGTCTTGCACAAGGGAGCTTCAAGAGCAAGTGTTTGAGCCTTTGACCAACTGATTAGTTCTTTCGAAATCCACTATAAATAGGGAGCTACCTGCAAGGACACAAATAAACACACTAATACAAGGATAAATCCTCTATTCTTCCCACTGCCATCTTGCCAAAACACTTCAACTTCCTCCATAAACCTTTCCGTAAACGGCCCCACTTCATACCCAGTCTTGAATATTGTTTTCCCAACCTTCCTAAATATATTTTTTTTTGTACAGAGGTTCTCTAAGTTGGGGGAGGGGGATTATGACCACTAGGCTATCCCTTGGTGGCAAACTATTACCCAAGATAGGTAACTTTTTTCATAGCTTTAAACACCTCTCCAATGTTGCTTTTCTCATCTCCACAGAAGTTGCCCTTCTCAATAATTTTCTTTGTGAAGGTCATTGCAGATGAGTACCGTGCAGGTATCCCCCGTCATGTTTGGGAGGTACTTGATCTTGCTCCTTACATGGCACTATGCTTTCACAAATCCATATAAATTTAGTACTTGACACAATTATAAGTACGGACATATGTACACATCTCATTTCAATAAATTTTCAATGAAAATGATGACACCCATTTACATACCACAGGTCATGTCAAGTCGACATGGCATAGCTGGGCAAAGTGAACCAGTCCAGATTGCTCATGCTTATCTCAGAACATGATACAGCACCTTGCTTTATACGGCCTTCCTATTTGCTAGGGTATTCTAAACTTTTTGAGGAAATAGCAACAGTGAAATGGCACCTCTTTTGCTGCTACAAGTATGATAAATTCTAATAATTTAGAAACTGCTTAATACAGAATAACAAGCAGTACATATCTTTACACTAAGACATAGGTCAACAGTACATAAAAGTTAACATAGAATGTAAGTTGTTCATAATATCCATAATTCCAAAGCAGCCAAACAAAAACACATCAAAAGCTGTGGAAAGAAACGAAAGGATATATAGGACTGAATAGCATATTGCTACCTAGCCACGTCTACAGGCAGACATAAAACTGTTTGACAACGCCAGATCATAAAGATGGAAACAAAATTACCTGAGAAACACAATGAAGAAAGCATAAATAGCAGCATACTATACAGCGTTTTTGAGCCAAATGACCCGATTGTTGAAGTCTTCTACGCTTGCTGAAAGAAGCAGCACAAAAGTAGTCGTAGACAAATAGTCTTATGCATCTGCTTCAGCAGAGAACCTGTTACATCACAAGATTAGACTTCATAAATTTCGGGGTGGGTCAAAAAGTGACTAATGTTGTTCTACTTACAGCTAGAACCTGTAAATCTTTGATGATTTGTTTTGTTTCTCCAAGGCTCCTCCACAGTTCATTTCTTCAACAAAACGAATAGTTGAATGGATTGGTTTAGAATTGTCTAAATCTGTAGTTTGAAAAGGTTTAAGGATGTGCTTTGCCCCTGCAGTTAGTTTTATGGGACCCGATCTTGCCACATTATCAGTTTTAGAACAGTCACTTGAAGGTGCAGTCACAATCGCATCCTTCTGCATTTCCATTTGCACAAAATTGCTATCATTTGCTTTATCTCTGCTTGATTCAACTTCAAAAGCTCCCAGCTCATGTTGCAAGGGCACAGTACCGTGTGTTTGCTTTGGTTCTCCCTGGGCACTTTTAGGTTCTTGTGATTTAATGTCTGGAATCTTCGAAGGCTTTCCAGAGTCAACAGCTTTACATGCACGTCGCTTTTTGGTTTGCTTGCCACATAACTGCTTTGACTTCATTCTGTCTTTTGCCTTAAGTCTATGCCTATAACTACTATTTACTGCAGCAATCTGTTTGAAGCCAGGAAGAACAGGAATGAGTGGAGGGCGAGCAACAGAAGCTCGAACAGGAGGATTCTGCATGCCAGAGGCAGACATATTTGGATTACAAGAAAACGAAACTACAGGAGGATGATACACAGACGGAAGTTTACCAACCACATCATAACAATTTTGACCAAAATTCATCAGTTTCTCCCTCGGTTGTCTTGCTTGTATCAGCCATGGAGGAAGGGTCCTAGAAGAGTTTTCCATCCAAGTTGTGTGGATGGGTTCCCTAGAATCTGGATGTGAGAAAGGAAATCTAAGTGAAGATTTTGGGTCATAAGCTGGATGCCGCTCTTGCACAAGTTTACCAGAACTGGGACGGATATGTAGACAAGCATCGAGAGCAGGCGATCTCGACAATGGTATTTGAGAACTGGAATTTATGTATTCACTTGGAGGAACAAAAGTACTTTGGAAGTTAGGAGCCATATTAATCAAAGCCGCAGGAGAAGTTGGATACATAAAAGGCAGAGATCTGGGATTGCAGTTTCCGCTGATGCTGAGAGATCCACCAGACGGCAAGTTGGTTTGCCCCTGAAGATAAGGATTCAGCATACTAAAGTCTGGAGCTTTCATCTTCAGATGACCTTGCAAGGCCTGATTTTCTGCCAAGTGAGCTATGCTTTCCTTTGGCTTTTCAAATGCTGGATCTGAAAACCAATCCTGTTGAAAACTTCTCCTCACTGAAGCATTGAGAGCAACAGTAGTTGGATGGTGCTCGGTTATAATTTCCTTGTCAGTCCATACCTTTCCATCGTCCATTCCTTGCATGGTGTTGGTACCTCTACTAATAGTTACATCCTTACCCATCAATCTCATAGTTGCTCGTGTTCTCGGTAGAAATATTGGGTCTGAATTCTCTTGAATATGGACTTTATTCCATTTCTGGATCTGACTTTCATCATATTCCTCGTGAATATTGCATGAAGCCAGGTTGGAGTCAAGCTGATGGACTGCACAATTCTTTTTTACCAACAAGTCATGCAAGCCGTTATCTGTTCCAGCATTTTCCTGCAATTCACTTCTTGCATATCTAGGAGATACTATACCATCTCTTTTCTCTTCTACAAAGTTTTGCCCAGGAAATAATTTTATCTGACTCCTTGGAAACACTTTCTGAAAGCTATGATTTTCTTTGACATTTACAAATTCACCCATAGCTTTTGGTACTGTGTGCTTGACCACGGGTATATTGCCAGAAGAGGCTAAACCAATTGGCTTCTTTGCCCAGTTTTGTCCGATATTACCATTTGAGTTCAACCGTATGAATTCACCTTGAGAATTAAGAGGCAAACCCACAAAGTTCTGATCGACCCACTTTTCTACCCGGTCAATGGCTTGTTTCTTCCAACCTGAAGGGGCAGTCTCACGAGGGAATATGCCAGAAAATAGCTGATGCTGCACATTACTGTTATCATAGTTTTCAGTAGAAGACGGCGGTAGAGATGGAACTGCTCTGTAAGCCATTTCGTTTGAACCAGCACATGATGACAAATGCTGTGGAGATGCTTTGGTAGGTAGAAACATGTTTGTCGATACAAGAACGGGAATATGATCTTTGAAATGATCAAATTTTCCATTCATCCTGAAGGGCCTTGATGAAGTCCCAACAGGACTAAATGCCTCATTTGGAGAATGATGGGTGCCAGGATTTTCAATATATGGACGGAAAGGCAATGAAGTTATGTTACCTTGACTAAATAGATGCACGTTATCGCGAAGCTGAGGAATTTGAGAAATGTGTGCTGATCTATCATAAAATAGATTGCCTGTTTCCAAAAAACCAGTATGAGGCCTCTGACAACTTGTTATAGATGCGGGCTCAAAATAATCAGAGGCTTGTAGGTTCTCACTCCTCGGTTGGACTTCATTTCCACTTCCACTGCCAAAAGAGAAATCTTCAATAATTCCATGAATCTCTGAAGCAGAAATGTTTTTATTGTCTTCCATACTAAGGTCCTTTACTGATGAAGTAGCAAGAGCATCGGTGAATATACTACCAATACCTGGCATTTTGGGATGCTCAAATGAAGACACTTGTTTCATCTGTTGCCCAATTATGTCATCCTTACCTGAGAACCTGACATGCTTGCTGGTCTGAGGGATGCAAGAAGGATCTGCTGGACTGTCAACATGCTTGCTGCACATTGTAGAGATTCTTGTGAAATTCTTCAGAATTCCACGAACAGGAAATTTCGCTCTCTGGCTCTCAGCAATTGATTTGGTCATTCGGACTAAGTTATGCTTTCTTTGTATTGATGATTTCATCACTGGCTTTCTTTTGCTGGTAGTTCCAGTTTCCCTGATATCCTTAGCCATCTTTTTATTAGATAATGAACCACGTAATGTATGAAATGATTTCTCATGAGTTAGCATTTCCTGCCTCTGGAATTTTTCCTGATACAAAAGAAAACTGATTAGCACATGAAGAAACAGAAAAATTAAAACTACAAAATCAACTTACCCCAATGGAACTATGAAACAGCTCATGACATAACATGTGTATTAGCTCTCCCACAAAAAAAAAAAAAAAAAAAAAAGAGTGAGTAAGAAAGCCTTAATGCTATCCTACTCTTTGAATATGCTTTGGATGCGGATAAAGAAACATTACCCAAAACTTGTGTAACCTGTAATTTAAAATTTTCCTTTGTTTTTTTCTGTGGTTTTATTTCTACACAATTTTTTTTTTTGGTAAATGAAATACCTAGTCAACTTTTTGTAGATATATGTTATATAGTCTTTTCCTGCTTCATCAATAAACCTTGCCAAGCATGGTGTAGGTTTATCTTGTGTACACACATATACAAGAATTGTAAGATCACTATTATCAAGGAGTAAAATAGACAGAGTTGCCTAACTATTATGTAAAGGAAAGCACTAAATATTTTGACAACGGTTTTTAAGAACAAGAGAATAAAAATTTTCTCCGATGATTGAGCAAAGCACAATATTGTAATAGGAATGTGATGGGAAATCGTGTTCACCAATTCATGCAGAAACAAGCAGAAGCTTGAGCAACTTAATTGTAAATCAAGATCCATAAAATAGAGATGTTTAAGCACCATAATGTGAAAAGTTTTGAAAATTGTCAAAAACATAAAGAAATTGAAACTATTACTAACCTGAGTTTTCCTGAGTGGGTGATTATGTAGATAAATAAGATAGGTTAACATAATATAGATACAAACATACTTATGTTTGGGTGTAAAATGTGAAAATCAGTGAAACAAGTAGAGAAGTACAGGCAACTGCTTCCTTTAAAATCGGCCATACTCCATATAATGGCATCTTATACCTTTACAATGAAAAGTTTACTTGTTCATGTACAATCTACAATTCTTCAGCTTTGAAGATCTCATAATCCAATCATGAAACTTAAAGTTACTTGGAATCATATCATTCTCATGTAATTTACTCTACAGTAATAAAAATAAAACAAATTATTTGATACATACTCTTGGAAAAGAATGGACATACATAGTGAAGAGTAGTCCTATTTGGACGAGCATTATAGACATGGGGCACTTTTAGTTCTTGTTCAAAAGTGTGCACAAAAATCTTTTTGTAGTGATCAATAAAATCATATAGTTGTTATCACATTCCCAACAAGGTCTTACATATGTTTGCACTAGATTGAGTCATCTGGTGGACAGATGGACTCTTTATCACATAAATACTAACTTATGACCAGAAAACATATTATGCTTTTATTTCATCAGTCTCCCACACATGTCAGCTTCATATATCCAATATATCTACATATATGCCGTTCAAGTGCCAAGGAAATAGGAAACAAAAAATGCATTTTGGAAACACATTATTTAACAAGAGAACAAAAAAGAAGTGCTGTCTGGAATGAATCTAGCACAAAGTGTTTTCTACAAACAAAAACCAAAAGATCACCGGTAGCATGAGGTAGGCCTCCTAAATGCACCTTTTGATGTGAATATAGTTATAGATTATTCCTCATTTTATATTCCCGGAATCAGCACAAACAAAGGGAATTTTCTTGCAGAACAAATCGGGCTCAAAACCTAATTGATCAGTTAAATTGTAATCGGAACCAAATAAACTCCACAAAAATTGTGGAGTTCAAATCCAATTCCAATTTTTATTACCTGCAACCATCAAAAAAATTACATATGAAATACAATTCTTACTGGACAAAAAGTGCAAATTTGTCCATCGCCAAAAAAAAAAAAAAGAGGAATTTGGCAATGAATTTCGCCAAGATTTTGTGGGCCATATTTAAACTAAACTAACTTAATACTAAACTTAACACTAGGATTCCGTCAATATTCCATTCCAAAAATAGTAAGTTCGAAATAACCAGGATTTTTTTGGACTTTTGAATGACCATGTTACATTATTTTAATTAACCTTAAAAAAGGAAAGTCGATTGTTTTTAGGGAAAATGTGTTACTACAAGCAACTTTATGTAACTTTATGTATAAATTGCTCTTTTTTTGCCACCTACACCACAAAATCATCTCAGCTCTTTCATTTCAGCAAAAAGAGAAATTGTTCTCGTTAAATGTCAAATTACAATTGAAAGAGAGTAAAATTAACTTTTAGTTGAGATTTAGATGTAATATTAAGTTTAATAATTTTCTTTGGTTGATGAAAAAATAGTTGTTTTGCCATTTGAAGTGATGATGACTTGGTTTGACAACAATTGCCTCTGATTCAATGAGGCATGTTTAGTATATTAATGCAATAAACATATGGGAATATACGATTTTTGATTGACAACCCCTAAATTTGAAACATCATGCATCTTATTGTTTCTGTCGACCTAAAAATAATTATTGGAATAAAATAGCCAAAGCCAATAAAATTAATTGACATTCAAAATTGCAATAAGAACAATTTATCATTGCCACAGCATTAATTCTTTTTTTTTTTTTGGGATACATATAGGAGAGACTCAAACTTGAGACCTCTTGAGAAGAAGGGATGGTATCAATTATTGAGCTAGCTACTTGGCAGGCTCCATTAATTCTATCACTCATAGGAAGCGACCCTCTAAGTTGCAACACCCAAATAATGATTTCTAGTATAATTTCTTTTTATTTGAGTCTGCTATGAAATTCTTTATTTTATTTGATTTTCACAACAAAATATATTCTTTAAATAAGCAATAAAAAGTAATTTTTAGAATTGAATTCATTATTTCAAGCTAAGCAATTCTTCCTCATTTTACATTTTGGTTCCAACTACTGCATGTCATTTGGAATGAATTTCATTGAAGAATTCAGTTCAAATGGACTGTTAAGGTTTATAGGCCAAGCCAAAGTTATCAGATAGTTTAGTTCTAATTCTTCCCGATCCAAATTACCACCTCCAAAATTTGGGAAATTTTTACCCTCAGATTTATACTAAAACTCTTTCTAATATTCACACCAGCTAACGCTTTTTTAACTATATTGTGAAAATCTGTCCAACAAACAAATTACATCCTTGATGCTTCTTCTAGCTGATGGAGATGAAGCCTAGAGATCCTCCATCAGACAACATTGACATGACTTCAAACGCATGTTTATCCTGCCATCAAATTCTTATTAGTGGGTTTTTTTTAAAAAAAAAAAAAACACACATGATTTAACAAAAAGTCTAAAAGAAAAAAACACACAAAAGTTTCCTAAAATTAGACTGCAAATTCAAGCAACCCCATTGACATTCTTAAGAAGCAAGAAATGCATTCAACAACACCCTTGTCTTTATCTAAACTAAAACAAATACCATTAAAGCTTTTTTACTATATTGGTGAGCGTTCGGTATATTCAGCAGCTAGCAATTAATGTGACATACACTTAATTTTCCACTTCACCACACCATAATAACAACTACAATGTGGAGTGAGAGGGACTAGGTCTAAAATCTTGAGCAAGAACTTGCCACCATCTACTGGTTCCCAAAATTGAATCATGATGACAAAGTCCTACGTCCAATCTTATAATGTTGCCCCTTGAAATCTAAACATCTCATACTAGAATTCTCCTTCATGATATGTAACCAAATCACAAAATATTAGAAATCAGTAAGCCCGCACAGTTCCCCAGTAGATGTTATAGATTTCATGATCATCTCCACTTCACATACACAAGTTTTACAAATTCAACTAATAATCAAATATTCCACTACCCAATACTCTCACCACCTATAGTGTCATATCTAAAAGCTCAACTAGCTCCCTTGTTTTGCCCAATTATGACCCCCCACCAATTCATATTCCAACCTTTTTTCTTTACTAATATCCAAGAGTGATTGGAATTTCTATTCCAAACAGTGATTCTTCCATTAAAAAAATTTTTAAAAAAAATCCCAGAAAATAAAAGCATTCCCAAACTACAAACAAAAGGACTACTTTTGCAACATATAATAGGCCCCTATGCCCAATCCGTACAATACAGCTGGAACACCCCCCGACTCTCCATAAAAATCTTTTGCTCAAACCTTCTTTTCATCTTCAACATTACAAACGATCCCATTTCTTCTTTTTTCATTTTTTCCTTTTTATGATGAATTGAATCAGAGAACCCATAGCCCAACCAAACAACAAAGTACAGCACAAAAATCTAGTCATCTTGATATTTAACCAGATTTTTAAGGCATTATTTTATGCAGAAAGTGAAACCCAATGTAGATAATAATCTCAAGATCAAAAAATAACATAGTTCAAACATAAAATAGAAGTATAAAAAACATAAAAACTTAAGCAATATTTTATGCATCAAACAACATACCTTGTTACCCATTTTCTTCAATTTCTTCTTCACCTTCAAATTGCTAACTGCAACACGTTTTCTCATCTTCTTCTTTACCCTCTTTCTTTCTATCTCATGAATCTTCCATCTAGTACCAAAAAATTCGGGATTCTCATGTACCTTGTCTTCATCATCATCATCATGAGTTTCCTCCACTCGCTCGATCTGCGGCGCCACTGCGAAAATCTCAACAATTGACCTCTTCTTCGGTGTCCTCAGCTTGGGCGGCATTGAAGCTTTACTCTTCCGACTCTCCTTCTCCAATTGAATTGGTTTCTCAGCTTCAGCTTGTTGTGCATGAAAGTTGTCTTTGGGCTTGACTAGCTCGAGCTCATCTAACCACCACTGAAACTTTTTGACGGAGATCGGAGGAAGAAGTGAGTTTATTTCTCCTTTGTTGATCTCGTCACAAAAAGGCCAGCATTTTTCTACATCGACGCTCCTCATCTTCGCTGCGTACTCCCTGCACACCCCCCCCACAACACAACAGTGTCCAATTAAAAAGATATAAATATCTAGAGAGAGAGAGAGAGAGAGAGAGAGATTCAAGTTCTGAAAAATCAGAATTAGGGACCCAAAGACGAGGAAAACAGTACCTGATTGAGAAGCCCCTGGAGCTTAGCATCGTGTTGTATCCGAAGAGAGAGAGAGAGAGTGAGAGAGAAAGAAAGAAAGAGATCGGAGTAGAATATTAGAACTTAGAAGCAGCGGTGAAGATGGGAAAAGAGAGAGAGAGTGTGTGTGTGAGGAGAGAAGGGAAAGATTACCACATCCGTGGGAGAGCGGGAAACTGGAAAAGGCTATCTTTCGCTTTCTCTCTCTCTCTCTCTCCACGCTCCCAGTGTCTGTCTTTCTCTCTCTCCTATTTACGACTGAAAGTGACTTAAAAGAAGGAATAAAAACGATTTTCTTTGTTTTTCCTGTCTTTCAAATTTAAAAAATAATCAGCTGTTGTGAGCGTGTCATTCACACCCTCTTGTGTACCCTTAAATAAAAGTAAAGATTCGTTCACCATCTCACCCAACCGCATCAACCGGGGCGTGTAGTGTACTCCCCTCTCAATCTTGCTTTTGGCCCGCCATTTTACCCATCCACGGTCTATTTCTTTCCTCTACTTTCTTTCATTCTTCTACCCCCCTTCTTCTTACTCGAAGTTTAAATTTTATTTGATTAAATTAATTCGAATATTATAAACTCTATTTTAAAAATTAATTCTTTTAAATTCATTTTTTATCATTTTCAAATCTTACTTCTAATTAAAAAAATAAATTATCTAATCACTCAATTTAAAAAAATTTAATATAAAATTTAATCCACAAATCTCTTTCACCGATTAAATAAACTAAACAAAAATTCAATAAATAAAAATTTACACACATGAAACTATATAAATTGAAATCCTTTATAATAATTCCACCCATTTATAAATAATAAAAATACCAAGTAAACATTTTAAATATTATCTCTCTCTCGACATACATTTGACATAACTTTAGACAAGAAAGCTTTTAAATATGTGATTAATGTATTCATAAAGGATCATGAGTTGCCCATAAAACCCTTTTAAATATGTGATAAAGCCATTCATCTTTTGCATCATCTTCACAATTGGGTTTACGTATTTGGCCACAAAACACTTCATATATGTGTAGTCATTAATCCTTCATGTCTCTTCTTACATGCAAAAAAATTCCAACAGGCCCCAGCTGAGTTTAGACAAGAAGAGCTAAACCTTAGGGTAAGAGCTTTTAGCAGAATGGACCATCTATTATTGAACTCAATCCTACTTACGGGGAATGCAAGTGTTCTAGATATTCATCTTATATTATACTCCGCCTCCTAAAATTATTTTTTAATTTTTGTTTTAAAAATATATAATATTTATTTATTTTTTATTTTATTTATCTATATATTTTGTTCAATATAGTCTTTCAAAGACAATCTTTAATTATCAAGAAAGTGCAAGTTAACTTCATGCTACACCACCAGACAACAAATAAAATCAAAACCACATGAGAGAATGAGAGAGAGAGAGAGAACTAAAAAATCAGCCAATTAGAGTACTTGCCTTGTTCACTTTGCTTGAAATAAGGATCTTGGTACTTGTGACGAGTGAGCTGTTGTGGTAAACGCATTGGAAATGGTTGTTCTTTTGAATTGGCTAAAAAGGTCTGATTTTATCTTTTTTTTGGGGGGTGGGGGGAGGGGTTTGAGTTATCCTCATACTGTGAAGAATGTTTCTGATGCATCTAGTTTGGTTACTTCTCATAATTTAGGTTAAAGGTGATTCCTAAAACTTAAATATCTTTTACTTTGGCTTCCTCCCAACAAAATTCTACATTTTTTTTTCGAATCGTTAAAAACTAAATTAGTAGTTACTTTTATAAATAAAATTTTCAATTTTGTTTGATTTTAACATCTAATCAAAATATTTCATTTCACTTAAAAAATAAATAAATTTTATCTCATTCAGTATTTCTGACTGATTCTAGATTTCTTCATCAAATACGATCAAGACATTCAAAATATGTTCTACTTGTTTCTTTCGAATAAAATTGTAAATAACCATTTGATGAAATATTCCACTTGATCATTTGAAAATATTTTATAGTTTGAAATATATTTTTAGATAGATAGTTCTGTTTATATTGCATAATTTGAATTGGAAATTATATCTATCAATATATAATATTTTGAAATGTGGATATATATATATATATATATATATTTCCTATGTATAGAGAACCGAAAATGAAATGGTAAAATGCTCCAATACCGAAATATATCATAACAATAAGACAATTGACGTTCTTGATTTATGAAAAATAGTCACCAGAGCTTCATTAAAATCACATAGGGTCCGTTTACAAGTGACCAAAAGTTGAAAGGGTATTTTTGAGAAGACAGAAACCTTAAAAGGGTATTAAGTTTTTGCCAAACATCCCACAAATAAAGTTGCTATGCATTTTAATGAGAATCTACACTCAACTTTGGCTGAGAATACTTTTAGAAATCAACTACAAAATTTCATAAAAAAAAAAAAAAAAAAAAAAAGAAAGCTATAAATGGAAAAAAAAAATAGAAGCGCTCAATTTATTGGATGTTCCAAAAATCAATAAATATGTTATAAAATTCAAAGAAGCCTGGAATAATATTTTGGAAAAATTGTCATCTTCATTATTTATGGTGTAGATCTTAGAGACCTCTCTCTCTCTCTCTCTCTCTCTTTCTCTCTCTCTCTATGTTTGACTACATTGTATGAAGATTGAAAACGGAAAAATGAGGAACAGAAACGAATATAGAACGATATGAGAAAAAAATGATATTTTGTAAAAATATAAGAAGTAGAAATATGAAAAAAATGTATAAATATAATAAATATAAAAATTTTTATTTAAATATGAATTATTTTATAAAAATAATAGAATAGTCATCTTTTATAATAAAAAATAAAAAATAATTAAATATGTAATTATTAATTATAATACAAATAGCATAAAAAATAAAATTATAATTAAATAAGTAAATAATTCATTAAATATATGAAAATATGTAAATATTAATTAATTTATAATGATGAGACGTTCCGGAAATAAGAAATATTTTGAAAATATTTTGAAAATGAAAAAATTAGTATTGATAAATTGATAAATTTCTTATGCGCCAGAGGTTTTGAATCCAAAATTATATAATAAGAATAACTTCTTTATACAATTTTTTTTTTCATGGCAAAACCCCATTTGGGGGAGGAATGTCGGCCCTAATTTATTAGATCAAAATAAAAAGTACATAGGAGGGGGATATAAACCTTACCTCCTGAGAAAAACGAATATTTACAACCAATAAAAATGAACAAAACTACTGACTAAATGTAAAAGTTCCAGAGGGAAATCCAAATTTTTCTATTTTACAAAATGCTTTTGTTTCCCAAGAAAGTTGGGAAAATTCATAAAAATTTTTATGTTGCACTACGGAAGTCCCAAAAGATGCTAGCGAATCTGTCGGTTTATTTGCTTCTCTAAAACAATAAGAAATAGATAATAAATTATGTCAATGCTAAAGTATGGAATCTATCTCCCTTTGGATGTGCCAAGGAACTGTAAAAGCATCCTGCATCATCTGAATGAGCAAAAGCGAATCTGCTTCAACATGAAAGAGGAGATATCCCTGCTTAATACAAAGCTGGATTCCATAAAGCATGGCCTTGACTTCAGCTTCCAGACTCGAGGCACACCTAAAATTGCAAGCAAAACCCATGACATAATTTCCTTTGTTGGAATATTCCCATTATGGGCATTTGAGTAATTAAGGAATGGGGTAACTCCCATCCTTAATCACCAATTAACCAACCATCATTTGGTAACTCCCAAAACTTAACCCTAATGGAAATTATTCTCTTGATTCAATTGAGAAAGGATTATTTCCTTCCTTGTGAGTGGAGAGCATCCATGGGCAACCATGAAGATGGCTAGGGTTCTGCACTTCTCTAGAGAGAGAAAATAGTTAGAGGGATGGAGATTTTCGCGTAGGAAAATCTAATCTCCCATCGTCAAACGAATCACCGGACATGAGTATTGCGGCGTCGTGGATTTGAGGTAGTGGTTCGATTGCGTGATCACCATCCGACCGTGCGATCCGTTCGAGGGATATCGCGACACGGTGGATTTTGGAGACTGCCCTATCGAGGTATTTATCCCGAAAATTCTGATCTATTTAATTCTCGCTTCCGCATGCGCGATTAAATCCAACATTGGTATCAGAGCAGTGGTTGGATTTAATTTAATAATTTTCGGAATTATTTTTGGGGTTTTTAAAATTTTGGGGTCCGGATCACGGATGAGTTTCGTGAATCCGAGAACACTGCAAGAATACCCATGGCCCAAGGATTACAAATATATTTTTTATTTAATTTTCGGAGCATGTTTGGGCCATGAAAAGTCCGGTCGAAATTTGCGACCCTACGGACATAAAACCCTTAGATCTGTGGCTTTAGAGGGCGCGTGGCAGCGCGTCTGAGCCGCGCCGTGTGTCTGGCGCGTGAGCCAGACTGCTGCCAGCACGTGAAGGCGCGTGGCAGCGCGTGGAGGCTCACCGCCGGCCCGTGGGGGCGTGCGGCGGCGCGTGGATCGCACCGCCGGCGAGCGGCGGCTCGTGTGGGCCCCGGGTGGCGCGTGAAGTCGCTAAAAATTGAATTTTTTTAATTTTTTGGGGGTCCTATATCCATAAATGTGACTTTTTGTGGGTTTTTGTGTGCCGAATCACAATCCAAATGGTAAGATGCGATTCCGAATTGTGGTGTATGGTGTCCGTTGACTCATACGCTCGCTTTGGGATCGTACTCAAGTCATTTTGGTCTTGATGATTCGTAGGGCGTACAAAAATGTGAAAATAAGCATCTCCAAGTCACAAATGTCTCTCTTAATGCGTTAAGAACTGTCGTATTAAATTTTTACAAGGAGAGTAAACTGAATGATATGATCTGTGTGATTTTATCAGTAGATTCAGTTTATTCTCGAGAAACAAAACAAAATCTAACGGGAATCTGAGGCAAGAGATGATGGGTCCCAGGGTGGGCACCGCGCCTCAGGATATACGAGATAAAGAGATCTATCGTGCATGGTAGAAAAGAATTGCCAAGTTAGGGCAATCCTTATCAGTGGCATGCATAATGATTTAATCTCGTTTTTCGAGTCATATTCTATGAACATGTCGGTTCGACTCGTCCCAAAAGAGCATAGTGTTGCTCTCTTCGGCTCCTATGTGAGGATGCAGAAGAAAAGGGTTAATCATACAATGAAACAAATGTCGAGTATGATCACCGAGTTAATATATACGGACGAGTAAATTTCGGATGGAATTTAAGTTCTGGATGTGATCCAGTTTTTACCTGATTCATGGGAAACCGTGAAATCCTATCTCACATTTGACGAAAGTATTCGTACTTTCGTTGACGTGAGTACATATTGTGAGCTCGATGAGGAGCACCTAGAGGCGAGTAGGCCACACTCGAGTCATGCTTATTCAGAGGAGTCAAGTAAGGACTTCCCCGACGCTAAGCATTCGAACGAGACTCGAGATCTAGGTAATAAAAATCATCCGAGAAAACCGACAATGAGGTACAAGAACGCAAGAAGAAGGAATTTGATTAGACCAAAGAAATTGCTACGCTTGAGGTAGATTTGGTCATTTCGCTCGTGAGTGTGACGAGCAGAAATTAATATCCTTTTTCTTTACGTGGTTTGAGATTTGTCTCATTCACTATTATACTCGCTGATTTCTCTCCTTTGAAATCAGGAGCAACCGACCACGTAACTCGAGACAGGAGTGCGTAGATATAGTTCCATCAGGTAAATCCTTAAGCTTAGAGGATTTACGTTAAGGACAGAGCATTTGTCGTTGTCAGAGGGAACGACACTTGCTATGACGTCCTCAATATTGTAGGCATTCGACGGATCTACAATTTTGTACCTTATCTAAAATTGACTACGATATGCGTGAAATCATTCCCTTGTTTTTAATACGATAATTTTCTGAATTATTCTGGTTTTAATCCATGATGGAATGTATGCACTGGGTGTTACTCATTCTAATGGTTTCTTGTCGTTCTACTATTGTCTTTACATTTGATTGCGTAGATGATAATGTAAATGAATGACATAGTAGACTTAGACACATGGGGTAAGAGATGATGAATCAGTTAGTAGCGAGAGATTTATTAGACCCGCTGACTAGATTCGAGTTACCCGTATGTGAGTTTTGCCTAGCCGGCAAAATGACGATAAAAAAAAAAAAAAAAAAAACCATTTGGCGATGCAATGAGAGCTGGGACTCCATTGCAGTTAACTATTGTGTTTTCCTTCTTTTTATTATGGTCTCATGACCATGAGAGCCGAAAATGGAGTTGTGTAGATAATTATAGATGCTTACGTGCGTTTCGGTTCATCTATCTGATCTCGCACAAGTCTGAGGCATTAGACTGCTTCAGGAGGTTTAAAAGCGAGATTGAGAATCAGTTAGATTTGAGAGTACAGACTTTCAAGAACCGAGCGAGGACGCAAGTATTCGTCTAAACTACACATGGGACTCTGTTTCGATAAGAGTATTACGAGACTACTGACTAGTAGTCAGTTCCCCATTTGAGCTTTGGACAGGGAGGCAGTCTGACCTTAGCCACTTGATGTTATGGGGTTGTGTCACGATTTCTCGCATTCGCACGGTGAGTTAGGCTCGCGAGAAAATATGTGTTCCTAGGCGAATACGAACGACACTATAATCGAGATTGAGTCTCGTAATACTATATTTCTTGAGAAAGATTTCCCTCAATGTGGACCCTACCCTTTATGCGATGGATGATCCTAGAGGCTCGGGGAGCCCAGCGGCGGGATACAAGAATCCACTACGGATCTTGATCTCAGTGGGAGCGATCCATCAAGAGATAAAGATTTTTCTCTCCTCCTAAGAGTGTCGAGAATGCGTATTTAAACGTTATTTTCTCGATTGAGGGTGAGACCCTCATTGCGACTCTAGAGGATGATGAAAAATCTAAAACGGTTCGAGAGGCTCTCAAGAGTTTTGCAAAAGATGCAAAATACCGTTTATTGAAGGCCATAAATGAAAAGAAAGAGTTGATGAGAATCAACGGGGTCTGGGACCTAGTTGATTTGCCTAAGGGCGGAAGGACTATTGGGAACAAGTAGGTTCTCAAAGTCAAGATAAAGGTCAACGGATTGATGAAGAGATAAAGAACCCGTCTAGTAATCAATGGTTACACTTAGACTGAGGGGTGGACTATCGAGGAGTTATAGTCCAATTTATCTCGATCCGTTTATCTTAGAGCGATTGTCATTAACATGTATCTAGAGTCACAGCACAAGGACGTAAAGACCGCTTTCGTAGTGGAAGTCTAGATGAGGCGATCTACATGGAGCATCCTTTTAGGTTCGTTCTAGTAGATCAGGTGGATAAGGTCTATTGATTTTAGAAATCAAAATACGACCGTAAGCCATCATCTAGACAGCAGCGCTTGAGATTTCACGAGAAGATGATATCTTATGGTTTTGTAATGATCGAGTAGGATCATTGCATATATCTGATACGTCCCGATGACTCCTTTATGAGCATGTTCGCATATGTAGGTGACATTCTGTTAACTGGGAACAACAGAGAGTATCTAATGACCATTGTAACATGGTTATGAGGTTTTAGTTCATTCTCAGATTTTGGATCCATAGGGATCGCTTGAGAATGGTGTTGACTCTTTAACAAGAGTTTTACATCAGGTAGATTCTTAAGCATTTCGAGAAGAGCGATGACAACCTAAAAGATACTCTAATCGCTAAAGATAAAAAGACTTGAATCTTGACACATGCCCTAGAATTTATAAAGAAATAAGGGAGATGAGTAGAATCCCTTATTCCAGTGTAAAATACATTTCTAGTGTATGCGATGAGGTATACACGTGTGATATACAATTTGATGTATGCGATGAGGCATACATGACCAGACGTTTATTTAGCAGTCGATCTGGTGAGTAGGTATTAATAAAATCCTGGAAGGGATCACTGTAGAGCAGTGAAAAAGGATTCTGAAATATCTCATTTGAACTGCGGACCTCTCCATGTGTTACGGAAGAGGTGATTTACGTTTTGTGGTTGAGATTCAGATACTGACTGGGAGTAGTGATCTGAATAAACGCAAAAGGTTTTATCTTCTTAGAGCAGTAAGAAGAGAACCTGTATATCTCTATTTACGATAGAGACTGAGCTAGTAGTATGCTCAATTGCAGTTCATGAGAATGGTTGGCTTCAGAAATTTTCTGGAAGACTTAGAGGTTGTGACAGATAGTGGGAGGTCAGTGATGATTATTGTGATAATCAGACCGACACTGTCAACAAATGAGACCCTAAGTATAATAGTAAAGCCAAACACATTGATACCGAAGACCACTTTATGAGAGATATTACCGAGAAGGGTATTGTGACATCTAAGTACACCTTGACATACAACATGAGAGCTGATCTCTTCAGAAAACCCGTTGTGAGAGATTCCTTTGTGAGATAAGGAATCATTGGGTTTAGTGTACTTTAACATTTCTCCTTATATACTGTTTTAGATGCTTATTTTAATATATGACATGTATGCATTAATGAGTCACATATTTATTTTATGCATCATTTGTTGTCATATATTGTGATTTTGTGATAAAAGATGTGTCAGGCAGGCATGGTCGACTCTCTCACACGAGTGACCACCTCCGACTCTGAGTGAGCGGAGATGAGACGGATTCTAGTCGTAAGAAGCTTTGAGAGTAGCCCTACTAGAACATAAGTTGCCCTGATATGTGTTCAGAATGAGGTCATATGCGATATGACCGACATGGAAATACCCACATCCATGTTGCCTGTAAGTAGCAGGTTTGAGATCTCAGATATCACCTGCGATTTATGATATTGTCTCTGAATTGCTCTCTCTGAGATCTCTGGGTAAAGTCTTATGTGTAGACTGAGTCCCGTACCTATACAGTGTTAGAAAAATCTGACATATGCCCTTTGAGAGATGGGGGAATAACACTGTGGCACGTGTTTCATACCACGTGTGATGAGACGACCATGGGACAGTGGGAGCTATTATTTGAGACGATAGTTTGATCTTGATCCCCGTTCCCACTGTGTGAGACCTGAGATCCATTGGGTGGGATCTCTTATACCCTTACAACTTTCGGCTGTCTCTAGAAGTTTTGGTTCAGTATTGCTACTTTATTCTGTTTACCTATGGCCCGGAAGATAAATTGAGGTCTAAGAGGCAGGTCTAGGAAAGCAGCTGAATTGAGACCGATAGATTTGAATTTGGGAAAAGGAAGGCCAATAGACATTACATCATTGTCATGTATTCATAGGTCGACCTATTGTGTTAATCCATATTGGGATTCAAACATAATAATGAATACATAGTCGAGCAAATTGATTGGGGATCACTTTCGATGAGGAAAGTGGCTCGATGGATGTAAATGCATTGAGTCTGGGGTATAGCGAGTTATTTTTATACTAACAGTGACTCCTCGATCATCCTAACAGGTGTATCGAGAAGTCTTTGCTTGCAGGTGTACTCGCCGGTCGCACGACGCCCAATCCAGTATGAAAGTCCAGTAGGATGATGTGATAGATCGCATGAGTTACGATCTTGTGATTGACGGAAATGAAATGCCCTCATGTGCAAGTGGGAGATGTTGGAATATGCCCATTATGGGCATTTGGGTAATTAAGGAATGGGGTAACTCCCATCCTTAATCACCAATTAACCAACCATCATTTAGTAACTCTCAAAACTTAACCCTAATGAAAATTATTCTCTTGATTTAATTGAGAAAGGATTATTTCCTTCCTTGTGAGTGGAGAGCATCCATGGGCAACCATGAAGGTGGCTAGGGTTCTGTACTTCTCTAGAGAGAGAAAATAGTTAGAGGGATGGAGATTTTCGCGTAGGAAAATCTCTCATCGTCAAACGAATCACCGGACATGAGGATTGCGGCGTCGTGGATTTGAGGTGGTAGTTCGATTGCATGATCACCATCCGACCGTGCGATCCGTTCGAGGGACATCGCGACACGGTGGATTTTGGAGACTGCCCTATCGAGGTATTTATCCCGAAAATTCCGATCTATTTAATTCTCGCTTCCGCATGCGCGATTAAATCCAACATCCTTAATGGTCTCTAATGATGCCACCACTTCCTCCTGACCAGAAAACAATATTAGCATTGCCATCTGTATTCAGCTTAACATGAGAAGAAGGAGATTTCCATAACGCCAGCGCGATGAAGTTTTTCTCCTTAGAAGAGAAGACATGTAACCATAAGCTATCCCACGAAGAAAAATTCTGATCAATTGAGAACTTAGATTTATAAATCATGGAAGCACATTGAATGATTGTGCTGGTGGTAAAACCCCAATTGATAACTGAATCTTCAAAGTAAGCCTCATTACGACAAACCAACATATGATAAATGGAAGAGAAGACACCAAAAATTTGTCACTAATAGAATATAAACATGTCTTGGAAAAAGCTATTGAGTACGTCAATCCTCAAAGCAATGAGTTAGATATTGATTCTATTTCATCAATATAGATAAGGCAAAGCGGTGAGTTCATTATTGATTCTATTTTATTTTATTTTTTATCATAACCCTACAAAGCTAACGAGTCACACATTAAGCATTTTTGTGAGGAAAAATGGACCAAAAAAAAAAAAAAAAATCAGTAATGGCTTAAGTACTGATCTTCTCTATTTTGGTCATGGAAATGGGACTAAGCTGTTAAAAAGGGCTTGAAAATCATAAAAATTGAGCAGAAATCTGATACTAATTTTAATATAATATATATTATAGATAAAATAATATTTGAATGGAAATAAAAAAAAAACATTTGGAAAAGGTTTACATAGAATATTGATCCTTTGATCGGTGAAAAGTCTGTCATATTAAGGAAAACATACGTTTTAAGAAAATATTTTTCTAAAATATGTTTATGTCATTTGAGTGAAATATCAATAGTGTCAATCTTATGTACAAATTCTATTGCCAATTGTGAATTGTTGTGAAAATTTCATTTTAGAAAGTTATTTTTCGCAGTTTTGTCTTTATATATTTTTATTTTTATTGAAAAGTACTCTTCATTCAGTAGAAAACTCTTAAAAAAAAATGTAGAAACAATATTCTTTATCAAATCATTTTACGCAAAAAAGAAAAAAAATGTCGAATTATATTCGAAAACACAAATAATGTAATGTTTTCACAAATTTGCCCAACCTAAATTTAAGAGGTTTTAACATATTTCTCCCCCACAAAAATTTTAAAAGAAGCCATGGTAAAATTTCAAAACACATTCTTTAACTTTATTTTCATTTTAAATACACATAAGAACCAATTTTGTAGAGTAGGATTTTTTTTTTTTTTTAATTCACCGATTTAAATTTACTATTTTATCACAACGACCAACCCTTTATCCTATTAAGTGAGATGGCTATATAGATTTTTTTATACCATTGTTCTTTATTTTATATCGCATACTCATCTACTTGACATAATATTAACAAAATATTGTAAATGATCCATACATAAATTTTTAACTTAATTTTATGTTGATTGGCTAACTAATGCAATGCTCCTACTTTACCCAGTTTTGGGACCATCCGGCAAGATTTAGTAGATGAAGCAAAAATTTTTTCTAAAATTCTTTATATATATATGAAATAAATTTATGAAAATTTAAAATGTGATATATGGTATTATCTAAGTACAAAACAAAATCTGTCACGACACAGTTCACTATATATATAATTAGAGAGAGAGAGAGAGAGAGAGAGAGAGAGAGAGAGAGATTGGAATACCTATAAAAATCTTGCTAGATGGGAGTGTGTCATTTTCGTTTATTATCACTCCATTGAAAAAGATGTATCCAATGATATTGACAATGCGAGAATAATGCAATATTTTACAATACGAAAGCGACGCAGGGAGAGCAATTATCAAAAGTTGATTGATTTTATCTAATAACTTAATAACATTTTGAGTAATTATTTGGTGCATTAGTTACTAATTTTTTTTTTTTTTTTTTTTTTGTATATTATAATAATACCAAGACTCAAAGTCTTATTAGTTAAAGTTAACTTACTTGTTATTGAAATGTTCTTTTGTTGCACTTATTGCTAAACCCTAAAATTGATACATTATAATACAGAGGTTGTAATATAGACCCACTTTCACTATGTTAGTGGATCCATCCCGCCTTGACCATCTACACCTAATTTCAGAAAATGAAAAAAAAAATGATGATGATAAATGAACTATATAAATTACTGATTAAACAGATCAAATTTTATATATCAATCCGCATCAAAATATATATCGATCAATTCTTAATTATATAATTAACATATTTTAACTAATTAAACTGAATATTTAATTAAACTCATCAAAACATGTAGATACAGATTAATACTTAAAATTTAATATATAATTCATTTAATTCATCTGACTGGAAAAAAAAGATTTATTGCACTAGACATAACTCTTTTTTTTAGCAAACAGACCTAAACATATAAACAGAATAAATACCAAAATAGAAAGAAAAGAACACAAATAGACATAGTGTGTTCTCTCTCTCTCTCTCTCTTCTGGTATATAGGGGATAATGAAAACTATAAAATTATATGCATTTACAAAATTTAAAATACTAGATCTTATAATAAATTTATAAATAAAAAGTTTTTATCATTCAAATGTTTATGTAAAATTATAATATTATAATATGTTCTCTTTTCCGGTTTTAAGAATGCTCATAGCTAGTAGGGATAACTGAAATAAATGTTATTGTCCTATTACAAAATAATTGCCAAATGTGTTGCATGAGACGAGTCATGTGTGATAGTAAAATTTTAGAGGCATGAGATTGTTTTCCCTTCCCCCGAGAAGAGAGGGATGGCTCTGGTCGGCTCAAAGGTCTCCGTCTCACACAGACACGAGAGACGAAACGCGGCACGATGAGTCTACGGAATGGCAAATGCAAAAAGGTAGAAACCTAACCAGCAACTGTTAGACAAGACAAATGTCCCTCCAAACAAGGGAGAACATTGTTTTGACTTCCTTCCAAAACTCTTATCATCACTACAAATGGACCACGTCATGAAAGAAAAAAGTACCATCAACAACATTATGGGCTTTGCAAAGTTTTGACAGCGACCTCACCTCACCCTTTAATCACTTTAATTTTTTTTCCCTAACTATATTCCAATTAATCAAACCTAACCATAACCATGTATGTATGCATGCCTGCGTGTTGTCATACATCATTCACATTCCTTAATTCTAGTTGTCAACAGTTTAATAATCTTTATATAAAATAGTATTAAAGATTAATTAAGTTCATATCTGGGGTTATAAATGTGTAATCAGCTTTGCAAATGGAGGGTTATTTAGAAGTAATTACAGTTAGGAAGTGCTATATATATATATATATATATATGTAGCAGACCATTGTATTGAATGAAACACAGAGTCATTTTTCATTCAATCAATAGTCCAAGTTACTCAGCATGGGTGAGTTGTAATAATTTGATCATATCTTGACTTCTGTGATCCATATATCCATCTATTGCTTCCATTGGAGGAGGCCTCACAAATTTAGAACAAGCTTAATCAAAGCTTCTCCCACACGATGATGCAAGGATTTCCCACCTTGACTCAAGGGACAAGCTCCTGGATGAATACTTTACAAGACTCAATGGGAAGAGTTGAGGGTATACCTCTTCTACACTGCACCTATGCAACCAGGCTTGCTTCCTGAGGTATGCTGACTTATCGCAAAAAGGATTACGCCATTGAGTTTAATCATCGTGAACCCATTTCCCACCTTAGGTCAAGTGAATAATTTCGTGCTAAGGAAGGGTCACAGAGGTCAATACAAGTTCAAACTCTTTGATTTTTTTTGAAGTGGCAGCAATGGCTGTATAAAGGGCCGAACAGAATTTTAAAAGGTGCACTCCTTGTCGAAAGGCTGGACGCCTCGGGGAAAATTGCTATTATCTAACTGGGATTTCCTCCTAACTTCAAAAGTTTCGGGAACCAAGGATCACTTGCACATAATGCAAATCAAGTTTCGTCAGTCTCCCAGAAGATCCGGCTCCCCACAGAGAAGCCACAGATTCCACATGATCAAAATGATGATTCTAAACTCTTGGCGGATGTTGCGGACACCTCCCGCTCATCTATTTTTATGCACAAAACAGAACATACCTATCCAAATTACTGGAGCTACTAACGAAATTGCTTGCTCTGAATATATCTTTTAAATCATACATATTCCAAAATCATTTTGTTCAATTGCTAAATGGACTAAAGGTATCAGTCCCTCGTATAGGCACTGTAAGTGTACGTCCAAATCTGATCTTAAAGAATGAATAGAACATTTAATTTGTTATTTGTTAGCAAAGACACAAATCTGGTACTTTTTCCTTTATTTATCTAGCTGATCACTGCTTCATTCAGGCCCTTTCACGGTCAAGGATGATTGATCTTGCTTAAAAAAGGGGCAAGACTCCACCGTGTTCAACAACATTATATGAATCCACCTTCACTTGGCCAGAACCCTCATTCTATAAATCATTTATCCACTTTATGTTACAGTTTCTTTTGATTTGAGGCATGCTAGACTAGGACATCCTACTTTTTTCCTTAGAGAAATAAGTCTTGTTCATCATGTACAGTTGACAAGTTGTAATTTTGACTCGTTATTCAAGTGTCACATTCCCTAATAAAGAGGAAAAACATGCATATGTGTAAGCAAACACACATAGCATTACAAGCAACACTCAAGGAAGCGGTTTTGCTAAATCGTCATCCATGCATATAAAAACATAGAAAGAAACGTCTAATTTCAGAACTTTTTTGTTAGATTTTCAAAAACCCAGTATAGTCTCCCTATGGCTCTGAGAACTACAAAAGCAGCCGATATAGCAAGGAAATCACTTCTATAAACATATATAAGCTGACAAACACGCCCCCCGACTGCCGGCCAACAGAAAAACAAAACTAAACATACTACAAGGGCTCACTAGGGTTGCTCCGCATACATCGTAGGTGTGACATCTCTACGGCCACAACAACATGTCTCATATTCATCTCATAACATCATAGAAACACATGTACAATATAGATATCATACCCAAGAAATGAAATACAAAACATGGTCTTAACAAAAAGAGGTGGGATTTAGAATCCCTCGGCATAAAAGCCACTTTAATGAACTCCCTATTCGGTTCCCGTATCATTTGAAAAGGAGGGGATATGTAAAACGGTCTGCCAAACCACCAGCTTAGTAAGTACGTCTTTTGGAGCACACACACATACAAGCAATACATAAGGCATAACAATAAGCACGTATCAAAATGCATGAAACACTATAGTAGTGATACAAAATATGACAAGTAATAAAGAGAAGAAAGTAAAAGAAAGAGATCAACTTGAATAAGTACTCCATTCGCTCATATATGTTACACAATAGCACCTAATTTGAGCTTTTCACCTTGTTGTCTCACTCTTGGGAAGGAGAAGAAGACTTGGCTTCATGTGAACTTCATCACTCGTGCTTCATCGAGACGTTGTTTAACCTTTTCTTTTCCAACACTTATCTTGCAATTAGGGGAAAAGATTGGAGTTAATGGAAGACGATTTGGCGGCCAAGCATCTCAATCACTTTACTTGCTACTTTATCTATCCTCTTGAGGCAGTAGAGAACCCACCTAATTGCGTATGAAGATTAATGCATATGCCCATGTCTTCTCTCTTTTTTCCCCCATTTCTTTTCTTGTGATGTAATACATATTTAACAACATTAAATTAGAATAAAAGAAAAGTGATCGATTCCACACAATTTGCACGGATATTTAGTACAACAATCAAGTCAACTGAATTAGTGATTACACCTGATCCAAGCTTTAAGAGAAAAAGGGAGAGAAGAGCCCCACCAAGTTAATATGCACTCCTCATCTATTCCTTAAAACCATGTTGAAATCACTAATGACAATAATAAAATTCCAGTTTGATTAAAATGTTTTTACTTAAATAGAATTTCAAGCTTCTAAGTATTGTTTGAAATTCTTTATTCTCAAAGAGTTAAAAATATGAATAGCGAAACATTTTTATCCATATACTTAAATATGCTTCGCAGCGTTTTGATAAGTCTTTTTTTATGCTTACATTTTGCACATAAATTTCAAGAACCTTTTATACATTTTGGCAAAATTTGCTAAATTTTCTACTCAAATAGTGCAAAGTGGAGATCAATGATCAAACCCCAAAAATGAGAGAACACGCATCAGATGGTGAGAATTGAATATTTTGAGCAGTAAAATATTGTGACCAACAACACTAGTTGAAAAAAAAAAGTCATAATTTGAGTTACAGTTATTAGATTGAGCCCATTTAAGATGCATTCACTACAAAAAAAAAAAAAAAAAAAAAAAAAAAAGAGAGGGTGGGGGGGGGGTGTTTCCCGACCTAAATTTTTTGACATTTAGCAAAGTGCCGCAAAAAAATTATTTTTAGCAACGTTTCATGTAAAAACTATCATCGATACATATCTTCCCTAACGTTTATTCATAAAAATATTGTCCAAAATTAAGGACGCGTAAAAAGTCGGGGTTGGAAGGGAAATTTATTACAAGAGCTACGATTTTCCTTAGGAAACGTCACTGATGATGTCTACAACTCTTGACGTTTCCTTACAAAATGTTGGCACAGTATTTAACATGTCCCAACGTTTGTGAATTGAATGCCATGAAAAATTTTGAGCTTTTTACCCGATATTTTGACCAGAAAGGTTGGCGAATGTGTGGGAGACTATCGACGTTTTCCAAAGGCAAACGTCAGCATATTATAGTAAAGATTTGAGAGGGGTGCCACGTGTCGATGTTTTTCCACCAAACGTCAGCAGCTGGTCAGATAGAGAGAGAGAGAGAGAGAGAGAGAGAGAGAGAGCGAGAGCCGTTTGCCGAGGGCTAAACATCGGCACTCTATGTTGCATTTCCGACATTTTCATTGTAAACATCGGTAGGTGGTTTGAGAGAGAGAGTGGGGGAGACGGAGAGAGTCATATGCTGACGTTTCTCAACTAAACGTCAACAAATGGTCTTTTGTTGTCGATGTTTCCTGCAGAAACGTTGGCATGTGGCGTTTAAACTTCGATAGTTATTGAGTGAGGGTGGTGATTGCTGACTTTGTTGTTTAAATATAAGCAGTACATTGTGGGTCCTGATGTTTTGACACGTAAATATCGGGAAGTGATTTTAAATCAAAACCCTCACCATGCAGAACATTCACCTATCCCCTCACGACATTGTCACTACGACCGATGACGCTCTCACAAAACTCTCTCTCTACTTTCCAACGTCAACTGCTCCCAAATCTCGTGGTTCTTTACTTCGCCATTTGATTGCTGCTGCAACTGCTACTGTCGTCTCCGCCTTTGCTGGCGTTGCTGCCTCCTCTACCCCGGACATAGCCGCTGCCATTGCACGACGCACCTATCCATCAACGCGACTTGCTCTCTTCTCCACCGACGAGTGCCTCTATTTCTTCTTTTGGTTTTGTCGATTCCGTTTGGCTAAATTGATTGGTTGAATTTGAAGATAGTGTTTGCACAAACTGAATTTGCCATGATTTGGTGCCTAATCTTGGGAGGGGGTGGGGGAAGGAGAAACTAGGGTAAAATTATTTTAAATTAAGGGAAAATTATTTTAAATTAGGGCAAGATTAGGGAAAATGAGGGTAAAATTATTTTAAATTAGGAAAAATTAGGACAAACTTATTTTAGATTAGGATAAAATTAGGGCAAATTATTACTTTTATCATTGATGTGATTTTAGCGTACACATAAGTGTTATTACACCAGCGAGGATTGATGTTAAAAGATATGAAAGAGTTTCTCAATTTAAGTGATGCTAAACTAAGGAATTTGAGATTACAACGTAAATGTGCGTATACCGTATGATAGCAACTCATTAAAATTCCCCATCATTTCTTATTCATTGTGTTGCCAAGTGATAAAAATCATCAATAAAAATAGCACCCAAATTCAAAATTTCCTACAAATATTCTATCATATTTTTGTCGATATATTTTGTAGACTATTATAATATTTTGACTGATATTATTGGATTAGATTATTATGGCAAAGCAAAATTTGTTTTATTTCAATGTGATTGGCGTGATGTTCTAAGTGTTGATTTACTTATCTCTTATATGTTATTTTTTATCCATACTAATACTTTTAAAATTTTTAATTATGATATATTCCTTATATTTACGTGTACACATTTATTATATTTCTTATTTATTTGTCTCATATTAACATATTTTAAATTTTAAATTGTTGTGTTTTAAACAAACGTAATTATATCTCAAAAAAAAGAGAAATTAAAAGATACAAGAATCGTAAAAGTATCGGAAAAAATATCAAAAGCATCTATTGATTAGTATCCAAATGTAGATGGAAATAATACTTTTCAAGTGGTCACATTTGGTAACTTAGTAATATTTGTTATTTTTATTTAAAAGCATATTAAATGACATATATTATTAATTTATTGCATGATATTTTATAACTGATGATGTTATAAGCAATATAGGATCTAAGATTTCAATGTATTATAATGTCTTTCAATAATGCGATGCAATCAGTGGACGTGAATATTAATACTAGCCAATTTTTATGATCTTATGGTTAGAGCCCTGTGATTTTGTCCATTTAGTCGATATGATTAGCACAGAATCTCTTTAATATCAAATGAACACAAGAAAAGTACTCATAAAAGATTTGAAAATGCTTTGGTAAATATTTCAAAAGTTCACAAACTATAGTTTCATATTGTTATTCTAAGTAAAGTAATAACATATCTAGAAAAATACCCTATTATTTAGTTTGATATCATTATGATATAATAATAAGTTAATATATTTTGTAAGAGTAATCAGAAATAAGGAACTATATTTACTTTTATATTATTTCGCTTATAATACTTACTCAGTAAACTAAAATTTCCAAAATGAAATATATGACTTTTAAAAAATACTATGCTTCATTTGTTTTGTAATCTGACATCCATAGCTAGCAATTCACATGACCTACAGCCTACTGGTTCCCTTCTGACTAAATGTGTACTATAAATTATTATGGTTGTCTTTTTTCAGCATACGATACGAGCTGGTTTAGGTCTTACAGAAAACCAGCGGATGTGAATGACAAGACAACCCCCTGAGCTCGTGATGCATGGACCTACCACACCAATCTACTGTAAATTTTTTTTTTTTTTTTAACAGATATTCAAAATTGAACTTTTTTTTTTAAAAAAATCTTCTGATATTTGAATCTAAAATTTATTTAAAATTTTAATTTTTTTTATTAGATCAACGTACGTTTATAAAATTTTATAGATTTGTTTAATAAAGAAAATATATATGTCCGACAGACTTTTGATCTATTAAGATATCTCCAAAAGTTCTTTCCAACGGGTGAGAATTTACCAAAAGTTCTTGTGCTCTACCGGAGAATTATTGGGAAGACTTGACCAACAGTTGATAATTGAGGATGGAGAGGTAGCTGCAAAAAGAAGTGATGAATCCTCAGACCAATGACATACAAATGAATGGCTTCAAGAACTAAGAATTTCAATGTTGGACTAGATTTGTAGAAGAGGTTGGGTACAAAAATTCGTAGTTATGGGCAGTGATACTCCGTAATGGAGCTACTTTAACACTTACTTTGATGATTTATTTTTTTTCTCTTTTTTTTTTTTTAAAAATGGTAAAGAAAACAGTAAAAAATAAATAAAAAAATGGGTTTATTTATATGTCCCACAAAATCAAAAATTAACTTTTTAATATAAAAAAAAACTATCAATATAATAGCAATTTAATTTTCTAAACAATAATTTTTATTATAATTTAAAAAAGAGAAGATTTTCAACACCACTATAGCATGTGTCTGTGAGAGAGTATTTACCAATGATCTATAAATTTAACGACCGAATATTATAGTAGATTAAATCAAATTAAACAAAATTTTAAATAACAAGTAAAAATAATTTTTGTGGATTAATCGAATTTTAATCGAGGTGAAAAAAAAAAAACGAGAGAGCATTTGATGAATAATTACCTTTTAAGGAAGTGGCAGGAGGAGTAATTTTCCTTCTTTTTGGTCGGATGTGTTTTAGAGGAGTGATTTGGTTTCACTTTGAATGTTTCCATTTTTCTCCTCCTTCTGACAGACATCGTGCGTCGTCAGGACATGATGTCCTTGCAGCCATCTTTCCTTGCCCTTCTCTTTGCCACTGCCCGGCGCGTGCGTCTCCTCTCCTCTCTCCCTCTTGAGAAATAAATATTTTAAGTTTAGTAGAATAATTAAACCAATTTTATTAAACGATTATTTATAGAAAAGGATAATATATATGAAGTAGAAAATTAGAGAAAAAATAATCTCTGCTTTGTCTATAATCCAAAGGCAAACAATAAAATTATATTATTTTTTATTTTATTCCAACAAAAGATATTGGGTCGAAAATGCTATCCAATAAAGAGTTTATGGAGAAAAATATTATTATCTAAACAAATCAATTTAGAATTTTTTTCATGTAAAATTATAAAATATAGTTTTTCTTTACTCAAAATTAAACATATTTATTTTCTCCCTGAAAATTAACTAAATTTCAACGTCTAAACACGCTAACAGTTTTATTTCTCTAAGAATACCAAATAAAAATTTTCTTAAAAAAACTGATTTTAATTATTTTAAAATTCAACATATTAGTTTTATCTTCTCTAGAAAATCAATATAGTTAAAATTTTATCTCTCTGTAGCATTTGTTTTAAGTTTTCTCTTTATTGCATCCAAACCTTCTTTTTTTTCTTTTATTTTGTTAAGCTAGTTTAGCATTCACTTCCCTCAATGGAAGCTTGGGGCTAAATCCTTACAGCCATGATCAGCACAACTTGATTTGGGATGTTTTGTACTTTTCTTTTTTCTAATTTTCATTGGAATTTGTTTTACTATTTCTTCTTTAAGTTATGCATAAAAAGGTGAAAAAATTATCCTTAAAATTTTCTCCTTCTTTGAGAAGATTTGATATTCATACTTCATTCTTAATTTTTCATAGAGAGTAATATTTAGCCCCAAAGTGGGATTAAGGAATATAATTAAATTTTTTGATCGGTTGGAGCCGGGGTAATAGTAAGGGAAAATTATAAATATTACATACAATATGAAAATAAAAATTAAGATATTCTTTTTTCATGATATTGAAATAGTTTTTTAGAGAGAAATTTAAAGGCAATAAGTTTAGAGACACAAAATTTAAAATAATTTAAGTTTTTAGAGAGAAATTTAATATGCTTGATTTTAGAAATAGGAAAAAATAAATTGATTTTTGAAAGAGAGAAAACTTAAAAATATATATTTGGAGGGAGAAAATATAAATTAAATTGATTTTTTAAAAAGAAAAATTATTTAGTTTTCTAAAAAAAATAATAATTGTTGGAGATGGATTAGACTTCACAGATAATGGTTCTGCTGACTCAAACGATTTGTTTGATTGTCCGCCGATCATGATTAATGAGACTTGTAAAAAGCCACCAAAGGGTGCTGGAATGCATTCGGGATATTCAAATCCTAGTTTACTTATGTGGGTGTCCCAAGATCGCAAGGATCATAGTGAGAAATTTCTAGAGATTTAAAATATTGTACGCAAGGAAGTTTTGATCACTTATCACCAAAGATTCCTTTTTCTTATTAACGATGATCAAAGATTTTCTTTTCAACTAGGGGAAGTTGTCTTTAAATGTTATTAGAAAGTGAATATTGTTTTCATCCAAGTACTAGCGCTGAGCACCAAGGAGATCAAAGAGTCGATCAGGCAGCTATCGAGAAGGGACAAATCGGTGTGCATAGAGAGGACGGGGCATGAATGACATGTTTCGGCATGCTTTAGCGCATTTTGTATCTTGGGTTCCAAACTTATGTCTTACACTAATGAGTATTTAAACTACGCTCGATCATTTGCCCTTATCCCTTGTGTCGTTTTAGAGAAAACTCCATAAGTAGTAAGTTTAAAATTTGTTACCTAGAGAGTTGTGGGAGATGTTAATAGAGATAATCACCAAATAAATAACTCTAGAATAAATACTGTATAGGAAGTTGGAGAGTTTGAATTCTTCATTCATTGTATACATATTTCATTAGAACGTTTCAATTACCTATGGCTATAAAGATCACGTCTTCACAATTATAAATAGAAGTGGAGATTTCAATATCTCTTCGAAATGATTTCAATCATTCTGGGAGTGAGTTTAGGGGCTCCTTCTGTTGAGAGTAGTTGTCTCCTGGGATATCTTGAATATGGGTTTCGGACCACAAAACCCCATGACATAAAAGATTTCTGCTAATACAAGACTCTATCAAAAATAAGACTACTGATACGAGATCTCATCATGACGTTTGGGATTCCAATGTTATGGTAGAATCTATCAGGGTTCCTTGAGAGTGTTGGCTTTGAGCACGGAGAGATCTTAATTCGGACAGGAGAGATTTTTGTTCGTAGTGGAATCTCTTTTCTCAAAATCAAAATTATCGTCTAGATCCTGTGTACAACGGATGGCTGAGGATTCTTTCTCAATCTTTTTTGGATCGGATGACAAGAGGAGTTGAGAGATTCGGGGAGGCCAAAGATGGAGGAGGTGCGAAGTTTGATACATCTTTTTTTCTCTTTTTGGCCAACTCTTACTTTTTACAAAATTCTTTCCGACTTCTCTTGTAAAATTTTTGCAATTCTTTTTCTAATTGTATAATATCTTTTTTGTACTTTACGGGCCTTTGTGCTATTCATTTCAATTGTATCTGCTCTATCTTATAATAATATCGACAAGTGAATTTTTTGTCTTTACTTCTTGAAGATTGTACTACGTGTTCATCTTGTACATGCGATATGAAACATAATAATACTTTTCAGTACATTTGAATCATTCAACTGACCTTTGTGTTTGTGTGTTTAACGTTTTTTGACTTGATAGAAATTTCAATCAAAAGTATGAGCCGCGTCTGCCTGTCGGTGAGCTTTATCCCTTATTAACAATATGCTACGTTTGTAGGACATCCAATAGAGACGGAGTTCAAACGAGATGATGAATTGTGTTTACCCGTCTGAGAGATACATCCCTTACTGATGACGTGTTACGTTTGGTGTAATACTCGATCGAGAGAGTTCAAACAGTTGGAAGGACTGTATCTATCCGACAGGGAGATATATCCCTTATTAACAATATGTTGTAATCAATATGACACTCAATTGAAAGAGTTCAAATAATTGGAATGGGTCATATCTACCTAATAGAGAGATACATCCCTTTTTGATGACACGTTAGGTTTGGTATAGAAATAGATCAGTTGGTAATATAACAGGATGGAGGACCACAGAGGTCTTACATGACTATTCGGCAAGACACGAAAAAAAGCGTTGTTCCTCGAGAGCAAATTTATATTTTTTAGAGAGAAAATTTTATCAAAATATTTAGAGAGAAAAATACGACTTAAATTGGTCTTGCACTATAACATTTTCCACTCTTTTCACCTTTTATCACATATAAAATATTATCTTTATTCAACTAAAGAAAGGGGAAATAAAAAATATTTGCTATTTGAAATATTACTTTTGTAAATTTTTTCCTTAAAATTTTCATTTCCTATAAAATATTTCTTTAGGGCTTAACTATTTGAATTCATGAGCTGTCTCCAATGATCATCTAGTGTAGTTGAACTCAAGATCTTAACAAGAGGAGCATATTCCTTTTTCATTTGAGCTAACTTCAACAAATGCGTCTAATTTTGTGCTTAGTAATTTTTTTTTATTGGTATCTTCCTTCTTAATTTTATAGTGGATTATCTTACTCCATAATAGATTTTTTTTTTAATTGACTGGTATTCAAAATCATAATCTAATTGATTCAATTCGAATATTATTAGATTCAATTTAAAAGAATTTCTCCCAATATAATATTTTTTATTTTCAATTTTTAAACTCAAAACTTAATTAATAGATCTAACGCATTTATTTATTAGACTGATTATTCATCGGTCTTCATATATTTCAAAAGGCCAAGACACATTGAACATTCTCCATACTGCCTCTTGATATGCTAAGAAAAATGTTAAGCAATAACCTCTAAGTTGTCGTCCTTTGTGTGAGACTTACAATCATGCTTTAAGGGCGTGGCATCGAGGATATTCATATTTATTTTTTAAACAAATTTCAAAACCCCTTTACATATATAGTTCCAAAGTACTTGCCAGGCCACCTTTTTCACAAAGCAAGACTGATGAAGACACCCAAGAAATGTTCAATTATAGTAGAAAGAGGAGGAAAGGAAAATCATGTCTGCCACCATTTAGCTTCTTAAACTTTGCCATCAAATCAAAAGTAGGAGAGAGTAATTTTGCAATTTTATAATAATTAAGAGTGAATTGAACAGGAGTTGGTACAAAATTTTGGATGCAGCACTATTACTCCACTTGTCATGTATCATTCTTGTACGGCAACTACAGACTCAGCTAAATTTTCGTATTTCAGGCGAAAGGGTTCCAGGAGTTTGAAAATTCAATATCGTTCTTAAATTTGTTCCTATATCTCATAAATATATATTTATAAGTTCTATTTTACACTTTATAATATTGTATTTACTCCTTTCTTTCTATTTCTCTTTGTCACTTACAGAAATTGTTTTTTTTTGTCACTTTGTCGTTATTTCTTATTATCTCTACTTAATGTTCAATTGTAATATGATAATTTTGACTTTTTAAAAGATAATTTAATTATTTAATATTAATTTTATTTAAAATTATGGTTGTTTAATCATTTTTTTAAAGAAAAACTATGCAATATTGTAGAAAGACACTTGAGCATTTTTGGCTTTTTCTTTTTCTTCTCGGTGTCTGTCATTCGAGAAAGTTATGGTTAAATAAATTATTAATATCGTAATAATTTTATTTTTAATAAAATTTTAATTTTATTTCTAAAATCTTATATTTTCTTAAAAAATCTAATTGAAGAAAAATTGAGAAAAGAATATAAATGTCGTGTGGTACCATTTTGAGTACAATATGCTTTTATTAATTTGGGATTTTAGCTTTTTTAAGTATTATGGAAAATACTTTATTTTCAAGGAACTGAGAATGTAAATAGTAGAGCAATTTAATCCAAACACTTAAAAAATATTTGTGATCGAATTATGACCAGGTATCATAATTCTAAAGATCGTCAAGTGGTCAGAAAATTATGACACAGGCATCATAATTCCACAGATCATCAAGTATTCATATAGATTTTTTTTTTTTTTTTTATACAGAGAGGGGGAAGTAAAGAGTTAATGAATGCAAATGTGATACTGAATCTCATGCTAGAAGGTACATTGACATTTATACGATGGAGAGTGCTGAACCTGGCACGAATGATAATGGTATGGTGGTACCTCTATGTCAGCATATCATCATTTCAAATCATGATAGTATACGTGGTCTGTCGCCTTGAAACGATATATTATTTCATATGTGGGTGGTTAACGATTTGCATGTATCATTACTTTCCTGCTAATAGTGGCCCTAGACATTTATAATTTAGGAAATGTGCATTCTCAAGATGAGAATTGTTTTATCATAAATACGAGGATAAGATCCTATAACTTTTTAGTCGATTTCAATAAATTAAGATCTCGGTCGGGTAGCAAGACATGATTAGAAAAAAGGTTTTAACAGGAATTGTAGATCGAGAACAGTCGGTAAATATGCATACATAGAGATATTTTATCATAAAGTAAAAAAATTAAATTTTAAAATGTGGGAACACTACAAAATTATAGAGTTATGTCGACAGCTACATTTATTGACGATAAGTTTTATTTATAGTTTTTTGAAACTATATAGACGGTTATGGTTAAAACCGTCAGAAATACTATATATTTACCTACGGTTTAAATGGCCGTCAATAAAAGATTTTCAATCGTGACTAAAGGTAGCGAACGTTTGTATAAATAATATTTTATATTTACGAATATAAACACGTTTGTATTTACATATCTCTATCCTTATAGTTATAACTTTTGATCGCTAAATATAGATTTTGTAGTGACGATTTGAAAGGTATGTGTATAAGCAATGCTCAGCTATAGTAAGATATACCAAGTGTGTGATATGCATATTAACGATTAGAAGAGTGTTGGTAAAATTTACTATTTTTTATCGTCGGTTACTATATATCATTTACTGTTAGTTTACACATATATTAGTAAATATTATTATCTCTATTAAGAATGTTATTATATTTCATTGTGATTATCATAGTAAATGTTTCTATATATTAGTAAATGTTACTATCTTTTATTATCGGATGCTACAATAAATTTACTACGTCACATCTGTTAGTATAAATTACTGGTTGTATCATCAATTACAGGAGTATTAGCAAATTTAAATATTTTGTTATCGGTTATCATCGGTTAGAAAAGTTACATTGAAATACAGAGTAAAAAAAGAGAAATTGATTTTAGCATTTTGGCATAAAGAAATTTGATTAAATTGGAGTAAACTAAAAAATTGGGATGAAAAAGAAAATTTTGATTAAATTGGATTTGACCTGAAAAATTATTTTTGGTGTGAAATTTGATTAAATTGGATGTAGATAGAAAAATCAATTTTGACGTAAAAATTAGAGATTTTATTATAGATTTGTTATTGAAATGTTAAAATTATAAATCGTAAATGTTAAATTAAATGTGAATTAAAAAAATTAATATTAACGTTAATGCACTTAATTGTTTTTTAAGAATTTATATAAAATTATATAATATTCATAATTAATAATTAATGTATTATTATCATGTATATTATGTTATAATTAGAAATAAATTATAACACTATATTATATAAATTAGTAATTTAATATCATTACATTATTAAAATTAATAATTTTAATTATATTAATTAAAAATAAGAATATAAAAAATTTACTATATTATACTATAGACGGCTTAACCATACATAATCTTATATTATTACTACTATTTTACTATATTAGTAGTAGTAAATATTAATATATTGTACTATATAAAAACGATATCACTACTACTAGTAAATATTATTACATATTACAATGTAATAAAAATACCATATAAATACCACTACTACTAATAGTAAATATTAATACTATATTACTACATTATACTAAACCATGCATAATATCATTTCTCTCTTGTTCTAAGTTTAAATTAACAATCACATACACAATCTTATTCCTATTCAATTCAACCACATATACAACCATAATCTTCCCCTATTTATTTCAATTATTTATTTTTTTTATTCTGTGTTTTAGGTTTATTTTATTTTTCTGTCTACAATTCTCCTTTTGTTTCATTTATTTCTCTTTTCTCATTTATCATTTATTTCTCCCTATTGGTTTTTGCAATTATGTATTGATTTATGTAAATCAATTCATGTATGAAATGTAATTTTCTTTTCACATTTATCTTCTCTATTTTTATATTTTAATCAATTTACTTTCATTAAGTGATATGGAATGGTAACAAGTACTAACAAACAAATGATAACAAATACTTTTATTATAACAAATAACAAATGATATCACAAATGATAACAAATATTTTTATTATAACAAGTGATTTTCAACAATAAATGATAACAAGTTATTGTAATAAATGATAACAAATGATATATAACAATTTCATGATTGTTCCAACATCTGGTAACAAGTAGTAAACCAATAATTATATAAAATTTGTATAATATGATATGATAATAAGTGATTTTTAACAAATAATAATAATATAACAAATGGTAAGATAATAATTGTATAAAATTTATATAACATGATATGGTAACAAGTGATAACAAGTGATTTTTAACAAATGGTAACAAGTATTTTATTCTCTACCATGTTGGATATGGTAACATGATCTATAATAACAAATGGTAACAAGTGGTAATAAGTGATAACAAGGTAACAAGTGTATTTGAAGATTGCTCCAATACCTGGTAACAAGTTCTAAGATAATAATTGTATAAAATTTGTATAAAAAGTAACTCAACATGAGAAATAATATTGCATTTGTATAAACATAATCGTAACAAGTCTTAAAAATTACATTATTAAGCTAATGGGAAAATAAAACATATGAAAACATTGGAAACATATGGTAAAAGAAGAAAGAGATATTCATTATAACTAAAATAATTACTAAAGTCCGCACAATTAAAAAAAATGCACTGAAAAATGGCGGTCAAATTCCAATAAATTTGAAAATGAAAAACCGGTGGGAAAAAAATCGCGCCAACAAATGTTGCGATATTTAGCGGTAAAATTGATATAACAAGTAATAAGTTTATCATAAAATAAAAATAGTAAGATTACGATTAAGGTTGTGAAACAGATAGTATAAAATGGTGATAACTTATACTTAGTTTGCCTATCACCAGAGTCAAATACGCATAATTGTATGGGTTTTAATAACATGTTGTAATGCATAGTAACATTATGCACAATGATATGAATTTTATCCTTATAGTAACATTATTAATATATTATTATTAGTATTATTAATTAGATTATTATTGTTTCTAATAAGTTAAAAAAATTATTTTGAATGTTGTTATCTAATTTGATATGGATTGATATAATAGGTGCTAAGTAGTAAATTTACGATAAGTGATAATTATGTGGTAAGTTGTAAATTTAGGATAAATGATAACTAGTGGTAATATCATGATAATAGTGCTCGCGTGCAACAAATTTTAGGATAATAATGTATAGTAACAGTCCACAAATGGTAAGAATTTTACCATTATAGTAATATTATTAATATATTATTTGTTTCTAATAAGTAAAAAACAATTATTTTGAATGTTGTTATCTAATTTGGGATGGGTTGATATAATAGGTGGTAAATAATAAATTTATGAGAAGTGATAATTAGGCAGCAAGTAGTAACTAGGTGATAAATAGTAAGTGATATAGTAACTAAGTGGTAAGAAGTAACTACATGAAAAATAGTAAGTAATAACTAGGTGGTAAATAATAACTAAGTGATAAGTGATAACTAGGTGATAAGTAGTAAATAGTTAGTAAATAATAAGTTTATGATACACTAGTGTGGCAATTTAATAGTGTTCGGAGTGCTTCAACATTACTAATTTAATAATTTAAATTATAATATATTAATAATTTTAAAAACTTGATAAATATATTTAAATTATAATATATTAATAATTTAAAAAATTTATATATTTAATTACGAATTTTTACCTATTCAAAATATATACTATTAATAACTCATAATTCATTAATTTATTCACAAAACATAATTCAAATAAATAATAGATGGTTTGAATGTATCAATTTGAATTTAACAATAAGAAAATTCAAAGAGAACAAAAAAAAAAACACAAATGTAAAGTGAAGGAAAAAAATAGAGGTGAGAGTGAGATAAGGAAAAAAAAAGGTGAGACTGAGATAGGAAAAAAAAAAAAGAGAGTGAGACAGTGCGGAAAGAAGGAAAAAAAATCAATACATGGTGGCACAGTGGTTAAGACAACTCATGTGGTGGGAAGTCGTGGGATCAAACCCACGTGAAAAAAGAAGGCCTGTGCGGCTGGGCCACATAGAGCACCATGCGCGGTGCGTGCCTGTGTGATGTAATGGAAGTAACCTCAGTTAGGCGCCAAAACTTAGTGCCGTTGCAATTGAAAACTCTGAATACCTCTGATGTTGCAATGGCTTCAGAGTTTGATAATTCGTTGAAAGATGGATGCAAGAATGAAATTTGAAGTTTGAGAACAGAAAAGGAAGAAAGGGAGAGAAAGAAAAGAGGGAGAGAAAGGGAGAGAGAGAGAGTTTGCAGAATTGCTTAATCCCAATGTCCTTCTGTTCTTTCATCTATACATCTTTTATACATTCCCACCTCACTCTAGCTCACTCTAACTATCTAACTAACAAACCACTTTTAGTTAGTTGTTAAATCCTCTAACCTTTAACAGCTCTCACATACTTTGCAGTAGCTGTTTACTCTTGCCACCAGCTCTCCAATACTTCCTTCGGTAATACTTCTTCTATAGTAGTTGTTTATACTTGTCAAGATCATTACAACATTCCTCCCCTTCAAAACATCCTTGCCCTTAAGGATTAAAAGTTAGAAATTGAGCCCAAATGAAATCTAAGTCTTCCCATGTTGACTCCTCATATCCAAGATTGAGACATTTAATTAGTACTTGAATTACAAACTGATTACTCCTCCATATAACACATCTCTTAAGAACAATTTCTGGTTCCATAAGTGCATGCTTATCTGTATCAAGTAATGGTAATGTTGGCATTGAAAACTAGCCAGAGCCTAACTCTTCTTCAACAAGGACACATGGAAAATTGGATGAACTTTTGAATCTGACGGTAACTGCAACTTATAAGCTACTTCACCAATCCTTGCTATGACATGAAAAGGTCCATAAAATTTGGAAGACAACATCAACTGCTTCCTCAGTTCTATGGATTGCTGTCTATAAGGCTGCAACATCAAATAAACCATATCTCCAACTTGAAACTCACATTCTGTCATTCTTTGATCAGCATATAGCTTCATTCTATTCTGAGCTCGTGGTCTTTTAGAATATTGATCATATCTTGTCTGTTCTTAATAAATTCCCCTGCGGCTGGAGTGACTGCTTCCTCATAAGGACCCATAGGAATATGCCTTGTCTTATACCCATATAAAGCCTTAAATAGAGTCATCTGCATGCTGCTATGGAAGTTGGTATTGTACCACCATTCTGCTAGATTCAGCCATCTTGACCAATGTGCATGTCTGTCTGTGGATGGTATGTGTTACTCTCTCACTTTGGCTTATACCCATATAACATTCCAAGTATTGATTTACTCTCTTACTTTGCCCATCTGTCTATGGATGGTATGCGTTACTCATCCTCAACTTGGTTCCCATGAGCCTGAACAATTCTTGCCAAAAAAAAAAACTGGTCAAAACTTTATCTCTGTCTAACACTATGGATTCTGGTAAGCCATGCAATCTGATGACAATGTCTAGAAATAATTAGGCCACTTGAGTAGCAGAGAAAGGATGTTTCAATGCCATGAAGTGACCAAACGTAGTGAGTTTGTCAATGACCACTAAAATAGTGTTATGGCATTGAGATTTAGGCAAACCTTCTATGAAATCCATACTCAATTTGTGTCTAGGTTTGAGTTGGAATAGGCAGTGGCTGCAAAACCCCGAATAAGGAGTATTCTCGTGCTTATTCCTTTGACATACATCACAGAAGTTGGAATTGGCCAGGAAGATATGGATTCTACTTTCTGTTGATCCATTTTAACACCCTCTACAGTAACTACACGTCCTAAGTACTCCACTTGAGTCTGGACAAAAGTGCATTTAGTAAGCTTGGCAAAAAGTTGTGTTCTCTTAGTATTCTTAAGACGATGCTAAGGTCTTTGGCATGGGTGTCAATATTAGAACTATAAACGATGATATCATAAATAAAAAACCAAGACAAACTTCCTTGATTTATTAGAGCTTCGAAGGTAGCAGGAGCATTGGTGAGTCCAAAAGGCATGACCAAAAACTCAAAATGGCCATGATGTGTCTTAAAGGTTGTCTTCTCCACATCAGATGACTTAACTCTAATTTGGTGATAGTCCGCCCTTAAATCTATCTTGGAGAAGATTTTGGAACCATAAAGCTCATCCAATAATTCATCAATGTTAGGTATAGGATATCTGTCTTTGATGGTTAAATGATTAAGTTACCTGTAATTCACACAGAACCACCAGGAGTCATTCTTCTTTCTGACTAGCAGAACTTGAGAAGCAAACGGTCTGGTGCTATGTCTGATAATGCCCCTATTGAGCATCTCCTATACTTGTTCTTCAATTTCTGATTTCTAAGAGTGAGGATATCTATAGGGCTTTAACTTGAATGGTTGAGAGTTTGACTTAAGAGGAATTGAGTGATCATGTAACCTTTTAGGTGGAAGAGTAGTGGGTGTTACAAAGACCTCTTTGAACTCAGTCAACACTGTAGATATGGCCTCAAGAATATGATAGTTCTGTTGTTCTTTCTGAAAGGATAGAGACATGCAACTTTGCAATTGTTGCTGTCTAAATAACTTGGTATCCTTGCTTCTGATTAGTTTTAGTAAATGGTATTCTACTTTTCCTTCCAAAATCACTTCATCCCCATTATTGAAAAGTTTAACTTGTAGTTTTTTAAAATCAAATGTAATAGGGTTGTAGTCATACATCCAATCTATATCAAGTATCACATCCCATCTTCCTAATGGAATGACTCTCAAATGAAATGTGAAAGTATACTCCTGGATAGTCCACCTTACCATACTGACCTTGACAGCACTAGTAATCTTGCTCTCGTCTGCAATCTCAGCTTGTATTGAATTAGTGGGTTCAGTCTTCAATCTCAGTTGATCAGCTATTCTGTTATGCAGATAACTATTGGAGTTTTCGGTTCCACCAAGACAGCGATGTTCAGTCCATTTAGATTTCCTTGTAGAGCTATAGTCTGTCTATGAAAGGAATTGGTTAGTGTGCAGAGGGACACAGGAACTCCTTCTTCTAATTCATTTTGCAACAGATTTTCCTCTTATATTACTTTCTCAGTAGTGGCATCTTCTTCTGGATCTTCTGCAGCCAAGATGACATTGTGGTGCTTGAATTTGCACCTGTGCTCTGGTACAAACTTCTCACCACATTTAAAGCATAAGTTATTTTGTCTCCTCGTTTGCATTTCTTGGGGTGATAATTTTGACCAGTGATTTCCTTGTGTAAGTACTTCTTGCCCAGCTTTACTTGGGTTAACCTTTGACTAAGACAGAGAGTTGGATACCCCTTGACTTTTGTTCCCAAATTGAGCTTCTCCTATACTGCCTGATTTGTATACCCCTGCTCTATACTTCTTAGCTAGCTCCAATGATTGTTTTTGTAAACCAGCTAGTTCAAAGGCTTGTTGAAGAGTTTGAGACTTCATTATCCTTATCATAGGCTTAATATCTTCCCTTAAACCACTAGTGAAGCTTGAAATAAAATAGGATTCAGTCAACTTAGGATTTTTTTGCAACATTGCAGATCACAATTTCTCAAACCTCTCCTGATATTCAGATAGAGAGCCATGCTGTTGTAGTTTATTGAATTCTTCAATTTCATCTTGATATCCCTTGGTTTCAAATCTGAGACAGTTGTGTTGAGAATTCTTCCCAACTAAGTCCATTTGTTACAAGTTTGAAACCTTAAAACCAGACCTCTACCTTCCCTTCAAGGTACATTTCGATGGTGTCCAGCCATGTATGAGTAGGAATTTGGTAGACATTAAAAACCTTCTGACGCTTCCTTAACCACATTCTACAATTCTCCCCTAGCAAATAAAGGAAGTTCAATCCTTAGAAGGTTAGGAAGAAAACTTCTGTTCACTAGCTCTTTCTTCAGTGTTTGGTGCCCAAATTCCATTCGTATCCTACCTTCTGTGGGAGTAGGCAGTATAGGTGATTTGGAATTTTGATCTTTTTTCGGTTCCCCCATCCTTTCTTGGTTTTCTTTCTTATAAATGGAACAAAATCTAGCATCCACACTTGTCATGATGGCTTCAAATATTTGATTTTGCTCCTCTATCTATTGGAACATACCTTTTAATTTCCTTTCAATACTATCAACTTTCTTTTCAATCAGCACTTTGTGTTCTTGGAACTCATTCGTTAACTCCTGTGCTTTGTTCTCTTGCTTGTTGATCTACTCCTCCATAGTCTTGTATCGAGTGCTGTCCGCCATGGAATATATGAAAGTCGAGGAACTACTGCTCTGATACCATTTGTAATGGAAGTAACCTCAGTTTGCAGCCAAAACTTAGTGCCATTGCAATTCAAAACTCTGAATACCTCTGATGCTACAATGGCTTCAGAGTTTGATAATTCGTTGGAGGATGAATGCAAGAATGAAATTTGAAGATTGAGAACAGAGAAAGGAAGAAAGGAAGAGAGAGAAAAGAGAGAGAGAGGAAGAGAGAGAGAGAGAGAGAGAGAGAGGGAGTTTGTAGAATTGCTTAATCCCAATGTCCTTCTGTTCTTTCATCCATACATCTTTTATACATTCCCACCTCACTCTAGCTCACTCTAACTGTCTAACTAACAAACCACTTTTAGTTAGTTACTCTAATTGTCTAACTAACAAACCACATTTAGTTAGTTGTTAAGTCCTCTAACTAACCTTTAACAGCTCTCTCATACTTTGCAATAGCTGTTTATTTTTGCCAACAGCTCTCCAATACTTCCTTCGGCAATGCTTCTTCTCCAGTAGTTGTTTATACTTGCCAAGACCATTACACGCGACTGGGCCGCGTAGAGCACCATGCGCAATGCGTGCCTGCATGGTTGGGCCGGGGGGCCATGCGCAGTGCATGCCTGGGTGGCCGGGCTGCGTACGCAGGCATGCCCCCATTTTAAATTTTAATATTTTAAATTTAATTAATATAATTTAAATTATTAATATTATTAATTTAAATTATGCAATGATATTAAATTATTAATTTATATAATATAGTGTTATAATTTATTTTTTATTATTTGATAATATAGTATTATAATATAAAATCATGAATAAAAATACATTAATTATGAATATTAAATTCCAAAAAACAATTAACAAAATTAACATTAATATTAATTTATTTTAATTCACCTTTAATTTACATTATAGGTTTACCATTTTAACATTTAGAATCGCATCAAAAACAATTTTTCTATTCACATCCAATTTAATCAAATTCATGCCAAAAATAATTTTTAGATCAAATCCAATTTAATCAAATCTCTATTTTTCGAGTCAATTTTTCAGTTCAGTTCCAATTTACTTCAATGTAAACTTATGCATTGATTGGTATTTAATATAAGTCATAGTATTTTAAATTAAGAGAATTTGATAAATATATTGGTGGGTTTATGCAATAAAATCTTTGTATTAAATTAAATACTTCAACACATGGATTTTCAATCGCTTGTTGCTTTCAATGTGGATATATTATCAATATATCCAACCTAGATAATCTTTTTCACCATATTATATGTTTGGTATGTTACATTCACACATTTACATGATTCATGATCGATCCAACGTAGGGGTTTCTCGTGGATGAAGAATTACACCATCCTACATTCTAAATCCTAAATCATATGTAATCGTAAAAATATTGAAAATGTTTGGTATATAGTTTTAAGATATTAAAAATGTAGGTTGCATATGATAAGTTGCAATAGGGATATGTGAGTGCATGCATGTGCGATGTGATAATAGGTAATAGGTGGTAACTTACGGTAATTTTGAGTGTTGAGTGTTGTGTTAATAATAGTGTGATAAATTGTGATAATTTTGAGAATGATAAAAGATGATAAGTTTTGTGAGAGTATGGTAAGTTGGTATTGAATGTTAAGTTTATCACATGATAACAAATGGTAATAAGTGATTTTTAACAAATGATAACAAGTACTTTTATCATTTATTGAATAGGGTATGGTAACAAATGATAATAAGTGATTTATAACAAATAACAAATAATAAATGGTAACAACTAACAAGTGTATTTGTATGAAGGTAACCCAACATGGGAAATAATGTTGCGTTTGTATGAAGGTAATCGTAATAGTCTTAAAAATCACATCACTAATCTAATGGGAAAATAACATATATGGAAACATTGGAAACATATGGGAAAAAAAGAAAGAGAATATTACGTGACTAAAGCAATGATTAAAAAAAAGGCAATCAAAATCACACAAAAATTTGTAATGACGCAGAATAGTTTAAATATTCTAATGAAAAATGGTGCGAAAAAATTTATTTTCAACATTTATTTCGTGTTTGAAACATAATTGAAACACATTATTGAACCTTGTTGACTATTAAAGTAATGAAAGTCAAAAAAATTTACAAAAAATTTGCCTATAATAATATAATTTAGCATTCTTATATAATACAACTATAAATTATAATAATAAAACTATAAATTATAACAAATTATAAATAGTTTCATAATATAAATTAATAAATTTATTATAATTATGATTATCAATATTAATTTAAATAATATAATTATTACTAATGTGATTAGTAATATTATTATATTAGTATAATATAATATTACTATATTATACAACTTATTTATCATATTTCTTAATTATAAAATCTAAAATATAAATTATCATATGAATTAAGTGTGTAATTAATATTATTAATTTAAATAATGTAATGCATTATCTGCATCGGCATACATCTCCACGCCACCTACCTTTGTATATTATGTAACCTAGTGTTGCGAACTAACATTCTTTATTTATAAAAAAATTTAAAATATAAATTAAGTATGATAATATAATTGATATTATTATTTTAAATAATATAATCATATGAATTTTTTATATAAATATAAAATTATGTAACGATATAATAATAATAAAATAAGATATATAATACAATATAGTAATATAATAGTAATATTTACAAGTAGTAGTGGTAGTTATATAGTAATAGAGGTAATATATCACTCAACTGCAGATGCCTGCGCGGCGCAACTGCGGGTGTCTATGTGGCTTAACTACATGGACAAGCACGCATATGTCTACACAGGACAAGCGCGCATATGTCTACACAGCGCAACCGCAGAGGCCCATGCAGCTTAACCACACAGGCCATAATTTAAAATAATAATATTACTATTTTAAATAACAAAATTATTAGAAATTGTTGTGTTATTTCCTTAGTTTTGATAATAACAAAATCTCTCATAGTGTTCTAACAATTTTATTTAGTGTGCAAAGTTTATATTTATTGAAAAAATTTTATTAAAGAAAAGTTATAGAACCAGTCATAGAACTAGTAATGGAAGTAAGGATTATTTGGGCCATGGAAGCAAAATTTTTTTATTTTGGTTGAAGATCCAGCCAACAAGGTAAGTGTAGATTGGGTACTACACTTAACTTATAATTGATCTTAGATGTACACAAAAATACCCCAACATGACAACACTTCATATTCCACTACTTAAAAATTTTTCTAAGTATAAAATAGTTATTATTTGACCATATTTGGACGTTCATATCTTCATATATACTGAAATAATTTCAATACTGAAAATTGTGTTTCAAAGAGAATATATAGAATTTCAAATTCAAGTGATTATAGTATAAGTATCTTGTTGGAATGGTGGAGAAAATTCAACTAGAAGTTGCTTGGTCACTCATTTTACATAATAGAAATTCTGAACAGATTATAGTTTTCAGTGAATATTTAGATCTCGATAACTTTACTACAGGTCAAGAATTTATGAGTTTATTTATTCAACATTATTATACTATAGTTGAACAACAAATATGATGATTCGTGACACATTTACCTTGAGATTTTGGTAGAGAAATAAATGGGCAAAGTTAACTAGTTGTTTTGAAAAATTCAGAACTTAAGGCTGATTTCCTGAACTAATTTCGAATTTTTTGGAGAAGGTATCATATAGATATAATCCAACTAACTTTTGAATATCTTAGAGGGATATTTAAATTTCAGAAGAAAAATATTTACTGCTGGTAAATATCATTATTCAAGGAGAATTTGAAACCTATTTTTCAGGATGTTGGTGGAACTGTTGTTGGTAATTTTGGGAGTTTTTACTGCAGGGTTTTGAATTTTGAAAAAACAAATTTTTCAGCAATATAGGTGTTTCGAAATTCAAGAAAGAGGAGAGCATTGAACAACAAACTCTTAGAGAAAAAAAGAACAACGAAGATCTTTGAATTCTGAGCAACAAGTTCTACATTCTAAATACAAAAATTATGCTACTATACTTCTGAATTTCTACCATTAATATTCATTTGTTTTAAGTATGGTTTAAATTGTAAATGTGTATTGAGTGAGTGAATTATTGTGTGAACTATCTTCCACTGTTGGACGAAGGAATCTTCATGGTATGAAAATCAAAAGTCGACAAGTGGAGTGTATGTCGTTGATTTGATCATAGTGGAAACTATCTAGTGGTTAGACCCCGACTTGGTTGGCTGGAAGAGTGGATGTAGGCCTAAGGTCGAACCACTATAAAAAAGATTTGTCTTCTTACTCTTATCTCTTTCATTGCATTAGATTGACCATAAATTTAATTATTGAATTTAGGTGGAGTTAGATTTTTGAAAATCCAATTTAGGACAACCAATTCAAGCCCCCTTCTTGGTTGTCTTTGGAACCAACAAAAATAATTATATTATTAATTTAATTAATATAATCATATCAAATTATTAAATTATATTAAAAATTCTAATTTCATGATATAAAATTATTTAATTATGTTACTAATTTTATTATATAAAATTTTTATTTATATAAAATTATTAATTTATAATATAGTGTCATAAATAATTGTTTGTATGAGTATATAATTTTAAATCAAAAATAAAATTTTTATTTTCAACACTTTGAGATTTGCTACACATACGGTATTCAATCGCTTGTTGCGTTATAGCTTTCAACATGGTTATGATAACTGGATATATCATGGAGAGAGTAATAAAAAATCTACATCTCAATCCATATCTCATACATCTCATACATCTCATGCATCCATATCCAATCTAGATGATAATATTTTTTTATCATGATATGTTTAACATGTTACATGATACATTCACATATTTACTATCCGTACCAACTTCTCATTCTCATCCATCGGTGAATGCATCAACTTCAACTTCAACTTTAGGTTTAGATAAGTTTGTTGAATTACTTGAGAAAACCAAAAAGTCATTATATCCACAATCCAAATATAGTATACTTATAACTATTGTATACTTATATCATTTAAAGTGTTTATATGGGTAGACCAACAAATCCTTTTCATTCCTCCTGGTACAGATGGTAACAATTACTTTTATTCTCTATCTAACAAGCGATAAGAAGTGATAACAAGCGATAATAAACGATAACAAATAATAACAAGCGATGTATAACAAATAACAATTATTCTCTATCTAGTAACAAGTGATTTATAATAAATAACAAATGGTAATAAAGTAATAAGTGCGCAATAAGTGCATTTGACGATTGCTCCATATGTACTTTTATTACACTATAATAAATAACAAATGGTAACAAGTGCATTTGAGGATTCCTCCGACGAAGGTGTACTTTTATTATACTATAATAAATTACAAATTGTAACAAGTGCATTCATATTATCTATCTATAGTAAAAGTGATAACAAGTGATAATAAGTGATAACTAACAAATAACAAATGGTAACAAGTAATAAGTGCATTTGACGAATTGCTCCAACACCCGATAATAAGTGTAAGGCAATAATTGTATAAAATTTAAATAATATGGCATAATAACAAGTGATAACAAATAATTTTCAACAGCAAATGCTAACAAGTTATGATAATAAGTGATAACAAGTGATGATAAATGGTAACAACGTAACAGTGCATTTCATGACTGCTCCATCACCTGGAAAAATCCAATAATTGTAATAATTGTATAAAATTTATTTAATATGACATGATAAGAAAGAATTTTTAACAAATGATAGGCAATAACTGTATAAATTTTTATATGGACGTGGTAACAAGTGATTTTTCAAGTACTTTTATATCGTGTAGGATATGGTAATAAGTGATAAAAGTGATCTATAATATAACAAACGACAAGTGCATTTGAGGATTGCTATAAAATTTGTATAATATGGGATAGTAAGAAGTATAGTAAGAAGTAGTAACAAGTAACAAATCGTAACAAGTAAGGTTTAAGGTGTCCTACACGAGATGTTTAATAAATAACAAATGCAAGTAACAAGCGTATTTCAATGACAACTGGTAAGTTAATAATTCTATAAAATTTGTATAAAAGCTAACTCAACATTGAAAAATATAAAAAATAATGTTACATATTTATCTGTTTGTATAAACCAACATAATAAGTCTAAAAAATCACATTACACTAAGTGTAAAAAATCACATTATTAAGCTAAACCTAATGGGAAAATAACACATATGAAAGAAGAAAGAAGCTATTCACTATAATTAAAACAATTACTAAAGTCCGATTAAAAAAAAGGCAATCAAAAAATAATAACGCACCCCATAAATTTGTAAATAAAAAACACCCGGAGAAAAAATGGCACGGATAGATTTATTTTCTACAAATGGCACAGATAGATTTGTTTTGTTTTGCGCGTATGACATCTCATTGAAATATAAAACTTATATAAAAGTTTTTGCCATAATAATATATTCTAACATTACTATATAATACAACTATAAATTATAACAAATTATAAGTAATTTTATAATATAAATTTATAAATTTATATTAATTATGATTATTAATATTAATTTAAATAATGTAATTATTACCATTGTATTAGTATAATATAATATTACTATATTATACAACTTAATTAATTATCAATATTAATATTAATAAATATTATAATATTACTGATTCAAATAATGTTACTACTAATTTATATAATCATGTTCTATTATTAATTTTAAATAATTATTAAATTTAAATAATATTAGAGAGGAATGATTATATTTGATTTGAATCCATCTTGTTAATGGATTTAATGGTACTGTAGCAATGTTTTAATGGTATAGCAAATTCTACGATAACATTCTAGCAATGTTTAATATTCCTAAATTGACAAGTGGAATGTTATTGTAGAGTTTGTTAAATACAATTGGAATGTTATTGAATTACAAAACAAGCCATTTCCATTTTGGGTTTTGAATTTGAATTCTCTTATTTTTTCACTAATAATTATACCAATATAATTAAATAATATTAAATATCATATAATTAATTATATTAACATAATTAAATATGCCATAGGACTATATTATCAATTCAATCAATTTTCAAAAATATAACATTATATTATACAAATTACTATCACTCACTTGTTATATTCCTTAATTATAAATTCTAAAATATAAATTAACATATGTAATTAATATATTTTGCATCCATATCATCTCCACCCCACCTGCCGACCTGCCCATATATTTTGCAAACTAGTGTTATTGCGAACTCACATTCCTTAATTATAAAAAATTCAAACTATAAATTAAATATGATGATATAATTAATATTACTTTTTCAAATATATAATTCTATGAAATTATGTAAATATAAAATTATGTAACAATGTAGTAATAATAAGATAAGAAATATAGCACAATGTAGTAATATAGTAGTAATATTTACTAGTAGTTGTGGTAGTTATATAATGTAGTAATATAATAGTAATACTTACTAGTACTTGTAGTAGTTATATAGTAATCAAGGTAAGAATCTTGGGTTAATTAGTAAAACAAAAACAAGTGACAAAAAAAGGGTAAAAAAATTTTAATGTTCAAAATATCAAAAAGTAAAAGTGTGAAAAGGGGGAAAATGACGGGTTTCTAAAAAATTTGTTTCTTTGAAATGGCGGTAAACTAAATATATATACTATAAACTCACTTGTTTCGAAAACATCTACACTTCTCATTCCCTTCAAAAACTCTTCTCCTCCCTCAAAGCTCTCAAACTTTCTAACTCAAACAATATCTCAGTTCCATAAAAAATTTTCAATCAACGGATCTCACTTAAGTTTTTTTAAAATATGCGATGAAATAAACGAAAATTTATCATTGTAACTAACAACAAAGAATCATAACCATCCGAGGAACCATCCCAACAACAAGTTGAGTCTGAAGAAGCACGAGATGCTATCTCAGGTTTATGTTTATATTTAAAAATAGACTAAATCATTTCATTTTTATAATATATTTTTATATAATTAATATGTTATCCATTTTTGTATTTGTATTGTTAGATTCTACCAATAACAGATACTGAGAGTGCACATAGAAACCAATCATCATCATCATCATCATCAACACCTAAGTTTATCCCAAAAGGTGATATTTTAATTTACAAGCTTTTATAACGTACCATATAATTTTATTCATTTTATTACTATTGGTTGAATAGAATGATACGAAAAGTTCATCAAAAGTTCATCACGGATGATGGATGCTGGAACTGTCACTGGAAGTGCCACCGGAAGTATCATTGGAAATAGATGCTGGAATATTTTTGGTGATCGAAGTTAACATTTTGGCATGAACATTTGATATGTATTTGTCCAAAACTTACAATCTTTTTTTTTTGTCTTTTAGTATCAAGGATTATGTTTATTAATTTTGTAATTTCTGTAAGTGTCTATATTATTATCATGTATATTCCAATGATGATGATATAGAAGGTAGTTCATTTTGTGATAACCTAGTAATTTATACTCATAAAATTATTTCCTAACCCTTTTTTCTAGCGGACGATAAAACTAATAATATTTTCTCACACTTTTGTGTGTTAATAACTTATACTAACATATGTGGTGCTTATGGTAATATTATAATTAATATTTTCTAACTTTTTCTAAATTACAATTGTTATCTTTTCTATAACACTTTCTGCGGTAACCTACGCATATTTCATAACACCATTCTATCCAATCATAAAGTAGTAATATTTACTATTACTTCTGATACTGATAATAAAATAGTAACATTTTTTAACGTATGTGGTCGACAATATATGACATTAACAATTCTTAATGCTAGGTGTTTGATGATGTCTGATAATAAAAGGTACTAACATATCCTAATACATATGCTAAGCGAGAATAAAAGTAGTAATATTTACTAACCCTTGTAATGCTGACAATAAGTGATAATAAGTAACAATTCTGTAAGCGAGAATAAGTAACAATCATTAACGGTCATGTGAGTAACGATAAAGTAGTAACATTTCTTATGTGATCAGATATGACGATATTGTAGAAATATTTACTAATATTTGTAATAACGGACAATAAAAGTAATGATATTTCCTAACATAAGTGGTTATGCGATTACCGATAATAAATAGTTGTAACAATTCTTAACACTTATATTAAGTGATGATAAAGTAATAACATTTTATGTGTTGTATTGTAGGTGATGATAAAAGTAGTAACTTTTACTATCTCTTTCAACTGATGATAAAAGTATGATTTTTACCCACACTTTTCAAACTAAACTAATGATAAAAGTGTGATTTTTATCTACACTTTTCAAACCGTTTGGATTGAGGACATGCTCTAACGGTCATGAAAAATATCAGGATAGACCTATCCCGACCCGTATATAACCAACTGAATGTGTATCCGTTGGAAAAATTTTATCAACAGTTTTCTTACATTTACCTTACAGTTTTCTTCCATCTCTATAAGCCATTTATTTTGTAGCGGCAGTTATCCCATTATCTTTACAACTCCCCACAACTCTCCATGATTGTCACTCACATAAGGAACACTAAATGTATTAGGGATTAACTTCTTTGATGTGCGTGTGTGTGAGAGTGTTAATGCAAATTGTCTATTATCAAAGAAAAGGTTGAGAGAAAAATATATTCTCTAAAGTGAGAACAACAGAGGGTTTCGAGAAAATTTTAAATAGAAAATTTTTTTCATCATCTCGGATCACCAGATTTAGAATTGTAGCATTGTAATATTGTGGTGGTAACTTGAATTGCGTAGTTATCATCCTAAATGCGAGATTGTTTGAGAAAGAATTCGTGGTTCTCAAATTTTCTACATATATTCACTAAACTACACTCAAAAATTCAATCTTTTAATTTAACATTGGTATTGGAATATGTTAAATTTATTAAAATATTTTTTAGAATTTTTTGAATATAAAATGTGTAGAGTATATAATTTAGGGTCCAAATAATGGATGAATTTCATAAATCGAAAGAAACCATGAGAATATTATAGCTCAAGAATCATGAAAATATTTTTTGTTGAATTTTTTGAGTATGTTTAGCTCATGAAAACTTCGATCGAAATTTTTGACCATAGTAACCACAAAATTTTAGATCTATCAAGTTAGCAAACAAATTGATACATGAAAATGGTTTAAATATACCCCTAACACTCAGATCTATCGATTTGAGTGATTAATTATAGTTGGCGTTACCAAAAATTAGATTTTCCGACATGGTCGCGAAGGTTCGCGACGGAATTAGTTGGATCCGCAGAGTTTAGGGCTTATTTCTCCCAAATATCGAGTTAAAAATAAAATGGGAAGATTCAATTTCATTTTCCAATTGAAATCACCATGAAAAATGGCCAAAAAATTGGTTTTCCAACAACCGGGTCAAGACTACTCAAATGTAGGGAGTTGGGCAAAGAAGACGTGACCCCAACCTATAGGCGCATGCACTTCATGCATGCTGAGGTGCATGGAGAGCACAGGGAGTGGGCGGGTGAGCTTCACGCATGCTAAGGTGCGTGAAGCTCAATCGGACAGTCTGAGTTAGTTTCAAGTAGGATTCGTATTTGACTCGGGACGCAAGTCGCGTGTGTAACCCATGCACTACATTCCAGGCACATGTGCTAGCATGCAGGCAGTGCGTATAGGCACATAGGGCGCTGTCACTGACGCTTGGCAGCACGTGGGACCTCCACTGGCATGTCATGTCATTCCAGATTGATTTTTTCAATTATTTTGTAGGTCTCACATTATTAAATATGACTTTTTATAGCTTTTTGTACGTCGAATCCAAATCTAGATAGTAAAGGAGACAAACTGAATGATGACAACTATGAGATTTGATATCGGAATGTTCAGTTAGTTTTCGAAAAATAAGAACTAACTGAAATTCTACAACACGAAATGAAAGATCCCGAGGAGGGTACCTCGTCTTAGGTAAAACGGGATCAGGAGGCATTTCATACATGGAAGAAAAAAGATAGCCAAGTTAGGATAATTCTTCTAAACAACATATACGACGATATGATCCCGGTTTATGAACAATATCCTATTGCGATATCGGTCTAGCTTGTTCTCAAAGAATATTTTGGCTTTTGGTCAGCTCCTAAGCTAAGGATAATGATCTATAGGTTCATTGCCTATAAGAAGAGTCAAGTTCATAGCATGAAACAACATTTAATGCAATGTCGAATATGATCGCTTCTTTGAAAAATATGGAGGAACCAATCTTGGATGAGATTCAAGTATTGGGAGTGATCTAATCTCTATTAGACTCCTGAAAGATTGTTAAAACTTAACTCACATACACTGAGAGTATTCATACTTTTGTTGATGTATGTAGGTACTGTGAGTTCGAGAAGAAACGCCAAGAGGTGGCAACGTTTGTTTCGAGTCATGCTTTTATAGCAGAGTTAAGTAAGGGGTCGGGTGTCAAACGTAAATAACTCAAGCATAACAAGAAAACCAAAGGCCATACAAGAAGAATCTATTTGTCAAGACCAATGACAAAGGACAAAAATACAAGAAGAATGAGCTCAACAAGCGCAAGGTTAAGTGCTACGTATGTGGCAGGTTTGGGTATTTTACTTGTGAATGTAACGAATGAAAAGTATATCCTTTTTCTTTTTATGATTTGAGTTTTGTATCATTTACTATGATATTCATTGACTCTTTTTTTTTGTGAATTAAATACCCAGAAGTCACCGACCTTATAAATCACGACAGGAGCGCATACATAGAGTTTTGCATACGTGGGGAACGGAGCATTTGTGGCTGTCAAAGGGATTGGTACATTCAAGCTAGTACTACTACGTAACCAAATCCTGTATTTACATGATATTCTGTATACTTTCAAAATTCAGCAAAATCTCGTATTTGTATTTTGTTTAGATCATTTAGGATATTCTCTTTTTTTTTTTTGGAAAATTCTAGTGTTTTTGTTTTCTATGATAGTTTTTTGGTTTGTTCTAGTTTAGTTCATGATAGATTATGTGCACCGGATGTAATTCCTTTTAGTAGTAATTTATTTATTTTCTATTGTCTCTAGATCTAATAGCGTATTTGATGATGTCATCATATGATATAATAGACTTGGCTACTAGGGAAAGAGAATGAACTAGTTAGTTGTGAGTGACTTGTTAGGCCTGCTAACCAAGGTCAATTTGCCCCAATGTGAATTTTGCCTAGTTGGCAAAACCACAAAGAAACTATTTGAAAAGGCATTGAAAGTTGAGATTCCATTGCAGTTATTCCACTCCTATATTTGTGGGTCCATGAATGTAAGAGCTCGAAATAGAGTTATGTGTTTTATTACATTTATAGATAATTATACACGGTTCAATTACGTCTATCTGATTTCGCACGAATCTGAGGTATTAGAATACTTCAGGAGATTTATTAATAAGGTTGAGAATCGATTAGATTTGAGAGTAAAGACTCTTAAAAATAATTAGAAGCGTGAATATTTGTCTAAACAATTCAGAACATTACATGACAGTTGACTATTGTTCTACTCCTCAGCAGAATGGATTAACTGAGAGAAAAAATAGGATTCTGTTAGAGATTGTGAGATCTATGATAGCGCATGTCAATTTGTCCATGTCAATTTGTCCATCTCCTATTGGAGAGATTTATTATTGACTGCTGCTTACATTCTCAGTCATATTCTAACGAAATCTGTAGTCAATACCCCATACGACTTTTTGGACAAGAAGGCAGTCTAACCTTAGCCACTTGAGAGTATGTGGTTGTATTGCATATGTTCATGATTTTTCTTATCTACACAACAAGTTAAACTCGCGAGAAAAGAAGTGTATTTTTACAAAATACTTTGAATACTGCAATAGAAATGTGTTCCTAGATGAACATACGGACGGTACTATCATTGAAATTGAGTCTCGTGATACCACGTTACTTGAGAATGATTTCTCTAAAAGAGGTGAAATCGATGGGAACTTTACCTTCTATGAGATGGATGAGTTTAAGGGCTCAGTTAAGTCCAACGGTGGGACTCAAGAAGCCGTTATGGATTTTGGACCTAGTGGGAGTAACCCATATAGAGTTAAGGAGTCTCTCCCTCCTCGTAGAAGTAGTCAAAGACATATATCTCAATGTTGTTTCCCGATTGAGGGTGAAATCCTCATTGTGACTTCCGAGTATGATAAGAAGCCCAAGACATTCCATGAGGCTCCTAAGAGTCTATAAAACTAAGGTTAAAAGTTATGCAAGAAGAAATGGAATCCATGAAAGTCAATAGTGTCTGAGATCCAGTTGACTTACCTAAGGATAGAAGACCATTAGGAATAAGTAGTTCTCAAAATCAAAAGAAAGGTCCACTGATCGATAAAGAGATACAAAACTCGTCTGGTAGTCAAGGGTTACATGCAAACCAAAGTATTGACTACGATGAGACTTTCTCTCTTATCATCAAATTTATATCAATCTGTTTACTCTTGACGATTGTCACGAATATGAATCTAGAGTTATATTAGATTGACGTAAAAATTGGGTTCCTTAATAGAAGTTTAAATGAGGAGATCTTCATGAAACAACTCTCTGCATTCATTCTAAAATGTCAAGAGAATAAGATCTATCGACTTTGGAAGTCGACATATGACCGAAAGTAATCTTCAGGCAGTGCTACCTAAAATTTCATGAAGAGTTAATATATTATGGTTTTACAATGATCGAAAAGGATTATTATATCTATCTAATACGTTCGGATGACTCTTTTGTGATCTTGTTTCTATATGTGGACAATATAATGTTGGCTGAAAACAATATCGAATATCTGATGACCATTAAAATATGGTTACCGTCAAATTTGGACATGAAGGACATGAGTGAATCTGAGTACATTCTCGGAGTTAAGATACAGAGAGATTGTACACGATCAGATATTTGTTATACAGTCGGTTTGGTAAATAGATATCAATCATATGCTAGAAGGGGTTACTAGAGAGCAGTGAAATATATTTTTAAATATCTCAAGAGAACTGTGAGTCTCTTCTTATATTATGGAAGATGTGATTTGTGTCTTGTGGGATATTTAAACGCGAATTGACATGATGATCTGGATAAACTCAAATCGATATCAGATTTTGCTTTCTTGTTCAATGGCGGTGTCATTTCTTGAAGTAGTAAGTAGTGAATATGTGTAACTCTATTTACGATAGAAGCTGAATTTGTGGTTTGCTCAGTTACAGTTCAGGAGAATGTTTGACTCCAAAAACTATCAGATGACTTAAAAATTATGATAGATAGTGGGAAATCAGTGATAATTTACTATGACAATTAATCCGCGATCATTTACACTTGAGACCCTAAGTATTATAGTAGAATCAAATACATTGATACCAAATACAACTTCGTGAGAGATATCATCGAAAATGGTGGAATGATCGTCAAGTACACTTATACATACAGTATGGTGGGTAAACTTTTTACCAAACCCATAACTAAAGACTTGTTTGTAAGATATAGAGAGTCATTGAGTTTATGTATATTTTGACATTTTTCATTATGTACTTGATTGATATTACTGATACTTATCCCTTTTTATATATATATATGACTCTTATGCATTATTCGATCACTCTTGAGTTATCATATTCTATTCAATGCACTTACTCGTTGTCATATATTTGTGATGTGCTATGATTAAAAGATATGTTAGACAGGTTGGGTCGACTCTCTCATACAAGTGACTACCTCTAATTTTGAGTGAATGGGAATGAAACGATTTTTAGTTGTAAAAGATTTTGAAAGTAACTTTGCTAAAATATAAGTCGCCTTAATATATATTTAGGATGAAATCATATATGTTATGACCGATATAGACATATTCGCATCCATATTACTTGTAACTAGTCAGGTTTGAGATCTCAAATATTGTCTGCGATAAGTAATATCGACTTTGAGATACTTTCTCTTAGCTATTTGGGTAAAATCTTATGTATAAACTGAGTCCCAAATATGCACAGTATTAGAGAAATCTGATATATACCCTTTTGAGAGATAAAAGAATAATACTATAGCACATATTTCATATCGTGTGTGATAAAACGATTAGGGATAGTGGGAACTATGTTATATTAGACGTTGTTCTAATCTTTATTCTCATACCCTACTGTATGAGATCTGAGATCGATTGTGTGGGATCCCTTATACCCTTATTACTTTCGGCCTTTTTTAGAAGTTTTGAATCAATATTTGCTATTTTAGTTTGTTTAGTTATGGTCTGGAGAATAATGAAATCAAGGGGCAGCTCTAAGAAAACAGTTGAATTGACGCTGATAGATTTGAATTTGAGAAAAGAAAAACCAATTGACATTATATCATTGTGTAATATTCACCGGTCGACCTATTGTATTTTACATGTTAATATTCAAATATAATAGTGAATATACAATCAAGCAAAAAATAGAGGATTACTTTCAATAAGAAAAGTGGTTCGATGGATGTACTGCGTTAAATCTGAGATACAACGAATTCTTTTTCGTACTAACTGTGGCTCATCAATCATCGCAACAGGTATATCGAGAAATTTTTACTTGCAAGTGTACTTGTCAGTCGCACGGTACTCAAATCTATATGAAAGTTCAGTGGGGTGATGTGATAGATCGCATGAATTATGATATTATGACGGATGTAAAATGCTCTCGTATTTAAGCGGGAGATGTTGGTAAATATGTTCATGTAGAGATATTTTACCCCAAAGTAAAAAAAAAAAATTTAATTAATTAATTTTTAAAATGTGGGAAGTTATCTCATTATCTCTATAATTCCCCACAACTCCCCACGATTAATTCTCACGTAAGGAATACTAAACGTAGTAGGGATTAACTTCTCTAATGTGTATATGCGAGAGTATTAGTGTAAATTGTATATTATCAAAGAAGAGATTGAGAGAAAAATATATTCTCCAGAATGAGAACAACAGAGGGTTTCAAGAAAATTTCAAGTAATAAATTTTCTTCATCATCTCAGTCATCGGATTTAGAATTATGGCGTTATGATATTGTAGTCATAATTCAATTTGTGTGGTTATTATCCTGATTACAATATTGTTCAAGAAAAATTTCATAATTAATAAATTTTTTGCATTTATTCAATAAAATATACTAAAAGTTCAATCTTTTAATTTTTTGAAAATTATCATGTTTTGGTCTGTGTGAAATAAATCTAACAAGAACCGATACGAGAAGAAGTTATATGATTTATTAATAAGGATCTGACAATAATCATAACCCTAGATAAATCTAGATCTTGAAATAAAGGTGCATGGTAAAGATTTACTTTGAATGTTACAAACATTTATTACTAATGGTTATTTATGACACACAATGTTAGATGTCAGTTTTGAATAATGTGATCCAGAGATATTTTGGCATTAAAACTCATGCTAAGAAAACGGTATGTTTTCAATATTATGAAAGTGTTTACAATGTTAGTCTCATTGCTATTTAGTGCTAAATTGAAAGAACCACAAATAAAAAATTATTTCTTTATAATTGAATTTCAATTATAAATCGAAATTTATGACTGAATATGCAATTTATTTGGTAAGGACCCTAACATGTCCTAATATTCAAACGAGTGAAAGATTCCAAATAACATGAAGAAACGTTATCCTTGGAAAACTTCTATTTAGAATCATTATGGGTGTCACAAAGTGTATTTGCAAAGTTGAAAATTTTGAAATAATTTACATGTAAAAAAGAAAAAAAAAAGTATCATTAAAATGGTTATAACTTGTATAGTTCAAATTATATTATCTTTCCAAGTAGCTCAGAAATGGAAGAATATAGCGTCATCATCATCTTTGTCTTCATCTCCAACTTCACATTCGTCTTGTGATACATTGGTTATACCATACTCATCCAAGTTTGTATGTTTGGTCGCAGTATTGTCGAGGGACTAGGATAAGGAGTAGAGCAAATTTGGATTGCTTGTTGTACTTAAGACAAATGGATCAGTTGCCTTATATTACCTCTCGTAGTTTACTTCGACAAGCATGTAAGTGTGATGAACTCTTGTTCCTTTAGAAGTGTGAAATCATTGGCAGTTGAACAACATGACCACCACACCAGGCATATTTTGTTGCAACTCCATGATTTCATCCAATATTTCATAGAAATTTGTACTTAATGACTGAATACATAATCTAAAATTCATTGTCACCATGCCCTCTCCTGTATGACAATTTTGAAACTTATAACCATTTATAAGATATTTTTGCCATGATTTTACCTCAAAATTTGGTTCCCATGCTAGTACAATAGCATCCACCTGTTAGTGACTTGTTATGGATCATCAAATATTTACAGCATATCCATTTGGTGCCATGATTTTACCTTAGTATTTGGTCCCATGCTAGGTACCTTATGACTTGCCTCTTCCTATTGATATGATAAGCAATTTTCATTTGTATCGATGCATCTTCTAATATCTGAAGCATATCTATCTGAAATTCTTAAATTTCTAAATCAATCACAAAGAGCATGCTTTTGGTCCCCATTCAAGAAGAAAATGGCTTTAGCTTTCCGGCTTGTGCTTGTGGGATGTATTGCCGCTAAAAGATGATAGCAAATATAATTTATATATGTTTCCTCCTATTGATGTTGTTCTTCGTCTGACTAGGCATTTCTGGTACAATATCGACAATATTGGTTGCATTGTTGTTTTTCGCATGCATAAGGTTGATGTGGTGGCGAACAAGATTTTTCCTTCAATACGATAAATTCCAAAAGATATTTCATTTAATCCACTTATAATCTGCTCCAAATGCAATTGTGCCTTCAGGGTCTTCAATCATTGTTGGAAATTGGCAACATATTGCCACAACTCCTCACTCATCAACCTCAAAGGTTGCTTATCTGTCTCGACCCGTCTTTTGATAAAGTGTTGTTTATCCGCCTACAAGCAAAAACTATCTATGAATGTTGAAATGCGAAACTTTTTTACCATGCCATAAGTAAAAAGTCTTCATCCTATCTATGCATATTGTACATAACAAAATTCCAGGTGTGCTCCATCAAGATAGCATTCCATATGAAAGGAAGTCACTTATTGTTCAAAAAAGTACACCTCTCATCAGAAATCCACGTCTAGTGGTTGCATCATACGTTTGGACCCCAACGTCGCATAGTATTAATTGCAACTCCTCTATTAACAGTTACATGTGGACATGAAGCAGATTTTATGGACATGGTATAGCAAGAATAAAAAAAAATTGTACAGTATCTTCAAGCAAATGTCACGTGTGAAGTTAAAGGGAATTAAAATAACATACCAACATGAATATTGTTTCCAGATGGCCACATGGGGTGCAGCCATCTTCACAAAGTCCTAATCAGATGTCACGAGATTCCATCGGAAACTCGGATAGGTCAAATCTAATGTCTTCCATTGTTTTGCATCCAGTGGATGAGACATTAGTCCAAATTCTACTATATGATTGGCATGCCAATTCATGTGCTCCGTCGTCGATTTAGATTAATAAAGTTTCTATAATCTTGAAGTCAATGAGAGATAAAGCATCTCTTTCAATGGTGTAAACTGCTTCTTCCTTGCTTTATACCTTGGCACGCCATAAAACTTACAACTTTGTAATTTTGCATCATTCTTCCAAACAATATATTGTAAATGTTTAACCATTGAACAAGAAGCCTAAATCTCGGAATAATTTCTTCGTATTGTAGCAATTCGATAGCAAGTGATGGGTCTGTGACATTGCCCCCACTAAAGAGCTTTGTCATGTCATTAAAATCGGCCCCTGTGTAGTTGTGCTCCCCTTTAATGTTTAACATTCGCGCCTTCATATAGGGGTGAATACCATTCGGTTAAACAAAAAGAATCATTTTTTTTCCAAACTGTTTCTTGTATTTCGGGTAGTTTATTTAGTTTTTGGTTTCACATATGGGAAAAATCAAATTTAGTTTATTTGGATAGTTATTGATTTTAATAATTTTTATTTTGCTTAAACCAAATTAACTAAATTAATTAAAAATATGTATACTTTTTAGATAATTTTTATTTATATAAATATTAATATAATATCATAACTAAAGTTAAAAAGAAATTTTTTTAAAGACAATTCTATTGACACTACAAAACAAATGTACTATTCAGACGGACGAAAACCGTTTGCTAAATATATTAAAACCGTCAGCAAAACTTTCTCCAACGGATATACTTTCAGTCGGCTATACACCAGTCGGGATAGATCTATCTCAACGGTTTGATGGCCGTTGAAGCATGTAATTGATTTATAATGACGGTTAGAAAAGTATTAGTAAAAATAGTATCTTTTATCATCGGTTTCAAAATATCGGTAAAAATTATTATCTTTTATCGTCGATTATCACATATGTTAAGAAATATTACTATATTTTATGATCAGTTACTACAACCGTTAAGAAATGTTATAACCATTTATCATCGGTTACCACATACGTTAAGAAATGTTACGATCTTTTATTGTCGATTACCATTTAGTTATCATATGTTAGTATAAGTTACTGTTTGTATTATCGGTTACCACAAATGAGGAAAAATTACTGTTTTTATCGGTTGGAAAATGTTAGTATAAGTTACTATAGGTAACTACAAGATTACTATAGATTACTACATGTTACTGTCGGTTACCACGGTCACTGTCGATTACCACATGGTTACTAATCGTCATGGTTACTATTTTGTATCGTCGATTACACAAGCGTTAGAAAATGTTACTCTCTCTCTTTTATCATCATATTATGTTAGAAATGTTATATTTTTTATTCTTTGTTATTACAAATTACAAATATTAAAAAAAATTATTATTTCAGTTACCACTAAATTACTGCTCGTTACCAATGTTACCATATGAAATATCAATAGTGACGGTTTCTTTTTTTAAAAAAGATGATAGGTAAATTAAAACACTGAAAAATAAAGAAATTATAAAAATAATATAAATATTATAAGAATTGTAATTGATACAAACTAAAATGATTGATACATATAAGACAAAAAAATAGAAAAAAGATTACATGTCTCACAACTACATATCTTCTGAGATGTTCTAAACAAAAAATATTCGGTACAGTTTCTGAAGGCATCTTTGTCCACAATCGCAATTTTTGATCCATAATATTTCGTAGCAATCTGTTCATTAAAAACCAATAGTAAATTAGTGAAATCATTATAAATAATAAATAATGAATGTAAATGAAAATATTACCAGAGAAGTAAGCAGAGAGCGTTTTCTTTTTCTAAATCTAAAACATTTTGATAGCATTGATATTTATATTTTTTCACAACTGTTCAAAATAAAAAATTAAAAATGATATTTTAACTTTAAATCTCAAATTAAAATAAAAATAAGATATTTATTTTAAAAACCTGAATAACATCTTGGATGATTGAGTTTGTTCGACTGAATTTATTTTTTCTTGAAATAATTGTGATTCTTCATACAATACTTATCCGTCGTTCGTCAAGTCTTTCAAATACCAAATGTGATTAACTTTTGGTAAAATTTTACAAAAGTATGAGTGAGAGGTTTAAATTGGTTAGGGGAGAAAAGCTTGCAAGGAAAGAATAGAGAGATTTTGATTGTGGAACTTTCGCCCACATATAATTTATACTATACAATTTTTACAAACAAATTTTTAAAACTCCGCTTTTGCGCTTTTTCTCCCGCTTCTTTTTTCGTTACCGCATTTTTTCTCCCACCTCTTTTTTCATTACCGCGTTTCTTAATTTTTCACATGTGTCTTTCATGTGTGTTTTGAAAAAATCACTTATAATTTTTACTATTTATTAATAAATACTTACTAATTAGTTACTATATTTGATTAATATTATATCTATTTGATTAATCAAAAATAATATATATTATATATTCGATGATAATAAACTTATTAATATTATTAATTTAAATAATGCAATGATATGAAATTAATAATTTATATAATATAGTATTATAGTTTTGAAAATTTATTGAGTATAATTTGAAAATATGACAATATATTGTAATTATATGTAATTATGTAATTAATTATATTGGTATAATTAATGAAAATTACTAAATTTTTTGGTGGAAATTGAGTTTCAAATTCAATCACAATTTATAATTACAAAACATAAATAAAAATTTAATCTTTTATAGACACTCCATAATTTCCATATACACAACTTTCACATATTACAAACACACACACATACCACTAAATTCAACCACTAATATTTCACATGTAACATTATTTAAAATTAGTATAGTGTACTTCAATTTGCACATATTGGTTTTTTGACATTCTAAAAATAATTCATGAAACTTATTTTCATCCACATTAAATGTATGAGAAGTTGATTTATCTATTATCATGTAAATTTATAAATGATTATGTAAATCTATGAATGAATCATATATGTCAAACATATCAAGTTCAAAAAATAATCATGTAGTTGGATATATTAGATCCATATAAATTTTTATTACTTTCTTCATGAATACATTTATCCCCGGTATATAGTGCATTTTTATCTTTTGTAAGTTTAATTTTATCTCATTTTACCTTTTTTTTATTATTATATCATTAATTTTATTTTGTAATTTTTGTGTTTGATTTTTTTGTATTTTTATTTATGTTAATATTATTTACTACACTTATACCAATTGTACCACTTATTATAAGAATATCATTTTTTACCGATTGTTACTATTTGTTACCACTTGTTACCATATATTATATTGTAATACACTATCACTTGTTATCGATTATTATTATTTGTTATCACTAGTTACCATATATTATACCATGATACACTATCACTTGTTACCTGTTGTTATTATTTATTATTACTTGATATCATGTGTTATACCATGATACACTAAATAAAATAGAAAAAAAAAATATAAAAATATAAAATGATTGGATAATGTGTAAATAGAATTACATTTCCTACGCTAAAATAAAAAACTTCGGATTTTAATCCATAAAAAAATATTTTAAAGTTTTCATTTGAGACAAGTCAAAAGTTGTAAGAAAATAATATCATGTACAAAATTAGACAATAAACTCCACTAACAAAATTAATTAACAATAATATTTAAGAAAATAATATCAAATTATACAACATTATCAACTAACAACATCCTTCTCTTCTCTTGTGCATTAGTTGTACAGCGCAATCACTACTTGCTCAATTACTATTGTTAACACTTAGGCGCCAAGACAAAATTAATGTTGTTAGGGGTCGAGATAAAATTTATGTTACACTAACAACATTATTAACATTATTTTGTACAATATTATTAACATTATTCTTGATAGATATATTAGATATATATATATATATATATATATATATATATATATATTAATCTAATTAGATGAATATTAAAGTAACCAATATTAAAAAATACACTTGTTGTCATACCACATGCTTAGGTTTATTACCCATTGATTCATTCATCTGCTAATATAAAATAGTTTAAATTAATGCAAATTTTTTACTTCAATTTTGTGAAAGGCAGTGCGTTTTCAATAATAAGATGGTTTGATTAATTTTGTCAAAACCACGACATTATCTTGTAATCATATTGTAATCATCTTGTAAGCATTGAAACAATGAATTTTATATTTATATTATGGTAAATTGGTTTGATTTCGTTAATATAAATATAAATAAATTTAACGATTATGCCAATATATTTTTTTTATTTTGGCGCGCTCCACCAATATATTCCTCCCATTTTGGAGCGCGAGGGCACCCCGGGCGCGTAACTAAAGTTAAAGTGCTGGTTGTTTTGAATAAAACTTCAAATTAGGTTTTTGGGCAAAAAGTTGAGTTTCAGAAAGTTAAGTTTTGAAAAGAAGAGCCTATACAAATCATCTATTTTTTAATCACATAACTCTAGAAAAGGCAAATAGTAGAATCAAATAAACAATTTTAAATTTCTTCACCAATAAAAAAGAAAAAAAAATTACAAGAAAAAAATTTTTTAAAAAATTGCAAAACAAAAATTCATGATTTGTAATTATCTTTATTAATATTATATATTTTGGTAAATATTTTTGTTTTCTTTTTTTTTTGTAAATTTATAATGTAAAATGTAAAATACAAATCATAACACTTTTTTCTTTTTTTATCTTTATTAAATTTGTAAATTAAATATTTTTAGAATTTATATAAAATTATATAATATTGATAATTAATGTATTATTACCAATATATTTCTTATGTTCCTCCATTTTGGGGTAATAGTGGAACAGAAAAAAAAAAAAAAAAGAATGAAAAAAAGAAGAGTGAAGCGAAAAGAAAAAATTGAAATAAAAAAAAAGGAAAGAAAAAGAAGAAGAAACAAAAAAAAAGTTAAAAAAACGGAAGGATGAAAGTAAAAAAAAAAAAAAGAAAACAAAAAGAAGAAAAAGAAAAAAAAATTAAAAAAAAGGAAGGGTGAAATGTAAAAAAAAAACAAAAAAAAGAGTAAATACGTGAAAAAATAAGTTAAAAAAAAAAAAAGAAACTAAAAAAAAAAAAGGGAGGAATAGTAGTGCCCCACGGTTGCAGCCGTGGGGCGCGCAGCTGCAAGTGCATGCAGGGGCGCTGGCATGCCCCTGCGCGCACGGTTGTAGCCGTAGGGCACGCGGCCGCAACTGCGCTGGCATGAGGATGCCTGCGCAGTTGCAGTCGCGCTGCTGCGCGGTTGCAGCCGCGTGGTGCAAAAAATTGAGGCAAAGAAGCAAATATATAATGCAAAGGCCATTCCAAGAAACACATGGCAAGCGGTGCGGTTGTTGAAATATCTCATTTCACATGCAACGCGCAGGTTCGAGTCCCTGCTCCTGCAACTTTTTTTTTTCATTTTCTTCTCTTCCTTTCTCTCCCTTTCTCCCATCAATTTTTTTTTTCCCATCTCACTCTCACCCATAAAATAAAATTTTTTCTCTTTCTTTCTCTCACTCTCTCTCATCAATTTTTTTTTTCCTATCTCACTCTCACCCATAAAATAAATTTTTTTTTCTTTCTTTCTCTCTCTCTCTCATCAATTTTTTTTTCTATCTCACTTTCATCGATAAAATAAAATGAATGAATTATTAGTTATTTTGGTAAATATTTGTAATGAAATATTTAAATTTTTTAAATTTTTTATATATTACAATTTAAATTAATATTTATAATTATCATATTAAAATCCATTATAATTTATAGTAGTGTATATATAGCAATATTGAAAAATTGTGAATATGTATCTCAAAATAATTCTAAATTTTTTTATAATTTTTTTATATTTTCATTTTACATGCTTGGATATACACTTTTTCAAATTAAATTAACAATAAACAAATTTTCAAAATAAATTTTCAAAATCTCTTTTCCCCCGAGTATTTTTTCATTACACAATTTTCCCGCCCTTTTTCATTACACATTTTTCATCTCCTTTTGAGACAATCATTTTTTTTCTTTTTTTTCTTTTTTTTTTCAAATATACCGGTGATATTTCTTTCTATCACACTCTCATTTTTTTTTCTTATCTGCCACCTTTTTTTTCTTATCTCACTCTCATTCAACCTTTTTTTCTCTTTTTTTTTTCTCAGTCAACATTTCTTACAATTTTGAGGTATCTGAAAATAATATATAATTGTTTAGATGAATATATATATTTAAAAATGATTTTGTAACTTGGTATTAAATATATAGATTTTTTATATTATTATATTATCATTGAAATTTATTTATCTTGTCTTCTTCAGTTGCACAAATAAATTTTATATAAATTTCATAGATATAATTTTTCACAAATAAATATCATTTGAAAAACAAAAAATTAGAAAAAAGAAATTAAAACAAATAATAAAAAGACAAAATTAAATGAAAATGGAAGTAACGGAAATGACAAATGGTAAAATATAGTAGTTGTATGACGTAATATTGAAGTGTAAATAAAAATAAATAATTGAGCAAATTACCACTTACTACGAAGTTAACATAATAACTAATGTTCCTATGGTAACGGAACTTACCACAGCTTACCACGAAATTATCACGTCAATAGCATGTTACTACGTTACTATGGTAACCCTAAACTTACCACATGATGATAATTAAGATACTAGCGCCCCTGTATTTTTTAGCAAAAAATGCATTTATTACTATGTTACTATGGTAATCCTAAACTTACCAATGTGGTAACAGAACTTACCATAACGAAATTATCACATGAATAGCATGTTACTATGTTACTATGGTAACTCTAAACTTACCACACGATAATTAATGTTATTAGCGCCCTGTATTTTTCAACAAAAAATGCAAAAAAAATGCATGCCTTGGCCAGGTTTAGAAGCTTAACAAAACCACTATACTACAACTTGTCATGTATCTCTTTTTTCTTTTTTCTTTTCTTTTATTCTCTATTATATTTTGATAAATATTTATAATTAAATATATATATTTTTAAATTATTAATATATTATGATTTTAATTAATATTAGTAACCATCATTTTATATTATCACACTAACAGAATAATATCATTCATTCAAAATTATCATTATTTACCACTTATTATCACAATTACCATTTTTTTATCACAACTTATCAAATCTTATCATCACTTACCACTTATTATCATAATTACCAATTTTCTTATCCAATTTTCTTATCCAATTTTCTTATCACAACTTATCACATCTTATCATTACTTACTATTTATTATCACAATTACCGATTTTTTTATCACAACTTATCATAAATTAAAAAATTCTATAAATTCTATAAATTATCATAACTTATTTTTGAAATGATTTATATAAATTCTGTAAAAAGCACAAAATAAGAAAAAGAAAAAGAAATACAATTAAATTAAATGAAATAAAATTAATGATAATATAAAATAATAAAATGTAATAGTTAAAATATAAATTAAAATAAAACTTAAATTACTACTACTTACTATCCATTTACTTAACGCTTACTATTTATTATTTGCAACGACTATATATCATAAACTTACCACTTCTCTCGATTTGGAAGCTTGACATGTCAACGTCACAACTTGTCACGTGTCCCTTTTTTCTTTTTTCTTTTTTTTTAGTCTCTACATTTCTCACTTTCATATTAATAAAAATGTACGTTGCTAAAATACCAAAAAATAGCCGAAAAAAAAGCGACCAATGGATTTGAACTGTGGAGTTTGACTCTATCTCTCTTTTTGTTTTTTATCTCAACCTTCCACACTTTTTTCTACTTTTCTTTTTTATTTTTTTCTATAAAAAATATTTAAATTTTTTAAATTGTTAATATAAGAGAATTTAAATTAATATTAACTAACATATAATTTCTAATAATTTATAATTTATAATAATATATATAGTACTAATATTATGTATGTATTATTAGAAAATGATATATTATGTATCTCAAGATAATTCTAATTTTTTTATAAATTTTTTATACTTTTACAGACTTCTCACAAATTATTATCACTAGTTATCACAAATTATAACATGTTATAATATCTTACCACTATTTATCAGTTGTGATTATTATTTATCACAAGTTATAACGTATTACAACACACACAACATACACGTTATCATAAATTATTCCTTTCTACATTAACTCTAAAATTTTAAATTGTTATTAAAAATTATATAAATATATACAAACATATAGCATTTACAAATAGTAAAATACAAGTTATCATAATTATAATGGTTAAGTAAATTCAGTAGACCTGATTTTTTTCAAACCGTTCTTAAAAATGTTATATTTACCAACGACAAATGATAACCATTAGAAATTGAATATCATTTTTGATCGACGGTTGTGTTAGCTTTACTCACGATTTATAAATTTTTCTCGACGTTATAATTTATACCGTTGAAATATGTATATATATTTCTACGGTTTTGTAAAAAACGTCGGCATAGATAAGAAAAAACCGTTGCTAAAGGTTATCGACAATAAAAGTTACCGTCAGTATAAGAATTTAATTTTGTAGTGTGAGGAATGATGTAATGTTAGTTCTTGATTTTATTTACCATTAGTAAAGTTGTATATCGAGTTTAAAAGTTTCATATTTTATTAGTTTATTTGAATTTTGAATTTTGAAGATTTTAAATTGACATCTGGTTAACTATAATTGTTAGAGAATTTCAAATTTTAAAACTATAGCTTATTTCCATAGATTTATGTAAATAATATATATTACATTTACATGGGAGTAGGTGGCACCATTACTTAAAAATCTCTCATAGAGGTTTCAATAATTTCGAATTGTCAATTTTTGATCTATTAGTTTAGTTTATAATTATAGAATTGAATAATCTAATTAAACTATTATTTCAATGGTTTGCCCAAATATTCACTCCTACCTTTGTTGATAACTCGGTATGATTTTCATAACCATCCAACAAAGGTCATGTAACACCATGAATTGATCCGCAAGATGTAACTCTTGATCGTCATAATTAACCGCGCCACTAGGGTCTGCCACATCAAATGTTGGAAGAGAACTAATAGGTATTTCAGGTGAAGTTGTATGGTCCCATGGTGAAACCTGTCAAAACGCAGAGTTTGGAAAGTAAATTTTTATATATTGAATTCCTTTAACATTGATGAATATATATACAAATATCATAGTTATGAGTTGATACTGCAATCCCACTAATTATGGGAAGACCAATCCCACTAATTACGGGAAGAGCACTAATATAGGAGTTCCACTAATTATGGGAAGAGCACTAATATAGGAACTCCATTAATTATGGGAAGACCAATAATATAGGAGCTAAATCAGGTCATCTATTTATAAGAGAATATGAGCCTTAACACCCCCCCTCAAACTGATGGCGGATGGGACAGTAGTCGAAGTTTGGTGCGATGTTTCTCAAACAGAGCTCGGCCTAATGGCTTAGTAAGAATGTCGGCTATTTGGTCTTCACTAGAGATAAATTTAACGATCATCTGTCCTTGCTGAATTTGTTCCCGAACAAAGTGGTAATCCAACTCAATGTGCTTGGTGCGAGCATGAAATACCGGGTTGGCACTAAGATAAATGGCACCAACATTGTCACACCAAAGAGTGGCAGGCGTGGATGACAGACAACCCAATTCACTGAACAAGGAATGAAGCCACATAATTTCTGCAGTAGCATTAGCCATGGACTTGTATTCACTCTCGGTTGAAGATCGAGCTATAGTGGGTTGCTTTTTGGCGACCCAAGAGACGAGATTGTTGCCCAAATAGACAGCATACCCATTGGTTGATCGGCGATCGTCAGGGCACCCCCCCCAATCACTGTCTAAGAAACATTGAATTGCAAAAGAAAAGTGTTTGGAAAAGAAGAGTCCATACCGCTTAGCATGTTGCAAGTAGCGTAGAACCCGTTTGAGTGCCTGCCAGTGCATAGTAGTAGGAGAGTGCATATATTGACAAAGTTTATTGACACTAAAGGCAATGTCAGGACGTGTAATGGTAACATATTGTAAACCACCAATTAATTGGCGATATAGATCACCATGTTCAAAAGGTTCACCCGAAGTCTTGGTGAGAGCGGGGGAGACCGCCATTGGTGTAAGGTATGGTTTGCATTCGGACATCTGGAATTTGTGTATAAAATCATAAATGTATTTTGCTTGAGAGAGTAGAAGACCATCTGGTAGATGTAGCATCTTTATGCCCAAGAAATAATTCAATGTACCCAAGTCACGAACAGGAAAAGTGGACTAAATTTTAGTCATGAACCAATCAACTAGAGTGGATGAGGTGCCAATAACTAAGATGTCATCGACATAGATAAGGACAAAAAGCTTAGAGGTACCATCACACCATATGAACAAAGAAGTGTCAGCCTTGGAGAATTGAAAACCCAATTGAAGTAGGAATTCAGAAAGTCGATGAAACCATGCACGGGGAGCTTGCTTTAACCCATATAGAGACTTGTGAAGATGACAAACATGATCAGGATAATTAGGATCAATAAAGCCAGGGGGCTGTTCCATATATATTTCATCTTCCAAAGTCCCGTGAAGAAAAGCATTGGAGATGTCCAATTGCCGAACACACCAACCCGATATAGTAGCAAGAGATAAAATAGTGCGGATTGTTGTATATTTAATAACCGGACTGAAGGTTTCAAGATAATCCACACCATGTTCTTGTGTATAGCCCTTGGCCACAAGGCGTGCTTTGTAGCGCTCAATACTACCATCAGCTTTGCGCTTGATGCGAAAAAACCATTTGTTTCCAACAATGTTTTTGTGAGACGGGCGAGGTACCAAAGTCCAAGTGTTAGTAGAAACAAGAGCATCAATTTCCTTGGTCATGGCATTCCGCCATTCAGCATATGGCTTTGCTTGATTGTAAGTATGCGGTTCCTGCGTTAAAAATTGTGTTGTTGTTCGGGTAGAGAGGTGAGCTTGGCTTTTGTGGAGTGTAATTGGGCGAAGGGTCATGTGGTGGGTTCGGATGGGTGGTGTTGGAGGATCGGGAGTAGGCGCTGGAGTAGGAGAAGTGGATGTTGAGGTTGCCTGGTCGGTGTAGGATGATAAGTCAACAATTAAATTTAGATTGGGAGAGGTTGGAATGGCGGGAGATGCGGATATAGGAGGTACAGGGGAGTTGTGATGGGATGTTGAAGTGGTAGGAGATGTAGAGAATGACGGTGGAGTGTGGGGATGAGGTCGTGGGGAAGGAGATAAGAAAGAGGAAGTTGAATTGGAACGAAAAGCCATACCTGAAGGAGCCGCAGAGTCCCAGTGAGTGGAATGACTTGTAACCTGCAGCCAAGAAGAACTATCCGGAAGAGAGAAGGTGGGGGTGAGACGAGATTGATATGGGAAACTGTTGACATTAAATTTAGCATGTCGTGTTAAATATAGTCGACCGGTTTCCAAGTCTAAACAATGATAAGCACTATGGGTTGGACTTTGACAGAGAAACACACAGGGTAGAGAGCGAAAAGCAAATTTATGGCGGTTATAGGGTCGAAGGAAAGGGAATATGGCACATCCAAAAGGTTTCATGTCTAGGTAATTAGGATCTTTGCCAAAGAGAATTTGATACGGAGACTTATGTTTTAAAATTGGACTTGGTGTTTGATTAATGGATTGAATGCTCACTGTAAAAGCAAAATTCCAATATTTCAGGGGAACATGACCATGAGCTAACAAAGTTAAACTAGTATCAACTAAATGGCAAATTTTTCGCTCCGATGTCCCATTTTGTTCATGGGTGTAGGGGCAAACAATTCTATGAATAATGCCATTAGATTGAAATAGTTTTCTGAGCTTTTGATATTCACCACCCCAGTCGGAATGAAAAGCTTTAATTTTGGCATTAAATTGTCTATCAACAAGGGATTGGAAATGAAGGAAGCAGGAATAGACATCACTTTTATTTTTCAAAAAATAAACCCAAGTAAATCGGGTAAAATCATCAATGAATAAAACAACATAACGATGCCCAAGACTTGAGATTACTGGAGCAGGGCCCCAAACATCAGAGAAAATAATATCAAAAGGAGCAGTACTCTTATGCTCGACACTGGCTAAAGGTAAACGAGACATCTTGCCTAAGAAACAAGAAGAACATGGTTGAGACTTAAAACTGGAACAAGGTAAATTAAAACATTTGACAATATTAGAGATAGTACGCATATTCTGGTGTCCAAGGCGTTCATGCCACTGTTGAAGAGTTGGAATGGTGGTAAGGTAGGCAAACTTCACGAAAGGGCGAAGACGATAGAGTCCATTCTCACTGAGACCGTGGAGGAGCACCTTCTTGGTGGAGCGATCCTTAACAAGAAAATAAGTGGGATGAAATTCAAAAAAACAATTGTTATCGGATGTGAACTTTTGAACAGACAACAAATTTTTAACAATTTTAGGAACGTGTAGAACAGAGTTCAATGCAAGCTTACCACCTGCCGAAGGGATAGAAGTCATACCAGTATTAGCAATCTGAAGCCCTTGGCCATTACCGACATGAAGAGTGTCAGTACCACGATATTCATCACTTATCTGTAGAGTAGATAGATCATGAGTGATGTGGTTGGTGGCGCCAGTATCGGGTATCCAAACAGGTTGTGAGACATGGCCACCATAGCCATGAGGTGCGGATTGTCGAGGACCAGCATAGGAGTAGTTGGCTTGCCGTACGAAGGAGGGCTGGGAAGAGGTCTGCCTGGAATAACGCCGACAACACCGATCGGCTGTATGGTTACGCCAGCCACAGATTTGGCAAGGTGCACGAGGGCGACGTTGAAAACAAAAATTGGAGGATGCAGTAGCCGCTTGGCGTTGCGGGGTAGGTAGTAAGGGAGCAGCAGAAGTGCGCATAGCAACATGAGCAAGAGGTGGGTCTTGCGTAGCTTTGAGCAGTATTTCATGAGCCACGAGTTGAGCATGGAGTTCGTAGAAAGGCATAGGATCAGGGCGAAGATTCAATGCAGTAATAATACTGTGAAAGTCACTTCCAATATTACGATAAATAATTGCATTAAATTCAGCGGATGAAAGGGGACGACCAGCAGTGCTGAGTTCATCAGCCAAGGCCTTGGCACGTTGCAAATAGGTTGAAACAGAAAGATCATTCCGCTTAAACTCCTGTAATTCAATGTGGAGTTGTAGTTGACGGTTTTGCGAAACCGATCCAAACGCACGAGCTAGCGCTTCCCATACAGCAAAGGAGGATGAAAGATTAATGATATAGGAGAAAATATCTTCGGTGAGAGAGGAGAGAATCCAAGACAAGAGAAGTTGGTCTTTTTTGAACCAAAGATCATATTCAGGATTTGGGATTTGGGTGATTGGAGTCGTTGTTGAGGCAATAGTCTGAGGAGGAGCAGTGGAGGTACCATCGATGAAGCCATAGAGATTCTGATAATGAAGGAGCGGGATGAATTGAGCCCGCCATGCTAGGTAGTTTCTGCCATTGAGTTTGATAGAGAAGGTATGGGTAGAAGATGATGAGAGAGCAGGTGTAGAAGTGGTGGAGGCAGAGACAAGTTGAGTAGCCATGAGTGAAGAGGAAGGGTTTGAAAAAAAAAATTGTTTAGAGCAAAAGCTCTGATACCATGTCAAAACTCAGAGTTTGGAAAGTAAATTTTTATATATTGAATTCCTTTGACATTGATAAATATATATACAAATATCATAGTTATGAGTTGATACTGCAATCCCACTAATTATGGGAAGACCAATCCCACTAATTACGGGAAGAGCACTAATATAGGAGTTCCACTAATTATGGGAAGAGCACTAATATAGGAACGCCATTAATTATGGGAAGACCAATAATATAGGAGCTAAATCAGGTCATCTATTTACAAGAGAATATGAGCCTTAACAAAACCAACTCATTAGCAGTAGCAAAAGCAATCATTCCTTGATAGGGTTTAGTTGGGGGTAATAGGGGCACCACTGTTCCCTTACTATAACAACATTCTCACTTTTTTGTCCAACCATTAACAATGATTGCAATAACAAATCCAATTGCAGTAATGTGGCATGAAGCCTTTATCGTAAGGGTGTAATGTAACTTTTTCCATATATAGAAATTTTGTTTAATAACCTTTACGTTAATGAAATAGCAACACATGTTGCGACACTTTTTTACACTAGTTGGCACCAAATTACCGACACCGTTTGCGCTGGAACTGGCAATGCAGGCTTTTGGTGCCACTATCCACTAAATTTTGCAATGCACATTGCATACTAAATAGCGTTGCTGTTTCCATGCACGATGACGTTTGTGATGCGGTGCAAAGCGGCATCGCTGGTCTTTCACATTGCAAAGGGCATGGCTATCGCGACATCACTCAGCCGTGTGTTTTTGGTAGTGAGATTCACCAAATTTTCATTTCTAATAATAATAATAATTTTAGCATTAGCAGTAGATGGAGTTATAGGACTGCAAATATAACATTCCATAGTGCACAAAAAGTTCTACAAATACTTTGCTTGAATGTCTTTTTCCTCCTCATAAATTTCTGTTAGCTAAGAAAATGATATTTGCAATTTTTTTAAAATCAGAAACTACAATCTTTAACCTATCAACGAACCAAAATATCTTTGTTAGTTAGATTTTTCCTACACATCTTTTTTTTTTTTCCAAAATTCTTCTATGATTTACCAGAAACCCGAATGCTAAGACTGTCTAATGATTTTTTTTTTTTTAACATGTCTTCCAGTATTGTAATATGATCAATCATCATAAGGCTCTTGGGGAAAATTATGGCCGTTTTGCGCCAAAAACATCATATCAACTTAAAAAGCGAATCAAATGTCTCCAAAAGCATCATAGAACCTACATAAAGATTTTCATTTTTTTTTCTGTTGCAATGATTAGTAGGGAATTGTTTCTTTTCTGGTTTTCTCGTATCTTTGTTTTTCTTTTTCATTTGTTGTTGGTTTAGGACATGGTGAAGTCTATGATGATTTGAGTAAAAAGATTCTAAAGTGAGAGAAAATGCAGATGCATGCAGACTGCAGCCAGTGAGGATTGTCACTTTTATATTAATCAAATGTTGAAAGAATTAAGGATGTTATTTTATTCGGATTCCGTTAAAGGTCAGGTGTTGGCAACAGTCGTAGACGAGAGTCTGCACTAAACTCAGCTACTTATGTGTCTAAGTTTCGCCTTTTATCTTTATGTTTGTGTTTTGTGTTGTGTCAACTTCACTTTCTGCTTTTTATTTAATTATATATCTGCTTTTTCTGCCATGTTTTGCTAAATATTAATGTGTGATAGATACTTTCCCAAAGGAAAAATGGACAAATCTCTCTCTCTCTCTCCCCCCCCCCCCATATTTATTCCACAGAAGGAGACAAAGGGTTATGGCCTTGTCTTCCATACATGCATTGCGTGCAACCAAATAAAAGTTAAGATACGAAGTTCATGTCTTGTGGATGTAGTAGCAGTCCATTAAACACACTTTATTCAATTCTTAGACATGAAAAGGCAGAAGAGTCCGTTTCTAAATTATACCTATAATATTTAAATTAAATTAGTTAAATAATCTAAATATCGATCGTCAAATAAATAAATAAATAAATAAATAAATAAAATTTAAAACCCACCGGATCTCTTTCCCCAAAAGATCATCGGTTGACGTATTAAACTTGCCATTTATCAAACAACTAAACAAATAAAAGGTTTGACACAAATGATTTATTACGATAATGCTTTCTTCCCTTTTCCATACTCCTATTTGGCAACATGGAAATTTTTGTTCCTATTTTATTAGGTGAGTTATATGCTTGCACTAGTTTTTAGACACTATTGCTCATATATATATATATATATATATATATATATATATATGAATATGTATATATACAGGTTATGAAAAATATAAAAGCAAATGCTTGATGACTTAAGGTGACGGGAGGATCTACTGCTCAAATGATTGCACTAGCTAGGATTGTGTAGGGGTCGGGTACCCGAACCCGAACACATCATTTTTAACTCAAACATGATGTATCCGGGTTACATTTTTTTGCCGCGAACCCAAACTCGAGAAAATTACTTAGATTCTGACACGTGCCCTTCTTTTTTTAATCCAAAATTTTAAAATATTATTTTTTTAGTAAACACAAAAAAAAGAGAAAATTTTTTATCTGTTTTTTTCTTTTTTGTTGTTTATAACTCAAAGGGGAATTTTTTTTCAAAGAGTCATGTACTTATAATAATCAAAATAGATAGGGAAAAAAATTTGAAAAACTTTGAATTTTTTTTAAGAGAGCTCTGTGTACAAATCGAAAATGAAAGGGGAAAAAAATATTTCCTTTCCAGTCGATGAAGTTGAAGAAAAAGTAAAAGAAAAAGTAAAAGAAAAAGTAAAAATTTAAAGTATAGACAGAGAAGATGAAGCAATATCACTTATCATGCCAGTTGACAGATCTGAGCTACTCAAATGATGTTCCGAGAGAGAGATGGATAGAGAGAGATAAGGTTGGAGATGACAGAAAGATGAATGATTTTGGTTTCTCTAAGAGAAATATATATATATAGATATATATATATATATATATATGTTCCTTACAAAATATTTTTTATCTTAATTTTACTATAACATATTTACAAATATATCCACACTAATTCGGGTGGGTCGGGATAATTTGTTTTAATTATGGGCCCAAACCCGTTCCAGTATAACAAAAAACATGAATTAACTTTACCCGAACACCTCGATCACGGGTTTTGTTAGGGTCTAACCCAGCCCTAGCACTTACTCGGAGACTATTGCTTATATGCTCTGCGACTGTTTAAATGTATTAAATGGAGACATATCATAGGCAAGCATTTGATTCTAAAATAATAAATCTTTGGTACACGTATCAAGTGTATTGAAAGCCATGGTTGAATCTATTGAAACCTTTAATGAAGAAAAATTAAGACAAAAAATTTATTTTAATTTATTGAAAAAAAATAGAAAAGATAAAGTTACAATGAAATTTAACCGGGACAAATGGCATTATCTGTAACACCGACACTGCAGTGTCTGTAATTTAATTACAAAGAGAGAGATTTTATTTATTTAAATTTGATTTTTTGATTTTGGGATATTTAAATTAAATTTTTTGTATATTTTAATTTGTCAAATCGGTAAATCGAAATAAATCTCATTTTTATAAAATTCACATTTCCAACGAAATATAAGTGTGAAAATATATATGCATAAATGTATATATAGTTATTTATTTAGTAATAAAAAAAAATAGAGACGCAACGTTTTGGGGCAAAACGCTGCGTCCCCAAAGTGATTTGGGGATTAGGATTTCAACCCTAATCCCTCTCCCTCTCTCTCTTTCTCTCTCTCTCTCTCTCTCTCTCTCTTTCCCCGACTTTTCCTCTTCCGCGGCCGTTCATCTTCCTCTGCCACCGCCGCCTCGCCTTCCTCCGCCGCGAGCCACAATCGATCGCACCCTTCCGCCATCGCCGCCACTCGCCGTAGCTGCTCTTTCCTCCCACGAGCACCGCCTTCCGCCACAGCGCGCGACTACAGCGCCTTCTGTAGCGCGATCTCCCCAGCCCGAGCCGAGCGCGCCCCTACGCAATCCACCTGGTGCGAGCACGATCGCGCCCCTGCGCGATCCTCCCCTCGTGAACACAGCGTGACCCAGGCCGCGAGCAGGACCCAGCCCGTGAGCGCGAGCCAAGCCGCGAGCAGGACCCAGCCCACGAGCGCGAGCCAGGCCGTGAGCAGGACCCAACCCGCGAACCCGGTGCGAGCACGATCGTGCCCCTACGCGATCTTCCCCGCTCGAACACAGCGCGACCCAGGTCGCGAGCAGGACCCAGCCCGCGAGAGCGACCCAGCCCGCGAGCGCGAGCCCGGCCGCGAGCGCGCCTCAGCGCATGAGCCCGCTCCAGCGCGCCTCAGTGCACTAGCGCGCCTCAGTGCACCAGTGCTCCTTATCGCACCAGTGCGCACTAATGCACGAGCTCGCACCAGCCCGCAAGCCACTGCAGCCTGCGAGCCACTGCAGGCCTGCAAGCCCGCCTGCCTGCAGGCCCATCAGCTACAGGCCCGCAGGCCCATCAGCCGCAAGCCCGCCAGCCCACAGGCCCGCCGGCCCGCCAGCCCGCAGGCCCATCTGCCCCAAGCCCATCTACCCGCAGGCCCATCTTCCCGCAAGCCTGTCGGCCCGCTAGCCCACTGTCCCGTAGACCAGCGAACCCACGAACCTGCTGTAGCCCACGAGCCCGCGACAGCCCGTGAGCCCGTGATCGCCCACGAACCTCCACGCAGGTAACTGACTTAGAGTTTTGCTTCCGATCTAAGTGTTTGAACCTAACTAATAAACCCTGTCTTGATAGGTAGCATTTCACTTCTTAGGGTGAACGAGGAGACATTCGGACAAATATCTACGATCCAAGAAAAACCCTAGGTGAGTGATTTCGGATCCATTCGATTTGGTTATCGAATTTAGGATAAATTTAAGATAAAAAGTCTTGTATATGCTAAAATGTAAACCAAATTCGCAATAAATGTATTTTAAGACATTATATGCGGTTCATTAGGTTAAATGTACGAATTTATATAAAATGGGACTGTTCAGGATGATAGAATCAAATTAAGTTGATTTGAATAGTTTCTCTTGGAGTTTAAATTGACCTATGCATGAAAATAGTCAGAAATTGAGATTTGAGTGCAAGGGTTGATGCAACCTTTCTCATTATAAATTGTTTTGTTTATACACAATTTAAATACAATCTCCGTATTATGAAAATAAACTCATATACCTTGAAAATGACATATGGTTTGAAACATTTGGATAGAAATCGAAAAGTGTATGATTTTTCAAAGATTTTCCATCTTATAGGAAAATTCTTTATTTTCAGATTTATTTCCGATCTTGAGTGGTTTTAGGGTTGAATTTGACTTGGATTAAAAGTACGTTAATTGTTTCTAACTGAATTGCAACTGATGACATTAGAGTGTATTTATAAATTGAAAAGTTAAGGTTTGTACAAATTTAGGGAAAATGGATAAACCCTATAATACTTGAAATTTAATTTTAAATTCTGATGATCTGATTAGGTTGATTTTTTTGGAGACTCGAGAAGTCAGATTGGATTTGTTTTGAAAATAGGGAGTGACCACCCTCCCTAGAACTGTGAGTTAGACTTTGATATCTTTTATTGATTGACAAATCATATTTTACCGATTTTCAAACGACAAGATTTCTATACATGTGAAAACTAAATTTTTGAATTTTGATAAACATATTTTTGTGCCATTGGAGTATCCCAACTGTTGATTTTATAGATTATGCATCCATGAGTTTGATAACTGATGTTGTGCCACCTTTTTGACATATTGACATGTTTTAATGATTCTACTATATTGACACGTAATTTTAAATGGATTTACATGTACTAATTGGGCTATACGCCCGGCCGAAATTATGTTACGATGTATGGGGCTATATACCCAGCCGACATGATGATGTAATGCATCGGGCTACGTACCCGGCTAACTTGGTGATATGGTGATATGCTTTCTATAGCATTCCGTAGTTACGAAGGACATTTGGTAGAGGCACCCTTTGTGCCTGAATACGTTTCGGCCTGAAGTAACCGCCAGATCGTCATGTGTATGGGTGTCCCAGTTTGACCCTCATCGAAGAGGACGTGACTTTACCTCTGTCTAGCACTGGGCGGAGCACCATACACGGCTGACTATATATATGTATCATTATTATTATTTACAGGTTAGTTGTAGTCTGTGACCAACATTGGGGTAGAGAGCCATTATTTGATATTTGTATAGTGAAAACCCTCGATACGCCCGTCTTTGGTCTAGGTAGACCATTGCCGAGATTATTTGTTCGGCCGGCTCTACATATGTGACTTGATACATGGATGGATGCATATATTATTTTCTGATATATGCTTTGAGATATGTTTTATTCTGAAACAGTACGTTATTTTCGTACACTCGATATTTTGTTACATGTTTTAACACTCCAAGTTCACCCTCGATATTGATAGCACGATATCAATTCTCTCACTTGCTGAGTATCCTCTCATAGATACTCACCCCTTACTTTCTCCCCACAGGATTAGTTTTGGACTGAAGAAGAATTATTGTGTTACGATGTGGAATTGATAGTACCAGATTTTGGTATGAATGTTACCATATCTTCTGCTACGATTATTGAAGATTTTAGTTTGATAAATGTACTCATTTATTTATTTTTGGGATGACTGTATAATTTATGTATATTTTTTTGTGAAAGTTTCATAGTTTATTTGCATTGAAGCGATTGTACATATTTAAATGTCACTTGAGAAAATTATTATATATTATGTAAAAATTTAGATCCGCTCAGTGTGGCGACTGCTCATACTTTGGTTGGGCATGACAGTAGAGATTTGTGGTTAGGTCTGTTATAAATTTTTATAGCCTTGCATTGTTTTGAATGTTGGCTGTGGCATTGGTTGATTTTGGAGAGGTCGGGATAACCATTTATTTATTTTACAAGATGAATGTTGATATACATGTCAAATTGTATTTGGGAGACCTCCAAAATATATGGAGGTTCTGTCTGATTTTCTGTAAAAATGTAGTCGGTATTTAGGACAACGGGTGGCTGTTCATGACCCCGGTTCGGAGCGTGACATTATCTTTCCATTAATAACTTTAGTCAACAATCATTTGGATTACAAAAAAAGGTCTGAGGTTAAATATTAAACGCAGAGATCATATATATATAGGACTAAGAAAATATTCCTCTCAACTCCCAACTCAAATGATCGGGGTGGCATGAATCTCTATGTATATTCTGCAGAATTTTACAAAGAAGATTCCAAAATATATATGGAGTTATAGCATTTGCCAATAATTTTGTCTAAATCTTGTCTATTTTTGTCAAAAAAAAATTATTGTATCTACTCAATTAATTTAGAGGTGTATATTTGAAAGAAAAGATAGTAAATTCACTTATATGAGGAAAAAAAATACAAGGTGAATGGTGGGAAAATTGATGTACTTCTTGTGTAAAGTTTTGATATACAAAAAATTCAAAATACTAATATTTTTTTATTTTTAAAATGTTTCCCCATTTGGAATTAATTATTTTAAATTTTTCTTATAAAAATTATTATTCTATTATTTCCATCAAATAATTAATATTTATATACAATTTTTTATATTTTTTATATTTATGTTTTTTTTCACATTTCCGTTTTATATATTCTTATCGAGTGTTGCCTTTTTGTATCATTTCATATCTGCTTTTGTTTTTTTATTTCTGTTTCGATAAAATCAAGTGAGGTAGATTAAATTTTTGTTTATACCATGGCTAAACCACCAACCCAATATCCGGGGTTTTACCCTGACTAATATGGGTCGACCGCTTACAGGGCTCAATTAAGGGACAGGTCTCCCAGTGCTGATTTTTCTATTCCCATGGAAAATTGAACTCTCGACCATAGTTAAGTGAGGTAGATTAAATTAAGTTTGAAATCTATGTACAACTTTCCAATGTTCGATTGTCATTTTATGCAAGAGAAAAAGAGAACAAAAGGTAAAGTTAGAGACATGTACCCAAGAGTTGTTACTTGTTCTTGATGTGTTGTAGGGATTCCAAACAAGGTTGCTGCATGTTTCCGAGAATATCTGTCACGCCCCGGAATGAGATCGTGAACAACCGCTCTTTGTCCTGAATGCCGACTGTATTTTTACAGAAGATCGGGTAAAACCTCCCCATATTTCGAAAGTCTCCCAAATACAATTAATCATATATAAATCACAACAATCCTGTAAAATAATCAAATGGCCATCCCGGTCTCTCTAAAATCAACAAATCCCACAGCCAACATCCAGAATAACGCAAGGTTATAAAAATTTTCAGCAATCTAGCCATAGACCTCTACTGCCATGCCCACGTCAAAGGCATGGGCAGCCACCAGTCGTCCCTCCTATGATTTAGAGGTGGCACCGAGCGATCCTAGAGTACACTTCTAAAATATAACACATTCCCAAGTATATACGCAACGAATAAAAAATATCTCAATGCAATGTTATGCAATGACATGAGAATTCCACAATTTAAATATTCATATTTATATAGTCATCCTAAAATTACACAATGGTCGTCTATAGATTTCAGAATGCATATACATTACCAATACAAATTTTGCAGCAGAAATATATAATAACTCTTCAAATCCAAACCAAATCTCTCAATAATATTGAGCGTCCTAAAAACAACGCTTCTTGTCAAGTATTAGCTCTGAAACAAGAAGGGAAATGAGGGGTGAGTACTCGGGAAAGAATACTCAGTGAGTGAGTGGGTTAATGCAATCGTCTAATATGAAGTGTGAAACTGGAGTGTCAAAGTATAAGTATACGAATCATATTTCAAATTATCATATTTTTCATTTCAACAATATATCATTTGCACGCATTTTCAAGTTAAATATGCATCCGAAACACTGTCACTAAAATCATAGTACTGCTAGCTGAAAATGTCCTGGTAGAAATTTACCGCGACCTATGACAGGCGTACCGGGGGTGTTATATACAAATTTATTTAAAGTGCTCTCTACCCCGATATTGACGACGGATCTCGTCCAAGTGCTAAACTTGAAGAGAGTATCCAAATCCTCCTCCTTTCGGGTTCAACCTCGCTAGTACCGTGTCATTAATAAAAATCATGACAACTCGTGGGATACCCCAGGTCTAGGCATATCCGGATGCCACCAAAGCGTCTCTCACGGTGTCTTTCGTAACTACGGAACAATACATACCAAAACCCTCAAGGCCAAATTCAAAATCGTATCAAAATGTGTCGAAATCAGGTTCACAAACCAAATGCAACATATAGCATAAAATGACACATTATACATTTCAAGTATATGGATGCATAATTTCAATATTTCAACACAGTATTGGACACTCTATCGGTTCACAAAAATCAATCTTAAAACCAGTCAAAATATTTCAAGCACGCTACAAATCATGTTCATTTATCAAATATTTTAAAACAGAATTTACACATTAAACAAAAGTATTGAAATAAATCCCACTCACCATTTTGGGGAAGATAACACACTCCCCAATAAAACCACAACACGTAGAATCAAAGCTCCCCTTAATCGAATCACCAAGAAATCCAACCTAATCAAATCATTACAATTTTCATCAAATTTCTGACTATTTTCAGGGTTTATCATTTTCCTTAAATTCGTACAAACGCTAAATTTTTCAATTTATAAATATATACCAATGTCATCAATTTCGTTCTATTTTCAAGATATCGAAATCTATTTTCATAATATAGACGTATTTTAATTTCTTATATGCATGAAAATTTATAATAAAAAGACTACATCAATTCTTAAACTCAAATCCCAAATTCTGGCTGTTTTGAATCATTCGTCAAATCAAACTGTAAGAGAAACTATTCGAATCAAGTCCATACGATTCTATCATCCAAAATAACTCAATTTATATAAAATCCAATATTTGACCTAATTAATTTCATATAATGTCAAACAATGCATTACACTCTTACTCTAATTTACTCTAAATTCATCCAAATCAATCGAGTGAGTTAGAAATCCTCACTTAGGTCCTTCGCAGTTCACAATCCTGTGGTTCAAACGTAGTTCTACTCGGTCCAGGACCTGCAATGCTTCAAATTCGAAGCAAGGTTCAGAAATCTAGCTTAATCACCAAGAGAATATCGAACTCTAGAACTATAACCAATCACAGTCGTTACCTGCAGTGAAGATGCAGGTGCGCTCTCGAAAGAGAAAGCCGGTTGCTGGCTCATGGGCCAGTAGGCTGGCGGGCCGGTGGGCTGGCCTGCTGGTGGGCTCGCGGGCTCGCAGTACGGCTTGCTGGCCGCAGTGGGCTTCGCGGGCTTGGCGGGCGCTCACGAGCTAGGGCTCACGCTCGTGAGCTAGATCGCGCACTATGAGGTACGCGCGCTCGTGCTGGGGGCACTCGCGCACTGGAGCGCGTTGTGCTCACGCAGAGGGTTGCGCTGGAGGGTGCGCTCGCGTAGGGTAACTCTGCGCTGTCGTGCGCTGGTGCGCTCGCGATCATGCAAAGGCGCGCAGGGGTGCGCTAGCGCTTGCGCAGAGAGTCGTGCAGTTCACGCTCGAGCTTGGGAGAGCGCGCAGTAGCGTGAGGGAGAGCGTACAGTTGCGCAAGGGAGAGCGTACAGTGGCGAAAGGCGCTGCAGTCGGGGGAACGCGTTGCAACGGCAACGATCGCCGGAGGAAGGCGAGGCGGTGGGCGGCGGGGGCAGGAGAAGAAGAGACGGAGAGAGAGAGAGAGAGGAAGAGAGAGAGAGAGATGGGATGAGAGAGAGAATTAGGGCTTAAAGCCCTAATTCAATTTAGGGGGGAGAGTGCTGCGTTTCACTCCGAAACGCAGCACCTCCTCTCTTTTTTTCTTTTTTTTTCGGTATTACATTTTCTAACATCTTAAAGTCAAGTTTCGTTCTCAAAACTAAAAGAAGGTTAAACAGCAAACAATTGGGGGTGCTGTCTCCTCATAATCTCCTCGGGTTCCCAGGTCTCTTCCTCGACCTGATCGCTGCGCCATAACACTTGGACAAGAGATACCTCCCTGTTTCGTAGCTGCCAAATCTGCTGGTCAAGTATGGCCACCGGCTGAACAGGTAGACTCAAATTCTCTTGTATCTCTACTGGCGGAGGCTCCAAAATATACGAAGGATCTGGGATGTACTTCCTCAACACTGATACATGGAAGACATTATGGATTCGAGATAACTCGTCTGGCAGCTCTAGTCTGTATGCCACGCTCCCAACCCTACTAAGGATACGGAACGGGTCAATGTAACTGGGGCTCAACTTGCCCCGCTGCTGATATCGAATGAGTCCCTTCAAGGGAGAAATCCTCAAAAATATCATATCACCCACCTCAAACTCTAAGGGCTGGCGTCTCCGATCCGCATATGCCCTCCTTTTGTCTTGGGCGGCTTTCAACCGCTTGCGGACCACCCTGACCTTTTCCTTAGTTTCCTTGACTAACTCAACATTGGTAAAGCGCCTTTCGCCTACCTCAACCTAGTACAACGGGGTGCGACACTTTCTACCGTAAAGTACCTCATGGGTGGCATGCCGATACTGGTCTGATAACTATTATTATATGCAAACTCCACCAACGGTAAATGCCTATCCTAATTACCCTAAAAATCCATAACACAAGCCCGAAGAAAATCCTCAAGCGTCTGAATGGTCCTCTCTGACTGACCATCTGTCTGTGGATGATATGCTGTGCTAAAACTGAGCCGTGTGCCCAAAGCTTCCTGCAACTGGGCCAAAATCGAGAAGTGAACCTTGAATCTCTATCCGAGACTATGGACACAGGAACCCCATGCAGTATGACTATTTCATCAATATACAGACGTGCCAATGGCTCCAGTGGAGAGTCGCTGCGCATCGGGATGAAATGGGAGGACTTGGTGAGTCGATCGACTACCACACAAATGGCATCATATCTGGCCTGAGTCCGCGGCAATCCCATAACAAAATCCATAGTCATATATTCCCACTTCCATACAGGAATGAGAAGAAGCTGTAGTAAATCCGCTGGCCTCTGATACTCAACCTTTACCTACTGACAAACTAAACATCTATCTACAAACTCCGTAATATCCTTCATCATACCTGGCCACCAATAGCTGTTCCAAATAGTTCGATACATCTTTTTACTATCCGGGTGCAAGGCATAGGCGAGGAGTGTGCCTCCTCTAATATGGACCTGCAGAGATCCTCATCGGCGGGTATAGCCACTTTATCTCAATAAGTCAGAAGTCCATCACTACGAACTCTGAAATCATCTATCTCACCTCTGCGGCCTCTCTCAGTAAGAGCCTGGAGCTCGGTATTAGTGCCCTGTAGCTCCCTAATACGGTCCAACAGCGTCGGCTTGACCTCAAACCTGGCTAGCAGAGTGCTCTGATCATCACTAGCCAATCTGACTTCCAAATCCTGGAGTCCCATCAAACAAGTGAGGTATGCCGTATTGTTCTCCTGAGACGATGAAACTGATTTCCAGCTCAAGGTATCAGCAACCACATTGGCTTTGCCCGTATGATAATCAATGACAAGATCATAATTTTTGAGGAGTTCCAATCATCTCCTCTGTCTCAGGCTGGGTGAATAAATATTTTAAACTTTTATGATCAGTATACACCCGGTAAGTCACCCGGTAAGTCACCACGTACAAGTAATGACGTCATATCTTCAATGCAAATACTATGGCCGCAAGCTCCAGATCGTGTGTCGGATAATTCACCTCATGTTTTTTCAATTGTCTAGAGGCGTAGACGATCACCCGACCATTTTGCATCAAAACACAACTCAACCCCTGTCGGCTAGTATCACTGTACACTGTATACTCCCGACTGCTGGTAGGAAGTGCCAAATCGAAGCTGAAATCAACCGTTGTTTGAGCTCCTTAAAACTCGCTTCACAACGGTTATCCCATACAAACTTGACACCTTTTCGCGTAAATCTACACAATGGAGCAACTATCCGGGAAAACCCCTCAATAAATCTGCCGTAATACCCGGCCAGATCAAGAAAACTCCTGAACTCAGTCACTATCTACGGCTGCTCCCATCTCATAATGGCATCGACCTTTTGCGGATCGACAAAAATCCCTTCCGCAAAAATGACATGCCCCAAAAATCCAACCTGTCTTAACCAAAATTCACATTTTGTGAATTTGGCATACAACTGCTCATCACGGAGGATCTGTAAAACGGTGCGAAGATGCTGAACATGATTCTCGTCACTCCGTGAGTATACCAGTATATCGTCTATGAAAACTATGACAAAATGATCCAGATAGTCGTGAAAGACCCTGTTCATCAAATCCATGAATGCAGCGGGGGTATTAGTCTGTCCAAACGACATGACTAGAAATTCGTAGTGCTCGTATCGCGTGCGGAAAGCTGTTTTTGGCACATCTTGACTCTTAATCTGCAACTGATGATATCCCGATCGAAGATCAATTTTCAAGAAAACTCGGGCACCTTGCAATTGATCAAATAAATCATCTATGCGAGGTAGTGGATATATGTTTTTCATAGTCACCCAATTAAGCTACCTGTAATTCACACACAATCTCAGTGAGTCGTTTTTCTTCTTTATAAATAGCACTAGAGTGCCCCAAGGAGATGTGCTAGGATGGATAAACCCCTTATCAGCAACTTTTGCAGTTGGACCTTGAGCTCTATCAGCTCAGCCGACGCCATCCTGTATGGCGGCATAGAGATAGGGGTAATCTCCGGAGCTAAATCGATCTCAAAGTCAAACTCCCGAATCGATGGTAATCCGGGTAGCTCCTCGAGAAAAATATCAGGAAAGTCCTGTACCACTGGGACATTCTCCAGTCTCGGTCCCTGAGCAGTGTCTATGATGTGAGCCAAGTAAGCCGCACACCCGCAGCAAATCATGCGTCTGGCCTCCAAAACTGAAATGACACAGCGGGGTAAAACCCGCCTCTCGCCCTCAAAAATCAACACTGGCTGATCAGGTCTTCGAAACTCCACCTGTTTTTTAAAGCAGTCAACTGAAACCCGATGCATATGTAGCCAATCCATGCCCAAGATGGCATCAAAATCAGTCATGGCGAGAGGGATTAGATCTGCCTTCAGCACTGTATCCCCAATTTTGATCTCACATTCTCTATACACTGTGTCGCGCACAATCTGCTCACCCAAAGGAGTAATGACCAATAGCTTCTCGTCCAAAGGTGAGAGCGGCCTGTCATAATGTCGAAAAATTGATCGCTCACATACAAATAGTTGACCCCGTGTCAATAAGGATACGAACATATATTCCGAAAATAGGTAGAGTACCTATCATTGAACAAAATGGCACATAGATTTAGAATAATTTCAATCTTGATATATATATATATATATATATGTCAAAATAGCTGAGCCTCTAAGGCTTTTACAATTTTAGTGTACAAAGATATCAAAATAATATCATATCGACAAAAGGGTACACAATATAAATACCTATACAACTATCATGATACAATGCTGACATCCCCAAAAGAAGTGGAAATACGAATAGAAATCCTATTCTACAGGATCAGAAGGAGTACCCATGATGATGTCAAGGTTCGCCTGGGCGTCCTCCTGCATCATGGCATAAACCCGGGCTGAGCCCTAGACTGCTGTCGTACCTGGGTCTGCACTATGTTACACCCGGTAGTCACCTTGGGAGTAGAAGATGCTGGCCGAGCAGGCTGCCCCTGCTATCCCATATGAGAAGTACTAGTGCGGCTCTGTGAATTTTGTCCTCCAAGTCCTAACTCAGGGCAATAACTCCTTATATGCCCCGGCTTCCCACAGTGAAAGCAAGTGACCGTCACTGAACAAACTCCTATCGGATGGGACCTATTGCACCTACGGCAATAAGGATGCCGCTGAGTAGTATATTGTGCAGGGTGAATCGAAGCGGACTGTCTGAATCCCTGAGAGTACTGTCCCCATCCCAGCTCAGGAAATCCAGATACTAATTCGCCTCTGTGCGAACTGAATCCTCTTCCCCTCTTGGAGTTCTGCACGAAATGAGACTTCTCTTTCTTTCTTTTCTACTCTCTGCTCTCTCTGCCTAGTCTCGGCACAGACCAAAGCCTCCGTACAGTGAGCAGAGTTTATCACCTCAGCCAGTGTAAACTGTGGAGTAATAGTCATATACCTCTTTATGCTGAGGCTAAAACCGTCCTCAAATTTGAAACGCAAATATTGAGGCGTGACCAGATCCGATACAAATGCGGCAAGTCTCCGCATATCTGCCTCATACTTCGAGACAGATCTAGACCCCTGTGTAACCCGTCTCAACTCTGACCTCATCCGGTCCTGCTGGTAGAGTGGGAAGAATCTGCGGTCAAACTTCCGAAAGAAGTCGTCCCACCGTAGTGGCTCTATCGCCTTATCAGTGAGGGCCTCCCACCATAAGAGGGCATCTCCCTCTAATAATCGTTCTGTCACTTTCAGGCAGAGCTCCTCTCCAATCCCCAGATCGGTCAAAATCCTGCGGGTGCGATTAATCCAATACTTGGCTGCCATAGCATCACCCGTGAAATCAGTGCACCCCAGTTGACAGGCCACCTTAACCAACTGAGTCAACTCATGTATCCGTCTAAGAGCAGACGATGTGGTCTCACTCGGCTCGAACAAAGTAAAAGGACCGGCTACCGGCGGTGGAACCGGTGCCGAAAGAACTGGCGTTGCTGCAGGTGTAGGCGCCGATGTAGGAGGTGGTGGAGGCAGAATATGGACCCCATACGAAACGTACCACTCATATACCTGCCGAAAGGCGTCGAGTGTGGGTACTGGAGTCTTAGCCTGAGTAGCTGGCTGAGTAGGTGCCGGTGGTGACACGCGAGTCGAGGAACGATCCTCCGGCTCGTCTAATTCCTCTAGTGGGGTAAAACGGGTGCTCCGTCGGGTCGTCATACTTCTGTAAGAGAATGATCCTTATTCGGTATCGTTCAAAAAATAGCCATGGTTCAAGAAATTTGGGATATTCACATCTTGATTACCCTCACAAGGAATGGAATCCAATCTAAAAAAAGCATGTTAGGTTAGACACAACTGTATCTAACCCCCTAAAATGGATGAACTCATATACCTATGACCATATACTAGGACTTCATGACTGTATGAAACTCTCATGCATTTAGGACTTTAAACACAAACACACTCGGGAGTGTTTTCAAGACTCTCTTCCTACATAGCTCTCAACCTAGTCGCTCTGATACCAATCCAACTGTCATGTCCCGAACCGAGATCGTGAACAGCCGCCCGTTGTCCTGAATACCGACTGTATTTTTACAGAAAATCGAGCAGAACCTCCCCATATTTCGAAAGTCTCCCAAGTACAATTAATTCTGTATAAATCATAACCATCCTATAAAATAATCAAATGGTCATCCCGGCCTCTCCAAAATCAACCGATCCCATAGCCAACATCCAAAATAACGCAAGGTTATAAAAATTTTCATCAACTTAGTCACAGATCTCTACTGCCATGCCCCCGTCAAAGGCATAGACAACCGTCAGTCGCCCTTCCTGTGATTTAAAGGTGGCACCGAGCGATCCTAAAATACACTTCTAAGACATAACACATTCCCAAGTATATACACAACGAATAAGAAATGTCTCAATGCAATATTATGCAATGACATGAGAGATCCACAATTTAAATGTCAATATTTATACAATCATCCCAAAATTACACAATGATCGTTTATAGATCTCAGAATGCATATACATTATCAATACAAATTTTGCAACAGAAATGTATAATGACTCCTCAAGTCCAAACCAGATCTCTCAATGATATTGAGCGTCCTAAAAGCAACGCTCCTTGTCAAGTACTAGCTCTGAAACAAGAAGGGAAATGAGGGGTGAGTACTCGGGAAATAATACTCAGTGAGTGAGTGGGTCAATGCAATCATCTAATATGAAGTATGAAATTGGAGTGTCAAAGTACGAATCATATTTCAAATTATCATACTTTTCATTTCAACAATATATCATTTGCACGCATTTTCAAGTCAAATATGCATCCGAAATACTGTCACTAAAATCATAGAGTTGCCAGTCGAAAATATCCTAGCAGAGGTCTACCGCGACCTATCACAGGCGCACCGAGGGTATTATATGCAAGTTTATTTAAAGTACTCTCTACCCCGGCGTTAGTGACGGACCTTGTCCAGGTGCTAAACTTGAAGAGAGTATCCAAATTCTCTCCCTTTCAGGTTCAACCTGGTTAGTACCGTGTCGTTAATAAAAATCACGACAACTCGTGGGATACCCCAGGTCTAGGCATATCCGGACGCCACCAAAGCATCTCTCACGATGTCTTTCGTAGCTACGGAACAATATATACCAAAACCCGCATGGCCAAATCCAAAATAGTATCAAAATGTGCCGAAATCAGGTTCACAAACCAAATATAATATATAGTATAAAATGACACATTATACATTTCAACCACATGAATGCATAATTTCAATATTTCAATATAGTATTGGACACTCCATCGGTTCACAAAAATCACTTTCAAAATCAGTCAAAACATTTCAAATACTCTACAAATCATACTCATTTATCAAATATTTTAAAACAGAATTTACACATTAAACAAAAGTATTGAAATAAATCTCACTCACCGTTTTGGGAAGGATAGCGCACTTCCCAATAAAACCACAACACGTAGAATCAAAACTTCCTTCAATCGAATCACAAAAAAAGCCAACATAATCAAATCATCACGATTTTTATCAAATTTCTGACTATTTTCAAGATTTATCATTTTCTTTAAGTTTATACAAATCCTAAATTTTTCAATTTATAAATATACACCAATGTCATCAATTTCATTCCATTTTCAAGGTATCGAAGTATATTTTCATAATATAAATGTATTTTAATTTTCTATATGCAGGAAAATTTATAATAAAAAGACCGTATCAATGCTTAAACTCAAATCCCAAACTCTGGCTGTTTTGAATCATTCATCAAATCAAACTCTAAGAGAAGCTATTCGAATCAAGTCCGTACAATTCTATCATTAAGAATAGATCAATTTGTATAAAATCTTATATTTGACATAATTAATTTCATATAATGTCAAACAAAGCATTACATTCTTACTCTAATTTACTCTAAATTCGTCCAAATAAATCGAGTAAGTTAGAAATTCTCATCTAGATTCTTCGCGGTTCACAATCCTGTCGTCCAAACGTCGTTCTACTCGGTCCAGGACCTGCAATGCTTCAAATTCGAAGCAAGGTTTAGAAATCTAGCTTAATCACCAAGAGAATATCGAATCCTAGAACTATAACCAATCACAGTCGTTACCTGCAGTGAAGATACAGGTGAGCTCTCGAAAGAGAAAGCCGGTTGTGGGCTGGCGGGCCGTGGGCTGGCGCGCCGGCGGGCTCGCGAGCTCGCGGCACAGCTTGCTGGCCGCAGTGGGCTTCGCGGGCCTGGCGGGCTCTCACGGGCTAGGGTTCACGCTCGCGAGCTGGATCGCGTGTTGTGAGGCACGCGCGCTCGTGCAGTGGGTCACGCGCTGTGCTCGCGCAGAGGGTGGCGTTGGAGGGTGCGCTCGCGTAGGGTAGCTCATGCAGTGCTCTACGCTGTTGCGCGCTGGTGCGCTGGCGGTCATGCAGAGGCGTGCAGGGGCACGCTAGCGCTCGCGCAGTGCGCGCTCGCACTCGGGAGAGCGAGCAATCGCGCGAGGGAGAGCGAGCAGTAGCGCGAGGGAGAGCGCACAGTGGCGGAAGGCGCTGCAGTCGGGGGAAGGCGTTGCAGCGACAGCGATAGTGATCATGGGAGGAAGGCGAGGCGGTGGGCGGCGACTGTGGGAGAGGAAGAGATGGAGTGAGGAGAGAGAGGAAGAGAGAGAGATGGGATGAGAGAGAGAATTAGGGCTTAAAGCCCTAATTCAATTTGGAGAGTGCTACATTTCACTGCAAAACGCAGCAACTCTTTCTTCATTTTTTTTTTTTTTTGGTGTTACAATATCAAAATTAGGACAATTTTCAAAGTTTAGTTGTTGTACTATGTCTTATGGTAGTGGTTTTCCACTTTTGGATGTGCTAAAAGTTTAACAGATTTCTTGTGATTGTAGTATTGTTGGGAGTTCCAATGCCCCAAAAGAAATTAAAAAAGAAAAATGAGATTAGGTATAACTTATAATATAATAAACTTGCATTCATAATAATTTAAATTTTTATAAAGAAATTAATTTTCATTTAAATTGTTCACTTTAACTAAAAAATATATAAATTGAGATGGATTTAGTTGAGTTAAGATTTTTGAAAAAAAAAAAAAAAAAAAAAGAAGTGGCGCTAGTGTTGGGGTCTTATCAAGTAGAATTTTTTTTTTCAATATGAGACTGCGCTATAAAATAAACTCATTCTTATACAACGAATAAAAAAATTGAAATTATTATTAAAATTTAAATTTACACTACTAAAAAAAATCCCTGAATCCTCTAATTTTGACATCGTGTGGGATGGTTCATGGCCATAGATTTGAAAGTTTTGATACTTTACATCCCCTGATGTATGACAAAAGTTGGTCCTCTCGGGCTTGGGAATACAAAACGTCCCGTTTTCTAGTTGGCCACATGTGAAGTAGATTTGGGTTTCGGAACATGTTTGGATTGCTGTGATCTTGCACTTTACATTCAATTTATCTCGGATAGTTTCGTGTTAACCCGAGGTTGTTTTTTGTTTTTGGTACGTTTAGGAGTTTCGAAGTCGGAACTTCTAACGGGAGGTAAATAGTACCATTTAAATTATAATTTATTAGACTTAATATAAGACTTTTGTTGTTATTGTTGTTTTTTTTTGTATCATGATTTGACAACTATCAGTATTCGAAACTTTGTGTCGACTAATTTGAATCGATCGTTGCAGGATTTACTTTGTGGAGATAGATCTCTCAATATTATTTTTTTCAGTACATAGGAAAATCAAACTCCCGATCTGATTAATGGACAAAAATATTCATCCCACCTATGCAAACAAATGTTACGGTTATTGTTGTCTTTTACCTTAATGATTGCAAACAAATGTTACAGTTATTGTTGTCTTTTACCTTAATGATTGATGTATTAAGTTGTAAACTAAATCTCCTGCTTTCAATTACCATTTATGAATAATAGATTGAGTCCCATGATCCACTAAATTGAATCCCTAGATCAAGTTCATTTGACCATGTTACAACTGAATCCAATGATCCAATTGATTGAATCTCATTATTTCAAATTTAAATTCTTTAATATTTCACCTATCTTTTTACAAATAGGAAGACATATGGAACCATACGCCTGACTCGTAAGAAATTGCTCTTTGTTGTCAATTAACTATAACTTAATTAGTATTTGTCCTTTTTCTTTAGAAGATCTTAATTTCTTGTTTCTCCTGTGTATAAAAAAAATGCTCATTAATGTCCCTAAGCTGGAAGACCGAAAAGAACGGCGATGGCATAAACCAAGACAAATCTGATTGACGCAACTCCTACGGCAGTATTTGGAAGAGTGTAGATGAAGTAAAAGAGAGTTTGGCTAAAGTTTCCAATGCAAAAAATAAAAGTAGCAATATAATGACAAGTGCTTTTTATATATAGAAAACATAACATAGATTCATGAAACCCTATATTTTCGATTAAAATTTTTTTAATTTTAATGAAAAATAAAATTAGATAATATAAAGGTCATGAAAAACATACACATCCAACACTCGGGGCTTTGAATAGTGGCCCTATTAAGGGATACAAGAGGGAATTTGCGTGACAATGACTACATTCGCCCTAGTTTAAAAGAGCAATTGAAACCCTGGAATTCCGTCAATCGCAATCAGAATTTAGAAGCCGAATATAGAGGGAGGGAGGGAGGGAGGGAGGGAGATTGGGCCTGTACGCAGGATTTTCTGTAGTTTAGAACTAAAAATGACCAAAGGTAGCATTAAAACTATTTATTGTAGCATTGCTTATTTAATATAAACTTTAGAACTAAAAATGGTTGGAAAGCCGGTAAAATTCTACTCTTTATTTTTATTTTTATTTTTTTTCAAAAAATAGAGACCTGAGTTCTATGTATCATCCGATGAACAGAGATATCATTTGCCAATATGGTATGGTAAAATAAAGATTACTTATATTTGCACCAAAAAAAAATAAAGATTACTTATATGGGCCATAAGAGGCAGAAAGAGACCAAAGCAAAGATATCATGTCATGTTATATGGGTCAGACGAGGGAGAGAGAGCACCCTTTTAAAAAGGGTCCAACAATTAATTCAGACCGAAATAATCAGAATATAACTCTAAATATCAGTTGATCAGTGATTCTAAATTTCTTTTGGTGGTGATTTTCTAATTTCATATATATTCAAGTGCAAATCCTTGATATTCTACAAGTTCCAAAGGAGTTGGACTAAACCTCCTTGAAGGCAATCTTTAATCTTTCTGCACAAATCATAAGTGGAATCCATCTGCACACAGAATCCAACTAGAATTTAGAAATCAACCCGATACTTGTTAAGAAAGATTTTACCCTCTACCTCTTTTTTTGCGAAGCAATGAGAGGTAAAAATTATGAACAGTGGTTCACTTTGAAACATGGCACAAGTCCAACATCTAAGAATCAAAGATAAGGACTAACATTTCAACTAACAAAATTCATTGAAACATTTAGGTTTCCCTCGGGACAAATCCATCTATTTTTCACCAAATGTTCATCATTCCTCTACAATGGAAGAATCCAGCTGGAAGAATAATGATACCCTCCGCCAGCAGCTAAAATAAAGGGAAAGAAAATAAAAACACAAAAAGGAGAAAAAGAAAAAGATGTACAATGGCTGATGGCATCAAATAAAGAAAATAAAAACACAAAAAGGAGAAAAAGAAAAAGATGTACAATGGCTGATGGCATCAAATAACCCCGAGTCTCATTTTCCCAACAAAGGAGAGAGAGAGAGAGAGAGAGAGAGAGGAAAAAGTTGATACAGAGCAAACCATGCTTTATCATCTTATCGTTGATTGAGAAGAACCACAACTAAAATCAGTTCGACCCTTCTTCCACATGGCCTCAAATTTCTGGAAACACTCGAGTGGCATAACCTGTGATTTGACATTGCATAACCAATGTTATACTATAATAGGCACCAAAGAGAACCAACAAAATGTACTTCGGCACTTACAAAGTACAAATGCAGAAGTCAATCTACGATCTCCAGAAAAAAAAAAAAACTTAAAACACAATTGCTGAACATCTTTTAGACAGCAATGAGAATGCGCAAGAGATGGGTAGAAACTAGTAAAACAACCATGTACTCCAAAATTTAAACAGTCCGAGTAACATATATTTCTTAACATGCCCTCTCACGTGTGGGCCTGGGAGGACTAGTAGAAAGGTCCCAAACACATGGAATATTAAATAGAATAGGACACCAATAAGATTATAGCTCAGATTCTCTTGCTCTTATTAAATAAAAAAGAACTAATTATTCCAAAAGCTAAAAGAGAAAGGCCTACTAACCAATTTTTGTCTTTAATATTTATTAAAAAAAAAAAGAATTATCTATTTTCAAAGCACAGTCAAAATCTTTGTGTGACATTGTAGACGGTCTTCCCTGCTTCACTAGGCAGTCCCATGCAAAGGAGAAACAAAAGGCTGGAATAGGTTGGCAAATGTATTTTGGCAACGAGGTATAAAGATTGAGGAATAACCATGTGATTATATTTGTTTCCAATTGTCATAAGATGTTTAAGGAAACCCTTTTGTCAATGCTCGGTTCTATTACTCTTGTAAATTTGTGGTCTATGAATATGAGTTTTAAAAGCTACAATACGAAGTCAGTCCAAATAACCCCGCAAAATCCAGAATCATTCAGGTGAAGGGCTCGTGCCCTGCGAGTAATGTGGTGTTACAATCCCAAAAACTCTGGGCTCTGCTTTTCATTAGAGTTAATAGAATGCTTTCAAACATCTCATATTACTTCTCAAAAGAAACTTAATGCTTTTAAACATGTCATAAGGCATAGTTTTGCCTTATACATGACAACTTTACTATGAGAAAAATGTCTCGGAATGTCATGGAAGACGTGCAAATACTCTCATGCAATCACGTGCACATGCAGATATGCTTAAGCTACAACTTGGCATGCTGAGCACACAGATACAGAACCATCAGGCATCTACAAGCACAACAATAAAAACACACAAAATGCATGCAGGTAGAAGGAATATTTACATGCACATAGTATTTTACATGCATGCTTGTAAAAGGAATATTACCTTCCAACTTTTTTTACGACCAAGCCGAATGTTAATTTCATCCAACCTGGTAATAATTTCTCTAAATGTTGGTCTCTCATATGGCTTCTCACTCCAACATTCCACAATTAATCTGCAGAAATATGAAGGAATATATTTAAGTAAAACCCCATTTGTATTAATTAAAAAATAAAATAAAATAAAAGTTAACTAAACCCCCCTCTCTCTCTTTTCTTCTTTTTTTTTGGCTACGAAAATATATGACAGAGAGAGAGAGTGGGAGCGAGAGATGAGTCTCCATAAAGAGAAACAAAAATAAAACAACAGTACTGGTCTGTGGGCAACATTTATCACCACAAAATCAAATGATGTCCCGTTGAACCATAAATTGTAGATAAAGGCTCAAGCTACGTTCTACATATCTTATTTCTTTATATGTTAATGATTTGATCATTACTAAAGAGCAGAGAAAGTAATATGTATTTGACTATGACAAGATCAGAAAGTAAAAGACAAGAACATTATATATGTATATATGTATATATTTATAAAAAAAAATTCCAAATGTTATTTTGCTAGCATATATAATATTTCCCTTTTTAAAATTTGTGGTTGCTACATTTCTTTCAGGAATAAAGCTCATAAAATGAGTATGGAATTCTATTTGCCAAAGCAACCACGAAAAAACTATATCAATGGATGATTTATAGCCCGTTAACACTAACATGTTGAAAAAAGACTGATGAAAGAGAAGGTTTGTAAATCAGTAAAACAACAGTTAAGTTACATGTTTGCCAATGCCACCTACAACTTTATGGAAAATAATGAATTGCACAATGACATCGCATCAATTCATTTTCATATCTATTAACTATGGTGGAGATGAAATAAATCCAATTTTTCTTTTCTCTTTTTTTTTTTCAACTAAACTTTTGAATTTACTAAGGCCTCTAAGAAGCAGGAAAGAGTGACTATCATACTAATTACACTGAAAATCTGTGCTTGCACATTATGAATTCAATTAACTTTGGTGGATGTCCACCAAGAGCTAGAGGAAACCAACAAACATGATTGAAAATGAAAGATAAAAATCACATGAATAACAGTGACAGTGAAATATGAGAATCATTTGCTGAGACAATGTCTAAGGCAGTATATTCAGCACAAGTGTTGCAAGACATAGGAACATAGGATGAAGTTAACAGAATTTCAAAGAGGATCAGAGAGACGGAGAGAGAGCGAGAGCTAACTTGTTAGACAAAATCAGGTCTTAGAATCAGATACGAAAAACCAATCAGCACTAGTCTGTCCACAATTTTCAGGAAGCCTTTCCAAAAATTCAATATTAAATTTATAAGAGATCATTTCAAAAAGGTTACCTTGAGAGAGAGGGAGAGATAAGTTTTGGGAGGGGGAGTGAGAGAGAGAGAGAGAGAGAGAGAGATGTCTAACTAAAATCAGCCAAGCAAAATCTAGCTGACCTAAGCTGTGCACCATCTTTAGGATTCCATTCCAAAATTCAAGATCTAAAATTGAGTATTCATGATTAAACATAAATTGCATCCATAGTTGTCAAAATGGGTATTATTATAGCATGCATTGATTTCCATTTTTTTTTTCATTATCATATTCTCTGGTATATCAGGAGTCTTTTGTTTTTTTCCCTGACATACTGACAAACTGATTTTGTTTAATATATTTATTTAAAAATCAGGTAAATAACATTAAAATAAGTTAGGATGCTTAAAGTCAAAGAACTGCTAGAGAAGTGCGCTGCCATTGTCAGCCTAAAACTTGTAAAGTTTTATCCACTTTGAAGTCTAAAAGCTGTTGTATCCTGATATACATGCATGAACCCAAGTCACCTCCATTAAGATGCATACTGTAAGACGAGTCTCATGTATCATAAGGTTTTGACAACCATGACTGCATCCACAATGACAGTACCAAAGAGAATGCCTCAACAACATAGGAACCCAGAATGACCGGACTGGATCAATATATTTAGTGTACCATAACCATGGGTACATGCCGAAGGACATACATAAACTAGAACAAAATCAACCCGAACTGACAGCTTGCATTGTTTATCAAGATGTCTCAAAAGAGACCAGCCCATCATGAACAGAGAGACCTCAATTAGATATGAAAGTTACAAACTTACAGATTTTGGGAAAACAGAAAGAGAGAGAGAGAGAGAGAGAGCTATTGGCCTGTCTTTCTACTAGTTTTGTTCTTTCTTATTCTAATTTTAATGAATTTTGTCCGTAAAACCCAGAAAATCCATATACACAAAGGAACCACGAAAGGCTTGCTCATTAGGGAAAGAACTTTCAATAACAAAATATATATAAACATCAAAGAGCTGAGATCAGGACTCACTCTCTCAACCCATGTGCATAAAGCTTCACTGGAGCTCTGAAAGGGGGGCGCTCATTTGCAACATATGCCTGGGGAACATCTTTTTCCTTTTTCGAAGAAAAGGGAGGACAACCTTCAATCATCTAAAGCCAAAGCAGCCAATTCATCAACTTTTTCTTTCTAGACGTATTAAGAACACTAGTACCTCATAATTTATCACTATAATAATATTAGGGGCAGCCATATTAAAAGAAAATAAAGAAATGACATGATGGTCCAAATACCAGTGGAGCACTAAGAACATTACATTGTGTATGATCATGCAACTTTGTAACATAATTCAAAACACTTACACATGAACCATAATATCCTTCAATGAAGTTAGAAAATACATGAATCATACACATGCACACTAGCTTTTCCTCATATACTTCGCACTTTGATGTAAAATCAAACTATATGATTCAGTTAAATATGTCCATATCTTTCTTTTTTATTCCAGACTATATATACATACCATATACTGAATCATAAGTCACAAATATATCTTTAATAAAACTGTAAAATTAAAAAACTAGTATGTTACAATTTGGGTTTTCCCTGAACTTTATTAGAATTGTTTCAACAGAATAATTGGACAATATTAAGTTTATATTATACAATACTTGAAATATTAGAAGATAAAGGTATCAATTAGGATTCTACTGCCTGCATAATTCACTCATATGAGAGTACACAATTTTCAAAACACCATTTGGATCGTAAATAGGTGCATAACAATAAAATACCAAAAGGGTAAAGTTGGGAGCTCAATCAAGATACCATTCAGGTGCACTAGGCAAAATGGGTGTCGGAAGTGGAAAATGTCTCAAAATAAACCACTTTAAGCATGCATGTGTCTCCGCATTAAAGGTGAAAATCTAGAATTGGGCATGGTACAATCCACCTCAGCTTGAAGCTAAATATTCTTGACTACAATTTTAGGCGCACAGCTATCAAAGGAAAATATATAAATATACAAGTGTTCACAAAAAATTATAAATTATAAATTATAAATTATAAATTAAAAAAGAAAAGTAAACATGATCCTATCAGAAATGCCATGGATATCTATAAGAAACATGGGGAAAATGCCACGCTTTATAAGGGGAAAGAAGAATGCACGTCATACAAAAGAAAAGGCCCCTAAAATTGGTAATGGTGGGGGGAGAGAGAGAGAGACTTACCTCTTGCAAGATCAGAGCAAATGAGAAAACATCCACTTTAGTATCATACTCCTCATTTCTGAACACCTCTGGAGCCACATACCGCCCTAATAATAATGGAGTTACTTCATTAGCATGTATCTAGCAAGCATTGTAAAATAAGTGAAAGAAAGGAATAAATTGCATTTAAGTGCTACCTTCTGCACAAACTGAAAGACAACAAAGGGTAACTTTGTTGTTTTACGATTAGTAAAATTGTAAAATCACTGCTCAGACTTTAATTGCAGTAAGAAACTAATACTTTTGTTGTAACAGATGGTAACAAGAACTGTAAAAAGTTGCTGCTTTTTTTTCTCTTTATAGATAGACAAAATCATTAGATGAAGAAAAGATTCACATGGATTCAGGATAAGAAGATTCCTAAAAAGGACTGTGCAACATATCCTTTAGAAAACCTAAAAGCAAACCTGGGAAAAGAATTTTGTCCCAAAAATGATCATGAAACAAGAATCACAGGATGGAAATGTTTAATGGTCTCCTCTGAGACTATGATTGTAAATCCCAATTTGAGTTACCTTCAAGACCACATATGCATAAGCATGTGCTTGAGCATATAGTTCAAGCACTTTATTAATGTGCATTTTATGATTTTATTTGTGCAATATATGATTTGAACATGCAAGGTTTAGTCATGCCCTGGGATTAGTGTTAGCATGTAATGTTTGGTTAGAGGCTTAAGACTTGGCAAAATTAGATAGTGAACTGGAACCATTGAATTAGCAAGCAAGAGAAAGTATATGTTTAGGATTTTAGGTGATGGGACCCATTCTTACACCTACCTCACACCATGTAAGCCTTGTTGCACAACACCTCGTCACTTAAAACCTAGTGGAGAGCCCCACCTATCTATGTAAGATGACATGTTCACCCACTTTTCCACATCCTTAGCCAATTCGTCATCACCATCTTCATCTCCTAAACCTTATTCTCTTCCACACCCCAAATATCACCTTTATCAACACCACCAAACCCTCATATAACATCAAGCTCTTCCATAGTATAACCCATCTCTAGCATCTCGGAACATCAAAAGAGAGATTAGAGTGCAAAAGTGTGGTTAGAACTCAAAAGGACGAGCTTTAATGGTAAGGGCTGAATTTGCTGGTGTAAGGATGATGTTAAGCTTCTTTATGAGTTGAACTTTTAGTTTAGTAAAGAGATTTCCAAGTATTGACATCATATGTTGATTATGTCTAGGTTTTTCCTGGGTTCAAGAGCAAGAAGTGAAGGATTGACCACGATTGGAGATTTGACACAAGTATCTAAGTGTGCTTGCATGTTCTCTTGTCCTAGAAACCTGTTTAGGCTTCTTACGTGTATATTTGAGGTTAAAATGGTCTAAAACCAAACCAAAGTGGAAGAAATTTCAGGAAAGACCTAGTTTGTATGGAAGTTAATGAATTTGGCACTTAATTTGACAGCTTATACTTCTTCCACACTTTAACTTATAGCTTTCTTTGTAGTACTCCAAATTGAGCAATGCTTTGTCATGTGACAACTAGACTTCATAACCTTTCAAATGACATTATATGAAGGTTTTCATTAAGAACTGCCCCTGAAAGTTCATGTGCAAAGTGACCAGTCCTGTAGCATAAAACTGAAATTTGACAGATTTAATATGCCTCATTCTTTTCCATTTGAACAATTAGAAACTAGACTCCTTGACCTTTCTAATGACCTATAATATGAGCATTTTCGTTAAGAATTGATCTGTAATAACTATCTAAAGTGGAGTGTCCTGTTCTGGAAAATTGATGTCCTCAATCTGTGTTTCATGTATATCTTTCATGCTTTTCTTGTGTATTCGACATGCATTTATGTATAAGCTTTTAGAACCTTAAAGATGAGTTTATAAAATGTTCATGACATGTGTTTGAGCTATGATGTGTCATATACTTGCACTTTAAAAGAATTGGAAAGCACAGGGAGAGAGAGAGAGAGAGAGAAAAAAAATGAAAGAAATAACTCTTCTCGGAAGGAGCCATGGGATAAGGTAATCCCAGGTGGTGGAAACAAGTAAGAAATGCTAATTAAAATGGAAAGACAAAGTAACCATTTGAACCACAGTATTGGGAGCCCATTTTGGGATAAGGCTCAGAATATGATGTGAATCCCAATTTTAGATAGCAAATAAGTTTACTTTTGGGATAAGACTCAGTTCTGGATGTAAACCCCAAATTAGGAAAGTAGTCACAGCTCGAGTTAATCCTCTCACAAGCAGGGGCAGGTGAAAAAAAAATCTCTTCTCCCTCCCGAGCATAGATGAAGGGCTATGATTAGTGATTTTAGTCTGACTACTAGACCTTTTTTCACTTAACTCGGAGTCTTATCCTTTCTTCTAATTGCAAGATAAAGAAAGAAATAAAAAGAAAAGTCAAGCAAAGAATGGAAGAACAGGAAACCAGTATTCTCTACTCTTGATATCATGTATCATGACCATAATGTCTAATGCATTTCTATTTTTATTGTGCTTCATGTTTTAGATTCTTGCTTAGCCTGTGGTTTGGCTAACCCTTGCCTTTTCCGCTACTTTTTAGGCAATCCGGGAGAAGCAGAGCTAGTAGCGACTTCTGAGCCAAGGGACAAGATTCCTTATCTTTTAACATCAACCCCTTTGTGAATTACTTGTTGGGGTACAATGATGTCGTATTCTAATTTATAGTCTCTCCATAATGTTGTTAAGTTATGATGTTTCGATGCTGGGCGGGCCAGGTGAGCCATTATTTGCCGGCTGATGATGAGTTGACATAGAAGTGCTGATTTACATACTTTACAAGGTTTTCTTTTCTTGCATGCCATGGGTGGTTGGACAGTCATATTTCAGGGAAGATTAAGCCAAAATTTTTGGGAAAATTAAAAGGAAAGAGATGTTTTAAATTTTCTCATATTTTTTTCCTTCCATGTTTTCATACACATGGGTGGCAACTCTCAAAGCCACTCTCCCAGGTGTTGCTTGACTTGTAATGTTTTAGTTGCTTCCACTTTTGTTATATTTCCTCTTACTAAGGATGCTACACATGGATAGCAGGTCATCACAATCATACCAACAAAATCATTAAAAAAAGAGTTGAGTTGGCAATGCAGATTCTGCATTTTAAGAGCACATTTCTATCGTGTATAAAAACAGATAAAATACAATATGTTCAACCACAAATAACACTTACAAGAAGTATCTTGAGATGTCACAGGTCTATCCTCTTTAACCGTCTTTTTGACTATGAGAATTTTGCTGACTCCAAAGTCTGCAACTTTTAGATGTCCAGAATCATCCCGCAGTATATTTCTGTTATCTTACTCATTAACAAACAAAGAGAAACCTCCGCAGTTTCAGATTATTCAAGTATAATCTGTTGATAAACAAATCAAAAGAAATAAAACATACGAAGGCTCCAGATCTCGATGAATTATTGCCTCAGGTTTGTGCTCATGCAAGTAATTCATCCCCCTGGAAAGTGAAGAGCCATTGTTATGAGAAAAGGCCAAACAAGACCAATGTTACCATCAAATAAAATGACATGCAAATTCTATCACTGTGACACTGTGGAACCAACAAGGAAGTCCAAAGTCCAAACAGCATATTTTAAGAATAATAATGCCCAAAAGAAACAATAAATAAGTGGCCAAACACTACAAGAGTATAAAACAAATAAGGAAAAAGGAAAATCCAGACATAAATTGTTTTCGTGACTGTGACAAGTTATTTTTCATTGCTTTGAATCAGAAAATATATATATGTATAATAACATATAGATAAGGAGAACACCATCCACGAAGTCTCTTACAAGATCTAACATAAGAAGCTTCATAAGCAAATGCTAAAAACCAATCTAGTAACCTCCTCCACTCAACTATAAGGGCTCTAAGAAAATAACAAACAAAAACCAAAGTAGCAGACTAACAAATTCTAATTACCAGTGACCATCATTTGCTATCTGTAGCTGTGAATGACAATTGATATTGTTGGAATATAAAAAGCAATGATCATTGTTAGGGCCTTGCTGTCTAATGGGAATAGATTGGGTAAGTTTCTGGCAATTGTTGCACCTCAACTAGTTGTATTGGTTGGGGTCATATTAGTTATCCACAAATGATGTATAAAGTTAGTAAAACACCCCACTAAACACCAAGAGTCCCAAATGGGCAATCTTTTCCTTAAAAACTTCTTTTATAAAAAGTTAGCACCAAAGAGATGTCGATGCATCAATGCACATCGAAAGAGAAAGTGTAAGAAGTCAACAACAACTTCAACCGATTCATACGCAAAAGCACAAACACTTCATAAAGTTCTCCACAAGATATCAACCCCCTTAAAAATTCTTTTGTTTCTTTCACATCAATCAAAACGCAGCAACAACGAGCATCTTAACCAGTCTCCTCATTGTCAGTTTTTTTTTAATAGAGAAAGAAGAATATATTAGATGTATAAAAAATGTCCAAGGTGTTCTAAGGATAAAAAATGCTCAGAAGTATAAAAGAACAAAGCAACAAAATAAAGAAAAAAAAAACTAATACATTATTGTTATTCAATCCCTTTTTGACTCTCCCAAGGAGTCACCTCACAGAGAATTATTAAAAATAATAAAAAAAATTTTAAAAAATTGTCTTATAAAAGAGAAATTTCAATAATTTGATTACGAAAGATTTACACCATGGCATTGCCAAAAGTGCGCATTTTCACAACCAAGCATCTTTGTTCTCTCCAAAACCTTAAAATTTTGAGAGAAACAAATCAAAACTTTCTTAAGGCAAGTCCAAGTATTGTCGGACATAGCAAAAAGGCAATTAAATATCTCTGTTGCAATATAGTAGCGTTAAAATAAGCGATCTCTAGTTTTAAAACCTGTGAAACACGTGACATAGAAATATGGGGAGATAGCTTTATAAGGTTTCCCTTTCTTAAAAAGGTCATTTGTATTAATTTTATTAAGCACCATAGATCAAATAAAACCTCTAATTATTGGTGGAAACCTATGTCTTCCACATAAAATTAGTAAATTGAAAAGGAGAATTTTGGGGAAGATTAATAAGATGATGCAAGAGAGATCTATATGTAAAATCCCCAAAAAAATTAAGACTCTACATCCTAGAGTCAAGAATACAACAAAAGGTTAATTACCCAAAAGAAGCGAAATCAAAGAAAAAAAAAACTTAATAGTTTGTCTATTATTAAGATTCCTTGAAAAATGAAAATCCCCCCAAGACAAATATCCTTCCCAAACACAAAAATCTTTTATAGGAGCAAAGTGTAGTCTCGACAACATATAGAGGCGACGGAAGAAAATGACAGGCAATTCCCCAATCCATAAGTCCTCTCAAAATAATGCAACGGAGAACCATCACCGATCTGAAAGGACACTAAAGGACGAAAGATATTATATAAATGATGAGATATGAATTTCCAAGAACTGCAATGAGAAACTCTAACATTGGTATGTCATCCATTCTAACAAAGATCATACTTGCTCAATCCTATGCAAGAGGGAATTGGGTGCAAAGGGAAATCTCGAAAGCCATTTGCTTGTGAAATACATATTCTTGGATACCACATTACCAAGACCCAACCACCCTAAGACTTAAGTTTAGACATCAGATCCAAATTAACCACATGCTCTTTCTTAGCCAAGTCATTGCAAAACTAAAGAAAATCTCTCATCATCTTTTCAATATCATCAGCTACTCCAACTAGAATTCTAAAAAGGGCAAGAAGATATAAAGGAATACTAGACAAACAAACATGAATACTAGTGATACACCCACCTAAGGTAAATAAAAACAAAACTTCCATCCTCTTGCTTGGTCTTTTAAGATTGTAATCATACAAGATCACAAAACTAAACACTCATAATAAGAGTACCACCAAAGGAACCTCCAAATATGAAAAAGGTAACTCTCTTCGTATAATTACTAATACCCGCCAAATGATCACAATCTCACTAAAATCTTTTACTTTCCCAATTAATTTCCGGTGCCTAACGAAGTTTAAAAAATATAAAATAAAATAAAAACTTTCAATTCTCGATTAAGTTTAAAAAATAAAAAAAAATAAAAAAAAAATTCCAATTCGTGATTGCTTGCTTGTTTCTTAAAATTCACATTTACAAAAGCAACGATCTCCATGGAAGAGACCAACAAGCCAATTAACGCGTCTTTGTTCCCCAACAATTCTTTCATATAAGGGAGTGAACTGACTCTTTAGCAGACTGGAGACAGCTACCAATGATACCAAGAAATTCTTGACCAATTACCCACATTAAATTCCACTGTGCTTTTCAAAACTTCCCACCCTGTTTCTATTTCCTTTCTAAACTGCCATTCGATACAACCCAACAACCTAATTTGGCATCCAATCATTATGAGAAATCTCATATTTAGCTACAATAACCTCATCCCAAAAAGAGCTGTTCTCATCTAAGAACCTCCCTAACTATGCGTAGTCAATCAACCATGAATCTAGTGCTAAGACCCCTCACTTGCAAAGGTTGTTTCTTAATTTCCCACTTAACCAAAATAAACTTCTCTCCTCCATTCCCATTTGCCTCCCCTTAACAGTCTTTTTTGAATTCTCTCTGATCTCTTTGCCATCGAAACAAGGATTGGATGTATAGATATCAACTATGCTAGAAGGTTTGAAAACTATTTAATAAGATGAAGCCTCCACCTTGGAGAGACACCCCTTTTGCTGGCTATGGGTCTTTTCCCAAACTTCTGTTCAACCCTGTCTCTAATAGCCTTCTCCTTCTCTTTTGCTCCAAGAAGAAGCCTCCAATGTTTTGCAAAGACTTCCCACCATATACGTTAGAATAAATGCCAAAATGCTACTATTAATTCCTCCAGCATGAGGATAATCTCACTTTATGACAGAGTACATTTAGTCCAGAGGTTCTCCCAAAGATGAGCAAAATACATTTGAGGAAGAGAACTTGCATGATATTATTACCACAAAAGATTATCATATCATTTGGAAACAAAAGGTAAGAGATAGAAACAACTTCTCTCTCTCCCTCTCTCTCCCTCTCCCTCTCTCTCTCTCTCTCTCTCTCCCTCTCTCTCGCCCCCCCCCCCAAAAAAAAAAAAAACAAAAGCCAGAAATTGACTCCAATTCTACTCCTTCAGACAGCATCCTGCTTCACACATTAAACTCAAGGATAATGAGAAAACAGAAAGGGGGTTTTCTTTTCTTAAGGTTGTGAGCACTACAAAAGTAACGCTTAAAGGAGCCATTAATAATGGTCGTGAAAATGCATTTTTCAATCCAAACCCTCAATTTTCTCCAAAACCCGTCTGCTCGAGTAATATTAACAAGAAAACTCCATCAAGTGCCTTCTCCTTAACCAATTTGTACATAATACTTCCCCCTACTTGTTTCAGCTTTGCATCCACCACAATATTTGCAGTTAAGGTTGCATCTAAAATCTGCTTCCCAGCCATAAAAACATGTCATAACTTCTCAATGCACCCCAAATAACCTCCTTAAGCATTCTGACTCCAACATCTTGCAAGAACTTATATACACTCCTAATAGGTTTAAAATATCTCAAGCATTATTTAAATTTTGTAAAAAAATAATAATAATAACAATAATAATTTAAGACAAAAAGCCTCAAGACAGAATTTCATTTATCTATTTTTATACATCCTTCCAATTTTTCTTAAAGGAAACCATCTAAGTCAATTGTCTAGTCCCCACTGCATTCTTTTAAAACCGCAACCACCAACGCATTCAAATAAGGCCAGTCAAGCCAATTTATACTCTCAAAGTACTAAAAGTCAAGCCATCAACCTGTGGCCTCAAAGAGCTCTATCTAGTGAAAGTGTTGTTCAGAGTATAGCTTCTCTTAAATTCTACAAATGGCTTCTTCCATACAATTGCTCAGAGAAAACATGTTGCCACCTACAATACTAGGGAAATATATATATGTGTACATGATTCAGAATGGATATTTGCTGCACTGGAAAAAATTGGGTTGTTATCTACCTCCTTGAGCTAAAGAACTCTTGACTACTGCCTCCAAAAACTCTTTTTGTCTAAAATTCATGAGAGCTCATTTTTGAATGCAACCCATCTCTCTGCATCATATGTCCAAAATGCAATGACTTAAGTCCAAATCATTAAACAGTTTTATCCCTCCCAAAAGTTGCACCTTCTTTGCTAACACATTTTTAAAAGGAATCCTGGTTCAAAATCTTCAGGTGACTTTTTAATCACTTCAACTTGGTTACAAGAATATTACAAGAAGAAAACCTGAACACCTCACCACTTCCTCCCACCATTTCTGGATCAAACCGTTGAACCCTTTCTTTTTCAGCCATCCACAGAACTGAAAGATATTATTACACCCTTTTGCACACCTCTGATCTCTAAAAGAACCGGATAATGATATCATATCAGCCAAAGTCGTTTTTCAATGGAACTGGGATAATAATCATCCCAATCTCTTGAAACAAGGAATTTATCGGAACTTCATAGAGCTCTGAAATTCGACCAAGTGTACCAACCTCCACTACTAGGCAAGTCCATCAAACCACGTGAGCTAATGAAATCATGGAACTGTGTAATGTATAATATCCAACCAATCTCTTTGAGCTTCTTTCGTACACATAAAGCACCATTTTGAAATCAGCACGCATGATAATATCTGTCTCATAGACTCTACAAACTCATGCCAAAAAATTCTCCTCAACTTCCTTGCGAGGCCCATAAACCCCTATGAATATTCACACAACACGTTCTCTCTTATCCTCCACCAAATAAGAGAGTAGGATCCAACAAAAGCTCTCTTTAACTTCCACAACATTCTCTTTCCACTAGCCCTTGCCGGAATAGAAATACTCCTTCCATCTCTACCACCCCATATACTGTTTCAATCAATCATCCCAAGTGTCCAATTTTGTCTTGTGCAAACACGATAAATCAACTTTCCATTATTTCAAGAACTACTATAAAAATGCCCTTTTATTAGGAATATTTAAATCCCTTAAATTCCACGTAGGAATACGTGTTGGAATTACAGCGTCATCACATCATTTTATGGTATCACCCACATTTCTCCTAAAGAAACCATTCTTACCATAAACATATCTCATTCTAATTTTTGTTACTTGTGACCACCCGCTTTCTTTCCTTTACTTGCCGATTTCTTGCTGTTTCCTTTCTTGCTCACCTCCCTTTAGATCTAATTAAGGAGATCAAGTAATCTATTCTCAAAATCCTCCACCAAGACTCCAAGCCCTTGCACATCCAATCTGGTTGATCTCGAAGCATTGTGAAACATTCTCCAAATCTACTAAGCAAATCCCGTCAACTGCTTGCGTGATTCCATCATTAAAAGCTAGTTGCCATCCCATACCGGAGGCAGAACAAAAGAAATCTCCCGTTACAACAATTTTGCAAACATATCCCACTTCCTGCTCCCCCTACAAAATCCCTGACCTCTACTAAATATTCTAACTTGAGCCTTTCCTTGATATCTTCAGCATCCACAATGATCAACCTTCAGTGAATCATCCATATGGAGAGGTTTAAGAGGACTCTGTCACCTTGGGCTCCTTTGACCCTTCCCCCACTCTTAAATGTAAACTCTCTATCCAAACAGAAGATCCCCTACATTATATAAGTGAAAGGTCCAAAACAACCTCTCACAAAAGGACAAGAAATATGAAAAAGTGGATGCTTGGATCATGACTTGAGGTTGGTCAAACAGAAGGCTAGTCGTTCTGAAAAGGTCCATGTGGAATTACTTGGTTATGCCTATTAGTTGAACCTTATAAAATCTTGTTGCCCTCATATCAACACAGCACTTATCGCTATTTAAGTAGAAGTATGATTACCCAAAACAGAGAGAAGCATCCGAGACACCCCTGGAATTTGAACATCTCCCCATTCGAGCCATCACATTCTTCCTCTTTTGGTTATCTTCTACAAAGCTCCATAACCCTGCACCATTCCATTTAACCACTTCCATGTTTTTCATTGTTAAATTATGACAAAACACTCCATCTTCCACAGGCTCTTTTCGGAGCCATGATCCAGCGTTCTTGGTTCAACTTGAGCCACTAGGACAGTTCACAGTGAAGAGTGACTTCCACCATTCTGTGTCTATCCTTATTATGATATGCTCACTGGAAAACCTCAAAACCATTTCACTGTGACTACAGAAAGATTTGAGAATTTACTCCAGCCACGGCCGCATTACCCTTTGGAAGACAATTTCCAATGTTCACGATTGGAGGGCCACACCGGAAACAAGAGGAATTAGATTGAGCCCATCAAAAACTGAATATATAATATGTACGTTTAGTAACAATCACCAGAATAACGAAGAAACGATTAACTTAGAAGGAAATGACGTACCAAAAAGTAAACGTTTTAAATATCTTGGTTCCATCATCCAAAACGATAACAATATAGATGGGGGATATAAATAATAGGATTTAAGCGGGTTTGATGAAATAGAGAATGGCATCTGAAGTTCTTTGTGATCGCATGATACCATTGCATTTGAAGAGAAAGTTTTATAGAACTGCATTAAGATCGACACTATTTTATGGTACCGAGTGTTTGGTCATTAAGCAATAAGAGTATAAAATAGTTATAACTGAAATGAAAATACTTAAATGGATGTGTGGTAAAATTAGAAAAGATAGAATTAAAAATAAAAAATAACATGCTAAGTTAAGAATGAATTCAATTGTAGATGAGATACGAGAGTATCGTCTGAGGTGATTTGGATATGTGTAACAAAAACCCAAAAACGCACTAATTAGGAAGATCCAGAACTTAAATATCGAAAATTTAGTGAAACGTAAAAGTAGACCATTGAAAACTTATATATAAATTATCCATAAAGATATGATATTTAAGAGTTTAATTAACGAGATAGCTTTAGATAGGAATGAATAGGGTAGAAGAATCTGAATAAATTAAATCACCCCACTTATCATTTTAACCACTTTTTTATCTATGATGTTTTTATCTCTCAAATGACTGACCCCAAAATTTGGGATTAAGTTTCAGATTATTGTTGTTCGCGATTGATTAATCTCCATTAAAGACAAAAATCTCCCAAATTTGTTATGCTTTAAAAAAAATGAAAGAACAATTATGGCATCTTATCCTTCTAAACTAAGGAAACTCAAACTTTTCTAACTAAAACTTTTCCCAAGCTTTCACAATCCAAGCAATCTCCTTGGCATAAAGAAAAAATAGAGATCCTCTTACTCTAACCAAACTCGGTGATGCAAATAATCCTCTTCTCCTCACCACATCTCAATGACAAAATCAAACAATTTCCTCTCAATGCATACGCGAATGGAGGAGAAATCCCAGAAACTCCTAATCAAAACCACAAAAAAAAGAGTCCACTGAAATTATAGCAAAAACAAATTAAGACATTCTCACCCACAATCAGACTTCAAAAACACTAAAAAGGGCTCACCCGGTGTATAAAGTACTCCCCGGCTTAATGCGGGGGTAGGGGAAGGGTGGGCATATATATACGCCCAAAAACACTCCACAACCAAAAAATAATAAAAAAAGAAATTAAATATCATAATAATAAAACTAATAATAATTAAAAAAAAAGATTTAAAAGGTCTGGCACTACAATATAGTGCATAATCATTACTATCTAACATTAAGTCAAATTCAGCTTTAACCAGTTACTGACCTTGAAAATCAGGTTTAAGTCTCTCCCCCAACCCCAAAATTTTACCAAGCAAAAAAGAAGGCACTAACCTTGCGATATCAAGGGCAAACTTCACAGCTGTTGATGGCTTTAATGCACCTCTTCGTTTCAAATATGCACGGAGATCTCCCTACACAAACCACCAAATGACACTGTTTGAACCACAGAAGTCATATTTAAGGAACAAACAAATGTCGGAGGAAAACAATAATTTACAACTGGCCCCTTCTGAAGTACCTCCCTGGGCTTAGGTGGCAGGTAGGGCACCACAGTATAGGTAAGCTTGGGTGATTTTTGGCTGTGTACACATACAGAGTGAGTCATAGGCTTGAAGTAGCTTGGGGCTTGGAGAGCAAGGAGGAGAAATTTTAGGATGCTCCCTTTGTCCTTGTTTTGGCTGGTCTCAAGGGGAAAAAAAGTAGTTTTGAGGAAGTGGAACAACCCCTGCTTAGTTTTGTGGACACTTATGTATGGTTTTAGGACTTCTTCTAAGTCATTTGTTTCCTTTTTAAATGTCATTGATTTTGTGAATCCATGTCTCAATAATCACTTGGGTTTGCACTTTTTGGTGTTCTATTGCTTTCCTTTACTATTTTCTGTTCTTCTTTTATGAGCCAAAAATATATAATGACAATCATAATCGTAATAATAAAAAGGGAGTATTGTTTAAGTGTATTTGAAAATATATTATATATCAAATCAAATCAATTATTAATTTCATTTTGATACATATTTAACTTTCCTTATTTTTATATTTTAATATTTATATTATTATATTTCCATATTTGAGACAATGGATTTTCTATATAAACCTAACTTATAGTAATAATTAATTGAAGCAATGAAACATTAGGATTCATATTATTTTATATTGTTTCCATCTCTCTTACATGGTATCAAAACCGTATTCATACATCCTTAACATGATGTTAAAGCCATATTAAACGGAGCCCAAAGCCAAGAGTCAAGGCCCGAGCCCGAAGCCAAGGTCCACTATCCAAATTCTCTTTCAAATTCAAATTGTTTTCACTACACCACATTTACCTTGAGGGGGGATATTAAGAAATATATTATATATCAAAATCAAATCAATTATTGATTTAATTTTAACACATATTTAACTTTTTTATTTTTATATTTCTATATTTGAATTATCATATTTCATACTTGTGACAATGAATTTTTTATATAAACCCAATTAATTGTAATAATTAATTGAAGCAATGAAACATTAGGGTTCATATTATTTTATATTGCTTCCATCTTTCTAACATGGCATCAAAAGCCATGTTCATGTAATCTTAATATGGTGTCTTAGACATATTAAAATTATTTTTATCAAAGTGAAACAATGTTTGATGTGTAAAAAGGATGAGGAATTAGTGTATCATCTTCTTTTATGTTGTCAGTGGTCAAGAGACTCATGGAAGAGTATTATTTTGAGTTTGCACATTTTTTCACATGAACAAAGTATTTTGGGAGTAGAGTCAAACTTCTCTTGAATTGTTCAGTTAAGAGAAGATAGTTCTTTTGATCCCTTTATCTGTTTTATGGATAGTTTAGAGGGAACAAAATAGATGGAACAGGTTTTCAACACAAAAGAATGGCCACTCAATTTTGTTGGTCTCTTATAGAACTCCTCACTTTTGGCTTACTTCGTTTCCTCCTCCATGTTGCTGATTCCTCTCTCTCTCTGTGCATAATTACTAAAGGGTGAGTAACCGGAGCTCTTACAAAGCCATTTATCATCAATTAAAAAGACCTTCAAATAAATTAACGTTCTCCACATTGTAAATCAATTTGAATGCAATAACTAAATCAAATCTTCAGGATGGAGAACACAGGCAAAAGGTCCTTGGATAGTATAACTTACTAATTATTTTACAACCCAATGACCTTTATTTTGTCCCGGTCATCATACGTAGATAATGAAAGTTGCTTCAAAATAAGAACCTGTCTCTAGATAACGGCTAAGTAAGCTGAATACGAGGAACAAGTTGCAGAAAGAGAGACCTTATAGCAGTTTGTCTGCTAATTTTGCATTCATTCCATCAGATCAGTGAATTTGTAGTCATTATTACTTCATTGCACAATCTCTGGGAAGTCAGGGAACAGATAGAAAGGAAAATTCAGATTTTTACTAACCAAGTCCTTTCTTTGTTATGGGATGTAAGTTTTTCAAGCATATTTGTCTTTTACGTAAGGGAAGAGCAAGACCTGAACCTTCGACCTATTAAATGGAGGATAAGTAGGTACCACTAGGCTGAAGTTGGGAATGGCTAGATTACAAGTGCCAGTCAAGAATCTCTTTTGTCTAGTCTTTTGACAATTAAATAAGTAAATTTGATCATAAAATTTCTCCATTTCATGTTTCTTAGGCCATCTTTCTTTTTATCAACTGAAGGATTTCTTGTTTCTTTCTTAGATGCTTGTCTCCTTTTATGCTCCTATGATAAATTTTCCTTTTCTATCCCATGTGTATATACACATCTATGTCTTTCATGATAGTCTACCACTAAGACTTTATATTACAAGTCTTCCAATTGTTTTAATAAACTCATTAACTATGCCTTCTATTAAGAAAAAAAAATTAACAATTACACCTTATATCATGAAGTTTTGCCGAATAAATTGTTGATCATGCCATATAATAAAGTTCAAGTAATGGCATTACCCTACACAAATTTCAGTATTTTGTATGATATAGTCAGATAGCAGGTTTTTCTTTACTTACAATAATTACACAAATCAAACAGTAGCAGGGAGATTTATTTACAAGTTCAGAAAAGTGGATGATAATAACTGAAGCTCCTAATCTCAACTAACAGAAAAATCAAAACAGAACAGGATGCACAAGTCAATGGTATTTTGTTATGTCATCAAGCGAACCTTTGGTAAATATTCTGTAACAATCATCATAGGACAACTTTGTGTAACAGCACCCAGAAACTGGACGACATTTGGATGACGTATCTTCTGCAGCAATGCTAGCTCATCCCTGAATGCTTGCCTGGAAGAGAGAGAGAGAGAGAGAGAGTTAGAGAGAGCCAGGGAAAGGGTTTAAATAAAATTTAGACAAAAGAAAAGATTAAAAAAAAGGCTCAAGTGCTCCGCAGATAGGAAATAACAACAAAAAAGAAATCATGAATCCAAAGAATGATCTTACACTTTTTCCTCATCTGTAAAAACTTCCTCCCCAAGCCTTTTAACAGCTACTTGAATTCCACGCCACTTTGCAATACGAAATGTTCCCTGTTCAGTTTTTATGGACAGATGAATAAAACATATACTCCCCCAAAAGACTTAAAATTTAGAGTTTGAACCTTAATCCACCCTCCAAAATCATCCCAAGCAAAAGATATAGACAGTAGGCATGCTAATCGTGAAAACAAAAAATAAATAAATATATGTTTCATAACAACTTCCTCGTGGGATAGTAGGGCACCAAACCAATTAGGCAATAGTCTTACAATGTGTGTCATTGTTAAATAATAAAAAATGAAAACACTTGTAACCATGATGGATGCACCAGTATTTCATTAATTTTGTTAGAACTGACCGAAATTAAACAAGATATAATCAATTCCACTCTATTTGATTGGTGAAAAAAAAAGAACTCTAAACTAAGTAGCTTCATCTTGCTTAATTCTCAAAGTGGATATCATATAGTCTTATCTGTTTCCTTTGTTTCTTTTGTTTCTGGAAGAGGGGGAAAAAAGGGATGATTGTTGGATCTGTGCTATAAAAATCCAATTGTTGGTATATACTGTATTCTTAATACAGTATCATTTGATAAAAGAAGAATCCATTAGATAAAAAGAAATATACAATGGGGAGAGAAGACGTCCTCAAAAGACAAAAGGAAATGAAAACACAAAAGAAGAAAGATAGAGGGAGCAAGAGTTGAGCCAAAAGGCCTTCCCAACCTCCCTTTTTGTTTTATCACTTCAAGCATGTTTGTTATGTATTTTTGGGGTATTGTATACCAAGTGTGGGTTGTAATTATAACAAAATGAGATTAACATATCAGTATATCAAGTAAATCATAATCAGATTGACACTCATTGTTAAAAACGATGAGAACAGCCACTGAAATCCTTCAAAACAAAAGGGAGGTACTCATCTAGTCTATTCATGTATTTGATCACTTAATAGTGGCTTGATTTCTTAGATGAATTTTTTTAAGAACTTAATGCCGACTCCCATATAAATTGGAAGCTTAAGGAGAAAGTTGCGCACATAAAAAGTTGATAGTTTTGCCTATGTGTCTAGAAATACTTGAGAGGATCATATTGCATGAAATTAGTGTGTGAAATGTCAAAGGGACAGAATTTTCTAATCATACAAATACATTTTGATTTTCTTGACCCAGATAGCAAATAATTTAATGTGCTACAAATTATGAAAGAATCAAGCATAAAAAAGATTGGAAATCCTATGAAAGCTCAACTTAAAAGTCGAAAGTACTCCCCTAGGAAACTCTAAAAATACTAAATGTTAACAGAAATCTCTTGGACAGGTGATGACACTTGTTGGATGAAATAGAGGTGTTAGGATCATGGCTTTTAATGCTCGGTGCCCAAATGCCAATACTACAGAATTAAAGGAAAGATCATCAAGGCGTGATGAAAAATGATCTAATCTTTTGTTATCTTTGCTCATGTATGAATAGGAAACCGAATTTGCTTTAGAATCCTGTAAGTCCATGAAATATTAGTTAAAATGCCTGAGTTGAAAGGCTTATACACGTTATCAATCATAGCAAAGCCAAGTAAGGCAGGTTCTACACATTGTTAATCATAGTGAAGCCAAGTAAGGTAGGTTCTATCATTTTTTGCCCTGCTGGACAGAACTAATTTACAAATCAACTTGATACACATTTTGTTGAAAAATGAACACACATAAAAGGGAAAAAATTACAGTTATATGAAGGTTAGCATTTTATAGCAAACAAGTCACACATGAAAAAAGTCTAATCAAAATTGAAGGCCTTCCATTTGATAAGAGAGTAAACTTAATCCAAGAAAGATCAAAGCAGGCTTCAAACATATTACAGTCCACATTCTGTGCATTCTATATCTTTGACGTTTAGCTTATCTTTAGCATTGCCATGTCTGGTCATCTCCATCCTTTAATGCATATGCACAAGATTACAGTCAGCTGATCATTCAACCCCCGAAGATATGTGATCTAGATATCTAAAACGCGGTACTTTAGCTAACTAGATCATTGAAAATACCAAATTGAATGATTCAAACTTAATGTAGATCCGACAAAATTCAAAATAAATTAAACGCAAATAGATAATTTTATTTAATCGAAAAGTAAGTATGGTATTTAAAAATACTTTGTTTTCTTTCATTTACCCACAAATAGAAATATGTATAGTTCTTAAGCGAAAGCTAACTAACACATAAAATAATAGTCTACGGATCTAACTAAACCTGCCCCGGTGCATGGAAGCTAACGTACCTCGTTTCGTACCCCATACCATACAAAACCACAATCTAGGTAACATTGCAGAAGACAAATCATAATCATTTCAAAACCAAGAGCAGCAAAAGCAGCAAAAGCAGCACAAATGTGAGTGATCAAACTTAAGATAATTCATGCACTAAGCAGTAAGAGTGATAAAAAGGGGATGCAAGAGGTTGAATGATCCTTATGGGCTCCAAATGGTATTGTATGGTCAAGTGGTAGCCCAGATAACAGTATATGTAAACCAAACACTTTTATCACCTTGGTTATGTCCACGCTGTTCGTAAAATCAAGTTCACTCGGATCAATCTCATATTCTGGCACTTCACGAGAATTTTGGACATGCATAGGAGCCATCTGAAATTGAAATTGAACATTAAACATTAACACCAGCACATATCCAACTACATCACTCATAAAGAGAGAAGTGCTAACAAGGCTGAAGTCACAACATGCTTAACATAAAACAAATGTCACTTACCAGTGGTTTTGCACCATGGTTCTCCAACAGCTTAATAACATCATTATTCTTGTAGTATATAGCATCAGCAAGTGGCTGTTCAACAAACAACAAACTATCCTTATTAGACTAAAAGCTGAACAGAACAAGTTATTGAGTATATTTCCTTAGAATTAATGATGCAGAGAATATACCCAGCCAAAAATGGCTGCAATAATTAGAAACAACATAGTGTGCTTAATCTAAATTTAATATTAAAAGAATGACCTAAATCACAAATATGTCTGTAAGCATTATGCCTACTTTCAAATCATTCACTAAATTTTTGTTACAGTCAATTACCAAAAATTAAAATTCAACAACCCCCTTAAGCGGATAGAATTAGCTATTCAGCGAGATTCTCTTTAAGTTTTGATTTCTTAGTTCCCTAACCATAATCTTTCACCAAATTTGACTATGAAATTTTTTAAGAGAATTACAAATCTAGTTTTCAAATTTGTTACATGGCTTCATATACAAGGATTTTCGACTCGTGAATTATGCAATGCTAATTAATGAAGGATTATAAGGTAGACCAGGAAACAGAGTTCAAGGATCATATTTTGTAGAAGATCACAGGAAGCGGGAGAAATCAAAACCAAAGGGCTCGCCAGTCGTGAATTGTCAGCCAAAAAGTTAACATTGATCAGCTATGAAAACACTGAATTTTTATTTTGAAAATTGAGAGCCACCAACTGAAAATAAAGCTCAGAGGATAATTTGAAAGTTGACATAAAGTTCAGGACAGTATTTGTCGTTTTAGCCTAAAAGAATTTAAAAATATGCCCAGAACCAAGCCAATGGATTATGAATACTTTCAGAGCATTAGAAGACAACTCACTAAAAAGAAATTCCATGAAGATTAGTAATGCTTTATAGTTTGAACTGGTGGTTTTTCTTCTTTTTTTCTGTTAAGAAGTTTGTGATAGTGGTTGGCAACCTAAAACAAGCCATGCAAAAAAGAATTGAAGTCTTCGGATATTGCAGATGGGATCTAATCAGGCTACAATCATCCTTCGTTTACAAAATATAATTACAGAAATATGCAAATACACCAACAGCTTGCACTCTAATTTTCATATTACTATCTAATGCACTTCAAGGTCTAGCCATCTTGAAGGGCATCAATACATTCTATTTCTGTGTATTACCAGGAAGAAAACAAAAACATATTGTCTTCATCTTTAAACAATTCATATTGTATTTAGCACTTTTTATTCAGATGCTCACAAAAAAATGAAAGGAAAAAACTAAATTTAAAAGAAATGCTTTTCCAAATAAGGCTCTCCCTTACCATGACCAACATATCTTCCCCAAAAGCATTCTAAAGATATTTCATCGACAACGAGATATTAGCTCTATTAAAATGTGTGATCCAACACGTGCCTCCATTTAGTTCACTCCCCATAGTACTGGACGCAGAAACTATTTTTCTTGCTAGGCTTGAATAATGTTCTTGAACTAGCTTATTGTTGTTTATTGATTAAAAATGACACAGAAAACAAGGATGGATCTAGAAATCAAGATTTTGGTGGGGCAGGAGAATAATTTAATTGTAAACCATTAAATATTGTGACTTTCAAATGGAAGTCATGTCCATTCCCATGTCCAACGCCATATCAAAAACCCTACTTGACAAGTCTAATATTGTTATTCTATTAAACAAGAACACTCGTTGAGCACTTCTTGCACACTTTTAAAGTAGATTATAGTAATCAGCCGCTTGTGTGATAATATTCCCATGCCTCATAGTCTGAACTAATTAATATTGTTTAAGTTTTGATAGAAAAGAAGAATGCTCAGTACCGCACCAAATTGGAGCAATGTGTTTAACCATATCCTAGCACGTCCTTGTCTTTTTTTTTCCAGAAATTTGCCATAACACCATCTTCCAACCATATCACATGAATGTCCCATGAGAGTGGCAGGCTTCTTAGTTCTAAAAGCTATAAAGTGAAAAAAAAAAAAGTGTAAATACAAAACAAATTTCTGAAAATTGAAGGGGAGCCAAGGGCCCTTGACAACCCCCACCGGGAAGCGTTACAAGCTATTGGTAACAATAAATGCTTTCTTCCACAGTAAAGTGGTTTTCGTGATCTGAACCATGGCCTTCAAAGAATGATAGGGTAGTCTTAGAGGTGATACCAAGAAAGTTCACTGATGCCTCTGTTTATAGCTTGTTGATACTTCCAAACTAGTGGTATAGGGATTTTTAATAAACTTCATTCCAATGGGTTCCAATCGAATTACCGTAATTTAAGAAATATATATATGAGAAATTTTCTCAGTTTTTGGAATATCGGATTATGGGAGAATAAAGACATTAATGCCACTTCAGCTTGCTTCAGAACAAGAGTTTCCCAATCACTATATTTTAAGTAGCACTTTCAGTTGGACTAACTGCATACTCTACTAACCAGTTGAGCAAAATAAAAGTGAAGCCCAACAAATCCAAAAGACATTATAAGGATTCTTGATTTTTGTTGCTGCAAAACACAGAATGACAGAATTTACCGTACTGCCCCAGCAGTCGCGAGAATCAACATCAGCGCCACGTCGAAGCAGCAATTCAACAACATCAGTTCGTCCCTGACAAGCAGCGACATGCAAAGCAGTACGGGCATCAATGTCCGTGAAATTCACGCTAACTCCAGAATCCAAAAGCTCCTTCATTCCTTCCAAATCACCGTCACTTGCCAGGTACATCAACCTGATCCCCGGATCATTCGCCACCACCGCATCACCGTCGATCACACCAGCCCCTCCCTCGTCGTCATCGCGATTCGGCGCCAGAGAGGATTGCTTTCCCAACTGAAACCGAGACTGTGATCGAGAGTTTTGCCGCTCCATTATGAGGTGAAGAAGAAAAACGAACCCTAATTTGGAAAAGACGGATGTGCGGAAATGGAGGGATAAGAAGCGGAGCAAAGGAAGGAGTGATTTTTGACTCTTTTTGAGTTTGAGTTGGATTCGGGGCCCCTGACAGCGACTTTCGGTGCGTCACCGTTTTGGACTCTCGAGCCGGGAAGGAACACAAATTGTTCTTTGTGCCAGGATGACGTGGCTCTCATCGCATGCGAAACATGGGAAACAGTTTTTAACTCCAAACCGTTGGTCAACAATTTTTTTAGACTTATTTTTATATTTATTTGAATAGATTAACCTTGGTACCGTTTGACAGGTTTTTCTTTTTAAAGAAAAATAAAAATTAATTATTTAAAAATAAAATAAAATTATTTGATTTTTTTATTTTTAAAATAAAGTAATTTCTTTTATCTTATTATTCTTAAAATAAAATTAAAACTTAAAAATTAATGGATATATTTGAAATTTTATATTATTTAAATAAAAATATTAATGAAATAAAAATAATTATGTGTGAATATAAATAGAATAAAAAAATATAAATTTTTAAAAAAATTGGAATATTAAAAAAGGGAAAAGTAAAAGCTCCTCCCAAGAGCTTTTAGTACCCGTTTGGTAGGATTTTTTTTTATTTCTCTTCTCCTTTAAAGAAAAAACTCTGTCCAACAGTTTTTTTAGAAACTCTTAAAAATAATGAGTTTTTTTAATAAAGAAAAACAAAAAAAAAAAAACCAAAAGCTCTTAAGAGGAGCTTTTGCTTCTCCTTTCAAGAACACGCGAGTTTTTTTAAAAATTTGTTTTCTTTTATTCCATTTATATTCTCATTTGAAATATATAAAATTCCAAATATATCCATATCATAAATTTAATTGCCTTTATGTTCTCACTTTCCTTTAACTTTAATTTTTAATTTTTAACTTTTAATTTTATTTTAAAACTTATGAAATCAGTTTATTTTTAAAAGTAAAAATATCAAACAATTTTTAACTTAATTTCAAAATATATTAATTTTTATTTCTCTTTATAAGGAGAAGAAAAGTAAAAAAAAAAAAACTCTACCAAACGTTCACTTACTTAAAAGCTATTTTTTAAATTTCTCTTCATGAAAAAAAAAAGATTTTTTTAAAAAAGATTTTCAAAAATCATGTTTAACAATGTTTCTCCTTATATGGAGAAGAAAAACTTTAAAAAAAAAATCATGCAAAACGGACACTTATATATATTCTCTTGTTTGAATTTTATATATGTCAAAATATCAAGAAAATTTTATCTTTTAAAAATTTAATTTGATTTTAACTACTTTTAATTAAATATTATGTAATATTATTAATTTATTCTAAAAAATATTTATTTATAATTTTATATTAATGACCTTCATATTTGAGTTTAAATTCTTTTAACATGTCGAGTCAATTATATTATTTATTTTTTTCTTTTTAAGAGGGAATTAAATATTATTTTTAATTGAAAAATTAGATTGTGGAATGCTCTCTTTTATTTTTAGAATATTTCAGTAACAATTTCATTATATTATTTCAATAAATATAGTAACAATTTCATTATATTATTTCAATAAATATTATTTAAACATTGTTATTCTCCTTTTCTTTGAAAATATCTTTCAAACTGTTTTATTTGCCCTCTCTCCCTCCCTCCCTCCCCCCCCCCCTCTCTCTCTCTCTCTCTCTCTCTCTCTCTCTCTCATGCTTTAATCATTCCTTGAACATGAAATTTTTTAATTTTTAATTGTTTCTATATTGAGCAAAATTATTTAAAAAATATTTCATTAAAAAGTCATATTTGTTAAATATGTTCATCAACCTTTTTTATAAGGAAAAGTTTTTTAAGTAATATTTTATGTTATTTTTAATATTATTAAGAAATGACTTTTATGATTATAAAAGATTATATAAAAGTACTTTATAATTTTACTTTTCAAAATTAATTTTTAAAAAACTTTTTATTAAATATCAATAATAAAGTTATTAAATTGAAATCCTAACGACTCATGTTTGACTTACGATCCTATATTTTATATTTAATTTTAAGATATAAATTTTTTTTTAGGAATTATATATATATGGAATGCAAAGTTATTTTACATTTTTGTGGAATAATTTGGTTGTGTTTTTTTCTTTATTTTTACATTTGCATTGTTTGTATAATAAGAAAAAGATCAAAGAGAATTGATGCATTTAAGGTAATTAGCACAACTTATTTTAAGAAATTCACAATAAAAATTAATATAGGAGAAAATATGTTTTAAGGCATAAAAAAATTGCAAAAGAAACATAATTTATTTTAAGTAGTAGTAAAATAACTTGTAACAAAAAAAATCTTAGAAGTGGTTTTAATTGAAAAGTTTCGAATTCAAGAAAAGGGTAATGTGGATGTGAAGAGAGAGAATTTGAAAAAACATATTATACATCATTTTGAAATTAAAGAAATCGAAAAAAATAATATACACGTAAAGTATTAAAATGTAAAATTTTATTAAAGAAATAAAAATTACTACTCATTACTCCTTATGGTAATTATACTGAATATTAAATATAATAATTAAACTTAACAAATTGAAAATATGTTGAGAAGAGAAACTAACATTATAAGCATTACATTAAAGCAATTAGTAATCAAATACCATGCAGATCAAATACGCCGTTGGTTAACTCCAAACGTATCATACCGGGTTATACCGGGTTAACCAAGCCAAATTGGGCCAAGCCAAATTGGGCCAAACCAAAATAAACTACGTTAAATTCAACTTTGATTAAGGTAGGTCAATATGAGTCAAATTGCATTCACCAAACCAAACTAAGTAAAATTATATAACTTAAGATCCAAGGAAACACAATCCTAGATTGATGGTTCAAGGGTCATTGTGACTATGATGGTCTCACCATAATCACCAAGGAAGGGAGTGAACCTCCTTTATTGTGACAATGACAAGTATAATGTATTCATGATATGAGCCGTAGGCTAGACTTATCATTATCATGATAAAACTATTGTCAATATGATAACACTTTTCACAGAAAACATAATTCAATTTCAACTCTTTTTCTCTAAACCCACGTAGAATTTCGACTCCATACCAACTCTAGAAACCAAAAAGGCATAGAGAGAAGAAAAACTTATAGGTAAAGAGGAGAATGGAATAACATCACTATCTTCAAACCCTAGCCTAAACACACAAAACAACTATCATGTTCTCAATACAAAACAAAGATTGAACTAAGATCATATTATGAGCAAAAGAGAAAGAAGACTCGAAACTTACCTCATAAACAATGGAGAAAGTGATGGAACAAAGGGTTTATGCAGGAAACAAATGAATAATATTCTTTTAGGTTTAGTTTAGAATAACATAAGGGGGAATATAAAAGGGTTTAAATTTTTAAGTAGTTGCATGGGTTTCGCCCAATAATTGGATTTTTCAAAACTCTCCCACGCTTAAACCAAATTAAGTTTGAACCTAAAATAGGGCTAGAATCAAACTAGGTTAGGGAAATAAAATTGGACTTAACCTATAAAAGCATTACATTTGGTTAACCTAGAAAAGGGCGCAACACAATACCAAGAACATCAAAGAGAACAAAAGCATAACTTGATTTAAGACTTGAGACAGAAAAGAGTTTTCCTGACCAGAAAACCTTCCAAGATGGATCAAGTGACATCCTTTATTCTTATGTATGTCCCCCCAACTCGAAAAGCACCCGTATGAAAATTTTAGGGTGTTACATCAACAATAAGGTATGTAGCACTAAGATTATCAAATCAAACAATTGTAGGCCAAAGAAGTGAAATGTGTATCTCTTTGAAAAGTTGTTGCAATCAAATTATCTTAGAAGCGGCATTAACAATTTTGTTGTATTTAGATTCGTCGCAAGATTGAGCAAAAATATGTCGCTTCTTGGACGACTATGAAACCAAATTAGCCCCCACAATAGATGCAATACCTATCGGTGAATTTTTTATTATCAAGATAGTCATGACGATCGGTATTAGTAAATGCTTGAAGAATATAAGTTTTTGATGGTTTAGTTTGCAAATGTCAATTTCTTTTAAGAATCGTAAGATTCTTTGCATGAGTTTAGTGGGTTTAGTTGGTAAGCGTATAAATTGGCACACTTGATAGCTAAAATAAGAAAGTTTTGGTAAGGTAATGGTGGCAAATTGAAGAGCACTATTAATGATACGTTATAAGGTGGGATTAAATAGAGGATCGTCATCATAGCTGAACAACTTCTAAGTAAGTGGAACTAGGTTGGCAAAGGGGCTTAAAATGATATAGTAATTTGATGATGTATTGGGATTAAGATAAGGGTTTTCTGCCCTAAGTAGAGGTAAGTTGAACAACCACAAAAAAAGGGGGAGTAAAAAGATCCTTCAAAACAAATTGAAGATGAAGATGGTTGATCAATTCAAATATGACTCAAGAATTACTGTTTGTGACTACTACATTATTAGCATAGATCAATAAAATGGCAGTGTGAGAGTTTGAATGTCAAACAACCCTAGAGTAGGCAAAGGTTGAAGTAGAAAAACTTATAACCTCACCATCGAATATTAAAACTTGCCTCTGAGCAAAAGCTTACGGGAGGCGGCAAGCTTCTACTGTTCAATAGAATTAACGGCCCATGACTGTGAGCCCCATGGCATTTTTCACCATGGTGGTGGCAACAATCATGGTCACATCTTTTCTCAGTGTGGGAGAAAGTTTTAGCTACGAGCACTCAATGAATATATAGAGAGACCAAGTTAGAGTAGGAAGTCACCTACCATGGTTAATGGCTACTTAATAGTTGGTACTTGAAACTACAACTCTTCTAATTCATCCTAAGGTTGAGTCAACAAGGCTAAGAAAAATATTGAGACTATTATCATATTTTTAATTTTCTTTTAATTATCAAAAGTGTTTTTTAATATGTTAGGGCCATGGTTAATTGTATATGAATTTACTATTTTATAATGTAATAAAGTTATTTATTTTAAATAATTAAAAATTCAGCAATAAAATTTCAACTAGAAAACGGTTTCCATTTCTATTTCGTACTAAAAATTAATTAATAACCAATTGGAGTTGGAGTTATTTAATTCACATTTATAAGATCAACTTACACTAAAGTTGACGTGGCATATGGATGAATATGATTATCGATTCCACGAGCACTAGTTAATTACTTTGATTAATATCAAGTTATTCTAATTAACTAAAATGATGTAAGTAATTTATTAGGTGAGACTATAAATTAATTTCTAAATAAACCCTACCTTCTCTGATCCATTCAACACGTGCAATTTCTTTTCCATCGATACGCCCTGCAATTTGTATTTTAATTCCTTTTATATCTGCTTGTTTAGTTAATTCAATAGCTTTTTTCATTGCCTTGCGAAATGAAACTCTATTTTTTAATTGACTAGCTATAAATTCTACAAGAATATTAGGGTGCCCTAAATGAATACAAAGTTTTAAGAATTATGTCTAAATAAAAAAGAAAAATAATTAAGAATTACTAAAACTCTTTACCCAATATGACCTAAAATTAATATTTATTTTTATTTTCTAAAATTGAAACTAAATTATAAAATTAAACTATAAATAAAATATTAAAAAAATTAAAATAGGAAATTAAACCGTAATGAATACCAAAATTAAACCACAAAAGAAAAAAGCAATGTCAGAAATAAAATTAAATTGCAAATAACAAATATGGTCATAAATCAAAAGAGAAATAAACATAGAAAACACAAATAAAGTGGATTTCAACGATTGTTGGTGATGTCCCTTCGTCTCAAGTGACTGTCAACGAATGATGATGGCAAATCCAGATGGTGAACATGGTAACAATTAGTCGAAAACGCAGTAAAAAATAAGGACAACTGTTACTATGGTGAATGAAGGCAAATCTAGTTCTCCAATAATGAAAAGTGATGTGGTGGAACACGCAACTCAAATCAGTAGAAATTGAATAGGCGAAGTAAATAAAAGTGAGAACTGAAATTGAATAAAGGCTGTCGCGATTAGAGACAAAATCTACAACAATTGTAGAAATTGAAGTATGAATGTGAATGGCAATTAACTCGAAGACAGCAATATGATGAAATTGATGGAATCGGATAATGGCAATTGAAGTGATGAGAGATGAGGGTATTTGAGCAAGAGAGAAAATCTAATGCTATGGTGGCAAAATCGAATGCTGACTGAAACTAGAAATCAAAATTTATAAAAATGGTTGATGAAATTGAAGGAATTGAAGGCAATAACCAAACAACAATAAAGTGCAAAAATGAAACGATAATAAAACTAAAGAATGAATTAAAAGTTGCTATCGGTTCAAGACTTTTTTTTTCTATGCACAATATTTTACTTATATGAAGTTGTTCAACTCTTTGATCCTAATCAAATTCCAACTCTGTCTTCTTTCCTTATTCTTTTCAAACTCTCCCTATTTAGCTTTTAATTGCATGTATAATTCTAGTTTTGTAAACTGTGATTGAATCTGAATTTCGCATATATTTGCTCTATATGAATCGTAAGCGATGAGAATGGGCTTGGATTATATTTAGCTGGGTTGGGCTTGAGAACGAATGTTGTCGGACTTGATTGAGTTTGGAATTGATATTGGTTATTTAACCAAATGCTTAATCAATTGACCTAATTACTCTACATATTCATAGTCTAAACTTGACAACCGATTAAACCATCTTCCAATTAAAATCAACTCTTTCTCCAAACATAAAAGTTGTAAAGCAAAATTTTATCATTCTAACAACATGTGAATTAGGTCAATAAAAAATTTATATCTCAAGATATAATTTTTCAAAGTTGAATATTCAAATAGAATTTCCTAAATTTCCTGATCTAAAACTCAAATTCAGCTATAATTTTCTCTAATCTAAACCTAAATTTGAAAAGTGATCAACTAAAAAATTGTAATATTATTTTCAAACATTCTATTGACACTTGAATCACTTCGATATGATTACTATAGATCAAGTTATGAATTTTCAAAATACTATAGTTGGTTACATTGTCACAAATTTTATGTATTCTTGATTTGTTCCTTTGATGTGCATTTTTATGTCTTGTGGGGTATTTTCTCAATTTTCACTTTATTTTCAAATTTAAAAACAGTGTTAAACCATTAGAATAGAGAATTTGGTCAATTTATACCCCAAATATTTGAAGAATTCATGAATGTAAGTCCAAAATAGATATATAAAATGGACTTATCAAACACCCTACACTTAAACACTTGCTTTATCTCAAGCAAAAGGTATAGAACAATCTAAAGATAGACAATATAACCAAAAGTTCAAAATTAGATTTTGTAGAAAACAAAAACCGATTCTCTTGTATTATGATCCTATACTTTGAAACCATTGTATGTATATATATGCATAACCAATAAAAAATCACCATTAAGAAAACTCATAATGAAAAATATTTTAAGCAAGAAAGTGAATTTTCAAAGAAAAAGGGCTTCATATACCTATTTTTCAAACCATCTCTCAGCTAGAATTCACAGAATAAAATTTAGATCAATAGGTTTTCATGGGCTAAAATGTTAATAGTTTGGAACAAGAAAATGATTAAAATAATTCTTTTTTTTCCACCAACCGGTATCCGACTTTTGCTCATGTAATCTGTGAGATCCATTAAGCTGGACTTTCCTAAATTTCATTTTTTCATGTCCATGGCTCGAATCTGAGATCTATGGATAAGGGAATATAACGCTCTATTCTATACCCATAGGAGTTTGATTAAAAGGATTAAAGTAATTCAAAAACATTAAAAAGAATTCAATGCATATATTTAAAAAAGGTGAACAAAACAATTGATAAAACAAAAACATTTCCTCTTCAATAAGTTTCAAACTGAATTTCCAACTCTTTTCTTTTCTTTTATTTTTGATTTTTGATTTTTGATTTTTTGATTTTATGTTTTTTGTTTTTGATTTTTTTCCTTAAAATATTGCTCATCAATCAAAAGCATACTTCAAATTTTCTTCTTTTTTTCTTTACTTCTCTCAATGATCAATTGATTCCATACTAAATAAAAATCTCGATCAACTCATCTTGAAATCTTTAATGATAAATACAAGAAGATGTGTGTGAAACATGTTGAGTATATTGGATGAAAAATATTTACTTAAATGTTAAATCAATGTATCTCTAGAAGAAACAATCATTTGATAATGAAGTAAAAGTATTTATTGATAACTATTCATGGGTTTAAACATTTAAGAGTAGATAATTGGTTACAAAGAAATTTTGTCAATCAACTTAGACCTACATTGACTGTAACAGAAAACACAAAGAGAGACATTCAATTGAAACTATTCAATCAAACCCCTACAACACATAATAAGAGTAGGTTAGAGAGAGAGACCAACTTATAGGGAAGCTTCATCTAAAACTTTGAGAGAAAGAACGATTATAATAGAATCACAATTGATTGATACTAAAACTAAGAGAAATGGTTTTGAATTCAACTTAGATTAATGGAGAGTAAAAGAGAGACGTTGAATCGGAATCTAGCCCTCCAACGAGTTACAATTGTTATCTCCGACAACTTAAAGCAAAGATGTGTAGAGAGAAAGCGATTGAAACTCAAATGGGGAGAGAGAGAGATCGCCTATAAAAGGGGCGATCAAGTCTTTGGTTGAGAGAAAAGAAGGCAAAGACCTCGACGGCGGCATCGAAGATCATCATCACCATCATAGATAGCTCGAGACAAAGGTAAGAGAGGGAGGAAGTGTAAGACTATGTGACTTAGAAAGGACAAGAGAGTAGACATATGAGTTGGGTCAGAGCGTTGATTCATGATCAAAGATGGAGAAGATGGTCATGGTAGTGGCACAGATAGTGGCATTTGTTGTCACACACATGAAGAAGGGAGATAAAGAGACATTGGGGCTAAAAGAGATTAGGGGACTTCAATTGAACCGGAGAGAGGGGGCTTCAATCAAATGATGGCTGTGGTCGGTGATAGATGAAGGGGGTGGCAGTGACGTAAGGCTTGAAGGAGAGAGAAGAGAAGAAAGAGAGAAGGCCAGAAAGAGAGCTTCTCTCTTCAGCACCCTAGCACATTTCTCATTTTTTAAAGGGTAAAATTTAAGTGGTACACAACTTGTATTAATAGGACTCACAACAAGGCTTGTTTAGATTTTGTGAAAGCATAAGCGAAGGCCAAACAAATATAGTATCCAAAAACATGTAATTTTGAGCTTTTAAATGATAAATACGTAAAAAGGGTAATTTTGAACACTTTTGCGAAACTTTTCATAAATAATATTTTTAAAAAATTTTGAATTTCTTAACCAAACTTACTCTTCTTTAATTTAAATAACATTTTTCTTAACTCTAATTTTATCAGTTTACCTAAAACTCTTCTAAGTCAATCCAAGAGTCAAACCTAACTTCTATCAAAATCTTAATGTTACAAATAAATTTAACATGCACATCACATCAAAGCACGGGCTTATTCATAAACAATTCATGCAACTATGAATTTAAACATGAAAATGGGATGAAACACATGAAATGTAAATCTTTTAGGATTTTCTAATCCTGGGTCCTAACATCATTCCCCCTTAAAAGATCCAATCCTCTAGATCTTCAAACAAATGTGGGTACTCACTTGTCATCCTTGATTCTAACTCCTAAGATAACTTCTCTAAAGTGTGATGGCACTATAAAATAACAAACCGAACTATCTTGTTCCTAAGTCGTTTCTTACTAACATCTAGGATTTGAATGGACTATTCGAATTAGGTTAAGTTTTCCCTACTCTGAAGTGGTTTATGGCTGAACACATATGACTCATCAGGTACATACCATCAGAGGATAAAAATATCGAACATCAAATAGACACTCTCTAGGTTGTGTGGTAAAGCCAATTTGTAAGTTGAAGTTTCAACCCTATCCAATATCTCAAATGGGCCCACGGACCTCAGGCTTGGCATCTTTCTTTTCTTTCCAAAATGGAATACTCCCTCGATTGGTGAGATTTTGATAATTACCTTCTCTCTTTTATCAAACTAAAGTTCTCAACGAAGTATAACTTTTCTAGCAAAACCAAACTGTCTTAAGTTTCTCACGGATAATGGTCATCCTCTCAATAGTCTCCTATAAGATAAACTAGCCTCAAACTAGGTTCCAACTTTGCCTATACATGTCTCTCACCAACCTCATTCCAACAAAAAGGAGTCTCACATTAATGGTCATACAAAGCCTCAAGTAATGCTATCATAATACTTGAGTGCTAGTTGTTGTTGTAAGCAAACTTGATCAACACTAGGTGTTTTTCTCGACTACTCTTGAGTTCAAGTACACAAGCCCTCTCAACATATTCTCTAGCATCTAGATACTCTTCTTTGACTGTCCATCAATGTGAGGATGATAAGCATAGAAGCATTCAAGCCAAGTAACTAACTGTGCTAGTAAACTCTTCCAAAATCGGAACACAAATTGTGAAGTCTCTGTCGAAGTATAGAAATCGGTATCCCATATAAAGTAACTATCTTCTCTATATATAACCTAGCAATCTTATACAATAGGTCACTCATAGTTATGAAACCAAAGTGGGCAGACTTTGTAAGTCAGTTGACAACTACCCAATAACATCACAACCCCTCGGAGCCTTCGGTAAGCCTGATACAAGGTACATAGTAATGTACTCCTACTTCCATAAAGGAATCTCAAGCGATTTAAGCAAACCGATTAGCCTTTGATGTTCAACTTTAATGTGCTGACATAACAAACAATGACGAACAAATTCAGCCACATCTCGTTTCATGTCTAACTACTAATAGTGACCACAAAGATTTTTATACATCTTTGTTGTATCGGGATGAATAGAAAAAGATGAATTATGTGCTTTCACAAAGATCAACTATCTCAAACTGTGAGTCTTAGGAACAATTGCTCGACCCTTGTACTTAATCACACCCGAATTCAAAGTGAAAATAGAGTTCCCCCTTTAAGATTCCATGATATCATCACTATTCAACTTTGATCTAATCTGAATGCCCAAATGGAAGGAGTTTTTAGCAAGGCAACTTAATCTAAATCCTTGATGAGTTCAACTTAGATGTGCTCACTATTCTCTCGCTCGAAAGTGACAATTCTCAAGTCATGAATTAGCTGATACACCCACTATCCAATCCCAATTACTAACATTAGTAGAATCTACATATAGTTATCTCAATCTCCTTTAAACAAACAAAAATCTAAGCTTTGTCCATATAGCTAACCGATGTGAGTTCTATACCAGTGTCCAATACCTAGCCTTAATCTCTACTTAGGTCGATCAAAGAGCAAACACTTGAAGGGAAAGTTGAGTACCTCTGACTTTATCCACATTAGTACCTTCCTCAAAGTAATTACACGAAACCATGAACTGGTGATGTCTAGTATGAGGTTAAACCATAATTAAAGCCATAATCTGTGTTAGTAAACCATGCCATCTAAACCCTGAATCAAAGATATCATAATCCGTGTTAGTAAATCATGTCATCTCAATCCTTGAACCATAGATAACATGATGTAGAACTCCCAAGTTGTGGTTCAAGAGAAATTGCTAAGCAATTTGGTCACACTCTTCTAATACAACACTTCATATTAATGTAAAACTCCCATTTTTAGCATTGTTTATATACTCCCAACCCACCAGGCATCTATAAATTAATCTAATTAACTATACCCACTATCACTAACTAAATCAACATCCCAAGGAGGATTAATCTCTTTACTAGTGAAACCAATTTATGTGAACTTGCTCCATGTGAATTTGAAACTGCTATTTGAATCCTCTATAAACCTAAATACTGAATCTCAACCTTTAACTCAAATACTAAAGCTCAACCCTTTAACTTTGCTAAGAACTTTTGAAATCCGCCATGAACTTGGATCATTTTAATTGGAAAACCAATGTCTAATTCATGATTATGGCAAATAATAACTCTCAAAAGTGAAAACCACCCTCTAAAATCACTAAGGTCTCAAATCCTAGGTGTATAATACCTAAAAACTTGGACTCTAATTCTAGCTATGATGCCTCGCTGTTCAAATATCACACCTTTTAATTAAAAATATAAAATGCATGCGGAAGCAGTATTTAAATAATCACAAAATATACAATATTGGGAATAATGTCTATGGATTGTCATTAACATACATGATAACACAGAAGGAAGAAAATATAAAAAAGTTTAAAACTTTTAATTTTTTAAAAAAAAACCGACATAGTCTCCTCTATAAATTGACTAAATCTAGCCACACTAGTCAATCAAAAGTAGCCTAAAACATGTAATGACAACATTATCGGCAAATACAAGGACTGTTTTCCTTCTCCTTGGTATCAATATCAAAGTTAAACATAAACAAGTTGTCCTTAAATATAAATGATCGAGTTATGCTAGTACTAAATGCCATGCCAGTATATGAATCATAACTATTACTATTACACATGTTTTGCATGAGTCATGAACATTATTATTATACACATTTGGTTAGAAGGAAAAACTCAAACAAATAAAAGTATTTCAATATTATATTATATCAAAAAGTATAGAAATAATTCAATAAAGAAAAAAGTCTGGAGGGATCTAGTATCCCACTGCCATAAGTCCTTATCTATCTACTTTGATTCCTCTCTAACTCTTGAAACACCTCAAATTTTAAAATCTGTGTCAGCCAACCATTAGCTGAGCAAGAATTCCAAGGTAATCGGGGGAAGGAAAACGTACACGATATACACAATACATAACGTAGATACTATATATAAAATATTATACAAGAATGACAATATAAGAAAAAAAACTTATAATGCTCAATAACATCATATGATACTAATACAAGGACATAATAAGCAAAAAGTAAGGAAAGAGCAATAAATCATTAGTGCCTCTAAACCGTGAAACGTGTTGGGGTAAATCATCCATGTTAGTTTTTCATGTTTTCCTTCTTTAAATGTAACTATTTTCCTTTTTCCAATTATTATCTTATTCGTAACCTTTTATTACCAGGGTAAACCTGCCTTTGACTATGAAGGTTTGAGCGATGTCTTTGAAGTTAAGAGTAAATATAAATTTCTGCTGTGGTAGTCAACGTAAACAAGATTGATGATTTTCTTATCTATCATTTGCTACTAAAAATCATCTTAAGGAGGTACTCAACCACATGTCTCCACCATGGAGGGGTTTCATTTTATGTTGCAAGTTTGAAAGTTTTTATTATTAATTACATTATTATTAAGTCAAGAGTAAAGAAGTCTTATCATTTTTTAATAGTCTCATGTTGGAATCCTTTATCTCCTTCAAACCTGCATGTCTGCATCTTATGAATTAACAACATAACATAAGCAAATTAGCAAGTCAAGCATAACAAAAAGATACAAATACTTAGCATTTAACTCAAAGTGGCATAGGAGAGACATATAAAATTCTTCAGATAATGTGTCTTATCTTTCGACAACCAAATATATGCTTCGATTATTCTATACAAAACTATTTTACGCGTAAAGGAAGTCTAATCAATCAAATAGGTCATCACCCTATATAAAACATGACATCTAAAAAAAGACTACAAACATGCATTTACTTGCCTCTTTGATCTTGGTTTGCTTTTAAGAGACTACCAAAGTTAAAAATTCGCATGTTTAACTCATCAAACTTTGTAAAATCCTAATTTAAACAAAAACTAAGACTTTATACTACTTCACCACATTTGAACATCCTAAAAATATAGAAAAATAAGGTGTGACAAAAGAATTCATTACTTTCATATGTACAATGAGCAATGAGACCAAAAGCGGGCAAATAACCCAATTTAAAATGCAATTTTGGGATTTAATCTATAAAAATAATGTTAAAACATTATTAAGCATTCAAGAATTAAGAGAGATGAAAACCAACAATAGGAATGTTTTAAAATATCTAAAGATCATGTTAACCTGCTTAAAGACTTAGTTAAAATATGGGATTAATTTCAATACATATGAATAACTTGAATTTCTTTACACTTGTAAGATTTGTTGTCGAAATGATACTTTATATCACGCCCCATCCTTAATTGAAAGTTATGAACAGCCGCCCGTTACCCTGTATGCTACCTATCACATGACACACATACCGAGACAATACAAGGCTAACACCTTCACCTGTTTTTTCTTAAAATATAATTTTTCAAGTAAGAGAAGTTTAAAATGCAACACTGTATCTCAATACATGAATACACAACGAGTTCAAGAGTTTCAATTTACATTTACAATACAATAATTACAGTCATCCCATAAAATATATATGGTCATTCTATGGATCTCAAGTATGTACATTATGCAACTTCATCACGGAAGAATAGTTGGTACCATACCCAATACTCGTCATCTCCTTAGGTATGTCAAGTGTGTCGAAAGTCTCTCGACATGTCTCCCTACCAAATCTACATCTGTCATCATGGAAAAGTAAGGGGTGAGTATTAAGAAAAATACTCAATAAGTGAGGCAATTGATATTATATTATCAATAATAGGTGTGAGCACAGAGTGTCAAACCACATTCTTAAAGCATGATGATATTATAAATAAAGTATGACATTTCTATAAATCTGGTAATCATGTATCATATATCAATATATCAATATATGTACCCCTTTACATTTTGAAAATTATTTAGAGTTTGCCAATAAAATATCCCCGACAAAGATCTACAACGACCAATGACAAGCTTATTGAGGGTTTATATGTAAATATAAAAACAATTAGCTCTATACCCCAATATTGGCCAAGAGTCTCACCAAGGCTTGCTCATGTCTACACGCACACACATAATCAATCATGTATAAAATATCACCCGGTGCTAGACAGCGGCATCACACATGTCCTCCCTGATTTGGTTCAAACGGGAGTAATTATATATATGACGTTTGGGGATATCTTCTACAGAAACATATCCGGACATAGTGGGTGTCTCTACAAACGCCCTTCGTAGCTACGATAGTCCATCAAGGATATCATCACATCATCACATCATAAGTAGGCATTCGGCCCACACGTTTCCATTTAAATCATTTCAAATCAGTGTGCCAATATAATGGAAGCATATAATTCATATCAAGTTTTCAAAGAGTGGCACGATATCATTTCAACACAATTCATAGATGTATATTATTTGAATTAATCATTTGAGACACTCCAATGATTACAAAGAGAAGTATTTGTAAAATATAAATCAAATTTCATACTTTCACACATATCATAATATATGTCATTTTGAAAAACTATAAAACATGTATTTTTGCTCAATCAAGAATATAGCGTCAAAATTCTACTCACCTATACCGGGGGTATGTCACTCCCTGAAATGTATTATAAAGTGTAAGAATTGTACACTCCTTGCTCGGTCAACAAGCATGTCACTACAATACAACACATAATATATATCAATAAAATTAGAAATCACTATGTTAAATTATATTTTAAATAAAATTTTCATCTAAAACCAAAGCTTAGGACATTATAGGTAGGTTTCTAATGTGTACATAAGCTGTCCCATTTTTATCACCAAACCGGCAACAATTGTCCATTTATGAATACACCTTACAACTTCACCATAAACGTTGACAAATAAAAATCTACATTATCAATTTAGGGTTCTCCCTAGAACTCCCTATATATAACTAACCATATATATACATATTTCTCTAAATTACATACCAAACTCATTCCCAATTTTTGTCACATTCTATCTCTTTACAAGATTTCACATTCTACAAACATTACACATACACATGCTCATATGCATTTCTTACATCCTCGGCAACTCACCGATTTAATACACATTTTATCCCATCACCTTAGCACACATATACAACTATACATGTTTATACACACACATATTCATTACCACTTGCCCAATATTAAAATCACAATGCAGGAAACTTTTCAACTCACTAATGTATCTTTTTCCCATCATTTCAATAAACAATTATACACATATATTCAACACCTTTGTATTAGAATTCTACACACAAAAGTTACAATAATGCAGGACAATTTTCAGCTCATTAATGCACCTTTTTCTTATCCAAATTCTTAGCCAAACACAACCAAATTTATGTACACATTTCTCACATCAATTATATCAACAATCACACATATATTTTCATCACTTTTGCATTAAAATTCTGTCACATAATTTGTTTTTTGAAAACTACATTCAGCTCACAAAACATAGTGTTTTCATCCTAATTCTCGGTCACACAAGGTTCAAATTTTCTGCACACTAAAGTTACTACAATGAAGGACAAATTCTGCACACAAAATTTTGTACACATTTCTCATAGTTTATTGAGTTCCACTTACACTCTATGTTATAAAAACATATAAAAAATATCACATTAACACATTCATCCAATGTTCTAAAATTTCAACAAGGTGCAGAATTTTTCTAATCTTAAATTTGGATGTTTCAAGCCCAACCAAGAACTTCCTTCACAATTTCATTCTCTCCTCCTTACTCCTTGCTCTCGACCAACCTAAGTTCACTAAATTAGGCGTCTCCTTTTGGTTCCAAACATGAATATGTTGTTTAGAGTTTGAGCGAAATAAATCTACACCAAAATTTCAAAGTGGTGTTTAAAGAAATCATACCTTTCTTCAATGGTGATGCTCACGACTCTCTTGAATTTTCACCATGCAAGACTCCACATTTTACTCCAATTTTTGGATATGTTGTAAATGGGTTTGTGAAAAATTGTTCTATGTAAAAATTTTAAGGTAGTGTAGTAGAAAAATTTTGGGTTTCGCACCATGAAGCTCACGGTTTTGAGAGAAAAATGGAGAGCTTTCTTGCTTCTTCTTCTTGTTTTGGACATTTCAAGTGTTTGGAAGAAAAAACTAAGTGTTTAATTTGTTAAAATTTTTGCTCAATTTAATCCTAGCTATCAAACCTTTTCAAGATCTATTCTAAGCCCTAGGATTATTTGATCACAACAAATGCATACTCTCTCCCAACAAAGTACTCATGGTTTTGGCTCTCTTCTCACACTACAACCCACTTTCTCACACAACAACTCAGCCCATTCATTAATTGCATGTCTCCTACCAACCAAGATCCAAACGCTCAAAAATTTGATCCAATTCCAAGCCAAATCCTCACCCTTGATTGGTTTCCAAGAAAATCCATTCTTCCACTCAATGAATAGTCCTCATTAATTGTATATCTCCCACTAACTTAATCCAAGGGCCCATATTGTTTCATCTTACTTCAACCCAATGTCCACCCTTGGATTTACTTCTCAAAGACCTAACAATCTCTTCTCTCCCTCTCTCTCATGTTTTCTCTCACCTTTCCTATCTTTTCTTCTTGTTTGGTCACGATTTGGTGGGGAAGAAAGAACATTAGCTTCAATTTCAACCATTGATCATCTCTATGATTATTTCCTACCATTGGATCATTTTGTGCCAACTCAAAAATCATTTTCTCTTACTTCATTTATTCAATGGTTAATATTTTAGCTACAAATCAAATCAAAAATCCTAATTATTCACTCACTATATTCATTTCTTATAATTTCTTATTAATTTCAAATAAGTCCATTGACTTATAAAAATTTTATTTTGACCTCGAAAATTTTATAATTTTAAGTTAAATCCAAAACCTCATATTAGGTCTAATTCAATTTATCTCGCGTCAAAACGTGGTCGTTTAGTCTTTCCGAGACACATTCGACCTGACTGGAGTTTTATCGGTGATTTTTTGAAAATTTACGATTTAACTCTACGAAATAAGATCTACCCAAATTTGAGATTCCTATACACCCTAAAGCCATCCTCATTTTTATTGGACTATCGATAATTATTTTGAAAATTTTTGAATTTTTGGTGATTGGACCAAAATTTTTTTCGGGATCAGTTTTAGCAGAAAAATTTCTTAACGGATTTTTTACATAAAAATATGAGTAATAGTATATATAAAATGAAGAGAAGTACAATAGTGAGTATACCGATGTATCGGTGTTATAGTTTACATTTTCGTAAATGAGTTCTAGAGATGCATAATATATTAAAGCATGTTGAAATTCGAAAATAAATGAGAATGACTAGAATTTCATTTCCAAAAGAACACAATTGAGTTTTGATATGATTCTGTATATCCAAACCCTCCATTGAGCTTTGAGAATTATGAAGGAAAGCTAAAACTTGCTCAAAAATGAAAGATAAAGGGGTTTGAATTAGGTTAGGGCATTGGCTTTGATAGAAAACATAGAGAGGGCTGCTCAATCAAACTCTCATAAATCAAATATCTACAATACAAAATAAGAACATAAAAGAGAGGAGAGAGAGAGAGAGTAACTGAGAAGGAAGCTTCATCTGAAACTTTAGGAGAAAAATGATCATGATAGAATGACAATTGATTGAGATTGAAACCATAGGAAAGGGCTTTGGCTTCGACTGACAAATGGAGAGAGAGAAAGAGAGATATCGAATCAAAATTTGGCTTCACAACCGAGAATCACCATCATCATCTCCAGTGACTCAAGGCAGAGACCTCAACGGCAACACTAAAAACACTGCAACACGGATGGCTTTTAGTGACAAAAATTAGTAGGGTCACAAGAAAGTGGCCACTATATGTGCTATTTAGTGGGGTCACTTTGGCCGCCACTAAAAAGTTGATCTATTATGGCGGCCAAAATTTCCCATCGCAAAAAAAGGTTTTTAGTGACAACAAAAAATCTTGACTGCCACCAAATTAAATACGAAAATTATGGCCGCCACTATATAATAAACTTTTAGTGACAAACACATACGACAATCAGTCAAACTATTTTTAATGATAAAGTGAAATTTTGGCCTCCGCTAAATACGTATTCTTTAGTAAAAGTCTCTACTAGCCGCCACTAAATCTCTTCCCAACTCCAACAACCTAACTCTTTAGTTATTGAGATTTATTAATTCTTAAGTTAAAAAATATATATTTTTATTTTTTTAACTAGTTATTTTTATTCCATATTTGGACAAAATTCACAAGAATAAATGTTAGAAAATCTATATTTTTATTTTTCTTAACTAGTTATTTTTATTCCACATTTTTATTTTTATTTTTCACAAGTAAGGGGAGATTACATTTTTATTTTTCACCCATTAGCTTTGAGCCATAAAATCAATATTAAGAAAGAAAAAAATGACCAGACCTACAAAATAAAAGTTGTGTCATATGGTCCACATATGGTAATTGAAGAGAGAGAGATTTTGGACCAATTCCCAAGAGTTTAAAGAAATGTCATTTTGGAATCAAAACAAGGTTTACTCCTCTCTCTGGAATCCAAATAAAAAGTTCATTCATCTCTCTCACGGAATACATCCTCTACGATTTAGGGCTCGCTTTCACCCTTGCTCTTATTGTTGTGATTCGCCGCCTCAACCAAAACCTCTCTTCAATCGGTACCGGTAAGCTCTTTTCAAATCTTTCATCAATTTCTATGGCTCTATTGTTTTTTGTATGTTAGTTCTCCAATTGTGTGTCTTTGATTTAAAGTGTTTAGTTAATTTTTACGAGATAGAGCATGGATGGTAAGCCTTAGAGGTTTTCTTGCCTCTCCCCAAAATCCTGTGTTCTCACACTATCTATTTTTTTGGCAATTTTTGACGTGTAGAGTACTAGCACTTGCATGAAATTTCATGTTTATTTCACAATTATGCACAAGTAGACACACATTTATGCATTTTGGTTATGGATCTGTAAAAAATCAGAAGTAGCAAATATCATGGCTGAGTTAAAAGTTGTTGCATGGCATTGTTGGGCTCTTCGAGTTTTAATGATGGTAGTATATTCTATTATATCTCTTCCTGCTAATTCTTTGATGTTATGAATGTTTGAAAGCTAACCACATTAATCATTTCTCTTTTTGTCCAGATTCGAAGTCAAAGGACAAGGATACACCTTCTCCAAGGTATTTTTTATTTCAATTATTTGACAATTTCATGATGTTCTGTGAGGGATTATATTTGAACAGATTTTTTGCATCCCATTGTTAGATTGTATAGGCATCACATTTGCATACACATTGGTGGCATTGTGAAAAATCTATTTCATTGGTTGTATTGTGCTTGAAAAACATTCTAATAAATAAGAAAAGAGAATTTAGAGAGTAATCAAATGGTCAGTTTTTACTGGGAGTATATATAGCATTTGATATCTTATACACAAATAATTCTTGGACACTAATATACTTTTGTTGAGAAATGGTTTTTGACTTAAAGGTGTTGAGGACCGAATAGTTTTGGTATTCCTTAACTTATCATTCCTTTAACTTGAGATATGAATGAAGGAACTGCTATATCTTGGTATCAATATGTTGCAACTTTTTTTTTTCTTTTTGTAACATATGGCTCTATCTTGTTTGGGATTAATATGGGCTTCCTCTCACCATATTGAGGGCAAACAAGTTTTCGTCCGATCGCCTTGAAATCACCAGCAGAATCCTCTCATGATTGATCTATCAGCAACAAAATCTAGCTAATTATATTACCACGCCAAGTGTAATATGAAGTTTTGGCATTGGGCACCTTTGTTTTTTTTATCTTTTTCCTTTTTTTTCGTTGGAATTGAGGGGGCGTAAGTCTTTATGCTTGCACCATCTTGTGAGTCTTAATTTCATTTTCTGGTTTAGCGATAATAAGTTTTGTACAGGTTATGGAGTTGCTAATATGATCATATTTATTTACTTTATATCGGTACAGAGATAACTTATATCAGTACAGAGATCGCTATATATGCTTATCTGCATTTCTTGTCCTACATGTTAAAACTATTTGCCTCATTTCTATTCCTGATTTTCCCATATGACCTGTAGTAGATAATTCACATTTCATGCTGAGCAACACTATTTTTGGGCACCTCTGTTTCATCCAAATGCTAAGCCTAATTTTTGGGCACTAAGTACAAGCTAGGAAAGGGGGTTTCAAAAATATTATATGGAAACAGGAACTTGTGTACATGAGAGATAGCTTTATAAAATGACAAAAAGCCAAATTTGAAACTATTTTGAGTAATAAATGATCGCAACCAAATATGTCACAATTTTTTTGTTTTAGAATTTAGTGGAGAGGAAGAAAGGAATGAAGTTGAATAGTGTGCATAGTTTATGATAATGAAAATAGTTGCTAATATCTTATTATTGAGAAAATAGTTGCACTTCAAAAAGGGAATTGAACTTGTCATTCCACACAGGTATATGGCATGCATTTACTTATATTTCGTTTCTCTCTTCCCTCAATTGTACCATATTTAATACTTATTTGTATTTAAAATCTTTCAAAATTTGCTTATCTAAAAGCTAAAAAAACCGATAATAATTATTTCACTTTCACAGATGATTTGAGAGTCATTCTTACATATTAAAGTAAGGGATTTTTGGCTTTCTTATTACATTCTTGTAAGAAATCCCTCACATCCTTTTTCAATGGATAAAAATTGGATGAAACCACATCGACTTAGTGATGAATATAAGAATAGTGTTGAAATTTTTCTTAATTTCACCTTTGCTAATTCAACATGAAGTGATAATAAAATCGTTGTCCATGTATGAAACGCAACAATATATATTATCAGACTAGAGATGATGTGAAGTATCACTTAGTGGCTAAAGCTATAGTTTCAAGGTATACTACTTGGGATATGCATGGAGAAGAATTTGGAGGGAGTGTAAGTAATATTGAAGAATTAGATGATATATCAGATGAGTCAGAAGATGACGATGACATGATTGGGATGTTTCATGAAGGTTTAGGAATGCCATAAACGAGTAATGGAGAGTCCAATACTGGTGACGAGGTGGCAACAAAGTTTTTTTTAGACTCTTAAAAGATGCCAAAAAAGAGTTTTATTCAAAATGCATCAAATTCTCAAATCTCTCATTTCTGGTGAAATTTTTACATGTCAAGTCTCTTAATGGTTGGAGTAACAAATCATTTATAACTTTAGTTAGCATTTTAGTAGATACATTTCCAGAAGCTGCCATACCTAGTTTATATTATGAAGTTAGGAAATTTATTAAAGACTTAGGTCTTGATTACTTGAAGATGTATCTCAAATTTTGTATGCTGTTTTGGAAAGAGTATCAGAATCTTGATCGGTGTTTGAAATGTAATACTTCTAGATGGAAATTGGGTAAGAGAAGTGAAGAAGATGAGCTAACTTCATAATAAAAACAGGTCCTTTGAAAACCATTCGCTATTTTCCTTTGATACCTAGGCTCCAAAAGCTATATATGTGATCCAAAACAACAAATGACATGAAGTGGCATGATGAAGGACGAGTTAAATATGGTAAATTGAGGCATGCTGCTGATACTGAAGTATGGAAGAAACTTGATGCATATGATCCATCATTTGTTTATGATTCTCGTAATGTTAGGTTGGGATTAGCAACTGACAGTTTTAATCCATTTGGGATAATAAGTGTTGTATATAGTGTGTGGCGAGTAATTTTAGTTCCTTATAATTTAACGCATTGGTTGTGCATGAAGAAATCGTCACTTATTTTATCAATATTTGTTCCTGGTCTAGAATCACCTAGGAATAACATTGATGCATGTTTGCAGCCTTTGGTGAAGGAGCTAAAAGAATTATGGAATATTAGAGTTGAGACATATGATGCATCCAAAAAACAAAATTTTTAATTAAGGGCTAGTATTTTGTGAACTATAAATGACTTTCCAGCATATGCATGGATGGAGTACCAAAAGGAAAGTGGGCTTGTCCTTCATGTAATAAATTTACTTCATCACTTTATTTGAAAAAAGGAAGAAAGACATGTTACATGTATCATAGGAAGTTCTTACCAACTGATCATAGATGGCGACGTGATAAAAAAGGTTTTAATGGCAATTAGAGTTGAGTGAGAAGCCTCCACCATTATTTGGAAATGATGTTTTGGAACAATTAAAAACATGGGAATATGAAAATGAGATCCTAGGAGGGAAGAAAATCCCCAAGGAGAATTATCTTTGTAACTGAAAGAAAAAAAGTATTTTCTTTGAATTGCCATATTGGAGTTCATTTTGTTACAACACAACTTAGATGTGGTGCATCTTGAAAAAAATTTTCTTGAAAGTGTGTTGGGAACATTATTCAACATTGAGGGAAAAACAAAAGATAACATAAACAGTTAGATATGAAGGACTTAGGGATTAGGTATGAACTTTATCCAATTCAGGTATATGATAAAGTGATATTGCCCGTTGATTGTTATATGCTATCTTTAGCTGAGAAGCTAAAGATCTGTGCATGGTTATTCCTTGAACATCTCAAGATGTGTGAATGTTAAAGAATGAAAGATGATTTCTCTCAAAAGCCATGATTGTCACGTTTTGACGCAATAATTATTGCCACTAACAGTCCGAAATTTGTTGCCTAAAAAAGTGTGTAAGATTTTAATTGAATTGAGTCAGTTCTTTAAAGAGCTGTGTTCAAAGGTATTAGTCGTTAAAGAATTAGAATAACTTGAACATTACATTGCCTTAATACTCTATAAATTGGAAAGAGTGTTTCCACCATCATTTTTTGATATTATGGTACATTTGTCTATTGATTTAGCAAGCAAAGCTAAGATTGGTGGGCGTGTGCAATTTCAGTGGATATATTTTATAGAGAGGTTAGTACTTCAAAATCATGATATTAAGTAATTTAATTCATTTTATGTTATTAGATTCATGTTCTATTAAATATATTATACTTATACAGATATCTACGTGAATTAAAATCAAATGTGGGGAATAAAAGTCATCCTGAACGTTCAATTGCAGAAGGTTATCTTACGATGAATTTTTGACTTTTTGCTCAAGATATCTTCATGGTGTTGAGACTCTATTTACTAAACTCTATTTAATAGGAGTTTCGTTGAATTAAGTACATATGTCCTAAGATTAATCTACAATGAGTGTTTACAGCATTATCCATGAATTCATGATATCTATAGGTAGTAACAAAACTTATGAAAAATATGTGTAAGGTGGAAATCACATTTGTCTCTATTCTAGGATTTCGTAAGGAAACTGAGGCCTATATATAAGCATCCTATTGTGATCAATCCATATTTTCCTCTTTTTACGTCATACATTTGTTTCTTGATATCTTCACTTGATAAGTTTTTCTTATTCTGCAGCATTTACCATTAAAAATTAATAGCCATTCAATGGCTGCTTCATTCTAATTTCTTCTTTTTTGATCTCATTGCCTCTGTAGAAAGTTGAAAGTTGTTTAGCAAAGGTGGAGCAAGTACCATAAGATCAGTGGAAGACGTACTTCTACCCGCGATGATTGCTCTTATTTCTAATGAATTCTTAAGATATACAGACATGAACTTTTACCCGGGAACCGAGCTAATAAAGACCTTGGCTACTCACTTGGCTGATCCAAGGCATAACAAATTTTCCCACTTCGTAAACTGATTTTGACATAGCCATTTTTTTAATAATTCATTTAAACCCTAGATATTAAAATTATACTGGATCAATTTCTTGTATTTTATATTATGTTAATCAAATTATATTCTTATCATTTTAATATTATTAATTATCTTTCTAAATTGAATTGTAACTTTATATATGTTCTAAATTGATAGTGTTTAGTGGTCAAAAAAATGTATAATCTTCTTTGTTAATTACATTTGTCTTTAAGGGTAGTTAAATAGTTGTCATTATAAACTCTTTTAATGAGAGTTTATTTTATCATCACAAAATGTCAATTCAGTGAGAGTTATTTTTATTATCACTAAATGTCTATTTAGTGTAGGGCTGTATTTTTTGTAACTAAATGTTGACATATATAGTGACGGTTGTTTCAGTCTCCCATTAAATGGCAACACATTTAGTGGTGGCCACTGCGAATCCCACTAAATGTGGCCGCCATTATAACATTTTTTAGTGACAAGAAAGCGGTCACCACTAAAAGTTCTATTTAGTGGTGACCATTTTATTGACCACCACTAATACTTTTAGTGGTGGAATTTTTAATGACGGTTGTTGACGACCATAAGGCCATTACTATAGGGTTTTAGTGGTGGCCATTACTATAGGGTTTTAGTGGTGGCCATCAACACATAGTGCGTGACTTTGGCCCCCACTATAAGTGATTTGTGTTGTAATGAGATCATCATCACCATTGTCGATGGCCAAGGTGAAGGTGAGAGAGAATGAAAACACAAGAATGTGAAATTGAGAAAGGAAGAGAAAGAAGACATATGAGTTAGGTTCTGGGTTTCAATTTTATGATCGGTGATAGAAAATACGATAATCATGGTGTCAAAGATGGCATCACAGGTAAACATACGCATGGAGAATGGAGATAGAGAGATACATCAAGGTGAGAGATGTTTTCAGACTTCAATCAAGCTGGAGACATAGGGGCTTTTGATCGACTGATGATGGTTGACTCTCAGTGGTAACTCAGAGATAACAACTGAAGTTGGTGGTAACGGCATAGCGTTTGAGGGAGGGCGAAGAAAGCAATGAGAGAGAGAGGGAGGCAAAGAGATAGCTTCTCTATTCAAAACCCTAACACCTTTTTCAGGGTAAACTCAGTGATGTGCAAATTGGATTGGCAGAATTCACGACTTGTTTTATTTGGATATTTTGAAACTACAAGGGAAAACCAAGAGTATGACATTAAAAAAATGTATATTTTGATAATTTTTGTACACTTTTTGTGAAATTTTTCATAAATTATATTTTTAACAAATTTTAAACTTATTAGCCTCAAATCCTAGTAATTCTAACTTTCACGACTATTTTTCAACTTCAACTTACTTTTCTTTATTTTTTTTATTTTAAATAACATTTCTTTTAGTTTTGGTTTTACCAGTTTATTTAAAACTCTTCTGGATCAACCTTTAAAGTCAAACTTAACTTCTATAAAAATCTTAATGCTACAACTAAATCTAACTTGCACATCATATCATAATATGGGCATATCATAAACAATTAATGCAACTATAAATTTAAACATGAAAATGGGATGAAATACATACAATAAAAATTTTCTAGAGTTTTCTAAACCTGGGTCATCATATTAATTATCACCCGGGAGGTATCGACAAACATAATGAAGAGATTGAATTTTGATTTCCCAACTTTGTCCTCCTTTATTTGGCCAGCCTTCTCCATAGTTTCTCTTGAGTTTATGTTCTCAAAAGTCACTGTGTCTAACTCAAACTTGTTTAAATTTTTTTTCCTATAATATTTTAATTTCCTTGTTAGAATCACTAACATCAAAGTAAGAAAACAATGGAAGAGGTTCTTGTTTAAATGTTTTAGGATAGGGTAGAGAAGCCAAATCTTGTTCCCTATGTGAAATATGGCATTCCTTCATGGTAATAGTCTCTATAATCTTATTTTTTTCCCCTCTTTTGGTTCCTCTTGTACTTGTGGTAGCTTCTCAACAATCTTTTGTGATGCACTTTCTAGCTCCTTGCCACTTCTCAATGTGACCGCTCTTACATGATCTCTTAGACTGATCTCTATGTTGCTAGGTAAAGTGTGTGGAGTGTGGTTCAAGTGTGAAATCTCTTGTTATACGCTCTAATTTTATCTTATGAATTCTCTAAACATCTACTCCAAGTGAATAGTTGAGTATCTATCAGAACGGACATTTATCATACCTCTCTTTGAATCTCATCTGTTTAATTTTGTTGATCAATGATCAGTTTGCTCAACTTCTTAATTGGTTTTTCCATGCTTCCTTCTTGACTTGCGGTGGTGGTTGGAATCTAAATGGTCCATTAGGTCTTGTGATTAAGTCCAAGAAAAATTTGGATAATTGTGTCAACTTGAGTTGTAAGTGCCCCCCAATTGTATGTTATTTCTGCCCATATTAGAAATATAATTAGCATTCTCAAAATGCATAGGGTTAGAAGTGTTACCTGGTTAAAATGTGTAAAAAGTTTTTTTACTCTAGTTACGTCCTCTGGTCATGTACTATATCATTAAGTTAATGTCATGTCACATTTGACAAATCTGATGATTCATGGCTTCTTTCTTTCCTAAACTTGTTTTAGACTCGGAAACCTAATAAATTCCTCACTTTGTCCTGGCTGTAGTATATTACTATGAGTCGGAAGTCGTATCATCAATGAACTCAAACAACTCTTTACTTGTTTTCTTTCAAATGCTCCCTCATACGACAATATCAATCATATCTTGAGTGTTGTGACTTATGCCATTGTAAATGTTTGCACTTGTTTCCAAATTACCATATTTAGTTGGGGTACTTGCAAATTAACTCCCAAAATGTCTCCCAAGTCCTGTAAAGAGGCACCATGTCCATAAACAAATAGAGCAATTTCTTATCTTATTTTAGCAATTTTTTCTATCCAAGTAGCGAAGTGTTAGGTTGAAAATAAAGTCAATCACAACTTTGCCCCTATCTATAAGGAAAAGAGAATTTATAATGTTGTGAATTTTTTCAAAAGTTAGGAGGAAGGTGTATAGTTCCTCATGACTAAGACCATTGAACTGGTTTTGTTTCACCAAATATATGATGCCAACATGAAGCACGAAGTCTCATATAACGATTGTTGGTCACTTAATACTCGTCGCTTCGATGAATCTAAGGACAGCCATCTCATCAAGTGTTCTTTGGATAGTGACGTTCTCATCTTTCTCTATAGCTCTTTGTTCTCTCCATTATGTAACAATCATTCATCATGCATCGTATGTACCAAAAACAAAAAGAAAAGATATTGAATAATAATCTAGATTATTAAAAAAACCAATAACATTAACAAAAAAAAAATCTATTCTAATCCTTGATAAGAGCGCCAAAATTTGATGTGGTATATGAATGAATAGGATTGTCGATTTACGAGAGCTAGTCAATTTTCCCGATCAATATCAAGTTACTCTAATTACCTAAAATGGTGTAAATAATTTACTAAGTGAATTAATGAATTAAATTCTAAACCTAAATATATAAAATTCAAATAAATGCATAGTAAATGAAGTCAATCTAAATGAATACAATGTGCTAAATTATATCTAAATAAATAAGAAAATAAAACTAAGAATTACTAATACTCTTTACTTGAAAGAAAAATACTAAATTAACATGAAAATCTAATATTACCTAAAATTAGTATTTATTTTTATTTTTATTTTCTAAAATTAAAACTAAAATTATGAAATTAAACTACAAACAAACAAATAAAAAATTTTAAAAATGAAAACTAAACCAATAATGAATACTACAATTAAACTAAAAAAGAATAAAGTAATGTCATAAATAAAATTAAATTACAAATGTCAAACAAGATCTTAAAATAAAAGAGAAATAAAATAGAAGAAAATATTGATAAAGCAAGTTTTGATGATTGTAAGTGACGTTCCTTCATCTTTGGTGATTGTTAATGAATGGTGATGATAGATGCATATAGCAGAGACGATGGTGGTTGGTCGAAAATGTAGAAAAAAATAGCAACGACCGTTACTATTGTAACTGAAAGCCAATTGGCTCCGACAATGAAGAGCGATAGTAGTGGAACTTGCAATGCAAATTGGTAGAGATTGAACATGTAAAGTAAATGAGGATGAGATTTGAAATTGAATGGAGGCTATGCCAATTAGAGATAAAATCATCATTGATGATGTTTGAAGCGATTGCAAAAATTGAAGTGCAAAACACCGGTAGTGGAATTGATAAAATCAAATGATGGTGATTAAAGTGATGAGAAATAAGGGTGTTCAAACAAGAGGCAGAATCTGATGTATGGTGGCAAAATCAAAGGTTGACTAAAATTGGAACTCAAAGTTGCTGATATAGATTAGTGATGAAATCCAATGAACGAAAGAATTGATGGCATAATAAAAAAAAATAACCAAGTATAGAAAATTAAAAGATAATAAAACTAAAGAACAAATCGAACACCATTGTCACAAGCCCTAGACTTGTTCTTCCTTTATGTGTAAAACTTGTTCTTCTTTTACATTTAAACTTCTACTTATATATAGTTTTTCAACTCTTTCATCTTAATCAAATTATAACTCTACTTCTTTCCTTCTTCTTTTCAAACTCTCTCTATATTTAGTCTTCAATTGCATGTAGAATTCTCTTTTCTAACTTGTGATTGAACATGAACTTTGTACATGCTTATTCCTTCATGGATTGTAATTGATGAGAATGGGCTTGAATGTGGGTTTGGCTAGATTGGCTTATATAGAGTTCTTCAACTCATTTTAATCAAACTCTAACTCTGGCTTATTTTCTTCTTCTTTTCAAAATCTATATTTGGCCTTCAATTGCGTATAGAATTCTCTTTTCTAACTTGTGATTGAACCTGAACTTTGCACATGCTTATTCCTTCATGAATTGCAATTGATGAGAATGGATTTAAATGTGGGTTTGGCTAGGTTTGCTTAAATTAGGCTTGACAGAGTTGGGGATGGGTTTGGTTATTCAACCAAATGCTAACCACTTGATCAAATTACTCATTATATTCATGGTTGGATTGACAAGGGATTAACACATTTTCTAATTAAAATTAGCTCTTTCTCCAAACATAAAGATTGTAGAGCTTAATTTTATCTTCCCTAAAACGTTTGAATGAGGCCAATCGGAGTCTATAACTCAAGGTATGATTTTTCAAAATTGATTGCTCAAACGAAATTTCCAAAATTTGCATATCAAAAACCCAAAGTTGGCTATAATTTTCTCCTATCTGCAATATGAATCTGAAATGATGATCAATTAGAGAATTGTAGTACTATTTTTAAGTTCTAACAACATTTGAATCAGTTTAATCTGGTGAGTGTAGTTCAATTTATGAATTTTCAAAATAGTACCGTTGGTCATAGTTAAAAATTTTCAACATTCTTGATTTTGTTCCTTCAATGAGCATTTTCATGTCTTTTGGGGTTTTTTCTCGAGTTCTACTCCATTTTAAACTTGAGAGCAATATTTAAACTATTTGAGTAAAAAAATTTATCAAATTAATAGCCAAAATATATGAAAAGTCAATGAATTTAAGTTCTAAATACATACATAAAATGGACTTATCAAAGGTCAATAAAAATGTTAGTCGGAAAAGCCAATTGATATTATAGTTTATAACTATAGATCATTTTTGAAAAAATTGATATCAATTAGCCAACCGTCATTAGAGATTGAATTTTTAGGCACCTTGTGTACACTTAACTACTTAGGAGAAGTCATATAAGCTCTTAGTACATAAATATTATTGAATAAATGTCATTATCCAAATAATAATATTTATTTAGATTTGGTTCTAACTTTTTTTATTTATAGGTAATCACTCAATCATAGAGTATCGTAACAGATATTTAAAATGATAACACATTATTAATAAGGGTTTTTAGAATTATTTACTTGTGATAATAATATGAAAATTTGAAATAAATGCATTTGATTTTATTTATTTAATTTTATTATATGTTTATACATATATGCATTTTAATATGGTTTTCTTGTTAACTAAATATAAGTGCATGTGTCCCCAAGGGGACAGCCTAGAGCTACAAACTCTCATCCCCAACCTGGTGATCAATAACAGCAACAACAACCTGAGTTTTAATCCCAATAATTTAGAGTCAGTTTTTTGAGAGACAAATATGAGGATTTAAAATAAATAATAATAATAATAATAAATAAATAAATAAATAAATAAATAAAAAATACATATATAAATGTATAATAATAACAATAATAATGATAATGATAATAATAATAATAAAATAAATAGATAAAAAATAAATAAATATGATAGTTTAATTTGTATGAATTCTTCTACGCCACTTATTCCTATCCAACGTCATCCTTTTTGTCTAAATCCTTAATTATCATATCTTTACGGATAATTTACATTTAAATTTTCAGCGATTTACCTTTACGTTTTACTAAATTTCCTATATTCAAGTTTTCTACTCTACTAACCGGTGTGTTTTCGAGTCTTCTTTGCACATGCCCAAACCATCTCCCCAACCTGGTGATCTCATATTCAAATTGTTGTATAACAAAAAAAATGTGTGCATGTACATTATCTAAGATATCATGGGGGTTCTTCAGTACATTGATAGTTATTAACTGGAAAAGGATATTAGACATAGTATTCATTGTTAATGAGTATATATCTAAGTTGAATATTACTCCAAATCCATTATAGAGTTTAAGCACGCCGAAAAGTTATGGTAACAGGTAGATGAGATAGTATTATGCTATATACTATAATCTCCTCGTCCAATATGCTTTTGTGAAAGTACAAGAGATTGGATACTACTAAAGATATAGTTTTGTCATTCATTAAGGAATTTTGCCAATAAGAGCATTACTACAAAGTAAGCTACTCTCAGGGTCAACAATGAAAAAGTGGGTTGGCTAAGGGTATTGCCAGTCATGATCATATGCTCAAGACTATCAAATATCCTAGTAAAGTTAAAATCTTAGGGGTTAATGATGATCATTAGACTTATATAGCTATGGTTCTAGAATCTCTGTTAGAAACTTTTTGTTGTTAAAAGAGATCTAGATAACAGAGATGATCACAAGATTTTATTGTAGTATTTGAGTGACGCAATCTTCTCTTGAAGCCAAAAGATTTAGAGTCCAAATAGGAAAGTAGATCTCAGCACAACAATCATTGAGATGGTAAGCCTAGAATTCTCAAAAAGAGAAATCTCGATGACAAACCCATTGGAAATGCCTTTTTATAGGCAGAAAGGATATAATGAATAAGATTACCTAAAGTTCCTAACCTAATGGATGGAACAATATTGGATGCGACTACAATAGAAGTCATTCATTTTTTGTGAATAATAGGATTTTGGTATTAAAATATGTCTTAAGTTAACATATTAATTATTTCTATTATTCTATTGATTATATTTTAAACTTTTTTGTATAATACATGAATTTTATTTAAATTTTATTATTCCCATAATGCATGATCCGGAGAAGGTTAGCTAAATTTCTCATAAAAGAAATTATTCTTCTACCAATAATATATATTTTTATCGTTTGAGATATGATTATATCAATTTTAGAAGGATTCAAAGGCTATCAATATTAGATTTCTTGGTCCAACATCTTTTGAAGAACTACCATATTCCGAATCATGCATAAAAGAAAAATGACTATCAGACCACTTTCTAGTAAAAGGTATAAGGCCAAAGAACTTATTAGACTTTGTACATACTAAGGTGTATGGTATATGAGCTCAAAAGCATATAAAGGTTTTGAGTAAGTATATAAGAGTAAGGTGGAGCAACAAATAGGTGAATATATTAAATTTGTTCATTATAGTTAAAGTGACGAACCCCTCCTTAGTGAGTTCAAGAGATACCTCACACAACAAATATTTTGTCTTAGCTAACAACACTAGATTTACCAAAACATAATGTAATCATCGAGAGAAGAAAATAAGGTATTGGTAGGTATGGTATAGTCAAGGATAAGTCATATGATCTTACCATTCTAATAGTAATACCATTATAGGGACATACTCTTCAAGCAACAGTTTATATCTAAAACCTGTCCAATTTTTATTCATTTATAAGATTGTTGGGCTTGTATGCTTAATAACAAATATAGCAACCGGAAATCATAAGAAAACATGAAAGAGTCCCTTGGAACATTCATGATCATGATCGTGATCTTTTGTGCAAGAAACTTGGGTGATCTCAATCCACAAGAAAACATGAGATGAATGTTTCTGTCATTCCATAGTAATGAAAGGTGATTGTGATCTGTTGCATAAGAAATTTAGAAAATGATAAAGACATTCATCCGGTGCTTATCAAAAAAGTTAGTTTAGAAAGAATCTCTTCAACAAAACAAGATTTCCAATTTCAATGGCTCACATAACACTAGAAGAGCTACCAACTTCTAATACTAATCCAATATCTCATCATAGTGACTAGTAGATGTCTCATAAAGTTCTTTAGAGTAGTTTCTAAATATCAAACCTCGATAAAGCGGTTACAGATATGGATACCAATCAATAGCATTTGGTAGTGAAAGCTGAGATAAAAATATACTTCAAATTAGGTCTAGAAACTTGTATTTGCACTTGAATAGGGTAAAACTCATATGATGCTAGGGATTTATAAAAGAAAAAAAGGAATGAATGAGGTAAGGTTAACATTTTCAGAGGCACAATTGGTGATAAAGGTAGTTTATTATTAAATTTCTCATCGGAACCCATGCTAATGCCCATTTGGATTTTCTTTGCCATAGGGCATTGTGGCCATGATTTTAGAAAGGTATATGTAAACTAATTTTTACGAGAACATCTAGATGATGCAACCAAACCAATTGATTACTAAATTCTTCATGTATATGACTTGATGCTTAAAAATTCTATTCATGGAGCTAAACAAGTGTCTAAGTTTTGGAACATTTGTTTTGATTACAGTATGTGGTTTTATGACTTCGATCAAAACATTCATAACATTGTCATATATAGGGGTGTTATAATACTCGGGTCGACTCGAGTAGTGTTGATATCCGAGCTCGACTCGAGTATTATTTAGGTGAACCTGAGCTCTTCTAGCTCGAGCTCGAGTTTGAAGTGCTCTCGAATAGTGTTATAAGATAGTATCGTTGGGTAGTATGAATAATATATTTAAAAAAGTATACCTATAAATGTAATTATATATATATATAAATTATTTAAAAAAATATATAATTACATATAAAATTATTTTAAAAAATATAATTAATGGATTTCGGGTAGTTCGTCAAACTTTTGAGCTCGACACAATTGGGCTCGGACTCGAGCTCGAGCTTGATACCGAGCTACACAAGCCTGATACTGAGCTACCCGAGCCTGAGCTCAAGTCGAGTTTTGACTGAGTAGTGTCACAGGTACCCATGACACTAACCGAGTGTCATAACATGCTTAGTCATATACAAGAAGTTTGAAGATGATATTGTCATTGTTCAAGAATTGATAACATATGACATTCGATTTAGAGATGAAGTAGGAGCATTATTGTTAATTTTGGTTTGATTATCTAGTTGTATTAGTATGAATGAATTTGGTGTGGAAAGCTATGTCTTGGGGTTCAAGGTTCTACATGGTTACTAGAACAAAACATTGATATTGTTCTAGTCTTATACATTTGAAAGATTTTGATCAATTTAGTATATAGACTCTAAGAAACATATCATACCTTTTGACTTAAAATTTGTCTATCTTAAGATCAGGGTTCTAAAATCTTAAGGAAATCAAATAGATGGAGCAGTTGCCCTATGGCTCAGCTATGGACAGCTTCATATATGCTAATTAGAGCCAAGACCAGCTTGTTGGGTAGCAAAATAAGGGATTATGGGCTATGCTACGGAACCAATGATCTTGTATTATTAGGAAATATAAATTTGTATTTCAAATTTGACAAAGACGCTAGGAAGTCCACTTTTGGATATGTGTTTACTCTATCAAGAAGGGTTGTTTTATAGAGAAGCGCGAAATAACCTTACATTACTAACTCTATTATAGAAATAAATCAGAGTAGTAGTATTAAAAGCATATACAAAATTTGTGTGACTTTATAAGTTCAGTTCGGATCTTAGAGTTGTACTGGATATGCAAAAATTGATTGTGATGGTATAGTTTGAAGAATTCAACTCGTTAGTGTTTATTAAAAATTAAAAAAAAAAAGCTCTTCTAGATTCATCGGGGGATTAGACTTGTATGACATAATTTTTTATGTAAATGAGAGTTTGTTGGGATTAAATTCTAGTTTTTCACTAATTTTACAATGCACAAAATACTATGTGTTAAGTTTTTTGTATTATGATAATATTTGATTTAATTATTTAAGTAGATAAACAGACTAGTAGTATTATTTATGTGTGTATATGGTCCATTAGCTCAATGCGAATAACTTATGTAAGTGATTGAATTAATGATACATACAGTAAATATGAGTGATGATTACATCAACATAAAAGTGATTGAATGGTATTCAAGCTCAATAATGCTAGTGTAGGTGTTTAGCACTATAGGAAATATAGAGTAATGTTTTTTTAGTGTACTATGAAATAGAAATTGGTACCCTATAGCTATATATAGTTTATCTTTCCGAAAGATCCTGGCTTTCGTGCTTTGGTGGGTTTCGAGATCCTTTCGATAACCTATGTTGTACTGAAAGGATATCTATATAATTCGATCGATTGCATAAAGCCTGCTTCCTTACTTTTAAGTATTGAAGTCCACTTTTACATATAGAGAGACAATATGTAAAAATACATATAGGTTGAGAATAAAGTAATAAATATTTTTTGTTGATTTATGTAAATAATTATTGGATTTATTTTGGAATACAATTCTAATTATTTAATAAAATTAAAATGATTTTAATGTAATTAGTGAATTAGCGAATTATATTATAATTATTTCAGTATCAAAATAAACATATTTTCAATTCATTTTTTGCCCTAAAACTCTGTTAAAACTAATTACTTGTTTGATGTGAAATTATTTTTGCGTAAAATTAATTATAAATGAATAATAATATAGAAAGAGAGAAATTTAGGATAAAATCATAACTTTCAGAAAGTTTTACAATCAGTTTGTTATTTCAAAAATTTGTATATCTTGATTTATAATTTCAAAAACTTTCCTGATTTTGAATTTTAAAAACTCTCCATTTGGTTTTATAATTTTCAAAATTATTTATCATGTTCTATAATTTCGAAAATTATTAAAGTTATTTTGTAATTTTTAAAACCTTATAGCCGGTTTTGAAATTTTGAGAAATAATCACTTCAGTGTTAGTTTTTTTTTATTTATTTTTTAAATACTAGTATTTGACTTTGAGTTAACTACTACTCATTATAAGGATATATTATTCTTTAATTTTAATTAAAACATTTGGAGAGAGAATTATGATTACATGGGGTTAGAATTTCTTTGCATACAAAGAATTAATTTCTAATTTGATTTGCTTATCCAAGTTAATATTTTAAAAGATTGAAAAATTCCAAACTTCAAAACCCCTCAACAATATAATTCTCATTTAATTGTCGATCACTCTTTTGTGTGTGATAGAAATAGGAAAATAGTATTTATGTTGAGATACTATTTAAGTAATATTTTCTAAACTTTTAGAGTAATATAATAAAACTATCCTTAATTTTTATAACTATGATTAACGCCTAACATGATGTATCATGCTACTCGTATAGTAATGAACGTTTCCTAATGATTTTTAGAACATCCAAGTAAACTTTTAATAATAGTTGTTATGCATTTAAATCCTATTATTTTAATATCCAGATTCTTGTTGGTGTTATGGATTTCAATCAAATCCTTTATGATCAAATTATAAGCCCTCATCTATTCGACATGCATAAGTAACTTAATATTGGAACTCTTTTTTGATTAAGTTAGTTTATTTTGCTCAAAAATTTTTTACCAAGTGTTAACTTAGATAGTTATAAGAATTTATCCTTATTTTACCCGGTCGGTCCCAATATCTATGATTACGTATCTCGATACATAACTAAGTAATGCTACCACATATTTAGCATTCACATATAGTTTGAATACATATGCATTAGTAAGCCTTAATCACCTACGTATAACATAACTGTCTTCCCTTTTACTTGTAGCATGAAATTCATTACTCTATTATCGTTAGTATCACATATTAATCATGATTTTAAGTAAGAAGATGATTTTCGAGACTAAGCATTTGCCCATTCAAGGAAGAGTGCTAGATTTTAATAAGTTTAATCTATCTAATTTAGCTTTTTTTTTTTTAAATGATAAGGACAAATTAGTAAAAATAACAAAATTTAAGAAGTACCTATATTATTGGTTTTCTTCATAGTACAAATTAAAAAAAAAAAAAAAGGAACATGAAAGCTCATGTACCATGTTGCCAAACATGCCTCAGACATTAATTACAAAAGATGCAATATGGCCATTTTTTTTTTAATGTTAATTGGAGTATTCCCCTACCAAAATATAGACCTCACCTTATTTTTCTTATTACAAGTGATTCTAAACCAAAATATATCCTCGAGTGATCAACGATTAAGTATGTTTTCTTTTTGAGCAAAGCCAATAAATGATTTATTTGAGGGTAAAGATTTATAATAAAATGATATGGTGAATAATTAATTTTTAATTTAATAAATTAAATAAGATTAATGGTAATAAATATAGACTTTTTTTTTCAATTTTTATAAAATATTAATATATCGATATTTTCTATATCGGGAGCTTGCAACGATGCAAACAGCCTTCCACTTAATTCGGTAGGTGTATGAAGCTAACAATGTATTGGTTGAGGTTGTTATTTTTATTTTTTAATTTTTTTAAAAAAGGAAAAAGCCGAGGGCAAAAAAGAAAAAGAAATACTTAAAAATTCTGAAAAAGGGTAACCCGTTGTGCCAGAAATAAAAGCAAAGGAATGGAATAATGTTGGAGATAAGGGGCACAAATCCTAAAATATTGTTAGGGTTTTCTAAAAGGCTCAGGCTCTCTCTCTCTCTCTCTCTCTCTGCAACTTACCTTCTCTCGCTTCGTTGTCGGGATCTTGGATTCCAACTTCTCGCAGTTTCCGTAACCCTACTGACCGTCCGCAGCTTTTCCTTCTCTCCTTTCCTCGCTTCAACTACATTCTCAAATCCGTATGTATTTCCTAATACCCAATTAACTTCCTTCTTGCTCGAACGTTTTAAATAACTAAGATCAATAATGGCCTGGACTTTTTTCTTGGAGTTTGAATTCTGTTCGATTGAACCGAGAAAGTCTCATTTTTGAAGTATATATCACTACTAAGTTGTTTAATTTCATATGTTGGTATTTGGGTTTTAGGAAGTAGATACATGCGACCGAACATCGTGTTGAATTGATTGATGTTTTTGTGATCTAATTCAAGTTGACAAGACATTGCCTCAAAAGGTTATGCCTAGTATGGAGTCTGAAGCTGCCTGTGCTGAAGAACTCAAACTCTTAGCCAATGAGGCATTCAAAGGTATTATATATATATATATATATATATATATATCAGTGTTTTGCTCTTTTCTATATACTATGCAATTGTGATACATTATTCTAATCCATTGTATTCGTTATAATTATTTTTGTTAGCGCACAAATATGCTCAAGCAATTGACCTGTATACTCAAGCGATTGAACTAAATCCTGAAAATGCTGTATACTGGGCAAATCGTGCATTTGCGCATACGAAACTGGAGGAATATGGGAGTGCTATCCAGGATGCGACCAAGGCTATTGAAGTTGATCCTAAGTATTCGAAAGTATATACTTTCTATCCTGAAATCATTTTCTTTCTTCTTTTCATAGAATATGTATGTCTTAATTATTTGATATGCTTCCCAGGGGTATTATAGAAGAGGTGCTGCATATCTTGCCATGGGAAAGTTTAAAGAAGCACTTAAGGATTTCCAGAAGGTACTTGATCAGAACTATTGACACGGGTTTTTCCATTCAAGGGCCTTTATTGCTTTTGCTCTTTGATACTTGTTGTACCACTTCGTGTAGGATTTATATGGGAACCTTTTCTTTTGTGTAATTTTCTTCACCCTAGTTTAGGATGACATATAGTTCACTGTACAAAATATACAATGAGAACCTAGGTCCCCCAACAACAACAACAACAGCAGCCGCAGCAGTAGCAGAAGCAAACTAAGAATTAATCCCAAATTTTAGGGTGAGTCATTTGAGATTAATAAAGGAGAAAGGAGAGGAAAAAAGACTATTCATAGAAACTTAATAACAACAACTCATTCTGATTTTTCTACATCATTCATTAGTTTTTTAAAGTCATCTTCTCATCTACTGTTAATACTCATATTTTTACAAATAATTTGTATCTATATTTTCAACGGTTTATTCCTACGTTTCACTAAATTTCCTACATTTAAGATATTGTTTTTCCTAATTGGTGTGTTTTTATGTTTTCATAGCACATGTCCAAATCAATGATATTTTCTCATTTTATCTTCAATTGAATTCACTTTGTATTTAGTACGTATTTTTTTAATTTTAATTCTATATTTTCTAGTTTTATCAAACATCTATCTAGCATGCTCATTTTAGTTATAGCCATTTTATTCTCATATTGTTATTTAATGACCTCACACTCGGTGCCATAAAATAATACAACTTTTATTACTGTTCTATAAAACCTTGCCTTCAATTGTAATAATATTGTTTGATCATAAAGAATTCTAGATTCACTTCTCTATTTCATTCAATCTACTGCGATGTTATGATTCACATCCCATCTATATTATCATTATTTTGAATGATGGACGAAGGTATCTAAAACGTTTACCTTTTGTATATCATGTTTCCTTTATTTAATCGTTTCACCATTAACTTCATGACTGTCATCACATGTACGTCTTATATACTTAGTTTTTTACTCACTCAATATAAGTCCTATGGATTCTACTTCATCCCTCCATAATTCCAATTTAGCATTAATACTCTTCCTAGTTTCATCAATTAATACAATATCATTGGCAAAAAGCACATACTATGGTATTTTATTTTGGATATTTTTTATTATTTCATCTATCACTATTACAAAAAGGAGGGGACTTGATATCGAATTTTGGTGAAATTCGATGTTAATTGGAAATCTATCATTTAAATTCTTGCAGGCTCTTACATTGGTAACAACTCTTTCGTACATATTTTTGATGAGATGAATATATTTTAAGGAGATTCCCTCCTTCATCAACGCTTACCACAGTATGTCTGTGGAATCATATCATATGCATTTTCTAAGTCAATGAATACCATATGCAATTCTCTACTCTGTATTCTAAATGTCTCCATCAATTGTCTAAGTAAGTGAATGACTTTAGTGGTAGAACGTCTTGGCATAAAGGTAAATTAATTTTAAGATACATTTATTTCCGGTATTAATCTATGCTTAATCATTTTTCCCATAACTTCATAGTATAACTAACAAGTTTAATTTGTCTATAATTGGAATAATCTTGTATATCATCTCTATTTTTATATAATGGTACAATTGTACTCTCTCTCTCTTTCTATGTTTCGGGCATTTTCTTGATTTGCCAAATTTTGTTAAAAAGATCTGTGAACATTTCTGTTCTCACTTCACCCAAACATTTCAACACTTCAATAGGGATGCCATCGGGACTTATGACGTTATTATTTTTCATTTTCTTTAAGGCCTTCGTTACATCATGAGGACAAATCTCATGTTTAAAATCTTCATTGATTTCCTCTACAGATATCACGATATCACCGATATTTCTTGTGCCCTCAACATTTAATAGGTTATCAAAATAGTCCCTTAATCACTTTTTTATGTCCTCATTCCTTACAAGCACACTATTGGTTTCACTCTTGATATGTCTAACACCATTTAGGTCTTTTTGCTTCCTATTCCTTAGTTTGGTAATTCTTTAAAACTCTTTTTATCCATCTTTAGTTTTTAATTTCTTGCATAATTCATTATATACCTTGATCTTTGTCTTGATTAATATTTTTGACCTCTTTTTTTGCAATCTTGTATTTCTCACACTTATCGCTATCTTTCTTACTTTTAAGATTCCTATTACTCTCTCTTTCGGCTTGTATAGCATGTTGAATTTTCCCATTCGACCACGGCCCCCAATCCCTGGATATGCCAAGAACCTCCTTTCCTAATTTTTTAATATTACTAAACATTTCTATTCATACGGTTTCCGAATGATTATATGTAGACTAGGTAGTTTCTTGAATTAACTTATCCCTAAAGGTTGTCACTTTTTTCTCTTTCAAGTTCAATCACTTAATTCTTAGCTCCATAAATTGATAATCTATTTTGCCTCTTAGGCACATGCAAATCTAAAACTAAAAGTCTATATTGAGTTGCTATACTTTTATCGGGTATAACGTTGCAATCCTTATAGGTCATTCTATTATCACTCTTGGTGAAGAAAAAATCTATTTCGTTGACATTCGACCCACTCATGTATGTGACAATGTGTGATTCTTTTTTTTTAAAGAAAATGTTTATGAATATCGAATCAAATGTTATGATAAACTCTAAAATAGTATTCCACGACCTCATTACTACTACCAAAGCCAAAGTTTCATGTTCGCCTTTAAATCCCTCATTATTTTTATCTACATGCATATTTAGATTTTTTCTAATAAATAACTTCTCCCCACTAGGTATGATTTGTATAAATTCATCTCGATGTTCCCAAAAGTATTGTTTACTAGTTGCATTTGCGTCTATTTGAAGTGCATGAACACTGACTGTACTAATTACGTCTTCTCCACTAACTAGTTTGACAAGTAAGATTCTATCTCCCCTTATTCTGATCTCCACTATATTCTCTCGTATGTTCTTATTATTATTGTCCTGTTCTTAGTTTTATCCTTACATACATATCAAAATTTATAACAATAAGGCTCTACTTCTTTAACCTTCTCCCCGACCCACTTAGCTTCTTGGAGACATATAATATTAATCCTCCATCTAGTCATTACTTTTTCCATTTCTCCTAACTTGTTGTTTAGAGATCTTATGTTTTAAGTGGTTAGGCGAATCCTATTATTGTGAACTAATTTCTTTACTTGCACCCATCCATATAAATGTGGGAACCTTTGCCTACTTGTCACCACATCCAGGCGGTGATTTGATGTGTCCCAGAGAAGGGAATACCACAATGAATTTTTTATTTTGATCTCTCCTGGTGTTAACAAAATTTTTATACTGGCTGTCAACCTATAACAACTCTCCTTTGTTGCGTTAAAAAGATGTTTATATTTTGAGATCAAATATAGGCGAAGTAAACATAGGTCCCCATGCATTTTAAAATTTTGTTGGAGGCTGCCAATAATTTTGACCTATTAAGTTTTATTAAAACTAAGATGCTACTGTTTACATTTGAGCTAAGAATTTATTACAATTATATGTTGCATTTTGTTATCTGGATCAGGTCAAGATAATTTCATTCAAGTTCAGGCTTTATCATTTTCATCATAAGGGTGCAGGGTCTCTTTCCTGCATTTGATTGCTGATTCTAGTAACTCTTCTCACTTTTGTCAATTATACGAAGCAGACTTAGTAGTTAAAAATTTTCACATGCTATAGTAGCTCATTTAAATGCATTGTTTTATTGTGCTTCCAGTGCATATCCTGACCTTTTTTCCCGTAAAAAGCTCAGCATTAGTGTTGGATGATTCAAATCACCAGACTATGATTGAGAAAAGGGATGATTGAGAGAGGGATTCGTGCAAATATTTTCTTTGGTCTTAAAATAGGAAATGATGAGGTTTATGTGTCTCATCTTTAGTTTGCCAATCACACTATCCTTTTTCTTAAAGAGGATCATAAGGGTTTTGGAGTATGATTGCACTTCTCATTATCTTTGAGAGAATTTGTAGCTTTAAGATCAATATATCCAAGTGTGAGTTTCTTGACATAAACGTTTCTAGTGAGACTATTGATTATTTGGTAGGTATTAGTAGTTGAACAAATTGGGAGTGGCTTATTTCCTATCTAGGAGTTCCCTTGGGGGGTAATCCTGGGAGTTTTCTTTTGGGACCATGTTGTCAGTAGAATCCATAAGATACTATGCCTGTGGAAAGGAGCTTTTCTGACCTTAGGGACTGTATCACCCTTATCCTTGTTTGTCTATCTAGAATATATATGTAGATATAAATTTTCCATTTTAGGATTCTGGTTTGAGTAGCAGAGAAGGTAGAGAAGTTGATGAGACAATTTCTTTGGTCCAAAAGTAGGTTGGCAAAGAGATATCATTTGGTTAGTTGGAATTTGGTGTCTAAACCTAAGTTTGAGGGTGGGTTGGGTCTTGGTAACATGGTATCCTACAATATCTCTTTGGCAAGCTAATGCCTATGAAGATTCGCCCATATCCCAATTCTCTTTGGTATAGGGTTATAAAGAACAAGTATGGTTTTCATCAGAATGGATGCAATGCTAGTGCTGTAGTGAGAGTTTCTCATTGCAGTCTTTCAAAGTTTATTTCTCATTTATGCAACATTTTCTTCCTTTGGTGTCCAAGGTAAGTGATGGTTTTAGTGTATTACTATGGGAGGATTCATAGATTGGGAATTCACCTTTCTCCCTTTCTTTCACTCCACTCTATGAGTTATCCGGACTAAACTCAGATCGTATTAAAGATTTCTATATTTGGGAGAAACATTCGTCTATTTGTGATATTTATTTTTATTTTTTTGAATCTTAATGATAAAGAAGTTGACTTTACTTCTTTGATTTCTCTCCTTTGCGATGATGAACTTTTTCCTCATATTATTGACACTAGGATTTGTGGTGTTGATTTTTTGGAGGGTTAAGATGTGGATCTATCTTTCATTATCTAATTAGCCTTTGACAAAATCCTCCTTTTTCATTTAAACAATTTTATTTGTAAGGTAAAAGTTCCTATCAAAAGGCTTTTATTTTATATGTGGTTTTTAGTAAAATTAAAACCAATGATTTTCTTCCAAAGAGGTGACATAGGACAGTGTGGGATGAAAGCTGTCTACTCGGGATTCATCGTGGGATTAGGGTTGAAAATTTAGATAAAGGTTTAGGCATAGGGAATTAGGGTTTACCATAAGAAATTTTAATCTAAGCAAGCTGTTATTCTTGAAGAGATTTCTAGGTTTGTAGAGAATAAATAAAAATTCAACAATTAAATTGAAAGAAAGAGAGCAATACATGATAAGAAAGAAGATATATATACTAGCATCACACTAGCAGATCCTTGGGCATCACACCCAGGGCAAAACAGTATCACACCTTCTAGGTTTGAGAGAACTTAAAACATAAATTCAAAGTTTTAATATTCATTTTCATAATAAGGTTACAAGTTTTTAAATAGAGAATTAGTCTAAAAAAATAAAAGCTATTAGTAAGACAAAAATTGTAAATAGTCCTAAGAATTACTCTACAATGATTAAATAGAAATAATTTACTAAATAATTAGATGTAAAAAATAGAAACTAATTTAAATAATAATTTTTACAAAAATAAAAAATTTTACAAACTTCTGACATAAAATAAATACTCAATATGATTTATTCATGCTCAACTAAGCTACTTATCATCTGACATGTGCCAAACTGAAGTTTGAGCATTAGATCCACTCTTAGTAGACTTTCTAACAGTTTGCTGCCAACATTCTCCATCAAGAGGAGACCCTATAGAGCTATCTACAGTAATTTTGAAACTAGAGATCACATTTTTTTTTAACACATTGCTTTATTGCGAGGCAGATGTGGAACCTCCTCTTTGATATGTGTCAGTTGGGTTTTTCCCAGGAGAGGTCTTGATTTATTTTTCATGAATTTTAGAGATTTTGGAGGGTCAAAAGACACTTGGTTGTTATAGAAATGTGCGCTTTTGGCCTTCCCATCTTGTATTTAGAGAGAGCTGAATGTCAGAATTTTTCGCAATCAAATCATTGAACATTTTCTTTGACAAAATTGTTTTTTATAGCTTTTTGTGGGTTCATGTCTAGGGGATTTATAACAACTATAAAAGTTTTGAAAAGAGACAGGAGAGCAATTGTGTATTAATTTTTATTTATTTATTTATTCTTTTGTCCTTTTACACTTCTAAGGAGTTCTCATTCTTAGGAGTCTTTGTAAAAATGGCTGGACTACGATAGGTCGATTCATTTGCTTCCTGAACTAACAAAAAGAAATAGCATCACCTCATTCATGTGAGCAAGCATGATAATGATAGTTGTACTTGAAATGTTTGCAATTGAATGACCAAAATATTGGTTGCATACCGTATTTATATATGTTACAAATAGGAAAATGTTTTTCCAGCATTATTTTTAGATATGGAATTGTCTTATCTTGTGGGAACAAGCTGTTAAAACATTCTATTTATACCACGATTGTGCTATTGTTTACTGCATAATGTGGAGTTTCATCCGCAAGGTGCTCAAAACTGCCAAAAGAACAACTTCTTAGTCTTCCCATGCCTCTCTCTCAGACCCACACACACACATTCTTACATATATATTGGACAACTTTTCTTGCACCCTAGGAGGTTTGATGGTCATGTCTGTTCTTCCATTTAGCACTATCCAATTTTATTTGTTTCTTTAACACAGCTGACATTTTCATTGGCTAAATTTGTGTAATTTTTTGTTTTACTAATGTAACTTAGGTCAAGAAAATCTGTCCAAATGATCCTGATGCTGCTAAAAAATTGAAAGAATGTGAAAAGGCCGTCATGAAGCTTAAATTTGAAGAGGCAATTTCTGTACCTGATTCTGAAAGACAGTCAATAGCTGATTCGATTGATTTCCGGACTATAGGTATCAAGAATTTATGTTTTCACATTTGGTTTTTATTTTTTTCTATTTTCCCGAATAACTGGTTCCCTACCCTTTCACCAAACCTAAATGTTGTCTCTGGAATGTTATTGCCTAGGTTGCTGATTGTCATTTTTATGTGAACACTGCTAAAATTTGAGGAATAATCTTGTTTAGTCTGGTTTTACATGATGCCAAACACACTTGTAACCTAGAAAGGCACCTACTGTGAAGTAAAATAGGAAAAAAGAATTTGAAGGAAAAAGAAATTGGTTTATCAATCATGAATTTGGCCATCAGTATTTTTGTATGCTCTAATCTGACATAATTTTGTGTTGTCTATCTAGTCTTGAATAAATAATGATAACGCTTTCTAAACTGAAAGTAAATGGGAACACTGTGTGAATTAGGATGTAGATTTATTATGTTTAATGTTTGGAGGGAGATCTGGGTTGAGGGGTTTGACTTAAAGTTTTGAAGGTGAAGGATTAGGAGATAAGTGAGCTACAAGGTTTTTATTAGAATGACATTTGTTTTTTAGATGAAGTAATGGCAGGAGGACAAAGATATGAGAGCATGAGGCAGAAATTTGTGGGCATGAATTCCAAGTAATAGAAAGATCAGTTAACTCTCAATAATGTTGAGAAGGTGTATCTGCAGAAGGCTAGTAAGTCTGAACCTTGTAACATGGGCGTTCTTTTTGGAAATTAGATGATTCGACAGGGATGCTTAGATATATTGATGAAGCATAAGAATATGCAAACTCCAAACTACTTGAGACAACCTATCAATAAACCTTTGAAACTATCCTGTCTATCTTGAACTTTAAGTGACTGCAAAATTAGCTTTATCAAAATGCATTATTGGTTAAGTGAATTAAATCTTGCAGCTACAAATTTTCTCTTTGTTTTGCTTTCTTCCAAGCTTTACCTGAGAATGAAAAGATTGTTGACATTTTTTTTCCCTTCCCCCCCTCTATCTTCTTCTTTGAAAAGTTTACCATACACTTGTTGCCCCTCCTCAAGTTCTGTACCTTTGGGGTTGTAAAGGGCCTGAACCAACTGATACATTGTATGACCACAAAGGATATTCATTTGGCTTTTGATTTTAAACTATTGTCGGTTTCCTTTTAGGATGTTGTAGTTCAATGGGAAAGAAAAGAACACCTGGTTTTAGATCCCTCATGAAATTGTGATTTGATTTTGGTTCTAGAGGTCGAGCCTCAGTATTCTGGTGCAAGGATAGAAGGAGATACTGTAACTCTGGACTTTGTGAAAAGAATGTTGGATGATTTCAAGAATCAGAAATGCTTACACAAAAGGTGTGTCGAAAACTGCAGTTTCAGTAATAAAAAATGAATCTTATTTTGCTTGCAGTTTTCTTCTTAATTCTTCAATCTGAATATTGGTTTCCCATCTGCAGATATGCTTTCCAGATTGTCTTACAAACGAGGGAAATGTTGCAAGCCTTGCCTTCTCTAGTTGACATTGATGTCCCTAATGGAAAACATTTCACTGTTTGTGGTGATGTACATGGTCAAGTATGTGTGCTATTTTATGGTGTGCATTATATGTTTTTTCTCTGGATTTGCAATTCAGGCCTGGAACTGGATTGTTCAAATCTCTTACATAGATGAAATTTTGTGTATCCTCATGCTGTGTGAATCTTGTTGCTATGGTATATGTAACCCAGGTTTAAAGAACATTGCACATTATCATTTAATACTAATCCTCATGCTCTTATGTTGTGTTGTGGGTTTTAAAATTACTGGTATGCTGGACCATTTGGGTTGTGTCTAGTAGAAGATGAAATTCAGTAATCAGTGATGTGACTGACGAATAGGGCATGTGCATTCTTTAAGTGATGTAAAGTGTAGAAATGTTGGAAATTTTGATAACTTTACAAGGTAGGATTTTAATGAGAATCTTTTATTATAATTCAACATGATATACTTGGTGAAAGATGATTTGTACTGCTTTCTTGAAATTTATACAAGTGGAGGTTATTCTACCTTCGGTTACTGCTTATGTTTGTTATTCCAAAAATTACCAAACCTTTCCTTGTAAAATTTTTCTAGTTTTTCATTTTCAACATCAATGTCAAGTTTGCTAGGATTTCCATTTTCATCTATCTGTGAGGAAAATGAAAGCTTAACGTATATTGGAAAAGGATGATTTAAAAATGAGCATCCCAATGAAGATATTGAGTGTCAAAATCTTCTATTAAGTTAAAAAGAAAATATTGTCAAAAGAATTAGATTTCAAACCGCTTTGTTCAGATCATTCCTCCCTGAAAGGGTGGTACTTTTAAATAGCTTTAATGACAACAACCTGATCCAAGGTTCTAGAGGAACTGATAGTTGCTTATGATATACTCTTGCAGTACTATGACCTGTTAAATATTTTTGAGCTCAATGGCCTTCCCTCGGAGGAGAACCCGTACCTATTTAATGGTGATTTTGTGGATAGGGGATCATTTTCAGTGGAGGTCATCCTCACGCTGTTTGCCTTCAAGTGCATGTGTCCCTCAGGTTGGCTCTCTTTTTGCTGTACCCTCTTTTTGCGATAGACTTTCAAATTCCATTTTATTTACTTTGATATTGTACTTACAGTAATTACAAATTAAAGGGTCATAGAAAGAACTCTACTGTTGGTTCTCTTCTTACAATTTATTGACATGCAGCATACTGATTCTTGTAAAAGATTTAATTTTGTATATTCAAGGCTATCTACAAGGACTTTCTGTTTGTTTGTTTATTTATTTGTGTATAGTCTTTACATACTGGAGCATGCAAGGAATTGAGGAAGAATATGTAAGACAAGATTGGATGGTTGAATAGGAAAACTTTAAAGAAAGATTGATGGGTCTTATGTTCAAGAATAAAGGAGTCCTCCAGTGTCCCCATTCTTTGTAGTTGGTCTTTTCTTGTGATTAGAAGTTTACTTGGATTTTTAAATATTCTTCACTTGCTTTAATTTTGGATTTATCCTGGCAAAGTACTAGGTTCACAAATACTGCATCTCCAAGGATAAGAATAAAGTCTTTCTTTGTTAATAATTTTCAAGCATGTAGCACATGGTTGCAACATCCTGGCTTTAATCTTCATCTGTTCTTGCATGTTAGTGACTCCAAACACCCAGTTCTGGAAAAATGGAACAGAAAGGCTTGCCACCTGTATTGGTTTTGTTATAATTTTGTGTTTTCTTTAACTTGAAAAATTTTTATTTTTCTTTTTCAGCTATATATCTTGCCCGAGGAAATCATGAGAGCAAGAGCATGAACAAGATATATGGTTTTGAGGGTGAGGTCAGGTCAAAGTTGAGTGAAACATTCGTGGAACTCTTTGCGGAAGTCTTCTGCTGTTTACCTTTGGCGCATGTGATAAATGGGAAGGTCTTTGTAGTCCATGGCGGTCTTTTTAGTGTAGACGGGGTGAAGCTGTCTGACATAAAGGCAATTGATCGGTTTTGTGAACCCCCGGAAGAAGGTACGCTGAAATCCTCTCAATGTTGTATTTAAATGTTGAGATCCATGATGTGCATACTGTTCCAAGAAAAGGAAATTGTTTAAACCTCTTGGATGTCTGTCACCAATATATCGTCTTCCTTTAGCCTCTTCTTTCCAATTTGATTTGCAGCTTGAATTGTACAAGGCTTTCTAGAAACCTTTACATTGATGGTGATGCTTTGGAAGAATGAAGCTGAATGCAGCACAGATAGTCTCTGATAGTATTAAGATTTTGCACTTTCTTTGCTTTTTATATGATGGTCCTGAAGATGCCTTCCTACTTACTCACGAACTAATATTTGCACGTCTTAAAAATTTTATCAACTAAAAATTAAAATGTATTCTATCATACTTAGTTTTAGGGAAATCAACCTCAACTTCTTGCTTAATGAAGCATTTCAACTCCCAATAATAAAAGTCCCTTTGAAAGGCTTTAAAATAAAATTTACATTTAGCAGAACAATCTGGGTGGATCTAAGTTATCTAACAAGTCATCATGAAGATAGCTCAATATATTAAAATAGTGCTTATGGGATGTATACATACATATATATATATATATACACAAATATGTACATATATATGTATATATTATGTATATTTCTCTAAAGATAGCTCAATATGTATGTAAGTATGTATGTAATTATAGTTGGCTATATTTGAATTTATAGGCATACATACATACATACATACATACATACATCCGTGCATGCATGCATGTATGTAGGTTTATAAATTCAAATATAACCACCTATAATTAGGTGTTTGTGGTTATATGGAAATAAGAATTCTCAAGATGTTCATTTCATCAACGCTAAGTTTATTACATTCTATAACTGTCAAATCAATTCTTGGATTAATTATCCCTTTTGCTAAGTCTTTATGATTTATGAAACATGAAGTGAAATGAATTCGCTTTTATTGGTCTTGGAGGTTTGTTTTCCGTTTTCTCTTTTTCGTCTTTTAAATAATAATGTATATGGCTTGTGTACCTAGTTTCCCCTTTAAGCAAGAGCTTGGAGGTTCAAGTCTCTCCATGTCCTCAGTACGAACCCCAAAAAAAAAAACACAACAAAACAAAAAGCAAAAAAACCAACTTAGGAGTAAAGGCAAATAGACTTGGATTGTGTTATAGATGTGTTTGTATGAACGCCATCCACATCTTACACGGTGTCAAATGTGCAATTCTGCTGATGAGAATACTGGGGTTCTTATATAAAAATTTAATCTAAATTACCTCAGATTCCATTTCAGGTACTACCTTTGCAACTATTTTTTCCTTACACTCCTATATCCATATTGCTTATGGTTGTCTGTCTAGATATGCTTTACATTGTGTAGGTGCATTGTGGTGCCTTTCTTGAATTGTATTGTTTTTTATGCACAGTCATTTATAAAATATTGTGCAGGGTTTAAGCAATGGTTTTGGTAGTTGTGTTCATATGGTCTGTTAGGACTTGGGCAATAAATGCTTAACGTGCTAAAAGTTCCCAAAACATCGAAAATAAAAAGTGGTTGCGAAACCGCTTTTGTAATAAAATGGGAAGTCAGAAAATTTGTTATCTTGTCCTCTTGCTTAGTGGTCACAAGGGAGATAAAAACCTGACTTTGTCACAGGTCTGGTTTCAAGTCACCCTTCCCCTTTGCTCTCCTGATTGGAGAAAGGAGGAATCTGTCAAAAAGTGGAAGAAGAAGAAGAAGTATGGGTCAAAAGCTGAACTACCATATTTGGTATCTCAACTGCAGTGTGACATAGTATGTGATACTTGTATAGAAGTACCTTTGGGGCCTAGTATTTTGAAAAGTATGACTAATTTTACTTAATGCATTACATGACATGGCTTAAGCACATGGTAGAGGGTTAGCCTTGGGGCCAAAAATCTGGATCAGAAGGGAAAAATACCTCTTGCTGTCCATGAGAGGTGACAATTAAAAGGTATATGAACTGAAAAGTGGTTTTTATTTAGTTGTCAAAGGGTTGAAAGCTCCGCACAAAAAATGGTTTAAATGCATTTCTCTATTATTGTTATATCATGAGTGCCACTTGGAATATAGGATATTTGACCGGCAAGTTAGGAGAGATATGAAAAACAATAAATAAACGAAAGACTCATATCAAGTGTCTTCAAGAAACTAAGTGGGTAGGGGAGAAGGCTAAAGTAGTAGAACCTTATGGTTATAAGTTTTGGTATACAGATTGAGGTAGAACTAAGAATGGGATAGGAATAATTGTACATAAGGATATACTAGAGGATGTAATAGAGATAAGAAAGAGTGGAGATAGAATTTTGCTTGTCAAATTAGTAGATGGAGAAAACATAGTTAATATAGTCAGTATGTATGCGCCCCCAAATAAGTACGAATGCAATTAGTAAAAGACAATTTTGGAAAGATTTAGATGAATTTATACAAACCATACCTAATGGAGAGAAGTTATTTATCGGAGGAGATTTAAATGGACATGTAGGAGAGAGGAATGAAGGATTCGAAGTCGTACATAGAAACTTTGGATTTGATTGTAAGAATGAGGCGGGAGATATCATTTTAGAGTTTGTCACAGCATTTGATCTGGTACCTGTGAGCACCATCTTTAAGAAAAAAGAAACGCGCTTAATGACATATAGAAGCGGATTTAATGCTAGCCAAATAGATTTCTTTCTCATTAGGAGAGGTGATAAAATGATCTGTAAGGTTACACCAGGAGAGAGTGTAGCAACTCAACATAGACTCCTAATCTTAGATATATGTGTCTCTAAAAAGGCAAAAGAAGCATCGTCCTTTTGTGGAGCCAAAAATTAAGTGGTGGAATCTAAAAGGAGAAAATGTGACTACATTTAGAGATAAATTAATTCAAATAGCAAATTGGTCCACTAATGGTGATTCGGAAACAATGTGGAAAGAGGTGTCTACTAATATTAAGAATATAGGTAGGGACGTTCTTGGTATATCTAATGGTCAGGCCCCCATAGGCTAGGAATCATATTAGTGGAATGAAAAAATACAAACTGCTATTCGAACCAAACGAGAGTGTTATAGGAACCTTAAATGTAATAGTAATAGCGATGCATATGAAAAATACAAAAGTGCAAAAAAAGATGTGAAAAAAATTATTCAAGAATCAAAGAGTAAGGTGTATTTGATATATTAATGCTAACGAATATTTTTAACAAAATTTGACAAACTAAGAGAATGCCCCAAATATGAAGTGAGTATAATTGTACCACTATATAAGAATAAATGAGACATACAAGATTGTTCAAACTATCATGGAATTAAACTTATGAGTCATACAATGAAATTATGGGAGAGAGTGATAGAACATAAATTAAGATCGGAGATAAATGTGTCTCAAAATCAATTTGGATTTATGCCAGGAAGATCCACCACGGAGGCAATGCACTTGTTAAGATATTTGATGGAGATATATAGAGCACATAAGAAAGACCTATATATGGTATTTATTGATCTAGAAAAAACATATGATAGGGTTTCTAGAGACGTATTGTGGTGGATATTGATAAAGAAAAATTTTCTTGAAATACATTAATCTCATTAGAGATATGTATGATGGAGCTATAACCAATGTAAAAACTTGTAGGGGTATGAGTGATAGTTTCTCCATTAACATTGGGTTCCATCAAGATTCGACATTAACTCCCATCCTTTTTGTAATAGTAATAAACGAAATCATAAAAAACATTTAAGATGAAATACCATGGTGTATGGTTTTTACAAATAATATAGTGTTGGTTGATAAAACTAGAGAGGGTATTGTTGCTAAATTAGAGTTATGAAAGGACACGTCATAATCTAGAGGGTTTAGATTGAGTAGATCAAAAATTGAGTATATGAATATGAGGTGTAGGTTTAGCAACAATGACTAGAATGATGAAAAAACGATTAGATTAGATGGGCAATATGTATCAAAAAGTGAATGATTTAGATATCTTGATTCTATCATTCAAAATGATGACAATATAGATGGTGATACGAATCATAGGATTCAAGCGGGTTGAATGAAATGGAGAAAGACATCTGGAGTTCTTTGTGAACGCACGATGTCACTGCATTTGAAGGGAAAGTTCTGTAGAACCGCAGTAAGACGTGCACTATTATATGGTACTGAGTGTTGGGTTATTAAATAACAACAAGAACAAAATATGGCGGTAGCAAAAATGAGAATATTTAGGTGGATGTGTGGTAAAACTAGAAGAGATAGAATTAGAACTGAAGAGATTCAAAAAAAATTGGGAATTAGTTCAATTGTGGATAAAATGCGAAAGTGTCGTCTAAGATGGTTTGGACATGTGCAAAGAAGACTCGAATACATTGGTTAGGAGAGTTGAAAACTTGAATATAGGAGATCTAATAAAACGTAGAGGTAGACCGTTGAAAACTTGGATACAAGTTATTCGTAAAGACATAATAATTAAGGATTTAGTCGAGAAGATGACTTTAGATAGCAATAAGTGACGTAAAAAAATCCGCACAAATTAAATTATCATATTTATTTATTTATTTTATTTGTTTATTTTATCTATTCTTTTTATTATTTTTATTTATTAGTTATATTTATATTTTTACTTTTATTTTTATTTTTATTTTTATTTTAAATCCTCATACTTGTCTCTCAAATGGCCGACTCCAAATTATTGGGATTAAGGTTCAGGTTGTTGTTTTGTTATATCATGAATGTGACTTTTTTTTCTGGTGCTGATGTGAGTTTCAAAAGATGATCAAAGATGTTTGTGAGTGCACGGGCATTGTGGGAACAGCCTTTCCTTGGTGTTCTGTTTGTGTGTTAATATAGAGGAATGATTTCTAGAGCTCCTAAGAGGTGAGTAATGGTTTCCTTGGGTAAGTTAGCATTTGCTTTGGGGGGGGGGGGGGGAGGGGGCATAATTTCTGGAATGATTGGGGATCACAGTATTCTCTTATTTATTTATTTATTTATTTTTGGTGTCAACAAGCTCATTTTATATATTCTCAGATACTCTTAAAGTTGATGGATATGTTAGTGGAATTCTATTGTGAGAAGGCTGTTTTCCATGGGTCAAAAAATGAAGTAGTGTAATCAAACTCTTCCCTTCTGTTAAAGTTTGATTCTTTTGGCCTTTGTTGTCCATTCTGGAGGCTATTACTGGGGAAATGCCCTTTTTTCCAATCTCCTTCCAAAGTGGTCTACTCTAGCTGAATATTGGGTTTAAAGATATGGTTTTCCCTTTAATGTTCACTGAATATTGAGGAGACGCAAAAACAATCCTAAAGGGGAAAATATTTGTTAATGTCAGCATATCTTCAAGTGTTGCTGCATGATAATCATTTTATATATATCTGAACCATGAATTTGAATATCTGGTTGATCAAGGCCTTATCAGCTATTACATATTAGTATAGGCTTGATTCTATCTTATGTTTCTGTCAAGAGTTTCCTATGTCAGAATGATCCATTTAATTGAATTTGCTGTATCCTTTTCCAATTTGTCACATGATGTTGGCATGAACAAATAAATCGAGAAAGGATATTCACAGAGGTTTTCTGTCCCTACACTGCACTCTATGGTTCATTTCTATCGCATGCTTGTTTTTATAGACATATTTTATACTGAGAAAATTCCTTTAGACAACCATATGTGGATTCAACTTGCCTCCAGTACTAACTTCCCTTTAATGATCGCCAGTGCTCCTAAATCTTCTTTCCCCCTTTTTACTCTGGATAAGAAGGAAGTGCTATTAAAGAAGTGTCAATGGTCCTAGATCTATTACATATGAGTACTAATAAAACAGTCTGTACATAGCGATTGCTAGTTGTTTTTGGGAAATTGAATAAACGATCAACCTAATTAAAATTCAGCTGGACTTTCAACAAGTTATGAAAGAAAAAATATTCTGTCAATTAGTTGAAGAATATTGAATTTAGCTGGTATTTAACATACATGTATAAGAAATATGTTCAAATAGTTGGGCTTAATTTTGAATTTATATTTCATGTATATTATATTAGGATTAAGGCTCAGTTTGTTGTATTTCATGTACATTACTTTTTGAGACTGTTAATATCAAATGATTGGAGGAGAATAGTAATGAAGGGGATCCAAACCCCATACATTTCTGTTGTTTTCTTCACTCTGTTCAAGCTGTAAGTTTATGGCGGGGGAGTCTAACTTCTGTTATCTTATTCCTTGAGTCATCTTTGCTTTCTTTTGTGTATTCAACGTGTTGCTTTCTGCTGCCATTAGCAAAAAGAAAATTTAGGACTTCTATGATATGAGGCCATCATAAGACTTTGCTGTTTCATGGATCAAAAAAATAAAAAAATAAAAAAATAAATAAACCTTGTTTCTTGTGTTTGGCTGTTAGAAATGTATTTTGGTCAGCTGAAATTGTCTTTCAACTAAATGGGAAAACGAAGATAAAACTCGAGAAAATGAATTGTAGAAAATAACTGGAAGTCATTTTCTGGCCTACTTGTTACTGGCTGGTGGACTTTCGTCCCAGATTGTTAAAAGATCGTTCTATTTGGTATTTCAAGCTCGGGAAATTAATTTCCTTGGAATGGTCAATTTCAGTGAAAGAAACAGAAAATGCGTGGTGCTCCAGCTTCATAGAAATTTGCTCTCTTAGCTAATTTCCTTTTACTTGTCTGTATGTCAACAGGGTTGATGTGTGAATTGCTGTGGAGTGATCCACAACCGTATCCTGGAAGGGGTCCAAGCAAGCGGGGTGTTGGCCTCTCTTTTGGTGGTGATGTGACAAAAAGATTTCTGCAGGAAAATAATTTAGGTATTTGTCTTTCTTATTTTCCTCTTGATATTCAACCCTTTTTTTTATTCATATAAAATCGAAGTAGTCATGCTCTTGCTCATCTTTTACAGATTTAGTTGTGCGATCTCATGAAGTGAAGGATGAAGGCTATGAGATTGAGCATGATGGTAAACTCATTACTGTATTTTCTGCACCAAACTATTGTGATCAGGTAATTTAAATCTTTCCTTCCTCTTCTTTGTAGAATCCTGAAAATATATTGGTCATGTTGAATGCTGACCTTGACAACATATTTTTTGAGTTTGGTTTTGTTTGACAATATATGGATGATGCAAATATGGACCTATTGACATTGAGCTATTGAATCTCCAGCTTGCTTCTCAATTTTCATTACTGCCTATTCCATTTTTCCGATTAAATATGATGTACTTGTTTAAGTGATTGCAAAAGCTTTCATTCAATAAGCTCTATCATATTGATCCGTGTCTTTCTCAAAACTCTTTGATTTTTTCTGATAATATTCTAAGTAATATCTGTAAGTAAACCCCATGGGTAATTATTGCTGACTACAATGTGGAGAATATTTCCACTTAGTGACACACATTTGTTATTTATGATCTATCACTAATTATGAAGCTTATTTCATCATCATAAAATTGGGGTCGGCTTCTTTTTGTCTTGTCCTTGCTGGTTGAAAGTTGTTCACTTGTTTATTGTTCGTAATCATAGTTGTCAATTTAAAGTAACAGATTTGAATAAACAACTGCCTCACATTTTCTGTAAGAAATCTTGTACACATCACTTTGTGGTTTCCTCATTAGTTTATAGTTAATTTATCTTTCGGCAGCAGAGTTGATGCTAATATGTAAGATCTGAACCCAGTTAACATTTTCATTTACTTTGATCATCACTGAATCATGACTTGGATTTACCCATTCCACCCTCCAAAGAAGGAAAAACACAAAACACATACACACAAAATACTGATGTAACTCTTCTGTATTTTGTGGGGGTGCAGATGGGCAACAAGGGTGCTTTTATACGTTTTGAAGCCCCTGAAATGAAGCCAAATATAGAGACTTTCTCAGCCGTGGTGAGCACAACTTTATCGATGTTTCATTCCTTTGTAAATGCTAAATGTTCCTCTATGTTAATCTTTGTAAAAATTTTCACAGGCACACCCTGATGTCAAGCCAATGGCATATGCCAACAACTTCCTCAGAATGTTCTCGTAGTCCCATTCAGCTGGCTGGACTTGTCAACCTTGTGTAAAATAGGCTGACCAGGTGAAGTGCACATTGTTGTGGTTGGCCATCGGTAGGAGCTGATCTACAGTGATGCTCGTTCTGCTCTTTATGTTGTCACAATAGGCACATTTATTGTTTTGTTTCCAAAGTTCTTATAGTCTCCCTTGTCATGCCCTAATTATTTATTTCATGCTAGTCCCATGTTTATACTGCTCTGCTTTTGGTCCGACTATTGTTTGGTTTCCCTTTAAAAGATTATATTCTTAGGAGAAGCCAACTTAGGAGAAGCCAATTTAGATTGATAAGCATATGAACATAGGCTTTTTGTTAATAAATTGTGAGAATTTAGTCATATGGAAATTTTGTTGTTTAGGACAAAATGGAGCCTTCTTGTTTGTTACTTTTTGATTCTGTCCTACAAGAGCCGGAGTATCTATGAGGGTTTTATTCTAGTTTAGGCAGTGTTTGGCTGGGCATCTAGAAGTGCATGCAATATTAGTATTTTTGTTCCAAGCTGTGCGACGAGTCATATTGAGATTTTGGTTTGTTTATATCCTCTCCTCTCTTGCCTTCTTAGACTAGTGAAATTGCCCCTCTTATGAGATCCTTGAAAGAAGGGATTGTTTAGCATTCCGGTTAGCTGCAGTGAGGTATCTGTCTTAAAGGGCAATAGCTATTACTCAAATTCGATATTTTGTATAGTTTGGAGAGGTTTTTATGATAAGGCTTTAGTAAGATTGGTCATCCTCGATCATTTTTTTGTTCCGATTAGCCAAATGATGCTCTGAGTTAAATGAGAGAATTTTCTATATTTTGAAAAGTGCAGTTTATGTAATACCTGTAGCCTTTAATTAATAAATAGGAATCAGTTGCAGGCTTTCTGTACAAGTTGGCACATTTAAATTTTAATCGATGAAGTACTGATTATCGCGTATCTTTGAAAAAGGCCAAGTTATGGAAATCTCATTCTACAAACACAAGAGGCCAAGATAAATTTGTTTTTTTTTTCTGTGCTTGATTGATATTTGGTAATCAGTTTATTAGTTTGATTAATTCAGTTTGAGCTAATTGTTGAGCCTATTGAGGCATGAGTTTTCTTGGTGTCTATTTTTTTCATTTTTAAAATTGAACAACTTAGATTAAGGAAAACCGGTGTATTTGTCTAGGGTTTCGTCGCGGCCGAGCAAACCGGTGCATTTGTCACTAGACCAAGAGGTAGGTTGGTAGATCAATTCATATAATTTCATAAATTTTTGGATTTTCTCTCGAAGTCCTATAAAGTTGAATTGCAGGATTAAAAGAGGGGGAATCTTCGTCTTTTTAGCACAGCAGGAACAAGAATACGATAGGTTGACTTGACAATTCAGAGAAGAGATTGTTGTCCCCCCTATCCCAAGCTACTAGTGTCAATCTGGAAATAATTAGCTAAAAAATATATTTAATGTCGCTTACACAATGATTGAATTTAAATGATTTTTATTTTTTTTTTAGCTTATTTTCAAATTCAAATTTTAATGCTTTAAAAAAAAGTTAAGTTTATTTCAAAATCCAATTTTGAAACCACATTAGGTTAATTGAAGGAACATTATGATCTTAACCTTATTAATTTAAATACATGGCTATGTTAATTGACTGTTTCTTGAAAATACTTAGGGGACACGTGATATAACTTGATAAAAATTCATGAATTTTTAAATCGGCAAAGAATATGTAATTTGTAATTAAATTTCACTAGAGTTTGTGAGGTCAATCCTATACTGCAGTAATTTGGTGGAAGGGATCAAAGGTTAGTTGGATTAGTAGAATATCGTGTTAGATCTTTTAATCAAGATCTTGATTTTTACTAGTGATTTGGGTATGAAGTTGATTATGTTGAGAGAATAGTTTCCTAAATGGGTTATTGTAAATTTTGGATTAGATTAATTAGAGTATGGGTTTAGATTGTGGCTTTTGCGCAGGCAAGATTAATGAAGGGAGAACAAGTGGGGGTAAATTGTTGTCTCCTTTTCCTCCCAAAATTAAAGCCTTCTTCTTCATTTGGTGCTTGCAGGGCCCCGGTAGACTGAAAAATTGAAGAATATTGCAGGTTTTAGCTATTAGTTTCATCTTTCCATTATTCATCTAACTTGCTGTCCTTGTGTCTACTCCTCATAGTTTTCTCTAATCTTGCACATATTCAATATATATATTATATTCTTTTTATTTTTTTTTCCAAAAAATAAAATATTTAGTTGAAAAACAGTTCATAAGTTTTATTCTGAAACACACAAAGAGAAAGTCATTAAAATTATGCAATTTTTTCTTATTGATTTTCTTTGTAGTTCAATTAACACTGTTTCTTTTCATCTAGAAATCTCGAATTTGAGTTTTTTATATATTAAAAAAAGAAGTGCTAAAATCATCTAGAAATAAATAAGATTCAAATCGTACTTAATGAATATAATGTGTCCCGTCTCTTAGGAACATATCAAGCGGTAGAATCTTTTCATTTTTTTGGTTACGTAGAGATTTGAATCTGGGATCATCAGATTGAGGGAGGAGGTTATGATCACTAAACTATTTCCTTGGAGATGAATCTCCCTACTTTTATATTCCCTTCTTGATTTGATTTCGTTTTATTATATTTTTTTATACAAAAAAATAATAATAATAATAACGTGTTCTTAAACTCTTTTTGAGAAATACCCTTTTTTCTTTTGTAGAAAAATACTTTTTTCCCGGCAGTCCCAATTTTTAATACAAAAAATATGTGTATATGAGAAATTTTCAAGCTCCCTAACAACTCTCCAAATGGATAAGCAAAAATTAATTGAATTTCTAAAATGGCATATTATTTTTTTCTTGAAATATATGAAAATTTTGGAGTTTTGTACCGATTTAATCTAAAAAATAAAAATAATTTAAAATAATTGAAACGGAAAAATATTTCCATTTATGCCCCGCAATATAACGAGTTGAAAACACGATACAGTGTGTTGTTTTTTTAACTCGTGACATAGTCCGAGATAGAGAGAGAAGAGTCTGCGGGGGGGAGGGGGAGAGAAGGGAGGAGTGCGGCGGGGAGAGTAGGGCGGAGGGGGAGGGAGAGAGAGAGAGAGAAAGAGAAAGAGAGGAGGAGCGTGGAGGGAGAATAAGAGAGAGAGAGAGGGGGGAGGAGCACGGCGGGTTGTGGAGGGGGAGGGAGAGAGAGAAAGAGGGGAGGGCGACGAAGGGGCAGAGGGGGGAGGGGGAGGGAGAGAGAGACAGAGGGGAGGAGCGGGGGGAGGGAGAGAGACAAAGGAGAAGCGCTCCGCCCCCCGCCACCCGCCACCCTCCCCCCTCTAACCCCCCGCCACCGTCCCCTCTTTCTCTCTCTCCCTCCCCCTCTGCAACCCGCTACGCTCCTCCCCTCTCTCTCCTTCCCCCTTCGTCCCTTGCCGCACTCCTCCCCTCTTTCTCTCTCTCCCACCCCCTCCCCCCTACTCCACCCCTTTGTCTATCTATCCCTCCCCCCTCCGCCTTCGCCCCCCGCCACCCTCCCCCCTCTGACCACTGCCGCCTCCCCCTCTTTCTCTCTCTCCCTCCCCCCTCTACAACCCGCCGCGCTCCTCCCCTCTCTCTCCTTCCCCCTCCGCCCTCTACTGCGCTCCTCCCCTCTTTCCTCTCTCCCTCCCCCTTCACCCCCCTTCTCTCCCTCCCCCTCCCCCGTGAACTCCTCTCTCTCTCTCTCTCTCTCTCTCTCTCTGGGACTATGTCGTAGGTTGAAGACGTGATACACTGTGTCGCGTCTTCAACTCGCGATATATGCGGGTCATAAACGAAAATATTTTTCCATTTAAGTTATTTTAAATTTTTTATTTTTTAGGTTAAATTGGTATAAAACTCAAAATTTTGAGTTCTAAGAACTCAAGCACTTACATATTCTCTCATTCTCTACATATTTTTCCCTTTAGCTATCAAATATTTAGCCAATCAACTATAATTTAATTGATACTATTTACTTCTTTTTAGAGATCTCTTTTCTTTTGTTTTTTTTTTTTTTTTAAATGGAACTACCATATATTTAGGGTAGTAAATTATAGCTAGTTTATTATTTATCATAATCAATGGTCATAAATTTTTCAGTGATGGCTTAAGATTAAGAGTGTTAAAATTTTGACGAGTTATCATAAACAATTCTTGCACTTTTGAGTAATTTTTTATATCATTGATATCTATGAAGCATAAAATATGATATTGATATCTATGAAGCATAAAATATGATATTTGATTCGTAGAGAATTAAATTTTTGGACGTTAGGTTTATATTCTCCACGTCGATGGATATAGAGGTTGAGGCTTTGACAACAAGTCGATGATTGTCATATTTGGATTCTATTTGGATACAGCGGTGGAGGTTAAAAACAAAAGGTGACTTTTTTTAGTATTAATTAATATTTGATTTTTTGGTTTTATATTTAGATTTTATGTAATTTTTATGTTAATTATGATATGAAATTTATGATAATTGATTTTATATTTTTAAATATTATGTTAATATTTTATAAATGCGAGAAAAATCCATCCTATTCTATAGTCATCTCATTTTTTTTTTTGTCCTTATGGCTAGTATATCATTTGGTATCTGAGATTTCATCCCAATTAATTCAGACCGACCTAACTGTCGGGTCCCATTTGAAGGGAGGTTTATCAATATTATTTTTTTTTTTTGCTTAAAAAAGTCAAACTTTTGATCTGATTAAAAAATGAAGATATTTTTTTTACCTATACTAACAAGTGCCGGTATAACCGTCTCGTTTTTGTGAGACGATTTTACGAGCAGAAATTTTTTTTTGACGGGATGGAAATAGAATAGAAAAATGCAAAATTCGCTTTTAGCGGGACGAGAACGATACAAAGTAGATGGCATGGTTAACCGTCCCGTAATCATCCCTCCCTAGCAAAAGTTATGATGCAAAATGATATCATCATCCTAAAACTTATAATTTATCTTTTTAAAATTTATAATTTACCCCCCAAAAGTTTAAAAAATAAATTAGCCCAATAAAAATTTTAAGAAAATACTTCCAAATATTATTTAACTGTAGGCTCCACCATAAATTTAGTCATAAAAAATTTATCATTTTTAGTAATTTTTCTTTCTCTATAATTGTTAAATTTATTTACTAAAAATGATAAATTTTTGTCTATCAGAACCTAATTGTCAAAATTTATTTATTCTTTTATTCATTAAATAATATTATAAATTAAATATCTCATTTTGTAAATTTTAATCCTTTTCTTCAATTTTTGCACAAGTTTCTTGCTTTCCCTGCATTTTAATTTTTTTTAAAATTATTTTTAACTACACTCTTATTATTCACTGGTTATCAAGCAATTTCTTTTTTTCTTTTTTTGTTTTTTCTTTTAACAAAAAATAATTATTATTTAGAATATTCTTTTGACAACTTAAGATAACCTCAAAAAAATTAAAGATAATATTCTTTTATTTTTACAATACAAACAATTAAAATATATTAATTAGTAATAATTTGACTAATTTCGTCCTCTTTCTCGTAAAATTTAAAAAATATAGTAATCTCTCCTGTCTAAAAAAAAAAAAAAAAAAAAAAACATACCCTTAAAATATATGATACCATACTCTCCCTAAAAATATTTTTTAACTCCACGATTGACCATCCTGTGAACCAAAATTTTGATCGGTTATCTCGTGAATTCTTCTATCCCATTAAATATCGGGACAAAAAAGCACCAAAATTTAAGGTTCATACGACGAATTAGGTTGTAATTTTCTTGGGGATTCAAAGTTTAGTGGTTTGGTAGATAAATTTCTGACAGCTGAAAGGATGGTTTAGACAATTACATTGTACGGCAACATTATTAGATGGGCTCAGGAAAGTGTACAATGAAACTGTTCCAAGGACTCTGCAACTCTGTTGAAGTGTGTCTGGACGGACGGATGGATTAACAAGAGAGTTGTGTAGTGTTGGGGTCCCCCCACACTCCACCCCTCTCTTTATAAGGGTAGGGTCCTTTTTGTCAGTACCTGCTCAATTCCTCTTTTCCTGGCCTGCTTTGCCTCACGGACTGCTCTTCCTGTCTCAACCAACCTCTTGTAAAATTTTTTATTAATGCAATTTATTGATACAAGTGATATTACATGCGAAAGAAAAATCAAAAATAAAAACTATTTATTTATTTTTAAAGGTAAACTGGTTCTTATCTGGCTTTGTTCCTCAACCAAATAATAAAATTTTGAATAGTTTATAAGTCATGAATGGGAAAGCCACATCTGAGAATCCAAGGAGACCCATCCCAATAGGAAATACTGGCGGTACTTTTGATGTCTGACCAAAAGATCCCACAAGATCAGGTGAATTTTCAAAGTGGGGCTAGAATTTTAGTCATGACATATGCTTAGACTGGAAACCGGGCAGGTTTGGACCCGAAAACGGGCCCGGCTGGCCCGGGTCAAGCCCGAAACCGGAATCGGCCCAAAGCTACAGTAAACCAGCCCGACCCGGAACCGTTTCCTGTAGCGGGCCGGGCCGGTTCAAAAAATTGAACCGGGAACCGGCCCGGTTTGGAAAACCGGCCCGGACCGGAACCGGCACAGAACCGGCCCAGCACGGAACCGGCCCGGCCCGGCCGGTTCCGGTTCAAATTTCCCCATTTTTTTTTAATTTTGAAATTTTTTTCCAATTTTACCCATCCCAACAGCTATAAAACGGCTACTTTTGAGGTTATTTTGGTCCATAGGGTCAAAAAATTTTCTTATAAATACCTTATACCCTATTTCCAAAATCTCCACAACAAAATCTCTCTCTCTCACATCTACATTCTCTCAATATTACTACATTCTCTCATTATTATTTCCTTTGTATTACCATTTTTTATATCATTTCCATCATTTTCTACACTATTATCTACACCATTTCCATCAATTTTTACACCATTTCATCACCTTATACACCATTTTCATTTTTCTCCATTATCTACATTTCCACAATTATTTACATTTCCACCAATTTTTACACCATTTCTATTCTCTTATACCACATTACCTACACCATTTTTTTTTACCATTTCCATTAAATTCTACACCATTTCCATCAAAATTTACACCATTTCATCACCTTATACCCCATTATCTACATTAATCAAGATTTGAGAAGATTTCAAGGTTGGGAGCTCATTCAAGATTTTGCGAAAAATAACTGCGGTATTCGTCAAATCGGTATATTTAAATTTTTTGCATATTTATTTTTTTGCATTTGCATTACATTTGTATTATCTTTTTAAAAAATTTAATTTTAAATTTCCTTTAAAAAATTTTATCGTATATATTATTTTAAAAATTTTAATCTTAATTTTTTTTATAAAATGGCCGGAACACACTCTTCACAATCTTCTCAACAATCTCCTCTTCCTCCATTTTTTGAAATTCCCGATCATATAGATATTGAAACTTTTTTGGAAGAAACCGAATCTAGTAACACTGAATCTAACACAACACAAATTAAAAAAAATGATTTTAATATATGGACATTTTTTGAAAGAAAAAATGATGAACAAAAAGCAATTTGTAAAATTTGTTATCAAAAATATAAATTTTTAAAAGGTTGGGGGGTAGGCACACTTAAGAGACACTTAATTAATAATCATCCAGATAAATTACCACAAACAAAACAAACACAAATTTCTACGGGGGGAGGTAATATAATTGGTACATTTAAATATAATTCGGATAAAGAAAAAATTGGACAAATAAAATGACTAGCAAGAAAAGAATTACCACTTGGTATAGTTGCATGTCCTGTATTTGAAGAATATGTCCAAAAATATTTACAACCCGATTATAAAAAAAGTAGTAAAAAATCCGGTAGGATGAGATCGTTAGATAGACATCAGGAATTAAAAAATGGTATACTTACAGAATTTATGACTAGTCAATGTAAATTTTCATTAATTTCGGATAGTTGGAAAAGTGAGCATAAAAAAGAATATTATATTGTAGTAACATGTCATTGGATAAATAATTCATGGTCTTTACAAAAAAGAATTTTACCTTTTCAACGTTGGGAATTTCCACATTCTGGTGTATATATAGTTAGAATAATTTCAAATGTTGTTTATGATTATGGAATAAGTGATAGAATTTTTTCTATTTCTTTTGATAATGGTTCGGCTAATACTACTGCGGTTAATAATTTAAAAAATTCTTTAAAAACAATTTTAAATGGAGCTTTTTTTCATGTTAGATGTGCATGTCATATAATTAATTTATGTGTTAAGAATGGTTTAGCAATGGGAGAACTATTTTTACAACCTATTCGCGATTTAATTTATCAAATAAGAAATTCTGCTGTAAAAACTCAAGAAATGAGACAATTATGTATTTTACATAACAAAAAATATAAAAAATTTAAAATGAAATGTGACACTAGATGGAATTCAACATATGACATATTACAAGGTGTTCTTCCTTTTCAAAATATTTTAATTGAATTTACAAATTCAAATTACGAATATGGTTTTATTGATAATATCGCTTTTGAATTTGCGTCTACACTTACAAAATTATTGGAAATTTTTTATTTATGTACAAAATTATTTTCTGGATATTATTATCCAACTACTCATTTAATGCTACCAAATCTTTGTAAAATTATTTATGTATTTAATCAATTTGAAAATGAAGAAAGATTTGGTGAAATTGTTCTTTCAATGAAAATAAAATTTTTAAAATATTAATCCAAAAATTCTAATTTTATATTTAGTTGCAAGTGCATTAGATCCACGTGTTAAGGTTGAAGGTGCTGAAATGTTAATAGATTGTTTTGCACAAGCTTTTCCACCTGAAATGTCTATTAACCCACATTTTTTAAAACAACAAACATCTCATACTTTACAATCAATATTTGAATTATATGAAAAGGAAATTAATAATTTAAATACTAATAATATAGCTAATAGTAGTAGTATTAGTATTTAATCATCTTCATTTTCATTTAATCCCTTACACATGTTAGGAAAAAAATAAAAAACTTCTTTATCATCATTTAATAAATTACTTTTATATAAACAAACACATAGATTAGAAGGTTTTGATGATATAGATTTATATGATATATTAGGTTGGTGGAAAAATAATGCATCATATTATCCAATTTTGGCCCAAGTGGCTAAAGATGTACTAACCCCTCCGGTATCTACAGTACCATCCGAAAGTGCTTTTAGTGTAGGTGGTCGAGTGTTAACCGAAAAACGTACAAATTTAGCGGACGACACTTTAGAAACTTTAATATGCATTAAAGATTGGAAGGATGCAGAAAAAAGAATACAAGGAATTATCAAAGTCTCGGAAGATGATGAACAAGAAGTTGAAGAAGAAGAAGAATAATAATAATAATAATAATATTAATATTTTTCTTTTATTTACAAGTCATTTTAAATAGAAAAAAAAAATCAAAGTGATGTAATTATCAAAATAATGTAAAAAAAAATAGTGGATTTAAAAATCCAAGTGATCAGCTTGGTAGTCGACGTACACCGAATTCGGTGGAACCACTCTAAAAATCTTATGTCTCTAATTTTTAATTACAAGTGAATTATCAAAAGTTAATTAAAAAAAACAAAGTTAAAAAAAATGGAGTTATAAAATTAAAATGGAATTAAAAAATATAGTTAGAAAAAAAATTTAGAAAAACGCAATAGAAAGAGAAGAAAAAAAAAAAAAAAAAAAAAACCCGAACCGGGCCCGGCCCTGAACCGGCCCGGCCAGGAACTGCCGGTTCCGGTTCAGCGGGCCGGGCCAGTTCCACAAGGAAAAAAATGGGAATCGGCCCCGGCACCGCCCGGTCTGGCCTAGGAACCGCTGCCGGTCCGGCCCGCGGTTCCTTGAACCGGCCCGGGCCCGATTACTTCACTGCATATGCTTAATAGAGAAATACCAAACATGGGTCCCTTGGTACGCATTGTTCTTTAAATGAATTTAGGTTCAAAATTTATGGGCTTTCTCAGCAGCAATTTCATGCTCGAGAAACATATGATTTATTTATTTTTATAAAAAATTGTCTAAGAATACCAAAAAAAAATGATTATTATATCCATAAAATAGAAAACTCAACAGTAAACTAACTCAGCACTTGTATGGTACAAATTCAAACATAAGCATGAGAAAGGATCATGGTCACTTCTGCACCACAGCAGGATTAAAATACATATGCCAATAAACAAGGAAAAGTTAATCCTATACATTATCTTTTTTGTGACGGACCAACACCAACCATTAACAACATAGTACACAATGTAGTATAAGAGCACATAAAGTACCAAACCAAAGACGTGATGATTGACAGAGCATGCAAGGAGATTGAGAATTCTTCAGAGGCAGAACCAGAGAACCATTTTTGCCTGTTTCGCATACATTAACACCAATCTTGACACCATAAGCTTCAGATGGATTTAAGCACAGCCCTGCATTCCCACTCAAATCCAGATTCTTCCCTAACCTCTTCAAGAAACTTGAATTGAAAGGAATGACACCACCTAGCAAATTCCTGCTCAAATTCAGATGATAAATATGTGGGAGAGTGCTCAAACCAACAGGAATTTCTCCTGACAATCTGTTGCTTTGCAAAGACAATGAACTCAAATTCTTCAGCTGCGAAAAGCTTGAAGGTATTGAACCCGAATAACATGAATTAGCAAGTCTAAGCTCTTGTAGCTTCACCAAGTCTCCAAATTCAGTGGGCAGATTTATGAACATTGGATTGTCATCCATTATAAAGTACTGCAAGTTCACTAACTTAGTCAATCCTCTTGGGAACTCCCCGCGAAATCTGTTGTTACTAAGAGCAATGAAAAATAAGGCCTGGAGGTTTTCTATGGTATCTGGAATTCTACCAATGAACGAATTCGAGCTCAAATCTAGCTTTTGGAGAAGACCTAGATGCCCGATTGTGCTTGGGATTGCCCCAGTAAGAAAATTATAGCTCAAGTCAAGTCCTACGAGGTTTTTGAGATTACCCATTTGAAAAGGAATGATGCCTGTGAGCATGTTGTAGCTCAAATCAAGGTGGACTAATGAGTTTAGGCCGAAAAGATCCGTAGGAATGCCGCGGTTGAGCCTGTTTTGCGACAATGTGAGGATTTGGAGTGACTTCAGTGAAGAGATTTGTGGTGGTATAGGCCCTATAAGAGAAGGGTTTGATATGAGACTGAGCTGTTGAAGTGAAGAGGTTGAGGTTTTATTTGGAGGGAATGAAATGGAAGTTGTAGTGTGAGTGAAGCAATTGAAGAAAAACACTGATTGGAGAAAAGGGAGTTCAAATATTTGTGAAGGGAATTTGGCAGTGTTTTTGCAAGTTGGGTTTGGTGGAGACCCAAAATCAAGCCGGAAAACATGGTACCGGTTATCGGTTATTCCCGGTTTGCAGACTAAACCGTGCCAGGTTGAACCGGGTTTACAAGGGTTTGGGTGGGAAGCTCTCCATTTTATGTCGGAGGAAATGGTTTCCATGATAGTGAACAGTGTCTCTGCTTCCGATGCCTGCATCGTGTATGAAAGTTGTTGATTGGTAGGGGTGACAGGAGTAGAAGGGAATGAAATGAGGAAGAGAAGAAATACGGGAAGATAAAGCGGAAAAGAGAGAAACATTGTATTGTTTGAGGAAATTCAGAGGTCTGTTGTGTTTGGCCTTGAGTTTTTTTGGGTGGTTTTTAGAAGTGGGTTTATTCATGAGAGAGAGAGAGAGAGAATTGAATAAAGATGTGATTGAAATGATGTGGGGTTGGGGGTGGGGTCATATACATGACATTTGAGTGAGCATTTTGAATTGAAACCAAGGTAGGGTCAGAGATAGCAAAAGCATGGAGAGTGAAGAGTCCGGAGGAGTTGTTGGATACATCTAGGGGGGCATGTTTCATGCCGCTGAGACACAAATAACAACAGCTATCAGCATACTGCTAATTACTTGACGTGAATTGTAAAAGTGTAATTGCCTTGCAAGTTCTTGTCACTACGATTCTTCTGCTGTCAAAAGGGCCTCCCGTCTATACACTACTTGGCAAGCAAAAAAAGAAAAAAAGAAAAAAAAAAAGAAAAAGAAAAATGGTTCTCTGTTAAATGCTAGGGCAATATGGCCCTCTCTAATATTTTATTTTCCATGGCATGAATATTAAAAAAAAAAAACTAAGATCTACATGTTACCTAATTGACAGTTCTAATTTATCTCAAATTTATTTTATTTTATTTTATTTATAAAATTTTTAATTAAATAAAAAATTATAAAAAAATATAGTTTCACAAATTGCAACTATTTAAAAAAAATACTAAAATTTTCATAATATATAATTTTTATTAAAAATTTTATCCAGTTTCAATCAAACATAACTTTGACTCTACCAAATAGGAGTAGAACTGCATTTTTTTTTTTTTTTGTAACAACATAAGTTTTTATCGGATAAAGTTCATCATCTATTAAATTTGATTTGAGCTATATTGATTCTTTAAAAATAAATTTTTTTTTATATTTATTTTTTTAATTATAAAATTTAAATTTAAAATTTTAATTAAGGGTATCGACATGCATCCGATCATTAGATCAATTTGGGATGGGTTGTGTGTGTAAATATTTTATATTGATATGGTAAGAGGAGTGGCAGAAAATCCAAGTCCCAATGAAAGAAAATGTAAAATTTTGTGCTTAAATTTAGTTATTAAATAGAGGGAGCTCACACAGTTGATCACTGAAATTCATGAAACTGTCAAAAATTGATTATGCCATTAGCTGTTGGCTCAATTCAAAATTTGCTAAGGTCATGTTTGGCCAAAGAATCCTCATTTCTATACTTCTCCTTACCTACTTTACACAAATCCAAAAACCTACCTTATGTGGTATAGCTAGCTTTGTATATTGGAACCAAGTGCTTCTCAAGCCTAACTCAATAAAGTTTTTTTTTTTTTTTTCTTTTTTGTTTTAAGGCTGAAGCCAAACAGTCAAACACTCCAATTGGGGGGGGGAAGAAGATGGATTATATGTATGTAATATAATTTTGAATCCGACAAAGATCCGTTAACGAAGTGAGAAAATATATGAGAAAATAAAATTAACATTCTATTTTGATGGAAAAGATCACGACGTTCTCAATGAAATTGTCTAATGGTACAAACTCTTCTATTTTAATATGATGATTTAAAATTTAAATCCTTATATAATTAAAAAAAAAAAAGAAAAAATTCACGACAAAGGCAGGGACACATCACCCCGTTTGACAAAATCTTACCTTGGCCAAAAAGTAAAGGAAGAACAAGTAACTCTATTGTACCGATAATTTTAACCAATCCCAATTTATTTTTTTAATTAATATGAAAATTTGTTAATAAAAAATAAAATTTTGTAATTTTTAATAATTTTATATTAAAAATTTGTAAAAGATTTTAATAACAATTTTTATGTTGAATCAACTTATATTTAAAATTATATTTTGATTAATTTAATTTGAGCGTCGTTAGATTTAATTTAAATAAAATTCTCATAATATAATTTTTTTTATTTTTAAGTTTTAAATTTAAAATTTAATTTGAAAGTATAATATGTTTATTTATTAATTCATTATTTTTGAATGGGTGCCTTCCGTACATTTTTCTCCCGGGGGTGCCTGCACAAATGTCACTGTCAAGCTTTTTATCAGAATTTGGCCCAAAAAAGGGAAAAGACGAACGTGGGCCGTCTGAGTGTGAAATTCAATTTGGTTTCTGTTAGAATAAAGGTGGGGGTCCGGGCAACTGTGGTCACAACAGCCCCTGGAGTTGGAGAGAGAGAGAGAGAGAGAGAGAGAGATAGGTACTGATTTGACTGCACAGGGAGTGTTGGCATGGGTTCAGAATGCGTACTACTGTCATAAATGTGCCGGATCATTCGAATGGGGTTTGCGATCCTTAAAAATTGCACTAATTTAGCTTTATTTAATTAAAATAAAATATAAATATTGTAAATATAAATCAAATTTCCTTATTAAAAACATTAAAATTTTTTATTGCACATCCAAAATGAATGCACAATAAATATACAATACCTTGAAATCCATATTCATAATGGCAGTTATGAAAATGTTAATAACTTTAAATAAGAATTAATTTTAATTTTAACATTTTATTTTACTTCATAATAAACTAGATGGAGATTTTTAATTCCTACCCACCCCAGGACCAGTGGGTATCCCATGTTGCTCCAGCTACCACATTGATGAATAAGGGGTTAATTTCAGGTAAAATAACTTAGATGCTATGGTAAAAAAAAATTGGATTTTATTTTACTAATTTAAAACTAATCATTAATTTGAATAGGAGTATGGGATCACTTGCTATTTACGTAGATACACTAGGAATTGTATGTCTTCCACGTTAATAAATATTTTTGCCCCTTTAGATATGCGATTCTTTCCTGTCAAATTTGTCATATTGTACTATTATAAATGACCAAATAAATAAATAAATAAATAAAATAATATATGACCATGGGCCAAAGCCGTATCAATGATGTGAAGATATCTTAGGACATTCACAATTATTATATTGTGTTATGCAAAGAGACAGTTGACCGAGACAATATGTTAGATTGGTTAATCAAATTTCATGTTCAAAACTTGAGAATGAAAAAAAATTATGTTAGAAAAACCGTCTCCTATATAAGAATTCTTTAGAAATTCAAAATAGATTAGTCGAATCACGATTTTGGATACTCGTGGTGAAAAAAAAAAATTGTTATTCAAAGGTAAGTTGTAATTGTTGTCTACCAGGATTGAGGTTTGGGGCTTATGCCTTATTAACCATCCGGTAAATCTTTTAGTCCCAAATTTAGGAAGTGGGTGGATCCTAGTTCTAGGTAAGTGGGCCAATGAAGACTAAAGCTGCCCAATTAGACGTGTTTGATGACTCAGTTGGTTTGAGAACTGATGCTCTTTAATCATGATCGGGAGTTCGATCTCCCATGAGAACAGAAAAATCAGTATTAGGAGACCTGTTCTCAATTGGGCCCTGTAAGTCGTCGATCTAGATTAATCGGGATGAAATCCGGAATACTGAGTTGGTGGTCTAATCATGGTACCAAAAAAAAAATTAGACGTGTTTGATTTGACAGTAGTATTACACTTCTCGGTCCATGAAGTTATTGCCTGAAGGTGACATAATGTTTAATGCATTTGAAATTGCACCAAAGTTGACTCTGGAAGTTTTGGTTGTGTTTAGAGGCAAATGGCCAGGCCCAGATCCAGTACTCTTACCTATTGTCTTCCCTTATGTGGACGCTTCCCAGCGTTCACATGATAAGGGACGAAGCCATGCACGAACTGAAGTCTTCTTTAAAAATTCTACACATTAAAAATGACCCCAGAACAATGCCTCCCCCAGCTGACCCATAAATTAAAATTTCTTCATGGATTTTTGGTCTCCGTTTTGCAGTTCAGAAGAATATAAAGATTAAGGTAGCCCCTTTAGCACTTGAGATCGTTGGAGACCCACCATAGAGTTCTCACTCAAAAGGTGATTAGCTTCAAGGAAATTGTTTCCAGATGATAGTAAGAATTTGATTTTTCTAGTTCTTCATTTTAGCCTTCACTCCTGCTCTAATGTTTTTCATCTAAAGCTTTCTGCTTTTTCCAGCTTTCTTCTTAAAATATGGTAATCCATTGTTTGAGGAAATCTCATGTGAAAAGCTACAATCATCTTATATGTTCGTATATTTTTCCTGCTATCCTAAAACAATCATGTCTGCCATTTGAACTCATTATGAGTTACCAGGCATGGAGTTTTAGTAATCATGTAAATCGAGATAACGTCCCCCATTTGGCAGGCCATCTTGGACTGACAAATTGTCTGCAATTCTTGATCAAGTTTTCTGTACTTATGTCACAACTGTTTAGTCTTTTGCCTGAGAGGTTAAGGAATTGACAAGTTTTACTTTTTGTGGGAGTCAGTAGGATGTCTAAGTTTTGATCATTTTTAGTTTCTGGAATTTGTCTGAAGTTTCTTGTGTGAACAATGTTGAACTATTGCATCCATTATATCATCATTTATGCTTCCCTCTATGAAGATCTTTTAGATCCAACTAATGCACTTTCATTCAAGTAAAAACTAATCGGCTTTTACCCGATCTATGCATAATCTAATATTGTATTGTGATCCTTTACGGATGAAACACATCTTACCTTCTAATTTGTGACATAATACAGGATGCATGGCAACAAATGCAACACCAAACCGAAATGAAGAGATAATTTTGTGGATTGGAGTCTTCGCATGAAAAGCTACTTAGTAGGTCATGATCTTTGGGATGTCATTGAAGAAACCACAACCCGTGAAGCGGTAGCCAGAGCTGCTAATGTTGAGATAGCAAGAGTAGCCCCTCTTACAGACCTCGTGTGGGAACATCATCCGGAAATACTGTAACTGCGCGTGCATTCTCAAACAACTCCCTCCGGTAATTTTGAAGCCGGTTGCAGAGTGGAGAAGAAAGAATGAATTGGCTTTACATGCCATTCACATTTCATGTGGACCAGAAATACTGTCCGAGATTAGGCAGCTTGAATCTGCTGAGGATACCTGGAACCACTTAACAAGGACAGTTATCCCAATTAGGATATCACAGATTAACTGAATTGTTTATTATATCCTTCTCTCTTTTAGTTCATGTTGACATATTATTTGGAAATTTCCCAACTCCAATACCTTCCTGGCAAACATTTCAAGCATCCAACTTTTATAGATTGTACTATTGTAGTTAAACATGCATAAATGTGAACTAGGACACCAACCTAAACATGCAAAATTGTGCTTATGTTAGTAGATATCTTGATTATAGTGATAGGTGCTATCTATGAGGTAAAAATAACATGAAAGAGCCAAGATATTGAAAATAAAGTACAGAAATGATGTAGTACTAATACACATACTGCGGTAGTACTAATTTATAGAACAGAAAAAGAATATACTTGGTAATCTCCAGGTTGAGAGTGAGTCCGGATTACTATCAATAAAACAAAAAAGCTAGACAGTGACAAATAATTAACGTGGAACAAGAAGCCTTCGAAGCTGAAGATCAAATCTTGAAGCTAAAAGATTGATAATGATGTCCAATTTACAATCCAAAGGGAGAAAATCACTGCACAAAAGAATTGCGAGTAAAACAATTCAAGTTTGGTGAAGGCAGGCATGCTCCTGCGCACAAAGACAAGAGAGATGCCTCGCGCGCACTTGTGCCCGTGATGACAGGCACGCTCCTGCACACCATGTCTGATCCGAGTTTAATTGCTGTCTATTCTTTTCTTATTATTTAGAATAGTGGTTTTGGGTTTTCAATATCAGTTTCCTACGTTAGATAGCAGTTTAGGATTATAAATATTCATGTAAGATCCTCATCATGCATTTTAATAAATCAAAACTCTCATTTTCTCTGAACTCTGAACTATGTTTTATCTTTTGGGGTGACCCCTGGTACAATTTTAGAGTTTGTGCTAGAACAAAACTCACTTTGCAACTATCTGCGTCAATTGGTACAATAACGGACCAATTTAGTTTGATAGCGGGGTATTTGGAAGCAACCATCCCTGTGACAAAAATAAAGGGATGTTAGAATGAAGGCGATCAATGAATTGCCATAGGAAGGCTTGGGAGAGAATAGAAGCAAACGTGTATAAATGGCATTTGCATTGCGTATGGTAAAAATTAGGGCAAACATGGATCAGACATGGACAGAGGAATGCACCATTAGATACAGCCACCGTTTGGACCGAGCCGCGAAACTGGATCAAACCAGACAGAATCGTGGCAACGGTTTATAAAATCGTTGGCTGGTTTATGATTCCAGGACCGAAATTTGAACTATATTTATAAAATTTGGTTCTGATTTGTCATTTTGAAAAAAAAAATGAGAATTGCTTATTCAAATCTGTAATTTTTTTTAAATTAAATATTGATGGATCAAATCGTAAACGCAGTTGCTACCATTTGATTTGGTTTATCAAATGGCAGGGGTAGCTTTGCCGCTGCTATTTAATGGCATTAGCAGAGTTGCTATTGCCATTTGATAAATCAAATCAAATGATTAGCAACATCTATCAATATTTATTTTTCTTAAAAATGGAATTTCAAATGACATGAGCCTGCCACATTGAATTTCAAGGTTTTTACCGGATTGAATTGATCAATGATACTGATTTTTTTATTGTATTTTTCTTCTAATCTTGGCTTGCTTTGTAGGCATTTGATCGAGTGGCTATTATGATTGGCTAGTAACCGATGGTACATGGCCCAAGACTCCTTACCAAGAGGATCATAACTTTATTATGAGACTATTAAGTCAGGCTCATCAAACCAAATGTGCCTTTAGCTCGTCGGTCATCCTAATCCTCGGTACCTAAACTCCTCGCTCACTTGTCTCCTCGATGAATACATCTCGCAATTATAGTCCGCTTGACCATGAGATAAGTGCGACTTGAGATGATCTAGGAAGGAAGTAAATTTTTAAGTAAATTCAAACTTTTGTTATACGGATAAAAATCTTTACTCCCGAAGCAACCTTGTGAAACAAGGAAATATGCCTCAGCAGACATCTTGATAAGGCATGAAACTCCCACAACAACGAGGATTTTTACATTTCAACGAGATAGCATATCTTTGAGAGATCTTTGACATAATTTCTGTAATCTTGGAAATTTTCAACGATCTCTCCATATGGAAATTAGGGTTTCAACACCCATAATGCTTTATGGAACCAACCACCTCCTAGGTAAGTTCTCTTGGAATCTTACACATCAAACACTCCGACAAGAACAGAACCAAGATACCTTTCTTCTCAGTGTGTTTTCCATACTCGAAAAATCATTGTTTCTGACATGGGTGTCAAAGTCTCCCCTACTGGAACACTCTTTAGGGTATTTGCAAGTTTCATCTCTTACAAAACTTCGGATCATTCGTCAATCTAAGACTCCACTTAGATAAGCAGAGTAGGTATCTGTGGAGAAAACCTGCCTTCATCAGATTGATGCCTACTGTGGGGGCAAAACTAAGAAGAAACTTACTCTTAATCTGGATCTCCAACACAATTGCAATCATGTTGCAAAAAAGGAAAAGACCACTTATTGGCTTCGATGACGACTAATTAATCGGAGTTTTGCTAGATCACCATGATCGTCTTGTTATCATGACGGAGATTGATTCATACACGGTTAGGAGAATCCTTATCGACCATGATACGGGTCGTGACCACCTTTACGGGAGGCTTTTCAACATATGGGTTTCGTCCCTACGAACCTACAACATTAGATGGTTCTGATAACGGGACTCTTTGGTGAATCGTTATGCCCAAAAGGCACTATAGCACACCTTGTAACCTTGGAGACTCCTCCTAATCATGCCACCGCTGTGGTCACATTCAGTGTAATCAAATCTTCTTCTCCTTACAACGCCATCCTCGATCATCCCAGATTGAATGCCCTAGAAACCTTACAGAACTCTAAGCATATGAGAGTCAAATTTAGAATAACATAGGGCATTGCAACCCTAAACTATGACATAATATCTCAATCACCTCTATCTGGAGCAAACAAATAAAACTTTTCAATAGAAACGGCCGAGTTCAAAGATGATCCCGTGCCAATAAACAGATCCCAACAGCTGAAGAGGTGGAAGAGATCTTAATAATCGAAAACCCTATGCAAACTATCTAGATTAGAGTTTATCTACCCCTATCCTTATGTGAGGCCATTATTGAGTGCCTCTATTGCCATTCTAAGGTCTTTGCATGGTCACCTGAAGACATGACAATGATCCACCCCTCGATAATTGTTCATAAATTGACCGTTGACTTGAGCCGTAAGCTTATGAAGTAGAGAAGATAATATTTGCATTGGAATGCTAATGAACAATTCAAGAGGAACTACAGAAACTTCTGATAGTAGGTTTCATCAGAGAGGTGAAATATCCTGAATGGTTAGCCAACGTAATCATGGTAAGAAGGCCAATGGCAAGTGAAAAATGTGAATCGACTTCACCTACTTCAACAAAGCATACCCAAAAGACAGTTTTTCACTTCCTAATATCAATAAACTTGTGGACAACTCCTCTAACTATCAGTTTTAAGCTTCATGGATGATTACTTAGGTTACAACCAAATTCAAATGGCCCCTAAGGACGAGGAAAAGATGAGTTTCATCATAGAATTTGGAACTTATTGTTTTGGCTTGAAGAATGCAGGAGCCACCTTTCAAATATTGGTCAACAAAGTCTTCAATGAGTAGATTGGTAAGAATGTACAAGTTTATGTAGATGACATGCTCCTTAAGAGCACCAGCTCAAAAGGTCATGTGGCAGACCTAGAAGAAACCTTCAGAACACTGGAGCATTATAACATGAGGTTTAATCTAGTAAAGTACACATTTGAAATCACATCAGGTAAATTTCTTGGCTTTTTAATCATGAATCGGGGAATTGAAGCTAACCCAGAAAAAATTCAAATCATCATAGACATGACTCCCCCCAGAACATTAAAAGAAATGCAGCGACTCACAGGGCAGATTGCCACTTTAAGCCAATTCATGTCTAAAGTTGGGAAAAAGTATAAGCCATTCTTCAACGCATTGAAGAGATCCCAGAGATTCCCGTGGACCGCTGAACGTTAAGCTGCCTTTGATAGGCTTAAAGAGTATCTTTCATCACCACCGCTACTTTCTCAACCTACTCCCGACGAGAAACTTTATCTTTATCTATCTATTTCTAACCACGCCCTTTGCTTAGTAAGGCAAGATGTCAATGTACAAAGGCCAATATACTATGTTAGCCATGTCCTCCAAGAGGCCGAAACAAACTATAAACCCATTGAAAAGGTGACCTTTGCCTTCGTCATAGTCGTTCGGCACCTTCGCTCGTACTTTTAAGCGCATATAATCGTGGTATTAATTGATCAGCCGTTAAAGCAGATTTTACAGAAGAGGGTACCTCAAGTCGGTTGATCAAATAGAGCATCGAGCTTTGCGAGTTTGATATCGATTATCAACAAAGGCCTGCTATCAAGGGATAAGCTCTCGCTGTCTTCATCCTCGAGTGTGCAATTCCACATTGTGATGAATAAATAACCACCAGCCTCAAGAAGAGCACACATCACCGCCCTATACATTACACATGGATGGGTCCTCTAACTCATTGGAAGTGGGACCGGACTCATCATCATGGGTCTCGATGATTTTAAAGCTAAGAACACTTTCCGCTTCGACTTCAAAGCCAGCAACAACCAAAACGAGTATGAGACAATCCTAAAAGTGTTGTGAATCACAGTATCATTGGAAACCCAAGAAATAAGGGCATTCATAGACAGGTAGCTCATGATCAAGAAAGTTGAAGGTGCCTATGGGGTAAGGGAACCGGTGATAGCAAAGTATCTAGCGAAACTGTATAAAATGATATAGGGATTCCATAGGATCGACATACAACAAATACCTAGATTAGAGAACGCTAGGGTCGACACACTGTCCAAGTTGACTAGCTCAGATTCAGTAGCTACAAGCTGAACTGTATATGTCCAGAGTCGTCCCTACCCTAGCATTGACGAACCAAAGCAAATTCTGTCAACACATATATTACTAAGCTATAAATACCCTATATAAACTTACCTGAACAATGGCCAACTACCAGAATCGTCTGTAGAAATAGCTAAAATCAAACAAAAAGTCATACAATATGCCATCATCAATGGGGGCCTCTATAGGAAATCCTTCATTCACCCATACCTTACCGAAGAAGGAAACTATGTTTTCAAAGAAATACACAAGGAGATATGCAGTAATCATCTAGGAGCAAGGAACCTGGCGAACAAGGCTTTGAGGCAGGGGTACTTCTGGCATAACATGAAGGTTGATGCAAATGCATTCATCAAGAAATACGACAAATGTCAACACTACTTCTTAGTCCCCCATCTACCATCTACCGAATTCTGCTCGATTACTAATCCCTGGCCATTTGCTTAATGGGAAAAATGTATACTTAGCCCGTTCCCCCGTGCCACTAGATAGTGAAAATTTCTCACTGTCGCCATTGACTACTTCACTAAATGAGAAGAAGCAGAGCAATTGACACGAATCATAACCAAAAGGATATAGAAGTTCTTCTAGTCATCAATAATAACAAGGTTCAGGCTATCTCAATCTTTGATCACTGACAATGGAAAACAATTTGAAAACAATGAGCTCAACGAATTCTGTGACAAACAAGAGATTCAACATTACTTAATATCTGTTGCCTATCTTGAATCCAATGGTTTCACCGAGTTAACAAACCGAACGATTTTACAAGGGCTTAAGACCACGCTGGATGAGGCAAAAGGTCGTTGGCAGACGAACTCTATAGAATTCTCAAGGCTTAATGTACTACACCGAGAAGGGCCACTAGAGAAACGCCATTTAGCCTCACATATGGATAAGAATCAGTACTACCAGTTGAAATAGGGATTCACTTTCTGCGGGTAGAGCAGTATCAAAAGGAGCCAAACAAAACCGCCTTACAAGAACAACTGGACCTCCTATCAGAATCAAGAGACACTGCATCTACTCGAATGGTGGCATATCAACGACAAATGGCTTAATACTACAACAAAAGGGTCAAGACTAGAACATTTAGACCTGGAGATCTGGTACTCCGTAGAGTATAAATGACAGGACAACCACAGTCGGGGGCAAACTTGCGCCCAACTAGGAAGGCTCGTATCAGATGCACTCAGTGCAATGACCTGAAGCTTTTCGACTTAGTCACTTAGACAGTTTGGCCATGCCACACACATGGAACTCCGAAAATTTGCACATCTATCATCAATAAATTTTGCAATATTCTTATTCTTGAAACCTATTACTTTATGATTCATCAATGTTAATGAAATGTTTTCAATATAATGAGATTTACTTTTCAGTCAGGACACCCAGTTGTCCTCTCAAGGTAGAGTTAATAAGGCCTAACATAAAATAACCGGCCCTCGGTACATTACGTGGTATACTATAAATTTTCACAAGATGCAACGCTTCTGAGTAATCTCGACGCAATACCTAGTATGCTTTATCTTTTTTAAAGTGCAACACCTCCGAATACCCTCGGTACAACATTTTGTATGCTGTACCTTTTTCAAAATGCAACGCCTCTGGTTACCCTCAGCGCAATAACTAATAGGCTTTACCTTTTTTAAGGTGCAACATATCCGAGTACTCTCGACGCAATGCCTGACACAACATCTCCAAATACTCTCACGCAATGCCTGGTATGTATACATTTTCAAAAGGTGCAACGCCCCCGAGTATCCTTGATGCAATGTTTGGTATGCTATATATTTTCATAAGGCGCAACACCTCCGAGTACCCTTAGTACAATGTCTGGTACGCTATACATTTTTATAAGGTGCGACGCCTTTGAGTACTTTTGGCATGACATTTCCAAGTACCTTCGATGCAATGCCTGGTATGCTATACACTTTCAAGGCGCAACGCCCAAGACTATGTATACTGAAGTGCTATTGACACTCTCGGCGTCATTCTAACAAGCTCTCTTAGCGTAATCTCTACCACGACTTTGGATATCTCATCTATCTAATATATAACTACAAGATGCCTCTACTCGCTTATCGGTGAACTATGAGAATGGCATAAAAAGAAGGGTAATCCAGAAGAAGGAAAAGGTAGCAAATGTCAAGCATATTAGAAAAAACAAACAAGAGAAGTATCAAGTATACAAAAAAGAAACTCTTTTAATTCATTTTTCAACAACATCTTTGCAAACAATTTAGAAATTACACTGACATCTAGAAACCTAAGACACTACATACACGACGGTTAGGGAGACCAAAGGATGGAGAAAGAGGAGGGAGTGAAGCTCTCTTCTCAACATCAAGTTCTCTTGTCCCATTTACACCTCTTAGGAAATGCCGATTTTGAATATAGCTCCCATTATCTCTTTACTCCTATAACCTAGGGGCATTGATAAGAAACCGCACAGGCTTGGCTATCTCCTACAAACCTCATAAGTAAGGGATTCCTTAATTCTCCAATTTGGAATACCAAAAGAAGACGGGAATCACACTAGATGCGAGGCCTCTTTAGGAATTCCTAAAAACAAACTATCACGGTCTTGGGTCACTAAATGTCGTGATGGAATCTCATATCAGCAGTCCCCATTGTTAATGGAATCTCATATTGATAGCATCGGAAAAACGCAAAAGAACCACCATACAAAATCTATTATCTTCAATTTAGACACTTGCTGAAAACCATATTGGACTTAGGTCACCAAGTGTCTGTCGCTTTGTCTAAAACCTTTATAAGTTTCATCCCTTTCTTTCACCCTCTTACTCAATCGTAGAATGCCAAACTACATATTCTAATCGCAAGCCCTCATCATTTATAGCCGATGCTTTACTAATAGGCCCTGTAGATGAAGCAACACACTTTGAAAATGGAATAGCCACATTCTCATTAAATAAAGGATTGCCCATCCAACTCTTATAGTAATACCATAACTGACTCCCCGTCTTTTCTGTCTCGTAAAAGCAACCACATTTAATGACCAATGAATAAACTCTTATGACCGTTCCGCTTCTCTTCTAAACCCTATGTACCTCCTCAAGTAAAATTATGAAAATATTATCTCTACTCCTAATACTAAAGTTTGACCTAGATTTAGAAGTGGGGGACAAATGATAATACATGGTCCAAGGCCCCTTACCAAAAGAATCAGAACTTTATTATGAGCCCATTAAGCGAGGCTCATCAAACCAAATGCACCTTTAGCTCATCAGTCATCCTAATCCTCGGTACCTAAACTCCTTGGTCACTTGTCTCCTCGGTGAATACATCTCACAATTATAATCTGCTTGACCATGAGAAAAGCACAACTTTAGGTGATCCAGAAAGGAAGTAAATCTTAAGTAAATTCAAACTTTTCTTATGCAGATGAAAACCTTGTCCACTCCTGGAACAATCTCATGGAGCAAGGAAACATGACTCAGTAGGCATTCCTGACAAGGCATGAAACTTCCACAACAATAAGGACTTCCCCTTTCAACAAGATAGTGTATCTCCGAAAGACCTTTGACTATAGTTCCTGCAGTCTCGGAGGCTCTCAATGATCTCTCTACACCGAATCTAGGGTTTCAACACCCCCAATATTTTACAGAACTTTCTAACAAGAACCACAGATATACAATCACGAAAACGGCCACCTCCTAGGTAAATTCTCTTGGAACCTTACATATCAAGCACACTGGCAAGAACAGAGCCGAGACACTTTTCTTCTCAGTTTGTTTTCCATACTAAAAAAAACAACTCTTTCTGACTTCAGTACCGACGGAGCACCCTCTGATGGTATTTGCAGGTTTTATCTCTCACCAAGTTTTGGATCATTTGTCAATGCAGGACTCCCACTTAGACAGGAAAAGTAGGTATCTATGGAGAAAATCCACCTCCATTAATAGCCACAATAAATATTCCTCATGTCTTCCTTAAGAAAACTCCCCCACTCATAGTGTTGACTAAAGTCCTTAAATTGCTAACTAACCTATCATAGAAAAGACAAAATAAAACAAGTTCTTTTAGGTGGTGATGAGGGAACTTTCAAAGTGCTTCCTTAGCCGGTTCCCAAGTATGACATAATAATTCATTTTCATGTTGTTTGAAGCTTATGATCTGGACCATCAAGTTTGTTGTTTTGTTAGGGAAAAATACTTCTTCAAAAATACATCTACCAAACTTTCCAAAGTGGTAATTGAACCTACTCGTAAACCCATAACATGGAAACAACTTTAATTTTATGAGTTATAATGGACCCATTAAGTTTTACCATGTCATAGTATTGCAGAAATGTTGTCATATGGAGATTCAATTTGTTGGAAGCCATACATAAGGGTTTTGCTATGCTAACTAGCCATGGATCTAACTTGAAGTTGGTGGCCTCCACTAGAGGTCAAATAATTGTATAACTTAATGCATTATCCGCACTTAGTGAAACACGATCTATAAGTGTTGGAACGACATGATTCTCATTGTAATCCATGTTTTTTTCTTCTTGATCAGTTCATATGTTCACATAAGTGTTCTAAAAAGTCGTTATGAGATTATACTCTATGAATCCTTCTAATGTAAAATATATATAAAAGTGGGAATGAAATCATACAAAAAATACAACAACCAAGATAGTAGTTTTTATATCGTCATCCACATGTCTGAAAACATGGAAAGAAAAAGATAAAAATTTTTAATTTTTAATTTAATTATAACTATTTAAAAGTGTTTAAGATAATCTATTCACCCCTAGGTTATTAGCAACTAGTTCTCTGGTATTCAACCAAATCTACTTTAGGAAACATTTCTTTTTGAATTTGTCATTTTTTTAACGTTCTCTTTACTTGTATTTTGCTTAACAAGGGGACTATAATTTGAATCCAAACTAGTCATACTAGACCTACCTCCTCTAGCAGAAGTAAGGGAAATCGTCAATTTTCTCATTGGTTCTTAGAATTTTTACTTTTCATTAGTTTTTAGTTTAACTTTCAAGTCTCTAACTCTATGGGGAGTAACTGAAATAGTGTATAGAGATCCCTGCGTATTAGGATAAGAAGGAACATGGTCCTTTGGTGGTCAAATAGAATCTCAACTAAAGAGATACTACTATTTTTTTTTTCAATTGATTCAGTGAGCAAATGCATTTGCCTTGTCCACTACAGTCAAGCTTTATTTATATTTTAAATTTTTTCTTAAACCTTTCATTATCTTTTTTGAAATTACATGAAGTATCAACCCATGAACATAATATTAAAAGTCCTAATGAGTTAGAATTTTATGTTATTATGCTTAAAGAAGAAAATGTTAGTATTTGTGTTATTTTGTAATGAGAAGTAGAAAACTCGAATATGGGTTTTCAATATTACCAAAATGTTTACCTTAAAATCTTAAAAAATTAGTATTTTGTACTATTTTAAAAGAATAGTAAAGCAAAGAAAATGATCAATAGAAAATAGGTAAAAAATATTCTTAAACATATAATATCATTTGAATGCATAAGAACATCAATATACAACCACAGAAAAAAGGAATGATAACTTTGATTTCACTATATCATCGCTAGCGTTCATTATAATTCTCTTTCTCAATGATGAAGCTCTTCCCTTGTCACTTAACTATAACATATAACACTAAAGCGAATGAATTCCAATTTAAGAACTTTTCTAGAATTTTCTATATACATTACATTTAGATTTCCTCAAACTATTTTAAAACATGTTATATGATCGAGACATTGGTTTTTAAGATAAATATTAAATACACAGAACCATAGGAGCTTGTAAATTTCTAGTAAATCTCGTTAAATCTGTAAAAATATCAAACTAGGGGAAATAGGGTAAGATTCATACTTGATTCATCAAAAACAAGTCTTTGCTCAATTTATTTCTCTCTATGGTAAAACAACCTAAAATCTTAAAAATTTTAACGTAAAAATATGATCATTTATGTAATATAACTTGGGTATAGTAGGGTTTAGACGCATTTCATACATATAATTTAATTTTTCAAAAACTCTAACACTACCACAATTATTTACATGCTTTCATTATCTAAACCTAAAACAATATATGTATCAAGTTAGAAAAATATGATATCTAAAAGAAAAGCAAGCAAGCATGCGAAGTATTTGTCTTTAGAGCTTGGTTTACTTAATTTCTCAACTTATCCATCATAAGGTTGAACATAAATTTAGAAACATTCTTTAAAACATCAAAGCTGTACATTCATAACTCAAATTTCAAAATGACTACACATCATTTTAACATCCTAATCACATGTTATCATCAAAATCTTGCAAGATTAGGCTATGGATAATCAAAGAGAACTTGCACTCTACTAATCCTTACTGTAACCGTGAAAAAGGGAGAGAAATTGGATTGTTTGAATTCAAAAAAAGAGAGAGAAGCAGCAAACTCATTGTCAAAATTTTAAATTGAAGAATCCAAAATTTGGGTTTGTATTGGTGCGATGAGGATTTAAAAACATACCCTAATCCTTCGAAAAACCTTCAAATCCACTAAAGAAAGACAAGGTTTTGAGGAATTTTGTGTAGATATGAGGGAGGGAGATAAAGGATAGACTTTTGAGTTTAAGAGAGAGAGTGATGCGTATGGACTTGAACATGCAGGGAGAGAAGGAGGAAGTACGATAGAGACTGAGACACAAAGAGAGAAATAGACTGAGGAAGAGAGATTATCTGAGACTGAAAGGATGAAGGAAAGCTTTGAGAGATTGAGAGAGAGAGAAGTTTTGGTTAGAAGGAGAAAAAGAGAGAGAGGAGAGAGCTTGGAATAGGGGTTTAGGGTTTCATGTCAGAGATCATCATCGTCATTTTCAGTAGCTCACTGCGGAGATAACAGAGAGAGGAGGGTTGGCTTTTGTTGGCCAATCCATCGACTATCTACGATGATTGACAATGGCGATAATTTGTGTGGGAAAATGAAAGGGAAAGCGCCCTATGAGAAAAAGAGGAAGACTGATGTGGACCGAAGAATCCATTGGCCATTGACAATGACACGGAGGTAGGGTAACCATGAAAATTGTGGCGTCGGAGATGGTGGTTCATAAAGAGAGAGATGTGGAAGGGAAGAGAGAGGCTAAGTGAGAGGGGCACTTGTGTCTTTGATTTTCCCTTTTTTCTCCTTTAAGAAAGGATAAGGCAAAATTTTGGTTTGTGTAGTTCTTGACACTCTTGGATTGGGTATTTTTGAGATCATGGAAAATGACAAGAAAAGGATAAGATCTTAAGGAAAGATAAATATTCATAAAAAAGACATTTTTTTTTTTTTAGCATTTGACTAGAATTGGTATAAATTATATTTTAAAGAGATTTTGAATTTTTCAGTGATAACCCTAACCATTCTAACTCTCGTAACTTTTCTTTAACCTTAACTTTTTTTTCCCTTTAAAACAGTGTTACTCTTGCCTCCGAATTTATCGATTTACTTAAAACTTGCTAGATCAATCCAAAGATCCATCCTGGATTTCTATTAAAACCTTAACACGATGGCTAATCCTAACATGCATATTATATAGTTGAACATGTGCATATATAGATAAATTTATACAAACTATGAATTTAGAATAAAAAAATAGGATGACATGCACGAAGAAGGATATTTTAGGGTTTCGCAAACCTGGGTTCTCACACATTTTTACCATACAACCAAAAGAACCAAAAGAAAACATAAACAAAATAAAGAAAAATGAAATAAATTTTTTAAAGTACCACTTGGTTTGCCTAAAACTAATATTTGATACAAAAAAAGTCCTTGGCCGACTTGATGTAAGAATTCACAAGTATATGAATCGTTCAAGTAATAAAGTGATTAAATAGAAATCATTTCCACAAATACTGATATTTGATTTCTAATTTAACCAATTATTTGTAATATTTAGAAAATAAAATTGATAAAACCTAAGTATGATCTCTAAATTGATAAAGATAAATTTAACACGGTTAAATATTACCAGAATATCCAAATGTATTCACTATATAATTTGTGTTCTAAAGATTGTGTTAAATTACTATTATTATTATTTTTGAATTGGCAATCAGAAGCCCTAATTTCCCTAGTTTGTTTTCTCTAAGTCAAACTAAGCTTATTGTCCGATCATAATTCACCTAACTCTAGTATGAATTTAATTAAAAAAAATACATTAAGAATAAGTTTCTTTTAAACGATCATATATTTCACGCTCCCAAATCTGGTATTCAATATATATTGATTATCAATTGACCTAATCATAATAATTTCTCTTGATCATATTATGATTGCCGAAAAAATCTATAAGATGGCCGGTTAATTAGAAACATTTAGAATAATCAAACAATTCTTTGTGAAAAAAAATATCAACAATTATTGTATTAAATGCTCAGACCATCATAATTTTACAATAGTCCTATTGACAAAGGGACTTCATCGCTCATGGAGTGACGCAAACAACCAAAATTAAAAGAAAATATTGAAAAACCTGTGGAATGGAAAGACTTTTCTTCTCCTTGCCTATGCATTTTCTTCCTTCCCAAAATATCTAAAAGTTGTTCGATTCTCTCTCTACATATTTATAACCCTCCTCTCTAAGATTAGAAAACTAGGTTATAAAAGAATACGCAAATTACTAAATAATCCTTCGTGCAAAGTATTGCTCTTTAATCAACGGTCGATTGGTTTAGTGGAACGTGGCGTTAGGTTACTTAACCAAGATGCTGAGTTTGATTCGTGACTTGGGTATGGAGCAAACTATATTGGGAGAATGACCTTTTAAATGGACTATTTTAAGTTCCAAATCAGATTAATCAGAATATAACTCTGAATATCGATTTATATAATATAAAAAAAAAAAAGGCATTGCACTTTGTATGAGATGAGAGAAGGCTTCACTTCCGTGTAGGTGCAAGTGCGAGTATATAGTGCAGGTGCGCTCGGATGTGAAGAACCTTGGTTTAGGTGCAATTGCATTTATATGGTGCAAGTGCATTTGAAATGCTCTGCGCACCTTACTTCTCTCCGAGTGTGATTTTTACACAAGTAATTTTTTTCCAAAGCCTTCAATTGAGGCTTTATTGTCTCCAAATCTTCCTCTAAACAAATGAGTGAAAAACTCGAAAATATTAAAAAATTGAACCAAAATCAAAATAAATAAGGATGCAAACAGATATAAATCACACGCATATCAATATCATAATATGGAAATCGGATTTTGTGAGCCATTCTCTACCAATAATAAGCAGATCTAGTTTCCGACCAAAGAGCATTTTCTTCAAACCAGATCTGAGTGAACTTCTTGTCTGCATAAGGAAACCAAAATTGGTCAAGCTTCTTTTCTACCATGATCTGCAAACACCGAGCAAAAGGAGCATAATTAATAATGCGGTACAAATGAACTAAGTATAAGCCTAATCTCCATATCTTGAAATAGATTTGTTGTCACACCGACCTCCCTAAACTAATATGGTAGAGAGTGGCCCATAGTTGAACAACACAAAATAGGTCTCCCAATTTGTAAGAGAAAAAGCATTTGCCATGCTCTTTAGTAATGTTCCCCAGGGTATACTGAACCAATAATCATTCGGCCTAAGGCTAAAGGCCTTGTGGCTTTATACCATTCCTTAGCTCTGACAATATAATACAGCTGGAGCTGCTAGTAACCATGGCATATTAAAAACTTATTGATGAATAGAAAATAAAAACCTATCTCTTTTTGGAGCATGTTCTTTTCAGCTAATAGTTATTCTGCATAAATCTCATAATAGTTTGTTTCACCCTAAAGAAGCCATACAGCACCAAAGGCCTTTTCTTTAGTCAAAGGCCTTTCTACCTCCAGCATGAGATTTAAACAATGAGCTATTTTGAAGTCACATGTGGTGTGAGAGGTGAGATGTTTGAGTTTCGGAAATAATCAGACTTTATTTCCATAGGAGAAAACATTTGCTACTATATCTTCTAATGTTATCCGTATAAAGCTATCTAAGGTAATGAAAGAGTTCAATGAAATCTCCCAAAAGTAGGCAAGGGCTGACATCAAAGTGTAATCAAAGTGATAATTTCTCAAAATCAATTTTATTAACTCATAGGGCTGCTTCATCACTTGTCCAACGTTGAAAACTCTCCACACATTGGGGGTTCTTGCAGATTGGGGTTAGAAAAAGAAGGAAAGCATCTTCTCAAATCCTCCAACATGTGGTAGTTGGAACTTAGACAAGGCATTAATCTGTAAACAACCATAAGACCAAGTTCGATCCTAAAGTGTTAATTTGTAAACAACCACGAGACTAAGTTCGATCGTACAAGTCCTTGATTGAAGTTGTTGATTTCTTGGATTTTTGAGAATTGTATCGAATAATAGAAGAGATGATAGAAAGCAAGAGAAAGATGGAATGAAAAAGAATGCAATGGATAGCTGGTAGCTATTTTTGACATCTTCTCACGGATCGTTGTCTGAAAACCTGATTGCCTTGGTTTTCTCATTTACAAGGGGGCATCTGTTATCACCATAATATTTGGATATTGGGAAGTAAATGCGCCAAAAAGGTTTTTCTGATAAATCATTGAAGCCCAAAAGCAATGAGGATTCAGAACAATGGTTAACTTCCAAAAGGAGACATGTCAATAGAGAATAGTCTTCTTTTCAACCCCTTGGAACTACAGAGAGACAAAAGCAATGGAAACAAATAGAAAAAGAAGCGAATGGGATAAGACATCATCCGAATCTAGCAACAATCCTTATTATATAAAGTTGTTTTAGTTCTTTTATAATTTGTACTTTTTTTTATTCAATTCCAGCTCGAAAAAGTCCAAACACACTCGTAATTAGACAACATGTATTACACTTTTAATTTGTCTTAAATTTTATCTTTATAGAACCTGTATCTTGAATTTACTTCCTTATTTAATGAAGTATTTTTGGTTATATGTTTTTCTATGGAATGAAATTCTCAATGTAGAGGCAAATGACCCATCTCTCGATTTCAAGGAGGGAATTTTTCTACCTTTTAAGAATATAAGAAACTGACATCCCTAAATCATCTTGTGGGAAACAGTTTTTAAATCCCAATTTGGAATTGATTTCCATCTTATGTTTCATCAGATAGATTTCATCAAAGACACATACATACAAATCAATTCCATCCAAACAACTGATTTCATCTTCTATTCTGGGTTTCACCCAAACAACGGATACGAGTCAAACAAACATATTCTGTTCCATCTTTTGTTACATTATATTGATTTAATCAAAAAGCAATAATTCCAAATCAAATTCGCCCAAAAACAACTGATTTTTTTTTGTACCATGTACACCGCCCGATATCAAGTTTCATCATGATTAATCCGGACTGACCGCTGCAGTAGCTCCTTTCGGAGGGCGGATCTCCCAATGGGGAGCGCTCCATACACATGAGGGTCGATACTCCCAGCGAGAGTCTAATTTCGGTCATGCTTAAGAGTATTCAACTCAACATCCAGTTGAAACAATCCACGTTGGTGAAAAACAACTGATTTCATCAAAGAAACCATCAAAACTTGGTTGATCGCATATATAAAAGGTTACTCCAACTCTTTTGGTGTCAAAACAAGATCAAAAATCAATTGAATAAATTCAATTTGCCATATAAGAGTGTGACAAGTGATGATGAATTTTGTGTTAGGTGAATGGGTTGCCCGGAGGAGTTTGTGGCCGTGTGGCAAATGGAATGGATTTTCACGGTGCGGCCAAACCAAAATGTTTGATACTCGATTCTTGGAACTCAAAGAAAAAGACGTGACCACTTGGTGGTCCCCCTCTCCCAATCCCATGATCAGAGTTTAAATCTCGTTATAACCAGAAAAAAAAATGACATGGCTACAATTCATACGAGTGGTGGGTTTTTCACTTGGGCTGTGATTGTTCCACAATTCTGAACCAGTTGGAGAACTCTTGAAGAATGAAGTCCACCATGTTCAAAGGCCAATGGTATTTTGAGAATCTTATTTAAAAAAAAAAAAAAAAGAATTAACGGTGTTATTTAGAATGCACAAAATGTTATTTGATCCAAAACTAAAGATAGAAATTGTAATCGACTAGACTACAAGATACAAAGTGTTGTATAAATTAGAGGAGACAAAGTGTATTGTACCCATTCTTTAGCAAAATGCATACTTAATGAGTGGATTTCAGCTTTGTTATCCCCCTAACGCCCCATCATCCCCAATAGCCTAAAAAGCCAAGGCATTGGCAACTTTGATTTGAATTTTCAAATACAAACATTACAAATTTATTGTCTTTAAAAATTGAAGTGAGGATCTCCCATTTGCATACATGTTACAAAACTAAGATCTGAAATTTGTGGCTAAATGATTTGTCCATTTTGTTATAATACACCATAAACCAAAGGTTAAGACTAAAGAACTTCTTTCCTTCTTAAGAATGAGGAGTATTTTCTAGAGAACTAGAAAGATTGTCAATTAACTACATTTATTTGAGTGATTTCTTAAACTTTAATGTTGGATAAAAAACGGATTTCGGAATGGACATTGATTTGGACTTAGGCTTAGCTTAAATCCATCACAGCCACCGTAAACAGATGATAGTCGAGTTAGAACTGTTATGATACCCGAATAGTATTACGAGTACCCATAATACTATCCAATCAAGGCTCGAGCTCGAACTCTGTCAACTCGAGCTCAGCGAATCCTGTCTCGAGCTTGAGCTTGAGCCCAAGCCCATATTCTCTCAAGCTCGAAACTCGTCGAGCTATCCAGTGTTTTCTCTCTCATTTACCCTACCCCTTAACCCTTACCCATTCTCCTTCCTTCGACCACAAAAGCCCTTACCCATTCTCCATAGAGGTCTCCTTTTCCTCTCAGTCTCACCACGGCGATCGATTGAAGGTCTCCTTCTCGTTTCCTCATTTAGCCGCAGAGGTCTCCTTCTCCTGTCGCGACGGCGATCGATCGAAAATCTCCTTCTCCTCTCACCACGACGATCGAAGGTATTCTCCTCTCACCACAGCAATCGAAGGTCTTCTTTCTGTGTACAACGATCGATCTCGACGAATCTCTCGCCTCTCAGCTTAACTCTTGCGCTTCACCTTTCATCTCCTCAAAGGTAAACTCTCTCTCTCTCTCTCTCTCTCTCTCTCTAGGGTTTTCCAAATTTGCTCTCCTCTAGCTTCGATTTGGGGCTTGGGCTCGGGTTCAGGCTTAATCTTGCCCCGCGCGAGACCCGTGACACTTGAGCTCGAGCTCCTCGATGACACTTTGAGCCGAGCTTGAACTCTAGAATGACAGACTTGACGGGGTCGAGCTCGAGCTCGAGCTCACCTACCCTAGACTCGAGCCAAGCTCGGGTATTGTGACACCGAAGTTCGTCTCGGGTGTCATAACATGGCTAAGCCAAGCTGAACATGTATATGCTGCTTTTTTTTTTTTTTTTGCTATATAGGCAGAGTCAAACTCGAGGCCCTTTAAGGAGGCCCTTTAAGGAGAGAAGAGACGGTGCAAGTTGAGCCATAGCTCATTGATTAACATGTATATTCTTATTAATGCCAGGAGCAACAACTTTATTATACCAGAACCATTACAACAAACCAATGTCTTAATAATTTCAGCTACAATTTGGGCAAAAGCAATCAGATCCTGACATTATACAATATTTTTCAAACACCAACAGGAAAAGCACAAATCACTATTGCATAAAGCGAGGGTAAACTGAAAAGCTAATTTTGGAGGACGTATCTCTAACGTTTGCTGGCATCCTAGAGCTCACAGCGAACATGTACAACTCACCTTGGAAACCTTGTACTCTCTTGCAGCTGCATGAACCAATTTGCTTTGATCTGACCTGAACCTGTCAATGGAGAGGAGACTTAGAGGCCTTATACTCATAATTCAGGAGTCATGAAACCAAAAACCTGATAAAAATTGCATAAAAAAGGTTAAAGGAAGTCAAATCACAAATACTGAAGATATCAGCAAAATAGCTCAAATATATGCAGGATTTGTAACAAGCTTCTGTTGGGCTCTAACACTCTTAAACAAGCTAGATAATGTAAACAACACCAATAAGGAGAATCTTGCAGCGTTCTTGAAACTGATCTTAAATATCAACTAGCAGAAAGAGGACTAGATCCTCATAGTAAATAATAGTTACACACCAGCAATCAGTTAAAACTTCCGTACTACACCATAAGTATGATGAAAAAACAATCAGAATTCAGGTAAGGGAAGCCTATGACTACCTTAAAACTAATTGAGACCAGACCTCTGATCCAGTAGTTACCAGCGGACTCCCTTGTAGCCAACCATGCTAAACTGTATGAATTCCCAGTGTGTCAACTGTTCCACAGTTGAGAAGTTTGATCAGTGCTACGAGCCAACCTAATTTGTTAATCTACTTAAGACTTTGAGCCTCAAAGATGGGTTAGCCATTGTTTTTATAAAGCAATCTCACAACATAGATAATATGAACAGAACAGATTGTAATAAAACTTCCAACTTAATTCAGAATTATAGGCATTCAGCATAAAGCACCAAAAACTTTGGGATAGCCGGCAAGATTCTAAACTAGTAAAATGTAATCCTTAAATTGAACAACTACAGAAATATGATAGGAAAGAAAAAGCAAGCTAAAGAAAAATAATTATAAATAAATAGGAAGCAACTTATATATCACTGCCACAGCTCAAGCAACTAAAGAAAGAAACAGAGCCTAATATATGTAATGGGCAACCTGAATAGGCAAAGACACTTTTAGTTCAAATTAAGCACAAGTAGAAGCAGAAGGCCGGAACCAGAACATATGGGTGTGACCATATGTTAAAAAGGATTTCATTGCACACATATGCACAATCTATACTGTCAGGTATACATGAACCTTCCAAGACTCCTTTTTTTCCCCATTGTCTAAAAAAGTTCACTTTGTTGTCTTACAACCTGTACTTTGAAGGTTACACATATCCACATTCTATAATATCAGATATTTTGAAAATAAACTTTATATTTCGAATGCCTAAATAGAAAGTTCAAGTTGCTTGATCCTACTGTCTAAATAGGAAAAAGAAAAGAGGGGGAGGGGGGGAGGGGGTGAGGGGAAGAAGCAAGCTACTCCAGCTTGACAAACAGGACTCCTTTTTTTGAGAGAGAAATTGCAACTTTTTGTGTGTACTTTTTTTTTGGTTGTCCGCATTCCCCAGTCAGCAAGAGGCCATTGAGGAAAACAGACAAAAAGATAATAAATTCCATAGAAAATAAAACAAAATAAAAAATACATGGACTACGCCATGAACACCGCAGAGCCAGAGGCAAAGATAAATCCACCCAGCTACCAAGCAAACCATCCAATAATCCAAAGCCATAATTAACTTAAGAGATTACAAGAAATGCAAAATCAGTAAAGCTAAACAGCTAACTCGCACGGATAAGCCATATGAAGCAAACAATGAATCTCAACATCTAGAAAAGAAAACATAAAAATTATATATAGAGAGATTCTATTGCATTGAAAAGTTGAACTCCCATGGTTGATATCAAGCTCAATATGGAAAAGCCTTATGACCACGAGAGTTGCAGTGGCTGTGGCATCTTACAGACAGATTAACCTTAGAAACAGGGAAAGAATGATTAAATTATTGAATTTCTAGGGCCAGTGTGGTTTTTATTGTGATTAACATTGAAAACACTTCAATGGCTCTAGAGCTGTGAAACAAGGGCACATATTTTGTCACATGCCCCAATTTAGTTATAAGAAATAACATATTATTAATAATGGAATGAGGATGCTACCCAAACAAGAGAATTGGGTACAAAATCGAACACTTGGAATATTGAAAACCTAGATTTGACCGACCTGTTGAAGACTAAGAATCCAAAAAATTAGGTATCTGAAATATTTAGAAAATAAAAAGAAAAAGTCCTGATATTTGTTTCTCATATGTCAAATAGATTAAAACCTATTTTTCTAAGTTGTCAGCTCTCCAAATAAAATCCAACAAAGATAGGTGTTTCGAGTTTTGTTCTTCGAAAGGAGAGTTGACTTCTTATCCTTAAGGAATTAGGTCTTGAAATTATTTTTATTGAATTCAAATGGAGATATTTCCTTACTTATGTGTAATTTTTAAATAATGACATTACATGTATATAAGTTTTGAAACATCAAGTTAACGTAAATAAGTTCTGAAACATCAAGCTATTACCTAGATAATTATCAAACATCCGTCGACTTACCAACGCAATAACACATGTCTCTCATGTTCGGCAAGTATCCTACATGATTAACACATGTCCAACAAGTGTCCAGCCTGATTGACATGTGTCCAACACATGTCAACTGTTGGGGTCACATGGTGATAACTCATCACCAATCCTTGCCTATAAATACACTACACCCTTCCATTGCATAGACAACTCGGGCAAGAAAGAAAGCAAGGAAAAGGGTGAGAGAAAGAAAGAGAAAAGAAAAAAGAGAGAAGTATTGTCTAGAAAAAACGAGTCATTTGACTAAATCCCTGATTAAGACAACTCTTTGAGCTGAGTGTCTTTTGTATTTATATATCTTTTTATTCATAACTATCATGATTTACTATTACTACTATGATTTACTACTACTATCATGATTTACTACTGCTATATCAATGCATGTGTTTGTGATTGTCATATAAGCCGGTATGTGTGCAGCAAGCAAGGGATTTGTTGAACGTCGAAATACATATTGATAGCACCCCATTAATGTGGACAAGGGTTTTGTCCCGTTAATGTGAGGGAGACCGATAAGTCTTTCCGGAAATGGACCTCCTGCTTGGACGGATAAAAAGACTATGCTCGTGATGGAAATATAAGGTGGAACTGAACCATCACTTGTACTATATTGTTATGTATTATTATTACTATTGTTCTGTGCATGTTGTTACTACATTTTTAAATCAAAAGTTTTTTCACAAAATTTTACAATAAAAACTTTATCGTACAATTTTACAACAAAAAGTTTTTACACACGCACATATGGAACTCACTAAGTTGTCAAACTCACACAAAATATTATTTTGGACTTTGCAGGAAACCAAGATAAAGAAGTATGGAATACCTATCTTATGGAGTCATGCTCGTAGTTGTAATATATCTGTCTCAGGCAAAAGTGGCCCAAAAAGTTGTAATCCTTCCGTTACTCTATCATTTATAGAAAATCTTTGTAATATATATAATATATATAGTGATTAAAATAAAAAAGATATGTTATTTTGGTATGACCTATATTAACCATGTAAGTCACTAAATCCCCGATGAGAGCCAAGCAGTCTATCACCGATGAAGCCCCAGTGCGGGGGTGGATTTAGGGCGTGACATATTGGTTTCTTGTTGTCCAAAGAACCAAGCCAATATGACCACTTAGAGTTGGAATTGTTATGGTATATTGACTTTTCATTTTATCCCAGGTTAAGCTTTTGAGAAGCAACAAAAATAAGTTCCATTCCAGGTTTAAAAGGTTGGACCTTGGTTTGGACTTTGTTTTCGTATCCATTTTATGCTTCTCTGGGGTGTTCCAAAAAAAATCATTAGGTTATTTTCTCACTCTCTCAGTTGCAGCTACTTGATTCGCCTTTTCTTCTTCCTCATTTTCTTCCCCTTCTTCCTCCAACCAGCCTTCATTCTTTCTCCATGTCTTTCAACTATTCTCATTCAAGCCACAACGTAGGATCTTCAAAAGACCACTACGTTGGTCCTTATTCTAATAGTATGGAGTTTTGGCATTTTGCAAAAATGACTGTAGCTCATTGGACAAATTTAGAGTTGAGAGTAGCAAGAGATCTAAATGGTGGTTCTTTATAATCTAAAATGTCCTTACTATTTTATTTTATTACTTCTACAAATAAAGAAAGCAGGACATGTTTTATATGATCTAAAAATAAATGCAATAAGAGTTGAACAAGTTTCAGAAACATAGTTTTTGCTGCAAGTGATGTGAAAACGACATCAAAATTGAGAACCAATCCAGGCTAACAGATTTGAGTTCAGTTAGGTTCCAAAATTCTGTAGAACTGAACCAATCCAAACTGAGTACAGCCTTCCATGACATAGTAATCTTCTTTCAGATTTCACTCTTTATTTTAATGTTGGATAGGAAGATTTAAGCAAATTTCTGGATAAGTCAACCGAAGATGGTTATATAGGGATTACTTTAAATGGACAAACACAATAGCCACGAATTGTCTCCCTCACCTCCCTTTTAAGATGACAAAAGTATTGTCCACATAGAGGATAGCATTCAGATAGGTCATGTAACATGCATCCCACTGCACTTCGAAGTATAATAAGTTTGCCAGTTACATTGGGAAGAGTGAGTTGGTACCTCAATGGGGGGAGAGAGAGAGAGAGAGAGAGAGAGAGAGAGAGAGAGAGAGAGAATATCAAGAAGTTTGACAAACTTCCATGCTAGAAGATTAGTTATGACCTTTGTCAGCAGATTTCTAGAACTAATGCTATCTCATCTCAGGTTGCTCTAACTTTTAGACTGGACAAATTGCAATACAGATTTTTGTGGAGGGAATCATAAATTAGTGTGGCCCCATTTACAACATAAAGCATTAAAAACAAAAAGAATAACAAAAATAAGAGGAAAACATTATGAAGGAAAGATTCTTTATGGAGTAAAGGCTGTTGATTCGATAGGATGCATGACAGCTAGGGCTTTAGGAACTTAGAATAAGGGTTTGGAAAGAAAGATATTTGAAGATCAAGGCTTTTGTTAAATTGGCAGAAGGGGACAAAAGATAGCTTTTGGCTAAAAAAGTGATCCTAAGTTGGGGTGCCAACATGGTACACAATCATACCCTTACTGCATTTCAGAACCACCAACTTATTTATATATTTTCGGTCAATCATTTTTGTAAATGTGTTATTTTTATATTACAGAGTCTTTTAACCCAGTTATTGAAAGGTTTTTGTGTCACAAAATGAAATTTTAAACTAACAAATTAGTTCAATGGATGAGAGGAGGATTTCCTTCCCACAGGAAATCCAGAGAAGATTGTTTCCTATGCTTTAAGGGGAAACTCACAAGTTGTTTGATGTTGGTAGTTTCAGCAGAATTGTCCAGTCATGTAGAGGGGATAAGAGGAGGATTTCCTTCGCACAGTAAGTTTTTTGGCAGTCAAGCCCACAAAGGTTATCATTTTTGTTTGGGAGGCAACTGCAAAGGATTTTTTTCGTGATAATTATCAAAGAAGCAACATTGTTCACATAAATGGATATGCAAGAGTAAGCTCAGTGAGTGGACCATTTGTTAGATTATTTTGTTCCTAAACCGTGTCATTGTGGGAGAAGACTTTGTCTGTGATGCATCATCATTGGGTGATTTGAAGCTAATGTATAATGATAATGGGCTTAAAGTGGATTGACGACTTATAGAGGGAGGAGGGGAGTGTATAGGATGCTCCCTTTAAGCCATTTTTTGGTTCTTGCAGAAGGAGCGATTTCAAAAATTTTGAGGGGGTTTAGAAGTTCTTGACTGGTGTTGTTGGCAGTTCCCTGAGGAGGTTTTTTGACATCTTCCTTTGAGATGTTGATTTTGTTAATTCCTTGCTTTTGTAGTTCCACTAATGTGCACCTTCTTGGCCCTCTCCTATTTTTCTGTTTAATGACATCCTCCATTCTTATTAAGATGAATGTCTAAATTTTTCTTTTTCTTGAGTTATGTTTCCATGGAAAACGGCTCAAATTAATGCAACTTATTTAAATAGGTATCAGGAAATGACATTATGGCATTACCACTTAACTTCAACTTGTGGACCCAATGGACTGCAACATTATGATCAAGAATGTTACTTTCACGATTCATTCTTCTTTTCAGTAAAGCAACTTCATAAATTCACCTAGGACTTGATTAGACTTTTTCTCCCTTCACACTTCTATCCTCAATACCACATACGGATGAGTTTAACGTAACAAGAGAAATAGAGCATACAGAAAACCTAAATTTGCTCAGTAACGAATATAAGATATTGGAGCAATTTTAAGGTAGAGAAGCAATAACAAAGAGTGAAGGGTAAAGAAGGCCATTTCCATCCCAAATATCATGATGTTCTTAACAAAGATAAAAACCAAATTAAAAAAAGAGACGATTCATAATAAAATTAATTTCACCCAACAGGCATAGGAAAAATAATCTATAAAAGCAAATGTATCAGCATGCTTTGTACGGACCTCCAATTTAGAAAATAATATCCTCATCCTTCTGCACGGCCGCAGACAACAAGCTATGTGCTGAATTTATTGAGATCCCTTTTTGCAATGAGACTTTCTCGGCAAATTGCTCCTCCGCAAACTGCTTGGCGGCTAGCTGCTGCCTCTCAATTTCCCTCTTCTTGTATCCCTGAATCTTCTTCAACCTGAAAAAATCTTCCCTCTCCAGCTCATCTAGCTCCCCCTTGATGTAGTTAATAGTGTTCTCCAGCCTCGGCTTCACCACATTCTCCAAAGCATTAACCCGACGATTGGTGGTCTTTATAGCCTCGTCAAGTGTCAAGAATGATGTCTGAAGAGAAGCAAGCTCCACCAAAACTTCTATTGCTTTCACATAAGCAGCACGACACTGCTGGACTTGTTGGCCACCTCTTGCCAATCCTGTCAGGTCATTCTTTGTTTCACCATCACTGAAGTACTCAAACTTTGGGAGTTTCACACCTGCAACATTCTCTTGGCGAGAGCGAACTTTGAGGGCCGCATTCTGGACATTCTCCAGAACAATGTGCTTAATGTTCTCCCCAGCAACATACTTGGCTTCGGTCAGTGCAAAAGAAGAGGTTTTCATGATGTCTCCCATTGACTCTTTAGTCGAAACAATCTTCTTGAGGATCTGTCGGAATTGGACAGTTAAAGCATCACTCTTCTTCTTGAGGAGTGCATGCCCTCTGGTGGCACCAACCAAGCGAGCCTTCACCACTCCAAGCATTGTAACTGTGGGGACCACATTCAAGCGCTGGCTCTGGCCCGACATCCTTGCAACTATCAAATTTTCAAGCATGAGTCATAATCATAGCACCATTGATCATATAAACAGATTATGTAATGCTATTTGGACAAAAAGAAGTCGATGACTAAATTGACAAAATCCTACTTGATGCTTTAAAAGCATATAAGCGAGTCTTTTATCTTTACATTACCAATAAATCATTGCCAATTTGGTCATTAACATTTTCGGTTTCAGTAGCATGATTCTAAACAAAACAAGAGAAGAAATATGCAAGGTTTGAGAGTAAAGTGCAGACATATACATACACACACATATATAAGTAGGAATATATATTTTTTCTTGAAAATGATAGCATTTATCCTCCATCAAGTATACTCAACAAAGCATCTTTAGATTTATGATCGGGCCCCGAGATTAGCCATTGCTATTCCATCGTCCAAAACACCAAGCTAAGCTAAAGTTAAAGGTATTCTTAAATCGTACGGTGTTGCTTAATTCGCCCCCCTTCGATCTCCGTTCTGGTACGCACGATCCCAATCGCGGGTCGGTCGCGTACCGGAACGCCCCCAATCGGAAGACGAAATTGACCACAACATTAAGTTCAGGAGTAAGATCAGAAGAAATACACTACCGGCGCGACGACTGAAGCTCAGATGATGGCGGCTATGGCGGCTATGGCGGATTCCGGGAGCAGGAGATGGAATTGGCCGCGGAAATGTGTTTTTAAGGAAATTTGAAGGATAAAAATGATCTTAGGTGTTAAAAACGAAGAGAAGTTGGAAAATTTTGAGAGAGAGAGTGAGAGAGATGCAGGGTTGAGCAATCAGAGGACGTGACAAGTGTAGTAATGGCAGAGAGAGATGGGGTTTGGAGCGATCACGGTAAGATAGTGTAGTAAGGACGGACGAGGACTCTATCGAACTCTCTCTCTCTCAAACCCTAATCACAATAATCACAATACCAATGATTTTCTTTAGAACGGAGAGGGAGAGAGATGCAGAGAATTCCGGTTGGGTGGTAAAAAAACCGGAGCCTCGTCTTCTTCGGCGTTAATGGTCAAATGATTTCAAATCGGGTTGGGACTCGGAAAAAGTTGACAAATATTACAAATTTTAATTTTAATTTTATATTCTCATATAATTCCAATAATGCATTTTGTTCATTTCAAACAATACATTTTAATTAAATTTACATTTTATATTTTTACTTAAATAATAAAATTTCTCTCAAGAGGAAAAACAATAAAAAGTTTAATACAAGTAAACTTAATTATCTTTGTTTGGTTTCAATTACTTGCATAATTATTCACGAGAAATGAACTTATTTTTCTTAAAGAGTTAATTACTTGTCTAATTCTTAAAATTTACTCGAATTTCACAAATTTAGTCGTTATAGTTAGCAATACTATCTTATGGTACTCAAATTTCAAAAAGTGTAACGAATTGATTATTCGGTCAGTAACGGCAACAGACTGACCATTAACCGATGACGCAGCATGACGTGATAATATACGTGGATATAAGGAAGCTGATTTGTTATTGACGTGCAATTAAAGATCAACATTTTGATGACATGACAGTGCCACGTCAATACAAGGAGGGCATTATTGTCATCTCACAGAAAAAACTCCTCCCTCCCCTTTCTCTCTCTTCTCTGGTCGGAGGTTCGCAGGTTGAGAACTTCAAGATAGCAAGTGTCCTGTAGCCATGACTCGAAGGCTAGTTCTGGTACGCTCAGTGACAATGGGTCTGCTTTGAACGTCATTTTCTGTTCTCTCTCTCTCTCTCTAGAAATTGTTTTGGTTGAAAACAATAATCAGTTTATTTCAATTTTCTTTTTATTTTTTTTCAATATTTTTAACAATTGGTCAAGAGTTGATTAGGTTGCCAATTTAGAAGACGCAGACTCGCTCGCAGGCATCAACAGACTCATCCTTTTCTTCTCGCTTTGGCCTCTTCTTGCCTAGTACGCACTAAGATGTGGAGGACTTGAATTGTGAGACAATTCGTCGAACGGTTCTTGTGCCTACAATTCTAAATCCCAAATTAGGATACCTATTCTTTTAAGTTATCATGTTCAAACGAGTAAAAATGAGTATGTATATCCTTTCCACCTCCAAATTAGGATACCTATTCTTGGATTTGTATTGTGATTTTTCTGTTGTTTCTTTTTGCCTTCCTTGGCAGCTGAATGTTAATCAATTTTCCTCTTTTACAGGCTCTGAGTGAGGTGGTAGGTTTTTACAAAGAGAACACCAAGATTATTGTAGATACAATCAGCTCATTAGGTTTTAAAGTGTATGGAGGGAAGAATGCTCCCTATGTGTAGGTTTATTTTACTCGCCGAAGCTCATGGGATGTGTTTCTTGAAATCCTTGGGAAGACTCACATAGTTACTACACTTGGTAGCGGTTTTGGACCTGGTGGTGAAGGGTTTATTAGGGTTTACGCCTTTGGTCACAGGTAGAACGTTTTAGAAGCTTGCAGAAGATTCAAGCAGCTCTACAAGAAATCAATTTTCTGCAATTGTTTTAAGAGAGGAGAGAAGAGAGAGAAAGGGGGAGGAGGAGAGAGAGGAGAATTTTTTTTTCCCGGTGAGAGAGAGAGAGGAGGAAGAGAGAGAAAGGGGGGAGGGGGAGAGAGAGAAGAATTTTTTTTTCACTGAGAGAGAGAGAGGAGAAGAAAGAGAAAGGGAGAGTTTTTTTTTTGTGAGATGATGATAATGCCCTCCTTTGTGCTGACGTGGCACTGGTGCCACGTCAGCAAAATAACAGGGTGGAACTACCATGTTATCAAAATGATGACCCGTCATCCCACATCAACGACCAATCAGATTCCTTATATCCACGTATATTGTCACGTCATCGGTTAACGGTTAGCCTGTCACCGTCACTGATGAAAAAACTAACTCGTTACACTTTTTGAAATTTAAATATCATAAGATAGTATTTCTAATTATAGGAACTAATTTGTGAAATTTGAGCAAACTTTAAGAACTTGACAAGTAATTAATTCTTTTCTTAAACTATTGTCAATAATTAAGGTTTTAAGTTCCAATCTTGTCTCTCCCCACTGTGAAGAGAGAGAGAGGGGGAAAATCGTAGCATTTTATTTACCATAATTTTGTCAATATAGAGATGAAATGATACAATATGCATGATATTTTTTTAACTTTTTCTTTTGGCTCCCCATGAGTATTCACAAGTGAGATTGGTCAATAGCGATTTCAAATGATTATATATAAGTAATTTTACTAATGATCAGTTGATATAGTGAAATATGATATTTGATTTCTTAATCAATATCATAACTTCGACTCACAACTTGATTATGGAATAAATTACGTTGAGAAAATAGTCTCTTTTAATGGATCACTATAAATCTTAAAATAAATTAATCGAAATATGAGTTTAAATATCGATTGATATAGTATCAAAAAAAATATATAGATAATTTTGGAACAAATTTGAATTAGCAAAACAAATTTTGCTTAATAAAAAAAAGTTCTTTCAAGATGATCAACTCATAAATGTTAACTTTTACATATACTATCATATTTTTGCTTTTTTGATAATCGATCTTTATTATTATTTGAATCTCCTATAATTAGTTAAAATGACCTTTAGAATATCTCCTAGAGCGGAATAACACAATATATTCTATTTACTATACTTGCATAACATTATTATTAATAAATCATGTACGATGAGAAAAGCAATTGGGATTCATTTGAGAGATAAAATAATTTTATTTTTAATTTAAAATTAAAATTAATATTTAAATAAGCAATTATAAATAATTTAATAACAAGAGTATATTAAAAATATCTTTCAAATAATTCTTTCTATATTAGAAATATATTTTTTCTCTTTCTATATTAGAAATATATTTTTTCTACCCCCCCCCCCCCCGCGACTAAATATGGTTGAGATTAAATGTATATAAATAGTTTCATTCTTTTAAGAAAAATAAATTCTTTCTCATGAATAATTACGCAAACAATTGAAACCAAATAAAAATAATTAAGTTCACTTGAATTAAATTTTTAGTTCCCTAATTTTATTACATAGATAAAAATATAAAATTAAAAATAAAAATAAAATTTATAATATTAGTAGATTTTATCTGCCCCTACCCGATTTGAAATCATTCGACCATCAACGCCAAAGGGGCCTAGGGGTCCGGTTTTTAACCGGAATTCTCTGCATCTCTCTCCCTCTCTATTCAAAAGGCAATAATTGGTATCGTGATTATGGTGATTAGGGTTTGATAGGGAGTTTGATAGAGTCCTCGTCCCTGTCCTTACTACACTATCTCGCCGTGATCGCTCAAAACCCCATCTCCCGCTGCCATTACTACACCTGTCACATCCTCTGATCGATCAAGTCTCCATCTCTCTCTCTCTCTCTCTCTCTCTCTCTCTCTCTTAAATTTTTCCATCTTCTCTTCGATTTTAGCCCCTAAGATCATTTTTGTCCATCAAAATTTCTTAAAAACCAATTTCCGCCGCCAATTCCATCGCCTGCTTCCGGAGTCCGCCATAGCCGCCATCATCTAAGCTTCAATCGTCGTGCCGGTAAGTGTATTTCTTCTGATCTTACTCCTAAGCCCAATGTTGTGGTCAATTTCATCTTCCGATTGGGAGTGTTCCGGTACGTGAACGATCCGCGATTGGGATCGCGCGTACCAGAACGGAGATCGCAGGAGAGGGGAGAATTAAGCAACACTGTACAACGTAAGAAAACCTTTAGCTTTAACTTAGCTTGGCATTTTGGACGATGGAATAGAAATGGCTAAACTCGGGGCCTGATCATAAATCTAAAGATACTTTGTTAAGCATACCTGATGGAGGATGAATGTTATCATTTTCAAGAAAGAGATAAATATATGTTTGCACTTTACTCTCAAACCTTGCATATTTCTTCTCTTGTTTTGTTTAGAATCACGCTATAAAACCGAAAATGTTAATGACCAAATTGACAATGATTTATTGGTAATGTGAAGATAAAAGATTCGCTTAGGATTTTGTCAATTTAGTCACCGACTTCGTTTTTGTCCAAATAGCGTTACATAGTTTGTTTACATGATCAATAGTGCTATGATTATGACTCATGCTTGAAAATTTGATAGTTGCAAGGATGTCGGGCCAGAGCCAGCGCTTGAATGTGGTCCCCACAGTTACAATGCTTGGAGTGGTGAAGGCTCGCTTGATTGGTGCCACCAGAGGGCATGCACTCCTCAAGAAGAAGAGTGATGCTTTAACTGTCCAATTCCGACAGATCCTCAAGAAGATTGTTTCGACTAAAGAGTCAATGGGAGACATCATGAAAACCTCTTCTTTTGCACTGACCGAAGCCAAGTATGTTGCTGGGGAGAACATTAAGCACATTGTTCTAGAGAATGTCCAGAATGCGGCCCTCAAAGTTCGCTCTCGCCAAGAGAATGTTGCAGGTGTGAAGCTCCCAAAGTTTGAGTACTTCAGTGACGGTGAAACAAAGAATGACCTGACAGGATTAGCAAGAGGTGGCCAACACGTCCAGCAGTGTCGTGCTGCTTATGTGAAAGCAATTGAAGTTTTGGTGGAGCTTGCGTCTCTTCAGACATCATTCTTGACACTTGACGAGGCTATAAAGACCACCAATCGTCGGGTTAATGCTTTGGAGAATGTGGTGAAGCCGAGGCTGGAGAACACTATTAACTACATCAAGGGGGAGCTAGATGAGCTGGAGAGGGAAGATTTTTTCAGGTTGAAGAAGATTCAGGGATACAAGAAGAGGGAAATTGAGAGGCAGCAGCTAGCCGCCAAGCAGTTTGCTGAGGAGCAATTTGCCGAGAAGGTCTCATCGCAAGAAGTGTTCTCAATCAATTCAGCACATAACTTGTTGTCTGCGGCCGTGCAGAAGGACGAGGATATTATTTTCTAAATTGGAGGTCAGTACAAAGCATGCTACTACATTTGCTTTTATAGATTGTTTTTTCTCTGCTTGTTGGGTAAAATTAAGTTTATTATGAATCATCTCTTTTGGTAATTAGGTTCTTATCTTTGTTAAGAGGAGCATCATGATGTTTGAGATGGAAATGTTTCTTTTGCCTTCATTCTTTGTTATTACTTCTCTACCTTAATATTGCTCTGATATGCTATATTCATTACTGAAGAAATTTAGGTTTTCTGTCTGCTCTATTTCTCTTGTTACTATATACTCATCTGTATGTGGTATTGAGGATAGAAGTGGGAGGGCAGAAAAAGTCTAATCAAATCTTAGGTGAATTTGTGAAGTTGTTTTGCTGAAAAGAAGAGAGAATCATGAAAGAAACATTCTTGATTATGATGTTGCAGTACATTGAGTCCACAAGGGGAAGTTAAGTGGTACTGCCACAATGTCATTTCCTGCTACCTATTGAAATAAGTTGCATTAATTTGAGCCGTTTTACACAAACACATAACCCCAAAAAATGTAGACATTCATCTTTATAAGAATAAAGGATGACATTAAACAGAAAAATAGGAGAGGTCCAAGAAGGTGCACATTGGTGCAACTACAAAAGCAAGGAATTAACAAAATCAACATCTCCAAGGAAGATGTCAAATTAAAAGACAACTAAAAGTAAAATCTCCTCGAGGAACTGCCAACAACACCAGTCAAGAGCTTCTAAACCACCTCAAAATTTTAAAAATTTTCCTTTCGCAACAACCAAAAAATGTCTTATAGGGAGCATCCTATTCACTCCCCTCCTCCCTCTATAAGTCCTCAATCCTCTTTAAGGCCATTATCATTGCACATTAGCTTCAAATCACCCAATGATGATGCAGCACAGACAAAATCCTATCCCGCAATGATGGGTCTGGGGACACAATAATGTTACAAATGGTCCATTCACTGAGCTTGCTCTTGCATATCCATTTATGTGAACAAGTTGCTTTTTTTATAATTATCACGAAAAAAATCCTTTCCTGTTGCCTTCTCCCAAGCAAAAATGATAACCTTTGTGGGCTTAAGGACTGCTAAAAAACTTCCTGTGGGAAGAAATTGTCCTCTTATCCCCTCTACATGCTGGATAATTCTGCAGAAACTACCAACATCAAACAACTTGTGAGTTTCCCTTAAAGCATAGGAAATTCTCTTCTCAGGATTTCCTGTGGGAAGGAAATCCTCCTCTCATCCATTGAACAAATTGGTCAGTTTAATCTTTCTTTCTGAGACACAAAAACCTTTCAATAACTGGGTTAAAAGACTCTATAATATAAAAACAACACATTTACAAAAATCATTGATTGAAAATAGATAAATGAGTTGGTGGTCTTAAATGCAGTAAGAGTATGATTGTATTCATATGACACGTCAAATAATTGTGTGATAAATGGGTCAGTTTTTGGTTGATGGGTGAACTCACAACACGACCTTATTACTTTGTGTTTCTGACTGTGTTGACACAATTTTGACAATAAAGCAATTAAGATGAATCGAAACCAAAATTTTGTGCTAGGCTTGTATCATGGGTTGTGTACTATGTTGTTAACCCCAGCTTAGGACCACTATTTTAGTCAAAAGCTAACTTTTGTACCCTTCCTTCAATTTAACAAAAGCCTTGATCTTTGAATATCTTTCTTTCCAAACCCTTATTCTATGCTCCTAAAGTCCTAGCTGGCATCCATCCCATCTAATTCACAGCCTTTGCTCCATGAAGAATCTTTCCTTCATGACATTTTCCTCTCATTTTTTATTTCTTTTCGCTATTAATGCTCCATCTTGTAAATGGGGCCACATTAAGTTATGATCCCCTCCATAAAAATATGCATTGCAATTTGTCTAGTCTAAAAGTTAGAGCAACATGAGATGAGATAGCATCAGTTCTAGAAAGCTGCTGACAAAGTTCATATGTAATCTTCTAACATGAAAATTTGTCAAGCTTCTTGATACTCTCTCACTCTCCAATGAGGTACCAACTCACACTTCCCAAAGTAACTAGCAAACTTATTCTACTTCAAAGTGCGGTGAGATGCATGTTATATAACCTATCTGAATGCTATCCTCTATGTGGACAATACTTTTTTCATCTTAAAAGGGAGGTGAGGGAGACAATTTGTGGCTACGGTGTAAGTCCACATCTTCTGGTTCAAATGTTGTTTTCACATCATTTGCATCAAAAGCCATGTTTCTGAAGCTTGCGCAACTCTTATTGCATTTATTTTTATATCATATAAAACATGTCCTGCTCTCTTTATTTGTAAGAGTAATAAAATAAAATAGTAATGGCATTTTAGATTACAAAATAGTAATGGCATTTTAGATTATAAAGAACCACCGAGAAGTACTCTTGCTTCGCGCTCAACTCTAAATTTGTCTAATGAACTGCAATCATTTTTTTTTTTTTTTTGGGAAAATGCCAAAACTCCATACTATTAGAATAAGGATCTATGTAGTGGTCTTTTGAAGACCCTAAGTTGTGATTTGAATACAGAACAGTTGAAAGACACAGAGAAAGAATGAAGAAGGCTGGTTGGAGGAAGAAGGGGAAGAAAATAAGGAAGAAGTAAAGGCGAATCAAGTAGATGCAACTGAGAGAGTGAGACACTAACCTAATGCATTTTTTGGGAACACACCAGAGAAGCGTGAAATAGATATGAAAACAATGTCTAAACCATGGCTCGATCTTTTAAACCTGGAATTGAAATTATTTTAATTGCTTCTCAAAAACTTACAACAGCAATAACAATAATCTAGATCTTAATCTCAAATTTTGGGATTGGTTACGAGAGACAAATATCGGGCGGAAAAAATATATATAATAATAATAATAAGAAGAAAGAAAAATAAAATAAAATAGAATAGAATAGAATAAAAAATAAAATAAAATAAAATAAACAAATAAATAAGAAAAAAATAAAAGAAAAAAATGTTGATTCAATTGGTGTAAATTCTCCTACGCTACTCATTTCTATCGAAGACCATCTCCTCAGTTAAACCCCTAGCTATCAAAAAACTTAACCTAGGATAAAATGGAAAAGTCAATTTACTGAAACAAATCCAACTCTAAGTGGAGTGGTTGTATTGGTTTGGTTCTTTGGACAACAGAGAACCAATTTGTGCCCCTGTTTCACAGCCCTGGAGCTATTGAAGAGTTTTGCAGTGTTGGTCACAACAAAAACTATGCTGGCCATTGAAATTCAATAATGCAGTCATTTTTTCCCTTGTTTCCAAGGTTAATCTATTTGTAAGTTGCAACAGCCACTACAACTCACACGGTCGTAAGGGTTTTTCATGTTGAGCATGATATCAACCATGGGGTTCAACTTTTCAATGCAATAGAAAACCTCAATATATATAATTTTTATGTTTTCTTTTTTCTAGGTGTTGAATTCCATTGTTTGCGTGACATGGCTTAACGGGTTGAGTTTGTTGTTTAGCTTTATTGATTTTGCATTTCTCGTGCTTAAGTTAATTATGGCTTTGGAATGCTGGTTGGTTTGCTTAGTAGTTGGGCAGATTTTTCCTTGCCTGTGGCTCTGAGGTGTTCATGGGGTAGTCCTTACTTTTTTTTTTAAAGGAATCCTTTATTATCTTTTTCTCTGTTTTCTGCAATGAGCCTCTTGCTGATTGGGGAAAAGAAGAAGCATTTTAGTAAACTTGAAATTGTTTACAAAATGTAATTATGCAAGCCTTCAGAAGCATAAACTTTGGAAAACAGACACCCAAAGAGAAAAGCACACACAAAAGCATTGCAACTTCTCTTGCTACATTCCTGTTTATGACCTACCCAAGCTGGAGTACCTTCCCCCCCCCCCCCCCCAATTTAGACAGTAGGATTGCTTTAATTCAAGTAACTTGAACTTTCTATTTAGATATTAGAATTATAAAGTTTATTTTCACAATATCCAGCAGTATAGAATGTGCATGTGTATAACCTAGACAAGAAAGTGATGACTTTTTAGAGAGTGGAAAAAAAAATAAAGAATGGAATCTTGGCAGGTTAACATAGATTATGCAAGAAGCCTACCTGGACAACTTAACTTGGTGGAAACAGGAATTTAGTATTTGGCCCTGTCCCTACGTGTTCCCCGTTCTATATATTGAGACCAGGAGAGCAAAATGGCTAATTCCCCCAGAATTTGACATCGCATAAATTATAAAATAAATCTTGTTTCAGTAACTGTACTTTTTGTATTTCTTGATGATTAATAGTTTCTTGTGCAGGTTGCCCTCTTCGTATTAAATTACTTTTGACTTTTTAACATTTTAAATACAAATGTTATCTCTTTTATCTCTTGTGTACTAAATGACATTCATTCTTTTATTTTCATTTATATTTTCGCTTACTCTCTCACTCTCTCACTCTCTCTTTCTCTATGAAAGAACAAATTCAAAACGGGTTTGCATGTCTTTTTCCCCACTCACCCATGCATTTATATATAGATCTATATATATTTGATTATGCAAATATTAAACTAATATTATTCATTTTGTTTCACTTATGTTTACATTAAAAACACTTTTCTTTTTCTTTGACTTTTATACTTACATTTTTTTTCAACTTCCTCTTTCTTACTCAGAGAATAACAATCCACTATTGGAGGTTTAAACTTTTTTCCAACTCCAATATTGTAAGTGTTTTTTACTGTCACTTTCCTATTCTTCATTTTATGTTTCTTTTCTTAATTTTTTAAAGCATATACATTTGATATTTTTTCTTTCATTATGTTCTCTTATCTAGTTAAATGAAATAATGTTCTCTTATCTAGTTAAATGAAATAAATAGACCATGAAATTATATGATAATATTTTAATTTTAATTTATTTTTAAGAATTTATGTAGTATTTTGTTAAAAATAATAATTTTAAGTAGTTGTGCAATTGGCCAATACCTGTCTTATTTTAAGTAATTGATGAAAAGGTACTACCTAATTGGATGAGTATAAAACTTTAAGTGCCTGATTGTGAAAGTTTAATATCATAGTGAAATTTTAGTATTAGTTAGAGGATCAGTTGTGCACTTAATCTACTGTATGTATAATTAACCTGTGCCAATTTAGAACAGTTTGATCTCTGTTCCCGAAGTCCCTTTTATGGCATGTTATCAACTGCTACAAGATATTCTTTTCATCATTTCAAAATTCAACGAAGTCCTTTTTTATGTATGGTCACACCCATATGTTCTGATTCTGGCCTTATACTCCCACTTATGGTTTAATTTGAATTAAAATTGGTCTTTACCTAAGCTGGCATCCAGTTACATATATTTTTAGGCTCCGTTTCTTCCTTTGGTTGCTTGAGCTGCGATATAATATATAAGTAGCTTCCGATTTATTTATTATTTATTTTTCTTTGGCTTGCTTTTTCTTTCCTATCTTATTTCACTTATATTGAGTTGTTATTTTCGGTTGAATCTTTCACTGTTGGCCAGATTGGTTGACTACCTTCAAGGCTTCTAAGCATTTGTATATTTCCTAGGTCCAGGTTAACATGCATCCTTTGTTTTCCCAACACATGGCGACTTTGGCAACTTCATGTTAATAATTCAATTTGCACCGTCAGTCAGTCATTCACATAAGTTAACTGATATCGGGCTTGTACATATTTATGTTCTACCAGGAACCGGTCCTCTTTCTTCTTGTTGATATTTAAGATCAGTTTCAAGGGTGCTGTAAAATTCTCCTTATTGGTGTGGTTTTCATTATCTAGCTTGTTTAAGGTCGCACGGATATTTGAGCTATTTTGCTGATATCTCCGGTGTTTGTGATTTTGACTTCCTGAACAATGTTTAAGCAATCTTTATCAGGTTTTTGGTTTCTTTACTCCCGAATTTCGAGTGCAAGGCCTCTAAATTTGCTCTCCATTGACAGGTTAGGCTCTGATCATAGCAAATTGGCTCATCCAGCTGCAAGAGAGGACAAGGCTTCCAGGGTGGGATGTACATGTTCTCTGTGAACTCTAGGATGCCAGCAAAAATTAGAGAAACAACTGCCAAAATTAGCTTTCCAATTAAGCTTCGCTTTATGCAATAATGATTTGTGTATTTCCTGTTGGCGATGACAAAATATTTTATAATATTGGACCTGATTGCTTGTGCCCAAATTATAGCAGAAATTGTTTTAAGACCTTGGTTTTGTTGTAATGGTTGTGGTGTAATAAAATTGGTACTCCTGGAATTAGTAAGCATATATGCATTCAGTTGGGCTATCATCTATTTATGGTGTCAGTGATGGATTTATTGCCACCCTAAATCCAAATCTCTCATCACGTTACTCATTTTTACAAGTGAATATGAATTTGACAAAATTGTACTACAGAAACGGTGAGCATATTTCAAATTATGCCTATCAATGGCCATTCTAAAATCCGACTTTTGTCAGAAATTAAAGTTCAAGAAATAACACAAACAAATTGAGTTAATGGACAATCTTTCCAGTTCTTTAGAATTTTTTGTAACCTATTGTTTATGGTGTATTGTAACAAAACAGATTATTTAGGAACAAATTTTGATCTTAGTTTTGTAACATGATGTATGCAAATAGAAGATACCCCAAAAATGCACTCTGCTAAACAATCTTACACACATTTATATGTAACAACGTATGCATGTACACACACACACATTTATATGTAACAACGTATGCATGTACACACGCACACATTCCATTCTTCCATAGTTCGAGATCGCAGAAGTACAGTATCTAGACTTGAAGACCCTAAATTTTCTCACTTTTACAGAACCACAAAAAAGGACTTTGCCACGTCTATTCTCCTCCTATCTCTTGTAGTGCATGTGTGCACTACAGGTTACGTCAGGTAATTTGTTCAGCAATGGATGAAATTACATTAGCAAGTTCACACGGAAACAGGGAAAACAGTTTAACTGTAATCTGGGAACAATAACCAAGCATATATAATAAGATGTCCAGAATTTGCCAGAATTCCTGTACCCACCAGTTGCAAGATGACTACGGAGCTTCCCATTCCAAGATAAGGGAAAAATTTTTTAACTTAATAACAATGAATTTGTCACAAAATGCACATTAGTTTCTGATTGTTCGCTGACCAAACTGCCAACTACAATTTTATCAACTGGGGTAGGATGGGGCATAGAAAACCTGGTTTCATGGCTATGAAAATTGACCACTAGATATTCACAAGCAGATTTACGCATTTTGTACGGCTAGCTCAAAATCCATCATACCAGAAACCTCAATTGGGAGCAATGCCAAGTTCAAGACCAATGCTTTCAAAGCCTCCTCTCCATTGGTTTGGTAGATTTAGAAGTTGACGTGAGACTATTGTTAGAAAATCCACTGGGTTTCTTCGAGGGAGAAACACTGCAAAAAAAAGGGTACATATAGTGAGGATTGGTATCTACGTGGCGCATCCATGTGCCCTGTACTTGTTGGACATGGACACAATGTTGGCATGCCCGCAACACATGTAGGACACATGCCCAAATAAAAAAATGATTAATATATTATCTTATACATGGCCCAGACACATGACCAAAATGGCTGTGTCACAGCAGGCTTTTTTTATTAGATTTTGACACACAATCAATGCGTTATTAACATATTTTCACATATAAATTTTGATTGCATATTCATATAATAGTATTTATATATTTATATCTATTTTAATAACCAGGTCTCTCTCATGTCATGTCCTTTCATGGGTTTTATGCCCTGGTGTTCAGGACATATTGTGTCTCAAGTTGCTGTCTAGGCTACCTAAATTTATAGTATACAAATATATATGACCAAAGCACAGGAGGTTACCTATAGCCGCTTTGCAATGCACTTTTCCTCATCGCTGCAAGATTTTGCACTTCCCGGCTGAAGAAGGAAACAATAAATCAATGCATACTCGAGAAACTTAAAGTATTGATAACAGGAATCATCTCCCTATAAACATGTTAGGACAAGCCATGGTTTGCAAGCAGAATAATGGGAGCCAACAACAAAGGCTCCTCAATATTTTTGTTCCTGTTTGTAGGATCATAAGAAGTATCTTGATGACAATCAAGAGTAAGCTTCCTACTAGTTACTCCTACATTATGCCGAAAGATAATAAGCTCTACAGAACCAATTTTGACGAGGGATATCAAGTCCAATCAAACTAATCAGCTTGCATAAGATCAAAAAGAAATCATATGGCATGATTTTATAGAATCTAACTTGAGTAAATTTTGGTCCCATCTGTTAGTAAACTTGGTCTTGTCTAGAACTTTTTTTAGGTATTTGCAGAAAGTTAATGAGAATCAGTAAAATTATTTTGAAGTTAGCCGCCCCCCCCCCAAAAAAAACAGAGATAGCCATCATGTGTTGAAAATGCATAGGTCACACACTAAAGCTTAAAAGTAATCATGTATGATTTGAAAACAGAAATTTGCACAAGATCAACAACTAGAGAAAAACAACCATCCTTTGAGTGAGAACAATGAAACTTTAGAATGCCTAAATTTCATCTGTACATAAATATTATCATGCAATACTACCTGTTAGCAACTTGCATTTTAGCTTTCTTCATGATGTTGCTCTTCACATTGGAAAAGTTGTTGCCAGGTCCACCTTCAAATGAATTTTGAACATTATTAAACTTTATTTAACAAGCAGAAATGCCTCTTTTTGGCCAATCAGGCTTTTCAAGTTGGTGTGTATGACAAACTAAACAATTTGATGACTGAATAAAACAATGTACCTCCGAAAAAGCCTCTTTTACTCCCTGGAGGAACCTTGGTGCAAAGCTGAACTTGCCGACTTTGTTTCCCTACAACAAACAAACAATTTAAATATTGGCCATATATATCAATATCTCATATTGCATCCCACCATTTTTAGATCCTGATAGGCTGTGAGATGGACCCATCTTGTCTAAAGCAATAGGAACAAAATCTTAGCATGAATGAAATTCACAATCTGTGGGGCTAGAAAAGATTCAATCCCCTGGTTATCCTGCTTCTATGTCATGTGATTGGGTAATCTTCATCAAAATTAGCTTTTAGTTATTACCTAGTCCTAAAAACTGCAGAATAGCCTCTACTGAACCATTAAACCAGAATAGATGTGCCGTTTCCTTTTTTTTTGTTTTGCTTTCTCTTTCCAATGCCTACTTAAAGAAGAGACTTGGTGCACATAGAATACGTGAGGAACTCCAAAGGTAGTGAGGAGAAAATAAGTGAAATATATAGCTTGGCATGAGCAATAGCATCAACACAAGAAGAATCATTTGCGCCTTGATGCAATCCTATAAGTTTCAAAACTCCCAAGCAGATATGACTTTAAAGGTTGAAATGGGTGGACACTGCCTAATGGAATAATAATGCCTGTCACCTGTTGTGGGTGTAGGAAGGATGCATCTTTGTTGCGAAATAAGTACTCAAATTGCTTGTTTTGGTGTAACTGGATGGAAAGAAAATTCAGGAACTTTAGATGTTGCTATGGAATAAGATTGTCTTTTATGCATCTCTTTGGACTCATATCAGGTCTTCACATATTTTGGTTTGTAGAAATTGAAGAGGGATAGAAAAGAAGCCCTTTACCATCTTTTCCTATGCTCTCCATGTATTTCCTTGGAGGATTTATTATCCCCCTGAATCACTTCTTGTAACATCTTTCTTAGATACACTTTTTTCTACCAGGGGGAAAAATTTAAAAGCAAACCTAGTATCCATAGACTCATTTACTTATAGTGACTAAGTATCAATTATAGCGAAACTTTTAGGCAGCATCATGCTACTTGCAGTAACTGTAACCTTGCTTCTTAGTGTGGATGCATCAACTGATTGTATCAACTATTATTTAGTTGAGATTTCAAATTATCATCTCCCACGGGGCAAAATCATTTAAGCACATTTCAACCCTATGTGGAATGTAGGTATTGCAAGGCAGATATAATTTTAGATTTTGGAAATCGACGCTTGTACTTAGGAAGTGGACAGACTATTCCAGAAGCCCATTAATGTGTATCATGAGCCTTAGAACACACTTAAGATGTGAACAGCCACATAAAAGCATCCAAGAACAAGTAGCAGTCCGGCATGGTTCATTTCACATGGAAATATCAGCAAATGCAGATCAAGAAGAACAAGTATTCAACAACCTTCTTGTATCCTATTTCATTCTTGGCACTGTGTTTTCTGTGTGTGTGCGTGCGTGCGTGCATGCGTGCGTGTGTGCGTGAGAGAGAGAGAGAGAGAGAGAGAGAGTCCACAAAACTTACGATCTTCTTCTTTTTTATAACGTTGTTTAAATCGATCAATTGACTTCTGCTGAGCCTCATCAATATCCTTCTGTTTAGCCTGCAAGTATGATACATATTTGATTCACAGACTTCCATTAACAAAAGAATGATAATTGCAGATGCAGCTCAAGAAACACTGGTCACTGTTTTAAAAAAGATGAGTAGAAAAAGAGAAGAGAAAACAAAGTTGACCTCATATAAGTCCTTCCATTTGAATGTTACTCTTTTCTGCTTCATCCTATCCACTACAAGACTGGCGTTTTTAGCACCAAACTGCAACTCATAAAACCTTTTCCATAGTTTATCAGTAACCGGACTGAGATCTCTATCCTGAAAAAGGAGCAAATTATGCAATTAATAGATCAATAAATGAAAGCAATCTCCTTATTAAAACACTACATAAGGTACTCTGAGTCTTACTCTTGTTGAGTTCTCAACGTGCATCAACTGATCTACGGTACAATGTGGCAGAATCTGCCCGAGAAGCTCTATATCTGTCTCACCAACATCACCGAGATATCTAACATTGTCTATTGCTGTTCGAATACATAGTTCCACCAAAGAAGGAGCTACTTTTTTCATCATCATTTCTGTGTGCGGAATGTTAATATGTCCTGACCTCATTCACAGAGTATTCCACACTACGACCAGAACAACAGAAGATTAGTATTAGACGATAGAATTCAAGAGCAACTAAAGTAACCAAAACCCCACCAACAAAAAAGGATATATTTTGATACATATATATATATGGATTTCTGTATGCTTCTTTTTTTTTTTTTAAATTAAAAATGCCCATCACAAATGAACATTTTATACCACCACAGTGTTTCTGAAGAGATTACCTGAACATGTAAAGGAAAATTTTGTATGCTCAAATTTCAGAAAATGTCAAAACTTTTCAGCTTGGGTTTTTGAACAACATATTTACCGAAGCACTAGGAAGACCAAAGCTGAGGCCCAAATATATATCTACCAAAACCTCAAAAAACTGTCACATGCCATAAACTAAAATGATATCAAACTTCAATTTTCTTTCTTGTCCCAAATTTTCAAGTGGACCCATTAAGAGAAAAAGAAGAAAAATATATCAATTAACCCAACATATTAAAAAAAAAAAAAAACCATTAAATTCTAATTATTTTCTGCATTTAATTTCTCTTGTGGTGAGTTTCCTGATCCACAAGAATACTAACTTGTTATTTGATTCTCGATCACCAAATTTTTTTTTTTTAAATCTAATTTATTACTTTGACTTGTGTAATTCAAAAAATCTGTCAATAGCAAAGCGAAAACACTGTATTTTTTTTCCTCAATTGACCAAAAAAATTTAAACTAAATCAGAAAAAGAGAGAAAGAATTAAATCAACATGATAAAAGAAGCAAACGTATTGATATATTGAAATGATTGAAGCTTACAACGGGATCGGGATCGATCGACGGCGAAAGAGTGTCCGACCACGGACCGCAAAATTCGATCAATCCGACTATCAAGATTAAGTCAATCGATCACCACGATTGAATTTTACGAATTTGGGATAAATATCATGAAGAGAAATTCAATGGATTGAGATTTTAGGTCAAGATTTTTTAGTTTTTCTTATTCCTTCAAAACTCTAATCTTTCTGATTTTGGTGATATCGCTTCCGATGGTAATCGTTCTTGTTGGTTTTGGGTGCGGTGAGGCGTATGTTTCTTAGGGTGCACCAACCAATGGGGTGTTTCCTTTTGCCAAAAATGTGGCCACTCTCGCTTATGATTAATTAAATGTGCATTTCTTATTAATGCCCTTAATGGGTATTCCAAAATTTGTATGTACAAAGTTTAGAAGCATTAATGATATGATATTGCCAAATCAACCCTGAACACTAAATCTGAAATGTTTAATGCTAAGCCCTAAAATTTAAATCTTAATTTGATCGAACCTTTTATTATTATATTAATAGTCCGTTTAGAAGTTTTGGAGAGAAAAGAAAAAATTAATTTAGAGAGAAAACAAAAGAGAAAGCCTATAATTTTCTCTCCAAATTGTTCGAAAGTTTTATGAAACAAAAAAAAGTTTCTCTTACTTGAGAACAAGAGAGAAATGGAAAGAAAAGTTCCATTTATTATTATTTTTTTTATTTTTACAATCCGAAATCCGAATTTTACCTTACTAATTCGGTTCGAGTACTATGGGATCCATTAAGAGATTGGCTCTTCAAATCTCATTTCACTATTTTCATGATACGAACCAAAAACCTATATTTAAGAGAATATAATATTTTACTACTGGACTATTTATATGTAAGTGTTACATTATTACCCTTTCAATTAGAATATAGAAAAATAAAATAGAATAATATTTGGAATACATTAGACAAGAATTTGAAATATTAGAAAAATTATAAATAGGATTGACAATTATGTTAGATCAGCTTGAGTTTGGTCCATTTTGAAGGGCCAAGCCTAGCTTGTTTGAAGGCTGGGTTGAGGTTGGCCTTATTATTTAGATCCATTTTAATTATAAGTCGACTCTGAATACTAGTGCATTCGATCTATTATAAGCTCGTCTCGACCCAAAAATAACAATTAGAGTATTACCAAATTGAGCCAACTCCAAGTTCAAGCCAATGAAAATAAGTAGGCTCAAAAATCAAAAAACAACTCATATTCTACTCTAGATTCTCTCTCTCTCTCTCTCTCCAACCTCCACACGTGCATTCCACATGCTCCCTCATCACACACAATGTGTTCAATTTCCTCGATACCACACATCCATACACACATTGCTTCATATCCTACTATCTCTCTCTTTCTTCACTCACAAAGTCTCGATATCTCCAATGTGTTCACACGCCCAAAACCCTCTCTCTCTTTCATCAAAGCCAAACCAAACTCACCTCTTTCTCTCTCTTAATTAGATGGCTGAAACGAAATGAAGAATTTCAAATAGTAAACAACATAACTGCCTCCAAATAAGAGCACCAACTCCAATACAAATCATGCAAGTATTGGACGGGAAAGTAGCCAATCCTTTTTTGTCTCCGTTGGCAACATCTCTATCATCCTTGCCCAAAAATTTGATAGTTGAGATTAAATCAAAAGAAACTAGTCAAAGTCAACAAAGCTCAGCCACCGTTGTTGTTGTGGTATCGGTGACCGCTACCGATGTCAGAAAAGGGTGGCAGAAGTTGAAAGTGCTAAGTTTACTTCTTTCGCTTCCTTCTTTCTTTGGGTTTTTTGGGTTTCACAGTTTGAGCTTGAGCCAGCCCGAAACAGGTGCAAGGCCCTTTTAATTTTTTGGGCTAAGCTCGAGTCTTGATTTTTTAAACTTTCTTGAGTCGGACTCAGATTCGGACCTATAAAATTTTAAACGGGTTGAGCCCAAGCTTTGTAAAACCCGACTCAAAAAATTCAATTGTCACCCTAATTATAAGGACTAATATTGATAGAAACAAGTTGACCTCATAAATGTTTAAGTCAATCTAACCATAATTTCAAAGTAATTAAGTCGATCTAAGAATAGTCCATGTCGATCTACGTTGTACCACTAAACCAATTCATCATCACAAACAAAATACTATCTCAACTTGATAGTTACAAAATTAACCACCATATAATATCCAAACATAATTTTCATATACAAAAAGCAGCACACTCTTCAGCTGTTTGGAGAAGCATTCGTCATTCTGTTTAAAATATTTCTTATTCTTTTAGATGGACATACAAAAAATATAACACACTTTTAAGGATTTTTTGTCAAGAAAAGATAGCAATCAGCAATCAAATTTTTTTCAACTCCAATAGTTTCCAACTCGCTGAAAATTTGATTCCATGTATATACATGTTGTCTAGAATTTTGGATAACAGAATTTCCCTCTGTTATAACATTAGCAATATCGTCAAGTGCATTTTTAAGAACCTTAAGTTCTTCATCGGCTAAAACTTTTTTTTTTCTTTTCTTGAGAAGATTTTGCACCTCGAGTTGGATTCAAGTCACTCGATTTTGGCATTTTCATATCAGATTCATAGCTTGTGGTGTCAAAGCTTGCAAAAGTAATCTTATTTTCAGATAAAAGGCTTCGACATCAATAAAACTCTTTAAGTCAACTTTATTCAGTTCATTGGCCCAACGTTCACACTTCTCTTAGACTGTTTCGGCACCTTGCCCAGTTGCTTGATCCTTAGCAAACAACTCTTCTAGCTTATCGTAGTTGTTGATCTACTTGTTTCTCTATTTTATAGCCACAGGTTTTTCCAAATTTCATGAAAGAAGATATTAGTTCAATTGGATACAAGAAAAAAGTAAACAAGAATAGCACTAATTGCTAGTTCAAATAGACGTACGCTTATAAGTTGGTCCCAAACTTTTAATTCGACAAAGAAAGTTCTTGTTGAGGGTTCCAAGAAAAGTCATTGAATTTTCCATTTTAAAATAAGTCATAACATTCACTGAAATGGTCTTTTAATGTCTTCAGTCGATTCTTCAATTGGCCTTTAGACAAATTCATATCAAGCATCTCCTTCAATTCTTTCACAATGTTGTTATACGCTGTGTTGTTGAAGGTTCCACGACTCGAGATCCATCGTAGTGTTGATTCAATAATGCTTCAATGAAAGCATTATCCATTGGGATAGTCCATTTCAAATTTTCCTTCTTCAATTCTTGGTTTTTTCATGGTTTCTTTCATTTCAAAAACTATGTTCAAATAATAGATAATATCAAAATTAGTAGCCAAAATATCTATTATAAAGGCAACAACAATAATACAATTAAAATTCATCCAAATACATTCTTAAAACATTGTATATGCAGAAAAAGTTTCTGTAGAAAGTCTGCCACATTACTTGAGTTACTTCACCCGGATATTGTTGGGCTAATTCCTCATCAACCTCCTTAATGTGATTGTATTTTAATACTATAAGTAGGCTTGATATCTTTTACTATTGGGAATCTTTTTTTCAAGACACTAAATGCTCTTTCCATTGCATTGCGTCGTAATGCATGCCGAAGATTAAAGAGTTCTCAAAAATTTTTTGGTTACTGACTTGAGTACTCTTTCAAATGGTATCGTACCTCTATATATGGTGTAATTAGTCGTTGTTTCAACATGAACCCGGTATCAACAAGGTAGTATTTACCTATAAACACTTCAAAGTTACTAACTACATTTATCACTTCACAAAGATGAGCTTTGAAATGAAGATTACCATTTGAAATAATTAATTTGTCTTCTCTCGTCGACGCATTTTTTAATGAAACTCGAATCTGAAGTAGTCTCCTCCTCTCCAAGTAGAACATAAGTAAATTTTAGATCAAAAGAGCAGGTAGTTAAAAAGTTTAGAGTTAGATAGTTTTTCTTCCCATAATACCTTGACGCATCAGTGCTAGACACTTTAACACGTACATGAGTTCCATTTATGTAGTTTGTCAAAATTCTGCAAATAGTTCACAGTTACAATTGAATTTCAAACTATATTTAAAATAAAGTAAATCACTTTAAAATATGGATACCATTTCTCGTTACTTAGTATTTCAGAAGCAACTTCGTTCCCAATAGGTTGCTTTAGAAAGTATTACTCCAACTTTATCATTGCTCTCAAAACCATATGAAAATGGCAGCTAATGGTTTCACCCTAGTGACAATAAAAGAATGATACATTCCCGTTCTTAGCTGCAAGGGATACTATGTGAAGGAACTTAGCAACCAATTCTTCAATACTTGCTTGTTGTGTAGGTGATAGACCCCCCATGTGTTTGTAATACATCACATAATCACCTAAAATTTTCAGATCCCGTGCAAATAACGTTATGCATTTTTCTATTTTTCCTAAATTGTATCAATAGTTCTACTTGTACACACAATGTTCAGACCGATATCCAATAGGTCTATCTACATAATTTCTACAATTATATCTTTGAGATACAATCAACTTTATTACTCAACAAATAATCTTAATACCAACTAACTGTCGACTTCTTTGTTGAATGTGTAACTTATTTAAATCCCCATTTGCTTCCTTATCTATCTAAAAGAATTAATGTGAGTATGTTTATTATATCAAGGACTAGGCATTGAAGAAATTACTAAAAAAATTTGTTGTTAAGTAATTTTCTTTCAACAACATGTTTTCAGAAATCATAATGAATTATACCATATTTGAAAATACTAGTATCACATTGATAAAATATCAAATAGTTCATGTGCGCTTTCACAAATATAATATACCAACACTTTTGAAAACCAAATATATACAATAACAAAAATACACAAATTTCAACTGTTTCAAACAACTAAGAAAAAATTATTGATTGAATCTTTTGACATATTGATAACATGTAGAATAGAAAAAATTGATAAATATCAATAATTTGAACAAAATAAGTAGTAAATTAAGTAAAAATGAACCAAATGTTCATGGAGAAAGAAAGAATAAGATTGCACGGTTATTATCTATAATTTAAGAAGAAAAGAACTTAATTTTTTTTTCTAAGCGGAGGAAAGTTTTCCCAATTTGCTCTACTCGTCTATATTATACCCAATAAATGAAACTCATTAGAAATAAAAAATTTTGATATCAGCTTTTGAAGGGCATTTTTAGAATATAAAAAATATTTAAATTTAACATTTTCTCTCTCCTTCGTTTCTTCCTATTTTTTAGAGGGAAAAATTTTCAAATTTAAAGAGATTTTAAATTCATCAAAATCGGTCATTTTTTATTGTATCTAAATTCTCAAAGAAAAGAAAAATTATAATTTTTTTCTCTCCTAATCCTTTCTTTTCTCGATAATCTTCTCATTCAAATGAACTATAAATGTCTTTTAAGATAAGGCAAATTGAAAGAATTTAAAGTTACTCAAAAAAAAGAATACTAATAATTCAGAGACCCATAAAGCTTCGAAGGAACCAAAAACTGCTTAAAAGACATTTATAGCTCATTTGTATTATTCAAAAAACTGGAGAGAAATAATCTTTGCACCCGTAAATTATCATAAAGTGTCAGGAATGCTTATCCGGAGTAATAATTCAGTGCACCCGTAAAGCTTCGAAGGAACCAAAAACTGCTCTAGAGACTCGATCGATAACGGAGTAATAATTTATGACACTAATACCCTCTCTAATTTTATTGACTAATATTATATCATCCGAAAAAAGTATACATTATGATAATTTATCTTAATACTTTTCATTATTTCATTCATTACTATTGTAAAAAAGATGGAATCTAATTTCGAATTTTGGTAAAGACCAATGTTGATTAGAAAACTATCACCCAAACCCATGGATTTTTGCATTGGTAACAGCTTTTTTATATATATATTTGATGAGATTAATGTATTTCAAAAACATCACATTCCTCATCAATGGCCACTACAGTATATCTCTGAAAACCTATTATATGCTTGTTTTAGATCAGTGAATATCATATACAAGTTTCTTTTCATTCTCTAAATATCTCTATCAAATATCTAAAGAAAGTAAATGGTTTCAATGATGAATCATGCAGGCAGATATGAATCCAAATTGATTCCGTAATATACATATCTCCGATCTCAATCTAGATTTTATTATTCTCTTTCACAACTTTATAATATGACTAATATATTTAATTTTTCTATAATTAAAACAATTTTATATGTCTCATTTACTCTTTTATAGTGGTACTGCTTTCTCTCCATAGTTGGGACATTTTTTTTATTTGCCAAATTTTGTTAAAAAGATTCATCAACATTTCTATTTTCATTTCATCCAAATACTTCCACACCTTACTAGGGATACTGCCACGTCCAATGACTTTATTATTTTTTATTTTTTTAATGTATCTCTAACTTTATAGGGACGAATCTTGCATTTAAAATCCATATTGATCTCCTTTATAAATATCACAATATCGCTAATATCTCTTATACCCCTCAATGTTAAAGAGATTATCAAAAAAATCTGTCTAACGTTTCCTTATGTTCTCATTTCTTATAAGAACACCATCGGTTTTATTTTTAATACACCAATATCATTTAAATATTTTCCCTTCCAATTTCTTAATTTGACAATTCTATAAATATATTTTTTTCAATTCTTAATTTCTAATTTTTTATATAATTTATTATACACCTTTTTTTTTATTTGTGAATAATCTTTTTCACTTTTTTTTTTGTAATTTTATATTTTTCAAATGTATCGCTACCTCACTTTTAAGATTTTTATAACACTTTCATTTGATTCGTATAATAACTTATATTCCATCAATCCACCACCATTACACTTTGTCCATTGGTGTACAATCCTTAAATGTGTCAATAATCTCCTTATCTAAATTCTTGATATTATTAAATATTTCTATCCACATGGTTCTTGAATCATCATTTGCAGACTATATAACTATTTGAATTAATTTATCTCTAAAAATTGTTATCTTTTACTCTTTCACGTTCCACCACTTAATATTTAATTTCATAAATTGACGATCATTCTTTTGCCTTTTAGACATGTACATATCTAAAACTAAAAACTTATATTAAGTTGCTACACTCTCCTATAGTGTAATTTTACAATTTCTACAAGTTATTCTATCACTCCTCTTGACGGGGAAAAAATCTTTTTGATTAGCATTTGACCAACTTTTATATATAATTAATCACGATTCACTTTTCTTGAAAAACTGTTTACGAATATCAAATCGAATATCGTAATAAATTTAAAATGGTACCATTGTCTCATTTCTACTACTAAAAACCAAACTTTTCATATACATTTTCAAATCCCACATCATTCTTACCAACGATAAATAACTTCTGCCTATCATGTATGGATTTTATAATTTTATATAAAATTTTCCAAAACTATTATTTATTAGTTGCATTTATACTTATTTGAGATATATAAACATTGATAATATTAATTATGTATTCTCCACTAATTAATTTGACAAACAAAATTTTATCTTCCTTTCCTCTGATATTCATTACAATCTCTTGTAAATCCTTATGAACAATTATTCTTGCTCCTTTCTTAATTCTACCTATACCTGTATGCCAAAACATATAGCCATAAAGGTCTACCTCTCTAACTTTCTTTCCACTCAATTAGTTTCTTGAATATACATAATATTAGTTCTCTATCTAATTATTACCTCTCTTGTCTTTCATAAATTATGTGTTAAGGATCCTATATTTCAAATGGTTAGGTGAATCTTATTTTTGTGGACTAGTTTCATTACCCACACCCGTTTACTAAAATGCGGGAACTCTTACTTTTTTTTTTGGTACTTTGACTTGGCCACCACCCAGTATTTGGAGTTTCGTCTCGACTAATCTAGATCAATCGCTGCACGACCCATTTTTGGGGGGCGGGTCTCCTATCATTGTTTTTTTTATATCCAAGGAGAATCGAACTCCCGATTTGGTTAAAGGACGAAAATACCCATTCCACCTATACCAACAAGTGTTGGTGGGAACTCGTACTTATTTCATACCACAGTATCACTACACCTGATATCCAGTGTAGTGTATCGCTGAGAAGAAAATATCCCAATAAATTTTTATATTTATTTCTCATTTTGGTTTTAATAGAAGTTTTACATTGATTGTCAATTTACTGCAACCTTCCTCATTTATACATGTTATATATACCGTTACCGCAATCGTATATATAAGTCATTAACATTGAATCAAGAGACTTTATACATGCAAAAATAATATGAAAAACCGTTTATCTATTTAAATAACTAAATTTTAACATATTCATAACAAAGAAAAGTCAATATATAGTCTTTGGACATACAAAATAATAAAACTAGTGGAGAATTAAGACAGATTCTCAACAATAGGTTCATGATCCATTGGCTAGATGATATGCTCGAGTACTACAGCATTTTGGAAGATTGATCATCGAAGTGAGTGGGTAGTACTAGAAACAAATCAGGCCTCGAGTTGTATGAGTAGCTAGTGATGCAATTCACTTGATACACTAAGCACCTTTATGCTACTAATGAATCAGCCTTTTATTATGAAATTTGTTCTAGTTTATTTCGATAATGTCCTCATCTATAGTCGATCGGAAAAGAAATAACTATTGCATCTTGTAAGAAAATAAATTGTATGTGAAATTGAAGAAGCATAGTTTTATGACAAGCAAGTTGTTATCTTGGGGTATATTATTAGTAAAAATGGGATTCATATAGATCTTGAGCTATTAGAGAAAGACCTTTCCCTAATATAGTCACATAATTTAGTGCTTTCATGGGTTGGCAACATTCTACATTGTGTCTCATCCAAAATTTCAGTAGTATTGCAACACCTATGGCAGAACGACTCAAAAGGGGTGAACATATGGATACCAGCTTTGTTGTGTTACTAATGCATCAGTTACTAAAACCTTTTATTAAGAAATTTGTTGTAGTTTATTTTGATAATATCTTGATCTATGATTAATCGAAATAGAAATATTTATTGCATTTGCCCGAATTGTTTAGGCTTACAACATAATAAATTGTATGTGAACTGGAAGAAGGGTAGTTTTATGAGAAAACAAGCTTATGTCGGGGTATATGGTTATTCCAAATTGGTTTCAGGTGGATGAAGAGAAGATTCAAGCTATTAGATAATAATCCACTCCAAAACTAATCATGAAAAGTCGGGAGCTTTCATCTGTTAGTCACATTTTATATGGATTTCATCATAGATTTCAGTGGAACTGTGGCACCTATCACAGACATTGCTATGTTAAAAGAGACTTTATATTGATCCTAGTTTGGCAGCAGCTGGCTTTGATGCATTATGTGAAGTTGGCTGTGACACTAGAGAAGTAGAAATAGGAACCGTTCTTTCTCAAAAGAAGAGGCTGATAGCTTAGTTCAGTGAGAATCTCGGTGAAACCGACACTTGGTGATATAGATGGAAATAATACTTTCATTTCTTAATCAAGTTGGAAATTCGACTCCCCCTGAATACGGAAAAAACAATATTGGGAGACATTCCCCTCAAATGAAACCCGACAATTATGTCGATTCAGATTAATGGAGGTGAAATGTCAGATACCGAGTGGTGGCCTATCTACGGGGACCCAAAAAAAAATAAAGATTCTTGCTGAAGCTATGAGCTAAGTGGACCACACATAGAAGGAATGTTATTCTTTTGTTCGTGCCTTGAATAATGGGGGCATGACTTGGTCGGCCATTGATTTTCTCATCCTAAAATAATTTAATTTTTTAAAAAGAGAAAATTAATGTGATTAGTTTTTTTTTTTAATTTTTTAAAAAGAGAAAATTAATGTGTTTAGTTTTAGAAAAAAGAAAAATAGAGACTGAATTCATAATAAATATGTTTAAAGAAGAAATGGTGAACTATAATGATTTTATTTAAAGAGAAAAGATATATATTTAGTTTTAGAGAGAAAAGTTAAATTTAGATTTTCTAGAAAGAGAAAACTTAAAACTAATGTATTTAGATAATAAAAATTAATATAATATAATTTTTCTAACAAAAAAATTTATGTCCTTGGTTTTAGTGAGAGAAAATTAAATTAAATTATTTCAGAGAGAGAAAATTTAAAATCAATGTGTTTAGAAAGAAAAATACCAATTAATTAATTTATTAGAGAAAAAAAGAAATACTAAATTAACTTTTACATAATGAATATATTTATATTGATAAAATTTAAAATAATTTAATTTTTTAAAGAGAAAAAATAAATTTACTTAGTTTTAGAGAGAAACTAAAATTTGATTTTCTATGGAGAAAAAATTTTAAATTAATATATTTAAAGAGAAAATATAAATAATTTGACTTGTAGAGAGAAAAATTTTTTTCTAGACTTAGAAAATTAAAAATAAATATATTTACAAGAATATTATCTTTTTTAGAGAGATAGAGTGAATATTTTTACCTTGAAAGAAAAAATTAATTTAGTTTTATTTGAGAAAGAAATTAAAATCAATGTCATTAGAGAGAGAAAATTTAAATTAAATTATTTTTAACAGGAAAAAACCAATATTTTTAAAGACAAAAACTATAATATATTTTTCTATTAAATATATATATTTTTAAAATATTAACGTGCTTAATTTTAAAAAAGAGAAAATTTTAATTGAATTAATTTTACCCTTTTTTTCCTCTAACCTTTGCGTCATCCCAAATGTTATCTTTATTCACTAATTCGGGCGCGCGCAGAGAGAGAGAGAGAGAGAGAGAGAGAGAGAGAGAGATGCTACAGAAATAACATTTATATCATAAAATATTTTTCTCAAAATTTTTTCTTTTCAAAATTTTTCTCCCTTAAGGCACATGCCCTACCCAAAGGACCGTAGCCCAAAGGACTGTGAACAAAAACTATCAATGTGCAATCAAGGAAAATTTACCGACGGACAGGTGATATTAGATCCTGAATCAAGTTTTTGATTTTGACCAACGATTTGAATATGTAAAAAACTACGTTACGATGATAACCCACTTAATGGACCACTGCAAGTCCCGAACCGAATTAATCAAAACATAACTTCATATACCGGTCGGTATAACGCAAAAAAAAAAAAAAAAAAATCAAAGAAAATTTTATACCAAAAAAGGGAAAATAGACCGACCCATTTGACCATGAAAGAGACAATTTTGAGTAATTATGAATTTTTGGAAGGGATATCTCTCTAGTACATCATTTCCTTCTGCAACACGATTCAACGAGAGCTTGGGATTTTTCTGACGGTAAATGAGCTTCAAATAATCTCTACTTGTACAGGAGGAATACAAGAAAACGAGGTACATCAAGGGTTCATGGTTGACACTGTTTGACAATTATGTTCACCGTGAGAGGAACTTTACATGTTCATATACTCACAGGTATATAGATAGGTCTTCTTGATTCTCCAAATCCCAAATAACCACTTTCCCATCCAAACCTGTATGAAAAATGCAAGGATAGGCAAAGAGAAGAACATCATAAAGGTTTCGACATGGGACAAATACCGAGTGTTGAGGCTAAGGACTTTCATTACCTGAAGTGCTGAACCGCGTTCTTCTAGAGTTTCCTACTTTGTTAAGTGGCACAATACAGCTAAAATTCCAGGAAAACATTGTGTTGCAATCATGATAAGTGTAATTCATGAGCCATAAGAGGATTTTGAATAATAGAAAAATGATGACAAAGACATACTTAATGCAATTCTCATGAACACCTCGATGCAATCTTGAAGGTTCAACAGCATCATTTGTTACTCCATGCTTTGATTGACCATATAGTTTTCCAAATGCTTCAGAAAACTGAGAGCGACAGAGAAGAGAACAAATATAAACACCATCATATAGGCAAGTGAATATCAGCATTCATTTGGTTGCACAAATTACTGCAACTGTTCCCGGGTCTGAAGCTTCATCCAAACAGCAGAAGCTCCATCTTTTAAAATGGCTTTTGGCCAGCTTTAAATAGTTCGAATTGAGATGTAGAAGGAAAAGCATAACTACAAAGTAATGGAAATTGAAGAGACACGGTAAAACAACACATGCAAAAATTTGAAAATTATGTGTCACTGTGAATCCAATTCTCTTTCAACCGATATATACCTGCGGTGACTCCTAGATATCATTTGTACTTGAGAAATTCTCAATAAAGATATAACAAAATCTTTTACGTTCTTGAAGTATATGATTTTCCCAATGATTATTTTGAGTATGGTCTAAAGAAACAACCAAAATACCCCCCCAAAAAAAAACAAGAAAGAAAAGGACTGGTGGTTTTCCGGACTTGATCATGATCTTGACAAAGAAAAAAGAAAAGAAGGGAGGGGGGGCATAACCTCCTGGAGTACAAGCTATTAGCAGAAAAGGGCCCCAGGGGTTGACTTTTCTGTTAAAAATGCACATGATCCCTCACATTCAACCTTTCTTCTAAATTGAAAACCCAAAATCATTAAAAATTCTAATCAATTAATTTAAGCACTTAATGATAACATAAACTCAAGTTTTAATTCTAATATCAAAATTAAAATTAAAAACCTAATATTTAAATTGCAAACATTCATCATCTATCTGAACCACAAAAGCCTGCCTTCTACATCTTAATCTAGAGTTTAGAATTGTAATCCTGTATTAAAAGTCAAAGCCTCGGAGAATTTGATAAATTTTTTGCCTTTGGACATAAGATAGACCCCACCATTGACCCTCATAGAGGATCCATTTCCAAGTTTAGCTTGATCAACAGACTGGAAACCCAAGACTCTGACTCACCAGAAGCTTGATAATGCTCTCCATATACTGCATGTGAAACTCCAGACAGTGGAGAAAGACTTACGTGCATTCAAATACATAGTCAAAAAAACAGAGAGGCAGAAGCAATGTTCAGAACATGAGAAAAAAGGATTGCTTCTAACAATCTTACTGATAGCTCCACCAAAAACACATGCAAGTGAAGAAAACAAACAACTTTTGCCAGAACCAAAATCTCATCATAGATCTGATTCTGTGGATTTTTCAGAGAGTACCACCAGTCTAAGTCTCCAAATAATAACATTTCCCGCTTCTTATGAAGAGAGGATATTTGGCCCAAAATTTGTCAAGTGTCAAGTTGGTTAGATTCCATGGAGCTCCACTAGATCCATTAAGTACTTTGCATGCTAGGCTTCCAGGGCAATCATGGTGCCTTGGGTGGCATTTTCAATTGGACCAGACAAGGTGAAAATGGAGGAAAAAGAGGGTAAAATAAAACACCCAGAAGTTTTTCACAATTTGCCATTGAATATCCAAATGCTGGACACGATCAATCTAGAGTTTGATATCAAAGTTGGGGCATTTCAACTTGGGGAAGAAGCATTGTATAGGAGGTGAACATGCCTTTTAACAGGTGTATTACTAAAACCTTTAGTGCAAATGGCAACAATCACAAAAGGCCGCATGGCACTTTTTACTATAAATAAATAAATAAAATTTTGAATGTTAAACAATCAGGCCAATTGGAAAGCAAAAGACATGTATTCATCAATCAATCAAATTTCCAAATATAAGCATTCTATACAAGTACATACCTGTGAGCCATATTTAGAACTTGAAATTGTTTTCCTTTCATCAAGGAATCTAACAAAGCACCTGGTTTAAAAATAAAATAAAACAAATGGAAACAATCATCTTGGAGGAATATGCACCAGTGCAAATGGACTTCAATCTAGTTATCAGGACAGGCTTGGTAGCCAGTTGTGTTTTATGCACAAGTACCTTCAGTTTTTAAGAGTTTAGAAGTTAATGTAAGTATGAAATAAAGGATTCTCTGAAAAGGAGATCAAGAGGCCATTTTGAGATTAAGTTATACTATCATGGCATCATCACGGGATACATATTCCAAAATTTCTCAAAGACCAAAAGCCATTTTCAGAATTGGTGCTTGCACTTCAAAATTTTTACATGGATAGCAAACTTGGAAACTATTCTGAACATAGAAATTACCAAATAGGGAGAAGTCTAGGTGAATTGTGCCCCCTCCCCCCTTTCTGGTGCGTAAAATTTAACAACGTCCGAACAGGGGAAAATCTATTAGTAGACATGGTTGGAGTTTCTATAGTTGTGGGCTCAATAAAATAAACTTAGATGTGAGTGTGGAGGGACAATAGTCATGCTTGGTTCTTTAGTCAATGAGGATTCCCCCTCCCCCCCCTCCCCCAAAAAAAAAGAAAAAAAAAAGAAAACATATTTGGTCTGTGTGGAGGAACAATAGATGAGATCCAAAAGAAAGCCAAAACCAATAGCTAGTGTGTGGTTTGGAATTTTCAACTTTTCTGGATATCTTTACTTGGCTCTCCATATCTCATACTTTATATATAATTGCACTCGTATTATGCATATTCATAAGAAAAATTGCACCATGCCAACAAACACCTATGCATCACAGATATACCTCTTGACTGGTGTGCCAGCAAGTTGGCTTTGACATATGCCTCATACTTGGCTTGGAGTGTATCAGGACTTGACAAATCAATAAATCTTTTAAAAGTTTAAAAAGCAGATAAATATATACAATAGATTGAAACAGTATGATGTGAAATGCAATTATTAACTCAATAATAGATTTGGAAAAATAATTTCATATAAATTATCACGTTATTAACATATTTCCATATACTAATTCTAATTATGCACTCAATATTTTAACATGCCAATTTCGTGTGACGTCCCTTTTTTGGATTTCGTTGTGACAGTGTGTCCATGTCATGTTTTGTCCAGTGTTTAGGTCCATACTACCTCGTCAAATACAAATCTACTAGCCAAACAGGAACCAGCTGCTTATATATACGTTAAAGATGAACAAACTACTTTGTCAAGCTCAAAATGGCAACTTCTTTATCACTCTCAAAACATTTTAGTTATTATGCTCTATTAGTTCAACTATCACATCTGCTACATGGTTTTAAAGGCAAGATAAGTCTATCATGTACAAAATAAAGGATGAACTACAGCCATATCACAAGGAACAGGAGCTTTACTAACAAATAATCCCTATGAATATAAAGCATAACAGGACAAACTTATCTAATAGGACAATGACATACCATATCCCACTTTCGTCTGAAGCAAAAACCATGGGGTTGCAGTCAAATCCGACACCTATTGCCATTCTCTCAGAAACAAATAAAACCTGGAAGTAATGCCATATTTCCACAATCAGTATGGTCAACAAGAACAATAAATAATTCATGCTGATAACTTTTAAGAAGGTGGATGCTGACCCACATCACGGAGAGGTAAATCACGGAATGCAACATTTTGGGCCAAAGGGGAAGGCCCAACATCATCTACGAAGTATATCATGGAATTATGTCCTGATGTTAAAAGAAAAAAAAAAAAAAATCATAAGAGACCATCAAAGTAATAGAGAACAAATACAACTCTTTGCAATCTAAACCACTCATTACAGACCAAAAAACTTAATTGCATTAATATCTCCTCTTACAAGGCTGCAACATAAATTCATTTTTCAAATAAATAAACATCAATCTCACTTAAAAGAGGGTGACAAAAGACGAGGAGAAGTAAATGAAATAATGAACCATGAGATATCATTAACCATAATTTAGCGAACAATACATACTCTTAAAATTCGAATTTAGTTTAATGAGAGAACCCCCCCCCCCCAAAAAAAAAGAAACAAAAACAAAACAAAAGAAAAAAGAAAAAAGAAAAAAGAAAAAAGAAAAAAGAAAAAGACAATGTCGAAAGAAAACAAGTTAAAAATACTCACCACTAGTTCAAAATATTAAGGCCAAAAAGTGAAAATTATTATAAAAAAAAGGGCTGGCTCTTACTGACCATGTTAAAATTAAATACATCAAACATAGGCCATGATAGAATCACATACATCAAATATATGCAGGAGAGAAATTTCTGACCTACATAGGCTAAGCTGTTGCCACCTGGGGACCACTTCACACCAAATGCCCAACAAAATGAAAGATCGAGCTGAACAATTTGCTGCTTCAACAGAAGATTTATGTTGACTGAGATCAGTGCAGCTTTTAGCAAGTAAGGAAATGGTTTTGAACCATTAGCGCAAAGATAAGGACATAACACAGACGAAAACAATTCTATGTTGAATTCTTGAAAAAGGATGCAATATGATTCAGACATTGCATTAAGTTATTTTAAAATACATAAATTACAAGAAATTGGACACAGCATGTAGACTATCCAACATCAGTGGGGTCATGTGTCAGATAACCAGCATCACATGTAGATACAAACAAGACTAGTACTTTGAAGGGTCCACACTTCATAAGTTTTGAGGTCTACATATACATTTTAGGGAAATTACAAGTTTGCATTTTGAACCCAAACATCAGACAGGACACTAAGAACCAGCAGTACATATCAAACATGCCAATCCAATTTGGAGAAAGTAACATGTCATCAGCTGGACTAAATCTGCACAAATTGCAAAATTTGCTTAAAATTAATCTCTGGAGATTATCAAATTGCTCAGAGCTTACTCCACATGTTAAAAATGGATGATGAAATTTCTTGTTTTGTCACATCTAGGAAACTAGATGAAACTGCAATACAACTCTTTAGTTGTACGACTAAAATCATTTCTGTTAAACCCAGTTGGTCCACAGTCCTCATACACCGACCCAGCAATTCACCAAGATAGATTAATGTGTTCAATATTGTGTACAAATGTAAACAAAATAAAACCCAAAGTTGTTGTGTCACTGGATCACAAAGAAGTGTTCACTGTGATTGGCTCTAAAAAACCAGGACCTTTATATGCTTGAAGCAAGACAAAAAACTGCCATGTCACAGATTGATAGATGTTTTGCCTTGAGACAAATGCATAGCCCACTATGCTGTGAACAAAAAGAAGCAAGACAGGCATTCTTATCTTTCTTTTTGGTCTGCCACACCAATCTGGCCAGCCTTTTAAGAAGTTTTATTTGATTCAAAAATTATTTATGCCAGCAAAAGTGAATTCAAGAACAGTCATACACTCAAGTATATTGCACATAAATCCCTCTAGAACTGTAATTTATTTTTGAACTATTCCTTTTTTTTGGGGGGGGGGGGGAGGTTCCAAAACTATTATACTTTTAAAGGTAACACAAAGTTAGAATTCAAACCTCTCCAAATTTTGTATCCGCAAAAGGGCCCAGAGCTGAATCCCTGCTACATTTGAATAATATCATACATGAAACTAAAGAAAAAGGTAAAAAAAATCACAGAAGTTAAAAATATCACAAAATTTGATCTAAGTTACCTTGTATCAACACCTTTAATGAAGGTAGAAAATACTCGACATTTTCCGTCGGTAGAAGTTGTTGCAAGAAGAATCTGTAAAAAAAAAATTACAGATAACAGAAACCAATTTCAAGAAAGGAAACAACAACAACAAAAAATTGAGCCTTAATCCCATTATTTAGGGTCGGCCATTTGAGAGACAAATTTGAAAAAAATAGAAAAAGGAAGAATGAAATAATACAAAAAAAAGTATATATATAAATAAAATAAAATAAAAAGAAAAGAAAGAGAAAAAGAAAAATAAATAAATAAATCAATAGAAAAATATCTAAAATATATTAGTTTAATTTATGCGGATTCTCCTACGCCAACCATTCCTATTCAAAACCATTTCCTCTTCTAAACCCTTAGCTTCCATGTTTTTACAGATAATTTGCATCCAAATTTTCAGCGATCTATCTCTACGTTTTACTAACTCTCCTATATTTAAGTTCTGGGTTCTCCAAACCGATGTATCTTTGGGTTTTCTTCGCACATGTTCGAACCACCTCAAACGACACTCTCTGATCTTATACACAATTGAACTAATTCTCAACTTATTACGAATTTCTTTATTTATAATTCTATCTTTTTTAGTTTTTCCACATATCCACCTAAATATTCTCATTTTTGCTACATCTGTCTTTTGTTCTTATTATTGTTTAATAGCCCAACACTTAACTCCATACAATAGTGTAGGCCTAACCGCGATTCTATAGAACTTTCTCTTCAAATGCAATGGTATCGTGCTATCATAAAGAACTCCAAATGTCCTTCTCCATTTCATCCAACCTGCTTAAATCCTATGGTTCACATCTCCATTTATATTGTCATCATTTTAAATGATGGAATCTAGATATCTAAATCGTTCACTTTTGGATACATATAGTCCATCTAACATGATCGTTTCTTCATCATTCCGATGACTGTCGCAAAACCTACATCTCATATATTCAGTTTTCGATCTACTCAATCTAAACCCTCTGGATTCTGGTGTAAGTCTCCATAACTTTAGTTTAACACTAACACTCTCCCTAATTCCATCAACTAGCACTATATCATTTGCGAAAAGCATACACCTTGGTATTTCATTTCAGATATTTTTTAAAATTTCGTCTATTACTGTTGCAAAAAAGAAACAAACATAACATCATCAACAGCTTGATAAATATAAATCAAATAAATACACCAAACCATGAAACAAAATTAAGCAGAAGTCTGCACAAAAAAAGCAACATCATAAAAATCACAAGCAGTTAATCACACTTTAATTCTTGCTGAAAGCTAGGATGAGGTGAAAGAGTGTTTTGAACAACATTGAATGCCAATAAGCATACATTATTAGGATGCCAGGCAACTCCTGTTACTGAAGAATTATGCTTTTTCCTGATAAGTTTACTGACCCACCTGAAGAGAGAAAGCAAATAGAAGATTGTGTCAAAAGGAGACATGTCCATCCTAAAAAGAGAAGAAAATGAACATCAGAAATCACGTAGTTTGAAATAGAACTATGGAACAAAATAAGCTTCTAGAACAAATTTTAGGCATTCACCAACTTAAACTCAGGGTCTGGAGAAGTAAAAAGCTTCAATTTAAACAAACTGTAATCTTTAGGTATGGACTCATAGCTGAAAAATATGCTAGGATAGAGCAACCTTCTAAAAGCTAGAATAAAGTGTCGTGCATGAATTGGTGCATAATATGAGAAAGAAAAGAAAATATAAGAAGTGAAGTTCTTTACTGCTTGACATATAAGTTTGAAGTTTTACTTGTTGACATGTAAGAATGATAAGAAAATCTTATCAATTAAATAAAATCCAAATGCATTGGTACGTTTAATTTTTTAGATAGAAGAAATTTAGGAGAAGGAAAGAAGTTGAAAAGGCTTAATACACTTCCCCATTAAAGAACAAACTGGAAGAGAAACCAACCAAAACAATTTAAGACAACAAAACCATTTGGATTTACTTGAACAACTGTCTACCATCATTAGTCTTTCCCACGACCATCCTTTTCACTTAAATAATTTTATTTGGAAGGCAAAGAGTTCTTCCAAGGTTATTGACTTTTATTTGGTCCATGTAGCTTAATAAAATTGATACCAATGATTTACTTCAAAAAGAGCAGACCATATAAAGCTATCTCCATTGATTTAAGTGTCATATGTTTTAACAATTCAGAGAGTTGTAAACACTTATTTGTAAATTGCCATATAGTGCAGAAGATGTAATCGCCTATTTGTTGTTTAGGGTTTCTCCGAGGAATATTGCTGCAACAACCACCAAACCTATATCCCATTAAGTGGTGTCAGCTCCTAGGAACACCGCTGATTTATTTTTAACAAAATCAAAGGTTTCTCATGCAGAATGATGTTCATTTGCAGTGGAGATGTGCATTTCTAGGTATTCCTTGGTTTATTATGAGAGAGTGTGGTGTGGAATTTTTTGAAATCAAACTATTTACTCTTCTGTTCAGTGGAATAACTTATATAGTTCTTTGTAAGCTCACACCTAAGAGATTTACAAAATTTATATATTAGAAGAGTTGAGAAGGGGTTGGAAGGCAGCTGATCATTAGTTTGTTGTATTTTTTTCTCACTTCTGAAAATTTATTATCCTTTGGAGTTTTTATACATTTCTCCAAACACCTAAGATCATTTTCTTTCTCTATATATATAGAAAAATAACTTCATTTTTTTTATACTCTCTTTAAAACTAAACTCATTATTTTTCTCTCTAAAAAATTAATTTAATTCACAATCACTATTTCTCATAACGCATCTTTTAAGTCTTTCTCTAAGAAAACCAAATTTAATTTTTCAACTAAACACATTAATTTTTTTTAATCTAAAAAAAAGACTTATTCTAAATTTTCTCTCTTTAAATGAATTGATTTTAAATTTTCTTTCTCTAAAAATACCAAACTTAATTTTTTTTCTCTTTAAAACTAAGTACATTCTTTTTCTCTATCCAAAATAATTAATTTAATTTACATATTCCCTCTCTAAACACATTACTTTTAAATTCTCTCTCTAAAGAAAAAAATTGCTTCCCAACTAAACACATTAGTTTTCTATCTCTAAAAAAATCATGTATTTTAGATTTTCTCTCAAAAAAAATTCTCTCTTGTTAATACTAAATACATTAATTTTTCATCTTTGAAAGAATCAAATTTTACATTCATTCTCTAAATGATTGATTTTGAGTTTTCTTTCCCCAAAACATAAATAAATAATAAATAAATTTAGGTTTCTCTTTCTAAGCTAGAATTGTTAATTTTCTCTCAAAAAATTAATTTATTTAGGTTTTTTCTCATGAACACATTTGTTTTGACTTCGCTCTCTAAAAATAAATAAATAAATAAATAAATAAATAAATAAATAAATAAATTTAAATTCTCTCTTTCTAAAATTAGATATATCGTTTCGTAGAAAGAGATAAATGTAAATGTACATATATTAATTTAACCAATTATGCTAGATTTTTTAATGCAAAAAGTTTGAGAAGCTACTAAATGGATTTAGACTTTACCGATGTATAAACGCAACCCAACTGCTTGGATCCAAAAATTTTCTGACCCATGCCCAACTCATAAAACAATTGAAACCAATGCCACCTAACCAAATCCAACCCTATATAGTTAGGATCTATTGGTTCATAAGTTACCTGGCCCAAGTTGCACCCGTAGTCTGCACACCATAATTTCAAATGGAAATCATAGCAGTAGTTACTTCCAAAAAGGAATGTATCCAACAGAATCATAGAAAGAAAAAAACTAATTCCATGCATATCATTATGAAGCTGCTACATTCTATCATCAAAAGAGTACTGCAAATACCAGTAAAAGAAAACATGCAAGAAATGGAGTAATTACCAGTTGTTCTCTTGCTCATAGTAACAAATACAAACAGTTTTAGCCCCACTTCCAACAGCAAATTTGTTTTCTGGAAGGAAAAGGATTCTCAGATTATAGGAGTTATGGAGGAAAAAAGATAGAAATAGAAGAAAATGACAAAATTATTCTCTCCATCATCTGTAATATAAGAGATCTCATGCGGCTTAAACCTTTCTCTAGAATAATACATTACTTGCTTCTTTCAACATATTAAAAAAAGAATTGTTGTTCAATAGATGAACAAACAGAATTGTTGTAATATCCTACTACAACAAATGAACAAAATCCCATCAAGTACTTTTTGGACTCCACTGAATACAAAGTGCAGCTCAATTTAGTCTAAGAATAACTAAGGTTGGCTCCCATACTGCTTCTCATGCAGCTTAAACCTCTCTAGAATAATACATTACTCGCTTCTTTCAACATATTAAAAAAAGAATTGTTGTTCAACAGATGAACAAAAAGAATTGTTGTAATATCCTACAACAGATGAACAAAATCCCATCAAGTACCTTTTGGACTCCACTGAACACAAAGTGCAGCTCGATTTAGTCTAAGAATAACTAAGGTTGGCTCCCATACTGCTTCTTCTAAATTCCAAACATATCTGGAAGACGGAAAAGAACAAACATGGCAGAACCACAAACAATAGAAGGATAACAATTTAGGCAACAAGTCAACCAAATTAAAAGAAGCTACATCACATAGGCATGTGAACAAGCACAGAAACCAAGACATTTCAGAGACAAAAGCCTAATTAGTATCTTAAACCAGGTATTTACTCACGAATTTCGATCATGGGATACAGTAACAATTCTGTTTGACCTTGCACTCCAGTCTATCCCAGAAATAATTTGATCATGCTGCATCAAGAAGCAATTATTAGAAATGAAAACAATCACACTAACATCTAACTATAGGTTGCATATAATGATCACACTATGATACAAATTTAATGTAAAATGTCTGAGACAACGAGAGGGCAATCATTAACTACGTTACAATCTCCCCCAGCTGTATGCTTGTAGAATTTTAAGAGCCTCCATGAGTTGTGCATGGTTTTATTTCACATTGACTAGCTAGGAAAGAACTAGTAAAATAAGAATTCAAAAGAAGTTCAATCTTCTGAACTCATACTAATCATACATCAACAACTTCAAATATCTCAAGCTTGTCCTTGAAAGCAAAACTAAGAATAATATGAACTGTCTATATCCAACCCAGTACGTCCCAAACATAAATGGTTGAAGCCACTCCTATTTTCAGACTATGAGAGGACCAAGTTCTGAAGATGAGGATCTCCAAGACTCCCACTTTATTAAAACTTCTTAAAACAGCTAGAATAATGAGAAAACAGCACCAGATACACATACAATTTTTTTTTTTTTTTTTAAATAGCATGTGATGTGATCATGAGGAAAACATCGATAAAAGCAGTGACCACAGAAAGATCGAGTTGTAAATTTTGACAACAATAATCATCGGGATGAGTAAATACTAAACCAACAAGTAGAATCAAAAGCTCTATGATTGGAGCGAATAGCACTATACATCGGCAAACCTATCCAACCGCCCAAAAAATTTTTCTTCTGTTTGATGCAGAAATAGAACTCAGGGTAAAGTTTTGTCCATTTAAAGATGTAGATTTATAGCTACCTCAGCCAAAGTTTTCATCATAATGGCCATCTCATATTAGTACCAGACCCCACAATTTGTTTGATGGCATGATTATGAACTCCTAAAGGGATTTTCAAACTGTGATCAGGTGATTCTGAACCTATCCACCAAGAATATGAAGAAAAAGTGATTGGGAGAAGCATTTACAAAGAAGACCAGCATCTGCAATATGTTGGTTCATGGAGCGTAAAAGGAACTGACGAGAACGAGGATGAAGAAAATCATCTTTGCAACATCTGGCTGCCATGAATTAGATAGGGATGAAAACTGAATCGGCCATTTTATTAAACCTTTATAAAGAAAAGATCCAATTTCTCTTTCTAAAGGAGATTGAGAGGGTAAACAAGAGAGTATTTTGTGGTTTCACAATATATTCCAATTTCACACTACCACGAAATATTTACTCTTTCTATGATGAAATGGTCATTACACAACACTTCCTTTCCTTTGCGCAGCATTGGCTGCTGACTACTGCTGCATAGTGAGTTTCATTCGCTTTCTTTTGTATTAATCTTTTATTTCTGATTTACCTACATAACATCGTACGCTTCTTACATTGGTCGGTGGAATAGATACCCTTCTCTGTTCTGACTTGTCCCTAGAAGCAATAGTTTGCATGTTGCTTTTTATCCAAAAAGCCACTCTTTCGACTCCCTTGCTTTCGTTGGAGAACACTTGGGCAACTATATGTCTTTTTCTATTCATCTTTTTTTCTTTAAATTTATTATATTTTATTTTTTAATCTCTCTCTGTCTTTCTCTTCATTGGGGCTGTTAGTATGACCAAGACAGAACGTAATTGGGGGCTGTAACTGCTGTTACACTGACAACTGTGAAAAAGGTCATTACGCCCGTGACACAACTGATAGGCACCTATTACAGCCAAAAGCAAGGCCACAATGCTACTGCCACAAGACAATTATTAACAATTCCCATTAATTACACTCATTACACTTGATAATGCCACAGCCATGGGCCATGATAGTGACATCCACAACCACACTTTAAATCCATGAAATAATAATTTTTAAATTCCAATTGATGAATGTGTATATACAATAAATGGCATTCCCTATTGTATAATACTGCTAATTACAATATTGGTGAGCAATTTTATAGTAATCTATATAACTGAGATATTTTTGACATATTAGCTTCTCCCTTTCCTTTTTTTTTTTATTTTTATTTTTTGGCTTGGTTCAATGTTGATTAGTGATGGCTTGCCAGCATTGCCAAATGCCTCCATTTAGACTAAACAAGGTTTGAACCCTGACCTTTAGTAACCCAAACTAAAGACTCCAACCAAAAGGTTAGAGGAGGGTTGGTATATTAATCTCTATTATATATATGTATACATATATATATATATACATATATATGTATATATATGTATATATATATATAAACTGTTGTGTTCTATTTGATTTAGTTTTCTCCTGTCATCATATGTATATCATTCTTGCGCCTATATGGAGCTTCGTATATCTCTGGTCTACCAAAGACTACATAAAGGCATTTGGTTAAATTAGGCAGCATCGTTTGCAAAAAACAAGCCGCCCAAGCTTCCTATTCCATAATAATTTCTGTCATCTTTTCCTACTTTGTCATCACTTTTATTTATCACTTCTACATCAAACAAATCCAAATTCTTTCTCACGAACTCGGAAAATACTATTTAAACATATTCTCTTACAAATGGAAAAGCAACTCACAATAGGTTATGCACTTATCACCATCAGACACTTTTTATTCAGCTTTATTTACTGTACTTCACTTTGAATATGTAAACTGCCTTCTTTCTTAGCTTCTTTCTTGCACACATACTTGCACAAACCAACTGGAAGGGAGGTTGAGCTGCTCAAAGGGTTAATCTCATGATTGTACCAACAACAGGATTGTGATTAATCATCGACACCAATGACAGGATCGAAATTAGTCAATGATTTTATATCCTTCCATTTGCAACATACTTCTAGGTGTATAAATAGGCTTCAAGTATAATGGAATAAACAGAAAAGCCATATAATATTCGAATCCTCCTCTCATCCTGTCATTTTGTTGAAGGTCAAAAGTGCGCAAGATGACTCAATCTTCATCTATTCTTTGACCCTTAAAGCTTGTTCTTATCTTCCCACTTTTGATGTCATTACTTTTGCCCACAGCCCAGTCTTGACACTAAGCTTCATTATGGCAGTTTGTTTCCACTAATAACTGGACAAAGGCATTTCACATATTAAAACTTTGACCATTCTTCTCCAAAAAATTTAATTATTAAACTGACTACACGACACATCCTGTATTGGTTTCCAGCAATTTTATTTACCTTTGGTAGAAAATCGCACAAATATATTAAAGGATCCATTAGTTTCTAATAGATTAGCCAAAGGTAAACAAAGAAATGGAGATGGTAGATCACATACCTCTACTATAGTTATCACTTCGTTACAATCCCAAACATAAACAAGGTATATTATCGCATTTTCTCTCAGCAACTAAGTTATCAGAATTTGCATTTCATGCTTGTGAGTTTTAACATCCTAAAGTGTCATGCTTTGTTACTTCTTCTATTCATTTCAAACTGAGTATATCAAAACTAAATTATGAGCATTTTAAAATCAACTTCCCTTGCACACCTGTAATAGAAATTGTGAAGGAGTCGTCTCCTTCAGGAGCTCAATGTAATGGAAATCCTAGTATTTATTTCTTGGGTCAGTTATCCGCCATGTCCACATTTCTTCAAATATTCTTCTAATTATTAGCTCCAGTTTCAATGATTCAATAGTATTTCTACCCCCCCCCCCCGGCGGGGCATCCATGCTTCACCCAAAAAGTAGAACCCAACGTCAGCATAACTATCTTTCCTGAATCTTTAACCATTGTAGGGAGACCACTTCAAGGTAGGAAGATAGTATAGCAATTGTAATTGGAAAACTAGTAAACTTCAAACAAACTAGGACATTTGGCCAAAATTACTAACAGACTTCCATATTACATATACCTATGCACACCAAAATTGGGATAAAATAGTGGGGAGAAGGGGAAATACCTAGTACTTCTACCACCGGGTAAAACCCTAAAGTAAGTTACTTTGGAGAAATAATATGGGGCAAGAAATCTTAAAAAAAAATAAAACAAAAATTTACCTTTTGTAGAGTATGGATCTTCTCCCACTTGTCTTGTGACAATAAATAGATGTGAACTTCATTATTGTTTGGACAGAGTGCAACCACTAAAAAGGAAAAAGATGTACCCCAAGAACAGGGATTAGAAAAACAAATGAAATAACTTGTAATTAATTTTAGGTAGATAAATACATATCACACAAGAAAGGGAATGAAACTTTTAATTGTTTGCAGCAAAACATAATACAGGTTTGATTCGATTTGGTCGCATAGAAAGCACATAAAAATCAATTTAAGCGCATCAATCATTTCCTATTACAGAACTCATCATTCTCCTGTTTGGAACCAAATGAATTCTTAAAAATAAAAAATAAAATCAATCAATTATTCTCGAGTTTGTCAAGTTTGAAGGTCTAAAAGTTTGTAAATTTTCAATTTTAACTCTCTAAAAAAGTGTTAAGTTATAGATCCTCATACTTAATCAACTAGACTAGAACTTATATGGCCCTTCATTTTATATGGACCCCCTTGAATCCCTTTCAATTGACTAAATTATCTGTATTGAAATTCTAAAATTTTTCATTTCCACCTTCACCAACACCATTTTCAAAGTAAAATTAGACCAGACATCACTAAAATTAGGGGCTCCCACTAGTGACTTTGTACTTTAAAATATAAATAAATAAATTTGTATTATGTCTCTCTCTATAATATGTGAGTAATTTTCAGGAATTTTAAATTATAACAACAAATTATTTGGTCTTTTCCAAACAAAGAAGATAGACTGAACTCTACATTTTATTTGTCTAGAACAACAAAGTTAGTTCATCCAATAAACTAAGTTGTTGAGTTCATCTTAAATCTTCACTCATTTATTACCTAATAAAGGCCATAAAAAAGTGAAACTAATAATGTTGTCACTACCCCAGAAAAAATGCTCATCTTAAATATTTCTAAACATATGAACTACATATACTGTGCAAGCATACAGAAAACAGCTGCGTGGGTTGCCCATGATGAGGTTTGCCTACAGTATTCTATTACCAAGGAAAGTTAAATGTTTAAAGTTTTGTATAGAAGGAATGAGATAAAACCTTTAAGAACAAGTGAAATTCAACAAGAACAGTCTAAAAGTATGTCAAATGTCCACAAAGACTTAGAAAATTTATTAACTACACAACAAACATTTCACCCATTCGGTGAAAAGGAATTACAAAATCTTGATCATTCAAATCTATTCTAAGCTAAGTGCCACCCTGTCAAGCTAAGAAACTGCTTTTCATGAAGAATAATAATTAAGAACTCCTTTTAGAATTAATGTCAGGTTTTTTATTTCCAATAAGCCAAGGAACAACTTCTCCAAATTCTTTTTCTCAAGCCTAATCAAGTTATAATTTTGATAATTGTTGTAACTCAGGGTCATTTCTCTACTTAATCCCAACAGATCAACCATTTTCAGATCTTCCTCATTAATAAACTAACTTTTTTTTTGTCATTCGAAATGAATTAAAGCGCATTTCCAATCAGCTTGTGGACTATATACACTAGAATTCCTGAAATCAAGCCTACTGATTCCAATCATTTCTCGAATTCCAACAAATTTAAACCCACCAAAAAATACTAATCTCTAGTGCCTACTAAATTTGGAAACGTAACAAAATTAAGTAGAAGAATTAGGGTTTGAGAAATTACTAGATTGATCGGGACTCCAAGCGTGGCAGGCGATGCACTCAGCGAACTGATGAACGGCCACTGCCGCCATTGCTAAATGGAAGATCTACTCTCTTCTCTGGCTGAAATCCGTACTTTGCTTTTCTCTGTGCAGATAAAGACCAAGATCTGAAGCAAGAAATGGAGAGAGAGACCGAGAGAGCTGGTGAAATAAATAAGCTTGTTAAAAAATTCACTGGTTGGCGAGCGACGGTGAATTGCGATTTTTAACCTTTTCCTTTGTTTTAATTTGTAAGAGAAAAGGGGCTACTTTGTAAAAAGAAGAAAAGGGAAAACAATTACTGAAGAATTTTAAAAAGTAGTATTTGGGAAATATTAACATGAATAAAAAATTAATACTTATATACAAAAATGATTAAAATTTTTAAAAATTTTTTAATTCGTAAAAGAAAAAGTTATAATTTTATAAAATAATATATTAACAGTAGGATTTGAATTTAGTAAAATTTCAAACTATTTTAAAATTTTTGAAAGCTTGTTATCGTAGTTATATACTTTTTTAATGATAAAATTATATTAAAAAATGACTCTCTTTTAAATTCAACATAAAACTATCAGGTCATGATGATAGTATCAAATTTCTATTAATATTGATTTTTTAATATGAATTATTATCGATATTTTTTCTAATCACGTGGTTAGAGACGACAAGAATCAAAGTGTTGGTTTCATTCTTCTTCCTCCACTAACAACAAAATAAAAGTTCAAATCTAAAAATTAAATTTTTGATATCTTTCTTTGGCTTACATCAAATTGTACTAAACATTAAGAACCCAAATATGGAGAGATCATTTCTAAACTTTTAATTAAACTTGCAGGGGTGGGGGGGGGGGATTGGGTCTTGAAAGCTATAAATACCATTGCTTTCAAACTAAAAATCCAAAGGCTCATCTTTGACTCTACATTGTTCAAGTGCCCATGAATAAAACTGTTGGATTCAAGGAGGCAGGAGCTGGAATGGGTGGTGCGGATAATGAATTTGTAGTGCCCGGTGCTAATGCATTTGGCCACACCTTTAGGTAAAAAAGCTAAGGAGAGGAAAAAAAAAGAGTATGCAATTTGATTCTTTTCTTTTTGGTTATTTTCTTAAGTTTGAACGTGATTCAAATGCAATATAGGGATTCCCAAAATGAAAAAAGCGAGAGTCAGGAGGTAGAGGAATTCTATGGGACAAATCACATCAATCAAACGTATGATTATGTAAGCAAATCCTCAATTCCTCTAACTTCACTTTACATTCAAGTATCACATATTTTATATTGCTTTAGCACAACGTAAGTACAATTCTTTCGGCATTTAGATCCCTGATTATATAATTGGAAGAAAATCACATTGTGAGACTTTTCTTGAAATGAAAGGAATTCTCTAGTTTTTGTACCGTTCGATTTTAATTTTTAGTTTTTGTTATTGAAACCGAATACGCTCCAAAAATAAAAAAAAGGTATAAGTGACAAAATCAATGATAGAAAAATATCGGTCAAAAATAATGAGAGATCAGTGACAGATCAACGTCAAACGTTACAAAATAAAAAAAATAAATATCATCGAGAGATCAGTAACAGATTAACTATAAAAAATTTTCATTACTGATTTCAGAGATTAAAATTATCAGTGACGAAATTTTAATGACAGAAAATTTTCGTCCCTAATTTATCGCTAATATTTAATCATTTTTTTAATTAGTATTTTATATTTTATTTTTTTCTTTTATTATATTATATTATATTTATTATTTTTATAATATTATTTTATCATATTTATTATTTTATAATATTTTAAATTAACATTTTATTTTATTTTTTATATATATTTTTTTTAAAAATATGAGAATAATATAACAACTAAAAAAAAAGGATCACATATGACATTACAGTATAGTGGTTGTTACAACTCAAACTTCCTTGCATGCCCAGGTTTGAGTGTTTGAGTCCATGTAATGACACTTTTCAAAACAAAAAAAAGAAGACAGGCTTATCGTGGGCGCTAGCGGATTATGTAAAACTATAAGTGACGAAATTTTTAGTGACGAAAATATTTCATTATTAATTCGTCGCTGATAGTTTTATATATTATTTGAAATTAGATACGGATCAGTGACGAAAAATTTTCATCGCTAATCAATCGGAAAAATTAATTACCGATGGTCTTCTATTATTAATATTTATCGAGAAAATTTTTAGCGACAAAAAATTTATATTACTAATACTTATCAGTGATGAAATTTTTATGATCAGTGACAGATATTTTTGTCACTGATATATTATTTTTCGGTAGTGATGAATTCCAAACTAAGATGACGAATTTATTGCTAATTTCATAAAAATTATAAATTTCTAAGTTGTATCGAAAAGGCCTAAGCTATTACCAGAACAGAGTTTCTGAGCTGTTGTGTGCTATCATAAATATAAGTTATTATTATTTTTTTATAAATTAACAATATCTAATAATTACGTTGGAAATGAATAAATTTAGTTCGAATCGAGTTGAATTTGGACAAACCTTTCCTAATGTCTAATTTTACTATACAGAAAATTTAAATTCAAGATCTTAATTAAGAAGGATATTAGTATCCAATAATTGAATCAATTAGACATTGGTACCATAAATACAAAGTATTAGCTTCAAATGAGCTCCATAAAAAGTGTGGAATTCATTTTTAATTTCTTAAAAATTGTACATTTCTAAATTTTACTAAAGATATTGGAAAAGTAACATAATGCAGAACCATACCAAATATTGTATTAAATTATAAAATTACAATTTAGATAAGATAGAAGGATATCTGATTTTATAACTGAAAAAAATTAAACTGAATTGAAATCCTAATATGAGCAGAGTTCTGGATATGACCTTTTAGGTCAATTATATTCTCACAAAATCTTTCTGTATGATAAGAGTATTAGAAAATTAGAGTAATTTCATGATCTATGACTATAAGCTTTTTATAATTGTAAGGATGAATTTTTACTTTTCAAATTTATTATGAAATTTGTGTGTTCAATTTTTTCACGTTACTTTATTGAATTCACATAAATGAGATAATTTTTTAATTGTACTTAAATCACTCTTTGACATTTCTAATTTAACCCATAATAAATAGTAAATATCTATTGATATCTACACATTTGTCATGTTTATATTTTATTTGATACATTAAATTCAAATTGTCAAATTTATTAGATCAGACTTTAGTTTAAATGACAATATGTAATACATATTTATATATAAATCCAACGTTGGATTAATAATCTAATAGATGTTTTAACTTGATGAGCGGTTTGAAAAGTATCCTTACCCAAGCATATGGTTTTGGATTATTATGCACAACAATAAACACAAGTTACTGGCTTTATGTGATGGTAGGTTCAAAAGATGAAGGAGTATGGTCAGCTGAACCGGTATCAAATGAGTATAAGGGAAGCTTGTGACCTTCTCAAAGAATTTGTTGATGAGAGTGATCAACAATTGGATGAGCCTCAAATTGAGTACTTACTGCAAACCACAAAAGCCATGAGGAGAGATCATCCTATTCAAGATGGGCTTCACTTTACAGGCCTTCTCCATGGTGTTACCATTTCTACACTTTCTCAAGTAGAATTCATATAACTAAAAGGGTAATACTATATGACGGTACATAACCTAACGGCCCAATATTACAAGATCAGAATTTCCCATGTCCATTAGATTGAAAAACCCATGAATAGTTGAGCATGCTATCTGTTCTCATTTGGCTAAGATTCCCCTCTCATCCTTGGTCTCTCGATTAGACACCTTCTCAATCAATGTGCTCTCAGCCTAATGCCGTGACTCATGTCACTCGATTTCTCAGCCTCAATTAGACACCTTCTCGATCCTCCTAGTTCTCCGACCCATTAGTCATTCCTTGGATCTCACCGAGCAACTATGAAAATAATTCCCGTTACACGACGAGCCTAAACTATGATTATCTGATAAGAAATAAAATCTTTAACGAATTCGAACTTCCTTAATCCGATACAAGTCTATTGTAATCTCACCCGATAAGGAAATAAATGTCTAAGACTATCGAAACCTTTCCTAATTCAAAGGACTCCCGGTCGATAGAGAGTATACATTCATTATCCTTACAATCTCGAAAGATTGTGTATGATCTTTTTACAAGAAAACTAGGGTTCTTACACCCCTAAGCGTATACAGGACTTGCAGTATGAGGATACTATATATATTCAATACAGACAATCAATCAGATACGTTTTTTTATTTAAAGTCACTACATAGAGACAACACATGGCTACTGAATAACTCTTTTCAGTCTGATTTTTTCTTTAAAAACCTTTCTTTCTGACTTGAGTATCAGAGTCTTCTCTGCCGGAGCAACCTCCGATAATCTTTTGTAGGTTGGATCCTCCAAGACGAGCAAGGAATCTCATTAACATTGACTTCACCCTCAGGTCGACAGAGCAGCTATCTGTGGATTCTAAACCCACCTATAATATTATAAAAAGCAAAAAAAAAAAAAACAAATTTAATTTTCCTAGGTTTTCATATCTTGGAAAGGTTCTTCTTTATCTCAAATTTGGAGTGCTTCCTCAATGGTCTGTTGTAGGTGATACCTATCCTATTGGCTGCGCTTTTGATGAGCGCTTTTGATGAACACATTGTTCATCACAAGGTCTATTTTTATTCACTTGAATATACGTGTGTGTGTGTGTGTTTAAGCTAGTTGTTTGTAAAATCTAATACATTTTCTTATTCTTTGCCCAACTTCTCAAGTATTTTAAGAAAAATCCACATTATAACAACCCCAAGTATAAACTAAGTTAGGAGTTAAGGTTGTGGACTCGACAATGTATTTATGCAATTTGGGCGTGACGATTACATAAACATGGTAATTCTCTAAGACTCTTCATTAGTTTTGACCCAATGTGATTAATCAACTAAGTCTCAAAGAAAATTTTAGACTTTTTATCTAATCTTAATCTCACCAATTTAGGTTGCTAAGAAGAACAAACCACCCTACATTCTCTTGCTGTTTTCATCATCAGATATCATTCTTTCTATGGTAAGTACGACAACAATGGTTAAGGTGTCAAATGATGGTTATTTAAAAAAAAAACAATTATTTATTAACTATGTGGTGCTTGCAGCTCTGCATAGGGGAGGATTTGATGAACGAGCAAGATCTTGAGGACATCAAATGATTCCATACTTTTAAGTCAGATTTCCCCTAACTTTTTTCTTTTTTTCCATTGTTACATTTTTTCTTTTAAAATTCTTTAAGCTTAGCTTTGTGGTATGTGTGTCCATTGTGCAGCAAGTATGACTTGTATAGCAAGAGCAAGTTGCATACCAATGTAGAGGAGGTGAAACCATATTATTTATCTCTCATTAATAAAATAAAGATTTGGACTTCCATTTGATTTCTTATACCCTTCCCAAATTTGTATTTTAACTTATTAATTTGAAAATGTATTTGCACCATTTCTTTGAGAAACTCAAATGGTGATTACCTTTTCAGCTATGAAATCAGTAGACAGAATCACTACTTGCTGTAGGGGATGGATTTTATTTATAATTCTCAACATGTGTATGTGGGTCCTTTATAAAAAAAAAAGGTAAGATTAGTCTTATATAATTTAATTCTGAAAATAACCAAATATATGACAAAGACCATCTTCAATGTCATATGATACTTTTTACCTCAAACAATAATTCGATTGTCTTAAATAACTTATGTATAAAACTTAACAACTTGCTTCTAACAACAAGTTAAAAGAAGCCTAAATTAGTGATGATATTGAGAGTATAAATAGAGTGACTTTTCCCTCTATTATATAACTTAATGACATAACAGAGTTAACTCTTCAATGTTCTACCTTTATTTCTAAGATTGAGCTTGAGGAATTAGTATATGAGCCATTAGTTGACATCCTGCATTTTTGGGAAAGATCATGCCAAAAATGACTTCTTTCAACTTTCAATTTTTAATTAATTCTAGAAAATCCAGGATTCGAAAGTATGTCTTGAACATCTATGTCAGCCTTCTAACATGATCTCCACTTGAGACATTGTAAGCCCTAGAGTTGGGGAGGCATTGATGCAGAAGAGTGCCACATTCAGCATCGACATTGCTTCTTTTGATGAATATTTAGGCCCTAAGTTTGGATCAACCACCTGTTGTAAACTCCCTTTCTCCTACAAAACATAAGCCTGTAAATAGTAAAGAAATAAGCTAATAACATTAAGGATCAAAATGAGATCTTCCATCGTATATTGTTGAATTGACAACATAATATAAAATTCTGCAATAACTTAGAGATCAATTGATGCATGTAAGTTTCTAGACAGTATTCTTCCAATGATTCTAGTGATGTGTAAAGCCTAAGCTAGGTTTAAGATACCCAGTGAAGACGATACACAAATTTCTCTTTTGGCCTATAGTTTGTGTTGCTCTTTCCATTGATGATTTTTAAGCCAACTGTTAGTGAATAATGTAATAAAAATAATAATTTATTATAAAGTATAGAAAAATTGTATAAAAAAACAATGAACTGAGATACAGATATTTCACTTTTTTTTTAAAAGATGAGTTTTCTACAGTAGATAAAACTTAAGAACCGATATAGTAAAATTCACTTACTTGTCCCCTCCACGATATAATAGTCCAATAATTTGTTGTTTGATTCAAAACAATTATGTATAAATCTTTGAACCAAAAACTTTACCAAAATAACACCTATTTTTCACTAGTATTCTCTCTAAAATACTTGTAAGATTAGATGTGTTGAAAAAATGAAAATGAGACTCCTATTTATAAATAAACAAGATTCTTATTTCATTAAGTAGGGTATTAGTGGTGGAGAGAATTATAATTATCAGTTGTCCTACTATTAAATAATTTATACCCCCACTACTCATACTATTACATGAGTTATACACATTACTCAATATTAAAAGTATTTATTTTGTAACTTACTCCATTACTCAAAAATAAATGTGTCTATTCCACTACTTCCACTATTTGCATTTCATTAAAATTGTCCATAATTTATATGAGTTGCAACATTCCCCTACTCACTTTTATTATTGATGCAAGTGATATCATGTTGAAAGAGAAAATACTAGTTAAAGATAAATTTTTATAATTTATGAGGGTATGCTCTGCAATGAACCTTTACTTAGTGTAATAAAAATCATCACTTTAGAGTCAAAGTATGCTCAGTATTGAACTAAGACCTCTTTTGGGAAATGAAGATTATTGTTCACACATAATAATCAAAGTGTTGACATGACTTTTAATAACCAGCACATAACAGACTTTTGAAATCCTGGTTTTTATGAGTATTTTTGAGCATGAACCCTATTATCATTGGAAGCGGCCCCACTTCTACACCCATGTAGGTAAAATCTGTCAAAACCATTCCTATAACTTTTAATACCCCACTCATAAGAGATACAAATTTTTATTAAGAGTTTAATAACTCAATCATCCTATCATTATAGGAAGAATGCACTATATCATAGGAAAAGATATTTAAGAAAATGTACATTTTTTTACGACCACTAGATGAATTGATTTTCCCATTGAACCTGATTACATGATCTTTGGTCCTTGGGTGGTGTTCTCATACGTGACTCATGAATTTATGGATTTCAATCTCATCCCCCTTGATATGCTCCAGATCTTTTCTTTTACCAAAACCTTAGTAAATGGATCTACAATATTATCAAGAGACATAATATAATCCACATTAATGATGCCATTATTCAAATATGATCTCACAATACTATATTTTTTTATGATGGATCTGAATTTACTATTGTAATAACGGTTTCTTATTCTATCAATTGTAGTAGTACTGTCATAATGAATAAGTATAGGAGAAACTGGTTTTTCTCAAATAGGAATATCAAATAATAAATCCCTTAACCAACATGTTTTCTTACTTGCTGATGCTAATGCAATTAGTTCAGCCTCCGTGGTAGAATTAGCAATTATAATTTGCTTCTTAGATTTCTAACATGTAACAGCACCATATATTATAAAAATATAACCAGTGGTAAATAGAGAATTACTTGATAATGTGTTCTAATTGGTATCACTATAACTTTCAATTATAGTAGGATATTTTTTATAAAACAAGTCAAAATTTTTTATATCAGCTAAATATTTCATTACTCTTTTCATGGTATGCCAATATTCCATATTTGACTTACTGAAAACTTGTTAAGCATTTTTACTGCATATGCAATGTCTAGTTTTATATAATCAATTAAATATCACAAACTTCCGATCATACTAGTGTATTCCTTCTTTTTGTAAACATCATTCTCATTTTTAGTAGTAAATAAATCAATATTTGAATCAAAAGGAGTAGTCACATATTTGCAATTATAAAAATTAGATATTTTCAAAATTTTTTCAACATAATGTGATTAATCAAGAAAAATACTATCACTAGTTTTAGTGATTTTTATACCCCACAAAATAAAATTTGCCTCACCCAACTCTTTCATATCAAAGTTCTTTTTAAGTATATTTTCGATATATTAGATAATAAATAAATTTGATAAAAAAATCAACATATCATCCACATAAAGGCAAATAATCACATTCGAATTCTCAAAAGATTTATAATATATGCATTTGTCATATTCGTTTGTTTTAAAACCATTAATAATCATGTAAAAATCAAATTTTTTATACCATATTTTAAATGCTTTTAGGCCACAAAGGGATTTTTTAAGTTTATACACTTTATTTTCTTCTCCAGATTCTATGAATTGCTCAGATTGATACATATAAATTTTTTTGTTCCAATCTCCAATTTTGACATTCATTTGATAAATATATAAATTATGAATTGTACCAATAATAATCAAAAGTTTAATAAATGTCACTTTTATAACAGGAGAAAATGTATCAAAAAATCATAATTTTCTTTTTGTGTAAAAGCAATAGTCAAAAATCTCGCTTTATATTGATCTATGGTTCCATCTGATTTTAATTTCTTTATAAGAACCCACTTGCAACCAATTATTTTATATTCTGGAGGTAAATCTATTAATTTTCAAGTTTGATTTGAAATTAAAAATTTTATCTCATCATTTACGGTCTCTTTCCAAAATATAGTATCTTTAGAAAATAAATTTTCTTATAAAGTTATAGATTTCTCAATATTATATATAAAATAGTGAAAATCAAATTTTTTTTTTCAATTCTACCTCTTTTACTTCTTAAGTATTTTTTTTGGAATTTTCTAAATTCTGAATTGAATAAATATTTTTTTTTGATTTTATAAATTAGAAGTAGAAGTAAAATTTTTAAATTATTTTGTAAACTTAATTGCTCCACTATTTTTGAGTTTGTAAAGAAATTTTTTTTCATTAAAAATAGCATTACTTAATTCAAAAATTATATTATTTTCAATATCAAGAAATTTATATATTGTACTAGTTTTTACATAATAAAAAAAAATTACAAGTAGCAGTTCTTACACCTAATTTGGGTCTTTTAGATAATTTAGAATATGCAAGATAATCTTGAACTCTTAAATATCCCAAATTTGACTTATATCCTTTTTACAACTTATAAGAAGTTATTTTTGTATTTTTTTGGTGGTACACGATTCAACACATAATATGCTGTCAAAATAATTTCACCCCATAATAAATTTGTAAACACATATGAATCAATCAATGTGATATTACACAACTTTATAAGAGTTCTATTTTTTTTCTATCACGCCATTTGATGCATGTGAATATGGAGGTGTTGTTTGATAAATTATTTGTAAAGACTGAACATATGAGTTATATCCAAAATATTTATATTTACAACCTCCATCATTTTGAATTTTTTGAATTTTTTTACCAAATTGATTTTCAACTTTTAGGAGGTAGAATTTAAAAGTTTCAATATATCATTTTTATTTTTAATCAAATACACATAAATATATTTAGAAAAATCATCACTAAAAGTAATGATATATTTATTTTCTCATCGAGTCAAAATTCCTCTAAATTCACATAAATCATAATGTATTAATTTAAATAATTTGGTTTTTCTTTCAACACTTTTGTAAGTCTTTTGTAATTTTTGTTTTGTTACAAGTTTCACCTATCTAGAATTGATATGACAAAAACGAGCATGCCAAGAATTAATGCAAGACAATATATAAGTAGAAGTATTGTATACTTTATTTTCAATATTTAATTTTAATATTCCATTATGAGTATAGTTTTTCCCAACAAAAATTTCTTTTTGAAATCACACATTGATAAGAATTTATAGTCTATTTGAAGTCAGTTTTGTTTAAAAGAAAACTTGATACAAGATTGTTTCTTATGGAGGTGCATGCACCACATCTTTTAAAAGTAATACTCTCATAGATGTAAATTTCAATTTAATTTCACTACTTTCCAAAACTTATAGTGTTAGAATCACCAAATATAAAAGTTTTAGATTTTTCATAAGAAGTATATTTTTTGAATCATTTTTTATCATAAAAACTATGTCTATGGCACCAGAATTTGTCCACTGCCCTTTAGAATTTTCTACATAAAATATGGTTTGAGTTAGGTCTCACGTTTACAAAATTTGCAGATTCAAGCAATATTCCCACTCTTGTCACAGACTTAATATACACTAGGTTTTTTTATAAAGAAGGTGGTCATGGTTCTTATTCTTATAATTGATTTTTTTTATTGTTAAGTTTACTACATTTGTTCCAAAATTTTTATTTGGTTTCAGATATGTATTTCAGAAATTATTGGATAAGCTATTTGAAGATATGAGATTTATCTTATTAGAGTCCATATGTGTATCTTGAAACATCGCATCTTGGCCTCTTGCCTTGGTCGGGTTGTCGAAACCCTAAAATTAATACTGATTCACCCAATGCAACAAACTGTAGCAATAGTGGTTACCAGGTCGAATTCCAAGGGAACTATATTAATTTAACTCCTTAGTAAATGCTAAAATAAAATAGGGGGTTTATAAAATAAATTCCTAAATCAAAATTAAATAACTAAAATTAAAAGACAAATCAAATATGCAAAAATACTAAAATTTAAAGAAGAAATTCAATTCACCAAACTCCGATCCAAGAGTTCATATATTCGATTGTCTTATTGATCATTGGTTGAAAATATTATTCTTGCAATTCAAGCATTTAACCTTAGATCTATTAGGATAGTCATAATAAATTTTGTGTTTTCCTAAAATAATTGACCAAACACAGCATTCAATCAAAACTTATCATTAATCGATTGGGTACGATAGCGTTCCATATCAAATAATGATAGCATTAAGTTCTGTGAAAATAGTTAAATCAAAATACAAATAATCAGAATAGCCGTACAATTATTCGATTTTGTTTTATCGATTCCTTAGGTTAAAATGAATATCGGCAAACGACCCATAAACATATATAACCTATTTGCTACTCGTACCATTCATTCATGACAATTCGGATCACTGAAATCCTGGATGTAGTAGAAAAATTGATATTGAATTAAATTGTCAGATTAACCAATACCAATCCTTCATAAAAATAAACTAAGAATCGATGAATACTTGAATTAAAATGCAAGAAATTAAATAAAATATATAATCTCACAATGAAGAACAATCGATTAGAATTCCCCTTGAATCAGAAATAAAAAATTAGCCACTCATAGTGATAAATATTAACACAAGGAGATAAAGAAAAAATAATGTTTCTAAGAAAAATAAAAATAAAATAAAACTTAATGAAAATAATGTTCAGTCGTGAGAAAAATGCAAACAAGTCTCCTTTCAGAATTTTGAATATGTCCCCATGGAGAAGCAACAGCAGCAGCCTTCCCTTCTTGTGTAAAGAGTATTTGTTGTGTTTCATTGAGTGCAGCCCTTCTGTATTTAAATAAGCAAGGCAGCCGACCCCTTTTTGTGTAAATAGGAAACTTTCCTTCCTTCTGGTCTTCCAATTTGATTAGAACTCTTCCTATTGAGAAAATTACAAACCTCATTCTTACTAAAAAAAACTTTTTACTAAAAAAAAAAGAAACTTTACTAAAATGCTGAAATTAAAATTCAAACTCCTCTTCTTCAAAATCCAACAAGATGTCTTGACCCAATTAGTTCCAAAATTGCCTTATTAAGCCCAATTTGCTTCAAATTTTCAATTTAAATCTCCTAAAAATAAAATTCAATAAAACCAACCATTAGTGCATTAAACAATTCAAATTCAAATCATAATAACAATAATAAATTGACAAAATTGCATGTTATCAAATTCCCCCATACCAAACCAATGCTTGTCCTCAAGCATTCATTAGGTTAATGTCACACAAGTATTCTCTTCTTTACTTCTTCCCCTCCTTCAATTCATCTTCAAATAATTTCAAAACAGCACATATCGAAAAAATTCAAACAAAAATAACAATCCAGAGAGCAAGTGATCATAGTTTTAAAACTTTAAAAGAAAATATAAGCATCCCATCAAGCTCGATATCCTCATCAAAATTCAATGCATCAAGATTCAATACCCTCACAAAGATTTCACTTTATACACTCAAAGTATTTAAAGGAATTTATCAATAATTCTCAAAATCAAAGCATAGTATGCTATTACCATAAGCTTGCTTATTTATCAAATATCCACCACCACTTATATGAATTCAAAACAAAAATCCGGGGGTCTTTGTAAGGGTTGTAACGTGGCTTGGGTAAAGGTAGGGTAAAAGGATAAATGTATCGTGTAATAAATATATCAAAGAAGCATGTTAAGAACATATCCCCTATATCCCATATCATGAAATACAATCAAGCCAAAAGAAAGATACCCCAATCAAGATCATTATCATCTCTCAATTAAACTTTTCACATTTTTGCTTCAAATTCCCCAATTTCAACTTTTGGAAATTTCTTCTTTTTCTTTTTTTTTTTGGAAACTAAATGAGGATCAATGAAAATACCGCGTATATACAATCCACACCAAGTGTATAATCGGCTTCCCAAAATAAATCCCACAATAGAAGTACCTAATTCCCTTTGCAAATAATCTCTCAATATATACTCAAATCACATGGTTCTTTAATATAAGGACCAAAAAGAAGGTAAAGCGTAAAAAGAAAATTATGTGTTAATTAATGAGGTTAAAGAAAAAAAAATGGATATAAGCTCAAACGGGTTTCACTGGGGGATAAATATGTGTGGGAAGGTCTTTTAAGATAGATAAAGTATGTAAACCTAATTGCCCCCATCATATTAATGCATGAACTCATTGATGTGGTCTCAAAAAGTATAGCAAAGCAAGTTCTAGAATAAACACACTAAGATTGATGCACACTCATGAAGAAAGATTAGAGCAAATTTGATGACATGCTCTTAAGGCTCAAATTCTCACAAAAAATTGTGCAATGTTGTATCAAATCTATCACATTTTCAAATAACTCAATCATCAAGATTAATGGGACACTTTAAAACAATTTTATCCAAAAATAACTAATCACACTTGTCTCTTTCATGCATTTCAAACTCAAATCAACAATGTATACTAACTCAAAATCATTATCCGACAAAATTCAGAGAATACGAAATTTCAAAGAAAAATATAAGAAATGACATTGGCAAGAAAATCCTCCCTCACACCTAAATACTACATTGTCCTCAATGTATGTAAAAGAGAAGAAATGGAGACACAATGCTACAGAAATGCATAACAAGCACAAGTGAAAACTAATCTAAAAAATGAAAGATGCGAGGCAATGAAAGAAAACAATGACAAGGAAGATAAAAACGAGAGAACTCCCCTAAGGTGATGGCGGGAATGAGAGTTGAAATCCCACAAAAGTCGCGAGCGCGGGGATGTGCTGCTCCAACCGAGAGATGTGTGTCTGCAAATCGTCGACCATATTTTTTGTTTTTTTTTTTTTTTTCAGGAGATCGCATGATCACGCCTTATGAAGATGACTGCTTCTGGCCAGTTTTTGTTTGCACTTCCTTCGGAAAACCGCGTGATCATCTATTAATGACGAGATTGCTTCTGCCCAAAAAATTATGGGGTTGTGAAAACCGCGTGATCACGCCCGAATGCCAAGACTGCTTCTGTTCGAAAGCTAACTGTCATTCTATTTGTGTCGTGGCTTGAGAAAATTGCTGAACACGTGCAAAAAAAAAGAAATTAAGAGAAGGGATAAATAACATTAAGAAAACATTTAAAATTGAAAAAAAAATGAAATAACTAAAATTAAATCAAACTCTAAAAGAAATTTGGGTTGCCTCCCAACAAGCGCAATTATTTAACGTCGTTATGCTCGACGGTCTTCATGTTTGATTCAGCCAGAAGAATAATTTGGAGATATCAATGTAATGTCCAACATTGTAGAAATCTCCATCTCATCATGAAATATCTTCAACCAATACCCATTCACCTTGAAAACTTTATTTGTGTCAAGACTTTTGATTTCCACGGCACCATGAGAAAACACATTAGTAACAACAAATGGACCAACCCATCGAGAACGCAACTTACCAGCATGAGTTTGAGTCGAGAATTATATAGAAGCACTTTTTGCCCAATCTCAAATTGTTTCCTTAAGATCATACCATCGTGAAACAATTTAGTTTTCTCTTTATAAATCCTCGAGTTCTCATAGGCCTCCAATCTCAACTCTTCAAGTTCTTCTTGTTGTAGTTTTCTTGACTTACCGGCTTCATCCATCTTCATATTGCAACGTTTGATGGCCCAATATGCTTTATGCTCAACTTCCACTGGTAAATGACAGGATTTCCCAAAAACTAACCTCTAAGGAGACATCCCTATTGGCGTTTTGAAAGCTGTCCGGTACACCCATAGTGCATCATCTAAACGTAAACTCCAATCCTTTCGACCCGGGTTAACCGTCTTTTCTAAAATGGATTTAACTTCACGGTTGGAAACTTCGGTTTGTCCATTCGTCTGAGGGTGGTATGCCGTAGCGATCCGGTGATGTACGCCATATTTTTTCATCAATGCTTCGATTACGCGATTACAAAAATGGCTCCCTTGATCACTTATGATGGCTCTAGGGATCCCAAACCTGCTAAAAATGTTAGTCTTGATAAAACCTACAACAGATTTAGAATCGTCAGTCCTGGTGGCCTTTGTTTCCACCCATTTTGATACATAATCAACAGCCAAAAGAATGTAAGCATATCCACAAGATGAAGGAAATGGACCCATAAAATCAATACCCCATATATCAAATATTTCACAAATAAGAATGAGAGCTTGGAGCATCTCATTTCTATGGGACAAAGATCCTGTTCTCTGACATCTATCACAGCTTTTACAAAATAAGTAAGTATCTTTAAACAAGATCTCCCAATATAACCCATTATCTAAAACTTTTCTTGCAGTTCTCCGTGGTCCAAAATGTCCCCCACAAGCATAACTATGACAAAATGCTAAAATGGATCTATGTTCATTCTCTGGGACACATCTCCTAATTATTTAGTCAGAACAAAATTTCCACAAATATGGCTCATTCCACACATAATATTTTGCCTCACATCGAATTTTATCCTTCCTTGACTCACTAAGATCATTAGGCAAAATGTGTGTAACCAAATAATTCACAATATATGCATACCAAGGAATAGTACATTTCAAGTGAAATAATTGCTCATCGGGAAAATTTTCAGAAATAGGTAATGGATCTTCTTCATTCACTAACCTGCTTAGATGATCAGCTACCAAATTTTCAGCTCCATTTCGATCCTTGATGTTCAAATCAAATTCTTGCAACAGGAGAATCCACGGTATCAACCTGGGTTTCGACTCCTTTTTCACAATAGATATTTCAAAACTGCATGATCAGAATACACAATTACTTTAGAACCAAGTAAATAGGATCTGAATTTATCTAAAGCAAAAACAATGGCCAAGAGCTCTTTTTCAGTAGTGGTATAGTTGCATTGAGCAACGTTCAATGTTTTTGAAGCGTAATAAATGATGTGACTCTTCTTATCAATCCGCTGGCCAAGAACTGCTCCCACAGCAAAATTGCTTGCATCGCACATGATCTCAAAAGGTAAATTCCAATCAGGTGGTTGAATGATTGGTGTAGTAGTTAACAGGTTTTTGAGTTTGTCGAAGGCTTCCTTGTATTTTTCTTCGAACTCGAAAGGTACATCTTTCTGAAGCAACTTGGATAATGGCAAGGCAATTTTTGAGAAGTCTTGAATAAACCTGCGATAAAAACCTGCATGTCCAAGAAAACCACGTATTTCCCTAACATTTGTAGGGTAAGGTAAACTCTTGATCAAATCAACTTTCGCCTTATCTACCTCAATACCCCTATGAGAAATCATATGCCCTAACACTATGCCTTCTTTCACCATGAAATTACATTTTTCATAGTTCAAAACCAAGTTCGTTTCCATGCATCTTTTCAAAATTTTGATCAAATGCCATAGACAACTATCAAACGAGTCACCGTAAACAGTGAAATCATCATAAATACCTCAATACAATTTTCAATATATTCAGAAAAAATGCTCAGCATGTATCTTTGGAATGTACCTGGGGCATTACATAGACCGAAAGGCATCCTTCTATAAGCAAATGTTCCAAATGAACATGTGAATATAGTCTTTTCTTGATCTTCCTGTGCAATCACGATTTGATAATAGCCTGAAAAACCATCAAGAAAACAAAAGAATGATTTTCCTGCTAATCTCTCTAACATTTGATCAATAAAGGGTAGAGGGAAGTGGTTCTTTCGAGTAGCTAAATTGAGTTTTCTAAAATCAATGACCATTCGCCAACCATTTTGCACTCGCATAGGTACCAACTCATTGTCTTGATTTCTTACCACCGTGATTCCTGTTTTCTTTGGTACCACATGAATTGGGATAACCCACTTGCTGTCAGAAATTGGATAAATTATGTTTTCATCCAAAAGTTTGAGAATCTCCTTCATCACCACTTCTTTCATGATTGGATTCATCTTTCTTTGCGATTCCCTCATTGGCTTAGTGTTCTCTTCTAAAAGTATTCGATGCATGCAAATTGAGGGACTGATACCCTTTATATCGGCTAAAGTCCAACCAATTGCTGTCTTGTGCTCTTTTAGAACTTGGAGTAGCCGATTTTCTTGTTCTTCCATCAACTCTCTTGCTATGATAACGGGTAATGTCTTTTCGTCACCTAAGTATACATATTTAAGATGATCCGGCAAAGTTTTCAATTCCAATGTTGGAGCCTGCAAAACGGAAGGTAACATTTTCTTATGAGAAATAGGAAATGTGGTACTCGAATTTAAAGACCTTGATTGTTGTTCCAATATTGATTCTGAAATTTCACAAGTTTCGGTCATCTCTTCTTTGGTGTTCAATTGCGTATCCAATTCAAAATTTGTGTCATTTTCTTCTTCAAAGATTTCCTGCACAATTGAATCAATGACATTAGCAGAACAAATCGAATGACACTCATTTGGGTATCTCATGGCCTCAAAAATATTGAATTTAACAATCTCGCCGTCAAATTCGACGGAGAGTGTACCATCATCCACGTCTATTTTTGTTTTTGCCGTTTTCATGAACGGTTTCCCCAATAGTAGCGGTGCTGAATTTGTAACGGTATCGTCATCCATTTTTAAGATATAAAAATCTGCTGGAAAAATTAACTCATTAACCCGCACCAAAACATCTTCAACAATCCCTTCTGGATACACGACAGAACGGTCAGCCAATTGAATAATCACTTTAGTTTCCTTTAGGGGACCTAGATTTAGAGCAATATAAATAGAATATGGCATGACATTGATTGATACTCCTAAATCTAGCATAGCACGTTCAAATTTCCTTAAACCGATAACACAGGGTAAAGTGAACATACCTGAATCTGAACACTTCTCGGGTAGGGATCTCTTTATGACAGTAGACACGTTCTCCCCCACCCTTATTTTCTCATTACCTCTCATTGTCCTCTTGTTTGTGCACAGTTCCTTCAAAAACTTTGCATATTTGGGAATTTGCTTGATGACATCCAACAAAGGTATGTTTATTTCCACCTTCTTGAAAGTTTCCCAAACCTCCTTTTTGTAGTCTTCCTTTTTGGATCTTTCAAACCTGCTAGGAAAAGGTGGTGCAACTGTGTTAGAATTCGTAGATAAAAGAGAATTAGAATTTACCTTGCTTGGATTTTCATTGGCAACTTCGGTTTCTTCCTCTTCATCTTTCTTCTCATTTCTCTTTTTGGGTGATGGTGGTTTTGATTGCACTTCGTTCCTACTCCTCAATACCATTGCACTAGCATTTTCCTTAGGGTTTATTACCGTTTGTGAAGGTAATTTCCCTGCATTTTGACGCTCCAAATTGCTAACTGAAGTGGCTAGCTGAGTGATTTGATTTCCCAAGTTTTGAATGCTAGCTCTCGTTTCCTGTTGAAATTGTTGAGTGTTAGTCGCGAGAGCTTTTACAATATTTTCTAGGGACATACCTGAATTAGACGATTGTGTCGGTGTATGTGATGACCTATTGAATTACTGAGGAGGATATCTTGTCTGTCCTCCTTGATTCCCGTAACTCAGATTTAGATGATCTCGCCAACCGGGATTATAATGAGTTGAGTAGGGATCGCACTTCCTTTGAGGTTGGCCAGGAAATCCTCTTACGACATTTGCTTGATGAGTAGAATTTTCTTGCAGAGATGGATACATATCCGTAGGATGTCCAGGTATCAAGCATATGCCACAGACTTTGGTTGCATGTATTTGTCCTACAGCCATCTGACGAACCAAAGCAGTCAATTCATAAATTTGATTTTCAAGGTGAGAATGACTTATCTCATTGACACGTTTCATAACTCCATCTGTTCTCAACCCAAATTGTTGAGAATTTTCTGCCATATTTGTGATCAATTGTCTGGATTCTTCAGGTGTTTTATTTACCAAGGCTCCTTCGCTAGCCGCATCTACCATACTTCTATCCATGGGTAGAAGTCCTTCATAAAAATATTGAATCAAGAGCTGTTCCGGTATTTGATGATGTGGACAGCTAGCACAGAGTTATTTGAACCTCTCAAAGTATTCATATAATGTTTCTCCGCTAATCTATCTGATTCCACATATCTCCTTTCGAATGTTGGCAGCTTTAGATGCAGGGAAAATTTTTTTTAAAAATAATCTCTGTATCCCATTCCATGTATTTATTGAACCCGGAGGTAGGTAGTACAACCAATCTTTTGCCTTATCTTTCAGGGAAAAGGGAAAGACTCTCAACTTAATCTGTTCCTCAGTTACTCCTTGGGGTTTCATACTCGAACAGACAATATGAAATTCTTTCAAATGTTTATGTGGATCCTCACCTGGGAGACCACAAAAAGTAGGCAGTAAGTGAATCAAACCAGATTTAAGTTTGAATGCTATCTCAAGAGTTGGGTATTCGATGCACAAGGTTTGTTGATTTAGATTGGGTCCAGCCAATTCCTTCAAGGTTCTCTCACGGTCGGCCATCTTTTCTTTTTTTTCTTCAAAAATAGACCTGTCACAATTTGTCAAATCAATGTCAAAAATTGGTTTTCGGCGTAACTTACCTTTTCTCTGTCTGGCCTCCTTTCTCAATCGGCGAGCAGTTTTCTCAATTTCAGGAATATATTCCAATTCACTTCCTTGAGAAGAACGGGTCATAAAAGGTCAGCAAAATAAATAATAAAGATAACACAACTAATAAATCAAAATAGTTCCCCGGCAACGGTGCCAAAATTTGGTCGGGTTGTCGAATCCCTCAAATTAATATTGATTCCCCCAATGCAACAAACTGTAGTAATAGTGGTTACCAGGTCGAATCCCAAGGAAACTATGTTAATTTAACTCCTTAGTAAATGCCAAAATAAAATAGGGGGTTTATAAAATAAATTCATAAATCAAAGTTAAATAACTAAAATTAAAAGACAAATCAAATATGCAAAAATACTAAAATTTAAAGAAGAAATTCAATTCACCAAACTCCGATCCAAGGGTTCATATATTCGATTGTCTTATTGATCATTGGTTGAAAATATTATTCTTGCAATTCAAGCATTTAACCTTAGATCTATTAGGATAGCCATAATAAATCTTGTATTTTCCTAAAATAATTGACCAAACCCAGCATCCAATCAAAACTTATTATTAATCGACTGGACACGATATCGTTCCATATCAAATAATGACAGCATTAAGTTCTGTGAAAACAGTTAAACCAAAATACAAATAATCAGGATAGGCGTACAATTATTCGATTTTGTTTTATCGATTCCTTAGGTTAAAATGAATATCGGCAAACGATCCATAAACATATATAACCTATTTGCTACTCGTACCATTTATTCATGACAATTACGGATCACTGAAATCCTGGATGCAGTAGAAAAATTGATATTAAATTAAATTGTCAGATTAACCAATGCCAATCCTTCATAAAAATAAACTAAGAATCGATGAATACTTGAATTAAAATGCAAGAAATTAAATAAAATATATAACCTCACAATGAAGAACAATCGATTAGAATTCCCCTTGAATCAGAAATAAAAAATTAGCCACTCATAGTGATAAATATCAACACAAGGAGATAAAGAAAAATAATGTTCCTAAGAAAAATAAAAATAAAATAAAACCTAATGAAAATAATGTTCAGCCGTGAGAAGAATGCAAACAAGTCTCCCTTCAGAATTTTGAATATGTCCCCATGGAGAAGCAACAGCAGCAGCCTTCCCTTCTTGTGTAAAGAGTATTTGTTGTGTTTCATTGAGTGCAGCCCTTCTGTATTTAAATAAGCAAGGCAGCCGGCCCCTTTTTGTGTAAATAGGAAACTTTCCTTCCTTCTAGTCTTCCAATTTGATTAGGACTATTCCTATTGAGAAAATTACAAATCTCATTCTTACTAAAAAAAAAAAAACTCTACTAAAATGTTGAAATTAAAATTCAAACTCATCTTCTTCAAAGCCCAACAAGATGTCTTGACCCAATTAGTTCCAAAATTGCCTTATTAAGCCCAATTTATTCCAAGTCTTCAATTTCAATCTCCTAAAAATAAAATTCAATAAAACCAACCATTAGTGCATTAAACAATTCAAATTCAAATCATGATAACAATAATAAATTGATAAAATTGCATGTTATCATGCCTCCTCCTCCACATGAATACGAGTGATTAAATTCTCAAGGTGATGTCCTTTTGTTTGTGTCGTAAGGTATTTAAAAATTCTCTCCAAGTTGGTGATAAGTTGTCAATAATTTCAAAAATTATCAAATTATCATCAAAATTTACTCATTCAGATTGTACCTCATGAGCAATCATTTGAAAGTTTTGTACTTAGTCCACCATAAATTTTCCGTCCATCATTTGATAGCAAAAAAAGCAACTAGCTATATACTTCTTTGCGCTGGCTTGTTCAATATTGTACTTAAGTTGTAAAACCTTATGTATTTTCTTGACAATAGGATTTGTACATTCATAGTAATCATAAAATTAATCGGAAAGGCAATTCAAAAGGTAATAACGATAGTAGTACTCATTTATGTCATATTATACATATCTCTTTGAGTGTTCAATTTCTTCATTTTCAGACATGCCTTCAATGTTCTCCTTGTTGGGGTTTTTTTTTTTTTTTTTTTTGTGAGAACATAAGCTACTTTAAGAAGGTTAAGGTAGAATAATACTTTTTTTCCATCTCCTAAAGTGAATACCATGAAATTTGAATGGTTTGTTGAGATCTCCAACTTTGTTGACAAGTTTTTTTGTGCAATTTCCATATCAAATCTCTTTAAAATTGTTAGTGAATAATATAATAAAAAAAATAATTTATTATAAAGTGTATAGAAATACACAAAAAAATAATGGGCTGTGGTGCGAATATATTGCTCTCTTTAAAGAGATTCGAGCCTTTTACGGTAGACAAAACTAAAAAACCGATATAATAGAATTCACTTAATTCGTCCCCTCTAGCATACAACAGCCCAACAATTTATTATTTGGTTCAAAATAATTTTACACAAAATTTTGAACCCAAAGTTTCACCAAAATAACACATCTTTTTTGTTAGTACTCTCTCTAGAATGTTTGTAAAATTAGATCTGTTGAAAAGATGAAAACGAAACTCCTATTTATAGATAAACAAGATTATTATCTCATTAAGTAGGGTATTAGTGGTGAAGAAAATTATAACCACCATTCACCCACTACTAGATAATTTATACCTCACTACTCTCGCTATTACATGAGTTACACCATTTACTCAATATTAAAAGTGCTTATTTTGTAACTTACTCTATGACTGAAAAATAAAGGTGTCTGCTCCACTACTTTTCCGGTTTACATTTCATTAAAATTGTCCATAATTTACATATGAGTTATAACAGCAACAATTCCAAAGCTATAAACAACGGCCATGTTTGTTAAGTATCCATGCATTGCATTCTCATATGCCATATCCTCTGCACTATTGAGCAGTAATATTTATTCATAAAATGTCATAACTACTCAAATGATTTAGAGAAAAAGTTACACCAAATGCTCGTTAGCTCAGTGTGCTTTCCTTTATAGTTCTATATAATAGCCAAACAAAATGCTGGCCGAATTGGTTTCTGACGGAGCAAATGAAGGTTCATGTTTTTAATCAACAAACTTACACTTTCCCAGCAATTCGAGTGCTAATATGGGTGTTGTCATCTTCATTAAGCTTTGCAAAGCCAAAATCTGAAATTTTTGCCTTCAGATTCCTATCAAGCAACACATTACAGCCTTAATGTCTCTGTGCACTATCCTAACTATTGACTTTTCATGAAGATAAGCTAAACCTCTAGCTGTGACTAGGCATATCTTCTGCTTAGTAGGCAAGTCTAGCTTCAATTTGCAGGATGATTTCCACCCTGGAAAAGTTCAGAGTAGAACATAGTTAAAAGTATTAATAAAGCTGATTGTTTGGTGCTGGTGGTACAAGTATCATGAAGAAATATGTAATATCTCACCGAAAAGAGCACGTGCTAGACAATTGTTTTCCATGGACACAGAAATATCAAAATTCTGGCACAATCAGCATATTTTCATAAATAAGCATCAATTTTCTCTGTGCACATTACAGTCCCTAGCATTGATATTTAAGATTGTAGGAAGAGAAAGATCCTTAGAAAAGCCACAGCAGAAACACAAATCATAATTATTTTTGGCCAGGTTTAAGACTTGAGAGGGGATAGCCGTGAATGACACATCTTTTTAACCTTACAAATGTTGCACCCTGCCTCCCCCACCAAAAATCATTTCAAAATTAAGGCTCAGAAGGCAAAAAAATATTACTGCATTCATTACTGAACCTAACATTCCCAAAATAAGGTATAAAATTTCATTCTTTTTTCCCCCAATTACAAAATACGATTGAATGAACTTGTTACATGATTGAACTTCAGAAATAGCATATGTTAGACTGTACAAATCTCTATCTTCATATGCCTTTCCTCTCAGACACCCTCTTCTCCACAAAATACCAAGAAGAGTGAATACCCCTGCTGCACCCACCACATTGACGATGGTAACTACATGGTACTTAGTGCCATCAACTGGACGTTCAAAATCTGTGCATAAAGAGATAACAATTCCCACTAATTAAGTTTGCAGTGCCAAGGTATTTGCTTTTCTTTATTAAAAACTATGTTGCCACAAACAAATGGTGTGCTAAAAAAGGGTTGGGAAAGTGGAATGTCGTTGAAGATTATGACTTTTGTTAAATTTTCTTCAAAAGAAAAAAAAATTAAGTCAAATTTTCTTTAAAAAAAAATGCGCACACACAGAGTTTTATCCTAAGAAAACAATATGGATTCCTAAAGCTTACACTGACTATAGAGCCAACAGTTTAAGAGACCAGGGGAAGAGAAAGGATATATACTAAGGCAACTTACTAGGTTCAACAGATATGGCTGATATAAGGGGGCCATAAACTCCTCTAACAGGGTTGCCTGTTGTTCCTTTTCCAGCCCAATAGAACTGAATTTTTGAAGTGTGGCTTGAAACAACTGCTCTGAAATCCTTTACCAGGGGTTTAGCAGGTCCACCCACCTCTTTTTCAATATTAAAATCCTTGAGGACAACTTTTCCTGCAATGAAAAACAAAATGAAAAAAGAGTGATAATTCTGAATTTGTTGATATGATTGCAACAGGGTAGAGATTTCTTTTCATTTCTTTGCATATGTAGTTTAAATACCTGGATGTAGACATCAAATATGCGCTTTCCAATTCTGTAAAAGGAACTAGAGCTTGACAGTGTAGTTCCCATTTATAAGACATGGGCCATAGTAGGTGAGAGAAACAGGAGAAAGACTGGCCGTTGTGCATAATTCGGAATTGAACTTAGAGACATTCGAAAGAGCAGACGTATTTGTCTGAGTGTAGACATTTGGATCGAGTTCATGGTCTAAGAAATTATCAGTATTGCTGAATGCCCAATTTTGACCCAAGTAATACGTTGAAGCACATCTTTTTCCCAAATCAGCTTCATAATTAGTGTTACCAATAATTGTTTCTTTCCCACCACAGTTGATATATTAGCTTCCATCGAAATCTCCAAGAAAGATATCTGATTCTTGGAGCATCTCATCCAATTCACATTTTTCTTTTTCATCTATGTGGTAAAAAGTTAACAAGTGACATAGAGCCGAATGAAAAAGACTAATTTAAAATAAAGAGTTAGTTGAGTGTATCCATCTGGTAAAGAATCTCTCTCTCTCTCTCTCTCTCTCTCTCTCTCTCTATCCATAATGATACAAGAATGACAATGCAATCAAAATTTAGATTGCACTCACACATTCCCCTGAGGACATTCATGTCGACCTTAAATGTCTGGGCTGAAATCGTTATAAGAAATATCTCTGTCCATTCCAAATCAGGGAAGAACATCATCAATCGTCGGAGCATAGTTTCACAGCATTCAATCACCCGAATCAATAAAAAGAAAGCTAAGAGCATGCGAGGGTTATCAGGAAAGCATATACATACACTACAAAATCCTGATTCTTGTTAAGATCCATTCTGGAAGAGCTCCTGTAAATTTCTTACCTGTCAAGTCACTAAGAGGGAATTAACATCACAATCTTACTAAATCAGGGGTACATAGAAAACGAATTCTTAATCAGTGGCTTACATAATAAAGGATTCTGGAATTTGCCCAGTCAAATTATTTAAACTCAGGTCCCTAAGTTCACAAGGCTGACAAGCATGTTAAGGGAAATATATAACTTGTATATGTCCTTATATTTAACAACATCAAGTTCAAACCTCTTCCCATCAACTAGTATGTTAGTGTTGGTGACCCAAATTCTTAGCCCGGCTCGAAAGTTCGCGGTGCGACTTGTCTGGTGAAGAAATATTTTGAACGAAAAATTGGAGATTTGTTGTGGTAGTAGAGGTCTCGTAGCATGTATATATATTGTTTTTTCGAATTTTAGCATCATTAGATGCTTTCGTAGCCACACTTCTTTTACACTCTCTTCCCTTGTACCATCCTTTGAAATAGTGGATTTACAGTTCTTATCTGTCCGTGGTTTTTCCCGATTTGGGTTTTTCACATAAATTTTGGTGTTCTTCATTTTTTTTGTTTTCTTTGATTTATCATTATTTTCTAACAAACTATGTGTTATCTCTAGGATGTTGCTCAGTCAATTGCTATAAGAAATTCAAACAAACAACAAATTTTTTGGATTGAGGAAGTCGAGGCATATATATATATGTATATATAGAAGTTGTTGGAAATCAAGGAAAAGAAGAGCAATTAACTTACACGAAGGCATCCAGCACATCAAGAGCCAAATTCAATCTCAAGACTTTGAAGCATTGTCCAGCTTAATCTAGCATTGTGCGAGCAATTCAAGGCCCAAATGAGCCAAAGTCCAGCCAAGGAGAAGTCCATAACATAGTCAAGGATAAGTCCAGAGCTAAGGGCCGAGTCCAAGCTCTATCCATTGAAAGCTTTTAGCTGCACTTTCTCCGGCATCGCTTCAACATTTCAAGGTCAAAACGATGTCAAAGGAAGCCTAAAATAAAGCCAAGCACAGCGCAAGAAGTGACCCAATCTCCCAAGGATAGATTGGGTAGAAAAGTTTCAACAGCTAGAACTGGCTGTTGGAAAGCAATCCAAAAGCTTTCCGGCTAGTTTGGCATCTTTTCTTGTATAAATATGTCCGTCACTTCTCATTTGTGGTATGGAAGAACATGGAAAAACAATTGAGAGTATTTGAGAGCACTGCAAATATATTGAGAAGAATTATGGAGAAAGTTGGAGTAGGATCAAAGAGTTAGACAATATTCTTCTCTCCAGTTGGAATGTCCTCTTCACTTCCCTCTCGATCTCTTAAGTTCCGGAAAAGTCCCTTCTTTATCTGTGAGCAATTGTCCCACTCTTGTATAGCGCATTAATCTGTTGTTTGGGCAATTGTCTCACTTTATTTATGTAATGTTCTGCTCATAAATACAAAAGATTTTCCATTGCTCTTTTCCATCACATTTGTTCTCTGACATCCCAAGTTCTTTTATGCTATTGGAGCAATCATCTCTAAGTATCTTCAAGGATATCAAAGCCTATTTTTTCAAGAGAAGCTACTCACAGGTGGGCAAGTTTAGCCATATGCAGGGATTTTTCCATAAATTGAGCAGCTACTTAGTATCCTGCAATCTCAAACCAGAACATATTATTAGTGTTTCTTTCACTAGGACAAAAAAGATAGAGAACTTCCAAGCAAGACCAGTTGCAAACGGTCGTCACCAATGTAAGGGGTTGACTATGAGAAAATCTTCTCATGCGTAATCATGCTCAAGTCTATTTATAAATTTTCTAGCCACTACAACACACTATAACCATGAACTCTAGTAGACCGATGTCAAGACCGCTTTTTCTTAGAGTTTATATTGAGGAAAACTTTTGATTGATCAGCCTTATAATTTCGAATCCAAAAACAAATCCAAAGTGTGCAAGCTTAAGAGATCTTTCTATGGTCTTAGGAAGTCCATGGTTTGATGAAACTCAAACTCTAAAGAGTTACTTATTTGATGAAACAACAAAAAGAATCAAAAAGAAAAATCAAAAAATAGATAATAAATAAACTAATATAATAAAAATCTCTTAATTATTGTTTCATTTGTTAAAATTAATATTAGATATAAAAAGTTCCTGACAGGCAACGGTGTCAAAAACTTGATGTGTAATTTCACAAGTATACTAATTGCTCAACTAATAGTGTGATGAAGCAGAGATCGTTTCCATGAGAACTTCCACCTGATTACTGATTTAACTAACTACTTATAATATTTAGAATATGAATTTTATGATGATATATCTAATTAATTAAAATTTATCTCAGAATTATAATGAATAAATTAATAAAAAATAAAATCAATCAAATGAAATATCATTAGAGTATCCAATTATATTCTCTACACGGTTTGTTTTCTAAAGTTTAATTATTGATACACTACCAGAAAAAAAACTTTCAGCGACGGAAAAATTCGTCGCTAAAATTCTATTTTCCATCGATGAATGGTATTAACGACGGATTTTTTCCGTCACTAAATCCGTTGCTAATAGTTATTTCGCTAAATATCAAACGATAGATTTATTTCTGTCGCTAATATCAACGACTAAAAAATCCGTTACTGATTTAAAAAAAGAAAAAAAAAAAAAATCAATGACGGAATTGAGTTCCGTCACTGATTTTTGATAATTTTTTTTAAAAAATGAAGTCGATCATCTTTTATTCATTCAGAATTCCATCCCATATGCACATGGTGACCTTTGAACCCGCGACCCAAGGAAATAATCACAACGCCTCCACCACTAAACCAAGTTCACATCCAAATCATTATTCTTTTTTTTTTACTTATTATAACTCATATTTTTTAATAATAATAAAATAATAATAAATTTTAATTTTTTATATAATAAAAAAATAATAATAAATTTTAATTTTTTATATAATAAAAAAATAATAATAAATTTTAATTTTTTATATAATAAAAAAATAATATAAAATTATAATTTATTATAAAATAATAAAATTATTTTATTTTAAGCTAAAATAAAATAATAAAAACTTTAAAATAATAAAATAATATTATTCTTCTACAAAATAAAATAAAAAATAAAAAGAATTATTAATTAATAAAAATTATTAATTAAAGAAAAATTAAAAAATTAAAAAAATAAAAAAATTAAAAAAATTAAAAAAATTAAAAAAATTAAAAAAATTAAAAAAATTAAAAAAATTAAAAAAATTAAAAAATTAAAAAAATTAAAAAAATTAAAAAAATTAAAAAAATTAAAAAATAACAAAATTAAAAAATTAAAAAAAATTAAAAAATTAAAACAATTAAAAAAATTAAAAAATTAAAATATTAAAAATATTAAAAATATTAAAAATATTAAAAATATTAAAAATATTAAAAATATTAAAAAATTTAAAAAATCCGTTGGTAATTCATCGCTAATTTTTCCGTCGCTAATTTTTCTGTCGCTAATTTGTCAGTAATTCGTCGTTAATAAGTTTATAATTTTTATTTTTTATTTTTACTGTTGACCACTACAGTGATGGATTAGCGATAGAAATATTTTTCGTTGCTAATTTCCGTTACTAATCCGTCGCTATTAGCAACGGAATTTTTTCCTTCGGTAATTTTTTATCACTGAAAGTCTATTTTCTAATAGTGATATTTTCTTTCCAAAGTTGTCAATCAAAACACTAATTTAGCTTAATCGCTCTCTTAAGTTATATTAAGCTTATGATTATGTAATAACTCCTATTACTAGTAAGGAAGAAAGTATAAACAAAACATTAAGAATAAGTTATTGACCGATTATATATGTTATGCACCAAATCTCTTTTATGTTTCGATATTTTTTAATTATCTTCAAATTTATTCATAATAATTTCTCTCGTTCATACAATGAATACCTGACACAATCTAAGATATGAACAATTAATTAGAAAACATTAAACATATGATAATCAAATAGCTCATGAGAATAAAATCAATATTATTGCAATTAATATTCAAACCAATATAGTTCTTATAGTGGTTTCCAGTGACTAAGAAAATTATCTACTCATGGATTGAAATCTACAATTAAAATTAGAAGAAACATAATATGAAAAAGAGTAGAAAAACTTTGAAGTATTCCTCTCTACTTGCCTTCTTGCCTTCTCTCTCTACAGTGGCCAAGAATCCCTTTATCTCTTGTTCTCCCTCTAGATATCTGTATCCTTCCTCTTAGGCAACTAGGGTTACCAAGGAATTCCTATAATTACTAAAGACCCCTTCATTCAAAGCGTTGCATGGTAAATTAGAGTGTAAACAATCGAAATGCTTATTGTAGGAAAATTAGTGTGTCTTCTGTGGGAGTGCAGCTGGGGCATTGAGTGCACACGCGATGGAATATGAAGAGTCAGCACAGTTGCACCCATCTGATGCAGTTACATTGAAACTTTGATATCTTGTAGTTTTAGATTATAAATACTACATATGACCCCAAAATGGATCACCAAAATGCTTTGATATCAAACCATATTACACCAATTAAAAAATTAGAACAACAGGAACGAAGTCAACAATCTTGCTGTATTTCATGTAGTTTTCCATTTCATACATACTAAAAAAGTAGGATATTAAATATTTGAAAGCCAAAGTTCAGATTAAAAAAAAGAAAAATTATTTTTACCGTCGGTATCTGAAATGACTAATTTGGTTTGAACAATGTTATTGAATTTATATGGTGAAAAAATTTACATTCATCGTGTGGATATTGTTCTGATAAATAAAGTAAAATTAATCATAATAATTGAATGAGAGTGGCGTAGAAAAGTTGATTCCAAGTATCAGGAACACCGGGAAGACACCAATGGCTACAATCTAGAGCATGGCGTCCACCATAACCAAAACTGGATGGGTGTCCGTCTTTTCTCAACTGAGACAATGCTGTGATGTCTAGTAAATAGACTGGCTTCGACATGTGTCTCAGAACACGCTTTACTACAATTTCAGCTGGATGTGGAGCTCCTGCACGGTTGGATCCAAACAGTGGTTGTGTCTGTCCCTTACAACTTGTCTCCGGTTGTCCCCAACTTGTTCCACTGTTTTGTTAAGATGAGCATTTTATATAGATAGAAAATTAGTTCTTTTATCATAAGAATATCAAATCATAATGGTAGATTTAGGAGAAAACGAATAAAAACTTCATTTTTTTTAATAACCAATCAGTATTCAGACCGATATTATCGGACTCAATTTAAGGAAAAACTCTTACAATATAGTTTTTTCGTTCTCAAATTTTAAATCCGAAACTTGATTAAGAGTATTAGTATTTGTGATTATATGTTGGTAAACTTATTTAATTCTCTCAAACAATCACTTAATCCAAAATGAAACCCATTTATTTAAACGATTGATATAAAGAAACAGATTGTTATTTTAGGAAAGAAAGTTAAAGTCAATTACTTACTTCAAATGGTCAGGAGAAACACCTTGGAAAAAAACTTTGGTTTTGAGAAAATCAATATTGGAATCAACCCATCTTCCCCAGGTGCTCAAACCTTTCTCAAACGCCACTAGACGATTCATGTCTCTGAATTCATTGTTCCATCTTTAATGAAATTCCATCTGCAAACATCATAAAAGATTAGATAAACGAATAAATAATTCTAAAAAGAATAGAAGAAAATAATTAGACATATATCTAACGGTTGTTTTCTTCCTGTGTGAAGCCACCAATGCCAGGTGTTGAATATCAATAAGTCGGCTTCCTTCCAGACTTCACCATTGTTGATTGAATCAAGCTCTAAAACTGCACCCATTTTGGTACTTACAACATCAACAAGGAATGGATCGCGCAGGTACATTATGGAAATATTATATCTCTGCAAGTCCAAGATGGGGGAAGAAACAATTCAAATCAAAATGTTCAACAATAAAATGAAGGAAGCAAGTGAAGAAATGTTTTACCAAGATTATGAAAGTGGAGAGAGCCCCAGTCCTGTGTATGGAGTATTTAGCTTTTGGTGCAGCTGAATGTAGCAAGCATGTAAGTGACTGCCAATTGTTTAAGCTTAAAGAATCCCCAACAAACATGAACTTCTTCCCTCTGTATCTTTTCAAGAAATCTTTTCCATCGAATCTGCATTTTAATCAATTTCAGCTTCATTCCAAATAGACTAAAAGTATATAGCAACATTACCAAAACTAAATTTTAATAAATTACCACAAAATTAGATGAATTTGCTACAAATATAACATAAAAACGACATTGTTTTGATGTTTGTCCCAAGCAATGACTAAGCATATAGGATAAAGTTGGGCTAGAGGAAGGGGCAACTCAAGGCAAGCCCTTCCTAAACTGCTAACGTGCAACAAATTCCAAATCCCAAACTGGGTCATATAAGGAAATGCAATATGTGTGTGTGTGTGTGTGAGAGAGAGAGAGAGAGAGAGAGAGAGAGAGAGAGAGAGAGAGAGAGAGAGAGAGTACATGGGTAAATTGCACTTGGCAGGTTGCCATCTATATTTGAGATAGAGGTGGTCGGATCGACCGTTTTTCTGGCAATTGAACTCTGGCTCGATGAAAGGGCAGTTGTTTGGATCGTACAGAGGATAACTATTGTCATATACCCAACTTCCTTTATACACATTGCATAAGTTTTTCGTTTCCGCTACATATTTACCTACATTATTCACATTTCCTGCATTCACTTGCCTCCAAATAGTAGAAATCACACTCAATACTATAACAGTAGAAGCACCATGAATAGCCCCCATTCCCATTCATATGAGAAAGAGAGAGAGAGTGAGAGATTTAAATGGCCGGAAACAATTGGAAAGAGATGTCCTATTGGCTGGTTGTGAAGGTGGTTATGCCGGCATTTTAAATTTAAAATTCAAAATTTAAAATCCAAGGTCGGTAGGGAAAATGGATAAGTGAAGTTAACCACCCTCTCTCTCGTCCTTTGATTCTCCAAAGAGAAAAAAAAGTCTCTAATTTTCATATATAGGATTTGAAAATTCGAATGTAAAAATTAAATTTAGTTTCGTCAAAAAATATAGTATTAGAATTTTAATTGATTTGAAAAATTTAGGAAGAAATCTTTTGCATTATAAGCCCAACAGGTTGTCACGTAGAATGATTGGAATGCCAAAAAAAAGAACGAAAGGTTAAGTGTGCGTGCGTGTGTGTGTGTGTGTGTGTGTGTGATGCTAAAGGAGAGTAGAGTTAAAGGCTGAAAATCCGGTTTGTGTTTGACATGGAAACCCAAATCCCAAGCATCAACCATTTTTGACTTTTGGATCACATGGAGTCCTTGCCTCGTAACATGTTCCCTACGTTTAATTGAAGGATAAAATACAATTTCTTGTCCCATAAGGTTTGTGATTCACAATTGAGAGGAGAGAGAGAGGGAGAGAGCGGGAGAGAGAGTCACATGCTTTTCCCAGTTGCAAAGCTGTAGAAGCGCCCAAACAATAAAGGCTATGCTCTGTTGCGTGACTTCTTAGTAGTGAGAGCATTAGGTTCCATTTTGGGACACGTGAAAAAGACACCCACCTTCCCTCTCCATCTCATTTCTCCCGTCCTTCCATTTCAGCACCTTTATTTATTTATTTTCAAGCATCCATCAGCCTAACTTAAATATATATATACTCTTAAATTAGAAACATGTGCTTGTGAGGATTGGAGTTTAAGCAATTAGGAGGAAACCAAAGCCATTTTAATATTTTTACTTTTATTTTTTGACATTCAAGTCCCATGTATAATACTAGACTTTAGTACTAAAATCAGCAATACTTTTTCTTTAGTATCGAAGTTGTAATATTGCATTATATGCTATGATATACTTATTTTTTTGGATAATATTAAAATGTTAATTAAAGCATTTAATTTGGACTTGAAGGATCAAATCTCCAACTTAATTTTGGGTTCTCATGAAGGGGATGTTGAACATTGGGCTTGGTTTAAATGAGGCCTAAGACTCTCCTCATTCGTGTGCTTATTTTTTCAGGTACTTGTATTAATCGGTATCTGAAACTATATTTTAATTAATATAATTCGAGTTATTGTCAGATTCTCTTAAAGAGATCACTCTTCAAATATAGTTATTTCTATATTTAAAATTCAAATTCGAATTTTGATTAAAAAATATAATATTTTTTATTAGATTAACTATCCCTTAATATTTGTGCCTATTGCTCCTACCAAACCAAGCATAATACAACACTTGATACCTCTCGTCTCACAAATGGTGTGGTTTAGTCGCTCATGTACCTTTCATTTTAAGTGTAACAAACCTCTCTAAAGAGGGAAAAATGTATAGAGAGAGATAGAAAGAGGGAGAGAGAAAAAGAGAGAGATAGAAAGAGGGAGAGGGAGAGAGAGAAAGAGAGAGAATTGAGAGAGAAAGGCAATAGAGAGATAGAGAGGGAGAAAGAAAATACAAGACTGAGAGTTTTTAATACACTTTTAATATATCCTATTACATATTTTAGAAACTATTATTTATACTAATTTTACTAAATATTTCATTTAACTACTAACCAAATTTTGTTAACTACTAACTAATATAACAAGTACAATTTACCATTAACTATTCCTATTAATTATGATTAACTACTAACCATATGATCAGTAGTTGTTACTATACTTCCTCCCTTAAGAACATCCTTGTCCTCAAGGATGGAACACCAAGAATTGAGATATTGAATCAACGAATCTTGAACCAAGGTGTGCATTTGTGTTGAAATATAAGGTAATAAAAATGAACAATGGACATGACTTGAGTTACAAGGAAAGTAGTAGGAGAAAATAGAGATAGAGAAGTTTGAGAGAGGTTTTTCTTGAACTTTTTGTTGGTGAAAAATTTTGCAAGATAAACAATAGAATCTCAATTTTTGGAGAGTTTACCAAGAACCCACCATCAACTTCTTTCTTGAACATACAAGATTCTTCTTCTACCTTCAAATTTTCTTCACTAGAAGTAGGTGGTGAAGGGTTTTGCAAAATGAACAGTGGAATCTCAATCTTTGGAATCAACTTCTTTCTTGGACAATTGAAAATTTTCTTCTAGTGAAAAATTATCTTCAATGAATCTCAAAATTTCAACTTTTGGAAGGTTTGGCAATCAATCACCATTAATAGATTCTTTGTTGATCATTTGTGACCCTTATTCCACCCTCAACATGTATTCATTAGGAGTAGATAGAATGGAAAACTCAAAAAATGTATCAATACGTTGTTCTTCATGCTTGTCTTTATTTATCATCTTGATGAGGGTGTTGAATCTATCATCAAAAATTGCGATGAGTGTTTCCAATTTTTGGTCAAATTCATCCATACTTCATATCAATTAAAGATGACTTTCATTGATCTTGATTTTGATAGATTCATACCTGATTTCCTCTACCATTATTTGGTCAAGAATTTGCAAACTTTGATACCAATTTGTAATAATTCTCTCTAGAGAGGGAAAAATGTATAAAGAGAGGTAGAAAGAGGGAGAGAGAGAAAGAGAGAGAATTGAGAGATAAAAAGAGAAAGGCTATAGAGAGATAGAGAGGGAGAAAGAAAATACAAGAGAGAGGATTTTCAATACACTTTCAATATATCATATTACATATTTTAGAGACTACTATTTATATTAATTTTACTAAACACTTCATTTAACTACTAACTAAAATTTTTTAACTACTAATTATTCTAACAACCATAATTAACTACTAACTATTCCTATTAATTATGATTAATTACTAATCATATGATTAGTAGTTGTTACATTAAGCTTCGTGGGCGACGAAACTAGTCAGATTAAGTCGGGAAAGATCTTAATAGATTAGGTCACTAAAAAGATTATTGTCTTGAGCTTGGCCCATAACAGGCTGAAAAGATAAACTTGATCTTAGCTTGTTTCAAAATCCAACACCCATGATTGTCTTTGTTAGTTTATTAAGCCCGACTTGTAAATAAATTTCAACTACTCCTACAACCAAAACTATAGTAAAAATATCAGATCCCTATATTAGAAAAATAAACTATGCCAAAGTCTCATATTAGATCCCTATCTTAGAAAAACAAGCCCCTTTTTTCAAGATTGTTATAGAAATAGCAGATGATCCTTACCTTTTGCACTTTGTCTCTGATGTAAAAATTTACAAGTGCACGAACAACTCAAATAATAAAGTGATGAAACAGATGTCATTCGAATGAGAACCGATAGCTGAATACTAATTTAGTTAATTATTTGTTATATTTATAGAATGAATTTTTATGATAATGTATGTGATTAACTAAAATCTAGAACCTAATAATAATGCATAAATAAATGGGATTAAGTATCTCTCATATTTCTAATAATATTCCCTGTTGAAAATTGGAGGGTCGGGTCGCCCATGTAGGTTTGACCCGACCCAAACCCTTTTATTAAAATTCAAATGGTGTGGAAACAAGGAAGGGGTATAGTTTTCTCCCAACTCCCTTTGGTAATTTGAATTTTAAAAAGGGGATGAAATTTACCCCTTGTTTTAACTTGGTAAAAAAAAAACAAAAAGGGAAGTAATGTGTGTAAAACTTTCATGAAAACTCCTTCATCTTCTCCATTGTGCAAAACCAAAGAAAAGAAAAAACACAAATCTCCATTGTTGAGGGATTGAAAGAGAGACCTATTCATATATCATGTCGAAAACATTCGGATCGTAAAAAATAAAAGCAAACTATACGTGATTATTTTTCGACCGCGCATCAAAAGGGTTAGTGATTCAACCATATATCTTGGAATTTCGATATTTTTTTAAGGCATAAAAATCATGTGTTGATTATATGAAAAAGTTTTCATTGGTATCAAAGCATGCAATGGTTATTTCCTAATTTTTTTAATGTATGGAAATAATATGGGTTGTATTAAAATTTAGATATAATAGTACATTTTCTTTTAGAATATTGTTAATGACAGCTTGCATGATTCTCAATGAAAATATCTAAAATTTTAATAGATAAATATTCATATAATAAGAAATCTCTCTGTAAAAAATGAAGCATGCATGTCTAGTAATTTTGAAAAAAAATTAAACCCTAGCTGAAAATGAATATGTTTATATCTCTTTGTATGATAAGTTTTTTAATTTGAAAACCCTTTCTAGCCATATAAAAAACATGCAAAACGGTTCAAAAATGAAAGAGATATGGCTTAAAGAAATTATGGTCAAAGTGCAGAAAAATTTCTGTATGAGGAAAACCATGAACAGTGAAAAAAGGCAAGTCCCACTCTCGACCCTACTTGTGTAAGATTCAAACGCTGAGTTCTAGACCTCTGATAAAAAAACTAAGACCACCAATAGAATCAGAGCATCCAAAAATGGGGGGTAGCCGAACTTTGGGGTGGAGAAACAGTTCGGAAGGTGGCGCGTGGCCTCTACGCACCGCGCTCGGGCAAGTGGGCCCATGGCCCAGCTTGCTCGGACCTTTTGGCGGCGCGTGAGAAGTGCCTACCGGCCGCGATTTTGATCGAAATCATTTTCAGAATATTTTTGATTTTTCTGAAATGAAAAATATTTTTTATTGATTTTAAAATTGAAAAATCCTTTAATAATTATAGAAAAATTATTTTTCAGTTTAAAAAATTTCTGAAAATTTTTTCATATGTTAAGAAAATTATTTAATGATTGTTGGTTACTTAAATTAAAATTTTCAATATCTATTTGATTTTATACTCGTTAATTTATATGTAAAAATTTTGTTTTGCTAATATAAATTCGTTGAATGATTGAGTATGATTATTAGAAATGGTATTTTAAAATTTAATGATTGGTTTCGTAATCAATCTGTTATTTACCCTATTTTTTAGGATATGGTGAGAATTAGACGAACTCTTGTTATTCTCCAAGGGAGACACAGAGTAGAGAGAACTCCCAAACGTTTGGCAAAGTTAGCTGAAATGTTGAATCGTAAAATTAATCCAATGCATATTTTACCACAACACTTGAGAGTTATGAATCGAAAACGGTTTGAATTTTTACATTTGGGTCATAGGTTTGGGGAAAATAGAGTCGAAATTAATATAATCAAAATTCTCTTCCTGATAATCTAACTAGAATGACTGATGAGATAATAGATGAGGATGAACGGATCATTCTTAAGAATTTCAGACTAAAATTACTTAAAATGTGGAGAACTAAGTAGATAGAGATTAAGATGAGGAGATCACTATTTTTAAATTTAAACGGCGATCCATCACGAACTATTAGGAGATTTGCTCCCACTGATAGACTTTCAGTGAAAATGATTAACATGGTTACTCGCATGTATATGGAAGAAAAGAAAGAGACGGAATATGAGAAATGAAATATTGTATCTCTCTTTATTTCTTTATTAAATAATTATGTACTATGATTATGAATAATAGGGATCTATTAACATGCATTGTGGACCAATTTTTTTTAGAATGCTTTTTGTATTTTGAAAAGAATGGTTATCTATGTGAGCATGCAAGTGTGTGAAAATGATGTGCTTTAATTTCGCATGATTCTAGATACGTGAAATATTTTAGTGAGAGGTTTTAGATTGAAAAAATTTAAGTAATTCTCACATAAAATCTGATAAATTTTGTTATTTTGAAATTAAATTTACAGTAATCAAACATTTGGATCATGGATGATAATTGAGAACTTAGTGAACTTTTAAATTTATACATTGTGTTCGTTTATCATAAATGTTAGTTTTAAAGCATAAAACTGAAAGCATTATATGAGTATGAAAATTCACGTTTACCTCTTTTTGAAAACCCATAGCATGGCATCAAAATCCATAATAGCTTAAATAAGGGGGATAAGTTCAATGGCGACAATTATGACATTTGGCGTCATAAGATATAGTGTGTGTTGGAAGAGTAGGATGCCTTAAAGGGTATCAACCATATCAAGCAAGACTTTGGAGTTGGAAATATTGCTCAGCAGAGAAGAGATCAAGAAGCTTACCAGGCATGAAAAAAGAAAGATTCCATGGTTAGTTCTGTGGTGGATGATTTCATTCGTGAATGTGAACAATTCCCTACTACTCATGACATATGAGTGTATCTCAGAGAGAAGTATGAGGGTACTAGTGTGACCCGCTTGAGCCAGTTGATGATCAAATTTGACACGTATAAAAAGAAATCTGATCACAGTATCAAACTACACCTGAAAACCATGTCAAACATGATAAGGGAATTGAAGTCAGCATGTTATGTTTTATCTGATAAGTAGCAGATTCAGACTTTAATATGATCCCTTCCAGACCAATGGGAGTACTTGAAAGTTAATCTAATTCATAATAATAGTATTAAAACTTTCACAAATACTGTTCGCCACGTGAAACTCGAAGATAAGTGGTTTGGTGCTGCAAAATCGATTTTTAATGCCTTTGTAGCTGAGTTTAGTTCCCAGAAAGTTTCGGGTTTTAAACACAAAGGGAACAAGAACAAGGGCAAGAAAGGGAAGGAAATTGTGGAAGGGGCTAAGAAGAACAATTCCAACCGTAAGAACAAGCGCAAGCGGTTTTTGAAGAAGGACAAGAGTAAACTGAAGTACTATAATTGTAAAACTCTAGGTCATTTCGCTCGAGAATGCCCCAAGCCGAAAAATGTAGCACCTCGTAACGCTTCTTTAAGTGTTATATATGTCTCTAGTATTGTTTTACTTTCTGAATCTTATCCTGTGTGGATTATAAACTCAAGAGTAACAAACCATGTGATGAGAGATCAAGAAGTGTTCGTGGACTTTCGTCGAGTTCCTCCTTGTGTAAGATAGATATACGTAGAGAACAATACGAGAGTGGAGTCAAAGGGATTAACACTTGCAAACTAGAGTTATGAAGTAGCCAAACCCTAATTTTACATGATGTTCTCTATGTATCAAAAATTCGACAAAATTTAGACTCTATTGTTGTTTTTCTTATACTAGGCTATGACTTGAATTTTACTCGTGATAGGATTTGTATCTATAACAACGGTGTGTTTTATGGTACTAGATATCTATTGAATGGATTTCTTACTTTTGATTGTGACAGACAAATGTTTAACTGTTATGTTGATTGTTATATTTCGTTAAATGTTTGTTTTTCTGGTGATGTTAATATTGATGACAAAGTATGACATGCTAGAATTGATCACATTGGGCATGACATAATGAATCGACTTCTGAAAGCAAGATTATTGGGTTCGCTTGCTAAAGTTGCTTTACCAAATTGTGAATATTGTCTTGCGGGGAAAATGTCCTGAAAATCATTTGGAAAGGCCGTAAGGGCTGAATTCCCATTGCAATTCGTTCACTTTGATATTCGTGGTCCAATGAATGTGAAGACTCGACATGGAGCGTCATATTTCATTACATTCATAGATGATTTAATACAATTTGGTTATATTTATTTGATTTCTCAAAAATCTGAAACATTTGAGTGCTTTATACGTTATATGAACCAAGTAGAGAATTAAATGGATAGAACAATTAAAGGTTTAAGAACGGATTGAGAACGTAAATATCTATCAGATCGATTCAAGGATCTATATAATGAAAAGGGAATCACTAGACAATTGGCTATTGTTCATACACCTCAACATAATGGTGTTACTGAGAGTAGGAATAGAACATTGCTAGATATGACAAGCTTCATGATGGCGCAAGCTAACTTACCTATTTCCTTTTGGGGAGATACATTGTTAATTATGACCTAAATTTTGAATAGAGTGCCTTCAAAATCAGTACCAACTACACCTTATGAACTTTGGATTGGTAAAACACCGAGTCTGAATGGACTTAGAACTTTGGGTTCGGGAGCCTATATTCATAACTCTTCCAATAAGTTTAGAAAGCTAGGTCTCCGAGGAAAAATTATATATTTATCAGATATTCTGACTAGTCAAAAGGTTATGTATTCATCCGGTGAGCGCGAAGACGACACTGTTATGAAAATTGAATCACAAAATGTAACATTTTTGGAAAATGATTTTTCTAGCAAAGGTGATATAATGAAAGGAGAGCATTTGTTTGAATTAAATAATTCAAATAATGGATCTATAATAGATGGATTAAGTGAACCATGAGAACTTGAATCCTTAGACGATCCCAGTGGGAGGGATTCAAATTCTAATGATCTAATCGAATCATCGATTCAGAAAAGTGTTAAGAAAGGTGTACCCAAACGTTATTACGAAATTGAAGGGTATGCTTTTATCATTTTTCCACAGTACAAGAATGAGTAGAAAAACGTGAACGAGGCTTTGTCTTGTCCTGCCAGGGAAGAATGGGCAAAAGCAATGTAGGAAGAAATGGAGCCGATGTATTCCAACCATGTTTAGGAATGGATTGATCTTCCACTTGGGCACAAACCTAATGGGAACAAGTGGATTCTCAAGATTAAACGTAAAGCTGATGGAACAATTGAGAGATATAAAACTGGGTTTGTGGCAAAAGGTTATACCCAACAAGAGGGTATTGATTATGAACAAACATTTTCACAAGTAGTGAAATTTACCTCTATTCGCTTATTGTTGGCTATTGTATCCAATTTAAATTTAGAATTATATAAGATGGATGTGAAAACTACGTTTCTCAATGGAAAACTTAAAAAAAAATCTACATGAAACAACCAATAGATTTTATAGTTGAAAGTCAAGAAAACAAAGTTTGCAAATTGAATATATCAATTTATAGCTTCAAACAGTATTCAAGACAATGGTATTTGAGATTTCACAGAGCTGTAATCTCTTACGACTTCATAATGATAGACGAAAACTATTGTATTTATGTGAGAAAGTTCAATGATAAATTTGTAATTCCCACTGTATAAATTATGGACACTTATTCGTGAAACTCTCGTATTGATTATTTCATTGCGTTGAGACATTTATGAATATTTAAAAATAACTTAGAAATTTATTTTATAGATGCGTAGAATTTAAATCCGCTCGGTGTGGCGGCTGTTCATACTCTAGTTGGGCATGACAGTAGAAGTTTGTTGCTAAAACTGCTAGAAACTTTATAGCCTTGCGTTGTTCTGGATGTTGGCTGTGGTATTTGTTGATTTTGGAGAGGCCGGGATGGCCAATTGTTTATTTTACAAGATGAATGTGATATACAGGTGAAATTGTACATGGGAAACCTCCGATTTATAGGGAGATTCTGCCCGATTTTCTGTAAAAATACAGCTGGCATCCAGGGACAACAGGCGGCTATTCACGATTCCGGTTCGGAGGCGTGACACACCATGCATATGGGGCTGTACAGTACCGGTTATTTTCTACCAGTGTGGAAGCAAGGTCACTTTAAGAGTGACTGCCCAGATTTGAGTCGAGGATAGACTTTACGGGGTCGTACTGTTACTTCTGGCACAGGCCAACAGGGGGCACCTGTGCACTCAGCTCTTACAGCTCCTCGAACTGCAGCCAGGAGTAATATAGTGTCAGAATCGTCACGATAGCAGTCTAGGGCCCAGGCTCGTGTGTTTACGATGACACAGGAGCACGCACAGACAAACCCTGATGTTATTATGGGTAATCCTCCCGCAAATCTCTCAGTATAGTACTTTTGTTATACTTTCTGTATGAACTTTTATATATCATGATATAGATATACAGTTTTGACTAGTTAAAGTTTTACAAACTTAACTAGTTTGATATATATATGAATATGTCTACTTTTCTTCGCATTCCAAATATCTTTAATCTTTTTCCTATCTTTAGGTACCGTGCGAATATTTGGTATCGACACCCGTATTCTTATAGATACCGAGTCGAATTTTTCATATGTGAGTGACACGTTAACTCGCCATTCTGATAGACCTCTCTTGCCACTTGATAAGAAGATTATGGTAATCACTTCTCTTGACAAACATATCATTTGAGATACAGTTTATAGGGGCTGTGAGGTCGGTATTGGGGAGGCGGTATTAGAGGCAGATCTGATTCCGCTTTTTATCACGGATTTTGATGTCATCCTAAGGATGGATTGGCTGAGTTTACACCGAGCTTCCGTGGATTGTTTCACGAAGGAGATTGAGTTTCGAAGATTCGGACAGCCACCATTAGTATTCTGAGACGAGAGACGAGTATTGTCCCGCTATATTATATCTGTTATGAAGGCCAAATACTTGGTATGCTGTGGTAGTGTGACTTATCTGGCTTATATTGTCGACACCATCGTTGAGGGATCGAGTCTTGAAGATGTCCCTGTGGTGCAGGAGTTTCCAGAGGTATTCCCCGAGTAGCTTTCCGGATTACTACCAGTTTGGGAGTTTGATTTCGAGATTGATTTAGTATCAGGGATCAATTATATTTCTATTTCGCCATATAAATGGCGCCTATGGAACTGAGAGAGTTTAAGATTCAGTTGTAGAAACTCCTAGACAAGGGGTTTATTCGTCCAAGCACTTCATCTTGGGGCGCTCCGGTGCTGTTTATAAAGAAGAAAGATGGTACATTTCGGTTTTATGTAGACTACAGACAGTTGAACAAAGCCACCATAAAAAACCGATATCCCCTGCCATGTATCGATAATTGTTTGATCAGCTGCAAGGAGTCAGGGTTTTCTCTATGATTGATCTCCGTTCGAATTATCATCAGTTGAGAATACGAGCCGAAAATGTGCCCAAGACAACTTTTCGTACCCGATACGGCAATTACGAGTTTCTAGTCATGCCGTTTTGACTGACTAATGCCCCAACTGCTTTTATGAATCTAATGAACTGAGTTTTTCATGACTACTTGGATCGGTTCGTCACCGTATTCATCGATGACATCTTAGTATATTCACGGAGTGATGAAGATCATGTTCAGCACCTTCGGGTGGTATTGTAGATATTCCGTGATAAACAACTATATGTCAAATCCTCGAAATATGAGTTTTGATTGAGACAAATTGGATTCTTAGGGCACATTATCTCCGCGGAGGGTATTTATGTTGATTCGCCGAAAGTTAAGACTATAGTGAAGTGGGAGCAGCCACAAACAATTATTGAGATTCATAGTTTTCTCGGTTTGGCTGGATATTATTGCAGATTTGTAAAGGGATTCTCCCGGGTAGCCGCTCCATTGTCTAAATTGACCCGAAAGGTGGCCAAGTTTGTTTGGGATAACAGTTGTAAGGTAAGCTTTCAGGAGCTCAAACAACGGTTAACATCTGCTCCTATTTTAGCCATTTTTTCATTAGCAGTCAGGAATATATAGTATGCAGTGATACTAGCCGACATGGATTGGGTTGTGTTCTGATGTAGGATGGTCAGGTTATTGCATATGTCTCGCGATAGCTAAAAAAATACGAGATTAATTGCTCGATACATGATTCGAAGTTGGCAGCCATAGTCTTCGCATTGAAGATATAGTGGCATTATCTTTATGGGGTGACCTGCAGGGTGTTTACAGATCACATGAGTTTAAAATATTTATTTACCCAAAATGAGTTAAATTTGAGACAGAGGAGATGGTTAGAGATTCTAAAAAATTATGATCTCATTATTAACAATCATCCGGGTAATGCGAATGTTGTAACATATGCCTTGAGTCAGAAGTTAGCATCATCCTCACAGTCGACAGAGAAAGCCTACCTTTTTTGTTTAGTGGGACTCTGAGACTTGGGGGTCAGTTTGACTAGTGATGATCAAGGAGGCTTATTAGTCAGATTTGAGGTCAGACCGACTTTATTCGACTGTATCCGAGAGCTCCAAAGTATAGATGAGGAGTTTCAGAGTATTACGGATAAAGTCTGCAGAGCTGAGGGCGGAGACTTCAGGATTCGAGGAGATGGTTTGATAGTGTTTAGTAAGCCGGTTTGTATTCCTGCTGATTCAGATCTCTGCAAGGCCAAACTTGAGGAGACACACTCCTTCGCTTATGCATTGCATCCGGGTGGTACCAAGATGTATCGAACCATTTGGGATAGTTATTAGTGGCCTGGCATGAAACGGGAAAACACGGATTTTGTAGCTAGGTGTTTAGTTTGCCAGTAGGTGAAGGCCGAGTATCAACGGCCGGCTGGTACATTACAGTTCTTATCCATTCCTGAGTGAAAGTGGGATCACATTACTATAGATTTTGTGACAGGGCTACCGTGGACTTCATCACGACATGATGTCATTTGGGTGATTGTAGATCGACTCACCAAGTCCGCGCATTTTCTTCCTATTCGCAGCGACTATCCTTTGGAGAACTTTACACGTCTTTACATTGATATGATAGTCAGGCTGCATGGTGTTCCTGTATCCATAGTATCAGATAGGGACCCGAGATTCACTTCTAGGTTTTGCCCCAAGTTACAGGAGGCAATGGGAACAAGACTGAATTTTAGTACGGCCTATCATCCACAGACAGATGGTCAGTCAGAGAGAACCATTCAGACCTTTGAGGACATGCTGAGGGCATGTGTAATGGATTTTCGGGGTAGTTGGGATAGGTACCTTCCACTGGTTGAATTCGCATATAATAATAGCTATCATGCCAGTATAGGGATGCCCCCGTATGAGATACTGTATGGCAGAAAGTGTTGCACCCTGATATACTAGGATGAGGTCGGAGAGTGACGTCTCAGCAGTATTGAGTTAATTGAGAAAACGAAGGATAAAGTTAAGGTCATCCATGAGCAGATGAAAGCTGCCCAGGACAGACAGAAGGCATATGCCGATCGTAGGCGGTGACCTCTTGAGTTTGCTACTGGAGATATGGTTTTCTTGAGGATATCTCCTTGGAAGAGAGTTATACGGTTCAAGCAGCGGGACAAATTGAGCCCCAAATATATTAGGCCCTTCTGTATCATTGAGAGGGTCGGGAGTGTGGCATACAAATTGAAACTGCCAGATGAATTATCCTGTATTCACGACGTCTTCCATGTCTCAGTACTCAGGAAGTACTTGGCCGACCCTTCTCATATACTTGAGCCTCCACCTGTTGAGTTACGAGAGAACCTTAGTTTTCCAGTTCAGCCTGTGGCTATTCGAGATCAGCATGTCAGAAAGTTGCGGAGTAAGGAAGTTTCATTGGTTAGAGTTTTGTTGAGGAGTGACCAAATAGAGGAGTAGACCTGCGAGTCCGAGGAGGCTATTAGGAGATAGTACCCCAATTTGTTTACTGTTTAGTTTTTTTTTTTAGTTTCGAGAATGAAACTTGTTTTTAAGTGATTAGAAAATGTAACACCGACACTGCGGTGTCCGTACTAATATACTCCTGTTCAGGAATTAAACAAAAATATGTCTCAGTTACATATATATAAAATTTTATTTATTTATATTAATTTTTGATTTTTGGATATTTAAATTGAATTTTTTGTATATTTTAAATTTTATCGTATTCGCGAATTTTAGTATAAAAAAAAAACAGAGGAGTGTTGCGTTTTGAGCCAAAACACAGCACCCACTACATCATATTAGAGATGTTAGCCCTAATCTCTCTCTCTCTCTCTCATGCTCTCTCTCTCTTCGCCTCTTCTCCTTCCCGCGACCTGCCGCCCTCCCTTGCCCCTCCGCTCCTCATGCCTCAGCGCGATCCTCCTCGCGCGAGCACGCCACAGTACCAGCTTGCCATAACGCACCACAGCTAACGACCTTCCGCCAGCACACCAGCCTGCAGCGCCTCCTTCCTCGCGCGAGTGTGCCACAGCACACGACCTTCTGCCAGTGAGCCATATCGCACGACCTTCCGCCAGCGTGCCACAGTGCAAGCACGAGCGCGCGAGTGTACCACAGCGTGAGTGCGCCACAGTGCGCCTGCTTGCGAGCACTTCTGCGCACGAGCGCGGGCTAGCCCAGTAGCGTGCGCAACCTGTGAGCGCGCCAGCTCGCGAGTCCACCAGCCCACGACAGCCCACGAGCCCGTGCGGCCTGCCAACCCACTGTAGCCCGCTAACCCGCCAGCCCATGAACCTCTATGCAGGTAACTAACTTAGGGTTTTGATCCAAATTTAAGTGTTTATGATCTAGCTAATAAATCTTGTCTTGATAGTGAGCATTACAGATTTTGGAGTGGTCGATGAGACATTCGGACGAAGATATGCGCTCCGAGAAAACCGTAAGTGAGAGAAATGCGATCTTTTCAACATTTGAAATAAATTTTATCAAATTTAGGTTTCAATACCTTTAAAATGACATATGGTTTGAAGAAATCGGAGAAGAATTGAAAAGTGTATGATTTTTCAAAAATTTTTCTAATTTGTAGGAAAGTTATGTATTTTAGACTTGTTTTCGATTTTGAATGGTTTTAGACTTGAATTTAGCTTGATTTTGATTTGATTATTTACTTATAAATGGAATAAAATTAATGACATTGGTGTATATTTATAAATTGAGAAATTAAGATTTATACAAATTTAGAGAAGATGATAAACCCTAAGAATAATTAGAAATTTGATGACAATTGTGATAATCTGATTAGGTTGACTTTCTTGGAAATTCGATAAGTCGATTTGGTTTGATTTTGGAAATAAGTAGTGACTATCTTCCCTAAAAAGTAAGTGAGACTCTAATCTCTTGTATGAAATAGTAAAAACTTTTTTCTGTCGTGTTTTCCATAAAACATGTTTCGATATGTATGGACTCGACGTATGATATTAAATTTCAAAACTTGCTTTGTGACATTTGAAGTGTCGTAAATTATATTTCCGATAACTATACATCCATGGTTTGAAATGAAATGTTATTGTGTCATTATTTGAGAACCAGATATATTTTTTATTCTACCGTCGTATTGGTATGGATTTGAAATGATTTGATGATTGTATTGGCACACGGATTTAAAATGCTTTGATGATCTGTATGGGCCGGGTGTCTATTTGTGATGAGATGATCTGTATGGGCCGGGTGCCCACTTGTGATAAGATGATATTTTTTGATAAATCCCGTAACTACGAAGGGTGTTTGTAGAGATACCGGGTTGCCTGGATATACTTCTGCAGGAGGTATCTGCAAACGTCATATGTCTAATGGCTATAGGTGCGACCGGTTGAATCCATGTAAGGGGGAGAACGTGTGTGACGCCACCGTCTAGCACCGGGAGGGGTTCTATACGCGATGATGAGCTAGCCCCAGCGAACTCATGGCCAACGTCGGGGTAGAGAGTGACTTTTGAACTTTATGAATAATAAAACCCCCGATGCGTCTGTTTTTTGTCATGGTTGACCTTTGTCAGAATCATTTTTGGCTTACTCTAATAATACTTGATTTAGAATGGATGCATATACGTTTGATATCGTATGATTGGTTAAATGATTTCAAATTGTTAAACATATCATGTTTTACTGTGAAATGTAAATTATTGTTTGGAATAATATTGTTTGACACTCTATTGGTTCACCCATACTTTTTATGCTTGATATTAATCCCCTCACTCACTAGATATCTTTCTTGATACTCACCCCTCTTCTTTTCCTCCTCAGACAGAATTATTATGCTAAATCGACGCTTTGGACTCCAGAGGATTTGGTAGCTCGTTGGCGGATTTGAGTGTTTTTCGACGGTGAGATTTAAATTAAGTTGAGATATGAGGTCCGCACTTTATTTTTGATCTTATGAGATCTTGACCTTGAGGTCCATAGTTGATCGTGTATTTATTATGGGATTGACTGTATAATTTATATACATTTATTTGCAAAACTCTCATATTTCATTTGCATTGAGACAAATTGTGGTGTTTGAATGTTAACTTGGAAAATTGGTTGTAAATTATATAAAATTTATGCCTGCTCAGTGTGGCGACTGCTCATGCTCTAGTTGGACATGACAGTAGAGATCTGTAGTTAAGATTGTTGATAATTTACTTAGTCTGACATTGTTCTGGATGTCTACTGTGGTTAGTGGGGTGTTGTGAGGTCGGGATGACCATTTTATTTTATTCACAAGACGATTTTAAATTATACCAGTTTAAACAAATTTATTTATACATGGGAGATCTATGATTTATGGGAAAATTCTGTCTGATTTTTTATAAAAATACAGTTGACGTCCCAAAATGGAGCTTGGGAGCTTCACCGTCTTCATACAATTTTATCATTGGCTCTAACATCTTATTCACAGAGTGTCGCTTCCCAGGTATGGCAATTTCACAGATAAACTTGTTTGGGGCCTTCACAGATCTGGCATTTCTTCTTCTATGGCAGCATATTGGTGGCTATCTGAAAAATATCAACGGCTCCACCCAAAAAAAAAAAAAAAAAAAATATATATATATATATATATATATATATATCAACAGCAGCCCTTTGACTCTTTTTGTTGGGCTTGGAAAGTTAATGGTCCTTAAAAGATGCACATGTTCATCTGGTTGGCTTGTGATGACCATTATTACATAATAGAAAGTAATAATAATAATAATAACAATAATAATAATAACAACTAGGTCATATGTCCATGATTATACCGTAGGTGAAACTCTAGGATATAAGTTAAATAAAATAATGATATAAAATTAAATAAAATAATAACTTAATTATAATATAGAATTTATTTTTATCGATCAATAATTTTTTATTTTTATCACTGAAATTCCCTACAAACTCCATAGGACATTACTTTTCTCACTCTAGTGGAAGAAACGAACTTTAATCATCGTAATTTTACATAAATATAAAATTTAAAGATAAATTATTAAAGAAAACGAGATACATATTAGTGAAGAAAAAGAAAAAGTATTAAATATAAAAATAAAAATATTTATATATTATCTTAATATATTATATTTACCTAATAATATTAAAATTACTATAAATGTTAGTCAATATTATTAAATAACTTCATTATTATAATATCAAATAATTTTATTAGTTATATTTCTAAAAAAATAGATAATTAAATTTCTAATCTTTTTAAAAATAAAAAATATATATATTTTTTATGTGACACTCCATACAATCTTCATAAGACACTACTTATATAACATTCTATTGTCATATTTAAATTATTACAATAAGTTGGATTTATATAAAAAATATATTCTCATGAACATGAAAATATAATATTACAATTATAGAAATCTAAAAATAAAAAATCAAATATTCTCAAAATTAAATAAATAATTAATTTGATTTTGATATATAGTATCTTCTAAAAACAGTATCTTAATTGATGATCCGAGAAAGAGAGGAAAATTAAGTGATAAATGGTTTATCTATTCGATCTTTATATCTCCTACATGATTATCTCGTTGGAAAGAGCACATAAGAGACAAAAAAAATAAGGAAGAATCGATATAGAAAATAGATAAAATAAGAATAGTGAAGTGAAAACTTAGAAAATTAAACCATCCGACTAAAAACCAAAGTTGTCAAATTTGAATCATTCTCCAGCATATCCTATAGTGAGGTGACGGGAAATACCATTCTAGGATTTGACTCCTTGAAATTTATTCTCTATTTCCTTTGTAGGATTGGTTGTAAAGGTTTTGTCTGAATTATCCTCATTCCTTGCTCTTTCTTGTTACCTGCTGGGATTTGTGGATAGGTAGAAAGGGCTGGGAATTCAATGGTTCGACCAAGTCGATGGTTCACACAAACAGAATATTTTGAGGCACACAGATTAGAACTTGGAGATTCAGCGGCAGTCACTAGTGTTGGACCTCGAAATCCTGTGTGGGAATGGTTAAACAAGCGGATGGAAGCTCCTCCACCAAGCCAGGGTAATCAGCAACAGCAAAAAGGCTGTTGCTAATTTTTTCCATGAATTGCGAGAGTAATTTTCATCACTAACAAATTCATCGCTAATTTCACATGTTAGATAAAACTATGACAACAGATTTTTCAGTGATAAATTATTTCTATCACTAATCCGTCGTTGATATATATATACGATCAACGACATCACCGATAGATTAGCAGTAAAAAATTTTCGTCGTTAATACATTCATACGGTGAGCCAATTTAGCAACGGAATATTTAACGACAGAAATTTTATCACTAATCTGTCGTTGAATCTAATTTTCCTATCCTGTTCCGTTAAAATCAATTCGATCGACCTGTTAACTTGTAATTCGATCAGTCTGTTATATCGCAATTCTCATATTATGAACTATATTACAAATTATTCCGTTTGATAGAAATAAAAAACAACTATATTATTGCATACAATACATAAAATCTCAAGTTATCAAATACAGTGTATACATCAAGTAATTCCATAAAATGAACTACAATTCATAACATTCAACCCATAAAAATCAAGTACATTAATATAAAATCCTCAATGTCACATAAATGGGTGATCAAAATCTGGTGAACGAGTGTTATCTAGATTTGGTGGTGTATGTTGGATACCTATTTGTGCGAGTATGTCACAAATTTGTCCCTCAATTTGCTTTCAAAATTTGACTCTATATGTTCTCTATCATTTTATTTCTCATTTTCTCCATCATTCTATCTATCTCCTCCTTAGTATACGTCTGAGAGGAACGCATACATGGAGATAAAGTGACACCAGAGAAATTTATGGTTAGTGTCTCCACTACAAAAAAACACGTTTTTTGCGACGAACTTTAGCGACAAATATTTTTCGTTTCAATTTTACGACGAATTTTGCGATGAAAACTTTTTTTGTCGCTATTTGCAACGAAATTTCCAACGAAAAAAAAGTTGTAGCTAATTTAGCGACGACCGGAAATTCGTCGCTAATTTTGCGACGAATTTATGAATTCGTCGCAAAATTTGAAAAAAAAAATATTTATATATATTTATTAAATAATTAATTAATTTTGCGACGAATTTAGAAATTCATCGCTAATTTTGCGACAAATTTCGGAATTCGTCGCAAAATTTGAAAAAAAAATAAAAAAAATAATATATTAATATATATTAATTAAATAATTAATTAATTTTGCGACGAATTTTAAATTCGTCGCTAATTTGGCAACGAATTTTCTAATTCGTCGCAAAATTTGAAAAAAAAAATTATTTATATATATTTATTAAATAATTAATTAATTTTGCGACGAATTTAGAAATTCGTCGCTAATTTTGCGACAAATTTCGGAATTCGTCGCAAAATTTGAAAAAAAAATAAAAAAAATAAAATATTAATATATATTAATTAAATAATTAATTAATTTTGCGACGAATTCTAAATTCGTCGCTAATTTTGCAACGAATTTTCGAATTCGTCGCGAAATTTGAAAAAAAAAAAATTATTTATATATATTTATTAAATAATTAATTAATTTTGCGACGAATTCTAAATTCGTCGCTAATTTTGCAACAAATTCTAAATTCGTTGCTAATTTTGGAACGAATTTTCAAATTCGTCGCAAAATTTGAAAAAAAAAAATAAATATTAATATATATTTTTTATTTTTTATTTTAATATAATTATCACATTTATTATTTTTAATTAATATCTTATATTTTATTTTTATTTTATCTTTTTTAAAAATAGTATTATTATTTTTTTATATCTTTTATTATTTTATTTTAAACTAATATTTTATTATTTTATAATAAATTGTTATTTTATATTGTTTTATTATTATTAGAAATTTGTGAAGAAAGATAATAAGTAAAAAAAAAAAAACTTATAACAGATACTAACATTTAGTTTGATGGTTACAGGGTCTTAAACGTTTACGGAACTGCAAGGGTTCGAACCATGGTGGGAGCAAAATGTAGACATTTTCAAGAATTAAGTGAGGAAGGGCTTGTGGGCGCCGGCTCGGGCGAACATGCGGGCGGATACTGACTCGGGCGGGCGGGCGGGTGGGGTTCCGGCGGGAGCGCATTTTTTTTTTCATTGCTAATTTAGCGACGGATTTAGCGACGAATTTATATCCGTCGCTAAATTTGAAAAATAATAAAATAAAATAAAATATTAATATATATTTATTAAATAATTAATTAATTTTGCGACGAATTCTGGAATTCGTCACAAAATTTGAAAAATAATTAAATAAAATAAAATATTAATATATATTTATTAAAAAATTAATTAATTTTGTGACGAATTCCGAAAGTCGTCGCAAAATTAGCGACGAATTCCGAAATTCGTTGCTAAATTTGAAAAATAATTAAATAAAATAAAATATTAATATATATTTATTAATTAATTAATTAATTTTGTGACGAATTTTGGAATTCGTCGCTAGCGACGAATTCAGCGACAAAAAATTATTCGTCGCTAAATTTAGCGACGAATTTCTAATTTTTCGTCGCTAAATTTTTGCGACGCGTTATTAGCGACGAAAAATTTTTCGTCGCTAATTTCGTCTTTAACGTTTTAGCAACGAATTTTTATTAAATTTTTGTCGCTAAATTTGTGGCTAAAAGCTGGTTTTTTTGTAGTGCTCATCAACTCTTTCTCAAAAACCATATAAATGTCCCTTTATTAGACTCTAGTCACCTCATACTATGATCCAATATCAAACTCGGGCTAATAAGTGCTATTTGAACTATATTTTTCCTCGTGCAATTGTTTATACTTTAATTACATTTGTAAAATTATTAATATTTCAATACTAGATAGTAATATTTTTTCTCAAACAATTATTTGTACTTACCCTACAATAAACAGATATAATTACGTTTGTGAAATTATTAATATTTTAATATTATCTATAATTAAATAATAATAAATTTCTGTTACAGTAATTGTTTCTGATTTCTTGTCAACATATTGTTCTTTTCATTTATCACGCCCGTGAGTGCGATTAAAGAATTCGAGATGGAAAACGAAGTGGCTAGTTTCTTCAGACGGAAAATAATAAAAATCATTAGTAGTTTTATCAATTTAAAAATTATCAACATAATTTATAAAAAATAAATAAATACAATTATAAAAATTATCATGTGTGTCGCAAACGAAAGTAAACCAGATATATGCTTTGTAATTCCTCTTTCTTTTTCTGTATTTCGGTTTTGCTTTGCAGTAGTTGATTTCTATTGCCACTTTGACGTACTCCTGCATTTATCAATTAATTTATCCCAAAAGGGCATATGTTAAGTATATAGGGGAAGACTTTTGGTTTCGGCTATATTTGTAATACCAACCGTTTGCATTACTTGCTTCCTTGCTGCCGCAAGCATATTGGAATATCTCATTGTGCATGAAGCTTTCCGTGCATAATATATCGAAGGTGAATTTTCATTTTGCCATATAAATATTTGTTGCACATAACAAGTGAAGTGAGAATAAATTAGTGAATTAGATATTTAAAATGATAACTACGCATAAAAAATGACAACTAACGAGACAATAAATAAGATAGAGGAAATTCCTAAGCATAAATAATTAAAGTCCAAGCATATTGGAATATCTCATTGTGTACGAAGCTTTCCGTGCATAATATATCGAAGGTGAATTTTCGTTTCACCAAATAAATATTTGCTGCACATAACAAGTGAAGTGAGAATAAATAAGTGAATTAGATATTTAAAATGATAACTACGCATAAAAAATGACAACTAACGAGACAAGAAATAAGATAGAGAAAATTCCTAAGCATAAATAATTAAAGTCCCAATTATTAATTGAATATAAAGTGATTAACTTTACGGGATAGAAAACGATTATTAATAAAATGTAAAGTGATTAACTTTACTACGTTGAAAATGTCGGCTACGATCTGTTAGAAACGTTGAAATGACTTTGAGATAAACAAAAATGAAAGGATTTGCACGTGAAACAATCACTGTCCTTAAGGAATTTATGCTCCCACTATGTTGCTGGCTGGGTTGATGGCAAACTCCTTCAGGATATGTAAATCGAAAACAGAAATTTGAGATAGCAAAATCTCAAATTCTCCCAAGAACGAAGTAGAGCCCTTTTTTTCAGTGCACGAAAATTGCTAATAACAGAAAATTTTAAGAAGTTTCCATAATGGTGAGAGAGAATATTTATAGAACATGAAAAATTGCAATAATGAGAAATCCTTTCATTCAAAAGTCATAATGAATATGTCCTTTTGAATTTAAAATAACAACCGTTTATTCAATAGGCATCACTTGTTTTTTTTTTTTTGAAAATAACATTTTAATTAAAAAATATCAATTTATTTAATTTTCAAATTGTGTCTTTTAAATAAAAAATTAAATAACCAAAAAGTACTTATTTTCAATACCCAAGGCCCAAGTGCCCTATTTTTTACCATTAAATAAATAATTAAATAATTAATTATTTAATTATTTAATTAATTCATTATTGAAAATTCCATTTTCCCTCCAACACACCATTTCAACCAAATTCAACTGATTTCAAATTTGATGGGTTATATACCAATCAAATTCTCTTCAACTTTTCAATATAGGACAATTGCCCATAACATATTACAAACTATATTTAACAGTCCCCCACTAAGTTTGTAATATCCATTAGCAATACAATTTCTTTTTGGAATTATCTTCATAATAGGTGTCTCTCGACTTAAACCTAAAGGGTAGTCTAATATTTTCAAAATCTTGTCGAAATTCAAGGTGAGTAATTATTAAATCTTAATTTCTCATAACAAGATCAGAAAATTTAATACTCATAATTCTTTACAAATCTATAATACGTTCACCGTGAGCTTTAGCACCATAATATGACCGTGTGCTACCTCCTGAATTCATAAACACTTATAAAGTTTTATTCCCAAACTTTATTAGAAGCGGCACCACTTCTCGTGATTATATAGGTGAAGTTTGAAAATCTCAAATTTGGATTTTCCTTACTCTTGAACCGAACAAAACTCTATTAAGAATAATTATTATTCACCCTCCTTTTCTTAAGCATTAATGTTCCAATACTTGTTGTCTATCACTAGAGTAACTTGTTGCTACCTTTTAAACCTTTAGAATTGCTAAACAATAAGAAAGGTAAGGTTCCTGTTACCGGTGATAAATTAGAATTGCTTTAAACCCATTTCATTTATAGTAATTTTGATTTTATCTCTCGAAAGTCCTTTGGTCAGTGGGTCAGCAAGATTACTACTAGATCTCAAATAGACAACTGTAATGATGAAATCAGAAATCAATTGTCTAACATATTCATGTCTTAAAGCAATATATCTAGATTTACCGTTGTAAATTTTGTTGAATGCCCTAAACATAGTTGTTTCGCTGTCATAGTGTAAAGAGACCGTTGGCATTGGCTGTGGCCACAACTCTATTTCTATCAATAAGTTTCTTAGCCATTCTGCCTCTTTACCGGCTGCTGCTAATGCAACAAATTCTGACTTCATAGTCGAATGAGTAATGCACGTCTGTTTCTTAAAGGCCCAAGAAATTGCTTCTCCACCAAGTTTAAATATCCAATCAGACGTCGATTTGTTATCGCTAACACTAATTATCCAACTAGTATCAGTGTAACCTTCTAGTACCGAAGGGAATTTGTTATAAAATAATCCCAAAATTTTGGTTCTTTTAAGATAGCCAAGAACCCTTCCAATGGCTCTCCAATGATCTGCACTGAGATTATGTGTAAATTTTGAAAGTTTACATACTGCAAAAACAATATTAGGCCTAGTGCAATGCATACCATATATCAAACTACCAATTGCACTAGCATAATCTAATTGACTTAGAGACCTTCCTGAATTTTCTATTAGCTTGTTAGAAATATCAAATGAGGTATTAACTTCCTTAATTCCCAAGTAGTCAAATTTTGAAAGTATTTCATCTACATAATGTGATTGACACAAAGCGTAACCCCACTATATTTCTTAATTTTGATTCCTAAAATAGTATCGATTTCTCCCAAATCTTTCATTTTGAAATGTTGAGTCAGATACCTTTTAGTATCATTTATACCTTGTATATTAGTCCCAAAGATTAGCAAGTCATCCACATAAAGACATATGATCACTTCAAAATCTGTAGTGAATTTAGAATAAATGCACTTATCTGCTCCATTATATTTAAATCCATTTGAAAATATCACATTATCAAATTTTTCGTGCCATTGCTTCGGAGTCTGCTTTAAACCATATAGGGATTTTACCAATTTACAAACTTTATTTTCATTACCAGGAAGGACAAATCCTTCTAGTTGCTCCATATATACCTCTTCATCAAGATCACCATTTAAAAATATTGTTTTAACATCCATTTGATGGACATGTAAATCATAGATTGATGATAAAGCAAATAACACTCTTATAGAAGTAATCCTAACAACATGAGCATATGTATCAAAGTAATCTATCCCTTCCTTTTGTCTGAAACCTTTAGCAACTAGTCTCGATTTAAAGGATTGCATAGTATTGTCAGTATTATACTTTTTCTTGAATATCTACTTACATCCAATTGGTTTTGATCCCGGAGGTAAATCTACTAGTACCCATGTACCATTTGCTAAAAGAGAATCCATTTCATCATTTATTGCTTCTTTCCAAAAAGCAGAATCTCTTGAAGCTAATGCTTCGTTATACGATTTGGGATCATGCTCCAAGTGTAATACGATGGGTATTTTATTCAGTACCTCAATTCTATTTCCTTCAACTAAGAATGTTAGTGCTTGTGAAGAAATAAAGTCAGAACCAAAGTTTTTTTCTTTACGTACCCTTTTGCTTCTTCTAGGATCTGCTAACAAGTCAATTGATTTTCGTTTATGGAAAGAATTAGGGTGAATAGTAGTATCCTGTGCCAAAAATGGGAGAAGAAATTCCTTCATTTGATTGTGGATTTGTAGTTTGATCACCGAGAAATGTAGTTTCTAGAAACTCAACGTCTCTTGACTCTATAATTACATTAGAGTCTAAATCCAACAATCTATATGCCTTTGAATTTTCAGCATATCCCACAAAGACACTTTTAAGAGCTCTCGGACCCAATTTTGTTCTTTTTGGATCCGGAACTCTATAATAGGCAATGCAGCCCCATACCCTCAAATAACCCAAATTTAGTTTTCTTCTTTTTAAAGTCTCGTATGGAGAACTTTTCTTTTTCTTTGAAGGTATTCGGTTGTATATGTAACAAACCGTTAATAAAGCTTCTCCCCATAAACTTGTTGTCAATTTGGCATGCATTAACATAGAATTGACCATGTCAACTAATATTCTATTTTTTCTTTCTGCCAAACCATTTTGTTGTGGGGTATATGGTGCACTTGTTTGATGAATCAAACCATTTTCTTCACAGAAATTAGAAAATTCAGTTGGAAAATATTCGCCACCACGATCACTTCGTAGCATTTTAATTTTCTTTTCTAATTGATTTTCCATCAGAACTTTGTAACGTTTAAACATATCAGATACTTGATCTTTTGTTTTCATCAAATAAATATGAGTGAATCTAGAACAGTCATCTATAAAGGTTATAAAATATTTATTTCTACCTCTAGTTAAATGATCATTTAATTCACATATATCAGAAAGACAAGTTCAAGTAACTCTGAAATCCTTTCATTTTTTGGGAATGGTTTCTTAGTCATCTTGGCTTGTATGCATATTTCGCATTTTCTTGATTCTTTGTTGGCACATGAAATAAAACCATGTCTAGACATAAATTTAATTGAATTAAAATTAATATGGGATAAACATGCATACCATAAATCAAAAGAAGATTCAACAATATAAGCAGAAATTTCAACTTTATTAATATTTAATTTGAACATGCCATCACTTGAATATCCTTGTCCTATGAATACACAAATTTTAGATACAATGAGTTTTTTTGCCTCTATGACAATTTTCAGGCATTTCTAACAAAGTACACTTCCAGAAATCAGATTTTTTCTCACATTCGGAACATGGAAAACATTTGTCAAGATCAACTTTTTTCCTGAAGTAAACAACAATTCGACGGTTTCCTTTCCCATAACTTTAGCTGCGTCATGATTTCCCATAAAAACCTTTTCATCCTTGGTTGCCACTGTGTAAATTTTGAAGAGATCTTTATTATTGCAAACATGCACAATAGCACCAGAATCATACCACCAATCAGAAGATTTTTCTGTTACTGCCATATCACATTCTGTAACCATGCTGATGTTAAGTACTGCAATCATGGCAATAATTTTTGCGGTGATGGATTGATGTTCAACCATATTTGCCTTTTTGTTCCCAGTGTTTTCCTCCGATTTCAGTTTCTTGTAGAATCTGCATTCTTTCTTAAAATGACATTTCTTTCCACAGAAAAAACACGACTTGTTTTTCGGGTTGTTGTTCTTGCTATTGGTAGTAGAAAAGTTATCATATTTTCGTTTCTTTCCTCCATTCTTAGTGCTAGACTTAACTTAATTTATCTTATTTTCAAACTCCAAAGCATATTTATTTTCACGATTTCGAGTTTTCTCTTCAATTCGAATATGTTTTAAGAGTTGGTCTATAGTAAAATCTTCAGAAGTGTGCAATAATTTCTTTCGATAATTATTCAAAGTGGTTGGTAATTTTGAAATAACTGTAGCCACTTGTAATTGTTCATACACTTTTACTTTTAAATCATTGAGTCTAGACACCAATACCAGTAACTCATCCACTTGATCCATGACCGATTTATTATCCACCATTTGAAACTCAGAAAATTTCATGCTAAGAAATCTGTCCGTACCTTGTTTTACAGAAGTATACTTGTTCTCCAATACTTTCCATATTTTTTGTGGAGTTTTGAGCGGACGAAACAAATCATACAATCGATCAGATAGAGAATTCAGAATGAATCTTGTATAACGAACTTCATCATCTTGACGTTTCTGACGAAGGATTCTGATTTCATCAGTATCACTTTCACTCGGTTCTGAAATGGGTGGTAAGTTCGGACTCAGAAGATAGACAACATTCAACTTGGTAAGAAGGAACAGTAGTTTATCCTTCCAGCGAGTGAAATTTGTCCCATCAAAGCGATCAAGTTTGAACATATTCGGGTTGATCATCTTGTTGAAAACATATTCAGATCCAGTAGCCTTCAATGTAGACTAATTTCCTTAAGATTGTTAGAGACGTTGAAATGACTTTGAGATAAACAAAAATAAAAGGATTTTCACGTGAAACAATCATTGTCATTAAGGAAATTATGCCCCCACTATGTTGCTGGCTGGGTTGATGGCAAACTCCTTCAGGATATGCAAATCGAAAACAGAAATTTGAGACAGTAAAATCTCAAATTTCTCCCAAAAAAGAAATATAGCCCTTTTTTTCAGTGCACGAAAATTGCCAATAACAGAAAATCTTAAAAAGTTTCCATAATGATGAGAGGGAATATTTATAGAACATGAAAGATTGCAATAATGAGAAATTCTTTCATTCAAAGGTTATAATGAATATGTTCTTTTGAATTTAAAATAACAACCGTTTATTCAATAGGCATCACGATTTTTTTTTTAAATAATATTTTAATTAAAAGATATCAATTTATTTAATTTTCAAATTGTGTCTTTTAAATAAAAAATTAAATAACCAAAAAATACTTATTTTCTAATATCCAAGGACCAAGTGCCCAAGTGCCCTATCTTTGACCATTAAATAAATAATTAATTATAATTAATTATAATTAATTATTTAATTAATTCATTATTGAAAATTCCATTTTCCCTCCAACACACCATTTCAACCAAATTCAAATGATTTCAAATTTGATGAATTATATACCCATCATATTCTCTTCAACTTTTTAATATGGGGCAAATGCCCATAACATATTACAAACTATATTCAACATGATCCACAAATATCCTGGAAAGAAAATTCCTTGGTTGTTAATGAAGTACTAATTACCACCCAAAGGATGATTTCCATTAAACAATCCAGACATTCTGCTAACTCATCTGTTGGAAATATTAGCTATGGTACCCCGCTCAAATGCAACCTAAATTGAATCCACAGTGTAGTGATGACAAATATATGGAAATATACAAGTATATATTCTTGAAGATCGCAAAATAATTGATTGCGATCAAGACGGAGGGCCAAAGCAAAACACAAATCCATATTTCACAAACCTTGCAAAACATCAACCAAACAAATGAAAAAGACCTTTAAGAACCTAGGAGGCCGACTACACTAATACCCTTAATGGCTTAATTCTTATTTCATCTCAAATTAATAATCACTTTTTAGCATTTATTAAAAAATGGAAAATACTACTCCCAACTTTTTAGCATTTATAAAATGGAAAAAAAAAGCATGTTCTTTTTATAAAAAATTAAAATAAAACCTAAAACCACTTTTTAGCATTTATAAAAACAAGCATGTTATGCTACATAAAATGGAAAATACTACTCCCAACTAAATACGGTCCTCGTCAATTTTCTATTAAAAGAAAGAAGGAAAAACCAAAAACCACTATGATACCAAACACCATTTTAGTAGTTCTATGTTGGTTCTGGTTTGTCTCCGGATATTTACCCAAGTAGTGATTGCCAAATGTACTTATGGTGCTTTCTAAGCCAAGTTCATTTGTTTCGGTGTGTGTGTCCATGTGTGCGTGTATATGTGATAATGTGGGTTGTATGTATAGGTTGGGGTGTAACTTTTACTTTTCTTATCCATTTTTAGTTGCTACATAGCCTAAAGACCGTCCATTCCCCTGCTTGAAGTCCATGGAAGATGAAAGAGAGCATCAGATTGAAGAATGCCTTTCAATGGGCATCCCTTCCCGAGAATTTAACCCTCCAGGAAAGTCTTCTAGGGCGTTAAATATGGATTTAAAGGATGCAGTTCCTGGAGACTAAAGAGAAGATCTCAATGACCAGCTATCTGCCTGGAAATTTATTTCATTTTCCAGATGGAGTTGCGAGAGCCTCCTTGATTTTGATCAACTATTAACTTAAAGAGCCATGCTGGATTTGTTTATGTAAATAATACTTTTGCTTCTGCCAACTCTAGTGGAATTCTGCAATATGGTTAATTGATGCAAATTCTGCTAAACATCTTAATTAATCATTGGGCAATATGGCTATTTCTTTTACCTGAGGGATCCACCTCCCTGGTAAGTTTTATAGCATTTGATGTTGCTGTATCCTAATAGGCGGGAGGAAGGGCTAGTATAATGCAATTAGGCTGCAGATGGCACATCAGACAAATAACAAAATGAAAAAAGATCAGAAAAATGCTAAAGGAAATAATAGCAGCACAAGCAAGAATTGGGAAGCAGAAGACCACGTTCTCTGTGTGAGAAAAACAAATGTACCCAAGCTGCAGTTGTTTTTGGATATGAAACTCTGGATAGGATGCTCAGATATGAACATGAAACTACAGTTGTTGATTGACTCTTACATCGTAGATTTAGTATGTTACAATAAAAATAATCCCTTTTATGCAATTATAAAATAAATTGAAGTCACTAATACTAAAACCTGCTTCTGGTGCATATCCCTTGAGTTATGCCTAATTATGCAGCGATTTTTCCTTTTGAAAATTGGGATTATTTGACTAAGAAAGGTCAATGGAATTAGGTTTCTTAACACAATTAACCAACAATCTGGACAGTCAAGAAGGACACGGTTTGTACCAAAAAAAAAAGGAGGACACGGTTATCGGATGTCCCCGAAGGGACGGAGGACACGGTTATTAGAAACTCTTAGGCCTACTGGAGTCATTGAATACACATCTCTGCTTCATCCATAGGCTGGGCTTCTAGCCCATGGGAAAGCAAAATTGCCAAGTCCATGAAATTTATTTCTCTCTCTCTCCTTCGGCTAAACTCTCAAAACGAGCACTACGAAAGCGAATTATCAAAGATTTAGGAAAAAAAAAAAAAAAGATTGGGCCCACCCAAAGGAAACCTAAAAACATTTGATTTGGATATGTCCCATGATTGAAAAGACAATCCTTCGAAACCCCATTCTAAAAGGTTAGAAATTTTCACATCAATGCATAATTGATCGTCTAATCACTTCACTTTACTCTAAAAACCAATTCGAAATCCCTTTTCAAAGAAAACAAAAATTTGTCTTATCAAACTAGATCAGTCGAATATTCATGTATTATCATCCTATAAAAGTGTGTTGTGACTATTGATTCTTTCCTTTTTTTTTTCTTTTTCTTTTTAAAGATGATATTATTATTTAGCACAAGGTTTTGTGCACAACTCATAGGTCAATACTCCTCACAATTAAAGCCTATGTTTAGTGATGATCGTGGGGCAGACTAATAAAAGCCATATCTATCATCAAAAGACCTTGACTTGTGCAAATACTAGTCAAAGTAAAGCAACCCTTAGGAGACCCAAAGAGCCGCTTTGTATTTGCATCAACAAAAAATCCTCGTCCTCACAGGCCTGAAAACTCACTTTCACACTGACCCTTGATCCAGGCAAAAAAAACTTGTCCCCTTGAGCAATGCTACCCTTCGCTATCAACGCAAATAATTTTAGTGACTCATATCATAACAAAAAATTGAATACATTGAAAAAATTATATATATTTATATAAGTTATAGTATGTATATTTTAACCCAAAAAAAAACCCCCTAAACTCAAACAAATAAAATATTATTTTATATATATATATATATATATGATACATCAATATATTGTGATGGAATGACGTCATATGTGATAGTATACGTTAACACAAACAAATTTTAATTCAAAGAGGGCATAAAGGGGATAAGGAGCAAAGTTTATTCTTTTCATGGAATAAATAATATCTTAAAATGTTTTAATGATATTTTTATAATTTTAATAATATTTCTAATACTTTTAGTTTTATTTGATGGAATGCAACTTATAATAGATATATATATATATATATATACGTCCATCAGGGACAGATCGAGCGGAATAGTGTCGAATGATGAGTCTCTAAGAAGATTAATTAAATACCACATGCCCATTTGTGGCTTTTGAAAATGAATATCAAGAGTTTTAGCTATTCAAATCAAAATTTCTTTAAATTTTATAATACCTAAAATTATTTTTATAATATGTAACATTGTTTTTCAATTTACATATCTCACACACTTTTTTTTATAAAAATGAATGTCTAAACTTATTTTATACAAGTTTAAAATAACATAAAATAAAATAATTGTTTTATATGCGGGAAGGATGTTGAATTGTTTAAATCTTTAGAATATTCAATCAAATCTTAAGAGTTAGAAATGTTTTATATGTGGCACAGTTTGGATAGGATAATTGGAAAAGGGAAATTTGGGTCAGTTTTATTGTGCAGGAGCAAAGTTAGTGGGGTAGAATTTGTATGCAAAACATAACGCAAAGGAGAGGAGATTGTGCATAGAGAGGTGGAGATAATGCAACATCTCTCTGGACATCCAGCAATTGTGACACTAATGGAAGTGTATGAGGATTTCGAATGTCTTCATCTTGTGATGTAGCTTTGCAATGGGGGACAATTGCTTAACCAAATGGCTCAAGGGGGATGTTATTTAGAGCACTGTGTTGCTAATTTGCTCAAACGGTTGGTTTCAGTGATCAATTATTGTCATAATATGGTTGTTTTTCACAGTGACATCAAGCCAGAGAACATTCTTCTTACATATACCGGCAAGGTGAAGCTTGCAGACTTTGGATTCTGAGTTTAAAATCCGACATCATTCCGTCACAATTATCAATTTTAAAATCCGACCCTAAAGACTGAGAAAAACACACCACCTAAAGGTAAAAATGAGGCTTACCTGGCTCCAACAATGATGACACGGCGGCAAAGGGTTTCAAGGTGGTCGGATATGGTGACGGCACTGAAGTTACAGCGCCAGCTGCAGAGGAAAGACGAATAAAACAAAATTAGAGAAAATTTTGATTTAACTGTTATATATAATTTGTAAGTAGTCTTTGATACAATTACAGCGAAATAAATATTTAATGTCTCAATATCTAAGGTCGGATCACTAACCTTTTCGATGTACGAGTCCGAAAAATGTCACCAATAGATCAATTTTCTTTTTGTTCACAATTCAAGAGTTTTTAATTCAAAATATATATGGTGTAGATCTCTCTTCTTGTTTTGTGTACGCTCTATCAATCTTCAATGTGCATAATGGATGGTTAAGGGAGTTAAGAATTAGTTTTTCTCTTAAAAAACCACTCCCTCCCTTCTCTCATTTTGAAATTCAAAATAGGTAAGGAATGGGTTTAGGTCAAACCCACATGGGCGACCCGACCCAATACCCATAACTTACATCTCTCACTCGCACATGAGGGTTAGACATACTTTTTTGCTCAATCACTTCCATATACCATCGATTTCATACAGACAAATGGATCGTGTGACAAGCGAGTATATCGAGAGTTCATAACTATACACCGATTAAGGATATGTAGCAGCTCAAGATCTAATACAATGAGAATATCAACTATCGCTATACCCTAAATCTCTTTTGCTATATACAGAGTCACCGTAACTCTTATCTCTCTATTAATGAACAAGAGTATATTTGACTAATCTCAACTATGCATTCACAATTATGTTCAGAATATCAAGTTAAAAACATAACTGGTCAGTCTATGAATACAAAATTACATACAAACTTTAAGATAGTTTTCTTTTCGCACTACTATCTTTCTACTTCATTTTAGCTGCTTTCCTAATCATGCATCGCAAAACCGAATCAATCATAATCTATTGGTTACATGTTAAGATAGCAACACTAAAATAAAGCGTTAAGAAACATGTGAAAGTCTTAAGGGTATTGAATGAGGTTAATTACAAATCTCTGGATCTCACACAATGAAATAGAGGGATTCATTTAACTCATTACCCATAGGGTCACTGAAAGCACACGTGATATGAACACGTGCTACGATAACTTTTCTATTTATTTAGAAACGTATGTTTATTTCAAAATTATAATATATCGTACAGATCTTAATTCAAGTATATCATGACACTGACTTGATTCACTCTTTTTATAAATCCTTCAAAAAAATCATTTTTTTTCAAGAGAGAACTACACCTAACTTCTAGGCAAGTATAATGGATTGTGAGAAATTCATTTTGATTATCAAATAAATAAATATCAAGAATAATCTCATTTTAGTTCTATACTAAGGCGGCTAATATGTGTTAATTATCCAAAATTAATATTGTCTCATTTTTACATATCACAGAGATATTAGAGGCGATTGCTCGTGTGTGAGAGCCAATCTTCCAAACTTGTCCGACATACCTTTTTTTTTTAATCAAGACATAAGAACTCACAAATACAAACAAATTCAAATGTCATATAATAATGAGCATTACATCACATTCATTGCATACACATACAATTAGACTCTACGCAATACTAGAGATTTTACATGTTTCAAAAATACATCTCTAGGTATCGGTTTCGTGAATGGATCAGCTCCCATTAAATGAGTAGATAAATACTTCAATGTCACCTCTCTCTTTTCAACAATATTTCTAATAAAGTTGAATTTCATATCAATATGTTTGGTTCTACCATGATATTTGGGATCTTTTGTGTAAGCGATAGCTGATTGACTATCACAATAAATTGCCACATCTCCCACTGTGTCGTTTATGATCCCCAAATGTTGTAAAAACCATTTTAACCAAACACACTCCTAAACTGCTGAAACACAAGTTATAAACTCTGCTTCCATCATAGACAGTGATACGCATGTTTGTTTCTTGCTTCTCCAAGAGATTGTACCTTTATTTAGCAAGAAAACATAAACTGAGGTGGACTTACGTTCATCTAAGTCACCATCCCAATCTGCATTTGTGTATTCGCTCAATAACAAGTCATTTTCTTGATAATAAAGGGAATAATTTACAATTCCTTTAAGATATTTTAAAATATTCTTTACAGCTATCCAGTGACCTTTACCTAGATTAGATTGGTACCTGCTGACCAAACTCATGACATAACAGATGTCAGGGCGAGTACACTTCATAACGTACATCAGACTCCCAACAGCGCTGGAATACGATATTTTTTATATCTCATGTTTTTCTTCAGCGGTCTTTGGGCACATCGCTAAACTTAAACCTTCGCCTTTAGCCACAGGAGTATCAATAGGTTTACACCTATCCATCCTAAATCGTTCTAAAATTTTTTTAATATAAAATTCTTGAAATAAGGCTAACAATATCTTGGAATGATCTTTGTAGATCTTAACTCCCAATATGTATTCTACTTTACCCATGTCTTTCATTTCAAAATTTGATAATAACCAACTCTTGATATTTAGGACATACTCCATATCATTTCCGACTAACAATATATCATCGACATACAAATTTAGAATTACAAACTTATCATTAGATTTTTTCATGTAAACACAATGGTTTTCGTCTATCATTACGAAGTCGTAAGAGATTACAGCTCTGTGAAATCTCAAACACCATTGTCTTGAAAACTGTTTGATGCCATAAATTGATTTATTCAATTTGCAAACTTTGTTTTCTTGACCTTTAATTATGAAACTTACTGACTGTTCCATGTAGATTTCTTCTTTAAGTTCTTCATTGAGAAACGTAGTCTTCACATCCATATGATATAATTTTAAATCTAAATTGGCTACAATAGCCAACAATAGGCGAATAGAGACAAATCTCACTACTGGTGAAAATGTTTCTTTATAATCAATACCCACTTGTTGGGTATAACCTTTTGCCACCAACTGAGTTTTGTACCTCTCAATTGTTCCATCAGCCTTACGTTTAACCTTGAGAACCCATTTGTTCTCAATAGATTTGTACACAGGTGAAAAATCAACCAGTTCTCAAATATGGTTAAAATCTATCGACTCAATTTCTTCCTCCATTGCTTTTACCCATTCATTCTTGGCAGGACAAGACAAAGCCTCATTCACATTTTTTGGTTCATCCTCGTGCTGTGGAGAAATGATAAAAGCGTGCTCTTCAATTTTATAATGATGTTTGGGCACACTTTTCCTAATACTTTTCTGAATCGATGATTCGGTTGGATCGTTAGAATTTAAATTCCTCCCACTGGGATCATCTCGGGATTTAGCTTCTCGTAGTTACCTTGATCCATCCAACACAGAACTATCATTTGAATTATTTAATTCAAACAAATGCTCTCCTTTTGTTATATCATCTTTATTAGGAAAATTATTTTTCAAAAATGTTACATTGCGTGATTTAATTTCGGTTACAATACCATCTTCTCTTTCATCGATGAACACATAACCTTTTGACTGATCAGAATATCTAATAAAAATACATTTCTTTCCCCGGGGATCAAGCTTTCTAAATTTATTAGAAGGGTCATGAACATATGCTATTGATCCCCAAGATCTAAGACTAGTTAGACTTCATTTCCTATCAGTCCAAAATTCGTACGGGGTACTATTTTTGAAGACACTCTATTCAACATATAGGTCGCAGTTAACAATATATCTCCCCAAAAGAAAATTGACAAGTTAGCCTGCGTCCTCATAGATCTCGTCATTTCCAACAACGTCATATTCCTCTTCTCGGCAATACCATTCTGTTGAGACGTGTGGAGAATAATCAATTGTCTAATTATTTCCTTTTCATTATATAGATCATTGAACTAATCCGATAGATATTCACGCCCTCGATTTGTTTTTAAAGTTTTAATAGTTTTATCCATTTGATTCTCCATTTCATTCATATAACGTCGAAAGCACTCAAATATTTCAGACTTGTGAGTAATCAAATAGATATGACCAAAACGCGTGAAATCATCAATAAAAGTAATGAAATATGACGTTCCATACCTAGCCTTCACATTCATTGGACCACAAATGTCAGAGTGAACCTGTTGTAATGGAAGTATAGCCCTCACGGATTTTCCAAATGGTTTTCAAGTTATCTTCCCGACAAGACAATATTCACAATTCGGTAAATCAATTTTAGTAAGCGAACCCAATAATTCTGTATTCAAAAGTCGATTCATCCTGTCCTACCCTATGTGACCAAATCTAGCATGCCATACTTTATAATCTATATTAGTATTACTAGAAGAATAAACATTTAACGAAATAAAATGATCAACATAACAGTTAAACATTTGTCTGTCACAATCCAAAATAAGAAATCCATTTAACAGATATCCAGTACCATAAAACACACCATCATTATAAATACAAATCCTATCACGAGTAAAGTTCAAGTCATAGCCTAGTCTAAGAAGAATAACAACAGAGACTAAATTTCGTCGAATTTCTGGTGCAAAGAGAATATCATGTAAGATTAGGGTTTGACCATTTCGTAACTCCAGTTTGCAAGTGTCAATCCCCTTGACTTCTACCCTTGTATTATTCGCTACGTTTATCCATTTTCTACCAAAAAGAACTCGACGAAAGTCCACGAACGCTTCTTGATCTTTCGTCACATGGTTTGCTACTCCTAAATCTATAATCCACACAGGATAAAATTCAGAAAGTAAAACAGTGCTAGAGACATATATAACACTCAGAGAAATGTTACAAGGTACTTCCTTTTTCGGCTCGGGGCATTCTCAACCAAAATGACCAAAAGCTTTGCAATTGTAGCACTTCAATTTGCTTTTATCCTTCTTTTTCCAAAACCGCTTGCGCTTGTTCTTGCGGTTGAAATTGTTCTTCTTATACCCTTCCATATTTTCCTTCCCCTTCTTGCCCTTGTTCTTATTCCCCTTACGTTTAAAGCCCGAAACTTTCTAGAAAGTGGACTTAGCTACAAAAGCATTAGAAATCGATTTTACAGTACCAAGCCGCTCATCTTCGAGTTTTACGTGGCGAGCAGCATCAGCGAAAGTCTTAATGCTATCATCGTGAGTCAGATTGATCTTCAAGTGCTCCCACTGGTCTAGAAGGGATCGGATTAAAACTTGAACCCGTTGCTCATCAGATAAAACATAACTTGCTAACTTCAATTCCCTTATCATGTTTGACATGGTTTTCAGGTGTAGTTTGATATTGTGATCAGATTTCTTTTTGTACGTGTCAAATTTAATAGTCAACTATCTCAGACGGATCACATTGGTACCTCCATACTTCTCTCTGAGGTACACTCATATCTCATGAGCAATACGGAATTGCTTACATTCATGTATGAGATCATCAACTACAGAACTAACCAGGATCCCACGTGCAGTGAAATTTTTCTTCTTCTACACCTGATAAGTTTCTTGATCTCTTCTCTGTTAAGTAGTGTTTCCAATTCTAGGGTCTCCAATTCTAGGGTCTTGCATAATATGGTTGATATCTTCTAAGGCATCTTACTCTTCCAACACATACCATATCTTATGGCGCCAAATGTCATAATTATCGCTATTAAACTTATCACATTTATTTAAATCTGCTATTATTGATTTTGATACCATGGTCTGGGTGTTCAAAGAGAGATAATTGTAAGTATTCATATTCATTCATTCATATAATTTTGTACATGAAATCTATTAAATTTATCATAAACGAATATAAGGTATAAACTCGAAAAATCACTAAGTTCACAATCATCATCTATCATCCCAATGTTTGATTATCATAAATTTGATTTTAAAGTAGGAAAATCCTTTAAGTTGGAAAATCCTTTAAGTGTTTTGTGAGAATTACTTAAATTCTACCAATCTAAAAATTCTCATTAAAATCATATGAATTTAGAATATATCTCTTCACATGCTTGCATAAATATACAAATATGCATATTCTTGATATATATTTAAAGAGAGAAACATTACATCGTATGTTCATGGCATTATTCTCATCACAATACATAACTATGCATAAATAAAAGGAGAAGAAAAATATATATATATATATACAATCAAACTTCTCTTTTCTTTTCTTTCTTATCTTCCATATACATGCGAGTAACTATATTGATCATCTCAACTGAAAGTCTATCTTTCGGAGTGAATCTCCTAACAACTTGGGGTGTAGAGCCATTGATCTTTAGAGACAACGCTCTTTTCATTTTAATCTCTATCTCCCTATCTCTCCACATTCTAAGCAATTTTAGTCTGATATCCTTGAGATAGAGTCACTTATTATCCTTTATTATTTTGTCAATCATTCCAACCAAATGATCAAGGAGGGAATTTTTTATAATCTTAATCTCGGCTTCGTCGCCTCCGAACCAGTGATCCAAACGCCGAAATTCATAACGTTTTCGACTCATAACCCATAGATATTGCGGCAAAGTGTACGTTGTTTTCATCTTATAATGCAATATCATATACAGTTTTGTCAAACGTTTCGGGATCCTCTCGTCTCTACATCTCCCTCGGAGTGGTGCAAGAGAACGTCTGATTCTCACCATATCCCTAAAATGGGGTAAATATTAGATCGGATACGAATCCAATCAATAAATTTTAAAATATCATTTATAATCATTATACTCAATCATTCAATGAATTTATATTGAAACAAAAAACAAATCTTTTCACATATAAATTAATGAGCATAAAATCAAACGGACATTGAAAAATTTAATTTAGATAGCAAAAAATTATTAAATAATTTTCTTAACATATGAAAAAAATTTCAGAAATTTTTGAAACTGAAAAATAATTTGTTTATGTAATTATTAAGGATTTTTCAATTTAAAAAAAATATTTTTCATCTCAAAAAAATAATTAAAAAATTACAGAAAAATCAAACATATTCTGAAAATGATTTCAGTGGAAATCGCTGCCATAAGGCTTGTCTCACGTGCCCTCACGCGCTGCCAGGATGCCCGGCGCGTGGCCTCCACATGCCACCTTCCCAACGGTTGCTCCTTCCCAAATTTTGGCTATCCCCAATTTTTGGATGTTCTGATTCTATTGGTGGTCTTAGTTTTCTGATCAGAGGTCTAGAATTCAGCGTTTGGGGCACACACATCTAGGGCCGAGAGTAGGATTGTGCTGACGTCACTGCTGACGTCACTGTTCGTCTTCTTCATGCAGAAAATTTTTTTCTATACTTTAACCCTAATTTCCCTAAACCATATCTCATTCATTTCTGAACCGTTTTGCATGTTTTTTATATGGTTGGAAATGATTTTTAACGGGGAATCTAACTATACAAGTTTTAAATTATAAAACTTATTATGCAAATAGATATAAGCATTTTTATTTTCGGATAGGGTTTCATTTTTCTCTAAAAATACATGACGGTCATGCATGAAACTTTACAGATCAATTCCTAATATCATGGGTACTCTACCTTTCAAATTTCAAAACATTTCATGGTCTATAATCAAAGTTACCATTTTTAATTTTTTGAAAAAAAAATAGAATTCGAATATATATCAAAAATAAGAAACACCCTAAATTATACTCTGATACCATTGTAAGTAGTCTTTGATACAATTATAGCGAAATAAATATTTAATGTCTAAAGATTTAAGGTCGGATCACTAATATTTTCGATGTACGGATCTGAAAAATGTAACCAATGGATCAATCTCCTTCTTGTTTACATTCCAAGAGTCTTTAATTCAAAATGTATATGGTGTAGATCTCTCTTCTTGTTTTGTGTATACTCTATCAACCTTCAATGTGCATAATGGATGTTAAGAGAGTTAGGAGGTGGTTTTTCTCTTAAAAAACCACACACTCCCTTCCTTCTTTTTGAAATTCAAAATAGGTAAGAGAATGAATTTGGGTCAAACCCATATAAGTGACCCGACCCGGTACCCATAACTTACATAATTTGTAAAAGACGTATTGTTTAATCAATATATAATGCTAATTTCTCTCTTTATGCAAACACAATTTTGATTTAATCAATCAAAAATGTAATGTAAAGACCAAATACTAACCCTTGGAGACAGAAATAGAAAACAGATTGGCAACCGAAAGAAAGGGAAAAAAGAAATTAGATGCTCAGAAAGGGGACGAGAAACTCAGATGCACGAGAGCGAGAGAGAGGAACAGCGGCTGACTAAGAGCTGAAACATTTGAAGATCTGAAGTTTAAAGGCTTAAAGTTCCTCATAGGCTTGACAGCCTCATTGATTCAATGAATGGAGCTTCTCCATGCTTTGGGCCCCCCTTGGAAGACGGATTCTGAGTTTAGCCGGTAAAAAAATAATTTTCAATTTTAAGTATTTAATCTATAATTGTTCAACAAAAACACGTAGCATAGTTTCATTGCCTCTACCATGTCATTAGGAGATTCTTCTCCTTTTTTCAATTTAAGTGATTAGTATTTTTAATTAAATTAATATTTTCTTAATTCGTATTTAAAAGATTATCATAATTTTAGGTTTACAAATACTTAAATGACACAACCCTTTTTTAATTGGTTGTTACACATGGTACCATTTGATTGGCCACGAATTACAAACATCGGTCATGGCACATATAAGACATGTGGCATTATTTAATTTGTCGACGGTGGAGAGGAGTGAAATGAGCAGAGAGAAGAGGAGAGGAGAAATTAAGTTTAGTTGAGAAATTTTATTTATTTATTTATTTATTTTTTACTAAGATGACATTTCTCTTCATGATGGAAATATTTTTATCGTTAATTTTCGTCATTAATTTATCATAAAAATATTTAATGACAATTCGTATTGCGACCGATTAGGGACATATTCTTGTTCTTCTCTAATTCTATCGCTAATTCGTCATTAATCTATAGAAAAAATATCTCACGAAATAATATTCAATTTTGTGTCTGTTTTATCATTGAAATTAGTAATGGATTTCTTCTATTGCTAATTTTATCGTAACGGTTGTTGTTAATTTATTATAATTTCGTCACTATTTATATTAAATTTTTTTCATTGCTAATTTTCTAGGTACTTTTTTTTTTTTTTTTTTTGGACAGTGTCATGACCATTTGATATGGCTAAGACCTTGCCTGGGACTTGGGGATTCGCTTGGCGTCTATGGAGTCCAGTTCACAAGGCTGACAAGCATGTTAAGGGAAATATATAACTTGTATATGTCCTTATATTTAACAACATCAAGTTCAAACCTCTTACCATCAACTAGTATGTTAGTGTTGGTGACCCAAATTCTTAGCCCGGCTCGAAAGTTCGCGGTGCGACTTGTCTGGTGAAGAAATATTTTGAACGAAAAATTGGAGATTTGAATTCTCTAGAAACGATCAGTCTCATCCATCAATCTTGCTCAGAGATGCATGTTCTTTGAAATCTAGTCTTCGGTATTAGACATCTTATTAAACGGGGTTGACAAGTTCAAATCGAACATATTTTTCGTGAGGGTAATAAGTGTGCTAATTACTCGGCTGTAGTCTTTTGCTTTTGATCTTTCAGTATCAAAAGGGAAAAAAGAGTAACCATTTGCCTGGTGATATCATAGGCTTGCTCAGCATGTGAACTTGCACAAAACATGTGGTTTTCTCACACAAACAATGAGTCCCAACTAACAAAAAATGAATCTCGGTAACAAAATCACCTTGTATTAGTACTTGCAAGTAGATTGCTCGATTGCAATGGGACAATTTTGTTCCAATTATGACGTCTATGACTAGCTGCAGTCTAGCAACAATCATGTATCAATGAAATCAAAACCCATGTGATGAAAAAAAGTAACAATAACTAAAATGTGCAAAGAAAGAGAAAAATTGTAACAGAAAAAAGAAATTAACTTTGGACGAGAGTTGCATATAGGAGCTCGTTCCAAGTATCGGGGACTCCGGCGAGGCACCAGTGGCTGCAGTCGGCGACTCGGGGGTAGATGCCGTAGAAGGAAGGGTGACCATCTATTCTAAGCTGAGACAGTCTGGTCACGTTGAGCAAATACACGGGTTTTTTCATGTCTCGAAGGGCTCTTTCCAGAACTAGTTGTGCTGGATGTTGGCCTGCTGGGTAATCTTCCCCAAAGATTGGTTGGGTTTGGTTTGCACATCCCTTTTCTTGCGGTTTTCCCCAATCACTTGCACTGTTTCATTTCAATTAGCACCATAGTTGCACAATATTTTGCTACAATTAGTTACACTTCATAATTTAAAAAAAAAAATGAAAAGCCCTATTCCCTAAAGATATTGTTTTTCTTTTTAATAACATTGCAAGATTGTTTCCCATCTAATATTTCAAAAAAGAAATTCCAAATTTATAAATGTAATCCCAGTACAAAGTGAGTTACCCTCCATTGGAGCTTAGGCTAAACATCAACTCAATTAGTAAAAGAAAGTCAAAATGGGCTTAGGTTGATTCATTATAAACCGAGTTTGAGCCATTTCACATAAAAATCGAGAGAAGTCTAGGTCAGTTCAAATAAGGCTCGATGGGTAAAATAATTTTAAAATTGAAATTTATTTATTTTTATTTAGTGATGATACGAGTTAAACTCGAAAAGAGTATTATTTGAATCGAGGTTAAACCAAAATTCGACTCAAAATTGGGTAAATGAAAACAAAATGATTATTTTGGGGTACTTTATTCTCTTTTAGATTGATTTATATTTACATAATTTTGGATCAAAACAAATTATTAACTATATTGTTTACATTATATTCTATTTTGACTATTTTTATTATTAAATATTTATATATTTCCATATAATTAGTATACTATCTCTCTTTTATTTATTTTATTGGTTTATAAATATTTAATATTTTGAGATCGTCCCAGTGGTCCAACCAATGTTCCTTCTGTCTGACAATGGTCAGGTTGGTGACCGGACCGGTTCAATAACTATGGTCGAAGGGCTTAATTGGACCATACTGAATCTTGTGAATTATGATGACTTACTTGTTGTGATCGGGTGAAATGCCCTGAAAGAAGACCTTGGTTTTCTTCATATTTACATTTGAGTCCACCCATTTTCCCCAAGTTTTCAGAGCCTTCCCAAATGCGACCAAACGATCCATGTCTTTGTATAATTTCCCCCCATCTTGAATGAAATCCCATCTGCAGATTTCAGAATTCCTTCAATCACAAATGATAATAATAATAATAATAATAATAATAATAATAATAATAATAATCTTACGGTTGTTTACGTCCGGAGTGAAGCCACCAATGCCAAGTATTAAAGATCAAAGTGTCAAATCCTTTCCATGATTTTCCACTCTCAATTGAGCTCAGATTTAGAACCCGCCCATCTTTTGTGGCTACAATGTCCACAAGGAATGGATTGCGGGAGAACTGGAACGATGCATTGTAGCTCTGCAATTTGTTCATTACAACACTAAGGAGACATAAGTGATGAACATGGTAATTGTCCAAGTGTTCTCCAATTAATTTCAAACAAAAATGTGCCAACTCTAATCTATTGAAAATGTTATTCAATATACTTTCATATATGCACTAGTCAAAAATTTACAGATTGGGCTACATATACATTCGGAAAAAGGGAGAAACAGATTCAAATCGAAAATAAAAAATTACTAATAAAAGGTGGAATTTGTATTAATTTCAAAATTTATTATTACTTGAGAGGATGAAGGTGAAAAATCGAAATCTTTCTATTCAAAATAATAACTTTCATAGACTCTTTTTCAAACTGTATCATTTTTTTTTTTTTTTATGAGAATTGGGAACAGGATTGTGGAAAGTAAGGAGAGAAATACCAAACTCATTTGATTTCCATAATTCTTAAAAGGTGTTATGCATGTAGTGAACTAAAGAGATAATGAAACTAACCGGGAAGTTGAAAATAGAGAGGCCACCAATTCTGTTTTGGGTGAATGGAGCATTTGGATCAGCTGTATGAAGCATGCATGTGAGCGACTGCCATTGATTCAGGCTCAATGAGTCCCCTACAAACATTACACTCTTCCCCTTGTATCGTCGCAAGAAATCTCGACCATTAAATCTGTATCAAGTTTGTTAAGTCAATTATATACTTTTGTAGAAGGCATAGTTTTAACTATGAATTTTCAAGGTTCAATATCAAAAATAATAAAATGGTAATAATAATTTAATTGAATTTTGATTTGATTTCGATTTCGATTTTAATTTTAATGGTATCTTAAATCAAAATAACGGTGGATTAAGAAAAATCAAAAATGATAGCTACATTCCACCCATCAAGTCTTGGTGTCATCCACTACTTTAACATGAGGATAGAACCATAATTGCAAAATCTCATTCAAACCCAAATTATTTGGAAGGTATAGCTATGACAAAGACAAACAAGGGTTGATTGGCTGAATGTGATGAGTCATATGTATTGGGACCCACAAGCCCACTATGGGAACAACGCCTCTGGGCCTCACAAGTATGCATCTTTAATATTGTAATTTTTTCAAATAAATAACTAATTATATTAAATCTGATTATATTCTAATCAAATCAAGTCTATTTTTAAGAAATAAATTTTTTTTTGATATTAATTTTTTCTATATATAAAATTTAAACTCGAAATCTTATGAAAGTAAAAGTATCTGGCTATGGGATTAACTAACCATTAGCATGATAAGCTGCATGGTGCGTGCGCATGAATAAAAAGGATATGATTTTGCAGTTGTTGGATACAATTTCAATACAAATTCTCATGCACAAACTATTTAATTACAGACCATTTTCAATAAAATTACAAAATTATAAATACTGCTTCCTTTTATTAAGTGACTATTAAAAAAATATATACTATTTGTAAATTATATTTGGCTAATATAATAAGGGTCAATTTAAATTAATAATAATTTTTTCTTTTAAAGGAAATTTTGTTTTTTATCTATAAATTTTATATCTTTTATTAAAATTTTTGCTTTGTAAAAATACTATAAATAAAATATAATAAAATAAAAATAAGTTAAACATTTCTTAAACAACCCATAATAGGATTTTTTTTATCATCGGTATCCGAACTTTATCCAACTAATTCTGTTCGAGCACTGTGGAGGCCAGTTTAGAGATTGGCTCTCCTAAATTCTTTTTCTCCATTTTCAAGACTTGAACTCCCGACATCTAGTTAAAAGAATAAAGTATCCGACCACTCAACTCAAAAGATTTTGGTGCCCCCATGATAAGATAACCAATATAAAAGTTCGTAATCATCTTCTTCTAAACATGAATTCAAAAAGTGGGTGCATCTGCATTGTAAATTTTAAATTTCACACAGAAAAAGATAAATATTTTATCAGATTGATTGGAATTTAAATTTATTTTCAATTAAATCGGTACTTAAAAAAAGTATAATCAATGATTCTAAGAATCTTATTAATTGTTGCTTTCATGTTGGTTAAATGACGCAACTAGAAATTAATTTGGCGTTTAAAAACAGCTTTGTGGTGTTTCAGAAATCGATGGACCAACCATTCATATTAAATTTCTAATTTGAAAGAGTAGATTGTTATGCATGTTGGTGCACATGAAAAGTAGGCTTTTGCCTATTTCAGACCACTGGGGTAAAGGGTCCAGAACTTTGATTGGGACGAGTCCCCTCCCCAATAATTTTCTTTTGGTGGCCCGGAAGTCTACACCATCATTCTCATTCTCAATTAAAAGAGATGACAGGAGATTTTGGATTTACTTATGGTTTGGGCAACATTGATAAAGACCACAAGGTCGACGTAATAATAAAATAAAATATTAAAATTTTTAATTAATTTTAATTTAAGAATATAAAAAATTACTCTAAAAAAAATTATTCTCTAAATAAAGTTTTCATAAATATTTAAATTAAATTAATTGGAGTATAGATTCAAATAACAGTAGTGAGAATTAAAAGAAAAAAAAAAAACATTTTCCGAGTAGGGAGAGGAGTGCCATGTGAGGGAAAGAGGTATCCTTATTCCTGAGGCAAACTTCCAAGAGAGGTCTTTCATGTGCTTTTAGTGGCGTGTAGAGCATACGTGGTAACAATACACGTAATTCCAATATCTGTAACTCCCATTTATTTTAGTTTTCTTATCATTTAAGGGGGGGAAAAAATCATGTTCAGTACCATCACTGCCGACACTTTTAAACATTATTCGTATGGTATGGTATTCTACTTATATCAAATACGATTCTTTGAACCTGTATAATACATTTTTATATAATCTAATTATATAATTTTACGATTTGCAACATCTTTTATTTTTATCGTCATAGACTTTAGAATCGATTAAGATTATAATTATAGAATTATATATCAATATTAGATTCTTTATATATATATTTATATTATCGATATTTGATAATTATGTTAGGTTGGATTAAATTCTGTTTGAATCAGATCATATAGGTTATAGTTTTGGTCAAAAGAAAAAGGGAAAAATCAATTTTGAAAAGATACACACAAATGCATACACACATCATAAAAGATCAGAAATATTTGCATCAATCATATCATATGGCAACACATTTTTTGTTTTTAAATCATATCTTTTGTTCATGTCCTTTTGGGATAAAAACGTTTGCAAGACATTACATTACATATACACGCGGGTCCCTCAATCCACAGAACAAACAAATACTGCCATCCCACAAGTCGAGGAAAACAGCCATAACATTCACGCACATATCACACCCATATGAGTTCAGCATATATATGAATATAAAATTAGCAAAGCATATATATATATATATATATATATATCTATATCTAAACAAATTCCAAATTCAACCTATAGTTATTGCATATGAGAGGCTTTGAATCTATATACTATATGTACGCATGCTTGCATACTGCATCTAATTTGTGAAGTATAATATATATATATATATATATATATATATATATATATATATATATATATATATATATATATGTAGAGAGAGAGAGAGAGAGAGAGAGAGAGGGACATAAACATACCTGGGTAAATTACAGGTTGAAGGCTGCCACCTGTACTTGAGATAGAATTTGTCAGGCCTTTTGTTATTGAGGCAGTTGAATTGATTCTGGATGAAATCACACTGTGTTGAATCATATAGAGGATACGATTTGTCGTAGATCCATTTTCCTTGGTAAAAATCACATTCCTTCTTCCCTTCGGCAATTATCCCATTTATATGAGTTGGCCAACTCAAACTCAAACACACCACCAATATTGCCAAGCCACCCAAAACACACATTATGTAACCCAGAGAGAGAGAGAGAGAGAGAGAGACCCAGAGAGAGAGAGAGAGAGAGAGGTGTTTTTAACGGGGGTTTGGGAGAAATTAGTAGTGGGGTTGGAGTGAGAAGATTGAATTGAAAATTTGACAAATTTGGAAGGAAATAATGGGGTTATATATTCACATAATCTCCTCTATCGCTTTCTTAAGGGGGGTTTTGGTTGATACAGCAAATATATTATAAATCTATATATTATAAATTTATTCTTAGACAGATAATAATACAATCAAGGTGGATACGTATGATCAAAAGATAACCCAAATATATGTAATAATGGAACAGTTTCCAAAAATAATTTCGTAAAAAGGATTGATTTGTTTTGCCTTTCATTTACAGAATGAAATTTAAACTTAAAACGGTACGTGGATTCAAAGAAATATCCCTTGCACTGCCATGCCAAAAGGCCAGTTCCTATTTTGGTTATAAAAAAAAGATCGGAAATGGATCGATACGTAATTGATTTAATAAAATATGATATTAAGTTGTTTAACTAAAATTTTGAGTTTGACATATAGTTTGAATATAAAAAAAAAGTATATTTTAAGAGTAATATCTTTAAATAGGTTACTGTAAGTTTTAAACTGAATTAATTGAAATATGTATCTAAATATCGATAGATACAATGAAAAAAAAAACAGAAACAGGGCTTGGAAGCACGTTGGAAGGCGGGGGAGAGAGAGAGAGAGATTCTAAAGGTCTCTTTTATCATTTTTTAAGGTGAGGATAAGTATTTCCTCACGTTTTCAATAAGTGGACTTATTTGGTCCAAAACCACTCCTTTGTAATTCAATCAAATTCATATCCATTCCCGCTTCACTCAGATTTCTGTGGGTTTTTTTTTTCTCCTTTTTTGGGTTAATATTTGTGGAAAAATCATACTCACAACTTTAGTTACCTTTGTGCTTTAATCCAATTCTGGTTCACTTGATTTTGAGCCCAACCTAAAATACCTAACTGGATCTCATCTGCTTATAATCCATTTAATTAAATTTATTTTAGACGGTTTATAAATTTTTAAAGTTTATAATATGTTTTTGAATCTTATAAATTCGTACAACTTATTTTTAGAATAATTATCGAAGGGTATGAATAAAATAAAATTAAACGGTTTATAAGATATTTTCTGATTTTATAAATCGGTGTGTTTAATGAATTCTTATAAATAATTTTTAGTATTAAAATGACTAAAATGGAAATGGTAACATAAATATCATATAAATTACTATTTTTAATATAAAAGGATAAAAATGAGATAATGAAAAGTTAATAAAGGTAATATAGTTATTTTATAAGTCAAAAAAATATATATAAATTACATAAAAGAATTAGATTAAATTGGGGTGGATTTAATTTCTTTTTATTTTAGAAGCTCATGAGATCGAAACATCTCTTTTTTAGATTTATTAATTTTTTAGAAAGAAAATTACCCAACAAATTTTCTGAATTTATAAAATTTTATACATATTGTTAGCTATTTTGAAGGGTTTATAAGTCTAATCAAACACTAAATTCTAACTTTTTTTTTATGATATTATACCGATCGATATTTATAATTATATTTCGATTAATTCGATTCGGGACTTGTAATTATATTTTAGTTCACAATCTCTCTCTTCAAATATATTTACTTTTAGTTTTCTCTCACTAAAAAAATAAATTTAATTTTTCTTTCACTAAAACTAAATATATTAATTTTTTCTCCATAAAAAATCGATTTAATTTATATTTTTTTATCTCTAAACATTTTTCTTTTAAATTTTCTCTAAAAGAAAATCAAATTTAGTTTTCTTCTCTCTAAAATTAAGTACAATAATTTTCTCTCTCTAAAAATCATTTAATTCATTTTCTTTCATTAAGTATATTGATTTTTAGTTTTCTCACTTCAAGATAATCACATTAATTTTTTCTCTAAATATAATAATTTTTAATTTTCTTTCCCTACAAAATAAATATAATTAATATTTTCGCGACAAATACATAAGTTTTAAAGTTTTGACCAAAAAGCACAAAAAATTTCCTCCTTACATTTTTTTTCTTTTGCACTAGACCAATCTATATCCGAAACCATATTCCGAATAATTCGGTTAGAGCTACTGTCGGGCTTTTTCTAAGAGGAGTTCTTCCAATATATTTTTTTTCATTCTCAAAATTTGAAATCAAATCTTGACTAAATGTTCTAGTGCTCTTGCTACTAACCCTTCCCACTTAAATATGATAACTTTGCACTTGGGGCAATAACCTAGCAAGTGAGGAAATTCCCTCCTTACAAATATCCCCCTTAAACTTTAATCACAATCAAGTGAGCCCCCAAAATTTTTAAAATCACAGACATCCAAACTCCACAACCGAGCAATGTCACTTTTGCAAGCATTTAAAATCACATGTGTTGCACATTACCCTTTCGTTATTTCCTTTTTCCAAATTGCCCTTTGAAAAGGCAATATTAAATATATGATATGCACAGCTAAGGAAGAAAGCCTTTTCCTCTTGTTTTGACGTTTTTTTTTTTAAGTTTTTTTTTTTATGGTTCTTTATTTTCTTGGTTTTTTAAATATAGTTCTTTGTTTTAACCTCTCATCCTTTTCCTCTTGTTTTTTGATAGTTCTTTGTACCTCTTCCTCTTATGTGCTAAGGGACTGACAACACTCTTGAATGAGGGAGAACAGGATGAGAGGTTGCATGGAGTAAAAGCCAACTAGGAAGAACCAAGTGTGAATCATTTATTTTTTTTGCTGATAATAGTTTATTGTTTCTTCAGGGTGAACATATAAAAATGATTTTAAGTACATATGAGCTTGTTTCCAGATAGCGGATAAATTTTCAATGATAATATGGCTGCTGACCAGTGGAATGTGTTACTAAAAATGATCTTTGCAGTACCGCAAAGCAAAGAAATAGCCCTCGACTTGTTTTTTTTTTTTTTTTTTTTTTTTATCTCACTGTCAACATTCACTACAAAAAAAATACGGTTTTAGTCACAGATTTTTACGACGAAAAAAATTCGTCGCTATTTTACGACGAATTTAGCGACAAAAACTTTTTCGTCGCTAATTTGCCACAAAATTTGTAACGAAAAGGAAGTCGTGGCTAAATTAGCGACGGACACATCATTCGTAGCAAAATTCGTTGCTAATTAGTGACGAAAAAATTTTCGTGGCTAAATTCGTCGCTAATTAGTGACGAAAAAATTTTCGTAACTAAATTCGTCGCTAATTGGTGACAAAAAAATTTTTCGTTATAAATTTCGTAGCTAAATAAATTTTTTATATATAATTAAATAAAATATAATATTAATATAATATTTAAATTAAAAAATTAATTTAAATTTAGCGATTGATTTCCAAATTTGTGGCTGATTCAGCGACGGATTCCAAATCCGTCGCTATTTCGTCGCTAAATAGGTTTTTTATATATAATTAAATAAAATATAATATTAATATAATATTTAAATTAAAAAATTAATTTAGTTGGTAATTTAATTTAGCGACGGATTCAAATCCGTGGCTGATTCAGCGACGGATTCCAAATCCGTCGTTGAATAATTAGAATTTTGTTTTATTTTTATTTTATTTTAATAATTTCAGCGACGGATTCCAAATCCGTCGCTGTCTTTTAATTATAATTTTATTTTATTTTATTAATTTATATTAACAAATCATATTATTATTTTATAATATTTTAATTTACATTTTATTTTATTATATTATATTTCTTAATTCTTAAAAAAAATCATATATTTTATTTTATTTAAATTATATATATTTTTTAATTAATTTATTATTTTTTTCTTTTTTTTGATTTAATATTTTTTATTATTGTATAGGTAATTTTATTTTATTTGTATTATTTTATTTAATAATATAAATTTTTTAATTAAATATTAATCTGAACTTGCGCGGGTGCCGGCCCATGCACGCACGGGCGCCTGCCTGCCTGGTCGCCCGCGCGTGCCTGCCTAGGTGCCCACACCTACTGGGGCGTGCCTGCCTGGGCGCCCAGGCAGGCACGAGCGCCCAGGCAGACAGGCGTGGGCGCCCGCCTTGCTGGGGCGCACCTGCCTGGGCAGGCAGGCGCGGCGCCTGCGTGCCTGCTGGGCCGTGTCTGGACATTTTTCATTGTTTTAATACAAAAAATGTAGTTGAAGGGACGCGCCTGCTTGCCTGCTGGGCCGTGTATGGACATCCTTATTGTTTTAATACAAAAAATATAGTTGAAGGGATTCAAACTTTAGACTTGAACCTCGAGACTTAACAGAATAGATGTTACCATTGCACCACCGATATTGTTGTGTGACTTTCTTCCCCTCTTTGTTTTCTATTCTCACTTTTTTTTTCCTTATCTCTATTTTTGGGTTTTTTTTCTTTCTACTCTCATTTCTTATATATAATAATTTTATTATAATATATAATAATTTTATTATAACGAATAAAAATATTTTGTAATTAAATATATAGATTTTTTAAATTATTAATATATTATAATTTATTGATAATTATAATTTTATAGTTTTGAGATATTTTAATCCATTTTTAAATTATGGATTAAAAATAAAATAAAAATGAAAAAAATAATAAAATAATAAGATAAAAGAAAAAAGAAGAAATCAAAATATAATAATAACATATTTTTTAATTAATTTATTATTTTATTTTAAATTAGTATTTTATTATCTTTTATTTTATTAAAAATTATCATATTTATTATTTTTAATTAATATTATTTTAGGTGGGTGGTATAAATAAAAAAAGTTATTATATTTATTATTTTAAATTATTATTATATATTATTTTATTATTATTAGAAAAATATAAAATAAAGATAATAAATAATAAAAAAGAAATTTATATCATAATAATATTTTTGGCTCAATGGTTTATAGGTTGCATGCAGGAGTTCGGAATTCGGAGTTCGAACCACGATGAAGGCAGAAGGCGCGGCATTTTCCAGCAATTAAGAGTGTCTGCGTAGGGTGCTGGCTCAGGTGGCACGTGCGCTAGCTCGGGCATTCGGGCTGGCGGGCTCGGGTGGGCAAGGGTGGCATGGGTGACACGTGCCCTCCCTGAACATTTTAACATTTAACGGAATTTGAAATTTGACGGAATTTGAAATCAGCGATGGATTCCAAATCCGTTGCTGAATTTAGCGACGGATTTTTTTATTATTACAGATTTTTTTCCCCCTAAATTAGTGACGAATTTTAGCGACAAAAATTATCTATCGCTAAATTTAGCGACGAATTTTAGATTTTCGTCGCTAAATTTAGCAACGGATTTTTTTATGTTGCTAATTTAGCGACGGATAATTTTTTATCGCTAAAATTTGTGACGAATTTTAGCGACGAAAAATTATGTCGCTAAATTTAACGACGGATTTTAATTTTCATCACTAAATTTAGCGACGGATTTCTAATTTTCATCGCTAAATTTTTACGACGCGTTATTAGCGACGAAAAATTTTTCGTCGTTAATGTTTTTAGCGACGAAGTTTTTTTAAAATTTTCGTTGTTAAATTTGTGGCTCAAATGTTGTTTTCTTATAGTGATTATAGAACTAGACAAATACACTTTTTGCAGGCAAACCCCTTCAGTAGAATCTATGTAACTTTGTGAAATAATATATAGCTGAGTTTAAGTCGGTAGAGCAGGATGCAATAGAAAATAGTCCGGGGTGGACACAATATGGAAGTTGCCTTCGATCGGCACTATAAAGATCAATTTTGATACTGTGCCTGATTTCAGGGACAAGCGTTGCGGTGTGGGAATTGCGGCTAGGCATGGTTCAGGACAAGCTCGGGCACCATCGGCGTATACGAAAATTGGTATTCTTGATACGAAAATTGGTATTCTTGATCCATATGCTGCGGAAACCTTAGCAGCATGCTTTGAAGTAAAATTTGTATAAGAGATGAATTTTAGACATTATTATTGAAGGAGATTCTTCCTTGGTAATTGACTCATTCACCATTCTTTAACTTGGCTGAGAGAGACAGAAGCATTAATAAACTCCTTGAAGCCTTCCCATTTGTCAAAGATGCACAAGTTCTCTTTTCCTGATTTTACGACCTCGAAACCAGCCCTGCAATCCCATACTTAAAAACAAAACCCTTGAGAATAGTCACGTGGCGCTTCAGGATCGGCTAGATGGACAATACGAGGCCTCAGTATTGTACATATCACTGCGTAGTTTTGGGTCCGAATCCAAGGAACAAGTGCATGAACTCTGAATGGGCTTGATTGAAAGTGGGCATAGATGCTTTTGGGCTGCAAGCAGTAAGGCTTTGGACCTCCAAAAGAATGCTAATGAAGTGGGTCTAATCGTGCCTTTGTATGACCAGTTGATAATTTTATGCCACTCCTCTGTTGGGGCTTATTCGACAAATTGGGGGTGGAAGTCAACGATGGAAGGCATTCATGCCGAAGTGCCAAAGCTTGCTTCTCCTCATTTCGCTGAGCAACCTTATAATAGTAAGTTGACTGCGGAAGAGTGGAAAAATGGATAGAAAGTGAAGAGGGATGTAGGAACTCAAAACATAGTTGGGAGAGACGAAATTACGAGTATGCCAAGTATTTCTCATACTATCTATTAAACCATTACAAAAAAGAGTTCATTACATACCAATTAAAATATCAGTTCATTTCGAAAATGAGCTTTGTGTGGAAATGACCCCAATAAACAAACTTATTTTTAAAACAATTTATTTGCGAAACTAATTTCAAAAATAGTACACCTATGTCGAGTTTTAAAAACTGAACATATACTACTCATACATATTGAATTTTCAAAACTCGATATAATTAAAAAAAATAATATGTCGAGTTTTCAAAACTCAACATACCCTTAAACAGTAACATGTATCAACTATTACTCCTTGCCTCTCTCTGCCTCTCTCTGCCTCTCTCTTTTCCTCCCTGCCTCTCCCCTCTCCCCTCTCCCCTCTTCCCCTCTCTCTCCCATGAGTCCCACCCTGCCTCTCTCTCTCTCTCTCCCGCCCTACCCCTCTCTCTCTCCTGAAATAGAGAGAGAGGGGGGAGGGCGAGAGAGAGAGAGAGAGACAGGAGTGGAACCCACCGTCCCCCTCCTGAATTCTAGGAGAGAAAGGGGGAGGGAGGGATGGGGGTGGGACCTACCCTCCCCTTTCTCTCCCCCCGGGAAATCCCACCCTCCCCTCTCTCTCTCTCTCTCTCCCCCTCCCTAAATTCAAAGGAGAAAGAGGGGAGGGAGCGGGTGGGACCCACCCTCCCCCTCTCCCCCGAAATCATTTTGGGAGAGAGAGGGGCAGGGTAACAGAGAGAGAAGAAGGGGTGGGACCCATGAAGAGAGAGGGGGAGGGGAGAGGCAAGGAGGGAGGGAGAGAGAGAGGGGCAGGAAGCGACAGTTGATAAATGTCGAATTTTGAAAACTCGACACGCATTGTTTAAAAATATGTCGAGTTTTGAAAATTCGACATGTTACTTTTTTTTAAATATATCGAGTTTTGAAAATTTGACATATATGAACGGTGTATGTCGAGTTTTCAACACTGGACATAGGTGTGTTATTTTTTGAATTAGTTTTACGGATAAATTGTTTTAAAAAATTGTTTTAAAAAGAAGTTTGCTTGTTGGGCCTACTTCTATACAAAACTCTTTCAAAAGTACCGGCGAGAATGTAATGATTCATATTGGTATCATATATATATATATATATATATATATATATATATATTTAACTTTTCATCAATTTCATAAATTTAACTTCTTATTTCTTTCTGATCACATAAAATGATGAGAAATATCCTTAACATTAAGTGAACAATGAAGCCTTTTTTTTTCTTTTTTATTATATGCGATTTGAATTTTGGATCATAAGATTTGAGAGAAAAATTATGACGACTAAACTATTATTTTGGGGAAACGAAAATAATATTTTAGAAGTTTTTATTTTCAAATATTTAAAACTTATGTGTTGTTGGAAACTTGACATTTTATTTTATATTATTTTGAAAATTTTTAAACATTTTGTAGTTGTCACACCCCAAACCAGGATCGTGAACAGCCGCCCGTTGCCTTTGGATGCCGACTGTATTTTTATAGAAAATCAGACAGAATCTCCCCATAAATCGGAGGTTTCCCGTATACAATTAAACCTGTATAATCAAAATCAACCTGTAATTTAAATAAATGGTCATCCCGATCTCTCCAAAATCAACAAACACTACCGCCAGCATCCAGAACAACACATGGCAACAAGTTTCTAGCAGTCCTAACCACAGACCTCTACTGTCATGCCCAATTAGAGTATGAACAGTCGCCACACCAAACGGACCTAAATTTTAAGAAAGATACAATAATTTTTCAAATAACACTCAAATACGTACAATTGTCTCAATGTAAAGGAAATATGAGAATTAAATTATACAATCATTCTAAAATAAGTATACGGCCAACTACGGACTTTAATGTCGGACTTTAATGTCAAGACCTCGTAGGGTCGAACTAAATTAAGAGTTCATAATCTATTTAAAGTAAATCTCACCGTCGGGAACATCAAATCCGCTCTAGAGCCTGTAACGTCGCTCTATCACAATAAACCTGTCTGAGGAGGGAGAAGAGAGTGGTGAGTATCATGGGAAGATACTTAGTGAGTGAGGGGGATCATATCAAGCATAAATAGTATGGGTGAATAATTGGAGTGTCAAATAATATCATTTGAAATAAAAATTTACATTTCGCGGCAAAACATGATATGTTTAGCAATTTAAAATCATTTAAATCAATCACACGATAGCAAGCATGTATGCATCCATTTAAAATCAAATAACATCAGAGCGAGCCAAAAATGATCTTGGCAAAGGTCAACCGAGACCAAGAACAGGCGCATTAGGGGTTTTATTATGCATAGATTTTAAAACGCTCTCTATCCCGACGTTGGTCATGAGTTCGCTGGGGCTAACTCATCAAAGTGTATAGGACCCCGCCCGGTACTAGACGGTGGCGTCACACACGTCCTCCACCTACGTAGGTTCAACCGACTGCTCCTATAGCCTTTAGAATAAATGACGTTTGCGGATACCTCATGCAGAAGCGTATCCGGGCAACCCGTGCCTCTACAAACGCCCTTCGTAGCTACGGAATCATCATAGTATCACAAAGGGCACAATGTCCTAGGGTACAACGTCCCACAAGTATCATCACATCATCACATAACTAGTGGGCATCCAACCCACGTAGTTCATCAAAAACATTTTAAATTTGCGTGCCAATACGTCTCATCAATTCATTTCAAAACAGCATATCAATGTAACGGTATAAAATGAAATTTATACATTTTCAAGTAATGGCACAATTATTATTTCATTTCAAACCATGGATGCATAGTCATTATAAATATAATTTGAAACACTCCAATAATCACAAAACATATTTTAAATTTAACATCATACGTCAAACGAATGCATATCAAAACATGTTTTATCGAAAACACGTTTTACTATTTTATACAAGAGATTAGAGTCTCACTCACAGTATACGAGAGGGTGATTACTCCCTATTTTCAAAACCAATTCAAATCTGACCGCTCGAGTCTCCAATGAGATTTTCCTAATTAATCATCACAATTCGATATCAAATAAGGCCCTAGTAATGGATCTTCAATTTTTTTTCTTTCCAACCAATATTACCTAATTTGACAAAGTTTATCCAAAGGTTAAAGAGATTTCATTTCTCTCACTTAGGGTTCCTCGGATCTCAGATCTAGATTTCGTTCACCCGTCGGTTTGATCTAAAACCTGAATGTTTCCAAATTCGAAACAATAGTGAGCAATTTAAGTCCAATTACTAAAGAAATTCGAAATCTTAGTGCGAAAATCGAAACATTGAGTCATTTACCTTCGCAGGGACTCGCGGACTATCACAGGTCGCCTCGGATCTCAGATCTAGCTAGGGCTCGCGCTCGTACAGAGGGTTGCGCTGGAGCGCGCTGGTGCTCGTGCTGGGGTTGCGCTGGCTCGCGTAGGTGTCGAGCGCTGGCTCGCGCAGGTGTCGCGTGCAGGCTTACCCTGGCTCGCGTTGGGTCGCACGCTGGGCCTCGCGCTGGCTCGTGCTGGGTCGCGCGCTAGCTCGCGAGAGATCGCGCGCAAGGCTCGCGATGGCTCGTGGCGGCAACGCTCGCGGGAGGGCGGATTTGCGCAGTGGCGTGCTCGCGGGAGGGCGGCGCCCGCAGCAGGGAGGTCGCGCTGCGGCTTGGTGCGGTGGCTGAAGGGAGAGGCCGCGGCGGAGGAGAAGAGAAAGAGAGAAAGAGAGAGAGAGGGAGAGAGGGAGAGAGGGAGAAAGGGAGAGAGGGAGAGACGGAGAAAGAGAGAGAGAGAGAGAGAGAGAGAGAGAGAAAGGGAAAAAAGAGAGATTGGGAGAAAAAGAGGGATTTGGGCTTTTTTTTTTAGCCCCAAATCCCGATTTTTTTTTTCTTTTGGTGTTACATTTTCTAATCTCCTAAAAATAAGTTTCGTTCTCGAAACTAAAAGAAAACTAAACAGCAAATAAATTGGGGTACTGACTCCTCATAGCCTCCTCATAGCCTCCTCGGGCTCCCAGATCTCCTTCTTGATCTGATCACTTCTCCACAAAACTATGACTAATGAAATTTCCTTACTCTGCAGCTTTCTAACATACCGATCTAGAATAGTCACAGGTTGAATTGGAAGGCTAAGGTCCTCTCGTAACTCAAGAGGTGGAGGCTCAAGTACATGAGAAGGATCGGTCAAGTATTTCCTGAGTACTGAGACATGGAATACGTCGTGAATACGGGAGAGTTCATCTGTCAGTTCTAATCTATATGCCACACTTCGGACCCTTTCAAGGATACAGAAGGGCCCAATATATCTGGAACTCAACTTTCCCCGCTGCCTAAACCGTATAACTCCCTTCCAAGAAGATACTCTCAAGAAAACCATATCTCCTGTAGCAAACTCCAGAGGTCCCCGCCTACGATCAGCATACGTCTTCTGTCTGTCCTGGGCGGCTTTCATTCGATCACGGATAATCTTAATTTTATCCTTTGTTTGCTCAATCAACTCAACACTGCTGAGATGTCGCTCTCCAACCTCATCCCAACATATCGGGTTGCGGCATTTCCTGTCATACAGTGCCTCATACGGGGGGATCCCTATACTGGCCTGATAACTGTTATTATATGTGAAATCGAACAGTGGAAGGTGTCGATCCCAACTACCCCAAAAATCCATCACACATGCTCTCAGCATGTTCTCAAGGGTCTGAATGGTCCTCTCAGACTGGTCGTCCGTCTGAGGATGATATGTCGTACTGAAATTTAATCTAGTACCCAATGTCTCCTGCAACTTGGGCCAAAACCTAGATGAAAACCTGGGGTCCATATCTGAAACAATCGACACGGGCACCCCATGAAGTCGAACTATGGTATCAATGTAGAGACGTGCCAACGCCTCTAAAGATTAGTCACTGCGGATAGGGATGAAATGTGCAGATTTGGTGAGTTGATCGATAATTACCAAAATCGCATCATGCCGTGTAGAAGTCCGTGACAATCCCATCAAAAAATCCATAGTAATATGCTCCCATTTCCACTCAGGAATATGAAGAGACTATAGTGTGCCCGCTGGACGTTGATACTCGGCCTTCACCTGCTGGCACATCAAGTATCGTGCCACAAACTCTGCTATATTCCTCTTCATGCCTGACCACCAATAGCTACCTCTGATGGTCCGGTACATCTTCGTACCCCCGGGATGCATAGCATATGCAGAAGAATGTGCTTCCTCAACGATACCACGTCGAAGATCATTATCGGCCGGGACACACACTCTGTCTCTAAATACCATGAGTCTATCATCACGGACTCTGAAGTCTCCGCCCTCAGCTCTGCGGACTCTATCCGTAAAACCCTGAATCTCCTTATCTGTACTCTAGAGCTTTCTGATACGGTCGAACAAAGTCGGTCTGACCTCAAATCTGACTAGTAAGCCTCCCTGATCATTGTTAGTCAAACTAACTCCTAAGGCTCGGAGTCCTACTAAACAAGAAAGGTAGGCTTTCTCTATCGACTGTGAGGATAATACTGACTTTCGACTCAAGGCATCTGCTACAACATTCGCCTTGCCTGGATGATAGTCAATAATGAGGTCAAAATCTTTGAGGAGTTCTAACCATCTCCTTTGTCTCAAATTCAGCTCATTTTGGGTAAATAGATATTTCAAACTCTTGTGATCTGTAAATACCCTGCAAGTCACCCCATAAAGATAATGCCACCATATCTTCAATTCGAAAACTATGACTGCCAACTTCAAATCATGTGTCAGGTAATTAATCTCGTGTTTCTTCAGCTGTCGCGAGACATATGCAATAACCCAACCATCCTGCATTAGAACACAACCCAATCCCTGTCGGCTAATATCACTGTACACTGTATACTCCCGACTATTAGTGGGAAGGGCTAAAATAGGAGCGGATGTCAACCGTTGTTTGAGCTCCTGGAAGCTCGCCTTACAACGATCATTCCAAACAAACTTGACTCTCTTCTGGGTCAATCTTGACAACGAAGCAGCTATCCGGGAGAATCCCTTTATAAATCTGCGATAATACCCGGCCAAACCGAGAAAACTACGAATCTCAGTAATTGTTTGTGGCTGCTCCCACTTCACTATAGCCTCAACCTTCCGCTGCTCAACATAAATACCCTCCACAGAAACAATGTGCCCCAAGAACCCAATTTGTCTAAGCCAAAACTCACATTTCGAGAATTTGGCATATAGCTATTTCTCACGGAGTATCTGCAATACCACCCGAAGGTGCTTAACATGATCTTCATCACTCCGTGAATATATCAAGATGCCATCGATGAATACGATGACGAACCGATCCAAGTAGTCGTTAAAAACTCGATTCATCAAATCCATGAAAGCAACTGGGCATTAGTCAGCCCAAATTGCATGACTAAAAACTCGTAATGGCCGTATCGGGTATGAAAAGCTGTCTTGGGCACATTTTCGGCCCGAATTTTCAACTGATGATAACCCGAATAGAGATCAATCTTAGAGAAAACCTTGGCTCCCTGCAACTGATCAAACAAGTCATCAATACGTGGTATGAGATATCTGTTTTTTATGGTGGCTTTGTTCAACTACCTGTAGTCCATACAAAACCGAAATGTACCATCCTTTTTCATTACAAACAGCACCGGAGTGCCCCAAATTGAGGTGCTCGGGCGAATAAACCCCTTGTCCAGAAGTTTCTGTAACTGAGTTTTAAGCTCTCTCAATTCAGCAGACGCCATTCTGTATAGCGGAATAGAAATAGGATTGGTCCCAGGTACTAAATCAATCTCGAAATCGAACTCCCAAACTGGTGGTAATCCGGGAAGCTCCTCGGGGAACACATCTAAAAGTTCTTGCACCACAGGGACATCTTCAAGTCTTGGTCCCTCAACAGTGGTGTCGACAACATAAGGATAAGTCGCACAACCATGGCGTACCAAGCGTCTGGCCTTCATAACAGAGATAATACTGCGGGGCAACACTCGTCTCTCACCCCGGAATACTAACGGTGGCTGCTCGGACCTCCTAAACTCAACCTCTTTCGTGAAACAATCCACGAAAGCCTCGTGATACTCAACCAATCCATCTCTAGGATGGCATCAAACCGTAATAGGGAGCGGAATTAGATCTGCCTCTAATACTGTCTCCCCAATTCCGACCTCACAGCCTCTATAGACTGTATCTCGAATGATATGCTTGTCAAAAGGAGTGACTACCATAATCTCCTCATCAAGTGGTGAGTGAGGTGTATCAGAATGGCGAGCGAATGTGTCGCTCACATAGGAAAAATTTGACCCGGTATATATGAGAATATGAGTGTCGATACTGAATATTCGCATGGTACCTAAAAGTAAGAAAAAGATCAACAGCATTTAAAATGCGAAGAAAAAGTGAACGAATATATATATATATCAAACTAGTTAAGTTTCGAAAGTTTTAACTAGTCAAAACTATACATCGATATCATGATATACAAAAAAAAATCATACAGAAAGTATAACAAAAGTACAACACTGAGAGGTCTGCGGGAGGATTACCCATAATAATATCAGGGTTGCCTGTACGTCCTCCTGTGTCATCGCAAACACACGAGTCTGGGCCCTAGGCTGTTGTCGCAACGATCCTGGCACTGTATTACTCCCGGCTACAGTCCGGGGAACAGTAAGAGCTGAGTGCGCAGGTGCCCCCTACTGGCCTGTGCCAGACGTACCAGTACGACTCTGTAAAGTCGATCCTCCTCGACCTAAATCGGGGCAGACACTCCTAACGTGACCTTGCTTCCCACACTGGAAGCAAGTAACTGGTACTCTAAATGCCCCAAAGGCATGGTGGCTGCTGCATCTACGGTAGAAGGGCGGTCTCTGTGTAGTAGACTGTGTAAAGACACTAGGGGCTGGTACCCAAAACCCTGTGGTCGAGGTCCCTGTCCCGGTGCTGCTGGTCTGTAGCTAGAAGAATCTCCAGGATATCCAAAACCTCTACCCCTCTTCGAAGACTGTCCACCCTGTGACCCAGTCTTCCTCTTCTGGTAACTCTCCCTCTGTTTAGCCTCCGCTCGAACGATTTCCTCCGCCCGATACGCTGAATCAATCACTTCCGATAGTGTAAAAGAGGGAGTCACCGTCATATATTTCATGATACTCAATTGGAGGCCATCTTCAAACTTGAACCTCATTTGAGCCGGTATAGCCATATCGGGGACAAAGGCTGCTAGTCGTCTAAGCTCAGCCTCGTACTCTGAAACTGACCTCGTCCCTTGGAGCAAGTGCAGGAATTCCGTCCTCATTCGGTCCTACTGGAACGGGGTAAAGTACCTGCGGTAGAACTCTTGTAGAAAGTCCTCCCATCGCAGGGTCTATGTAGCACTGTTACGGATAGCCTCCTACCACAAGGGGGCATCTCCATCGAGGAGTCTCTCAGCAACTCTTAATCTGAGCTCCTTGACAACCCCAAATCTGTAAGGATCCTACGAATCCTGTTGATCCAGTGTTTCGCTGCTACTATATCACTGGATCCTAAAAAGTCTGTGCATTTGAGCTGTCGAGACTCTTTCACCAACTGAGTAAGCTCGTGGATGTGCCTCAAAGTAGCTGATGTCTCATCGGTCGGAGTAGAAACGGAAGGGCTAGCCACCGAAGGAGCAGGTACGGCCGCAGGTGCGGTCGCTGGAGTCTGTAGTGGAGGTGGTGGCATTTGCGCCCCATATCTACTGTACCACTCCTGCCATTCCCTCAAGGTATCGAGTGGTGGTGGAGGAATCTCGGCTGTAACAGCAGGTGGAGGTGCTGGGGGTGGCGCTGGTGAGCGTGCTCAAGTAGAGGAAGCAACCTCTGGTACTCGTGGCATCTCAGGTGCCATAGGTGTATCAGGCACTGTAAGACCCTCAAGTGATGCGAATCTAGCACCCCTCCTACCACGTCTAGGTGGCATAATTCTGCGAAAAGAATACATTGTTATTAGATATAAATCAAGAGTTAGGGTAAGTTGTTTCGTAACTAACCCCCTAAAAAAATGAACTATAATTCAAAGCATTTGAATGCGAAATAACGGATTAGAAGCATTATGTATCCAACTCCATAATCTAAAGGAACTTATATGCCTATGGCCAAGTATGAGATTTTAAATGACTGTATGAAACTCTCAATGCATTGAGGATTTTTAAAACCAAGTTACTTGGAAATGTTTTCAATTCATTTTATACAACATAGCTCTAAACCAAGTCTCTGATACCAATAGAATTGTCACGCCCCAAACCGGGATCGTGAACAGCCGCCCGTTGCCCTTAGATGCAGACTGTATTTTTACAGAAAATCGGACAGAATCTCCCCATAAATCGGAGGTTTCCCATGTAAAATGAAACCTGTATAATCAAAATCAACCTGTAATTTAAATAAATGGTCATCCCGGCCTCTCCAAAATCTACAAACACCACCGCCAGCATCTAGAACAACGCAAAGCTACAAGTTTCTAGCAGTTCTAGGTACAGACCTCTACTGTCATACCCAATTAGAGCATGAACAGCCGCCACACCGAGCGGACCTAAATTTTATGAAAGATACAATAATTTTCCCAAATAACACTCAAATACGTACAATCGCCTCAATGCAAAGGAAATATGAGAGTTAAATTATACAGTCATCCCAAAATAAGTACACGGCCAACTACGAACCTTAATGTCAAGATCTCGCAAGGTCGAACTAAATTAAGAGTTCATATTTCTATTTAAAGTAAATTTCACCATCGGGAATACCAAATCCGCTCTAGAGCCTGTAACGTCGCTCTATCACAATAAACCTGTCTGCGGAGGGAAAAGAGAGGGGTGAGTATCATGAAAAGATACTCAGTGAGTGAGGGAGATAATATCAAGCATAAATAGCATGGGTGAATAATTGGAGTGTCAAATAATATCATTTGAAATAAAAATTTACATTTCGCGACAAAACATGATATGTTTAGCAATTTAAAATCATTTAAATCAATCACACGATAGTAAGCATGTATGCATCCATTTAAAATCAAGTAACATCAGAGCGAACCAAAAATGATCCTGGCAAAGGTCAACCGAGACCAAGGACAGGCGTATCGGGGGTTTTATTATGCATAGACTTTAAAACGCTCTCTACCCCGACGTTGGCCATGAGTTCGCTGAGGTCAACTCATCAACGTGTATAGGACCCCGTCCGATGCTAGATGGTGGCGTCACACACGTCTTTCCCCAACATGGGTACAACCGGCCGTGCCTATAGCCTTTAAAATAAATGACATTTGCAGATACCTCCTGCAGAAGCGTATCCGGGCAACCTGTGCCTCTACAAACGCCCTTCGTAGCTACAGAATCATCATAGTATCACAAAGGGCATAACGTCCCAGGGCACAACGTCCCACAAGTATCATCACATCATCGTATAACTAGTGGGCATCCAACCCACGTAGTTCATCAAAAATATTTTAAATTTGTGTGCCAATACGTCTCATCAATTCATTTCAAAACAACATATCAATACAACGGTATAAAATGAAATTTATAGATTAAGTAATAGCACAATTATTGTTTCATTTCAAACCATGGATGCATAGTCATTGTAAATATAATTCAAGACACTCTAATAATCACAAAACAGATTTTAAATTTAACATCATACGTCAAACGAATGTATATCAAAACATATTTTATCGAAAACACGGCAGAAAACACGTTTTACTATTTTATGCAAGATATTAGAGTCTCACTCACAGTATACGGGAGGGTGATCACTCCCTATTTTCAAAACCAATTCAAATCTGACCACTCGAGTTTTCAATTAGATTTTCCTAATTAATCATCACAATTCGATATCAAATAAAGCTCTAGTAATGGATTTTTAATTTTTTTTCTTTCAAACCAATACTACCTAATTTGACAAAATTTATCAAAAGGTTGAAGAGATTTCATTTCTCTCACCTAGGATTTCTCGGATCTCAGATCTAACTTTCGTTCGCCCGTCGGTTTTGTTTAAAACCTGAATGTTTCCAAATTCAAAACAATGGTGAGCAATTTAAGTTCAATAACTAAAGAAATTTGAAACCTTAGTGCAAAAGTCGAAACTTTAAGTCATTTACCTTCACAGGGACTCGCGGACTGTCACAGGCCGTCTCGGGCTACTAGTCACGGGCCGCGGTGGGCCGCAATGGGCTTGCGGTCCTGGTGCCTGCGGGCTGCTGGGCCTGCAAGCTGCTGGGTTTGTGGTTTGGTGGGCCTGCGGGCTGCTGGGTCTACGGGCCTGTGGGCCTCGTGGGCTAAGGCTCGCGTTCGTGAGCCGGATCACACGCTGGAGCGCGCTCGTGCTCATGTTGGCACTAGCTCGCGCTGGGTAGCGCACAGGGCTCGCTGGTGGGCTGGCCCGCTGGTGGGCTATCCCGCTCACGGGCTAGGGCTTGCGCTCGCACAGAGCGTCGCGTTGGAGCGCGCTGGCGCTCGTGCTGGGGTCGCGCTGGCTCGCGCAGGTGTCGAGCGCTGGCTCGGGCAGGTGTCGCGCTGGGTCGCGCGCTGGGCAGCGTGCTGGCTCGTGCTGGGTCACGCGCTGGCTTGTGGGAGATCGCGCTCAAGGCTCGCGATGGCTTGAGGCGGTAGTGCTCGCGGGAGGGCGGATCTGCGCAGTGGCGGGCTCGCGGGAGGGCGGCGCCTGCGGCAGGGAGGTCGTGCTGCAGCTTGGTGCGGTGGCGGAAGGGAGAGGCCGCGGCGGAGGAGAAGAGAAAGAGAGAAAGAGGGAGAGAGGGAGAGAGGGAGAGAGAGAGAGAGAGAGAGAGGGGGGGGAAAAAGAGAGATTGGGGGAAAAAGAGGGATTGTGGCTTTTTTTTTTTTAGCTCCAAATCCCCATTTTTTTTTTCCTTTGGTGTTACAGTGGTGATATAGAATTTTATTATTTATTTTCAAATGCATGACCTTTTCTTTGTATTGAAAATTTGAAATTTATTAAGCATCGGATGTTTGAAAACTTTTAAAATAATTCAACACGTAAACCTAATGTGGAAGGCGCCCATGTCTTTTTCTCTCTGATTCTCCTTTTTAAGAATGGAAACATGGAGAGAGAGAGAGAAGAAAAAGATTTATAAAATTTTGAAAGAGAGTCAAAGCTGGTGAAAAATTTTTATTGAGGAGACAAAAGTCGAAACCCAAAATGTTTCATCAAAACCTCTTACTTATTATTAGAAATTTCATTAATTTTTGCCATAGAGAGAAGAAAGAGGAAAAAATTCTGACCCTATCAAATTTTCATCAAGAACTTTAGAATTCTTCCAAAGTTTGTAGGGAAGTATAGCAATGATGTTTGTTAGATTACAAACTTTAGAACTCTACAAGTATGATGCATTCGAACCTGAAAATGAGATTAAATTGCCTAACAAACAAAAAATTGAAATAAATTTAAAAATAATAAACCCTACCTTGAAAGCCAGATAAAGTAAACAAGAAAAAACAAAAATAAAAAGAATACAAATTCACGATTTTATGAAATGACGAGTATTAGGGTCATACTGTGAATTTATAAGTTATAACCAAATTTTTTTAGGTTGAGTGGTCAGACACTCTACCTCTTAATCAAAAATCTCGATTTTGAATCCTGAGAATTATGAAAACGGATTTAGAAAAGTCATTCCCTAAAATAAGTGCCACAATATTCGAATCGAATTAATTAGATAAAATTCAAATATCGACAGTAACCAAAATAAAAAAAAAAGTTATATCGCAAATTCACAAATGATCGTAATCGGAATCCAATCATCAACACTCACTAAAACAACCTTCCCAAAATTTTTTAGGGCATTTAGCACAAAAATAAAAGTTTTGAAAGATCATTGATGTAATAAAAAGTTGATGAGCTAATTTGAAACTAAAAATAAAGTTTTAAGAAATTATTTATAGTTTTAATCTTTTCCTTTTGGGGTCATAAAGTTTCCTAATGAGGTCAATGGGAAAAATGTAAATTAAATTTAAAAGATTAACAAGAACAAAGTCATAGTTTTGAAAATATCAAGTTAAAACTAAAATGGAATTTGTATTTAAATTTGGAAAACAAAAATGTTGGAGGACTTTTCACCAAAAAAAAAATGTTGGAGGACTAATCACCGAAAGAAAAATGATTTTTATTTTTAAATTATTTCCTTAAAAATTTTTGTCCTTTTTCACTATATAATTTTCACATTTATAATGTATAAAACTATTAAATAGTTTGTAAATTCAACTATATGCTCGTTATAATCCAATAAAATCAGAGTCATTAACAGTGACAGGATATGCTACTAGAATAAAGATATGCTACAAGAAGCAGTATTGATATACTAGAATCAACTTTAGCTCCTCAATATTTACTAACACATGCCACAGAGGTTGGCCATCATGAAAAGAGGATGATCAACTACGCTTACAAGCAAAATATTAACTCCCCTCTCACATATATTTCATGTCCACTCAGCTACCCTTAATCCCCATTTTCCAGCTCAGACTTTAGGTATGGTGATCTGTAGCAATCCCTCCCTGCACCAAAAGAATCTGTTATTACCATAGTACAACTGCAAAGACAAGCCCCAAATGTCATTTTGTAACTATGATGCTGCTATGCTATGATTCGTGTTGCCATTTGATGATCCGAATCTCAATGCTAAATGCTAAAACATACACAAACTCAGCAGAGACGCGGTCCTTGTTCGCATTAGCTGGAAGAGGCCATGCGACCTGGTATGGGCCTTCCATAATCTCCCTCTTGTGATATGCCAATGTCGAGTCCTGTTGACGGCTTGTCTCTTGCCACCATTGGATCGACCTCTTCCCTGTCACAACCAAACTGCAGGAAAATGCCCTCCACACGTTATTCAAACAAATTTTCAAATCTGAATACTCTGGCTATGATCTTTATCAAATGTAATCTTTATTTGAAATAGAAAAACTTAAAATGTCTATACTTGGTCTGAGTCACCTCCACTCTAATATCTTTCGTTGCAACACCTGGAAGTTCGACAATGACAACGTAGTTGCATCCTGATTCTGCAATATCCGTTCTTGGGGACCACTCCTCACTTCCTGCACGAGAACAAGAGCAGAAGTTTCGGGGTGAGAAAATGAACAACATGGTTCAAAAACTTGTAAAAGAAAAATCATGTACCCTTAGTTGCAGATGCAGGCAATGTCTTCTGGGAGCGAAATTGCTTATGTCCGTCCATTCTTCCGTTCGGCTGGGCAAACATGGGAGTGTCAGGGGCAAGCAATTTGCGGTCTTGAGATTCAGGAGGGGTTACTCCTACACTTGGGGAGCTGGCATACTGTCTCACAGCTCTAGAAAATAGAGGACCTTGTAAAGAATTGGGAGAACCCTCATTCACTAAGTTCGAGCGTTTGGGCAGGACTCCAGGCTGAGCTAAACCCTGACAATCGAAATTAAGAACTTAGTTTGCAAAGAGTATGTAGGGAAGGCCGAGGAAAAGCTGAAACAGGCACCTGGTCCACTGAGACCTGTCTCATGAAATAGGCTTGAGAGGCTGACCCTTGCCGTGCAAAATACATTCTATTGTCATATCTTCGCATTGTGGAATTTATACCGCCACTGCAACTCTGAAGCAATATACGATAGATGATTAAGAGAGAGACATACTTTTCGGATAGATATTAATCAGAATAACAGGATGCGGAAGAATGAGAAGAAAGCAAGCCCATATAAATGCCATCTCATAGCAAAGGAATAAGATTGAAAAGACCATAATCCATGGAACCAAGGACAGCCCATCTTCACATAAATGGTATGTGATTAAAATTACGAATTGATCATATGGATTTTGATGAGATCATAGAAGCAAATCTAAGGCAAAGAACAAGCTCAAGAGTTCGAAGCAAATAATATCAACACTGTTAGAGACATTTTAACAAACATAAAGAAGAACAGGGCAGTCAAGTAGTCTAGTCTACTCGTTAATTCTTTTTTTTTTTTGGGTAGTCAAGTAGTCTACTGCAGGAAGGGTTTGAAACCAAGCATGAAGTGGAAAAAGGGGGTCAACAAAAATCATAACAAATAATTTTTATTTTTACTTTTCTCCTCTGGCCGAGTGATGTTGTTTGGTTAGAAAAACATAATTGATTAGATGAAATATAGGGCAATGTTATTAGTAAAAAAAAGATAATATTGAAAGATTCTATTAGGGATTTACAATTTTGTCACTTCAAATATAGTTATTTTGTTCATCAACCCTTTTTCTTTTTTGGGCATTTGTTCAACAAATTAAGGAATGCATGGTAATATAGAGTTATGGCCATGTTGCACTGCAAATCAATTAGGAATTAGAGATATATTAATCAACTTCAACTACACCAAAAGATTATAAAAATAATAAATAAAAAAAATAAAAAACCAGAGCTACCCAGCACATACTAAAGCAGCATAAAGGCAGAAAGTACCATAGGTGAAATGGGGTTGGCTAAAATGTCATCAGAAGCAGCAAAGTGGGAAGCAATCATGTCCAATCTACGTTTCATTATCCGGTTCTCCATTTTTCTCCAAAAACCCACAACACACAAAAGCTCAACTACAAGTTTTAATAAGCGAACTTAAGAGGCAGTGAAAAGGGCTGCTTGAGGACTTTTGGATTAGAGATATTTTGTGGGGGAAGAGAGATATATATGTAAAGGAACACAAATATCTGGTTGACTATAAATAATATCATAAGTCTTCTTCAGATTTTTATGATACTTTCCCCTCTCGTGTCTTGGCCGTTTGTGGAAGCCCTCTGGTCACACTCTCATCAAACCAAAGATTTTTGTGTTGGGAATTGCCGCGGAACTAGAAGAGAAGTAAAACATATCAATACAAAAAAACAACCTTTTAACTACAAATTTAGCGATAAAATTTTAAAAAATTTCGTCACTAAAAACATTAGCGACGGATTTAACGATAAAAAATTTTTCGTCACTAATAACGCGTCGCAAAAATTTAACAACAAAAATTAGAAATCCGTCGCTAAATCTAACGACAAATAATTTTTCGTCGCTAAAATTAGTCACAAAATTAAACGACGAAAATCTAAAATTCGTTGCTAAATTTAGCGACAGATAATTTTTATCGCTAAAATTCGTCGCTGATTTAGAAAAAAAAAAAATCTATCGAAAAATTATTCATCCCTAATTTATCGACGAATAAAAAAATCTGTCGCTAAATTTAGCAACGGATTTGGAATCCGTCGCTGATTCCAAATTTCCAAATTCGTTGAAATGCCCGAGGAGCGCACGTGTCTAGACAGGCCCTTGTCCACCCGAGCCAGCACGTGCCTAGATGGCCCCGCCCACCTGAGCTAGCACCCCCGCCTGCGAGCGCGTCCGCTCTGGCGTCAGCTCTTAATTGCTAGAAAATGCCACTTTGCCTCCTACCTCCACCGTGGTTCAAACTCCTGCACACCTGCACGCACACGCATAAGAATAAACCTGTAAACCACCAAATCAAAGGATATTATGTGATATAAATTTTATCTTTACTTCACATTTTTCTAATAATAATAAAATAATATATAATAACAATTTAAAATAATAAATATAACAACTTTTTTTATTTAAACTACCAAACTAAAATAATATTAATTAAAAATAATAAATATGATAATTTTTAATAAACTAAAAAATAATAAAATACTAATTTAAAATAAAATAATAAATTAATTAAAAAATATATTAATATTATATTTTGTTTTCTTCTTTTTTCCTTTATTTTATTATTTTATTATTCTTTTTCATTTTTATTTTATTTTTTTAATCTATAGTTTAAAAATGGCTTACAGCATCTCAATAATATAAAATTATAAATATCAATAAATTATAATATACTAATAATTTAAAAAATCTATATATTTAATCACAAAATATTTTTATTCGTTTGAATATATAAGAAATTTCAATATAATTATTATATATAAGAAATTTCAATAATGAGAATAAAAAAGAAAAAAATCCAAAAATAGAGATGAGAGTAAGAGGAAGGGAAAAAAAAGTGAGATTAGAGAACAAATGTGGAAGAAGAAAGAAAAAAAAATATTATTACACAACACTAAGTGATGGTGTACTATATCTTTCGTTTAAATCCGAGATTAATATTTAATTAAAAATTTTGTATTATTGAATAAAATAATATAAATAAAATAAAAGTTACCTATACAATAATAAAAAATATTAAATCAAACAAAAAAAGAAAAAAATAATAAATTAATTAAAATATATATATAATTTAAATAAAATAAAATATATGGTTTTTTTAAGAATTAAATAATATTATTCTTCTAAAAAAATGAAATATAATATAATAAAATAAAATGTAAATTAAAATATTATAAAATAATAATATGATTTGTTAATATAAATTAATAAAATAAAATAAAATTCTAATTAAAAAAAGATTAAATTCAACGACGGATTTGAAATTTGTCGCTGATTCAGTGACGGATTTTAATCCGTCGCTAAATTACCAACAGATAAATTTCGTCGTTGTTAAATTAATTTTTTAATTTAAATATTATATTAATATTATATTTTATTTAATTATATATAAAAATAAAATAAATATAACATATTAATAAAATATATAACATATTAATAAAATAAAAATAAAAATAAAAATAAAAAAAATAAAATTCTATTTAAAAAAGATTAAATTTTACGATGGATTTTAAATTCGTGGCAAAATTTAACCATGAAAATTTTTTCGTCACTAATTAGCGATAAATATAGCTATGAATAATGTGTACGTCGCTAATTCAGCCACGACTTCCTTTTCGTCGCAAAATAGCGATAAATTTTTTTCGTCACAAAAATCCGTAGCTAAAACCATATTTTTTTGTAGTGTATATTTAAAATTATTATTTTAAGATAAAAGTTACAACTTTTAACATTAAAATACTTCCATAAGTTATTTTCATTAAGTAATTTTTTATTATTGTAAATTCTTAATTATAAGTTTTTTAATCATATCATTACTTGTCTAAAAACATAAATAGAAATTAAAGCTATAATATCAAAAGAATTACTCAGAAAAGTAATTTGAGCTATTAACCATGCAAAACATGTATAGCTATTTAATTGTTCAATTTTATTATCTAAGTATATAGCTATCAATTAGACTTTGTTTATTGCAATAATTGATAGTTGATTTGATGAAAATCAACTATTTTTGGGAACTTAATATGTAGTCAATATTTAGTGGATGCGTAGATTTTTTCATTCTTAAAATTCATAATTACAACCAGAGTGAGATTAAAACTACGAGATGATTGATTGAAGAGAGTTGCAAGATCATACACATGAAATAATTTGATATAATAATGTCAATGTGAATTTCTTCTTGAAATAAATCAACTATTATCGATTTTAGAATATTGATGTAGTGTTCTAATGGTTTGTGGATCTAATGATAGAGTATTAAACTCCTTTAATTAAGATCTCAAGTTCAAATTTTAGAAATAAAAAAATAGATGCGGAAACACTCAACCCCTTAAATGGGATCTATGATTGATTGAAACGAATTAGTTAGATTTTTGGATATCAATTGTAGACATATTTCTTGGTTTTGATAATAAATAAAACATGATTAGTTTGATTAAGAAACGAATTTGGAGTATGTTAGCTAACATATAAGGTGTAGTCGACTTATAAAAAAGATATAATAATACGTATGGAGAAAATATGTAAATATAATCGACAGTTAAAAATATTGAAAAATAATAACATAATAAGGAAAAACAATTCATTATCAATAGTAGAATAATAGTACTATTGAGACAAAAAAGTTGGATATAAATAAAATACTTTACAATATTGAAACCCAAAACTATCCAATCTGCCAGAGTTTAAGTACTAAAAAATATGAGTTTTTAAAATATCAAAAAAATAAGAATAAAAATTCCTGATATTTGTTTCTCATATATCAATTAGTTAAAATATGTTTTTTCTAATTCGTTAATTTTCCAAACAAAATTCACCCAAAAATCAATTGTTAAAGATTTAGTTTTTAAAATATTTTTTATTAAATCCAAATTGGGGGTATTTTCTTATTCATATGTAATATTTTAAATAAATGGAAATATAAAATTTAAAATGTAAAATGTGGATATTTACTTAAGTGATTATTATAAAGTAAATAAAATTAGAAATCAGTCATGTTGACCTGAAGGAGTTTCAACGACTTCCTGTCGACCTGATTTTCACATACATCTACCTGCCCCTTAATTCCACCAATTTTAAGATTTATATCGACTAATTTTAGTTTCACCTTAAACATGTCAACTTAATATGTAACATTGTCAACCTAAACAAAACAAACACAATGCATGGGTTAAGTAAAAGTATATCAACATCTCCTAGAACGCATCGACTTGAGCAGTGTCATGTGGATAAATTACAATTACCATGTCGACCAATTTTAAAATAATAATGACCCACTTTCAGAACACTACGACATACACTAGGCAAAAGTCCAAGAAGGACGATATACTCGATAACTCGATAACTTGTTGACCAATTTGCTTGTTTATTTAGAGACACACAACGACATGTGCTATTGGATTTGTCGACATGAAACACACATAGATCAATTTTATAAGTCTTGTCCACTAGTTTTATATGAGCACAAAAGCATGTTCATGTGAGATTAAGACATGTCGACCTAATATTATGTTTCCTAAATATCACACATCAACCCGATGTCTAATCTTGTCAATATAACCCAACACATCAATCAATTTTAGAATACAAATCTATCAATTTTTGGTCTGTATAGTAACATGTCTATGTATATAACAAACATGTCAACATGATATTATATTTCCTAAATATCACACATCGACCTAATGTTTAATCTTGTCGACATACTCCAACACATCGATCAATTTTAGAATATAGATTCACTAATTTTTGATTTGCATAGTAACATGTAGATGTATGTAGTAAACTTGCCGACCTTATATTTATTAACTCCTTAAGATCTATCACACCCCGAATCGGAGTCGTGAACAGCCATCCGTTATCCTGAATGTCGGCTGTATTTTTACAAAAAATTGGACAGAACTTCCTCATAAATCGGAGGTCTCCCATGTACAAATAAACATATTTAAACCTGTATACTTTAAAGTCCTCATGTGAATAAAATAAAATGGTGATCCCGGCCTCACAACAACCCACCAACCACAGCAAACATCCAGAACAACGCCAGATTAAGTAAATTACCAACAATTCTAGCCACTGACCTCTACTGTCATACTCAACTAGAGTATGAGCAGCCGCCACACTGAGCGGGGCTAAGTTTTATACAATTTACAATCAATTTTCCCAAATTAACATTCAAACATTACAATTTGACTCAATGCAAATGAATTATGAGAGTTCCACAAATAAATATACATAAATTATACAGTCAATCCCATAATAAATACACGATCAACTACGGACCTCAAGGTCAAGATCTCACATGGTCAAAAATAAAGTGCGGAGCTCATATCTCAACTTAATTTAAATCTCACTATCGAAAAATACTCAAATCCGCCAATTAGCTACCAAATCCTTTGGAGCCCGAAGAGTCACTCTAACACAATAATCTTGTCTGAGGAGGGAAAGAAGATGGGTGAGTATTAAGGAAGATACCCAGTGAGTGAGGGGATTAATTTCAAGTACTAATAGTGTAGGTGAACATTGAAGTGTCAAATAATATCATTCATAACCAACAATTCAAATTTTACAGTAAATTATGATATATTCGCTAAAATGAACTCATTTAATCATTTATACGATAACATACATATATGCATCTATTTAAAATCAAGTAGATCATAGAACAAGCTGAAAGAATCCTGGCAAAGGTCAACCATGACCAATAATAGATATATCGGGGGTTTTATTATGTAAAAAGTTTTCAAACGTAGCTCTCTACCCCGACATTGGCCGTGGGCTTAGCCCTTGCTTACCCAGACTCGTCAATAGGTCACCGCTTGGTGCTAGACAGTGGCGTTACACAAATCCTCACCCGATTTGGGTTTAACCGGCCATACCTATAGCCATATAAACTAACGTTTGCGAATACCGCTTGCAGAAATGTATCCGGGAAACCCGTACCTCTACAAACGCCCTTCGTAGCTACGAAATCAATCAAATAATGTCATATCATCATATCATCTCAAGCTAGTAGGCATCCAACCCACATAGCCAAATCATCTCATCGTATCCTCAAAACGATTCAAATATGTATGCCAATATATTTCATCGAAATCAAATTTAACAAACCAATGCAATGGTAGAATAGAAAAGGTTTCATTTCTCAAATCATGCCACAATTTCATTTTATTTCAAATATGGATGCATAATCGTAGAAAATATAAGTACGACACTCTAATAATCACAAAACAGATTTGAATTTCAATTCCATACGTCGAGACAATATATATCAATAGCATGTTTTATTAAAAATGCGATAAAATCAGGTTTCACTATTTCATACAAGAGATTAGGGTTCCACTCACTTTTTAGGGAGGGTAGTCACTCCCTATTTCCAAAATCAAACCAAATCGATTTCTCGAATATCCAAAAAAGTCAACCTAATCAGATTATCACAATTGTTATCAAATTTCCAATTATTCTTAGAGTGTATCATCTTTCCTACATTTGTATAAATCTTAATTCCTCAATTTATAAATATACACCAATGTTTTCAATTTCATTCCATTTATAAGTAAATAACAAATCAAAATCAAGATAAATTCAAAGTTAAAACCGTTCAAAATCGAAAACAAATCTAAAATACATAACTTTCCTACAAATTAAAAAAATCTTTGAAAAATCATATATTTTTCAATTCTCTTCCATTTATTCAAACTATATGTCATTTTAAAGGTATTGAAACCTAAATTTGATAAAATTTATTTCAAATGTTGAAGAGATCGCATTTCTCTCACCTAGAGTTTTTTCAGAGCCTAGATTTTCGTTCGAATGTTTTCTCGACCACTCCAAAATCTGCAATGCTCCCTATCAAGACAAAATTTATTAATTAGGTCATAAACACTTAGATTTGGATCAAAACCTTAAGTCAATTACCTGCGCAGAGATTTGTGGGCTCGCGGGTTAGTAGGTTAGAGGGCTTGCAGGCTGCGGTGGGCTTCGCGGGTCGCAACGGGCTCGCGGGTTAACAGGCTAGGGGCCGCAGTGGGCTTACGGGATGCTCGGGCTCGTGGGTTATCGGGGGCTCGCGGGTTGGTAGGCTCGTTGGCTGGCACGCTCGCGGGCTGGCACACTTGCGGGCTGGCGCACTTACGGGTTGAAGCATGTACTCGCGAGCTAGACTGCAGTTGCACGCTCTCGGGTTGCGCGCTCTAGTAGGTTGGCGCGCGCTCATGTGCAGAAGCGCTCGAGAGCAGGCGCTGTGGTATGCTCGTGCGCTCGCGCTTGCGCTGTAGCGCGCAGGCGGAAGGTCGTGTGCTGTGGCGCACTTGCCCGAGGAGGATCGCGCTGTGGCACGAGCAGCGGAGGGGCGAGGGAGGGCGGCGGGTCGCGGGAAGGGGAAGAGGCGGAGAGAGAGAGAGAGAGAGAGAGAGAGAGAGAGGGAGAGAAGCCCTAATCTGATTGGGGGTGCTGCGTTTTGGCTCAAAAGGCAGCACTCCTCTGTTTTTTTTTACACTAAAATTTACAAATACGACAAAATTTAGAATATAAAAAAAATTCAATTTAAATATCCTAAAATAAAAAATCAATATAAATAAATAAAATTTTCTATATATATAACTGAGATATATTTTTATTTAATTTCTGAACAGAAGTACATTAGTACGGACACCGCAGTGTCGGTGTTATAAGATCACACATTGACCTGCCCTCAATCTTGTCGATACGTATAAACATATCGACCAATTCATTTGTATAGATCCACCAATTTTATAGGTACACGAGATTATGTTGATGTGTAGTTGAAACTTCTCGACCTAGGGTATTGATTTTCAAAGCATGTCATGTCGATATTTACTAGAAATATGTTGACATATCAGAACACATTAAGCAATTTAACGTAGTGTGTCTAATTATTTAATTTAGTACATGTACTTGTTGACCTATTTAGTTTAGAACACAACACCGAATTTTCAAAATCAGGTCGATGTGCTATTTAATCGTGTCAACCTGTAATTGTCAGAAAACAAATTTACGAATCAAATTTGAACTCAACGATTATTTTCTTTTTCTAAATCTCTGAATATTTTCATTTTGATCAAAATTAATATTTAAATGCTGCAAAAACGAACTTTGATTGGTTAATATGGAAGTGACGCTAGTGGGAGAATGGAGTTTCAGCGTGAAAAATGGGTGTTGTAGAACATTAATTGATGGATATTAATAAGTAACGTTCGGCTTCAACAACCCTTCAACGGATTTTTTTCAATACCACAATAAATATCAGAGATAAGATATAAAGACTTGAGAATGCTCTATCAACTTTTTGAACAACCACGATCTCATAGCATTTATTTCTTTGTTTTCTCTTCACAACACTCAGTTTTCATATAAACTTTCTGTTGGAGTGTAATATAATGCAAGCCCTTATTTTGTTACATCTGAGTATTATAGCCTTACCTCTCGTAACATTTTACTTCTCTTGTTCTGAAATTGTTAAAGACTGTTGAGAGATTCATGGTTTGAAATTTAGTGAGAGAAAATCAACCTATATTAAGTTGGGAATTTAGTGTTTGTGGATAAATACTTTAAAGGTGTAATTTAAATATGTAATTAAGTTTGTATTATTGAGATAATAGTGAAAAATCCAGAAGAATATCTAGGAGTGAATGTACATAGGGTTTAGAGGACCTATTATAAAATTTTTGTGTGCTCTGATTTCTCTTCTTTTCATTTTTATCTTCCTTGAACATTTAGTTTTCTTAACTTTTCAATTTTTGCATATCACTTGTATCCCTCAAAATTTTGCAAAATCTCCCATATTCTCAAGGATGTCAAAGTGTCATACTATCTATTTACTTCCTCTAAGTTATATTTCATCGATAATTAAATAAAAAAATATTGATGCAGTGTTTCCTTGAGTGTCAAGAGAGTCGGTATAACTAACGTTTGGTTGGCTCAGTGGGAATGACACTGAAACTCTTTAACCATACTCGGGTTCGTCTCGGTATGGGAATAGAAAAAATCATACTGGGAGATCCCTTTGAAAACGGGTTTTATAGCGGATCGATCCAAATTAGTCGGGATGAAATCTCAAATATTATACGGTAACCAAGCTATGGACCAACAGGAAAAAGAGAGTCGGTGTAAGGAATTTATCCGGGTCAAGGTCCATTGCACATGGGCTTATGCTCAACTTAGGCCGAGCATAATTGTAATTAAGTTGAGTGGTTGAACATTCTATCCGTTCAACTAAAAATCTTGAGTTCGGACCTTGAGAATGGTGAAAAAGGATTTGGGAGGGTCATTTCTTAAAATGAGTTTTACAGTATTCGAATCAGATTAATTAAAAAAAATCAAATATCGATGGAAAAAAAAAATTGTAATTAGGTAGGGCGGGTTAGCCCAGGAAACACCGGCGAGCCCGCAAAAATGAATGCCTGTGCTCCTGTCCCCTGTAGCTCCGGAAATGTGAATAATGAAACGACCGACTCCATCCTACACAGAATATCCATTGCGTTGAGGGCCCCGTGACCTTGGAATCTCTCTCCCCAAAATCAATCAAAGGCCCCAACCGACAACGACAAGAACATCTCCCCCAAGCTCTGCACACCAAACTTCTCCTTTTACAGCTGACCCCTCCCATCCCATCAGATCTCCAACATCAACTCCCCTGCCTCTAGATCTCTCTCACATCTCTCCATTTCTCCATCCTGGTAATTCGATCCTGCAAAATGCTATGTTTGCCATTCATTCCTGCAAATGCTACTGCATCTTGAGTCTCTGTCTTGGCCTTGTCTTGATTTTGCATTCTTCGATTTGTTAAACTTTAGCTTCTCTCATCTGTCGTTTTTAGGTAAACTCCCGTCACCGGAGTTTTTATGGATCTTTACATATATAATTTCGAACAATTCGGTAGTTTATGTGATTTTTCTCTGTGTTTGTTTTCATCTTTTGTTTGTGTTGCAGGATCATGTTTGGATTCTTTTCATGAATTCTCAATTAAATTCGTATCCTTGGCATTGTTATCTGAAATGTGCCTGTAATGTTTATCATTTTGAAAGATTTCATGTTAATGTGCATGATGCCCGCTGAAATGTAGGAACTTTGTAGGAACTTTAGGTCATATTTCATAAAATGAAAATCAAATTGATTAGGTGCTAGCTGAAAAATAAGCTATTAAAGTGTCAAAAATATATAAATTAACCAAAGAAATTTGACCCTTACCAATTTTCAGTGATCTTGCATTTAGCACTAAGTTAACAAGTTTGTGTTTGATCTTTTTTCTCCCTATTCTTGATATATGCAGAAATTTAGAGGCACTAATAGTGTAAGAGTGTATTATTAAACTGTCCTGATGCTGAAAATTCTGCCATATAGAAATATGCATGTATATGTAGAAGAATTTCTCTACATTGTTTCTCATGAAGTTTCTAAACTGTTAAGTAATTTACCGATAACATAATGTCAGCAGGGCGGGTTAACAAGCTGGACTTTAGTGGATATGGCTCTAACTTAGAGTAGGAAAGGAGATGGTAGAGAGTGATTTGGAAACACAAAGTGGTGAAAATACTGATGTGAATAATTCTCAGCCTGGAAATCAAGGATCTGGTCTTCGCAGGGAACCCTCATTCTCAGGCTGGTGTGATGAAGACGGGAAAATTCATTTAAATTATGAGTTACGGAATGCGGATGACATTGTAGATGACTCTGATTTTGAGTTGCCTTCTCCTCGAAGTATGGAAGAGGTGCCCATGGTGAGAGAATTTTCTGGGCATAGTAAGTCCGAGCATAGAAATATGCAGACTAATGGTAATCACACTGTTGATCATGTGAGTGCACATGGAAAGGAAACATATGAGCCCTTTGATATCGAGAACAGTTCTGAAACAGAGCGAATATTCTTGAATGATGGTGTTGATGGTCCTAGTTATCTTGAAACGCTTAAGATAGCTCCACCAACTTCTGACAGCCCTGTAACCATTGTCAATGTGCTAAAGACATTGTTTTTCATACTTTTCTGGTACACTTTCAGCACATTCTTGACACTGTAAGTTTATTCTAATCCATTTGGTTCATATTCAACTGAATATTCCAATTTTAGTTGGATGGTGTTCCTAGTTATAATGCTGCAAATTTTTCTTGATTTGTAATGTAAAAATAGTTATAACAAGACGCTGCTAGGAGATGATATGGGAAAGTTTCCTGCACCCTTATTGATGAATACTGTCCACTTCGGGATGCAAGCTGTATTATCAAAAACCATCACATGGATTTGGTCTCATAGATTTCAACCCAACGTACGAATGTCATGGAGGGATTACTTCATAAGAGGTGACATTTTACACTTAAATTTTCATGCAATTGGATTTTTTTTTTTTTTGGTTAGTGTTCTTCTTAACACTCATTTTGTTTGGTAATTCTGTAGATACTCTAGTAGGACAATTCTTTCTTTTGGGTTTATATAATATTGTTTATGGCGTTTGTCAAATGTGTGTGTGTTCCTGGGGCTTGCATCTTATGTTGTAGCACATTTGATGTTCCATTCACTTGGAGGCTCAAATACATATAGCCTCAGTAATTCCTGAAATTTGCTCCTTTGCTTCTCATCATCTTTCATCTCATCTTTGGTAAGTTAAAAGCGAAAAAAGCATCATCTCTGTTTACAGATAGCTTTGCACCCTTGATGTTTGAACCCATCCTTGTTTTGACTTGAAGTCTTAGATTCCTTTAAACATTTTGAGGATGACTTGATCTAAGAGTAAAAAATCAAAATGCAATGACTTGGTTGCAAGAAATTATGTCTGCTTCATAGATAATATTTGGGAGAGAGAGAACAATATTCTAAGATTCAATTCATGAATCAAACATGTGTTTCATTAGCGCTCTGACATTTATTTATAGATCACAATTCCTAAATAAATAAGGAACGAAAGATAAAAAAAAAACTGGATAACTCTAAATTCTAAATAACCAAAACAACCACATATCTCACATCATTTAATCTTGCTGCCATTGCTAAGTACCAATTTTGGTTTGGGAATCATGGTATGTAATCAATGTCAACATCAAAAATAACTAAAAGTCCTCCATATATATTGATATGATCCTGCAAATGGTATGGATTTAACTAATATTAAAATTTATGGTTTGATGGATTTTGTCATGATGCTTTGGTTACAAATGAATGCAAGTAATATTTCTTCATTTCCGTTCATGCTTCTTTCAAAATTTGAATTTTGTATTTTCGTTTTATCATTTTTCTCTTTTATCCTTTTTGGTGTCAAAAAATGCACCTGTTGTTGCAGTGTTACTTATCCAAGTTTTGGATTGTCTTTCCTTGTCTTATTGACTTCTCTGATAACTAATGCAACAGATGGACTTTGCCTTTCACAGTTGTACCGACAGCTCTTGGAACGGCGTTGGATATAAATCTGAGCAATGCATCCCTTGTTTCCATCTCCGTTACATTTGCCACCATGGTCTGTTTTCTTCTCCTTATTCTCAACGCTTTACTGCCCATTTAAATCAATGATTTTCCTTGGTTATAGTTGCACCTGATCATACACGAATTTTACCTTTTTTTGTTTGCAGTGTAAATCAGCAGCTCCAATATTTCTCCTCCTATTTGCTTTTGCTTTCAGGTGAATCTCTCACCAGATGTTCTCTATATTCTATCTCTTGCGTGTCTGCTTTATTTTGAATTTTGTGGTTGAATACAAAGTTGTCTGCTGCTGTTAGTTCCTTCAAACATTTTTCTTTTTTATTTATTGAATGAGAAGTGTGTGAAGGAACTACACCATTGGTGCTAGGATGGGAATCACAAGAAGATGAATAATGAGTATGTAAGCAACACTTTAGAAATAATAAGAAAAAAAAAATGACAGCTTTTAATATTATTATTTAAGAAGTGGCCATGATGGTTTAATAATGTCTTTTTCACATCCGTCTATATTGTATCATACTATCATATACTATGAAGGTCAGTGTGCACCAGATTTTATGTCAATGATCTTTATGGTATAAACTGATATTGCTTCCTTTGTAAACTTTCTTGATTAGGAGGAAAAATAAAAATGTTTTATTTTTCATGATACTTTATTTAAATTTCCTTGGCTAAAAGATTGGTCAAGTGCTGTTGGAGGGTTGGTTTCCATGAATCTGCGCATGAAGCTTGAGGAAGAGCACCATCTTATCAAACGATTGATCTATCTTTCTTTCTGAATAACTTTGTAGAATCACAGGTGGAGTTTGCAGCGAATAAAATTTTGATTGTCAAGAAATGGGTGATTACCTGATAATTAGAGTAGGAACTTGTGATGTTGTGGTTCATAACACCTTTTGGTACATAAATGGCCATTACTTAGTGGTGTTCTTAAGTGCTGGGTATTTGAATTATGGATTGGGTACAGGTCCTACCTGATGCAGATCATATAAAGACCAGTAAACATTTATATTTTGTTTTTAGTTTTGTAGATATTCAGAGTATTTTTATGTCATTGTTTATTTGGTTCTGATTAGGAGTTATTTAGTTCCCTCAATGTTTAGGAGTTGTTGCCAATGCCTGTAGGCTTAAAATGTAGGCTCAAGGTTTCTTCTTTGTTGTAGTTCTTTATTTAATGTAATTAGGAGTTCATCTTTACCCGGTGCATTTTTGTTTTGTTTTGTTTTTGTTTTTGTTTTTGTTTTTGTTTTTGTTTTTGTTTTTTCCTGATAAATAATGTTTCTGTTTTAGTTTTTGTATTTATATTTTTCTCTTATTTTTGTTAGGTTGGAGTCTCCTAGCTTTAAACTAATGGGTATCATTTTAGTCATTTCTCTTGGGATTCTATTAACGGGTATGTTTTTTGTTATTTATATTGGTTTTTTGGATATCATTTCTTTAAAAACTCATCATTGGTATTCTTTTTAGCATTTTGTGAATTCAACTGAGTAGTACAATAATAGTGTACTGAGCAGTCTCAGAAATATATTGCATCACTTGATATTTACCATGTTGTCCCTTTACTCCTTGCATCTCCTGCAGTTGCCAAGGAGACTGAGTTTGAGTTTTTGGGTTTCATTTTGGTCATGCTTGCTGCTGTGATGTCTGGATTTCGCTGGTGCATGACTCAGATTCTTCTGCAGGTATGATTTTGCATGGTCTACTTGCTTGATGCATAAATATGATTATTTATTCTCTTCTTCTTGTTCTTATATTTTCTTCTTTCCTGGAATGTGACATTCGCTCTACTGGAACGCATTGTGCCCAATCAACATAAAGAAAGAGAGTTATGGTAAGCACCAAATATTGCTATTATCACACTACAGTTTCTGTTTAAGTACATTTATCTTGTGGGATATATAAGCTTAACACGTTAAAGTATTTGATATACCTTCTTTTTTTCTAATGTGAAAGACAACATTGTGTGTGTGTGGCTGTGGGCCTTTTTTTTGGGGTAAGTCTAATTGTGATTGAGCCGCCTCTTTCTCTGAAACCCTCATGCAAGTAGTATTAAGTCGGAGGACCCTTTGCTACCGCCTCAAGAGTCTTTACCAGCTAAACTTGCGAATATCAATGTCTGTTCCTTTATTTATTTATTTATTTATTTTTGGATCTACTAGTGTCTGTATAAGCCTATGATTTTTGGCTCAATGACTCAATATTGTGGTTGTTGAAATGTGGACTATAGCTTGTTGAGTTGATTTTGTATGAGACTCACTTTGAGCTTCACATGTGATGCTTGATGTGGGAATATGACTCATGGAGATACATATTCAAACTTGTACATGCACATATATAAGCATTGTGCATGGCTGGGATGAGAGTGTGCATGTATCTTTATAGCTTATTCATGTGCAAGTTCTAAGGACAAAAATATTTTTTTCTCAAATCCTATGCTACTTTTCTCCTTTATTCAATAAGATGTTTGACAGATGGGGATGAAAATAATAAGTTGACTGCTTTAGATTGAGTATATGAGGCTTGAAATTTGAGGCTTCTGCAGGTTCAGGGAATAGCTGCAGTTCCCATGATCTACGCAATTTGTACCTTTATGATATTTTTACATTTGTTTCTTCTCTCTTGCTTCAGGTTTGAAAAACCCTCTTACCTTGATGAGCTACGTGACTCCAGTTATGACAGTTATAACTGGTCTTCTCTCTCTTTTGTTGGATCCATGGTCCGAATTTAGAAAGAATAATTACTTCAACAACTCGTGGCATGTCACACGAAGTTGCTTGCTTATGCTATTTGGGGGAACTTTGGCCTTTTTCATGGTAAGTAGCACTTTTCTTTTTCTTATTAAATTTCTGAATTCAGCATGGTTGCTGTTTGCCATGATGATAAATTAGCAATGTACTTGGAGATAAAACTAAATTCAAGGTTTTGTTTATTTTGTTTTGCTGCAGGGACCCATTTGAAATATTCCATGCATCACTGATATAATTTTTTTTTTTAATATGTTTTAGTTTTACTTACAACCTTAAAAATTTCCTTTGGGCCCCCAACTGTTGCAGCTATGACGCCCGCTGAATATATCAATACTAGATCTGCTTGTCATAGTCACTTTATCTGAAGACCTATATTATGCTTAACCCATGCTGCCAAAGAAGTCAAAATTTTCCTTTCTATGCAGGTTCTAACAGAGTATATTCTTATCTCTGTAACCAGTGCAATGACAGTGACCATTGCAGGAGTCGTCAAGGAGGCGGTCACTATACTTGTATGTGGTACTTATTATTGTCTTTTTCTTCTTGTGATATGATGAAGATAAACTAAAACATTAGCCTGCTCTTCTGATTTTATCATACCTCTGGCTTGGCTCGTCATTTTGGTAGAAAAAGGCTTTTGTATTCCTAATCATCTTCTATCTATTGTTCAAGGCCTTAATGCTAAACCAGAAGTTCTCTACACTTTCTGTAAAGGATTTGCCTAGCCTCAATTAGTATTGGAAAATAGAACCAGTGATTTGAATGGTAATGCAGAACCATCCAAGTCTCCACCCCTCCCCCCCTCCCCCCCAAAAAAAAAAAAGCCAAAAAAAGGAGGAAAGAAGAAGAAGAAGAATAAGAAGAAGATAAACATGTGTTGTTGATCTGTCCGTGATATCATAAGCTTATTTATTTGTTTATATGTTTGTTAATTTATTTCTTTTTAAGGAAAGATCTATTTTAAGAGAAAATTAAAGAGAATCAAGAGGACAGGATAGTTTCCTCTTTTGGAAGAGAAAAAGAAAAAAAAAAAAAAGAAAATAAGATTGACTTGATGTGCTTCGTAGATCCATAGGAATCCCCCTAAAATCTCCAGCTGTAACACCATGGATATGCTAAGAAATTTATCTAGATTAGTTTATTAAGTCTATCCAGTTCTGATAAGTCCACTGATGTTACCTGTCATTAAGAATCTTTGGTTCTTTCTGTCTGTATTTTTTATATGTTTGTGGATCTGTACTGTTTGTTAATTGCCATACTGATTTCATTCTCTAAGGAGTTTAGTTTTTCTGCCTTTGTCGCAGAAATTGACAAAATGGTTTTTTTGCTTAAGAAAAGGATCATATGCTGTCTTGTCCTCAAGGCAAACTAGATATGTGCTTTTCAATGAATAATATACAAAAAGTGAAAGTTGCAAACCTCTTGGATCTTATTATACTAGTCAGGGTTGGTTGAAACCGTAAGGAGCCAGAGTTCCTACTAAAAGAAAAAAAAAACCATGGAGCTGTGATCACTCACTGGCTAGTTAAACTGCTACTATAGAGCCAGCAGTGGAGGGAAACCATCTATTTACAACAACAACAACAACAACAACGTGGGCCTTAATCTCAAAATTTGGGATCGGCCATTTGAGAGATAGATATGGAGAAAACAAAGAGAGTAGAAAATCATATGAAATAATGGAAGGCTTATAGAGCAAGAATGGATGCATACATGAGTGTGTATAGGATGTGGTATTAATCCAAGTGAATGAATGAAAGCTATTTCAATGCTTCAGTGATTATGGAAATGTTTAAGCTGAAGAAAGAAATAAATTTGGAAATCCATGTGGTGTGGTATTTTGTAAAGAAGAATATTCTCGTTGAAGCTATGGGATGCAAAGATTTTACACTGGCACAACAATGTCAGAAGAGTTGGGTGGGATTGTGAGTGTATTGCTTATCTCAATAAGTATATTGCTAAACTCTGCTTGCAATGCAACCCATATCCCTGCTCATAATCATAAAAGAACTACTGGAGATAGATATTTTAATGTCAGATGCCGTATTTTTATTTATTTATCTATTTTTGCATTTGTTGCAATGGTCTTTCTTGACAGAACAATAGATTCTTGCTTTCTTACTATGGTAGAACAATCAGTATTTGATTATAAGGTGGAATACAAACGTATTACTCATCACAATAAGCATATTCCACATATTGTCAAATTAAGTAAATCTATGAAACTCATAATTGCTAGAGACATAGTAGCTAAACTAACTGGGAGCAACCGAGCAGGACATGTAATCAGTGATGGAAAATTATCGATAGCAGCAATGTAGAATAATACAAGAGGTCCTTTTTAGTTATGTGTTTTCTGGATGACTCAGGCCGTATTAAGCTCTTTGACTGGGGTACATAAATGAGAAAATGGTTTGTTTTAAACTCTTGGTCTGCATATAGACTCTATGTTCCTCATATTTATATCCATGTCTGAGATATCCTATATGATATTTGGTCCAAAACCACCACCAGATGCTGCAATATGAACCCATTCCAACTTGAAAGTTGGAATTCTTGTGTATCCTCATACTATATTCTGACATTGATTGTTTCGTATCCAGGTTGCAGTCCTGTACTTTGGTGATGAATTCACCTGGATGAAAGGGGTTGGTCTCTTGACAATCATGGTTGGTGTTAGCTTATTCAATTGGTACAAGTAAGTCATTAGTTGTTTCATCGAAAATACTATGCTGACCTTTATTGTGGATGTATTACCACCATCAATGATAAAAAGCACAGCATCATTATTATGATTATGATTATTTTCTTTTTAAGTTTTTATGGATAGTTTATTTTTATTTCTTTCTTTTCAGTATTTTTATTTTTATTTTTTAGTTTTATCTTCTCAATTTTTGCTTTCAAACTTTAATTTTATGGGTTTTTTTTTTCTTTTTTATCTCTCCTATATTAGTCTCTCAATCGGCTGATTCCAAAATTTGAGATTAAGACTCAGTTTTTTGGTGTTGTTGTCTTTTATTAAAAAAGATAAAACTTGACAAATTGCCATGTGCTATGTTGCTTAGCCAGATCAATGTCCACTACACTTGCAGCCATTCTGCTCTTACCCAAATCAGCAATCCTGAAATGGCCCTAATGCTGAGAACTACAGATCAATTCTATTGCTGATGTTTAAATGTTCTTAAAGAAATAATAATACTAATAATAAAAGAATCACCGACACGAACAAATAGACACAAATGGCATCACGCATGATTTAGTGGATGAGATATTAGTATCCCTCCAGATTAGGCAACCTAAGAATTACCACCCAAATGCAAAACTAAATTGAAAACAAGAAGTTTCACAAGGTGACGAACCTTTATGGTTCATCGAAATAAATTATTATTATTATGCCACGTATATTAAAAAAATGAGGCTTTTGAGTCTAAGTATGTGAACAGAGATTGCAGCCTCTTCCTCTATCAGAGGTGGTTGTATGGGAACTGACCCTGTGACTCTGGTAAAGAGAACCTATCTTTGAATCAACAACATGGTATTTTTTGGGGACGGTAGAACCTGCAGATTTGTGTGAACACTATCACGTTTGTAATTTTGAAAGCCTCTGTGCAGAGTACTTTCTGATGGAACACGAACAAAACAACATGGACGTGAGCATGTGACACTATTTTTGAAAAGGACTAGCATATGGTAGCCTGAACCTTCCAATTTGTATTCCAATTTTTTACATTTCAAAGGATTTCCCCATAATTAATTTGGCAATTTAGATGAGCCTTGCTTCATAAAGATTATTAGCCCCTTCCAAAGATAGCCCTTAAAAAATTTTATAAAAGTATTCTTTAGTCTTTGTAGTTTTCTTTTTTCACTAAATTATTAGGATTTTTCATTCTTAGAATTTTTGTATACTTATTGTCATATCTGATTCTATTCATCTCTATATATACATAAAAAAAATAGAACTTTACAAAATTTATAACCACAGGGGGAATTTCATTTTTGCCTCTTATTCTTTCATCAATTTGCCAATGTGATCCCTTTGTGAGCTTTTGCGATATGATTAAAAATCATTGAATATTCTTTCATCAATTTGCCAATGTGATCCCTTTGTTAGCTTTTGTGATCTGATTAAAAATCATTGAACTCTCTTGTTCTTTCAAATATGTGTCAAAGTGCCCTCCTAATCCCTGGTCTTTTAATAAAAATGGTTTCTACATTTAAAGCCTTCAATGTCTAATGGTAACGGAAGGGTGATTTTTGCTTATGGAGAAATCACGTGGAGACACCATGTCAGATTTTAGCCCTACACTCAGGCAGGTTATGGGAATTTTTCTAAACAATAATTGAAAAGGGAAAAGTTTCAAAATGTTCTCATTGTGTGCCCCTCCCCCATGTAGGATGAGAATAGAAGCACAACCACATAATAGATTCTTGTGTTGGTTGTTATTATTGCCTATTAAGATGCATGGCTACTGTAATGGGGAGGGTTGGAGGAATATTTGAATAAATTATTCACATTTGGTTCTCCTTTCTACTTTATCCCTCAGTTTGTCTCTTTCCTCTCCTTTTTCTTGATTTGTAGCTCCCTCTGTTTGTTTTTCTTCTCTCATTCTTTCGCTCACTCCTACAACTACCATCACAACCTTTTATCACCATGTGCCACCCATTTTTAAGAATAATAAAATGTTTGCAGGCACAAGAAGTTTCTAATTTCTGTTTTGGGTTTTTAGGGAATAATTTGATTTCCATTTTTATTTGATTGTAATAAAATTTTTGAAAATTTGATTCGATTATGCGTCCAAATTGTTGAGGAGTTGTGCCTATAAGTGTAGAGGTCTTAATGTCGTTGTAAGGTTATAATTATTGATGTATTACTTATTTGAATTGAGTTCTCCCTGACATATCTGTTGCCCCCCTAAATTATGTCTGCTTTTCTGCCTAAAGTTTGTATTGTTCTGCCTTATTGATATGATCTGTCTGTTCCCTCTCCTAATTTTTGCCTACTCCTTTTCCTTTCTATTGGTTCCTACACCAATTCGAACACACTATATTGTGTGCCAGATACTTTTCGGCTGCATGTTAGGCACGTGCAATTGACACATATTCGTGTTCCATATTGAACCTCTATTATCAATATGCTCCATTGTCTTTCATATTTTTACTTGTCCTTCGCGAACAAAAATTTTCACATTTTTTTCCCCAGGTATGACAAGCTGAAGAAGGATCAAGGAGGTGAGGAGATAGAGGGCTCTATAGACAATGTACACGCAAGGTATGTAATTCTTGATGAGATGGATAATCAAGATGAAGCTACATGAGGACGTCTTCGATTGTGTCACATTCATCTGATTTGCTGAGTAAGTTCAATCGTTCTTTTTGTTAAATATCTAAAGTGAAAGGTTGGTTAAATGAGTATTTTTCCACATGCACTCAATTTCTTGAGTACCTCCTTAGAATATAGTTCTAGCAACTGTCTCTAGGGTTCTGCTGTTTGTGTTTCTTAGAATATAGTACCTTAGATTTCTTATGAAATGAAAGTTCCTAGAGACAGAAATAGCCTCCCATTGATAGAAATGTTTTATAAGGTTGAAGCATAAGTAGCTGATAGAATCAAGAAAAAAGTAATGTAAAGGGGTGAATTCCCAATGCAAGAATGCCCCCAAAATGGAACATGAGAACATCCCACTTTAAAAAATAATGTAGGAAGAATTATCTGATGAATTTCCAAATCTCGGCATCCAGTCTATTCTGCCAGAGATCATACTTGTTTTCGATGTCCTTATAGTATAAAGAATTGGACTCTAAGAGGAATCATTGTAGCTATTTTCTAAACGGGACATAGTTATTGCAACTACTTTCAAATTTAGATCTAGAAAGCCCCCACTCGCCAAATGGTTTCTCTTGATCCAACCACACTCATTGACAAATAGGAAGTTTCTCATCGACTTCTCTATCTTCCAAGTCAACCCAGCATGAATCTTTAAAAGGGGTAGAAAGGGAAGGAGGATGCTAGAAAGACACGCTTAACATCAAGGTAATATTCCCACGTTGAGAAAGAAAGCACCCCTCCAACCATCCAACCTCTTACTAATACTAGACACGACAGGATTCTAGAAAGAAACATTTAGCCGATTGGCCCAGGAACCCCTAGGTAAGGGACAGATCCTTATCTCTTCTCATTAGGCACATTGATATCAAGAAGCCTACTTTTGGCGATATTGAACCTAAACCCAAAGTTTCTGGAAAATGTTGAGAATAATCATAGCCCCATAGCCATTGTGCATTTTAAGAAAAAGAATGATATCACCTGCAAATTGAAGATAAGAATCACAACAAACCTCGTCATTCCCCAACATAAGGCCAGAAAACATTGGCATGAACCTCTTTTTGTCATTCTTCTCAAAGGATCAATTCATGAGATGCTGAAAACTAAGTTTTATGCTCCTCATTAATATTGATAATGGCCAAACTAAGTCATCCTCTCATCCCCCTTCATTAAACCCTGAAACCTTTATTATCCATCTCATTATCATTGAAACTCCAACTAATCCTATAATTGCCTTGGGAAAGAATGGAAAGTTTCAGAAAAGAAAAGAATTTGTTGCAGCCAAAACCTCTGAAAGTGCTGCAGTGTTTTTGTTCTGCAGGACTACTACTGAGTCCATGAGATTTGCCATGGTGGTTTGGAGAAAATATCATGGTCTTTTTCACTTTTCTTGTATTCTCATCTTAATAACCTGAGAAAGCATAAAAGCGAACAATGTAGATTTGTGCAAGAAATATGACAATGCTATGCTCAAATGTCATTGAAAAATGTGCTGAGAATTGTGTACAAATAGTGAGTTATCAGTGTCTGATCTTCATTATTTGAAATACATCACGCAACTCTCATCGTTTTTAACTTATGCTTTTTTAATGGAGTTATTGCTTGGGGCACATTTAACATTACTTTTTTTGGGGGCACATTGAGGGCACATTGACATCAATTAAAGTACACTGTGCAAATTGAAACACTCAAAAAGTGTGGCAGCCAATTGGAGTCTCGTAACCAAATGACCCACTTGTGATTTTGGAGAAATGATTTAATGGATTATTGTTTGGGCATATTTTATGGAGTTATTGACATTTTTTTTCCCTTGGTGTGGAGTCATGTGACCTGCATGTGAATTGGGAGAAATGGATTGTTAGGGGTAAATTTGGAAGGACATTACTTTTTCTGGGACACATTGACATCAATAAAAGTAATTCATGCAAACCGAAATCCTCGAAAATGCCACAGCCAAATTAGGGGTATGGCCAAGAAATTATACAATATCAGTGATGCAGTTGAGGGTTGCTCGGAACAGGAAGGTATCATAGTATCTCATGTCTGGAAAGTGTCCGACATAGACAAGCTTATTTAGAAGTGCTGGGCCAACATATATGAGCAGTAGCTGCACCTTGGAATTTCATCTATGCTTGTTTATCTCCTTGCGTAGCTTTAGTAGCCAGATGGGATTAACATAATCTTTATATATGCACATTTATAAAGTATAACCCAATAAAAAGTTAAGGAACAGTTGTTCAAATCCTTCTACTCAGTTAAGTGCTCAACTCCCTGTCGTATTCACAGGGGGGTTATCCAAGAATTATGTGTGAGGCAATAGAAGTAGAAAACTCTCTGGAAATGGTAAAAGTACATGAATATGAGAGGGATTATTATTCTTGATGCTTTCTCTATATCTACATTGTGGCCCAATCTTACTTGGAGATGGTCTCCTATCAGGGTTTGCTTGCTGGAGAAGGCTAGTGAAGGCCTTCTAAATACAAATTAGATCATTAAGAGATGTGCAGCTGTCACTAAACCAGCCATCTTCACTTATTTATTTTCTAGTATTCTGCAACGCAAGATTCATAGTGAAGCAAGAAGATCTTGATGGTGGCCGCTGCATTTGATGCATTTATGTTCTAATCCAGCGGAGGGCCAATGCAAGTTTGCTCAATCTTTGTGCTACAAGTCCTGATTAAATGCACTTTTTGATACCGATTTTACACTCTCCACCCTAGGGGGGAAAAACCAAAAAGTGGGAAGTAAATTATTTTTCACATTGTTGCAGATGTTACAGTGAGCTGTTGTGTGCTGGTACATTGCTGGTCCCTGTCGTATTATATGCACATGGGATTAACATAATCTTTATATATGCACATTTATAAAGTATAACCCAATAAAAAGTTAAGGAACAGTTGTTCAAATCCTTCTACTCAGTTAAGTGCTCAACTCCCTGTCGTATTCACAGGGGGGTTATCCAAGAATTATGTGTGAGGCAATAGAAGTAGAAAACTCTCTAGAAATGGTAAAAGTACATGAATATGAGAGGGATTATTATTCTTGATGCTTTCTCTATATCTACATTGTGGCCCAATCTTACTTGGAGATGGTCTCCTATCAGGGTTTGCTTGCTGGAGAAGGCTAGTGAAGGCCTTCTAAATACAAATTATATCATTAAGAGATGTGCAGCTGTCACTAAACCAGCCATCTTCACTTATTTATTTTCTAGTATTCTGCAACGCAAGATTCATAGTGAAGCAAGAAGATCTTGATGGTGGCCGCTGCATTTGATGCATTTATGTTCTAATCCAGCGGAGGGCCAATGCAAGTTTGCTCAATCTTTGTGCTACAAGTCCTGATTAAATGCACTTTTTGATACCAATTTTACACTCTCCACCCTAGGGGGGAAAAAACCAAAAAGTGGGAAGTAAATTATTTTTCACATTGTTGCAGATGTTACAGTGAGCTGTTGTGTGCTGGTACATTGCTGGTCCCGCCCCCCCCCCCCCCCCCCCCCCAAAAAAAAGGAAGAAAAACTTGGGAAGAGAATGATTCTTGTTGAGCCGCAATTTGTCATTTCCGGTTTGCAACGTTTCTTATGGTCTTGAATTTGAATTTTGGAAATAGAAAAATAAGAATTGGGAGAGCTAACCACATAACGGGTCCTATAGTACTTGGTCAGATTAGTCGGAGCAATTTGGATATTGACAGGTGAAAACCAATTAAAAAAAAAACCAAAATTTTTCTTATGGTCAAATTTGGGTTATCTTAGGCTCCATCCCTTTGCAACTTCGGAAGAGAATGATTTTTGTTGAGCCACAATTTGTCATTATCGATTGTCTGCGATATTATTTACAGTTTTGAATTCAAAACTTAGAAATGTGGATATAGGAATTTGGAGAATTATTTCCATAACGAGTCTCATAGTATTTGGTTGAATTAGTCAGAGCGAACCAGTGAAAATATAAATATATATATATATATATATATATATATATATATATATTCTTACGATCAAATTTGGGTTATCTTAGCGTTCATCTGTTTGGTTGCAGGCAAATACTAGAAAAGAAATGTATGACTGGGGGAGTTTCGATTTTTTGGAGTATGTTTCTTCAAAATATGTCCTAATGTTGCAAAAGTGTTTTTAAAAAGATTAGATGAGTAAAGAATAGATTAGATGTGTGTAAATTTTACAAACTATATTTTTAAGAATTTTATATCTCTGGGTGAATAGATAAAATGATTATATCTCTCTCTAAAATTATACATATTAGTTTTCTTTCTTTAAAAATTTAATATAGTTTTAATTTTTATTTTGGTTTTCTTTTTTCTTTTTTCTTACTTAAAACTGACCAATTTAATTTGAACTTTTCTACAAGTTATTTTCTCTCTCTTTAACAATAATTTTAGGTTATTTTCTCCTCTAAAACTAAATACAAAAATTTCCCTCTTCAAAAATTAAATTATATAAAATTTAATCTCTCTAAAAGTATTGTTTTTGAACTTTCTAACAAATATTAAATTTAATTTTTTTTTAAAAAAAATATGAAGGCATTAATTTTCTCTTTAAAAAATCAATTTCGTTTATATTTTCTCTCTAAATGTATTGGTTTTGAACTTTTTTCTTTTAAAAAATATAAATATAAGTTTTCTATCTATAAAACTTGAATTTATTTAAAATCTCTCTCTGTAAATAAATTAAAAGACACTGGTTCCAATTTTTCCCTAGATAAAAAAAATAAAATTATTTTTTTCTATAAAATTTAACATATTAATTTAGTTTGTTATTTTAATTTGAGAGATGTAATACTTGTAACCCTGTCAAATGTTGGAATACCCCAATTTTGTAATGTTTTTAATTTTTTAATAATATATACAAATTAAATTCTATATATTAAATACAGGGAAATAAGATAAAAGTCATCTTTTAGCCCATCAAATGCTACCTTGAGAAATAAAAGGAAAGTAACAAGTTGGAAATTTTCCTATTCTACTACATGAGAAAACTTGATTGGGAAGAAATAGATAACATGGTATTTAAATATAGGAATTGAATAATCTAAAAAAAAATCATAATATAGGAATTGTTGAAATATTTTTCAAAATAAATAGGTTTTTTTTTTTCTCTCTTACGGTGCACTTTCAAATGGAAAATTCTAAAATAGAGTCGATACCCCTTAAATAGGATCCCTGTAGACCCTCAAATCGAGTTAATCAGAGTATAGTTCTGAATATCAGTAGTGAGAATAAAAAAAAATGACCAATCCTAAAATTTGATATCAAAACTCAGTTTATTATTATTGTATATTTTCCAAAATAATAAAGAAAAGGCAAACATGGTCTTCGCATCAGTTTCTTTTCCTGGGAAACATTTTAGATAGAGTCAGCTTTCTACTTGAATTTCAATTCCAGTTCATTTGCCAGAATATCCTATAGGAATCATGGTGAGAGATTCGCATTTTGACCTGGGCATGACAGCTCGGGCGGGCCTGGCTGTGTAGTAGGCAAGCAACATAATGCAGGCTATTGAATTCAAATACCCCTTTTTTTTGCCTCTCTCTCCCAAGCATGTTCTTTTTATTCCTCTCTCTTGATTCATAAACCAAATGCTTGCTGTGCCTAGGACATGGAAGTTCTTGGTTCAATGGGGGAAGTAGCTAAATGTGAAGATACTTGAAAGAAAACTATGTTCTACCTACACATCAATAACTTATTTATTATGAGAGAGAGAGAGAGAGAGAGAGAGAGAGAGAGAGAGAGATAGAGAGCGAGGTGCCATGATACAAATCTCGCCCCATTCCCTAAATTATTACGAAGAAGAAATCATGATTCACCCTCCATCTTATATTATAATTTTAATCTCCTGTATTATATTATAAGTAATCGAAATATTTTAATATAATAAATTAATTAATATTTATTTAAAAATTTTATATTTTTTATATTTATAAAATTTTTATATTTAATGAATTATTTATTTATTTAATTATAATTATAATTTTTATATTATTTGTCTTATAATTAATAATTAAATATTTAATCATTTTAGATTTTTATTATAAAAAAAAACTATTTTATTATTTCATAAAATAATTATTATTTATATTAAAATTTTATATTTTTTATATTTATATATTTATCCATATTTTTCATTTTTGTATCCCTATATAAGTATGTGTCCCTGTATTAATTTTGTCTGTTTCCATTTTCGTTTTGGTTTCGTGCAACTTAGCTCTACACCAATGAGACATGTACGCAAATGACTCACCAAAAATTTTTTTTTTTAAAAAATAACTCCAACCGAAAAATATTTCCCCAAATAACCCGAATTTGTCGGGAGTTGGAGACGCGACACACTGTGTCGCGTCTCTAACCCGCGACAACCCAAAGTCGAGAGAGAGAGAGAGAGAGAGAGAGAGAGAGAGGAGTCCGCGGGGGGGAGGGAGAGAGGGGAGGAGAGCGGCGGGGGCGGAGGGGGGAGGGAGGAGCGCGGCGAGGGGAAAGAGAGAGAGAGGAGGACCGCGGCGGAGTGCGGAGGGGGGAGGGAGGGAGAGAGAGAGGGGAGAGGGCCGCGGAGGGGGGAGGGAGAGAGAGAGGAGGGCCGCGGGGGGGCGGAGGGGGGACTCTCCCTCCCCCCCGCCCCGCGGCCCTCCCTCTCTCTCTCCCTCCCCCTCCGCCCCCGCTGTGTCTCTCTCCTCCCCCCTCCGCCCCCCGCGGCCCTCCCCCCCGCCCTGCGGCCCTCCCTCTCTCTCCCTCCCCCTCCGCGGCCCTCTCCCCTCTCTCTCTCCCTCCCTCCCCCCTCTGCACACCGCCGCGGTCCTCCCCTCTCTCTCCTTCCCCCCGCCGCCCTCCTCCCTCCCCCCTCCACCCCCGTCGCTCTCCTCCCCTCTCTCCCTCCCCCTCAATTGGGGTTGTTTTAAAATTTTTTTTTATGGGTCATTTGCGTACATGTCTCCTATACCAATAGCATTTTTTCTTTTAACGTCAACTATCATTCTCTAATCACATACTTTGATTACTTTTAAAGAGCTCTCTGAGACAACAATTTGCTGAATCTTTTTCTTTGCCTCTAGCTATCCAATCTTTCAAGGCCGTGTCATATGATAAAATGATCATAACCTCGTCTTTCTCCAGGTCACTTCTACTCATAATAGTCATATTCTCGTCACATTACTCCATCAGTGACAAATCATTTGATTACCTAGAATCAAATCTCTTAACTTCATGGACAAACAGCGCCTTCGCTCCTTATTATGTTAACTTTACTGCTGGATCAACAGTCGGATCCATTCTTTTGAGAGGAAGCTTTGGTCCTCGACATGCTTGTGGCTTCTTCTTCAATGGAAGCTGTGACACCTATCTCTTTGTCATCTTCATTGTTCAGACCAACAGTGCTTCTTACATCACCATGCCCTCTATAGGATTCCGACAAGAAGTCTAGTTTGCCAACGAGACAGGCCAGTTAGACTTGAGACTCAGCTCTGCAAGACGTTGATGAAACACTAGTGTAGTCCACTAATACATCTGCCAAGTAATTTGCAGACTTGAATTTGACTAAGACGGGAAATCTCATGCTTTTTTATGAGAACGACACAACTATTGGGCAGTCTTTTGACTATCCAACGGAGGCGTTGGTTCTAGGGCAGAGTTTGGTGATTAGGAACTACCTAACTGCAAGTGTTCCAAATAGAAATTGGACTTATGGACTGTATTCTCTGTCGATAACAAGTTAAAGACTTTTTGTTTACGATGGTTTAGGGCAAGTAAAGAAGTCTTGGAGAAATAGATCTTTCCCAAAAACCAAGCTTTTTCGCTGGACTGGAAATTTCGATGAAAGATCATCTTTGACAGAGCGAGAGGATTTGCCTATCTACATGAAGATTGCAGGCAGAAAATAATTCACAGACCAAGCCTCAAAAATCCTTTTGGATGAGAGTATTAGTTGGATTTTGGATTGTCTAAGTCGATCGACAGGGATCAAAGCCAAGTAATGATAGCCATGAGAGGGACACCGGGGTATCTACCTCCTGAATGGTTGAACTTATCATTACCCAAAATGTTGATGTTGGTAAAATATGTCTACAAGGGACTTTGTACTGCTAATGAAATATTTGAATTTATTTTAAATATAAAAATTAGGGATAATGGTATCCATTATCCCTACATCCCCAACTTCTCAATAACTTTTTCCTTTCTCTGAGAAACTGCGTGATTGATCTCACATGAATTGAGAGAATTCTTTTGAGAGAGAAGAAAAATCCAACACATTTTGGTTGAGCGTGAGAGTATTAAAAAAATTTCAAGTAAAAAATTTTCTTCTATCCTTTTGATCACTGGATTATGGGTTGAGACGTCGTAATATAGTGGTGGTGGTTCAATTTTGTAATCACTATCCTAATCGAGTGATTTGTTTGAGAAATTTCACAATTCGAATTTCGGAGACCTACACATCGAAATACAACTTGAAAAATTTTGATCCATTTACTTTTGTGAATTCTACGCTTCTACATTTTAAAATAAATATAATATTGATATCAGAGTATATTTAGATTTATTTAAAAAATTTTCAAAATTTTTTGAATAAAAAATATGTAGAGTAAAATTTAAGATTTAAATCATGAATGATTTTCGTGAATTCGATATACATGAGATTACCCATGACCCAAGAATCATAAATATAATTTTTGTTGAATTTTTAGACCCCTCTAAGGTTATGAAATTGTTGGTTAAAGTTTCCAACCACGCATAGTGACCATGAATATTTGATCTTAGATCTATCGAGTTTAAAGACGAATTGATATATGAAAATAGTTCATAAATGTTGGGGAACACGCAAGCATCTTGAAGTTGTCAAAAAGGTCATCAATTCTAGGTAGGGGTTACTTGTTCTTAACGGTGACTCTATTTAGTTTTTGGTAATCAGTGCATAACCTAAAAATATTATCTTTCTTCTTCACAAATAGGATAGGTGCACCCCTAGGGGAGGAGCTTAGCTAGATGAGTCCCTTATCCAGTAATTATTGGAGTTGTACTTTCAATTCTTTCAATTCTGCAGGTGCCATTCTATAAGGTGAAATGGAGATGGATGTTGTGTCGAGGAGTAGATCAATGGTAAAATCAAACTCCTGATCTAGAGATAAACTAGACAATGTTTCCAAGAAAACATCTGAAAACTTATTCACTACTGGAATGTCATTTAGAGTAGAACTCTCCATAGTTGTATCGATGATATGTGATAGATATGTTTCACATACTTTATTTATTTATTTTTAGTTACATAGCAAATTGAACCCTGAATCTCAGGGTTGAGGGAGGGGAATTGTGATCGTTAGACTGTTCTCTTGGGAACCTTCACATCATTTTTACACCAACCTATGAGCTTCTAATACCGAGATTACACAAGTCGGTATTACTCGGTGTTCACTAGCAAAGAAAAATGCTTGGCATCGCAATTTTCTAAATTCTACTTCCTTATTAAAACAATTTACGGATGCTCGATGAAAGTGTAACCAATCCATTCCTAGAATAACATCAAGATCTCTTATCTCTAATGGAATAACAATCCATTTTGCCTTCCCGCACATCACAATTTTTGTATACTGCACTTCTAACCAACTACTCACCTAAATGTGTAATCACCAATTACACTTTCTCAAGTGAGGTCAAGGGTCTTTCAACATACCTAACAAAGCTTGTACTATCAAATGAGTTATTGGATCCCATGTCAATAGTATGTGGGTATCAATACCAAAGATTTTCATTATGCCTATTAACATAAACCATCAAGTGATTATGAGTCAAACCTTATGATACACATTCCATATATGAATCCTATAATATTGCATCAAGTCATATATAAATATTAACCATAATAAATATTCTCCCAGAATAATCATCACTTCCAATATCATGTAACATCAATAATGTTTTTTAAATCAATAAATTTATATTTAACCAAATTTACTTGTAACAATATCGAGATTGTTTTGTGGCTCTTTGTTATTCATTGTATAGATTTTAGTTTGGGCTCGAGATTGAGCATGTTGGGGATTGGTAGTCATGATATTGCTTCTTATCCCCATCTTTGAAGTACTGTTGGAGGGAGGTGTAGATGTGGTGGCTGGCCCACCCATAGAGCCATTAGGAAGATCGCAGTATTGTTGACTTCCTTGCCCTTTCAAACCCAGTTTGGGGCAAGCATTTTGGAGATGGCTCTCTTCTCCACAATGGTAGCACTTCCTTGGCTTATTGCAAGGTCCAAAATGGAATTTCTTGCAATTCTTAAAAAGATCTTACTTGTTTGCCACCGACTTAGTTCTAGACATTGCACTAGTATTTGTAGCACCTCTTTTGAAAAAGTGTTGGTCTTGGGGAAGGCTCACGGATCGTGTGACGGAGGCACCACTATAAGAACTTGTACTTTTGTTTTTCTTAAAACTTTGAGCTGAAGTGGACTCAGATATCCTTTTCCTTCCATAAGCTTCTCTAATCTTCCTCTTTCTTTGACCATCTTCCTATCTCTGAAGGCTAATTGTAAGACAACTTTGAACGTATGTGCCTCAATAATCAATATTTTTTCTCTAATACTCAAATTTAGCCATTTTTCAAGCTTAGAGTATAAATATTTTTAGGAGATCATAAGCTCTCAGACAAAAAAAGATAACTCTCTTAACTAAGTTTCTACTTTGCCACCGACTTATTCCCTTGTCTAAGATAGAAAAATTCATTTCTCTTTAAATTCTGATAAAATCTAGTGTAGTATTATTTATCAAACTTTTGAAAAAATTCACTCCACGTGATGGGGGTAGAGGATCTCCTCTTCAAGTTCTTTCACCATGTGTGGGCACTCTTATCAAGCAACATTACCACCACCATGAGTTTCATCTCATCCTCCAATCTTATATCAACTATGGTTTCTTATACTCTATTGATCAAATTCTTTGTCACTGTAGCATCACTAGTGCCCGAGAAGTATCACTAGTGCCTAAGAAGATCTCACAGCCAAGTTGTCTTGCTTTTTTTATCAACTTGGAAAACTCAATTGTTTGATAGGTAGTTGATGCAACTATTGCCGGAGGAGGAACTACTGATATTAGAAGAGTATTTGGTGTGGTGGTAGTGTTTGATAGAGAAGGAGTTGGCATTTGAGATTAGGTTTGGGTTTGGAATTGAGAACTATATTTGCTTTACCATTCCATACACTTTTGCAAGGCTGTAAGCAGCGATGAAGGGATTTTAGATGGAGTAACCGATGGTTCAGGTGCACTAGAAGGAGGAGCACCAGAAGATGATGCATTCTCGTACTCAAAAGAAGAAATATCAGTCAAAATTCTTGTTCTTCAAACAGAACCATTGCATTTTACAAAAAAAGAAAACTAATTTTAGTTCACTAAATTGGATAAACTAATAATGCACTTATTTCTAAATATGACTACATTTCATAAGATCCATAGGAGGCTTTTGAATCTTTTCAAAATATTTACAAAATGTAGAAATCTTTAAAAACATTTGAAAATATTTGAAAATATTTGGAAATATTTAAAAATACTTGAAAATATTTTATAAATATCAAAAATTTATCTCTGATACCAATAGAATTGTTACGCCCTGATTCTCGGGTCCTAACATACGACAATCAATGCGTGATTTAGAAATATATGCAATGATCAGCACATACCCCAAAATCTCACAAGGTTGTGAAAATACCTTTTTTCGAAGTTTAAGAAATTCAACACACCAAATATTTAATAATTCAAAATATAAGTTTCAATTTTAGAAAAATATATATGTATAATATGTTACATGAATAGTTTTAAAATATGATTTTTAAAACATAAGTTTCAACTTTTAAAATACCCTCCGATAGGTTTGTCTACATATTTTAGAAAAATCTACAAATTGAGAAAGACAAATACTAATGGTTGGTCTAGGAAGGCTTTCTCCTTGACTTGTTCTAACTAGCAATAGAGTGGCTTCTATTTTTATATTTTCTCTGAAAAGAATTAAATTAAAAATATGAATATAAAATATTTAGTAAGTGGAGTACAATATCATAATTATGTAAAAAAATGAATGGTGAGTGTAGGAGTGTCAAACAATAATTTCAAAATCATATTTATGTTTCAACAAAAATATCATGTAGTGAAGAACACACTTTTTAACAAGAGCCATGATTTCAAGAAACCCCAAGATATCGCAAGGTTATGAAAATACATTTTTCCAAATTTAAGAAGTTCAACACACTAAATATTTAATATTTCAAAATATAAGTTTCAATTTTAGAAAAATATATATGTAAAATATGTTACATGAATAGTTTTAAAATGATTTTTAAAATATAAGTTTCAACTTTTAAAATACCCTCCGATGAGTTGGTTTACATATTTTAGAAAAATCTACAAATTGAGAAGAACTAATACCGACAGTTAGTCCAGGAAGGCTTTCTCCTCGATTGGTTCTAGCTAGAAGTAGACTGGCTTCTATCTCTATATGTTCTCTGAAAAAAATTAAAATAAGGATGTGATTATAAAATATTTAATAAGTGGAGTATAATAGTATAGTTGTGTAAGAAAATGAGTGGTGAGTGTAGGAGTGTTAAACAATAATTTCAAAATCATATTTCTATTTCAACAAAAAAATAATGTAGTTAAGAATATACTTTTCAGCAAGAGTCATGATTGCAATAAATACAAATGAGTATCCAATATACAATTTTTCAAAACCAAATGGTTTGCCTAAATGATCTTTCCTACCAAAGGCCTGGCTTGGACTAATGGTGGAACCGTCAAGGCGTTTTCAATTATTATCTATCATAAACAACAATCCCAACCTTGTCGTTAGATCGGGACATCCAAGGTGGTGCAAGCAACTTAGGTCAAAGGGATAAAAGACGCATTTCCTAGACTCGACTACCTCATTGTCTAAAAAGAATAAAACTCTCACCATATTGCCCCGTTAGCCCACACCATGTAGGGAATGACTATAGCCATTAATAGGGGGTTCAGACTTATACCTCAATCCAATAATATAACATTTCACAAACTAACATAATATTTGTCATAAAAATTCAACAATTTCTCAAATTCACATTTCACCAGCAATATTCACTTGGAAATATAGCATAACATAAGATATATTTTCAAGTGCATAAATTTTATAACTCAAATTTAAATATTTTTATGATCAGTCCACATTCACAAAACATTATATAAAATCCATTTAAGAAAATCATTTAAAAAATTAAGAGAAAATATTTTCTCATTCACAAATATAACAATCCATTCAAACTTGTTAGGGTGGGTAATCTCTTCCAAATTTCTCTACAACAAAAATCCTGCCTCATTTAGCTTTGTCCAACTCTTAAGAAATATTATCAGGTAACCAAAATTATCAATATAATTGAATCAAACCAACCCAAAATTCCTAACATTCAATATCTATTTTTCTTTCACTTAATGTAACTTTAAGTTCTCCAAATCTAAATGGATAAATAGGAAATCAAAATAAAGATTTGGAATAGTAAGATTATAATATCTTAATTTTATCTTCAAAGGATCCTTCCGATTTGAATTACACAAAACTCTTGTTTCTCTCCTATTGTAACAGCGCTAGATCCTCAAACTCTTATTCAAAATCAAAATTTGAATTTAATGTTGGGAAGTTGGATGGATAGTTTATAACTTTTGATCTTGAGTTTTAGTGATAAATTGATTGAGTTTTGGAAGAGAGAGAGCTCAATAGTGGGTTTTGAGTTTCTTGACTCTCATAGGTTATAATGTCTTATTTCTACTTTTATTCTTAAACTTATTTCCAATATTTGCTAAGTGACCCTCTCACATTTCTAAATCACATTTCTTAATCATATCCTCTTGGATTATTATTCTAAATGTCAACCCTATGAACTTAAATACTTGAAATTATATTTTGTTGAGAAAATATGTTTAGTGATGAGTAAGAGAAGTTGGAATGAAAAATGCAAAATTTATGAGAAATAAATTAAAAATATTAAAATTTTGGAATATTCAAAAACGGAGGTATAATATAAATTGTATAATATATAATTAAAGAGATTAAATAGTATGGTGGTAATAAACTTTTTGAAGACCCCTTAGACCAAGTTTCAAATCTCCAAGTCCACAAGTGGAAATCGAGAGGAAATGTTCAAATCTTTCACGACCAAATGTTCAAATCTTTCACGACCAAGGACTGGGAAAAGATGGTCTCCAACATTACAAGTGTACTAACATGTGTTGTTGGAGGGTACTGAGAGGTTCCAATATTGTAGGTGAACATCGAGAGGTAAATGGAATGTGTACCAAGAAGATTCACAATATACCTAGAAACTATCAACTTCACAAGTATCGAGAGTTATATGGAACTGAAAAGTATATGGGAATTGTAAAACAATTGATATACCGACAGGTTCCCATTTATAGTGCAATAGATGTTTACTGAGAGATAAACATATACCAAGAGATTTAGTATAAATGCTTCAACTCCAAGAGGTGATTAGAAAGGTTGTATTGATAGGTAGCAATGTATTGAGAGATAGTAATAGTCAAGATGAAAATAAATCTACACAATCACCATGACTAGGAAGTCAAAATTTGAAGAAATAGTCTACCAAGTTAAAGCTCTACCAAGCATTGAGCATAAATCAAATTCAATCGAGTACTGAACACTTTAATAACTGAATACTTAAAAATTAAAAACTTAAAAACCGAGAGCTTAAGAAAATTCCAATGCAACCCAAGGGACAAAATTTCACATTTAATTTTAAATTAATTATTCTTCCATATTTACAGAATATAGAAATCTCAAATAATCATTTTAGTGCCGACATCACAACAGGAGTTTCTTGGTGTTACACTTTATCTTTTGGAAACTCTTCAGTTTCTATTTATCATGATAGTTTTTTTATTTGTATTGGTTTTGTCCATGATAAACTGTATGTACTGGATGCTATTTCGTTTAATAGTAATTATTATTTTTCTTATATTATCTTTACATCTAATTGTATTGGCGATAATATAAATATATGCTATAGTAGATTTGGACATATAGAGCAAAAGAGGATGAACTAGTTAGCAGTAAGTGATCTATTGGACCTGCTAACCAGGATCGAGTTTCTCGTATGTGAGTTTTGCCTATCCGGCAAAATTACAAGAAAACCATTTGATAAGATAATAAGAGTTGAGATTCCATTGCAATTGATCAACTTCGATATTTGTGGCCTTATGAACATGTGAACCCGAAATTGAGTTGTCTACTTTATTACATTCATAAATGATTATCTGCATTTCAATTACGTCTATTTAATCATGCATAAATTTGAGATATTAGAATGTTTCAGGAGATTTATTAGCGAAGTTAAAAATTAGTTATACTTGAGAGTGAAGACTCTCAAAATCGATTTGGAATGCGAATATTTATTTAAACAATTTAAAGAGCTCTGTTTCAAAAATGATATTACGAGATAACTGATTATTCCCACTATTCTTTAGCAGAATGGAGTAATCAAGAGAAAGAACAAGATTTTGTTGGAAATGATGAAATCTATTATAATGCAAGTCAATTTGCCCATCTCCCATTGGAAGATGTTTTATTGACTGCAACCTACGTTTTCAACCGTATTCCATCAAAATCCGTAGTTAGTACCCTATATGAGCTTTAAACAAGGAAGCAAGCTAACCTTAACCACTTGAAACTATAGGGATGTGCCATGTATATTCACGATTTCTGGCATCCACACGACAAGTTGGGCCTGCAAGAAAAGAAGTATATTTTTATAAAATATTCAGAATACTCCAAGAGGTATATGTTCTTAGGTGAGTATACATATGACACTATCATTAAGATTGAATCTCGATACCATGTTCCTGAAGAATAATTTTTCTAAAAGAGATGAAATCGATCGATACTTTACCTTTTATGAGACGGATGAGTTTAGTGGCTCAGTTGAGTCCAATGATGGGATCCAAGAATCCATTGTAGATTAGGTCCTAGTAGTAGTGATCTATCCAGGGGTGAAGATGTTTTCCCTTTATATAGGAGTAGTCAAGAACATGTACCTAAATGTCATTTCCCGATTGAGGGTGAGATCATCATTGTGACTCCTGAGAATAATGGGGAGCCTAAATGATCCATGAGGCTTTTAAAAGTCCTACGAAAGACCATTGGTTGAAAGCCATAGAAAAAGAGATGAAGTCTATGAAAATCAATGGAGTCTGAGATTTAGTTGATTTTCTGTGGGAAGAAGGTCATTAGAAACAAGTGGATTCTCAAAATCAAGAGAAAGACTGATAGATTAGTGCAGAGGTATAAGGTTTATCTGGTAGCCAAAGTTACACTCAAACTAAGGGTATGGACTATGAAAAGACTTTCTTTCCAGTAGTCAAATTCACTTCGATCCATTTACTTTTTTAGCAATTATTACAAACATGAATCTGGAGTTATATTAGATGAACATTAAAACCGCCTTATTAAACGGAGGTTTGGATAAGAAAATCTATATGGAGTAGCCATATGGCTTTGTTCCTATAGATCATGAGGATAATGCTTGTCAATTTCGAAAGTCGATATATGATCTTAACCAATAATCCAAACAATGGTATCTGAGATTTCATGAAGAGCTGATATCTTATGGGTTGGTGATGATCGACAAGGATTACTGCGTGTGCCTAATAAGTTTTTTTTTTTGCTCATTTGTGATTATGTCCGTATATATGGATAATATTTTGTTAGTTGAAAACAACATAGAATATCTAATAACTATCAAAATATGGTTATCGTCGAGTTTTGATATAAAGGATATAGGTAAGATTCAGTTCATTCTCGAAGTTAGGATCCAGAGAGATCACACAACATGGGTGTTCGCTTTTCTATAAAAGTTTTATATTAGGAAGATTCTTGAACGTTTCAGATAAGTGATTGCAATCTCATAGATACTCCCATTATTAAAGGTGAAGGTCTGAGTTTTGACTGTGTTCTAAAACTAAGAAAAAAGTAAGAGAAATAAGTAGAATCCCTTATAACATTGCAGTGAGCAGTTTAATATATGCGATATTGTGTACATGATCAGACATTTGTTTTGCAATTGGTCTGGTGAGTAGATATCAATTGAATCCTAGAATGAGCTACTGAAAAATAGTGAAAAGGATTTTGAGATATTTCAAAATAACTGCAGACTTCTACTTGTGTTACAAAGGAGATAATTTGCGTCTTATTGGATATTCAGATACTGATTATGGCAGTGATCTGGATAGACACAAATCAACTTTAGGTTTTGCTGTCTTGCTGAATAATAGTGTTATATTTTGGAGTAGTAAGAAACAAATTTATGTATCTCTATTTACGATTAAGACTGAGTTTGTAGTATGCTCAGTAACAGTTCATGAGAGTATTTTGTTATGGAGATTTCTAAATGATTTAGGGTTGTGACAGATAGTGAAGGTCAGTGATAATTTATTGTGATAATCAGACCACTATATTTACACCCAATACCCTAAGTATGACAGTATGGTCAAACATTTTGATGTCAAATACTATTTTGTGAGAGATATCATTGAGAAAGGTGAAATAACGATTAAGTACATTTTCACACACAATATGGTGGTTGATTCCTTCACCAAACATATTACAAAAAATTCCATTATAGAATATAAAAAATCATTGGATTTACGTGTATTTTGATATTTCACATTTCGTAGTAGATTGATATTTTGAATGTTATTATTATATATGACATATGCATATTATTCAATTATGTTTTGAGTTAATTTATTTATTGCATTTATTTATTATCATATATATTTTGAGATGTGATGTGATAAAAAAGATATGTTAGGCAGACGAGGTCAACAGTCTCACACGAGTGATCTCACCTCTAGCTCTGAATAAGTAGAGATGAGATGGTTTTTAGGCGTAGGAGGATTTGAGAGTGGTCTTACTAGAGTATAAGTTGCCTTTGACACGTGTTCAAGATGATACCATATGCGATGTGACTAATATGAACATACCCACATCCATATTGTCTGTAAGTAACTAAATTTGAAATCTCAGATATCACATGTGTTTAGTGACATTGTCTCTAAGGTACTCTGTTTGAGATCTCTAAATAAAATCTTATGTACAGACTGAGTCATGTATTTACACAGTATTAGAAAAATCTAATATATACCCTTTTGAGAGATAGGGGAATAATACTGTGGTATGTGTTTCATACCGCGTGTAATAAATCGATCATGTGAGCTATTATATGAGATAGTAATATGATCTTGATTCCCATGTTTACTATGTGAGACCTGAGACCCATTGGATGTGCCCAATAGTACCCTATTACTTTTGATTGTTTTTCGAAGTTTTGGTTCAGTATATGTTATTAGTCTACTTACTAATGGTCTGAAAGATAATGAGATTTACGAGACAAATTTAGAAAAGTAACTAAGTTGAAATGGATAGAGTTTAGTAGAGAAAAGAAATACAATCGACATTACATTGTTGTATTATATTCATCAGTCGATTTATTATGTTTATTTATATTGATATTCAAATATAATAGTGAATACATAGTCGAGAAACTATTGGGGATCACTTTCAATAAAAAAGTAGCTCGATGGATGTAATACATTGAGTTTGAAGTATAGCGAATTCTTTTTGTACTAACAGTGGATTCTTGATCATTCTAATAGATGCATTGAAAAGTCTTTGTTTGCAAGTGTACTCGCAGATCGCATGACACCAAATCCTGTATGAAATTCCAATAGGGTGATGTAAACGATCATATGAGTTGTGATTTTGTGACAGATGTAAAATACTCTTATATGCAAATAAGAGATATTAATAAAATATGCCTATGAGAAGTTTTTTTTACCACTAATGAAATATTTTAATTTATTTTAAATATTCAAATTAGGAATAATGGGTAGTTAACCCACTACCTACTACCCACTACCCACTACCCATTATCCCCACATCCCCAACTTCTCAATAACTTCTCCCTCTCTCTCTCAGATAGTGTCTTTGATTGATCTAATGGGAATTGAGAGAATTCTTCTGAGAGAGAGAAGAAAAATCCAACACATTTTGGTTGAGTGTGAGAGCATTAAGAAAATTTTGAGTAGGTAATTTTCTTTTATTCTTTTAATCATCGGATTGTAGGTTGAGGTGTTATGGTATAGTGGCGGTGGTTTGATTTCCTAATCACTATTTTAGTTGAGCGATCTGTTTAACCAATTTCACAGTTTGGATTTCGGAGACGTATATTGAGATACGACCCGAAAAATTTCGATCCATTTAATTTTGCAAATTCCACGCTTCTGCATCGTATAATAAATCTAGCAGATCATGCATAAAATTTTGGGGTCATGGTATTGGAAATGGTCTGTGGGAGGAAAGCTTGGGTTGTCATAAGCCAGGGGAAGGCATGCATTTGCTAAGTCTGTTTAAGCAAAAGTTAGAGGAAGATCGACTGATGGATAGAGTCGATTGGCACAACTGGGATATGCAATTCAATTAGAGAGATAGTGAAAGTGATGGGGGTCGCTGCGTGGTGTCTACAGAGTGATATCACTAAGAGGCCTTCCATGTCAATGGCGGTCAAGGTCATGGAGGGAGGGATGGATGTTGAAGAGAACTTGGATTATGTTTTATCATTTTCTCAGCTGCCAAAAACAGTGGGAGCTGTAGGTCATATAGTCGCAAAGTTTACAGCTACTTCTGCACTTCTGCCGTCTGTTCTATCAGGGCCAAGGTGTTGTACTAGACCATGGTGCTTCGTTTTTCTGATATTTCATGAAATAATGTGCTAATATATGTATATTAAGAAAATCCCACCACATCTTGTGACCAAAATTTAATCTATTTACTTATTAGGTCAAGCCATGATGAGAGTATTCATTTTTTCTTTTAAGGTTTATGGATTATACTCAGTTTCTTGTACACCCATTACCGTCAACCAAGATACTTGAGAGAGAGAGAGAGAGAGAGAGAGAGAGAGAGAGAGAGAGAGAGAGAGAGAGAGAGAGAGATGCACAAAAGGTATAGTGGTCATGTTATTTCTGTTCAGGTATAGTCCTCTATAGAGTTCTGAAACAGTAAGACACAGCATATATATCAATCATTTCTGGAACAATAATCAATTACGAAAAGCACTAAAAACAAAGAACATATAGTAGAACACATGTAGTAAATGTCTAGGCTCAGTTAATTTCTATATTTCCACACTCAATCTCTTGTATTCTTCTAACAACTTCACTCATCTTAGGACGCGTCTCTGGAGTCAAATCTGTACACTCGAGAGCTATCTGTGTTAGCTTTAGCATCTCATCATGCCCTTCATATGTTGCTAGTATCTCCACGTCTAATATATCTGTAGACCAATCATTATTAACAACTGTTCTGACCCAGTTACAAAGATCATTGACCATTCCCTCTGAAAATCCACTAGGATCTCTTCCTGTTAAGACCTCCAATATGATTATTCCAAAACAATAGACATCGGCTTTGTCGCTTAACCTCTTTCCTTGCGAGAATTCGGGTACTTTTCCAATGGCTAGCTTCTCGCAGGATTTTCGAGAAGGCAGCAATGGCAAAAAGCCAAAGTCTGTCAGCTTGGCTATGTGGTTTCCATTGCTATGCCGAATTAGTACATTTGAAGATTTGAGGTTAGCATGAGGGACTCTATGAGAAGGTAAAGATTGGTGAAGAAAATTGAGCCCCTTGGCAATGTCCTTGATGATAGATAGCCTTGCTTTCCAGTTGAGCGGTACTCTTCCAGCCCCTCGATTTTCTAGCATGAAAAACCAAGGAAATATTAGTAATAACTTCTTTTGTTAGAAAGCAAGGAATTTAGGAAGGATAAATTGAGTCACCATGTAATAGTTCAAACAAGTTTCCTTGGGGTATATACTCATAGATAACAAGCTTCTCATCCTTGGAATGGTAAAAGGAGACAATCTCTACAAGGTTCTCATGCCTCGTCTTTCCTAGCAACTGCATCTGCTGAACAAAGTCTTTCTTGCTCAAATTGCTTATTTCTTTAAGCCTTTTCACGACAACAACGGGACCAGATTCCAGAGCCGCCTTATATGTGGTGCCTAGCTTACCTTTTCCCAACACTTCTGCTGCTGCCCTCAACAATTCATCCATGTCAAAAGATGGTCTGTCCTTATCAAAGAACTCTAGTTCTATTGTTCTTTCAGGGTCACCTCCACTGACATAACTGTCCGTTCTCTTCTCTGCAGAAACCTCACCTGTCAATAGAAAAGCAAAACATTATGTTCCAACCTATGTCACACTGAAAATCTTGTTTCAAAATCCAGGTGGAGTCATACGTGAGCTGTCTGTTTTTGCTGCTTCCTTTTGTTGTTCCCTCTTGTAATAACAAAAGAAGAAGAAAATGAACATGAAAGGAGTCAATGCTGCTCCTGCTGCAATCAGAGCAATGCTCCATGCTTTGAGATTTTTATTGCTCTTTTCATCGGACGGACTCAAAGGACTCGGGGCAGGAGGTGGATGAGCAATAGGAGGTGGAGGAGGCGATGGAGGAGCAGGAGCAGGAGCAGGAGCGGAAGCGGGAGTGGGAGCAGGAGCGGGACATGGTGTATCTAAGGGACTCCCACACAACTCATTATGCTCGAAGGAACTCTTCGAGAATGATTGAAGAACTTGAGTGTCAGGTATTTGACCTCTGAGATGGTTATAAGAAACATTGAATTCCGTTAAGATAAATTGATAAAAAGGTGGAACTTGACCCTCAAGAGAATTCTCTTGCAGCTTTAGCTTTTGTAGTCTTGGCAGATAAATGTAGTCTGAAGGAATTGGACCTGAAAACAGATTTTGTGATAGGAAGACCGACTGTAAAGAAGTGAGGTTTGTTAGGCTTGGAAGAGGACCGGATATCAAATTGTTTCTCAAGCTGAGTTTGCTCAAGAAAGTGATGTTCTGCAGAAATGCAGGTGGAAGAGTTCCTGAGAGATGAATTCCTTCGAGAACAAGATGAATTACATGGCCGTTTAAACAATCTATTCCTCTCCACCTGCTTCGATTATCAGCACAGGGAGGACCTGTCCAATTTGAATGCAAATCCAAAGTTGAATTTAGAGTATCTCTTATCTGCAATAAGGCATCCCTTTCACTACCATAGTATTCTACAATATGAGCGGAAGAGACCAACTGGAATAGAGAAATTGTGAAGAAAAGGGCAGATTTTTGGGACAGATTCATATCTATCATCTTGGACAGCATGGAAAATGCTTGTTCTTTTGGAGTAGACGTTGTGAGGAAGTCTCGTGAATTGGTGAAACTTGTGCAGAAGCATAAGATTGCTGCAATGACAGGAAAGTGGTTCGGGAGGAATAAGAATTGAAGCGTGTTCCTTCATGGGATGCACTTTTCCTTTCTTTTAGGTGTTACAGCTTTGACGAAATGCGCAAGGGGAAACATGCCAAAGGTTGTAACTTGTAAGACACAAGAAGGCGAAGAAAACAAGGTTTCAGAAAAATGATAATACAAACTAATCAGGGACAAGGAAGCTATCAAGCGAGGAAGGCAGAAAGATTGTTGACAGCGTAAGAGATATTGATGGGTGTGTTTGTTGGGACCCGAAAGCTCCTGGAGTTTAAAATATACCCTATGAAAAAGATAAGACAGAATTGTTGACAGCTTAAAGGGATGTTCTCGTTTTTGGTTGGAACTAATAGCTACTACATAATATATAATTCATATATTGATTTTTTATACATGCATACTATATTAACTTTCCAGATTGCCGAGCTCTGAATTTTTGTCTGAAGCAAAGCGTGGACTGCTTTGTACACTTGATGTGCTGTCTTTGCATGGACACTAAAATATTCTAGGAAGTACTTTTATACAACTTGGCTGAAAGACCAGTATTTCTTCTCGAGGCCATAAAGTGAATTGCCTGTTCTCAAGGGAGAAAGGTTATAGGATGGCATGGTACATGATTTGTGTACACATTTTGTTTGAAAGTAAAGCAAGTAGTACGTTTGGATTACGAGTTTGGGTTACGAGATAAGCATAATGTGCAAATACTAATCAAGAAATTTGGTTCTTTTCTTTTGAGGGGTTATATCACATTATCGCATGACTTAAGATTTTTCTTTTTCTTTTCTTTTCTTTTTTTTCCCTTTACCAATCGTATCCGGACCTTTATTTCAACTAATCCGATTCGAACACTAATTTGACCTATTTTATTTTAGGAAACAAATTTTCTTACATAATATTTTTTATAATTAAATTTCAAACTCAAAACTTGATTAACAGATTAAACATTTTTATCTACTATCCACTATCCCGAATCGATTCCATGAGATGATCAAATTTCATAGTGTTTTACTTTTTAGATATTGCATCAAATTTCTCTTGAATAAATTTTAAGATGTCAATTTCTATAGCTCAACGTATCATTATGGGTGAATTGAGTCTTGAGCTTGGGAATCCACTGGATTGACAGGTATCTTTGCATATCAAGGCGCAGCCTCATCCAAGAAGATTGCAAGGTATTAGGACAAAATCAAACTTTCATATAAAAAATAAAACTTAATGTTGTTATTCATTTTTTACAAGGACATTGTGACATAATACTTATTATCTTTACTATTTTCTACCCAACCAATAAAGAAAACCCAGAAGATTGATTCTTTTTTTTTTTTTAATGTCTATTTCTATAATTTTAATATATTTAATTATAAATCAGATTTTCTCGTATCACGATAAAATATAAAATCATACAAAAGTTTTAAAGATAAAAATATAAAATCATGATATATCAATAAGCTTAATTTTAAAAATTTAACACCCAATAAGTTTTTTTTCATTTTAGCTTTATATAAATATCTAAGCTATTATTTAAAAATTCTATGATAAATTATTTCAGAAATGCATCTAGAATATGATGCAATGGTTTCTAAAGAGGGCAAAATAGATAATTCATACTATTCCTTGGTTGGTATTACTTATTTTCCTAAAATAAAAATTTCCACTTTATCTATACCTTCCATCACAAATAATAATAATAATAATAATAATAATAATAATAATAATAAAAGTCGCAACGAGTGGATTGCGAAGAACCGCAACGGAACGGTCCATTTTGATATGGAGTGAGGAATGGTGGTCCTGGGTGGCGGAGAGGAAGGGGAGGCCACGGCGGACTATGGGGGATCAAATACCGGAAGAAGAAAGCGACGTCTCTCATCCAATTTCAAACCATCCGACTCCGTCGATGTAACCGGCGCAAGTGATATAGGTTCTCACTGAAGCAAGCGGCTACTGCTGCCTCCTTGGCTTTCGCCGGCGACACAATTGCTCAATTCAGAGAACGATATCGCCCCACTTCTACTCTGAAACGCGAAAGGGTGTCACTCTCCCACTCTCTTCTCTCTCCCCCTACTAAGGCTCTAAATGTACTTCAAATTAATTCATTTATGGATTCCATCTGATCATTGGCACTATAATTTACTATGTACTTTGTTTATGGTTTGAAATTTATCGAACATAATGAATACCATACGCCATGGCCCACGTTGCTTGGTCCCTATTAATCCTATGTTTTTCATTGTTTTTCTAACCCTAATTGAAGTCCTAATTCCATTCTAAGATGTACCAGGCCGGGGTCCTTGTGCCTCTTGAAAATGTAGGGCTTAAAATTCAAGCTCTAGCATATTACAGAACTGTTTTCAAAATCTTCTAGCAACAATGCTTGCAAGATATAATGTATCCCCCCCCCTCCCCCCCACAAAAAAAAAAAAAGAAGAAAAACAAAGGTTTCTGAATTCTGTTTGCAATGTGGAAAATGTGTCTAACACATGTTAAATACTGCTCAACTCAACTAAGTCCTTGTCCCAAGTTAGAAGAGGACTGCATTTTGAATATGCTTTCTCTATTCAGCTCTATTGAAAACCGTTAACGGCCAACAAGCATTAAATATATTTGTTAAATGCTTTCAATGTTTGGCTTGGCTTACATGACTAAAATTTTATAGATTCAGAGCCTGCGAAATTCCTAAATTAGGAGAATCCCTCGGAATCATTACTTGTTTTCCCTGCATGGTGTTATGTGAGTGAGTGTGGCTAGGAAGAGTGAATTGTTGCGTGGTTCTCTCTTTGTTGTGGTAGCTCCGATCAAATGAGAACAAGAGTTTATTGTTTAATTATCTTCTACATGGCTATTATAGTGTAGACATAGAGTAACAGATTACTTTTGGTTATTCATAATTCCTCACTTCTTCAAGAGACGTGTTCTTTTCATAGGAAACTGCTAGGTGAAGGATTTATAATCACGATAATATAATAAGAACAAGGCATATCTTGCTAAATAGATGGGTTTTATGCAAAAGGGTGCTCAAGTCCATGGGAGTGCCTACCTCTTAATTGATCCTTGGCTCTTTTGTTGTGGATGAAGATTCTCTCTTTTGCAAATTCAATAGGTAACTTCAAGCTTTGTACAAGTTGGATTGTGGTTTAGAGGTGGTTGTGCGTATGTACAGAGAGGAGAGTTTTTAGGGGGCTCCCTCTAGTGATATTTTGGTTGATTTGGACTTTGAAGGGAATGAAATAGGAGGATTTTTAGGGGATGAAAATGTTGTGATGAATTTTGTGGACAATTTTGTAAATGCTTGCATTTTTTGTCATCATCTAAATTGTTTTAATCCTTCATAGAAGTTGTCAATTTGTTGGTTCCTCTTCTTTGTAGTTTTGTGAGTTAGCACCTCCTTGATACATTTTTGTCTTTGCATTTTTGTTTGTTGTGCGTAAATTCTTCTCCTTTTCCTCTAAATATAAGATTACTTGTGGTGAATTTGGTGTTAGGTTGTTGGATCAATTTATGTAGACTAAAAATTTGACTTCTAATGTGAAGTTTCTTTGGTTGTCTCCATCTGTGAGCATAGGCATAATTTCAGCCATGTAAATTACTAGTCCAGGAATTTGTTACTAGTATTTCTTAACTTCTCATTCATTTTGACTTCAATTTTGTTAGAAATAACGAGAAGGTGTTGCATTAGCACTCGGTGCCATATTGCTGTGTTTGTTGGACTTGGATGAGGTGTGGGTATTTATCTTTAGAGCAAAATATGGTGGTTGGTTTGTAACTTAAGTCGGAGGCCTCTAATAAAGAGATGCATATGAACCATTAATGCCCATCAAGATAATGTTAATGGGTTCAATTAAAGCCAAGAATTCATAAAGTTGGTTTGCACAAAAGTTCAATTAATGGTGATATCATATGGTTGGTTTGCACAAAAAATTTTGCTCATAGCACAAACCTCACATTATCATGATTGGTTCACAGCAAAATATTGTGGATGCTCTCTGCACACCATTTTGTGGTGAAATCTCTATACAAACGTTTCTACTGGCTCCATGATTTTGTCAATGTTTTGTGCAATTCTAAGAGCTGGTTTCATTGTGCAGGCTTTCAGTTCTGGATTCCAGTCAGTGCACTGAATTTCGGGTGGATCTTTTGACATATCTGTTGCTTTTGTATGCTTGTAACAAGCTGTGGTATGTTAACTTGGTTGTGTTTCCAAGAGACCTCACTGAATGAATCCACTCCCTGGATTTTAAGACTGGCTGAGGAAAGATCACTAAAACACTTAGATAACAAAATTATAAATGACTATGAATGATAAACATATCTCTTTTCACTTTCATGCTTCATTTTTTTTTTCTTTTTAATGGATTTGACCAGATTTCATGCATGTTTTCATGCTTGGCACTTTGTTGGTGAACAGGTTTCATCTTTCTGAAACTGGAATTGATGTTAAGGCTGCATATGTTTATGACACGCACGCGCGCGCGCGCGCACGCACAAATCTATATAGATATACATGACATATTTCAGGGAAACTTAAGAGGTTGATGGAAGAATATGACACTTAATACAGATGATGTGCCACTTAATTAGTCTTTTTAAGTTTCTTGTCTATAAATCAACATTTTCCCATAATCACAATAACCACTCCTTTTAATGAGTTCGTATGGGATGAAAGCTTTACCATACGTTGTGTATCAATAAACTTCTGAAGGATCTGATACCTTCTGATTGAAAATTGTATGGACCTTCATAGGGATTGGATTAATAGTCCCAACAAAATACAGTCCCACCATTTGTTTCTGCTTCCAAGAAATATCTTTCCTTTTTGGTTGATTGTTCTGAATCTCACCTTTAATTGGACTCATTTCAGTCTCGGGAGTTATATTTTCATGAAAAATTATTCATTCTTGCCTAAACTATAGCAAGTTCAAATCATTTTATCAGAAAATCTATTTTAGGCCCACCAAATAATCCAAGAGTTAAGATTAATCAAATACTAGGATAGTTAGTTCAAAAGGCAAATAGTCCATGTACAGATAGTCCTAGGTCATGCAGTGCTGTTTAACTTTAAACCTATCCAATCCCTGAACTGAACAATGCCTAATTTGTTGATCATCTCTCCAGGTCTTATTATAATTTCATTGAAATGCTTAACCAAAGAATTGCCTCACATCACATGTAAATGCCGTGCACCTATACTGTATAGTCTTGATATTCTATGAGAATTTACTAAACCATTAGCTACTTAGAGCTTTACAACAATTTAATGACCCCTCTAATCTCTTAATGGTACAGCAGACAACTTGAGTAATATATTGTGGAAGTTCAATTAGTGAGACGTTTAATCCTTTTACTTGATTACTAGTTATTTACTCATTTATCTAAGGATGGATTTGTTCAATCTGACCTGATTTATCTCTTATTTATGAAAAGGTAAAGTAATGTTTGAGTTATACTTGTGCATTTCCTGGATTGATTACTCTTTGTATGATACACTATGGTTCCCTTATACATTAATGATTCTTTTATTTACTTATTTATTCTTTCCCTGTTCTATTATGCACTTGTTTTTTTCCATTGAATTAGCATGACTGGTGTTAATGATGTTTGCAGATTGGTTCCTCTTCAGACTCGTGGTCATGTCGTTGGGCTCCATATTCTGGAACTTTGTGTCGTCGTCAACTGTGAGCAAGTAGTTGATTTGCTTTGCTCAACATACATATGGTTAGGCGTTTGGGCCAAGGTAATGATTTGTGAGCTAGCCATGCATGCTTTCTCTGTTAGCTTCTGGGAGTAACATCAGCTGGCACATGCTGCTCAATTAATTCTTTGTCAGTGTCAAGGGGTTGCCCAGTTGAGAGGGCAGGAGCCAAAAACCTCACTCGCTCTCTCTGGCATGAGTTCAACTGATTTTGCTGCCTTTTGAACAGTGAAACTTGGAGAATTTTGGAAAAAATTCCAAGGGCATAAAATGCCTCTGTTTTGTGTATGCATTTTGTTTTTGAAGGATGAATATTTGATTATTTTTCAAAATTTGTTAATTTTGCTTCATTAATAAACTTTATCATTCTGGAAAAGAGTTGGATCTTTTGTCTTGTTACATAATTGTAGCATGTGCTATCATAGTTGTTTCATTTTCTTTTTTCATTATAAATTCTGAGTTCTCTTATGGGCAAATATGCTTGGGTAGCCCTCTTCTTAAACACTATAGGTTGACCACCTTTTGATACAGCCCCAAAGAAAGTTGCTTATTATTACCTTATTGTTGAAGTACATAGCTTATTGATTAAATTTTCGATGCATTACAAATGGTTAATGCGACAATTCATAAAACGTGTAGCCATTTCTATCATGACAAATTAGCACTTCTCAATGTTGAATGGCGCCTTTCCTTGCCGATTGTGGTTATGGCATGCCTCATGCTGTTCAGGTTAGTGCTACCATATGGGAAGAAATGGGTTTTACTCCAATTAGAACAAAACTCCATTTATCAGATTATCATCTCCATTATTTAGTCATGATGAACTCCTGCAACCGGAATGCAGCCAAACCCATATCGGAATCTTGGAGTTTCATCCTTGTTGTGCCATGTCTTGCAATACCTGTACCAAAATGTCTGGAAGGTTATTGAGCTCAAGAGAAGTCACTAGTTGAAGTTCCAAAATGCAATTTGAATTTCCAAACAATGCCCTGATTCCAGTCACAAGACGTTTGGAATAAAACCACTTGAGAAAAGTAGAAAAGACATTGAAGGAAGTGGAAGAATTTGATTCCTTTCTTCATGTATATGGAATCTATTACTTTTCAAAGGGAACATTGATAAAGCAACACCACAATTTTTCAATGGACGGAAGAATCATACTTTTATCTTAGAGACGTGTATTAAAATGCAAAAAGAAGAAACACAATGAACAAAGACATGTGCAACGTTCTCAAGTGGAGCATTGTCTCATTCACACGAGAACATCAAAAGCTATAAAATCAAAAGAAAAACATTTTCATTTTTGTATCTCCTTATCAGCTCAACTTGTTGAGGTAAAACAAGTGAAAGGCTTCATGAGTGGCACCACCAACAACCTCCCACCAACACGGGGAAGTTGGAGGACAAGACCGGATGATGGTTGGAACCCGAATCCTGCTCCCTATGCTCATCTTTCCTTGGGAGGGACACGGGTAGGCAACTTTTTTTCGTCATCCATAATGCATCTTACTTTCAGCTGACTCATCTTTGTGCTTAGAGTTCACAAATAGTAGTCCTTTTACTTTACAAAACGCCTGCTGAAATTATTATTATTATTATTATTATTATTATTATTATTATTATTTCTGTTTTTTTACCTCCAGGAATCAAGCAGACGTGCACATGAACCGTGGTGGTTATCAGAGCCCGGATCGACATCAGGATCAGGAGATTGGGGATCAATTTTGCGGTACTTAAAACTTTGATCTTTTCTCTGCACCCTGTTTTGCTTCTCTTCCTTGTGAAAGTTGTGCCTATGTAATATAAACAAAAGGATATGGTTAAAAGCAGAGATTTCTTCCTTTTCCCAAGTAATAGGGATACTTTACTATTGAATACTGAATGGTTTGCATGTCTGTTTGTGGTTCATTTGTTGGCTAGCTTGTTTTCTGTGTCCATGTATTTAGGAAACTACTAGTATTTCATGGCCAATTGAATGCTGAAATTTGTCTCACCCCCCACCACGAAAAAAAAAAATTCTTTTTGCTTTTAATTAATGATTTGGGGTATGAAATTATCATGTATGATTGTGAAACTAATAACTGAAAATCGTGAATTTCAGTATACCCATGCAGCCTCAGCCCCAACCCTTTCAAATTTTAGTCTACAGTGATGGTACCAGAAGAGAACTTGAACCATCCTCTCCACACCCACAGTTCATCCCAGACTATCCTAGACAAGCAATCTATGAAGAGGAGTCTAGATTGAGCAAAGAAGAGCAAAAGAAAGCATTGAAGAAGCTAAAGAAAGAGGTCTATATCCCAACGCCAAAAAGAATAACTAGAAGACCAAGTCTCTACTATAGAGACATCAAACCGATTTCAAAGGAAAAGGAGGCAATGGATGAAGATGGTAAGAGGTGTGCAGTTTGTTTGGAGGACTTTGAAGCCAGAGAAGAGGTCATGCTCACTCCATGCAACCATATGTTCCATGAAGATTGCATTGTGCCCTGGGTCAAGAGCCACGGACAGTGCCCCGTGTGTCGTGCCCCATTTTGTGAAAATACGAGGAGTTCAATGCAAAACAATGTAGTTCCTAATAATATGGGTGGTGTTGCTGATGATCTTTTTGCCGGTGAGCTTTTTTCGATCATCAGAGCCATGAATGAAGTTCTTGATGTGAGACGCATGCCCCATTGATGAATGCCCTGTAGCCAAATGGAACTTTGCATAAACAGATGCTATGGAGAGATCATGTACTGGTGATTCACCAAACCAAAATGCTAAACCTAGGACATTAATAAATTTGAATTAGTACAAAAATTCCTAATTACAGCATATATTCAACTATTACAAATATCATACAGGTAACCAATGGAAGATGTATGGTTAAGTGTGTTTAATGCTATTTTATACAGAGACAGGAGTTGGTACTGCAGGAGGAACCCTGTTTTCAGCTGGAGTATCTACAAACTCTGAGAGAAGTGCCCTAAATTCTTCACCTGTCATTGTTTCCTTCTCAGGGAGAACTTCAACAATTTTGTCAATCGCTTCCCTGCTGTTCCTTATGTGACTCGAGGCAATCTCATAGTCACTGTCTGAAATCCTCTTCACAGCTGCATCAATATCTTCAGCAAGCTTTCCGACATTGAGTTCCTTGCAATCATCCTCATGATGATATCGGCACTCTGAGTTGAAGAGTCCATAAATGACCATGGACCAATTTCAGACATGCCAAATGTGACAAACATCTGCAAATATGCGTGATAACTAGGGGTTGAAGAGTTGAAGAGTCCTTACTTTCAAGGAAATTGTGGTTGAATAAGCAAAATAAAAGGTGATACCAACTAGGGGTTTTTAGTTACAGAGGGGGCTTTAAGATTAGTCACACTATCTTTTACCACCTGCCATTTTGTCCTGTGGTACCACGGATTTCTAGCCCTAACCAGTGGTGAGGGGTCCAAACCCTGAGGGCATAGCCTTCCAATCAACCAAAAAAGGGTTTTAAGATTTCTCTCAGTAGCTTTAACCTTAGACAGCATAAGATGAATGAGAAGCAAAATTAAATGCATAAGGAAGCATATTGAGCAATCAAAATGTGATAAAATAGCAAATGAAAGAAAAAATTGAGAATGGATTGGGTTTCAAGTATGCAATCACAGGTTGGACCTTAATTCTTAAAGCTTTTTTCATGTGTGGGCATTCGATCTGTACCATGGATGACTTCATTTTACTGATAATATGAGCACAATAGTTGTACTTTTACCTGTTTAGCCAAACCAATTATTTGCTGCAAATCACCAGCTGCACCAGTGGTGATCTCAGGCTCGCCAAAGATAACTTCTTCAGCTGCTCTGCCCCCAAGACCACCAACAATCCTTGCAAAAAGTTGCTGCTTGGAGATGAGAGTTGGGTCATCCGCAGGAATAAACCATGTTAGACCTCTTGCATGACCGCGACGGATTACGGTAACCTTTTGAACAGGATCATGCCCTGAAGTCAAAGTTCTGCAGAGGCACACAGGCAACAAGCATCTTGTAAGTTCCCATGGATGACCAAATTTCTGTCAATTTATAGTGTGAACTTAGTAAAAAACAGGGGGAGAGGGCCACAAAACGGAAGGATGCTAAACATGAAATAGAAATTGAACAAGGGTTCAAATGTAAAAATCCCTAGCGTTGTCAAAGAGGCACACGATATATTATTCACATACCCACAAATGGCATGGCCAACTTCATGGTATGCCACAAGCTTTTCCTCTTCCCATCTGTCATGACATTTCCCTCCATACCAGCTACTATCCTATCAATTGAATCATCAATCTCTTTGACGAGATTGATGTCTTCCCACGACGGCCTGCCAATATAGCAGCCTCATTTAGTAGATTAGCAAGATCAGCTCCACAAAAACCAGGTGTCCTCATGGCTATCACATCAAGAGATACATCTCCATCAAACTTCTTGTTGCTCGAATCAACCTTCAAGATCTCCGTTCTTCCCTTAATGTCTGGAACATCCACAGTTACCTCTACCATCATAATAAACTCAGTATTTTTCAAAAACTAGGAGCGGTTTAAGGATGCAGCGAATTCTACATACTTGTCTATCAAATCGTCGAGGTCTCAGCAAGGCAGAGTCAAGAATGTCAGCCCTGTTAGTCGCAGCAATGACAATGATACCTCTATTTCCATCAAAGCCATCCATTTCAGTCAACAGCTGATTAAGCGTCTGCTCCCTCTCATCATTTCCACCTCCAATACCAGTACTTCTTTGTCTGCCAACAGCAGCAATTTCATCAACGAATACAATGCAGGGAGCATTCTCCTTGGCCTTCTTGAACAGGTCACGAACCCGAGAGGCACCAACACCAACAAACATTTCAACAAACTCAGAACCAGAGATTGAGAAAAATGGAACACCTGCTTCACCAGCAATTGCCTTGGCTAGCAGAGTCTTTCCTGCTCCAGGAGAAGCAACAAGAAGACCACCTTTAGGAATGCTAGCTCCCACAGCGGTGAACCTCTCTGGCTTTTTCAGAAACTCCACCTCCATGAAGTCCTGCTTTGCTTCATCCACTCCAGCAGCATCATCAAATGTCACCCCAGTATTGGGTTCCATTTGGAATTTCGCTCTTGATTGGCCAAAAGCAAGAGGAAATCCAGGTCCACCACGACCACCCATTCCTCCAGATGAGCGCCTTGAAAGAAGAAAAAGACCGCCTATTAGAAGTAATGGAAAAGGCAGATTTCCAATCAAGTTGAATAGGAGGGAACCCAAATCCTCCTGAGCATTCTGCGCAGCAAAGTCAATGTTCTTCTCTCTGAACTTCTGAAGGAGTTCCTGGTTGAGTCCTGGAAGTTGCACACGAACTCGCTGTACCTTGTTACCCAACTCAGGAGAAATGGCCTCCACAATTGCAATTGTTCCATTCTCAAACAGATCTACCTTTTTCACCCGGTCCTTGTCTAAGAATTCCAAGAACCTAGAATAAGACATCCTTGAGGAAGAAACACCCTGGTCATCGGCGTAGGCTTTTCCATTACCAAATAAGGTGGGCAAAACAATCCCAGCATTGCCTAATACATGCTTTTAAGGATTTATTATGAATGCAAAAGTATATAAATTAAAAGTTCATAATTTTGATATAAATACTTCAATACGTAAATAAAAAAAAAAATAATCAAACCGCGAACTCTTACGTACGGATCGCTCGATCAGGATGATGATTACGAGATCGAACCACTATCACTTTTTCACGACACTTCAACCGAAAGTCCAGTGTACTCAAATGACAGGAGAAATTTTTCTTCGTGAAAATTTCTCAAGCCTTTAATTAATTTCTCATTCTAAAAATTAATTTCTCTCTCAACATTTTCTTTTGGGAATGTGCTCTCGTGCAACATATGTTTATGGCCTCCAAAATGAATATCTTCTTTTTTGATTGTGTGCTTGAGAGGGAGAGAGTGCATTCTATTTTGTTTTACCGTGCTTCCCCATGTTTCCACACACACACACGAGAGAGAGAATGAGAGAATCGTTGGAGCACTACAAAAAAACACGTTTTTTGCGATGAACTTTAGCGACAAATTTTTTTCGTTTCAATTTTGCGACGAATTTTACGACGAAAACTTTTTTTGTCGCTATTTGCAACGAAATTTCCAACGAAAAAAAGTTGTAGCAAATTTAGCGACGACCGGAAATTCGTCGCTAATTTTGAGACGAATTTATAAATTCGTCGCAAAATTTGAAAAAAAAAATAATTTATATATATTTATTAAATAATTAATTAATTTTGCAAAGAATTTAGAAATTCCTTGCTAATTTTGCGACAAATTTCTGAATTCGTCACAAAATTTGAAAAAAAAATAATAAATAAAATATTAATATATATTTATTAAATAATTAATTAATTTTGCGACGAATTCTAAATTCGTCGCTAATTTTGCAACGAATTTTCGAATTCGTCGCAAAATTTGAAAAAAAAAATAAAATATTAATATATATTAATTAAATAATTAATTAATTTTGCGACGAATTTTAAATTCGTCGCTAATTTTGCAACGAATTTTCTAATTTGTCGCAAAATTTGAAAAAAAAAAAATTATTTATATATATTTATTAAATAATTAATTAATTTTGCGACGAATTTAGAAATTCGTCGCTAATTTTGCGACAAATTTCGGAATTCGTCGCAAAATTTGAAAAAAAAAAAAAAAAATTAATATATATTAATTAAATAATTAATTAATTTTGCGACGAATTCTAAATTCGTCGCTAATTTTGCAACGAATTTTCGAATTCGTCGCAAAATTTGAAAAAAAAATTAAAAAAAAATAAAATATTAATATATATAAATTAAATTATTAATTAATATTGCGACGAATTTTCAATTCGTCGCTAATTTTGCAACGAATTTTCTAATTCGTCGCAAAATTTGAAAAAAAAAATTATTTATATATATTTATTAAATAATTAATTAATTTTGTGACGAATTTAGAAATTCGTCGCTAATTTTGCGACAAATTGCGAAATTCGTCGCAAAATTTGAAAAAAAATAAAAAAAATAAAATATTAATATATATTAATTAAATAATTAATTAATTTTGCGACGAATTCTAAATTCGTCGCTAATTTTGCAACGAATTTTCGAATTCGTAGCAAAATTTGAAAAAAAAAATTATTTATATATATTTATTAAATAATTAATTAATTTTGCGACGAATTCTAAATTCGTCGCTAATTTTACAACGAATTCTAAATTCGTCGCTAATTTTGCAACGAATTTTCAAATTCGTCGCAAAATTTGAATAAAAATAAAAAAAATAAAATATTAATATATATTTTTTATTTTTTATTTTAATATAATTATCACATTTATTATTTTTAATTAATATCTTATATTTTATTTTTATTTTATCTTTTTTAAAAATAGTATTATTATTATTTTATATCTTTTATTATTTTATTTTAAACTAATATTTTATTATTTTATAATAAATTGTTATTTTATATTATTTTATTATTATTAGAAATTTGTGAAGAAAGATAATAAGTAAAAAAAAAAACTTATAACAGATACTAACATTTAGCTTGATGGTTACAGGGTCTTAAACGTTTACTGAAGTGCAAGGGTTCGAACCATGGTGGGAGCAAAATGTAGACATTTTCAAGAATTAAGTGAGGGAGGGCTTGTGGGCGCCGGCTCGGGTGAACATGCGGGCGGATACTGGCTCGGGTGGGCGGGCGGGTGGGGTTCAGGCGGGAGCGCATTTTTTTTTTCATTGCTAATTTAGCGACGGATTTAGCGACGAATTTATATCCGTCGCTAAATTTGAAAAATAATTAAATAAAATAAAATATTAATATATATTTATTAAATAATTAATTAATTTTGCGACGAATTCTGGAATTCGTCGCTAAATTTGCGACGAATTCCGGAATTCGTCGTAAAATTTGAAAAATAATAAAATAAAATAAAATATTAATATATATTATTAAAAAATTAATTAATTTTGCGACGAATTCCGAAAGTCGTCGCAAAATTAGCGACGAATTCCGGAATTCGTTGCTAAATTTGAAAAATAATTAAATAAAATAAAATATTAATATATATTTATTAATTAATTAATTAATTTTGTGACGAATTTTGGAATTCGTCGCTAAATTTGCGACGAATTTAGCGACGAAAAATTATTCGTCGCTAAATTTAGCGACGAATTTCTAATTTTTCATCGCTAAATTTTTGCGACGCGTTATTAGCGACGAAAAATTTTTCGTCGCTAATTTCGTTTCTAACGTTTTAGCAACGAATTTTTATTAAATTTTTGTCGCTAAATTTGTGGCTAAAAGCTGGCTTTTTTGTAGTGGAGAGGGAGTGCTCCAAGGGAGTTATGGGTGGTTATCTTTTGAAATGGGATAACCACCCTTTTATTTTAAAATGTTCATGTGGACATATAATTTCTAACATCTCCCACTTACATATGAGGGCATTTCACATTTGTCACTCCCCGACCCACTCCCGAGCCAGGCACGCAACTAGCCCGCCGCGGCATCCAGATGCACGGGCACCACGTCCCGTACATCGAAGCACCGTAAGGCTGTCAACATTCACATAATCTAAGTTTCCAAATCACAGAGACCTCCAAGTGATAAAAATAATACATGTATGCCTCAATGTAAATTAAAATGAGTGAGAGTTAACCTTATACAGACCAGAAAAATTATAAATACAGTCATCCTAATTTAAACAAATACAATGGTCATCCTAAATTTGTCAAAATGAAACAATAACCTTAATATATAGTGGAAGAGCAGGTAGTCATACCCCAGCCCAGTAGTCTCCAAAAAATATCCAATACAACAATGCGCACAAATCTCTCGGTCCGAGTCTACCCCTGTAGGAGGGAAATGTGAGGGGTGAGTACCATAGAAAGGGGGTTGGTACTTAGCAAGTCGGGGGGAATGACATGCTACAATTAATTTTTGGGTGAATTAGGAGTGCCAAAATTATGTCCCAATAAATCCATAGTATGCGAAAAAAATATTATGACATCTCAATAAATCATTCACAGCATACGTATCAAATCAAATATGCATCCAGTATGTATGTCCATTATCTCGTATAGAGCCAGCCGAAAATATCCCGGCAAGGGCCGACCATGGCCAAGGACGAGCAACGTTGGGGGTTTTCACAGTGCAAGTAATAAAATAAGGCTCTCTACCCCAACGTTGGCCACAGACTACTCCAACTAGCCTGTAAATATATATTGTACACGTATCAAGGATCAAGCGTGTATGGAAACCCGCCGGTGCTAGACCTACCAAGGTCCTCCCCGGAGTGGTTCAACCGACGACTGTCCATACAATATGTATGACGATCTGGCGGATACCCCCTGCAGAGGCGTATCCGGACACAACAGGTATCTCTACCAAATGTCCTTCGTAGCTACGGAATGTCATAGGAAGCATATCATCATCATCACAGTATCCACAGGAGCATCCAGCCCAAATCACATATCTCAAGCCAAATCATTAAGCCTTATCATGTCAAAAGCATGTGTCAATATGCAATGAAAGTATAAAATCATGTGGATATATCAAAGTGTGGAAGTATCAAAATCATGGATGCATATCGATATAAATAAGTTGGGACACTCCATATATCACAAAACATTTTCATAAATCCAGGATAATAGGTCAATCATACCATTTTAAATCATACTTTTGAAAGTTTTTTAAAACACGGTATAAATTAAAAGTAGATGTCAAGTCCCACTCACCGTTAGGGGAGGATAACGCACTCCCCAATATTTCCACAAAGCGTAAATTAAGTGTCCCCTCCGTTCAACTCAAATAACTCTTAGGGAGACAAACAGTCTGCAGATTTTTAACCTGCGTAGTCATGGAAAACAGACTATAACTTTGACTATACCAATCCAAATCAGATGATTCTTATCTCATTTTAAAGCTAAGGGATAGCACTATAACTTTCATTTTGCACACTTCCTCAGATTCAAATCACAGAATTCCCGGTAAGCCTCATTTTGTTACAGCCATATTTAAGTTTCAGATTCTGTCTAGTTTTCGTACAAAAGCTATAACTTTCATCCTACTCATCAAAGTCTAATGAAAGTTTAACATGTTATAGCTAAGATGTAGATCTACAACTTTCGTGTTTTGAGTTTTATCTAAATATGTCTGGAAGGGGTTGAACAAAATTCATGAACAGGACAGATACGTTTTAGTGAAACATACAGTTTCTGTCAATACAGTTTTAAGGAAAATTGTATAACTTTCAATTTCCTCATGCGAAATGGCTGAAATTTTATATGTTATAGACAAGGCATATATCTATAACTTTCATGTTTTGTGTTTCTTCAAACTAAGACTGGAGAGGGGTCGTTTTTACTCACTACTGTCAAGGTTCGAAATAGGATGCTTCTATGTCGAGTTTCAGGAAAAGTGCCATAACGTTTTGCACAGGCATCAGAATTTGGTGATTCTTACCTCGTTGGAAAGATAAGGCTTAGATCTACAATTCATATAACTATCGCATTTTCAAATTCTGGCTCTAAGATGCCTTAAAATAGAGATGAATTACGGACAGAAATAAAATTTAAAGTAAGACAGGATAAAATTTCTTATCTCACTTTCTTTGTCTTCTCTCCTTGTTCTCACGAATTTGGGAAGAATGAACAAGCATTCTAAGGCCTTCTTCTTTTATTATTGTGTTAATAAGTCACCACCCTAGGATCAAATCTCCAATTAATCTAAACCATATGATCATTTTGACTATTGCATGTGTTTTGATTGGTTCTTTTTTTTTTTTTTTGTGCATGTGTTCTCATTGGCCCACCTTGCCTTTCTCATCTCCATTTGGCCAACACTTGTCCTCCTCACTATAACACTTGTTCAATACAAGAATACACTTGTCACATTTCATTTAAGTTTTGTTAATTGCTAACAAGTCCTTTGACTTATAAAAATTCTAATTTGACCCCTAAAATTTTCATAATTACATACTATGCCCAAAATCTTATATTAGACCTAATTTAATTTATTTAAAATGAAATTAAGGTTTTGAATCTCTTTGAGTCAAAATTGACCCGATTTGTATTTTACCGTCAAATATCATTTCTTTTTTTTTTTTTTGTGAAAATTCATGAATCTGTAATAGTAAAAACATCATATATATATATATATATATATATATATATATATATATATATGAAATAGAATTCACTATAGAATACACCGAGGATCAGTGTTACAACATTCGTCATAAGATCACAATTCATGCGATTTATTATATCACTCTATTGGACTTTCATATAGGATTGAACGTTATGCAACTAGTGAGTACACCTGCAAGCAAAGATTTCTCAATACACCGTTAGGATGATCGAGAAGCCATTGTTAGTACAAAAAAGAACTCGTTGTACCCCAAACTCAATGCAATTATATCTATCAAACCGCTTTTCTTATTGAAAGTGTCCCTAATTAATTGCTCGACTGTGTATTCATTATTATGTTTGAATTCTAATATGAATTAATATAACAGGTCGACCGGTGAATACAATACCATGATATAATACCGATTGGTTTTCCTTTCATATTACTAACTTTCAATATTATCTTAACTGTTTTATATATATCGTCAAACCGAATCAACTATGATTTTTTTGTAACATGCTCAAATAGCAACTCTAAAATAAAATCTCAAGAGACAGACGAAAGTCGTAAGGATACATGAAATTCCATCTAATGGATCTCGGGTTTCACACAGTGGGAATGGAGATCTTAAATCATACTATCGTCTTAAAATAATAGCTCCCACTATCTCTTGGTCGTCTTATCACACATGGTATGAAACACGTGTCATGGTATTATTCCTCATCTCTCAAAAAGGGCATATGTCAGATATCTCTAACACTGTGCAGGTGTGGGTCTAAGTCTACATAAGACTTTACCCCAGAGATCTGAGAGAGAGTATCTTAATAACGATATCACGTGAAGCAGGTAATATATGAGATCTCGACCTGACTTCTCATAGACAATATAGATGTGGGTATGTTCATATCGATCATGTCGTATATAATGGTCTTGTATACATATCAGGGCGACTTATGTTCTAATAGAACCACTTTTAAAACCTCTTATAACTAGAAACCGTCTCATCCCTACTCACTCAGAGCTGGAGGTGATCACTCATGTGAGAGAGTAATCACGTCTGTCTGACATATCTTTTATCATAATATATTACATAATATATGACAATAAACAAGTATAAAAAATCAACTTGTGACTTTATACAATGCACATATGTCATATATATCAATAAGTATCAAAATCAGTATATAATGAGAAGTGTTAAATCACATATAAATCCAATGATTCCATGTCTCACAGAGAAATCTCTTACAATGAGTTTGATGAAGGGATCAGATATCATGCTATATAAAAATATACTTAAATATCACTACACCCTTCTTAGTCATATCTCTTATAAAATGGTATATAGTATCAACGTGTTTGGTTTTTCTGTGATATTTAGGGTTTCAATTGTAGGCAATATCGGTTTGATTATCACTGCAAATCATTACTGACTTCTCACTTTTTACCACAACCTCTAACTCATCCAAAAATCTTCGAAACCAAAACACTCCCTTGAATTGCCATTGAGTATGCCACAAGTTCACTCTCTATTATAGATAGAGATATATAGATTTGTTTCTTACTTTTCTAAGATATGGTACCATTTATCTAGCAAGATAACAAAAACTAATGTTGATTTGCGTCTATTCAGATTGCCACCCCTATCAGCGTCTAGATATCCAACGAAACGCAAATCACATCCTCCATAATATATGGAGAGGTTCACAATTCCCTTGAAACATCTCAGAATCTTTTTCACTGCTCTCCAATGATCCCTTCAAGGATTTGATTGATATCTACTCACTAGATCCACTGCAAAAACAAGTGTTTGGTCGTGTATGCCTCATTGCATACACTAAACTGCACATTGCACTGATATAAGAGATTTTACTCATTTTCCTTATTTCTTCCTAAATTATAAGGCATATTTAAAAATTCAAGTCTTCACCTTTAGCGATAAGAGTATCTAATGGGTTGCATTTATTTATCTCGAATGCTCAAGAATCTTCCTTATGTAGGACTCTTGTTAAAGAGTCAACATCATTTTCAAGCGACCCCTCTGGATTCTTACTCCGAGAATGAACTAAGCCCCATCTATGTTTTTCATATCAGAACTCGACAATAACCATATTTCAATGGTCATTAGATACTCTCTATTATTTTCAGCCAATAGAATGTAACACACATATAAGAACATGATCATGAAAAGAGTTACTAGAATATTTCAGACAGATACAATGATCCTACTCGATCAGTATAAAACTATAAGTTATCACTTTCTCGTAAAATCTCAGATATCATCGCCTGGATGAGTGTTTTAGGCCGTATACCGATTTTCAAAGTCGACAGACTTTATCCACCTGATCTACTAGAACGAACTCAGAGGATTGTTCCATGTAGATCTACTCATCCAAAAGTTCCATTTACGAAAGGTGGTTTTTACATCTATCTAGTGTAACTCCAAATTTATGTTCGTGATAATTGTTAAAAGTAAATGGATTGAGATAAATTGGACTACGATTTCACGATAGTCCACGCCCTTAATCTAAGTATAACCCTTGGTTACCAGATGGGTTTTATACTTCTTTACTGATCCGTCGGTCTTTCTCTTGACCTAGAGAACCTACTTGTTTGCAGTGGTCTTTTTGCCCTCAGAAAAATCAACTAGACCCAAAATCCTGTTGATTTTCATCGACTCCTTCTCCATCTATGACCTTCAATAAATGGTTCTTCGCTAAAACCTCATGAGAGCCTCTAGGACTGTTTCTCATCATCCTTAAGAGCCACAATGAGAGTTTCACTGTCATTCGGGAAATGTCATTTAAGTACGCGCTCTCAATACTCCTACAAGGAGAGAGAACTTCTTTACCTTTAAGTGGATCGCTTCCACTAGGACCAAAATGCTTAATGGACTCTTATATCCCACCGCGGGGCTCACTTGAGTTACTAGACTCATCCATCTCATAGAAGATAAAGTCTTGATCGATTTCACTTCTCGATGGATTGCTCTCACTAGGAGGAAAATCCGTAATGGATTCTTGTATCCCGCTGCGAAACCCACTTAAGTCATTAGATTCATCCATCTTATAGAAAGTAGAGTTCTAATTGATTTCACATCTTTTAGGGAAATTATCCTTAAAGAATGTGGTATTACGAGATTCAATCTCAGTAATAGTACCGTCAGTATGCTCACCTAAGAACACATGCCCCCTGAAATGTTTTGGATATCTTGTTGAACATATATTTCTTTTCTTACAGGCCTAACTTGTCGTGTGTATGCGAGAAAACGTAAACATATGCGACAGAACCTCCAAACTTCAAGTGGTTAAGATCAGGCTATGTCCCTATCCAAAACTCATATGAGGTACTGATCGTAGATTTCAATGAGACATAGTTGAAGACGTAAGCCGTAGTCAATAAAATATCTCCCCAATGAAAGATGGACAAATTGACCTGTGTCATCATAGTCATCACCATCTCCAACAGAGTTCTATTCCTTCTCTCGGCTACTCCATTCTGCTGAGAAGTAGTAGGAATAATTAGCTGTCTTGTAACACCATTCTCAAAACAGAGCTCTCTGAATTTTCTAACAAATACCCGCACCCCCGATCGGTTTTGAGAGTTTTCACTCTTAAGTCTAATTGATTATCAATCTCGTTAATAAATTTCCTGAAATATTCCAATACCTAAAATTTGCGTGAGATTAGATAGACGTAACCGAAATATGTATAATCATCTATCAACGAAATAAAGTACTTAGCTCCATTTCGGGCTCTTAAGCTCATAGGGACACAAATATCGGAGTTGACCAACTATAATGGAGTCCCAGCTCTCATTGCATTGCCAAATGATTTTCTTATAGTTTCGCCAGTTAGGCAAAAGTTATATACGGACAACTCGAATCTGATTAGTGGGTCCAACAGACCACTTGCTGCTAACCGGTTCAACTTTTCTTGCCTTACGTATTCAAGTCTTCTATGTCATACACTTACATCATCATTTACGCAATTAGATGTAAAGGAAAATAGAAGAATTACAAAAAATACCATTAAAACAAACAGTTTCCAGTGCATACAGTCCATAATGGACAAAACCAGAACAATCGAAAACAACTATCGTAATTAATGGAAACAATTGAGTTTCCAAAAAAAGAACATATCTTACGTAATCTAAGCAAGGTACTAAAATCAAGTTCTGTCAAATATCCGGAGCGCAAAAAACACGATTTAAATACATAGTCTATCCATATTGCAACTCAAGCTTACAAATGTCAATCTCTCTGCTGACGATAACAAATGCTCCGTTCCTCAAGTGAATCCTCCTAACATGAGAACTCACTCAACAGAACTCTACATACGTGCTTGTATCTTAAGTTACGTGGTTGGTAGCTCCTGACTTTACAATCTACAAAAGAGAGAAATCAATTAGTATCACAATAAATGAAACAAATCTCAAACCATGTAAAGAAGAAATACATTCTTTCCGCCTATCACACTTACAAGCAAAATGACAAAAGTCTACCTCATGTAGTATTTTGCATTGGTCTTATCAAATTTCTTATTCTTGCATTTTTGTACCTCGTTATCGGTATTCTCGGATGGTTTCTTATTGTCTGGACCTTGGATCTACTTCACATGCTTATGTTGTTGGCTTAATGCCATAGGAGTCCTTACTCGACTCTGTTGCATGAGCATGATCCGAGTGTGACCTACTTGCCTCTAGATGCTCCTCCTCGAGTTCACAATGCCTGCTCACAGTAGCAAAAGTACGAATACTCTCATCGAACATGACACAGATTTTCATGATCTCTCATAAATCAAGTAAAAAACTGGATCACACCCACTACCTGTAACACATCTGAAATAGACTCACCCGCATCCCTCAACTTGGTGATCATACTCAACATTTGCATCAAATGTTATTTTATTATATGATCAACCATTTTATTATTGGTTACCACAACAAAAAAAGATAAAATTTGCGACAAAATTTGGGACGAAATTGGAAGAAAAATTCGTCGCAAAACACATTTGCGACGACTTTTGCAACAAATATTTTTTCGTCTCTAATAAGTTGTCGTAAAATTTTGGGACGAAAAATTAATTATTCGTCGTAAAAATTTCCAACAAATATTTATATGTTGCGAAATTCGTCGCAAATTTGCAACGACATTTGCGACGAAAAATGTATTCGTCACAAATTTGCCACAAATATAATATTCGTCGCAAATTCTGCCACGAAAGTAAATTCGTCGCAAAATTTGCGACAAATACATTTTTCATCCCAAATTTTGTGACGAATACATTTTTCGTCTCAAATTTTGCGACGACTACATTTTTCGTCGCAAATTTTGCGACGACTACATTTTTCATCTCAAATTTTGCGACGAATACATTTTTGGTTGCAAAATTTGCGACGAAAAAAATTTATTGCAAATTTTGTGATGAATAATTATTCGTTACAAAATTCGTCGGAAAAGTTGCGACGAAAAATAGTCGTCGCAAAATTTAGCGACGAATATTATTTCGTCGTAACTTTTCCGACGAATACTATTTTCGTCGCAAAATATGCGACGAATACTATTTTGTCGCAAAATTGCAACGAATCTTATTTTGTCCCAAATTTTTGCGACGAAACAATATTTGTTGCTAAATTTGCAACGAATTAGTTTTTTGTCGGAAATTACCAACGAAAAATAATTTGTCGCAAATTGGCGACGAATGTTTTCGTTGCAAAATTCATCGGAAATTTAAATTTACAACACCATGGAACAAAATTTGTCACGAATAATATATGTTTTACAATGAATACAAATTTTATTATCATATTTGGACAAAATTTGCGTGCTCACCCAACCTCATCAACAATATTATCATCCAAATCGTTTTTAATATAAAATTTAAACAATCTATACTCATAATTATAACTACCTATTCAATAAGATCAAAAAATTAAAAATGTAACAAGCAATCATATTTATAATATCAAACCAAAAAGCAATATCAAAACTAAATATCGAATTATCAATAACCATACATTAAAAAAAAATCAATATAACAGTAACATAACAGTTCACAATTTCAAATATGACCTCCACCATCACCATCATCATCATCATCATCAAAGAAATCATCACCCTCATCACCCTCATCACCATCACCCCTATCACCATCGCAAGCATTATCAGGAGGAGAAATAGAAGGGGGAATCTGATTCGGAGCGGAGAATAACTGAAGATGCTGCATGATTAACATTTGTTGCGTGCGGACCTCGTGCAATTCTTGCGTGTGCTTTGTTTGAAGTTCACTGAATGCCTAATCTCTTTGCAGTAGCAATCCTTCAAATGGCTCACCTCTTCATTCAATTGATTTATTTGTGCTCTAACTGCTGGTGATGTGGAAGAAGATGAACCGGCATTTTTGTATGTTCTACTCAAAGAACCTAGCCCAACTACTCTACTCCCTTTTCGTCCACCAGTCACCTCAAGCCATGTATTCATGTTATCAACAGATGGCTCAGATCTGCTAGCATCATCACTAGCACTCGAACTTCTACATGCTAGCTCGTCATATTTCTCCTACATTGTCATGAAAAAAATTAAAATAAATTTACAATAACATTATAATTCAAACACATAATCAAGGAAAATAAAAAATTTTGTAACATAAATCATGACACCATATAAGATCTAAATTATGAACATTCATATTAACATTGAATAAGTTGAAATATTAGGAAAAAAAATAAAAGAGAATCTCTAACAAGTAATTCATTAGAAATCAAAGAATCAAGTCAACAATAAAAATAAACTTGGGAGAGACTAATATAAAGAAATCATCTTCCTACATCGTTATGATATGCTCAACATAAAATATTCATATCAACATTGAAAATGTACATAAAGTAATTGAAAAAATTGAAATTGCAAACCTTAATTGCTCTAGCTCTCTCCCCGCTCCAAGTCTTGTCTTTTTTCTGAAATGTGCGCGTGAAAATATCTATGAATGAAGGCCCGGTCCCCATTTCCTTTGCCTAAAATAAAAAAACACTATTACAAATAATTATATACTTTAAATTAGATAAAAAAAATTAATATTTGTATAAAATTACCAATCTATTTCTATGTTCACCGATAGTGATCGAGCCTCCCGCATACGTCGCAGACGATTCCCCTGAATTATAAGCTCGATTTTTTTTATTTTGCTCACTCCTTCGTTGACTCTCCTCCGATTCCCTAAAATTAAGAATCCTGCTCCAATTTTGCTCGGTGATACAGTTGGGCTTTTTTGCATGTCTCTTTGCATGATTTAAAACGTGTCGAATATGATCGTCACATTTTTTCTTCCAAATCCTTCTTACTTCCAATTCTTCAGTCTCGTTCCAAGTGAATACTCGCTACAATGGAAAGCAAGCAATAACTTATAAAGTTATTAACTTCATTTCATATATAAACTGATTGGGATAACTTACCTTGAACTCATTCCACCGTAGTTCTTTTGTTTCATCCGGAGTGCTTGTGTAAGACATCGAAGCCCCTCCCCAATGATTATTCACAATTCTATTCAGCTCGTGAATAACATGTACAGAATTTATAAATCTATCGTAAAGTTTCAAACAAACAATGTTAAATAAATATGATAGTTAAAAGAAGAAATTATTTCATAAATAAAAGAAATAATACATCTATAAATTTAAATTTTAGTACTTACGAATCTCCATATGGGGCTATTATCTCTCGATTGTCTTCTCTATCGGCATACAACTGTTCCACCGAAGGGACTGTGGAAGGTACATTGCTAGCGATGTGTTGAGAATGTGAAGGGTCTGCAACAGAAGGGGGAGGCGAAGGTACATTGCCGGCAAGGGAATGATATTGCGAAGCTGCCGAAGCGGACTGTGATGGTGAAGAGCGTGAATTTCCATCCGAATTGCGTCTATGGCCGCCACGTCGAAACTGTCAACCATAATACATTTTAAACAAAAAAATGTAAATTGTATATTCATCATATGCATAATTAAGAACATGAATAAACTTACCATATTTAATTTGATAAATTAGTTCCGACGAAACAAGATACCAATATGTGAAGAAATTTTCTTGAATGACCTATACAAAAAAAAAAGATAGTATATTAACAAATCCAATATATAAATTTAAGAATAAGACTGTAAATAAACAAGAAATTGAGTAAAGAAATTTACAAATTATACGTGTCGACTAACTTACCAACTTAAAAGAAATATATTATCATATATCAAGATAAATATCCGATTTTTATTATATGAAGAGAACAAAATTTACCCGTCATCAAAAATCAAAATCGTCATTATCATCCTCATCGTCATCATGCGTCTCAAAATTAGACTCTTCAACATCATTTTCATCATCCTCTTCCTCATCCTCATCAGAATCCTCATCCTCATCATTTGTCTCAAAATTAGATTCTTCATCATCTTCTTCATGAATTTCACTTGCATCCACATCTATCACTACTCCGCTAGAATTTTGTAACGTTGGAATATTATATTCCTCGGTCTGAACTGTATTGACAACTTGCTCTTGTTGATATGCTGTTTCTTCCCAATGTTCTTCAATTTTTTTCCGTGCTTTCGTTTTAAAAACAGCCCACCAATCAATTTTGTCACGTTTCAAACTAGGATATGAAACATAAAATACTTGAATCGCTTGTTGTGCCAACACAAATGGCTCATATCTTTTATACAATTTTTTATGATTTATTTCAACCAAATTAAACTGTGGATGCATTTTCATCCCTTTCACAGGGTCAAACCAACGACACATAAATAAAACAACCCGTAATGCTGGATCAGGGTACTCTACCTCAACGATTTCATCCAACAAACCATAAAAATCATTTTGACCTCCACCATCATTGGATGACTGAACACAAACTCCACTATTCATTGTCGTTATCCCTACTCCATATTCTTCAGTATGAAATTTATACCCGTTTATAAAATAAGATGCCAAGTTCGTACCATTGCTTTTGGACCCCATGACAGATGGATTAACAATTCTTGCTGAAGTTAAGCTTGATTATCATGGACCTAAAGTTAAGTAAATATGTTAATATATTTTAACATAAATATTTAAATAATTGATAGTCTACTTACATATTTTTTGAACCATGGTGCAAATTCTTCATCGCAATAACGATCAAACTCATGTCTCAAAAATTGAGAATATACGTTTTGGAAAATTCTACCATCAAAGGAAATAAAATAACACACATAATGTACGACATAAGAAATATATAAAATAAAAACTATACACTTACTCGAAAAATGGTGTCACTTCTGGACAGTTCAGTAAAATATATGTGTGGGCTGCCCGCCATTCTTGATCAGTTAAATATCTACGCTTACATGATCCACTTGGTCGAACAAGATAGTTAAAAATTGAGAATGAATTCTCATTGGGATTAATAGAACCCTCATCATTTCTTCCCGCTCTCCGCCTCTTGCACTGAACGTGAGACTCAAAATAATATGATGCAAACGTTGTTACTTCCTCCACAATATATGCATTGACAATAGAGGCTTCAACACGTGCCTTATTTTTAACTTTCTTCTTCAAATGATATAGGAATCTAATTGTAATAAAACAAAATGTTTTAAAAAATTATATGTAATGAAATTACAAAATTTATATGTCTTTATAACGAAGAAAAAAAGATGAAAAACTCACCTTTCAAATGGATACATCCATCTAAATTGGACAGGACCTCCAACTTTCGCCTCATATGGCAAGTGAACCAAAAGATGTTCCATGGAATCAAAAAATGACGGCGGAAAAATCCTTTCTAAATTACACAAAATGATTGGAATCTCTCTCTCTAACATCTCCATGTGTGAATGTTTCAACACTGTTGAGCAAATATCATGAAGAAAAATGCTTAGCTCCGTAATGGCACCCCAAACAAAATTTGGTAAGAGTTCCTTAAAAGCAATAGGAATTAATCTTTCCATAAATATATGACAATCATAACTTTTCAAACCAATTAACTTACATTCCTTTAAATCGACACATCTTCCAAGATTTGAGACATAACCATCAGGAAATCTCAATGAGTTCAACCATTCACAAACAAGCCGTCTCTAATCCTTATTCAATGTATAAACTGCCTTCGGTTTTGGTCCCTTACTACTTTCATCGACATCAAGAGTGGGTCGTTTACAAATGAGTCGCATATCTTTTCTTGCATTCAAGTTGTCTTTCGTTTTCCCAGTGATATCCATCATTGTATTTATCAGATTATCAAAGACATTCTTCTCGATATGCATTATATCGAGATTATGATGAACCAACTGTGTCTTCCAATACGGTAAATCCCAAAATAAACTTCGTTTAGTCCATTTATGCGAATGTCCATAGCCATATGTTGTACCATGTGGCTCTTCAATAACAGATGGAAAGTTAATGACTCTATACCAAATTTGTTCACCGGTTAATCTCAGTGGAGTAGGTGTTCTTTCATTTCTATTCTTAGTAAATTCTTCTTTATTTCTTCTGAATTTATGATTTAACGGTAAAAATTATTTATGACAATCAAAATAATTCGCTTTCTTCCCATGTTTCAATCTGAATGATTTTGATCTCTCCAAACAAATTGGACATCCCAAAATCCCTGCGGTACTCCATCCTGATAACATAGCATACGCTAGAAAATCATTAATGGTCCAAAGAAGAGCAGCCTTCATTACAAACATTTGATTAGTATGAACATCATATGTAGGAACACCTTCATCCCATAGTTGTTTCAACTCCGCAATCAATGGTTGCATGTAAACATCTATTAATTTTTTTGGATTTTGCGGGCCAGACACAACCAATGTTAAAAACATATACGGTGTCTTCATACACATACCGGGTGGAAGATTATACGGAGTTAAGATAACTGGCCAACATGCATAATTTCTTCCTGATTTGCCAAATGGAGCAAATCCATCAGCACAGAGACCTAATCTAATATTTCGAGTCTCTCTCATGAACTCAGGATATGTTCTATCAAAATATTTCCACGCTTCTGCATCTGAAGGATGACACATTAACCCCTCTTCCGTTTCATGATTTGCATGCCAGGTCATGTGTTTAGCAGTGGTCTCAGATGCATAAAGTTTTTGTAACCTAGGAGTTAAAGGCAAATAAAACATTTGTCTGTATGATTTACGTGCTGATTACGACCCGACCTCCAAGAAATCTTGTATCTACTTTGATTACAGAATTTACAAAAATCTACTTCTTTGTCATCTCCCCAAAATAGCATACAAGCATCTCTGCAAACATCTATTCTCTGCACTGGAAGACCTAATTCTTTCACAAGCTTTTTCATATTATAGAAGTCATTGGGCATAATATGATCACGCGGCAATACTTCTCCAATAACTTGAACAAAATCATTAAAACAATTCTCAGATACATTATGCTCTGCCTTGACATTCAACAATCTTGCGGTTAGAGATAGTTTAGTGTGGTTGTCACAACCAGCCCACAAAGGTTCATCTGCAGCTCTTAAAACTTCCTGAAATTGGAGAGATGATTCATTTGACAGATTTTCATCAACACCTACTACTTCTACCTCATCCAATGGTGATGCATAACTACTATACCCATGTTCAAATGTTGGAGCAAAACTAGAACTTCCAGCGCTTGGATCGGGAACAAAATTCGGACCCACTACATCAATTACCATCCTCTGATACGGATTCAATTGTTCATAATAACTCCGATCCCCACTAACTGAGAATTGTTTATTTCGTCCAAACTCTTCATAAAAAATGAATGGTTCACCATGACATGTCAAATTATAGTAATTCGGGGTAAAACCAATTCTACAAAAATGTTCCCTTCACTTGATCACACTCCAAAAATTTACCATTCCGACACCTTCTACACGGACACCTTAGCTTATTCCCATCCATAAAATCAACTTGAGTACAAGCAAAATGTAAAAATTGCTCCAACCCAAAAATAAATTTATCAGTTAAACCCCGACGATTAGATAAGTTCTTCTTATACATCAAATTTCTTTCGTTCTGCATTTTCCCTGTCTCCAAATTTAAACTTTTTTAAATATTAATAAGAATTCAAATAAGAACTACAAACAAAACAACTAAATCATCATAAGTAATATCATAAATATTTCAAACTAAATGCATATAACAATAAATAATAACGTTAATTGTACAAAACTGAAATCATCATAAATACAAAGATTAATTTCACAAAAATTAAATATAATAATAAAAAATATTATAAACTTAATTAATATAAAACAAATTAACTAAATTATTACAATAACATTAAATATTATCATAAAATTAAATAAATTATCAAATATTAAACATTTAACAACATTGATTATTTAACAAATCGATATAAGATTTAATATAAACTATTGAGTATTGTTAATCACAAACATCTCATAATTATTTATCACATTAAATTTACTATAAAATACATTTTAACATCATTACAGTACATAATAAAACAATTTTCACCACCAATTAATAACTCACCGATAGAGTCCGATATCAACACCAGCAACAGTTTCCAATCCAAATAGTCGAGAACCGCAAAACCTAACACATAAAAAAGATTTATAAATAACTAATAAGGTAGTTAAAACAATATTATAAAAACATCTTTTAAATAACATTTCTCAAAAATTAAAAAAATAAAAATCAAATACATTCCTTTTTGTACTGAACCAGTCCCAATGGACCTGACCGGGCCCAATGGGCCACGATAGGCAGCGCAGGGGCTATCGTGGCCCATCGCGCAGTAGGGACGCAAAGGGGCTGCGCGGTACCTTCCCGCGTCGAGGTGTCGCAGCCACTGCTGCCCCTTCGCGCGGCGGAGGCGCAAAAGGGGACAGCCGCCCCTTCCCGCGGAGGACGCGTAAAGGGCCCAGCGGCCCCTTCGTGCGTCTGGGCCTCGAAGGGGCTGCCGGCCCTTCGCGCAACAGGGCCGCGCAGCACCGCCGCGCAGCAGGGCCGCGCACAGGGCCGCACAGCCCGGTCGTGAGGCAGGGCCGTGCAGCCCCTGCTGCCCATTATCGCGGTGGAGGTGCAAAGGGGACAGCGGCCCCTTTGCGCCTCTGGGTAGCGAAGGGGCGACGGCCCCTTTGGGCGTCTGGGCAGCGAAGGGGCGACGACCCCTAAATCTGGGATGAAGTATTTTTTTTGTCGCTATAATCTACGACGAAAGAATGATTTCATCGCTAAATTTTCGATAAATATATGTTTTCGTAGCAATTTGTAGTAAATTTAACAATAAATAATTTTTTTCTTTACAATTTACAACGATTTTTGTAATAATACTTATGGTTTCTGATAATTAAACTCTTTGAATACATTAAAATAGAAACTAAATCGATAAATTATTAACAATATTGACGTATTATGATATAATTATAAAAAAATATTCAATATATTGATTATTATTTAACAAGTATTTCTACTTTAACTCTTCATTTACTTAATCGAATATTTAAATAAATTTATAAAATAAAGTTATCCGTGTTATAAATGGAAAATTAAACAAATAATGAATAAAAAATAAATATACTAATAATAATTTTTTGTAACAAATTAAAAGATACTATATTATTATTCTTTTATATAAATAGACAATGAATGAAAGATTTTATTTAATATTTTTTGAACATTTTAAGATTGTTATACGCTCTAAGTGTATAACACCGTTTTCAAATCATTTTTTATATTAGAAAATGTTTATCATACTAGAAAATGTATCTAATTACTGAAAAATAAATTTTAACGACGAAATTTGTCATAAATGTTATATTTCCCACTCATTTGCAACAAAATTAGCAACAAATAATCGAATTTGTTGCGACGAATATAAATATTCGTCGCTAATTTTGTAACGAATTTAGAAATTCGTCGCAAATTTATGGACAAAATCATTTTCGTCCCAAATTTAGAGACGAATTGAGAAGTTCGTCCCAATAATTTGGGACAAATTTTTAATTCGTCCCGAATTTAGGGACGAATTTCATATTCATCCCTAATTTGGGGACGAATTTCATTTTCGTCCCTAATTTTGGGACGAATTTTGAAATTCGTGGCAACATTTGCGACGAATTTTTAAATTCATCGCAAATGTAGCAACGAAATATTTTTTCGTCACAAATTTGCAATGAATTATGCTTCAAATAATTTTCGTCACAAATTTGCGACGAATTTTGTAACGAAAAAGTTTTTAGTTGCTAAATTTGCGACAAAAATATTTTTGTTACTAAAATTATGGGTAATTGACGACGATAACATTTTTTGTTGTTAAATTTGTTGCAGATTTGCCACGAATATTTTTTGTTGCTAAATTTCGTCGCTAAATTCCGCTTTTTTTGTAGTGTACATTAGTTACAAAATAGTTTGAATCCTAACTAAACTAACTTCCTTCTCTATACTAGTTGTTGGTTTCTTTGAAACCCAGTAGTCGTTACAATATTTCCTCCCATTAAAAGCATCCCTCCCCTCAAGCATGCAAGGTGGGAAATTAAGCTCTTATGAAGTCTAGATCTTCTCAAGTAGACTCCTCTAGCATTCGAATACTTTAGTAGAACACCCTGAGAAGTTGTTGACTAAACTAGTTTTAGTATATCAGGTCTATTTGTTACGACCTACATTCTTGTTCACTCCCCATTTTTTTGTGTGAGTGTGTCTGAAGTGAGTGTTGTGGATGTGGATGCAGAAGAACTGCCTTTTGTAGGACACTTGATTGTAACAACATTGTTTGTGCCCAAGAATTCTTTCTTGGACCTTCCAATTGGACAATGTTTTAGGATCATTGAGCATCTCATAATTTTGGTAGTCTACATGCTATTGCAGTATCCAGTAAGGAGCACTAGTTCCATGATAAATTGAGAAACCATCACCCCTTCCTTGCCAATCCCCTGCTGTGTCTATCTTGGTGGATTATATCTAGGTGTCTTCAGGGAATCTTGTAACTTGCAAAGAAAAATAATACCATCATTCTGTCTGATGATGTATGGACACAAGATTGGCTGATATGCATTTACGTGTGAGACAGTGTTTATAGGCATAAGAGGATTATAACAGCTTTGTTGGGGTCAATGAAGATCAGTAGAAAGGGAGTCCCAGTTAGTAGATTGCAAGTGATTCTACAGGGATACATGATATTTCTCCAATTCCTTTTTCTGATCTTTCTTTCACAGGGCATGGGTGACATAAAGTGTTGCTCCATAGAAATGCGTACCATGAAGAGCTTCCTTCTTAGCTTCTTCTGCAGAGGAGAAGCATACGAAGCCAAATCCTATGCTTGCACCATAAGCATATCGCATCACTTTTGTTGAAGTTACTTGTCCATAAGGACTAATGAAATATCTTATCATCAACATCTGAATTAAGATGCTTCACATATAGATTTGAGGCCATCAACTTATCAGACTGGTAATTGTGCATCTTCCTGAATTCTTGTTTTAAGAGCTCCTCTTTCAGCTTTCTTATGTGCCTTTCCAACATATAAATGTTTCGAATCTAGAAGTGCTGCATTCATGGCTTGCACAACCTTTTGGGCATCTTTCTAAAGACTGAAAGTTGACAAACCCAAAGCCTCTTGGTTTTCTATTGTTGTTCTTCATGATGACAACACTGCAAGTCTTACCGAGCTTAGAGAACTTCCCTGGAAGAAGATCCTCAGTCAAATCTTCATCTAGATTTTTCTCATAGACATTAGGAAATTTTGGTTCTTTAGCAACTGGTTTTCTTTCCCTTCTCTTCACAAAGAGACATAAAATTTCCTTCCTTTAAGCATAGTATCATGGAGAGACTTGATTGCACTTCGCGTAGATTCCTCCAATTCAAATTGAACAAAACCAAACTCTTTACTCCTTCCATTTTCCTTAGCAATCTTGTAAGAAATTTTATTTCCAAATTTGTAGAAAATGCACCGTAAGCGAGCACTACTCACCGAAGGGTCTAGATTCTTGACAAAGAGATTAGCCACTCCATTGAATATGGGAATTTCAATTCTTGGTTGAGTTGGCAAGAACCCCCCATGATTAGAATCTTTATTAACAGGCGGTGGTTCTATTTCCCTTCTATCTTTTCCTTCAGTAGGGGTAGCCAAAATTGGTGATTTCGCCATCCCTTCTATTTCATGTTCTTTATCCTTGTCCTTGCCCAACAGCCTAAAAATTGTATCGAATCGAGTGTCTGCACTGACCATGAAGGCTTCCCACTTCCGGAATTGCTCATTCATCCTCTGGCAAAATTCTTCTAATTTTTTGTCAATCCGGAGATGATGTTCTTTGGCCTCATTTGCCCATTCTTGCATTTTAACTTCATGCTTTTGAGTTGTTCTTCAATGATCTTCTGACAAGTACCCTCTGCCATTGATTCTTCTTTAGGACCAAGGATTAACTACTCTGATACCAATTCTGTCATGACCCAACAGTAAGGGAAGCGAATTGAAACTTACTCAGCTACCACGTCCAAGAGATACAGAAACAAAGCATGCAAATCAGAAAACAGGGCAGGGGAACTGCTAAGATTGTACACGATAATGGGCGAGATGGCGAGATTATACTTCAAGGTTGAAATAGTGTCAAATTCACATAGAAAGAAGGTAGGATTAGAAGAAAGCGGAGATAGAAACAAAGAGAGAGAAAAGATAGAAATAGAGGGAGAGGGAGAGAACTCAACAACAAATTCCATTCCATAATGTCTACTTCCAATCTTTACATGTATATAAAGATTGTTTTCAACAATCTTTCAACTGAACCTAGCAACTTCGGTTAAATTCAGTCTCATCCAAAAACGAAGGAGATTGATGAATACTTGAAAGAGCTAACTTTAGAGTTTAATAAATTGGTTATGCCCCAGACAATGGCTCGGTTTTACATGATATGGAGGTGGAAGAGCAGCAGTACACGTGGTCCATCAAAGTGAGAAGCTGACAATTGCATTTGCTCTCTTGAGCATTCCTGGTACTCGAATAAGAGTGATGAAGAACTTGAGGATTTGTGAGGACTACCATGTTGCAATCAAGTTATTTTTAAAGCTCAAATGCCGAGAAATTGTTGTTTGAGATGCAAGTTAAGTTCCATCATTTTAAAGATGGGAGCTGTTCTTGTGGAGATCATTGGTTAAGGTGAGTTAACAATCATCATTTTGTTATCTAGCAACAACATGAATTTCGTTATCTTGACAGGGAGACAATTTAACTACCTTTTAATACTTCATATTATTTGTTTTCCCAGTTGGAAAAATAGTACTTGTTTCCTGATTTCCTAAACAAGAAAAATCCCATTGGAGGGTGCAAATTGTAATTTACCCCATCTCATCCCATTCTATTTTAAAGTTTAATTTGTCTTAAGCTTTTTTTTTTTTTTTTTTTTTTTCCATTTATACATGTTAGGTTGAATAATATACATATTCTGGTTTGGTGAAATAAAAACATTTTTGAATTAAAAGATGCATTGGAATTTTACCTTATACATGTAGCAATAAAAGGGATGTTCAAATCATCTGCTCCCAGTTGATCAATATGCTTGTGTAAGGTCCATTATCAAGACAAATCAAGTTGTGTTCCCAAGTTGGCAGAAAATTTGCCACTTCCTTTGTGGAGTAGGGACTTCTGAATTGACTTGAGCAAAATCAAAATATGCATTTTTGCTAATGTTTTTCTTATATTTCTGGAAAGTAGGTTTGGAAGTCATAGAATTATAGTCAATATAGATAACTTCATCTTGAAATCATATGTTTCACTACTAGCCATTTGGTGTGGTTTCCTGGGTGAGGGTTCGAAACTCCAGATTGTTCCCTTCCAGTCAGGGTCTTTCCCCCTTTTGAATCACCCCCCCCCCCAAAAAAAAAAACAAAAAAAAAAAAAAGGGAAAAATCATATGTTTCCCTCAAAAATTTCCCGGTGTGTAGCAAATAGTACCACTTGCCTAACTCTGTTACGCATAAGTACGTTACACTCTTCAAAACTCTTTCTTAAAATTCTCTCTCAAGACTGATGACACATGTGTGGGTGTAGCAGTCGAGTATTAAATTTTCTTAATTAAGATCTCAAGTTCAAATCTTGAAAATAGAAAAATAGATATTTAGAGTTAATTTCTTAATACGCCTAATAATACTCGACCAGATCGGTCAAATATCCACTTGTAACAAATATCCACTTACACAAAAAAAAAAAAATATCCTCGGGAGAGCCCATTCTAGCGTCTTATATCCCCTCAAACATTCATTTTGTACATGAAATAGAGTCGATTCAAACGCCACACTTATCAGCTTCAGGCTTCCAAGGATCATTATACAACACCCATCCCATAATTGCAAGCCGGAAGTTAATAACATGGCGATTGAATCTGACCAATGTTAAAAGTAAAACAGGCACAAATATTTGAGAGCGCTTGGGGACTCCCTTTTTATAGTGCCTTCCATCACTAACTACTACCGTCTTCTGTAAACTCTGTCCTCCTGTCTGCCTACCTGTTCAGATTCAGTTTCTAAGAGGGGAGAAGATTTGAAACATGCCCTTTTTTCCGGGCCTCTGCCATCTGCCTTGCCTGCCAAGCTAGCGGTTTTTCAACTGTTTGCAGTTATGGCTTCAGTGACAATTTTGTTCCATGGTTAAGAGAGCTGAAACCAAGCCATGATTTCTAGCCACATCAACCATGTCAAACGCTAAAAATTTAGAAAATTTGGAAAATTTAGGACGACACCAAGTATTATATCGCAAATTTCATTGTCTTAATTTATTATTTATATATATATGTAATAGGTATGACAAAAATAGAAAATTATATCAGTAACACAAAACATTACTTGATCAAAATTAAGGTAAAATAACATGACAAACTTGGAGAGTCAACCTTCTGTGAAATGCTCTGCATTCAACATGGCTCAATTCTAGTATCCAAAGGCAATCTTTTCTATCTTTTGCTATTAGATTAAGCTTCATTCAGGTTAAAAACGCAAACTGTTATTGGACATAATTTTATGGTCTAACCTTGTTGCTGATTTTATTGAAGCGCAGACCTTGTTGCCAGATCTCTCTATCTGCTCAGTAGTTGTAAACAATCCGCACAATTTTGACGGAGACAACATTCCACTTCTTCAACTCAGTAAAAAGAGACCAACTTATGGGGCCTTTTTACTCAACAACAAGAATGATTTGGCCAGAGGAAGTAGAGGCAGTCTGCAAAGCTGTGTTCTGCTTCTCTCTGCATACTCTATTTGCAGATTCAAGCTGTAAAGGCTTTAAGCTCAAACAACATTCAGGAAATGGAGATAAATAAATAGAATTCCTCATTAATTGAGACAAGAAATGTACTTATAATCATCCAATACAAATTTTCATGGAATTGCGTACATCTGCCATAACTTTTTTTGGCCATCAACACCTTGCTACAGGCAAGACTGAAATCAGTCCTGTACATGGCCAAAAAGCAATGAAATATATGGTTCATCATTAGCATGGGGAACACTAGAAAAATAGCGCACACAACATTGAATTGACGAATCCCATGCTAACCTGCAGATATATCTCGGCTGTTACCATGTCCTGTGTCATTTATGCTACAAAGCTTCTTTCGTTAGCACAAACAGATATGGAAAGTATATTACAGCACCTGGCATATAGCCTCATGTAAAGGAATGAAAATAACACCAATAGCAGATTAAGTTTGTGAGAAAGCATCCTACTGCTCGTTTCAAAACAGCCTATTACTCGGTCACACGCTAAACAAACATATTCATGGAGACAAATAAAGTATTCCGTAAATTGAGAGTATTTTCTATTCCAAAAATACTGTTCGGTTCAACTCTGCTCGATCAATTCATGTTCCAACCAATTCCAATAAATTCCTACACAGGGTTACACTTTTTCTCAAAAGTTTAGAAACAAAAGTCTCCCCAACCAAAAATCCAAGCAAGGCAGGCTTTTAATCCAAGGACTTTCGTCTTGATCTTTCTGACATCAAATTTCAAAACTCTTACCTCCTCTGAAGCTGCACCATTGGCAACTATCGTTCTCTATTTTTCTGTTTAAAGGGAGAATGAATTCTAAAAGCAAGGAGGTGTTAAAAGGGGCAAAATAAGCAGGAAACAAAGAAAAGAACATGAGAATTTTGAGTCAGAGCAACAAAAATGGAATACATTTTAGCTGCCTGCCCAACCCGCAAAAGTGCATACAGGCAAGCAAATTTCTCCTCAAAAGAACAAAAAATCTGACTCAAGATGTTGCGCAACTCTTTAATCATCTTCATCAGAGGGGACAGGACTAGAGGCTTCAGCCAGGGATTCAAGCATAAGCTTCACTTCACATGTGTCATCCAAGTAGTATTTGGCTTTACTTGGCTTCTGCCCAACTGTACAAGCAAATATGGAAGCTCTAGGAGAGAGAATGTTTCTTGACAATGCATTATCAATAACTTCAAACATGTCCTCATCAGATCTATCATCACCGATACAGAGCACAAAATCTGCTTTCTTTCCATTCTCAGCCATTTTTGTGAAGATCTTTTCTGCAACTGTGCCCTTACTGACCCCCTAGTAAATTAAATGGGCAAATGTTCAAACCAAGAACTGGATAAATTTTGGGGGGGGGGGGAAGATTAAGGCTGTTCACACGAAGAAATTGTATCAACAAAAAGGAAAGCCAAGAAACCACCACAGGGACTTGCAGGGAATACAATATACAAACAAAAGTATGGGGACAATTGACTGTTTAGTTTATATTTATTCAGGCATAATTTAATCAAGTTTTAATCTAATTTCAATTTGTGAAGGTGGAAAATAGTAGTTCCCTTGTAAGTGTTGAACTCCTCAGGAAGTGCAATCTTACTGAGTTTCCAATAAATGGGGAGTAGCCGTAATCAAACTCAAGACGCATAATTATGAATAAGCATGCACTGGTTCACCATCATAACCTATTTTATGGGCTTCCAATGAACTTTTCTTTCTTTTTTTTTATTGAATTGTCCCAAACCATGACACTGACACTGGATTCCAAAAAATTTGTGCGACTCTAGAAGTTGCCCAAGTCCAGGCCATAAATCAATTTCTTCTGATGTGGCAGCTCACAATTTAAGGGTTTTTTGTACTTTTTCTTTTTTGGATACGAGGTTCAAGGTTAAAGGTTTTAATTGTCACAGAGGAGATCATGTTCTCCTTGGACATTAAGCAACCACTTAAGGTTTTCATCATGGAGAAGTGAACAAGTTTAATTGTTATGGAGAAAATCATGTGCTCCTTGGACATTAAGAAATCAGTTAAGGTTTTCATCATGGAGAAGCAAATGGTGTTAAAAAAATGAAGATAACGAAGACTCCAAAGACACCAAGCAGAGGCAACAATCATCCCCCGAATATAATCTGAACTTCCTTGCTTTGAGCAGATAAGAAGCACCAAACTTGCCGCAGATATCCACATTCTAAGGCCGGACGCACTAGATACTCACATTTCATTCCTTACTAAAATGCAATTGAAAGCTATTAGACCAAGCTAACAGGGTTAAATCTCCATATATGTGCTGCAAAGAGTCACTAAGGCTCTGCTCATATTAGAACTTTAGACAAGCATTCAAATGAATATCCATTGAGCCCCACCAAGGGAAGCATAAGACTTATCAACAGATGTCATGAACAGCACACGGTACATTCTAATCACCCAATTGGATACAATGAACTTAGAAGGGGAACAAAATGAAGGAATTTCTAGTGGAAATGACACAAGGTGTAAAAGGTTCAATGAACTAGATGCATACATTACAAGACTCCTATACAAAATCAAAATTGGAGACTGAGTTTCTCTTGAGCAGTGGGTCTTTGACGGAGAAAAACAAAGAGGAACAGAAAATACAAGAACAAAAATAAACAACAAAAACAATTTGAGCCTAACCTCAGGAAAACACCGGCAAAGTAGAAAAGTAGGGGTATACACTCTGGGAGTAAAAAGCACCAAAATACCAGACACTAATCATACATACACTAAACCACTGAAAAATTCAACATCCTGAGAGTTGTCAAAGCTAGCTGCACTTCAAATATCCCAAATATCAGGCATCTCCAATAAAGCACCGCAAGGAGGAAAATATTCTGAAATTTTTAAACACAACCCCAAGAACACCTTCACAGGAAAGCATCTACAAATTATATAATCTGACTCCGAGAATACAACATAATTTTTCTTTTTTTTTTTCCGCCGGGGGGGGGGGGTAAGAAATACAACAAAATTTTTCAGAGCATCAAGAACTCTCCAGCCTTTAGCAGAAACTTAGAAGAAACTTAATAAGTAATTTCAAGAAATTACCATACATATGATATCAACACCTCCAATCACAAGAACACATTCAGCAGCATAAGCACATAAATATTGTATTAGTACAAAATAATGAGTAGAAATCAACTGTTGTTGAACATATAAAACTAAATTCATGCTCCGTGACAGAGCCCCTTGCAAAATTCCAAAGCAATAGAAATAAAAATTTTTAAAAATTAAAAAATTAAAAAAAAAATTCATGAGTCCTTTAACTTGTAAACATTAATAATATTTGCAACCTTCTTTACTTATGTTGGGCCCAATATTTAACCCAAATAGGATAGAAAAACTATTTTAAATTGAAGGTGAACATTACTTAATCTACAAGCAACAACAAGTCATAGTTCTGCCCTGGGTGGCATGAGCATTCCAATATATCAAAGGTCTAACCATCAACTAAATATAAATTTAATGACACATACCTGAGGCTTTATTTCTACAATAAACTGGCCACTCTTCACAGCAACAGGTTCATTTGCTAACACACTCTCAAGATGATCTAGCATCTCCTTTGCCTGTGAAGATCCAAAGCCTGGATCAGCATCCTGATGGTGCCAAACCAAAGCACTCTCCTTAGTTTCAATGAAAGAACCATCGGTAGCCTCAGTATACAGCTTCATTACAGGTTGAGCTATCTGCATCCACCCAAAATCAGGATTCTGACCACAAACCTCCCATTCCTCATTAGGTGACCACCTAAGATATTGGACAAAAAACAGAACAAGAAATTCGTTACTTAGTCTGCAAAAGAATGAGGGAGAGGTTAAAAGAAAATTCAGTGATTCATATGAGTGATACAGGATAATTGATAGCATATGTTTGATGATTATAGGGTTTAGAAATGCAAATTACAACTAGATCATTTATTATTAAATCTTGCCGCATGGTGAGTTATGCTCTGAGAGAAGATGAAACTAGATCTACAATTTGAAAAGTCAACATTTGCATGAACAATCTCTCCTCATGCTTGGATGAAAATATGATCCACACTTTCTGGTCATCAATTAATTGGAACTAGTTTTCGCTGATCCAATGTGTATGACTCTAACCACTAGCACCAATTAAAATCCCAAGCATGGTAGTATTTTAAAATTCTCCAGCTGGTTCGGTATTTCTATAACAATTTTAATACTAAATGAGAATTTTCTAAATCTTGACATCATTCCCTTAAGCATGGTAGTCTGACTAACTCATCCTACGAGATATGTATCTTCTCCACTTTTCTCAAGGAAAGTTCAGAACACACACAAACAGAGAGAGAGAGAGAGAGAGAGAGAGAGAGAGAGAGAGAGAGAGAGACCTGAGGAAGTAGCCGTGCTCTGATGCAATCCCAAGCTTACGACAACGAGAGAACCACTTGCCCAGACTGTCCTTCCCTCTCCCGCTAACGATGAAAATTTTATTATTCACATCACTGCAAAGAGTGTTTAGAATTGATATAACTTCCTTACTGGGAGCCTTATTAATGGAGTTCTGGGGCATCACAGTACCGTCATAATCCAATAGTATAGCTCTGTTCTCAGCCTTACAGTATGCTGAGACAATCTCATCAATTGAAAGCTTTCTAAAATTAGGATCAAGCGCCACAACTCTAAATCCAAAGCCCAAACCAATTCCCCAGCATCTTCTCCTGAAATGGTCAGCACAAGCTCTCTCCATGTCTTGTAAGAAGCTTCGTGACCAATAAGCCACATCGTGAGTGCTAACATAGCGGTAATGCTTTTCATGTCGCAGCTGTTTCTCTGGTTCCGCCATCGAAATAGCCTCATTCATTGCCTCTGCAGTGGCTTCAACATTCCATGGATTGATTCTAATTGCCCCACTAAGAGATGGTGAGCATCCAATAAATTCTGACACTACCAACATGCTCTTTTTAGGCCCCTTAACATCTCCACCTGATTCCGCGTCAGTAATTCCCTGTCGGCAGACAATGTACTCATATGGAATAAGGTTTAATCCATCTCTGACAGCAGTGACAACCACACACTCTGCAATGGTGTAATAAGCAATCCTTTCACTGACTGGAACACTCCTGTCAATAAGAATAATGGGTTCATACCCAGGATGCCCATATTCCTTATTGATCCTTTGGCAGCTATCTTTCATTTCATCATGTATATTTTCATCAATTCCCCTACCTCTAGGTGGATCAGCAATCTGAACTAGTACAGCCTTTCTCTTCCACTTTGGATGTTGCTTAAGCATCTGTTCCATGGCTAAGATTTTCAAATTAATACCTTTGAAAATATCCATATCATCAACACCAAGAATCACAATTTTCCCTTCAAACTGCTGCTTGAGCTCCTCCACTTTCTTCTCCTTTTCTGGAAGTTTCATAACAGATCCAATCTGACCCATGTGAATCCCAGTGGGCATAATCTTAATCCCAACAGTCCTTCCATAATACTCCAATCCTATATAACCCCGTTTTGATTGATAATCCAGGCCCAACAACCGACTGCAACATGAAAGGAAATGCCGGGCATAATCAAATGCATGGAAACCAATGATGTCTGAGTTTAGGAGAGCCTTAAGGATTTCTTCTCTAACAGGAACTGTCCTGTAAATTTCTGATGAAGGAAATGGGCTGTGTAAGAAAAACCCCATCCGCAAACGATTAAAACGCCTCCTCAAAAAGGTGGGCAACACCATCAAATGATAATCATGGATCCAAACATAATCGTCGTCTGGCATTATCACCTCAATAACCTTTTGGGAAAACAACTTGTTCACATATACATATGCTTCCCAAAGAGATCGGTCAAACCTGCCCTCTTGATCTGCCGAGAAAGGGAGCTTGTAATGGAACAGTGGCCACAACTGCTTCTTGCAGAAACCATTATAGTATTTCTTCAAAATGTCTGGTGGGAGAAAAGTAGGAACACATTTAAACTTATCCAACAAAATTTGAGACACTTCATCCTGTTCACTAACATCAACATCAAATTTCAATGACCCAACATAAAGAACTTCCATATCTTCAGGCAAACCATCCTTAAGTTGCAATAGCAAAGACTCATCGTTCCAACTAAAATTCCATCCTTTGTTGTCTGGCTGTCGCTTCCCCTTCACTGGTAAATGATTGGCGACAATAATTATTCGATCTTGAGCAGTTGAAGAAGCATTATCCGATGACACACTGTGAGCTTGATCATCATCAAGCTCTGATATCCTCCCTGGGACAGTCATTACCCTAGGCATCCCCTTCCGCTCCCTAACATCCCTACTCATTATTGGAAAGTTCCCAGATGCCAAATCTAACAGATTGGTATATGATCTTGACATCATCTTGGCCTAATTGATATGACTCGAACCCAAATCCAAGAAAAGCCCAAGCGTCTTTTTCCCTTCAAAGAACTGAATTTCACACAAAAACCTAACCAATGAATTAAAATCAAAGACAGAGAAAAAAATTCCATTTAAATACAATGCGACGAAGATGAAAATTCAACTTTCCATTCATTCAAAAAGAAAACACAACACATCAAACCCTAAAACCCAAATCATGAAAGGGTCCAGGAACAAGAAATTGTTCCAGAAAACCTCCATAATCAAACAAATTACAAGATATAGAGTAAAAAAAATAAAAAACCTAGAAACCAAAATCAAACGCAAAGAAACCAAATTCCCATTCAACACCGAACGCAAAGAAGATCAAAATTCAGCTATAATAGATTGCCATTCAATTCAAGAAGAAAAAAACTGATTGCATGCTAAAGCCCAGATCCTGAAAAGGGTTCAAGAACGATAAATTGTTCCTTAAAACCCTTATACTCGAAGATTTTGCAAGCCACAGGATTACAAACACCCCCAAAAGAAATGTAGAGGAAAAACCCAAGTTTCATTTTCACTTCAAAGAATTGAATTTGACTACTCCTCCAAGGAAAAAAAAATCCAACAGAGAAATCAAACTTAAAATCACAGAAACAAAATTGCCATTCAACACGCAATGCAGTGAAAATCAAATTTTAATTAAAAAGGACAACAAAACTAATCAAATGAAAAAAAAAGTATCCTAAAAAGTGTTCAATACTAAGAAAAAAAACCTTAAAATCAAACAAATTACAACATACAAAGTCGGAAAGAAAAAGAATAGAAGTATAAAGATAGAGAAGAACGAACCCGTATAACTTGAAGAAGCCACGAAATGTTGAATCGCTTTCTGGTGAAGTTGGGACTGCAGAAGCCAAATTTTTGGATTGAATTGTAGGTTTGTTAGGTGTGAGCAAGGAAAGAAATCATCCTTAGGGTTTTTATTCTGAAAAATCGCTTGTCCTCCTATTCTCTGTTTCCGGTGTAAGCAATAGAGAGATGAATATCACCATTCGTATTCGAAGGAGAATGGCAGATTCGTAAATTTAGAATATTGGGAAATTTTTAAATTATTAATAAATAGTTCGTGGATGACACTTGCCTGGGGAAGGAAAGCGTGTCGATTGTTAGTCTCTTGGGTGTTTTCTTTTTAAGATAAAAAGTAAAAATTAATTCACCCAAAATTAGATAATTTTCAAAACTAAAATTATTCATACTAATAATAAATTTAGTTTTTAAGATCAAATTTAATTTGTATTTATAAAATTACATATTTTTAATAATTTTACACTTTAACTAAAAATAAAATAAAATAAAATAAAATAAAGATAAATAATAATTATTTTAGATTATGATAATTAACGTCAATTTCAATTGCCAAAAGTGTTATAATGATTTTTGACGAGATATAATTACACATTGAACAAGATGTAGAAACCAATAAATATTGAAATTTCTTAGTCAATTATCATTATGAATGTACTTTTTTTTTGTTAAAAAAGATTAATTTATTACTGACGTTTAATTAATTTTGTATATTAATATTTTTAAATAACATCTCGAATTTAAATATTGTATATGAATAAAATAGATGTAAAAAAATTTTGTCATTAAAGAATACAATCTGATTCGAATCAAATATAGTCGGGATTAACGTAATTATTAGATATTGATAATTTATTTAAAAAAAGATTAATTCATTTAATAATTTTATAAGCCGCATGATTGCAAGATTGGAATTTATTTAATGTAAAATTTGGAAAATGTCAAGAAGAATTTCCAAACATCCTATTCCTAGTTAATAAACTTTATTAAATATATTTTATTTAAAAAAAACATTTCATTATTTCTATATTATTTATTTAGTGAATGTTAAGAAACACATATTAATCGTATTGTTAAAAATAATATATTTTGGTGGTGGCATCTTGTTGGCCATGGTTGGTGAAGCAAACCCTATAGTAGTTTTCCTTTTCATATTTATTATTTTTTAAATAAGTTTTTAATTAATTTTGATGCATATATATATATATATATATATATATATATATATATCATAGCAAAAGGAATTTGTCTATATTATTCTTTTACGGCCTTAGATTTATAACACCTTTGTTTTTTTTTTTTGAAATCGGAATTAACTTAAATAAATTCTATAAATTTTTTTATACAAAATAATATTAATATAAATGATAAATTTTTTTAAGAAATTTGATTTTTATTTATAAAACTCTAAATTTTATTTTAATTAAAAAAATGTATAAGTAAAATAAAATAAAATTGAGACATATAGAAACCATCATAATCAATCTTAATTCTAATGCTTAAATAATTACACTTATTTTATAAGAAATTTTATTTTACTTCTCTCTTTTTATTATTTTTTTACTATTATATTCTCTTTTTATTTTTATTTATTTATTTTTCTTCTCTCCCGTATTAGCTTATCAATCGATTTAAAATTTAGAAATAAAACTTAATTTATTACTGTAAAAATAAATAGCAATAAGAGAAAGAGAAACGGGTGAAGATACGTTTTTATTTATTGAGATCTTTGTTGTGATTGTAATTTCCTCTTTATATTGTAACGTTGCAAGTTTGAATTTTGCGGAATGACCAGCGCGTCGGTCTTTTTTTTCTTACTTTCTTCTTATTCTTCTTCCTCTTCTTTCATTTCATTTTATTTTATTTTATTATTATTATTTTTTTTGCCCGGCTTACGAGTCATTATCTCCGCGAGCGGGAAATAACAAATACAAGCTACCGGATAACGTTCTCCGATTCTTCTACTCTCTCTCTCTCTTTCTCTCTCAAAAATGGCGTCCTTAGCACCATCTCCTTTACTCTCCTTCTTCTCCTCTTCAATCTTCTCCGCATCCTCCAACCAAACCCCTAATTTCCTTTCTCTGAAAACCCTAACTCACTCTCTCTCTTCTCACACCAAACCTATGCGCCCAATCCGCTCCGAACTCTCAACCCTCCCAGTCCTCTCCTTCTCCGGCGAAAAAATCGGCGAAACCTACCTCAGCCTCAAATCCGCTCCACCGGGAACGGCTCGAGCTGTCGTTCACCGCGGCATCATCACCGACCAGCAGAACAAGCGCAGAGGCACAGCCTCTACTCTCACTCGCGGCGAAGTTAGCGGGGGTGGAAGAAAACCCTATCCGCAGAAGAAAACTGGTCGCGCTCGTCGTGGTTCTCAGCGAACACCGTTAAGACCTGGTGGTGGTGTGATTTTTGGACCTAAACCTAGGGATTGGTCTATCAAGATTAACAGGAAGGAGAAGAGATTGGCAATTTCAACGGCGATAGCAAGTGCTTCAGTGAGCACGATTGTGGTGGAGGACTTTGGGGACAAGTTTGAGAAGCCAAAGACGAAGGAATTCATTGCAGCAATGAGGCGGTGGGGGCTTGATCCAAAGGAGAAATCGATGTTTCTAATGACGGAAATCGATGACAATGTGATTCTGTCGAGCAGGAATATTGGGACATTGAAGATATTAACGCCAAGGACTTTGAACTTGTTTGATATATTGAATTCGGATAAGCTTGTGCTTACGAAGAGTGCAGTGGATTATTTGAATGGGATGTATGGGATTGATTATGATGATGAGGGTGAGGATGAGGGTGAGGATCAGTTTGAAGAAGGAGAAGATGTGGGAGATGAGGCTTCAGAAGGTTAGTAGCTTTCAGTGTGCTAGATATTTATTGGCCTTTGTACCTGTTTTCAACATATAATTACTATGATCATGGCGTTTTACTTTTATTGAGTTTCACATAAGGGTTCTGATAGACATAACATTACAATGTAGGTTCTGTTTATTTCACATAAATTTGTGTAGCGTTTATCTTATAGGTAGAGAGAAATATAGTACATGAACTCTATTCATGGGCCTACGTTCGTTGCTGGATGATGAGGCTGGATGATGAGTATTACAAGATGAAATAGACAGTGGTCCAAGAGTGATGAGGACCGGGTTGGGCAGACTAGAGCAAGTGATTGTTGAGTAAAATCTTTATTTGAGGAACTTATGAGATTGCTTCTTGGGTCCTAGATGCAACTAATTGTTCTTTGAGATTGGCAATGCATATCCATGGCCTCTTATAGGTTTAGGAATTATGAGATTTTGTATACGTTGCATGTAAGAACTTTAGGAGCCAGCTTATGTATCTCCTTATGGGGTATTCTCAAGATTGACTTCTAACTATTACCCAGTAGATGTCAAACTCATACATTCTGGTGACCCTTGATTTCTTGGTTTTCCTTTGTATTTGGAATCTTTCCTTGGGGGTATATTAGTGTATTGTAGTCAGATGGTGAACATCATTGTAAGAAATCAATGTATGAGGATTTTGTGTAGCAGCTGTTGGAGTTATCTACTGATTTTCTGCAAAGAGTTCTAAAGTGGTCAAAATATTGCATCAGTTTTGAATTTAGATAGGGTGAAGTTCATCCTTTTTTCCCCCTTATCGGCAAAATTCATACTTTTAGAATGGGATAGAATGATAATTTACTAGTTATGACCATCTGTTCTTTCACCATGTCATATATAAAGGTTGTCTGAATGAATCTATCATTATCTGCTGCGATTTTCTTGACAGACTGAACTACACTACTGTCAAGTTGAGGTGGAGTAATTGATATAAAAGCTGCCCAAAATGGGGATAGAAATGACACATTCTAATTCTTTCTCTCATGAGGCATAAATGCCATTTTGCAAAACTGAAAGCTAAGTGGCTTTAAAAATGAATGAAAGCTATCTAGTATGTACCTTGAGAAATAATTACTGCAATAAGTGCGTTATGGAAAACGTTTATGTAGACACAACCTTCATGCATTGGCTTCGTTCCTATTTATTCTATTCCCAATGTAAGTGTCACATCTCTTGAAAGAAAGCACAGCCTTGATTTCAACATAAACACGCACTAAAAGACGTCACAAAATTCTCCATTTTCTTGCCTTGTTCTAATGATAGACAAGCCCTTTTCATACCTCATGCAGAAGTTCATTCTAGGTCCTCCACATCATCTTGGTTGGAAGCTAATTAGAAAAAATCTGAAACTTTATTCCATGTAGCAAGAGACCAACCAGATGAAACCTGACATTGGCATCTTCAATGAGTTGGAAGCCAGAAATTATGAGCAACTAATTGACCAAAGATTTGTTGTTTAATTGGATGACATGACAGCAGGCATCCGCTAGTTTAATTGGTGTATGATTTCAGCATGGCCATGTTTCTTAGGAGTCTTGAAAGGTTAATAATACCTGTGGATACATGGACTTGATATTGATGTTCATTCTTGTGTGAGCATGAATTGCAATTCTATGAAAGTTTATTCATCTGCCGGGATCATCAAATCAGCCGCATTAAGCATTGAAACTATCTAAGAATAAATTCTGGAGCAGGAGACCTGAAATTTCATCTCAGCCCAAGTATTTTTAGTATAAAGGTTTGAAATTGTTATATCACAGGGATGTTTTGGAGTCCTCGCAATTGGCTTTGAGTTTCTCCTCAATTTCTTGATAATCCGACTCATTCTTGCTCTATGTGTGATGAAATCTAATTTTGCTATGGTTCTAGAGTCCCTATTTTATTTTCATCTGATTCTGTTCATTTTGCACTTGTGTAGCTATCATATTAAAATCAGCTACTGAACCGATTAAATGTGAACTTTCAGCAGTAGCTTCAGTTATTATAGTCTGACCATTAGCCATGTGTCTTCTATCCTTGTATATGAGTTGCACCATTTTCAGTTGTAGGTTAAAGCTTTTGTGTTTCACTCCAATGTGATTCTTTGGATATCAATGGGACCTGAACATAAAATTGGTTAATAGGTTTAGTCAAAAGTGAGTCTCCATGGTTTAGCAGGATAAAATGTCATGACTGTTCCATGGTAGTGTGTTTGAAACAAAACAAATTCGGGAGATTCCTGTCTCTCATGGAGATTAATCAATTGGGAATGTGAGAGATTATCTTCCCAAGAGGTTATGGGGCTGAAGGATGGAGTAAGGTGTCAAAGGCCATATAGGATTTGAGTAAAAAGGTTTTGGGGTTGTCAAGTGGGCATATGAAGAGGGACAGCGCTGAACGGTTTTATGATGTTGGTGGAGCTATAAGGCAGATCAATATGGGGACAGTTCTGGAGTCCCCAGTGGCGTGGGGAAAGCCAGAAGAAGGATCTGGCATGAATCCTTGGAAGATGGACTATGCCCAAACTGCAAGTGTGTGTGATGAGGAGTGGGGATGGGATCAATTCAGATATAGCAGGGTTGTGCAATTCTGGAGGGTAGACTCAAAAGAGGAAGCTTGTGATAGATGCTTTCAAGGATTCAAGTGGGGAAAGATGCTCGAAATCTTCTGCAATCAGGCTTCCAACCAGATGTTGGAACTCTGCTTCACCTTCAAGAGTAGCCTTTTTTCTATGGGAGGTGGCTTAGGGGAAGCTTTCCAACTCAAGATAATCTACAAAGGAGGGATGGTTTTGGTGAACGGATGTGAGTTACGCGAAAGAGAACTTGAATCTGTAGATTACTTGTTGCTTCATTGCATATGAACTCAATCCTTGTAGAGAAAAACTCACTTTTGTACCTTTGTTGGGTGACTGTAAGCTCTGTACAGAGTCAGTTGTGGTCTTGGAGTGGTGTGAGGGTCTGTACAGCAAGGAAGAGTTTTGTGATGATGCTTCCTCTTAAGTGTGTTTTGGTTGGTCCAGAGAGAAGGGAATTGAAGAATTTTTTAGAATGTGTAGGTGACCTTTTTCGTTTTGTGTGTGTGTGGAGAGTTCCTTGATGGATTTTGTGGATAGCTTTATGGCATATTTGTGCTTTTGGTCAACTTGAAGTCTTTTGAATCTTTGGTAGATGTTTTGTAGAGCAATTGGCAAGCACTTGGTGCTTGTCTCCTGTTTTTGTATTTCTCTTCTTGTGAATAAACTTTTACTTTTTCAATAAAAAAGGTTAATGCTAGAAACTTACCATGTCTTTCCTTTTTTTTTGGGGGGGGGGGCGGGTTTGGATCCAACAAAAGGAAAGGGAAGGGGTATGCTAGCTTTCTCTATCCACCCATTCCCTTTGTTTTATCAAGCCTTAAATTTGGAGAAATGAGTGATGTTTTACAGCAAATTTCATTCTGCTGTAGAAAGTTAAAAACTTACAAAGGATTCATTGGAAAATTGTTAGTTTCCTGATACCAGTTTCTGATCCATTTAGATAGAGTAACCATTTTCTTGGCCAAATTAACTACAATGGCATATTAGTGAAATTGCTGATTTTTAGTTGCTCCGCACAGTCAAATCAGTTTCAGATCTATCTCTGATTTGCCTTATGAATATAGAAATTTCCTGTGGCACAATATAGCTACTTTTCTGTGGATGTGGAAGGAGCGGCGGTGAAAAATTTTTTAGGGCTCAGAGAGAGGCTTTTTTTTCTGCTGTGGATATTTGGGCTTAGTGAGGCTTTTCATCCTTTTAGGACTAGGACTTTTGGTGTAAATCCCTTCACTTTTGGTCCTCTCAGGTTTTATCCGGCATGGAAGAGGACATGATGTTTTCAGTAAATACATTGTTTCTCTTGTAGGTTCCCTTGGTGCACCTCTTTGGTGTGTTTTAATGAATTCTTCTTTTCTATTAAAAAAAAAAGCAATAATTTCTCTTTTTTTTCCCTCTTTAATTCCTTGTCATTGGGATTCTAGTCGGTGTAAGATTTAGCACAGATTTGAAATTCTGAAGCAACATTTTCCTTTGCGGCTTCTTGGAATTTTCACTTGGCAATATATATATATATATATATATATATATATATATATTTTTTTTTTTTTTTTGATCAAGGAAGATCATGTCATCTCGTGTCTCATTCTTACCTTTAGGATAAAATGAGCTGGAAATACTTGACTGGGCAGAAAATACTTGCTCGGTGTTGCACACACCAGCATACATAGTTGGCTCAAAGAATGATTTGAAAATTTTCTGATTAGATATAAGCTAATGTATCCATGTCTATCCTTGGAATGAAAAATAAACATGTAGTTATATGTTGAAAACTTGATAGAAGGGCCCATACCCTCCTGGGGAAGGTGATTTGGAGGATCTTAGCTCCTGTGAGGTTGCATTTTTTGCATGGGAGGTGGATCGGGGGAGAACTTTAACCCAGGAGAACTTGAAAAGAAGAGATTACTTTGGTCAATGATGCCCTTTGTGCAAAAGGGACTTGAAAACTGGTGATTTTCTTCTTATTCGTTGTTCTTTGGATGAGTTCTTTTGGGTGGGGGGGTTTATGACATGGTTTATATCCATCAGGTGCTACAAATAGTGTGCATGGTGATTTGTGGGCTTCGCAGAGTATGGGTTCTTGTACAGAAAAGGGGAAGGTTGTTTCTATGATTTCTCTATTGATTTTTCAGTAGTTTGGAGGGAAAGAAGTGCTAGAGATTTTGCATTTTGGGTTTTCCTCCCAGATTTTTGTTACTTCTGAAGATGGCTATTAGATTCTTGAAATGATCATGTTCAAATTTCTAGCAGCTCCCAATGTCGTCGTCCCATTTAAGAGTTCAGTGCGCCAATACATGCATAAAGTTGCAATGTGCATGAGCTCAAGTGAAGCGTTAGCAAGTTTAGGAGTTTGTGTGAGTTATGTACCTTGACAGTATAAATAAGTTATTATAAACAACAGTCTTGAGTCACCCCAAACATATAGTCAAAGATATTATGGACATAACATTATCTATTGACTCTGCAGAGCCTTTATTTTTTTTAAATTCAAACTAGAATGGGAACATTTCTACTTTTCCTGGGACAGTGGGTTGGGGTCTGTGGTTGCAATCAAGAGCCAAATAAGCTTGTTCTTGTTTCTGGGAAAAGGGGGACTAAACAATTAAAAGAGAAAACCTTAGATGCTTATTGTAGCACTTAAAATTAAGCCATGGCAGAAGTAAACTTTCTTTATCCCTAGGTAAAAATTATCGATTGACAATTATCAATGCCAGAGTCTAATCTTTTTACCTGAAGAATTGTCAAGCCATGAAGCATTGGCATGCACGCAGACAGAGACATGAGATACATCAAATTTAGGAGATGGACATGGGTAGGACGTGTCGTGGAACAGTATTATTTTTATTCATATAGGATATACTTTAGATATCATTCCTAGATTTGATCTCTAAGTTCTGGGCAATTAATTTATACATGATTTATATGTTTCAAACATTATAATTATTGCAATTTACTTTTGAACAAGTTACTTATGTTAAGCCATATAATCTATATCTATTTTTAACAATAATAACTTTGTAAACTGTCTTTACAGTGTTTGAAAAGTGTTCAACAAGTGTACAAGAAGTGTATGCTATATAAAAGAACAATAAAAATTCAGGCATGGTGAGGTGGAGTATCCAACATGTGTCTCTTGAGTGCCCAATGAGTATATATGTCTGACATGTGTTGGATATAGACACAGCTTCCATTTTGAAGTGTCCATGCTTCATAGCTGCCAAGTGTGGTGAAATAAAAAAAACTTCTCAGGCACACAAAATGTACCTAGAAAATGAATATTGCCTATGGCTATCATATGAAATATGTTCATCTATTTGGCATGGTGACCTGTATAGATAAATTTTTTATGGTAGAATGCTGGTTTCTTTTGTAGTTAACAACATCCTCTCAATTATTTTATTAAAGATCATTGTTGAGAAGTTTCTGTGTTGCTGGGAGCAAGATATCAGTCCAAGCCAGTAAAATTTCCTTTGATGGAATCTGCTCTACTGCTAGCTTTTACGGTAGTTTGATGCATCAGTTTTGATGTAGAACTTTTGTGGCCTAAAGCAGTACAATGAAGTTTTAAATTCCTCTGAACAATTACTCTCTTTGTTTTTATGCTGGCGCAAGGTGCAGTGGCTAGATGGTCTTAAATTGTTTATCGACCTACCTGATACTGGTTAAATCTTCAGCTTTGTATGTTGTGTAATCTGTCTTATGGATGTTTGACCTTGCTGATTTTTTCTGTTCCTCTCATGAAACAGAAAATGAGGTTGCTGAGTCCTGATGCAGTAATGCGCCAAATTTCTTGCCTACATTTTGGACCAGCTGCACCAAGAACCCTAGTGCCTTGGAAAACCTGCAGCTAATGCAGATTAAGGGATTGGGATGCGGCATAATGATGTTTGAAGCCGGAACTCCAGCGCTTCTTTTCTTGTCAATTCTCATCCTCTGATTTTATTTGTTCTCTTTGGCGGCTGGCTTTTGTATAATTATCCTTTTCATCTCTTGCAAGTTTTTGCATCATTTAGCTCTGTCCAAATGAGAAGGATACCTTCAGCTAAGTTGTGGTAGACGCTTTTCTTCACATCAGTGAAGTCGGTGCAATTGTTATCTCTCACCTGCTGTGGTTTCTTCCTCAATTTTAGGCTTTTGTTGTGTTAAGTGTGATGAGACATTTGAATATGGTCCATTACCATTTTCAATGTACTTATCTTACAGGATATTGGACATTAGACCTTGATGCTGCGGTTCACAATGCAGAAATATACTTTCTAGGGGAATTCTTGTGACATATTGTTTATTTTTATTTTTATTTTTTTAATTATATAAAAATTTGAATATGGGATCACAAGGTTGGGAGAGGGGGTTTGTACCATTAGGCTGTTTCCCTGAGACATATTGTTTATTTTTATGAACTTATTGTGGAGTAGTGCATACATGAGAGGAGGGTATGAGTCTAAATAAACTGAGTTAATTCACGAGTTGCTCATGATTCGATTCAACAATTGACTTAAAGAGTCAAATGCAAGAACTAAATAAATAAAATGAGAGTTAAACTTTTCAACTCATAAAATCTGAACTAAATTTGAAGTAAAGGGTGTTCGACATATAAAAAACATATATATTTATTCACATGTATGTTGTTATGATTAATTAAGTTCATGGGTCTGTTTCTATATAGCATTTTTTTTTTTGGTTGGTGCAAATATAGGGGTTCGAACTCGAGCATACATTATATGGAGAGGGAGAAGGTACCATTTGAGCTGAAGCTCATCGGCGCCTCTATATAGCATGTGTGAAAAGAAAAAGAAAAAAAAAAAAACCAAAAAACACAAGGAAGTCATCACTCGATGCTTATTGTTTTTTCTCGTCTCTTGACTTGAAGCTTGAAAGCGGTTACTTGAGTTTTATCCAAAAAATAATTTTATGTCGTGAATTTAGTAGTTTGTTTGTTAAACTTGGATGTGGTTTAGTAATTTTAATTAAATCGATATATGATTTATAGCCGAGTTAAACAGCTCGTGATCTCAATGTAAGATGAGTACAAGTAAAAATTTTCACTCATTAAAAAATAAATCGAGTTATGAAGCAAAAAATTTAATTGAGTCAAGTCTAAGCTAAACTACTGCTAAAAGAAGGGTTCAACTCAAAAGATTGTGGAAGGATGTAGTTTGTTTAATGTGCATAAATATCTCGCCGCAAGCTCCTTGAGAATTGCTTCCTTGACAGCTAAAACATTCAACGGTTTGTCATCTTGAGCTTCAGCAATGGCTTCCATGCAAAAACATGTTGCGCAGAAGACTCGGATGTGCAAAACGTTGAGAGCCATCTTCTCAAAACACTCAAGGATTGAAACAGCTTCACTACAAAATAAAAATCCTACGGTGATACTAACATTTATTATCGGTGACTTTTATTGACATTTTTATGGTCTATAGAGACGGTTTTGACGAAATGGTTAGAAAATATATATATTTTTCGATGGTTTAAATTGTCCACCAGGAAAACTTATCAACCATCGGTAAAGCTAACATAGCGTCTGTACAAGCAATATTCAATTTTCACGATTATGACTTGTGGTCGGTAAATATGGGCAATCTTTAGAGAGGATTTGAAAGTAGTCTGTAAATTCTTCTTTACTGTCCACTTAACTATACATTTGCATTAGTTATATATTTATACTAACTCATATATTGTACTGTCTTTAAAAACTATATTTAATTTTCACGAATGAGTTGTTATCATTTGTGGTGAGTAAATAAGAAATCTTTACAAACGGTTTGAAAATTTGAAAATAATCTCTATATAGTGTATCTATTTAATCTACATCTATGCTAACCATATATTTCACCTATGTAAATGTCATCCATCACTTTAACGTTTATCACTTATTGTCAATAAATATATCACTCCGTCTACATAAATTCTATACTTAAACTAACCTATATATCGCACTGTCTGTAACCTATATATTGCACTGTGTATTCAATTAGGATGGTTATCAAGAACAGTTTGAATATATATGAGTATTCGTCTGTATAAGTGTTATACCTATACTAACTCAAATGCTATCTAAGCGATATCACTTTTTGTCATTTAAAGACAGTTGAAACAGAAACGGTAAATTATATTATCTGCAAACGATACCGTTTATTAAGTTTATAGTCTATATGACTATCGCTAATCATACCGTCTATTAAGTTTATAGTTTATCACTATATAACTCATATACCATTTGTAAATGCTATATATTATTCTAATGGCCGTATTTTAGGACTATTTAAAAGTTAAGATATCAAATCATTTGCGAGGTGATAAGATGCAATGCTATAGCGTTATGGTATATTCACGATAAGAGGTGATAATTTTGTGATAAGTTTGTTATGATAAGTTTGTGATAACTATTAGTAATATAGTAGTAACTTCATGATAATAGTGTTTGGGTCAGTTTCTTGATTTCTTTATTTTTGTTTACACTTGAATATTGATTCAGACAACAACATTCATTTTTTTTTCCATTTTTCCATTTCCATTACTTGTACTTTAATTGTCTCTCTTCATTTTTTTTTTCCAATTTTTCATTTTTCCAAATGATATACTATATATGAAATTTGTGAAATTTATTTGTGCAAAACTGCGTCAGTATATATGTAAATGGAATTTATATATGAAATTTACTTGTGCAACTCAAATGTAGGTAGGTCTTTCATGCACAGGCAATGGGGGCGCAGACATGTGCAACGGTGTTTTGAAAATGCCAAGTTACCGGATGACTCTTAAATAAATTTAAATTATAATATATTAATAATATAAAAAATATATATATTTAATACCAAATCACTAAATCATGTTCAAAATATATAATATTAATAAGTTATAATTCATTCATCCAAATTTATCTAAATATTACATTACGTATCACATTTAAATACATCAAACTCTAATCCCTAATTTGTCCTATAGTTAAAGCCTAATTCCTAATTTGCCCTATAGTTAAAGCCTAATTCCTAATTTGCCCTATGTTTGAATGTATTATTAAAGTTAAGAGTTTAGGGTTCGATGAGAAAAAAGAAGTAAGAAAAGTTGAATGAGAAAAAAAGAGAACGGAAAAAAAGACTCTAAGGCAAAAAAAAAAAAAAAAAAAGCTAGAGTGAGAGTGAGATAAAGAAAAGAAAAAAAAAAGTGAGAGTGAGATAAGGACAAAAAAAAAAAAGAAAAATGGAGAGTGAGATAGAAAGAAATGGAAAAAAAAAAAAAAACTGCCCACACACACAAAACATACGTTGTGGTCATGTGGCCGTGGCCTAGTGGTTGTCTTGTAGCAGTTAGCACTTTTTGGAACATTTGCAAGAAAAAAAGAAAAGGAAAAAAATGGGGTTGGTCGGTTCTGTTCAATCCAGGCTTGATTGGTTTTGATCGATTTAGAAATCGGACCGGCTACTGGTCTGGTTCTAGGTCGGACTGGTATGGTCCGAGCTTCTGATGCACGATCCCACGTTGTGTGGCATTACCGTACAGGAAGCATGTGGTGTAGGTTTGCACAGTCCCCGTGGCACAACTTTGCCGCGGAGGCAAGCGTGGTCCCACACGCATGCTGCATGGGGTACGAGCATGCGTAGTCCACTGTGCTGCCCGTATGGCTCTGCCGTGCAGGCAAGGTGCGAGGCACAGGCATACACGGCCTTGCAGGTATGAATATAACTTGCATTTATTAATGTAGGCATGTATATAACTTGCATTTACATTTTTGTGACCATATATCACCAATCCTAACCTTCTCGAAGTAAAAGCTGGATATATGTTTATAAATATATGTTTACAAATATTGAATTGCCTTATGACACAACCATCAATTTTTCTCTTCTTCCTCTCTTCCTCTTTTTCTTGACTTTATATTGGCACACCTTTAAATTAGTAACCACCATAACAACCACCATGCAAATGCAAATACTATATACTATTCTATCTCTGAGTTCTAAATATTGAAAATTATCAAATTGTTTATATATATCAAGTCCTAAATATTGAAAATATCTGGGTATATAGTTTTTATGGATGATTGAAAATTTTAAGATTAACGTGTAATACGTTGCAATAGGATACAGTGATATGTAAGTGATAACAGGTAGTAAGTTGTGATAATTTTGCGAGAATAATAAGAAACGATAAGTTTTGTGAGAGTATGGTAAGTTGTGATGAGTTGTGATAATCTAATGATAAGTTGGGCACGGTGTTAAGTAAGTTGTGATAAGTTTGCCACACGTTGTAAGTAAGTTGTGGTAAGTTTGCAGAAAGGTGATGGCTTGAATAACATGTGATAACTTGAATATTGAATAATAGGTGATAAGTGATAGGTGATAACTTGAATAACATGTAATAATTTGAATATTGAATAACATGAGATAACATGTGGTAAGTTGCTACTTAGTATGGTAAAGTAGGGTGGAATTGTAATATTATTATTGGAGTCAAATGAGATACTAAATTGTTAAGAGTGATAATATAAGTGAAATACTATAACTATTGGTTATTAATAATATGGAGTGAAATACTGTAAGTATTGATTATTAGTAATGTTGTGTATTTTACTCTTAATATAGATTATTATTAAGATTATTATTGTTTCTAATAAATCTGATAGTCATAAGTTAGTGCTTCTTTGCTTGCATTAGGAATCGTAGGAAAAGAGAAGCCCTGAGTTGGAGGAGACTAAATAAAAACTTATTTTTATTCTTGCGGATCCCTTATGTTATGGAAACGTATTCTTTACAAAAAGTTTGAAAAAAGGACACTTTTTATTGTAATTAAGGCAAGAATTCGATGATGAATAGTGGTTATTTTAGCAAGATGGGGAAATGTTTCCCTATATAGATTATTATTATAATTATTATTGTTTCTAATAAGTTAAAAAAGTTATTTTTAATGAAATTGTTATTATATGTGCAATCAATTGGTCACTTATGGTATGTCATAATTTCTTTTCACATTTTTCATTTTCCTTTGTTATGGTTCAAACATTGCTGTGAGAAGATGTGTATATGTGTATATAGATATGATAAAGTTATGTTTGAAAACTACAGATAACATTAAAAAGGTCTAGTAAAACAAGCTTATGCAGCCTACGCAAGCTCTTGCATACCCGTGGCAGCTTGCACTCGTTGGTGGAACCTTTGTTTTGTAGTTATTTCTTTCTAGAAAAATGGAAGAATATGTATGTGTTGAGAAAAGGTGAAAGTAGGTGGCATTGAGAAAAGGTGAAAGTACAGGTAAAAATACAGTAGCAATGGTTACAGAAAACCATAATGGAAAAACACAACCGGAGAATGATGACTTTGGGCAGTAGGTGGCATTGAGTAAACATATGTAGCATTCCATGATCTGTAAATATAATCAAATATTATGATTATATAATCCTTCTATAATCATTATATTATCATATAATCATAATATAAAAAATAAATAGAAAGGGGGCACTAGTTCACAAGTATCGCTTTAGCACACGTAGTTTCCAATAATATTATACAAAATTATTTTATCAATTGTCATAAAAATTAGATTCAGTAACATGTATCATAATGACAAATGCCAAAGGTTGTAACACACTTGCCTGACGTTATTTTTTATAACTTTTTGTCCATAAAATCACTATCCTTTCGTCACTTCTTTCACTTCTTTTCTTCTTCTTTCTCATCTTCGTCTAAATCTGAGTGCTCTACATTATCATAGTTGTACAATCTGCACAACAAGGTTCCATAATAAGTGCATTGAAATATGGTAAGTGCACCATATCTATCGTAACATTGAGATGTAGTAAGTGCTCCATCTATAGTTAGTATTTGTAAGTTTATCATAATTTCTTCTCCACACGTTTCAATAGATTTTTTCACAATTTTATTTGAAAACAAACCTTATAGGTAGTACAATATATTATCAATTATGAATTAATAACTTACTATTCAAAGTTCATATTCCACACAATGTAATATAAATTTAACTTAACTTATGTTTACATACTCAAATCTAAGTCTCCGATTAATCTGTAATCCAATAGCAAATGGATAATTTGTTTATCTGACGGCTCAAGTCACTAACTCTCTCACCTTCTCAAAGTAAAAAATCGATACACAGTGACTAATATTGTTAATGGTTAAATGACAATGGATATATTTATAAACATTAAATTGCAATGTTTATAAACATTGAATTGAATTGAAAACTTACTATGAGTAAAAATAGATAACTACTAATTTTTGTCTTTTTTTTCTTTTCCTCTCTTTATAAAACCTTTAAATCGACACATTTCGTCAACTAACCATTGCAATAAAAAATTGACCCAGTTGTATTGGTCAGCATTCTCGATATCAATGGTAACAGTGAAGTGTCTCGAAATAGGAAAGACATTGATGGTCTGACATAGAAAGCATCCAAGGAGAAACAATAGGAAGTATCATTTAAACTTGGGGAAGAATGAATTTTCGATGTACATCTACGTCTCTTGTTTTGATCAGTTATGTTTTAGTCTTGAGAAATACTTTCTCATGTTTGAGAATTCAACCAAAGATGAACAAGCCAAAACATCACGTCCATTGTAGAGGATTCCTAAGATTCGCCCAACGTCTTCAGCTATCAGCTTAAAATTATGATTTTGACGGATACAAAGATATTTTTCCATCGATTCAAATCTCATCACCAATTCTTCACTTAAATTTCAACTCAATATGTCGCAGGTAAGTTTCAAAAGTTTGCTGAATTGCATGTGTTTTACTACACGTTTCATATCATGAGTGAGGGTAGAAATTAATTACCTCACTTGGTTAGGAAAGCACCTGATTTAAATCGGTATTGTTTCCCTCCTTACCCCAACCAATTCTTTTCTTTTCTTGGCTGCTTTTTTGTACTTCTCCATTTCATATTCATCTATTTCCCTTCATTTTTCAACATATTCAGTTTATTCAAAAAATCACATTAAATCTATTGAAATCAAAATGTATGTAATCAGTAAAATACTATTAATAACTAATGATACATAATACAAAAACAAACTAATCGTTATCGCACGCAAGCCACCGGTGGATTTGACTTTATTCTTGGAAAAAAAATTCTTTTCTATGAGGACAAGAATGCACAATTTGTTTATATTAAAATTTTATTAATTAAAATTTTATTTATATTAAAATGCAGAATACTAAGGGAACACTAAGATAAATAAATCGCTAAAAATTACCAAAAAAAATTGTTTATATTAAAAACTAGTAAACTAAATTTAATTTTAATTTGTAGTCAAAGTCAAAACTAATAATAAAATACTAAACTCTTCAAATTAATCACTAAACTAATCACCAAAACTAAAACACTAAATCCCATTCTAGATATAGAAATTCACTTGGCATCTTTCTCTCACGTAGCCTCATTGTTGGAAAACCTACTGGTACTGCTACCGGTTGAATTTGTGTTTTTTATTTTTGGTTTTGATTTGGGTTTTGTTTTCAAAATCTTCAAAAACAAAATAAAATTTCACCGTCAAAATCTTAGAAAATTTTGAAATCTTCTCTCTATTCGCTTTAGAAATTTCCTCAATTTCCTTTGCACTCAAATCCACCCTCTCTACATAATTCCAATTCAACTCTGGATCAATGTTAAAATGTTAAAATGTTAAAAGGACAATAGTTGTTAATCTCTCGATCCTAAATCAAATGTAGCCCAGTCATCAGATGATGTTTAGATAATTCGAGATAATTCTAGTCATCAAATTGAGATTGAAAATTGAATTGAAGTATGATATGTGTCTTGAGAAGACATTAGTTTGCAAAGTACAGCTCCCAAGTTAAAGCTCCCAATAACTAACCCCAACCATTGGATCAATTGGATCAATTGCCCCAGCCATATTGGATAAATTGGGTACCCACCCGCATATATACCCACCCCAGCCATTGGATCACCTACATATCAATTAGGCATCCGCATATGACCCATATGACCTAGCCATTCGATCATTACTACAATATTACTATACATTACTCCTACATTACTACCATATGTAATGCCAAATTATTTAAAATAAATATTATTACTATATTTAATCTTTATATTTAATCAATATATATATAATCTATATATCATACCAAATTACATATATAACAATTCACATATGACATTATATGACATTATAAATTAATTAATTATAAATATTAGTAATTTAAATAATATTAGATGTACAATCTAATTACATAAAATTAATAATAATACAAACATAATTATCAATATTAATTTAAATAATGTATTATTAGTAATTTAAGTATTTGGGTTTATATATGAAAAATATTAGTTGTGTAACATGTGAACATTATATACATATTATGTGCATTATGTGTAGTATTTAATAGATTTCATGTAAATTTGCATTAATCCGACAACAAATTTGCATAGAGGAAAAAAATTCTATATATGGGAAAATATATTATGAACTTTTGTTAATTTGTTAATTTCGTTAACTATGAGTTTTTCCAATAATATTGATGCCAAGTCACTAGAACTCAATTTTTTTTTTTTTTTTTTTGGCTTGGCAACAGAAGGGCAAGACTCGAAACCTATATCCCCGTCTAGGATTTAGGGTTATTCGAATGAATTTAGCGACTTATTCGGATGGGTCAGCACATACACACACCCACACACCAACAACAAGCAACAACAAGTAGACCAACAAGATGGAAAGAAAGATAGATAAATTGGGAGTGAGACCAAATTCTATAAAACAATAAAATAATAAAATAATGAAAATTAATAATAATAATATAAAAATTAATAATATTATTATTTTTTTCTCACATTTACAATCCACACATGTTCACAAATGTTCACAAACCAACACAACCATTCAGCAAAAAGTTCACGTTCACAAGAATTTGTCAAGCCGTATACAACAAAAGAAAAAAAAAACAAAACAAAAAAGGAAACAAAAGAGTCACTTGTGTTATCTTAACATTATCTTGACAAGCAAGCCAAAGCCGTTTTCACACAAAGAAAATATGTTCACAAGAAAAAAAAATGTTCACAAGCAAAGTAAATAGCCGTATACAACAACAAAACAAAATCTCATGTGTAGTGTTGACAAGCCATGACAAGCCGTATAGTTCACAAACAAAGTTTAAAACAACTAACACAACACAACAAAACACAAAATCATTCGATTCAAGAATTTCATGATATGTTCAAATCCATACCATACACAATTATCTATATCTAATAAATACAAACCAAACCCAACATCACATCCACTTCCATCCACACACACTCAAATCAAACGGTTCAAAAAATATACTCAAAATCCAAACAAATCTTACAAAATTCTCACTCTCTTACTCTTCTCACTCTTTTACTCTTGTTCTTGTTGTCATGCAAATCTTACACCCGACTACAAATCTCACAAACTCTCACCTCAAACTCTCCTCGGCTTCTTTTTCTCCCTAATCTAAACCTCCTTCTTCTTATTCTTGCCAACCTTCTCCGAGTCAAATCTTCACTTTTCACTCACAAATGGCACACCCTCGAAAAGGTAAAAAAATTATGATAGAATCAGAAAAATATAACAGCAGAGAATTTCCTTCTCTTAAAAAATGTAAACTATTTCAAAAAAAAAAAATTTCATGCAAATATTACTAATGGTCGCTTAATAGATTAGGATTTTCAGGAGAATATAGGTTTTAAGCATGCAAGTTATTTACAATGAATTTGTCCTTTTTGGATTCTCAATTCAAACAAAAAAATTTACGAGAATGTAGTGAAAATTTTTTATAATAATATAAAAAAAATAATATTCAGCATTGTATAATTATTGATGATAAAATTACGTCATGTGTTTTTTAAACTTATTTTGATAGTCAAAAAATTGAAATAAATCCGAGATTAATATACAAAAAGGGATGTCTTCACTGGGTCGACTATGAAGAATGTGTCCCATATTTACAAGGTGAGATATAAGCGATGTTCAGATAGTATTTGATGATAATAGTTTAGAGAAATTTAGTACACATGTGACTGATTTAAATTTTTATGAAATAATTTTTCACTTTCTAATCATACACGCTATTAAACCACAATGAGATAATTATACATTTATTATTAGAGACGATTTTTTACTAAAGACGCGTATTATTGAAAGAAAAAAAATCAGATTTGTATTTTTTACTTCCTTATTTTATGATAACCACAAAAGTTTCTTTAAATTCAAATTTGTCATATTGTAGTGTGGTTATCGGTATTTTAAAAAGTCAAGTAATAAGTTTATGAAAGGAAAACAATGTATAGTTAATTATTAAAAATGGTATAAATGACAAAATATTACGTAAAGTTTATTGGATTTATGAAAATGGTATTTGGATTAATATAAAAAAAAGAGGTGTAAAATATAGGACAGAGCCAGAATATAGGCTAGAGTCAGATCAAGAGCAAGAAATGAATAAGGAACTAGGAATGAGAATGAGAATGTTAGATGGAATGAACTTTTTGAATGCATCCATACACTACAAAAAAAAGCCTTTTAGCCACAAATTTAGCGACGAAAATTTTAAAAAAATTCATCACTAAAAACATTAGCGACGGATTTAGCGAAGAAAAATTTTTCGTCTCTAATAACGCATCGCAAAAATTTAGCGACGAAAATTAAAAATCCGTTGCTAAATTTAGCGATGAAAATCTGGAATCCGTCGCTAAATTTAACGACAAATAAGTTTTCATCGCTAAAATTCGTCACAAAATTTAGCGACAAAAATTATTCGTCGCTAAATTTAGCGACAGATAATTTTTGTCGCTAAAATCCGTCGCTAATTTAGGGGAAAACAAACCCGTCAAAAATTTATTCATCGCTGGATTTGGAATCCGTTGCTGAATTAGCGACGGATTTGAATCCGTCGCTGATTCCATATGCCCTGCCCATGAGCCGGCAGAGCCACGTGCCCACCCACCCCAGCACCAACTTGCCCGCCCTGCCCGCCCAAGCCAGCACCCCCGAGCCAGTACCCCTGCGTAGCATCAACTCTTAATTGCTGGAAAATACCGCACCTTCCGCCTCCACCGTGGTTCAAACTCCGAACTCCTGCACACACGAAACCTGTAAACCACCGAGCCAAAGATATTATTGTGATATAATTTTTTTTTTATTATTTATTATCTTCTTTTCATATTTTTCTAATAATAATAAAATAATACATAATAACAATTTAAAATAATAAATATAAAAACTTTTTTTATTTATAACACTAACCTAAAATAATATTAATTAAAAGTAATAAATATGATAATTTTTAATAAAATAAAAAATAATAAAATACTAATTTAAAATAAAATAATAAATTAATTAAAAAATATATCAATATTATATTTTGATTTCTTCTTTTTTCTTTTATTTTATTATTTTATTTTTTTTTCATTTTTATTTTACTTTTTTAATCCATAATTTAAAAATGCATCTCAAAATTATAAAATTATAATTATCAATAAATTATAATATATTAATAATTTAAAAAATCTATATATTTAATTACAAAATATTTTTATTCAAATTTCAATAAAATTATTATATATAAGAAATAAAAATAGAAAGAAAAAAAAAACCAAAGGAAAAAAAAAAGTAAGAATAGGAAACAAAAAGGTGGAAGAAAGAAAACAAAAATATCATCACACAACACTAATTCTAAGCGGTGGTGCAGTGGTGATATGTATTCTACTCAAATCCGAAATCCAAAATTTGAATCCTTCCACCCGCATGTTTTTTTAGTATTAAAACAAAGGGCGCGCGGGCGCCCGCGCCTGCCTGCCTGGCGCCCGCGTGCCTGGCTTGGCGCACAGGCAGGCAAGCCCAACCAGGCGCGGGCGCGCGCGCCTGCTCGCCTGGGCGCCCAGGTAGGCACGCGCGGGCGTGCGCGTGTGCCTGCTGGGGCGCAGGCACCCGCGCGCCTGCCTCGGCGCCTAGGCAGGCACGTGCGGGCGGGCGCGCGTGCCTGCCTGGGCACCCAGGTAGGCACTAGGCGCGCGGGCGCCCAGGCAGGCACGCCCAGGCGTGGGCTTCCAGGCAGGCACGCGCGGGCGTGCGTGAGCGCCTGCTGGGGCTCGGGCGCCCGCGCGCCTGCTTAGGCGCGCAGGCAGGCACGCCCAGGCGCGGGCGCGCAGGCAGGCACGCACGGGCGTGTGCGCGCCTGCTGGGGCTCGGGCGCCCACGCCTGCCTGCCTGGGCACCCGCGCGCCTGCCTAGGCGACTAGGCAGGCACGCCCAGGTGCGGGAGCCCAGGCAGGCACACGCGGGCGTGCGCGCGCGCCTGCTGGGGCGCGGGCGCCCGCGCCTGCCTATCTGGGCACCCGCGCGCCTGCCTACCTGGACGTGCGTGCATGCACCGGCCCCCGCGTAGGCATTAATATTTAATTAAAAAATTTATATTATTGAATAAAATAATACAAATAAAATAAAATTACCTATACAATAATAAAAAATATTAAATCAAACAAAAAAGTAAAAAAATAATAAATTAATTAAAATATATATATAATTTAAATAAAATAAAATATATGTTTTTTTAGAATTAAATAACATTATTCTTCTAAAAAATGAAATATAAATTAATACAATAAAATAAAATTATAATTAAAAGAATATAAAATTCAGTGACGGATTTGGAATCCATCGCTGAAATTATTAAAATAAAGTAAAAATAAAATAAAATTTGATTAAATTCAGCGATGGATTTTAATCCGTCGCTAAATTACCAGATATACGGATTGGGATTTTCATCTAGCGACGGAAAACAAATCCGTCGCTAAATTAATTTTTAAATTAAATATTACATATTAATAAAATAAAAAGAAAAATAAAAAAATAAAATTCTATTTAAAAAAGATTAAATTTTGCGACGAATTTTAAATCTGTGGCAAAATTTTACCATATTTAGCGACGAAATTTGCAACAAAGAATTTTTTGTCCCTAATTAGCGACGAATTTAGCCACGAAAATTTTTTCGTCACTAATTAACGACGAATTTATTCACGAAAATTTTTTCATCACTAATTAACGACGAATTTTGCTACGAATGATGTGTCCGTCGCTAATTTAGCCACGACTTCCTTTTCGTTGCAAATTTTGTGGCAAATTAGCGACGAAAAATTTTTTCGTCGCTAAATCCGTCGCAAAATAGAGACGAATTTTTTTCGTCGCGAAAATTCGTGGCTAAAACCGTATTTTTTTATAGTGATAGTATAAAAACACAGTTTATGAATAGTGTTGATGAGAAATTCGATGAAATTTGGAGGGAAGTGGGAGAAATTCGGAGGGAAGTGGGTGAACTCAGAGATAGTTTTGATCAATTCAAGTATTACAATGAGGAAAAATATAGAATCATTTTATTTGACTTAATGAATATGTTTGTTGATAAAAAGATGAATATCAATTTTATTTTGTATATGAGAGACCATTTGCAGATAATAAAACCGGTTGGACCTACTTACTCTAGTGCAACCGCCACTGAAACTAGACTACCACATTCTCATCCGAGCTCCTTCATGCAAACCTCATCTGCCTACCCATTTGCTATGCATCCATTCGATTCATTCAGTTCTCCTCCCAAGAGTCATACTAGGGATGATAATGCTTTTGACATTAGTGACAGAGGAAGTTTCTCTCGTGCTGCATCCTCTCATTCTACATCCTTCTTCCGCTATGAGTGCAAGTGTCAGTGCATCCTCTTCTGCTGCAAATTTAAACCTAAAGTTAAATTTCCTTAATTGTAATTCCCCTATTGTGTTTTTAATTCACTTAGCCCTTCTGTTCCAATTTTACTTTTCTCTCTTTTTTCTTTCATTTTTTTCCATTTCTCCGTTGCACTGTACTTTACTTAATTCTTTCATGTATGATGCAGTATATATATTATATATATGTGGAATTTTTTTCACAAAACTCAAATTTTCAAGTTTTATGAATTTGTATAGAATATTTATCAGAATATTTATTTGGAATATGTAATGTAATGCCGACACTGCGGTGTCCGTACTAATGTACTGGCATTTATTGTACATGTGTATAAACATTTAGATCCGTTCGGTGTGACGGCTGCTCATACTCTAGTTTAGCATAACAGTACAGGTCTGTGGCTGGGACTGTTAGAAATTTCTATAGCCTTGCGTTGTCCTGATTGTCGGCTGTGGTTTGGTTAATGGTTGTAAGGCCAGGATGACCTTTTTATTAAATTGACAGAATAGTTGTGAATATTACAGGTTAAATTGTATATGGGAGATCTCCGAAATATGGGAAGATTCTGTCTGATTTTTTGTAAAAATATAGGCGACAACCTAGGCAACGGGCGGCTATTCATGACCTCGGTTCGGGACGTGACATGTAAGTGCAAAACTCAAGCGGTCCAAGCAGTGCAAACAGGCAAGCGGCGTGGGTCACAAGCATGCGCGGTGCCCCACGCTACCGTCACGGGGCTACTGCGCAAGCAAGGGCCCACGTAGGGCTAACAAGCATGCCCGAGCCCCTGCGTGGGGCTACCGTGCATGCAAGGGCATGCCCGAGCCCCCGCATATGCCCGTGCGGCTCTACCGCAGGAGTAAGCATGGGGCACGGGCATGTGCGGTCCTTTGTGCATGAACTACGGCTCTACCACGCATGCCACGTGGCTCCATAATGTAGGCAAGCGTAAGGTGTGGGGAGCAGTCCCACACCATACTGAGTACAATATTATAAATTTAAATTATTAATATTGTTAATTTAAATAATATAATGATATAAAATTATTAATTTAAATTATTAATAATATTATTTAAATATTGTAATGATATTAAATTAGTAATTTTTATAATATAGTGTTATGATATATTTTTTATTATTAGTAATAGTCTTATAATATAAAATTATCATAATAATACATTAATTATCAATATTATATAATTTTATATAAATTTCAAAAAAAAAACACACCTAACAACATTAATATTAACCGCATTTACAAGCCACAACAAAACCAGCTCTCTTTTTGGAGCCAAAAACAATTTTTAGTGTCAATTTAATCAAATTTCTTTTTTGGGCCCAAAAACATTTTATTTCTTGATTTTTTATTTTTCTTATTTAGGGCAAATTTAGTCATCTTTTTTTTGTGCCAAAAAAATCTCCATATATATTTCATTTAATTATCTTTTTTCTACTATGTTTGCTTTGCTGCGTTTGTTTCATTTATCTCTCTCTCTGTTGTTGGCTTATGCAATTCTCTATTTATTTTATTTATTTATCTCTCTCTCTCTCTTGACTTTTGCAATTCTCTGTTAGCTTGTGTGAAACATTTGCATTTGTATTCAATATGATGGATAAGAGATGGATATATTCAAAATCAAAAGCAAGTGATGAACATATTAGTGGGGTTAATGCATTTCTTAAATTTGCATATCGAAATATTCAATCCATCAATGGCAAAATATCATATTCTTGTGTCAAATGTTTAAACACATTAAAATTTTCTACACACACGGTATTCAATCAATTGTTACGTCATGAGTTTCAAGTGGTTATGATAAGTGGATATATCATGGAGAGATTAATAAAAAATCTACATCTTATGCATTTAACGTGTCTAAATTCTACGATAATCTTTTTGACCATGATATGTTTGGTATATTACATGATATATTTACACATTTACATGATACATTCAACGTACCTAAACCAAATTCTCATGCATTTAACGTGAATGAATCAACTTCAATTTCAGACAAGTTTCATGAATTATTTCAAAATGTTAAAAAACCAGTATATTCAAAATCGAAATATATTATGCTTACAACTATTGTACACTTATATCATTTAAAATATTTGTGTGGGTGGACCAACAAATCTTTTTCATTATTGTTAGTGTTTTTAGAAGAATTGTTGCCTGATAAAAACATATTACTAAATAATTGCCATGAAATGAAGAAAAAGGTTGAGATATAAGAAAATACATGTTTGTTTTAATGATTGTATATTCTACTGGAAATACAGAGTTAAAGATGATACATGTTATGTGTATGGTGCTTATAGATGAAAACCAAATTCAAATAAAGATCAATGAGTTCGAGATGTTAATAAAAAAAAAGTCATCTAAATGTTGATATGGTTTCCTTTGATTCCGAGATTGCAAAAACTATTTATATGTGACCAAATTGTTTCTTTGATGAGATGACATCATGATAATAGAATAAAGAATGGACTCCTAATATATCCAACAAATTCTCCTGTATAGAAGGAGTTTGATTCCCTATACCCTAACTTGTCTTTTAACTCAAGAAATATTCAATTAGAGCTAGCAGCAAATGGTTTTAGTCCTTTTAAAACAATGAACATTACGCATAACATTTGGCTGGTGCTCATGATACCATATAACCTACCTCTCTAGTTGTATATGAAGTTTACAAACTTAATACTCACATTACTTATTCTCGGTCCTAGAAGTCCTAACGACAAAATAGATGTATACATGTAACCATTGGTAGAAGAGCTAGAAAAATTATGGAACAAATGAGTAGATACTTATGATTTTTCACTTTGTGAAAGATTTAAAATGCATGCAGCACTATTATGGAACATTAATAACTTCCTTGTGTATGCTAATCTGTCTAGATAAAGTACTAAATGTACATTTGCATGTCCAGTATGTAGATATGATACATATTCTCAATGGTTATTCATGACCGGAAGTATTGTTACATGGCACATCGAAAATGGTTAGAGTTAACTCATCCATTCAAATATGATAAATATTCTTTTGATATGTCAAAAGAATTCAAAGTTGCTCCTAAATAATGATTTGGAACTGATGTGTTCTAACAATTAGATGAGATTGACTTAACAAATCTCAATATCATGCAAGAATGGGAAAAAAAGAGTATATTGTTTCATTTGCCTAAATGAAAAAATGGTTTAATTAGACATAATATTAACATGATATATACCGAGAAAAATTGTTTTGATATAATTGTTGATACGATTCTCAGGCAAGAAGAAAAGTTTAAGAACAATTATAAAACTAGACTTGATTTTAATGAGATGGGAATAAGAAAATATCTACATGTGCGTAAACCAAACTCTCTAAACATATTTTTGCCTGAAGTGTGTTACCAAATGACCTTACAGGAGAAAAATGCATTTCTTAAGCTTTTGAAGAACTTAAAACTTCCTGACGAGTGCTCTATTAACATATCCAAATGTGTTCAATTGAAGCAGTGGAACTTAATAGGTCTAAAGAGTTATGACTGTCACATTTTAATACAAGAGTTTATTCTCATACCAATTCGTGGATTACTGTCTGACAATATTAGCTATGTTATTATTAAATTTTGAAATATTTTGAAATATTTTTGCTCTAGGGTGCTTAACCCACGAGAACTTAAGCAATTGGAGGCATCAGTTCTACAAATTATGTGTGCATCTAAAAAGATTTTCCCTCCTTCATTTTTTACCATGTGATACATTTGATCATGAACTTGATAACTGAAGCAAGGATTAGTGGAAGTGACATATAGGTGGATGTAAACAGTTAAAATGTTTATTTTATTTTGATCATTTATTTAATAATGATGTTCATTTTATTTAACAATCATACATATGTAATACAATGTATATGTATGCAAATACTTCAACACAAATCCTATGTACGTAATAGAGTACAACCTAAAGGCTCTATCGTGGAATGGTATATAGCAAACGAGTGGTTGCTATTTTGTTCAAGATATTTAAACGGGGTTGAAACAAGGTTTAATTGTATATTGTAGAATGATAACAATCACATTACATTTGAAGAAAATGAGTCAACTTTAACAACTATTGAAAGGCCTTTGGGAATAAGAATACAAAGATCTATTAAAAGACAAAAAAGAAAAATAATATCTCAAATTCGTCTCGATAAGAAATTATTGCAACAATACCATAAATACATACTATTTAATAGTGACTCAATTGGCTCCTTTAGATTATAAGTATACATTGTGATATATTTATGAATATTAAAATCTAATATCATATAATTATATATGTAGTATTTCATATGAAGGGAACATATGCAACATGTTTGAAAAACAAATCGCGGGAAAAAGTTAAACACTTTCCAAATTAATAAACTTTATAATAAAGATTTCATTATCTGGTTTAATTATCATGTAAGTATATCAATATTTAATATTTTTAATATTATTAATTTCTTTTATTTACATGTTAAGTATATCAATAGTTAATGTTTTTAATATTATTAATTTCTTCTATTTACATGATTTTTTTTCCAGATTATGAATTCAAAATATTCTCAAAAAAAATATAGATAAAATTAAATGGATTGCTTGTGAACCAAATCCATTGGTTAAAAATTCCAACGGGTATATAATCAATAGATATCGATTCCATGTAAAGATCACGAGAAATACCTTCAAACTCAGAATTCAAGTGTTGTGATAGCAATGAATGACGTTAGTTATATAAGTACGAGAGATAAAAGACTCATTCAAGATAAAGTTAATTATTATGGAATATTAAGTCAAATCATTTAAGTAAACTATAATGAAATTTATACGTTTGTGTTATTTTCGTGTGATTGAATCGACTTACAATGAGAATACAAGGAGAACATATTTGATTCAATATTTTTGAGTTTCTCCTATCTCAATCATATGGGTGCCGATTTGCTAGATGATTCTTATGTGTTGGCATACTAAGCAAAGAATGTATTTTATGTAACTGATAAAAGATATAAATGATGGTTTATTATAAAGTATGTCAAAATTAGAGATGAATTTGACATTAGTGATCAAATGACGAATCAACATCTGAATTCAGAAAGTAACCCCTCAAACAATCAGGTGTTGGTTTGGACTAATATTGATGAAAATGAAGAAAATGTATCAACATAGATGAATGATGATGATGTGATATACTGGATGGGATGCATATACTTATGAAATGTAATTCCATTTAAACATTATGCAATCATTGATTTGTCTTCTCTATTTTTATATTTTTATTTGGTCTACTTTTAGTCGGCATATCATATGTAGTGATATAGCTTTAATATATGGTAACAAATGATAATGTTATAACAAATGTTATAGTAAGTGGTAACAAATATATCATATGTCACAAAAATTAGGTTTTAATATAAAAATTTAAATAAAACTAAATTTAAAAATAATCTAGTCAATTGGTTTAAATTAAATTAAATTTCCAATGGCTAAGGTGTAAAGTACAAACAAACCGCGAGTGCTTCAGGTAACAAGTCATCAAAAAATTGTATGAAATATAACAATTGTAAAATAACAAGTCTGTAACAATATATGGAAAAAAACACATATGAGAAAGTTAATTCATCCTAAAAATTGCATGAATTGCATGAAATATAGTGCGACGTAACAAATCCTAAAAATTGCATTAGTAAGCGTATGAGAAAACATATGAAAAAAAGAGGGGTATTGACTAAAATATCGTATGATTAAAACAATGATCAAAGTGTGTAAGGAAAAAAGAGACGGGTAAAAAGGCGGGTAAGAGTAATAACGCATCCCAAAAAAATTGTGTAATGAAAAAACATGCAGAAAAAGGTTTAAATTTTGTAATGAAAAAGGACGTGGAAAAGGAAAAGGGGTTTTGAAAATTTGTTTTGAAAATTTATTTGTAAAAATGGCAACCTGTGAGATGATATGTCACTTGAAAGAGATTATTGCATTCGTTGGATTGATATGTCCACCATAGGATTAATGAAAGTGTAAAAAACTTATAAAAAATTTAGGAATGTTTTGAAATACAAATGAACTATTTTCCAATAATACAATAATATCAATTTAATATTACTATATAATACATATATATTACTATAAATTATATTATTGAATAATAATGCGGTTGGACCAATTTACGTCAATTTAGGTGACACAATGAGTGGATGACCGGAGCTAGTTTTATAATATAAAATTATTATTGGTACCAAAAAAATAATATAAAATTATTATAATTATGATTATCAATATTGATTTAAATAATATAATACTAGTATGTTATATAACTTAATTAATTATCAATATTAATATTAGTAAATATTGTAATATTAGTAATTTAAAAAATATTACATGTGAAATATGAAATATTTCATGTTAAAAGTGCTTTCCAATATTAATAATTTTAAATAATATTATCCATTGAGATGGGGTTAGATTTGGTTTGGTTTGATTATGTTGAGATATTAATGGTATTAATCTCAATGATACACATAAGGATTCATCTCCAACAAGACTAAAAGTAGTTGGGAATGCTCCTCTTCAATTTTCTATGCCGAACATTAAATTAAATTTCATATAATTTCCTTAATTTCTATCATTATTAATTTAAATGAAATTATTAATAATTTTAATAATTTAAATAATATTCCTAGTTATTTAAATATTTTAGAGTTTGCTGCAGATGCAATCAATACAATGCATGTGATTTATGGGATTGATAAAAGAACTTATTTGGATTGGATCCCTTATCCAATAACATAATAAAATAATAATTAACGTACCAACATAATTAATTATATCAATATAATTAATTACATCATTATATTTCATAATTTCAAATTATAATACTATATTATCTATTCAATGAATTTTTTAAAATATAATACTATATTATATAAATTACTAATTCCATATATATCATGAATGGCTCACTGTGCAGGGCCGCGCAGGCATATTTATGCGCACATGCGCACCTCTACCACCACGTACATGCGCACACATTCCTAAATTATAAAATTTAAAATATGAATAAGTATAGTAATATATATGGTGTAATTAATATTATTAATTTAAATAATGTAATGATATGAAATTAAAGTATGGTATAGTATGTATATGGTATGTATTGATATACAAGTTACATGAAATGTAGTAATAATATAGTAATAATATAATAATAGCATGAAACAATATAATAATAATATAGTAATAGGAGATAATAATTAGATAAGTGATTTTTTTAACAAAATCTAATTTGTAATAAAACAAATGTATAATAATGAAAAAAAGGCTGTAAAGAATAAAAAGTTGGGAAAAATTTGTTTGCGAAAAAAAAAATTTGTTTGTGAAAATAGCATGTGCGAAGGATTTTGTGCACACGCGGTTATGACTAATGGATCATAACATGCGCACCTTTGCCACCGTTACATGCGCACTGTCTATTCCATTATTGAGTAAACTCACATTTCTCAATTATAAAATTTAAATATGAATTAAGTATAATGATAATATAATTAATATTATTAATTTAGATAATGTAATGATATGAAATTAAAGCATATGTATGAAATATAGTGACAATGTAGTAATAGGAGGTAATAATTCTCATGGTAATGACTAAAATAAAAACACAAACAAAAACACAAAACCGATGATATAATAATGAAAAAAGGCATTAAAGACACAAAACTAATGTAATAATGAACAAAGGCCATAAAAAGTAAAAGTGTGAAAAAAAGGGGAAAATGATGAGATTTTGAAAATTTGTTTGTGAAAATAATAGTGAAATAACTAAACCAAATATATATAAATCATTCCGTCCAAACCATCAAAACTTCTTCCCTACAAAAGCTCTCCTTCCCTCAAAACTCTCAAAATTTCTAATTTAACCAAAATCTCATTCCTATCAAATATTTTCAATTAAAAATCGAAATCTTTACTCTCTTAACCCATCTACACCTCTCACTCAAACTTTCATTGAAATGCTTGATAACATATATTTAATAAGTCATTTGCAAAGTTTTATCAAAAGACAATTATATTTTTTTAAAATAAAAGGTTGGGGTTTTACTGCGTTCTAAAACATTTTAAAATTTTCTAACTATAAATATAATATGTGACAAATATGAGATAAAATAAATGAAGGATAAGTATTATAGTTTCTACAAAGAATTACAACTATTCCAAGAACAAATTGAGTATGAAGAAATCCAATCATCCCAAGATATTACCTCAAGTTTGGTTTAAAAATAAACAGATTACTTTATTTTAAGATAATTAGCAATTATTCGTTTTAAATTTTTTATTTTGAATAGTTGTCAATAAATATAAAGATCCAACATGCTGTCAAGATGTTTGGAAATTAGAAAAAGAAAAACATATCATGGTTGAAATGAACAAATTAAATCAACCTAGGAATTGATGATACGATCTTTACCAAATTCCTTGACCCTATAATCACGGTACATTTTATTATTCCAATAAACTATAAGATTTGGCGTAACATGTCAATAGAGTATAAAGAGAATATGTAAAAAATTGCATATATATCTAGTTTTATTACTTAATTTCATAATAGCTTAAATGGAAATTAATATATTTAATTTTATTTCTTACATATTTGAATTGTAGTAAAAAATTACTTTCAAACAACTCAAATATGACACTAAAAAATAGGTTATTGGAAATTTAATAAATGAAATAGTTTTAAAAATACTCTGAAATCAAAGTGATTCGATAATTCACTCGGAATAGATGAAAATATCAAGAGAATGGAAGACGAAAATGTTGGTCCAAATCAGTACAAAAAACTTGTTACTTTTTAGTTGAGTGATAAAGGAAAAATATAAATTAACAATTTTTCTTAATACTGTTATTCACTTGTATTCTAATATTTTTTCTCTATACTAGGAAATTAGTAAAAGAAATTTAGAATATCGCACAAAATTGACTGATCCACATTACTTAGGATCTAAGTTATTTGCAAAGTTCATATATGAGAGATATAAACAATTCATATTTTATTTTAATTACAATTTATTTAACTATATAATACTTTAAGGTGGTTTACTTTTATTATTACAGACGATACAATTTGGGACGAAACGTTGTAGAACTTAACTTTATATTACAAGTAGAATCCGATCAAATGACAATTTAGTTTCTATGAAAGTATCAGAAATTGTGGTATGATGACTATTTTATATAATTTTAATTAATATGTTTATGGACATTGACGTTTGATTTGTTTACTTCTCACATGAAATGATGAAAAGTGGAATGGAGTACATCGAGAGTGAAGAAGGGCAAGTAGAAAATTTGAATTTATCTTAAAAAAGTGATATCGTATCTAAAGTTAAAGAGTCTAATTCGGGGGAGAAGAATTAAATGTGTGGGGAAAGTTATAACTCTAACATAATGTGTGCATTCAGTTAGATTTGAGAATGAAAATATAACTATTATGATAAAACCATTAATTGAACAAAATCATAATCTTACTATTTTGGTAAACAATATTTTTATACATATTGTGATGCATGCTAGAAGTGGACAACAAGATAAATTCATGAACTTGATTAATAAAACAAGGCTTATTGCTAGTATTCAGGTACGAATGTCATTTCTCTGATTTTCACCATAATTTTACTAATTTCACTTGAGTTATTGACTAATAATCCAAATTATTTATATTGTTAATTTCTTCTAATACCAAATACTGGGAGTGCACATAGAAACATATCATCATCATTATCATCACTTGACTCTATCCCAAACGATAGTATTTTTATTTATAACCATTTTTTTCAATATATCATGTAATTATATTCATTTTATTACTGGCTTTTATGAATAGATTGATATAAAAGAATGTGCATAAAGTTGGTCACATGATTAATTTTGATGTTGGGATTGTGATTTCAAATTGTGACAATAACATTTTTTGTGATCAAAATGAACATTTGTGGCATGGGCAGCTCAAAAGATATGCTGGGACATGCAATCTTTTCTTTTTTCTTTTGGTCTTATATGTATCATACTAATGTATCAATAATTCTCCATATTAATACGAGGATTACGTTTAAATTATTTTTATAATTTCTTTATTTTATAGTCTCTACACTATTGTTATGTGTAACTCCATGCTATAATGTATTAACATTTTCTAACACTTATGATGATAACCGCTTTCCTAACATTGAGATAACCAATGATAAAAGGGTCATAATCTTTTCAAATACTTGTTGTAACTGATGACACAGTAATTTATACTAATATAAAATACAATAATTTTTCTTAACTTTTTTCTAATCAAACCAACGACAAAAAGTAACTTTTTTAACACTTGTGGTAATCAATGATAAAAATAGTAACATTTTCTGATACTTGTAGTAAACGATGATATAAGATAGTAATTTATAATAAGATATATGGTAACCTGACATTTGTAGTAACCGATAATATAAAATAGTAACTTATACTTAGATATGTCGTAACTGACAATAAAAGTTATTTCTTAAACCTTTTTTAACTGACAATAAAGACAGTAATATTTCCTAACAATTTTGTTAACAACTGATGATACAATTTAATAACTTACACTAACATATGTGGTAACCAATAATAAAAATTAGTAATATTTTCTAACCTTTTTCTAATTCACGATAAAAGGGAGTAACATTTTCCAACACTTGTGTTACTAATGATAGAAAACATTAACTTATATTAATACATGTGGTAGCTGACAATAAATGACTATAACTTTTCCTAACAATTTTTCTAACCGACGATAAAGATACTAATTTTTTCTAACATCTATGATAACGACTATAAACCTAGTAACATTTCCTAACACTTATATAACCAACGATAAAATGACAGTTCATAATACTTATGTATCCGACAATAAAATATAGTAATATTTACTAACAGTTGTGATAATCAAAGATATAAAATAGTAACATTTCCTAACATATAAAATAACCGATAATAAATAGTACTAACAATTCGTAATAGTTATCATTACTAGAAAAAATGGCTACACTGATGGAAAAATCCTTTACTAAAAGTCTATTTTTTGTCACTGAAGGGTATTAGTGACAGATTTTTTCTGTCGTTAAAAGTGTCCTGCTAATTTTTAGCAATGGATTTTTTTTCTGTCGCAAATATTAGCATTGGATTAACGACGAAAAAAAATCCGTCGCTGAAAAAAAAAATATGAAAAAAATATCCGTCGCTAAAAATTAGCGTCGGAAAAAAATCCGTCGCTGAAAAAAAAAATTAAAAAAAATTTGGAAAAAATCGGCGACAGAAAAAATTCCGTCGCTAATTTTTGATAACATTCTTAAGCTCTCAGGAACGGCTAAATTCTGTCGCTGATTTTTGATAACATTCTTAAGCTCTCAGGAACGGCTCCATGCGCTCCGCCATGTGGTACCCGCCCTCGCCCGGCCCAACCCACACACCCGCCCATGTGAATTATGCATAAAATTCCTTCACCGCATCCGTTGAGCCTCAAACCCGCGCACAAGCACAATTCATAAGACACCACAACCATCACACCACATCAGACTTTCTTACCATATTCTTTTTTTTTTCTCTTCATCACACTCTTTTGAATAATAATAAAATAAAATAAAATGATATTTTATTGTAAAATAATAATAATAAAATATTAAAAAAATGAAATAATAAAATGATATTTATTATAAAATAATAATAAAAAATAATAATTTAAAATAAAATATTACAAAATTTTAAAAAATAAAATAATATTATTTTTCACAAAATAAAATAAAATAAAAAGAAAAGGAAAAAGAATTATTAAATAAAAAATTAAAAATTAAAAAAATTTGTCAGTAATCCATCGCTAAATTTTCCGTTGGTAATCTATCGCTAAAATTTCTATCGCTAATCCATTGCTAATTTTTCCATCGCTAATTCGTCGCTGATAACTATATTTATTTATTTTTTATTTTTTATTTTTTTTATCCTTCTCTACTATACTGATAGATTAACGACGGAAAATTTCTGTCGCTAAAAATTTCATCGATAATCCGTCGCTGATGCGTTTAACATATTTTTTTTTTCCGTGGACCACTACAGCAATGGATTAACGACGGAAATATTTTTGTCGCTAATCCATTGTTAATCTCTCGGTATTCAGTTTTACATTAATCCGTCGCTATTACCGACGAATTTTTTTTCGTCGGTAATTTTCTGTTACTGATAGAGTGTTTTCTTGTAGTATATGGTGACTGACGATAAAGATAATAATATTTTTTAACACATGTGATAACTGACGATAGAAGATAGTAACTCTTACCGATGCTTTTAAAACCGATGATAAAAGATAATAAATTTTATGAATATTTTTCTAACCGTCCATATAGATTCGGAATATAATCGAACGGTAACCAAAACTGTTGAGATAAAACTATCCCAACTAATATATAGTCAATTGAAAGTCCATCCATCAAAGAAGATTCTATCGACGGTTTTAGTAGATTTAATAGACGGTTTTCCCCCATTTGAATGTGGCATTTATTTTGTAGTGCTTGTGTGGCCCACTAGCACTGGTCACGCACGGATCATTTTTATTGATATATGGCCATTCTCAATCCTCTCTGCTGTCAGTACCTAAAGTAATGCACCGCGCTCGAGTTTAGTAGTATGAGAGAGAGAGAGAGAGAGAGAGCTGGCACCTGAGATAGCATTTTATTTACCTGTTTCAGTGTCTCCGGTGCAGCACAATGCATCCTTCAGAACTGAGATATTTTTTGAGTCAATGCAATGCATTCGCCCGTTTAAACAACAATGAAAACAAGAGTAGCAAGTAAATAATGGGGCATTAATATCAAGAAAAGTTGCAAATGCTATGAGAAATAAAATCATTGTCTGCTTTTACCAATATTCTTCCTTTCAGGCAGTGTAATTGTTTTAGCTTCCTCTGCAGCTTCGTTCTCCTTTGTTTCCTAACCCATCTCTCTCTCTCTCTCTCTCTCCCTCCTGGGGGTAATGTGAATTAACATTGCTGTTAACAAAGATTTTATAGTGAGTTCATGAGCACTAATGTACTTAATATTGACCAATCAAGATATGCCAGCTCACTTGTTGATTTTGCTATTTATATCAGATACTGCACGTAGCTCAAAATAGTAAAAACCAGACATGCAGCTCTATTTTGTATGTGCAGAAAAAAAAAAATTTTCTTCTGCCCAGACCAGCTCCAACAGAAAAACGAGTTAACTATTTTAAGGTACATTTCTCAATACAATAGTTAGGGCTTTGGTCTTATGGAATTTGGGACACTAACAAGAACTTTGGCATAAAATTATTTGCTAGGGGGCTTAATGGGTATCATTTTTCAATTAAATAATATTCAACTTTTTTTTCAAATTTTATATTTAAATATTTATAATAATGATTTATATCTAAAAATTATTTTGGTGTAATTTATTATTATTTTAGCCAAAAATAATATACAATTTAGTAATAGTTAGTATAGTGGTTAAACACTGTTTTCCCTTATGGAAGGTCCTGATTTTGAGTTTTGTATATGAATTAAATAGACATTTGAAGAGTTTTATCTTTTAAGATTTTAATTTGATTCAAATTTAATTTAATCGATTCAATATAATTACCGAATATTGATAATTAAAAAAAGAAAAGACTCTTGTACTTCCCCTGCTGGCCCTTTTAGAGACAATGTTGAAATGAGTAGATTCTTTCACTCAAGAAGAGCCAAACATGCAGTGCTACTCGTCTTCAACCATGGTCAACACAAATATCACATCGCCACGTATTTTTGGCCACTTCCATTGACCCATGCCTGCTAGGGCATAAAAACGGCAAAAGTGGATTTGGCTACTTGTATTTGCCCTCTTCAATTTCCTCTTCTTGTACTTCCCCTGCTGGCCCTAGGCCCTTGTCTTTGGGATCACCTTTTCAACGCATCTCTTTCTTCTATATATATATATATATTTTTTTTCTGTCGATATTTGAAATCATATTCCAACTAATCTAATTTGAATTATACGAGAGTCCTTCTCAATATTTATACAAGTGAATATGCGATATAAAATAAAATATAATAATATAAAATAATTCATATAATCGATTCTACTTAGTAGGATAAAGGTTTAATTATTATTGTTGTATATTAATATGTATAAGCATCTTTGGAGAAGATAGATAAAGGTACATAATTTGACAATTATGTATTGATAATTCTATTAACAAAATAAGTTTATATACTAGTCATATGAGAAGACCCCCCATTGTGTAGTGATAGACTACCTCTAAATAAACAAAAAAAAAAATCATAAGTGCAGCAGAACTTAATTAGTCAAAATAATTAAATGAAATTATATAAAAACTATTCGACTTTTGATTAATATTATTATGAAATATTTTTCGTTGAAACAACCAGCATTTTGTGAAATATTCATATATTTACTTAAAAATGTTTTTTTTTTAAGTAAAATAGTACAAATATTTCATTTAACTATTTATTTGTAAGAAATTACAAAACGAAAATGCTTCAAATGTATTTAATAGAAAAATAAAGATGTAGTTCCAGTACTCTTTATCTTCTCCCTATTGTTTTTTTTTTATATATTAATCGATATGCAAAGTTATATTTCGATTAATTTAGTTCGAATGTTTGTTAAACTTATTTTAGAGGGTTGTTCTTCCAATATAATTTTTTTATTTTCAAATTTCAAATTCAAGATTTGATTAAATTTTATAATACCATTATCTACCATATTGATTATTCGTTAGTTATTTTTTATTTGTTTTTATTTGCTATCTTCTACCTATTGGTAGCAAATAGGCTATAATCAATTTGACATTAATGTAATGGGAGTTTAATCATCACCAATAAATATCTTCTCTGGTTGTCCTTGTACATGTCTCACATGGTAAATAGTAATAGTAAGGACCATTTTTATGTCAAAGTTTTGGATTACTTCCTTTTGGTCTGAGGTATCATTTTTCACATGATCTTTGTTTCATTGAACCATACATTAATTTTTTGCTTTTATTTTGGTCAGTAAAGAATAATTGGAAAGTTGTCTCGTTTTGCTTTAACCTTTTGTGTAAAAGTTGTTTTTTTTTTAATTATAAAGGAGACATATGCTTGGAAGATAATTCAAAAAAGAGAAAATAAAGGGGTTCGGGAGGTACTACCTCACTATCACTAAGGGGTACAAAGCCTTAGAAATCGACACACGATAAATGTCAAAACCAATTAGGTTAATCAAGAAGAGATAAATTGAATGAAAATGTAATCAAATATCAGACAAAGGATGAGAATGCACCTATTTCTAAATAATATTGTTTTCTCTTTTTTTAATAAATTATCAATATTCGATAATCATGTTGACTCGACTAAATTCAGTTCGAGTTGATTTGGTTTCTTAAAGGGTAAAATTTTCATAACATCTATTTTTTCTATATATAAGATTCAAGTGCGAACTCAAGATTTTGTTTGAAAGATACCGGGGCAACAATCTATTTCTAAGGTCAAACCTTGTTATATTAGTTGCTTCAAGACTTGTTCCATTCTCTTTTGCATTCTTACAATTATGCCCCTTGTTTCACTGGCCTGTCAAAAAAAAATGAGGTTACAATAAGGTTTAAATGGAATTTTAAATATAAAAATTATTAATAATTTTTTATTTGACAAAAAAATATTTCCATTACAGAATGCAATCCTAATGTTTGTGCGCCGGGGCGGGCCGAGTCTCATGTTGATTCGTCTTTGCGCGACTCTTCACTTTTCCTTCTTACCCAAAAGGGAAAAAAGAAAAGGAAAAAAAATAAATGTAAAAGTGTTCATATTTTAGGAAAAAAAGGAAAAGAAAAATTATCAAATGAGTTTGGCCTGGGAACACGCGAGAGATCACATGCATTCCTCATCTTTTCAAGCAAATAAGCATCACGTGATTCGCATGTTCCTTTTTCGTTGCAATGTTGCATTTACTGTAACAGCCCCAACAGATGATAAAAGAGAGATTAGTTCAATCAAAATTTATATATTTTTAACATTCATTGCTTCCTCGACTCCTATCCTTAAATTTTGTACAAACAACTCATGGGATGGGTCTTGATGGTACAATCCCTTATCACAAAATTGAAACTACCATAGCCAATTAGGCCATACAGCCCATAAACCACCGAACATGTACTCAGTCTCTTGATTGAGCGCTCTTCCAACTGAGCACTCTAACTTATACCTTTCGACCCTCTCCGTCTTACTCTCTTGGGGAGCCAATTACTTTCTGACCTCTCAATCATTCCAACTCTTGACCTCCGGCCTTTTCGGTTATTGTACTCCTTGGTAGATACGTTCCATTAATACAAGAGTAATTTATTTCATTACGCGATAAATACAACTTCAGATTACCCATTAATGAAATAAATCTCTAACGAACTTAAAATCATCTTTAATCGGATACAAAGCTCTCATTTGGGAAGGTCTCTCTTAGTAAAGAAATGGATCTCGTTAATCACTCCTGACAAGTTAGGAAATCTTCACAACAATTTGAACTTTTCTTAACCGACTAGACTATAAATATCTTAGAAATCTTTAACTATATTCCATATAATTTCGAAAGATTCCCAACAATCTCTCCACAAGAAAATTAGACTTTCTACAACCTAAAGCACATACGGGACTTACTATACTTGCATGCTATATATATTCGGCATAGTCAACCAATCAAGTACGTCCTCAGGAACTCTACACTTCTTACACAGAAACAATATAGGGCTATCTCATAGTTATACTCACTCTGTTTCTTTTTCAATCAAAACTATTTTTTCTAACTTGAGTGTCGAAATCTCCTCAGTTGGAGAACTCTCTGGTGGTATTTACAGGTCTCATCATTCACAAAGGCCTCGAAAACTCCTCGTCAATTTGATTCTACACTCAGGTTAGTAGAGCAAGTATGTGTTAAGCAAACCCACCTCCATCAGATTGATGTCGTCTGTGAAAACATACTGATTTCTTAACTAGCATATTCAAGCCTTGTCTATTATTCCAATTGCCATGCCACCTAAAAGAATGAACAGAAACACCTCAAAGGTCATGTTTGCACTGGGACAACAGACATCCTATCTCGCGAATACTCTTTTGACAGCACCTCCCAAAAACCAACCAGACACTCTAGTTATTTGCCCCAAGCATCAAATAGAAATGCTTCTCCAGGAAGATCCTCATTTGCCTGTTACACAACCCCAGGACCAACCCCAAGACTAACCTGTTCTACCTGCTGCTTCAGCCTCTCCTGACAGAGTTCATCGCTAAGAAATGGAGAGGCTTGAATCAAAGATATAGTTAATGACTAAGTAGTTGGAAGAGCTTAGTTGCACTGGCTGATAGGAAAGATCATCCTTTTCCTAGAGATTAGAGCAATCGCACATACATAGACTCCATCCTCGAAGGCACCAAGAGCCCTCGGTCAACTCCCAACATGATCCGAATGACTTGAGGAAACAGGTTGAGGATCTTGTGGCTACCGAGCTGAAGCGCTAGTGTAGGCAAAGAAGATGCCACCCAATACGCAACTAACTTTTCTTTTTTCGATCCCAAGATCTCCACTAAGCCCATGCCATGAGATGTGCTACTCCCTCCTTTGGAGAGATACGACGGTACAGATACGCAGCCTACTTCATGGCGGTTATAATCTCGAGGGATGTGCCAGACGTTGCCATGTGTAAACACTTCCCTATAACTTTGTAAGGCAATACCTTCGCATGGTTCAATTCATACCCCTCATTTAGTATCAAGAAATTTTCCCAATTCTGACAATAGTTCAAAACCCATTTCATAATCAGCCAGGGAGCCAAGAGGAAGTCAACCTTCCTCATGTCTATACGACAAAGGGATGACGAGCTCCTAAGAGATTTTCTAGACAAGTTTAAAAACGAGATGATAAAAGTCTCCAGCCCAAATCACTCCATTGCACTAGCAATGCCACTCACCAGTTTATGGCCGTCAGGGATGAAAACCTCAATAATGAAGAATCCTCCATATACCACTCAAGAATTCTATAATCGAGCAGAAAAATAAATTACAGCTAAGGAAGCTGAGGCATTTGATAAACGCCGAAACATAGTATGGAAAAGCGAGCGTAGTCGCTTACCTTGGTGACCCTTGCCCAAAAGGACCTCCTCCTCATCATAGGTTTACCAACTACACTCTTCTAACTAACATACTTAGTTAGATCCTAATGTAGATCAGGAATAACCCTTATGTTAGATGGCCCCCATGTCTCCCACGGGATGACTCAAAGAAGGACAAAACTTGGTATTATCAATTCCACAGAGACTATAGCCACCAACAACTACAGGGGTGAATAGTTATTTTCTTAATTTTTGTGATTTTCAACTAAATAGAATTAGTAAAGACAAAATTAAGAGAATTAAAAATAAAAAATAGAGAAGTACATGCTATAAATTTTATAGTGATTCCACCAACCCTCGTGTATATCCACTCCCTAACAACTCTCCGGGAATTTTCACTATTTTCACAAATAGTATACACCATTTGTTTCGTAAGTGCTAGTGAAACCTTTAGAACCAGTATTTTTTTCTGAAATACTTTCTCTCTCAAAAGCCGGATTGTGGATTGCAATGATCTATAGACTTCTTTCGAAGACAGAGGTGTTATAGTGAGTGAAGCTAATCCTCATATTGTAACAAAGTTAGGCTCAGACCATTATAGAATTTGCGGCTGATTCTCGAAAGTAAGGAAGTGAACAGTCAAAGAATATTACGGAGTGAGACTAATCTTCAGATATAGAGAAATTAAAACTCAATGAATGATACACACAGTAAGATTACAGAAAGTTTAATTCAAGTGTGTTTTCAAGTAACAATTTCGAATATTTAATGTGATTGTATTTTGATCGCAATAGCTATTCTTATTTTTCACTTCATTTCTCTGTTCTTCATTACTTCGGTGTATATATTCCTCTAGAAGAATGTCGTTGAGTGATAGGTGAGTTTGAATGTTAAGAGTTAAATGCTCTTTGACTTCCTCATTCAATGCTTTTGATTTCTTGATCAACACTTTCGACTTCTTCTCAATTAATGATTTTGCATGTTATCATTCTTAAAATAGTTCATTACTTCTTTTCATTAAGCAATTTCTGTCTTAAAAAATTTGAAGCACCTTTTTGCTACGATAGGAAGGTTAGCTCAACAAACAACATAGATATTTAAAATTTAAATGAACGCAGCATGTTGACCTTCATTAAGGAGTTTGATTCGTCCATGTCATCAGCTTTTAAACATTTAAGAAATGTTATGATGTCCACATTATTTCTTTTGGAACTTCTTTTATGAATAAATGTATGATTGAGATTAGCTAATTTATGGAATTGTTTCAAATATAAGGAGTTTTGGTTACCTTTTGTTTTTATTCATTTGACCAGAGAAATACTTGGTTTCTTAAATGGTTTAGAAGTTTATCGCTCAAATTATCGGTTGGCCAAACGAGTGAAATAGGTTAGCCGTTCATGCTTTGGTTAGCTAAATTGGCATAGGTGGCTGGTCGCTTCTGCTTAGCAGTTCACTGTTTAAGAATTGCTAGCTAGCTGCTTGAGCTTACAAAGAATTTGTTATCTTCTGCTTAAGCATACTTGTGCACTTACGGTATACGGCTCCTGTGCCTTAAACGCATGTGGTTCACAACTTGAGTACTTTAGAGTGCCGCGGTTAGCTACCTTGCACATTGAAGTGCGCACGATACCCCAAGCTAGGTGCACAGCTAATCACCTATGTGTATAGGAACACATGTGGTTGACCACATCAAGTGTGACTAACTGTGAGAGAGACATTGGAGTTAAATTGTCAATATTTTTAATAGAGAGAGAACATTTAACAAAGATGGCAAATGGGTAAATATTTCTAGTGTGAGAAAAAAAGATGTTTTGGCTATATATTTGGAGAGCACATATTTATTATTTAATTATGCACACGTGGAGGTGGAGAGGAGTATGAGATGGTTTGGAGAGAGAGAGAGAGTGGAATGGTTATGGTGATGGCAAATGGGTAAATAAATAAAGAGGGAAATGCTTTTGAATCAAATGGCAAATGGGTAAATAATCATGGTGTGCTTTACAGGAGGTGAGGTGTATTAGAAAAAAAATGTTGTGCACATTAAAAGAGAAGGGATGATGATATACTGTACATGTGGAGGTGGAGAGAAGAGGTGAAAATTGGTGTGAGATGTGAGAGTAAGTTTACAATATATGTTAGAGAGAGAAAGTGAGAATGTGTTTAAAAAATCACAAGCTTGCACTTGGCCATGCAAAGCGCTTGTGTGGTAAGCTGCACCTGTGTGCATAGGAGTACATGCGGTTTACTTTGATATTTATGTGCTAAGCCGTTCGAATAATTTTTACAATTTTGAGATCAACTTATTTTAGTAATTAAATTTTCCTTAATTTGTTTATCATCAAAACCCAATTTGTCAACAATATTCCCCATTTTGATGATGACAAAAAATCTGATGATTTGAAAATTATCTTTCTAAACTTCCCCTTATCTTTCTATTAAACTTTAAGCTTCCCCCCCCCTTTTGACATCAACAAAAGGGTTATGCTTAAAAATATACCGAGTTTTAACAAAGGAGTAGAGGAGTAGAATTTAAGGACAATGTCAGTGGAAGAGGGATAATACTTCAAAGTGAATGGTTGCCACCTTTTGGAGTTCTAAGGCTAAAAGAATACCATGCTACACTAGTTTTGGCTTATAGTTGTTTTTTGTGGTTCTATCTTCGATCCTTTCTAACTTTTCCTAGATCTTTTCTAGAATAATTGATTCAAAACTAGATGAACTTTCTATCCCACTAATTGCCAATACTTCTCCTTGGCTCTAATCCTAGATCTTCCTTCCTAACAGGTTCCTCCATTGGTCTCTCCCCCCCCCCTTTCTCTTCCTTTCTTTTGCATACAGAATAGGGACAGGGGCAAAGTTTTAGCAAAGGTTTAGATATAGGAGAAGTGGAAGGTTCAACATATGGTTGATAATAGGATCAATAGAGAAGGGACATTTTGTACTTCAGGAGCTATGTTGAAGCATGTTCCCCCTCAAACTATACTTACATTTTTTATATTCATTTAACATCTGATTACTTTAGTTGCTTTCCTCTTTAGATTCTAGGATTTAGTGTTTCTGAAAAGAAATATTTTGAGGAGCATTAGACATTTGTAGTGATTGCACTCAGGAGCTTCAGAAGTTTATGGATGAAGGAGAATATGGTTGTTCTTTCTTTTTGTGAGGGAGTTTACATTTTTCTCTATGTTACTTAATTGTTCTTGCATCTCGTGAGATTTTTCCCTCTAATCTGTTAAGCTAATTTTGCATTCCTTCTGGACTATCCCAGATCATTTGTAAGGAATATGTCAAGACTAGGAAAAGTCTCTTATCACTTCTACTTCTGTTTCAACTCTTTCTTCCTTTTTGAGCTCTTTTTCTAAACTCCATTTTTACATACTCATCTTTGATTGCAGAGGAAGCTTCAATGTCATTTTTCATTTTTTGTTTCGTTGCAACCCCTTTTTTTACATTAATTCATTAGCAAAGAGAAATTCAGCGATCAAGGAGTGAAGGAATTTTAGAATTGAGACTTGCAAAAAGATTCTTTGTTTAGAGAGAGAAAGAGGATGTTTAAAGTTTTGAGAGTTTCGGGAATGCTTCGACAAAGAGAAATTTTTAATATTTGGAAAGAAGTCAGAGTTGGTTGCTCATAATAAGTGAGTTTAATGTAATAAAGACTTCATTTTCTTCATTTAAGAGTAATACATGTATTTAAATGAGCAAGTCCTGTTGATTTGAGAACGAAGTTGGCAACTTGTGAGAAAGAGAACCGAGAGCCGCTTGAGTATAGCTTGTAAGGTCTATGAGCCTTGGTTGATTGCCTAATGTGGAAAGATGAATGAACGGTCAGTAGGCTGCCTCTCTTGGGCAGTCGACCGTGTGAGGTGCCTAGGCGGTCTGCTGCCTTGAGTCGCCGACTTGAGTCACCGATCAGCCAAAAACAAGAAATCACATAGAACACTCGATTTCGGTTAGAATTTACTATTATTTCTTTTAATTCCTCATGTCAACATTCCTAATTTTTTTCATAAAAACCATTTCTGTCTAGGGTTTTGTAAATATTTCCACTATTTGTACTCAAGAGTAATATCACTCTCTACATGATCCTTAATTCAAGGACCAATCATCCTCCAAGGCCTTGATTTCTGGTTCCATTTGAATGATAAAGGCTATTGGCTCACATTGGTTTCTTTGGATTAATTTTTGCTTTCTTTTAACTATTATTCTTCTAAATATGTGTAAGCCTTTGTTTTTAGAATCGTTGTTTAATTCTTTTTTCTAAATAATTTTCCTCTTTCTGACTTATAGAATCATCTACACTTTCATCATAAAAAACATGTACGTTTTATGCTTGAAAGATCATATTCAACTATGGATTGATTCTTCATTAGACGCTTTGATAAATGTTGGGTAACTTTAATATTTATAGCAACCAATTTTTCTAGAAATCTCTTTCAATTTTTCAGTATTTATACCTAGATATATGAAAGTAACCTTTAGCAATCTTTTGTATCCTTATAATGATCATTGGGTGTTTTCTCCAAATTAGCCTAATTAAGGCTTATTTAATGTAAGCTCTATATAACATGCCGTATGGTCTTATCCTAGAAAATTTTGGTTAAGATATTTTCTTATGCTATTGTCCTAACCATTTTTTTTCTTGTTCTCTTATAGCATTACTTGAAATCCTAGGGGATGAGAAATTATTATGTGAATTCTAACTACTTTCTGTTCTGCATCAATCTATTTTTAGATTTTTTTTTCATGTAAACATTTATTATCCATGGATTATGCAGATTTTCTTATTTTGGATTTTTTGTATACACTACTATCTTCTTCTTTCTTATTCTCAGAAGCCAATCCAAGTGATCTTGGAGTAATCATCTATTGGGCCAATAATGTTTTTATATCATACTCCGAGTCCTAGTTAAGTCAAATCAATGTGACGAAATTCTAATGTTCTGCAGATTGACATTAAGTTTTTAAGGATGGAAAAAGCTTTTGACTTTTTAACCTTTGATGCAAGTTTCGTACAACTTTCCTTCACCTTTGGCACAACTTTCACTTGATCTTTTCTTGTTAAGACCATGCTTGTATGTTCAAGTTTCTTGTGACGGAACTAGATACTTTGATAGCTTACTGCTATCAACTCTGCCTTTGATGCCCAGATCTTCTTATATTCGACATTGTTGGCTTTTAGAAATTCTTTTGGAACCTATCTCAATTTTGATGTTCTAGAGGTTCTAATCCTAAACCAACATTCATCTATGCTATATCCATTACTATGGCAGTATGTGCATTTCTGGTACGCTGCTAACTTTTTGCTTTTGCTAAGATTGGCCCGCCTCCTAACTTGCATTGATATGCACTATGTCCTAACTTCATACACCAATAACATCTGATCTTTTGTTTATTGTTCTTGGAGTTAGGGACAAAAAAGCTATACAGCTTCTTCTGGATGGCCACCGGATTGAATCCTAATCCAGCCTTATCATACATAGCTCTTTAGTCTCTCAACATCAGGTCAAGTTTTTCTTAATCTTGAATGAATTTGTACAACAAAGAACTTAGCCTTTTGTTCTTTTCTTTCTCCTATTCTAATTCTATATCCAACATATTCTTCTGATAATGGTGCGTGAAGGTATTTTTATCTACCTTTTCAACTTTAGTTTACAGCTCATTAACCTTTTTAGTTTTCTTTTCTATCTGAGCATGAAGATCATTCTTTTCTTTTATTGCATAATGTAAGTTATTCATTTTTTATCTTAGGCCATCATTTTCCTTCTTCACTTTCTCATTTTCAATTTTTATCCTACTCCTCTCTTTTTCTGCCTCAGCCATTAGTTTCTTCAGGGCATAGTTTTTCTTGTTCATTTCTAAGTTCATTAAGAGATTCTGCTAAGGTTTCAAACAATTCATTCATAATGTATTCATCATCAAAACAATCAAAGGAATTAGAATAGTAATGGGATGAGCAAGGGGAACTTACCTCTTTGTGTTCCTCTTTTTCTGCCGTCAAGCACATATAAGCCTGATCCTAAATGGTCCCTTCATACATGGCCTTCAGTTTTTCTCAAATTTCTTTTGTACTTATGCACGACGAGACTTTATTATACTCGTTTATGCTTAGTCCAGAGTGGAGGAGGTTTAGTACCTTATAGTTTACTTGATAAGCTCTTCTTTACTCATTAGTCATGCTCCTTATCTTAGTTGGAACTTTGTCACCATTCATTTTATTGATTGAGAATTTAGCTCCTTCTTCTATGATTTCCCAAGAATTTTCATCCTCAGCTATGATGAAGATCTTCATTCTCTATTTCCAGTAGTTATAATTCTTGCCGTCAGAGAATGGTGCTTTGTTAATTGAGCCAGACGCCAATGGGATGTCATGTTCATTGAGTATCATGATGAATCTTCACTCTTGAGGCTCGTTTTCATCTTTGATGCATGCTTTTTGACTATTTCCCTTCATGGCTTGCATGGCTTCTGGACATCCTCTTTGGACGTGCACTTCTCTTTTGTTTTCAGCACTTTTTCTTCTTAGGAGGTCATGTTTCTTGCTCCTTTTTGACCCGTTTTGTTCTCCTTTTAGTTGTTGTAAGGATCATAGGTTCATTGTTTGATGAGGAGGCTCCAAGTCAAGAATTAATTCTCTTTGTTGCCATTTGGGTTTTTGAGAATGGGAAGAGGATCTTTGATATAAGGTTGTAAGACCTAAAACTAGATAAACACATTCTTATTGTAAAACAACTAGAGGGGGTGAATAGTTATTTTCTTAATTTTTCTGATTTTTGACTAAATAGAATTAGTAAAAACAAAACTAAGAGAATTGAAAATAAAGAACATAGAAGTAGACACTAAAAATTTTATAGTGGTTTTACCATTCCCGATGTACATCTACTCATAGGCAACACTCTTGGATTTTTTAATATTTTCACAAATTATACGCATCACTTGTTTCACAGGTACAAGTGAAATCTTTACAACCGGTATTTCTTTCTAAAATATTTTCTCTCTCAAAACCCAGATCGTGAATTCCACATGATCTACAGACTTCGTTCGAAGAGAGGGGTGTTATAGTGAGTGAGGCTAATTCTTAAATTATAACAAGGTTAGGTTTAGACTATTATAGAGTTTGAGACTGATCCTTAAATGTAAGGAAGTGAATGCTCAGAGAATATTATAGAGTAAAGCTAATCCTCAGTTATAGAGAAATTAAAGCTGAATGAATGATACACACAGTAAGATTACAGAGAGTTTAATACTAATATGTTTTCGAGTAGTAGCAAAGAGTTCAGAGTATTCAATGTGATTGTATTTTGATAACAATAACCGTTCTTCTTCTTTTTTCACTTCATTTCTCTATTCTTCATTACTTTACCATTTACATTCCTCTTAAAGAATGCCATTGAGTGGTAGATGAGTTTGAACATTGAGAATTAAATGCTCTTCACCTTCCTCATTCAATGCTTTTGATTTTTTGATCAATACTTTCGACTACTTCTCAATTAATGATTTTGTTCGTTATCGTCCTTAAAGAAGCTCATTATTTCTTTTCATTAAGCAATTCCTGTCTCCAAAAATTTGAAACACCTTTTTGCTGCAACAGGAATGTTAGCTCAACAATAACGCAAATATTCAAAATTTAAATGAACACAGAGTGTTGACATTGATTAAGGAGTTTGATTGGTTCATGTCATCAGTCTTTAAACATTTAACAAATGTTTAATGTCCACGTTGTTTCTTTTGAAACTTCTTTTACAAATAAATGTATGACTGAGATTGGCTGATTTTTGGAATGTGTTTCAAATATAAGGAGTTTTGGTCATCCTTTGTTTCTATTTATTTGACGAGAGGAATACTTGGTTTCTTAAATGGTTTAACAGTTTACTTCTTGAATTATTTGTTGGCCAAATAAGTGAAACAGGTTAACCATTCATGTTTTTGGTAGCCAAATTGGCATAGGTGGTTCGTTGCTTCTGCTTAGCGGTTCATTGTTTAAGAACTGCTGGCTAGCCGCTTGTGTTATACTGTTAGTTGCTTGAACTTACAAAGAATTTGCAGTCTCCCGCTTGAGCAAACTTGTGAACTCGTAGTTCATTGGTCGTGTGCCTTAAGTGCATGCGGTTTGCTGCTTAAGCGATTTCACCTATGCTCACTAAGCTTGACACGGTAGCCCATGCTAGGCGTATGATTGACTACCTATGTGTGCAGGAGCACACACGATTGATCATGCCAAGTGCACAGCTGACTGACTATAAGAGAGACATTGGAGTTAAATTGTCAAGATTTTTAATAGAGAACATTTGACAAACATGACAGATGGGTAAATATTTCTAGTGTGAGAAAAGAATGATGTTTTGGCTATATATTAGGAGAGCACATATTTATTATGGTGATTGCAAATGGGTAAATAAATAGAGTGGGAAATGCTTACGAATCAAATGGCAAATAGGTAAATAATCATGGTATGCTTTACAAGAGGTGAGATGTATTAGAGAAAGAATGTTGTGCATGTGGAAAGAGATGGGATGATGGTTTAGTGTATATATGGAGGTGGAGAGAAAAGGTAAAAAGTGGTGTGAGATGTGAGAGTGAGTTTATAACTTGTGTCTGAGAGAGAGTGAGAATGTGTTAAAAAAAATACAAGCTTGTGTCTGGCCGCTCAATGCGTGTGGTAGGCCATGCCTGCTTACGCGGTAGCCTGCACAAGCATGCGGCTGACCGCCTACATGCATAGAAGTGCACGCAGTTTATCTTGATGCTTATGTGTTAGGCCATTCGAATGATTTTTATAACTTTTAGATCAAGTTGTTTTAGTGATTAAATTTCCCCTAATTTGTTCATCAACAAAACCCAATTTCCCTTAACACAGGATCCAACTCTTGACCACATGCCGACCACACTCTCGGTACAATGCTTTCAAATTCTCTGTTAGCGCAATACCAACGAGTATTCTCTTGGCCCAATGTCATCAAATTCTCTTTTGGCACAACGCGAACAAGCACTCTTTCAGCACAACACCATTAAACCTCTCTTCACACAATGGCAACTAGTACTCTCTCGGTATAATGCCATCGAACCTCTCTTTGTACAATGCCAATGAGTAGACTCTTGGCACAATACTATCAAACTCTTTTGGTGCAATGCCAAGGAGCACAGGTAACTCAGCATCATCTCAGATGGCTTGGCATGATATGTGGTTTAAAACACAATATGGACCCTTTGGCCTCCCAATGACAAACATGACTTCACACAACCTCTTTTCAACAAAATTTAAGTTTACATGTCATGGCGAGCGAGGCCGCAAAATAGCATATTTATAAGATTTCAATCAGCAATTAACCTTTACAGGATCCCGAACTAACTTTCATAGCTCCTGTTTGGGACATCATTTTGATACTATCGTTCGAGGTTTACTCAACCTTACTCTCTGGAATAATCAAGTAGCAAAACAACATACTGGCAATGTGGAAATGATAAGTCAACACAAACCTTACCAAGGAAAACATACCTAAACAAACAAGGCTACCATTGCCTCATCACCCTGCTCCACGATAAACAATTCAACCCAAATTCTGATCGATGAAAATCCAGACTATTAATGAACCTTTTCTCCTCAGCAACATCCAAATACCAAAAATAATTATCACCATAGCCCATAACGATAGTTAATCTCTCTTAAAATGCTTTGACCATTCAAATAACCAAACCAAAATAGAGAGAAGAGAGGCCATTTGCTTAGGCATCAACCTTTTACCCTTCTTGACGAACAGGTACTCCAGAAGAGCACTTGAAGAAATGGTTCTGCTCTTACTGTGCCATCCTTCTGATCTAGACCTAGAGCTCCCAAAGAAGTATCCTCTATCTCAGACTCGGGAGCTCCAACCTCAGTGCCTGAACCACTAGGGCTTTTGGTAGCCAAAGGAGGAACTGGAAGTGCCTCTCTGGCAGCCCTTACCACCTTGGTGTTAGGAGCAGGGGGCATCAACTTACCTCTCTTTCTCTTAGGAGGGTAGCAATTGGACATACATGATAGCCCTCTTCCTTCATGCACTCTTGCATCCATGATAGCCAGTAAACCTGACAGTCCTTTATAAGGAGCTTCTACCTCGGTCTCCCTCTCCTCGTTTCAATCTAAATAAAGGAACTGAATCCCTTGGCGCTAAGACCATTGTGCCTACTGAACTTGATTTGTCACCCTCACCAACCTCTTCACTGCTCGGTGTCCAAACCAACCTCCTCTTTTTCCTTGGAATGTAATCTAGGAACGCGCCATCAAACACACTCCCTTCATCCTCAACCCCCTTTCTTAATTCGGCATGGGCCCTTATCGACTTCAGGGTAGTAACCCGATCAAGATCATCAACCTCAGCAAAATCAACAATGTCAACATGTCTTTTAGCCTTTTTATCCAATATGAATGGCCCCTGAATTTGTAACCCCTCATTTAGTAGACGGCCGGCTAATTTTGACATTTCATCTTCAATTAGGACTTCCACCCATACATCCTTACCTATAGCCATACAAAATTTGCCAACGGATTTGACAAAACCCTAATGTCAGGAAGATGCAGACACCTTCAACCCCCTAGATGGCTCTGCATTAGTCATCGACAATGATGGCACCAGATTCTTATTTGCAAATTCAACAAAAAGTAACTTACTTCTTCACAACCTATCTCGAGTCTCCTATAAAAGAATTCCCATTTCGATTCTCATTTTGTCTAAACACAGTACCTTCTGTAAGGTCTCAAGCAACACACTTCCTTAAACAAAATACTGATGATATAATCTCAAAATTGAATCTCAGGTGACAAAAACTCAACAGATTGGCCATGGCCACTATTAGTAGCCAGACACTAAGAATCTAGAGGGTTGAAAAAATATTCGAACCCTTTAAAGCCATAGCCAAAGATCCTAAGTAAGGCACCCGCAAACCATATCTCACATACTCCTTGTACATTGGAACACAACACTTCGGCGTTTGATTCCCCCTCTCCCTTCTATAGGTAACCTCAGCCAAAATCGATTGCCTAAACTCATATCCTTTGACGTAATTTGCAATTCCTTCTCTGTCATTATGCTTTTGATCTCGCTAATACTACGATGGTTGCATGAACTGGAACCTCTCGCCATTTCAATTTCTACAAAAATATCATAAACCCTAAATTGCTGAGTTCTTTTTCTCTACCAAATGAAACTGTCTAAAGTGTATACACAACAAAACTCACAACCAATCACAAGACGAGCCATGTCAAAAAGATTCACAAAAATCAAAAAGGCACATATTGCATTTAATGCTCCACTTTTATGTAAGTTCCACTTTTGCCCCCATTCTACTTATCCAAGACTGTTTTCCCTCTGCATCTTTTCGAGTTATACAACTCTCATTATCTCGACTCTACTTCTAACACTACCCCTTCAAGCTAGCCTTAGGAATTGGGGCAAATGATGATACATAGTCCAATAGTCCATTACCACAAAATTGAAACTACCCAAGCCATTAGGCCATACAGCCCATGAACGACCAAACATACTCTTGGTCTCTCGACTGAGTGCTCTTCCGGTTGAGTACTCTAACTTATACCTTTTGACCCTCTCAATCTTACTCTCTTGGGGAGCTAGTTACCTCCTGACCTCTCAGTCATTCTAGCTATTGACCCCTAGGCTTCTTGGTTATTCCACTCCTCAGTGAATACGTTCCATTAGTACAAGAGTAATTTATTCTATTACATAATAAGTACAACTTGAGATTATCCATTAAGGAAGAAAATCTCTAACGAGCTTAAAATCTTCCTTAATCGGATATGAACCTCCTATTCATGAAGGTTTTTCTCAATAAGAAAACGAATCTTGGTAATCACTCCTGATAAGATAAGAAATCTCCATATCAATTTGAATTTTCCTTAGCAAACTGGACTCTAAATCTCTTAGAGATTTTTGACTATAATTCCTATAATTTTGAAAGATTCTCAACCATCACTCTACAAGAAAATTAAGATTTCTACACCCTTAAATATATACGAAACTTACCATGCACATATGTTATATATATTTGGCAAAGGCAACCAACCAGGTATGTTTTCAAGAATTCTACACTTCTTACACAGAGATAACATAGGACTATCTAACAGCTTTTCTCAGTCTATTTCTTATTCTCTTAAAACCTCTTTCTTGATTTGAGTATCGGAGTTTCTCCTACCGAAATACTTTTCGATAGTATTTGCAAGTCTCATTACTCACAAAAGCCCACAAAAACTCCTCGTCAATCCGATTCCACACTCAAGTCAACGAAACAATATCTATGGAGCAAATCCACCTCTGTCAGGTCTAATGATAAGACATTAAACTCTCATAATCAAGGTCTCGAGTTTGTTTTTTATGAATGAAAAAAATAGGTTTTAGGAATGAAAAAATAGGTTTTAGGAGAGATTGCTCTTAAATTGGTTCCCATAACTGGTCAAACTAGATTAGTCAGGCTTTTAGATATAGGTAGTCAAGTAAAAAAAAATTATTAATAAATTACCAATAAATGGTAGAAAGAGAGTTGATGGAAGGTATGCAAATCGTCACATTAGTGGGAGAAATACAATCGTATTGATAGGGTGGGTAGGATTAGTGATATGGTTTTTAGGATGGCCAAGTAATGAAGGATCAAAAGTCATGGATTGAGAAATAGTAGGAAGGGCAGTAAAGAGTTGGGAGACAGGGTTGAGAAAAAGGTAGGGGAATACAAGTACAAGAAGATTATGAAGAAAGAGTACAGTGCAAGTAAATATAGGACAAGGCAGTGTTGGAATGAGGACAAGAAGGTATGGAAACCATTTGACACTTCCATACAAAAAATAACATTGGTGAATTAGAATACAAAGGCGTGAATCGCATAATCAAAAAGAAAGAGCTGAGAGATATGGTAAGTAGGAAAAATGTGGAGTTTGTGATTATTTGAGAAAGCAAAATGAAGGATGTGCAAGGGAGTAACGTGTTGCTTTTATGGGGTTTGAAATAAGGCCTTTAGTACTCGTTTGGCAGTGCTTTTTTTCAACTTCTCTTTTCCTTTTAAGGAGAAACTCTGCCAAATAATATTTTTTTAGAAACTCTTAAAAGAAAATGAGCTTTTAAAAAAAAAAAAAAGCAAAGCTCCATAGAGGGGCTTTTACTTCTCCTTTTAAAAACACGCAACCTTTTAAGGAGATTTAAATTTCTTTATCTCATTTATGCCCTCATTTCGAAGAAAAATTCAATCTCTATCCTTTTTTGGTAACCCTCTACTCTTACTTCTACCCTAATTGTTTTTTGCTCACGACTGCTTCTCTCTACTCTCTCTCCTTCTCCATAAGTGCCTCCCTCCTCTTCCTCCTCCTTCACTATCAGTGATTCCTTCAGGTTTTGGTTCTCTTAGTGCTCATAATCTCATTGTTCACATGCTTTTATTGTGTTTCTTTGTTACTTTGATTTGACGATTGTAGAAATTAGGGCACTTAATGACTGCAATGACCAATTCCTTTAGGTGCTGCAGGTGATGGTTGTATTTAATACATTTTTGACTACTTACGATCCATTGACAAGAATAACATTTATGATACACAAAGTTTCATTTGACTATCTCTTCATAAATATTTTCTATTTTTTACTTACCCTTGAAAATTGTGAAGAAGTCAATTCTTCATATATTCTTGTCATATACTCATCTATTCCTCAAATTTTAGACCCGTTCACTTATGAATATAACCATTGAAGTGCTTTCACAAGTAGACCTTTTTTTTTATACTGGGAAAAGAGAGAATTGTAAACACCAATATCATATTGTTGACACTTAAATGATCCTTCTTGTTGGCCTTTTTTTATTTTTTTAATTTTTAATGCTATGGGGAAATGTGGGAGGAGATTGGAATACTTTGTTCAAACTATCTATTGTCATCGTTAAAGTGAAGCAAATTGTTTTATTTGCCATTCTCTAAGAGGGAGAATTGTTGGACTTAGCTTTCTTGTTGAGTTCATGCAGTGACCTCAAGCACATCTAGGCAAACTATGTTGAAATTACCAAAATGGATTGCTTTTGAGCTAATTGACGACAACAACTAAGTGGTTCCTCTTTCCAATTTTTTTTAAATTATATGTTGGACTTTTTCTCTCTTACATTCCCTAATTGCACAAAGACGATGAGTTTGATAGATGCAATCGTAACCCCAATTACACTTCAAAGTTTAAGAATGAAAGAAATATTAATGTAGAAATGGGGTCATCTACTTATAGAAGAGAAGTGGGTAATAGTTACATAAATAGAGTTCGCAATCAAATAACAGCAGCATTGATGGAAAATATAAATATATGATTTATGTTATTTTCAAATTTCTTAAATTTTTACGTTATATAAAAGTGATTTTATATTTATAAATGTTTGATTTTAATTGTTTAGAAAAATAATCAATATGTTTTTATTTTAATTATTAATATTTATACATTTTATTTTTAAAATATCGATATATCAATTTTTAATCAATCGCTGTAAGGATAAAAAATTATATTTTTTGTGTATACCATTTATGGTAATTTTATTAAAAATAGAGTTTATAAAAATTGTTTTGTCAAATAACTAATTTATAAAAATGAATATATAAGTAGTTTAAAAATTAAAAATATCAAATAACTTTTAATTTTATTTTAAAAACTATTAATTTATACTTCTTATAAGGAGAAAAGAAGTTGAAAAAAAGTTATGTCAAACGACACTTAATTTCATTATAATTCTTGTTTTGATTTTTTTTATTAGTATGATATATTTTGGTATAGAATATTTTAACGTTTAGTTTTGAAATTGCATGTATTGTTTATATAATAGTTATATAATATAAAACTAAATATGAATTCAATTGAATTTTAAAAGTAAATTTTCAAAATATGCAATAAAAGTATAACATCAAGCATTTAAAAGTAAATTTCAAAATTTCAAATATGCTCAAATGGTTAAAATTCAAGAGTAATTAAATTAATTTTACATAAATAAAATGTCAAGATATTAATAAATTAAGAGGTTCAATATAAAAGGAGAAAATTAGGGCGAGATGCTTTACGTGAAATTACAAATTTTCCCTATTCTCCTATAAAAATTACGATTTTATCTAGGATTGAAACATGTGGAACATATTCGAAACGTCTCAACCAGCATTTGACCAAATTTTCTAAAATAGGCCGCAATGCTAAGGGAGGTGAAAATGTTTCCATTTTTGAAGTGGAATGAGATATTCCGACCATCACTACAAAAAAATACTGATTTAGCGACGGATTTAATAAAGAAAATTTTAGCAAAATTCATCGCTTAAAACAATAGCGACGGATTTAGTGATGACAAATTTTTCGTCACTAATGACGCATCGTAAAAATTTAGTGACGAAAATAAGAAATCCGTCGCAAAATTATATTATATCTTATTATATTTTTTATTTATTATATATATTTTATTTAATTATTATATTAATATTTTATTTTATTTTATTTTATTTTATTTAGTGACGAATTTATAATTTTTGTCGCTAAATTTAGCGACGGATCCAAGAAATCCATCGCTAAATTATATTATATATTATTATATTTTTATTTAATTTATATATATTTTTTAATTATTATATTAATATTTTATTATATTATATTATATTTAATTTAGCGATAAATTTGTGATTTCCGTAGCTAAATTTAGCGACAGATCTAAAAAATCCATTGCTAAATTATATTATATATTATTTTATTTATTTATTTATTATATATATTTTAATTATTATATTAATATTTTATTTTATTTTATTTTATTTTATTTTATTTTATTTTATTTTATTTTGCGATGAATTTGTAATTTTCGTCGCTAAATTATATTATATATTATTACATTTTGTATTTGCTACATATATTTTATTAAATTATATTTAGTTTAGCGACAGATCCTAGAAATCCATCGCTAACCTTGATTGCACACACGCGAATGCGTCAGGCTCCGGCACCCTCCATTGCTTGCACGTGCGCCCAGACCCGTACCCGCCCCATCCTAGTTTGCTCCACCCACGCACCCAAACACGTTGCACGCACACCCGCCCCACTGGCTCCGGCCCGCTCCCACTCACGTTCTTGCGATAAATGCCTCAAGAAATGCTTCCGCAGGCCTTCAAGAGGGCTTGAACCTGCGCACACATCAAATCATAAGAACTCACAACTACCAGACCAAGTGAGATATCTAATCATATTCTTTTGTTTTTTTTCTACTTAATATCATACTCTCACATTTTCCTAATGATACTAAAATAACATAAAATGATAAAAGATTTAAAAAAATATTATTCTTTAAAAAGATAAAATAAAAATAAAATATAACATATTAATTAAAAAATAATTTTTTATAAAATAATAAAATACAAGCTTAAAATAAAATAATAAATGAATTAAAAAATAGATTAATTTTATTCTTAAAAAATAAAATAAAATGCTTATTTAAAATATTATAAAATAAAAAATATGAAATAATAATAAAATAATAATTTTTAAAATATTATAAAATAATAAATATAAAATAAAATGATATTATTTAATTTTTTATTTTACACTCATATTATATTAATAATAATAAAATGATATAAATTTTTACACTCCCAAATCCGTTGATAAATTTTAAAATAATATTTTTTTTTTATATTTTATAATTTATATAATTTATATTTATTATATTTTCTATTTATTATATATTTTATTTAATATATTATATATTATTATATTTTCTATTTACTGTATATATATTTTTTATTTTTTAGTTTCTATATTTATATGATTTGTTAGAATAAAAAAATAAAATAAATTAAAATATGATTTGTTAATATAATTTTTTTTTATATATCAACTTATGCTCACATTTTGTTAAAAATATTAAAATAATATAAAATAATAATTTGTTATAAAATTATAAAATCTTAATTTAAAATAATATAATAAAATATTTTAAAAAATAAAATAATATTATTTTTAAAAAATAAGATAAAAAATGTTATTTTAAATTTTAGCGACGAATTTGACATTTCCGTCACTAAATTTAATAACTGAAATTCGAAATCCGTCGCTAAATATTAAATATAATTAAATAAAATCTAATATTAATATAATAATTTTAAAAAATTAATTTAGTGACGAATTTGAAATTTCCATCACTAAATTTAGCTACTGAAATCCAAAATCCGTGGTTAAATTTGAAATATAATTAAATAAAATATAGTATTAATATAATAATTAAATAAAAAATTAATTTAACGATAAATTTGGGATTTCTGTCACTGAATTTAGCGATGAAAATTCCTAATACGTCTCTAAATTTTAAATATAATTAAATATAATATAATATTAATATAATAATTAAATAAAAAATTATTTTAGCGACAAATTTGGGTTTTCTATCTCTAAATTTAGCGACGAAAATTTCGAATCTGTCGCTAAATTGATGACAGATAATATCTGTCGCAAAATTAGCAACGAATTTTCAAATTGCATCACTAAATTAGCGACGGATAATATTCGTCACTAAATCCATCCCTAAATTAGCGACGGATATCTAAATTCTTTACGAATTTAGCGACGAATTCTCATTTTCGTTACTAAATCTATCGCTAAGTTAATCTTTTTTTAAAAAATTAACATTTTATATTTTATACTCTTATTTTTCTTTTATTTTATTCGCTTATTATTCTTTTTTTTTTGAAACCATATAATAGTCTATAAATAGACAACCGCCTATCAGTAGCCATCCATCCCACTACCTCGTCTTGCGAAAACTATTGTTTGATTTACTTACCAGACGAGATAGATCACCGAACGTGGATCTATACTCTACTGTCTTCTTTGCTGATGACGAAAATGAATGAAGATAAACAACTGAAATTTAAAAAATGATTAAGTTATATAAGAGAAGCGAACTCACGTAGAGGATGAAAAACATGATGAGTAAACTCGACAACCACAATTTATTGAAAATTGTTTATTACATATTAGTTGAATTATTTATTGTTGAAAATTGTTAATTTGATGAAAATTATAATATTCATTATATATTCAATTCGATTTCGTTATTCATAGTAGATTAAAAAAAGACACAAATAAAAATATTCCCCACTAGAGTATAGAATAAATTTAATTACTAAATTTGCCATAAATTTTGAAATACTGATAATAAATTAGCGACGAATTTACCTATGAATAATTTTTTTAACTAATTAACGATGAATTTTACCACAATATTTTTTTGTGGCTAATTAGTGACGAATTTAACAACGAATTTTCGTGTTCATAATTAAATTTTGTGATAATTAGCTACAAAAAATTTTTGTAACTAATTTGCAATGAACTTTACCTCGAAAATTTATTGTCACTAAATTTAGCGACGGATAACGGTATCTGTAGTAAAATTTAGTCACGAAATTTGTTTTTGTCGCTAATTAGCAACGAATTTTACAACGAAAGATTTCTCATCTCCAATTAACAACGAATTTAGTCACGAAAATTTTTTATCGTCAATTAATAACAAATTTAGTCATGAATAATGTTTCCATTGCTAATTTAGCCACAAATACTTTTCGTCGCTAAATCCGACGTAAAATAGTGACGAAAAAATTTTTCATCACTAAATTCATTGTAAAATAGCGATAAATTTTTTCCCTCGCTAAAATGTTTCACTAAAACTGTGTTTTTTGTAGTGCATTCTAACCGGAATGGAATGAAATTTCAAGATGAAAAAAAAAATTCAAAGTGAAAGTATCCCTATTAAAATTAGGGGGAAGATGAGTTAGAGCGCAACACTATGAATTTATGAGTGGCGCGATCAAGAAACGAAAAACTTGGGTGGTGTAAAAAAGAGGGGAAATTTTCTATTTTGATTAATTTCTAATTGAGTGAGGATGCACAAGTTTATACTAAGATTAACTCATAATTAGGCTACTTTATTTTAGGTAATCTAATCATAATATAAATATACCAACAGTAAATTGATCTAATAGAATGTGACACTAGGTTATCTAACAAAGATCTGAGTTTTACTCGCGACTTAAATTGGAACAGATTACGTTAGAAGGATACCCCCTAAATAGATTACTATAAATTCTGAATTGAATTAGTTATAATATTGTTCCAAATATCGATTGATTTATTCTATAATTATAGGGATATTATCGACTTTCTCGACACTTCCCCTCAAGTTGGAAAGTGAATATCAGGAACTCCAAACTTGCAAATTACTGTTGAAAAGGCTTGTTCCCTCAATGGCCCGGTGGAGTTGGTTAGTTGAAGAAACATATTTGGTCATAACCGATCCATCTTGTATTTTGCCGCGAATACAATGACCATCCATTTCCCATGTCTTTAATGAAAAAGGGGATTGGCTATGATGTATAAGGCTGCTTTATGATCAGAATATAACAATGCCGACTTCGGATGCAATATCTTGAAATCTTTCAACATTGAACCCAACCAAAATTATTCACAACATGTACCTATCATGGCTCTGTATTCAGCTTCTGTTAAGGAAAGGGATTTCATTTTCTGCCTCTTTATTCGCTAGAAAATAAGAGAAATTTCTGGAAAAACAGATTTACAAGAAGTTGGACAACTTGCCAGATCCGAATCACAAAATGTTAGTAGAGAAATCATTATGAGAAGGAATAACAAAGTGTCTTGGTTTATTCTTTTAAACAACGCAGCACAAAAGGGAGCTTTCATGTTTGGTCTGGGTGGTTCATGCATGAATATCTGCTCAACGCATGTACCGAATAAGTGATATCCGACCAAGTAAAAGTTAAATAGATTAGGTGTCAAATAAGCTACCTATATTGAGATGGATCTCTAAGCTGTTCACCTTTATCACAAAGTTTTATGTTTTGCTCCACGGGAAACACAGGTTTTCACCCAAAAGTCCACCATCCTTTAGAATTTCCAAAGTGTATTTTCATTGAGAAATTGAAATACCTTTCTTTGATCGAGAGGCTTCAATGCCAAGAAAATATTTTAGATCTCCCAAATCTTTAATTGGAAGGTTATGAAGAAATTGCTTAAAAGCAAGTATAGCAGTGAGATCATTACCGTAATAAAGATGTCATCAACATATATCAATAAAGCTATATAAAGGAGTTGCTCTTCTGACATGTAAGAAACAACGAGTAATCTGCTTTCGATTAAACAAAACCAGCATCTTGGATAGCAATAGAGAACTTGACAAACCATTTATGAAAAGCTTGTTTTAAGCCATATGACGTCTTGTTAAGGCGACACACTAGACTCTCTCCCTCTCTTTAAAGATTAGGAGGCAAGGACATATAGATCTTTTTCATGAAGACCACTATGAAGAAAAGCTTTGTGAACGTCGAGTTGATGATGACACCAATTTTGAGTAGTCGTCGAGGCTAGTAAATGATGGACAACGATCATTTTAGCCGTGAGAGAAAAAGCATCATGATAATCGATATATTCTAGTTGTGTTTAGTCTTTCGCAACTATACGAGCTTTATAATGCTCAAGAGTTCCATATGATTTGTGCTTGATTTTGTAAACCCCACGACAACAAAAAGGTTTCTTTGTCAGGAGGAAGAGTGGTTATAAACCAAGTGTTGTTGGCTTCTAAAGCAGCCTATTTAGATTGCATGACTTTTTGCCATAGCCGTGAAAGAAAGAGTATTATGATAGTCGGTACCATATGATTGTGTATGTCGACTCAGCCATAAATGGCTAAATTCTTCTTTTCTAAAACTCCTCTTCTTTAAATAATTAAAGAAAAATTAAAATACAATTTTTAAGAGTTTAGGGTAAATTTAATACTTTTTATCTTTAAGCTTTTTATTAAAAATGCCACTATCTATACTCCCCCACCGCCGTTTCAACTTAGCTTCAATAATAATTATAGATGTTTTTTTTGGTAATATTGCTAAAACTCAAATATCATAAATTTTTTTAATTTTTAATTTGAAATTTGGAAGTAAAAGAAATTATATTAAAAGAATATTTTTTAAATTAAGATTTTTATAAATATTTAAATTGAATTATTTAAATTATGTCTTAACGATGAAAAAATGATAATAATAATAAAATTATTTTCTCCCCACCCTCCCGGCGCCGTCGACTTTACGCATCATCAAAACCGGACCAAAGTCAGCATCACGGCGGGAGATTCGAAGGGAGGCAACAGTCAAATGACCATACTACCCCTATTTAATATTTTCGGGAAAGTGTCTTGTGAATCACGTGCGTCATCATCACCGGTTGAAAAAGATTAGATTTAAATGGAATTAAAATAAAACTTTTAATATAAATATCTTAATATAAAAATAAATTTATCTTTTCTTTTTATAAAAGATCTACTATTCTGCTCGCTATCAATGTCACTAAAAAGATAGAAAAATAAATATAAATTAAGATAATATTAGATTTTTCAAATGAGACCGAAACTTGTTTAATCAATAAAATATTATAATCAATAAATATTACAAAATTTATTACACTTATATAAATTTAAAAAAAAATTCAAATGCACTTGAAATTGCTGATCATTCAAATAGATACACGAGCAGCAGATGGGTTAAGATGATAATTAGATTAGGCAGTGGACATCCGTTATGATTAGATATTTTTTTAATTAATTTAGTATTCAGTTATTTGATTAATTTAATTCAAATATTATAAAATCTATTTTAAAAATTAATTATCTGAATATTTATTTTTTTATCATCAGAAATCAAATTAAAAATCTTAATTAAAAAAAATATAATATCTATGCCTGCAACCAGATCGACACGCTGTTCGTCATGACTAGAGATTGATGTACACAAACAAACACAACATAGTTCACACCATATATCGTGTGAACATGCATATAACGTCATAAAATTTTTTTAGTATTTTCTCAAATATCATATAACGTGTGAACATGCATGAGTTAGATAAGAAAATAACAAAATAAATAAATAAATAAATAATTACATCAGTTAAGAACGAGAGGAAAAGATAACAAAATTGGAAAAAATATTGGCCCTAATTAAAATATTTTGAGGTTGTTTTTTATAGTTTTCGTGATTAAGAAAATCCTATGATACATCGCTACTGTTTGCTGTAGCAACTGTGAATCCTCAATTAGTCATTTTTTTCATAACTTTTATCCTTTTTTTTTTTTTTTCCAATTTGTCAATAGTTTTTAAAAGCCATCCGATTTTCCTGTAGTTTAGAAGTAAGGTGGATCTCCTCACTGGATCACTAAAGAATTTACGCCCTTTTATACTTTTTTTCTTAGAAAAAAAAATGTAATTTACACGAAATAGTTTTCTCTTGGACTAGTTTTGCTTTGCATGCAACCCTGAAGTTTTAAATATTGACAAAGAATATTATAGTTTTTTTTGTTATATAAAAATCGTAAAATTCATAAAAATAAAAATATATATGAATAAAAAATCTTTACTACTCGAATGTTCTTATAAGGATAAGAATATTATAGTTCACTTTAATACTTTGCTATTAATGAATTCTTAAAAATACCAAAAAAGAAAATTAAAAAAAATAAACGTGAAACCTCTACTTGTTCAAATAAAAACGTTTGATAATTCTTCGTGGTTTTTCGATTATAACGTGGACACTTCAATTGCTAGAAACTTCGTTGGACCAAATTTTAAATCAAGTGAAACGATAAAAAAAAATAATAATTGTATCCCCAGAGAGAGAGAGAGAGAGAGAGAGAGAGAGAGAGAGAGAGAGAGAGAGAGAGAGAGAGAGAGAGAGAGAGAGAGAAAGAGAGAGAGATTCAAATCTATTGTAAGCATGGTTTATCGCACACCTAACAAACGTGGGCACTCATCTGTCGAAAGGTCTACCAACCAGTCTTTTGGACATTAACAATCAACTTATAAATGTAAAATCACATTTTCTTCAATTCTAAGGTTCAAAACTGAGGGCCGCTGACACTCCAACCTCCGAATATGAATAAATAATAAAAAAAAGACCACGTGATATGGTTATAGTTTGAAATAAAATTAATATAATATTTCCAAAATATGAACATGAAAGCAGGGGCAATTTCGTAAACTAAACGATATATATATAGCCTTGACCTAAACCTTCGCCTTCCATTATCCGCCTTTACTTTCTGTTATTTGTCTTAGCTCCCCGTCGGTTCTTGAACAACACAAAAATGGAAGCTGAAAAACTTCTGAATCTCTTCGACTCGAATTGGTTCGAGCGAGAAATTTTCTCGAGAAGATCAGTTTCACAACCTTCTTCAACAAACCCAGTTAAGAAAATTGAGGAGGAAGAAGAAAAACCTGGTCTTTCGCGCATGCCAACAAGACATGTTAGATCTCACAGTGACCACCTATTACTTTCCACCACAAGTTTCATCGAAGAATCATTGTCCTCTCCGAACTCTGTTCTTGTTACGCCGACCCTGCAAACAATTCTTTCAGGCAAGGAAGTTGAGAAATTTGCAGACCTAGAAGTGAAATTACAAGAAATTGAGATTCATAGTGAGAAACAACAGAGTAATTTGAGAAGGAGAAGAACGAGAGGAAATAGCAAGAGCTTATCAGAGCTTGAATTTGAGGAGCTAAAAGGGTTTATGGATTTGGGATTTGTTTTCTCAGAAGAAGACAAGGATTCAAGATTGGTGGAAATTATTCCCGGGTTACAGAGGTTGGGAAGAAAAAGTGAAGAAAGTGAAAAAACAGAGGGTTTTTCAGAGCAAGTAGTTTCAAGACCTTATCTTTCAGAAGCTTGGGAAGTTTTGGATCTAAGAAAGAAAGAAAAGAGAGAAAACCCATTATCAAATTGGCAAATTCCTGCAATACAAAGTGATTTGGACATGAAAGATCATCTCAAGTTCTGGGCTCATATGGTTGCTTCTACTGTTAGATGATCAACACCTTTTTCCTCAACTTTTATTTTTAGAAGTTTCAATTTTAATTTTTATCGATTTTCATTTTCTTTTTCTTTTTGATCTCTTCTTGAACCGAATTGCTTATGATGTGCACAATATGGGGAATGTGCAAGTGTAGATAAAAGAGAATTATAGAATATTCAAGTGGGTATTTTAATAATTGAATTTGGTGGTGCTATTTGCATTGTTTGAGGGGTAACTACAATGTCAATTCTATGTTTCAGGAGAGGCTCTGAGCTTGAAATTCCAAAAAGTTCTAAAATAGTATCCTTGTTTTGTTTTTATCCTATCTAAATACATAAAATAATATTTTTATATAAAAGATATAAAAAAAGAAAAAAAATAACAAACGAGGTAAAAATATTTTATATATAAAAACTTGGAAAAATATATATATAAAAAATAATAAATAGTTAAATTATCTCTTTTATTATTTTAAATTTTTATAGATAATTTATTATTATTATTTTTATATTTATTTTTTTAATCTTATTTTTTCTATTTTTATTTTTAAATTTTAACTTTATATTTTCTTTCTTTCTCTTATATTTACCTCTCAAATAGTCGATTCTAAATTTTGGAATTAAAATTCATATTATTATTATTGTATAAAAACTTGAAAAAGAATTCGTATGATGTACAAGTTTGAATTAGAAAATTGAATTAAGATTAAAGCGTAAGTCATTAAATTGACCGAAGAGAGGGTTGCCTGGTAGGATACTTGCCTTAAAAGGTTGCGTAGCTCATTGGAATTGAACAAGGAAATGGTAGCCTAACAGGTAGCTTATCAAAAATGGAACGTGTATTCCAATATAAAGGAAATCATACATCACGTGTGAAAATAAAGGTCAAAATCGAGCTTTCATTGTTACCAAAGAAATACTTACACATTTATATGGTATGACTATAGATTTAATATAGCTTCAACAAGGATATAAAGAGTTTAGGTATGGTAAGAAATTAGAGAATAATTGTTTGTTTGAATAGTTGTAGTAATCGATTAGTATGATATTCATCGAAAAGAATTATTTTAAAAATGGATTTATCTGTATTAAAAAATTTTCGTATATCCTAGACAATTATCATAAGATAATTTTGAGTCCAAATTAGACTCGTGTAGTATGCTTTTCCAATATTTGCGGTTGGTGCTCTAATAATAATAAATCAGTTGTTATTTCAACTTGTGATTAGCCTAAGATTCAAAGCTTAGTTATTTGTATAAAAAAAGGGGGAGAGGCAAGGCTGAAAGATGGTTGGTCAAAACGATTTCTAGTTTTGAAGAGAGAATATCTCCGATTATACATAGTTTTAATAGCTGTGTTTTCAAGTAATTTTTTTTTTTTTTTAAAGAAATCGTGAGTCTTTGTAATTTTAATTTATTTTAATAATTAAATTAAAAAATTATTATATATTATATAGTTTTAAATCTGCAGATATCCTTATAAAACTAAAATTAAAAGAAAAATAAAAACATCCCTCTACCAGCACAAAGAGGCGCAACATGGGTGTCTGTAGAAGTTGACCAAATTAAGAATTTTCAATTGGGTGAGCCTCAAACGTGTCCGTCATGTTATGAAGCAAAATTTTGAATTGGATTATGCATTTCCGTGAGCTGGTCAATGGTATACACAGGGTTGACCCTTTGAGATGAATATCGAGTAATCTCATGTGTAGACATTGACCTGTCTGGGAGTTGAGAATGCTTAAGAAGAATAAACGTTAATGAGACCCTTTTTGACTCGTCAGAGACCTACCATTCTCCTCCCGTCATTAATCCACATTTGAACATTCTTGAAGTTCGTTGGACGGTCCCGTGGATCAAGTCAAACACATATTAAAATTATCCATCAAAAGTTTAAATTTAAAACTTAAAAACAAAAAATAAGTATAAAAAAAATTAATCATAAATTGGATTCTATAAAATTCAAATTAAATTAATTGAATAATATAAATATCGATTGATAAAAAAAAATTATGAAGCATATATTCAACATGAAAGGTCATTACTTTAAGTATAAATTGAATTTATATAAATATATATTATCGTAAAGATGAGAATATAAAAAAAAATAAAAATTAAATAATTTTAAAATCAAATTAAATAATAATTTATCCATATACACAATATTCTCTAACATGTTAACATAAAAAATATTATATCTTTTTTACTGAATATTCTTAAAATTCATACTTCTCTATATTATTTGTGTTCTAAAGTGAGCTCAAAACTGTTAACTACTTAAAATATAATAATAAAACATTATTTTCATAATTTAAATCAGAATTAAAACGATACCATGCATCATCCGTATCATAATTAAAACATAATCCATACCATACATCATATGTTGTCTAAATATAATTATGTATTTCTTGTATTAAAATCATACTAGTCTCGCTATTGATAATGTTTTATTCATTTGTAGACTTGTTGAAATAGATTTACAAATTTATATTATATGAATTTATTATCATAACCTTATTCTAATATATTAATAAATTGATCATATATAACCGATGGTTAGATAGTTTAGTTGGATGTGACACTAAATCTCTTAATCAAAATCCTGAATTCGACTCTTGATTTGGGTATAGAACAGCCTAACTTTGAATAATAACCCTTTTAAATGAGCAACTGCAAATCCCGAATTAGATTAATTGGAGTATGAATCCAAATAACGGTTGGTATAATACCAAAAAAATAAATAAATTGATCCCGTAAAGAATAGTTTAATTAATTATCATATTAGTTTATATAATGTAAATTTGTTGTAATATATACGTATGAATTTCTCTTATACAAACTTGTTATAATAAACTCATTGTAATATGTTTATGATTGATCCTATACACATTTATTGAACTAATTGATCATATATGGTTCTTGCAATAGATTTAAGTAATATTAATGATATAATGGAATGATATTGCTTTATTGTAATAATTATAAAAAAAATAAATTATATATATTATCAAATTATAAAATAAAAAAACACATTAAATCAAATTTGATTTTAATCTATTGAAAATTTTAACATATAGTTCAAATTAAAGTGTAGGTTAACTTGATTTTCGATTTCAATTCATAATATTAAGTTCGATTTGTGGGTTCAATAAGCTTTTTGAACCCCCATGAACATCGTAAGGCAAAAGGCGTAATAAATGCAAATGATCTCTCAACCCTTTTTGCACGGCAAAAGGTAAATAAAAAAAGAAGAAGAATAAGAAGATAGTCTATATACTCTTTCTATGGTCATCATATATTTGAAATATGCATTCATACATGGTACTGCAAATCTGTGAGGATCAATGGCATTGTTATGAATGTTTCATATAATACAAGAGAGGAAAGGATATACCATTTTAACCATAAAAATCGCCAAGGTTGAACTAATTGATTCCGTGGGATTATATACGGTGTGGTAATTGTCAATTATGGGTCATTTGTCATCGTCGGAGATAGCTTCGGGAAGTTTAAAGGTTGGAGGTTTATCAGCGCCCCTCCTGGAGTACTCCCTCCATCTGCGAGCTGCGGCAGCAGTCCTCTTTGCTCTCTCTTTCACCTCTTCCTCTGCAGCAAATCATGTATTATCAGCTTTGGAATATTCATTGAATCATAGATGGTGAAACTACAATAACAATCGGTATGGGTTTTTGGTTCTTGATGTTCTCAGTCCAAAACACACCCGGGAAATTTGTGCAAAATGGTTTTAAACATCAGAGATCCCAGAATTTTGTCAACAGATTCTATTAATCAGTGCAGTTCTAACTGCTTGTCAGTGAATACTCAGCGAGACATTGAGAAGCTACAGGAACTCTTCAGGGTAATCCTATACACAAAGCAACAGCGGAGATATGGAAACTTTGCCACCTATTTCCATCTCTACTATTAATAAAGAAGAAACATAAATTTGGCACTTGAGACCTATCACAAATTTATTACGCACAAAAATTTAATTATTTGAATTTAGTGAAAAATAAAAAGATGAGTAAAATTGAAATTACGAAAATCAAAAAGCTATCCAATAGCTACCGACTAACCACCAACAACCCAATTTCCCATATTTGTCTCTTATATTCAAATTTTTAACTTCTCTTGTTCTTTTGCCCTATAAAATCCATCGCCCCACATTGCATGCATAACATGCACCATACTGCTAATCAATAAAAAGAGAGTCAGAACCATAGAGATTTTTCATCATGTGCCTTACGTTGCATGCATAACATGTGCCATACAGCTAATCAATAAAAAGAGAGTCAGAAACATAGGGATTTTTCATGTGAATGGTGCATTGTCCAACCTCTATTGCCTATATTCCCCCTCGCCCCTTCCAATATATACATATATATATATATTAATCTTTTTATAAGTTGCCTTCATCTAGTATAACCATTTTTCACTTTCCAAGATCTTTACCATCATGTTATATCCCTTTATCTTTCCCCACTGAAGGCCAAGCTCATTCTTTTATTTCCATTTTTATCTCTGTCTCTCTCCTCCCTCCCTCTCTACAAAGTAACAACTCAAAAAAGGTTTTGGTCTTTAGATAATATTTTTGTGTTATTACATTTTTAAGAATTTATATGATATTGTATATACAAAATATAAATTATAAGCGATTTTAATTAGGAATATGCTTTAGTTGTATATATAAATTTCTCAAGCCAATATAATATTCAAGTAGGTAATTTTGTTGATATTATTGTATCATTATTTATATAATTGTTACTTATTTATGTATTTTGTGTAATATTTTTCATGTATAAATTCAATATTTATTTTCCCCACCATACAAAAAAAAAAAAAAAAATTCTGGACCCACCACTAAATAATAATGTGAACTAGCAACATTGATATTGAAATCTGACCTGTATTCTCATACTCTCGGGGCCTGCCCCAGACATTGCTCCAATATGATCGCGCTTTGTTAGACTCTTTCTTGCTCATCATATTTACTTTTGCTTGTTCCTGCATACAACAATTCAATTGTTGTCATAAGTCCATAATATTATTAGTGGAGAAAGAAATGATAAAAATTCAGATTATTTACGAAGGAAAAATAAAACAGAAGATAGATGAGAACACAACTTGGATGAAACAAAGAAATGTATTCTTGAATTAATCGCTGGCAGATATAACTACAATAGTGTCGAAGCTCTTTTCTTACAAACATACCCATCCTTTTGTTCTTTCTGCAGTTAATTAAAATGCAAAATCTTGTCATACAGAAACAGATTGTATTCATAGAGAGTGAATGCCAAGCTTTTACTCTATATGAAGTTCATGACAACATAGTTTTATATGTATGCATAAAATACAAATGCCAACTTTTTATCAGTTGAGAAGAAGAATGAGGCCAAGTCATTAACAACAGTCAGCCATGAGCAACAAATTATATTTACTTCCGAACTTCCAGCCAAATCAAACTATGTTATAATTCATATGAATAGATTTGAGGGGCAAAAAATATAATTCATACCCATGTCAACTTTTGCTTCAAATCTATTCGTTATAATTTGGATGCCAACTGTCGGTGCAAATTTTTGTATATAAACCAACCATGAATAGGTTACTTAACTGGATATTTTTGGAATTTAAAACAATCGGAACAGGATCTCGGAATAATTTTATTGCTTCACAAATGCATGTAAACAGAAGCCAAATATTAGTTTCAGAATAATCTATAAGGGACTGAATGTGATCATTACTAGACTTCGCAAAATAATCATAATTGTGTCAAACCTGCAGGATGAGTTTGCTCATTTATAACATTTTCCATAAATTTGGGGCCAGGATGTAATAAATTCAGAAACATGGAGCTTGAAAGTAGGTGGCGAAAGAATGAAAGACATAAATGTCAACACAAAAATGAAAAAGACATCACAGACCGACAGAAGGTGATTAGATATATCAAAGGCCCATACCAAGACTTTTGATTGCCGCTTTTCCCATCGAGAACTTGCCTGCATTAGGAAGAAGCAAATTAGGCTTGACTAATTTTAATAACATTAGGTAAGTGGAACAGGAAAATGAAATTTCCTGAATGACCTCAAAATGACAAAAGTCAAGTCCATGCATGACCACAGCCTCTTATAGTAACAATGCAATACTAGTAGCATATTTGGCATGACTTATTTTCATCATCAGGAGAAAAAAGTTTGGGAGCATTTTCAGTTTTTCTTTTTTAGATATATACAATTTCCTCATTTTGACAGTTTGGACACCTCCACGGTCACAGCCTAGGGTCCTTTCTCTCCCAATCTGTCCAAAATTTTTGTTTTGGGAACAATTTTGTACTAATTCCATCATTGTGCTCACTACAAGATGAGCGTCAATTGTTTATGTTTCTTTAGCATGTTTAGAACTTTACTATTTTTTTTTTCTTTTTTGAGTTCAAGTACCAAGTAAAAAACAATGGGAAGAAGACACTTTATCCTACTCATCACCTTCAACCATAACTTGCCACACACATTTTTCCAATGTCTGTAACAATGAATTTAAGTTTCCTATTCCCTTTCAAATGCCTTTTCTAATGTCACAAAATCCGATTTAATGAGAGACAAGGTACTCATTTATATGGCTATCAATATTAAAAAACATTACCAATTCTTTTGGAACAAGCTTGTAAGATCTAGAGAAGCTGGTGGAGAAGACACCCTACCTCCCTCGTTCTTCAATAATGCTTAATTGGCCCAACTCATAGGCCTAAGTGAAGTGATTAAAGCCCATTGCCTTGGTTTTAGTGCGGTAAAACACACTCGATTAAAACCATCAGTTTCTGAAGTGACTTTTGAGAATTACTAGTTATACTTTTTATGAGAGAAGGTGAGACATCTTGAGATTCCTCTTGGCCACTCTGAAACCGAGAGAAGAGGTGGGTATTCCTCTCGGTAAGAGTAGCTAACAGAGAGAAATAAGGAGTCTTCTTCTTTGTGATTGAGTTGGCATTTTGCATCAGCCAAGACACTGTTATTCCTTCCTTTTTCAGTTATTTTCCGCAGCAATCAAGAAAGAAGTTCTATTTTTTTTTTTTTTTTTGGTCGGCAGCTGACTACTCCACTGGTGCAATTTTCTATCGATATCCGCTGTTTAATTTTGTTTAATTTTGTCCACTAAGCCAGGGAGCACTTTGTATATCGGGTGAACCCTTTTTTATCCGCTATTTAATTTTGGGTGAGAAAAAATTGATATTTAGTGAACCAATATTGTATCTTGAGGAATTGATTTTGTTGAAATGCTCTGACGTGCTAGAAAGAACATTGTAACCGCATTATTCATAGAGCAAGTTTTTTCTGGATTAAATTATGTGCTTTTTAACTTCACATCCAAGGGGTTTTCATGTTTTTGCTGTTTAGTTAATTTACTTAGTTGATCGGTTATTTTATTAGTATCCTATTTTAATTGAACGAAAGAGAAAAACTATTGGGTTTACATTTTGCATTAACATTTTTTTTCTTAATAATTGGTATAAGAGCCTAGTTCAGGCGGTTGGACGTTATTAGTAATTCTAGTGCAAATTAAAAATAAATGATAGAATACGATGATACTATGTTGAAGCTTGTCCCATTGAATTAGATGGTGTTGATGGAGTATAAGTTATATAGTAGGGATTTGTTTGCTCCCACTGAACACAAAGGAAAAATGTCTAAGGGTTAGACTACTAGTAAATGGAAGAAGATGGAAATGAATGTTTGAGGTTGGATTAGAAAGTGGCTTGGCCTGCATTCACCAGGCTATGAGTGAGATAGAATCACATTCACTTTGGTTGAAAGTTGAGAATTTGTATGAACGAAAAAATGCCCTAAATAAAACGTTTATGATGTGGTGGCTAGTGAATATAGAGCATAAGGATGGTCAAAATGCTTCGGAGCACTTAAACAAATTTCAGAGAATTTTAAACCGGTTGATTACAACTAAAATTGTCAAGGATGATGAGGTACAGGCTTGCTTTGAGTTTCTTGCCAGATGTTGGTGGTTTTCGTTAGTAACTCGGCTCTATAGGGAAACTGACTTTGTCGATTGCTATAGATTGTATAATCAATGAAGAGGCTCGAAGGAAGTAACACGGTTTATCGACTTGACTTCAATAGGTGAGCCTATGGTTGCTCAAAAGGAGGAGTTGGAGCGTAAATTAGAAATGAGAGCAATGACAGAGAATCCAAAGAAAGGAAAAATCGTGAAAAATTGAGAGGGCAGTCTAATCAAGAAAAGAGGTTACTTGCAAGAAAGCTCTCGCACATCAAGAGAGAGTGCATGAAATATGAAAGAGACAAAGGCAAAGGAAATTTCAGTGTCAAGATAGATGGAAAACAGAATGAGAACAACACTGCTGTGACATCGGATGATTCCTTTATTGTTTGTGAAGACTTGACTTGATTGTAGACACTACCACACCCTCTCATGTTACTTCACATTTCATACGTTTTATGAAGTAACAAGTTGAAAGCCAAGATCGTTGGGAGGGGTGTGTTTTGTGAAACACCATTTTGGTTGAACACCAACATTGGGTGCAAGGTGCTGCTCAAGAATGTTATGCATGTTCACGAGATTCACCTCAAGTTGATTTTTATAGGAATATCAGATGATAAGGGTTAGCACAACTATTTTGGTGATGGGAGATCGAAACATAGCAGAATTTCTTTTCTTTTGGCAAAAATAAGAAGGTAAAGTACCTTTTTCGAGATGGAGGCACTCCAATATAAAGATAAAGTTGATGTATTTGGGCAAAAGTCTTATTCAGCCCTTGGCTTCAGCTTTTCCAACTCCAATTTTCAGCCTTTGACTTTCCGAAAAGGCATTCATCAAAGAGCCAACTTTGCCCATTTATTGTCTTGAGCACATTCCGATCAAAAAACTTCCTGCACTGCAGCACCGAGAACGAGAGCCCGTAGCCAACAAGTCGTTCAGTTAGAAAGCGCTAGCGGTCTGACTTAGTTTAGAAAAGATGCCATTTCTCTTTTCTCTTGTTTAGCAAGGAATTGCTCAAGCTGAATCAGCTGGTAGTCTTTCCTTGGCTCGTAGTTTCAGCAAGATTGGCATCACTCCTCTATATTCGAAATATGCCTCTCTAGTAGCATTACAATCTGCAGCTCAAATGGTCTCTTATGAAGTCTCTATGGGTCTTTTTCTTATTATGAGCCATGGCGTAACTAGGACCCTTCAAATCATGTTTCAGCTTATGTTCAAATCAAACCCATCCCCTATTTGAGTAAGGCTGGAAAGAATGCCCGCCAAGTTCAGAAAAGGGAATGCTTCCCCAACCTATCATGTCGAATCAATTGATTTAATGTAGTCATCGCTCTTTCGTTTGTCCTTCCCCCCGATTTTTGCCCTATCACTAGTGCTTACTCCCGATCCGAAGCACCCCTTTTCCATTCATAGAGAGATCCAATCATCAAAATCAATAAAAAGGCCATCATGGACCAAGATCCAAACAGATCAATCTTGTTGGGAGGTGCTGCCCAAGAAAATGAAAAGGTTACTTCCGGATCACCTGCCGCTGCCCAGCCCACGTTAGAGGGGAAAATGATCAAAGCGGGAATAGACAAAGGGGAGGGGGGAGCAGCATCTAATTCTCTTTGCGAGAACTTTTGGATCAGAGAAGCATTCGGAACAGGCTCGGCCTAGTTTCATGTTCAAGTAGATTCAGATTCCTCCCATGTTCACCTTTGGATGATAATAATCAAGGGGGAGATGTACAGTCAGTTGCCGTAAAAGTGTTCCAGGTCAACCTATACACTTTCAGGTTAAAGTTCCCACAAGATAGAGACACACTTGTACTCGATACCCTGCCTTATACCCGATACCCTTCACATGAGTATGTGCTACTTACTGATGAGCCTTATATTCGATACCCTTCACATGAGCGTGTGCTACTTAGTGATCAGGGAGAGCCTCAAAGTTTCAAAGAAGCAATGTAGCATGAGCACAAAAGTGAGTGGGATAGAGCTATGAAAGATGAAATGTTGTCCTTGCATGTGAACCATGCCTATGAGTTGGTGGAATAACCTAAGGGTAGGAGAGCATTCACTAACAAATGAGTATCCAGGTTGACAAATGATGAACATAGCCACCAATCGAGGTACAAGGTATTCTTGGTAGTGAAATGGTTTAATAAAAAACCATGTATTGATTTTGATGAGATCTTTTTAGAAGTCAAAATATTTTCTGTCAGAGGATTTAGAGTGCTTTTCTCCATGGTGACTTAGAGGAGGAGATACACATGAAACACCCTGAAAGTTTTGAGCTCATAGGAAAAAAACAAATCTTGTGTACAAATTGAAGAGATTGTATGGCCTAAAGCAAGCTCTTAGGTGGGGGTACATGAAATTCAAATCCTTTATATGGGAGCATGGGTACCACGAAACTACCTTTCATAATTGTGTGTTCATAAAGAAATTTTTAGGTGGTGAATTATTACTCCTACTTTGTGTGGATGATATCCTAATTGTGGCTCATGATACTCAATAGATTGACACCTTGAAACAAGCAAAAAGCAAGTAATTTGCAATCAAGGATCTAGGATTATCAAAGCAAATCCTTGGCATGAAAATCATCCGTAACCGATAGATTAAAGGATTAAGTTTCTCAGCAAAATTACATTAAGAAAGTGTTTGACAGATTAAATATCACCAAAGCAAAACCGGTAAGCTCTAAACTTGGCAATTGTTTCAGACTTAGCATAAAGCAAAGTTCTACCAGTGATGGTGACACAAGAGAGATAAAAAGTGCCTGAAACATCGACGGTTGTTCGATGTACTCCACGGTTTCTATTAAACCAGATATAGCTTACTCTGTTGGAGTGGTTTCTCTCTAATCCTTGTGAGCTATTATGAAATGGAGTCTTAAATATTTCAGAAATACTTCTAATTTGTATTTATGCTTTGGCCATGGTACTTTTGCAATTGGTAGGTGCAAACATGGCTAGTGATGTTAATTTTAGAAATTTCACATTGGGGTACTTGATGTCTTATGCAATGGGAGCAGTGTCACGACAATCTAAATTGTAGAACTATGTTGCTTTGTCCACGACAAGGTCAAATATATTTCCATCACCAAAGCTAGCAAAGAGTTACAATGGTGGAAGTTCTTACAAGAACTTGGTGTCGAGCAAGAGAAGTACGTCCTCTTTAGTGAGAGTCAGAGTTATAACCATCTCAGCAAGAATCCTATGTTTCATCAAGATCCAAGCACATTGAAGTAAGATACCATAGGATTTGAGATGTTTTGGAGATGGAAGATGTTGACATTTGAAAAGTGCATAACATGATAATGGTTTGGACATGATAACTAACCATTGCCTAAAGTTTGATAATTGCAACTGGTAAGTGGGTTTTGTTGAGCCCTTTAATTAGTGGAGAGGGGGAGATTGTGGGTATTTGAAGAGCCCAACAATAGACCCAATTTGTAAGCCCAAGTGAAGTGATTAAAGCTCCTTGCCTTGGTTGGACGTGCATATAAGTTAGCATGGTGAACTAAACTTGATTAAAACCATCGAATGGTAAGACTTTTGCAGATTACTTTCTTATTTTTTTTCATTAGAGAAGGTAAAACTCTCTCTGGCATTCATTAAGGAGTCTTTGTGATTGAGTGGATACTTTTCATTAGCCAAGACAGAGTCATTCCTTCTACCTTCGGTGACTTTCAGCAGCAACCAAGAGAGAAGTTCCATTTTTTGTGAGCAGCCAACAACTCCCTTGGTGAGATTTTCTATTGTTATCCACTTTCTAATTTTGGGTGATTGGAAAAAAAAATGGTGAGCCAAGATTGTATTTTGAAGAATTGATTTTGTTGATATCTTCTAGGGTGCTAAAGAGAATTTTTTTAAACCTCATCATTCATAGTGGAAGCTTTAGTGAACTAGATTTCGTGGTTTTTACCTTTACATTGAAGGGTGTCTTGATTTCTAGTTGGTTTACTTAGTTGATTGCACAAAAGGGAAAATATTAGTCGTCACACTTTACATTAGTATTTTTTCCTAACAGTTCAGACCAAAACTTCTGTAAAGCAATTGAACAGAAGATGAAGGGTGCAGCTAACTGATTCTTTTTATCAAATAATCATCAATCCATACCATTCTGAAGACATCCACTGATCCCCCCATTCCCGCAAGCATCAGGCCAACCTGAACACAACAAGAAGAAAAAGAGACAAAATAATTGAATAAATAAACTATACAAAAACAGAATATAAAACAAGGGAACATCAGACACATCAAAAGCAAATATCATGCAGATTGCAACTCTTTCTGGAAACAATGTTGATTTAGCTGCTTTTCTAAAACAGTTCTCCAATGGTGTCTCGTGGAGGAGGATAGCATGTTTCTGTAGGCAATACTCCAAAACCTGTCTCGTGGAGGAGGTTAGCATGTTTCTGTAGGCAATACTCCAAAACCTGTGTATTCTGTTTAGAGATCCATTTTGAAGAATTCTTTTTTTTCTTTAGGTTCAAATAAGCTGACATATTCCTTTCCAATTGTTATTTTGCTAATGATCTAGAACAAAACTTGAAACAATTTGGACAATAACAAAGAACTCAGTTTTTATCATCCTTAGCCAGATGCATCACCTATATGTAACTTAGAAAAATGGAATGAACATGCAATCATAAAATATTTAGACCAAACTGAGAGCCAGTGTGAACACTTAGCACGGGGGAAATTTATGAATATCTTTGTTTAAATCCAACAATGAAAATCCTCCTCCATTATTATAAACTTACTGCTAAATGGTCATAGCCAGGTGGTCAGCTAAATTCATACGTACATTGTTAAGGAATACTTGAGGCAATAAGTGTGAACAAACAAATAAAATCTGGGTGTTAGAATTGTACACATGTACTATTTTGTAAATCAATGCACGTAATACACAACATACATTGACCATTCAAACAGATAATTAAATCATCAAGTGCTTTCATCCTTATTCTCATCTAACTCAACAGATACAGTGTGGCATCACTGAAGTGCCATAACTTGATTTACATCAGACCTCATGATCAAGAAAGGTTTTAATATTGTGTAGGTTTGATAAAGTAACAATTTTATCCCTTCAAAAAGTTTTCATATACATGGTATAAATGCAATTTTGTAATCAATTTTACAAGTTTTGCTATCTTGATATTCTGAATTCTATTGTAATGATGTGGTTTTACATCAGAACAATTTTTCTACTGTGGGACTGAGCACCACACTTTCTTCATCTGGTAAAACAATCTTGAAATTTAAACACAATGAGAAGGAAATGACAGATGACGATTCTTAGTCAGTCTAATGACAAGTAGTTGATCCAATTACAAAAGGCATGGCCTTTTTGCAAAGGCTGAGAGATGAACTTTTCTAGAGCAAATCAACTGCTGGAAAATCTCTATAATGCATGTTTATTACCAAGCTACTCCATCATAAACTTAACCTTGAAAACCAGTCAGTCACTTCTCTGGCTGCACAACACTTCTGTCAAGCCTATGTCAAATATTCTCAAAGATTATGACAGGTCTAAGAGCACAAAAGCCATCTGTGGGATCTTGGAGCTTGCCATAGTTGCTTACATTTTGCAGCTATGCCATAGATTCAATCAAAGAGCGGTTGCCATCGGGGTTGTGGGGGTGGATGCAACAACCAAGGATGTAATGCATGTGATATTATAGGTGCCCATCGTAAATTGATTGGCTTTTTCACTTTGTGAAGGTCTCCTAGCATTATCACCATGGCATCATGGCTGAGTCACAATTGTGGCAGCCAAGGGTCATAATGGGTACCAAACTCTTTTAGGTTGAGTGGTCGGACACTTTACCCCTTAACTAGAGGTCTCGAGTTCGAGTCCTGGAAATGGCAAAAAAAGATTTGGAAGAGGCAACATAAAAAATGGACCCTACAGTGCTCAAACCAGATTAGTCAGGTAAAGTCCGAATACCGGTGGTAAAAACAATAAAAAAAAAGGTCGTAATGGGTGCATATGACCATTCACAGCCAAATTGCCCATTGTGGAAGTGGTTGAAATGGTAATCACAGCTTTTCATAATTACATGGCTACATTTCCAGTCTTGGGCATACAACTTCTCTTAATACCATGGCCACAAGAATATATTCTTCTGCTTCTGTGACATCTTATCAGTTTCATTATTAGAAACAAGTCAGTTGGCAGATTAATGTGTTGGAAATATTTTGATTCAACAAGCCCAGCCAGATCCAGGAGTCATATATATGCATATGACATAACAGTCACAAACATTAAAATGCAAAATCAAAGGCCAAGAATCAATCAGATAGACCATTTCTAGGGGTTTTTTTTTATTTAATAAGCCAATGGAATTTATTAATAGGCATTAGTCCCTTTATGGACCCCTGTCCTAATCTTTAAAAGCACCCTTAAAGCCTATATTATACAGCACCAACAAGAGCAAACCGCGCACTAATCCAGTGAAAAATTTTGGATATAGCTTACAAAAAGAAAAGAAAAGAAGAGACGAGAAGAGAAGCATCAATATATGTAAGTTTTATCAACTAGGAAATTCAATCCATCTTACAGTATTCATTCATGAAGATATGAAATCTAACTATAAACTCAAGAGCAAAGACACAACATTGGGATTGTCAACCTTACATTTACTCTCTCTATCCTTCGCATTTCATCTTCAAGCAATGATAGCTGTGCAGCAGATGTCCAATGGATGCAATCAACTGGGCTGAAATCAAAAGGACTTTATCATCTACAGAAAGTACAAGTTTTCTTTCAGCTGCAACGAACACATTCATAAAAACACAAACTCCTATTTTTCACAATTTGTCATGCCATATTCATGTCCAGCATCAGCGTCAATGCCAATCACATTGCCAAGGAAGTGATGTTGAAACATAAGTTATTAGAAATGGCCAGTCTTCTAAATCTTGCAGTTACAGTAGGGACCCTAACCATAAAAGCTAAAACCTTTCCATGATTAGGGAGTTCAAGTTTTGGAACTGCTATGACCTGGGAAATTTAGTTTTTCCAGCATGCACATCTTTGTTGTGTGACATTGTGTCCCATGTCTATGTATGAGCTTCATTGGTGGCAGTGGTACAAACTCCGACTAGGGAATTAAGCTGTTTACTTCTCCTCTAACCCTGGATTTCTTTCTCAAATAGATTATGTTCGGTCATCAACTTGGCCTAGTAGAAGCAAGGTAAAATGTCTTCTTTGTTAACCTTTTTCTCATTTTAAACTTTTATTTTATTAAACCACTAATAGATGAAAAAAGATACTGTTAAAGTGTTGATGTAAAGGATTTTAGGAGTACTAAACCTCAAATTTTGGAACCTTTAAAATTTGGTGCCAGGAGCACAACTGCAAATCTGCCACCGGCTCTATACATTGTACTCTTCTCTCATATCATAATCTCTCTCATATCATAATCATTTATGTCCATAGCGATACTTGGTGCTGTTGTTGTCATTATTTTCAAGCAAAGATGAACAGCAAAACTTACAAAAAATCATCCATACAAGATAAGTAATAAAGTGCAGATTTTCCTTCATAGTTAGTGTTAAGGGTATAATAATTACACAAACCAGTGGTTCTAAAAGGACTACAGGGCAGCATAGGAAAACATGAAGAGCAACTAACATTTACGCAATTTATTAAGTTTACCAAGCCCTAAAACATCCTAGAAAACAAGTGGGGTCCAGGATAGGTAATATGTAAACAAACCAAGGTTCTTTTAAAAAGAAGACATTGCTTTCAAGACTTAAAACCCAAACCTTAACTAAGACAAAACCAACATTACTATCAGCCTAAGGGTCACCCTATTTGCCCTAGTTGTTGGAGTTTAAAATGCAGAGCACAATGAAAAGTTTGCCATATGAAGTAGTACTGACATTGAGGTCAAGAAGATTAAGTAACAATTCACAAGAATATACTACAGCAAGTTAAAAATAATCACAATTACAACTGTATGTTTTGTTTGGAACATTGAAGCAAGACCATACCAACTATCAATTGCTTGTTGTACTGAATCAGGATTTCCAGACTGGCAGAATACTCGAGCTCTTCCAAAGTCTTCCTCAATCCGAAATACATCTGAGGCAACATTGGCACAATTTTTGCAGCCTACAATGGAGACATTACACAACAAAAGTGTCATCTTATACTCAGAGATCAATATGCAGCTGCTGATAGGACAAAGGACAAGGAAAAAAAAAAAGTATCTCCTCTCGCTCTTTAAAATGCACATCTAGAAACAAAAGTATAAAATCATAACATGGTAAAGGGTTCTTCAATTTCTCATAGAATATATATCTGAGATAAAATAGGCAGCCATTTAAGCATGCTTAATGAACCAAGTAGTGCAGCCATTTCAGAAATACATTGTCCCCCCCCCCAACCGCTGAACTAGTGCACCCTTTTTTCCTCTTTCCAGATAGAAAATGTATTGATATCGTACCATAAAATCAAGTGTTCTGCATGTCATATAATAAGAAGACTGGTGGAGAACAATTCCCATTGAAGACATATTAAGAATATAATGTAGACAACAGAAATTGAATTAAAACTGGTTATATTTTATTTCTCAGCTAGAGAAAAGGTACATAATGGTTAGAAATGAAGGGGGGGAAGTAGATAAATGTAAAATCTCAAAATCAAGGACCTAATTCATTGTTTCAAATAGCAAAAAAAATAAAAAAACACATCAGATGACTTAACTACATGTCACTTAGATACTAAATATTCCAGCAAATCAATATCATTGTTATAACTAAATCTGCAATTAGACTAACTTACCAATGCAGCTGAACTCATCAACAAAAGCATGATCTTTTGGGACAGAGTCATCCAAGAAAGGATTCACAGCAGTTGCAGAATACCCATGAATTTCATCATAAATCATGCGTTGTACGGGGTCACTCAACACCTGCACTGCAACAACCATGTTCAAGTTGAAGCACAAAAGACAGTGTTTGCAATTTTGAAAATAATACATGTCGGGATCGGAAACTCACTGCATAGACTTCATTAATAAACATGCAGAAATTTGTTGTATCTGCATCGTCGCCGCTCAGGTCTGGATGGCAAGCCTTCATGCAGTTATAATAAGCTTTCTTAATCTGTGCTGGAGTGGCATCTGGAAGCTAAAAAAAAAAAGGCCAAACAATAAGCTAGGGTCATAAATGGAAAAATAAAAAGGAAAAGGAAAAAAATAAAAACAAATATAAGAAAACCCAGAAAGGAGTGATTTGTGCATCACAAGACATAACCATAAAAATGGATCAATATCATTATTAACTCTTAATGTGAATGATAGAAGCATGTCTTGTGACCTCTTCTTGTCTAGCTAATTGTTAATGTGTCTACCATACAATTGTGACAATTCTTAACCCTATACTTGGTACAAAATGAAAAAAAAAAATAATAATAATAATAGTTCAGTTCAAATGATCTAAAACTATAGAATTCATTTGCAAATAAAATCCGATACTTTGAACCAAAAAGTAAAACGTGAAATTCAATTGAATTCATTTGCAATTTGAAGAAGTCCTACAGCTTGATCTTGGTTTTTCTATAGGGAAAGATATGAGTATTTAAGAAGAATCTCCTATCTGATAACCTAGTATCCACGAGCACTTTTGACAGTTGAAGATAAAATACCCAGTTTAGGTAGATCAACGATATGGATGAAGTCAAGATTAAACGCACATGTCACGACTCCAAAACATACAAATGTGGATTGTAATTTGGCAACTAACGGATTGTCTGCCATCAATGAGATTTCTGTCTTGTCTTCCCTTTGTTTTCATTTTTATATTAAAATAAAATAATAAAAAATCTCTTTTCATTATTATGTATTTTTGCATCTGAACAAAGAAGGTTAGATTTGATCAAATACCAATAATGAGACTACATCCAAACCCCAAAATTAAATCAAACATTTTCACACTCATTCTCATATATTCCAAATAGCAAAACAAAGCGATTATAAAGAGATTGAATTAAACAACACCATCACGAATCACCATTCCATATCTTAATCAACCCCAAAATCAATTAAATTTCACAAAAAAAAAGAACGCACTCTAGCGAACCAATCAGACCAAGAAAAAGTCAGAAGTAACGAAATCAAATTACCAGGCCCAAAACTTCATAATAGTCATCTACAACTTGCTTTGTAGACGCAGAGCCACCAGCAGCAACTTTAACTCGGCAACATCTCCCCCTACTTCTACTTCCTCTAAGACCCATCACGGCCCAAGAGCTTTTTTTCTTCCCGGAAATCCTCCATTTGCTTCTTGGGGACAAAATCTGTAATGGGTTTTGGAGCTTGAGAGATTCTGTGCAAACCGGAGAGAGAATTTGAGCCATTGGTGCATGTAAGGAACCAGAGCTTCTTTGGAGAGTTATGGACAGATTTTTGGAGAGAAATTGAAAATGATAGTGATTTTTCCATTTTTCTTCTTTTTTTGGGTTAAATTGAAATATTTGAAAATTTTGAGGAGTGAAAAGAAGTTTAGCTTTGAAACGTTTGCTGAGGTGGCAGATTCAGAGCCTTGTATTCGTTTAGAGTATGGAAGAATCTAAGATGAATCCTGTAGGGTCAAGAGAGAGTAAGTAGGACAAGAAATTTTACCACCAATAAAAACTTTTGCACGTAATAATATGGGATCAATTTGATGACGTGGCTGTATTATACTGGTTTCTAATTGAGACCGTATACATTCTATAATTTCTTAATGGGCTTCAGAATCATTTGTGATGACGTATATTACACGTGTCAGTCTGCACGTGATATCGCGTGTCTCAAGTTTACTTGCACGCGACTCTCACGCAACAATTTTTGTCACCATTGTATTGTAGGCAAAATTTTTATAGGTCAAACTTGACCTTCTTCCCGGCCAGCACAATTCAAATCAGTCCCAAATTTCACTCATCATCGATTTTAAATCACCTTTAATTTCACGGATTTCCCACAATTGCCCCTCCATCCCTTTGATCCCTTACCACTGCCATCGCACCACCGTGACAAGGGAAATCCGACCCCACCAAACTTGGAACACTTCATAACACAAACCGCAATCTTCGATGATAAACACATTCTCTTTTGATCCATGTTATCAAACATGAATTCTTAAAATTCTACAACTAAAAAGAGTTATAAAAAAAATTCTAATATCATATTTTTAACATATCGAACAAAAACAAAACACGATCAAAATTTATCAGATAACCTAAATTCTTTTCTCTAGATATGACAAGTCTCTTAGATAGTAGAAGCAATTACAATAGGAGTGAAGCCAACGTCCTCCCATACTTAAAGCAAACACATCCCAAGCATGAAAGCAAGCATGAGGTACATTACAGCGTTGTGTTTCCTCCATCCCAATACATTAAAAGAGTTGCCTTTGGCCTCACATCTCAATACATTAAGATCAAGATCAAACACATAATTTAGAATTTGTATTTGATTTATATCAAACTTTGCTAAAAAAATCTTCATTACAATTATATTAGATGATAACTCGAAAATAAAAGTTAATTTTCATAAACTTGCAACACCATACTTGCATATTATAAAATTTAATTAGTTTAATCAAGTTGATCTCCCGGGTTTAGGGCAGAAAACGGAGGGACCTTTCTTGAGGGGATCATTTTCGTAACTAGAATTGATAAGTATAGGGATGGTCGACATTGCAAAGGCTTCTCAGTGATATAGTCCTTTCAACCTTAGAAACTTATTTTTTATTAGTTCGAAGACACATTCACAACGTTAAAATTTCCATCATATACAACACTCTCGTCTACATCATCCGATGGACGTTTATTGTACCCAAGAAAACAATATACTATAAGCAAAAATATTTGCTTAAAATATCAATGCTAGCAAATCAAACCCTTGTTCACATCAGTAAATATAGATTTCTATTACCTTAACTTGTGTCTAAAAGTCCATAGGTGGGTCATAAAATAGGATGACTAAAGGGTCACATTTGTTTGTCTTTGATTTTGTATAATTGCAAAATTTGAAACCTAGATGGCCAAAATTTCCTTCTAGTGTTAGTTCTTGACCAAAATTCTCATTGAAATCACCTGCCCCTCTAGTCTCAATTATATTATTGATCCCTTCCAATATATCATTAACTATCCTAACCTTCAACAAGAATATGGCAATGGCCATGTTGACCATGTCTTTACCTATTATTTCCACTTATTTCTGCATTGACTTTTGCTCTGCTATTAATATCATATATAACACAATTCAATTTTTGGTAAAATAGAATTTTACTAATAAAGATGATATAATTCCTCATAGCATTCTATATTATCCACTTCTTGATCTCACTTATTCGTGCTTGTGATTGAGGCATTGTCAAGAGTAACTTGTCAAAACAAAAGAAAGCAACATATTTCTTTCAACATAACGCGAGTTCAAATTATCCAAAAAAAAAACAAAAGAAAAATTATTGTTGCAAGTCATACCTGCAAAATTAGAAATACAATATATATTCAAATCAATCTTTCACATGGTAATAATGGCATACCTTCAAGAAAAGAAAACAATAGAAAACATATTTCTTTCCATGTTTTTTATTCCTTACACCTTCACAAATTTTATCTAGAACAAATTTTGTCCAATTCATCTCTCTAAGGTTTGCCATATCAACCACAGTTAAAAGGTGCTTCTTGGGTATAGCTCCAGGTTTTGGACACTAGTAATCACCTAAAGTCTACAAGATAAATTTCTGACAAAAATACAATTAGCCATTACCACTAGACTCTCTAGATCATTCTCAATATCTTTATGTGAGTTCTCAACCCAATTAGTAAGCTTAGCCAACACTCTTTTTTGTATTATCATCAAATCCTTCTGTGCACACATCAATGTCGGAAGAGCTTAAATCTAGAATTAGTTACAATAACATTTATCCCATTTACATTTAACTTATAATCTTCGAGATCGAATCTATCCACTAGCCAACCTCACAACTCCTACAATAACATCTATCCCGTTTACATTTAACATTATCATCAAACCAGACTTGAATTGCAGCCTCATGTTTACTTTCATTGAAGCTTTCTAAATATCAGTATCATAAGGTATCTCGTATGCACTTATAATAGATTCATCGATGCATGTTAGTAATTAAGTAATAAAGACACTAAATGTTGGATATCATGCACCTATGTGTTTATGTGGTTGACTCTCTAGATGATTCTCAATATTTCTAAGTAAGCTCTCAACTCCGTTAATGAGCTTACCCAATACTCTTTATGTATCATCATCAAATCCTTTTATACACATATCAATATTGGAAGAAGTTAAACCTAAAATATGTTCTATATCATGTGCTGTTAAAAAATATGCATTTAGCTTATTTTATTCTTCCTTAATTTATGTAATATAATTAGAGAAAATATTTGAATTTATTATATTCTTCTCTAAATTAGGGTATATAATTAGGGAAAAGAATATCAATATAATTAAAGAATGTCAAAGATTTTAGTATCAAGGCTTTTTATTTTAATTCATGGTAACTCTTGTATATATATTTGGCTAAAAGTATGTAAAATACAGAGTGAAGAAATACAAAACCTCTTTTAGTATTTTTTTTCCACTTAGTAGCAGAGCAAAATTGTTTTTTTTTTTCCTGTCATCTAAACTATAACTAACCTAGTCTCCATGACCATATCCATGGCAGCACCTTTCACAGAAACCCAACCCTATAGGATAGTGACCGGTTTCGATCACTTTCCTACACGAATTACTACCATCCAACTAAATGTTGAGAAATTTCTACAATAATCACAAACAGTTCGAATGTGCCTTAGGGGGTTAGGGAAGATTGGTAGATCGCAAGAGATGTACAGAAGCCAGCAGAAATAGAATCCGTGTTTGAAACTTAGATGCTGAAAACTCCATGGTGAGCTAAGGTGAGAAAAGTGTTACAATGTATCTCAATTCTTCAAAACAGATTTGACAAGATCTAGATCTGTTCAATACTTATGATTGAGAATTTACAAAGAATTGTAATCACTACAAAAAGTTGGTGGATGCTAGTCGAGTATTCAAATTTCTTGTAGGCCTTAAGGTGGTGTTTGATGAGGTAAGGGGCTATATCATTGGGTGTGTACCTTTGTTTCCAATTGGTGAAGTCTTTGCTGAGATACATAGGGAAGAGAGCTGGTGACATCTCATGTTGGAGAAGAAAGGTCCTTGGAACCTCTGCTGACACGTTTGCATGCCTTTGGTAGTCGCAAAAACAGTCACAAAGGAGCCGAGGACAAGTCTTAGCTATGGTGTGATTATTGTAATAAGGCCAAGCATACCTAAGAAACCTATTGGAAGTTTCATGGAAAAACCAACAAACTGGAAATGCAATAAAGGTGACAAATTAAACCAAGCTTTACCCACTGCAAATGCAGTTGACACAGGTCCATTCAAGAGCAGATTGATCAACTTCTAAAACTGTTGAAATCTAATACGAGTACTCCTAACGGTTCTTTGCACAAACATGTAGCAAACCAATAGCTCTATCTATATTTACTAAATCTAGTCCTTGGATCATTGACTAAGGGGTTTTTGATTACGTGAGCAATGCCTCCCATTCATTTAGTTCTTATTTTCCATGCTCAAATTCTAAAAAATGTTAGAAAGGTAGTTTCTCGCCTATTGCAGAAAAGGGTCTAATTAAATATCAAAAAATGTTACTCTCAAATCTGTTTACATGTGCCTAAATTTGCATGTATGCAACCTTCTATCTATTAGTAAACTTTCAACTTATTTTAACTATAAGGTCATTTTTTGTAATTCTCATTGCACCATTCAGAACTAGTTCAAACCCTATTTTTGAGAAAATAGTGATATGGTATCATAAATTGGGGCATCTAAGCTTTCCTTATTTAAAACATTTGTTTCTTACTTTGTTTAATGGAATAAATTGTTATCATCGTTCTTGTGAAAGTTATCATTTATCTGACGATCACCATACTGTTTTTCGGCCTAAACCTTATTGTGTGTCAAAACCTTTTTATCTAATTCAGAGTAATATTTGGAAACCATCTACAATTAATACATTATTTGGTAAAAACTAATTTGTAACTTTCATTGATGACCATACCAAAGTATGTTAAGTTTATCTAATAACTAAAAAAATATGAAATTGAATAATATTTTAAGGAATTCCTCACCATGATGGAAAATTAATTTCAAATTAAGATCTAGGTACTGAATATTTTAATGAGTGGTTCTTTTCTAAAGGAAAATATATTGTTCACTAATCTACTTACTGTGAAACCCCACAACAAAATAGTGTTATAGAGAGGAAAAACAAGCACTTGATAGATGTAGCACGTGCCATGATATTCTCTATATAAGTACCAAAATATTTGTGGGTTAAAACTGGTTTAACTACATCTTATTTAATTAATATGATACCCTTTCGTACCCTAAACTATTAGACACTCTTGAATTGTTTCAAAAAAAAATTCTCCACTTCACGTTTATATTGTGATTTACTTTTAAAAGTTTTTGACTGCATATATTTTATTCTTATACTTAACATATATCGATCCAAATAAGATCCTAAAACTGAAAAGTGTGTTTTTATTGGTTATGTTCAACACAAAGAAGGGTACAAATGTATTAATCCAATCAATCCAATCACTACAAAAGTTCATATTAGTATGGATGTTTCTTTTCTAGAATATGAATATTTTTTTTGACAAAAAATCATCTTTAGGGGAGCAAATAAGAGGGGGAGATAATTTTCGGAATATTTTGGAATATTATAGAGCATATACCTCATACTGTGACATAACTGATGAACTAGTTTCTCTAACTTATTTTGAAAAACAAACTAAGAATACCATTGTTAAGAATAGTGATATTTTGAATAACTCTAAATTACAAATGTTAGATACTATTTCATAAAAAATAGAGAGTGAATTACTATAAAAGAAAACTAAAAATCTTAATTTTGAGTTTCAGTTTTGTAATAGAAGAGTATCATGAAAGAGTACTATAGTCCAATTTGCTCCTCTAGTACAAGGCTAATCAGAGTCTTCAACTCATGGTCCATCCAACTCTCATAATCCGTGTCCTCCTCCAAAATTTTTCACTTCAATTGAATATCTTATAGATAATTCCTCAAACTTAGATATTCCAATAGTTAAAAGAAAAGGCACTCGTTATTGTCCTATTCATCCTATTGCTAATTATTTGTCTTTTGAAAAACTGTCTAACAATTATAAGAAATTTATATCCAATGTCACAACTTGTTTGTTCTAATAACTATTTAGGAAGCACTAGTTGATCGAAATTGGATATTGGCAATCATGGAGAAAATAGAAGTTTTTAAGCGAAATGGTACTTGGGAGATAGTTAGGATAAGAAAACAATTGATTACAAATGAGTCTTTAACATAAAATGTAGAGCAGATGAGAGTGTGGAAATATACAAGATAACACTTGAGGTTAAAGGATTTACTTAGATCTATAGGATAAACTATCAGGAAACATTTGCTCCTATGGTGAAGATGAATTCTATCCGAGTTCTTTTATCCTTAGCCGCCAATTTTAACTAGTCTTTACATTAGCTTGATATAAACAATGCCTTGCTAAATGGAGATCTGAAGGAGAAAGTGTTTACAAGACTACCACTTAGTTTTGTGGAATAACATAGAAAGAGCAAGGTATGTAGATTAAAGAAGTCATTGTATAGCCTCAAATAATCACAAAAAGCATGGTTTGAAAGATTTGGAAAGGTAGTCATGGCTCATGGATTCCTTCAAAGTCAAGTAGATCATACAATGTTCTATAAACACGTAAAGTTGCTATCTTAATTGTCTTTATTAACGATATTATTATAACTGGATAATGAAATGGATTGTTTAAAGAAGAAATTTGTAACTAAATTTGAGATCAAGGACTTGGGGATATTGAAGTATTTCCTTGGAATGGAATTTGCTAGGTCCAAGGAAGAATTATTTTAATCAGCATAAGTATGCACTTGATTTTTTGAAGGAAACAGAGATGCTTGGATGTAGAGCAACTGACACAATCATTTAGCCAAATATAAAGTTAGAACCAGCTTCACTCGAAAACATAATAAACCGAGACCAATATTGACGCTTAGTGGGGAGGCTCGTCTAACTATTACTTACTTAACCTAACATAACTTTAAGTCAATTTATGCACTCATCTAATTTAATAAATTTTGAAGTGGCATTTAGAATTCTCAAGTATCTAAAGAAAACATGGCATTTAGAATTCTCAAGTATCTAAAGGAAACACCAGAAAATGGTTTACCATTTAAGAAAAAGGGCACTTGTGAGGCCTACACGGATGTTGATTGGGTTGGAAGTATAACTGACTGAAGATCAATTTCCAGTAATCGCACATTTGATGGAGAAAATCTTATGTCATGGAGAAGTAAGAAGCAAAATGTGGTGGCAAGAAGTAACATAGAATTGAAGTTTAGATGTGTAGCTCATGGTATTTTTAAGGTAATATGGGTAAAGAGGTTATTGAAAGAGTCGAAGATACACATACAATCACCTATTAGAGTATACTGTGATAATAAAGCTTCTATCTCAATTACACATAATTATGTCTTACATTATCAAACCAAGCATATTGAAGTGGACAAGTACTTTATCAAGGAGAAATTAGAAAGTGGAGTAATATGCATGCTTTACATCCTACAATTCATTAGATAACTGATATCCTGATAAAAGGTATTCACAGAGAGGGAGTGAGAGTAAGAGAGAGAGTGGGAGGGAAAGCAATAGCTAGGGGGAGAGAGAGATTAACTAGGAAAGTCAGAGTAAGAGAGCAAGTGAGAGGTGGAGAGAGAAAGCAAGAGATAGAGAGAGACAGAGATTGAGAGAAAGAGATTGCAGGGGAGAGAGAGATAGGAGAGAAAGAGATTGTAACAGCAAGCCAGAGATAAAGAAAGAAAGCGAGACAAAAAAGGAAAAGAGAAGATGTACAAGAAAGCAAAAGGAATTGAGAGAGACACCAAGAGAGATAAGGAGCGAGAGAGAGAGTAAGCGAGAGAACAAGATAGGGCAAGAGGGATGGAGTAGGGGAGAGAAAGCAAGAGAGAGCGTGACAAAAAAAGGGATAGATATAAGTAATATGAAAACAATTCAAATATATCTAAACAACTAATGGCTAATAAAAAGATAGTCAAAAGTAATATAATTACAAAATATGAAAGTCGAAGAAGAAGAATCTTTGATGAAGGATAGTATGTTATCAATAGGATCTTTGGGTTTATTATTATTTTTTTTTCTAAATCAGGCTATATAATCAGGAAAGATTTTTCTCAATTTATATAATACAATTAGAAAAAAAAAATGTATATATAACAAGAGAAGGTAAAAAATTTTAGTATCTGAGTTTTCTATTTATTAGTTAGTGTCTTATTTTAATTCAGAGCAACTTTTGTATATATATTTGGTTAAAACTATGTACAATATAGATTGAAAAAATACAAAATCTCTTTCATTATTTTTTTCTATATGACATGACAATAATATCCATCTCTTTGAAATTCAATTTATAATTTTTGGGACTAAATCTATACATTAGCCAAACTCACAACTCGATTTAATTTCTCATATTGAATATTGAGTAACTCACAAATCCAACTTGGATGACAACCACACATTTACTTTTATCGAAGCTATCTAAATATTGAGTTACCACGCATTTCATATTCACCTACAGTAGATTCATCAATGCATTTTAGTAAATAAGTAATGAAGACGTTGAATATTAAATCTCTAGCGACCAACTTTATTTATCTTACTGACTTCATTTTTACATAATTCTATTAAAAGGTAGTTGCATTTTTTTATTCGTATCCCTCCCTTTCATTTCTAATATAAAAAATGTCACTTTTTTGCAATGTCCTTATGCAATTCTATCAACTTATATAGTTTTTTAAATTGCATAATGAATTCTCTTGATTTTAACTTCAGAAGCAAATGTCATATATGTATAAACCATAAGAAAGGGGAAAAAAAATAGTTTCTATATTGTATCTTTTCTAATTTATCAGTTGTTTTTTTGCAATTTAGATTCCTCCTTACTACCTATAGATAAAATACGATTTGATGTCGACATGCAATGATCATGTAAGGTGAATATAATCATATGAACAATTCTAACGTTAGCAATCCCTTAAAATGTATAGATCCAGTTATTGGCCGTTTCAATTTGGTTGTTTTCTTTTATAATTGGTTATTTCAATTTGATCTGATGATTCGATAAAGATTAGTTTGCTCAAACCTTCCAAAATAGAAAGCCATCATATAACACAATAAATTCATAAGAATGGGTGATTAAATTCATTGACAAATTGCACCAAATCAAGATTAAACAATTTTATTACTTTAAATCCAAAACCATGACATTCAATAAATGGTTCTATTAGTTTTACGTAGTAAATAAAATAACATAAAGTAAATTTTTAAACAAGTTCTTTTGGTACTAAAGCAACAAAAGCAAATAAAATGGAATTTCTATAAAGAAGGTAGAACATGATGCAATTGGGGGGAAAAAAGTAATCATTAAGTATAAAATACAATAGAGAACTTAAGAACAAGTTCTATTAGAAATCTAAAAGAATCAAATGATACTTAGAAGAGAACTTAACTCCTTTCCTTAAAAAGAAATATAATGGGTTCGATTAGACAAAAAGAACAAAATTGTTTCCCAAAATTTTGAAAAGTAGAGTACTCTAAATTTGAACTTAATTGGATAATCAAACAAGTTTTTGAAAGTACTTTTACATAATCGAACATAGGTAAAAATAAATAAATAAATAAATTAGAATGCAATTACTCTATTAAAAGAAATTAGTGATAAAAAACCTATAAAGGGAAAACTCTTTCAATAGAAGCCCGGGGGTTCTATCCTATATTTTAGAAAACCCTTTTGAGTAAGAGAGAAATTATTGAATCCCAAAAGAAAATCAAATCAGAACATCCAAAATTGAGACTTTGTTGTAAGAAACCATAAAGAAAATCTTAATTTTAACGAAATATTAAATTAACCTATATTCAGATCAAAGTTTAAATTTTTGCAAAGTACTCTGAATTTGAATTTAATTGAATAACCAATTAGATTTTTGAAAGTACTCTTATTTAATCGAACATGGGTAAAAAATTAGAATGGAAATATTCTATTGAAAGAAATTAGTGAAGAAAAAACTCGAAAATCTTTTTGGCAAAAAACCAAGAATATAATGAGTTTGAATTCAATAAAAATCATAGATTTTAGAAAATCTTTTTGTTTCAGAAAAAAATTTGTCGAACTTCAAAGGAAAATCGTATTTGAATACTTAAAATCCAAATTTTATGATGAGAAATTTTAATGAAAACTTTGATTCCAATGAAAGGTTAAATTAACACAAACGTAAATCAAAATCAAACCTTGATTTTGAAAGTTTTTTTTGTATATGATTTCTTTTCCTTAACTCTAACTAAAATAAAAGTTTTAATTTTAAAATCAAAATTTCAAAATATACTTTAGCCATCGGTGAGAGAGGAGTGTGGAAAGTGTTAGATAAGAAAAATCAATTGTACAAGAGGGAAAAAGGCAGCATCTGCGGTCTGCACTAATAAATGAAAAAAGTGTTATAGTGAGGAGGAGAAATATTTATTTGATTATTATTTTTTTTACTAATTTTAATTTATCAAAATAAAGGGCGAATCATAAATAATAAATAAAATCATATCAAACTTGATTATTTTAAATAAAAAATTCGATGTAATACGCTACCGTAAATCTCCGCACTGTCATGGAGCTCGATCTGATCGTTCTTTCTTTTTTTTTTAATTTAAATAAGAGTATTTAAAATTATATTTTAATTAATTTAATTTAAATATTAACGGATTTAATTTTACGTGATTTGAGGTTTGATACAAAGATTTAACATATTACACCAACTTTGCGTTTGGCGTCCGGTTTTGAGTATATACGGTCAAAGTATAAGATGACAAAAACACGAGGGCAGACCCAAACCCTGCGGTTCAAATGTCAAACGAGCAGGACGGCGACGGCTCCGGCGCCAAACAGAACTCAACCATAGCCAAAACCGCAGGACTCATAGTATTCTCCGGGATCGCTATTAGCATTCTGAAATCCCTAAACCCTTACAACAGAAACAAGGATCAAACGCTTGAAGCCAGCTCTATCTCTGTTCCTGTCACCGAACAATCTATTTTACCATCACCACCACCACCACCACCACTCAAACTCATCACTCACACCCCAGAAGAAGCAACCCCATTTCCCTCCAAGGTAAAAATGCAATTTTCAGCTCAGTTATTTCTTTTTCTGTGTTGCTTTTATTTTATTTTTATTTTATTTTTATTTTATTTTACTTTTTGAGAGAAATTGTTATTGTAGAAACCCAATTCTTGTGGAAGTCGGCAGATACCAGAATCATCAAAGCAGAGGATAGTAAACATTGTGAAGGGTGATACTCTTTGGGGTCTCTCTAAAAAATATGGGGTATGCTTATTCCCCCCCCCCTCTTGGTTTTCGTATTTTTTGTTTTGTTTTGTTTTTTTTTTCCTTCTCATTTTGGTAGTCATTAAGTGATAAAATTTGTCTTCACTTGGTAAAACTTTGCTTCAAATTATTGCATTTTTTGTTTTTATTCCGTGATAAATTGGTCTGTTTAATTTTTCTTTGAATGTCAGACATGGAATTGTTCTTCATTACGTGTATGTTAGTTACTTACATATTGATACAATAAAACAATCCACAAACTACATTCACCAGCACAAATAAGTGAAACCTGAAGTACTAGGAATTTTCTTGATATATATTTATATTTTTTTCAGTTGCAATTTCAGTCTAAGCATCTGTCTTTGCATTATAAATAATCTCATTTTATAATTAGATTTCTCTTGACATGGTAATATTTTGCAGTTTATATAATTTCAAAGTGTTGCAATTATCTTAAAATGATTTGTCCTTCATGTGGGTTTGTTGTTTGAATGGTGGATTTTTGGATTTGAATCTTTGTTAATATGTGTGCGAGTAGGTGTCAATTGAAGCAATCAAAGAGGCCAATGGACTTACTGGTGACACTATTTATACCGGCAAGAAGCTCGTCATTCCTGACATGGTTTAGGCAATGAGTCTCATGAGTAAGAAACAATCCTCCTCTCTCTTGTCCTGCTTTAATTTGGGACAACCAGCTTTGTGGACTATGAAATCTTGGTCGTGATAAAATTTGTTTGCTAGTGAGCTTTGTTAACCTGTGATTTGTCCTTGATTACTGTAGACTGAATTTTATGAGTCTACTCTTTTGCAATTTGACGTTTGTTTGCTGTTATTGAGGCAACTACAATGTTTTGTAACTTGCTTTATGTTGTGCAAGAATTGTTATAACGGAAATCCATCCAAAGAATTCTCTCCTTAATATTTGCTTCTTGTGAATAACATTTCTGTGGGAAAGGTTAATAATAAACAATTTCTCTCTCATGCTCTCTCTCCCCTTTTCTTTTTCTAAAAGGTGATTTTAACAGGTTGAGCTATTAAATAACAATAAGAACAAAAAATGACCATAACAAAAATGAGAATATTTAAGTGAATATGTTGCAAAACTAGAAAATATATAATTAGAAATAAAAATATTCGTAACAAGTTGGGAGTTAGTTCAATTGTGGATAAGATGCGAAAGTGTCGGCTGAGCTGATTTGGGTATATGCAAAGAAAATCCAAAAACGCACCAGTTAAGATAATTGAGAACTTAAACATATGAGATTTAGTAAAATATAGAGATAGACTATTGAAAATTTGGATATAAGTTATACGTAAAGATATGATAGTGAAGGGTTTAAATGAGAAGATGGTCTTGAATAGGAATGAGTGGCGTAGAAGAATTTGCACAAATTAAACCAACATAATTTAAATATATATGTATTTATATATATATATATTTATTTATTTTTATTTTTTAATCACCTCCAAATTTGTCTTTCAAATAGATGACCCCATGTTGGGATTAAGGCACAGTTTGTTGTTATTGTTGTTGTGATTTTAACTGTCTGGAAACAGAAGTGAGTTATTTTGGTTTTGGTCCAAAAGGGAGAATAGAGAGTTAAGGTTTGCAAGCAAGATAGGAGATAAGATACAACTGAATAGTCTATTACCTTAACCTCCCAATTATAATAACTTAAGCCTTTTTGTGGGTGAACATCCAACAAATTATGTTATAGTAGTAGCCTTTAGTCAAATAGATAATAAACCTCAGGATTTGAAATCCCAAAAGCATCCAAATACCTCTTAGCACATTCAAATGTTGTAAAACTATTTGAAACACCTCATGCTTATATCATGCTACCTCATGTCTCATAGATTTGAGAAACGCAAGAGTCTGAGATGGTTCCTTTTCTTATTTACACAAGCACGCATATATAAGTTATATATAATCAAGTTAAAAGGAGCCATTGCTCCTGCAAGTGATTCTTGAATTCACCCCTTCTCTATGATAGTCAATATGAGAATATAGTCAATATGAGAATCTAAAGACTGAATTGCAAAAAGAAGTTTTTCTTTATAGGGTGAGTATTTTCCAATATTCTCGGATTTTGAGGCTTTGGTTCATTTTAATGCGGCAAAATATCAGAAAACGAATAGTACAATTTGTATCAGGAAGGTGATTCACCAACCATATTTGATGAACTTCAGCACAATCATCTTAGCTTGGTTCTTCCTTCCAGTTTGAAGGCCTGAAAAAAATTCAGACTTTAGAGGAAAAACAGAAAATGAATTGCTATTGGAAAATTCCCGAAATTTTAGTTTGCAATGGGTGTTCAATTGCTGAACCCAAATATTTTGTATTCAGAAAGATCCAAAGTTTAAATTTGTGGTTGCAAATGTGTTTGTCTTGGTTGTTTCAAGCTATATGTAGCTGAATCATCTATCCATGCAAATTTGAGTTACAAAAGTTATGTTCTATTCCTATTTTGAAATGAGCATCATATTTTATCTCACCCCTTTGATATTATAAATACACCACTTCCTCCCTTCCACTTGGCTCACCATGAGGAGTCTTCTCATCCCTCTTAACTTAGGATAAATAAATAAATAAATAAATCCATCAATCAATCAATCAATACATCACTTTCCACTGGGGGAAAAATCTGTCACCATAAGAACGTCTTAGCAATTTATGTTTTTTCCCCTCTTATTCATATGTTTGTTTTAATAATTTTGGCATTCAAACTTTTCACATACTGGGCATCTGGAAATTTTACATTTTAATCCACAAGTAGGTCTAAAAGTACTCACAGAGGTGACTGGTAGAGCCAATCTGAGCTAGTGGTCTTGGAATGTTGTCGATTTGATCCAAAAAATGGCTTCTTGAGCCGGGTGAAGTAATAATTTTGACAGGAATAATCTGATTGGTCCTAAACAAAGTTAACAAGTACAACAATTCTTCTTCTTCCTGTTATTGTTATCATCATCATCATCATCATCATCATATCATCGTTGTTGTTGTTGTTTGTCTTCTTCTTCTTCTTCTTCTTCTTCCTCTTCTTCTTCTTATTTTAACAATAACAAATTGAGCCTTAATCTCAATTATTGGGGTCGGCCATTTGAGAGGCGAATATATTTATGTATACATAGAAAAAGGTGTTGGTTTAACAATATGATCAGTCATGTATCAATAGTGTATTCCAGTAAATAGGAAACCAAAATATCTGCAAATTTTAATCCAAGCTTTACTCTATTAATTGCAAAAATGTGCTAACTGTTGCAATGACTTGGCCAAGCTGGATGCTTCTGTTGTAGCACATGGGAATTCTTGAGACTTTAATTTTAGTCAAATTTGCAAACGTTGCAGACTGAGAATATAGATTTCATTCTATATCACGAAAATTCACCCTTCGGGTAAAACTTTTTCTTAAAGAGAAATCCTTTCCTAAAGGTATTTCTCTAGAAATATATAAACACATATATATTATCTAATTAAAAATGTCAAATAATTATCTGATTAATTTGGCAGTGTCTAATAAGGTCTGTTTTCCTTGGTTTTTCCTTGGTTTTTTGAAAAAATCCATCTTCTGATAGTTTTCTAGCAGCCAAATATGGGAAAACAAGGAAATCGATTTCTAGGAAGTCTTTTTCTGCAGAACAAATGCGTCTTATGAGATTCTTTGATGGAATTCCAGATGCCTTTTTGTTGCATTATGAATTGTGATTAAGGCCCAGGTTATGGACAATCTTGATGCTTGTTGCAGTTTGCTGACTGTTTACTAGTTGTAGGTCATATTCCCTGTTGATAAAAGGTACCCAGAGAGACGGATAATCAGATGGAGATATAAGATGAAAAGTGGTTGCCAAAAGGGATAGAGAAAGATGCAGACAGGAGCAAGGGAGATTATAGGAGTGGAGGAATAGAGAAATTGAGGGCAAAAGAGAAGAGGCAAGGAGAGCAATTAGGAGAGGAAGAAAATATACAGAATTTCACTAGTCAAACCTTCATAATATGAGTTAGAGGAAGTGAAGAGCATGGGTGATAGCTTATCTGATTGCGTTTTTTAGTAGTGGATATAGCAGTAGCTTCCTTATTTTAAGCATTCTAATATAGTAATTCCCTTCTGCATTTCTGAAATCCTTGGGTGCATCTGCATGAATGAAGATGTACCAAGTATAATGACATTAAGCCTCGGTGATGCATTATCATTGCACCCAAACTCACTCACTTTTTTGAACCGCTTTCCTGGAACAATGAATAAAGTTGACTCAGAAGCAAAGATTCTGCAATTTGTTCCCTCTACTCCTTGACAACATAAAGATGCTGAAGCCTAGTCTCTAGGAAATTTGATGGTGTCCTGCCTCTCTTTAGGTCTTTTCTTTAGAAGTCGGGGATGGTTTTTGAACATAGGGGAGCGGTTGCTACCATCTTGTCCCCTACTGGTGATTTCTTCTTGCTTATTCTGCAGAAATGTTTGAAAATATTGTGTTGTATTCTGCTACAATTACCCATAATGTTGGAAGCACAATGTAGGAGAACCTAAATATAGGATATTTAGTAAAATGTAGAGATAAATTACAGAAAATTTGGATGTAAATTATTTGTAAAAACATTATAGTTAAGAAAATGGATGAGGAGATGGCCTTGATATGTGGTCAGGAGAATCTGTACAAATTAAATCAATATATTTTTTTTTAATTTTTCACATATTTGTTTCTTAGATGACGGACTCCAATTGTTGGAATTAATGTTCATTGTTGGAAGCACAATGTAAAGCAAAATTATAGAGCCTTGGAGATGCATGTTATGTTTTTTGTCCCCATTTGAGTGGTTCTCTCTTATGTTCCTTTGTTAATAATATCTACTGCCGAGGAAGTTGCGACTCTCTGTCTAATCAGTTTCTTAAATATACGTGTATATATATATTTTGACTTGCTTGGCAATGGGAAAAAAAGATAAAAACCCAACGCCAGAACTAAAAACCCAAGGACTCCAAATTTATGGGTTAATAAAATTTCCGAATCTATTTTACCTTTCCTTTGGTGATAGCCTGCCTCTATTAATGAGCTTTTTAGAGAAATAACGACCGTATTTCCTGAACTCTTTCTGCAGTCCCTAGTAAGAGAGAAACTGTATGTGGGTTCGTTTAAATTACTCACAAGTATTTCACCATTCTCAATCAAGATAATGTGAAGAATACAAGCCCTCAATCTAGGTTTAATCACACTCGCGTACACCCCACCATTTTATCATACAGGAACATTATAGATGTCAAGGAAGCACGAATGAGCTTTTGGCTACCAATGACTTAAGAATGCCATGGGCCGTACCAGTCATTAATCGGATGAAATTGATATATATATATTTTGTTACAAGATGAAATCGATAATGATATTCTATTTAACAAATCTCTAATTTTAAGCAGAAGAAATAAGAGATGGATACATCTACACTTGCCGCGAGTTTCCCACATGCTCATATTTCAAATCCATCTGTACACAAATTATTCATAATTATTTTACCACCCACATTGATCAAACAATTACTAAGGAACAAGGTGCGTTAAATTTTTTTTTTTTTTTTGGTTACATTGGAAGAAGAGAAAAAAAATAAAAAGAAAACCCAGACCTAACCTTTAAGAGAGACCATGCCCCTCAAATCAGTTTTAAAAGATGAAACTCCTCACCAGGAGGTGATTGAAACTTATAAACCCCTGGGGGGGGGGGACTTTATGACCCATTTCCTTCTCTAGGAACATATTGAACATTACAAATTGCAAGTCTCTAAATTAACTGTCTAACAGTCATTCAAAACATGAGAATTGGGGTGAGGGATTAAACTCGGAGATTTTAAAGTCTTAACCACCGAGGGGTGTCAAACTCTAGGATAACCGAAGAATAATGATGATCCATCAAGAGGCAAAAACCCTCATAAACTGCATGTAACTCAGCAAAATTATTATCAACAATCCCCAAAATTGGCCGTAAATCCAAAAACCCAGAATCCATGGTCATTTCGGAGAATACCACTTGCACTATCAAAACCCGAGTGTAGATAGACAGAACCAACGGTATTGAGTTTGAAACATCCCACTTGGGGAGGACACCAGCTTATCCACCTACCTCTCTTATACGGAAGAACTTGACTCTGGTGTAATCGCAAAAAATGCATTCCTAGCATGGCCAACTACAAATTGAAGGGCCTTCTCTGGCTAGATGACTCGCCTCTCAAAAACCACCTGGCATCGTCTTCTATAGAGCCTACAACATAGATACAAATAGAAAAGACCAAGAAAGATCCATGAACATAGCATGAGAACAACAATTACTTCTCAACCAATCAAAAAGATACCGGATTGAGAAAATCAACCGATGAAGATAAGACTCACCAAGAACCAGCTGACCCCATGACTCCTACCAGTCTGTTAAGATGTGAAATAGCATTTCCTCCTCCCGAGTGGCAAAGGGGACATTGAGCATCTGTGATAAATCACTGCTGAACTCACTCCTGGTTCGTCATAACTCTGTTATGTGCCGCTGTCCACCAAAAAAGTTTTACCCTCTACGAACATTTTAATCTCTACACTCTTCTCCGGTCAAAGGCCCTTAGATGGTTCAAATCTATCATATTTTGTAACAACATATAAGTAGAGTTAACCGAAAAACAACCATTTGATTCCCCTCTCCAATGTAAAATATCATTTGCCTGTTCATCTTGAGAAATAATAATCCCACGAATCTCTTCCGCTCATTTATGAGGCAAAATAACCGAGAGATAGTCGACATCCCATTGATCATCTTGGGTAATAAAGTGGTTAACCTTAATCCGAGCCCTCCCCGTCTGTCAACTCCTCCCTACTATACTTCAAAGGCTGAGATCCCACCCAAAGATCCGACAAAAAATTAATCTTCAAACCATTCCCAAGTTGCCATCGGAGTCCATGTCTCAATACATCCCAAGCTTGCAAGATACCGCACCACAACGTCGATCCAAGGTGGCTCCCCTTTAAAAACTTCCCTATCAAAACTTAATACTACAGTGCTGAGTTATTATTCATCAATCTCCATCCCAACTTAGAAAAGAAAGCCCTATTGATATCTCTACACTTGCGAAGACCTAGGCTGATAGTGGGGGAGACAAATATTATCCCACCCCACATCATGGACCTATCTAGTGATCCAAGTCATCCCAAAGAAATCTTCGATTATATAAGTCCAATTGCTTACACAGCCAAGCAACCTGCATTACATATGATGGAATCTAAAACGTGACTGTCTAGATTAGCATGCATCCGTCTACTCGTCATATTAAGAAATTTTATCTTCCATATATGGCCACTTGTTAACAACCCTCTCTAGAAGGAATTAATAAGTACTTGCTCGGACCCTCCCATGCAATAAGGAAACTCCCAAATAACAACCCAAGTCTTCAGTTACGCAAAACTTACACCGAGCTGCTAGAGTTGATTTCTTACCTGTGTAACTGGATGAATTTGTGATTGGATAGACAATATATCCAGCAACGAGTTGATACAAGCCCATTTCACATTTCCAATAATGGTCGACTGACTAGAGTAGACCTATAATCGTTAAAAAGTTCATCCCTGTCAGCAATTTAATAGCTAAACCTGTGCAAAATATGGTGAAAGGGGTTATAGTCTGCCAACCTAAGAGAAATGCCAATAGACCAATCAACAACAGGAGTAGCACCAAGAAACATCCAGACAAACTACGAGAATTTAAGGATGGGTTGATATCATCTTGATTCTTGTCAAAGGTAAGAAATAAGGAATAACTGGATCTTAGTACAACCAAAGATTAACAAAGAAATCAAAACTTTTAACAGTGGACCAGTGAGATCTGGAAAATTGTAAATAGACCACAAATAAACCTTGGCAAAACTTCAAAAGCATATCTTAGAACTAATCCACTAAGAAGCTATGGTTTGGGCCTTATTAAGGATCACACCCTCGTATTTGACCTGGAACCACTTCATAGCATCCTCCTTTGTGACCCTGTGCTGGATACCAACACGAGACTTGCACCTGCGGCGGCGTCCCACACGATAGCCAGGGCGCTCCAAGACCACATAGAAATCCATACCATAGATACCAGTTGAAGGATCATACCTGAAAAAGAACAAACACAATTGGGACCAAGGAAACCCACATGAAAACACATGAAGCAAAAGACCCATCTTAATTTCTTTGCAAACAATTTAATGTTAACTGAAGTAGTGAGTTAAAAATTAAAGAAAAACTAGAGCCACAAGTAATGTAAGGAAGCATCTATGTTGTTAATAAAGCATTTAGCCACCATACATACAGGAAAATAACATGAACAACGAGCAGAAAACACAACCCAAACCCACCAAGGGGTCACTATTCTTGCTTCAAACCAAGCAAATACTACAATATCTACTAAGTTGTTAATAAATGAAAGAGCATGTCACCAACATCAATAGCACATAGATATGATGCGTGCACATGTATGATGAGCATAAATTAGTAACATCACAACCCTACCTACACAGCAGATAAGAGGCTGACCACTGGAATGCAGGTGAGGAGCTGAACAAAGATGGAAATTTGATGACGTTGATTGAGCATCCTATCATATCTCTAACACCCCAAATTACTTCCACACCAACAATCAAAATAAGCAAAGTAACATAACAAGCATTTGGCCTTAATGTCAAAGTCCAGATTCTGATCTCAATAGCATTAGCAATTTAACTAACCCAAAAATACATTAGCAATCAAAATGAATTGAGAAAAAGGAGCACTCTTCCTAGTTGTATATATATATTTTTGGAAATATATACTCATAAACCAAAAACAATTGAAGTCCTGTGGTTTTGGGAAAATGACTTCCTCCAACAAATTCTCATTTTTCTTGTTTTCCTTTTTCAGCCATGGGAAACAGGCCTAGTCAATGGAAAGTGTTTTCATTAAGCATGTGATTAGAGCAAAGCTTTAGAGACTAATATCACAAATAGAAATCATTTTTAAAGGTACTCGATGATGGCAAAGTTACTGTTAAAGGGTCCTAATTTAAAAGAAAAAATAATTTACTTTTTTCCGAAATGATAAAAATATTTTATAAATCAATCTTATGAAAAGATTGTCCATAAAATAATATTTGTGGGGGATGATTTCAAGCAAGACAGATAGAGCCCTAATGAGACTGATAATCCGTTGATGAGAGGAGCTCTTCACAATCCTTTCAAAAGGTGAACCATTGCAAACAACTTGTAAATAGATGAACCATAAGTCTTGACTAAATCCAAATCATGGAATATTCAATGCAAACTATAATGTCAAACTCAAAAACCCAAAGAAAATTGTCCCTCAAATCCTAATATGGATGCAAAGGAACAAGATAAACCCGCCAATGATGCAAGATTCATCCAAATCAACAACCACAACACAAGTCAACCTCTGCTTTACTCAATAGAGCATGTGTCCGAACTATATGTATTGAGCTTATGTCCAGTCACAGATTCACAATAAAATGTAGTTGGATCCCACATACTAATAGAAATATGAGAGAAGTCAACATTGTTCCCGCTAGAGATATGGCGTCAGCATTCCATTATCTTTTTTTTTTTTTGGTTGGGGGGGTTAGGGTTCAAATTTTGAGAGGCCAACTTCTACAGACAAAAAAAATTCACTTACTTGATTCCAAGATCAATGTGCTCCTGAATACCAAACCCAAAGCACCCAGTCTCGCTAAAGTTCCTCCGCAGCAGTTCATACTCCTTAACCTTCAAACCACTCTCAAGAAGCTGCATTGCCTTGTCACCCCTTACAGTGACATAGCATGCTATCTTCTCATTACGCCTGATCCCAAAGGATCGAACAGTGTATCTAGCTATAGATCAAAACAAAAAAGAAAATTATTACTACGTGACACAATTCCACCAATCAGCCGTAAGATCCAATAATTTATTCAGCACGTAAATAAAATTGAAGATAAACCCAAGTTGAGTATAGAATAACTAAACTACTAGCAAATCCCAAAGCAGTAAATAAAACTTTGGGCACCCCAATTTTTTTTAGCATCCTCTTTGAGAGTTTCCAATATAGCGATAGACTAATTTACCCTGAGAAAACAAAACCAATGCCACTTAGCCTAATATTGCAAGACTTGAACAAAACCCATCTCCTCATAACCTCGTAGACAAGAACGAAACCTAATAGTAGTCATCAAAACCTCAAATCAGCAGCAAAATCTTTATTGTTTCATAGTCATACTATGGCTTAAATACGAACATTTTCGCAAAAACGAATAGGGGGAAAATCTTCCTCACCTTTGGAGAAAACAGGTGTTTGGCCACTGAGCTGTTCCAAAACCTAGAGATGAAGAAGGTCAAATCAAAGTTAGAGAGAGAAAGAGAGAGAGGGATCATCGATAAGAAAGTGGAGAAATAATACCTTAGCCGCTCTGGTTAAACGATCTCCACTTTCACCGACGGAGATATTGAGGACAAGCTTCTGTACCTTGATTTCCCTCATTGGATTAGAAAGCTTCTTCTCTGAAGCCTGTTTTTATAACAAAAACGCAAGAGTGTAAGCAGGATGCCATGATACAGAAAGAGAGAGAGAGAGAGAGAGAGAGAGAGAGAGAGACCATTTTGGTGCACAGTGGAGGAAGATACAGTTCAGCCGCTGCACAAGTGTTTCGAGTCCCGAGGAGAACAAGAAGGAGAATGAAGAAGCCCCGGTGTGAGGACAAGGTAGGGTTTTTGATTAGTCGAGTTATTGGGCTTATTGGGCCGACCTGGACGACGGGATATGGGCTCTTCCGAATCAACATTAATGAACATAATATATATATGTATGTATGTATATATATATATATATATATATATATCGGTAAGAAATTAACATAATATATGCATACAAATAACCATAGTATAGAGTCTTTCCATTTTTATCATCTATTCTTTAATTTGATCTCGTTTAATTAATCTTTTATATAAAAAAATAAAAAATAGCCTATAAAAGAGTTTTTTTTGTTACCACTGTTAGTATTTAGAGTTATATTTCGACTAATTTGGTATGAACGCATGTAGGAATCTTATTTAACGGCAGTTTTTTCAATATAGTTTTGTTATTTTCAAATTTCAAATCCGATACTTAATTAAAAAATTTAATCTCTTATTTTATTAAATCAACTATCCATTGATAACCTATCGAAGGATTCCATCATTCTAGAACACAAGAAACCTTAAATAGATTTCTATATATTCCACATATTTTGCATACATAGGGGATGATATTCCTTAATGATCTATGTTCCCATTAAAATCCACAAAGAAGGGCAATTGGAGTTAATTCTTGAGCGGATCCATTTTAGCGCAATTTAATAAGAGAAACTCCATTAGAAGTGGAGCTCCTATTGATTCTGTCATCCAGACTTGAAACACTAGAAATTTATATTCAAATCTATATGAAACCCCACCCCCACTTAGTCTTGACCTTTGGTATTGAATTTTTCAATGCAATAATTTTGAGCGCTTTTATTGAAGCTTGAATTCTTGTATCTAAAGTAGCATAATTGAATTCTATTAATATCATATATTATTTCTTTCTTTTTTTAGTTTTTTGTAAAATTGAATGTAATTTATGTGATAATCTATTATTCAAGCATCACATATTCTAACAAAAGAGGAAAAATATGTATTGAATTAAAAATTATATTAATAAAGATAGAATCCAAAATATGGAAAAAAGAGATAATTTTAAATTTTTACTTTGACTAGATTTTTTCAAAAAATTGGAAAAAATCTTCCGTCTAAATTAGTTAAAATCAGACAGTCAAGGTTAACAAATTTCATAAACAATCACTAATTTGTGGCCAACATGCATAAATGTAAAAGTGACAAATTTTGTCACTCCAAAATTTATCAAAATATAATTTAACTCATTTTAATAAATAAAAAAGTGACAAGGTTACCACACCATGACTTATCGACCTGAACTTAGTTCATATATCATTTCAAACTTATTTAAATATTGATAAGGGCATCTAACTCCAATACAATCCAAAATTAATAATGAAAATATAAAATTAAGATATTATATATACGTCAGAATATATATATTATTTAGACAAACCAATTCAAGAAAAACAATGCAAAATGAGGTCAAAAGATGAAGAAAGGAATGGTTCTTGCTTAATTTTGATGAATAATTTTGTATAATATATAGGAAAAGGAAGAAATCATCTTTTTCCTAAATAAGGAAACGTAAATAACTTTTCTAAAAACGTTCTACTAACAAAAAAAAAAAAATTGCCTAACAATAGAGAATTACATAATTAGAATCCATTTTATTGAGATTACTAATTTACAATTTTGATTTTCTATTATTAAAAACAAGAAATTTGGAATTTCACACTCCCATTCAAGTTGGGCTGTAAATGTTGATTAATCCTAGCTTGGACTTGAATTCTTCGAACCTTTTCCTGCGAACTGATTTAGTGAGAATTTCTATTGTCTGTTGATCTGTTGAGATATAGAGTAAAGAAATTATCCAAAATCTATTTTTTCTTTGATAAAATGTGGATCAATCTCTACGTGTTTTGTTCTGTCATGGTGAATTAGATTCTTTGCTATGCTTATGGTAGATTGATTGTCACAATACATCTTCATGGGTTCTGTAATAGGAATACTTAGTTGTTAAGGACCCTATGCAACCATATTCGTTCATAGAGTTCATAGATACACAGTGATAAAACTTTGAACTTCGCTTCCATGCTACTTTGAGACACAACAAAATTGCTTTTTGCTTTAACTCGTGACTAGATTTTCCCGAACATATGTATCGTATCCTAAAGTTGATTGGAGGTGGTCAGACATAAATCCAACCCAATTTACATCACCGAATAATTTTACTTCTCTGCTAGAAGTCTTTTTGAAGAAATGTCCTTCACCAGGAGTCACCTTTAGATATCTTAAAATTCAAAAATGGTCTCCAAGTGCTCTTCAGTTGGGTTATTCATAAATTGACTCGCTACACTAATAGAAAAACTAATATCTAATTAGTGTGAGAGAGATAAATGAGTTTCTCAACTAATTTTTTTGTATCTTCTCTTGTCCACGGGAGCACTATTATTTCTTGCTTCGAGTTTCACATACGGGTCCATAGGAGTCTCAACAGGTTTGCATCCGAGCATTCTTGCTTCTTTTAGGACGTCAAGCACATACTTTCGTTGAGAGTAAGGATGGCAACGCGGTGGGTAAAGGCGGGTTTCTATCAAACCCTACCTACGCCTCTATCTTAAAATTCCATACCCGCCCTGACCCTCCACCCATGGTGGGTAAGACGTTTTATACCCTACCCTTCACTCGCCTCTACCTGCGGATTTATCCACTCATACATCAAGTCGACTTGTTGCATTCGCAAGTTGACTTGTTGCATTTTCTTAGGTCTACTTGATCTATACCTCTATTGGCATTCCAGTTTAATAGTACCCCATACTCAAAATACAAGTAATAAAACTTCAAAATCAATTTGAATTATATCAAAATAAAGACAATAACTACATTCAGATTACTTGATTTCAAACCAATGCTAAAACTAAGAGGAGATGTCAAAAGTATAACCATGGTCCAAATTATCAATGAACATTCCTTTCAATTTGATGACATTTCATACAAAAAATTTTCATTACATCATCCATAAATATAACCAAAGGAGGAATTGTTGATGGTGAAAACATCTTTGAAGTTATTAACAAAAGTTTAATGAAAAATTATAACCAATTAGAGTAATATAATACTTTAATTTATCTAAAAAATAATGAACACAAAATAATTATTTTTACCTTTTTCAAACTATAGCCAATTTTTACAAGAAGTTAAAGTTTCCACCGTATTTGGATGTTACCTATTGCGATATGAACTCAAAATCCTAACTGCCATGCTAAAAGTAGATTTTGAATTAACTGGAGTTATAAGTATTCCTAAAATATCTCTTGTAATTACTTGCAAAAAAGGATACATAGACCTATTACTTTTCCACTAAGTAAGGATATCAAAATTTGAAAACCAAGGTAAAATATCATCATTCAAAGAGTGGTCCAACTTAGACTTTGTGGAAGACCTTTTCTTTCTTTTTGAACTAGTAAACTTAGCATAGGTGGGAACATATCATCTAGAATCATTAATAATTTGAGACTGAGTGAAACCGAAAAATACACTTTCATTTTCCTTCACCTGTGTGTTTTAATACTTTTTAAGCAAGTTAGTATAAATATCCACTATTCTTTACACTTGAATACCATCATTCTTTCTATAAATCTTCTCAAAATAATAATTAGATCTTGGATCTAGTAAACAAGTAACTCCCATTATGCCATGAATTGTATCCCAATGTTTCAAAATTCTATTTGTCATATTGAACATCATCTCCATTATCATATCATTTTACTCACAAATTCATCTTCCTAAAGTCAATCTAATCTCACATATTTGAATAAAAAAAGATTTATAGTAGGATATTTACTACTCCAAAATAATTGAGTCATATTATAAAAATTTTCAATCTTCTAGAGATGTCTTGTGCTAATGCCCAATTATCCTCTGACGGCACACTTTTATACTTTAATTCATGTTGTCTCAAACGAGCAAAAACATCTTTATAGGATATTGCACTTTTAAGTATCAAATAAGCTAAGTTCTATCGAGTTCTAATATCAAGAGATAATTTCTTAGAAGTCGATATTTTAAGTTGACGAGTTGTTTCCTTAAACTTCTCAACCCTTTTTCGTGCAGTTACACTATCATGAATTTTTTCAATATGTTTTGAAATAATTGACAAACCATCTTGTACAATAAAATTTATAACACGTGTTGTACAATGCATATGCATGAAATTTCTATTCAATAACAAATTATCAGCACAAAGTTGATCGGTTATTAATTCAAGAGTCCCATCATTTATAGATGCATTATCCATAATGATAGTGCAAATTCTTCTATCAATATTTCAATTTATAAAACAACTCATCAAATACTTAGAAATTATATTTTTATCTAAGGAGTCAACACATAATAGAACCTAAAACATAATTAACATGTCATAAATATGACATGAAACTAAATTATTTCTTGTAAACTAAAAAAAAATCAATTGATAATAAAAACTAAAAAAAAATAGCTCAAAAGCTTTTTTTTAACCTCCAAAAATCATTAAAAAAAGCAATGATAGTCATATATCTCTTCATTTGATACTCTGAGGTTCACATATTGGATGTAATAGATATCTGACCCTTATTCGTTTTCAGCCCGAAGGATGTTTTTATCATTTTTTCTTTATAAAGTTTCATAATATCAGCTTTAATTGTATTTTGAGAAGGAACTTTGAATAGTGGTTGAAGAGATACTAAATAGTCTCTAAATCCTTCATGGTTTATAATTGACAATGGATACTCATATAGAATTATCATCTTTACCAGTACCTCATATATAGAGCTTAGTATTCGAACATTATCAACACTACTAAAGAAACCTCGTAACCAGATTATAGTCCAAAAATTATACATGGAATGAGAAATGTAGGACTTTACTCCTTTCCGCAAGGCAATCAGCAAGCAAAGATTATCATTATATACTTCAATAGAGATAAATTCAATACCTGATGAATTTTCTTGGGATTTTGTATGTGGATTGGATTCATGGTTATACTTGGGTGGCTGTTGTTCTCCTCCTTCAATTTTGTTTATCTTAGTATATACATGTAACTCACCAAGATTTACAGGATGTGTAGAACTGGTTTGCTGAGGAGTTTGAGGTTCAGTTTGGGGTTTTGGACATGAGACTTCAACTGTAATAACTGGATTTGATTGAGAGGACTCGGTTGAGGATATGGGAGGATTAACAGATGGAGATGACTCAGACCCAGATAGAGTATTAATAGATGGAGATGACTCAAACCCAAATAAAGTATTAATGGATGGAGATAACCTAGATGTATCAATGTCTTAAAGCTGGTATTCTTTTGTAAAATTCTCCCCTTGAATATCACGTTTGGGATAGTAAGGTTGTTGTTTGAAGAAGAAGACATCCATGGAATTGTAGAATTTCTTTGTTGTTGGAGAATAACATTTGTATCCATTTTGGTTTGTAGAATACCTAATGAAAATACATTTGAAAGCCTTCAGATTGAGTTCACTCCCATATTGAGGGGCAACACATCTAAAGAATTTAAAGGGAATGGAGAAACATGACTTGAGTAGTCGGATATGACTAAAGAAGGAGTTTGCAGGGTGTTTGGAAGTTTAGTACTCGTGAGGACATTTTGTTTATTAGATAGGTAGCAATTAACATAACCTCACCTTAAGAATATTTATGAACATGTGTGGTGAACATGAGGGATCAAGCAACATCGAATAGGTGATAGTTTTTCTTTTCAACTACCCTATGTTATTGGTGTGTGTCAACACAAGAACTCTTATGAATAATACCTTGACTTGTTAAATAATCATATAGAATATTATCAAAATATTTTCTCACATTATCTATTTTCAACACTTAGATTTTCATTTGGAATTGTTTTAGTATTATAATGTTGAAGTTTTTGAAAATTTGATCGGTTTCTAATTTTTCTTTCATAAGAAATGTCCAAGTAATCCTTAAGTGATCATCTATGAAGGATATGAATTGTCTTGTTCCAGTAATATTTTTAATTCTAGATGGGCCCCTATATGTCACTAGGGATCAATGAGAACAGATGAGATGCTTTGCAAGGTTTGACAAAATAAGAGTTGCAAATATGTTTAGAAAATTAACATCCCTTATATTGAAATATCTTTGGATCTTTTTTATTGAATAGTGAAGAAAATAGCTTTTGAAGGTATAAGACTTGAGGAAACAAGACTGACTCAAGAATCAATAGTGCCATAACCAAATTTCAGTATCTTTATTAGACTGACTCAAGGAAACAAGACTTGGATATAACTGATTTTTGAATTTAAGACATCCTACTTTGTGAATTTATCTTTTATGAGTTCCATCTATTCTAAAAATCACTACAAAACAAATGCACTACTCAGACGAATGAAAATCGTCTGCTAAATATACTAAAACCATCCGCAAACCTTCTCTAATGATACGCCTTCAGTCGGCTATACACCAGTCGGGATACATCTATCTCGATAGTTTTGATAACCGTTGGAGTATGTGATTGATTTATAGTGATGGTTAAAAAAATGTTAGTAAAATTACTATCTTTTATCATTAGTTTCAAAAATATTGATAAAAATTACTATACTTTATCGTCGGTTATCACATATATTTAGAAATATTATTATCTTTTATCGTCAGTAACCACAACCATTAAGAAATGTTCTGTTATTTATCATCGGTTACCACATATGTTAAGAAATGTTACTACATTTGATCGTTGACTATCACTTAGTTATCACATATTAGTATAAGTTACTGTTTGTATTATCGGTGATTACAAGTGAGAAAAAATTATTGTTTTTATCGGTTGGAAAATATTAGTATAAGTTACTCTTTTTTAGGTGAAGAAATGTTAGTATAAGTTACTGTTACAACATGGTTACTGTCGATTACCATATGGTTACTTGGTTACTGTCTTGTATCATCATAGTTACTGTCTTGTATCATCGGTGTCACAAATGTTAGCAAATGTTACTCTCTCTTTTATCACCATATTAGGTTATGAATGTTACTCTTTTTTATCCTCTGTTTTTACAAGTGTAGAAAAAATTACTATTTCGATCACTACTAATTTATTGTCCATCCACATAATTATCACTTAATATCAATAGTGACAGTTTTTTTTAATGGTAGATAAATTAAAAAATTAAAAAATAAAGAAATTACAAAAATAATATAAATATAATAAAGATTGTAATTGATACAAAATAAAATGATTGATACATATAAGACAAAAAAATAAAGAAAAGATTTCATGTCCTACAACTGTATGTTTTATGAAATAATCCAAATTAAAAATGTTCATCATAGTTTATAAAGGCATCTTTATCCACAATCACAGTTTCTGAAGATATTTTCATTTACAATTTTTCGTGTCAATCTATTTATTAAAAACCAATAATGAAATAATGAAATCATTGTAAATAATAAATAATGATTGTAAATAAAAATATTACTAGAGAATAGAGCAGAGAGCGTTTCCTTACTCTAAATCCAAAATATCTTGATAGCATTAATATCTATATTTCTTCACAACTGTTCAAAATAAAAAATTAAAAACTGTATTTTAATATTAAATCTCAAATTAAAATTAAAATAATATATTTATTTTTAAAATTTGGGTAACATCTTGAATGATTGAAATTGTTCGACTGAACTTGCTCTTTCTTGGAATAATTGTGATTTTTTGTACAATGTTCATCTGTTATTCGTCAAATCTTTCAAATATCCAACGTGATTAACTTTTGATAAAATTTTATAAAATATGAGTGAAATGTTTAAATGGGTTAGGGGAGAAGTGCTTTCAAGGGAAGGATAGAGAAACTTTGATGGTGGAGTTAGGGAGAAGAGCTTTCAAGGGAAGGCTGTAGAAACTTTGATGATGGAACTTTCAGCGTATACTTTATAATATATCATTTTCACAGACAAATTTTTAAAACTCTGTATATTTTTTCTTTGACGCTTTTTCTCCCGCCTCTTTTTTCATTACCGTGTTTCTTAATTCCTTACAATTTTTTTTTAACTTTTAATTAATACCGCCACTTATCTTTCATATGCATTTTAAAAAAATCACTAACTACTTACTATATTTTATACAAACTATATACTAACTATTTACTACATTTCATGCAAGCGCATCCTTGCGCGGTCCCTTGCCATAACCTTTGTACTGTGAATTATATCCATTTGATTAATTAAAAATAACATATATTTTATATTCGATAATAATAAACTTATTAATATTATTAATTTAAATAATATAATGATATAAAATTAATAATTTATATAATATAGTATTATATATTTGAAAATTTATTAAACAATTATTAGATAATATAGTGTTATAATTTGAAAATATTATAGTGTAATGTAATAGTATATAATGGTGTAATTAATTATGTTGGTATAATTAATGAAAAACACTAAATTTTATATTTATTGTATCGGCAGAAACTAAATCTCAACTTTGATCACAATTTATAATTACAAAGCATGATCCGTAATGTTTTTTGGCATTCTAAAATAATTCATGGAATTTATCTAAAATTGGTTCATGTACGTTGGATCGATCATGTAAATGTGCGAATGAATTATGGAAATATGTGAATGAATCATGTAATGTCAAAAAAATATATCATGGTCAAAAAGATTATCATATAGTTTGATACGTCGATACATGAGATATAAATTTTTATTACTCTTTTTATGATATATCCACTTATTATAATTACGTCTAAACCTATAACGTAACAAGTGATTGAAAATCGAATATGTAGAAAATCTCAATATGTTGTATTGGAATGAATATATGTAAATGCAAATTCAAGAAATGTATTAGTTTACCAATATATTTATCACTTTCTTTTAATTTAAAATGTATCAATTATTTTCCAATTATATTAAATACAAATCAAATTAGATGTTTTGTATTATTAAAATAAATATACGATCAAAACAAACAAAGTAAAAAAAAAGAGAGATAAATAAAAAAAAATATGGAAACGTTTTTTGTGCAAAAAAAGATTATTAAATTGGTGGTAAATAAAGACTAAAGAAACAAAATGTTTGTGGTGCGAAAAAAAGAAATTCGATTAAATTGGCACTAAAATAAAAAATTATTTTTGACGCAAAAAAGTGAAATTTTGTTGTGGAGATATTATTATTGTTTATAAATAGTAAACTTGAAAATGTGAATTAAAATAATTAATATAAATTGTTAATGTTGTTAACTGTTTTATTTGAAATTTATATAAAATTATATAATATTGATAATTAATCTATTATTATACTATATTATGCAATAATAAAAAATAAATTATAACACTATATTATATAAATTACTAATTTAATATCATTATATTATTTAAATTAATAATATTAATAATTTAAATTAAGCTATTAAGCTAGGCATGCATGGGTACTGTGCGGTTGAAACCGCGCAAGAATGAAGCATCATGCAAAAATGAAATATTAATGTATTATTATACTATATTATGCAATAATAAAAAATTAATTATAATACTATATTATATAAATTAATAATTTAATATCATTATATTATTTAAATTAATAATATTAATAATTTAAATTAAGTTATTAGGTCGGGCATGCATGGGTTCTATATGGTTGAAACCACACAGTACTGAGATACTGCACGGTTGAAACCGCGCTACTGCACAATTGAAATCGCGTAAGAATGAAGCATCATGCAAAAATGGAATATTAATAATTAATGTATTATTATACTATATTATGCAATAATAAAAAATAAATTATAATACTATATTATACAAATTATTAATTTAATATCATTATATTATTTAAATTAATAATATTAATAATTTAAATTAAGATATTCAGCTGGGCATGAGTGGGTTCTACGCAGTTGAAACCGCGCAGTACTGAGGCACTTCGTGGTTGAAACCGCACTATTGCACAATGTAACAAACCTTGTAAGATGTCGACTTAGAGAAACGGAGAAGTTGACACGGAAGGTTCTTACAGCGAGTGAATTTAGAAGGATGAATGTTAGATACGAGATAGTCTAGAATAAGAGAGATATTAGAAGAGAGAGAAGAGAATAGAAGAAGAGAGAGAAGAAGAGGAAGAAGAAATAAAGAGAAGAGAAGTAAAGTGAAGTCAAGAAAGAATTCATTCAATTATTCATTGTTGTTCTCTGACATGTTGTCTTCATGACATACTCATGTTTTACTATAATTGAATTCGGTTAGTTGGTGAACCCATTAACTGACTCCCTAACAATTTTAACTACCTACTAGTTGTTGCTGTTTGAATGGAGCTTGCAACTATCCAACTAGCTGCTGATATTGAATGGAGTTTGTAAACTATTACAACTTTCCTACTTCGAGACTGCCATAACCAAAGCAAGACATTCCTTCTCATAGATAGACAGTCCCTTACTTCTGTTTCCTAAAGTTTTACTCAAATAAGCTATAGGTTGGTCCTCTTGCATAAGTAATGCCCATAAATCTTGAGAGCAGGCATCTGTTTTCACCACAAAAGGTTTAGAGAAATCAGGTTGCCTCATTACAGGAGCTGAACTCATAGCCATTTTGAGCTGCTTAAAAGCCTCTTCAACCTCTTCATTCCAATGGAACTCATCCTTCTTTAAAAGATCATTCAGAGGCCTCGATAGGATCCCATAGTTTCTAACAAATTTCTATAGTAACTTGTTAGACCAAGGAACCCTCTTAGTGTTTTTATAGAAGTTGGAACTAACTCCATTTGATTTTGTGCAAAAGTATACTTGGAGAGCTTAGCAAATAGTTGGTGATGATTTAGTGTAGTCAGGACTGTTCGAAGGTGCTTAGCATGAGTTTCAATGTCTGGGCTATAGATAAGGATGTCATTAAAGAAGACCAAAACACATTTCCTCAAATAAGGTTGAAAAATATGGTTCATTAAGGCTTAAAAGGTGGCAGGTGCATTGGTCAATCCGAATGGCATAACCAAGAATTTGAAATGTCCATGGTGTGTTTGGAAGGCTGTTTTCTCTACATCAGCAGGTCTAACTCTGATCTGGTGGTACCCTATCCTCAAATCTATCTTGGAGAAGAATCTTGAGCCCTATAATTCATCCAATAGTTCATCTATATTAGGTATAGGATACCTATCCTTAATAGTCAATTGATTCAACTGTCTGTAATCAACACAAAAGCGTTAGGTATCATCCTTCTTGACCAACAGGATTGGAGAAGCAAAGGGACTTGTGCTTGGTCTAATGGTACCATTACATAGCATCTCTTGTTCTTGTTTTTCAATTTCTGTCTTTTGTGAATGTGGATACCTATAAGGTTTCATTTTGAAAGGTTGAACATCTACTTTGAGGGGTATAGAATGATCATGCTGCCTTCTTGGTGGTAGATTAATGGGACAGGAGAAAACTTGCTCGAAATCTGCTACTACTGTAGCAATGATTTCAGGTATAGTGGATTATTGTGTACCACTACAGAGGTCTAGAGTTATGCAGCTCTGCAGCTGTTGTTGCCTAAAGGTTTTAACCTCTTTACCTTTGATCAGATTCATGGAAGGATAATCTACCCTTCCATCCAATGCTACTTCATCACCATTATTACAGAATTTGACTTGTAACTTCTTGAAATCAAAGGTAATTGGACTATAATTGTACATCCAATCTACCCCTAGGATCATGTCCCACATTCCCAATGTAATCACTCTCATATCGAATGAGAAAATATACTTTTGGATAGCCCACTTCACATTCCTCACTTTGGAGGTACTAGTGATCATGCTCCCATCAGTAATTTCTGCCTTCAAGGTAGTAGTTGGTTCAGTGATTAGTCCTAGCTGCTTAGCTAGTCCTTTATACAGGAAGCTATTAGAGCTCCCTGTATTTACCAAGATTATTATGTCCATTCCTTCTAAGTAACCTTGAATTGTTATAATGTCTTTGGAAAGAACTTGATAAAGCACAAAGAGATACTTGTATGCTTTTCTCTTGTTCCTGTTGTGATTGCAATTCTTCTGCAGTTCTCTCATTTCAACCCTCTATGTCCTCTGACTCCTCTGTTGCTAGAATAAAATTAAGATGTTTAAACCTACATTTGTGACTAGGCGTAAACTTTTCTCCACATTTAAAACACAGGATATTATGCCTTCTAAACTGCATCTCTTGAGATGAAATCTTAGGCCAATTGTTTGTAGGGTTAACTCCTTCTGGTCCCACTCTAGCTGAATTAGTAGATTGTGAAGAAAAAGAATGGTTGATTCTTGAAATTTTGGCCTCTTTAGTGGGTTCTCCAAACTCCAATTGTCTCTACAATATACTCTTCCCTTTCTTAGCCAACTCTAGTAAGTGCTCCTATAGAACTGCGATCTCGAAGGTTTGGAAAAGAGTAGTAGGTTTCATAAGCCTCATCATGGGTTTAATGTCTTCTCTTAGACTGCAGATAAACCTTGATATAAAGTAGGGCTCAGTTAACCTTGGATTTTTTTGTAGCATGACTACCCATAATTCTTCAAATTTCTCTTGATACTTAGACATTGATCATTGTTGTTGTAACTAGTTAAACTCTTCAACTTCATTTTGCAAGCCTTTCACCTCAAATCTCTGGCAAAGTAGTTGTGAAAATTCTTCCCAACCAATGTCTTGCTTGTCTAACTTCAATCCTTGAAACCATATTTCTGTTTTGCCTTCTAAATTCGTTTTTATGGTGCCTACCCAGATACATTCTGGAATCTAATAGACACCGAAGAACTTATTGCACTTCCGAAGCCATATCCTAGGATTCTCACCATTGAATAGTGGTAGCTCAATTCTTGATAGGTTTGGAACAATCCCTCGAGATTGACAGTCTCTTTTGAGCATTTGGGATCCATTATCCTGTCTTGGTCTCATGTCTACAGGTGTGGGAAGAAGAGGAGATCTTGGAATTCTTTCTGTTTCTGAGTCTTCTCCTTTTTATTTGTTTAATAACTTACAGATAGAATAGAATCTTGCATTAACAATGGCCATATAAGCTTCCCATTTTTGATTCCGCTCTTCCATGTTCTAGGTCATAGCCTCAAATTTGATGTCGACATGTGAACGTGAGTCATTATTTTCTTGTGTCAGTTCTTGAAATTTAAGATCATACTTCCTGTGTTGCCCTTCTTGGTTTTTCTAACTTGTTCCTTCCGCCATGGTTGCTTGTGAAAATCAAGAGTTCCTGCTTTGATACCAAATCTGTAACAAACCTTGTAAGATTCGACTTAGAGAAACTGGAGAAGTTGACAAGGAAGGTTCTTATAATTAGTGAATTTTAGAAAGATGAATGCTAGATACGAGATAGTCTAGAATAAGAGAGATATTAGAAGAGAGAGGAGAGGATAGAAGAAGAGAGAGAAGAAGAGGAAGAAGAAGAATTGAGAGAAGAGAAGTAGAGTGAAGTCAAGAAAGAATTCATTCAATTATTCCTTGTTGTTCTCTAACATGTTGCCTTCTTTACATACATATGTCTTACTCTAACTACTCTAACTGAATTCGGTTAGTTGATGAACCCATCAACTGACTCCTTAACAGTTTCAACTAATAACTAGTTGTTGCTATTTGAATGGAGCTTGCAACTATCCAACTAGCTGCTGATGTTGAATGGAGTTTGAAAACTATAACACACGGTTGAAATTGTGCCAGAATGAAGCATCATGCAAGCACTATGCAGTTGAAACTGCGTAGGAATGATGCATCATGCAAAAATGGTGCAAAAAATTGCATATCTACATTTGCATGGGCTCAAACCTAAATATCAAAGGTAGAATGTGAAGCTCCAACCACTGCATCTGATATGTTGGATGCAATAATGTTTTCTTTGTTTGTTTTCTTCTCTTCCTTCCTCTCTCTCTCATCATTTTTTTTTTCTATCTTCTCACCCATAAAATAAAAAAAAAATAAAATAAAATGAATGAATTGTGAATTATTAATATTATATATTTTGGTAAATATTTATAATGAAATATTTAAAAATTTTAAATTATTAATATATTATAATTTAAATTAATATTTATAATCCTAATTTTACATTATCACACTAAAACTCATTCGTCTAAATTATAATTTATAGTAATATATAGAGTAATATGTATGTATTATATCGTAATATAGGATTGATATTATTATATTATTGGAAAATGATGAATTTGTATCTTAAAATAATTTTAAATTTTTTATAATTTTTTTGCATTTTCATTTTATCTGCTTGGACATATCAGTAATTAATCTAACGGTTGTAATGATATTTTTCAAATTAAATGGACATATCATAGATGAGCATTTTCACAAACAAATTTTTAAAATAAAATTTCAAAACGCACATTTTTTTATTACACAATTTAAACCTTTTTTTTCAGTTTTTTCGCCTTTTTAATATAATTTTGTATTTCTTAAATATATAGAATATATATTTTTTTTATACAATTTTATATTAAATATATAGAATTTTTAGTTGTTTTAATTTATTTATTTATGAAACCTCTACGATTTATATAAATTTCATAAAAAACAAAATATTATAAAAAAACATAATTAAATTAAATGAAATAGAATTAATAGAAATGAAAAATGATAAAATATAATAGTTGAAGTATAAATAAATATAAATTTAGATTTAACGAAGTTCAATAATTAAATAGGCGCACTACGCATGCCCCGCACGCCCTGCTTTATTTTTCATGCAAAAAATGCAGTATGTCCTGCTTCCACACTTTTTTCTTTCTTTTTTTTTTATCTCACTCTCACTCATAAAAATGAATTATGATGAATTATTAATATTATATATTTTGATAAATATTTGTAATTAAATATATAAAATTTTAAATTATTAATATATTATAATTTAAATTAATATTAATAATCATAATTTTATATTATCACACTAATATAATAATATTATTCATTCAAATAATGTAATTTATAATTTATAGTAATATATATAATAATTTTTTTATTATTAGAAAGTGTATTTGTATCGTAATTTTTTTATAAAACTTGCAATTTATAATTTTTAGTAATATTTATAATAATATATATATTATTAAAAAGTATATTTGTATTGTAATTTTTTTGCAAAGCTTGCCCTGCGCGGGCATGCACGGGCACTCCCCACTGTGAAGTTACCGCGAACTTACCACTTACATGAAGTTACATGAAACTTATTACTTATCATGATATTACATGATAACTTATCATTTACCACTTACTACTAACTACTAATGTAATCTTTCGTGTGGTCATCGTGATTAGTAGTAGTGATGGAAATAATAATAATAATAATGTATGTATAATAAATCATAAATTATAAATGAAAAATGGTATGTGCACTACCGTGATGCTATGGGGACCACGACACACTCTTCCTCTGCATCCATATCCAAGAACCTTATCAGTCCAACCTAGCAGGCGGTCCGGCTCACCTAGTTTTTTTTTCCTTTCTTTTTTTCTTCTTTTTTTGCAAATGCACACTAACCATTTTTTTCTTCCTTTCTTTCTTACTCTTCCTTTTTCTTTTTCCTATTTCTTATCTCACACTCATCTTTTTTTTTCCTTATCTCACTTTCATTCTATTTTTCCCTTTTTTTAGGCTCATTTTTTTCCTTCTCGTTTTTTCTCACTCAACTTTTATTACTGCCCAAACAGTAAAGAGAGAATTTAGAATTAGATTTAACTTAATGTAATGTAATATAATTGTTTAGATGAATTTAGATAAATGAATTATAACTTAATTTATATTTTCGAATACGATTTCATGATTGAATTAAATATATAGATTTTTTTAACATTATTAATATATTATAATTTTATAATTTAAATTTATTTATGAATGAGTGCACAAATAAATTTCATATAAATTGCATATATATTTATAAATTCGATATATAAATTTGTGTCTATATATATATAGACACTAGAAATTTGACATATAATTTTGAAAAATTAATTAGAAAAATAAAGAACAAAAAAATAAGACATGGAAGTAATTGTAATGCAAAATGGGTAAAAAAAAAGATGAATATAAAAGTATAAACAATTTACCAAATTACCACTTATTGCAACTTAACATTGAAATTTCTTGTTTACTCGCCACAACCCTTATGAGATTCATATATATATATATATATATATATATATATACACTTTGAAGTATATATTTCCCGACGGTTTGTCTCGTTATTAAAAATGTTACTAGTTATTACAAACTTACCAATAAGAAATAATATTATCATATTATATTACCACTTGTTGTCATAAACTTTCCCCATGTTATCATAAACACTCATTATCACTCTATTATCACTAGTTATCACAACTTATTACTAATTCTGTTATTACTATATTACCACTAATTATCACAAATTTATCACAAGTTACCATAAAATTATCACATATTATCGCGAACTTACCACTATAGAGACTATTTTAAATTATCCCTAAAGATTATAAAGACGTAGAATTGATGGCATACTTAAAGATTACACAGATGGTAGAACTGATAACAGATATATAGAGATTATTTTCAAATAACCACTTAGACTTATATAGACGGATCAGATGGATACTTTTTTAATCATCCCGAAAGGTAAAACATTTATCGACAAAAAAAATAATAGATGATATGTGTCATACATTTAATGACCACAAGTAATAACCGTTAGCATGAATGTAGAACTTATAGATACTATTTTCAAACCGTCCTTAAAATTGTGACATTTACTGACTACAAATGATAACCATTAGAATTAAATATTGCTTTTATAAACAGTAGTGCTTTCTTTATTGACGGTTGATAAACTTTTTATCAACGAACAATTTATACCGTCGAAAAATTTATGCATTTCCTGAAGATATCGTCAAAAGTGTCTTTATAGAGCATAAAAAACTGTCACTAAAACTCACAAACATTAAAGGTTACCGTCAGTATAGGGTTTTATTTTTGTAGTGAATATAAAATCCAGAGCACACCTTAGTATTGTCAATCTTCCTCCCCGAATCAAAATCCTAAAATTCACATATATTTGAATAAAATTTAGTAACACAGTTATGTTCTTGATTAAACTTGCTAACTAACAGAAGATTGTAATCTAGTTTTGGAATATAGAGAGCTGAATGTAGGGTGAGGTCTTTTGAAATACTAACGAAACCTGTACTAGCAATCTTGGAGACGAATCCATTGGTAATTTTTATGGTAAGATTTTCATGACATGAACTATAGTGATGAAAGAGATTGGTATCTCCAATCATGTGATTAGATGCTTCTCAGTCTATAATCCATGAAAGAATTACCTTTGTGTGCTAAAGATCCAGTTCTAATTGTATTATCGGTTGATGCTTGTTGTGACTGTGAATATATCTTACTTAAAACCTCAACCTGCTCCTTGTTAAAAGGGTTGGATGGTTGCTGTGGCATCTTCTTCAGATGGGCATGATGGATGGGGCATGATTGCCTCGGTATTTTTTGTTGAATTGTGGTCTATAGAGCTTCTAATCTGCTTGTTTGCCATGTATCTTCCGGCAAGCATCCCAAGTATACCCTAGTTTCTGGTAGTGATCACACCACAGTCTGCCCTTCTTTTACCTACTGTCATTGTTGTAATGTTGTGCTCCTTGAAAAGCTAGAGCGGAGTTTTTGGTGGCTAGAACAGTGGACGAGGATCCCGGCATTACTTTCTTTCTACTTTCTTCGTGATGGACCTCGGAGAATGCTTCTCGAATATTTGGCATTGATTTTGATCCTAGTATCCTTCCTCAGACCTTACCAAGGTTTTTGTTGAAACCTATTAAGAACTAAAAGACTCTTTTCCTTTCAGCAATTTCCCGGTATCTTATGTCATCATTAGTGTAGTCTCATTCATACACTTCGAAGGCGTCCGGTTGTTGCTAGTGACAAGTAAGAATATTGAAGTATTGAGTTACCAATAAATCACCTTGACGAAGGTGATAGAGGATAATTTCAATGTTGAATAATTCTGATGTGTTCTCATTGTTAGAGTAGATTTCCCTTGCTACCTCCTATCTTTCCACTACAAAAAAACAAGTTTTAGCCACAAATTTAGCGACGAAAATTTTAAAAAAATTCATCACTAAAAGCATTAGCGACGGATTTAGTGACAAAAAATTTTTCGTCGCTAATAACGCGTTGCAAAAATTTAGCGACAAAAATTAGAAATCCATCATAAAATTTAGCGACGAAAATCTGAAATTCGTCGCTAAATTTAGCGACAAATAATTTTTTGTCACTAAAATTCGTTACAAAATTTAGCGACGAAAAATTATCCGTCGCTAAATTAGCGACGAGTAAAAAAATCCGTCGCTAAATTTAGTTACGAAAATCTAAAACTCGTTGCTAAATTTAGCGACAAATAATTTTTGTTGCTAAAATCCGTCGCTAATTTAGCGACAAAAATATCCGTCGCTAGACGAATAAAAAAATGTCGCTGAGTGAGCGACGGATTATAAATCCGTTGCTAATTCCAAATTCGTCGAAGGAACGCACCCTGTATACCTAAGTTGCACTGCAAGCCACAAGCCACGTGCCTGGACGCCCTGCCTACCCGAGCCAGCACTAGCCACAAGTCGCATGGACGGGCCTGCCCACCGGAGCCAGCACCAACCTGCCTGCAAGCGCCCTCCCACCCCCGAGCCAGAGCCAGCACCCTGTCCGAGCCAGAGCCTGCAAGCGTGCCCTCCCGAGCGAGCCAGCACTAGCCTGCAAGCACGCCCTCCCGCCCCCGAGCCAGAGCCAGCACCCCGTCCTCATTTAATTGCTGGAAAATGTCTCTCTGCTTTGCCTCCAAAGTGATTCGAACTCCTGCACACGCGCACGCACATCAACCTATAAAGCATTTAACCACCTAACCAATATTAGTATGTGATATAATTTTTTTTTTTTACTTATTATCTTTCATTCACATTTTTATAATAATAATAAAATAATATATAATAACAATTTAAAATAATAAATATAATATTTTTTTATTTAAGTCACCAACCTAAAATAATATTAATTAAAAATAATAAATATGATAATTTTTAATAAAATAAAAAATAATAAAATACTAATTTAAAATAAAATAATAAATTAATTAAAAAATATATTAATATTATATTTGTTTTCTTATTTTTTCTTTTATTTTATTATTTTATTATTCTTTTTCATTTTTATTTTATTTTTTTAATCAGTTTAAAAATGGACATCTTAATAATATAAAATTATAATTATTAATAAATTATAATATATTAATAATTTAAAAACCCTATATATTTAATCACAAAATATTTTTATTCGAATATATATAATTATTATATATAAGAAATTTCAAAGAAAAAAAAAACCCAAGTAAGAGGAAGAAAAAAAAATGAGAATAGAAAAAAAATGAGGAGGAAGAAAGATAAAAAAAAAAAAAGACTTACACACAAGTCTTAGGGTGGTCCAGTGGTTGACATGTTGCCTAATCAAATCTGAGATCCAAGGTTTGAATCTCTTCAACAATAAAATTTTTTACAGCATTTTTTAGCATTATTTGGGCGCCTGTGCGGGCGCGCCCAGGTAGGCGCTCTAGCGCAGGCGCGCGCCTGGCGCCCGTGCGTGCATGCGTGGGCACCCGCGAATCTCTTCAACAACAGAATTTTTTACAGCATTTTTTAGCATTATTTGGGTGCCTCTGCGCGGGCGCCTGCCTGCGTCCGAGCAGGCGAGCGCGCGTGCCTGTGCCCGCGCATGCGCGCCCACATGGTCGCCAGTGCATGCATGCACGGGTGCGCCTAGGCGCGCGCCTGGCGCCCGTGCGTGCATGCGCGGGCACCTGCGCAGGCTCGCATCCGGGCCTGAATAAAATAATAGAAATAATATAAATAAAATAAAAAATATTAAATAAAACAAAAAAAAGAAAAAATAAATAAATTAATTTAAAAATATAGTAATATTATTCTTAGAAAAATAAAATATAAAAAAATAAAATAAAATGCAGTTCATATGGTTTTAAATAATATAATTTAAATAAAATAAAATATATGATGTATTTTTAAGATTTAAATAATATTATTCTTTAAAAAATGAAATATAATATAATAAAATAAATTGTTAAATTAAAATATTATAAAATAGTAATACGATTTGTTAATATAAATTAAAATAATGAAATAAAACTGATTCAGCGACGGACTTGAAAATCCGTCGCTAAATTACCGATAAAATTTATTGTCATTAAATTAATTTTTTTATTTAAATATTATATTTTATTTAATTATATATAAAAAATTTAGTGACGGATTTTAAATCCATCGCTAAGTTAGGGACGAATATGAAAATTTGTCGCTAAATTAACGACTGATATAAATTTATCGCTAAATTAGCAACGGATTGTTTATTCGTCGATAAGTTACCGACGGATTTCTCGATCCGTTGCTAACTTAGTAACGGATTTCTAAATCCGTCCCAAAATTCGTCGCTAATTTAATCTTTTTTTATATAAATTTATATTTTATATTTTGTTTTTTTCTTTTTTCTTTTATTTTATTATTTTATTATTTTATTATTTTTATTTTATTTTTTTGAATCATAGAATAGTTTAAAAATTGATAGTCGTCTAACCTTACTATTCGTGCCATTCGATGATAAATGAAGATGAACAACTGAATTTTTAAATACCATTGAATTATATGAGAGAAACGAATGGATATAGAAGATGAAAAATATAAATGATAAACTCCACAACCTTGACTTATTTAAAATTGTCTGTTACATATTTATTTAATTATTTATTGTTGTAAATTCTCAGAAAATTATAATATTTATTATATATTTAATTCAATTTCGTTATTCAGAATTAGTTTTATTCAGAATTAGTTAAAACAGGTACACAGTTAAAAATATTTCCTAACATATTTATAAAAAAAATTTAGTTATGAAATTAGTCTTAAATTTTAAAATATAGATAATAAATTAGCGACGAATGCTTTTTTTTTTGCTAATTAGCGACAAATTTAGTTATAAATATTTTTTTGTGGCTAATTGTGACGAATTTAACCACAAATTTTAGATTTCGTTACTAAATTTAGAGACAAATATTTTTTCGTTGCTAATTAGCGACAAAAATTTTTTATAACTAATTATCGACAGAATTTTCCACGAAATTTTTTCATTACTAAATTTAGCGACGGAAGTTGCCACGATAATTGTATCCGTTGCAAAATTTAGCCACAAAATATTATTCATCGCTAATTAGCGACGAAATTTGTAACGAAAAATTTTTTATTGCTAATTAGCGACGAATTTAGCCACGAAAACTTTTTCGTCACTAATTAGCGACGAATTTAGTCACGAATAATGTATCCGTCACTAATTTAGCCACGACTTCTTTTTCGTCGCAAATTTTGTGGCAAATTAGCGATGAAAAAGTTTTTATCGTTAAATTCATCGCAAAATAGCGATGAATTTTTTTCGTCGCGAAAATCTGTGATTAAAACCGTGTTTTTTTATAGTGTTCTTTGGTAGTGCTATAGAAAAGGATATTTTCTCTGATCTTATTTGTCATGGAGTCGATCAGCCAAGACATGACCATATATATATATATATATATATATTTATTTATTTATTTATTTATTTATTTCCATTGCTTGAATTTTGAATCTATTGGTTACCGGAGCGGTAGCCATACCGATGAGAAAATCAACCCCCTCATTTCTGTATACGAACATCATGATAGACCATAACCGATGAGAAAATCAACCCCCCCCCCCTCATTTCTGTATACGAACATCATGATAGACCATAACCATTGAAGGTAATTGTTACCGTTGAATTTGTGTCCTATGATGGGAAATGATTGTTTTCTTATCCACCATTGGAACTTGTGGCGATAAAATCTAGGTTGGTGGTTATTTTAGAGGAGGATGTGGGTTGATTACCACTTGTCATGCCACGGCTCATCATGAAGTTTTCTTCATTTTTAGAGTTGGCTCCGATACCATGAAAAAAGGAATGATTCTTTCTTAATTCTAATTAATAATTCTATACAATATATAGGAAAAGGATGAAATTATCTCTTCCTAAATTTAGAAGACGTAAATAACTTTCATAAAACATTTTCCTTACAAACTCTTGTGACTTTTTTTAATCCTAACATATTTTTGTTTGTTTAGACCAAACATTTGTTTTGTTTCCGCTTTCACCAGTTCACTTAAATAATTTTGCCATGTCAAACCAAAATTCCACACCACACATTATATCATTGCATGGGCACATTTATAAATAAACCCATGTAAGCTATGAATTTAAAATATGAATGAAATAAAAAACATGAAAATGATTTTTTTTTTTTTTGGGTTTTCTAAATCTGGATTCTTATAATTTTCAATGTATATACAAAGGAATAAAGAAATCTCGGACTCTTAAGAACATGGATTCTGATTTTGAAAAATAGTATTAAGATGTCAAGAACATAGAACAAAAAGATTTCTAAAAGTCAAAAAAGAAAATTGGTTACACGAAATGGCTACACACTACCGAACCATGTTAGCAAATTGCTTGACAAATGGCTAATCAAAGAACTTTTTGATACCCAAACTCTTTTAAGTTGAATAATTAAATACTTTACCCTTTTAATAAAAAATCTCATCTTTGAATTCTGAGAATGATAAAAAAGAATTTGAAAGAATCAATTCCTAAAATAAGTCCCACAATACTTGAATCGAATTAGCTAAACAAAATTTGAATATCGATCTTGAAAATAAAAAAATAAAAAATAAAAGAACTTCCGATGAACACAAAAGCAAATTCAGAATTTATTACCATTGCAAAGATCCATCGATCAACTTTAATGAAACAATTAATAAATATAATAGGTAATAAAAAAATTGAATTAATTAAAGAAGCCATTGGGTTCACCACAGCTCTAATATTATGTTAGAGAATTTGAATACGGAAGTAATGTAAAAATTATTAATCCCTAATAATCTATTATTTTAATTAATTTGTTATAATAAATTCATTTTTATATATGTAGATGTATAAAAATAAAATAAAATATTCAATCAAATTATTACTAATTTATTTAAAATCAATAACATTTCTGAACTGAGCGGGATAGGTTTTTCAAGTCCTTCATACTTGGCTACACTCAATTAATTAATATAACACGTGACAATTGTATGAAAGAGAGTTGGCGGGGTTTGATGAGTAGACCAAAATGCAGCTGCACTTATAGTGTTTGACCAAATTCCCAAGTGAGTTTTGATTTTCTAGAATGAAAGTAATGGTCTCATTTCAAGGACGAAGACAGCCTATCAAGTAAATTAGAGCCTGTAAAACTCAAACCTGCACCAGGTAGGTGAAAGTGGTACTTTAATACGCTTTTCTCGTTGATTTGGTGAAATGGCTACTTGGCTTTAAGTATAATTTTTTGTCTATCTCCAGCTTGCCCATGTTTCATGAGACTTCTTCATGTAGATTTTCATTGGTGAAAAACTATCTACAACCATTATAAGTCACCTCCTGTAAAAGATATAAACTACATTGCAATCGAATTAGAGAAAAAACTCAAAAATATAGAGTGAAACAAGTAATTTTGCTTGATGACTGGATCACTTGACCTGTACAAATGCATAGAGGATACCTACTTATATACTACTCAAGAAAATCTAAATCCCTTATTTAATTACATTGAAAGGTGTAGGTTGACTGTCTATCATTGCAACTACAATATTATAGAAAAACCATGCAAGCATTTTATAGAACCTCAAGGGAAATGTAATTTCCAAAACTCAACTTGACGTTCCAAGCAAGATATGATTTCAAAAAGTCACTTTAATTTCTAACACCTTCTACGTTTGTGCTACTGTTTGGCAAAATGTCTCAAAGTTGCCGGTATTGGCTGTGAGAAAGAGAGATAACCCAACTTCTTCTTCCTCCGGCAAAAGCAAAAACGGTAGAGAAGAGCATGAGAGTCGGATTTTCTCTCCTATTGTGCTGGTTGCTGAAATGGATACTTTCCTCATTGATTTATAAGTAGACAATATAAATAGGAAATCAATTTATGAGAAAGGAGAAAGAAACAAGGGAAACGAGAGAGAGAGAGGGAGGGAGGGTATTTTTGGTCTTTTCAAATAAAAGGTTGAGCTGGAAGTTTATTTCCTAATAGCTGGCTGATGGAGATTTGAGAGTGCAATTAGTATAATTTTTCATAACACGGAATGCACATTGTAGTTTTGGTTTAAACTTGGTATGGATTTTATAATGCATTCCCGTTCTCTCTCTAACACACAAAGAAAAAAAAAAAAAAAAAGAAAACACATTCTAATATTCCATGAAGTTTAGCCCATCAAACACTCTTCTCAATCCCTACCCTCACGATCTCTCTAAACTAGTCTTTACGATTTTGATAATTTCTCTCTCTAACTAGTTTAATGCATAAAATTAACAAGATTTTTCCACTTTTAATAGCTAATATTAAATTCTGCAAGTTTTATCAGATAATGGTTTATGGGCCATGCAAAGATAGGGATTGAGGTTTAGCTTAAGGCATAAACTAATGGTTCAATTTAGTATATTTATTTCCAAGGAAATAAGTTTTTATTGTAGATTTTCATCAGACATAATCAGATAATCAATTTATTTAAATGACACAGAAAAAAAGGATTAATTTATCGAAGTGATAATGCTATTCGATTAGAAGTTGAGTTGCGGTCGGCAGTCGTGTTGTAGCCAAAAGAAATTTATTCATATCCCAAGCTGTTCTGATGCCCAGGCACCCTGATCCTTTGGTTGACACACCAACCCTTATTTAACAGCTTGGAGTCTCCCCATAGGAAATTATGCTGTAGCCTCTCTAATGGGTGACAAATCTATTCTTGCAACCAAGTGAACCATATAGTATACGCTGGAATAGTGGAGATAACTGCCTGTTGTCCCGTTGTTCTCAATGTCTGAGTCTTCCGGCCACTTATCTTATTTTGAATCCTCTCGATCAAATACTGATAGTAACACCGATGTATACAGCCCTAGATGAGGGAAACTCCTAGATACTTACCTAGATCCTTTGTGAGCATGAATTAACATTGATCGGCCAAACAATTCTTCAAGGCCGGGGGAGCCCTCGGTGAAACAAATAACTTAGTTCCTCAAATTTAACCCTCCCGCCCCCCCCCCCAATGACAGACAATGGCAATGATGCCATGGAAGGCTCATAATGAAAAAAAAAATAGAAAAGATCAGTTACATAAATTTTCATTCCGTGCCTTCCCTGGCATCATTGCCTTCGGCGGCAGCGGCAGTGGCGTCGTCTTCGTCATCGTTATCTTCTTTTTCTTCTCATTATTATTATTATCATGACAACAAAAACTTAATGTTATAAAGTTTTTGAATCTTTTCTGTATATAACAAAAATGTATAGGATTTTTTTTTTTGGAAAAGAATAACTATAATTCTTTGCAAACCCTGTCTTTCCCTCTTCTTTTTCCTTTTTCATAGGGTAAATAAAAATCAAAATGATTGTACCTTACTAAATTAAGTAGGGAATTTGAAGCACCATCAAAACCTGCACCCATAGTCACTCGGCGCAGATTAAATAAGGAGAAGCTATGTACGCAGTTAAGAATTTAATTAAGGTGAAAAGCAATGCATACATTCATTAATATCAAAACAAATTTATACGAAAGAACCAGGGAAGCATAAATAGAATCACCAAGCAAGCCAGCAAAAAGTTACGGAAGGGCAGTCTCCGCCAACATGCGACATCCCTATCTTGGGAACTCAATCTCATTGGCACCAAACTCGTCTGGTTCCGATTCACCATGAATGCAGAATCCGGCATTATTCCGGTGACATTTTTCACAGTCTCCCCACATATCTCACATTGTCTGCATTTGTAGAAAGCATGAAAAAATGGGAATCAAAATGTAACTGTCCTCCCTAGATAACATGCTTGAATGAAGTGGGCAAGAACAATGAAGTATTTTAAGACAAGACACCGAAATAGCTTGTGTTTAGGAAATGACAAACGAGCTCAGTTTGATTCCGTTAAGCTCTATTTTCATGAAGTGAACCTTCTTTGATAAGTTTTAGCATGCTAAATCCTAGATGCAAAGCACTACAATTTTCCTACAAAATCAAAATGACCTCAACTGCCTCCTAGCCATGAATTTAGTTTATGGGCGTTGTGCCTCTTTTTGCCTTATCTTCCTTTGTTTCAATTATTCTGTATGCTTATGCAGCCAAAGGAACAACTCAGAAATCCTTTTAGGCAATTTCCTACAAAACCCATCATCATATATTGACTTATTGAGTGAAAAATGCCACAGCTAGTGCAAAATTTATGCGAAAAAAAATCCTACTTATTGCAATTTCACAAGCCTCAAGACACTTTTTATGGAACTGATATCAATTGATTTTGAATCTAATTAGATTGTACCCTACTACAATTGCCTTCCCACTTTGTCAAAGATATTGCCCAAAACCCATTCAAGGTTCAACTTTTTTCATATTTATGTTGATTAAATAGTTCTAGAAATGAGCGTATTCCAGTATCTGTCATGATCATCGATACGATATAACTTAGTATAAAAGGCGATTTTTATAATTTTTTTATGGTTAGTGTGTCTTTATTATTGTTCATGTTATTTAGGAAACTATCATTTGCATTGCCTTGTTACAATAATAGAAGTGATTAGTCAGGATTGCTTTCTTGCCAACTAATGAATCATGTTAAAAGATTCCAAAATGAAAACAAAGGAGAAGTTCTCCTTAACCCAAACAAATTCTGAGCTATGAACTATTTTGAGAAAATCCATATTTCAATTCTATTCCTCAGATTCTGCACTTGTTATCGTGTTATGATTATCCAAAATATGGTCAAACAAAGAAATTCATGAAAATACTAACAAACACGCCCACAACATATAAACATATGAATCAAAGGAATCAAATTCCAGAAGATCATAATTAGAATTTTTACCTATTGCCTTTGATCCTAAACCATGCCTCTGCGCAACGTCCATGCGAGATACTGAGCTCATCCTTACACCCACAACCAAGCTGAATAAGATTTGAATTCCCTGACAAGGAATTCTCAGAGCTCAAATGACAAATCCTACAAACTTTTGACTCTTCATCCCTTTTAACATCGTCATCAACAACCACAACAGCACAACTCTTTAAATCCGGTTGAATTCTCTTCTCTTCCTCTGTAGATTTATTATTCTCTTCATGAGTCCCAGATCTGGAATTCAAATCCCTGTCTTCTCCTGAATCTACTTCGGTTCCTGCAGATCCAACCACAATAACAGTCTCACCTCCATTTCCACTCAAATTCTCAATTTCAACCCTTTGATCACTTCCCTCAACGTCCATTACTTACGATCTCAAAATCACTCAAATTCTCAAAGTAATTACAAATCCCAAGGATGTTGAGCAACGAAATACAAATCAATTGATCATTTCAAAAGGATATAACCTCTGTCGAATCCAAGAATACCCAATTATTGAACAGCTCAGATCACCAAGTAACTCTGAATCCAAATTAAAATAACTTCAAATCCAAATGCTGGGTACCCGCAAAATGGTTATTAAACACCATCTAGTACGAGTATACACCAAATCATCGCATTCGAAGCCGACAAGTTAGGCTTTCTTTATTAATTAAACCGATGTGAACGGAAAGGACGCAATTGTTGACTCTGTGTTTTTTTAATTTTTTCTTTTATGGAAATATTAATGTGAGAGAGAGAGAGAGCGAGAGGGACAGAGAATGTACAACGGAGGATGACATTAAGTGGGGCATCATCAACAGCGGTCTGCAGCCCCGGATCTGATTTGGATTATATTTGACTTTTTAATTACCCGAAATTTAGGACAAAATCGGGATTTAACGCTGGAAATTTAATGTTGTTTCCTAAACTCTTTAGTGCAATCAAACATCTAAACTTTTGCTAAAGAATCAATCAGGAGGTGCTAATGTGCTTGTTGAAATAATTGTCTTTGTTCTAGTGAGTGACTTTGAGCTAGCGTATCGTTTGGGCGAGAGCATTTGTGTAAGGTACTGTTGGGGAGGGGACACAAGGGAAGGTTGTGGAATATCTTTTCCTTTTGATCTGATATATACCAGGACGGTTCGCGCCGCAGCGCCGCACAAGTGTAGTTTTGGCCTAGTTTTTTTTTTTTTTTTTGTGTATTATAATTATTGAAAAAAAATTATGAAAAATGAAAAAAAAAGTAAAAAATTAAAAAATTAAAAATTAAAAAAAATAAAAAAAACAGTAAAACAAAAAAGAATAGTAAGAGACCAATAATAGGGAAATAAAAAAAAATATGTGAAAAAAAAGAAGTAAAAAAAAAAGAAAAATAAACCCCAAATAGGGAATAGTAGCAAACTGTTCCCATCCAAGATGACAATTCCTCTCACCTCCCCCTCCCTACTTTTTTTTTTTTAAATACATTCGATAGTGTGTAATTGTACGTTCACTTACTTTTTTAATCGGAGGATATTTTATTAATTAGATAACTAAAAAGAGTTCTAAAAAAGGAAATGACTCCAAAACCAAGTTGTACCAAGTGACATCAAGAGAAGGAAAGACTTTCAAAGAGAGTTGTGAAAACAGTAAAATCTAAAAAAAAAAAAGAAGTGAAAAAAAGCAGAAAGAGGAGAACAGATAGATTAATAAGGAAAAAAGGTAAATGGTGAAAAAAAAGAATGGTGAATGATGAAAAAAAAAAGAAGTAAAATAAAAACAGAAAGAACAAAAAGAAGAAAAGACCAAAAAAAAGTAAAAACCCAAAAAAGGAATGGGTGAAGGGTGGAGAAAAAAAAGAAGTAAAAAAAAAAACAAGAAGAAACAAAAAAAAGAAGTAAAAAAAAATTAGTAAACCGGTAAGAGTGGAATCCAAAAGAAAAAGAGTGAAAAAAAAAGGGTGGAGGGTTAAAAAAAAAAAACAAGAAGAAGAAAAAACCCAAAAAAAGGAAGGGTGAAGGGTGAAGGGTGGAGGGTGAGAAAAAAAGAAGCAAAAAAAAAAAAAAAAAGAAGGGTAAAGAGTAAAAAAAAAAAAAGAAAAAAAAACCCCAAAAAAAGAAGAAAAAAAAAAAGAAATAATAGTCAACTGTTCCCATCCGAGATGTCAATCCCTCCTATTTCTCGTCTCCACTTGTTCCTTTATATATGGATATTATTATTATTAATTAAAAAAATAAAGAAAGATTAAAATTAAGTAAGATATATATATAGAGAGAGTGAAGAGTGGAAAAAAAAAGTAAAAAAGAAAAGATGAAACAAAAAAAAAGAAATAAAAAAAAGGAACAGTAACAAATCGATAACAGTGAAACTCAAAAAAATGAATAGAAAAAAAGAAGCATAAAGAGTGAAAAAAACGGCGTAAAATAAAAAAGAAAAACACAAAAAAGTAAAAAAAAAAAGGGAGGAAGGGTGATGGGTGAAAAAAAAAGAAGTAAAAAAAAGGGTAGAAGAAACCCCAAAAAAAGGAAAAAAGAAGGGAATAGTCGTCAACTGTTCCCATCCAAGGTGGCATTCCCTTCTACTCCCCTCTCCCCACGAGTGAAGGGTGGAAAAAAAACTAAAAAAGAAAAAGAAGAAACCCAAAAAAAGAAGTAAAAAAAAGGAACAGTAGTAAACCGTTAACGGTGGAACCCAAAAATCAGAATGGTGAAGAGTGAAGGGTGGAAAACAAAAGAAGTTAAAAAAAAGGAAGAAAAAACCCAAAAAAGTAAAAAAAAAAAAAAAAAAGGTGAAGGGTGAAAAAAAATAAGGAAAAAGGGTAAATTAGTGAAAAAAAGAAGTGAAAAAATAGGAACAGTAACAAATTGTTAACAGTGAAACCCGAAAAAAAAAAGAACAGAAAAAAAGAAGGGTGAAGGGTGATAAAAAAGAAATAAAAAAAAAGAAGAAGAAGAAACCCAAAAAAATTTAAAAAAGGAAGGTGAAGGGTGAAAAAAAAAGAAGTGAAAAAAAGAAGCAAAAAATGGGTAAATGAGTGAAAAAAAGAAGTAAAAAAAACAGTAATAAACCGATAACAATGAAACAAAAATAAAAAGAAGTGAAAGAAAAGGGTGAAAGACGAAAAAAAAAAGTAAAAAAAAAAAAAGAAGAAGAAGAAACAAAAAAAAAAAGTAGGGTAAAGGGTAAAAAAAGAAATAAAAAAATAAGCAAAGAAAAAAGAAAATGGGTGAAAAAAAGAAATAAGAACCCAAAAAAAGGAAAAAAAAAAAACCAAAACAAAGAGGGAACAGTTGCACACATTTTCCATCCTACGTGACACGTCCTCCCATACCCATTTCCCACTTGTTTTTTTCTATAATAGTAAGATAAAAATAAGGTGTACAATTTATACACAAGAAAAACAATAGAAAGGTAATTTTGTATATTCTTCAAATTTTATTAAAATTTAAATCTTTTCCCTCTCATGCCTTTTATGCTCGAAATTAAAACAATTTTATAAAAATTGTGAAGTTCTTTCTCTTTTTATTCCGTTTTAATTTGCTCTAAACTCATAAAATACTATTAAAATTTAATTTTAACTCTTTTACGAAAGAATATAAATTTGAGAATCATAAAAGAAAAGGCTATTTAGAAACAAACATGGGTAAAGACCATAGGTCCACATAATTTTTAATTGATAATATTAAATAACAAATTCAGAATTAAATTTTAAGACTATTTTAATTGTTTTGAGTACTCGAGAATTATTATTATTATTATTTGTTTAGCCCCATGAAGTACCTGGTTTTAGGATTTTTTTCCCTTTAAACATGGATGAAATAAGATGCTATGGGGTTCCCACAAATCATCTTACTCTTCTCATTGGAAAGAACTCTCAAAGAAATTCATGCTTTGTCTCTCTCTCTCTCTCTTCAAGCTCTAGGAGGATAAAAAGGGACCCTCTCTTGAGAGAGAGAAAGGGAAATGAGGATAGCAAGAAAAATGACACTGGATAGTTTGGGACAGAGGCAAAGAGAGAAAGGGAGAATGAGGATTGCAAGAAAAATGACACCGAATGGTTTGGGACAGAGGTGGACCTAAGAAGAGCGGAGGAGAGATGAGGTTCTTCAATTGCATCTCCTTAATTTTTTAAAATTTAATTAGTGACTATGATTTATATCTATTTTATACCTCCTTAATTATAATTTTGTTTCACTTATCTTTTTTAAAATTCATTTATTTGACTAAATTTTATATAAATATTTTTTCAAAAACTCACCATGTAACAAAAACAAAATATAATATCACCATCGTATGTTTTAAATCAATAAAAAAATTAGTATTTTTTAAAGTCAAAAAAGAAAAATGTAAATAAGATTTCAATCTCAAGAAACACTAATTTGACATTGACAATCTCATTAATAACAACCGATAATTTGACATATGATATCACAATTACATATTTTAAATTAATAAAAAAATATTAATAATAGTTGATAAGAGCAAACAAATATTTTGATATGTCTCTTGAAAATCTAAATCAACACACTCTAATGATTTTTTTTTTTTTTCATATTGAGGTCGTGAGTGATCAATATTTTTATCCAAATTTTTACCTACTGTATATTATGTTCGTACCACCTCTATACGTTCTTATCAAAATCTTTACCTATTTATAATATTTAGTTGTCTCATAACTTAATTAATATTATTTCCATAATTCTATTATTGTATTTTATATATGATTAATATTCTGTCCATACAATATTGAACTATCAATATCTTGTCTATATAATTTAAATATATTAAATATTTTATTAGTCATATTAGATAAATCCGATATTCTCTATTTTTTGGTAAACCCGATAGTTAAAAAATACTGTCCATTGTTAGAGTTAGGGTTTAAATCTATATATAGTAACCTTTTTTTAAATAAAAATCTAACTCTAATTTAATAAAAATATAGAGTTCTTTTCACTAAAATTTTCTTTCGACTTTTTTTCTTTGGTTGTTTTTGGATTTCTTTGTTTTTTCATTCAAAAATTTAAAGAGATAAACAAAAAATCAGTTATAAAAAAAACAATCGATTCCTTTTTTAAGAAAAAGATTACCAACAATTCAAATAATAAAATCATAATTTTCTCATAATTAAGAGTAATTTTCTCAAAAGTATAAAGTACAACCTTTATAAATTAGTTATTTTTTTTTTTAATTTTTTAATATTTTAATTAGAAATATATAAATTTTTAATACATTTTTATTTTATAATTTTTATTAATTATTTCTTTAGGGCCCCTCAAGAAAAATTTTTTCACTCCGCCCTTGTCAGGAGACTAGGAGGGCATGAGACCGGGAGACGAGATCAAGAGGTGGGAGGTTGGGAGGTCAGGTAACCAGAAGGTTGATAGATTGGGAGGTCAGGAGACCGAGATTGGTAAATTGCGAGACTAAGAGACCAAGAGGTTGGCAAGAGACCAAGAGTCGAGAGATTGGGAGGTTAGGAGGTCGAGAGATCGGAAGCTGAGAGGTTGAGAGATCGGGAGGCCACGAGATTGGGAGATTCGGAAACTCAGAGACCAAGAGACCAGAAGGTCAAGAGGTTGGGGGATCAGGAGGTCAGCAGATCGGGAGACTAGCAGGACGGTAGACTAGGAGGTTGAGAGACCAGGAGGTCAAGAGGTCAGGAGGTCGGATGACTAGGAGGTCAATCGAGAGATCGGGAGATCAGGAGGTCTAGAGATGAGAAGGTTCGAAGGTTGGGAGACTAGTCGAGAGGCCAAGAGATGGGAAATCGGTCGTTTGGGAGACCAGAAGGTTGGGTAATCGAGAGGTTGGGAGTCTGAGAGGTCGAGGGATTGAGAGCTGAGAGGCCTGGAGACCAAGAGACGGGAGAACCAAGAGGTCGAGGGACTTAAGCGAGAGCATTTGACTGAGTAGTGGCCGAGACTGCATAGTACTTGTATTATGAAAAGTAGAAGTAGAAGATATGAAAACTGACATCGAATTTGTGTTTTATTGGTGCAATGAGACTCTCAGTGAGTGCGAGAGATTGGATGTTGGAACGAAAGAGAATGAGGTGGGATTGCTGTGGTTGGCTGAGGAGGCTCTTAGAACTTCATGCGAATATAGGGAGGATGCTCACTGGTCGCCATTGTTTCCTAAGTGCAAAGTTGTCTCGAAGGGTGTTGTGGAGCCAAGAGTATACCGAAATAAATGGTGCAACTGGTATGATGCGGTGCCGGGAAAAAGGAAGGGAGATCACATCCAGTGTAGTGATAGCCATATTAAATAGAAAATCAAGAGAAAGAACGTTAAATCATGTTCGAGCATTGGGGCCCATATAATACAAGACCAAGAGAAAGGGAGTTGGATTCTATTTGAGAATTGGATCCCATATAATACAAAAACTGAAAGAAAGGGAGTTGAATCCCATTCAGGGGCCAAGAGGGCTCGTTGGCGTGAATTTTGTGGCGTTGCACCGGGAGGGCTTGTTGGCATTGTGCCAAGTGAGAATTCTACAGCATTATACTGAAAGGGATTATTGGCATTGCGCCAAGTGAGAGTTTGGTAGCATTACACTGAGAAGGTTCGTTAGCATTGCGCCAAGCGAGAGTTCGGTGGTGTTGCACTGAGAGAGTTTGGTGGCATTGCACCAATACTAAGTGCAAGCCTGCAAAAAAAAAGTGGTAGACTAGAGCCTTGTGGGTATAGGGACCTAAATTGCAGTTAGTTAAGATATAATGAAAAAGTGATAGAATGTATACAAAATTAACAAAATAGTAGTAGACAGTGAGCAAAAATTACTAAATCGAGGCCTTCAATAGATTCCGATCATGGTGGAGCACTCTGATGCCAAGTGATGATCTAGACTGTTGTTAGTCAAAATATAATAAAAAAGTGACAGAATATGTAGAATAAATGAAAGAGATAATAAACATATTATGTGTGTATAATTGAGTATGAAGTTGTACCCATATGTATAGAACTGAGAATGGAATTGTACCTCTGGTGTATAATTAGACATGAAGCCGTACCTCTAATGGTATAGAGTTAGTGTCCATTTCTTGTGGAGAATTGAGTTACCTCCTTATACAGTATGGAGAGTTCAATGTGTCTCCCAATAACTTTGTATATAGTTGTCCCCACTTGTGGGTTACTTTTACTCTATATATATAGTCTTCCAAGAGATATAGAAAACATTACTTTCTTTTTGTTTGAAATCTTCTGAAATGACAGGAATCGTAGTCCAAGACTTTTAAAAAATTCAGAATTTCTCGAGATCAAGGAAGATTTAGAATTTTAGAAATGATTTCCTTTCTTATTAAGATCACAAGAGAATTAGAATATTATAGGTTAAAGAAGGTTTGAACTTATCAGAGATTTTCTTTTTTAGTAGAGAATTATAAGAAAATTGGAATCTCACATGAATAAAGATAATTTCCACTATTAAGCAAGGTATCATGAGAAATTATCTTCAAATTTGAAGAAAAATCCATTTTTTACCTTATGAAAAAATACATGTCTTCAATTAAAGTTTTTTATTTTTGGAATATCATATTTGAATTATTTTTTTATTAATATTTTAGATTTTCTAATATGATTTTATAATTTATGTTTGTTGTTTGAATAAATGTCTTATAATTTTTTGCACCCTACCTCTGGGTCTTAGGCTCGCCACTGGTTTGGGAGAAATGTTTTATCTTGGAGGAGATAATCTTGAGAGGCATTACTTAAAGATCTGCTTCTCGTAGCTCCTTTGAAGTTACCAGAGTGATTGCATAACTATTAAGAACATGTTTACGGCTTTAGCAGACAACAAGCAAGATAATAGCCAATTTTCTCTTGCCTTTATCCAAAGAAGGCTTGCATCAAGAGCACTTGGACCCAAGTTGTGATTGTCAAACCATATGGTAAACCTTTTTGCTATTAATTTTTGAAGCAGAATCTTATTATTACATGGAATATTATAAGTTCTCGGGATATGGTGGAGGTAGGAAAAGACTTCTATGTTATAGATTTTCTAATCACAGAGGTGGAGCTAAGAAAGGCTGAAGGTGGGTAACTGCACCCCCAATTTTCTAAAATTCAATTAGCGTTTATAATTTATATCTATTTTGTACCCACTAACTATAATTTTGTTTCACTTGTCCTTTTTAAAACTTGCTTATTTAACTAAATTTAACATCAATCTATTTTCAAAAACTTATCATATAGCAAAAACAAATTATGATATCACTATCACATATTTTAAATCAATAAAAAATATTTTATAATTTTTAAAATCAAGAAAGAAAAATATAAATAAGACTGCAACCAAAAAAACATTAATTTGACATTGACAATCTTACTTTAGACTTGAATAATAGGCTCACAAATTAAGTAATGATTCTGAAAGTCAACTTTTGAATTGTCAAAAGTGAATAAAACAAATGTGGTGTTATTGGATTTTCATAAGCTTTTAAGTTTAGAAAACACTGAGACTGTCCCTACTTGTGTTTTGGGAATGGGGTGAAAGTAAGAAAGCAAAACATATTTCCTTCTTTGAAGTCCTTTTCAGGTAAGCCAAGCCGTGGCAAAATTGTTTTCTTTCCCCAATCAACCCCTTTTATGATTACAAAAGGAAATCCGTCATTTGCCTCAATTTCGTCATAGAACCCTTTTCCTTTTCATGTCTCTCCTCTTCCCAAAAATCTTTATTTATTTGAGATTCCTTACCTACCACCAACAAATTCATTTAAAGAGATGTTTTGCATTCCCTGCTAGTCGTGATCTTCACAAGATCCTCTTTATCCAAACCTTCTCTAGACGTTGTCTTTTCCCCTTCAGTTTCCACCCAAAAAAAACAAAACCATATGATTTTGGATTTGAGATATCAATAGATGCAAGATGTGATGGTCTGTTATTTGAGTGTTTCACCCTTTAACATAAAGCAATACTTAGTTTGAAACATTAAACATAATTTAATACAAAACATAGCAACATCAAAGATATCTGTTTTTGGATCACTAGTGACATTAATAATAACATAGAGAGATTTGATGAAAACTTTAAAGTTTCCACTTTACAAAATTTTTTTTAGAACAACTTAGCAAAGTTTTCCCAAGCCACATGAGACTTGGTTTTTTTTGGCATTAATCAGTAGCAGCAGTAAGTAATATTAGAACTCAACAATATAGTGAATAAAGTGCAGACTTAGTTCAAAGAATGAAAATTTAAATAACACAAGGTAACAATTATAAGTGCATTTTTGAAATCAAAAGAGTTCAAAACTTGAAAAGGGTTCAAAATTAGAGCATTATTTAAATAACATAAAGTACCAATACATAAAGTACTAGATGACACAGAATATCAGAAAACTATTATAGTAACCAGAACATAAATCAAAACATAAACTAACAGCAACCAATCAGCAGGAATGGGAAGCTTTAGGGTCACGAGATGATTTTTCTTTTTCCTTTTTCCTTTGATATGGAGTCCAATCTATTGTTAATATTTTGGAGTTCCATTTTTAAGACATAACTTATTTGACCTTGCAAAATTTGTCTCTTCTCAATCTTTTTCAAATTTTCTCAAATCATTTCAAGAGTGATGGACTGAGAATTGGATGGCTGTCTATCATGTTTTTTTGTACCTTCCCTTTGCTTAATCTATGTTGCTTCTTCATTTTTCTCTCCCACTTCTTCTATTGCCTCTTGCCTATCCCACCATCATTTCTAATCCATTCGCCCTCATTATTGCACATCCATCTTACTCTAAGCATGGAAAATGTATTGATTTCAATTTTCTCATTTAATTCTATCACCATATCTTTATCAAATTCCACACGATTGGATGATAAAATCTCAAAAATCATACTTGCATAAGGTAGGAGAGCGTTTTTTGATCTATATGCAGCAATCATAAAATGTGGAACAATAAAATGCAAGCCATGATTTTTCTCACTCATAATGCATGCCATCAACCAAAAATCTTTTGTAGAGATGGTTGTATAGTTTCCTTCTTTAGGTCTAAATACACGAGCGACAATCAAATGAAGAATCCTTTCATAGAATCCTAACTCTATAGCATTTGTTCACAGCAGTCAAATTATCATCATTGAACACTTTTCTAACATTTTCTAAATAATTGGATTTCATGTAAGATTCACATTTGTTATACGTTACCCATACAAGTGCATTTTCTCTACAATAATCCTAGTCGTGACTTCAATCACCTTCCCATTCACATATGTTCTAAAGACACATGAAATAGAGTGATCATGTAGGGTAATCTATATCTTATTCTCAACCCGTGTTAGAAATTATTTCAATATTATTATAGAATAACTTGATTGCCTTCTCATAAATGAACTTATTAGGGATTATAAGCAATTAGGGCATACTTCATTCAGATGTACTTGAAGTTGACCTTTTTAGGAATACCCAATCAATCAATCTCCTTTGATTGACTTTCCTTCATGAAAATAATTTCTTGTATAGCTCGCTCTATTCGAGCGATTGAAATTCATGGGTATTGAATTGGGGAATGGCTTCAGTAGGTTGAGGAGGAGAAGGAGGTTTCGAAGATGTAGGTTTTGCAGATGAGGGTTTTGACGATGATGGCTTGATTGTAGGTTTTGTAGAAAGTTTATATGATATTGATTGTTTAGAGATAAACAAATTTTGTTTAGGAGCTATCGGAGGTTAGGGTTTCACAAATGTAATTCGTCTAGGGTTTTAGAGGAGTACAATTTGCCTATAGAGAGAAAGAGAGAAATTCGAATTTGGGAATAGAGAGAGACGAATCTATGTGTTAATCATTCATATTCGTTTTTGCATGTCACGAGTCGACATGTTTCCATGCACGTCAACCTATTTTAAGGAGGTTCCAAGGTTAGTGGATCGACATATTTTTAAAGATATCGACCTGATTTCAACTGCTATGCATGTCGACATATTAACATACAGGTCGACAAGGCCATATGTATTTTTAGTTTTTTAGTTGTAGGTCGACAAGATTTCTAAGACAATGGTTAGTAGGTCGACAAGACTATATATTTTTCAATTTGTCGACACCCCTGTGAAATAGGTCGACCTAAAATTTATTTTCCAGATTTTTGCATATACTCTGTTTTTCAGATTTCTTTCTTAATTCTCCATTTCAGTCATTCCTAACTCTCTTCTTAGTTCACAAAATCTATTTTTATCCAATGGCTAGGTAAAAATATCAGCAATCTATTTTTTAGTCTTTATATATTCAAGAACAATTTCGTTTTTCAATACATGGTCTCTGATGACTTGATGTCTCATTTCAATGTGTTTATTTTGAGAATGATACACTGGATTTTTAGTTAGATTTATAATATTTGTGTTGTCACATTTTATAAGAATAGAATCAAAATTCATGTCAAAATTTTTCATTTGATATTTAATCTACAAAATTTGTACACCATATTGTCCAGTAGAAACATGCTTAGATTCGGTTGTTAACAATGTTACGCTACTTTATTTCTTGAAAGACCAGGCTGCTAACATGTTTTTAAAGAATTAACAAATACTACTGATACTTTTTATATCCAATTTATATCCCGCAATGTCTTCATCAGAGAGTCCATGTAATTGAAATCTTAAGTTTCTAGGTCTAGGTGTGTGGTGTCTTTAAGATATTTAAAAATTCTTTTAACTACTACCTAATTGGATTCCTTTAGATCTATTGGAATCTTGTATAAAGACATACCCTGAATTATATGTCTGGTCTCGAGGTAATAAGATACAAAAGTGATCAAATCATATTTTTATATAATTTTTGACATACTGATTTGTCATTTTTATCTTTATCTGATTTTAGGCTCATACTCATAGGTGTGGTATTTTTTTTTTTGCATTCACTAAATCCAAATCTTTTAATGTAATCATTGGTGTATTTTGATTGATTGATAAATATTCCATTTTCAGATTGTTTAATTTGAAGTCTTAAGAAATAGCTTAACTCTCTCACCATACTCATTTCAAACTCTTATTGCATTCTTGCAGCAAAATGTTCACATATTTTTACACTTGTTTCTCCAAAGATTATATCATCTTTACATATATTTGGATTATTAGAAAATTATTTTCTTTTCAATTGATAAAGAGAGTTGTATTAAACTTTTCTCTTTCTAATTTGTTTTCAGTTAAAAAGTTACTAAATCTTTCATATCAAGCTCTAGAAGATTGTTTTAATTCGTACAAGGTTTTGCTTAGTTTAAATACATGTTTTAGATATTTAGAATCTTCAAAATTAAGGATTGTTCTATATATACAGTTTCATTTAAATAACTATTTAGAAAGACATTTTTAACAACCATTTGATACAATTTGAAGTTCATATAACAAGAAAAGACTAGAAGTATTCTAAAAGATTCTAATCTAACCACTAGAGTATACATTTAATCATAATCAATTTCTTTCTCCTAACAATATCCTTTGGCCATTAATTTTGCCTTATTTCTTATAATTAATCCATATTCATCAAATTTATTTCTAAAAATCCACTTAGTTCCAATTAGGATTGATTTTTTGGTCTAGGAATAAGGTTCCATACTTTGTTTCTTTCAAATTTGTTCAGTTCATCTTGTATATCCATTATCCAATTCTCATCTCTTAATACTTACTCTATATTCTTAGGATCTTTCTGAAAGATGAATGTCACATATTCACATGGATTCTGTATGACTAAGTCCTAATATCAGAGCTTACGTCACCTATTATATTTTTTATGTTGACATTTTTTCTAATTTGAGAATATTTAATTTCTTGCTTTGTTGAATTTCTTTTTTTTTCTTATTCAATAACCTCATTGATTTCTTTTTTTTGAGAATTTAAATTTTTTATAAGTTCCAATTCATTAAAGTTTTCTATTAAATCTTTATCATCCAATTTTCTTTGGTTAGTGTCATTTTTTTTAATCAAATTCTATATGTATTGATTTCTCGAATGTCATGGTTTTTTTGTTATAAACTCTATATGCCTTACTCACTATCGAATATCTTAAAAATATTCTATCATTATTTTTGACGTCAAATTTTTTTAAGAGTTCTCTTCCATTGTACATAATATAGCATTTGCATTTGAAACTCTAAAATATGTTATGTTGGGTTTCCTTTCTTTGTAGAGTTCATAGGGAGTTTTCTTTAGTATATATCTAATTAAAACTCTATTTAAGATGTAGCAGGTAGGATTCACTACTTCTGCCCAAAAGAATTTTGGTAAATTATGCTCACAAAGTATAGTTTTAGCCATTTCTTGTAACATTTTGTTTTTCCTTCCTATCACACCACTTTGTTGAGATGTTTTAGGGGCTGAAAAGTTATAATCAATACTTGATTACTACAAAAAATTCTTCAATGGTTTTACTTTCAAATTCTTTACCTTGATCACTTCTGATACTCCTAACTGAAACCCCTTTTTCATTTTGTATTTTCCTACATAGTTTAATGAAAGTTTCACTAACTTTCTCCTTTTTGGATAGGAATAGCATCCAAGTATATCTAGAGAAGTTATCGATGATCACAAATTCATAATATTTTCCTCATAAATTTTAAGTTCTGTTGGTCTGAATAAATCTATATACAAAAGTTTCAGAGAACTGCTAGTAGATACACAGTTTTTGGATTTAAAAGAAATTTTGATTTGTTTTCCTTTCATGTATGCATCACACAATATATCTTTCTTGAATTTTAATTTAGGAAAATCTTTCACAATATCTTTTCTAACTAGTTTTGATATAGTGTCCATACTTATGTGTACTAACCTTTTGTGCTATAACCATGAATTGTTCTTGCTAACTACAACTCAGTATAATTCATTTTAAGTTTTCAATTATTCTATATCGATTATATAGATATTTCCTCTTCTAAAACCAATGAATTTGATACAGCCAGAAATTTTATAAATAATAGAACAAACATTTGAGTCAAATTTGACTTTAAAACCTTTATCACACAACTGACTAACACTCAACAAGCTCAATTTAAATCTTGGACAAGAAAAATATTTGAATTTGAGTGTTAGTGGATTTATCTCTAATGTTGCATATTTCGATAACTTTCCCTTTAGAGTTGTCTCCAAGGACTATTTTTCCTCATTTCTTCTTCTCGAGTGATGAGAATTTAGTAATATTTCCAGTCATATACCTTGAACAGCCATTATCAATGCACTAGACTGACTTTCCAGGAGATTCTCTTGATTTCAAACAAACCTAAAACAAGATTTAATCACTTTTTTCTCTTTGGTACTTATATTTTCTTACGTCCGGCTGAGTTAGTTCTGATTTAATTTTTAGATACCCATTTCAAGTTACTACTAAGGAGTTTTTGAGCCAGTTGACGCTAATTGAGTGTCCAATTTTTTGGCAGTAGGATTTTTGATGTTGAAACTGTTAACATTTTTATCAACACGTGCTCTCTGATACCAATTGTTATTCAACTAGAGGGGATAAATAGTTAAATGGAGGTATTTTTGAAATTTTGACTATTCAGATATTTTAAAAGGAGAATGATAGTAGTATTTGGTTGTTTAAATAGAAAAATAAGAGACATACAAAAGTTTTTAGAGTAGTTTCACCAAATCTGGTATACGTCTATTCGCAGACTCTTCTTGAATTTTTTTACTATCAATTTACTGATATAAACTTGATTATATGTTCAAGTTGGACCTTTACGGTATTTCTTTACAACCACTACTTTCCCAACCCTACATAGATCGATTCTCTCTCTAAACCTAAAGTAGTGGCACACTTTTTGGCCTTTTGAATTCTCAGTATAGGTGAGAGGGAAAGGTCTAAGATATAAGACTCAAATTCTCAGATTAGACAGATTTAATTTTACAAGTGGTTACACTCAAGAAGAAAATTAAAATAAAAAACAAAGTGTATGAATTTTAAAATAGAGTAATAAATGTAGTGAATTCGTAGTCGTTCAGATCTTGAACAGTGCATCCACTTCTCATATCTTATCTCTTTGGTATTTTATTGTGGTATTGAAGAGATCTGTTGTGCGGTTATTAAAGCCATATATTGTTCATAAATGTTTGTCAATTAATGTTCTGCAATAGTTCCTTGTTTTGCACTGAAGTTTTATTTTCTCACTGGGACCACTTTCTTTTTAACCAATTGAGAGATGATCGTACTGCATTCAAACATTAGATTTTGATTGAAATAGAAATGAACAGATATTAGAAAAGAGAGGACCATTGCATTCAAATTAGTTTTGAAATTTTGGTTTCTAACAATTTCAAGTCGACAACCTTAATTAACATTTCGACCTGAATTAAAAAATTTTGTATTGTGAATTTTCTTGATTAGGTCGACATGGTGAGAACTTAGGTCGATAAGGTTATGTTGTAAATTAAATCGGTGGACATGTAAGATTAAATTGGTTGACATGTTTTGGTATGTCGATATGGTTTTAATTAGGCATCGACATACCTAAGTTAGAAACCAACAGCTTTTGTCGACATGTTGGTGATTTCAGGTTGACAAAAATCTATTTTGGACTAAATTGTTGGACCTGATATTTGAAATTGGTCGATGTGCTCTAGGTGTCGATATAATCAAAAAGTAGGTTATTGTGTGATTCCTAAAGAGTAGATAAATCAGGTCGACAAGTTGTCGGGTAAGTCGACCTTTCTTATTTTTGATTATTGCTTGTCGACATGTGTAATAGTGGATCGACAGATCATTGAAATTAGTGGACCTGACATATCAAATTTGTCCACCTGAGAACAACAGGTCGATGTGTAGTTCAATTCAGGTCGACATAAAAGGAAGGTTGACAAAGTTTTACTAAGGTTGACAAGTTGTGTAAGTGTTTAAGTCAAGTCGACATATTTTCGAGATTATTGACATAATCTTATTTAGACAATAATCATGTTTGCTTCATTCAGGTCGATAAAGATTATTAATATGTCGACATGTTCAAGATATTGCTAAAATTGCTTGACATGGCTCTGAAAATTGGTGGATCTAGAGGAACAGGTTAACGTATGTCAAGAACAGGTTGACAAGGTCTGTAGACTTATTTTAATTTTGCTATTTAACAACTTTCTGATACATTTAAGTTTATTTTTCTCCAAATTATTTCTTTTATCATTATCAAAACCTAGCATTCTCAACACTTGTGAAAGAGCCAATATCTGTCTCAAGAGATCCCTCTAAATCTTAACTCTAAAAATGAACTCGGATTCACCCATGTCCTTCATGTCGAAACTAGATGATAACCATATCTTAATGGTCATCAGATACTCAATGTTATTCCCAACCAATATTATATCATCTACATACAGAGACATGATTACGAAAGAATTATCAGAACGTATTAAATAGACACAATAATTCTTTTCTATCATTGAAAAACCAAAAGATATCATATACTCATGAAATCTTAGGTACCATTGTCTAAATGATTGCTTTAGGCCATATATCGACTTATGAAATCCACAAACTTTATCCTCTTGACCTTTTAAAACAAATCCAGAGGGTTGTTCTATATAGATGTCCTCATCCAAAGTTCCATTCTGGAAGATAGTTTTTATGTTCATTTGATATAACTCCAAATCCATACTTGTGACAATCGCCAAGAGTAAACCGATTGATATAAATTTGATTACAGGAGAGAAAGTCTCCTCATAATCAATGCCCTTGGTTTGCATATAACTCTAGGCTATTAGATAGGTCTTATATCTCTCTATCGATCTGTGTGCCTTTCTTTTGATTTTGAGAACCCATTTATTTATAATGGCTTTTTTATCCTTAGGTATGTCAACAAGGTTCCAAACGCCATTGACTTTTTATAGATTCCATCTCTTCTTACATGACCTTTAAATATTGGTCCTTCATAGGACTCTCAAGAGCCGCTTGGAATATCTTGGGCTCTTTATCATTCTTAGGAGTCACAATGAGGATCTTATCCTCAATTGGGAAATGATGTTGAGATATATGTCCCCGATTACTTCTATGAAGAGGGGGAGTCTCCTCACTCTAGATAGACCATTCCCATTAGAACCAAAATCTATAATGGGTTCTTAGGTCCTACTACTAAGCTCAGTTAGACTGTAAAGGTCACCCATTTTATACAAGATAAGGTAGCTATTAATTTCACCTCTTATAGGGAATTGTTCTCCAGGAATGTAATATCATGAGACTTGATCTCAGTAACAGTGCTATTTGTATGTTCACTTAAGAACACGTACCTTTTGGAGTGTTCTGAATATCTTATAAAGATATATTTCTTTTCTTGCAAGGTTAACTTATCATGTGATGTGAGGAATCGTGAACATATGCAGTACAACCATATGCTCTCAAGTTGCTAAGGTTAGACCATCTCCCTGTTCAAAACTTATATAGGATACTGACTACGGATTTTGATGGGACATAACTAAGAACGTAGGCTACAGTCAATAATGCATCTCCCCAATAGAAGATGAGTAAATTGGTATACACCATCATAGACTTAACAATCTCCAACATGGTCATATTCATTCTCTTGACTACTCCATTATGCTAGGGAGTAATAGGAATAGTCAACTGTCATATAATATCTTTCTCAAAACAAAGTCTTTTAAATTGCTCAGATAGATTTTCACGCCCCTGATTGGTTCTGAGGGTTTTCATCATCAAGTTTAGTTGATTCTCTACCTCACTAATGAATCTCCCGAAACACACCAATGTCTTAGATTGTGCGAAATCAGATAGACGTAACCGAAATATGTATAATCGTCTATAAATATAATAAAATATATAACTCCATTTCAAACTCTCATATTTATAGACCCACAAATATCACAGTGGACTAAGTACAACGGAATCTCAACTCTCATTGTCTTTCCAAATGATTTTCTTGTGTTTTTGCCACCTAGACAAAACTCATATAGGGACAACTTGACCCTGATTAGTAGACCCAATAGGCCACTCACAGCTAATTGATTCATTCTCTCTTACCCTATATGGCCAAGTTTACTAACCAAATGGTAATATCATTAACTACGTTATCAGATTTAAAGGCAATAGGAAATAAATAAGAGATATAATTAAAAAAAATCACATCCAGTACATATAGTATATCGTAGACTAAACCATAATAAACCAAAGAACTGTCATAAAGAACAGAAACTCTAAAGTTTCCTAAAGAAATATGTTATTCAACTAGAGGGGGATGAATAGTTGATTATAAATTTTTATGATTTTTTTAAAAAATTGAACTAGCAACAGAAATAAATAAATAACTAAATACAAAGAAGACCAAAACTTTTTATAGTGGTTCTACCAAACGTGATGTATGTCTACTCTCAGACTTCCCCTGGATTTTTCACTAATAGCTTAGAAATACAAACTTAATTACAAGTTCAAATTCAATCTTTTACATCATTCCTACTGAACACTTCATTTCAATTTTCACAGATTGATTTTTCACTTTCTAGACCTAAAGCAATGACATGCACTCTTAGACACTTGTTCGAATTTGAAAATAAATGTTAAGAGTTGAGGCTCTTTTTTCTCAGATGTGACAATTTAAGAACATGCTTTTTAAATTTTGGACAGATGGAAGAATTTAAGAGCATAAAAGAATAAGTAGAGATTTTTCAGAGCATTTAATTGAGCATTCAATTCATCTAACCCTCTCTTTTTCAGGTCCTCGGTATTTATTGAGATATTGAATAAATCCGTTGAGAGTTGTTGCATTCGAATGTTGAGCAATTAATTTTCATCATTAATGCTCTGCAACAGTTCTCTTTTGTAACATCGACACGCGGTGTACTGTATATTGTACTCCTCATTATTCCATATATGATACATCTTCTTATTCATAGAGAAAATCACTCAATTTTTTCTGAGTCAAAATGTCTTAGAAGAATTTTGGGCATGGCCCTGGGGCTAAAAAGGGATCCTTCCGGGCCATTTTGAAATTTACGCGTGCGATTTCAAATTCAAAGAAATTACACATGCAAAATCACCCTAGAAAGTTAATAAAACTTGAATTTGGGCAAAACCACATCGTTTGCTCGGGAGTGCTTGATGACTACTCGCTGGGGTGAAAAATGAGCTCCTACTGAGCCAAATCAAAATCTACCCGTACGAAATTGCTAAAATTTTTCCAAGAAACCAAAATTTGGCTAACTAATAATTTTCATAAGTCAAAATGAGATTTTTAGAAATTTGTCAAAACTCACCCGGCAGGATGAGAATTTACCCAACCGAGGCAAAATGAAACACACGCATGCAAAATTGATGCTGTGTGGTTTATACGTGCTAAATTCACTTTAAAAGTGAATGCCTGAGATGAAAAATTAAATTTAAGCCATAACACAAAAGTGCTCGGTACCCTAGATTTTTACCCGATAAACCCTATATTTGTGAGTCAAATCAAAATTTGACCGAGTAAATAGTCTCGTTTCCACTCAAAACCTATATTTTTGGAATCTACATGTAAAACAGAGTCCATAGTGAGATTTCACACGTTTTGAGGTCGAGATCAAATTTTGACCGATCACGAATTTCATTCACTCCAAAAGATGTTTGGGGTGACCAAACGATCTCAGATTTACATAAAACCAGCGACATTGGACTTAGTATGAAAACTTAGATCCCGTGTGTGATTTGAAAAAATTTTCGAGATGAATAGTAACTTTGACCGATCTTTGACCACGAGTAAAAAAATAGATAAGTACAAAGGATAAACAATTAATATCCTTGGAATATGTGAATCCACTTGATTGGACTTTGTGTGGCTTTGACAAGTGGCATCACATGATTGGAAGGAATTAAGTTTAGTTGATTTACTATGGTTAAATTTTATTAGGGTAGGGTTAATTAAACCTAACTAGGATTAAAACATAACTTTACCATGGTTGAGTGTTTAAGTTCAAATCAAGTTAAGTCTTTTATTCACTCCCAACAAAAAGAAAAAACGTGAGATGCCCAAAGGAGAGCAAAAACCTTCTCTTCTTCCTTTCTCCTTAGCTGTGAACCCGATTGAAGAGCAACCATGATTTTTCCTCACAACCTCGCAACATTTTTACATGGTTTTGCTCTACCCTACTCTACCCTAGACCTATTATCACATATCAAAAAACTAGCTCAAAAGAAGCACCATACATAGAGATCTAGGGAGGGATGAAAATTCAAGAAATGAAGCAAATGTGAAAGTCCAAAGCTTCAATCGGACTGTTATCCATAAGGTAAACACCCACCACCCTCTAGTGTAACATATCCAAAATTCAGGCAAAAAGGACAAAGTTTGCTTAGAAAACTAGGGTAGACGAATTTGAAGCCATGACAGAATTTTTGGGTTTTTGGAAGTCTAAACAGATTGTAATTTTTAGGCTATAGCATTTTCTGTACATAGGCAAATTGAGTGACATTTTAATACATAAAACTAGACCTTCAGAACTTTTAAATGAGATATGATTCGTTTAATTCTGATAAGAAATGAAGTTTTAGTGAATTTTCAAATTTAGGTATTCTGCAGAAGTTTCTGTTTTAGTGTCCTATTCTACCGTGATGTTTGTCTCAATTTTAAGGTGCCTTCTGATCTGAACTAGCCTGAGCACTAGTTATAATCTTTGTAACTCTAGGTTTTATCTTTCTAACAAGGTAAAAATCACCTTAATCCGACTCTTATATCGAAAGGTATGAAAATTCTCCAAAAACTATGCAAATTGTCACTCTGTTTTCAATCCCAGATTGACAGCCTTCTAGGTGATCTGTTTCGACCCTCTTCTAGACTGAATTAAGAAACACTTTCAACATGAATGTTGTAGGTCTATGTCGCATCTATATCATATCCACAAATCACTTGAATTGGAGTTGTGTGCAAAGAGTTATTGTATTTTTACTAAGACAGGATAGAATGAACTTTTAGAACTGAACTGAGACAAATATTGGTTTATCTGAAATTCTGTGATTTGAATTTGAAGAAATGTTCAAAATAAAGGTTGTAGTGCTATCTCGTAGCTTTAAAATGAGATAAGAAGCATGTGATTCGAAGTTGTGTAGTAGGAGTTATGACCATTTTTCCATGACTGCACAATTGTGTTGTGTGCAGAATTTTAGATTTTAAACTTGTGGACTATTTTGGTGAAATGATGAATGTGAATTGATGTATTTGAGGTCAAGAGTGTGAAGCATATATGTGTATGAAATTGAAAGTATTGTGTAAGGTGATGTGAATGTGTGCTTAACTTGTCCCTTTGTAAACATTGAGAATGATTTGTTGTGCATTGAGAAATGAGGTAGTTGATTTCCTTGTATGTGTACTATCAAGATGTGTGTATTGTCTTGGCACGTTGGCATAATCATTGGATGGTGTATTAGAGAATGAGGGGTACAGATACCCTATAAAAGAGGTTAAATTAATATATTTAACCTAAAAGTCTTCATTTGTTTTATATAAAGATTTCGTATGTACTTTGTATTGCCTTCGTAGTGATACCATAGCAGATTGACGAGGGGACATAGTTTCCATGCAATATGATATTTTAAGGAGTGATTGACCCTCCCGTATATTATGAGTGAAATTTATTATATTATGTGTTCAATGTATAACAACATTTTTTAAAACGCTTTTCAATGCAAGCATGAATTATGATCGTGTGATATGATTTTTGGAATGGATTTGTGAAATGTTTTGTGAATTATTGGAGTGGTCACAACATGATTTTATTGTGAAATATGCATCCAAATGATTTGCGAAATGAAAAACGTGTCATTGTATCGATATGCATATGATTTTATGAAATCAATTATGAGAAGTGTTTGATAAGGTTTGATAAATGTTGGCATGACACGTACATTCTGATGATATTATTTATCGGCCGAGAGCCTTTATGCATGCCATGATGATATGATTTATGAGATACGCCCATGAGTTAGGTATGCTGTAGCTACGAAGGGCGTTTGCAGAGACACCCATTGTGTCCGAATATGCTTCTGCAGGGGGTATCCCCAAACGTCGTATATGATATTTGGACTTGACACGGTACTAGTTGGGTTGAAACCGACAGGGGGAGGACTCGGTAACGCCTTGGTCTAGCACCTGATGAGATCCGTCGCCAACGTCGGGGTAAAGAGCATTTTCTAACTTTACATATAAAAACCCCTAATGCGTCTGCCATTGGTCGTGGTCGATCATTGTCAGGAACTGATTTTGGCATACTCTATACTTGTGTGATTCGATTAATATGGATGCATATGTATTTGAAATGTATGAAAAAGAATGATTTATGATAAATTGTTCATTATGCACTGTTTTCATACATTATATGGACTTGTGGATTTGTTGAATCATTTTGACAGTTCATTTTTCATCAACACATTGAACACAATTATATATACCCTCTCACTCACTGAGTATTCCCCATAATACTCACCCCTCACTTTCTGTTCCACAGAGATAGCTATAGTGGGACGCGTTGCGACATAGTAGTGCACGAGGTTTTGTTGGAGACATCAGACCTGGGTATGGTGTTAACCATTCTTCAATAGGATTGTGTTTAAAGACATGGGATGATATATAAATATATATATATTTATATATTTGGGTTTGTAGATAGACCATTGTATATGTATATAAAAGGGATGATTGTATATGTAGGGATGACTGTATGTAAAGAATTATACATATTATTGTAACTCTCATTTCATTGTATTGCATTGAGACATGATTGTACTATTGTGTTCAATCATTTTGGGAAACGTGTCATGTCTAGTATTGTCTATTAGGTTCGCATAGTGCCACTTCTAAATCACAGGAAGGGCAACTGTTCATGCCTTTGATGGGGGCATGGTAGTAGAGGTCTGTGCATAGAACTGGATTAGTCTTACGTTATTTTGGATGTTGACATGGATGTTGATTGGTTGGTTGTGTTAATGATTTTCTAGGTTGGCCTTTTTATACATTGATATATTATTGATTGACGGGATTTTGATATAGGATGGACCTCCGATTTATGGGGAGGTTCTATCCATTTGTTTGTTGATGGTTGGGAATTTAATGTCAGCATCCAGGATAGCGTAGGGCTGCTCATACCTTGGATTGAGGATCGGGGTGTAACAGTTCGGTTGGTATTAGAGCTCTAGGTTAAGAGCTTTATGTCTATGTAAATCGTTTCCCAAACATGAACATGTCTAAAGTTCTCAATGCATGAGAGTTTCATACAATCATATATATATATATATATCCCTACATACCATATGGTTTTAGGTTTATGAGTTCAATTTATTTTAGGGGGTTAGATACGATTCGTATCTAACCTAATATATCATTTTCTATTGATTATTAGATCAATGACTTCATTCATTTTAGGGGGTTAATTATTACGTAACTGACCCTAATCCTTAAATCATGCAAAACTCTAGAATTATATCTAATGAAAATCTCCCTTTGCAGAATTATGCTGTCTAGACGCAGTAGATCAACGGGACGCGAAGCTAGACTCGTGCCACCCGAGACTCCTCAAGTGCCTGACCCTCCGAGGGAACCTGAGACCCTTGGAGTGCCTGAGACTGCTTCCTCTTCACAGGCGCCCCCTGTAACACCTACTCAGCCGGCTACTATAGCCGAGTTTCCACCACCGTCACTCGAGGCGTTTAGGTAGGTGTATGAGTGGTATACCTCCCACGGGGTTCAGATGGCACCCCTACCACCACCAACGGCAGTGTCGACTCTTATGGCAGTGCCTATTCCTCCAGTAACACCTATAGTTATGGCATCGGATCCTTCACCAGTGGCAGGTCCTTCTTCAGTCTCTGGTTTGAGTGACATTACTTTCTCCACACTTAGACGCATCCACGAGCTGACTCAGCTAGTCAAAGAAGCTCGACAGTTGGGATGCATAGACTTTGCGAGATCTGGTGATGTTATAGCAGTAAAACATTGGATTTATTGGACCCGCCAGATCTTGACAGACTTAGGGTTGGGTGACGAGTATAGGTTACGGGTAGCAGAGAGGCTACTAGACGGAGATACCCTCACCTAGTGGGAGGCTATTAGTGACGACACTACCGAGCCACTACAGTAGGATGACTTCCTTAGGGAGTTTGACTGTAGATACTTCTCTGAGTTTTAGCAGGACCGCAAGAGAACGAAGTTCATTCACTTGCGACAAGGGACTAGGTCAGTGGCAGAGTACGGGGCAGAATTGAGACGATTAGCTGTCTTTATCCCCGACTTAGCTACACCGAAGCAAATGAGATTCAAGTTTGAGGACGGTCTCAACTTGAATATTAGAAGGTACATGACAGTCACTCCTAGTTTCTCCCTTACGGAGATAGTTGACTCAGCCTACCATGTGGAAGAGATTGTCCATGCCAAAGGTAGGGCACAATCAGGTTAGAGCTCAAAGAGGGGTAGGACTTCAGGCTTTCACAGAGGCCCCTCTCGCTTTACCCCGACACACTTTGGACAGGGACCACATTCACAGGGATTTGTTGCACCAGCCCCCAGTGCCACGAGCCAGACTACTACTCAACGACCCTTTCTTTGCCACAGATGTGGCAACCACCACCCTTTGGGAGCTTGTAGGACATCTATTACTTGCTTTTATTGTGGGAAGCCGGGACACATCAGGAGTTCGTGTCCTGATTTAGGACTCGGAGGTTAGGTGACTTCGAGTCATCAGAGTGGTCCGCGGGTAGACCAGCACCTTCAGTACACATTGCTCTACGACTGCAGCCGGGTGCAACACTGTACCAGGACCTCACGGCAGTAGTCGAGAGCATAGGCCCGGGTGTATGCTATGACTCAGGAGGACGCTCAGGCAAACCCAGATATAATCATGGGTAATCATCCAGTAAATTCTTCTGTTTAGGAGTTTATGTACTTTTTCTTTCTTTTTGAGATCATGAGTACCATACATCCACTTCTAGCTAAAGCTCTAGAGGCTTAGCTATTTTTATTTCCCTTTTTGAAATCATGCATCTCATAGTGACATGTATGGATACAACTAGTTAAAGCCCTAGAGGCTTAACTATTTTGATATATATATTTATATCCATCTTTTGAATACTTTCGATTGATTATTTTAAATCTATCACATCCAGGTACTAGGAAAATATTTGGAGCCGACACCCATGTTCTTATAGACACCGGGTCAAACTTTTCTTACGTGAGAGCTCCCTTCGCTCAACGGTCAGGTAGGCCCTTATCGCCCTTAGAAGAGGAGCTATTGGTTATTACTCCTCTTGATGAGTAGCTGATTAGAGATTCCATATATAGAGGGAGCGATGTCATGATCGAGGGGACAGTGTGAGAAGCAGACTTGATTCCTCTCGACATGATAGATTTTGATGTCATCTTAGGGATGGATTGGTTAAGTACTCATAGGGCTTCCATAGATTGTTTCACGAAAGAAGTCGAGTTTCAGAGGTAGAAAGGTCACCATTGACATTTGTGGGAGAGAGACGGGTACTACGCCGTTGTGTAGTATCAGTGATAGAGGCCAAACGGATGATATGCTGAGGATGCACGGCATATCTGGCTCATGTGATCGATACTACCATAGAGTGTCCAAGGTTTGATGAGGTTCCGGTACTACAAGAGTTTCCCGACATATTCCCCGAGAAGTTACCCGGATTACCACCAATTAGGGAGTTCGATTTTGAGATTGATTTGGCTCCGAGAACCACTCTTATCTCTATCCCGCTATACAGAATGGCACCAACCGAGCCGAAAGAGCTCAAGATTTAGTTGCAGGAATTATTGGATAAAGGGTTTATCCGTCCGATCACTTCACTTTGGGGTGCACTAGTACTGTTTGTGAAAAAAAAGGACGGTACCCTCCGACTTTGTATGAATTATCGACAGTTGAACAAAGTCACTATCAAGAACCGATATCCATTGCCTCGTATCGATGATTTGTTTGATCAACTGCAAGGTGCTAGGGTTTTTTGAAATATAGATCTCCGATCAGGTTATCACCAATTGCGGATTAGAGCTGAGAATGTGTCAAAAACTGCTTTCCACACCCGATATGGATACTTTGAGTTCTTGGTTATGCCGTTTGGGTTTACCAATGCACCAGCCACCTTTATGGATGTGATGAATCGGGTTTTCCATGATTATCTAGATCGATTCATCATCGTATTCATTGATAACATTCTAGTCTATTTGCAGAGTGATGAGGAGCCTGCTCAGCACCTTCGGGTTATTTTGCAGATCCTTCACGATAATGGTTGCATGCCAAATTCACCAAGTGTGAATTTTGGCTGTGGCAGATTAGTTCTCTAGGGCACATAGTTTCTACAGAAGGTATTTTTGTCGATCCGCAGAAGGTTGAAGTCATACTGAGGTGGGAGCAGCCGCAGACAGTGACTGAAATCCGAAGTTTCCTTGGTCTTGTAGGATATTATTGGCAGTTTGTAGAAGGATTCTCCTGGATTGCCGCCCCACTATCTAGGTTGACGCGTAAGGACGCCAAATTCCTATGGGATGATCGTTGTGAGGCGAGCTTTCAAGAGCTCAAACAACGATTGATATCCGCACCGATCTTAGCCCTTCCTACTAGTAGTCGGGAGTATATAGTGTACAGTGATTCCAGCCGACAGGGATTGGGTTATGTACTAATGCAAGATGGTCGGGTCATTGCATATGCTTTTCGGTAGTTGAAGAAGCATGAGTTGAACTACCTGACGTTTGATCTTGAGTTGGCCGTCATAGTCTTTGTCTTGAAGATATGGTGACATTACTTATATGGGGTGACTTGTAGGGTATTCACGGATCACAAAAGTCTAAAGTACTTGTTCACCCAGTGGGAGTTGAACCTCAGACAAAAGAGATGGTTAAAGTTATTGAAAGACTACGACCTTATCATTGATTATCATCCGGGAAAGACAAATGTGGTAGCAGATGCATTAAGCCGAAAGTCATCATCCTCCTCTTCTCCATCTACTACGACAAAGAGTGTTTACCTCTCTTGCTTGACGAGACTTTGTACACTCGGAGTCAGTTTGGTTAGTGATGATCAAGGAGCACTACTAACTCGATTTGAGGTGAGGTCGATTTTGCTTGATCTCATTAAAGAGCTTCAGGGGTCAGATGAGGACCTCTAGAGTATTCTTGAGAAGATCAGCAGAGGCGAGGGTGGAGACTTTCGAGTCCGCGATGACGGACTAGTTGTATATAGAGAGAAGGTTGCATTCCTACCGACAGCAATCTCCGTAGGGCTTTTCTTGAGGAGGCTCATTCCTCTGCTTATGCTTTGCATTCGGGTAGTACAAAAATGTATCAGACTATCCTAGATAGTTATTGGAGGCTCGGGATAAAAAAGGAGATCGCAGAGTTTGTTGTTCGATGCTTGGTTTGCCAGCAGGTAAAGGCCGAGCATCAATGACCCGCAGGTACTTTGTAGCCCCTCCATATTCCTGAATGGAAGTGGGAACACATCACGATGGATTTTGTGATGGGACTGCCTCAGATTTCAGCACAGCATGACGCTGTATAGGTGATTGTAGATAGACTTACGAAGTTTGCGCACTTCATTGCTATTCATGCCGATTTCTCTTTAGAAGTGTTGGCACGTCTCTACATCGACACTATTGTTAGACTTCATAGAGTACCTGTGTCGATAGTGTTAGATAGAGATCCTAGATTCACATCTAGGTTTTGGCTCAGATTACAAGAAGCATTGGGCACTAGACTGAGTTTCAGCACAACATACCACCCCCAGGCCAATGGTCAGTCAGAGAGGCCATCCAGACGCTAGAGGACATGCTGAGAGCATATGTTATGGACTTTTGGGACAGTTGGGATCGGCATCTCCCATTGGTAGAGTTTGTATATAATAATAGCTATCAAGTCAGCATTGGGATACCTTCGTATGAGGCCTTATATGGGAGAAAATGTCGTATTCTGCTGTATTGGGATGAGGTAGGTGAGAGGCGACTTAGTAGCATTGAGATAATGGAAGAAACTAAAGAGAATGTAAGGGTCATCCGTAATCGGATAAAGGCCACCCAATAAGGATCAGAAAGCTTACGCTGATAGAAGGCGGTGACCACTTGAGTTTGAGGAGGGAGATATGGTCTTCCTACGGATCTCATCCTGGAAAGGGGTGATTCGATTCAGGCAGCGGGACAAGCTGAGCCCCAGATATATTGGACATTTCCGTATCCTTGAGAGGGTTGGAAGTGTGGCATATAGATTGGAGCTGTTGGATGAACTCTCACGCATTCATGATGTCTTCTACGTCTCAGTACTTAGGAAGTACATGCCTGATTCTTCACATGTTCTAGAGCCTCCGCCAGTTGAGTTGCGAGAGGACCTGAGTTTACCTGTACAGCCAGTAGCCATCCTTGATTGGTATACCAGAAAGCTACGGAGCAAGGAGGTTCCTTTAGCCCGCATTTTGTGGAGGAGTGATTAGGTCAAAGAGGAGACCTGGGAGTCTGAGGAGGCTATGAGGAGACAGTAACCCCATTTGTTTAATGTATAGTTCACTTTAGTTTTAAGAACGAGACTTATTTTTAGGGGGTTAGAAAATGTAACACCGACACGAGATATACTGTATATTATACTCCTCATTACTCTATATATGATATATCTTCTTATTTATATAGAAAATCACTAAAAACATTTTCCGAGTCAAAATGCTTTAGAAGAATTTTGGCATTGGACCCGGGGGCTAAAAAGGGACCCTTCTGGGCCATTTTGAAATTTAAGCATGCAATTTTGAGTTCAAAGAAATTATATTTGCAAAATCACCCTAGAAAGTTAATAAAACTTGAATTTGGGCAAATCCACATCGTTTGCTCGGAATGCTTGATGACTACTCGTTGGGGGCGAGAAATGAGCTCCAACCAAACCAAATCAAAATCTACCTATTTGAAATTGCTGAACTTTTTCCAAGAAACCAAATTTGGGCTAACTAATGATTTTCACAAGTCAAAACAAGATTTTGAGAAATTTGCCAAAACTCACCCGACAGGATGTGAATATATCCTACCGAGCCAAAATGAAATCCATACGTACAAAATTGATGCCATGTGGTTTATACGTGCTAAATTCACTTTAAAAGTGAATGCCTGAGATAAAAAATTAAAATTTAACTCGTAGCATAAAAGTGCTCGGTACCCTAAATTTTCACCCGATAAACCCTAAATTTGTAGGCCAAATCAAAATATGACCGAGCAAATGGTCTTGTTTTCACTCAACACCTATATTTTTGGAATCTATACGTAAAATAGAGTTCATAGTAAGATTCCACACATTTTGAGGTCGAGATCAAATTTTGACCGATCGCGAATTTCGTTTACTCCGAAAGATGTTTGGATGACCAAACGATCTCAGATTTACATAAAACTAGTGGCATTTGACTCAGTTCGAAAAGTTGGTCCCATGTGTGATTTTAAAAAATTTTTGAGATGAATAGTAACTTTGACCGATGTTGGACCACGAGTCAAAGAATGGATAAGTACAAAGAACAAACAATTAATATCTTTAGAATGTGTGAATCCACTTGATTGGACTTTGTGTGGCTTTGACAAGTGGCATCACATGATTGGAAGGAATTAATCTTAGTTGATTTACTATGGTTAAATTTAACTAGGGTAGGGTTAATTAAATCTAACTAGGATTAAAATATGACTTAACCATGGTTGAGTGTTTAAGTTAAAACCAAGTTAAGTCTTTTATTCAGTCCCAAGAAAAAAAACGTGAGATGCCCAAAGGAGAGCAAAAACCTTTTTCTCTTCTTCATTTCTCTTTAGTCGTGAACCCCATTGAAGAGCAATCATGATTTTTCCTCACAACCTCCCAACATTTTTATATGGTTTTACTCTACCCTAGACCTATTATCACATATCCAAAAACCAGCTCAAAAGAAGCACCATACATGGTGATCTAGGGACGGACGAAAATTCAAGAAATGGAGTAAATATGAAAGTCCAAAGCTTCAATCAGCCTGCTATTCATAAAGTAAACACCCACCACCCTCTAGTATAACATATCCAAAATTTAGGCCAAAAGGAGAAAGTTTGCTTAGAAAACTAGGGTAGATGAATTTGAAACCATGATAGAATTTCTGGATTTTTGGAAGTCTGAACATGTTGTAATGTTTAGGCTAGAGTATTTTCTATGCATAGGCAAATTAGGTGAACTTTTTAAACATGAAACTAGACCTTCAGAGCTTTTAAATGAGATATGATTCGTTTAATTCTGATGAGAAATGAATTTTTAGTGAATTTTCAAAATTAGGTGTTCTGCATAAGTTTCTGTTTTGTTATCCTGTTCTGCTTTGATGTTTGTCTCAATTTTGAGGTGTCGTCCGGTCTGAACTATCTTGAGCCCTAGTCATAACATTTGTAGCTCTAGGCGTTATCTTTCTAACAAGGTAATAATCACCTTAATCCGACTCTTATATCAAAAGTTATGAAAATTCTCCAAACACTGTGCAAATTGTCACTCTGTTTTCGGTCCCAGATTGACAGCCTTCTAGGTGATCTGTTTCGACCCTCTTTTGGACTGAATTAAGAAACACTTTCAACATGAAAGTTGTAGATCTATGTCGCATCTATAACATATCCACAAATCACTTGAATTGGAGTTGTGTGCAAATCGTTATTGCATTTTTACTAAGGCAGGACAGAATGAACTTTTGGAACAGAATGGAGACAAAGATTGGTTTATCTAAAATTCTGTGATTTGAATCTGAAGACATGTTCAAAATAACGATTATAGTGCTATCTCTTAGCTTTAAAATGCAATAGGAAACATGTGATTCGGAGTTGTGTAGTAGGAGTTATGACCATTTTCCCATGATTGCGTAAATTATGTTGTGTGCATAATTTTAGATTTTAAACTTGTGGACTATTTTGGTGAAATTATGAATGTGAATGGATGTATTTGAGGTCAAGAGTATGAAGCATAAGTGTGTTTGAAATTGAAAATGTTGTGTAAGGTGATGTAAATGTGTGCTTAACTTGTCCCTTTGTGGACATTGAGCATGATTTGTTGTGCATTGAGAAAGGAGGGAGTTGATTTCCTTGTATGTGTACTATCGAGGTATGTGTATTGCCTTGGCTCGTAGGCATGGTCATTGGATAGTGTATTAGAGAGTGGGGGGCACGGATACCCTATAAAAGAAGTTAAATTAATGTATTTAACCTAAAAGTCTTCATTTGTATTACATAAAGATTTCGTATGTACTTTGTGTTGCCTTTGTAGTGACACGATAGTAGATTGACGAGGGGACATAGTTTCCACACAGTTTGGTATTTTAAGGAGTAATTGACCATCCCGTATATTGTGAGTGAGATTTATTATATTATGTGTTCAATGCATAACAACATATTTTAAACGCTTTTCAATGTAAGCATGAATTATGATCGTGTGCTATGATTTTTGGAATAGATTTGTGAAATGTTTTGTGAATTATTGGAGTGTCCACAACATAATTTTATTGTGAAATATGCATCCAAATGATTTGCGAAATGAAAAATGTTCAATTGCATCGATATGCATATGATTTTATGAAATGAATTATGAGAAGTGTTTGATATGCTTTGATAAATGTTGGCATGGCACGTACATTATGATGATATTATATCATCGGCAGAGAGCGTTTATGCATGCCATGATGATATGATTTATGAAATACGCCCATGAGTTGGGTATGCCGTAGCTACAAAGAGTGTTTACAGAGGCACCCATTGTGCCCGGATATGGTTTTGCATGAGATATCCCCAAACGTCGTATATGATATAGGGACTCGACACAGTACTAGTTGGGTTGAACCCAAAAGGGGGAGGACTAGGTAACGCCCTAGTCTAGCACCTGATGAGGTCCGTCGACAACGTCGGGATAGAGAGCATTTTCTAACTTTACATATAAAAACCCCCGATGAGTTTGTCATTGGTCGTGATCGACCTTTGCCAAGAACTGATTTTGGTATACTCTACTCTTGTGTGATTTGATTGATATGAATGCACATGTATTTGAAATGTATGAAAAAGAATGATTTATGATAAATTGTTCATTATGCACTATTTTCATACATTATGCGAGCTTGTGGATTTATTGAATTATTTTGACATTTCATTTTTTCACCAACACATTGAACACACTTATATATACCCTCTCACTCGCTGAGTATTCTCTATAATATTTACCCCTCACTTTCTGTTCCATAGAGATAGTTATAGTGGGACGCAATGCGACATAACAGCGCACGGGGTTTTGTTGGAGATATCGGATCCGGGTATGGTGTTAACCATTCTTCCGTAGGATTGTGTTTAAAAACATGGGATGATATAAATATATATATATATATATATATATATATATATATATATATATTTGGGATTGTAGATTGACCATTGTACATGTACATAAAAGGGATAACTGTATGTAAAGAATTATACATATTATTGTAACTCTCATTTCATTGTATTGCATTGAGACATGATTATAATATTGTGTTTAATCAATTTGGGAAACATGTCATGTCTAGGATTGTCTATTAAGTTCGTTGGGTACCACCTCTAAATCACAGGAGGGGTGACTGGCGACTATTCATACCTTTGATAGGGGCATGGCAGTAGAGATCTGTGGATATGACTGGATTAGCCTTACATTATTTTGAATGTTGACAGGGATGTGGATTGGTTGGTTGTATTGATGATTTGCCATGTTGGCCTTTATACATTAATATGTTATTGATTGTTAGGATTTTGATATAGGATGGATCTCTGATTTATGGGGAGATTTTGTCCGTTTGTTTATTGATGGTTAGAAATTTAATGTCAACATCTGGGATAGTGTGATGGCTGCTCACGCCTTGGATCGAGGATCGGGGCATGGTACCTTTCTTCGCACTGAGCCTCTACTCCTTTATTGGTGTCACTTTTAATTAGGCCAATCATAACATGCTTGTACTGTATTTAAACGTTAGTTTTGATAGAAATGAAAATATTTCAGAATTCGAAGAAATGAAGTGTCTGTTTAGTTCAAATTTGTTTCGCAGATCTGGTTTCTGACATACGTGAGTCGACATGTTTAAGATGGACATCGACCTGAATTCAAAAATTTTATATTGTATTTTTGCCAAAATAAGTTGATAAGATTATATTTAAGCCGACAAGGTTCTGTGCCAAATAAATAGGTCGATACACAGTTTTGAATTGGTTGATGTCTATATACATGTCGATAAGATTGTGACCAAGTCGATGTGTAATATTAAGGACGTAATGAATATCAAGTCGACAAGTCTATTGTATGCATCGACATGTTCCTATGCAAGTAGAAAATTAGTGGACCTATGCAAATAAATTGGTTGATGTGTGTATACTTGTCGACAAGTGAGAGACATGTCGATGTGTGATCTTAAGAAACAAAAGATTTTTTGGTCGACATGTGCTCCTCATAGGTTGATATGTCACTATTTATCAATAAAATAAGTGGACTTGGTAAAGTGAATTGGTTGATGTGTTTTAGATATGTCGACAAGTATAATGGTGGATTGATGTGTATGCTTCGGAGACAAGGACTGACAGGTCAACATGTTGTCCATATGGGTAGACGTGTTACTGTTCATCAATAAACTAGGTGAACCTGATAAAGTGAATTGGTTGATATGTTTTAGGTTGTTGACAAGTCCTAAGCTCAGGTCGATGTATTATGTTATGTTATATATAAGACACTTTACTTCAGGTTGATGCGTTTTGATTATATATCGATATGTGCCGATTCCTTCTTAAAATTGGTGGACAAGACAAACTGAATAGGTTGATGTAATTGTTTTCATGTCAACCAGATTAGTGACATGTCGATGTGTGATACTTAGAAAACAAGTATAACATGTTGACAAGTTTTTAAAGACATTGATATCCTAGTGTATTTTTACTTAGTGTGTCGATATCTAATAGATGCAGGCCGATATGCTTCTGAAATTGGTTGATATGTCATTTCAAATTTGTCTACCTGTGACTATTCAAATCGATGTGATTTCGTATATGTCGAGGTGTTCAGACTTATCCATTTCTGTAGAAGTTCTATGCCTTAGGTCGATAAAAACAACTAAACAGGTCGATGTGCTTATGGATAAAATGAATTGGTTGATATAGGGTTTACAATTGATGGACCTACAATGCAGGTCGATGTGTTCTTTAATCATATCGACATGATTTGTAGACTTTTGAATTTACAGTTATTTTCAGATTTTCTTGAACTTTCTTTCTTTCATTCTAACATCATCAAAACTTTACTATGTCAACATTCTCCCCATTTTTGATGCTAACAAAACTCCTAATACTTAACTTATAACTTCAATCTATTGGTATTCAAAGTAAGAGACATTTACCTTTGCATATGACATTGCATTGGGAAGTCTGCATGCACATTCGAGCACTCTGCACATTTCACACACTTAGCATACTCCACACATACTCAGTGCACTTCACACATTTACACTCCAACTCTAATACTCTGCACACACATGACACTCTGCATACTCATTCTAACACTTGATCTCACTTCACTTAAACATTCTGCACACGACACTTGTTCACATCATTTGAACACTTTTAAACATTCCACATCACTTGATACGCTTTTGCATACTGCATATTTAGTACACGCACTCACACTTCAGTACATTGTACCTTGCTGCACATTACAACACATTGCTATATTCTCTCCTCCTTTTTGTCATCAACAAAAACAAATCATCAAGACACACCAAGCCCACAAATCTGCTACAACTCATCAGAAGTTAGCACCATGGTACAGCACTCTACACTTACTATTTGGTCCATATGCACACTTAGCTTCTCCAGTACTTAATATACTCTTCACAGCACAGTACATTTCACTACACTTCACAACACAGAGCACTTCATTCTACACTTACTATTGTTATTCACCTAGAGAAGTATAGACATACTTAGCATTTGACTGCATGTATCCATTTCTAATACAAACTGTATGTATCTATTTCTATTACAGACTACATGTATCCATTTCTATACTTCCACTTATACACTATCCTATACCACAGTACTACATCACAACTCATCACATCTACACACCAATCCCTACTATAGCAAACACCTATTCAGATCAAATGATGCTAAACAGTATACACAATTCCCTTTAGTAGACGCATCAGTATCCTATCCTAGGTTTCCACCATTTCACACAATGTTGAAAAAAATATGACACGGTGTTGAAAAAACAATATGACAATATACATAAAGCAAAAGAAGTTCAAAGAATGAAGAGTATAGCTAATAGTTAAATGAGAATGTATAGCTAAGAAAACAACTTCTCATAGCAAAAGAAACTCCAGGTTTCAAAGACTTGTAAAGTAACACAACCACAAATAGTAAGGTTAGGACAAGTAAGAGGATTATAAGTATCTATGCTAAGAGGATCTCGATGGTTTGGGATCTTTCTTGGATTTGCCTTTTTATTTGACTAAGGTGTCTAATTTATCTTTGACTCCTGCAAGTTCTATATTGACAAAGTAACTCATTTCGCCTATCATTGTTTGCATTTTTTCAATATTTGCAATTTGTCCTAAATCATTTCAAAGGTGATTGGCTGGATGCTTGGGGGTTCACCTTCCTCTTTTTTTTTTTCTTAGAGCATTCTTAGTAACTTCTTCATCATCATCACTAACCTCTTTAGCCCGTCTCTTGTTTGCTTCCCCTTCTTTCCTTACCCATTCACCTTCACTATTGCTCATCCATCTAGCTCTCAATATTGAAGATGCATTGATTGTATTCTTCTTACTCAACTCAATAAGTGTGTCTTTTTCTGACTCCACACGATTCTTTGATAGAATATTGATGATCATGGTAGCATAAGGTAACTTGGAGCTCTCAAACCTATGTACAACTATCATGAATGAGGAATAATGTAATATATTTCGGGATTCTTCCCATTTATGATGCATGCCATTAACCAGAAATCCTCTCTTGAAACAGGGGTGTAGTTTCCTCATCTAGATCTTAATACATGAGAGATAATTAGATGCGGGATTCGTTTATGAAAACCAAACTCCATGGCACTAGTATTTACAACAGTCAAGTTCTCATCACCATAGACAACCTTAGTATTATCCGGTAACTAAATTTCATATAGGGTTCACATGTATCATAGGAAACCCAAGCAATACCATTATTTTCAAATATGTTCCTAGGAGTTACTCTAATGTCCTTCCTATTCACAAATGTATTGAATTCACATGAGATATAATGGTCATCCAGGGCAATTCGAGTCTCATTCTCAATCTCATCAGAAATCACTCCTAAGTTACTTTAGAACAGTTTTAACTTCCTTCTCATGAATGTATTTGTTGGGGTTCAGAAGGTTTCTTGATCAGCATTTTCATCTTTGGAGCCATTGAAGATCGATTCTTACAGAGATTAAGTCAGAGATTAAGCAAACTAGGGTTTTGATTTAGGGATTAGGGTTTCGAATTTGAGAGATTTAGGGTTTTGGGTAGAAAAGGGAAAGTTTGAATTTTGGGATTATGGATTAGATATGTCGATGTGACGACTATTCATATTCAATTAACTGTGCCTCAGGTCGACATCTTTAAGTATACATCGACCTGTTTAATGATTTTTGTCATATCTTGATCCGAAGTGGTGAACAGCCGCTCGTTGCTCTGAATGTCAGCTGTATTTTTACAGAAAATCAGACAAAATCTCCCCATAAATTGGAGATTTCTCATGTACAAATAAACCTATTAATCTTGTATAATTTAAAATTGTCCTGTGAATAAAATAAAATGGCCATCTAGACCTCACAACAACCCACTAACCATAGTAGACATCCAAAACAACGTCAGACTAAGTAAATTACTAACAATTCTTGCCACAGACCTCTACTGTCATGTCCAACTAGAACATGAGCAGCCGCCACACTAAGCGGGTCTAAGTTTTATATAATTTACAACTAATTTTCCCAAATTAACATTCAAATACTACAATTTGCCTCAATACAAATGAAATATGAGAGTTTCGCAAATAAATGTATATAAATTATACAGTCAATCCCATAAAAATTGCACGGACAGACCCCAATGTCAAGACCTCATAGGGTCGAAAATAAAGTGCGGAGCTCATATCACAACTTAATTTAAATCTCACCGTCGAAAAACACTCAAATCCGCCAACGAGCTACCAAATTCTCTAGAGCCCGAAAGTCGCTGTAGTACAATAATCCTATCTGAGGAGGGAAAGAAGAGGGGTGAGTATCAAGGAAGATACCAGTAAGTGAAGGGATTAATATCAAGCATAAAAAGTTGGGTGAACCATTGGAGTGTCAGACAACATTTTTCATAGCAATAATTTACATTTCGCAATAAAACATGATATGTTTAGTAATTTGAAATCATTTAACCAATCACACGATATCAAGCGTATATGCATCCATTCAAAATCAAGTATTATTAGAATAAGCCAAAAATGATCCTGGCAAAGGTCAACCATAACCAAGGACAGGCGCATCGGGACTTTTATTATGCATAAAGTTTAAAAGTCGCTCTCTACCCCGACGTCGGCCATGAGTTCGCTGGGGTTAGCTCATCATCGTGTATAAGACCCCGCTCGGTGCTAAACGGTGGCGTCACACACGACCTCCCACTTACGTGGGTTCAACTGACCGTGCCTATAGCTATTAGACATATGACGTTTGTGGATACCTCCTACAGAAGCGTATCTGGGCAACCCTATACCACTACAAACGCTTTTCGTAGTTACGAAATTTATCAAAAAATATCATCTCATCACAAGTGGGCACCCGACCCATACAGATCATCTCATCACAAATCAGTACCCAGCCCATACAGATCATCAAAACATTTTAAATCCGTGTGCCAATACAATCATCAAATCATTTCAAATCCACGCTAATGCGACGGTAGAATAGAAAACATATCTGGTTCTCAAATAATGGCACAATATCATTTCATTCAAACCATGGATGCATAGTCATCGAAAATATAAATTTACGACACTCCAAATGTCACAAAATAAGTTTTGAAATTTAATATCATACGTCGAGTCCATGCAAATCGAAAACATGTTTTATGGAAAATAAGGCATAAACAAGTTTTACTATTTCATGCAAGAGATTAGAGTTTCACTTACATTCTAGGGAGGGTAGTCACTCCCTATTTCCAAAATCAAACTAAATCGACTTCTCGAATCTTCAAAAAAGTCAGCCTAATCGGATTATCACAATTGTCATCAAATTTTCAATTATTCTTAGGGTTTATCATCTTCCCTAAATTTGTATGAATCTTAATTCCTAAATTTATAAATATACACCAATGTCATCAATTTCATTCCATTTATAAGTAAATAACCAAATCAAAATCAAGTTAAATTCAAATCTAAAATCGTTTAAAATCGAAAATAAGTCTAAAATACATAACTTTTCTACAAGTTAGAAGAATATTTGAAGAATCATACACTTTTCAATTCTTCTCCAATTTCTTCAAACCATATGTCATTTTAAAGGTATTGAAACCTAAATTTGATAAAATTTATTTGAAATGTTGAAGAGATCGCATTTCTCTCACCTAGGGTTTTCTAGGAGCGCAAACCTTCATCCGAATGTCTCCTCGACCACTTCAAAATCTGCAATACTCCCTATCAAGACAAGATTTATTAGTTAGGTCATAAACACTTAGATTTGGATCAAAACCCTAAGTCAGTTACCTGCGCAGAAATTCATGGGATCGCAGGTCAGTAGGTTAGCGGGCCACAGTAGGCTTCGCGGGCTACAGTGGGCTCACGGGCCCGCGGGCTATCGCTGGTCAGCAGGTTCGAGGGCCACATGGGTTAGCGAGCTAGCGGGCTGCGCGGGCTCGCGGGTTGGTAGGCTCGCGGCTGGTATGCTCGCTATCTGGTGTGCTTACGGGCTGAAGCATGCGTTCGTAAGTTGGACTGCAGTCGTGTGCTCGCGGGTTGCGCACGCTAGCCTGCTGGCGCGCGCTCATGCGCAGAAGCGCTTGCGAGCTGGACTGCAGTCGCGCGCAGAAGCGGTCGCCCGCTCGTATGAGGAAGCTCGCGCGGGAAAGATAGCATGGCTGCACGCTTACTGGTTACGCGTGCTAACGGACTGGTGTGCGCTCATACGCAGGCGCACTCACACCGTGGTATGCTCGCTCAGTTGCGCGCTCGCACTTGCGCTATGGTGCCCTGGAAGAAGGTCGCATGCTGTGGTGCTCTCACGCTTGTGCAGGGAGGGTTGTGCTTACGGGAGGGAGGAGTAGTGGAGAGAGAGTGACGGAGGGTGGCAATCAGTTGCAGCGGCGGGGGAGGAGGGAGATGAGGCGGCCACGGGAAGAAGGTGAAGAGGAGAGAGAAAGAGAGAGAAAGAGAGAGAGGGAGAAAGATTAAGGCTAAAAGCCCTAATTTGATTGGATATGCTGCGTTTTGGCTCAAAACGCAGCACTCCTCTCCTTTTTTTTACTCTTATTTTTATTATTATTTATATATATATATATATTCATTTCACACTAAAATTCGTGGATACGGTAAAAATTTAAAATATACCAAAAATTTAATTTAAATATCCCAAAATCAAAAATCAAAATAAATAAAAATTTCTCTCTATATATAACTAAGAAATATTTTTATTTAATTTCTGAACAGAAGTACAATAGTACGGACACTGCAGTGTCGATGTTACATTTTCTAACCCCATAAAAACAAGTTTTATCCTTGAAACTAAAAGAAAACTAAACAGTAAACAAATGGGGGTACTGTCTCATAGTAGTCTCCTCGGGCTCCTAGGTCTCCTCCTCGACCTGGTCACTCCTCCACAAAACTCTAATCAATAAAACTTCCTTGCTCCGTAGTTTTCTAACCTACTGATCTAGAATAGCCATAAGCTGAATTAGAAGACTAAGATCCTCTCGTAACTCAACAGATGGAGGCTTAAGTACATGAAAAGGATCGGCCAAGTGCTTCCTGAGTACTGAGACATAGAAGACGGCGTGAATATGGGATAATTCATCTGGCAGCTCCAATCTGTATGCTACACTCTCGACTCTCTCAAGGATACGGAATAACCCAATATCTCTAGAACTCAACTTGCCTCGCTGCCTGAACCGTATAACATCCTTCCAAGGAGATATCCTCAAGAAAACCATATCTCCAGTGGCAAACTCAAGAGGTCGCCGCCTACGATCGGCATATGCCTTCTGTCTGTCCTGGGCGGCTTTCATCCGCTCACGGATGACCTTAACTTTTATCCTTCGTTTCCTCAATTAACTCGACATTGTTGAGACGTCGCTCTCCGACTTCATCCCAGCATATCGGGGTGCGGTACTTCTTGTCATATAGTACCTCATACGGGGGCATCCCTATACTGGCTTGATAGCTGTTATTATATGCGAATTCAACCAGTGAAAGGTGCCGATCCCAACTACCCCGTAAATCCATCACACATGCCTTCAACATGTCCTCAAGGGTCTAAATAGTCCTCTCTAACTAACTATCTGTCTACGGATGATAGGCCGTACTAAAATTCAGCCTTGTGTACATTGCCTCCTGTAACTTGGCCAAAACCTAGAAGTGAATCTCGGGTCCCTGTCTGATACTATAGACACAGGAACACTATGCAGCCTGACTATTGTATCAATGTAAAGACGTGCCAAGATCTCCAAAGGATAGTCGCTGCGAATAGGAAGAAAATACGCCGACTTGGTGAGTCGATCTACAATCACCTAAATGGCATCATGCCGTGATGAAGTCCGCGGTAGCCCTGTCACAAAATCCATAGTAATGTGATCCCACATTTACTTAGGAATGGGTAAGGGCTGTAATGTACAAGCCGGCCGCTGATATTCGGCCTTCACCTGCTGGCAAACTTAACATATAGCTACAAAATTTACGATTTCCCATTTCATACCAGGCCACCAATAACCATCCTGAATGGTTCGATTCATCTTGGTACCACCCGGATCAATGCATAAGCGGAGGAGTGTACCTCCTCAATTATGGCCTTGCGGAGATTTGAATCAGCGGGAATATAAACCCACTCCCTAAATACTATCAAACCATATCCTCGGATCCTGAAGTTTCTGCCCTCAGCTCTGTAGACTTTATCCGCAATACTCTGAAACTCCTCATTGAACTTTGGAGCTCTCGGATACGGTCGAACAAAGTGAGTCTAATCTCAAATCTAGCTAGTAAGCCTCCCTGATCATCACTAGTCAAACTGACTCCTAAGGCTCGGAGTCCCACTAAACAAGAAAGGTAGGCTTTCTCTGTTGACTGTGAGGATGATACTGACTTACAACTCAAGACATCTGCTACAACATTCGCCTTGCTCGGATGATAGTCAATAATGAGGTCATAATCATTGAGGAGTTCTAATCATTTTTTTTGTCTCAAATTTAGCTTTTTTTGGGTGAAAAGATACTTTAAACTCCTGTGATCTATGAATACTCTGTAGGTCACCCCATAAAGATAATGTCGGCTTATCTTCAATGTGAAAACTATGGTTGCTAACTCCAAATCATGTATTGGGTAATTAACCTCATGTTTCTTCAGCTGTCGCAAGGCATATGCAATAATCTGACTATTCTGCATCAGAACACAACCCAATCGCTATCGGCTAGTATCACTGTATACTATATATTCCCGACTACTAGTGGGAAGCGCTAAAATAGTAGTGGATGTCAACTGTTGTTTGAGCTCCTGAAAGCTCGCCTCACAACGGTCATCCCAAACAAATTTGAACCCCTTCCGGGTCAATTTAGATAACGGAGCAGCTATCCGGGAAAATCTCTCTACAAATTAGTGATAATACCTGGCTAAATCGAGAAAATTACGGATTTCGGTAACTGTCTGTGGCTGCTCCCACTTCAATATAGTCTCAATCTTTTGCGGATCAACATAAATACCCTCCGCAGAGACAAAGAGTCCAATTTGTCTTAGTCAAAACTCACATTTTAAGAATTTGGCATATAGCTGCTTCTCACGGAGTATCTACAATACCACCCGGAGGTGCTGAACATGATCTTCATTACTCCGTGAATATACCAAGATTGCATTGATGAATACGATGACGAACCAATTCAAGTAGTCGTGGAAAACTCGGTTCATCAGATCCATAAAAGTAATTGGGGCATTAATCAACCCAAACGGTATGACTAGAAACTCGTAATAGCCGTATCGGGTGCGAAAAGATGTCTTGGACACATCTTCTGCCCGAATTCTCAACTGATGATAACCCGAATGGAGATCAATCTTAAAGAAAACCTTGGCTCCCTGCAGTTGATCAAACAAATCATCGATACGTGGCAGGGGATATCGGTTTTTTATGGTGGCTTTGTTCAACTGCCTGTAGTCTACATAAAGCTTAAATGTACTATCCTTCTTCTTTACAAACAGCACCGGAGCACCCCAGGGTGAAGTGCTCGGACGAATAAACCCCTTATCCAGAAGTTCCTGCAACTGAATCTTAAGCTCTCTCAGTTCCGCAGACATCATTCTGTATGGTGGAATAGAAATAGGATTGGTCCCCTATACTAGATCAATATCGAAATCAAACTCTCGAACTAGTGATAATCCGGGAAGCTCATCGGGGAACACCTCTGGAAACTTCTGCACCATAGGGACATCTTCAAGTCTCGGTCCCTCAGCGGTGGTGTCGACAACATAAGTTAGATAAGCCGCACTACCACGGCATACAAAGCGTCTGGCCTTCATAACAGATATAATACAGTGGGGCAATACTCGTCTCTCGCCTCGAAATACTAATGGTGGCTGCTTGGACCTCTAAAACTCAACCTCTGAAACAATCCACGGAAGCCCAGTGTAAACTCAACTATTCCATCCCTAGGATGATATCAAAATTTGTGATAGGGAGCAGAATCAAATCTGTCTCTAATACTACCTCCCTAATACCGACTTCACGGCCCCTATAGACTATATCTCGAATGATATACTTATCAAAAGGAGTGACCACCATAATCTCCTTATCAAGTGGCGAGTGAGGTCTATCAGAACGGCGAGCGAACGTATCGCTCACATATGAAAAATTCGACCCGGTATCTATAAGAATACGGGCGTCGATACTCGCACGGTACCTAAAGATAGGAAAAAGATTAAAAATATTTGGAATACGAAGAAAAGTAGGCATATTCATATATATAACAAACTAGTTAAGTTTTTAAAATTTTAACTAGTCAAAACTATATATCGACATCATGGTATACAAAAAAAAAACTCATACAGAAAATACAACAAAAGTACTGCACTGAGGGATCTGCAAGAGGATTACTCATAATAACATCAGGTCATCGCAAACACACGAACCTGGGCCCTAGGCTACTGTCGCAACGGTCCTGGCACTATATTACTTCCGGCTGTAGTCTGAGGAGCTGTAAGAGCTGAGTACGCAGGTGTCCCCTGCTAGCTTGTGCCAGAAGTACCAGTACGACCCCATAAAGTCTGTCCTCGACTCAAAACTGGACAGGCACTCTTAAAGTGACTTTGCTTCTCACACATGTAACAAGTAACCGGTACTGTACATACCCATATGCATGATAGCTGCCGCATCTACTGTAGAAAGGCTGTCTCTGTATAGTAGACTGTGAAGAGACACTAGAGGTTGGTGCCCTAAAACCCTGTGGTCGAGGCCCCTGTCCCGGTCCTACTGGTCTAAAGCTAAAAGAACCTCCGAGATGTCCAAAACCCCTACCCCTCTTCGAAAACTGTCCACTCTGTGACCCAGTCTTCCTCTTCTGGTGACTATCTCTCTATTTAGCTTCAGTTCGGACAATCTCCTCTGTCCAATACGCTGAATCAATCACCTCTGATAGTGTAAAAGAGAGAGTCACCGTCATATACTTCATGATACTCAATTGGAGGCCAAATTCAAACTTGAATCTCATCTGAGCTAGTATAGCCATGTCGGGGACAAAGGTTATTAGTCGTCTGAGCTCAATCTCGTACTCTGAAACTGATCTAGTCCCCTGGCGTAAGTGTAGAAACTCCATCCTCATACGATCCTGCTGGAACGGGGTGAAGTACCTGCGGTCGAACTCTCATAGAAAGTCCTTCTACTACAGGGTCTATGTAATACTGTCACGGATAGCCTTCCACCACGAGATGGCATCTCCATCGAAGAGTTTCTCAACAACTCTCAATCCAAGCTACTCTGACAACCAAAAATCCGTAAGGATCCTACGAGTCCTGTTGATCCAGTGCTTCGCCGCTACGGCATCACTGGATCATGAAAAATCTATGCATCCGAGTTGCCGAGACTCTTTCACCAACTGAGTGAGATTGTAGATGCATCTTAAAGTAGCCTATGTCTCATCGGTCGGAGTAGAAACAGAAAGACTGACCACCAAAGGAGGAATCGATGCCGTAGGTGCAGGTACAACTGCAGGTGCGGTCACTGGAGTCTGTCGTGGAGGTGGTGGCATCTGCGCCCCATATCTACTGTACCACTCCTGCCACTGTCTCAAGGTATCGAGTGGTGGTGGAAAAATCTCGACTATACCAGCCGGTGGAGGTGCAGGGGGTGGCATTGGGGAAGGTGCGTGAGTAGAAGAAGCACCCTCCGGTACTCGTGGAGCCTCAAGTGCCCTAGAAGCCTCAGGTACTGAGAGACTCTCTGGTGGTGCACCACGCCTACCACGTCTAGGCGGCATAATTCTGTAAACAAAGCACCGTTTCATTAGATATAAACAAGGATTAAGGTTAGTTACTGGGTAACTAACCCCCTAAAAATATAATTCGAGTTATGCATCAAGGCATTTGAATGCAAAATAATGGATTAGATGCATCATATATCTAACCCCCTAAAATGGATGAATTTATATGCCTATGGTCATGTATGAGACTTTAAATGACTGTATGAAACTCTCTAATGTATTGAGGGCTTTTAACTGTACTTGGGAAAATTTTTCATTATCTTTTCTCCAACCTAGACGCTCTGATACCAATAGAACTGTCACGCCTTGAACTGGAGTCGTGAACAGCCGCCCGTTGCCCTAAATGCTGGCTATATTTTTACAGAAAATCGAGTAAAATCTCCCCACAAAATTCGCAACTCGCACTTGCGCTGTAGTGCCTTGGTGGAAGGTTGCGCGTTGTGGAGTGCGAGCGCAAGGAGGATCGCGCTATGGCGTTTTGGCTCAAAACGTAACACTCCTCTCCTTTTTTTACTCTTATTTTTATTATTATATATATATATTCATTTCACACTAAAATTTGCGGATACGGCAAAAATTTAAAATATTCAAAAAATTCAATTTAAATACACAAAATCAAAAATCAAAATAAATAAAAATTTCTCTATATATATAACTGAAAAATATTTTTATTTAATTTCTGAATTGAAGTACAATAGTACGGATACCGTAGTGTCAGTGTTACAATTTTTTAGTCATCGGGTCGACACAAGGAAAGCATCGACCTGCCTTTTCATTGCTGCAAAGGTCGACATACTTAAGTTTAGGCGATGTGTCATTTTCTGATTTTCATTCTAAGTATTGATTCAAGATCAGGTTGACAAGATTTTTAATTCTAACATTTAGTAGGTTGACATGACTTTGCATTCTTTTAATTTGTCAATATATTTTAATAAATAGGTCAACCAGAAAGCTGTTCTTCAGATCTGTAAGACTTTGTTTTTCATTCTTTCTTTTCTATTTCTTCATTTCTATTGTTCCTAAATCCCTTTTTAGTTTACAAATCTATTTTTATCTAAGGGTTTGATAAGAATGTCAGCAATTTGTTTTTGAGTCTCAATGTACTCAAGAACAATTTTATTTTTCAAAGCATGGTCTCTGATGAAGTGATGTCTCACTTCTATATGTTTGGTTCGTGAATGATGAACTGCATTCTTTGTTAGATTTATTGCACTTATGTTATCACATTTGATTGGAATGCAATCAAAATTAAACCCATAGTCCTTCATTTGGTGCTTGATCCAAAGGATTTGTGCAGTACATTGTCCAGCTGAAATATATTCTGTTTCCATTATTGACAATACTACACTGCTTTATTTCTTGGAAGATCATGACACCAACATATTTCTAAAGGATTAGCAACTACCATTGGTATTTTTTCTATCTATTTTGCATCCGACAAAATCAGCATCGCAAAAACTATGCAACTGAAAATTTGAGTTTTTGTCATATCAAAGACCCAAGTTAGTGGTTTCTTTTAAATATCTAAAGATTTTTTTTTACTACGACTAGGTGAGATTCTTTTGGATCTGATTGAAATGTGGAACAAAGACATACACCGAATTGTATGTTAGGTCTTGAAGCAGTGAGATACAATAGAGATCCAATCATGCTTCTATATAATTTTTGGCATACTGATTTACTATTTTCATCTTTGTTTAACTTTATATTTGAGCTCATTGGAGTTGCATTTCCCTTGCAATCACTAAATCCAATTTTTTTTAATTAGATCATTTGTATATTTCGATTGATTTATGAAAATTCCATCATCTGATTGTTTAATTTGAAGTTCAAGAAAATAATTCAATTCTCCTATCATACTCATTTCAAATTCTCCTTGCATTTTAGTTGTAAATTTTTCACACAGTTTTATGCTAGTTCCTCCGAATATTATGTCGTCTATATATATTTGAATTATTAAGAAGTAATCTTTTCTTTTGATAAAGACGATGGTGTCATCTTTCATCTTTCAAAGTTGTTTTCAATTAAGAAGTTACTTAGTTTTTCATACCAAATTTTAGGAGTTTGTTTCAAACCATACAAGGTTTTGGTCAATTTGAAAACATATTTAGGATACTTTGAATCTTCAAAGCCAGGTGGTTATTCAATATATACTGTTTCATTCAAATACCTATTCAAAAATACACTTTTAACAACCATTTGATAAAGTTTAAAGTTTATAAAGTAAGAGAAGACAAGAAACATTCTGATTGCTTCTAATTTGGCCACTAGTGCATAAGTTTTATCATAGTCAATTCCCTCATCTTGTCTATAACATTTGATCACTAATCTTGTCTTATTTCTTGTGATTGTACTATATTCATCAAATTTATTTTTGAATACCCATTTGGTTCTAATCACAGACTGATTTGTTGGTATAAGGACAAGATTCCATACTTTGTTTTTTTCTAATTGATTTAATTCATCTTACATGGTCATTATCCAATTTTTATCTCCTAAAACTTTTTTTACAATTTTAGGTTCATTTTGGGAGATGAAGGTTACGTATTCACATTGGTTTTGTAGAGTTGATCTAATTCTGACACCTGAATTAACACTATCTATTATGTTTTCTAGATGTACATCTTTTCTAATTTGAGGGTATTTGATTTCTTGTTATTGTTGAGTTTCATTTCTTTCCTTCTGCTCGATGATTTCATTTGTTTCTTCTTTTTGGTGATTTGCTTCATCAGTGAGCTTTAGTTCATTTAGTTTCTAAGTGATCTCTTCATCATCCAAATTTCTTTGATTGTATTCATTTTCTTCACCAAATTCTACATGAATTGACTCTTCTACTACATGATTAAGTTGTAAACTCTATATGCTTTACTTGTTATGGAATATGTTAAAAAAATTGTTTCATCACTTTTTATATCAAAGTTTCATAATACTTCTTTTCCATTGTTTAAGACAAAGCATTTGCATAAAAAACTTTAAAATAAGCTATATTTGGTTTTCTTCATTTGTAAAGTTCATAGAGTATTTTCTTTAGAATTTGTTTTATTTGTGCTCTATTCAAAATGAACATGCACTGTTTATAACTTTTGCCCAGAAGAATTTAGGTAGGTTATTCTCGCAGAACATTCTCCTAGCCATCTCTTGGATGGTTGTGTTCTTTCTCTCTACTATCCCATTTGGTTGAGATGTTTTATGTATTAAGAAATTATGATCAATACCATGATGACTACAAAATTCTTCCATTGTTTTATTTTTAAATTTTTTGCCATAGTCACTTCTAATGCTCTTAATTGACATTCTCTTCTCATTTTGAACTTTTTTACACAATTTAATGAAAGTTTCACTGGCTTCCTCATTTTTGGTAAGAAATAAAATCCATATATATCTAAAGTAATCATCAATGATTACAAAACCATCTTGTTTTCCACCTAAACTTTGAATTCTAGTCGGTTCAAATAAATTAATGTGAAAAAATTTTAACGGATTGCTAGTTGATACACAATTTTTAGGTTTGAATGATGTTTTGGTTTGTTTTCCCTTCATACAGGCTTCATCCCTAAAAGAAAACAGGGTATTAGCGATGAAAAAAAATTCATCATAAATAGTGACAGAATTGCGACGGATTAACGTCGGACGGATTATCGAGAGATTAGTGATGGATTAGTGATGGAAATTAATTACGAAAATATTTTCGTCGCTAATCCATCGTTATAGTGGTTTAAAGTAAAAAAAATTGTAAACCTATTAACAACGGATTAGAGACGGAATTTTTAGCAAAAAAATGTAATATATATATATATGTACAGTTATCAGCGACGAATTTTTACTGATGGAAAATATCCGTCGCTTATCTGTCGGTAAAGTGGTGAAGGGTTAAAAAAAAAAAAATTGTATAGGCATCAGCAATAGATTTTTACTGACAAAAAATTTCCGTCGTTAATCTATCACCGATAGTTGTACAATTAGCAACAGATTAGCGACGGAAATTTTAGCGATGGGTTACCGATAGATTTTTTTTCTATTTTTGATTTTTTGATTTTTTGATTTTTTTCATCTCTTTTATCATTTTATATTCCTTTTTCTTTTTCTTTTATTTATTTAATTTTTTTCTTTTATTCTATTATTTTATTATTCAATTTAATAGGTAAATAAAAAAATAATTTGCTATTCTATCTTAATTAATTAAAGAAATATTTTATTTCTTTATTTAGTGTAAATTTAATCAATATCGAATTTAAATAGTTAGAAAAATTCAATGAAAAAAAATGATCACAAGGTAAAGGAAATGCGAGAGTAAAATAATTTTTTTAAAAAAAAAAATGAGAGTGAAATGAATATTAAAAAAAATTGAGAGTTAGATAATAAATAAAAAAATATATATTATATAAAGGATTGTGGTATAGTGGTTAGACAACTTATAATCTATCACGCAAGCATAGGCTCAATTTTGAGTGGAGACATTTTTTGCAAAAAAAATGCAAGGCACACAGACGGGTTGGCGGGAGGGCGGGTGCGGGCGGGAGTGCGGCGGCGAGCGGAGGGGCTGGTGCGCAGGTGCGGGCGGGCACGCATGAGGGCGCATGCACACTTCCTCAAGTACCAAGAATCAGCGATAGAAAAATTGTATCGTTAATATGTTTCTAATACTTTTACAAATTATGTTCTATCAGTGACAGATTAACGATTAATATTTTCGTGAGGGAAATGTTTCCGTCGTTAATGGTTTAGCGACAGATATATTTCGTTGGTAATATTTAGCGGGGTTATTTTTAACGATAGATTTAATGACGAAAACTTTTTCCGTCATTGATACCTTGTTTTCTAATAGTACACATAATTTATCCTTTTCAAATTTTAATTTTAATAGGTCTTTCATTATATTTTTCCTAACTAGCTTTGAGATGGTGTTCATACTTGCGTGTCTTAATCTTCTATGTCATAGTCATGAATTGTTTTTACTTACAGCAACTAAACATGATTCATTTGCGATTTTTAATTGTTCTAAATCTATTACGTATATATTTCCTCTTCTTTGACCAATAAATTTGACAGAGTTAAAGGATTTGTCAACAATAGAATATGCATCAAATTCAAATATGATTGAATAACCTTTGTCATATAATTGACTAACACTCAACAAATTAAATTTCAGTCCAGAAATAAGAAGAATATTCTGAATTTGAGAGTCAGTAGACTTATCTCCAATATTGTCTATTCTGATAACTTTTCCTTTTGAGTTGTGATCAAATACAACATTTCTTCCTTTCTTGTTTTTGAGATAAGAGAATTTTGAGACATTCCTAGTCATGTGCCTTGAACAGCCACTGTCTATACACCATACTAACTTCCTGGGACACTCTCTTGATTTCAAACATATCTGCAACAAGATTTAATCACACTTTTTCCTTTCGTATCCATATTTTTTGGGTCCAGCTAAGTTAGGTTTAAATTTATTTTTAGGGATCCATTTTAAATTCATTCTTGATGAGTTTAGGAACCAGCAAGTGTAAATAGAATGTCCAATGCTTTTGTAGTAAGTACAGTATTTGTTAATCACATTTGGATTCTTAATGCTGTTTGAAGGTGTATTTTTAAGTTTGCAGGTTTCTAACTTGTACCCAAATTTCATACATGTATGGCATCTCTCTAATTTGACATTCTCAAAACTTGGTACAAAAAATTTATATAATTTTTAATGTGTTTGAGATGGGTTATATCCTAATTCGGCTTTATCAAATACAACTCTTTGTACTCCTAACATGACATCTAGCTTTTCTTGGGCTTGAATGAACTTCATCAGTATAGTGTTTTGCCTACAGTTCTTTTCCTTTTGTTCATTCAGTTCATTCTTTAAAGCTATCTTTTCATTTGTTTGCTTTTTATTGTCCTTTTCTAATTATTTGTCATTTAATTCAACAACCTTTAATTCTAATTCAGTATTTTTTCTTTTTAATACACTTCAATTTTTTATTCTTTTAAAGTTATGATAGTTTCAATTAGATTTTTCTTTAATACACTATTTTTCATTTTTCATTTTTTCAATTCCTTGAATGATTCTAGCAATGCTTCAAGCAACTTAGTGATGATAAAATTATTTTTAGAATCAGAGTAAGAGGAATAGGAAGTGGAGTTTACCTCATTGTCTGAGATTTTTTCGATGGCTATGAAACATATGTTGACCTGTTCCTCTACCTATTCTTCATCACTCCAAGCTGCAAGTGTCTTCTTCCTTTTCTTTTCTTTTCTATCTTTCTTATATTTCTTTTCATCCTTTTTTAGGGAAGGACAATCAACATTCATGTATCCCAACTTCTTGAACTTAAAGCACCTGATTTCTTCCTTCTTCTTTGACTTTTAGAAAAATGATTTGTTCTTGTTTTTTCTCATCATCATGAATTTCTTGAATTTTTAGCCATGAGAGTTTCATCTTCTTCATTATCTTCTTCTTCTGAGTTTGATGTGCTTTCATCATTGTTAGCTTTTAGAGTTACTCTTTTGCCTCTTTCTTCTTTTGTAGGCTCATTCACATTCAATTTTATCTTATGGGTTATCAAAGATCCCACGAGTTCATCTATTGTCAGAGTCTCAAGATTCTTAGACTCTTCAATTACAATAACCTTGAGCTTCTATGATTTTGGTAGATTTCTCAAAATTTTATTCACCATATCTTCCTGATGGATTCCTTTTCCAAGTAGTCATAGTTCATTTGTTACCTTATTGAATCTTGTTATCATTTCACTGATTGTTTCTCTCTCCTTCATTTTGAAAACATCGTATTCTTGCTTCAACAGTCCGATCTTGCTCTTATGGACTTGATCAGTGACTTCGTAAGAAGTTTCAAGTCTTTTCCAAATTTCCTTTGCTGTTATATATGATGAGACTCGATTGTATTTGTTGACACTCAGTGTAAGGTGAAGGCGATTGATGGCTTTGCAATTAGCTTGATAGGCTTTCTTTCGCTCTACTGTCATATTTTTCAACTTGACCGGCACACGTACTCCATCTAGTTCTTCGATAGGAAATTTAACTCCTTCTTCGATTATTTTCCAGATATTTAGATCTTGTACAATTATGAAATTGCACATTTTTTGTTTCCAATAACAAAGTTGCTTCCGTTGAAAAATGGTCCACGGTTTGTTCAACAAGCTTCTACTGGTATATTGTCTCTGTTGATGACCATTTGGATCTTTAATGTTAAGCTATTAGGTTTCTTATCGACACACCTGCTCTGATATCAATTATTATTCAACTAGATGGGTGAATAGTTGATAATGAATTTTTATGACTTTTTAAAAAAAAAAATTGAACTAACAATAGAAACAAATAAATAACTAAGTACAAAGAAGACCAAAACTTTTTATAGTGGTTCTACCAAAATCAGTGTACGTCAACTCCCATACTCCCCTGGATTTTTCACTAATAGTTTAAAAATACAAACTTGATTACAAGTTCAAGTTCAACCTTTTACACCGTTCCTACTGAACATTTCGTTTCAATCTTCACAGATTGATTTTTCACCATCTAGACCTAAAGCAGTGACATACACTCTTAGGTCTTTCATACTTGTTCGCATCTGAAAATAAATGTCAAGAGTTGAGCCTCTTTCTCTTTAGATGTGACAATTTAAGAACATGTTTTTTTAAATTTTAGACAAATGGAAGAATTTAAGAACATAAAAGAATACAATAAGGATTTTTCGGAGCATTCAATCGAGCATTCAATTCATCTAACCCTCTCTTCTTTATTTCCTCGATATTTATTAGAGTATTGAATAGATCCATTGAGGGTTATTGAGAGTTGTTACATTTGAACGTTAAGTAATTAATTTCCACCATTAATACTTTGCAACAGTTCCCTTTCTTCGCACCGAGCTTTCACTCCTTTATTGGTGCCACTTTTAATTAGACCAATCAGAACATATTTGTACTGCATTTAAACGTTAGCTTTGATAGAAATGAAAATATTTCAAAAATTGAAAACACGAAGTATCCGTGTAGTTCAAATTTGTTCACAGATCTGGTTTCTGACATATACGGATCGACATGTTTAAGATAGACATTGACCTGAATTCAAAAATTTTATAGTGTATTCTTGCCAAAACAGGTCGACAAGATTATATTTAGGTTGACAATGTTCTGTGCTAAATAAAATAGGTAGACACACAATTTTGAATTGGTCGATGTGTATATGCATTTCGACAAGATTTTGACCAGGTCGATGTGCAATATTAAGGACTTAATGAATATCAGGTCGACAAATCTATTGTATGCATTGACTTGTTCCTATGCAAGTGGAAAATTGGTAGACCTGTGCAAATAAATTGGTCGATGTGTGTACGCTTGTTGACAAGTGAGAGACATGTTGATGTGTGATCTTAAGAAATAAAAGATTTTTAGGTCAACATGTGTCCTCATAGGTTGATGTGTCACTATTCATCAATAAAATAGGTAGACCTAGTAAAGTGAATTGGTTGATATGTTTTAGATATATCGACAAGTATAATGGTGGGTTGATGTGTATGCTTCGAAGACAAGGACTGACAGGTCGACATGTTGTCCATATGGGTTGATGTGTCACCGTTCATCAATAAAATAGGTGGACCTGATAAAGTGAATTGGTTGATGTGTTTTAGGTATCTCAACAAGTGCTAGGCTCAGGTTGATATATTATGTTTTGTTATATATAAGGCACTTTACTTCAAGTCGATATGTTTTGATTATATATCTACATGTACCTATTCCTTCTTAAAATTGGTGGACAAGACAAACTGAATAGATCGATGTAATTTTTTTCATGTCGACCAGATTAGTGACATGTCGATGTGTTATACTTAGAAAACAAGTATTAGAGGTCAACAAGTTTTTAGAGACATTGATATCCTAGTGTATTTTTATTTAGTGTGTCAATGTCTAATAAAAGTAGGTCGATGTGCTTCTAAAATTGGTCAAAGTGTCATTTTCAATTTGTCTACCTGTGATTGTTCATGTCGATGTGTTCAGACTTATCTATTTCTATATAAGCATTATACCTCAGGTTGACAATGACAACTAAACTGGTCGATGAGCTTATGGATAAAATGAATTGGTCAAATAGGGCTTACAATTAGTGGACCTATAATATAGGTTGATGTGTTCTTTAGTTAGGTTGACATGATTTGCAAACCTTTGAATTTATAGTTATTTTTATGATTTTCTTGAACTTTCTTTCTTTCATTCTATCATTATTAAAACTTTACTATGTCAACAAAATAGAATATCCTAAATGATGTAGACAAGTATAGATACGAGATTCCGTCGAATCTTGGAAGTATACAAAATATCATGTAAATATAGAATTGGTTATTTTATAGTGCTAGATTGCATGTATCAATCTCTCTGATAGCCACAAATGCTCCACTCCCCACGTAGAGTCTCCTCGCATAGGGATTGAGTCGGTGGAACTTCACGTACGCACTCTTGTCGTGAGCTATATGGTCGATAGCTCTTGAGTCTAGAATCCATAAAGGAGGAGAATTAGTGAGTATCACGGTAAATGATACGAAACTCACACCATGTAAAGAAGAAAATATCCAAACTTGACACATACGTAACACTTGACCTTATTATTATCGAGGTCATTTTTCTCACGCTTTTGTTCTTTGTCATCGGTCTTGACAAATGGTTTCTTCTTGCCATGGCCTCTGGTCTTCTTGTTATACTTGCGCCATTTACACTTGATACCCCAGGAGTTCTTACTCGACTCCACCACAAAAACATGACCTGAAGTAAACCTTGCCACCTCCTAGCACTTCTCCTTGAGTTTACACTGCCTACATACATCAATAAAATGATAAATACTCTCAGGTATGTGAGGTAAGTCTTAATAACCTCCTAGAAGTCTGATATAAATTGGATCACTCCCATTACTTGAATCTCATTTGATATTAGCTCCCCCATATTTTTTAAAGAAGCGATCATGCTCAACATATGCATGAGATACTGTTTCATATTATGATTCTGTCTCTTTTTATAGGTAACAAATCTATAGGTCATCATCCTTAACTTAGAAGCTAACCGGGTCGCAAAATACTCTTTGAGAGCAAACCGGACTGACATCGCAATAGGATAATGCTCATAAACCAGGATCAAATTATCGTGTATACTGTTCAGAAGGATTGCCTTAACTTAGCAATCTTTCTTCTTCCATGCACGCAATGCCTCTTGATCCCGTCTCGCCTGAGGTATGGTACCCTCCCCAGGTCTTTCATCTCGTGCTGTAGAATCTCAACTAATTTCTGTTTCTAAAAAGCTAACTGAATCTTCCGGTGCCAATCTCATAATTATCACGGTTCAATTTGTCTTCCTTTACGAGATTGAGTACAACAGTTTTTATTGCACCCATTGTCTCTGTTATACAAAAAAGTGAGACGTTAGTGATATATGATACTTGCACTCAACCAATCAATCAATCCTAAATGATTCGAATATAAACCCCATAGCGAACGTATGAGTCAATGGATACCATAAATCACAACCCGAGATCACATCTTACCATCTGAATTTGAATTTGACACACAAAAACCTACAAAAGTCACATTTATTGATGTGCAACCCTCTAAAAATTGAAAAAATCCGATCTAGGATGGCTTGACACGTCGTCACGTCCCACACGTTGCTACACGCTGGTGGCGTGCTACCACGTGCTTGTATGCGCTGCCAGTAGGTTGGCTTACGTACCAGACGCGCGGTGTGTCCTATACGCACTTGACCTATGTCCTGAGGTCCCCGAGTTGCAGACCGGGTCAGGATGTGGGTCAGACATGGATCTGGATAGGAACCAACCTGGACCGCCTAACTACGCTTCATGCTCTCAGCATCCATGAAGCTCATGTGCCCGATTGCTGTGCCCTTCACGCGCCATAGCACACGTGAAGCGCACGAGCCCGCGGGTTGGGGTCTGGTTTTCTTCCCCCGACTCCTTGCAACCTGTGCGACCCTATTGCCGGAAAACCAATTTTCATGGCAATTTCAATCGAAAATCATAATAAAATCTCTTAAATGAGTCGATTTTTGGGAGATTCACGCCCTAATTTCGGCAAATCAAATGTCCAAAATTTCTGTCATTCATAACCATTTTTGAAACTCAATTTTTGGCAATCAAAATTCGCAATTAATCATACAAATACGTAGATCAGAACATAGGAACATTTTTACACCATGTCATAGATCAATTCATTCTGAAACTTGTCAGATTTATGTTCTAAAGTGGTCGGTCATTGTTTTTGGTCAAGAAATTCAACCATGGTTTTGATGGCCCTAACATGCTTAGAAAATTATGAAAAAATTATATTCGTGATCTACAAGTCATGGATAATATCATAGTATTTTCGGATTCATGAAATTTATCTGTGATCCAAACTATAAATTTTTTACTTTACACATTTTTATACTCGAAAATTCTGAAAATTTTTTTTAATAAATTTAACGTATTCTGATTCCAATGTTAGATTTATTTCTCACTAGCGGAAGTATAGTAATATTCTGAAAGTAAAAGATTGAGTTTTTCAGATATATCTCAGTAAATAAATACAAAAAAAAAAAAAAAATTGGAACCACGAAACCTTTCTCGAACAATTTCATAGTCAGGATGATAATCACACAAATTGAGTTATCACTATAACCCTAAATCTAAATCTGATGATTAAATGATGAGAAAAATTTACTTTTCGAAATTTTCTCTAAACTCTCGATTGATTTCACTCTATAAAGTGTATGTATTTCACTCAATCTCTCTATCTTAGACGATTCTCTCAATGATGTGTTAAGAGACTCACTTTCTCTCAAACTCCTACATTTTGGAAATGAATTCACATACAGTTTCATAGAGAGAGATTGTTTTGGGGAAAATGAGATAATAGATAACCATCAATTATCCAATAGGTTAAATTTCAAATTTTAAAATTAACATTTTAATCTCCGGCAAAATGCGGGCATATTTACCAATAAAAAACCTTTGGATGGGAGGCTTAGCTTTCAATTCCAAGTTATGATCTGAATTCTAATTTAGTCCTAGATTTTTCCTTCAGGCTTGAAAATCAAACATGCCTGGAAATAATAAATGCTTCAGATGATCAACAATTACAAATATTTACAACTAATATTTACAACATGCACAATCCTTGTTGATCTTTGATATTCAAGCTCAATTATAAAGTTTTCTAGAAATATATATATATATATAGATGTAATGAAAAGGCAGGTTGAAGTTGTTGAGCTGGAATGGTCGAGGTCAAAGGGGCACTCGATGGCTAGTCATGGTGGTCTTGAAGCCTCCGTTACCTCGACATCTTGGATTGTTGGGGTCTTAAAGATTTCAGGGGATGTGAAAACAGAAGGTTTTTCAGAGAATAGGGCAGTTTATGCTTCTTTCCACCATCTTATAAACCTTTCAATTGTTCCCACGTAAGGGGAGAAAGACTTAAAGCATAGAGCTCTAAGTTTCATGGCGTTGCTCTCTATACCCCAAGCAAGATCAGATTCGAAAATGGGTGTTCGATTGTTGCATGAAGGGGTTATGAGTAGGAGTCAGTGATACCTTAAATTAAGACAAATTAACAACAATAGGGTTGGTGATCGTATCTTTCTGCGAATATAGATTTGTTATGTTTGCCGCCGGGTCGAGTACCTACAAAGAGATCTCTCCCCCTCAAGACTGGGATCCAACTTTCGATAACCTCGGCTACTGTATCATTGCCAAGTGTTACGGCGGCAACGTTTACTCTCACCCAAGAGGGTCCATAAAACCGATAGTCAAAAGGACACCATTCTTCAGCAAGATGAGTTTTGATTTTCAAGACTCAGTCTACGATAAAAGAGAAGTTGAGATTCAGGTTGTGGACTACGCAAAGAATTTTGCCGTAAGTAGAGGGAGACTTCGGGAATGCCGAATCGTCGACCTTGTTATGGCAAAAGGAAGGAAAATATCAGTGGATCCAGAATTAAAGAAACCATAATGGACCACTAACAGTTCCCAAATCTTCCCTATTTTCTAGGGAAGAAATAGCGGTAGCAAGAGAGTTATAAACACTAGCCAAGAAGTAAAAAAGCAAGTGTGATTAGTTCCTATAAGCTATTAGGATGGTTATTAATTTTATTAATTTTTATTTCGATAAAATTAAATTAAATAAAATAGTTAAAAATTTATATAATTTTAAATAATTTTTATTCATATAAATATTTATATAATATTATAACCACAAGGTAAAAGAGAAAAATAATTTAAAAGCCATTTTACTAAATAATTGTATAATATTAGTTATTTTTTTCTTTTATGAACTATTAGTAGATGTGTAGAATTAGTTTAAAAATATTATTTTTTATTATTTTATTTGAAATTTGAATTTTCAAAATTTTAAATTGACATTTAATGAATTAAAATTATTAGTGAATTTTAAATTTTAAACAATTTATAATCGTGCATTAACGTGAATGATATATATTACATTTGTATAGATAGGAACAGAAGATATCGTTACTTAAATTTTTTATAGAAATTTTAGTAATTTAGTTATTTTGAATAAATAAGTTAAATTAATCGTTTGATTCGTTCAAAATAAATTATCCGTTTCTAGTTTATTTGATTATATTATGGTTATGAGAAATATATAATTGAATTAAATTGATTATTTTAATTTTGATTATTTTTATTAGTCGTTCGGATGGATTGAATAATGAATATAAATGAATTGAGAAATTAAAACTTTATTGAATTGAATAAGGTAAGTAGAAAAATAAAGAATTTGTCAGTGTAGGTACCCTTCTTTCCTCCGCAAGCCATTCTTTTATTAGAGACCCCAAGGTGGGCTTCACTTTTTCTGAACCTGAAATCTCAACCTCTCTTTTACTTTCCAAATCAGTATCGAAGCAACAGTCAATGTATATCATATTTTGTTTCCAATCCTTTTTACATGCTATTCTCAAAATGTTATCCTTCTTAAGCAACTACACGTCATCCTACAGTTCATCTTGCCAACGTCTACCAAATCATCACCTCATCAACCCTGAAAATGGGCGTACACAAGGAAGACAAAAAGGACATTCTATATTTTTACAAGAATATTGACCTAAATCTATGAAGGAAAAAACCAAATTCCAATCGAACTCGGGGGCAAAACGGTCATATCAGTCAGGAAGAAAGGAAAGGTCCAAAACCAGGTTCAACCGGTAGTGCGTCATAATAAAGGTAATAACCATATCCACATTAATGCAAAATCGCTATTTCCGAGGCGCCTTTCTGCAATTTGTAACTCTCGCCTGCCCGGACGACAATTTGAACACGCACACTCTCTCTCTCTCTCTCTCTCCCCTTTCTCGTTTCTCTCTCCTCTCCAACATCTCTCCTCTCTCTCTCTCTCTCTCTCTCTCTCTCTCTCTCTGTGAAATTGCACAACAGCAAGAGCAGAAAGATGGCGTCTAGAGCTATTCTTCAAAGCAGAAAAGGCATCTCTTTAATATCCGGTGCTCGGTGGATGTCGTCGTGGTGGAAAAATGTGGAGCCAGCTCCAAAAGATCCGATCCTTGGAGTAACCGAAGCATTTCTTGCTGATCCTTGTCCAAACAAAGTCAATGTTGGAGTTGTATGTCTCCCTCTCTTCTCTCTCTCTCTCTCTCTCTCAATCTCTGCCTCTATATAATTGATCTCAATTGAATTTGCTACCGAAATGCTATTTTTTTAAAATCTAAATAACTTTGGTTGTTTTGGTTATGAATGAAGGGAGCATATAGAGATGATAATGGAAAGCCTGTTGTTCTTGAATGTGTTAGAGAAGCTGAGAGAAGAATCGCTGGAAATATGAACATGTGAGTCTTGAGTGATTCCAAGAATTTTCTTCTATTACTGTTGAATTTAAAATGATTCATATATTTATTTATTTAAATTGCTGTAATAGCATTTCTTGTTTTGATTGGGGGCAAAAAGGGTCATAATTCTGTTCAAATGGTTGTGGGGTGGTCCCATGATTCTCTTCGTTTCCTTTTTATTTATTCTAACCCCACCCCACTTACCCATATTGATTCTCTATGCCACAACCCATGTTCATTTCAGCTTTTTCCAAGTTATGGCTTTTATTCTGGTGTTTTTCTCCTTCTTTTGCCTTTTTGTTTTTATGTTTTGGAATCCCTTGAATAATTTCACATTGATTTCTTCCAAAAAATGATTTTTTTTTTCTTTTTTTGAGAGAGAGAGAAAAAAAAAAGAGAATTCTATCAAGTGCTTCTCAAATGCACACGTATCATATTTATTTATTTATTTCTACATTATGCATTTATTCCCTGGTGCAAGAGTTTCCTTCATATTCTAAGATCGAGTCAAACTAAATAACATGATGAAAGGTTTCTTGCATAAAGTGATATAATCCTCTCTGCTTGGCTATCTTGAAGTTGACTTGTTATAATCTTGATTATAAATATTGGTACAAAATTTTGATTGATCCAAGTTTAAGGGTAAGAATGCCAAGTGTACGTGCCACAATTTTGAGAATAAGTTGTACTCTGATAAAATTGATTGATTATAAATGGATAGCTTTGATATATTTGTGGGAAAAGGCAGCAGGTGCTGGAAGGTAAAGTGAAAATAATCATGATCTGCCATTACCAGTTATAGATTTATAAGGACGACAGAGTGGATACTCCAATCTTCATTTTTTTTTGGATGGCTTACGAAAATTGCAACAGATATATATATAAGAAAAAACTTGTATTGTCTTTCTCCCACTTTTGAGTGGTGTTTCTGAAAATTACTCTTTGCACGTAATTTTTTTCCCCTCTCATCATTTTCTATAAAACTGGAAGATGTGTGTCTGTCTTACACCTTTATTATTAGGATAATGATCTTATGGGAGCACTCACATTATAACACGATGATAGTGCTAGCAAGTGAGGCTCTCCTTAGACCATGAAATCTTTTGTAAGTCAGATAGTTCACAGTTTTATTTATTTTATTTTTCCAAAATACTGCTGCATGTGATGTGGAAAATTCATTTGACCATCACTAATTCATGATCAACCATGTATGCCTGGCACTCCCTCCATTGCTGTGAAATGAGTGTTCTTGTAAGATTATTCCCTTATTATTATTGCCATGTCCACCAGAATTTATCAAATCACGTAAAAATGCCATTTGTTACTTAGTCTTTCTCAGTCCTTATCATTTTTTTTGTCTAACACTTAAACGTCTCTAAAATAGTGAAAGGTTGCAATTTTTCATTGTCCAAGTCTTTCTCAGTCCTTATCATTTTTTTGTCTAACACTTGAACATCTCTAAAATAGTGAAACGTTCGCAATTTTTCATTATCCATAGCCTACATTGCATGACATTTCTAAAGTTCACTCTATTCTTGTCAGACATGATTTTCGCATACAACGTGACATAACATCTTAGTAACTTATGATTATAAAATTTATATAATTTTGCCATGTAACCATGTCTTGTATTTGCCCATGTCCCATGTTCATGTATCGTAGTTTATAGTACAAAAAACATAATTGAGGGCATTTTTGTGCCATTGTGACTAAGCATTTAAAGTTATAATTTTAGTTTTTGTCATTGATAGATAGATGCAAATCTAAAAAGTGTAATAAAAAGTAAGATATTGGGGGCTTAAAATTAAAACTTTTTTAAAAGAAATAACTAGTGTAAGGTGTAACATAAAGTAAATTGTGAGCTTCTTTTCTGTAATTTTTCTAAATTGAAAATCAGAAAATTTGTTAGTTACACCTTAATGTTGTAATTGTTCTGCCATGCCTTAATTTTCTGGTCCTTTCGTGCTTTATGAAGCAGTAGCATTTTTTGAAAACCTAGTCCTCCTAGACTTGCAGTTTGTACTTTTCTTTTGTTTTCGTTTTTTGTTTTTTTTTTTTTTTTTTTTTTTTTTTTGCCTTTTTGCTCAATTCTGTGATGGAGATTCTCAGTCGTTTTAATGCTTCAGACTGGTCACAAAGTTTGAGTCAATATGCCTTTGACTAACCCTGCTGCTTTCCACAAGAATGCATTGGAAATCCTTATTCAAGTCATAGTTATTGTTTGGATAGGTCAGAAAACGAGCCAGACTCAGATTAAACCAGAGGATACTCCACCTTAGTTTGTTTCAAGCTGAGCCAAGCTGAACCAAAAGTTTATTCACAAACGTGGATGAAAATCTTGAACTAGCTGAGCTACAATATGCTTTAAACATGACTAACCCCTTCAAATGAATCTGAACATAGGTTCAAGCTTCATAGTTTGTTTCAATAAACATATCTAAAAATCATATCCGTTGTTAGCTTGTTCAAATGATGAAATGAATTGAGTTAAACCCAGAAAAGAACTTGATATAGGTTTGATATTGCTACATTATTAGAGCAGGTAGGGATGCTATTGTTCGATATTCTGAATAGAACTTGATCCAGGTGGTCCTGCTGAAAAATGGTTCCTTTATGTGCACCTTTTATGTAAATTTCTTGATTGTTGTATAGGGAATATCTTCCAATGGGAGGAAGTGTGAAAATGGTTGAGGAAACACTGAAGCTGGCATACGGTGAGAACTCTGATTTGCTTAAAGATAAAAGGATAGCAGCCGTGCAAGCTTTATCTGGAACTGGTGCATGCAGGCTTTTTGCAGACTTCCAAAAGCGCTTTAAGCCTGAATCCCAAATCTATATACCAGTGCCAACCTGGGCCAAGTGAGTAATATCGTTAGGTTGCTACATTTGATTTAAGTGCCTTCTTTTTTTCTTGTATCCAATACATATTCCAGTTTGAGAACTGAGTTGTTCAAAATCACCTTTTTGGTTTATCTTGATTACTGAATGGACTGCAAAAGCCATAACAACATTTGGAGAGATGCTCAAGTTCCGCAAAGGACTTTCCATTATTACCATCCAGACACAAGAGGGTTGGATTTTGCTTCATTGATGGATGACATAAAGGTACATCAGTCTGCTTGCAAAATGCTTTGCATTGTTTTCTGTTACTGATTATGTTCGATATTTTATCTACCCCACCCCCTCTTTTCTAATTTGTAGAATGCTCCAAATGGTTCATTTTTCCTGCTTCATGCTTGTGCTCATAATCCTACTGGAGTTGATCCTTCAGAAGAACAGTGGAGAGAGATCTCTCATCAATTCAAGGTAGACAGTTTGACTCTTGTGGTCTCTAAAATACTGTTCTGCTGTCATGGTTTTCACAAGAATGTTAATTTTCAGGTCAAAGGTCATTTTGTGTTCTTTGACATGGCATATCAAGGTTTTGCTAGTGGTGATCCAGAGAGAGATGCAAAGGCCATCAGGATTTTTCTTGAGGATGGCCATCTAATTGGGTGTGCTCAATCATATGCAAAAAATATGGGGCTTTATGGCCAGAGAGTGGGATGCCTCAGGTGAGTGGCTATATAGCTGAATGATGCATATGATAAGTGACTTTTCAATGCATATATTGAAATTCAGAAGTTCTAAATTGATGATTGGCATGACAGACTATATTTATAGCAATGCAACTTTATTCTATTAAAGAAAATTTATCCAGCTGATTCCATTCATCTGCAATTGCAGTGTAGTATGTGAGGATGAAAAGCAGGCAGTGGCTGTGAAAAGTCAGCTCCAGCAGCTTGCCAGACCAATGTACAGTAATCCACCTGTTCATGGTGCACTCATTGTTTCAACTATTCTTGGTGATCCTGAGTTGAAGAACTTGTGGCTGAAGGAAGTTAAGGTAATTTGACACCTCTTTTCTTTACTTGGCCGGATTTGATCTTTGGTGCAATGTAGAGTGACAAGCATGCACAGACCCTTTCAACTCATTATTTTATACATAAAAAAAAATCTAAAGTGCTTTTAGCTTTTATTTTTAAAAAAATGGAAGTTTGATGTGCTTTCTATATATGTACATGTATATATATAACAAGTAGATGCACTTAGATGATATATTTATCTAATTAAGGTCCTAGTTAGGCTGATTACGTCCGTGATCTTCATTTAACTTCCATTTACTGTACTCTTTGGATCTTCTTCTTTGGATTTACTTATGGGGGAGGTTGAATCTACTCTTCCTTCATTTTGCTTTTAGGTTTTGTCTTGTGTAGTGGTAGTATCCTACATTAATAAAGCAGCTAAAACTGGTATTCCAGTACACCTCTGAAGGACTGCTATGAGACTGGCTTCCCCCTGTGAATTTCTTACTGCAAATGAATAATTGCCAATATCACAATGTAGAATAGCTTGATTCAGCTCAAAAGTTTGAGATGTTCTATTGCAGTCCCATTGGGAATGTGCAATGAGACATTTACAAGTGTAGGTGGTTTACCAAAACATAGGGTTGAATAATAGATAAATATAAAAATAATGAATAACCTGGAAAACAAAATACTGAGTTTTGTTTACCTATTTGGAAATTCATGTGAAAATACCTGCCTAAAAGATTTATATCTAAATTCATTCTGAAGAGAAGCTTATTGGCTGATATATCTAATATTGCCATTAATAGTGTTGCAATCTTGTTTCGCTGTTAGAGCATCCAGCAATTTGAACTTCTATGCCCATACCACTTTTTCCATTTACAATTGTGCTCGTGGGATGGTTTTAATCTCTGAAGATTTGGCAGACAAACTGAAGTGACGTTGAGCACTTCTCAAGTCATGTCCACCTTGCCTTATGAAATGTTGGAGTTCAGCGATTTTTTATTTGGTTAATTCATTTCTTGTTCTCGTTTTTATATTCATGACATTTGTAGATTTTTTATGGGGAATCCGGGGACCAAGGGGAATAAATGTGTCACAATATAGTATGGAAAAAGGCTCCCAGAAGAAAATCAGAAAAGCTGGTAATGACAAGAGACCAACACCTGCATGAGAATGGAGCACATTTATTTACCTGTGCATGTACATGTATAAGTATGCACTGGATCATCTAGAGACTCTTTTTACTAGACAAGTATATGTATATGTATATACATTAAATGCCAGTTACACCATCTGATTTGATAGTGTAAATTATTCAATAGTTCAAACTTAAAGTGGCTCTAAAAGTATTGTGGTTTTTCTATTTAAGCTATTTGCTATCTGCTGACAATGATCAACATGCAAATCAATCAGACCATACATGTCCTGGTCACTAAACAGAAAGATCGTGTCTATTTACCTTTGTTTACCACTTATTTTATCTTTGATCGCTTTTCCTTTTTCCCCGATCTTTTGCCCCTTTACCTCACACTTTGTTTACCTCAGATGATGGCAGACCGCATAATTGGAATGAGAATTGCTTTAAGGGAAAATCTTGAAAAACTGGGGTCACCCTTGTCGTGGGAGCATATCACCAATCAGGTCAGCTGGAATTTGTTGACTTCTTGTTATTGCTTGTTCACGTTTGTTCCTTTTCTATTTTTTTATTTTTTTTCTACTCCCCCATTCCTATATTGATTGACAAATATGCTGAATTTGTTACTACAGATTGGCATGTTCTGCTATAGTGGGATGACACCTGAACAGGTTGACTGTCTGACGAGCGAATTCCATATTTACATGACGCGTAATGGACGCATCAGGTAACTTTTTAGTTGCCAATAATGCATTTTGTTTATTTTGTTGGACATTTTCTAATATGTTGACGCATGTATGCAGTATGGCGGGTGTAACCACTGGTAATGTTGGGTATCTGGCAAATGCGATCCATGAGGTCACAAAATCCGGTTAAGAATGGTGACATTTGCACCAGAATAAAAAATAAAAATAAAATAAAAATCCAGAAGGGCTCTTGAGGATGCATTTGTCACTTCAAATGTCGCGGAACCTAAGTCTATTTTTTTTTTCCAATACCATTTAACATTGAAGGGACAATAAATTGCGCAAATGCTTTACTCTTTCTTTTTATTTCATTTTTATCAACATCACTGATGCAGCCTAGGGGGACAAGCAATTAAATTTGCCTTGAATTAAATTTTAATAAGTTTAAGGCGGAAGGGATGTTGCTTCAATGTATCGGAAACAATTACTGCCGTTTGGCATTTACAGATAATCGAGTATGAGCCCAGTTTTGCAATACCCTTATTTTACGTATCATGTGTTGTGTGCATGTATGCATTTCTGGACTACCCAAAGATTGTGTGTTATGCTCAACGTATAACGTCGGATGTGAACGTACGAGAATAGAAATATACAAATAGCACCCCATTCTAAGTGTGCTTGTTTGGTGGGTATAATTTATAGGTTAGTGCTAATCTGTGGTAAATTTTTCCAAAATTGGAAATTGAACGAATTTTTGTCAATTGTCTTAAAGTAAATGTCCAAGACTACAGTTATTCTCTAGCTTTATTGTTCTGCTAGTGCCAATCACGGCATTGGACATTTTTGACATGCCTTTTCATCATAACTTCCCATGCTTGGTAACCCCGTCACTCAAGGATCCAAGTTGTATGGTATATCTTCTTCCTGCGTTCGATGCCCAAGGGTTGCAAAACAATCACCAATCCCAAGAGAAATGCATAAGTACTAAGTTCCAGATCAACAAAAGAAAGACAAGTCACCTCAAACAATCAGCTTTTACAATTTTGGCCTCTTTTTTGGAGAACCACCTTTCTAGGAACTGCAATCTCTGCCTAGGCTAGGAGAAATACTTAGATCCAAAAGGTTGCAAGTTTATTTAAGAAAGAGGAAATGAGGAAGCTGGGAAGAACAAAAAAACAAACCAAAAAAACAATAAAAAGAAAAAAAATAAAAAGAAACAAAACAAAACAAAAAGAAACAAAAAAACCAAACACCTTATTGAGTAAATTCAAGGGAACGGAAATCTCCAATTGAAGACTAGAATGAAGTGACACCAGGCCACCTTAAACATGAGGAAGTAAACACTGCGTAGGTAAAAAGACAAGCCCAACTACCAACAGAGTCCCTCATTCTCCTTTTCTGGAGCACAGACTTAGCTCGACATCATTTTGCATCATTTCTCTTAGTACAACTAGCTTTCTTAGATCTTTTAGGATCAAAACAATGTACAGAAACCTGCAGTTACAAACAACATAATAAAACAGGATCGTCACATTACAAGTAATGCTGGACAGCCACTATTTTGTATACAACTTCGGAAGGCGAGACTGAAAGCCTGTCACGCTCTCAAGGTGATTAAATCACAAAGAACCTTCCCCCATGCGCTTCCATAAGCAAGTTGAAGAAACAATAGTGTTTTTCTCTCCACTTACGTGCCAGCTGGATGTGGGAAGTTAAGACCAAATTGCCGTCTTATGTGCTCAGGAATTAGCTTGTTTATTAGTTCTGGTGATCCTCCTGCTAACTGAAAACCCAATGGTTGGCAGGAAACAAATGCAAAAATAAGTACTTAAATCTATCTACAACAGCTGCAAATTCCATTCAGAAGAAATCAAATTTTTGATGACTAAAAAATTTTCCCTTACAAAATTTGGCAACTCAAAAACTAGGCAGCAAGGAAAATCATGAAGATCAATCAGTGGTAGTATTTGAACTTCACCAGAAGGCCAATATATGACTTTATTCACCAAGAATAATTTTACAACAGTTGAGGAACTTAAATTCATTGTTAGTTACAGTTGGCAGGTAAAAAGTCCAAAGGAGAAGGAATGATAGGCTAATGCAAATTTCCCCCTTTTTTTTTGGGGGGGGGGGATTACCACTGTCAACTGCAGGTGAAAAGTGAATAAAATTCATGGGATGCTGAATGATCTGGAATTAAACTCTTTTTACATAATAATAAGAATCTCTAAACAATGAGTGCATGTACCTGTACAAATTGTATGTGACCTGATCTTGAGGAACCTTTTCCGAACACCCACCCGACATCTTCCCCCCATGATTAAATAAATGAAAAAATGAAGAAGAATCTAACTAATAAAAGTGCATTTTGGATCTTGGGATCCATATAGCATGCATGTCACTCGTTGAATTACATGTTTCATGAAAGAAATACCACTTAGACACAGTGGAGATATTAGACATAAATCTCAAAAAGAGAATAAAGAATACTTTCATCATTTCTTACAAAATTACCGAGCAAATTATTCAGTAAGACATGGCAGGGACTTGTTTTCACATACATATTATGTGCACACCAAGCACTTTCTAGACAAGGAATTGCCATTTGGCTATGCATGTATTCCTTCTATAATTAATTATTTGAAAAACAAAAATTAGATACAATGAGAGAGAGAGAGAGAGAGCAGGAATACCTCTTGTTTAAAGTTGAAAAGCGGGGGTAAAGGACGGCCATTTGGAAGGCGGGCATTGGGTTCTCGAAGCTCATCGAAGAAAGGATGTGCACATGCTTCCAACTACAAAAGAGAACAGGGAAGATAATGGTAACACAATCATCAGTCAAGGAAAAGCCCACACAAACTTATGAGTCAAAGGTTTGCTTCATCAAGAAAATCATTTTACAGTTAATTTTTTATTTTACTACGATGGAGGGAAAAGGACATTTGAACCTCCAACCTCCAGTGAATCTCTCTGTTTTTCTATTTTTCCTTTTTTTATTATTATTTTTCGTTCCTATTTAATATGCTAGAGCATGGGTCTTAATCAATTTATCAAGTTATTCACACTCAATAGAAAAGTAAAATTAGAATTGATTTTACACCAAATCACCATAACCATAAAAGTTCAACCAACCGCTGTGCAGCGAAGACTTGGTGAGTACTGCAGAAGACGTGAAGTGAGATCAATTGCTTCAGGTGGCATCCTTTTATCGAACACCTGAATCAAAGAACTGTCAGTTAGATGCCCTGACAACTATTCTGCAGCAACTTGCAACTTGAAATTACCATGCATATTAGTAACTAAAACACCCAATAATATGCTCATAATGAAGATGCACCAAGCAACCCTTACAGAATAAAGAATATTCAAGGAACTAATGGAAGTACCTACACTGAAATTAACTTGGGATCTACCTCAACTAATCAACTAAGTTAAGAAGGGTCCCCTCCACCATTATACAATCGCTATTACTCTCCCTTCATAACTAAAAAAGAACCACAGGATGAAAAGAACCCATTTTCTCTTAGATGTACAGCACCAATGCCTCTCCAAGCTTCAAATTCAGGTATAATATGACGTTTGGAGTATACACAGACACAATGCCTTTAAAATCCTTTATCTTAAAAGTGCTAGGCACTAAAACAAAATTTTCAAATGCTTCACAAACAAAAAAGGAGATGGCTTTCTATTAGAAATATAAATCATAAGTGGTAAACCACACAAAGTTCAATGCTTGTTTTCTTTTTGTATTCAGACTATGGAAGCCTCTTTCATGCAAATGAGAGACATTAATTACTTTCCTCTCTCATTTTGTTGCTTTCTTTTTCTTGCTTTCTTTGCGAACTACTTTAATGTGACATATGCTACATTGACAATGATGCATCAAAAAATGCAAACCTTGTGCCAAGGGTGAGCTTTAATTTGAGGGAATCTGAAGTCCGTATAATTTGGATTCATGCACCTAATTTCTTCTCGAGTTGGAGTGCCAAGAACCTGCAAGATGATGCTATTAATATAACAGATTCACACATAATGATTTACAAAGCCGTCGTTCGGACAAAAGGATTGCACCTTGATGATCTCTACAAGTTGATCTACTGCATTTTCTCCAGGAAACAAGGGCTACAAAAGTTTTGAGTTTATCATATGTAAGATGGACAGTTAAGTACAATTGAATCAGTGCTCCGAAAAGTTCAAAGACAAACACCGAAACAGAGTAACAGCAGACAGAATTGCTAACCTGTCCTAATAAAAGCTCAGCCAATACGCATCCTGCTGACCAGATATCTATTGATGTTGTGTATTCTGTTGCTCCAAATATAAGTTCAGGAGCACGATAGTACCGAGAACATATGTAAGCTATGTTAGCTTCACCCCTTACCTGATGACAGAAAATGCATTGGTGAGACATGCACAACAGAAAATGTGAGACATGCTGCATTATATGCTTCAATTTTTGACCAGCTAAAGTAGTCGATCAAAAAAGGTCTATATATGAGTTACTGCACAATATTGTTAAACAATTTTTAGAGCTACACTGACAAAATCATCCTCCTACATTCTAGATTTTGTCCGCCTATGTTTTTAAAATTGTCTCAAAATATTGTCCAATTTGACATGTCGATTGAACAATTTCATTGCAAGTCACCATTTATTTTCACCTCATTTTTTTTTCTTTTTGTAGCAGTAAATGGGAGAGTATTTTTTCCCATGTAAAAACAATGCCTCGAACAAAGATTTCTTACAATGTTTGAGCTCCAAAATGGCCATAGAGAGGCTATCCATCACTAGAACTGGAAGCGATTTCCATGAAATGAATTTATATATTCAAATTCACTTGCCAAAAGATGGATGAAGTGAAATTAGAAACTTCACATCTCCTCTTTAGCCTAACTGATTTGATTAAACAAATTAGATACAAAAGCATTCCCATCATAATGAACCAAACAATTTTTTTCCTTACTCATGTTTTATGCATAAGCATGTAAGAAAAAGCTAATTAAAATAAGCTAGCAACTAAAACTAGTTCTCAACTCAATTAAGCTTCAGCCCCATGTCCCAACCAGTTGTTTTATCATGTCCTAACATTGAACTCTAGTAGAGGTCTCATTTTCATTTTTCGTCATTCTGGATGCCCGAAGTGCCATATAAAACTTGTAAATCACCTCCATCTATTTTTTCTTCATCCCACTCTAATGCAACAATCTTTGGGTTTTCCATGTGCATATCTTCAGCACCTCTTTCCTAATTGAACCTTTCCCTGCCTCAACATCTCCATTTGAGTTACACTGGTTTTTCCATCTTGTTGCTTGTCCATTATTTATCCAATAATGGGGAACGAAGCACACCATTCATGAAACAACTTGAACATATTATTTCATATATAAATAAATATTAAAAATGTATAATTTCTATGTCACATATTGCTACTGCTTAACATGACAAAGCACTTCTTCACGTTACACCCCTTGTCCCTATTCTGTGCTTCCTATCATCCTAACTCTTGGTATTCAATAAATAAATCCTATGCAACAAAATTTCTCATTTGAGACTATTTCCTCCACAAATTTACTTACCAGCATCCACGTACCACGTAAAGCTTACATATGAGTATGGATATGATATGAATAATGATAAACTTTTACATCTTTTGAAGATGTCCAACCTTCGCGAAGTTTAGAACCTAGGGTTGGTAGAAATTTCCTCTCAAAAGCTGTTTGTCTAAAAAGAAAGCTACATACAACATAAAAAATCAAGTCTGATATACATGATAAATTTTGTATCTTTTTAAATGGACTGGTTGTTCAAATTGTTTTTCACTTTTGATTGCCCGAAAACTATTGATTTTAATCAACTAATATTTGAGATTGGAGGACTTCATAGATTGAGAGAAATAAAAAATGCAGCATTTTCATGTTAAATCTATGAATTGCGAGAAAAGTAATTTCTTCTCTTAAAAGGAGATTTAGGATTTTTTTTTTCTGTGTAAAGTAAATTTTCTTTTGTAGATATGGGGTTTAAGAACTTCATTATTCTTGGTTCATTGGGAATGGAGACATTAATATAGATTCCTTATAGGAATATAGATTCTCTTTTGTAGCCATCTCAAGACTAGTTGGGAGCTTCTTGGTGGCTCTGTTTTTCCTTTCATCTTCCCCCAGGAGAAAAAGAAATGGGCAGATAAAGACTCCAGTGGCAAATGAAAAGGATAAATCCAATTAGTCTTGATTATTAAGAGACGAATAGAGAATTGATAAGGGTAATGACATGCACTTACCAACACTTTTGCACTCCCAAAGTCACAAAGTTTCACCTGGTGAGTTAGAGGATCAACCTGCAGAATTTATAAGAGTAAGATTTCTGGTCCAAGATGTGAGAAAAATGTAAACAGATACCAAAACACAATGTACCAGAAGATTTTGAGGCTTCACATCCCTATGGCAGACTCCAGGTACAGAATGAATGTAAGCAAGCCCCCGGAATATCTAAAGAAGTTATAATTTCGTTAGAACTCTAAGGTCATCAGCAATGGAAGGAAGAAAAAGGAATATATCAAGATAAGAAGCATACATACTTGATATGTGTAGAGTTTAACATAAATAAGTGGCATTCTTTGATTTGCACTACTGTGATGCTTTAGAACTCGATACATGGTTTCAGGTACATATTCCATGACCAAATTCAGGAAAAGCTCGTCTTTAGTTGTTGTAGAAAAGAAACAATGTTTCAAAGAAATAACATTTGGGTGATCCATTAAACGCATCAACTGCAGCTCACGATTCTTATACCGTCTGTCCTGCAAGACCTTCTTAATAGCTACAGTCTCTCCAGTTTCCAAGCACTTAGCCTGATTAAAGAGATTATCAAAATTTTTTATACTCTCATAATAAAAGGAAAGGCGCCACCAAATTTGTATATATAAAACTACTTGTCATGTACAGATGCCAAGTGTTTACCTGAAAAACAATGCCAAACGACCCTGTACCCACCACACGTTCTGCCATGTAACTAATAGTCTGGGGAGAAGCATCAAAGAGGAAGGCTTTAGATAATATTCAACTTGGTTAAATAAGAAAATGTATAACCAATTTAAAACACCTTTAAACCAAACTAATTTTCATCAAACCGTTGCACCAAGAAACATAGACAATACATAAACCAGAAAGAAAAATAAAAAGCAAATTCCATAACTTACCAATAAACCTGATGAAGATTCTTCATTTTGATAATAAATAGGACTAGAAAAAATGAACTTATCAAAGATAGTGTCCTTACCTGTTTTGGTTCACCGTTTTTTCCACCAATTGTGGTGGAAATGATGTGGCCGGTAACTGGATCATTCCCTTCCATAACAGCAGATGGCATTTCCTGCAAAGGGGCCATGGCTTACAAATTAATCAACATTGAATCAAATCGAATCTCCAATAGATACCAATATAAAACAGCTGCGATCATAAACAGGGTCATCTTTTTGACAACAAAATCGACTACTCCTGACCCAAATGAGCACAGAAAGTACTAACCATGATGAATGAATAGAACCCAGTTGAGAGAACAAAGTAAAGAGCTCATGATGTCGAAGTTAGAGTAAAGAAAGAGAAACCAGGGAAGATCTCCAAGGATATGCACAAGAAAGGCAAAATGTAAAACGTGCCATCATACACTTCAAGGAGAAAGAATCACAGGCCATATAAAAGCTTGCACGCCAAAAACGTAAAGTATTGAGAGGGAGGGGGAGAGAGAGAGAGAATCAAATAAGCCTGAAGCAAACCCTAGTAGATTGAACAACAATCCACCACCCAAAACGTGAAAAACAAAAATAAGCCACGAAAAAAGATCTTCAAGACTATTTCACAGACTAATAAGAAAGATCTAGCTAAAAACCCTCAATAAATTCCTTGAAATGATGAAACAAAGCAAAATTGGTCAAGATAATTCGCAGAAAACCAAGAATCGAAGTGAAAATTCAGCGAATCACACACTTAACACCCTAGAAAAACAGATCCAGCTCTAAACACCAATACAAATCGACTTTTAGAAGCGGAGGAACCAAATTCAGATTCACAGAATCAAGAGAGTACAGAAAGAAGTACAATGCGTACAAAAGCAGAAAATTAAGATCGGAGAAGATAGAGAGAGAGAGAGAGAGAAGGGCGGCGGAGAAGTACCTTATCGTTAACCATTTTAGGAGGAGGTGGAAGAGGAGGATGGAGGTTGAGGAGAGAATCGACTTGGTGGTCTGGTGGAGGTCCCAGAGGCAACGAAGCCATGTGGATTACAGCTTCAACTTTGCTTTCCTGTTTCCCCCTCTCTCTTCCTTTTTTTTTTTCGGTTCTTTTTTCCCTCTCTCTCTCCGAGATAATGATTGTTAGAAAGAGAGAGAGGAGTCAAGAGGAGCAGACCCACGCGAGGGAAGAGGGAGAGTCAAGACAACGCTCCGATCAAATACCAATTGTTATCGAGACTTGGGGTGTATTGGAGTCGACTCTATCCTCTATATCCCTGAATTCAAATCAACTCCGAACGGAGTCGAAAACTCGATTTTTATATAAATATATATATATATATATATATATATATAATATTAATATATACTATCAAATTAATTGATAGATTTTTAAATGAAAATTTTTATTATTTAAATGTAATTTAATTATATAATAAAACCGATTAACGGAATGACTCAAAATCGGCTTGTTTTGCAAAATAGCTTTAATTGAGACATTCATATCCCCCAACATTATGCACTTGTTCCCCCAGTAGGACCTTACTCTGTTATGTAATTCAGAGGAAAACAATAAATCTTAGGCTGCCTCCGTTACGCGGTTAAAAGAGATTTATGGCCATGTGATTATTAGAACAAATACTTATACATGAATTAATACTCTTGAAAATAATAAAATATGAAATTCAATTGAATTTCTGTGTTTGAAGGAATAAGAAAAATAAATAAATTTGGCAAAATAAAAAGTTCTTTCTTTTTTAGAATAATATAGTAATTGAAATGAATAGAAATGACTCATCTTATATAGTAAAAATTGTTCGTAAAACTTAAAGAACATGGGGCGTTTGGTTAAAATGAATTGAAATGAAAATTCGAATAGAAACTTATCTAATTTGTTTAGATTAATAGAATATGAATGACTTTAAAAATTAAATCTCAGGGACTGTGAAACCCAAGCAAAGACAAGTGTTTCTAAAACTCATTCTCAAAATTTTTTATTCTAAATTCAGTTCTGATTTCTAAATATGAATCAAGCGCCTCCAAGTAGATTGTTAGGGTTTAAGATATTCAAAAACTCTACCTAATCTATGAACTAATGTAAACCTTATGAAACAAACTTGAACATTAAGCTAATCAAATCTAAGATTAAATTTGGTTCGATTTTCAGGTTATAAGTTCAAATTCAAGTTAACAAAATTGAACCTAATTTTTAGGTCCAATTTCAATTAATCTGAACCTTTACTTTTACTATTTTTTAGTAATATATATAATTTAACTTTTAAAACTATTACAATAAAATTATATCATTACATTTTATCACTAATATCACTCAGCTTATTACAAAAAATTTATATAAGATCAATTAATTCCACAAGCATGTATACAATCAATTGGTAAATATATCAGAATAAATTTATTACAATAAGTCTATAAAAGATAAATTCATAACTATATTATAATAAATCTATAATATAATATGTTATTCTTTTTTGTACATTCTTTTGTCTATGCATGCCACTCCAAAGCCACCATCTTTGATCTATCTTTAATTTTAAAAATTAAAAAGTTAATTAAATTTAGGATATTCCTTTCCTTTTTTCAAAAAAATAATTACATACATATTTTTGAAATAGATAAATTACCTTTTAACACCTTTAATGGAATGCTTAAAATTATTTAAATATAACTTTTTAGTAGTTTTGTCAAACACTTGAACTATGAATTTTTTTTTCCGCATTGAGTTAAAAAAATTAAAAATTACTTATAAGTCAAAAGTTAAAAATAAGTAGTAAAGGTAAACATGCTTTTTCTTGCCCTATATTCTTAATTTATTTTAAATAGTTTATAAATAAATAGATACGTATTAAAATGAGAATAAATTTAATTATGAATAAAATTAGAAAATATCACCTAAAATATTTTGGACATATATAACGAAGTGCCAAAAACATATAAGTTAGGAGAAACGAGACATTAAATATTCATAATTTAATAAAACGTTAGAATAAACTATTGAAAATATGGATACAAATTCTCAGTAAAGATATAGCTGTTAAATATTTAATTGAGAAGACAATTTTAAATTGGAATAAATGACATAAAAAAATCTGAACCAGTTTTATTATTATTATTATATTATTATTATTAAGTTTTTATTAATAGTTTATTTTTATTTTTTTTCTCTTAGTTTTTCTATATTGATTTGGATTCCAAAATTTAGGATTAAGATTCATTTTATTGTTGGTATTCATTTTAGTTTGCTTAGATTTGAGACCAAATTTTTTTTCACTTTTTAAGTTAAACTAAACATGTCCAATCAAAAGAATAAGTTCTCCCAAAATAAAATTTAAAATTAGTGTGTTTGGAGAAAGATATTTTAAAATTAAATAATTCATTTAGAGAAAGAATACCTAAAATAAATTAATTCTTCAAGAGAAAAATTAATATATTTAGTTCAACTGATACTGTTCTCTCTTCTCTCGTAAAGATTTCAAGTTCGAGTTTTTTCATATATAAAAAAAAATGAGAAGAAAACTATGTTTGGATTTCAAAGTTAAAATCAATTCGTTGGAAAATTGAATAGATAAGAGAAAATTAATATATTTAGTTTCTTTTTATTAGAGAAAACTAAATTTGATTTTATTTAAGTAAGGAATATTCGAGACAAATACAATTACGGTGAGAAATATGAACTAATCTGGTTTTTAAAAGAAAGAAAACTAATAAAGTTAGCTTTAGGGAGTGAAAAATAAAATTTGATTGTTATGAAAGGAGAAAATTTAAAAGCAATTGTTTAAAGAGGTAAATTTTTAAAATAATTTTAACTTTTTTTTAGAGAGAGAAAGTTTATGATTTTTGAATGTTTATGATTTTTAAAATCATTTCTCTTTTGGAATATTATATATTCCATTATCCTGTCATGTAATCTAATTGCATAATAAATTTAAAAATATCTACCTCATAAAAGTTTCTAAATATTTTTTATATAGAAGAAAGCCCCTATTTTATAAAAAATCTCATATTCCATAATCTCTATCATGTAATCTTATTATATAATAACCAAGTGCTTGATTGGAGTAAATTTTAGAAACTAAAATCTTGCAAAATATTTCTAAAATTAATTCTAATTTTGGAATTTCAAATTAATTTTTTCAAGAAAACCAAATTTATATGTGACATTCCCATATATAAAATGATCAAAATAAAGTTTCTACAAACTTGTTTTGTCACAAAAAAAAATCAAGTTGAAATCAAAACTATTCCAAAAATAAAATATATGAATTTCATGCATTAGAATAACACCCAAAGTGAGAGGTAAAAGAAAAGAAGGAAAATGATGAAAAATGGAAGGAAAGCGAGATAAAATTAAAAATCATAATCGACAACAAAATATATGATGAGAAAGAGATAAAATGGGAAGTAAAATAAAAAATCACGTTTTGTTAGATTAGGAAAGAGAAAGAATATAATCAAAAAGTGCATAAATTTATTGTTTTATACTTTATACTTTTTATTATATTTTAAAATAAATAACATAAAAATAAATTTAGTATTTATAATTTAAAAAAAAAAAAAAAAAAAACCCATCCCCTTCAAGACCCACCAATTTGGTGGATTAAAAATTGGGTTTGGAAGGTTTCATAGAAACCCTTCAAAATCTTTCTGTTCAATTAATTGTTTTGTCAAACATGGATAAATTTATTAAAAAATATCGATTTCTCTCATATTTACACAAAAACCTGCATCCAAACGGATTATAAATGAATGAATATATTCAAATCAAGAATTAACTTCATAATTTTATTTAAAAATTCAATCAAATACATGTAAGTTTGATTAAAATCAATCAATAATATGTTCATAATGCTCTAATACCACTGTTGTGTTAGCTTATTGTAAGCCATTGTATGGGTAACAAGTTTAAATTTTTCTAATATAAACAATAACTTGATCATTATATGTTCAATTAAATGAGTTGAGCCTTAAGGATTATTAAAAACATGATTTAATGAACTCCTAAGCAATATATACATAAGATAACTATCAAGTTAGCTCTAAAGATTATATGCACTCCTATAACATAGATGATAATATTTGTTAAGCTTAGGTAAATGACCATGCAGTCATCTTCTATTAGTCAAGTTTTGCCTACTCATCTAATTAGTAACCTCTTACTCATAGCATGAAACTCAATCCTTCATTGTCAGTAGTATCTTATAAATAATCATAAAGCAAAGCGATTATCTTCCAAACTAATGTTCGCTTGGTCAAGAGTCATTTTGATCATGAGCTTTACTTTTAAGATTATGTGGAATATGATTTTGTCTCTCTTATTCTCAACTTTTGAAAATAGAATCTCATCAATCCATTAAGGGAATATTTAATTTAAACAATAAAATAAATTTCCACAAGATATTTCTATTTAAAGAGAATATTTGTATTGCCATAAGTAATATTAATTTTATACCGTACAACAATTGTTCTAGAATATAATCCTAATAATATTAGAACACAACACCCTTCCCCTTCTCCTATCAATACTATAAAATAGGGAAGGGAATGAGTTATTCCCACTTTGTGAAGACACCAAAAGAGAAGAGGCAAGGGACTATTCTCTTTCCTATGAAGATTCAAACAAAGACACTCCTCTTCCTACAAATGGAACCCTCATCCCTCTCTTATGAAAACTCGAAAAGAGGGAGAAGGAGGAGAGTAATTCCCTTTTAATAAAGAACTAAAAGAGAGAAGGGTTAACCTAGGGACCTTTCCTTTCTCTTATAAGGACTCCAAAAAAGGGAAACTCCTGCCTTCTACAAGCACCCAAAGGAGAGGAAGGGGAGGTAACCCATATAAGCAATCGTTATCCTTTTACGATCAAATGAGCCATTTAAAATATTTTCCTTTATCACACACCTTTAAAGCCAAACATGAGAATATGAAATTAGTAAAAAGGAAATCGAACTTCAAGCACAACACATTGAAGTCACTCTAAAAGAATCTATATCTCGACTACTAGCATAGGAAAAACCAATCTATATTTATAGAGGAGCAAAGGAGCAACAAATGAATGGAGAAAAGAGGGGAGAGGACATCTCCCCAATGGCTGGAATTTCTAGCCATTGGGGGATCTCCAACAGTCCCCTACCTTGGGCTTTTGTTAACCCTTGTTGGGCCATGGTTGGGCAGCATTATGCTGCCAATTTTGATCTCTAAACTTGGACCAAGTGGTCCTCTTTTGGACCAAAACCTAGGCTGAAATCTAACCCATTTATGACCAAATTTTTGTGTTCTCTTCTGTCCATTTTTGAGCTTCTTTAAGGAGTTTTGTAAGGTGTTGTCGAAAGCTAATAAGAGAGTCACTAAGGGCTTCAATATTATGGTGGAAAAGCTGATTGTAGGTGAGAGATAGATGTGTTGAATGTTGGTCGCTTTTAACATTCCCCCTCAAGTTGGGAGTGAAGATGTCGATAGCACCCAATTTACTCATGATATTTTGTATATGTACAGTTGTTCCTGCCTTGGTAAAGATGTTTGTGAGCTACTGGTCGCTTTTAGTATGAGGAGTGACAATTAGCTTTTCTTCTACCTTTTGGCGAATGAAATGACAGCCTACTTCTATATGTTTAGTTCATTCATGGATTACCGATTGGAAGTAATATGAATGGTCGATTGGTTGTCACAAAATAGTTTGATTGGAGTAGAAACCACAAACCCAAACTCTTCCACCAATGCTTTTAACCATCCAATCTGTTGAAATAAAGAAAGAAGAATCTCACAATTAGGGTTTTCAGCCAATGTCGATTCTCAAGGAATCAAGTCCAATTCAAGCCCAAGGTTGTGGGATTCAAGGAGCCCATGAGCCCATGTTTTAAGCTCTATTTAAGATTGAAAAAGAGCCTTAATCAAGGCCCTTCAAGGCCTAAAAAGTGCTCCAAATCCATTTTAATGAAGTCTAGAGGAGTGCCCAATCTGCCTAGCACAGAATGGGTACAACACGCTTCAACAGCTAGTTTTTCAAGCTATGGAAATGTAATGATTGCACTTCCAATGGCCATATTGGTCTTTTCCTACTTTGTTCTCCTATAAATAAGTGTCTTCTCTTATTTTGAAATGTAAGAAGGAACACCATTCAACTCCTTCTCTCTTTTCTCTCTTTTTTGTACTCCTGCATTTACTTAAGAAATAAAAGTTCAATAGTTTTTCCAGCACATTGTTTCTCTTCAAATGCTTCATTAATTTAGCTTAACCTTTCATACTTTGTTGTTCTCTCTCTGTACCATACAATCAACATAGTATCAAAATAGGGAAATGCCCAAATCACATAACAACCCCCTTTCTCTATTGTTTTAAACTCTTCCAATTTTTATGTTTGGGCTCCACATGTTAAGAGCGCTTTGAATGCAAAGATATTACTCAACCATCTTATAAAATCTCCAAAGGATGAATACGATGCCAAGTATGAACAATGGAAGATTAAAGATGATGAATCTTTCATATTCCTCACAAGTGCCATGGATCAAGCTCATAAGGTCATGGTAGCTTGCTGCCCAAATTCAAAACCCACATGGGATCAAGTGTCAAATCTTTATGGGCATAGAACGAATGTTGCTCAAGTATTTGAGTTAAAAACTCTAATGTTCAATCTTCAATGAGGCGACAAAGAGCTTGCAAGTCATTTTAGAGAATATGAAGAGTTATGGAATGAATACAAGATGTTGAGACCTACGACACTCGACCTCAACATTATCCAACAAAGAGAAGAGGAAGACAAAATCTTTGGCCTTCTAAATTCACTATGGGATGAGTTTATCTTAACCCACCAAGAAATCATGAGAATGAAAGAATTCCCTTCATTTCAAGAGGTCAAAAATATTGTCCAAAGGGCCTCAACAAGCTACAAGCTCACCACTCAATCTAAGGCCAAAGTTCATGGACTCACGACTCAAACCAAAATAGAGGCAAACAAAGCTAAAGCAAATACAAAGAAACCAACATGCACTTGCTGCAAAAAGGTTGGCCATATCAAAGAGAAGTGTTGGATTCTCTAACCACATCTCTGGTCTAAGAGGAAACAACCTACTACAAGCAATGCACAACAAACAAACCTTGCGAATTTGGTGGAAGGAATCACAATATAAAAGGTCAAAGAATACCATTTTTCAGGAATATCTTTTAACTTCTCCACTGATTCTCAAGATTAGTTAATTGACTCTAGTTATGATCATCATATAGTTAGGAACCATAATAAATTTAGAAAACTTAAACCTCTTATAAATCATACGATTGTCAAAATAGCAAATCGACAAAATCTAGCCGTAAAGAACATGGAGAAGTTAAACTTTTTGGAAAAAAATGCTCATACTTTTTATGTCCATAAATTCTCTATTGATCTTCCATCCATTAGTCAAATTACTAAAGATGAAAATTGTAAAGTTATCATTGATCCTACAAAGGTTATTTTTCAGGATCTCAAGACAAATGAAGTGATTGGTGAAGGGATTTGAAGAAACAATCTATATGTTTTGGTGCAAGGGAGCCGAGCACATTCCAAATGCGTAGAAGAAAGCTGTGAACTTTGGAATGCTAGATTAGGCCATCCCCATCAACATGCTTTAAAATGTTTATTTCTAACAAAGAATTGTAGTGATAGACAATGTGAAGCATGTATTTTTGGCAAACAATCTCGAAGTTATTATTCCATTTTAAAAACAATATATAAGAATTGTTTTGATCTCATTCACTTTAATATATGGACTTCACCTGTTGAATCTAGAAGGGGATTCAAATACTTTATTTTATTCATAGATCACAAATCTAGATTTACATGGGTTTATTTTATTCATATAGATTTATCATCTTCGTCTTTGTCTAGCTTTATGTTTGTACTCATTGGAGTTGTATTTCCCTTGCAGTCAATGAACCTAAATCTTTTAATTAAATCATTTGTATATTTTGATTGATTTATAAAAATTTCATCTTCTGATTGTTTAATTTGTAGTCTAAGGAAGTAATTCAACTCTCCTATCATACTCATTTCAAATTCTCTTTATATTTTGGTTGCAAATTCCTCATACATTTTTATGTTTGTTTTTTCAAATATTATGTCATTTACGTATATCTGTATAATCAAGAAATTATCATCTTTCTTTTTTATGAAGAGTGTTGTGTTTACCTTTTCTCGTTCAAAGTTATTTTCAATCAAAAAGTTGTTTAATCTTTCATACCAAGCTTTAGGAGCTTGCTTCAAACCATACAATAATTTGATTAATTTGTAAATATATTCAGGACATTTTGGATCCTCAAATCTAGGAGGTTGTTCAAGATATACTATCTCATTCAAATAACTATTCAGAAATACACTTTTGACATCCATTTGGTAAAATTTGAAATTCATGAAATAAGAGAAGGTAAGTAGCATTTTTATTGTTTCTAATCTTGCTACTGGTGCATAAGTTTTATCGTAATTAATTCCTTTCTCTTGACTGTAACCTTTGGCCACTAATTTTATTTTGTTTCTTGTGATTGTGCCAAATTCATTAAACTTATTTCTGAAAACCCATTTGGTTCTAATAACTGATTGATCTGTAGGTTTAGAAATTAGATTCCATATTTTGTTTCTTTCAAATTGATTTAATTCATCTTGCATTGTCATTATTCAATTTTCATCTCTTATAACTTCATCCATATTTTTATGTTTATTTTGAGATGAAATCTACATATTCACATTGGTTTTGGATTGCAGATCTGATTCTAACTTCTAAACTAATACTGCCAATTATGTTTTCTAGATTTACATCTTTCCTCATTTGAGGATATTTGATCTCTTGCTCTTGTTGAGTTTCATTTTTTTCCTCTTACACTTGAGTTCATTTGACTTTTCTTTTTTATGGTTTGCTTCATCATAAAGGTTTATTTCATTTAATCTCTTAGACATCTCTTCATCATCCAACTTTCTTTGATTGTATTCATTTTTTTTATCAAACTCTACGTGAATTGATTCGTCTACTATCATGGTTCTTTTATTGTAGATTTTATAGGCTTTGCTTGTCAAGTAATAACCTAAAAAAATTTTTTTCATCACTTTTGACATCAAATTTTCCTAATGTTTCTTTCCCAATGTTTAAGACAAAACATTTGTATCCAAACACTTTCAACTATGCTACATTTTGTTTCCTTCCTTTATAAAGTTTATAGGGAGTTTTCTTTAAAATTGGTTTTACTTGTGCTCTATTCAAGATATAACAAGCAGTGTTTATAACTTCTGCCCAAAAGAACTTTGGCAAGTTATTTTTGCAGAGAATTGTCCTAACAATTTCTTGAAGGGTTCTATTTTTTCTTTCTACCACCCTATTTTGTTAAGATATCTTAGAAGTTAAAAAATTATGGTCAATATCATAATGATTGCAGAAGTTTTCCATGGTTTTATTTTTAAATTCTGTATCATGATTACTTCTAATACTCTTAATAGATATTTTATTCTCATTTTGAACTTTCTTGCACAGTTTGATGAATGCCTCACTGACTTCTTTTTTTTAGCAAGAAATAAAACCTATGTAAATCTAGAGCAATCATAAATGATTACAAACCCATAATGTTTTCCACCTAAACATTGTGTTCTAGTTGACCCAAACAAGTCAATGTGAAGAAATTCTAATGTGTTGCTAGTTGATACACAATTTTTTGATTTAAATGAAGTTTTAGTTTGTTTTCCCTTTATGTAAACATCACATAATTTATCTTTTTCGAATTTTAGCTTCGGTAGACCTCTCATAATATCTTTTCTAATTGGTTTTGAAATTATGTCCATACTTACGTGTACTAATCTTTTGTGTCATAGTCATGATAAATTTTTATTTACAACAACTAAGTATGATTCATTTGAGGTGTTAGAGTAATCTAAATCAATTACATAAATATTTTCTTTTCTTTTACCAGTAAATTTCATAGAATTATATGATTTGTCAATAATAAAGTATGCATCGGATTCAAAAGTAACTGTATAATCTTTATCACATAATTGACTTATATTAAATAGACTAAATTTCAGTTCAGAAACAAGTAACATATTATGAATTTGTGATTCAAAGGACTTACTTCATATGTTATCTATTTCAATGACTTTTACTGTTGAGTTATCACCAAATACAACCTTTCCACCTTTCTTGCTTTCGAGATAGGAGAATTTTAAGACATCCCCAGTCATATATCTTGAACATCCATTGTCTATGCACCATACTGACTTTCCAGGAGATTCTCTTGATTTTAAATACACCCACAGCAAAGATCAATCACACTTTTACCTTTGGTACCCATATCTTTTTGGGTCCTGCTGAGTTAGCTTTAGATTTATTTTTAGACATCCATTTTAAGTTCATTCTTGAGGAGTTTAGGAACCAGCAGCAGTAAATTGAATGTCCATTGTTTTTGCAATAAGTACAGTATTTGTTAGTCACATTTGGATTCTTCGTGTTACCTGAAGATGTGTTTCTCAGTTTGCATGATGCCTAATTTTTAAACATGTGTGACGCCTCTTTAATTTAACATTATTAGAGTTTGGCACAAAGAACTTATATAACATCTTTTATGTTTGGTTTGGGTTGTATCCTAATTCGATTTTATCAAATATGGCTCTTTGTGTTCGTAGCATGACATCTAGCTTTTCTAGTATTGAATAAATTTCATTAGTATGGTGTTTAGCTTACTGTTCTTTTCTTTCCTAGTCAAAAGAGTTTCATCTTCTTCATCCTCTTCTTCTTCTTCTTCTGAGTTTGACGTGTTTTCCTCATTATTAGCTCTTAATGCTACTCCTTTGTCTCTTTCTTCTTTGGCAGGCTCCTTCACGTTCAGTTTCATCTCATGGGTTACCAAAGATTCCATGAGTTCATCCATCATCAGAGTCTCAAGATCTTTAGATTCCTCAATTGCAATAATCTTGGACTCCCATGACTTTGGTAAATTTCTCAAAATTTTATCCACCATTTCTTCTTAAAGAATTCCTTTTCCAAGTAATCTGATCTCATTAGATACCTTGTTAAATCTTGTGATCATCTCATTGATCGTTTCTCCATCCTTCATTTTGAAAACTTCATATTCTTGTTTCAGTAGTCTGATCTTACTCTTGCGAACTTGATCAGTCCCTTCGTAGGTAGTTTCGAGCCTTTCCTAAATTTCCTTTGCTATTACGCATGAAGAGACTTGATTGTGTTCGTTGACGCTTAGTGCAAGGTGAAGAAGATTAATGGCTTTGCAATTTGCTTGATAGGTTTTCTTCTGCTCCACAGTTATATTTTTCAATTTGATCGGTATATATACACCATCTATTTCTTCAGTAGGGAATTCAACTCATTTTTCGATTATTTCCCATGCATTTAGGTCTTGTGCAATTATAAAATTGTACATCCTTTGCTTCCAGTAGCTAAACTTGCTTCTATTGAAGAATGATGCACGATTTGTTTAGCAGACTTCAGCTGGTTCGTTGTCTCCATTGATTGCCATTTGGATCTTTGATGTTAAGCTGTTAAGTTTCTTGATAGTACACCCACTCTGATACCAATTGTTATTCAATTAAAGGGGAGGGGTAAATAGTTGAATATAGACTCTTTGTGACTTTTTGAAATTTAAAAACAAATAACAGAGAATAAAAATTTAATGAACGAAGACACAAGAAATTTTTATAGTGGTTCCACCATACTAGGTGTACATCCACTCCCAAACTCCCTCTAGATTTTCTACTAATTGCTTAGATTACAAATTTGATTACATGTTCAATTTCAACCTTGTACAGTGTTTCGTCAAAACGCTTCAATTCAATCTCGCTCAGATTGAATTTAACTTTTCTAGACTTAAGGCAGTGACACTTACTCCTTAATTTTTGACACTCGTATTAATTTAAGAAATACATGTCAAGAATTGAAACTCTATTTCCTTAGATTTGACAGTATGAGAATTAACAAAAACATTTAAGACAGTTAGAAAATTTAAAGTGTACAATGGAGATTTTACAGAGTATTTAATGGCGTATTCAATTCTCGTAACCCATTATATTTTTTGCTCCTCAATATTTATTAAGATATTGAATAAATCCGTTGAGGGTTGGTGGTGGTCGTTGCATCTGAACGTTGAGCATTCAATCTTTACTATTAATGCTCTACAACTATTAAAATGATGAAGAAGCGATTAGTTTAGAAGGAAAAGACATACCAAAAAGTGAATACTTAAATATTTTGGTTCCATTATTCAGAACAATAGTAGTACAGATGAGGATGTAAATCATAGGATTCAAATGGGTTGAATGAAATTGAGAAGAACATTTAGAATTCTTTGCGATCGAACAATACCATTGTATTTAAAGGGAAAGTTCTATAGAACCAATATACGACCTGCACTATTGCATGGCACAGAGTGTTGGATCACTAAACAATAATAATAGTATAAAATGATAATGATTGAAATGAAAATATTTAGATGGATATGCAACAAAATTAGAAAATATAGAATTAAAAATAAAGAGATATGTGATAAGTTGGGAGTTAGTTCAAGATGCGAGAGTATCTTCTGAGGTGATTTGAATAAATGCAACGAAAACCCAAAAATGTACTAATTAAGAGAATAAAAATTTAAATATAGAAGATTTAATATAATGTAAAGATAGATCGTTAAAAACTTGAAAACAAGTTATTTGTGAAGACATGATTGTTAAGAGTTTAACTGAAAATATTGTTTTCGATAGGAATGAAAAATGTAGGAGAATTTGTACAAATTAAATCTATTAATTTAATTTTTAATTTTTAATTTTTATTGTTTATTTTTTTCTTCAATATTTGTCTTTCGTGGCCGACCCCAAATTTGGGATAGCAGGATTAGAGTCTAGATTGTTATTGTTGTAGATGTTAATACAACTTGCTATATATTAAATAGAGTTTTGGTTAGATCAATTTTAAAGAAGACACCATATAAGATTTACAAAGGAAGAAAGCCTAACATAACTTACCTACATGTTTTTAACTGCAAATGATTTATCTTAAATGATGAAAAGAATCCCCAGAAAAATTTGATACAAAATGAAAAATTGATACAAAATGTGATGAATGTATTTTCGTAGGATATCCAACTAATAGCAAAACTTTTAAATTTTATAATAAAATAACTATGATGGTTTAAAAATCTATCGATGTTCAATTTGATGAAACTAATCTCTTAAGCAAGAGAATTATATGGTTTGATAATAGGATGATAGATGAATCCATAATAGAAGAAGTTCAAAGAGAAAATGAAAACACCAAAGATGAGAATATTAAAAAAGGATATGAAAACAAGAAAGATGAAAAAACTTATCAAGAACAAGAAATAAGATCCAACTGTAAAGTGTAAGTGCAGAAAATGTTATTGAAAATCTAAATTCTAAAGTTAAGACAAGATTAGCTCTTCAAAATTAATGCGAATTTTTTGCATTTATTTCTTGTATTGAGTTTAAGAGCATAACTGAAACCTTAAAGGATGAAGATTGAATAATTGCAATGTAGGAAGAACTGAATTAATTTGTAAGAAAAAAGTATGGAACTTAGTTTCTAGACCCAAAAAAAATTATGTTTTAAGCATCAAATGGGTTTATAGAATCAAAATGGATTTTTTGCATTTATTTCTTGTATTGAGTTTAAGAGCATAACTGAAACCTTAAAGGATGAAGATTGAATAATTGCAATGTAGGAAGAACTGAATTAATTTGTAAGAAAAAAGTATGGAACTTAGTTTCTAGACCCAAAAAAAATTATGTTTTAAGCATCAAATGGGTTTATAGAATCAAAATGGATGACCGTGAAACTACAATTAGAAATAAAGCAAGATTAATAGTTAAAGGAGATAGTCAAGAGGAAAAGATATATTTTAAAGAAACCTACACACTTGTAGTTAGATTAAAAACCATTAATATGTTCCTTGGCTATTCTTGCTTCATGAATTTCAAATTATATCAAGTGGATGTAAAAAGTGTATTTTTGAATGGTTCGATTCATGAAACTGTTTTTATTGAACAACCTCATGGATTTGAATATTCGAAACATCTTGACCATATTTTCAAACTATCTAAAGTCTTATATGGATTAAAACAAATTCTAAGAGTTTGGTATGAAAAGCTCTGTAATTTCTTGATAGGTAATAACTTTCAGAAAATCAAGATTATTACAACTTTGTTTATTAAAAGAAAAGACAAAGAAATTCAAATAGTAAATATATGTGGTTGACATAATATTTGGTGCTATTCATAACTCTTTCTGCCAAGAATTTGCAAAGCAAATACATGTTGAATTTGAGATGAGTATGATAAGAGAACTTATACATTTCCTAGAACTACAAATTAAGCAAACAAAAATAGAATATTCATTAATCAATCAAATTTTACTAAAGAGCTTATAAAAAGAAATTAGATTGGATGAAGCAAAAGGAATTGCTACCCTTATGAGCACATCAATGAAGATAAACAAGGATGAAGAAGAAAAATCAGTATGTAGTAATTTATATTGAAGCATTATAGGATCATTGCTTTATTTGACTACATGTAGGCCAAATATCTTGTAGAGTGTCTGTCTCTATGCTACATCTCAATCAAATCCTAAGGAATTCCATTTGATTGCAATTAAGAGAATCTTTAGATATCTAAGAGAGACATGCAACTGAGATTAATTGTATGACAAATCTTCATTTGAATTGAATAGATACTTAAATGCAGACATTGCAAGGTGCAAACTAAATAGAAAAAGCACAAATAACACATGTCAATTCTTTGAGATTATACCAATATCATGATTTTCTAAGAAACAAAACAGAGTTACAACTTCTACTATCAAAGAGAATATGTTGTTGCTGCTGTGTTATGCACAAATATTATGGATAAAACAACGATCAAAAGAATACGAAATTGATATAGAGTGTGACCTCATAAAATGTGACAATACAATACCAACTTAAGAAAGAACCATATTCATCATTTTAGAATTAAATACATAGAGATTATGTATCATTTTATTAGAGATTTTGTGCTAAAGAATGATGTTATTTTAGAATACATTAAAACTAAAAAATAAATAGCTGATATTTTCACTAAACCAATAGATAGGGAAAAATTTTATAGTATAAGAAGGGAATTATGAATGATGGAATATCAAGAATAAGATGTAAAATCTTATGTTTATTTGTTATGAAATGCTTACATAATTGTATTTATGTTTATTTTATGCTGAATAAAAAGACTTGAGAAAGACAAGTCGACTTACTCAAAGTTTAAGTCGACCTATGTTCATTTAAAAGAAAAAAAATTGTACTTTGAAAGAAGCAAGTCGACTTGTCAATTCAATATGTCAACCTGCATAAATCACACAAAGTTAGGGCATCAATTAAATATAACAGGTCAACTTGTTATCCCAGTAAGTCAACCTATGTAGCTCAAAATAAATAAAATCTATCACTCATTAACCGACTCAACACTCAATATAAACCTAAAACCCTAAAGTTGACTTATTCCTAATTTAGAACTCCTCGTTTGCGCTCCTTCCTCTACTCTCTACTCCTCTGAAAGTTGACTTCAGCTTAAGGAAAAGTAAGTCAAAGGTGACTTTGAAAGGTGACTTATTCCTCATTTAGTCAACAAGATTCGATCATCAAAATTTTCAAAGCTTAAGGAAAAGTTAGTCTTTCAAAAACAATTTCTGCTAACAAACTATAAATAATGAGAGATTGTTAGATTGGGATTTCTTAGAAGAAATTGGGTTTCCTTATAATGATTATCTCAGAGAAGTATGCATAAGTAGTGTATTACATCCATATGGCACTTGTTATGATAAGTTGGTTAAATTGCAATAACTTAGAAATGATTAAGAATACAGAGGGTGTTTCTTTTGAGACTGAAATAATAATTGCGGATCAAGTCACAAGTGTATTTAAAAGTTTTATTTGTGGGGTGGAAATTCTTATCACACATAAGATATTGTACCAAATAAATCAATTGAATTGGATTTCATATGATAATGTGATAAATAAATGAATTCTGAATTGTTGTAAAACTGTAGGGTAGTGTTCAGGAACCCTAACATGATCAACATAAACACAAATGCCACTACTTTAGGCATGTATGAGTGGTTGCTACACTTTATAGTAACATATATTTTAAGATTAGAGGAGGAAACCACACTACTATAACTAGAGAGGTCTTTTGGCTTATGGTGTGTATAATACAAAAGAGAAATCTAGAACTTTATTTCATCATTCCATATCATATGATTGCCATCTCCAACTCTGAAAACTGTAACTTACCTTTCCATTCCTTGATCATTGATATTATATCTTTCTATGATATCAATCTTAGTAGGAAGATAGGAGCAAAATTGAACCCTAAATACTCTATTGGAGTATCTTCCCTTACTAAGGCCAAATGAGTATTAAGAGATGGACTATGGAGCAGGAAAAATGAAAGGAGAGAAAGATAAGGGAAGATGAAAGTGATAGGTGTTACACTTCTTAGCGTGGCATAGAGTAAGGGGGAGAGCAAGAACTAGGGGAAGAGAGATGTGAAATTGAAGCTGGAGTGAGAGGTGAGACATCTCAAAAGATTACTTGGCAATGATATGGGGTAATTTGAATAGGCTAGAGGCACAAAACTTGTAAATGTAACAACAACTCAATAGAATTGAGACAAAGGTTAATTCTCTAACTAAAAGTAGAATAAATAAAGACTCTGGGCCATCAACAACCTTTTGAGCCATATTTCTATATTTTTGACTTGTTTTTTTGTGAACTTGAGCCAACCCTTTTGTGAACCTGTATTTTTGTATGGACGAGTATGGACATGTATTTACCTGGTTGCTAACTTGATGAATGTTCATGTATTGCTTTTGTGATTTATGATATTAATATTATATAAATTGGTTGTTGTCTTCTTTGTTGATGACAAAAAGGGGGGAGAAAGATTAGTAAGGATTGATTGTGTGCTGTGCAGATTTGTATGTTGTATACTGTGTAAGATTGGTTGTGTGTTATGTAGATTGGTATGCTGCGTGTGGAGGAGAGTCACTTGTATTAAGTCATATTACCTGTTTTCAAAATTTCACATCATGTTTTGTCATTATTAAAAATGGAGAGATTGTTGACCAAATATGTATTGATAATAAGCATACATAATATGATAATGAGCATACATAATATGTTTTGAATGAAACATGTCAAATATGTTTTGAATAATAAATATATTTTGAATAATGAGCATATTTTGTTAATGAACATAAGTTTTATTCAATAACGTTATGGAGCACATTATGGAAAATGAGTACACTATGGAAAGTATTATGGTGGGAATGTCTTTTTCAAAGTTTAAAGTTTCAAGTGTTTCAAAGTTGTATTCAACAAATCAGCCAAGTTGATCTAATAAGAATACAGGAGTCGACCTACTTAGTTGAAGATAGTATGGTCTGATAAAGAAGTTGATCTCATGATCAAAGATGTCAATCTACCTAACTTTAGAATTGTGTTTTCTATAGAGTAAGTCGACCTACAAAAAAGTTCGAGTTCACTCATATTTAAAAAAATTAAGAAACACTGGAACTAACTAAGAAATGAGCCAACTTGAAGCAAAAATGAGTAGACTTAAAAGTAAAAACGAGTCGACTTGGAACAGTTGATAAGTTGATAAGTCGACTTACTGAAGGAATATGAATCAACCTACATAATGGAAACTTCAGTTTTGTTCAATCTGAGGGGTGAACAAGTCAACCTACATAAACTCAGAACTATGGAAGACAAACTAGCCTAACTCATGCAAAACTTAAGAAGTTGACCTGTGAAGGCAACAAGTCGACTTGCTGTGTGTAATAATTAGTTCTGCAGAAAATATGTTGAGTATTAAATGAGGATTTAATTCATATTAACCAACTTCCAGTAGCTTTTTCACCATACAATGGCTCTTTCACCCGCTTCTCTTAAAACACAACACATGGATCGAATGCAAAGTCTAAAAAAAGGAAAACAAAAAAAGGAAGAAGAAGTACCAACACCAAGTAAAACCAAAAACTCTTATTGTGTTGTATTATTGATGTGTGTGCTTTAATGATTTGTTAGATGTTAAAATCTTCATCATTGTAATCTTTCAAACACTTATAGTATAAAAGACATAGAGAGAGGGTTCTCTTGGTTTGGGTCTATGTAACGTCAATCTTTCGAGAAAAATTGAGGGTAATGTTTCAGAGAAACACTATTAGGTTTAACTATAACCTATAGAAAAAGTTAGCTGATTGAATGTACTATTTTTGAGAAAATAGTGAATTCAAAAAGTCAGATGAAGTCTAGGAGTTGTTGATTGTATGGTAAAGAGAGAGAGAACAACAAAGTACGAAAAATAAATCTTAACTAATGAAACATTTATAGTGAACAATGTGCCGAAAAAATACTGCACTTTTATTTCTTGAGAGAATGCAAGTGTACAAGAGAGAAAGTGAGAGGAGGAGTTGATTGCTCTTCCTTCTTACTTTCCAAATAAGAGAAAATGTCTAGTTATAGAGGAAGAAAGGAAAGAGAGCCTAATATAGTTGTTGGAAGGGCAATGATTATATTTCAATAGCTAGAAAAACTAGTTTTCTAGCTATTGAAATGTATTATATCTATTCTGCCCTTGATAGATTGGGTAATCTATTGAACCATTTAGAAATGTAAATTGGGCACTTTTTGGGGCTTGAAAAAGACCCTTTTTGAGCCTTTAAAAGAACTTAAAAACATGAACTCAAGGACTTCTTGATTCTGACATGACTGGGCTTGAATTTGGTTTTGGATCCTTGAATGACAACATTAATCATGGACCCTAATTGAGGTTCTTCTTTGTTTCAACACTTCCTTTCAGGCTTGGTGAATAGATATCTATGGAGCCCATTCTTTAATTGCTTTGAAGTGGTTCATTTGGTAAAGACATCCGCTAGTTGAACCTTCCCATTGATATGTTGAATTTTGATGATGTCTTCTTCCACCTTTTGCCTCACAAAGTGACATCCAATTCTACATGGTTAGTTCTCTTATGAAACACCGGATTTGATACGAAATGGATTGTGGATCGGTTATCATAGTAAAAAATGATCAGAGAAGAGGTTGAAAACCCCAGTTCTTTTACTAGAGCTGAGCCAAACAATTTCACTTATTGCTACCGCCAAAGCTCTATATTCTATTTTAGCACTTGATCTCGCAATAACACTTCGCATCTTGCTCTTCCAGGACACCAAATTTCCTCCTATGAACATGCAATACCCAGTGGTTGATTTCCTATCCTTGGAGTCTCCTACTCGTTAGCATCATAGTATCCAAGAATGTCTAGCTTTTGGTTATTCTTCATCAAAATTCCTTGTCCAGGTGATCTTTTGAGATATCCCAGAATTCTATGAGCAGTTTCCAATCCCTTATAGTTGGTTTCTGCATGTGTTGGCTCACTTGGCTGACTGCAAAAGATATATCTAGTCTATTGATAGTGAGATAGATTAGTCTCCCCACCAGCCATTGGCATTTTGCAATGTCTTCAAAGGACTTTGTGTTCTCTTCCTTTTCCTTTGAGGTTGATATGGGGGTGGTAGTTGGTTTGGCTCCAAGTTTACCTTAATATTGCAATAATTCAAGAGTATACTTCCTTTGGGACAATACTAGTCCCTTATTAGAATAGACAAGTTCAATTTCTAGAAAATATTTTATTATTTCTAAATCATTGATATCAAAATTAACCTTAAGAAGTTTTTTATTTTGTTTGATTAATCTAGATTTGCTTTCAGATACAATTATATCATCTACATATATTGAGACTATTACAAGGCCATCCTTTAATTTTTGATAAGTAAAAAATTATCACTATAGTATTTTTTGAATTTTTCCTAATAAAAATTATGCGAAATTTAGAATACCAAATCCTGGGAGATTGTTTCAAACCATATATAGCTTTCTTCAAAAAAACACACGTTTCCTTTATTTTATGATTCTAATTCTTGAGGGATTTGTATATAAACTTCCTCTTTTAAGATTCTTCGTAAGAAAACATTTCTTACATCCATTTGATGCATTGTCCAATCACGATTAATGACAATGGACATGAGTACCCTAATTATGTTCATTTTAACTACAGGTACAAAAGTTTCATTATAATTAATGTCATATGTTTGGATTAATCCCTTAACTACTAATCTTGCTTTATATCTTTCTAAAGATCCATCACTATTGTATTTTATTTTTATATATCCATTTACAACCTGCAACCATTTTTCCTTGAGAAAGAGATGTTATTTCCCAAGTTTTGTTTTTAATATGGGCATTAGTTCTTCTCTCATTGCTTACCTCCGTTCTTCTTGTTGATTAGCTTCTTCGAAGGTTCTTGGGCTTTGCCTATCATATATAAGAAGGCTTGATGAGTTTTAGAGACATTTTCTAGTGTAATGAATGGAAATTAGATAAGAGATAACATTTGAGTTATCGTAAACTCCTCTTTTGATCCATTCTTTTGGAGGAACTCTGGGCCTATTTGATCATCTAAGAAAGCTTATTGGATTTGGCTTTTTTCCCTCTTGTTCATGAACCTCTTGAGAGTTTATGCTATTAGTTTCATGATTTGATATTTTAGGACTTTCTTTTTCGGTTTCTTCATTTCGTTGTTCTTCTCCCTCATTAGTTTTATTTTCAACAATAGGTTGTTGATCTATTAGTGATATTTGCTCTAAAAATATGTTAAGATATGTTTTTCTTAATTTCTATCCTGAGAGTTTTTTGAGAAGGAAAAATTGTCCTCTATGAAGACAACATTTTTGGACACGTATATTTTCTTAGTCAAGGTTCATAGCATATGTAACCTTTCTGATAATTGGCATATCCTATGAAAATGCATCATCTATTTTCTTATCTAGTTTATCCCTAAGTTGTCCATGTATATGGACATAGCAATCACATTCAAATACTCTCAAATGAGAGATATTAGATTTGATACCCATAAGAACTTCTAAGGGGCTTTTTTCTTGAATAATTTTTATTGGTATTCTGTTTACAAGATGTGATGCAACACTAGTTGCATCACTCTAAAAAGTCTTGGGTAAGTTGGCATGGAATATCATTGTTTTTGCAATATCAAAAAGATGTCTATTTTTCTTTTCTGCCACCCTATTTTATTGATATGTGTTTGGGCAACTAAGTTGATGAATTATACATTTTTCTTTTAGATATTCTTTGAATGCAATACTTATATACTTCCCTCCATTATCGAGAACCTTGATGTTGACATTATAATGTTTTGTTACATAGATATTAAAGTTTTTAAAAGCTTTAAAAGCTAGAGTGCTTGCAAACATATAAACCCAGGTAATTTAGATTTGTGATCTATAAGTGAAATAAAGTATTTGAATCCCCTCATAAATTCAACAGGTGAAGTCCATATATCAGAGTAAATCAAATCAAAATAATTCTTATATAATGTTTTTGAGATAGGATAATGACATCTAGATTGTTTGCCAAAAATACATACTTCACATTTTTTATCACTACAATTCTTTGTTGGAAATAAACATTTCAAAGCATGTTGATGGGGATAGCTTCATCTAGCATGTTGAAGTTCATAGCTTTCTTTTATGCATACGGAATATGCTTGACTCCCTTGCACAAAAAAAATATAGATTATTTTTTCGAATCCCTTCACCAATCACTTGGTTTGTCTAGAGATCCTGAAAAATAACCTTTTTAGGATCAACGGTAACTTTGCCTTAAATATGCAAGTTCTTCATCAGCTTCATATGGAGAAAGATCCTTGACATTGAATATTGTAAGTACATTGAAGTCTCCTACGAGATCAATCTTATATGCATTATCATTGATAAGTTCTTGGCATCAACATTGTTTTGCGTTTAAATGGAAATCTTTCCTTTTGGAAATGAATCCAAACTCGGTCCCTTGGTTGAAAGACAATTACTCTCCAATTCTTGTTGGCTTTCTTTTCATAATCTTCGTTTTGCTTCTTGATTTGAGCCTTAATCTTCTCTTGCAAAGTATTCATTACCGAATCTCTTTGGCTGGCATCATGATGAACTTGATCCCTAGCTAGTAATGGTAGCAAATCCATAGGAGTGAAGGGATTAATCCCATATATAGCTTCAAATGGAGAACATCTTGTAGTGCAATTTGGAACCGGTTGTAAGCAAATTTTGCATGAGCTAGTTTCTCATTCCAATCTTTCTGATTCTTAGAGACCAAAGTTCTAAGGATTGTAGTCATGATACGGTTGATGATGTTTTGATTATCCTTTACCATATCTGGCCAATAAAAATGTTCCCTCAGCATATCTATTATTTTGTTGACACCAAAATGGCCAGCAATAGTTCCCATGGACTTCATGAATTAGTAGTTCCCTTATAGAACTTTGAGGAATATAGAGTTTGTTGTCTTCGAACAGGAACTGATCTTACACATAAAAATGATTCACCGAACCCCTTTGGCAAGTTGCAAAAATTTGTGAGAAATCAGACTCTTTAGCATAAAGTTCTTTACTCAAAACCAAGCAACTTGGCATCTATCATGGTGAGTATAAAGAATTTCTTCGAGAGAGTGCATCAGCCACCACATTTGATCGGCCAGATTTGTGTTTGAGCACAAATGAATAAGCTTGAAGAAATTCAACCCACTTTGTATGTTGCCTATTCAACATGTGTTGCCCATTGATGAACTTTAAAGCTTCATGGTCTAAATGTAAAATGAACTCTTTTGGCAGCATGTAATGATGCTAATGCTCCAAGATTCGGATGATTACATAGAACTCATTGTCATAAGTGGAATAATTCAATCTTGAGCCATTAAGCTTTTTACTAAAATAAGCAATTGGTTATTTTTCTTGCACACCTCCAGATGCATCACATTCAACCTCAAACAATCCGTCAAAATCAAGAAGTGCAAGAACAGGAGCATTACATAACTTTGATTTGATGATTTTGAAACTTTATTGAGCTGTAGATGTCTACTCAAAACTTTTCCCCTTCAAGCAATCTATTAGTGGAGCATGGATTGTGGAGTTGGTCAATTCTGGATTGTTTCCACCTTGCTCGTGTCCACCTTTACTGGAAACAACATATTCTAGAAATACCATGCTCGAAATAAGAAAGTGATATTTTTTTAGATTGCCAAAAAAACCGCTAAGCACGTAGCTCCTCAAATATTCTCTGCAAATGCTATAAATGGTCCTCTTCATTTTGGTCGTATACAAGTATGTCATCAAAGTAGACCATAACAAATTTTCCAATAAATTCTCTAAAGGTATGATTCATAAGTCTCATGAAAGTGCTTGGAGCATTTGTTAAGCCAAATGATATGACAAACCACTAGTACAACCCTCTCTTAGTTTTAAAGGCTATCTTCTATTCATCTCCTTCCTTCATTCTGATCTGATGGTACCTACTCCAAGATCGATTTTGGAAAAAACAGTAGTACCATACAACTCATCCAATATATCATCTAATCGAGAAATAGGGTATCGATATTTTACCATGATTTTGTTGATCGCATGGCTATCTATACACATTCTCCATGATCTATACCCCTTTGATATGAGTTCATCAACCTACCACTGCAACTCTTTTGTCTCCTCTAGATAACACTGATATGCTACCTAATTTGGCATTAGAGCTCCAGGCACCAAATCAATTTGGTGTTGAATTGACCTCATAGAAGGTAGACCAGGTGGCATCTCCTCCAGAAACATATCGGAAAACTTCTCTAACAGAGGAATCATGGAAGGGTGAATAGTATCAATAGAAACTAAATTCTACTCCAACAAGAACAAGAAATAGGTAGGCTACTTTGTCAGAAGAAGATGTCGAACATCTACTTTTCAAAGAAATTGTTAGGTTGTACTCCTTCCTATATCGGATGGTTTCTCATCGCCTGTTGAAAACATGGAGCCAAGATGATTTGCTTTTTTCCTTGGTGGAAAGAATACGTGTTCTTGAATCTATCATGCATCACTTTTCGTTTATATTGCCAAGGTCTTCCCGGCAGCAAATGACACGCATCCATTGGGATGATATCACAAGTAACTTCATCTTTATAATGTTTTCCTATAGAAAATGAGATCAAGGCTTGTTTAGTTGCCTTCATGTCATTTCCTTTATTAAGCCATTGCAATTTGTAGGGCTAAGGATGAGAGGTGGTTGGCAACTTCAATTGCAATTTGTAGGGCTAAGGATGAGAGGTGGTTGGCAACTTCAATTTCTCAACCATAACTCCTGAGGCGACATTGGTATAACTTCCATTATCAATGATTAGTTGACAAACTTTTCCTTTGACAGAGCATTGGGTTTGGAAAATGTTTTATCATTGCTCCTCTTCCATAGGCATCGTATTTGAATTCAATGCTTTACGAATTACAAGCAATTCTCCTTCATCAAACTACAATGCATGTGCTTTCGTTGTTATCGGAATACCTATTGGCTCATCTTCCTCTGCATCAGTTTCGGTAACTTCCTTGATAGTGACTACTTTCTGATTTGGGCATTCCGAAGCAAAATGACCATAACCTTAACATTTGAAACTCCTCTTCTTTGGAATTGTTGATTGCTATGCTACCTTTCCTTTTTGGTCGGAGTCTTCCCAATATGAGAAGCTGAACTCCCTTTACCGGAAGAAGCCCCCTTGATGAAAGACTTGTGAGACGTCCTTTTGTAGGTTTGTTGTTTTTCCACCTTATAGGTGAGTTTGCACATATCAGCAAAGGTCCAGTATGGCTGCAAGTCAACCATATCTACAATCTCCTTCCTTAGGTGGCACACATCAACAAAGGTCCAATACGACTGCAAGTCAAACATATCTACAATCTCTTTCCTTAGGCTTCTAGAAACAAGCAATTTTTTGTTCTTGATCCTTTTGTTTGAAGGAGTACATCTTTAAGAATAGATTCTGCTTATATGTTTCAGGTAAGAATCGCCTCTTCAACTCTTTTTTTATCTTCACGCATGTGTAAATCTTTGTTTTTCCTTCACAAGCACATCATGCTTTAAGATTTTCCCACCACAAGCTAGCATACTTCTTTAGCTTTAGTACAACCACTTTTACTTTCTTTTCCTCAGAGAAATCCTCATATTCAAAGATCTTCCCGATTATATTGAGCTAGTCAATAAATTCATTGGCAGAGAGCTTCCCTTCAAAATCTAAATTTCAACTCTCAAACAAGATTCATTGCTCTGTTAAAAAGTTTTTGGATGCTTAAATAGATTCTCATCATCTGATGATGATGAAGTTGTACAATCTCTTGTTCCATGCAAATGGAACGAGTTTGCTCAAAAGTGAGTCCTTGTTGAAAATTTTCAGCTATTTGGAATTTCACACTAATGGAACTTTTTGCTCTGATATCAAATAATGCAATTTGCAAGAGAAAAGAAATGTTATGAGAAAAGGGAATGGTAGATAGAGGCAGAATAGAAGAAAGAGGGATAAAGGATAGTCTCACCACTCAGTTTGGATATAGGAAAAACCACTACCAAACAAAGATACAACGACTTAAATGGATTCACCATACTTAGATTCCTCTAATTGTTATAGAAACCCAAGAAGTGCAATTCAATTGCAGTAGAATACTTTTCAAATTATCATTCAACAACTTGTGTTTTACAAAGTGATGTCCAAAGGGTTTTATAGAAGCACAAATCAATAAATCTAGCTCTTTTCCTAGATAAACTTTAAGTGACTTGTTTGGTAGGACCTTGTAGCTACTACCTTAAATGACTAGGACTAGTATAAAATACTCTAACTATGTCTACTAATGTTATTGACCATATAGTACTACTAAAATTTTATTAAATTATCACCATTCATACTAAAATGGTGATTAGATTTTCCATGTTAGTATAGTGACAGGAATAGTAATTTTATGACACTTGGTGTCATGCATCAATAACTAATTTCAGGGTTTTAATATTTATTTGTTTATTACAAGCAGATTCAACTAGCAGATTCAACTAGCCAATTACCTGGTGAAGACATGTAAGAGACTCGTAAAAGATGTGCTTGTTTAAATCAGCTCATTCTACTTCTCAGATGGCATTTGGTTTGAAATCGAATTCCGATATCAACTACTTGGTTCAAATTTTGGAATAGATATGATTACTATTGTTGATATTTGCTTTATATATCTTTTGAAATAAAAATCATATAATTGTCAATTTTGTTCTTGATAAAAAATATTTTAAAATTAACAAAAAAAAATATAAAATCAATAAAACTCAAATAATTTTGTTAAAGAATATATAAAATCAATAAAAGTCAAATAATTTTCAAGTCAAAATTAGTTAATAAAACATTTTGTCCAGATTCATGCCAGGAAGAGAGAGAAATCTATGGGAAAGAGGGGTTGGTAACCCAATTATTGGTTCCTCTCTTCCTTCCCCCACCTACAGCATGTGCAATCTTCTTTTTCTTCATGGTTGGTGTCTTCGATAGTTAAAAGTTGAGTGCATGAAGTTACCATCATCATAAGATCTAATCCTTGCACTTCACCCAAATCCGTATTGATGGTTGTTGGACCTCACTGATGAATTTCGAGTTTGGGGATGGCATCTATGAAGTCATCATCTTGGTCACGATCAAACCCTGGCTATTCTGCCAACGCCAACAACGCAACCAAGCTTGAGGTAAATATTTTCATTACCATAATATTGATGCAACTCTGAATCTGTTGTCACCATCTTCGATATGGTTGTTTCGCCTGGTTCTGGGGTTGAGAGAGAAAGAGAGTTAAATGGAAGGGCAAACAATGGCACAAATTTTTTCTTGGGTTTGAGATATGGGTTTCAATCAAAACCCACCGTTTTACTTGGGTTTCACAAAATGCATACCTTGAGGGTTTGATTCACATTCCTTTATTTCCATTCCATTAATCTAAATATATGATATGGGTTTTATTCCTATTCTTGAAATCCATACCCTTTAATTCCTATTCTTGAAACTCATACCTTTTAATTAAACACCCCCTCAGTTGAATTTATGGCGCTTGATTTCGAGGTCGATGTAGCTGCACTACTCATTCTTGGTAAACCATTTCTTAACGCCACATGATCCCTCGATATGGAGAAAGGGATGTAAACTCTTTACTACTTTGACAAGTCAATAGGATTTCAATTAAATCAAACATTAAAATATTTTGATGGTCTTATCTTTTCTTGATTTTTTAAGGAATCTAATGATGGAACTGAAGTTTTGCTAGAACGGAAGACCTTGGCCAAGAATCTATGGGAGACGATGCCAATGAAAGAGAACTTTAAGAGTAACGATGTTCTTTTTTAGAACTTGCATGAGCTCATATTGAACACAGTGACGTCTAAGGATGTAAACTTCGAAAAACTCATAGAAATAGGTAGACAAAGAAAGGAGGATGAATTGAATCTTTGCGTTCCGTTTGGTTGTTGGTACCTCTTGGACCATGTGACTAGGTCTCTACCTAACAACATGCCTCCTGATTCGAATCCAAATCTCAATATTTTCCCCCTTTTGATGGTTTTATTGGATTTAAAGTACCAATAATTGTGTGAATATTTTTGTAGTTCACTTCTTAAGAGCCTCTAGATGGTTAGATTTGAACTTGGGGACTAAAATAAAAAACATAGCTAGGCTAGATTCAATGAGTGTACCATTAAACCCAAGCCCAAGATGAAGAGGTATGGGCTGAAAATTGATTATGGAGGAGATAGACCCCTGGAACACACCTCCATTCTCCGGCCAAACATGAGTACTATGAAGTCAAGTTGGAAACATAAACCAAAACTATCTCTCTTCCATATCTCTTCTGTATCTCTTTTTTATTTATATTTTAATTCTTGCTTCTAAATAATTTTTAGTTTGGTTTTAGGATTTCTTTAAGTCTTACATGTTGTTTGCTTAGTTTCTCTTTAAGGGTCTTTCTCTCATTGATTAGTAGGAAACTATGGCATGGTATATATAGGAGTGGACCAGATCAAGTGATCAATGAGCTTTTCTACTCAGATAAGTAGTTTATCTCATCGAGGGGAGTATTCTTACCTTACCTCTGTTGTTCTTTTTCATTTTCTTGAATACTAGGGACAAGGTTTATCATAAGTGTAGGAGTGTTCAACTTTTTAAAATTTTTGTTTTCACTTGCATGGATGCATGTTCTCACATATTTTTCATGATCTAGAGCAATACAAGTATAGCTAAAACTATTTTAAAATTAGAACCACGCATTGTATATTAGAAGTTTAAAGTTAGGAGACCCTAATTTTATATCACAATATGCGTAGGAGTTGTCACCTTTAGAACTTAATATATAAATAAAAAAATTATTTTTGCTTGAAAGTAAGAGAATACATCATTCCATGAATTTGCATTGAAACTTATTCGATAACCTCTTAAAACAAAATTAAAAAATTTACACACAAGGCTTAGAGATGATTCAAATATTTTTCTTTAGACCGTTTGAGTCTTTCTAGCCTATCTATGATATTATCTCTAGTCAACTAATTTGTAGCCTTAAATTGATAGTAAAAAATTTCTTTGTAACTACATTAACTATCTCTTAACCTTTTAAGCTCAAGAATGGCTAATGATAAATATCCTTTCATTCATTATCATATCATTTGTTTATAACATAGATGCATTGCATAATTCATCATTTATGCAAGTATTTTCCATCCATCATATTTACTATGTTTCATACTTCTTTTTTTTTTTCATCATTGAAGTCTTCAAGCAGAGTAAATCGAGATTTTCACTTATTGTTGAAACAATTATTTATAACAAAAACAATCAACGGAAAAAAGAGTGAATTTGAAATATGTTTTACATTTATGAGCAATATTTCAGAAAGAAAAAAAAAAGGAAAAATATCGAAAAGGAAAAAAAGAAGAAAGGAAAGAAAAAAGAAAGACAAAAATATTCAGGAGTAAAGTTTAGAATTTATCAAAGGGAAAATTTGCTCTTATCATCCATGATCTCTAATATTGTTGAATTTCATGATCTTTGTCCCTTTTCTTTCTTTTACAACCATTACCTTTTTTCCTAATGACATCCCATTGCAGACCTTTTAATCTAGATTTTATTTGTAGATTTTATTAGTGAAGAGGTAGTTTAAAAAATATGTATATGAAGATAAAAAAAAAATGTTTGATTTTAGAAATTTGATTCCGAGTTTTGTTAATGGTGATTTTTCTACTAGTTATGCTCACACACACTAGAGTTTCAAAGTGTAAGACCATAATATATGATTAATAATTTTGGTTTTCTAAAAATTTGATTTTAAATTTTTTGCGATATTCTAGTTTTATCTTCAGATTGTCCAGGACATGCAAGTATTCAAGTGTAAGGTATTTAATAAGTCTTTTTTGTGGATATATTTTTGACCTAAGCTCTAGAATTTTTCATATATTTTGAGTAAAATTTGCTAGATTTCCTATTCAATACTTGTTCGCCTTTAATTCTGTTTCTGCAATCCAAAACCATCACCTCTAAGCCTTTGATTCATTCATCATCACCATCTTCAGACTTCAATTTCAATCACCGTGGTTCATTCCCTTCGATTTTGCCTCTATTTGACTACGCCTTCTATTCATCTTCATCCAAAAAGTCATCGTTGATTTTTTTTTTTTTTTGTACTTTGACTTAACCATCACTGTTCAGTATCTGAAATTTTGCCCTCAGACCGACCGACTATGGGACTCACTTATATGGGGACAGGTCTCCCAACAAAAGGTTCTCAATACCTATGCCGAGATTCAAAACCCAGGACGAAAATATCCCTACTCATCTATACCACCATTTGTTGGTCAAAGTCATCATTGATTTCGGTCACTGGTGGGTGTTCTTCATTACCATCATTGATCATCGTCCAAACTCGCTTTTCAAAATTGCCAATGATCCTCGAACACATCTATAAGTTATGGGAATACCGGGTCGAGTCGTCCATGTGGGTTTGACCCAAACCTATTTCCCTTATTTTTGAATTTTCCAAAGGAGGGAAGGGAGGGAGTGGTTTTTTTATGAAAAAAAACCAACTCCAACTCCCACACATAACCATCCATCCCCATCTATGGCTCTCTTGAAGGTTGAGAGAGAATAAGGAAAAGGGTAAGGAAGAAGATCTACATACATCATAATACCATTCTATCAAAAAGACTCTTGGATTGTGAAAGAGAAAGGAGATTGATCCATTGGTAACATTTTTCGGATTCGTACATCGAAAAGGTTAGTGATCCGACCCTAGATCTTGGGACATTCAACATTTATTTCGCTGTAAATGCATAAGAGAATGCTTTCATTGGTATCAGAGCATGATTTAGGGTGTTTCCTATTTTTGATGTATTTTCGAGTTTCATTTTCTTAAAAAAATTGAAAATGGTAACTTTCATTATAGACCACAAAATGCTTTGAAATTTGAAAGGTAGAGTACCCATGATATTAAGAATTGATCTGCAAAGTTTCATGCATAGCCGTTATGTATTTTTGGAGAAAAATGAAACCCTAGTCGAAGATAAAAATGCTAATATCTATTTGCATGATGGGTTTCATGATTTAATATTTGTATGGTTAAATTCCCCATCAAAAATCCTTTCTAACCATATAAAGAAGATGCAAAACGGTTCAGAAATGAATGAGATATGGTTTAGGGAAATTATGGTTAAAATGCAGAAAAAATTTTTCTGCATGAAGAAGACGAAGTGACGTCAGCAGTGACGTCAGCGGTGACGTCAGCAGTGACGTCAGCGGTGACGTCAGCACAAATCCCACTCTCGGGCCGTGGGCTGTGAAGCCCAAACGTCATGATCCAGACCTCAGATCAGAAAACTGACAGCACCATTAGATTCAGAGACCCCAAAAATGGGGGGTAGGCAAAATCCGGTGGCCGGATTCCGCCGGGAAGGCGGCGCGTGGGCTTCACGCACTGCCTGGGCGCGTGGGCGAGTCACCCACGCGCCGCCGCCACCAAGTGGCTCGTGAAGCACCCTCTCAGGCCCCTTTTTTTAATTTATTTTTATTATTTTTTTATTGTTTTTTCTATATTTTTAAATTATTTTTTTGACTGAAAGTATTCATTAAGTTATAAATTTTATTTGAAAATTGCAGAAAAATCAATTAACAAGTGAGACAAAATTCTGAAAATTTCTCACATGTTTAAAAAAATATATTCTAGATTATGCCTACCTGAATTAAATTTTTATAACACATATTTGATTTGTACTCATTGATTTAAGTATAAATTGTGGATGGTGTTTTAAATTTTTTTTTTTTTTTGGCTTCGTGTCCAATCTAATATTTACCCCATTTTAGGGATATGGTGAGAATCAGACGTACCCTTGCACCTCTCCGGGGGAGATGCAAAGATGAGAGGACCCCACAACGTTTGGCAAAATATATATGATGTTGTATTATAAGATGAAAGCAACGCATACTTTGTCGCAATATTTGTGGGTTATGAGTCGAAAACGTTATGAATTTCGGCGTTTGGGTCACTGGTTTGGAGCGACGAAGCCGAGATTAAAATTATAAGAAACTCCCTCTCTGATCATTTGGTTGGAATGGCTGACAAAATATTAGAGGATAATAAGTGTCTCTACCTTAAAGATTTCAGACTAAAATTGCTTAAGATGTAGAGAGATAAGGAGATAGAGACTAAAATGAAAAGGGCGTTATCTCTAAAGATCAATGGCTCTACACCCCAAGCTGTTAGGAGATTCACTCCGAGAGATAGACTTTCAGTTATGATAGTAAATATGGTCACTCGCATGTATATGGAAGATAAGAAAGATAAGAAAAAAGAAATTTGATTACATATATTTTTTTTCTTTCTTTGTGCATAGTTATCTACTGTAATGAGAACAATGCCAGGAACATATGATGTAATTATATATATATATATATATATCAACAATGTGCATACTTTGTATATTTATGCGAGCATGTGAAGAGATATGTTCCAAATTCACATGATTTTAGTGGGAGTTTTTAGGTTGATAGAATTTAAGTAATTCTCACCTAACACTGAAAGAATTTTGTTACTTTGAAATAAAATTTATGATAATCAAACATTTGGATGATGGATGATGATTGGGAACTTAATGATCTTTTGAGTTTACACCTTATGTTCGTCTATGATAAATTTATTAGATTTCATGTATAAAATTATATGAATGAATGAGCATGAATACTTATAATAATCTCTCTTTGAAAAACCAGACCATGGCATCGAAATCAATAATAGCAGATTTGAATAAAGGTGATAAGTTTAATGGCGACAATTATGACATTTGGCGCCACAAGATATGGTATGTACTGGAAGAGCAGGATGCCTTGGAGGGTATCAACCATATCATGCAAGACCCTGGAATTGGAAACACTGCTCAACAGAGAAGAGATCAAGAAGTTTACCAGGTGTGGAAGAAGAAAAATTCTACTGCACGTGGCATTCTGGTTAGTTCCGTAGTTGATGATCTCATACATGAATGTGAGCAATTCCCTACTGCTCATGACATATGGGTATACCTCAGAAAGAAGTATGGAGGTACCAGTGTGACCCGTCTAAGACAGTTGACTATCAAGTTTGACACGTACAAAAAGAAGTCTGATCACAATATCAAACTACACCTCAGAACTATGTCAAACATGATAAGGGAATTGAAGTTAGCGGGTCATGTTTTATCTGATGAACAACAGGTTCAAGCTTTAATCTGATCCCTTCCAGACCAGTGGGAGCACTTGAAGGTCAATCTGACTCACAATGATGGCATTAAGACTTTCGCTGATGCTGCTCGCCACGTAGAACTCAAAGATGAGCGGCTTGGTGCTGCAAAATCGATTTCTAATGCCTTTGTAGCTGAGTCAAGTTCCCAGAAAGTTGCGGGCTTTAAACGGAAAGGGAACAAGAACAAGGGCAAGAAAGGGAAGGACATTGCGAAAGGGTTTAAGAAGAGCAATTCCAACCGCAAGAACAAGCGCAAGCGGTTTTGGAAAAAGAAGGATAAGAGCAAACTGAAGTGCTACAATTGTAAAGCTCTTGGTCATTTCGCTCAAGAATGTCCCGAACCGAAAAAGGTAGCACCTTGTAACGCTTCTCTAAGTGTTATATATGTCTCTAGCACTGTTTTACTTTCTGAATCATATCCTGTGTGGATTATAAACTCAGAAGCAACAGACCATGTGACGAGAGATCGAGAAGCGTTCGTGGACTTTCATCGAGTTCCCCCTAGTGCAAGATGGATATACGTAGGAAACAATACAAGAGTAGAAGTCAAAGGAATTGGCACTTGTAAACTGGAGTTACGAAGTGGCCAAACTCTAATCTTACATAATGTTCTCTTTGCACCGAAAATTCAACGAAATTTAGTCTCTGTTATTGTTCTTCTTAAACTAGGCTATGACTTGAACTTTACTCGTGATAGGGTTTGTATTTATAATAGTGGTGTGTTTTATGGTACTAGACATCTGTTAAATGGATTTCTTATTTTAGATTGTGACAGACAAATGTTTAACTGTTATACTGATCGTTATATTTCGTTAAATGTTTGCTCTTCTAGTAATGCTAATATAGATGACAAAGTATGGCATGCTAGACTTGGTCACATAGGGCAGGACAGGATGAATCGACTTCTGAAAGCAGGACTATTGGATTCGCTTACTAAAGTTGATTTATCGAATTGTGAATATTGTCTTGCCGGGAAGATGACTCGAAAACCTTTTGGAAAAGCCGTGAGGGCTGCACTTCCATTACAATTGGTTCACTCTGACATTTGTGGTCCAATGAATGTGAAGGCTAGGCATGGAGCATCATATTTCATTACTTTTATTGATGATTTCACGCGTTTTGGTCATGTCTATTTGATTACTCACAAGTTTGAAGCACTTGAGTGTTTTCGACGTTATATGAATGAAGTGGAGAATCAAATGGATAGAACGATTAAGGCCTTAAGGACAGATCGAGGGCGTGAATATTTATCAGATCAGTTCAATGATCTGTGTAATGAAAAAGGAATAATTAGACAATTGACTATTCCCCACACGCCTCAACAGAATGGTGTTGCTGAGAGGAGGAATACGACGTTGTTAGAAATGACAAGATCTATTATGGCGCAGGCTAACTTGCCAATTTCCTTTTGGGGAGATGTATTGTTAACTGCGACTTATATCTTAAATAAAGTGCACAATACCGTACGAACTATGGACTGGTAGGACACCATGTCTAACTGATCTTAGACCTTGGGGATCGGTAGCATATGTTCATGACCCTTCTAATAAATTTGGAAAGCTTGGTCCCCGGGGAAGAAATGTATCTTTATTAGATATTCTCATCAGTCAAAAGGTTATGTGTTCATCGGTGAAATAGAAGATGGTACTGTAACCGAAATTGAATCACGAAATGTAATATTTTTGGAAAATGATTTTCCTAGTAAAGGTGATATAACAAAAGGAGAACCTTTGTTTAAATTAAATAATTCAAATGATAGTTCCGTGCAGGATGAGTCGAAGAATCCCTAGATGATCCCAGTGGGAGAGATTCAAATTCTAACGATCCAACCAAATCGTCAATTCGGAAAAGTACTCGGAAAAGTGTGCCCAAACGTCATTACAAAATTGAGAGGCATACTTTTATCATTTCTCCACAGGACGAGGATGAGCCGAAGAATGTGAACGAGGCCTTATCTTGTCCTGCCAAGGATGAGTGGATAAAAGCAATGGAGGAAGAAATAGAGTCGATGGATTCCAACTATGTTTGGAAACTGGTTGATCTTCCACCTGGGCGCAAACCTATTGGGAACAAATGGGTTCTTAAGGTTAAACGTAAAGCTGATGGAACAATTGAGAGGTACAAAGCTCGGTTGGTAGCAAAAAGTTATACCCAACAAGAGGGTATTGATTATGAAGAAACATTTTCACCAGTAGTGAGATTTGCATCTATTCGCTTATTATTAGCTATTGTAGCCAATTTAGATTTAGAATTATATCAAATGGATGTGAAGACTGCGTTTCTCAACGGAGAACTTAAAGAAGAAATCTACATGGAACAACCAGTAGGTTTCATTGTTAAAAGTCAAGAAAATAAAGTTTGTAAATTGAATAGATCAATTTATGGCCTCAAACAGTCTTCAAGACAATAGTATTTGAGATTTCATAGATCCGTAATCTCTTACGACTTCGTAATGATAGATGAAGACCATTGTGTTTACGTGAAAAAGTCCAATGATAAATGTGTAATTCTAAATCTGTATGTCGATGACATATTGTTAGCCGGAAATAATATGGAGTATGTCCTGAATATCAAAAGTTGGTTATCATCAAATTTTGAAATGAAAGACATGGGTGAAGCAGAGTACATACTGGGTGTTAAGATCCACAGAGATCGTTCTAAGAGATTGTTAGCTTTATCTCAAGAATTTTACATTAAAAAGATTTTGGAACGATTTAGGATGGATAGCTATAAACCTATTGATACTCCTGTGGCTAAAGGCGAAGGTTTAAGTTTAGCAATGTGCCCAAAGACCGCTGAAGAAAAACATGAAATGTCAAAAGTACCGTATTCCAGCGATGTTGGGAGTTTGATGTACGCTATGATGTGTACTCGCCCTGACATCTGCTATGCCGTGGGTTTGGTCAGCAGGTATCAATCCAATCCAAGTAAAGGTCACTGGACAGCTGTGAAGAGGATTCTAAGATACCTGAAAGGAATTGCAAATTATTCCCTTTGTTATCAAGGAAATGACTTGTTATTGAGCGGATACACAGATGCTGATTGGGGTGGTGACTTAGATGAACGTAAGTCCACCTCAAGTTATATTTTCTTGCTAAATAAAGGTGCCATCTCTTGGAGAAGTAAGAAACAAACATGTGTATCACTGTCGACGATGGAAGCAGAGTTTGTAGCTTGTGCTTCAGCAGTTCAAGAGTGTGTTTGGTTGAAACGTTTTTTACAGCATTTAGGGATCGTAAGTGACACAGTGGGAGCTGTGACAATTTATTGTGATAGTCAATCAGCAATCGCTTATACGAGAGATCCCAAATATCATGGGAAAACCAAACACATTGATACGAAATTCAACTTTATTCGAGACATTGTTGAAAAATGAGAGGTGACATTGAAGTATTTATCTACGCATTTAATGGTGGCTGATCCATTTACGAAACCGATACCTAGAGATGTATTTCTAAAACATGTAAAATCTCTAGGATTGCGTAGAGTGTAATTGTATGGATAAGCAATGAACGTGATGTAATACTCATTATTATATGACATTTGAATTTCTTTACATTTGCGAGTTCTTATGTCTTGATTAAAAAGTATGTCGGACAAGTTTGGAAGATTGGCTCTCTCACACGAGTAATCGCCTCTAATATCTATGTGATATGTAGAGATGAGACAATGTTAATTTTGGATAATTAACATAAATTAACCACCTTAGTACAGAACTAAGATGAGATTATCGTTGATATCTGATAATCGAAATGGATTTCCCACAATCCATTACACTTGTCTAGAAGCCAGGTGTGGTTCTCTCTTGGAAAAGGTTTTTTTTTAGGATTTATAAGAAGAAAGAATCAAGTCAGTATCGTGATATATTTGGACTAAAACCTGTACGATGTATTATAATTTTGAAATAGACATACGCTTCTAAATAAATAGAAAATGCATCGTAGCACGTGTTCATACCGCGTGTGCTTTTAGTGACCCTATGGGTAATGAATTGATAAATCTCTCTATCTCATTGTGTGAGACCCAGAGGTTTGTAATTAACCTCATTTAATACTCTTAAAACTTTCGCCTGTTTCTTGAAAGTTTATTTTAGTGTTGCTACTTTAGCATGTAACCAATAGATCATGCTTGATTCGGTTTTGCGGTGCATGACTAGAAAAGCAGCTAAAATGAAGTGGAAAAATAGTAGTACGGAAGGAAGACTGTTTTAAAGTTTGTACATAATTTTTGTATTCACAGACTGGCCAGTTATGTTTTTAACTTGATGTTCTGAAACATAATTGTGAATGTATAGTTGCGATGAGTTAAGTATGCTCTCGTTCATTAATAGAGGGATAAGAGGTACAGTGACTCTATATATATATAGTAAAAAGAGGTCTGGGGTATAGCGAGACTTGATATCCTCATAGTATTAGATCTTGAGCTGCTATATATCCTTAAACGGTGTGTAGCTATGAGCTCTTGATGTACTCGCTGGTCACACGATCCATTTGTCTGTATGAAATCGATAGTATATGGAAGTGATTGAGCAAAATGTAGGTCTAACTCTCATGTGCGAGTGGGAGATGTAAGTTATGGGAATACCGGGTCGGGTCGCCCATGTGGGTTTGACCCAAACCCATTTCCCTTATTTTTGAATTTTCCAAAAGAGGGAAGGGAGGGAGTGGTTTTTTATGAAAAAAACCAACTCCAACTCCCACACATAACCATCTATCCCCATCTATGGCTCTCTTGAAGGTTGAGAGAGAATAAGGAAAAGGGTAAGGAAGAAAATCTACATACATCATAATACCATTCTATCAAAAAGACTCTTAGATTGTGAAAGAGAAAGGAAATTGATCCATTTGTGACATTTTTCGGACCCGTACATCAAAAAGGTTAGTGATCCGACCCTAGATTTTGGAACATTTAACATTTATTTCGCTGTAAATACATAAGAAAATACTTTCAACATCAAATATCGTCTACCATCATCCGTGCAATCAACAAATACTTCGAAGCCAATTCATTTTGCACATTCTCATTACACTTTCTGTTTGGGACATTGTTTGGTTTTATGGTTTTATTTTTTCTAGTTTACACTCATTTCATTATTTACGGTTCAATTTTAGTATATTATTGTGTCTTATTTTCGGTTTTTAGTACTTTATTTTTGTAATTATAGTTTTAATTTTAAGAATAAAAATAAAAAATATTTTATGTCTCAGCAGTATTTTAAGATTTTAGTATTTTCTAGAAGTTTAGATTACCTTTAATCTTTCTTCTTACTTTTAATTTCTTAGTTAATTAATTTTAGAATTTTAATCTTTATTTTTTATTATATTTAATTAGGTTAAATTTATTTATTATTCGTTTAATTGATTTATTAATAGATTTAGATTTCAAAATTTAATTCATAATTCTCACTCAAAATTTTGACATTCTCTAATAAAATTAGATAAGTAAATAAAAATTAATATAAAAATTTTCCAGTTATCATAGGATTAACAATCTTAATCATTAAATTTACCACATTATATGTCACACACCATTTTGATTTCTCCTCAAATAGAACCATTCTTCTTTCAGCATACTACCAAAAATATTTTCACTCTTCTCACGACGCTTTAAGTCTCGAATGCATGTCCCCAAGGGGACAGTCTTAATTATCACAATCCCTCTCTTTTAACTCGCTGATTTTGGATTCAAATTATAATGTAACAATAAAAAAGTCTCGAATGCATTAGCCCTCTCTTCTTTGTGTCACAAGGCAAAATAACACTTTTATATTATGGTTGACGAGTAATATCATTCAAATGTTAAGACATTCTCTTGAAGTTATTTCTTATACAAAATTAGGTTGTATTGTTCTAAATTTTAACTATTCTTTACTTCATATTTTGAATTGTTAAATTATATTTAATTTCTCTTTGTAATTTAAAAGAATTTAAGTCACTCGACTTGAAAATATGAATTTTTCTAGTAGTATTTTTTTTATTTTTCTATCATAATATTATTTTTTCTTTCTATGAAAAAATGATAAACAAAAAGAGATTCGGCTTTTAAATTTTACATAAAATTTTTTATTATTTTACTTAAAATTATAAAAGAGCTCACGTATAGGTTTGTTTTCTAACAGGTTCCATAGTCCCGTTCGAACTATGACCGTGCCTATGTCCCAATTAAGCCCCTGGGTCCAACACATGTTTCCTGCAACCATATACAAGAAACTTTGGTTCAACGTGTTAAGGTGTTTTCCCTCCCAACGGAGGATACCCATGATGTTTGCTTTCTCGGTTTAGGCCTCAAAGCTAGTGTCACGAGCCCACAATTTTTAAATCCATTCTCATTTTTTTTTTTGGTAGGATAAATCCATTCTCATTAATGGCACCATGGAGACTCTTTCTTACCAAGGCATAAGATGGGGTGTTTCAAAATGAGGGCAGGAGCAGGGGAAATGAGAAGAATGTTGAGGGTGGAGGTGCCCTTCTGAGCGTGAGACCAAGGTTGAAAAGTAAGGGTTTGGTTTTGTCTTCTTGTAGTGATCCAATAGTTAAAAGTCTCTCCCATTGCGAGGAATTCAACTTTTGTACGGTTAAGATCGTATTTGGTATACTCTAGGTTGGATTTTGAACTGCTTTATTTTTTGTGATTTCTCTCTTTAAGTTGACTCCTTGTCTCCGTTATTCTTGTATTCCAGAAACCCTGTTGTATTATTATTTCATTTGAGTTTCGGCGGTGGATTTTGGTTTTGTGATTTTTTTTTTCCTTCGTCATTTAAACGGTTTTATCAGTTAAAATTCTTGATTTTCCTTGTGCAATGATTATGGCATATTGATGGCTTTTAAGTTGAATAGGAATTAATTGTTCTAGTTGAATATTGGCGTGAATCGAGAAAATCAGATATTAGATTTTAGATGGATTAATTGGCATTGTCATTGCGTGCATCGGTGGCCTCCCATTTTTGGCATCACTACTCACCGGCCAAAGACCTCTAATACAATAAATTTTGAGATACTCAGAAGAAACGTCTCCTCGAATTTTTCATATTTGTTTCCTATTTTGATTATGACATGAGTTTTATGCTGATTGTGAGCTTAATGTAGTGCTCTCGTTGACTCAAATTTGAGATCCATCATGACATAGTTAGTAAAAATCCTCCAATAACTTAGAAAAAGTTTGAAAGGGTAAAATATAAATAATCAAATCTCCTATCATTCCCTTAATCCCATGGCTCAGTGTATTCCGTTAACAGAATGCATTTTCCCCATGGGCTGAGATGCGACAAATTATGTGTTGATTTATATATAGTGGTTTTCATTCGCAATAAAAATAAATAAGCATAATATAAATAAAAATATAAATTATGTGAGAGATAAATCCTAGTATATTAACACTTGTTGGCGTAAGTAGGAAGAATATTTTCGTCCCATAACCAGGTCGGGAGTTCGACAAGCAATGTTGGAAGACCTCTCCTCAAATGAGATCTGACAGTCAGGTCAATTCCGAATTAGTCGGAAGCTCTAGCTACCAAAAAAAAAAAAAAAAATGGGCCTTCGTGGGGCTAGGTGCCATAAAAGGACTAGTAGAATTCCTTGACTAGTAGAATTATTTGGAGCAAAAGATATGCTCGGCCACAATTTTTCAAAATCATTTGGAAGAATTGATTTACTCACTGTTAATAAAATTCTCAAAAAGAGAATAAAAACAATTGCGAGGAATAAAATCAAGGAGTTTCCCATTAAAAAAGCAAGAAAATTAACCTTCATTTTTCGATTTTGCCAACATAAACAAAGAAACCAAACAGGTAAACTAATCAAACACACAAAGGCAAAATCAATTGACCAACCTGCAATTTCTCCTAATCTCTCCGCTAGTTCCAGTAAGAGGACTAATGTTACCCAACCTCACCATAGCAGCAGCGAAGTCTCTAAAGAAAGCAGCATTGTTAAAACTATAAGTCCTAACCAGCTGATCCTGAGTCCCATTGTTAAACAACTCCTGATCAGAGTGAAACAGCCCACGACGGCCCGTGAGGTCTCGATAGTACGCATTGTCAAACCGAGAAGGGGTTTGACTATCGATTGGAGCGAGGTTGGTGTCGCCGCCGGAGGCCGGGCAATTGGCTTGTCGAGTGGCGGCAAACCGCTGGTCGATGTTGGTGTCATTGTAGATGCGAGAGCGGAAGGTTCGGCATTGGGCGAGGCCAATAGTGTGGGCACCGGACAGGACGGTCATGTCGTGAGCGCTGAGGCCCTTGGCAGAGAACATGGAGATGAGGGTGGCAAGGCTGGAGAATGGTGATGGGATTTGGGAGTTTGCTGCGCTTTGGCTCGCCGTTGTTGCGTCTTTTCGGCCTAGTGGAACGGTCCACGATGGTCCCCCTAGCTAAATATTTTTAGAAAAGAGAATTTCAGCCAAAATTTTAACAATATATTTGAGATATTCACAAGTTTTTCCTCTTTTTTTTTTGGGCCTAGTCTAGTTAATTAGTTTATTGACTTTAATATTCTCTCTGCTAATATTTTTTTAGAAATATAGGTTCACAATTGTGAAAATCTTTTAGGAAAAACATTATTGAAAAAATTATTATCCTTCTAAGCCTAGGAAAAACATAAGTACTAAGAATAACATATATTTATCTCATTATAGAAACCACACGATGGATATTCGTGGAATTTTTTTTTTTAACACTACCCCATAAACCTTATTTCATTTTAAACTTTTTTCCTTCCTCTCTTCCTATAATCGTTTTAATAAGAATCATAATATTATATCAATTTTTAATTGTTGAGAAAAGATTTAAATACTTTATGATTGATATAATACTTTCTAGCTAGCCAATGTGTTAAGTCCAAGAATAATTTCTTGAACTTAAATGCTAGTAAGTTGGTTTAGCTTGCTCACCAACACAACACCATCTCGCGCAGCAAGTGCCAGAATGTCAGCACAAGAAACTGTAGCATTGCAAGCTACTTCCACCTGAGCTTTGATAGTGTCTATCACCTCAAACCCCCTCGTTGAGTTCCTGTTTGGAAAAGCATTCTTTTCGCCTGTGAATGTGGCTGTATCATCTAAAAGTATTGATGCATCGCAACCCTGAAAGAGCCAAAGTGAAACAGAATTTTAGCAACGAAAATGGACAAAAAACTGTCCTTATTTGGGGACCAATTTTCCGAGGAACAAATTTTCTATGAGACTGAACAATGCACCATTTAAAAAAAAAAGGTAAGGATTTTTTTTTGGGGTTTCATATAAGTTATCACTTAGAACAATGAGATAAAATGGTTGACATACATTGACGAAGCAGTCATGGAAGAATAAGCGAAGGATGGAGGCTCCCATGCGTGCCTCACGAGCAATGGCCTGCCTCATTGCATTGCGCACAATGATAGCAAGTCTTGGGCAAGAGGTTGCATAAAAAGAGGGTGAAAGTTGTGCATTGGCAGAGAAAACAAGAAGTGAGAGAATAGAGAGTGCAGAGAGAAAGTGCTGAATGGAAGCCATAAGCTTATGGTTAAAAAGAACTTTTTTAGCTTTTGTTAGAAGCACTTGGTTGTTGTGGGATGTGAAACTTTGTTTCTTGAGGTGCTTTATATAGAGATATTTTAACGTGTGCATGGAAGAGAGAGATAGAGAGAGCGAGAGATTTTCAAACATTGCTGCTATTAACGCGGAGTGGCGTGTTCACTCAAGTTTTGGAAGAGGGAGCATCTTAGGAAGTGTTATCCAACTTACATAAGAAAGACTTTATCAAAGGGAGGTTGACTTTAGAAGCAAAACAAAGGAAGAATGCAAAAAGTGAACGTAGTCACCCTTGCAAAAGTTTGAAAATTTTGAAGTATAGATTCAGTTGAATTTCCGATTTCTAACTCGTTTGCACAGATCATACCTACTCTCCTTGCATTTATCCATCTTATCTATTTTTTTTCTTTCCTATTTTGAAGGCTAAGAAATTACATTATTTAAAATTTTAAATTCTAATTTCAAGTCAACAATAATTTACATGCATGGATTTTTCTTTTAAAACTTGAATTTAAAAGAAAAAAAAAATTTCAATTTAAGTAAGCTTAGTTTTATTTGTTCATAGAAAATCTAAAGAAAAAATTTTCAATTTGCATTAATAAATTCATGTTATATCAGAATGAATAATGCTACATGTTCAAGATAAATCAAAGATTAAATGATACATAATAATTCAACAACAATCGCAATTAAATCTTTCTCTCACTAAATAGCATTTCATATAAATTTTTTTATGTTATTATTTTTCAAGTTTATTTGGATTTTCAATCTTTTTATATTTTTTTTTGTCCTGGTACGTCTAATCTTACAGCATTTCTTGAAGATTCATATTGATTTCGCGTAAAATCAATACTTTCGGAATTGGTACACACGACGATTTTGACCGAACAAAAAGGAGAGGGTGATGAAGAGGTAAACGAAAGCTGGAATCCACAACTTTAAGTAGGGGAAAGAAAATGACGAAAAAGGCTGTCCTACAGAAGCATGCAATTAATGTCTAATAAATGATGACCGAGAGAGCCAATCAAATTCAAAACGTCTTTTGACTTTTGTTTTTTTTACACCGTCGAATGTTAATAATTTTACTTCATCTTATTTCAACGTTTCGGACTTCAATTGAATGGGAACTCTCTCAACATTGTTTTGCTGTTACCAAAACTTGAATTTTGACTTGATGTTTATGTTTTTTACTAAACCGGCGTTGGCTTTTTTACTTCATTTTTTTTTTTTTTGCACAGGTCTATTTTACTTCATTTGTATGCATGAAATTGTCTGGTTTGACTTGAGCCCACGTAATTTTGCATGAAATTATATTTTTATAATTCGACTGGGTCCAACCTACTCCACCATGCTTTAATGGTCAAAACTAGGCCCAACAGAAAAGCTGGATTCGGCCCAATACGAAAGGACAAAAATGTCCAAGTTGACTTTGAAAATTCTCGCCGGTGTTGGTTTACTCTTTCTTTTTATTTAAAATAATTATTTTAAGTATAAAATTGTAATTTTACAAAAAATTAAAAAAAAAAACACTAACTTACACGGGAATATCAGAGTTTTTGGAATTGGGGTTCTCTCTTGTCCAAAATTCTATTAACACTTGAATTAATGTCTAATTAAAAATTAATTGAATATTAATATTTTTTAAATAAAATTTCAATTTCAATTCTTATTTATGCAAACTTGTGCACTGCAATGGCTTGCCATCACCTGCATGCGAGCTAGCCATGCAAGTGGCCATCAGTGTGGCCTTCTGCCACTAGCAAAGGGGAAGGGAAACGAAAGAGGCAGGGAGAAAGAAAAGGCTTACTAACAAAGCTAGAAAAAGAGAGAGAAATAGAGATAGTGAGAGAGCAACACTACTACCAAACACTAATCTACACAACAAAAAAAAACAAAATTTACGACAAAATTTGGTACGAAATTAGAAGAAAAATTCGTCGCAAAACACATTTGCGACGACTTTTGCAATAAATATTTTTTCGTCATTAATAAGTTGTCGCAAAATTTTGGGACGAAAAATTAATTATTCGTCGCAAAAATTTCTAACAAATATTTATATGTTGCGAAATTCGTCGCAAATTTGCAACGACATTTGCGACGAAAAATATATTCATCGCAAATCTGCGACGAACAATTTTTCGTCGCAAATTTTGCGACAAATACATTTTTCGTCGCAAAATTTCCAACGAAAAAAATTTATTGCAAACTTTGCGACGAATAATTATTCATTGCAAAATTCGTCGGAAAAGTTGCAACGAAAAATAGTCGTCGCAAAATTTAGCGACGAATATTATTTCGTCGCAACTTTTCTGACGAATACTATTTTCGTCGCAAAATATGCGACGAATACTATTTTGTCGCAAAATTGCGATGAATCTTATTTCGTCCCAAATTTTTACGACGAAACAATATTTGTTGCTAAATTTGTAACGAATTAGTTTTTTGTCGAAAATTACCAACGAAAAATAATTTGTCGCGGCGATGAATGTTTTCGTTGCAAAATTCGTCGGAAATTTAAATTTACAACACCATTGAACAAAATTTGTCACGAATAATATATGTTTTACAACGAATACAAATTTTATTATCATATTTAGACAAAATTTGCGTGCTCACCCAACCTCATCAACAATATTATCATCCAAATCGTTTTTAATATAAAATTTAAACAATCTATACTTATAATTATAACTACCTATTCAATAAGATCAAAAAATTAAAAATTTAACAAGCAATCATATTTATAATATCAAACCAAAAAGTAATATCAAAACTAAATATCGAATTATCAATAACCATACATTAAGAAAAAATCAATATAACAGTAACATAACAGTTCACAATTTCAAGTATGACCTCCACCATCACCATCATTATCATCATCATCAAAGAAATCATCACCCTCATCACCATCGCAAGCATTATCAGGAGGAGAAATAGAAGGGGGAATCTGATTCGGAGCGGAGAATAACTGAAGATGCTGCATGATTAACATTTGTTGCGTGCGGACCTCGTGCAATTCTTGCGTGTGCTTTGCTTGAAGTTCACTGAATGCCTGATCTCTTTGCAGTAGCAAGTCCTTCAAATGGCTCACCTCTTCATTCAATTGATTTATTTGTACTCTAACTGCTGGTGGTGTGGAAGAAGATGAACCGGCATTTTTGTATGTTCTGCTCAAAGAACCTAGCCCAACTACTCTACTCCCTTTTCGTCCACCAGTCACCTCAAGCCATGTATTCATGTTATCAACAGATGGCTCAGATCCACCAATATCATCACTAGCACTCGAACTTCTACATGCTAGCTCGTCATATTTCTCCTACATTATCATGAGAAAAATTAAAATAAATTTACAATAATATTATAATTCAAACACATAATCAAGGAAAATAAAAAATTTTGTAACATAAATCATGACACCATATAGGATCTAAATTATGAACATTCATATTAACATTGAATAAGTTGAAATTTTAAAAAAAAAATAAAAGAGAATTTCTAACAAGTAATTCATTAGAAATCAAAGAATCAAGTCAACAATAAAAATAAACTTGGGAGAGACTAACATAAAGAAATCATCTTCCTACATCGGTATGATATGCTCAACATAAAATATTCATATCAACATTGAAAATGTACATAAAGTAATTGGAAAAATTGAAATTACAAACCTTAATTGCTCTAACTCTCTCCCCGCTCCAAGTCTTGTCTTTTTTCTGAAATGTGCGCGTGAAAATATCTATGAATGAAGGCTCGGTCCCCATTTCCTTTGCCTAAAATAAAAACACTATTACAAATAATGATATACTTTAAATTAGATAAAAAAATTAATATTTGTATAAAATTACCAATCTATTTCTATGTTCACCGATAGTGATCGAGCCTCCCGCATGCGTCGCAGACGATTCCCCTGAATTATAAGCTCGATTTTTTTTTTTATTTTACTCACTCCTTCGTTGACTCTCCTCCGATTCCCAAAAATTAAGAATCCTGCCCCAATTTTGCTCGGTGATGCAGTTGGGCTTTTTTGCATGTCTCTTTGCATGATTTAAAACGTGTCGAATGTGATCGCCACATTTTTTCTTCCAAATCCTTCTTATTTCCAATTCTTCAGTCTCGTCCCAAGTGAATACTCGCTGCAATGGAAAGCAAGCAATAACTTATAAAGTTATTAACTTCATTTCATATATAAACTGATTGGGATAACTTACCTTGAACTCGTTCAATCATAGTTCTTTTGTTTCATCCGGAGTGCTTGTGTAAGACATCGAAGCCCCTCCCCAATGATTATTCACAATTCTATTCAGCTCGTGAATAACATGTACAGAATTTGTAAATCTATCGTAAAGTTTCAAACAAACAATGTTAAATAAATATGATAGTTAAAAGAAGAAATTATTTCATAAATAAAAGAAATAATAAATCTATAAATTTAAAATTTAGTACTTACGAATCTCCATATGGGGCTATTATCTCTCGATTGTCTTCTCTATCGGCATACAACAGTTCCATCGAAGGGACTGCTGAAGGTACATTGCTAGCGATGTGTTGAGAATGTGAAGGGTCTGCAACAGAAGGGGGAGGCGAAGGTACATTGCCGACAAGGGAATGCGATTACGAAGCTGTCGAAGCCGACTGCGATGGTGAAGAGTGTGAATTTTCATCCGAATTGCGTCTATGGCCGCCACGTCGAAACTGTCAACCATAATACATTTTAAACAAAAAAATGTAAATTGCATATTCATCATATACATAATTAAGAACATGAATAAACTTACCATATTTAATTTGATAAATTAGTTCCGATGAAACAAGATACCAATATGTGAAGAAATTTTCTTGAATGACCTATACAAAAAAAAGATAATATATTAACAAATCTAATATATAAATTTAAGAATAAGACTGTAAATAAACAAGAAATTGAATAAAGAAATTTACAAATTATACGTGTCGACTAACTTACCCAATTAAATTAGTTCTTCTTATACATCCAACTTCTTTCATTCTGCATTTTCTCTGTCTCCAAATTTAAACTTTTTAAATATTAATAAGAATTCAAATAAGAACTACAAACAAAACTACTAAATCATCATAAATAATATCATCAATATTTCAAACTAAATTCATATAACAACAAATAATAACATTAATTGTACAAAACTGAAATCATCATAAATATAAAGATTAAATTCACAAAAATTAAATATAATAATAAATAATATTATAAACTTAATTAATATAAAACAAAATAACTCAATTATTACAATAACATTAAATATTATCATAAAATTAAATAAATTATCAAATATTAAACATTTAACAATATTGATTATTTAACAAATCGATATAAAATTTAATATAAACTATTGAGTATTGTTAATCACAAACATCTCATAATCATTTATCACATAAAATTTACTATAAAATACATTTTAATATCATTACAGTACATAATAAAACAATTTTCACCACCAATTAATAACTCACCGATAGAGTCCGATATCAACACCAGTAACAGCTTCCAATCCAAATAGTCGAGAACCGAAAAACCTAACACATAAAAAATATTTATAAATAACTAATAAGGTAGTTAAAATAATATTATTAAAACATCTTTTAAATAACATTTCTCAAAAATTTTAAAAATAAAAATCAAATACATTCCTTTTTGTACTGGACCAGTCCCAATGGACCTGGCTGGGCCGAATGGGCCGAGCCGGGCCCATTGGGCCTGGCCCATCAATGGCCCAGTCCAATGGGCCACGATGGGCAGCGCAGGGGCCATCGTGGCCCATCGCGCAGCAGGGACGCAAAGGGGCTGCGCGGCACCTTCCCGCGTCGGGGCTGCGCAGCCACTGCTGCCCCTTCGCGTGTCTGGGCCTCGAAGGGGCAGCAGGCCCTTCGCGCAGCAGGGCCGCGCAGCAGGGCCGCGCAGCCCCTTTGCGCCTCTGAGCAGCGAAGGGGCGACGGCCCCATTGGGCGTCTGGGCAGCGAAGGGGCGACGACCCCTTCCGCACCTGGGCAACGCAGGGGAAGCGGCGCCTTCGCGCACCTCGGCCACACATGGATCTGCCATCAAAATCTTAGATCTGGCGGCTGGCAGTCCGATCTGTTTTCTGCAACTCAGATTCAGCGGTTGGCCGCTGGATCTACCGTCTACGGCCAAGAGAGAGAAAGAGAGAGAGAGATTACCTAACACTATCGTAGATCCGGCATCCCTTCCGCCATCCCTTCACAGTACCCCTTCGCGGCTGCTCTTCACAAACGAGATGAACCCGAGAGAGAGAGAGAGAGAGAGAGAGAGAGAGAGAGAGAGAGAGAGAGAGAGACAGAGAGAGACAGAGAGAGACAGAGAGAGAGAGAGCGTCAAAGCAAGGTGTGAAAATATTTTCACTTTTGCTTCAAAAATAAATTTGTCCCAAAATTCGTCCCTAAATCAGGGACGAATTATTTTTTCGTCCCTGATTCAGGGACGAAATTTTTTTTTCGTCCCTGATTCAGGGACGAATTTGTTTTTCGTCCTTGATTCAGGGACGAATTTCTTTTTCGTCCCGGATTCAGGGACGAATTTCTTTTTCGTCCCTGATTCAGGGATCAAATTTTTCTTCTGATTCATGAACGAATTTTTTTTTCGACCGTAATTCAGCGACAAAATTGTTTTTTAAGGATGATGGAACAAGGTACAACAAAAATTATCTCGCTTGATATCACAACTCAATTTTATGTTTGATTTTATCAACGATCAATTATCGACGGAATCGTTTTAAATATATTTTATTTGTTTAATTAGTTTAAAACAAAATTATACTAATAACAAATTCAAAACGGAACGAAAATATCGAACTTGCTTATAGATTTTTAATTTTTTCGGCGAGTTATTTTCTTACTCACTAACCCTTCAATTATGTTACGAAAATATAAATTTCAAATTTTAATAGTATTTTTAAAAATTTTACTAAATAAACAAATTCAAAATTGAATTTAAGTTTAGTAGAGGAAATTAATGATACACTATAATATTCCTCCCGAAGATAGACTTCAGTAATTCACTGATTTTCCCAGAAACCATTCCGTTATATTTTGAATTTTGCTGCAAACACTCTTTTGTCCCAAAATTCGTCCCGATGTAGCAACGAAATATTTTTTCATCGCAAATTTGCAACGAATTGTACTTCAAATAATTTTCGTCACAAATTTGCGACGAATTTTGTAACGAAAAAGTTTTTAGTTGCTAAATTTATGACGAAAATATTTTTGTTGCTAAAATTATGGCTAATTGGCGACGATAACATTTTTTGTTGTTAAATTTGTTGTAGATTTACGACGAATATTTTTCGTTGCTAAATTTTATCGCTAAATTCCACTTTTTTTGTAGTGTAAACACAACATGAAACACAATTAAAATTACAGCAAGGGAAAACCGAAAGAGAGAAAACAGAGAAAGACCGGAAGAATATACCACCAAAACGCAGGGGGGAGAGAGAGAGAGAGAGAGAGAGAGAGAGGGAGAGAGAGCAGTGTTGAGGGTGAGAGATAAAAAGAGAGGGTTGCAATTAGGGTATGAGGGAAGGAGAAGAGTTAGGGTACACAATTAGAAAATAAGGTATTAGTGACGGAAATATCCGTCGTTGATAATAAAGATTCCGTCACTAATTTTGTCGTTGAAAATCTTCTCGCTAAATATTATTGATAAAAAACTATCGATCGCTTATTTTTCCGACGGATTAGCGACTGAGATTTTTCCGTTTTTAAAAATTCTATCACTAATTCGTTGTTGATAGTTTTAATCTCTAAATTTAGTGATGGATTAGCAATGAAAATTTTTCATTGTTAAAATTCGTTTTGCTAATTTTCGTTGTTAATACCATTTTTTTGTAGTGATAAAAGAGGGTAATTATAAAAGTGCCCCACATAGAATATATTGTATAATTAAACAAAACCTATCAAGACAAGACCGTAGAAAATTTTGAGAGTCTGCAACTAAGTGCTCCATGCTAGCTTGAGGGTAAGTAAAGTGATCCTCAAGGGGTGAAAAGAGTGCCAAACCTTCAGGAAGAGTTGACACACAACCAAAAAAGCATATCTTGATGGCATAACCGCACATAAGACTTAGGTTCCAGCTCGACGGGTTTCTCAACTTTGGAAAAAATCTTTCCATGTTTGATCATATGATACCCATAATTTCTCCCTTCAACTTGATGGGTACTGCGGTATGTTACAAGAAGTGAGAGAGAGAGAGAGAGAGAGAGAGAGAGAGAGAGGTTGTTTGCATGGGAGAGAAGAATTTTCGGTCTGATTTTTGTTTTTTTTGCCCCTTTTAATGTTTCATGGTTTGTTTATTCTTCTCGGGATCATTTTTTTTTGTTTCTCAGTCGAAATGAGATGGTGAAGAAAGAAGAGAGAAAAGAGAAAGTGAGATAATGGAAAGCAGTGGCCGTCATCAGAGAGATGAAGAGAAAAACCTTAGGTCTAATTTTATGCTTTTCTTCTTTCAAATCTGTCATGGATTTTTTTTTTCTTGACCTTCAGTTTGTTTGTTTTTTCGTCTTTAGATTTTTTTTTTCCTATGTATCATCTGAAATCAACTACAATGATCTTTAGTGGTTCTCATTATCTTTTAATTGGGAGCTATTCTTTCAAGTGCTAAACAGATATTTTTTGTACCATCTCAAATCAATGAAAATAATTTACCGAAAACAACCAACTCTAGATATCTGTAAAATTAGTCTATCTTTTCTGTTAAAATCAACTATTTTCTTTCTAATATATATACACATATAATTCTCCCTTAAAATTTGATTTTAACAAATTAGTCCTTCCATCCACCGCTCCCAAAAAAAGGGGCAAAAAATAAATAAATAAAAGAGAAAAGAAAAGGAAGAAAACCAAACTCAAGCAGATTACTATTGTACAAAAAGGTAGTAAACCCCTAACTTTTGTAAGAATTTTTTGAATCTATTCGTGATTGTTGGGTAGTAAACCGTTTACATTGCCGGACGCTCTATGACCACCACTGTTATTCTTCTTCTTCATGCTGGTCGGCTTTATGGTGAGCAAAACGGTAAACCGTAATACATGCTTTCGCTTTGCATATTTAATTGCATTTGAACATTCTACTTGGATGTTGGATTGATTGCCAATGACTCTCTTTTTCCCTTATTTTTACGGTTTATTAGTTGAGGTTGTCAACAATTTAGCCCGTTTTCGAATGGTGTGGCACAGTTATTTAGGGTTGTTTAGGACTGAACTAAATGAGCAATTAAAAGGACATTGATCAAACTGTTTCATAATTCTTATTCTGGTTGCTAATATGACAGAAAAAGCTTAGCCATTTCTATTCTAACATCAATTATTTTCTGCATTCGTTTATCTCCGGAGAACTGTGTAATTTGTTTATTTATTTATTTATTTTATCAAACTCAGTGCGAGGATGAAGGGAAGAACACGAGGTGGGATTTTATTTTATTTGAACACGTGAATTTGTCACATGCTTATTTTTTATTCGTGTAATAAATTAAACTATTTCTTAAGTTGCATGGGAACAGTAAAACATAAAAATACATGTATCCATAAAAATTTAAACCATTTAAACACGAGTTCTTAACTATTCGGGTATTCACTAATTAAACTATAGAGAGGCAAATTATTAAACACCGGGATAACATGCAGGAAAAAAAAGGTCAACTACAACCAATGAGTTCTAACTTAATTAACACCATCTCCATTCTTTCATAAGAATCTCATGTTTAAATCTGTCTATGTAAAAAAAAAACAAAAAACAAAAAAAAAAAAAGTCAACTACGTTAAGGCTTTTGGGAATTTTGAAAATATAAGGAATAACTTGCCAAAAAAGTGAATTAAAGAAGCTTTTGCAAATATTGTAATCACACGGGCCAATTTGTCAATTTCGCAAACCATGGGGGGTCTAATTGCAGTTTTCGCTTCAATAATTAATTAAAGGGCTACGCCTAGTCTAATTCATATATGCTCTTGTAAATGTTCCCTATCACAAATCCTAGTTCTTAAAGATCTGAGAATGCCAGTGTGACTAGATCCCAACCACGAGAACATAAGAAATAATTTATACTGAAAAAAGATCACCTTACCCAAAAAATATTAAAGTTATTTTGGCTGCAATGAATAACATAACCTTTTTTAAAAAATAATTTATTGGTGCAATTTCGTGCATTCCGCATGGTCTCAATAGAATAAATGATACAATATGTCCCAATTACTGGTCCTGGAAAGAGTTATGGTGAATCTACTCGTTCCAGAATGATCAGTCTAGCATAAATCAGTTCATGATAAACAATGTACCTATGATTGAAGAACTCCACCTTGCTTACAACAATTTGGCTTGTACCGCCCCATTTGCTTAGTGTGAAAATACTAAGCATTGGAGTTTCAAATAGGAAAATGCATAAAGTTTCAAGATATGTCAATACATCCGGTTGAAGTTCCCGTAAATTTGGTGGTTAAATATGCATCAAATAATACAACAACGCTGGTCTTTTTTTTTTTTTTTTATACAAGTATTTGAATATGGAATCATCAAGTTGGGAAATGAGATTTGTACCATTAGACTGTCACTTGGGAACAACGCTGGTCTTTTCCTAGACAGCTAAAACACCTACTGCAATCAACAATTAGTTGGAATCACTATTCGTTGCACATTAGCTCTATACTCCAACCACTATTATTTCCCTGTTCCAGTAAGAACATCCCCCACAGATCTCAAACCATCATTCTGGCTTATACAAAGTAATCTACCGTTCTCTTAGGTTTTCCTCCAATCCTCATGGCATTATCCATGTCCATGTTATCAGTCCTCATTGAGTCTTTTTCTCTTTGTTACACTTGATCAAATAATTTCAATGTATTTTCCTGCAAGTAGAACTGCCACTAGTTTCTGACAATAGTTCTTTTACACAATAACATAAACAAATAATAGAGAAAATGGATGAAGAGTGAAATTCTTTTGTAGCACATACCTGCCAATGAATTTGATCAAATGGATGCATTATGTTTTGGATTTACTTCCAACCACGTCACAGCCAAGGAATTAGATGGGGTTTTCAAGTCTTGAAAATATTTAGAAGGTCTAAAAACCATAATTTTGAAATTATTGAAGTTTAGTGCTCTTAACTCGACAAGACAGGCCAAATGCTCCCTACTCACAACAATACAACTATAAGTGGTAATTTTTTTTAATAAAAATCGATTATAAATTAATAGACAAAATGAACCACTGGGCTACTCACTGGGAAATTTCTCCTTTAAAAAAAAAAAAAAAAAAAAAAAAAAAAAAAAAACCAATCTAAAGAACATCACAAATATGAACAAAGCCTGAATGTACTAATTAATATCACCCTGCCATTTAGGGAATGAAGTATACTATGCAAACTTCCCTCAAAATTGGGTAAAATTTCAAGAAAATTTGGAAAATGCCTATCATATGATGCCTCAGCAAAAACATCCGCAACCATCAAAGAGCTTTTGCAGACAAAAAACAAAATCACCTAAAAGCCACTTGAGGCAGGGGAAGGGTTTAGGGCAATTAAAAACTCTACAATTAGGCTTATAATAGGGTGATTGTGGTTGGAACAATATTTAGGTTTAAAGAAACACAAATAAACATGCGTAATTTTCCACCCTCTGCTCAAAACATGCATCAAGTTCATCACCAGAAAAGAAAGTATCATTACTTTGAATAATGTTAATAAATATGCTGTGAACATAATCAGGCCTGGAAGACCTATGAGAATCAACACCAGCAACAGGAGACAGATGTTCCTGCAGACCGCTGTTTGCCATAAACTCATAAACCAGCAGCTTATGACTATTATCTGAACAGTATCCAATCAAAGCAAACCAATGTTGGGTACGAAACCGACTCAACAGCTCTACCTAAAATCCCACAATTATCAACAAATCTCTCATTAACCCAGAAAATAACACACAAAAGAAGCAAGTAAAACACAATCCAATGCTCTAATTCTTTGATATAAGTTGATATGTTTGAACATCATCTCGACTTTGAACTCATCTATGCCTTGCTTTCCGGCACGATCCATTAATTTAACTGCAACCTTACGGCCATTATAAAGCACTCCTCTATAACAGACCCAAATGCACCATACCCAATCGTATTGGACTTTCCGAATCCACCGGTTGCCAAATGCAACTGATTATAGGTAAACACCTGAAGCCCTTTCTCTGTTGCATCTTGTATACTTGAAAACCCATTTTTAGTTTCAACCTCCTCCCCTAAAAACAACACCCAAAAACACACTACTCATGCCATTAATTCTCAGAGCCTTTCGAAAGTAGCAGCTTTTTTCGATTCAAATGTTGAAATGCAAGAAATGATTTCTAAGAATAGAAAGCAACCCGGATTTTTGCCTTTGTTTCTGAGACCAAACGAAGAACAAAATTTTAAAACGAAGACAGATTCTGCTAAAGAGAACTGGCCCTTTTGAAATTTCAAGCATTTGGAGACTTTATTGCGAATGTAGCAGTAATAACTCAAGGCAATGAGCAAGGAAGCCACGGCAAGGGAAGCAAGAACGACGAGTGCTACGAGCTCATAAAGAAAACCCCCATTCGGTTCAGCTTTCTTCACTTCTCTTCTCTGAGCTCGCTCGCTCTCTCTCTCTCCCTGCCTTCCCTCAACTGGTTGAGTAATTGGTGGCATTAAACAATTTAGTGAATTATTGACTTCATTTTAACTCAATTTTTTTTTTTTTTTTTTTTTTTTTGGGTTTTTACCAAGGAGTGGGATCGAATTGAAAAGGGGGAAGGAGGATGAAAGTGGGAGACGAGCTGTCCCGAGAGATTTTTTAACTCAAATTTTGAGAACAGCAAATGAGATCACAGTTTGTGCCTAAGGGCCGAGGCCCACAATTTGGCAAACCAAATCAGGCCACATATGTTAAGGGGGTCCACTAGTTGACCAATGGAAAGCCATCGATCTCATAAAGGCTTTCATTCTTTATTAGACCATCCCCGAATAATCTTGCTCTGCTTAGAATAAAGTTCATATTATCAAATTACCCGTATAACAGACGATCGCTGTATGCACTTGTGATTCGGACTAGGAGTGTATGCAAATCACAAGTGCATGCAAATCACAAGTGCGTTATTATTATCATTATTTTTTAATTTCATATCATTTGTGAGGCTGTAGGCACACATTTTATTCCGATGTAACTTGCGCATGAGCATCTATATTTTTTTTTTTGGTACAGCATGAGCATCTGTATCAAGTAAACAGAGGGACGATTGGAAGAAAAACCTTTGAGATCTTTAGTAGTATTTGCAGCTTCGACGAGTTGAATTTGAATTAGCTCAAACTTTGATTTTGAACGAATTCAAATTAGGTATTAAATGGAGATGCATATCGCTACCATGTTCTTGAAAACCAATCTCCAATGTATAAGTGATGTGATGTGGACCAACGTCCCATAGGTGGTCCTATGTGGGTGGTGGTAGGTCACTAGATTTTCGTAATTAAGGTCTCAAATTCAACTTTTAAAAATAGAAAAATTAATTTGAGAGAGTCAATCCCTAAATGTGTTTCACTATGTGTTCGAATGGGATTAAAAAAAAAATAGAAGAGAGAAGGTGATGTGATGTGGGCCTTTGGGCTTGCACCTGGAGTTAAAGCTTGTCTTGCATTGATGAATTTCACTTCGACCAGCCCACGGGCCATATAGAAACTCCGGTCGACTTCTGGAACAGGCCTCATGTGAATCTTCACTTGAGCCTAGGCCAAGTTGCGGTATTGTTTCAATTTCCACAATATAAGAGCAAGCACCCACCAACAATTATTTTTTTTTATACCATATTTTGGACACTACCCGATATCCAGAGTTTCACTTCGATTAATCTAGACTGACCGCTACAGTAACTCTTTTCGGAGGACGGGTCTTCCAACGGAGAACGTTTCATACATATGAGGACCCGATACTCCCAGCGGGAGTTGAATCTTGGTCATACTTAAGGGTACTCAACCCACATTCAGTTGTGCCAACCGACGTGGTGAAAGGGACACTTTTGTCTTTTAACCAGGTCGAAAGTTCGACTCCCCTTGAATACGGAAAAAATAATATTAGGAGACCTCTTCCTCAATTGAGACTCGATAGTCAGGTCAGTTCGGATTAGTCGAAACAAAATTTTAGATACTGGACGGTGGTCTAGTCATAAGAACCAAAAAAAAAAAAAAGAGCAAGCACCCAATGAAATAATGCAAACAAAAATTAAAGATTATATCAAACGTGGGGTGCGGGTGCGGGTGCGGGTGCAGGAGCGGGTGCTTTTTTTTTGGGGGGGGGGGGTGGGGCGTACACTATTAAAAGGTTTGGAGATCAAATACTATTAGTATCAAGATGTTACGAATTTTATATCAAATCTCTAAAAAATTATAAAATAATACTTAAATCCAATAAACTCTCTCACTTAACAGATCGATTTTTTGGACTGAATTCTCTTATTTGGTTTGAGTCAATTACTTCGGTCCTAGACACCCGATTGGAGGGTTTTGTGAACATGAGCATGAACATTTCCATTGTAAAGTGGAAAAAGGGGGGGGGGGGGGAAAGGAAAACAATGTGTTCACCACCTACCACTTACAAGTACATAATTGCAACATTCATAGTAAGCGAAAATATTTTTGTTTAGTATTTGCCTTTATCCTTATTATTATTTTTTAAAACTTATTACAATATGTTTAGAGACTTGTCTAGGTCGGATGCAATCTCTTCGCACTTACTTACGTTGCATTTACACCAAAGTTTATAGGTATCACGATAACTTTATACCTATTTATAGAAAAATTTTATGACTTTTTTAAAAACTTATATTTTTGATATAAAACTTTTTGTCTTAATTAATAAAATATTATAAGACAAAGCACCATACCACTCAGAAATAAGAAGAGGAATGTGATTCCTAAACAAGCCAATTTACTAATGTGTTGAATAAGAGATTGGACATCAAATGATGTGAAACTTTGGTATCATAATTATGGGAACAGGTTCACTAATTGATACCGCACTCAGTAAGGCCTTTTACAAATAATATCTCATAGATTTATCGATACTCTTTTTCTTTTTGAAGGGGGATTTTTTTTTTTATCCTATCTATTATAAAAGTTTAAAAAGTTTAAAATTTGACTGTCGTCTGCAAAAAGTCATAAGTTTTGTAATAAAGTAATTATCAAACATAGGACACATGGTCCGACCATTTGTGCAGGGAGAAAGTATTTTACTCTGCAGTGATTGAACATGGTCCCCAACCCTTTATTCGTGTACAAGCAAAAAGTCAATAACATGTAATTGATCGAGGAAAATATGACATAAGTCTAAAAGAGATTGGGGGAAGTTTTATGGTTTAGAGTTCGGAATAATACTTTAACTAGTTTAATGTCATTTGTTTAGGCATTTCTAGGCAAGACCAGGGTTGGGAGGGGGTGTTCAGACTTTTAAGCCATTAGCATGTTAGTTGTGGGGGGGGGGGGTTGTTGTGAGTTGTGAAAGCTAAGCAACACATTATTTTATTCTAAGATGCCCCCATTTTGAATGCCATTTCATTTGAAGTAATCTTTTTTCAAAGGTTGTTGAATTCAAATGTTAGCATACTCATTTTTTTTCTATTTATTAACAAAATATAAAATGTTATTAATCTTTGTTAACTCAAATTTAGATTGACTTGCTTAAAGGGGATTATTCTGATATTCCTTTCACCATTCAGAATCCAAAAATAAAAATGTTAGAGAAAAGGAAAGTAAAATATGTGAAGATTGTGAACTAATGAACCTAGCTAGTGGGCCAATTCTATGATAAAAAATATTGGAGTATTTAATCCAATGTTTTGTTAATATATAAAATAATTATATATTTAGATTATCATCTAAAATATATCCCTAATAAAAGTGATCTACACTAATTATTTGGTCTATATCTTTAAAGGGTTATGATCTCCAAATTATACGTATCAAAAATCTTTTTGACTCCCTATCAGAGAGAGAGAGAAAAGTATTAATCTAAAAGAACAAACCCAGAATTTGGACAAATATCTAGCTTTGATGGGATCGGATACATTTTCCTTGATTTATTTGACTTTTCTTAGTGATTCATGACATTTAGAATATATAGTATATCAGTGATAAATTTCATCAAACTAAGATTTTTCAAAAATGAAAATGAAGAAAAGCCTGATCAAACAAGATAACACCTTACAACTACATTAGATAATCTTGTGTTGCAATAAAAAATTTGACTTGGGAAATGTCTGATCAAGTTAAGATTTGAACCTTCGGACTAAGCCATCTCTGTAATTATAATTTTAACATTAACAACTATGATTTTTTTTTTTTGTGCCCACGCTTTGGAGCCACTACTTAGTATTTAAGGTTTTGTCGACTAATTTGATTCAATCCCAATCGGGAGGAGAGATCTCCCATAGTTTTTTCACTCCCATACCAAGTCAAAACCGAGCGATACCATATCCTCAGTGTAAATACATAAATCCATTTGTGTTGAGTTTTAATCTTCCTGAGGAAGGGGGCAACAATTAACCCACTGGCCCCTCTTATATGTAGGAACTCGATCCAGACCAGCAGCTGCGGATGAATTCCTAGCATAGCACACCGCAAACTGAATAACTTTCTCGGCTTGAATCCGCTTCCCTCAAAAACCACCTGGTTTCTAATTTTCTACAAAGCCCACAACATGGACACGAAAAGTAGAGACCAAGGAAGGTCAATAAGGATAGATAGCATGAGAACACTAATTATTTTTCAACCAGACAAAATTATCATCCCCAGAAAAGCTCGGACGACGAAGATATAACTCACCATAGAAACAATTCCTACGCTCCATGACTCCTATTGCAATCTCGTAAAAGGTCAAAAGTTGTCTCCTTTGCGTGGCATAGAGGACAATGGAGATCTGTTGCAATATGTCTCGGAACTCGCTCGTGATTAATCAACACACTATTATGAGCCGCTGTCCAAAGAAAGAATTTTATTCTTTTCAAATTTTTAATTTTCCACAACCATCTCCAATCAGGAGGCCCATGGGGATTATCAGCCTCCCTGATTTGTAAAGATCGATATGCCGAGCTAACAGAGGAGGAAGCATTCGACTCCTCTCCCCAATACACTTTATTCTCGGCTCGCGAGTCTCGAGGGATTAGAATCCCACGAATCTTCTCTACGCATTCGTGAGGCAAAATAGTGGAGGGTCTGTTAATATCCCAATTGCCTTCAGAATGAATAGACTGATTAACCGTGACCAACACCTCCTCATCCCGTATAGGCTTCTCACGGCTCAAGATCAACGGTTGGTTTCCTATCCAAATATCTGTCAAGAACCTAACACTGGACCACATATTTCCCATCACCACTCCTAACATCATGGAGCCCAAGGTCTCATCTTTTAATTTCCTCTTCCAACTTTTGCATAATTTCCATATATTTTCCCTTTATTTGTCCTTGTCCCAATTAATTCTAATCAATGTTCCTTTCTTGGGACACGATAAAGTTATAATATGTTTTCTTCGTGATGCCGGACATGCCCTTTTTATTTTTCTCTTCATCCCTAATTTTCACTTCTTGGCCTTTATGTATCTAGGAAGGGCAATGCCGTCTTATGCAAGGCGGAAAGGGCAGAATCAAGGGAATATGCGGTTTGAATGTTTTGAAAGGCAGAAGAAGTGGGTGCACTAGCCTTAACATAATTGCCACATTGGCCGGTGGATTTGCAAATCTAACACTGCCTATGTCAACAAACAATTCAAAAATAAAGATTCGTTTGACACGTTCAAGTAATAATTTCGAAACACTTTCTTTTACACCATTTTAATCCTAATAAAAATTAAATACTCAATTCAAAATGAGAAAACATGAATAAAGCTTCAGCTAATTTATTTATTTATTTTTTTATTATCGATATTCGGAATCATTATCTGACTAATTTAATCTAAGTGTTTGCTGAATATTATTTAGAGAAATGATTTTCTCGCGTAATCTTTTTCCATTATCATGTTTTGAATCAAAATTTAATTAAAAAATTTAACACCTCATTCTATTAAGTTGATTATCTATTTCAACTAATTTATTATATGCACCGATTCGAATCTTATAGTACATACGGGAACTATTATACTTGGGATTAAATGTATAATTTTACTTTTTCTAATAAGACAAATAGAAATTATAATTTCATTGTAGGTGCATTTGTAATTTATTTAAATATGTCCAATATTTTTCATTTAAATAATTATCCAAATAACTCAATATCTTTTTTTCAAAGCAAAAGGAAAGAAAAAAAGAGGCCAAATAAATAGATAAATTATTTTTTTGTATTATATTATAAGTATTTAGAGTCATATTTTGATTAATTCAGTCTGAAATTTACAGTGACTTATTTAGAGGGTTATCCTCCTAACGTATTCTGTTCTATGTCTAAATCATCAGTCGAGCTCGAGATTTGATTAAGAGATTTAACGTCATATCCCATTAAATCAATTTGCCGTTGATAATAATATAAACTAATTATGATAAAAGGTCACATCAAGTGTGAAAAACAGTAGCAAATTTTATTTTCTTCTCACCCTTGTAGATTCACGGTGGCTCACTCTTTATTTTGCTACTACGAGAGAAAGAAAATTATCATCAGTTGAAAAGGCAATACAAATGGAAAGTAAAAGCGACAATTTAAATTGAAGCGTCTGAAACACTACCATTCCAAGTCAACTTTCAATAGTCGGGGACCGGTAGGTCCCCTTCAGCAGGTGAAGCCATGACCCACTCACCATCCTCCCCAAGCACCATCCCCTTGTTCTTCTCAACCCACCATGACCCCGGCACCAAACATTCATCCTTCAAATAATCACAAGACTTATTCACCAACGCCAAGCTCCTCTTCACCTTCAACTCAAACTCCTCTTCTTCCCCATTCCACCCCGCCACTATGTGCAACATCGCCTGCAAATTATGCCAGTCACTAGGATTCTTCGACCTCTTCAAACTCGGAGACTTCCTCGTATCTATCCACAGCTCTGTCCCCGTATTCACATACCCTAGAAACCTCGTCGGGTAATGAGGAATAACATCAATCTTGTTCCTCACATGAAGCACGTGCAGGTTTGGGAACTTCTTAAACCGTTCGTTGAATGCCTCGTTTCCCACTTTTGGGCATCCGAAAACTATAGCCGTGACTGGGATATCGGAGAATCCGTTCTCTGCGAGATCGAACGAGCTCAAAACTGACAAACATGCGCCCAGGCTGTGACCAGTCATGGTCACACTAATTTTCTCTCCTTGATATTGGTTAACTAATTCCTTAATTCTATTGAGAACTTGAGTTCTGGTGCTTGTTTTGGTGAAAGAAGATTTCGGATCTTCCGATGTGTAAATTGTTAACCAACCTTTCATTACTTTCGGCAATTTTTTCTTGTTTTGGCCTTCGTCTTCGCTGTCACTGCTGCTGTATCCTTCGCTTTCTTCCCACTGCCTTTGCGTGCCCAACAACGGTCTAATTGATGCGTGCTTTGGTCCAAGCACGTCCACCCACTCGTAGCTTCTCGTCGTGCCGCGCCATGCGATGTAGATTTCACGGCGGCCTAGGAGCGCGCTGTGCACGTCTGTGGTGACTGCAATGTAGCCGATCCAGTTGGATTCGCGGTCCCATGATTCGCGGGAGTGGGAGTGGAGGAGGAAGGCTTCGGGGACTCCTACTTTAGCTGTGGCGTAGAGGAAGGAGGCGACGTAGAAATTAGAGGCTTCTTCGAACATGACTTTGTCGAGGAAGGAGGTTTTGCCGTAACGGCTGCTGCCGCAGTAATGGGAGTTCTTGTCGTTGTTGAAGGCATCATAGGTGGCTTGGCAGAGATCCCCGCAGCGGAGAATGAGCTTTCGGAGGTCTAGATGAAGTGGCTGGAGAAGACCTTCCCAGTTGTTGCTTCCCAAAAGTTCAGGCCATGTTGGCTCTTTGTTGTCCATTATTGTTGCTCTTTTTCTTTGATGTTTTGTGGAGGGTGGGGAACCCTTATGCTAATGGACGAGGGAAAGTGGTCCTTTTCTAAGGAGGGTGAAGCTGTGGGAGTATAGAACGTGGGCGGTGACTTAGAAATTGGGCCCACTTGGTGTGCACTTGTGGAAAATTAGGGGCAACCAATTGTAATCCACGGTAGGTAAACTATGCAAATATTAGAACTATGTATTTAAAGTATTAGTGCTTATCATTTTGGACTGTCTTACGGAATAATTACTTAGTCATGCAATTTTTTTTTTTAATTATACATTGATTGTGAAAATATACGTATCACGAAAATTAGAATATTAAATAGACTTTAGAGAAAACAGTTTAATAAGAATTCTTTTGTCATTCCGGTGTTTCTATAAAGGCTTTAGTCATATATTTTTTGGCCATATATGCTTAATTAAGATGGAGTGAGTTTTCATTCTAAAAGTGGAAAAAGGTGTTTCACAAGGAAAGGTTAGCTGTATGTTCTAAGGTGGTTACACTGTCCTTAATTAATCTCAATATCATGAAAAGAAAATAAGAAAAGATAAAAGGGAAAAATAGTAAAATTAAATGACAAATTAAAATCATTTAAAATCAAATAATTTTGAACAAGTTAACAAGTATTTTTCAATCAAGTAAAAAAAAGATAAATAAAATATATTAAAGTAGACAATCATGTAAAATTTAGTAAATTTGATTATTAACTTATTTGTTTTCTTTTATATTATTTAGAAAAAAAATAAGGGTTAAAACCTATAACTTTCTGTTTTTATTTTTATTTTTATTTATTTTTAAATACATTTATGATATGACACATGAATGACCCTTCTTCCTTATGAACTTGATGATATAGTCTCCCACTAACACATGTTGGCGTAGGTAAAAAAAATATTTTTATCCCTTAATCAAGCGGGAGTTTAAATCCCCTTAGATATGGAGAAAACATTATTGGGAGAGAATCACCTTAATTGAGATTTGATAAATTTTTCGATTCAAATCAGTCGGGATGAAATTTCAGATACCGAACGGTTAAGTTATAAAAATAAAAAGTCAAAACCCCCCGGGGGCGGGGTGGTTCAGTGATTGAAATAAAACCCTAAAAAATTCAATCACTCATCATCAAAGGTTGTGACTTGAGTAATTGAGAAAATGGTGTTAAATTTTCTATTAATAAATTTTGACCCATCATCAATATGATGTTAGTATCATATTAACACAACCTTATTTTAAATTATTTTTAATTAAATAATTAGAATTTTTACATAAAATTGAAATAACTTGACCAGAAATAATTAAAAATTATTTACATCCAACCAAAACATCCTTACTTATTTGGAAGGGGGAAAGACTTGTGGTTTTATCTTCATTTGTTCATGATTTGCTGATTAAAAAGAAGGTAAGTCGATTTGAATAAGTCCCATCATATCGCCCAATAGAAGTGTGGTAAGCCTTAAATTTACACCATAAGAAATAATACTCATCGTACAATTAATACATAAATTAAAATTTCTATCAAAATTATAACTATTCCCCCAAGAAAAATTGCAAAATACATTAATCATTAAATATCTTGTAATAAATAAATCTCATCTAAGGCTTTTTCTACTCATTTTGTGTAATTTTTGCTATGCATTTAGTTTTTTAAAACTGTGGAGTATCTCATTTTTTAAATTATATCACTTCTTACTTTGCTGTTTCATCATGTTAATTTAATTTTTATGGAACTTATGATTAATGGGTCCTCCCCGCAACAAATCATGTGAGTTTGTACTTTGGATCGTCGAATCATTAAGTCAACGGTTCGCTTTGGATTCTTGTTTTTAAACTTTGAACTAAAACCATAAAACCATAAAATTAGAAAGGGGTAAATAGTTGATTTTTCAACTCATTATTTTATTTTATTTTCTCAATTTTTTAAAAAGAATTATGCTGAAGCCCTTTTTTTTATTCTTCATTTCTTCTCAAATTTAATTACATAATATGGATTCGGATTTCTATTTAATTTTAAGATATTATTTTAATGTAAAATTTTATTTTTTGTGTATATTTTGAACAAGTTTTTTAAAATGAAATTTGTAATTTATTATTATTTTTTTTTAAATCTTCTCTTCTTATGATACATAGCACCGCACTCAGAAAAAGTTGTAAAATTGGCACCAAAGCTAAATTTGGACGAATTCTGAGCTGAACGAAAACCAGAACTGTTATGGTAGTTCTAGTTATGGTTTTCTCTCTGCAACCTAGAATCATTCGATTCCCGGTTCAATTTGGGCACATCTACATAGGAACGGTGATTGTTATTTAGATATGGCTCAAATCTACAAAACAATTAATATTTCAAGTCGTCAATTTAAAAATAATTAATAACATCTCTTTAACTAATTTAACTTTTATAAGAAATAGTTACATAAAATTAAAATATTTTTAAAAGTTTAAATTAGTAAAATGAGATATTATTAATTATTTTATATCACAATACTCCGCTAACGGATTGAATAATAAATTTAATAATTATTTTATATTTTAATATTCTTTTTATGTATCACGCATAATACATCTAATCATGTATGATCACTTTCAAAAATCTAAATTAATAAAAATAAAAAATATTCATTATTTTATACTAAAAAAATGATAAAAAAGATCGATTCGTTCTTCTTTTCTCAAAGATAGTATTCTCATTTCATCTATTTGTTTGGTCAACACAAAGTGAGTGAAAAAATATTGTTCATCTAATTAGGATTATATGGATTTAAGTTATTAAAACTTTTAAATAAATCAACAAATATAATTTTAAAATTTTTGAATCTTAAACATATTAAAGTCATTTAATTCTTTTTAACAATTGAGTATTCTAAATTGCGAGAATATCACAAAATAAAATCACTTCCAATTATTCACAATCCAAATGTTTTTAATAAAAAATTGACAAATATTCTCCGAGCCATTTCTCTTTCTATGTGGGAAAAATATCTCTTCTACACTCACTTAATATATTCCAAAGATTGCACACACTTTCTATCTCAATTCTCACCTTCCCGTATATTCAAAAAAATTTGAGATGTTAAGAAGGTTACAAAAGAGGGAGAGTATCAGTCATGTGGGAAGTTGTGGTGGTTTCCGAAAAGTAAAAACACTTCCAACTATCTATGAAATTTAAATTTAAATTTAAAAGGAGTTTGGGTTGGGTCTACCTTCATGGGCTAACCCTCATCTATTTTCCAATATCTCTCATTCGTAAATAAGGGTTAGACTCATACATAACATGATCATTATAATCGAATATCACCAACTTTATACTGGCAAGTGGATCATATGACCCGTGAGAATATCAAGAATTTTAGATCTATACACAAGTTAAGAATATATAGCAACTCAATGCCAATGTGATGATGATGATGTTATTTTTCGCTATATCCCAAATTTCTTTTACTCGATATAGTCAACGTACCTCTCATTCTTAAAAAATAACATAGAAGTATATTTGACTAAAATCCATTCATGTATTTATAATTACGTCTAAATACTAAGTCATAGAAATAATTGATCAGTTTGTGAGTACAAAGAAATGCATCAGTCAAAAACAGCTTTCCTTTCATACTACTAACTTCCAATTTTATCTTATTTACTCTCCTAAATATGCACCGCCAAACTGAATCAGTCGTGATTTTTTGGTGATATGTTAAAATAACAACACTAAAATAAAATCTTAAAAGACAGACGAAAGTTCTAAAAGTATAAATTGAGATTAAATATGAACCTCCGAGTTTCACACAATGAGATGAAGAGACATGAACCAACTCATTACTCATATGGTCACATAAGTACACATGGTATTAAATACGTATTACGATACTCTTTATTCCAATCTAGAAGCGTATGTCTCATTTTATAAAAAATAATATGTCATATAAGTTTTAGTTCAAATGTATACAATATTTTATCCGAGTTTTCTTTCTTACAAAATTTCAAAACTCGTAACATCAAGGAAAAAACTCACACCTGACTCTTAGATAAGTTTGATGGATTGTGGGAATTCCTCTCGATTATCACATATTTATATACAACCGGTAATCTCATTTTAGTATTTAACTAAAATAGCATATATATGTTAATCTACCACAAATTAACATTATCTTATCTTTATATATCACATAGATATTAGAGGCGATTGTTCGTGTGCAAGAACTAATCTCAAAACTTGTCCAACTACTTTTAAGCACAGACACAAGAATTTTGAATACATAAACAAAATTCAAATGTCAAGAAATATAAGCATTATATTATATATACTCTATATATGATTGTAATTATAATCACAATTACAAACATTGTCACAACCTATATAATTCAAGTATTCTAACATATCTCATAAATATATCTTTAGATATTGGTTTTGTTAAATGTGCAACCACTATCAAATGCATAGACACATAATTCAGTATCATCTCTCTCATTTGAATCATGTCTTTCACAAAATTGATTTTGTCAATATTTGGTTTTACCATAATATTTAGAGTTTCTAACGTAAACAACAACTTACTTATCATTATTGTTGGTCCTAATGAAACCAAGAAAGGAGGTTGAATTGGTTTGATTTCACTTAAAATTTTACTATACTAAAATCAGTCCTAAAACATATGGCCAAATAACATACAAAATGTTAATGTAAATGCACAAATAAAAAGAAGGGATAGAGAGATCAAATCTGGTTTATAGTGGTTCGGTCTTGTGCCTACGTCTACTCTTCCAGCTCAGCAAGCCAGGGTCCAGCGATAGCTAGTTTTTACTATGCATAAAAAGAGTTACAATCACATGTACATGGCTTCAATGTTGACAATCTGAACCTTCCATCTTGAAGATATTTTAATCCAACACTTACTAAAGTCAAACTCTCATACACCTAGCCTATCAACCTTTGAGAATGTTCCTCACACTCTCTTTAGACTTGTGAGACTATACAAATAAGAACTTAGAATAATACAGGAATGTATAAATTCAGTCGGCAATAGAAAAATGCAGTAGCAGATATGATCGAGTAGCTGTATTTTGGGTTCTGATTTCTCTCAGGTTAAGTTTTGAATGAAATCTGTAAAAGTCTCTCAATAAAGTCTGAATATTGCTCTCCAAGGTTCAATTTAAGTTCTGTTAAAATTCTGCATGTTTCGAAATGATATAGCCCTTACAAAATGCCTTCAGAACCAGTACTTGACAGATTTTTCCAGATCCTAAAAATCAGACTTCTGTTCAGATTTCAAAACCTCCTTTTACTGTAGTAACTTTTAGAGTTTCAAATTCAACAATACTCTTGTAGTAAGAAAAAATCAAACCTAAAAAATCTTGGAAGTTAGAGAAGGTATATAAGATTATAAAGTTTCTGAAAACCTGAAAGAACTTCAGAGATTGCTTAATTTCAAAATTTGAATTTGATTTTACCTCTAGTAAAAGTCTGATCTGAACTTGAATTTGAATCATCCATTAAAATAGACTTTATGCTTAAGTACAGCTCTCAATCTGTACTTAATATGCTGAGCTAGGACTTGAAAGTAGAACAAAAATATAGCAAAAATCACAGCAGTTCAAAATTTGTATGAAAGTCTACTACTTCTACCCAAACATACTATTTCTACCCAGATTTGCTTCTACCCTTATTCTGTGACAGTGTTCTCTAACCAATTGTATAGATTTATTTATATAATATTGTATTACATATTTTAAATGTCTGTACACTTAATAAATTGTTAGGAACACATATAAAGTTTTGTTATCATCAAAATATATTAGGGTTAGATAATAATTTCCTTAACAATCTCCCCATTTTTGATAACAACAAAACCTTCAATAAAATGCAAAAAAATATACTCAACATACTCAACGAGGATGTACATAACAACACAGTATGTGATCAATACATTCAGTACAATATGATTTGCTATCACATTACGTTACATTCTCCCCATCTCCCCTTTAATTCATGAAGATATGAACATAAACAAAATATAAAATCCATCATGATTCAGCAGTCATCTCCCCCTTAATATTTGCACATTTTTACATTTTATATATCTTCCCCTTTTTGTTTCATAAAAAACAAACAACAAAATTAACGAAATAAGACATTTTTTATGAAGGAAATTCCAGATTTCATTAAAAAAATAAAGGAGACACGAAAAGTAGATTCTGAGAGTCAGAAATAACATCAGTTAGCCTACATATTGTAATCTACCTAGACATCGGAAATCTTTCAAGCAACACAAACAGGTCATTATGCACTGTTTGAAGGAGATTCATACATTGATTTACTTTTTCTTCTACAACATTGATTCTATCTTCTAGTTCATGAACCCATTCTAGTTTATCTGAGAAATGATGCACAGGATGTGCAGTTGTGTTCCTTCTCTTCCTAAAAGATTCTCCCATTTCATGCCTTGATCTAGGTAATTCATAATCTCTCTGATCATTTAAGTTATGTTCAAGACCAGCTTCAATTTCTCCTTCATCATCTACTTTGCCTTGCTAAAATTGCCTATCTCTATGTTTCCAAAATTTGTCATTAGATATTGTAATACCCATATGATTAATGCATGAGCTACCAAAAGTAAGAACTGTTTCAGTTACTCCTTGAAATTCAGAAAAATCAAATCCCTTGAATTCCAAAATATTCAACAGGATATTTCCATAAGATCTCATAGTCACATTTCTTCTAATATGAGACATAAAAATTTCAACTAAGTTTAATTCTTTATCCAGAATCATGACAGCAATAATCTTGGCATCTTCAACAGTCACAGTAGTCATACTTCCATTCCTTGGTGTAATACACAGAGCGACAATCTTGTAAATAATTCTAATTAACAGAGGAAAATTTGTGCAGTACATGTACTTATTTCCAGTTTCATCTTTACCGCCAAGTAGACTATATAATTCATTATTGTTCAGATTTGATAAAGAAGTATCTGCAGTCCTTTTCAGTCCTAAGCAAGCGGATATATCATCCTTGGAAATGGCAATCGAATGATCCAGAATTTTTGTCACTAAACTTTCTGCATTTTCAGTATCTAAATTCTTGTAAAAATCAAAGATAATCTGCTTCCAGTATGTTTGTGAACCAGTACATAAACTAACACAACCAACCCTATCAAGAAGCCTTTGAATTTCTAACACATTCTTCTCAAAAAATTCGAAATCCAAAATTCTTGAAGGAAGAACAATTATCTTCAAAGCTCGCTTGCTTATTGAAGTGATTTTAATCCTAGATGATTCAACCATTGAAGAAATTTCTATTTCTTGAGATATGCAATAAAAAACTATGCATTTATTTTTCTTAAAAAGGACATAATATCCCAGATCACAGAATTGACTTACACTCAATAGATTATGTATTAACCTATCAACAAATTTTTTATGGAAATAGAGTTAATACCGATAGTATTTTTATCAATGATTTTCCCTTTTTTATTGTCTCCAAAAATCCTTATTCCTTACTCAATTTTTTCTAGTTCCTTGAACAATAAGACGTCACCCGTCATATATCTTGAACAACCACTATCGACATACCATTTTCCTTTTGCTTTAGCCTTATGTTCCCGTACAAATTAAACAAATGGATCATCTATTCTTAGGATCCCAAACATTTTCTAATTTTATTGCTTCATTTTCAGATATTAAAGCTGAGAATTCAATATTTGCAGCAGTGTTTTGGATTTTCAGTATTTCATATTCAGACTTTAAAACTGCCCGTTCAGATTTCAGAACATGATTTTCAGATTTAACAGCATCATTTTCAAAATTCAGCAACATGTTAGTCTGTTTCATAATGTTTTTTTCATGTTCTAAGTCTAATATTCTGCATTTAAACTCTGAAATCATTTTTAGTATATCACTTTTATCAGAAATAACATTTTCAGTATTTTCAGAATCAGATTTCACCTGTGAATCAGCCATCAGACAGATGTTTGCTTCATTAGAATTTTCTAAATTTTCTGAGTATGAATCTAAGTCTGAATCTTTCGAATCACTCCAGATAGTCATCAAAGCTTTTCCCTTTTTCTGAAATTTTTGGATTTTCTTCAAGAGAATTGGGCACTCATATTTGATGTGTCCAGATTTTTTATACTCATAACATACAACTTTTTCTTTGTCTTTCTTTTTATCCTTGTTCTTGTTGAGTTTTCCTACATAGGATTTTGACTTTGGAGACACATTAGTTTTTGAAAATTTCTGAAAATTTTTACCTTTTCTTTTAAGAATTCTGGACAATCTTTTGGTTAGAAAATTGACTTCACTTCCACTGTATTCATCTTCTGAAGGTTCTTCCTCTGCAGTAAATGCAATAGATTTTTTCTTCCCTTCAGATTCAGCAGAATGATACACTTCAGTTTCATATGCCATCAGCTTTGCTCTTAACTCATTTAAGGATAGTTTCAAGAGATCTTGAACCTCCTCTATGGCAGTCTTTTTAGCATACCAAACTCTGGGTAGAATTCTCAAGATTTTTCTGATAAGATTAGTGTTCGAAAAGGATTTTCCAAGAAACTCCAGTTCATTTGTGATGGATGTGAATCTGTTAAATATATCATTCACTTGTTCTCCTAGCTGAAACTTCAACAACTCATATTCCTGCATAAGAAGATTGATTCTGGTGTCTTTGACAGTTCTAGTGCTTTCGTGAGTGACACAGAGTGTCCCATATCTCTTTAGCTATGGAACAAGAAGAAAATAAGTTAAATTCTGTCGGAGAAATTGCACATAGCAACAGATGCTTTGCTCCGGAGTTTATAGACATTTCTTTTTGTCTTCCTCAGTCACTATAGGGGTTTTTACAGCCAAATTTCCTTGAGAAATTACTTCTCAAGTTTCATAATTTGTGGTTTGAATAAATGTCTCTATTCTACATTTCCTAAGAGAGAAATTAACTCCATCAAAGTAGGGAGCTTTATTTGTGTATTGGCCAAAGGTGTACTACGAAACCATTGGATTTTTTGTTCAGAAGGCAGCTCTTTTATAGAGTCGAGTACAAGCTCTGATACCACTTGTTGGTCCCAATGAAACCAAGAAGGGGGGATTGAATTGGTTTGGCTTCACTTAAGATTTTACTTCACTAAAATCAGTTCTAAAACATATGGTTAAATAACATACAAAATGTTAATGTAAATGCACAAATAAAAAGAAGGGATAGAGAGATCAAGCTTGGTTTATAGTGGTTCGGCATTGTGCCTACGTCCACTCTTCCAGCTCAGCAAGCCAGGGTCCAGTGATAGTTAGTTTCCACTATGTACAAAGAGAGTTACAACCATATATACATGGCTTCAATGTTGACAATCTACACCTTCCATCTTGAAGATGTTTTAGTCCAACACTCACCAAAGTCAAACTCTCTCACACCTAACCTATCAACCCTTGAGAATGTTCCTCACACTCTCCTTAGACTTGTGAGACTATACAAATAAGAACTCAGAATAATACACGAATGTATAAATTCAGTCGACAGTAGAAAAATGCAGCAGCAGATATGATCGAGTAGTTGCATTTTCGTTTTGATTTCTCTCAGGTCAAGTTTTTAATAAAGTCTGTAAAAGTTTCTCAATAAAGTTTGAATATTGCTCTCCAAGGTTTAATTCGAGTTTTGTCAAAATTCTGCCTGTTTCGAAACGGATCATCTATTCATTATCAGGAAAAATGTTTTCTCATAATTAACACTTTTTTACTAAGTGTAATCTTTTACTATCAGTTGAATCTTGTACCTCTCAATAGTTCTATCTGCCCTATACTTGGTTTTGAGAACCTAATTGTTTCCAATAGCTTAACATCCCAACAGAAGTTCAACCAATTTCTAAAATATGATTGGAACTCATTGACTCCAATTCTTTATTCTATTACTTTTATCTACTCATCTTGGCATGATGAGATTGCGTCTCATCTACGTTTTAGGCTCTTCTTCATCTTCAAGAGAAACAATAAATATGTGCCCTTTAATATTAAAATAACGTTTGGACACATTTTTCCTGTCACTTTTCTAAGTTTGTAACTCAATTGGATCGCTAGAATTTAAACCTCTCATACTATGATCAATATCATTCCAATGATCTACCATATACAGAGCTATCTTTTGAATTAACTAATTCAAATAAAAGCTCTATATCCTTCACATCACCTCTGCTAGGAAATTCATTCTCCAGAAATACGACATCCTGTGATTCAATCTCTGCTACAATATTATCTTTTCTTTCACCAATAAACACTTAATCTTTAAACTGATCATAATATTTTATAAAAATACTCTTACTTTCAGGGGAACCATTTTTCCAAACTTATTAGAAATCTTAAATATAGATGATCGATCCTTAAGATCTGAGGTTACTCAACCTCGGCTTTCTACCACTCCAAAGTTTATATAATGTCAATGATACTTATTTTGAAGACATTTTGTTCAAAATGTAATCCACAATTAATAAGACATCTCCCCAAAAGGAAATCAACATGTTATCCTACTCCATCATGGATCTTGTTATATCCAACAATATCCTATTTTTTCTTACTAAAACACCACTCTACTGAGGTATATAAAAAATGGTCAAATGTTGGATTATACCTCCTTTATTACATAGAATCTAATAGATATTCACGTACTCTATCTGTTCTAAAAATCCTTTATCATTTTATCCATTTGATTCTCTACCTCGCTCATATAATGTCTAAAACACTCATGTGCTTCAAATCTATGAGAAATTAAATAGATATGGTCAAAACGCGTGAAATCATCTATAAATGTAATGAAATTCAAAACCCAATGTCTTGCCTTCATATTCATTAGACCACAAATGTCCAAATGAACTAACAGTAATGGAAATTCAACCTAAATGGTATTCCTAAATAGTTTCTCGTCATTCTACAAATATGATAATTATCAACTTAATAGTTAAACATTCGTCCATCGTATTGTAATACCATAAAACCATTTACAAGTTGTCTAGAACTAATATATGTCATTCAAATGCTAATTCACCCTATCTCTTTGAAAGTTCAAAAGATATAGCCAAATTTTAAAAGAATAAGAACATATATTAAATTTTGTCTAATTTCTGACATGTAGAGAACATCATGCAGAATGAGAGTTTGGTCACTTTATAAATTCAATTTACAAGTACAAACTTCTTCAACCTCCATTCATGCGTTATTCTTCACATAAAATCATCTCATACCAGAAAACACTTGATGAAAATCTATAAATATCTCTCAGTCTATTCTTATATTTTGAGTTGTTCTTTTGTGATCCGTCTATAGTTTCCTTTCCTTCTTGCTTTTGTTCTAGTTTTTCTCACGTTTAGAGTCCGAAACTCTATTGAAACTAGAATTTACAACAAAAATATTAGTTACGGATCTTGCAGTATAAGCCGCTCATCCTCAAACTTAATGTGGAGAGCAATATCTGAGAAAATTTTTACACCATTATTGTGAATCAAACTGACTTTCAATCGCTCCCACTTGACAAGAAGGGATCGGATCAATGTTTGAATTCTCTGTTTATTGAAAAGAATATGACCAGCTGACTACCACTCTCTAATCATTTTAGACATGATCCTTAATTACTGTTTGATATTGTGGCCATCTCACTTTTATTCAGTATCAAGTTTTATAATCATTTGTTTGAGATGTGTCACCAGTACCTTCATGTTTATCCTTGAGGTACATCCAGTTGTTATGACTAGTCACATATTGCTTACACTCAGGTATCATGTCATTAATCACAAAGCTAACTAAGATTACTCAAACAGTGGAATCTATCATTTTTCACATCTGGTAAGTATCTTGTTCTCTCTTTTATGGAGCAGCATTGCCCACATCAAAATCCTACATGACATGCTTGATACTTTTCAAGATATCTTATTCTTTCAGCACATATCACATTTTATGGTCTCATATCTCATGATTATCGTCATTCAATTCGTCACATCTCTTTAAACTAGCAATAATGGATTTTGATGCTATGATTTGAGTTTCGAAGAGGGTAGACAATAATACTAATACTCATATCATATACATAATTTTGTTATTCAAAATTAACATTCGTGATATATCAATATTAGGTATAGAATTGAAAGTTTAGTAGGTTTTCAATTTTCATTTATGGTCCTAATGCATCACTATCACAAATTTAATTTGAAACTAAAAAATTCAATAGGTTTTAGGTGAGAATTAATCAAATTCTTTCAATAAAAAACCTCCCAATTAAATATACAAAGTATCTAAATAATATTACAATTCTGGATAAGAATTACTCAAATCTACCAATTCAAAATTTTTATTTGAATATACAAAATATTTAAATAATATTTCAATTTTGGATGAGAATTATTTAAATTCTACAAATCCAAAATTTTCATTCAAGAGGCTTTTGTTTCCTTTTGCCTACATGATCATACAATTCAACAAATATAGCCAACAATTGCTTGAAAGAAACTTTACATTAAAAAAAATTTAAAAGTTTCTCTATTATATGATCATACTTCTAGCTAATAGTCATAACACGCAAAAGAAAAGATGTAAATAAATTATTTCATTTATGACAAATTTATCTGGGTTATCATATTTACAATTCCCTTAGATAGTCTATCCCTAGAAATAAACCTCCTTACGGCTTGTGAGGAACTATTTATATTTTAGATGGTCTTTTCTTCATTGGGGTCTCTATTTTCTTAACTTCTCATTTTTCTATAAATAATGACCTCACATCGTCAAGAATTATATGTCTGTTTTTGGCAAACAACTCATCAACCATACTAACCCAATAAGGAGGCAGAAAATTTCTCAGTATATACATATTATCCACTCAAAAGGTATGACCTGATTGAATAAGTTCAAAACATTTCTCTTCCATGATCTCAAGATGATCCCGCAAAATATGAGATTGGTGCATTTTATAAGTCAATATTTGATCAAACTTCATCAAACGCTCTGAATTTCTTAAATCTCTTTCCCTCCCTAGAGACTCAGAAGACTTTCAAGAACGTGTTCGATTATCATCATTTTCGGAAAATGGAAACAACATTAGGTTAGGCATGTAGCCAACCATAATATTATACTAAATCTTTAAATATTTACTTTAAACATATTTTCTCAAATTTCAAATAATTATATATTAGGAAATCTAATTTTCAAATATAAATAATAAGCAAAAAATACAAATAAATAATGAGTGTGAAAAACAAATTTCCATTCAGGTAGCCAAAATTAAGAAAATAATTTTCTAAACTCATATAAAAATTTTTAGAATTTTTTTAGCACTAAAAAATAATTTTTCTGTAATATTAAACAATTTTTAAGTTTAAAAATCTATAAAAATTAATTTTGAAATCTAGAAAATAAAATTAAAATTACAAAAAAAATTCGCAAAGAATAGAAATTGTTTTAGTGAAAATTTTGACAGAAACAGAGGCTACATGTGCCCTTATGTGCCATCGGGATAGGCTGTCCAAAATGGACAGCTCCCACTCTCCTTGGGTGGCGCGTGTATTCTACACACCTCCTTCCTGGGCTTTTTTCGATATCTCTGAATTCAATTGTGCTCTTGAATTTTCAATCAGACTTCTTTAGCCTAGAGGGTGGACTTTATATGCTACAGTCGAGAGTGAGCATGACCATAAGTACTGTTCATCATTTTTCTTAAATTTCTGGTTTTCGACCCAAATTTCGAATGGTCATATCTTTCTTAATTTTTAGCCATTTTTGTGATATTTATATGATTAGAAAGCATTTTTTGAGAAGAATCTAACTATATAAATTTCATATCATAAAATGCAGTATTTTTAAAGATACAGATACATTAACTTTCGGCTAGGGTTTGTAATATCTCATAATATACTCATTGAATACATGCCAAATTTTACGGATTTAATTCTCATGTTATGGACATACTATTGTATAAAATTGATAGCATTCCGTTAATCTTAACAACTTTAACTACTAAGCTTTTTGCCATTATTGTGCCTCAACATGCACATAAAAGTGTCAAACATTGCCATGCCAAATCTTACCAGTCTATAGGTTAACTCATGTCTCAAATCAGACTTAAGCATTAACAAGGGCTTCTACCCCAAACATAACCAAAACCAACCAAGAAAACATAAATTTCACTTATTATATTTACATTAAAACATATACAACACTTACGCATACTCGTTCGAAAAACCAATACAAAATAAGTCAAAAATTAAAAGAAAGCGAGGGATTATAGGATCTAAGATTCAAAATCCATTATTGCTACTTGAATCTCCTTAGCTTACGATGTATCTAAAATTTTAAACTTGAGTCAACCAACCACCAGTTGAATAAATAATCCCAAAGGGGATTGGGGAAGGAAAGCGTACACAACATCCACAATACATAACTGAGTTATTATGCATTAAACATATGATCCATGAATGGAGATTATAATCCAATCCACAACATCATCAGTTTTGAACATGTATACATATATGCATATAAATAAATAGTTAATATGAATGAAAAAAATAAAATGGAGGGAGTTCAACTAGTTTTAAGGTATCGCTCACTCATATATCTACATAACAAGCATAACAACTGAGTTATGGTATTCAACCTAATCTACTTTGTGAAAAGGAATTTCTATTGCTTTCTGAATTTGTTATTTTTTCACATGTTCTTTATTTGTCTTTTATTTGATAGGGGGGCTAGAATTTAGATTCCAACGAATCATATAGATCCTTTAACCTCTTGTGCAAGTAACGATGATTATTAGTCTCTCCATCCATCCTCAAAGTCTTAGTCTTTCATTCCTGTTTACTTTACTTTGTACACATAAGTGTCTTTACTCTAGGTGGATTTCATCTACCTTCAACTTTGTGCAGAGGTTAATCAAGTTGTGAATAGGTCTTAACTCTCTGAGATAAATAAAAATATGGTCCTCTAGTGGTCAAATAGGATCTCAAGTGGAGAGATGCTGTTGTCATTTGTACTTTCGATGCTATTAGTTATATACTTGAGAGCCATATGTAAAATAGTTATATTGTAACTATTTTGGCCATTAATAATATTCTAACTTAATTTATATAATTCATATATTTAATTTTAAAATTTTCTCTTTGGATACTTCAATAGAAATTCTCAAAAGTTTGAGAATATGAGTAACAAAAATTTCTAATTAAGAAATATTCTAAACGTTCACGACCAATAAACTCCTAATTGGGTGTTATTAGTTCTTTAAAATCTTCACTTGTCCTTTCATAATTATCAAGGAATTTTATGAATATAAGTTAGTGAGTTTCATGCTAATAGATAGGTGGGTACTTATAGGATAAGTATATTGAACGCAATATGAATGACAATAGCATGGAAATATGTTCAATATCAACTAGTTGCCATTCTAGGTTAGGTAAGTATATCTAGTCCTTAGCCCTAAGAATACATTTAATCTCATAAGCAGGTAGTCCTTCATTATGCGGCTTTGACCAGTTGTTTGTAGGACATTTTTATTTTCAATATGTGATTCATTTCCTTGGACGTAGGGAGATCGGGGTAATATTATTTAAATAATAATTAGTTGCTATTTTAGTCTTCATCATCAAGAATAGAAATTGGAAATCGGTACTTGGTCGAATTTGTTAAACAAATTAAGATTTGACATTTACTATGACCTTAGATGAATATGGATCATGAAACGAAGGGATTATAGTATATGGTACGCACAATCTTATCTTTTCAATGGATATATCTTTGCATTCATTATTATCTGCATAGTCATATCACATAATGTTAGGTGTTAATCATAACTTATGAGAGCCACAGACAATTTGGTAATGTTGTTCTAGGTCTTCTAGAAATGTGAACGGTATTGACATAATGGATTTAGAAAGTCACACAAAATAGGTAGTGAATTGCAGATAATTAAATTCTATTAATAGATTAAAATAAGTTTTAATCAATAGATTGAATTTTAGATTTAATGTGTATTAGAATGCGATGATCCTACCTAACATGGTGCTACTAGCGACCAGCGAAAAGAGAGGTCTTGGGTTCAACTAATCACTAGTGAAGGGAGAGTTGTCTCGAGTTCAATCTCAGATACAAGTTCATAGGAGCTTTGCTCACGAGTGCTTTGTTTGTAGGAGCTTTATTCGTGAGAAGAGGCACTTTTAGATACATAATACGCATCTCATTTTTTATGTTCCTGCAAAATTTCTTATATATATGATATATGTATATAGAATATGTATGAGTTTAATAAATATCATGAAATAAGTGGTTAATCCAATAAACTAAATAGTTTAATTTAAATATAAAATATAAAATATGTCATTTTATTGTACAATTTTTCTGCTTATTCTAAGAGATCTAGTGAGAAAAACCAATTTGTTTCACCTACCACGGAGAAGGTTTATTAACTCTTTTTTATACTTTTTAATTAAGGTCCTAATAGGTTAGAATTTCAAATGAACATAATATTAAAAGCATGTTAGAATTTCACATACCTCATGCTTAGACGTCAGTCGTAACATATAACATCATAGAGCATAGAGAACAAAATGCATAATCATGGAATGCATCAAAACATCAATTTAATTAACAAGGGAAATTACATCATAACTCTAATTTGGTTATAACATTTCAATTGTTTATCACAACTCTTTTTTTCTAGATCTTGACGCCTTTTCATCACCTCGTAAGGTAATCATATAATATTAAAGCTAACAAATTTAATTCTAGAGCTTATCTTGGGATTTCATATATACCAGACCCATAGGTTTTCTTGAACTATTTTATGAGATATCATAAGATCTAAATTCTAGGTTTTGAAGTAAGTGTCAAATATTTAAAACCATAGAAGCATGCAAATATCTAAGAAATTTGATTAAACATTGAACTGTCAAACCAAGGGCAAAATAGGGTAATATTTATACACGGTTCATAAAAAATCAAGTCTATATTCGAATTATCCTTCTTCAGCAAAATCACCTAAAATTTTATAGACTTTAGGGGAAGAACATTGTTATTATATTATAACTCGACTATATTATGTTTGAGCACCTTTCATCCATATAATTCAATTTTGCTAGAACCCTAATAATTCGACATTAACTTACATGCTTTGGTCATTTGGGTTAAACCTATATGTGATAACCCGCAATTCGAGTATCATTCCTTCTGAAAAGAAGGCTATTCCCTGATGTGGAAGCAAAATAAAAACATTATATAACATACAATACTCACAACAATGTTCTATGATCACCATCCATATATATGGAAACATGAAAGGAAAAAATGGTTGAAAATTTTAAAACTTTTACTTATCTAAATTTTTCATAAAATTGAGTAGAGTCTCCCCTCTAAATTGACTAAATCCAACCATTGAGGGCTATTAATTACAACATAAACCTACTAACACTTCTATATAACAACGGCCGGCATAAAACAATCCTCGGGACTCAGCCAACAAAGCCAAAACCAACATTAAAAACTGAAATAGGTTTTAAAATAATGTAACATAACATAGATCAATCATACTAACATAGCTTCATAACTTAAAAATCTGAGATACTATACTTTTGAATATGTATACATCAAAGGTCATGACCAATCAAAATCAAACAAAATGTGTCACACCCCGAACTAGAGCCGTGAACAGCCGCCCGTTATTCCGGATGTTGACTTTCTATAACCAAACGAGCAGAACCTCCCCATAAGTCAGAAGTCTATCAAATACCATATATCGATCTGTTACATATCTATATACATAGGCCAGCCTGGCCACAATCAACAATCTCCTCAGATCATCCAATCATTGTCAACGATGCAGGATAACGTAAGGCTAACAACAGTCCTACACCAAACCTCTACTGCTATGTCCCCATCAAAAGTATGAACAGTCGCCAGTTACACCTCATGTGATTTAGAGGTGATATCGAGCGAACCTAGAGGACACTTTTAGAGGGTGACACGTTTCCCAAAGTAAATATACACAATAGTACAAATCATGCCTCAATGCAATAGAATAAAATTGAGAGTTTCAATAAGATACACATAAATTTACATACAGCCATCCCTTTTTATACACAATGGTCTATCTACAATCCCAATACACAAATATACAATTTTATTGGCAAATCCTTTCCAATATCATATCGAGTACCAAATCAATAGTCTCGATCTCCAACAAAGGCCTCGTACGCTGATAAGTGTCAACATGTCCCACTATAGCTATCTCCGAACACAACAGGAAATGAGGGGTTAGTATCAAGGAAGATATCTAGTGAGTGAGAGGGTATATCTCATGTGTTTAATGTGTCGGTGAAAAATAGAGTATCAAATTTCTCAATAATTCCACATATTGTAAGAAATCGTGTATAATGCTCAATTTATCATAAATCATTCTTTTCACATACATTTCAAACATATATGCATCTATGTCATCAAATCATGCTAGAATAAAGTATGCCAAAATCAGTCATGGCAAGGGTCGACCGTGACCAATGATCGGCGCATCGGGGGTTTTGTATGCAATAGGTTAGAAAAGCTCTATACCCCGACGTTGGCGACGGACCTCATCAGGTGCTAGACTACGGCGCACCATAGCCCTCCCCCTTATGGGTTCAACCTGACTAGTACCATGTCGAATCACAATACATTTATCATTTTTCGATGTCATGTGGGATGCCTTCCGCAGAAGCGTATCAGGTGTAAATATGGATCAACCTAGACATGCATCCTTGTAGCTACGGAATGAGATTTACCTATCACAAAGTTATCATCATCACATGCTAGGACCCTCGGCCCATGTGAAACTGTATAAATCAAATGCAATGGCACGGTTTCGTATTTGAAACTCGTTTGGATACATATACAACACGTATAAACATGTTTGTGGATACTCCATGAATTCACAAAAACATTTCATAATTTATTAAAAATTTCACATCACATTTTCATTAAATTATACTTGCATCAGAAAACATTTTAAAATATGATATTGTACATCAGACACATACTATAATAAATCTCACTCACAGTATACGGGAGGGTATGCCACTCCTGTCATGAATCTCGAGGCACATAAAAATACTCCCCTCAATATCACCAATGAGACTCTATAAACATAATGTATAACATGTGTCACTTAAGAGGTTATATGATGCGTAAATGATGATATAAATGTGATGCAACCCTAGTTATAGACAAACCTAGGTTTTTTTTTTTTAAAATCTAATCTCGCATCATTCTCAAGAATCAACTGCAAGTTCCTCAACCAGGGTTGGAATTGGGAAATTCCAATTTCTATGGTTGGCTCACATAAAAACTCATACTTTTTGTGTTGAACTTATCTCCAAAATCTCAGTGGAAGATTCCTTAAAGTTCACATTTTTAAACCAATCCAACTCTCACTTTTTATTTTGTCATGTTTTAGCAACTTTCTCATATTTCACCATCTACTCATGCAAATACAAAGATTTTTTTGACTATTTATTTAAGACACAGGGCTACAACTTCTAGTTGGGCACTTTCACGGATTCCTAGAGCAAGTCCATGAAATAGCACAATTTTACCCACATTACGTTTTAGAAGTCTGTTCTGACCAATTTTTGTACCGCCCTCACAACTTTTAACACACAACTTCAAATTTTCCTGAACTTTTTACAGTATTTAGAAGAAACATAACTCTACATTTTTCATGTTTTGGATTTCTCCCAATTATGTCTAGAAGAGGTCTGAAATGGACCACCAAAATCTCTGTTCAGTTTTGGCCGAGAAGCAAAATCCTTTTTGCATAGTTTTGAGAGATTTTGTATAACTTTTGATTCTCTTGTGCAAATTAGCTGAAATTTTTAGAGTAGATGGCTAAGAGGGAGATCTATAACGTTTCATTTTTGAGGTTTTGCAAACAAGGGCTGGAAGGGAGTTGTGCTATGCTATTGTTTTTGGTGTTGGAGAATGGGTGACCCTTTGTCGAGTTTCAGAAGAATGGCTGTAACTTTTGACACAGAGATTGGATTGAGGCGATTCCTATTTCGTTGGAAAGATAAGATATAGATCTATATTTCATATAACTGGCACAAAATCTAGTTAGGCCGGGAAATGGGGCTGTACTTAGAGGCAAACTTACTACCGCAAAACAGGGTAGAACAGCGCATTGTCAAAATCTAACCTACTCTCCTTTCCTAGCCATTTTTTGTCCGATTTCCAACCTGGCTAAGTCCAATTATTCCTCCATTGACCCCATGGTTTTTCTTGATGGATCTCTTCATTTTCTTGTGCTAAATCTTATTCTAAAGTTGGTTTTGTTGTAGTAATGCAGGAATGTAGAAACTGTATTGGTTTTGCATCCCAAGGTCAGAAATTGAATCATTCCTTAGCTATTTTAGTTCTCTTAGTGGTTCACTAAGCAGATGGGCACCAAATGACCTCAATTTTGGATATGTTGGTCCTTAGAATGTGTGCAAGGTCTTTGCAGAATTTCATTGAAAAGGACCAAGGGAAACTATGGCTGCTGGTCCAAGGAAACTCATTGCCCCATAGGGGTTTTCAAAATTTCAAAATTTCTAGATTTTGGCTGTCCTGGTTTTGCTATTGGTTTCCCTATCAAACTAATTTCCCCAATTTTTAACATGTTATAGTTTATGATGTTTACAAGTTATCCATAAAAAATTCACAGAAAACTACTAAAGTTTGCCTAGGCACTCTCGGACTCACGTACTTGTCTTCTCATGGTTGCACACATAAACACCACATACATGAAATTTTCCACTCAAATTCCAGCACACATATATCACACAAACACACCTCATTCTTACTTATTTTGTGCACTTATATAACTCATTTTCCTTGACAATTTCCAACACACAACACCTTACCCATTCAACCATCAATGTATACATTTAACCATCACAATATATACATACATTCTGCACACATGAAGTACACTTAAGCTCCCACAATTTCAGCATGCAACTCATGATTCATACTCCAATTTCAAAATCAAATTTAAGAGACTTTCAACACACATTGCTACCATATGAATGCCATATTTTCAGCACACCTTAGGACCATTTTCAGGACAATTTCAGCCACTAGAAGTGTCAAAATTCAGCACATGCACAAGGCAATAAAGGGCAAAATTTCTCTACCAATATGCGCACAAATGCAACCCAATTTCTGCACACTAAATGCACACAAATTAGGGATAAATTTCAGTATGATTTAGGCTACCAACAAAGGCTAAAGTTCCTGCACATAAGTCCATGGTTTCCTTGTCTCAAAATGAAGCCAAATTAAGGCCAAAGTCCAAACCTCCTAAGCTGAAATTTTTTTCTTTTTTTTTTTTTCTGCACATCTTCTTAGGGTTTTCAGCCATTGATTACTTACTTAAACTAGGTTCAAGTTATCACATAAGGTCACCAACACAAGGGTCTCACAAAGGCATCATGTGCAGAATTTTTCTCTTCCTCCAAACTTCTCCATTTTCAGCCAACTAAGGTTCCCTAACCTAGGCTTCTCCTTTTTGCTTCAAATTTGGCTATGTTATAATAGAGAGTGGAGGGAGTTTACCTTATGAACTGCAGGTTGATTGAAGCCTTGGAAGGACAAGTTTTGCTCCTCCCCTTCAATTTTTAGCCCCTCCTAGATCTGCAATGTAGAGTGCTCCTTTTCAGTTGGTTTTTGGATATGTTGTAATAGGCTTAGAGTAGAGAAAAACCATGTAAAAACATTGGGTGGTTGTTTGGAGGAAATCACTTCCCACCTGGGTCTAGGTTTCGGCCATTAGAAGAGAGGAGAAGAAGATTTTTGTGCTTTGGTTTCTTGGGCAAGCCTTTCTCTCTCTTTCTCCCTCTCTCTCACCTTGCCTTTCACAATTCTAAAGGGGCCAACCATGGTTAAGTCAATTTTTAATTATAGTTGAGTTTAATTAACTAACTCTAGTTGAATTTAACCATTGTTAATTAACTAGGGGTAATTTCTTCCATTCATGTAGTGTCACTTGTTAATACCACACAAAATCCAATAAAGTACATTCACACACTTCAAGAGCATTAATTGCTTGTCCTTTATGCCTATCCACTTGTTAACATGCGCGATCTGAGGTCGGTCAAAGTTACTATTTACCTCAAAAATCTAAAATCGTCAGGACCAAGGTTTTCATGCTGAGTCCAATGCCATTGGTTTCACGTTAATCTGAGATCATTTGATTGCCCAAACATCCTTCGGAGTGAACAAAATTCTCGATTGGTCAAAATTTGACATCGACCACAAAATGCGTGAAATCTCACCACGGACTTCGTTTTACGTATAGATTTTAAAAATATAGGTTTTGGGTGGAAACGAGACCATTTGCTCGGATAATTTTCAATTTTGTCAAAAATTAGGGTTTCTCTGGCGAAAATTTTAGAGTACTGAGCATTTTTGCGATACGGCTGAAATTTCACTTTCGTTCCTTGACCCTTCACTTTTAAAGTGAATTTAGCATGTATATATCTCACAACATCAAATTTGCACGTGTGGTTTTCATTTTGGCTTAGTAAAAAAGATTCGCTTTCGGTGATTTAGCCATACATTTTTTTGAGCGATTTTCAAAACGAAAAAGTTCTTAGAGAATTTTAGGCCATGAAAACATGATCAATATCATAAATATATCGAGGAGAGTACAATATAAAAGATATCGAAGTGTTGGTGTTACATTTCCTAACCCCCTAAAAACAAGTCTCGTTATCGAGATTAAAAGAAACTATATGGAGAAAAGTTGGGGGTGCTATCTCCTCAAGGCCTCCTCGGGCTCCCAAGTCTCCTCCTCGACCTGGTTGCTCCTACACAAAACTCTAATAAGAGGAACCTCTTTGCTCCGTAACTTTCTGGCCTGTTGATCCAGAATAGCCACTGGCTGTACAGGTAAGCTCAAGTCCTCTCGAAGCTCAACTAGCAGAGCCTCTAAAATGTATGAGGGATCTGGCTGATATCTCCTAAGCATTGAGACATAGAATACATCATGAATACACGATAGATCTGCTGGCAGCTCCAATTTATATACCACACTTCCTACCCTCTCAAGTGTACAGACGGCCCAATATATCTGGGGCTCAACTTCCCCCGCTGCCCAAATTGAATGACTCCTTTCAAGGGAGATATCCTCAAGAATACCATGTCTCCCATAGTGAACTCTAGAGGTCGCCGCCTATGATTTGCATAGTATTTCTGTCTATCCTGGGCGGCTTTCATCCACGTACGAATAAACCTCACTTTCTTCTTCGTCTCCTCTACTAGCTCAACGTTGGTGAGTCGCCGCTCACCAATCTCATCCTAGCACAACGCGGTACGACACTTCCACCCATACAATGCCTCATAAGGTGGCATGCCAATGCTCGCCTGATTGTTATTATTATAGGCGAACTCCACTAACGGAAAATGCCAGTCCCAACTCTCCCGAAAATCCATAACACATGCCCTAAGCATGTCCTATAAAGTCTGAATGGTCCTCTCTGACTGACAATCTGTTTGGGGGTGATACGCTGTGCTGAAGCTCAGTTTAGTACCCAAAGCCTCCCGCAGACTGGTCCAAAAACGGGATGTAAATCTGGGGTCTCGATCTGATCTATCGATACTGGAACCCCATGAAGTCTCACAATTGTATCAATATAGAGGCGTGCGAGTGCCTCAAGCGAGTAATCACTCCTGATCGGGATAAAGTGTGCGGACATAGTAAGTCGGTCAACTATCACCCAGATTGCATCATGATGTGCCGAAATCCGCGGCCACCCCACTATGCTCCCACTCCACTCAGGGATGGGAAGGGGCTATAAAGTGCTAGCTGGACGCTAGTGCTCGGCCTTTACCTGCTGACATACAAGGCAACGAGCAATAAACTTCGCAATCTCCCGTTTCATACTTGACCACCAATAACTGTCTCTGATAGTGTGGTACATTTTAGTACTTAAAGTATAGGCAGACGAATGGGCCTCCTCAAGAATAGCCCTGTGGAGATCACTATCTGTTGGTATACATACCTGATCTTGGAAAACCAATAGTCCATCCCTGTGGACTATAAAGTCATTTATATCACCTCTGCTGGCTTTCTCATAAATACCTCAGAGTTCCTCATCACTTGCTGAAACTCCCTGATACGGTCGAGCAAACTCAGCTGAACCTCAAATCTAGCTAGTATAGCTCCTTAATCATCACTAGCCAACCTGACTCCCAAAGCTTGGAGTTCCAATAAACACGAGAGATAAGTACTCTTGGTAGTCTGAGAAGAAGAAGATGACTTTCGGCTCAAGGCATCAGCTACTACATTAGCCTTGCCCGGATGATAGTCAATGATGAGGTCATAATCCTTTAGCAGCTCTAACCATCTCCGCTACCTCAAATTCAGCTCCCGCTAAGTGAACAGATACTTCAGGCTCTTGTGATCTGTAAACACCCTGCATGTGACCCCATATATATAGTGGTGCCATTTCTTTAGCGCAAAGACTATGGCCGCCAACTCCAAATCATGCGTAAGATAGTTTACCTCATGCTTCTTTAGTTGTCGAGAAGCATAGGCGATAACTCTACCATCCTGTATCAACACACAGCCCAATCCCTACTTGCTGGCATCACTGTACGCAACATACTTCTGACTACTCATGGGAAGGGCTAGAATCGGAGCAGACGTCAACCGCTGCTTGAGCTCGTGAAAGCTCGCCTCACAACGGTTATCCTATATAAATCTGACATCCTTCCGCGTCAATCTAAAAATGGAGCAGCAATTTGGGAAAATCCCTCTACAAATCTGCGATAATACCCGGCTAGACCAAGAAAACTCCTGATCTCTGTCACTGTCTGTGGCTGCTCCCATCTCAATGTAGCCTCAACTTTCTGCGGATTAATAAAAATATCTTTCACAGAAACTATGTGGCAAAGAAAACCAATCTGCCACAACCAAAATTCACACTTGGTGAACTTGACATAAAGCTGTCTTTCATGAAGAGTCTGCAGAATCACCCCAAAGTGCTAAGCATGCTCATCATCACTCCGCGAGTAGACTAAGATATCATCAATAAAAACAATAATGAACCGATCTAAATAATCGTGAAAAACTCGGTTTATAAGGTCCATAAATGCTGCAAGGGCGTTAGTCAGCTCAAATGGCATGATTAAGAACTCATAATATCCGTATCGAGTGCAGAAAGCCGTCTTAGCCACATTCTCGACCCTAATCCGCAGCGATGGTAACCCGACCGGAGATCTATCTTCGAAAATACTCTGACACCCTGTAACTGATCAAAGAGATCATCAATACATGGTAGTGGGTACCGATTTTTAATGGTAACTTTGTTCAGCTATCTATAATCCACACACGATCGAAATGTGCCATCTTTCTTTTTTACAAACAATACTGGTGCACCCCACAGTGACGTGCTAGGACGGATAAATCCCTGGTCCAATAGTTCTTGCAGCTGAACCTTCAGCTCCTTGAGCTCAGCTAGCGCCATCCTATATGGTGCCATAGAAATCGGGAGCATTCCTTGGAACTACATCAATCTCAAAATCAAACTCCTAGATTGGTGGTAATCTAGGTAGTTCCTTTGGAAACACATCCAAAAACTCTTGTACCACCGGGACCTCAACCTGCGGACCCTAAATGGTGGTATCAATAACGTGGGCCAGATATGCTGTACCTCCACGACGCAACAAACGTTTGGCCTCCTTAATAAAAATAACACAGCGGGGTAATATCGGCCTATCTTCTGGAAAAACCAATGGTGGCTGCCCGGGTTTCCTGAACTCAACTTGCTTCGTAAAGCAATCAACTAAATCCCGATTTGTACTCAACCAGTCCATCCCTAGGATGACATCAAAGTCGGTCATACTGAGAAAAATCAAGTTTGCCTCTAACACGGTATCCTCTATCTTGACCTCGCAACCACGATATACCAAATCCTAGACAATCTGCTCACCAAGAGGGGTGATAACCAAGATCTCCTCATCAAGTGGTGAGATAAGCCTATCAGAGTACCTAGCGAAGGAATCGCTCACATGAGTAGTTTGACCCTGTGTCTATGAGAACACGGGCGTCGGTACCAAATATATGCATGGTACCTAATGATAAAAAGAGTTAAATGGATTTAGAATCCGAGAAAACTGAATATATATATATATATATTTATATATATATCAAAACATATATGTACATCAAAGTAGTCATGCCTCTAAGGCTTTAACATGTCATGACTGTACATGAGTATCGTGGCATACATGATATCAAAAGAAAATACAATACAATATAGATCCTATATTGCTGTATCTGTGGGAGGGTTACCCGTAACTACATCAGGGTTCACCTAAGCGTCCTCCTGAGTCATCGTGTATACGCGAGCCTGAGCTCTAGGCTGCTGACGTGATTGAATCTGCACGGTGTTGCTCCCGGTGGCCATTCATGGAGCTGTTTGTGTTGAATGAGTAGGTACTCTCTGTTGTCCTGTGCGTGGTGCACAAGTATAGCTATATGATGCTTGACCTCTGAAACCCAGGTCAGGGCATGCACTCCTGATATGACCCGACTTCCCACACTGGAAGCAAGTGATCGGGCCTCTGCAAGGTCCGAAATGGAAACGGCTACATCTGCGGCAAGGAGTCGGCCGCTGTCCCATATACTGTGTAGAGGCACTGGGGGAGGGTGGTCTGAACCCCTGGTGACGAGGTCCCTGCCCCGAACTCTGTAGTCTAAACCTAGAAGTACCTCTATACGAGCCAAAACTTCTGCCTCTCCTAGAGGTCTGCCCGGAATATGACCCGGTCCTCTTCCTTTTCTGCTCCCTACCCTTTTTCTACCTGGCCTCAGTGCGGACTATCTCCTCCATGCGATGAGCTAAACTAATCACCTTTGAGAAGGTAAAACTGGGGTCACAGTCATGCAGCGTCAAATACTCAAACTAAGGCTGTCCTCAAACTTGAACCTCAGCTATTGCGGTATAGCTATGTCAGGGACTAAGGCAGCTATCCTCCCTGAGCTCTGCTTCATATTCAACAACAGATCTAGTCCCCTGTCTCAAATGCAGGAACTCAGCTCTCAAACGGTCCTGTTGGAAATCCAGGAAGTATCTACAGTCAAACTCTTATAGAAAATCCTCATACTATAAAGGACCTGTAGCCTCATGTCGTATAATCTCCCACCAAGTAAGAGCATCTCCATCCAATAACCACTCGGCAACACTGAATCTGAGGTCCTCATTCAACCTCAGATCTGTGAGAATCTTACGAATCTGGTTAATCCAATGCTTTGCTACCGCAGATCACCGGATCCTGAAAAATATACACAACCGAGCTGATGTGCCTCCTTCACTAACTGTGTCAACTCGTGAACTTGCCTCAGAGTCATAGAAGTGGTCTCACTCAGACCTGAAACTGCAGAGGGCTTAGCCACTGGTGGGGGCTCCGGTGCCACTGGGATAGGTGCTGCCACGGGTGTAAGTACGGTTATAGGTCGAGGTGGTGGTGGCGGCATCTGCACACTATACTAACTATACCACTCCTGCCACTGCCTCAAATCCTGTAGTGGTGGTGGTGGAATCCCTGTCGTAGTCATCGACTGGGGTGGTGTTGGTGTAAGCACCCGTGATGAGGAAACATGCTCATGTACCCTAAGTGATGTGAACTCGTTGGGTATAAAAACCCTAGAACCCACGAACAAGTTAATTTAGCCCAGAAATCGTCCCAACGAATTATTTGAACCGGTGGAATTAAAAACCTCAACCCTTGCCCTAAAGGAGGAAGAACCTAAGGTATATGACCTTAGACCCATTTCTCACTATATCAAGAACCTTGGTATAAAGATGTAATGAATGATGCCACAATCTAGATGGTTCGAAACCTAGATTGATAAGTCAAAGAACTAAACAAGACTCATATCTTGAATAAGTTCAAAGTTTTCAAAAGAACAAAACCTGTGTGAAGAATCCTCACAATTTTATTAATTCTCTCCAAAGTGTTGTTTTACACAATGTATAATGGCCTATTTATAGCCTAAAGGTAAAAACATAATTGACAACTAAAAATTTAGTAACTCTCTAAACAATAAAGAATTAGGAAACTAAACATAAGTTACAAAAAAATAAAAATTAGGAAACTAAATAAATCAAACTACTTTGACCAAGTCTTGCTGCTATTTTTCTTCATTTTCGTCCTCCCTTGGTCTTGGGTAGTTTTGGGCCTTTTATTCTTCCAACTAGGCTTGTATAAGCATAATTAAGGCCCCTTTTGGTTCTATATTTATTTGGGCTCCAATTTCTTGTTGTAAAGCCCCCTGAATTAAGTTATTCAGTGCTTTTTTGAATCTTTTAACTTGGGCCTTTGTCACCGGCCCAGAATTCCTTGTAATCTTGCTGATCTCATCATTCCCCTCCTCTTGAGAAGGATTTGTCCTCAAATCGTCACCTACATCAAAAGGACTCAAGTCAGTAATATTGAAAGTAGCACTAACATGATACTCACCTAGTAAATCATGTTTGTAAGCATTGTTGTTGATCCGTTCTAACACTTGAAAAGGACCATCTCCTTGGGGCAACAACTTGGAACGTCTCTGTGCCGAAAATCTTTCTTTCCGCATGTGTAACCAAACCCAATCACCGGGTTCAAAAATCAACTTGTGACGTCCCTTTTTAGCTTGTTTGATATATTGTTCGGTCCTCCTTTCTATATTGAACCGTACTTTCTCGTGAAGTTGTTTCACAAATTCTGCTTTTCTCTTACCATCTAAATTCACTTGCTCAGAAATAGGTAAAGGTAAGAAATCCAAAGGAGTTAAAGGATTAAAACCATAAACAATTTCAAATGGTAAGAATTTAGTAGTAGAGTAAACAGCACGATTATATGCAAACTCAACATGTGGTAAACATTCTTCCCAAGTTTTAATATTTTTACCAATGACAGCCCTCAACAAAGTGGATAAAGTCCTGTTGACTACTTCTGTTTGACCATCAGTTTGAGGATGACAAGTTGTTGAAAATAAAAGTTTCGTTCCTAACTTTCCTCGTAATGTCTTCCAAAAGTAACTCAGGAACTTAGTATCCCGATTTGAAACGATTGTTCTAGGCATCCAAGGTGAACTAGGGATAGGTAGGGGTGTGTAAAGACCATTAGGTTGAACCTTAGATTTAGCTTGCCTATAGGTAATACATTTACTACAAAATCTCTCACTGTCTCGCTTCATGTGTGGCCAATAAAAGTGCTTTTGTAAAATTGCCAAGGTTTTAGCAACCCCAAAATGTCCCATTAACCCTCCGCTATGAGATTCTCGAACTAACAACTCTCTCAATGAACAATTTGACATGCATAACTTATTTTCTCTAAACAAAAAGTTCTCATGCCTATAGAATTTGCCCTTTGCAGACTTTTCACATGCACTATAAATTTCTCCAAAATCATGGTCATCATGATAAAGTTCTTTAATATGCTCAAAACCAAGAAATTTAGCATCAAGAGTAGAGATTAAGGCATACCTGCGTGAAAGTGCATCCGCAACTACATTCTCCTTACCTTGTTTATATCGAATGACATAAGGAAAAGTTTCGATGAATTCCATCCCTCGAGTGCATCCGCAACTACATTCTCCTTACCTTGTTTCAAATGTTTCAAGGATTCATGATCCGTACGAATCACAAATTCTTTCGGCCACAAATAATGTTGCCATGTCTCCAAAGCTCGAACCAAGGCGTACAATTCTTTGTCATAGGTAGGATAGTTAAATGCAGCCCTGCTTAACTTCTCGCTAAAGTATGCAAGTGATCTTTCATCCTATGTAAGAACAACACCTATACCTACACCAGAAGCATCACATTCAATTTCAAATGTTTTAGAAAAGTTCGGTAAAGCAAGTAAAGGTGTATGAGTAAGTTTATGTTTAATAAGTTGAAACGCCTTCTCTTGCTCTTCACTCCATTGAAATGCAACGTTTTTCTTGATGACTTGCGTAAGCGGTGCAGCGATAGTGCTAAAATCTTTCACGAACCTCCTGTAAAAATTAGCAAGACCATGAAAACTTCTAACATTACCTATATTGGAGGGGGTTGGCCATTCTTGGATGGCTTTGATCTTCTCTTCATCTACCTTGATGCCTTTAGCACTCACAACCCAGAAAAACAAGCTTGTCGGTGCAGAAGGTACACCTTTTGAGGTTAGCATATAAATTTTCTTTTCTAAGTACATCCAAAACCGAATGCAAATGTGATACATGATCATGCAAACTTTTGTTGTATATCAAAATATCATCAAAATAAACAACAACGAATTTACCAATAAAAGCACGCAAAACATGATTCATTAAGCGCATAAATGTACTAGGAGCATTGGTTAATCCAAAGGGCATAACTAACCACTCATACAACCCAATTTAGTTTTAAAAGCTGTTTTCCATTCATCTCCTTCTTTCATTCGTATTTGATGATATCCACTCTTAAGATTAATTTTAGAAAACACACAAGCACCATGCAACTCATCTAACATGTCATCTAAACGAGAAATAGGGTGTCGATATCTTACCGTTATGTTGTTAATGGCTCGGCAGTCAACACACATCCTCCATGTTCCATCTTTCTTAGGTACCAAAATCACCGGAACTGCACATGGACTCATACTTTCTCTCACATGCCCCTTTTCCATCAACTCTTCGACTTGTCTTTGAAGCTCCTTCGCCTCTTCTGGATTGCTTCTATATGCTGGACGATTTGGAATTGATGCACCGGGTATGAAATCAATTTGATGTTCAATCCCTTGGATAGGTAGCAAACCTTGGGGTAGCTCTTCAGGAAACACATCTTCGAATTCCTGCAAAAGAGAAACAATAACACTCGGCAAAGAAGGGTTAAGTTGGTCAGTGTTTAAAAGGAATTCCTTGTACGTAAGTACAATCAGTGGCCGTCTTGAGAGTATCGCTCGTTTAACCTCACTTGTTTTGGCATAGAAATTCTTTTGTTTTCTCTCGGATTTTACCTCATCGGCCGAACTTTCCTCTCTTTTCTCTTTCTCATCAAATTCGGCCTTTCTCTCTTCTTTTCTCTCTTTTTTCTCTTCTCTCAACTCATTTTGATCTTTTTGTTTCTGTTGCTCACTCAATTTTTGCAACCTCACTCGGTCTTCATAGACTTGCTTTGGTGTCATCGGAATTAGAGTGATTTTTCGTTGGTTGAACATGAATGAATATTTGTTGGTGAAGTCGTCATGTTGCACATGTCGATCAAATTGCCAAGGCCTTCCTAACAAAATATGCCCAGCTTGCATTGGCACCACATCATATAACACATCATCTTCATATTTCCCAATCCGGAATGGTACAACAACTTGTTTTGTAACCCTCACTTCTCCACTATCATTCAACCATTGTAGCTTGTATGGTTGAGAATGTTTAGTGGTTGACAAGTTCAGCTTTTCTACTAAAGTCTTACTTGCAACATTAGTAAAACTACCACCGTCAATGATCAAAATGCATACATTGTCTTTCACATGGCAACGAGTGTGAAAGATATTCTCCCGTTGTACTTCTTCTTCATCTCCTCTAGCTTGTAAGCTTAAGGCTCGACATGTTACAAGCGTTAACATCTCACCATGTTCAACCCCATACTCCTCAGCTCTGATGGGGACGTCTTCCAATGGAGGCAAACAATCAATGTCACCTTCATCTTCAGACTCGATTGCACCATTTTCCCGAATCACCATAACTCGCTTGTTTGGACATTGGCTAGCTATATGTCATCTTCCCTAACACCTGAAGCATTTAATCTCACTAGATCGAGTTAAAGTAGGGGTTGACTTACTTTGAGAAGTCATGGTGGAGATAACTGGTTTATGTTCAGGCTTAACTCTGGAGATGGCTGAATTTTCTTCTTTCTTCGGATAGCTCATTCTCCAAGATGTTGCATTCGGAATCTGTGGTGTTGGTTTTGGTCGCGTGTTACCTCTTTTGAGCTGCCTTTCAACCTTGATTGCCATATATACTAAATCCTCCAACTCCACATAATGGTGAAGCTCGATCGTGTTGGCAATCTCTCGATTTAAACCATTCAAAAATCTAGCCATCGTCGCTCTCTATCTTCTTCCATATTAGCTCGAATTATAGTCATCTCCATCTCTTTGTAATACTCATCTACGCTTCGATTACTTTGGTGGAGACTCTGTAACTTAAGATATAAATCCCTATAGTAATGACTCGGCACAAATCGTCGTCTCATCACCCTCTTCATCTCACCCCAAGTTTCAATGGGTCGATCCCCATTCTGCCGTCTATTGATGCACAACTGATCTTACCATACAATTGCATAATCAGTAAACTCAATAACAGCAAGTTTAACCTTCTTTAATTCAGAATAGCTGTGACAATCAAAAACTAACTCAATCTTCTTTTCCCACTCAAGATATGCTTCGGGATCACTTTTACCTTGAAACGACAGAATTTTCATCTTGATACTACCTAAGTTGTTGTCTACCCGATTATTAACTTCTCTATTTCGACTAAGTCTCCTATGACTACCCACTGATAACCTATCAAACTCCTCTTCTAACCCATCCCCTTCAAACTCATCCACAACTTCAGTTTCTCTTTGATGAAACCTATTCCTCCTGGAGGGGGTTGGCACTAATGATGGTTGTCCCCTTTGCGACCCCTCTTCCACCTTATCCAACCTTTCATATATAAGATCTAACTCCCTCTTCATCATCCGTCTCATCTCCCCCATTAATGCTTGTAGTTGTAGATTCGACACAACCTGTGGTTGAACCTCCTTACTTATGTTATCTTTTTGATTTTGAGTCATGATTGAAATCTGCAAGACAATGTTAGAATAAAATAGGAAAGAAACTCACCACACTCCCTCACGTATTTCACTCAAAAATAATGATTCACTCAAATCCACTCGTGTTTCACTCTATGTATTTGGCTTTTATTTTTAATGAATTCTCTCTTGCCTTTTACCTACTTCACTTAGTCAAGTTCTTTATTGAACTCGAGAACTCAACTCAAAAATAATTGTCTTGTGAAATTCAATTACTTATATAGAAGAAAGTAGTAAATTTAAAAAGAAATTTCTAAATTAGAAAGGAAACAACCAAGGAATGAGATAAATAAGGAATGTGAACAAATAAAGAAGTAGTTTATGAAAGGAGAACAAATATGGAATATTTGAATTTGGGTAAGTGTACAAATAAGGAAATATTTCAAACCCAACCAAAAAAAATTTAGAAAATTCTAATTCAAATTTGGTAATAACACTTTAAAATGTACCAAATTTAAACAAAATCACAAAATGGAGAATTATCAATTTTGCAAAATTTGAAAACTGCCCTTTTTTTTCACGGCCTCTTCTTTTTTTTTTTTTCACGGCCTCTTTTTTTTTGTGGGTCTTTTTTTTTGCCCTTCTTTTCTTTTTTTGGGAATATGACAGCACAAAAATAAAAAATAAGAAATAAACCAACGAATGAAGAGTTTTTAGAGACAAAAAAAGAAAAAAAATTAAATAAGAATAATTCGAAGGAAAAAAAAACCTGAATTGGCTTTGATACTAACTGATGTGAACCCGTTGGGTATAAAAACCCTAGAACCCACGAACAAGTTAATTTAGCCCAGAAATCGTCCCAACGAATTATTTGAACCGGTGGAATTAAAAAGCTCAACCCTTGTCCTAAAGGAGGAAGAACCTAAGGTATATAATCTTAGACCCGTTTCTCACTAGATCAAGAACCTTGGTATAAAGATGGAATGAATGACACCCACAATCTAGATGGTTTGAAACTTAGATTGATAAGTCAAAGAACTAAACAAGACTCATATCTTGAATAAGTTCAAAATTCTCAAAAGAATAAAACCTGTGTGAAGCATCCTCACAATTTTATTAATTCTCTCCAAAGTGTTGTTTTACACAATGTATAATGACCTATTTATAGTCTAAAGGTAAAAACATAATTGGCAACTAAAAATTTAGTAACTCTCTAAACAATAAAAAATTAGGAAACTAAACATAAGTTACAAAAAAAATAAAAATTAGGAAATTAAATAAATCAAACTATTTTGATCAAGTCTTGCTGCTATTTTTCTTCATTTTCGTCCTCCCTTGGTCTTGGGTAGTTTTGGGCCTTTTATTCTTCCAACTGGGCTTGTATAAGCATAATTAAGGCCCCTTTTGGTTCTATATTTATTTGGACTCTAATTTCTTATTGTAAAGCCCCCTGAATTAAGTTATTCAGTGCTTCTTTGAATCTTTTAACTCGGGTCTTTGTCACCGGCCCAACTGGGACTTGAGTTGGGTCTCGTGAATTCCTTGCAATCTTGATGATCTCATCATTAAAGGTCTCAGGCTCCCTTAAAGTATTAGGTGTTGGTGGAGTCTCAGGTGGTGCGAGTTTAGCTCCATATCTCACTGATCTACCGCGTCTAGGCGGCATAATTCTGCAAAAAGAATTCTCTATGAGATATGTTTCAGGAATTAGGGTTAGCTACGGATTAACTAAACCCCTAAAATGGGTGAACTCAATTCCTAAGACCATATGCAAGGATATATATGACTATATGAAACTCTCATGCATTAAGAACTTTAAATACATTCATACTTAGGAAACGTCTTACATAGATATACAGGTCTCAACCTAGGCTCTGATACCAACTGAACTGTCATGCCCCGAATCAGAGCCATGAATAGCCGCCCGTTATCCCGGATGTTGACTTTCTATAACCAAACGAGTAGAACCTCCCCATAAGTCGGAAGTCTATCAAATATAATATATCGACCTGTTACATATCTATATACATAGGCCAGCCCGACTACAATCAACAATTTCCTCAGATCATCCAATCCCTGTCAACCATTCAGGATAACGTAAGGCTAACAATAGTCCTACACCAGATCTCTACTGCCATGCCCCCATCAAAGGTATGAACAGTCATCAGTTACCCCTCCTGTGATTTAGAGGTGGCACCGAGCGAATCTAGAGGACACTTCTAGAATATGACACATTTACCAAAGTAAATGTACACAATAGTACAAATCATGCCTCAATGCAATAGAATAGAATTGAGAGTTTCAATAAGATACACATAAATTTACGTACAGCCATCCCTTTTTATATACAATGGTCTATCTACAATCCCAATACACAAATATACAATTTTATTGGCAAATCCTTCCTAATATCATATTAAGTACCAAATCAATAGTCTCGATCTCCAATAAAAGCCTCATGCGCTGAGAAGTCTCAACACGTCCCACTATAGTTATCTCTGTACACAACAGGAAATAATGGGTGAGTATCAAGAAAGATACCCAGTGAGTGAGAGGGTATATATCATGTGTTTAATGTGTCGGTGAAAAATAAAGTATCAAAGTTCTCAATAATTCCACATATTGTAAGAAATCGTGTATAATACTCAATTTATCATAAATCATTCTTTTCACATACATTTCAAACATATATGTATTCATAACATCAAATCATATTGAATAGAGCGTGCCAAAATCAGTCTTGGCAAGGGTCGACCGTGACCAATGACAGGTGCATTGGGGGTTTTGTATGTAATAGGTTAGAAAATTTTTCTACCTCGACGTTGGCGACGGACCTCATCAGGTGTTAGACTACGGTGCACCATAGCCCTCTCCCTTATGGGTTCAACCTGACTAGTACCGTATCGAATCACAATACATTTACCATTTTCCGATATCATGTGGGATACCTTCCGCAGAAGCGTATCCGTATCGGGTACAAATATGAATCACCCTACATATGCATCCTTGTAGCTACGGAATAAGATTTATCCATTACAAAGTTATCATCATCACATGCTAGGCCCTCGGCCTATGTAAAATATTATCATCAAATCAATTACATGCCATGTCACATTTCTCAAGCAATGTCAATCATTTCCATAAGGATGATTCATAAAACATGTATAAATCAAATGCAATTGCACGGTTTCGTATTTTAAAACTCGTTTGGATGCATATACAACACGTATAAACATGTTTGTGGATACTCTATGAATTCATAAAAACATTTCATAATTCATTGAAAATTTCACATCACATATTCATTAAATCATGTTTGCGTCATAAATATTTTAAAACATGATATTGTGCATCAGACACATAATATAATAAATTTCACTCACAGTATATGGGAAGGTTTGCCACTCTCGACACGAATCTCTAGGCATATAAAAATGCTCCCCTTAATATCACTAATGAGACTCTATAAACATAATGTAGAACATGTGTCATTTAAGAGGTTATATAATGCGTATATGATGATGTAAATGTGATGCAGCCCTAGTTACAGACAAATCTAGGGTTTTTTTTTTAAAATCTAATCTCACATCATTCTCGAGAATCGACGATAAGTTCCTCAACCGGGGTTGGAATTGGGAAATTCCAATTTTTATGGTTGGCTCACATAAAAACTCACACTTTTCGTGTTGAAATTATCTCCAAAATCTCGGTGAAAGATTTCTTAAAGTTCATATTTTTAAACCAATCTAACTCTTACTTTTTATTTTGTCATGTTTTAGCAAATCTCTCATATTTCACCACCTACTCATGCAAATACTCTGATTTTTTTTGCTGTCCAGATTTTGCTATTGGTTTCCCTATCAAACTAACTTTAAATGACCCCAATTTTTAACATGTTATAGTTTAGGATGTCTACAAACTATCCATAAAAAATTCACAAAAAACTACTAAGGTTTGCCTAGGCATTCTTGGACTCACGTACTTGTTTTCTCATGGTTGCACACACAAACACCACATACATGAAATTTTCCACTCAAATTCCAGTACACATATATCACACAAACACACCTCATTCTTAGTTATTTTGTGCATGTATATAACTCATCTTCCTTAGCAATTTCCATCACACAACACCTTACCCATTCAATCGTCAATATACACATTTAACCATCACAATATATACATACATTCTGCACACATGAACTACACTTAAACTCCCACAATTTCAGCATGCAACTCATGATTCATACTCCAATTTCAAAATCAAATATAAGAGACTTTCAACACACATTGCAACCATATGAATGCCATATTTTCAGCACACCTTAGGACCATTTTCAGGACAATTTCAGTCATTAGAAGTGTCAAAATTCAGCACATGCACAAGGTAATAAATGGCAAAATTTCTCCATCAATGTGTGCACAAATGGAACCCAATTTCTGTATACTAAATGCACATAAACTAGGGACAAATTTCAATATGATTTAGGCCACCAACAAAGGTTAAAATTCCTGCACATAAGTCCATGGTTTCCTCATCCCAAAATGAAGCCAAATTAAGACCAAAATCCAATCCTCCTAAACTGAATTTTTTTTTTTGCACATCTTCTTAGGGTTTTCAGCCATTGATTACTTAAACTAGGTTCAAGTCATCACATAAGATCACCAACATAAGGTTCTCACAAAGGCATCATGTGCAGAATTTTTCTCTTCCTCCAAACTTCTCCATTTTCGGCAAACTAAGGTTCCCTAACCTAAGCTTCTCCTTTTTACTTCAAATTTGGATATGTTATACTAGAGAATGGAGGGAGTTTACCTTATGAACTACAGGTTCATTAAAGCCTTGGAAGGACAAGTTTTGCTCCTCCCCTTTAATTTTCGGCCCCTCCTAGATCTGCGATGTAGAGTGCTCCTTTTTAACTGGTTTTTGGATATGTTGTAATAGGCTTAGAGTAGAGAAAAACCATGTAAAAACATTGAGTGGTTGTTTGGAGGAAATCACTTCTCCACCTAGGCTAGGTTTCGGCCAAGAAAAGAGAGGAGAAGAAGATTTTTGTGCTTTGGTTCCTTGGGCAAGGCTTTCTTTCCCTTTCTCCCTCTCTCTCACGTTGTCTTTCGCAATTCTAAAGGGGCCAACCATGGTTAAGTCAATTTCTAATCATAGTTGATTTAATTAACTTAACTCTAGTTGAATTTTACTATTGTTAATTAACTAGTGTTAATTTCTTCCAATCATGTAGTGCCACTTGTCAAGACCACACAAATCCAATGAAGTATATTTACACACTTCAAGAGCATTAATTGCTTGTCCTTTATACCTATCCACTTGTTAACACGTGATCCAAAATCGGTTAAAGTTACTATTTATCTCAAAAATCTAAAATCACATACGAGACCTAGATTTCATGTTGAGTCCAATGCCGTTAGCTTCGCGTTAATCTGAGGTCGCTTGATCGCCCAAATGTCCTTCGGAGTGAACAAAATCCTTGATCGGTCAAAATTTGACCTCGACCTCGAAATGCATGAAATCTCACCTCAAACTCCGTTTTACCCATAGATTTAAAAAATATAGGTCTTGGGTGGAAATAAGACAAGAAATAAGATGTTTGCTCGAATAAATTTCAATTCTGCCAAAAATTAGGGTTTTTCGGTTGAAAATTTCAAAACACCGAGCATTTTTGCACTACGGCTTAAATTTCACTTTCGCTCCTCGACCCTTCACTTTTAAAGTGAATTTAGCATGCATATATCTCACGGCATCAAATTTGCACGTGTAGTTTTCATTTTGGCTTAGTAACAAAAATTTTCGTTCTCGGTGATTTAGCCGTACAATTTTTCGAGCGATTTTCAAAACAGAACAGTTCGTAGTGAATTTTGGCCCATGAAAACATGATCAATATCATATAAACAGAAGAGTATAATATGAAAGATACTGAAGTGTCGGTGTTACAAAAGGGTTCTAAAATACAAAGTGTCAACCCAAGTATGTCTAGTATCGTAGAGTTCAATTTGGTTATTCATTTGGTGGGTGTCAATCCAAGAAAAATTAACGTTACCTACTTCACAAAATACGAATATATAACGAGTAGGGTCATCTCATCAAGGAATAGTGGATTCATTTTTTTAAGAAAATAAAAATATTGGGGGCGATGATTAACTAAGCTAATGATTTAAGAAAATAAATAATTAACTAAAGGAAAATAAATAACTTAAAATTTGAAAGAGTAAAATTCAATGGAAAATAAGCTTCTAGTCAAAAGAATTATATCCACATTGATTCAAATTAATTCATCATCAATTTACCTAATGAACTCAACAAATCATAAATAAATTGATTATAGTCATTCAACAACCGTCGAACAACCAATCTCTTCTTACCTCATCGATAATTAAGTGAAACTCATTAATTATTTTTCTAATCAAAAGACAATCCTAGTCAAACAAATTAGATTTAGTTTTTCGACTGTATTAAGAACTAGAGAGATCCAATTTTAATTAACAAACACACAAACGAGTTTATTTAAATTAAATTATTTAATTCCATGATATAGATTAGACTACTTGCGAGGTCATGAAATTATGTCATGTACCACTATATTAAAACAAACAAACAATTACAAATTTACTGTTTTAATTAGTTGTGGATTATTCTAAAATTATTAAATATTAGCCACTTATTCAATAAATGCAAAAAGATCATAAATACTAGAGTACAAGAATTAAATAAATATCTATGAAGTGTTGATTCAATATACTCAATTAGATCTCACAAATGATTAAGAATCAGAATTTCAATAACCCTTCAACTAAAAAAAAAAACTTAAAAACAAAGTATGAAGGAAAAAGAACTCAAGAAAAATAAATAAATTTTGTAGAGAAAATACTACAAATGTATCTCCCCTTTTGGAGGAGTTTAATCACGCTTTTATAGGAGTAGGTTTACTATTTTTAGGGATTGTCTTCCTAAATCTTAGTAACTACTAAAAGGAAAAGTCTTACTAAAAGAAAATAACCTAATTGGTTGAAAAGGGAAACTTCTTAAAAGATAAAATATTTTGAAAGGTGGGCTTCCTATATATTAGTAATAAGTCAACATAGTGAGAATCTTCAATGTTTTTAAAACGGGGTCAAATTTTCTGTGTGATCGCGTGCAGAGAAAGGGATGCTGCTGACTTGGCCTCCAGAAGAATCCTTCAGTGAATCTCAAAATCCATATGTCTACATATTAAGGTAAGAGTGCCGTTGTCTACAATTTTCTCCTCATATGCATCAATGTTCCAAATTAACTCATTTTTTCTTCACTTTTCTTCATAACTCTTTTCTATCAATTCTAAAATATAAGATATTATAAAATACAACCATTAATATAATAATTATCCAAAAATAAAGCAAAATGGACATAAATCATTATACCAATTTACACCACATCATCATTCCATGCTACTCTGCATGCCTGCAAAAAGGAGGGAGAAAAGGTCTGCCAAACACTAGGCCAAGCAAGGATAAAAAAAAACCCCTGAAAACATATAAGCATGCTTTTAATGACATCATCGCAAAATAATATGAAATATGGATGTAGGAGTCATAAACTTGCTAAATCTATAACCATATATCAAGGACAAAAGGCATGCTTTCTTCATTAACATGGCAAGGTATACAATCATTATTTACTCCATAAGAATAAGATATATATAAAAAATCATGCTTAACATAAAATAAGCACATATGCAGCTTCTTTACTCATTATATCATAATGAAACTATAAGTCAAGCAATGCTAACATATGTTATTAATGGACACCATGTTGTGCATAAACCATGAATTTGAGACTAAAGCTCATTAAAGGAGTTGGTAACATTCAAATGTCCATTCGTGGTATGACGATAACAATAACATGAAATAAAAGGGGGAAAGAGTCCAAAGAGTATGAATTTTCGATTCACCCCAACCCCTAGTCATACAAGGAGCTTGTCGAATTAGGAAGTTCACTTTGCTAACTCCAAGAGGGAGGTTTCTATGATAATTTCTTTTTCATTCTAAGAAGTCTCTCATAGTCTTCCCTTTTCTTAACATTCATCCTCTTAAGTGATGTTACTTTCCTATCCATTTCTTTGTTTGTTTGTTTGTAATCTACTTACTAAGTAGGTGCACTTGCCTTCAAAACTGGGAAGGTTGCCTCATGAGTAGTAGCTCTATGTCCGAGAGTTATTTCCTATGACCTTACTACTGTGGAAGGTGCATCTCCCTTTGAAACTATAAAGGTTACCTTATAAGCAGTGTCACTACTGTAACACCGACACTACGGTGTCTGTAATTTAATTATATAGAGAGAAATTTATTTATTTAAATTGATTTTTGATTTTGGGGTATTTAAATTAAATTTTGGTATATTTTAATTTGTCGAATCCGCGAATCAAAATAAACCATGTTTTTACAAAAAATTTAAATTTTAGTGAAGTGTGGGTGTAAAGACATATATATATATAAATTAAAAAAAAAAAGAAGAGAGAGAGGAGATGCTGCGTTTTGGAGTGAAACGCAGCACCTCCCCTCTTGCCAATTAGGGTTGGAAACCCTAATTTTAATTTTTTTTCTCTCTCTCTCTCTTCCTCTTTCTCTCTCTCCCTGGCTCTTCACCTCCCGCGGCTGCCTTCTCTCTCCGCCGCGATCGGTCGCTCACCCCGCCACCTCTCTCCACCGCGAGCAACCGCACCACCACCACCATTTTCTTTTTCTCTCTCTACCTCACTCACGGTCTCTCGCTCACTGTTTTTCTCTCATTCCACTGCTCACTCTCTCTTTATCTCTTGTGATCTCCCTCCCTCTCGATCGCACTCTGCCGTGAGCTTCCACCGCGATTTGCTACCACCACGAGCACACCCAACCACTGCAGCTCCTCCCTCCCTCCCTCCCGCGAGCGTGCCACAACGCGATCCTCCCTACACGAGCACGAGCGCGCCACAGCATGCACTTCCCCGCGCGAGCGCACCCTAGCGTGAGTGTGCCTGCTCGGGAGTGCGCGCCTGCGCACGAGCATGCACTTATGTACGAGCGCTCGCCTGTGAAGGAGCACGCAACCTGCGAGCGCGCCACTGCAATCCAGCCCGCTAACCCTCCAGCCCGCGATAGCCCATGACAGCCCACAAGCCCGCGACAGCCCATGAGCCTGCGCAACCCGTGAGCCCACTGCGGCCACAAAGCCCACTACGGCCCGTAGCCCGCGAAGCCTACTGCGGCCCTCAGTCCACGATAGCCAGTGACAGCCCGCGAGTATCTGCGTAGGTAACTGATTCAAGGTTTTGATTTTGTTTTAAGTGTTTATGACCTAACTAATAAATTTTGTCTTGATAGGGAGCATTGTAAATTTTGGAGTGATCGAGGAGATATTTGGACGAAAGTCTGTGCTCCGAGAAAACCCTAGGTGAAAAAAATTTCTTACCCATTCGATTTATTTGAATGAATATTAGGGTTAAGTTAAGAAATGAGGAGAAATAGTTGGCGTGCAGGCACTACGCGCCCTGGATAATGCTCAAGGGCACTGCGCGCCCTGCACATGGGCACTGCGCACCCTGCACATGGGCACTGCGCACCCTGCACATGGCGTTGCACGCTACACAGAGGAGCGTTGGGATGTGGTCCTCTTGGCCCTTGGGTACGAGCGAGAGATTGGATTGGTGTGAGCCCTGTGCGAGATTGGTTGAGTACCAACACTTGAGTCTTGTAGACATGTTGTATGCATGAACAAAATATGAGAAATTAGGGTAGCTTTTTAAAAGATTCGAACTATCTGATTTGCATACATGTATTAGAAGTGATAGCCTATTTCCTATAACTGCATAGATTTGAAACTTGTTGATATATATATATATATATATATACATTCATGGGTATTGGGTACCTTGAGTTAGGGGATCATTTTTTTTCGCTTTGTGGTATTATTGGGGAGTGCGCTATCCTCTCTCATACTGTGAGTAGGATTTATTTCAATGGCTTTGTTTAATATGTAAATCCTGTTTTATAATATTTTGATAAATGAGTATGATTTGTCGTGTGTTTGAAATGTTTTGATTGGTTTTAGAACTACCTTTTGTGAACCGATGGAGTGTCCAAAATTTTTGTTGAATTATGAAATTATGCATCCATGTGATTGAAATGTATAATGTGTCATTTTACGCTATATATTGCATTTGGTTTGTAAACCTGATTTTGGCACATTCTTGATATGAGATTGATTTTGGCCTTAAGGGCTTTGGTATGACTGTTTCGTAGCTACGAAGGACACCGTGAGAGGCGCTTAGGTGGCATCCGGATATGCCTAGGCCTAGGGTGGGGTATCCCACAAGTTGTCGTGATTTTATTAACGACACGGTACTAGGCAGGTTAAACCCAAAAAGGGGGAGGATTTGGATACTCTCTTCAAGTCTAGCACCTGGACGAGATCCATCGCCAACGCCGGGGTAGAGAGCACTTTAAATAAATTTGCATATAACACCCCCAGTGCGCCTGTCATAGGTCGAGGTAGACCTCTGCCAAGACACTTTCGGCTGGTAGCTCTATGATTTTAATGAAAGTGTTTTGGATGCATATTTGACTGGATAATGCGTACAAATGATATATTGTTGAAATAAAAAGCATAATAATTTGAAGTATGATTTGTATACTTACGATTTGACACTCCAGTTTCACAATTCTTATTAGACGATTGCATTGACCCACTTATTCACTGAGTATTCTTTCCCTGAGTACTCACCCATCATTTCCTTTCTTGTTTCAGAGATAATATTTGACAAGGAACGTTGCTTTTAGGACGCTTAGTATCATTGGGAGATCTGGTCTGGACTTGAGGAGTCATTTTATATTTTCGCTATAATTTTGTGAGTTAAAAATTATATTGATGATGTATATGTATTTTGAGATCTATAGATGACCATTGTATAATTCTGGAATGACTGTACAAATATAGATCTTTAAATTGTGGAACTCTCATGTCATTGCATAACACTTGCATTGAGGCAATTTCTATTCATTGTGTATGTTACTTGGGAATGTGTCATGTCCTAGACGTGTACTTTAGGACCGCTCGGTGCCACCTCTAAATCACAGGAGGGGTGGCTGGCGGCTGTTCATGCCTTTAACGGGGGCATGACAGTAGAGATCTGTGATTAGTACTGTGAAAATTCATTTTGTTAGTTTTGCGTTGTCCTAAATTATGCAGTATGGATGTGTTGGTCTGATGTTGGGATGTGATTTATGTATTATGAGGCCGGGTTGGCCCTATTGTATAGGTAGCAGGTTGATTGCTATACGGGAGACCTCCGATATGCGGGGAGGTTCTACCCAATTTTCTGTAAAAATATAGCCGGCATTCAGGACAACGGGCGGCTGCTCACGATCCCGGTTCGGGGCATGACAACTATGCTTGAAAGTATAATATGGATTCCTATGGTGGCAATATGAGTACTAAGGCAGAGGGTCTTCTTATTCAATCTAGTCACTAAACTCATCTTTGGGACCATAGGAGAAAGGATTCACTCACATGGGATTTTTCTCATGTTTGAAAGAGGAGAATAGGTGTTTAGACCTAATAACTAAAATTGTACCATGGGTTCACTTTGAAAACAAAAGGGATGCTCGAAGAAGGGTGGGCTTCAATTGGATTATGAAGACAGAAGAGAAATCAAAAGGATTTTGGAAGATTCTCCTACCAAACTATGAGAACCACCTAGAGGGGTGTGAATAGGTAGTTTGGCAATATTAATTTCTTTATGTTTTTCTAGCTATAGAAGAGGATAATGAAAAGTAGACAAAACAGAATCGACACCAAGTTTTATAGTTGTTCCATGCGCTTCGGTGTGCATCCACTCTCAGGCATCACCTGCATTTTCCAATCCACTATTTTGTCACAAAATAGTACCATCAACTAGGTTTTATAGGCTCTAGTTGCACCGTTACTCACAAAACACTTATACTAGACTTCTCGACTCTAACAAATCTATCCTTTCTCAGCAAACCCTATGCCTAGACCAATAAAACTCCTTGGTCTATTACAAGATTAAGAAAGGAAATAAAGATCACAGAAGTGAACCTCGAAGTTTTGATATGTTCTTAATAGCTTAGAATAAATACAACTTTATGGAAATGATATTACAGAAGTCGAATGTGCATTTGAGCTCAATTCATATTGCAATGAAGTTCCAAAATTGTAAAAAGATATTTGATCTTCATTTATTGTTATATTTATAACCTTGATATTGATATGACCATTGAAGCTCATTCAATATTGAGAAATAGCCATTGTAGGTTGTTAGGATGTCATTTAATGCTCGAACAAGCTTTTTAAGCAACTAGCCGTTATTCACAACCGAATTGATTACCTCTTTAATGCCAGTCAACTACCTTTTGAATTTTTCCTATGTTGCTTTAGGAGTGAGTCAACTGCCTATGCTCCTTGAGTCGACTGGTTCATGGCTCAGTTTAGTGAATAGTTCCAAGTACCAATACTTCTAAGATCAAGGATCAGTACTCGTTATTGTGCTCGACTATTTTTCCTTTAATGCTTTGAGTGAGTCAACTACCCCTACTCATGCAAGTCAATTGCTTCTATAGCTCAGGTCAGATCTTGGACTTGAACAGTGCTGAGGATCAGCACTTTTGAGTCCAAGGATCGGTACTCACCTTTTAAGACTTTTGATAGTCGACTTCCTTATTTTGATGAGTCAACTTGGCACTTGAACCTACTTTAGTATATGTGCTTTGTGTATATGCAGGATGACTCGGTGCATGTGGCATAATGCTTTGAGCATAAGGAATGTGTCATATGGCATTATGCACTAGGGTTGCTTATGTCCTTAGCCTTATGAAGTGTCTATGCTGAGCAACATATCTGCAAGTTGACTTCCACCTCTATGGTAGTCGACTTGCCTATATTTCAAACATGGAAGCATTGATTAAAGGATCAATGTTTCACCTCCATACTTATAAAATTTTCTAAATCATGATGAGGTGAGTCGATTAGGGGTGAAACTGCTAGTCAATTTGATAATTTGTCTAATGTGATCATAAGTTTCATAGCCTAGTGCAATGGCTTGTATCATGCTCATGTTGTGTTATTGCATGCTAATGTCACGCTCATGCAATGCTCATGCCAAGCTATTATCATACATGTACAGTACTCATACATCAGGCTAAGTGCTCATGGCTCAATCCTCTCTCGGTTGCTTGAGACCTCTCAGTTGGTCCAATACTCCCTCGGTTGACTGAGAGCCTTACTCGATGCATAAGTCAACTGCCACTAATGTGCAAGTCGACTAGCCTTAATGTAACATGAGCTAATCTATGTCCTAAGCACATGCCATCATCAAGTGTCTATACCCAAGTATATGCTTTCTTAGATTCTCTATGGTTCAAGTAGGTGAGTCATACGCAAGTCGACTTAGGTAAGATCGTTAGTCGACTCGACCTATAGTGCAAGTCGACTTACTACATAGAGCAGGTCGACTTAACCTTATGCCTTGTGTCCTATGTCCTAACTTGAGCTAGGGCATGTGTCATGGCTTGTGTCATGGTACGATTTGGCTCATGTCATGGCTTGTGCCATGGCATGATATTGCCTGTGTCATGACTTGTGTAATGGCATGTCATGGCTTGTGGAATGTGCCATGACTTGTGGTATATGCCATGGCTCATGGCATGTGCCGTGACTCGATATAGCTTTTGTGAACAATGTTAAGTACTGGTACTTGAAAGATCGAGGATTCGTACTCACTATTGTAGCATGCCATGTCATGGCTTGTGCTATGGCATGTGCCTTATATTGTGGCAAATCACATTCTTAAGCTTATAAGCAATCTAGTGCATCTACGGGTGTTTTGATATTTTTGAGCAATGTGCAATATTTCTAAGGATGATTCAGTGGTTATATTTTTATTAAGTTGGTTTGGACCAAGAAGCTGACATAGGAGTTGGTATTATGTGCTATTTGGTTTGGAACACAGGCAGCTATGTGCATTTGTGATTATTTTAGAAAACTAACTGTTGAAATATCAAAAAATAGAGCACAAGAAATGAAGAATACTTCTGAATTTTATTGAAGAAGAATGAGAGCATACATGGACAGATTTGAGAGCATTTTTCTCATAGTTTTTGGAGATACAATGAGGCTCTATTTATAGAGAAAAGGGAAAAATAGCCAGTAGAAAGTGATATTCCCGTTGGAGCTCAAACCCCAAGGAATTCCAACAGCTAGTTTTTTGACTGTTGAAATATATGCTGTCCAAACTGCCCCTAGCTATTTGGGTTTGCTTCCTAGACTTTTCTCCAAACTTTTGGGCTTCCTTGGGCCTATTTTTGAATGTATTTTGGGTTGGTTTAGGCTGCCCAAATGGGCCATGCTTGCTGGACAATGCATGCTGATTTTTGGACTTCTAAGTAGATGCACTTGGTTGGTGATGAAGATGGGTTAAGTTATTCTTCTTTTCAACACTCCCCCTCAAGTTGGGTGCGTAGATATCGATAGTGCCCAACTTGTTCATGATTTCTTGAAGATGCATTGCAGTTCCCCCTTTTGTGAAGATATCAGCTAGTTGCTCTTTTCCTTTGATGTAGGGAGTGGCTATAAGCTTTTCTTCCACCTTTTGTCGAATGAAGTGACAATCAACTTCTATGTGTTTAGTCCTTTCATGGAAGACCGGATTGGATGCAATATGAATTGCCGATTGATTGTCACAATGCAAGTTGATTGGTGTAGAAACATTGAACCCTAATTCCTCTACTAGAGCCTTCAACCATACAATCTCACTGGCTGCTGACGCCATTGCTCTATACTCAGCCTCTGCACTCGATCTTGACACCACATGTTGTTTTTTGCTCTTCCATGCTACCAAGTTGCCTCCTACGAACATGCAGTACCCGGTGGTAGATCTTCTATCCTTTGAATCGCTCGCCCAATCTGCATCGCAAAAGCCTTCAATTTGGGAGCTTCCATTGTTCTTCATCCAAATACCTAGTCCTGGTGATTTCTTGATGTAGTGAAGGATGCGCTCAACTGCTCTCCAATGACCCATCTTTGGAGAATGCATATGTTGACTAATTTGGCTCACGGCAAAGGCTATGTCTGGCCTAGTGATGGTGAGGTAGATCAGTCGTCCTACAAGTCTTTGATATCTCTCTATGTCCTCAAGTGGCTCCTCATCATCTACTAGAGGTCCAGTGGTGACAATAGGACTACAAGCTAGCTTTCCTCCTAGCTTTCCTGTTTCCTGCAAAAGATCAAGTGCATATTTCCTTTGGGATAGAATTAACCCATTATTACAATAGGCTAACTCAATTCCTAGGAAATACTTTAGTCTCCCTAAATCTTTAATTTCAAACCTAGAACTCAAGAAATTTCTAACTATATCTATTAAATGCATGTCATTTCCAGTAATGATGATATCATCTACGTAAACTAAGGCTATCACTATTTTATCATTGTTTTTTCTAATGAAAACAGAAGAGTCGCTATGGCATTTAACAAATCCACTACTAAGGAAAGCATGGCTTAATTTTGCATACCATGCCCTTGAGGATTGCTTCAGCCCGTAGATAGCCTTGCGTAGTTTGCACACGTTTCCTCCTTGTTGTTGGAACCCTTGAGGAAGTTGCATGTACACTTCTTCTTCGAGATCTCCTTGAAGGAACGCGTTTGCTACATCCATTTGAAACATGCTCCATCCATGGTTCACCGCAAGAGACATCAAGACCCTGATTGTATTCATTTTGGCAACGGGTGCGTATGTCTCTTTGTAATCTATCCCGTATGCTTGAGTGAATCCTTTAGCCACAAGTCTTGCCTTAAACCTTTCAATTGATCCATCACTTTTATATTTGATTTTGTATACCCATTTGCATCCGACGGCTCGCGTGCTCTTTGGAAGAGAGGTGACTTCCCATGTACCGTTCTTGGTCAATGCATCTAGCTCTTCCTTCATTGCCTTTCTCCACCTTGGGTCCTTGGATGCTTCATCATATGTCCTAGGCTCCTGTTCTTTATCTATGCCACTCAAAAAATTTTGGTGGCTCAAAGAAACATGTGAGATGGTATAATAATTAGAAATCGGATGTGATGTTACCTTGGAGTTATAGTAAACTCTACGGTTAATCCATTCCGAACGGGGAACCCTAAGCCTCGTGGATCGCCTAAGGTGAGGAGGTGGTGCATCCAAATCTCCCTCTACATGCTCGGATTCTTCCTCTTCGGTTTCTTGATCTCCCCCTGAAGTGTGGGCTGCCTCCTCTTCTATGGAGTTTGATCCTTCTTCTTCATTATTTTGAGATTGCTCATTAGTCTCTTGGGAGATTCCTTCTGCAATTGGTGGAGATGATTGATTCGGGAGAAGTAAGAAATTCCACGTGCTTGGAGTGCTCTCTTCTTCTGATGATTGATGTTCTTCATTATCTACAAAAAAGGACTCATTCTCCACAAATATCACATCCTTAGATGTGTATGTTTGGTTAGTTTTAGGGTCATAACATCTATACCCCTTTTCAAAGGAAGCATACCCCAAAAATATGCACTTTCTACCCTTATGATCTAACTTATCCCTCATGTGTGCTGGAATATGAATGTAACATACACAACCGAATGTTCTAAGATGAGATATCTTAGGTTTTCTATCTAGTAGGGCTTCTAAGGGTGACTTGCCATCCAGGACTTGAGATGGGATAAGGTTTATTAGGTGGACAGCGGTTTTTATTCCATCACACCAAAATTTCTTAGGCACATTTGCATGAAACATCATAGCTCTAGTTATTTCTAATATGTGCCTATTTTTCCTTTCGGCCACCCCATTTTGTTGAGGTGTGTACACACAAGACATTTGATGTATAATGCCATTCTCTCTAAGGTAGTTTTCAAATGTCAAACTAGTGAATTCTCCACCATGGTCCGTCCTTAGAATTTTAATGTTAGCATTGTAAAGTTTGGTCACATATCTCTCATAGCTTTTAAAGGCTTCAAAAGCTTGATCTTTGGTATTCAAAAGGTAGACCCAAGTGTACCTAGTTTTTTGGTCTACAAAAGTAATGAAATACTTGTAGCCTAAATGAGATTTGATAGGTGAAGTCCACAAATCCGAATGAACTAAATCAAAAGCATCTTTATAAATTGTTTTTGAATTGGGATACATTGATCGGGTTTCCTTTCCCAGAATACAAGCTTCACAATGTCTATCTTCAATATTAATACTTGGAAATAGACGCTTTAAAGCTTGGTCACTAGGATGCCCAAAACGTTTATGCCAAAGAGATGCATCTTCTTTGATATGAGCTACGAGTGCATGATGCTTTTGATCCAAAAAATATAGATCCCCTTTTCTAGAACCCTTGCCAATCAATTGATTCGACTTGAGGTCCTGAAAAGTAACAGTGTTTGGGTCAAAAACAACTCTACACCCTTGATCCTTAGTGACTTTGCTAATGGACAAAAGATTTGAAGTGAGTTGGGGAACAAATAAAGCATTTGATGTTTTTTCAAAAAGTTCAATTTCCCCAATTTGCTCAACTTTCAAATCTTGCCCATTGGCAACACGGACTATCTTATGGTTAGGGAGTTTTTTAAAATGCTTGATTTTTCTTCTATCCCTTACCATATGATGGTCCGTTCCCGAATCAATGAGAAAATCTTCGAAATTGAAAGAGGATAAAGTGTTTTTATTTTTACCATTGGAGGGAGCAAGTTGTTGAAACTTCTTGGAGATGTCATTGAGTTGACTTTGAAGAGCAGCAAAATCAGCCATGGTAGGTCCTTGAAGCTTGGTGTGAAGTACATTATGCTGCTCGGAAAGTTGCTCCCTTGGTTTGAAGGTCTTGGGCTTTAAATGAGGATGAAGGTTCCAACACTTCTCCTTCGTATGTCCTCTTTTCTTGCAATGGGTGCATACATCAATTTTCTTTGGAACTTGATGTGCTTTGGCAGCCATGTGCTCTTCAACGGTAGCCATGTGACCTTGAGCTTCAAGTCTAAGTTTGGAATTTTCTTCCAAACGCATGCTAACTTCCGTTCGTTGGATCATATTTTGCACTTCTCCAAATGAAGGAAATTCCTTCATTCGGAGAATTTCTTGTCTAAGAAGAGAGTAGGAATCATCTAGACCCATGAGAAGACCAAAGATTTTATCTTCTTCTTTCCTCTTTTGGAGGACTTTGAGATCTATGGAATCCGGACGGAGAGTGGAGAGCTCATTCCAAGTATCCGTATATTCCCCAAAATATTGAGGAAGTGATTTCCCTTCCTTTTTGATGTTTGAAATTTGTCGTTTGAGCTCAAAAATTCTGCCAAGGTTAGATTCTTGGCCATAAAGAGAAAACATTGTGTCCCATATTAGTTTTGCATTGGGAGCACAAGTCACCATAGCTTTGTGTGTTTCATCCATGGAATTGAGTAAAAGAAAAAACACATGATTGTCCCTCTTCTTCCATTCTCTGTAGGAAGAATCCACCTCTTCAAGTGGTTGATCAAGTATGTGACCCTCCAAGTTGTGAAGTTCCAGCACCCTTCTCATCAAGGCTGCCCATTGATAATAATTTCCTCATCTTAATTGAATGGAGGATATATTTTGAAATTGGGTAAGGTTGATGGAAGGTGGAAGGTCACCCAACCTTGAAGAGGAAGGGATCGAAGTTTGCTCTGATACCATGTTGAAATATCAAAAAATAGAGCACAAGAAATGAAGAATACTTCTGAATTTTATTGAAGAAGAATGAGAGCATACATGGACAGATTTGAGAGCATTTTTCTCATAGTTTTTGGAGATACAATGAGGCTCTATTTATAGAGAAAAGGGAAAAATAGCCAGTAGAAAGTGATATTCCCGTTGGAGCTCAAACCCCAAGGAATTCCAACAGCTAGTTTTTTGACTGTTGAAATATATGCTGCCCAAACTGCCCCTAGCTATTTGGGTTTGCTTCCTAGACTTTTCTCCAAACTTTTGGGCTTCCTTGGGCCTATTTTTGAATGTATTTTGGGTTGGTTTAGGCTGCCCAAATGGGCCATGCTTGCTGGACAATGCATGCTGATTTTTGGACTTCTAAGTAGATGCACTTGGTTGGTGATGAAGATGGGTTAAGTTATTCTTCTTTTCAACACTAACTTGAGCAATCTTCAAATTATCATAAATGGCTCATGAATACTAAAAATATTGAGATTTTACTAAGATTGACCTGGACAACTTTGTTTGTGACATAGGTAGTGAGGAATGACTACTGAAGGTGTTAGGTCAACTTGGGGTCATATCAAGTCAACTTGAATACTTGTATAAGTTAACCTATGGTGTTATAATCGCTTTTGTAGATATGGCATGTATGGGTAAGGAGGTTATTTGAACATTTTCTTGGACAATCATTGAATTTTGGATTCAAACATATTATAGCATTTGGAAGAATTTCTGAAAGATATTCAGATGATGTTTTAAGGGATATTACTTAGTAGTTTGTTCGACAATGACATGTGATATGGTTGATCACATTTCTTATTGTCCTGTGCCTTGTGCCTTATTGCTTAACTTTGTCCTAACTCAACCTATTTTCTCCCAAACTAATATTTCATTAGTTTAATTTATTTTACTCATTATCAAACTTAAGCTTTGTTCATTATCAAAATCTAGTTTTGTTTATCATTTTGTTTGTATTGAAAGACTTTTCTAAACTTAGTAAGTTGACTAGTAATCAAAGGTAAGTCAATTACTTTAGGTCTAAGTTTTATATATATATCTGTCATCATTCCTAACTCAACCTATTTTCACATAAACTAATATTTCATTAGTTTAATCTATTTTGCTCATTATCCAACTTATGCTTTGTTCATGATCAAAACCTAATTTTGCTTATCCAATTCATTACTCAAGAACAAAGCATATTGAAGTAAGACATCATTTCCTAGTTTTGCTCATCATCAAAACATATCTTTCCAACAATCTTCCACTTTTTGATGATGACAAAACTTTGCCTAATGAAAGATCTGTCAAGTTCTCCCCTTAATAGGTGCTTTTACACTCTCCCTCAATTTATATATCTTTATATCCAAATCTTTCTTTCTTTTGTATGCAGTTCTCTCCCCCACACTTCTCTCCTCCTTTTTGTCTTCAATAAAAAGGTTATAACTATAAGGAGAAACCAAGGGAAGTACAAAAGCTATGAGCACAACTGTGAAAATAGACAATGTTACAACTATATGGGTAAAAAAATGGTTCAAGTTTATAGTCATTGATCTATTATAGAGGAATCCAACCATTAATTCCTCTTAAAACTATGCCTAAATCATTAACTTATGTAGGAATATAATCATAAATTAATTCCAAGAAGCTAGAATGCCTATGTTTCTCCCCTTTTTGTCACAAATTAATTCCTACTTCTCAGATAAATTTCTTCCAACTTCTCTTTGTCACTCAAAAATTCCAAAAAACAATAATCAGCAGCCATAATAGTTAAGTAATTATGATTAACCTAATTACTAAGAATGTAATGACTTAGGGATGATTTGGGAAAGAGTGATGTTCAGGAGGATCGTGATGGCCTGAAGCCTCGACTTTCTCAACCTCTATCTAAGGAATTAATACAACTTTCAATCCTATTGATGTGAGAGCGTCTGTCTAGTCAGACTATTCCCATATCATTTCCAGTATATTCTTTGAGGTTGGGAGTGAGATTTCCAACTTCTATTGCTTGTTCTCCCTTTTTGCTTTATACCATTCTAAATGACATTCTTATCTTTCCTTTATCTTTCTTCCCTTTCATATCTCCTTCTCCACATTTTGGTTAATACCAGTTTAGTCTTAATGAGGAAAGATGATCTAATAGAGAATTCAAGGTTTAATTATAATCCTATCTTCCAACTGGAATTCATGATATTGAAGTATATGATGTAAGTGAAGGAATGATAGGGTAAGTTGCCACTTCTGGTTATTAAGACAACAATCATGAAATATACAACGAAGTTTGGGGCTTTTCTCTTGTATTACGCATGCCATAATCCTTCTAACTCCCAAGGCACATATTTTGGCAACCCCTTCATGATTGATTACTAGTACTAGAGGTTAGGGTGTGTCAGAATGACTGTACATAGGATGACTTGATTGAGTATGTTCTATAATAGGTTCAGGAGTTCTAGTGCTAGGCTATTCAGCCTCTTTCCTATTTTCTCTTCTTTTTCTATTTCTCCAAATTCTATAATCTTTTACCCATTTTGCCTTAATAAGGGAGAAGACTCCAATACTAAGCTTAAATTTTTGTTCTGTTCTAATCTCCCTAAGTGTTTATCTCTTATATGACTTTAAGGTCACTAACCAGAGTAAAGTAATGAGGATTTTCTAGAAATCCTTAGGGGCGGTGATGGTATGATTCTTTGTTCAGCACTTGGATGACAATGAGGTAAAGAAATCCTTCATATAGATCTAAGGATATGGCATTTGAGTTCACTATGTTTAAAGAAGCATTTTTAAGGACAACCTTATCATCATCAAACTGTTATATACCTCTATATTTCTCATATTGATTATATGACACCCAGTTTTAGGTATTACGATTGAACAATATCTTTGGGGTAACTATGATATCTTAACTTCATGAGTAGCTCTTGAAGATGCATCTTTTATTATGGTCAGCTATGGTAATCTAAGTTTCAAAGGCTAATATCAATCGAGTTATCCTATATTATGGCAAAATATCTTAACAAGCTTAGCAGCAAGAATGACATCACTCCGGCAAGTCACAATTGAGACAACCTATTCACTCTAAGAGATTTCAATATATAAGCCTAGAATGATCTTTGGCTCTAGAGGAGATGTTTTCTTCAAAGGATTTGCTCTGGACTATGGATTATAATTTTTTTATCTTGGAATGATTTTTGGAAGGATTCTTTGTTCTAAACATCTAAAGATTAGTTTTCCCTAGATCAACAAGTTTATGATTAAGCTTTGAATGATTTTGAATTGCCTTATAAGTCCCCTTTGAGACATACATGGAGCAATGGGTAACCACTAGAGTTTTGGAAGATTTATGTTTGCTTAAACCTAGGGTGGCTTATTGATACATCTGCAATTGCCAGTCCCTCGAGTCGGTTCATGAATACTGAGTAGTCGACTCACTTAGTGTACGATATAATATTTGGATATTAGTTTTCTTAAGTTAGTCCACTTATTTTCTAGGGGTAGTCGAATTGCCATGTCTAAGAATGAGTGTACAGTGTTGAGTACTGGTGCTTTATCTTTGAAAGATCAATACTTTGTACTGTTCATATCATAATTTCACTAAGTTTTTGAGTAGTCAAATTGGTGTCCTTATCCAATCGACTCACGGTGTTCAAACTTGGTTTGTACAGTAGCCAGTATCGGTACTTGAGTATTAAAGTACCGGTACTTAGTACTATTCATCCTAAGTGCAAATGAGACAGTCAATTTGCTCTTTATGACTAGTTAACTATTACTACCATAGTGAGTGTTCTACCCGCGTGCCTATGTCCAAATGTTTTATCCTAGTTGACTACCTCTCGACAGGGAATCGACTCGTTTACGTGATTGCCTATAATCTATGTTGAGAATGATATGTTTTGAAAATGATAAATTAGAAAGCTATCGGAAAATAAAAGTCTACAGACCTTGTCGACTTGTTCTTTACACACATTGACCTGCTCTTATAGGTCCACAAATTTTTAGAGTTATGTAGACCAATTTTAGCAACACTCTGAATATGTCTTCCTGTTAGTGACCATTGTCAACCTGAATAAAACAAATATAAGAAAGTGTCTAAGTAAGATTATGTCGATAAAACATGTCAACCTGATTTGAACATTCACATATCTTGTCAACCTAACTTAAATCCTGTTAACTTGTCTTACACATCAACCTGAATTAGTTTACACATCAACCTATTGACCTCATGTGGACAAATTTATATGACATGTCAACCAATTTTAGTAGTGTAAGGACCCACTATTTACACACATCGACAAGTATTAAACAAAAGTCTAAAGAGGTCGATATGCCCAACAACTTGTTGACCTAATTCCTTTATCCTTTAAAGAATACACATTAACCTGTGTCTCGACTGTGTCGACACATTGAACATATTGACCAATTTCAGAGGATAGGTCCACCAATTTTATGTAAATTGTATGTTGATGTGGACTTAGAACATATCGACCTGATGTAAGTTGTCTTTTAGAAATCACTCGTTGACCTGCATTTTAACCTTGTCGACACATTTAACACATTGACCAATTTCAAAGGTCAAGTTCACAATTGATTGCAAGAACAGGATTATGTCGTTGTAGATTTATAACATGTTGATATAGACTGTTGATTTCTAAGTAAGGTATGTTGATACCTAATTACACCATATTGAGACATCATAACACTTTGACCAATTTAAGGCTACATGTCCACCTATTTAATTTGAAACGTGACCCAAGTACTTTCATGTCGACCTGATCAGCCAAGTCCGCAACACAAAATTTTGACTTCTGGTCGATGTGTTGTTTAAATATGTTGACTCGAAATTATAAGAAACTAAATTTTTGAAATAAATTTGAACACAATGATTTTCTCTTTTTTTGTATATCTGAACATTCCATTTATATCTAAGCATAATGTTTAAATGCAGCAAGAACATCCTTTGATTTGTTAAACAGAAAGTAACGCCAGTGAGAAAATGAAACTTTAGCGTGAAAATAGGTATTGTTGTTGAACATAATTGACGGACATTAATGAGTAACGTTTAGTTTCAACAACACTATAACGAATCTCTTCAGCATGACAATAAATATCAGAGATTAGATATGAAGAAAGTAGAATACTCTATTAACAATCTAAACAACCACAGTTTCACAACATTCATTACTCTATTTCAACAAGTCATGCATTTTTTTTTCATTCGAATTTCATTTAATATTCTTTTTGAGTGCAATTATTTGTAAAATCAAGTCTATCAAATCTGAGGAATAGAGCCTCGCATCCTTGACACTTCCCTCGTATCTATATTGAGATTTCAAAAGACCAAAGAGTGTGTTACTGCTTTATCTAGAGAGAGAACCACTATGTATAGGGTTGGAAAAGTAGTATTTGCGAAAAAATACTGTAAATGTCCAATTTGAGCCTACAATCAAATTTATATCATTAAATTGATAGTAAAAAATCCAGGGAGAGCCTAAGAGTGAACGTTAGTTTAATGGAACCACTATAAAAAGTTTTATGTATTCTTTATTTTTCAGTTAGATCACCAAACACCTTTGTTATAATCTTTTTGAATACTTGTATAGTTGAATAATTTTTAAAAATATCTCTATTCAACTATTCACCCAATCTAATTGAATATCAATCAGTATCAAAGCAGTTGTGTTGATAAAAAGTCTAACAGTTTCAACATCAAAGATCCAAATGGCCATAAAAGGAACAATATACTTGTTGAAGAATGCTCAACAAATTATGCACCCTTCTTCAACGGAAGTAACTTTAGCTATTGGAAGCAAAGAATGCGCAATTTTATAATTGCACAAGATCTTAATGTTGGCAAATAATCAAAGAAGGTGTTGAATTTCCCACTGAAGAGGTTGACGGTGTATGCATGCCAGTTAACTTAAGGAATATGACAATTGAGTAGAAGAAGACTTATCAAGCAAACTGCAAGGCCATAAATCTACATCATCTTGCCTTGAGTATCAATGAATATTATCGAGTTTCCTAATGTATTACAGTGAAAGAAATCTGGAAAAAACTTGAAACCACCTACGAAGATACTGATCAAGTTCACAAAAGCAAAATCGCATTACTGAAATAAGAATACGAAGTCTTCAAGATGAAAGAAGAGGAAACTATCAGTGAAATAATAACAAGATTCAACAAAGTGACAACTGAATTGAGATTGCTTGGAAAGGGAATCCCTCAAGAAGACATGGTAGACAAGATTCTGAGAAGTCTGTCAAAATCTTGGGAACCTAAAGTCAATACGATAGAAGAGTCAAAAAATCTTGAAACCTTGACTATGGATGAACTCGTAGGCTCACTAATAACCCATGGAATGAAGCTGAATGTAAATGAGCCAAGAAAGGAAGAAAAAAACAAAGTAGTAGCTCTCAAGGTTGATAGTGATGAGGACATTTCAAACTTTGAAGAGGAAAACTATGAAGAAGATGAAGCATTACTTGCCAGAAGATTCAAGAAGTTTATGATGTGAGGAGGAACAAGAGCAAATCATATTTCAAAGGACCAGAAAAGAAAGAGGAAATTAGATATTTCGAGTACAAAAAATTAGGATACATAAAGGCTGATTGTCTTCAACTGAAAAAGGATGATAAGAAAACTAAGAAAGAAAGAAAGGATAAGAAAAAGAAGAAATCTCTTGCTGCCTGGAGTGATGAAGACTCCAGCTCAAGTAAAGAAGAACGAGCTAACCTGTGCTTCATGGCCAATAAGGAATTCTCCAACAGTGAGGTAAACTCTACTTCCTACTCTTCTTGTTCTAATTCTGAAAGTAATTTTACTACTACTGAACTACATGAATCATTACTAGAATCACTTAAGGAGTCAAAAAGGTTAAAAGTGAAAAATAATATGTTAAAGAAAGATATGACTGAAATTGTTAAAAAATTTAAAAAAATCAAAAATAGAAACTAATGAATTAAGAAAGAAAAATGTTAAATTAGAACTGAGAATTATTGAATTCGAAAAGGAATTAAAAAATGAAAAAAGCAAACATCTGGACTTCCAAAATAAATTAAATAATGTCAGACTTGAAAACAACCAAACAAATGAAAACATAACTCTGAGAAAAGAGCTAACTGAATAAAAAGAGAAAAACATTAGACAAAAACACCAATCTAATGAAATTCATAGAAGCTCAAGAAAACTAGATGTCATCCTAAGAGTACAGAGAGCAGTATTTGATAAGATGGGTTATGATAAAATTCTACTCAAACTTAGAAAAAGCTATATAAGTTTTTCACACCTAGTTCAGAAACTGTTAAATTACAGAGATGTCACACATGCGTGAAAATGGGGCATAAGTCAAACAACTATAAACTAAGGTATTACTCTTCAATCACTGCGAAGAACATAAGGGTAAATAATCACAAGTGCACCTACTGTCAAAAACTGGGACACTCAGTTTTTGTCTATTAGCTCAAAAACTCATCTGCAATGAACTTATAATGGATACCTAAAAGTCAAATAAGAGCTAACTCAGCTAGACCCAAGAAAATAAGGGTACCAAAGGCAAAAGTGCGATTGAATCTTGTTTCAGGTTTGTCTGAAATAAAGGAATCTCTAGAAAAGTCAGTCAGTACATTAGCAGTGGTTGTTCAAGGCATATAACTAGAGATATCTCTAAATTCTCATCTCTCAAGAAGAAAAAAGGAGGAGTGACAACTCCAAGGGGAAAGTCATCGGAATAGGCAATATTGGAGGTAAGTCCACCGACTGTCAAATTCAAAATATTCTTCTTATTTTTTTATCTTAAATTCAATTTGTTAAGTGTAGTCAGCTGTGTAACAAATGTTATAAAGCTATATTTAACTCTGATACTTGTTCCATAATTGATAAAACTTTTAATAGTGTTAAATTCACTGGTCTTAGAAGAAGAAATATCTATGTAATTGATTTAGAGCAGTTGCAAACTCAAAATGAGTTGTGCCTAGTTGTAGTAAGCAAAAACAACTCATGGTCGTGGTACAGAAGATTAGGATACGTAACTATGGATACAATATCAAAGTTAATTAGGAAAGACATTGTGAAAGGCCTACCTATTAAAATTAAAAAAAGATAGATTGTGTGATGTATGCATGAAAGGAAAACAAACCAAAACTTCAAAGCCCAAGAACTGTATTCCCACTAGTAGTCTTGTGGAACTTTTGCACATATACTTATTCAGACCAACTAGAACTCAGAGTTTAGGAGAAAAATATTATAGATTTGTGATCATTAATAATTATTCTAAATATATTTAGGTGTGATTCCTGGCCAAAAAGGAGGAATCTAGTAAGACTTTCATTACACTGTGTAAGAAAATTCAAAACAAAAAAGGAATTTTAGTTAAGAGTATTAGAAGTGATAATGGTAAATAATTTGAAAATAAAATCACGAAAAAATTTTGTGGTAATCAAGATATTGATCACAATTTCTTAGCCCCTAGGACACCTCAACAAAATTGGGTAGTAGAAAGAAAAAGTAGAATATTGAAAGAAATGGCTAGAACTATAATCTGTTAGTATAATTTGCCGAAATTCTTGTAGGCAAAAGTAATGAATACAGCCTGTTACATCTTAAATAGGGTATTAATCAGACCTATCTTAAAGAAAACTCGTTATGAGCTCTATAAAGGAAGGAAACATAATATAGTATATTTTAAAATATTTGGATGCAAATACTTTGTTATGAACAATAGAAAAGAAATCTTAGGAAAATTTGATATCAAAAGTGATGAGAGAATTTTCTTAAACTATTAGACAGTAAGGCATATAGAGTTTATAACAAAAGAATCATGACAGTAAAGGAATCAATATTTGTAAACTTTGATGAAGAGAATAACACTGACCAAAGAAAATTAGATAATAAAAATTTAATAAAAATTTTAATAAATTAGAACTTATAGAGAATTTGAATTCTTAAAAGGAACAAATCAATGAAATTACTTAACAAGAAGAAAAAGATGAAGTTCAACAAGAGCAAGAAATTAAATATCCTCAAATCAGAAAAGATGTCAACATAGAAAATATAATAGGTGATGTAAGTTCTAGTGTTAAGACAAGATCAGCCTTGCAGAATTAATGCGAATATGCGGCATTCATCTCTTAAAGAGAACTTAAGAATGTAGAGGAAACATTAAGAGATGAAAATTGGACAATATGTGGCGTTCATCTCTTAGAGAGAACCTAAGAATGTAGAGGAAATATTAGGAGATGAAAATTGGACAATGGCTATACAAGATGAATTGAATCAATTTAAAAGAAACAAAGTATGTAACCTTCTTCCTAGACCAAAGGATCAATCCGTAATTGGAACTAAGAGGGTCTTTAGAAATAAACTTGATGAATATGAAATAATCACAAGAAATAAGACAAGATTAGTAGCTAAGGGATATAGCTTGGAGGAGAAAATTGACTATTATAAAACGTATACTTCAATGGCTAGATTAAAAGCTATTAGAATGCTTCTAGCACTCTCCTAGTATATGAAATTCAAATTGTATCAAATGGATGTTAAAAGTATTTTTCTAAATGGTTATTTAAATGATATTGTATATGTATAACAACCCCTAATTTTGAAAATCTTAAATATCCATAACATATTTTTAAACTAACCAAAGCTTTGTATGGACTAAAACAACCTCCTAGAATTTAGTATGAAAGACTTAATAACTTCCTAATCTAAAATAAAATTGAAAGAGAAAAGGTTGATACAACTTTCTTTATCAAAAGAAAAGAAGATAATTTTCTAATAATCCAAATATACGTAGATGATATAATTTTTGGAGGAACTAATGTAAAAATGTGTGAAGAGTTTGCAAAAAGAATGCAAGAAGAATTTGAAATATGGATGATGGGAGAATTAAATTATTTCCTAGAACTTCAAATTAAAAAATTTGAAAATGGAATATTCATCAATCAATCCAAATACACTAATAATTTCATCAAAAGATTTAGATTCAGTGAATGTAAAAGAAATGCTACACCTATGAGCACAATCCTAAAATTAGATAAAGATGAAAATGATAAATCAGTATGTCAAAAATTATATATAATCATGATTGGATCACTCATGTATTTCACTACTTCGAGACTAGACATATAATTCAGTGTAGGTCTTTGTGCACGATTTCAATCAGATCCAAAAGAATCTCATTTGGTAGCAGTTAAAAGAATTTTTAAATATCTTAAAGATACCACACATCTAGACCTTTGGTATGATCAAAATTCAAGCTTTCAATTGTATAGATTCTCTGATACAAACTTTGCGGGATGCAAACTAGATAGAAAAAGTATCAGTGGTACTTATCAATTCTTTGGAAATATGTTGATATCATAGTCTTTCAAGAAATAAAGTAGTGTAGCATTATCAACAAACGAAACTGAGTATATCTCTGTTGGACAATATGCTGCACAAATTCTGTGGATTGAGAATCAAATTAAGGATTTTGGCATAGACTTTGACTGTATTGCTCTAAAAGTGATAACACAAGTGTCATAAATTTAAATAAAATTTAGTGCATCACTCTCGAACCAAATATATTGAAGTAAGATATCATTTTATCAGAAACCATGTATTAAAAAACAAAATTGTTTTTGAGTATATAGAGACTCAAAAACAAATTGGTGACATTCTTACTAAACCATTGGATAAAGATAGATTTTGTAAGCTAATAACAAAGTTAGGAATGACTAAAATTGAGAAGTAGGAAAGAAATATGAAAAATAGACTATATAAAAATTCTGGAAACGAACTTTAAGTCGACCTATTTTGCGAGAGTGTCGACAAATTGAAAAATATATAGCCATGTCGACCTACTGTTTAAAATCAAAAATAGACATGGTTTTGTCGACCTATACATAAATGTGTCCACCTGCATAGTAGTCAAAATTAGGTCAATATCTTTAAAAATATGTTGACTCGTTCACCCTTGAATATCCTTGAAACATGTCGGCATGCACGAAAAGATGTAGATCTGTGACATGTAAGAAAGAATATAAACGGTTAACACATCAACCCATCTCTCTCTCTATACTCAAATTTGAATTTCCCTCTTTCTCTCTGAAACCCTAGGCAAATCTTTAGATAAAACCTTAATCGGCTATGGCTTCTAAGCAAAAATTGCCAATCTCTAAGCAAATCTAAAACTCCTACAAAACCTACAACTAAGCTTTGTTCATCAAAACCCTCGACTGTGAAACCTATATCTTCAAAACACCCTTCGCCACCTCCGCAGATAGAGCCCATTCCATAGTCATCACTCACAAGTTTCAATCGCTAGAACAAATTGAATTGTATGAGAAGTTATTCTCAAGAAGGAAAGTCAATCGAGAGAGGTTGATTGATTAGGTTTTTCTAGAAAGGGCGAATTTCAAGTATGAAAAACATTTGAATGAGGTATGTCATAATTGGTTTATGATTCCAAATAAATTTATTCATGAGAAGGCGATTAAGTTATTCTATAACAATATCAAAATAATTTCTGATGGAGTCGAGAATGAGACACGAATTACATTGGATGATCACTCTGTTTCATGCACATTTAGAACATATATAAATAGGAAAGTGATTGAAGTCACTCCTAGGATTATGTGCAGAGAAAATACTCTTGCATGTGTGCCATATGACAAATGTGAATATCTTTGAAATCTAGTTTTTTGGAAAATGTTAGAATAGTGTTCAATTGTGAAAATTTGATAGTTGTGAACATAAGTGCTTAAGAGTTAGGATTTCATAAAAGAATTTTGTATTTGATTGTTGCATATGTACTTAGACCAAGAGGAGGAAACTATACAACCATATCTAAAGAAGACTTTTGGTTGATGGCATATATTATAAGTGGAAAGAATTCTAGATTGCACTTTATTATTCTATACTTCATGATTGCTGCATATAGATTAGAGAACTCTCTCTTGCCATATGCAAGCATGATTTATGAGATTCTATCATCCAATCGTATGGAATTGGATAAGGATATGGCGATATAGTTGAATAAGAAAAATGGAATCAATGCTTCTTCCATGTTTCGAGCTAGATGGATGTGCAAAAGTGAGGGAGAATGGGTTAGAAACGATGGTGGAACACGCAAAAGGCAAATAGAGGAGGTAGGAGAAGAACATGAGGAAGTAACTGAAAAAAACAAAGGGAAGGAAGAATAGAAGATGATAGACAACCATCTAGCTCTTAGCCCATCACACTAGAAATAATTTGGGAGAAATTAGAGAAGATTGAAAAGAGACAAATTTTGCAAGGACAAATGAGTTATGTCTTGAAGATGAAACTTCAAAACATTAACAAAAGGATAGACTCTCTTGCAAAAGAAAAAGGGAAATCATCTCAAGTTCCTAAGCCTTCTCATTCGTGCTAATCACTAGATGTTAGTTTATGCTTTGTAATGATTTCCTGACTTGGTACTTTATGTTATTTAAACGTTAGTTTAGTTTTTATTAATTAAATTAAGTATGCATTTTATTGCTAATTGTTTTGAGTATGTATACTCTTGCCTGACAAAATTCCAATGCTACTGATTAATGCTTCAAGACTTGTGTAACTCTAAAATTGACTGTTGGTTGCTGTGTGTGTATGCATATGGTTTCTATTAGAATATGATTGCTTTCAGTATGTATACTTAGTGTTCAATGATTATTGTAATTATAATTGTTGGTTGCTATTAGAGTTCTGGTATCAGAGACAGTTGGTTGGTTGGTATATGAAAGAGGAGTTGGTATCTTTATTTGAGGGGGGCAATTGGTTGCATGTGACTGTAATTGTTGGTTGCTGTAATTGTTGTTGGTTGTTATAACTGTAACTTGTTTCCTCTTACTTTTGACCCTTTTTATTGATGACAAAAAGGGGGAGAAAGCATGACAATAGAATTGGACTTAAGGGGAGTGTAGTCTAACGCTGCAGTGTAGTGTGGTCTGATGGTTCTAGGTTAATCTGATGGTGCTAAGTTAGATGGCTGTGTTATAGGTTTGTGGAGTATGGAGCTGATGGCTTTATATGGTGATAATGGCTTTATAATTAATTGCTTTCTAAAAATGACTGGTATGAATCAAATTCTTAAATTTTGAAGTTAAATTTTCAAAAGTAAAAATCAATAGGATCAAAAGCCTTAGATAAGTATTTGAAAATTTGTCATCATCAAAAAGAGGGAGATTGTTGAGAATGATAGATTTTGATGATGATAAATTGGAGGAAAATAGGTTTAAAGCAAATCAGAAAGCTATCAGAAAACAAAAGTTTGCAAATCTTGTCTACCTATTCTTTACACACGTCGACCTGCTCTTATAGGTCCACAAATTTTTGGAGTCATGTCGACTAATTTTATCAACACCCTAAACATGCCGACCTATTAGTGACCGTTGTCGACTTGAATAAAACAAACATAAGAAAGTGTCTAAATAAGATTATGTCGACAACCCCAAAAACATGTCGACCTGACTTGAACATTCAAATACTTGTCAACTTGAGTTAAACCTTGTCAACCTATCTTAGACGTCGACCTAAATTAGAATATTCATCGACTTGTTAACCTCAGGTGGATAAATTTGATATATAACAGGTCAACCAATTTTAGCAGAGAAACGACCCACTATTTATACACATCGACAAGTATTAAACGAAAGCCTAAAGAGGTCAACATGCTTGACAATTTGTCGATCTAATTCCTTTGTCCTTTAAAGAATACACAATGACCTGCGTCTCGACTGTGTTGACACGTTGAACACATTGACCAATTTTAGAGGATAGGTCCATCAATTTTATGTAAATACAGAAGTATGTCGATGTGGACTTAGAACATATCGACCTGATGTAAGTTGTCCTTTAGAAATCACTCGTCGACCTGCATTTTAACCTTGTTGACACATTTAACACATCAACCAATTTCAAAGGTTAGGTCCACCAATTGATTGCAAGAACGGGATTATGTCATTGTAGATTTATAACATGTCGACACAGGCTATTGATTCTTAAGTAAGGCATGTCGATGCCTAATTAGAACCATGTCAATATATCAGAACACGTCAACCAATTTAAGCCTACAAGTCTACTTATTTAATTTGAAACATGACCTTGTTGACCCAAGTACTTTCATGTCAACCTGATCAATCAAGTCCTCAACACTAAATTTTGAATTTAGCTCGATGTGTTGTTTAAGTATGTTGACTCGAAATTGTTAGAAACAAAATTTTCAAAACAAATTTGAACACAACGGTTTTCTCTTTTCTATAAATCTGAACATTTGTATTTCTATCAAAGCTTAACATTTAAATGCAGTAAGAACATCATTCAATTGGTTAAATAGAAAGTGGCGCCAGTAAGAAAATGAAACTTTAGCGCGAAAATAGATACTATTGTAAAACATTAATTGATGGACATTAATGAGTAACGATCGGCTTTAACAACCCTACAATGGATCTTTTCAGCATGACAAAATATCAGAGATGAGATATGAAGAAAGTATAATGCTTTATTAACAATCTGAACAACCACGGTTTCACAACATTCATTACTCTGTTTCAACAAGTCATATACTCTGTTCTTCATTCGAACTTCATTTAATATTCTTTTTGAGTGTAATTATTTATAAAATCAAGTCTATCAAATTTGAGGATTAGAGCCTCGCATCTTTGACACTTTCCTCTCATCTATACTGAGATTTCAAAAAACCAAAGAGTATGTTACTACTTTGGGTCTAGAAAGAAAACCAATCTGTGTAGGGTCAGGAAGTAGTGTTTGTGAAGAAACACTATAAAGGTCAAATTTGAACCTGCAATCAAGTTTGTATCATTAAATTGATAGTAAACAATCCAGGGGGAACCTGAGAGTATACGTATACTTGGTTTGATGGAATCACTATAAAAAGTTTTGTGTATTCTTTTTTTTTCAGTTAAATCACCAAACATCTTTGTTATAATCTTTTTGAATACCTGTATAGTCAAATAATTTTTAAAATTATCTCTATTCAACTATTCACCCCCTCTAATTGAATATCAATCTAAGTGTTCTGAGTCATTTTGTGTGAACTTATGATACTTTATGAACACATACATCAAGTTTATGTACAAACAAGCAATAGAATATTACACAGACATCACATCATTGAAGAACTTATCATTTTTCAAAATAAAGGTTTTGAAACTTACCTAGTTAACATGAGGTAAAGGTTTTGAAACTCCACAATTCTTAATTCAGTCTACATTCTTAATCACTTACGTGGAACAATCCAACTAACCTATCATACTCTATATACCTTAGTTTAGACTGATTTGCCTTATTCATCTAGATTAAAGATCTAATTTTTTTGTTTGCTTGGTTTGGATTCGGTCCTAGGTAATATGTTTGCTCACCTTAAGTTTAGTATGTACTCTCTTAGCAAATTCTTGGCATAGAGTTTCAATTGTTCCCCTAATACCTATGCCATCTGCATGGCTTTGAACAATTAGATTTCTTTGCCTCTCTCTTAATCACAAGGTTGTGTCAACTTTGACCTTTTGAAAATTGGAGACCATTAAGAAATTGTCAGGTCTTTAACACTAAGTTTCTAGAGCTTGGTTTAGACTATTCAAACCTACGAATACTTTAATCACATGGTCTGGATGCATAACTAAAGGGTTTCTTCTTTGATCATCTAATTTGTTCCTATGTAGCCCCTATAACTAAGTGTTCTGGATCCCATACTTTGATTTTCTCCGATTACATTCTTCCTTAGCATTGGGGAATTTTGTCCTTTAGGTTCATCATTTTTGCCCTCTTCTGATTTTTTATCTTATTGTCTAGTCCTTTATTTTCAAAATCATTTTTTAGTTCCTAAGTTATACGATCATCATCAAACATAGGTATTTTATGCTAGTAGGAGCAAATTTATCAATTTTAATATAGACTAATTTCTTTAATTTACTCTTCCTTACATTTGTAAATTGTATGTGTGCTTTGCTGGAGGATGATGGAATTTATCATTCTCAGCATCACATTTCTTGAGGAACCCTTTCCGGTTTTCAGCATTTACACCCAAATATATGAAGCTAATCTATATTAGGTTTCCGACACTTATAGAGCTCACAGGGTGTTTTCTCTTAAGATCAATCTAATCAAAGCACTGCTAAATAGGTTGTACCTCATAAATGTTTGGCAAGGTGTTCTCTCAAAGCATTGTCTTATCATTCATCCAAACTTGTTGAAGATTCCTAAGAGCTGAGAAGTTATTGAGTAAACTATGGACACCAATTTGTTCTTAAATTCTTTCTATAGATACTTCTTGTTCCAGAGATTACGCAATCTTATTTTTGGATTTTCTTATGTGTATTACTATCTTCTTCTTTCTTATTCTAAGAAGAAAGATCCAAGCATCTCTAAAGTAATCATCTATTAAGCTTATAGAGTTTCATCTCATACTCTAAGTCCAAGCTGTGCTAAATGAATGTAGTTCTAAAGATCTGAAAATTAATACTAAGTTCTTAAACTTGAAGGGATGTTTAGCATGTTTGTTTTTCATTCAAGCATCATACAAATTAACTTATATTCATTTGTGCTGACATTGTTACTAGATTTTTTCTTAATGATTAAGTGCTTTCTTGTATGTTTTAATCTTGTCCCTCAACCAAGCATTTTCAAGACTCACTGTTATGAGATTGTCTTATGCTGTTCATCAAGGTTTTGCCCCTTTTTCTCTTTTCTTGCCAGGTGCAAAACCTTGTGAAGTTTCCTGACATATGTCTAGAGCATCCACTCTTAAGGAACCACTATTCCCATAAGTGTTGGCTCTAAGGCAAATCAGCACAAAAGCATATTTAAGTCTTTGGTACCCACATACTCTTGGTCTCGACATTGCTAGTTTTCATTAAATCTTTGGGCATCCATTTCAATATTGTTTTGCCTGATTTTTTTTCCCAAACCAGCATGTATTTGTACTATAACCCTTCCTATGGCATTGTGTGCATTTATGGTGTGCTATTGGCCTTTTGGTTTTGCTAGTATTGGCTTGCCTTCTAAGCTTGCATTGATATGCACCATCTCCTAGCTTTATGTACTAATGACATCTGATCTTTTGTTTATTGTTCTTGGAGCTAGGGACAGCTTCTTTGGGGTAGCGATTGGATTGATTCTAATCCAGGCTTATCATATACTGCACTTTGGGCTCCTAACATTAGATCTAGATTGACTCTGGGCAAATTTATATAACAGAGAACTTTGTCTCTTGTTCCTATCTCTTTCTTGATTCAACTCAGTTACAAAATTTTCAGTGTCAGATATATCATTTACTTTGTGATTGTTTTCATTTTCATTCTTTAAGTTTTCTACTTGTACTTGCAATTTAAGTGTTTTTTCAGAATTATTTTTCACTTCAACATGCCAATTATTCCTTTCTTGCTTTAATCTTTTATTTTCTTCTTTTTAATTTTTGGTTTTCTATTTTTAGCTTATTATTTTCTCTTCAAATTCAGCTAATAGTTTCTTCAATGAGGAATTCTTTTCAGTCATTTTCTTAAGATTTTTAAGTGATTTAGCTAAGGGTTCATGCAATTCATTCATAGCATATTCATCATGGAGTTAGAAACATTAGAAGAGTAATCAGTTGAGCAAGGAGAATTTACCTCATTCTATTCTTCTTTTTCAACCATTAAACACATGCAACTCTACTCCTGGATAGTTCCTTCATTGGTCCTTTCATGCATGGCCTCTAATATTTCCCAAATCTCTTTGACAATTATGCATGATGATACCTTTTTGTATTCATTTAAGCTTAGTCCAGAGCGGAGGTGGTTCACTGCATTGTAGTTTGCTCGATAGGCTGTCTTCTCCTCAACAGTCAAGTTTTTTTATCTTGGTTGGGACATTAATTTCTTTGGTAGGGGATTCAGGTCCTTCTATGATTTCTCAGGCTTCCTCATCTTCGGCTATGATGAATATTCTCATTTTGTGCTTCCAGTAGCTATAATTTTTGTTATCAAGGAATGAAGCATTGTCAATTAACCCGATTTCAAATAGGACTTCATCTCCATTAAGTGCCATCTTGGATCTTTCCTCTTGAGGCTATTAAACCCTTTACCAAGAGACCCATTTTGATACCAATTGTAAGAACCACCTAGAGGGGGTGAACAGAGGTTTGACAATTTTAATTTCTTTATGTTTTTCTAGGTGTAGAAGAGGATAATGAAAAGCAGACGAAACAGAATTGACACCAAGATTTATAGTGGTTCCACGCTTTTCATGTACATCCACTCTCAGATTTTACTTGACTTTTCCAATCTACTATTCTGTTAAAAAATAGTATAATCAACTAGGTTTCACAGGCTCTAGTCACACGTTACAAGTATTGATCATAGAACACTTACACTAGACTTCTTAACTCTAGTAAACCTAACCTTTCTCAACCAACTCTATGTTGAGACCAAGAGGACGCTTTCTCCTTGGTCTATTACAAGATTAAGAAAGGAAATAAAGATTATAGAAGTGAACCTTGAAGTTTTAACATATTCTTTGTAGCCCAGAATAAATACAACTTTAAGGAAATGACATTATAAAAGATCGAGTGTGCATTTGGTCTCAGTTCAAATAGAAATGAAGTTCCAGAACTGTAAAAAGATGTTTGATCTTCATTTGTTGTTGTATTTATAGTCATGATGTTGATCTGACCGTTGGAGCTCATTTAATGTTGAGAAATAGCCGTTGCACATTGTTGGGATGTCATTTAATGCTTGAACAGGCTTTTTGATCAACTACGCATTACTCACAAGCGAATCAACTTCCTGCTTACTTCCTACTTAATGCTAGTCGACTACTTTTTAATTTTGCCTGTGTTGCTTCATGAGTAAGTCAAGTGCTTATGCTCCTTGAGTCAACTACTTCATGGCTCGGTTCAATGAATAGTTCCAAGTATTAATACATCTAAGATCAAGGATCGTTACTCATCACTATGCGGGGTTATTTTTACTTTGGTGCTTTGAGTAAGCCAACTGCCCTTACTTGTGCAAGTTGGCTACTTCTATGGCTCAAACCAAATCTTGGACTTGAACAGTACTGAGTTACATATATACAAGTGTTCTGTGCTAAGCAATATATATGCAAGTTGACTTTCACCTCTATGGCAATCGACTTGCCCATGTTTGAAACATGGGACGATTGATCAAAGGATCGATATTTCACCTCCATACTTAGAAATATTTGTAATTCCTGATGAGGTGAGTTGACTAGGGTAAAACTGCAAATTGACTTGATCATTTGCCCATTATGATCATAAGTGTCGCCTAATGCAATGGTTTGTGGCATGCGACTTATGGCATACTAATACTCATGTCATGCTTGTGTTGTGTTAGTGTCATGCCAATATCATACTTATGCAATGCTCGTGCTAAGCTAATGTCACACATGTGCTATACTTATGTCATGCTTGTGCAGTGCTCATGCGTCATGCTTGTGTAGTGCTCATGCATCATGCTTGTGCAGTGCTCATGGCTTAGTCATTTCTTAGTTGCCTGAAACCTCTCTTGATTGGCCCAGTACTCTCTCAGTTGATTGAGAGCCTTGGTCATTTGATGAGTCAACTACCACTATCGTGCAAGTTGACTAGCATTAATGTAACATGAGCTAATCGATGTCTTTACACATCTCATCATCAATTGTCTATACCCACGTATGTGCTTTCTTAAATTCTTTATGCTTCAAGTAAGTAAGTCCTATGCAAGTTGACTTGGGTAAGAGCGTGATTCAACTTGATCTATAGTGCAAGTAGACTTATTACATAGAGCAGGTTAACTTGGCCTTATGCCTTGTGTCCTATGTCCTAACATGTGCCATGGCATGTGTCATTGCTTGTGTCGTGGCACGGTGTGGCTCTTTTCATGACCTATGCCATGGCATGGTATGGTCTATACGTGACTTGTGTAATGACATATCGTGGCTCGTGGCATGGACCGGAACATTGTTAAGTATTGGTACTTGAAAGATTAAGGATCAATACTTACTACTGTAGCATGCCATGTCATGGCTTGTACCATGGAAAGTGTCTTGTGCTATGACATGTCATACTTTTAGGCTCATGAGCAATTTGGTGCATCTAAGGGAGATTTGATATCAGGTTCCAAGCAATATGCAACATTGCTAAGGATGATTTAGTGGAGAAATTTGGTTGGAATTTTATTAACGTTGGCTCGGACCAAAAGGATGACACAAAGGTTGGCATTAGGTACCATTTGATTGGGAACATAGGTAGTGATTGGCATTTGTGGTTATTTTGGAAAACTAACTTTTGTGATCATCAAATTATCACAAATGGCTCATGAATACTAAAGTGTTGAGATTTTACTAAGATTGGCCTAGACAACTTTGTTTATCATATAGGTAGTGAGGGAATGATTGCTCAGGGTGTTAGGTCGACCTGGGGTCCTATCAAATCGATTCGGGAACTCATCAAGTCAAATTACACACTTCCATAATTTTATTTATGGTATTATAATCATTTTTGTAGGTATCACTTGTACGGCACAGTAAATATGGATGTCTAAGGAGGTTACTTGAACATTTTCTTTGGCAATCATTCAATTTTGGATTTGAACATATCAAAGCATTTAGAAGAACATTTAAAAGATATTTAGATGGCAATTGTGGATGTCTAAGGAGGCTTTTTTGAACATTTTCTTGGGCAAGCATTCAAGTGTTACAATCTTAACACTCCTATGTTCACACTACTGACAACTCGAGGCTATCTTCACAGACTCACTGTGATTAGATCAAGAAGAACACCTTCTTCTTGTTTGATTACATTATTTAGAATTAAAAATGATGAATACAGCCTTGACCCTCATTTGTCTGATGTGTGCTTCGTAGCTTATGCAAAAATACAACATTAAAATTATAAAAAATATAGACTTATAATGTGTTTTTTAGAATATTCAACAATTGCGAAGATCAAAGTTGTGCAACAACTTTTCTTTCAAAGTTCTGGTGAAGTATTTATAGTCTTGTTTGTTACTTTGAGCTAGGGATCCATTGTGGTTATTGAGTATTTGAACATGGTCATTAATGTAACAATAAATGCCTTCAACCACTTGTTTGTTTTTTTACAGAAATGAACGTTAGAAATAATGTATCGACTAATATAAGTGTTTTGTTTCAATTTGAAATTTAAATTTAAATCATGTTCCTGTGTTGTTGATAGTTTCTCTTGCTAACTAATGGTCTCATTATGAAGTCACTTCTTCGACTAGCTTATTCTCTTAGTCAATTGTATTTAATTTTACGTGTCTTGTTGGTCGACAGCATTAGAAACTTAGTCGATTGTCATTAAACCATTTATAAGTTGTGTTGACAATGTATCAGGTTAGTTGACTAATATTTTAATTTTGACATACTTATATCGACCATACTTGGTTATTAGTAGGCAGTTGTTCTATTTTAGTTGAAAACTTTACTGTATTAGTTGACTATAGTATTTTGATGTTCCTTGAGTGTAGACTTAATTTAGGTTTGTGTTGACGAAGTATGTTATTTGGTTGAAAATATCAATATATTAGTCGGCTAATGTATGTTTTAAATCAAAGTGAGCAGACTAAACTTAATCATATGTCAACTAACATTACTTGCTTAGTCGAAAGTTCTAAAACATAAGTCAGCTATTGTGTGTTTCAATGAAGCAGTTGCTAACTAATCTTAAGTACGTGTCGACCAACGGGTTTAGTCAACAAAAGTTACATATTTGTCAACTTTGTTCAATGATTTGTGTTTTTTGGTTAGTTTGTTGACTCCTTTCTATATTTAATCAACAGCCTAGTTTTTCAGTGTCTTATTAGTCAAAAGATTCCTTTAGTCTATCGACTAAAGTTCCCTTTTGGCTCTTAAATCTCTAGCTGACATCTCCTGGTCATTAGTTGACATTTTTTACAACAAAAACTTTCTAAGTATGTAAAGTTTAGTCGACATCCCTTTAATCCATGGCATCTGTTGACAGCTCTGAAGAGAACATTACTTTTGACTTTCAGCCATGTTTTCTTAACTTTTCCCTACTAATTTAATCTAATTGGCTCATCATCAAAACATATATGCAACATATTCTTTTTAAATGTATTCCACTTTGGCAAGAACAGTACTACGCTTGATCTTAGCCAAAAGGTTGAGAAAGGTATGTTTTAATCGATGACAAATTCTTGCTTTTATACTTAAGTATGCATCATGCTTTTCCTCGCTTCAGCCAATGGAAGATAGAGGATTGTCCCTCCAACTCTCTATTTGTTATCTTTCACCATTTCAATATTCTTTCGCCTAGAACCATCATCCTTAATGAAAGCTAGTTTTGGCGAATACAAAGCTCAGAGGCAAAACCTTCAATTCTATAATTCTTATAAAAATTGGATGCCATTATTAGCAAGCAAAACCACCAAAGAAATGAATACTAGGATATCAAGTTTTTTTCACCGTGTTGGAAACACATATTAACTCATAAACTTCAAACAATTCTTTGTTGACATTTTAAACTAGGTAATATTTGCTCAAAATAAAATCATAATAGCTATTTTACTTGTCTATTATGAAATTATTGAGTGGTTAAGTAAGGGAATAATATCACGAACAGGTGCGAATAAAAGATTTTCTTGTTTATGTAATTTGCTTCAATTGAAACGCTATAAACTCCATGTTATGTTTAGAACTAATTAAACTTTAAGTTATATTCATTTTAAATGTATTCAACTTTGAAATATTTTTTGATTTGACCCTAAGAGTACAAAATGGGTTTCAATTAAATTATATTGCTCGAACCAAATAAATCAAGTTTGAGTCTAATTTGGAATTACGACTTAGTAACATATTTATAGAAAAATTATATTATAAACCCACAAATACCTTTTGATCGATTTCCTAACCAATTCTTATTTTTGCTCAAATAAAAGTTGATTTCGGTAGCATTTTATTGTGTCTAGGCAATAAAAATTGAAATTACAACTAAACTCTTCAACACTTATAGAATTGATTTAATTCTCAAAATAGTTTTAATGAGATCACAAAGATGGAATCAACATGCTCCTATCTCGTGCTCTGAAAAAATTAGAGAAATCGAGAATAAAGTAAAATTTTGTATTTGAGATTTGGTGGGTGCGTCAAACCCTAGCAATAGTGCAAAACAAGGGAGATACACGAGAACCTCAGTAGCAAGCTACTGTAGAAGGGCCCTCCAAATGAAAAGATTAATTTAATATCATGTAGGCCGATGACCCACATATCAGATATTAAACTGAAAATAAGATACTACACTTGATCTTAGCCAAAAGGCTAAGAAAGGTATGCTTTGATTAGTGACAAGTTCTTGCTTTTATACTTAAGTTTGCATCAAGCTTTTCCTCAATTTAGTGGATGTGGAATAGGGGATTCTCTCTTCGTGTCTCTGTTTATTATCTTTCGCCGTTCCATTATTCCTTTGAGTAGAAGTGTTGTCCTTAATGAAATTTAGTTTTGGCGAACACAAAGATCAGAGGCAAAACCTTAAATTCTATAATTGTAACACGCCATATTAGCAAGCAAAACCACCAAAGAAAGGAATACTAGGATATCAAGTTTTTTTTTTGCATCATGTCAGAAATACATATTAACTTTCAAACTTCAAACAGTTCTTTGTTGACATTTTAAACTGGGTACTTTATGAAAGAAAATATTGCAATAGCTATTTTGTTAGTTTTTTATGAAATTATTGTTTGATAAAGTATGGAAATAATATCTCAAACAGGTGTGAATAAAAGATTTTCTTGTATATGTAATTTGTTTCAATTGAAAAGCTATATACACCACACATATTGTGTTTAGAACTAATTAGACTTTAAGTGATATTAAAATTTTATCAAACCAAAGAGTACAAAACGAGTTTCAATTGAATTCTATTTATCGAACCAATCAAATCATATTTGAGTCTAATTTAGAAGTTGTAACTTAGTAATATATTTATAGGAAAATTATATTCTAACCCCAAAAATCCCTTTCCGTCGATTTCCTAACTAATTTTCATTTCTGCTCAAATAAAACTTAATTTCAATAGCATCTTATAATGTACAAGTAACAAAAATTTAAATTATAGCTAAACTTTTCAACTTACATAGAATTTATTTGATTCACAACATAGTTTTAATGGGATCGCAAAGTTGGAATCTACATACTGCCAGCTCGTGCTCCTAAAAACTTAGAGAAATTGGAAATAAATTAAAATTTTGTATTTGACATTTTGAACGAGGTAATATCAGGTCATATAAATGTTTAGCAAAGAAAAAATTGTAATAGCCATTTTGTTGCTTTTTTATGAAGTTAATGAGTGGTTAAGTATGGAAATAATATCTTGGACATGTGTGAATAAAAGATTTTGTTATATTTGTCAATTGTTTCAATTGCAATGTTATAGACTCCATGTTGTGTTTAGAACTAATTAAACTTGAAATATTTTTTGATTTGACCCTAAGAGTACAAAATAGGTTCCTATTGAATTCTAATGCTTGAACCAATCAAATTATGGTTGGCCTAATTCGGAAGTTGGAGGGCCCGATACTCCCGGCAGAAGTCGAAACTCGATCATGTTTAAGGGAACTCAACCCCACATCCAGTTGAGTCCACCCACGTTGGTAACTTAGTAATATATTTATAGGAAAATTATATTATAAACCTATTCCTAACAAATTCTCATTTTCTTTCCAAAAAAAAAAATAATTTCAATAGCATTTTATTATATCTTGGTAACAAAAATTGAAATTACATCCAAACTCTTCAACTTTTATATAATTTATTTGATTTTCAGCATAGTTTTAATAGAATCACAAAGTCGGAATCTAGATGCTCCTAGTGTGTTCCCAAAAACTTAGAGAAATCGAGAATAAAGTAAAATTTTGTATTTGAAATTTGGTAGGTACGTCAGGCCCTAGCAATAGTGCAACCCAAGGGTGACGCATGAGAACCCCAGCAGCAAGCTACAGTGGATGGGCCCTCTCCTTGGAAAGATTAATTTAATATCATGTAGACCGATGACCCACATATCTGATATTAAACTCATAAGAACAGATATTACACTTGATCTTAGTCAAAAGGCCGAGAAAGGCATACTTTGATCGATGACATACTTAAGTATGCGTCAAACTTTTTCTCAATTCAGTCGATGTGGGATAGGGGATTCTCCCTTCATCTCCCTATTTATTATCTTTCGCTATTCCATTATTCTTTTGAGTAGAAGTGTTATCCTTATTGAAATTTAGTTTTGGTGATCACAAAGATCAGAGGCAAAACCTAAATTCTATAATTGTTATAAAAATTGGACGCCATTTTTAGCGAGCGAAACCACCAAAGAAAGGAATATTAGGATATCAAGTTTTTTTTTGCATCGTGTCGAAAACGCATATTAACTTTCAGATTTCAAACAGTTCTTAATTGACAAATTAAACTGGGTATTTTATGAAAGAAAATATTGCAATAACAATTTTGCTAGTTTATTATGAAATTATTGTTAGAAAAGTATGGAAATAATATCTCAAACAGGTGGGAATAAAAGATTTTCTTGTATATGTAATTTGTTTCAATTGAAATGCTATAGACACCATGTGTGTTATGTTTAGAACTAATTAGACTTTAAACTAGGTAATATCAAGTCATAATAAATGTTTAGCAAAGAAAAAAATATAATAGCAAAACCACGGAAGAAAGGAATACTAAGATATCAAGTTTTTTTTTTTTTTTGCATCGTGTCGGAAACACATATTAACTTTCAAACTTCAAACAATTCTTTGTTGACATTTTAAACTGGGCACTTTATGAAAGAAAATATTGTAATAGCTATTTTGCTAGTTTATTATGAAATTATTGTTTGATAAAGTATGGAGATAATATCTCAAACAGGTGCGAATAAAAGATATTCTTGTATATGTAATTTGTTTCAATTGAAAGGCTATAGACACCACGCATGTTGTGTTTAGAACTAATTAGACTTTAAGTAATATTCATATTTACTGTACTCCACTTTGAAATATTTTCTAATTCGACTTTAAGAGTACAAAACCGGTTTTAATTAAATTTTGTTTATCGAACCATTCAAATATGTTCAAGTCTAATTCAGAAGTTGTGACTTAGAAATATATTTATAAGAAAATTATATTATAAAACCAAAAATGCCTTTCGGTCGATTTCCTAACCAATTTTCATTTCTGCTCAAATAAAACCTTAATTTCAATAGCATCATATGATATATACTTAACAAAAATTGAAATTACAGCTAAACATTTGAACTTGTATAGAATTTATTTCATTCTCAACATAGTTTTAATGGGATCGCAACGTTGGAATCTACATACTTAAATTTTGTATTTGCAATTTGAAACTAGGCAATATCGAGTCATAATAAATGTTTAGCAAAGAAAAAAAATATAATATCTATTTTGTTGATTTTTTATGAAATTATTGAGAGGTTAAGTATGAAAATTGTAACACCGACACTGCGGTATCCATAGTAGTGTACTATTCTCAAAAAATATATATAAATAAATATTCTTCAGTCTATATATATGTGTGTGGAGAGAAATTTTATTTATTTATATTGATTTTTAATTTTTGGGTATTTAAATTGAATTTTTTGTATATTTTAAATTTTACCGTATCCACGAATTTTAGAGTAAAATATATGTATACATATAAATAATAATAATAATAATAAGAGTTTAAAAAAAAACAAAGGAGTGTTGCGTTTTGAGCCAAAACACAGCACCCCCAACCCAAATCAAATTAGGGCTTTTAGCCTAATCTCTCTCTCTCTCCGCCTCTTCCCCTTCCCGCGACCCACCGCCCTCCCTCACCCGAATTTGCCGCTCTCTCCACCGCTCCTCCTCCCTCCCGCGCGAGCGCGCCGCAGCGCAAGCGCGCCGCAGCGCAAGCTTCCCTGCCCGAGCGCGAGCGGGCCACGGCACGATCCTCCTCATGCGAGTGTACCATTGCACGCGACCTTTCATGAGCGCGGGCCTCAGCCCGTGAGCGCGTCAGCCCGCGAGCGCACCAGCCTACAGCGCCTCCTTCATCGCACGAGCGCGCCACAGTGCGCAACCTTCCGCCAGCACGCCACAGCACAAGTGCGAAAGCGTGACCGCGCGAGTGTACCATAGCGTGAGCGCGCCACAGTGCTCTGCTCGCGAGCGCTTCTACGTACGAACGCGCACCAGCCCGCTAACGCGCGCGCAGCCCGCGAGCCCACTACGGCCCATGAAACCCACTGTGGCCCGCTAGCCTACTGACCCGCGAGCCCACGAACCTTTACGCAGGTAACTGAGTAGGGTTTTGATCCTAATCTAAGTGTTTATAACCTAACTAATAAATCTTGTCTTGATAAGGAGCATTGCAGATTTTGGAGTGGTCAAGGAGACATTCGAACGAAGGTTTGCACTCCAAGAAAACCCTAGGTGAGAGAAATGTAATCTCTTCAATATTTGAAATAAATTTTATCGAATTTAGGTTGAAATTAGAATCGGAAGCTATATATATACTCTAAAATATGTTAAATTCGAGGAAAATTAGAAAAAAATGAGAAATATTGAAAATTTGATCATTGGTGAGCCAAATGATTCAAAATTGATGAAACGGGAATCTAGAAAGGAGATTGTGTAAATTAAGGTTGTATTAAATTGGAAAGGAAAATGGAAAATCTCTTATTAGGCTTTTATTTGATATTAAATTGTGATAATTTGATTAGGAAATCTTTTAGGAGACTCGAGAAGTCAAATTGGATTTATTTTAAAAATAGGGAGTAACCACCCTCCCTAAAAAGGTGAGTAGGACCCTAATCTCTTACATAAAATAGTGAATTTATTTTTCTGTCGTGTTTTTAATAAAACTGGCTTTCGGTATGCATTGACTCGACGTGTGGTATTAAATTTCAAAATTTGTTTTGTGACATTTGGTGTGTCGTAAATTTATGCTTCCAATGACTATGCATCCATGGTTTGAAATGAATCAATATCGTGTCATTATTTGAGAACTAGAATATTTTCTACCCTACCATTGCATTGGCATGTTGATTTAAAATGATTTAATGAAATGTATTAGCACACGAATTTGAAATGTTTTGATAAACTATGCGGGTTGGATGCCTGCTAGCTAGTTATGTGATGTTTGCAAAATGATTGGTGCTTGTGCATGATTAATGGCTATAGTAATTCCTCCTACGGCATAACCCGACGGGGCAACATGGATGAGGGTTAGATTATATTTGGCGGGAGAGACAAACGTGTCTCCCTCTGTAGTAGGTCGGGCTATATCCGGTTGTACCCCGGTGGGGCACGACCCAACGCCAAGGAATGGGGTACGTTTTGAAACATGATGGAAAAACCATTGGCGGACTTTCGTTTGGGTTTCAGCCAACCTGAGACGGAAATGTTTTTTATGGAACCCAGGATTTTCTGAAAAATATGTTTAATACGGATGCATATATGTATGATATCGTGTGATTTATTAAATGAATTCATATTTCAACACATATTATGTTTCATTACAAATTATGAATTTTTGCTTACGAAAATTGTTATTTGAAACTCCAATAGTTCACCCATACTATTTATATTTGATATTAACCCCCTCACTCACTGGGTATCTTCCCTGAAACTCACCCCTCTCTTCTCCTTTCTCAGACAGGATTATTGTGTAGAGCGACATTAAAGGTTTTAAAAGTTTTTTATAATTTCGGTGGATTTGATATTTACTACAGTGATCTCTAAGTTAAATTTGAAAGATGAGTTTCTTACTTTATTTCGACCCTACGAGATCTTGATATTGAGATCCGTAATTGGCTGTGTATATATTTATGGGATAACTGTATGAATAATGGACATTTATTCGTAAAACTCTCGTGTATACTCATTTCATTTGCATTGAGACTCTGTAAATATTTGAAATGTTAACTTGGAAAATTTGTTGTATATTTTATAAAAAAATATTTAGGACCATTAAGTGTGGCGGCTGCTGATACTATAGTTGGGCATGACAATAGAGGTCTGTGGCTAGAACTGCTATAAATTTTATAATTTTGCGTTGTTCTGGATGTTTGCGGTGGGATTTGCTAATTTTGGAGAGGCCGGGATGACTATTTGTTTATTTGACAGGTTGATTTTAAATATACATATCAAATTGTACAAGGGAGACCTCCGAAATATGAGGAGCTTCTACCCGATTTTCTGTAAAAATACAGTCGATATCCAGGGTAACGGGCGGTTGCTCACGAACCCAGTTTGGGGCGTGACAGAAATAAATCTTGAATAGGTGTGAATTAAATATTTTGTTATATTTGTAAATTGTTTCAATTGAAACACTTAGACTCCTTGTTGTGTTTAGAACTAATTAAAGTTGAAATATTTTCTGATTTGACCCTAAGAGCACAAAATAGGCTTCAATTGAATTCTATTGCTCAAACCAATCAAATCATCATGGTTGAACCTAATTCAGAAGTTGTGACTTAGTAATATATTTATAGGAAAATGATATTATAAACCCACAAACACCTTTTGGTCGATTTCATAACAAATTATCATTTTTGCTAAAAAAAAAATTAATTTCAATAGCATTTTATTATGTCATGGTAACAAAAATTGAAATTACAACCAAACTCTTCAACTTTTATAGAATTTATTTGATTTCCGACATAGTTTTAATGGGATTGCGAAGTTGGAATCTATATATACCCAACTCGTGCTCCCAAAACTTAGAAAAATCGAGAATAAAGTAAAATTTTGTATTGGTGGGTACGCCAGGCCCTTGCAATAGTGCAACACAAAGGCGACGCATGAAAACCCCAGCAGCAAGCTACTATGGATAGGTCCTCCCCGGGCTGATGACCCAGGTATCAAATATTAAACTGATAAGAACAGATACTATACTTGAGCTTAGCCAAAAGGCCGAGAAAGATATGCTTTGATTGGTGACAAGTTCTCGCTTTTATACTTAAGTATGCATCAAGCTTTTCCTCAATTCAGTCGAGTGGGATAGGGGATTCTCCCTTCATCTCTCTGTTTATTATCGTTTGCCTTTCCATTTTGCTTTTGAGTAGAAGTGTTGTCCGTAATGAAATCTAGTTTTGGCGAACACAAAGATTAGAGGCAAAATCTTAAATTTGATAATTGTTATAAAATTTGGACGCCATTATTAGCAAGCGAAACCATAAAAGAAAGGAATACTAGGATATCAAGTTTTTTCTTCGCCGTGTCGGAAACACATAGAAACTTTCAAACCTCAAACAGTTCTTTGTTGACATATTAAAATGGGTATTTTATGAAAGAAAATATTGCAATAGCTACTTTGTTAGTTTATTATGAAATTATTGCTAGATAAGGTATGGAAATAATATCTCAAACATATGCGAATAAAAGATTTTCTTGTATCTATAATTTGTTTCAATTGAAACGCTATAGACACCACACATGTTGTGTTTAGAACTAATTAGACTTCAAGTTATATTCATTTTTAATGCATTCCACTTTGAAATATTGTCTAATTCGACTGTAAGAGTACAAAATGGTTTCAATTGAATTATATTTATCGAACCAATCAAATCATGTTCGAGCCTAATTCAAAAGTTATGACATAGTAATATGTTTATAGGAAAATTATATTATAAACCCAAAAAATCCTTTCGGTCAATTTCCTAATCAATTTTCATTTCTTCTCGAATAAAATTTAATTTTAATAGCATCTTATTCTGTACACCGAACAAAAATAGAAATTGCAGCTAAACTTTTCAACTTGTATAAAATTTATTTGATTCTCAACAAACTTTTAATGGGATCGCAAAGTTGGAATCCACATACTCCCAACTCGTGCTCCAAAAAACTTAGGGAAATCAAGAATAAAGCAAAATTTTGTATTTGGCATTTTAAACCAGGTAATATCAGGTCATAATAAATGTTTAGTAAAGAAAAAAATATAATAGCTATTTTGCTGCTTTTTTATGAAATTATTGAGTGGTTAAGTATGAAAATAATATCTTGAACAGGTGCGAATAAAAGATTTTTTTATATTTGTAAATTGTTTCAATTGAAATGCTATAGACTCCATGTTGTATTTAGAACTAATTAAACTTTTAGTTATATTCATTTTAAATGTATTCCACTTTGAAATAAATTCTAATTTGACTGTAAAAGTACAAAACAGGATTCAATTGAATTCTATTGCTCGAACCAATCAAATCATGTTTGAGCTTAATTCAGAAGTTGTGATTTAGTAATATATTTATAGGAAAATTATATTATAAACCCGCAAATACTTTTCGATCGATTTTCTAACAAATTCTCATTTTTGGTCCAAAAAAAAAGTTAATTTCAATGGCATTTTATTGTGTCTTGGTAACAAAAATAGAAATTACAACTAAACTCTTCAACTTTTATAGAATTTATTTGACTTTCAGTATAGTTTTAATAGGATTGCAAAGTTGGGATCTACATACTCCTAGCTCGTGCACCCAAAAACTTAGAGAAATGAAGAATAAAGTGAAATTTTGTATTTGATATTTGGTGGGTGTGCCGAGCCCTAGCAATAATGCAACACAAGGGTGGCATATGAGAACCCCAGTAGCAAGCTACTATGGATGGGCCCTCCCCATGAAAAGATTAATTTAATATTATCTAGGCTAATGATCAACGTATCAGATATTAAACTAATAAAAACGGATACTATACTTGATCTTAGCCAAAAGGCCAAGAAATGTATGCTTTGATCGGTGACAGGTTCTCGCTTTTATACTTAAATATACATCAAGTTTTTCCTCAATTCAGTCGATGTAGGATATAGGATTCTCCCTTCGTCTCTCTATTTATTATCTTTCGCCATTCCATTATTGTTTTGAGTAGAATTGTTGTCCTTATTGAAATCTAGTTTTTGCGAACACAAATATCATAGGTAAAACCTTAAATTCTATAATTGTTACAAAAATTTGACGCCATTATTAGCAAGAAAAACCACCAAAGAAACGGATATTAGGATATCAGGTATTTTTGCATCGTGTCAGAAACACATTTTAACTTTCAAACTTCAACAATTCTTTTTTGACATATTAAACTGAGTATTTTATAAAAGAAAATATTGCAATAGCTATTTTGCTAATTTATTTTGAAATTATTGTCTAATAAAGTATGGAAATAATAAGTCAAATAGGTGCAAATAAAAGATTTTCTTGTATTTCTATTTTGTTTCAATTGAATCGCTATAGACACCATTCATGTTGTGTTTAGAACTAATTAGACTTTAAGTTATATTCATTTTAAATGTATTCCACTTTGAAAAATTTTCTAATTTGACTCTAAGAGTGCAAAACAGATTTCAATTGAATTCTATTTATCGAACGAATCAAATTATGTTCGAGTCTAATTCAGAAGTTGTAACTTAGTAATGTATTTATAGGAAAATTATATTATAAACCCAAAAATGTCTTTCGATCGATTTCCTAACCAATTTTTATTTCTGCTCAAATAAAACTTAATTTCAATAGTATCTTATTATGTATACGTAACAAAATTGAAATTACAGCTAAACTTTTGAACTTTTATTGAATTTATTTTATTCTCAATAGATTTTAATCGAATTGCAAAGTGGGAATCTACATATTCCTAGCTCGTGCTCCTATATACTTAGAGAAATTGGGAATAAAGTTAAATTTTGTATTTGGCATTTTAAACTAGATAATCTCAGGTCATAATAAATGTTTGGCAAAGAAAAAAATGTTATAGCTTTTTTGTTACTTTTTTATGAAATTATTGAGTGGTTAGATATGAAAATAATATTTTGAGTATGTACGAATCAAAGATTTTCTTGTATTTGTAAATTGTTTCAATTGAAATGCTATAGACTCTATGTTATGTTTAGAACTAACTAAGCTTTAAGTTATATTCATTTTAAATGTATTCCACTTTGAAATATTTTATGATTTTGACCCTTAGAGTATAAAACAGGTTTCATTTGAATTCTATTGCTTGAACCAATCAAATCATGTTTGAGCCTAACTCGGAAGTTGTGACTTAGTAATATATTTATAGCCCTACTAGAAAATAAGGTGTTACGAAGGAAATATCCATCGGTGAAAGTTGTAATTCTGTCGCTCAAAAGTATTAGCAACGGAAATTTCCGTCTTTAATTCCACCGCTAAAAATATCATCACTAAATATTACCGATGGAATGATGTCCATCGCTAAATTTTTCAAGGGATTTGTGATATTAATTTCCTTCGATAAGAAATCCTTCGGTAATCCCTCACAGAATCTGCGACGAATTAGAGACGGATTATTTCCATCTCTGAATAATCCATCACTAATTCGTCGCAGATTTAACATCACATAAAAATTATAGGTGAGGGATTACTGACGGAATCATTCAGCGACGAAAATAATCCATCTCTAATCCATCGCTGATTTAGCGAAGGATTAGTGATAGTTATTTACTGATAGAATTTTCGTTTGTGTTCTGTCACTGATACTTAGTTAGGGTTATTCAATTTAGCAACGTATTAGCAAGGGACAGATTAGGGATTGAAATTTTCCGTCGCTAATCGGTCACTGATTGTAATTTCCCTACCCCATCCAATCCAAATAAAATCGATCGACCTATTAACCTGTAATTCAATCAACCTGTTTCATCACAATTCTCATTTTATGAACTATAGTACAAACAACTCCATTTAATTTATATTAAAAGCAACTATATTAGTTGCATGCAATATATAAAATCTCAATATTACAAAGTACAATGTATATATAAAATAACTCTATAAAAGTAACTATAATCCGTAATGTTCATCACCATTAAATGAAGTACATAAAAATAAAATCATAAGTGTTACAGAGGTGGGGGATCAGAATCTGGTGACTGATTACTATCTAGGCTAGGTAGTGTATGTTGGATACCTATTTGTGTGAGAATGTCACGAATTTGTGCCTCAATCTGCTGCCTAACTCGATTTTGCACTTGTTCCAGAATTTGGCTCTACATGTTCTTGATCATTCGACTTCTCATTTTCTCTATTATTCTATCTACCTCCTCCTTTGTATACATCTGAGATGAACGCATGCGTGGATATGAAGTGGCACCAGAAGAATTTATGATCAAAACGTCATCAACTCTCTCTCCAAAACCATATAAACGTCCCTTTATTAGACCCCCAATCACCTCATACCATGATCTGGCATATCCATATTTTTCCTCAATCAATTGTTTGTACTTACCCTACATTTGTCAAAATATAAGCATATATAATTACATTTGTGAAAATATTAAAGTTTCAATTCTTTCTATAAATAAAGAAAAATGAATTTATCTTACAACAATAATGCTTTCAAATTTCTTGTCAACATATTGTCCTTTGCCTTTATCATGCCTATGAGTGCGATTAAAGAGTTCAAGATGCGAAACTGAGTGGTTAGTTTCTTCCGATTGAAAATAGTAATCTTTAGTAATTTCACTAATATACAAATTATCAACACAATTTGTAAAGAAAAAATAAATACAAACCATTCTCTTTATATGAGTTGCAAATGGGATTTAACCGGCTGTGTGCTTTGTAATTTCCCATTCTTTCTCTGTATTTTGGTTTTGCTTTATAACATTTGACTTCTTTTGCCACTTTGGTGTACTCCGATGTTTATCAATTATTTCATCCCAAACAACAGAAGTCAAGAATATAGGGGGTGACATTTGGCTTCAGCTATATTTGTAGTTCCAACAATTAACATTGCTTGCACTGAAGCTTTCCACGCATGATATATCGAAGGTGAATTTTCATCTCGCCATGTGAATTTTGGCTGCACATAATAAATAAAGTGAGATTAAGCAAGTGAATTAGATGCTTAAGATTATAGCAATGCATATGAAATCAGATGCCTCAAATGGATTTCCAACTTTTGATAAATGTGTCATTGTGTGGCTCCTAGGCCTAAGGACAGGCCTTAGGCTTAATGGTCTTCAATCCCTCTGATCTGCCACTTAATTGACCTAATCTACCAACTACAACTATACTTAATAAATTCATCATGGAGTTCTCTTAGGTGCAGGTTATGTGAAGGTTATGTGCAGTGAAATTCGACATGCCCTACCAAAAAAACCTTAAATGAATGCATTCCCAGCTCCATTCATGGTTCTGTGTAGGTTCCCACCAATGAAGCATGAACTAACCAACTGATCGGCAATAAAGCCTTTGAAGTTCTGTAACGGAATGGCAAATCCAAGAAAATAAAAACGACAATTTGACTACCATACTGAACAGAGAAACCAATCATTAACAAGTGCTAGGTAGGTAGCGAACACCAGAACAGCAGACATGATGGCACAGATATCAGGGACTGAAAACTTACTGCCAACAACTTAATACTGCAAAGGACACTAAGTAGTGATTGAATTTCAAGTTGTATTCATCATATTCAATGTCAATTGTTGGAGGTTACAAACAGAGACGAATATTACAGATATCATATGGCATTGAATGACGGTTTTGAAGAACGATGCAAATAATAGGTCTCAGAATCACAGGAAGAGAGATAAATAATTTTATTGTATTTTATAGATGTCTCTGCGTATGCTTGGAACCAAATAACGAAAGCCATTGGAATAGAGAAGATGCAGGTGCTGTTAGAAGCTGTCATCAAGTTTTAACAGTCCATTCTCTTCATTCCTGCTTCTGCCGTCTTGCTTGAAGCTAGGCAGGATTTTATGTATCTTGCCTACCAAAGATCAGTGCAAAGTCGTCATAATGTTCTGAAAAACCATGAACTTTTGCCTTGTTACTCAGTGAATCAGAAACGTGATACATAGAAGGCCTGACCTTAGGCATAGGAGCCACACAATTACATCGAAGCCTAAGGACTTGCTTTCATGACTGAGAATGATCTCCCCTGACTAGGACTTTAATACCATCCCTTTGCACAATATCATGATAATCAAATATGAAAGAGAGCCATGGCATGACATTTTTCAAACATGAAGTCTGAAATCTTGTAAACAAAGTACATGGAAGTTGATGCGCAGACAGAAAATGGTATTACATATATGGTATAGTTGAAACTAAAGAGCTCTTTAAGGAATTAAAGAATTAAACAAGTGAGAAGTATGGTTGCTTTGCTTCCATAAATCATAAAAAGAACACAAGAGATTGACCAGGAACAAACAATTGCATGGTTAGACATTAAGCAAGAGTAACTTCAACGAAATCTAATTTGTTGACAGGTCCAAATCAGGCATTCATAAAGACTTGCATATGGGATAGACCAATTAGAGCCATGCCATGCCATTTTTCAAACATGAAGTCTGAAATCTGCTAAACAAAGTACATGGAAGATTATGCACAGAGAGAAAATGGTGTTCCATACATGGGCAGCCATTGGGTATTGGCATAAAAGATAGCTTACTAAATATAACATTTCTTTGCTCCAACTAATATAGGCTGATGACAAATGTTATTAAGGACAAGCAAACAGGAATTGGAATGCAAAAAGTTTCTGCACTCTCGATGAGATTCAGAAGTAAAATATTTGTTGTGGATATAGTTGAGATTATAAGCTTAACCGTGTGGCCAAAATTTCTGGATTTCAATTTTTGAGAACTCAGTTGGCAACAAATTTTCATACGTGCATTGATTACAAACTGCAGTGATCATAGCCATGTGCATAGTGTTGGTGCAAGTCTGTCAGCAAAATATGAAGCAATATGATTTAATCTGAAGAATATGAACGCAGCATGTCCCAGATTCCTTGTCATACTTAGGACTGCACTAACCTATACTGTAAATAGACTCAATTGTAAATATTTATGGACTTGCAGGGACAATGAACACTAGCTCATTACAGAAAGACCTTCAAAAGCTGCCACCAATTACGACATAAGCATCCCACATACATGTACACCTGCAAAATTCAATTTATTTATCTCCAAATCTTGCAATGCTTTCACTGTTTAAGGATTTTTCCAAAATATTTCATTATTTTACTTATGAATTTTCCTTAAAACTACTATGTCAATATTAAAACATGTTGGCAATACCATTGATCATGATGAAAATAATGCACTTTCTTAATTTCCAGAAGTTCTACATTGGAAGAGAGTGAACTTGGAAGTGAAGTTTAGTTCAACTAGAATCTCTTATGCTATGTGATGTATATGAATTTTGTATTTATTGTATACTCTAGATTTTTCTTCTTATAACTATAAATATGTGTATTGAGTATATATGTAGGTAACTTAAAAAAATAATTGAGTTGACACACAAAATTTCTGGTGTGGAAACAAAGTATGCTTCTTTAGAAGAGTTTTTACCTTGGAAAGAGTGATTCAAAGGATTAGCCAAACAAATGGATCAAAGAAGGTTGACAAGGAATAAAAGAACAGAACAAAAGAAGAAAAAAAAAACGCAGAAGGAGAAAAGTATGGTCTCTGAATTTGTAAGAAACCAAGGCTTGAGTCAGGACTTTAGGAGCAAAATATTAAAACAAGTCAATTTAAAAGAATTGGCTTTAAAATTTCAATAGCTTGATGTAGCAAATGTTTGTCATAACTTAAAGGAAATTCCAGAGCTTTAGGAATTTGCAAACAGCAGATATTGAGATTGCTATATACTTGCTTGAAATGGGCATAAGACTTGAGGATCTTATTGTTAATCCAGATTTTAAGGATTCAGGAACGATTCAACCTACAAATGTGTTTGGATAACTTGAAAAGAAGCTACCTGCAGGGGCTAAAGTAGTTATTGTGTAGGTCTTGCTCTTCTATTTATTTGTTGGTTCCTTTTTTTTTCTTCCTCTCTAATGCATAAGTCTTAAAGCTATAACCCATTTTCCTTTTGATTTCTTATCCTATATAATATATATATATATATATATCAAGGAAAAAGTAACCAAATCCTTTTGAAAAAAATGAATGGAGAGAGAGAACTAAAATATATCTCAAAGTAAAGTTCTTTGTGCGGTCAGTTAGATTTTGCTTCCACAACTTTGTCCACCAAATCCTATACTATATGTAAATATAAATACAAACATACATATATAGTTGAAAGTACAAAATGAACATGTGCCTCCCCTTTAAGATGCAATTTGACATGAATCATAGAGGCAATATTATAATTGAACTCTTTTTTTTTTTTTTGCATGAGAAAGAAGATAAAGAAAATATAGAAATCCACAACCACCAATAATAAACAGCATTTTTTTCAAATAAATTCACACCTAAAATTTCTCCCAAATCCCATCTTTAGTCTCTTTTGGCACCATGCGCCAAGTAGGCCATGCCCCGGCAAAATGTCCCTTCATGTCCTCAATAATAGAACAAACAACTTTAGAATTGAAAAAACTATTGCAAAAAAAATAATTGATGTAGCATTAATTTCACACATTAAATAGCATAAACACGTGAATAGAAAATTTAAAGAAAAATTAGTCTTGTGTATGATTAGCCGCTTCAATAGAGGTTCTAATCTCTTGATTGAGTGGCACCTCAATCCCACGGTTTGGGCCTCTACCTTGAGTGGAAGATGAACCCACATTAGCCTCCTCATCAACATCGGCAACTTCGTGATGAACAATGGTCTCCGGGATTTGACTTACATGCAAAGACTCTCAACTGCTCTCGCTACCTCTCCTAGAGCTTCCCTTGGGCTCGATCCCTTGTCTCGTACCATTTCTGTTTATCTGAAATAGAATTGTTAAGACAAATTAAACAAGAAAACATAGCGAGAAAATGCTTATAATATTAAAAACTGTATTTTCAACAAAATGTAACATTATGATCTTCTAAATATTTCCTAATTGAAATTGTAGACATTTTTAAATCATACAAACAAATGAATGAAACAAAAAGTAAAGAAATACAAATATCATTAATAAATAAATACACCATAAAATCATTAAGAATTAAATATACCTTAAAATCAAAACGCACAAAAACATTAGTCTACGCCATAAAATCAATATGTACAAATACATAAGTCAAGCTAATATCTACTCATTCCATGTCATCATCAGCACCATGAGAATCATTCTCTTCATTTTGCTATGTTTCTGATGAATACAACTCTTCTTCTTCTCCTTCATCTTTATCTTCAATATCCACTAACAAATCAAAGTGGATGTCTTCTTCTTCGCGTACTTTACTTTGATTTACCCTTCCATTTCACCAATAATTAGAATTCTAGAATCATCAAGTTCAATTGTACGGTTAACAACTATAGGAATTGATGGTTCATCTTCTTAATAAAAGGTTTCAAATACAATCGGAAGTGTAACACCATCATTAGCTGACCCTCGAGGTTTAGTTTTACATACAACCTACTAGTCACTTCTCTCTCACTTCCTATAAGGGTATGATGTGTAGTAAACTTGTTATGCTTGTATTACCAACACAAAAAGCTCATTTGAATACAATCTTGATTTATAATTAACTTCAACAAAACCGTCACGAGAGTGGACCCTTACTCCTTTTTCTATATCATACCAATGTACTTAAATAGTACCAGCCTATTACCAACTCCAAAGTACTCTAACTCTATTATGTCAACCAATATGCTGTAGAAATCACATTCAAAATCATTGTAACAATTCCCTTTGACACATACACCGTTATTCATTGTTGATTTATTCTGTCTATACTCATGTGTGTGAAACTTAAAACCGTTAATAAAATATCTCTTGCAACATTTCACTGAGCGTAATGGCCCTTGTGCTAAATCCCTTACATTTTTATTTACAGAATTCCTCTCATATGTTACCTATTAATAAAAGAAAGAAATAAAACATAGTTAGATAAAATAATAATAAACATATACTTTGAAATGACGCTACCTATGCAAAGGGAATACTCTACGTACAAAATGCCTCAACCAATTTTCAAAATCTTGTTCACGTCTTTTCTCTAATTGCTCGTCTGTGATGTTTGAATTTTGTTGCCAAACAATATCATCAAATATCCTACTCAAAATAACGATATAACACGTCATTAGCTTTTCAAGTCAAATCGATATAAAAAGTAAACGGTTATTAAGATACTTACTCTATAAATTCATTGAGTTCAATATAATTCAATAAGACATATATCACTGCAGTCTTATATTCTGATTCTGATAGAAATCCACGATCAAATTCCCCAATTACTCGACCTGATCAAGAAAATATTAATAAACTCCCCATATACATTTAACAGCTCCCCATCATTATTTCGAGAAACTCAATTCATCTTTGTTTCAATATGCGGTTCAAAATAAAAGGAGCAAAATGTTAAAATCTTCTCAATAATATAGTCCTCACATATGGAACCTTCAACGCACGTTCGATTCCGCACTTTCCTCTTTAATCGAAATATACACCTAAAAATTATTGCACTATAATTATAAATTTAATATATAATATAAATTGAATAAAAGTTGTAGATATTACCTCTCAAATTGGTACATCTATCTGTATTGAACGGATCCTCTCACCTTGGCTTCATAAGCTAAGTGAACAAGCAAATACTCCCACTATCAAAGAATGATGGTGGGAAGATTTTCTCAAGTTTGCATATCATCTTAACTATATTTCTCTCCAATAACTCCATATGTTTGATACACAACTCAGTCGCACATAAGTCTCTAAAGAAATTATTAAGTTCCGTTAAAGCATTCCAAACAGCTTTAGACACAAGATCACGAAAGGCAATTGGGATCAATCTCTACATAAAGATGTAATGGTCATGACTTTTCATTCCATAAAATTTGCATTCCTCCAATCTCATACATCAAGCCAAGTTTGAAGTATATCCATCAGGAAACTTCAAATTTTTCACCCACCGACATACATTTAATATTTAATCTTTATTTAATGTGTATGAACCTTTTGGCTTTCAAGTCCTCCCACTCATTTCGTTCAATTCTAATTCAGGCCGTTTGGAAGACAACCTCAAATCGAATCTCGTCTTAACATTATCCTTGGTTTTTCCTTTAACATCCATAACAATGTTAAAGACATTCTCAAACACATTTTCTCAATATGCATCACATCTAAGTTATGGCGAATAAGAAATGTTTTCCAATAAGCCAACTCTCAAAATAGACTTTTTTTCACCCAGTTGTATTTGATTCCAAAGTCTTGAATAGTTTGTTTACCGCATTTTGTGCAAAAGATAATTTCAGAAAGTCATGATACATGATAAAGCATCTCTTCGCCAGATAGTCAAGGAGAAGGCTCGTCAATCTCAACTTTTCCTTTACAAATTTTATCCCTTTACTTCCGATATGGATGATCAAAAAGAAAAAATTGACGATGAGAATCAAAAAATAAAAATGAAGTCTTTCGACCATTTGCAAGAAAAAAAGACTTTGTGTGCTCTATGCAATAAGGTCAGCCTAACTTTCCATGAGTGATCCATCTAGACAACACCGATAAGCAGGAAAGTCACTATTTGTCCATAAAAGTACTGCTCTCATTAGAAAGTTTTGCTCTCTTGAAATATCATAAGTGCTAACACCTTCACTCCATAACATTTTCAATTCTTCAATCAAAGATCTCAAAAAAACATCAATATGCGTAATTGGATTTCATGGGCTCGGGATAGTCAGACTCAGATAAATTAAAGATTGCTTCATACACATAGAAGAGGCAAATTGTACATAGTGATAAATACTGGCCAATAAGAGTAAGGAGTAGTTGACTGACCAAAAGGGTTAAATCTATCTATGTATAACCTTAAGCGCACATTTCGAGATTCAGAGGTGAAGGATGGATGAGTAGAATCAAAATGCTCCCATGCTTCACTATAGGCCCGGTGTCTAACAACTTCATTGTCACTATGTTGATTTCTAGCATGCCATGTCATGTGCTCTGATGTAGCTCTTAACATGTAAAGCCTTTGAAGTCTTGGTGTTAGAGGCAAGTATTGTAACACCTTATTTGGTACTTTTTCTTTCTTCTTCCACTACCAACATTTTTTATTTTATATCGAGATTGACCATATACCATACAGTTGGTCTTATCACCATTTTCTTGATAATATAACATGCAACAATTTTCACAAATATCAATTTTCCTATACCTAAGTCTAAGTTTTTTCAATAGTTTCTTTGCTCTGTAGAAATTGGTTGTCAACTTTGGATCATTGGATAACATGGTTTGTATAATCTCATTCATACGATCATAACATGCCGTACTCATGTTGAACTCTAACTTGCAATTTAACATTTGTGAAACTGCTGATAACGTTGTCTGCATTTTACACCCATCCCATAATAGTTTTTTAGCATTTTTAAACAACTCATAAAACAATGCTGCTTGTGGATTAAGTGGCTCAGTATTGTCAACATTCATGTGATCATAATTGCAATTCCAATCAAATTGAGGGCCTAAGCCATCTACAACCATGGATCTATATAGAGTCTCAACATTCTCTCTACGTCTAGATGATTCTCCTTCAAATGATTCTTCATTTCTGACTTCTCCGTGACAAACCCATATGGTGTAACCATTAATAAACTCTTTTGAGAATAGTGCATTGCAACATCATCTCGACTACAAAATTTATGATTCTGACAGTTATGGCAAGGACATCTAATCTTGAATCCATCCATAAACTTATGTTGAGAATATACAAAATTTAAAAACTTATTAACACCCTCAATAAATTCATCTGTCAAATATCCATTAACTAAATAACGATACATCTATCAATAGACCAAATTTCCAAGTACCAACTATATAAGAAATAATAAATATAATATATTAAAAAATGAATATAATTTTCATATTACAAAATTGAAAATTATTGAGAATAGGTATTAACGGTCTTTGACTAATTGGAATGAAAATATAAGTTCAAAGGGAAAAGAAGTTATAACAAAGATAAATATTTTCTAGTTATTATAATGTGTCAGGGACTCACGTCAACAAATAATAGTAGTTAGAAAAATATTCAAGATCAAATAAATTTAGGTAACTTCCTAATCTTCCATTTGTTCCCTAGCTTCGCACGACCCCACACACAGAGAGATATAGAGAGAGAGAGAGAGACGGAGAGAGGGAGAGCTATATATACTAGAAGACTAAAGTATACACAAGAGATGAATATTTTTAGTAATTAACTAGACTCCAAAATGAAATTACCTGCAAGGCCCACTATCTCAGATAGTAACATGAAATCCTTGTATCCTGCTATGAAATGGATAGGCTACACCACCTTCACCCAATGACCAGCCACAATGCCTTCATATTTAAAAGAATTACCAAGTAAAGATTAAATAGTTTAAAATTTTTCATAAAAAATAATATTGAGAAACAAAGAAGAAAATCATAATTTGTCTGCCTAATTTTAATACTTAGCAAATCTCATAAAAATAAATAATCTGTTTAAATTAATAGATATCCATTTACAAAAATGACATATAAGACAAAACCCTTCAATATTTCACCTCATAACAAAAAAAAAAAACAAATTGTATATCATAACACCAAATTAACTTTGAACTTTATAACCCACATAGAGAAAACCTAATCTAAAGTCCATGACATAATAATAGTACCATAATAATTTTCAAACCTAGGCTGCTAGTTTATGGTATTTGGAAATTTTGGTCATAAGGAATAGTTGGTCAATATCCATAAAACCTAACAATGACATTGAAAGAAATGTGTGTTACAAGCCATACATATATGTCATCACACAACAGGACTTTACCAACAGATTTTCAATAAACTGAAGCCTCCACCAAATCTCATTGCTTTGTTAAGAGATTCAATTGTACTTTAAGATTTTCCATGCCGATATACAATAGAAGGACAAAAGAAGTTTTGATTCTGTGACAAAAAAAAACGATTGGTTATTTCTTTTTTGTTGACAAATATGATACAAATCCGTCGCTATGTGAGATTAAAATACTAGGAATTAAAAACTCAATTATGGCTAACTTGCCAAGGTGGGAAAATTTGAACAATTTTAAATCCAAACTTTTATTAGCAAGAAGGCTACAAAAGGACCCATTCTAGAAAGAAAGAAAGAACCCAAAATGATTCTCATGGGATCATGCCATACACATAATGGACAAAATGGAAATGTAGATTGGGAGACAGAGGAAAGAAAAGAGCCACTACCCATTATAAGAATCATAAACAACATTTCCTCTCTTTTCAGAGTTGTGTCGATGTAGATATTGTGACAGAGAACAAAATCTCAACTTGACATTAAATATATGGGTGGATAAAAACTATTTGGTTCACCAAGCATAACCCCCCCAAAAACTAATATATGGGTGTAAGCTCTTCTATTAAATATATGGGGGGATACAAAATCTCAGCTCGTGTTATTTGTCATGTTCAAAGTTTGGTGTATGCCTCAAATAATATAAAATAGAGCTTACAGATACCCAATAAATCTTTGGGGACTTAAATAGCATAATCATGGTTGTTCTGTCTTCGGACAAATATGCATATGAAGGCCAATCTTCAACTAGCATAAGAAAGAATGACCTACATGTATATGTAGTATTTTACTTTTTGGAATTCGAGGATGAGAACAGGTAACAAGATTAAAGTTCATCCTTTCTTTCATCAGTTCTATTATGCAGGACAACAATCAACAAGTAAAGTAAACAAAATTTAATTTCATCATTTCTTTCATCAATTATATTATGCAAGACAATAACCAAAAACTATAATGGTTAAACATACTTTTCAATTATGTTCTTCTCTGACCTCTCTACTTGACTTTCGGTAGTTGAAGAACTAGTCCATAATGTTTCCAGATTATCTGTACTTGGAAGATGGTAAATAAGTGCTAACAACGGTTGATCTTGAGAAGGATTCAAGGAAGAAATGACAGACAATGATCTCTCATCAATAGTTTTAGAAAGGTCTGATTGGGATTCACCATTGCAAAGTCTTATGTTGTGCCGAGGGAAAGATTTAGGCAATGACTTCTCACTTGAATGTAGTTTACTGCCTGCCCTCTAATTAAATCAAGAATAAGGAGAGGAAACCCTAAAACATCAACTATACCAAAAATAATATAGGAAACTGAGAGGAAACCCTAATGTAAGAAAAAGAGATAGAGACGAACCTCAACTGAGAGACAAACCCGAATCTACAGAGAAGATAAGTCTTGTTGCAGTTGCTAATGGTCTTCATCGATTTCCCCTTTCATGATAGGCGCCGACGACAATATACCACCAAAAACAAAAGACTGAGAAAAGGGAGAGAGAGAGAGGCAAGAGAAGGGAGAGAGCAAATTTGCATAATCAATTTCTTCTTTCCTTTCACAACACCGATGGATAAGCGAAGGAAAAATTCCGACACTAATATCCGTTGATAATCTCTCATTAATTAACAATCTTTAGTTCAGTTCTGACGGATTAGCGATGAAATAATAATACCTCTCAACTGCCATCTTTAATCTATCACTAATCTGTGGGTAATTTTTTTAATTTTTTGCTATCACATTTGATGTTAATCCGTCAAAAATCCATTGCTATTTATATCGGATTTTTTTCATAGCTAATGCATCGTATTCTGGTAGAATAAGACAATTATATTATAAACCCACAAATACCTTTCGGTCGATTTCCTAACAAATTCTCATTTTTGCTCCCAAAAAAAAGTTAATTTCAATAACATTTTATTGTGTCTTGGAAACAAAAATTAAAATTATAACTAAAATTTTCAACTTTTATAGAATTTAATTGATTTTCAACATAGTTTTAATGGGATCACAAAGTTGAAATCTACATACCCCCAGCTCATGCTCCTAAAAACATAAGGAAGTCCAAAATAAAGTAAAATTTTGTATTTGAGATTTGGTGGGTGCGCCGAGCCCTAGCAATAGTGCAACACAAGGGCGATGTATCCAGCAGCAAGCTACTGTGGATGGGCCCTCCCTGTGAAAAGATTAATTTAATATCGTGTGGGCCGATGATCCACATATCAGATATTAAACTGATAAGAACAGATACTACACTTGATCTTAGCCAAAAGGCCGAGAAAAGTATGCTTTTATCGGTGACAGGTTCTCGTTTTTATATTTAAGTATACATCATGCTTTTCCTCAATTCAGTCGATGTGGGATAGAGGATTCTCCCTTCGTCTCTCTTCCTATTATCTTTCGCCTTTCCATTATTCTTTCGAGCAGAAGTGTTGTCCCTAATGAAATCTAGTTTTGGAAAACACAAAGGTCAGAGGCAAAACCTTAAATTCCATAATTGTTATAAAAACTGGACGCCGTTATTAGCAAGCGAAACCACCAAAGAAAGTAACACAAGGATATCAAGTTTTTGTTTTGCATCGTGTCAGAAACACATATTAACTTTCAAAATTCAAATAGTTCTTCGTTGAAATATTAAACTGGGTATTTTATGAAAGAAAATATTGCAATAGCTATTATGCTAGTTTATTATGAAATTATTGTTAGATAAAATATGGAAATAATATCTCAAACCGATGCGAATAAAAAAATTTTCTTGTATGTGTAATTTTTTTCAATTGGAACACTATAGACACCACGCATGTTGTGTTTAGAACTCATCAGACATTAAGTTATATTCATTTTAAATGTTTTCCAGTTAATACAAAATAGGTTTCAATTCAATTCTACTGCTTTTATCAATCAAATCATATTTTAGCCTAATTCGGAAATTTTGACTTAGAAATATATTTATGGGAAATTTATTATAAACCAACAAACACCTTTTCGGTTGATTACCTAACAAATTCCCATTTTTACTCAAAAAAAATTTAATTTCAATAGCATTTTATTGTGTCTTGGAAACAAAATTTGAAATTACAACTAAAATCTTCAACTTTTATCGAATTTATTTCATTTTCAGCATTGTTTTATTGGAATCGCAAGGTTGAAATCTACATACTCCCAGCTCGTGCTCCCAAAAACATATAGAATTCAAGAGTAAAGTAAAATTTTGTATTTTAGATTCGGTGGGTGCGCCGGGTCCTAGCAGTTGTCCAACACAAGGGCGACACATGAGAATCCCTACAGCAAGCTACTGTGGATACATCCCCATGAGAACATTAATTAAACATCCTGTGGATCGATGGCCCACGTGTCTGATATTAAACTGATAAGAATAGATACTGCACTTGATCTTTTCCAAAAGGCCGAGAAAGTTATACTTTGATCGGTTACAGGTTCTTACTTTTATACTTAAGTATGCATTAAACTTTTCCTTAATTGAGTCGATGTGGGATAGAGGATTCTCCCTTGGTCTCTCTATTTATTATCTTTGGCCATTCCATTTTTTTTTTTTAGCAGAAGTGTTATACTTAATGAAATCTAGTTTTGGCGAACACAAAAATCAGAGGCAAAACTTTAAATTATATAATTGTTACAAAAATTGGATGCCATTATTAGACAGCAAAACTGCCAAAGAAAGGAATACTAGGATATCAAGTTTGTTTTTGCGTTGTATCCGAAACACATATTAACTTTCAAAATTCAAACAGTTCTTTATTGACATATTAAACTAGATATTTTACGAAAGAAAATATTGCAATAGCTATTTTGCTTGTTTATTATGAAATTATTGTTTGATAAAGTATGGAAATAATATCTAAAATTAGTGCGAGTAAAAGATTTTCTTGTATACATAATTTGTTTCAATTGAAACGCTATAGACACCACGAATGTTGTGTTTAGAACTAATTAAACTTTAAGTTCTATTCATTTTAAATGTATTCTACTTTGAAATATTTTCTAAATCGACTCTAAGATTACAAAACAGGTTTCAATTGAATTCTATTTATCAAACCAATCAAATCATGTTCGAATCTAATTCTGAAGTTGTAACATAGTAATATATTTATAGTAAAATTATATTAAAAACCTGAAAATGCCTTTTGGTCGATTTCCTAACCAATTTTCATTTCTGGTCAAATGATGCTTAGTTTCAATGACATCTTATTATGCATACGTAACAAAAATTGAAATTACAGCTAAACTTTTCAACTTATATAGATTTTCTTTGATTCTCAACATAGTTTTAATGGGATCACAAAGTTGGAACTACTTACCCCTAGCTCATGCTCCTAAAAACTTAGGAAAATTGAGAATAAAGTAAAATTTTGTATTAGGCATTTTAAACCTGGTAATTTTATGTCAAAATTTGTTTACCAAAGAAAAAAATGTGTTAAGTATTTTGTTACTTTTTTATGAAATTATTGAGTGTTTAAGTATGGAAATAATATCTTGAACAAGTGGGAATAAAAGATTTTCTTATATTTGTAAATTGTTTCAATTGAAGCGCTATAGAATACAAAATAGGTTTCAAATGAATTCTATTGCTTGAACCAATCAAATCTTGTTTGAACATAATTCAAAAGTTGTGACTTTATTATATATTTATTTGAAAATTTTATTATAAACCCACAAATACCTTTTGGTCAATTTCCTAACAAATTCTCAATTTTGCTAAAAATAAAAAAAGTTAATTTAAATAGAATTTTATTGTGTCTTGGAAACAAAAATTAAAATTACAACAAAACTCTTCAACATTTGTAGAATTTATTTGATTTTTAGGACAGTATTAATGGGATCGCAAATCTAAAATCTACATACTCCTAGCTCATGCTCCCAAAAACTTAGAGAAATCGAGAATAAAGTAAAATTTTGTATTTGAGATTTGGTGGGTGTGCCGGGCTCTAGCAATAGTGCAACACAAGTGCGATGCATGAGAACCCTAGCAGCAAGCTACTATGGATAGGCCCTCTCCATGAAAAGATTAATTTAATATCATGCAGGCCGATGACCCATATATTAGATATTAAACTGATAAGAATAGATACTACACTTGATCTTAGCCAAAAGGCCTAAAAAGATATGCTTTGATCGGTAACAGGTTATCGCTTTTATACATAAGTATGCATCTAGCTTTTCCTCAATTCAGTCGATGTGGGATAAAGGATTCACATTATCTTTCCCCATTCCCTTATTCTTTTGAGCAGAAGTGTTATTCTTAATGAAATCTAGTTTTGGCGAATACAAAAATCAGAGGCAAAATCTTAAATTCTATAATTGTTACAAAAATTGGTCGTCATTTTTATAATGCGAAACCACTAAAGAAAGAAATACTATGATATCAGGTTTTTTTTGCATTGTGTTAGAAACACAAATTAACTTTCATACTTTAAACAGTTCTTTATTGACATATTAAAGTGGCATTTCATGAAAGAAAATATGGCCATATCTATTTTGTTTGTTTATTATGGAATTATTGTTTGATAAAGTTTGAAAATAATATCTCAAACAAGTGCGAATAAACGATTTTCTTGTATAAGTAATTTGTTTCAATTGAAACGCTATAAACACCACGCATGTTGTGTTTAAAACTAATTAGACTTTAAGTTATATTCATTTTAAATGTATTTCACTTTGAAATATTTTCTAATTCAACTCAAAGAGTACAAAACGGGTTTCAATTGAATTCTATTTATCAAACCAATCAAATCATGCTCGAACCTAATTCAGAAGTTATGACATGGTAATATATTTATAGGAAAATTAAATTATAAACCCGAAAATGTCTTTCCGTCGATTTCCTAACCAATTTTCATTTATGCTCAAATGATACTTAGTTTCAATAACATCATATTATGTATACGTAACAAAAATTGAAATTACAGCTGAACTTTTCAACTTATATAGATTTTATTTGAATCTCAACATAGTTTTAATGGGATTGCAAAGTTAAAATCTACTTACTCCTAGGTCGTGCTCTTAAAAACTTAGAGAAATCGAGAATAAGGAAAAATTTTGTGTTTGGCATTTTAAACCAGATAATATCATGTCATAATAAATGTTTTAGCAAAGAAAAATCATTGTAGTTATTTTGTTGGTTTTTTATGAAATTATTGAGTGGTTAAGTATGGAAATAATATCTCAAACCGGTGTGAGTAAAAGATTTTCTTATATTTGTAAATTGTTTCAATTGAAGTGCTATAGACTCCGGGTTGTGTTTAGAATTAATTAAATTTTAAGTTATATTCGTTTTAAATGTATTCCACCTTGAAATATTTAATGATTTGACCCTAAGAGTATAAAACAGGTTTCAATTGAATTTTATTACTCGAACCAATCAAATTATGTTTGAGTCTAACTCAGAAGTTGTGACTTAATAATATATTTATAGGAAAATTATATTATAAACCCACAAATACATTTCCGTCAATTCCTAACAAATTCTCATTTTTTCCCAAAAAAAAATTAGTTTCAATATCATTTTATTGTGTCTTGGAAACAAAAATTGAAATTACAACTAAACTCTTCAAATTTTATAGAATTTATTTGATTTTCAACATAGTTTTAATGGGATCGTAAAGTTGAAATCCACATACTCTCAGCTCATACCCCCAAAAACTTAGAGAAATTGAGAATAAAATAAAATTTCGTATTTGAATTTGGTAGGTGCACCAGGCCCTAGCAATAGTGCAACACAAAGGCAACGCATGAGAACCCCAACAGCAAACTATGTGGATGGGCCCTCCCCATGAAAAGATTAATTTAACATCAAGTGGGCCGTCAGATATTAAATTGATAAGAACAGATACTACACTTGATATTAGCCAAAAGGCCAAGAAAGGTATGCTTGTATCGGTGACAGGTTCTCCCTTTTATATTTAAGTATGTATCAAGCTTTTCCTCAATTCAGTTGATGTGGGATAGAGGATTCTCCTTCGTCTCTCTGTTTATTAACTTTCACCATTCCATTATTCTTTTGAGTAGAAATGTTGTTCTTAATGAAATCTAGTTTTGGCAAACACAAAGATGAGAAGCAAAAAACCTTAAATTTTATAATTGTTACAAAAATTGGATGCCAATATTAGCAAGCAAAACCACCAAAGAAAGGAACACTAGGATATCAAGTTTTTGTTTGCATTGTGTCGGAAACACACATTAACTTTCTAACTTCAAATAGTTCTTTGTTGACATTTTAACCGGGTACGAATAAAAGATTTTCTTGTATATGTAATTTGTTTCAATTGAAACGCTATAAACACTATGCATGTTGTGTTTTGAACTAATTAGACTTTAAGTTATATTCATTTTAAATGTATTCCAATTTGAAACATTTTCTAATTTGACCCTAAGAGTACGAAATGTGTTTCAATTGGATTTTATTGATCGAACCAATCAAATTGTGTTCGAGTCTAATTCAGAAGTTTTGACTTAACAATATATTTATAAGAAAATTATATTATAAATGCAAAAATGCCTTTCGGTCAATTCCTAACCAATTCTCATTTCTGCTTCAATAAAACTTTATTTTAATAGCATCTTATTATATGTACGTAACAAATTTGAAATTACAACTAAACTTTTCAACTTATATAGAATTTATTTGATTCTCAACATAGTTTTAATGGGATTGCAAAGTTCGAATCTACATACTCTCATCTCGTGCTCCAAAAAACTTAGAGAAATCGAGAATAAATTTAAATTGTATAGTTGAGATTTCGTGGGTGCTTCGGGTGCTAGCAATAGTGCAATGCTTGGGCAATGCATGAGAACCCCAACAGCAAGCAACTGTGGATAGGCCCTTCCCATGAAATTGCTAATTTAATATCATGTGGGCTGATGACCAATGTATCACATATTAAATTGATAAGAATAGATACTGCACTTGATCTGAGTCAAAAGGTCGTGAAAAGTATGTTTTTATCAGTAACAACTTCTCACTTTTATAATTAATTATGCATCAAGCTTTTCCTCAATTCAACCAATGTGGGATAGAAGATTCTCCCTTCGTCTCCATTCCTTCACTCTTTCGACTAAAAAGAGTCGTGCGTAATGAAAACTAGTTTTGGTGAATACAAAGCTCAAAGGCAAAACCTTAAATTCTGTAATTTTTACAAAAATTGTACACCATTATTTGCAAGCGAAACCATCAAAGAAATGAATAGTTGGATATCTAGTTTTTTTTTTTGTTTCGTGCCAGAAACATATATTAACTTTCAAACTTCAAACAATTCTTTGCTAACATTTTAAAGTAGGTAATATCAGGTTGTAATAAATTTTTATTAAAGAAAATATCGCAATAACTATTTTGCTAGTTTATTATGAAATTATTGAGTAGTATAGCTGTAGTATGAAAATAATATCTCGAATAGGTGCAAATAAAAGATTTTCTTGGATATGTAATTTATTTCAATTGAAATGCTATAGACTCTATGTAGTATTTAGTGCTAATTAAACATTAAGTTATATTCATTTTAAATGTATTCCACTTTAAAATATTTCTTCATTTGACTCTAAGAGTACAAAACATGTTTCAATTGAATTCTATTGCTCACCATTCAAGTCTCGTTTGAGTCTAATTCGGAAATTGTGACTTAGTAATATATTTATTGGAAAATTACATTATAAACTCACAAATCCTTTTCGGTCGATTTCCTAACCAATTCTCATTTCTACTAAAATAAAAGTTAATTTTAGTAGCGTTTTATTTTGTCTATGCAACAAAAATTGAATTTAGTGAAATAGTTTTTTTCTTTATTGTTCTTAACTTTCACTGAGTAAGAACACGCACTACAAAAAAAACATGGGTATAATGATGAAATTTAGGGATGGAAAAAATTCGTCTCTATTTTGTGACGTATTTGGCGATGAAAAAAGTTTCGTCGCTATTTTGCAACGAAATTTGTGACGAAAACTTTCTCGTAGCCAAATTAGCAATGAATAATCTTTTCATAACTAAATTCGTCGCTAATTAGTCATAAAAATATTTTCATCGCAAAATTAATTGCTATTTAGCGATGAATGGAAATTTGTGGCTAAATTTTACTGCGATTCATGTATTTATCACTAAATTTATAGTGACAAAAAATTGATTGTAGCAAAATTCGTTACTAATTAGCCATAAAAATTTTTCATCGCTAAAATCATCACTAATTTGTCATGAAAATGTATTCGTCGCAAAATTTAGCAACGGGCTCCAATATTCTGGCTAAAGTCATTGCTAATTAGCCATAAAAAAATATTCATCATTAAATTTATCGCTAATTTCTAGCACATTCCAAAAGTTGTGAATAATTTCATGGCTAAATTCTTTCTAAAATCTATTATGAAACATTTTCAATCGTATCTCTCTTTTTGACCATTTTTTAGTAATGAAATCGAGTTGAATACATAGTAAATGTTACAATTCTAACCACATTTACAATTTTATCAATTAATAATTCAATCAATCTCTAACATATAATTTTCCATTAGCCGCTGCTGCTGAGTTCACCCTTCATATTTTTTGTCTTCTCTGCCTATTCACTTCTCTCATCAATAGTTCGATCACCTTCGAAGGTTCAATGGTTCATCTTCCATCATCATGATCATCAGCAACGAAGACAGTATATCGAAACTCTGCACAAGGTTTCGAAGCGATCAGATAATAGATCGGAGATCCACATCCGGTGATCCATCTTCTTCTGGAAGTATATCAGATAGTAGCTTCTGGGAGATGGGAGTAGTCAAATAGATGGCTACTAAGAGGCTACTGTCCATTTATAGACTCTTCAAAGGTTTCGAAAATAGTAAAATAAAAAAAATAAAAAAAAAATAAAATAATAAGATAAAAGGAAAAATAAAAAAATAAAAAATAAAAATAAAAATAAAAAAATAAAAAAGATTTAGCAATGAATTTGTATTTCCATCGCTAAGATACCAACGGATTATAGATTTGATTATAGTTTCCATTGCTAAATCTTTTTTATTGATTAAATTGTATTGTGGAAAATTCCCACCATTTTCCTCCCTACACTCCAACAAGAAATGCCCATGTGCTAATAATGCCAAGGAAAGAAGAAATTAAGAGTACATTAATAACATTCACATCTTTTGTTTTTTCGTTACATAAAGATTCGTACCCCAGATCACAAGACTAGGAAGGGTTGTGCTCAGTAGGCTATTCCCTTAGGGACATATTCACATCATTTGTAATTGGAATTTAGTTACCAAGTCTCAAATGATGGTAACCAATACGAAAATTATGTGTGCAAGCTTTAAATTCTCATGATAAATTTAAAATACTATTTAAAAAAAGAGATGTATTTTGAATAAGTTTCGTCTTATTTAGAAAAATTGAAACTGATCTCATTTACAATAAATAAATTTTTAATATAAATTTATAAATTTTATCGATACAGTGATAATTTAAAATTTATTTTTAAAAATTTGACTCTGTTTATATAACTTTATTTTTTTATCATAATTTTTTATTTTAATAAATAAATAAAGAAAAAAATTTTCAAGTACCACTTGGTATGAACTTACATTTTTTATTTTTCTGATTATGCGCCATTAATAAAACCGTTGACAACTCTTCCTTTTCCCACTGGAAGACAAATTGACATTGACTCTATAATTTAATTCACAAAAAACCCTCCTTTTATATTAGAAAAATTTTGATTTTAAGAAATTTCCTGTAAGAAATTATTAAAATAATGGTTCAACATATCTAATTTTGGGCAGAGCCATATTAATACTCGACGATAATGGCCTTTAAAAAAATTACTCTGCTTTAGAGAACATAGCGTCGGTGGGAATTTTCCAAATGCGACTTGCTACGCCGACTTATGCTTGTCGAGAGATTTTTTTTCCTTTTTTTTTTTAGATAAAAACCTTGCCTTTAGCCCCATCGCTTAGCGACGGAACATTTTCTCTGTCCCTTCGATCGATCACTCTCTCTCTCTCTCTCGCTCTTGTCGCTCTCACTCTCTCTTCACTCTCTCTTGCTTGCTGTCGGACGAAGAAATCCATCTCTTCTTGTTGTCGCTCTCGCTTACTCTCTCTGGCTCTCGTCGATTCTCCATTTCTTCGTCGGCTGTAAATTTCTGACCTAAGGTAAAGATGTCACTCTCTCTCTCTCTCTATAGTGTGATTCCCAGATTTTGTTTTTTCAAGTTCAGCCTATTTAGATTTGGTTTTTAAGTTTTAGGGTTTTGAAATAATAATCTCAAATCTCTGCCTCTCTCTCTACGACGGTTCTCCTTCTGACCTAATTTGTCTAATTAGTTTCAATTTATGCAATTGCAGGTGTTCGGCTATCCTTCTCGTTGGTTCTACAGGTTTGGCTCTCTCTCTGTCTCTCTCTGGTCTCTGCAATGTGCAATAGTCGTGATTTTCCTTCCCTTGTTAATTCGTTTATTTTTGCCCTGTGTTTTGCCTATATGAGATTATTCTTCTTAAGTTTTATACTTGATGGAAATGACAATCATGCAGTGTCAATGAGATTGCTTAAGGAAGTTGATTGTGGAAACGTGTGTGGCTGCCATGCCTAAGAATACTTCTTGGAATGATGCTAAGAAACCCTTAGTCCATATTATGCTAAATAAATTTCATAGAATTGCGAAAACCCCTCTGTATTGGTATGCCCATCCACCTTTTAAAGTCCATCATTGTTCTACACCCACAATGGAACTTGGGTAGGATAATGAATATGATAGCACTGATCAAAACAGTCAAAAACCGAAAACTAAATTTGATATGGCACAAATTAAAAGCATATAATAGTATATATGGTAAAATATTTTACTATTTAAATAATTGGCTTTCTTGAGTATATAACACTGATTTTTTTTTTTTTTTAATTCCAAAGTCAATCTCCCATAAAGATGGAAGGAAGTTTTAAAATCAAATGCAAAATTTGTTTCATATAAAGGTAATTTATAAATAATTGCATATACTTTATAATTTGTTGGTATACATAAAAAGTAAAATTTTCACCCTAAGAATATAATGCTCATCACACTTACACATTAGGTTGCATTAAAAAATTGAAGGCTCCATTGGGTGGACGGAAGAAGACGAGAAATCACCATGTTTGAAGGTGATGATCCTAGAAATTGGGAGAATTATACCACTGGATTGTTCAGGAGAATGAACTAGACCAGTACTGACCCAAATGAACTATACTGGACTTTTTGTTGTACTTGACAAAACCTAAGAATTTTGCTTTTTATCTAGGATTTTGAAAATCTGTCTTTGTCTTTAGACCTGTGTCATTGTCCTCAAGAAATTTTGCACCAGTTGTATCTGTTTAGTCCTTGCACTCTGGATGTGTTATCTAAAAGATCATTTTTGCTACTAATGTTCATGCTTCTAACTTATGTGGTGGTTGCACATTTGGCCTTTGAATTTGCAATGTCTATAACTATTGTAAGCCACTGGTTGTATATGTTGAATACCTTAAGATATGTTGCTCAGATGTCTGTTTAATGAATTTATTGATTCTGCCATCTTTAACATTGCAAACAGGGCCTCCGTTGAGCAGGTTACACTATAAAAGCTTAAACTGCTGTTGGCTCAGAATAAGCCCACGCTATAAGTGCCGAATGTGAACTTAGTTTGGAGCTAGAATTGTTGGAGTTGTCATCCTAAGACAAAAATCTAATAAAAAGAAAGATTCAGTGTAGAAAGGCCATTGCCTGTGATGCAAACTATCCAACTGACTGGCATATATTTACACGGTAGGAAGTGAACAGCATCATAATGCTTCAACTTCACACAAAACACTATTATTGCCTTAAATTAGCCTTTCACTATGCGTACATACATATAAGTGATGCAGCTATAATTAGGCATGAAAGTGCCATGACTTCCCTGCAAACCGTAACAGGGAAATTGCTTCACCTCTGAGTACCCACATGGTTCCTGATATGCAAAGGGACTCTTAGCTTCAAGCAATGAATGAGTCCAATGACAAGTCTAGAGCAGAAACTTAAAAGCCAATCTCTAAAGCAGAATCCAACCTAGTGGCCTGCCCATTCAGATCCATCTTGTGCTTGCCCCGTTTCATTTTAGTATCATTTTCTCCAGCAACCATGGCGTCAACAGCAGCACCTTTATCCAGAACGTCTCACTCACTTTGCTTGTGATAGGAATAATAACTTTCTTCTTTTACCTCAATCATGTAGATGGATTTTCTCGCTTGGTTGATCCTTCAAAAAACCATCAAGGTCATTCTTTGAGTTGGGAGAATCATTCTGCAAGGATGGATGTTTTACATGATCCTGACCTGGATTTTCAATATCATTTTCAGCACATATTTTTGATTAAGATAATGAGACACTGACCTAGTTTTGAAACCTGTGAAGTAAACAGAGGAGTAATCACTGGGCTTCAGCTTAAAAATGTATATGTTAAAAGCATATATAATCAGCATGACATGTAGATCTTTGAGTTTCTTTCCTAAGGGTTGAACCCGCGACAAATACACTGTTGGCGTTCTAGGCTCTTTCCGCGTTTCCAAAACGTGACCTTTCCGTGTTTCCAAAACGCAGAAATCCCCTCCATTTTTGCGGAAATCCCCCCTCCTCTTTTAATTCGATTTTTATAATTATATATAATTTAAATTTTTATAATTATATCTAATTTAGACGACCCAAAATTATGTATTCTAATAATTAAAAATCAGGCTAGTTTGCCTTTAAAATTTTATGAAAAATTTCAAAATAAAAAAATAATCTTAAGAATTTTTAAAAATTAGAAAACAGTCACAAAAAATTCTCAAATTAGTAAATGAATATATAACGAATTTATTTTGATTTTCAAAACAATTGTAACATAATCCGCTAACCATTAGTTATATTAAAATTATTTAAATTATAAATAAATATACAAAATAATTAAAATTACAGACAAAAAAAAATTTTAGAATTCTTAGAGAAGTCAACTAATAATAAATTATTGTTTTGTCATCTATCTATATATATATATTTTTGTATGCTATCTCTTATAACACTCGTAATGGTGGTTCACCAGACCCGTCCGCGAGTCAACGGTTAACCAGCGGTGCAATGGGTCAGGCCCACGATATTATCGATATATGTGTATTATCTAAACAGTTAAAGTAAAATAACAATTTGAGAAAAAAAAACTCATTTCTTATAAATAAAACAGAAAGGAGAAACGAAACAAATAAGATCAGAGAAATGAACTATGTAAATGAATCGAATTATTATTAATATAATATAGGATACAAAGTACATAATATATAACTAACGTTGTCGTAGCCTTCTTGTATTATAACGTCTAACATCTAAATCTCTCCTAATATATGTAGTGTCGTCCTGGGACGATAAACCTATATCATGTAATTGTGTGATCTATGAGAGTCCTACATCACTAAAACGAGGAGGAGAAACATGGTACATCGTGCGTGTATCATTTCTCTGAAACTGTGTCTGTCCCTCAACTATATGAATGCCCCTCTGTGGGGCGTCAGAAGTAGAGAAATGAAAGAACTCAAACACTGGTGTGTAGAAAGAGGAGGAGTCCTCAAATGTATTTGAAGGTCTTGCGACGTCCTTTGGATGCTGAGATGGAAATGGTGAGGCATCATGAGTAGATGGCCTCGGACGTAGTTGCGCTCGGCTCCGTCGAGGTCGATGCTCCTCGTCACCTCTCTCAGCACGACCTCTAGGATGTCTAGGTCTCAGGAGATATGCCATGTCATCATTCAAAGCTGACATGGCTGTATCCGCTATTCCACGGATATGAACATTTCTCAAATCTGATGTAGTGAATCACGTTATAAAGAACTCGAAACACGTTAGTTAAAATATAAAAAATGAAATTAAAAAAAAATTAAATTATACACTTACCACATATCCCAAACAAACTCCATGCCTACTAATAAATATACGAGAGATGATGCGGTACCATGCGGTGTAAGAATGATGGACAGTGGGTCAAACTGACGTGTCAATAAGGACTAGATAATCGCGTCGGTGATTCCAAATCTCGATGTAACCGGCATACTCGACTAACCAATCTATCTCCTGTGAACCACGCAAGCTAATCTGGTGCAATCGATCCTCAATATCGCAGTGATCCGGAATGACATGAAATCCTCCATACTGACGGATCACTCGATCTGGAAAGTACCACTCTATAATAGAGAAACAGATAAGCGGTACCCGAACCAGTCAAATATCCCTACCCTCATGACAATAATCGGGGAGGGAAGATAACACGTCCTCAATGTAAGGCTGCCACATGATGTCATCGCTCGTCAGTCTATCTAATGCCTTCCTATACACGGTCACGACGTGTGTAGAAAGGGAAGTAACATCAAATTCCGTCCTCCACCGCAAAACCAATGGGCCATCCCCCTCTACATATAAAGATTGCTTAATAGGAGCTATACATGGAAATCTCTCCCATGCCCAAATCTGTAAAAGAATCAGAGCCCCACAAATCTCATGCGAGTCTGCGTGCGATGCTATACAAAGCTGTCTGTACAAGTAAGCCAAGCACGCAGAACCCCAACTACGACGACTAGAGTAATCTAAATCCTCTAATACTAATAAATACTGTAAATGTACATAATAACCACTTTTATCAGAAAATAAAACACCCCTTATCAATAGTAATATATACCCCGTGTCCATCGCAAAATATGATCATAATCTGCATCGTGGGGCAAGTCACCTAAGAAATCTGACAACCATGGCATACTCAATGAATGGCCCTTAAAAGCCGAGCGAGGAGGGATAACACCTAAAAATCTATGACACAGCGCAATCTACGAGAAACCCGTTGTCCTAGCGACAACGGGTATCCCATCTAAAGGTAAACCTAAAATAACTTCTACATCTTGTAACGTAACTGTAAGTTCACCGTGGCGCATATGAAATGTGTGTGTCTCCTGCCTCCATCTCTCCACTAGAGCCGTGATGAGATGCCAATCCAACTGTATAAAACGAAGTCGAGCGACCCCCAAAAGCTCGACGCCTGTAGGAGAGGAACTACTCTATCGTCAATATGGTCATTGTCAAAATGTCGTAATACTGTCTCACGTCTACGGCAGACAAGCCAATCAGTATCATCTCCCTCCCAGACTCTAGTAGAGCGGTGTCCTTGCTGCAAGTGTAGAAGACTCGAATCAGTAGGTCTGGGATCCATCTGAAATGTTAAAAAGTATAATAATTACCATAAATATATAAATGTACAAATAGAATTAATAATATATCACCACATTATTCAATGCAAAAAAAGAAAAGAAGATATTCACACAAATATGTTATATATTACATAATAACAAAAATACAACAATATATTTAAATTTTCAAAATATAGTATACATTAAGAAGTACAACAATTAGAAAATCATACAAATACAAGAAAATCTCATTAATTTGTTGTTGGACAATGTCTTCGATCGTGACCCTCTCGACCACAAAGTCCGCACCTCATTCGTCTCGGACATCTCCTCCTATTATGACCCTCAGCACTACAACTACCGCATGATGTCTGTGTCGATGATTCTTGAAGATCCATCTCATTGTGATATCGAGATGATTTAGGTCTTCCTTTCTGACGTCTCAGGGATATATCGAGAATTATTGTAGGGTAGGAATCAATGGGCCATGTCGAGTGGTCTCCAATGGGGAAAAAATTTCGCTCGTAAACCTTAAGTTGATGTTCCCATGTATACCATTTTCTGACGATCATATGCACATCAATCATCGTCCGTGTTAATGCAGCAATTACATGAGAGCAAGAAATTTTATAAGTTTGTCATTTCCCGCATGTGCAATGCTCTTCCCGTACGTTGACAATGTGTTTATTGCCTCCCTTGTACCCATACCGTGTCTGTTTATTCCTAGTTTCGACCTCGAAGATCCCATGCTCCCTACTTAAAGAAACGACGGTACGAAGGTTAGCCGTATTCATCCATCTCCCTGACATGGCGAACGCATATTTAGTGTACTGCTCTCTTCTTCCAATTCCCACATTCGCCTCACCCAAACGAGTCTGAAAATAATTAACGGAATTATAAAAAGTTTTAAGTATCAAAGAAGAAACCGGCAGATTTTTTGCTCCTTTTAACACGGCATTAAAACTTTCACTAATATTTGTGGTCATATATCCAAAACGAATACCACCATCATGAGAAAGAGTCCATTGTTCAAGAGGAATAGTTGCAAAATAATCAGGAGCGTCTTCTTTAATCTCCTTCATCTTCGCCATATATAAATCAAATTTCCTCCTCCGTGGTTGCAACGCGGCAATCGTAACAACTCTTTTACAAGCTTGACTTTTGTGGTGCGTGTTGAAGTTACTAGCGACATGGCGCATACAAAATCGCCATACAGCATTGGGAGGTGACCACCCGAACTCTGGACGTACAACTGTTGCCCTTATCCCTTCATGTCGATCTGAAATTAAACAAATGGGACCTTCCCTATCTCGAACAACAGACTCCCACACACATCTCAAAAACCATGACCAAGAAGCGAGTGACTCTCCATCTACCAATCCGAATGCCAACGGGACAATATGATTCGCTCCGTCCATATTGTATGCAATCAACAATTTGTGATTATATTTCTCATAAAGGTGAGTCCCATCTATACTTATCAATGGTCTACAACTCCTAAAAGCCAAGATACTCGGACCAAATGCCCAAAATAAAGCCTCAAAAACCTGTTCCCCTCTAGCATTAGGTGGACCCAACTTCCAATTTACCTGTGTTCCCGGATTTTTTTTCCACTATTGCATTTAACAACTGAGATAGTTGTTTGTAAGATTCATCCAAATCCCCGTACATCTCTATAGCTCTTCTCTTTGTTGCCCAAACCCTTTTACGAAAAACTACATATGTCGTTCTCTCGGTTATAACAGTTCGAAAAAAAGAAACTTTCACGCTGGGATCTTCCCTCACATAATTTAGCAAATGTCTAGCCATCAAATTTGAATCCAACTGCCTATGATCCTGCGTCAACCCAGCATTCACACATGTGTGGGGTCCCTCGACCTTTGTAATCACAAATGCACCAAGTAATCGTGTTTTACAAGCACGCAACCTCCATCTACAACATTCTTCCTTTTGCATACAAATTGCTGTCCAAAGTTCAGGGGTTGATTTACCAACCCAAAATTGATAGTGGTGTTCAACATGATGCATTTTAACAGCGTGAATAAGCTACTCTTTCGACTCAAATCTCATACCCTTTTTCAATTCGTCGCTGAAACTCCAACTATCAGATGTCAATATGTGTTCTTCCTCAAATGTCACATAACCATCACCACCCGGTGCGATTGTCATGAATGAAATGGATTCCTCTACTCCACCGCCCCCATATCTCCTACCACCACCAATGTTTACAGACACTGATGAAGGGCCGACCATTAACTGGTTTGCACCACCGCCACCACTCCCATCACCAATTTCATCATCTTCCTCTTCATCTTCATCTTCATTATATTCTTCTGCCTCTTCTTCCGCCATTTCCTCCTCATCAATATCATTATCTATGTCTGCAAAGGCAACATCCACTCGAGATTCGATATGCGGATAATTTTCCATGTAATCACAATCTTGTACTATAGAATTTCTACCATCATATGATTTTATGTACAACTCAATAGTTCCACCCACCCCTTAGTCATCGCAAATTCCATCAAATTCAAAACATCATCATCATCACTTATCGGAACTAATTCAAATCGTACATTACCAACTTTCATATACGACACGGTAAACCAATGAAAAATCTCTACATGTTGTCTCAACAGATTTATTCGAACACCCTTGCATACTACTTTCAGCAATTCATTAAAATTACAATTTCTCCGTATCCTAATCAACTTTGTTGGACCACGGTCATAACGGACTCCGTCGTCTCCCATCACAATTTCACCATTGCTATAACATAACATACTTACCATATCCGCCATTATTCTATAAATATAAAAAAAAATAAATTAAATATTTTATAAATATTCAACAAACATACAAAAAAATTGAATAATTTAAAATTAAATCAATTAATAAAACAATAAATACTATATTCATTAAAACAATAAATATAGTCATTTATTTTAAATTTTAAATTTTATAAAATTTTATACTATTTTATAAGTATTAATTTATAATCTTAAAATATTTTAAAAGTATTTTCAAATATTTATTTTCTAAATTTATTTTATAATTTATAAATATTTATTTTATAATATTTTATAAGTATTAATATAGTCATTTATATTAAAACTTTTTAATTTATTTTATAATATTTTAATATAAGTATAGTCATTTCAAATAATTTAAACTACAAATTTTATATTGATTAATAGTTTAATATAACTATTACTATTTTTTATTTAAAAATACCAATACAAATATAATTACTACTAAATTATTGTATTAACTTACTACTAACTAAATTTTAATTTATTCTAAAACCCTAAACTCACTTTATATTTATAAAACTAATTTTAATAATGGAATGATAAAAATAAATTTACAATTTAATAAAAATACTAATTTCAATAATTTTAATATTTTGAATTAATTTACTAAATATTAACTAAAATAATTTATTAAATAATTTTAAAATTAAAATTTTAAATTATTAATAAAAAATGTTACATGTTTTTAATATTTACTAATACTTTTATATTAAACTAAAAGTATTAATATATTATATCATTTACACGTTAATACATTTTAATTTTAAATATAATCGTTTAATTTAAAATATTTTAACGTAAATTTTTCAAATATCAACATTAATATTTAGTCAAAGTTTTAATTTATTTAAGTAATTAAAATATGGTCACTTAAAAATATTTAAATATAGTCATTTATTTTAAATTTTAAAATTTATAATATTTCATAATATTATGAAAGTATTTTTAAAGTATTAATTTATAATCTTTTAAAATATTTTAAAAGTATTTTCAAATATTTAATTTATAAATTGTAAATATTTATTTTATAATATTTTATAAGTATTATTATAGTCATTTATATTACAATTTCTTAATTTATTCAAAAATATTTTAATATAATTATAGTTATTTCAAATAATTTAAACTATAAATTTTATAATAATTAATAGTTTAATATAACTATTACTATTTTTTATTTAAAAATACCAGTAAAAATATAATTACTACTAAATTATTATATTAACTTACTACTAACTAAATTTTAATTTTCATTATATTTAAATTTAATCTAAAAGCCTAAACTCACTTTATATTTATAATACTAATTTTAATAATGGAATGATAAAAATATATTTACAATTTCATAAAAATAATAATTTTAATAATTTTAATATTTTGAATTAAATTACTAAATATTAACTAAAATCATTTATTAAATAATTTTAAAATAAATATTTTAAATTATTAATAAAAATTGTTACATATTTTTAATATTTACTAATACTTTTATATTAAACTAAAAGTATTAATATATTATACTATTTACACGTTAATACATTTTAATTTTAAATATAATCGTTTAATTTAAAATATTTTAACGTAAATTTTTCAAACATCAACATTAATATTTAGTCAAAATTTTAATTTATTTAAGTAATTAAAATATGGTCACTTAAAAATATTTAAATATAGTCATTTATTTTAAATTTTAAATTTTATAATATTTTTTAATATTTTGAATGTATTTTTAAAGTATTAATTTATAATCTTTTAAAATATTTTAAAAGTATTTTCAAATATTTAATTTATAAATTGTAAATATTTATTTTATAATATTTTATAAGTATTATTATAGTCATTTATATTGAAATTTTTTAATTTAATCAAAAATATTTTAATATAATTATAGTCATTTCAAATAATTTAAATTACAAATTTTATAATAATTAATAGTTTAATATAACTATTACTATTTCATATTAATTTATATTAACTACATATTTAATATTTATTATATTAATTATTCTCACTAAAACCTAATTAAAAATGTCATTAATTAAAAATTAACAGTAAATTTCATACAAATCTACTGAGTTTAAAATATCAATTGCATTCACAAATACACATTTTTATAAAATTATGCATTTAAAATAATTTAAATTGAGATAGGAAAAATTTTATACTTTTGAAATTTTTGGATAAAATATTGTCTAATCTTGAATACTCCAATAATTTCAGCAATTTCAGCAACTTTTTTCTTCTCTGAATTGTTAGATCTAGGGAAATTTGTGAGCTTTCGGTTAGGGTTCTTCGTCTGCAGAAGAGGAGAGGCGTGCAGAAGAGGAGAGGAGAGGGGGAGAGGAAAGCGGAGACTTCGCATGCAAAATGGGAGAGGAAGTGAAGAGCGAAGTCCGAGTGAAGGGATGGTTTCCGCGTCGTCCAACCGTTGATGCCACGTGTCGTGCACAGTGGAAAGCCAGGCATTCTGCGTTTTCGAAACGCGGAAAGCTCAGCTTTCCGTGTGTTCAAGACGCGGAAAGCTCAGCTTTTCGCGTTTTCAAGACGCGGAAAGGCCCCACGTGGCTTTCTCGCGGGTCGAACCCTCAACAAATACGGTCGCGGGTTCAACCCGCGACAAATACGGGTTATTTGGTGAATTTTTTTCCCGCTTAGGTTTTTTTTTAATTTTTTTTTTTTTTGTCATTTTGGTACATTACTCGAGTAAAAACCCTGGGGAGGTTTTGTGAGAACGAACTCAGAGAGAGAGAGAGAGAGAGAGAGAGAGAGAGAGAGAGAGAGGAGATGCAAGATCAGCCGAAGCGGAGAGGAGTCGAGAATGGAGAGAGGAAATTAGGGCCAGTCCTTGAAGCAAGTGCTGGGATGTTTTATTAATTAAACATATGGTGCTTCTTTGGGGTTGAAAAGTGTTTTGTCATTAAAATTAGCGATACAAGGTAATTTGTTGCTAAATTTAGTCATAGATTTTTATTTTTATCGTTAAAATTTGACGATGAAAACAAAATCCGTCGCTAGATTAGCGATGGAAACAAAATTTATTGCTAAATTTGTGACAAAAAAGGATTTTGTCATCAAAATTCATGATAAAAAAAATTTATCACTAAATTTAGCCATAAATTTCAATTTTGTCGCTAAAATTTAGCGATGAAAACAAAATTCGTTGCTAAATTAGCGATAGAAACAAATTTTGTCACTAAATTTGCAATGAAAAAGGATTCCGTCGTAAAATTAGCGACGAAAACCAAATTCGTCACTAAATTTAACGACAAAAACCAAATCCATTGCTAACTCCTTTTCGTTGCTAAATTAGCGTTGGATTCATATTTTCGTTACTAAATTAACGACGAAATTTGCAACAAAACGAACTTTTATCCATTTTTAGCAACAAATTTATCAACAAATTAATTATTTGCAATAAAACTAACAATGAAAAAGTAATCCTTGAAAATTTATAACAAATTTGTAATTTTTCTAAATGTTATGATTGGTAATACTAAAAATAAGTACAAATTCTTTTGCGTAGTCTTTAAAAGAATTATGTTGACACTAAATGTGATAATCTAGAGGGGGTGAATAGGTTATCTTCAAGTTTTGACCAATTTCTAGACTTTGAAACAATTTACAAAAATAATCAGATGAAACTTAAAGAAAGATTGACACACAATTTATAGTGGTTCCACTTTCTTGGTGTATTTCCACTCATAGATTTCATCTAGATTTTTAAATCTACTATTCTATTCAAAAAATTACAAACTACCTTCCCGAGTTGCTAGTGAACTATACAAGTATTTTCTCAAATATTTCAACTTGCTTTTCACAGGATCAAGCAAAAAAGAAACTTAATCAGATACATCTCTTTATCACTTACACTCGAAACTAGAATAATGAAATTCTGATTTTACACAAGTAGAGAGAAAAATGAAAAGTAAAGTGAAGCTCTTGACCTTCAAAATTGTTCGTTGTAGTACAGATAGATACAAATTGTAAATGAAGAACAGAATTTGTCGATGATATCTAGGTATTGTTCAAGATTCTCACACCCCACCTCCTTCATTCTTGAGTTGTTTTTATTGTCGAAAAATAGGGTTTAGTTGTTGGAGACCATTGAATGCATAGCAATGTTTTTTTGAGATAGTGAATAGTACATTTAATTCAAGCCAATTTTTCTGGACAAATTAACATTAGACACAGCAGATCGATCTTCTGAGAATATGAGCAGACTTGTCTTTACATTTTAAATTCATATGACGGCTTGATGATTGCTCATATGTGAGACACAAGGGAACTTGTCCAAGCCATGAGTATACTTGTTAAGATACAAGGCTTCAGTGTTGAGTCGCCTTTAACCTTGATTTCAATTCACAAGGTCACTTGTTCTTTTGAGTGAGACGAATCACATGCTTAAAATCCTTAAATAGGTTGCCTTTGATAACGTTGACTCTTCTTGCCTTAATTTCAGATTCTTACTTCTGTGACTACATTTTGTCAGGTCGTCTTGTTGATTCCATTGAGCCAACTTGTCTTTTAATTACCATAGTCAGGTCGTCTTACATTTGTTGAGTCGCTTTATGTATTGTGCAGACTAAAACTTCTGAGACTTGTCTTCCTCATGCCATCTTGTGTCTATTATTGAGTCATCCTAGGTATGGTCAGGTCATCTTATCTAAAACGTCAGGTCGTCTCAGGTATTGTGCAGTCTTAGGTTTCTGTGACTGATTTACCTCAGGTCATTCAATGCTTGTGGTTGGGTCGCCTTGAGTGTGTGCAGACTTATATTTTTGTAACTAGTTTATCTTATGTCGTCTCATGCTAATGGTCAAGTCATCTTAGGTGTTGTGTACAGACACAAATTTTTGAGACATGAATTTCTCATATCGTCTTGTATCTATTTTTGGGTCGCCTTGGGTATTTGCACTTAACCAATTTTTCTCTCATTCATGCTCATAGGTCGCCTTGTACTACATGAATAAGGCGACTTGCCTATACAGAATTCAATTTTTCTTATTTCTTTCTAATTTTAAATTAATTATCCAAAATTAACTTTTATTACTCTTAATCATCATCAAAACTTATTTTATTCAACAATCTCCCTCGTTTTGATGATGACAAAACCTAATTTGAAATAATTGTTAAAACCGTTTGAAAAATCTCAAAATACTCCCCCTCAACCAATGTTATACCAATTTAAGTTTTGAAATGCCTATAATTAGTCTCAAATCTCAATTTTCCTTAGAAATGTGCATTATATGCTATGTACACTTAATTCTATGGTGTAAATCATTGACGTTCTAGTGTTCTCCCCCTTTTTCTTTTAAAAATAATTACAATTTTCACCTATTCTTGATACAATCACTCTTCGAGACCAAACCAGTGAATCCTTACTTGAACGATTGCAAATTTATCCTAATGTAGGTAATGTATATCAAATTGATACGGTCGCTCTATTCGATACCGGAGTTGACTTATATATATATATATATATATATATTATGAAAATTTTGGATTTCTAGCTGCATTTGCCGTAATTGCTAAAATGCACCTCGAGTATTTCCTAGTTTTGTATTAATCTTTCTCTTTGAAAGCAAATAGTTTTTATAATCAGTCGGAATGGGGCCTGGATCTCTTGACCACTCCCTTTTCTAGCCACAAATTCTGTCGTTGCTTTAGGAGCAATACAAGAGCCATCTACAATATCCCTTTCAACTTTTTTTTTTTTTTTTTTTTTTTTCACAAGTAACCCTCTGAGATCTTAATAAATGAACTTTTTTTTTCTCACTAATAAAAAACAACAATCGTGAATAAATTTGTGAAAAATTGCGATTATACCGAGCAGAAATTCGTCTTCATCAAACATTTAAATTCTCATGAATAAACTTGGACATTGTCATCGCTTTTATTATTAGGGCATTCTTCTTTACAGGAGCACCCAAAACCCTGATATGGTATGGTACCACCATGACTATATAACCTCTGCTTTGTATGCTAAAACCAACTTTTAAATACTGCCTTTCATGAATATCACGGACTCCGGATCTATTTTCTTACAATGTTGGAAAAATTTTAAAAAGAATCAATACTGTATCACTTGTTTTTCAATTTTGTTTCCTCTTCCCCCTTTCCTTCTCTCCACCATCTCCCGCTCATTACCATTCCATTCCAAATCTCAGAATAATGTACAACAATAACCAGAGTCTTAATCCCAAAATTTAAGATAAGGCAAAATCTCAGAACAATATATAATTATAATTACATATCTATAGTCAAATTGCTCTTTTATACAGTGAACAACCAAACCGCGGCAGCTTAACAAATTCCAGCCGCAGGCATCTCTAGAGCAGTAATGAACTTCTTCAATTGTTCATGATAACATTCAAATCCCAAAACCCGGTGGAATCAAATCAGCATTTAATTGCTTTTCATTTCATCAACTATGCTCCACATTCTCGATCAACCATCGCAATAAGATTAGCACACAGTTAATTTTCCCAATCAACCATAACGATAACGTTTTTACAGGCACTTTGAAAAGTTCTTGCTCACGACTCTTCATAAAAGAGAGCTCACAGCCTAAACTAAATGTAGACGTGGGTAGAGTATATCAACACAGTTTCACCAAACCGACAACCAAGCTTCTCACTTTCTACTTCTTCCCACGGAGCTTCACTCCAAGAGCCCTCTCCAGCTTAGTAATTATCTGTTGTTTAGGTATAGCTTTCCCAGTCTCATACTCCTGAATCACTTGAGGTTTCTCATTGATCATCTGCAATCATCACCAGAACCGTAAGGTTTCTTCAGTAGGAAATCTGGAGTGGGAATCATATCCCGAGGGTATGCAATGGGCACCCTGCCACAGAATGAGAATGACAGACCTGAGCAAGTTGGGCCTGAGTAAGCTTCTTGTCCAGACGAGCTTGCATGATATTTTTCTTCAGATCAGAAGACACCCGTTCATCTGACCATTGAACCAAAAAGGGAACAAACCCAGAGGAAATTAGAAGGCAAACCTTAACAAATAAAATTTATAGAAAGCTGCAGATTTCAATCCAGTAAACCTCTAGGCATTTTTATGGTCAATTGGTCATATTCACCAACTATATCAGTAAATTCGAAAGTGAAATTAGCACCAAGCTAAAAGACATCAGACACTTACGAGATAGGTTTTCAGTTTCCTCATCAAGTTTCCTAGTGTTTAGAGTAGTGCTGCTAGAGGCAGCTCTATTTGTCCCAGCTGTGGCTACAAAAATAAAATAAAGTAACTGTAAGGATGTGCACACATTGAGAATCGAGGGGTTGATGCAACATACCACATAGTTTCATAAACTCTGGTATGGCAAATCAAAAGACTTCAAATAATGTGAAGACAAAAAATAAAATAAAATAAACTATAAAAATAAAAATCAGAACCTTAGGGCAGTACTAAAGCATGGTTAATCAAGCAAACAATAACCATATCATAGGCATATTGCTGTACGGCATGTGCTTCTTTGAATGTCTATCGAGCAAGAACAAAAGACCCTAACAAGTCAGGCAACTTATGACAATTCTAAACACAATGGTATCTTGAATAATTTTACAAGTATCCAGTAGCCCAAACAAGACGTCCAGATAGTCAGCCTATGTTACATGATCTACAACTGATTAAAGAAAAAGTTAAATTATCATAAGTAGTTAGATGAATTTGCTAAGCAATATCTGGGTATTGACAATCTTGCACGATGATCAAAGTAAGAGGTACTCACAAGGATCAAACAAAATAACAAATAACAAATTAAATGAGAGAAAACCTATTAACATGCGGAAATAAAAAAAACATATGCATACTACTTGTGGAAAATCGAAAAGGTTAAATATAACAATGCAAATAAGTAATAAAAGTCGAAAGAATCAAGCATATAGTCCCAGACAATATTTAATTCTCTAGCCTGAGGCGTCACTTTAAGGGTTTGCTAGACCCTCCAAAGAATTATTGAGAGGTGTGATAGAAACACTATAAAGTCATGACACAAAAAGCCTTAAAAGGTAGTCTTTAAATGCAGGTAAAATTTTGTGCTTGGCTGCAGAAGTGTATGAAACTACATGACAGAGCATAATTTCTCAACACAACTGTCTAGTGGGAGCCACATGAATCAGATTTAACCACCCTGTTCCACTAAAATCCACCAAGAAGCCAAATGTTATCACCACTTTCTCCAACATTCTACTAAGTCTTCCTCTAATGCCTAGGACAACACCTTATACATTTCTACTCTTATCACATTAAATTAACTGGTGAATTCAAAGACCCTTTTTGCACATGACCCATGCATACCACCTCAAATATATTCTTTTCACTTGTATCACTTCAAATTGGACCCATAGCTAACTTATCATCTACTACATCCATGTCATGTGCATGTGATTTTCAATCTCCACAGCAAAGAGTTGCGAGTCGTATTCTAATTTTACCTCTCTTTGTACACAGATCAAATTCTTATACAAATCTCCACTACATCCACCCTGACAAAATATTAAGTGCAGTAGTACCCTAAACCATGCTGTCTTTCTTATTAATAAGTCCAAAGAATTAAAGAAAAAAGGGGTACATTTTATCCATCAATAATCAATACCTTTCATTTAGATTATACATAATAAATTTAGTTTTGCTAGTTGTGTAACCTTACTAATTCTCCATGTTTCACAGTTTCCATGCATCATTCTTTACTCGTCATCAAGACAATATTATCACCAAGTCCCTAGTATCACATACAACAGAACGCATTGAAATTAACACAGCAGCACCTAGTTTTCCAAATATTAAGCTCTAAAAAATGGTAGACTAAGACTTTCTTGCACAGACATCCTTCCAACCCCAATCTAAAAGGCCTTAGCATTCCCAATGACAACTTTGAATCTACTATTAAGTTATTAATGCAGCAAATATAAATTAAAAGATATATAAACTGTCAAACAGCAATAAGGACAATAACAAGGTTCTTCGGTCCTGGGTGAGAGAATAGCCAGAAAATAAGGGAAAAATAACATTTCTTCACCAAAACAAAAAAAGGTGGCATCAGCAGAATCCTACTCTTCCAATCATAGTACACACATTATAAGTCATGATATGTCAAGCGCATAAGCAGACCTCAGTATAACCAAAAGAAAAGGCAAAAAGGAGTCAAACTCTAACAAATCCAAAAAGCCTACAAGAGGCAAAAACACAACACACAGAATATCCTCCAAGAAGCTAAACAAATTTCCAATTTCAAATATATTTGCATCTTCATATTGACATGGAAAACAAGGTATATTAGCTATGTGTTATGAAGTTGTTAATGGCCTAAGAAGTAAAATATATCACAACCAAAAACACCTAAAGAAAAAAGAAAAGACAGTAGCCATCTAAATCTGAGTTCAAATTATTTTTTTTTCATTGATGTTCCCAATGGAGCAACATAAGCCCAAAAAAAAAAGAAAAAAATTACAAAACAAAACAAAAGAGAACTTAAAGCCATGTGAAGCCCTCTTATTGAGAACTTAAAACCGCAAGCTATGAAAGAAACATGGTTATGTTGTAGACAAACACAAGCAAACCAAATACTATAACTGTTGCATCTTGTACATTAAGTTAAATCTTGAAAGCTAAAACTTAGATCAACGACAAGAGAAGCTCAGCATTTCAAACAATTATGACCCCATAGTTGATTACAAACATAAAGGAAAAATGAAGATGTCATGCACAAGAAAATCACATGCAGCTAAGACATGCTACTCAGAAACACGTAGAAGAATGTTTTTGCTGACAAGTGTGGAAAAGCAAGCGAGATAAGAATCATTCAGGAAGTGAAGGGATAGCATTAAGACAAGGACAGAAACACATCCATCTATAATTGAGACCAGTTTTGACTAAAATTTTGCCTTGGGGATAGTTGAGGATAGCTTTTGGAATGTAAATAACAATTTAAAAAGCGATCTTGAAGTAAAGGCTGTTGATGGAGAGTTTTGCAAGGGCAAGGGCAATACACAAAGGGTTGGGTAGGAAATGCAAAATGCTTTTAGACTAGCTAATCAGTCTTATATTAGGAATGAGCTTAGTGAGTATTAGTTTAGGAGCTTCAGTTCCCCCTTGTTGTTCCCATTTTCTCAAAAATTCTTATTCTTCGTGTTTTTCCTTCTCTATGCCTACCTTCAAACAACTCTTTTTCTTTGAATAGAAAAAATTTGACAAGGGAAAGTGGCAACTCTATGGAGATTCCTAAAGCAACTCTATGGAGAAACGAATACATTGGTCAATATTGTCTCATACGATGGCAAACAAAGCTTATAAGTCTAAATGCATAATGGCATTCCATATCATGCATAAAAAATATCCCCCACTTTAAATTAACAAAAGCATTCTTTCCTTATTATAATTAAATACTAACATCAAAACAATGCATCAAAAGAATATATCAAAGATAGTTGAAATGGCAGAAATTCTTGCAAAAGCAAAATTTGTTCTTGGATTTTTAATTGCATAACAAAAAATTTTAAGGACTAATGTGAAGGTAATTGGTAACTTGTAGTTTTTATCTGATCATCATATGAATAGGATATTATTCTAGGCAATGTTCATACGGACTTTACCTCAAGATTGCCAAATTTTTAAAAAATTTGAAATTATTCTAAGTGGTGATATATGATTCACCTAGTAGCCTTCACACAGAAAATTTTGTGTGCATGTGTGTGTGTACATGGATGTGCATGTGTGTGGGAGGGAGAGAGATAGATTTTCAAACAAATAATTGAGAATTTCAAAGACATCGCAACTAAAAAAAGCAATGGTTTAGGCCTTTAAGACAGAGATCTTTGTTGCCAAGATTCGAGAATTTCAAAAGGTACTTGAGAGATGGTTGGTATCATATAGAGAGAGAAAGAGAGAGAGTGAGAGAGAGCCTACACAAGGCAAGGGATAAAGGTAAAAAAAAAAAGAGTGGAAGTTCATAAAGTTAAACTGGGATTATAATTCGATGAGTTGTACAGGCAATTGATGGCACATGAATTACAAATATCAACAATAGACAAAGTTGTCGAGGTCTCCAAATTAATTAAACATGATATCAATACAAGCAACTCAAAACACAAATTTCAAAGAACACAAACCCTAGCACTTAAAATAACCTAAGCACAATTTTCATGAAAGACCTTTATTGAATTTGTTTCATTTCAATAGACTGAGATTAGGGTTTGAAAGTAAAACCACCCATCAAAAACAGCTCAAGAACATCCACAAGAACATCACAAACAAATTGAGAAAACACAACATAGATCAAATAAGCAAAAAATTCATATATCAGACTCAGATAAACATGAACAGATAAAGATCAAGGAGTTCAATAGCAACAAAAAGGCATAAATCAAAACATAAATAAACAACGGAACTAATCAAACCCTAGAAATGATTGAATCAAGAGAGAGAGGGGAAAACATTTCTTGATGGTCTCGATTTCGGCACCGGATCGGCGAGCAGCGTTGACGGCTTTTTCATCCTTCTTGGCGGCGGCTTTAGGATCCTTCTTACGGATCACTACCGGTTCCCAGTCCTGTGTCAATGGTCCTACTCCTGCCATTCATTCTCTCTCTGATTCTCTCCTTTTTTCTTCTTCAATTATCTACGTCGCGATCCTCTCTCTCGTTCGACTAGAATTTACGGACTTAGGCTGAGTTTTGTTCCGAACCGACGTAAAAAAAAAAAAAATTAAAACAATACACCCACAAAAATAATTTTAAATCTAACACCCACGTATCAAATTTTCAAAACTCAATATGTACAGTGACACTGTTTATTGAATAGTATCATATCAAGTTTTTAAGACTCGATATGTATAGTGCATGTCGAGTACCGATGTGAATAATATATGTCGAGTCTTGAAAACTCGACATAATACTGTTTAATAAATAGTATCACGTCGAGTTTTTAAAAGTCGACATGTAAATATTAGATTTGAAATTATTTTTCTAACGGTATTGTTTTAAAATTTCTTTTAAAAAAAGAATTACTTCCATACAAAGCTCGGCTCAGGCACTCCACCATGGGCTGGGGCAAAATAAACGTATTGGTCACATAAACAAATAGTAGTGCGACACATACGAATAGCTTGCGTGACCAACGCATGTTACAGCCTAAGTAGAGTGTCGACTTATGAAGGAGAGGTAAGTCGACTATTTCTGAATAGCTAATTGACAATGGTACTTCTACTGTGTTTATGATTGAAATATCGAACTGATTCATCTACTGCAAGGTCTGAATAGAAAGAGAAAGTGGATGTAGAGAGAGATGTGGAAATTACAGAACAGAGTACAGAACTAAGAGAATGAAGAAGAAGAAGAAGAAGAAGAAGAAGAAGAAGAGGGTTGTGTGAGAAAAAAGAAGTTAGAAAGCAATCATCTTATTTCCTACTTTCTTCCTTTGACGTTCATCTCCTTTTATACATTCAAAAAGTTCCTTTATTCCTTATGTTAACCACTTAACTGTCTTGCATTCAGTTACATATTGTTGCATTACATTCATTTTACATGCCCTGTTAGTTAGCTAGTCTATTCTGTTTAGAGCTGGTCTTCAGTTGTAGTTACTGGCCTTTGCTTCCTTGACTGTTACAATACCCTCCCTCTTCAAAACATCCTTGTCCTCAAGGATTAAAAGTAGGAAATTGGGTTTTAATAAAACTCATGTCTTCCTAAGTAGATTCTTTAGGACTGAGATTTATCCATCTGATTAGCCATTGCGTGACTGGTCTTTTGTCTCTCATTATCACCCTCCTCTTAAGAATTTCTTCTAGTTCCACTATAACCCGTTTGTCTGTTTCAATCAGCGGCAGATTAGACATGACTTCCTGAGTTGGTCCTATCTTCTTTTTAAGTAAAGAGACATGGAACATTGGGTGAACTCGTGATCCTGGAGGTAGCTGTAGTTTATAAGCAACTTGACCCACCTTTGCTATTATTGGAAATGGCCCATAAAACTTCGAAAACAGCTTAAGTTGTTTTCTAACCTCCACTGATTACTGTCTATAAGGTTAAAGTTTCAAATACACCAAATCTCTTATTTCCAACTTTCTTTCCACCCTCTTACGATCTGCATTTACCTTCATTCGATTTTGAGCTTTGGACAAGTGATCACGAAGTATCTGCAACATAGCTTGCCTGCCTTGAACAAATCCCACAGCTGCTGCATTATGAGTGTCTAAGCATGGGCCAAAAGGAATTGATCTAGGCTGATAGTCATACAATGCTTCGAAAGGAGTCATTTTGATGCTTGAATGAAAATTGGTGTTGTACCATCATTCCGCCATACTCAGCCATGTGCCTACACCCCAGGCCTATCAGTTATCATACATCTCAACTAACATTCTAAGCATTGATTCAATCTTTCACTTTGGCCATCAGACTATGGATAATAGGCACTACTTAGGTTTAGTTTTACTCCCAGTAGATTGAACAATTACTGCTAAAAAAGACCTATGAAGACTTTGTCTCTATCTAAAACAATAGCCTCAGGTAAACCATGGAGTTTGAATATGCAGTCAACAAACAACTGTGCTATTTTCACATCAGTGAAAGGATGCTGCAGTGCAATAAAATGACTGAATTTAGTGAGTCAATCAATCACTACCATGATGGTATTGCATCATTGGGACTCAGGTAACCCTTCAATAAAATCCATACTGATTTGGGTCCAGGCTTGAGATGGAATGGGCAATGGCTACAACAGACCTGGGTAGAGAGAATTTTATGTTTGTTCTGTTGGCATACATCACATTCCTGTACAAATTTGGTGACTGCTATCTTCAAAGAATGGCAATAGAATGCAGTCTTTACCCTATGCCAACTGCTGATTTGTCCTGAGTGTCCACCCATGGCTGAACTATGCATATGTTGTATGATTTTGGTTCTCAGTTGGGAGCCATTTCCTACATATATCTTCCTTCTATACTTCAGTATTCCTTCTTGCAACTGATGCTCCTCCTTATTATCAGGATCAATTGCTAACTGAGCTATCAAACTCTGACAAGTTTCATTCCCTTCATAACTCTCGATTACGTCCCTTAACAACTGAGCTTGAACCATTGAAATGGCCATTAGAGTTCCTTGATACTGATCCTCTATCATCTCTTTCTATCTAGAAAGAGCATCTGCAACCTTGTTTTTTGCTCCTCTCTTGTATTGAATCTCATAATCTAACCCCAGTAGTTTGGTCAGCAATATGTGCTGAGAAGAGTGAGTTAGTTTCTACTCCAGTAAGAATTTCAGACTCTGATGATCAGTTATGATAATAAAGTGATATCCCATTAAGTAATGCTTCCATTTGGTGACTGCCATGACCACTACTAGAAGCTCCTTTTCATAAATGGATAGTCTTGTTTCCTTGGTCCCAGAGCCTTGCTCAAATAGGCAATAGGTTGCTCTTCCTGCATCAAGACTGCCCCCATCCTTTTGCATAAGTATCAGTCTCTATGATAAATGGTGTTGAGAAATCAGGAAGTCTTATTACTGGTGCTGTGCTCATTGTAGTCTTCAGGTACCGGAAAGCCAGCTCTGTCTCCTCTGTCCAATGAAACTTGTCTTTCCTTAGAAGATCATTGAGAGGCTTAGTTATGAGACCATAATTCCTGACAAACCTCTTGTAATAGCCTGTTAGGCCTAGAAAACTCCTAAGATCCTTTACAGAAGTTGGTGCTGGCTATGAAGTGATGCAGTCTGTCTTCTGAAGATCCATTTTGACTCCTTCAATTGACACAATGTGGCCTAAATACTCCACCTATTTTTGTGCAAAGAACACTTTGATAGGTTAGCTATCAATTTGTTTTGTTGGAGCAGTGAAAACACTTGCTTCAGATGTTGAGCATGTGCCTGAACATCAGAGTTGTATATTAAGATGTCATCGAAGAACACCAAGACAGACTTCCTGAGGTAAGGTTGGAAAATATGATTCATAAGGGATTGGAATGTTGAAGGACATCACCAAGAACTCAAAATGGCCATGATGAGTTTAAAATGCAGTCTTATGTACATCCTGAGGCTTCACTCTTATTTGATGATAGTCGGACCTTAAGTCTATCTTGGAGAATAGCTTAGATCCATGGAGCTCATATAGCAACTCATCAATATTTGGAATTGGATATCTATCCTTGACTGTAAAATTGTTGAGTTGTTTATAATCTACACAAAATCTCTATGTGTCATCCTTCTTTTTCACCAATAATACAAGAGATGCAAAAGGACTTGTGCTATGTCTAACAATGCCTTGGCTTAACATTTCTTTGACTTGCTTCTCAATCTTAGCCTTTAGGGAGTGGGCGTACTTGTAGGGTCTCAGTTTGAAGGGTTGTGCATCAGGTTTAAGTTGTATAGCATGGTCATGAGACCTTACAGGTGGCAAAGAATTAGGTGGTGTAAAGATTTCTTTAAATTGTTCCAATAATACAGCTATGGGTTGTGGCATTGATTCTAAGTTGCCACCAAAGTACAAGGATAGTGTGTTTCAACTTGGTGCCTGTTGCTTCCTAAACTTCCTAGTGTCTTTTCCACGTATCAACTTCATTTTGGGCTCTTCTGCCTTGCCCACTAACACCACCTCTCCCTCTTGATCAGCTAACTTGATGTGCAGGAGTTTAAAATTAAATGTTATAGGACTGAAATTGTACATCCAGTCTACTCCCAAGATAATGTCACATCCTCCTAGATTGATTATCCTCAAATCAAATGTAAAACTATATCCTTGTATATTCCACTTTATACTCTTGATTTTGGTATTACTGATGACTTGGCTACCATCTGCAAGTGTTGCCTACAATGGTTCCTCTTGTTCCACCTGCAATTCCAACTTCTTGACCAAATTTTGTCTAAGAAAGTTATGAGAGCTCCCTGTATCCACTAGAATAGACACTACCACTCCATATAATACTCCTTTCAAGGCTATAGTTTTCTATAAATAGAACTAGAAAGAGCACAGAGGGATATCTCAACTACCTCCTCAATTTGGTCCTCTGAGTCTGACTCTTCTTCAGCTGCAATTATTACATTCAGATGCCTAAGGCTGCATTAATGTGCTGGTAAAAACTTATCTCCACGCTTGAAACAAAGGTTGTTGGCCCTTCTGAATTGAATCTCCTGTGGCATCACTCTTGTCATTCTCCTTTCCACATTTACTACTGCTGGCCACCCTTTTTCTTTATTGCCATTTTGCTTAGCGTTAGCAGCTGCCCTCTCTGTATTTTTCTCCATTAGCTCTCCCACTTTATTTAATCTTTCCCTTCTATTTTTAGCCAACTTCAAGGACTGCTCCTGTAGTCTAGCAATTTCAAATGCTTGGGACAAGGATGTCGGCTTTAGCATTCTCAAGACTGGCTTAATTTCTTCCTTCGCTCAACTAATGAAATTAGAAATGAAATAAATTTCAGACAACTTGGGGTTCTTTTGAAGCATGATAGCCCACAATTTCTCAAACTTCTCTTGGTATTCCACCATCGAGCCATGTTGCTATAGTTTATTAAACTCTTCCACTTCATCCTAAGTGCCTTTTGTTTCAAACCTTTGACATATCAGCCTTGAAAATTCCTCCCATTCCACTGTGCTTTTGACCATCTTTAAGCCTTGAAACCATATCTCAGCTTGCCCATCTAAGTACATCTCCACAATATCCACCCAAGAATTAATTGGTATTTGATATACTGTAAAGAATTTATGACATTTGCGTAGCCACATGGTGGGATTTTCTCCAGAAAATATGGGCAGTTCGATTCTTGGTGGATAGGGTATAAATGTACGGTTATTTCCTTCCTTTTTGTTCCACTGTAAGTTGTTGTTACTTCTTGTTCTCACGTCTGTTAGAGTTGGCAGGATTGGTGACTTGGAATGTCTTTCGTTGTGGTATGCCTCAACCATTTCTTTGAATACCATCTTGATCAAACTCCCCATTTTTTTCTCCCAATTGTATATAATGGATTCCAACCTCTGCGACTATTCATCAATACTTCGTTTCATCTCCTTTTGTTGTTCCTCGAATTTTCTTTCATTTTCAATATGTTTCTCTTTGATTTCCACTACCAACTCTTGTATACGCATTTCTTGTTTCTTGAATTGCTCCTCTGTAGCTTTAGATCTTAGTACTTTCTGCCATCTTTGGAATTTCTACTCGAAATCAAGTATTTCTGATATCAAATTGTTACAGTCTAAGCACTTACGAAGGAGAGGTAAGTCGACTGTTTCTGAATAGCTGATTGACAATGATACTTCTGCTATGTTTATGATTGAAATATCGAACTGATTCATCTACTGCAAGGTCTGAATAGAAAGAGAAAGTGGATGTAGAGAGAGAGATGTGGAAATTACAGAACAGAGTACAGAACTAAGAAGAAGAAGAAGAAGAAGAAGAAGAAGAAGACTAAGAAGAAGGTTGTGTGAGAAAAGAGAAGTTAGAAAGCAATCATCTTATTTCCTACTTTCTTCCTCTGATGTTCATCTCCTTTTATACATTCATGAAGTTCCTTTATTCCTTATGTTAACCACTTAACTGTCTTGCATTCAGTTACATATTGTTGCATTACATTCATTTACATGTCCTGCTAGTTAGCTAGTCTGTTCTGTTTAGAGCTAGTCTTCAGTTGCAGTTGCTGGCCTTTGCTTCCTTAACTGTTATAGATTCGAATCTCCACGTGACGAATGACTTTGGTTTTTGGCTCAATCTCGGGGCAAAAATTTAGAGAAGTTTGGCCAATTATGTTCCAACAGGGCATAGAAAACCAACGGAAAGGGTGTTAGATCATAAGAATAACCTGACAATGTTAATTAAAAAAAAAACATACAAAATTCTCAATATTTTTCATTTGTGAAATATTTTTAAAATATTTCTCAGTTTTAATTTTTAACTAAATTAATTAATATTATATAAAAAATTTTATATTTTTCTATATTGAATAAATTATTTACTTATTTAATAACAATTTTATTTTTATATTATTTATTTTATAATTAATAATTATATATTTGATTATTTTAAATTTTATTATTAAAAAGACTATTTCATTACTTTTATAAAATAATTTATATTTATATAAAAATTCCTATATTTTTTATATTTACAAGTTTTCTTATATTTTTCTTTTTTATATTTTCACAAAGTGTCATTTCTTTGGATTCATTTTTATTTTCCATTATCATTTCCATGTAATCTAGAAAGTCCTTGCTTTTAGTCTCAAACCAAAAAAATACCAACTTTAATCTTCATAGATAGGATTTCTATTTTTTTTTTTTTGCATTTTTCCAAATAAATTTTCCCTATTTTTGTTTTTAAATTTTAATTTTTGGTCTCTCCGATATTTCTTTCTCAAACGGATAATTTTAAAATTTGATATTAAAGTTTACATTATCTTCGTCGTTGTATTTTTCCCCACAAATCATGGGATAGGAGCTACTTATTTGTAAGTGATAACTGTGTCCTTTCTTAACATGATTTCAGAAAATCTTTTAGTTGCCCCATGTAATAAAATGGTTCTCAGTTTCTGTCAAAATATCTACAAAACTCCTAAAAGGGATCACAAAGTGTGTTAGTCAGAATTACACAGCCTATATTGTAAATGGTTATACAAGAATTTCAGTTATATTACAATCTTGGGGGTTGGTGGTATAGAAGTGCAACAACTAGCATGACTCTACTATTAGATTTATATGCACACACAAATGCGGAAGTGTGACTAATTTTCAGAATCGTAAAAGTTTATGTTTTTCGTGTCATGCCCCGATTCTCGGATTGACCACGCAACAGCCGTCACGTTGTCTCGATACACGGACAGAACCCCCATATACCGAGACTCCGCAAGGCTACAAATCAGCTCAATAACTCATCCAATACACAATTTCATCAGAAATAGGAAAATCCTATAACAATACACATGCAAAGGACCCATCCGGTCTATCCCTATACACACGAGCATGCGTCGACACACAAATGGGGTGGGGGTTCCTGTACATGCACGCATGCAAAATTGGTCATCCCAGCCGTTCCAGAATTTTCAGCACAATTAAAACACTTAAAATACAAGAAGTCACAAATCATAGTCGTAGGATTGTACTAACAATCGCATGAAAAAATGAGTTAGCGTCAGTAAAGTTCAAACGATATGAGGTGTGCAGAATTTCATAAAATCAAAAGAAAACAACGATTTTCAATATTTCAAATTAAATGTCCCATTTAAACAATAAGTTTAGCCAAAATAGAATTTAAAAAAAAGTAACAAGTTCCAAACAAACTTCAATTACTAACTAAGTAAGGATTCCATCAATATTTGCTCCTATATATGAAACAAATATTGATTTAATTCATACCAAAAGAATTATACAAGTCTTCCCTTCCATGGTTCTAGGAACTACAATTTCCCAAAAAAATTTCTACTGTTGCTAAATAGCTATACAAAACAGCAAAAATCCTTCGCAAGCTCCCACGTGCAGTCTCCGAACTAAATATCTTCTGAAAAATGTTAAGAGAGGGGTGAGTATTGGGGAATACTAAGTAAGTGGAGTGCAATGGTGTGATTGTGTTTATAAATAAGGGGTGAATGTGGGACAGTTAAAGCATATATCAAAATCACACTTTATATATGGAAAAATATTTCAATAATTCAATCAATTTGTAAAGCATGCATTCACATTGATCATTTTATCAGAAAATCCCGAGGTCCCATCAAAAGCATTCCCGTCTTAGGCTGGCCGAACCTACACGAAAGACCGCAAAGAGTTTTTCCATCTAATGTTTCAAAACATGCCCCCTTCCTTGGTGTTGGCTCGTACCTCACCAAGGTGCAAATCAGATATAGCATGACTTCGGCAGAGGGAGGGACGTCTAACTCCCCCGCACATCCAACCCCAACCACGTCACCCCGTCGGATCGCTCCGTGGTAGGAATGACTATAGTCATTTACTATCGGCACCTTTCATTTCTCAAATACCTCATTTCATAAACCATGTGCCATAATTTCCAACAAATAATCATAAATTTCTTGCCATACCAATTCATAAAGTAACATTAATCAACATATGGCACACATGCATTTATAAACACAGGGATGCATTCATATTTCACAATCCAGTTCAGATATCCCACAATCACAAAACAATTTATATAAAATATGAAAAAAAAATCTTACATAATAGTTTATAAAACAAATTTTAAAACAAGTTTCTCATTTAAGAACACAATAAACTGTCCACTCACCTCCAGAGAGGGTAATCACTCCCAATTCCGAAATTTAATCCAAGGTAACCCTTCTCAATCTTCGAAGGGGGTTATTCTATAGCAACAATAACAATTCTCAAGTCATTTCTCCTCCAAATTCAAGGGTTAGCAAACTTTCCTAATTTTATTTAAACCCCAATTTCTAACGTTTTCTTGTTCTTATCCTCATTTTACAAATTTATCATCATTTACGTCACATACTATTTTACATTCCAATTTCCCTTAAATTTCCATTCTCAACAAAATAGGCAACATCAATTAATCACAACAAACCTTAATTTTGGGTAATATGTCGATACAAATCATAAACCCTAACACATTCTCTCATCTTAAACAGCCTACATTTGATCTATTATTGAAGGCACATAGAAATTCCCTCACCTAGGGTTTCTCGCATCTCACGAACCTAGCTTCCTGCACCATTCATTTCAGTGCAAAACCTGTAACGTTTCCAATTTGAAACAAACGTCAGCAATTAAACCTAGCTACTAAGGACACTCAAAAATCCTGAAGTATTTACTCAGAACTATCATCCCTACCTATGCGGTGCTTAGGGTTTTCAAAGGCTTACTGCTGCTGCTGGCTTGAGGCTTCTGTGAAGATTGCAGAAGGGCTCTCTGCAGAGAGAGCAGGTCGCGGGCTCACGGGCCGTCGCGGGCTCGTGGGCTGGCACGCTCACGGGCTGGGGCCTAGCGCGCTCGCGGCTGAGGAGGAGCAGTGGCGGAGGGAGATTTCGCAGGAGAGGGAGTGTGCGAAGGAGAGAGAGTTCAAGAGGCAGAGAGACAGAGAGTGCGGGAGTGATAGAGAGAGAGAGAGGGAGAGAGAGAGAATCGGGAGAGAGAGAGAATGAGAGAAACAGAGAGGGAGAGAGGCAGAGAGTGTGAGAGATTTAGGGCTGAAAGCCCTAATCGAATTGGGGGCCGGGAGACGCGGCGTTTTGGGTTGAAACGCTGTATGTCTCTCTCTCTCTCTCTTTTTTTTTTTTTTAGATATTACAACTCTTAACCCCCTAATAACAAATTTCGTCCCCGAAATTTAAAAGACAATTTATACATCAAACAATTGGGGGTGCTATTTTCGTATCAGTTCTTCAGTCTCCCAAGTTTCCTCTTGCACTTGATTACTTTTCCACAATACCTTGACCATGGGGATTTGTTTACTTCTCAACTGCTTGATTTGTCAATCAATGATTTTCACTGGTTGTACCTTGAAACTTAAATTTTCATTCAACTCTACCGGAGGTGCTTCCAATACGTGCGAAGGATCTGATAAGTACTTTCTCAACATTAAGACGTGAAAAATGTCACGAATCCTTTGCAACTCCGACGGCAATTTCAACCGATATGCCACCTTCCCAACTCTTTCAATGATTTTAAATGGTATGATATATCGAGGGTTTAACTTTTCTCGTTTCTGAAATCAGATGATACGCTTCCAAGGAGAGACTTTCAAAAATACCATATCCCCTAATTCAAACTCCAAGTGTCTTCTTCTCTTGTCGGCGTAACTCTTTTACAGATCTTGCGCTGTCTTCATTCTTTCCCAAATTAGCTTCACCTTTGCCTTGGTAGTTTCAATCAATTCTATACTTTCAAGCTTCCGTTCTCCAACTTCATCCCAACAAAGTGGAGTCCGACATTTCCTTCCGTAGAGAGCTTCATAGAGAGGCATACCAATACTAGATTGGTAGCTGTTGTTGTATGCCAATTCAATCAGCGAGAGATGCCTATACCAACTCCCTTGGAAATTCATAACGTATACTCTCAACATGTCTTCCAACATTTGGATTGTACGTTCAGATTGCCCATCAGTCTGCAGATGAAATGCAGTACTAAATTTTAATTTGGTACCCAAGGCTTCTTGTAACTTTGGCCAGAATCTGGATGTGAATCGGGGATCACGATATGATATAATCGATACTGGAATTCCATGGAGTCGGACAATCTCACCAAGATACAACTTCGCTAACCTTTCCAAAGAATAAGTATTCTGAATTGGGAGGAAATGTGCTGATTTTGTGAGTCTGTCTACTATCACCCAAATGACATCGTGACGACTCGGAGTACGTGGCAATCCTACCATGAAGTCTATAGAAATATGCTCCCATTTCCATTCTGGTTAGGCAATGGTTGAAGCGTTCCGGCCGGTTTCTGATGTTCGGCCTTAATTTGTTGACACACTAAACACCTTGCCACAAACTCGGCTATTTCTCGCTTCAATCCTAGCCACCAATAAGCTTCTTTCATGGTCCGGTACATTTTAGTGCTTCCGGGATGCATAGCATAAGCCGAAAAGTGTACTTCCTCAAGAATGGCTTTCCGAAACTCATCATTTTTGGGAACACAAATCCATTTCCCATACATCACCATGTCATCCTCCCGAATATGAAAATCACCAGTTTCACCCTTACAAACCTTCTCTACTATCTGTTTTAGCTCCTCATCAGTTGCCTGGAGCTCTTTAATACGGTCCAGTAGGGTTGGTTGAATTTCAAACTTCGCTAATAATGCGCCATTGTCATCATAAGTAAATTTGGCTCCAAGAGCATGAAGTCCAACAAGGCATGAGAGATAAGAACCCGCTTGAGAATGAGAAGATGATGACTTGCGGCTCAGAGCATCCGCAACTACATTCGCCTTACCCGGGTGATAGTCAATCATCAAATCATAGTCTTTAATCAGTTTTAACCATCTCCTTTGCTTCAAGTTGAGCTCTTTCTGGGTAAGCAAATATTTGAGACTCTTGTGATCAGTAAAGATCTTGCAGGTGGCTCCGTACAAGTAATGTCGTCAAATTTTCAAGGCGAATACGATAGCAGCAAGCTCTAGATCATGTGTAGGATAATTCAACTCATGCTTCTTTAACTATCGAGAAGCGTAGGCAATAACTCTGTTACCCTGCATCAAGACGCATCCTAACCCCTGTTTACTGGCATCACTGTAGACAACAAAATCATCTCCGGTGGTAGGAAGAATGAGTATAGGAGCTTACGTGAGTCTCCTTTTGAGTTCTTGAAAACTCTGCTCACATTTATCTGTCCATTCAAACTTAATTCCCTTCCGCGTCAAGCCAGACAACGGAGCTGCAATCTTAGAAAAGCCCTCTACAGATCTTTGGTAGTATCCAGCCAAACCGAGAAAACTACGCCGTCGATGACGTTTTTGGGTTGTTCCCATTTTAAAATCGCCTCAACTTTCTTTGGATCAACAAATATTTCTTTTCCGGATACCACATGTCCCAAAAAGCTAATTTCCTTCAGCCAGAATTCACACTTTGAGAACTTAGTAAACAATTGCTTATCTTAGAGAGTCTGCAGCACAATCCGAAGATGATTTGAATGTTATTCATCATTTTTAGAATACACAACTATGTCGTCAATGAAAACAATGACGAACTTCTCGAGATAGGAGTGAAAAACTCGATTCATAAGGTCCATGAAAGCTGCTGGAGTATTCATCAGACCAAATGGCATAACCAAGAATTCATAATGCCCATACCGCGTCCTAAACGCAGTCTTGGGAACATCATCTTCCTTTATCCGCAACTGGTGATAGCCGGACCTCAAATCTATCTTAGAGAATACACTGGCCCCTTGGAGTTGATCAAACAAGTCATCAATTCTTGGCAAAGGGTATTTGTTTTTTATGGTCATCTTATTTAATTGCCGATAATCGATACACAACCGAAACGTGCCATATTTCTTCTTTACAAACAGAACCGGTACACCCCAAGGCAAAGTACTCGATCGGATGAATCCCTTATCTAACAACTCTTGAAGTTGGACCTTTAACTCTTTCGATTCTACCGGTGCCATTCGATAAGGAGGAATAGAGATTGCTGCTATGCCAGGAACAAGATCTATAGCGAAATCAAACTCTCGGATCGGTGGTAACCCAGACAACTCTTCTGGAAAGACGTCCAAAACTCATTCACCACAGGGATATCGCTCAGATCAGGGCTTTCCACCGTAGTGTCAATGATGTGAGCTAAGTAAGCTTCACAACCCTTATGTACTAATCTCCGTGCTTCGAGAGGTGAAATCACACAAGCTTGGTAATACTCACCATTCACCGGTGAACACAACTAGGGAATGCCCTGGCTTACTGAATTCCACTTCTTTAGTGAAGCAGTTCACTGATACTCGGTGAAGGCTTATCTAGTCTATGCCTAGGATGGCGTCAAAATCTTTCATATCCAACGGAATCAAATCCGCTCTAAGGATTGTCTCACCAACTTTCACCTCACAAGACTTATATACTGAATTATTAATCAAATGCTCTCCCAAGGGAGTGATAACCAATAATTCTTCATCAAGTGGGACTAATGGCCTATCAGCATGTCTCTCAAATTCCGAACTCACAAATGAATTATTCGACTCAGTATCTATGAGTATATGGGCATCAACACCAAAGATATTCATCATACCTATAAACAAATCATAAACAAAATTATATCACCACACTCCTTCATTCATAATCACATATCATCAAATCATAATTATAAATCATGGACATCACATTTCAAATTCTGAACTTAGATTTAAATGAAAATTACCTGTAACTACGTCGGGATTAACTTGAGCTTCTTCATTAGTCATAGCAATGACTCTAGCTTAAGATCTAGGCTGAGGTCGCTGAGCGGAGGTGGTTATAACATTACTTCTCGTGCCCGTCCTAGGGTTAGTACTGGTAGAAGGTGTCGCTGAACCGACTGGGCCAGTTTTGGAGCCACTAGAGGGACCTCTAACTTGACGACTCCCTTGTCCTTCTTCCTTCAACTCAGGGCAGGAATAACGGAGGTGTCCCTCCTTCCCACAGTGATAGCATCTTCTAGGACCTCTGCACGGACCCGTATGATACCCTTTGCAATTTGGGCAAGTCCCCATTTCACTTTTCCATGGTTTAGCTCCTAATCCAACATTCCCAGTACTAGGAGCACTCGATCTATGAATTGGTTGGCTTTGAGGAAATCCAACCGATCCCAAAATAAATCCACCGCATTGATAGTCTGCAGTTCTGTTCTTCTTAGAGCTTTGGCCCGGTACAAATCCGCCGGATCTCTTCTTCCCACGATGGTCCCTAACATTTCCCCTTTCAAGCACCATCTGTTCGGCCCTCAAGGCCAATTGCAACACGTTCTGGTATGTGTGCTCATCCATGACCGACATCTTCTCTCAGATATTCAAATTCAAGCCATCCTCAAACTTGAAGCGTCTGCACTCTTTGGAGGTGATTAGCTCTGGTACGAATGAGGATAGGCTTCTAAATTTCGCCTCATATTCCTTCACAGATAGATTTCCTTGACGAAGCCGAAGGAATTCTTTTCTCTTCAAGTCCCGATCGAATCGGGTGTAGAACCTCTAGTCAAATTCCCTAAGGAAATCGTGCCAAGTGAGAGGTGTAGCTGCCTCTACTCCATCCCACCAGGTGCTAGCATCTTCGTCCAACAATCTCACAGTTACCAAGAGTTTCAAACTATCCTCTATTCCCATATCCGTTACAGCTTTTCTGACCCTCTTGATCCATTTTTTTGCCTCTGCAGGATCACCAGATGCTGAGAAGGTCTTACATCCCAGTTGCCTTGCTTCCTTGATTAGTTTGGACAACTGAATTGGGGAATGGCTGATTGGTGCAACAACTGGAGGAGGTGTTACTCGAGTACCGGGTGTTGCAGCTGGCCCGGAAGGAGGAATATGTTGAGGGACTGACGACAGTTATGGAGCTTGATACTGCGCTCCGAAGGTACTCCACCATTCCATTACTTGCTGAAGAGCGGCGATAGGAGGAGCAGTAATCCTGGGAGAAGGAGCCGGGTGTGTGGACGTAGATGGAGGAAGAGCATGCGAGGACAACTCATCCCCGTGCTCCTGTAGAGGAATCTCATTCACATTCCTCATTCTCCTTCGTGGAGACATGACAATCTATAAGGGAAAAATTATGTTTAGTAAACAGAGTTAAGAGAAATACTAATAACTTAACCCCCTAAAAAAGATATCCCTAATTCCCTAAGAATCCATGGAAGGCCTTTGTACATTCTTAAAAATAAATCTAAAAAAAATTAGACATTTTCAAAACAACAAATATTTTAAAATCTTTGGAAAACCATTGGGATCTTTGGGAGTAGTTCAAAACCTTAAACATTTAAAATCGTGAACCTACGCTCTGATACCAATAAAGCTGTCACGCCCCGATCCTCGGATCGATCACGCAACAACCGCTGCGTTGTCTCGATACACGGACAGAACCTCCTCATATACCGAGACTCCGCAAGACTACAAATCAGCTCAATAACTCATCCAATACACAACTTCATTAGAAATAGGAAAATCCTATAACAATACACATGCAAAGGACCCATCCTGTCTATCCCTGTACACACGAGCATGCGTCGACACACAAATAGGGTGGGGGTTCCTGTACATACACGCATGCAAAATTGGCTATCCCAGCCGTTCCATAATTTTCAGCACAATTAAAACATTTAAAATACAAAAAGTTTCAAATCATAGTCGTAAGATTTTACTAACACTTGCATGAAAAAACGAGTTAGTGTCAGTAAAGTTCAAACAATATGAGGTGTGCAGAACTTCATAAAATCAAAAGAAAACAACGAATCCCAATATTTCAAATTAAATGTCCCATTTGAATAATAAGTTTAGCCAAAATGGAATTTAAAAGAAAGTAACAAGTTCCAAACAAACTTCAATTACCAACTAAGTAAGGATTCCATCAATATTTGCTCCTATATATGAAACAAATATTGATTTAATCCATATCAAAAGAATTATACAAGTCTTCCCTTCCATGGTTCTAGGAACTACAATTTCCCAAAAAAATTTCTACTGTTGCTAGATACCTATACAAAGCAGCAAAAATCCTTCGCAAACTCCCACGTGCAGTCTCCGAACTAAATATCCTCTGAAAAATGTTAAGAGATGGGTGAGTATTGGGGAATATTCAGTAAATGGAGTGCAATGGTGTGATTGTATTCATAAATAAGGGGTGAATGTCGGACAGTCAAAACATATATCAAAATCACACTTTAGATATGGAATAACATTTCAATAATTCAATCAATCTGTAAAGCATGCATCCACATTGATCATTTTATCAGAAAATCCCGGGGTCCCATCAAAAGCATTCCCGTCTTAGGCTAGCAGAACCTAGACGAAAGTCCGGCAAGGGTTTTTCCATCTAATGTTTCAAAATATGTCCCCTTCCTTGGCGTTGGCTCGTACCTCACCGAGGTGCAAATCAGATATAGCACGACTTCGGCAGAGGGAGGGGCGTCTAACTCCTCGGCACATCCAACCCCAACCACGTCACCCCATCGGGTCACTCCGTGGTGGGAATGACTATAGTCATTTACTACCAGCACCTTTCATTTCTCAAATACCTCATTTCATAAACCATGTGCCATAATTTCCAACAAATAATCATAAATTTCTTGTCATAGCAATTCATAAAGTAACATCAATCAACATATAGCACGCATGCATTCATAAACACAGGGATGCATTCATATTTCACAATCCAGTTCAGACATCCCACAATCACAAAACAATTTATATAAAATATGAAAAAAATCTTACAAAATCATTTATAAAACAAATTTTAAAACAAGTTTCTCATTTAAGAATACAATGAACCGTCCACTCACCTCTAGAGAGGGTAATCACTCCCAATTCCGAAATTTAATCCAAGGTAACCCTTCTCAACCTTCGAAGGGGTTATCCTATAGCAACAATAAAATTCTCAAGTCATTTCTCCTCCAAATTCAAGGGTTAGCAAACTTTCCTAATTTTATTTAAACCCCAATTTCTAACGTTTTCTTGTTCTTATCCTCATTTTACAAATTTATCATCATTTACGTCACATACTATTTTACATTCCAATTTCCCTTATATTTCCATTCTCAACAAAATAGGCAACATCAATTAATCACAACAGACCTTAATTTTAGGTAACATGTCGATACAAATCATAAACCCTAACACATTCTCTCATCTTAAACAGCCTACATTTGATCTATTATTGAAGGCACGTAGAAATTCCCTCATCTAGGGTTTCTCTCATCTCACGGACCTAGCTTCCTGCAACGTTTCCAATTTGAAACAAACGTTAGCAATTAATCCTAACTACTAAGGACACTCAAAAATCCTGAAGTATTTATTCAGAACTGTCATCCTTACCTATGCGGTGCTTAGGGTTTTCAAAGACTTACTGATGCTGCTGGCTTAAGGCTTCTGCAAAGATTGCAGAAGGGCTCTCGGCAGAGAGAGCAGGTCGCGGGCTCACGGGCCGTCGCGGGCTGGCACGCTCGCGGGCTGGGGCCTAGCGCGCTCGCGGCTGAGGAGGAGCAACAGCGGAGGGAGATTTTGCGGGAAAGGGAGTGTGCGAAGGAGAGAGAGTTCGAGAGGCAGAGAGACAGAGAGTGCGGGGGCGACAGAGAGAGAGAGAGGGAGAGAGAGAGAGAATGAGAGAAACAGAGAGGGAGAAAGGCAGAGAGTGTGAGAGATTTAGTGCTGAAAGCCCTAATTAAATTGGGGGCCGAGAGACGCGGTGTTTTGGGTTGAAACGCTGCGTCTCTCTCTCTCTCTCTCTATTTTTTTTTAATAGGTATTACATTTCGGGTATGCCTTAATGAGTAAATCGTAAAAAATTTGGGGAACCATGAGTTTTACACAAACGACCTCGCTGTCAGGATGATAACTACAAAAATCGAGCTATAACCACCGTACCACAGCACTGCAATCTAAATCCGGCAACAAAGACAACATCGAAAATTCTCTACTCAAAATTTCTCTAACCCTTACTCTCAAGAATGTGTTTTCTCTCTATTGTGTCATCACAACAATGGTATACGATTGTTATCCGTTCCCAAGGGTTTTACCCTAATTTCCTTATTCTCATGTAACCACAAAAGGAAGAAAATTCAAATCACTTCGATTACCATTTTTTGATATAGAAAGTGGGATAATTCCCATTTTCTATGCATGGAAAAATGCCCCACGTGGGCATTTAATTCCATCATTTCTCACTTACACACGAGAGCATTTTTATCCGTCACGAGATCACACCTCATGCGATCTCCTATATCACCTTGCCGGATTTTCATATAGAATTAGGTGTCATACGACTGGCGAGAACACCTATAATCAAAGACTTCTCAATACACCTGTTAGGATGATCGATGAGTCATTGTTAATATGAAAAAGTCTTGCTATACCCCAGACTCAACACAATTACATCCATCAAGCCACTTTTGTCATCGAAAGTGATCCCCAATTTGTGCTCGACTGTGTATTCACTATTACACTAATATCTCAACGTGGATAAACGTAACAGACTAGTCGGTGAATGCAACACAACGATATAATGTAGATTGGTTTTCCTTTCCCAAACTTGAATCCATCAGCCTCAACTCAGTTGTTTTCCTAGACTTGCCCCTTATACCTCAATTTATCTTCCGAACCATAGGTAAACAGACTAAAATAGCAAACACTGAATCGAAATTTCTAAAGACAGTCAAAAGTATAATAAGCGTACCAGAAATGCCACCTAATGGATCTCAAGTCTCACATAGTAGGAACAAGGATCTAGATTAGATCATTATCTCATGTAATAGCTCCCACTATCCCTAGTCGTCTATTGCAGAGGTATGAAACGCGTGTCACAGTATCAATCTCTCATTCCTCAAAAGGGCATATGTCAGATTTCTCTAACACTGTGTAGAAACGAAACTCAGTCTACACATAAGACTCTACCCAAAGATCTCAGAGAGAGTGTTTCAGAGACAATATCATTATCGTAGGTGATGTCTGAGATCTCAAATCTAGCTACTCATAGGCAACATGGATGTGGGTATTTTCATGTCGGTCATATCCCATATGACCTCATTCTGAACACATATCATGGTGACTTATATTCTAGCAAAGTTACTCACGATGTCTCTTACAATTAGAAACCGTCTCATCTCCACTCACTCAGAGTTGGAGGTGGTCATTTGTGTGAAAGAGTCGATCTCGTTTGCCTGATATATCTTTTATCACATCAAAACATATATGATCTAAAAACATATGCATTATTTAAGAAATAAAATAATGACGCAAATGTGATCAAATAATATACAAAATCATATATATATATATATATGTGTGTGTGTGTAATAAGCATCACATCGTCAATTCAGTACAACATGAGAAATGTCAAAATATTTTCAAACCCAATGACTCTTTATGTGCTACAAATGAGTTTCTGGCGATGGTTTGGTGAAGGGGTCAGCCACCATACTGTGTATCGAGATGCACTTGATGGTTACTTCACCCTTCTCGATGATATCTCTAACAAAATTATATCTGGTGTCGATATATTTGATTATACTTGATACTTAAGGTCTCGGGTATAGGCTATAGCGGCCTGATTATCATAGTAGATTATCACATGCCTCCAACTATCAGCCACAACCCCCAAGTCATCTAATAATTTTCGAATCCAAATACTCTCCTGAACTGTGACTGAGCAGGCCATGAAATCAGCCTCCATCGTAGATAAAGCTACACAATATTCTCAAACCCAATAACTCTCTATATGCTACAAATGAGTCTCTAGCGATGGGTTTGGTGAAGAGGTTAGCCACCATGCTGTGTGTCGAGATGTACTTGATGGTCATTTCACCCTTCTCGATGATATCTCTAACAAATTTATATCTAGTGTCGATGTGTTTGGTTATACTATGATACTTAGGATCCGGGTATAAACTATAACGGCCTGATTATCATAGTAGATTATCATCGGTCTCCCACTATCAGTCACAACCCTTAAGTTATCTAATAGTCTCCGGAGCCAAACACTCTCCTGAACTGTGACTGAGCAAGCCACGAACTCAGTCTCAATCGTAGATAAAGTTATACAATATTCCCAAACCCAATGACTCTCTATGTGCTACAAATGAGTCTCTAACGATAGGTTTGGTGAAGGGGTCAGCCACGATGTTGTGTGTCGAGATGTATTTGATAGTCATTTTACCCTTCTCGATGATATCTTTAACAAATTTATATCTGGTGTCGATATGTTTGGTTCGACTATGATACTTAGGGTCTCGGGTATAGGCTATAGTGGCCTGATTATCATAGTAGATTATCACCGGTCTCCTACTATCGACCACAACCCTTAAGTAATCTAATAGTTTCCGGAGTCAAACATTCTCCTGAATTGCGACTGAGTAAGCCACGAACTCAGTCTCCATCGTAGATAAAACTATACAGGTCTGCCTCTTGCTACCCCAAGAAATGGCACTACCATTGAGTAAGAAGGCAAAACCTGACGTCGATTTGCGATTATCCAAATCACCGACCCAATCGGCATCTGAATATCCTACAAAACGCAAATCACCTCTCCCATAGCACAAGAAGTAGCTCGCAGTTTTCCTGAAATATCTAAAAATCCTTTTCACTGCTCTCCAGTGACCACTTCCAGGATTTGATTGATATCTACTCACCAAACAGATTGCGTAACATATGTCTGGTTGTATACATAATATCACGTACATCAGACTTCCTACTGCGCTGGAATAAGGGATTTTCCTCATTTCCCTTATTTTTTCCTGAGTTTTCGGGTATATCTCAAGACTCAGGCCATCACACTTGACGATTGGAGTATCTATGAGATTATAATCACTCATCCCAAAGCGCTCGAGAATCTTCCTAATGTAAGTCTCTTGTGAAAGCGCCAACGTTCGTCTCGAGTGATCCCTCTAGATCTTAACTCCAAGGATGAATTTAGCTTCACCCATGTCTTTCATGTCGAAGCTCGATGACAACCATGCCTTGATTGTCATCAGATACTAAATGTTGTTCCTGACCAACATTATATCGTCCACATATAGGGACAGGATCACAAAAGAGTTATCAGATCGTATTAGATATACACAATGATCCTCCTCGATTATAGTAAAACCATAAAATATCACCTCCTCATGAAATCTTAGGTACTTCTGCTTGGATGATTGTTTTAAGCCATATATCGACTTTCAAAGTCAACAAACCTTATTCTCATGACCTACTAGAACGAACCCAAAAAGCTACTCCATGTAGATCTCCTCATCCAGATTTCTGTTAAGGAAAGCGGTCTTTACATTCATCTAATATAAATCTAGATCCAGACTTGTGACAATCACAAAAAATAAACGGATTGATGTAAATTTGATTACGGGGGAGAAAGTCTCCTCGTAATCAATGTCATTTGTCTGTGTGTAACTCTTGACAAACGGGTCTTGTATCTCTCCACCGATTTATCGGCCTTTCTTTTGATTTTGAGAACTCACTTGTTCCCAATGGCCTTTCTCTCCTTAAATAGATCAACTAGATTCTAGATCCCGTTGACTCTCATATATTCCATCTCTTCCTTCGTGGCCTCTAACCATTAGTCCATCATAAGATTCTTGAGAGCCTCCTCAAAGGTCCGACATTCCTTATCATCTTCAGGAGTCACGATGAGAATCTCATCCTCAATAGGAAAACGACGTCGGGATATGTGTCCCCGACTACTCCTACGAGGAGAAGAAGCCTCCTCATCTTGAAATAGGCTATTCCTACTAGTACCAAGATCCTTTGTAGGCTCTTGGGTCCCACCGTTGGGCTTAATTGAGCCGTTAGGCTCACCCATCTTATAAAAGGTGAAATCCTGATCGATTTCGCCTCTCTTAGGGAAATTATTTTCCAGGAACGTAGCATTATGAGATTCGATCTTGGAGACTATGCCATCCGTACGTTCACCTAGGAGCACATGTCGCTTAGAATGTTCGGAGTACCTTATGAAGATACATTTCTATTCTCGCGGGCCTAACTTACCGTATAAGTGCAAGGGATCGTGAACGTATGCGGCACAACCCCATGGCCTCAAATGGCTAAGGTTAGGCTGCCTCCCTATCAAAAGCTCGAATGGGGTATTGACTACGGATTTCGTTGGAATACGGTTAATAACGTAGGCAGTAGTCAACAATGCATCTCCCCATAAGAGATAGCCAAATTGGCCTGCACCATCATTGATCTCACAATCTCCAATAGAGTTCTGTTCCTTCTATCGGCTACCCCGTTCTACTAGGGAGTAGCAGAAACATGCAACTGTTTCGTAATACTCTTCTCGAAACAGAGCTCTTTAAACTCCTCATACAAATACTCGTATCCTTGATCGGTTCTGGGAGTATTGACTCTCAAGTCTAACGGATTTTTGACATTGCTAATAAATCTCTTAAAGCAATCTAATACCTCAGACTTGTACGAAATCAAGTAGACGTACCCGAAATGCGTGTAATCGTCTATGAACGTAATGAAGTACGTGGCTCCATTTAGGGCTCTCACATTCATAGGGCCACAAAATATCAGAGTGGATCAATTGCAATGACGTCCCAGCCCTCATTGCCTTTCCAAATGGTTTCCTTGTCGCTTTGCCGGCTAGGCAAAAATCACATAGGGACAACTCGAACCGGGTTAGCAAGCCCAACAAGTCATTCGTCGCTAACTGGTTCATTCTCTTTTGCCTTATGTGACCAAGTCTACTATACCAAACAGAAATATCATCAACTACGCTATCAAATGTATAAACAATAGAAGATAAATCAAAAATATTATTAAAGGAAACCATATCTAACGCATAAAGTCTATCATGAAACAAACCAGTACATATCAGAGAATTATCGTACGAAATCAAAACACTCAAGTTTTTAAACTGAACTTAATATTTTAAGCGATCTAAACAAAGGATAGTTATGAGATTTCGCCGAATTTCGAGAGTATATAATATATCATGTAGGTACAAGACTTGGTTACTTCGCAGTATCAACTTGTATGTACCAATTCCCTTTACAATCACAAATGCTCCATTTCCTATATACATCCTTCTTCCCTGGGGACTCAATCGGCAGAACTCCACATATGCTCTCCTATCTCAAGCTACATGGTCGGTGGCTCCCGAGTCTACAATCCACAAACGAGAAGAGTTAGTAAATAGCACAGTAGATGAAACATAACTCATACCATGTAAACAAAAAGGATATACCTTTCGCTCACCACACTCGCGAGCGAAATGTCCAGATTTACCACAAACGTAGTATCGGACTTTGCTCTTGTCGAGCTCTTTCTTCTTGTGTTTTGCCCTCTGTCCTCGATTTTCACTGATGGCTTCTTCTTAACTTGTCTAGGCTTCTTGTCATGCTTGCGCCATTTACGCTTGACGCCCTTTGAGCCTTGCTCGACTCCGCTACATAGGCATGACCAAATACAGACCTAACCACCTCCTGACGCTTCTCCTCGAGTTCACGATATCTACACACATTTATGAAAGTACGAATACTCTCAATGTGCGTGAAATAGGTTTTTACCACATCCTAGGAGTTAAGTAAAGACTGGTCACCCCTAGTACCTGAAACTCATCAGATATCGGCTCCCCCATACTCTTTAGAGAAGCGATCATACTCAATATATGCATCAAATGCTGTTTCATAGTATGATCGGGTCTTTTTTTATAGGTGATGAACCTATAGGTCAGCATCCTCAACTTAGGAGCTGACCGGGAGCCAAAGTGCTCTCTCAGAGCACTCTGAATCGATATCGCAGTAGGATATTGTCATAGAACGGAATCAGATCATCATGCATGCTGCTAAGGAGGATTACCCTAACTTAGCCATCCTTCCTTTTCCATACACGATACGCCTCCTTATCCAGTTTCGCCTGAGACGTATCACCCACCCCGGGGTCTGTTATCTCATGAAGTAGAACCTCCGCTAAGTCCTGTTCCTCGAAAACAAACTGAATTGTACGGTGACAAATCTCATAGTTGTCACCATTTAGCTTGTCTCCTTTAACGAGATCAAATACGATACTTTTCATCGCAGCCATAGTCTTTGTCACACAGAAAGAAAGAGATGTTAGTAACTAATAATGCTTATTCTCACAATTTCGTGCACCCTACGAATCATCAAGTTCAAAATGATTCGAGTATTGACCCCAAAATAAGCGTATGGGTCAACGGATACCATATGTCACAACCCGAGATCTCATCTCACCATTCGGACTTGGATTCGGTGCACAAAATCCTACAAATAGTCACAAATATTGATATAAGACCCTCTAACAATTGAAAAAATTTAATTTCAAACGACCTAACGCACCGCCGAGTTCCTTACACGCCGCCATGTACCAGTTGCGCATCTGTTGGCCCTACTACGCTCCTCCATGTGGCAACGCGTGGCGCCTCCATTGCCATGCGCCTGGCGCGTCTTGGCTCAAGCGTGCCCACTTACGGCGCTCGTCTTATGGGCTTACACGCGCCGAGCTGGGTTAGTTGGGTCGGTGACTGGGTCAATCAACAGGTCGGGGTTGACCCGACCGAGTCGATCAATGGGTTGGTCAAACGGATTAGGGTTGACCTGACTTACAGTCAATGGGTTGGGTCCGACCCGATGCAACACGTGTTAGTTCATGGGTCGGAGCGAGTCAGGCTCCGACCCGATCCAGCTTCCTCGCCACCTCACACACCTTGCTCTCGCATGAGGTACACGTGCCCACCGGTTGCTGCTGGATGCCCCTCTTCGCGTATGTCGTGCACACGCTCGCGGGTTTGGATCCTTCTTCCTCACCTGACGGGCCTGCAACTGGGTTTTTTGACTTGATTTTCGGAAAACCCATTTTTGGCCTATTTTTCACGACGATTTCCACTAGATGATGTATTTGGACTTCCTAAAAACATTTTTAACTCATTTTTTTGGAAAATTCAAGACCTAAACACGGCGAATCAAATACCCAAATTTTGGCCCTCCGTGACCTCGCCGGAAAATCCAGTTTCCGGCAACGACTCATCACAAAATGTATGTCAAATCGTAGATCAATGCTTATGGAACACAAATATGCCATTTATTTAGATAAAAAATCGCTCTACATGGACAGATTTAGAGTTTTAAGTTTTGGGCACCCTTTGGACTGAAAATTTTAGTTTCAATTTCAATGGACAAAACGTGTTCCAAAAATTCCAAAAAAAATATATTCATGATCTACATAACATTGACAATGTCATGGTATATGCGGATTCATGAAAATCATCCGTGATTTGAATCCCAAATTTTCAATCCCATATTTTTTATACCCGAAAATATTCTGAAAATTATTTAATAAATTCAACCCTACGCTCTATATCAATGTTGGATTTATATGCACACACATGCGAAAGTGTGACTAATTTTCAGAATCGTAAAAGTTTATGTTTTTTGGGTATATCTCAATGAGAAGATCGTAGGAAATTCAGGGAACCACGAGTTTTGCACGAACGACCTCTCCGTCGGGATGATAACTACGACAATCTAGCTATCACCACAGTACCACAACACCACAATCTAAATCCGGTGACAAAAACAGCATCGAAAATTCTCTACTCAAAATTTCTCTCGCTTTTACTCTCAATGATGTGTTTTCTCTATGTTGTGCCATCACAACAATGGTTTACGATTGTCATCTGTTCCCTAGAGTTTTGCCCTAATTTCCTTATTCTCATGTTACCACAAAATGAAGGAAATTCAAATCAGTTCGGTTGCCATTTTAGGACATGAAAAGTGGAATAATTCTCATTTTCTATATATAAAAAAATGTCCCCACGTGGGCATTAATTCCATCATCTACCAACCCTTTTCTTTGTCCCATTTTCTCTCTTCTTTGCTTCTTTAGCTGTCCATCATGCTACTATTCATAGTCTTATAAACCCTTTTCTATCTATACAAATAATTTTATAAGATGGTGTTGGAAGTTATGCCCACTGGGGCATTTTTTTCTTAACCTAGGGTTAGATTTTATTAATAACCAACTAACTAACCTTCACAAAAAAATGTAACTCCCCCCTTTTCTCTCTTATGTGTGCATATGTGAAAAAAGAAAAGTGCTTGGTGAGAGAGGATGTTTTCTGTGTATTGCCATGGATGTAAGATGAAAAGATTCTTTTGTGAGTGCACATTATCAAGAGATTGAGTTTGATTCAGATACAAAACTCTATAGAGTGTGAGGTTCAAGTTCTCCCATCATTGGATTATCGGACTTTGGGTTAAGACGTCATGAATCAGTGGTAGTGGTTCGTTTCGTGATCACCATTTCGACCGAACGATCCGTACCTGGGTGTTCGCGGTTCGGTTGATTTTTTTGGTAAACTACTTATAGAGATATTTATCCGTAAATTTCAAAATTTTTAATTTAATACGCTTCCGCATGCGCATGTAGTGTAATAAATTCTTCATTGGTATCAGAGCAATATTAGATTTAATTTTAAAAAAAAATTAGAGTTTTTTTAGTATAAAATGTGTAAAGTACAAAATTTAGGATCCGAATCACAGATAAATTTCATGAATTCGAGAGTACCACGAGAATACCCATAATCCATGGATCATGAAAATATTTTTTGTTAAATTTTTTGAGCACATAAAGTCCATAAAAAGTTCGGTCAAATTTTTCGACCCTACGGACATAAAATCTTAAATCTGTCAAGTTAGAAAACTAGTTGATCTATAATAACGATGTAAATGTGTTTTTTGCATCTTGATCTACATTTTGACATATGAATTATGTGATTTGGTTGTCGGAAATTAAGTTTCTAAAATGGCTGCAAAGGGGCCAAAACTTTGAATATTTAAATAACCAAGTTTAGGGTCTCAAATCTTCCAATAAATCATATTAATGATGAGTTTGAAAGTTTAATTGTAGTTTTCCGGTGAAATCTGTGTGAAAATCCAACCAAAAAAGTATTTTTCGGTAGCCGAGTCAAAAAAACCCGGTTGCAGACCCGTCAGGCAAAGAAGACCCAACCCAACTCGCAGGCACATGCAAAACACATGCCCCAAAAGGAGCGTGAAGCTCCTGGCAGTTGGCGCGTGTAGTTCACGAACTCTCTTGGCACATGAATAGTGTCTGGGTGACCCAGGTCGGTTTCAACCAGACTCGCGATCTGAACCGCATCCCGACCCGGGACGTGCCTCGATCCCCATGTGTGTGCGCGTGTGGGACACGCAGCATGTCCTGCACATGCAGCAGCATGCTGCAGCGCGCGTGCAAGCACGTACGAGACGCTCTACGCATCTGGCGCATGCAGCATGTTGCTGCCAGCACGTGAAGGCATCTAGCTGTGCGCCGCCGGCGCATGGCAGCACGTGGAACCTCAAACGGCGTGTGGTGTCTTGCCGGATTGATTTTTTTCTAATTTTTGACTGCTCCACATCCATATTTGTGACTTTTAATAGGTTTTTTGTGTGCCGAATCCAATTCTAAATGGTAAGATGCGATTTCTGTTTGTGGTGTATGATATCCGTTGACTCATACACTCAAATTATGGTCATACTTGAATCATTTGAGATTTATTGATTCAAAAGGCATACAAAATATGATAATAAGTATCAACAACATACTAAAATCTCTCTAACTGTATAGAAAATTGTCGTCATAGATATTTGCAAGGAGAATATATTAAATGGTGATAATTGTGAATTTTTTCATCAGAAAATTCAGTTTATTCTCGAGGGACAGGATATATATGATATTTTGAGGTATGAGAATGGTCGGCCCCAAGGAGGGTGCCTCACCTCAGATTAGACGGGATAAGGTCAATCGTGTATTGAAGAAAATGATAGCCAAATTAGAGTAATTCTTATCAATGAAAAGCATGATAACTTGATCCTGATCTATGAGTAATATTCTATGGTTGTGTTGGTTAGGCTCGCCCTAAAAGAGCATTATGGTGCTCTTTTTAGCTTTTATGGTGAGTATGTTAAATAAAATGATTGATCATACGATGAAATAACATTTAATGCAAATGTTGAGTATAATCAATGAGTTTAGAGATGTAGATGGGTCTATTTCGGATAAGTTATAGGTACTGGATGTGATCCAATCTTTTACCTGATCATGGGAAACCAACTGATTCATGGGAGACCATAAAAACCTGAGTCATGTCCGACGAAAGTATTCGTACTTTTACTGATGTGACTAGGCATTGTGAACTCAAAGAGGAGCACTTGGAGGTGAGTAGGCTACATTCAGATCATGCTTATGCAGCGGAATTAAGCAAGGGCTCCTGTGGCACCAAACACAAATTGCATAAGCATAAGAAGAAGACCCGAGTCCAGGCAAGATGAAACCATTCGAGAAATTCGACAGAAAGTACAAAAGCGCAAGAAGAAAGAATTTGATAAGACCAATACAAAGTGCTATGCCTGAGGTAGCTTTGGTTATTTTGCTCATTGAGTGTGATGAGTAGAAGAGATGTCTTTGTTTTTTACGTGGTTTGAGTTTTGACTCATTTATCGTGTTTGTTCACTAATTTCTCTTCTTTGTGAATTGTAAATTCAGGAGCCACCGACCACATAACTCAAGATAAGGGCACGTACGTAGAGTTCCACTGAGTAAGTCCTCATGCTAGGAGGATTCACATGAGGAAATGAGTATTTGTAATTGTTAGCAAAGGGATTGATACTTGCAAGTTTGATTTGCAATGTGGAAAGACTCTGTATTTAAATGACGTTTTTTGTTATCTGGATATTTGACGGAACTTGATTTTAGTACCTTGCTTGAATGTCGAGGATATGCTTTGTTTTTGTTTTGGAAACTCTAATGTTTCTATTAATTACGGCAATTCTATTAATTGTTCTGGTTCTATCTATGATGAACTGTATGTATTGGATATTATTTCTTTTAATGGTATTTTTTGTTATTTTTCTATTGTCTCTACATCTGATTGCGTAGATGATAATGTAAATGTATGACATATTAGATTTGGTCACATTGGGTAAAAGAGGTTAAACCAGTCAGTAGCGTATGGTCTGTTGAACCCGGTGGCCAGGTTCAAGTTGCCTGCATGTGAATTTTGCCTAGTTGGCAAAGATGCAAGAAAATCATTTGGCAATGCAATTAGAGCTGAGACTCCATTACAATTGGTCAACTCTGATATCTGTGGCCATATGAGTTTGAGAGCATGAAATGGAGCTATATAATCTTATAGACGATTATACGCGTTATGGTTAAATTTATCTAATCTCGCACAAGTCTGAAGTGTTGGAATACTTCAGGAGATTTAAGAACGATGTTGAAAATTAGTTAAACTTCAAAATGAAAACTCTCAAAACCGATATGGGCGAGGGTGCTTGTTAGAATTATTTAGAGAGCTCTGTTTTGAGAAAAGTATTGCGAAACAACTGACTATTACTACTACTTTTCAACAGAATGGAGTAATTGAAAGGAGGAATAAGATTTTATTGGAGATAGTGGGGTCTATGATGGCGCATATCAATTTGCTCATCTCCTATTAGAGAGATATTTTATTGACTGCAGTTTATATTTTCAACCGTATCTCATTAAAATCCGTAGTCAGTATCTCATTGGAGCTTTGGATAGGGAAGTAGCCTAATCTTAGCCACTTGAGGTCATGGGGTTGTGCCGCATATGATTATGATTTCTCGCATCCACGCGACAAGTTAGGCCTACGAAAAAAGAAATATACCTTTACTAAGATAGTCAGAACACTCTAGGTGATATGTGTTCTTAAGTGAACATACTGACGACACTGCTACTGAAATTTAGTCTCGTGATACCACATTCCTTAAGGATGATTTCCCTATGAGAAATGAAGTCAATTAGGACTCTACCTTTTATTTGATGGATGAGTTTAGTAGCTCAGTTAAGCTTAGCGACGGGACCGAAGAACCGATTAAGAATCTTGATTACAGTGGAAGCGATCTATTGAGAGGTAAAATCGATTTAGGACTTTACCGTCAATGAGATACATGAGTCTAGTGACTCAAGTGAGCCCAGCGGTAAGACACAAGAACCCATTACGGATTTTGGTCATAAGGAGAGCGATCCATCTAGAGGTGAGGAGGTTCTCTCTCCTTGTAGAAGTATTGAGGGCGCGTACTTAAACGTCGCCTTCCAAATGAGGGTGACACCCTCATTGTGACTCTTGAAAACGATAAAACATTTAAAACAGTCCTAGAGATTCTTGTGAGTTTTTGCGAAAAACCATTTATTGAAGGCCATAAATGAATAAAGTGAGTCAATGAAAATCAACATGGTTTGGGACTTAATTGATTTGACTGAGAGTAAAAAGACCATTGAGAACGAGTAAGTTCTCAAGGACCTAGTTGATTTGCCTAAGAGCAGGGGACCATTGAAACAATAAGGTCCTCAACTTCAAGAGAAATGTCGACGGATGGATTGAGAGGTAAATAACCCATCTAGTAACGAAGGGTTATAATCAGTCTAAGGGGTTGGACTACCACAGAATCGTAGTCCAATTTATCTCGATTGGTTTACCATTTAGCGATTGTCATGAACATGGATTTGGAGTTATTCCATATGGACGTAAAGACCATTTTTTGTAAATGGAAGTCTGGATGAGGCGATCTATATGGAATAACCCTCTGGATTCATTCTAATAGGTCATGAAGACAAAGTCTGTCGACTTTGGAAGTCGATATACGACCTAAAACAGTCATCCAAGTGGTCGTATCTAAGATTTCATGAGGAGATGATATCTTATGGTTTTATAATGATCGAGGAGGATCATTGCGTCTGTCTAAAACGTTCTAATGACTCTTTTGTGATCATGTTCTTATATGTGCGTGACATTTTATTGGTTGGAAACAATAGAGAGTATCTAATGACTATTAAAACATGGTTATTGTTGAGTTCTGACATGAAGAATATATGTAAGGTTTTGTTCATTCTTGGAGTAAGGATCCAGAGGGATCACTCGAGAAAGATGTTGACTCTTTAACAAGAGTCATACATCAGGAAGATTCTTGAGCATTTGAGATGAATGAATGCAACCCCATTAGAAACTCTTATCGCTAAATACAAAGACCTGAGTCTTGTGTACCCTATAACTTAGGAAGAAATAAGAGAATTGAGTAGAATCCCTTATGTCAGTGTAATGTGCAGTCTAGTGTATATGATGAGGTATACATGACCAGACATTTGTTTTGTAGGATCTGGTGAGTAGGTATCAAACAAATCCTAGAAGGGATCAATGGAAAGCAGTTACAAGGATTCTGAGATATTTCAAAGGAACTGTGGGTCTCTCATTGTATTATGAAGGAGGTAATTTGTGACTCGTTGGGTATTTAGATGCTAATTGGGGTGGCGATCTGGATAGACGCCAATCGACATTAATGTGTGTATCTCTATCTACGATAGAGACGAGTTTGTGGCATTCTCAGTTGTAATTTAAAGGAGTGTTTGGTTTCAGAGATTTCTGGATGTCTTAGGGTTACGGCAGAAAGTTGGGAGGCCAGTGATAGTTTATGTGATAATTAGGCCAACATTGTCTACAACTAAAACCCTAAGTATCACAGTAAGACCAAATATATTGATACCATATACCATTTTGAGAGAGATATCATCAAAAAGGGTGTAGTAATGTCTAAGTATATTTTTTATATAACATGGTAGCTGATCTTTTCACCAAACCCATTGTGAGAGATTCCTCTGTGAGACATATGAAATCATTGGGTTTACATGTAATTTGACATTTCTCACTATATACTGATTTTGATACTTATTGATATATATGACATATGTGCATTATATAGTTACAAGTTTATTTTTTGTATTAGTTTATTGTCATATATTATATAGTATGTTATGATAAAAGATATGCCAGATACGCGTTGTCAACTCTCACACACGAATGACCACCTCTAGCTCTAAGTGAGAGGAGATGAGACAACTTCTAGTCGTAAGACGTTTTGAGAGTGGCCATGTTAGAATATAAGTCATCATGCTACGTATTTAAGATGAGGTCATATGCGACATGATTGGCATGGACATACCCACATTCACGTTGCCTGTAAGAAGCCAAGTTGAGATCTCAGATATCACCTGTATCAAGTGATATCGTCTCTGAAATACTCTCTCTGAGATCTCTGTGATAAAATCTTATGTAGATTGAGACCCATACCTGTACAGTATTAGAGAAATCTGACACATGCCTTTTTGAGAGATGGAGGAATAATACTATAACACGTGTTTCATACCACGTATAATAATATGACCAAGGGATAGTAGGAGTTATTATTTGAGACGATAGTATGACGAAAGATCCTCGTTTTTACTGTGTGAGATCCGAGATCTATTGGATAAAATCTCTTGTATCCTTTTAACTTTCGATTGTCTCTTGAGATTTTATTTTGGTGTTACTACTTTAATATGTTACCAAGAAACCATAGTTGATTCGGTTTGGCGGTATATGTATAAAAAAGCAGCTAAGATGAGATTGAAAGTTAGTAGTATAAAAAGAAGACCAATCGGTATTATATCATAGTATTGCATTCACCGGTCGACCTGTTATGTTAATCCATATTGAGATTCAAATATAATTGTGAATACACAGTTGAACAAGTGATTGATGATCACTTTCAATGAGGAAAGTGGCTCGATGGATATAATTATATTGAGTCTAGAGAACAACGAGTTCTTTTTTGTACTAACGACGGCTCCTCGATCATTCTAACAGGTGTGTCGAAAAGTCTTTGCTTGCAGGTGTTCTCGCTGGTCGTACGACGTCCAATTCTGTTTGAATGTCCAGTAAGGTGATTTACTAGATTGTATGAGTTGTGATCTTATGACGGATGTAGGGTGATGTACTAGATTGTATGAGTTGTAATCTTGTGACGGATGTGAAATGATCTTATGTGCAAGTGGGAAATATCGGAAGTTATGCCCACTTGGGCAATTTTTTCTTAACCAAGGGTTAGTTTTTGTTAATAACCAACCAACCAACCTTCACAAAAAAAAAGTAACTCCCCCCTTTTCTCTCTTATGTGTGCATACGTGAAAAAAGAAAAGTGCTCTGTGAGAGAGGATGCTTTCTGTATATTGCCATGGACGTAAGATGAAAGGATTCTTTTGTGAGTGCATATTATCAAGAGATTGAGTTTGATTCAGATACAAAACTCTAGAGTATGAGGGTTCTAGCTCTCTCATCATTGGATTACCGGGCTTTGGGTTGAGACGTCGTGAATCCGTGATGATGGTTCGTTTCGTGATCACCATCTTGACCAAGTGATATGTACGTGGGTGTTCGCGGTTCGTTTGATTTTTTGGCAAACTACTTGTCAAGATATTTATTCATAAATTCTGAAACTTTTAATTTAATACACTTCCGTATGCGCATGTAATATAATAAATCCTTCAACGGGTTGTACCATTTCCTTAAGGTACCCTTAATTCCTTCAAGAGAACCTAATATACAACAAATTAACATAATCTATTTTAGAATTTCACATTTTAAGATATACTCCACTTAAGATATATATGACTAATAGATTAAAAGACCTATTGCAATTCATAAAAAAATACCAGACTTGTATTATTTTTAAAGACGATTTTCTCAGAGAAAAAGTTGAGAGAACTAACATAGTTTAATTATTATTAATGCATGGGATCATCAACCAAGGAAAAAAATGTAACATTACCACCAACAGTAAAAAAGGAGCACCACCTTAGAACCAACAAAATTGAAGAATAACCATCAGACACTGGCATCTCCTAAAACACCAACATCCAGCACTCTGTTAACAATAGCTATCTGAAAAACACACAAAAAAGAAGATCAAAGACAGCATACCCTCAATCTCCTCTACAAGAAAGAAGCTTCTCCATGCATTCAAGTAAAAGCAGAAACACTGTGTCGACACAAAACCAAGAACACGCACCACAACAATAGAGTAACATCTTAAGAAGTAAAAGAACAGAGAAACAAAGTGTAGAAAAACAAAGGAAGCAAACCAATAACATCAGAAGAAGAGAACAGATACAATGAGAAGAAAAGCGGGCAAAACAAACGGGTAAAAGGAAAACCTTGAGAGCATCAAGCCCCACTTCTTCACATACAGGCCCCTTATTTAGGAACAATAACTAACTTCTCTAGTACATCGTTTGCCCCTACAAATTTCCAAGTTGTCAAAACCCAACGCGGCCTACTCAACCTAGGGGTTTGACATTGCCAATGCCCGCGCCAACACCCCCTTCATGTATTGGATCGACTTCAAAATGTAAGCTAAATGAAGAAATTTCAGCAAACACTTAGCAAGCCATGAGACCACCGCCATCCAATTCCAAGAAATTCCTCTCACCCACCAAGAAACAAAAGAAGCGATCAATTCAACGGCACGAGGAAAATTAAAGAGAGAAAAACCAAAGACACAAATTACCAATCTAGGAAGTAGGTCGGGATAATTCCTATCAGATTTAATAATATTAGAATCAAATTAATTATAATTTTAGATAATAATTGATTGAAAAAAAAGAAGATAAATTATCCTCTAACACGATTAAGTTATTACTAGTTTTGGGGGCCATGCTTTGCCCCGGGTTCTTTTTTTTAATAATATATATTTGTTATGTGATTGTTGAAGGTGAATTAATAAAAATAAAATCTTGATTATTAATATTTTAAAATTATTATGAATATTATGAATTTTGATGAAAAGTTTTTTTGTTTAGGGTTTTGAAATGATAATAAATGTTATTTGTTGTAATTGAAGTGTGTATAATTTAAAAAAATATTTTGATTCGACAATTAATATAAATTTCTAAATTTTATTTCCGTTAATTATAAAAATTATTTTTTAGTTTTATCTTTTTTATTTTTATTTTCAAAATTTAATTTTAAATTTTATATATATATATATTTTTATATTGATCTCTTAATCGGTCGATTTTAAAATTTAAAATTAAATTTTAGTTTGTTATTGTTTCTTAGATTTAATAGTCTTATACCGTTGACAAAATTTCTTGAAGAAGTGCTTTTACAAAAAAATTGCTTATATTTGGCGTCTTTAACATTTTTCCATTATTATTTAATTGGAAAAAGAAAATAATATAAATGTTAAATGATGGTTTGATCTTTTACTGGAAAATCAAACAAAATTAGAAATTGCACAGGCAGCAATAGAAGAGAATGGTAGATCCGTCAAATATCATAATATGGGAGCGAAGGGTGGTGGAGAGAATAATACACTTTTGGTATAATAAAATGTGATATTAGATCACTAAATCAAGTTTTTTAGTTTAATTTGTGATTTTGATATGAAAAAAACTATATTGAGAGGATAATTTCCTAAATGGATTATTATAAATTTCAAATTGGATTAACTATCGTAATGATTCGAATACTTGGTGCAGCAGAAAAAAAAGGGGAAAGATGGCAGAGAGCAAGCAGTGGAACTGAAGCTGCAGTATATCAGCTCTAACGGAGCCCAAAAGGCTATAAGATCTTCCTCTGCTCCGCTCCATCTCCCTGGCATATTCATTCAGTTCTGCTCTGCAACTCTCGCTCTCTCTCTCATCGTCTGCACTTCTTAGGTACGGTCCCTCTCAGACGAACCACAAATCTGAATTTAATCTCAACTTTGATCTAATTTGCTCTTCAGATTCTCTGATGCAACTGAAGTTTACATTCTGTCCTTTAATCTCAACTATGCGTTTCTGCGAAATTTTTGTAGGTTTCAATTCAAATTGGGTTGAAAACGAGTCATGCTGATAGATAATCAAAATCGCTGGAGCTCAAATTTGTGGGACCAAATTCGATTACTCTTCTGAATTGAATTTTTGTTTGCATCTCTCTCTCTCTCTCTCTCTAAAATTTATTGGGAGGTATAAGAAACTGGTTGAGTTGGAGTTGTATATTGGTTGGAACATTATGCCACTGATACAAAGGCTTTACAATGCTTGCAAAACATCATTTTCCCCCAACGGACCTATTTCCGATGATTCTCTTGAGAAAGTTCGCTCCCTGTTAGGTGCATACCTACAATTGTTTGAATTTCCTTTCTTAATTTATTGAACAATTTATCTACATTTTTTTTTACAATTTAGGGTTCACTTTCAATTTGTTGTGATTACAAACTTTTTTTTTATGTCATCATGACATCAAATTAGTGCAATCACGTGCCTTTATGTACTTGGGAATGACCGTACTATATGCTCGTATTAACCTTAGATCGCTATAGTTCCAGAATTTTCAGAAATCCTACTACTGGTTCTTCTCTTCTATGTAATGAAATTGTTTTCAATGCTTCTTTGTGGGCTTACACCTTAAGGATTTTAAAGAGTACAGCTTAGAGGAGTTGAAGAGAGGCGGGAGAGCAGTTTTTCATTCGATTATGTATTCTTTTCTATGAGGATTTGGGATCCTTGGAGTTTTGTATATTCTTTACTTCATTCAATATGAATTTTTGTTTTTTTTTTTTGGTTTGGTTTGGTTTGGTTTTGTTTTTGTTTTTGTTTTTATTTTTTGTTTTTTGTTTATTTTTGTTTTTATTTATTTTTTTTAATTTTTAAAGATCTATCCCAAAAACCTTACATCCCTATAGTTGTACATGATTTTGAAGATAGTTATAGTTTCATCTTCGGTTTGTTTTGATTTAACTTCTCAAAGCTGTATATTCCTGTGGCATGTTCCATTTTATTATCCTTAGCTTATTCTCTTAGTTTGCTTCAAAAATTCTGAGCAGTCATGTAATTTATTTATTGACTGAAGTACTAAAAATATTTGGGTCTCGCAACTAATTACTTAAATCTTATTTTCCGTGTAAGTCTAGTTAGGGAGAGGCATTGAGATGGTCACCGGAGCAATTCTCAAAAATCTTTTCTATCTGAATTCTTTTCTTCTTGTTTCCTCAAAACCCACATAAATTTGTAGCTATTTCTAGGAGTATCAAGCTTGTTGACAACCATGGTAAGATTTGTGGCTATTTCTAGGATTCTATATATTGAAGGCAAATCTTCATAACCATAATGTTCTCCTTATTATATGCTCTTCCTATAGGAAGTGTTTGCAAGAAAAATACTATTTTCACTCTTTTCCTATTTTCTTGTTGTGATCGGGTAATGAGTTGTAACCCTTGTTATTAGAATTGTGGAATAGTTTATCTCACATGGAAGGAATTGAAATTCTTATTTTGAGTATAGGAATTCCTAGATTTATTCTTTGGAAGTACTTAACTAATGTAGTACATAAGGCTTAGTTATGTAGAGTTGAGGATACAGTTAGAATAGCTAGGAATTCATGTCATTTTTCTGTGCATTCTTTGGCTGAAAGAATGGATAACTAGTTTATTATGTAAGGCTTAGTTATGTGGATTTGAGGATATAGTTAGAATAGCACAGAATTCATGTCATTTTTCTGTGCATTCTTTGGCTTAAAAAAAATACAAAAAAAAAAGAAAAGATATTCAAATTGTCATTTTTTGGACTTCAGTCCAGCCTGGATCTAGTATCATCAATATGGCACTTACACCATTTTCTGTGCCATTCCTTGTCATTTGTCAATCAATAAGCAATTTCATATTTCACTTTCATTAATATCTATGCATTGCCATTTCAGTGTGGTACCATGTCATTTTTTGTTTGCCCCCTCTTCTTAGTCGTTCTCTGGTAATATATGACTCCCTTTCAATCAATAAGGAATCCATAGCATGCATTTAGTCTTTTTCAGACGCTATTAAGCCACCTTATGTCACTTTACTATGAATTTTATCATTCAATTGAAGTTGTCCAGTTTTGCTGAATCAACTTTTTATTTTATATGGTGTTATTATCTTGAGAAGTCTTTGACTAGTTTTATTGATGGTTTTCTAAAATGCTTTTACTCTTGGTTGTCTTTTTAGGCATCCTCTTCCTTTCTAGCTGTTGTTGATTTTGTTGATTCCTTACTCTTGTAACTCTTGCCATTTGCCCCATCTGAGTGCTCCCTCATTTTGTGGTTAAGTATTATGCTCTTTCGTTATCAGAAAAAGATTATTCTATCTGCTAAAATCTTTAAGGTGTCTTAAAAGTAGGAGTGAATGCGAAGATATCATGAAATGAAATGGCAAGGAAACATACATTAGGGTGGCCTAAATATGGTATGTTGAGGAAAAAATGGATTCAACTAGCTGTCCTTACTAGTTGGAACACACAGCGTGATAGCATTGAATCTATGAAGTGCACACCTAGATGACATGACATACATAACACCATGGGAAAGTTAATTTTATAGAGTTACAAAGTATGGTATCATGTTGCATCTGAAGGATGTGTCAACATACTAATTTCTAGAAGTATATGTGCAATATAGAATTAAATACATTTTACTGTAAAGTCTGTTCTTGGACACACTAGATTTGGTATACAATGCTAAATTCTCCTCATGTGATCTGTCCATATTCATAAATGCCAACTTTTTGCTATCTCCATTTAATTCTTGTTGTATTTTTCCTTTCTACAGACAAACTGAAGCCATCTGATGTGGGTCTTGAGCAGGAGGCACAACTAGTACGTAATTGGACAGGTTCCATGCATGAAAGTAATGGGGGCCATCGTTCACTGCCACCAATTAAGTATCTGCATTTGCATGAGTGCGACAGCTTCTCTGTAAGCATAATATTTTCCTGATTGGCCCTTTTCATGTTTGTATTAGGTTCTAGGTCACAGATGACAATTTTATCCTTGTTACTGATTTTCTTGTGGGTAGGAGAATGCCTTGAAATAGACTCCATGTTTTTAAAGACAGTATAGTATATTAATTAGTTCCTCTGGTTTATATTTTTCTTGCAGATAGGAATTTTTTGTATGCCACCTTCCTCAATAATACCTCTTCATAATCATCCTGGGATGACTGTTCTAAGCAAACTTCTATATGGTTCCTTATATGTAAAATCATATGATTGGATTGATTTGGCAGAGCATTCTGATCCATCACAAGGTATGTGCTTCTTACTGTCAACAGTTCTTGTTAAAAGAAAAACAGTGAAAACTCAACTGATCCATAGGATTTCATTCATGATTCTATGCTACCTTCAAGTGAGATCTGGAGTGTTGCCTACTTTCTAAAAGTCAAACATTTCTTTTTGTGCATAATGTTTTATATCATAACTACTAGTTTCACTTAGTATTAAACTGTTCATCAGCAGAAACTTTCAGAAATGGCCACCAAAGGAAGAAGCAAAAGGGATTTTTTTATCTTTTACAACCTACTTCTCTGGGTCATCTCTCTTTCGCACAGATCTCCATGAAGAAGACCTTTTGCTACCTCTCCTTCTCATTGAAAATCTTTTACAACTATTTCACATCAAAGAAGCCTCCCCCCCCCCCCCAAAAAAAAAGGCACTTATCTGTACCACCTGTGATGGCTCACAAATCTTACATGAGGTTGTGGTCGGTCAGGCCACTGACTAGTTATGCAAGATCGCCACACATAAGATTACTGCAAAGGTATAATGGATTGTGCAATTGATTGGATGCTAGCACTTAAAAGTGCCAAGCATCTAGTTGTAAGAAAGGCCAAGTACACATGTGGCTACTATCAGAAACCTAGAATTTGCATATATTATCTAAGATAAACATGAATAATATGACGGGTGTGTATGAAGAATGTGAATCTTGTAGAATATATGTGAATAATTCGGATGTATAAGAAGGTCCTTCTGATTAGAGAGACCTAGGAAGTTGTGGAAAATTCTAAGGCCCTTGCAACATCATCCCCATAGAGAAGTCCATATAGGTGCAGAGTTGTTTTCCAATATGCCACATCAGAGCAAGCTCTGAACAGCTCAAAAACATTTAGCTTCCCAGTCTTGCATGTGTATTAAGGGCACTGTCCTTGGGAAATAAGAAAAGCAAGAACTCATGAAGGTACAAGTGCAGAACAAAAAGTTGTCCAGGATCAGTCCTTGAAGAGACCTAATCACTCTAGTAATGCTTTTTGAAAAGTGGAAGAAACATTGTCCACCTTGACAGTTATGTATCCACTGAAGTTCCATGTTTTTGATCATGGCAGACGCAAGTGAAAGAGGAAGCATGTCTCACCCTTTTTTTCTTTTCAATTTCCTGACATCATTTTTCCATGATGAGTGGTAAATGTTTCCCTTATTCACACTAAAGTGGAGGCAAGAGACTTGGTCATAGAGACATTGTCAAGTTTTTGGACTGCGAAGGAATTGAGTAGTTGCAGAATGGTAATTACCTTGTTACTTAATGAAGATTCAACAGTGATTCTGCAAATTCGACATTAGTTTTATGTTTCTGATCTATATTAGTATTTGTTGTGTGGTGGTGCTTATGTGGGAAAGCTTATCCTATGCTGTAAAGCCCCAAAAAAAAGAAGCTTATCTTAAGCTGGTGTTTGGAAATGTAGGTTATAGGTTTACTTTCCCCTATCTATTATCATGTAAAAAATCTCATTACTCACTTATGTTCTTTCTTTCAAAAGGAGTGACCAGTGTAGTCATGATTGATCTATCAAAATTGTTACCAAAGAAAGTGATGGTGTTTGACCCTGTTCTCATAAGCTAAAGCACCTGTGTTGTTATTGTTGTATTTGTAATTTAAATAAACTTTTGGCAATTTAGCAATTATATCTGCTTTAATGCTGGTTCTTCACTTGTAAGTACGTGAAATCTGCTGTTTCACTTTGTTGATACAGTGAGAATGTAATAAGGTTTTGAATAAGTGTGTTATATTTTGTGTTTTACAAAGGCAGTGTGCGATATGGGTCTAAAGTGTGAAAACAGTTCAGATTGTGATGCATCCAGTATTCCTGGTTGGGCTGGGGCTGGACCTGTTATTTCAGGAATACTCTTGAGGGAGGGCATAGACCAGGGGTATTGGATGTGATGGTCATTGTGTTCTTTGGAATTGGTGGAAGTTGGTAGCTATGTGAAAATTGCAGGACTGACATTCGTGGAGTTCTCATACCATAATGTACTCACTGCCACAAGTGAAAGGGCATGAAATATGTCACCTTAGAATGTTGAATCACAGCCATAGACCACATAATTCCTCATCTTGCTGCCAGTACCCTCCAAAATGCTAGGTGACCTGTCCTCGTTGTCGAATTGGGTGCCATGAAATGTGGAAGTACATATCCTAGAATCCTTTGTGACAATTCAAGCACTTCCAAAGTGAATGCCATGGTAAAAAGGATGCTATTGGACCTCATGAAATGCTTATATGCGCATTCATGTCGTAATGCTCTGATTGTGTGAAATCATTGGGATTCCAGCCTCTTATGTGAATACTTGAGAATGGTTACCCTATCCTTTAGCTAGCCAACTCCTCCTTAATTTTGTCAAGATGCTTTAAGGTTCATGTGAATGACATGCTTTTCTGTAGAAGCACAGACATGAACTTGAAGGTTGATTGTATTTCTAAATCAGTCCAGTCCTTTTCTTGATATGTATCGGTGTTGTTAAGTCCTAGGGAGGGATTAAGAGAAGAGGTGCACACCCCTTCAGAGGTTTAATGGTCAAGATGGTGTCTGTATATGAACTGTTGGGTAATAGATTGTGTTTATAATTTTTCTGAATAATGGTGATCAATAAACTGGGCAAATCCCTGTGAATATTGCTTCTGTTTTTACTGTTTCTACTTACTAAGACATGCTAAGAGCTTCATTTTGAACTTAAAGCAAAGTGGATGGAAATGGTTAGCCTCTTTCAAATTTTGGAAATAGATTGTCTGATATTTTTACCGTAGGACCAAAATATTGCAACATTTTTGGTTGAAGATCACTTTGACCAAAAGGTTGAAGTTGTACCGTGCTTGTACTGGTGTTAGTTTTCTGTTTCAAGTTGCTAATAGTATTCACTGATGGTATGGTAGCTGGATAACACCAATTTACAGTGAGCTGCTGAGAGACAAAATGTCAGTCTTGGCGGAGATGCAGCTGATACTTTAAGGGATTGGAGGGAGCAGAGGGCTCTTCATTGAGTCAGTTGCATTGCATAGCCTAGAGGTTTTCTTAAATAGTACTTGTTGGGATTTCAAGGTCCTTGGAAAAGGTTGTCATTCTGTTTCTTAGCATTAAATCATTTCTCAGCCCATGTGATCGTGCCTCTGCCATCTCTTATAGGATGAAATCTTTCTAGCTTCTTGCTAGAACGAGTTTGTTGGATCTGTACCCTTAGGTGTCCTTGTCTTTTAATGCATATTTGTTTCGTTGTTAAGGAGAGCCACATGATGTAGAATGTCCTGGCATTTCAAGATACAATGTTTCACTAAAGATCTCTTCTTGTTTTGGGGTGACCTGGTTTTGAAGTGGTATTGGTCTTCTCTGTGATTTTGACAGCTGAGAAACATGTGAGAAAGCATCAGGAGCAGAAAAGGGACTTTCTCAAGACATTGTCCTGGTAACTTCTGAAGAAAAATAGACAAACGCATGGTTAGGTTGTCTGGCTGAGTTGTGCAACCTGGTGGAGGCCTATTGCAGAGCAGCAATATGTTCAGCCCTTCTTTGAGTTTCACCTCTGACCTTGTTCTGTCTCTATTTTGCTCTTTCATAGTTGATCTTCCCTGCTCTAGTAATATGAGTGCCCTGCACTTTTAAGATGCTACTATCGATAAAAAAGGAATAGCAATACATATACATGTCTCCATCACCCTAGGATGACAGGGTTGATGAGAAATCTATGAACCCTAATAGAATTTCTCCATTTTCTCAAAAGCCGTCCTGTTGTTGTGTCTCCTTACCAACCAAAAAATGGTAAGAGGGATGAGGGCCATCGGTTTCTCAAAAAGAAATATGTTATATGCTGCATAAACCCTGCCAAGCTATGATCTCATCTTTTGCCTGACTTTCCCTGCACCCACTTGACATAAAGTAAAGAGGAGCGTCCATCTCCATATCTTATTAGTCCACTCACAATTCAAGGAAAGATGGGTCACCATTATATCTTTAACATGTGCATCTAGTGACGATGATCTTCTCCTGCATGGGAAGATTGTTAATTCAGAGTCCATTCCACTTTGTTCCCAAGTGAAGAGAACAAGTTTGGTTGGCATTCCCATCGTGCAAAAACCTTCTGCAGAAAAGAATCATCAGCCTGTGCTTCATCTTGGGAGTTTGCCTACTAATTAACCTTGAAAACTTGCTTCTTGATGTCATCTGCTTGGCTCTGTTCCCATCTTTGCCCCCATTAACAACCACTATGGGAAGAAATTTGCATAATGACTAATACTACCAATCTTGAGCATGCTTCACAGACTGGATATCCCAGTTGTCTCTATTTTGGAGAATAGCACCAACATAAGTGCAGTTAAGGCCTCCAAATTGGCAACTTATACAAGCAAATCTTGATTCTGCTAGTGCAGAGAAGAAAAGCCACATCAAGGATAATCCCCAAAGAAAAAAAAACTTGATTTCCTATCTCAACCTAATGCAAGTAACAAAACCGTCCGCCACTTCTTAATATGCTTTCAAACCTCCATGCCCTTCCCTGATCCCGTTAGTTAGTTATAGATCAACTTGAAGTTGATTAAGTGGCCTGGAATCTAGGATTGGGATTTAATTAAGTACAAAAAATCTTCCCTTTTAGATGTAAAGTTTTTGATGAACCAGCTAATGCAGGATGCTGATAACACTAGTTTTGTGGTTGGTATTAGAAGCCTTGCAATTTACAGTAGGCTTCCTCACTTAACAACAGATGTGGAGACAAAGTACTTGAGCTAATCTAATTATTTTGCAGCGATGGTGCATTGTAGCTGTCTTGATAAAACTACTTGCATATACTTTCCTCGTCTATCATCTTTCTGTCTTTGAGATAAAGAAAACACAGGAAATTACTTTTAACTTCATTTTGACTGACTGTTGCTGCATAAACAATCTGTTTCTTTGTAGCAAGACCCGCCAAGCTCATTAGAGACGACGAAATGACCGCACCATGTGGAACAACAGTTCTTTTCCCCACAAGTGGAGGCAACATACATTGTTTTAAAGCCATAAGTCCCTGTGCTCTGTTTGATATTTTATCTCCCCCTTACTCTTCAGAGCATGGTCGACATTGCACTTATTTCAGGAGGTCTCCAAGAAAGGATCTATCAGGTAATAGAATTTGTTGTATGCTACTTTCTCATTATTGGTTTATATTTCAAAATATGCAGTTAAGTAGAAAAGAAGAGCAAAACTCAAATCTTAGGGTGGCAGTTGCGTTAAAATTTGAGAATAATTTTGATCTCTTATAAGGTCATTCATAACTCATTTGATGTGATAACATCAGATGTCTTTGATACGTACTAGAAACTGCTCGATTGTATGGCAGAGTGTTAGATGACTTTGATCATATTATTATAAATTCTACTGACATTAGGGGTGTTATGAGACTCGGGTAGTGTCACAGGTACCCGTGACACTACCCGGTTAAAGCTTGAGCTCGGGTAGTTTGGCATCGAGCCCGAGCCCGAGCCCATACTGTGTCAAGCTCGAAGGTTCATCGAGCAATCCGATGTAATTATATATATTTTTAAATAATTTTTATATGTGAAATTACTTTTATAGGTATACTATTTTGAATATAATTCTTGAGATCAATTAATTAAGAGAGAATGTAATTTAACTGAGGTCGTGATACTACCTGTGATGCTACTTGATGACACTTCGAGCCGAGCGCGAGCTCGAGCTCGAGAAATGCGAACTTTATGAGCTCGAGCTTACCTAACCGACACTCGAGCCGAGCTTGGGTATTGACACTACCCGACTGGACTCGAGTGTCATAATCCTCCTAATTGACATTAGTGCAACCCTTCTTGCCTCCTGATTAACTCATTCTGACCTTAACATACATGTTAATGTGTTTCATTTGTGTCATCAATGTTTGGGGAGGGGGGAGTGGTTGCCAAATTAAGTTAATTGTGTGAAGTTTGAATCTTGCATTTGGCTGGCATTCTTTTTAACAGGGACAAGTGACATCTAAAAATCAGTTTGTCAAGATGACATATTTTATTAGTACAAGTCAATAATTTATCTGGTTTTTTCCCAAATTACTAAACCAAGCCAATATTTGTGTTCTTCCAAGAAATTCAATTATTTAAATTTTTTGGGTGAAATTATTTAATTATTTTTAAACACAATTGGATTTGTCAAGTGGGATCTTGGATAATCCAAATACAAAATTCATTGTTCTAAGCCCTTCTCATGCTGCTCTTACTGTGTTCAAAATTCTTTAGGCTTAAGTCTTGGTCTAATCCCAGGCAAGTTAAATAACTACTTCTAAACATTAGCGAGACCCTATATTACTTATTAGTTTTTCAGAAGCATTCGTTTCCTTTTGAGTAACTTGCCTCACGTTCTGTGACCACAAATCACTAGGTCTTCTGACCAAGCACATGCTGGACTATTCCTTTTGACAACCTTCTCAAATCCTCCAAACTGCTTATAATTCTTCGTGTATGCTCAAGACAATTTGTTTTCATCTCCCAGGGTATGATGGCCTTCTTGGTTCCTGCTTAACTATGTAGTAATTCTGTCACAAAGTTTTCTTTCTTAAACTTTCACATTTCCTTAACTAAGGTTCTGGATATTTTGGCATCATATTCTTTCCTGATCTTTGCATATATCAGTTTGATTTGAGACTTAACTTATGCCATAATCAATATGAGTATCCTGCCTGCCTTGCTGCCCTCCTGCTTAAACACCGATAGAAATTTTTTTTTTCCCTCCCTTTCTCTGCACAGAAGGTATGAATTAGAGGGCTGGACTGGTCCTTGTTCAAGTGCTAGTCTGGGAGGATATGGAGGTGCCCAAAATATGATTTTGGAGTTTGTTTTGGTGGAATCAATAGGTTCTTGACTTGATCTTTCGTTTTCTTTTAATTTTAATCTTAATTTTTTCAAGTTATAAAAATATTAAGTTGGGAAAATTGCTATCCTGGTGTAACTTGAATACCCATGAATCTTGCGTGGCACTATAGTGTTAGCAGCAGATGTTGAAACTACATTTCTTTGGGCATGCTGATGGTCTCCCCACCAGTTATCTTTTAGTACCTGATTGATGATTTTTGCATTGTGTGAAAGAAAACAAGTTAAAGAGAAAAGAAAAGGAATTTAATGCTTGAACCTCAGGAATACATGCCACAATGATAGGTTTTCCGTAAAAAAGAACAACACTGACAATAACTTGAACTATGGGCAAATGGAGCAAAACTTGATTTCCTGCATGCTAATGTTAGTCTGTATTATTATTTGTTTTTCACCATATCTTGTTAATTACATTCTTTTCTTTCTTTTTTCCTTTCCTTTTACTGGATTGAAGATAATCTTCCATTGAATGGGATGACGGTTTCTGAAGTGACATGGTTAGAAGAGTTTCAGCCCCCTGATGACTTTGTGATTCGTAGGGGAGTGTACAAAGGTCCGGTTATTAGAACTTGAGAGTATTCTTGCGTCCGAATGTACCTTATGTTTATTCAGGTGGGAAACATCAAGGGGGAGTTGGGGTATTTCGGTTGTTGATCGCTTGTGTGAATAATTGATGTGTTATGGGCTAGACAGCGAAGATACTGTAAATATTGTTGACACTGGTATAGTTTTTTCTAATTATAATTTATTGCTGACCTCACTTTAAATTGGTGAAACCATGATTAGAACAAACTATGCTTACACTGGTATAGTTTTGTCACAATATATTCAAAATGAACTCATAGATATGTCTATTTGCCATCTTATCAGGTGTAACAATCCTCTCTAGAGAAGAAAAAATGTATAAAGAGAGATAGAAAGAGGGAGAGAGAAAGAGAAAAAATTTAGAGATAAAGAGAGAGACTATAGAGAGATAGAGAAGGAGAAAGAGAGAAAGAGAGATTTCATTTCATTACATTCAATTTCATATCAATACATGTTTTGATATTACTATTTATACTATTTTTACTGATTACTTAATTATTTCTATTAACTATTAATTAATATATTAACTACTAACTAATATTTTTAACCATGATTAACAACTAACTATAGTTATTACAATACTTCCTCCCTTGAAAATATTGTTGTTCTAAAGGATGAAAAAAAAAATCAAGAATTGAAACTTGAATTTATAAATCTTGAATGATAGCTTGCATTTGTGTTGAAAGATAAGATGATGAAAACGAACAATCGATATGACTTGAATTATATGAAGAGTGTAAGAGAAAAATAGAAATGAGAGAGTTTGATAGAAATATTTCTTGAACTTATTTTTTGTGAATGATTTTTTCCAACGAACAATGGAAATTCAATTTTTAGAGAGTTTGACAAGTATCCACTATCAAAAACTTCTTTTTTGGACAATTGAAATCTCGTTTCATTGATGGGTTCTTCTTTAATCATTTGTGATTCTTCTTCCACCTTTAACATTTCTTTACTAGAAGTGGATAGAATGGAAGACTTAAAAAATATATCAATACCTTATTCTTCCATGTGTGTTGATATTGTTTCATTTGTCACTTGAGTTGTTTCATTACTTTCCAATTTCTTTTCATTTTCTTGCCCCTTTTCCACAAAAAGTTGTGATATTCTCATCGATATCCAATATTTTTAATAAAATGTTGAATTTGTCATCTAGACTTGCCATAAAAGTATCCAATTTTCGATCTTGTTCATCAATTTTTCGATCAATTTCATCCATTTTCTTATCAAAATGAGAATGAAATTCTTGCATTTCAATTTCTTGCTTCTTGAGATTTTCTTCCAAGGCTTCATACAAAATTTCTTCATCAATGGCTTCATATCTACTTTTTTCTACCATTTTTCAATTCTAGCCAAGGATTCATATACTCAGATATCAATTTGTAACAATCCTCTTTAAAGAGGGAAAAATGTATAGAGAGAGATAGAAAGAGGGAGAGAGAAAGAGAGAAAGAGAGAAAATTGAGTGATAAAGAGAGAAAGACTATAGAGAGATAGAGAGGGAGAAAGAGAAAAAGAGAGTTTTCATTTCATTACAATCAATTTCATTCCAATATATACTTTGACATTACTATTTATACTATTTTTATTAACTAATTAATTATTTCTATTAATTACTAACTAATGTATTAACTATTAATTAATATTTCTAATTATGATTAACCACTAATCATAATTGTTACATCAAGGTGCTTATTGCTTTGCTTCTTAAGTTTCATTTGACATCGAGGCAGTGGCATAAACAAGTTGATTTCTACTGATATGTGATATTCTTACAATGACCTTCACATTTAAAGCTCTACACCGCCACTCTTGTTGCTCGAGTGGTATGGCTCTTGCCCAGTGATGATTCAGATTCAGGGGTCGAGCATTTCCCTATCCCCCCATCCCAAGCAAGATCTATTGTCGGAACGAATTCGGAATAAGAGAAGGAAAAGATATATTTCATTGATCACGAGGAAAATAGGTATATTTGCATCAAAATATCTCTAACATGGCTTTGGAGAAACTCTAATTCAAAATTCAAATATATTAAATGTTACTTAAAATGCCCACGTAGGGATGTTTTTATAAAAATGTTTAAAACTTAATTTAAATTTAAATCTAAAAAGTGGGATAATGGGTGATTACCATTATCCTCGTCTCGCAAATTGATCTCTCTCCCTTTTTTGGAGAAGTATGTACGTAAGTGAAGTTGTAATATACAGTTCTTAGTACATTGTCAAGAGAAAGAGGTTGAGAGAGTGAAATACACATCGAGACTTTGAGAAATTTTCAAGTAGAAAAATTTCTCCTATCATTGTATTATCGGATTTTGAATTGAGGTGTTATGGATTTATGGTGGTGGTTTAATTTTGTGATCACCATTTCAATCGAATGATCCGTACAAGAGATTTCGCGGTTTACGGATTTTGGAGACCTGCGCATTGAGGCGTTTATTCGAAAATTCCAAATTATTTAATTTTTGTAATTTACAACGTTTCCGATGCATGTGAATAAATGTAATATTGGTATGAAAATAATTTTTATTCAATTTTTTGAACACATTAAGTCCATGAAAAGTTCGGTTGAAGTTTTCAACCATCCGGACCTCAAGACCTTAGATCTGTCGAGTTACAAGACAAATTGATACATGCAAATGGTTTAAATGTATTCCTGACACTCAAATCTATCGATATTAATGATTAATTGTAACTGTTGTAGCCGGAAATAGAGATTTGCAAACTAGTCACGAAGGGCCGCGACAGGGGTGGTTGAATCCACTATTTTTAGATCTTAAATTCTCCTAAAATCGATTCAAAAATATTTGAAAGATGCCCAATTACAATTTTCGGTCAAAAAACGGTATTAAAAGTGGCCGGAAAAACATTTTCCGGCAGTTGGGTCACAAGAACTAGGTTGTAAGCCTGTCGAGCGAGAAAGAATCGAGCCAAACCCGTGGGCGCGTGTAGTACACACGCGCGTGACGTGCAGAGGGACAAGCGCGTGAAGTTCACGCGTGAAGTTCACGCGTGAGAGAGGCACGTGAGCTTGAGGGTTAAGTTTTGGGTCAGGTTGACCTCGCATCCTAACCCGAGACACGACCTGGGCCACGCATGAGCGTGCCAGACGTGCTGCGCGTTTGGAGCATGCAACAACATGCTGCCAGCTTGTGAAGGCGCTTCTCCGGTGCTTGGAGGTACTTGTGACTCTGGGCGGCATGTCAAGCTACTCTGAACTGGATTTTCTACTTTTTTTAGGGTCCTATATCATTAAATGTGATTTTTTATGGGTTTTGTGTGCCAAATTTAAATCTGAATGGTAAGATGCGATCTCGGGTTGTGGTTTATGGTATCCGTTGACTCATATATTCGTTTTGGTGTCTATACTCGAATCACTTAGAATTTGTTAATTTAAAGGGTACACAAAATGTGAGAATAAATATAAATAAGTTACCAAATTTTCTCTTATTGCAATAAACACTGTTGTATTAGTTTTTTGCAAGAATTATAAACTGAATGGTGTCAACTGCGAGATTTTATACCAAAAGATTCAGTTTGTTCTCGATAAACAAAATTTGGATGTGATTCTGAGGTACGAGATGGTGGGACTTTGGAGAGTACCACACCTTAGCTAGACGGAATAAGAAGGTCTATTGTGTGTAGAAGAAAAATGATAGCTAAGTTAAGACAGCTCTTATCAATAGTATGCATGATAACATGATCCCGGTTTATGAATAGTATCCTACGGTTATGTTAGTTTGACTCGCGTTAAAAGAGTATTAAGGTGCTCTTTTCAGATTCTAAGGTGAAAATGCTGATTTATAAGTTTATAACTTATAAGAAAAGAACTGATCATATAATGATACAACATTTGATACAAATGTCGAGTATGATCGCTGGGTAAAGGAATGCGGACGAGCCCTATTTTGGATGAATTTCAGATATTGGGTGTGATTCAGTTTTTACCTGATTCATAGGAGATTATGAAAACTTATCTCATGTGTGTTCGTATTTTCACTGATATGAGTAGACACTGTGAATTCGAGGAGTGTCTGGAGGCAAGTAGGCCACACTCGGATCATGCTTATGCAGCGGAGTTGAGTAATGGCTCCTGGGCACCAAACGGTTAGCATAAGCGTGAGAAAAAGACTCGAGATCTAGATAAGAAGAAACTATTCGAGAAATCTGACAATAAGGCACAAAAGTACAAGAAGAAAGAGTTTGATAAGACCGATGTGAAATGTTACATTTGTGGTAGATTTGGTTATTTCACTCGTGAGTGTGATAAGCGGAAGGAATGTCCTTCTTTACGTAATTTGAGTTTTGTCTCATCTAATATGTTGTTCATTGATTTCTTTCATTTGTGAATTATAAAATCATGAGCCATCGACCACGTAACTCAAGATAGGAGCGTGAACGTAAAATTCCGCCGAGTAAATCCTCAAGTTAGGAGGATTTACATGAGGAACGGATCATTTTCGTCGTTAGAGCAATTGTCACTAGCAAGTTGGAGTTGCAAAGTAGCCAGACTTTGTATCTGAATGACGTTCTTTTCATTTCGGATATTAGTCGGATCTTGATTTCAATACTTTATTTAAAATTGCATAAGATATGTTTTGTCATATAAAAAATTATTTGTTTTTATTAGAGACGACAACTTTTTGATCTATCTTGGTTTTATGCATAATGGACTAAATGCACTGGATACTGTTTCTTTCAATAGTATTCTTGTTATTTTTCTATTGTTTTTACATCTGATTGCATAGATGATGATATGAATATATGGTATAGTAAATTTGGACACATAGGGTAAGAGAGGATAATCGGTTAGCAGCAAATGGTTTGTTGGGCTTGCTAACCAGATTTGAGTTGATTGTATGTAAGTTTTGCCTAACCGATAAAGTTACAAGAAAATCATTTGGCAATGCAATAAGAGCTGGAAGTCTATTGTAGTTGGTTCACTATAATATCTGTGGCCCTATGAGTCTGAGAGTCCAAAATAGAGATATATACTTTTTTACGTTTACATGCGTTTCGGTTATATCTATATGATCTTGCACAAATTTGAGACATTAGAATATTTCACCAGATTTATTAGCAAAATCAATTAGACTTGAGAGTAAAAACTCTCAAAACCGATCGGGGCCGTGAGTATTTGTCAGAACAATTTAGATATCTCTGTTTTGAGAATGGTATTATAAGATAGTGCTATTTCTGTTACTTCTCTGGGGCCGTGAGTATTTGTCAGAACAATTTAGATATCTCTGTTTTGAGAATGATATTATAAGATAGTGCTATTTCTGTTACTTCTCAACAGAATAAAGTAGTCGAGAGGAGGAATATAACTTTGTTGGAGATGTGAGATCTATGATGGTGCATGTTAATTTGTTTATCTCCTATTAGGGAGATGTTTTATTGACTATAGACTACGTTTTTAACCGTGTCCCATCAAAATCCGTAATCAATACCCCATATGAGATGTAGACCGGGAGACAGGCTAACTTTAGCCACTTAAGGTCATGAGGTTGTGCCGCGTATATTCATGATTTCTAGCATTCACACGACAAATTAGGCATGCAAGAAAAGAAATGCATCTTTATAAAATATTCAGAATACTCTAAAAGATATGTATTCTTAGATGAGTATGTGATTGACATTATCACTGAGATTAATTCTTTTGATGCCATATTTCTTGTGGATGATTTCTCTAAGAGTTGAAATCGATCGGGACTTTATCCGCTATGAGATGAATGAGTCTAGTAGCTCAGGTGAGCCCAGCAACGGGATACAAAAATCCATTACGGATCTTGATTTTAGTGAGAGCAATCTATCTAGAGATGAAGAAATTCTCTCTTCTCGTAGGAGTATCAAGGATGCGTACCTAAATGTCACTTCCCGATTGAAGGTAAGACCGTCATTGTGACCCTTAAGGATGATGAGCAATCTAAAATGGTCCAAGAGACTCTCGAGAGTTTTGTGAAATACTATTTGTTGAAGGCCATAGATGAAGAGAATAAGCTAATAAGAATCAATGACGTTTGGAATCTAGTTGATTTGCCTGAGGGTAGAAAGGTTATTGAGAACAAGTGGGTTCTCAAGAACAAGAGAAAGGTTAACTGATTGATAGAGAGATATAAATCCCGTATGGTAGTCAAGGGTTACACTTAGAGTAAGGGCATGGACTACAAAAAGACTTTCTCCCTGATAGTCAATTTTATCTTATTCTGTTTACTTTTAACAATTGTTATGAATATAGATATAGAATTACACCATATGGATGTAAAAACTGTCATCCTTAATAGAAGTTTAGATGAGAAGATTTATATAGAACAATTCTCTAGATTCATTCTAAAAGGTTTGGAGGATTAGATTCGTCAATTTCAAAAGTCGATATACGGCCTTAATCTATCATCCAGATAGTCGTAACTAAAATTCACAAAAAAACGATATATTATGGTTTGTCATGATCGAAGAGAATCATTGTATGTACCTAATATGTTCTAGTGACTCTTTTGTGATCATATTTTTATATGTGGATGACATTTTGTTGGTCAAGAACAATAGAAAATATCTGATAATTATTAAAATATGGTTATTGTCGAATTTTGATATGAAAGATATGAGTGAATTATAGTTCATTCTCATAGTTTGGATCCAGAGGGATCGTTCGAAGGATGTTGACACTTTTACAAGAGTTCTATATCAGGAAGATTTTTAAGCATTTAAGATGAGCGATTGCAACCCAATAGATACTTTCATTACTAAATGTGAAAACCTGAGTCTTGACGTATGCCCTAAAACTCAAGAAAAAATAAGGGAGATGAGTAGAATCCCTTATAGCAGTACAATAGACAGTTTAATGTATGCGATGAGGCATACATGATCAGACATTTATTTTGTAATCTATTTGGTGAGTAAGTATCAATCGAATCCTGAAAGTAGTCATTGGAAAGTAGTGAAAAGGATTATGAGATATCTCAGGGGAATTGCGAGCCTCTCCTTATATTATAGAGGAGGTGATTTGCGTTTCGTTAGCTATTTAGATGCCGACTGGGGTGGCGATCTGGATGGATGCAAATCGATATTAGTTTGTGGTGTCTTGATCAATAATGGTGCCATATTTTGGAAAAATAAGAAACGAATCTGTGGATCTCTATTTACGATAGAGACTAAGCTTGTGGATGCTCAACGCAGTTCAAGAGAGTGTTTGGTTTCGGAGATTTCTGAATGACTTAAGGGTTGTGACAGATAATGGGAGATTTGTGATGATTTATAGTAATAATCAGTCCCCATTGCCCACAATCGAAACCCTAAATATTATAGTGTGAGCAAACACATTGATATCGGATATCATTTTGTAAAAGATATCATCAAGAAGAGTGTAGTGACAATTAATTATACTTTCATACACAGTATAGTGGTTGATCCTTTCACCAAATCCATTACGAAAGATTCCTTTGTGAAAATAAGGAATCATTGACTTTATGTGTATTTTGATATTTCTCACTATATACTGATTATGATACTTATTGTTTTATATATATGACATGCGTGTATTATTCAGTCACAAGTTTATTTTTTATACTTATTTATTGTCATATTTTTTGTAGTGTATTATGATAAAAGATATGTCAGACAAGCGTAGTCGACTCTCTTACATAAATGACCACCTCCATTTCTAGGTGAGTGGGGATATGATGGTTTCTAATCGTAAAAGATTTTGAGAGTGACCCTATTAGAATATAAGTCGTTTTGATATGTGATCAAGATAAAGTCATTTGCGATATGTGCAATATGGACAAACTCACATCCATATTGCTTATAAGTAGTCAACTTTGAGATCTCAGATATCACATACGTCTAGTGATATTGTCTCTGAGATTTTCTCTCTGAGATCTCTAAGTAAAGTCTTATGTGTAAACTAATACCATGTCTGCGCAGTATTACAGAAATCTGATATATGTCATCTCGAGAGATAGTGGAATAACACTGTGACATGTGTTTCATATTACGTGTGATAAGATAACCATGGAATAGTGAGAGCTATTATTTGCGATGATAGTGTAATCATAATTTTCGTTCCCATTGTGTTAGATTCAAGATCCATTGGATGAGATCTCTTATATCCTTATTACTTTCTACTGTTTCTAAAAGTTTTGGTTAAGTATTTTGTCCTTTAGTTTAATTACCTATAACTCGGAAAATAATTGAGATCTTTATGGTTTAGGAAAACAGTTGAATTGAAACCGATGGATTCAAGTTTGGAAAAAGGAAAAACCAATCGACATTAAATTATTGTGTAGTATTCATAGGTTGATCTGTTATATTAATTCATATTGAATTCAAATATAATAGTGAATATATAGTTGAACAAATGATTAGAGATCACTTTTGATGAGAAAAATGGATTGATGGATGTAACATCATTGAGTCTGAAATACATCGAGTTTTTTTTGTACTAACAGTAATTTTTCGGTCATTCTAATAGGTGTATCAAGAACTCTTTGCTTGCGGTGTACTACTCGCCAGTCGCACGACGCCCAATTTTGTATGAAAGTCCAGTGGGATATGTGGAAAATTGCATGATTTGTGATTTTAAGATACGTAAAATACCCTTATGTGCAAGTGAGACATGTTAGTTAAAATGCCCACATAAGGGCGTTTTTACAAATGGGTTTAAAACGGAAATGGGTGGTTACCATTATCCACATTTCCCCAATTGATCCCCTTTTTTGGAGAACCATGTACGTGAGTATAGTTGGAATATACGGTTCTCAATACATTGCCAAGAGAGAGAGGTTGAGAGTGTGAGATACATATATAGTTTGAGAAATTTTTGAGTAGGTAAATTTTTTCCGTCATTGTATCATCGGATTTTGGGTTAGATTTGTGATGGTTGTTCAATTTTGTGATCACTATCTTGATCGAGCGATTTGTATGAGAGTTCACGATTCATGGATTTTGGAGACGCATTGAGATATTTACAAAAAAATTTCAAATTATTCAATTTTTGTGATTTACCACGTTTCCGTTATATGTACCACGTTTCCGTTATATGTGAATAAATCTAAACATTAAATCTATTCAAATATGTATAAAACCAACTAAATCTATTCTTTTTGCCCTAATCCGAGTATTCATTGGAATGATACTCAAATTGGAAAGAAACCTGAGAAATTATCTGACGGGGCAATCCTTTTAACACATCTATAATTTTATCATATAAGTAAAATTGTAGCCTCCTTTGAAAACCTTTTCTTTTAAAAAAAATGCAAGTCAATTTCTAAATATCTTGCTCTGGCAAGCTGTGAAGGATTATAGGCCATGGAAATGGCACTTGTTTTGTCACAATAAATTGGGAACATGTAACTCTTAAAGAAGCTTCATATCCATGTGGATGTTCAAAGAAACAGAGTATGCAGTCAGGAAAATAGAGTGTGATGCTAGGAAGAGTTTTGGGGAAGATTGATCCAAGTACTCTAGCCAGGACACCTCTTTAAGACTCCATCTCCAAAACTGGGAGATTATAAGCTCCTTTTCAGACGTGGTCCTGGATATCCAAGGCTTGAAAGTATGAAGGAAACTTAGAGGGGATTACTCTAAGTCAATGAAGAACTCTGGATGTCCAGAACAACAGTGGAAGAACAAAGGATTTTCTTTATATTTTTTAAGGCAAAATTACAAAGAATAAGAGGATCAAAATAGCCAAGTGAAGAGGGACAAATGCCCATTACAAAAGTGATTGAGAAACCGGCAATGTCCAGAACATAAGAGAGAGATAAATGGAGAGAACATTTCAACTAAAGAGAAAATTGTTTGTTAACTCTTTGATCCTACTCCAGAACATGAGAGATTGAGAGCGAAGTGATGAGAACATTCCAACCAGAGAGAAGATTGTTCTCTAGTTCTTTAATTCTTCGAACATCTTTTTCCATATTCGATTATTCTCCATGCCATTACAATGCTCTCTTTACATTTCTAATTCTTCCTCACACTCTCGGTACTTCAAATGACAAGAGGAGACATGTATTTATAGGGAAAATAGCCAACTAGCTAGTAGAGAGAGGGGGAGAGAGTGAGGAGAGCATGCTGTCCAACGGTTAGAATTTCTAGCCGTTGGACAGCATAGCAACGGCTAGTTTACTAACCGTTGCGGCTGTATGATGCCCATTCTGCCCTTGGTAGAATGGGCCTTCTCTTGGGCTTTGCCTGGGCTAAGCTTGACTGCATTTTGCGACTCCTTAGGTTCTTGGGACCTTGAGAAGATGTGCCACCATTGGACAGAATGCAGCTGGAAATTCTAGGCTAGTCCTAGATTTCTCCTGTGCTGATTTCTGAACTTCTCCTGGACTAGACTTGGGCTCATTTTGCACCTTGTAATGCTTGCATAATGCTGGAAATAATACAGCCCAATGTTCCAAAGTGCTTGAACAAAGGTGGGTTGGCTTACTACTTGGGCCAAGAGAATGACCCTCAATTTTGGACAGATTGGGCCAAACTCAGAGCACTATAGCCAGAATCCAAACCATTTTCCTAGGCCTGTTCTTCGGCCACTTTTGGGCTAGTCCCAAGGTTTCTTCTTAGACCTTCATTTGAGTTTACTTATGGGCTAGATTGGATCTTCAATTAAGCTAAATTCCGGATCTTGAAGATATTGAGCCTGGTTTGAGTTTGGCTTGCTACTGGGTCTGGGTTCTAGCCAGATTGGCCGAAACCTAGAACACATCCCTGGGCCAAGTGAAAGTGTATTGATTTTGGTGTCTTGATCACAAATCTCCAAAATTTGTGATTAGCAAAGACGTTACATTTGATGAACTTTCTATGTTGTCTTCTGAAAAGGAGTTTTGTAGTTCTTCTCGTAGAGATAGAGATGACAATACGTAGAAGCAAGGGGAGCTAGAAATTGGTAGTTCTAGTTCTTCTCAATTGGTGTCTGAATCTACTGAAAAAGAAAATTCAGAAGATGAGCAAAGCCAAAAATAGACCAAGGAGGGAGATTTGACCATACAGATATACAAATTTTACAAATTTGGTTAAATATGCTTTGTCGGTTACAGAAGAGACAGATAGAGTTGGTGAACCTTCTACATACTTCGAAGTGGTTTCTTCTAACAATTCAGCTAAGTGATTGATTGCGATAAATGAAGAAATTGAGTCTCTCCACAAAAATGGTACTTGGGTTCTTGTGAAGCCAACTTTAGGTAAGAAAATTGTTGTATGCAAATCAATTTTTAAGAAAAAGGAAGGTACTCCCAGGGATGAAGATGCAAGGTTTAAGGCATCATTGGTTGTAGACAATTATAGTCCAATATAAGGTGTTGATTTTAATGTTGTGTTTTCACTTGTTGTTAAATATAGCTCCGTTCGTGTCTTGCCTGCTTTAGTCGTCGTGTTGGATTTGGAGTTGCAACTGCTGGATGCTAAGACAGTTTCTCTCCATGTTGAACTTGATGAACAAATCTACATGAGCAGTCTCAGGGATTTGAAATTGAAGGAAAAGAAGACTATATTTGTTTATTAAAAAAAAATTCCTTGTATGGATTGAATCAGTATATAATATAATGATATAAAAGGTTTGATTCCTTTATGATGAGTCATGGTTACTCTAGGAGTATGTATAATATCTGTGTCTACTTCCAGAAGTTAGATGATGGTTTTTTGATCTATTTGTTACTTTATGTTGATGATATGCTCATTGCGGCTAAGAATTTGTCAGAAGTTCACTCTTTGAAGGTGCTATTAAGTATTGAATTTGAAATAACAAATTTAGGAGCAGTTAAGAAGATTCTTGATATGGAGATAAAGAGAGATCGAGGAGTTGAAAATTGTATTTGACTCAACAAAATTACCTTAAAAATGTCTTGGAGAGATTTGGTATGAAATATGCTAAACCCATGAGTACTCCTATTACGAGTCCTTCAGACTCTTTGTTGCACACTCAACATAGTAAGTTGAAGAAGAAGAGTATATGATATGGGTTCCATATTCCAATGCAGTTGGCAGTATCATGTATACAATTGTTTGCATTCGTTTAGATATCTTAGGAGCAGTTAGTGTTCTTAGCCGATATATGGCCTGGAAATCACACTAACAAGTTGTGAAGTGGATTTTCAAATCTTTGTGGGGTACTTCAAGCACTTGTTTGGAGTTTGGAAAAAAATAGTTATACTTTGGTTGGTTTTGTGGATTCCAATTTTGTCGGGGATCTTGACAGAAGAAGATCTCTTATAGCTTATGTATTTTGTTTTCAGGGGTTGTGCGGTTATTTAGAAATCTATCTTACAACCGGTTATAGTATTGTCTATTATAGAGCAGAATATATGACAATGACCAAGACAATCAAAAAATATTTGTGACTGAGAGGTTTGTTTAGCGAACTTAATCTACATCAAGGTGTGACTACCATTCACTATGATAGTCAAAATGCAATTCATTTGACTAAAGATTAGATATATCTGAGAGGACAAAGCAAATTAATATGAAATTTCACTTCATTTGAGATACCATTGCTGTGGAAAGTTCATGTTGAGAAGATTAGTATAAAAGACAATCCTGCTAACATGTTACAAAAGTCTTTTCCGATTTGCAAGTTTAAGTAGTGCTTGGACTTGTTTGGTGTTCATTGTTGGTGATTTAGTCCATTAGGACTTTTGTGGATAAGGTGGAGCTATTTGTGTGTAAGTGCAAGTCTAGGTAGAGAATTGTTACGTGGTTGCATTCCTACATAAGATGTTTTGAAGAGTTGGACTTCACTTGGACCCTATAAATAGGGTCATGCACTTGTTCTATATCAGATAAGTTGAAAAGTTTGCTCTAATTTGAAACTTTAATAAAGATTTTAGTAATGGTTTATGAGTAGTAAAACAAAGAGAGCTACTGGGCTATTATGACATTTTGATTTCAAACCTTTTGTATTATTTTGAGTTCTCTTGTATTTTTTATTGTTTGTTAGTTTAGAAACATTTTCTAAGAATTTTGCACTCTCTTCTTCATAGTATAAATTTTGCTTTTGCTACGCCCGTGGATACAGGTCATCTGACTGAATTACATAAATCTGGCATTATTATTATCATTATGATTATGATTATTATTATTATTATTATTATTATTATTTTGTGTTAATTCCCTAGAGCCGTTTTGACGATTTTTGGAGTCTTATATCAGGTCTTATCCTAACAATGCTCAATAAAGTGGATATATTTAAGAATTATTATTTTGTGAGAATTTAAGTCCAGACACCTATAACCTTGGTGATTTGTAAGGCACCCCAAGAACGAAAAAGGAGCGGAAGGTGGACTTAACTTGTTAAGAATAGAAGTGTGATAAATTGGGATAGCACAAACAATCAAAAACACTTAAATTGCTAGAAAGAGGAGGTTTCTTATACAAGCATTCATAAGAAGAATAATATATTAAAATAGGAGTAGAAAGCAAATTGGGAATATAGAAAATAGCGAGCATTGCTTCTTCCTAAAGTTGTTACGGTAAACGATCATGAGTCAAAGCAAAGCAGTGCGAACAAAATTGAGCAATGTTCTATGAATACGTTTAGTTTTTCTATTTTACCAAGACATGTATGGATAAGAAAAACGAATCTAAACCCATTTTCTTGAGCAAATTGAAGAAAAGTAGTGTTATTATTTTCACCACCATTATCACACTAAAAAAAACTGATTTGTGTTTGAAATTGATTTAAAACTCATTTGTAGAACCGACTGAAATTGAGAGGTGTTTCAGATTTCCTTTTGAAGGAAAAAACCCAAACAAAACGGATAGAAGTCAAAATCTGCTTAAAGAAGGGGAAAAAAAGAATATTTTGAACCAAGGTTTTGTGAATCTAGTGGTAGGGTACTAGATTACTTTAATCAAAATCTCGAATTTGAGTATTGGAAACGGAAAAATAGGCGTTGAGAGAGGAAACTCGAATTACAATCTCTAAAACTCTAAATCCCGAGTTGTGAAGACATTGGTACCAGACATTAGAGGAAACCCAAGAAATTGATTAATTGGATTAAGGAACTCCTTGATGAGTGCTTGTCTCACGAAAGAAAAGCAATATAAAGGGTTGGACTACTACAGGATCATAATTTTGCTGGACTTTAAGTCCTTTATAACAAAGTCCTACACAAAGAATTCAAAACTGTTTTATATAATTATCAATGACCATAACCAAATTCTAATTCGATCATGCGTGAACAAAGACGTATCTTGTTGCTCTGAATCAGTTGCGTGAATAGATGTGTATTATTAAAATTGAGATTTGTTCCATAGACATATGAATATAAGATCCTATGATTCGCTAAAGGACTCTGATATTATAATATAAAGGTGAAAAATTATACAGTAGAATATCCATATTTTAAAATTTATTTTTAGGTTAAACCATTTTAATTTATTAGATCAAACATAAACATATTACATATATAATTTCACATACAAACAAAAAATTTCTTAAGAACACAAAAAAGAGTTATGTGTTATATATGTTAGATTTAATTGACACCAGCGGAAGTATGATAATTTTTTAAAAAATTTAAAAAATTGTGTTTTTGGATATATCTCAGTAAATAATTGCAGAAAATCCAGAAACTACGAAACATTTTTTGATGATCTCGCAGTCGAGATGATAACTATACCAAACGAGTTATCACCGCAATATCACAATACCACAACCCTAAATCCGATGATAATAACGCAAAAATTTCATATTTGGGATTTTCTCTAAGCCCTTAATGATCTCACTCTAGAGAATATATATTTTCTCAAAAACGCAATTCTCTCAAGAAAATAATGTGTGTTCTCTTTCTATGAGAATTATTCTTCAATTCTCTCAATTAAAAAAGATAATAAAAGACACGTAGTATACTGGGTAAAAATTAGGGAGAGCGGAGATAATGAGTTAATCATCCATTATCTCTTAACTTTTAAATTTAAATATATATATATATATATATATATATATATATATTTACTTTTGTGGTAAAAACCCATACGTGGGTACTTTTACCAATATCTCCTACTTGTACATGAGAACATTTTATATTTGTCAATCACAACTTATGTGATTTTCTACATCATCCTGTTGGACTTTTATACAGGATTGAGTGTCATGTGACTGACGAATACACCTGAAAGTAAAGATTTCTCGATGCACCTATTAGGATAATCGAGGAATATCAAGAAATCACCGTTAGTATAAAAAAAATTTGCTGTACTCCAGACTCAACGTAATTACATCCATTGAATCACTTTCACTACAAAATAAGTGAGTTATTTTGATGGACTAAAACCGTCTCCTAAATTTGCTAAAACCGTTAGCAAAACCTTCTCTAACGAATAGGGGTTTAGTCGGTAATACACCAGTCGGGATAGGTGTATTCCGACACTTTTCATGATCGTTGGAGCATGTCATATATTTATAGTGATGGTTAGAACTATTGGTATAATTTAGCATTTTATGATCGGTTTAAAATAGGGTTGAGAAAACTTACCACTTTTATTATCGGCTACCAAATTAGTATCTATGTCGGTTATGTTACTATCATATTACAACATATATAAAATCGTTTGGAAATATTATTACTTTTATCTTTGATTGTACAAATGTTAAGAAATATTGTGATTTATGGTCGGTTAGGAAGCGTTAAGAAATGTTAGTACTCTTATCGTCACTATAGTTAGTTACTACTACCATCACTTACTACTCGCTAGTTATTTACTTTTCGGTTACTACTATCGTTAGTTACTAGTCACTTACTTCTTGGTTACTACTATCGTCACTTACTGTCACTTAATAGTCAATTTTTAGTCGATTACTGCTTATATCTTCGTATGTGAAGAAATGTTATAAGTTTTATGGATAGTTAGTACAAGTATTAAGAAATATAACTAAAAACTTAAAAATAAAGAAAATAGTAAAATATTATAATTTTGAAGAATGATTGATACAACAGGATTAAAAAAAAGATTACATATCTTACAATTATATCCCACAATCCACATATCTTCTTATGAGATACTTATACAAATGTTTCACTTCAATTATCAAAAAGATTATCGACACAGTCCATTTTCATTCAATCTATTCATTAAAAGAAGTAAAGTTAGATTAATATAATATAATAGTACAAAAATGGTTATAAATAAAAATATTACTATATTAAAAATAAAATAAAAATATTATCTTTTGAGACGGAATCGGGTGATGATGATGATTGTTGGTTTTTATGTACACTCCTCTTAGCATCTTGTATTGGAGAAAGCAAAAATATAAATAATTTGGATTATTTTTGAAAAGTAAGAGTGAAATTAATAGAATTGTGCTGAAATAGAAAAATAACATACCTGAACACCAGTAATAAGTCTTGCTTTATTAACCATATTTATCAATTTATCTTTATGTCCACTTCCAACATGCATAGCATATTTAACAAATTAGTAAAATTATGATTTTGTTCCATTAATCGTTACATCATATCAGCTATATCTTCTTTCTCAGCTCTGGTTGAATACATATTTTGTGATGCACATCTGATAAGATAAATTTCAACTTTTTACTTCGTCTTCTTCACTCTTGACTGACTCCATTTCACTTTTCATCATTTCCTATAAAGTAAAAAAATGAAATGTGAATGTCCATAAATTAAGAACTGTATAAAAATAATCATTTATACCATAACTTCTGATACTTTTATAGAAATCAAACTGTCATCCAATCAAATTCTACTTGTAATATAAAATTAAGCTCTACAAGATTTCGTCCCAGATTATGTTGTCTATAATGATAAAATGTGATTCCAAGTCTGTAAAATATAATGCAGTAAAATTAATTATAAGTAAAATAAAATATGAGTTGTTTATACCTTTTCATCGATGAGTTTGGCAAATGATTTAAATTCTAAGTAATGATATATTTTTAAACCAAAACTAAATCAAACCTGGGGTAGCATCTTGGGATGATTGGGCTTCTTTAGAGTGAAGTTGTTTTTCGGATGGCTGTGATTCTTCATGATCAGTGACAGTACTGATCCTTCGTTAAGTTTTTCCCATGTTGAGTTAGGAAAATTTGAAACAAAATTTTAGTTAAGTCGCAAGATTTGAAAATTTGAAAAATTGAAAAAAGATTTTGGTTAAGTTACAAGATTTGAGATTTGAGCGAGAAAAGCTTATCACGAGAGGTTTTGGAGGGAAGGAAAGTTTGTCGAGAATGATTTATTATATATTTGATTTAAGCGCTCAAATGATTTGGGCACCCGCCCGTGCATGCCACTGCATGCAAGCAACCTCTCGCGCGGGTGCCCGGCAATGCTAGCGCAGATGCCAGTGCATGCGTGGCCATGCAAGCTTGTGCGATATTATTACTATTTACTATCTACTTACTATCTGCTTACTATCTTACTTATAAATTTTGAAGGAAAAAAGAGTTTGTGGAGAATGATTTATTATATATTTGATTTAGGGGCTCAAATAAATTTTCAAAACCCGTAATTTTTCTTGCTTTTATTTGATTTAGGGGCTCAAATAAATTTTTAGAACTCGTCATTTTTTTCCGCTTTTGTAAGTTTAATTTCATCTTTTTATTATCACATCATTAATTTATTTTTTTATTTGTGTTTTTGTTTTTGTTACGACATTGTAACATGTTACTGCATTTTTACCCTAAATATTACATTATAACAAATAATAACCCTAAATTTATATCATTACATTATTTAAATTAATAATATTAAATATATTTTTATTCTACGTAATTCAAATTTGAAAATTTTGATATAATCCATATGTGAAAATTTTTATATAATAAAAAAAGTATGGACATAGCATGTGTGGGCCGACACGGGCGCCCGATTATGCCAGCACTGGCGCCCGCGCACGCACGCATGCAACCTCCTGCGCGGGTGCCCAGCAATGCCAAGACCGCGTACTTAACTTATAAATTTTCAAAAACTTTACTATATTATTACTATATTACTATATTATTACTACTAATTGTAAATTTTCAAAAACTCTACTTACTACTTATAAATTTTGTATGCTAACAATTTATTTAATTTTTGACATGTCTCTTTCTTTCGTAATGACCATATTATTATAATCATATGCAATGTAATTTTTAGAAATATTGTTACAACTTTGAGTATTTGTTTTAGTAAACTAATTAAGGATTAAATATAATTTTCATATTTGTCACACGAATTGTTACTATGCATTATACCAAGCGGATCGAATAAATTAATGGAAAAAAATATAAAAATAGAGAATGATTGGTTAAAATGTAAACAAAATTACATTTCCTATATATATGTATCTTATCCTACTCCATCAACATTAGTTCGAACCCACTAAGTAGTTAAGGAACCAGTTTCTGAATTGAAATGATGAATTGTTACTTCGTCACCCATATCAAATTCATCGCGAACATTGACATGTTTTACAACAAGTCATCCTTTATGTCTTTCATCAGCCACATAAAACACCTTCTTTGCTTGTAATGTCAACACATAAGAATCATCCAGCAAATCAGCACCTGTATGATAGCGGTATGATTGAAATAGAAAAAATTGACAAAAGTTGAACCAAATCTGTCCTTCTTGCATCCTCATTGTAGGTCGACTCAATCACACCGAAATAATACAAATATATACATTCCATTATATAGTTTACTTGAATGATTTCTCTTAATATGCTATAATAATTAACTTTATCTTGAATTGACTTTTATCCATCGCACTTGCATAACTAACATCATCAATTCTGCCACAACTCCTGAATTTTGAGTTTGAAGGCATTTGTCACGATCTTTTACATAAAATCGATATTAGCCACGATAAAGTTTGTCGATTTGAAAAGTGTTTAACTTCTTTTCACTGTATTATCTTCAATGAATTTTCAAAAACTATAATATTATATTATATAAATTACTAATTTCATATCATTACATTATTTAAATTAATAATATTAATAAATTTATACTAAATTGTATTTTTTATTAATCAAATGGATATAATTAACACATCATAAGCCTTACAGGCATTGAAATGTAGTAAGTACGTAATAATTAAGTAGTAAGTGATTTTTTCAACAAGTGTAAAATGACGGTATTGATTTAAAGTATAAAAAAATTGTAACAAATTAAAAACACGGTAATGAAAAAAGAGGTGGGAGAAAAAATGCCAAATAAAAAATGAGCGGGATTTTAAAAATTTATTTATGAAAATGTTATATTATAAATCCTACGCAACCATCAAAATTTCTCCATTCTTTTACCATCAAAGTTTCTTCATTTTTCCTTGAAAGCTCTCCTCCCCTAATCCATTTAAACCTGTGGATAGGCATTGTATGAAAAATCACAATCATTCCAAGAAGAAGAACAAGTTTCAGTCTGAACAAACTTAATCATCCAAAATGTTATCAGATTTTAAAAATAAACACATTATTTTAATTTGATATTTAATATTAAAATGCCATTTTTAATTTTTAATTTTGAAGTAAAGAAATATAGAGATCAATGCTATCAAATGTTTTGGATCAAGATGTTTGGGATTCAGAGAGAAAGGAAAATGCTCAGTTAATATTTTCATTTACAATCATTATTTATTATTATGTATAATTTATTATTTACAATGATTTCATTATTTTATTATTTGTTACTATTGGTTTTTAATGAATAAATTGATAGATAATGATGCCTTCATTTTTGGTTTCGAACATCTCAGAATATATGTAGCTGGGACATATCTCTCTGTTTTTTTTTCCTTATTATATTTTACGATACAAAATTTATACTAATACATAAAGTAACCTACAGTAAATGACTATCTCTCTGCATGGGCATCCACGCTTGCCTATGTGGGGCAGGAGTGCCCGCGTGCTGTGCATGCTCGCGCATGCGCAGCCTTCGTGCGCTTTGCATGTCGGCGCGCACGCAAGCGCCAGCCCATGCTGAGCTCGAGGTCCAGCGCCTGGACAGGCGCTCGCCTATGCCAATACAGGCGCTCCCGAGCCAGCATGCCATGCCTGCCTTGCCCGCGCTCGCATGCTGGTGCCCGCCCATGCTCATGGGGAGGCAAGGGCACACGCATGCGCATGGCACACACGCCCGCACAAGCGCCCACGAGCTCCTTGTGGGCGCCTTTCTAGTTTTATGCAAAAAGAAGGCAACATTGCTGCTGCATGGGTTTGAACCGTTGACTTGAAACACAATACAATTCATTTAATTATTATACCTCAACAGGATCTATGCAATTTTTTTTTTCTTTTCTTTTCTTTTCTTTCTTCCTTCCTTGTTATCTCAACCTTTTTTTTTTCTTTTTTTATCTGGTTCTCACTTTTTTTCCCTTTATCTCACCCTCACCTCTATTTTTTTTTGTTTTTCTTTTCTCATTTGTTATTTTAATATATTCAAACCAATTTATTTGAATGATATTTAAATTGAATATTATGAATGAATGATAATTTATTAATTTTATATATTTTGAATGGTAAAAATATTTGTGATTAAATATGTAGATTTTTTAAATTAGTAATATATTATAATTTAAATTCCATACTCATTCGAAAAACAAAAAATAAGAAAAAAATAAAATACAATTAAATTAATTGAAATAGAATTAATTAAAATAAAATATAATAAAATATAATAGTTGAAATATAAATAAAAATAAAATTAGATTTAGTGAAATTACAAGCATGAAGTTACCATTAAGCTCATATGCCATGTGGCATGCGTGGCCCCGTGCTGGCATGGCCGGGCGCCTGATAGCCACTAACTTACCACTTAGCATTTAACTATATATCACAAGTTTACCACTAAGTTACGACTATATAAATTTACTTACCTACTTACTATCTACTTACTACCTACTACCACCTACTTGCCACCTACTTACCTAGTTAAAACTACTACTATCATAAATTTACTACAACTTACCACTCAGACTATTTTCAAATATAAAGGTATATGCTACAAATATGATAACGATACAATATATACATTAGTATAAATTGAATTTGTATAAATAGTTTGTTCTAACAGTGAGAATTGAATATAGTTTTAAAAGATAGTAGAATTTCTATGTTACCATATATCTAAAACCTATGAAAACAGTACTGTATATTGAGACTGTTTTTAAACCATGCCAAAAAGACTATTACATTTACTAACCATAATTTTTAACCATCACAATTGAATATTGCTTTACCGACGGTTGTGTAGTATCTTTACAGACAGTTGTTAAATTTTTCTTCACGGACATTTTAGTCGGTTGGGAAAGCCTTATATTCTTTGACGATTTCGTTATAAGCCGTCTCTATAAAGTATAAAAACCGTGACTAAAAGTTACCGTCGACATAATACTTTAATTTTATAGTGTTTCCTCATCGAAAGTGATTCTCAATCAGTGATTGACTATGTATTTACTATTATATTTAAATCCTAACATAAATAAATATAATAGACCGATCGATAAATACTATACAATGATACAATATCGATTGATATTTCTTTTCCTAAACTTGAATCCATTAGCAATTCAGCCATTTTTTTAAATTCACCCCTTAGACCTTAATTATCTTCCAGATTATAGGTAAACAGAATAAATTAGCAAACACTGAACTAAAATTTCTCGAAACAGTCAAAAGTAATAAGAGTATAAGAGATCTCACCCAATAAATCTCAAGTCTCACAAAGTGGGAAAGGGGATTGCAATAACACTGTCGTCTCAAATAATTACTCCCACTATCCCATTGTCATTTTATCCTACGTAGTATGAGACACGTGTTACAGTATTATTCTCCTATTTCTCAAAAGGTTATATGTCAAAGTTCTCTAAGAAAGAGTGTCTCAAAGACAATATCACTAGACGTAGTTGATATCTGAGATATCAAATCTGACTAGTTACAGACAACATAGATGTGAGTATTTTCATGTCGGTCATAACACTTATGACCTCATCTTGAATACATATCAAGGTTACTTACATTCTAACAGGGTTACTCTCAAAACCTCTTACAACTAAAAACAATCTCATCCCCATTCACTCAGAGTTAGAGGTGATCATTCGTGTGAGAGAGTTGACCTTGCTTGCTTGACATATCTTTTAATCACATCATATCAAAGAATATATAATAAAAAATAAGTGCATTTAATAAAAAATATAATAACTCATGTGTGACTATATAATAAACAAGAATCGTATATATAAAAGTAATAAATATCAACATTGTCAATACAGTACAAAATGAGAAATATCAAAATATATGTAAATCCAATGACTCTCTATATCCTATAAACAAGTCTCTAGCAATGGATTTGATGAAGGGGTCATCTACTATACTGTGTGTAGAAGTGTACTTATGGTTATTTCATCATTCTCGATGATATCTCTTACGAATTTGTATCTGGTGTCACTATATTTAGTTCTATTATGATACTTAGGGTCTCGAGTATAGGTGATAGCGGTCTGATTATTACAGTAGATTATTATTGGTTTTTCACTATCTGTCACAATCTCTAAGTCATCCAATAGTCTCCTGATCCAAAGACTCTCGTGAACTGCAACTGAGCAAGTCACGAACTCAACCTCAATCGTAGATAGAACTACATAGGTTTGTTTTTTACTGTTTCAAGAAATGGCACCATCATTGAGCAAGAAGATAAAACCTAATATCGATTTGCGTTTATTTAGATCACCGTCCCAATTGGCGTCTCAATATCCTACAAAGCGCAAACCACCTCCTTCGTAACACAAAGAGAAACTTGCAGTTCTCTTGAGATATCTGAAAATCCTTTTTACTACTCTTTAGTGACTTCTTTTAGGTTTTGATTGATATCTACTTATTAGATCCACTGCATAACAAATGTCTGGTCGTATACACAACATTGCATACATTAAATTTCTCACTGCATTGGAATAAGGGATTTTGCTCATTTATCTTACTTTTTCCTGAATTTTGGGACACATCTGACAACTCAGTCTATCACACTTGACGATAGGAGTATTTATAAGATTACAATTGCTCATCCCAAAGTGTTTGGGAATTTTTTTAATGTAGGTCTCTTGTGAAAGAGACAACATCTGTATTCGAGCGATCCATTTGGATCTTAATTCCGAAAATGAACTCAGCTTAACCTATTCCTTCATGTTGAAACTCGATGATAACCATGGCTTAATAGTCATCATATATTCAATGTTATTTCCTACCAACATTATATTGTCCACAGATAAAGATAGAATAATAAAAGAGTTATCGGAACGTATCAAATAAACACAGTGATCCTCCTCGATTGTTGTAAAGCCATAAGATATCACCTCTTCATGAAATCTCAGATACCACCGCCTGGATAACTACTTTTGATCGTATATTGGCTTGTGAAGTCGACGGACCTTATCCTCCTGACCTATTAGAATGAATCCAGAGGGTTGCTCAATGTAGATCTCTTTATCCAAACTTCTATTAAGGGAAGCGGTCATTACATCCATTTGGTATAACTCTAGATACATCCTCGCGATAATTACCAAGAGTAAATGGATCGATGTAAATTTGACTACAGGAGAGAGAGTCTACACGTAGTCAATACCCTTTGTCTACATGTAACTACCCTTGGCTACTAGGAGGGTCTTGTATCTTTCTATCGATTCGTCTATCTTTTTTTTGATTTTGAGAACCCATTTGTTCACAATTACCTTTTTATCCTCAGGTAAGTCAACTAGGTCCTAGACCCTATTGACTTTTTTGGATTCTATCTCCTCATGCTGCCCTTTAACCATCGGTCCTTCATAGGACCCTCAAGAGCCTCCTTAAATGTTTTAGCCTTTTCATCACACTCGGGAGTCACAATAAGAATCTCATCGTCAATTAGAAAATGATGTTATGGTACTTGTCTTCATCTACTCCTATGAGGAGAGGGAGCCTTTTCACCTCTAGATGATTCACTCCCACTAGGATCAAGATTCTTAACCGGTTCTTGAGTCCTGCCACTGGGCTCAGTTGAGCTGTTAGGGCCGCCCATCTCATACAAGGTTAAGTCCCGATTGATTTTGCCTCTTTTAAGGAAATCATTTTCCAGAAACATGGTATTACAAGACTCTATCTTAGTGACTATGTCATCCGTATGCTCACCTAGGAACACATATCCCTTGGAATGTTCAGAATATCTTATAAAGATATACTTCTTTCCTCGAGTGCCTAACTTACCGTGTGGATGCGAGGAATTGTGAACATACACGGCACAATCCTATGGCCTCAAATAGTTAAGGTGAAACCGCCTCCCTATTTAAAGCTCATATGGGGTACTGACAACCGACTTTGTTGAAACACGATTGAGGATACAGACAACAATCAATAATACATCTCCCCAATGAAAGATGAGCAAATTGGCATGCGTCATCATAGATCTCACCATCTCCAACAGAATCTTACTCATTCTCTAAGTTACTCTATTCTGTTGGAGAGTAGTAGAAATAGTCAACTGTATCATAATACTCTTATCAAAACAGAATAATTTGAACTGCTCAAATGGATATTTGCTCCCTCGATCGGTTATGAGAGTTTTTACTCTCAAATCTAACTGATTCTCAATCTCGTTAATAAACCTCTTAAAACACTCCAATACTTTAGACTTATACGAGATCAGATAGTCGTAACCGAAACGCATATAATTGTCTATAAACATAATAAAATACATGATTCTATTTTGAACTCTCACATTCATAGGCCCATAAATATCAGAGTATACTAACTGTAATGAAGTCCCAACTCTTATTGTCTTTCCAATTGATTTTCTTGTGGCTTTGTTGGCTAGGCAAAAATCATATAGGGACAACTTGATCTTAGTTAGCAGGCCCAACAAGCCACTCCAGCTAACTAGTTTATCCTCTCTTAACCTTTGTGACCAAGTTTACTATGCCAAATAGTAACATCATTAACTACGCTATCAAATGTAAAGGCAATAGGAGATAAATGAGTAATATCATTAAAAGAAACTATATCCGATGCATATAGTCCATTATAGACTAAATCAGTATAAATCAAAGAACCGTTAAATTTAACAAAAACTCCAGAGTTTTCCATGAAAACAGAATATCCTAATCAATCATGACAAACTACAAATACGAAATTTTGCTAAATCTCGGGAGCATATAAAATATCATATAAATATAGAATTTGCTTACTTCACAGCATTAGCTTATATGTATCCATTCCTCTAATAGTCACAAATACTCCGTTCCCCACATATAGCCTCCTCACATTGGGACTCAATGGGCGGAACTCCATGTATGCGCTCTTATCATAAGCTACATGGTCGGTGGCTCCTAAGTCTATAATCTACAAATGAGATGAGTCTATAAGTATCACAATAGATGAAACAAAACTCAAACCATATAAAGAAGCCACACTCATGAGTGAAATGCCTAAACTTGCAACATGCGTAACACTTGACTTTGCTCTTACCAATCTCTTTCTTCCTGCGTTTTTGTCCTTTGTCGTCGGTCTTAACAAATAGCTTCTTCTTGCCATGGCCTATAGTTTTCTTTTCATGCTTGCGCCATTTGCTGGTACCTCAGGAGCGCTTACTCGACTTCGCCAGGTAAGCATGACTTGAAACAGATCTAACCACCTCTTGGCGCTCCTCCTTGAGCTCACAGTGTTTATTCACATCCATGAAAGTATGAATATTCTTAGTGTGTGTGAGGTAGATCTTAACAACCTCCTAGAAGTCGGGTAGAGATTGGATCACTCATAATACCTGAAACTTATCTAATAGTGGCTCCCCCATATTCTTCAAAGAAGTGATCATACTCCATATTTACATGAAATGCTGTTTCATGTTATGATCCAATATTTTCTTATAGGTAATAAACCCATAGGTTATCATCATAAACTTAGGAGCTGATCGGGAGTCAAAATACTCTTTGAGAGCAAATTAGACCGATATCGTAGTAAAATACTACACATAAATAGAGATCATATCATCGTGCATGCTACTCAGAAGAATTGCCCTAACTTGATCATCATTTCTCTTCCATGCATGAAACGTCTCCTGATCCTGTCTCGCCTAAGGCGTGGTACCCTCCCTGAGGTCTTTGATCTCGTGCTGTAGACCCTTTGCTAGTTCTTGTTCCTCAAAGACAAATTGAACCTTTCGATGTCAAATCTCATAATTGTCACCGATCAATTTGTCCTTTTTCATGAGATTAAGCACGATAGTTTTTGTTACAGCCATTGTTTCTGTTACATAGAAAAGAGAAACGTTAGTGATATGTGATACTTATTTTTACAATTTTGTGTACCCTACGAATCAATAAATGCTAAATGATTTGAGTATAGACTCCAAAGTGAGTGTATGAATCAATGGACATCATACACTACAATCTGGGATCACATCTTATCATCCAGATTTGGATTCCGTACACAAAAAACCCATAAAGAGTCACATAAATAGATGTGGGATGCTCAGAAAATTGAGAAAATCCAATCCAGGAAACTTAACATACCGCCCGGCGTCCCATGAGCCGCCACGCGCCAGCTGTATGTTGCCACAGCAATCTGGCACATGTGCTAAACGCTAATTTGTTGAAACCCTAATTGTTGAAAAAATTTGACCAACGACTCATATGTGCTTGATAATGAAGCATACAAATAGCAATTCGTTATTATTTAAGTCGTACTATCCCGGCCATGCATTTTATTTCATAAAAGAAAATCTATTATCATACCATATGTTTAGGGAAAAGAATCCCATCTTTAATACAAAAACGGTCTGCAAACAATTGATCATAGGCACATAAACCTGTATTTATCATGGATGCATTAGTATCAGGAAATCCTGACTATTTGCATGTGAGATTAAAAGTATCCTCAGGGGTCAGGACCATATTAGTATTAGGAAAAGTAACGATGGACTGATGATGCCCAATTAAGAGTCCATCGTTCACAAACTTTTATAATATTTCTTAATTAATAAATTTCATCACTAGTATACTCAAACTTTTGAAAAATAAAATTTTTATTAAAATATTAAGGGCAAAATTATAAAATTAGGTATACAAATTATGTAAATAGTTATAATATAACTATTTAATATATAAATCTAAAGAATATAACTGACAATCTCTCACTTGCACTAGAGTAAATCATGACAGCATCTCAAACCCAACTTCTCAAGATGTCTTTCAAGCTGCTTTGTGATACAGGTTTAGTGAATGGACTAACTATATGATCTGCCAAAGCTATTTTCTGCATGGCTATATCGACTTTTCCAATAGTTCGTGAATAATATGAAATCTCCTCTTAATATATTTGGATTTCTAGTGAGATATGGATTCTTTTACTTGTGTAATAACTCAATTATTGTCACAGAAAAGAGGATCTGATGACTCAATGAAGGAAACCACCTGAAATTTGGTTACGAACTTCTAAATGCAAATAGCTTCTTAATCCAAACGGTATCATCGGACGATTGAGGCGAGTGGGCAAAAGACTGAAGCCATGGGCAATCTATGGCTTGATGTTTAGTGCAAAATATAATTGACATTGGAGGACAAGCTGAGAAGCAACGATGTTTGATACATGATAGAGGAAGTAGAGAGTAGAGAAAGAAGAGAAATTCAGATTTCTGATCAAATTCTTTCTTGCTTGCCCTCCTACTCTCCTTGTGAGTTACATTCATACACGTGACAATTTCCCTCCACTCATAACTAACTTCTCTCACTCTCTTTTCCTTGCCTTTTCCCCCACCTACTCTAACAACCCAACAGAATCCTCTTTAATACAACAACCCAACAGAAATAACAAAATAGTTTCCACATATCAACTCCCCTCTGCTAAAACTGTTTCTTGTCCTAAAGGTTTATGTCTGGAAATTTCTTCTGAATATCATAATAGAACTCCCAAGTAGCCTCATCCTCTAGTCCATTCTCCATTGAGCAAGAATTTGAGTAGCAGCTTGGTTTCCTCTTTGAACTATTCGCCTATCCAGAATGTGAATTGGTATAGCTGCTAAAGCATCCATCGATTGAGGTAGCTGTAGTTGCACTGTTTCATTGGTTCCTATCCTCTTCTTGAGCTTGGAAACATGACAAGTTGGGAGTATCTGACTTCCTAGCGGTAACTGCAACTTGTAGGCTGCGGATCCTATCATCTGCAGTATTTGGAAAGGGCCATAGTACAAAAACTGTAATTTGTTAGTCTTTCTAAACATACCTCCCTACTTGAAAGGTTGCAATTTGACATACACCCACTCCCCCACTTAGAACTCCCTTTTTGTTCTTCGTTTGTTTGCTAGGCTCTTCATTCGATCTTGTACCCTCTGCAAATTTTCCCACAGCAATCTAATCATTTCCTCCCTTTCTCTTAGCTTCTGATCAACTGTAGGCAGAACTTCATCTTTGGGAACATACGGAATGTACAACAACGGTTTATATCCATACAACACCTCAAAAGGAGTGTACTTTGTAAAGCTAGGACAATTAATGTTACACCATAATTCAGCCAAAGGTAACCATTGCACCTATTTGTTCAGACAATCTCTTGTCATACACCTTAGATAAGTTTCCAAGCATCTATTTACCATATCTGTTTGGCCGTCACTTTGCGGATGGTATGCCGTAGAGTAATGTAGGTCGATACCTTGTTTTTTACAAAATTTTTGCCAAAATCTACTAAGAAAGATAGTATCCCTATCACTTATTATCACTTTCGGCTATCCATGGAGTTTATAGACATTTTCAATGTATGCTTGTGCTAGTTCTGCTGCTGTAAAAGGGTGTTGTAGTGCAATGAAATGCACATACTTACTTAGACGATTCACCACCACATAGATCACGTCCTTTCCCATAGATTTAGGAAGTTCTTCAATAAAGTCCATTGTCACTTCCTCCTATACTCCTTCGGGAATTGGTAATGGCTGTAAAAGTCCAAAGGATGCAGTCCGGTCATATTTGCATCTTTGGCAAATTTCACATTCTCGAATGATTCTCCGAATGTCCTTCTTTAACCCCTTCCAATAAAACATACTTGCAATCTTTTTGGTAGTAGCTCCTACACCCAAATGTCCTCCCACAGGAGAGTTATATATGTTTTCAATGATTCTCCTTCATAGTTCTTCCACTTGACCGACCACTAGTTTCTCTTTCCTTTTAAGTAAGCCTTGCGACCACCTGTATATCTTATCACCTTCCTTGTCCTCCTTAATTTGATCTATCAGCTGTCGTAGCTTCTCATCCTTTTCCCAACTTTACTTAATTTCCTCAAGTAGTGTGGGATGGATAGCTAACAGAGTTAATGCTAACAATTCAATTCCCGGCACTCTTGATAAGGCATCAACAACAACATTTTCCTTCCCCTGCTTGTGACAAATTTCATAATCAAAGGCCAACAACTTAGTCAGCCACTTAAGTTGGCTTGCGCTATATACCTTTTATGTAAGGAGATATTTGAGGTTTTGGTGGTCTGTACAAACAATGAAATGTCTTCCTAACAGGTAATGCCTCCATCTTGTTATTGAAAACACCAAGGCCATCAACTCTCTGTCATACACCGACAATCCACGATGTTTTTCTTCTTATAGTCCCTTACTCAGATAGGCGATAGGATGAGCATTCTGCATGAGCACAACACCAATTCCATGGTTGCTAGCATTAGTCTCGACAACGAATGTCTGTTGAAAATTAGGAAGAGCTGGTACTGGGGCTATAACAAGTGCTTCTTTCAATTGATCAAAGGCAGCTTGTGCTTGTGCACTCCAAGTAAACTGCTCCTTCTTGACCAGATCATTTAGTGGCCTACTAATCTGTCCAAAACCATGAACAAATCACTTATAATATCCTGCCAATCCTAAGAAATTTTGTAGTTGTTTTACATCACTTGGCACTGGCCAATCCTTTACTACTTTAACTTTCTAAGGATCTTTGGATACCCCTTGGTCACTAATGATGTGGCCAAGATACTCCACTTTGGGTTGAGCAAAGCAACATTTACTCTCCTTTGCAAACAAACAATGCTTCTGTAATAGCTTCAGCGTTACTTTCAGGTATTGCAAATGCTCCTTCAAACTACGACTAAAAACTAATATGTCATCAAAGAACATCAAGATAAATTTACAAAGATGTTCCCCAAAGACATCATTCATCAATTGCTGAAAGGTAGTAGGAGCATTGGATAACCCAAAGGGCATTACCGCAAACTCATAATGACCATCATGAGTTTTGAATGCTGTTTTATACATATCCTTTGGGTACATTTGAATTTGATAATAACCGAAGCGTAAGTCGATCTTTGAGAAAATAATAACACCATGTAACTCATTTAACAATTCTTCTATAAGCGGGATAGGATACTTATTTTTTACAGTATTGCTGTTCAAGGCTCTATAGTCTACACACATCCTCCAGCTGCCATCTTTCTTCTTGACGAGCACCCCCAGTGATGAGTTTGGACTAGGGCTTGGCTGAATCACACCTGTACTTAATATCTCTTTGATTAATTTCTCTAGGGCATCCTTCTACAAGTTGGAGTATCTATAGGGTCTCAAAGTTACCATTGTTAAGCTCGATTTTAAGGGAATCCTGTGATCACAGTACCTATGCGGGGGCAATGAAGTTGGTTATGCAAATACATCCTTGAAGGTGGCCAAAAGTTGTTAAACCTCCCCAAGAATGCCTTCGTTTGGTTTACTGCTCCCTTTCTCCATCATTGTTAGTTGATTGTTGTGCACCTTCAACACAAATAGAAGAGAAAAATCTCTTTTGCTTTTCATCTTACTGAAAGCAGGTGATTCCATGGATTTTAGGGTTGCCTTTGTGGCTCCTTTAAGCTCACACTCTTTCCCCGTTCATTGTAAAGTTCATCACCAACTCTTGAAAATTCCAAGTAATGTCGCCCAAGCTAGCAATCCACTATACACCAAGAACCGTTTCACAGCCATCGAGTGGAATTAACTATACATCTACCTTGAACTTATTCCTCTACATCACCTAAATAACTCCTTTACACATTGCATTACTCATCTTCTTCCTGACCTTCCTCCTCATTGCCGAGTATTGCCTCCACTGTTATCTTGTGTAATTGCTTGTTATTACATTTATGCCCAAAAGAGTACTTCTCATCACACCAAAAACAAAGTCCCTTGACTCTTCTCATCCATTTCCGTGTTAGTCATTCTTCTAACTACCTTAGCCTTTCCCTTTGTTTCCTTCTGCTTCTGGTACTCTTTAGGAGTAGGTAATACTCCAGAAATTGCCATATAATTAGGATTGCTAGAGTGCTAAGAATACTTGACGACTCCAGACTTCACATGTGGTACTGTTATCCCACTATACGAGTACTTCAAGTTAAGTTATTGTTGCCTAGCTAAGGCATATGGTTCTTGCAAAGATTTGGGTCTAATAAGCTTCACCATGTTGCTAATTTTTGGCTTAATCTTGGCAAAAAAACAGCTGATTGCATAGTTTTCTGCCAAATCCAGCCTGCTTAACAGTGAATCAAATGACTCTAGAAACTCATCCAAGCTTCTTGACTGAATTAGATTCACCACTTCAGCCATTGGGTCCTCGTATATGCTATTACCAAAACATATATGGAGAGCCCTAACATATTCTTCCCAGTATGGCGTCTCCCTAGTTATTCGATTCTTCATATACATCTGGTGCCATTGTAGAGCCTTTCCTTCGATATGAATCGCTACAATTTTCACCTTCATATCCCAAGGCATCAAATCTAGCTCAAAGAAATTATGACATTTATAAAACCACCCCTTAAGATCTTCACCATTGAATTTAGGAAATTTAACCTTTGTTTGTCTAGTCGGAGCTATACAGTTGTTGGCAGTACCTTTACCAACATGAACTGCTGGGTTCTGGCCTGTAGAAATTCCTCCTTGCTCAAACTCATCCTCATGGGATTCTTCATCAATAACCTTCTTCCCCTTTGCAGTTGCTATAAACCTTTTAATTTCTATAAATTTTAGATTCCTGCTTGTCCGTTGCTGCTTTCAATTGTTCAACCAATTCTAAAATCAGCTACTTTATCTCCTTTGTTCTTACTGTAGTCGAGTGGTGTCCCCAGTCTCTATGGTCACAGAAAGGCTTGCTCTGATACAAATGTTACGTGATAGAGGAAGTAGAGAGTAGGAAAAGAAGAGAAATTCAGACTTCTGATCAAATTCTTTCTTGCTTGCCCTCCCATTCTCCTTGCGAGTTACATTTACACACGTGACAATTTCCCTCCACTCATAACCAACTTCTCTCACTCTCTCTTCCTTGCCTTTGCCCCCACCTACTCTAACAACCCAACAGAATCCTCTCTAATACAACAACCCAACAGAAATAACAAAATAGCTTCCACATATCAATGCCATAGGATTGACTTGCACGGGGAGAGAAATTATTGTCAGAATTGGGGAATATTGAGGACAGTAGTTGCTCTGAGAGGAATTATAATGAGATTTATGACCCTTTTATGGATGGCTGTTCTAATAAGAATTATGCTGATATAGATCATCACCATCGTGACCTCTTCATCTTCCACAGTTTTGATATTGGCCCTGACCTCTACCATAAGAAGCATTACCTGGTTAGCAACAAGGGCAACAATGACAACATTGGAAAATGTAGAAGAAGATACAGAGTTCTTACTTTTGGCTAGGTGATTTTCTTGAACAAGCAAAACAGACCTCAATTCAACAAGCTTGCGTAATGGAATGTGACCAGAGAGAGTACTAACAGAACCGTTTTCAATAGGAAGGCCTTCAAGCATCTGAATCACCAAATTAGATATTCAAATATATTAAAACTAATTGAATCTCATCCCTTTCATTGTCTATCACATTGAATTTAAAGTATGTGTATTCAAATATTGGTCAAGTGGATACAAGAAATAATGAGAAAAACTACAAATAATTTTCATTTTAAAACCATTTTGAACTCTTTTTGATCTGAGACGTTTGATCAACCATGTCAACATCATGCATAACTGTCAAATCATTTTGTTCAAAAATAATTTGAAAATTAAGTTGGTGCTGTTAGTTAACCTCTTTTAACTAAAAATCATTTGAATAATATCTATTTTTGAGATTTATTTATGATTTTAATTAGTTGTTAACTAATGGAAGACACTTGAGCGTTGGCTTTGTTAACATATGTTACTTTCCATATATTAACATATGGAAAATAAATATTTTCAAAAAATATACATGATACGATACGATGTCATTATATCAAACATTTATTATTATTAGCAATATATTTTTATATATATCAACTTATGTTACCCAAAATATCATAATATGTCAATATTTTGTCGTAATATATTGACATATCATATTTTTGGAGAATACTTGATTTTAGGGTTTTCCTTTTATATACATATCTTAACTTGTATAAATACTCTCTTTGTTCAATATATTAAATATACAATAAAATACAAAGAATTTTCTCTCCCGCATTATCTTTCTCTATTCTCTACATGGTATCAAAACTTTCTTTACAAAAAAAGTTAGAAAATATTTCTAGGTTTTTATATAGGTAAAAAACCCTCACCTTTTCTTTTCCTCTCCCAAAGCAACTCCCTCAATATAATTATATTGAGCGAATTATGTAGGAAAATAAAAAATCTATTTTTTATCTCCCAACTTATTTTAGTTTCTGGTGAAAATAGCCTCCATACACGCCATCTATGTACCCATACGCTGTTGGTGTAGCATCGTCAGGTCTAACATCTGAGCACACCACTATGTTCTACACACTCAGCACTAATAGCAATAAAAATTCTGGTCTCATCCAGCCATGCACGCGCCCTCATGCACCGCTATAATCTCCCAGAAATAGCCATTAAAGTCCTGAAAAGCTTGTGATTAGGGCTTCTTCTCCGGTCTTTTTCTACTCATAGGCTCATCGAGTGGTCAACTAGCGTATACCAAATTGACCTACGTTTCTTACCGATTACATATGTGACAATCAAACCAACAATTCATGAGCCGCTCAAACACCGAAAGTTTGTTATGAAAAACTAGATTCCAAAGGTTCAAGAAGCTTAAAACAATGTCATTTTGCACGTTCTCCAACATGTGTCGCATTGGTGGGTGTTAATTCAATAAAAATTAAAATTACCTACTTTGCAAAATATAAGTATAGGGCGAGTAGGATCGTTATCACGGAATGGTGGATTTATTTCTTTTTAAAAAAAATAAAAATATAGGGTTTGATGATTAACTAAACTAATAATTCAAAGAAAAAAATAATTGACTAAGGATAAATAAATAACACAAAATTAAAAGAATAAAAATTAGTAGAAATCAACTTTTTGGACAAAAGAATTATATCCATCTTGATTCGAGTTAATTGATCATCGATCTACCTAATAAATTTAACAAATTATAAATAAATTAGTTATAATCATTCAACAACCGTCGAATAACAAATCTCTCATTATTTTGTTATAATTAAAAGAAACTCATTAATTATTTCTTTAATCAAAAGACAAACCTAGATAAATTCATAGGAATTATTATTTTGACAGCATTAAGATTTAGAGAGACTTAATTTTAGTTAATAAACATACAAACGTATTTATTTAAATTAGATTATTTAATTCCATAATATAGATTAGATTGCTTGTGAGATCATGAAATTATGTCAGGTATCACTATACTAAAACAAATAAATAATTACAGATTTACCATTTTAATTGAATGTAAATTTTTTTAGAATTATTAAATATTGACCAGTATTCAATAAACTCTAAAAAATCATAAACACTAGAGTACATGAATTAAATAAATATCTATAAATTGTATATATAATATATTCAATTAGATCTCACAATCATTAAGATCAAGATTTCAATAACCCTTCAATTAGAAAAAAAATTTAGAAAAATGACATGAAAGAAGAAGAAAACAAGAATGGTTAAACTTCTATAGAGAAAATAACATTCTCCCTTTTTTAGAGAAGTTTAATTTCTCTTTTATGTGAGTGAGTCTTCTCTTTTGGAGACAAGTTTTTCTAAATCTTGATAACTATTAAAACGAAGTCTTACAAAAAATAAAAAAAAACCTACTTGGTTTGAAAAAGAGAAAATTTCTAAAAGATAAAATATCATGAAAACTAGATTCTTTAAAAGTGTATCCCTAAATATTAGAAATAAATCAATATATTGAGAATTTTTCAATGTTTCCAAAATAAACTCAAATTCCTTTGTAATCACGTGCAGAGATGAATGATGCTGACTTTGCCACTAGGAAAAATCCTTCATAGAATCTCGAAAGCCATATGCTCATGCACTGAGGTAAGAGTGTGGCTATCCACGGTCTTATCCGCTTATGATCAATACTCCAAATTAACTCTTTTTTTTTTTGCTATTTTCTCCACAACTCTTCTTCACCAATCTTAAATATCAAATAATATAAAAAAAAAACTATTAATGTAATAATTATCCAAAAATCAAGTAAAATCAATTGGAATTATTACACTAATTTATACTCTATCAAATTTCCCCACACCTAAATAATATTTGTCTTCAAGCATTCTCAACTCAAACAAAATAACGTATTTCGCATCATTTTGCACTAGTACAACCATTACATCCCTTAATAGCTCTTTCAAAATCAAAACTATAAAATTCAACAATTTTCTCTATGGATTCACTCAAAGACACTCAAAATTGGGTAAAGGACATATGTTACTCAAATCAACACAATGAATTGGCATTACCATAAACTTGCAAATATATCAATTCTCCACCACTCAAAAGTATGAAATTCATGCACCATTCAAAAAGTTTTTTTATTTAGTTATAACGGTATTAGTGTTAAGGGTATGATAAAAGAGATATTTGAGATAGAAAATGTACCAAAAGAAATATATAGTCAACCGCGTACTTCTTCTGTACCGAGCACTCTTGTCCCAACAAACAATATACAAGATAAAATTTGTCGTTTTTTGCTATCCTCTTGTTTTCTTTCAAACTCCTTTCTTCATTCACTTGTTCTTTTTTTTTCCTTTCATCTCCATGTATGAAAAGAAACAATATTCAACACTTTTTCCTCCTTTTTTTTTCACTACTTCAACTTCAACTTTTTTTTCTTTTTTTTTTGAACCATTCCCAATATCCCTTTTCTTCTTTTTCTAAACAATCACCCAAAATAGAATAATCAAGAAAATAATAAAGTTTCTTTCTTTCTTGCACAAACCCAAACTTCATTTTCATACCCATGGAAGCATTAGAATCAAAATTTTCAATCATCATATCTCCCTTGGGACAAACAAACAACCAAATCATGCCATTAATTACATACTCCTTTGGTATAAGGGTTTGAAAAGAAAGTCAAAATAAAAAGTTAGGTATTATATTAAGGTGATTATAAACAAAGAAAATGGTCACAAACTCAACTAGGTTAATTAAGGGGTTATAAAATCAACGAGGAAATTTTAACAAAATCCAAAAAAGGAATAAGCTTAGGTGTCTTTACCATTTTAACGCATGAAATTCAAAAAATGTGGTTTCAATATGCATAACCGAACAAGTTCTAAAATATCCAATCTAATTGTGATATTCACTCAACAATAAATAATTTCGAGCACATAAAATGAATTTGTTCTTTTCATACTCGAAATCTCACTTTTAAGTAGATTTGGAATCAAATTTACATGTTTATCCTTCAAAACAACAACTAAAGAAACAAGCAGCCACTCACGTACCAAATAACTATTATTAAAAGTTATCTCTCATATATTTTCAGTTCAACCAAATAACACACATCAACTATAGAGTTCGAGAATTTAAAATTTGTGAACAAAACATTTTAAGCAAAATAAAAACTTCAATTTTTTTTTTCAAAATTATGTTGGCTTTACTAAAATGTTTCAAAAACTCAAACTCACCCTAATAAAGAAAATCAAACACAAACACCAAAAACACAAACACATGCTAAGTCGAGAGAGACAAAAACAGACAACTAGCTCAAACAAAAAAAAAAGATAAAGTTAAAAATAAAAAAGATAAAGTTAGAATAAAACTTGCTTAGAGTGGAGTAGGGAGTGGTGGTAGAGTGCTGCTTGAAGAGGAGGTTATGGCAACAAGTGTGACAGAGGGCGGACAAGGAAGTGGCTCAGTCATTGATGGTGGAGGAGATGCATCGATTGAAGGGTGGACGGATGGCAGTGGCGCTGGAGATTAAGAATAGAGAAAGAAAAACCTAAAGAAGAAAAACATCATTAAAGTAAAATTGTAAGGATTAAAAGCAAAATATTTTTTTTAAGAAAGAAAAAAAGTTAAGGCATGGCCATGCCCTAATCTTAGATCACTTCTGGTCACTCCTAAAATTGACTTATTGAATATTGAATACTTCAAAACTTCGTGGGCATGCGACCATAGAAAATAAGTGGTTCTGGCCATTGTCATCTCACAGCTCTTGAGCCCTACAAAATACCAACAAAATTTAAATTCAAATTAAATCAACAAAAACAAATATTAAATAAAAATCATAAAAACATTAGGTTATCTCCCAATAAGCACCTTTCTTAATTTATTGTTTTTGGCCAGACATAGTATTCTTGTTTTAACCTTGATCATAAATCGGATGTGTTCTCCATTATAGAGACATTAAAACTCTCAATAAAAGGTTTAAATTCTATGATCATTGACTTTAAAAATTTTATTAGTCTCCAGACTTTGAATTTCAATAACTCCTTTAAGAGAAATATTTATTATTTCTTATGGTCCGGTCCATCTCAATTTCAACTTACCTAGAATCAGCTTCAATTTTGAATTAAAAAGAAGAACTTTTTGGCTTACAATGAAATGCTTTCGGTGTAGGGGTTTGTCATGGAGATATTGGATTCTTTACTTATAGAGCTTTGGAGCAATATAGTATCTTAAATTTTTCCATTGTTCTCCAACTATACATCCTTATCTGTAAAACTCTTTTTAGCCACAAAATCTAATTCATTATATACAAAATTACCTTTAAAATCATCATGTACAATGGGATCAACCATACTAACACGAAAAATAGACTCAATATCATTTGGATACTTTATGACATCAAAAATATTAAAAATAATAACTTCACTATCAAATTCAAGAGTTAAAATACCTAAATCCATATCAATTTGTATTCTAACTATTTTCATAAATGGTCTTCCCAACAATATACAAGCAGAGTTAGGAGAGTATGCATCATCCATATCAATAACATAGAAATTAATAAGAAAAATAAACTCATTCACTTTCATTAAAACAACTTCAATCACACCCTCAGAATATGAATTTGACCTGTCAGTTAATTGAATTATCACTTTTGTCTCTTTCAAAGATCCTAAACTCAAATACTTATAAATAAATAAAGACATAACATTTATAGATGTCCTTGATCAAGTATAGCCTTATCTACCTTTTTCATTACCAATCATACAAGATATAATAAACATACTAGGGTTTTCGCACTTTTGAGGTAATTTACTTTGGATGACTGTCGAAACATTCTCACCAACTAAAATTTTATAATCATCCTTCAATTTCATTTTCTTAGTGCACAATTCCTTAAGAAATTTATCATATTTTGGCACTTGTCTTATTGCTTCCAAAAGTTGGATATTGATCAATATCTTTCAGAAAGTTTCCAAGATCTCTCTCTCTTCCTTCTCTTTCTTCGATCATGCCAACCTATTAGTAAAAGTTGGTGGAATCATTATCTTGGATTTCAAATTAGATTCATTACTTACCTCTTTAGTTGAAACATCCAAGGTTTTTGACTTTTTTTTTTTATAACTTTTGTTCTCCTTTTGTACTTTCACTTTCGGTGAAATACTTTGCACATTCTTTCCACTTTTAAGAATCATGGCACTTACATTTTCCCTTTGATTTATTTCAACTTGAGAATGTAGCTTACCTTAATTAGTTTCAAGTTAAACTCTAGCAAATTGTGATATTTAAGTTTCTAAATTTTGGATACCGGCTCTTGTCTCTTGTTGAAATCTTTGAGTTTTTGTTGGAATATTTGAGTTTCCTACTAGATTCTTTGAGTTTCCAGTTGAGCAATTGACTACTATTAGTCAAATCTATAACAATATCTTTTAAAGATATACCCAAATTCAAAGAGGTTTGTAGGAGTTAGAATTGTGGTCTAGTTTGATGTTACTATTGAAACCCTTGAGGTCAATTCTAATAGCTAAAATTGGGATGATCCTTCCATCCTTGATTGTAAGCATTTGAATAATGATCATATTTTCTTTATGGATGACTTGGAAATCCTTCTATTGCATTAACTTGTTCAATTGGATCATCTTGAAGAGTGGGGCACATATTGGTTGTATGACCCAGATTTGAACAAATTCCACAAGGTTTAACATCATTTGCCTTACAAGCCATTTCTCCATAAGAGATGTTATTGTCTCTAATCTTCGATCGATGGAAGAAATACTTACTTTATTGACCTTTCTTGGAACATCTTGTCGTATCTCAGATTGTTGTGCATTGATTGCCAAGTTTGATATTAAATTCCTTACTTTCTCGGATGTCTTATTTATCAATGCTCCTCTACTAGTAGCATGAATCAAATTCTTGTCCATATGTGAGAGTCCCTTATAAAAATATTGAATAAGCAAATGTTTGGGAATTTGATGTTGGAGACAACTTGCACACAACTGTTTGAATCACTCCCATTACTCATACAAAGTCTATCCACTATATTGCCTTATAAACATATCTCCTTTCTAATTGTGGCTACATGAGATATTGGGAAATTTTTTCTAAAAACAACCTTTTAATGCCATTTCGGGTTGTAATAGAATCATATGGCAAATAGTAAAACCAATTTTTTTACTTTATCAACTAAACAAAAAGGAAAAACTCTTAATTTAAGTTGTTCCTCAGTTACCCCTGTGGTCTTATTGTCGAACACACAATATTAGGAAAATCAATGCAAAGATGTTGTTATTAACATTAAGGGTTGTTAACTCTCTTAAAGTCTTTTGGACCGCCATATCTTCTTTCTTAAAGTCCTTACTTTGTCGCAGTTAAATTCCAGCAAGTCCATTGCTGGGCTTAGTCCGAAGGTGAAGATGATGCTTGATTCGCTTATTGTGTCTCCTTCTTCAATCCTCGGTTTGTCTTCTCGATCTCTAGATCAAATACTAATTTATATACACAAGAAGAACGAGGCATAAACTAGAAACAAGAAGAAAACAAAACTTAAAAGAAATAAATCACTTAACACCATTTCTGGCAACGATGTCAACTTGTTGATAGGTGTCAATCCAACAACATTATCTACTTCACATAATACGAGTATAAGGCGAGTAGGGTCGTCTTCTCAGGGAATGGTGGATTTACTGCCTTTAAGAAAAATAAAAATATGGGGTTTGATAGTTAACTAAACTAATAATTCAAGAAACAAAATAATTGACTAAAAATAAAGAAATAACTCAAAATTAAAAAAATAAAAATCAATAGAAGTCAACTTTCTAGTTAAAGGAATTATATCCACCTTGATTGGAGTTAATGGATTATCGATCTATCTAATGAATTCGATAAATCATAAATAAATTGATTATAATCATTCAACAACCATCGAATAATCAATTTATCTTCATTTCATTGATAATTAAGAGAAATTCGTTAATTATTTTCCTTATCGAAAGACAAACCTAAAGAATTTCATAGGATTTGGTATTTCGATAACATTAAAATGTAAAAAGATCCAATTCTAATTAATAAACACACAAGTGAGTTTATTTAAATTAGGTTATTTAGTTCCATGATATAAATTAGACTGCTTGCGAGATCATGAAATCATGTCATGCACTACTATATCAAAATAAGCAAATAATTACGGATTTATCATTTTAATTGACTATAAATTATTATAGAATTATCAAATATTGACTAGTTATTCAGTAAATTCTAAAAAATTATAAACACTAAAGTATATAAATTAAATAATTATCTATGAATTGTTGATACAATATGCTTAATTAAATTTCACAATCATTAACAAATAAAATTTCAATAACCCTTCAACTAGAAAAAAAAATTATAAATAAGACATGGAAGAAGAAGAATACAAGAATGAATAAAATTCTTCAAAGAAAATAATACAAAATATACTTGGAGGAGTTTATGTCCTCTATTATAGGAGTGAGTCTCGGAAAAAATCTTCCTAAATCTTGATAACTACTAAAAAGAAGAGTTTACTAAAAAAATAGCCTAATTGGTTTTAAAAAGATAAGTTTTCAAAATATTATGAAAGCTGGATTTTTAAAAAATTTATTTCTAAATATTAAGAATAAGTCAACATGCTAAGAATCTTCAAAACAGACTCAAATTTCTTGTGTGATCATGTGTAGGGAGGAATGTTGCTGACTTTGCCTCTACAAAAAATCTTTTAGAGAATCTCGAAAGCTATATGCCAACACTCTAAGGTAAGAGTACGACTATCTACAGTCTGCTCCTCCTATGTATCAATACTCCAAATTAAATCACTTTTCTTCTCTTTTCTTCACAATTCTTTTTTACCAATCCTAAAATACTAAATATCATAAAATATAGTTATTAGTGTAATAATTATCCAAAAATTAAACAAAATCAACTAGAATTATTACACCAATTCATATGCTATCACGCATCCTGAGTCATTGAACTCAGCCATGTCAATAGCTACATCAAATATCTGGCCCACATCTACCATGTCAGACATCCACATCAACTACCACATCATCTGTCATGTTAGATTACTTGATCTACTTTCCCACCACATCATCTTCCCTGTGCCCTCTTATCATCGCCATGTCAGCATCAATGCCACATCACTGATCAAATCTTGGTCTAGTTTAGTACCAAATTTAGAGTAATCTTTGACTAGACTTTGACCATTTGGCTCAACCACTTTGTATTTGGTTTCTTCAATAATTAGACTGGTTTCTAAAGTTTTTGGGTATCTTGAATCCAATTTTGGGATCATTTTTGACAAATTGTGACATACAAATAGGTTCTTTTCGGTTCTGGCATTTTTCAAGTGTTATTATTACATATTTTTGCACAATAGATGCTTCCAAATTCTTTCGAATCTTGCCTCATCAATTTTCTTAGAGATTAGCTACAAATAATCAACTAAGATCTTGCACTTACAGCAAAAGGCATGGTTATCACTACTCTGAATGTAGAACAAGACTCAGACGGGTCTCTAAACAACATATTTCTAGACAAGGTAACTCTTATATGTTCTCTCACACTCGGCCTACCTCTACTACTGCTTTTACCATTAAGTGTCCACAGGAGAGCACATCTCTCAAGTTTTCTTCATCAGATCTTCAAAATTTTATTTAGCAATTTCTGTCAAATTTTGGTATTCCTTATTCTCTCGCCTGGTCTGTCTAACTAGGCACCCTCTCTTCATGGTATTTTGATTCTGCATGTTGTAATGTCATAACTTTTGATGTATCTACATTTGACTCTTCCACTACCTCTCCTACCTCTCATGTGGCTACCGCTGATAATTCTACTATACATGTTCAAAGTATAGATATCATCAAAACAAGTAACTATCCCTGTCGAATACTTTTCTTACTCTTAAACTATCCTCAAATCTCATATATGTTAGACAACTATGTGACCTTGATCTCGACTTACTTTTTCAAGTCACGGTTGTATCGTAGAGGACCCACAGATAGGCAAGATCCTTGGGACAAACCGTAATGTTGGTTGACTGTTCAAACTTACTTCTCTTCGTCTCCCATCCAAACTAGTTGTTACTGTTGTTTCATCCACTATCTGGTATTCTTGTCTTGGTCATCCTTTTGATGTCAGATTGAACTCCCTTATCTCTAGTGGTTACTTAGTACAAAGTTAAGTCTGAGAGTTTTGATTTTGTCACATGTCAACTTGCAAAAGGTCATGTTCTACCTTTTCTTAATAATAGTTTTATCTCTTTAGCACCTTTTAACTTTATTCATTCTAATATTTGAGGACCTACTCCTCATGACACAATGGGAGGTTCATGTAATTATGTCATCTTTATTGCTGATTTTTCTCGTTATACATAAATTTATTTAACGCGTTATAGTTTTGAATTATTTTCTACTTACTCTCATTTTGTGAGTATGATTCAAGCTCAATTCTTTTACAAAATCAAAATACTTTGTATGGATAATGCCATAGAATACAAGAAAAAATCATTTACTCACATTCTTGCCTAACAAGATATGATTGTCTAAAGATCTTGTCTAGGAACCTCTCATCAAAATGGTTGAATTGAACGGAAACACAGACACATTTTAGATATCATTTAAGCCCTTCTCATATCTTCCTCATGCCTAAAAAAATTTTGGAGGGAAGCAACTCTTATAGCTATTTATACTATCAATCATATTCCTATTCTAGGTATTGGTAATATCTCTCCTCATGAATTGTTATATAATTATACTCCTGACTACCACACTCTTAAAGTTTTTTGTAGCACCTACTTTATACTCTTACAAACTCATGAGTATACTAAACTGGAACCACAAATATAATTATGTTGCTTCTTAGGATATGAAATAGAACATAAAGGGTATAGATGTTGAGATCTACTAACTCAAAGATTTCGTATCTTTAGACACGTAATATTTTAAGAACATAAAATGTTCTCAACTCTTTCCCAATTCAAAATCAGCAACCCTCCTCAGCCATTCTTCTCTAACCCAACTATTTTTCTATTTCCTAACCTAACTATTTTTCTATTTCCTGACAATTTTTTTTTTTTATATATAGATTCTTCTAATAACCCATATAGCTCGACCTCACCTTCAGTTACTTCTCTCGACTATCCTACAATTGTGGTTCCATTACATACTTCAATGGATCTTTCATCACCTCCTTCGAATGATCCCTTAACTTCAACTGAGCTTTTTGCTCTCCAACCACTTCCTTGTCGCATGATGAACCTCACACTTATTGCAAGACTAGCACTGACCCTCTATGGTAGCAAGTAATGGCAGAAGAACTATAGGCTCTTGCCTACACAACTACACGGGACCTAGTCAACTTACCTCTAGGAAAGTCTATTATCATGAGCAAATGGGTCTAAAAAAGAAAGACTAAAGTTGATGGATCAGTTGATTAGTACAAAACCTGACCTGTAGCGAAAGATTTCACATAGGAGTACGACATTGATTACGAGAAGACATTTACCCCAATAGCCTATTTGACCTTAGTCCGTAACCTCATTACTGTTGCTGCTAGTAAACCTTGATTGTTACTTTATCTGGATGTCAAAAATGCCTTTTTCAATGGCGATCTAATTGAAGAAGTATGCATGCAACACCCACAAGGTTATGATCACCCACCATATAAGGTTTGTTGACTTTGCAAAGCCTTATATGGTCTTAAACAGGTACCTTCGGCATGGTTTTCTAAATTCAGCACCATAATTGGCCATCTTGGTTTTCAATCCAGTGCTTTATGATCATGCCCTATTTGTTCAAAATACAAATCGAGGGACCACTTTTCTTCTCTATATCGATAACATGATCACCAGTGATGACACTAACGGTATCTGTACTCTCAAATCATTTCTCCACTTGCACTTTGAAATTAAAGATATTTGTACTCTTAGTTATTTTTTAGGCATTGAGATTACATCCATTGAGTCTTGATATTTCTTATCCCAAGACAAAGATGCCACCGACCTTATCTCATGTGCAGTATCAAGGATACTAAAATGGTCACCACTCCTCTTGAACCCAATGCTCATTTCTCAGCCATTGATGGAACTCTTCTCAGTAATGCCACTCTCTATCGTCAACTAGTTGGTAGTTTTATTTATCTTATTGTATCACATCCTAACATTTTCTATGCTGTTCACATTGTCGGCCAATTCATAAGTGCACCCTGGACCACTTGCTTTTCCCCATTTTTTTTTAATATATTCTTCGTTACATTCGATATATTTTATTTGATGGTCTAAATTTCTCTAACTCGTCTCCACTTGAACCACAGGTACATTTTGATGTTGATTGGTCCGAAGACCCAACTGATCATTGCTCCACTATTAGATATTGTTCTTTCTTGCTAGCTCTCTCATCTCTTGGCATAGTAAGAAATAAACAATTGTCTATCACTCTAATACAGAAGCAGAATACAGATCCCTTGCCGATGTCACTTCTAAACTCCTTTGGTTATGATGGCTCCTTCAAGGCATGGATGTCACCTCCTCCTTGGTCATTCCTCTTCATTGTGACAATCGAAGTGCCATGCAAATTATGCATGATGATGTACCCATGAATACACCAAACATATTAAAATTGATTGTCACCTTGTGATATACATGACATCATATGATGCTATTATATTAGACATCTATTATTATTACCAGTATATATATATATATATATATATATCAATTTATATTATCCAAAATATCATAACATGCTAACATTTTGTCGCAATATATCGATATATTATATTTTTGTAGAAAATTTGATTTTAGAGTTTTCTTTTTTTGTATTCACCCTAAGTTTTAGAAGTAGCTCATTTTTCAATGTATTAAATATACAATAAAATACAGAGAATTTTCCCATCACATTATCTCTCTCTATTCTCTAGGGGCTTGATTTATAAAATGAGTATTAATTACGTAATATAGTATGGATGATTTACTTTTCAAACAAGTTTATGATGGGTTGAACTTAATTTAAATCTTGTTATAGTCATAAATATTGTGACCAAATTGATCATTAATATCTCATAATGTTGGCGCAATCTTTTTCTGCCTTTTCTCTTCTCGAAAAATTGGGCACTTTCTTGTTCCAAAACATGACTTTGTTTGAAGTGAAATTGCATATAAGACCAAGAAAAAAAAAACATATCCCAAGATAACTAAATCCACTCAATTCTCGTCTTCTCATCAGCTCTAAATCTGCAGGCGCCCCTAAAATCGATTGTTTTCATTTGTCTTTACTTTGCGAGAGAGAGAGAGAGAGGGAAGAGGGTTGAATGGTCACATGTCCGTGTTTTAAGGAGGGAGTTGTGGTTTGCATGTATTTTTCTAGTAGACCTAAGAAACCGACAAGATTGCGACGTGTTGTTATTAAGATCAGTCGTTTTTTTCATCAAGCATTTATTTATTAAGTTTAATCACCTCAATCATCCTTAAATTATAATTTTAGTACCTCAAAAAATTCTCCCTCCCTCTCCCTCTCTCTCTCTGCCTCTTGTGTGTGTATTTATGTGTATCCGATCTCATTTGATGCCTATGTTCGCGGCGTGTCTTTAGCCAACACAACACAAAGACCCTTCACAACCTTAGATTCTTTTAACTTATCACAGATTTGAGCTTACAGAATTTCAAGAAGGAATATTAGTTAATGATATTCTCAAACTTTGTTTAAATTCTCTCTCTCTCTCTCTCTCTCACACTCTCTCTTTCCTCTTGATTTTTTTTGGTACCATGATTAGGCCACCAACCTAGTATTCAAGGTTTCGTTTCGACTAATTTGGATTGACCACTTGCAGGATCCAATTGAGGAGGCAGATCTCCCGAAATAGATCTCCTAGGACTGATTTTTTCATTCCTATGGATGATTGAATTCCTGACCATAATTAAAAAACGTCAGTTTCTGAACCAATTGAACCATAAGACATTTAGTTCCCCTTTGATTTTTATGCCTGGGAAATATTTGACCTTTCCTTGTTGGCAATAATTTTGGCTGCAACATGCAAATATGCCTACGTTTTTAGGCTCAAGCGTGTAGTCCAAATTAAATAATAGTAAAATAGTTATGATGGATATTGATAGGCTATAGTATCTGCACACCCAGTCTTGTTAATTTTCGGTCCTGCCTAATAACTACTAATTCTGTGTTAAAGAGATCATTAGAATCGGAAGGCCATGAGCACCCCTCTATCTTTATTTTGTTTATTTATTTATTTATTTTGGATTTTTGGCGACCGAATAACAAAAATATGAGGTACCAAAGGCATAGGATTTGGATTGGCACAATAGTGTGGTTGCAAGCATTTTAATAAGTTCAATTTTTTTTATTTGACCACCGGTATTTGGGTTACGTGACTAATCCGTTTTGAACATTATAAGACCCAATTTCGAAATTAATTCTCCCGATACTTATTTTTTTATTCTCAAAATTCAAGATTTTAATTAAAAAATCTAATATTCAGTTACTAAATTCATATAACGTTAATAAATTACACCAAACTTATGTTTCTTTTGTTAAGTTTGGTGCACCTTACTAAGGCCCCTCTCACAAAACTTATTTCTGCTTCAATATAAATTCTCTAAATGCCTACTTAAATTGTCCTTTTCAAGTGCGTGCTAAATGTGTTTAGTTTCTTAAAAAGCTAAAACCGTAATAATTGATATCTGAGTCAGATTTCAATTTTGATATCTATGGGCTATGAGCCTACCGTGTGGATGCTTCTGCCCTACTACTCTAATGATAAAAATTACTTTATTATTTTGTTAATATTCATCGAATATGCTAAAATTTTTAGTAAAAAATAATAAAACTTTTTAAAAATTAATTAGTATGGTACATTCAAATTGATATATTTAGCATCGTCTGTTTCGTTATTATTTTCCCATTTTGTTGTAGCATATTTCTGTAAACACTAACCAATTTATTGATTTTTTTTTCAGGTAATATTGAGAACAAAAGCTAATATGTATTATGTTTAAAAACGTTACAGTTTGTGCCACTTATCATACGAACGCAGTTAATATTTTTATTGTATATTTAATTGGGTACATGTTATGAATGGGCATGATAGCTGGTGGTCAATGGTGGGCATGCAATTGGTTGTTGAAAGCTGTAAGTTGCAAGACAAAGGTTTTTTGTCCCCCCCAAAGGCAGAGTTGGCACGTCATGAGACACCAAAAAGTGTTCTCATGTATAATTTTTTTTATGGGTAGCAAGGAAAGGGATGAACTGAATTACTTAGGATTTTGTAATTGTTTTTAATATTTTAATAATAATTTGTTTAGAAAATAATTGTTATATTTAAATTGAATATTTTTAATAAATAAAATTCTTACAATAACATAAAATAACAATATTTTTTTTGGATTTTGTATTTTTTTTTAATATTTTAATAATAATTTGTTTAGAAAATAATAGTTATATTTAAATTGAATATTTTTAATAAATAAAATTCTCACAATGACATAAAATAATAATATTTTTTTATTGTATAAAAATTTAAATATAAAATTATCAAATTAAAAAAGAAAATTCGTACCACTAACTTATTCAAATATAAAATAACAATATAGATTACTCGTTTCGGCACCGAGTGATCTCACTAAATTGTCCCCTCCAACTTCAGGAGGCGTAAGTGTGAGTGATGGCAATCGTCACCGCCACACAATTTTATCAAGAAATTTAAGTATGCGTCAAATGTTAGAATCCTGGGCCTTTAAAATTAATCATTTTATGTTGGTAATCTGTAAAGTCCTGAAATTTTTATATCAGGGTGCTTTCACAAATTAAGGGGCTTAAATAGAAATTAGGGGTGTTACCGACCCGTTTTGGAGAGTCTTTTTCTTTTTTTTTTTTTTTTTTTTTATTTTATTATTTTTTTCCTTCTTAGGTTAGAAATCTCTCGAGCTTGTTTGGAGGATTTAAGTATAAGTCCTCAAAGTTTCATTGAGTTTTGGTGAAGTTTTGAGTAATTATGTGAAGTACCTAATATGAGGCACTTTTATAATTACCCAAAACTTAACCCTAGACTAATCTTTGCCCTAACCCCTCTCAGTTTATCTCAATCGTCTCTCTCTCTCTCTCTCTCTCTCTCTCTCTCTCTCTCTCTCTCTCTCTCTCTAATCAGTAATTTTCTCTCAATATAATTAATAAACAAACATTGAGATATCATATTAAAAGTTTATAAAATTTCATTAAATCGCAAAATGATAAACATAGTAATAACTCATACTTACCGGAGAATACTTCTTTCTTTTGTTTTCTTTTAAATAATATTTCAGCTTAGTTAATCAAAGCTTCATGTTTGGTTCGTCTGAGTTTTGTGTTAAGCTGGTCAAAATTTCATATTGGTAATATATTATAGCATATAGATAATTCTAATAGGGAAAGTAAAGAAAAAAGGTATTGAAAGAGTATGAATAATTCTTTCAACCTTGTTCACACTTCTTCACTTGATACACCCATATATATATATATATATATATGTATGTGTGTGTGTATATATATATATATATATATATGTGTGTGTATATATATATATATATATATCTGTGTATATATATATATATGTGTGTGTAAATATATATATGTGCGTATATATATATATATATATGTGTGTATATATATATATATATATATATATGTTTCAAACTATATCAAATTTTAGCATCATCTTGAGAAATGAAAAGTAAGGAAAATTAAAAATTTTTTTAGGAAATGGATGTGGTGTGTCGTCAAACAACCAAATATAAAATACCTATTTCAAACGATACGAATATAGCGCGAGTAGGGTCGTATCCACAGAAAACGGCAGATCAATTTCTTTTAATAAAAATGAAAATAAAATATGGGAGGATTTTGATAAAATAATCTAAAATAACTAATCAAACAAATCAATGAAAATTAACTAAAATAAAATGATGAGATAATACCAATTAAAATAAATGATGACAATTAAGGTAAAACCTAGTCAAAGGAGTTATTTCTGCCTTGATATGTTTGATTGATCATCGATACAAAAATTACTTGATATTATGCGAATAAATTGGTTATAGTCGCTAAATACCACGAAACGACCGATCTCTCCGTACTTTTTCAGTAACCAAGATACCATCGTTAATTAATTCCCTAATCGAAAGACAACCCAACAGACGCTCATTGGATTTAATGTTACGACAGCATTCAATCTAGAGAGACCAAATTCTAATCAGTAAATTCCAATCTGGATTTATTTAAATTAGGTTACATAATCTCTTGACATAAATCCTACCGCTTGCGAGACCATAAAATTATGTCAATTACCACTCCATTAAAAACACATAAATCTTACTATTTTTAAATAGTTGTAAATTATTCTAGAATTATTAAATATAGCGCTCTATTTAACAATCCAAAAACAATTATAAACACTAAATATAGAGATTTAATAAATATTCACAAATATCAAGTAAATAAAATTATTTAAATCTCACAATCATTATCTATCAAGATTTCAACAATTCTTTGACTAGAAAAATAAATTAAAAATAAAACTTGAAAAAGAAAACTCACTAAAATGCTTTATTGATGTGGAAGAAAAATAAAATTACAAGAACCATGTCCCTTCCCGGCTGTAGCTTTGTTATCCCTAATATGTGTCTCCTTTTTGATTCCAAAAGCAAGGAAGAAAACTCCTTGAAGCTGCCGGCTGCAGCCCTTTTGGGGCTGCACACCTAAAAAAAGTGCCTCCAAATGTGAAACACTCATATATATATATAGGAGTAGTAAACCCTAAAATTTCTTTCTTATTCAAATTGATTTTTAAGAAAAAATAAAACTCTCTAAAATATAATATTTTAAAATTTTAAAATAAAAGAAAAATTTCTAAAAATATGAGATTTACATTTTTAAAAATTCTTATTCATAAATATTAGAAATGGAATAAAAATCTTCAATATCTCTAATTTCATTCGAACTTCCCCTTAAATATGCAATTCGGAAAACAAATTTTACTACAGTAAATCTTCAAAACCTCTTACTTGCCTCTTGAAATCTACGTGGCAACGTGCTAATGAAAGAATATTGCTGTCCAATTTTCCAAACTTTACAAAATTGCTCCAATTTAGTTCATTTTTCTTCATTCTCCATAATAAGTCTACTTCTCAATCAAATATCACAAAACATAAATATTAGTGTAATATTTATTCAAAAATAATACAAAATCAATCGCAAATATTATATTTATTTAACCCCTATTAAATTCCCCCACACTTATATGATATTTGTCCTCAAGTATCTCTAACTAAAATAAAATTAAAACTATCCAACCTATTTTTTTCTTCCAAGTGTCCAAGTTAACAATTACTATAAGAGTCAAACCAAAAATACAATCGAAACAATAAGTATTTCACAGCGATCCGCACTAAAACAACCATTACATATCTTAATAGCTTCTTATGAAATCCAAACAGCAAAATTCGACAATCCTCTCCATGGGATCACTCTTATGCACTCGAAGGGTTAAGAATATATATGTCTCTCAAATCAACAATATGGAATGTCATTACCATATGCTTGCAAATATATCAAATCTCCACCACTTAAAATTAGAATTTCATACATAAATCTAAAGTTCTTTTATTTGGTTGTAATGAGATTTGGGTAAAGGGTAGGATAAAGGGATATTTAAGAGTTAAAAACATACCGAAAGCCATATATAACAACCATACAATTCACATGACATCGATTGATCTTTGTCTCAAGCAATCAACAAACAAAATTTGACTTCTTGCTCTTCAAATATATAGCCAATAGTAAACAGTATACAAAAAAATATCAAATGTTTTCTCAATTTTTCATAATTGAAGTATAAATAAATTTTCAATCAAAATACAATACTTTTCTTTCTCATCCATTTTTTTTTCTTTTCTTTTTTTTTCTTCTTTTTTCATCATTTTCTTCCTTTTTTTTTCTCTTGCTTTTTTTTCTCCGAACATATATCATCTTCATGAAAATGTCAACATCAAAATTCCAATCATTATCTTCCTATTGAGGCGAACATAAAACCAAAATCATGCAATTAAATATATATACCTTTGGTACAAGGGTTTGAAACGAAGGCTAAAATCAAAGACTTAGTGTTGTATTAAGTAGGTTTTAAAGAAGAAAAAGGGTAAAAGACTCAAATTGGTTAATTAAGGATTTATGAAATCAGGGTAGAGATTTTTAGAAAACCAAAATGGGTAAATCCTAAGTACCTTTGTCATTTCAATGCATGAAATTCTAGAGTGTGATCTCGAAATGCATAATAGTGCAAGTTCTAGAATGTGTAATCCAAATGTGATAATCACTCATCAAGAAAAATAATCTCGAATACAAAAAATGAATTTGCTCGTTTATATCTCAAAACCTCACTTTTTAAGTAGTGTTTATGTCAAATCTTTGCATGCTCATCATTCAAAGAAAACTATTAAAGATATGAGAAGCCATTTCAAGTATAAAAGCCATTGATACAAGTCATTTTTCATATATCTTTAGCCAACCAAATAGCATACATCAACAAAAAAATCTTAAAATTTTTTTTTCATTTTTGAGGAAACAAAATTTAAACTAATGTAATAAAAAAAACAAATATAGTGTCAAAAACCAAAACAAAGAGAAAAACACCTAATATCCCCCCACACCTAAATCATACATTGTCCTCAATGTATGCTCAAGTTAAGAGAGATAAAAAAATACATAAATAAATCAAACAAAATGAAAGAAAAAACAAAAAAATAAAAGAGAAAGGTGAGAACAATATTCCCATAGGGTGGAGTAAAAAATGGAGGATCAATTCCAACGAACTAGAAAAAAAAGGGCTATGATGTGGGCACGCCGTAATTATTAAGTATTTCGGTCCATTATTGAGGTTTCAAGGTAGAGAGAGAAACCTTAAAAAAAATAAAATGCAAGTGTTAAAATAGAAGTGAAATTCGCCTCTATCTCTCTCTCTCTCTTTTTTTTTTTTTTTTTCAGAAGTGATGTGTGGTTAGGATGTGGGCATGCTTTAAATAAAGAGTGCTCTGGTCGTGCAGTGAAATGTATGCTCCTTTGGCAGAAATGGAATTCACTTAGGGCGTGGGCACGCCATAAGCAAGGAGCAAAGCTGTCCATGTGATCTGTGTGGGCAGAAATGGATTTGGCTTAAGGCGTGGGCTCGCCTTAAGCAAGGAGTACTTCTAGTTTTGTTTTGTTTATTTTTTTTTATTTTTTATTTTTTTACAATCAATCCTAAATCAAGTTAACATAAATAAAAATAAATAAATAAAAATAAATAAATCATAAAGAAAATATTAGGTTGCCTCCCAATAAACACCTTTGTTTTATGTCTTAGGCTCGACATGATCTCCTCGCTTCAACCTCGTTAAAAAACCGGTCCAGTCCAATTTGATTTCAACTTACTTGGCATGAACTTCAATTTTGAATTGAAATGAATGACTTTTATCACCTACCAATGATTGTGTCCAATGTGGGAGTTTGTCATCAAGAAATTTGTCCCATTGTGCAACCTTATTTGTCACATTTTCCTTAAACACAAAATCCAATTCATCTTGTACAAAATTATCATGAACAATGAAATCCACCATACTATCATGAAAAATAGATTTAAAATCATTTGGATATTTCATGATATCAAAAATATTAAAAGTAACAACTTTACAATTAAACTCAAGAGTTAAAATACCCAAATCCACATCAATTATTATCCCATCTGTTTTCATGAATGGTATTGACACTTGCTTTTTTGCCTCTAAGAGAGAAGTGTTGAATCCTTCTTTCGGAGAAGTTTCCACAATCTCATTCTCTTCCTCTTTCTTCGGTTGTGCCAACCTGCTGGGAACATATGGTAAGATCAAAATTTTTGTTTGGAAAGTGTTGGACTCTTCACTTATCTCTTCGGTGGATTCATTCGCTGTTGATGATTTCTCTATTTGCTCGTTCTTCATATCTTCTTCGGCTTTTGATAAATTGTCTTCCACTTCTTTTGATGATTTTTCTAATCGACTCACTGTTGCCACCAATTGTGACATTTGATTTTCTAAATTTTGGATGTTGGCTCTTGTCTCCTATTGAAATCATTGGTTTTCCTGTTGAATTAACAAAGTGCTGTTAGCTAAACTTTTAACAATCTTTTCTAGAGACATACCTTGATTCAAAGATGGTTGCTGAGATTGAAATTGTGGTCGGTATTATGGTTGTTATGGGAACTCTTGTTGCCAATTTCCATAACTGAAGTTTGGTTGATCCCACCATAAAGAATGGGATACTTATTGGTTGAGTGTCTCATGTTTGAGCAAATACCACATGTTTTCACTTGTTGGATTTGTCCTACAACCAATCTTTCCACAATAGAAGTTAGGAAATCTATTTTCTGTTCGAAAGAAGAACTACTCACCTCATTGACTCTTGTTGGAACATCTTGCCATATTCCAAATTGATGGAGAGTCTCAATATTAGAAAAATCACTGCAAAAAGCATGTTCATTAAAATCGGGAAATAACAACTCCCTTAAAGTCTTTTGACTCGCCATGTCCGAATATTTAAAATCCTTCTCTTCAATGTCGTTAACAAACTTTCAGTAAATTTACTGTAAATATTAGTCCCAAAAATAAAAAGGAAACAAAATAAAAAAAAAATAAATCACTTAACACCGTTCCCCGGCAGCGGCACCAAAATTTGATATGTCGTCAAACAACCAAATATAAAATAGCTAATTCAAAAGATACGAATATAGCGCGAGTAGGGTCGTATCTATAGAGAACGGTAGATCTATTTCTTTTAATAAAAATGAAAATAAAATATGGGAGGTTTTGATAAAATAATCTAAAATAACTAAGCAAACAAATCAATGAAAATTAACTAAAATAAAATGATAAGATAATACCAATTAAAGGAAAGGATGTCAATTAAGGTAAAACCTAGCCGAAGGAGTTATTTCTGTCTTGATATGTTTGGTTGATTATCGATACAAAAATTATTCGATATTATACGAATAAATTGGTATAGTCGCTAAGTATCACGAAACGACCAATTTCCCCATACTTCTTCGGTAACTAAAATACCATCGTTAATTACTTCCCTAATCGAAAGACAACCCAAGAGACCCTCATTAGATTTAATGTTCCAATAACATTACGATTTAGAGAGACCCAATTCTAATCAATAAATTCCAATCTGGATTTATTTAAATTAGATTACATAATCTCTTGACATAAATCCTACCGCTTGCGAGACCATAAAATTATGTCAATTACCACTCCATTAAAAAAACACAAATCTTGCTATTTTTAAATGGTTGTAAATTATTCTAGAGTTATTAAACATAGCGCTCTATTTAACAATTCCAAAACAATCATAAACATTAAATATAGAGATTTAATAAATACTAATAAATATCAAGTAAATAAGATCATTTAGATCTCACAATCATTATCTATCAATAATCCTTTGACTAGAAAAATAAATTAAAAACAAAACATGAAAAAGAAAACTCACTAAAATGCTTTATTGATGTGGAAGAAAAATGAAATTACAAGAAGTATGTCCCTTCCCGGTTGTAGCTTTGTTCCCCATAATATGTGTCTCCTTTTTTATTCCAAAAGCAAGGAAGAAAACTCCTTGAAGTTGCCGGCTGCAGCCCTTTTGGGGCTGCACACTTAAAAAAGTGCCTCCAAGTGTGAAACACTGCTATATATATAGGAGTAGTAAACCTCAAATTTCTTCCTTATTCAAATTGGTTTTTAAGAAAAAATAAAACTTTCTAAAAGATAATATTCTAAAATTTTAAAATAAAAGAAAAATTCCTAAAAATCTGAGATTTATATTTTCAAAAATTCCTTTTTCTAAATATTAGAAATAGAATAAAAATTTTCAATATCTCCAATTCCATCTGAACTTCCCATTGAATATGCAATTGGGAAAGGAAATTTTACTGTACTAAATCTTCAAAACATCTTGCTTGCCTTTTGAAATCCACGTGCCAACGTGCTAATGAAAGAGTATTGCTATCCAATTTTCCATATTTTACAAAATTGCTTCAATTTAGTTCATTTTTCTTCATTTTCCATAATAAGTCTCCTCCTAAATCAAATGTCACAAATTATAAATATTAGTATAATATTTATTCAAAAATAATACAAAATCAATCGAAAATATTGTCACGCCCCGAACCGGGATCGTGAACAGCCGCCCGTTGTCCCTGGATGCCGGCTGGATTTTTACAGAAAATCGGGCAGAACCTCCCCATAAATCGGAGGTTTCCCATGTACAATTTCACCTGTATATGACATTCATCCAGTACAAATAAACAATTGGCCATCCCGGCCTCTCCAAAATCAACAATATCCACAGCCAACATCCAGAACAACGCAAGGCTATAAAGTTTCTAACAGTCCTAGCAACAGACCTCTACTGTCATGCCCAACTAGAGCATGAGCAGCCGCCACACCGAGCGGACTTAAATTCTACGCATATATAAAATAAATTCCCAAGTTATTTTTAAATATTTACAAATGCCTCAATGCAACGAAATAATCAACACGCGAGTTTCGCGAAATAAAGTCCATAATTTATACAGTCATCCCAGAAAATTTATATAAATACATTGGTCAATCTAAAACCTCCAATACATAATAATATCACCAATCATCATAGCGGAAGAGATGGAAAATATCCATACCCAATCCCAGTGGTATCTCCTCGATCCAACACTAATCCTGTGGGAAAGAAAGTGAGGGATGAGTATCTATGGGAGGATACTCAGTAAGTGAGGGGATTGACATCATGCTATCAATATCGAGGTGAATTTGGAGTGTCAAAGCATAAGATAAGAAAATATCCACAGTGTGCAAACCAATCATGTTATTTCAAAATCATATATAATACGCACACATCAGAAAGCAAGATATGCATCCTAAAATTTTACATCAATGTCATGAAGAACCGGCCAATGAAATATTCCCGGCAATGGTCTACCTCGACCAAGGACGGCGCATTGGGGGTTTTTCCAAATGCAAGTATTAAAGAATGGTTCTCTGCCCCAATGTTGGCCACAGACTACCCCAACTAGCCTGTAAAAAAATATATAGTGTACATATAACTAGTCGGCCGTGTATGGTGCCCCCGCCTGGTGCTAGACGGAGCCGTACTCAACGTCCTCTCCGATGAGGGTCAACCTGGGACACCCATACACACGACAATCTGGCGGATACCTCCGGCTGAAGCGTATCCGGACACAAGGGGTGCCTCTACCAGATGTCCTTCGTAGCTACGGATCACAATATCAAATCGGCCGGGCACGTAGCCCCATGCATCCCATCACCAGTCGGCCGGGCATATAGCCCCATGCATAATATCATAACGTCGGCCGGGCATACAGCCCAATGCATAATATCATAAAGTCGGCCGGGCATACAGCCCAAAACATAATATCGTAAAGTCGGCCGGGCATACAGCCCAAAACATAATATCGTAAAGTCGGCCGGGCATATAGCCCAAATGTGTAAGTAAATCCATTTAAAACCATGTGCCAATGCAGTGAAAGCATTTAAAACATATCAATATGTCGAAAATGTGGCACAATATACGTTTATCAAAACTCATGGATGCATATCAATAAGGTCAGCAGTTAAGACACTCCAAAGGTCACAAAACATTTCATCAAATATTGGAAAGTCATAACAATCATACATTTTGCAGAAACATGTCATTTAAAAGATATTTTTGAAACATGGTTTTCAATCAATAGCGAATGTCAAAGTCCCACTCACTGTTCTACGGGAGGGAAGTCACTCCCTACTGACAAGCCAAATCGGATCTGACCGCTCGAGTCTCCAAAAGATCAACCTAAATCAGATTATCAAATTTCTGTAACATTCTATACTTAACCTTCAATTCATAGATAATCATTTCATAATTTGTATTCTATATGCATTCCACTTATACTCTAAACATATACAAAACCTTTCATCTTAAATTCAATCCTAGATTTGTCCAATTTATCAATTAGAGTCGAAATCTCCTCACCTAGGGTTTTCTCGAAGCGCCGAGTCTCGTCCGAAAGTCGCTTCGGTCACTCCAAAGTCTGTAGGGTTTCCTATCAAAACAAGGTTCATTTGTTAGATCTAAACACATAGATCCGAAACAAAACCCTAAGTCATTTACCTGCGTGGAGATTCGTGAGCTGTCACGAACTCACGGACCGTCACGGGCCGTCGCGGGCTCGTGGGCCACAGCTAGCGGGCCCGCTGGTCTGCGTGCTACGGGGTAGCGGGCCGGCGGGCTGGCGGACCGATGGGCTGAACTGGGCCGCGGGCCGTACTGGACCTGCGGGCTTGGACGGGCTGTCGGGCCTGGTGGGCCCGTGGGCTTGCTGCTGATGGGCCTGCGGCTAATGGGCCTGCAGGCTGGCGGGCCTGCGGGCCGACAGTGGCTCGCGGGCTGGTGCTCGCCCGTGTGCTGCGCTGGCTCGTGCGCGCTCGCACGCTGGCTTGTGCGCGCTCGCGCGCTGCTGCGCGCCCCTGCGCGCTCGCGCGCTCTGCTCGCGCTCTCTGCGCGCGCTCTGCTCGCGCTCTCTGCGCGCGCTCTGCTCGCGCGCCTGCTCGCGCGCTCTGCTCGCGCGCCTGCTCGCGCGCCTGCTCGCTCGTGCACTGGGCCGCGCGCTCGTGCGCTGGGCCGCGCTCGTGCGCTGGGCCCCGAGCGCTCGTGCGCTGGGCCGCTCAAACTCGTGCGCTGGGTCGCGCGCCCGTGCACGCCCGTGCACTCTGGGCCGCGCACTCGGACTCATGCTCGCGCAAGAAGGGTCGCGCGCTCGCGAGCAGTCGCGCTCGCGCTACGGCGTGCTCGGGTGATCGCGCGCTCGCACGAGGGAGGGAATCACTGTTGCTGTGGTGGTGGTGCCTGCGGAAGGTCGCGGGTGGTGCGATTGTGCAGGGAAGCGGGTCGCGCGGTGGCGCGCGGAGGAGGGTAGAGAACAACGAAGAGAGAGCGATCGCGAGAGGGATCGCGAAGGGAGAGAGAGAAACCGAGAGGGAAGAAGGAGGAGAAGAAGAAGAAGAAGAAGGAGAAGAATGAGAAGCTGCCGGCGGAGCTTGCGGTGAAGACCAACGCCGCGGTGGGGGAGGGAGGCGAAGGGTCGGCGGAGAGAGGGAGAGAGAGAGAGAGAGAGAGAGAGAGAGAGAGAGAGAGAGAGAAAGAAACGAATTAGGGCTTTAGCCCTAATTCAATTGGGGGGAGGGCCAAAACGCTGCGTTTTGGCTCTCCCTCTTTTTTTTTTTTTTTTTTTTTTTTTTTTTTTTTTTTTTTTTTTTTTTATTAGGCTTGGTGTTACATTTTACAATTATTTAACCCCTATCAAATTCCCCGACACTTATATAATGTTTGTCCTCAAGTATCTCTAACTAAAATAAAATTAAAACTATCAAACCTATTTTTTTTCCAAGCGTCCAAGTTAACAATTACTATAAGAATTAAACCAAAAATACAATCGAAACAACAAGTATTTCACAGCGATCCGCACTAAAAAAACCACTACATATTTTAATAGCTCCTTATGAAATCCAAACAGTAAGATTCGACAATTCTCTCCATAGGATCACTCTTCTGTACTAGAAAAGGTTAAGAATATATATGTCTCTCAAATCAAAAATATGGAATGCCATTACCATATGCTTGCAAATATATCAAATTTTCACCACTTAAAATTAGAATTTCATGCATCAATCTAAATGTCTTTTATTTGGTTGTAATGTGGTTTGGGTAAAGGGTAGGATAAAGGGATATTTAAGAGTTAAAAATGTACCAAAAGCCATATATAACAACCACACAATTCTCATGATATCGATTGATCTTTGCCTCAAGTAATCAACAAACAAAATTTGACTTCTTGCTCTTCAAATGTATAGCCAACAGTAAACAGTATACAAAAATATCAAATGTTTTCTCAATTTTTCATAATTGAAATATAAATAAATTTTCAATTAAAATATAATATTTTTCTTTGTCATCCACTTTTTTTTTTCCTTTTCTTTTTTTTCCTTCTTTTTTCATCATTTTCTTCTTTTTTTTTCTCTTGCTTTTTTTTCTCCAAACATATATCTTTTTCATGAAAATGTCAACATCAAAATTCCAATCATCATCTTCCTATTGAGGCGAACAAAAAACCAAAGTCATACAATTAAATATATATACCTTTGGTACAAGGGTTTGAAATGAAAGCTAAAATCAAAGGCGAAGTGTTGTCTTAAGTAGGTTTTAAAGAAGAAAAAGGGTATACTTAAATTGGTTAACTAAGAATTTATGAAATCAGGGTATGGATTTTTAGAAAGCCAAAATTGGTAAATCCTAAGTGCCTTTGTCATTTCAATGCATGAAATTCTAGAGTGTGATCTCGAAATGTATAACAGTGCAAGTTCTAGAATGTGTAATCCAAATGTGATAATCACTCATCAAGAAAAATAATCTTGAGCACAAAAAATGAATTTACTCATTTATAGCTCAAAACCTCACTTTTTAAATAGTATTTTTGTCAAATCTTTGCATGCTCATCATTCAAAAAAAAACTATTAAAGATATGAGAAACCATTTCAAGTACAAAAGCCATCGATACAAGCCATTTTTCATATATCTCTAGCCAACCAAATAGCATATATCAACAAAAAAAGCTCGGAATTTTTTTTTCTTTTTTGAAGAAACAAAATTTAAACTAATGTAATAAAAAAACAAATATAGTGTCAAAAATCAAAACAAAGAAAAAAACATCTAACATCCCCCTACACCTAAATCATACATTGTCCTCAATGTATGCTCAAGTTAAGAGAGATAAAAAAATGCATAAATAAATCAAACAAAATGAAAGAAAAAACAAACAAATAAAAGAGAAAGGTGAGAACAATACTCCCATAGGGTGGAGTGAAAAATGGAGGAACAATTCCAACGAACTCGAAAAAAAAGGGCTATGATGTAGGCATGCCGTAATTATCAAGTATTTCGGTCCTTTATTGAGGCTTCAAGGTAGAGAGAGAAATCCTAAAAAAAAAATAAAATGCAAGTGTTAAAATAGAAGTGAAATTCTCCTCTATCTTTCTCTCTCTCTGTTTTTTTTTTCAGAAGTGATGTGTGGTTAGGACGTGGACACGGTAAAAAAAAGAGTGTTTCTGGTCGTGCAGTGAAATGTATGCTCCTTTGGCAGAAATGAAATTCACTTAGGGCGTGGCACGCCATAAGCAAGGAGCAAAGTTGTCCATGTGATCTGTGTGGGTAGAAATGGATTTGGCTTAAGGTGTGGGCACGCCTTAAGCAAGGAGTACTTCTGGTTTTTTTTTTTTTTTTTTTTTTTTTTTTTTTTTTTACAATCAATTCTAAATCAAGTTAACATAAATAAAAATAAATAAATAAAAATAAAGAAATCATAAAGAAAATATTGGGTTGCCTCCCAATAAGCGCATTTGTTTCATGTCTTTGGCTCGACATGATCCATGATCTCCTCGCTTCAACCTCGTTCAAAAACCAGTCCAATCCATTTTGACTTCAACTTACCTGACATGAATTTCAATTTTGAATTGAAGTGAATGACTTTATCACCTACCGATGATTGTGTCCAATGTGGGAGTTTGTCATCAAGAAATTTGTCCCATTGTGCAACCTTATTTGTCACATTTTCCTTAAACACAAAATCCAATTCACCTTGCACAAAATTATCATGAACAATGAAATCCACCATACTATCATGAAAAATAGATTTAAAATCATTTGGAAATTTCATGATATCAAAAATATTAAAAATAACAACTTTACCATTAAATTCAAAAGTTAAAATACCCAAATCCACATCAATTATTGTCTCAACTGTTTTCATGAATGGTATTGACACTTGCTTTGTTGCCTCTAAGAGAGAAGTGTTGAATCCTTCTTTCTGAGAAGTTTCCAAAATCTCATTCTCTTCCTCTTTCTTCGGTTGTGTCGACCTGCTGGGAACATGTGGTAGGATCAAAATTTTTGTTTGGAAAGTATTGGACTCTTTACTTACCTCCTCGGTAGATTCATTCGCTGTTGATGATTTCTCTATTTGCTCGTTTTTCATATCTTCTTCGACTTTTGATGAATTGTCTTCCACTTCTTTTGATGATTTTTCTAATCGACTCACTGTTGCCATCAATTGTGACATTTGATTTTCTAAATTTTGGATGTTGGCTCTTGTCTCCTATTGAAATCATTGGCTTTCCTGTTGAATTAACAAATTGCTATTAGCCAAACTTTTAACAATCTCTTCTAGAGACGTACCTTGATTCAAAAACGGTTGCTGAGATTGAAATTGTGGTCGGTATTGTGATTGTTATGGGAACTCTTGTTGCCAATTTCCATAACTGAAGTTTGGTTGATCCCACCATCCTGGGTTGTAGGGATTCGAATAGGGGTCACCATAAAGAATGTGACACTTATCGATTGAGTGCCTCATATTCGAGCAAATACCACATGTTTTCACTTGTTCGATTTGTCCTACAATCAATCTTTCAACAATAGAAGTTAGAGAATCTATTTTCTGTTCGAGAGAAGAAGTACTCACCTCATTGACCCTTGTTGGAACATCTTGCCATATTCTAAATTGATGGGGAGTCTCAATATTAGAAAAATCACTGCAAAAAGCATGTTCATTAAAATCAAGAAATAACAACTCCCTTAAAGTCTTTTGACTGGCCATGTTCGAATGTTTAAAATCTTTCTCTTCAATGTCGTTGATAAACTTTTAGTAAATTCACTGCAAATATTAATCCCAAAAATAAAAAGGAAACAAAACTTTAAAAAAATAAATCACTTAACACCGTTCCCCGGCAGCGGCGCCAAAATTTGGTGTGTCATCAAACAATCAAATATAAAATATCTATTTCAAACGATACGAATATAGCGTGAGTAGGGTCGTATCCACAGAGAACGACAGATCTATTTCTTTTAATAAAAATGAAAATAAAATATGGGGGGTTTTGATGAAATAATATAAAAGAATAAAGCAAACAAATCAATGAAAATTAAGTAAAATAAAATGATGAGATAATATCAATTAAAGGAAAGAATGTCAATTAAGGTAAAATCTAGGCAAAGGAATTATTTCCGCCTTGATATATTTGATTGATTATCGATACAAAAATTACTTGATTTATGCGAATAAATTGGTTATAGTCGGTAAGTACCACGAAATGACCAATCTCTCCGTACTTCTTCGGTAACCAAGATACCATCGTTAATTATTTTTCTAATCGAAAGACAACCCAAGAAACTTTCATTGGATTTAATGTTCCGACAGCATTACAATCTAGAGAGACCCAATTTTAATCTGTAAATTTCAACATGGATTTATTTAAATTAGATTATCTAATCTCTTGACATAAATTCTACCGCTTGCGAGGCCATAAAATTATGTCAATTACCACTCTATTAAAAACACACAAATTTTGATATTTTTAAATGGTTGTAGAGTATTTTAGGGTTATTAAACATAACGCTCTATTTAACAATTTCAAAACAATTATAAACACTAAGTATAGAGATTTAATAAATACTCACAAATATCAAGTAAATAAAATCATTTAGATCTCACAATCATTATCTATCAAGATTTCAATAATCTTTTGATTAGAAAAATAAATTAAAAATAAAGTATGAAAAAGAAAACTCACTAAAATGTTTTATTGATGTGGAAGAAAAATGAAATTACAAGAAGCAAGTCCCTTCCCGGCTGTAGCTTTGTTTCCCCTAATATGTGTCTCCTTTTTTATTCCAAAAGCAAGGAAGAAAACTCCTTAAAACTGCCGGCTGCAGCCCTTTTGGGGCTGCACACCTGAAAAAATGTCTCCAAGTGTGAAACACTCCTATATATATAGGAGTAGTAAAATGTAAAATTTTTTTCTTATTCAAATTGATTTTTAAAAAGAAATAAAACTCTCTAAAAGATAAAATTCTAAAAATTTAAAATAAAAGAAAAATTCCTAAAAATCTGAAATTTACATTTTCAAAAATTTCTTTTACTAAATATTAGGAATGGAATAAAAATTTTCAATATTTTCAATTTCATCCGAACTTCCTCTTGAATATGCAATTGGGAAAGGAAATTTTATTGCAATAAATTTTCAAAATCTCTTACTTGCCTCTTGAAATCCACGTGCCAAGGTGCTAATGAAAGAGTATTACTATCCAATTTTTCATACTTTACAAAGTTGCTCCAATTTAACTTTTTTTTCTTTATTTTCTATAATAAGTATGCTCCTAAATCAAATGTCATAAAATATAAATATTAGTGAAATATCTATTAAAAAATAATACAAAATCAATCGTAAATATTATACTTATTTAACTCCTATCAAAATGAATTCAGGAAAAATTAAGAGTTTCTTATGAATTTACGGAAAATGAAGAGTTTCTTAGAGAGTGAATACACATTCATAATATTTCATATCACAGGACATTTTTGTTTCATTTTGCAAATGGTAACCTTTTTTTTGGAGGGCATGTTTGAGATTTTGTAAAGAATTTGCAAACTAGCATTGAATTAATTTTCAAAGGCGCAACTTCAGTTTATGTCAATATTCTAAGTAATTATAAAAATTCAACCTTTATTGTGTTTTCTTACCTAACAGAGCATGACCTGTAACGAGTAAGCACATGGGTAACTACGACAAGTTTAGATTTGCGATTGCTCTGTGCATAATGAAATGTTAAAATCAAACATGACCTTTGAAAGATTGTTTATATTTTGATAGTATAAAAAAAATGAGTTTGAGATACAAAAGGATACAAAAATATTCTGTACTTTTCTTTCGGGCTGAAAGCACTATGTTATTCCTAATAGGTACATAGTTTGAGTTTTCAAGCGCAAATGTGCTTGTAAGTCGTGCAATCTATTTTCTTATATGAAAGTTATGATTTTGTGGAGTAGAACATGAAGAATGTTTAGATGTGTTTGTCCGATCACGTGCGAACGGGAGATAGTAAAAGAAACAGATAAATGAGTGGGTGCCTATGATAGGCCGAGTTGACCCGGCCTGACTCGGGTCAAATCAATTGGAGCCTCAAGGGAAGCTGCTCACTTCCACCATCTCAAAATCATCAGAGGAATTTAGGTTATGAATTGAGTGTGATTTTCACACCGATTTGGGATACATAATTCAATCCAAACGGTTTGAATTCATCACGGCCGAATATACATCACGCCGAATATATCCATCGATTTAATTTGTTTCCAATGTTGTTTTCAATAACATTATTATAATAGTGTTCAACTCAATAAAAGATTCTCGGGGTGCTGGGGAAGGATGAATAAAATAAATGACAATGTCAACTCTCATGCGCAAATTAAGACAAAGTGCACGCTTTTCAATTGGTAAGCAGCATTAGGTGAATTCCTTATTTTCTTAACCCACATGAGACACAATTTCTTTCTCTTCCGTATGCTTCCTATTTATTAATCCTGCGAATATTTGTTCATTATATTTTAACTTATTTAATTCGAATCGCCACCAAACCTCTTTTATAAAATACTTACTTAACGTATTTTTTTTATTATTTTTAAAATTTAAATTTAAGTTTTATTTAAAAAATTTAAAATATTTTTTTCACTGTATCAACTATTCATTAGTCTATCTCTGTTAATCATTATTATATGACGTAGGGGCGAAGGCTCAAGATTTCAGGACCAAACAAAATTAAGATACCGCAGAAAATAATTAAAACAAAAAAGACTGTTTCCAAGGGGACACGCAAATAATCATAATTCGCTCTCCCAATTTCATGATTAAAAATTCAAAATCTCCTTTAATAAAAAAGAAATTAAAACGAAAAAACTACCCTCTTTATCATTTTTAAAGATAAGATGTAAGATTGTCCAATATAGAATTTGACATTAGTATGAATCTCAGTATCCCCTTTATAGATTCCGAACAAAACAGATGAACCCCCATATCGACGAGGGATTTTAACATTGACAAGGGATGAAATGGGTTTGGATTTTATTATCGTTGCAGGTGAGAAAACTTTGGCCTAACCTAAGTTGGGTACTAAAGTGAAAGATTTTCAATTTTACTATATTGTAGTCTGATAGGTGGTGACACTTTATGGGGGATAATACTTCATGTGGAAAATATTGAGCACTACTCTAACATCCCCCGATATATGCAACAGGCAACCCTAAATTTCAAAGTGAGATTCTAATATCAATGTATAATATATAAAATTTGTAGAGTTTAATTGTAATATTATATTGCAAAACTTTAATCGAATCTTAAAATAAGAATTTTTTGTTCTCCAAACTTTTGATTCAAACCCAATATCTCATTACTAAAGTGAAAAATACCTGGACCACTGAGACCATGTGGTACTTAACTGTGTAATATATATTTCAATTTTACATTTACCACCGAGACCACTCTCTCTGACCGTCAAAAAAAAAAAAAAGAAAAGTCCATGTGACTTCTCGAGCCCTTTCTTGTTCCCAATCTCCTTTGACAGGTTCTCTCTCTCTCTCTCACACGCACTCGCGCGCGCCTCGAACTTCCCCCAGCTATTCGTGATAATGTTTATTGTTTGACCTCTGACGGGGACTGCTGACTATCTTTGTTATGTTTCATGTCTAGTAATTGATCATAATAATTTTCATATTGTAAACGGCAGCTTGAATCATAACCAAAAAACAGAAAGGAATATGCACTTTCTCCTTCATTGAGTGGATATCATATCTACTTTAGGTTATTTACGGTTATATTGTGCAACTGCAACTTGATTAGTTTTGCTATTTCTCTCATGTTCGTCCATTATGCTTCATCGTGGCCGATTTTGCCAAGACAAAGAGTAGCATTTCTGTAGCTAAACTGGGTATACTAGCAATTGGAAGAGGTTGGGTAGATCCTCAAGGGAATCAAAGCAGCTTTTACATCTAAGAAAAAACAAACCATAAATACACCTTGTTTTTTCACTGCATTATACAATTTGGTCTTTCGCCAAAATGTTTTTTATTTTTTTATTTTTTCTTTTTAAATTTGTGCCTCAGCTAGGGTTAGGTGAACACATACCTACCAAAGACCTTGTTAATGAGATTCTCGTGAAACCCTTGACAGAGACATGATGGCATCATCCACGTTAAGCCTAACAATGAAGCCAAAAGAAGTAGGAATTGCAATTATGAGAAGCGCAAAAGAGTCTGCTGCAGATTATTTATTTATTTTTAATTTTTTACATCTATGTTGAATTTGACAAAAGTACGAAGTACATGTCTTCATTTGTTGTTTTGGAGCACTATGGGAGGATGATCTAAACTTGTTCTAAAAAGAATCTATATGTGCATCAACACCCCCCCCCCTTCAGGGGAGGAAATCTTTTTAAAAACAGATATTTGAAAATTGTGATCGTAAAACAAAACTCTGGGTTCAAAAAGCAAGGAAGAAGATGTAGTAAGAAAGGGAAAATGGAGGAAGAGAAAGAGAGAATTCTAGATGAAAATTTAAGGTAAAGAAAGAATGCTTGTGTCCCCCTCACATTAGTTATTCTGTCATGTTGTCGTCCTTCACTAACTTTTCCATACAATCCAAGAATTTACTTTCCAAGGCATTCTGAGAAGAATTTTGGCCTTTTGTTTTCAACTGAGAGACCGTATTCCTCTAATTCCTTGGAAAGGAAGTGGCCCCCTAAAAAAGAAATCGTGTTAAGGATTAGGTTGCTAAAAGACACCCGAAACTGACTAGATGAGAGAGAGAGAGAGATAGAGATGGACAATCCGTCAAAGAAGATTGGGACCAAGAAAGGCCTCGAGAAGTCACATGACCTTTCTCATTTTATAACAGTCAGAGAGAGTGGTCTCAGTAGTAAATGTAGAATTGAAATATAATCCTGCTCTTAAGTCCCACTTGGACGTTAAATTCCATATGAACCTTCCTTCAGTTGCCCATCCCCAGGGTATTTTCCACTTTAGTAATGAGAAATTGGGATTGAATCAAAATTTTGCGAAATTCTAGAATTGAACAAAAAATCTTCTTTTAAATTGGATTAAAGTTTTGTAATATGATATTACAATTAAACTGTATGCCAATTTTATATATTCTACATTGATATTAAAATCTCACTTTGAAATTTAGGGTTGCCTGTTGCATATATTTGGGCGATGTTAAAGTAGTATTTAATATTTTCCACATGAAATGTTATCCCTCATAAAGTATCACAACCTATTAGAATACAAAATAGCAAATTGAAAATCTTTCACCTTAGTACCAAACTTAAGTTAGGTCAAAGTTTTCTCACCTGCAACGAGAATAAAGTCCAAACCTATTTCATTCCTCGTGAATGTTAAAGTCCACTATGGATGGGGGTTCCTCTTTTTTTTTTTTTAATAAACTATTGGTATTCGATAATCCTATTGTACCAAACTAAATTTGATTCAACTTAAATTAGACTCTTAAAAAATAAAATTCTTTCGATACATATTTTTTTCATATATAAAATTAAAAATTTTGGGCTGTTTTGTTAGGTATCCGTAAACGGATATTAAGATTCATAGTCATGTCAAATTCTTTAATTGTGTGAGTTTCATATGGAAATTTACTTCTTTTTTTTTTTTAATTTAACAAATAAGTTTAAAGGTTAAATCAATTTTTTCCGGTTAAAGGATTATGCATTTCGAGTTTTTTCATTTACTAAAATCAATATAGAGCTGATTAGTTGATTATTATAGTATTGATGAAAATTTTGAACGCTACATTCATTATTATTTGTTTAGGTTATTGCATATATAAAAATATTATTATTATTGTATAAAAAAAATACGAACGGGGAGTCTCAATGTTAAATATTTTTCCACAATATAATATTTCCATGGTATAGTATTGGTATGTGAGAGAACAAAGTGGAGTGTCCGACCATAGTCTTTTCATAAATAATTAATGAATAATACACCATAGTCTCCTTAGAAGAATTTCTGGATATGTATGACTGATGCTAACCGGAGCCTTAAATTTCCACAGATTCCTACCCAAATAAGTTAAAAAACATTTTCAATGACAACCATATACCTCTCAAATATACAAAGTTGAAGTAAACCCACAATATAGAAGCTCTCTCTCTCATATGGTGTATCTATATTTGGTTTTTTGAGTGTTTTGATCAGTAGAGATTAACAGGTTTTCCACTAGAGAGACAATTGACTATTTTTAGAATTCCTTTCCTTGGTTAAGGATCATTCTTGTATCTGAATTTTCATTTAATGTCTCCCTTCTGATGATTCAAAGAATCTTTCTTTCTGTTTCATTGGGTAAAGCAGGAGGGTTTAGATCCATGGCTTCTCTTTGACTTCAGTATCAATGTTTTGAGTGAACCAAGCTGAGCAACATCGTATGTTGGAGTTTTCGATTTAGTCAATATCCAAGGAGTGACAGAATGATGCTCTACAATCAAAGGTTTGTTCTAGATTTGTATAATCACTTTCTCCCTCTCAAAAAAAAAAAAAAAAGGGAAATATTCTATTACTGACTATTAATTCTGATCTACTACTCTTTCCACACCACCAGTGTGAATCAGTTATGTTTTGTTCAATGTCCGATCTTTCCTTGCTCTTGAAACTTACATTGATCTTCTTTTGGACACCATCATCTAAATCTGCTCTCTCTCTCTCTCACTTGCACTCCATAGTCTGCAAACTCCCCTTCAATTTTTCTTTTTTTATTTCTCAAAAATAATTTCTACATTAACAGATGGTTCAAGTTCTGGAAGTCTGATAGGTGGATACTAAGAATTCTTTCTTGTACTGTAAATATTTATCTATGTAACAAGTTCAAGATTTTACTGATATGATCAATTCCGAGTTTTAAGAGTTTGCTTATTTACAGATGCGCCTGTTTTCTCTCTAGCACAATCAAATGATGAATTAATCTAATCTAACACCGCCTCAAGTGAAAGCCTGGCTTGATTCTTGTCCCCATCTAATACCTGGGAAAAGACTCACTTATGCCAAAACCTTTTTAGGGATAGATGCAGTTTCATGTAATTTGCCTTTTGGTTAGCTTTTCTATGTAATTTAAATTATGCTTTCTTGTTACTAATCCCAAGAGTTTTATTTCTCAACTCTTATCCTTTGAGGTGGGCGGATTATTTTGAAGTTCCTCTTCCACCCTTTGAACCTCACAGGCGTGCATATCCATACACCAATCCACATAAGCACACATCACAAAGCCATAGATATTGTATTGTCTGTCTCCTAAACATAAGGAATGTGTTGTTTCTAGCGGTCAAAAATTAATCTTGATTTTCTTAATTAGTTGTGAAATTTATTTATGCAACAATTATCGGAAAAAAATGTTATATCACACTTGAAGAATTTAGTGTTTACTGACCACCATTAAGAGTATATTCCTAAAAATAATGTATTACAAAGTAGTTTTGAATGCACAATTTCTCCTATACTTTCTCTCTTTTATCTTAAAACACAAAATTCTCAATGTTATGATCATAGATGCATTTAGGATTTTGTATGAGCAATACAGTGTTGGCCTGATTGTAGTGTTCCTCTTGAATTTTCAAATGGAAGAAATCCATATTTCCAAACCAAATAATTTCGGTTGCTCAATGGTGAAATTCATTTTTTTTTAAAACTAATCAATATCTAGATTTATATTTTGACTAATCTAATATAAATATTATCGGACTTAATTTAGGAAATAACTCTCACAATATAATTTTTTTTTTTATTTTTAAATTTCAAATCCAACATTTGATTAAACGATCTAATATCTTTATGCAAAACACAAACCATCTGTTGGTTTAATGGAGAAGTTCTTATCTTTGCCATTATTTTCTAACATAAGTTTTCAATATTGTTGTGCAAGCGAATTAACAATGGTGTTTTTGATGAAATAGTGCACAAATTTTCTCAATCAAGTAGATTGAGGCAACTTATTGAAGCCCAAAGACATGGAGAAATAATGAAAAGGAGTTGATACAGTTATAGCTATGGCCAGGAGAATAGAGATCTCAGACAAAGACAAGAGCGATGCAAGTGATATTCAAGCCAAAACCTCTAATCCCGCAGTATCTTCTCAAAAATGTTCCACATTTGACTTGAATGAGGTAGCTTTTGATGAAGAAGATAATAGTTCAGCTGGTGTCTCCCATGATGAAGCCCTTGATGTCCAGGACATGGCCTCTCAAGAAGGTGGCAATCAAATTAGTAACAGCTCAAATGGGAAAAGCACTATGGTTAGGCAATACATTCGATCAAAGTTGCCTCGTCTCCGCTGGACTCCTGATCTCCATCTATCTTTTGTTCATGCCGTTGAAAGGCTTGGAGGTCAAGAAAGTAAGTTCCCCTTCTTTTGTTGGTTTGAGACAAGTAATTCATTCTAAATTTATTTTGGCTTTTCTTTGGTTGATAATAGGAGCAACCCCCAAATTGGTCCTTCAGTTGATGAATGTCAGAGGGCTTAGCATTGCTCATGTCAAGAGTCACTTGCAGGTATGTTAAGAAAATAAATTTGAAAAATGCATCAATTTTTTCATTATGCTTATCTTTTGCAAACAGTAACTTGCATCGCTCTCTCTCTCTCTCTCTCTCTTATTATGTGATTTTGGATTCAGATGTATCGTAGCAAGAAGCTTGATGAGTCTGGACAAGGTAATATAAATCACAAAACTCCTTAAATTAATTCAAAGCAGAGAAGATTACATGAAACAGTTTCTGCGTTGTCTATGGTACAGTTCTATCCCAGCAAAGTAGGTTAATGCAATGGAGAGATCACATATTGGGAATTTACCAAAGACCCACTCCTTATAGTCACTTCCACATGAGCAATCGAAACAGCTTGCTTTCTCCATTGCTCAAGCAATCCTTTGATTTCAATTCCAACTCTTCAGGGTAATTATACATAATGCATTTATTTAAACGATACTGCTCATGATGATGACTTTCGTTGGGACATTTTTATGAGCTTTAGTAATGAATTGCTATAGCATAAATCTTTTGTTTTTTTGTTTTTCTTTTTTGATTAAATTTTACAAGATAATTTTTAACTTCAAACCGTATGGTATTGAACCGTATTTAAATGCAGGTAATATTGGATAAACATTTTAAACACGGAAAGAGTTTCTCTTTTGTTTAAGTGTGTAAATTGATAGCTTTGGGGAAACTTCTCTCTTTCTCCATACAGAAACCAGCATTGGGATTTTAATCCTCAAGCAACAAGATCAAGTTCACAATGGAGCAAAGACTGGGGATTAGAGAAGGGAATAGCCGACCTAGTGATGCTTCACAATAGGGATAACTTTACTGGAAGCAAAGTGCCACTTCGACCAGACCTATATCTTGAAGAAAAGTGGTGGCCTCCACGAGAAATGATTGGTACAAAAGAGAGGACCGGAGGGTTTCATTAGACTTGTCATGGGATGACAACTCTGAGATTCTTTCATGCCAACTGAATCCCAACAAGCCCTCGGGAAATGGCTCTACACTTACTTCACAACATTCTTCTTGGAGAGCAAAAGCTAGTAGCATGGACAAACCTTGTTGCCCTGGTACATGTAGTTCCATGTTCCATACTAACTGCTTGCGTGGTCAGCTTGAGCCTTCTATTCAGCTTGAGGTAATTGCTCCCCTCCCCCTTCCCCCCAAATCAAGATATACATAAAAAATCTCAAACTTTTAGATTGGACGGTTATTTTACAATATTTAAGATAATATAAGTGTGAAAAGGTTATGAAGTCCATTAGATCCACCCCTATCTACCTTATTACATATGCTACGTATTTGTTGCACTTTATCAAGCCCATGTATGCAAAAAGGCCCACACTGCTCTACTACAAGAAGTAACACAAGGTTATGACATGCAGCTCCATAAGTTGCATGAGAAGATACAAAAATACAAGTTAGACGAAAGAGCATTTCTTGAGAAACTCAGAGAGAAGAATGGATTACCCGTTTTGCAGTTGAGTCTGAACCACAACTGTGGACATGGTGAAGAGCCGAAGAATGGATGGCAGAAATGAACTCAATAGTATGCTTTCACTTCCATTGTCTCCTTCATGAAATTACAAAGAAAGGCCATATTAAGGCTAAGTACTTGAGATCTGACCATGCAATGCCGAATGGGAGCATAGGAGTGAGATCTTGTAAGTACTTTGTCCAGAAACGCCGTTCTATTGTTATGTGTGGATGTTTACCAAAAAGTTAAAAGGGTATTCTCTGTTGCTTCTTTAGTTCTTATTAATTAATGCATGTTTTGTCATTTGCAAATTCATTGGAATTGACAAAGGGTCCAATGTAAAGAGGTTTTTTTTTTTTTTTAGAGTTTAATATAATTGAAATCAAATTTAATCAAATTTAATATAATTAACAAATATTGATAGTTTACCTAAAAAACGTTTATTGTATTGGAATTGAGATTTAAGCATATAATTCTCGTAATATAACAATTTCAAGTAGTTTTTAGTGTTGAGGAACATTTGCTAGTGCTAAATTGGGGTGCAGAACGTTAAGTAAAATTCTCATAACAACCCAATAAACAAATAACAAAATAAAAAACTAAATAAAGAGATCAAATCAAAAACAACAAAACAAAGAGACAAGAGACAAAATTTACATGGTTCGGTAAGATAGATCTGTGTCCATAGGTGAGAGGAGCAAAATTCACAGTCAAATAAGAAGATTTCAAATATCTTATAAAAGTATTCCTAGACTCAAAGTACCTAAAGTATAAGAGAGATTAATAAAATGACTCAAACATTAATGACCCAGAAAGTAACAATAATAATCCACAAACAAACTCTCTTGGTTTTGATGCACACAATCTTATCAAAAGATTCACTTATTTGTACTTGTATATTTGAGAGTTGTCTTAACAAATAACCAATGCGGGATAGGACTTTTTAAACATATGTAAAAGGAGAGTGTATCTGCAAATAGGCAATGTTTGACAAACCACCTTACAGATCTCCACTTTGTCAAGTCACAGCATCAGCAAATAGTAAACATACTCCACCTTTTCCACATAAGGGACAATGGGTTAATCATGAGTAACAAACTCCAACCAAGTTCAAGCATGCTTGAACTTGTAGACCGAACGAGACTTCATAAACATGTTAACAAGATTATCTTTGGTATTGATTTTCTGAATAAGATTCTTTCCCTTAACAATAATATCTCGAATTAAATGAAATTTCATATTGATATGCTTCGTACTTTGACAATATATCTAGTTTTTAGTTAAATGTAAAACATTTTGACTATCATAGTAAATAAAAATAATACCTTGAAATAGATTAAACTTGCCATACAAATCTGTCAACCACAAATTTCTTTTATTGCCTTAGTCACCGTCATGTATTCTGTTTCCATAATAGACAATACCACAACTGATTCTAAAGTAGTTTTCCAACCAACTGCATAACTGCCTACACTAAAAAAAAACATGGTTTTAGCGACGGATTTCGCGACGAAAATTTTAGAAAAATTCGTCACTAAAAACATTAGCGACGGATTTAGCGACGAAAAATTTTTTGTCGCTAATGACGCGTCGCAAAAATTTAGCGACGAAAAACAGAATCCGTCGCTAAAATAGCGACAAATTTAGCGACGAAAAATTTTTCATCGCTAAATTTAGCGACGGATCCGAGGAATCCGTCGCTAAATTATATGATATATAATTATTTATTTATTTATTATATATATTTTATTTAATTATTATATTAATATTTTATTTTTAATATTTTATTTTATTTTATTAGCGACGGATCTATGAATCCGTCACTAAATTTTTTATTTATTTTATACATTTTATTTAATTATTATATTAATATTTTATTTTTATTTAATTAGCGACGAATGCTTGATCCGTCGCTAACTTGAACTCGGTGACGCGTACCCTGGATCCCGCGCACGAGCCTCATTGCACCAACTCACGAGCCCACCGGGCCCACCCTCGGCCCCACCCGCGTACGAGCTCAACCCCCCGCCCCAGCCCCTGCAGCCCCCTGCCCCAGCCCCTGCAGCCCCTTGCTCGCGCCCTTGCAACCCCTGTAGCCCCTTGCCTGCTCGCCCTTGCACACGCCTTGCCCCACCTGCCTTGCAAAAAATCCCTGAAAAAACCCTCAAAATACCTACAATCCGATTCGAACACCTACGCAGGAGTTAAATGTTAGAGTACCCAACCACCAGACCACATCTTACCTTTAATTATACTTCTATTTTATTTTTACTTATTATCTAATTCTAAATATTAATTAAAGAAATAAAAGTTTATATCAAATAATAAAATGCTAATTAAAATAAACTAATAAATTAATTAAAAAATAAAAAATATTATTCTTTAAAAAGATTTAAAAAATAAAATAAGAAAATATTTAAAAATAAAAAATAAAATGCTAATTTAAAATATTAAAAAATAATAAATATGATTATTTAATATAAATTAACAAAACAACAAAATAACAAAATAAAATAAAATATTAAATGTTAAATTTAAAAAATTAAGTTTAGCGACGAATTTTAAAATCCGTCGCTAAGTTAGCAACGGATTTTGGAATTCGTCGCTAAATCCATCGCTAAATAATAAAATATATAAAAAAATTAAAAAAAATATTATTATTTAAAAATTAAAAATATTAAAAAAATAAAATGATAATTTAAAATATTATAAAATAATAAATATGATTATTTAATATAAACTAATAAAATAACAAAAGAAAATAAAATATTAAATGTTAATTTTAAAAAAATTAAGTTTAGTGACGGATTCTAATTCGTCGCTACATCCGTCGCTAAATAATAAAATATTTAAAAAATTAAAAAATATTATTATTTAAAAATTAAAAATATTAAAAAAATAAAATGATAATTTAAAATATTATAAAATAATAAATATGATTATTTAATATAAATTAATAAAATAACAAAAGAAAATAAAATATTAAATGTTAATTTAAAAAAAATTAAGTTTAGCGACGGAACATTGAATCCGTCGCTAAATCAGCGACGAATTTTTAGATCTGTCGCTAAATCAGCGACGGATTCCTTAATTCGTCGCTAAATTTAGCTACGGATTTCTAATTTGTCGCTAAATTCGTCGCTAAATAATAAAATATTAAAAAAAAATAATTTTAGTCTTTAAATAATAAAAATATAAAATAATAAAATTAAATGCTTATTTAAGATATTATAAAATATTAAATATGATTAGTTAATATAAATTAATAAAATAAAATAAATGAATTACCGTTTATCAGTAGTTATCCGTCTCACTGTCGCCATCCTCTGAAAGATAATGTTTGATCTACTTGCCAGACGAGATAGATTGTCGGAAGTGAATATATTATATATTGTGTTTTTTACTAATGACAATAACGAATGAATATGAACAACTAAACTTTCACGAACAATTGAACTATATAAGAGAATCGAATGGATGTAGAAGACAAAAACACGAATGGTGAAATCGATAGCTGCGACTAATTGAAAATTATTTGTTATAAATTAGTTAATTATTTGTTGTTAAAATTATCAAATTGATGAGAATTGTAATATTTAGTATGTATTTAATTCGATTTCGTTATTTAGAATATGTTAAAAAGAGAGATACGGTTAAAAATATTTCATAATAGAGTATAGAAGAAATTTTGTTCGGAAATTATTCATGAATTTTGAAATTCCGATAATAAATTAGTGACGAATTTAGCCACGAATATTTTATTTGTGGCTAATTAGAGACGAATTTTGCCACAAATATTTTTTTGTCGCTAATTAGGGACGAAATTAGCCACGAATTTTGGAGTTTGTTGCTAAATTTTGTGACAAATATTTTTACCGTGGCTAATTAGCGACGAATTTGGCGACAGAAAATTTTTGTAGCTAATTAGTAATGAAATTTGTGACGAAAATATTTTCGTCGCTAAATTTAGCGACGGATAAGAGCATCCGTGGCAAAATTTAGCCACGAAAATATTATTCGTCACTAATTAGCGACAAATTTTGCAACGAAAAATTTTTCGTCGCCAATTAGCGACGGATTTAGCGACAAAAATTTTTTTGTCCCCAATTAGTAACAAATTTAGTCACGAATAATCTATCCGTCGGAAATTTAGCCACGAATAATTTTTCGTCGCTAATTTCGTTGCAAATTAGTGACAAAAAAAATTTCGTCGCTAAATCCTTCGCAAAATAGCAACAAAATTTTTTCGTCGCTAAAACCGTGTTTTTTTGTAGTGTTATGCAAAATATATATTCTGAAAGTGATATTCTTCTATCAAGATCTCCGATATAGTTAGAATCTACAAAACTAATCAAAGTGTTACTATTATTTTCAAACTCTAAACAAGTATTTGAAATATCTCACAAGTATCTAAGAATCCATTTTACAGACTACCAATGTGCTTTTCCTGGATTAAACATATGTCTACTAACACTAAATGTTTGTGAAATGTTCGAACGTGCACAAATCGTTGCATACATAATACTGCCAACCACTCTAAAATGTAGAACTTGTGTGACATATTCCTTCTCTTTAACCTATTGTGATGTGTGAGTAGCAGATAGTTTAAAATGACTAACAAAAAGAGTACTCACAAACTTAATATTTTTCATGCTAACCTTTCTAAGACTTTCTCAAGATCATTATTCTGGGTAAACAATAATTTTCCAGTTCCTCGGTCTTTCTTCATCTCTATGTCAAGAATTTTCTAAACTACTCCAAAATTTTTCATATCCAATTCGCTACTTAACTTCAATTTCAACATAAGTATTTCTGACAAATTCCTAGTGGCAATGGGGATTTCATCAACATAAAACAATAAATAAATGAAAGAGTTATCATTTAACTTTTGGAAGTAAACACAATTATCATACATGCTCCTTTAATAACCATGACCAAACAAAAAGGAATCAAACCTCTTATATCACTATCTTGGAGATTGCTTCAATTTGTACAAAAATTTCTTCAATACATAAACAAGGTCTTTCTTTCTTTCAATTTCAAATCTCTGAAGTTGTTTCATATAAATTTTCTTTTCAAACTTACCATATAAGAAAGATGTCTTAATATCGAACTATTCTAACTCCAAGTCATACATGACAAGTAAAGCAAACAAAACACGAATAAATCTATGCTTAATAACAGATGAAAATATATCATTAAAATCAACACTTTGTACCTAATTGTAGCCTTTTCAACTAGATTGCTTTGTACCTTGCATTTTCAATCCTTGGAATGCCTTATTTTCTTCTTGAAGATCCATTTGTAATCCACAATTTTCTTATTCAAAGGTGGTTTCATAAGAATACAAGTTTCATTTCGATGAATAGACTCAATTTTCTCGTTCATTGCAACTAACCACTTACTTGAATGATTACGAGAAATGATTTATGAATAAGCAGAAGGTTCACATACCCTATCAGTTTTTTCTACAACTGACAAAGTGTATGCAACTAAATTTGCATATCTTTGTGGTGGTTAAATATCCATTCTTAGATTTATCTCTGACAATGGAATATTATGCCTCCTCTTGAGTATTTTCATTAGACCGATGCATCTATTGATACTAGCTGAATTGAAGAGCTCGACTGAAAATGACTAAAACTACTAATCTGAAACTCCACTTACTTCTGTATAGTATCATAACTAGAGGACTCTTTTTTAAAAGATAACATAGATAATTTATCAAAAGTAACATCTTTGCTAATTATAAATTTTGGGGATTTGGGATAAAAATATCACAATCTGTATTCTTTTACCCTTGAAACATATAAAAAAATGCACTTCTTAGTGCGAGACTCTAATTTAATATCATTCACATGTATGTATGCTGGACAGCCAAAAATTCTTAAATCAGAGTAATTAGTAGGAGTACCAGACCATACTTTCTCAGAAATTTTAAAATTAAGAGTTGTAGAAGGAGCACGATTGACAATATAGTAACCATATTAATCGCTTCTATCCGAAATTCCCTTACTAAATTTACGTTGGAGAGCATACCTTGCTCTCTCCCAAAGCATTCTGCTTATTCGTTTGACCACACCATTTTGTTAAGAGGTCATTTTGACAGTGTGGTGGTGAACAATTCCTTCATTTTTGCAAAATTCATCGAAATCGTCTTTGCAGAATTCTATACTGTTATCTGTTATGAGTCGCTTAATCTATTTACATGTCTGTTTTTCAATTTAAACTTTCCATTGTTTGAAAGTTAGATAAATTTCATTCTTATACTTAAGAAAATAAATTCAAACTTTTCTTAAATAATCATCAATGAATGTCAACATATACTGGCACCACCCTTAGACTGAACATGAACTGAACCCCACAAATCTAAACGAAAATATTCAAGAGTACCTTTTGTTTTATAAACTATTGGTGATTTGAAGCTAACCTTTTTCTACTTTCTAAAAATACAATGTTCATAGAATTCTAATAAGTTGATACTCTACCCACATAAAAGACCTGTTTTGCTGATATACTTAAGCCTTTTTCACTTATGTGCCCCAAGTGCATATGTCACAAATTGGTGAATTGGAATCAGACATTGATGATGAGATCGCAGCTAAACCAATAACAACAGATCCTAACAGAACATACAATCTACCAAATCTACAAGCTTTTATAATAACAAAAGTACTATTAAACACTTTCAAGCTGCACCTTCAACTGTGTATTTGCATCCAAAAGCCTTTAGGCACCTAAATAGATGAGACTTTTCTTCAGATCAGGAACATGTTTAACATTAGTGAGTGTCCTCATAATACCATCTTGCATTGTGTCCTTACCAACAATATTACAAATAGTATATATGTACCTTTCGCCATACGAAACATACACAGACTTTGTTTTAGATAAAGTTTATTCCCATCTTCTTCATATACAAATCTTTAAACTTATCCCATATGACCTTGGCCGTGGTTTTCACAACAACCTCCCTCAAAATCTTATATGAGAGTTTCAAAATAATCTCAGATCTTGCCTTTTTATTCATCGCAGCAAAGTTTGCATCTATCAAACTAGTTGGTTTTTTCTCTATCCCCTATAATGTTAAATCAACTCCTCAAAATGGCCTCTATCTTAAGTTGCCACATCCCAAAATTGGCATTTTTGTCAAATTTCTCGATAGCTATCATTGTTATTATCATATTGCCAAAAATTGTCCAAAAACTTTCTCAAAAAAGTTTTGATATCAGTTTGTTAGAACTAAGACATGGAAAGTCAACTAAAAGGCTCTTGATAAAATTAAATAAAGAGATGGAAGCAAAAAATAAAACAAAGAGACAATAGATAAAATTTATGTGATTCGGTTAGATAAATCTACGTCTATGGACAAGAGAAGAGCAAACTTCACTATCAAAGAAAAAGACTACAAATATTTTAAAAAAGTGCTAACTCAAAAAATACAAAAGGGATTAATAAAGAGCCTCAAAGATTAATGACTCAAAAAGTCACAATAATAACCCACAAACAAACTGTTTTGGTTTTGATGCACACATTCCCAGTAAGAGATCCACTTATTTATACTTGAAAACTTGAGTGTTGTCTTGACTAATAGCCAATATGGGATAGGACATTTTAAACATGTGCAAAAGGAAAGTGCATCTCCAAATAGGCAATGTGGGACAAGCCGCCTTACCATTAGAAATGTTGATAATGTGTAGTGATGATGATAAAAGACTCTAAATTTATTTAATTTGAAATAGTAATCATGATTGATTGATTAAAGAAGAGGCTTTTTTTCTAGCTAATTTAAAGAGTAACAAAAAGCACTTATCACAACATTTCAAGCTTTCAATGTATCATGAAATGTCCAATTTATGTTATAATTATGGTCAGTTAAGTGAAATTTTGACTAAGGCCTATTAAAGCGTTTTGCAATCATAATGACTTTTATAATAATCTTGTGAGATTTTTAGCATATTTTTATAAACAATTTTATTTAATTGAATTTAAATTTGAACCTTGACCTTAAGATTATGAGTATTTCGTGGGTTATAGTTTTAGTGCAAGGTCGGCTCATGCAAATTATTGAGAAGTTGGTATATAATTAGCAAGTTCAAGCTCTAATTCTCTTGATGTCCAATTTAAGTCAAATTATTGAGAAGTCTTTGGCATTGTACTTTGCATGGTCTTCTATGACGGGGATCATTAGTGTTGAGCTATTAGAGAATTATTTTTCCTTATAACACTACAAAAAAACAAACTTTTAGTTACAAATTTAGTGACAAAAATTTAATAAAAATTCATAACTAATAACGCGTCGCAAAAATTTAGCGACAAAAAATTAGAAATTCGTCACAAAATTTAGCGAAGAATAATTTTTTGTCGCTAAATTCGTCACAAATTTAACGACGAAAAATTATTTGTCGCTACATTTAGTGACAAAAATCTAAAATTCGTCACTAAATTTAGCGACGAATAAATTTTCGTCGCTAAATATGCGATGAATTTAGCGAAAAAAAGTTATCCGTCGCTAAATTTAGTGACGAAATCTAAAATTCGTCGCTAAATTTAGCGACAGATAATTTTTCGTCGCTAAATTCATCGCTAAATTAGCGACAAATACAAATTCGTCGCTAAATCAACAATGAAAAAAAAAATGCACTCCCGCCTGAACCCGAGCCAGCATCCGCCCACACGCCCTCCCTCACTTAATTCCTAAAAAATGCCTCCGCTTTGCTCCCACTATGGTTCAAACCCCTGTGCTTCCATAAACTTTTAAGATCCCCTAAAACCATCAAGATAAATGTTAATATCCGTTATAATTTTTTTTTTTACTTATTATCTTTCATTCACATTTTTCTAATAATAATAAAATAATATAAAATAACAATTTATTATAAAATAATAAAATATTAGTTTAAAATAAAATAATAAAAGATATAAAAAATAATAATACTATTTTTTAAAAAGATAAAATAAAAATAAAATATAACATATTAATTAAAAATAATAAATATGATAATTTTTTTAAAATAAAAAGTAATAAATATATATTAATATTTTATTTTATTTAATTATATTTCAAATTTAGCGACGAATTCTGAAATTTGTGACAAAATTAGCGACGAATTTCGAAATTTGTCGCAAAATTAGCGATGAATTAGGAAATTGTCGCCGAATTCTTCGCAAATTAGCGACGAATTCCAAAATTCATCGCTAAATTTGCGACAAATTTCAAAATTCGTTACTAAATTAATTTATTATTTAATAAATATATATTAATATTTTATTTTATTAAATTAGTTTTCAAATTTAGCGACGAATTCCGAAATCCGTCGCTAAATTTGCGACAAATTCAAATTCATCGCTAAATTTTGAGACAAATTCCGAAATTAGTCGCAAAATTAGCAACAAATTCAGAATTTGTCGCAAAATTAGCGACGAATTTCGAAATTCGTTGCAAAATTAGCGACGAATTTCCGGTGGTTGCGAAATTAGCTATGACTATTTTTTTCGTTGCAAATTTCATTGCAAATAGCGATGAAAAAAGTTTTCATCGCTAAATTCGTCGCAAAATAGCAACAAAAAAATTTGTCGTTAAATTTCATCGCAAAAATCGTGTTTTTTTGTAGTCACACTCTATAATTGTCAAGGCTTGTAGTTGTTATTCACATTTTTTTTGGAATTTAATTAGTGTAATAATTATCACTACAACGGAAATGACATATGGAGACAGACGAAAACTATGAGGAAAAAGTGGTAAAACTGTCGATAAAGTCTTCTCCGTTGGATAGAGCTTCAGTTGGGTATATGGGGGTCGGGATAGACCTATGTCGACACTTGTTATGACCGTTGGAGCATGTTAAATTTTTGGACGGTTAGAAAAGTGTCGATAAAAATCGATGATATATCATCAATTTTAAAGGGTGAGCAAAATTATAATTTTTATCGTCACTTGTAAAGGGTTAGTAAATATTACCAATTTTATTATCGGTCATTGCGTTAATAAATATTACTATCTTTATTGTCGCTTATAGAAGTATTAGCTTAGTAAATGTTATTAATTTTATTATCGCTTATAGAATTGTTGGGTTGTAAATGTTACTACTTTTACTATCGCTTACAAAATTGTTAATTTAGTAAATGTTACTACTTTTATTGTCGTTTACAGATTTATTGGTTAGTAAATGTTACTATATTTATTGTCGTTTATAGAATTGTTAGGTTAGTAAATATTATTACCTTTATTATTGGTTATAAAATTATTGAGTTAGTAAATGTTACTCATTTATTGTCGAAAAGATAGTAAATATTATTACTTTTAGTGTCGATTTTGTTGGTGAGTAAATTTTATTACTTTTATTGTCGTTTAGGATATGTGGTTAAAGAGTTATTACTTATTTATTACTTATTTGTTATTTATTATCAGTAACCAAATGTTACTACCCTTTTGGGTCGGTTATCACAAGATTAGTAAATTTTAGGATATATTAATACAAATATTACTACTCTATCGTTAAAATATTTCTACTTTATTCTCAAGAAAATGTTACAATTGTGGGTTAGAAAAAAGTTAGAAAATATTATAAATACCGTATTTTAGGAAATAAAGTATCTTTTATATCATCATGAAATATACATGATAATATTACAAACATATTACAAAAGAAAAAAAAAATTGTAACTTCCGGTCAGTACATTTTCTCATATATTCTGAAATAAAATGTTAATGGCAAAAATGTTGACTTGGAGCACCCAAAAAATTCCAGTACCATAGTATTTGGTTTCAAGATCCACCGTGATGTGTAGTATCATTTTATAGTAATGAAATTAATATAATTATAAGGTATATTATAAAAACTTGTACATTTAAATATTACCTTTGGGGATAGACTCAGGAGGTGGTGATGATGATAATGGTTGGTTTCGATGTGCACTCCCAACATCTTGTATCAGAGGAAGCTAACAATATAAATACAAATAATGTGGACTATTGTTCAGAATTAAAAATAAGATTATGGTAAGAAGTAAATAAATGATTCAGATCGTACCTTCGATTCCTATTGGTTGATTCAAATCGTTCATTTCAACCAGCAAACGTTTCCCTTTTTCTAAATTCCAGACATCTTGACAACAAGTTGGCTCTCTATATTTTCTTTTGAAAACCGGTGCAAATTAAAAATAAAAAATAGATAACATAGTAATTACATAGAATATATTATTAAAAAGAAATGATCTATTTTTAAACATAAATATAAACAAAATCAAATTTGGGATATCACTTTCGAATAATTGGGTTTCTTCAGAGTCAACTTATTTTTCGGATGGTTTTGATTCTTTGCATTCAGCTACAATTGTCATTTTTCGTTTATTTCGTCCCATATTTTTTGTTGAAAATTTTTGGTTGAAAATATTCAAGAGATGTGAGGGAGAAGAGTTTTTGAAGGAAATGAGAAGTTTCAATGTTTGTGAAGGGAGGAAAGGTTTGTAGTATATATATTTGGTTTAGCGTCAAATAAATTTTGGTTTGTAGTATATATAATTTATTTAGTACCAAATAAAATTTTCAAAATCCGCCATTTTTCCCCGTTTATCAAATTTTAGTTTTTGAATTTTTTGCTATTTACCTCTCATTTTATCGTTTGAGAAATTAACGGAAAATTTTGACTTTGACGTATTACTATATAACTCCGTGAAATAGTAGTAAATATTACTACCATGTTATTAGATCGGATGCATACCTGCGCGGCACAACCGCGAGTAAAGCCGCCCAGGCAAGCGCGCCCGCAAATGCCCTCGCGGCACAACCTGCGGCTCAACTGGGCACCGTATTTTAAAATAATAATTTTATTATTTTAAATAACAAAACATTGATATTATTAATATAATCATAAGAAATCTTTAAATTATATTATTAAATTTGTTATATGAAATTATGAAATTATGTTACTAAGTTTGTTATATACAATCATTAAATATATTAAATTAATAATTTATATTATATAGTATCATAATACATTTTATTATATTTCTTTATGAATATATAATTTTAAATAAAATTATAACAAAAAGTCATTCTTTTTTTTATGTTATTATTACTACATTATTTACATAAGTTTATATAATTATATTATTTAAAATAATAACATTTGATACTTAATTTATAATTTAAATTTCGGTATAATTAAGGAATGTAAGTTCGGATCATGTACTTTGATTGCATATGATGAATATAATGAGTATGAATATGAGTTATTTAAATTAATAATATTAATTAGATATGTTAATGTCTAATTTATATTTTAGATTTTATAATTAAAGAATATGATAATTATATATAGTATTATTTATTTAGAAAGGTAAGGAATTGAAATCAAAATGTGATAGTAAACTTTAACATCCATAATATTATCGAAATTATTTAAATTAGAAATAATTTAATTAAAAAAAATAACAATAAAAAGCTAAAATAATTAAATGAAATATGATAAAATTAAGGAAGCTACATAAAAATATTATGAGTATATATATATCAGTACCATTAAATCTATTATATAAAATATAACCTTACATTAATAACAATATTAAAATTTAATAATTATTTGATATTAGTAATAGAATATGATTATTGAAATTAGTAAGTAGTATTATTTAATAATATTAATAGTGATAAGTAATTAAGTTGTATGAAACAATAATATTAAATTATAGAAATATAATGTTAATCAAATAAATTTGATAATCATAATTATAATAAATTTATAAATTTATATTATGAAACAATATAATTTATAGTTATATTATATTGACAAACAACATATTTATACTTCGGGCTAATAGTTGTATTATACCACCAAACAACATATTTAAATATTGAGAGTTTATGTTTCAAGCAAAACCAGCGCCAAATGTTGAAAATCTATCTGCGCATGTTTTTTTCCCTCCTTTACAAATTTATTGACAGACTTGAAATTTTAATGGGTTTTTTAAAATTTTTACCGTTTAATATATGGTTATAGTTTGAAATGAAATAGTTATAGTGAATAGTTTGGAGTAGTTATAGTAATTACCCTCTTCGATATTTATATATTTCATATGTGTTATTTTATTGTTAAATCTGTAGTTTTTAACATTACGTACTTTCATTAACATTATTTTCTGGTTTATACAAATTTCATATAGTTTTAAAAAATACTTGTTAGCAGAATAAAAATATTTGTTACTATTGTTACCATTTGTACAAGAGGAAGTAGTTGTCCACTTGTTAGTAGTTGTTATCTTGTTACGATATTATAATATACAAATTTTATATAATTATTGTCTTATCACTTGTTACATTCAACCAAAATTAGTTGTTACCATTTATTATCATTGTTATCACAATAAAAATCATTATTACCAGAATTAAAGTAATGGTTACCATTTGTACGAAGAAGAAATAATAATTCTTACCATTTGTTACCATTCGACCCACTTGTTACTAATTATTACTATTGTTACGATATTATATTATACAATTTTTATTTAATTATTGTCTTATCACTTGTTATATTGGACCAAAATCATTTGTTATCACTTATTATTATTGTTACCACAATAAAAATTATTGTTACCATAATTAAAATAATTATTACCATTTATTACCATTTGTACGAAGAAAAAGTAGTAATTCTTACCACTTGTTACCATATGACCCACTTGTTACCATACGTCCCACTTGTTAGATATGTTAATGTATATTTTATATTTTATAATTTATAATTAAGAAATATGATAATTAGATAGTCGTTATTTGATAATTAAAATGTAACCGTACCTTAATAACATTATTTAAATTTAATAATTATTTGATATTAGTAATAGAATATGATTATTGACATTAGGAAGTAGAATTATTTAATAATATTAATAATATCGATAATTAATTATGTTGTATAGCATAATAATATTAAATTATAGTAATATAATGTTAATGAAATAAAATTGATAATCATAATTATAATAAATTTATAAATTTATATTATGAAACAATAAAATTTATAGTTATATTATATTGACCAAAACAATATATTTATACTTCAACTCAATCGAGCGATAATAGTTGTATTATACTGCCAAACAACATATTCAAATATTTATGGTTTATGTTTCAAGTGAAGCTAGCCCCAAATGTTAAAAATCTATCTGCGCATTTTTTCTCTCTTTTACAAATTTATTGGGACACTTTAATTTTTTATAGACCAAGATCACTTCTTATCACTTGTTACTATGTCACCCACTTGTTACCACTTGTTACCATATTATATTATACAAATTTTATATAATTATTAACTTACCACTTGTTACGTTAGACCAATCCTTGTTACCATTTATTCTTTGTTAGTTATCACTTGTAGATAAAGAATAAAAGTTATCTTGTTATTTATTATTAAACTATAATAAAAGTACACGTGGACTTTATTTTTTTTATTTGTTATAGATCACTTGTTATCAAATTTTACCATTGTTACCATGTTATGATATAGATAGAGAATAAAAATAATTCTTACCATTTATTACCATTTGTAGTAAGAGAAACCAGTTGTTATTACTAATTTTTACCACTTGTTATCATACCACATCACAATATATGATACGAAGGATAAGAATGAAAGTAAAGTGATTAAAAATATAAAAATATATCCATCTCTTATCCATTGTAAAAATAAAGTAGAGAAATAAATGAAATATGAGAAGAGAGAACTAAATGAAATAAAGAGAGAATGAAAGAAGAAGAAAGATTAATCAATACAAAATTTTTCTTGATAGTGGCAAAATCTAAATATTCAACAAAACCAATACGTAATAGTATTAGCGCCAAACTTTTGACATCTCTTTATTTGACACCAAGAAATGGCACCAAATACGAAAGAGGAGGGGGAAGTGGGAGGAAGCACTACAAAAAATGTGCCATTTACCGGCGGCCCCTTTACCAGTGACTGGGACAACCGCTCATCTCATACAAATCGACAAAGGACAACTCGTCTCCATACAAATCGATGAAAGTTTTTCTCTCTTCAGCTCATCTCACAGGTTCGTCTTCTCTCCCTCTCTCTTCTCTTCTCTTCTCCATCTTTCTTTTGATTTTTTTCTCGCATGCGAATCATTGTTCTGATGGTTTCTTTGTCGACTTAGATTTTACTGTATTTTCTCTTCTTCGATCTGTTCTTTGATTATGTTCTGTTACATCTTTTTTCTCTCTCATGTCCGTGACTGTGATTGATCTAAATGAAACAATTTTTTCTTTGTTTTTCGATTGTTCATTCGGCTTTTTTCATTGGCCTCTCACAGACACACTCTTTCTTCCCGCTTGCGAGTCAACGTTTAGGGCCTTTCAAATGTCAGATTTGTTTCCCCCTTTTCTTTTTCTTACATTCACATTTGTTATAAATAAAGCATAATTTTTGTATATATTTTAGCTACATCATTCATTTCTTTTAAGATTAACTAATTATTGATCAGTTTATTAACTACCGATCAGATGTTTAGTAGTGAATAAGATAAGAGTATGAATAAAGGCACGAAATATGTTCGACAAAATGCCTCTAAGAGCAACTTTGGGAGAGTAAATTTTAATAATCAATCATTACAATTATTTGGGTTTGTGAATTTTAAAATATGATGTGCAACTTTGCGAAGAATTTGGAGTTGTTTGCTCGTTGGGAGAGGGCAACTGAGCTGATTTTGTGGCGGTAGGTGAGCAAAAGTTGCAGAAAACCCGATGAATTTGAAAACTTCTCCAAGTGGCTTTGGAATTTCACAATGGTTTTATGCAGTTGAATTACCCTAAGTGAATTATTGTTTCACGGTAACATTTGATGTTCTATTGAATTGTTTTGTTTATGATTATCGTTGTAGCATAGAGAACATGTTGTTCCCGAATTTTATGGTTCTATTACTTTCTACCTGAAAATGGCTAACTACATTTTCTTGGTTTTTGTTTGCAGGGGAGGATTAAGACGAAAACATGGAATTTTATACGTGGGGTTAAGTCTCCGATATTTAAAGATAAAACAAGATTTCTATTTCAGTCTTTATGCGTTAATTGATGCATGATTTAAAGTGAAAATTATCATAATGATATTCACTGAAAAGGTCCTAGAATGTCCCATTTATGGTTGTTAATCAACAGCACTTCCATCCTATAATGAGCCGTCAGCTGCAATATTTGTTTTCATTTTTCATTATTTTGTTTGGTGCTATTTATGGAGCAATTACAGAACATGTTTCATTTAACATAAAAAGCATCACAATATAACCATTTATGCACTCTTTCTTATACCAAATCTTGAGTTAGTTGTCAATTTCAAGCAATGTAACAACTCTTATTGTGCTATAGACTATTCGAGGCATTTATGTTGTTGTTGTGGTGGTAAAGGTGGACAGCCAAGTGAAGGAACTAAAGGTTGGCAATGAATTCTATGGTGATATCAGTGAGAAAGCATTGAAGCATCCTAAGCAATTTGGCTCCTTAGCGGAATACACTGATGTTGAGGAGAAATTGTTGGCACTTAAACAAAAAAACTTGGACTTTGCTAAAGCTGTAGGGCTTCCTCTGGCCATGTGGCCGCTGGCATAGCGCTGGCACAGCCAGCGGAATTTTTGGCTACTTGAGAAAACCATGGAGTATTTGCCGTTGGATTTTGGGGTCTTTACCGGTAGTCAAAGACCGCTGGTGAATGTTTCTTTTTTTGTAGTGAAAACGATTGATATAATATGTATTTGTGTTCATTTGATTTGATATAAAATTAGTTACTCATAATAAAATGAATATAAATGACCAATTATAATTTAATTTAAATACAAATTGTATATAATAAAATTTGTAAAATAATTATATAATTTCATATCATAATATAATATAATATAATATAATATAATATAATAATGAAATTATTATTATTTTATTTAAATTAATAATGTCTTTATTTTAAACTACGGTCGGGGTAGGGCAGCACGAGGCATGAACCGCCAACACGAGACATGAACCGCCAGCATAAGACATGAACTGCCGGCACGAGTCATGAGCCGCCGGTTTTTATATAGTACAATAGCAATTTAGTAGTAATAAGTTATAGTATTTATATATTCACAATGTAATAATATTTACTATTACTAATATAATACAATGTAGTAATATTTATTACTATTAAAATAGTAATATAATGATAATAAGATATTAATATAGTGGTGCTGATGCATGAAGCATGAGGCATGAACATGTATAGTAATATTTACTACCCGTAATATAGTAAATATCGTAGTAATAAGTTATAGTATTTATGTATTATAATGTAGTAAACTACTAATATAGTACAATATAGTAATATTTACTAATAGTGTGATATGGCATGAGACATGAATTGCCGGATTTTATATAGTACATTATAGTATAATATAATAATATTTACTAGTAGTAATATAGTAATATAGTAGTATATAGTACAATGAACTGCTGGCATTAGGCATGAACCACTGGTTTTAACATTAATTTATTTTAATTCATATTTAATTTAATAATATACCATTTTAACATTTCAACGAGCACTCTATAGTAACATTTACTATTAAACTAACCACAATAGTCAAATTAACAGATAATAACATATAGTAATATTTATTATATAACCATAATAAAATACAGTAACATTTACTATAAAATAATAATATTTACTATTATAATAAGTTGTGATATTTAATATAGTATAATATAGTAATATTTACTGGCAGTATGGTGCGATATGAGACATGAACCGCTGGTTTTTATATAATATAATATAGTATAATGTAATAATATTTACTACTAGTAATATAGTAATATAATAGTATATAGTATAATAAACCGTTGGCATGAGACATGAACAAGTTTTAACATTAATTTATTTTAATTCATATTTAATTTAACAATATACCATTTTAACATTTCAACAAAAACTCTATAATAACATTTACTATTAATTTAACCACAATAGTCAAATTAACAGATAATAACATATAATAACATTTACTATATAACCACAATAAAATATAGTAACATTTATTATAAAATAATAATATTTACTATTAAATTAATCACAATAGTCGAATTAACAGATAATAAGATATAGTAACATTTACTATATAATTACAATAAAATATAGTAACATTTACTATAAAATAGTAACATTTACTATTATAATAACGGATGTGAAAAATAATAAATTTATTTGTCTCTCATGATGAAAATATAGTAACATTTACAATTAAGTTAACTACAATAGTCGAATTAACAGATAATAAAATATAGTAACATTTACTATATATCCATAATAAAATATAGTAACATTTACAATAAAATAGTAACATTTACTATTATAATAACGGATGTGAATGTTAGTAAATTTATTTGTTTTTCATGATAAAAAGATAGTAACATTTACTATTAAATTAACTACAATAGTCCAATTAACAGATAATAATATATAGTAATATTTACTATATAATTATAATAATATATAGTAATATTTACTATATAATTATAATAAAATATAGTAACATTTACTATTATAATAACGAATATGAAAGTTAGTAAATTTATTTGTCTCTCATGTAAAAAGATAGTAACATTTACTATTAAGCTAAGCACAATAGTCGAATTAACAGATAATAAAATATAGTAACATTTACTATGTAACCATAATAAAATATAATAATATTTACTATAAAATAATAACATTTACTATTATAATAACGGATGTGAAAAATAGTAATTTTATTTGTCTCTCATGATAAAAGAATAGTGACATTTATTATTAAGCTAACACAATAGTCGAATTAATAGATAATAAGATATAATAACATTTATTATATAATTATAATAAAATATACTAACATTTATTATAAAATAATAACATTTACTATTATAATAACGGATATAAAATATGGTAAATTTATTTATCTCTCATGATAAAAGGATAGTAACATTTACTATTAAACTAATCACAATAGTCGAATTAACAGATAATAAAATATATTAACATCTACCATGAAATTACAATAAATTATAGTAACATTTACTATAAAATAGTAACACTTATTATTATAATAACGGATGTGAAATGTGATAAATTTATTTATCTCTCATGATGAAAAAAGTAGTAACATTTACTATTATAATAATGGATGTGAAACATAATAAATTTATTTGTCTATAATAATAAAAGAATAGTAACACTTACTATTAAACTAACACAATAGTCGGATTAACAGATAATAAGATATAGTAAATTTACTACGTAATCACAATAAAATATAGTAACATTTATTATAAAATTGTAATATTTACTATTATAATAACGGATGTGAAAGATATTAAATTTATTTATCTCTCATGATAAAAGAATAGTAATATTTACTATTAAACTAACTACAATAGTCAAATTAACAGATAATAACATATAATAACATTTACTATATAACTACAATAAAATATATTAATATTTACTATAAAATGTAAGATTTACTATTATAATAATATATGTGAAAGGTAGTAAAATTATTTGTCTCTCATCATAAAAGATACTAACATTTACTATTAAGTTAACTATAATAATAAATTAACAGATAATAAAATATAAAAATATTTACTATATAATCATAATAAAATATAGTAACATTTATTATAAAATTGTGATATTTACTATTATAATAATGGATGTGTGTAACACCAAGCCAAAAAAAAAAAAAAAAAAAAAAAAAAAAAAAGAGGGAGAGCCAAAACGCAGCGTTTTGGCCCTCCCCCAATTGAATTAGGGCTAAAGCCCTAATTCTTCTATCTCTCTCTCTCTCTCTCTCTCTCTCTCTCTCTCTCCCTCTCTCCGCCGACCCTTCGTCTCCCTCCCCCACCGCGGCGGTGCTCTTCCCCCGCGAGCTCCGCCGGCATCTCCTTCTCCTTCACCTTCTTCTTCTTCTTCTTCTTCTTCTTCTTCTTCTTCTTCTTCTTCTTCCCTCGCGGTTTCCCTCTCTACCTCACTCTGTCTTCTCTCCCTCTCGCGATCTTCCACGATCGCTCTCTCTCCGCCTCGCCGCACACTGCCGCGAGCCGCGATCGAGCCACCGAGCGCGCAGCAGCACAGCGCATAGGCGTGCATCAGTGCACGGGCGTGCACCATCGCGCATCAGCGCACTAGCGCGCGAGCAGGACTGAGTCCGCGAGCGCGAGCCCAGGCCGCGAGCGCGAGCCCAGGCCGCGAGCGCGAGCCCAGGCCGCGAGCGCGCGGCCCAGCGCACGAGTGTGCACGGGCGCGCGGTCCAGCGTGATGCAGCGCAGGGGCGCGTGGCCCAGCTCACGGGCGCGCGGTCCAGCGCACGAGCGCGAGCAGAGCGCGCAGGGGCGCGCGAGCGCGCACGAGCCAGCGCAGCACACGGGCGAGCACCAGTCCGCGAGCCACTGTCGGCCCGCAGGCCCGCCAGCCTGTAGGCCCATTAGCCGCAGGCCCATCAGCAGCAACCCCACGGGCCCACCAGGCCCGACAGCCCGTCCAAGCCCGCAGGTCCAGTACGGCCCGCGGCCCAGTTCAGCCCATCGGTCCGCCAGCCCGCCGGCCCGCTACCCCGTAGCACGCAGACCAGCGAGCCTGCTAGCTGTAGCCCACGAGCCCGCGACGGCCCGTGACGGCCCACGAGCCCGTGACAGCCACGAATCTCCACGCAGGTAAATGACTTAGGGTTTTGTTTCGGATCTATGTGTTTAGATCTAACAAATGAACCTTGTTTTGATAGGAAACCCTACAGACTTTGGAGTGACCGAAGCGACTTTCGGACGAGACTCGGCGCTTCGAGAAAAACCTAGGTGAGGAGATTTCGACTCTAATTGATAAATTGGACGAATCTAGGATTGAATTTAAGATGAAAGGTTTTGTATATGTTTAGAGTGTAAGTGGAATGCAAATAGAATACAAATTATGAAATGATTATATATGAATTGAAGGTTAAGTATAGAATGTTACAGAAATTTGATGATCTGATTTAGGTTGATCTTTTGGAGACTCGAGGAAGCAGATCAGATTTGATTAGTTTTGAAAATAGGGAGTGACCACCCTCCCTAAAACTGTGAGTGGGACTTTGACATTCGCTATTGATTGAAAACCATGTTTCAAAAGTACTTTTAAATGACATGTTTCTGCAAATGTATGATTGTTAGACCTTTCCAATATTTGATGAAATGTTTTGTGACCTTTGGAGTGTCTTAACTGCCGACTTTATTGATATGCATCCACGAGTTTTGATAAACGTATATTGTGCCACATTTTCGACATATTGATATGTTTTAATGCTTCCACTGCATTGGCACATGGTTTTAAATAGATGTACTTACACGTTTGGGCTGTATGCCCGGCCGACTTTATGATATTATGTTTTGGGCTGTATGTCCGGCCGACTTTATGATATTATGCATTGGGCTGTATGCCCGGCCGACGTTATGATATTATGCATGGGGCTATATGCCCGGCCGACTGGTGATGGGATGCATGGGGCTACGTGCCCGGCCGATATGATATTGTGATCCGTAGCTACGAAGGACATCTGGTAGAGGCACCCCTTGTGTCCGGATATGCTTCGGCCGGAGGTATCCGCCAGATCGTCGTGTGTATGGGTGCTCCAGGTTGACCCTCATCGGAGAGGACGTTGAGTACGGCTCCGTCTAGCACCAGGCGGGGGTACCATACACGGCCGACTAGTTATATGTACATTATTATTTTTTTTACAGGCTAGTTGGGGTAGTCTGTGGCCAACATTGGGGCAGAGAACCATTCTTTAATACTTGCATTTGGAAAAACCCCCAATGCGCCGTCCTTGGTCGAGGTAGACCATTGCCGGGAATATTTCATTGGCCGGTTCTTCATGACATTGATGTAAAATTTTGGGATGCATATCTTACTTTTTGATGTGTGCGTATTATATGTGATTTTGAAATAACATGATCGGTTTGCACACTGTGGACATTTTCTTATGCTTTGACACTCCAGGTTCACCATAGATATTGATAGTATGATGTCAATCCCCTCACTTACTGAGTATCCTCCCATAGATACTCACCCCTCACTTTCTTTCCCACAGGATTAGTGTTGGACCGAAGAGATACCACTGGGCTTGGGTATGGAGGTTTTCCATCTCTTCCGCTACGATGATTGGTGATATTGTTATGTATTTGAGATTTTAGTTTGACCATTCCATTTATTTAAATTTTTGGGATGACTGTATAAATTATGGACATTTATTCTTGAAACTCTCGTATTGATTTATTTCATGGCATTGAGGCATTTGTAAATATTTAAAAACAACTTGGGAATTTAATTTATATATGCATAGAATTTAAATCCGCTCGGTGTGGCGGCTGCTCATGCTCTAGTTGGGCATGACAGTAGAGGTCTGTTGCTAGGACTGTTAGAAACTTTATAGCCTTGCGTTGTTCTGGATGTTGGTTGTGGTATTTGTTGAATTTGGAGAGGCCGGGATGGCCAATTGTTTATTTTTATAGGATGAATATCTTATACAGGTGAAATTGTAAATGAGAAACCTCCGATTTATGGGGAGGTTCTGCCCGATTTTCTGTAAAAATACAGCCGGCATCCAGGGACAACGGGCGGCTGTTCACGATCCCGGTTCGGGGCGTGACAATGTGAAAGTTAGTAAATTTATTTATTTTTCATGATAAAAAGATAGTAACATTTACAATTAATCTAACCATAATAGTCGAATTAATAGATAATAACATATAGTAATGTTTACTATGTAACCACAATAAATTATAGTAACATTTACTATAAAATAATAATATTTACTATAAAATAATAACATTCACTAATATATATACTCGATAAACTGTTTCCAATACTTTTCTAAACTTCAATTTACATATCTTACACTTTCATACCTTAAATATCCTATATTTACCGTACTTACCGCAACTTACTATATCCTACATATCCTACAGTTACCTATCTTACATCTCTACACTTTTCATACCTTACATTTCTTATACTTACCATTATTTACTATATCCTTTTATACTTACCATTCGTTATTATATTTACGCATCATCACAATCATTGTATATATAGCTTTGTCTATACAGACACATTTCAAAATCGTGACTACAAAATCTATATTTTTGTCATCACAACTTATAGGTGTAAGGATAGGGGTATATAAACTCAGACGTCCTATATCCTTAAGTATAGTGTCTTGTTTATACGAACGGTTTGTTACCTTTACTCACGGTTCAAATTGTTTTATCGATGACCATTTTAAAACCGTCAAAAAATCTATACTATTTTTGATGGTTTTAAACATAACCATCTGTATAGTTTCAAAAAACTAACATTAATACTTACCAACAGTAAACGTTACCGTCGGCATAATACTTTTATTTTATAGTGTATGTTAATGAGAACAAAAGATTATCTCATCAAAGATGTGATATTCCAAATAACATCCTAGTTTGTCTAGACCAATGGCCTGTGTGTTTAGTAACATAGATTTTCTCAACCAATATCTCGACTTCAAATCTTAAAAATGAAAACAGTCGTCAAGAGAGTCAATCTCTAAATTGTGTCTCACAATTATTCAAACAAAATTAGTCAGATTTTCAAATATCGGTGGTCAAGTATCAAATAAAAAATTCTAGTTTCTCGAGATATTGAATAATTGGAATAATAATTTGTATAATTTATTTAAATTCATCATATTTTCTTCCTTTATTTTACTCAAAAAAATAGAATTTGAATTTTTAAATATATTATCACAAAATAGTTAGTTTTGAGGCATGGTATATAATATTTTGAAGATTTTTAATCACCCTTTGATGGATTTTCATGCCAAAAATATCACAATTGTAATTTCCAAATTTTGAGGTTGAATCTTTAACTTTCTTTGATATATTGGCCCAAAAACTATCATAGAAGCAGCATTTTTTAATTTTCACAGTCCAAATGCTTTAAAGTAGTATGATCTTTCAAATGACAACAAAAATGTCACTCTTTTCTAAGCCTTCAAATCTTTACATGAATGATTTTTTTTTCACCAACCCTCTGTTGCATTCTTCCTCACATCATTCTCTAACATACAATAATGTTTGAAATTCAAAAACCTGGTGAGTAGTTGAGAGTTCGTTTTCTAGGATAACTACTTCCTCCCCTCTATCTCACTTGGTCGGGTCAAGCCCTCATGGGCGACCTGGTAACCATTTTCTAACATATCTCATTTGCACATAAGGGCTAACCTGTATGTAGTTTGATCATTTTTTTATGCCACCAATTTTATGCAAGCAAATGTGTCATGTGACTAGTAAGTATATCAAGAGTTCAAAACTATATATCGATTGAAAATATACAGCATCTTTTTTTCAATACAATGAGGACATTGTATTTCACTATACCATATACTTCTTTTACTACACATAGTCAACATATCTCTTATTTCTCAAATAATATAAATAAGAGTATATTTAACTTAATTCAAATTATGTATTCACAATTATGTTCTAAAATATTAAGTCAAAAGTATAATTAGCTAGTCTATGAATACAAAATGATGTATCAGTTAAAAGACAAACTTCCTTTCGTACTACTATTTATCAACTCCATTATAGCTGTTGTCTTAGACATAGACCATAAAAGCAAATCAATCATGATTCCTTAGTGACAAACTAAAATGACAACACTAAAATAAAGTTTCAAGAAATAGTTGAAAGTCCGAAGGGTAAGAAATTAGGTTAAATATAAATCTCAAGGTCTCACACAATGAGACATAGAGAGATTCATCAAGTCATTACCCATATGGTTACATTAGCACACATAGTATGAAACATGTGGTACCTTTTTTTTCTTAATTAGAAAGGTATGTCTCATTTTCTAAAATAATAGATCGCGCATTTCTTATTCCAAATATACCGCAACACTACACTTAATTTTGATCTATATATATATAAGCAATAATCTCATTTTAGTGATTTACTAAGATGGCATAAATATTGATCATTCTTAAAAGTCAATATTGCATCATTTCTACATACTACTCAACATTTGAGATGATTGTTCGTATACGAGAGTCAATTTCAAAACTTGTTCAACATATTTTTAAATCAAGATATAAGAATTTGTAAGTACAAAAAAAATTCAAAATGCCATAAAATATGAGTATTGCATCCTAGTTATTATGTGTTTAATTACAATTACATTCTATACAATTCAAGAGATTTAACATGTGTAAAAAAAACATCTTTAGGTACTGCTTTTGTAAAAAGATCAGCCATCATCAAATGTATAAGCATATACTTCAATCTCACCTCCTTCTTTTCAACAATATCTCTAATAAAGTTGAATTTTGATCTATGTGTTTGGTTCTACCATGATATTTAAAATCTTTTATGTAAACAATAACTGATTGACTATCACAATAAATTGTCACAACTCCCATTGAATTACTTATGAATCCCAAATGTTGCAAAGATCGAATTTTGATCTATGTGTTTAGTTCTACCATGATATTTGAAATCTTTTATGTAAACAATAACTGATTGACTATCACAATAAATTGTCACAACTCCCATTGAATTACTTATGAATCCCAAATGTTGCAAAGATCTTCTCAACTAAACACATTCTTGAACTACAAAGTACAAACCACAAATTCTACTTCTATTGTGGATAGTGATACACATGTTTGATTCTTACTATTCCAAGAGATGTGTAACCAGAGGTGGATTTGCGTTCCTCCAAATCATCAACCCAATCAGCATCTATATACCCTCTCAATAACACGTTTTTTCCTTGATAACAAAGAAATAATCTACAGCTACTTTTGGGTCTCTTAAAAATCTCTTCACAATAGTTCAGTATCTCCTACCTGGATTTGATTGATATCTACTGACTAAATCTATGGCATAACAAATGTCAGAACAAATATACTTCATATTATACATAACACTCCCAACAGTGTTGGAATAAGGTACTCTTGACATCTCTTATTTTTTTCGATAGTCTTTAGGCACATTTCATGGTTTAAATTTTCATCTTCAACCATAAGAGTATCAATGGATCTGCAATTATCCATTCTAAATCGTTCCAGAATCTTTTTAATATAAGATTTTTGAGATGACACCAATGATCTCTTAGAACAATCTCTATGAAGCTTAACTCCCAATACATAATCTGCCTTACTTATGTCCTTTATCTCAAAATTTGATGACAAATATTTCTTGATATTTTTAGGACATACTCATTATTGTTTTCGGAATACAATATGTCATAAACATAGAGAGATAAAATTATAAACTTACTATTGAATTTTTTTACATCAACACAATAGTCTTCATCAATCATCACAAAATTATAAAAGATTACAGTTTTGTGAAATTTCAAATACTATTATCCTGAAGACTACTTAAACTTATAAATTGATCTATTCAATTTGTAAACTTTATTTTCTTGGCTTTTAACTATAAGACCTACTGGTTGTTCCATGTAGATTTCTTCTTCAAGTTCTCCATTGAGAAAAATAGTCTTTACGTCCATATGATATAATTTCACATCTAAATTCACTACTATAACCAACAACAGGCGAATAGAGACAAATCTCATTACTATTAAAAGATTTCTTTATAATCAATACTCTTTTGTTGGGTATAACCTTTTATCATCAGTCATGTCTTATACCTCTTAATTATTCCATTAGCCTTACCTTTACTTTGAGAACCCAATTGTTCCCAATAGTTTTGTACCTAGATGGAAGATCAACTAGTTCACAAGTATAGTTTGATTCCATCGACTCCATTTCTTCTTCCAATACGTGATAGAAGAAGATAAAACGTTATTTACATTTTTAGGCTCTTCATTATCTTCTGAAAAAAATAATAAAAGCGTACCCTTCAATCTTAAAATAACAAATAAGCACCCCTTTCCTATCACTTTTCTAAAGTGATAATTCAGTTGGATCATTAAAATATGAATTCCTCCCACTAGGATCATGTAACAGTTCATTTTCTTATGGTTCCAATGATATATTCTACACAAGGCCATTGTCTAAATTGATTAATTCAAGCAAAGACTCTTTTTTGTTGTTTCACCTATGCTGGGAAAATCATTATTTAGAAATATCAAATTTCGTGATTTAATCTCAATAACACTATCATCATCCCATTCAAGGGAAGAATTGCAAGTTTGAGCCAAATACCTTGTATGTGTTTGTTAAATTGATGCCTAATAATCCTATAAAACATATGTTGATGTAATTGTGTTGCTAGAATTTGGAGGAAATGAATTAGGGAAAAGAGAATCCCATCCTTGAATGAAACCCTAGAGAATTTGGTATGTTGGACAGTCTGATCATGCCCTATTGTTTATTGGAATCATTTTATGCACAATTGGAAATTGCATAGGGTTTTCTCCTAATGAAACTAGACTTCTGTAGCTTTAAAATGACATAGGATTCAAAGAGTTTCGAGAAGAATTGGATTTTTGGTGAATTGTTGAAATAGCTTGTTCTCTGCAAAAAAAAACTAATCTGTTCACAGCATGACCATGCTCTGTTCTTTGTTAAATATCTTTCTCTATATAATTGAATATTGAATGGGGTTTTCTTTGTAAGAAACTAGACTTCCATAACTTTGAAATGACAGATAATTCAAAGAGTTTCATTGAGAAATGAAATTTTAGTAAATTTTTAAAGTGTCATGTTTTCTGCAGAAAACCCTATTTCAGTCTGTTTCTGAGTTAAACTTTGCTTCAATTGTTGGTTGCCTTCTAGGCTGAATTAGGTTAACCTCTGCACATAAACATTGTAACCATATATCTTATCTTTAAATGGCTATTAGAATCATCCCAATCCGATATTTGCAGAAGAAGTTATGATAGTTTTTTCAATGATTATGCAAGTTATATTGTGAAATTTGGGCTTAACATTGTTTGATATCACATTCTTTGTATAATTGGTATTGAATCTTGCTACGAATCTTATGTGATCCTTGTGATGAATTGGAATATTTGTGATGATCACTCATGTGAATACAAAACAATATGAAGAGAAAGTGATACTATGATGATGACTCTGAAAGCTTTGCAAAGCCTACGGGCGAAGCTTAAAAAGTACAGTTGGTATGTGGAGTTTTGAAAACTTTGCGAAGCCTGCAGATGAAGCTTGAGGAACTTGGATATATCTCTTCTCCCTATGAGAATAGAATTAGAAGCTGGTGAAGTGTTTGAGGTGTCTAACCTAAAAAGACCTAAATTTCATTTAGGAATACCGAATTTTTGGCTTGCTCTTAGACCCTCATACACTACATTGGTTCGACACTCCATTTCTTTCTTTAAATGTCAAATTAAATTGAAACAATGAAGATGTAAAAAGCATAATGGCTTTAAATGTGACAATTGAGATTGTCCTTTTAAGTTAATGTGCATCCTTAGTATACTTTGCTATGATTCTGACTCTTACATAGTGATGTTAATATTCTTGTGCATGTTTGTTTGCATTGCTTGCTATTAGTTCCCCGTGTACTTGTTCAGCTTATGTTAACCCCGATATCCTCATTTTGGGTGATCAAGGAGAAGAGAGGTAAATATAGGGTAAAGGCCTTTGAGCTAAGAGATTTCATTTCGTACTCTTTTCGGACCTATTGTATTATTAAGTCATGTTACTTTTGTATTTCCTTTCGATTTGTATGGGTACTTATTATATGTAAATGAATAGTTTGAGACCAATGAGAGCCTTACATGTATACTTTCGGTATATGTTGAGATTATATTCCGTAGTATATTGTTGGATGGCCGGGAGAGCCATTAATGGCATTTGTTTGATATTACAAGTGTTTTATATATTTTTTCAGGCTACCCCAGGTGGCTAAATAGTCAGTAAACAGGGGAGATCTTGCCATGATTTTATTTGAAAAGAACAAGCGATTTATTTTCTTTTAATATAAATCTCTTTTTGTATTGTCACACATGGGGAGTGCGACTATCGCGAATCCAGACATCAAATTTTAATTGGATTGATTGCTTCCATATTTGCATGTTATTTCCTTTTGCTAAGTGGTGCAACGCTTGGATAGCGGGTCATCACAATTGGTATCAAAGTCCAAGGTTTGGGTAATTTGCACTTAGGATTTGTGACTATAGCCATAGGCTCTTAGGTAGAGAGTGGTTTATATCATGAGTGACGTTGTTTGTCATTTGTATGTATCAGGTTACTAGGATACAAAATGGTTAAGACAAGGAGACGGAATGAAGTATCTCCTGAGGTAGAGCATAGGGATCATGAGCACAGACAGGAGCCTCAATCTTATGTACCTGGCGACCAGAGGCCAGAAGGGGCAGGTTTGCAGTAGGCTTTAGCCACCCTAATGCTATGGTAAGCACTATTCTGGAGACATTTGCAGACTGACAAAGAGACTGTCTCAACCAGTGATAAGGAGTGAGACTGCAGATGTCTCTCCAGTTACTCATACCACGCCTACCTCTTTAGCTATGTCAGTTTCAGCAACTCCAGTCGTATCCATTGGTTCTAAGTCAGATCAGGTTAGATCATATCGAGATCAGAGAGCCACTGAATATGGAGAGGGGCATGAAAACAGGAGATGCCACGGGAGGATCGTCGATTCCAGAAACTGATGATTGAGTTTAGAAAGATGGAGCTGATGATATTTTTGGGAGGCTAATGATCCTCAGGTTGCTGAGACTTGGATTGTATCGATGCTGAGACTCTTTTCTAAGTTTATGATGGCGGAAGAATATAAGGTCAGATTGGCCACCCATTATTTGAAAGAATCTGCATATGACTAGTAGAGTTCGGAGTTGAGACCCCGATATGGTAGTGACCTTCAGTATGTCACTTGGGGTAATTTCACTCAAATCTTTATGAGAGATATGTGTCCACTTTTGTTAGAGATCAAAAGATGTCTGAATTTCTAAATTTGAGACAACGCAGTCAGACTGTTAGCTAGTATGAAGACCGTTTCGCTAGACTGTCGATATATTCCCCAGAGTTAGTTGATATAGAAGAAAAGAGAGTAAAGAGATTTAGAAAAGGATTGCGATCCTTCTTCCAGAGATACCTAGTTTATAACTTATCAGGATTTAATGAATAATGCTAAGGCTTTGGAGTTGGTTACTGAGGATAGACATGAGAGGTTACAGGGAAAAAGGCCAACAGAAGTCCAAGCTTCAAGCATGAAAAAGAAAAAGGAGAAGAAAAGGTATTTTGAGCAGGGTGAAAGCTCCCGTAAGAGGCCATTGTGTCCAATTTATGGAAATCTTCATGTGGGGCCATGTGAGAGAGGAACAAGACATTTCTTTACATGTTTTCAGCCAAGTCATTATGCTTCTCGTTGTCCTCTTAGGCCCGAGCAATCACAGCTTACTCCTTTACATCATGTTCCACCACCTAGACCTCTACCGCCTTAGCGTGCAGTAGCCCCTCAAGCTCCAGTAAGGCTGGGACCACCTAGACTAGTTTTACTACCACAGCCACAGTAGAGACAACCTCAGGGTATGCCACCAAGCCTAGGGGGTCAAGCTAGAGTTCATGCCGTCACTGTACAGGAGGCTCGTGCTTCACCCGATGTGATTATAGGTAGAATGAAGTTATTTTCATGTGATATTCATGTTTTGATTAATACGGGTGCCATGCATTCATTCAATTCATTTGCATTTATTATGCACTTACCTCGTGAGTCTGAACCTCTATAGTAGTGTTGTGGGTTGCTATCCCTCTGGGAGATGAGATTCTTATTATTGAGATTTATAGGGATTGTATTGTAAGTTTCCAGGAGAATGATTTTAACATTGATTTATTACCATTAGAGTTGTTAGATTTGGATATAATTCTGGGCATGAATTGGTTATCAGCTAGTTATGTATTGGTTGATTGTCACCGGAAGATTGTATGTTTTTCACCACTAGGACAACCATATATTTTCTTTGTTAATGATAGATTTATTAGAACTCCAGTTGTGTCTTTCATTATAGCAACTAGAATGCTATCCAAGGGTTGTCAAGGGTATTTAGCTTATGTCATTGAAGACAAAAAAAAGTAAACACAATTAGTTGACATACTAGTGGTTCAAGATCTTTCAGATGTGTTTTCAGATGATTTGCTCAGATAGCCACCAGTTAAAGAGATAAAATTCCCTATTGATGTGGTATCAGATACTATTCAGATTTCTATGATTCCATATTGAATGGCACCAGCTGAATTGAAAGAGTTAAAACCTCAATTGCAAGAACTCGTGGACAAGGGATTTGTTTGTCCGAGTGTTTGCCCCTGGGGAGCACCGGTTTTATTTGTAAAGGAGAAAGATGGTCTCTTGAGGTTATCCATTGATTACCGTAAATTAAATCAAGTGACCATTAAGAAAAAATACCCATTGCCAAGAATTGATGATCTGTTTGATCAATTAACAGATGCTATAGTTTTCTCTAAGTTGGATCTTAGATCCGACTATCATCAGATTAGGGTCAGAGAGGAAGATATATAAAAGAAGGCTTTCCGTACTCGATATGGTCACTATGAGTTTTTGGTTATGCCATTTGGGCTAACCAATGCTCCAACAGTTTTTATGCACTTGATGAACCGTGTTTTTAGAACCTATTTGGATGATTTTATTATGGTGTTTATTGATGATGTTCTAGTGCATTCTAAGAATAGGGCTCAGCATGAACAGCATCTCCGCATAACTTTACAAACCTTAAGGACCGAGAAACTGTATGTCAAAATAAGTAAATGTGAATTCTAGCTCAGTGAAATTGCTTTCTTGGGTCACATTGTCTCTAGTAAAGGACTTTCTGTAGACCCGAAGAAGACTGAAACTATTGTAACTGGTCCCCACCTACTATGGTTACAGAGGTTCGTAACATTACCGATTAGTGGACAGGGATATGTGATTTTTAGTGATGCATCCAGGACCGGTTTGGGTTGTGTACTGATGCAGGGATGGAATGTGATAGCCTATGCTTCTAGACACTGATCATTAGAGTCTCAAATATTTATTTACCCAGAAGAAGTTGAATCTAAAATAACGCAGATGGCTCGAACTATTGAAGGATTATGATGTTACTATTCAGTATCAACCCGGCAAAGCAAATGTTGTAGCAAATGCTCTCAGCCGTAAATCTACTATTCCAGTAGCAGCTCTATGAGTAAGAGAACATCAGATGATAGTTGAATTTGAACAATTGAGAATTGATGCTAAGGTAACCAACTAAGGTCTCTTTTGGCTCAGTTTATCGTCTGACCAGATCTATCTAATCGTATTAAAGTGGCTCAACAAGCTGATGAAACAACAATTAAGCTCAGGGAAGACATTCTTAAAAGGGGAAGTCTAAATTCAATATATCCAATGAAACAGTCAAATTTATGAGTTTGACAGGTTATTACCGTAGATTGAAACTATTGTTAACTATAGACTCGAAGAAGATTGAAACTATTGTTAACTGGTCCCCACCTACTACGATTAAGGAGGTTCGTAGTTTTCTGGATTTGGCAGGTTATTACCATAGATTCATTAAGAATTTTCTTCTGTAGCTGCTCTACTTACGAGATTGACTCGTAAGAATGCACCCTTTAGGTGGGATGAACAATGTGAGACCAGCTTTCAAACTCTAAAAGATAGACTTGTATTAGTTTCAGTACTAACATTACTGGTTAGTGGACAGGGATATATGATTTTTAGTGATGCATCCAGGACCGATTTGGAATGTGTACTAATGTAGGGATGGAATGTGATAGCCTATGCTTCTAGACACCAATCATCAGAGTCTCAAATATTTATTTACCTAGATGGAGTTAAATCTAAAACAACGCAGATGCCTCGAACTATTGAAAGATTATGATATTACTATTTAGTATCAACCCGGCAAAACAAATATTGTAGCAGATACCCTCAGCCATAAATTTACTATTCCAGTAGCAGCTCTACGAGTAAGAGAATATCATATGATAGCTGAATTTGAGCAATTGAGAATTGATACTGCGGTAACCAACCAGGGGTCTTTTTTGGTTTGGTTTATCATCTGACCAGATCTATCTAATCATATTAGTGGTTCAACAAGCTGATGAAGCAACAATTAAGTTCAAGGAAGACATTCTTAAAGGGGGAAGTCTGAATTCAATATATCCAATGAAAAAATCAGATTTCAGGACAGATTAGCAGTTCCAAAAGTTCAGGGATTGTGGAGATTGATTTTGGAGGAAGCACATAACTCAGCATTTTCTATTCACCCAAGATCTACCTAGATGTATAGGGATTTGTGTCAATCCTTTTAGTGGCTTGGTATGAAGAGAGACATTACAGAATTTGTTCGTAGATGCTTGACATGTCAACAAGTAAAGGCTGAACACCAGAGACCTGGTGGACTACTGGACCACTCCCTACCCTTGAGTGGAAATGGGAACATATCACAATAGATTTTGTTTTAGGGTTGCCTAAAACTCTGAGGGGACTTGATGGAATATGGGTAATAGTGGATCAGCTTACCAAATCAGCTCACTTTCTCTATCTTGTAGTGACTCATTCTATGGAGAAGTTAGCTAAAATGTACATTGACGAAATTGTGAGGTTGCATGGCATACCGGTATCAATTGTTTTCGATAGAGATCGAAGATTTGTTTCTCGATTTTGGCAGAGCTTTCAATCCAAGTTAGGGACTAAACTTAATTTTGTCCACGACATATCATTCTCAGACAGATGGTCAATTAAAAAGGACTATACAGACTCTAGAGGATATGTTGAAAGCTTCTAATTTAGAACTCCGTGGTAGTTGGACTGAATATTTAATACTAGTGAAATTTGCTTATAACCACAGCTATCACTCCAACATTGACATGGCCTCGTTCGAACATTATATAGGAAGAAATGTAGGACTCCTCTTTATTGGGATGAAGTAAGTGAAAAGCAGCTACTTCAGTCTGAAACAGAGCCTGCTTATCTACAAGAAACCACAAAGAAAGTCCGGATCATTCGAGGAAAGCTTAGAATAGCTCAATCTCGCCAGAAGAGTTACGGAGATCAGAGACGCAGAGATTTGGAATTTGAGGTAGGAGATAAAGTTTTTCTAAAAATCTCCCTAATCAAAGGAGTGGTAAGGTTTGCGAAGAAAAAAAGAAAACTCAGCCCCAAATTTGTTGGTCCTTTTGAGATTCTAGCGAAAGTTGGGTTATTGCTTATGAATTGGCTCTACCTCTAGCATTGGAGGGAGTTCGCCCGACCTTTCATGTTTCCATACTAAGGAAGTATATCCATGATCCTTCACATGTGATCATCTATAAGTCTCTCCAAATTACAGAAGATTTAACTTACGTAGAGTAGCTAATCTAGATATGGACTCTCGAAAACAGAACTTAAAGAACAAGACTATCACATTGATAAATGTTTTGTGGAGACACCATACCTCCGAGAAGGCATCCTGGGAGCTAGAATCAGAAATGAGAAAGTGATACCCATGTCTTTTTGAGCATGAGCGATGATCCGGAGGACCAGATCTTTTAAAGGAGGAAGGATATAAGATCTCATTCATAGAAAATATTAAGGCATCCATTTTCATTTACATTCTGTTTACCATGCTTAAATTATGTCACATCACAATGTGATAAATTAGATATACTACGATTTTAGTCATATTTGCGATACATGTTTTGATTTTTATGTTAGTAATTCTAAATAAAGGTCGGGTATATTGAACTTAGTATAGACTGAGGAATATAGTGACAAATGAAAACAATCAGAAAAGAATGCAACAAGAGAACTGAATTAGGGTTTGGTGTAGGACCCACAAAAGAAAAAGAAAATGAAAAGAAAAGGAAGAGAAAAGGAAAAAGGAAAAGAAAGAGAATAAGAGAAAGAAAAATGATAAAATAAATAAAAATAATTTGGACACCATGGCACACCATCACCCAATATATGACAACCTTAGCTTTGACGCCTCACCATGCTTACATTCCACTTAGGTAGAGAGGTAAAAATGAAGAAAGAACTCAAAAGTTTAACTTTCTTCTTCCAAAATGTTCATTTTAGGATTCCATCTTCTTCCTCCAAAACTCACCTCAACCTCCATTAAGACTACCCTTTAAACTTGAAATAACACACCTTCATCTATGTATATGGTAACCCTAGCGTTTTGGAAATAAAAGGAAGTATAAAATACCTAGAGAACAAGCTAGAAATCTAAAGGAAGCTTAGAGAGGAAAGGAAAGAAAATTCAAGGGATGAATTGCAAGTTTGAGGCAAGTATCTTGTATGTGTTTATTAAATTGATGCCTAATAATCCTATAGAACATATGTTGATGTATTTGTTGCTGGAATTTGGAGGAAATGAACTAGAAAAAAGAGAATCCCATCCTTGAATGAAATCCTAGAGAATTTGGTATGTTGGACAGTCTGACCATGCCCTATTGTGCAAATTGCATAGGGTTTTCTCATGATAAAACTAGACTTCTGTAGCTTTAAAACGACATAGGATTCAAAGGGTTTCGAGAAGAATTGGATTTTCGGTGAATTTTTGAAATAGTATATTCTCTATAAAAAAACTGTTCTGTTCACAGTATGACCATACTCTATTCTTTGTTAAATATCTTTCTCTACATAACTGAAGATCAAATGGGGTTTTCTTTGTAAGAAACTAGACTTCCATAACTTTGAAATGATATATAATCCAAAAAGTTTCATAGAGAAATGAAGTTTTAGTGAATTTTTAAATTGTCATATTTTCTATAAAAAAACTCTATTTCAGTCTGTTTTTGTGTTGAAATTTACTTCAATTGTTGGCTGCCTTCTAGCCTGAATTAGACTAATCTCTGAACATAAACATTGTAGCCCTCTGTCTTATCGTTAAATGGCCATTGGAATCATCTCAATCTGATATTTACAGAAGAAGTTGTGATAGTTTTTTCTATGACTGCGCAAATTATATTGTGAAATTTGGGCTTAACATTGTTTAATATAGCATTTTTTGTACAATTGGTACTGAATCTTGTTACGAACCCTATGCAATCCTTGTGATAAATTGGAATCTTTGTGATGATCACTCATGTGAAAACGAAATAATATGAAGAAAAAGTAATATTGTGATGATGACTCCGAAAACTTTGCAAAGCCTGTGGGCGAAGCTTAAAGAGTACAGTTGGTATGTGGAGTTTCGAAAACTTTGTGAAACCTGCAGGCGAAGTTTGAGGAACTATGGATATATCTCTTCTCCTTATGAGGATTGAATTAGAAGCAGATGAAGTATTTGAGGTATCTAACCTAAAAAAACCTAGATTTCATTTAGGAATATCGAATTTTTGGCTTGTTCTTCAGACCCTCATACACTAGTTTGGTTCGACACTCCATTCCATTCTTTAAATGTCAAATTAAATTGGAATAATGAAGATGGAAAAAGTATAATGGGTTTAAATGTGGCAATTGAGATTGTCCTTTTGAGCTAATGTGCATTCTTGGTATACTTTGCTATGATTCTGACTCTTACATAGTGATGTTAATATTTTTGTGCTTGTTTGTTTGCATTGCTTGCTATTAGTTCTCTGTATACTTGTTCAGGTTATACTGACCCCGATATCCTCATTTTCAGGTGATCAGGGAGAAGAGAGGGAAACGTAGGGCAGAGACCTTTGAGCCAAGGGATTTCATTCCCTACTCTTTTCGGACCTATTGAATTGTTAAGGCATATTATTTTTGTGTTTCCTTTCGATTTGTATGGGTACTTATTATATGTAAATGAATAGTTTGAGACTAATGAGAGCCTTACATGTATAGTTTCGGTCTATATTGAGACTATATTCCGTAGTATATTATTGGATGGCTGGGAGAGCAATTAATGGCATTTGTTTGATATTACAAGTGTTTTATATGTTTTCTCAGGTTAACCCTGGTGGGTAAATAGTCAGTAAATAGGGGAGATATTGTCATAATTTTATTTGAAAAGAGCAAGCGATTTATTTTCTTTTAATATAAATCTCCTTCTGTGTTGTCACACACGGGGAGTGTATCTAGACGACATATTTTAATTGGATTGATTGTTTCTGCATTTGCATGTTTATCTCATTTTGCTAGAGGGTGCAACGCTTGGATCGCGAGTCGTCACATAAACGATTTTAGGAGAGTGAGTTTTTAGGAGTAGAAATTGATATAGATTTTTGAAAGAATCTTCGGTTTGTAAAAGGTTTCTCAGATGAAATGAGTTTTTCATTGAGTAAGAAGAAGATGTAAAGTTTTGTTCTTGAGGAGTATGTTAACTTTGAAACAAATTAAAAAGGTAACAAAAGAGTTCACATGGAGAGAGAGAGAAGGTGAGATTTTGTATGTGTTGTTTTATGTGTTTGTAAGATCTTTTCGAGAGAGGAAGTGAGATTGGATTGTTTTGAGAAGTTTTCACAATTTGCAAGAAGAGTTTGTATAAATTTTAAGGTAGTTGAATGTTTTTAAGTGAGAGAAGATAAACATGTGCAGACATGGAAGGGCTTTGGAGAGAAAGAGTAGTTTGTGTTGGTTTAACAAAATTATGTTTAGTGAGAGAGAGAATAAGGACTTTTTTATGTTAAAATTTTTTTAAAAAATTGTGTTTGGCTTTGAATTGATATATATGTATGTGCATGTGAAGAGAGAGAAAGAGAGAGAGAGAAAGAGTTGATGTTTGCAATTTTTGGACATGTGAGGAGAAATGAGAATTTTTGGAGTTTTGTGTAATTGTGAACATGTGAAGAGAGAGAAAAAGATTGATTTTGTGTTTTGTATTTTTATACACGTGAAGAGAGAGAGAATGGATTTGCATAGTCAGAATGTTTTGATTACGTAAATGTACATATGCACACGTGGAAAGGAAGATAGAATTTCACATTGGCTTTGTTGTTTGTTGTTGTTTTCCCTTTTTTATGTATTGTTTTATGAATGTTGATTATATATATATATGTACAAATGGGAGGTGGTTTTTTACTAAAAAAAAAAATTGAATGTCAACTGGCTGCTGTGATTGGTTTTATAACACGGTTGGTCAAGCCGAGTGCACGGTTGATTGCCTGGTATAGTGCGGTTGACTACACATAGTGTGAGGTTTACCATTCTTTTCTTACTGGTCGGCCATACCTTTGGGCAATTGGTGGTATGCATATGGTTGACAATTCAAGGTTCATGATCAATCATTCATCTACTAAGGGTTGACCATCCATCTTTTTAGTCGACTGTTCATCTCCTAGAGGTCAGTTGCAATTCTTAGTGCAGGCTGATGGTGTCATGCCCCGATCCACAATCGAAGGCCGTGAACAGCCGCCCGTTACCCCATATGCTGCCCATCACACGACACACATATCGAGGCAATGCAATGTTAACATCTTCACCTGTTTAAAACATGTTTTTCTTCAAAATATAATTTCCCAAGTAAAAGAAATTTAAAATGCAACATTGTGCCTCAATTCATGGATATATAACGATTTCGAGAGTTTCAATTTACATTTTTACAATAACATAATTACAGTCATCCCATAAAATATATATGGTCATTCTATAGAGCTCAAATATATACATCATCCAACTTCATTACAGAAGAATGGTTGATACTATACCCAACACTCGTCATCTCCAAAGGTATGTCAAGTGTGTCAAAAGTCTACCAACACGTCTCCCTGCCAAATCTATATCTGTCATCATGGAAAAATGAAGGGTGAGTATTAAGAAAAATACTCAGTGAGTGAGGGAATCAATATTATGTTATCAATAGTAAGTGTGAGTACAGAGTGTCAAAGTACATTCTTAAAACCTAATGATATTTATCAATCGAGCTTGGCATTTCTAAAAATCAGGTAATCATGTATCATACATCAATATATCAACACATGAATCCATTTACATTTCAAAAATCATTTAGAGTTTGCCAATAAAATATCCTAGCAATAGTCTACCACGACCAATGACGAGCGTATTGGGGGTATATGTGCAAGTGTAAAATCATTTAGCTCTATACCCTAATATTGGCCACGAGCCTCACCATGGGCTAACCCGTGTCTGCGCACACATACATAATCAATCATATATAGAATCTTATCCGGTGCTAGACAGTGGTGTCACATATGTCCTCCCTGATTTGGTTCAACCGGAAGTAACTATACATATGACGTTTGGGGATATCTCCTACAGAAGCGTATCCGGACACAATAGGTGGCTCTACAAACGCCCTTCGTAGCTATGGTAGTCCATCAACGACATCATCACATCAAGTCCACCAAAGATATCATCACATCATCACATCATAAGTAGGCATCCAACCCATACATTTCCATTTAAACCATTTCAAATCAGTGTGCCAATATAATGGAAGCATATAATTCATATCAAGTTTTCAAAGAATGGCACGATATCATTTCAATACAATTCATGGATGTATATCATTTGAATCAATCATTTGAGACACTTCAATGATCACAAAGAGAAGAATTTGTAAAATATAGACCAAATCTCATACTTTCACACATGTCATAAAATGTCATTTTGTAAAGCTATAAAACATGTATTTTTGTTCAATCAAGTACATAGTATCAAAGTCTCACTCACCGTATATGGGAGGATATTTCACTCCCTAAATGCACCACAATGCATAAGAAATGTGCTCCTCTCGTTCGGTCACCAAACGTGTCACTACAATACAACACATAATATATATAAATAAAATCGGAAATCACTATGTTAAATTATATTCTTAATTAATCCTTCGCCTAGAATCAAGACTTAGGATATCATAGATAGACTTCTAATATATACACATGATGTTCCCTTTTCTCACTAACCAACCAACAACTTCAATAGCCCATTTATAAATACACCTTATAAGTTCACCACAAACATTGGTAAATAAAAATCTATATTGTCAATTTAGGGTTCTCTCTAAAACTCCCTATACATAACTCACCATATATACATATATATCTTCAAATTACATGCCAAACTCATTCCCAATCTTTATACATTCTATCTCCTTGTATGCTCAAATAGTTCACATTCACCTTACATATTGCATAATCTATCCTTTAAAATTTCAGCATGCTAAACACATCAATTGCATTCCTCACTCCTTCATAAGATTTCACATTCTACAAACATTACACATACACATGCTCATATGAATTTCTTATATTCTCGGTAACTCACCAATTTAACACACATTTTATCCTATCACCTTAGCACACATATACAAACTATATATGCATACAAACATTCATCACAACTTGCCCAAAAATTCTGTACATATTATGCCCCTTTCTTCTTACCATTCACTCCTCGGCAACCATAAAAATGGTCTCACTTCAATCAGCTTTAGTGCAGAAAATTTCTGCACATATTTAACTACATTTTTTGGCCTTCGAGTTAGTTTTCTTGCACAACAACATCCATTTGATTTCAGCTAACAAATACCATTACATACTCATAAACTCATCCAAATTTCTGCACACACAATTCACACAATGCAGGACAAGTTTCTAGCTCCCTAAACACATTGCATTCATCCAAGTTCTTAGCCAACACAACCAACTTCATGTACACATTTCTCACATCAATTAAATCAACAATCACATAATTTTCATCATGTTTGCATTAAAATTCTGAACACATAATTTTTCTTTTGAAATTTACATTTAGCTCACCAAAACATAATGTTTTCACCACAATTCTCGGCCATACAATGTTAAAATTTTTCTGCACACATTTCCAATGGTTCACTTGGGTTCCTCCTAGGCTATAAGTTATAGAATCAAGCTAAAAATATCACATTAACACATTCATACAAGGTTCTTAAATTTTCAGCAAGTGTAGAATTTTTCTTACCTCAAAATTGGATGTTTTTAGCCCATCCAAGATCTCTCTTTACAAGATCATTCTTTCCTTCTTGTTCCTAGCTCTCGGCCATCCTAAGTTTACCAAGTTAGGTGTCTCCTTTTGGCTCCAAATTTAGATATGTTGTGTTAGGGTTTGAGTGTGATGAATCTACAAAAAAATTACAAAGAATGTTTGAAGAAATCAAACCTTTCTTCAAAGATGTAGCTCACGGTTCCCTCTTGTTCTTCACCATGCAAAAATCCTCCTTTTGCTCCAATTTTTGGATATGCTGTAGTTGGATTTATGAGGAATTGATTTATGTAAAAATATTGGGGTGGTATTGTAGACAAAAATTGGATCTCCCTACCTTGAAGCTCACGGCCATGGAGAGAAAATAAGAGTCTCTCTTGCTTCCTCTTGTTTGGACGTTTGAAGTGTTTAGAAGAAGAAGGAAATCTAAGTGTTTTAGCTTATTTAGATTTTTGCTCCATTTAATCCTAGTCATCCAACCTTTTCAAGATCCATTCTAAGCCACAAACTAATGTTCTCTCTCTTCCCACAAAAAGCAATAACGTTTTTCCCTCTTCTCTCACACAACAAACACTTTTTCTCACACTACACTCAACTCATTCATTAATTGCATATCTCCCAACCACCAAGATCCAAACACTCAGAAATTTTTTATCCAATTCTAAGTCAATCCTCACCATTGGTTTGTTTTCAAGGAAGCCCATAGTTTCACTCAATGAATAGTCTTCATTAATTGGATGTCTCCCACCAACTCAATCCAAGGGCTCAAATTTATTTCATCTCACTCCAAATTAATCTCCACCATTGGATTAATTTCTCAAAAACCCAAAAATTTTCTTCTCTCTCTCTCTCTCTTTTGGCCACCTCACCCAGCAACTCTCTTTTCTCTCTTGTTGTTCACGGTTTTTGGAGAAAGAAACATTTGCCAAAATACTTCTAATTCTTGTTAATATCAAATAAGTCTCTTGACTTATAAAATTTACATTTTGACTCCGAAAATTTTTATAATTTCAAGTTAGACCCAAAACCTCGTATTATATCTAATTTAATTTATCTCGTGTCAAAACGTGGTCGTTTAGTCTTTTCGAGACACATTCGACCCAGCTGGGGTTTTACTGGTGATTTTCTAGAAAATTTATGATTTAACTCTATGAAGTAAGATATACCCAAATTTGAGATTCTTATATTTTTAAGAGTTGTTCTCATTATTATTGGACCATCGGTAACCATTTTGAAAATTTTCTAATTTTCGGTGATTGGGCCAAAATTTTCGGGTGTGGTTTTAGCGGAAAAATTTCTTAGTGGATTTTCTATATAGAATATGAGTAATAATATATAAAAATGAAGAGGAGTACAATAGTGAGTACACCGAGATGTCGGTGTCATAAACGGCTCACTTAGTTAGGTCAACCGCCTATTCAAATAAGGTTTGCTTGTTCACTTATATGGGTTAACCGCTTCATCAATAGGACGCCCATTCCTTTTCTTCAGTTGATCATTTCTTTTAACAGTCGACCATTTTGCAGACTTGGCATACTCAGTTTTTTGTTTCAATTCTCTATTTTAGTTTGTTTGAATTATCTTTTGAAATCTATCATCCATAATTATCTTTTCAAGTTACAAAATTTGTTTTTGTCAAGTGATTTTGTGAATATATCTGCAATCTGATTTTGAATATTAATATACTCGAGATTATATCATTTTTTGCACGTGATCTATGATAAATGTCTTATTTTTATGTGTTCTGTTCGTAAGTGGTGTATTGGATTTTTCGTCAAGTTGATAGCACTTATATTATCACACTTAATTGGAATGCAGTCTACTTCTATTTCATAATCTTTCATCTGATGTTTGATCCACAATAGCTGAGTGCAGCATTGCCCAGTTGCAACATACTCAGCTTCAGTGGTCAAGGTTGAAACCATCATGGTTCCAAAGAATTGGTAAGTACTGCCGGTACTGTTTCTATCAGCCCTACAGCCTGCATAATCTCCATCCAAGGAATCGCGTAGCTGAAAACTAGAATCCTATCATACCATAAAGCTAAGTTCACAGTATCCTTCACATAGATAAGGATTCTTTTTACTACCTTCAAGTGTGATTCTTTGGGGTCTAATTGAAACCTAGCACATAAACACACATTGAACTGAATGTTTGGTCTAGAAGCTGTAAGATAGAGAAGAGAACCTATTATACTTCTATGTAGATTCTAGAAAATTGATTTCTCTTCCTTATCTTTTTCTATCTTAATAGTTGTGCTCATAGGTGTAGTATTTTCTTTATAATTTTCAAGACCAAACTTTTTTACTTATTCGTTGGAGTATCTAGTCTGATTTTATACCATTCTTAGTTTGTTTTATTTGAAAGCTCAGGAAATAATTCAATTCTCTCATCATGCCTATTTCAAATTTCCTCTGCATTGACTCAACAATTCTTTGCAGAGATCTTGATTAGTGCTGTCAAACACTATATCATCTACATAGATTTAGAATATTATAAGATTTCATTCATTTTTCTTAATAAACAGAGTGGTGTCTACTTTACCTTTGTTAGAACCATTTTCAACTAAGAAATTACTAAGTCTTTTTTACCAAGTTCTAGGAGCTTGCTTAAGACCATATAGGGTTTTCGACAATTTATACACATGGTTTGAGAATTTGGGGTCTTCAAAGATCGGAGGTTGTTCTATATATACTATCTTATTTATCACTCCATTTAAAAAGGTACTCTTGACATTCATTTGATAAAGCATGAAGTTCATATAACAAGCAAAGGCAAGTAGCATCCTAATAGTCTCTAATCTAACCACTGAAGTGTAAGTTTTATCGTAATCGATAATTTCATCCTAAGAGTAGCCTTTGTCCACTAATTTAGTTTTGTTTCTCACTATTGTGCCATATTTATTTAACTTATTTCTAAATATCTATTTAGTTCCTATAATTGATTGATATTCAAATCAAGGGATTAAGTTCCATACTTTGCTTCTTTCAATTTGATTTAGTTTCTATTACAAGGCTGATACCCAATTTTTATCCTTTAAGACTTCATTCATGTTCTTGGATTCTATATTAGATATGAATGCTACAAATTCACATTGATTTTGTAATGTTGATCTAGTTCTAACTCTAAATTGTATGTTTCTAATTACATTTTCTATATTTACACTATTCCTAATTGTTAGATACTTTGTTTCTTGCTCATAGCTATTATCAGGAATAAGTGAAGGGTCATAGTCCATAATTTCATTCTTAGGTTTCTCGCCTTAAGTATTTTCTATGGATATTGATTCTGGTACTATTTCATCATCAATGATCATTATCTCTCTCCTATAGTTCTTAAATTCATCAAATTTCGCATGAATGGATTCTTCAACTACCATTGTTCTTTATTATAGATCTTATAGGCCTTGCTGTTAGTTGAGTGATCTAAGAAGATCCCTTCATCACTATTAGTGTCAAATTTTCCTTACTGCTCTTTTCCATTGTTTAGAACATAGTATCTATATCCAAACATATGAAAATAGTCTATGTTTGGCTTTCCATTCTTATAAAGTTTCTTTGCTCTGTAGAAAGTTGTTGGCAACTTCAATTCTTCAGGTAACATCGTTTGAATAATCCTATTTAAGGGATCATAACATGCTTCACTCATATTGAAATTGGACTTACAATTTAACAACTGAGATATAGCTGACAACGTTGTCTGCATTTTACACACATCCCATAATGGTTCTTCAGTAGCTTTAAGCAAGTCATAAAACAATGTTGCGTTAGGATTAGGACCGTCCGTATTCTCTGCATTCATATCATCATAAATGGAACTCCAATCATGTTGAGCGCCTAATGCATCGAAAATCATGGATCTATATGGAGTCTCATCATCCTATCTCTATTGAGATGATGGCCCTTCAACATATTCTCTATTTCTCATTTCTCCATAATAAACCCAAATGGTGTAACCATTAACAAACCCTCTCGAGTATAAGTGAACTGCGACTTCATCCCGACTACAAAATTTATGGTTACGACACTTATAGCAAGCACATCTAATATTGACTCCATCATGAAGTTAGGATGAGAATAGGCAAATTCCAAAAACTCATTAACACTCTCAACAAATTTATCTGTCAAGTATCCATTAGTTAGGCGATGATACATCCAACTACAATCAATGGACAACATTATCAAAGTAGTCACTGTATAACAATTAATCAATTGTAAATATTATAGCATATATTAAAAAAATATTTCTAATATGGAAACATTTTTTGGAAATGATGGAAACATGGTATAACAAGGTCGCAAAATAACTATTTGAATTTCATGGTGTAGGTAGGAAGAAAAGAAGGTGAAGATAACTAAATGAACCAAGTTGGGGGGCGACGTTATCAAGTTATCAAATATAGATGGAGTATTTCGGCATTCATGGATTAACCAAACAAATTCCCAAATATTGCAAAACAAACAAGCATGCATGTTATCATAAACTTGTCCTCAATTAGACTGCACCCGCATAAAAGGCAGTACACCAATGTGTACGATCATCATCATATGATTTAAATACGGCTAAAGGGAAGGGAAGACAACCAAAAAGCAAACTTTGAGGGTAAACTCTCTTTACATTTTATCTCATAGGAATTTTTGTTGAATGAAAATAATAAAATGGGAGATAAGATATCCAAATAGTTATTTTCAATAGTAATCTACTTAGATGAAATCATTTTTATATATAATACTATAAATACAGTTGATTTAGTGCATGTCTAAACTAGTTATGTCAAAAAGATGGGAATAAATTTTAAACTGGCTAATTTTTAAGTGGTCCCATGTAACCCACCACCTATCTGGGAACCTACCTAGTGTATTAGAAAAAACATCTTGTGGCGCTAAGGAGAAAAGGATAAAGTGATCAAGAAAAGACTAGTTATTGGTGGTTTCTCAATTAGCCCACAGACATTGGCGATTTTTTATAAATTTTATCATAAGATCAAATAAATCTAATAGAATTAGAAATTCAGCTCACAGACAATTTCTATGTCATAAATTTATTTTCATATATTTATATTGGTAGATATATTTTAAATGCCTCATATATAATTAGTAAGCATATTTATTTATTTTGCAGTATTCAAACCATAGATTTAAAATATGATTTTTCTAATTTGAATGGAGAGAATTATAAGGAATTGAGGGAATTGGTACTTCTCCATTTAGATTGCTTGGATATTGACTATGCTATAGGAAGGATGAGGCACCTCCGGTGACCGATATCAGCTCTATAGACAAAATAGCTTTTTATTAAAAATGGGAGTAATTTAATCGGCTAAGTATCATGTTCATAAAGAGCAAAATTTCGATCGGTATCCGTGGCTTACTCAATTAGCATACCAATGTCCGTACTCTTCTTCAAGCTATGGATGAGCAATTTGCAGCATCGAAAAAATCTTTGGCCAGTACTCTCATTATGTAATTCTCTTCCATGAGACTTATTACGGTTCACGGTGTACGCGAGCACATCATGCGGATGTGGGATATTGCGGCTCAACTAAAGAACATAGAGGTTGAGATGTCTGAGTCCTTTCTTGTGTACTTTATTCTGAACTCCCTCCCTCAGCCATACGGTTCTTTTAAGATCTCCAACAACACATATAAGAAGAAATGGTTTATCAATGAATTGATGGCCATGTGTGTACAAGAAGAAGGAAAGCTACTGATGGAGATGAAGTAAAGTTCTGTTGATGCACATGTGGTAGTACAAGGAAAGAAAAAGAATAAATCCAAACCAAACCAAAAGGGCGCAAAATTAAAAGCAGACATAAAGAAAGAGTTCAAGTGTTTTTTCTATAAAAAGAAAGGACACATAAACCAGAATTTTGCCAAGTACAAGTGGTGGTTTGAGAGTAAATGTATGGAAATCTTATTAGTTTGTTATGAATTTTACATGACCGAGATTTCTCATGATACATGGTGGATTGACTCTGCTTGTACCATCCACATTACGAATGTGTTTCAAGGTTTGCAAAACCTAAGAAAGACAGTGGATTGTGAACAACTCATCTATTCGGACAACAAGATAGGCTCACGAGTAAAGGTTATTGGTGATTGCGAGCTCATATTGGCAAGCAGGTATATTTTGAAATTGGAGAGAGTATTTTACGTACCAAAGTTTTCTAGAAAGTTAATTTCCATTTTAAAAATAATACAATTCAATTAGTCTTTCCAAATTAGTAATAAAAAGACATTATTTTATGGTTCAAATGTCATTAGTTATGATCCATTATTAGATAGATTATATACTATTAATTTACAAGATAATAATTGTATGAATGTAACATATGCAGGGGTTAAAAAAAGTTTCATTGAGGAAAATTCTTCCATGTTGTAGCATCGAAAATTAGGACACATTTCCATAAAAAGAATAGAAAAGTTGGTAAATGATGGGATACCTGATACTCTAGACTTTAATGATTTTGAGACTTGTGTAGACTGCATTAAGGGAAAGCAGACCAACAAAACTCAAAAAGGTGCTAGGAAGAGTTTAAAATTACTATAGATCATACAAACGGATATTTGTACTCTAGATACAGACTCGTTTGGTTATAGTTAATTCATCTCATTTATAGATGACTATCCACTATATATATATATATATATATATATCTTTCGCTATACGGATGAGGTATCAGATGCCTTTAAAATTTTTAAAGCAGAGGTAGAGAAACAATGCGATAAGCAAATAAAAATCGTGAGATTAAATAGAGGTGAAAAATACTATGGAAGGTATACAAAGGATGGACAAACACAAGTCCATTTGCAAAATCTTTCTGGAAAATGGGATTGTTGTCTAATACACCATGTCTGGTTCACTTGACCAGAATGGGGTATTTGAAAAAAAAAAAGAATAAGATCTTAGTGATATGGTTAGAAGCATGATGGCTAACTCCAAATTGTCTAAATTCTTGTGGACTGAAACTCTCAAGATAGTAGTATACATTCTAAACAGGGTTCCAACCAAAACAGTAACCAAAACTCTTTTCGAGTTATTTAAACATTGAAAATATAGTTTAAAACATGTACGCAATTGGGGTTGTCCTGCAGAGATAAAAGTTTACAATCCACTAGAAAATAAACTAGATCCAAGGACCATAAGTGGATACTTTGTCCATTATGTCAAAAAATTCAAAAGATACCAATTTTATTGTTCATCCTACCACACTAGATTTATGGAATATAAAAATACTAGATTTCTAGATAATGACTTGGTCAGTGGAAGGGGTAACTTTCAAGAGTTAACTCCTGAAAGAGACCCATCAAGTATCCCATCAAATTCAAGTAACAAGTTAGTTGTCGTCCAAAATGACTTTCAAGTGCCTATGGACACAAATCAAAGTATGGGTGATAACCAAGAAATTTCACAAACAGCTGACCAAAATCAAGTTAATCAACCTTCTCTTATGGAGAATGTTGAACTTACATTAAGAAGATCTACTCGAGAAAAAAGATCAGCTATTCCTGATGACTATGTAGTATACCTTCAAGAGTTTGACTATAACGTCGGAGCCGTAGAGGATTCAGAAACATTTTCACAAGCCATAAGTTCTAAGGACTCGAACTTATAATTGAATGTCATGAAGGATGAGATGGACTCCATGAAGAGTAATAGAGTCTGGAATCTTGTAGAGTTACCAAATGGGGTAAAACCCATCGAATGTAAATGGGTCTTCAAAATTAAGACAAACTTATTGGGCAATATCGAGAAATACAATGCTAGACTTGTTGTTAAAGGGTTCACCCAAATGGAAAAAATCGACTACTCATGGACATTTTCTCCGGTATCCAAGAAAGATTCCATCTGCATTATTCTAACATTTGTTACATATTTCGACCTAAAATTGCAACAAATTAATGTGAAAACGGCTTTTCTTAACATAAAACTAGAGGAAGAGGTTTACATGTGTCAACCTGAAGGATTTTCCTCTAGTGGTAGTGAGCATTTGGTGTGCAAGCTCTAGAAATCCATATACGGCTGAAACAATCCTCTCGTCAATGGTATTTGAAATTACACAATGCAGTCACTTCATTTGGCTTTGAAGAGAACATTGTGGATTAATGCATATATCTCAAGATCAGTGGAAGTGGATTTTGTTTCCTTGTACTCTATGTAGATGATATACTACTTGCCACCAATGATAAGGAGATGCTATATGAGGTGAAACAGTTCCTCTCTAAGAACTTTGAGATGAAAGATTTAGATGATGTATCTTATATCATCGGCATAAAGATATATCGAGATAAATTTCATAAGGTTTTGGAACTATCTTAAGAGACTTATATCAACGAAATACTTAAAAAATACAGGATGGAGAACTATTCACTAAGTATAGCTCCTATTGTCAAAGGGGATAGATTCAATTTGGACCAATACCTTAAGATAGATTTGGAAAGGGAACAGATGGTTAACATCTCATATGCTTCCGTTGTTGGAAGTCTCATGTATGCACAAGTCAATACAAGACCTAATATAGCGCATGTTGTGGAGATGTTAAGTAGATATTAAAGTAATCCGGGTTTGAAACATTGGAAGGTTACAAAGAAAGTGTTGAGATATCTACAAAGTACCAAGAAATACATGTTTACATATAAAAGAACTGACAGTCTGGAAGTAGTCGGGTACTCGAATTCAGAATTTGCCGGCCATGTTAATTCCTGAAAATAAACGTGGGGTTATATTTTTATGATAGCTAGTGGAGCTATATTGTAGAGGTGTGTTAAGCAGGCATTGACTGTAACCTCTATTATGGAAGCTGAGTTCATGGAGCGTTTTGAGTTTACGTCACACGCGGTGTGGGTCAAGAGTTTTATATCCAGATTTAGGGTTTTAGATTTTACACCTAAGTCATTATGTATATTTTGTGATAATTCAATTATTGTATTTTTAACTAAAAATAATAAAAGTAATAGTCGAAATAAACGCAATGATATAAAGTATTTAGCCATCAGGGAAAAAGTGTTAGAAAATAAAGTTGTAATCTAACATATTAGCACTGATTATATATTGGATGATCCCTTAACCAAAGGCATGCTACCAAGTAAGTTTAGAGATCATGTTGTGAATATGGATTTATTGCTTTATTTAAATAAAACTCAAGATTGAATTTTCTCAATAAATCTATGCACATAATGTTATCTTAAGATAAATTTATCAAATTTGGATCCCGAATGAACGTAAGATTTATTCATAAAGTAAATGTTATCATAAGATTAGAAAATAGAATGTATTGTAGTACACGAAAGACAATACTCACTTTTAGAGAACTTATTCTCGTGACTCATGTACTCTATTTTCATACAAAATTGACTTAGTTTTGATTTCAAATCGTTTTATTGGGTCAAGTGGGAGATGTTATAAATTTTTAAAATTCAAATCTCATGAATGAGTTAATACATTCAAAATAAAGTTAATGGGGAAAGTATAAACGAAAAATGATTAAATGTGATAAAAAATGGAAGGGATTTAAATTGGGATGTATTTGGTCAGATTTTTGTGTCTCATTCAAATCTCTATACAATTAATCTTATTTTTCCATTATGAATATTTAATTAAATCCTTATAATGATCAGTAATATTTTAAGGTGATAATTATGGAGTTTTAAAGGTTTTTTGATAGTTGAGAATCTATATAAACCCCCTCCTAATGCATTGGGTGTCACGCCCCGAACCGGGGTCATAAACAGCCGCCCGTTGCTCTAGATGCCGGCTACACTTTTACAGAAAAACGGGCAGAACCTCCCCATATTTCAGAGGTCTCCCATGTACAATTTAACCTGTAATATTCACAACCATCCTATCAATTTAATAAAAGGGGTCATCCCGACCTCACAACCATTAACCAAATCACAGCCGACAACCAGGACAACGCAAGGTTATAGAAATTTCTAACAGTCCTAACCACAAACCTCTACTGTCATGCTAAACTAGAGCATGAGCAGCCGCCACACGGAACGGATCTAAATGTTTATACACTTGTACAATAAATTCCTAAGTTAACATTTTAAATACATATAGGTGTCTCAATGCAAGTGAACCGAGTCAATACGAGAGTTTCTCGAATAAATGTCCATAATTATACAGTCATCCCAGAAAATAAATAGATGAATATATTAATCAAGCTAAAATCTCCAATAATCGTAACGGAAGATATGGTAACATCCATACTCAAGTCCGGTGCTATCAAGTCTACGTCACAAGTATGAAATCACAAAATTTTTCTTCCATCTGAGACTAATCCTGTGAGAAAGAAAGTGAGGGGTGAGTATCTATGGGAGGATACTCAGCAAGTGAGGGGATTGATATCGTGCTATCAATATCGAGGGTAAACTTGGAGTGTCAAAATATGTAACATAATATCAAGTGTGCGAAAATAATATGTTGTTTCAAGAGTAAAACATATCTCAAGACACACATCAGAAAATAACATATGCATCTATCTATATATCAAGTCACATATATAGAGCCGGCCGAACAAACAACCCTGGACTACCTCGATCAAGGATTGGGGGTTTTCACTATACAAATATCAAATAATGGCTCTCTACCCCAATGTTGGTCCTAGGCTACTCCAACTATCCTGTAAATAATAATAATAATAATACATATATATAGTCGACCGTGTATGGTGTCCCACCCAGTACTAGACAAAGGTAAACTCACATCTTCCCCGATGAGGGTCAACTTAGGACACCCATACACATGACGATCTGGCGGATACCTCCAGCCGAAACATATCTGGCCACAAGGAGTGCCTCTACCAAATATCCTTTGTAACTATGGAATGCTATAGGAAGCATATCACCATATCATCAAGTCGGCCGGGCACGTAGCCCCATGCATCACATCATCATGTCGGCCGGGCATATAGCCCCATGCATCATAACATAACGTCGGCCAGGTGTATAGCCCAAATAGTATATGTAAATCCATTTAAAACTACGTGCCAATACAGTAGAGGTATTAAAACATGTTAATATGTCAAAAAAATGGCACAATATCTGATTATCAAAATCATGGATTCAAATCAATAAAATCAACAGTTGGGACATTCCAATGATCAGAAAAATATGTCTATCAAAATCAAAAAATTTAGTTTTCACACGTATAGAAATCATGTTGTGTGAAAATCAGTAAAATATGATTTATCAATCAATAGTGGATGTCAAATTCCCACTCACCTTTCTAAAGAGGGTGGTCACTCCCTATTTTCAAAACAAATCCAATCTAACTCTTTGAGTCTTCAGAAAGATCAATCTAATCAGATCATCACGATTTAATATCAAATTTTCAAGTATTATAGGGTTTATCAATTTTCTCTAAATTTGTACAAACATTAACTTTTCAATTTATGAATATACTCAAACGTCCAGTTGCATTTTATTTATAAACAATTAACGTACTTTTAAACCAAGTTAAATTCAATTCTAAAACCACTCAAGGTCGGAAATAAGTCTTAAAATAAATAATTTTCCTCTAAGATGGAAAATTTTTGAAAAATCATACACTTTTCGATTCCCATCCAAATGTTTCAAGTCATATGTCATTTTCAAGGTATAGGAGACTATTTTCATAATATGGGTATCGTATTTAAATTGCCTATAAGCAAAACAATTTATAATGAGAAAGTCTGCATCAACCCTTGAACTCAAATTCTAATTTTTGGCTATTTTCATGCATAGGTCAATTTAAACTCCAAGAGAAACTATTCTAATCAACTTAATTTGATTCTATCATCCTGAATAGTTCCATTTTATATAAATTCCTACATTTAACCTAATGAACCGTATATAATGTCCGAAAATGCATTCATTTTTAATTTAGTTTATATTCCAGCATATACCAGATTTTTTATCCTAAATTTATTATAAATTCAATAATCAAATCGAATGGGTCCGAAATCCCTCACCTAAGATTTTCTCGGAGCGCAACATTCATCCGAATGTCTCCTAGATCACCCCAAAATCTGAAACACTCCCTATCAAAACAAGATTTATTAGTTAGGTCATAAACACTTATATCAGAATCAAAACCCTAAATTAGTTACCTGCGTGGAGGTTCATGGCCTGTCACGGGCTCACGGACCGTCGCGGGTCGTCACGAGCTCGCGGGTTCGTGGGTCAGCAGGCTGGCGGGCCTGCGGGCCGCGCGGGCTCACGGCTGCAGAGGCTCGCGGGTCAGCAGGCTAGCAGGCTTGTGGGCAGCAATGGGCTTCGCGGGCCGCAGGGGACTCGCGGGCTGCCCGCTAACGGGCTGGTGCGCGCTCGTGCGCACGTGCGCTCACGACCTGAGGCGCGCTCTCGCGAGAGGGTCGTGCGCTGTGCTCACACTCGAGACTGAGGCGCGAGCGAACTGAGGCACTCGCTCACTGACTGGGTAGTACTCGCGGACTGAGGCACGCGGTGTTCACGCGGGGAGGATCGCGCAAGGGCGCGCTTGCGGGAGGTGTTGCAGTTGTGCTCGCGGAAGGTCGGTGCTCGCGGGAGGAAGGAGGAACGGCGGCAAAGCGAACGGCGACGAAGCGAGTGGCGGCGATGGGTGGTGGGTTCGGCGAAGCCGAATAGAGAGAGAGAGAGAAACAGAGAGTAAGGTAGAGAGAGAGAAGACAAAGGGGGTGGTCGACTAGGGGGTGGTGACAGTACCACCGGTGAGCGGTGGAGAGGAGGGTGGAGGAGAGAGAGGGCGGCTGTGCGTGTGACGGAAGGGGAGAGAGAGAGAGAGAGAGAGAGGAAGATGAAGAGGCGGAAGAGGAGATTAGGGCTAAAAGCCCTGATCCCATTTGGGGGAGGTGCTGCGTTTTGATCCAAAACGCAGCGCTTCCCCCTTATTTTTTTTTTCAATTATATATATATATATATATATATATAATTTCACATCCACATTTCACTAAAATTTAAATTTTTTGTAAAAACGGAGTTTATTTCGATTTGCAGATTCGACAAATTAAAATATACAAAAAATTTAATTTAAATACTCCAAAATCAAAAGTCAATTTAAATAAATAAATTTCTTTTTATATAATTAAATTATAGACACCGTAATGTCGGTATTATATTGGGTCCCTAAATCTAATTTCAAAACTCCACACCATCTATTTAGTAAAATTGAGAATTTAAAAAGTTTGTACATGTTCCAAAAATTATTTTAGTGTTATTACAATTGTCGGAAATCGTCGAAATTGAGAATAGCCAGAGGTGCATTTGATTCTCTTTTTTGGATTATTTTTTATTATTTTTAATCATTATTGTACTTGATTCGTAATATAGTATCTATCAAACTTAACTCGTCTATGATCTCATTGTATATTTAATCAAATGCGATCATTATGTGCACACAAGAATGTGAAGTACTTACCTTTTAATCTTCATATTTAAAGCCCTCCAATCCAAGCTCATTTTTTTGCCAAAATATTTGCCAAAAACCTATTGTGGCCACTGAGAAGGCATAGAGAGTTCAGGCTACTTTAGGGTGAAAAGATAAAGAAAGGGCAGAAAACTTTCTGAATCAAGAGACAGAGAGAATCTACGTGCTCTCAGAGAGAGAGAGAGAACTAACATGTGGTGTGCATAACAAGATAGAGAGGTACATGTCTGAGACTGAGAAATGATGAGAGAGAAAGATAGACCGAGGTAGAGAGATCATCCATTTATGATATGATCTGAATTCTCGGATTGTGTTTTGAGGGTCCTCAATCGTTGTTGGGAAATTCGCAACGTGGTCCCACACTTCCTCGCTCGTCAACCTCAGTGTACAGCGCTTTTGTCTTGCTTTTGACCTTGCTGCACCACAGAAACTACAGCTTTCTAACTGTGCATCATTCTTCCAAAATAACATTCATCCTTCCTTGTAAACGTCTATCCGTTGCACTGGAAGCCCTAATTCTCAGACTAATTTCTTGACACTATAATAATTTACTGAAAAGTAATGGTTTTGTGGCAACCCCTCACCATATCAACAATGTGTTGAAACTGACCTATACGAAGTTGTGCTCAGTTTTCGTGTTCAACATTTACATAGTCATGAATAACACGATATAATTTGTGCAACCATCCCACAAAGGTTGATCAGCAGCATATAACATGTTTGTGAATTGATCAACAGATACGACTCCCAACCATCATTATTGGCTGCACCAATAGGACCTGTCTCATCAAATGTTGGAAAAGAACTAGTAGATAGTTCATTCCACAGTGAAGTTATACAGCCCACAGTAAAACCAATTCATTAGCAGTAACATCAACGGCCATTCTTTGGTAGGGGTTGAGTTCGCCGTGATTTGGGCACCGTTGCTCCTTTGCTACAACAACCTCCTCGCTTCTTTCTTAACCCTTAACCATGGTTCTTCGTGGCAAGTCCGATATATAGTAATCCAACGCAAACACTTTGTTGTAAAGTATCCCAAAATTCGGTGTTCCGACATTTTTTACATGGACAACAAATTAAATTTCCGTCCTTGAAGGCAGGTTAATTCATCGCAAATGCCAAAAACTCTTGCACGATAACAACAAATTCAAATGTAACCCCTAGGCATCCCAGTAAATTCTTGTTGTACATCCAACTTTTATTTTGTACCATTTCTTCTGGTATATGCAGTGTACACGTAATTAGTAATGAGCAAAAAATTAATTAAATTATACATTAATTTTAAATTGTGAATTTAACTCTGATCTAACAATAATGGATACTTCAGTTCGTTTAAAAAAAATACTAATTTAAAGATCACATTAATCTCAAAACCAAATATCAGTAAAACAAAACAAGAAAAAATATATTAACATTAAAAGGAAATAACTATAATCACAAGTATTCTATATATAAAAATTTAAGAAAACATGATTTTATAACCTTTTATGTTTACCAAAACTTTATCTTGTGTGAACTGTGATGAGATTTTAGTTGATCAAAAATCAAAATCAAAATTTCTACCCCTTATAAAAAAGAATTAAATATGAGAGAGATGGAGAAGATTTGATGGCACAAGAAAGAAGATGGAGATAGTTTTGTACATATAATGAGAATGCGACACGCTTTCTAACACACAATAGGGTGTCACTAAAAAACATACGAGACATGATAAGAAGTAGCACTAAAAGGTCATTTGCAACAATAGCTCAAGGCGTCGCGAAACTACGATGCTTAAAGCAACAACATCATGAAAACCGCCACTATATAGTGACACATTCAGCAATGGTGCCCTCAATACGTCGTGAAAAAGGTACCTACAATGAAGCAACGGCTCACTGAAGAATGAGTTAGCGACCCCCGCAGTGATGAATTATGCATTTCGTTGCAAAATAATGTACTTTGAAGACGGGTCACTAAAAAAGTCTTGTGTCGCTTAGTGGCGCCAACTTGGTAACAAGTATCAACGACAACCTAATCAATGGCAAAGTTTAGTGCGACACCTTTTCTGTCGCTGTTTGCGACGACAATCTTTGCCATGTGATCCTACTAAATCATCGACGAAGGTAGTGATGCCATTGGCAAAGGTAACTTTTTGTGTCGATTTACGCAAGAAATTGTGACAACAGATCCATCACTATTGATCTCTGCGACAAATTCAATGACGGATTCTCCCCATGTGTCGCTGATTTGGAAGAGCTCATCGCTTTTGGTGCTGCTGATTTTATGACGATGGCGTGGCGTTGTAGATCGGGCATTGCTAAAGCATAAAATTTTGTAGTGTTATACATATTGAAAATTTATTTATCCACTTAAATAAATAGAACAAATAATATTATGTTGGATATTTCTGGTGACTCATTCACGCACAGTGGAATCATATAATAATTTTTGAAAAAATAAAATGATCGAGATATCTCAATATGCAGATCTTCAAAATCAACCGAACGACATGTCTCTCGATCGGATCTCACGGTTGGAATGGTAATCACGATATTAATCGAATCACCACCACAATATCACAATGTCTCAATCCAAGTCCGGTGATTTCTTTGACGAGAGAAATTTTCTTACGTGAAAATCTCCGACCTTCAAACCCTAGCCTCTCTTCTCTCCATATGGCTACTTTTCACACTAAGAATGAGTATCTCACTTCCTTGGGAAAAGGGAGAGCCAACCTCATGTAGGTTACCCTTGGAAGTTCATTAAGGAGTTTCTTAATCAAGTTTAATGGGATGGTAAATGGAATAATGGGAGTTACCCCATTATCCCTCAAATTACCATAATGCCCCTCTTGGGCATACTAATCCAACATCTCCCACTTGCATGTGAGAGCATTTTATGTCTGTCATAAGATCGCAACTTATGTAATCCATTAAATCACCCTACTAGACTTTTATACATGATTGGACGTCGTACGACCGGCGAGTATACCTACAAGTAAAGACTACTCGATACATCTGTTAGGATGATCGAGGAGTCACTGTTAGTATAAAAAAAACAACTCGCTGCATCCTAAATCCAAGACTAATTACATCTATCGAGCTACTTTTCTCACGAAGGTAATCCCCAATAAACATCCGACTGTGTATCCACTATTATACTTACATCTCAACATGGATAAGCATAATAGGTATGCCGGTAAATACAATATAATGATATAATGTCAATTAGTCTTCCCTTTCCCAAATTCAAATCTATTAGTCTCAATTCAGCTACTTTTCTAGACCTGTCTCTCAGATCTCGATTTATCTTCTAGACTATCGATAAATAAACTAAAGTAGCAATACTGAGCCAACACTTCTAGAAATAGCCGAAAGTGATAAAGGTACAAAAGATCACATCCAATGGATCTCGAGTCTCACACAATGGGAACGGGGATCTAAATAATGTCAATGTCTCAAAATGATGTTCCCACTATCCCTGGTCGACATATTACACATGGTATGAAATGCATGTCACAGTGTTATTCCCCATCTCTCAAAGGGCATATGTCAGATTTCTCTAATATTGTGCAGGTGTGGAACTCAGTCTACATATAAAACTTTATCCAGAGATCTCAGAGAGAGTAACTCAGAGACTATATCACTAGTCGCAGGTGATATCTGATATCTCAAACCTGACTACTTACGGGCAACATGGATGTGGGTACGTCCATGTCGGTCATATCGCAAATGACCTCATCCTGAACACGTATCAGAACGACTTATGTTCTAGTAGGACCACTCTCAGAGCCTCTTACAACTAGAAACCATCTCATCTCCGCTTACTCAAAGTTGGAGGTGGTCACTCGTGTGTGAGAGTTGATCATGTCTGCCTGACATATTATTTATCATAATAAATCATAAAATATATGACTGTTAAAATAGTGCAATAAATAAAAATCGTGACTTAACTATGCACATGTCATATATATAACACAATAAGCATCAGTACAAGGTGAGAAATGTCAATGTACATGCAAACCCAATGATTCCTATATCTCATACAAGAATCTCTCATAATAAGTTTATTGAAGGGATAAGCCAACACGCTGTATAGTAGTATACTTAATTTGTCACTTCACCCTTCTCGGTGATGTCTCTCATAACGTAGTATTAGGTATCAATGTGTTTGGACTTATTGACATTTAGAGTCTTAAGTGTGGTCAAGGGCAGCCTGATTTTCTCAATAAATCATTCACTGATCTCCTATTGTCTGTCACAACCGCTAAGTGATCCGAAAATTTTCAGAGCCAAACACTCTTCTGAACTACCACTGAGTATATCACAAGTTCAGCCTCTATCGTAGATAAAGATATGTAGGTTTGTTCTTGCTACTCTAAGACAGCAAAATCTGATATCGATTTGCGTACATTCAGATCGCCAACCCAGTCGATACTGAATACCCAATAAAAAGCAAATCACCTACTCCGTAACACAAGGAGAGGTTCGCAGTTCTCTCGAGATGTCTTGGAATCTTTTCACTGCTCTTCAGTGATCTCTTTTAGGATTCGATCAATACCTAATTACCATACTGACTGCAAAGCAAACGTTTGATTGTGTACACGATACTACGTACATCAGAGTATTCAATGCACTGGAACAAAGGATTCTACTCATTTCCCTTATCCTTTTCTTAGTCATAAGGCATATATCAAGAATTAGGTTTTAACATTTTAGCGATAAGAGTATCTCTAAGATTGCAATCGTTCTTCTCGAAGCACTCGAGAACTCCATTGATGTTGGACTCCTGTAAAAGAGTCAACACCTGTCTCGAGTGATCCCTCTGGATTTTAACTTCGATGAAGAACTGAGTCTCACCCATGTCCTTCACATCAAGACTCGCAATATCCACGTCATCGTGGTCATCAGATACTCTTTGTTAGTCCTAGTCAACAGAATGTTATTCACATATAGGGACATGATCATAAAAGTCATGAGAACATATAAGGTATACGCAATGATACTCTTCGACCATCATGAAACCGTAAGATATCACCTCATCGTGAAATCTCAAACGCTACTGGCTGGATTGATGATTAAGGTCATATGTTGACTTTCGAAGTCAACAGATCTCATCATCCTAATCTATAGGAATAAAGTCAGATGACTGTTCCTTTGTAGATCCTCTCATCCAAAAACTCCCACTGAGGAAAGCAGTCGCAACGTCCATCTGGTCTCACTCCAGATTAATGTCCATGACTATCACTAAAAGTAAACGGATCAAGGTAATCTCGCCTTTAGTCTGAGGAACCCCTGGTTATCAAATGAGCCTTATACCTCTATATCGATCCGTCGGCCGTTTTCTTGAAGTTGAGAACCCACATGTTCCCAATGGCCCTACTACTCCCAAACAAATCAACTAGATCCCTGATCCCGTTGATTCTCATCAACTCCTTCTATCATCCATGACATCAAACCAATAGTTCTCCACAGAACCCTCAAGAGCCTCTGGGACAATTAAAGGTTTCTTGTAACCCTCAAGAGTCATACTGAGAGCCTCTCGCTCAATCGGGAAGCGACAGTCAGGTATGCATTCTCGACTACTCTTAAAATGAGGGAAAACCTTTTTACCTTTAAATGGATTGCTCCTATTGGGATCAGCTAACCGTTAGGCTCATCCATCTCATAGAAGGTAAATTCCCAATTGATTTCACCTCTCATAGGGAAATCACTTTCAAGGAACTCGGCATCATGAGACTCAATATCAGTGAGTGTCGTCCGTATGTTCACCTAGAACACATTTCCCACAAAGTGTTCTTGGTATCTGATAGAGATATATCTCTTTTCTCGCAGGCCTAACTCGCCGTGTAATTGCAAGAAATAGTAAACATACGCGACACAATCCCATAACGTCAAATGGCTAAGGTCAGGCTACATCTCTGTCCAAAGGTCATATGGAGTACTGATTACGGATTTCAATGGAACACGATTGAGGAGTAAACTGTAACCAATAACGCATCTCCCTAATGGAAAACGAGTAAATTGGCTTGCGCCATTATCGGCCTCACCGTCTCAAACAAAATCCTATTCTGTTCTCACAGCTACTCTACTCCACTGAGTACCAAGGAATAGTCAGTTTCTCACAATACCCTTCTTGAAACAGAGGTTTTCCAACAAATACTCGCTTCCTCGATCAGTTTTTAGAGCCTCTACTTTTAAGTTTAACTGATTTTCAATCTCGCTAATAACCTTCTAAGGCATCTCAATACCTCAGACTTGCGCGAGATCAGATAAATGTAATCAAAACACGTGTAATTATTTATGAACGTAATAGAGTACCCAACACCATTTCAGGTTCTCAGTTCATAAGGTCATGGATGTTGGAGTGAACCGACTACAATGGAGTCACAGCTCTCATTGTTATGTCGAATGATTTTCTTGTAAGTTTGCCATCTAGCCAAGTCTGGTTAGCGGGCGCTACAGACCACTTACTACTAACCGGTTCATCATCTCTTACACTAAGAGGATACCAAGAAATACCATTGTTACTGCCGGTGCATTTAGTCCCTCACGGACCAAAATAGAACCAATTAAAGAATTGTCGTAATGAATGAAAATTATAAAATTTTTCAATTGACAAAGCATATCCTAGGCTGAAATCAAGTTCCGTCGAACATTCGAAACGTAAAGAACATACAGAGTTTAGCATATTTGCAACTCCAAATTGCAAGTGCTACTCCCTCTGATGTCGACAAATACTCCGTTTCTTTACGTAAATCCTCCTACTTGAGGACTCACTGAGCGGAACTATGTAAGCGTACTCCTATCTCGAGTTACGTAGTTGGTTGCTCCTGTGTTTACAATCCACGAGTCCCACAGGATGTTTTCTTCTTACCTAAATCTCAAGTCCCACAGGAGTCCTTGCTCGACTCCATCGCATAAACATAACTCGAGTATGGCCTACGTGCCTCTAAATACTCTTACTCGAGCTCACTATACCTATTTACATTAGTGAAAGTACGAATACTTTCGTCGTATGTAAAATAGACTTTCATGATTTCTCATGAATCAGGTAAAGAACTGAATCGCAATCAGTACAAGAAAAACATATCTGAAATGGGCTCGGTCACATTCCCCAACTCAGCGACCATACTCGACATTTTCATCGAATGTTAAATTATCGTATGATCAACCCTTTTTTATAAGTTATTACACTTATAAATCAGTATCATCATCTCTGGATCTGTAAGAGCACCACAATGCTCTTTATAGGGTGAGCCAAACCGATAAAGTCATAGGATATTACTTATAGACTGGGATCACATCATCGTGTATGCTACTTAGGAGGATTGCCCTAACTTGGCCATTATTCCTCTTCCATGTACGTAGTGTTGCATAATCTCATCTCTCTGAGGTGTGGTACCCTCCCCAGAATCCACCATCTCACGCCTCAAAATTTAATTAGATCTTGTCCCTCGTGCATAAATTGAATCTACTGGTGAAATTTTATCCCACTTGTAAAGATCCAATACGACAATTTTAGAAGCAGTCAAAGAAATAAGCGTGACTTGTGATACTTATTATCACATTTTCTACACCCTACGAATCAACAAAACCCATATAATTCGTATACAGACCCCAAGACGAGCGTATGAATCAACAGACAGCATACACCACAATTCGGGATTACATCTCACCATTCGGACTAGGATTCGGTACACAAAAAACCCACAAAAGTCACTTTTATGAATGTAGGACCCTCAAAAATTGAAAAAATTTTAATTTATGACGACATGACGCGCCGTAGAGGGTCCCAAACGCCTCCACGCGCCACCCGGCGCCCCCCCACTCGCCGCCAGGCGCCCCCCCACACGCCGCCACGCGCCACCAGCTACTTGGGGCACGTGCCAGACGCGCGGCGCCCCTCTCACGCGCCACCACGAGCCGGGCCTGGCTCGGCTCACGCGTGCACAGTTACGACAAGCTTCACACGCGCTGCCATGCACCTGGGTGGCTCGGCTCATGCTCGCCCAGTCACGGCGCGCTTCTCACGTGCTATCACGCGCCGAGCCGTGTCGAGCGGTACGAACTGAGTCGGTCAACGGTCAGGAACCGACCCTGTCGGGTCAATCCGGGTCAGGGGACACGTGTCCGGGTCATAACTGACCCGGATGACCCCAGGCCGGTTCATGTGCCTTCTCGCGCGTGAACCTCACATGCCTTCCCACGCGTGAACCTCACGTGCCTGTTGTTGTCTGCTGATGCGCCTCAGCGCGCGTGAGGTGCATGCGCCTTCGATTCGGACCTTTTCGTCTTCACCCGAATTTTTCTGTAACCAGGTCTTTTGACCCGGATGTCAGAAAACCCATTTTCCGGTCTATTTTTGACCAGATTTTTTAGGAAATCTCTTATGTCATTTATTCCAAACAACCTTGACTCGATTTTTGGAATAATCAAGCCCTAATCTCAATATATTTTGGATCCAAAATTCCGGCCCTCTACGGTCAATTTTGAAACCCCATTTTTCAGCCACAATAATATGCAGTTTATATGTCAAATCGAAAAGTATGAAACAAGGAATACAGATCTATAATTTTCATGCATTGATTTGCCATAAAACTCGACAAATCTTGGGTTGAATGGTTCGGTCACTATTCACCATCGAAACTTTCAACCAGAATTTTTTTTATCTAAACGTGCTCAGAAAATTACGAAAATTTTATTTTCGTGTTCTACGGATCATGGGTAATACCGTAGTGCTTTCGAATTCACGAAATTCATCCGTGATCCGAACCCCAAATTTTATACCCTAAAATTAAATCCAAAAATTATTTTTAATAATCCAACGTATTGCTCTGATACCAGTATTAGATATTTCTGGTAACTCATTCACGCACAGCGGAAATATATAATAATTTTCGAAAAAATAAAATGATCGGGGTAGCTCAATATGTAGATCTTCAAAATCAACCGAACGATATGTCTCTTAATCGGATCTTGCGATCAGGATGGTAATCACGATATTAATCGAATCACCACCGCAATATCACAACGTTTCAATCCAAATCCGGTAATTTTTTTGACGAGAAAGATTTTCTTACACAAAAATCTCCAACCTTCAAACCCTAACCTCTCTTCTCTCTACATGGCTATTTTTCACACTAAGAATGAGAATCTCACTTCCTTGGGAAAAAGGAGAGCCACACTCATGTAGGTTACCCTTGGAAATTCATTAGGGAGTTTCTTAATCATGTTTAATGGGATGGTAAATGGGATAATAGGAGTTACCCCGTTATCCCTCAAATTATCATAATATCCCTCTTGGGTATACTAATCCAACATATTATAATATAGAAAAGTTAATACATAGTTTTTAGATATATAAAATAATAAAATTAATAGAAAAATAAAATCTAATCCCAACAACGGGAGACACGCCAATGCTTTCAACTCATCGTGTGTGCCCCAACATCAAGACAAGAGAAGTCCATATTTTCCTTCTGATTTAAATTTTTTATTTATTATTTTAATCCTTTATTTTCTTTAGTCTTGAGGGTGTTTAAAACCTTTATCTATTTTTTAATTGAGTTTGAATTGTATCAAGAGTAATATTATTTAATTTAACTTTTAGAAGATTGTATTATGATTTTATTGGTCATTACTCTAATTAAGGTCTACGTTGCAGTTTTCTTTATTTTCAATATAAATAACACCATAAGCTTTTATAATGTTTGTTGCCTATATAGCTATATCAACATCCCCATGCTATGCTCATATAGCTTTATAGCTTTATCAAAAATTGCATTTAAGCATTTGTATTGTGGATATGGTTAGCCGATAATACTAAATGTAGTATATGTATCATACTAAAATAGTCTATTTTGGCTGTCTAAATCAGCAATAATATAACGTATTTTACTTTTTTCAATATGGAAAAATACCTTAGTTGAACACAAAATTCTTTTCTTAAATTTTTTATTATTTTTTTTAAATTAGAGTATTACTCTATTTTTTATTGGCATCAAAATTTCTATAAAAGAGCCAATCATTGAACAAGCAATAATAATCTAATATAATTGCACAAAATAACGTTAGGTTAAATCAAAAAATTCTTGATTATAAACAAGAAAATAACATATTCTAATAACAAATTCTTAATATTAGTAATTTTAATATTGATAAAAAATTTATATAATATATTTAATATAGATTTATAACTTTTTTTATTCACCTGAAAAATGACCCACAGTGAAAGGGGGCTCGAAAAAGTCAAACTTATGGGAAGCATTCTACAAGAATTTCTTATACCAGTCCCTTTTTTTACATTTAAGATTTCTGCTCCAAAAGTCAGTGCATATAGTGTGCAATCAGTAGCAGATTGCGCCACAAGGCAAGCACTTGAATTTGCAAGAATATATCTTTCATGAACCGAGTTGAACACAAATTGGGAACATTCAGATTACAGTGGAAAATAGGGGAACCATCTCATGATCATCAACCAAGCCCGGCAGCATTTCATATAGCAAAATTTTGGGTCAGAAACCAGAATGGCAGGATAAGAATTCAAACACCAAGTAAAACAAGTTTCTTTATTAATCAACTCTCTTTACAAAAATATCACAATGATGTTTGATAATTTGATATACAGTGGATAATGCAGAGGGATGTATTAACTTACAATTACCCAAAATATATAGCGGTCATTATTTGGTAATAGGCATTACAAGGAGAAGGGAACTATCTAACAACGATCGATACATTGTTTTGGACCTTCTGACCTGAACAGGACATCACAATAAGGCAAACTCTTGAGACTGAGGACTCCAAGGGGCTTCATGCTTCTAAGTTTCAGGCACAGGTGTTAACATTTCCTGATACAATCACAATTGGGTAAATTCAAGGTAAGCATTTTGAAATTGTGTGAATCAAAATCATTGAACATAAAAGGCAATGAAATTTCCAATTACCTCAGAAAACCTCAAGTGCCCGCGATGGACTCTGGAAGTTTTGACAATTGTTTCCCACTTAGGATCAACAGAGGATGCCTTGTTTTGTTTTCCAATGAAAGGCCGAGAAGCATTTCTGAAGGAAATGGAAGGCAAGGTGCGCCAAAGCCATGACTCGGATGGTGATTTTGGCAAAGGTGGAGGAAGAGGAAATTCAGAGTAGCCATCTTCTAAAATTTTCTGCATTTCCAAGTTGGGAGGATGTGATTCATTATAATCCAAGTACCTATCATTCGATGCTTTCAAACTGAGTGTAGCAAGATTACAACTAAGATCTTGATCCCGTCTGAAACTCTTTATCATCTCTGTTTTCTTTTCCTGATTTGAATTGTCTGCAGGAGATGGATGGTATTCCAAATTTGTATCAAGTAACACTTCTTTTGCTTCCGCAACACCAAAGTGCTCGACATCTTCGAAGGAAGATCCTAAAGGTTCTTTTTCGACAACCTCAATATTAAAAAGACCTTTGAAATCAGTGTCTCCGGAAGCTGTGTGATCCTTCTTGTTTGAAACTGAATCTGTATCTGCAGTTTCAACCAAATGTACAGAATCTACATAGACAGTTTTCTCCATTGGGCCTGACAAGGCCAAATCCCCATCAGAACCTTGATCAGCTAATATTTCCCGGAAGTTTTTTTGCCGCTTTCCAAGTAACTCATTAACCTTGGGTTTGTTAGCTTCTTCAAAGATGCAGTCCCCCTCATCTCCTTTACCTTCACGGAAAGGTGCTTGAAGTGTTTCATTTGGGGAGGGTGACATGCTACCATAATGCAGGCGCCTGTATTTAGATGATCCATTTGGTGTTTGATGAGAACTCTGGCTATTGATTTGGTCAGATTCACGTCTCAAATTGTTCTTATCTTCATGCAGTTTTTTCTGATTTCCATCTACAGATCTTTGATGAGACATAGCAAGGTTTGCATTCTGCAGATGAAAAAGATTTTTATGTACTTGCATTAGTCAGCAGACACTAAAAGCAAAAGGGGCATAACCGTTACACAAGTTCATCAAATTTTCAGGTACCTTATTCTTTGTCTCATAGTGAGAAACAGTATGTGGAAACTTTGCCGGTACCCTACGAACTGATGGAATGGCTACCTGTGATCGAACTTTCATCCCAGGTACTGGATTTAAAAGGCACAAGGAACTTTTTAAGCAAAACCGAGGAAGTAAGCCACAAGCTTTGTTTGACATATCTCCAGTCTGGTCATAATCATCAGAGTCATCATCACTTTCCTCTTCTTCAGCTTGAGGAAGATGTGGTGAAATATCAAACCTGTGGAGATAAACTGGAGGTCGTTTATCCCAACTTACGTTCTTCTTTAATGGCCTTGGCTGTTCTCTGACCACAGGCTGCTTGCGGAAAGTGTACTGGGGTGTTTCTGAAGCCATTGCCTTTGCAGCAGGCAAGAATCGACCCATCATAAAATCTCGAGTTGGTGGATCTGTCGAAAATCTGCTAGTTGAGATGACTTCTGGACCATCCAATTCACTCAAACCACTGACACTACAGTTCAAGAAAAAAGACTCTGTTCTGGAAAGGGAATCTAGTGCATCTACAAAGGCTTCATCACCATCTTCTGAATCAGAGCTCTTTGCTACCAGTTCCTCCTTTGATCTCTCTAAGATCAGTACATTTTCAGCCACAGAAGAAACACTCCTACAGCTTGGTGACTCATTTTCTCTTCTTGGCATAGTCACATGTGGATCTTCAGAACGTTTGTCGGAAGCCTCTTTCTCTTTGATGTTCAAAACCCTCCCTGGTGGAAGCTTTGGTGCAACTGGAGGCTTTTTAAGTCCCCAGTTTTTGGATCTTGTTTCATCCTTGGGTCTTCCCGGAGTTTTCTCCCACTGGAATGGTACAGCTCCTGGATTCCTTACTGGACCTGATTTCAACTCTGATTTATAAAAAGGTATTGGAGGAGTATTATGAAGAGAATAATCAACCTTCCTTTTATCTTCAACTTTTGATGGAATAGCTGTTGCTGATATCCGCCTTACTGATAGAAGCGGTTGATTGAAATCCAATTGCTTTTCTTCCATCAGTTTTTCAATAATTATCTAATCAAAATTTTTCTGCAAAACTGTTGCACAAGAGAAATAAGGAAACAGAACGAAATCAGTTTACACAAGGAAAAGGATACATCCAATGTGCATATCTGAACCAGTCTACTTTTCATCCACCATCTTTTTCACATTCATGTAATGAGAGCTTTCCTAGAGAAGCATCACTACACAGGATTTAAGAAGTGATACAGATGGAGAAAAGCTATCAAAAATTTTGATGTTTGGCTACTTTCTCGCGAACGATGCATCTAGATTACGATTCAGCACTGAATTGCTTATAAATCGTGGAAGTTCCACTAGTTCACCGTGTAGATTATGCTTCATTTTGTTATCAACAATGGGGCTCCATAAATAGTGACCATAGATGATAATGGATAATGCTTAAAATATCAAGTTCTGCATAGCATGAATTTGTTGCAATGCCAGTGGGATGATTTCTTTCTATTATATATAGGACCAATAAAAAGCACCATGGAGATTGAGGCCAAGAACCATGAAACTGAAAAAAAAATTGAAATTGATACTAGATTCAATGTTTGGAAAAGAATTTAAAACACAAACACCTTAAAGAAAGCTACGAAGCACTCCACACTACTTGATGGCAGGATCAGCGTTGCCCGGCAAATCTGGCATGCAACTGAGACACCCAAGACACATGTTGAGCACACATCATAACAGGTACATCTAATAAAACAAATTAACCCCAATTCTGGGGCTCAGCCATGCCATCAAGATATTGCTTGAATACGGCTCAGACAATTTTCAGTTTTTTTTTTTTTTTTTGGGAGTGTTTTAGTAAAAAGGTTTAGCTTTTGACACAACTTTAAAATTTTCCAATTGCATGTTTATCCTTTGTTTTCAACATAATGTATTATACACTATATTCATATAAATTAACACCCAACTTGAGAATCCTAGAAAACAATCAGTGGTTTTTCAGCTCCACAACCGGTGCTTCTTTTCATCTTAAATCATAATCAAGTCATTCCAGTGTTGCAACTCTTAAAGAACAAATTCAAACATCTCTCAACCATTCCCATGCCCATCTACTCTTCATCTCTCCATCATTCAAGTGTAATAGAAGGTCTCTTCATCTTCTCTTTCCAAAGACCACATCTACTTGCCAAAAGTAAGTCTTGTGTCCTTCGTAGGTCATTCAACAACCCAACAACTCCCGGGGCACAAGGCTATGGAAAAGCCTTTCAAGGAAACAAATCCTTAAATTCCAAGGGGGGTCATCCGAGTGGAATAAATAGCTGTCCCTTGTCCTTGGCCGATGATGATTCCTCAGGGACCATATTCATTATAAATACGGCTAAATAAAAATTTGGGAGGAATTAGATAGTTCAATCATCAACATAATTCTATCATCAATTCAAATGCATCTCCAATCAACTCATCCCTCCAAGTACTAATTATAGTGGGGTACATTATCATCATCACCAAAAAAATTAAAGCTTATGTTATGATTATTTCTAACAAAATTAGCATTTAAGTAGATCTGCCCTTTGCCCAAAAGTCAAAGGGGAAAAAAACAGCCAAATTCCTAAGTTGCCTGACCTCAAAAAATAAATAAATAAATAAAAGTTGGAAAAATTAGTCAAATAAATTAGTAAAACAAAAAAATTATATATATAAAAAAAAATCAGATGCTTAATCCAAGCTGACATGAACAAGCTCGTCAAATAACAGTAGTGAACACTTTGAAAATTTTGAAGAGCAAAGATTAATTGAACATGATTAGAACAAAAATCCTACAAAACCCATAAATATGACAACCAAAAGAACAATATTCAAATTCTGAAAAGGAGATATCAAACTGTTATATTAAAATGGATAATCTTCGCCTAGGAGCTACAAATGTATCAGAAACAAAATTACCTCTCTGTGAGTGGGTGATCTAGGACTTCTCCGATCTGTTTTTGTTGAAGTGGTTGAGCAAATGAGAGCTGTTATAACACATGACGATTGAGAAAGTAGAGAGAGAAAGAGAACAGAGAAAAGAAACTGAGAAAGTAGAGAGAGAGAGAGAGAGCAAAAGCGAGGGATAAACCCAGTTGCACGCATTGGGCTTATTCATTGTCTCTGCGTGGAGCATCGCACCAGAGACAGCCATTAATGTAAGGAAAATGAAATAATATATTGTTTTTTTCGGAGCATACCGTATGCTCTCGTTTGTTTTTTTCCTTTAGAATATGATCATCATGGTCAAAGCATCTTTTTTTATTAGTCGTTACGTAAATAAAAAAATTTAATTAGTTTTTTTATAAACAGATTATAGCTAAACAAAATTTACAATTTTTTTCAAAAATTAAAAATATTTTTAATTTTAAAAATAAAAATGTATAATTTAAATATTATTTATTCAATTAAGAATTATAATGGAACACTGCTTCATTTTTTATATCATATTTTTAATATGTGTTATAACTGATATTTATATATCGTATTTATTATTAAAAATTCATATAATATATAATTTTTTACACAATTAGATATAATTTAATAATTAATCTATTTGACAATTTTTAAATTTAAATTTTAGTAATAATTTATTTGATGATTATACAAGACAGATTTAATTTTATCATATGGTCCAAGATTTATAAATCTTCTATCGAACATCTATTGATATTATTTTAAATATAAAATATTTAAATTCACGGACTATTAACTCAAATTGGAAAAAAAAAATCGCAACGTTGGAAGTGTTTTTGTAAAACAAAAGGGAAAAATGATTTCAAAGTTGAAAAAAGATACGTAACGTATAAAGTTATGTGATATTTTCGATGTTCCCCACTCATCACTTGTTTCGGATCATGCGAAGACATCGTTAAAAAAAATATATATATATATATATATATATATATTTTTATAAAATAAATAAAAATATTAGTCATTGTCACATGCATCATCATTTTTGTGAAGCTTTTGAGAGGAAAAAGCTCGGCCGACGCCTTTCAATTTTTGCACGAAAAATCATTGAATTATTGATGTTTAAATTATTGCACCTAAAGTGTTTTCTTTTTAATAAAATAAAAAAGCAAAAATAAAGTTGCCAAAAAGGTTCTATTCGAAGGCCCACACGGTTTTAAAAAAATAGTAGCTTGATGCTCTTGTTGTGGTGAATTAACTATGTCTCGAATATATTTAAATTTCTAAAAAGAGCCCACATAGGTATAGCCAATAATAAAAACAAATCTTAGCCATCGGGACTACACTCTAAGATTTCGAATAAATAAATATTTGATCTAGGAAAAATACTAAATTTTTTATTTAAAACTTGAATTTAAATTTTAAAAATAAATAAAAAAAATTATATTAAGAAAATTTTCTCTTAAATAAGTTACGACAACAATTTATATTGAATTAATCAAAATAAAACTCTGAATATTGATCGATATAAATAAAAAAAAAATCTAAGCCACTCGATTTTTTATATAGGATAGATCAAAATTATTATTATTATTATTATTATTATTATTATTATTATTATTATTATTATAATGTTCAAGTTTTCAATTGTGATTAATTTTAAAATTTTCAAATTAATTCTAATAAGATTCAAAACTTGATTTTTTTTTTAGAAAAAAATATTAATATGGTACTAAAAACTTAAACAATCTTAATTTTTGAATCATTTTTATATTATTTCTTATTAAATAAATTTCACCGATAATATCAGTGTTATGTGTTAATGTCATATCAATATTATTAAGTAATGATAACGACAGTTAAAAGCCATTTAATCGGCAATAATTTAAAAGCGACTATAAATGAAAATTATTTGAAAATTTATCATTGTTGCAAAGTCTATTCTCTTGATATCTAATAAATTATGTTTGAATGCAAGGTGTTTATCAACGACAAAATAAAATTTGGATTTGGAACTAAAAGGCAACATTTAAACTATAAAAAAAAAAATACCATATTAGATTTGGAACCAAAAAAACTATATTTATAGACCGAGTTGAAATTAAATTTAATTAAAATGAAATAAAAAATATTAAAATATTAAAATATAAAATTATTAATAACACTTTTTTCCTAATTTAAATTTAGACTATTGAGAAGAACGATAGCTAAAAAAATATAAGTAGATATCAGAGCAGAAGGTGTTGATTTTGACTCATGTCAACTCTCATTCACTCTATTTAAAAATATTAAATAATTAATAATGTCTCTTTTTTATTAATTTACCGATAATAGTTATATAAAATATAAAAATAAAAAATTATTATTAAATTTATATATTTAATTAATCTGCTAGGAATGTTTAATTTTTGTAGAAATTAGAGCTTGACTCGTAATTTAATCTAACTGAAACCAGATAAAATCTACTTCACTTGGTGGTAACTAGGGAAGTACCCGAATGAAAGGTACATTGACTCAAGGGTTTCAAGTTGAGAAATTCAAATTTCTAACATTAAATTCTACCCACCGCGAGAAAGCATGCAACGGGTGATTCCAAAATCTTATCTGTCCAATCAAATGTACCTCTATAATAAATTTGGTCACGTTGGAACCTCATCCAGATCTGCATGTCCTATGAAATAACCATTTCCATTTATATTCCAAATATTCTGAAAAAAAAAAGTATTACGTTACATAAATATATAAATAAATAAATAAATATATACATATACTTGTTGGGAAAATGTTTATTTTGGGTCTTTACAATATATTTTTTGTTTGCTGAGATTTAATTAATAACATCAGTATCATGTTAAAAAAAATTAAAAATATTTATGTGCACAATCGCAATGAAATATTTCCTCTTGGCATATAAACTGTTGAACAAGTGAGCAAGAGAGCACTGCCCTTATTAGGAAGTATATATATATTTTTAATTCCATATAATAAATTATGCCATTGACAGCCAGAGATCTTCTGCACAAACATGTCAAATGAACAAAAGCATCACGCGATTCTAAAAGCGGATCGATTCAAAGGGTAAAGGTGAGTCACATAGTCACATGTAAATTGCAAGATGCTACGAATTCACAGCTTCAAAGTGAAGAACTTCAGTTTGTTTCTTCTTCTTCATTTTTTTTTTTATCAAATAGTTCCGGAAATTTCCATGAAAAAATAAAATCAAGGGTTTAAGGTGCTTCCCTAATTTCAACACATCTAACATTTTCATTTTCCCAACACATCTAACCTTACAAACATTTTAGAAAAAGTATTAATAAAAGAAAAGTATTTTTTTGATAGAGTTTTGAATTCAAATTTTTATGTCAAATTATTTTAAATCAAATATCAAATTGTTGCGCTATTATATTCTGTAGAGGACGAGTCACTTTTAGCAGGGTTACTTTTAACGATGGATTTAGCGACGGAAAAATCCATCGTTGAAAGTTCATTTTCTGTCATTGAAGAATATCAGCGATAGATTTTTTCCATCGCTAAAAGTACTCCGCTAAATACCAGCGATAGATTTTTTTCCGTCGTAAATATTAACGATGAATTAACAACGAAAAAAAATCCGTCACTGAAAAAAATTAACAAAATTTTAAAAAATTTAAAAAATTTAAAAAATTTAAAAAATTTAAAAAATTTAAAAAATTTAAAAAAATTTAAAAAATTTAAAAAAATTTAAAAATTTTAAAAAAATTAAAAAAATTGAAAAAAATTAAAAAAAATAATAAAAAAATTAACGACAGACCCAACCCATCGCTGATGTCACAAATATTAGCGATAAATTAACGACGAAAAAAAATCCGTCACTAAAAAAAATTAACAAAATTTAAAAAAATTTAAAAAATTTTAAAAAATTTTAAAAAATTTTAAAAAAATTAAAAAAATAATTAAAAAATCAACGACAGACCCAATCAGTCATTGATTTTTGAGTTATGCAAAAAAAAAAAAACACGCAAGCCCAGGTCGCCTGACCCGGGCACGCCCAAACTACCTCCTTTAATTAGGGAAAATTCCTTCCGCACGCTTGTGGAGGGAATCAAACCTATGATTATTAATAACATCACAACCATCAAACCCCCAAGGACTTATCTACTCATATCTTTTTTTTATTATTTACTATCTTTAACACACAATTTTTTAAATAATAATAAAATAATTTAAAATGATAATTTATTATAAATTAATAAATTATTATCTTAAAATAAATTAATAAAAATTTTTAACAAAATAAAATACTTTTACTTTTCTACAAAATAAAATAATAAATAATAAATAATAAAATAAATTAAAATTTTAAAAATAAATAAATAAATTAAAAAATTGAAAAAATCAGTTGGTATTCCGTCGGTAATACGTTGCTAAAATTTCCGTCAGTAAAATTTTCGTCGCTAATCCATCACTCATATTTCCATTGCTAATCCGTCGCTAATACATGTACATATTTTATTTTTAATTTTTTTTAACCCTGCTGCACTATACCGACGAATTAGCGACGGAAATTTTCCGTCACAAAAAATTCCGTCGGTAATAGGTTTACAGATCCTTTTTTTTTACTGTTGAGCTATAGATTAGCGACGGTAATTTTTTCCGTCGCTAATCAATTCGATGTTAATCGTTGGAAATCTGTCGCTATTACCGATAGATTTTGTTCCTTCGGTAATTATCCATCGTTAATACTATTTTTTCTAACAGTGATTTAATATGTAAATTGTACAAGTAAAATGTGTCAATCAAGCTAGAGATTTGAACAAACTCTTCAAGTTTCGTGGTGCTCACTTCACAAGATAGAAAGAAAAAATATTATTTTACCTCAATCTTCTCAAGATCGTTTATGTTCTCACCAAAAAATTCCCAACAACGAGAACATTGAAGGCAAGTCTTAGAATAAACAAATTGAACACTCGGAGAAATGTGCACAATATGAAATAAAAAAGTATAACTGTCAATACTATCTTTTGAATTATCTTTTTAATTAATTTTATGATTACAGTGAACATATCTACTCTATTGCCAAAAAAATATGGTAGGCTTTATAACTAAAATACAACACCGAACAAGCTAGTGCAAAGAAATATGCAGCGAGTCGCTTCTTTCACTATCAAATGATGAACAGAAAATCTATTGCGGATCAAGTGCAAGACTTTCAAATGATTGCTCATAAGGTACAATCTGAGAAAATAAACTTTGGTGACAACTAGATAGTTCTTAGAATCATAGACAAACTGTCACCAATTTAGGGAGAATTTCAAAAGATTTTGCATCACAAATAGAAAGATATCACCTTGGAGGATTTAATCACACGTATTTGTGTGGAGAAGGAGGCACGATACCGAGATGCAATGGTTCAAGATACAAATATAGACCCCATTAAGGTAAATCTCATACTTTCAAATAATTTGCCCAATAATTCTCGAAATACATATCTACATCCAAATAAATTTTTAGAAATAAATATAATAAATCTTACAATAAAAAGAAAAATTTTCAATCATAAAAGTAAGAATGATGACCACTCTCCTTATAAAAAACCAGATGTATGTTATGTTTGTAGTAAAAGTGGACAAATTACTCAAATTTGCAAATTTTAAAAACGTAAAACTCTAACTCAAGTTAACATTACCAAAGAATCTTTTATAGTTGCGATGACAAACATATTTTTAGTTGAAAATTCTGGAGGGTGATGGGTAGATTTTGGTATTAATAAACATATCTACTATGATAAAGAATGCTTAAAATACAGATGTATGTTATGTTTGTAGTAAAAGTGGGCATATTACTCAAATTTGCAAATTTTGAAAACGTAAAACTCTGGCTCAAGTCAACATCACCAAAGAATCTTTTATAGTTGCGATGACAAACATATTTTTAGTTGAAAATTCTGGAGGGTGATGGGTAGATTTTGGTATTAATAAACATATCTACTATGATAAAGAATGCTTAAAATAATAATTCCCTATGAAGAATCTAAAACTATTATATTTGATGACTTTCATACTATTCAAACTTTGGGGAGTAGTGAAATTGAATTGAAATTTATAACTGAAAGGGTATTACTTTTAAAAGATGTTATGTATACACCTTCCATGAGAAAGAATTTTGTGTCATTTTTTTTAAACAATGTTGGTTTTAAATAGATTATAGAGTTAAATCAATATACAATCTCAAAAGGGGGAATTTTTGTTAAGAAAAGTTATGCTCATGATGGAATATTTAAATTGAACATTAAATATAAAGTATGCAAAAAAATTTTTCATATGTTGTCATGCATTCATTTTTGACATGCTCGTCTGTGTTATATCAATTTGTTGAGTAAAATAAGTTTTAATAATAATTAGGAGTGATAAAAGTTAATCTTGGGTAATTAATTCAAAATTAGAAAGAAATAAAAAATTGTTAAAATTGAATTCTGTATAGGCAAGTCGTCTCATCCATGTAGTGCAAGATGACTTATGAGCATGAATGAGAGAAAAATTGACTAAGTGCAAACACCTAAGACGACCAAGAATAAACACAAGAGAACCTAAGAAATTCATGTCTCAAAAATTTGTGTCTGCACAACCCCTAAGACGACTTACCATTGGCATGAGACAACCTGAGATACGTTAGTCACATAAATATAAGACTGCACATACTCAAGGCGACACAAATCATAAGTATAGGACGACATCAAGTAAATCAGTCATAGAAACCTAAGACTGCACAATACCTGAGATGACCTGACGTTTGAAACAAGACGACCCGACCATAATTAGGACGACTCAATAATAGATACAAGACAACTTGAGGAAGACAAGTCTCAGAAGGTTTAGTCTGCACAACAAATGAGGTGACCCAACTATAAATGCAAGATGACCTGACTATGGTAATTAAAAGACAAGTCGACTCAATGGAATCAACGAGACGACCTAACAAAATGTAGTCATAGAAGTAAGAGTCTAAAATTAAGGCAAGAAGACTCAATCTTATCCAAGGCGACCTATTTAAGGATTTTAAGCATGTAAGTCATCTCACTCAAAAGCACAAGTCGACTTGTAAATTGAAATCATAGTTAAAGGCGACTCAACACTTTTATAAGAAGCTATGTGTCTTGACAAGTCTACTCATGGCTTGGACAAGTCCCTTTGTGTCTTATATATGAAAATTTGACAAGTAGGCTTAAGCAATCATCAAGCTAACCCAAGAATTTAAAATGTAAAGACAAGTCTGCTTATAGTCTCAGGAGATCGACCTGTTGTGTTTAACGTTAATTTGTTCAAAAAAACTGGTTCGAATTAAATATACTATTCACCTACCTCACCAAACACTGCTATGTATTCAATGGTCTCCAACGGCTAAAACTTATTCTTTGACTATAAAAACAACTCAAGAATGGAGGAGGTGGGGTGTGAGAATCTTGAACAATACCCAAAATATTATCGACAAGTTTTGTTCTTCATTTACAATTTGTATCTATCTGTATTGCAACAAGCAATTTTGAAGGTCAAGAGCTTCACTTTGCTTTTCATTTTTCTCTCTATTTGTTGTATAAAATCAGAATTTCATTATTTTGAGTCTTGAGTGTAAGTGATAAAGAGAGATATTAGATTAGGGTTTTTACTTGATCTTGTGAAAAGCAAGTTAAAGCATTTGAGAAAATACTTATATAGTTCACTATTATTTCGGGAAGTTAGTTTGTAATTTTTTAAATAATATAGTGGAATTAAAAATCCAGGTGAATCTTGGGAATGGACGTGCACCAAAAAGGTGAAACGACTATAAATAAACTGTGGGTGTCAATCTTTCTTTAAGTTTCTTCTGTTTATTTTTATAAATTATTTTAAAGCCTAAAAATTAATCAAAACTTGAAGATAACCTATTCACCCCTCTAGGTTATCATATTTAATATCAACAAGTGGTATCAGAGCAGATTTTCTGAAAAGTCTACAATCTCTAAAGTATAGATCGAACATGGTACTAAATGAGGACAGTGTTCCATTCGAATCTTGTTCAACCAATAGGACACCATTCTTCAACGACAACAATTGCAGCTATTCGAAAAAAAGAATGAAAAACTTCATAATTGCTCAAGATGAAACAAGTTGGAAAATTATTAAAGAAGGAATTGAATTTCCAATTGAAGAAATCGATGGGGAATGAGTTCCTATAAAAAATGATGATCATGACTGCTGAAAAAAAAAACCTACAGAGCCAACTGTAAAGCAATTAACTTGTTGCACCTAGCCTTCAGCCTTAACGATTATAATAAAATCTCATCCTGTATTTTCGTAAAAGAAACATGGGAAAGATTGGAAGCTACCTACGAAGGGACAAATCAAGTAAGGAAGAACAAGATAAGAATGTTGAAATAAGAACATAATGTATTCAAAATGAAGGATGGAGAAAGTATGAGAGATATGATAACGATATTCAATACCATCACAAATGAATTAAGGCTGCTAGGCAAGGAATCAGTCAGGAAAATATGATTGAAAAAGTGCTACGATATATACCTAAGTCATGGGGAGCCAAAGTTACAACAATTGAAGAATCCAAAAATTTGGAAACTCTCACAATGGATCAATTAGTTGGTTCATTGACAACCCATGAGATGAAAATAAACTCTAAAGGAAATGGAAATGAAGAGAGAGGCAAATCCATAGCACTTAAGACTAAAAGTGAGGAAGATAACTCAAGTAATGATGTAGATGAAGACATGGTCCTTCTGACCATAAAGTTTAAGAAATTCATGATAAGGAAAAGGAATAAAAGCATAATAGAATTCAAGAAACCGGAAAGGAAAGAAGAAATAAGATACTTTGAGTGCGAGAAACTTGGTCACATCAAAGTTGATTACCCATCACTCAAAGAGGCTGAGAAAAAGAAAAAGAATGAAAAGAAAAAGGCCTTAGTAGTATGGAGTAATGAAGATGAAAGCTCTAGTGAGGAAGAACATGAACAAGAGCAAACTAACTTGTATTTCATGGCATTAAAAAATGACTCAAACTTTAAGGTAACCTCTTCAACATCTTATTTCTCTGATTCAGATTCTGAGTATGACTTGACCATTGATGAATTGCATGATGTACTTATAGAATCCATTAAAGATTTAAAAAACATGAACAAGAAAAATATATCATTTAAAAGGGAAATAATTAAACTTGAAGAAGATATGAACAAATTGAAATCTGAAAATGAAAAACTCAAGTTAGAAATGATCAATTGAAACAAGAAAGAATTGACCTTCTTGAGGAAGTTAAAGGCAAAACAAACCAAAAAAATAACTTACATGCAGAAATCGGAAATATTAAAATCAAGTCTGTAAATGACTATAAGAATAAAGATATAGAAAAGGAGTTATAATAAGAAAAAGAGAGAAATAAAAAATTAAGTTCCTGCTATATAAATTTGCTCAAGAATAAGAAAAATTGGAATTGATGGTTGGAGTACAAAGGGTTGTCTATGACAAAATTGATTTGGGATATAATCCTATTTTGACACAAAAGAAACTCTATAGTTTCTTTGTTCCCAACACCATGAAGGATAGATAAAGCACTAAATATCATTACTGCATGAAACAAGGACATAGTTCTCACGATTGCAAACTTAAAAGAAGATCCATTCCAAATCAAACAGAAGCACCTAGAACATATGTCAAATGCACCTACTACAATAGAATAGGATATAGTATGAATAAGTGTTGGTTTAGTGACTTAAAATACAAAAGACATTGAAATGGGTACCAAATAACACTTGTGAATTGATGATAAGCACTAATACTGCCGGACCCCAAGAAAATTTGAGTTCCAAAGGCCAACACTTAATTTCTTTTATGTGCAAATTTGTCTCAAGATCAAATCTCCTGAAAATATATGGTTTTTGGACAGCGGATGCTCTTGACATATGACAAGAGACTCATCTATGTTCAGTAGCTTGGAAGAAAAGAAATAAGGTAAAGTGGTCTTTGAAGACAACTCAAAAGGAAAAATAATTGGTATATGAAACATATGTATGTTTCCTTCTCAAATTGAGCATGTTTTATTAGTTAAAGAATTAAAACATAATTTATTAAGCATTAGTCAATTGTATGATAAAGATTTCATTGTCTTATTTGATCATGATTGTTGCAATGTGATAGATAAATCAAACAACGAAGTAAAATTCAGATGAAAAAGGCAAGGAACCATATATGTCATTAATTTAGACAACTTGAGTGTTCTAAATGAAGCATACTTGATGGCTATTGGAAATGACAATGCATGGTTATGGCATAGGAGACTAGGACATACAAGTATGGATTTAATTTAAAAACTAGTCAGAAAAGATATTGTTAAAAGGATTCTAAAATTGAAATATGAAAAAAACAAACTATACGATATTTGTATGAAAGGAAAGCATATCAAATCTTCCTTTAAATCCAAAAATATAATCTCCACATCCAGGCCTTTAGAGTTGCTTCACATGGACATTTTCGGTCCAACTAGAACACAAAACTTAGGAGGAAAACATTTTGGTTTTGTAGTAATTGATAATTACTCAAAATATATTTAGGTATTACTTCTAACCAAAAAGGAAAAAGTATGCAGTGCATTCTTCAAATTATATAGGAAAATTCAAAACGAGAAAGGATGTACAATCAATAATATTAGAAGTGATTATAGTGATTAGAAGTGATTATAGTGAAGAGTTTGAGAATAAATACTTGTAAGAATATTGTGATAAAAATAGAATATATCACAATTTCTCCGTATTTAGAATATCTCAACAAAATGGTGTTATGGAAAAAAAGAATTGAACTCTTGAATAAATGGCTAAAACTATACTATGTGAGTATAATTTACCCAAATATTTTTTAACTGAATCTGTCAACATAACTTGCTATATTCTTAATAAAGTTCTAATTAAACCAATTTTTAAGAAAACTTTTTATGAACTATACAAAAATAGAAAACCTAATATAGGTTCTTTTCATATCTTTGGTTATAAATGCTATGTGCTAAATAATGAAAAAGATAATTTAGAAAAATTTGATAAAAAAAGTGATGAAACTATATTTTTAGAATATTCAATTTCTAACAAAGCATATAGAGTATATAATAACAGAATAATGATAGTTGAGAAATCAATTCATGAAAATTTTGATGAAAATGATCCCTTCAGTAAAAAAAGTTTTGATGATGAAATCCAAGAGATAGAATACATATTAGAACAAGAGACATTGGAAAATGAAGAAGTGAATGAAGAAATCTCTGAAATTAGAGTTGAAAAAAATCAAACAATCCATGAATAACAAGAAGAGTAAGAAATAAAATTTCCAATCATAAGAAAGAGTGTTAATATATAAAATGTAATTTGAGATATAGAGATTGGAGTTAGAACTAGATCTTTAACTCAAAATCAATGTGAGTATGTAACCTTCATTTCTCAAATATAACCAAAGAATGATGATAAGACTCTAAACGATAAAAATTAGATTTTAGCTATGTAAGAAGAATTAAATTAGTTTGAAAGAAATGAAATATGAGAGTTAGTTTTTAGACCAAACAATCAATCAGTAACAGGCACAAAGTGGGTATTTATGAACAAACTAGATGAATATGGGATAATCACTAGAAACAAAGCTAGATTAGTGGCTCAAGAGTATAATCAAGAAAAAAGTATTGATTATGATAAGACTTATACTTCAATAACCAAATTAGAAGCTATTAGGATGTTGTTTGCTTTTGCATGCTTTATGAACTTCAAGTTATACCAAATGGATGTCAAGAGTACATTTTTAAATGGAGTAATAAATGAAATAGTTTTTGTAGAACAATCTCCTGGATTTGAGCATCCAAAACATTCGGATTATTTGTTTAAATTGTCTAAAACACTATATGGCCTAAAACATGCTCCAAGAGTTTGGTACGAGAGATTTAGCAACTTCCTCATTGAAAATGATTTTAAAAGAGAAAAAATTGATACAATCTTATTTATTAAAAGAAAAGGCAAAAAAATCTTAATAGTTCAAATATATGTGGATGATATAATATTTAGAGCAACAAACGAAAGTCTTTGTCGAGAATTTGCTAAGTTTATGCATGCAGAATTTGAAATGAGTATGATGAGAGAATTAAATTACTTTCTAGAATTATAAATAAAGTAAACTAAATGAGAAATATTTATTAGTCAATCCAAATTTATATAGGAATTGATCAAAAAATTTGGATTTGGTGAAATCAAAGGATATGCCACACCGATAAGCTCATCAATTAAGCTAGACAAGAATGAGAAAGGAAATAAAGTATATCAAAAACTATATAGAAGCATGATTGGCTCACTATTATATTTAACTACATCTAGATCTAATATTTTATTTCATGTATACTTATGTGTTAGATTTCAATCCAATTCTAAAGAATCTCACTTAACTGTTGTTAAGAGAATTTTGAGATACTTAAAGACACATGCAATTTGGGATTATGGTGTGATAGGAACTCAGCATTTGCTTCACATGATTACTCAGATGTTGACTTTACAAGATATAAAATGGATAGAAAAAATACTAGTGAGATTTGTCAATTCTTTGAGAACATATTAGTATCTTGGTTCTCTAGAAAACAAAACAGCGTTGCTACCTCAACCACAGAAGTAGAGTATATGGCTGCAGGGCAATGTTATGCACAAATTCTATGGATTAAGCATCAACTTGAGAATTATGGATTAAGTATCACTTCATTAGGGATCATGTACTCAAAAAAGATATAATTTTAGAATATATAAATACCGAAAAACAAATTACGGATATTTTCATCAAACATTTGGATAGAGAGAGATTTTGTAATTAAAGAAAAAAATTAGGAATGATAGAATGAATTTTCAATTTAAATGAAATATGAGCTTGATTTATAATTGTATTTATAATAATGATAATAATTTTAAGTGAAAATTTAAGGAAATCTCAAAGTTATGCAAATTAGCTGAGATACAGTTCATCTTACAAGATGAGTAAGTCGTCTTGCCGATGTATAGGCTCGGAAGGTAATTCTGAAATAAAGATAAGATAATTCATTAGAACTATGAGTTACTTTATAGGTTCAAAATTGATATATCAAGTCATCTTGTTCTGAGAACAAGTCGTCCTATGAACAGGGTTTGGACTTAGTAAGTTATCTTACCATAAGTATAAGATAACTCACCAAATCTTAGCCACAAAAATGATTCTGAAAACATTGCTGAATCATCCTAATAAATTGAGAAAGCGACCTGATCATAATAAGTAGACTTATAAAAGTTTTAAATCACCTTATGATTAAGTCTTGTTTATACAAGTCATCCTGTAATAAATACATGATGACTCATCATATTCAAGTCACAGAAACCTTTCTATAGAAATCACTAAGTCGACTTACTTAATTGGAAGGATGACTTGATGATTTAGGGTTTTACTTCTATAAGATGCCTTGCAATCTTATACGAGTCGCCTTGTATGAACAGACAAGTCGATTCATCATTCTGTTCAAATCGACTCATGTGGCTCAAATTAAAAACCCTAAACCTAAATCCATTTCTCCTCTACCAATAATCCAGATCTGACTATAGCCTAATAACACTAGATTAAATATCGAGTCTTTTCACATTCCCTCCAAATGTTTTTCCCAAATTGAAAACCTTAACTCTTTGCGAATCGTCTTCATCCCTCTCACTCTCACCCTCTTACAAGCATTGCCTTTGAACCAACATCACTTCCCTCATCCAAAGAATCCGAATATCTAATCTTCTAACATAATCGTACCTCTTTGAAGAAAGACGAAGGGACTCCATTTCAACCATAAAAACCCTAACTTCCCAAAACTTCTCAACTTCAACACTAAAAGATCAAAGCATTTTCCATGGTGCCAAAGATGAAGAATCCAGCAAAGTTCAACGAAAGTAACTTCCCTTCTCTTGAGAAGAGTAAGTCTTTCGCTTCTAATTTCTCTAAAAGACAATTGAATTTAGGGAGACTCATTGATCGGGAATTTCTAAAGAAAATCAATTTCCTATATGAAGAACACCTTTCGCACATCTTACCAAGTTCATTGAGTCCAAATGAAGATGTTTATGATATTTTAGTTAGGAAGTTCTATAACAACTTGAAAGTAGTTGATGAGACTGAAGAACATGTGCTTGAAACATACTACTACTTTCCTACGAGAATTGAATAATGCACTTTCAAGACACATTAAGGGAATGCAAATTATGCTCACTCCCAAGGTAATGTGCATGATGTGTAACCTAGAGTTGACTCATTCAACCAAATGTGAAAAGTATATGAAGATAAGTCAAACTGAATGTACAAGGATTGTGTTTAAAATGAGAATTTGTTAGATATGGCTGAAGTGGATTTAAATGCCAAGAATTTGAGAATACACGAGCATCATCTTCATCTTATTATCACTTATATTCTTAGGCCTACAGGTGGTAATCACACACACATAACCAAAGAAGATTTTTTGTTGATGACTTATATTATAAATGGTAGAAATCCTAAACTTCACTTCCTAGTTCCTTATTTTATGATTAATGCTGCAAAATCTAAGTCAACAAATCTTTCGTTTTATTCTCTGATCTCTAATGTCTTAATTGTATACAAAATTAACTTGAAAAAGGAAATTTACACAAAGTTAAGTATGAAACATGAAATTGAGGAACAATCTCTAAAAAATGCCAAGTAGGTATGCAAGAATGGAACTTGGAAAAAGCTTGATGATGAGAAAAAAGACACCAAGAAAAGAAAAAGTGATGAGGCTGGGCCTAGTGAACTATCTAGAGTAGATCCATATGATGAGAGTCGAGACCAATCTCTTCAAATTATCCCTTTATATGGTGCTCCATCCACCTCCATTCCATCCTCTGAAGTTGCCATGGATATGATTTGGGGATCCTTAGTACATATTCAGTCACAACTCCTTAAGCTTAAAGATTGAAATTCTCACACTCATGCAAGGTTGACTGAATTAAAAGACCAAAACTAGACACTCCATGCCAAAATGACTTCCTTGGAATCCTTGCTTTATAAAGATCAATGTGGTCCTTCCAATTCTTTAACCATTGATCCTCCTACTAATCAATCTGATGAGCCACATATCTGAAGAAACCTACATTTTCCTTTGTTTATATGCAAACTCTAATGGATCTTTTAAGTTTTATTTTCTTGTGAACTTAGTCTTTTATTTTCTTAACTTTTGCAAAGTTGTATGCAAACTCTTCTAATGACAAAATTGAATCATTTTGCTAATGACAAAAAGGGGGAGAAAGTTTAGGTCCATTTGATTGCATATATGGCACATGTATTGATTATTTATCCTAATTGTTTGTATGGCACATATACTTGGCTATACTTGGCTATACTTGGTTAGCTACTGACTCCATTGATTGAATTTGCATGGCACATATATGTATGACACATATATTGATTGATTGCTAGCCATTGATTGAATCTGTTTGAAATTGGTTGATGATCACATTAATACTCTGGTTGCATATGTAGATTGAAGCATGTAATCGATATACACTACCTACATTATGATAAATTTGCAATCATTCATGTAAGGATTCACTGGCTTGGTCTTGAAGGATGAGTGTATTAAGAATAGGTGAAAATTGTAGTTGCATTTAAAAGAAAAATGGAGAAAACAATAGAATGTCAATGATCTACACTATAGAACTAAATGTATATAGCATATAATGCACATTTCTAAGAGAAATTGAGATTTGAGACTAATTATAAACATTTCAAAACTTAAATTGATATAGCATTGGTTAAGGGGAAGTATTTTGAGATTTTTTTTAATGATTTTAATAATTATTTTAAATTAGGTTTTGTAATCATCAAAAATGGAAAAATTATTGAGTAAAATAAGTTTTGATGATAATTAGAAGTGATAAAAGTTAATCTTGGGTAATTAATTTAAAATTAGAAAAAAATAAGAAAATTTGTTAAAATTGAATTTTGTATAGGCAAGTCACCTAGTCGATATAGTGTAAGACGACCTATGAGCATGAATAAGAGAAAAATTGGCTAAGTGCAAACAACCGAAATGACCCAAGAATAGACACAAGACGATTTGAGAAATTCATGTCTAAAAATTTTGTGTCTACACAACCGTTAAGACGACTTGACTATTAGCATGAGACGACCTGAGATAAACTAGTCACAGAAATATAATTCTGCACACATCAAGGTGACCCAACCAAAAGCATAGGACAACTTGAGGTAAATTAGTCACAGAAATCTAAGACTACACAATACCTGAGACGACCTGACGTTTGAGACAAGACAACCTGGCCATACCTAGAATGACTCAATAATAGACACAAGACGACCAGAGGAAGACAAGCCTTAGAAGGTTTAGTCTACACAACAAATAAAACGACCCAACTATAAATGCAAGACGACCTGATTATGGTAATTAAAAGACGAGTCACCTCAATGGAATCAACAAGACGACCTGACAAAATATAGTCACAAAGTAAGAGTTTGAAATTAAGGCAAGAAGACTCAACCTTATCCAAGGCGACCTATTTAAAGATTTTAAGCATGTGAGTCGTCTCACTCAAAAGTACAAGTAGCCTTGTAAATTGAAATCATAATTAAAGTTGACTCAACACTTTTATAACAAGCCTTGTGTCTTGACAAGTCTATTCATGGCTTGGACAAGTCCCCTTGTGTCTCACATATGAAAATTTAACAAGTAGACTTGAGCAATCATCAAGCCGACCCAAGAATTTAAAATGTAAAGACAAGTCTGCTCATAGTCTCAGGAGATTGACCTGCTGTATCTAACGTTAATTTGTTTAAAAAAGCTAGTTCGAATTAAATATACTATTCACCTATCTCACCAAACACTACTATGCATTTAATGGTGTCTAACGGCTAAACCCTATTCTTCGGCTATAAAAACAACTCAAGAATGGAGGAGGTGGGGTGTGAGAATCTTGAACAATACCTAAAATATCATCGACAAGCTCTATTCTTCATTAACAATTTGTATCTATCTGTACTGCAACGAGCAATTCTGAAGGTCAAGAGCTTCACTTTGCTTTTAATTTTTCTCTCTATTTGTTGTATAAAATCAGAATTTCATTATTTTGAGTCTTGAGTGTAAGTGATAAAGAGAGATATCATATTAGGTTTTTTACTTGATCCTGTGAAAAGTAAGGCATTTGAGAAAATACTTGTATGGTTCACTAGCACCTCAGGAAATTAGTTTGTAATTCTTTGAATAGAATAGTGGATTTAAAAATTTAGGTAAATTTGAGAGTAACGTATACCAAAAAGGTGAAACCACTATAAACTGTGAGTGTCAATCTTTCTTTAAGTTTCCTCTGTTTATTTTTGTAAATTGTTTTCAAGCCTAGAAATTATTCAAAACTTGAAGATAACCTATTCACCCCCTCTAAATTATCATATTTAGTGTCAACACAATTCTAAATTTGTGAGTGTGATAAGTAAGTTACGATTAATTTCAAAACTAAACAAAAAAAATTTTTAAAATGTAAAATTTGTTACAAAATGAAAATCACAAAAGGATCTCACAAAAGTGTTGAAAGAAAAATTGAATTATTTGAACATGTACATTCTGATTTGTGTGAATTGAAGAAGTTTTTACTCGAAGAGGAAATAGATATATTATTACTTTTATTGATAATTTTTCTACTTATACCTATGTGTATTTGATTAAAAATAAAAGCGATATACTTGAACTTTCAAATCTTACCTTCTTGAAATTGAAAATCAATTTGGTAAAAAAATTAAAAGATTTTGAAATGATAGAGATTGTGAGTATGAGTCTTTTGCATTTAACTTATATATTCGGTCTTTAAAATTAATTCATGAAAGTATGTTTTCATATTCACCTATATCAAATAGTGTGACAAAAAGAAAAAATAGAAATTTTATAGACTTGTATAATACTATCTTGATTAACTCGTGTGCCCAAAAATTTATATGGTAAAACTATTTTGACAGTATGATATATGTTGAATCACATACCACATAAATATATAAAAATACCTCCTTTTGAGTTGTGAAAATGGTATAAGTCGGATTTGGGATATTTAAGAGTTTGGAATTATTTGACATATGTTAGATTTCCAAAAAGACCCAAACTAGGTGTAAAAGCTGTCATTTATATTTTTCTTGATTATGCAAAAACCAATACAACATAAATATTTCTTAATATTAAAAATAATGTGATTTTTTAATTGGATGATTCTATTTTTCACAAAGAAAAATTTTCTTACAAATTAAAAAATAGTAGGACTAATTTTAGTTTACAAAATAATTTAAAAAATTCTACTTCTATTTCTAATTTACAAAATCAAGTAAATATTTTTTCAATTCAGATTTTAAAAAATTCTAGAAAAAATAATTTTGAACAAAGAAAATTTTGGTTCTTACTATTTTATATACAATATTAAGAAATCTAAAACTTTAGAAAAAACTTTTATCTTCTAAAAATACTATAATTTTGAAAGAGAATGTAAATGATAAAATAGAATCTCTAATTTCAAATCAAATTTAGAAATTAGTAGATTTGTTTTCAGCGTGTAAAACAATTAGTTGTAAATGGATTCTTAAAAATAAATTAAATCCAGATTGAATTATAGATAAATATAAAGCAACACTTGTGGTTTTTAGGTTTTACACAAAAAGAAGATTTTGATTTTTTGATATATTTTCTCAATTATAAGAGTAATATCTATTAAACTTTTGATTGCTATTGTTGTAATTTATAATTTACATATTTATCAAATATATGTCAAAATTATTTTTTAAAATAAAGATTTGGGAGAAAATATTTTATATAGACCAACATGATGGATTCATTAGGCCTGGAGGAGAAAATAAAATGAGTAAATTTGAAAAATCCCTTTATTGCTTAAAGTAAACACCTAAAATGTGGTATAAAAAGTTTGATTATTTCATTATTACTAATAGCTTTAAAACAAACAAGTGTAATGAATGCATGTATTATAAATCTTTTGAGAATTTAAATGTGATTATTTGTCTGAATGTGGATGATATGCTGATTTTTTATTCAAATTTATTTATGATCTAATATACTAAATAATTTTGTAAATCCGTTTACCAAAATCTTGGCAAGAGAAAGGATCTGGAGCACATTGATGAGGATGGGATTAAATCCCATAAATTCATGAGACACGTATGAGAACACCCAACTTGAGGACCAAAGATCATATAATTAGGTTCAATGGGAGAAATGAATTATATGGCGGTCATAAAAATCGGAATAGTGTTCTCAAAAACATTTGAAAAGTGTGGAAGTGGGGGCTGCTTCCGATGAGAGTTAGACTTATTTTCAAAAACATTCATAAAAATCGGAATAGTACAAAGGCGTAACATACTGACTATTAAAACTCATGTCAACACCTATATTATTATACGTGAGCAATAATTTTCATTTGCCAAAAAAAGTCTTAGTTCAATTCTAAGCACACTCTGACTCTAGAAGTGAAAACTTTTGCTACATTAAGTAGAGATTCAAAGCAAAGCGCACCTTTATAAAATATAAAAAACTATTTTTAACTAGTATTCTCTCTCTTAACATGATATCACTTATAATAATACTAAAAGTGAGTGGAGGAATATTGTAAGTTATATATAAATTATGGACAATTTTAATTGAACGTAAATAGTGAAAGTAGTGAGATAAACACTTTTATTTTTTAGTAATGGAGTAAGTTACAGATGACCACTTTTAATATTGAGTAATAAGGTGTAACTCATGTGATAGTGAGGATAGCAAGGTATAAATTACTTAGTAGTAGAGTAAATGGTGGTTCAATTCTCTCTATTATTAATACCTTACTTAATGAAATGAGAATGTTATTCATCTATAAATAAAAACCCCATTTTCATTTTTCCAACACATCTAACTTTAGAAACATTTTAAAGAGAAGATTAGTGAGAGAAAGGTATTCTTTTAATGAAGTTTTGGGTTTAAATATTTATACAGAATTATTTTGAGCCAAACAACTAATTATTGGACTATTGTATTCTCAAGTGGATGAGTTAAGTGAAATCTATTATATCGGTTCTTGTGTTTTGTCTATCATAAAAGGCTCAAATTTCTTTAAAGACAAAAGATATTCACATCTTAGTCTATGATTTTGTGTAATTTTTCTAGGCTTTGTAATAAAATTATTATTTTATTAGATTTTTTACTAATATTACATTTGCACGGTTTTGCATAAGGCTTACATGGAATACTAAAGCATAAAAATCAGAGTTGGCCCGAGACGAAAATCAGGCCTGGGAAACGTTAACATATTCGAGGTCAGGTAGACGTTTTAATCAAAAAACAGAAAAAAAAAACAGAAAAAAAAAAAAAAAAAAAAAACCTTAAATATTCAGAATGGCCTTAAAAATGGATATATTAACTCCCCGCCTCCCCTATTCCTTTTGTTTTTTTAATTTTTAAGAAAAGGGGAAAGAAAGAAAAAAGTGAGCAAGTCTAGCCTAAGACTGATCGATGCAACGTTGGGCTGTGTGTTTAGGTCTAAAGATGCTATTTCTTTCCCTTAAAACTCCTAATAGTAATTATACACTTGTTTTAATTTGCATCGACATTCACAATGATTATTGAGAAATTTCATGTAAAATTTTTAACAATAAACATAAATTTTAATTGATTCATTAAAATTTATTTTGTTATAATTGAATATTTAAACTTTAAAATATGATCAAATTAGGACTTTTACTTGATGACATTCATGTTGTGGTCACCGCTTGCGTAGCAAACTGAATTATTCATCACATGGACATACATTGCTAACATGGCAATTGATACTTCAGCAACTAATTCCAGCCTCATCTCCACATTAGCGTCTCTCACTCTCAATACAAACACTTCCCCACAAAAAAAAAAAAAAAAAAGAAAAAAAAGATACCGCACACACGCCCCTCCCTCTCTCTAAACTTGGAAAACCAACTCCAAAATTCTTTCGGTCACATTCTCTGTCTCACGCTCTCTCTCGTACGCATGTGAAAGCCATACATAGAGTGGAAACCGGGCCGGTTTGGGCCCGAAAATCGGCCCGGCTGACCCGGGTCAAGCCCGGAACCGGAACCGGCCCAAGGCTACAGTAAACCGGCCCAGCCCGGCACCGTTTCCTGTAGCGGGCCGGGCCGGTTCAAAAAAAATTGGACCGGGAACCGGCCCAGAACCGGAATCGGCCCGGGCCCGGGAACAAGCACGGAACCGGCCCGGGCCCGGAACCGGCACGGAACCGGACCTGAACCGGCTGGAACCGCCGGTTCAAATTTCCTCTTTTTTTTTGAATTTTGAAATTTTTTCCAATTTTACCCCTCCCAACAGCTATAAAACGTCTATTTTTGAGGTTATTTTGGTCCATAGAGTCAAAAAATTTTCCTATAAATACCTTATACCCAATTTCCAAAATCTCCACAACAAAATCTCTCTTTCTCTCTCGCATCTACATTCTCTCAATATTACTACATTCTCTCATTATTATTTCCTTTGTATTACCATTTTGTATATCATTTCTATCATTTTCTACAATATTATCTACACAATTTTCATCAATTTTTACACCATTTCATCACCTTATACACCATTTTCATTTTCTCCATTATCTACATTTCCACAATTATTTACATTTCCACCAATTTCTATACCATTTCTATTCTCTTATACTACATTACCTACACCATTTTTTATACTATTTTCATTAAATTCTACACCATTTTCATCAAAATTTACACCATTTCATCACCTTATACCCCATTATCTACATTAATCAAGATTTGAGAAGATTTCAAGGTTGGGAGCTCATTCAAGATTTTACGAAAAACAACTGCGGTATTCGTCAAATCGGTATATTTAAATTTTTTGCATATTTATTTTTTTGCATTTGCATTACATTTGTATTATCTTTTTAAAAAATTTAATTTTAAATTTCCTTTAAAACATTTTATCGTATATATTATTTTAAAAATTTTAATCTTAATTTTTTTTATAAAATGGCCGGAACACACTCTTCACAATCTTCTCAACAATCTTCTCTTCCTCCATTTTTTGAAATTCCCGATAATATAGATATTGAAACTTTTTTTAAAGAAACTGAACCAGTAACACTGAATCTAACACAACACGAACTAAAAAAAATAATTTTAATATATGGACATTTTTTGAAAGGAAAAATGATGAATAAAAAACAATTTGTAAAATTTGTCATCAAAAATATAAATTTTTAAAAGGTTGGGGGTAGGCACACTTAAGAGACACTTAGTTAATAATCATCCAGATAAATTATCACAAACAAAACAAACACAAATTTCTATAGGGAGAGATAATATAACTGGTACATTTAAATATAATTCGGATAAAAAAAATTGGACAAATAGAATGGCTAGCAAGAAAATAATTACCACTTAGTATAGTTGCATGTCCTGTATTTGAAGAATATGTCCAAAAATATTTACAACCCGGTTATAAAAAAAGTAGTAAAAAATCCGGTAGGAGGAGATAATTAGATAGATATCAGGAATTAAAAAATTGTATATTTACAGAATTTATGACTAGTCAATGTAAATTTTCATTAACTTCGGATAGTTGGAAAAGTGAGTATAAAAAAGAATATTATATTGTAATAACATGTCATTGGATAAATAATTCATGGTCTTTACAAAAAAGAATTTTAGTTTTTCAATGTTGGGAATTTCCACATTCTGGTACACATATAGCTAGAATAATTTCAAATATTGTTTATGATTATGGAATAAATGATAGAATTTTTTCTATTTCCTTTGATAATGTTTCGGCTAATACTACTGCGGTTAATAGTTTAAAAAATTCTTTAAAAAAAATTTTAAATAGAGCTTTTTTTCATGTTATATGTGCATATCATATAATTAATTTATGTGTTAAGAATGGTTTAGCAATGGGAGAACTATTTTTACAATCTATTCGCGATTTAATTCATCAAATAAGAAATTTTGCTGTAAAAACTCAAGAAATGAGACAATTATGTATTTTACATAACAAAAAATATAAAAAATTTAAAATGGAATGTGACACTAGGTGGAATTCAACATATGACATGTTACAAGGTGTTCTTCCTTTTCAAAATATTTTAATTAAATTTGCAAATTCAAATTACGAATATGGTTTTATTGATAATACCGCTTTTGAATTTGCGTTTACACTTATAAAATTATTGGAAATTTTTTATTTATGTACAAAATCATTTTCTGGATATTATTATCCAACTACTCATTTAATACTACCAAATCTTTGTAAAATTATTTATGTATTTAATAAATTATAAAATGAAGAAAGATTTAGTGAAATTGTTTTTTCAATGAAAACAAAATTTTTAAAATATTATGAAGAAATTCTAATTTTATATTTAGTTGCAAGTGCATTAGATCCACGTGTTAAGGTTGAAGGTGCGGAAATGTTAATAGATTATTTTGCACAAACTTTTCCATCTGAAATGTCTATTAACCCACGTTTTTTAAAACAACAAATATCTCATACTTTACAATCAATATTTGAATTATATGAAAAAAAAATAATAATTTAAATACTAATAATATAGGTAGTAGTAGTAGTAATAGTATTCAATTATCTTCATTTTCATTTAATCCCTTACACATGTTAGGAAAAAAACAAAGAACTTCTTCATCATCATTTAATGAATTACTTTTATATAAACAAACACCTAGATTAGAAGGTTTTGATGATATAGATTTATATGATATATTAGGTTGGTAGAAAAATAATGCATCATATTATCCAATTTTGACCCAAGTGGCTAAAGATGTACTAACCCCTCTGGTATCTACAGTACCATCCGAAAGTGCTTTTAATGCAGGTGGTCGAGTGTTAACCGAAAAACGTTCAAATTTAGTGGACGACGCTTTAGAAACTTTAATATGCATTAAAAATTGGAAGGATGCAGAAAAAAGAATGCAAAGAATTATCAAAATCTCGGAAGATAGTGAACAAAAAGTTGAAGAAGAAGAAGAAAAATAATAATAATAATAATAATAATAATTTTTTTTGTTTACAAGTCATTTTAAATAGAAAAAAAAATCAAAGTGATGTAATTATCAAAATAATGTAAAAAAAATAATGGATTTAAAAATCCAAGTGATGAATTCGGTAGTGGACGTACACCGAATTCGGTGGAACTACTCCAAAAATCTTATGTCTCTAATTTTTAATTACAAGTGAATTATCAAAAGTTAATTAAAAAAAAACAAAGTTAAAAAAAATGGAGTTATAAAATTAAAATAGAATTAAAAAATATAGTTACAAAAAAAAATTTAGAAAAACACAATAGAAAAAAAAAAAAACCGAACGGGGCCCGGCCCTGAACCGGCCCGGCCTGGAATCGCCGATTCCGGTTCAGCGGGCCGGGCTGGTTCCAGAAGAAAAAAATTAAGAACCGGCCCAGCACAGCCCGGTCTGACCTAGGAACCGCTGCCGGCCCGGCATGCGGTTCCTCGAACCATCCTTGAACTGGCCCGGGCCTGGGCCGGCCCGGCCCGGTTACTTCACTGGCCATACACCCAGCACCACCATCATCTGTTCTTTCTCTTGACAATGTCTGCCATCAAAACCCTCAAACTCCATTGCTTCTACCTCCAATCAGAAACTTATCCCAATACAGTCTAATGAGATAGAAAAACACCAAAACCACTTGACCAGATATCTAACCTTATTTTTTTTTGTTATTTTTATCTCATTTTTTTAATAATAATAAAATAATATAAAATAATAATTTATTTTAAAATAATAAAATAATAAATGTTAGCTAAAAATAAAATAATAAAAATTTTAAAAAAATAAAATAATATTATTCTTCTACAAAATAAAATAAAAATAAAAAAATTTATCTTACTCTCACATTTTTTTTCTTATCTCACTCTCATTTCTTTTTTTTTTCCTTTGTCTTCGGGTAATTTTTTTCATTGAATATTCCAAGGAATTTTTCTAACTATTTAAATTCAATATTGATTAATTTTATGCTACATAAAGAAATAAAATATTTTTTTGATTAATTAAGATAGAATAGCAAATTTTTTTTATTTACCCATTAAATTGAATAATAAAATAATAGAATAAAAGAAAAAATAAATAAAAGAAAAATGAAAAAGAATTATTAAAAAAATAAAATAAAAAATAAAAAAATAAAAAACCATCTGTCACTGATATCTGTACATATTTTTTTCTTTTATCCTACACTACTATATCGATGGATTAGCGATGGATGTTTTTTATCGCTAATCCGCTATTGATATATTTATATTTTTTTTTTACTTTAGACAACTACAACGATTAGCAATAAAAATATTTCTATAATTAATTTCTATCGCTAATCTTTCAGTATTCTGTCTGATATTAATCTATCGCAATTTTGTTACTATTTACGATGAATTTTTTTTCGTAGGTTATTTTTCGTCGTTAATGTCTTATTTTCTTGTAGTGCATCCATCGGAACAAACATCAATGACTTCCCCCTAAGGGTGAAATCCACTATTAATGATAAGCTTCGAGCTCACTTTCGTAACCGGTGAGTTTCGTATATCAAAATTGATAATTGAATTAATTTTATTTTTTCTTTCTAGACCTTATTTAAGCCTCAAAACTAGTTTTCAACTTCCCATTGCCATGATTTTTGAGTCACCACCACGTTATCTCTTCCTTACTGTGAATCCACCATTAACATTGATGATGAGCTTAACTCCCATAAATTAAAATCTGATTTTATGAAATTGAGTCTCTAAGCTTGAATCAAGAAGCGAGAAAGAGATCAAGGAGAGGACTTGCATATGTCATCGGGAGGAAGAAGAAGATGATGGTAGTGCTGGGCACGTGGCTTTCACGCCATGCGAGAGAAAGCGTAGCACTGAGAAACAGAAAAATCAAAAAAATAAAAACAAAAGCAAAAATAAAAACAAGAAAAGTCAACACAAATTCACTTTTCTCTCTCTTCCCTCTCCCCTCACTTTTCCAATTAATTTCCCTTTTCCCCGAAACCCAAACCCCTTCTTTTCCCATCATCTTTCTCTTGGTTTCTCCCAATTCTCTCTTTCCCATCTCTTTCTCACTCTCACAACCCTCTCCCTCTCTTAATCTCCTTTGAAATTAACTAACCCATTTAACGAAACTCCAAAATCTCAATCAAATCCTTAGACAAAGATAGATTTGGAGAAATTTAAGGCTTGACTCAAAAAGGGAAAAAAAAAAGGGGAGTTTTGAAGAATTCTTGGCTCGAATTAGTCATTGAATAGAGGTAAATTCTTTTCCCTAAACTTGTATTTGAGCTTTTCATTTGAAAATTGAATCTTGTACTTAGGGTTTGGATGAATTGAATTAGAAAATTGAACCTAGGGTTGTAAAATACTAGGTGTAGGAAGTGTTGGAATAAAATGAAAACTCTAAAATTTCATGCAAGCTAGACAATTCGTGCATACTATAGTTTTTCCATTATAACTTTATTTATATGCAGGAAAACTAAGTGAGGTTTTCTTTTCATGAAATTAGATTTGCAGAGCTTTAAAATGATATACTACAATAGACATTTCGATAAAAATTAAATTTTCTATGATTTTTCAAAGAGACTAATTTTGCAAAAGTACCGCTGTTCTGTATCCTGTTTTGGCCGTGATTTTTGCTATAGATTTAAGTTGTCTTCAAGGTAGATTTAGGTTTAAGTCTGAACATGAAAGTTATAGATCCATATTTTATCTTTAAATTGAGACTTGAATCACTTGAATCACTTAAATCACTTAAATCCGATACGTATGATAAAAGTTATGATAATTTTTCCGGAACTGCGTATATAGAATTATAAATTCTGGTCTATGATATTTATGAATTTAGATACTTTTGTACGACTTGAATATATTAAGAACATAAATATAAATGTTGTAGTTTTATATCTAAGCTTTAAGTAAAAATTAGAATTTCCATGATCCGAGTAGTATAGATCAAGATACTGTTATTTTTTTATAATATGTTGTGTCATAGATGTATTGAAAAATTAGAAATTGTGATATATTAGAAAGAACCAATTTATTCTAGTGTCGGTATATGATTTAATAATTAAATTGTAACAAATATCTTAGATTAAGACATTCGAAATCAGAGGATGATTTGGATTTTGTTCGATTTGGGAATTGAAAGTGATTACCCTTCCAAAATATGAGTGGATGGTTCATTGTAATCTTAAATGAGTAAAATTATTTAAAATCCTTTACAGATGATTTGGAATGATTTTTATACGATTGATATGAACTATTTTGTGATCGTAGGGTATCTAAAATGTGAATTTGAACTCGATATGCATCCATTATTTTTATAATTGAGATTGTGCCATGTGATTATTGAATATTTGATTTATGAATGCTAAATTATGATTTAACAACTGATTATTGAAATTTTGACACATTAATTGAGAAATCGAATGATTGTGAAAAAAAAAAAAGAGAAATGGTGCAGTGAAAATGGCTATAGTCATTTCTCCCCCACGAAGCAACCCGAGAATGTGACATAGTTGAGGGTTGGATCAGATTAGCAGGGTAGACAGACGTGACTCCCTTTGTCGTATGTCAAGAAATATATGGATATATCCCAGTAAGGCACGACTCAACGCTAAGAAAGAGGTTTTGGTATTTAAGATATATGGAATGAAAACCCCTTGGCGGGCTTTCGTCCGAGTTCGACCAAACTTGGTTCGGAGTGTTTTCATAGAACTCTATGATTTTCGAGAAATATGAATTAAATTGATGCATATTTGTTGAATTATCCTAATTTATATATATATATATATAATATTGTTTATGAGTTATGTTTTGACCTCCCCACCTTCACCATTTATTGCCACAACACCATTACACTCCACTCAGTGAGTATTCTCAATACTCACCCCTCTTTTTATACTTTTCAGAGAATATTTAGCAGGGAGATTTTACTTGAGATATGCGAAAGAATTATTTTTGCTAATTTATAAAGGTATTTAATGATGTAAGGTTTATTTTAGGATGATGTGTAATCTATAGAAGGGAAAACTTTGTATTAATCTTTTGGTTTGAATTTAATCGATACTTGTCCTATGACGAGGGGCAAGTATTGATAGAATACATGCTTATTTATTGTTAAATTTGATTATTTTCGTTTAAATTTTCCTTTTGCAATACTTATAATTTCAAATAGAACATTTGGACTTTTAATTTGAATTTTTTAGTTGTATATGGATGAGAGGGAGTTGGAAACTGTCTGGAAGACCGGGTTAACCAAATTGCATGTGTACATGTACAGAGATGGATCCGGTAGATCCTCTATTTGTGTGTCCTTGCATGCTTTTAATAATTGATGATTAGGAGGCTTATTTGAATGTAGTTGAATTGTTTTTTAATCAGAATAAATAGCTTGAATGCCTTACGGTGTCTCGATATATGGGAAGGTTCTGTCTGTATGCTAGGATAATGCGGTAATTGTTGTGTGTTTGATCTGAGAGTCGAGACGTGACAGAAAGGGTAAGAGAGAAAGAGAGAGAGAGTTTTGAAGGAACTGTTAGGGTTTTCCATGGGTAGAATGAGAGATAGTGTGTCTATCTTGATGCAATGGAATTTTTTTTTTTTTGTTTTTTAAACAGAGAGTATGAGTTACGGAGATGAGGTTAGAATTGGCCGCTTACGTGGCAATTATCACATCAACAACGTCATATTTTAAATTTTAAGAATTTAATCGTCACAAAACAAATTTTACAAATCCAATTGAAATTTGAGTCCAAATTTAAATACTTTACATGTAATTTCTCCCGACTAGAAAATATTTGAAATCTTTACATACATGTCCTCTATATGTACCAACAGGAGGCAGGGATTAGGATGGGCTTAGTTTGCCGATTAAAAAGGGGGACTTAACATTAGGCACTTAGTTTTTATAATTGGACTCCCCTATCCAAACATTTAATTATGCTTCTAGTTTTGCCCCTACCTCTTAGAAATTACTTCAATCACCAGAAGAGAACATGTCTAAGAGTTTTTTTAAGATATATATCGATTGATCGAGCCTAGTTATGGAACTTAACTAAAAATAATGTTATAATTGGATGTATCATTAATAAGTTTGATTTGAATGTCTTTGGCATCGGATTCTATATATGTTTTTCTCTTTCTTTGAGTCCTTGTATCTCCATGTAACCTTAATATTTACAAAGTTCTCACTACTTATACCCTTTTGCCTATTTCTTTCTTCCCCATATAATCCAATTGAAGTGCATGCTAGGACGGGTTGTGAGGATGAAAGTTAGATGGTTTAGAGTTCAAGACACGAATAAAAGCGTCGGTATAGTCCTATCAATTAAACAATTATCTGTCTGTACCAAAAAAAAAGTAAACAATTAGCTGTTGTAGAGGAATAAATCCTCTTACTTTTGTTAATAAAATTAATAAATATGATTTTGAAGTTTTTGTTAGTAATGATTTGTTTTTGTGGGGGTAAACTTTAATTACTCTTGCAAATAGTGTCTGCATGCAATATCGTTATAATTTCAAGCTTTTTTCTTTAATAAGAACAGTTTGTTGGTCACAATCTCTTTCTCCAATTTTAAAATTTAGGATTCGAATTCTTGTGTAATTAAAAAAAAAATTGATTTCAAGCTCTCACAAGACGGGTCACTGTACGTGGTATCAATGCCCTAGGTAAGTGATCCATAGATACGAAGTCATTAGTTTTAGAAGCCCTGGGTTAATATTCATTGGGTCAAAAAAGGGATCCCAAGTTGATGATATTTGGATCAGAAGATATAAAGTTTGGAACCCCCAGGTAACGAAAGTGGATTACTTACATAATATGATGTCCTTTTAAAAGATTGATTTTGTGAACATTATATTTATTAATTATAAATAGCAAGGGGTACACGATGACATCGATTGGGAAGAGATATAGTGGATCCACCGTCAAAAACATCCTCGAGCTCTAACTCTCAAGAGAACAAGGCTCGGAGAGAAATGACGGAAGAGATCATAAATCATATGGTTGAGATCATGAAAACGGAAACGTAGCAACATGAGATTTAGAAAGTGAGGCTTGTAAGATAGGGTCGGAATGAAAAGAGCGTAACTTTTGAAGGAGCACACTTTAGCAAACTATTCAAAAATCTTTGACAAATACAGTCCGCAAAGGTTCCATGGCTGAATTGATCCAATAGTAACCAAAATGTGGATTGCAGTGTTAGAGAAGATTTTCATTACATTTGTATGCCCTGATGAACTAGGACTCCGCTTTGATGGACTTGCTAGTTGGTAATGCAACATTTTGGATGGTGATAACATCTAGCATGTAGTTTTACAATGATTTACCCTTTGTGACTCGGATCATTTTTGTAGAACTCTTTTGGGAGAAGTGTGTTCTCGTTGCTTCTGAAGACAAGATTCACGTTGAATTCATAGAACTCAAGCAGAAGAAATTGCCAATAATAGAGTACATGCAAGTCTTTGATAGATTGGCTAGATATGCTTGCTTGTACATCAGCACTAAGCGGGAGAATGTTAAATGGTTCATATTTAGGCTGAGGTTCACAATTCAAAGCAAGATAGTTGCTAACACGTAATATCCACCTACAAGGATGACATGGAAAGAGATGAAGTTGCAGACATAGAGGCTGATGAAACAAAGCATCCATTGCCAAAGAAGAAAGGATGAGAATTCCCTGACAACTTGAAAAGAAATAGGCGACAATAAAGGGTCAGCCAAATCTAGTTTAATTAGAATATAGGTCAACTTCTCACATGTCAAACTTGTGAGAAAATGTATAAAGGAGAATACTATTGTAAAATGGAAGTTTGTTTTAAGTATGGAAGTCTCAAACACAGAATTCAAGCCTGCCCACAACCAATAAAGGTTAGTTTCACATATCCAATGTAAGTTCTTGTCAAGATCTAAGATAGGAATACCGGTAAAGAACCAAGGCAGAAAGCAAATGGTGTTGTTCCCCCGAGAAAGTCTTAGCTAACCGAGCTCCAGGGCGTTCTCGAGTGCAGGGATAGTTTATGTGCTTTAGGGACAAGAGGCCGAGACATCTAGAGGTCATGATAGGTACCACAATGTTATTTGGTCAATTAGTTTGCATAATATTTGACTAGAATTATGCATTCCTTTATCTCTCTGCAATTATACATCGTGCTGATAGAAAGCTAGGATTCTTAAAGCATATGTTGTGTATGACTACTTCTACAAGTACTGCCTTGTTCCTAGATTTTATTCTTCGAAATTGTAAGATGGGCTTTCTAGGATTTCCTAATAAATTTGATTCCTTTACTAATTGTGGACCTCGATGTGATTTTGGGGAAGGATTCCTTAACCACTCTATGTATTGGTTAGCTATATATGGAAGATGGTTACACTTGCCATTTTACGTTAATCGGAATAGGTATTTGGAGACGAACGTAAAACAAATAGCTTTTATCATTCCTGGCAAACTTATTCAGAACGGATGTCAAGGTTACTTGGCATATGTATTGGACATATTAGGCTAGGTCAATTGATTGCACAATCTTCCAATGGTATGGGAAAATCGAGACATGTTCCCTGAGGACGTACCATAGTTATCTCTGGGGAGGGAATTGGACTTTACAATTGAAATGTTACCGACTCAACTCCTATATCTATTTGTCTATATTGAATGGCACCGATTGAGCTAAAAAGGTTGGAGGAACTCCAAAATTTACTCGTTATGAAATTCATAACCGTCCTCTCGTTTCATTGTGGGGTGCTCCAATGTTGTTCATAAAAATGAAGATTTCATAATACATAGATGTAATCAACGGTCAGTTAGTTTAATGGAATGTGACGTTAGATTGTTTAACCAAGATTCTGATTTCGACTCGCAACTTAGATATGGAGTAAACTATATTAGGAAGATAGCTCTCTTAAATGGACCGTCCCGAATCAGATCAATCCAAATATAATTTCAGATATCAATTGATATAGTATCAAAAAAAATATAACAAGTATGCATTGACTATTTTTTTTTTTTTTTTGGTAGAAGTATGCATTGACTATCGATAGCTCGACAAGGTAACAATCAAGAACAAGTGTCCTCTGCTTAAAATAGACAATTTATTCAACCAACTTGAAGGAGCCGATGTGTTCTCCAAAATTGATTTGAGAACTAACTATCATCAAATCCAAATCAAACAGGAAGATGTTACAAGGTCTCCCTTTAGGACTGAATAGTCATTACAGATTCATAATAACGGTTTTTGGGCTAATACTTATATCTTGTGTTAGTCACAAAAGTTTTACAATATAAAGAAAACAAAAACGGTGTCATTTGTTATTCATCGTTTTAGGCACAATACAAAAATTATACCCTTGACTTTTCGATTTTATCCTCCCCAAGCTACATCAACTGCCCCGGCAACTCAGGTACTCTCTCTCACTTCCTCCCTCTTCGTATCTTTTACCAACTCTTTAGCTGAATTCATAGTAACCATTTCGAGTCTTAAAAGCAAATTTCAAAACATTTTTCTCCTTGATTCGTATTTGATGATAGCCCTTCTATAACTTAATTATAATAAATTTAGAATTCAATTTTACATGATAAAATGTACTTTCCCAAAAACAAAGTAGCAAAAATGGATGAATTTCAATGGTCATGACAAACATTGATTTTTGAGTTGGTTAAAATATTAATATCATGTATCTTTTGTGTATTAGACAAATTTACTCCAAAAAGTATTCCTCAAATTTAGACAAATTTGAGCCGGCTAAAATTTAGGCTGTTGGGTTTGCTAAAATTAACAAATGGAAGCATGGGTAACAATTTATAATTTTTTTAATATAAACCATAATTTGGGGTTTTGGATGTATATAAACCATAATTTCATCATTACTTGTTCAAAGAAATGAATCGAACATAAGCATTATTGAGACAACAATTTAATAAACTCGAGAATATTATGTGAATCATTAAGAATATGAAGAACATCAAATTAAGAAAATCGCAAGATCGTGATCTTGTTTATACAAAAACTTATTTCTTTTTTTCCTCCCGGATTAAATTCTTTAGTAGTAAGATCTCTAGTCCATCCACACAAACATTAAGAATAGTAAATGAATGACTTTAATAAAGAACAAAGCTCATAAAGATTTCCAATAAAGCATTCTATGTTTACCAAATGTCAGTCAACGCAGGAAGAGCTCATATCACTTAACCAAACGTTTGGGTTCGAGTCTCCTTCAAAACAGAAAAAACTACTTTGAAAAATCTCTCTCTCTATAAGAGGTTTGACAGTCAGGTCGACCTGAATTAGTCGAACTAAAACTTCAAATATCAGGGAGTCAGGGACAAAAAAAAAAAAAAAAAAAGCATTCTACGTTTGAAGGTTTAAATAAATATTCATACTAGAGTTAATGGAAATTTGAAACTTTTTTTCTCCTCTCCCTAGCCATCTATTCTCTCTACTTTATAGATATCTCTGTCTCAAAATTTTAGAATGAATGAATGAGGGTGAGTGTCTCTATTTATTGGATATGACGCATGGAGTGTCAAACTTACTAAAAACCTAATTTGTAAAACTGTTATTCTTTATGTCTAGAGGATTGCAAGTCAACTAGCACTTGAGTAAAATATGGTTAGATGCCAATTAATTAAATAAAAGTTTAACAAGTTTTTAAGAATAATTACATTTAGGGAAGAAATTAGAAACAAAAATTTTTTTAAAAAAAATTCCTAATCTAGACAGAATTGACCTTCGACTATTCAAAAGATGACTCTAAAATTTGGGTTATTTAATCGGAACAGGACCAACAAGAGCAAACTCCTCGAGGACAAGTAGTTTGTGTTTTGTAGGCCATGCTTCTGCTTGGGCCATAAAAGCCCAAGCTAGCTGTTTCGTATGCACACCACACGTAGGTGCTTGTGGGACCCATAGGTACTTACTCATAAGGGTTCTCAACAAATCCTAAAAGGCTCCGACTTTTTCAATCATTGAAAAATTTCAATTATCTAATTAAATTTCACTTTGTGTTATATCAAATCCTTAATTGATGTTCATGGATATGAAACCTTTTAATTTTGAATATCCTTACTAAAGTAGAAGCTTTTACATGTTAGAAAGATTTTCTGAATCTCATTTGAATTTAAACTTGGAACATAATTTCTTAATTCAATTTCAGGAGATGTTAGGAATTACAATTCAATTAATTACAAATCAAAATTGAAAATCATATTTACGTTTGGTTGATTGTGTCTGACTTTTTAGGTTCATGACTAAGATGATAATGAGAAAAATATCATCAAATTCAGATGAAATATGAGGAAACTATTTTGAATCCCAAAGTAATATCATAGAATTACCCTTAGACTTCTCACAAGTATGAGTGACATGTAGTATAGTATTTCCTATTACCCATTTAATAGTAAATATTTTTGAATGGAGTTAGAACATTTAAGTAAATCCATGATCACAATTACCATGTATTCGAACTATTCATCTCAAGATCTTGATTTCAGCTAGGTCATCGATTTGAGTCAAATCCTTTACACTTGAATCATATATCCTTATTTAATTGTCACATTTAGTTGACTTATACAAAAACTCTTTCCAATTAAATTAGTTTACTTTAATTAAGGAATTTCCATCAAGTGCTAACTTAGATAGCCATAGAAACCAATTGCTATTATACCTAAGATGATGAATCTCATATTTATGATTACCTATCTCCATAAATAGCTGATTAGAGCCCTCAGATGCTGAGCATTGACATATGGTTAGCTCAAATTCATAAGCATTAATGAACCCCAATTACCTTTGCAAGATATAATTGTATCACCTCAAATTTAAGAATTATATACACTACTCTAATATAGACGATCACATATGTCGACCTAAAATGTATAACCATACAATCATCGTCCAACAGTCTAGTTCAACATACTAGTCGACTATATTACTCATAGTATGAGAGTCACTACTCCATCATCACTGGTATTTCATAACTAATCATAGATTACCACTACAAAACATAACGGTTTTAGTGACGAAATAAATTCATCACTATTTTGTAATGAAATTAGGAATAAAAATGGGTTTCGTCGCTATTTTATAACGAATTAGAGACCAAAGAATACTTGTGGAAAAATTTAAAACGAATAGAGTATTCATACTATAGCTAATTAACTAGGAAAATATTTTCGTAGCCAGATTCATGACTAATTAGTTATGAAAAAATTTTCATGGCAAAATTAGTAATGAGACTATCAATTCGTGGTAAATTTAGCGACGACTAGCAGATTTGTGGCTAAATTTTGCTATGAATCCAATTTTCGTCACTAAATTTAACAACAAATCTCGATTTCGTTGCAATGTATAGTAATGAAGATTGGATTCGTGATAAAACTTATCGCTAATTAGTTACAAAAATATTTTCATGACAAAATTTAATAACGAATTCCACGATTTATGACTAAATTTGTTGTTAATTAACTACATAAAATTATTTACGGCTAAATTTATCGCTAATCTGCAACGGTACTTGCGAATCTGTGACTACACTTTTTCTATACTCTTTTATAAAATATTTTCAACCGTATCTCTTTTTTATTCTTTTTGAGTAACAAAATCGAGTTGAGTATAGAGTAAATGTTACAATTCTCACCAAATTGACTGTTTTCGATAATAAATATTCAATCAATGTTTAATGAAGTTTTACTATATACAGTAATAGGATTTTACTTATATAAATATATATTATATCTTTTTGGCTTAATACAAGACATAAGTAGATATCGAACAATTTTTTTAGAAATTAGGTAAAGGAATTTGTACTTATTTTAAGTATTATCAATTATAACCCTGACAGAAGTTACAAATTTGTTTAAATAATCTAGTTATTATATAAGCATGTAAATCAAGTTTCTTTTATCAATAAACCAAACAATGAATATTTTTTCATCTCTAATTTTATAGTAAACTTCCAAAGACAATTTTTTTCGTTATTAATTTCATTGTAATCATCTAATTGTTCCTAGATTCGTTGCAAGGAGTGGATAAAAATAGTTTTCGTCACAATTTTCATCCCTAAATTAGTGATCGCTAATTTGGAAACGAATAATCACTTTCGTTACTAAATTGAGTAACAAATATGTTTTTGTGATGAATTGACTCTTTCATAGATAATTTTAGCAATGAATAGTACATTCATCGCCAACTTTTTGCTATGAATATGGTATTTCATCATTAAATTAACAACGGATTGACATTTTTGTTGTTAAATTTAGCTATGACTCTATTTTGTCGTTAACGTTATATTTGAATGACACTTCTTATTAAACCTTTCTTTTTTAAATCTCTCTCTCTCTCTCTCTCTCTCTCTCTCTCTCTCTCTCTCTCTCTCGTGCTCTTAGGTTGAAGGTTGAAACTCCTCCAATGAATTTGCCAGAGCCTTGCCCAGTATGGTTACATCTTTGCCACTCTAGTCCGCTGTTTCTCTTGAATGTTTTGTCCCGATTTGATAAACCCAGACAAGTCCACAACCACCCAAAAATAGAAAAGAAACATTTATAGAAATATTTATTAGGGTTGTTTAGTCTTTTGCCAAGCAGAAACATAATTAAGGTTTGAGAGAGAGAGAGAGAGAAAGAGGGGGGAGAGGGAGAGAATGGCATTGAATAGAGGAAAAGGGACACGAAATGATCAAAGGGAGTGTCGTAGGAGGAAGAACCAGTACTGAAACGAGTGAATGCATGGACAAATTGGACTCTAAAGAAAGCCAAATAGTCGCGCACCATGGATTCATCCCTCTAGTCATCATTGGTGGCATGAGCTCTAAGCCCAAGCCTCACCTCTATCAGCTTCTCATTCCTGTTTGATTTCTCCCTATCCCCCCATTCATGCTTCTGTTCTATTATCTTTGCTTTGTGTTTGTCAAAACTTCTTCTTTGGCTTAGTTTTTAGCTTGTTCAACCACTTCTCAGGCAATCAAACCCTATTTTACCCTCGTTGTCTCTCTTTTAGCCTCAAGTAATGCCTCATTCAGTTCCTTTCTCTCTCTCTCTCCTCTCTCTCTCTCGTCATCTATGATTTGGAGATGAATGTTCTCATCAGATCTGTTCAAATCTAGTATGTGTTTTTCAAATCTGACTCAACTCCCATCTTTTTCGATGTCCTGCATGTGTTTTCCAAGCATTATCGAGGCCCAGTCAAACCTGCTGGCATGAGATCTCGCCTTTCCTCTCTGCAAATCATGAATAACATTTGGGTGAGTGATCTCTCTCTCTCTCTCTCTCTCTCTCTTTTTCTCTCTCTCTCTTTGTTTTTCATGAGTTTTCTATTGTTTTTAGGGTTTCAAAATGTGTAGTTGTGGATTTGTGATAGAAAACATGAATTGGTAACCTTCTTTGTAGGTTGAGAAATTGATTTTGTACATTTTTAAATAATGTACGACTGTAATGCACGGAAATTTCTCAAAACTAACATTTTCTCATTTTTGTAACATTTCTCATTTTTAAAACATTTTGAAATATTTCAACATGATAAACTAATTTATATTTACATAAAAATTTTTATATTTTTTATAATTACATATTTTTCATATTTAATAGATTATTTATTTATTTAATTATAATTTTTATATTAATTGTCTTATAATTAATAATTATATATTTGATCATTTTATATATTTGTTATAAAATATGACTATTCTATTATTTTTATAAAAATCATTATATTTTTTATATTTGCGTATTTACCCATATTTCGTTTTCTATATTTTTACAACATGCCGTTTCGTTGTATCGTTTAATATCCGTTTTCATTTCCATACAACATAGGTGCATGATCGGCAATGATTGTATAATTGTATGCTCATTGTTTCTTCAAAGTCCAAGACATGTTTGGTTAAACCCCACAAATACTAAAATCTGTGACTAAATCTAGTCACGAATACTAAAATCCCTGATTAAATCTAGCGATGGATATAAACGTCTGTGACTAAAATTAGCAAGGGATATGAATGTTTGTGACTAAATTTAGTCATGAATATCAAAATCCATAGCTAAATTTAGATACAAAATATTCAAATTTCTGACTAAATTTAGCCACAAAAATTGTAGTTTCGTGACTAAAATCATCCTACGTTTAATGACGAATGTGACGACAATTATTTTGCCACGAAATTGGCTATGAATATTTGTGACGAACTTAGCAATGAACATTTTGCAATAAATTTATCGACGAATTTGGAAATTTAGACATGAAAAATAGTGTGAATATGTGATAAATTTAGTGACGAATCTGAAAATTTAGCTTAAAATATACCTTTTTCTATTATTTTTCATTTTTTTTTATATTAAAATAGAAATGTCCTATCTAGCCAATGTAAATATCAAATTTAGCCTCAAATGTCTATCCACTAAATCTTAAAATTTTCCCCGTCCAACAAATATAAAATCAAATTCTAAAAATCTTGCCAAAACCAATAAACTTCACATTGCTTATAAATGTTTGAAAATCTGAAAAAAAATCAATAAAAACAATATCAAACAAATATAAAGTATCCGATATCTAATAAATATTCTCTAATATTCAATATAAATATCCGATATTCAATAATAAATATATGGTATCAATAATTACAACATCTATACCAATCATCATTCTGCTCATCATCATAGTGGTCATCTTAGATGGTAGAAAAGGGAGACTAACTCTATGAGGGAGCAAACTAAATTGGATTTAATTTAAGGTGCCGCAAGGTGCGCCGTTGCGTTGACTCAAATGATTTGTACCATTGCTTGAACTTTCTAATTTCTTTGTCTTTTTGCGCAAATTGCTTTTTGAGGTGCCCCAATTCTTCGTTCAGTTGTTGCACTGGTTCCCTTGAAGCAGCCGCGATGTAGAAGATACCGTCAAAAGTTATTATGAAATTCGAAAGTTTATCAACCTTCAAATCCATATTGTTCATTTCTTATTGAAACCGTCAAAAGTATCAACATGAATGGACTAATGTCAGATGCATCTCAAAGAAAGCAACAGAAATACAAGCATGATGAACAAGAAATGAAGACATGAACAACAATTACCAGATAGGCCATCCAAGCAGCTTTTCCGCTGATCACACAGAGCTCCTTTGAGTTAACACTCCTGAAGTGCAAACAAGAGTGAAGCAAGGCTCATAAAACTACCTTTGAGCTTGACACCCTGCACCAAGATTTAGAGCATATATTGGCTTAAAAACAAGTCAATTTCAAGCCCAAGTGCTGGTCAATAATATATATATATATATATATATATATATATATATATATTATATGTATTGTATATATGCATACCACATGAACATCATAAACTCTCATCAAACTCTTTGAATTAAATTGCAAATTAATAAAAAAATAAAGGCAAGATTTGATTTAGGGTATATATATATATATTTTTTTAAAAAAAAAAAAAAAAAAATCAGGCTTACCTAATTTACCCCTAGTGTTGCTATGTCTTGATTACTACATAGTAGCTGGTAGACAAGTAGCCGGACAGGATCAAGTTTGGTTCAAGGAACCGCGGGCCGGGCCGGTAGCGGTTCCTAGGACAGTCCGGGCTGGGCCGGGCCGGTTCCTTTTTTTCTTGTGGAACCGGCCCGGCCCGCTGAACCGGAACCTGCAGGCCGGGCCCGGTTCGGCCCATTTTTTTTTTCTCTATTGCATTTTTCTAAATTTTTTTTTGTAACTCTATTTTTTAATTTCATTTTAATTTTATAACTCCATTTTTTTAACTTTTTTTTTAATTCACTTTTGATAAAAAAATAAAATAAAAATTAGAGACACAAAATTTTTAGAGTGATTCCACCGAATTCGGTGTACGTCCACTACCAAACTCATCACTTGGATTTTAAAATCTACTATTTTTTTGTTATATTATTTTGATTTTTACATCACTTTGATTTTTTTTTCTATTTAAAATGACTTTTAAACAAAAGAAAAATATTATTATTATTATTATTATTATTATTATTATTATTATTCTTCTTCTACTTCTTATTCATCATTTTCCAAGATTTTGATGATTTCTTACATTTTTTTTTCTGCATCCTTCCAATCTTTAATGCATATTAAAGTTTCTAAAGTGTCGTCCGCTAAATTTGTACGTTTTTCGGTTAACACTCGACCACCTGCACTAAAAGCACTTTCGGATGGTACTGTGGATACCGAAGGGGTTAGTACATCTTTAGTCACTTGGGCCAAAATTGGATAATACGATACATTAGTTTTCCATCAACCTAATATATCATATAAATCTATATCATCAAAACCTTCTAATCTAAATGTTTGTTTATATAAAAGTAATTCATTAAATGATGATGAAAAAGTTCTTTATTTTTTTTCTAACATGTGTAAGGAATTAAATGAAAATGAAGATAATTGAATACTATTACTACTACTACTAACTACATTATTAGTATTTAAATTATTAATTTCCTTTTCATATAATTCAAATATTGATTGTAAAGTATAACATATTTGTTATTTTAAAAAATATGGGTTAATAGACATTTCTGATGGAAAAACTTGTGCAAAACAATTTATTAACATTTCAGTATCTTCAAGCTTAACACGTGGATCTAATGCACTTGCAATTAAATATAAAATTGGAATTTTTTCATAATATTTTAAAAATTTTGTTTTCATTGAAAATACAATTTCACCAAATCTTTCTTCATTTTCAAATTCATTAAATACATAAATAATTTTACAAATATTTGGTAGTATTAAATGAGTAGTTGGATAATAATATCCAGAAAATAAATTTGTACATAAATAAAAATTTTTCAATAATTTTGTAAGTATAGACGTAAATTCAAAAGCGGTATTATCAATAAAACTATATTCGTAATTTGAATTTGCAAATTCAATTAAAATATTTTGAAAAGGAAGAACACATTGTAACATGTCATATGTTGAATTCCACCTAGTGTCACATTCCATTTTAAATTTTTTATACTTTTTGTTATTTAAAATATATAATTGTCTCATTTCTTGAGTTTTTACAGAAAAATTTCTTATTTGATGAATTAAATCACGAATAGGTTTTAAAAATAGTTCTCCCATTGTTAAACCATCCTTAACACATAAATTAATTATATGATATGCATATCTAATATGAAAAAAAGTTTCATTTAAAATTGTTTTTAAAGAATTTTTTAAACTATTAACCGCATTAGTATTAGGCAAAACATTATCAAAGGAAATAGAAAAAATTCTATCACTTATTCCATAATCATAAACAACATTTGAAATTATTCTAATTATATGTGCACCGGAATGTAGAAATTCCCAACATTGAAAAGCTAAAATTCTTTTTTTTAAATACCATGAATTTTTTATCCAATAACATATTATTACAATATAATATTCTTTTTTATACTCACTTTTCCAACTATCTGAAATTAATGAAAATTTATATTGACTAGTTATAAATTATGTAAGTATACCATTTTTTAATTCCTGATATCTATCTAATGATATCCTCCTACCGGATTTTTTACTACTTTTTTTATAATCGGGTTGTAAATATTTTTGTACATATTCTTTTAATACATGACATGTAACTATACTAAGTAGTAATTATTTTCTTGCTAGCCATTCTATTTGTCCAATTTTTTTTATCCGAATTATATTTAAATGTACCAGTTATATTATCTCTCCCTATAGAAATTTGTGTTTGTTTTGTTTGTGATAATTTATCTGGATGATTATTAACTAAGTGTCTCTTAAGTGTGCCTACCCCCAACCTTTTAAAAATTTATATTTTTGATGACAAATTTTACAAATTGTTTTTTGTTCATCATTTTTCCTTTCAAAAAATGTCCATATATTAAAATTATTTTTTTTAGTTCGTGTTGTGTTAGATTCAGTGTTACTGGTTCAGTTTCTTTAAAAAAAGTTTCAATATCTATATTATCGGGAATTTCAAAAAATGGAGGAAGAGAAGATTGTTGAGAAGATTGTGAAGAGTGTGTTCCGGCTATTTTATAAAAAAAAATTAAGATTAAAATTTTTAAAATAATATATACGATAAAATTTTTTAAAGGAAATTTAAGATTAAATTTTTTAAAAAAATTTTTAAATTTAAATTTTTTAAAAAGGTAATGCAAATGTAATGCAAATGCAAAAAAAATAAATATGCAAAAAAATTAAATATACCGTTTGACGAATATCGCAATTGTTTTTCGCAAAATCTCGAATGAGCTCCCAATCTTGAAATTTTGTCAAATCTTGATCAATGTAGATAATGGGGTATAAGATAATGAAAATGGTGTGGAAATTGGTAGAAATGTAGATAATGGAAAATTGGAAATTGTGTATAAATTGATGGAAATGGTATAAAAAAATGTGTAGGAAATGAGGTATAAGATAATAGAAATGGTGTAAAAATTGATGGAAATGTAGATAATCGTGGAAATGTAGATAATAGAGAAAATGAAAATGGGAAATTGGAAATGGTGTAGAAAATGATGGAAATGATATAAAAAATGGTAATAGAAAGGAAATAATAATGGAAAATTAATGAAAATTGAGAGAATGTAGTAATATTGAGAGAATGTAGATGTGAGAGAGAAAGAGAGATTTTATTGTGGAGATTTTAGAAATAGGGTATAAAGTATTTATAGGAAAATTTTTGACCCTATGGACCAAAATAACATCAAAAGTAGCCGTTTTATAACTGTTGGGAGGGGTAAAATTGGAAAATTTTCAAAATTAAAAAAATGGGGAAAATTTGAACCAGAATCGGCCAGGCCAGGCCGGTTCCGGTTCCGGGCCTGTTTTCTGAACCGGGCCGGTTCCGGGCCGATTCACAATTCAAATTTTTTTGAAACCAGCCCGGCCTGCTACAGTAAACGGTTCGGGTCTAGCCGGTTTACTGTAGCAAGGGCCGGTTCTGGGTCCACGCTTTACCCGGGCCAACCGAGTCAGTTTTTGAGCCCAAATCAGCCCGATTACTTGTCTAGTAGTTGGCAAGAACAAAATAGTCTCCTTTGTCGTGCGATATGATTTTCTAACCATACACTTAGAGTTTGGAATATGCTTCTTTTAAAAATATATATATATATATATATATATATATATACATTTAAGTTTAAAGTGTCATAAAAGAATTTATCTTCATTGTTTATAAGATAGTCATATTTTATTCCAATAACAATAATCAATTTACGTACTCTTTCTCTCTCTGTGGCAGCCATAGAGGGAATTAAAGATTTTTCAACATAAACTTTTTTATTATTATTCTTTTGAGAATCATAAGGACCCCATTTTCACCAAAATATGATTAACAAAAATTGACTAAACGAAAGTTACCTGTCCAAGGCAATTACAACTCCATGTGAAGAATTGACCCCAAGAGACCATGTCCCCTTCTTTTTTTTTTTTTTTTTGTGGTTTGATAAAAACGCCACAAGCACACCTTTTTTTTCCTTAAGAAAATATTCTTGAAAGCAATGCGTGACCAAATCATATATTTACTTTTTGACTTCTTCTAGTTCTACATATAATTTTGGTCCTCCAAACAAATGGCAAATTCTACCAAAAAAACATGTAAAGCTCCAACTCAACACCTAGACAATTTGAACCCAATTGCCCATTTTGGAGGCTTAACATGAATACCCTTTCCTTTTTTAATTAGCCTTCCTCTACAATTGCCTCATGAGCCAAATGGGTAACCCCCCCCCCCCAAAAAAAAAATAGAGTGAAACTGATCTTATAAAAAATAGGGCTCTGTCGAACTGACTATAACAAAATATGTAAAATAATATATAATATAATAAAATGAAGAAAACTATTTAAACTAAAGTTCGACAAATTTTATAAATTGTCTTTTAAAAAAAAAAATTATTCTTGTATCTTTTGCTTTATTTGTTAATTGGTCTTGGTGAAGAGCTTTAAGTCGAATTGAGTACCACCTAAATGATGTTTTGAGTTTAAATTTTAGTCATATTTGTGTTATATTAATTCATCTTTGTAGCAATTTTTGATGATGTTGCTAAAGTTGTTATGACCACTTGTGTTTCTAGTTGTATTTTCCCATCTTTCTTGCCCTTGCCTTTACCATTGTATTGATGCCATCTTTTCTCGTCTTGCTCATGCCTCTCTAGGTCCCTCTTTACTCATTCAAACCTCACTTCACAATACACAAAATGTTTTATAGATTATTCCACCATCCCATGGTTATGATACTTAACGGGATGATTCATGGAATGAAAGTTAAGACCAATTCTCATGACCTAACTTTTTTATATTTTATAGATAATCTTAGAAAGATACCAAGACTTAGGTTACTTAGACCCCACTAAGATAACGATATAAAATGTAAGAAGACAATGCCCTACGATGTAAATGCTTTTGGAAATAGAAATGTTCAACCAGGGTTTTACCCTTTCTCTTGATCTTGAAAACAAAGTTTAATCAAAACAATCTACCTAAAAACAGATGAATTAAAAAAAGTAAAACTTTCACTACAAAAAAACACAATTTTAGAGACGGATTTTCGCAACGAATAGTTTTCATCCAATTTTATAACAGATTTAACGATGAAAAATTTTGTCATGCTACTTTGTAACGAAATTAGTGACGAAAATCATTTTGTGGCTAAATTAGGAACAGATATATAAATCGTAGCAAAATTCGTCTCCAATTAGACACGAAAACATTTTCGTCACTAAATTCGTCACCAATTAGCGATAAAGTATTTTTCGTTTTAAAATTCGTCGCTAATTAGTGACGAATAACAATTTCGTTGGTAAATTTTACCATAGATAGATTGTTCGTCACTAAATTTTGCGACAAAAATATTTCGTCCCCAAATTTAGTTGCAAAAGTTTTCCATCTCTAAAGTCATCGCTACTTAGCGACAAAAAATATTCGTGGTAAAATTCATTGCTAATTAGTTACAAAAAAAAATATTCATAACTAAATTTATCGCAAATATTAAAAGTTTGTTGTTAATTTCGTGGCTAAATTAGTTTAAAAAACTATTATGAAATATTTGTAATCATGTCTATTTTTTTTACAATTAATAAATAACAAAATCAGGTTTTTTATATATTGCATGTTGCAATTTAGACAAGATTGACAATGTTTGATAATAGATCATCATAAAATTTGTAACAAGTAATTTTTCATTAATCGCTGTCGTTCTAGATGTGTTCTCCGAGGAGCTTCCCGGATTACCACCAATTCGGGAGTTCGATTTCAAGATTGATCTAGTACCGGGGACCAATCCTATTTCTATTCCGCCATATAAAATGGTGTCTGCTGAACTGAGAGAGTTTAAGACTCAGTTATAGGAACTCCTAGACAAGGGGTTTATTCGCCCGAGCACTTCATCTTGGGGTGCTCCAGTATTGTTTGTAAAGAAAAAGAATAGTACATTTAGATTTTGTGTCGACTACAGGCAATTGAACAAAGCCACCATAAAAAATAGATATCCCTTGCCACGTATAAATGATTTGTTTGATCAGTTGTAGGGAGCCAGGGTTTTCTCTAAGATTGATCTCCGTTCAGGTTATCATCAATTGAGAATTCGGGCCGAGAATATGCCCAAAACAGCTTTTCACACTCGATACGGCCATTACGAATTTCTAGTCATGCTGTTTGGGCTTACTAATGCCCCAGCTACTTTCATAGATTTGATTAACCGAGTTTTTTATGACTACTTGGATCGGTTCGTCATCGTATTCATCGATGACATCTTGATATATTCATGGAGTGATGAAAATCATGTTGAGCACATTCGGGTGGTATTACAGATACTTCGTGAGCAGCAACTATATGTCAAATTCTCGAAATGTGAGTTTGGGTTAGACAAATTGGATTCTTGGGGCACATTGTTTCCACGGAGCGTATTTATGTTGATCCGCAGAAAGTTGAGACTATAGTGAAATTGGAGCAGCTACAAATAATTACCAAGATTCGTAGTCTTATCGGTTTGGCCGGGTATTATCACAAATTTGTAAAGGGATTCTCCCGGATAGCTGCTCTGTTGTCTAAATTGACCCAGAAGGGGATCAAGTTTGTTTGGGATGACCGTTGTGAGACGAACTTCCAGGAGCTCAAACAACGGTAGACATTATTTTAACCCTTCTCACTAGTAGTTGGGAGTATACAGTGTACAGTGATGCTAGCCGACAGGGATTGGGTTATATTCTGATACAGGATGGTCGGGTTATTGCATATGCCTTGCGACAGCTAAAGAAACACGAGGTTAACTACCTGACACATGATTTAGAGTGGCAGTCATAGTCTTCGCATTGAAAATATGACAGCATTATTTTTATGGGGTGACTTGTAGGGTATTCACGGATCACCAAAGTCTAAAATATTTGTTCACCCAACAGGAGTTGAACCTCAGACAGAGAAGATGGTTGGAGTTATTGAAAAACTATGATCTTATTATTGACTATCTCCAGGCAAGGCAAATATTGTGATAGATGCCTTGAGTCGAAAGTCAGCATCATCCTCACAGTCGATAGAGAAAGCCTACCTTTCTTGTTTAGTGGGACTCCGAGTCTTAGGAGTCAGTTTGACTAATGATAATCAGGGAAGCTTACTAGCCAGATTTGAGGTCAGGCCGATTTTGTTCAACCGTATCAGGGAGCTCCAAAGTACGGATGAGAAGTTTCAGGGTATTACGGATAGAGTCCGTCGAGCTGAAGGCGGAGACTTCAGAGTCCGTGATGATGGACTCGTGGTATTTACAGACAGAGTGTATGTCATGGCCGATAGTGATCTTATGCGTGCTATCCTTGAGGAAGCACATTCTTCTACATATGCTATGCATCCCGAGGGTACGAAAATGTACCCGACCATCAGAGGTAGCTATTGGTGGTCAGGCATGAAGAGGGATATAGCAGAATTTGTAGCACGATACTTGGTGTGCCAGCAGGTGAAGATCGACTATCAGCGTCTAGCGGGCACACTGCAACCTCTTCTCATTCCTAAGTGGAAATGAGAGCATATTACTATGGATTTCATGATAGGGTTGCTGCGGACTTCTAACGGCATGATGCGATTTGGGTGATTGTCGATCGACTCACAAAATCTATAAATTTTATCCCTATCTGCGGTGACTATTACTTAGAGGCGTTGGCACGTCTCTACATTGATACCATAGTTCAGCTTCACGGGATGCCTGTGTCGATTGTTTTAGATAGAGACCACAGGTTCACATCTAGGTTTTGGCTGAAGTTGTAGGAGGCATTGGGTACTAGATTGAATTTCAGTACGACATATCATTCTCAGACGGACGGCCAGTCTGAGAGGACGATTCAGACACTCGAGGATATGCTTCGGGCATGTGTCATTGATTTTCATGGAAGTTGGGATTGGGACCTTCCACTAGTCGAGTTCGTATATAATAACAGTTATCAAGCCAGTATAGGGATGCTCCTGTATGAGGCACTGTATGGCAGGAAGTGCCGCATCCCGATATGCTGGGATGAGGTCAGAGAACAACGTCTCAACAACGTTGAGTTGATTGAGCAAACAAAGGATAAAGTTAAGATCATCCGTAAGCGAATGAAAGCCGCCCAGAACAGACAGAAGACGTATGCTGATCGTAGGCGGCGACCTCTTGAGTTTGCTATGGGAGATATGGTTTTCTTGAAAATATCTCCTTGAAAGGGAGTTATACGGTTTAGGAAGTGGGGCAAGTTGAACCCCAGATATATTGGGCCCTTCCGTATCCTTGAAAGGGTCGGGAGTGTGACATATAGATTGGAGCTGCCAAATGAACTATCCCGTATTCACGACGTATTCTATGTCTTAGTACTCAAGAAATACTTGACCGATTCTTCTCATGTACTTGAGCCTCCACCTGTTGAGTTACGAGAGGACCTTACTCTTCTAGTTCAGCCCGTGGCTATTCTAGATCGATAGGTCAGAAAGCTGTGGAGTAAGGAAATTTCATTGGTCAAAGTTTTGTAGATGAGTGATTAGATTGAGGAGGAGACCTGGGAGTCCAAGGAGGCTATGAGGAGACAGTACCCCAATTTATTTACAATTTAGTCATCTTTTAGTTTCGAGAACGAAACTTGATTTTAGGAGGTTAGAAAATATAACACCGAAAAAAAAAATCACCAAATTGGATTAGAGCTAAAAATCCCTAATCTCTTCTTTCCCTCTCTCTCTCTCTCTCTCTCTCTCTCTCTCTCTCTCTTTCTCTCTTCCTCTCTCTCTCTCGTTCTCCGTCCCTTCCTCTCCCACAGCATTGCCCGATCACCGCCGCCAGCACCGCCACTCGCCACCATCACCACCGCACCTAGCCCCCGCTGCTCCTTCCTTCTCACGCGAGCGCACTAGCCTACAGTGCCTCCTTCCTCACGCGAGCGCGCCACTACGCTGAACCTGCTGCCCGAGCGCTCCACAGAGTAAGCACGTGCCTGCTCGGGACCACGCTTGCGCATGACCACACGCCTGTGTACGAGCTGCGCGATCCCTGCACGAGCTCCAGCGCAACCCACTGCGCGAGCCCTGCGCGCAATCTCCCGCCAGGAGTGCTACCCTCTGTGCGAGCATAGCAAGTTCTAGAGCGCGACCCACTGCACAACATGCCCCAGCACGAGCGCGACCGCGCTCCAGCGTGCGACCCACTATGCGAGCGCGCGTGCCTCACAGCGCGCGATCCACTCGTGAGCGCGATCCAGCTCGCGAGTGCTAGCCCTAGACCGTGAGCGCACGTCAGGCCGCGAAGCCCACTGCTGACCCGCGAGCCCACTGCGGCTCGCGAAACCCACTGCGGCCAGCAAGCCGGACTAAGAGCCCACGAGCCCACCAGCGGGCCAGCTCGCTAGCCCGCCAACCCACCTCCCCGTGAGCCAATGGCCCGCGAGCCCGAAACCGGCTTTCCCTTTCAAAAGTTCACCTGTATCTTCACTGCAGGTAATGACTATGATTTGGTTGAAATTTTAGGATTTGGTGTTAGAAATTTAGTTGTTGTTAATATATTTCAAATTTGAAAATATTATATGTTTTACACCAATCCGACGGGCGAACGGCAGCTAAATCTGAAATCCGAGAAACCTTAGGTGAGAGAAACGCACTCACTTCAAAATTTGAATAAATTTTGTTGATTTTAGGTTGAATTTAAAATCGAAAATTATATATCTATTTGAAAATGTGTTAAATTCGAGAAAAATTAGAGAAAATGAGAAAATATTATAAATTTGATCATTGGTGAGTCAAATGATTCGAAATTTGATGAAACGAGAATTTAGAAATGATTGTGTAAATTAAGATTATATTAAATTGGAAAGAAAAATCGAAAATCTCTTATTAAGATTTTATCTGATATAAAATTTGATAAATTGATTAGCTTTGTCTCTTGAAGACTCAATGAGTCAATTGGATTGATTTGAAAAATAGAGAGTGACCACCCTCTCTACATATGTGAGTGGAATCATAATTTCTTGCATAAAATAGTAAAACGTGTTTTCTGTCATGTTTTCGATAAAACATGTTTTTAATATGTATTGATTCGACGTATAATATTAAATCTCGAATCTGTTTTGTGATTATTGGAGTGTCTTGAATTATGTTTACGATGACTTTGCATCCATGGTTTGAAATGAAACAAAAATTGTGCCATTACTTAAAAATTGATAATTTTTTTTTCTACCGTTGTATTGATATGCTGTTTGAAATGATTCGATAAAATGTATTGGCACGAAAATTTGAAATGCTTTGATGAACTATGTGGGTTGGATGGCCATCATCACCACCGCACATTGTGATACTATGATGATGATATTGATGATTCCGTAGCTACGAATGGTATTTGTAGAGACACGGGTTGTCCGGATACGCTTCCGTAGGAGGTATCCGCAAACGTCATTTATTTTAAGGGCTATAGGTGCGGCCGATTGAATCCACGTAGGGGGAGGACGTGTGTGATGCCACCGTCTAGCATCAGACGGGGTCCTATACACGACGTTGAGTTAACCCCAGCGAACTCATGGTCAACGTCGGGGTAGAGAGCGTTTTAAAGTTTATGCATAATAAAACCCCCGATGCGCCTGTCATTGGTCTCGGTTGACATTTGCCAAGATCATTTTTGGGTCGATCTGATATTATTTGATTTTAAATAGATGCATACATGTTTATTATCGTGTGATTGATTAAATGATTTTAAATTGCTAAACGTATCATATTTTGCTACGAAATGTAAATTTTTGTTTCGAATGATATTATTTGACACTCCAATAATTCACCCATACTATTTATGTTTGATATTATCCCCCTTACTCACTGTGTATCTTCCCATGATACTCACCCCTCTCTTTTCCCTCCTCAGACAGATTTATTGTGATAGAACGACGTTACAGGCTCTAGAGCAGATTTTGTATTCACGACGGTGAGATTTATTTCAAATAGAAATATGAAATCTTTATTTTATTTCGACTTTGCGAGATCTTGATATTTAGATCCGTAGTTGACCATATATTTATTTTGGGATAACTGTATAATTCATATATATTTAATTATAAAAATCTCATATTTTGTTTGCATTGAGGCGATTGTAGTTAGGTCCGCTCGGTGTGGCGGCTGATCATACTCTAGTTAGGCATGATAGTAGAGGTTTGTTGCTAAAACCGTTAGAAACTTTGTAATTTTGTATTGTTCTGGATATTGGTTGTGGTATTTGTTGATTTTGGAGAGATCGTTATTATTTAATAACGAATACGGATATCCATCGATAAGTTAACGCCGGTTTCAAGCAAATCAGATTTCGTCGCTAACTGTTCCCCGACATATCTATCTCTCTCTTTCTCCCTCCCCCGCACTTCGAGATTTCTGTCTCTCTCCTTCACCCTCTCTCTCCCGCCTGCACCCCCGACATCCTGCGAGCAAGTCGATCCTAGATCTCTGTCTCTGTCTCCCTCTCCCTCACTTGCAAATTGCTCTCTGTATCCTTTACCTTCTTTCTCTCCCCCCGCTACACACACCCACCGTACATTCTATGACGAAGCCACTCCCAGATCTATCTCTCGCGCTCTCATCTTCTCGCTCTGAATACTCAGATCTTCTTCCCTGAAAATCAAATGGATTATTTTGGCAGAGAAATAGAGGTAGGGTTAGGTTTAGGGTTTCCTTCTTCTTCTTCTTCTTCTTCGTCATTTTCTCGAAGCTAGGGTTAGGGTTTCCGATGATAGGAAAACACGCTGCCCCATTTTAGTGAATGGGTTCTTGGAAAGGGTTTTGAAACTTCCCCTCTATATTTTCACTGTCAAACCCAGAGTTAGGGTTTTGAACCTCTTCCCCTCTATATCTGCCCTCTCTGTCTCAGTCTCGCTCTTTCAGATTTTGGATTTCTAATAGAGAGAATTAATTGCTGAAACGAAGAAGTAAGTGCAGAGATCCATCAGAAATTCCAATTTCTTCTTCTTTTTTTTTCTTTTTTTTTTTACTTGCTTAATTTTGTTTCCAGGTTTGAAGCGGTTACAGGAGTTGAAGAGAGGTATTGAAGTTGTTCAGACAGATTATATTGCATCTGTCAATGAAGACCTTGTTAATTGATATTGTGAGTACACGAACTTAACTTCAGAATGCTTGCCTTTTGTGGTTTTGTTTTCTTCATGGCTTATATGCTAGAATGTTAATTGAAACCATGGTATTGCCTGCATTTTTTTACCTGAAATGTGGTAGGTTCATGGTATGGGCACATAACTGATTGTTGCAAGCCGAATGTAGAATTGATTCACCTTTTTCTAACCTAAAATGTGAACGTAAGAAATATAATTTTGCAAACATGCCAACATGGCCTCTGTCCTTTGAAAATGATCTTAAATTAAAGGTCTGGAAAAACAAAGTAGCCGCTCTAGGGTAAATGTTTAACTACGTTGCTGATACATGTGAATGCCTTGGTTAATGAATGTGAAAATGCATAAAAAAGGGTAAACCGAGGGCAGAGATCTGTCTCTTGAATTGTTTTTCAGCTTATTATCATATTTCAATTTTTTTTCAATTGCGGTATAACAGTGTAGATTTCAATTATCGAATCATTCGACCTGCTTAATGAGTAAGGCAACAAGACCCAAAGTTTGTTTTGTATTTTTCTCTGTTGGATGTAATTTCAAACAAGAATTATAAGTTTCATTGATATATTCCAGCAATAAAGAACTTTTTAACGTTGTTGATCGTCAACAATGAGAAAGTTTCTCCCTTAAGAATATTGACTCATTTTGCATTGTTGGAATGTCCACCAAAAAGGGCAATCATCAACATGGCTATATTGGGGATAAAGGTACTATTTTAGTCAGTTTTTGCTTTTATCCCCCCTAAGTTTACATTTTCAAGTATTCACAAAAGAGAAAATTTCTTCCTTCCATTGTAGCCATTTCCTTTGCTTACTTGTTGTCTTGCAAATTTAATAAAGAGGAGTGAAAGGGGTAAACAAATAGGACAAAATTTTATCAATTCATCTATTTGTAGAAATAAGTTTTATAAAGAAATATGCTGTCATTTTTGGAGAGGCTGATAGCACTTATTATTAACAAGAAACCACAAATTAGTTGCATTAGCTGTTTACCAGAAATTAGTTGCATTAGCTGTTTAGATAATTGTTAAGAAATGTGTCCCATGTATACATGCAAGACTTAAAACATTAGTTGCTGTGTTTTTTCCATCCACATCCTCCTATGACCCAGTTTTCTTCCACACCTCCCCAGTGAAGGGGATAGCTTCTTAAGAGCGCCTTTCTGGTGTGGAAGTCTTTACGATAGTTTTTAAACAAGACACAAATTGGGAGATTGAATATGATTGCAGTCGACATATTAGATAGAAATAAACTTGAAAATAGTTCAAGTGGTTTGCCGAGTCGGTGCAACCCATGTCTACAAGGGAAAAGTGTTCAGAGGGAATGGGAATTCATAAGCTAGAAGCTGTTAGTAGCAGGAAGGGCTTTCAGTGGCTTTGAGTTTGAACAAACTATATACTGTTGTTGAGTAGTTAAATACATGTTAAGGTAGTTGATGAAGAAAAAATGAACTTATTACCTTCAAATTGAACAATAGCTTAGTTCATTATCATATGATAAGTTGAACCAAGAGTGACCATTTTTTCTTTTATATTGCATTCTGTTGCAGATGGCAAGTTGGAATATGGAGGGTCTTTTCTCTCTTTAGTCAATTTGTATGTGTGTATGTGCATGCATAAACTTATTTATTCATTGTGCAGGCAAGAAGCTGCTGGTGCATTGTGGAATCTATCATTTGATGATAGGAATTGCTAAGCAATTGCAGCTGCTGTTGGCGTTGAAGCTTTGGTATGGGCAACCTTGCTGCTGTTTTTTTTTTTTTTTTTTCTGATTTATCTTATGGGCAAGCATGTTTGTACATACTTTCATGACTTCTCAATGAAAGTATTGTGACAAAATTTAATTGATTAGTGCTACACTTCATTTTCTTCATCTGGGATACATAAAACATAATCTTTACTGCTTCAATCATTGGACCTGTTTTTATGCCGTATACATGATTAGTGCTAGAAGGTTGCTTTACTTTGTGAAACTTCTTTTCTCCGGTAATTTTGAGTTTGTTTTCTTATTGCCAGTATAGTCTACAGTTAATGTTGCTTATCTTTGAACATTCTTCAGCTTCAACCTAGAACACTTCAGGTTCGTCCATCAATGATCAAAGTTGAGGCAGATCCAAGGCTTTCAAATAGACAATCTTGATTACCCCGGCTCCTTTTATTTTTGACGTTGGGACATACCAAGTTAGGTCCATCACTTTGGTTAGCAAATGCTCTTAGTTCTTGTACTGATTTTCATGTGTCCTGTGTAAGCCACGAAGTATCTCAAAGATGCATGGAATCGCTGTTAACTAAAGTATTTGTTACCTTGAACTCTCTTGCTTTGACCATTATATGTACGATTTAGTTTAATCCCACATATTTAATTACGATGTAATTGTGTAAAGTATATGCATGTGTTTGTGATTAAAGAGATTCAGAAATGGTTCTCCCCTTTGATTTGCAGGGTTTATTCTCCGAGTGCTCGAGTATTAAAACTATACAGACAATCACTGTGCATTGCTCAAAGGGTTCCTTCCTGCACTAGAGGTGAGGTTTCCGATTCTTTGCATTGCTTTGATTGAAGAGTATTTCATTGTTGAACCAACAAGGGAGGAAAAAGAATCTTTTCCAGAATTTACTCATTTCTGAACACGCAGAAACTCTATCCATTCCTAAGTCACTCTATGTTGATTATGTTATCTTCTCGTGTGAAGCCACTTATTTGTTTCACTACAATTTCAGAATATGCCTGTTGTTGGAAGCTAGTTGCAACTTTAACTTTCCTTTCAATTTCCTTTTCTTGCTGCTAGGGTCTATCACAATGCTTGTGTCTTTATAGCATGGAAAAATAAATTTTGAAAGAATAAACGTTGTGTTTAATGGGTAGTCTTTATTTTTTTTTCTTTTGGGAACATAAAAAGTTCTTTTTTTTTTTTTTATGTGAGCTAGTGTTGCAAAGCTAATCAATTGAAAATGAGATTCGAATCACTTGACTTTATATTTGTGACTCAAATGTAATGACAAAATGATGAATTTTACTATTACAGATGTCTTAAATTTGGTAAACCTGCTCTCTCTAAATTCTACATTTCATAAATCGAATGCTTTCATAATGCAATAATTCTTTTTGCTTGTCACAAGTGCACTCACTAAATAGTGCCTGCTGTATTCCAATGTCAGTCAAATGATTTTATCAGCTAGATGATACCATTGCTTTGTGCTTACTATTCAAATAGAACACCTTTCGAAAGGGGGTTTCTCCTTCACTAATTATTGAACGGTAACTGCTGATGTGTACTAAGAACTAGTAAAAAAGGCACTTTTCATATTTCTGTTAGCATGGCAGGCATATTACTGAATTTCTTTTGAAATTGCAGTTAATAAACTGTGAAGTTGATGTCTTAAGTTAAAGTCCACACATGGGTTTCATTTACTGCATTCCGAAAAGAGACAAAATACTGGCTTGCTCTAAATTATTGGGCCTAGCCTTATGTTAATACTTCACCTGAAATTCTTATTTAGTTGATTTACTATAATGGGTTGCTTGGATATTCAGGTTGAGGCTAAGAGGGCTTTATCTAGAGAGGAGTAGTATTTCTCCGGTACAACCACAAACTCTTTCAGCTACAAAAGTTAAAACATGTTAAGCTTCTTAACGCACATTCTTATCAATTCCTAAAACATGTAATTGTTGTTTTCCTTATTTATCTAACATTTCTAATTTTTAGTATAAACGTGGGGGACACGCTCAACATTCACAAGGACGATCTACCACTGCCCCTTCCCTTTCCCCTTCTCCTTTGCCATCCCCATCCCCCTCTACTTCTGAATCTGCTGCAGCCCCATCTTCTTCAGTTGCACCTTCAGTGCAACATTCAAATGATGCGCAAGACATATGCAAAGAAGATACACAACATATCATAACCGCATGTTGAGATTCGTTAGTATTTTATTTTATAATTTTATTTAATATGATTATTTTTATATATATAGTTCTTTTAATTATATTTGTTATTTACCATTGCTCTTTTGTAAATTCGTATTCTTTAGATTCTCAAATTCAGTATATATGGTTCGTATTCTTAATAGAATTGTAAATAATCATTGGGGAGGGATATCGACCACTTACACAAGCACTTGGAATGAATCGGAGGACCATGAAATAAGACGAATTTTCAACAAGAAAGTTGGTGATCACATTTGCAATGTGATTAATAAAGCGAAAACAAGTTGGACAAAGCCACATTGTATCACAGACGATAATTGGATGAGAATATTGGCCATTTGGGAGTCCGAGGATAGTATAAAGAAAAGCGAGCAGAACAAGAGGAACAGATCATGTAATTTTGGCCAAGAGTCTGCAACTTATGTGAGGGGTTGATCAATATCGATAAGCATCGAAAAAGATTGGTAACTCAATGAAAATACCTATATTTCTTTAAATCAATTAATTTATGTTCTTACTTTTTCATTAATCAAAACAATGAGTGGTTTTTATCTTTATAATTTTTTTAAATAGGCTAAAGAAAAGGGTTCTGAGCCTTCATATATGGACACTTTTGAGCGTACATTTCAGAAGAAGGACAAAACCTGGAGTGGGGAGAGAGCAAGAGCTATATCGGTATGTGATTGACCACTTTTGTAGTTTAGTGTTTTATATATATTGAATTTGAATTTTGACAACTCCTCTCTCACAGATTCATAACTTGCATTGCGCTCATTAGATAATATGATGTCTTTTATTTTTTGGATAGACTTATCAAATGTTGGTTATGTATGTTAATTGATGCCCATATTGGCTGGATTGATTGTAATTCATTAAGGTGATTAGTATTCTGCATACTATTGGGATATGCTACTTTTACACTTAGGATGTTCTTTGGGTACATTACCTCTGAAGGCCCTAATAAAGTTTTCGCTGCAAGCTGCACCTAATTACTTACTGAAGATAATTTGGTGAGAGAATTAGTTGTATTGAGGGGGTTAAATTTCTATCCTTGGGATAAATCTTCAGCTCTGAAAGCTCTTGTTGAGTAAACTTTGATATCCGGATGAATTTGAATTTCTTTCTTCAATTCTCTTTATTGGGTGGCATTATCTATCAAAGAATAAATAAATTAAAAAACCAGGACTAGAATGGCATCCCTCTTCATATTTTGGCTGATTTAATGACATATTCTCATCTATGATCCTGTTGACTTTTTTATTGGAGAAGGGTGTTTAATAATTGGATTAAAAATTGATACCTTGTTCTGGATACCTCTTGTAATGAGTTTGATTGCTCCATAGTCCATTCATGTTCCAGCAGTGTAATGGTTTGGCTCCAACTCAATATTGTATTAGGTTACTGGTCAATATAGACTAAGACTAATGAAGAATCAATTTCCTGTTAGCCTCTCATAATTGTGTATCCCATAGCAGTGCATTGATTTGCCTATGACACGATCTATTAATATGTTAGACAATGTATATGCTCTAATGTGGTATTGTACTTAATACACACATGAAGGAAAGCAAATGGATGCAAAGAGAGCTCAATACACATGATGCTATATAATGCCAATCTCTCTCTCTCTCCTCTCTCTCTCTCGTATGTGATACGGGGATATGCCATTTGTTTCACCACCTCAAGATTTTTCTTTTCAGAATCAATCACTTCTGGCATGTGTTTTCCTCTTTGAAAGAGAAAAAGAACAAATCATAATATGACTCGAAAATTGTTGTCATGTGCATCCCAGCAGGAAAGTATATCCTTGATAATTTGATTGCAGTACTACTTGCATGGACTTTACATGAGGATTTGGGAAAAGAAATATTTATTTTCCAATCCATAAACAGTATTTCCATTAGATATTAATTTAACTATATAATAAAATCAAATTAGCATAGGGTAAGAATGTGAGAATGCGATTTTGACAATCCAATCGTCATCACTATTTGTTTTTTATTTGTTTTAATAATTTCATTCTAATTTCATTCGGTTGGTTTATTGTTAATCCAATTGTCATCACTATTTGTTTTTTTGTGTTTATTTTTTTCTTTTCTTTTCTTAAATTTTATTGGACTTATTTTCTTGGACTCATTTTGTATGGTATGATTTGGTAGATATATTCTACTTCACTTTATTATTTGTGCATACTTTTTTGTCTTCTTCATATTTTTATGAACTTGTAATTCTTCATTCTTATTACTTTCTTTGACTTTCCTTTTGATGTCCATCATTAAAATGCAGGAGAAATATAATGAACTACTACTGGCTAATTTGAGTGGTGGTGATGATGGTACATTATCTGAGCAATCTGTTGATAATATGGCAGCGTGGTTAGAGGCAATTGGTGGGGGTAAAGAAAGGAAGAATATTTGGCATGGGATCCTTGCGCGAAGTGTACACACCTATTCCTTCATGCTCCACTGCGGCCATTACAATGAAACAAGTCCAACTAGACGAAGAAGTGCTTGGTCTCAAAGTAGAACTTGCAAAAAAAGATGAACAAATGAGTCCAACTTATCCCCTCGTTGAGTCAGGTTCCACCTTCTATGCCTCCTACTGATGACCTCGATGCTAACAACCAACATGATGATTGATGGTTGTTTGTTCGATATTATTCGCATATTGTTATTGGATGAATATTGGACGATATTTATTTTGTTATTACTATCTTTGATGTTGAACATTAGACTATATTTACATTTGTTTGATTTTGATTTTATTCACATTTTGTTCGATGTACAAACTCTTATTCGATAGTTGTTTGTTGATTGCAAAATTTGTAGATTTATTATATGAATGTTCGTTGGCTGAACATTTATGGTTTTTTGGCTCCGCTACATATGAATCGAATATTTGGTTGGATATGAATGATATTGGATTGGATAGTGATTGATGGAATTTTTTTGTTCAATTGGATATTTGAATGTTGGTTGCACAGGTTTTTTTATTTATTTTTTACAGGGAAAAATATTAAAACAAACGGAATTTTTTTTTTCCTAATTTCACATTTATGTCGCCAAAGAATTTACATATTCGTCAAGTTCGTCACTAAGTTAGGCACGAATTAATATCGGTAAATATTGCCTGAGGTTAGAAATGGATAGAGTAGGCCGTTGCTGAGTTTAATGATGGATAAGAGCGCTCGTTGCTGAGTTCAGCGACGGATAAGAGCGCCCATCACTAAGTTTAGCGATGGATAGGATGTTCATCGCTAAGTTTAGCAACAAACAAAGATGTCCGTCGTTGAATTTAGCGACGGATAAAGTTATCTATCGCTGAGGTGAGTTACAGATAGAACGGTCTGACGCTTAAGTTAGCGACAAATAGGGATATCCGTCACTAACCTAAGCGATGAAAATCACCATCCGTCGCTAAAAGTTAGCGACGGATTCATTTCTTCGTAGCTAATTTAGTCACGAAATTTTCCGATGAAATTTTTTTCATCACTATTTTGGTGAAGAATTTCATTTTTCCGTCGCTAAGCTTTTGCGATGCCGTATTAGCGATGAAACAATTTTCGTCGTTAAATCCATAGTTGATATATTTAGCGATGAATTTTTCTAAGATTTTCATCGCTAAATCCGTCATCAATGCCGTGTTTTCTTATGGTGTTTATAAGAGTCAAATTATTGATGTCAGATTGTTCTAATTTTTCTTCCACAAACTATTTAGCTGCTTGGTGTCCATGCTTATGTTCAAAGACCTCTAAGTCAGTCACAACTCACTTCAAGGTTTCCTTTTATAATTGGATAAGTTGTTCATTACAATGCTTGAAAAAATTAGAGTTTTTAAAACCGAACTAATAATCAACTTGGCCAATCTAAGTCGATCACAACTCATTTCAAGATTTCCTTCTACAATTGGATAAATTGTTCATAACAATACTTGAAAAAAAAAACTAGTGTTTTTAAAACCAAATCAATAATCAACTCAGCCAATCTATCAGTTCATTAGTTCATTGATTGAACCAGTCAAACCATTTTACGAATCAGATGATATTATGATCATGTCATATATATAATTTGCGTATTATATATTTTAAAATAAAATAAAATAAAATTCATATATTTATATGAAAAAAAGAATTTGTATAAAAAAACAATGACTGCAATGAAAAATCAATCGGACCGGTTTTAACGGTTTTGATCGATTTTAAACGATTTTGACTGGATTTGATTTTATTCGATTTAATAATACAAACTGAATCGAACGATGGAATGATTCATAATCGAACCGGTTGAACTAGCCGGTCCAGTCCGATTTTGCAAACCCTGGAAAATAGGTAATAAATGAATTTTTAGAGTTGAGAAGAAATGTAGGACATATGTAATCTCCAAAATAATTATAATATAATATGTTAATCTAGTAACTGTATTAAAATTATTTTATCTCTAATTAATTCTACTAAATAATTAAAACTATATTTCAAAATAAATATTATATTATTTATAGAATTCAATAAATAGAATCTATTATTTTATTCTTGGCATGTATATATTCCTATGTGCCATCCCTCTATAAAAGACCCGTAATTGTGATTCAACAAAATATATAAATAAATGTATTATCTTCTCCTCAATTATTTAATACTATGAATCCCTTATCTAAAGTAGATGTACAAAATATTTAATTTATTTTCCATTAGGCAATGAAACTTGACAAATTTTATAAATATTCGACATGATAAAAAATTGTATCATTAGATTTAGTTTCTGGATTGTCGACTAAGGCGAATCAAGAGGGCGATTTTTAATACAATCAACATAGTTCTCTATTATTTATGCATATCCCAATAAACCAATGCCGTATATCCAACGTACGATGGCCTTTACCATAAAAGATTTCAATTATAATACCTTAAAGTATATAATAATGATTTCATAGATTCATTCACATACACTCAAGATTACACTACAAAAAAATATGGTTTTAGCGATGGATTTTAACGGCGGAAAAATTTTGTCGCTATTTTGTGATGGATTTAGCGACGAAAAATTTTTTCGTCGTTAATTTGCAACGAAATTAGTGACAAAAAATTATTCATAGCTAAATTTGCAACGAATAAATTATTCGTGACTAAATTTGTCACTAATTGGCAACAAAAAAATTTTTATGGCTAAATCCGTTGCTAATTGGAGACGAAAAATTTTTTGTTGTAAAATTTGTCGCTAATTAATAACGAATAAAAATTTTGTGACTAAATTTTGTCACGGAAACTGTTATCCGTCACTAAATTTAGCGACGAAAATATTTCATCATTAATTAGCTACAAAAATTTTCCGTCACTAATTAGTCACGGCAAAAATATTTGTCACAAAATTTAGCAACAAATTCTAAAATTCGTGGCTAATTTCGTCACTAATTAGCCACAAAAAAATATTTGTGGCAAAATTTAGCCACAAAAAAATTTTCCGTATCTCTTTTTTTAACATATTCTAAATAATGAAATCGAATTTAATACATATTAAATATTACAATTCTCACCAATTTGATAATTTTTAACAATAAATAATTCAACCAATTTGTAACAAATAATTTTCAATTAGTCGCGGCTATCGATTTCACTATTTGTGTTTTTATCTTCTACGTCCATTCGCTTCTCTTATATAGTTCAATTGTCTATGAAAGTTCAATTATTCATTTTCATTTGTTATTGCCATTAGCAATGAACACAATATCTCATACATTCACTTCCGATGATCTATCTCGTCTGACAAGTAAATCAAACAGTATAGTTTTGGAGGATGGCGGCAATGAGACGGATAACTACGGATAAACGGTAATTCATTTATTTTATTTTATTACACTTTTATTTTATTAATTTATATTAACTACTCATATTTAATATTTTATAATATCTTAAATAAGCATTTAATTTTATTATTTTATTATTTTTTTTTATTTTTTAAAGACTAATATTATTTTATTTTTTAAATATTTTATTATTTAGCAATGGATTTAGCGACGAATTAGAAATTTGTCGCTAAATTTAACGAGACATTCAAGAACCGGTCTCTAAGTTAACGACGAATTAAAAATTCATTGTTGATTTAGCGACGGATTCCACGATCCATCGTTAAATTTAATTTTTTTAATTTAACATTTTATATTATATTTTATTTTGTTATTTTATTATTTTATTCATTTATATTACCTAAACATATTTATTCGGAATCCATCACTAAATTTAGCGACGAATTCAAGAGTCCGTCGCTAAGTGAGCGACGGATTTACAAATTCGTCACTGATTTAGTGATGGATTCCACAATGCGTCGCTAAATTTATTTTTTTTTTAATTTAACATTTTATTATTTTATTCATTTATATTACCTAAACATATTTACTATTTTATAATTATTTTAAATTCAATTTTTTATTATTTTATATTTTTATTTTTTAAATAATAATATTATTTTATTTTTTAAAATATTTTATTATTTAGTAATAGATTTTGCGACGAATTCGGAATTAGTCACTAAATTTAGCGACGAATTCGGAATACATCGCTAAATTTAGCGACGCATTCAAGAATTCATCGCTAAGTTAGTTACGGATTTAAAATTTTGTCACTAATTTAGCGAGTGATTCCACGATCCGTCACTAAATTTAATTTTTTTTAATTTAACATTTTATATTTTATTTTATTTTGTTATTTTAGTATTTTATTCATTTATAGTACCTAAACATATTTATTATTTTAAAATTATTTTAAATTCATTTTTTTATTATTTTATATTTTTATTTTTTAAATAATAATATTATTTTATTTTTTTTAATATTTTATTATTTAACGATGAATTTAGCGACAAATCATGCGACGAATCATCATTTTATATTATTTGATTAATTTATGTTAACCAATCACATTTATTATTTTATAATATTTGAAATTACTTTATAACAAATCATCATTTTATTTTATTTTATTATTATTAATAATATTTTATATCATTGGTCCATTAGCTAATTTTGTATTTTATATTTTATTTTATTTTATTATTTTATATTAACAAATCATATTTATTATTTTCTAATATTTTAAAATTAAATTTTATTTTTTATATTTCTTTTTTAAAGAATACTATGATTTTATTTTTTAAAATCTTTTATTATTTTATTCTAAATTAGTATTTTAATTTTTATAACAAATATTATCATTTTTTATTATTTTGTTATTATTAATAAAATATGATAGTAAGATAACAAATTAAAAAAAAACCATATTTTAAAATAGCATTTTATTTTATTTTTAGGAATAAAGCTAATATATTTTTTATTCATTTATTATTTTATTATTTTACAAAAAATTATCATATTTATTATTTTTAATTAATATGTTATATTTTATTTTTTAATTCATTTATTATTTTATTTTACGTTAGTCTTTTATTATTTGATAAAAAATTATTATTTTTTAATTAATTTGTTATATTTTATTTTATTTTATCATTTTAAAGAGTAGAATTATTTTTTTAAAACTAACATTTTGTTATTTTATAATAAAAATATCATTTATATTATTTTATTATTTTTTAGAAAATTATTAGAATAAGATAATAAGTAAAACAAGAAAAAGGAACAAGACCAAGTAAGACAATTGGTCTGGTGGTCGTGTTTTCTAACCATTTTACTTCTGCGAAGGTTCGATCCATGGGAAAAGCAAACGGAGGCAATTTTGAGGGATTTTTCACAAGTCAAGGCCGCAGATGTGGATGCAGGCCGGGTGCGGACGTTGGTGGGCCGCGGACGCTGGCAGGCTTTATAATTAGAGATGAGTTTAAATCTATCGCTAAGTAAATATAAAATTAAATAAAATATAATATTAATATAATAATTAAATAAATTATAAATTATAAATTTAGTGACGAAAATTAAATATCCGTTGGATCTGGAAAATTTGTCGCTAAGTTTAGCATCAAAAAAGTTTTCGTTGCTAAATCTATCGTTATTTTAGCAACGAATTTCTCATTTCGTCGGTAAATTTTTACGACGCGTCGTTAGTAACGAAAAATTTTTCGTCGCTAAAATAGTGTTTTTTTTAGTGTCAAGAGCACATAAATTGCATGCAACTATAGAGTTCTAATTTTTACTCATAGTACATTTTAAAAAATTACTATATATGTCATGTTGCACTTGCTTGTCACCTGCACTAACTTCAATTGAGTATGGATCTTATTCAAATCTAAACATTTATTGATCAACAAGATAAATCATTTTTGACAATTAAAAGACTCACAAGTTATATTTTAAATCTTGATAAAGTGTCTAGTTTCTTCAATTAACTATGAATCATTTACTTTAAGTTGATGTAACCATGCCTTATACCTTATGTATGTATCTATAACAACTATAGTTAGTGGTTAATCATAGTTAGAAATATTAGGTAGTAGTTAATACATTAGTTAGTAGTTAATAGAAATAGTTAAATAATTAATAAAAATAGTATAAATAATAATGTTAAGACATGTATTGGTATGGAATTGAATGTAATAAAATGAAATCTCTATTTCTCTCTTTCACCCTCTCTATCTCTCTATAGTCTTTCTCTCTTTATCTCTCAATTCTTTGTCTCTCTCTCTCCCTCATTCTATCTCTCTATACATTTTTATCCTCTGAAGAGGATTGTTACAAATTGGTATCAGAGTATACATTTCTTGGTGAATCTTTGTCTTCAAAGAACAAATGCAAGAATCAACCATGGAAATCAAAGGAAATCATTTTCGGTTGGTACAAAACATGGATGAAATCAATCAAAAAATTGATGAACGTGGCAAAAGGATGGACGCTCTCATGACACGTATATTGAAATATTAGGTATCAATGAAGATATCAACACTTTGGTGAAAATGAAGCAAGAAAATAAAAAAAAATGGAAAGCAATGAAACAAATCAAGTGGTAAGTGACATAATATCAAAACCCAGGGAAGAACAAGGTATAGAATCATTTTCTAAACCTCTCATTTTTCTACTCCTAATGAAAAAATGTTGAGAGTAAAAATATTTCAAGTGTCTAAGAAAGAATGGTCTTGCATGTTCAAGAAAGAAGGGTCTTGTATGTCCAAGAAAGAATGGTTTTGCATGTCTAAGAAAGAAGTTCTTGATGGTGGATTCTTACCAAACTCTCCAAAAATTAAATTTCTAATGTTCGTCGGGAAAAATCAGTCACCAAAAAGAAATTCAAGAAATGTCTCTATCAAGCTCTCTCATTTCTATTTTTCTCTCACTACTCTTCATATAACTCAAGTTATATCGATTATTCTTTTTTTTTATCATCTTATCTTTTAATACAAATGCAAGTCATGGTTCCAAATTTATGGATTCAAATTTCAATTCTTGATTTTTTTCTATTCTTGAGAACAAGGATGTTTTCAAGGGAAAAGTATTGTAACAAACTATGGCTAGTGGTTAATCATAATTAGAAATATTAGTTAGTAGTTAAAACATTAGTAGTAGTTAATAGAAATAGTTAAATAGTTAATAAAAATAGTATAAATAATAATGTCAAGACATGTATTGGTATAGAATTGAATGTAATGAAATAAAATCTCTATTTCTCTCTTTCTCCCTCTCTATCTCTTTATAGTCTTTTTCTCTTTATCTCTCAATTCTCTCTCTTTCTCTCTCTCCCTCTTTCGATCTTTCTATACATTTTTCTCTCTCTAGAGAGGATTATTATAGTATCGTCAATTTGATCACGTCCACAAGTACAAATATTGACCTTCGGACCTTGTACATGTATAAATAATATTTAAAACTACTTTAATAACTAAACACAAACATTATCTTAAAATAGAAATGTCAATATAGTCTTTTGTGCATACTAAATAATAAAACTAATAAATAATTAGGACCTAATCCCAAAAATATCATGGGTAGACAATGGAGGTATACATGTTAAAATTAATTGTGAATAGGTATATGAGTGAGGACCTAGCAGATTAGCAATTGAGAAAAGTTTGAGATGATACATTCACTACAAGAAAATACGCTATCAGCGACAGAAAATTATTGACGAAAAAAATCTGTCGGTAATAGTGACGGATTTGCGATGAATTAATATCGGATTAAATTAGTGATGGAATCCGTCGCTAATGTGGTAAACAGTAATAAAAAAAATCGTACAGTTATCAGCAACGGATTACCGACGAAAATTTTACCGACAGATTACGGACGAAAATTTTACCGATGAATTTTTTATTTTTTAATTTTTTAATTTTTAAATTTTTTAATTTTTTAATTTTTTTAAAAAAAATTCTTTTTCTTTTTCTTGTTATTTTATTTTGTACAAAAATAATATAATTTTAAAAAAATATATTATTTTATTTTAAGCTAATTATTTATTAATTTATTATTTTATAATAAATTATCATTTTATATTATTTTATTATTATTAAAAAAATTGTGATCTAAAGATAACAAATAAAAAAAAACAATATAAGCAGATGTGTAGGTGTGGTCTGATAGTTGTAATGCTGTTGAACTTTTTCCCAGTGTTGGAGCAAGGAATTTTCACAAGTTAAAGGAGGCAACACACGGTCGGGCAGGCACGGGCCAGGGAGGGCGTGGAGTGGGCAGGGGCGCGGGGTGGAGGTGGGTAGGTCAGCGTGCTGGCCAGGGCGGGCGTGGGGCCGCATACATTCTCCTTATAACTCAAAAATCAGCGATTGATTGAAATCCGTCGCTATTTTTTTTTTTTATCAACGATGGATTTTTTTCTGTCGCTAATCATCACTGATGGATTTTTTCTGTCACTAATTCGTTGCTAATTTTAGCGACGAATAGTATTCCATTGTTAATATTTAGCTGGATGGCTTTCAACGACAGATTTTTTTCCGTCGTTAATTTATTACTGAAAGATATCAGCGACTGATTTTTTATTTTCAGCGACTGATTTTTCCATCGTTGAAAATATATTTTCTAGTAGTGATCGTTAAAACAACTACTTTGGACTTAACACATATGGAGTTACGTTGTGTGGAATCAGGAAAAGAACTAAAAATATGTGATATGATGGGGAGGGGGGACTGGTTGGATAAGTGGTGATGAGATTCAGAATATATTAGTTGAGAAGCATTAGAGCACTCTTGATTACAATAAAAAAACATAAAACCACTATTGATCAATCTACAAAGGACAACACACGATAAAAATTGTAGCTATTAATTTTCAAAAGGAATCTTGAAACGAGGTCTTCAAATGTACGCATAGACACTATTGCATAGTTTGTGGACGAAAAATCAAAAAGAAAAAAAAATCTAATGTTAGTAATTGATCCATTTTTACATAATACTTCGTCGCACTTTAACGGATAGATGAAAGGTGAACTAATACATTTTATCTAATTCAAAAATAAATACTAGCCAAGATTGTTGGAATTCATTCATTCATGTTACCTTTTTTATGTGCATTTTACCACCAAAAATTAAACTCTAAATTCATCATTTTTGGGAGTAATTCCTCGACATCTTCAGATGAATCGAATCAGTTGCCTCTCTATACACCTTTTTCTTGCTTGAGAATTTGCATTAAAAGCTATCAAGGGAAAACAAAAGCACTCGAGTAAACTCATAAAATTTAGAAATCCTTATCACTCATAATACCAATAAGACGCATACCTTTATATTAAAGCAACACTACAAAAAAATACGATTTTATTCATGGATTTTTGCGACGGAAAAAATTCGTCGTCATTTTGCGACGGAAAAAATTCGTCGTCATTTTGCGACGAATTTAGTGATAAAAACTTTTTCGTCGCTAATTTGTCACAAAATTTGCGACGAAAATGAACTCGTGGCTAAATTAGTGACGGACACATCATTCGTAGCTAAATTCGTCGCTAATTAGTGACGAAAAAATTTTCGTGACTAAATTCGTCGCTAATTGGCGACAAAAAATTTTTCGTTACAAATTTTGTGGCTAAATTTTACCACGGATTTAAAATCCGTCACAAAATTTAATCTTTTTTAAATAAAATTTTATTTTTTCTATTTTACTTTTTATTTTATCAATATATTATATTTAAGTTAAAAATATTATTGTATTGATAACTTTAATTTTATTTATATTATTTTATTCAATAATACAAAATTTTTAATTAAATATTAATCCGGATATGCTGGGCGCCGGGCATAGGCAGGGGCGCGAGCCGGGGATAGGCAGGGGCGCGCGCCTGCGCGGGCGCCGCGCATGCACGCACGGGCGCCTGGCGCAGGCAGGGGCGCGTACCTGCCTGGGCACCCGCGCCCTGCTCGCGCCCTTTTAATTAATATTATTTTAGGTTGGTGGTTTAAATAAAAAAGTTATTATATTTATTATTTAAATTGTTATTATATATTATTTTATTATTATTAGAAAAATGTGAATGAAAGATAATAAGTAAAAAAAAAATTTATATCACATAATTTATTTGGTTTGGTAGTTTACAGGTTTATGCGTGTGCGTGTAGGTGCAGGTGTGCAGGAGTTCGAACCACGGTGGCCGCAAAGCGGCATTTTCCAGCAATTAAGTGAGGAGAGCTGGAGCAGGGGTGCTAGCTCGGGCGGGCGGGGGTGTTGGCTCGGGCGGGCGGGCAGGTTGCAGGTTGGTGCTTGCTCGGGTGGGGGGGTGGGTGGGGCCTGTCCAGGCACGTGGCTCCAGGCTTGTGCTGGCTTGTGGGCAGGGCATTTGGAATCAGCGACGGATTTGAATTCAGCGACGGATTTTTTTATTCGTCGCTAAATTAAGGACAGATAATTTTTCGACAGATTTTTATTTTCCTAAATTAATAACGGATTTTAGCGACAAAAATTATTCGTTGCTAAATTTAGCAACGAATTTTAGATTTTCGTCGCTAAATTTAGCAACGGATTTTTTTATGTCGCTAATTTAGCGACAAATAATTTTTCGTCGCTAAATTTTATGACGAATTTTAGCGATGAAAAATTATTTGTTCTAAATTTAGTGGCAGATTTCAGATTTTTGTCGCTAAATTTAGCAACGGATTTCTAATTTTCGTTACTAAATTTTTGTGACGCGTTATTAGCGAAGAAAAATTTTTCGTCGCTAAATCCATTGTTAATGTTTTTAGCGAAGAATTTTTTTTAATTTTCGTCACTAAAGTTGTGGCTAAAAAATTGCTTTTTTGTAGTGCAAGAAGAAAACAAATAGACAACGTGTGCAAAGATAATATAAAGAAAAAAAATAAGAGAGAAATAGTGACACAACTTTTTAGATAAAAACTCTCTATAGTTGTTTGAACCAGGCTTCCACATCTTATCCTTTTTAGGATAATTATGTTATTACAGTAGGATCTCTATGAAGACTATCTATCCATGTCTTTACTTAACTGGATTGTGTTATGCTTTCTCCTAACTTAAACTTAGTTGAATAGCTCTCCCTTACTTAGTCATTAGATTCAAATTATCAAAACAAGGAAGGAAGATCTACTACTTTTATTTGATTTTTCAACAAATTTCAACCTATTTTTTTATTAGTATGATTTTGATGTAAAGTACTAAAAGCCGGAGGGCCATTAACTAGATGTTAACTTTATGCTATAAGCTTATGCTATGATAGAGAGTGAAAAATTATAAAGTTTAAGTATCAAAGTGAATTTAATCTTCACGTTGGATTGGCTTTTAGTCTGATAGGAAAGATCAACTCTATTTGATTAAAGGGGAATCGAGGCTTTTAATTGCATGTGTAACCAAAACCATGTTCCCTACTTTCAATCAAGACTTTGAATACATCAAGAACAATAATCAAAACTCACGACAATTGACCTATAAGAACCCCTTACGCGCAAGGGAAAAATTAAGAAAGAGTTGTAATTGAAAGCTTAATAAATTATATGGTAATGGTTTTAGAGTCAGAGATCGATCCCCAAAATCTTTCAATCGAAAAAGAAAAACTTTTTGGTTGTGGTTATCTACCCATCGGAAAAGACAAAGTCTTCACTTTTCAATTGAGTATAATCTATCTCTTCCAATCAATTCTCACTTTGATCCTCAATCAGGGATATATTAAAATTTTATTCTAATATTAGTAGCAGTGATGGCGACATCTATCTTTCTTTCGAAGGTGATAGGCATTGCCAAAGAAAGAACTCTAAACTCAATCTTCTACATAAACCTCTATATTAGCTAAGCCTCTTACCCTTTGTCCATTCACTTCTTTAATACGGGAAATGGGGATAAGCTTGATTGAGGAAATTTGCCATACTTTGGGTGCAAAACAATCGATCTCTAGCTTTTGACTAAGTTAACTAAGCTTAGAAAGGATCAATCTAACTAAAAGATATATTTCTTATAGCAAGGTATCCAAAGAAAGAAAATTTAGAAACAAAAAAGAACTAAAGTTTGTCTAAAAATTGAGGACAAGCAAACGACTTTCTGGAATCGATAACTCCCATTACAAGTAAAAAGAATCTAATCTCAATCCCTAGTGGCACGAGGTGGCTAGATGTATTTTTTTTTGGCTCAGCTTATATGCGATTACCACAATCATGAGTTTGAGTAAGACAGTTCGATATCTCAGTCATGACCTATGAGCTCTGCCCGATGAACTTAAGCTTTCTTTAGAAGGAAGGCTTCCCCAACTTATATCATTCATATCCAAATGTATTAAAAAAAAGGTAAGAAGGGCCCTTAGAGTTAGCTACTTTTTCTATGATCATACTTTGGTCTCCCATTGGTCACCTCCTTTCCTGCTCTATCTTCATCGGGATTCAGGACGTTTTTAAGGTTCCATTTTTTATGCACCTACTCTTGAAGTTATTTATAACCTATCTTCTGTTGGTTCAATCCCTCATCATTTTGTCTTGAGTAAGAGGTCGAGTAGTATCAAATAGTACTTTCATGGATGACTTGCTTACTCTGAATTGGGATGTATAATTAGAAAATAAAGGAAAAAAAAGATAAATTGTGCAAAAATCTATACTTTTTTTATTTCTTTCATGGGGTTAATTGTTTAGATTCTGTTAATCATTAAAAATTAGCATTCTTCTTTCAAAACAAGGCCATTTATTCCTTTTTTGTTTAGTATTCTTGGTCGTGCTTCTATGTATATATGGGGTAAGCTCTACGTTGCTGCATAATACACAATATGGGAGGGTAGATCTCTTAATGGACTATTGTAAGTTCTAAATCGTATTAGTTAGAATATGGTTTCGGATATTGATTGGTATAACACAAAAAAAATAAGAGCACTTATTAGAATTGCCTTTAATACACATTATGTGAATAGTAAGCTTAATTTTTGTACGATATCTCTCCGTTCTGTAATTTGTCCATGAAAGATGAAAATTGCTAGGCTCTCTCTTTAGGATGGAACCTTAGTTTAGTATAGGCTAGCGCCTTATTTCAATTCTTTTTTGTAGAGCACATACATGTCAACTCCTTTTATAAGAGGACTCTTAGTTCAACTTTAAGGGTCCAACCTTTTTTCTTTTATTTATGCAATTTGTCATTTGCTTCATGAAAGCATTTAGAGATATGTACATTGCTAAAGCTCTCTCTACTATATCATAGGATACCTTCCACTTAGTAAGAAAATGTTATACTATTGCTCAATCTTAGGCAAAAATTGACTTTTCAATTCTTGATCTCTAATAGTCCAAATTTTTCTTAGATAACCTAAGGGATGATTGAAAAGTGGATGCAAATGTAATGGTTCAAGATACCGAAGTTTAATAACTACAATACGGTCAACGACTTAGATCACCTCTTGTCATCCTTTTTTGGGGATTGTCGATGTCTTGACTTCCGACCTAGCTTATTAATCCATCTTTGTGGTAAGTTATAGAAAGAGAAGCATTCAGGTGGAACTCATCTTTCCCCTTTTCTCCGTTTAGCCTAATCTTACTTTCACAAAAGGAAATAACTAACTTTAGCTTAGTTCTAATACTTGACACTCGGGTGACGGGGGTTCGGTTTGAACTGTGAACCGAACCGGAACCAGTTGTCCAAAAACCGAACCGGAATCATTTTTTTGGTTCTGGTTAAAAAATCGAAATCGAAACTGGAGACTTATAGCTCGGTTCTAATTTTTGATTTTTAAAAATCAGGACCGGAACCAAAACTGAATCTTTTTTTATTGAAATTAGAATTGAATTTTTGAAAACAAGTGGTTTTTGTTTTTACGAGAGCTAAAGTCACTTTAAAAATCGAATTAGAATTCATTGTTTTTATACAAGGATCTAATTTATTTAAAATTCAATTTTTTTTATTGTTCTATCCCAACAATGAGCATACACAAGAATCAAAATCATTTAAAATTCAAAATTTTTATTATTGTGTCACAACAATGAACATGCATAGGGATGAAAGTCATTCAAAATTCAAAATTTTCATTGTTGCGTTACAGTCATAACATTGAATAACACCATTGTTGTGTCATAAAATTCAAATTTTAAATTTTTTGTAATTACATTTATACCCTTCAAAACTAGTTGTTATATAATTTTTAGAAGAATAATTTTAATCCTAAAAAGTGTAAAACATTTATAAATACCACTACAATTTCATTTCCCTTCATAAATCAATTCTCATTTTTTACTTCTTATTATTAATATACTCTCGGAACTTTATTTTAATTCACATTTTTAATTTCTCCACTCTCAATTGATATTTTGAATTTTTCATTCTCTCTTATATTCAATTGCACATTTTTTCGATTTCTAATTCTATTCGATTTCATTTATCAAAAAAGTATATTGAGTGGTAGAGATTAGTGATAGAAATTTTAACGACAGATTACAGATAGAAATTTTACAAACGGATTAGCGATGGATTTTTTTAATTTTTTAATTTTTTAATTCTTTTGATTTTTTTAATTTTTTTCAATTTTTTAATTTTTCTTCTCTTTTACTATTTTATAATTCTTTTTATTTTTTCTTTTATTTATTTTATTTTTTCTTTTATTCTATTATTTTATTCTTCAATTTAATGGATAAATCAAAAAAATAATTTGCTATTCTATCTTAATTAATCAAAGAAATATTTTATTTTTTTATTTAGCGCAAATTTAATCAATATCGATTTCAAACGGTTAGAAAAATTTAATAAGAATATCCAATGAAAAAAATTACCCCAAGGTAAAGAAAAAAAAAAGATGAGAGAGAGATAAAAAAAATGTAAGAAGTTAGTATTAAAAAAATAAGTGAGAGTTAGATAATAAATTAAAAAAAAAGAGAAAATATCACAACAGGGATTGTGGCATAGTGGTTGGAGATCTCATCATCCATGCGGGAGGTGTAGGTTCAATTCCAATAGGTGACATTTTTCACAGTTCTGCAAGTTCGACGAAATTTTTAATGATGGAAATAATGTATCGTTGATAATTTAGTGACAGATAAATTCCATCAGTAATATTTAGTGGGATGATTTTTAGCAATGAAAATTTTCTATCGTAATCCGTCGCGATTACTCTTTAGCGACGGAATCTTTACTATCAACGATAGATTAGTAGTGATTTTTCTACACAATAACTCAACACATAAATATTGAAGTTGAAAATGATGATGATGAAGAGATATGTACAAAAAAAATATTGAAATCCTATTTTTAAGGTACATTTTAAAAAAGATCGTTTGCCAATTAGTTCAATACAAATTATTTGCAATTAATATGGGAAATAATTCAAATTCAAAAAACGTGGACGATATGGGATATTTAAAAATCATTTGAATAACAAACATCCAACCGAAGTTTTTTCGTGATAGATCACAAACTCAAAAATTCAGATTTGTATTTTCTAATTCTTCTTCTCTTTTTATCTACTTTGATGAAAAAAATATGAAAGAATTATATAAAATGATTGCTATTAAATATTTATCTTTTAGTTTTGGTGAAAAAATATGATTCATTAATTATTACCAAAATGTTTTAAATTTTTCCATAAAATGTGTGTCTAGAACTACTGTTATACATACAACTCTTAAACTTTATAAAAGGGAAAAAAATAATTTACAAAAGTTTTTCCAAAAATTTTAATGATCAGATTTCTATATATGTGATACTTGACGTTATCATTGGCAAAAACATCCGTTTATGACTATTACATGTTATTGGATTGATAATAATTGAAATATCCATAAACATACAGTTGAAAATATTTATAAAATCATTAGTTCAATTTTACAAGAATATTACTTAGTGAATAAAATTTTTTCTATTGGTTTTGATAATGTTTTTGCTAATACTGTTTTTGTTAGACATTTAGAAAATATTTGTAAATCTTGTTTTGGTGGTTAATTTTTTCATATAAAATGTTTATGTCATATATTAAATTTATGTGTTTAAGATGGATTAAGATATCTTGAAATTATCTTACCCCTATTAAAAATATAATTTTTTATTTATGGAATCATCCATAACTAACGAAAGATTTGTAAAGAAAATGGAAAAAGTCTAAAAATGTTCCAATACTTTGGAATTCAACTTATGAATTATTAAATGAATTATTTTCTTATAGACAATTATTATGTGTTTTTTTTTTTATTACATGAGATTCGAATACTAGATCATGAGTTAGGAGAGGGAATTCTGACCTTAGACCGTCCCCTTGGGGACACAATTGTTATATGCTTTTATTGCAAATATTGTTAATTCTATTGTTGTATATTCACAATAATGGAATGCTTGTGAAAAAAAATTTAAATTTAATAAAAGTGTTTAACGATGTTACATATACATTGTCCAGAGTTTATTATCCTATATTTTCATTATTTTTACTAGAAATTATTAATATTGTAAATGCTATGCAAAAGTGTGAAAATGATAAAAATTTAGAAGATACAATTTATCTAATGAAAATAAAATGGTGCAATCATTTTTATGAAATTTCTGGCATTTATCTTGTTGCTATTGTTTTTTGTCGTAGATGTAAATTAGATGGCTTATTTAATTATTTAACTTTCTATGTTGATTATTTAAGAATAAATGATTTTGATGTTGCACAAAATATAAATTATATTAGAAAATTAATTTTTGATATATATGTTGAATTTAGTGTGACATTTGATAATTGTAATCAACAATATTCTCACTCTATAAATAATGGGGAATTTTATAAATTGAATAAAGCTGAATAATTATTATTTCAAAAACAAAAGAGACTAAGTGCCCATTTGACAGAGTTTTTTTTTTTTTTTTTTTTTTTTATCTTCTCCTTTTAAGGAGAAGTAAAAATTGATTCATTTAAAAAAAAAGTTTAAAATTGTTTGGATTTTTTACTTTTGAAATAAAGTAGTTAACTTCTTTTTTACTTTTCACTTTGAAGTAAAATTAAAAATTAAAAATTAATAAGTATATTTAAAATTTTGTATCATTTAAATGATAATATTAATTGAATAAAACTAATTATATCAGGATATAAATAAAACAAAAAAAGATAAATTTCCGGAAAAGCTGAAAGATTAAAAAAATGAGAAGAAAAAGCTCCTCTTAGGAGATTTTTCTTAAAAGCTACTTTTTAAATTTTTTTCATGAAAAAAAAACTCTTTTTTATGAACTTTTAAAAAATTTCGTTTGATAGGATTTTTTTTTTATAAGAAGAATAGAAACTGAAAAAAAACCTACCAAATGGGTACTAAGAGTTTTATTAAATTCTACTTCTGAAATTGATATATATCTAATAACTTTTTAGTTTAGTGTCTATCTATTTTTGAAAAATTTTCCAGTTCTAAAATGATGGAAAGTGCAAGCAAACAATTTTCTTATATTATCACAAATTGTTAAATAAATTTTAGCAACTATTGTCTTAACTGTGATAATTGAACAAGCATTTCGTATGAAAGGGAACAATTTAGATGAGACGATCATATATGACTCCCGAATCGCTTGAGGCACAAATCTGTTTGAATGATTGGGGTAGAACAAAATGTAGACAACAAGAGATAATTAAGAAGAATAATGAAAATTTATGCGATATTACAACAAAAGGCACATCAACCGCAACCTCCGATAATATTTCAGATTAAATTAAGATAAGAGAGTTACAAATTCAAATGGTAAGTGAACTATGAAGGTTTTAATTCCTTTAAACCTCAAAAGAATACGTAGAAAACTTAATTTATATAAATTAAATTCAAGCTCTTTTTTTATTTTTCCTTTTTTTAATTGTAAAATCAAAGAATTAAATATGTGATATATTGTAATTAAAAGAATGATAATATATATTTTTGTTTGGTAATGGGAATTTGTTGACCAAATATGTTTCGATAAGGATGTTTTTATGGTAGATATTTGATTTAAAGAGTTATATAGAACAAATAAATGACCTAAACTTGATAATTTTACTCAACAATATTCTCAATCTATAAATAATGAGGAATTTTTTAAAATGAGAAAAACTGAACAACTAATATTTCAAAGACAAAAGAGACCAAGAGCTTTATTAATTCTACTTCTGAAATTGATATATATCTAACAACTTTTTAGTTTAGTGTCTACCTATCTTTAAAAAATTTTCTTGTTCTAAAATGATAAAAAGAGCATGCAAATAATTTTCCTATATTATAATAAATTACTAAATAAATTTTAGCATGTCTTAACTGTGATAATTGAACAAACATTTAGTATGAGAGGGAATATTTTTGATGAGACAATCATGTAGGACTCCCGAATCACTTGAAGCATAAATTTGTTTGGATGATTGAAGTAGAACAGAACTTAGACAATAAGAGATAATTAAGAAGAATAATGAAAATTTATACGATATTACAATAGAAAACATATCAACCGCTACCTCTGACAATATTTCAGATTAAATTAAGATAAGAGAATCATAAATTCAAATGATAAGTGAACTACGAGGGTTTTAATTCCTTTAAACCCCAAAAGAATACGTAGAAAACTTAATTTATATAAATTAAGTTCAAACTCTTTTCTTTATTTTTTTCTCTTTTCTAATTGTAAAAACAAAAAATTAAATATATGATATATTGTAATTATAAGAATGATAATATATATTTTTGTTTAATAATGTGAATTTATTGACCAAATATGTTTCGATTAGGATGTTTTTATGGTAGATATTTGATTTAAAATGTTACATAGAACAAAAAAATGACCTAAACCAAAAGTCTACATACAAAACTTAAGTTTAAGCAAAATTTATATACAAGACAACTTAAGTTAACATAAGTCAACCGGATTAATAAGTAAAAAAACAAAACAGTCAAGTCAACCTATTAAAGGGATGAGAGAATTAAAAATAAAGAATTTAAATTTCAGTTCCAAATAGTTCAAATTGGAACCAAATCGAAGTTGTAGGTAAGCGGTTCGGTTCCTGGAATCGGAACCGAACCATAAGGAACCAAAATTGAAGCCATCAATAAGCGGTTTGATTCCAGTTCTAGTAGATGATGAATTGGAACCGGTGGTTTCGAAACCGTGGTCACCCCTACTTGACACCATAGCATTGTTAAGTTCTGTCAATGCTATGCTATGACAAAATTAGTGAAAGGTATGACAAAATTAGTGAAAGGTATTCACTCATGATGGAACTAATTATAGGATATGTGCAACAACACTACCACTTAGAATTTACTAAATAGGTATAAAATTAGGATTTTGTTTAATAACTCTTGAGGTGCCACAAAAGTGATGAAAAATGTAAGCCACACGGGATGTAAACAATTTTTTACAATTAGAGAAAGGAGAGTAGCTAAAGCTTGAATATGATCGAAGAGTTAACAATTATATTGCCCTTGTATAGAAGCTAAGTAATCACACCCTTGGTGGTTGACCTTCATTTAATACTAGTTCTCTCTATTATTCTAAAGTAGAGATGAGTTTACCAAGGCTGCTCTTTTATGTCATTCTTAAAAGTGGATTGATAAAGAGCTGATAAAAATTTGGCCCACTATCCTATAACTAAGGACAACTCGTTTATAGGAAGGCTTGAGAAAAAATCGGATTAGTAAATGATAAAAGCCTTTTAATGCTTTATGATTGTAGTAATGAAGATTCATCTTCGCTTAGAAAAATTAAGGGGATATCTATATAGTTTTTTGAGTCTCCCTCTCTAGTTGTGTTGTTTATATGTTCCCTGTATGTGATAAGTTGCGCCTTAAGATGTGGACCATCTCTATTACCCAATCCATGGTGAAAAACTTCACCATGAACCATTACAGACTTTTACACATGTTTCGCTCTCTCTATAGCTTTGTCCCTCTCTCTTTTTATCTCTTACTCTCTTCTCTCTCTAACGCTTACTATTGCTATCTTTTTCTCATTCTCATTCTTTCCCTTTTGTCTTCTCTTTCAAACTCACTTTGTCTTTCTCTCAATGTCTTTCGTCAGAGACAACTCCTAAAGGCAAACAATGATTAATTGAGGGAAAAATATTTGGGTATCGAGAGTAAAATGTGAACAGTGGTAGAACAATTAACATTGTCGAGGAGGCTAGATAAATGTGATTGTAAAAGTTTGGTGTGCTACTTGATTATTAATATAAAACGAGAGTAGATCAACATCAAGATTTTATTTCCAACTTCAAAGGTTGATTTTTTTTAGATCAAACTTAAGGTCTACAAAGGATCAAGAAAGGATTTGAAGGCACAATAATGGACACCGCACTATGATGCTACTCCTTTTGTGAGAAGGCGATGTGGTGCCTCAGCAAAGAAAGGAACAAGATTTGTATTTAATTTGCTATTTTCTTTTTGTTGGTCTCTAAGGTTTTAAGAACTCTAGTCAATGTTGTAATAGGACTTTTTATTTATTTCTTATGGTACATGGCCCAAATTGTATAGGGGCCTAGAGGTCAATCACGCTTGTAGCCTATCGATAGACCCTCATTGGTATACGTTGAGCACATCTCTCAATGGTCAATTCCTAGACCCCCTCAGTGTTCGGTGCAAATTGTTCCGTCAAGTACCATGATATTTGCTCTCCCTAAAAAGACGGAGAAAATTCTACGTAAATAGGAAGGAAATCTACATCTATACCTTCTGAGAGAAAGAATCTTAGTGTCAATTTAGATTTTTCAAAACCGATAAAATCTATAATTTTTGAGAGTCCTACGATATGATTGCCCGAAGATTTTGAGACTTTCTCATAAAGAAATTAGATTTTTATCACCCCGCTTACACACGGCTTTTATACCTAAAATCTATATAAGTTCCAATATGCCTACTGCCCAGGTAAGTCCTCTTGACCCATGCAGAGCAAACAAATATACAGAGTCTCCTCGCTCTCTTTGGCTATCTATTTCCCTTCTTTTGAAAATTGCTTTCTAACTTGAGTGTCGGAACTTTTTCTGTCGGAGTACCCTCTGGTGGTTTTTTGTAGGTTTCATCGTTCGAGATCACCACATGACCATAGCATTCCGTTCAAGTTAGTAAATCCATTATCTGTGGAGTCAGACCCACTTTCAATAATTTTCTTATTTTCTTGTTTGACTTGTATTAAGATCATTTACCCTTTTTAGATGGTTTGCTTAAAAGTAAATATATCATTTTTCTTAATCCTAGAAGAGTTGGATTAGGCTTGAACATTTAGTTTTTATTTTGTGTTGAACTATTAGGTTATGTAAACTATCTTACGGCTATTGTAATATACAGTTTCAAGTTTTTTGATTAATAATATACTTTTGAGTTTTTTTTTTCTCAATTTTAAACTAGGTTTTTTGATTAATAATATACACAATTTTAAATATATTTGTCTACATATATATAATATTACATTTTTCTATTTTACAATTTATTTGGTTTGGTTCTCTTAATTTTAAAATTTTTTTGGCTTCAATACTCTTTTTGGTGATAAGGCTAGACTTGTTATAGTTATAAATGGTATAACTTTAAATGATTTACACAAGTACTAATAAATCTCTTTTATATAGGATATCTTGTTATATCGATATAACTCATCCTAGATTTACATTGTCTTTTTAATTATAAATTAACTATAAATTTGACAATATTGATTGATCACAAAATTAATTAAAATTTTCTCTTTTTGATTTTGGAAACTTCATAAGGAAGATCTTTTTCTTGCCTTTCCTTGGTTTTACCTCCATAAACTAACTTTCACCTTCTATTTTTGAGTGCCTAACTTTTATTTTTTTATTTTTTTTATTATACAAAATTTTGAATATGAGATATCCAGATTGGAAAAAATAGTTGTAATCACTAGTTTGTCCCATGCCTAACTTTTACTTATATTTTTGTAACTAAAATACATCTTTCTCTCACACAGACAAAGTTTAATGTGCAAGGTTGGTTGCAATGTGTGGTGACGATTAAGGGAGTATAAGTGATCTAGATATGTAATAAGAAAAGATTACGAAACGGATATTGCAAAATAGTCTAATAGAAGATTTAAGAGTGGTTTAAAAAATTTCTAAACAAAAGGGTAATATTGACAATTACATGCACGGCGTGGACCAAACAAACATACACACAAACAAAAGAAGATTTAAACAAGGTGTAAACAATGTGATTGAAAGTTAATTAAGCACAAGACAAAAAGGTGGTAAGTTTAGTTTTATGGTTTCTACCATACAACCAATTTTCTTTTATTTACTTTTTAGTATTACACAATTTTTCATTTTGTTTGATTAACTTATCTTGTTGTGTATTATTGGTTCAAGGATATTTTTTTTATTAAATTAGCAAAAGATATAAAATCTATTGATAATTAGTGCAATGGAGTTTCCACCGGGCAATAGGCTTCCACACTGAATATATATAAATATATATATGAACTATTAGTATATAAAAATTACATTTAATTTGATTAAATTTGTTACGAGAGAAATTGATTCTTAAAGAGTAAATTCTTTAGACCTTAAATTCAAAATTTTACATAAAAAACTATCAATACTATTTAACCAAACATCGATAACTTCCGCACTCCTGTGTTTCGTTTAATTTGCCACTCCCTCGATAGCCCATATACTCCGTATTTGAAGCCAATAAGACATTGAAATTGCACATCTAGATGACTTTGCTTTAAACCAAAAGCAAGATTTAACCTTGAAACTGTCACAAAACACTTTTCATTGAATGTGTCTTCGAAGATACAACCATTTCTCTGTAGTTAGATGGATCATATTATTGTGAAAATAATACATATTTTTTTAATTAAAAATTTCGAATCTGAGTCTTGAAAATAATAAAAAAGAATTTAAAAAAATCAATTTCTAAAATAAATTTTATAATATTTGAAATGAATTAATTAAGTAAAATTTGGATATAAATAATGAAAATAAAAAAAGAAATAAAAGAAAATAACGCATACCCATGCCTACTCTGCAATTTTTTTTTTTTTTTAGTTACTTCTAACCGACAATAGTACTTTCCACTTTTGTAGCATCTCTCACAATGCCACGAAGTGAAGATTCACTCCTCCCACCATTTCATATATAGTCCATCCAAATTGGGCACGTTTTCATGCAGGCGAGAAATAAATGATCAATTAATTCTTTTGCATCGTCGTATAAAGGATATACCTTTTCAGGAATTTCTATTCCTTGTCTTAGTTAATTTAAGTAAAATTTAATTTAGAGTTTTCAATGCAAAAAATATCATAATTTGTGAAAGTCGAAAATAGATTTAATTAAAATTTATTTTAGAAATCATCATTATTTTAGTCCCATTTTCAAAAAATTTGACCCATACTTACGAAATTCTGTATTTCTTGTAATTTTTTGTTAATTGAAAAATACTATAAATAATATAATAAAATAAAAATAATTCAATTAAATTAAGACAAGTTAAAATTTCTTAAAAAAATCTTAATGATTTCCTAAAATTTCATATTCTTGTAAATACTGCACCAATCTTGCCTAGCAAATAACAAGAAGCTTTTTTATCAATCACAAAATCTTTTTCCCACAAACTTCTAGCAAGTAATCTCACCTACCATTTTTATCTTTACACCCCAAAATTGAGAATCGATCAAACATATCTTTTAAATGATATAATGTTTCAAATTGCGATTTTCGTCTAATTGCCTCACCTAAATCAATAGACAGATCACCTAATAAAAAATATATTAAATTTTTTAAAATAAGATTTAAGTTTAAATCTTAATAATAAAAAAAATTATATTCGAAGTGTTTTTTTTTTTTTTAAATCAGACGGTAATTTGAATCAATTAGCCGTAACGTGTAGCTCCAGAGACAAGTGGATCTAAAATATTAAAAAAAAAATATCACCTCACTGAGTGGACTCCTCCCACATACAATGAGATCTCTCTCTCTCTCTCTCTCTCTCTCTCTCTCTCTCTCTGTGGTTACGGAATAATAAAAAGTCGGTCGTACGTAGACCTGTGGGGCTGTTTGGTCAACTTCCACCGCTCACTTGTGACTTGTTTCTCTCTCCCATCAGTCCTCTACTTAAGCATAGGAAAAAATGATTATCATCAAAGGTCATTTTTTCTTAAACACTAATAAATCAATTCCGTTATTTTATTTTAAAGCTCCACAAGCTTTCTTTCTAGATCTAACTATGGTGTTTGGTCAGAGGCATTTCTAATATTTCCATTTTGGAATTTCTAATTTCCTGGAATTCAACTGAAATCCCAATGATTTTGATTTTGCCCATTGGATTTGAATTCAGTTTCCATTTTCGGTAGGTCATTCAGTTCATTCACATGGCCTTGGGCTCTCCAAGATCACAAGAAAAGAGAATCGTTCGGAATTGGAGGATTTGTCATTTCGTCCTTTCCTTCAAATCCAAACTCTAGGGGTTTTTTTTTTGGGAAAATTTTACCGGTCAGTCTTTATTATATGGGGTGAAGTGAGCGGAGATGGTTGTGCTGCAGAGGAGGAGGAATTCGCGGAAATGGAAGAGACCAGAGAAGATGGAGGAGCAGGGCCTTCGAATTCGAATTCAAATTCGACGACGACGGCGACATCGTGGCCTTCGGAATTCGTTGACAAGTTTGGATCTGTTTCTTTGGGTTCCCAACAAGATGAGGGATTGAGTAATAACAACAATAGCAGAAAGTCATCGAAAATCAACAGCGTTGCCAATCACAATAATCATCAACATGAGTTGTCTGCATCGCAGACTCTTTGGTCTACCGGAATGCTTTCCGAGCCTATTCCCAATGGCTTCTATTCTGTCATTCCGGTGAGTTGATCCTTTTTTTTTTCTGTATTTTTTATCCAGCATTGTTATTTGCTTGAGATTTCTTATTTGGATCAAAACCCAGTATTTTGACCTAGCCCTAGTGACTCATAGTCCCAAGTCGTTGTTTACGATGTGACTTGAACTGGGTCTTCCTGATTTAGGGTCTTCATTAATCCGGACACCCTTTCGCTGGTTAAATTCATTGTTTGAACTAGCCCACTGATGTTACCTGTGATAATCATATCATAGTCCTCCAATGTTTCTTCGCAAATCCTCCTGCAGTGTAAGGTGAGAAGAAAACTGTTAGGTTAACAGGTAGTTTACAAAATAATAATAATAATAAAAAAAAGACAGATGGAAGATGATTACTAATATCCCAAAAAGCCCCATTTAATTCAGCTTTGGGGAGATATTTTCTCTCTGTCATATGCTGCAATTCTTATTCTATTGAGGAACCCATACGAAAATAGACAACTGATCTTTGAACAAGCCCCATACTTTGATTTATATATGTTAATAACTGGACATCTTGCTAGCATGCCAAAAGTTCTAACTCGCCATTCTCAGAACAGCTAGTAGACTTTGATGTCTAGTTATCAAAATTTAAAAGAGGATTAGCCACCAGTTCTTGAGATTGCCTACATAACAGAAAAAGGGTGAAAATATGAGCCATCGTATTGTTACTTCATTTGCTGTTGCACTCGAGTGTTGTGAGCAGGTTCTCACCATTACTTACATTTATTGGGTGATCGCCAAAACTGTGGACAATAAGTTTTGTGCATGATTGGTATGAGCCTCTGCACAGTAAGATAGCAAAGGTTTTTATAGTGGTTCCTCTAGCCATTTTTGGGGTGTGTGTGAAGGGGGCACAATTGGAGGATTTATGATGAGTATTGAGAATCTCTTAGCTAGTTTGTAAATAGCTTGTTGAAAAGCCTTTGCTTTTGGTTTCCTCCAAGTCTTTTTCATTCTTTGAAGAAAATGCTGACTTCACTGGTACTCTTTCTGTTTGGCTGCACCGACTTTTGGTGCCTTTGTTATTCAATAATATATTTCCTTTTCCTGTCAAAAAGAGAAAAAGAAAAAATGAAGCATCACATTATTGCTACTAGGTAATGAAACAAGTGAACCTATTATTTTTCAGTACAACTGCTCATACTTGGTCCAATCATAACCGTCATTTTTTGCCCCTTAAGATAGGAATTTTAGAAATCTTTACTATTTCCATCATTCAGACAAATAATTCAGCTTCGTTGAAGTACTCTACTTCCTGCACATTTTTGAGGAATATTTCTCTGAAGCGCTTTGGAAAGCATAAAATTCTGACTATTAATAACATAGTCCCTCTTTAAATTTCCAAAGTAATGTAAACAATTGCAGAATTGGCTTACTGTGAAGCTTGGAAGGTTATTACCAAAGGATCTTGATGAAGTACAATCTGAAAGAAAAGGATTTCTGGTGGTGGATAGATGGCCTGGCCAGCAGTTGTTCTTATGTTATGAGTAGACTAAGGTGTTACACAAGCTTTTACATTCTAGTTGGCATATTTCATGTTGCTCATGGTATTTTGAGGTATGGGATTGAAGATGTGTTCGCCAGTGTACACTTAAGAGGAAGATGATTCTTTAATTCTGGGGATATTTTTAGTTGATTGGGCCCTGTTGTAATAGTCTCTAGGGTGACTACTAACTGATTTTCTTGTCCTTGCACTGCTTTTTGTTTCCAACTTCAAGTAATAACTTGTGGTTATTTGTTGTGTATCTCAAAACACGACTACTTTGATAATGATCTTTGGCGTTGCCATGGTTTGTAACTCAAATTTTATGAAGCAACCATTCACTTCAAAAGTTCAAGTTTCGGGGGGTGGTGTTTATATTGTTTTTTATAACAACACACTCCCACACACATGGACCCATCACTACTAAGGGGGTCCCATCACGTAGAACATTAAATGGGGATAAACTGAGTTTGGTTGGATTTGAATTCGAATTTTGATACCATTTTAGATTTTATGAAATAAACATCTACACCAAAAGAAACATTAAATGCTTGCTAAAGATGCGTATATTGGGTTGCTGGTTTGGAGGGATATGAAGTGTTTTACAAGTAAGAGGATGATTGTTGGTTTGATGTCTTTAGCTATTTTTTGGTTGGTTTGGATGGGAGAGGAGTACGAGGATCTGTGAGGGGATTGAATGTAAAGGTCCCTTTCTAGCTTCATGGATCTTTGAACTTGTAATTAGTCATTTTGCATCAACTTCATTGATGCTTTGTTTCTTATCATAAAAAATAAATGCTCACATGCTATATATTTAGCCTAAGGTACAAGTTATTTGGCTTACTTTATTTTATTTTTATATAGAATTTTTACTTTTCAAGGTTATTTTCATTTCAAGAATCTAAGCTTTTATAGCATGCTCCTTTCTTTTTATAATTATGCTGACACTTTCTTTTGATTTCAACTCTTTTCCAAGTTGTCCAATCCCATTACATTTTCACTGGACTTTCAGTATCTGCATCTAGCAATGCCATTATCAGTTTCTTCATGAGCATAATCATGCACTATTATATCTATCCATAATTCCCTGTTTGGAGCCGTTGTGCAACTTTGCTTTTGTTCTTTTGGATATAGAAAACACTTTTCCCTGCTGTCTTACGTTATTGGTAGAAGTGCTACTGAAGGACATTAAAGTGACTTGGTGTTAAAGACAAGAAAGAATTTACAGAACTCAAGACACTTATTGCATTATATTAATGATATGGTCTAGAGCCTCAAAGCAGCCATCTATATATTATGCAAAAGATAAGGTGAAACTCAAAATATCCAAAGAAAAATCAATCCTCTGAGAAAATTTTCTTTTCTTTCCCTTCACACTTCATAAATGGCCGTTAGAGCAATAATATATTGCCCTCTAGGTCCCCTTCAAGCTCATTTTGGCTCTAGTAGTCTCTGGATTTTGAAGAATCAAATCATGCAGTCTTTTTAATGCTTAAAGATTTAAAATCTTTATCTATCTACTTTCTGAATATATGCAGGAGAAAAGGCTCAAGGAGATGTTTGATAATATTCCCTCTCTGGATGAGCTCTATGGATTGGGTTTTGAGGGTTTCAGAACTGATATCATCCTCGTGGATGCAGAGAAAGATAAGAAACTCTCCATGTTAAAGCAACTGATTGTAGCTCTCGTGAAAGGATTGCACTCAAATCCAGCGGCAATGATAAAAAAGATTGCGGCATTGGTGGGAACCTGTTGATTCTCGTTTATTTTGCCAGCTTAGTTTTTGTTTTATCTGTTCACAGTTTTCATTTGATTTCACTGGTATTTATTGGTCTTTTGTTTGTGATCCAAATCATTTGCTTAACTCTCTCTTTTAGCAATCTTTGTCTCCATTTATCAAAGTATCTTGGTAAATTATCCACTAGATAGCTATGAAGCTTAATCCTAGAGGTTTATTGCACATTTTTACTTATTCCTAACAATTTATGTTTTTCTAAATGCTTTAGAAGTTTTAGCTTCGATGCCAGGCTTCATCTATTATAAGATGACATTTTTGTTTTGTTTCTTCCTCCTCAGTAACTAAATTATTTAATTCTTCTGTTGTGACCTTGGTTTTTGTAAAAGGGAAATTTGATATGTCAATAGAACAACTTATGCTAGGAGGATCAGTTCATTACTTGATTTTAGGCTTATTCTAGATATCTTGACCATAATCACCGAACCTTAAGGTGGTCTTACCTTTACAAACTATAAGGCGCATTGAAGGATGTGCGACGGAGGGAAAATAGAAAGGGAGAGAAAGGTATTTGAGAAGTGTTAGTGTTTTAACTTTTGATTGGTTAAATTAGCGTATAAGTTTATATCTATCTTCTCTCTTTTACTATGCACTAAATAATCTTTATGCAAGATTAGCAAGTTTACATGTATAGGATTTATTGTCTTATTTAAGCTACAGGTAGCATTGACATTATCTACTGGTGTTTCTGTGACTACTGTTGAGTTTGATTAGCTGCTGAGGAACTTAGCAAGTGTATGTCTAGTGTGCTCGCTAGTTTTCTTGAGCAAATAGATGTTGTTAATCCATGACATGAAGATGCCTTTATCTCCAAGAGACTAAACAACTTTCCTAAGTCCATGGTTACAATCCTCTTGGCTAATCAAAGAAATCTGAAACATTTTTGGACATTGTATCTTATCTTTGTCACACTATTTTGTCAACATATACATTGAGAACTCCAACCATTTTAATGATTGATGAACTTATCATGGTTAGAATTATTCTGCGTTCATCTTGAAAGTTAAACAAATATTGACTGATGACATGGACACAACCTGACACAGCATGACAGCTATGACAATTTTTAAAAACTAGGAGGTGACACGACATTAAAATAACATATATTAATTTTATTCATCGTACATTTTATACTTAACAATCATATTTGCACCAGAAAGGTTCCAAAACTAGAAATTTGTTAGAGAGAAACTGAGAGATGTGTAACCCTCCTTTCCCTACATTGTTTTCTGGTATGGTTATTATGGCTTTGTCTTTTTAATCTTCTCAGGGAGACTAGGTTGGTTATGGTAATCCTGTGAAATTCTTATTCACATATGACAAAGCTTTTGGTGTTATACTAAGATTCTTTGGGTATGTTTGTTGTATCATGTTAGAAAGAAATTCTTGCATTTTCACAAATCATGTCATTTAAGTTTGAGCTTGGAGTAACTCTTTTTGAGATGTTAATAGGGATTTGAAAGCTGTGTTGACTTGATTGATTTTCTCTCTTTTCTATATGTATGTATTTTCCATTTGGAGGATGCCTCGTTCTCCTGTGCATTTTGATATATTGCCTATTAAAATAATTAAAAGAACTATAAAATTTGTTATTTATTTCAATTCTAAAATGTTTATTGGTTAATTCAGCTTAACTATAATCCTTTTTCTTGGCAAAGTTTCCTCGAACATACATGGCACAAACGGATGTACTTTTTGTATATTATGGCAATTTTTATTTAATTAATACTTTTGTTATTACAAGAGTTTCAAACCCAGAGAAGCCTTAATCATTTTTTTATTATGTTAGACTAACTCAACTCTAGCCCTTGCTTTTTTTTTTATTTTTATTTTTTCCCTAAGAAATAACCCTAGGTTTTTTCTTTTTGAAAATAAAGTTCTAATGACATTTATATATTTTTTTCCTTTTTATTTAAGCTCTTGCATTTGTTCTTATACCTTGTGCCACTCCATGTCCCTCCTGTGGTTTCTGCATGTTGATTCTCAGCCATTTTGAATAAAACACATGATGACTGTGTCACTCTCACTGCCAAAGCATCTAATTCGAATTGTTTATATTTCATTGCTTGCAAGTAAGTGTTGTAACAAAAATCATGTTTGTGTCATTGGATTCATCCTGTTTTTCAGAGCCTTGAAACTCAGGAATCAAAATAGGTGTGGAGTATGGTACCTATAAATACCTCGTCTCAAAAGTAATAGGTCTATTAAGACCATTACTAGGATCTTTATCAAGAAGTGGAACTAGAAAGTGTGTAAATAAAAATTGAGGCTATGGGTCAATTGTGCTCGATGGCTCAATTCCCATCTCTTTTCTCATAAGGCATTTTAATGTATTATTCCTTTCTTCTGTCAATAACTTCATACACATCATTTTTCCCTATTTAGTTCCCTCAGCTGCTTCTAATGTCCTCTTTATTCTCTGTCGATAAGCTGTAGTAAATTTCTTGTACCTAATGTCGTTGCTATTTCCTATCGATAAGCTGTAGTTTTCTAGTTCTAAGTTGTGCTTTTCTTGTCCTCTCAAGGTGATACAAGTGAGATGGTATCAGTCAGGTCTTCCCTAAATTACACACTCCAAAAGAAAATGACTATGGTTTTGCCGTTTACATTAAGAACACCTTTGTTAATAATTGACTTGATTATGCAAGTGCTAGCATCCCTTCTCTATAAGACAAAATATCTAATAATCACGTTGCTTTAGAGCTGTATGATCCAATTTCTTAATGCTTCTCTGATAAGTATGATTGAAGCACTTGAATAAATATAGTTCAAAGGGGTTTAAAGTTGAGTACTGTCAACTTTATTTCTGCAATAAGGGATATTGCTGTAAGAGCTGTATTGGTCTTAATGCTTTCATAATGAACTTCAACTATCAAGCCTTCTCCAGATAGTGCATTTTCTCCTTTTGATTATTTCTTGCGGAGCAATGGTGTTTTTGGAATTCATTTTCTGAGTAATCAGTGATTGTCTTCTCCCTTCTTATTTCTAGGCAGATTTTGGCGTGAAATTTGTAGATATCATCTTGTGATATTTTTGAAAACATCTCACATACTGTGCAGAATAATAGGCCATTACTCTTTGATTGTAGCAATCAATAAGGGCAATAAACAATCAAAATCTAGGCCATATAACTATTTAACTCAGAATCCGATTATCAGAATGAAAATGAACAATTAATAAAGGAACAGTGGTTTCATAATTATAGAAAATAAGTATATATGCGTAGAAAACTCATGAGAATTATATATTAACATCACAATTAAACTATCTAAATAAAGGTGGAAACAACTTCCTTAAAATTATACATAATGAATGGCATAATTGTTCATGCCACTAAACCAACTTCATTACAACTAGCCATTGCTGTGGCAAACAAAAGGGGGAAGAAACATCTGCATGTCTCCTCTACTATAACCTAGTTCCCCAAACATACATTGAGAAGAACAGATTTCAGTTTACAGATTTGTCCCTAGTAATGACACTAATGGACAAAAACATGTTAATAAAATTGAGAACATGAAGAACACAGTACATAATTAAGAGAGAAATATGACATACAAGAACTTTTCCTGGGGATAGAGAACAATCTGCCACCTGATCTTTGTCATTGCCTGAACCATATATGGGAAAAAGCAGCCTTAAGAGTGGGCCATGGAATAAAAATGTCTAGAGTCTATAATCCATTATTGATAATTAATAGAAAAAGAGGGATTCAAAATCAAGGAGGGTGCACTTGAATGAGAAAAATTAGAAATTGAAGATGATGCTTGGTCCAGGATTTTAATGGCGCTTGCACAACAGTATTTGGGTTAATGGGCATTAAGTCTATAATCCATAATTGATAATTAATAGAAGCGGAGGGACTAAAAACCAAGGAGCATGCACTTTGAATTAATTAGAAATTGAAGATGATGCTCGGATTATAATGGCGCTTGTACAACAGTATTGGGGATAACGGGCATTAAATAATGGAATTTGCATTTAGGGGGGCATTGTCATGTTGATAAAGTGGCCATATGTGATAGTGGTATAAATCCAATATGAGGGTGGACCTCCTGTTCTTTTGTTTTTATAAGTTCTCAAAAGAGTGATGCTTTTGCCAAATTACATAGAACCTGGGTTTTGGCTATTTTAGTTTTTTTTCCACTTGGAGTGGGTTTTTAAGAAATTTTCTCTATTCAGTTTGATGATCCATATGATCATATTACTTCACTGATAATTCTTTATCTTTGGTTCCCCTTACGAGAAAGTTGCTTTCTTTTCTTATTCACAATTCTTGCACTATGGTTAGCAAGTCTGAAAGGCTGAAATTCTTGGATTTCTTCTGGTGCTTCTTTGCTTTGATTACCTGGAATTGGAGTAGTTTCAGAACTTCTACAAAAAAATCAGTTATTGCTGTGTTCTTGGTAATTGATTGTGGTTTAAAATGATAGAAGGATGAACACTATTATTCATCAGGGGGCACTTAATCATCCTACATGGACAACAAATAGAAAGCAATAATATCACTATTAGAAAGATAGGGATATAATTCAGAAACTTAAGCTCTGAGATTGACATGGTTATTACTATGCTTAAACTTGATTATAATTTTCATTTTGTCTATAATATGTTTCTTTGATGCTTGATAACTTTAACTGCTTGAAAAGAGCACTCCTGTATATTTAGTAGGATTGAGTAGGGGATGTTCTCTGCGTATATATGTATTTGACTTTAATAATTTATGGGACCTCACTAACTGGTTTTGATTCTTATACTGGTTGGTGTGAAAAGGATCATCTTGTGTGTGAATGAGTGTAAACAATCTATTTACTTCTCTGTTTACTATATTACTATTGAAAAAGTACATTTAACTTTAAGTTTTTTTCAGGTTCTCGTTGAGTTTTTAGTTTAGTCTTTGACTATTCTCTCCTTGCTTGCGGCCAGGTCTCTGATTTCTATAAAAGGCTGAATTTAGATCTAAGTCCAGCAAAAGCTGCACTAGAGGAATCGTCTCATGTTTCAGAGAATCGAGGCATACAATTGTTGGGCCAAATTAAACATGGGTCCTGCCGTCCTCGTGCAATCTTATTTAAAGTTCTTGCAGATAGTGTTGGTCTTGAAAGTAGGCTCATGGTGGTAAGCTTCACCTTCATTGAGAAGGGTGAATTGCTGTGAAGTTTTTCACTGTTGTTTTGTGTTTCATTATTGTGCAGCTTCCATTTTGCTGGAGGAAAATATGTTCTACAAATGTGATTACTTGCCACACCTGATGATCTCTAATAATGTGAATGTAATTCCACTTCTCTTTCTCTATCCCTTACAGGGTCTACCTAATGATGGTGCTACTGAGTTTGCAGACTCATACAAGCATATGTCTGTTTTAGTTGTGTTGAATTCGGTGGAACTACTGGTTGATCTAATGCGATTCCCTGGCCAGCTGATACCCCGATCAACCAAAGCTATTTTTATGACCCATGTTTCTGCAGCAGGGGAGAGTGATTCTGCAGAAAATGACTCATGTGACTCACCACTAGAACCAAATAGCCCTCTATATGGATTTTCAGAGCGAGTTGATCCTGACAGGTGAGGAAATTGTTCTAGGATTAAATATCCTGAGCATTCTGCATATAATCGATCTTGCTCCATAATATTGTGGTCCTTGTTAACAGGTGAGGAAATTGTTCTAGGATTAAATATCCTGAACATTCTGCATATAATCGATCTTGCTCCATAATATTGTGGTCCCTGTCAAAGTAAAATTTGGCCTTTAGAGATCACATAGTATTGAGTTTTCTTGTGATTTTGCGGAGTCAATTGTGTAGTCAATATTCTTGTTCTATGTTCTGCAGTACAGAGAAAGATGACAGCCTTCAGTACTCGAGAAAATTTGATGCCTCTTCAAATGTGTCAGGCCCTTCATTGAGGAATATAATGTCAAAATCGAACACATCCATTGACAGAAAACTGAGGTAGTAGCAAATATCACGCTAATGCCATCTTTGAATGCCATCTACTCCTACTTTTTCTGTTTCTGTTCTTATTTTGAATAGGTTGTTTAATTGGCTTCAGCATTTTTACAGATGTATTCTATGTTCAGCATTTTTACAGATGTATTCTATGTGCCAATTGTGTTTTATACTTTTCTTATTGGTTGCCTCAGTGTATCGCACAGTGAGCCCAACATTGCGAATACATTTTGGCGGCGGAGCCGCAGAAGAGTCATTGCTGAGCAGAGGACAGCGAGTTCAAGGTTTTTGTTAAAATTTTATGCTTGTAGTATTAGCCTGTATGATGCGTCTGCATGATACTTCATTCTAAGAAGGCCAAATACTTATGAATATTGAGGGCCATGTTGTCTATTGCCTGTCTTTTCTCCCTCATTTTTTTTTGGTGGTTTGGATTAGAGGCCATTAAGTACCCTTTGCTGGTCTTGTTCATATGAAAGGTTGAATTTAGTACGGATGTATGATTTTTTAACTTCATTTTTTTTTTTTTTTTGCACATGGTGTTACTCTTTTTGACCAGAGCCTCAACATTGCTTATGTCAATTACAGACATTTATTTTTTCCACGGGACTATCTTAATACCTTTAAAATTGTGCCTATAACTTTTTGGTTTTCTCAATGGCTTATTTGATTTATGTCAAATACTGTGACTTCTAAGTTGTGCTTAGAATTGGATAACAAGTTTGATGTTTGATTTTGAGGTTTTTTATGTTTTGACAATCTGTTGGATTTTGTAGTCCGGAACATCCGTCACTTGGAGCACGTGGAAGGTCCATGCTTAGTGGTGATAGAAAATCTCTTGGTGATTATCATGATGACATGGCTACTTCAAGGTTGTAACTTTTACTTATACTACTTTGATCCTTGCATGTAAGAATTTGAACACCTTCTAATGTCCCAGTGGACTGATCTGTAAATATTTAAGTAAAAAAGTGCCTTTGCTATGCTATATCAGTGACTGTTTATAAGGTGTTGCAACTGTCAGCTCACCACAGTTATGTCACACTTAAAAAGGAAAGTCAGCCTAAAGCCAGGTTCATCTAAACTGAGGTGTTTATGATGTCACAAGAAGCGCTTAAAAATTTTAACAGGATTAGGAGTCGCTATTGAGTTGTTACATAATTTTGGCATGACCTTGTATGGCTATTATCTCATTTGCTCATATTATTGTGGTTGTACATGAATGTTCTCTCTTCAACTTCCTCTTGAACTTGAAACTCTTTCCTCCCTATCTTGGATCTCTCTCTAACAATCCTCCACCATTGTCCCAAGATTTCTATAGGAAAGCTGCAAGTTCTCAAACCAATAAGGAGGAGGACTTGAAAGAAGCTAAGTATGTGACCCATACAATTTAGTGTGGTAAATGATGAAATGGGAGATTAAATGGTTTTAGAGGTGGTCTATGGAGTTTTGGGGATTGGATGTTGGGAATTCTGGTGTAGAAAATGGAGAAGTCAAGATTGAAATCCTTGGTTGAGCCTGAAAATGAATTTGCACAGAACATTTCTACCTGTAAATGAGATTAACAAGGCAAAGACGGGAGAAATTTTTGTTGGAGCCTTTTTTTTCCTTGTTTATTTTTTTTTGTGTTTTAGTGGGTGGGGAAGGTCTTACTCTCAAGTCTCAATAGCCATTTGTCACTTGGTATTGAGGATACTTGGGTCAAATAATGGTGGGAAATGGGGGAGAAGGTATATCATTTGCAAGCGATGTTAGATTGTGTGAGAAGATGAGGGAAGGTGCTAGTTCTGAAACGGTAAGGGTTGGAAGGTGGTGCAATGATAAGGAATGACATATGGCTGAGGTGTGGGGAGAGAGTATACATCTCTCTTATTCTCAAGGCTCAGTCAAAATAGTTGCCACTTGGTTTCTCTAGGGACGAGGGAGGCTGGAAATGTTTTTTCATGAACAAGATCTAGGGTTGTGGAATTTTTTCTTTCCCGCACTTTGAGGATGATGGGACAACAAGATTCTTTGATGATGATATACAACGACAGGGTATCTTTTGGGGTTTGGAGTAAGGAATTACTATTACTTTCCTGAAAACCTTTAATTGTTTGTTTCTTTTTAAGTCCTTACTCATTTTTTATGGAAGTTTTTGATTTTGTGGACCTCTTCTCATGTAGTTTGTTTTGCTTGCAACTCATTGGTGCTTTTTTAGTTGTTTAATGTGTTCTTCACTTTTTCTGTTGAAAAAAGAATTCATGCCCCTCCCCCGCCAAAATATCTCGTGCAATCAGCAGTTAAAGTTTGTGTTAGGCCATGGATTTATATATTTACATGACCTAAAACTCTTTTTGCAATACTTGTCCCCCTATTTTTTATTATTAAGTTGAATTATGTTTATGGTTTTGTCATTTATGTCCATTAGTTGTATGCCTATTGCCAAATGCACAGGTCAGAAGGGGCGTCAACGTCAGAGACTCGCAGACTAAGAAGAAGAAGCATAAGCATTACTCCAGAGATTGGTGATGATATCGTAAGGTTGATGTTTGCTTCAGTATGGCCATATTATCTTTCATTAGATCCTTTCATTTCATGCCGCTAAATCCCATGATAAATCCTTTTTTTTTTAATTACCTTATTTGTATTACTGTTCTGTTTGTATCCTTCTTGTTTGTCATGTTAAACTTAAGCATTGTATATGCTTTTAATCAAGTATTGAACTTTGCAAGTCTAATGTGCCACCTTGGTTCCACACCTTATGTTTCTTTAGAAATTATAGTCATGCTAATTTTCACTTTCATAAGATTTATTCTTGTTTCTTACCTTATATTTACAACATTAAGAAAGATTGGACATTTTTGGTTTTTCATTTTTCTTTCTTGATAGGAAACAAGGAATTTATTTGATGAGAGAAGGGGATAAGACATCCTTATACAAGAAAAATAAGAAAATGAAACATTAAAACAAATGATTTGCAGCTGGCGAGTCATACCTTTCTTCTATTTCAGGGCTGTACGAGCTATGAATGAAACTCTAAAGCAGAACCGCCTCCTGAGAGAACAAAGAACTGATGGTTCAGATGTGCAAAGAAATGTAAGTTCTCTTCTACTTGCTAGTTGCTACTTTGTACTGTGTAAGTGCAGTAATGTGATATTCTGAATCTAAATATCTAAGTAATGCTTCTGATCACAACATGTTTCCATTCGAATCATTCATTGGGTAGGCCAATATTTCCTCCACTGCCCCCTGGGGAGGTTCTCATGCCCCTTTATAGATCCGCCTCTTTTTGCATGTAAACAAGTAATTAATATAGCCCTTTGCCCATCGAGCCCTTGATTATGGATAGTCATAGTTCTCAAACTTTGACATCATATTTCCAAAATACACACACACACACACACACACACACACACACACACACCACCTTTGAAGCACATTAAGTCTATCCACAAAACCCATCCTTTAGTAAGGTGTCTCTTGGGATGATACCATATCTGGGAGTGTAATCTTGCTTGCAATAGGTATGCTTTCTCTTTTGGGAGGCTGGGGGGGTTGGGGGTGGGGGCTCAGTTTATGAATGGGGGGAGGCCACTATCTTCCGTGGGTCATCGCCTTTAGATGTAGGGGTGAGTATTTTAAGGCATCTCTACAAAATATTCAATGCATAAGCAGAACTATCTCCACATAACCTTCTAGGCATGGCCAAGGTGGAAGAAGCTATGGAAAGAAAGCATCTAAATTATGATGTGGAAAATACAGCAATTAAGAAAAATAACCTCCTAGTCATGGCAAGCAGCAGAATAATAACTACATAGTAATCAACCAGCTTCTTGGAGGAAGAGAGAAGCCAGTCATCAACCAATGTCATTCAGCCTAAGAAATAAATAAGCAAAAGACTATTCCTAGTAGTATTGATAGAATCAACGTAAAGGGGAGTTTTGGACCTGCAGTAAGACAAGCAATGCTCATGGTATGGAGTGTTGGACTATTAAAAAATCAATATACATATAAGATGAGTGTAGCGAGAATGAGATTGTTAAGATGGCTCAGCTGAGTAATTAAAAAAGAGAGAATTAGAAATGAGCATTTTTAAGACAAAAGTTAGGTGTAGCCCTAATCATAGATAAGACGAGAGAATAGATTAATATGGTATGTGCATCTTCAAATAGATCATCTAATGCTCCTCTTAGAATAAATGAGAGTATGAAAGTTGAAGGTACACAGAATGAGAGGATGACCTAAACAACACTACAAGAGGTGATAAAATATGATAGGGTAACTACAGATTTGATTAGGGACATGAATTTTGATTTAATTGAGTGGAAAAGACATATCATATGGTCAATCCTAACTAAATTGGGATAAAGATTTTGTTTTGTGTTGAATTATAAAATTGTCTCATTTAAGAGTTAAACTTTCATCTCATTTAATTTGAGTCAAAGGTAAAACCCTTTTTTTTTTGCTTTATGAGTAGTGGTGACAGGTTTTGTAAAAGAGATTGGAGGCATATTGCTTGTTGACTCTTAAGTTCTTTTTTATTATATTTTCTTTCTTTTAAGGATGTGTTATGCTCATTGTTGTATATTCTCTCCTTGTTGATATATTAAAATTTTCCGTTTATGGTAAAAATGAAAACTGGCAATATTTGAACCAAACACTTAATCCTATGGTGGCCACAGTCCAGTCCCTTTCAAGTGGTTGGTCTTGCTGTCCATAGTTCAATCGATGGTGCTCTCTCTCTCTCTCTCTCTCTATCTCTGACAATAATGATCATATTTGAGGTAGATAAATTGATTGTGTGTTCATTTTGCTATACTTGTAGGAAAACCTTATTTAGGTTGTTTAAATTATTGACATATATCCTACATAAAAAATCTTTTCTTTTTTGTAGTGTCCTAGTTGTCTCCGTGTACTAATTTTTAAAAAGTTTGCATGATTGGTGTGTCCGCAGCCCTGTCAGTGCTCATGCTTCTTAGATCCCAGGTAGTGCTATGGTACGGTAGGGAAGCCAGTTTAAAGCAAAACCTCTTGCCTCTGTTCTGGTTTTCCTTCAAACTTGAGGTTGTTTTTTTTCTTTAATTCTCAACTAACGCCATAAATTGAAAGTTAATATGAATCTTAACCTTTTCGCCTTTTCATTTAAAGTTTTTGAGCGTTATTGTAACTATTGTGTGCATATTAATGAGATGGTTGTCGTTTCAACTTTCTGAACTTAACCAAAGCACGAATAGATTCTTTCTCTCTCCAACCTTGTTCTCATCGCCTTTTTTCTTTTCTCCCCATTGTTTGCCTAGCATGCCCACTAAGTTTTGTCAGGGGAATTATTTGTCCTTATGCAGTCTGTTCTTGATAAAGGCTTATTTTGGCATGTCAGACTCCATTACACTCACACCTTGCATTGCCTATGTCTTAAAACCTGTTGGTTAAGATTTCAAGTTAAATGCGAAAAACATTAGGGATGGGATGGACTTTTCAACTCAATGAGGCAAAATTTTTACGAGCAACAGAATGGCATCCAGCTGGATTAGTTCTCACCTTCAATAAATATGGACAAACACTCTTTCTTTCTGGTCTGGTTTCGCTTCTTATCTGTCTTTCTCCCTCTCTCTCTCTCTCTCTCTCTCTCTCTCTCTCTCTCTCTCTCACACACACACACACACACACACACACAGAGTAGTTCAGGGCAAAAGGAAGCGGAGGGTCAAAAAAATGGAGCAGCTGATGCCGATGGCAGGTCCTTCCAATCTAGAGGTGTAACACTTCTTGATTTTGTTGACTTCAGCATTGGCTTATGTATTTCGTTTGCGTTTTGTGCATTCAACTCAGAATTAAAAAAAATTGATATTACATTGTGATGTGTACTAATAGATATGATATTACATTTTCTAGATCGGATCAAGGTCTCACTAATTATCCTTTTTGATCCAATTCCTTGAAGATATATACCTATGTCTGTGCATGTTGTTCATTTCCTGGCTATATGAGTTTGAATCTGATTTTGTTCCTCATATAACTGTAAACTATTGATTTGTTTGAACTTTTGAAAATTTTGAAAATAGTAGAATTGTCTCAAAATTTAATACCTTCTCATGATGACCATAGAAAATATTAAGTTACAAGTTTTCCTTCACTGTACATAGCATGCCTTTTTGGTCTTCATCTATTAATTTATGCTTCGATGTTTCTGTCATTTTTTTTACCCTTATTCATGTCTGCAATTCTACTTGCTGCATGATTTGCTGTCTGATGATATTTTATTTATTCACTTATTTATCTTCTTTTATCTTTTTTTGGGGGGGGGGGGGTTCAGAAAATCTGCGAGCAAAGATGGTTACTTTTGAGATTCACAATTCCATTTCTTTCTTTAATATTATATCGTGTTGCATTGCATATCTAGATTTGATGAATGAAATGTTTTAAGTTCTAACATCCTCCTTTGGGATGTTGAGCATAGAAGTTAAATTAAATATTTTGACTCACTGGTAAGATTGCAAAAGTGAATATTCCCAGAAAAAGAAAAGCAACCATAAGATAGAAAGTAGAGACGTGCCTCACAATGAGTATGGATGCAATAAATTTATGGAAAAGCATGAATACACTGGTCTTTCCTTTTTTTTTTAATGCTTTCTAGAGAAAGTTCATTTCTCCATTTGTCATTTTTAAGACTTGTCTACCCATGGATTGTATCTTTTCACTTCTTTCTTTGTAATTGTTAGTTCTTGTATTCTGTTTTAGGCATCTGATTTCCCTCTTGATGGTCATGATGAAGTATCTGGTGGATCTGGTTTACGTTTGCTCCCCAGAGAGCAAATAAGTTCTCAGAAGGCAATATCACTACCTTCATCTCCTCATGAATTTAGAAATCAGACTCCTGATGCAAGTGGATCATCAGGTTTCATGCGAAATGATGAAATGTTTGCTACTTGGAACAAAATCCTGGAGTCACAAATATTTGATGGAAAGCCTCTATTGCCATTTCATGAGTGGAATATTGATTTCTCAGAATTAACTGTTGGTATTCGTGTTGGGATTGGTAAGCGTTGCTCTTTAAACTACTCCCTAGAAATTTTTGCTTGTAAAACCTTTTAGTTATTGTTTAGCCTAAGTATGCGTTTGGCTTTGTGCGATTGCTATTTTTGTTTCTTGATTGATGTTGACTGTTGGTTTCAATATACTTTGGCAATATCTACAACAAGGAAAAGATCTTTTCACTTTCATTTTTCTTTCTTTCTTGTCCCCTTCTTTTCTTTACAGTTCCAACATTGAATCTGTTAAATGTAATGAGAGTATATCCTCCCCTGTACTTGGTAGAATTCCATGATTCAGAATGATTGGGACCAATTTACTGGAAATAAGTAAAAGCTTTTAAGATGACCCGGGGGTGTATTCAAGCATACAATGCAAAACTAGATATGAAAAGAAAAAGGAACTTTTAGTATATGCTACAATGGTCTTATCTGCAGTATATATTTTGGAATGAAGGAACTAAGTACCTTAAGCATGGCTGCAGAGCTGCACAACAAGAGGATCCCCATAAGATTCTGGCTCCCCCTTTTACTAATCAGATTGTTTTATCTGAAGGAATTTAGTTTCCCCTCTTGCCATTTGCAGGGTTTTTCGGAGAGGTCTTCCGTGGAATTTGGAATGGGACGGATGTTGCCATCAAGGTTTTCCTGGAACAAGATTTGACTGCTGAAAATATGGAGGATTTCTGCAATGAAATATCCATCCTCAGGTTTCATCTTATTCATGTTGTCATTTTTTAAAACTCCATTTGCTTTTTCTTTTATTTGTTTTCCTTAGGTCTAATGTGCTCTTATTTCACTTGTGGTGCATCCTTCCAGCCGTCTTCGGCACCCAAATGGTATTTTCCCTTTCGCCTGCTCTTGTTTTAAGTAGTTATTACTGCATGAAATATGTTTATGTAATGTCTTCTAGTTCTCTTTTTATGCTTACTAGACTCTTTCACACACACTATGTGGATGCTTATGATAATCCAATATCAAAAGTTTTTACTGGCCAAATTAAAACTTCCAAAGAGAAGTTATGAGAACATTCCTTTAGATTAAAGTTATGAGAAGTTATTGCTTTCCCACTTTCTATGGTTGTTTATTGCTTCAAATGTAGTTATGCAGAGAGAGCTTGGCACCCAAAAGTTTGACACTAAAGCCTTATCCTTTTACTTATGTATAGATAACATTGCTTGGCTTGTTTGAATCTAAGTAGAATTTGCATTTGTTTATTCGACTAGATCCCAGAATATTGAATGTTTAAACATCCTCCCTTGAACTCTCTCAGCAGGAACCTACTGCCTCTCCCCCCCCCCCCCAAAAAAAAGGAGGCAAATCAATTTTTTTTCTCCTTGTTCTTTACAATTAATTCTCCTTGTTGCAGTTATTTTGTTTCTTGGTGCATGCACAAAGCCTCCCCGCTTGTCCATGGTTACTGAGTATATGGAGATGGGTTCGTTGTATTATCTGATTCATTTAAGTGGTCAAAAGAAGAAACTTAGCTGGAGGAGGAGACTAAAAATGCTGCGTGATATATGCAGGTGCAATCAACTTTCATACTTCTTTAAGATATATATTTTTCTATAAAATAAGTCTGAATGATGCTTCAGTTTTTCAGTTGATTGTCATGCTTTCAAATTTTGGTTTGATATATATATTTTTTTGGTTACGTGGTTTGATATTTTTTGGTCTGTCACTCTTTTGTCATCTTTATCGCTTTTGCTTTGTACTAGTTGTGATCCCGTGCCATGCATGATTCTATGCTCTAATTTCTATTTTTTTTTTTTTTTAAATTGTACTAAAATAGATGACAAGGTAAAGTAATAGGAAAAGGTCCTGATGAAATCTCATGATTAAACAGATAATGACATGCAAATTGAGTTTTATGTCAACATTCCCTTGTTTTTGCATTGATGCAATTATTAATACTTTAATAAAACAGTTATTTAGTGTTTTGTTGCGTCAGGGCTTTTAGCAGAGGAGTAATTATATATTGTCTATTTTGGAGGGGCTATATATAATTATTTTGTGTTGGCTTCTTAGAGAAGCCTTATCCTTTGGCTTGCTGGAAAAGCTTGTGTATGGCTTGTTATGGAAGCTTGGCTTTAAGTGGAGAAGGGGGTGATTGTTCCAGAAAAGCTCCTGTTGTTTTCAGAAAACTTAGATCTAGTTTGTCCTCCCCTTTCTTGGCTAGGGTTTGTAAGCATGGGAGTTTAGGGTTTTGAGAAGTCTACGCTACAGCATCATCTGATCCCTCTTAGTCTTTGCTACTATTTTGCGCAAGAGGCCAGCCTACTGCTGCATGTCTTTCCACTTCTTTTTTAGTTTCGTTCGAATGTTTGCTTCTGGTTCATATTATACTTATAATATATGAGATTTAGTTGTTGCACTCTTAAATACAAAGCTTATTAGTGTTAAATACCACTTTCAATTTTGGGGTTTACATCGCTGTACCAAAGTTGAATGATACGTCCTGATCGTGACCACCCCGGGGGGGGGGGGGAGGGGATTTATACTGCCACTCTCAGTGTTATGTGCCTATCTTTTTCTCAAGCTATCCAAGGGCGTTTGGCTAATTCTTGTAATGTGGAAGTGCTTTTGTTATGCGGCGCTTTGAGTGTAAAGAGATTGAGCGATAGAATAATGCAAATCAAATAAACAAGCAATGCATGATTGAAGGCAACAATAAGCTTTATTAATTAGTAACAATAGTTACAACTTGCTTGAGACGGGGCTCTTTGTAAACTACATGAAGGGTCAAGGAGTCTTTTTTTCTAAGTTACGAATAATTGTCCCACTAAAGAGCTATCTAAGCCCTTGTTGGCTCGACATGCAGAAACATTGAAATAATTGAGGAGCCATTCTGGGATTTTCTATGTTAAGGCGTTTTACCTTGTTCCCAAACTTCGTAAACTATTACAAAGAGGCTATGGGCTACCTTTTACCATTTTTCCCTGACTTTTACAAACTCTTCTGGCTCTCTAAAAATTCAGAAATTTAAATACCACGAAAGACAGAAAGTAACCAAGCACATGGCTTTCTTCCAAACTAAGCGTACCACCGTAAAGACCTACTCCTAAATAGACTATGGCCCTAGTTTCGAGACAGAACACCTTGCGGATGAGGTGTTACCGCTTGTCAAAATTGATGTAAAAATGATTGATTGTGACATTCTCCCTTAATCTGTCAATGTCATCAATGGCAAAGCTTGGCGTTGACCTTGAAAGCTATTGTCTTCAAAATTGATCTTGTCAATTGTATTCTCCCAATAAATCTTTGCTCCATGGATCTTCTCCTCAATTCGTACTGTCAATGTGATCTCACTGACTTTTGTTTTTTAACCCACACAACTTTTTGATGCGATATGATGTGCTAAGTGAAATAAATTTTTTAATGTTTCTGGAGGCTTTACGTCTCTTCTAACCTTGTTGGTCACTAGTTTCGATTCTCGGTATTGCTGAAGCCGTCATGTGACTCTGCAGTGATCTGCTGCTGTGGTGTAATCTTCACAATTACCCGACTGCCTTCCTTGTATAATGTGCCTGCTCCCCCCTGCCATCAAGAACGCACCCGTTTTTGATGTAGCAGTGCTGGCAAATCTTCCCCACCTCTGTGGTGCATCCCGCCTTCAGGTTTTCCCGAAGGCAAACTCTGTTGTGCTCGCTTCCTCATGAAACGACTGTCATGTCCAATGTCATGAGCATTGAGTCTCTCCCCAACTTGCTCCCTCTCGATCTTGTTGTTCCCATCAAATAACTCAATTAGCAGTGTAATATTCCTCTCTGCTACTACTTGGCCTATTCCATACCTCTCTGGATCCAATCAGGTCCTTTGTGCCAACCAATATTCTCCTAAGCAAGGGAGTATCCCTCCATCCTTTGACGAAGTTGATATGTCTAGCCCTCTTTCAGAGAAGTGAATTCTTATTCTTAAGAAGCAAAAAATGTTCCCTTTCTCCACTAGGTGTTGGTTGCCACAATGAGTAACACGCCTTTTTGAACCAAATAAGCTTGATTGCCTTCTAACCCTCTGTAGCTCAAAAAATCATGATTGCCATCTAACCCTCTGTAAGCCTTTTGAATTATCTCTCCTTCAACAACTAATCCTAATCCTGCTGTGTGAAGTAGTGCTCTTTTCATAGTCGACAGGCAAATTCAAGCTCAATTACTGGGTACCTGACCCCAGCTTTCTTATTTTGAACCAATACCACCCTCTGAACAGGGTTCTAGATAGCCATCTCGTAAAGTATCTCTTCACCATCAAATACCCTCTTTTGAAGTACCTCTCTTTCAACAGGGCACCTCACCAAACTTGCTTCCCTTGAAGCTCCACCAACCCTCTGTATAGTGCCTCAAATGGCCTTGTGGATCCAGCTTTCAATAACTTATCCATCCCACTGACTCCATAGTTCTCGTAACTCTGATGGGACCATCCTGTATGGCCCTTGTGTTTGTGGCTCCCCACTTAACACTAACTCATCCTCATCTTCCACAGTTTGGTCTTCTGCCCCCATAATAACACCACAGTTGTGCTCTGACATGAGTCCGCTTTTACTCCAAGTTGAGGCATCAATCCCCTCTATTGCGCTTTCTTTGATATGCCAGCTTTCTAATCCCACATAAATGGCAGATGGTCCTTAATCATAGTACAAATTCCTTACTCTCATCCTTTGATGATAGTGAAGCTTGTGAAGCACTTGGTGCTTGTTTCTGCAGACACTCTTGCTTTGTGTGGTGCATTGCACAAGGAGCACCCTTTCTTTACAAACTTGTTCACATTCCAACCTGAAGTCAACCGTTTTGACGATGCGCCGTCGATTTTAGCATTATTTGCATTATCTGATGCACCTCCACTCATCAATTTTCCACCGTTACTGAACTTTGCTTCTCATCCTTGATGATGATTGTGGATATTCTTATCGCTGGCCTCTGGAGTATAGCCTGTCATATGTTCCATGACCGCTTGAGCTTTCCCCGGTGTCCCTAACCTTCTGGTGTAGAAGTTTTGCTTTAACCCAAGGCTTCAATCTTTTGAGAACTACAATGCTTTGTCCCTTGCTGACATGTCTATTATGTCAACATCAGTGTCGAGAACTCCATGTACTCATGGGCGATATCTGACTGTTTCAGACTCCACAGGGAGAACTGAACCTTCAACTCGTTCTTCAAGTCTTCCTAGGAGCAAACATCTGCCTTATTGCATTTCCGCGAACTTGTGGGAGAGTAACTGGATGTCACTAAACAAATACATCGAGGCCATTGAGACCCCATGTGTCCTAATCAATCCTTATTGGCTCATAAGCATTGCTTAACATGAAACAAAATGTTCTCCAACTCCGTGGTGTTGTGCGCACCACCTAAGTTCAGGGCACTAGAACTTGCGCCTTTGCCGGCACAAAGGTGTTGCGGTCAGTCACGTCCACTGTGCACATCAAGATGCCAACCTTCATACTCAACTCTCTTACCTGGTTCCAAAGCGCCTCAATCGTTAGTGTTATCCCCTCTTCAATCTCGTCACTCGTTAGTGTTATCCCCTCTTCAATCTCGTCAACTCATTCAACGTGTTTCAACATGTTTGGTGTGTTCAATTTCTAGAGCCTCTACCCTTTTTGCCACATGATCCACCTTAATGATGGTTTCCTCCCGAGGCAACTTTGAGCCTTGATCCGCTCTCTTTTGAAAGACATGCTTGCTCCTTCCAAAGTCTCTTACCCAATTTGAGAGGCCTTGTTTAAGGCTCAAATACCAACTGTAATGGGCGTAGCTCTTTTTCAAACTAGAGACATACAACACGCATTTGGATACAACAATACTAGGGCATTCAGCCAACTCTCATAATCTGGAAACACTTGTTGTGCGGTGTTTTGAATGTAAAGAGATGGAGTGATATAATAGTATGCAAATCAAATAATACAGCAACATGTCCCAAGGTAGCAATAAGCTTTATTAACTAGTAAGAGTTAGGGGTGTGCAGTATTCAAAAAGTTCTACATTATCCAAACTAATTCGGGCAAAGAATTTTGGACAAATTCAGAGAATGGGATTCAAGGAATTCCTCCAAATTATTTTGGAAAATTCAGGTGAAGAAAAAAAATTGGGAATTCCCAAATTTTCCCCAATATATATATATATATATATATATATATATATATAAAACATGTATTTTAATTATGATGCATAATACACAAATTAATGGGTATACTTCTGGTCTCAAATGTGTTTAACTATATGTCTCTATTTATTTTGGGCCATAAGTATGCTAATTTATGTCTTTTTTTTGTCATTAGTACTCGCTGATTTATCTATTAATCTTTTTTTTTTACTTATAATTGGTATTCAAGATTTCTGTTATCAAAAGTTGAAGTTGTTTATATTAAATCGGAATTAGTAAACTTTAACCTTTAATGGCATGCTCAAAGCTAAAAACTATTTTTGACTCTGGGCTACACACAATGCTTTTGTGTTGATTTTAAGGTAAGAGTGATAGCTATGTTCTACCCAAAGAAAAAGAAAAGAACAATAAACACATAACACCAACTTCACCAATTGCTAGGACACCAAACAAGCTAACCAATTTAGTTAACAAAGTTCATTTAATCTAATAAAATTAGAAGATAAAATAGAGGAGAATAAATTAGTATAAAAATAAGGAATATAATGAACTATTTTTTACTTGGGTCAAAATATTACAAAATGGATTCAGGTAATTTGGAATTTTCCAAGTAATCCAAAATATAATTTGAAGAATAAATAAAAAATTTTTGGTGGAAAAATTAAAAACTTTTTGGTTAATTCAAAAACAATTTCTGAATTGTCAACTTTTTCTTCAAATTACCCGAATGCTCACCCTTAATAAGAGTAGTCATAACTTGCTAGTGGGGGGACCTTAGATAAGCTATACGAAGAGTGAGGAGTCTGTTTTTCTATGTCACGAATCTTCTCCTAGTAAGAGTAGTTACAACTGTCCAGTGAGTAGAAAGCTGCAACTAGGGTCCAGAGTCTCTAAGTCGCTAATTCTTGGCCCCTAGAGATTTATAATCATTTCCAGCCTAGCAGGAGGAAACATTAAAATGTTTGAGGAATCATACCAGGATTTGAGTTGCGCATTTTTTCCTTCCCCCCCCCCCCAAACTTTGCACGTTATCACAATACATTATGAGCTACCCATACTATTTTTTTTTTTCAGATTTTTACAAGCTCTCCCCATTCCCTCTAGAAATTACAGGAGATAAAATACCACCAGAAATACAAAGTATCCAAGCACATGGTTTTCTTCCAAACAAGTCCTACCACTACAAAGACCTCCTAAATAGACTATGTTCCTAGCCTCGGGATAGAACTCCTTGCAAATGTGGCCTGGCCACTTCTTAGAGTTGAGAAACGGCAGACTCTGACACAAATGGATTATCACATTGCCCCCTTTTTGACCCTTCCTCCTCTTGTTCGATCTTGTATGTTACAATATATATTTGCATTTACCACCCTATTCTCTCCTTTTATCTCCCAGCCCACCCCCACCTGCTTCCCTTTGCCTTTCTTTCTTCCAAACATCTTGGTCCATATTGATCTTCTAAATGACTAGGACCTTTACATGTTTGGACTTCTTTAATCAAAGATGTGGTGTTCTGTCCTTCAATTTTATGATTGTTGAACTCCCATGGCCAAATTTTGCCATAGATCTCATCTGAAGCTTCATAAAACTCTGAAATGTTTCCCATCAAACGAAATCTCTGAATAATTTAGTTCCTTGGCTAACTTTCTAGTTTGATTTCCAAACTACCTATGGCCAAGCTCAATAGCTTAATATTATTAGAATAAGCTGGGATATGAGGATTAGTGAGTGACAAACCGGAGGTTTTATAACCTGTATCCTGCTTTCATTCTCTATATCTGACAATAATTTGTATGCTCAGATGCATACATATGCACATGCTCATAGTGGTGGAACAGTGTGCAAACCAAAATGATTACAATATCATTAATAAAACTCAAAATACTAAACCGATGATAATACTAGCCATGCCAATACTTCCTTTATGGTTAGGTGCAAAAACTTGATCAGACTTATTACTAATCTCGAGAGAAGGAGAATGCCATTAGTGATTAAATGAGAGAATTACTCCTTCATACTTGACATCTTATGGGGGGTTTATCTTTTAAGTGATCAGTGAAAATGCTGTTAGTAGTCAGGTGAGAGAATGAGATAAATTTGTTGACTTGAAACTCTATTTTCTGAAGAGAGGGATTTTCAGAAGAGAGACGATCAACTTAATACCAACATACATGAAAAATAATTTTGATGGAAATGAGGAAGTCCAAGTGTATGTAGGGTGAAAGCAAAGCATTCGGTGCTAGGGAATTATAAGGAAATTGATTAAGATGCCCATCTGTGAGGTCTTATGGGGGGATTTATCCTTTCAGTGATCAGTGAAAATGCCATGAGTTGTTAAATGGAGAATGAGATAAATTTGTTGACTCAAAACTCTGTTTTTAGGAGGTCAACTTAATACCAACATACATTGAAATATAATTTCGATGATAATCAGGATGTGCTAGTTTATGTATGGTTAAATCAAAGCATTCAATGCTAGGGAAAATATAAGGAAATTGATTAAGATGCCCTAGAAGCGCCTTTGAGTGTATGGAACATTGATAAACAGTTTTTTAGAGGCCATGAGAGCAGAGGTATGGCAATAATACAATAATGATCAAGTATTAAGCAAAATATGAAAGAATTGTTCAATGGCTAAACCTTCCCAAATCATGGAAAACAGTTAGTTGAGTTGAGATCTTTATTTGTATCGATTCGCCATATAAATCTAAATCTATGTGTCTATGCTCTAGTTTAGCAACAGAGAGATGTAAACAAGGCTAATTGTTTACCAAGCTGCCCATCTGTTAGTGTTGTTAATGAGTTTGAGCTTATTGGCTTCTCCGAACGAGACTCTTTTATGCCTCAAAAGATTTTTGTAGTTGAGAGAGTGATAGTTTATTGTAAATAAATAAATAAATAAATAAACAATAAATAATAGAATATGTAGTTACAGATGTGCAGGAAAACATAGACTTTTTGGATGAGGGCTTTACAAATTTGTGAGAAACTCTAATATATTTATAGGTCTGAGGATTTGCCAGGATGCAATATTGAAACAGAAAGAAAGATTCCAGCTCTTAGTAGAAATTTTAGTATCATATCCATCTTATTGCTATTTCATACAGTGAAGCCGCTGTAGATAGCCTCTGAAGAATAGGTTCCTAATTTAACGGCTCATTCACTTGCCTTTTAAGCTTGGCTTTTAGTATGTTTCACTTGCTAAGCTAGTAAATTAGGGAAGTTAATTATACGAGAAGTGTATAACATTGTACATCTTTCTCTGGGCATAATTCATTAGGTAGCTCCTATGGAATCAAATTGGTTATTTTTTAAAGACCAAAACCACAAATACTCCCTCGAACTTCAGGCCTACTTTCAGTTAAGCCCCTGAACTTCTAGTTAATCATTCACCAAAATTTTTAAAATAAAAGTCAATTGGCATCATAATTGAGTGAAATTAAGATTTTGTCCGGTTAAATATCACGTGAAAGGCAGTTGACACTGTCTTTCTTGTCAAAACATTTCAAGGACAGGAGAGAGAAAGGGGAAGGATTTATTTGGAGACCAAAATGAAATTCTTGTGAAAATTTCAGTTGGGGGGAGTTAAATTTAGTGAAAAATTATCGTTGAGGACAAAGAAATAAAAATCCAGAAAGGTTTAAGAAAATGTTGGCTATTGTCAAAAATTTTGTAAAAGAAGATTTTATGAAGGAGCCATGCAAAATTTCCAGATAAAATTCAGATTCCTCATGACAAATCGTGGAAGTGGAATTTATATATAATCTTAATTGCATCCATTATTAAGGCACATTTAAATTTATTTCAAAATTTTTTAGGAGCAATTGGCTATTATAAAAGCTATGGGGGGATTATTTAGAAGTATGTTTAAAATTTAGAGGGTTATTTGTGGTTTTGGCCCTTTTCTAAATTGAAACTTGCCTTTTTATGGTTATTTAGAATTGTGTAATTGGAAGATCTCCATAGTTTGAATCCGTACCAAAATGTTGCTCAAAGAAATATATAAATTGCACATGCACAGTAGGGTTGTATCCAGTAGGTATTAGAATGGGTAAGTCTCTTTGGAACTGTTCATGCATGATGACCGAAAGGAAATAGCTCAAATAGATCGCACCTTAAGATTTTTTTTTTTTTTAATTATTATTATTATTTTAATTATGCATGATGGCCTTAAAAATTGGCCTTGTAATAAATCTGTACCAACAGTTTATTTATTTATTATCTGTTTACATACCAAGTCTTTTTCTTACTTCTGATTTTATGATGAGGAATCTTTGGTCAATCGTTGCAAAAAGAACAGTTCAATTTGCTGAAGGGAACTCATAACACTGTTTCAAACATGAAAGTGTTTTCGATATCAAAACTTTTCTTATAAGTCAACTGATATACAGACCGAGTCGGCTAACCTAAAGGCACTCTCACATTAGAATTATCCCCGGGTTTCAACTTCCTGCATGAAGTACACCTTCTTTTCTATCTTATGTTTTGAGGTACTGAGAAATGGCATACGTAGTGACTAATTATGATTCCCCACTGCTTAGGGGCTTGATGTGCATTCACCGGATGAAGGTGATCCACCGTGACCTAAAAAGTGCTAATTGCCTTGTGAACAAACATTGGACTGTCAAGATCTGCGACTTTGGGCTCTCCCGAGTGATGACTGACACACACATGAGAGATTCCTCATCTGCTGGAACCCCAGAATGGATGGCTCCTGAACTTATTCGAAATGAGCCCTTCACAGAGAAATGTGACATCTTCAGCCTGGGGGTGATAATGTGGGAGCTGTGCACTCTTAATAGACCATGGGAAGGCATTCCACCTGAAAGGGTAAAAGCTCCTTTTGTTAGACTTAATTGTTTGGGGTGAAGTCTGATCTTTTCACATCATTGCAAGTCTGAAACATTTTTCACACTTTTATAGGTTGTTTATGCTGTTGCTAATGAGGGCTCTCGGCTAGAGATTCCTGACGGACCCTTAGGGAGGCTGATTGCGGGTCTGTGTTTCATTCTATTCTGAAAGCTTAATTCTCGTTTGAATTCCCAGAAGATGACACCTTTCCTGTATTTTGACCGCAGACTGTTGGGCAGGACCAAATCAAAGGCCAAGCTGCGAGGAGATTCTTTCCCACCTTCTTGACTGCGAGTACAACCTGTGCTAGTGAGAAGTCATTTTACTGTATAGAAGCAGCAAAGAGTTGAGTGGTTACGTTTGTGCCTCAGCTCAGTTGTAAAACTTCTACAAGATGATTTTTAAGAACATTTCGCGTATCATGTGATGAATCAATTCAGCTTTTAAGTATCTGAAACTCTCTCTTAAGTGCAATGAGAAAAAAACTTAAATGTTGCAACAAATTCTAACTTTATTTTCTGCGAATTGAAAACTCACTTGAAAATTGAGCAGAGAAAGAGGAGAGAGAGAGAGGGAGAGAAACAAAATGACAACTTCGATTGTCTGTGTAGAACTCAATATCTCAGTAATTACATGCCTCCACTCACTTCAGTCAACCATAATTCTCCCATTCAAGGCGTCTTCAAAGCGACTGCACGAGTCCGCTCTCATCTCTGTACTCATATCATCCTCTGGTGCAGGATAATAATCTTCTCTCAGTTGAACATCTCTTAGGTTTGGGATCCGGAGCAGGAACCTCATGAAATGCTCGTGGGCGGTCCCATGGATAAAAAGCTTCCTTAGTGTAACGCACTCTGCAAGCAATCCTGCTCCTGGAAGCGAAAGACTCCTCTGGTTAACATCCCTATCTTGAGGTGGCCAATAATCAAGCTCATTTAAATTCAGATTCCCAATTCCATTGAGGTAAAATCTCTCCCAGAGACTCAAATCCATTAGCCCAGATGGGGCAGTCAGGGCATAACCTAGTGTTTCTCCACAGTCTAGTTGCATCTTTGAGAGCCGAGGATACCGTGCAAGCGAGCTCAACCCGAATGCGGGCATCGAAGGTTTTGGTCTTTCCCTACAATCCCCTTCAACCCGGATACGGATCTCCTCAAGATTCGGACAATTCTCAAGACCCACCATTGCCAATGGTGTCAAAAGCTCACCAACAGCAATCCAAAGCGAAAGGTATCTCAGCTTCTCCCAAGTCTTGCACCAGAACCCATTTCTGTTGATCTGCATAGAAGAACACTCTCCCTCCATAGAATACTTGCATTTCTTCCTCATCCTAGCCTCAGCCTCAACATTATCTCCAGTGAAGTTCATGATCCCTGTTCCATCCATCTCTCCCAAATCATTAAGATCAAAATCATGAACAACTCGCCCTCGACTCTCATCCATTTCCAAACCATCCCACACACAATCAATGTGAAGCCGCTGAATTTGCTCCACAATTGGCTCCATAGCCTGCAAAGATGAGGTTGCATTCAGATTCTTACAGAAAGATATCTTAACCTCAACAAGACTCTTCCAAAGAATGGAAGCCATTGTCCTAATTCCCCTCCCTGTAATCTTATTGCATCCTATAACCTCAAAGTTAGCCAATCTCGAACACCCTCTAGAAATCGCAATCAAACCCATATCGTTCAAATCCGCACAATTCTTAAGCGACAAAGACTCAAGCCCTTCACAAAGAGCAATCCCATCTAACTGAGATCCAGATGCCAAACAAATCCCATGAAATTGCCCTAATTTAAGGGCTCTCAATCTAGGACATCTGGACTTAATCACCTCCAAAGCAACCCCACTATCCCTAACATTCACCCCAACATCCAACACCAATTCCTCAATCAACGGCAAATCAGAGAAGAACTTCACCAATGTCCCAACCCCAACTCTCGCATCCTCAGAAGCATACCCTTCCTCGTCCGGATCCGCCCCGGCAGCTGCTGCATTCGACACCGTACTCGTATCCACCAGATGCAACAACATTAATTTCGAACAATTCGAGGAAATCGCTAACATCGCTTCATCACCTACGAAATCACTAAACCTTGGATCAAACATACAAGCAGCAAGAAACTCGTTCAAATTCGGACAGGCCGAGGTAATTGCCTTGAGCTCCTGCGACTTAAACCCTTCGGCAAACGATAAATTCAACAAATTCAATTTCGTGATCCGATTGGCAACCATCGGATTCGATTCCAACGCAGGTAAAATATCATCAGTCCAGCAGTAAAAGGTGGAGAGATCAAGAGAGTGAACAGAAGTAAGAGATTCGAACAACGCCTGCAAATCCGAACCGGGAGGTTGAGAAGGACAACGTTGGTGCCACCGAGTGAGCTTGACAGATGTCAAATTCGGCCACTGGGAAGCTAAGAGCCGAATAACAGTCGAGGTTCGAGCGTAGACAGTGAGAGAGGTGACCAAGGGGAAAGCTCGGCGGAGAAGATGAGGAATTAGGTGGTGGTGTTGGTGGAAGTCGTTGGATGAGGAGAGAGAAAGTGGAGGAGAGAGAAAAGGATGACCCCAAGGAGAGAGAAGAGAGAGATCTAGGTTTGTGATGGATCTGAAACATGTTGGAATCATGAAGAGATCACGCACGTTACCTCGGAGGGTCAGCGAAGTGCGTGTGTTGCGTTCCAGTATTAGCCACTTGTGGCAGACAAGTGCGGCGGCGTTCCGGGAACGTGTGTCCGAGATTAAGGATATTATGTGGGACAGTATCACGTCGGGGAGGTCGTGGATTTGTGCCTCGGCCCCGGCGGCCGCCGTGGTCGTCGTGGTGGCGTTCATGGCGGTGGTAGCTTGCTAGATTTGTCGACTCGGTTGCCTTGTTTTTGGTCCCGCTTCTTTTGTTTCTTGGTTGAGCGGGGGGATTCCGGTAAACGAGAGAGAGAGAGAGAGAGAGAGAGAGAGAGAGAGAGAGAGAGGTCTCGTGCTGATGAGAGAAGTGGGTACGGGAATTGGGAGAGAGAGAGTGTGTGTAATAACTACAATACGGTAACGGGTTAAGATCGTCGTGCAGTGAAGAAGGCCCACGTGATCTGAAACCAGCTGCTTCTTTCACGCGCCTACCATGTTCTGGGAAATAGCTTACATCATGTGGTTACGTGGCGCTTCTTCCTTTACCTATACTGTAAAATATCATTTATATATATATATATATATATTTTTTTTTTTTTTTATAAATCACTCTGTTAATCGTATTTATCCGAAAACTTTTTAAAATACAAAATTTTCACGATATTTATTTATTTTTTATTACACGCAATACTTATTTTTAAATAAAAAAATAAAAATAGTTTAAGAGGTAACTAGAAATTGTTAAAAAATTGAATTTTGGCCCATAAGAATTTGGCTCCTCAAGTTGCATTACTTTTTTGTATGCAACTAGAAATTGTTACCAATATCTACCCGGCGACTTAAGATTTGTTATATTATTAGATGCTATCTGGTTGATTTGTGTAAATTAAGAAAATCCAAACTTACCTTTTTAAAGTCGTCATTACAAATGACGATTTTATAAAACCTTTTAAGAGCACAAGATAACTTAGACACTTCTTCTTGAATTATTATTGCACCAATGGTTTTAGTTATTTGGGATAAAAAAAAAAAAGGTTATGATGTGTAAAACTAGAATAGAAACCTAGTTCTCACTTCCATGAACTTTGAGATTACGATTATCCTTTGAGTTATTGGAAGTTTCATCTTCTTTAGTTGCAGATTCATCGACGAACTACAACAAACGCTGTCGATTTCCTGTGGAACATCTCTCTGAACCCTCAAAGATTTATTATTTGAAAATGTTCACATCTTCAAATTCTCTGAAATCTGAGGAGCAACACAAATTTCTTGCAAAGTGTCATCTTTATCATCATCAACCTCCTCGAAATGCTTGATCTGTGGTTGACAAGATATAATTTTCAAAAGAAGAATTCGCTGTGTGATCGATATTTGCACCAATGGATAGGGTATTTGTTTTGTGGTATCTATTTTTCGTCCCCAAGAGATAGGTTAATAGTACAAATTCGCTCCCTCAACCTGATGATTTCGGATACAAATTTCTATACGATAAAAAAAATATATATTTGCAAAAATGGCTCCAATTAAGTCGGTTGAAGTTACCATGTGAGGATAATTGAGCTTCTTAGACTTATTTTCTCCTCATTTTAGGAATTCGTAAATGAGACATGAGTAAAAAAAAAAAGAAAACACTATCGTTGAGAATGGTTTTAAGGAGATAAATCTATTAAAAGAAAAATTACAAATTAAATTCTATCACAGAGAATGAGAAAGTATGAGTGTATGCTTATGCTTCTGATTTGTTTGATATGCATGGACTATATGTCTATAATTGAAAAACCACCGAATCAATAAAATGATGTAATTGAAAAGTTACCAAACTAATTCATAATGTGATTAGAAAGTCACCAAACTTAGGATTTGGATACCTTCACCTTTACATATACAACTGATGTTTTAATTAATTTTATTAATTAAAAACTCAAATAGTCATTACATAACTCACTTGAAACTTTTCACCCTTTCACAAAAGTGAGGTACCCTTACCATTCAAACTCATAGAAAATTCTTACACTTTAATAATATGCAAAAATTTCTTAATTTTTCTACATGGGAATTTAATAAAACTTAAAAGAAAGAAAGAGAATAAGAAGTGGAAGATCACGCCTCAATTGTTTGAATAAACACCGAGGATAAGCTTTATCTCGTCCCTTAACAACCTCCTTGATTTTAAGGTTTAGGATTATCATCATTCTTTCTCGGCTCTCTCTAAATTGAAAGAGGAGGTTTTATTAAACCAACCCTATAAGCTGCGAAACTTAAGACTCTTCATGCCCCCATTCATTTATTAATGTGTCTCAATTAAATTGGCTTCCCAAATTGTGGCACTAGCAACCATAATGCATGTTTAATCTCTTTATGGGGTTTTTATTTTTCTAAATTTAGGGTATGCATGTTTGGTGTATTTCACAAAAATCATTTTCCTTCTCTCTTCTCATTCTTGAAAATTAAACATCCTATCTCTTTTTCTCAAAACTCTTAAATAAATACCAAATCGCTCTAATGAAATGGAGTATTAAATTTCTTAATCAAGTTTTGAATTTGAAACTTGAAAATGAAAAGAACCATATTAGTAGAGCTGCCTCTAAATAGAACTTTACAGATACTCAAACCGAATTAGTTCCGGTGGTGAAACTTAAAATCAAAAAAAAAAAAAAAAAAAAAACTCATTAAACAAGCAGACCTTAAGGTTATTTTGAAAAGGACAACTAACTCTATATATAATTTATACATAACTCTGTTATGTTTGAGTAAGGTTGTGGAAAATATTTTGGCATACGAGATGTATTTTGTGTTTGAGTGAGTTATCAAACAATTAATATATGCATTTTTTTCTACTTTTCTTTATTTGATTTTCCTCTGATTCTATTGTTTGATTTTCCTTGTTTTAGCTTTTTGTAGTGATTAAATGTTTGCTTCTCATGTTCTTATTGATAGTTCCCTTTTAATAAATTTTAATTTCATAAAAAAAAAGGTAAAACTCTATTAAGTTCTGTAGAGAGGTTAGCAAATTCAGGTAGTCCATAAATATATATATATATATATATATATATATATATATATATATCCTAAAAGTTAATATAAAAATAAATAAACACATAAATGGACATGCACACCCACCATTCTTTTTCTAAAGATTGCAGAGAAGATTTATCCCTTTTGTAGATGTCATTGTCGCCATGGACTCTAGTCTTTGGAACACCTTTGAGTTTCAAAGACATGTACAGACACATTGGGGCCCTTTTTGCCGAGGTGGGAAGGGCAATATTTCTATTTTTCCTTTTCTTTTAAACCTCAAATTCCAAAAGTGCTCCTCAGTCACTTATGGGACAATTTTTTTCTTTCTTTTTTTTTTTTTGAGTTTCTTATTAATGGAGATCACTTTAAATCCCAATAGTCCTCAGTTATCTATCATATAAGACAATATGAGATGGAAAAAAAATGACTTCTACAAGGGAGAAATGGTATGGTTTACCAGTCATTGGTAAAGTGGGCAATGGGGTTCGGAAATGTTAGAATGAATATTTAAGGAGTTTAATATTCATTCGTTTTGAGGGGTTTGCAATTCCTTTGAAAAAAATGCATTCGTGTCGAAAATGTCTATTTTATATAATAAATATATATGTGAACATAGGAAAAGAAAAATTATCATATAAAATATTATTTATATTATGACAATATATAATTCTACTTTATTAATCTTTATTCTGTTTTATTACATTTGTAACATTTGTCGCTAAAAATAAAAATATATATATATTAACAAAAAAATATACAATTTTATAAATTAAAATTTTACGATTTTTTATAATAAAAATATTAATTTCTTGTATACTTGATCCCTACTTTCCCCGGACGCCGTGCAAGCGATTGAATGATGTGAGCGTCTGGAATATTTTTGAGAAGATAAGCTTAAGGATAGAAACAAGAATTAACAAGAGGATGACAAACAAAAGTCAAAGTGAGATGCCATTGTGACTCTCATGTTTGACAAAAATATTATGCAGGAGGAAGATAAGATAAGCGCAGCCACGTGCAGACAGTATGTAAGAAATGGGCCCTTCTGATGGTGACTCTCCTCCCCCTTCAACTTCACCCACCCATCTGGCCTTGCAAATGTTGGGACTTGCTGGATTTTTAATTTTGCCCAAAACCCAGAAAAAGAAAAAAAAAAAAAAAGGGGGGTTGCCTCTAGAACAGAGCAATTTCTAAAATTGAGATTTGTGGGTGGTGCTTTTCCATAACAGGTCAAATGGCTTACCTCTCTCTCTCTCTCTCTCTCTCTCTCTCTCTCAAGCAATGAAAAGAAAGGACAAAAAGGATGGATATCAAATCACTAACCTCTCATGACTCATGACTAGAGATGCCAATTTTCAAGCACGGGTTGGGAAAATGGCTCGCTGCTACTAAATGGTTAAGAGCCATACCATTTGATGTTTTCATACATATTTTCAACTTGACCAAATACATATTTCTATACTTCTAAATAATGTCACAAAATCAGGCATCTAAATCTCAACTTAACTAATACGACGTACATTTTTTTACTAAAAGAAAACTTATAATTTCATATTTTATAATTACGCAAAAAAATTTTAAGGACACATAATATTTGTGTATTTATCTAATAATATATAATTCTTTAACTATTGTATGCGCCTATGTCGTATACCTAAATAGTCGTAATTAAGATTTTCACTATTATCATGACTGAGTTAGAAAAAAAAAATCTCCATAAATCTCTTAATAATAATAATATTAATAGAAGTAATAATAATAATAATAATAATAATAATAATAATAATAATAATATCTATAGACAAAATTATCAATTTAATCAGGGTCAGACCTATGAAGGGTCGGGGTAGACAATTGCAATCTCTCAATTTTTTAAAATTCAATTAGTGTTTATGATTTATATATATTTTACATCCATTTAACTATAATTTTGCATTCCTTGTGTATATTTGTTGTTTGAATAAATATTTTACATTTTTTTTGCGCCCTCCTCTAGGTCTTGGTTCTGAATTCTATTATTATTATTTTTATTCCAGGCCACCTGAGCTTAAGGTTGAAGTTGAAATGGCATGATTTCTAGATGGAAGCGAAACATGGAGCGGAGGGCATGGAGGAATTATGAGCCAATTCCTAGCAATAAAGTTGTTAATAAAACTCGACATACTATTTAACCTTATCTCAGATTCTATTCGGATTAGGTTTTGAGAGTATTTTTGGAGGGCCCAAAAGGATTGCGTTGTTTGATGACTGATTGTGAATATTTTGGATATTAAAAAGGATAATTGGGAGAATTTTCATTTTGGATTGGGGGTATAACAAAGACATTCATTATAAAGATTAAAGACCATTTGTCAAATTGGACAGAGAGAGAACGATGCCTTCTAATGCCACTTGCCATTTATGTTGGCGCGATCTCTCTCTCTCTCTCTCTTTCTCTCTCTCTCTATTAGATTTTCTGTCACCAACGCACTATTAGTCTAATGGTCTCTCTCGATTTGATTTTTTGTCCCCAACACTATTAGTCTAATAAAAAGATTATTAGATCTATTAATAAAACTCAAATTTGAATTTTGAAATAAAAAAATTATATTAAAAAAATTTTGATAACAATTCGGATCAAATCAGTAAAAGTATAACTTTGAATTACGATTAATATAATAAAAAAATTTATATGCGAACATCTTGATCTTAAGCTCATCCTAATGGGCCGGGCCTACCTGGGTTTAGCCTACTTACTTGCTCCACTCATCAATTATAAAGAAATTAAGATGTGACTGTCTGTCTGGCGCGGGCACAATATTTTTCTATTCAGGCGCTATCAATGAGTAGTCCCACTCCCATACACAGCAACCCGTTATGCATAGCCCAATAACTTTTATTATTGAATTTGTTAAATATAAAAAGAAAAATTATTTATAATCAAACTCGTTCAGAAGCCGCAACAAAACCCTAAACTCGTTCAGACTCGTTGGAGGTAGGTCTAATTTCATAAGTAATGGCTCTACTAACTCAAACGGGATAATATGACCCTCTGGTGATCTCAAACTATGAAACCTGACAAAAGATCACCCAGGGTATTTCGACAAAATAGACTCCAACGCTCAAGTTAGATAACGGTTTTCGAAAGGAAGGAAATATATAAAAAGGAGTTTTGGTACGCTTTAAGTGTTAAGTGGTAGACTAGAGAATGTGAAAGCGAAAATGCATATCTGGTCGATTGACCCAATATCATTATATAGTTACCCGGTGTGAGCGTTGTAGGCATGCGGAGTGTTGAAACGCTAGTTTTCTTGTGAAAGTGTATCGAGATTTCGGAGAATCAAGTTATATGATTTTCAAATATTGCAAGATTTTCAAAATTTTCTCAACTGAAAGTTTTTTTTCCATTTACAGAAAATTCCACTTGTACTTGTAGGAGAAGTGTATATTTGTCACGCCCCGAACCGGGGTTATGAGCAGCAACCCGTTACCCTGAATTGCCGGTTACATTTTTACAGAAAATCGAGTAGAATCTCCCCATATTTCGGAGGTCTCTCATGTACAATTTACCCTATAATATTCACAACCATCTTGTCAATTTAATAAAAGGGTCATTCCGACCTCACAACCATTAACCAAACCACAGCCGACAATCAGGATAACGCAAGGCTATAAAAATTTTTAGCAGTCCTAACTACAGACCTCTATTGTCATGCTAAATTAGAGTATGAGCAACCGCCACACCGAACGAACCTAAATATTTATACACATGTACAATAAATTTCCAAATTAACATTTTAAACGCTAGTTTTATTGTGAAAGTGTATCGAGATTTCGAAGAATCAAGTCATATGATTTTCAAATATTGCAAGATTTTCAAAATTTTCTCAACTGAAAGTTTCTTTTCCATTTACAGAAAATTCCACTTGTACTTGTAGGAGAAGTGTATATTTGTCATGCTCCGAACCGAGGTCATGAGTAGCAGCCCGTTGCCCTGGATTGCCAGTTACATTTTTACAGAAAATATGGCAGAACCTCATCATATTTCGGAGGTCTCCCATGTACAATTTACCCTATAATATTCACAACCATCTTGTCTATTTAATAAAAGGGTCATTCCAACCTCACAACCATTAACCAAACCACAGCCGACAATCAGGACAACGCAAGACTATAGAAATTTCTAGCAGTCCTAACTACAGACCTTTACTGTCATGCTAAATTAGAGTATGAGCAACCGCCACATCGAGCGAACCTAAATATTTATACACATGTACAATAAATTTCCAAGTTAACATTTTAAATACATACAGGTGTCTCAATATAAGTGAACCGAGTCAATATGAAAGTTTCTAGAATAAATGTTCATAATTGTACAGTCATCCCAAAAAATAAATAGATTAGTACATTGATCAAATTAAAATCTTCAATAATTGTAGCGGAAGATATGCTAACTACTATCAAATTCACGTCACAAGTATGAAATCACAAAATTTTTCTTCAGTCCAAAACTAATCCTGTGGAAAAAAAAGTGAAGAGTGAGTATCTATGTGAAGATACTCAGCAAATGAGATGATTGATTCATGTTATCAATATCGTGGGTAAATTTAGAGTGTCAAAACATATAACATAATATCAAGTGTGCGAAAATAACGTATTGTTTTAGAATAAAACATATCTCAAGGCACACATTAGAAAATAACATATACATCCATCCATGTATTAAGTCACATATGTAGAGTCGGCCGAACAAACAACCCCGGCAATGGTCTACCTTGACCAAGGAAGGGCGCATCAGGGGTTTTTACTATACAAATATCAAATAATGGCTCTCTACCCTAATGTTAGCCACATGCTACTCCAACTAACCTGTAAATAATAGTAATTATATATATATATAGTTGGTCGTGTAAGGTATCCCACCCAGTACTAGACAGAAGTAAACTCACGTCCTCTCCGATGAAGGTCAACCTGAGACATCCATACACATGACGATCTGGCGGATACCTCCGGCCGAAAGGTATTTGAGTACAAGGGGTGCTTTTACCAAATATTTTTCGTAGTTACGGAATGTTATAGGAAGCATATCACCATATCACAAAGTCGGCCGGGTATGTAGCCTCATGTATCACATCATCATGTCGGCTGGGCATATAGCCCCATGCATCGTAACATAACGTTGGCCACACATATAGCTCAAATAGTACATGTAAATCTATTTAAAACTACGTGTCAATACAGTAGAATTATTAAAATATGTCAATATGTTAAAAAAATGACACAGTATCCAGTTATCAAATTCATGGATGCAATTCAATAAAATCAACAATTGGGACACTCCAATGGTTATAAAAATATGTCTATCAAAATCCAGAAATTTAGTTTTCACACGTATAGAAATTATATCGTTTGAAAATCGGTAAAACATGATTTGTAAATCAATAGTAGATGTCAAAGTTTTACTCACAGTATGGGGGAGGGTAACACACTCTCCAATAACACCACGAAGTGAAGAAAAGTGTTCCTCTAAATCAAGACATTCAATACCTACGAATGTATATATATATATATATATATATATATATATATATATATAAATCAATATGTTTTAAACCTATGCAGTTATAGGAAATAGGCTATCACTTCTAATACATGTATGCAAATCAGATAGTTCAAATTCTTTAGAACCCTACCCTAATTTCTCGTATTTTGTTCATGCATACAACATGTCTACAAGACTCAAGAGTTGGTACTCAACCAATCTCACACAGGGCTCACATAAATCCAATCTCTCGCTCGCACCCAAGGGCCAACAGGGCCACAGCCCAGCGCTCCTTTGTGCAGTGTGCAGCGCCCATGTGCAGGGTCTATGTGTAGGGTGCGCAGCGCCCTTGCGTAGCACCCAGGGCGCGCAGTGCCTGCACGCCAACCATTGCCCCTCATTTCTAAACTTAACCCTAACATTCATTTAAATAAATCGAATGGATAAGAAATTTTTTTCACCTAGGATTTTCTCGGAGTGCAAACTTTCGTCCGAATGTCTCCTAAATCACTTCAAAATCTGAAACGCTCCCTATCAAGACAATATTTATTAGTTAGGTCATAAACATTTAGATCAGAATCGAAACCCTAAATTAGTTACTTGCATGGAGGTTCGTGGGCTGTCACGGGCTCACGGGTCGTCATGGGCTCGCGGGCTACAGCGGGCTCGCGGGTTCGCGGGGTCAACAGGCTGGCGGGCTGCAGTGGCTTCGCGGGCCGTAGTGGGCTCGCGAGTCAGCAGGCTGGCGGGCTTGCAGGCCGCAGTGGGCTTTGCGGGATGCAGGGGACTCGCGGGCTGCGCGTAAACGGGCAGGCGCACGCTCTTGATTTAGGGACGCTCGTGCGCAGGTGCGCTCGTGCCAGGCTCGCTCGTGCGCAGGCGCGCTCGCGGCTTGGCTTGTGCTAGCGGACTGAGGCACGCCCTCGCGAGCTAAGGCACGCCCTCGCGAGCTAAGGCGTGCTCTCGCGAACTAAGGCGCTCTCGCCGGAGGGTCACGCGCTGTGTTTGTGCTGTGCTCTCGCTCAGGATTGAGGCGCACGCAGACTGGGCCGTGCTCGTGGACTGAGGTGCGAGGGGAGGATCGCACAGGGGCGCGATCGTGCTCGCGCTGGGTGGATCATGCAAGGGCGCACTCACGGGAGGAGTTGCAGTCATGCTTGCGGAAGGTCGGTGCTCGCGGAAGGAAGGAGCAACGGGCAGTGAAGCGAGCGGCGGCAATGGGTGGTGGGTTCGGGCGAAGCCGAAGAGAGAGAGAGAGAGAGAGAGAGAGAGAGAGATGAAGAGGCGGGAGAGGAGGAGATTAAGGCTAAAAGCCCTAATCCCATTTGGGGGAGGTGCTGCGTTTGGGGCCAAAACGCAATGCTTCCCCCCTGTTTTTATTTATTTATTTATTTTTATTTTTATTTTTTTTTACAATTATATATATATATATATGTATATATATAATTTCACATCCACACTTCACAAAAATTTAATTTTTTTGTAAAAACGGGATTTATTTCGATTTGCAGATTCAACAAATTAAAATATATAAAAAATTTAATTTAAATACCCCAAAATCAAAAATCAATTTAAATAAATAAATTTCTCTCTATATAATTAAGTGTCGGTGTTACAATATTTATTTTTACAAATTGAAAGGCAACCATTGAGCACTGGGGAGATTCTGTGGCCGAGCAATTGTTTAATGATCAAGGCTTGATCGAGGATGCCGAGAGAGTATGAGTTGTATCTACCCGTCGGGGGGATGAATCCTGTATTACTGATACGTTTTAGTCGGTGTGCCCTTTGAGCTAGGGATTCAAGGGTCTTAAACCTTATGATGCTGACGAGTCCATATGTTGGACGGTCAATCGGTTAGGTGGATATTGATTGAGTAGACAATAGGGCTATCGAGAGTCGTTTGATACTTGTATGGCTAATCTTGAGTCTAGCACAGGTTGGGCCTTTTTAACTATGCACCATTAGCTCTAAATTTGACCCCACATAAAAATCATGCCTATTGTTCCAATTCAAGTTAATAAAATATTTGTACCAATCTTGATCATTATATAGGATTTGCGTATGAATCAAGGACAATTAATTTAACGAGAAGAGCACTAAGTCCCTCAATTAAAATTCAAATTCAAATTTTAGAAATCAAAAGAACTATATTGAGAGAATTATCATTTAAAGAGAATTCGATAGTAATTCGAATCGTATTAGTTGGACTAGATATTGATCGGTAAAAAAAAAAAGATTTGAGTTAAAGTTTTTAATTTGAACATTCTTCTAATCGGACTCAATTTGGCGATGGGCCTAAACTAGACAATCAAGCCGGGTGGGTAGGGTTGTCGGGCCAGTCAATGCTCAAGTCTATCAAAATTTTTATTTTTATTTTATGTGTTTTTGGATTCAGTCCATCACTTAGCATTCAGAATTTAGTTTTGATTAATTCAGATTAATCTGAGTAAGATTCCTCTTAAGGGAACATGGATCTCTCAACGTAATCGATTTTATACTTAAATTATAAATCAAATTCATAATATTAGTTAAGGAGTATAACGACTTATCCGTTATACCAACCGTCCATTCATCCAAAATTTCTGGTATCAATAATTGCATTCTCCGAACTCAATTTAGGTCATGATGTAATCTTTGGCTCACCAGGGACACTGTTGACAGGATTGTGAGATCAATGGTATCGCCAAATGTTGGTGGGTCACTTCTGGCCAAAATCAAGCTAGTTTTGATAAGAAACCCACTATACACGTAATATTTGATGTATGATTAATTTAATAAGATAAAATATTAAATTTAAAATTTAAAATTTAAAAATAAAAAAAAATTATATTAAAAGAGTCATTTTCTAAATAAAATTTTTATAAATATTTAAATCGAATTAATCAGAATATAATTCTAAATAATGTAATGAGAAAAAAAATCAATGCACATAATAATTTGCTATATGAATCACAGCACCTGTTTCATTTTTTTCGGTTATTATGATTAAAATGAAGAAAGTGGTGAGATCAAACCTGTCATGCCCTATTTTAGATGGGGAAAAATGTGGGGTCCTAGGGAGGCATTCCTATAAAAACAGAATGGTCACTTCATGTTGATAACTCTAATGTCCCCATGACTAATCATACATTGTCTCGCCAAATAAATAGGTAGCAGAGTTCCTATATTGTCAAATACCAAAAATAGAATCCATATTTTAGGAATAGAGAGAAATGCATCCGTATATTATTATATCAATATGTTTTTGTATTAAGAGAATTATTTTTCTAATTTTGATTAAAATAATTTAGCAAAAAAGGTAATACTAAATATGTTTGAGCGTGAAACAATTTTGAAGAATGAAGATGGAATGGAATATTAACCCTAGTAGTAGAAATGATTGTGACCAAAGGAATCCACACAACTTTGTTGATATGATGACCAAAAACAACGCACGAAAGCTCTTAACTTTTACAAAGCTAATACCAATATTTATGAGTGTGAACAAAGAAATGGTGGCCAATGACAATGGTCACAATGATAAGGTAATGGTAGTACATACGATGTACAAAGCTGTGGTACTCTCTCTCTCTCTCTCTCTCTCTCTCTCTCTCTCTCTCTCACAAGCACACGCGCACACATACACACACAAATTTCGTATTCCCACCATTTAAAGAGCTGAATTTTTCCAGTCCATCCTCTAATGCTCTGGCGCTGTGGGCCCTTCAAATTGCCACGTTGTAATTATCTCCCACAAAAAAGGGCAAACGAATGAATGAGATGGGGCGTGGGGCGTTGGTCGTTGGTGTTGGGTTTGTCGGCCCGCTGTATAAACACGTGCGAATTGAGGTTTTCTTTATTGGCACGAACGGGAGGATCTACAAATTTTATTTTATTTTTTTCAACGAGGACACAGCATGAACGTAAAAAATAAATAAATAAATTCCATTACCAATAAATATCATAAATAAATTAATTTCTTTTTTTCCACAAAAACTATCAATGATGTAAAATATTACAATATTCATTTTATTATTTCCTACGTTTCTTCAATGTTTGAACTTACAAGCCTTTAACTAACTTTGTTTCTTTTCTTTCTAACCTTAGCCCCTTCTTCTTAGTTTTATCAATGTCTCAACTCTAGAGATTGTGAGTTTAAAATTAACAAACTTTCGGTGCTCTCATGGCATGGCTCAAGCACAAAAGTTCTCCTATGCAAATGCATGTTAAAGAGACATTTCAATTTAACACTTCTACTCTTTACAATTAGGTTCATTTAATGAGCGAGCCGAATTTGAGATTTTTGTTGCTCGAATCAAAAGTTCATGAGTCGGCTTGTTAAGATATAATAATATTTATATAAATAAATAAATATATATATATATATATTAAAATATTATTCATATTCATATGCTATTGATTATTCTTTTACTTTAAAAATTAACAATTTTAATTTCGAGTCCAAATTTAATTTTATATGAGTCAAGTCCGCTTTTAAACCTATTCATTTAACGTCGAGTTTGAGTTTAGAAATAAACCCAATTTAAGTTTGAGCGCGAATTCAAGTTTTGAATTTTACGACGGACACGAGTTTAAAATTTTAAATATTCAACTCTACTTGTGAACACCGTTGCCTACACCCACTCCAACAAAAGAGTTGCAATTACCGATAGTAGTCATGTATTTGTAATTTTTGAGTTGATCACGAAAATTGCTACCTAGGAGGCAGATTGATAACAAGGTTCTTGAGATTGGGGGCCATCAAGCTAGCTTTCTGCCATGTTTCTTGAGATTGGGGACCATCAAGCTAGCTTTTTGCCATGTAGAGGCACTACAGGCAATATAGTGGTGGTTCAAGACATCATCCACTCTTTTTGCAGAACTAAGAGTAAGAAAGGTGGAATGATTCTAAAGATCGACCTCAAAAAAGCCTTTGATAATGTTACCTAGAGTTATCTAGGCAAGGTCCTGCTAGACATAAACCTCCCTGTGGCATTGATAAGACTGATTATGCATTCTGTCAGCTATGGTAATGTATCCCTTTGTAATATCGATTTTTAGTGACTGTATATTATGTACTACTTCTCAGGATTCTAAATATATAAATATTCTTTTGAGATATCTATTTAATTATCTAATTATTTATTTTGAGATTTCGCCTCAAAATCGTTAAAACTCAAAATTCTATCGGTAAGCCAAAAAACTTTTCGAAAAATGCCGACAAGGCCTAAAGAAGTCAAAAATAGTTAAGAGAGGGTCTACACACTTAAATAATGATATTTAAATGAAATTTCACATATTTAAGAAATTTCTAACAAAATTTCATAGGGACCAAACATGCAATTGTTAAAAGTTAGGGATTTAAATGTAATTGAGGAAAGTTAAGGGACTAAGTTGCAAACCACTCAAGAATGGACAATTAGAACCAAATGATTGGTCAAGAGGGAAATAAGGTTGGTTAGTGGCCACATAGGATTTTCCACATTCAAGAAAACTCATTGGATAGAAATTTATGCATGAAAACTTATTAGATAGAAATTTTTGTATGAAAACCAACTAGAATAGCTTGTTCTAGATTGTGACATTTCTCCCCCTTGACATGGACGTCCAAAGACACTTGGTGGAGTGCATGGAGGTTGTTTGAATCAACAATTGCATGGGTTAAGTACTGAGACAAGTGGAAGGTCAAGATAATGTATGGAATAATCTAATGGTTAAGGATATTTGACTAGATTTATAAAAAAACTTGTTTAAGAAGAGTTTAGTCTATTTTCTTCATTTAAACTCACATCGGATGAAATTGTGAGGGTTCTATATTCATTTTGAGTTCAACTATGGAGCCAAAGAGATAAGAACATTTTTGGGAATTATTAAATTTCAATTGGAAATATAGAGGTATTGTATAGGATTTTATGTTTATTGTGATTTGATTTTTTTTTTAAGGTGAAAAAAATTCAAAAATTTAAAGGGGGTGGTGATACATATTGTTAGCAAGAGATCTTACAAAAGAGATAATATATTCTGACTTATGCTAAAATTAAATTATTTGATGAGTAGTTACTTAGGTATCCATATTAGCATACTAAATGTTGATTTCTAAATTGGATCTTGTATAGCTTTCTTAGAATATCTCATTCTGTAGAATTCAAAAATATAAGATATTTATTTCTCTATAAAATAGACTTCCAAAGTTTTAAAAATGGTATATCATGTAAGACATTTCATGAAAAAAAATCAATTTTTGGTAATTTTTGGAAATGTAGTATGTTTCACAAATTCTGTTTCATATCCTGTGTACGATCAGTAACTTTTATGAATTTTTGAAGTATCTTCTGTTCTGAATTTGGAGAAATGTTAAACATGAAAGTTTTAGGTCACTGACGTATTGTTAATTTGAGATAAAGATTACTTGAATCGGAGTTGTATATAGAAAGTTATGATGATATTACTAAAACTATGCAGAAGTAGTTCTAAAACTGAAATCGAGATAAAAACTGAATTTTATAAAATTATACATTTAGAATCCGAGGATGGTCAAAACTAGAAAGTTTTAGATCTATATCTTACCTTCAATTTGAGATAAGAAGCACATAAATTGGGGATGTATACTGGGAGATATGGAATTTCTCCCAAAACTGTGCGGAATTGGTTTTAGGAACTTAGCACGAAAAGTGATAATTGTTTTTTTATAAATTCGTGTATTCCTAATTTGAAGATGGTCTGAACATAGTTGGAGATATATGTCTTAGTGTTAAGAGAAAATTTAAATCAATTGAATCTGATCAAGATTTTTGAAAATATCATAATCTTACTAAACCTGCACGTTATATGTTTGTAGAAATTTCTCTAACTATGAAAATTGAAATTTAATCTTATGAAAGAGACCATTTTTATATGCATGTTGTAATCCAACTATATAATATTAAATTAATAAATGATATTGTTTAACTTAGTATTAGAATTCGAGAGATGACTCGTTTGAAAAACGAGAATAGTTAGGGGGAATGGCGTACCCTCTCCAGCCGAGGTGAATAGGACGAACTATTTTTGACTTTAAATGAGAAATAGTTTTTATCATAATTTTATAAATGAAATTTGAAATGTGATTTAGAAATACTTTAGTATCTGTGATATGTCTTGAAATGTTATTCGGTAAAAATTTACATCCTAATATGATGATTACTTGATAGTGCCTTGTTTTTACGAGTAAGGATTTATGAATGATGACATATGGCACATGTGTATGATTATGGGATGGTGTATAGTGGCTATAGCACACTCCCTACCATGATATTAAGCGTTTACCTGACGGGGTGACGTGGTGGGGTAACACGGGAGCAGGGGTTTGAGTCTCCTGTCTCTGTCCAACGGATCTAATAGACGAGCACCACGTGAGAACCGTATCAACACCAAGGGAAGGGGGAAAATATATATGTGTTTTATTTTTATGACATTTTGGTGGTCTCTTGGTGGATTTTACCCTAATTAGGCTAAACTATGGGTAGAATGTATTTTTGACACCCCATTGATGCATGATTGATGATAAGAATGCCTATTATTTTGAATTACATGATATATTTACAAATGAATGAAATATAAATTTGAAAATGATATTTTGATTTGCCACTTTCACAAATTCATTTATTGTTATTATATAGTCATTACACCTCACTCACTGAATATGTGGATTATACTCACCCCTCATATTAATATTTTCAGTTTATACTGTATTTGACATACATTGAGGTACTATCCCACGAGTTTTACTGAGAGACGTTATCGGGTAAGTGATCATATCCATTCTTGTTTACGATTGGACCATACATATAAATATTATATGTAAATTGGAGGCAGATATTTTAAAGAAAATTTTTATTGAAAACTATTTTTTTTTTCTTCCGCTATATGATTTTGACATAATGATATCGAGTAGGGTCATTATATTAGCTTTGCGTCACCTCGATGTGCGAGTAGGGCATACCATGCTTCGAGGAGTCGCGGCGGTCTATTCGCGTGCCTGACCTGCGGGTTGGGACGTGACACCCTTATCTGGAATGGCGAAGTACTTCCTTCCATGAAAATGGGCCAAGGCTTGAGACAATGAGACCCTCTATCTCCTTATTTATTTATTTTGGTTATGGAAAAGTTAGCTTACAAGATCCAGGAGAGGGTGAGCAAGGGTAGATGGAGACCTATAAAAGTGACTAAGGAGAGTCCTCCGATCTCTCATTTGTTTTTCGCTAATGACCTGCTCTTATTTATAGAGGCTGAGCAATTGATTCTCAGTACTATCCTAGATTGTTTAAAAGAATTCTCAGAGGAGAGTGGTCTAAAGATCAATCCTGCCAAATCTAGAATTTGGTTCTCTCACAGTACTCCCTGGAATACCAAGAGTTCCTTAATTGCTAAAAGTAAATTCACTTCTTCTAAAGACTTGGGGAGGTATCTGGGGGTACCCACTATCCATAAGAGGGTGAAAAGAGATTTTTACAACCATCCTGTGGAGAAAGTCCAAAACAAGTTGAAGGATTGGAAAGTTAAGGTTCTCAGTGCTGCTGGCAGAAAGACTCTCATTTAGTCAATTAATGTTGCTATTCTTATGTATACCATGCAAATAGCTTGGCTTTCGAGGGACACCTGCAACAAGTTGAACAAACTTAATAGGGATTTTATGTGGAAAAGCAAAGATGGGAAAGAAAGGTGCATTTAATTAATTGGGAGACGGTTTGTAAAGCCAAAAGGTGGGGGGACTAGGTCTGAGGAAAACGAGAGAGAGTAATGTAGCTATATCGGCCAAATTGGGTTGAAGGGTTTTGAAAGGAGAGGAATCTCTCTGGTGCAATGTCCTAAGAGCCGAATATCATAAAAGGACAAGTTTCCTTAACTTCAGAAATTCTGTAGTGGGTTCTGTAGTTTAGAGAGGCATCTTAAGCTGTAGAAATTGCATTTTGGAGGGCTTAAAGTGGAGAGTGGGGAATGAGAGAGGTATTGATTTTTGGAGGGATAAGTGGGTGGGCGATGACAGCTTAATTGAGCACATGCTACTGCTTCATTTGAGAGATCTTCCTCAATTCAAAGTAGGAGATTTCATTGATAATGATGGCAGATGGAAAATTCAGGAGCTTCGTGAATGGGTTTCTACTGAGAAGGTGGAAGAAATCTATGGAATCATGATCCCTTGGAGAGAAGAAGCAATAGACTCAGTCTACCAGAAGCTATCAAAGAATGGGAAGTTTACAGTTAGCAGTGCTTATGGCTCTCTTTAGTATAGTAGAGCCTCTAATCCCCAAGGAGAGGAGGGCTGGAAGTGGATCTAGAAAGCTAAGACTCTAGAGAGTGTCAAGTTCTTCTTATAGACTGCTAGGCTAGGGAAATGCCTGACTAATGAGGAAAGAAGGAAGAGGGGATTTACAGACGATGACCTATGTCAGTAGTATGGGAAGTACGCTGAAAGTCTTCTGCATGTTTTTCGAGATTGCTATGAGATGGAGAGCGGAGAGTGCTTCGGAAGGACATCGAGGATGACTGCTGGTTCTGGAAGGGGGAGTTAGGCAGTTAGTTAAAGAAAGGTACGGAAGTCAAGACTAGGCCTTCTTTCCCTATTGTCATTTGGTCCTTGTGGAAGAGGAGGTGCAAGTCGGCTATGGAGAACAAAAGTCAGGACATCTAGATGACTATATAATAGATCCTCAACTTATCCAGGAACTGAAGTTTAGCCTTTGTGGATAATGGAGAGACCAAAATTAGAGAAAATTTGTGGGTAAAATGGCTTCCCCCCAATGCAGGAATGATCAAACTCAATTCGGATGGGGTAGTGTCCCTGGTGACAAGGAAAGCTAGTGCAGGAGGTCTTTTGAAGAGAGAAGATGGGAGCTGGTTGAGTGGGTACACCATAAACATCGGCAGCGTAGACATTATCACTATGAAGCTTTGGGGCTTAAGAGAAGGTCTTAGGCTAGCTAACGACTTGAGCATAACCCATCTCCAGGTTGAAATTGACAGTTCTTACTTAATTAAATTTCTGGAGGACAAGTAGAAAGTTGATCATCCCCTCCATTTGGTTAGTCTTGAATGTAAAGTTTTGATGGATGAGCCGAGAGTTTGTCAAGTCTCCCACATTTGCCATGAGGCGAATGGACGTGCAAACGCCCTCGCCAAATTGGGTTTCGAAGCTGCTCCTAGTGTTACTGTTTTGGAAGATCCTCCTTAGGAGCTGCTCAAGTTTTTGTCCGAAGATTTGGTGGGGATGGGTTTCTCAGGTTAGTAGGTAATAGGCCTTGCAGGGCTGAGTGTTTGGGCTTATAGTTGTCTGTTGGGCTGTTTGTTTGGTGTTTCTTTCTATCAAAAACAAAAAAATAAAAATAAAGTTCTTGATATTTGCGTTGGATGCTATCATAAGCCCGTCTAAATGCCTAGGGTTCAGCAATAAAAAAACAGCCTTCATCTCCATCTTGTGAACCCAACAATACACTCGCCCAGATGGTTTTTAATGACTCCCGTTGCCCGAGAGGCTAGGTTGCCCGTAGAAGATTTATCGGTATACAAACCAACGCAGTCGCAATATTTAGTCAATAGAGTGGAATGTTTAGATATTGATATTTTTTAAATTTAAATTTTATATATAATAAAAAGGAAAATTAATGTGATTACTGGGCATCACTAATTTATTAAAATAAAAACCAATACAATGATTTCTAATAAAATATCTAATACATTTCTTAATAATTTTGGTAGGCAATGAGATACTTATATGCTATAAATTATAAAGAAGTTTCCTTAATGTATGGTTACTTTACAGTAGGGAAGGGGTAAGATTTGAGTTCAATTCTTTTTCCGCAGGCAAGAGTATTGAGCTGGTGACCATTTGAGGCAAAAATCAAATATATATTCGGTAAACATTTAAATCAAAACTCTTAGTCATATACCTCCCAAAAGTCCTTAATATTTATTGGTACAAGGTCAAAATAGAAATATACAAGAAATCACCAGGTGTTGAGATTAAATCTTCAAGAAGATTTTATTCATTTGACGTCAAAATCCAAATGAGTCTGTTGCTCGCAGAAGCTCCTGTCTTTTCCGTTATGATTTGACATTAAATTGCAAACTGGCCCAAGATTTATTATACTTCTCTCTAATAGGCCCACTTTTTGATTTGTTGGTAAGGGTCACCCTGGCCCATAGCCCATGAGCCCAATGAGTTGTAACCTGGCTTTAACTCCCGACATAAACTTGCCTTGATCAGAGGAGAGCCCTTTACGGGTAAGGGCATGGACACAACCTCCCCCCCGCCCCCCCCCCCCCCCCCCCACGCCGCCCTTCCCAAAAAAAAAAAAAAAAAAAAAAAAAAAAAATTGCTGCGGATATATAGATCTAGAATTTTGCAAATGGAAAGAAAAAAATTATGATGTTTATATAACTATATATAAACTTATTGTTAAAATTGTCTATTTATATAAATAGATATCAACTTATCATGTAATCTTATAAATTTTAAAATAGATATCCACATTTCAAATATCTTTCTTACCTCAAATTTTCAAATCGGGTGTAAACGTTCATCTACACTAAGAAGTATATAACTAAGCTTATAATTTAAAATACTTTTATTTATATATAGTTATTACCATGACGTTTAGTTACTCTAATTTCAAAATAGATTTAAAAAAAGATCACTATGAATTGTATCATAAAACAAATATTATGTTGGTCTAATAACATGATACTAAATTCTTTTAATCAAATTTTTAATTTCGAGTATTATAAATGAAAACGCAGATATCAAGAGAATTAATTCCTAATCGGGTCTTATAACTATTCAGAATTAATCGAATTTCTAAATATCAGTATTTAAATACGAAAAATGAAGTGTATCATGATAATATTGTTCTTTGACTTTTCTGTACAAAAATTATCAAAATATATATAATTTAAATTATTTTGTATAAAAAATTACTTTCACTTACAAAACATTACAATCTTACTAATTTTTTTTTAAAATTTAGTTAAAAAATATCACATAACTAATGGAAAAGAAGACAAAATCACAAAATAAAATTTAAAAATCTACATGAAATAAGCAAAGAATTATTACAAATAGATTAGAACCCAAGAGAAATTACGATATATATATATATATTTCAAGTCGACTAAAAAAGTTAAGATAAAAATTTTATATAATTTAAAATTTTTGAACCCATTTAAAAGAACATCTATGTAATTCAAATAATAATATGATCTTAAATTTAAATTAGATTAGCCCTTAGAAATAAAAATATCAACAATTATATCCACCTTGATTTCATTCGATTGATCATCGCAATTAAAGTCGTTGACAATCGCCCAACGACCAATCTCTCCTTAATTCGTCGACAATTAAGAGAAACTCATTAATTATTTCCCTAATCGAGAGCCAATACTAAAGAAACTCTTAGGATTAAAAGTCTCAACAGCGTTAAGATTTAGAGATATTCAATTCTAATTAACAAACACACATCGTGTTCATTTAAATTAAATTATTTAATCCCATGATACGAATGTTATTCCCATGACACGAATGTCAATTACCATTTTATTAAAATAAACAAACAATTACGGATTTGCCGTTTTAATTAGTTGTAGATTATTTTAAATCTATTAAATATTACCACATATTCAATAAACCCTAAAAAATCATAATTATTGAAACGTAGGAATTAAATAAATATCTATGATATATTGAATTAATATGTTCAATTAGATCTCACAATATTTGAAAATCAAGAATTCAATAATTTTTTGACTAGAAAAAAATTAAAATAAAGACATATAAAAATAAAAACTTACTAAAATAATGAATATCATTGAAAATAAATGTTTAAACCCTCCTCCAATGTACAGCAGCCATCACAATAAAAGTAAACTCCCAATGGGCTACCGCCCGCTGCCCCCATTGGGGCTGCACACCACCAAAGATTGTCTCCTAATAATATGAAGCACTCCTATATATATATATGAGTGTAACTCTAGACTACTATTAAATAAATAAAAAGAAATCAAAGGTTAGGTGTTATATTGAGTGAATTTTAAAGACAAAAAATGGGTTAAAGGCTCAAATTGGTTAACTAAGGATTTATGAAATCAGGGTAAAAATGTTAAGAAAACAAAAAATGGGATAAAACCTAATTGTCTTTGTCATTTCAATGCATGAAATTCTAAAATATGGTCTCGAAATATATAACAATGTAAATTCTAGAATGTGTAATCCAAGTGTGATATTCACTCATCAAGAAAAATAATCTCGAGTATAAAAAATGAATTTGCTCATTTATGACTCAAAATCTCACTTTTTAAGTAGGGTTTGTGTCAAATCTTTTATGTTTATCATTCAAAAAAACTATTAAAGATATAAGTAGCCATTTCAAGCACAAAAGCCATTGATACATGCCATTTTTTATATATCTCTAGCCAACCAATTAGCATACGTCAACTAAGAAAGCTCGAAATTGTTTTCATTTTTTTATTTTTGAAGAAACAAAATCTAAACTAATATAGAAAAGAAAATAAATATAGTGTAAAAAAAGATTAAAAAAAAAAATAAAGAAGGAAACACCTAACATTCTCCCACACCTAAATCATACATTGTCCCCCATGCTCAAGTAAAGAGAGATAAAAAAATGTATAAATAAATCAAACAAAATAAAAGAAAAAAGAACAAAGAAATAAAGGAGGAAGGTGAAAACAATACTCCCCTAGGGCGGAGAGGAAAATGGAGGATCAATTCCAACGATCTCAAAGAAAGAGCTTCCACGTGGGCACGCCGTAAACATTAAGCTCTTTGTCCATTCTTGAGACTTAAATGTGGAGAGAGAAACCCTAAAAATAAATGAAAAACAAAATGTGAGAAGTTAAATTCAATTGTTTCTCTCTCTCTCTCTCTCTCTCTTTTTTTTTTTTTTTTTTTTTTTTTTTTTTTTTTTTCTGTTTTTAGGTGACAGAATGTGAGGGACTTTAAGGCCCACGTACTAAGAAAGACTCATTACTGTGAGTTTCAAGCGCCTTTCTCTTACGTAGGCAGCATGGACTTTGGTTAAGGCGTGGGCATGCCCTAACTAAAGTCCATTTCTGGTTATAAAAAGAATATAGGCAAAAATAGGTAGAATGGGAGACCTGTTAAGGCATGGGCAGCCTTAACAAAAGAGCACATCTGTCAGTTTTTTTTTTTCAAACCTAAATCAATGATTAGCCCTAAATCAAGCTAACATAAATAAGAATAAATAAACAAAAACAAAAATAAAAATAAAAATAATTAAACTATAAAGAAAATATTGGGTTGTCTCCCAATAAACGCCTTTGTTTAGTGTCTTTGGCTCGACATGATCTCCTCATTTCAATCTCGCTCAAATATCGATCCAGTCTATTTTGACTTCAATTTGCCTGTTATGAATTTCAATCTTGAATTGAAGTAAAGGACTTTATGGCTTACCATAAATCGTATCCAATGTGGGAGTTTATTTTCAAGAAATTTATCCCATTGTGCAATCTCTTCTGTCACGTTTTCCTTAAATACAAAATCCAATTCATCTTACACAAAATTATCATGAACAATGAAATCCACCGTACTATCATGAAAAATAAACTTAAAATCATTTGGATATTTCATGATATCAAAAATATTAAAAGTAACAACTTTACCGTTAAATTCAAGAGTTAAAATACCCAAATCCACATCAATTGTTATCTTAACTGTTTTCATGAAGGGTATTGACACTTGCTTTATTGCTTCTAAGAGAGAAGTGTTGAATCCTTCTTTCAGAGAAGTTTCCAAAATCTCGTTCTCTTCATCCTTCTTCGGTTTTGCCAACCTACTAGGAACATGTGGTAAAATCAAAATTTTTGTTTAGAAAGTGTTGAACTCTTTACTTACCTCCTCGGTGGATTCATTCGCTGTTGATGATTTCTCTATTTGCTGGTTTTTCATATCTTCTTCGGTTTTTGATAAATTGTCTTCCACTTCTTTTGATAATTTTTCTAATCGACTCAAGATTGCCATCAATTGTGACATTTGATTCTCCAAATTCTGGATGCTGGTTATTGTCTCTTGTTAAAATCATTGGCTTTCCTGTTGAATTAACAGAGTGCTGTTAGCCAAACTTTTAACAATCTCTTCTAGAGACGTACCTTGGTTTGAAAAAGTTTGTTCAGGCTGAAATTGAGATTGGACTTGTGGTTGTTGTTGGAATGCTTGTTGCCAATTTCCATAATTGAAGCATGGTTCAGTATACCATCCTTGGTTATAGATATTCGAATATGGGTTATCATAAAGAATGAGACACTTATCGGTTGGATAATCTATCTCTGAATAAATTCCACAAATTTGTACTGGTTGTGTTTTTCCTACAATAAAATTACGCATAAGAGAAGTTAGTTCTTTCAATTCTCGATGAAGGGAAAATCACTTACCTTATTGACTATTTTTGGAATATTTTGCCACATTCCAAATTGTCAAGAAATCTCAATATTAGAAAAATTACTGCAAAATGTATGTTCATTAAAATTAGAAAATAAGAACTCTCTTAAAGTCTTTTGTGTAGCCATATCATCGTGGTTGATATCATTCTCTTTTAAACTCTTGACAACTTTCAGCAAGTTTCCTTTAAAGGATTAGTCTTGAAAACAAGGAAAAAAATTAAAAAAGAAATAAATCACTTAACACCGTTCCCCGGCAACGACGTCAAAATTTGGTGTGTCGTCAAACAATCAAAAATAAAATACCTACTTCACTAAAGACAAGTTTAGGGTTAGTAGAGTCGAATCTACAGGGAATGACAGATTTAACTCTTATAAGAAAAACAAAAATAAAACAAAAATATGAGTGTTTGAGTTTAACTAAACTAATAAAAAAAATCAATAAAATCAATTAAAATAAGACAATTAAATAGTATCTACTAAAAAAGAAAATATCAATAAGAATAAAGTCTAGCCAAAGGAATTATATCCATCTTGATTTCATTCGATTGATCATCGACCTACCTAAAGATTTCAACAACCATAGATAAATTGGTTAAAATCGTCGACAATCGCCCAACGACCAATCTCTCATAATTTCGTCGATAATTAAAAGAATCTAATTAATTATTTTCCTAATCGAGAGTCAACACTAGAGAAACTTTTAGGATTAAAGGTTTCAACAATATTAAGATTTAGAGAGATTCAATTTTAATTAACAAACATATATCGGATTCATTTAAATCAGAACATTTAATCCCATGACACGAATGTTATTCCCATGACACGAATGCCAATTACCACTTTATTAAAACCAACAAATAATTACGGATTTGTCGTTTTAATTAGTTGTAGATTATTCTAAATCTATTAAATATTGACCACCTATTCAATAAATCCAAGAAAATCATGATCCCTGAAGCGTATGAATTAAATAAATATGTATAATATATTGAATTAATATATCCAATTAGATTTTACAATCTTTGAAAATCAAGAATTTAATAATTTTTCAACTAGAAAAAAAATTAAAATGAAGACATATAAAAATAAAAACTTACTAAAATAATGAATATCATTGAAAATAAATATTCATCAATGAAGAAGTGTGGTTGCAGCTGTGAGAACCCTCCTCCAATGCACAGCAACCATCACAATGAAAGTAAACTCCCAATGGGCTGCCGGCTGCTGCCCCCATTGGGGCTACACACCACCAAAGATTGTTTCCCAATAATATGAAGCACTCATATATATACATATGAGTGTAACTCTAGACTACTACTAAATAAATAAAAAGAAAGTAAAAAGTAACTTTCTTAAAAATAATATTTTAAAAGATTTATATTTTAAAAAATTCATTTTCCCAAATATTAGGAATGAAATAGAATTTTTCAAAATTTTCAATATCTCCAATTCCACTTTAATTTCCTCTTGAATGTGCAATTGGAAAAAGAGTATTGCTAATGAAAGAGTATTGCTGTCCAATTTTCCATAATTTGTAAAATTATTCCAATTTAGCTTATTTTTCTTCTTTTTCCATAATAAGTCTCATTTTAAATCAAATGTCACAAAATATAAATATTAATATAATATTTATTCAAAAATAATGCAAAATCAATCGCAAATATTACACATATTTAAACCCCATCATGCATTCTTCCTCTCACTCTCTAGTTAGTGGCTAAGGAATTTTTGCTACTGACTCATCGTCCTCCCTTTCGATCATCCCATCCAAAGTACTTTTGTTTTGTCTTCTTCATCACATCGCCCTTAGCCACTCGTTTGTCTCCTCTCTCTCTCTCTCTCTACACACACACATGATCTTTCTCTCTTCTCTTCTCTTCTCAAATTTTTTTATGTTTTTCTGTCCCATTAATTTCATTTTTAATTTTATTATTTTTGATAATCTGACATCTTCATAGAATAAGCCACACACACTCAACCAATTTAATGTTTGCTATGTTAATTTGGATTTTCCCTCAATCTCTTCTGATTTTTGATCAATCGATCGATTTTTATGTAGGGAAAGTGAATCAAGTTGCACACAAAATCTCTGAGGAAGATTTGTCATATACCGAATGTCAATATTTACTTGCAAAAGATCTTCAAAGATAAGGAAGAAGTGATCGATTTGTAAATTTTTTTTTGGACTTTATATAAAATAAAATTATTTTGATAAAATAAATTTAAATTATTGATGTATTGTCAATTTTCTGCATTAAGAATTACACTAATTCAGCCACTTTTGAATTTACCATACAATGCCTAGGGATAAAAAATTTGATTGAATATAAAATGAATCTACTGCATCTCAGAGGCGGACCTAAGAAGGGAATATGGTGGGTAATTACACCTCCTCAATTTTTTAAAATTCAATTATCATTTATAACCCAAATTTATTTTATATCTAATTAACTATAATTTTGTCTTACCTTTCTTTTTTAAATTTTATTTATTTGATTAAATTTCATATAAATCTTTTTTTTTTAAAAAACCCATCACATAATAAAAATAGAATATGACATCACCATCGTATGCTTTAAATCAATAAAAAAATATTTTGTAATCTTTAAAGTTAATAAAGAAAAAAATAAATAAGATTGCAATTTCAAGAAATATTAATTTAATATTGACAACTCCATTTTGATACTTTTCATTTTCCCTCCCCTTCTTCCCTGAGCTTTCCCTCTCCCTCCCTCTCAACCTCTCTCTCCATCCATTTTGTTTTTTTCTATCCTTTCCCTTTTGTATTATTCCCTCTCATTTCCATTTCCTCTCTGACTCTTTGCTATCTCTTTTCTTTCCACATCCCTTATTCTCTCTTTACATTTTTTTTTTTACTTATCGAATACAAGAATCTCAAATTTTCAATTTTCTTCAATTATCTACCAAAACTGTTTTCAAATTTAAAGAAAAATATATTGTTTTCTCCATGAAAAAGGTACATATTGATTTGAATCAAAATCTCAATTAATTTTTTTAATTTAATAGTTAGTATTAAACCCTAATATAAATTTTTGAAATTGATTTTGTTATATTTCTTTTTTATTATACTTCTTGTTCTTGGATGAGGTTATATAATAATTTCTTTTTTTTTTTTTGTATTTAATCACTTGTTTGTGCAACAGTTATATGGATATAGTGAATATGGATGAAATGATTTTTTTGTGTGCAAGTACAATGTTGTTGGTATCATTCATATTTAGTCGGAATCCAGATGATTTAATACTTTAGTATTTTCTTCACAGGGGTATTTTTTTGCTGAATTGTTGTTTCATTGTTATCAAGTTACTGTCAATAAGAATATTTGAATTTCTTGATTACATAATTTTAGATAGTGTGATAGTCACTACTAGAAAAACTAACATCAGCGACGGATAAATATCGACGGAAAAAAATCCGTCGGTAATACCGACGGATTAGCGACGGACTGAATACTAACGGATTAGAGACAGATTAGCGATGGAAATTAGCGATGGAAGTAATTCCGTCGTTAAATAAAAAAAAATTATAAAATTATCAGCGATGGATTACCGATAGAATATTTCCAAAATTTTTTAAAAAAATACACAATCATTAGCAATGGAAAATTAGCGACGGATTACTGACGGAAAAATTAGAGACGAATTTTTTTATTTTTTTTTTATTTTTAAAATTTTTAAAATTTTTAAAATTTTTAAAATTTTTAAAATTTTTAAAATTTAAAATTTTATTTAATAATTTTTATTTTTATTTTATTTTGTAGAATAATAATATTATTTTATTTTTTTCAAATTTTTTATTATTTTATTTTAATTATAATTTTATAATTTTATTATAATTTTATATTATTTTGTTATTATTAAAAAATATGAGATAAAGATAATAAGTAAATAAAACAAAGATATATGACTAAAAGATAAATTTGGTCTAGTGGTTAGCGCTCTCTCATCCTCACTCTTGTGCATGGGTTCTTCTGAGCTTTCTCTTGTTTTTTTTTTTGTTTCAACGACGGATTTTTTTCCGTCGTTAATATTAGCGATAAATTTTTTCTGTTGCTAATCCGACGCTAATATTTGTAACAGAAAAAAAATCCGTCGCTAAAAATTAGCCAGGTCACCTTTTGCGACAGATTTAGTAACAGAAAAAATCTGTCGTTGAAAATCTGTTTTCTAGTAGTGAGTGTTTAGAGTAAGGTAAATTAATTGATGTTTTTTTTCATATCATTAGGGAATGGATTTGTATTATCATTCAACACCAATATTCGGAGATGATGGTGATCATTTGGGTCAACTATAAAGTTCAACAAAAAAAAACCTAGAATTTAATTTAAATTGGTAGATCTTCTTACTGATTCCGGTCCACAGAAATATTTTAGACTATAATGTTAATATAATACCGACATCTCGGTGTACTCACTATTGTACTTATCTTCATTGTATATATACCATTGTTCATATTTCAATGTAGAAAGTTCACAAGGAAATTTTTTCGCTAAAATCGCTCCAAAAAATTTTGGCCCAACTTGTCGAAAATTTAAAATTTTCAAAATGATCACCGTTGGTTCAATAATTATAAGGATAACTCTAGGGTGTATAAGAACCCCAAAATTTGATAGATTTTGCATCGTAGAGTTAAATCACAACTTTTTTGAAAAATCACCGGTAAAACCCTAACTGCATCGAATGTGTCTCGAAAAAACTAAACGACCACATTTTGATGCGAGATAAATTAAATTAAATCAAATACGAGGTTTTGGGTCTAACATAAAATTATAAAAATTTTCGGGGTCAAAATATAAATTTTATAAGTCAAGTGACTCATTTGCAATTAATAAGAATTAGAAATATTTGGCAAATGATCCCCCCAAAATTGTGAACATCTAAGGTGTAGAGAGAGAGAGAGAGAGAGAGAGAGAAGAGATTTTTGAGTTTTTGAGAAGTTAAATTCAAGGGTAGAGATTGAATTTAAGTTAGATAAATTAATTTGGACCATTGGATTGAGTTAGTGGGAGACAAGATACTATTCATTGAGTTAAATGCATGGACTTTCTTGAAAACACACCAATGGTGAGAATTGATTTGGAATTAGATCAAAATTTGTGAGTTTTTGGATTTTGGTAGTTGGGAGACATGCAATTAATGAAAGTGACCTTGTAGTGTGAGAAAGTGTGTTTTGTGTGAAGGAGAAGTGCAAACCGTGAGAGAAAGAGGGAGTGACTTGTTATGACCAAAATAATCCTAAGGCTAGGAGTTGATCTTGAAAATGTTGGATGGCTAGGATTGGATAGAGCAACCAAATAAAGCAAATACTTATGCCTTTCTCCTTCCCAAAACCATGAGACACATCCAATGCAAAGAAGAAAGCTCTCCATTTTCTCTCCATTCTTCATTCAAAACCGTGAGCTTTAAGATTAGAGATCCAAAATTTTTTCTACAATACCACCTAAATTTTTTTACATAGATCAATTACCTCTCATGTCCAATTACAACATATCCAAAAATTAAAGTAAAAGGAGGAGTTTTGCATAGTGAAGTCCAAGGGTGACCGTGAGCTCCATTCTTGAACAAAGGTATGATTTCTTCAAACCATTCTTTGAAATTTTTGTGTATCTTCATTCCCCTCAATCCCTAATCTAACATATCTAAGTTTGAAGCCAAAAAGGGAAGTCTAGCTTGGTAAACAAGGAGAGGCTGAGAGCTAGGAAGAAGGGGGAGAGGATGATCTTGTGAAGAGAGGTCTTGTTGAGGCTTGAAACATCCAAATTGAGGTAAGGAAATATTCTGCACATAACGAAATTTTGAGAGCATTGTTTGAATGTGTTAATGTGATATTTCTAGCATGTTTCTTTAACCTAGAGTCTAGGAGGAACCCAATAAACCATGAGGAGTATGTGTAGAATTTTGTGGTTAGGTGGTGAATGTGTGTATGTGCATATGAGGCCAAGAGTGTGAAGGTATATATGTGTGTATGATAAAGTTATGAAGTGTGTGTATAAATGAGCATGAGTTTAAAGTGTGAAGAGAATGTTCAATATGAATGCGGATTGTTTTGAGTATACAAAGAGATAGAATGTGAGAGTGATGATTTTGGTAGTCTAAAGTGGCATTATTTGGTGTGAATTGTATACCTCTAGAAATGAGTAATTGAAGTTGCCGGTTTGGTAATGGAAAAGGAGACGGCGTATGGACACAATTAGAGCTTACTTAATTGCCGTTGCTCCGCTTCGCTCCCCCTTACTCCCCCCACGGCTCTCTCCCTCCCTTTCCCCTCCACCCACGGCGCTACAACTCCCTCCCTCCTCCCCCCCACGGCCCCTTCTCTCTCCCTCCTCCCCCCATGGCCCCATCCCTCCCTCCCTCCCCTCGCGGCCCCCTCTCTCCCTCCCACCCGTGGGGGCTGCGGGAGAGAGAGGGAGAGAGAGGGGGCTGCGGAGAGAGAGTGGGAGGGAGTGGGCCGTGAGGGGGAGGAGGGAGAGAGAGGGGGCCGCAGGGGGGAGGGAGGGGGAGTGGAGCAGCGGGCGGGGGAGGGAGTGAAAGAGATTGCCTCAGGTAGGCGAGGGAGGGAGAGAGGATCGCTGCGGGCGGCGGAGGGAGTGGCCGAGGGGTGCCGTGGGCGGCGACTTGTCGCATCTTGAAGATGCGATAAGCTGTGTTGCGTCTTCAAGATGCGACACATGGCCTTCGGCCAACTACGTGCTGCCACGTGGTGTTGCAAGTTCAAGACGTGATAAAGATGGGTTATTTCCAGAATTATTTTCCTCTCCGAGTCACTTAAAAATTTTTTTGGTATAATTCGGAACAATACTCTTTTCTTCTTCCCTAAGAAATCCAAGTGAAGTGCATGATAAGTTGGGATATGAGGATGATTGTTAGAAGATTTAAAGTTTTAGCTAACGATGATAGCATCAGCCATTTGCCAATCGGAAGACTTCTACTTGTACAATTAGTGTTTGCATCAAAAAAAAAAATCTCTCTACTTTTGTTGTTAAATTATTCACTACTAAAAAACACGGTTTTAACGATAAAAAAAATTTATCGCTATTTTGCGACAGATTTAATGACGAAAAATTTTTTCCTAACTATTTTGCAACGAGATTAGCGATAAAAAAGTATTTGTGGCTAAATTAATAACAGATATATTATTTGTGGATAAATTTGTCGCTAATTGATCACAAAAAATTTTCGTCACTAAATTTATCGCTAATTGACCACAAAAAATTTTTCGAATTAAATTTATCGCTAATTGGAGACGAAAAATTTTTCGTTACAAAATTTATCGTTAATTAACGACAAATAGAAATTTTGTGGCTAAATTTTACCACGGATACTGTTATCCGTCATTAAATTTAGCGACGAAAACATTTTGTTACAAATTTAATCATCAAATTTAGCAACAAAAATTTTCATGGCAAATTTCATCGCAAATTAGGTACAAAAATTTTTGTCTCTAAATTCGTCGTTAATTAGTCATGAAAAAAATATTTGTCAAAAAATTTAGCAACAAACTCAAAAATTCATGGCTAAATTCATCACTAATTAGTTATAAAAAAAAATTTGTGCCAAAATTCGTTACTAATTGCCACAAAAAATATTCATAACTAAATTCATCGCTAATTTATTACCGATATTTCAAAATTCATGGTTAATTTCGAAACAAAATTTCTTCTATATTCTTTTAACCATATTTCTTTTTTTAACCGTATTCTAAATAACAAAATTGAATTAAATATATAGTGAATATTATAATTCTCACCAATTTGACAATTTTCAATAATAAATAATTTAACCAATATGTAATAAACAATTTTCAATTAGTTACAATTGTCGAGTTCACTATTCGTATTTTTTGTCTTTTATATCTATTCGGTTCTCTCATCTAGTTTATTCGTTTTTTAAATTTTAGTTGTTCATTTTCATTCGTTATTATCATCAGTAAAGAACATAATAAATCATACATTCACGTTTGAAGATCTACCGTATCTGGCAAGTAGATCAAATAGTAGTTTTCAGAAGACGGCGACAGTGAGACGGATGACTACAGATAGGCGGCTATCCATTTATAAACTATTCTATATTTTCAAAAAATAAAATAAAATATAAAAATAATAATAAAATAAAAGAAAAAATGAGAAAATAAAATATAAAATATAAAATGTAATTAAAAAAAGATTATAAAATAATATTTTTGTGATGGATTTGGAAATTCGTTGCTAAGTTAATTTTTTTTAACTAACATTTTATATATATTTTTTATTTTATTAATTTATATTAACTAATAATATTTATTATTTTTAAAATTTTAAATTAGTATTCTATTTTATTATTTTAAATTTTTATTTATAAAAAAATAATATTATTTTATTTTTTTCAATATCTTATTATTTAGTGACGAATTCGAAATTCGTCACTTAGTTAATTATTTTTAAAAATTAACATTTTATATTTTTATATTTTATTAATTTATATTAACTAATCATATTTATTATTCTATAATATTTTAATTAATATTTTAATTTATTATTATATATATATATATTTTTTAAAATATTATTTTATTTTTTCAATATTTTATTATTTATCAACGAATTCGAAATCTGTAGCTAATTAATTTTCTTAAATTAGCATTTTATATATTTTTTTATTTTATTAATTTATATTAACTAATTATATTTATTATTTCATAATTTTTTAAATTAGTATTTTATTTTATTATTTTATATTTTAATTTTTTTAAAATCATATTATTTTTTAAAAATATTTTATTATTTAGCGATGAATTCCAAATTCATCGCTAAGTTTAGCGACGGATTCCGAATTCGTCGCTAAACTTAGTGACGGATTCAGAAATTCGACGTTAGACTCAATGACGGATTCGAAAATTCGTCGCTAAGTTAAGTTTTGTAAATTAGTATTTTATATTTTTATTTTATTAATTTATGTTAACTAATCATATTTATTATTTTATAATATTTTAAATTAGTATTTTATTACTTTAAAACAAATTATCGTTTTATATTATTTTATTATTTTATAATAACAAATCATATTCGTTATTTTCTAATATTTTAAATTTAAATTTTATTTTTTTATATTTCATTTTTTAAAAAATAATATGATTTTATTTTTTAAATCTTTTATATTTTATTCTAAATTAGTATTTTATTATTTTATAACAAATATTATCATTTTATATTATTTTATTATTATTAATAAAACGTGAGCCTAAGATAACAAATTTAAAAAAATATTAACAAATCATATTTTAATTTATTTTATTTTTTCATTATTTTATTCTTTTATTTTAACAAATCATATTTATTATTTTATAATATTTTAAAATAGCATTTTATTTAATAATTTACGAATAAACTTAATATATTTTTTATTAATTTATTAATTTATTTTAAGTTAGCATTTAATATTTTATTATTTTACAAAAAAATTATCATATTTATTATTTTTAATTAATATGTTTTATTTTATTTTTCTTTTATCTTTTTAAAGAATAATATTATTTTATTTTTCATCCATTTATTATTTTATTTTAACTTAGCATTTTATTATTTGATAAAAAAATATTATTATTTTAATTAATATGTTATATTTTATTTTTATTTTATCTTCTTATAGAATAAAATTATTTTATTATTTTTAAATCTTTTATTCTTTTATTTTAAACTAATATTTTACTATTTTATAACAAATTATCATTTTAAATTATTTTATTAATTTTAGAAAAATGTTACAGTATGATAATAAATAAAAAAAAGAATAAGATTCGATAGCTCATTTGGTCGGGTGGTTGTGTGTTCTTGTAATTTCATGCGTGCGCAGGTTCGAACCGGTCGTGTCACGCCCCGAATCGGGGTCATGAGTAGCCGTCCGTTGCCCTGGATGCTAGCTACATTTTTATAGAAAATTGGGTACAACCTCCCCATATTTCAGAGGTCTCCCATGTATAATTTATCCTGTAATATTCACAACCATCCTGTCAATTTAATAAAAGGACCATCCCGACTTCACAACCATTAACCAAACCACAGTCGACAATCAGAACAATACAAGGTTATAGAAATTTCTAGCAGTTCTAGTCACAGACCTCTACTGTTGTGCTAAACTAGAGCATGAACAGCCGCCACACTAAGCGAAGCTAAATGTTTATACACTTGTACAATAAATTTCAAGTTAACATTTTAAATACATATAGGTGCCTCAATGCAAGTGAACCGAATCAATATGAGAGTATCTCGAATAAATGTTCATAATTATATAGTCATTCCAGGAAATAAATAGATGAGTACATTGATCAACCTGGGACACCCATACACATGTCAATTTGGTGGATACCTCCGGCCGAAACGTATTCGGGCACAAGGGGTACCTCTACCAAATGTCCTTTGTAGCTACGGAATGCTATAGGAAGCATATCACCATATCACCAAGTCAACCGAGCACGAAGCCCCATACATCACGTCATCACGTCGGCCGGGCATATAGCCCCATGCATCGTAATATAACGTCGGCCGGACGTATAGCCCAAATAGTACATGTAAATCCATTCAAAACTACGTGCCAATACAATGAGAGTATTAAAACATGTCAATATGTCAAAAAAATGACATAGTATCCGGTTATTAAACTCATGGATGCAAATCAATAAAATCAACAGTTGGAACACTCCAATGGTCACAAAAATATATCTATCAAAATCAAAAAATTTAGTTTTCACACGTATAGAAATCATGTCGTTTGAAAATCGGTAAAACAAGATTTGTCAATCAATAGTAGATGTTAAAGTCCCACTCACATTTTTAGGGAGGGTGGTCACTCCCTATTTTTAAAACAATCCAATCTAACTCCTCGAGTCTCCAAAAAGATCAACCTAATCAGATCATCACAATTTAACATAAAATTTTCAAGTATTATAGGGTTTATCCATTTTCCCTAAGTTTGTACAAATCCTTAACTCTTCAATTTATGAATACACTCTAATGTTTAGTTGCATTTTATTTATAAACAATTAACGTACTTTTAAACCGAGTTAAATTCAACCCTAAAACCATTTAAGGTCGGAACTAAACCTAAAAATGAATAATTTTCCTATAAGATGGAAAATTTTTTTAAAATTATACACTTTTCGATTTCTATCCAAATGTTTCAAGCCATATGTCATTTTCAAGATATAGAAGTCTATTTTCATAATACGGAGATCGTATTTAAATTGCCTATGAGCAGAACAATTTATAATCAGAAAGGCTGCATCAACCCTTGAACTCAAATCCTAATTTTCGCCTATTTTCATGCATAGGTCAATTTAATCTCCAAGGGAAACTATTCTAATCAACTTAATTTGATTCAATCATTCTGAACAGTTCCATTTCATATAAATTCCTATACCTAACCTAATGAACCGCATATAATGTTCGAAAATGCATTCATTTTGAATCTAGTTTACATTCTAGCATATACAAGACTTCTTATCCTAAATTTACCCTGAATTCAATAACTAAATCGAATGAGTCCGAAATCCCTCACCTAGGGTTATCTCGGAGTGCAGACCTTCGTCCGAATGTCTCCTAAATCACTCAAAAATCTGAAATGCTTCCTATCAAGACAAGTTTTATTAGTTAGATCATAAACACTTATATCAGAATCAAAACCCTAAATCAGTTACCTGCATAGAGGTTCGTGGGCTGTCCGGGCTCACGGGCCGTCGCGGGCTATAGCGGGCTCGCGGGCCTACGGGCCGCAGTGGACTTTGTGGGCCACAGTAGGCTCGCGTGCTATAGCGGGCTCGCGGGTCAGCAGGTTGGCGGGCTTGCGGGCCGCAGTGGGCTTCGCGGGCTACAAGAGACTCGCGGGCTACGCGCTAACGGGCTGGTACGCGCTCGTGCGCAAGTGTGCTCGTGCGCAGGGGCGTTCGTGGCCTGGCTCTAGCTCGTGGACTGAGGTGCTCGCTCGCGGATTGGGTCGCGCTCGTGGATTGAGGCGCTCGCTCCTGGATTGGGTCGCTCTGTGTTCGCGTTGGGAGGGATCGCGTAGGGGCACGATTGTGCTTGCGTTGGGTGGATCGCGTAGGGGCGCACTCGGGTGGTGGTGATCGCGGTGGAAGCTTGCGACGGAAGCTTGCGGCGGAGTGCGATCGAGAGAGAGAGGGAGATCGCTAGAGATAGAGAGAGAGTGAGCAGCGGAAAGAGAGAGAAACAGTGAGAGAGAGAGATCATGAGTGAAGTAGAGAGAGAGAGAAGGAGATGGTGGCGGTGGTGGTGGTTGCTCGCGGTGGAGAGAGGTGGCGAGGCGAGCGACCGATCGTTGCGGAGGAAGGACAGCCGCGGGAAGTGAAGAGTCAGGGAGAGAGGGAGAAAGAGGAAGAGAGAGAGAGAGAGAGAAGTAATTTAGGGTTTCCAACCCTAATTGGGAAGGGGGGAGGTGTTGTGTTTCACTCCAAAACGCAGCATCTCCTCTATTTTTTTTTGTATTTATATATATATGTCTTCACACCCACACTTTACTAAAATTTAAATTTTTTGTAAAAACGGAGTTTATTTCGATTCGCAGATTCGACAAATTAAAATATACCAAAAATTTAATTTAAATACCTCAAAATCAAAATCAATTTAAATAAATAAATTTCTCTCTGTATAATTAAATTACAGATATCGCAGTGTCGGTGTTTTATTTTCTAACCCCCTAAAAACAAGTTTCGTTCTTGAAACTAAAAAATGACTAACCGGCAAACAAATGAGGGTGCTGTCTCCTCATATCCGGACTCCCAGGTCTCCTTCTCAACCTGGTCACTCCTCTACAAGACTCGAACCAACGAGACTTCTTTACTCCTCAGTTTCCTGACCTGCTGATCTAGAATAGCCACAGACTGAACTGGAAGATTAAGGTCCTCTCGCAACTCAACAGGTGGAGGCTCAAGTACATGAGAAGGATCAGTTAGATATTTTCAGAGTACTGAGATATGGATGACGTCATGAGTACAGGATAGTTCATCTGGCAGTTCTAATCTGTATGTCACACTCCTGACCCTCTCAAGAATACAGAAGGGTCCAATATATGTAGGGCTTAGCTTGCCCCGCTGCCTGAACCATATAACTTCCTTTAAAGGAGATATTCTCAAGAAAACTATATCTCCATTGGCAAACTCAAAAGGTCACCGCCTACGATCGGCGTATACCTTCTGTCTGTCTTAGGCAGCTCTCATCCATTCACGGATGACCCTAACTTTATCTTTCGTTCTATCTGAGGTTCAGCTCCCTCTGAGTGAATAAATACTTCAGGCTCTGGTGGTCAGTGAAGACTTTGCGGTTCACTCATAAAGATAATGCCGCCATATCTTCAATGCATAGACTATGGCCGCTAACTCCAAATCATGTGTCGGATAATTCAGCTCATACTTCTTCAATTGTCGTGAAGCATAAGCAATCACTCGACCATCCTGCATTAGTACACAGCCCAATCCTTGTCTGCTGGCATCGCTGTATACCACGTACTCCCTGTTGCTTGTGGGGAAAGCTAGTACTAGTGCCGTTGTCAGTCGTTGTTTGAGCTCCTCAAAAGCTCGTCTCACAACGATCGTCCCAAAAGAACTTGACGCCCTCCGCGTTAGTTTGGTAAGTGGAGTAGCAATCTGGGAGAATCTTTCTACGAACCGCCGATAATACCCCGCAAGACCAAGGAAACTCTGTACCTCGGTCACGTCTGTGGCTACTCCTACCTTAATATGGGCTCAAACTTTTGCGGGTCAACATAAATACCCTTCGCAGAAACAATATGGCCAAGAAATCCAATATGTCTAAGCCAAAATTCATACTTGGTGAATTTAACATACAACTGCCGTTCGCGAAGAATTTGCAAGACCACCCTAAGGTGTTGCGCATGCTCCGCATTGCTCTGCGAATATACAAGGATGTCATCGATGAACACAATGACAAACCCATCCAGATAATCATGGAAAACCCGGCTCATCATGTCCATAAAGGTTGCTGGTGTGTTGGTCAGCCCAAATGGCACGACCACGAACTCGAAATGTCCATATCGGGTGCAGAATGCGGTCTTGGACACATTCTTAGCCCTGATCCGCAACTGATGATATCCAGATCGAACATTGATCTTTGAGAAAACCTGCGCACCCTGGAACTGATCAAATAAATCATCAATACGTGGCAGAGGGTACCGATTCTTGATGGAAACCTTGTTTAGCAGCCTATAGTTCACACACAATCGTAGAGTCCCGTCCTTCTTCTTCACGAATAATATTGGAGCACCCCAAGGCGAAGTGTTTGGACGGATAAAACCCTTATCCAGCAACCCCCGTAACTGGACCTTGAACTCTCTAAGTTTAACTGGCGCTATTCTGTATTGCGGAATAGATATGAGAGTGGTCCCTGGAGTTAGATCAATCTCGAAATCAAACTCCCGAACTGGGGGTAGTCCGGGTAGCTCCTCAGGAAATATATCTAGGAACTCCTGTACCACTGGAACCTCCTCAAGTCTCAGCCCTTCCACTGTGGTGTCAATAACATGAGCAAGGTATGCCATGCACCCTCGGCGTATCAATCTCCTGGCCTTCATCACCGATACAATACAGCGAGGTAACACTCGCTTCTCGCTTGGGAACCTCAACACGGCCCCTCGGGTTTCCGAAACTCCACTTCCTTGGTGAAACAATCTACTGAGGCTCTATGCATACTTAGCCAATCTATCCCTCAAATGGCATTGAAATTCGTCATCTCAAGTAGAATCAGGTCTGCCTCAAGTAACGTATCTCTGATCGTGACCTTGCTCCCTCTGTAGATGGAATCTCTAAGTATCTGTTCACCGAGAGGAGTGATGACCAATATCTCCTTATCAAGTGGCTACAAAGGCTTACCCAACCCGTGGGCAAAAGATGCTCTCACATACGAATAGTTCGACCCGGTGTCAATGATGACACGAGCATTGACTCCCCATATTTTCATAACTTTTATTGTAAGAAGATAAAAAGATCTGTTGATAAATATGGAAAGATATATGCTTATATATATATCAAAATGTATATACATACCAACATAGTTAAGCCTCTAAGGCTTTAACTAGTGATGGTGCTCAAAAGAAGGTATATAAAAAAAATATCTCTAAGCATGGAGATCAGTGGGAGGAGTACCAATAATCACGTCAGAACTCGCCTGAGCGTCCTCCTGCGTCATTGAGTATACACGGGCCTGTATCCTCTGTTGCTGTCGGAATGGTCCTGGCACCGTATTGCTCTTGACTACTGTCTGTGGAGCGGTGTGACTTGAGTGCGCAGATGCTCCCTACTGTCCTCCTCGGGGAACACTCAAGTGTTCTGAAGCTATCTGACCTCCAAATCCCAACTCAGGGCAGGCGCTCCTGATGTGCCCTGGCTTCCCACACCGGAAGCATGTAACAGACACCCTACACTCTCCAAAAGGATGGTGTCCACCACATCGGCGGCAAAAGGGGTGCCGCTGATATGAAATCTGAGTAGTGGCACTAGGGGCTGGTGCTCAAACCCCTGAGGTCGCGATTCCTGCCCAGTATGTGCCTATCTCGGCTGAGAAGAGCCTCCATGATATCCTAAAGTCCTGCCCTTCTTTGAGCCCTGGCTCGAAGAAGCCCCGGATCTCTTCTTCCTTTGCTCTCTGTACTCCCGCTGTCTGCCTCAGCACAGATGATCTCCTCTGCTCTAAGTACTGAGTCCATGATCTCCGCAAATGAGAGACTAGGAGTCACTGTCATATACCTCATGATGTTTAGGTTGAGGCCATCCTCAAACTAGAGCCGTAGCTGTTTTGGCGTTGCCAAGTCCGGAACGAAAGTAGCTAGTCACCTTATCTTCATCTCATACTCTGTCACTGTCCTGGTTCCTTGCTGCAAGTGCAGAAACTCTATCCTCTTGCGGTCCTGCTGGAACTCAGAGAAGTACCTGCGATCAAACTCCCACAGGAAGTCCTCCTATTGTAGTGGCTCGTTAGCATCATCACAAATCGCCTCCCACCAAGTGAGGGCATAGCCATCCAAGAGTCTTTCTGCTATCCGAAGCTGGTAGTTCTCGCTCAAACCCAAATCAGTCAAAATTCTGCGGGTGCAGTTGTTCCGGTGCTTCGCTACCGTGGAATCACCCGTTCCTGCAAACTTCGTGCAGCTTAATTGCCTCGCCTCCTTCACCAACTAGGTGAGTTCATGAATACGCCTCAAGGTGGAGCAGGTAGTGTCACTAGGTCCTGAAATAGTAGAAGGACCAACAACTGGGGGCTGATCTGGTACAATTGAAGGTAGCACAACCGTAGGAGTTGGCGCGGCCATCGGTACTGGTGGAGGTGGCATGGCCGTAGGAGTTGGCACTACCGTCGGTGGTGGTGGTGGTGGGGGTGGCATATGAACTCCGTGGGAGGTGTATCACTCATACACCTGCCTAAACGTCTTAAGAGACGGTGGTGGAATCTCGGCTGGAGCAGTCAGCTAAGTAGGCGCTGCAAGGGGCGCCCGTGAAGAGGAAGCAGCCTCAGGCACTCCAAGGGTCTCAGGTTCCCTTGAAGGGTCAGACACTTGAGGAGTCTCAGGTAACGCGAGTCTAGCTCAGCGTCCCACTGGTTTACCATGCCTAGGCGGCATAATTATGTAAAGAGAGAATTTTCATTAGATATAACTTTAGATTTTGGCATTATTTAAAAATTAGGGTTAGTTACATAGTATCTAACCCCCTAAAATGAATGAAATTAGTGGTATACGACCATGTATGGGACTTTAAATGACTGTACAAAACTCTCATATGCATTGAGAACTTTTAAATGTACTTGGGAAGACTTTTATTACTATCATTTCTCTAACCTAGACGCTCTGATATCAAACCATATTTTTACAGAAAATCGGGGTCATGAGCAGCCACCTGTTGCCCTGGATGCTGACTACATTTTTACATAAAATCGTGCAGAACCTCCCTAAATTTCAGAGGTCTCCCATGTATAATTTACCCTGTAATATTCATAACCATCCTGTCAATTTAATAAAAGGGTCATCCCGGCCTCATAACCAATAACCAAACCACAGCCGACAACCAGGACAACGCAAGGCTATAGAAATTTGTAGCAGTTCTAGCCACAAACCTCTACTGTCATGCTAAACTAGAGCATGAGTAGCCGCCACACCGAGCGAACCTAAATGTTTATACACTTGTACAATAAATTCCCAAGTTAACTTTTTAAATACATATAGGTGCCTCAATGCAAGTAAACCGAGTCAATATGAGAGTTTCTCGAATAAATATCCATAATTATACAGTCATCTAAGAAAATAAATAGATGAGTACATCGATCAAACTAAAATCTCCAATAATTATAGCAGAAGATATGATAATATCCATACCCAAACCCGGTGCTATCAAGTCTACGTCACAAGTATGAAATCACAAAATTTTTCTTCAGTCCAAAACTAATCCTGTGGGAAAGAAAGTGAGAGGTGAGTATCTATAGGAGAATACTCAGCAAGTGAGGGGATTGATATCGTGCTATCAATATCGATGGTGAATTTGGAGTGTCAAAACATGTAACATAATATCGAGTGTGCAAAAATAACATGTTGTTTCAGAATTAACACATATCTCAAGGCACATATCGGAAAATAACATATGCATCAATCCATGTATCAAGTCACATATGTAGAGCCGGTCGAACAAACAATCCCAATAATTGTCTACCTCGACCAAGGACGGGTGCATCGGGGGTTTTCACTATGCAAATATTAAATAGTAGCTCTCTACCCCAATATTGACCACAGCCTACTCCAACTAACCTGTAAATAATAATAATAATACATATATATAGTTGGCCGTGTATGGTGTCCCACCCAGTGCTAAACAGAGGTAAACTTATCGGGGTGCATCGGGGCGCTCGCGGCCTGGCTCTAGCTTGCGGCCTGAGGCGCGCTTTGAGGCGCTCGCTCACGGATTGGGTCGCGCTCGCGGATTGAGGCGTTCGTTCGCGGATTGGGTCGCTCTGTGTTCGCGCGGGGAGGATCGCGTAGGGGCGCGATTGTGCTTGCGCTGGGTGGATCGTGCAGGGGCTCGCTCATGGTGGTGGCGAATCGTGGTGGAAGCTTGCGGTGGAGTGCGATCGAGAGAGAGGGAGATCGCGAGAGATAGAGAGAGAGTGAGCAGTGGAGAGAGAGAAAAACAATGAGAGAGAGATCGTGAGTGAAGTAGAGAGAGAGAAGGAAATGGTGGTGGCGGTGGTGGTTGCTCGCGGTGGAGAGAGGTGGCGAGGCGAGCGACCGATAGTTGTGGAGGAAAGACAGCCACGGGAAGTGAAGAGTTAGGGAGAGAGAGAGAGAGAGAGAGGAAGAGAGAGAGAGAGAAGTAATTTAGGGTTTCCAACCCTAATTGGGAAAGGGGGGAGGTGCTGCGTTTCACTCGGGTGGGGGAGAAGGGCGGGCATGTAAGCTTGAGCAAGAGGGTGCATGTGGGCGCGTAGGTGGGGGCCAGCGTGTCTGGGGCGCGTGTGGGTGCGTGAGTCGGTAGCAGAGGGGTTGGGGCGCGTGCGGCGCTTTTGCTCGCTTCCACGTTAGCGACGGATTTCGAGATTCGTCGCTAAATTTAATATACAATTAAATAAAATAAAATATTAATATAATTATTATATAAATTATATATAAATTATAAAATATAAATGAGTGACGGATTCAAGAAATCCGTCGCTAATTAAATATATAACTAAATAAAAAATAATATTAATATAACTAAATAATATATATATAAATTATAAAATGTATATAAAATATTAATATAACAATTAAATAAAATATAAATTATAAATTTAGTGACAAAAATTTCATATCCTTCGCTAAATTTAGTGACGGATACTTAATTTTATCACTAAATTTAACGAAAGATTTAGGATTTTCATCGCTAAATTCGTTATTATTTGGCAATGAATTTCTAGTTTTTTTCGCTAAATTTTTGCGACACGTCATTAACTATGAAAATTTTTTTATCGCTAAATCCGTCTCTAAAACTATATTTTTTTTAGTGATTTGACTCTACCTAAACCTTGTTCCATATAATAAATAAATGTGATTTTGAAGTTTGTTAGTAACGATCTATCTTTGTGAGGTGATATTTGTCACATATAATATGTAATATATTGTGGGGCATTTGTCCCACATTGAAAAGTTGAAGAAAATTTGATAAATTTATAACTCATTAAATTTGAAATCATTTGAATTTGATTGAAATTGTGTGTTGGAGAGAAAATGTGATTTTCATCAAATGACTATTAAAAATAAATAAATAAATAAATATTTAAGCGTAAAAAATAAGACACTTGGACACTTGGGCATTAAAAAATAATATTCGGTTATGTATTATTTTATTCGAAAGACACAATTTTAAAAATTAAATAAATTGATATATTTTGATTAAAATATAATTTTTCTAATAATGAAATAATGTCTTTTGAATAAACTAATGGTTTTTTAAATCAAAAGAATATATTCGTTATGCTGATTAAATGAAGGGATATCTCATAATTGCAATCATTCATTTTCTGTAAATACTCTCCCTCACTATTGTAAAAATTCATTTTAGAATTATCTATCATTGGCAATAAAACAACTTTTCGTTTTTTGAAAATCTCTATTTTGTTTTTGGTAGAAATTTGAGATCTTGCTATCTCAAATTTCTGTTTTGACTTGCATATCCTGAAGGAATTTACCTTAACCCAACTAACAATATAAATGGGGCATAATTTCGTTAAAGATAGTAATTATTTCACGTGCAAGTCCATTCAAGTTTTACATTTCCAAATCCATCAATTTCTCAACAATCTTAAGGAAATTATTCTACATTGGAGGCTACCGGTTTTGATTCTATCTTCAACAAGATGATGAACTCGAATATGTTCAAACTAGACCATTTTGATGGGACAAACTTCACTTGCTGGAAGGATAAATTACTCTTGCTTCCTACCGAGTTGAATGTTGTTTATCTACTGAATTCAAACTTACAACCCATTCCAGAACCGAGTGAAAGTGATATTGATGAAATCAGAACCCTTCGCCCGAAACGTCAGGATGATGAAGTTTATTGCAAATGATTCATTCTGAATTCTCTATATGATCGATTATATGATTTGTTTCATTTACTCAAGACCCCATAAGAAATATGAAAAGCATTGGAGAACAAGTATACTTCTATAAAGTAAGGTACGGACAGATTTCTTAGTATGAAATTTTTTGAGTTTCAAATGTGGATAATAAATCTATCATGGATCAAGTGGTTGAATTATTGGTCTTAGTGTCTAGACTCAATGATTTAAAAGTAGAAATGTCAAAACAATTATAAGTGACTGTAGTGATTTCAAAATTGCCAACCACTTGGAACAATTATTGAAAGAAACTGTTACACACTTATGAAGATTTTACTATAGAACAACTCCTGAAACATACTGGAATTGAAGAGGAAACTCAAAATCGTGAAAATAAATATATTTTGGAATCTGAAAATAAGATAAATCAAGGTGAGTTTAGCGCTAAAACAGAAAAAAATATGACATATCTCTAAAGGTGGACCTACCAATAGCAAGAACAACAATAAGAAAAACAAGTCATGTTTTTTTGTACAAAGAAAGGCCATTTAAAGAAAGATTGCAGATTTTACAAGAAACTGAAATTGGAGGAAAACACTGGGAACAAGAATGCAAATGTGGTTGAAAATCAGTCCAATACTATAGAAATCATTGCCATGATTGTAGGACTCAACATCAGCATGGTTACAGAATGTAATATGACAGTAATAGGAAATCTTCTGACTAGTGATATGATTCTGGTACTACTGTGTATGTTTACAACAATAAAGATCTTTTCAAAGTTTATACAGTGGCAACCAAGGATGAAAAAGTTCTTATGGGGAATCATAACACAGCCAAATTTATGGGAAAGGGAACCGTCGAATTGCAGTTTAGTTTAGGAAAGACGTTGATCTTGACAAATGTCTTCCATATTCTGGAAGTAAGAAAGAATCTGATTTATGAAAGTATGCTTTGTAAGAAAGGACTGAAAATTGTCATAGAGGCAGAAAAACTCATTGTAACTAAAAATAGTGTATTCATAGGACATGGATATTCATGTGATGACATGTTCAAATTAAATATTAATAAAGTTGAAATTTCTACTTATATTGTTGCATCTTGTTTTGATTTATGGCATGCACTTTTATCCCATATTAATTTTAATTCAATTAAATTTATATCTAGATATGGTTTTATTTCCTATGCCAATAAAGAATCCGGAAAATATAAGTATGCATACAAGCAAAGGTGACTAAGAAACCATTCCCAAAAAATGAATGGACTTTAGAGTTATTTGAATTTGTGCATTCTAAAATTAAATTGTCATTTAACTAGAGATGGAAATAGATATTTGATAACTTTCATAGATAACTATTCCAGATTCACTCATATTTATTTGATGAAAACAAAGGAGCAAGCATTTGACATGTTTAAATGTTATAAAGTTTTGGTAGAAAATCAATTAGAAAAGAAAATTAAAATACTACGAAGTGATCGTGGTAGTGAATATTTTCTAATTAAATTTTCTAATTTTTGTGAAGAAAATGGGTTGATTCATCAAACTAATGCACCAAATACCCCACAACAAAGTGGTTTGGTAGAAAAAAAAAATAGAACATTTGTTGATATGGTTAATTCCATGTTAATGCATGCCAAATTACCAATATATTTGTGGAGAGAAACTTTATTAACGCTACACAACTAAATACTTTCAAAGAAAATGAAAAGTTCTCCATAAAAGATTTTGAAAAGAAGGAAACCAAAATTTGAGTTATTTGAGAATATGAGGCTGTATTGTCTATTATAGAGTTCTGAATCCAAAAACACAAAATTGGGTCCTAAAGTTCTTAAAAGTGTTTTTGTGGGATATACTGAAAATTCAAAAGCATATGGATTGTTGGATTTGGACTCTAACATAATTATAGAGTTAAGAGACATTGAGTTGTTAGAAACTACATTTCTTGGTGATCAAACTATGAATTTACAATCAAATGAAGGAATTTCTTCTCCCACTTTGATGCAAAATACTATTGTACACCCCAATTCCTCCCATAAACGAAAGATAATTGATTTGTCTACAGATCCTAGAAGAAGTAAAAGGGTGTGAACAGAAAAAAACTTTGGTTCTAATTTTATTTTTTCATAAGCACTAACATTCTTGGTTGAAAGAAATAGAACTAAGATACTAAATAAAATACCTATCGTATTGCATTTGGAGAATGATCCCAAAACATATAATGAAACATTCGTTTCAAGAGATTATGCTTTTTGGAAAGAAACAATAAATGATGAAATGGATTCTCTTTTAGTAAATGGTATATCGGTGTTTGTAGATCTATCTCCTGGTTCAAAACCAATTGGATGTAAGTAGATATTTAGAAAAAAGTATAATATTGATAATACTATGCAAACCTTTAAAGTAAGAGTAATTGCTAAATTTTCAGACAAAAGGTAGGGATAGATTATTTTGATACATATACTCCTGCTGCCAGGATTACTTCTATAAGAGTATTGTTTGCTTTAGCATCAATGTATGATTTACATGTCTATCAAATGAATGTTAAAACAACATTCTTAAATGATGATCTTGTTGAAGTGATATATATGGAGCAGTCAGAAGGATTTGTTCTTCCTGGTAATAAAAAGAAAATTTATAAATTAGTAAAATTCTTGTATGGTTTAAAGTACACTCCAAAACAATGGTATGAAAAATTTGATAGTGTAATATTATCAAATGGATTTAAATATAATGGAGCAGATAAGTATATTTATTCTAAATTCACTAAAGACTTTGGAGTGATAATATGTCTTTATGTGGATGATTTGGTAATCATTGGAACTAACATGTAAGGTATAAATGATATTAAAAGTATCTGACTTATCAATTCAAAATAAAAGATTTGGGAGAAGTCGATACAATTTTAGGAATCAAAATTAAGAAATATAGTGGGGGTTATACATTGTGTCAATCACATTATGTGGATAAAATATTTTCAAAATTTAACTATTTAGAAATTAAGGAACTTAATACCCCATTTGATATTTCTAACAAAATGATGGAAAATTCAGGACAGTATGTTAGCCAACTAGACTATGCTAGTGCAGATCATTGGAGACGAATAATTTTACTACCTTTAACATGCATTATTGTAATAGTAAATGTTACTATTTTATAGTAAATATTACTATATTTTATTATAGTTAGATAGTAAATATTACTATATGTTATTATCTATTAATTTGATTATTGCGGTTAACTTAATAGTAAATGTTACTATCTTTTTATTATAAGAGACGAATAATTTTACTACATTTCACATATATTATTATAATAGTAAATGTTACTATTTTATAGTAAATGTTACTATATTTTATTGCGGTTACATAGTAAATATTATTATATGTTATTATCTATTAATTTGACTATTATGATTAGTTTAATAGTAAATATTACTATCCTTTTATTATGAGAAGCAAATAATTTTATTACATTTCACATGTGCTATTATAATAGTAAATGTTACTATTTTATAGTAAATGTTACTATATTTTATTACGATTATATAGTAAATATTATTATATCCTATTATCTATTAATTCGACTATTGTTGTTAATTTAATAGTAAATGTTATATCTTTTTATCATGAAAGACAAATAAATTTACTATCTTTCACATCCGTTATTATAATAGTAAATATTATTATTATATAATAAATGTTATTATATTTTATTGTGGTTATATAGTAAATGTTATTATATCTTATTATCTGTTAATTTGACTATTGTGTTTAGATTAAGTAAATGTTACTATCATTCTATCATGAGAGACAAATAAATTTATTATTTTTCACATCTGTTATTATAATAGTAAATGTTACTAATTTATAATAAATGTTACTAAGTAAATGTTACTATTTTGAAATAGTAAATATTATTATTTTATAGTATGCAAGAATGCATGCACACGTCTAAATGGCAGTGCCACGGGCCAAGGGCGACTATACTGAGCATGCAATAATGCATTGTGCTTAGGCCTGGATGGTTGTGCCGCGGAGGCCAACACGGCTATGCCGCTGGTGAAATAATGCATGCATTGGTATGCCCAGACGGCTGTACCACGGAGGCCAGCGCGGATGTGCCAAGCATGCAGATTGCATGCGTGTGCATGCCTGCACGGCTGTACCGCCTGCATCGGCGTGACTGTACCATCTAGACATTATTGCATGCATGGTTTTGAAAATAGAATAATATTACATATGTGATAAATGTAAATGTATAAATATGATAAATTTGCTATAGGTGGTTAGTATAGTAAGTGAATTGTGTTAAATTTAGTGGATTGTGAGTGTGGTAAACTTACTAAGATGAGTAAGTGTAGTATTTGATTCATATATAAGATGATTAGTTAAGATGAATGCTTAGTGTAGTGTTTGATTCTATCGCATGCTCGCACGGTGGAGTAGAAAAAATGATTTGTATTCTATTATATTACTGCACATCTCTTGTTACTACTATATTACCACTACCACTATACCATTAGTAAATATTATTTGTATATTACTATATCTGTCTCAACTATACATAATCTTTTTTTATTATTACTATATTACTATATTAGATAAATATTATTACATATTTAACCTGTATTATTAGTACTATATAGTAAACATTATTAGATTTTACTATATACTTTCACTAGTAAATATTATTAATACATTACTGTATTACACTATATATTTTCGTTTATTATCACTACATTTGATATTAACATAAAAATTTATTATCTTATTTTAAATAATAATATTAATTATATCATCTTACTCAATTTATATTACAAAATTTTTATAAATAAGGAATGTGGTAGATATTATTTAAATTATTAATATTAATTACAATGAATTCAAATTTATATTTTAGATTTTATAATTAAGCTATAAAATATATTTTAAATTTTATAATTAAGGAATAGTAATACTATATTATAGTAATAGAGATAAAATGGAGAAAAAAAGGAAAAAGGAAAAAAAAAGGAAAAAAATAGAGTGAGGATGAGATAAGGAAATGTATATTGTAATAAAGTAACGTTTATTATTATATTACTATATTATGTTACTATTATATTATTAACACTATTACATATATATATATAATATAGTAAGTAATAATATAATTATATTGTTCTATTATATGATCTTACAATTATATCACTATATATTATTATAATATTATATTATATTTATATATTATATTTATGTAGGTAATATATATTGTAATAGAGTAACACTTACTATTATCTTATTATCACACGTTATTAGTATTATTACATATATATTTAAATAAATAATAATTAATTCAAAGACAATAAAAAAAAACACAAACGCAAAGTGAAAGAAAAAAATAGAGGTGAGAGTGAGACGAGGGAAAAAAAATGTAAGAGCGAGATAAAAAAAAAGAGTGAGACAACAACAAAAGAAGAAAAAAAAACCCCATACATCAATAGATTGTAGCATAGTGGTTAAAACACTAGAAAAGTAGCGGGAAGTCGCAATACGCCCTTATTTAAAATTTTAATTATGTTAATTTAATTAATATAATTTAAATTATTAATATTATTAATATAAATTATTCAATGATATTAAATTAATAATTTATATAATATAGTATTATAATTTATTTTTATTATTTGATAATATAGTATTATATGATATATTTATTATAATAATCGAACTATAAATTATAACAAATTATAAATAGTTTCATAATATAAATTTATAAATTTATTATAATTATGATTATCAATATTAATTTAAATAATATAATTATTACCAATGTAATTAGAAAATTATTATATTAGTATAATATAATATTAGTATGTTATACAACTTAATTATCATATTCCTTAATTATAAAATCTAAAATATAAATTATAAGTGTTTTTCTTCATTTCCTTGGTATTGAAATCTTCATATAATTCAGAATCTGCATCCTCATTTTCGTTTCACTTTTTTAATTTGTATTTATTTATAGTAAATATTACTATTGTGGTTATATAGTAAATGTTACTATATATTATTATCTGTTAATTTGATTATTATAGTTGTTTAATAGTAAATGTTATATCATGAGAGACAAATAAATTTATTACTCACATCTGTTATTATAATAGTAAATGTTACTTTTTTATATAATAAATGTTACTATATTTTATTGTGATTACATAGTAAATGTTACTATCTTTTATCATGAGAGACAAATAAATTTACTATTAGTTACTATATTTTATTATGGTTATATAATAAATGCTACTATCATGCGTGTTCACGCCTAGACGGTTGTGCCGTGGGTAAGCGCAGCTGTGCCGCTCTTGCAATAATGCATGTGTGAGTACGCCTAGACGACTGTACAGTGGAGGCAAGCGCGGCTGTGTCGCTCATGCAACAATGCATGAGTGGGCATGCCTGGACGGCTGTACCACGGAATCTAGTGTGGCTATGCCATGCCTGCAATAATGCATGCGTACGCATGCTTGGACTGCTGTACCGCGGGCGGCAACATGGTTATACTGTGCAGGCATTATACATGCATGGTTTTGAAAATTGAATTATGTCAGCGGCCACATGGCCAGAGAAAGCCCCGTATCTTTAACAAAGTCCAATTTCTTTGGTTTAAGTGCCAACAATTTCTTCTCAACAGTAGCGTACTCATTGGGATGCTTTAATGCTTTCTCACTAATATCACCGTAGAATTCATTGACAACCTTTAGTTCCTTCACTTGGCTGCCCATCTTTACCACCACACCAGCAACATAAATGCGTGGAACAGTTTATAGTGCAATGCTTGAAATTGGCAACTAACTCAAGATTTGGTATAAGAAATAGTGCATAAAAAGTTATATTGCGATACTTCTCATGCTAAATGAAATATGGTTCTATAATTTCTCCATAAATAGCACCAAACAAAATAATGAAAAATGAAAACATATATTACTGTTGACGGCTCATTATAGGATGGAAGTGCTGTTGATTAACAACTATAAATTGGACAACTTAGGATTTTTTCAGTGAATATCACTATGATAATTTTTACTTTAAATCATGCATCAATTTTTTCTTTAAATCATGCATCAATTATTGTATAGAGATTGAAATAGAAATTATGTTTTCTCTTTAAATATTGGAGACAATCATGCATCAATTATTGCATAGAGACTGAAATAGAAATCATGTTGTCTCTTTAAATATTGGAGACAACCCCATATATAGAATTCCATGTTTCTGCCTTAATCCTCCCCCGCAAACAAAAATCAAGAAAATGTAGTTAGCCATAAAAGAAATGATCAAAGATTAGTTAATCATAAAAGAAATAAATGATACAGCTAAAATATAGACGAAAATTGTGCTTTATTTATAACAAATATGAATGTAAGAAAAAGAAAACAGGGAAGCAGATCTGACATTTGAAATGCCCTAAACGTTGACTCGCAAGCGGGGAGAAAGATTGTGTCTGTAGAGGCCAACGAAAAAAGCCAAACGGACAATCGAAAAACAAAGAAAAAATTGTTCCTTTGAGATCAATCACAGTCACGGACATGAGAGAGAAAAAAAAAATATGTAACAGAACATAATCAAAGAACAGATCGAAGAGGAGAAAACACAGTGAGATCTAAATCGACGAAGAAACCTTTAGATCAATGCTTCACATGTGAGAAAAGATCAAAAGAAAGGTAAAGAAGAGAAAAGAGAGGGAGAGAAGATGAACCTGTGAGATGGGCCGAAGAGAGAAAAACCTTCATCGATTTGTATGGAGACGAGTCGTCCTTGTCGATTTGTATGAGATGAGCAGTTGTCCCAGCCGCTAGTAAAGGTGCTGCTGCTAAATGACACATTTTTTGTAGTGTTTCCTCTCACTGCCTCCTCCTCTTTTGTATTTGGCACTATTTCTTGGCGTCAAAAGTTTAGCGCTAATACTATTATGTATTGGTTTTGTTGAATATTTAGATTTTATCACCATCAAGAAAATATTCTTTATTAATTAATCTTTCTTCTTCTGCCATTCTCTCTTTATTTCATTTACTTTTCTCTTCTCATATTTCATTTATTTTTCCGCATTATTTTTGCAATGGATAAGAGATAGATATATTTTTATATTTTTAATCACTCTATTTTCATTTTTCTTCTTCATATTATGTATTATGATATGGTATGGTGACAAGTGGTAAGAACTAGTAATAACAACTATTTCCTCTTCCTACAATTGGTAACAAATGGTAAGAATTATTTTTATTCTCTATTTATATCGTAACATGGTAACAATCGTAAAATATGATAACAAGTGTTTTTTAACCAAAAATGGTAAAAAAATGGTTACCATGGTAACATAGTAATAAGTGTATATCAATTAACAAATGGTAATAAATTATATTGTTTCATAATATAAATTTATAAATTTATTATAAGTATGATTATTAATTTTATTTGATTAACATTGTATTACTATAATTTAATATTATTATGCTATACAACTTAATTAATTATCAATATTAATATTACTAAATAATACTACTTACTAATTTCAATAATCATGTTTTATTACTAATATCAAATAATTACTAATTTCAAATTATAACACTATATTATCTGATAATCTATCAATGAATTTTCAAAATTATAACATCATATTATATAAATTGATAATATTAAAAATTTTATACTATTTAAATTGTAATATTAATAACTTTATATTGAATTGTCATGTGATTAATCAAATGAACATAATTAACACAACAATGAGTTCATCATAAGGACCATACAGACATGCACTATATAGTAAATGTAGTAATAGCAAGGTAATAAGTAGTAAAAGTTATATGAAATGAAATAAAATGTAGTAAGTGATTTTTTTAACCGAAAAGATTATAGCGGTATTGATTAAAAATATAAAAAAACTGAGGTAAAAAAAAGCGCTAGTATAAAAAAAAATGAAAAATTAAGAATAAAATGAAAAAAGAGGTAGGAAAAAAAGTGCAAAAGAAAAATTAGCAGATTCTGAAAATGTTGCATTAAATTTATGACTAAGACAAAAAATTAAAAAAAATTTCAAACTGTAATAGAAATAAAAAATGATAAAATGTAATAGTTGTATGATAACACTTATCATGATAACATTTACTATGCATGATAACACTTAGCTGTTGTATGATTACACTTACCATGATAATATCTACCATGTTTTATAACACTTACCACAAAATAATTTGCGAGCTTATCATGTATGATAACACGTACCATGATAATACTTATCATGCATTATAACACTTACCACAAAATAATTTGCGAGATTATCATACCTGATAATACTTATCACAAACTTACATGATAAGAACGAACTTAGCAGAGTTAGCATATGCATGTTTAGCAAATTACATGAACTTATCATGATAACAACTATTAACGACGCGAATGAAGTTATATACTAAATTACGGGATAACCTATATTCATATTCTATCTCTCTCTCCTCAAATCTTTAACTTTGCCTTACTACTCTATATTTTATTTATACTTTTTTTTTATTATTTACTAAGTTAACTTTGATTAGCAAAATTACCATCAATACTGGAATTACCTAGGAAAGTTATTATAATAAGAACAAGTTACGTGATAACAGTCAACATGATAACAAGTTACCTAGAAAAGTTTTTTTAGTTGCCAATTTGATTAATGGTGCCCTAAATTTAAATCAAAGAAAATACTAGCACCAAACTTTTTAGTGTCAATTTTGTTAGCGCGAAGAAATAGCACCAAAGACGAGGAGGGTTGAGGTTAGCGCCAAAGAGGAGGAAGAGAGGAGGTTTGGCGCCAAAGAGGGGGAAAAGAGGTGGAACTTAGTAGTTGAGGAACAGTTGTAAATTGTTAGTTGTAATCTATAATTTGTAACTTTTGTTAAGAAAAAAAGTTTGTTAAGAAAAAGTTTAGGTCACAATAGAGAAAAAAAGAAAAGAAAAAAAAATAAAAAAATAGAGTGAAGATGAGAGATAAAGGAAAAAAGAAGAAAGGTGTAGTGAGATAAGAAAATGGAAAAAAAAGGATAGTGATAGAAAGAAAACAAAACAAAAAAAAGACGTGTGTGGCTGTACCGGAGGGCCCACACGGCTGTACTGCGCAAGCAAGAGAGCATGCGTGCGCATGCTTGCACAGCTATACCGCGGGGGCCCGCATGGCAGTACTGAGCAAGTAAGAGAGCATGGTGTGCATGCCTGCGTGACTATACCGCGGGGGCCGCGCGGTTGTACCGTGTAGGCACGCTGCCCGTGCTGCGAAGCCTTAATATTATTATTTTGAATAATATAATTAAATCAAATTATCTAAATATAAAATTATGTAACAACGTATTAATAATAATAACATAAGAAATATACTAACATGCAATAATATAATAGTAATATTTACTAGTACTTGACGTAATTATATAGTAATAGAGGCAAAAATCTTCTGTTAATTGTAAAACAAAAAACAATGATAAAAAGAGGGTAAAAAATATATAATAATCAAAATTTCAAAAACTAAAATGTGAAAAAGTGGGAAAAAATGGCGGTTTTGAAAAATTTGTTTGGCGATAAACAAAATATATATACTATAAACTCTCCCTCCTTTGAAAACATCTAAACTTTTCATTTCCTTCAAAAATTCTTCTCCCCTCAAACCTCTCAAAATTTCTAACTCAAACAAATCTCAATTCTATCAGATAATTTCATTCAAATATTTTCAACAAATCTCACTTAAGTTTTTTTTTTGAAATATGGGACGAAATAAACGAAAAATGATACTGACCATAAAGAATTAGAACCATCCGACAAACAAGTTGAGTCTGAAGAAACCCAATCATCCCAAGATGATATCCCAGGTTTGGTTTGATTTATGTTTATGTTTAAAAATGGATCATTTCATTTTTATAATATATTTTTATGTAATTAATATTCAAGCAAATTTGAGAATGAACATATGATGGAATGGGAATAAAACTATAATCTTATTATGTCTGGAAGTGGACAACAAGATGAATTGTTGAACTTCGTTAATGAAACGAGGCTCATTGTTGGTGTTGGTGTTAAGGTACAAATATCATTTCTTTATTTCTTATCATAATCTAACTAATTTTACTTCTGTATTTGAACAATAATCCGAATTATTTGTATTTGTATTATTAGCTTTCTTCAATACTAGAAGCTGGGAGTGCATATAAAAACCAATTATCATCATCACCACGTTGGTAATATTTTAATTTACAAGTTTTTATAATATATCATATAATTATAATCATTTTATTACTACTGAATAGAATAAAACCACATCACAGATGTTGGATGCTGGAACTGTCACGAATGCTATAGATGCTAGAATTTTTTTGGTGATCAAAGTCAATATATTTGCCAATATTTTTGATATGAACATTTCATTTCAGAAGATATGAAGATATGTAATTGTCTGGTACTTACAATCTTTTCTCTTGTAGTATTCAAAATTATGTTTATTACTTTTGTAATTTTTGTAATTTATGGTGTCTATACCATTTTCATGTATATTCTAATGATGATGATATAAAAGGTATTTTATTTCCTAAGATATGGTATTTTATACTAATAATATTTCCTAACTCTTTTCACATTCACAATTGTAATATTTTTTATAATACTTTCTCTCGGTAACCCGCACTTGTCTATCCAACGATAAAGTAGTAATATTTACTACCAATAAAAAAGTAACATTTACTAATTCTTTAAGCGACTGTAAATTTATAATATTTACTAACACTTATCATAACCAAAAAAAAAAATTTGTAACATTCTCTAATATATCTGGTTCTATATTTATTGACGATAAATAGTATAACAATTATTAACGGTTATAGTGAGTGACAATAAAGTATTATCATTTCCTATGTGGTAAGAACCGACGGTATTGTAGTAATATTTACTAGTATTTGTATTTTCTGACAATAAAAGTAATAACATCTTCTAACATACTCATTGGGACAATAACTAGTTGTAACAATTCTCGACGGTTATATTGACTGATGATAAATGTAATAACAATGTAGTAACTTTTACTATTGACCGATAATAAATATAGTAGCAATGAAGTAATTTTTACTATCCCTATACAAGTTGACGATAAAAGTATAATTTTTATTAACTTTTTACAACTGATGATAAATATAGTAACTTTTACTAATCCCTTTACAAATGTGACAATAAATGTAGTAATTTTTATTAAGCAATTACAATCGATGATATAAAATTGATTTTTACCGACACTTTTCTAATCTGTCCGGATGTTTAACATGCTCCAATGGTCATGACAAGTGTCGGGATAGGTTTATCCCGACCCGTGTTTAGCCAACTGAACCTCTATCTGTCGGAGAAGATTTTATCGATAGTTTTATCACATTTCCTTATGGTTTTTGTCCTTCTCCATAATCCATTTCCGTGGTAGTAAATTAACATCTGATTAGATATTTTAACTAGGTAGGGAACAATTTCTTGGGTCTATAAGAAACAGACGTGTATTACTCATTCATCTATGGAGTCAGAATTTGTTGCACTAGCAATAGCAAGTAAAGAGGTAGAATGGCTAAAAAACTTATTGTTAGAGATAAAGTTGTGGCCACAACCAATGCCAGCAGTTTCTTTACATTGATACAGCGAAACAACTATATCTAGAGTATTCAACAAAATTTATGACGGTAAATCTTGACATATTGCTTTAAGACATGAATATGTTAGACAATTGATTTTTGATGGTATTATTACAGTTGTCTATATAAGATCTAGTAGCAACCTTGCTAACCCGTTCACCAAAAGCCTTTCGAGAGATAAAATCAAAAGTACTACAAATAAAATGGGTTTAAGGCAATTTTAATTTATCACCGGTAACAAAAACCTTATCTTTTTTATTGCTTAGCGATTCTAAAGGTTTAAAAGGTAATTATTAGTTACTCCAGTGATAGGCAGCAAATATTGGAACTTTTAATATTTAAAAAAATTAGGGTGAATAATAATTATTCTTAATGGAGTTTTACTCGGTTCAAGAACAAACAAAATCCAATTGAGATTTTCAAACTTCACCTATGTAAACACAAGAAGTGGTGCTGCTTCTAATAAAGTTTGAGAATAAACTTTATAAGTGTTTATAAATTTAGGAGATAACACATGGCCATATTATGGTGTTAAAACTCATGGTGAATATATTAGAGATTTGTAAAAAATTATGACTATTATTTTTTCCGATCTTGTCATGAAAAATTGTGGTTTATTAATTATTCGTCATAAATTTCGATAAGATTTTGAAAATGTTAATACTACTTTTAGATTTAAATCGAGAGACACTTATTGTAGAGATAATTCTAAAAGAATTTGTATCGTTGATAGATATTACAAATTAAATGGGGGATTATTAGATATAGTTTGTAATATGTTATTGGCATTTGTCCCATATTAAAAAGTTGAAGAAAATTTGATTGGTCTATACCCCATTAAATTTGAAATAATTTGAATTTAGTTGAAATGGTATGATACAGGGAAAATGTGATTTTTATCAAATGACCCTTAAAAATAAATAAATAAATAATTAATTATATTTAAGGGTCATAAAATAAGGACCTGTTCGGTTATTCATTATTTTATACGAAAGACACAATTTTGAAAGTTAAATAAATTGATATTTTTTGATTAAAAAATTTTCTAATAATGAAGTAATATCTCTTGAATAAAATGATAGTTTTTTAAATCAAAAAAATATATTCATTACACCCTTTAAATGAAGGGATATCTCATAATTACAATCGTTCATTTTCTATAAATATTTCCTCTCACCATTGGAAAAATTCACTTCAAAATTTTCCATCATCGGCAATAAACAACTTTTCATTTTTGGAAGAAATTTAAAATTTTGCTATCTCAAATTTCTATTTTAACTTGTATATCCTTAAGAATTTTGTCGTCAACTCAGCCAACAATATAGTAGAAGCATAATTTCTTTAAGAACGGTGATTATTTCACGTGCAAATCTATTTAAATTTTGCATTTCGAAGTCCATTAATTTCCCAACTTGTTTAACAAAATGTGTCCACAAATAAACTTTTTAAAAGTTGAGAACAAGTGAATTTCCTTACATGAGCTTTTGAAGAACGTGACCTTTTTTTTTTTTTTTTTTATTTGAATGCAGAACTTTAAGGAAACCGGAATAAACTCGTACGTTATTTGCAAGATTGACAAGTTATCGCTTATTATGACAAAAAGCACATGTAGTTCGCTTTTCAGCAACGTGTCCACTGTGCTTGCAAAACTAGCAAAACACTATCTGTAGTTTACATTTTGGCGAGTTACCTTGCTACTAGCATTTAACCCCCCGTGTGGTTACTCTTTTCCAAAAGAATAAAAATAAAAATAAAATCTGCACGTTTAAATAAAAATAATTTTTTCTACCTTAACGTTTTCATTTCTTCCTTCTTCCTTTCTCTTCATCTACAACAAATTAAAATAATAATTTAAAAAGATTAAGAGGAAATAAAATGGTTGCCATAAATGTTAGTGTTCACCATTGTTGTCAGCCTTACGACCATCACCATCACCATCACCTTTTGAGAGTTGTTCATTATCAAACCCCATAATCTCTTCCATGTTCAATTTTAGGGACCTCAATTGGCACCACTATCGCTCATAGTCACCATTATGGCGACTACCTTAAAGAGCATTTTCCAAACTTATACTATAACAACTCAATTCAATTGTTAACCAAAGAGAAAATTTGATAAGAAATCAAAACTTTAGTGAATACCATGGTGGTGATTTTTTTTTTTTCCAGAATTTATATCTCTACGTCCCAATTTTCCTATGCCTGAAATCTTTGGATAGGTGTAGATATAAATTTGAAGTTTTCAAGTCCCAAAAAGCTCATGCCTTTTACATAGCCATGAGTGACATTTATAAATCACTTAGCTTTTTACACAATATTTTCGAAACAATACAAAACATGTTTGTTAAAGCATATAAACTAAGTACATGTAGTCATGGTCACAACTCCAGAACTGCCAGGTTCTTGGTTCTTGACTTCGAGGAATCGGACTGAACCTTGACGTTTTTTGTTCGACTCTGGAACCATTTGATACCGTTTTGATTCTGAATCGACCGTTTCAATTCTGAATTGATGGTTTCGATTCCGATTTCAGTTTTATTTTCAAATAGTTTCGATTCTAGCTCTAGAATCAGAACCGTTTAAAATTGAAGGTTTTAAAATAAACCAAAAAAAATAATTTTTTCGCATGCAGAAATTCTCGAATTTAAACTAGGTTGGAATTACTTATCTTTTTTCGATAATTGGGTATTCTAGACCAAAAGAATGTCACAAAATTGGATTAGCCTCTATTATTCACATTCCAAATGCCTTGGTAGTGAAATGATCGACAAATTTTCAAAAACCCTTTCTCTTTCTATCAAAATCTCTCTCTTTCTCACTTGCTCTCAAAACCTTAAAAAAAAAAGGTTTCTTCCTTTTGTCATATTAAAAAGAGAGTGTTGTGCCTTCCTCTCTTATTTCAAAAATTCATGTCAGTTCATTCATTACCAATTGAAGAAGTGCTTTTCTTTTGAAAATAAAGAGAGGAGAGTTGGGAGGTTAAGGGGTAGTTACCAAAAACCATCCCACCTTTTTTTTTTTAATTTAAACAATATATGTTGGAAAGAGTTGGATCCACCTATATGGGTAGACCCGCCCCATATTCCAACATCTCTCACTTGTACGTGAGGGCTAAACTCGTACACAGTGTGATCATTATTATCAAACACCAATTTCATACAGACAAGTGGATCGTGTGACTTGCGAGAATATCAAGAGCTCCAGAGCTATTCACTGGTTAAAAATATATAGCTGCTTATCGTCAATGTGGTGATGAGGACATCCTATCTCGCTATACCCTAAATCTCTTTTATTCGACACAGTCAACGTATTTCACATCCCTAAAAAACAATGTAAGAGTATACTTGATTCAATTCCAATCATGTATTCACAATTACTTTAAACACTAAAACATAGATATAATTGATCAGTCTGTGAATACAGATCAATGTGTCGGTCAAAGACAGTCTTCCCTTTAGACTATTAACTTTCAATCTTATCTTAACTATTTTCCTAAACATATACTGTCAAATCGAATCAACCATAGTTTCTTGATGATATACTAAAGTAACAACACAAAATAAAATCTCAAGAGACAAACAAAAATCCTAAGGGTATAAATTGAGGTTAAATATGAACTTCCGAGTCTCACATAATAATGTGAAGAGAGATGCACCATTTCATTACCCATGTGGTTACATAAGCACACGTGGTATGAAACATGTGTTACGATACCCTTTTTTCCCATTTAGAAGCATATGTCTTTTTTCTTAAAATTAATGCATCGTATAAATATTAGTCCAAATGTACATAACACTTGATCTAAATTTTTCTTCTTACAATTCCTTAAAATAAAATCTCACAATATCAATGAAAAAACTCACATCTGGCTATTAGACAAACTCAATGGATTGTGGGGAATTCATTTCGATTACCATATATATATATATACAATAGGTAATCTCTTCTTAATACTTAACTAAAGCGGCATAATATGTTAATCCACCACAAATTAACATTGACTCATCTTTACATATCACATAGATATTAGAGACGATTGCTCGTGTGAGAGAGTCAATCTCAAAACTTATCTAATATATTTTCAACCACAAACACAAGAATTTTGAATACAAAACAAAATTCAAATATCATTGAATATGAGTATTACACCATATACTCTGTATATTATTACAATCACAATCACAATCACAATATTGTCATAATCTATGTAACCCAAAAAACCTAACATATCACACAAACATGTCTTTAGGTGTTGGTTTCGTAAAATAACTATCATCAAATGCGTAGGTATATAATTTAGTGTCATTTCTCTCTTTTCAATCATGTCTTTGACAAAATTAAATTTTGTATCTATACGTTTGGTTTTGTTATCATATTTGGAGTCTCTAGTGTAAGCAACAACTAACTCATTATCACAAAGTCATGACTCCCATTGAATTGTTTACTACTCCAAAATATTATAAAAATCTACACAACTAAATTTCTCCGTGAACTGCGGAAGTACAGTCCAGAAAACCTACTTCCATCGTAGAAATGGATACACATGTTTGTTTCTTATTACTCTATGGGATAACGTTATCATTGAGCAAGCAAACAGAATCAGAGGTAGATTTTTTTCTCATCTAAATCACCGCCCTAATCACTATTTGTATATCATTTCAATACTAGATTTTTCCCTTAATAATGAAGGAAATAATTTACAATTCAGTTTAGGTATCTCAATTTCTATTCATATCAATCCAATCACTTATTTTTAATTGGACAGATATCTGCTGACCAAACTCATAGTATGACAAATATTTGGAGGAGTACACATCATAACATACTTTTAGCTCCCAACTGTGCTAATATGTTATACCGTGGACATTTCATTTAATCATAAGGAGATTTAGGGTATTGCATCGCTTGAACTATCACCTTTAGCCACAAGAGTATTAATGGATTTGTAGTTTTTAACTTAGTATTGTCGCAGAGTTTTTATAATATGTGACTCTTGAGATAATCTCAATAATCTCTTGGAACGATATCTATGAGTTTTAATTCTCAATTTATCTCAAACCATAACCTTTATCTCAAAATTGAAAGACAACCATTTCAAAATTTGAAGGATATACTTCTTATCACTCGTGGCTAATAAAATGTCCTCGGTATATAGGAATATAATTACAAATTTGTTATTGGACTTCTTAACATAAATACAATGGTTTTCGTCCATCATGACAAAATCGTAAGAGATCACACCTCCGTAGAATCTCAAATACCATTGTCTCAAAGACTACTTAAGACCATAAAGTGATCTACTCAATTTACATACTCTTTCTTCGTGGCCTTTAATGACAAAACTCTCTCGTTATGCCATATAGAGTTTTTCCTCAAGTTCTTTACTGAGAAAGACAATCTTCACATATGACGTAATTCTAAATCCAAATTGCCACTATAATAATATGTGAAATGAGGTAAATCTCACTTTTGTAAAAAAATGTTTCCTTATAATCAATACTCTTTTAGAGAGTGTAACCTTTTACCACCAGTTAAGCATTATACCTCTCAGTAATTCTATCTGCCCTACACTTTGTTTTGAGAACTCAATTGCTCCCAATAACCTTGCTCTCTAGCAGAGGTTCAACCAATTCCTTAAATATGGTTGGATCTCATTGACTTTAACTCCTTTTCCATTGCCTTTTCCATTTATCCTTGATAGAAATAGATAGGGTCTCATCTATGTTTTAAGCTCTTCTTTATATTCTGGAAAAACAATAAATACGTGCCCTTTAATCTCTAAATAACAATTGGGCACATATTTTTTTAGCACTTTTCTGAGTTTGTAACTTAGTTAGATCATTAGAATTTAAATTTCTCCCACTGGGATCAACATCATTCCAATGATCTTGAATTAACTAATTCAAATAAATGCTCTATGTCCTTCATGTCACTTATGTTAGGAAATTCATTCTCCAGAAATGTCCATGATCCAATATTTGTTATAGTACCATCTTCTCGTTTACCAACGAACACTTAACTTTTGGACTGGTTGGAGTATCCTATAAAGATAGTCTGGTTTTTACGGGGACCTATTTTTCCAAACTTATTAGAAATCTTAAATACAGACGGCTGATCCCCGAGATCTGAGGTTGTTCAGACTTGACTTTCTACCGATTCAAAGTTCATATGATGTTAATGGTACTAATTTTGAAGACATTTTGTTTAAAATTTAACCCGTAGTTAACAAGACATCTCCCCAAAAGAAAATTGACAAGTTAATTTGTATCATCATGGATATTGTCATATCCAACAATATCCTATTTCTTCCCTACTACAACACCACTTTACTGAGATATATAAAAAATGGTCAAATATCGGATTATATCTCTCTCATTACATAGATCCTTAATTCCATCTAATAGATATTCACGCCATCTATTCATCCAATTCTCTAACTTGCTCATATAACGTCTAGGACACTCAAGTGTTCCAAACTTGCGAGAATCAAATAAACACAACCAAATTGTGTGACGTCATTTATGAACATAATAAAACTCAAAATTCTATATCTTCTTGTCTTCATACTCATTGAATCACAAATGTCCGAATAGACTAATAGTAATAGAATTCAACCCAAATGACATTTTCAAATGATTTTCTCATCATTTTGCAGACATGACAATGTTCAACTTAATAGTTAAATATTCGTCCATCACATTGCTAAATTATAAAACCATTTACAAATTGTCCAAAACCAACTCATGTTATTCAAGTGTAAATTTACCTTATCTTTCTGAAAGTTCAAAACATAGCCAAATTTTAAAAAAATCAATAACAGATAAGATTTCATTGTATTTCTAGCATGAAGAGAACATCATGTAGAATGAGAGTTTGAACACTTTGTGACTTCAATTTACAAATGTCAATTCCTCTAATTTCCATTCTTGTATTGATCCCCACATAGCTCAATCTCCTACCAAATGGAACTTGATAAATCTTTAAGTGTCTCTAGGTCTGTTCTTTTGTGATCCTTCTCAATTCTACTTTCCTTTCTTGATCTGTTCTTTTGTGATCCTTCTCAATTCTACTTTCCTTTCTTGATTTCATTTTAGTCACTCTCACATTTAGAGTTCGAAACTCTCTTCAAACTAAACTCTAGAACAAAAGCATCAGATGTAGATCTTGCAGCACCAAGCCGCTCATCCTCAAACTCAACGTGGTAAGCAACATCTGAGAAAGTCTTCATACTGTTATTGTGAATAAAATTGACTTTTGGGTGCTCCCATTTGGTAGGAAGGGATCGGATGGACTTGAACTTTCTGTTTATTGGTGAGAACTTGACCAATTGACTATCATCTCTCTAATCATTATAGACATGACCTTTAATTGTTGTTGGATACTATGACTATCTCACTTTTATTCAGTATCAAACTTTATATTTTTTGTCCAAGATGAGTCACTGATACCTCCATGTTTTACCATGAGGTACATCCAAATGCCACGAGTAATCGCACATTGCTCATATTCGGGTATCATGTCATTACTCACAGAGTTAACCAGGGTTGCACGAAACAGTAGAATATATCATTTTCCATGCCTGGTAAACCTCTTGTTCTCTCCTTTACGGAATAGCATTGCCTACACCAAGATCTGACATGACATGCTTGATACCTTCCAAGGTATCTTGTTCTTTCAGCACATATCTCATTTTATGGCGTCAAATCCTATGTCGTCGCCATTCAATTTGTCACCTCTATTCAAGTCCATAATAATGGACTTTGATACTATGGTTTGGGTTTCTAGGAGAGTGGACACTAATACTAATACTCATATCATATATATAATTTTGTATTCCAAAATTAACATTCATGACAAATCAACATCAGGTATAGAATTGAAAGTTCACTAGATTTTCAATCATCAAAGAGTCAATTTTCACATTAAGCATGCTAAAACTATTAATATCATGCATACTAGCCCTTTGCCTAGGAATCTTACTCTCATTATATCAATCATATTGGTTAGAAGCCATATCATCCAATAATGACCATGCCTCATTATATAACTTGCTCATAAAAGCACCCCCAGCCACAATATCAATGGTAATTTTCACAAAATTTAAAAGACCACCATAAAATATTTGCAAAATCAACTAATCAAAAATACCATGATGTGGGCACCTTCTAATCAAATCCTTAAACTGTTCCTATGTATTATACAGCTCACCCTCAGATTGCCTAAAGCTAGTAATGTCGTTACGTAGTTTAGCTATCTTACCAGGTGGAAAATATTTAGCTAAAAATACCTGAGAAAGAATCTCCCAACTCGTAAAATGATTATCAAGGAATGAGTTTAGCCATACCTTTGTCTTTCCCTTAAGAGAGAAAGGGAATAACCTTAACTTGACGGCATCTACGCTGACTCCTTTTAGTTTGATAGTGTTGTTGATCTCTAGAAAACTTTTCAAGTGGCTATTTAGATCTTTGAATGCTTCACCACCAAACTGATTTGCTTGTACCATCCCGATTAGACTTGGCTTGATCTCGAAATTGTTTGCCTCCACAGTTGGCCGTGCGATACTAGTTTGAATGTTCTGAAGTCTGGGTATCGAGTACTCTCTCATTGCTCTATTCTCATGGGCCATTGTTTCTTCTTCCTTAATTTCCTTGACTTGTCTATGAAGGGTTCATAATGTTTCTTCAATCTCATGATTGAAATCAACTAAGTCAAGGCTCTTGGATCGCAGCATGCTCTGTACGGAACCTAAAAATAGCACAAAATTCAAACTTCAAAACCAATTGCAAGAATCACTCAAGAAAATCTATAATGCCTATATATATATGTAGAAATTACAAAAACACAGCAAAATAATGCAAAAAGATACCCAAGGAGACAATAAGAAAATTCTAAAAATTCACGAAAAAAATAGAAAAGTCTACAAAAATGACGGAATTTGATGAAAATAGGTCGGTGCTCATAGCTAAAGCTACTGGTTTTGTTCAGCAGGTTGACATCCTTCAAAACAAGTAGTTGTTTGACCAATTTCCTTAATCCATTTTCAGACAACCGAAAAAAAACCTAAGAAAACTAATTCTATATGGAAGGAGTAAGAAATATATGAAAAATCCTAAAATCTATATACCCTATTTGCCAAGAACAAGAAAGAAATAAAAAAATAATGTTCAATTGTAAACAAGATGATTTTTATTGATATACATAAATATCCCCGGCAACGGCGCCAAAAACTTGTTACGCGATTTAGGTATATCACGATTTCGGACAAATATATCCTAATCGAGTATTATGTATAGTGCAGAATAAGCGTTAATCCCATGAGAATATTATATATTACCAATTATAAAATACCCTATCTAAGTTAGATAGAACGAATCAAGATAGTAAAAATATTAAAATTACGAAAATATTAAAAATAGAAATATTGATAGACAAAAACCCTAGTTTTATAAAACTCTTGAATATCGATTTGATCTGTCTTCAATTTTTTTACACGGTGGAATTCTTTCAAATCTCTTAAAGTTTATTGACTAAAGATTCATTTTTTATGATGACAAATTTTTCTAAATTAGATTCACCCAATGGTCATGCAACGAAACCCTAATTCGACTAACCAAAACCCAATGTTCATGCAATCTTGTTAGACCAAACTGCATTAAGATCTATGGAATATTTGTAATCTAGGGTTTCTCTTAAAATCCTCAGACAAAGAGTTAATCATCAATCGATCTCATAACCCTATATGGATTTTATTGTATTAGTCAGATTTCATACAATTTTCTCTTGATCTCATGCATGTAATCGCAAATAATCAAATCGTAAGACCCTTTACGAATGAAGCATTAAGTTCAACAATAAAATCTCATCAAAGAAAAAACATACCAATAAAAATTTCAGAGAAAGAAACGAATTAAACTATGCTATTAATCATAGAACAGAATTCATTGAGTCCTAGGAATAAGAAATCTAAGTAGACATGATAAAAAAAAAACAAGAAAAGTAAAGAAAACATCCATTTGCACCCGAAGGAATCCTCCTCCAAAGGAGGTGGCTGCTAGGGTTTCTCCTCCCCCTTTTTTTCAAGTGTAAAGGATGTCTCCTTCTTATAATATAATTCTTAAGAGTTCTAAATGACTTGGGTCTTCATAACAACTTGATATTTCACTTGGACTTGGGCTTTTAGAACTCATGGGCATTGATTTCTAGCACTGTAGTAATTTCGACTCAAATTTCAGATATCTTTTGGTCTGATCCAACCTCCGAGGTCTTCACACGATTTGTAGGCCTTGAAGTCTTCTTTCCAACCCAACAAGAATCAAGTCAATCGGATATCAGAATAGAAAGATATACCCAAAATACTAATAACTGTCTGTGTAATCTAATATCTTTAAATAAGCCCAATAATCCTAAAATAAAATCCACAAAAATAATCAATATAAAATCATGAAATAAAATCTAAAAATAATTCTAAAAGTTATAAATAAAACCTGAAATAAAATAAAATAAAATAAATTCAAATGTATAAAAATATTGCTATCAACAATTGGGACTAAACTTAGCTATGAATATAAAAGTTATAATCTTAAATCCCAATTTTGTGTGCCAACTTGATTCATCTCAATTTTAGCATTGTTGTTTAAGATATGATAGTTTTGTTGAATCTTGTATGTGTTGATAATTTATTGAAATAGTCCAATGGAATGATAGGTGTTGGTTACTATACAAATCGTATATTGATAATATTTGGTAATAAATTGTAGGAAATTACTATGTTACTAGATAGTGATTACCTTATGAGAAGCATAAAAAGAAATTCCTCCAAAAGATTGTGCGAAGCCTGTGGGCGAAGATTGAGGAATATGGGCTATATATAGAGTTCCAAAGTTTGTGTGAAGCCTACGGGTAAAACTTGAGGAACTATAAATGTATCTGAGGGTGGAATTAGAAGTAAGTGAAGTGTTTGAGGTGTCTAATCTAAAAAAATCTATATTTCATTTAGGAATATCGAATTTTTGGTTTGCTCTTTAGATCTTCATACACTAGATTGGTTCGATATTCTATTCCTTTCTTTACATATCAATTTACATTGGAACAACATATGTAGAGAAGGATAATAAATCTAGAGTGATAATTGCTCATATTTCTTTGGGATTGATTGTAATAACATATATCTCTTGTGTACTCTTTAATGTCACGTTATTGCATGTTGGTATTGATATTTCTATACTTGCTCACTCGACATGCATGCTATTAGTTCCCTGTGTACTTGCTCAGTTTATGTTGACCCCGATATCCTCATTTTCAGGTGATCTGGGAGACAAGAGGGAAGCCCAGGATAGAGGCATTTGAGTTGAGGGATTTATATCCCTACCCATCATGGACCCCCTTTTATTTTGTTTGAGGCAGGTAATTATTTATTTTCTTGTTAGCAGTTTGGGATATATTTCTACATAGATGCATAGTTTTGACACATGAAAACCTATTATATATAGTTTTGTGGATATGATGTTTATATTGTTACGCCCCGGACCGAGGTCATGAACAGCCGTCCGTTCCCTGGATGCCGGCTACATTTTTATAGAAAATCGGACAGAAACTCCTCATATTTCGGAGGTCTCCCATGTACAATTTAGCCTGCATAATTCACAACCATTCTATCAATTTAAATAAATGGCCATCCCGACCTCACAACCCTTAACTAAACCACAGCAGACAATCAGGACAACGTAAAGCTATAAAATTTTCTAGCAGTCTTAGCTACAGATCTCTACTGTCATGCCCAACTGGGGCATAAGCAGTCGCCACACCGAGCGGACCTAAATTTTTATACACATGTACAATAGATTCCCAAATAAACATTTTAAATATATACAAGTGTCTCAGCGCAAGTAAATTGAGTCACTATGAGAGTTTTACGAATAAATGTCCATAATTTATACAGTCATCCCATAAAATAAATAGATAAATATATTAATCAAACTAAAATCTCCAATATTTGTAACGAAAAATATGGTAACATCCATACCCAAGTCTGATACTATCAAGTCAACGTCGCCAATATACAATCACAATAATTCTTCCTCAGTCCACGACTAATTCTGTGGGAAAGAAAGTGAGGAGTGAGTATCTATGGGAGGATACTCAACAAGTGAGGGGATTGATATCGTGCTATCACCATCGAGGGTGAACTTAAAGCATCAAAACATGTAACAGAATATCAAGTGTGCAAAAACAGTATGAAATTTTACATAACTTAAGGCACACATCGAAAAATAACATATGCATCACTCTATGTATCAAGTAATATATGTAGAGCCGGCTGAACAAACAACCCCGACAATAGTCTACCTCGACCAAGGACGGACGCATTGGGGGTTTTCACTATGCAAATATCAAATAATGGCTCTCTACCCCAATATTGATCACAGTCTACTCCAACTAACCTGTAAATAATATTAATAATATATATATATATATATATATATAGTCGGCTGTGTATGGTGTCCCGCCCAGTGCTAGACAGAGGTAAACTCACGTTCTCCCCGATGAGGGTCAACTTGGGACACCCATACACATGATAATTTGGCGGATACCTCCGGCCGAAACGTATCCGGATACAGATGTGCCTCTACCAAATGTCTTTCATAGCTATGAAATGCTATAGTAAGCATATCACAATATCACCAAGTAGGCCGGGCACGTAGCCCCATGCATCACATCATCACGTCAATCGGGCATACAGCCTCATGCATCGTATCATAACATCGACCGGACGTACAACACAAATAGTATATGTAAATCCGTTTAAAACCATGTGCTAATACAGTGGGAGTATTTAAAACATGTCAATATGTCGAAAAGGTGGCACAATATCTAGTTATCAAACTCATGGATGCATATCAAATAAATCAGTAGTTGAGACACTTCAATGGTCACAAAAATATTTCATAAAATATTCAAAAGTCTAATGATCATACATTTGTAGAATCATGTCATTGAAAAGCATTTTTTAAAACTTGGTTTTCAATTAATAATAGACGTCAAAGTCCTACTCACCGTATGGGGGACGGTAGCGTACTCCCAAATAATACCATGAAGCGAAGAAAAGTACTCCCCTAAATCAAGGCACCCAACTCCTATGAATGTATATGATGAAATTTAAATATAGCAAGCTAAGAATGAAGAAAGAAACTTCAAGAATTTAATTAAGAAATCAAAGAGAGTTTACATGCAATGAAGGCATGTTTTTCATACTTTCCAAATGAACAACTAAGCCCTATTTATAGAGAACAAGAGGAGAGGGAAAGAAATGAGAAAAGAGATGGAGGAGAGGGCAATGCCCTCTCCATTTCTAGCCGTTGGGGCTGTCCCCAACGGCTAGTGTTTACTAGCCGTTGGGGACAGCCCCAACGGCTATCTTTTGCTAGTGTTTACTGTCCCCAAATGGGCCATGCTTGCTGGACAATGCATGCTGATTTTTGGACTTCTAAGTAGATGCACTTGGTTGGTGATGAAGATGGGTTAAGTTATCCTTCTTTTCAACACATTGGAGTGAAACATCATAGCCCTAGCCGTTTCTAGTAAATGTCTATTTTTCCTTTCGGCAACTCCATTTTGTTGAGGAGTGTACACACAAGACTTTTGATGAATAATTCCTTTTTCTTCTAGAAAATTTTCAAGTGCATGGCTAGTATATTCTCCCCCATGATCCGATCTAAGGATTTTGATGTTTGCATTGAATTGCTTGGTCACATATCTATAATAGCTCTTAAGTGCTTCAAATACTTCAGATTTAGTTACTAATAAATACACCCATGTGTATCTAGTTTTGTGATCAATGAAGGTAACAAAGTATTTGAAGCCATTATGAGATTCTATTGGTGAAGTCCACACATCGATATGAATGAGTTCAAAGGCATTTTCATATATTGAGTGTGAGATTGGATAGTACACTTTAGTTTGTTTTCCAAGAATACAAGCTTTGCAATGCCTATTTTCTACTCTTTGACTTGGAAATAGGCGTTTCAAAGCTAAATCTCCCGGGTGACCTAGACGGGCATGCCATATAGAAAATGCTTGACTTTGAACTCCAAAAGCTTGATTTTCTTGGTCCAAGAAATATAGATTATTCCTCCTAGATCCCTTGCCAATCAAGTGATTCGTTTTGAGATCCTGAAAAATAACTTGGTTAGGATCAAAAGTGGCTTTGCAATTATGGTCTTTGGTAATTTTACTAATGGACATGAGGTTAGAGTTGAATTTTGGCACATATAAAGCTTTAGTTTTCTTGCCTAGGAGTTCAACTTCACCTAGATGATCAACTTTTAGTTTTTGACCATTAGCAACCTTGACAATCTTATAAGTAGATAGAGGAATGAATTTCCTAACTTTGTTTTTATCCTTTACCATGTGATTGTCACAACCCGAATCAATAAGCCATTTATTTAAATGAGATGAGTTCAAGTTGTTACCGGAATGAAGGGCAACTTGGCTAAGGAGCCTTTTCATCTCTTTTTGCATCTCCTCCATCTTGGATTCGAGTGCAGCCACTTGGGAGACTTGTTGAGCATGAGCTGGTTGTTCCACCTCCTTCTTGTTGTTCTTTGGGCGCAAATTTGGGTAGAGAAACCAGCACCTTTCCCTTTTGTGGCCGGGTTTCTTGCAATTTGTGCAAACATCCTTTTTAAAGAAATTTTGAGCTTTGTTGACCATATGATCATCTTGGACAGCTTTGAAAGCTTGAGCTTCGGATTTGAGCTTGGTAGACTCCTCTAGCCTCATGCTAGTCTCGGCCCTTTGAATCATAAATTGAACTTCTTGGAATGAAGGGAATATCTTCATTCTAAGGATTTCTTGACGAATTGGAGCATATTCATCTCCAAGACCCATAAGAAGACCAAAGGTCATGTCTTCATCATTTCTTTGAAGAATGGTCTTGAGATTAGAAGTTGGAGGCCTAAGAAGATTAAGCTCATTCCAAAAATCCCTATATTCCCCAAAGTATTCGGGTAGGGTTTTACCTCCTTTTTGAATTTTGAAGATTTTTCTTTTGAGCTCAAAGATTCGTCCGATATTGGTCTCTTGCCCATATAAAGCATGCAATTGATCCCACAAAACCCTTGCATTTGGAATACAAGTAGTCATTAATTTGTGGGTTTTGTCAAGAGACATTTGAAGTAGCACCACCACTTGGTCATCTTGCTTCTTCCACGATTTGAATGTAGGGTCGGCATCATCTAAAGGATCCTCCAATATGTGATTTTCAAGATTGAAGAAGTTCAAGGATCGCTTGATGGTGTCTTGCCAAGCATTGTAATTTGTAGAATCTAAGAGAATGGAAGTAAACATGGAAGTACTAATTTGTGGTGGAGGATTACCAACACCGGAAGATGAAGGTATCGAAGCTTGCTCTGATACCATGATGAAATTTAAATATAGCAAGCTAAGAATGAAGAAAGAAACTTCAAGAATTTAATTAAGAAATCAAAGAGAGTTTACATGCAATGAAGGCATGTTTTTCATACTTTCCAAATGAACAACTAGCCCTATTTATAGAGAACAAGAGGAGAGGGAAAGAAATGAGAAAAGAGATGGAGGAGAGGGCAATGCCCTCTCCATTTCTAGCCGTTGGGGCTGTCCCCAACGGCTAGTGTTTACTAGCCGTTGGGGACAGCCCCAACGGCTATCTTTTGCTAGCCGTTGGGGGACCTTTTGGTCCCCCATTTGCTGGCCCGGGCTGGGCCCGAAGGGCCCAGCCCGAATTCTGCTGGCAAGGCCCATTTAGGGCCCAAATTGGAACCCTAAAAGGGAATTACAATTATAACAAAAGAAAGGGAAAATTCTACCTAAATTAGAGTTATACATTTAGACTTCATTCCCTTAGGATATAAACCCTAATTATCCTTTATTTCAACACACTTTGCTTTTTTTTTTTACAATCTTATTATTATTATTATTATTATTATTTGTATCTATTTTTATATTCATTTTACTCTAAAATTCGCGGATACGACAAAATTAAAAATATATCAAAAATTCAATTTAAATACCCCAAAATTAAAAATTAATAAAATTAAAATCTCTCTATATATATAAACGGAGGAATATTTTATTTAATTTAGGAACAGGAGTACAAAAGTACGGCACCACTATGTCGGTGTTACATTTTCTAACTCTCTAAAAACAAGATTCGTTTTCAAAACTAAAAGAGGACTAAATAACAAATAAATGGGGGTACTGTCTCTTCATAGTCTCCTCGGGCTCCCATGTCTCTTCCTCGACCTGGTCACTCCTCCACAAGACTCTGACCAACAAGCATTCTTGCTCCGTAGCTTCCTAACCTGCCTATCTAGAATAGCCATGGGCTGAAGTAGAAGACTAAAGTCCTCTCGTAACTCAATAGGTGGAGGCTCAAGTACATGAAAAGGATCAGCTTGATATTTCTGGAGTACTGAGATATGAAAGACATCATGAATACGAGATAATTCATCTAGCAACTCTAATCTGTATGCCATACTCCTGACCTTCTTAAGGATATGGAAGGGGCCAATATATCTAGAGCTCAACTTCCCACGCTACCTGAACCGTATAACTCCCTTTATAGGAGATATTCTCAAGAAAACCATATCTCCCTTGACAAACTTAAGAGGTCGCCGTCTACGATCGGCGTATACCTTTTGCCTGTCTTGGGCAGCTCTCATCCGTTCATGGATGACCCTAACTTTATCTTTCGTTTCCTCAATCAACTCGACACTGCTGAGATATCGCTCTCTGACCTTATCCCAGCATATCGGGGTGCGACACTTCTTACGATACAGTATCTCATACGGAGGCATCCTGATACTCGCCTGGTAGCTGTTGTTATATGTAAACTCTACCAATGGAAGGTGTCGATCCCACATACCATGAAAATCAATGATGCATGCCCGAAATATATCCTTGAGAGTCTGAATCATCCTCTCTGACTAGCCATCCATTTGAGGATGATTCGCTGCACTAAAGTTCAGTCTAGTGCCCAATGCCTCCTGTAACCTGGGCTAAAACCTAGATGTGAATCTGGGGTCCCTATCAGAAACAATCGACACAGGTACCCCGTGAAGCCGAACTATGGTATCAATATAGAGACGTGCCAACGCCTCCAAGGAATAGTCACCGCGGATAGGGATAAAATGTGCAGATTTAGTGAGTCGATCGACAATCACCCAAATCGCATCATGCCGTGTAGAAGTCTGCGGCAACCCCATCACGAAATCCATAGAATATGCTCCCATTTCCACTCAGGAATGGGAAGAGGTTGCAGTGTGCCCGCTAGACGCTGATGCTCAGTCTTCACCTGCTGACACACCAAGCATCATGCCACATACTCTACTATCTCCCGCTTCATGCCTGACTACCAATAGCTACCTCTGATGGTCTGGTACATTTTCGTACCCCCGGAATGCATAGCATATGCAGAAGAATGTGCTTTCTCAAAACTAGCATGCCGAAGATCACTATCGGCCGGATACATACTCCGTCTCTGAACACCACGAGTCCATCATCACAGACTCTAAAGTCTCCGCCCTCTCCTCTATGGATCCTATCATGAATACCTTGGAGCCCTTTATCAGAATCCTGAAGCTCCCTGATGTGATCAAGCAAAGTAGGTCGCACCTCAAATCTAGCTAGCAGTGCACCCTGACTGTCACTAGCTAAACTGACTCCCAAAGCACGGAGTTCCACCAGGCAAGAAACGTATGCTCTTTCTGCTGCCTGAGAAGAAAAAGTTGAAGACGACTTCCGAATCAAAGCGTCTGCTACAACATTCGTCTTGCCTGGATGATAATCTTTAATCAGATCATAATCCTTCAACAACTCTAACCATCGTCTCTGTCTGAGGTTCAGCTCTCTTTGAGTGAACAAATACTTTAGGCTCTTGTGGTCAGTGAAAACTCTGCAATTCACTCCATAAAGATAATACCGTCATATCTTCAATGCATAGACTATGGCTGCTAGTGCATTGGTCAGCCCAAACGGCATGATCATGAACTCGTAGTGTCCATATCGAGTGTGGAATGCGGTTTTGGGCACATCCTCAGCCTTGATCCGTAACTGATGATATCCAGATCAAAAATCGATTTTTGAGAAAATCCTTGTACCCTAGAACTGATCAAATAAATCATCAATACGCGGCAGAGGCTACCGATTCTTGATGGAAACCTTGTTTAGCTGCCTATAGTCTACACACAATCATAGAGTCTTGTCCTTCTTCTTCACGAATAACATCAGAGCACCCTAAGGAGAAGTGTTTGGACGGATAAAACCCTTGTCCAGCAACTCCCGCAACTGGACCTTGAGCTCTCTAAGCTCAACTGGCGCCATTCTATATGGCGAAATAGATATGGGAGTAGTCCCTGAAGCTAGGTCAATCTCGAAATCAAACTCCAAAACTAGGGATAGTCCGGGTAGCTCCTTGAGAAATACATCTGGGAACTCCTGCACCACTAGGACCTCCTCAATCCTTGGCCCTTCCACTGTGGTGTCAATAACATGAGCCAGGTATGTCGTGCACCCTCGGCGTATCAATCTCTTGGCCTTCATCACTAATACAACATAGCGAGGTAACACTCGCCTCTCGTCTGGGAACCTCAACAACGGCTTCTCGGGTCTCCGAAACTCCACTTCTTTGGTGAAGTAATCTATTGAGACTCTATGCATGCTTAGCCAATCCATCCCTAGGATGGCTTCGAAATCCATCATCTTAAGTGAAATCAGGTCTGTCTCAAGTACCACATCTCCGATCATGACCTTGCTCCCTCTGTAGATGAAATCTCTAAGTATTTGTTCACCGAGAAGAGTGATGACCAATATCTCCTCATCAAGTGGCGACAAAGGCTTACACAACCCATGGGCAAAAGACGCTCTCACATACGAATAGTTCGACCCGGTGTCAATGAGGACACAAGCGTCAACTCCCCATATGTTCATAACTCCTATTGTGAGAAAATAAAAAGCTCTGTTGATAAATATGGAAAGATATATGCTTACATATATATATATATATATATATATATATCAAAATGTATATACATACTAACATAGTTAAGCCTCTAAGGCTTTAACTAGCGATGGTGCTCAAAAGAAGGTACATAAAAAAATCTCTAAACATGGGGATCAGTGGGAGGAGCACCAATAATCACGTTAGGACTCGCCTGAGCATCCTCCTGCGTCATTGAGTATACACGGGCCTGTGTCCTCTGCTGCTGTCGAAATGGTCCCGGCATCGTATTGCTCCTGGTTGCTGTCCGTGGAGCGGTGTGACTCGAGTGCGCAGGTACCCCATGCTGTCCTCCTCGGGGAACACTCGAGTGTCCTGAAACTATCTGACCTCCGAATCTCAACTTGGGATAGGCGCTTCTGATATGCCCTAGCTTCCCACATCGAAAGCATATAACAGGCACCCTACACTCTCCAAAAAGGTGGTGTCCACCACATCGGCGGCAAAAGGGGTGCCGCTGATCTGAAGTCTGAGTAGTGGCACTAGAGGCCGGTGCTCTAAACCCTTGAGGTCATGATTCCTGCCTAGTATGTGCCTGTCTCGGCTGAGAAGAGCCTCCCTGATATCCTAAAGTCCTACTCTTCTTCGAGCCCTGGCTCGAAGAAGCCCCAGATCTCTTCTTCTTTTGCTCTTTGTACTCCTGTTGTCTGCCCTCAGCACAGACGATCTCCTCTGCCCTAAGTGCCGAGTCCACAATCTCCGTAAAAGAGAGACTAGGAGTCATTGTCATATACCTCCTGATATTCAAGTTGAGACCATCCTCAAACTTGAACCGTAGTTGTTTCGGCGTTGCCAATCCTGGAATGAAAGTGGCTAGTCGCCTCAACTCCGTCTCATAGTCTGTTACTGTCCTGGTTTCCTGCCGCAAGTGTAGAAACTCTGCCCTCTTGCGGTCCTGCTAGAACTCAGAGAAGTACTTGCGATCGAAATCCCACAGGAAGTCCTCCCATCGCAGTGGCTCGGTAGCATCATTACAAATCGCCTCCCACCAAGTAAGGGTGTCGCCATCCAAGAGTCTCTCTGCTATCCGAAGCTGGTAGTCCTTGCTCAAACCCAGATCAGTCAAAATTCTATGGGTAGGGTTGATCCGGTGCTTCGCTACTGTGGAATCACCCGTTCCCGTAAACTCCGTACAACCTAACTGCCTCGCCTCCTTCACCAACTGGGTGAGTTCGTGAATACACCTCAAGGTAGAGAAGGTTGTGTCACTAGGTCCTGAAACAGTGGAATGACCAACAACCGGGGGCTGATCTGGTACAACTGAAGGTGGTACTGCCGTAGGAGTCGACGCGGCCATCGGTACCGGTGGAGGTGGCATGGCCGTAGGAGTCGGCACTGCCGTCGGTTGTGGTAGGGGTGGCCTCTGAACCCCGTGGGAGGTGTACCACTCATATCCTGCTTAAACGTCTCGAGGGACGGTGGTAGAACCTCGGCTGGAGCAGCCGAACGAGTAGGCGCTACAGGGGGCGCCTGTGAAGAGGAAGCAACCTCAGGCACTCCAAGGGTCTCAGGTTCCCTCGAAGGGGTCAGGCACTTGAGGAGTCTTGGGTAGCGCGAGTCTAGCTCCGCATCCCGCTGGTCTACCGCATCTAGGCAGCATAATTCTATAAAAAGAGAATTTTTATTAGATATAACTCTAGAGTTTGGTATAATTTAAAAATTAGGATTAGTTACGTAGTAACTAACCCCCTAAAATGAATGAAGTTAGTGGTCTACGACCATGTATGAGACTTTAACTGAGTGTATGAAACTCTATAATGCATTGAGGACTTTTAAATGTACGTGGGAAGACTTTTATTACTATCCTTTCTCTAACCTAGACGCTCTGATACCAACCGAACCATCACGCCCCGAACCAGGGTCATGAACAGCCGTCCGTTGCCTTGTCATATATATTTTTATAATATATCGGGCAGAACCTCCCCATATTTCGGAGGTCTCTCATGTATAATTTAATTTGCATAATTCACAACCATCCTGTCAATTTAAATAAATGGCTATCCCGGCCTCACAACCCTTAACTAAACCACAGCAGACAACTAGGACAACGCAAGAGTATAAAATTTTCTAGCAGTACTAGCCACAGACCTCTACTATCATGCCAAACTAGAGCATGAGTAGCCACCACACTAAGCGGACCTAAATTTTTATACACATGTACAATAGATTTCCAAGTTAATATTTTAAATACATACAAGTGTCTCAATGCAAGTGTACTGATTCACTATGAGAGTTTTACGAGTAAATGTCCATAATTTATATAGTCATCCCATAAAAGAAATAGATAGATACATTGATCAAACTAAAATCTCCAATATTCGTAACGGAAGATATAGTAACATCTATACCCAAACCCAGTGCTATCAAGTCCACGTCGCCAATATACAATCACAATAATATTTTCTCAGTCCATGACTAATCCTGTGGGAAATAAAGTGAGGGGTGAGTATCTATGGGAGGATACTCAACAAGTGAGGAGATTGACATCGTGCTATCACTATTGAGGGTGAATTTGGAGTATTAAAGCATGTCGCACAATATCAAGTGTGCAAAAACAGCATGAAATTTTATATAACTCAAGGCACACATCGGAAAATAATATATGCATCCATCCATGTATCAAGTCACATATGTAGGGCCGGCCAAACAAACAATCCCGGCAATAGTCTACCTCGACCAAGGATGGGCATATTGGGGGTTTTCACTATGCAAATATCAAATAATGGCTCTCGACCCCAATATTGCCCACAAGCTACTCCAACTATCTTGTAAATAATATTAATAATATATATATATATATATAGTCGGCCATGTATGGTGTCCCGCCCAGTGTTAGATAGAGATAAACTCACGTTCTCCCTGATGAGGGTCAGCCTGGGATACCCATACACATGACAATTTGGTGGATACCTCCAGTCGAAGCGTATCCAGCACAAGGGTGCCTCTACTAAATGTCTTTCGTAGCTACAGAATGCTATAGAAAGCATATCACAATATCACCAAGTAGGCCGGGCACGTAGCCCCATGCATCACATCATCATGTCGGCCCGACATACAGTTCTATCATCGTATCATAACGTCGGCCAGGCGTACAGCCCAAATAGTACATGTAAATCCGTTTAAAACCATGTGCCAATACAGTGGGAGCATTTAAAACATGTTAATATGTCAAAAATATGGCACAATATCTAGTTATCAAACTCATGGATGCATATCAAATAAATCAGTAGTTAGCACACTCTAATGGTCATAAAAATATTTCATAAAATATTCAAAACTCTAATGATCATACGTTTGTAGAATCATGTCATTGAAAAGCATTTTTTAAAACATGGTTTTCAATTAATAGCAGACGTCAAAGTCCCACTCACCATATAGGGAAGGGTAACGCACTCCCCAATAATACCACGAAACGAAGAAAAGTGCTCCCCTAAATCAAGGTACCCAGCTCCTATGAATGTATATATATATATATATATATAAATCAGCAAGTTTCAAACCTACGCAGTTATAGGAAATATGCTATCACTTCTTATACACGTATGCAAATCAGGTAGTTCGAATCCTTTAGAAGCCTACCCTAATTCCTCATATTTTGTTCATACATACAACATGTCTACAAGACTCAAGTATTGGTACTCAAACAATCCCGCACAGGACTCACACCAATCCAATCTCTCGCTCGCACCCAAGGGCTAGCAGGGCCACAGCCCAGTGGTCCTCTGTGCAGTGCGCAGCACCCATGTGCAGGGCGCGCAATGCCCTTGCACAAGGTCCATGTACAGGGCGCGCTGCGCCCTTGCGCAGCACCCAGGGCGTGCAGTACCTGCACGCTAACCATTTCTCCTCATTTCTAAATTTAACCCTAACATTCATTCAAATAATTCGAATAGGTAAGAAATTTTTCACCTAGGGTTTTCTTGGAGCGCAGACTTTCTTCCGAATGTCTCCTCGATCACTCCAAAATCTACAATGATCCCTATCAAGACAAAATTTATTAGTTAGGTCATAAACACTTAGATCAGAATCAAAACCCTAAGTCAGTTACCTGCGCAGAGGTTCGTGGGCTCGCGGTCTCACGGGCCGCCGCGGGCTTGCAGGCTATGGTGGGCTCACAGATTCGTAGGCTCGCTGGTCAGCAGGCTAGCGGGCTTGCGGGCCATAGTGGGCTTTGTGGGCCTTAGTGGGTTGGCGGGCCTACGGGTTGGGACAGCAGTCGCGCGCTGTTACGTGCTCTGTCGTACGCTCATGAGCAATCGCGCTCACAGGCTGGCACGCTGTTGCGGAGCTGGCGCGTGCTGGAGGGAGAGGGAACCACTGCAGTCGCGCGCTGTCTCGCGCGTTGGTGCGCTCGCGAGGGGTCGGGCGTTGTGGCGTGCTCGCGCGAGGGAGATCTCTCTTGGGTGCGCTCACGTGGGGGAGATCGCGTTGTGGCACGCTCGCGCAAGGGAGGATCGCGCTGCAAGTTGGCGAGCTCGCGAGCTGAGGCGTATGCGTGCTTGAAGAGGATCGTACTCGCGGGGAGGCTGTGCTCGCGAGAGGGAGAAGTAGCAGTGGAGAGAGAGCGGTGGCGGAGGAGAGGGAGAGCGGCGACAGAGGGGGAAGAAGGTGTGGCGGCCACGGGAAGGGGAAGAGGCAGAGAAAGAGAGAGAGAAAGAAATATTAGGGCTAAAAGCCCTAATCTAATTTAGGTGAGAGGGTGCTGCATTTTGCCTCAAAACACAACACTCCGCTTTTTTTTTTTTTTTTTTACAGTCTTATTATTATTATTATTATTTATATCTATTTTTATATTCATTTTACACTAAAATTTGCGGATACAGTAAAATTTAAAATATATCAAAATTTTAATTTAAATACCTCAAAATCAATAATCAATAAAATTAAAATCTCTCTATGTATATAAACTGACGACTATTTTATTTAATTTAGGAACAAGAGTACAAGAGTACGGCACCACTGTGTCGGTGTTACATATATACTATAGTAGGTTATGCTGGAGGCCAGGAGGGCCATTAGTGCCGACTTGTTTGATAATAGAAGTGTCATATTAATCTGGACTAGGTTTTCTATTAATCCCAGGTGGTTTCATAGTTACTGAATATGAGAGACTCTGTCGATATTTTCTTTAGAAAGAATAAGTTACTTACTTTCTTTTAATATAAATCTCCTTTCATGTTATCACACACAGGGAGTGTGATTGTCACAAGTTCAGACGTCGCATTTTAATTGGGTCGATTGTTTCTGTATTTGAATATTTATCTCTTTTTGTTAGAGAGTGCGATGCTTGGATAGGGGGTCATCACAGTTGATATCAGAGCCCAAGGTTTTGGATAATTTGCACCTAGGATTTGTGACTATACGTATAGGTTATTAGCTAGATGGTGGCTTATATCATGAGTGTCGTTATTTGTCATTTATATGCATCAGGTCACTAGGATACAAATGGTTAAGATTAGAAGACAGAATGACGTATCTTCTGAGGAATTGCATAAGGATGATGAGCAGGGGCAAGAGCCACAATTTTAGGTGCCAGGCGATCGGAGGCTAGAAAGTTTGTAGCAAGCTTTAGCCACCTTGATGGCTATGGTTGGCACTATGTCTAGAGACATTCGCAGACTGACAGAGAGACTGTCTCAACCAGTGATAGAGAGTAAGACTACAGATGTCTCTCTAGTTACTTATACTACGCCTACCTCTTCAACTATGTCAGTTTTAGCAACTCCAATGGTATCCGTTGGTCTGAGTCGGATCGGGTTAGATCATGTAGAGATCAGAGAGCCATCGAATATAGAGAGGGACATGAAGACAGGGGGAATGTATGCATGCCATGAGAAACTCGTTGATTCTAGAAACTGATGACTGAATTTAGAAAGATGGAGCCGATGATATTTCAGGGAGTGATGATCCTCAGGTTGTAGAGACTTGAATTCTTGAGATGCAGAAACTCTTGTCTGAGTTTATGGTGGCAGAAGAATATAAGGTCAAATTGGCCACCCATTATCTGAAAGAATCTTCGTATGACTGGTAGAATTCGGAGTAAAGACTTTGATATGATAGTGACCTTCAGTATATCACTTGGGGTGATTTCATTCAGATTTTCTATGAGAGATACGTGCCCCTTTTGTTAGAGATAAAAAATGTCTGAATTTATAAATTTGAGACAGAACAATCAGACTATTAGTTAGGATGAAGACCGCTTTTCTAGACTGTAAGTGTATGCTCCATAATTAGTTGATGTAGAAGAAGAGAGAGTAAAGATGTTTAGAAAAGGATTGCGATTCTTTTTTTAGAGGTACTTGGTAGCTTTCCTTTTTATGACTTATTGGGATTTAATGAATAATGATAAGGGTTTGGAGTTGGTCACTGAGGATAGACATGAAAGGTTACGGGGGAAAAGGCCAACAGAAGCCCAAACTTCAAGTCTGAAGAAGAAAATGGAGAAGAAGAGGTAGTTTGAGCATGGCAAAAGTTCCCGCAAGAGGCCCTCATGTCCAATTTGTGAAAATCTTCTTGCGGGGCCATGTGAGGGAGGAACGAGACTTTGTTTTACATGTTTGCAGCTGGATCATTATGCTTCCCGTTGTCCTCTTAGACTCGGGCAGTTACAGCCTACTTCTTTACAATTTGTTCTACCACCTAGATCTCTATCAGCTCAGCGTGCGTAGGCCCTTTAGTTCCATTGAGGTCGGGACCACCTAGACCAATTTTACCACCACAACCACAGTAGAGACAACCTCAAGGGATGCCTCCAGGCCTAAGAGGTCAGGCCAGAGTTTATGCAGTTACTGCTTAGGAGACTCATGCTTCACCTGATGTAATTACATGTAGGATGAAATTATTTTCTTCTGATGTTCATATCTTGATTGATCCTTGTTCCACGCATTCATTCATTTCATTTGTATTTATTATGCACTTGCTTCGTAAGTCTGAACCTCTAAAACAGTGGTTGTGGGTTGCTACCCTTCTGGGAGATGAGGTTCTTATTATTTAGATTTATAGGGGTTGTGTTGTGAGTTTCCAGGGGCATGATTTTAGTATTGATTTACTACAATTGGAGTTGTTAGATTTGGATGTAATTCTGGGTATGGATTGTTTATCAGCAAACTATGCACTGATTGATTATTACCAAAAGATTGTTTGTTTTTCATCATCAGGACAACCATGGATTCTTTATTGGTGATAGATTTATCAAAACCCTAGATATATCTTTCATTAGAGAGACTAAGATGCTATCCAAGGGTTGTCAGGGGGATATTTGGCTTATGTTATTGAAGACAAGAAAGAGTAATCTCAATTGTGTGATATACTAGTGGTTCGAGATTTTCCGAATATATTTCTTGATAATTTGCCTGGATTGCCATCAGTTAGAGAGATATAATTCCCTATTTATGTGATGTCAGATACTATTCATATTTCTATAACTCCATATAGAACGAAACTAGCTGAGTTAAAAGAGTTGAAAACTCAATTGTAAGAACTCGTGGACATAGGATTTGTTCGTCCGAGTGTTTCTCCTTGAGGTATACCAATTTTATTCGTAAAGAAAAAAGATGGTTCCTTAAGGCTGTGCATCGTTTACCAAAAATTGAATCAAGTTACCATCAAGAATAAATACCCCTTGCTGAGAATTGACGATCTGTTTGATCAATTAAGAGATGACACGGTTTTCTCTAAACTAGATCTTAGATCGGGCTATCATCATATTAGGGTTAGAGAAGAAGATATACCTAAGATGGCATTTCACACTCGCTATGGTCATTATGAGTTCTTGGTTATGCCATTTAAGTTAACTAATGCTCCAGCTATCTTCATAGACTTGATGAACCGTATTTTCAAGCCCTATCTGGATGATTTTATTATGGTGTTTATTGATGATGTGTTAATATATTCTAAAGATAGAGCTCAACATGAGCAGCATCTCCGCATTACTTTACAGACTTTGAGGACTGAGAAGTTGTAGGCCAAGTTAAGTAAATGTGAATTCTGGCTCAGTGAAGTAACTTTCTTGGGTCACATTGTTTCTGGTAGAGAACTTTCGATAGATTCAGAGAAGATTGAAGTTTTTGTTAATTGGTTCCCACCTACTATAGTTATGGAAGTGCATAGTTTTCTGGGTTTGATAGGTTATTATCGTAGATTTATTAAGGATTTCTCTTCAATAGTTGCTCTACTTAGGAGATTGACTAGTAAGAATGCATCCTTCAGATGGGATAAACTATGTGAGACCAGTTTTAGGACTTTAAAAGATAAACTTGTATCGGTTCCAATACTAATATTACCGATTAGTGGACGGGGATATGTATTTTTTAGTGATGAATCCAGGATCGGTTTGGGATGCATACCAATGCAGGGATGGGATGTGATAGCTTATACTTCTAGACTGTTGAAACCTCTTGAAGTGAATTATCCTACGCATGATCTAGAGCTTGCAACTATCATTTTTGCTTTGAAGATTTGGAGACACTACCTCAAAATATCCACTGATCATCAGAGTCTCAAATATTTATTTACCTTGAAGGAGTTGAATCTAAGACAACACAGATGGCTTGAACTATTAAAGAATTTTATGTTACTATTTAGTATCAACTCGTCAAAGCAAATGTTATAGCAGATGCCCTCAGCCGCAAATCTACTATATCAGTAATAGCTCTGTGAGTAAGAGAACATCAGATGATCATTGAGTTTGAGCAATTGAAGATTGATGCTAACATTACCAGCCATGGGGTCTCTTTTGGCTCGGTTTATAGTCCGACCAGATCTCTTTGATCGCATTAAGGTAACTGAACAAACTAATGAAGTGACAATTAAGTTGAGGGAAGATGTTCTTAAATGGGGGAATCCTGAATTCAATATATCAAATGAAATAGTTAGATATCGGGATAGGGTAGTAGTTCTGGAGGATCAAGGATTGCGAATATTAATTTTGGAGGAAGCGCATAATTCAGCCTTTTCTGTTCATTCAGAATCCACCAAGATGTACAGAGATTTACGTCAATCCTTTTGGTGGCCTGGTATGAAGAGAGATATTGCAGAGCTTGTTCGCATATGCTTGACGTGTCAACAAATAAAGGCTGAATGCCAGAGATCTGGTGGACTACTTGAGTCACTCCCTATTCTTGAATGGAAATGGGAGCATATCATTATGGATTTTATCTTAGTACCGTCTAAAACTTTGAGGGGATCTGATGTTGTATGGGTGATAGTAGATCGGCTTACCAAATCAACTCACTTTCTCCCTATTGTAGTGACCCATTCCATGGAGAAGTTAGCTAAACATCACATTGATGAAATCATGAGGTTGCATGGTATACCAATATCAATTGTTTCTGATAGAGATCCATGATTTGTTTCTCAATTTTGGTAGAGCTTTCAATCCAGGTTGGGAACTAAACTTAATTTCCCCACGGCATTTCACCCTCATATAGATGGTCAGTTAGAGAGGACTATACAGACTCTAGAGAATATGTTGAGAGTTTGTATTTTAGAACTCCATGATAGTTGGGCTGAGCATTTAATGCTAGTGAAATTTACTTATAACAATGGCTATCACTCCAGCATTAGCATGATACCATTTGAAGCATTATATGGGAGAAAATGTAGGACTTCTCTTTGTTGGGATGAAGTGGGTGAAAAATAGTTATTTCAGTCTAAAACAGGGTCTGTTTATCTACAAGAGACCACGGAGAAAGTTTGGGTCATTTGAGATAAGTTTAGAACAGCTCAGTCCCGTCAGAAGAGTTATGCTGATTAGAGGCGTTGAAACTTAGAATTTGAGATAGGGGATAAAGTTTTTTTCAAGATTTCTCTAATCAAAGGGGTGATGAGGTTTGGAAAGAAAAAGGGAAAACTCAGCTTTAAATTTATTGGTCCTTTTGAAGTCCTAGCCAAAGTTGAAAAATCTGCTTATGAGTTAGCCTTACCTCCAGCACTTGAGGGAGTTCACCCTACTTTCCCTGTTTTAATATTGAGGAAATATGTTTATGATCCTTCACATATAATTAGCTATGAGCCACTTCAGGTTGCAGAAGATCTAACTTATATTGAGCAACCAATTCAAATTCTAAACTCTCGAGAGCAGAACTTAAGGAACAATATTATTAGATTGATAAAAGTTCTGTGGAGACAGCATACATCTGGGGAGGTATCTTGGGAGCTGGAATCATAAATGAGTAAACGGTACCCATATCTTTTTAAGCTTGAGAGGTGATCCGGAGGACCAGATCTTTTAAGGGAGGAAGGATGTAAGATCCAATTTTGAGAAAATAATTAAAGCATGCATTTGATTTTACATTTTATTGAATACACTTAAATTTTTCTCATTGTGCTGTGACTAGCTCTTTAATTTCCTCTTTATTTGCGATACATGTTTTGATTTTTATGTTTTTTATTTTTAGATGACAGATATATTAAAATTAGCATAGACTATGGAACATAGTGGTGAATGAAAATGATTGAAATAATACAACAAGATAACTGAATTAGGGTTTGATGTGAGACCCACAAAAGGAAAAGAAAAAGAAAAAGGAAAAGAATAAAATAAAATAAAAAATAATTTGGGGTCACCATATCACATTATCACCCACCACATGACATCCTTACCTTTGACATCTCGCTATGCTTGATCCCCACATTCCACTTAGATAGAAAGATAGAGATGGAGAAAGAACTCAAAAAAACATAACATTCATGTTCATTTTCGAATTTTCTCTTCTTCCTCTACAAACCTACCCTAACCTCTATTAAAACAACCATTTAACCTTGAAATAACATACCTTCATCCATATATATGTTAACCCTAGCCTTTGGGAAGTGAAAGCCAGTGTAGAACACCTAGAGAACAAGTTACAAATCCAAAGAAAACTTGGAGAGGAAAGTAAGGGAAATTTAAAGGAAGAATTGTAACTTTGAGGCAACTACCTTGTATGCGTTTGTTAAATTGATACTTAATAATCCTATAGAACATGTTTTTGATATGATTGTGTTGTTGGAATTCGGGAAACATGAATTAGGGAAAAGAGAATCTCGTCCTTGAATGAAACTCTAGAAATTTTATTTGCTAGACAATCTGACAATATCCTATTGTTTATTAAATATCTTTTTCTGTACAAGTGCAAATTGAGTAAGGTTTTTTCTGATAAAATGAGACTTCCATAACTTTAAAATGACATATGATTCAAAGAATTTCATGGAGAATTGAATTTTTGGTGAATTTTTTAAAAACATGATCTTTGCAAAAAAATGCTCAGTTCATAGCATGACCATACTCTATTCTTTATTGAATATCTTTCTCTGCACAACTACAAATTGAGTGGGGCTTTCTTTTAAAGTAACTAGACTTCCATAGCTTTAAAATGAGATATAACTCTAGGAGTTTCATTGAGAAATGAAGTTTTGGTGAATTTTCAAATTGGCAAGTCTTCTGTAGAAAATTTTGTTTCTGCCTGTTTTTGTGCTGAATTTTGTTTTGATTTTGAGCTGCCTTCTAGACTAAATTAGACTAAACTATAAACATAGAAATTGTAGTACTACCTCTTATCTTGATATGGTCCTAGACTCAGCTTAATCCGATATGTGTAGAAAAAGTTACGTTAATTCTTTTATGACTGCACAAACTGTTTTGTAGATTTTGGGTTATAAAGTTATTGTGTTAGCTTTCTTTGCACAATTGGGACTTAACTTAGCTACGAATATAAAAGTTGTACTCTTAAATCCCAATTTTGTGTAACAACTTGATTCATGTCAATCCTAGTATTGTAGTTTAAGATATGATAGTTTTGTTGAAGCTTGTATGCATTGATAATTTATTGAAATAGCCTAATAGAATGATAAGTGTTGGTTAACTATACAAATTGCATATTGATAATATTTGGTAATAGATTGTAGGAAATTACTATGTTACAAGGTAGTGATTACCTTATGAGGAGTATAAAAAGAAATTTCTCCGAAAGCTTATGCAAAGCCTATGTTGAAATATCAAAAAATAGAGCACAAGAAATGAAGAATACTTCTGAATTTTATTGAAGAAGAATGAGAGCATACATGGACAGATTTGAGAGCATTTTTCTCATAGTTTTTGGAGATACAATGAGGCTCTATTTATAGAGAAAAGGGAAAAATAGCCAGTAGAAAGTGAAATTCCCGTTGGAGCTCAAACCCCAAGGAATTCCAACAGCTAGTTTTTTGACTGTTGAAATATATGCTGCCCAAACTGCCCCTAGCTATTTGGGTTTGCTTCCTAGACTTTTCTCCAAACTTTTGGGCTTCCTTGGGCCTATTTTTGAATGTATTTTGGGTTGGTTTAGGCTGCCCAAATGGGCCATGCTTGCTGGACAATGCATGCTGATTTTTGGACTTCTAAGTAGATGCACTTGGTTGGTGATGAAGATGGGTTAATTTATCCTTCTTTTCAACACTCCCCCTCAAGTTGGGTGCGTAGATATCGATAGTGCCCAACTTGTTCATGATTTCTTGAAGATGCATTGCAGTTCCCCCTTTTGTGAAGATATCAGCTAGTTGCTCTTTTCCTTTGATGTAGGGAGTGGCTATAAGCTTTTCTTCCAGCTTTTGTCGAATGAAGTGACAATCAACTTCTATATGTTTAGTCCTTTCATGGAAGACCGGATTGGATGCAATATGAATTGCCGATTGATTGTCACAATGCAAGTTGATTGGTGTAGAAACATTGAACCCTAATTCCTCTACTAGAGCCTTCAACCATACAATCTCACTGGCTGCTGACGCCATTGCTCTATACTCAGCCTCTGCACTCGATCTTGACACCACATGTTGTTTTTTGCTCTTCCATGCTACCAAGTTGCCTCCTACGAACATGCAGTACCCGGTGGTAGATCTTCTATCCTTTGAATCGCTCGCCCAATCTGCATCGCAAAAGCCTTCAATTTGGGAGCTTCCATTGTTCTTCATCCAAATACCTAGTCCTGGTGATTTCTTGATGTAGTGAAGGATGCGCTCAACTGCTCTCCAATGACCCATCTTTGGAGAATGCATATGTTGACTAATTTGGCTCACGGCAAAGGCTATGTCTGGCCTAGTGATGGTGAGGTAGATCAGTCGTCCTACAAGTCTTTGATATCTCTCTATGTCCTCAAGTGGCTCCTCATCATCTACTAGAGGTCCAGTGGTGACAATAGGGCTACAAGCTGGCTTTCCTTCTAGCTTTCCTGTTTCCTGCAAAAGATCAAGTGCATATTTCCTTTGGGATAGAATTAGCCCATTATTACAATAGGCTAACTCAATTCCTAAGAAATACTTTAGTCTCCCTAAATCTTTAATTTCAAACCTAGAAATCAAGAAATTTCTAACTATATCTATTAAATGCATGTCATTTCCAGTAATGATGATATCATCTACGTAAACTAAGGCTATCACTATTTTATCATTGTTTTTTCTAATGAAAACAGAAGAGTCGCTATGGCATTTAACAAATCCACTACTAAGGAAAGCATGGCTTAATTTTGCATACCATGCCCTTGGGGATTGCTTCAGCCCGTAGATAGCCTTGCGTAGTTTGCACACATTTCCTCCTTGTTGTTGAAACCCTTGAGGAAGTTACATGTACACTTCTTCTTCGAGATCTCCTTGAAGGAACGCGTTTGCTACATCCATTTGAAACATGCTCCATCCATGGTTCACCGCAAGAGACATCAAGACCCTAATTGTATTCATTTTGGCAACGGGTGCGTATGTCTCTTTGTAATCTATCCCATATGCTTGAGTGAATCCTTTAGCCACAAGTCTTGCCTTAAACCTTTCAATTGATCCATCACTTTTATATTTGATTTTGTATACCCATTTGCATCCGACGGCTCGCTTGCTCTTTGGAAGAGAGGTGACTTCCCATGTACCGTTCTTGGTCAATGCATCTAGTTCTTCCTTCATTGCCTTTCTCCACCTTGGGTCCTTGGATGCTTCATCATATGTCCTAGGCTCATGTTCTTTATCTATGCCACTCAAAAAATTTTGGTGGCTCAAAGAAACATGTGAGATGGTATAATAATTAGAAATCGGATGAGATGTTACCTTGGAGTTATAGTAAACTCTACGGTTAATCCATTCCGAACGGGGAACCCTAAGCCTCGTGGATCGCCTAAGGTGAGGAGGTGGTGCATCCAAATCTCCCTCTACATGCTCGGATTCTTCCTCTTCGGTTTCTTGATCTCCCCCTGAAGTGTGGGCTGCCTCCTCTTCTATGGAGTTTGATCCTTCTTCTTCATTATTTTGAGATTGCTCATTAGTCTCTTGGAAGATTCCTTCTGCAATTGGTGGAGATGATTGATTCGGGAGAAGTAAGAAATTCCACGTGCTTGGAGTGCTCTCTTCTTCTGATGATTGATGTTCTTCATTATCTACAAAAAAGGACTCATTCTCCACAAATATCACATCCTTAGATGTGTATGTTTGGTTAGTTTTAGGGTCATAACATCTATACCCCTTTTCAAAGGAAGCATACCCCAAAAATATGCACTTTCTACCCTTATGATCTAACTTATCCCTCATGTGTGCTGGAATATGAATGTAACATACACAACCGAATGTTCTAAGATGAGATATCTTAGGTTTTCTATCTAGTAGGGCTTCTAAGGGTGACTTGCCATCCAGGACTTGAGATGAGATAAGGTTTATTAGGTGGACAGCGGTTTTTATTCCATCACACCAAAATTTCTTAGGCACATTTGCATGAAACATCATAGCTCTAGTTATTTCTAATATGTGCCTATTTTTCCTTTCGGCCACCCCATTTTGTTGAGGTGTGTACACACAAGACATTTGATGTATAATGTCATTCTCTCTAAGGTAGTTTTCAAATGTCAAACTAGTGAATTCTCCACCATGGTCCGTCCTTAGAATTTTAATGTTAGCATTGTAAAGTTTGGTCACATATCTCTCATAGCTTTTAAAGGCTTCAAAAGCTTGATCTTTGGTATTCAAAAGGTAGACCCAAGTGTACCTAGTTTTTTGGTCTACAAAAGTAATGAAATACTTGTAGCCTAAATGAGATTTGATAGGTGAAGTCCACAAATCCGAATGAACTAAATCAAAAGCATCTTTATAAATTGTTTTTGAATTGGGATACATTGATCGGGTTTCCTTTCCCAGAATACAAGCTTCACAATGTCTATCTTCAATATTAATACTTGGAAATAGACGCTTTAAAGCTTGGTCACTAGGATGCCCAAAACGTTTATGCCAAAGAGATGCATCTTCTTTGATATGAGCTACGAGTGCATGATGCTTTTGATCCAAAAAATATAGATCCCCTCTTCTAGAACCCTTGCCAATCAATTGATTCGACTTGAGGTCCTGAAAAGTAAGTGTTTGGGTCAAAAACAACTCTGCACCCTTGATCCTTAGTGACTTTGCTAATAGACAAAAGATTTGAAGTGAGTTGGGGAACAAATAAAGCATTTGATGTTTTTCCAAAAAGTTCAATTTCCCCAATTTGCTCAACTTTCAAATCTTGCCCATTGGCAACACGGACTATCTTATGGTTAGGGAGTTTTTTAAAATGCTTGATTTTTCTTCTATCCCTTACCATATGATGGTCCGTTCCCGAATCAATGAGAAAATCTTCGAAATTGAAAGAGGATAAAGTGTTTTGATTTTTACCATTGGAGGGAGCAAGTTGTTGAAACTTCTTGGAGATGTCATTGAGTTGACTTTGAAGAGCAGCAAAATCAGCCATGGTAGGTCCTTGAAGCTTGGTGTGAAGTACATTATGCTGCTCGGAAAGTTGCTCCCTTGGTTTGAAGGTCTTGGGCTTTAAATGAGGATGAAAGTTCCAACACTTCTCCTTCGTATGTCCTCTTTTCTTGCAATGGCTGCATACATCAATTTTCTTTGGAACTTGATGTGCTTTGGCAGCCATGTGCTCTTCAACGGTAGCCATGTGACCTTGAGCTTCAAGTCTAAGTTTGGAATTTTCTTCCAAACGCATGCTAACTTCCGTTCGTTGGATCATATTTTGCACTTCTCCAAATGAAGGAAATTCCTTCATTCGGAGAATTTCTTGTCTAAGAAGAGAGTAGGAATCATCTAGACCCATGAGAAGACCAAAGATTTTATCTTCTTCTTTCCTCTTTTGGAGGACTTTGAGATCTATGGAATCCGGACGGAGAGTGGAGAGCTCATTCCAAGTATCCGTATATTCCCCAAAATATTGAGGAAGTGATTTCCCTTCCTTTTTGATGTTTGAAATTTGTCGTTTGAGCTCAAAAATTCTGCCAAGGTTAGATTTTTGGCCATAAAGAGAAAACATTGTGTCCCATATTAGTTTTGTATTGGGAGCACAAGTCACCATAGCTTTGTGTGTTTCATCCATGGAATTGAGTAGAAGAAAAAACACATGATTGTCCCTCTTCTTCCATTCTCTATAGGAAGAATCCACCTCTTCAAGTGGTTGATCAAGTATGTGACCCTCCAAGTTGTGAAGTTCCAGCACCCTTCTCATCAAGGCTGCCCATTGATAATAATTTCCTCCTCTTAATTGAATGGAGGATATATTTTGAAATTGGGTAAGGTTGATGGAAGGTGGAAGGTCACCCAACCTTGAAGAGGAAGGGATCGAAGTTTGCTCTGATACCATGTTGAAATATCAAAAAATAGAGCACAAGAAATGAAGAATACTTCTGAATTTTATTGAAGAAGAATGAGAGCATACATGGACAGATTTGAGAGCATTTTTCTCATAGTTTTTGGAGATACAATGAGGTTCTATTTATAGAGAAAAGGGAAAAATAGCCAGTAGAAAGTGAAATTCCCGTTGGAGCTCAAACCCCAAGGAATTCCAACAGCTAGTTTTTTGACTGTTGAAATATATGCTGCCCAAACTGCCCCTAGCTATTTGGGTTTGCTTCCTAGACTTTTCTCCAAACTTTTGGGCTTCCTTGGGCCTATTTTTGAATATATTTTGGGTTGGTTTAGGCTGCCCAAATGGGCCATGCTTGCTGGACAATGCATGCTGATTTTTGGACTTCTAAGTAGATGCACTTGGTTGGTGATGAAGATGGGTTAATTTATCCTTCTTTTCAACAGCCTACTGGTGAAACTTGAGGAATACGGGCTGTGTATAGAGTTCCAAAGCTTGTGCGAAGCCTGTGGCCAAAGTTTGAGGAACTATGGTTATATTTTTTCTCCCTACTTGAGTGGAATTAGAAACATGTGATGTGTTTGAGGTATTTAATTTAAAAAGATCTAGATTTCATTTAAAAATACTGAAAATTTGGCTTGCTCTTCAGACCCTCGTACACCGCACCACTAGAAAACATGCCATCAGTGACGGATTCCGTCGCTGAACGTCCATTTTCTATCGCTAAAAGCCACCCCACTAAATATCAGCGACGGATTTATTTTTGTTGCTAATGTCAGCGATGGATTAGCGACGGAAAAATCCGTCGCTGATTAAAAAAAAGAAAAAAAAAATTAGCAATAGACCCAATCAGTCACTGATTTTTTAGTTCTCAAAAATGAAAACACACTGCTCCAGGTGCCAGACTCACTCACTAACCCGCCCGGCCGGGCCCACATCCTCTCGCCTGTAAACCATTGCTTTAATATGCCTAAAATCCCTCCAAACCACTTCCAGTGAGTATCAAACCCCTGCATAAACAAAGTTATAACAACACCACAACAACGGCACCACAATGAACTATCTTGTCATATTCATTTTTTTTTACTTGTTTTCTTTATCTCACTTTTTTTAATAATAATAAAATAATTTAAAATTATAATTTATTATAAAATAAAAAATAATAAAATTTTAACTTAAAATAAAATATTACAAAATTTAAAAAAATAAAATAATATTATTTTTCTACAAAATAAAATAAAAAGAAAAGGAAAAAGAATTATTAAATAAAAATTTAAAATTTAAAATTTAAAAAAATTAAAAAAACAATCCGTCAGTAAAATTTCGGTCGGTAATCCATCGGTAATATTTCTGTCAGTAATCCGTCGCTAAAATTTCCGTCGGTAATCTATCGGTAATCCGTCATAGATAGATTTACAAAAAATTAAAAAAATTTAAACATGTCATCGGTAATCTGTAGGTAAAATTTTTGTCGGTTATCTATCGCTAAAATTTCAGTCGGTAATCCGTCGGTGATTCGTCCAAAAAAATTTTAAAAACTTAAAATTATAAAAATTATAAAAATTATAAAAATTATAAAATTATAAAAAATCCGTCGCTAATCCGTTAGTAATCCGTCGGATTTCCATCAGTAATCTGTCACAATTCAGTCGCTATTGCCGATGGAAAAAAATCCGTCGATAATTCTCTTTCGCTGAAAATCCATTTTTTTAATAATGCTAGATTGGTTCGACATTCTATTCCTTTCTTTATATATTAATTTAAATTGGAACAACAAAAGTAGAGAATGATAATAAATCTAGAGTAGTAATTGCTCATATTCCTTTGGAATTGATTAAGATAACTTGTATCTCTTATGTGTTCTTCAATGTCATGCTATTGCATGTTGGTATTGATATTTCTATACTTGCTCACTCGACATGCATGCTATTGGTTCTCTGTATATTTGATCAGCTTATACTGACCCCGATATCCTCATTTTCAGGTGAATTGGGAGACGAAAGGGAAGCCCAGGGTAGAGGCATTTGAGTTGAGAGATTTATATCGCTACTCATCGTGGATTCCCTTTTATTTTGTTTGATACATGTAATTATTTGCTTTCTTATTTGTAGTTTGGGATGTATTTCTATACAAATATATAGTTTTGACACATGAAAACCTATTATCTATAGTTTTGTGGATATGATATTCATATATTATAATACGTTATGCTGGGCAGTCAGGAGGACCATTAGAGCCAGCTTGTTTGATAATAGAAGTGTCATATTAATCTGTTTCTATTAACTCCAAGTGGTTAAATAGTCACTGATAGGGGAGACTTTGTCGATTTTTTATTTGAAAAGAATAAGTAACTTACTTTCTTTTAATATAAATTTCCTTCAGTATTATCACACACGAGAAGTGCGACTGTTGCAAGTCTAGATGATGCATTTTAATTAGGTTGATTGCTTTTATATTTGCATATTTATCTCCTTGGGTGCGACGCCTGGATAACAAGTCGTCACAACTAAGGTGATCTAAAATCTGAATTTTTGAAAATTGGATAAGTATGGAACATCATAAATTGATATGGTGAAATAAACAAGTTGACCTCAGAACTCATTTTGTGTAATTCTAGAAGTCGACATACACTAGTGATCAAGTCGAAGTAAGAAATAGAAAGTATAGAAGCCTAAGTTTGTAGAACTTTAAGTCAACCTACCAAATGAACAAGTTGACCTGAACCTAGGACAATATGACTGTGAGTCGACCCAAACCTAGAACAAGGCAACATACCCTTCTGAATAGACCTAAGTGAAGTCGACCGACATATTATATAGACAAGTTAACCTAGACTTTGGTTAAGTTCACCTAGATTTAGATTAAGTCGACCTAAGACCATCACTTAAAATTTTCTAAATATGAAATACATGAAGTTAACTTAGAAAGAGAGCAAGTAGACTTAGCAAGAAAGAAGTCAATCTAGGATTACACTAAGTCGACTTGAACAAAACAACTCTCAAATGTATAAGTCTACAAAATAACTAAATCGACCTAGAAAATTACCAAGTCAACTCACGAAGCAATAAGGCAACATAGAGATCAACCTATAGCATAGACAAGTCGACTTAGCCATATCAAAAGTCAACTTGACCAGAACATCAAAACATATTAAGTCAACCTAATCAAATCACAAGTCAACCTGGACCTACATGCTCTCAGAAACTTGTTTTCTAAAAACATATTAAGTGGACGTATGGCAAATATGGGTCGACTTACTAACATGTGTAAGTCGACCCATGCTTAGATTTTAGCTATGTATATCGACCTAATAAAATTTCTAAGGCAAACTATGAATGCACAAGTCAACTTATAAGAAGAACAAGCTAACCTGTCATCGTCACAGAATGCTAGCAAGTCGACCTATCTTCATATCAAATCAACCTGTAAAATTCAAAATTCAAAGACAAGTCGTCTGAAACTTTAATGAGTCAACACATTGTGAGTAACGAATAAATGTTCAAAAAAAAATTGTTTGAAAATTAAATAAAATTTGAACCACTTTCAATAGGCTTTACAATGCATTCAATGGAATTAAATGTTACTTAACAGCTAATTTGAACTCTCCAACTGTAAATATAACACAAGGATGGAAGGAGAACAAATTTTGTAGATCTAAGACTCTTAGAAACCTTATTGTTCATTCTCTATTTTTCATTTTCCTCTTGTATTTTCCGTGAGCTTGTAACGAACATATCTGAAGTTCATAGCTTTATTTTGTGATTCTATTTCACTCTATTTTTGTTGTAAAAGATCAAAAGATTGCTCTTTTTGATCTAGGAATTCAAAGTGCAATGAGGGAATTATGGTTGGGTTTGTTTGCTCCTTGGAAAGGCTAGTGAAAATATTTGAGAAAATACTTATAAGATTTACTAGCACCGAGGAAGCTAGTCATGTAAACTATCTGATAGTATAGTGGATTAAGAATCCAGCTGAAATCTAGGAGTAGATATACATTAGGGAGGTGGAACCACCATAATTATCTTGTCCATTCTTTCTCTCTCTTATCCTCTGTTTTTCTTCAATTCTCATTTAATCTTCATTTTAAAATCAAGAAAAGCAAAATTTTTAAAATAACCTATTTACCGCTCTCTAGGTTATTATATTTATTGCCTATAGTTTTCAATAACAATTACCTTTTAATTGTATTTTATCTTCTTTAAATAGAAATTCTTTTGTACTTATTTGAATATATCCATAAGTAACTTGTTAAAAACTTGTTTCAAGCGTTGAGAATATGATTGGTAAAATTCTCTATTACAAATACTTTAAATTAGTTTCTAAAATTGTGACCAGGTACCATTAATTCAAAAGATCGTCACATTTTTATCTCCATTATTAGAATGAGATGCCAATGAAAATCACATAAAGTTAGTGTTGTAATGAAGAACACTTAGGGTACTCAATTAACCCTAAATTGATTGTATTTTTCCTTACCTATTTAAGGCCTAAAGGAAACCTAAGCATAGAGGCAAATTAATGCCTCTCTTATCTAGATTTCTTCGCCCAATTTAGGGTCCCTTTATGGGTCAGACCGGGCCAGCAAATGGGGGACCATTTGGTCCCCCAGCAGCTAGCAAGAGCTAGCCGTTGGAGGCCCCAACGGCTAGTTCCTAAACTAGCCGTTGGAAGCCTCCAACGGCTAGCTAGAGGAGAGAGCTTTATGCTCTCTCCTCTCTTCCATTCTCCCATTCTTTTCTTCCTCTCTTTTTCTCTATAAATAGGGATTCTCTTCCCCTTTGTAATCTATGAAAAAAGTTCTCTTATTATGTACAAGAATTGCTCTCAAATTCAATGAAGTTCTAAATTTTAGTTTGTTCTTCTTACTTTGAATTTCAACATGGTATCAGAGCGGGTTCATGATCAGTCTCCCAACTTCAAAGATGATCCAAAATGGGTTCTTTTGATGCAAGGTATGCTGAATATTTGTGAGGAACTAAACCTCATTTTTAAAGAGCCATTTGGATCCTATAAATTCAAAGGGCTTTGGAAGACTTTGCAACAATGTATCTCCAATACAAGAGCTCTTCCATCCTATGAAGAAGTGAAACGAAAAAGGGGAGAAATGAGCAGAATAAAAGGTCAACAAATTTGTAAAAAGTTCCTCAAATTCGGCCTCCAAGGAGATCAAAAAGCAGCCACACTCTTGGACAACAAAGTTGATCACAAAGAGGCTGTCCATCCAAGTCTAAACTCCTCCAATTTCGGCCTTCAAGAAGCTATCCAACAAAGAAGATCTTATGCTTCCGTAGTGGCCGGATGTGTTGCCCAATGTGGAACCCTTCAAGATAAATTGGATATTCACTTGAAGAGGTCTCTACATTCGGCACACATGGATGGTAATAAACAAAACTCTACCTCTTATTCTGAAAAATTTCTTGTAGATTCCGGCACAGATCACCACATGGTTAGGGATAGGAAGAAATTTAAATGTTTTAAAAAACTCCCAAATCGAAAGATAGTGAGAGTTGCTAATGGGCAAGATTTGGAAGTAAAGCAAATGGGAGAAGTTGAAATTTTTGGAAAATCCTCAAGTGCCCTTTATGTTCCTCAACTTACTTCTAATCTTTTGTCCATTAGTAAAGCCACAAAAGACCTAGGGTGTAGAGCCATTTTTGATCCAGACATAGTCACATTCCATGACTTAAACACTAACCAAATGATTGGAAAAGGGTTTCAAAGGGGGGGCCTATATTACTTGGACGAAGGGCAACATGCATTCACTACTCACATCAATAATGATGCCTCCCTTTGGCATGCTCGATTAGGGCATCTAAACAACAAGGCATTGAATCATCTTCTCCCAAATCTGAATATAGAAAACAAATCTTGTGAAGCATGCATCTTAGGGAAAGAAACAAGAACTACATACCCTAGTTCAGAAAGTGAATATATCACACCATTTGAATTAGTTCACTCGGACATTTGGACTTCTCCTATCATATCTCACCTAGGGTATAAATACTTCATCACATTTATTGATCAAAAGACTAGATACACTTGGGTATACCTTTTGCATTCTAAAGATCAAGCTTTTGAAGCACTCAAAAGCTATTTTAAGTATGTGACCAATCTTTACAATGCTAAAATCAAAGCTCTTAGATCTGATCATGGTGGGGAATACACAAGCCATAAATTTGAAAACTTTCTAAATGAAAATGGCATTCTTCATCAAAAATCATGTGTTTACACACCCCAACAAAATGGGGTAGCTGAAAGAAAGAATAGGCATATATTGGAAACCGCAAGAGCCATGATGATCCATGCTAATGTGCCCAAGAAATTTTGGTGTGATGCGGTTAAAACCGCAGTCCATGTGATAAACTTAATGCCTTCCGAGATTCTAAAAGGCAAATCACCTTTAGAAGTGCTCCTAGGAAGGAAAACAAAGATTTCCCATCTTAGAGTTTTTGGTTGTGTATGCTATATCCACATTCCCTCTCAATTCAGAGACAAATTAGACCATAAAGGAAGGAAATGCATATTTCTAGGTTATGCAATATTTGAAAAAGGATATAAATGTTATGATCCTAAAACTAACAAAACATACACATCTAAAGATGTGATATTTGTGGAAAAAGAATCCTTTTTTTCAGGAAAAGAAGAACATGAAGTACCAAGGCAAAATACTCCAGCAAGTTCTTCGGATTTCCTAGTTCTTCCATACCAGCCTTTAGCAAATGAAATCCAAAATAATCCTCAAATGGAAGGAGAGAATACTCAAGGCAATGAAGATTCTACCTCTTCAGAAGAAGATCCCTCAAATGATTCAGGGGGAGCTCAAAATTCAGAACAAACCGAGGATCCCAATTCTGAAAATTCGGATGAAGCACCTCCTTCTCCACCTCCACCTCTTAGAAGATCAACAAGACTAAGACTTCCTCCATCCGAATGGATCAACCAAAGAGTGTTTTACAACTCTGAAGTGACTTTGCATCCTATTTCTGATTACTACACTACCTCACATGTCTCCACAAAACACCAAGCATACTTAAACAAAATTGACAAAGAAGTGGAACCTAGATTTTTTGAAGAAGCAAAACAAGATACTAGGTGGGTGCAAGCCATGAAAGAAGAGATAGATGCTCTTACCAAAAATGGAACTTGGGAGATTACTCATTTGCCCAAAAACAAGAAGGCCGTAGGATGCAAATGGATATATAAAATCAAGCACAAAAGTGATGGATCAATCGATCGCTTCAAGGCAAGATTAGTGGCAAAAGGATTTACTCAAGCATACGGAATAGACTACAAGGAAACCTATGCTCCGGTAGCAAAAATGAACACCATTAGAGTTCTTATGTCCTTGGCCATGAATCATGAATGGAACATGTATCAAATGGATGTTGCTAATGCATTCCTTCAAGGAAATCTAGAAGAAGAAGTCTATATGCAACCACCTCAAGGGTTCCAACATCATGAAGGAAAAGTATGCAAACTCCGCAAGGCTATCTATGGATTGAAACAATCTCCTAGAGCGTGGTATGCCAAACTAAGCCAAGCCTTCCTTAGTTATGGTTTCTTAAAATGCAATAGTGATTCATCTCTCTTTGTTAAAAAAGAAAATGAAAAAACAACTATTGCCCTAATATATGTAGACGATATTATCATCACAGGAAATGACACACACCACATAGAACTAGTTAGAAATTTCTTGAAAAATAGATTTGAAATTAAGGATTTAGGGAAACTAAAGTATTTCTTAGGAATTGAGCTAGCCTATTGTCCCAATGGGCTAGTCCTCTCCCAAAGAAAGTATGCTCTTGACTTGTTGCAGGAAACAGGGAAGCTAGGAGCAAAACCAGCATGCAGTCCTGTCTCTACATCAGGACCTCTGATTGATGATGAAGAACCCTTTACAGACATAGAGAGATATCAGAGGCTCGTAGGACGATTGATTTATCTCACCATCACTAGGCCTGATATTTCCTTTGCCGTTAGCCAAGTGAGTCAACATATGCATGCTCCAAAGAAAGGTCATTGGAGAGCAGCTGAAAGGATCCTTCATTACATTAAAGGATCACCTGGGCTAGGCATTTGGATGAAAAATAACAAAAATTCAGAAATTGAAGGATATTGTGATGCGGATTGGGCCGGAGATATCAAAGATAGGAGATCAACATCTGGATATTGCATGTTTGTAGGAGGCAATTTAGTTGCATGGAAGAGCAAAAAGCAACATGTGGTGTCTAGGTCAAGTTCGGAAGCCGAATACAGGGCAATGGTATCAGCTGCAAGTGAGATCGTATGGCTTAAAGCCTTGGTAGAAGAACTTGGGTTTAGAGTTACAACTCCAATCAAGCTTCATTGTGACAATCAATCCGCAATTCATATCGCATCGAATCCGGTCTTCCATGAAAGGACCAAACACATAGAGGTCGATTGTCACTTTATTCGGCAAAAGGTAGAAGAAAGACTTATTACCACTCCTCACATCAAAGGAAAAAATCAACTTGCGGACATCTTCACTAAGGGAGGAACAGCCGCTCATCTTCAAAATATCTTGGGCAAGTTGGGCACTATTGACATATATGCACCCAACTTGAGGGGGAGTGTTGAAATGAAGAACACTTAGGGTACTCAATTAACCCTAAATTGATTGTATTTTTCCTTACCTATTTAAGGCCTAAAGGAAACCTAAGCATAGAGGCAAATTAATGCCTCTCTTATCTAGATTTCTTGGCCCAATTTAGGGTCCCTTTATGGGTCAGACCCGCGGGCTTCGGGCTGGGCCCGAAGGGCCCAGCCCTGGCCAGCAAATGGGGGACCATTTGGTCCCCCAGCAGCTAGCAAGAGCTAGCCGTTGGAGGCCCCAACGGCTAGTTCCTAAACTAGCCGTTGGAAGCCTCCAACGGCTAGCTAGAGGAGAGAGCTTTATGCTCTCTCCTCTCTTCCATTCTCCCATTCTTTTCTTCCTCTCTTTTTCTCTATAAATAGGGATTCTCTTCCCCTTTGTAATCTATGAAAAAAGTTCTCTTATTATGTACAAGAATTGCTCTCAAATTCAATGAAGTTCTAAATTTTAGTTTGTTCTTCTTACTTTGAATTTCAACAGTTAGCATGTTATATGATATGAAATGTCAATGCAAACATGTGGACACTTATAGGATAAGTTATATATACGTGCCCTTATAAGAAAATTAGGCTACACATGTAGATTTGATAACTATTGAATGGTAATTTAAATATCATCAGTCCATTGTCTAGAACATAATTGTGCAACTAGTCCTTAAAGCTAAGGTAACACACATATCTCATTCAAATATTGTATCGAGATAAGTGGTTATCAAGATAAAATTAATTACTAGCTGTAAATGAGGAAGAGATGTTATTACTTTCTAGTACTTTTTGATAAAGGTGGTCATTGTGTAGAGCAAAACAACTGGAATAAAAATGAGTTTCTAATTTAAGTTTTGCTAATTTAGTATGAATAACTAGATGAGATCACATAATCCAATTCATAAGAGTTTGACATTAACCATGATCCTAACTATGTTGAGATCTTGAAACGAATAGAAATGAGTGCATGATAATTTTTATCATAGGTTTATTTGATTATTCGATTATTATTAACAATATTAAGTCATTAATTACGGATTGGATGCTGATAACATATTGTATTGGATGTAAATCATGATTTGTGAAACTTAGAAATATTTTAGTAATTTTATCCTAGGTGTACAAGAAAATTTTCAGATGATATTAAACAGTTAATAGTATGATCTCATTGCTCTTTAGTAGTCACACACAACAAAGCAAAATCTAGTTCAAAGATGATTAATTGGTTAAAAAAGTTTAATTATTGTGACGACCCACTATTTAGGCATCGCACCTTCTAGCAAAAAGAGATAAACATATAAATACAGAAGCAATCAACCCAATTAAAATGTGACATCTGGACTCACGAAAGTCGCACTCCCAGTGTGTGATAAAACGAAAGAAGATTTATATTAAAAGAAAATAAATCATTTGTTTTTTCTAAATAAAATCACAGCAAGATTTCTCATATTTAGTGACTATTTAGTTATCTAGGGTAACCTGATAAAGATTAATATGACACTTCTATTATCAAACAAGCTGGCATCAAGGGCCCTCCTGGCCGCCCAATATAACATATTATATATAATATGTTTTCATGTGTCAAAACTATATATGTTGGAGTACATCCCAAACTACTAACAAGAAAAATAATTACATGCCTCAAACAAAATAAAAGAGGTCCACAATAGATAGGGATTTCAACTCAACTGTCACTACCCTGGGCTTCCCTCTCGTCTCTCAGATCACCTGAAAATGAGGATATCGGGGTCAACATAAGCTAAGCAAGTACATAGGGAACCAATAGCAAGCAATACAAGCAGCAAACACAAGAATATTAACATCACTATATAAGAATCAAAATCATAGCAGAGTATACCAATGATGCACATTAACCTAAAAGAACAATCACAATTGCCACATTTAAAACCATTATACGTTTTTCATTTTCATTGTTCTAATTTAATTTGACATTTAAAGAAATGAATGGAGTGTCGAACCAAGTTAGTGTATGAGGATCTGAAGAGCAAGCCAAAAGTTGATATTCCTAAATGGAATCTTGGTCTTTTTATGTTAGACACCTCAAATATGTTGAAATATCAAAAAATAGAGCACAAGAAATGAAGAATACTTCTGAATTTTATTGAAGAAGAATGAGAGCATACATGGACATATTTGAGAGCATTTTTCTCATAGAGTTTTGGAGATACAATAAGGCTCTATTTATAGAGAAAAGGAAAAAATAGCCAGTAGATAGTGATTCAAAAGTAATATTCCCGTTGGAGCTCAAACCCCAAGGAATTCCAACAGCTAGTTTTTTGACTGTTGAAATATATACTACCCAAACTGCCCCTAGCTATTTGGGTTTGCTTCCTAGACTTTTCTCCAAACTTTTGGGCTTCCTTGGGCCTATTTTTGAATGTATTTTGGGTTGGTTAAGGCTGCCCAAATGTGTCATGCTTGCTGGACAATGCAGGCTGATTTTTGGGCTTCTAAGTAGATGTACTTGGTTGGTGATGAAGATGGGTTGAGTTATCCTTCTTTTCAACACTCCCCCTCAAGTTGGGTGCGTAGATATCGATAGTGCCCAACTTGTTCATGATTTCTTGAAGATGCATTGCAGTTCCCCCTTTTGTGAAGATATCAGCTAGTTGCTCTTTTCCTTTGATGTAGGGAGTAGCTATAAGCTTTTCTTCCACCTTTTGTCGAATGAAGTGACAATCAACTTCTATGTGTTTAGTCCTTTCATGGAAGACCGGATTGGATGCAATATGAATCGCCGATTGATTGTCACAATGCAAGTTGATTGGTGTAGAAACATTGAACCCTAATTCCTCTACTAGAGCCTTCAACCATACAATCTCACTGGCCGCTGACGCCATTGCCCTATACTCAGCCTCTGCACTCGATCTTGACACCACATGCTGTTTTTTGCTCTTCCATGCTACCAAGTTGCCTCCTACGAACATGCAGTACCCGGTGGTAGATCTTCTATCCTTTGAATCGCTCGCCCAATCTGCATCGCAAAAGCCTTCAATTTGGGAGCTTCCACTGTTCTTCATCCAAATACCTAGACCGGGTGATTTCTTGATGTAGTGAAGGATGCGCTCAACTGCTCTCCAATGACCCTTCTTTGGAGAATGCATATGTTGACTAATTTGGCTCACAGCAAAGGCTATGTCTGGCCTAGTGATGGTGAGGTAGATCAGCCGTCCTACAAGTCTCTGATATCTCTCTATGTCCTCAAATGGCTCCTCATCATCTACTAGAGGTCCAGTGGTGACAATAGGGCTACAAGCTGGCTTTCCTCCTAGCTTTCCTGTTTCCTGCAAAAGATCAAGAGCATATTTCCTTTGGGATAGAATTAACCCATTATTACAATAGGCTAACTCAATTCCTAGGAAATACTTTAGTCTCCCTAAATCTTTAATTTCAAATCTAGAACTCAAGAAATTTCTAACTATATCTATTAAATGCATGTCATTTCCTGTAATGATGATATCATCTACGTAAACTAAGGCTATCACAATTTTATCATTGTTTTTTTTTTTAATGAAAACAGATGAGTCGCTATGGCATTTAACAAATCCACTACTAAGGAAAGCATGGCTTAATTTTGCATACCATGCCCTTGGGGATTGCTTCAGCCCGTAGATAGCCTTGCGTAGTTTGCACACATTTCCTCCTTGTTGTTGGAACCCTTGAGGAAGTTGCATGTACACTTCTTCTTCGAGATCTCCTTGAAGGAACGCGTTTGCTACATCCATTTGAAACATGCTCCATCCATGGTTCACCGCAAGAGACATCAAGACCCTAATTGTGTTCATTTTGGCAACAGGTGCGTATGTCTCTTTGTAATCTATCCCATATGCTTGAGTGAATCCTTTAGCCACAAGTCTTGCCTTAAACCTTTCAATTGATCCATCACTTTGATATTTGATTTTGTATACCCATTTGCATCCGACGGCCCGCTTGCCCTTTGGAAGAGAGGTGACTTCCCATGTACCGTTCTTAGTCAATGCATCTAGCTCTTCCTTCATTGCCTTTCTCCACCTTGGGTCCTTGGATGCTTCATCATATGTCCTAGGCTCCTGTTCTTTATCTATGCCACTCAAAAAATTTTGGTGGCTCAAAGAAACATGTGAGATGGTATAATAATCAGAAATCGGATGTGATGTTACCTTGGAGTTATAGTAAACTCTACGGTTAATCCATTCCGAACGGGGAACCCTAAGCCTCATGGATCGCCTAAGGTGAGGAGGTGGTGCATCCAAATCTCCCTCTACATGCTCAGATTCTTCCTCTTCGGTTTCTTGATCTCCCCCTGAAGTGTGGGCTGCCTCCTCTTCTATGGAGTTTGATCCTTCTTCTTCATTATTTTGAGATTGCTCATTAATCTCTTGGGAGGTTCCTTCTGCAATTGGTGGAGATGATTGATTCGGGAGAAGTAAGAAATTCCACGTGCTTGGAGTGTTCTCTTCTTTTGATGATTGATGTTCTTCATTATCTACAAAAAAGGTCTCATTCTCCACAAATATCACATCCTTAGATGTGTATGTTTGGTCAGTCTTAGGGTCATAACATCTATACCCCTTTTCAAAGGAAGCATACCCCAAAAATATGCACTTTCTACCCTTGTGATCTAACTTATCCCTCATGTGTGCAGGAATATGAATGTAACATACACAACCGAATGTTCTAAGATGAGATATCTTAGGTTTTCTATCTAGTAGGACTTCTAATGGTGACTTGCCATCTAGGACTTGAGATGGGATAAGGTTTATTAGGTGGACAGCGGTTTTTATTCCATCACACCAAAATTTCTTAGGCACATTTGCATGAAACATCATAGCTCTAGTTATTTCTAATATGTGCCTATTTTTCCTTTCGGCCACCCCATTTTGTTGAGGTGTGTATACACAAGACATTTGATGTACAATGCCATTCTCTCTAAGGTAGTTTTCAAATTTCAAACTAGTGAATTCCCCACCATGATCCGTCCTTAGAATTTTAATGTTAGCATTGTAAAGTTTTGTCACATATCTCTCATAGCTTTTAAAGGCTTCAAAAGCTTGATCTTTGGTATTCAAAAGATAGACCCAAGTGTACCTAGTTTTTTGGTCTACAAAAGTAATGAAATACTTGTAGCCTAAATGAGATTTGATGGGTGAAGTCCACAAATCCGAATGAACTAAATCAAAAGCATCTTTATAAATTGTTTTTGAATTGGGATACATTGATCGGGTTTCTTTTCCCAGAATACAAGCTTTACAATGTCTATCTTCAATATTAATACTTGGAAATAGACGCTTTAAAGCTTGGTCACTAGGATGCCCAAAACGTTTATGCCAAAGAAATCCATCTTCTTTGACATGAGCTACGAGTGCATGATGCTTTTGATCCAAAAAATATAGATCCCCTCTTCTAGAACCCTTGCCAATCAATTGATTCGACTTGAGGTCCTGAAAAGTAACAGTGTTCGGGTCAAAAACAACTCTACACCCTTGATCCTTAGTGACTTTGCTAATGGACAAAAGATTTGAAGTGAGTTGGGGAACAAATAAAGCATTTGATGTTTTTCCAAATAGTTCAATTTCCCCAATTTGCTCAACTTTCAAATCTTGCCCATTGGCAACACGGACAATCTTATGGTTAGGGAGTTTTTTAAAACGCTTGATTTTTCTTCTATCCCTTACCATATGATGGTCCATTCCCGAATCAATGAGAAAATCTTCGAAATTGAAAGAGGATAAAGTGCTTTGATTTTTACCATTGGAGGGAGCAAGTTGTTGAAACTTCTTGGAGATGTCATTGAGTTGACTTTGAAGAGCAGCAAAATCAGCCATGGTAGGTCCTTGAAGCTTGGCGTGAAGTGAATTATGCTGCTCGGAAAGTTGCTCCCTTGGTTTGAAGGTCTTGGGCTTTAAATGAGGATGAAGGTTCCAACACTTCTCCTTTGTATGTCCTCTTTTCTTGCAATGGGTGCATACATCAATTTTCTTTGGAACTTGATGTGCTTTGGCAGCCATGTGCTCTTCAACGGTAGCCATGTGACCTTGAGCTTCAAGTCTAAGTTTGGAATTTTCTTCCAAACGCATGCTAACTTCCGTTCGTTGGATCATATTTTGCACTTCTCCAAATGAAGGAAATTCCTTCATTCGGAGAATTTCTTGTCTAAGAAGAGAGTAGGAATCATCTAGACCCATGAGAAGACCAAAGATTTTATCTTCTTCTTTCCTCTTGTGGAGGACTTTGAGATCTATGGAATCTGGGCGGAGAGTGGAGAGCTCATTCCAAGCATCAGTATATTCCCCAAAGTATTGAGGAAGAGATTTCCCTTCCTTTTTGATGTTTGAAATTTGTCGTTTGAGCTCAAAAATTCTGCCAAGGTTAGATTCTTGGCCATAAAGAGAAAACATTGTGTCCCATATTAGTTTTGCATTGGGAGCACAAGTCACCATGGCTTTGTGTGTTTCATCCATGGAATTGAGTAGAAGAAAAAACACATGATTGTCCCTCTTCTTCCATTCTCTGAAGGAAGAATCCACCTCTTCAAGTGGTTGATCAAGTATGTGACCCTCCAAGTTGTGAAGTTCCAGCGCTCTTCTCATCAAGGCTGCCCATTGATAATAATTTCCTCCTCTTAATTGAATGGAGGATATATTTTGAAATTGGGTAATGTTGATGGAAGGTGGAAGGTCACCCAACCTTGAAGAGGAAGGGATCGAAGTTTGCTCTGATACCATGTTGAAATATCAAAAAATAGAGCACAAGAAATGAAGAATACTTCTGAATTTTATTGAAGAAGAATGAGAGCATACATGGACATATTTGAGAGCATTTTTCTCATAGAGTTTTGGAGATACAATAAGGCTCTATTTATAGAGAAAAGGAAAAAATAGCCAGTAGATAGTGATTCAAAAGTAATATTCCCGTTGGAGCTCAAACCCCAAGGAATTCCAACAGCTAGTTTTTTGACTGTTGAAATATATACTACCCAAACTGCCCCTAGCTATTTGGGTTTGCTTCCTAGACTTTTCTCCAAACTTTTGGGCTTCCTTGGGCCTATTTTTGAATGTATTTTGGGTTGGTTAAGGCTGCCCAAATGTGTCATGCTTGCTGGACAATGCAGGCTGATTTTTGGGCTTCTAAGTAGATGTACTTGGTTGGTGATAAAGATGGGTTGAGTTATCCTTCTTTTCAACAAAATACTTCACATGTTTCTAATTCCATACTCACAGGAAAAAGAGATACATCCATAGTTCCTCAACCTTCACCCGTAGGCTTCGTAAAGCTTTCGGAACTCCACATACCAACTATACTCCTTAAGTTTCGCCCGCAAGTTTCGCAAAGCTTTCAGAGTTTTCATCGCAGTATCACTTTCTCTTCATATTACTTCATATTCACATGAGTGATAATCACAAAGATTCCAATTCGTCACAAGGATCATATAGGATTCGTAGCAAGATTCAGTACCAATTGTACAAAGCATGCCATATCAAATAATGTTAAACCCAAATTTAACAATATAACTTGCGCGGTTATAGAAAACTATCATAACTTCTTCTGTAAATATCGGATTGAGATGATTTCAATAGCCATATAAAGATAATACATAGGGATACAATGTTTATGTTCAGAGGTTAGCCTAATTCAACCTAGAAGGTAGCCAACAATCAAGGCAAAGTTTAACATAAAAATAGACTGAAATAGGGTTTTCTGTAGAAAATGTGTTACTTTAAAAATTCACCAAATATTCATTTCTTAATGAAACCTTTCGAAATATATTTTATTTTAAAGATATGGAAGTCTAGTTTCTTACAAAGAAACCTCATTTGATTTTCAATTCTGCAAAGAAAGATGTTTAACAAGGAATGGAGCATGGTCATGCTGTAAATAGAACAGTCTTTCTGCAGCAATCATGCTACTTTAAAAATTCACCAAAAATCCAATTCTCCTTGAAACTCTTTGAATTTTATGTCATTTTAAAGCTACAGAGGTCTCGTTTCATTTGGAGAAAACCCTATTCAATTTAGAGTTATTCCGAGAAAGATATTGAGTAAAGAATAGGGTATGATCAGACTATCTAACATACCAATTTCTAGGGTTTTATCCAAGAACGGAATTCTCTTTTTCCCTAATTCATTTTCTCTAAATTACAGCAATACAATTATATCAAAAATATGTTCTATAGTATTATTAGGCATCAATTCAGCAAAAACATATAAGGTACTTGCATCAAAGTTGGAATCTTTTTCTTTGATTTTCCTTCCTTTCCTCTCCAAGCTTCCTTTGAATTTCTATCTTGTTCTCTAGGTATTTTGTACTTTCTTTTACTACCCAAAGGCTAGGGTTACCATATACATGGATGGAGGTGTGTTATTTTAAGCTTAAAGGGTAGTTTAATAGAGGTTAGGTGAGTTTTTGGAAGAGGAGATGGAATCCGAAAATGAACATTTTGGAAAAAGAAAGTTAAACTTTTGAATTCTTTCTCTATCCTTACCTCTCTACCTAAGTGGAATGTGGGGCCCAAGTATAGTGAGGTGTCAAAGCTAAGGTTGCCATGTGTTAAGTAATGAAGTGCCATGATGTCCCCAAATTATGTTTGTTTTATTTTTGTTTTCTTTTATTTTTATGTTTCTTTTTTTTTTCTTTTCCTTTTTCTTTTTCTTTTCTTTTTGTGGGTCCCACACCATGGTTCTCTTGTGGTATTATTTCAATCATTTTCATCTGTCATTATGTCCCACAGTCTATGCTAAATTCAATATGTCCGACCTCTACTTAAAATCATAAACACAGAAATCAAAACATGTATCGCAAATGCATCTAAAATCATAATGTATCCAATTTTATCACAATGCGATATAAAAGAATTTGAGTGCATTAAAAAAAACAAAAATGTAAATGCAAACGCACACTTTAATATTTTCTCGAAATGAGATCTTACAATTATTAATCAAATTTGGAGACTAAACTTACAATTGAATTTGTGAAGTTGCTAGATCATCTTGACGTTATGTACTTGAAGAACAATATTCTTAAAAGAGGAAAATATGTTTAATGTGTTTTTCAAGAATTTTTATTGGATTAGTCAATGCTAAATGAGTGACAAAATGTTCCCAAATTAGAAAGTTTTTATAATTAGAAACTTTCTAATTGTGTAAGTGTTTTTAAGGTGTCTGGAGCATTTCCAAAGTATTTGGTTGTATGCCCTTAATACTTAGAACGTTTCCAAAGTTTTTGGAGAATTCCAAAACATTTGGGAGTTTCTTCTATTGAAACATGAAAACTCAAATATTATTTATAGATTGCTAGAAGTTCCAAAAGTATTGCAAAGTCATAAAGTGCTATCCTAATAGGATTAGGACAAATACATGGATTTCCTTTTTATACTAAAAGTTTAATAGGTATTGAATCTTCTATTAAATCATAAATTAGAGTCTTTTAATCTAAATATATAAGAAATCATAGCTTAACTCCGAAATTAGTTCTAAAAACTCTAGCATTGTATAAGGAATAACAGAACACAAACATGCAAATTTTCGCAAACTTTTGAGCCATTCTCTCCAGAATTTTGTGCCCCTCTCTTTTATTCGGTCTAGGATTTTAGTCTCAATAAATTCCTATAATTTAGGCTAAAAACCCTATTGCACACATATACGTGAACCCTAAATTGGTAGAGAGAAAACAGACTCGTCCTTCTCTCTTTCAATCTCTTCTTCTTGTTGTGCAAAAACCATAAGATGGTGGATGGAGCAAAGGTGCAATGATATGAAGGGCTGTCGATTAGGAAAGCAAATAACAGTTTCTGTGCTACAAGGGTAACTATTTTCCAACTTCTTTTGTTCGATTTTATTTTAAACTAGTTTGCTTGTTATATCCATTGCATTCAAGTTACACAGAATTTTAAAATTGATGGAACATAGTCCAAAAGCCCAATACCGAAAAGTGTGAGCCCAAAGCCCAATGGACAAGATGTGCTAAAACGGGCTAAAGTGTGTCGTTTACATGGGATACATCTCCCAAACAGGTAGGCATGACCCATCCTCTAGGTACTGACCGATCAGGCCCTTTGTGGTAGTAGCTAATTGGCTCTTAGATCTCCTCGGTATTCAATATTTGGTTAACTCAGAGCAATATTCAACTTTCAATCATGGAAGCAACATCTCGTAATTAGCATGAAAACTATGGACTCTAATCAATGAGGCAAGGAATCCCCTGACAACTAGGAGTTTCTTAACCAAAAGGATTTTGAATGTTATGAAAATCTTTTCTTAAAGGTCCTGCGATTTTGGGGTACTTTCATATGGAAATTAGGGTTTTAATGCCTCTTATGTACATGAGACCCATGGAAGCAATCTATATGCACATAAAAAGGATACTACCCAAGTACACTCTCTCAACTCACATATAGCACACAAAGGCATAATCAAAACTCTCTTTCACTTTGTTTCTCTTTTCGAAAGTCGCTCTCTGACTTGAACATTAGAATCTCCCCTACTGGAGTACTCTCTGGTAGTTTGTTACAGGTCCCATCGATCAAGACCGCCTGACAGCCAGCCATCCCATTCGACTTAGTAGGGCCATCATTTATGGAGTAAGATTCACCTCCAACAGATTGGTATCGTCTATGGAAACAGACTGATTTCCTAAGTTCGTATCGCCATCCCCTTCTTTTTACAATCATGGCATCAACCAAGAGAAAAAGACGGACCATCAGTTTTGATGACAATGATTTAATAAGAATTGATACCGATCAAAATGACCTATTGATCATCATTACAGTAATAGAGTCCTACCTCGTCAAAAGGATTTTCATTGATCACAGAGCAAATCTAGATCTTCTCTTTTGGGATGCCTTCCGGCAAATGGGCTTCACCCTATCTCATCTTCAACCCTCTAACAGACCCATAAAGGAATTTGCCAACAAATATATATATATCCAGAAGGTATCATCTCATTTGTTGTAACTTTAGGAACACCTCCTCACTATACTACTATCAAAACCACTTTTTATGTGGCGAAACTCTTGTCCTATAATGTCATCCTAGGTCATCCTAGTTTGGATGATCTCAAAATATTACCAAGCGCAAGACATTTGAAGATCAAATTCAGGATACCCTTAGGAGTCGCAACACTCCAAGGTCATACTGACCCATCGACCATCCCCAACGCTGGAGGAGAGAAAGAAGTTCTCTCAATAGACATAGTGGAGCTTAGAGATGAAGCTAAACACCAACCCAAGCCTCAACCAGGAGATGAAGTGGTCAAAGTTTCCATCACGGATGTACTTGGCCAGACGGTTCAAGTTGGTGCTCACCTACCAACATCTCTTCAAAAAGTAATCGTGGATTGCCTACGGCTACATTCTAAAGTCTTTGCATGGTCTCTAGAAGACATGTCGATATTCATCTCTCTGTTATAGTCCATAAATTGACCGAAGATGCAAGTCAAAAACCTGTTAAGTAGAAGAAGAGGGCGTTCACACTAAAACATTAATGCGCAATATAGGAGAAAGTCCAAACACTTCTAGCGACAGGGTTTATTTAGAAGGTAGAGTACCATGAATGGTTAGCCAATGTGGTTATGGTAAAAAAAAATAACAGCAAGTAAATGATATGTGTAGACTTCATCAACCTCAAGAAGGTGTATCCAAAGGATAGCTACCCACTCCCTAATATCAACAAATCGATAGACAATTCATTAGGTCACAAATTCTTAAGTTTTATGGATATATACTCCGGCTATAACCAGATACACATAGCCTTGAGGACGAAGAAAAACCAAGTTTTATTATGGAGTTTGACACCTATTACTACAAGGTCACGCCATTCGACCTCAAGAACACCAGAACAACTTTTCAACGGTTGGTCAACAACGTCTTTAGTGAATAGCTCGGCAGGAATATGAAGGACTGTGTTTACGATATGCTCATCAAAAGTGCCAATGTTAAAGATCAAGTGGCAGATTTGGAAGAAACATTGCAAATGTTATAACATTATAACATCAGGCTGAACCCAGAAAAGTGCATTTTGGAATCATTTATAGAAAATTTCTAGGTTTCCTAATTACCATCCGGGGGATCGTAGTGAATCCAAAGAAGATATAAGCCATATTGGACATGACACTATCGAGAGTAATGAAGGAAATGCAACGCCTCATGGGGAGAATTGTAGTTTTAAACCGATTTTTGTCGAAAGTAGGTAAGAAGTATATGTTTTTTTATGATACTCTGAAGAAGTCCCTAAAATTCACATGGACGCTAGAGTGCCAAGCAGTGTTCAATCAGCTCAAAAAATACTCATGTCACCCTCATTCCTTTCTCAACCTGTTTCTGGTGAGAAACTCTAATTTTATCTCTCTATTTCTTATCAAGCACTTTGCTCTATTCTCATAAGGTAGGAATCTACCATGCAGAAGCCAATGTATTATATCAACCACATACTTCAAGAGGTTGAGGCTAATCATAGACTCATTGATAAGATGACATTCGCCATAGTTATCACCGTCAAACTCCTCCAGCTTTACTTCCAAGCCCACACAATTGTGGTATTGACCAATCAGCCTTTGAAAGAGATTCTATTAAAGACAGACATCTCAAGTTGACTCATCAAGTGGAGCATCGAGTTAGGCAAATTTAACATTGAATATCAATTGAGATTAGTCATCAAACGCCAAGCCCTTACTGACTTTATGTTGTAAATTGAGTATATATAAAAGAAAAGAAAAGAAAAGAAAAACAAAACAAAAACCCACTCTCTCTCTTCCTCCCTCATCCTTTTTCCCTCAACTCATGAATACTCCTTGTTTTCTCACACTCTCAGCTCACTCTCTCTTGCCTTCTCTACTTGCTCTCTTCAAGACCACCCAAAATCAACAAAACACCACAAAACCCAGACTCTAGAGACTTCAAACTCTTAATCTAAGCTCTAGAAAGTTAGATCTAGTGAGAGATTTGAGGCTTTCTAGTGAGAAAAAATCTAGGATTTGGTGGTGGCTCGAATTGGAAACGAGATTGGTGAGAAGAATTCAGGTAATACTTCTTTCTTACCTTAGATTTGAGTTACTTCATCACAAAATTCAGTGTTTATGTTGAGAATGAAATGGAATCTAGGGTTTGTAGAGGTTCAACTATTAGGGCTCAAATTTGTAACGAAAGTAAGGTAATCTTCTCATCCTTGGGTTTACTCTCCTCTTTTATGAATTTGAAAATTATATCAAAATTGGATGAAATGAATTTGGGTTTAATTTTTTTATTCATTGGTATGAGATTGTGAGGTTGGAGATTTAGGGTTTTGTAGAGAGAGATCAGATACCATTGTCATGAAACCCCTGATTTTCTTTTCTTGCAAACTGGACAGCTTGAGTATGCCATGGTTTTGCACTTATAATTTCTTCTGCACAACAATAAATTAAATGGGGTTTTCTTCTCATGAAACTGGACTTCGGACACGAAGGTTTTCGACGAGAATTTAATTTTTGGTGATTTTTCAAATGGACTAGCCGTTGGAGGTCCAACGACTAGTAGAGAAGGAGAGGGCTTTATGCCCTCTCCACTCTCTCTTTTCTCTCAATCTTCTCCCCTCTCCATCCTCTATCAATAGGGCAGCATGTTGCCCTCTCAAAGCATGAAAAAATGCCTTCAACCACTTGTATAATTTCCTTGAAATATCAACAAAATCTTTGAAATCCTTTTTATTACTCATTGCTTGCTTCCGTAGAAATTCAACATGGTATCAGAGCGGGCTAATATCCCTTCTTCCTCCGGCCTTGGAGATCCACCACCACAAATTAGCACTTCTATGTTCACCTCCATTCTTTTGGATTCATCAAATTACAATGCTTGGCAAGACACCGTCAAAAGGTCTTTAAACTTCTTCAATCTCGAAAATCATATATTTGAAGATCCACTTGATGATGCTGAGCCTTCATTCAAAGCATGGAAGAAAAGAGATGATCAAGTGGTGGTTCTTCTACAAATGTCTCTTGACAAAACCCACAAAGCAATGGTCACTTGCATTCCAAATGCTAAGGCTTTGTGGGATCAAATGCACTCTTTATATGGCCAAGAAACAAACACGGGCAGAATCTTTGAGTTAAAAAAGAAGATCTTCAAGGTTCAAAAAGGAGGTAAAACCCTACCCGAATACTTTGGGGAATATAGGGATCTATGGAATGAACTCAATCTTTTGAGACCTCCTACTTCAAATCTTAAAATTCTTCTTCAAAGAAATGATGAAGACATGACCTTTGGTCTTCTTATGGGTCTTGGAGAAGAGTATGCTCCTATTCGTCAAGAAATTCTAAGAATGAAGATATTTCCTTCATTCCAAGAGGTGCAATTCATGGTGCAAAGAGCTGAAACAAGTATGAGGCTTGAGGATTCAACTAAACTCAAATCCGAAGCTCAAGCATTTAAATCTGTCCAGGAGGAGCACCCGGCCAACAAAGCTCAATATTTTGGCAAAAGAGACGTATGCACTCATTGCAAGAAACCAGGCCATAAAAGGGAGAAATGTTGGTTTCTCCATCCTGAATTACGGCCAAAGAACAGCAAAAGGGAGGTGGCTCAAACGGCAAATGCTCAGCATGTCTCCCAAGTTGCTGCTCTCGAAAATAAAATGGAAGAAATGCAAAAAGAGATGAGGAATCTTATTGGCCAGATTGCTTCACATTCTAGTAACCTTCTAAACTCATCTCATTTTGATTCATGGCTTATTGATTCTGGTTGTGACAATCATATGGTCAAAGATATAAACAAAATTAAGAAACTTATTCCTCTCTCTGACCATAAGATTGTCAAAGTGGCTAATGGTGAAAAATTAAAGGTTGATCATTTTGGAGAAGTTGAATTACTTGGCATGAAAACTAAAGCTTTATATGTGCCTAAGTTCAATTCTAACCTTCTGTCCATTGGAAAAATAACAAAAGAACAAAATTGTAAAGTCACTTTTGATCCTAATGAAGTTGTATTTCAGGACCTCAAAACGAATCACTTGATTGGCAAGGGGTCTAGGAGGCACAACCTATACTACTTGGATCAAGAAAATCAAGCTTTTGCTGCACAAAATCAAATGCATTCATTATGGCATGCTCGTTTGGGTCATCTTGGGAACTTAGCTTTGAAACGCCTATTTCCAAAACTAGAAGTAGAAGATGTTGGATTTTTGACTAAGAAGAGAGAGAAATCTAATAAACTTCTGGTTTTTATTGATGTAGTAGAATGATACAAAGGAAGAGAGATTATCTTCCTCTTTAATTTTACAAGGAGAGCAATAGCTCTATTTATAGGCAAAGGGAGAAAAATAGCCAGTAGAGAGAGAACAAAGTCAATATTCCCGTTGGGGCTCAAACTCCAAGGAATTCCAACAGCTAGTTTTTGGACTGTTGGAATATACATTGCCCAAACTGCCCCTAGCTATTTGGGTTTACCTCTTAGACTTTTCTCCATACTTTTGGGCTTCATTGGGCTTGTTTTTGAATGTATTTTGGGTCATAAATATGTTGCCAAATTCTGAACATTAAAAAATAAAAGGCCCAATGTTTATGACATTATCATATTTTCAAGTTGAATACCTTGAGACTTATCTTCATCTTCTCCCTTATTTTTAACACTCCCCCTCAAGTTAGTGCATAGATGTCTATGGACCCTAACTTGCTAAGGATGTGCTGAAGATGTTTCTCAGTTGTTGCCTTAGTGAAAATGTCAGCTAGCTGGTCTTCACTTCTAACATATGAGGTTGAAATTGTCTTGTTTTCTAATTTTTCTCGAACAAAATGACAATCAACCTCAATGTGCTTCGTTCTTTCATGAAATACTGGATTGGCAGCGATATGAAGAGCTGCTTGATTATCGCAATGTAGAAGAATAGGAGCGATAGTAGGAAATCCCATCTCCTCAAGTAATGCCTTTAGCCAAACTATTTCGCTTGTAGCCGCTGCCATTGCTCTGTATTCAGCCTCAGCGCTTGATCTGGATACAACAGATTGTTTCTTGCTTTTCCATGTTACAAGATTTCCTCCCACGAACATGCAGTAGCCGGTGGTGGATCTCCTGTCCGTGACATCCCCAGCCCAATCTGCATCACAGTAGCCATAAATCTCCATGCTGTGGTTGTTTTTCATAAGAATTCCCCTTCCTGGTGAGCTTTTTAAATACTTGAGAATTCTTTCTGCTGCCTTCCAATCTTGAATCCTTGGAGCATGCATCCGTTGACTGATTAAGCTGACGGCATAGGTGATATCTGGTCTTGTAATGGTGAGGTAGATGAGCCTCCCCACAAGTCTTTGATATCTAGGAATATCCTGGAACATTTCTTCATCACCTTGTGCTCGTTCTGCTATGGATATAGGAGTTGCTGCTGGTTTAGCTCCTACCTTTCCAGTTTCCTGCAAAAGGTCAAGTACATATTTCCTTTGGCATAGAACTAGCCCCTTATGAGAATAGGCAAGCTCTATTCCTAAGAAATATTTTAGTTTTCCCAAATCTTTAATCTCAAAAGTAGATTTAAGGAAATTTCTAACTTGATCAATACTATTCATATCACTTCCTGTAATAACTATATCATCTACATAAATAAGAACAATAGTGATTTCTTCATTGTTAACTTTAGTAAACATGGAGGAATCACTAATGGATTTCTTAAAGTTATTACCAAGAAGTGCTGAACTTAATTTTGCATACCAGGCACGAGGAGATTGTTTTAACCCATAGATTGCTTTTTTAAGACGACACACCTTGATGTTTGAATCCTCATCTAGCCCTTGGGGAATTTGCATGTAGATTTCTTCGTCTAAGTCCCCTTGAAGGAAAGCATTCTTCACGTCCATTTGATACATTGGCCATTCTCCATTGGTTGCAATTGACATCAAAACCCTTATCGTTTTCATTTTGGCAACAGGGGCAAAAGTCTCAGTGTAGTCTTCTCCATAAGTTTGTGTGAATCCTTTGGCTACAAGTCTTGCCTTGTAGCGTTCAATGGATCCATCACTTTTATACTTGATTTTGAACACCCATTTACACCCGACAGCCTTTCTTCCCTTAGGGAGAGTAGTAATCTCCCACGTCCCATTTTTATTCAATGCATCTAGTTCTTCAAGCATAGCTTGTCTCCATTCGGGTTTGGTATTTGCCTCATCAAAATCCTTAGGTTCCTGTGATGAGTCAATGCCACTCAAGAACCCTTGATGGCTTGAGGAAGTATTAGATACACAATAGTAATTTGAAATAGGATAGTGAGTTACCTTAGAATTGTAATAAACTCTTCTGTTGATCCACTCTGAGGGAGGAAGCCTCAATCTGGTGGAACGTCGAAGTGGAGGAGCCAGCGGAGAGGGCAGTCTAGTTTCGTCTCCGGATTCTCCTAAGGTAGGTAATCCCTCGCCTTCTTCTCTTTCTTCGGAAGAGTTCTCTTCATTTTCAGACTCATCCACTCCTCCCTCTTCGTTTTCTCCCCCTGAAAGTGAATTCTCTTCATTGGATTCTTGAGGAACCAGAGGAGGATTTATGGGAACATCGCAGAAGATTCGCAAGTCATTGCTTGATGAATTTTCTTCATTTTTTTCTCCTGCAAAAAAGAATTCATTTTCTACAAATATCACATCTTTCGATGTGTATACCTTGTTAGAGTCAGGTTCAAAACAAATATATCCTTTTTGGAATGAAGCGTACCCAATAAAAACACATTTCCTTCCTTTGATATCTAACTTATCTCTAAACTGCCTAGGAATATGAACATAACAAATACACCCAAAAACTCTAAGGTGAGAGAGGTTTGGTTTGTCTTTTCTAAGCAACTCTAATGGAGATTTTCCATGGAGAACTCTAGTTGGAAGACGATTTATTAAATGAGCTGCGGTACTAACCGCATCACTCCAAAAACGCTTAGGCATATTAGCAAAGAACATGATAGTTCTAGCTATTTCTAGGAGATGTCTATTTTTGCGTTCGGCAACTCCATTTTGTTGGGGAGTGTAGGGACAACTAGTTTGATGAATAATTCCATTCTCCTCAATGAAATTTTTGAAATTGGTGCTCATATATTCCCCACCATTATCTGTCCTAAGAATTTTAATGTTGGCCTCATATTGTTTTATAATATACTTGTAAAAGGACTTGAAGGCTTCATAAACTTGGTCTTTTGATCTTAGCATATACACCCATGTATACCTAGACTTATGATCTATAAATGAGATAAAATACTTAAATCCCCTTCTAGATATCATAGGTGAAGTCCATACATCCGAGTGAACAAGATCAAAAGGCTTTTTATATTGAGTTTCAGAAATAGGATAATACATTCGGGTTTCCTTTCCAAAAATGCATGCTTCACAATGTCTATCACTACAATTTTTTGATGGGAATAGGCATTTCAGAGCTTGCATAGAAGGATGACCTAATCTAGCATGCCAAAGGAGGTAACTTTCCTCTCGGATTGCGGAAAATACAAAACTATCTTGTTTCCAAAAATACAAGTTATCTTGCATAGAACCACTACCAATCACTTGATTCGTCTCCAAATTCTGAAAAACAACAGAATGAGGGTCAAAAATAGCTTTGCAATTTAAGTCCTTAGTGACTTGTCCAATGGACATAAGATTAGAGGTAAATTGAGGAACATATAAGGCCTTTGATTTTCTTCCAAATATTTCAACATCCCCAATTTGCTTAATTTTGAAATTATGTCCATTCGCAACTTTAACCATTTTAGGTTCTAGGAGAGGTTCAAGATTCTGAAAATTTTGCTTATCTTTGACCATATGGTGATCACAACCTGAATCTATCAACCATTTTGAAGAAGTAACAGATGAGTTAGAGCAAGTACCTGAGGAGGATTTTCCTAATTTTTGAGATGTCAGATTTGCTTTGTTTGCAGCTGGTTGAGCATTTTGCTCCCTCCTCTCTTGCTCTTTTTTCTTGATGAACTCAGGTTTAAGGTTAGGATGAAGAAACCAGCAACCATCCTTGGTATGTCCCAACTTTTTGCAATGAGAACACACCTTTTTTATTCCCTGATGAGCCTTATTTGCAGCTTGCTCATTCTGCTTTGTGGAGAACCCATGAACTTCACTTTTGGACTGATTGCTTTCTTCAAGCCTTTGAGAAGCTGCAGCTCTTTGAATCATAAATCGAGTCTCTTGGTATGATGGAAATTCTTTCATTCGAAGAATTTCCTGTCGAAGTTGTACAAATGACTCATTGAGTGATGAGAGCAATGAAAACACCTTGTCTTCATCTTGTCTCTTTTGCAGCACTTTTATATCACTTGTGAGAGGTCTCAATGTGTTAAGCTCATTCCACAAGTCCTCGTGTTCTCCGAACAATTGTGTAATTGATTTCTCCTCCATTTGGATGGCCGCAATCCTTTTTTGTATTTCAAATATTCTGCTCAAGTTTGATTCCTGACCATATAACCCATACATTTGCTCCCATAAGGATTTGGAACTCGGACAGCACATTACCATATTTTTGTGTGCTTGATCCATGGAGCTTGTTAGCAATAGGAACACTTGATCATCCAGCTCCTTCCATTCATCAAATCGTGGGTCTAGCCGATCCATAGGATCTTTTGTAATGAAAGACAGAAGTTTTGCTCCATTGAGAGATCTTCTGATATGACTAGCCCATTGGAAGTAATTGGTTGAGCTTAGAATAATTTGGGAGAAAAGTTGGATTTGAAAGGAAGAGATTTGAGGAAGAGAATTTCCCAACCCCGGAGTCGATGTTTGCTCTGATACCATGTTGGATTTTTGACTAAGAAGAGAGAGAAATCTAATAAACTTCTGGTTTTTATTGATGTAGTAGAATGATACAAAGGAAGAGAGATTATCTTCCTCTTTAATTTTACAAGGAGAGCAATAGCTCTATTTATAGGCAAAGGGAGAAAAATAGCCAGTAGAGAGAGAACAAAGTCAATATTCCCGTTGGGGCTCAAACTCCAAGGAATTCCAACAGCTAGTTTTTGGACTGTTGGAATATACATTGCCCAAACTGCCCCTAGCTATTTGGGTTTACCTCTTAGACTTTTCTCCATACTTTTGGGCTTCATTGGGCTTGTTTTTGAATGTATTTTGGGTCATAAATATGTTGCCAAATTCTGAACATTAAAAAATAAAAGGCCCAATGTTTATGACATTATCATATTTTCAAGTTGAATACCTTGAGACTTATCTTCATCTTCTCCCTTATTTTTAACAGAAGATAGGCATTGCAAAGCTTGTGTTTTAGGAAAGCAAACTAGGATGTACTATCCTCTTTCAAATACAATATATGAAAATGCTTTTGAACTTGTGCATTCTGATGTTTGGACTTCCCCCATAGTATCCCATAATGGATTTAAATACTTTGTTACCTTTATTGATCATAAAACTAGATATACTTGGGTTTACCTATTGGTAACTAAATCTGAGGTTTTTGAAGCCCTTAAGAGTTATTATAGATATGTGACCAAACAATTCAACGCCAACATTAAAATCATTAGGTCTGATCATGGGGGAGAGTACATTAGTCATGCATTTGAAAACTTCCTAGAAGAAAAAGGGATTATTCACCAAAAGTCATGTGTTTACACTCCACAACAAAATGGAGTTGCCGAAAGGAAAAATAGGCATTTACTAGAAACGGCTAGGGCTATGATGTTCCATTCCAACATACCTAAAAGGTTTTGGAGTGAGGCAATAAAAACCGCTGCCCATCTCATTAATCTTATGCCCACTCAAGTTTTAGGAGGAAAATCTCCATTAGAGCTACTCTTAGGAAGAAAATCCAATATCTCCCATCTTAGAGTCTTTGGATGCTTATGCTATGTCCATGTACCGGAAAATTTCAGAAACAAGTTAGAGGAAAGGGGGAGAAAATGTGTGTTCTTAGGATACTCAACATTTGAAAAGGGGTATAAATGTTATGATCCACTAACCAAAAAACTATACACATCCAAGGATGTGATATTTGTAGAAAGAGAATTCTATTTTACAGGAAAGGAAGATCTAGATCAAGCTGGAGAAGGAGAAGCTCAAGATCTATGGAACATTATTCTTCCAACCATTAATCATCCAAATATTGAACAAGAACCAGCTCCGAATGTTCATGAAGATTCAGCTCAAGAAGATCCCTCGCCATCTCATTCTGATCAAGAAACCGTTCAAGAACAAGGGGGAGTTGATTCTGAGCAAGAGCTGGTCATTGAACAAGAAGAACAAATCATGGAAGAACCACCTCCTTCTCTTCGTAGATCAACAAGACTTAGACTTCCTCCCTCCAATTGGATCAACAAAAGAGTTTTTTATAACTCCAAAGTAACTTCTTATCCCATTTCTAAATATTATTCAATTGCTAACACCTCTTGCAGCCATCAAAGATTTATTCGAAACATAGATCTACATGAAGAACCAAGAACCTTTGAAGAAGCAAAAAACCATCCTCAATGGGTGCAAGCCATGAAGGATGAATTAGAAGCATTAGCCAAGAATGGAACATGGGAAATAACATCTCTACCAATAGGAAAGAAAGCCGTAGGGTGCAAATGGATCTACAAAATCAAGCACAAGAGTGATGGAAGTCTTGATAAATATAAAGCAAGATTAGTTGCCAAAGGTTTCACTCAAGCTTATGGGATAGACTACAAGGAGACATTTGCACCTATAGCAAAAATGAACACCATTCGAGTTCTTCTATCTCTTGCTGTCAATCATTCTTTGCCCTTATTCCAAATGGATGTTGCAAATGCTTTTCTTCAAGGAGACTTAGAAGAAGAAGTATATATGGAGGTTCCTCCGGGATTCTCTCATCAAGACAACAAAGTTTGCAAGTTAAAGAAAGCCATCTATGGCCTCAAACAATCCCCTCGAGCTTGGTATGCCAAACTTAGCTCTACTCTTCTTGATCATGATTTTAAGAAATGCAATAGTGATTCATCCCTCTTTGTTAAGAAACAAAATGGAAAAATCATTATAGTTTTAGTTTATGTAGATGATATAATCATAACCGGAAATGACTTAAATCTAATCAATCAAGTTAGAAAATTTCTCCAAACTAAGTTTGATATCAAAGATTTAGGGAAACTAAAGTACTTTCTAGGAATAGAACTTGCCTATTGTCCAAATGGGCTTGTTCTATCACAAAGAAAGTATGTGCTTGATCTTTTGCAGGAAACCGGGAAGTTAGGTGCAAAGCCTGCATGTAGTCCAATCAGCACTTCTGGTGGTCTTCAAGATGATGATGAAGAGTTTGAGGATGAACAAAGATATCAAAGGCTTGTAGGGAGATTAATCTATCTCACCATAACAAGACCCGATATCTCCTTTGCTGTGGGTCAAGTTAGCCAGCATATGCACAAGCCAAAAAGAAAGCATTGGAGAGCCTCTGAAAGAATTCTTCACTACTTGAAGGGCACACCCGGCATGGGAATTTGGATGAAGAAAAATTACAGCTCTCAAATCATAGGGTATTGTGATGCAGATTGGGCTGGAAATTCAGAAGATAGAAGATCAACCACGGGATATTGCATGTTCGTTGGAGGAAATTTAGTAGCTTGGAAAAGCAAAAAACAACATGTTGTATCAAGATCAAGTGCTGAAGCGGAATATAGAGCTATGGCAGCCGCAACAAGTGAGATAGTTTGGTTGAAAGCTCTAATTGAGGAGATAGGGTTCATAGTTTCAACTCCGATCCAACTCCATTGTGACAATCAATCAGCAATTCACATAGCCTCAAATCCGGTTTTTCATGAAAGAACAAAACATATTGAGGTAGATTGCCACTTTGTGAGGCAAAAGATTGAAGATAAGCTCATCTCACCAAGTTTCACAAGGAGTGATCATCAAGTAGCTGACATCTTCACCAAGCCGGGAACCACAAAGCACATCCTCAAGAATATGGGCAAGTTGGGTGTCATAGACATATACACACCCAACTTGAGGGGGAGTGTTGAAATGAAGCATAATTAGGCTTCATAGCTAGTTGATGCTAGGATCAAGTGTACAAACCTAATTCAATGGGTATTTCAATGGGTCTGGCCCGCGGGATTCGATTTTAGATTGGGAGTGACTATCTTCCCAAAAGGTGAGTGGATGCATAGTTATACTTTTAAATGAGAAAATATTTTGCTTGATTTTACAAATACTTTTAAAATTGGATTATAAATTGGTTTATGATTGTGGAGTGTCCCGAAAGGGAGTTTGAAAAGAAATGCATCCAAGTATTGAATTAAAAATAATGTACCATATTTATTTATCTATATTAAATATGTTGGCATTAAACTCATGATTTGAGAAATGTTTGAACAATGTTGTCATATTTTGATACATGTTATGATATTGTGAAATGGTGATTGAATGTATGATCTAATTGCTATAGTCATTCCCCCATAGTGTACGACATGGTTAGAGGTGTTTTCCCTGGGAGATAGCCGTGCTTGAGAGGTATCTCCAAAATCGTTATTATTATTTCTCGGACTAGTTTGGTAGCACTCCAAGGGAGGCCCGAGTCAATGCCAAAGTTCGGGGTATTTGTGAGTTAGAAAAATATAAAAGTTTTTAACGGTTTCACCCTTAATTATGGTAGACTATTGTTGGGAGCCATGATTTTGCCAACCTCATGATTTTGGAAAAGATATAGTTATAATTGGATGTATATTATTTGTTCACTATGATTTATTGAATTTTATTTTTAAAACTTGATGTTTGGTGATGAATCTTAAATTTTATAGGCATAACGATACGACTTTGATATATTTGTTTGACATGTCCACAATCATCCCTCATTCACTTTCATAACATGTTATTCACTCACTGAGTATTGTTGTATACTCATCCCTCTTATTTTACTTTTTCACAGAGGAAGATTAGATCAATGTATTATCGGTATTAGTATCTCGAGACAAGATTATCTTGAAGGACTCATTTCGTATACTAGTCATCTTTTGGTTTGAGGTATTTAATGGACATAAATAGAGGAAAACTTTGTAACTGTTTTGGGAACCTATTGAACTTTATACTATGTCTATTTGAAATTGGGTGATACGATTTTGTACACTTAAATTGAAGACCTCCTTTAATTTCTTTGAAATTTTCTTTTTGGGAATTGTTTTTGGTGAAATTTGATATAGATCCCTTAAGTAGGTATTTATTTTACATTCTATGGATTTGATCTGGATGGCAAGATTCTTACTCATTCATGTTACCCATAGGGACGGATAAGGCTGATTGTTTAGTTGCGTGATAAATGTATGTTGGTTTATTTGGATTTGTTGAATTCTTTTGGGAAATGATATCGATGAATGTCTTGTAGTATTTTGGTATACGGGTTAGACTTATCCATATTTTCGAGGGAACATGGTGGTCGTCACATGCTTAATCTAAGGGTTGGGGCATGACACTTCATCCTTGACTGCACACTCCAACACCTATCAAACAAGTCTCTGCCGATGACCGGGAAAAGTGCTCATTGCCTGAGTAGTTCGAGGGAACATGGTGGTTGTCGCATGCTTAATCCGAGGGTTGGTGCGTGACACTTCATCCTTGACTGCACACTCCCAGCACCCATCAAACAAGTCTCTGCCGATGACTTGGAAGAGTACTCATTGCCTGAGTAGACCTGGTCGTCTAACTCTTCAGGAAGCGAATCGGACTCATGTTCGTAGGATCAAATAATTTCAAAGCTAAATATGCCTTCCTTTTTTATCTCTAAACAACTAACAATCAAGCCGAATATGAAGCTCTTCTAATCGGATTACGACTCACAGAATCACTAGGAGTCCAGAATATACGAGTCCTTATCGACAATCAATTCGTCATCAAGCAGATTAAACGAATCTATGAAACTAAGGAGCCAACAATAACAAAGTATTTATCCAAACTAAAAGAGGCAGCAGACAAATTCAGCAATGTGGATATATAGTAGATCCCTTGATCAGAAAACACACGAGCTGACATTCTCTAAAAACTAGCCAACTCTAACTCGGTAGCAATCAGTTGAACATCCATATAGAGAGCCTGTCATACCCAAGTATTGAAAAGCTCGAGCAGATCTTGTTAATGAACAGTTCACCAGGTTGGAAAGGACTCCATAGAGGCCTATTTAAAACATGAGTAACTACCAAACTCGCCCTCCGAAACTGCTAAGTTGAGGCGTAAGGTTGCCCACTAAGTCATTATCCATGGGGACCTCTACAAAAAGTCTTATACATATTCATATCTGAAATGTCTGACATTCGAGGAAGAGAATTACATGTTTAGAGAAAAATCCATGAAGGGATATGTGGCAATCTCTTAGGCATTTGAAATTTGGTGAACAAAGCTATCCAACAAGGGTATTATTGGCTTACCATGAAGACTGACGTGGATATTATGTCAAAAATTGCAACAAATGTTAACGCTTCTCATTGGTATCATGCCAACCCTCTACTGAACTTTGCCTAATAACAAACCCATGGTCATTCGCCCAATGGGAAATGGATATTCTTGAACTATTTCCACCAACTATCGGACAGCAAAAATTGTTAGTCGTGGTCGTTGACTGATTCACCAAATGGATAGAAGCCGAACATTGGCCCAGATCACCATCGACAAGATGTAAAATTTCATGTAGACATCCATTATCACTAGATTCGGTGTGCCCCACATTTTGATTACTGGCAATGATAAATAGTTCAACAACAAAAGTTTCCAATATTTTGTAGCAGATTGAAAATCCAACATTGTTTCACCTCCATCATATATCCGCAAATCAATGGTCTCACCGAGGTAACTAACCAAACAATCTTACAAGAACTAAAAGCTGCACTAGATGAAGTTAAAGTTTGCTAGGTAGATGAGCTCTACAGTATTCTCTGGGACTACCAAATGATGTTGCATCAATCTAACTTACAACTGTGAAGCAGTGATACTAGCGAAAATCGACATTCATTTACTTTGGGTAAATCAATAAGAGCACAGGTAGAATGAGCTTGCATTATATGAATGGTTAGATTTGCCCCCTAAACTGCGAAAAACCGCATTTACTCAAATGGCCACTTATCAATAGCAAATGGCGTGATACTACAACAAGCAGGTCAAGACTAGAACATTCAAGCTAGGTGATCTGGTGTTAAGGAAGGTAGAATCCACTAGTCAACCTCAACCGAGACGCAAGTTAGCAGCTAATTGAGAATGCCCTTACTGGGTACGCTTGGAAGTTCGTTCGGTAACATATCGTCTCAATTATTTAGACGGCTTGATCATGCCCAAGACATGGAACTCTGAAAATCTGCACATCTACTATTAATGATGATTGTCACTCTCTCATGGGAACATGCTTTGTAACTAGTCAAATAGTCAACATGTCATTAATGAGGGATGCATCTCCCTAACAGGTAGACACAGTCCATCCTATCATGTAAACTATCAACTGAATATTCTATCAAATGCAACATGTTGTCAATGAGGGATATATCTTTCGGATGGATGGGCATGAGCCAATTCTCTAATTAAACGAATGTTCCGTCAACATAGGATACATCCCCCGGATGGATGGGCACAACCTGATCCTCAAATCGAACCAATATGCCGTCAACAAGGGATGCATATCCCGGACATGTGGGAACGGCCTAATTCTCAAACTGAATGAATGCGCCATCAAAAAGGGATACACCTCCCCGATGGGTAGGTATGACCCAACTTTTTTATTGAATGAAATGTGAATAAGGGATGTATCTACTTGTTAAACAAACATAATCCATTCTTTCAGTCAAGTACACTAAGACATCGAGAAGTAACCAGGTGCTGCACCTAAGTATTGGACAAGCTAGCTAATTAGCTGCAACGACATCAACTAAAGAAATTCACTCCACAATATGCTCCTCACATCAAAACGAACCAAGCAATTACTTTTTAGTCAAGGCAAGACTAATAGGTAAGTGGCAAAAACTTTCTTTATTATTTTAAAGTACATATCGGAGTACATAATTGGGTACAATGAAATGAAAAGTTTACATGTTCATAAACTAGGCTCATCGAAACAAAAAACTTAAAAGAATGTTTGTCTCTTCGAATGGATCGTCCTCTTAGGCCCTGACGTCTTCTCTTCGATAAACACCAGATGCCTTTTTGAATGCATTCATAGATGAACTCTATGAATCTTAGAGCCCTTGCCTATCAGCCAGTAAGATACTAAAATTAAAAAATCAACTGAATGCAAAACAGAAGCTGAAAAGGACTTTGTAGCCCATTAAATTACTCTCAAGTCTTGATAACAAAAGAGCAACAAAGCAATGATGAGCTGCAGGGAGCCCAATCAGAACACTCCAAGACAAGACCGCCATGACAAAAGTCTTTGACTTGCCTAACTAATATGACAGTATCTCATACCCGTGGTCCTTTTATTGACTAAACCTTGTACCCGTGGCTCTCAATGCTGTCACCTCTTCAAAAGCCAAACCTGCAGAGAAGAAAGAACTTCTTTTGTATCTTGGACACCCTTCTGGACAATGCCTTTATTTTGTTCCTTTTTGGCAAACAATTCATGTGTGTGTATGTGTATATATATATCAAAGAGACAAACCATATCAACGAATCCCCTGAAAGACGAAAAGACGTTCTACATTTCATGACCATATCGCGATCCTAATGCCTCCTATTACGCCTTCTCTTTTTACCTATAAAGCTTTGTTCCCTTTCGATTTTCCTAACTAACACCGTATTTACTCACGTCCCTAATGCCAAGGGATGATACTGATGAAATTTAAATATAGCAAGCTAAGAATGAAGAAAGAAACTTCAAGAATTTAATTAAGAAATCAAAGAGAGTTTACATGCAATGAAGGCATATTTTTCATACTTTCCAAATGAACAACTAAGCCCTATTTATAGAGAACAAGAGGAGAGGGAAAGAAATGAGAAAAGAGATGGAGGAGAGGGCAATGCCCTCTCCATTTCTAGCCGTTGGGGCTGTCCCCAACGGCTAGTGTTTACTAGCCGTTGGGGACAGCCCCAACGGCTATCTTTTGCTAGCCGTTGGGGGACCTTTTGGTCCCCCATTTGCTGGCCCGGGCTGGGCCCGAAGGGCCCAGCCCGAATTCTGCTGGCAAGGCCCATTTAGGGCCCAAATTGGAACCCTAAAAGGGAATTACAATTATAACAAAAGAAAGGGAAAATTCTACCTAAATTAGAGCTATACATTTAGACTTCATTCCCTTAGGATATAAACCCTAATTATCCTTTATTTCAACACTCCCCCTCAAGTTGGGTGTGTATGTATCTATAACACCCAACTTGACCATATTTTTATGTATGTGATTGGCGGTTCCCGACTTGGTAAAGATATCCGCTACTTGATCCTCACTTCGTGTAAAGCTTGGAGTGATGAGCTTTTCTTCAAACTTTTGTCTCACAAAGTGACAATCCACCTCAATATGTTTTGTTCTTTCATGAAAAACCGGATTTGAGGCTATGTGAATAGCCGATTGATTGTCACAATGGAGAGGGATCGGAGTAGGAACGGAGAACCCTAGTTCTTCAATTAGAGCTTTTAACCAAACAATCTCACTTGATGCGGCTGCCATGGCTCTATATTCCGCTTCAGCACTTGATCTTGAGACCACATGTTGTTTTTTGCTTTTCCAAGAAACTAGATTTCCTCCAACAAACATACAATATCCTGTGGTTGATCGTCTATCTTCTGAATTTCCGGCCCAATCTGCATCACAATATCCTACGATTTGTGAGTTGTTGTTCTTCTTCATCCAAACTCCCATGCCCGGTGTGCCTTTTAGATAATGGAGGATTCTTTCGGTGGCTCTCCAATGCTTTCTTTTTGGCTTGTGCATATGTTGGCTAACTTGACTCACGGCAAAGGAGATGTCCGGTCTCGTTATGGTGAGGTAGATCAATTTCCCTACGAGCCTTTGATATCTTGGTTCATCCTCATAATCTTCATCATCATCCTTGAGGCCATAGGAGGAGCTAATGGGACTACAAGCGGGCTTGGCACCTAACTTTCCGGTTTCCTGCAAGAGATCAAGCACATACTTCCTTTGTGATAGAACAAGCCCATTTGGACAATAGGCGAGTTCTATCCCTAAGAAGTACTTTAGTTTTCCTAAGTCTTTAATATCAAATTTTGTTTGTAAGAAACTTCTTACTTGGTTGATTAAATCTAAATCATTACCGGTTATGATTATATCATCTACATAAACTAACACTATAATGATTTTTCCATCTAGTTTTTTAATGAAGAGAGAAGTGTCACTATTGCATTTTTTGAAATCATGATCAAAAAGAGTTGAGCTAAGTTTGGCATACCAAGCTCTTGGAGATTGTTTGAGACCGTAGATTGCTTTCCTAAGTTTGCAAACCTTGTTGAGTTGGTGAGAGAAGCCCGGTGGAATCTCCATGTACACTTCCTCTTCTAGATCCCCTTGAAGGAATGCATTGGCTACGTCCATTTGAAACATTGGCCAAGAGTGATTGATTGCAAGGGACATCAAGACTCGAATTGTGTTCATCTTGGCCACCGGAGCATAAGTTTCCTTGTAGTCTACTCCATAAGCTTGAGTGAAACCCTTTGCAACTAATCTTGCTTTGTATCTATCAATACTTCCATCACTCTTGTGCTTGATTTTATAGACCCATTTACATCCTACCGCCCTTTTTCCTTTAGGAAGAGATGATAACTCCCAAGTTCCGTTTCTTTCTAAGGCTTCTAGCTCATCTTTCATTGCTTGGATCCATTGAGGAAGTTGTTTTGCTTCTTCAAAGTTTCTAGGCTCTTGATGATGGTCTAAGTTCTTGATGAATTTTTTATGGCTACAGGACATGTTAGCAATCGAATAATATTGGGAAATCGGGTGAGATGTTACCTTTGAGTTATAGAAAACTCTTTTGTTGATCCATTCCGAAGGAGGGAGCCTAAGCCTTGTTGATCTTCGAAGAGGAAGAGGAGGCGGCTGCTCAATGCTTTGTTCTTCTTCCTCTATAACTTGCCCTTGATCTAAGTTGTCTCCCCCTTCCTCTTGGATGGATTCATGATCAGAATGAGATGAGGTTGATTCTTCTTGAGTTGGATCATTTTCGGCTTGGATTGGTTGTTCTTCTTCTTCATTTTGGTGAGAAGGTTCTTTGATTGAGGGAAGGACTATATTCCAATGGTCTTGAGCTCCTCTTTCCTTTGATTGCTTTTGATCCTATTTTCCTGCAAAATAAGGTTCTCTTTCTACAAATATCACATCCTTGGATGTGTATAGCTTTTTAGTTAGGGGATCATAACATTTATATCCTTTTTCAAAGGTAGAGTATCCTAAAAATACACATTTTCTCCCTCTTTCATCTAGTTTATTTCTAAAGTTTTCTGCTACATGCACATAACAAATGCACCCAAAAACTCTTAAGTGTGAGATACTAGGTTTTCTTCCTAGGAGTAGTTCTAAAGGGGACTTTCCTTCTAGCACTTGAGAGGGCATAAGGTTTATAAGGTGGGCAGCGGTTTTAATGGCTTCACTCCAAAACTTTTTAGGTACATTGGAGTGAAACATCATAGCCCTAGCCGTTTCTAGTAAATGTCTATTTTTTCTTTCGGCAACTCCATTTTGTTGAGGAGTGTACACACAAGACTTTTGATGAATAATTCCTTTTTCTTCTAGAAAATTTTCAAGTGCATGGCTAGTATATTCTCCCCCATGATCCGATCTAAGGATTTTGATGTTTGCATTGAATTGCTTGGTCACATATCTATAATAGCTCTTAAGTGCTTCAAATACTTCAGATTTAGTTACTAATAAATATACCCATGTGTATCTAGTTTTGTGATCAATGAAGGTAACAAAGTATTTGAAGCCATTATGAGATTCTATTGGTGAAGTCCACACATCGGTATGAATGAGTTCAAAGGCATTTTCATATATTGAGTGTGAGATTGGATAGTACACTTTAGTTTGTTTTCCAAGAATACAAGCTTTGCAATGCCTATTTTCTACTCTTTGACTTGGAAATAGGCGTTTCAAAGCTAAATCTCCCGGGTGACCTAGACGGGCATGCCATATAGAAAATGCTTGACTTTGAACTCCAAAAGCTTGATTTTCTTGGTCCAAGAAATATAGATTATTCCTCCTAGATCCCTTGCCAATCAAGTGATTCGTTTTGAGATCCTGAAAAATAACTTGGTTAGGATCAAAAGTGGCTTTGCAATTATGGTCTTTGGTAATTTTACTAATGGACATGAGGTTAGAGTTGAATTTTGGCACATATAAAGCTTTAGTTTTCTTGCCTAGGAGTTCAACTTCACCTAGATGATCAACTTTTAGTTTTTGACCATTAGCAACCTTGACAATCTTATAAGTAGATAGAGGAATGAATTTCCTAACTTTGTTTTTATCCTTTACCATGTGATTGTCACAACCCGAATCAATAAGCCATTTATTTAAATGAGATGAGTTCAAGTTGTTACCGGAATGAAGGGCAACTTGGCTAAGGAGCCTTTTCATCTCTTTTTGCATCTCCTCCATCTTGGATTCGAGTGCAGCCACTTGGGAGACTTGTTGAGCATGAGCTGGTTGTTCCACCTCCTTCTTGTTGTTCTTTGGGCGCAAATTTGGGTAGAGAAACCAGCACCTTTCCCTTTTGTGGCCGGGTTTCTTGCAATTTGTGCAAACATCCTTTTTAAAGAAATTTTGAGCTTTGTTGACCATATGATCATCTTGGACAGCTTTGAAAGCTTGAGCTTCGGATTTGAGCTTGGTAGACTCCTCTAGCCTCATGCTAGTCTCGGCCCTTTGAATCATAAATTGAACTTCTTGGAATGAAGGGAATGTTAAAAATAAGGGAGAAGATGAAGATAAGTCTCAAGGTATTCAACTTGAAAATATGATAATGTCATAAACATTGGGCCTTTTATTTTTTAATGTTCAGAATTTGGCAACATATTTATGACCCAAAATACATTCAAAAACAAGCCCAATGAAGCCCAAAAGTATGGAGAAAAGTCTAAGAGGTAAACCCAAATAGCTAGGGGCAGTTTGGGCAATGTATATTCCAACAGTCCAAAAACTAGCTGTTGGAATTCCTTGGAGTTTGAGCCCCAACGGGAATATTGACTTTGTTCTCTCTCTACTGGCTATTTTTCTCCCTTTGCCTATAAATAGAGCTATTGCTCTCCTTGTAAAATTAAGAGGAAGATAATCTCTCTTCCTTTGTATCATTATACTACATCAATAAAAACCAGAAGTTTATTAGATTTCTCTCTCTTCTTAGTCAAAAATCCAACATGGTATCAGAGCAAACATCGACTCCGGGGTTGGGAAATTCTCTTCCTCAAATCTCTTCCTTTCAAATCCAACTTTTCTCTCAAATTATTCTAAGCTCAACCAATTACTTCCAATGGGCTAGTCATATCAGAAGATCTCTCAATGGAGCAAAACTTCTGTCTTTCATTACAAAAGATCCTATGGATCGGCTAGACCCACGATTTGATGAATGGAAGGAGCTGGATGATCAAGTGATCCTATTGCTAACAAGCTCCATGGATCAAGCACACAAAAATATGGTAATGTGCTGTCCGAGTTCCAAATCCTTATGGGAGCAAATGTATGGGTTATATGGTCAGGAATCAAACTTGAGCAGAATATTTGAAATACAAAAAAGGATTGCGGCCATCCAAATGGAGGAGAAATCAATTACACAATTGTTCGGAGAACACGAGGACTTGTGGAATGAGCTTAACACATTGAGACCTCTCACAAGTGATATAAAAGTGCTGCAAAAGAGACAAGATGAAGACAAGGTGTTTTCATTGCTCTCATCACTCAATGAGTCATTTGTACAACTTCGACAGGAAATTCTTCGAATGAAAGAATTTCCATCATACCAAGAGACTCGATTTATGATTCAAAGAGCTGCAGCTTCTCAAAGGCTTGAAGAAAGCAATCAGTCCAAAAGTGAAGTTCATGGGTTCTCCACAAAGCAGAATGAGCAAGCTGCAAATAAGGCTCATCAGGGAATAAAAAAGGTGTGTTCTCATTGCAAAAAGTTGGGACATACCAAGGATGGTTGCTGGTTTCTTCATCCTAACCTTAAACCTGAGTTCATCAAGAAAAAAGAGCAAGAGAGGAGGGAGCAAAATGCTCAACCAGTTGCAAACAAAGCAAATCTGACATCTCAAAAATTAGGAAAATCCTCCTCAGGTACTTGCTCTAACTCATCTGTTACTTCTTCAAAATGGTTGATAGATTCAGGTTGTGATCACCATATGGTCAAAGATAAGCAAAATTTTCATAATCTTGAACCTCTCCTAGAACCTAAAATGGTTAAAGTTGCGAATGGACATAATTTCAAAATTAAGCAAATTGGGGATGTTGAAATATTTGGAAGAAAATCAAAGGCCTTATATGTTCCTCAATTTACCTCTAATCTTATGTCCATTGGACAAGTCACTAAGGACTTAAATTGCAAAGCTATTTTTGACCCTCATTCTGTTGTTTTTCAGAATTTGGAGACGAATCAAGTGATTGGTAATGGTTCTATGCAAGATAACTTGTATTTTTGGAAACAAGATAGTTTTGTATTTTCCGCAATCCGAGAGGAAAGTTACCTCCTTTGGCATGCTAGATTAGGTCATCCTTCTATGCAAGCTCTGAAATGCCTATTCCCATCAAAAAATTGTAGTGATAGACATTGTGAAGCATGCATTTTTTGGAAAGGAAACCCGAATGTATTATCCTATTTCTGAAACTCAATATAAAAAGCCTTTTGATCTTGTTCACTTGGATGTATGGACTTCACCTATGATATCTAGAAGGGGATTTAAGTATTTTATCTCATTTATAGATCATAAGTCTAGGTATACATGGGTGTATATGCTAAGATCAAAAGACCAAGTTTATGAAGCCTTCAAGTCCTTTTACAAGTATATTATAAAACAATATGAGGCCAACATTAAAATTCTTAGGACAGATAATGGTGGGGAATATATGAGCACCAATTTCAAAAATTTCATTGAGGAGAATGGAATTATTCATCAAACTAGTTGTCCCTACACTCCCCAACAAAATGGAGTTGCCGAACGCAAAAATAGACATCTCCTAGAAATAGCTAGAACTATCATGTTCTTTGCTAATATGCCTAAGCGTTTTTGGAGTGATGCGGTTAGTACCGCAGCTCATTTAATAAATCGTCTTCCAACTAGAGTTCTCCATGGAAAATCTCCATTAGAGTTGCTTAGAAAAGACAAACCAAACCTCTCTCACCTTAGAGTTTTTGGGTGTATTTGTTATGTTCATATTCCTAGGCAGTTTAGAGATAAGTTAGATATCAAAGGAAGGAAATGTGTTTTTATTGGGTACGCTTCATTCCAAAAAGGATATATTTGTTTTGAACCTGACTCTAACAAGGTATACACATCGAAAGATGTGATATTTGTAGAAAATGAATTCTTTTTTGCAGGAGAAAAAAATGAAGAAAATTCATCAAGCAATGACTTGCGAATCTTCTGCGATGTTCCCATAAATCCTCCTCTGGTTCCTCAAGAATCCAATGAAGAGAATTCACTTTCAGGGGGAGAAAACGAAGAGGGAGGAGTGGATGAGTCTGAAAATGAAGAGAACTCTTCCGAAGAAAGAGAAGAAGGCGAGGGATTACCTACCTTAGGAGAATCCGGAGACGAAACTAGACTGCCCTCTCCGCTGGCTCCTCCACTTCGACGTTCCACCAGATTGAGGCTTCCTCCCTCAGAGTGGATCAACAGAAGAGTTTATTACAATTCTAAGGTAACTCACTATCCTATTTCAAATTACTATTGTGTATCTAATACTTCCTCAAGCCATCAAGGGTTCTTGAGTGGCATTGACTCATCACAGGAACCTAAGGATTTTGATGAGGCAAATACCAAACCCGAATGGAGACAAGCTATGCTTGAAGAACTAGATGCATTGAATAAAAATGGGACGTGGGAGATTACTACTCTCCCTAAGGGAAGAAAGGCTGTCGGGTGTAAATGGGTGTTCAAAATCAAGTATAAAAGTGATGGATCCATTGAACGCTACAAGGCAAGACTTGTAGCCAAAGGATTCACACAAACTTATGGAGAAGACTACACTGAGACTTTTGCCCCTGTTGCCAAAATGAAAACGATAAGGGTTTTGATGTCAATTGCAACCAATGGAGAATGGCCAATGTATCAAATGGACGTGAAGAATGCTTTCCTTCAAGGGGACTTAGACGAAGAAATCTACATGCAAATTCCCCAAGGGCTAGATGAGGATTCAAACATCAAGGTGTGTCGTCTTAAAAAAGCAATCTATGGGTTAAAACAATCTCCTCGTACCTGGTATGCAAAATTAAGTTCAGCACTTCTTGGTAATAACTTTAAGAAATCCATTAGTGATTCCTCCATGTTTACTAAAGTTAACAATGAAGAAATCACTATTGTTCTTATTTATGTAGATGATATAGTTATTACAGGAAGTGATATGAATGGTATTGATCAAGTTAGAAATTTCCTTAAATCTACTTTTGAGATTAAAGATTTGGGAAAACTAAAGTATTTCTTAGGAATAGAGCTTGCCTATTCTCATAAGGGGCTAGTTCTATGCCAAAGGAAATATGTACTTGACCTTTTGCAGGAAACTGGAAAGGTAGGAGCTAAACCAGCAGCAACTCCTATATCCATAGCAGAACGAGCACAAGGTGATGAAGAAATGTTCCAGGATATTCCTAGATATCAAAGACTTGTGGGGAGGCTCATCTACCTCACCATTACAAGACCAGATATCACCTATGCCGTCAGCTTAATTAGTCAACGGATGCATGCTCCAAGGATTCAAGATTGGAAGGCAGCAGAAAGAATTCTCAAGTATTTAAAAAGCTCACCAGGAAGGGGAATTCTTATGAAAAACAACCACAACATGGAGATTTATGGCTACTGTGATGCAGATTGGGCTGGGGATGTCACGGACAGGAGATCCACCACCGGCTACTGCATGTTCGTGGGAGGAAATCTTGTAACATGGAAAAGCAAGAAACAATCTGTTGTATCCAGATCAAGCGCTGAGGCTGAATACAGAGCAATGGCAGCGGCTACAAGCGAAATAGTTTGGCTAAAGGCATTACTTGAGGAGATGGGATTTCCTACTATCGCTCCTATTCTTCTACATTGCGATAATCAAGCAGCTCTTCATATCGCTGCCAATCCAGTATTTCATGAAAGAACGAAGCACATTGAGGTTGATTGTCATTTTGTTCGAGAAAAATTAGAAAACAAGACAATTTCAACCTCATATGTTAGAAGTGAAGACCAGCTAGCTGACATTTTCACTAAGGCAACAACTGAGAAACATCTTCAGCACATCCTTAGCAAGTTAGGGTCCATAGACATCTATGCACCTAACTTGAGGGGGAGTGTTAAAAATAAGGGAGAAGATGAAGATAAGTCTCAAGGTATTCAACTTGAAAATATGATAATGTCATAAACATTGGGCCTTTTATTTTTTAATGTTCAGAATTTGGCAACATATTTATGACCCAAAATACATTCAAAAACAAGCCCAATGAAGCCCAAAAGTATGGAGAAAAGTCTAAGAGATAAACCCAAATAGCTAGGGGCAGTTTGGGCAATGTATATTCCAACAGTCCAAAAACTAGCTGTTGGAATTCCTTGGAGTTTGAGCCCCAACGGGAATATTGACTTTGTTCTCTCTCTACTGGCTATTTTTCTCCCTTTGCCTATAAATAGAGCTATTGCTCTCCTTGTAAAATTAAGAGGAAGATAATCTCTCTTCCTTTGTATCATTCTACTACATCAATAAAAACCAGAAGTTTATTAGATTTCTCTCTCTTCTTAGTCAAAAATCCAACAATATCTTCATTCTAAGGATTTCTTGACGAATTGGAGCATATTCATCTCCAAGACCCATAAGAAGACCAAAGGTCATGTCTTCATCATTTCTTTGAAGAATGGTCTTGAGATTAGAAGTTGGAGGCCTAAGAAGATTAAGCTCATTCCAAAAATCCCTATATTCCCCAAAGTATTCGGGTAGGGTTTTACCTCCTTTTTGAATTTTGAAGATTTTTCTTTTGAGCTCAAAGATTCGTCCGGTGTTGGTCTCTTGCCCATATAAAGCATGCAATTGATCCCACAAAGCCCTTGCATTTGGAATACAAGTAGTCATTGCTTTGTGGGTTTTGTCAAGAGACATTTGAAGTAGCACCACCACTTGGTCATCTTGCTTCTTCCACGATTTGAATGTAGGGTCGGCATCATCTAAAGGATCCTCCAATATGTGATTTTCAAGATTGAAGAAGTTCAAGGATCGCTTGATGGTGTCTTGCCAAGCATTGTAATTTGAAGAATCTAAGAGAATGGAAGTAAACATGGAAGTACTAATTTGTGGTGGAGGATTACCAACACCGGAAGATGAAGGTATCGAAGCCTGCTCTGATACCATGATGAAATTTAAATATAGCAAGCTAAGAATGAAGAAAGAAACTTCAAGAATTTAATTAAGAAATCAAAGAGAGTTTACATGCAATGAAGGCATATTTTTCATACTTTCCAAATGAACAACTAAGCCCTATTTATAGAGAACAAGAGGAGAGGGAAAGAAATGAGAAAAGAGATGGAGGAGAGGGCAATGCCCTCTCCATTTCTAGCCGTTGGGGCTGTCCCCAACGACTAGTGTTTACTAGCCGTTGGGGACAGCCCCAACGGCTATCTTTTGCTAGCCGTTGGGGGACCTTTTGGTCCCCCATTTGCTGGCCCGGGCTGGGCCCGAAGGGCCCAGCCCGAATTCTGCTGGCAAGGCCCATTTAGGGCCCAAATTGGAACCCTAAAAGGGAATTACAATTATAACAAAAGAAAGGGAAAATTCTACCTAAATTAGAGTTATACATTTAGACTTCATTCCCTTAGGATATAAACCCTAATTATCCTTTATTTCAACAGATACTAGTTCTGTTGCATTTAATTAGTGTCTCTTCGAATTTGCTTTCATTTGTAACCACTCTCGAAGTCCTTCCTCCAAAACAACATCAGAAGTTGGGGGCAAGTGATGGAGTATAGTCCAAAAGCCCATTATCGAAAAGTGCAAGTTGAAAGCCAATGGACAAGATATGCTAAAGCGCGCTGAAGCGTGTCATATATATGGGATATATCTCCTAGCAGCCTGATCGGCTTTTAGATCTCCTTAGTATTCAATATTTGGTCAACTTGGAACAATATTTGACTTTACTTAAGTCACAAAAGCAACATCTCATAATTAGCAAGGAAAGAAAGTCTGAACCCTAATCGATGAGAAAAGGAATCCCCTGACAAATGAACTTTTTTTAATCAGAAAGATTTTAAATATTATGGAAATCTTTTCTTAAAGATTCTGAAATCTCAGAGCACTTTCATAAACTAGGGTTTTAACGTCTCGGATATACACGAGACTCAGAGAAACAATCTATATATACATAAAAAGGATACTACTTAGGTATGCTCTCTCAACTCACACATAGTACACAAAGTTATAACCAAAACTTTCTTTCTGTTTATTTCTCTTTTCAAAAATCACTATTTGATTTGAGTGTTAAAGTCCCCCCATCAAAGCACCCTCCGGCGGTTTTTGCAGGTCCCATCGATCGAGACCGCCTAATGATCAGCCATCTCGTTTGAGTTACTAAAGCCATCATCTATGGAGTAAGATCCACCTCCAACAAAAATTATACTACGTTATAATAGTTTAATTGATGAAAAAGCCAGTGTAATGTGTTGTACATTAAAACTCTATGGAAAAGTTAAAGCAACACATGAAATTCAATTTCAAATTGAAACTGGTATTAAGTGACATCCTTTAAATACAGTCGAATGCCTAGCAAAATAATTAAACAAATTCTTCAACATTAATACTATCTTCATTGCAGCAAGAGGAAACTATTCAGTCAGTGGCAAATCTAAGATTTAGAGGTACGGGATGTAAAAAAGTTTATAAAATATTTATTCAAGTAATAAATAATGAATTATAAAGCTATTTTAAAAAAAAATCTAAAATATCAATAAAAAAATAATTCAATTATGATATTTCGAAAATCAAAAGGTTTAAATGAAGACATGTACCTTTTTCATGGGGGCAAATAATGTATTTTTCTTCAAATTTGAAAATAGTTTTTGTGATTAATCAGAGAAAATTAGAGAATAAAGATTTTGGTATTCGAGAGGGAATCAGAGATGTGGAAAGAAGAGAGATAGTATAGAACTAGAGACGAAATGGAAAGGAGATGGAAAAAAGATAAAAAGGAAAAAAGAGGGAAAAACAAATAGATAGGGAGAGAGGCCGTAAGGGAGAGAGAGTAGGCGAGAACTGTTTGGGGGAGGGGAGGTAAAAGAAAAAGTGCCAAGTGTCAAAATGGGATTGTCACTATTAAATTAATGTTTTTTTAGGTTTATAATTTTATTTATCTTTTTCTTTTTTGACTTTAAATATTATAAAATATTTTTTTATTGATTTATAACATACTATTATGATGTCACATTTTGTTTTTATTATGTGGTGGTTTTTTGAAAAAAATATATAAAAATTAATTAAATGAATAAGTTTTAAAAAAGACAAGTAGGGTAAAATTATAATTACATGGGTACAAAATAGATATAGATCATAAATATTAATTGAATTTTAGAAAATTAAGGGGCACAATTGTCCACCCTGATCGCTTCTTAGGTTTGCCTCTGTATTCGGTCTTAACAACAAATGATCAAAATTAAAACCAACTTAATATCTCTCTCATGGTTAAGCGATAAAGTAGTTTTCTTTTGTTTTTTTTTAATATGAACCAATATTATTAAAAACGTATCATATATTGACCTATAAATTTTAAAATTATGATTCAATTGACTCAATCGTAAGTCAACGTGATTAAACTGTTGGTTTTTTTAGTAATAATTAAAAAATATATAAAATTATTTTTTAAAATAAAAATATATTAATTTCATATTTTCATATAACAATTTAAAAATGAAATTTTAATAAATATAAAATAAACAATTACTTTTAAAATTTGTATTAAATAATAAATTTAGTTAATCGATTAATATGAGAGATTGAGAAAATAGAGAGAAGAGATGGAGAAGGAGAGAAGAAGCCGATAGATTTGGAGAGATTTTTAAGAATTTTGATATGTAGAATTTTTTAATATTTTTTATTTTAAAATAGTTTAATGTACTGTTATCTAAAATTTAATAAATTAAATTATAATGGATTTTTTTTCATATTTGACAATTGAATACAAATCAACCTGTTTTATTAAAAAACAGTGATCTAACCATGTTGAACCTTGATTCTATTACTTAGGTGATAATTTATTCAAATCGATCTATTTTTCTCAAACTACGGTTGAATCATAATTTAAACTTTAATATGATACAATTTTGATAACATCGATACCAACACTTCGCTGGGGGCGTTCCACAAGGATTTTCCTTTTTACCATTTTAAAATTAAAGGTTGGTTGGGGGTTTAAAATTTGACAATCTTACAAACCAGAGGGTTATTTGTAGTTTCCAAGATTCCGAAATTCATTTGGGTCCAAGGCGTGCGAGTAATCATAGTAAACATGAAATAAAGGTCACGTTAACAACCCAAAACAAGAACCGACTGAATTTGATATCATGATTCAAAAATGAAAAAACCAAAAAAGCCGCATAATCGTCGGCGCGCGCACTCACGCACGCTCAGTCTCCCGGCGAGGTGCCCGTGCACTGCCCCCCACCTACACACGCTTCAACACACAAATGAATTCGACTCACTCAGACCTCGCCAACCCTCGCTAGCCGGCAATACTTTCCCTCTTTCTCTCTCTCTCTCCCCCGCTTCCTCCCTAGTTTTGTTATGAACGACGACGACGCCACAACCGCAACTGCCTCCGGCTCACCGCCGCCACCGTTGGCGCTACCGCCACCGCCATCTCGTCCGTCCTATTCGCTTCCTGTCCGTGAAGACTGTTGGTCAGAAGAGGCGACTTTTACTCTGGTGGAAGCGTGGGGAGAGCGTCATCTGCTTCTCAACCGAGGGAACCTCCGTCAGAAGCACTGGCAGGAGGTGGCCGACGCCGTCAACGCCCGTCACGGCCATATAAAGAAGGCTAGCCGGACGGACGTTCAGTGCAAGAACCGGATCGACACTCTTAAGAAAAAGTACAAGATCGAGAAAGCTAGGGTTTCCGAGTCCAACGGTTCGTATACCAGTCAATGGCCCTTCTTCCCTCAGCTCGACGCTCTCATCGGATCTTCTGTAAAGAAGTCTTCCGCTTCTTCGGCGTCGGCTCCGACGACGGCGACTGGATTCCAGCTTCCTTACCGGAAATCCTCACCGGTTTTGCCTCTGACATCTCCTATTCCAGTTGCTCCGAGATCTAAACGTCCGGTAACGGCGACGACTCCGTCTCCGATATCCTTCGACGATTGGCACTTTCGCCGGAATTTCTCGGTTTTTGCTGCGGCGGCGGCAGCGGCGGAGGATTCGGATTCCTCGCGGTCGAGATCGAGCTCCGGTAACCCGCGACGGAATCGTAATCGGAGCAGGGAGCGAGATGGAGATTCCGCGAGGGATGGCGATGATAATGGATTCCGAGAGCTTGCGAGAGCGATTGCAAGGTTTGGAGAGATATATGAGAGAGTTGAAGGAGCGAAGCAGAGGCAGATTATTGAATTGGAAAAGCAGCGGATGCAGTTCGCCAAGGATTTGGAATTTCAGAGAATGCAACTCTTTATGGATACTCAAGTTCAGCTAGAGAAGATGAAGCGCGCAAAGAGATCTTCTGAATCTGGTGAGCATCTAAAACTCTGCGAAATTAGTATCTCCTGTTTAAAATGTTGGGCATTCTTAATTGTATTGTTCTGCGCGCGCGCGCGTTCTCATATTTTTATCATATGTTGGTTAACTGTTTAAAATGTTGTCAATACGAGGTTGAAGAATCTACTATATTTGGTTAACATTTGAATAGCTCTTTGAATAGGATGTACTATATTTTAGTTTACACGCTGGCAACTGATGATTTACAACTAACAGACTTTACTGGCCAAGGTAGCTTCCTCATTTACTTTACAGGGCAATATGTTGGATGATTAGCCAGTTAACTTTCTCTGTATGCTTGTGGAGGTGTAGGGTTTAGTTATTTTAGATGAATATGTTTTCTTGTAATAGAAATTAATGTCATTATTTTAATGGAAAGTTGCAATGGGCCAAAATCTTGGAGAGACAGAGATAGAGAGAAGAATGTAGAAATTTCCTTGAGGTAGATAAGTTGTGCATTTGCTTCATGAATTCACAAACACAGTTGAATTTTGCTTGGAGGCATGAATTTTCATTAATTCTTATTTAACATGTTGAATCTGTCAGGAAGGCTTGCTTTCTCTCACACTTGCACACATTTTATAATGAAGGATTAGTTTGAAAGAACCAAACATAATTAGTTGGATTTTCTTTTCCAGTTTTACCTGATTTGTCAATTTCTTGTTGGTTTGAGTACTTTCCTACTTAATCGATTGGAGGGTGGGCCATAGCACTATTCTAAGATATTTCTTTTGTGACCGAGGAGGTGACAGGCTCAAATCACTGAAAGAACCTCTCTGCTTGGTTTGGGTCAGAAACTTCTAAGGAGTGTTACTTATTTGTTTATTCATATTTTCACTTTGGACTCATCATGGATGCAGTGAGGAGTCAACCTTATGTTTCATTGTTCAATACTTGGTGAGAGATGCCTTTAGCTGTTTAGGCTTGTGGGAACCCCTTGGCTAGGTTTGATTGGAAAAAATCAAGTGCTTTTCTATTTGGACATGAATCTTTTGATTGAACACTATCAGATTCTATGTGAGCATGGAATATACATGGTTGGCTATTTGATTTAAGTTCAAGATTGGTACTTCGAGTATGCTACCATACATATCCTTGGGGCTTCCTGCTTTATCTTACTTTATAGATGGATTATTATGCTTTTTCTTTCTTCCGTTCACTCCTTTTAATAACACTAGACAAAAATTCCTTTTTTGCCCTTTTTTTTGGAGGGGGGGAGGGATAAAGGGACCATACTATTTTCTGAACCAAAGTTCGAGAATTACATTTTAACCATCAACATTTTACAACAGGACCTATAGTATAGCAATATTTGGAAAGAGGAAAAAGGTACAAAGTTCTCTAGCAAAAATAAGTGGTCAATGTCTCTCGGGAACAGCTCAAGTGGTAGAACCTCCCTGCTTCTATCCTCCCTTTCTTGATTTGATTCCGCTTGGTTGTATCTCCTTGTAAAAAAAATATATATATATGTGGTCAATTGGGAAAAGGTTTTGGAACAGTCAAAAGTGACAAGGTAGTTCAACCAAGATTTGCATCTATGGTGTTTTCTTTTGTCTTTTCATAATCATTTAAAAAATAGTTAATCAAAATATGTATCAATAATAACTATGTCAAATATTCCTCAATTATTTGATGAGTATTTTGTGATTAAAGAATAATTGCAAAAAGGTGGCGCATTTGACATGTATCTCTACATTATGGATATGATTTTCATTTTCATTTGTGCTTGCTATTAAATTAGTATGAAATATATGTTTTTCCAACATCGCCAATTGTTGATGCAATTTGTCAAATACATGATTTGCCTTTATTAGGAAAACAAGACCAAAATCTCCCCTAAGGAGTTCATTTATCCAACTATCTAGGAATTGTAGGATTATAAGAAGAAAAACTGGTTTAAAAGACCTCTTGCAAGGTTTTTGAAGTTTTCAACAATTGTTGAAGTAGAATTGTCCTCTTTGGTGCATGTTTACCTTTTTGTGCAGCTGTCTAGGCTATGGTGCCCTTCAATTTGAGAAGGCACAGGAAGCAAAATAAATGTCACAAATCCCCCCTTTTCTGAATAACAATGGGGATTTTCGCCACTAGTCTTTGGATGCTACATAAGTCAATATGGACATTTCTCCGTAACATAATGTTGTTGTTACTATTAGGAAAAGAATTCATTTTGTTACGGCAAGCAACTTTTGCATGCAATGTGTACAATGACTTTTATTTTCAAAGCTTTGAATCTGAGCCATTATTGGCCAAATGAAAAAGATGTACGTTGTTTCTGTGAAACATCAATAGGCATAAAATTCATACATTTCTATGATGAGAAATAAAAACATTTATCTTATTATTTTTCTTTTCTTGGTTTTGACATGTCTTAGATGTTCAAATATTTTTGATGGATGAATATGGAGTCTAAATATTAATAGGAAGATTTGTGAACTCTTTCTTTTAAATTCATCTATGATGTCATGATTTATTCCTTTTTTTGGAATTTTGTGTATGGATACCATGACTTCTGATTATGTTCCATTTGACTGTTTGGAATTTATCAATTTTCTGTCAACTTCTTCATTATAATTTGTTCTGGACTGATATTGACAAATTGTATTTATAAGGTTCTTTTAATTTTATTTATTTATTTATTTATTTATTTTTGGGGGTTGGGTGTCCTCTTCTCTATCTTTTATTTTTCGATACCATGATTTCTTGGTAGAATTACAACTTTATACTTGTTGATGAAGTTCTATGACTTTTTGAAAAACCCTACTTTCTATGTATTTTTTTTTATTTTTATTTTTTGCGTATTCTAGTTTAGAAATATTACAAGTGGAATAAGTCAAAGTGTCACATCTGTAGAGTGGGGAAGGGGAGAGAAAAGGATAGCCAAGCCTCACCTTTAGATAATCAGTCTGACCTTGTTGCAATCAAAGTTGAGTAAACTCTTTCTGCTCTAGTAGCCTTGTGGATGCAAAATTGTTCTGTAATGTGATATCTTCACCTTTTCCTTGCCATTAATTGTTCGCACTTGATGCTTAAAGGACATGTGTACCAACAATTGTACTCTAGAAAAGGACCAGTAAAAATCAACTTTATTTCCCTAGCTTTTAATTCATTCCTCATCATTTTGAAAAAAAGAAAATGGCCTGAACTTTGGCTGGCTATGCTATGCCAGGATATAAGTTTTCCTCTGCATCAGGGTTGACAGGTCCACTTCTGTTGCTTTCCTTTGCATAGATCTGGCATTTGTTCCATCAGATGCAGAAATCGAAATCTGGACCCCTTTATTTCTAAAGTCTGTCGTATTGCCACCACCTAACATTCTCCCTAGCAAAACACAAAGATCTAGTTCCCTATTATCTAAGTAGTAGGTCAAGAGCCGGAACAAGATGCTCTCAAGTTCACCTAGAAGGTCTAGATCTGAAAGAATAATTAGCCAATTCACTAATGTTCCCACTCTATTTGTTTTGTCCAGTTGATTTCTACGTAGCAGTCACACTGTTTAACCAGGTGTCGCCACTTCATCTGAGATAGTTACCTGTATCTGGTGGTTGATCTAGTTTAACTCATACATGAGTTGACATAAGCTGTTGGTTCCTATCTCTCAGGGATAGCTTAAGCGGTAAAGTCTCTATTTCTATCCTCGTTTCCCCAGTTCAATCCCACTTGGTTGCATCTTCTTGTACCAAAAAAATAAATAAATAAAAAATAAGCTGTTGGTTCCTAATGCGCTCCTTGGTTATAGGCTGTGCTTCATCTGACCTAAACTGAATACCTGGTGGATACATACTCTGTTATCACCAACAAGAAAGGACTTCATGTGACTCAATTTATCTTTCTTCTTATTCTTTTTGAATTTTGCCAGTTTTGGGGTGGTTGTATAAATGGTCACCTAATTGAGTTCAACATTTCAACTCTATTGGTATCCTGACCTTTGATATATCATTGCTTTGAACCATCTGAAGATCGTACATGTCTAAAATCTAGATGACAATTAAATTGTTCTTTGTTTTTCTTGTTAGTACTTGTGAAGCCACCAATTTAATTGATCTTTTACCCTGGTTCTTTTGTCTATGGATTTCTTACGTCTACTGCACTCTGAAATTGAACTCAATTGAATTGAATCATTTTCTTTGTGCGGGGGAAACCTTTTTTTTTTAGCTCATTTGATGTACGCTTGATAAGTATATGGTTGAAGATATTATGCCAAGTTGGTTATTGGAGGAAAGAGTTTGTGAGCTTTATGCAGCTATTTAAAGCAGCTTTTCCTAATTTCTCTATCACTGTAGTAAGCACATCACTTTTCCATGCATTGCATTCATAGTTGTATGCTAACTCAATCTTGTGATACTGATTTAGTTTTTAGGATACAAAATATATCTTTGATGAGGTTTGACCATGGCATAACAGGAGTTGGCTCCACTGAGTTTATAATTTCAAATTACAGAGGCAACCTCTTGCTTTCAGGAGTAAGTGTTTCAACATTGGACTTTCCTTAAGACCCCGGAGCTTCATGCATTAGGCCACCTATAATAGACATCTTTAATCTGGCCATTTCAAATATAAAAGCTCAAACTCTCGTTGGCAATAGCTAGGTGGTAATTTATCACTGTGCTGATCTTCAGAGTGGCCTTTTGGCCATATTACAAGGATCCCTTGCTCTAATCCTTTTCCTGTGTTTTCCTTACATTTGTTAAAGTTCACGATCCTTCCCAGAGTTATTGGCAAGCATGATATGCTGGATTGAAAATGCCTGATTTTCATTTGGTAAATTGTGCTAATGCATGGCGAGCTAGAGAGTGCTGCATAGTTAAGTTGCTGTGAGCTTATAAACTTAGGTCATGTTTAATACAAAAAATTAAATAAAAATGATTAGTAATGTTGGATTTGATTAAAATTGGTGCAGATAACGTGAGCAATTCCTGATTTTGGTGTTAAGATTGAAATTAATTGTATTTTGGGGTTGTGGGAAACTATTTCTGATCAAAGCGGTTTCTTTAGCCATATTCGTGGCATGTTGGATGCTCATTATTATTGTTGTCACTATTTTTTATTTTGACTTGGTGTTTAAAAGTGTCATCCAAAATGACGGTTTTGAAACTGTTATCTTAGCATAGGGTGCAGCCCATGCATGAAAGTTGTGGCACAAAGAAAATGTGCTATAAAAAAGAATGGCCCCAGAATGATGGTTTCTGTTTTTAGTTTTTGTTTCATTTTGCATTTTAAAGCATATATGCTGTATTTCTTTCTCTCTCTCTCTCTCTCTCTCTCTCTCTCTCTCTTGGTGTCTTGTAAGATCATTTTCTTGGATGACAGTAGTTTTACAGCTTGGGGTGGGAAAAAAGAAATTTGTATCCAAGGTGGCACTAATGATGGCGGTCAAACCATTTTACTCATAATAGTTCTCCCAACCTCAAAATGGGAATTATTTTAAGTTTAACGTGAAAATTTGGAACTCACTTGAGACTTAGTTGTAAGTTTTATCTAATCCTGTGCAAGTCTTGTGTCACAAACATAACCTTGATGTTGCTAAATGAGGGTGCTAGTATGATAAAAGTGACAACAAAAGGAACTGACATAAGTAGAAGGTCATGAAATGATAGAAGTACCACCATGTGGCAACGCGATGATTGAATGTTTGACCAAGCAAATTTACTTGCTGTCGTATGGTCAGCACTCTGTTTTCCTATGGCCCCAATGGTGAACCATTAGAAAACATAATAAAAAATTTATAAGTGACCATGGACACTTGTGATGATCAGACTTTAGAGCATACTAAATATGCCTATTCCCATCACCTTTTTTGGTATATTATTTTTTATCATAACTTTAGAATAATTACTGCTGTTTGTCAATGAACTTTTTCTCTTTGCTTTTCTGTTTTCCTGGATTTGGGCGAATCTAATTGTTGTGCATGTGTATTTCTTGCAGTGTTTTCAGAGTAGGGATTCACATCTAACTGTATTATGCAATTTCTTTTTTCCTGTATCATGAGAAAATACAATTCTGAGGTCTGAAACAAAATGATTTGAAATCATTGTTGAATGATTATAACACTCATGTATTACAGTTCGTTGTTTGTGGGGGATGATGTTTCTTGATTTCTTTAGGTCTTCCCCAATTAGAATGTATCCGTGATGGATGCTGGTGTTAAGCATAATACAAACTGCACTATTGGGTTAAGTGATCAGTTTTGATTCTGCAGTTCTTATAATGATTGGGGCACAAATTTCTGTCTTGTCTCGGGGTGAGAGCCTGGTTTAAATGCCTCAACACTATAAACGGTTATTTGTAGTCAGAAACCTTGAGCACCATTAAGGACCTTATTCCCAGCATTTGTTAGAAGATGAAAATCCATTTTCAACTTGTTTTAAGCAAGGAATTTATTGATTTTACTGTCAGATGCTTACTGTTGGCTGTCCATGTACTGGTCTGGACTTTTGTTTGAGACCTTGTTATATGTTACTTAAACAACAGGAAAACATGATGCTAACTGAGTCCTATCTTCTTGCCACAGACCGTTACCTTTAGTTGGAGGCAGGAGCCCATACATGCAAATATTGGACGGTTTCAGGTGTAAGTTTTATTTAGGTCTCGGTCAGCTTCTGGTGTAAGTTTTATTTACGTCTCAGTATCATTTAAGCCTTATAAACATGTGGTCTAGTTAATTTTCAGGTAATAGAATCCTTATCAAGGTGTATTGAGGGAGGCTAATTTTGGTAATACCTGGAGTACCTCTCCTCTCCTGTGAATCCGATTATTTTTATTCTCTTTTATGGGATGATTAGAAGATAATGCACACAGGTGAATGTTGTTTTTTATTAAATATATGTTTCTTATTTAGCATAAACACCCTCTATTAAGCATGTTGATGGCATCGGCATTGGTGGACATTGGACCTTAATTTTGTAGATACTGGTGAACCAAAGGACTCTGGTCTAATGGTACTTTTCCGTGGCCAGCCTAGAGCACCTTTACACTCAAATTTCAAAATTTTATGAACAAAAGAAAAGTAGAGGAAGAGAAAAAGTACCTGTGCAACATCTTTTTCAAGTGTTATCCAATTCAAGGGGAATTATCTGTGTTGCTTTTTAAATTCTATACCTGCCACATTTCTTAGAAACATTTCTTGTGGATTCTTGTTGCTAGTGAGGGATCTATACAGCTTACTATTATGTATGGTCAAGCATTTCTCTTTATCCACCATCTGGGGCAAGTGATCATTGTGAACTCATCTTTTGTATGCCCTGTCGTGTTTCAAGTGGTTTTGCTTCGAATTTTGGCATTATGCACTATCCATTAGAGATTCAAATTTTCATTTGGGCAAATAATAAATATAAACACGAGACTCATTATTTATGCTTGTATTTGTGGAATAAAAATGCATTCGCGTTCTTTTAGGGAATACATGTTTGATAGCCCCATGTTGATGTACTAGACCTAGACCTTTTCTTTTTCCTCCTAATTGCCGCCGTTTGCTTTGTTAATCGCTGAAACCTGAATTCTCCTGTCACCGGGTAAGAATCTTATAACTCTTATTTATTATTTGCTTTTAGGAAAAAAAAAGAAAATAGTTCGCTCTAAAATTTGGTAGAATTTGGTGAGTTTATGTGAAAGGTTGGTAATTCGGAAAGAGTTCAAAAAAACCTGTCGAGGCTGGTCGCAGCCTCTGCCCTTGGCCAAAGGGTATGGTTGGTTTAAAGTTAGAAAATGGTATTTAGAAGCAACAGGTGCCTGCTTAAATGGATATGGTTTAATGGATGTGTATATTGAGATAACATCTTTTAGAAGGTAGATTTGAGTTTTAACGATTTCAATTTTTACTGTGATTGTATAGATTTAAAAATATATATAATAGGTGTGCAAGAAGGGCAATTGAAATATAGAATGACATTTGATATATTAGGGTTCAGAGATTGTGCACCTGACCTTTTTTTTTTTTTTTTTTGTTATAAATCTTTGGATAACAACTTCCAGTAATAAAAAATAAAAAATAAAAAAAAGGCATTTTACTCAAAATGCTATATGCTGTGTCGTATCAAATCCCAAGCTTGGATGGTAAATGAGCAACATAATTTTGGGCCAAACCAAACCGGGAGGGAAATTGGTCTTGGATTTGACAATGAAGAAGAGGAAGGCAGGAATTTACAATCAAATTCATCAACCGAAGACTACCAGAAACAGTAAGACAACTCCCAAGTATCTGAAATTTGTTGGATTGCTCCGTGAACACAAAGACTCTTTATCACAATGTGTGCCTTGTGCATATGTTTTATCCGTACTTTAGCCTGTGGTAGCTCCTCCAGTCTTCTGTCTATGACCAGAAAATACTTTATAATTTCTCTCTTCCAATTGGAAAAAGGGCCAAGCAAATCAAATCTCTCTTTTTTGGAAAATAATTCATAGGCTCATTTGACTACTCATATTATGCATAGTTATTGGGTTGGTATAAAATTAGTTAAAATCTAAAAACGGGAGAATCAAAACCAAGAATTCGTGTATCGCGATATTTTACCATTTCATTCCACGAGAGATAATGACTGACGAAAAATGATCCAATGGCCATAAACGTCATTAAGTAATGGTACCGGTGCGTTTGGTGTATCGCGATACGTGTCAGTCGTGTTGGGTCCGCCATTGGCCGGAACCCTATGAAGTGTTCGTGCTGCTTAAGAGTTGAAGGGGATAATAGAAAATTCAATCTCTGATTTTGCAGGGAAATAGGGGACACAACTTGAGATACAAAATTTTGGATACAATACAAATAACAGCTCCAAAAATTCGCTAAAGAGGCAAACAAAAGGAATACTTTCTAACGCCAACAAGCCATAAGAAAGTTATTTAAGATAACCAAAATCCTTGGATACTACTGTTTGTGACAAAGGAAGGAGATAAACATGTAGAACCATCCAAACTCATGGAGAATTTGCCTATTTCACCATATCATTTCAGATTCAACTTGCCTGCCCCATAGAAATCCTGCACACACCCATCCACGAATTTTATGCAATCACAAGACAATGACCCAAAAGGGTTCGAAGCACTTGTGAAAAAAAATTAAATATATCTCTAGTGTGGGAATATATACATTTTTATTAAAGTAAAATCAATTTATGGAAGAAGCCAAGAATGCAAAATAATAACTGTAAAAAGAAAAAGAATATGCACAATCATATGGCCTTTCATTGTGCTTATAAAAATGAACACGCCTTTCAAATGAATGTAATTAATAAAAAGTGCTAAGAACCACATTTTCTTAAATTTGGCTTCTGGTCGTGCTAGTAGGTTTTTTGCATCACATCCCATTCATTGCACACTACACCCCATCAAGCTCCAGTTGGACTAGCCAGGAGACTAGGCTTCTTTCTAGAGAATAAATGATGCATGAGATGAAGAAGCAAATCCATGTTAGATGAAGGGGAAGACATAAAAGATAGAAAAAGAAAAAACCCCCCGGGGGGGGGTGTTTTCCTCATCTCTTCACCATGTGCACGAGTTGTTCGTCTATTAGTTCACTAGCATCATATTAAAAGACTAGAGAAAACTGATTGAAACTACTTTTCATCTTTCTTCATTTTAGACCTAATGAGTGAAGGGAAGGGAGGCCACATCCCAGCCGCTAGAGATCCAATAACAGCCTAAAACTGAAGGCACCCGCTCAATTCTATGAAGTACCTCATTGAATTAAGAACATAACAAATTTGTCAGAAGAATCCATTGCCGACCTTACCCTCGTATATCAAAGTTAAATAAGCATTAATATCAAGACATAAAGTAAAGGTCAAATATATGCTTTAGGACTTGCAGCCATCGAGAACTCTCTCTCTCTCATTTTCAATTCTGGTATTTAATTTATATCGGATGTTTGTTTTTCAACATTGGAGCAAGTCAACCTCTCATGCACTCGTCAGGCCATGTAAGCTGTATAATTTAGTTGTATAATTATCCTTAAAACAATAGCACCGTAAACAAAATTGCTTCTTGCAAGAACAATCCATAATGAAGATCCTCTGTGCATGACTTAACAAATACACAAATTGCTTGAAGCGTATTTTCATGCAAAATAAATTAACTACGTGCACTAAAAATGTGGTCTGATTTAGGATTACTACAGCTACTACAACATCAGCACAAGTTCCCAAATTATTCCTAAAAGTTCTCATAATGTTTAAGTGCACCATGTTATCATATATACTGGTGTGCATTTCTCAGAAGCTTATGTTTAAGCTCATCATTACTATCAAAGTTAAGTCATTCAAAAAAATCTTGACCTAAAATCTTGGAGATGAAAAATGTGCTCGCTTCGCCCTAAAATGCTTGGGGGGTAAAAGTTTCAAAATGTCTCTGGCCAACCCTTGACTGCACCCCATTGTTCACACTCCTTTAGCTTGGGAAGGAGTGGGGAGAGTCTATTGAAACTCTAGTCCAACAGAGAAACCAATTTAATTGGAAGATACTGAAGGAGATCTACATTCACCACATCACGAATGTGAAGCAAGGAAGAACCATGTCATCTAAATCATTTTTTATCGCTTGAGGAGATGAATCTTACTTGAGGAGGGGTTCACAGTGTCACCCTTGATTAGCTATAAGCCAAAAGGTTGATGTTCAACCAAAGTCACAAGTCTCAAGTGCTCTTGAGACAAACACTATTATGGCCATTCAACCCTAACAACACATCCACTCCTGGGCAGAGTTTCATCTACAAGTCTTGCTATCTGACATGCTTAGGTTAAAAGAGTTCAGATGTGTCGTGAGTGTGAATCATATAGGAGCCTTTTTAGTTCTTGAGGGCTTTCAAGGTGCATTGGCTTGTCAAGGCATGCCATACAGGTTATAAGAGGTCTGAGGACGCTTCCAAAGACAAGGAAATTGACTGCATATATATTTGTCAAAATCTATCTGTGAAGGGTGAAATTCCATATTAGTAAACGATGGAGTACTAAGGTATATTTTTGAGTAGAAGATAATCTTTAACTTTCTATGTATGCACTTGGATAGTAACCCTAGGTTAATGTCCAAAAAACTTAATACACTACAAACGGTATGAAATACGATGTCTTGACTAAAAGCTTGATGAGCATTTTAAGAGATAGAGGCGCTTCACTATCATTAGGGTTTCCCTTGTTGGAAACGTAAACTTGTATTAATTAAAATAAATAATATATATTTAGTAGTCTAAATTAATAAATTACGAATATCTAAAGTCACTCTGATAGTTCCAAAGTATTACAAGTTCCAATGGGTTTTAATTACAAAGTATTGTATTTCTATAAATAATGTTTAACTTAAATGAATAAAGGACTATGAGAAATATTTTGCATATGAAGAGTCCCTCCTCTATTTTCCACTAACATTGTGGTGTCAGAGCCTTCTAAGAAAAAAAAAATCAGAACCCTCATCTTGAAACAAGATAAATGGAATGTTTCCCTTCTAATTTCGAAAACTCACCAAGGAAAACTATGACAATTGGTGCATCAGAATGAAAGCTCTACTTGGATCCCAAGATGTATGGGATATTGTTGAGAAAGGCTGTGATCAGCCCAAGAACGAGGGAGTAATAACGATTGCACAAAGAGATGCTCTGCAGAAGGCTAAAAAGAAAGACCAGTAAGCTCTTACTCTTATCCATATGTGCTTGGATGAGAGTATGTTTGAAAATGTTTCTTCTGCAACAAGTGCAAAGGATACATGAGAGGTCCTTCAAAATTCCTTTAAAACAAAAGACAAAGTCATTAAAGTACGTCTGCAAATCATGAGAGGTGAGTATAAAAATCTGAAAATGAATGACTTTGAATCTATTGAAAAATATTTTAATAGAGTTTTGGCAATTGTTAATCAACTAAAAAGATATGGAGAAAAGATGGAGAATATTTGTGTAATTAAAAAAATTCTCTGTTCGTTGATTCCAAAATTTGATTATGTTGTGACCGCAATCAAAGCGTCACAAGATTTAGAGAAAATATCAATTGATCAACTTTTGGATTCTTTACAAACCTATGAAGAAAGATTGAAAAAAAGAGAAGAGTCTGTTGCCCATGCATTACATGCCAAATTAAATATAAATGGAAAGGAGGATACACATCAACAATTTGCTAGAGGATGTAATAGAGGCCAAAGCCAAGGAAGACTGAGTGGAAGAGGTTGAAGTTGGACTCGAGGAGGCTGTGGAAGAGGTAGAGGAGGTAGAAATTTTACAAATAATGAGGAACCAGATGTTTAGCAACAAAAATCAAAGAGGACGCGGTAGAGGTGGTTGTCTTCAAAGTGACTGTGGTCGAGCATCTAGTATACGGTGTTACAATTGTCAAGAATGGAATCACTTTGTTGCAAAATGTAAAATGCATTTCAACAAAAATGAGAAGGCAAATTTTGTTGAGGCTGAGAAAGATGAAGAGTCCACCTTACCAATGACTTGTAACAAAAATGAAGAAAGAAATCTAGAGTTTTGGTAACTTGACTCTGGAGCCGGTAATCATATAACAGGTAACAAAGATTTGGTTTCTAGTCTTGATGAATATGTTAAAAGTAGCATTTCTTTTGGTGATAAAACTACTATTATTGTCATGGGTAAATGGGAAATTCTTATACGATTGAAAAATGGAGATCACCAATTTATTTCTCATACTTATTATGTTCCAATATTAAAAACAAATATGTTAAGTATTGGATAGCTTTTGGCAAAGGAATATGGGATAACGATAAGCCAGAATGGGATTGTTATGAAAGATAGAAAACGAAGACTAATTGCAAAAGTACCATTATAAAAAAACATGTTTAAACTAAAGATCAATACTGATATTCCCAAGTGTTTAAAGGCTACTGCAGGTGATTCATCATGGCTATGGCATCTTAGGATGCGTCACTTAAATTTTGGCGGATCGGAGCTGGTGTCCAAGAAACGGTTGGTGTATGGTTTACCTCCCATAAACCATTCCAATCAAATATGTAAATGTTATATGTAGGTAAGCAACCAGGAGGAGTTTTCCGAAGGAGTCTTTCTCTCCGGTCTCACAACCACTTGATTTGATACATGCTCAGATATGTGGGCCTTTAAACCCAAGTTTGTATGGGAAGAGTATGTATTTTTTTATTGTTTGTTGATGACTATATTCGTAAAACTTGGGCTTATTTTTTGAAGGGAAAATCTAAGGCATTTGAAGCTTTCAAAAATTTTCAAAGTTTAAGTTGAGAATGAAAGAGGTTGCTTAATTGGAGCCATTCGAACTGATCGAGGAGGAGAGTTCACATCAAAAAATTTAAGCAATTTTGTGATTATTTTAGTATCCGGCACTCATTGACTGTTCCAAGATCACCTTAACAGAATGGTGTGGTGGAATGAAAAAACATAACCATCGTTAACAAGGCTCGTAGTATGCTGAAAGCAAGAGGATGCCAAAAGAGTTTTGGGCCGAGACAGTTGCATATGTTGTCTATCTGATAAATATAAGTCCCATAATGAAATTGAAGCAAATGACTCCACAAGAAGTATGGAGTGGGAAAAAGCCAAATATTTCACACTTAAAAGTGTTCGGCAGTATTGGTTATGCTGATATTCCTAATGAGACAAGAAGCAAATTGGATGATAAAAGTGAAAAAGTTGTATTCATATGATACGCAAAACATTCTAAATGTTACAAATTTTATAATTCTCATAATAGAAAAGTTATTGTTAGCGTAGATGTCGAGTTTGATGAAAATGACTCTTGGGAATGAAATATTTCTCAAGATGAAAATTATAAGTTTTTCCTTTATTTGATAATTGTGTTTTTATAGATCAGTCTCCAGACTAAATTGTTGCTACTACTACATCACAAACTCCTCCATGTGTACCTCCAACAAATCAAGCTACTGCTATTATATCGCAAACTCCTCTACGTGCACCTCAATCAAATCAAATAGATTTTCCCCCTCAAAGCTCCTTCGAGAGGCCTCCTCGTATGTGAAGTTTGGAAGAAATCTATACAGAAATGAAAGAAATCAATGATTCCACTCTCTTTTGTTTATTTGCGAACACAGAGCCAAGAAGTTTTGAAAAAGCAGTCCATGATGAAAGATGGAGATTAGTTATGGATGGAGAGATAAAAGCCATTGAAAGTAATGATACTTGGCAGTTGACAATACTCCCAATAAGAAAACAACCTATTGTAGTAAAATGGATTTACAAAATGAAGAAAAATGTTAAACGAGAAGTGAAAAAATACAAAACTTGGCTTGTTACAAAGGGATTCACCTAAAAAGCTGGAATTGATTATGAAGAAATCTTTGCACCAGTAGCTCCTTTGGAAACTATCCAACTAATTATTTCCTTGGTTGCTCAACAAAATTGAAAGATTTTTCAAATGGATGTAAAATCTGCCTTTTTGAATGGCACGTTAGAAGAAGAAGTTTATGTGCAACAACCATTGGGTTACGTTGTTAAAGGTCAAGAAGAGAAGGTGCTACAGTTGAAGAAGACTTTATATGACCTCAAACAAGTTCCGAGGGCCTGGTATACGTGCATTGTATTTTCAGAAAAATAATTTCTTTAAATTCCCTTATAAACATGCTTGTTATGTGAAGAAGTCACAAGAAGAAGAGATTATGTATGTGTGTCTATATGTTGAAGACTTGATTTTCACAAGTAGTAATTTGATGATGGTTGAAAAATTCAAAAGGAAAATGCCTGAAGAATTTGAGATGACTGATTTAGCGCTTATGTCCTATTATCTTGGAATTGAGGTAAGGCAAAGTGAAGAAAGAATTTCTCTCTCTCAGAGAACTTATGCAAAACCAATCTTGAAAGAGTTCAAGATGGATAAAATCAACTTAGTTACTATACCCGTGGAGTGTAGAATCAAGTTCTCAAAGTTTGACAATGCCAAAAAGATAAACCCAATAATATTTAGAAGATTAATTGGAATGCTACGATTTTTGACTTGTACAGGATCGAATATTTTGTATGGTGTTGATGTCATTAGTCGATATATGGAAGCTCTAATTGTGACTCACAAGAAGGCAGCCAAGAGGATTCTTCGATATATTAAATGAATATTGGATTATGGGGTTTATTTTATATTACTGTAAATAATTTTAGATTGTATGGGTTGAGTGATAATAATTGGAGGGGAGATGTTGATGATAAAAAAAGTACAAGTGGTTTTGTTGCTTTATGGGTGCGACAGCATTTGCTTGGAGTACAAAAGAATAGTCAATTGTCACTCTTTTAACCTGTGAGACTGAGTATGTTGCAATAACTTTCTGTGTTTGTCATGCTATTTGGATGAGAAGCCTTCTAAAGGTTTTAACATTTGAACAAAATGGCATTACTGATATTTTTGTTGATAACAAATCAATAATAGTTTTGGGAAAAAATCCAATTTTTCATGATAGAAGCAAACATATTGATATCAAGTACCATTACATCTGAGAATACATTGCGAAGAAGGTGATTTAGCTCAAGCATGTGTCATCTATGGATCAAGTTGGTGACATATTTACAAAAACTCTAAAATTTGAAGATTTTTGCAGATTGAGAGCTACTCTTGGAGTTATCAAAGGTTGAATTATGAGTTTAAGAGGGGGTGTTGGAAATGTAAATTTATATTAATTAGAATAAATAATATGTATTTAGTAGTTTAAATTAATAAGTTGCGAATATCTAAAGTCACTCTGATAGTTCCAAAGTATTACAAGTTCCAATGAGTTTTAATTACAAAATTTTGTATTTTTATAAATAATATTCAACTTGAATAAATAAAAGACGTGTGAGAAATATTTTGCATACGAATAGTTCCTCCTCTATTTTCCACCAACATCCCTTGTTTTATGGTCAAGGAAAACTCCTACGGTGGGGTTTTTTTTTTTTTTTTTTTTTATTTCTAATAGTTAATTTACTGGCTCCATTGTTTTTTTTTTCTTTTTCTTGGAGAAGATTAGAATATCTCTAAGGGTTCTTAACATTAAATGCCACGAGGAATTATTGTGGATGGCATGGACCCGCAAACAAGGCAGAGATTGTTGGAATTTGTTAAAAACCAAATCGAATAGATAGTTCAAAAATAAGTTGCATATAATGTGCACATTAATTGGTTGAACAGCTAATGGTTTGAGTTTTTTGGTGAATTATGGTTTCTTATTTTTTTTTATTCATACACTCGTGTTAAAACTCTGGTATTCCACTTATTAAGTTTTCAATATAGTGGGGAACAATTGTACGACCTTAGTTTCCCTAGTAACTGGGGTTGGCGGCTGTATGTAGGCGCTCAAGGGAGATGGTCAAGTTAGGACAGCAAGGGAGGTTGTTCATTTGTTCTTGCACGATTTTACTCTTGACAGAAGATTGCAATATAACCCTAGACAATATCTTTCCATACCTATGTTTATTTGTTTGTCAAATATAAAATAATCCAAAATTTTCTTGGGCTTTAATTTATTTATTGATATAACATATATAATATAAATATATATTAGGGAATTAGATAAACTAAACAGGTGTAAAATGTTTCCTTCTTGAATTCTAAACACACTGTTTTCATCACAATTATGGTTTTATAAGGGAATTACTAATGGACATTATATTGTTAAATATACTATTTTCAATGCATTAACGTTGCTCCCATGTTTCAACGAGGTGCAAAGTTAGAAACAGAGTGTGAAAGGAAGAGAGAGAGAGAGAGACACTAGAAATAACAAGGAAAGAGAGAAAGCCTTTGTTATTGGCAGAGATAAGAGAGAGGGAAAGAAAGAAAGAGCGAGACATTAGTATAAATCAAACATGACCATTTTAGTATATCTAACATATACTCTAGTGTGGCCTCTACACCTTGGTTGAGCTAACCAAGTTACCAATTCTAGTTAGAGAACTAAAAACAGCTTCCACTAACTTGTCCGATGTGAACTCACATTGTAGATAGGGAAAATTTGAGTTGAAACTAGAATCTACTTCAAGATGGCAATTTTGACATGAACTTGAGCTATTAGTTTAATTCGGAGAAGAAGAGAGTGACGAGTTTCATGAGAATGGTGACTTTACTAGTTGAGCCGGTGAGGACGTAGTTGTGTTTAATCCAAAGCGAGTGAACCTAAGAAATGAGTTTGAATTAACAAAGCAAAAGGCTTAAACACATGAAGGATTTGCTTGAATGAGAGGGTCGGCCTAGAGATAGAGAAGTGAGTAGATGATAGGAAACAAGCAATTGGGAAAGGAAGAAAGTTGGAGAATCTGAGCTATAGACTCAGATTGGGGTTATAGTAAGGAGGCATTTATTAGGTGACATGTGGCGTTTGGTGATAAGGGTGATAATGATGATGGTGATAATAGGGTGTTTGAAGAGTGATGAGATGAACGGAGGTGGTTAAAGGGGAAGACGAGAGAAAATGACTAAACAGTTCAGAGACGAGTGATTTGAGATGGCCATTTGGCAGAGTGAGAGAGAAAAAAAATTTGAAGAAAAGTGTCCTCTAATAATCGCAGGTTACAAAGGCTTTCTTCCTTTCTATCTTCTCTCTGAGTGATCATGAACAATGAACGCTTTCTCTCTTTATCACTCTCTCTTTCTTCATTTTTTCTCACTCTTTGTTTCTCTTTTTCTTTTCTCCCATTGGAAATTCCCAACTCTCAAGCAGTCATTGGTAATAGATTTGCCTCTCTTTCTTTCTCTTTCAATCTTTCTCCCTTTCTCTCTGTATCTTTGCGTCAGAGTCACGTCAATACTATGTAAACGTCACATGCTTATTTAACAATAAAATATATGATTTGTCAATATCTCTATTATAAGATAGAATTATATCCAAAATTAGGCATTTAGACCTCAATATGAAAATTTTTACATTTAAGACTAAATGAAACAAGGGGTAAAAAGTTTAGAACTCCGAATGTAATTCTCATTTTTTAAAAATAATTATTAAGGTAGAAAGTTTTCAATTAAAATTCCCTCCAAAAATATGAAAGAAAGTTTCTAATTTAATATAACATAAAGATGGAAAGTTTCTAGATAGAGTTAATCAACTGCACCCTAAAGATGAAGTTAGATGATATGAGAATGGTCATTCTTAGTTTTATATAGCCCACCCTAAAAATGAAATTAGATGGTGTGGCTGACTATGAAAATGGAGTTACACTGAAGTTAGTTTTTGTATACCACACATTGAGGAGGGAGTTAGACAATAAGAAACTTAACATTGCTCTCATATAGGAATGAACATCCCCTACTTGCAGATGGCTGAGGCCATTCGCCCGATGTAGAGTCAACATACCTCTCTCCAAATGGCTAATGTGAATAAATTTTAGTTTTATATACTACACCCTAAAGACGGATAATATGATATTTAATATGCCCCCTAACATATGGTTAACCATTACATTAAGCATGATAAGAATAGGTCGGAGCCTAACCTAACCCATCAGTTTGGGCTTTTGGCTTGAATATCAAAAGAGTTTGATTTTTACACTAAAACATAGATATTAAGGTGTACAGTTTACATCTTACTATCATTACCATAAAGGTAGGTCTCTCCAAGGTGAGATTTCCTTTCACTAAGAAAAAATTTTTCTTGAGATGTTTTCTTTCCATAGATTCCTATCATCATGGAAAATAACTTTCAAGATTTTAAGTTATTCTGTCCACATAAAAATTAGAATATTTTTTTATTCTCATATTACATTTTCTTTCCTAAAAATTTCTAGCATAAAAAGAGGGGATAAGAAGCTGGGGAAAAGTAGTAAGTAAAGAATGTATCACTGCAGTTTAGATTGAGATATATTGCAGTGTACATTCTTTAGCATCATTTTACTATTCTCATGATTTCTGATATTTATAAGTTTGTGGTATTATCCCAACTTATAAGATATGATAACCGTTATATGATAATTCAAGCGTTATAAATACCTACCATAAATATCAACACTCATAGAAATTATAGAAAATTCTATCTAGACATTTAGTTAAATCTTATTTCACATGCTTTAACTTTTTGTGAAAAGAAAAAAAAAATTCTTTTTATGTGTTTATCTTCACTCAAATTTCCGATGCAAAATCAATGCATAAGACTCGAATTCGTAGGGTCTCTTTTTCCAACTTATACATGATTTATCGATGTTTTCAAAGTTGAAATTTAAAAAAATAATTCAAAATACCATAATAGCTCAAATTTGTTTGAAATTTTCTGCCAATATTAGGAATCACAAAAAATATCATAATTTTTTTTGAGTATTTTACTTGTTTTCCCAAAATAATGATTTTTATCAAATATTTTCTATAAAAATTACAAAACTTCTTCAAATACCATACTGTGCCCTAAACTTTTATATAGAACATTAATGGTTCTGAGGTGCAGATGTAAACGAAGAATCCATGGGACATAGTTCAAGGAAACGGTCTAAAATAAGAGTTGTTTTAGGAGTGATGAGTGGAAAGCCTAGTCATTGGATTACTTGAAACAAGTATAATTTCCATATGTATTTTAACAAGTATATTATAGTGAAATACATCACTTAGAACACTAGTCATTGGATTGAGTGGTGTATATCGAATCCTACTGTGGGGTACTTTCTCCTCGTAAATGAAAAAAAAAAGGTAGTGTTACGTTGCCTTAATATAAGTTACAAAAGTATCTTCTCTCAACAATGATTCAAAGGCTATGGATCTTTTTCACAGCAACATAGATAATCGGACAACCCCAGTCTCCACCAATATCATGAGATTGATAAGATACTAAACTTTTCCGATTAAAATTTCAAATTCAAAACTTGAAAATAAAAAAATAACTATCAAGAAAATCGATTTTTAAATTAATAACATTCAAGTTAGATTAGCCATGTAATTCAAATATCGACCACCTAGTACCAAAAAGAGCAACCCGAATCTCCCATATCCCAACCCCTTTCTAGCATATACTTTAATTTTCCATTTTCTATAGTAGAAAATCTGTAAAATAAATTAAATGCAGATCCATAACAATACACTGATAAACCTTCAGACAAACAACTGTGGAAAGCATTTTAATAAATGGTTTGCAATTAAATCAATTGACACCAAGCAACAACTATATAACATAAGATTCATTCAAACATTAATATTTGTAAAACAAATCTACTGCCCCAGAACTCTTAAGATTTTGGGGAAAGGCATTTTAACTGGTGTGCAGTGATTATGAACCGATTGACGCCAACCAACAACCATATATTGTAAGCATATAATCAAACTTTAGTATTTGTAAACAAATTAATGTGGTAAGTAGTGAAAATTAATTATTAAAAAAAACAAAATAAATAAGTGCTGTGCCCTTTCAAAAGATCACTTAAAGCAAAATTTACTTGGAAATAAATGGGTGTTGTTCTCATTAATGACATAGACCATGATATTTAATGTAGATTATGTTTGTCTACCTGTATATATAAGAGATTTTCAATGATGATTTTATGCAATTAAAAATGTAACGAGAAAGGTCCTACCCTATAAGCATGCATGAGCTAATGAAAATATTTAAAATTAAATTAAATTAAGAAGGAGATATACGAGAAATCTTATTCTATCTACTTGCTTCCTTGTGTACTATATTATCTGGCATGCCCAAACTGTTTGATTTATATTTCAGAATTTATGACAGCTAATGGAGGGACACGCAAGATCTCAAGAATCCTCACAAGAGACACTGCTTGTGAATGGGAAATATGAGATCGTGACACGAGAGAGAGAGAGAGTCTTAAAATTCTAGCTGCAGTGTACTCTAGCCTAGGATGTACCATTGTACTAAATTTCTTTTGGGAGTAAAGACTAAGATTTCTCACTCTGAAAAATCATCCAAAAATTTGATGTGGTAATTTAGGAAACAAAAGGGATTTTTGTGTTTTGGCTAAATATATATCCCTGAATATGTTTAACTCCCAATTTTAAAAGCAAAAAAATAAAAAATAGATAAATCAAAATTATCAATAAGAGAGAGAATAGGAATATAAAAATTACCATTTATGATTTCTTGCTGGCAATTTTAAGAGAAGTGAATGGTAGAACTTGACTCTTCACTTGCTTTAGAAGGATTAGTCTTCTTCTTCTTCTTCTTGTAAGGAATACCTCTGGCTTTGGCTTGACACTCTCTTACGTCCCTTAAGTAAACCCGAATTGCACCGCTAGCAAACGGGTTGGATTCCGGCGACCCGCCGTTTTCCTCGTACGCAGCTCGGAGTCGCCCGATGAGCGCATCAAGGCTGCCCCAAGCCTGCCGAAGCGGGCACGTGCACGGCGCAGGCGGCTCGGGCTGTCCGAAAAAGATGCAGCCATGAAGATGAACCTTAGTTTTCCCGAACTGGTCGAGGTATCGGAGAAAATCGAGAACATGATTGCAGTTGCACTGCGAAAGAGGGACAGGAGGACGCTGGTTCTTTAAGTATTGACCGAAAGTGTTCCAGTCTCTCCTCTTCTGTGATTCGTATCGGCTCGGCGGCTGTTGCTGCTGCTGCTGCTGAGCTTGCTGATATTCCGAAAGAGATCGCAACGAAGACGATGATGCTTCCCCTCTTTCCATCGAATGTTGATGATGATTGATTTTTTTTTACTTTCTATCACTTTGCTAAATAAGGCAAGAATAGTAAGAGAGAGAAAAGAGAGGGGTTTGTTAGGTGGTGAAATGTGCAGAGTGGGAAAAAATTGGAGTGGGGGTTGGGGGGAGATGAAAATCAACGGCACGGGCCTACTGAGTTGACATGCTATGGGGCCCAGGGTTGCTTTCGTTTTTCTCTCTCTTCTCTCAAGTTTTTTTCTATTTTTATTTCATACTCTCTATCTCTCTCTCTCTCTCTCATTCTTTTTTAAAACAGTGGTGACTATATCTATTAAATAATATTTTTTTTCTGGGATGTCCAATTATTGTATGCTGTTTGTCACCGTAATACTAAGTTATTTTATTTAAGATGTAATCATAATTTAATCAACTTGGTGTTGGTGAAGATTGTTTACAGAGTGGAGTGACTCGCAGGCTAGTTAACTTAGCTCAGTAAATCAGCTGATACACAAACATAAACTCGCTGGGTAGCAAACGTAGCTCAGTAGATCAGCTGATATACAAACATAACATTCTAATTTATATGTAAATTATATATAATTTTAATAGAATATAAATAATAAAAATAATAGGATAAATACCTTTACTTTTATGTCACGTAGCAAGTTACAAATAATCAATTTTAATATTAAATAATGAGATAAGTAGTATTTATAATTCTTTTCACCACTAATACAAAGTAATGAGATAAGAATATTATTTATCTATAAATAGAAATCTCATTTTCATCTTTCAATCCATCTAATCCTACAAGTGTTCTAGAGAGATGATATTAGTTAACGAGATGTATTCTTTTAGTGAAATTTTAGGTTCAAATATTTATGCAAAATTATTTTGAACCAAATAACAAATTATTAGGTTATTATATTCTGGAGGGGAGGAGTCAAGTGAATTCTACTGTACCGATTTTTGAGTTTTGACTACCGTAGAAGGCTTGAAAAAGCGAGATATTCGCGTCTCAACGCATATTTTTTATATAATTTCTCTACACTTTATAATAAATTATTATTTTTATTACATTGTTTACTAATAATTTAAAAAAAATTCGACTTGAAAATTGCACAAAAAAGTCCTATCAACCAAGTAGGAGATCTCAATAAACCTTTCAAATTTCATGGTACTCACTTAAGGAGATAGAAAGAAAAAGTATTGTTCTACCTTAACTTTTTAAAGGTGGCCTATATTCTCATAGAAAAGAATTCTAACAAGAAAAGTATTGAAGGCATATCAGAGAATGAACAAATCGAACACTCGTAGGGATATACACAATATGAAATTTATGAGTATAACTGCTGTTACTATTTATTGAATTGTCTTTTTGATCAATTTTATGATTACTATGAATAAACTTACCCTACTGCCAAGAAAATATGGAAGACTTTACAATTTAAATACAACATCGAACAAGCTGGTACAAAAAAGTATGCAGCTAGTCGCTTCTTTTGCTACCAAATGACTGTCGGAAAATCTATAGTGGACCAAGTGTAAAACTTTCAAATGATTACTCATGAGGTACGGTTTGAAGGAGTAAATTTTGACAACTTAATAGTTTTGGAAATCATAGACAACCTACTACCAATTTGGGGAGAATTTCAAAAGATATTGTGTCACAAACAGAAGGACATCATTTTGGAGGACCTAATCACTCATATTCATGTAGAGTAGGAGGCAAGAGATTAAGATGCAATGGTTCAACATACAAATACGGACTCTACTAAGATAAATCTCATATTTTCAAATAGTTTGTCCAATAATTCCTGAAATACATATGTCACGCCTCAAACCTCGAGTCCAAGCACGCGACAACCATCATGCAATCTAAAAGTAAGAGTAATCACTAGCACGCACCTCTAGATAACGCAAGGCTATATCGATATAGTTTCCAAAATTCCAGCACACAAAATATTAAATTCCAAAATATGTAAAGTACACATAAATATATATTTTAGAAAAACATACAAAAGCTTTCAAAAAATATATTTTAGAATATAAATTTCAGTTTCCAAAAAATCCTCTGATAGGTCCATCCATATACCTCAAAAACTCCGCAACCCAAAAGGACAACTACCAAAAGTTAGTCCCAGATGGCAATATCCTTGACCAGATCTAGCTAGAATAGAGTGGTTTCTATTTTACACTTCCTTTGAAAAGGATAGAAATGAAAGAGTGAATATAAAAATATTCAGTGAATAAAGTGCAATGACATAGTTGTGTAAGTGAGTGAGTGGTGAATATGTAAGTGTTAAATAATACTTTCAAAATCACATTTCCAGTTCAACAACATAGTGTAGTCATCAAAACATTTCTCAATAAATGTCATGATTCCAATGAAACATAATAAACATTTACTATAAATAATATGCACTGGTTTTTAAAACCAGAGGATTTGCCTCAAAATCTTTCCACCAAAGACTTGGCCCAGACCAATGGTAGAACCGCCGAGTGATTTCCAATTATACTAGTCACAAATATCATCCCCAACCTTGGCATTAGCTCGTCGCCTCCTCGGTGGTGTGACCAAATAGCCCAACAGGAATCGGAGGCATCTCTCTACCGTACTTTACCCCTCAAGTCTAGCAACCTCTCCGCGTTGCCCCCTCGAATCAGTCCGTGGAAGCTTAAACTAGTCATCACATGGGTGCTCACACACCATACATGCACCATTTCACAAAACATCATATTATGTGGTATAGAAAATCAACAAATTTCTCAATTCTAGAGTCTGGTAACATCATTCATAGCAAAATCCAGCATGACACAAGATACATTAGCAAGCGCATAGATCTAATGGCTTAGTTTAAAACATCTAAAGGGACACTCCACAATCAAAGAATATTATATAAATCCAAGTTAAGAAAATTATTTTAGAAAAATAAGAGAAAATATTTTTTTCATTCGTAAATATAACAACTCATCCACTCACAGTGTTAGAGGCGATAGTCACTCTTAGACTTTCTTTGTAGTAAAGCTCTTGTCTCATTCAAGTTTGTCTGACTTCTAAATCATCAATATTTTTAATTTCATGCCAACCCATAATCCTAACATTCAAAATCTAACTTTTTCTCTCACTTACCATGACTCAAATTCCTCCAAATTTATTTCATCAAATTTCAACATAAAATTTCAAAGTCATGAAAGAGAAAAGTAAACCCAAATTAAGAATAAGAAAATTATTAAAATTTTTGTCATCAATTTTGCCTCAAGCCGAGACACCGACACGTATATGAAGATTGTAGAATAATGGAAATACGGACAGCCATCACCGGAGTGTACTGTACTGACAGCAAATGGATAAAAATATACCAAGAGTTTTTGTACGGTATTGAGAAGAATTGAAAAATTGAAAGTATCAAGAGGTGGTAGAGTATACAGAAAAATTAACCGAGAGCCCTACAAGTTTCATAGTATACGTCAGTCTACAACTCCACAATACATACCAAGGAGGTAAAGGGGGAAGTGTACCGACAGGTTCCCCATTTGCAAAACAGTAGACAGTTACCAAGAGATAAATGAAAATTGCAAAATAATGGACATACTGATAGATATAAAGAAAATATATACTAAATAATTGAATTTTCCCGGTGTCATAATTCCTACCTCCTTAAAGAAATTTTGTTCTCAAAATTTTGTTACATAATTATCCACCAAATAGTTGGGGGTATTGTTTCCTCATTATCTCCTCTAATTCCCAAATCATCTTCTCGACATGGTTATTCTTCCAAAAGATTTTGACAATTAGGATTTACTTATTTCTTAACATGTTAACCTACTTCTGTAAAATGGGTACCGGTTGAACTCCAAAATTCAAATCTTTTCTCAACTCAATTGGAGGAACTTAAAAAATATGGGAGGTGTCCGACAAGTATTTCTTTCATTTGCATAAATGGAGGCTAATTTAAGACAACTAAAAGTAAATCACATAAATCATATCCCAATATCAACTTACCTCAATTTCGTATTTCATATAGTGTAATATTTCCTAAATTTCCAAAGTTTTCCTATAATATCAAGTACGTGGGAGTGACAAAATATGTTCAGACCATCAATAGAAAACCACTTCTCTTAGGTATGCATTTACTTCTCACATTTTCCCAAATTATCTCCATTTGGTTATTAACTAATTGAGCCCATTAAAAAAAAAGTGATCACATGAAAAATTTTAAACAGAATGTATACAGCTTTAGCATAGGCCTCAAAGGATGTTTATTTCACCTAAATGTACAACTATCTTGTCATGGTATTTTGCTAGTCTAGTTATTATAATATGTAGATTTGTTAACAACATTACAAATTTGATCATCCAAATACTTACAAACTTTAAGCCACATGTACTATGTAACCCTATCCGTTCTCATCTTGTTTCGATACTTCTCCATCCCTTGCAAAAAAAATTTTGGATCCTTGCCTTTAATACAACTAATCAGTTTTCTCTCATTTTGTCTCTCATACCTAGTTCATATCTCCAATATTAAGGGAGCTTAGAGTTTCTAATAAGTGTAACACAATACTTTTCTGGACAACTTTATTTTCATAAATTTAGACACTAAAATGATGACTTCTCCCATATAACCACACACTCTTCCTCATTTTATTTCCTGTCAAAACCACAAATATCCCCTCAAACTTTATACCTATTTCCAATTTAGTACTTGAACCAATATTGAAATCAATTAACTCCTAAACTTTCTAAAACAAAATCCAATGTTCCTTGTTTCTAGCAGAATCAAGTCCACCTCAAGAATTATTTTCTCTACCTATACGTCACAGTTTTTGTAAATTATACTTTTAACTAATTGCTCACCCAAAGGTGTAGTCACCAATAACTCTTCCTCAAGTGAGGTCAAGAGTATATCAGCATGCCTAGCAAAATTTATACTAACAAATGAATTATTGCACCCTGATGGGCATCGACACCAAAGAATTTTTTAGTATACCTATTAATATAAACCATCTAGTGATCATTGTATATGACAGGAGATCTCCTTTTTAAGTTCTGCACCATGTGTGGGCACTCTTGTCAAGCAACCTTATAGCCACCATAAGTTTCATCTCATCATATAATCTCATATCGGTTAAGTTTCTCATACTCTATTGATTCATTCCTTTCCCACCATAGCATCACTAGTGCTCGAGAAGGTCTCACAACCAAGTTTTCTCCCTTCCTTGATCAACTTAGATAGCTCAATGGATAGATGGGTAGTTGGTGCAACCATGGGTGGAGGAGGAGCTAACGCTGTTAGGGGAATATTTGTTGTGGTGGTAGTGTTCGGTAGAGGAGTCAGCATTGGAGTTTGGGTTTGGCTTTGGAATTAAGTGCCACACTTGCTCCACCATTCCATACATTATTAGAATGCAGCAATTGGCGGTGAAGGAATCTCGGATGGGGCAACCAAAGGTTCGGGTGCATTAGAAGGAGGAGCATGGGAGGATAATGCAATCTCGTGCTTAAAGGAAAGAATATTAGTCAAAATCCTTGTTTTTCGATGTGGAGCCATTGCATTCTATAAAAAGGAAACTAATCTTAATTCACTAAATCGGATAATCTATAAATGCACTTATACTTAAATATAACTCTATTTCCTAGACCCCATCAGAGGTTTTTGAATCTTTCCAAAACATTTATAAACATAGAAACCTTTAAAAACATTTGTAAATATTTGAAAATATTTAAAATATTTAGAAACATTTAAAAATATTTGAAAACATTTTTAAAACACCAAAACCTTGGCTCTAATACTAATAGAATTGTCACGTCTTGACTCTTAGATTCGAACATGCGATCACCACCTCATGATCTAGAAATATGAGCAATCACCAGCCCGCACCCCCAGATAACGCAAGGCTATGTTGATACTGTTTCCAAAATTCCAGCACACAAAATATTAAATTTCAAAACATGTAAAGTGCACATAACTGTTTAAGGTTTCAAAATATTCTAACTTCAGAAAAATACATAAAAGTTTTCTAAATATAACTTTCAAAATATAAGTTTCGGCTTCCAAAATACCATTCGATGGGTCTATCTACATGCCTAAATAATTTTGTGACTAAAAAGAACCAATACCAAAAGTTGGTCCCAGATGGTTGTCTCCTCGACTGGATCTAGCTAGTGATAAGTAGATTTTATCTTTACATTTCCTATGAAAAGTATAGAAATGAAAAAGTGAGCATAAAAATACTCGGTGAGTAGAGTGCAATGACTTAGTTGTGTAAGTGAGTGAGTGGTGAATGTGGAAGTGTCAAACAATACTTTCAAAATCACATTTCCAGTTCAACAAACATAGTGTTGTCATCAAAACATTTATCAACAAACTTCATGACTCCAATGAAACATAATAAACATTTACTATAAATAATATACACTTGTTTTCAAAATCAAGGGATCTGCTTCAAAATCTTTCCACCAAAGACTTCGGGCCAGACCAATGGTGGAACTGCCAAACGTTTTTCAATTATACTAGTCACAAACATCACCCCCAACATTGGTGTTAGCTCGTGGCCTCCTCGATAGTGCAATCGAATAGCCCGATAGGACTTAGAAGCATCATTTTACCGTGCCTACCTCCTCAAGTCTAACAATCTCTCATGCTATCCCCTTGAATCAGTTCGTGGAAGCTTAGACCAGTCAATGCATGGGTGCTTACACCCCACACATGCACTATTTCACAAAATATCATATTATGTGCCATAAAAAATCAAAAAATTTCTCAATTCATGAGTCCAGTAACATCATTCACAACAAAATCCTACAGACACAAAATATATTAGCAAGTGCATAGATCTTATGGTTCAATTCAAAATATCTATAGGGACACTACACAATCACATAATATTATATAAATTCAAGTTCAGAAAATCATTTTAGAAAATCAAGAGAAAATATTTTTCTCATTCACAAATACAACAATCAATTCACTCACAGTATTAGAGGCGATGTCACTCCCAAACTTTCTATGTAGTAAAGGTCCTACCTCATTCAGGTTTGTCCAGCTCCTATGAGATATCATTAAGTAACCACAATTATTAATATTTATCATTCTATGTCAACCCCTAACCCTAACATTCAAAACTTAACTTTTCTCTCACTTACTATGACTCAAATTTCTCCAAATTTAATTCATCAAATTTTAACATAAAACTTCAAATTTATGAAAGAGGAAAGTAAATCCAAGTTATGAATTAAATTTTTGTCACCAATTTCACCTCAAGTCGAGCCACCATCATACCCTAAGTTTTCTCTTACTAGAAAATTTGAAATCTCTCATTAGATCTAACTCTCTAGAGATGGGGTTATGAGTTTTGAAATCTTTCACTACAAAAAAACAAGTTTTTAGCCACAAATTTAGCGACGAAAATATAATAAAAATTTGTCGCTAAATTCGTTAGCGACAAAATTAGCGATGAAAAAATTTTCGTCGCTAATTACGCGTCGCAAAAATTTAGCGACGAAAAATAAGAAATTCGTCGCTAAATTTAGCGACGAATAATTTTTAGTCGCTAAATCCATCACAAATTTAGCGACGAAAATATAAAATTCGTCACTAACTTTAGCGACGAAAATATAAATTCGTTGCTAAATTTAGCGATAGATAATTTTTTGTCGCTAAACTTGTGACGGATTTAGCGACAAAACATTATTCGTCGCTAAATTTAGCGACGAATTTTATAATTTTGTCACTAAATTAGCGACAGATTATTAGCGACGAATTTAGCGACAAAACATTATCCGTCTCTAAATTTAGTGACGCAAATATAAAATTCGTCGCTAAATTTAGCGACAAATAATTTTTCATCGCTAAATTCGTCGCAAATTTAGCGACGAAAAATTATTTGTCGCTAATTTATGGACAAAAAAAATTCGTCGCTAAATTAACGACGGATATAAATTCGTCGCAAAATCCGTCGCTAAATTATGAATGAAAAATAATGCGGTCCCGCCTGAACCCGAGCCCACCCGCCCGAGCAAGCATCCGCCCACATACCCGCCCGAGCCGGCGCCCACAGTGCCTACCTCACTTAATTCTTGAAAATTGCCTTTGCTTTGCTTCCACCAAGGTTCGAACCCCTGCACTACCATAAACTTTTAAGATCCTGTAACCATCAAGTTAAATGTTAATATCTGTAATAACTTTTTTTTTTTTTACTTATTATCTTTTCTTCACATTTTTCTAATAATAATAAAACAATATAAAATAACAATTTATTATAAAATAATAAAATATTAGTGTAAAATAAAATAATAAAAGATTTAAAAAAATAATAATACTATTTTTTAAAAAGATAAAATAAAAATAAAATATAACATATTACTTAAAAATAATAAATGTGATTAATTTTTTTAAACTTTTTAAAATAAAAAATAATAAATATATATTAATATTTTATTTTATTTAATTATATTTCAAATTTAACGACGAAATCCGGAATTCGTCGCAAAGTTAGCAACAAAAACCGAATTCATCGTTATATTAATTTATTAAATAATAAAATATAAAATTATTAAAGAATAAATATATATTTATATTTTATTTTATTTTATTATATTTCAAATTTAGCGATGAATTCTGAATTTGTCGCCAAAATAAGCCACAAATTCAAATTTGTCCCTAAATTCGTCGGAAATTATCGACAAAAACCGAATTCGTCGTTAAATTAATTTATTAAATAATAAAATATAAAATTATTAAATAAAAAATATATATTTATATTTTATTTTATTTTATTATATTTAAAATTTAGCGACGAATTCCGAATTTGTCGTTGAATTCAGCAACGAATTTCGAATTTGTCGCCAAAATAAGCCACAAATTCAAATTTGCCACTGAATTCGTCGGAAATTAGCGACAAAAACCGAATTCGTCGCTAAATTAATTTATTAAATAATAAAATATAAAATTATTAAATAAAAAATATATATTTATATTTTATTTTATTTTATTATATTTCAAATTTAGCGACGAATTCCGAATTTGTCGCTGAATTCAGCGACGAATTCCGAATTTGTTGCCAAAATAAGCCACAAATTCAAATTTGTCGCTGAATTCGTCGGAAATTAGCGACAAAAACCGAATTCGTCGCTAAATTAATTTATTAAATAATAAAATATAAAATTATTAAATAAAAAATATATATTTATATTTTATTTTATTTTATTATATTTCAAATTTAGCGACGAATTCCGAATTTGTTGCACAATTAGCCACAAATTCAAATTTGTCGCTGAATTCGTCGCAAATTAGCGACAAAAATCGAATTCGTCGCTAAATTAATTTATTAAATAATAAAATACAAAATTATTAAATAAAAAATATATATTTATATTTTATTTTATTTTATTATATTTCAAATTTAGCGACGAATTCCAAATTTGTCGTAAATTAGCCACAAATTCAAATTTGTCGCTGAATTCGTCGCAAATTAGCGACAAAAACCGAATTCGTCGCTAAATTAATTTATTAAATAATAAATTATAAAATTATTAAATAAAAAAAATATATTTATATTTTATTTTATTTTATTATATTTCAAATTTAGCGACGAATTCAAAAATTTGTCGCTGAATTCAGCGACGAATTCCGAATTTGTCGCTGAATTCAGCGACGAATTCCGAATTTGTCGCAAAATTAGCCACAAATTCAAATTTGTCGCTGAATTCGTCGCAAATTAGCGACAAAAATCGAATTCGTCGTTAAATTAATTTATTAAATAATAAAATATAAAATTATTAAATAAAAAATATATATTTATATTTTATTTTATTTTATTATATTTCAAATTTAGCGATGAATTCCAAATTTGTCGCAAATTAGCCACAAATTCAAATTTGTCGCTGAATTCGTCGCAAATTAGCGACAAAATCTGAATTCGTCGCTAAATTAATTTATTAAATAATAAAATATAAAATTATTAAATAAAAAAAATATATTTATATTTTATTTTATTTTATTATATTTCAAATTTAGCGACAAATTCCAAAATTTGTCGCAAAATTCAGCGACAAATTCAAAATTTGTCGCTGAATTCGTCGCAAATGAGCGACAAAAACCGAATTCGTTGGAAATTAGCGACAATTATTTTTTCGTTGGAAATTTCGTTGGAAATAGCGATTAAACAAGTTTTCGTCGCTAAATTCGTCGCAAAATTGCAACAAAAAAATTTAATCGCTAAATTTCGTCGCAAAAATGATGTTTTTTTGTAGTGTTTAGAGTATGAGTCTTGTGGTGTTTTGGGTGATCTTTGATGGAAGCAAAGAGAGAAGGAGAGAGAAAGTGTGTGAACTGAGAGGGAGGAGAGTGAGAGAAGAGATAAGATTTGGACTTTATGGGTTCTAGAGTCCCATCTCCACCTTTTATCTACAACTCATTTCCCTTATTTACTTACTTGCTCTCTTTCATTTCCAAATTACATAAGTGCCCAACATGCCCATTTTGGGTTATTGGGAAGGCCACCCAATTGAGTTTAAATACTTGAAATTTTATTTGTTGAGAAAGATATATTTGGTGATGAGTAGGAGAGGTTGAAATGAAAATGCAACTTATAAGAAATAAATTAGAAATGTTAAAAATTTGGAAGACTTGAAAATATCATATAAATTAAGTACCTTATGATTTATAGGATTAAGTGGCTTGATGGTGTAAAGTTTTTTGGAGCACTAGTAGGTCAAGGGTTTAAATCTCTTTGCTTGCAGGACAATGAGAGATGCAAATTTCTCAATGAAAAATGTTCACCGACAAGCTTGCTCCCACAACAAATGGCTTATGGAAATATTGGGAAGAACCGATAGGTATCTCCTCCGTTTGCATGACAGATACCGAAACGAAAAGCTAATGGGAAAATACCAATAGATAGTAGTCAGTAGCAATCATCGACATGTATTTGAAGATTGTAGGACAATGGAAATATGGTCAATGATCACCGACAAGTAATTGAAGTGTACCGACAGCAAATAGATAAAAAAGTACAGAGAGATTCTTGGACGATACTGAGAAGAATTGAAAAATTGAAAGTATCAAGAGGTAGTGGAATGTATAGAGAATTGTATGTCACAATATACTGTCAATCTACAACTCCACGATGTATACCTGGAGGTAAAGTGGAAGTGTATCAACAGGGTCCCCATTTGCAAAATGGCAGACGGTTATCAAAAGGCAAATGTAAATTGCAAAATAATGGACGTACCGATTGATATTTGGAAAATATATACCGAATAATAGAAATCACTTAGAGATAGTAAAATATACAATGATAGTCACCACCCTCTAGAAGATCAAAAATTTGAAGAAATAGAAAATAGTCCACCAAGTTATAGTTCTATCAAACAAATAAAATTTCTCACAAAGAAATCAATTCCTACCAAGTACTTAATTTCTCACAGAGAAGTCAAATTCTGCCAAGGGAACCCATCCTGATGAGAACTCATGATCTACCAAATAACGAACACTTTACTAACCAAGCACTTAAAAATTAGAGATCTATTAACCAAGAGTCTAAGGTAGTTCCTGTGAAATCCATAGAACAAAATCTACTTTTATATCAAAAAGTAATTATTTTTCTACATTTTTACAAAACAAGTAATAGTCACTTTAGTGTCAATATCATAACCGAATTTTCCTGATATTACAACATATCTAAACTCAAATAAAAATTTTGGGAACAAATATAGTAAATCTCACAATAAAAAGAAAAATTTCAATCATAAGAGTAAGAACTATGACCACCCTCCATATAAAAAATCTGGTGTATGTTACATTTGCGACAAAAATGGACATATTGTTCGAATTTGCAAATTTAAAAAATGTGAGGTTTTCAACTCAAGCCAATGTTGTCAAAACCTTTTGTGACTGTGGTGATAGACATATTTTTAGTAGAAAATTTTGAATGGTGGTGGATAGATTTTGGTGCCAATAGACATATTTGCTATGATAAAAATGGTTCAAAAAATATATTCGCTATGAAGAGCCTAAACTTTTATGTTTGCAGATTCTCACACTATTCAAGTTTGGGGAGTGACGAGATTGAATTGAAGTTTACATCTAGAAGGATATTACTTTTAAAAGATGTGATATATGCACCTTCCATGAGAAAAAATCTTATATTAAGTGTTCTTCTAAACAAGGTTGGTTTCAAACAAATTATACGATCAATAAGTGGTTTCAAAAAGGGGAATTTTTTTTGGGAATGACTATACTCATGTTGAAATGTTTAAATTGAATATTAAAAATAAAGTATGCAATACTTTTGTATATATGTTGTCTTTGCATTATATCAATTCTAGATACGTGGGTGTCATGAATAAATTAGAATTAATTTCAAAATAGAACAAAAATTTTGAAAAATATGAAACTTGTAACAAGACGGAAATCACAAAAAGATCTCACAAAAGTGTTGAAAAAAAATTGAATTAGTTGAATTAATACATTTTGATTTATGTGAATTTGAAGGAATTTTAACTCGAGAAATAAATAGATATATCATTACTTTGATCAATAACTTTTCCAAATATATTTATGTGTATTTGATTAAAAATAAAAGTGATATAATAGAAAATTTTAAATCTTACCTCCTAGAAGTGGAAAATCATATTGGTAAAAAAATTAAAAGAATTCATAGTGATAGAGGTCGTGAATATCAAATTTTCAAATTCAACTCATATGTTCAGTATTTAGGAATAATTTATGAAACTACACCTTCATATTCACCTACATCAAATGGTGTGGTAGAAAAAAAAAAATAGAACTCTTATAGAGTTATACAATGCTATATTGACTAATTCATATGTATCCAAATCCAAAACTTTATGGGGTGAACTTATTTTGACAGTATGTCATGTGTTGAATCCTATACCATAAAAAATACAAAAATAACTTCTTATGAATTGTGAGAAGGGTATAAACCAAATTTGAGATATTTGAGAGTTTGGACTAATTTGTATTTAAAAGACCCAAACTAGGTGTAAGAGCTACCACTTAGATATATTTTTTATTATGCAAAAACTAGTACAACATATAGGTTTCTTAATATTGAAAATAATATGATTTTTGAATCAAATGATACTATTTTTCATGAAGAAAAATTTCTTTACAAACTCAAAAAAATAGTAGAGGTAATTTTAGTTTACAAAATAATTCTACTTCTACTTCTGATTTACAAAATCAAGAAAATATTTCTTCAACTCAAAATTTTAAAAATTTAAAAAAAATACTTTTGAACAAAAAAGTGGTAAAATTGAAAAAGATTTTAATTCTTACTATTTTGTATACAATATTGAGAAACCTATAACTTTACAAGAAATTTTATTTTTTGAAGAAGTTATATTTTGGAAAGAAACTGCAAATGATGAGATACAATCTCAAATTTCAAACTTGAAAATTAGTAGATTTACCTCTAGGGTATAAAACAATTAGTTGCAAGTAGGTCATTCAAAAGAAATTAAAATTAGATGGAAGATAAATATAAAACAAGGCTTGTGCTTAAAATTTTACTCCAAAAGAAGATTTTGATTTTTTTGATACATTTTCTCCGGTTATAAGAGTGACATCTATTAGACTTTTTATTGTTATTATTTATTTATTCATCAAATGGATATCAAAACTGTTTTTTTTAAATGGAGATTTGGAAGAAGAAATTTATATGGTCAATCTAAGGGATTCATAGACTTTGGAGGAGAAAATAAAGTATGTAAAGTTGAAAAATCCCTTCATTGTTTAAAGCAAACACAAAAAATGTAGTACGAAAAATTTGATTTTTGTATGATTACTAATGGTTTTAAAACAAATAAGTGTGACAAATGCATATACTACAAATCTTTGAGAATTTAAATGTGATTATTTACCTGTATGTGGATGTTATGTTGATTTTTAGATCAAACTTGTATATTATCCAATATATCGAAAATATACTTAGAAAGCATTTTGATATGAAAGATCTCGGTGAAACAAATTTTATTTTTGGTATAAAGATCACTAAAACTAGTGAATATATTTTGCTTGATCAATCACATTATATTGAGAAAATTTTGAAAAAAAAATGTAATTTTGATAATTGCAAATATGTGATTACTCATTTTGATTCAAGTATTCATTTATTTTCTAATGAAAATAAGAATGATGTTTACAAACAAAAGGAGCATGTTAGTATGATTGGAAGTTTGCGATATTTAACTAATTGTATAAAACTTGACATTGCATATGTAGTAGGAGTACTTAGTAGGTTTACTAGCAATCCAAGTATAGAACATTGGCATGCCATGGAAAGACTAATGAAATATTTGTCTGGTACAAAAAATTTTGGTTTATTTTATAAAAAGTATTCTAATGTAATTGAAGGTTATAGTAATGTCGATTGGAACACATTGTCTGTTAATTTGCTCTCTACCACTGGTTATATTTTTATGACCAGTGCTATGTATTGAAAATCTTTTTTTTAAAAACTATAATTGCTAATTCTACCAAGGAGGCTGAGCTAATTGCATTAGTATCAGTAAGTGAGAAAACATATTGGTTAAAAGATTTATTATATGATATTCCCATTTGGGAAAAACTAATTTCTTATATACTCATTCATTGTGATAGCACTGCTGCAATTGATAGAGTAAGAAACCATTATTACAATGGTAAATCGAAATCTATCAAAAGAAAACATAGTATTGTGAGATCACATTTGACTAATGGTATCATTAATGTGGATTATATTAAATCTTTTGATAATGTTGTAGATCCATTTACCAAGACCTGGGGATGGGATTGAACCTCATAAATTCATGAGTCACGTATGAGGATTTCTAACTAAAGGGCCAGAGATCCTGTAATTGGGTTCAACGGGAAGAACAAATCATATGATGGCCAAAAAGATACACTTAATTTTTTTTTGAAGTATTTTTCCCTATTATGAGGTTCATTTTTCTTGTAATGATTGGAGGGTTGAGTTATTAAACTCTTAATAAAAATTTATATCTCTTATGAGTGGAGGTATTTAAAGTTACAGAAATACCCTTGATGCATTTGACCTATGTGAGTGTGGAAGTATGACCGCTTCCAATGAGAATTAGGCTCATTCTCAAAAATACTCATGAAAACTGGGATAGCACCAGGCCATAATGTGCTGACTATTAAAGTTCATGTCAACACTTAAATTATTATGTGTGAGCAATAATTTTCATTCCCCAAAGAAATATTAGTTCAATGCGGAGTACATTTTGACTATAGAGTGAGAATTTTTGTAACACTAAGTGGAATCAAGCACACATTCACGAAGTATAAAAATCTATATTTGATTAATATTCTCTCTTTCAATGTGATATCACTTGCATTAATATTAAAAATGAATAGTGGAATATTGTAAGTTAATTATATGTAAATTATATACAATTTTAATTGAATGTAATAGTAGTAATGGGGTAGACATCTTTATTTTTGTATAATGAAATAAGTTACAAATGATCACGTTTAATATTGAGTAGTAGGGATGTAAATTATCTAGTAGTGGAGTGAGTGGTGGTTATAATTCTCTCCATCACTGATACCTTATTTCATAAGATAAAACTTTTGTTCACCTATAAATAGGAGGCTGATTTTCATCTTTCAATCTATCTAATCCTACAAGTATTTTAGAGAGAGAATCATAACAAAAAAATACGGTTTTAGCCACGGATTTTCACAACGGAAAACATTCGTCGTTATTTTGTGATAAATTTAGCGACAAAAACTTTTTCGTCGCTAATTTGTCACAAAATTTGTAACAAAAAGGAAATCGTGGCTAAATTAGTGACGGACACATCATTCGTAGCAAAATTCGTCGCTAATTAGTGATGAAAAAATTTTCGTGGCTAAATTCGTCACTAATTGACGACAAAAAATTTTTCGTTACAAATTTCATCGCTAAATAGCGACGAATAATATTTCATGGCTAAATTTGCCACGGATTTAAAATCCGTCGCAAAATTTAATCTTTTTTAAATAGAATTTTATTTTTTTATTTTTATTTTTATTTTATTAATATGTTGTATTTAAATTAAAAATTAATTTAGCGATAGATTTGTTTTCCGTCACTAGACGAAAATCCCAATCCGTCACTAAGTTTTTTATATATAATTAAATAAAATATAATATTAATATAATATTTAAATTACAAAATTAATTTAGCAACGACAAAATTTATCCGTTGGTAATTTAGAGACGGATTAAAATCCGTCGCTGAATTTAATTTTTTTTAATTAGAATTTTATTTTAATAATTTCAGCGACGGATTTGGAAATCCGTCGTTGAATTTAATCTTTTTTTAATTAGAATTTTATTTTATTTTTATTTTATTTTATTAATTTATATTAACAAATCATATTATTATTTTATAATATTTTAATTTACATTTTATTTTATTATATTATATTTCATTTTTTTAGAAGAATAATATTATTTAATTCTTAAAAAAAACCTTATATTTTATTTTATTTAAATTATATATATTTTAAAATATTTATTATTTTTTTTCTTTTTTTGTTTGATTTAATATTTTTTATTATTGTATAAGTAATTTTATTTTATTTGTATTATTTTATTCAATAATACAAAATTTTTAATTAAATATTAATCTGTTAGAACCGTGAACCTGCGCGGGCGCGGGAGCGGCGCATGCACGCACGGGCGCCTGCCTGTCTGGGCACCCGCGCCCCGCGCGCGCTTGCTTGGGCGCCTGGGCCTACCTGCCTGGGCGCCCGCGCCTGGGCCTACCTGCCTGGGCGCCCGCGCCTGCTGCGGCGTGGCTGCCTGGGCACCTTGGCAGGAGCTCGGGCACCCAGGCAGGCAGGTGCGGGCGCCAAATGCAGTTGAAGGGATTCGAATCTTGAATCTCGATTTGAACGGAAGACATATCACCATTGCACCATCTTAGTGTTGTGTGATAATATTTTTTTTTCTTTTTTCATCCTCATTTATTTTCTATTCTCACTTTTTTGGTCATTCCTCTTACTTGAATCTCTATTTTTGGGTTTTTTTTTTCCTTTCTATTCTATTTATTGAAATTTCTTATATATAATAATTATATTGAAATTTTTTATATATTCAAATGAATAAAAATATTTTGTGATTAAATATATAGATTTTTTAAATTATTAATATATTATAATTTATTGATAATTATAATTTTATTTTTGAGATATCATAATGCATTTTTAAACTATGGATTAAAAAAATAAAATAAAAATGAAAAAGAATAATAAATAATAAAATAATAAAATAAAAGAAAAAAGAAGAAATTAAAATATAATATTAATATATTTTTTAATTAATTTATTATTTTATTTTAAATTAGTATTTTATTATTTTTATTTTATTAAAAATTATCATATTTATTATTTTTAATTAATATTATTTTAGGTTGGTGGTATAAATAAAAAAAGTTATTATATTTATTATTTTAAATTGTTATTATATATTATTTTTTTATTATTAGAAAAATGTGAAGGAAATATAATAAATAATAAATAAAAAATTTATATCACATAATATCCTTTGGTTTGGTGGTTTACAGGTTTATGCTTATGCGTGTGCGTGTAAGAGTTCAGAGTTTGAACCATGGTGGAGGCAGAAGGCAAAGCGGCATTTTCCAACAATCAAGAGCTGACACTGGAGCGCCTGCGCGGGGTGCTGGCTCGGGTGGGCGGGCATGCAGGCTGGTGTTGGCTCGAGCAGGCGGGGCCATCCAAGCACATGCTGGCTTGGGTGGGCAAGGGCGACACGTGCGATCCCTGGACATTTCGACGAATTTGGAAATTTGGAATCAGCGACGGATTTTTTTATTCGTCTCTAAATTAGGGACGGATAATTTTTTTACAGATATTTTTTTCTCTAAATTAGTGACGGATTTTAGCGACAAAAATTACCATTCGCTAAATTTAGAGACGAATTTTAGATTTTCGTCGCTAAATTTAGCAACGGATTTTTTTATGTCGCTAATTTAGCGACGGATAATTTTTCGTCGCTAAATTTTGTGATGAATTTTAGCGACGAAAAATTATTTGTTACTACATTTAGCGACGGATTTCAGATTTTCGTCGCTAAATTTAGCGACGGATTTCTAATTTTCGTCGTTAAATTTTTCTGACGCGTTATTAGTAACAAAAAATTTTTTATCGCTAAATCCGTTGGTAATGTTTTTAGCAACGAATTTTTTAAAAATTTTTGTCGCTAAATTTGTGGCTAAAAAACTGTTTTTTTTAGTGAATATTAGTTAAAAAGAGGTGCTCTTTTGGTGGTGTTTTGAATTCAAATATTTGTATAGAATTGTTTTGAATCAAATAACAAATTGTTGGACTCTTGTATCTCAGATAGGACAAATCAAGTGATTTCTACTGCATTGCTTTTTAAGTTTTGGCAATCGTAGAAGACTCCAATCTCCTTAAAGAGAACGGGATAACCACGCCTCAGTTTGTAATTTTTGTACAATTTCTCTATATTTTATAATAAATTATTATCTTTATTATATTGTTCATTAACACATAAACATATCTTTATTTTTTCAGCAAGCTGAAGATCAATTCCTTATCAACTATGCTACAACTTGAGCATATAACCACACAAGAAATTGCAGAGTTTCATTTTTTGGTTGGGAAAACGGGTCGGTGGGTGACTGCCATTGGTATTCTTGGGCTTATTATGAGATTTCTCTTTCATGATGAAATATTAAATTTGAATTATAATTATTATTTTTAAAATGAGTCTATTATCATAGTTTCATCAAAATACTAATTGCCTTCCATAATTGATCATATTGTATATACTTTCACTAGATATCTCCTTTAATCATATTGAAACCGAAAATCTTATAATTACAAAATAGGTTTCTTGTCTAATTAGACAATCACCCCAATAGTGAAGAAATATCGGGCAGGATAGGCATATATGGTCTCTTCCTCATTTTTCTTCGGTAATGATAACATGTTTTGTAATTCAATCCACATTACATGCAATTTATTTTATTTTAGCATGAATGAGAATTATAGTCCCGGTAGTAATTCACCACGGTGGTAATTGTGGGGTTTAAATTTGTAACATTATAAGAGCTAGGAATAGTGTATGCTTATATATATATATATATATATATATTTGTTTTAACCAATTTGATATTTGGTTATTCGATTAATCCGATTTAATTTGAGTTTTATGAATCTCAATTTAAAGATTAATTTTTTTGATATTTATTTTTTATTTTTAAAATTTAAATTCAAGATTCCGATTAAATTATCGTAATATCTAACGTTAAATCCTTCACGTTCTATCATTTGCTCACGATAGCGTAGAATGCTTTATTATTTGGACCATAGAAAGCACTACCCGTGGAAAAGTTTACCATTAAAACCATCAAAACACTAGAGATAGACGGCGTTTTCTGCCCTTATTATTTCTGACCATATATATATATATATTTGCTTTATTATTTTGGTTTATACGCTTGCACAAAAGTACTCGTGTCTGTGTATTAATTGTTAGGATTTTTTTATAACAATAAAAGCTTAAAATTTTGAAGGTCTGAAGCAATGATTTTAGTTGCTTCATGCCATCAATTTGTATATTTTATGTGAATTATGGTAGTAGCTGCAATATAAAATTATTTTATTTTTGAATAAAAAACATTTTTTGAACAATTTAAAAAATTTTCCTTTTATGTTCATCATAGTTATTTTAATTACCAATAGACTGTTGATAGAATGGAAAGAACGTTAAATCATATGATCAAAATTCAAGTTTAAATTTTAAAAATATAAAAAACTATATTGGAAGAAGATAGTTTAACATCACCTCAGATTAGATTAATTATAGTATAATTTTATATATTAATTGGTCAAAAAAAATAAAAAAGAGTAGTTATTTTAACTGTGATGTTGATTTATTTACCATGGTTATTTAAGTGGTGCCAAGGTGGTCGTGACAAACAATTACCCCTTAGAAAAAACTCGTTCGAGTGATAATTTTGTGAAGGTTTGACTCGGTGAGTTGAAAGGTAGATGTGAACACAATCTTCATCCTGAGATTTTAAATGTTGATGTCCTTGTCTTATTGTAATAGAGATGACTTAAAAGTCTGAAGAAATGCCCTAGAATGTTGAGTGGCCGAGAGAGAATGCCCATTGAAGCATCTTTCTAGAACTCTCAAGCCCTTGTCTAGGGTTTTGGGAACATGATTGCATGAAGGCAACAAATGCGTATTTATATTTATATATATATATAAAAGTGGGGCCAGAGCCTTTTCTCACCACATGATGTTGTGGCAATTTTTAAAGGTCCCATGATACATAATTGGTACAATACATTAATCCTAAAGCTTTTTATAAACTAACAATGAAAGTGTATGTATCCTTTCTCTTTCTATTTGGATTTTTTTCTAATTTTTTAAATGCTCTCGGTTGACTTTTCTCCTTCAAACTTATGTACACATACTACATATACATGCATACATACATTCATGTGTGTGTGTGTATATATTCTATCACCGGACGAGCTACTTTTCCCTTCTTCTTCTTCTTCGTATATATTTTTTTTTGTAGTTGATTTCTCTAGTTTTGTAGTTGCCTCTTTGTTTTGTTGTCCATCCTCCTCTCTCTCTCTCTCTCTCCTTTTTTTTTAATGAATGTCTTTCAAGAAGGAAACAGCTTTGAGAGAGGATTGTTCGAACTCTAAACTTAATAGACGTCTGGGTGAGAGATAACACTACAAAAAGACACAGTTTTAATGACCGAATTTAGCGACAAATACTACTCATTGCAAAATTCCAACGAAATTAGCGACAAAACATATATTTGTCGTAAATTTTCAACAAATTCTACAATAAAAAAATATTTGTCACTAAAATAGCCACAAATAAATTTTTGTCGCAAAATTCGTGAGAGAGTTGTCACGAACAATAATTTGTTGGAAATTTGTCTCTAATTAGCGACAAAAAAAACATTCGTCGCTAAATCAGCAACAGTATATTTTTGTCGTAAAATTTGTTGTTAATTTGCAACAAAAAAATTTCTTTGTCACTAAATTTGCAACAAAAATTAGAATTTGTTGCTAACAGTGCGATGAAAAAAAATGATCGGCATATTTGTCGCAAAATAGTAACAAATACACTTTCCGTTGCAAAATTTTTAAATGTTGTCGCTAAATTTGTTGCTAATTGGCCACAAACAAGTTATTTGTTGCTAAATTTATCGCTAATTTGTTTAATTCTCCTCTTATTATTGTGAATCAATTTCTACTTCATTTACTTATATAACTTTTTCAAGTTGTCCCAATTTTCTAACATTTTTAAAGTAATGAAATCGTTTTTCGATACATAATGAATGAGTATTATCTTGTCATAATCACTTTTCATAATAATAATACTTATTTATTTGTCATTTTATATAAAAAATTATAATTAAGTACAATTGTTTGTGGAAGTAAATTTTATTGATATAAACAAATGAATTTAATAATGACCGACATTGAAGGCATTAAACATTTATGAAGATGTAAAGCATGTTATGCATAATTAACAAGATAAAAAAATTTTTGTCTATAATTTTGTTGTTTAATGTTATTAATTTAGTAATTAATAATTTGCATCTCATTTAGCAGTTTAATAGAGGAATTTAAAGTGTTTTAGTTAAATTCGTGAAAAAATTTAAATGTTCGTCGCAAACATTGTTGCAGATTTGCAACAAATATACTTTTTCGTCACTCAATTACCGACAAACAAAATTTATCGTCGCTAATTTTATGACAAAAAAAATAATTTATCGTAAATTAGTGACGAATATTTTTTTCTATCGTTGATCTAGCGACAAATTTAAATTGGCCGCTAAAGTAGCAACAAACATTTTTATTAGTCGCTAACATCAGCGACGAAATACTGTTCGTCGCTAAACTTTACAACCAATAATCCTATTCGTCGCTAAAATTTGCGACGAGAAATGAGTTTGTCACAAAAATTGACTACAGAAAACAAGTTCGGGATGAAATTGCAACGAACGCGTGGTTCGTTGCTGAAACCAGCGACAAACAATGAGTTCATCGCTGATTTCAGCGACAAACCAGGAATTCGTTGCTAATTTCAACGACGAACCAGGAATTCGTCATTGATTTAAGCGACGAACCAGGAGTTCGTCACTGATTTCCGTGACGAACCACGAGGCGAACAGAGGGTGAAGGTTCCCCCGATCCGGCGGCAGCGCCGTCGGATCTGGGTGGGGGAGGCTCCCTCCTCCACGGGCCTTGGCGAAGGACCTTGCCGAGGCCCACGGGGGGAGGGTCCTCCCCCTGGCCAGATCCGGTGGTAGCACCACCGGATCTGGGCAAGGGAGTGTGTCCTTATAATATATATAATATATAATATATAATATATATTTTAATTATAAAATTAGTACATAATTATAATTATATAATTTTATATAATGTTATATTATATATATTTAATAATATATAATATATATAATGCAGAATTTTAAATGGATAATGTTCTATATATATTTAACAATTTTAATACAAATAATGCTATATATAGTTAACAATATATAATATATATAATTAATGTTCTATATATTATTATATGTAACATTATATATATTATAGTTAACAATTTTCATTGCTTGCAAGACCAAACTATTGTGACAGTATAGACGTGGAGGGCATAGACGATCTTTTGATGCAAGACCAAATTCTTCAACGTTACCGTACGCTTCAACTGCATCTTTCCATGCCCCTTCGCCTTCTACTGATGCACCTTCACTGTCTTCTTCAGATGCATATTCGGTTATACCTTCAATGCAAGATTCACACGTTGAGGGAAAAGATACACGAGATGTGACATCCCCTTGTAGAGATTCGTAAGTAGTAAATTTTGAAATATTATCACAATAGTTTTTTTATTTATATAGCTGATGAGTTTATTTAACTATTTTTTTACTAACCATTTTTTGTTTCTAATTTTATGATAGATTCACAAATTCTGTTTGTGTTATTCATGAGCTGAATAGAATGATTAACAATCATTGGGGAGGGGCATCGATGTTTTACACAAGTACTCCAGATGATATCAAAGAGTTATGGTGGAGAGAATTCAAGGTAAATTAGGCCTCTAAATTTAAATATAAAAATAAGTGTATAATTTAAATATAACTAATTGTATTTTTATTTATTGCAACGAAAGTTCACTTGGGATGAGACTGAGGAGCTTGAAATAAGAAGAATTTTTAAGAAAAAATGCGTCATCGCATCCGAGGTATACTAAATCATGCAAAGACTAATCAAAGGAAGCTAAACTACATCACCAAAGATAATTGGCTCAGGATTTTAAATTTCTGGGATTTCGATGAGAGCTGACGGAGGAGTAAGCAGAATAAATAAAATCAATCTTATAATTATGGAGAATCATCTGCTACTTATGCGGGAGGCTCAATCAATATTGATGAGCATAAAAATAGAATGATAATTTGGTTAAATTACTATTTTTGTGAATTTAATTCATTTATTTTTTCATTCCTTCATTATATCTAACAGTGTTTTTTTTAGGTCAAGGAAATGGGATCCCCGCCATCATTTATAAAGACTTTCGCACGGACTTTCCAGAAAAAAGACATGACCTGGAGTGGGGAGAGAGCTAGAGTGGTTATGGTATGTAATTTCAAAATTTTTAATTGTTTTAGACACTTTGTAACAAAGATTTTAACATATTATGCTGAATCTATCATAATAACGTTAGAAAATAAATTATTAGATTTATCTATTTCAAAATTTTTTTCACTATTTAAATTGATTTTTTCATTTCTAATTTATACTTTTTTATTTGATCATTATTAATTAAAATTAGGGAATACATAATATCAATTTTGTTATGTCATTTCGAATGGTTGGTTCATTATGTTACGTACTAGTATAATTTTTTCCTTTATTCGATCTGCTATAGTTTAAACTCCTAATAGTAGTTGAATTTTAATTTTAATTAGAGCACTCATCATTATCTAAGTATCATTCTAATGGATAAAGCAACTAAATATATAAATAGAAGTATGTTTAATTTCAATTCCATAAGTTTATTAAATTTATAATATTTGATTCACATATTAATTTTTGTGTCTTATTATTTACTATCAATCGCTTAATGAGAAATACAATTTTGTATTTTGATTTTCTTTGTTGATATTTTATTATATTGTTAAACTGTTAATTGACACTTTTATTTCTTTTGTTGGATATTTTATTATATTGTTATTTTAATTTTCTTCTAATTTCTCTTATGACAATGCAGGAGAAATATGATCAGGTTGTATTGAAAAATTCCAGTGGTAGTGATGATGTTGCTACGTCTAAGCCATCTGTTAATAATATGGCTTTATGGCTCGAGGCTATTTGGTAGAGGGAAGCAGGGAAGAGTACTTGGGATGGGCTCGTTGAGTAGGACTTACAGAATCAATGGTCCATCTTCTTCTACCCAGACACCAGTAAGAACAAAATTAATGCAAATGAACCATGAGCTAAGCCACTTGAAGGAGCAGTTAGCACAAAAAGACAATGAACTTCAAGCCATGTGTGCAGAACTCAGGCGAAGAGACAATGAATTTAAAGAGTTTTGCGCACAACAGAGGCTTATAATGCAACATCTTCAGTTCTCCGCTTCAAGTCTGATTCCCCCTTTTCAATCTCATCCAAATGATGGTGATGATGGTTATGACATATTTGGTGATGATGATGGTGATGGTGATGATTATGGTGATGATGTTTCTTGAGACAGTTTTTTATTATTTTACGCTTACATTTAAATGTGGTTGTTATTATTACTTGGTTCATACTGCTAGATATTTGATATTCTATTACTTATTTATTACTGTTTATTATTAATTCATGACGATTGTAGTACTTTCACAATTATTATTTGATTGATACTATTAGATGGTTAGTTATTTAGATGAGTAGAGACTGGATAAATTTCATATTATTGGCTGTTGGATGGTACCCTGGATGGTTTGTTGATGATGATGTTAGATGTTTACTTCATAAATTGGTTGGCTGAGTAGAGGAATATGATATATAGGGAAAATTGGTGCAAAAAAAAAAACAATCCAAAATTTTTGTCGCAAATATTCCAGATTTGTCGCAAAATTGGTCGTGATTATGATATTCGTCACAAAATTTGTTACTAAATTTTCCACACTTCGTCACAACATTCGTCGCTAAATTTGTTGACGATTTTGTCGCAAATTAGCGAAAAATTATATGACAAACAAATATTCATCGCACTTATGCGACAAAAACAATTTGTCGCAAATTTCTAACGAAATTATTTTTCGTCACAAAATTTGTTGCAAAAATTAGTGAAAAAAAATTTTTTGTTGAAGATTTGCAACAAAAAAATTCGTCGCCAATTTTGTGACAAATAATTATTTGTTGCCAATTTGTAATAGATAATATTCGTCGCAAAATTGGTCGCAAAATTGCAACAAAAAAATTTTTGATGCTAATTTTTTTGACGAATTTTGCGAGTAATAGATGTGCAACAGATATTTTTTGTCGCAAAATGTGTCCGAAATTTACTACAAAAAATTTTTGGTTGCTAATTTTTGTGACGAAATTAGCGACGAAATAGCATACGTTGTTAATTTTGCGACAAATATGATATTTTTTGTCGCAAATATTTTTCGCAAAATTTGTCGCAAAAATACTATTTTTTTGTAGTGTAATATCTTTCAATCAAAATAGCTAGTGGTTGGCTGATATTGTTTTTCTACTAAATACAAGATTAATGCTCTGCTTGTTTATGCCAAAAAAACAAAATAGATAAGATATTTGTAATATATTCAAGGCTCACTTTTAGAAAATTTTTTATTTTAAAATTTTTTCTGAAATTTTAGGAAAATAAGGAATGAAAATAATATTTGAAATTCTTTTGGACTATTTTCATGGACATGACACTACAAAATTAAAGTGTTATTCTGACATTAACATTTATTCTCGGTAACTTTTATTCACATTTTTTTGAACCCTATACAGACAATTTTGAATAAACTGTTGGAAATACTATATATTTTCCTACGGTTTTAAAATGCTCACCTGCAAAAGTTTATCAACCGTGGCTAAAGCTAGCATAGCATTTGTATAAACAATACTCTATACTTATGGATATAAGAATGTCTGTATATGCAATGTTGTATCCTTACGGCTATAACTTGTGATTGGTAAATATATGTTTGTAGTCTCGATTTGAAAGGCGTTTGTATAAGTAATGCTTTATCCTTGCGGTTTTGAGCCACATTTGAAAGGTGTTTGTATAACAATACTATAGCAGCTATAACTTGTGATGGGTAAATATATATTTTTAGCCACTATTATTGACTTTTGTTTAGTAACCACGGTAACACTTGTGGTGAGTAAATAAGGAATGTTTAGTGATAAAGACATGGACTCTATCACTCCCAATGGTTATCATTTACCATCTATAGAGTGTGTAACTTTATCAGTATAAGGGTTATTTTTGTGAGTGAGAGGGGATAAAGAAGTAATAAGATGCAACGGAAAGATGATAAGGGTTGGTGTTATCATGGTAATGTTATCATGGCATTCACATGGTATGGAAAGTTGCGGTAAGTGTAATTGGTAATGGTAAGGGTTGGTTCGTACTTCACACAACAAGAGGAGATTCATATATATTTTTTTCCATTTTCATTATTTCAATTACCATTTCTAGTTTACTTTAATTGTCTCTCTTAATTTTTTATTTTATATAATTTTTTGTTTTCGAAATGATAAAATTATGAAATATATTTGTGTGTCTATATATAGGATTTATATGTGGAACTTATATGGTATTTATTTGTGAAACTGAAGTTATCTCGGTCTTTCATAGGATTTAAATTATAATTTGGAGCATAAGTTGTAATTTATAATTTGTAATATCTGTTAAGAAAAAGTTTAGATTAGAACTGAGAAAAGTTGAATGAGAAAAAAAAAAGAAAAAGAAAAAAAAAAGGAAAAAAATAGAGTGAGAGTGAGATAGGGAAAAAAAATGTCAAAGTAAGATAAGAGAGAAAAAAAAGGAGAGTGAGATAGAACAAAAGGAAAGAAAAAAAACACGGTCAGAAGACAAAAAATTGGTTGAACTGGTTTTCTCAAAATTAGGAAGTCGGACCAGCAGCTTGATTGGACCGGTCCGGATGTTGGGCGCCCAAGCAGGAAGGAAAGGGGCTGCGCCAGCGCATGCCTGTGCGGCTCTACAGCTCCTGCGCATGCTCGTGCAGCTATACCGCATAGGCAAGCGCGGTCCCCGCGCTTGCCTGCGCGCTGGGGCATGCATGGTCCTTGCGCTATGCTGCCAGTGCTTGAAGCCCGCGCATGCCCAATCAAGTGTGGTCCCCGCACATGCCTGCGTGATGGTTATAAATATTGAATTAGATTATAATACAATCATTTCTCTCTTTTTGCACCTTTAAATAAACAACCACCATAACAACCATCATATCTATTCATAGAAATCCAAATGGTCTAAAAATTATAAAAAAAATGTATATATATCCTAAATATTCAAAATCTAGTCTTTAAGCGTGATAAGTTAAGTTGTAATACGAGTGAGTGTGATAAGTTGTAATAGGAGTGAGTAATGAGTAAGAAGTGTGGTAAGCTGTGCGGTGATTGTAATAGGATAAACAAAGTGGGTGGTAGCAAAAAGTGATAATTTGTGATAGGCGGTGGTAATAAAAAAGTTGGTAAGGATGCAGTAAGGTGGTAAGTTGTGATAATTTTGAGAGTGATAAGAGATGTAAGGTGGTAAGTTGTAATAATTTTGAGAGTGATAAGAGATGGTAAGTTGGTAAATTGTGATAATTTTGAGATTGATAAGAGATGTATAGTGGTAAGTTGTGATAATTTTGAGAGTAATGAGAGATGATAAATTTTGAGAGAAAGGAGTGGTTGTAAGTGGTAAGGTGCAGGTGCAAAGTGGTAAGTTGGCGGTAAGTTTGGTTTAGGTGGTAAGTAAAGTAAGTAAGTAGTTGGTGGTAAGTTTAGTAAGATGAGTAGTTGAGTGTAACTATTCTATATTATATAAACTAGTCTTCTTGCATCCTGCATCTTGTTTTGATTGTAAGAGAAGAAAAAATTATTTATATTGATATTGTATTGTAGGAGTAGAGAATATTAGTTATATGTACATCACAGCTTCCTTTCACAATGTTTTTACAATTTTTTCCAAGTTTTCACAAATTTTGTTTTCCTTTGTTCTAGTTCGGGTTTCCTTTCCTTTGTTCTGACCCTTGTTCAATTTTTTTCTCTTTGTTTCCTCCATCTTCATCTTCGTCGACATGATTTCAAGACGAACAATATTATGCTCAGACATTAGATGTTTGAGAAAATATTCTTTTCTAAAAAAATTAAGGTCTTGGAATGAAGCCATGAAACCACATCAGTAATTCTAATATAAATACAATACAAAAATACTGAAATGAGATAAAGTGTCACACAACATACCTCTTGACTTGATGGACTTATAAACATCCCTAATTCCCATATCTCAAAAAATCTCATAATAAATATTTCACAATCATTTCTAGATATAAAAATTAAAAAAATATTTTAGGATATGCAATAACTTTAAAATCAAAATTATGTAGCGTAATTAACTTTTCTTATATGTTAGGCTACTATGGAACTTGAACAAGCACAATTTTAGAGATAATGAGAGAATTTCTATAATTCCTCTCAATGTAATTGTTCTGCAAGAGAAATGAATAAAAATATTGTAATTTATAGTTGAACAATATTTGATATTTAAATATATTAAGTATAATTACCATAAAAGTTTGCAAGTCATCATCTTCATTGCCACTAAAGTAATAACCTGAGTTAAAACGTAGATAATTTGCTTCTCCAAATAAAGATCGTAAAAAAACCAATGTTGTTTGAAAATGATAGGGATAAAAACCTGTTATAAAAATAGAATAGTATATTTAGAAATGTATATTAGTATTTTATGGTAAAGTAACTCACTAAGTTACACAATCGAAAGTCGAATCTAAGTGTTTTTTCTGACAAACAACTATCAACCATCGAAATATTCCACTTGGTTTCATAGCTTTTGTGTTTCATGTCGAACGTGTAAACCACAGACATCTAATTAGCAAACATAGAAAATAAAAAATAAGTAATGTGACACAAGTAGGTAGTGATCATTACTAAAACACTTCATCATGTGTATATTATGTGTATATAGATATTAATAAGGTGTAGTAAAACAAGCTGGGGCACCGTGGCTCCTTCACCCCATTTGGTGGAGTAGTTTCTTTTTGGAATAATGGAAAAATAGGCAGATATTGAAAGAATAGACAGGTGTTGAACAAAAATGAAATATATAAATAAATATACAATAAGAGTAGTTACTGAAAACCATAATGGAAAAATGCATCTAGAGAAGGATGATGACTTTGGACAGTAAATGATGTTGGTGTTGAGTAAACGGATGTAACATTCCATGGTCTGGAAATATAATCTAATAATCACAATCGTCGTAATATTAAAAATAAGTAAAAATAAATTTATAGATTCATACCAATGTCCCAATCCAATGAGGGCACAGTAGTTCATAAGTATCGCTCTAGCACATGTAGTTTCCAGACATATTACACAAAATTGTTTTATGAAATATCATAAAAATTGAATTAAGTAACATGTATCACAAGTAAGATGTATGACAATCAGAAATCAGAAATGACAAAGGTGTACCACACTTGCCTTGAATTATTTTTTATGGATTTTCGTCCATAAAAAACCCAAGCACTTTCCTCTTCCTTGGAAAAAGTCCTAAGGTTGACAAAGGCAAAATTAGAATTTGTGTTTGTGTTAGCGTCCTTCATTTCACTTAAGGTATTTACGATTTCATACCATTCAGCATCTTCATCATTGTCTAATCTCTCCTCATCTTTATATGGTCTCTCCAAAGATCTGTCCTCTTGCCATTTGTTCTTGTAACCCTTCAAAGCGTGTAGCCCTTTTTCCTCGCCTTTCTTCTCCAAACTGTTTTCGTCTTTCTGCCGTTTCTCCTCCTGTGGCTCCAATACCTCTTCATCGTCAATAAAACTACCCATCCCTTCATGCTGGTTCTTAGTAAAATGACTAACCATTCCCTTCTTTCCCTTCTGCTTCTTTTGCTTCTTTGGCTCCTTCTCTTCTTCCTTCTCTTCTTCATCTACATCTACATCTACATGAGAGTCCTCTACATCATTATCATCATCAGAGTTGCATAGTATGCGCAACAAATTAGATTGAATCTACAACATATTGGACTGAATTCGAATTGACACTTCTTAAATTCGAATTGACTCCTCTAAAAACATTTTAAGTTCCTCTTTGCCAATTCTCTATAAAAAGAGATAGTAAGATTGAGATTATGATAAGTGCACCATAATAAGTGCATTCACATGATAAGTGGGTGCTTGTAAGTGTACCTTAAAATTTTCTCACTTAATTTTTTCTCAACCAGTTTCAACAATTTTTTTTACATACAACAAACCCTAACAACATATTATCAAATATCATTATCAATGAATAACAAAATACAGTAATTCATTTAAAAGATTGATTCCACAATGTATAAACTTAACTTACATTCACATGCTCAAATCCAATTTTTCAATTAACCCGATTAGTTGTCCAGTACTGAATGGGTAGTTTTGTTCTCTCCCCGCCTAAATCACCAAACCTCACATTTTCAAAATAAAAAAGCTGTGCAGAGACCTAGAGGACGAGTTAAATGGCAATAGATATATTTGTAGAAATTAAATTGTAATATTTATAAATATTTAATTACATTGGATTGAAAACTTACCATGAGTAGACAACCACCGATTCCTGTCTTCTTCATCTCTTCCTCCTCTCTTCCTTTTTTTACAAGACCATTGAATTGCCACATCTTGTTAGCTAACCATTGTAATATAAAATTGACCCAGTTGTGTTCACCAGCATTGTCGATATCAATGGTAATGGTAATAGTGAGATGTCTAGAAGTAGGGAAGACATTGGCTGTGGGACACAGAAAGCATCCGAGAAGAAATAACATGAAGTATCGTTTAAAATTGGGGAAAGAGACGTCTTCGGTGTACATCATCTCTTATTTTAACTGACTATACTTTATTTTTGAGAAATACTTTCTTATATCCGAGAATTCATTCAAAGATGAATAACCCAAAACATCACGTCCCTTATAGGGAATTCATAAAATTTGCCCTGCCTCTTCCGTAGTGAGCTTAAAATTTTGATTTGGACCAATACAAAGAAGTTTTTCTATTGGTTCAAATCTCATTACGAGTTCTTCACATAATTTTCGACTTAGTGCGTTATAGCTAAGTTTCAAAAGTTTCTTAAATCTCATATTTTTGACTACATATTTCATGTTGTGAGTGAGGTTAGAAAATAACTCTTTTAATTGTTAGGAGAGCACCTGGTTAGAATGAGTATTGTTTCCCTCCTTACCCTCCTTACCCCAGCCAAATTTTGAAACTTCTCGTGTTCATTTATTTCTTCCCAATTCTCAGTCTATTTACAAAAAACACAATATATTCAAATAAAAAAATATATAATAATAATAATTATGTATATAATCACAGTACATTCAAATGAAAATATACATATTATGTAGATGAATGATGACAGAAAAATAAACTAACTAACCTTAATTACAAGCAAGTCTAAGCCACAGGTGGATTTCACTTTATTCTTGGAGCAATGCTTTCTGTGAAAATAAATTTCGATAGAAATAAGCAAAATGTTTTTATATTAAAAATTTATTGAAAATGAAAAATTATTTATATTTAAAAATCTAGAATAATATAAAATAAAATAAATCACTAAAAAATTAGTAGATGAAAAAAATTTTGTTTAAGGTTTTAAAAAAATTATTTATATTAAAAATCCTAAAATATACTAAATAACTAAATAAATAAAGTTAAAATATTCACCTATTATCCTCCATGTTATCTTTCTCTCTGTTATCATCTGTGTTATCTTTCTTCCTAGAAGCCTTGTCATTGTCATTGGTACTGGTACCCGATCTACTTTTCATTTTGGTTTTTGGCTTTCTCTCTCCCTATCTCAAGCTTTTGATCTTCTTTCTCTCACTCTCTCAAACTTTTGATGTTCTCTATCTCTGTCTGTCTCTCTCTCTCTCACACACACACCACGTTCTTCTACTATCTCAAGTTTTGAAAATGTTATTGATCTTCTATTAACCTTCTCTCTCTTACAGAAGTCAAGCTGTTCTCTTCTCTCTTCTTTCCTATTCAATCTTAATGTCTTATTTCTTAAAATCTCAAAATTCGATGTTTAAAAATTTTAAAAATAAAATCTTTAAATTCAAATGTTACTCCTCCGATCCAAGTGGATGGAGGGGTGAAAGGTACATGAAAAAACATTACTTACAAAAAGTTTAGAAACTCCGAACACCAACTCCAACCCTAGCCATTAATCTCCCACCCATACATATCACTTCGAATTAGCCATGCAATTATTAATTTTTTATTATATTACATTACTATTACTTACTAACGATTATTTATATGAGTACAATTACTATATTACTATACTATAACTACTAAATTTATTATATTATTTAATATTTTCTTATATATATGTAACATATATTTGTAATATATAATATGTCATACAAAATAACACTATATTACTATTACATTACTATATTACTATACATTAGTATATTATGTTATATTATATTATACATATGTAATGCGTATAATATGTAATATGTAAAATTACGATTACATTGCTAAATTACATGATATTTCTATTGTATTGCTCTTTTAAATTAAAATAGAAGGTGTCAGAAGAGAATATTTTATGCAGCTTATATTTTCTTCATGTGGTTTACCTCAACTAACATTGGCTTTTGCTTTTGTTATGCATGCAAGCATCCTTTTTAATTAAGGTACGGTGTGTTTTCTGTGTGGTGTGTGGTGGTATGTGGCGCGTGTGTGGTGTGGTGGGGTGTGTGTATGGTGCGTGCTGGTATTATGTATTGAGAAATAGTGCATCACAAATGGATGGGGTATTTTTGTGCTATGAATGCACTCCAAGGCAAGGACATGTTAGGGTGAGATGCTCTTCACATATATTACTACGTTTCTACTATATTACTATACATTATTACTATTTTATATTATATTATAGTATATTATAATATATTATAATATATATATATGTATTATATATTTGTAATAGGTAATTCACTATATGACTATTACATTATAATATTTCTATAGTTTGATACTATATTATATTATATTATATTATATTATATTTTAACTATATTATATATATATACATAAGATATATATATGTAATATATAATATGTAATGGGAAATTATATTATTACTATGAGATTACTATATTACATTATATTTCTAATATATTACTACTATATCACTATACATTACTGTTATATTATATTATATCATATTATATTATATGTAATTCACTATATTACTTTTACATTACTATATTTTTATACATCTATATTATATCGATATAAACGTAATATAATTATATATATATATGTGTAATATATAATATGTAATATTATTATTATATTATTATATTACATTATATTACTACTATATTACTACATTACTACTATATTATATGATATTGTATTATATTATATTATACATATGTAATAATATTTGTATTATATAATATGTAATGGAAAAATTCACTATATTACTTTACATTACATTACATTATATTATATTAATATATAAATATAATATGTAAGGGGAAGTTAGGGTTTACTATTATATTACTATATTACATTACATTTCTATTATATTACTAGTGCTATAATATATTATTATATATTATATTATATATAACCCCAAATTACATTGTCATGCCATGCCATGATGGACCATGTGTTAATACAAATTTTAATATATAACAATTTATTATATATATATATATATGACATTAGAAATGAATTAAGTAAAGATATGATATTAATTATATTAAATTAATAATAATGTATAATAATTATCAATATTAATTTAATTATAAATTGAAATAATGTATTATTACTAATTTAAATATTTTGGGAAAAATATTTGTTAAAAATATTTGTCTGAAATTAATTTTATTTTATTTGACAAATAAATTGATAAAAAAAAGAAGTTAACTTGCATATGGACAAGTAGACCCATTTGCAGAAGCTTGCTTTTGATTTGATTTGAAGAGTCTTGAGCTTTTGTCCCATGTGAAGAAAGCTTCGGAAGGAGAGGCAGGTAGTCGTATAGAAATAAATGTGCACAAGCTTTGACAACCAAACCAAACCAATGGAGAGTAATGTGCGTATAACAAGCAAGAGATGAGGACGAAAGCACACATCAGAGAGATGTTCCAAAATATACCCTTAAAAAAAAAATTTTAAAAACCCAAGCAACAAATAAATTCCACATCTATACCATATTTGTCGCGGGTTGTACCCACGACAGGCTATTTCGCGTCTTCAAGACGTGACATAGCCTAGAGGCTCCCGCGCGCAGAGGGCTCCTGCAGCAGTGCGCGGCAGTGGGCGGCAGTGGGCGGCAGTGGGCGGCAGTGGGGGGAGGGAGGGAAAGGGAGCCTCGCGCGGAGGTGGGGGAGGGAGGGGGAGGGCTTCCGAGGTGGTGGGGGAGGGAGGAGGGAGAGGGAGAAGTGCCGCGGGGGGGGAGGGGAGAGAGAGAGAAGTGCCACGGCGGGGGAGAGAAAGAGAGAGAGCCACAGGGGAGGGAGGGAGAGAGAGAGCCGCGGGCGGCGGGGGCAGAGAGAGAGACAGCCGCTGGCAGGTGAGGGAGGGAGGGAGAGAGAGACAGCCACGGGGGGAGAGAGAGAGCCATGGGCCTCCACCACCCGCGGCACTGCGCACCTCCCCCGTGGCACTGCGCACCTCCCGCGTTGCGCACCTCCCCCGCGGCGCTGCCGTCCTCCCCCGCGGCGCTGCGCTCTCCCTCTCCCCCTCGGCGTTGTGCTCTCCCTCCGCCCGGCGGCTCTCTCTCTCTCTCCCTCTGCCGCCCGCGGCTCTCTCTCTCCCTCCCTCCCCCCGCGGTTCTCTTTCTTTCTCTCCACCGCCGCTGCCCTCCTCCCTCCCCCTCCGCTGCCCTCCGCCGCCCTCCGCCAGCCCCCTCCCCTCTTTCTCTCTCCCTCCCCCGCCGCCCTCCCCTCTTTCTCTCCCTCCCTCCCCCCTCCGCGTCCCTCCCCTCTCTCTCTCTCTCCCTCCCTCCCCCCTCCACACCCCACCGCGATCCTCCCCTCTCTCTCCTTCCCCCCGCCTCCCCCCGCCTCGATCCTCCCTCCCCCTCCGCCCCCTCCCCTCTCTTCCCCCCTCCCGCCCCACGGACTCCTCTCTCTCTCTCTCTCCCTCCCCCCGCCCCGTGGACTCCTCTCTCTCTCTCTCTTTCTGGACTATGTCGCGTGTTGAAGACGCGACACAGTGTGTCGCGTCTCTAACTCCCGACAAATTCGGGTTATTTGAGAAAATTTTTTTCCGTTCGGGTTGTATTAAAATTTTTTTTTTTTAATATTATTTTGGTACATGTCTCCACACATCATCATCTCTTCAAAGTTCTTACAAAGTTATGACAACTATTTTGTACAATATCTTACAAAGTTCAACAAAGAATATAACAAATCTATGACAACCATGACAACACAATTAATGACAACAATTGGCAATTAAATTCTATTTAACACTCTCTCACCCTCACTCTTATCACCCTCACTCTTATTTATTGTCCTTATTGTTATTTTTTCCGGGATTCATATTACATTTTTTTCACTCACACAATCTCCCCTCTCTCTCTCTCTCACAACATAAACACAACAACACCAGAAACAGAAATCTCAAATCTGTCCTCCTCTCTTGGCTCCTCCTCTTCTTCTCACCAAATCAAATCTTGTTACTTTTATACTCTCAAATCTCAAAAATGACATATTCTCAAAAAAGTAAAGAAATTATGATTGAAGCAGAATAATATAACAACAAAGACTTTCCTTCTTTAAGAAAAAGCAAAGTATTTTAGAAAGTATTTTCTCATAGAAATGTTACTCATGGTCGTTTAATTGATCGAGATTTTTTTGAATAATATAGGTTTTACGCACGCAAGTTTTATAAAACACATATATTATTATTGGATTTTTAATCCAAATAAAAAAATTTATCAGAATGAAATGAGAATTTTTTATAATAATATAGAATAAATTCATTGTCAACATGATATTGTTATTGATGGTAAAATTAGTTCGTATGCTTTTGAAACTTATTTTCATGGTCAAAAAATAGAAATGAATCCAACAATGATCTACAAAGAAGGTGGTATTTAGTGGGTTGAGTATGAAAAATGTGCGCCGTATTTGTAAACTGACATACTAATAGACGATGAAATAGTTTTTTATGATAATAGTTTACAGAGTTTTAGTACAAATGCCATAGATTTAAATTTCCATGCAAAAATTCTTCACTTTTTAGTAATACACACTATTAAGCCACGCACAGTAAATTATTCATCTATTACGCGTAATAATTTTTTGCTAATGGCGCAGATTATTGAAAGAAAAAAAAAATCCAAATTTGCATTTTTTGGTTCCTCAATTAATGACAAGCTCAAGAGCTTCTTCAAATAATTTGACATATTAAAGTATGGTTACCGGAATTTTAAAAAGTCAATGAATAAATTTACGGAAGGAAAACCATTTTGAATTAAGTATTACATATTGCATAAATGATAGAATATTACGTAAAGTTTCTTGGATTTTTGAAAATGGTGTTTGGATTCATGTTAATAAAAGAGGTGCATAATATAGACGTGAGACAGCATAGGTAGAAGCAGAAGCACAGCCACAAGTGAATGAGGAGACGGTGAACGAAAATGAGAATGCTAGATGGACTTAACTATTTGAATGTATTAACATTATGAAAAAAGGGTTTATGGATGTTGTTGATAACAAATTTGGTAAAGTTCAAAGGGAAATGGGAGGAATTCAGATGGAAATGGCAAAATTTGGAAGGGAATTTGGTGAAATGAGAGAGAGTTTTGGTCAATTCAAGCAACAAAATGATCAATTCCAGCACCAAAATGAGGAACAATATAGACTAATTTTATTAGAGTTGATGAATATGACTGGTGATGTAAGGATAAATACCAATTTTATTATGTGTATAAGAGATTCTCTGTAGATAACAAGACCGTTTGGACCTTCTGGATCTCCACCTTCTTCCTCTTTTGCACCTCATCCTCCTCATTCGAGCTCAACCTCTACGTACCCATTTGTCGTGCGCCCATTTGGTTTTCCTCCGAGAACTTCATTTTCTCTAAGGCTTAGAGACGATAATCCTTTTAATATTCATGATATTATTAAAGGAAGCTCATTTGCACCTCCACCTCCATCCTCTTCTACTGCCCCACCACCATCCTTTTCTCCATATGCTCCATCCTCTTCTCCTTATGCTCCATCCTCTTCTCTTGCTGCTATTTTAGCACCATCCTCTTCTCCTGTTACTGTAAGTGGATCATTTTCTCGTCAAGCCAAAAGATTTAGATGTAAAATTCAATTTCCGTAATTTCAACTTTTTTTTTTCATTTGTATTTAATTATAATTTTATGTTTTTTCATTTCTTTTTTTTTTTAATTTACTCGTATGAGTAAATATGTACGAATATGTATGAATATGTACGAATATGTATGAATGATTGAATGATGCAAACTTTTTTTTCAAAATTTTCCATTTTGAATGCAAAACCTGCATGCCCGTGCAGCTCAATTGCACGGGCAAGCGCGCATTTACGAATGCATGGAGCGGGGTCATGCGGGGCCCTATGCATGTGGCATGCTTAGGGACTCCTGCGCATGTGGCATGTGTAGGGACGCCTGTGCATGCCTCGCGACTCTAACATGCATGCCTGTGCGATGCTACCCACATGCCTCGTGGGCCCGCCCATAATTTAAAATAATAATATTATTAATTTAAATAACATAATGATATGAAATTATTAAATTATATTACTAATTTTATTATTTAAAATTTGTATTTATATTAAATTATTAATTTATATCATATAGTGTCTCATATATATATATATATATATTTTTTTTTTATTATGAGTATATAATTTTATATCAATTAAAAAAACACACCTCGTATATTTTACAACAATTAAAAAAACACGCTGCCTCTTCCTCCTCATCCTCTTTGGCGCCAAGATAATTGGCTCGAAAAAGTATTTGCTCACTTCTTGATTTAGATTTAGGATGCCAACTTAATCAATTTAGCATAAAACAAATCATCCCCTATTTATTTCAAATTACTTATTTTTTTATTCTGTGCTTTAGGTTTATTTTATTTTTCTGTCAACAATTTTCTTTTTATTTCATTTATTTCTCTCTTCTCATTTATCTTTTATTTCTCTTTATTGGTTTTTGTAATTTTATGATGGACAAGACATGGATGTATTGTAAATCAAGAGAAAGTGATAAATATATTAGTGGAGTTAATGCATTTTTTGAATTTGCATATGCAAATATTCAATCCATCGATGACAAGATATCATGTCCTTGTGTCAAATGTTTCAACACATTTAGATTTCCTCCAACACGATCTTCAATCACTTGTTATGTTGTGAGTTTCAATGTGGTTATGAAAATGAATATATCATGGAGAGAGTAATGAAAAATCTACATCTCATATATCTCATACATCTATATCCAACCTAGATGATAATTTTTTTGACCATGATATGTTTGGCATGTTACATGATGCATTCATACATTTACCATCCATACCAAGTTCTCATCCATCTAAGGTGGATGAATCAACTTCAACTTCAACTTCAACTTTAGATAAGTTTGTTGAAGTACTTGAAAAAACCAAAAAACCAGTATATGTAAAATCCAAATATACTATGCTTATAACTATTATGCACTTATATCATTTAAAGTGTCAATGTGGGTAGACCAACAAATTTTTTTCATTACTGTTAGAGTTTTTAGGAGAATTGTTACTTGATGAAATCATATTGCCAAATAGTTGCCATGAAGTGAAGAAAACTATTTCAGCTTTAGGGTTGAGATACGAGAAAATACATGTTTGTTCTAACGATTGTATGTTATACTAGAAACATAGAGTTAATGATGATACATGTTATGTGTGTAGTGTTTTTAGATGGAAACCAAATAGAGATGGAGATCAAAGAGATCGAGATGTTAAAAAAAATCTGTCAAAATATTGAGATGGTTTCCTTTGATTATTAGATTGCAAAAACTATTTTCATGTGGTCAAACTGCTACTTTGATGACATGGCATCATGATAAAAGAACAAAAAATGGACTCCTAAGACATCTAGTGGATTCTTCTACATGGAAAGAGTTTGATACCCTATACCCTAACTTCTCTTTTGATCTGAGAAATATTCGATTAGGGCTAGCAGTAAATGGTTTTAATCCATTTAAAATAATGAATATTACACATAGCACTTGGCCAGTGCTTATGATACTATATAATCTCCCTCCTTGGTTGTTTATCATACTTACATTACTTATTCTTGGTCCTAGAAGTCCTGGCGACAATATAGATGTGTACATGCAACTATTGGTGGAAGAACTGAAAGAATTATAGAACAAAGGAGTAGATACTTATGATTCTTCAGATGGTGAAAGATTTAAAATGCATGAAGCACTCTTATGGACCATTAATGACTTTCTTGTATATGCTAATCTATCTGGATGGAGTACTAAACGTAGATTTGCATGTCCTATATGTGGATATGATACATGTTCTCAATGGTTATGTCATGGCCGAAAGTATTATTATATGGGACATCAAAGATGGTTGGAGTTAATTTATCCATTTAGGTATGATAAATATTCTTTTGATGGGACAAAGGAATTCAGAGTTGCTCCTAAACAACGGTCTGGAGCTGATGTGTTGTGCGAATTAGATGAAATTGACTTAACAAATCCCAATGATATGCATGGATGGAAAAAAAAGAGCATATTGTTTCATTTGTCATACTGGGAAAATGTTTTAATTAAACATAATATTGACATGATGCATACGGAGAACAATTGTTTTGATGCAATTGTTGGAACAATTCTAGGGCAAGAAAGAGAGTCCAAGGACAATTATAATACCAGACTTAATCTTGAAAATATGGGAACAAGAAACGATCTACATGTACGTAGATCAAACTCTGCAAATATATGTTTGCCTAAAACGTGTTATCAAATGACATTGTAGGAGAAAGAAGCATTTTTGAGGTTTTGAAGGATTTAAAACTTCCTGACGAGTGCTCTACTAATATCTCCATATGTGTTCAATTGAAGTAATAGAAGTTAATAGGTTTAAAGAGTTATAACTATCACAATTTAATGCAATAGTTTATTCCTATAACAATTCGTGGATCATTGCCCAAGAATGTTAATTCTATTATCATTAAAATTTGTAGCATTTTTAAATGTCTCCGCTCTAGGGGTCCTTGACCAATGAGAATTTGAGCAATTGGAGGCATCAGCTCCACAAATTATATGTGAGCTTGAAAAGATTTTCCCTCCGTATGATACATTTAATTATGCACTTGACAACTGAAGCAAGGATCGGTAAACCAGTCACATATAAGTGGATGTATCTAGTTGAATGGTTTATATTATTTTCGTAACTTATTTAACAATGATGCTTATTTTATTTAAGTTAACATACACATTAATGCAATGTATATGTATACAGATATTTGGTTCAACTGAAATCCTATATTCTTAATAGAGCACGACCTGAAGGCTTAATCGCGAAAGGGTATATAGCAAATGAGTGCTTGCGGTTTTGTTCAAGATATTTAGACGGGATTGAAACAAGGTTTAATTGTATAATGCTGAATGATGACAACCACATTACAAATGGAGAATATGAGTCCATTTTAACAACTATTGAAAGATCTTTGGATTTTAGGACGCATAGATCTACTAAAAGACAAAAAAAAGAATATCTCGAATTCGTCTGGATGAGAAATCATTGCAACAATACCATAGATATATACTATTTAATAGTGACTCACTTGCCCCCTTTAGACTGTAAGTATACATTTTCATATATTTTTTTATGAATATTAAATTGTAATATCCTATATACTATTTCATATGAAAGGAACATATGCAACATGTTCGAAAAATAAATTGTGGGAAGAAGTTAAACACTTTTCAAATTGACAAACTTCACAATAAAGACTTCACTATTTGGTTTAGTCATCGTGTAAGTATATAAATATTTAATCTTTTTAATGTGTTAATCTTCTTAATGTTATTAATTTCTTTTTTTTATATGATTTCTTCTTTCAGCTTATGAATCTAAAATACCCCAGAGAGATTACAGATGAAATTAAATGGATCGCTCGTGGACCAGATCCAATGGTTAGAAATTACAATGGGTATATAATCAATGAATATTGATTCCATATAAAAGATAATGAGAAATGCCTTCACACTTAGAATTCAAGAGTTGTGTTAGAAGTGGATGATATTAGTTATGCAAGTATGAGCGATAAAAGACTCATTCAAGATAAAGTTAATTATCATGGAATATTGCGACAAATCATTGAAGTAAACTATAATGGAATGTATACGTTTGTCTTATTTCGGTGTGATTGGATCAACCTACAATAAGAATGTAAGAAGAACAGATTTGGTTTAACACTTATGAATTTCTCTTATCTCAATCATATAAGTGTTGATTTACCGGATGATCCTTATGTTTTGGCATTCCAAACAAAGAATGTATTTTATGTGGCTGATGAAAGACATAAAAGATGGCTTGTTGTAATGCATGTGAAAGTTAGAGATTAATTTGATATGGGTGATGAAGTGTTGAATAAACATATGAATTCAGAAAGTAACACCTCAAATATGGTGTGGATTCGGACTAATGTAGATGAAAATGAAGGAAATGTATCAATCGAAATGAATGATGATGATGATGTTGATAGATTAGGATGGGATGCATAAACATATGAAATGTAATTTCCTTTACACATTTATCTTCTCTATTTTTATATTTTTAATCAATCTACTTTCATTCTTGATATCGTGTGTAGTGATATGGTATGGTAATAAGTGATTTATATAAATGGTAACAAGTACTTTTATTCTCTATCGTGTGAGACATGCTAACAAGTGATAACAAGTGATCTATAACAAATAACAAATAGTAATAAAGCAACACGTGCATTTGACGATTGTTCTAACACTTGGTAACAAGTAGTAAGATAATAATTCTATAAAATTAATTTAATATGGTATGATAACAAGTGGTGACAAGTGATTTTTAACAAATAGTAATAAGTATTTTTATTCTCTATCGGGTAGGATATGGTAATAAGTGATAACAAGTGATTTATAACAAACAATAAATGGTAACAATGTACAAGTGTATTTGACGATTGCTCTAACACTGATAACAAGTGGTAAGACAATAATTGTATAAAATTTGTATAATATAACATGGTAACAAGTGATTTTTAACAAATAGTAATAAGTACTTATATTCTTTATGTGTAGGACATGGTAATAAGTGATAATAAGTGATTTATAAAAAATAACAAATGGTAACACGTAACAAGTGCATTTGACGATTGCTCCAACACCTAGTAACAAGTGGTAATACAAAAATTGTATAAAATTTATATAGTATGTCATGGTAACAAGTGTAAACAAATGATTTTTAACAAATAGTAACAAGTATTTCATTCTTTATCGCGTAAGACATGGTAACAAATGATAACAAGTGATCAATAACAAATAATAAATAATAACAAAGTAACAAGTGCATTTGACAATTGCTCCAACACCTGATAACAAGTGGTAAGACAATAATTATATAAAATTTGTTTAAAATGTAACCCAACATGGGAAATTACATATATGTTGCATTTGTATGAATATAATTGTAGCAAGTTTTAAAAATCACATTACTAAACTAATGAGAAAATAATACATATGGAAACGTTGGAAACATATGGGAAAAGAAAAAGAGGGGTATTCACTATATCATGTGACTAAAACAATTACTAAAGTTTGAAAAATGAAATGATTGAAAAAAAGAAGGCGGTCAAAAATAATAATGCATCTCACAAAAATTTGTATTGAAAAATATGTAGAATAGTTTAAATTTTCTAATGAAAAATGATGCGAAAAACGAAAAAGTGTTTTGAAAATTTATTTTCAACATTTGTTACGCACATATGATATGTCACTTGAAACATAAACATATGATATGTCACTTGATATGTCACTTGAAACACATTATTGAGCCTTATGTCAGCTATTAGAGTAATAAAAGTCGCAAAAATTTACAAAAATTTTGGCCATAATAATATAATTTAACATTACTATATAATATAACTAAAAATTATAACAAATTATAACGTAGTTTCATAATATAAATTTATAAATTTATTATAATTACGATTATCAATATTAATTTAAATAATTTAATTATTAACAATAAAATAATTAGTAATATTTTTATATTAGTATAATATAATAGTTATATGTTATATAACTTAATTAATTATCAATATTAATATTACTAAATATTATAATATTAGTGATTTAAATAATATTACATGTGAAATTAGTAATTTAATTAATCATATTGTATTACTAATTTCAAATAATTATTAATTTTAAACAATGTTAGTGAGGTGGGGTTAGATTTGGTTTGGTTGGTTATGTATTACTTTTAAATATTCTTGTATTTTTTGTTGTGTGTTAATATTAATATTAATATTAATGGATATTATTGGTACAGTACATAGCAATGTTTTAATGGTATAGGAGTTGAGTTGACTTGAGAAGGCGTCTCTTTAATTTTCTCCACGTTTCATTTAATTTTCTTAGTTATTATTAATATTATTTCAAATAAAATTATTAGTAATTTAAATAATATCAATAATGTTCCTATTTATTTAAAAATATTATAGAGTTTGCTAAATGCAAATGGAATGTCATTGACAAAACAAAGTCATTTCGATTTTGGATTTTGAATTTGGATTCCCTTACTTTTCCACCAATAATTATACTAATATAATTAAATAATATTAAATATCACATAATTAATTATATTAACATAATTAATTACACAAAACGTTTTATAATTTCAAATTATAACGTTATATTATCAATTCAATGAATTTTCAAAAATATAATACTATATTATATAAATTAGTATGACTCGTCATATTTCTTAATTATAAAATCTAAAACATAAATTAACATATGAATTAAGTGTGTAATTAATATTATTAATTTAAATAATGTAATGATATAAAGTATCATTTGCATTCACGCACATCTCCATCCCCGCTTGGCTCCATATATTATGCACCATAGTGTTGCAAGTCACATTCCTTAATTATAAAAAATTTAAAATATAAATTAAGTATAATGATATAATTAATATTATTATTTTAAATAATATAATCAAATGAAATTATATAGATATGAAATTATATAACAATATAGTAATAATAAGATAAGAAATATAGTACAATATAGTAATATAATAGTAATATAGTAATATATTACTAGTGGTAGTGGTAGTTATTAGTAATAAAGGTAAGAATCATGTGGTAATTAGTAGAACAAAAACAACTGATAAAAAGACGGTAAAAAAACTATAATAATCAAAAAAGCAAAAAGTAAAAGTGTGACAAAAGCGGGAAAAATTGCAGGGTTACGAAAATTTGTTTGTTAAAATGACGGTAAAATATCTAAACTAAATATATATACTATAAACCCTCTGGAAAATATCAAAACTTCTCATGCCCTTTAAAAACTTTTCTTCCCTCAAAGCTCTCAAAATTTCTAATTCTGAAAAATCTCATTCCCATTAAATATTTTCAACGAAATCTTCCTAACCCATCTACAACTCTCACTCAAGGTTTTTTAAAATATGAGACGAAATAAACAAAGAATGACCATTGTAGCTAACCACAAAGAATTACAACCATCTCAAGAACAAGTTAAGTATGAAGAAGCTCAATCATCCCAATATGCTACCCAGGTTAGGTTTGAAAATAAACAGATCATTTCATTTTTACGTAAATAGTAATTATTCACTTTTAATTTTTCATTTTTACGCGTTGTCATGAAATGTAGATGCCCAACGCGTTGTCAAGATGTTTTGGATTTAGAAAAAGGGAAATACATGGTGGTTGAAATGAACAAATTAAATCAATCAATAGAAATCGATGATATGATTTTTACCAAATTCCTTGACTCTATAGTGAAAGTATATTTGATTGCTCCAATAAACTATACGACTTGGCGTGACATGCCAATAGAGTATAAAGATGATATGTGAAAATTTGTACAGGTATGTAGTTTTTTTACTCAATCGGATAATGGCATAGATGGAAATTAATATATCTATTTTTTTTACATTGTAGTCAAAGATTACTTTAAGCCACTCAGATATGATACTAAGAAATGAGTTATTACAAATTTGTGTGACAAATAGAAGAGTTTTAAAAATACTGTGAAATTAAAATGGTTCAATGATTCACTTGGAATAGATGAAAATATCAAAAGAATGGAAGATGAAAGGATTGATCCAAACCAGTACAAGGAGCTTGTTATTTTCTGGTTGAGTGATAAAGGGAAGATAGAAGTTAACAATTTTTATTACTATTGCTATTTACTTGTATTCTAATATTTTTTTCTCTGTGCTAGGAAATTTACTTGTACTCTAATACTTTTTTCTCTTTCTCTATGCTACGAAATTAGTAAAAGAAATTCAGAATATCATACAAAGTTAACAGATCCACATTGCTTAGAATCTAAATCATTTGCGAAATGCATACATGAGAAAGTATAAACAATTCATAGGTTATTTTATTTGCAATTATTTTTACTACATAATACTTTAAATTGAACCATTTTATCATTTCAGACAACACATTCTGAGACAAAACCTTGTAGAGCTGAATTTTATATTACAAGCAAAAATCGATCAAATGAGAGTTTAGTTTCTATGAAACATCATAAATTGTTGTATGAATGACTATTTTTATGTATTTTTAATTGATATGTTTATGAATATTCACGTTTGATTCATTTACTTCTCTCACATAGGAAATGATACAGAGTAGAATTTAGTATATTGAGAGTGAAGAAGAGCAAGTAAAAAGTTCAAATTTATCTTAGAAAACTGATATCATATCTAAAGTTAAAAGACCCGATTCGAGGGGAAAAATCAGATGTGTTGGGAAAGTCACAATTCTATTACAACATCAGTATTCAAGCAAACCTAGGAACGAACATATGACTATTATGATGGAATGATTAATGGAACAAAATTATAATTTTACTAATTTGGTGAGTAATGTTCTTATGCATGTTGGTATGCATGCTAGAAGTGGACAACAAGATGAATTGTTGAACTTGGTTAATGAAACAAGGCTCATTGTTGGTGTTGAGGTACGAATGTCATTTATCTACTTCTTATCATAATCTTATTAATTTCACTTCTGTATTTGAACAATAATCCAAGTTATTTGTATTTTTATTGTTAGTTCCTCTAATACCAAATGGTGGGAGTGCACATAGAAACAAGCCATAATCATCATTACCATTTGAATCAATCCCAAAAGGTAATATTTTTATTTACAACTTGTTATAATATACCATATATTTATATTCATTTTATTACTACTAGTTGAATAGTTGGATACGAAGCAATGTTTATAAAGTTCATCTGGATGCTGGAACTGTGCTTTTAAATTATGATGGTAATATTTTTGGTAATCAAAGTCAACATTTTTGGCATAAACATTTCAAAAGATATAAAGATATGTACATGTCCGACAATGGGACTTAAAATCTTTTTATTTGTCTTATGTATTGTATCGAGGATTATGTTTATTACTTTTGTAATTTCTGTATTCTATAGTGTCTATACTATTATCATTACCATGTATAACCCGATCATGATGATGCTAACATTAGTAATGTTTCCAAACACTAGTCATAAGCGATAAGCGATAAGTGATGATGATATAAAAGATAGTTCATTTCCTAAGATACATTAATTTATACTAATAATTTTTAATATCCCTTTTATAAACAAACCGACGGCAACACTTATGCAACCAATAAGTAACATTTTGTGACCGTTGTATATAGTAAGACATGTGATAACCCTAGTAATTTATACTGACATAATGATAAAATTATTTCCTAACCTTTTTTTCTAACGGACAATAAAAGCAATAATATTTGCTCACACTTGTATGTGGTAACCAATTAGTAACTTATACTGATATATGTGGTAACATGATAAGTAATATTTCCTAACCCTTTTCTAACCGACCATAGTAACATTTTCTACCACTTTCTATGGTAACCGATGATAAAAGGGTATTTTGCAATACCTGTCTATCCAACGATAAAGGTAATAATATTTACTAACATTTGTGATAACTGACAATAAAGTAATAACATTTCCTAAGATATGTGGTTATGTGGTTATCGACAATAAATGATACTAATAATTCTTAACGGTTATGGTGACTGATGATAAAAGGATAGTAACATATCCTAATGCATGTGGTAAGTGACAACCGACAAAAAAAGTAGTAACATTTTCTAAGGTTATGTGGTTACCGACAATAAGTAACAATTCTAAAAAGTGACGATCAAAGTAGTAATATTTATGAACACTTATCATAACCAACGAAAAAAAAAAAATTGTAACACACTTCAAAAAAAGACAAAATTTGCCACAAATTTGCGACGAATTTTACAACAAATATTTTTTCGTTGCTAAAAGTTGTCGCAAAATTTTGGGATGAAAAATTAATTATTCGCACAAAAATTTCCAACAAATATTTATATGTCGTCAAATTCGTCGCAAATTTGTAACGAATTTTGTAATGAAAAATTTTTTCATCGTAAATTTACCACAAATAAAATATTCGTCGCAAATTTTGTAACAAAAATTTTTTCATCGTAAATTTTGTGACTAATAAATTTTTCGTCGCAAAATTAGCGACGAATAAATTTTTCATCACAAACTTTGCGACGAAAAAATATTCGTCGCAACTTTTGCAACGGATTTTTTTCGTCATCGATTTGCGAGGAAAAAAATTTCGTTGCAACATTTGCGGCAAATATTTTGCATCACAAATTTTGCGATGAAACAATATTTGTTGCAAATTTTGCAACGAATAAGTAATTTGTCGCAAATTACCAACAAAAAATAATTTGTCGTAAATATGCAACGAATGTTATTCGTTACAAAATTCGTCGCTAATCAAAATTTACAATTCAATTTTAGCAACGAAATTTGCGACGAGTATAGTTTTCAGGACAAATTTTGAGACCAATATTTAATTTGCGACAAATATAAATTTTATTGGCATATTTGGACCATTTTTCCCTATATAACCTGTTTTTATACCTGCTCACCCAACGTCATCAACAATTAATCATTCACATCGTTTTTAATATCAAATTTTAGCCATCTATACTCATAATTATAACTAACTATTCAATAAGATCAAAAAGTTAAAAATTTAACAATAAATCATAATAGTAATATCAAAAATAAAAGCAACATCAAGACTAGATGTTAATATATCAATAACCATACATAACAAAAAAAATCAATGTAACGAGTATCAAAATGTAATAGTAAAATAACAGCACACAATTTCAAGCACGACCTCCACCATCACCATCACCATCATATCATCATCTTCATCGAAGAAATCATCACCTTCAACACCATTGCAAGCATTATCAAGAGGAGAAATAGAATGGGGAATCTGACTCGGAGCGGAGATTAACTGAAGATGCTGCATGATTAACATTTGCTGCGTGCGGACCTCGTTCATTTCTTGCGTGTGCTTTGCTTGAAGTTCATTGAATTCATGATCTCTTTGCAGCAGTAACTCCTTCAAATGACTCGCTTCGTGATTCAATTGATTTATTTCTGCCTTGACTGCCGGTAGGGTGGAAGAAGATGAACCAGTGATTTTATATGTTCTGCTCAAAGAACCTAGCCCAACTACTCTATCCTCCTTTGGTCCACTAGTCACCTTGAGTCATGTATTCATGTTATCAACAGACGGCTCAGATCCGCTAGCATCATCACTAGCACTTGAGCTTCTGCGTGATAGCTTATCATATTTCTCCTGCATTGTCATGGGAAAAATTAAAATAAATTTACAATAACATTATAATACAAACACATATAATCTTGATCATATATATATATATATATATATATATATGAAGAAAAATAAAAAATTTTGTAACATAAATCATGAGACTATATAGAATCTAAATTATGAACATTCATATTAACATTGAATAAGTTGAAATTTATGAAAAAAAAATAAAAGAGAATCTCTAGCAAGTAATTAATTAGAAATCAAAGAATCAAGGCAGCAATAAAAATAAACTTGGGAGAGACTAACCTAAAGAATTCATCTTCCTACATTGTTATGATATGTTCAACATAATATGTTCAAATCAATATTGAAAATGTTCATTAAATAATTGAAAATTTTGAAGTTACAAACCTTAATTGCTCTAGCTCTCTCCCCGCTCCAAGTCTTGTCTTTTTTCTGAAATGTGCGCATGAAAGTATCTATAAATGACGGCTCGGTCCCCGTTTCCTTGGCCTAAAATAAAAAAACATGTTAGAAATAATGAAATAGTTTAAATTAGATAAAAAAATTAGTGTTTGTATAAAATTACCAATCTATTCTATGTTCACCGATATTGATCGAGCCTCCCACATACGTCGCAGATGATTCTCCTGAATTATAAGCTCGGTTTTTTTTATTCTGCTCACTCCTTCTTTTGCTCTCCTCCAATTCCAAAAAATTCACAATCCTGTCCCAATTTTACTTGGTAATGCAGTTAGGCTTTTTTACGTGTCTCTTTGTATGATTTAGAACGTGTCGGATGTGATCGCCACATTTTTCCTTGAAAACCCTTCTTACTTCCAACTCTTCAGTCTCATCCCAAGTGAATACTCGCTACAATGAAAAAAAACCAATAACTTATAAAGCTATTAAATTAATTTCATATATAAACTGATTGGGATAACTTACCTGAACTCATTCCACCATAGTTCTTTTGTTTCTTCCGCAGTGCTTGTGTAAGTCATCAAAGTCCCACCCAATGATTATTCACTATTCTATTAAGCTCATGAATAATATGTACAGAATTTATAAATCTATCATAAAATTTCAAACAAACAATGTTAAATAAATAAGATAGTTAAAAGAAGAATTTGTTTTATAAATAAAAAAAATAATAAATCTGAAATTTTAAAATTTAATACTTACGAATCTCCGTAAGGGACTATCAACTCTCAATTGTCAAGTGTTCCACCGAAGGGACTGGCGAAGGTACATTACCAGTGATGTGTTGAGAATGCGAAGGGCTTGCAACAGAAGGGGGAGGCGAAGGTACATTGCCGGCAAGGGAATGAGATTGCGAAGATGCCGAAGCGAACTGCGATGGTGAAGAGCGTGAATTTCTATCAGAATTTCGTCTATGGCCACCACGTCGAAACTGTCAACCATAATATATTTTAAACAAAAATTAAAAATAAAAATTGCATATTCATCATATGCATAGTGAAGAATATGAATAAACTTATCATATTTAATTTGACAAATTAAATGCGACGAAACAAGATACTAATATGTCAAGAAATTTTCTCTAATGACTTATAGAAAAAAGGATAGTATATTAACAAATCAAATATATAAATTTAAGAATGAGACAGTAAATAGATAAGAAATTGAGTTACGAAATTTGTAAATTATGTGTCGACTAACTTACCCACTAAAAAAAATAGATTATCATATATCAAGATAAATATCCAATTTTTATTATATTAAGAGAACAAAACTTACCCGTCATCAAAAATCAAAATTCTCATTGTTATCCTCATCCTCATCATGTGTCTCAAAATTAGACTCTTCAACATCATTTTCATCAACATTCTCATTCTTATACTCATCCTCATCCCCATCCTCATCATCTGTCTCAAAATTAGATTCTTCATCATCTTTTTTATGAATTTCACTTGCATCCACATCTATCACTACTCCATTGAGATCTCGTAACGTTGGAATATTATATTCCTCGGTCTGAATTGTATTGGCAACTTCCTCTTGTTGATATGCTGTGTCTTCCCAATGTTCTTCAATTTTTTTCTGTACTTTTGTTTTATAAACAGTCTACCAATCAAATTTGTCACGTTTCAAACTAGAATATGAAATATAAAATACTTGAATCACTTGTTGTGCCAACATAAATGGTTCATATCTTTTATACAATTTCTTATGATTTATTTCAACCAAATTAAACTGTGGATGCACTTTCATCCCTTTGACAGGGTCAAACCAACGACACATAAATAAAACAACCCGTAATGTTGGACCAGGGTACTTTACCTCTACGATTTCATCCAACAAACTACAAAAATCATTTTGACCTCTACCATCATTGAATGACTGAACACAAACCCCACTATTCATTGTCGTTTTCCCCATTCCATATTTTTCAGTATGAAAATTATACCCGTTTATGAAATAGGCTGACCAAGTTCGTACCATTGATTGTGGACCCCATGATAGATGGATTAACAATTCTTGCTTAACTTGAGCTTGATTATCATGGGTCTAAAGTCAAATAAATATGTTAATATATTTTAAAGTAAATATTTAAATAATTTATAGTCTACTTACATATTTTTTAAACTATGGTGCAAATTCTTTATCCGAGAAACGATCAAACTCATGTCTCGAAAGTTGAGAATATACATTTTGGAAAATCCTACCATCAAAGGAAATAAATTTTAATACAACCAATTTATGACATAAGAAATACATAAAATAGAAAATATATACTTACTCGAAATATGACGTCACTTCTGGACAGTTTAGTAAAATATATATGTGGGTTGCCCGCCATTCTTGACCAGTTAAGTATATACGGTTACATGGTTCACTTGGTCGACCAAGGTAGTTAAAAATTGAGAATGATTTCAAATTGGGATCAATAGGACCCTCATCATTTCTTCCCACTCTCCGTCTCTTGCACTGAACGTGAGACTTAAAATAATATGATGCAAACGTTGTTACTTCCTCCATAATATATGCATTGACAATAGAGGGTTCAACACGTGCCTTATTTTTCACTTTCTTCTTCAAATGATATAGGAATCTAATTATAATAAAACAAAATGTATTAGAAAATTATATGTAATGAAATTAGTAATTTTATATGTCTTGATAATGAAGTATAAAAGATGAAAAACTCACCTTTCAAATGGATACATCCATCGAAATTGGACAAGACCTCCAACTTTCACCTCATATGGCAAGTAAACCAAAAGATGTTCCATGGAATCAAAAAATAATGGTGGAAATATCCTTTCTAAGTTACACAAAATGATTGAAATCTCTCTCTCTAACATCTCCATGTGTGAATGTCTCAACACCGTCGAGCAATATCATAAAGGAAAATGCTTAGCTCCGTAATGGCACCCCAAACAAAATTCGGTAAGAGTTCCTTAAAAGTAATAGGACAATCATAACTTTCCATAAATATATGACAATCATAACTTTTCAAACCAATCAACTTACATTCTTTCAAATCGACACATCTTTCAAGATTTGAGATATAACCATCATGAAACCTCAATGATTTCAACCATTCACAAATAATCCGTCTCTGATCCTTATTTAATATATAAATTGCCTTCGGTTTTGGTCCCCTACTACTTTCATCGACATCAAGAGTAGGTCGTTTACAAAGGAGTCGCATATATTTTCTTACATTCAAGTTGTCTTTCGTTTTTCCAGTGATATCCATCACTGTATTTATCAGATTATCAAAGACATTCTTCTCGATATGCATTACATCGAGATTATGATGAACCAAATGAGTCTTCTAATATGGTAAATCCCAAAATAAACTCCATTTAGTCTATTTGTGCGAATGACCATAGCCATATGTTGTACCATGTGGCTCTTCAATAACAGATGGAAAGTTAATGACTCTATGCCAAATTTGTTCACCGGTTAATCTCAATGGAGGAGGTGTTCTTTCAATTCTATTCTTAGTGAATTCTTCTTTATTTCTTCTGAATTTATGAGTTAACGGTAAAAATTGTCTATGACAATCAAAATAACTCACTTTCTTCCCATGTTTCAATATGAATGACTTTGATCTCTCTAAGCAAATTGGACATCTTAAAATCCCAATGGTACTCCATCCCGATAACATACCATACGTCGGAAAGTCATTTATGGTCAAAAAAAGAGCAGCCTTCATTATAAACATCTGATTAGTATAAACATCATATGTAGGAATGCCTTCATCCCATAGTTGTTTCAACTCCGCAATCAATTGTTGCATGTAAACATCTATTCAGTTCTTCAGATTTTGCGGGCCAAGCATAACTAATGTTAAAAACATATACAATGTCTTCATACACATACCGGGTGGAAGTTTATACGGAGTTAAGATAACTGGCCAACAAGAATAAATTCTTCCCGATTTGCCAAATGGAGCAAACCCATAAGCACAGAGACCTAACCTAATATTTCGAGTCTCTCTCGCAAACTCAGGATATGTTCTATCAAAATATTTCCCCGCTTCTGCATCTGAAGGATGACACATTAACCCCTCTTCTGTTTCATAATTTGCATGTCAGGTCATGTGTTCAGTAGTAGTTTTAGATATATAAAACCTTTGTAACCTAGGAGTTAAAGGCAAATAAAACATTTGTTTGTATGATTCACGCTACTATTATAACCCGACCTCCAACTACTCTTGTATCTACATTGATTATAGAATTTATAAAATTCTACATCTTTATCATCTCCCCAATATAGTATACAAGCATCTCTACAAACATCTATTCTTTCCACTGGAAGACCTAATTCTTTCACCAGTTTTTTCATACTATAGAAATCATTAGGCATAATATGATCACGCAACAATACTTCTCCAATAACTTGAGCAAAATCATTAAAACAATTCTCAGACACATTATACTCTGCCTTGACATTCAACAATCTTGCGGTTAGAGATAGCTTAGTGTAGCTGTCACAACCAGCCCACAAAGGTTCTCCAATAATTTGAACAAAATCATTAAAACAATTCTCAGACATATTATGCTCTGCCTTGACATTCAACAGTCTCGGAGAGATGATTCATTATTCACATTTTCATCAACACCTGGTATTTCTATCTCCTCCAATGGTGATGCATAACTAGTATACTCATGTTCAAATGTTGGAGCAAAGCTAGAACTTGCAGCACTTGATTCGGGAACAAAATTCGGACCCACTGTATCAATTATTATCTTCTGATACGGATTCAATTGATCATAATAACTCTGATCCCCCACTAACTGAGAATTGTCTATTTCGCCCATACTCCTTATCAGAAATGAATGGTTCACCATGACATGTCCAATTATAGTAATTCGGGGTAAAACCAACTCTGTAAAAATATTCCCTAACTTTATCATACTGCAAAAATTTACCATTATGACACCTTCTACACGGACACCTTCTACACGGACACCTTAGTTTATTCCCATCCAAAAAATCAACATGAGTACAAACAAAATCTAAAAATTGTTCCAACCCAAAAATAAATTCATCAATTAAACCCCAACGATTAGATAAGTTCTTTTTATACATCCAACTTCTTTCGTTCTGCATTTTCCCTATTTCCAAATTTAAAATTTTTTAAATATTAATAAAAACTACTAAATCATCAATACTAATATCATCATTAATTCCAACTAAGTTCATATAACAATAAATAATAACGCTAATTGCACAAAACTCAAATTATCAATAATACTAACCTTAATTTCACAAAAATTTAATATAATAATAAATAATATTATAAACTTAATTAATATCAAACAAATTAACTAAATTATTACAATAACATTAAATAGTATCATATAATTAAATAAAGTATAAAATATTAAACATTTAACAACATTGATTATTTAATTAATCCATATAAGATTTACTATACATTGTTGATTATTGTTAACATAATATTTCATATAATCAATTATAAACACTTTCGATTTCAATTTTATAAAAAAATTAAATTTAACAAAGCCAGTAATATTATTAAATCAACCACTAAATACAATAAAAATAAACTAATATAGAAATAAAAACAATACAAACATAAAAATTAACATAATTACATTTTTCAATCATTACAGTACAAATTAAAACATTTCTCACCACCAATTAATAACTCACCGATAAACTCAGATATCAACAGCAACAACAGCTTCCAATCCAAATATTCGAGAATCGCAAAACCTAACACATAAAAAACAATTATAAATAACTAATATATTATTAAAACAATATTATAAAAACATTTTTTTAAATAATATTTCTCAAAACATTTAAAAAAATCAATAAAAGTAAATTGTTGGGCCTAGCCGGGCCGGGTAGTGCAATGGCCCAGGCCAATGGGCCATGCTAGGCCGTGCAGGGGCCTGCGGCCCCATCGCAAGGCGGGGCCGAGCAAGGGCCAACGGCCCCTTTGTGCGCCTGGCCGTCGGATCTGCCTTCTGGAGCTCAGATCCGGCGGCTGGCCATCAGATCCGGCATCCCATCCGCCATCCCTTCGCAAAACAACCTTCGCGGCTATTCGAAAATGAACACGATAGAGAGAGAGAGAGAGTAAGAGTGAAGGAAGTGTGAAATATATTGAAATTAGGGACAAAACTTTTTTGTCCCTAAATTCGTCCCATAATCGAGGACAAAAAAAATTTTTCATCCCTGAATCAGGGACTAAATTTTTTTTCATCCCAGCAGGGACAAATATTTTTTTCGTTCCAGAATCAGGGACGACAATTTTTTTCATCCCTGAATCAGGGACGAATATTTCTTTCGTCCTTGAATCAAGGACGAAATTTTTTTTCATCTCAGAATCAAGGACTAAATTTTCGTCCCAGAATCAGGGACGAAAATTTTTTTTCATCGCTAAAATCTGCGATAAAAGAATGGTTTCGTCACTAAATTTTTGATAAATATATGTTTTCGTCGCAATTTGCAACAAATTTAACAACAAATAATTTTTTCCTTTACAATTTGCAACGAATTTTGTAACGATACTTATGGTTTCTGATAAATAACTCATTGAATGCACTAAAATAGAAAATAAATCGACAAACTATTAACAATATTTGGGTACTATGATATAATTATAAAAAAACATTCAATATATTGATTATTAATTAATAAGTATTTCTACTTTAACTCTTAATTTAGTGAATCGAATACTTAAACAAATTTATAAGATAGAGTTATCAGTGCTGGTAATGGAAAATTAAATAGATAATGAATAGAAAATGAATGTACTAATAATAATCTTTTGTTACAATTTAAAAGATTTGTAAAGTTATAGAAAATGAATGTATCAATTTAAAAGATTACACTATATTATCATTCTTTTATATAAACAGATAATGAATGAACTATTTTATATAAGGTTTTTTGAACATCTTAAAATTCTATACGCTATCAGTGTATATCACCGTTTACAAATCGTTTTTTAATATTAAAAAATGTTTCTAATATAAGTAATTAAAAAAGTGACCGAAAATTGAATTTTAGCCACGAATTTTGTCACAAATGTTATATTTGTTGCTATTTTGTAACAAATTTAGCAATAAATAATCGAATTTGTTATGATGAATATAAATATTTGTCGCTAAATTTGTAACGAATTTATAAATTCGTCGCAAATTTAGGAAAAAATTCATTTTCGTCCCAAATTTAGGGACGAATTGAGAAATTCATTACAAAATTTTGGGACGATTAAACGAATTTGTCCCAGATTTAGGACGATTAAACGATTAAACAAAATTTTGGGACGATTAAACGAATTCGTCGCAAATTTTGGGATGAATTTTTTTTCGTCCCAAATTTAGGGATGAATTTTTAATTCGTTGCAAAATTTGGGATGAATTTGAAATTCGTTGCAAATTTAGCAACGAATTTTTTTTTCGTCGCAAATTTGCAACAAATTTTGTGTCAAAAATTTTTCGTAAAAAATTAGCGATGAATTTTGTAACGAAAATATTTTTTGTGGCTAAATTTGCGACAAAAATGTTTTTGTTGCTAAAATCGTGGCTAATTTGCGACGATAGCATTTTTTGTTACTAAATTTGTTGCAAACTTACGACGAATATTTGTCGTTGCTAAAATTCGTCGCTGAATTCTTGTTTTTTTGTAGTGACATTTCCTAACACATGTGATTCTGTACTTACTGACAATAAATAGCATATCAATTCTTAACGGTTATGGTGACTGACGATAAAGTAGTAACATTTTCTTTACACGTGGTAAGTGATGATATCTGTAGTAATATTTACTAACATTTGTAATAATTGACAATAAAAGTAGTAATATTTCTTAATATATGTGGTTCTGCAGTTACTGACAATAAATAGTAGTAACAATTCTTAACGGTTATTGTGAGTGACGATAAAGGTAGTAATATTTCCTAATACGTATAGTAACCGACGATAAAAGTAATAATTTTTACTGACGTTTTTTAAACTGATGATAAAAGCAATGATTTTTACGAACACTTTTCTAACCGTCGAGATTCGGGACATGCTCCAATGGTGACCAAAAGTGTGGGGATAGGTCTATCCTGACTGGTGTATAACCAACTGAACGTCTATCTGTTGGAGAAAATTTTGTTGACGGTTTTATTACATTTAGCTCACGGTTTTCCTCCGTCTCTATAAGGCATTTCTTTTGTAGTGTGAAAAGTAGGTCAAAGAAAAAGGTAACTTTGTAAATGCAACTCATTTCATTTTGTTTAACACAAATGGTAATTTATAATTTTCATTTATAGAAAAAAATATTCATAAACAAACAAGCTAAAGCTTTTCAACAAACCAATATACTTCTTAAGAATTATATAATAGATGAAATTATAGTTGTTCAAAATTTCTCTACATAGAATAAACATAATCGAGTTCTAAGCCCTTTGTTGAACAAATATGCCATGAAGTATCCTAGCCACAAACCTTCCTAGCAAAATTGCCAAACCGTATTCATATGGGACAAAAGTTGTAGTTAAATTTATTAGAAAACAAAGGATAAAACATTGCAATAAAAATTCGCCCGCAAGATAAAATTTGATTAAGAGGAAAATCTCAAATGTGCAGCATTAAATTAAAATATAAGTCTCTATTATAATGAAAAAAAATAAGAGTTTATATAGATATAAATTAAAATATGACCGAGTAAAAAACCTAATAAAATCTTCTAAATCTGAAGATGCTCAGGGCCTACTTCTAAATAATGACTAAATAAAAGAACCCTAATATAAATCAAGGCAGCCCAATCATCCAAGAAGACGTAAGGCTGTTATGTTAAAATATTTGATTGATTTAATTAAACATTGATTGATTTAGTAAATTATTATGATTGATTTAATCAACTATACAATTATGATTGATTTAGTAAATTATTATGATTGATTTAATCAACCACACAATTATTATGATTGATTTGGTCAATTATTATATATTTATTTGATTTAATCAATCATTAAGATTGATTTAGTCAATTATTATATAGTTAAAGGACTAACTTTATTATGATTTCTTTCTTTTTCACAAACTTTACTCGGATTCCTTCACTTCACTCAATTGGCTAGTTCTTGTGTAAATAAGAAATCATTCCGCACTTTATAAATAATTAAGTAGAGACAATTCTCTCTCTTACAATTAGCTTTCTTTCTTCTAAGGGATTATCCTCCATCTTGTAATATTTTTTAGCAATCAATGCAAAGAAGTTTCTTTCTTTATTCTTTTCTTCTTCCTTGTGTTCTTGGTAACATATTTTCAATTTTATTTTGATATAATTCTCTTATACAAAAGTGATTTTATGTTGCATATTTAGGAAAATTTTATCTAGAAAATTGTTTCTTAAGCAAAACTATTGTGACTCTATCAATTTCCTAAGAACTTATTTGGTGTGATCGATCTTCCACTACAGGACGAATCTGATACCGAAATTAAAAATTTTAAACACATACAACAACTTGAGTTTCTAGCAACTCTAGAGACAAAAAAAAAAGAAAAGGAATTGAGAAAAATAAAATTTAATATAAAAAGGATTTGTCCCTTCTATGTAGCACCTTGCTTCGCCACGGCATTGCTCACAGAAGATCAACGTCACACAACATAAAGCGTGGTGCACCAGGGCACTTCTTTGCCATCTTGGTTTGGCACATATGCCCATTGGACGCAATTTTGGGTAGTATATTTGATCTCTGAATATTCTTTTGAGATTAATAATGCGAATCTTGGCTTTAGGGGTTATTCATTCCACACTGGTCTTTCTTATTTAAAAAGAACACGATCTCAAGTTTGATTTAAAATCCAAGCAAGAGTGTACCATGCCAAGTGACAACATTTTTCTCATGGATCAACATCTCTCCACAAAAGTAATCAAATATGAAAGGATCCAAAATTTTATTATGGATAAAATTAAGGTTAACATGATATTCTTTAGCAATCCTTGTACTTCACAAACAGCAAACTCTAAAAAATGTTGAGGCTCTTCTACTTTCTCAACATCCACAAAATCAATAAGTGATGTTTTGGTTTGCTCCAAAAGTTGATCTTGAGTGTCAATGGTCCTTTGTGAATGATTCATTACCAGAATACACGCTTTCAATGACGAAAAATTACCGATGAAAAAAAATATATCGGTAATAGCAACGGATTACAGACAGATTATCAACAAACAGTATACTGAGAGATTACTGATAGATTAGTGACGGAAATATTTTCGTTGGTAATCCATCGCTGAAGTTAAATATATATATATATATATATATAAATTTATCAACGACGGATTAGCGACGGAATTTTTAGCGTTGAAAAAATTTCGTCGCTAATTTGTCGCTGTAGTGGTGAAGTATTTAAAAAAAAAGAATTGTATGGCTATCACCGACGGATTAACGACGGAATTTTTTCGATAGATTACCGACGGAAATTTTAACAACGGATTTTTTTTAATTTTTAATTTTTTTATGTTTTATTTATTAATTCTTTTTATTTTTATTTTGTAGAAAAATAATATTATTATTTTTAAATTATTTTTTATTTTTTTATTATTTATTATTTTATAATAAATTATCAAATTGTTTTATTATTATTAAATTTGATGACATAAAGATAATAAATAAAAAAAATAGAGCAAGGTAGCATGATGTGGCTCGGTGGTTATGATATCCTTGTCATTTTGTTTGTTCCAGGGGTCGAACAGCGGCAGAAGCTATGCGGATTTTTCACACATTAAAGGAAACGGGCAAGCAAGCGGGCTGGTGGGTGAGGTGGGCGGGCGCGCGTCAGGCTGGTGGGTGGCCCTATGTGTGGGACAGTTTTTAAGAATTCAAAAAATCAATGATGGATTTGGAATCTGTCGCTATTTTTTTTATTTTTTTAATTAGCGACGAAATTTTATCCATCACTAATATTTAGCGTGGTCACTTTTAGCGACGGAATTTCTATCAGAAAAAATCTGTCGCTAATACCCTTTAGCGACAAATTTCTTACTTTCAACGATGGAAAAATCCGTCGCTGATGGTGTGTTTTCTAGTAGTGATGTCTTACTTGGAATCCTTTATGAATTATTCTCATGGACTAACATGCTCTTTTTATTTATAAGTAAGAAATATAGAATTTCATAAATAAAAATTAAATTTATCTATGAAAGAAACTAAAATTATATAACATATTTCTTATAATAAATATCTCAGAAAATTGAATGAAGCTTTAACTTTGCCCATAATGCGCTATACGATCTAAAAATATAAATAGAGCTGTCAATAAATGTCATTCCCAAAGGGTCGAACCATCTGGTTCCTAGATAAGGGAGGTGATGAGGCTGGATATTTATGTTGGATCTCTAACGTTAGGTTTATATATTAAAATAATTATATATTGTATATTGTCATTTAAATTAAATTCATATGAAAGTGGTATGCTAAATTTGAAATTTTGATAATTTAGATTTAATGTATCTCATAAGATATGAAAATAAATAAATGTATACATACTAATGGATATTTATTAATTAATGTAAATTCGATAAGATAATTGACATAAGCTGAACAGACAGATTTGAAAAGCAAAAGTCACCTTACAACTATAAAAGCGTAATAGTTTTCGGGTCAATGCAAGGCTCTAATTTTTTGATACCTCCATCATATAGAGATTTTGTAAGAATACATTTGATCTGGAAGACCCAATCTATGATTCTGGCTAGACTAGGATTTCATTTAATTGAGTTTTTGGTTATGGAATCAGTAACTTTTCTATTTGATTTAGATTTCAATTTCAGTGAATAAATTTTAATTATAATAATTTAACACAATATTTGATATATTTTGAATAAAATTATTTTTCCCAACAATGTAGTCGCTTCCAGTGGACCTTCTAGTAGAAGGGTTGTGATATAACGGGCCAAATTCTTCCATACGTTAAGACAAGCCGGCCCGTCCCGCCGCCTTAGAAAAATGGAAAACAAAGCCGACTTTACTATATGTCATGTCTCTCCCTCCTTCCCTCCCTCCCTCCCTCTCTCTATCCCTCTCCTTCTTTCTCTTCTCCTCAAAGACATCAGGTGGTAGAGACAATGGCGATCTCTTTCTTCTTCTCCTTGAAGACAATTAGGCAAAGATGACAACAAGATACACCTCATATCTCTAGGCCACAGTTTCGTGACTCTTTCGTTCTCAAAGATGATCGAACCTCTACACTAAAGTTTCGTGTATCTCTTCTCTTTGAAAGCAATCGAATCTCTAGACTAGAGTCTCGCTTCTCTTTCCTCTATGCCGATGATGACTTCCGATAAGCTTTCTCTCACTCTCTCGATCTCCCAGTTCTCTTCTCTCTCCTTCTCACTCAACTCCAGTGATAACAATTGTAGTCTCATTAATAGAAAATTTGACTTTTTTATTAAGGGACTTGATGGTCCCTTGTAGGTACACGACGAACCCTGATTTTCTAGTTCTACCTACTATGAAGGACAGGATGAGTCGACCTTGTTAGGCTAAGGATACACCACGATGAGAGTCCTTTATTGATGGTCCTAAATATAATCTCTTAAATCAAAGGTCATGAATATCATATGACTAGGTATTGTCCAAACACACTAGTCATTATTCTCCTCTCATTATTGACAAGGTTTTCAATTCAAAATACAAATTAACTACAAATAATTTTCAATTTATTTGATAGCAAGGATATGTCTTGCCAAACAAGACTTAAGATTTAAACCTTGTAAATGGTTGTGACCTTATATGCATAGAACTTTTCAATACTAATATTTCTTGTTTGTGAAATGTTTTCGAAATGATTTAATATGTTAAATTAATTAATATTTATATAAAACTCTTTTTATTGTTATATTTATACATTATCCCACGTTTAATGAATTATTTATTTATTTAATTATATTTTGTATTTTTTATATTGCTTGTCTTATGATTAAAATTAGATATTTTATTATTTTATATTTTTATTATGAAAGATGGTTATTTTATAATTTACATAAAATAGTTAATATTTATATAAAAATTGTTATATTTTCTTATTTACATATTTCAACAAATTTCCATTTCCTACATTCTTATTAACTATCGTTCCTCCATGTCATTTTGTTTCCGTTTTTTATTACTTTGTTTCCATTTCCATACAGCACATTTATATTTATAAATTACTATGTATCAAAAACTAAAAGGAAAAAAAAATAAAAACTGAATCTTTGATATGGAAATAGTAAGTACTTTTCTTTTCATTATATTTAATGCAAGTTGATAGGACAAAATTACTAATATGTAGCAGCTTTTATTATTATTAATATTTTTTTTTTTTGCATAATATGTGGAATCGTAAAGGCAATCGATGGTCATTTTTGTATCCAAATTCTGAATTTTTCATACTGATAAATAATTTGTATAAAATAATTATTACACAAAAAAGTGCAAATAAATTAAGTTAAAGCAATATAATAGCGGAGTTACTAGTATGAACTTCAGTCATTCTTTTATGCTTCATACGGATTGTCGTTGAGAATGAGAATTGGAATAGTTCTCATTCTTATTATACATTTCTTTGAATTTATATTAGAGAACTGCGTTACAAGAAACATGTTATTAATAATAAAATTTAGTGATGAAAATTTGTAGCTAAAAAGTTTAAGATTGAAATTTGTTACCAACGCAAAACCATCACTAATGGTTCTTATTATACTCCAATAGAAGTAGGGACCGTACAATGCACTGGTTTACCACACCATAAGAATATAGAATTGTGAGTACATATTAATGAAGTTTATATAATTTAAAGAACCACATAAAGTTAGAAACCTTGCAAATCTAACTACCAGCTCCTCAATGCTTATGGAGCCGTCAAAGTATGTTGGATAGGCCTGACCGGAAGAAGAACCCCTTTTTCTTTTGTTCTGCTCACTTCTCATTCAGCTATTGTTTTGGTCCAATCCACCATGATCCTGCTGGTTCTTGAATGATGAGTGTTTGATCTTGTACTAACCTAAAACTTGGTCAATCATAACCTTCTCTCTTCTTTGGGGCTGTATGGGTTCGATTTGATCAAATGCCGTGCCTATTTCTCTTGGAAGGTTTTTAAAACAAACCAACAATTAATTTTTCACATGTGAAAATTTTCGTATCTAAATAGGATTAGAATCATTTATTTCTTTCTGACGATTGAGTATTCTAGACCGAGAAAATATTATAAATCGAATCACCCTCTGTATTTCACAATTCAAATACCTTTCGGTGAAGAATGATCGATTTTCCTAAAGCCATCACTTTATTTTTTCTTTCGATCCAACGTGCAGAAATTTTCTCTCTTTTCATGCACAATGCATTCTCACCACCATAAGAAAATGTCGTCATTCCCTCTTCCGGTCATATAAGCACATGTGGTATGGAACACGTGTTATGATACTTTTTCTTCCCATCTGGAAGCGTATGTCTTCTTTTTTTAAAATTAATACATCGTACAAGTTTTAATCCAAATGTACACAACATTTGACCTAAGTTTTCTTTTTTACAAGTTCTCAAAAATTTCACAATATCAAGAAAAAACCTCTTACCTAGCTATTAAACAAACTCAATGGATTGTGAGGAATCCATTTCGATTACCATATATGTATATTAATCGGTAATCTCATCTTAGTACTTAACTAAGGTGGCATCTATATATTAATTTATCACAAATTAATATTGTCTCATCTCTACATATCACACAGATATTAGAGGCGATTGCTTGTGTGAGAGAGTCCATTTCAAAACTTGTCCGACATACCTCAACTGCAGATACAAGAATTTTGGACGCCGAAATCAAAATTCAAATGTCAATAAATTTGAGTATTATATCATATATATCCTATATATGATTGCAATTATAATTACAACCACAAATACTGTCACAACCTACGTAACCCAAGTATTCTAACATGTCTCACAAAGATATCTTTAGGTATTGGCATCGCAAAATAACTAATTACCATGAAATACGTAGACATATAATTCAGTGTCATTTTCCTCATTTCAATCATGTATTTGACAAAATTGAATTTTGTATCTATATGTTTAGTTTTGCATAATATTTGGAGTTTCTAACGTAAGCAATAGCTAACTGATTGTCAAAAAATCATGACTCTTACTGAATTGTTTACTACTCTCAAATATTATAAAAAAATCTATACAACAAAATTTCTCCCTGAACTACAGAAGTATAGGCCACAAACTCTACTTTTATCGTAGAAAGAGATGCACAGATTTGTTTTTTACTATTTCATAAGATAGCGCTATCATTAAGCAAGCAAATATAATCAGAGATAAATTTTTTCTTATCTAAATCATCTCCCCAATCACTATCTATGTATCATTTTAATATTAGATCATTTCCTTAATAACGAAGGAAATAATTTATAGTTTAGTTCAGATATCTTTACATTCTTTTCACATAAATCCAATCACTCTTCCCTAAATTGGACAGATACCTACTTACCAAACTCATAGTATGACAAATGTTTGGAGGAATACACATCATAGCATACTTCAAACTCCCAACTATGCTAAAATGCTGTATTCTAGACATTTTATTTATTCATCAGGAGTTTAAGGGCATTTTGCATCGTTTGAACCATCACTTTTAATTATAGGAGTATTAATGGGTTTATAGTTTTCAATTTTATATCGTTCCAGAATCTTTATAATATAAAACTCTTGAGATAATCTCAATAATCTCTTGGAACAAGCTCTATGAGTTTTAATTCCCAATTTATCTCAATCCATATTCTTCATCTTAAAAGTTGAAAGACAACCATTTCAAGATTTGAAGGACACACTCCATAGCATTCGTGACTAACAATATGTTCTTGACATATAGGGAGAGAATTATAAACTAATAACCGGATTTCTCAACATAGACGCAATAGTTTTCATCCATCATATGAAATCATAAGAGATCACGCCTCTATGAAATCTCAAATACCATTGTTTCAAAAACTGTTTAAAACCATAAATTGATCTAATCAATTTACATATTATTTCTTCCCGGTTTTTAATGACAAAACCCTTTGGTTGTGCCATATAGAGTTCTTTCTCAGGTTTTCCATTGAGAAAGGCAGTTTTCATATATATATGCCATAATTCTAAATCAAAATTACCACTATTAGAATAATAGGCAAAAAGGAGATAAATCTATAATCAACACTCTTTTACTGAGTGTGACCTTTTACTGCCAGTTGAGTTTTATACCTCTCAGTAGTTCCATCTGCCCTACGCTAAGTTTTGAGAACCTAATTATTTCTAATTATTTAGCACCATAGTAGAAGTTCATTCCTTAAGTATGGTTGGAATTCATTGACTCTGATTCTTCTTCCATTGCCTTTTCCATTCATCCTTGACAAGACTAAATAGAGACTCATCTATATTTTAGGCTCTTCTTCTCTGGAAAAATAATAAAGACATACTCTTTAATTTAAAAAAAAAACATTTGGACACACTTTTCCTAACACTTTTTTGAATTTGTAATTCAGTTGGATCGCTAAAATTTAAATGTCCCCAATTGGGATCAACATCATTCCAGTGATCCGCCATAGGCAGAGCCAACTTTTGAATTAATTAATTCAAATAAAGGCTCTATATCCTTCATGTCACTTATGTTAGGAAATTTATTCTCAAAAGATGTAACATCCATAATCCAATCTCTGTTATAGCACCATCTTCTTGTTCACCAACGAATACTTAATTTGTAAACTGGTCGCATTATCCTATAAAGATACTCCTACTTTTACGAATACCTATTTTTCCAAACTTATTGAAAATGTTAAATATAGATGCCCGATCCTCAATATCTGAGGTTACTTAAACTCAGTTTTTTACTAATTCAAAATTCATATAATATTAATGGTACTAATTTTGAAAACACTTTATTCAAAATATAACTCACAGTTAACAAGGCATGTCCCGAAAAGGAAATCGATAAGTTAATATATACCATCATAGATCTTGTCATATTCAACAATGTCCTATTTCTTCTTACTATAATACCACTTTCGTGAGACATATAAAGAATGGTCAAATGTCATATTATATCTCTTTTATTACACAGATCTTTAATTCGATCTGATAGATATTCACGCCATCTATTCATTCGATTCTGTACCTCGCTCATATAACGTCTAAGACACTCAAGTGTTTCAAAATTGCAAAAAATCAAATAGATACGACTAAATCGCGTGAACTCATTTATGAATGTAATGAAACACAAAATTTCATGTCTTCTTGTCTTCACACACATTGAACCACATATGTCTAAATGGACTAACAACCATAGAATTCAGACCAAATGACATTTCTAAATGGTTTTCTCACCATTTTGCAGACATGTCAATGTTCAAGTTAATAGTTAAACATTCGTCCATCACATTGCAGAATTATAAAACCATTTACAAACTATTCAGAATCAACACATACCATTCAAATGCAAATTCACCTTATTGTTTTGAAAGTTCAAAATATAGCGATATTTCAAAAAAACAATAATATGAACAAATATCAAATTTCGTCAAATTTCTAGTATATGGAGAACATCATGCACAATGAGAGTTTGACTACTTTGTAATTTCAATTTACAAATGCCAACTCCTCTAACCTCCATTCTTGCATTGTTCCTCACGTAGCTCAATCTCCAACCAAATGGCACTCGATGAAAAATTAACAAAATGTCTCTTAATCTGTTCTCATATCTAGAGTTGTTCTTCTGTGATCTATCTTCATACTCCTTTCCTTTCTTGCTTTCATTCTAGTCCCTTTCACACTTAGAGTTCAAAACTTTCCTTGGAACTAGACTTTGCAACAAAAGCATTAGTTATGGATCTTACAGCACTAAGCCGCTTATTCTCAAACTCAATGTAGCGAACAACATATGAGAAAGTCCCCACACTATCATTATGAGTCAAACTGACTTTTAGGTGCTCCCACTTGGTAGGAAGGGATCGGTAAACTTTCTGTTTATTAGAGAGAATATGACCAGTTGACTACCATCTCTCTAATTATGATAGACATGACCCTAAATTGCTATTTGATAGTATGACCATCTCACTTTTATTCAATATCAAACTTTATAGTCATTTATCTAAATGAGTCACCAGTACCTCCATGTTTTACCCTGAGGTACACTGTGATGTCATGAGTAGTTACATATTGCTCATATTTATGAATCATACCATCAATCATAGAGTTAACCCGGATCGCACAAATAGTGGAATTTATCATTTTTCACGCTTGGTAAACATTTTGTTCTCTCCTCTATTGAGTAGCATTGCCCACACTAAGACTCTACATGACATGCTTGATACCTTCCAATATATATTATTCTTTCAGCACATAATCACATGTTATGGCGTCATATCTCATGATTATCGCCATTCAATTTGTCATCACTATTCCAGTCCGCAATAAGGGACTTTCATACTATGGTTTGGATTTTTAAGAGGGTGGACACTAACAGTAATGCTCATATCTACACATAATTTTGTACTTCAAAAGTAACATTCATGACACATCAACATTAGGTATAAAATCGAAAGTTCACTAAGTTTCTAATCATAATCTATGGTCATAATACATTACCATCATAAATTTAATTTAAAATTATAAAATTCAATAGGTTTTAGGTGAGAATTACTCAAATTATACCAATCCAAAATTCTCATTTAAATACACAAAGTATTTAAATATCCTAGTTTTCTTTTGCATGCATGATCATATGAAAAATAACAAATATTTTCAATCATATTCTTAATAGAAACTTTATATTAAAAAAAAGGGGTTCAAAAGTTTCTAATATATGATCATGTTTCAAACAAATAACTATAGTACACAAAAGAAAATATGCAAATTTATTATTTCAATTCACAATATGTCCATTCGAGTAATCACATTCATCATCCCCTTGAATTGTGTATCTCTAGGAGGAAAATCTCCTTATAGCACGTGAACTAGTGCTCTTTATACTAGGAGATAGTTTTTTCTTCATTTACCTCTCTAGATCCTTTTTTTGGTTTTGGTGGTGGTAGGTGACTCTCTAGATTCTTGACTATCCACATTTCTATTAATCTGGATCTCACATTATCAAGAATCATATTTTTTCTCATGACATTCATCTTATCAACCATACTAACTTAATAAAAAATTAGAGAATTTCTTAAAATATATATATCATTTTCTCAGAAAGAATGACCTAATTTAAGAAGTTACAGATGAGTAAATATGAGATGGGTTCATCTTATGAATCAATATTGGAACCAATATCATCAGACACTTTTGAATTTCTTGATACTCTAACTCTCACCCGGAGAACTCCAACACTTCGTTCGATCATCATCATTACTTTTGAAAATGAGAATAATATTAAATTAGATACACAACCATCCATAATATTATAATAAATTTTAAAATATTTATTTTAAAGATATTTGCTCAAATTTCAAACAATTATATGTTAGAAAAATTAATTTTCAAAAATAAATAGTAACAATTCAAAAAAAATGATGGGCGAAAAACAAATCTTTACCCAGATAGCCAAAATTTAAAAAAAAATAATAATTTTCTCAACACATAAAAATTTTCAAAATTTTTTGTGCACAAAAATAATTTTTCTGTCATTTTAAGCAATTTTTAAGTACAAAAATTAATAAAAATTATTTTTTGACTCTGAAAAATAAATTAAAAATTACAGAAAAATACAGAGGGACGAAAATTTGTTTTGATGAAAATTTTGATTGAAACGGGACCTTCACGGGCCCTCATACACCGTCGGAGTGGGCTGTCCATAATGGGCACACGCCCACTCTCCTTGGGTGGCGCATGCATATCTCGCGCCACCTTCCCACCCCCATTTTTGATATCTCAGAATTCAACGGTACTCTTAGATTTTCAATCAGACGTCCCTAGGCTTAGGGGTGGATTTCACTTGTCGTGGCCGAGAGTGGGAATGGTTTCTTGGAACTGTTAATCTTTTTCAATTTTCTAGGTTTCAATCCAAAATTCAAATAAACTTATCTCTTTCAAATTTTAACCATTTTTTGCGTTCTTTATAGGGTTGGAAAACATTTTTCAAGAGAAATATAACTATATAAATTTCATGTCATGAAATAAAGTATTTTTATAGATCCAAGTACATAAAATTTTGGATAGGGTTTGCAATATCTCTTGATGTACTCATCAGATGTATGCCAAATTTTGTAGATTAAATTCTCATCCAACAAGTATCTTACTGTATAAAATTGAGAGCATTTCGTGAGGCCTATATCAAGTTGCCATTAATGCATCATAAAAAAAAAATTATGGCATTTTGCATGTTTTTTAATACCCAACAATGAGATAGAAAACACCATAAATGGCTTTGATACCAATGAAGGTTTTTAAAACAATCCAACAAACAATTTTTTGCATGTGAAAATTCTCGGATTTGAATTGGGTTAGAATCACTTACCTCTTTCTGATGGTTGGATATTCTAGATCGAGAGAATATCACAAAATCGGATCACCCTCTATATTCTACAATCCAAATGTCTTTCGGTGAAAAATAATCAATATTCCTAAACCCCTCACTTTATTTCTCTATCGATCAGATATGGAGAAATTTTCTCTCTTTTCATGCACAACAATTCTCACCACCATAAGGGAATGTCTTCCTTCCCTCTTCCTTTTTTTTTTTATTCACGTCACTCTTTTTCACACACATGGAAAAGAGGTTTTTTTTTGGAACTTTTTGAAGAGAGAGAAGTTAAGGTTGAGGGGTGGTTACCAAAAAGCCACCCCACCCTCCTTTTTAATTTAAATTCAAAAATTGGAAGGGGTTAGGGTTTACCTACATGGATGGACCCGCTCCATTTCCAACACTCTTAATCAACATGTTTAATTTCCTAACCACATGCGATGATTTGTTGAATTGACAAAAAGGAAAGATGAAAAAGTTATTCTTTATTAGCTCTCGGGTATTATTGAATGGACCAGCTCTCGGGATATCACCATCTATTAACAACAATTGTCAAAAACTAATTTAAACTTCATTTTTAGAATCATATAACAAAACTTTTGTAATAAAAAATCTGGTAGAGTTTCTACCGGCGAAAACCTACTGAAAAGAGCTTATACAAAAAATCAGTTTCATCTATCAATCCAAGTCATAGCTCGGCTCAAATTCATTTCTCAGCACAACCACAATGTAATTCCCATAAAGAAAGAATCGAAGGAAGAACAATAACCATATATCCTACAATCAACCAATTTCATTCTTAATCTAACTTCATTTAGGTTTAGAATTTAGGGGGTCTATGATTTTGGTAGTTTTAAGTTTAACAGCGATAAAAAATCTAAGAACAATGAGAGTTTACACCGAAACTCTAAAACTAAGTAAACAAAAAAAAAATTATGAGATGGAGAGGGCTCCAATAATACTTGTTGAGGGTTTTGCAACAATGGTGAGGGACAACAAATGAGTGTTTTTAGGGAGGAGAGAGCAGGCAGGTGAGAGGAAGAAACGGAAAAAAAAAAAAAGAATAAAATTGGAAGCAATCTGGCAACGAAAACTATAAGTCGTTCCTATTAGCAGTGATGACACTAATACTTTACTAAATGTTAGCCTTTTCTTTTGGAGTTAAAAAAATTTGGCATAACTTTCGTCTCTAATTATCAAGGAATTGTACATCCCATTGATGGTACATGACCCGAGTGATGTGAGGCCAAAAACAACCAGGTCCATGAGTGACAGCAAACCCTCTTAGTGTTTACCAATCACCTCTCTCTCTCGATAAACCAACTACTTGGTACCTCAACCGACTGGTCCCTAGGTCTCCTTGGTGCTCGATGTCAACTGTTCAATTCACTAAGGAGATATTCACTTTTCTAAAAAGATAGGAAGAATTATACGTAGACAAAAGGGAGATCTACAACTATGGTCGATAAGGAAAAAAACCTCCATGATGATCTGCAAAATGGATAAGATTTCATATTCTTTGATGATCTTACGATTAGATTCCCTGAAATTTCATGGCACTCTCATAAAAAAATTATAGTTTTACCACTTTGCATACACACGACTCTCACAAGCGAAAAATATATAAACTTCAATACTCCTACTATCCATGTAAGTCCTCTTGACCTATATAGAGTATATAAGTATACAGAGTCCCCTCATTCTCTTTGGCTATCAGTCTCTTTTCTTTCTTTCAAAAACTGCTCTTTAATTTGAGTGTTAGAGCCTCTCTTGCCAAAGCACCCTTTGGTAGTCTTTTTTTGTAGGTCTCACTGTTTGAGATTACTAGATGATCAAGCCATCCCTTTCAAGTTAGCAAAGCTATCATTTGTGGAGGCAAACCAACCTCCAACAGATTATCGGTGTCTTTGCGAATAGACTGATTTCCTAACTCAATTAGTCATTGCTACTGTCTTTTTCTCTCTATCATGACATCGGTCAAAAGAATGAAGCCAACAATTGGTTTCGATGATGACGATTTACAAGGAGTTGATCCCCGCCAAAGCGATCCGCTAATCATTATAGCAGAAATCGGCTCTTACCTCATCAAGAGGATCTTCGTGAATCATAGAGCAGAATGTAACCTCCTTTTCTGGGATGCCTTCCAATACATGGGTTTCATTCCATCTCAAATTCAATCCTCCGATCAGCCCATTAGAGGGTTGCTAAAGAATGCATTCAGCCAGAAGACCTCATTTCACTTGTCATATCACTAGAAACACCTCCTCGTCATGCTGTTACTTGGACCACATTTTACGTAGTAAAACTTCCGTCCCCTTGTTGAAATGAAGAACACTTAGGGTACTCAATTAACCCTAAATTGATTGTATTTTTCCTTACCTATTTAAGGCCTAAAGGAAACCTAAGCATAGAGGCAAATTAATGCCTCTCTTATCTAGATTTCTTGGCCCAATTTAGGGTCCCTTTATGGGTCAGACCCGCGGGCTTCGGGCTGGGCCCTTCGGGCCCAGCCCGGGCCAGCAAATGGGGGACCATTTGGTCCCCCAGCAGCTAGCAAGAGCTAGCCGTTGGAGGCCCCAACGGCTAGTTCCTAAACTAGCCGTTGGAAGCCTCCAACGGCTAGCTAGAGGAGAGAGCTTTATGCTCTCTCCTCTCTTCCATTCTTCCATTCTTTTCTTCCTCTCTTTTTCTCTATAAATAGGGATTCTCTTCCCCTTTGTAATCTATGAAAAAAGTTCTCTTATTATGTACAAGAATTGCTCTCAAATTCAATGAAGTTCTAAATTTTAGTTTGTTCTTCTTACTTTGAATTTCAACACCCCTTACAATGCCATCCTGGGTCATCCCAACATAAACGGCCTCGAAGCACTTCTGAGCACTAGACATATGAAGGTCAAGTTCAGAATGCCCTTGGAGATCTTACACTTTACAGTGACCCTGATCCATCAATCGCCCCCATAATAGAAGGAGAAGGGGAAATCTTAGTAACAGATACTATGGAACTCCGAAATATACTGAGAAACAGTTAAAACCTTAACTTGGAGTGAAGATAATTGAGGTTCCCATCACCGATATGCCCAGTCAAACCGTTCAGGTAGGTGCTCACCTACCGACATCCTTTCAGAAGGCAATCATAGAATGCTCGTGACACCAATCCAACTTCACTTGGTCTCCCAAGGACATGCCAGACATTTATCCCTCGATCATAGTCCACAAGATGACTGTAAACGCTAGTCACAGTCGGGAAAAAGTATAAACTCTTTTATGATACCCCGAAAAAGTCTTAGAAGTTTGCTTAGATGCCTGAATGCTAGGCTACGTTTGAAAAGCTCAATGAATTCCTTATGTAGACCCCACTTCTCTCCCGACTGGTCCCTGATAAGAAAGTCTATCTCTACCTCTCTATCTTTAACCATGTGCTCTGCTCTATCCTTGCGAGGCAAGAGTTCACCGTGCAAAGGCCAGTATATTATGTCAGTCGCATACTCCACTAGTCTGAAATGACTTATAGACCTATTGAGAAGTTAGCTTTTGCATTGGTCGCTCCGTTAGGCATCTTCGGCATACTTGCAAATCTACACCATTGTAGTACTAACCAATCAACCCATGAAGCAAATCCTACAGAAGAGAGATATTTTATGTCGACTCATCAAATGGAATATCGAACTAGGTGATTTGACATTAAATATTAGCCAAGACTGGCCATCAAGGGCCAAACCTTTGCAGACTTTATTCTCGAGTGCACATTCCCGATATCCATTGAATAGTCCCTCGTCAATGACAAAGAAGAACACATGCAGCTCGAATGGACCCTCCATGTTAACGAGGCATCTAATTACTTAAGACGTGGAACCGAGCTCATCCTATTAGGACCAAATGATTTTAAAGCGGAATATACCCTCTATTTCGACTCTCGAGCAACCAACAACCAGGCAGAATACGAAACATTCTTAATCGGATTGCGGATCACGGTGTCACAAGGGGCTTGAAACTTATAGGTCTTCACCAACGCTTGTTGGCACTACAAGAAAATATGCTATCGGCGATAAAAAATTACCGATGGAAAAAAATCTGTCGGTAATAGCAACGGATTTGCGATGGATTAACGTCGGATAAGATTAGTGATGGAAATTACCAACGAAAATATTTCCGTCGCTAATCCGTCGCTAATATAGTAAACAATAAAAAAAAAAGAAAAAAAAAATTTAAACCTATTAGTGACGGATTATCAACGGAATTTTTAGCAATAAAAAATTTTCATCGCTAATTCGTCGGTGTAGTGCTGAAGCGTAAAAAAATTAAAAAATATACATACAGCTATCAGCTACAGATCACTGATAGAAATTTTAACGATAGATTAGCGATACCAACGGAAATTTTAGCAGCGGATTACCGACGAATTGTTTTTTATTTTTTTATTTTTTTATTTTGTAGAAGAATAATAGTATTTTATTTTTTAAAAAATTTTTAAAATAATAAATTATTATTTTTTATTATTTTATTATTATTAAAAATTTGTGAGATAAAGATAACAAATAAAGAAAAAAAATATGAATAGATGTGTTATTGTGGTCTGATAGTTGTGATATTGGTAATATTTTTCCTATGCACAAGTTCGAACCCTCCTAAAAGCGTTGTGGAGGGAATTTTCGCATATTAAAGGAGGCAGCGCATGGGTAGGCAAGGTGCAGTGAAGGCGCGTGCATTTGTCTGAAAGTTCAAGAATCAATGACAGAGTTTTCGGTCGAATATTTTTAGTAACTGATTTTATTCTATTGCTAATATTAGCGATAAATTATATTCCATCGGTAAAAATTAGTGGCGTGGTTTTCAACGACGAAAAAAATCAATCACTAATACTCTTTAGCCACAAATTTCTGGCTTTTAACGACGAAAATTTCTGTCACTGATACATTATTTTCTAGTAGTATGGTTTTCAAGTAGATCAAAGAGGTCTATGAGACCAAAGAGTCAACGATGACAAAATATTTATCAAAGAAACATTAAGCAGTGGACAATTTGACAAAGTGGATATACAACAGAACCCCCGGTCTGAGAATGCTCAAGTTGATATGCTCTCAAAGTTATCCATTTCGGACTCAGTGGTGACTAGCTACACCGTCTACATAGAGAGCCTATCGTACCCCACCATCGAGGAGCCTGAACAAGACTTAGCGGTGAATGGTTCGTCGAGCTAGAAAGACCCCAGCGAAGTCTATCTAAAGTACGAGTAGCTACCAAACTCACCCTCCGAAACCAAAAGGTTGAGACGCAAAACCGTCCATTATGCCATCATCAAGGTGATCTCTATAAGAAGTCTTGCACATATCCCTATCTGAAATGCATGACACCTGAGAAGGGGACTACATCCTTAGATAAATCCACGAGGGGATATATAACAATCACTTAGGCACCCGAAATATGGTGAATAAACCCCTTCAATAGCTGTACTAGTAGATGACCATGAAAGCCAATGCGTATACTATGTCAAAATATCGACAGGTGTCGATGCTTCTTGATGGTGCCATGATGACCTTCTACAGAGCTCTGCCCAATTACAAGTGCTTAGCTCTTCACACAATGGGGAATAGACAATCTAGGACGATTTCCCCCAGCAACTAGACACCATAAGTTCTTAATCGTAGTTGTAGACTATTTCAAGAAATAGCCATAGACACCACAACTAGACAGCACTTTGTGTGGACACCATCATCACCTAGTTTGGCACGCCTCACGTCCTGATCACCGATAATGACAAACAGTTTAACAACAGAAGCTTCCAAAGGTTCTATAGTAGATTGGAGATCCAATACCACTGCACTTCGGTCACTTACCCACAAGCCAATGGTCTCACAGAAATAACCAATTGGACAATTCTATAAGAGCTAAAAGTTATGCTGATAAAGTCAAAAGTTGATGGGTAAACAAACTTTACAGCATCCTTTTGGTTTACCGAATGACCTCCCATAAGGCAATAGGAGAGACACTATTCAATCTGATATACTCTTGTGAGGTACTCCTCCCAATCGAAATTGGGATTCATTCACTAAGAATAGACCAATATAAGATGGGTAGAATGAATCCATACTATGCAAATGTCTGGACCTACTCCCCGAACTGAGAGAAACTATATCCATACGAATGGCCGCTTATCAATAGCAAACGACAAAATACTACAACCAACGGGTCAAAATAAGGACATGCAAACCTGGCAACTTAGTACGTAGGAAGGTAGAAGTAGCCGGTCAATCCCAAGCTAGGGGTAAGATGGCACCCAATTGGGAAGATCCTTATAGAGTATGCTTAGAAGTTCGACTAGGTACTTATTGTCTTGATCACCTAAATTGTTTAGCCGTGCCCTACACATGGAACTCTGAGAACCTACGTGTCTGTTATCAATGAGAATTAGTGCCCAAACAAATGACCACACAGTCGATGATCAAGTAAGGCCCTTATGATTTTTTGTCTTGTCATGCTAACCAATTGATCTACTCCTATGCTCCCTAAGACGTGCCGCCGGATGGGGATATATCTCCCTAAACAAGCCAGAGTTGCCCATTCCACCCAAATGAAGTCCTATCGTCGGGATCTATCTCTCTGAATGGACCAATGTCACCCAGTCCTCCCAAACAGAGTCTTACAGTTGCGATTTATCTCCCTGAATGGGCCACTATTACCCAATCCTCCCGAATAAAGTTTTATCATTAGGATCTATCTACTTGAATAGGCCAATAATGCCCGGTTCTCCTGATCAGAGTCCTATTATTAGGATTTATCTCCCTGATCGAGTCTATTATCAATGAGAATTAGTGCTCAAATGAATGACCACACAGTCGATGATCAAGTAAGGCCCCTAGATTTTCTGCCTTGTCATACTAACCAATTGATCTGCTCCTATGCTCCCCAAGACGTGCCGTCGGATCAGGATATATCTCCTAAAACAAGCCAGAGTTACCCAGTCCTCCCGAACGGAGTCCTATCGTTGGAATCTATCTCTCTGAATGGTCCAATGTCACCCAGTTCTCTGGAACGGAGTCTTATTATTGGGATTTATCTCCCTGAATAGGCCAGTATTGTTCAATCCTCCCGAACAAAGTCTTATAATTGGGATCTATCTCCTTGAATGGGCCAATGATGCCTAGTCCTCTTGAACGGAGTCCCATTATTAGGATTTATCTCCCTGATCAGACAACTGCCACCCTATTTAATAAACAAACATGTTAAGGATGAGTCCCAATAACAAAATTTACAAGGCCTCCTCACTCGAGCGAATTCACCCTCTCAGTCAAAGATTGCAGAATGATAAAAGAATGGCATCGCATCCCAAGAAAATGACTAGGTCACGAAGTCGTCAATTGGTTAGATCTTGTTGATCAAGTCATTTGTTTGACGATACTCGTCGTTCACATCAGTAGACTACTAACGGCCAGAAGATTACTCAAAAGAAATATTGACAAGTAACAAAAAATTTTCTTTTATTTGAATACATATCAAAATACATAGTCGGTTATAATTTACGAGTCCCAAAGTCAGACCAATTACAATGAAAGAAACACATGGGGAATCTATAGTAGAAGGCTAAACTAATACCAGCCAAAGAATTGGAAGAAGTTCCATGACTCGGCAACATTATACATTTGGTACCAGAAGACGACCGAACGATCCACAATCTGCTAAACCACATTTAAGCAGTGAAATTGAGGAGGGTGAAAATTGCAAACCTTTCGTAGCAGAAGTTGGTAAAGAGTTTGAGAAGGTAGGAGCTGGCCAAAAGGAGACTAAGATGATGCATCAAGTTTCAAACCCTCTGCGATGCCTAGACTCCTCTGTTTCCCAACTCTTATCATCCGAGCCGAGGAGTACCAAGAAGTATCTCAGACAATTTCTGCTACACCGAACGGCCGGTTGATAGCTCTGACCTTGGAAAAGTGCCTTACGTAGGTAAATATCTCTTCCTTCACTAGGTCAAGAACTCTAATGAGAGTCTCAACAAAATCCATCATGGTGTTCGAACATCGAATGACATGATGGAACCTCGCGTTAGCAAGCCCACTATGATGGAACCTCATATCGATAGAAGTTTTATAAATTATGAAGTTTTGTGGTTCAAACCTATAATCGAGTTATCTCTCAGGAATGCAGACTTTCAATACTAGAAATTCATAGAATCACTCATGGCAGCATGTGAAATCTGTTTAAGATGATGTTGAGTCAGACAACCCCTATTTATAGTCGTAGAGATGAAACCTTCATGATCTTGAGCAAACGGAACAACCCAATAAGAAACATATGCAATGAATGAAGAGTCTCAACCTCTTCAACTCCCTCATGAAACATTTATTCAGGGATCATTTATTCAGAAGTTATACGGATTAACATTCTTACAGCTTTCCAACTATCGGCACTTAGCTTACTCCTTACATCTCTCCTACAAAGTGTCATAAGAGTAGGGGCAAATGATATTACATGACCCGAATGATATGGGGCCCAAAGGCAGCCAGGTCCATGAGAGACAACAAACGCTTTCAGTATTTATCGATCACCCCACTCTCGATAAACTAACTACTCGGTATCTCAACCGGTTGGTCCCCAGGTCTTCTCGGTACTCGGTGTCAACTGCTCAATTTACTAAGGAGATATTCACTTTTCTAAAAAGATGGGAAGAATCATACGTAAATGAAAAGAAGATCCACAACTATCGTCGATAAGAAAAAGAATCTCCATGAGGATCTGGACTTCCTAAATAGGTAAGATTTCATAATCTTTAAAGATCTTACGATCGGATTTCCTAAAATCTCATGACACTCTTATAAGAAAATTAAGGTTTTATCATCCTACATACATATGATTTTCACAGGCAAAAAGTATATAAAGTTCGATACGCCTACCGCCCAGTGAAGTCCTCTTGACTTATATAGAATACACGAGTATACAGATCCTCCTCGCTCTTTTTGGCTATCAGTCTATTTCCTTTCTTTCAAAAATCGCTCTGTAACTTGAGTATCGGAGTCTTCTCGATTGGAGTGCCCTCCGTTGGTCTTTTTGCAAGTCTCACTGTTCGAGATCAATAGATAGCCAAACCATCCCGTTCGAGTTAATAGAGTCATTATCTATGGAACCAAACCTACCTCCAACACCATGGCTAATCTTTTATAACACAAGGATCAAACTATACACTTTTTTTTTATAAACATCAAACTGTACTTTTATAAAAATTTGTTGGCTGGAATTTGAAATCTTTCTCTAAATATGTGGCCGAAATAGAGGAAGAGAGAGCTCTTGGCTACTTGGATTTGAATGTGATTTTCTCTTGATTAATTTTGGGTTTTGAAGGGTTTTAGTGAGCTTGATCTTGGACAACAAAATGATTGTTGTAGATGTCCAATATTTAGTCAAAAGTGATAAATTCTTCAACCAAAGGGAGAAGAAAATAGGAACAAAAAAAAAGGAGAAATCTGAAAGTTAATGACAATATGTAATTGGATGGTGAGAATAAGGGATTTACTGTGGTTCTTTGTGGTGATTAAAGAAATAGAAGTGAGAGAGAAGAGTGGTGACAAGAATGAGGAGGGGATGAAGAAAAAAGGTTGGAGAAAGAGGAAGGGAAAAAAATGGAAAGTGGGGTTAAAGGTGCAGGTTTGGGTCCTAAGGGAAAAATATAAAGTTATAAAATTATGGGTTAAATTTGACAGAAAATGAGGTAATTTGAATTAACTAGGTGACATTTTGGATTCGACATTGGTGGTGTCTAGTAACCACTATTTACTGCTATATATCCTTTTTTATTTTTATTTTTTTTACAACGAATTTTGAATTCTGAATCATGAAATTGTGGAAAGGGGATATGGTGACACTAGACTGTTCCATTGGGATTCTATTGCTATATATCTCTGAATTAAATATTTAAATCACTCGATTGTGACCAAATGGCTACTAACCAAAATAATATTTTTAGGGTTTTTAAAAAATCTCTAAAATATGAGAATGATTTATCTATTACTAGGGGGCATTAGAAACCCTAAATCTTTTACACTTAACTAAATTACATCTTGTCATGAGTAAACTTAGCTTGCCTCAACCCTATACAAATATCTCTTGTAAAATACTCTTACTATCCTAAGGTAGGGCTAATCCTCGCTGATTCTACATACAATGCAAAAATCATGTGCACGCTCATTCACACAAGTCATGGGGTGTTAGAGTTCCTTCTCGGTTTGTTACAAGAAATATTTTCTCTAGGTTGTGAAGAATGATATGAATGCCCCTTTCTATCCTGTGCAATTATGGTACTCTCGGCACGGTTGATCAAATATTATGAAAGAGAAGATGCAACATTGTGAGGATGCCCCATTCAAAATCTAGTAGAAGTTTCTTGAACTCTATTGCAATTAGCATTTCTATTGAAAGAAAACACGATTGATCTAAGCAATCTTGATGTTATGCCTACTCTCTAACCATGTTCTAGATGTTTTTTGATGTCCACAATTGCCGTAGAGTCAAAACCCTAGTGTGTGGTTAGAGTAGAAGTCATGAAAGATTGAGTTTTTGCATTCTGCTAGACTTGTCATAGTCACGATAGGTTTATCATGACTATGACAAGACCGACAGGTATTGTGACCACGATACCATTATCATGGTCATGATGGGTTTAATGTATACCCAACCTTGTCATCTTAACAACTATAGAGTTATCTAGCACGATCGAGGAGGCAATATACTGTGACCTCTTATCATGATGATAATGGGCCACCATAGTCACGATGGACCCTTATGGGTTATGCATGCCTTATTGTGACTACAATGAAGCTATCATAGTCATGATAACTCTCTAAAACCAAAAACCTTAAACCATAACAATTTCAACGCGAGATGTTTTGGGTTTGACATTTTGACTCTGATAGACCTACGTTGACTTGACCTATTTGATTTACCCCGACCTAATCCAATTCAAGTTAAGTCCAGCCCAGCCCTAGCATGCCTATAAGACCCACTTTGGACCGAGTACTAGTTGTCTTGGTTGGTATGCCTATTACTAATCATGTACGCTATTCGATGATGATAGACGACTCTTTGTTATAAAATTGTTATGGTTATGCCTCTTCCTTATCAGATAATGAATAGGAAAGTATGTGGCCTATTTTGGCCAACATGTGATCTGATTTCACTCTCTTTTCTTCACTATGTTATTTTGATTCCATATTTTGCATATGCTTTATGCTTGGGAAGTGGGACATATGATATAATATGTTTTGCATATAATGTCTGCGCTATATTAGTTATGTTAGTTTATATTCTATTTAGAGATCTCTTTGGCTAGATCTAGGTTTGTAGTTGAATTCTATTACTTGATGTTCTATGTTGGGGATTAACTAATGAGCATTTGGGTTGGTGTCAAGATTTTGATAATTGTCTCATGTTTTATACAAATTTATTATGAAGAACACAGTATAAACAACCTAGACGGAATAAATAGATTGTTTTTTGCACTTTTAAATTTTTCTAGATTTTGAAGGAAGAAAGAGAGAAATTGACCACACTAGATTTATAGTGATTCTATCCTCTCCGTTGTACGTCCATTCCCAAATTTCACTTGAATTTTGAATCCACTATTTTGTACAAAATATTAAAGACAACCATCTAGTTCACATAGCTAGTAGTCGAATCTTTCACAGTATATTGCTCAACACTACCTACTTTCTATAGGTGCTAATATACCTCATGTGTTTCATTCAAACACTTTAATATCCAAACCAAAAGAATCCTTCTTTTGGTTTTTTATTGTTTAAAAATAGGTGTTTGAAATACAACAATAAACTTTTAACTTCTGATTTATCATTAAAGCTTTCAAACTAATAATACAATACAAAAAAGAATTTTTGCTCACCGCTTGTTATTTGATCTTTGTTACTCAATCATTGTTCAATCTATTGCTGCTTAAGTTAGGGTGCTGTATTTATAGAGAGTTGGCAAAAGAGTCATTTGAAAATTTTGAATGCTTATTTAATACTTCACAGAACTAGTCGTTTGCTTTATTTAATGTTTAACCACTATCTACAGAATTAGTCATTACATAAAATAGTCCGACTTGTTGCTTTCACAAGTCGATTTATTCTTCAGTCTTGCACAAGTTAGGCTTAGTTCAGGTAGACTTGTTCTTCACTTAGGTTGACCCGAGCTTTATTAGAATTTAAAATGCCAGGACATCTAACTCAGGTTGGTCAACTTCCGTGCTCTTCAAGCTGACTCGTGTTGGAGCAGAGTTGAAATTTTCCTTGTGTAGGTTGACTTTTGTACTTCTTACATCAACTTGTATGTTTCTCAACTTAACTTGTGCTCCATTTGAGTTAAGTTGTTTTACTTTGGTGCTCATGTAGATTGATTCGTATACAATTAGATTGATTTGTGTTTTACAAGACTTAAACCTTTCACAGTTATACAATTATGTAGGTTGAGTCCTATTATGTCCAGGTCGACTTGTGCTTTGTTGTTTCTTTGTTTTCAAGGTTTTGAATTTAGGCAAGTCGACTTGTTTTACACTTAAGTTGACCTAAACTTTAGTTTTCTTTACATTTTCCTAAATCAATTTTCTGCTGATCGACTTACTCTTATGTTAGGTCAGCTTGAGATTTTGCAACTTTACTGATTATCTAAGTTTCAAATATGCAAATCGACTTATAGTTATTGTAGGTCGACTTGTTAGTTTCTTCATTTACTCTTTTTTTTTTTTTAATTTTTCACCGTTACACTTTCAAATTTCAAAATTTTCAACCGTTACACTTTCAAATTTCAAAATTTTCAAATGTTAGAATTTCAAATTTAGTTTATTCTCCTAGTAGGTTGACTTGTCTTTTTATGTGGATCGACTTATCTAATCTTATTATTTTGCCTAGTAAGTTTCACTCTACTGATAAGTTAACTTATTTCTTATGTAAGTCACTTTGTATTGTCTAAGTTAGTAAACGAACTTGAATATTTTCAAATTGGTTTAACTTTTTTCAAATTCATCTTTTATTAATCTAACCTATTTTTACTCATCATCAAGACACATTTTATCAATAATCTCTCCATTTTTTATGATATTAAAACATCTACAAAAAATTTGGTAGTGGAAACTCCCCCTTAATTTATGTCTAGACTTTCTGTTAATCAATTTTTATTCTTTTCCTCCCTTTTGTCATTAACAAAGAGCGCAGCAAACAACAGAGTCAACAAAGAGGGCATCATAAAAGCCAATATATGCGCAAGCAAAATGAAGTGCAGAATTACATTCAAACTTAGAAATTTAGAGTTGCTAAAACATGAACAAAGTCAAAATACGTGGGCAGATCCAAAATACTTGTGCTAGAAATATCCAAAGTAATCAAAAGTAATATACGAATAGAACTAGAAATATCCAAAGTAATCTAAAGTAATATATGAATAGAATTAGCACGCACTTTCGCAAATACATGGATAGATACATTTTTTTTTTACATATTGGGACTCAAAGCTGAGTCTATCATATGGAGAGGGAGGAAAGTATCACTTAAGCCAAAGCTCTTTGGCATACATGGATAGATACATGTCCATACATAAAAACAATACAAGCATAAAACATGAAGTAAAGTTGGATTTCGAAAGTTGGTAACTTAATAAGGTTGATTTCTGCCTCTCTTCATGCGGGACAAGGTATCAACTTTCCCTTCTACCCTATCCAACGGCTCTAGCATCCTAGAAAACTGACCTTGCATTTGATTCTCCAAGCTATGTAGATAGCCCCAAATCATGTCCATCCTGACACATTGTGAGGATGACTCACCACCACTGTCAATCCTATGTCCTCTATTTGGTTGCCCTTGAACTATGGCCAATAGTTGCCACATAGATGGCGTCGCTAAATTTCCCAGCCAATTTGAATGGGAAGGAGCGGACTTTTGCAACACATTGGGGTGTCACAATTCCTTGCACAAAGTAAAGCGATAAATATTAGTGATGCATGTGTCATCGCATCACAAGTTATTCATCCTGTATCGTCGATGGCATGGAAAAGTTGCAACACCATTTGGGCATCGCAAAGCCACACTTTTTTTTTTTAAAGTGAAATTCATTGCTTGTTTTGCAACGAACAAGTTGTGTTGCTAAGAATGTGGCTGGCTTTATTATTATTATTATTATTATTATTATTATTACTATTATTATTATTATTATTATTATTATTATTATTATTATTATTATTATTTACTATCATTTTGTGCATGTTGTTTGGTGTTTTTCTAAAATGGAATCTATTACTTAAAATGATTGCCATTTTGATATTTGATAATATTCATCAATGGAATTTGGGAATGAAATATTATGTTAATTTGTAATTTTTATGTATAAAAATATGTTTGGCTGTAATTTGTAATTTCACATTTACAACTGTAGTAGATTAAACTTAATTACAATATGTTTTGGATTATAAAATTAATTTGGCATTTTTTCTACTTACCTTTTTTATAATTTTTTGTTGTGAAAAAATAGTTTGCAAAAATATATACTAACATTGTATCAATATTCTAATATTCTCTTATAGAAGAAATTCAAATTTACAACAAACAAAACAATTCATGACAACATTTTCATACATGATTTTGGTTTTATTTTTTTTCCTTTTCTTTGTCTTTTAATTTCTGTACATTTCATTCCCACTGTTTTTTTTTTTTTTTTTTTGGTTATATAGGGACAACAAAAATTACAAAAATATATAAATTTATAAAAACTTAAATGTAAAATCTTAAAAAAAATATTTGAACAAAAACTCTTTACCATTCGAATGTAGCTACAAAATTTTCATTTTCACTATTCCTACCACCAAATGATTCATGATATTAAAATGATCATTTCTTACAATAAAAGATTCAATAAAACTCAAAAGAAAAGTATCAAGATTTCGATTAAAGGCCTATTTTACCTTGACATCATTTGTCACGCGAGATAGGATTTAAATTGAATCATAAATCAATGGAAAAAAGAAAAATAATTTTGAAATAGTAAACAGCTTATGACCATCTAAATGTAATTATTAATTGAAAAAAAATATTATTTTAATACAGCAAAGGACTCGTGACCATCTAAACATGACAAGAATTGGGTCTCTCCCATGTGATTGTTTTCTGGCATTAAACTTAATTTGTTGTGTTTTCCCGAAAGAAATCAAGATGGAATCCTTCGTTGCCGGGATTTGAGAGTAAGGAAACCTGAGGTACACGTCAAGTTGATGGAAATGACAGCCCAGCCAACCAATTTTTGTGTGGTCGAACCAAAAGTCCTATCTTGAGATCTGATATTTACGACCGTCTGATCTTTACAATCCAATGGCCTAGAGTTTTTCTCTGTTTCTACTGGTTGGGGTGTCAAGTTAATTTTGGATTGATACAACCTTCCCAAAATGGTGGACCATGATGGCACAATGGAATTATATAATCATAGTTTCACGAAAATTGAAGGCACTTGGAAAGGAAGATTTTCTGTTGAAGTTCACACTTGAGCTGAGATCTGAGATAGCTTATTACGAACTAATAAGATATCCGATTATATTTATTTATTTATTTATTATATATAGCCATTGAAAAAGGTTTTTAAAAATATTTTGAAATTTTTCTATAAAATGTATTAAAAATTTTGAAGCGCAAAAGTTCCGGGTAAAATCTTTGATAGTATATCCCATTGGAAGGTCCTCCGCAGTACTAACATATACCTAATCGCACGGGTCATGTGGTAAAAATGGAGGTTTCTTTCATCTTCCTGATATGAATGAATATATTCTTATTTTTTATTGATATTTAGTTGATTTGATAGTAGAATACTGATATTTTTTTAAATAATGATTTGGTTTAAATCTTATATATGAAAACAATAAACATAGGGAGAATTTTGTTTTCTAAGAGATTAATTCGATTCAAATCGAATTTTATCAGATTCAATATTATAACATGATACTGATAAACTAAAAAAAATACAATTCCTCATTATGAATTGGAGGGGCCAACCTTGGAAAAACAATTTAGATCTCGTTTATTTTGGGTCTGCCTGCGACATGGCGTGATAATAATTGTAATGATGATGATGGGTGAGGAGATTCATAGAATACTACTCACTCTGGTCTAATTATTTAGGGAATTGAAAGTAAAAGCGATCTAAGTTCTTTTGGTTTCTAAAATTCTCCATAATTTCCAGTCCTTGTTACACCTTAATCATTCATACATCTGTAAAATTTAATGATTGGCAAAAGAGAATCTCAACGTGCACCTTTTTTATGGTGCATGCATCTAACCATTAAGCAAGTGCAGCAACGCCATCTATGATCTCTCAGCTCTTGCCTCACTCTCTCTCCCTCTCTCTCCCTCTCTCTCCCTCAGAAGCCATGGAGGAACCACAGTTCTGACTCTTGAATGGTTCTTATTTTAGGATTGAACTTTGCAGGTTTATGCTAGTTCTGGTTTATGGTCTGGACCAGTTCAACTTGACGATTGAAGCTTACCTTTACCCTCGATTGATTCATATGATTCAGGGTCGGAACTGGCCTCATGGCCAAGTCAGTCAACTAAGAGATCCTTTCCATTTGCCTTTTGTGAACCTGGCCATTTGCACGTCATATTAGTTGGTAAAAATTATACCAACGTTTAAGTAAGTGAATAAGCACATGCTTTAAGAGCTGCAAAGAGTTGGGGGAAGGTCAACCAGGTTGGGGGGGAGGGCTTGAATTTTTTTCTTAAATTGATATATACGTAATTTTTAAAATATTATTTATTATTCAAAAATTACAATTTTGTTCCTTCTTCCTCTTGCATGTTGTATGTAGCCCTCTAATATTAACTTCTAGCTTCCCCTCTACTTTAAAGTCCCAAGTTGTTATAATGTCTATAGTCATTTTTCATTTTAATATGCTATATATCCATAGTTCACTTTCAAAACGCTTGATGCTGACTAAAAGAAAAATAAATTAAATTCTTGCAAATTGGCAAATGGGACAAAATGTTAAAAGTATGAAAGAAAATTCTCTTGTAACATTTAAATCAAAGTCAATTCATAAGCATAAATTATATATTTTCTTCCAATAGGTGGTGCTAGCTATGCAACCTGAGATTGTCCATATAATAGAGGAAGGTTGATCTGTGGGTCTAGTGCGATCTGTTATCTAAAATTTCAAATTCGAGTTTTGAAAATAGAAAAATAGATATAAGGAGAGCCAACTTCTCAATTGAACCCTATATTTGTTAGAATCAGATTAGTCAGATTTCTGAATACTTATGATCAAATATCAAAAAAAAAAAAAAAAAGCTAGCTCAAGTGATAGAATAGGGTGATAATCATAGACCAAATTTCATCAATTGCTCTTAGAAAAGATCTGCGATGGGTTACAATTCAGGGCTTCAAGGTGTAAAGTTGTCAGTTGCACATTATGCTAAGAGATGGATTCCTGTTGAATTATATGATTTCGGCCCCCACAAAACCTTTTGAATATTTGATCTACAGAAAGATAGTAAATTATTGTTAATTTCAAGTTTTCTATTTATAAAATATTTTTCAATAAAAAGAGGAAACAAATAAAAACTCTGTGGTGTAGTATTGCTTGTATAGTGTTGTAACGCAAGGCTTAACTCCGATCTTCCTTTCTATAGTTCCAATATGTAGATTTATTTAGGTTAAAATCACAAACAACTTCCTAAAATTCCAACTTTTACTACAATTAATTATCTTCCAAGATTTCATTGTACTACTAAAGTGGATGACATTAAGCTTTGTATCTGGTGTGCCCCCCTCGATTTTTCGAGAGTAACCAAATCGAACCTCTAAATTGTGATTCCTCTTTCTTCTCTCTGAGGTAAGAGATTATTAAATTAATATCTTTCGATAAATTATTTTGGGATTTGACTTATTATCTGAAAATAGGCCTAAAGCTCACGAGGATTAGGTAGGTTTTGAACCAATTAAATAAACTTTATTTTCCAAAAATTCTAATGGAGAGTTTTAGTATTCTGTCTTCGTCAGTTTTTAAAGCATACAATGCAGGTTGACTTGAAAGCACCAATATATCAAAAGTTTATGAAAAATTTTCTAGACAAAGGCCGGGATCACCTTTTACTTGAAATTTCAGATTAGGTGTTTCCAGATATAGGCATTCCTGGATGTAAACGAAGTAGCAGAAAAATTTAAGATAAGTTTGAGAAAGTTTCAAAAGTATAACCCATTCCTTGAAATTTCAATTGATTAAAATTTTCTACAATTTAGATATATCCCGAATGGAGAGGCAAAATATGTATGGTAAAGTTGGGCCCTAAGAGTTGGAGTTTACAAATCTCGCCCCTGGGAGGATTCATTCTACCCTAAACTCTTGGCCTCTCACAACTTTTCAGTCGTTAGCTTAGTGACCATAGATATTATTAATCCGTAAAGTTATAAATTTAAATCAAACTTATAAGGGCACATTAAAAATAGTTGGGTTCTTAGTGTTGGAAAATAGAAAGGGCAAAATCCGTGAAGTTATAAATTTAAATTAAACTTAAGTTTGAGACTGTGCCACTACATTATTTTCAAGAGTTATTATGTTTAAATCTAGTAAAATAGTGAGTGATACTGACCACATCAGACTTATTTTTTGTTGCTTCCTTTTTTTGTTTTTCATTTTATATTCCAGATTAACCTGATGAATTTAGGGAAAAAATTATTTTACACCCTCACATTTGGCCCAAAATCATTGTGTCCCGTGCAGTTCAAAACATGTTAAAGTTTTCTGTGAGCTTATGTGTGCTCTCACTTTACCCTTCTCACTTCACTTTGGGGTTTTAATATCAGAAATAATAATGATAAAATTGATAGATTTAAAAAAATATTTTCTAAAATAGAATTTTTAAAATATTAAAAAAAAAATGAACAATACCCTTCCCTATTCACTTATGTCTGTTGGCTGTTATGACAGATTTTTTTTTAGAATAGTTAAAGAGAATGGACAAAAACAAGAAAGCAATTTCACAATTCTAGCACAATTATAGGTTACCTTGTAAACTCTAATTTGAAACCTTAAAAATAGTGAGACGATTGTATTTAAGTATATATTTCTTTTAAATTCCTAATCATTGAATTGTTAACAGCACTACATGTCAGCATTATCATCAATATCAGCTAGGGTTTCGTTCCAAATCACTTATTTATGGGGAATTCCATTTTGTGAAGAAGGCGAACAGGAGAAGGTAACATGTGTATCGAAATTCGCGTTGCGAAGAGCATAATTACTCCACATTGTCTCTTAAGGCAAGGGACAATTGAACTTAGGCCTCCTGGTGCTAACTAGGCAACCCACTTCTCTAGGGCCAGTCCCGTTTTGCTTTTCTCAATTATGGCGGATTAAAGAGTGACTTGTCACCTTTCTGTTAGGATCTTAGGGTTTTTAATGGGAGTTTGAATTGTCGTATTTGTTGTATTATTAGTTCAATGTGCTGTCTCTCATTTAAAGTTAAAGTTTGATAGGAAAGGAAAATAGGCAATGTTTGCCGTTGGGGTGACATGCATATGCAACGCATTAAATGCATAATCATGACTTCGTCTCAATGAGTGCGGTGAGTGTGTGTTCGTAATAGCTCTCGAAGTTCTTGTGTGAAATCAAACCTAATTATGGTTCGCAATGGCAAGCGAAAAGATATGTATTTTCTTTTGATTCCCATTTACTAGGAGTTTCTCTGTTGTCTTTTTATTCTTCAGTCTATTATGCATTTTTCTTTTAATTTTTTCCTTTAACAAGTAGAGAGAGAGAGAGAGAGATGATAAAGAAGAAACTTACTCCTTGCCATCTGGTTGTCTAGAACAAAATTTGTCAAGAACAAAATTAAGTAATTTAGTCAAATATATTCTGACCATGCATAGTGTTGACATCACAACCAGTTGAAGTAGGCTTGTTGGTCCTTGAATGGTAACTCTGATTTTCTCTCTAGATATACAACACTAGTTATCTGACAGAATAACTTGGAAGGAAATCTATATATCTGACATGGAAAGAGGCTTGTTGGTCCATTAATACTAATTATAATTAAGTCAAATGAATGAGACATCATTCAAATCAATTTTTCAATGTTCATATAAAATTTAAAGCTCAAATCTTGGATAATATCCTCTGAGAGAGAGATGCTGCACGAGGCAGAGAATAACATGGAAGGAAAAAAAAATCTGACAGAATCCCAGTTGAACTTGAGACAATGTAGAAGAAGAGGCGGAGAGAGAGAGAGAGAGAGAGAGAGAGATGCTGCACGAGGCAGAGACTAACATGAAAGGAAAAAAAATCTGACAGAATCCCAGTTGAACTTAAGACAACGTAGAGGGAGAGAGAGAGAGAGTCAAATAGGACTTCGGTTGACCATACAAGGCGAAGAATCCATTTCCTTTGCTAGCATTATACACTGCATTCTTTTCATAATATTTCCGAACGCCAACATGGAACCACGCCAAAAATGAGGAAAAAAAAAAAAGATGCCGACAAGAATCGATTACATATATTTCTTTCTCTCTCTCTCTCTTTTTTTTTTTTTTCAAATATTGAGATGCTCCCAAAACTTTGTACTGCCCCCTCGGAGTATAGTGTTTATTAAGACGCTATCACCCAAATTCATATATTGTATTTTTCTCCGATTGAAAGGCGTATAAGAAAAATTAGGGTTCCGATTTTGAAGAATTTTTCCCCGAGTCGTGAAACCCCTCAAGCTAGAACTTGTGTTTCGTACGTGTTCTTTCCATTCTAAATTGCATGTCAGCCCTCACTCGAAAGGCTGGCACTCTTTCCCATCTCTAGGGCACTTTGTTGGCTGTTGGATTTGCTTGGAGGACCTAAATGCCAGTTCTCAAAGTTTTCCAGAGTTTTGGCAAAGTTTTACTTAATTATGCAATGTATTCCAGGTGGGGCACTCTTATAATTATTTAAAAAATTAACCTTAAAGTAGTCTCTGACCTGGTCTCACTCTCATTCTCTAAATCATCCTTCCCCTTCTCTCTCCCTCAAATGAGTTAAATCAAGTTGCTTGCATGCAAGATGCTTGTACGCGCAGCAAGACACCTACCACATCCAATCTCTCCTAATGCACTTTCTTCGCAACCTGTCACCTACTAAGTCACCAAAAATCATATCATACCTACTCTAACCTCATGAACATCCATCTTGAACCAAACATGCGACTTGCCACCTAATTGCATAACCTATCAGCAAAGTGACCTCTATTGAAGGAAAGGTGTGCCAACTTGCCAACATGCGACATGGAATAGAAAGAGCACATACAACCGGACAAGCATTTAAGATTGGTTCTAGATCGAGAGGTTTCTTAACATAGGGAAAAATTCTTCCAAAATGGGGCTGTGTGACATCCCTAATTTCTATGTATGCCTTTCAAACATAAGGGTCACCATGATATTGAGATTTCAGATGTTATAAGCCTCATGGGTATGCAATCACCATAGTCGCCACGAGCATCATACTCCAAAGGAGGAGGAGGAGGAGCAAACCAAGGTTAAAGAACATCACCGTCCAATGTTATCAAAATGAATTAGACACTGAATCACCAACGATGGCAGTTCAGTGGCTCTTCGATTGAACCACCAGTTCAATACTAGTTCTTCACCCATCAAAGGAGGAGAAGTACAATCGACACTGTTTAAATTCAAAGGGAATTAAATTAAAATGAATATTCTTGAACTTAAGCACAAACTAAGTCCAAAAAACTTGATTAGAAACAAGTGAGATCAACATCAAAACTCTTCAAAACAAAGAAGAATTAAATTTTTTTTAATTTTTCAGAAATGATAAGAATTGAATTGAAGCATAAAATTACAAGTGATTCTCAAATCAACAATAAGGCATGCCAAATTGCTCTTCTTTGAAAATTAAGCACAAGACGAAAGAAAACAGAGATTTTGTCTCTCCCGGCCTAAATCGCGAGAAAGAGAGAGTGGTCCATTATCCTTTATGCCCTACAAATCAACTGATAGTTGGGTTGTTTTGGGAATTCAGGGATTTACTTCATCCACCAATTCCATTCACAGGGTAACCAAGCATGGGTCTCCATGGTAGTTGATAGCATAACCACTATAAATAGGGGCTACCAAAGCAGGGGTCCTCAATCTCAATTTATCAGTCTCATATACCATCCAGAGAGAGAATGCAGTGTTTAGAATGCTTCCTGCATGTCTGGAGATGTCAGAAAAGGGAGCTACAATTGTCCAAAAACTATCGGAAATATGGCCGGAGGCATATTTCTACTTCCACTTGTTTTGGTTCATTTTTGCTTTAGGCTTGCATGAATGTCTAAAATTTGGTATCAGAGCCATTAGACCTCTGCTTGTTGTTTTTGGTGAATTTTTCAAATTTTTGGTATATGAAATTTCAAAAAAATGGCCAAATTTTGAAGAAATTTTAGTGTATTGTGCATGTGATCCCATACAATTCCATGTTTTTAGAATGAAAAACCAAGCAATCCGGCCATTTTCCGACATTCAAGCCTATCGAAAATGGTCAGATTCGAGTGGGGACCCCAAGGAGTACATTTGGATTTAGAAGACCCGGATACAAAACAAAACGGGTTTTAGTCTGTATTTTTTAAAATTTGTTGTTTGGTCAAGAACTTTAGTAATTTCACAACTTTTTGAAAATTGTTACTATTTGCAATATGGTCTCTACAACTTTTTTAAAACCCGGTAAATTTTGAAATGTTGCACATTGGTCCCCAACTTTTTTTGAAAACCCGATGAATTTCATAAAATTCTCAGATTATCTCAAGAAATCTATATCAAGAAAATTTTTAAGAAATACAGGATCAAGACTATTCACCGAGTGTAACTCTTATCGTCAAAGTTGACCGGTTCAATTTAGACTAGCGTCCCAAGATGGAACTCAAAAGGAAACAAATGGCTAGCATTCCATATGCTTCCTTGGTTATAAGCCTTATGTATTCACATGTTTGTACATGACCTGATATAGTACATGCTGTTGGAATACTATGATGATATCAAAGGAATCCTGGTTTGGTGTATTGGAAAGTTGCAAATAAGGTGTTGCAGTACTTGCAAGACACCCAGAATTATATGTTTACATATATGAGGACTGACAATTTTGAAGTTGTCAGGTACTCAGACATGGATTTCGCTGGTTACGTTGATTCTTAGAAATCAATATCTAGATGCATTTTTGTTTTGGTCGGTAGAGCTATACTGTAGATGAGTACTAAGCAGACACTAGCTACAACTTCCACTATAGAAACTGAATTTGTGGCATGTTTTGAGATTACAACATAGACGGTGTGGCTACAAAGTTTCATAGTTGGGTTTAGGATTTTCTACTCTATACCTTAGTTATTGAACATATTTGGTGATAATTTAGTTGTGGTGTTTCTGATTAAAAATAATAAGAGTGATAGTCAAAATAAGTAAATCGACATTAAATACTTAACCATAAGGGAATGTAAATTGGAAAATTAATTTATAATCCAACATATTAGCACCGAATGTATGCTTGTTAATCACTTGACTAAAGGCATGTCTCCGGTTAAATTCAACGATTATATTATAAATATGGGATTAAATCCCAATTTTAAAAAAAAATTCGAATTAAATTTTCTCATATAAAGTTATGTGCACATTTTAGTTTTGAGAAAATTTATGAGAATGGATCGCGAATAATATAGAGTTTATTCATAAAAATGGTTACCATAAAAATAAGGAGTAGTATGCATTGTAATGCAAAGAAGACAATATTCGTTAATTTAGAGATCTTGTCGCTCTGATTCATGTGTGCTTTTCCTATTGAATTTCAGCTTGGATAAAGTCACTAATTTTGGTGAATAGACCAAGTGGGAGAATGTGAGAAAGAGAGGGTGATCGATCACCTTTCATGCCTTGCAAATCAGCCTACACTTGGGTTGCTCCAAGAATTTAGAGATTTATTTCATCCACCAATTCCATTCATAGGGGTAACCAAGCATGGGGTTACATGATGGTTGTTGATGGCACAACCACCGTAAATGGGGGTTGCTAGAGTAGGGGTCCTCACACTTAATTTATTAATTTCACACACCATTTAGAGTGAAAATTGAGAGTTTGGAGATTTCCTACACATACGGAGGTACCAAAAAAAGGAGTTACAATCACCGAAAAACTTTTGAAAACATGGCCGGAGGTATGTTTCTGCTTCCGCTCGTTTTGGTTCATTTTTGTTCTATAATTCATACAATAGGCTTGTATGAATGTCCCACATAAATCGGAAGAAAAGAATAATTGATATTGAAATTGTTAATTATCATTAAAAGCGAGGAAATAAAAAAGAAAAGAAAACAACCAATTTAAGAGAGAGAGAGAGAGTAGATCAAGATTTTTTGGATTGAGTGGATGAATATTCTATTCTTTTAATTAGAGATTTGGATTCAAATTTTGAAAATGATAAAAAAAAATTTAAAGATGTAATTCTTAAAATGAGTTTCATAATACTTATATCAGATTAGTTGAATAAAATTTGAATATCGGTAATAGAAAAAAAGAGAGAGAAATTAGTTGGAAAATTTCCAACGCCTAGTTCAAACATGTAGCCCGATGAAGAAGTAAGCGATTGTGTGTTGTCCAAGATTGAGAAAACAACGCATGCAAGATGTAAAGATCTACAGAAAAGAAACAACAAATCAATTATAAAAAAATAGTCGACGAGACCAAGAAGAGAGAGACAGAGATAGAGAATAGTTGATTGATGGCTAGGAAAACAAAGCATGCTAGACGTGAACATAGAGTTCAGATGAGTAAATGAAGCTATTTTTGAGACAGTGAGTTTTGTGATTTTTTTTCTTTATTTCTTTTAGTTATAAAACAAATGAGCTGTTGAGCTCACACATCGCTGGCTCTGGCATCAAATCGACTAGTTCCACCCGTTAATCTGGTTCGATTGCACAAACATTTTTATCGTCAAGATCTAGAAAATCAGTATGGATATTAAGACCTTTACCTTTTTTATTTTCCCACTATTAATGAAGGAACAAGAAAGATTGAGAAGACAGGTAAGAAGAAAAAAAAATTAATTTTGTTACTCTTTTTACACATTAAAAGTTACATGTATTTTTTTTTATTTTGTATTGGCATTTTAAACAAAATGAACCAAGGAAGCAAGTTGTTTTTTTATTTTTATTTTTATTTTTTTACATGATCGTTGATATTCAAAAACTCAATTAATCTGATTTAAATAATTATAAAATTTAGTTTAAGGACCGACTCTTCTATACTTATTTTTTTATTTCAATATTCAAATTTAAAATTTTAATTAATAGAGCATAATATCTTACTATTAGATCCACGTGTTATATATAAAAGGGGAAGTTGCTAACCAGGATAGACATTTAACCAAAATTTTGTCTATGCCTAAATAGAGAATAGACCTTACTAAAAGAAAATTTAACATATAATGTAATATTTTAAGAAGTTGAGTTCAAACTTAGCTAGATTGATAGCAACGATTTGATTTTTCGTACAATTATTGGTTTTATTTTCCGTCGCAGAAAGGGAAAAAGAACGTGGATATCAAACAAGAAGCAAATATAAAGGCTGGAAAAAGCCAAATCTGGGTCAGTAATCATCTGTGAACAGGATATACAATGAATTTGCAAAGAGCGGTGTGGCGTGTGTGGAACATGGAGTCTACCGACTTCAATGACTAGACATCCCCACTCTCTCTCTCTCTCTCTCTCAAGAAAGAAAGGAGAAAAATGGTCTCACTTTCTATTGTTTTTTCTATCTAGTGCTTTCCTTTTGTTCTTAACAAAGTCGGTTGTTACCGTCCTTGGGAATATTTTTGTTTGGCGGTATTCGGTAAGTAAGGTGTGAGAAATGGACCCCACAAATCTTTATTTGGAACCTTTTGAGTGACAGTGATGGTCTTCCCAAAGGCTCCTTTTTTTGGCCTTATTCTCTTCTTTACAATTGCGTGATTGGACAAGAGATTTGCAGTGTCTGGTCATCTAAAGGAAACCTAACTTTTCCTTGTTACAGTATTTCCTCTGTTGTTCGTCTATATTATAGGACGAGGCTAATTATATTGTGTTGGCTCTCTCCCTCACATGGACTTCATTCGGCAATTACCAATTGGTCAGCACATTTTGTTAGATCATCTTCAATGAGAAGAGTGTTTGATCTTGAGATGACGCATTTGCCTTCACGGGCTAAATAGGACTGGTGAGTTGTATGGTCCAAACTGCAATGACCAAATGACTATATTGAACTTATTTTTAATTAATTTAGAATAATGATTAATTAAGAAGGATCCTTTTTCAGTGATGACCATGTGATCGGTTTTGCCATTTTTTTATTGGTTTTTATTAATCTGTATTTGAGTTTTATCCGACTAATTCAATCTGAATATTATTAAATTCATTAAAAAATTGATTCTCTTAAATCATTTTTCTCTTTTCCTAGTAGTCGAACTTAAAATTTTTTATTAATGGAATAAAATGTCCGACCACCAAATTCAAAAGAGTTTGGTGTAATCGGCGTAGCTTATATAGTACGAGAATGGACATCACTGGGACAGAGCCCAAGAGGAAGAGCCCATAGGTCATGCCATTGTCCAAGTACATAACTTTCATGAAGAAGACTCAGAAGCGCAATCCCCTCCTTTGTCGATGGCTGAGGCCAATCGCCCGATGTAGAGTCAACATCCCACTCTACAAATGGCTAATTTCAGTTTTATACACCTAAAGACGGAGTTAGATGATTTGAGACTTAATATGCCCCCCTTAACATAATGGTTAACCTTTACATTTGCATGATAAGAATAGGTCGGAGCCTAACCGATCGTTTTGGGCTTTTGGCTTGAATATCAAGAGAGTTTGATTTTTACATCTAGAAATACCATAAGTATCAACACTCACGGAAATTATAGAAATTTCCCTCTCGGCATTTAGTTAAATGTTATTTTACATGCTTTACCTTTTTGTGAAGAAAAAAAATTCTTTTTATGCGTTTACTACCTTCATACAAATTTCTGATGCAAAATCAATGCATAAAATTCGAATCCGTGGCTCACTTTTTCCAACTTGCACATGATGTACCAATGTTTTCAAAGTTGAAATTTCAAAAATAATTCAAAATACCATATGGGCTCAAATTTGTTTGAAATTTTCTGCCAATATTTGGAATCAAAAAAAAGAAAATTATTTTTTGACATCATATGGTATATTTCTTGTTTTGTCAAAATAAAAGTTTTATCAAATATTTTCTATAAGAATTACACAACTTCTTCAAATACCATACTGTGCCCTAAACTTGTATATAGAACATTAAAGGTTCTGTGAATAGTTATCACCAGTAGCCATAGCGGAGGTGCAGGTGTAAACGAAGAATCCATTGGACATGGTTCAAGGAAACTGTGTAAAATAAGAGTTGTTTTAGGAGTGATGAGTGGAAATACCAGTCATTGGATTATTTGAAACACCAGTCATTACTTGAAACAGGTATTTTCCCATGTATTATAACAAATATATTATAGCGAAATGCATCACTTGAAACACTAGTCACTGGATTGAGTGGTATATATCGAATCCTACTGCAGGGTACTTTCTCCTCGTAAATGAAAAAAAAAAAAAAAAAGAAAGTAAAAGAAAAGGAGTGCCTTACTTCGTCTTATTATAACTAACAAAAGTATCTTCTCTCACGGTGGATTCGAAGGCGGCACTAAACTCTTTTAATTTAGATTTTAATTTTAAATTTTAAAAATAAAAAATAATTAAATAAAGAATTAATTTCTCAATTAATTTTTATAATATTAAAATCAGATTAATTGAACAATTCAAATATAGATAATTAATTATCTAAAAAAGCTACCCCAGTCTCCCTTGTTCCAGCCCCTTTCTAACATATATTTTAATTTTCCATTTTCTATATAAAAAATCTGTAAAATGATTTAAATGCAGATGCATCACAATACACAGAAACCCTCTGGCAAACACATGCGAAAAGCATTTTAATAAATGTGTAGCAATTATAAATCCATTGACACCAAGCAACAACTATATGACGTAAGATTTATTTAAACATTAATATTTGTAAAACAAATCAACTGTCCCACAATTCTTAAGATTTTGTGGAAAGGAAATTTAACAAATGTGTAGTGATTATGAATCGGTTGACCGAATCAATAACCATATATTTTAAGCATATAATCAAAATTTAGAATTTGTAAACAAATCTGATGATGTTCCCCCAACTCAAAAATTTTTGATTTTATCATATCAAAGTGGTGTGTGATCTTCTCAAAAGAACATAGAAAAGGAACAAACACTACGAGAAAAAAAACTTTTAGTAACGGCAAAAACCCACCGGTAAATATCTTAAAAACTGCTGGTAAAGATTATGGAGTTTTATCTGACGATCAGAATTTTCGTTGACTATACAGGTGCTAGTAAAGGACTATGTCGGCTGTGAGGGTAAATGTTGACATAGGTTTAGACTTTTGCTAGTGGTCATCGTCGCTGTGGCCGTTAGCATAGCCATTTACTTTATCTGGCATATTTGACATATATTTGGTAAATTAATTGAATCTCATCGAAGACTTCACAAACAAAATGTGAAACAAAGAGACAAAAGGGTTGCAAATTTCAAATAACATAAAAATATAAAATGGACTTGCATTCATGTCTAAATAAAAAAGTAGCACTCTCAATCACATGTAGGAAAAATAAATTCATAACCAAAATGGCTTAGGAAACAAAACTGTCTTCAACAAATTTCTAACTATTGCCAAATCTCCTAGGTGTTGGTGGCCCAGGTATAAACCTGCTGGCTGGCGTGGGCTGAGATCATCCGGATTGAACCCCAGGCCATCAAATCCTTAATGGCCCGCTTTGCCAATGACCCATTAATCTGTATTAATCAGGAAAAAAAAAGGACAAAAGTTATAGCCAATTTCAAATTGTAAACAATCAGAGCCTGTAGCTGAAGCTTATATCCATAGCAACAGAATATGTGACAATCAAAGCAAAAAAATTGAATCAAGACAGAAGTGGTTTCACTGTAAATTAAACATACAATGAGAAGATGTGAAACCAATCTCAGACACATTCACAGACAAAACAATCAAAATTATAGAATCTTCCAGGCATATAATATTGAATACAGAGAATGCTGGTTTCACTGTAAAGTGACTGCACTATTAAACCTGAAAAGCTCATTGCAACAATCAATTATAGAATCTTCCAAGCATACACTATTGTATACAGAGAATGCCGGTTGTGAAACAAACCAAAACTAAAAAGATGAGAGGCACCTTGGTCATTAAGCCAATCATACCATTCTTACTGAGATTAAGGTAAATTAAATAAGTTACTTCATCAATAATAACGATTCCTTGGTTATAAATGGAAATTTGTTCTTTCAAAATGGATGTAAACAACATGAAGAAATGGAGCCAAAAAGGAAAACAAAAGCAAGACAAACAGAAAAACAGAATTAAAGACCGGTCAATACACCTGTACCCCTCTAGTTTTTTTGTGCCCTCAGAAAGACTAAAAACAGTATGACCTGTTGCATCTAAATTAAAGATAAATATAGATAAACAGTTCCATCTTGTTTCTCTTTGGAGGCAACTCTAAATGGAATATTTCCAATAGAACCCTACCCTCAAATGACAAAATTTGAGCTAATCTTGTCTAAACATTTTTGCAATGAAAAAAAAAATGATTAGAATATGGAAAGTATAGAAAAAAAATATAGTTCTTACTTTCATTAGAATTTAAGGAGCCTTTTAATGATTGGTGTGCACTATGAGCAGATGAAATCTAACAATAGAAAAAAAATATTGAGTGTTATATTTTAAGGAAAATATGACTATAAAAATTGTGATACGAAAATAGTATATATATCATAATGGTACATTGCAAAATTGTCTTGCTTTAAGAAAATTGTCTATGCGCTCATCATTATTATCAGAGTGTATTTCGAAGAGTGCAAATATTGAATTCTTAAATTGAATAAATTTTCGTTTAAAATCTTTTGCTGCCACTGCTTTGCCTTGTTGTGATTGTGATGACGTGCATTTTGACATACGGGCAACAAGTCCCATGCATCTCACTCGACCTCTACTCTTATTACCTTTGATTTGGGTAAAAGCATCATCCTCCCAAGTGTTCGAATTAATTGGTCCTTCCTCGTTTTGGGATCGCGAGCTTTCAATTTTCTTTCTCATCATCTCCAAAAAAGTCATGCAAAAAGAAAATAATTGAAAGAAAGAAGAATAAATAAAAGATTTGTAAACTAATTCGTAATAAAAAAATGTATACATAATTGAAAGAGAATAAAGTAAAACAAACCACAACTTTTGATACAGTATCACTTATAATGGAACTATCATTTCTTATTCTGCTCGCTATATACAATTCTACCCTACTTGGACTAGTGCTGTTTGGCTTCTTTTTCTAATATTAATGAAATGTATAAAAAAGATATTGTCATTAATTATCCAATAATTTACACTTAATCAAAAATAATAAAAATAACAATAAAACAAAGAAACAACATTTTCATCCACGAGTATAGGAAAAGATCTTGAATCAAGATAGTGACGTTCTTGATCTTGATTCAAGATCAACATTCTTTGTTCCTAACACTTATATTCTATTCAAACAAAAGTTGAGTTTACCACAAATATTATATAAAACCACAATATTCATGTTATTATATAACTAATTTTGATTCATATTGTATATATATTATTTACCTTTCCCTCATCACTTTTCCAATATTTAACAAACTCATTAAATTGAACAAAATTGACTCGTTCATCTTTATCTTGAACCGTCATTTCCTCTAGGTTAAGTGACTCATCAAACCAGGTTAAGTGACTCATCAAACCACTTTGACTTTGTTACGTTCTTCCAATTTCTCCATTTCTTTTCCATGTTTTTCATAACTCATTTTCGAACTTATTGCTTATTGGTCTCAAAATGACATTTCAACTATAATTGAAACCAATGTTAGCATTGAAAACATATATAACTAAAAATAAAAAAGAAAAAGTTAAAAGGTAAAATACATACCAATTTGATTTTTCACATGTCATCTTTGTTTTCTTTAGAAACATCATGCCAACTTAGATATTGGATTTGAGTGAGATTACTTATCCTCACAATCGAACCAAGAAAAGTAGTAAGACATTTATAATCCTCTACACATGGTTAGTTGTGATCAGCAAACCTAACAAGCATGCGCTTGTCATCTTTCAAAGACCAAACTTCAAGGACCAAACCTAACAAGCATGTGTTGTATTGAAACCTTCATCCAAAAGTTGCATCTCAGGTTGCCCATCTAAAGGTGGAGTTTCATCGCTTGTTAATACAATACGTATATTACCTTTTCATCTTGGCATACCTATTGATTAAAGAAATAAGATTAGTAACAAATATTTAAAAAATAAAATTTTTGATAAATAAAGTAATTAACAAATCCAAACATTTGATTAATAAAGAAACTAATAAAACCAAACACTTGATAGATATAGTTAGAAATAAAATCTGATTTTCTAATGCAAAAAATTAAAAGGGATCATGCATTTCATCATCATCAAAATGTTCAACATCGAGATGTGGTCTGATGTCTATTCCATGTACATTTGTATCATTTTTTGCTCAATTTAGGGTTATAGTGGTATCATTACTTATTTCAACAACCACCTGTTCATTAGTTCCTACATCACCCATATAAAAAAAATTTCTAAATTTCACATATTTGATAACAAACCAATTTTTATGCATCTCATCCTCGACATAAAAAACTTTCTTAGTTTGAAATGCAAAGAAAAATGGGTCATCCATCAAATTTTCACTAATATGAGTCAAATGAGAAAAACTGACAAGTGAAAAACCATATTTATTTTTTTTGTACCCTTTTATTGGATCAACCCATCACATCTAAACAATACAAACTTTAACATCCCACTATAATCTAACTTAATTATTTGTTTCAGTCTTCCATAGTAATTATCATCTCATTTAATAGGTCTTCTATCCTTTGTGCTAGAATAAATAATAGTTTGCCCTAATACCAGAACACTACTATTATGAGTTTTTAGGTATCTCTCATAGTTTATGGTATGAAATTTAAATCTATTGATCATATAACCAATGTACTATTTAACCCTAGCACTTTGTCCATGTGAAAGCCATTTGAAATCACTTGTCACCTCTGTACTATCATCCTCCAATATATGATCCACCTAAAATAAAAGATGTAGCTGTCAATAAAAATTTAAATTAAAACAAATAGCATGTATTACAAATTTTATTATACATACCCTACATTTCAACCAATCAACAAATGATTGTGAATGAATTTTATCAATTATATAAGATATCAAACTTCATCCACGATTGTAAATGCATTTGATAAAGCAACCAAAAAGAAGACATAAACCTGAGTGTGTGGTACAAAGGAAGAGGACTTGTAAGATGGATAGCTTTAACGTGCAACTCTGAATGTGAATGAAGCAAGAGTGTGCAGAGAGAGAGAGAGAGAGAGAGAGAGAGAGAGAGAGAGAGAGAGAGAGAGAGAGAGAGAGAGAGAGAGAGAGAGAGAGATAAAGAGAGAGAATTTTATTCATATTTTAACTCGATTTTTCTTGTATACTCTTCACATGAGATAACTTTAGGAAATGAGGACCTAGCCGATGACCAACTCAAGTTGAGTTAGCTAACATATAACCAAAAAGGTCATTGTTTGGGTTTAGGCAACAAGAATTTAAACATTCACAACCAAAAAGGGTAAAAAAAATGAAAGGATAGGGAAAAGAAAAAGAGGTATAAGGATCCATCGCATACCCAATTTTTTGACAAATCCATGAAGAATGTTGAATGATCTGAAAGATTATTTATTATCAATTATTTTATATTATTGCAAGTAAAATTATATGTTTAACTGTGATAATTTTAGAGAGTTTTGAGTAAAACTGTTGTCCTCTTCTTGGAGAAGAATACTCATTAAATAATAGATACAAACTGAAATTTAATTTTAAAACATAACTAAACTACCATATACAGATTTGTCTAAAAGAAAAGTCTACCGCTAATATATCCTAAATAAGGAAAAGATAGAGAATTTACAATCATAAAGATAATAATTATAGGTGTATAGGGTATTAAATCAGTTACAGAATCAATCATAGGATGGTATAGAATCTGTCATAAAATCAGTCATAGAATCTGGTAGCTCCTTGACATGCGATAAATGCCATAGAATTTGCCATTAAAGTAGCCATAAAATTTGGTAGCTTTGAATGACTAGCTAATTCCTTTGACATCCTCCCTCAAATTGATGTTGATAAGTCAACAAGCATCAATTTGCTAACAAGAAGTTATGTCGTTGACGTGTCATGGATTTGGTGAAAATATCTACAATCTGTAGACAGGATTGTGCTTTGTATGTTCATGGTAGACAGGATTGGCAGCAATTTAGATAGCACTAGTGTTGTCAGCATGTAATGGAGTAGGTTGATCTTGGGAGAAACCAAGCTCTGTTAAAAGACCACGCAACCAAATGATCTCGGAGCATGCAGTAGACATGACACGGTATTCCACCTCAGTGGATGATTTAGAGACCGAGTCTTGCTTCTTGCATTTCCAAGAGATAAGAGCATCACCAAGAAACATACACTATCCTGTAGTTGATTTTCTTGTGTCTGGGCAACCATCCCAATCTGCATCACTATAGGCTTGGAGATTGAGGGAAGAACTAGTAGGGAAAAGTAAGTCATGGCTAGGTGTGCCCAAGATATATCTAATGATACGGCGAACTGCAGATAGGTGGAGATGCCGAGGGGTTTGCATAAATTTGTTGACAATATGGACAGCATAAGAGATGTCCGGGCGGGTGATAGTTAAATAGATAAGACTTCCAACCAGCTTTTGATATAACGTAGGGTCCTCAAGAAGTTCCCCTTCATCACATCGATATTTCACATCAATTTCTATTGGGGTGTCAACAGAATTAGTATTGGTGAGTCCTGCTAGCTGAACCAAATCCATAATATACTTGTGCTGATTCAAGAAGATACCTTGAGGCCGATGATATACCTCTAACCCCAAAAAATAGGTGAGTGAGCCGAGATCTTTCATATGAAAAGTAGAGTGTAAGAAATTCTGAAGTTTAGAAATAGCCTCCATATCAGAACCAGTGATGACAATGTCATCCATATAAACGAGGAGAACAACTATGCCCTTGGATGTCCATTGGAGAAAAAGTGAGGAGTCATACTGGCTTTAAGCAAAAGCAAAGCCAAGGAGAGTCGAGCGAAACTTTTCAAACCACACTCGTGGTGCCTGCTTCAAACCATACAAAGAACGTTTTAGTTTGTAAACATCATTAGTGGAAGAAATAGGCATACCGTAGGGAAGTATCATGTAAATTTTCTCCTTGAGGTCTTAATGTAAGAAAGTATTCCTTACATCTATTTGATGTAAAGACTAGGATTGTGATGCTCCAAGGGCGAGTATTGTTCGTACAGTAGTCATTTTGGCAAGTGGTGCGAAGGTCCACTACTAGAAAATGGACTTTCAGCGATAGAGAAATCCGTTGCTGAAAGTCCATTTTCCGTCGTTGAAAGGCATCAACGACGGATTTTTTCAGTCGCTAAATCCGTCGCAAAAAGTGACCCCGTTAATTTTTAGCGACCAATTTTCTTTTCGTCGCAAATATCAACGTCAGATTAGCGACGGAAAAAAATCCGTCGCTAAAACCGAAAAAAAAAAACAAAAAAACAAAAAGAAAAACAAAACAACGACGGACAGAGATCCGTCGCTAATTTGAGTTATGAAAAAAAAAATTAACAAATAACCTCCCGCCCTCACGCTAGCGCTGAGACTTGAACTCGCACGTTGATGTTGGTGTAAGAACACTCTTACCACTAAACCAAACAAGTCATCTATTTATATATCTTTTTTTTTGCTTATTATCTTTATTTCTTATTTCTTATTAATATTAGATAATATAAAATTATAATTTATTATAAAATAATAAAATAATTTTATTATTACTTAAAATAAAATAATAAAAAAATTTAAAAAATAAAATAATATTATTCTTTGCAAAATAAAATAAAAATAATAAGAATTATTAAATAAAATTTAAATTTAAAAATTAAAAAAAAATTATTATAAAATAATAAAATAATTTTATTCTTACTTAAAATAAAAAATAAAAAATTTACAAAAATAAAATAATATTATTCTTTGAAAAAAAATAATAATAAGAATTATTAAATAAAATTAAAAATATAAAATATAAAATATAAAATATAAAAAATATAAAAAATATAAAAATATAAAAATATAAAAAATCCGTCGCTAATCCGTCAGTAATCCGTCGCTAATTTTCAGTCGGTAATCCGTCGCTAACATTCCATTGCTAATCCGTCTCTAAAAGTTGTAAATATATTTTTTTTTATTTTTTTTTCCTTCACCAATTCACTGACCGAAATTAGTGAAGGAATATTTTCGTCGTTAAAAATTCCGTCGGTAATCTGTCGCTAATAATTTTATAATAATTTTTTTAAATTTTTTTTAAGAGTTTAGCAACGGAAATATATCTGTCGCTAATTTCTCGGTAAAAAATTCGACGTTAATCCGTCGCAAATCCGTTGCAAATCCGTCGCTATTACCGACGGATATTTTTCCGTCGGTAATTTTCTGTCGCTGAAACCGTGTTTTCTGATAGTGGTCTCATCATAGTCTAGGCCATACTCTTGCTTGTTGCCAAGAACCACCAATCGAGCCTTGTAACGGTCTATGGATCCATCAGAACGGAGCTTGACAGAAAACAAGAACTTATTACCAAGAGGTTTCACAGAAGGTGGACATGGAACAACATCCCAGGTCTGGTTTCCTTCAAGGGCAAGAAGTTCTGTTTCAATAGCTCTCCGCCAACATTCATGCTCCATAGTCTTCTTATAGGATGAAGGAATAGGAATAGAAACTGTGGCTATCAAAGATAAAGGAGATGTGAAACCATACCTAGTTGGGTGTCTATGAAGTCAAGTACTTCGTCTAAGAGGTGCTGGTGTAGTTGCCGGAATAGGATCAGCATTAAAGGAATGATCTGGAGGGGACCCGAGAGGTGCTAAAATCTTGCGTCATTGGTAGACTATAAGAGGCTTAGACAGCACGAAATCGGTAGAGGAGAGGTAGGAAACATCGGAAAAATAGAGAATAAAGGAGAAAGGTTATCATTGTGTGTGGAAAAAAAATACTGATTTAAAAAAAATCACATTTCGAGAAACCCGAATACGTCGTGGGTGGGAAGCATAACAAAGAAAACCTTTTTGGTGCACTGAATAGCCTAGAAAAGCACACCGAACAGCTTGAGCTGATAGTTTTGTGCGTTCGTGTATAGAAAGATGAACATAGCACACACAGCCAAAGGTACGAAGATTAGAGTAATTTGGGGTATAACTAAATAACCAAAAGAAAGGAGAAACATGGTTCAAGGAGGGAGAAGGTAATCTATTGATGAGATAGACAGTAGTGGAGAGAGCTTCACACCAAAAACGAGAGGGGACAAATGACTCTAATAGAAGGGTACAAACAACATCTAGAAGGTGTCGATTTTTTCTTTTAGCCACCCCATTCTGTTGAGAGGTTGAAAGACAAGATCTTTGAGAAATTATACCATTGGTTTGTAAAAATGCTTGGAATAAATGAAACATATACTCACCTCCATTATCAGAACGAAGAATTTTGATACTGGTAGAGAATTGGGTCTAAATATATGTATGAAAAAGCTTAAAGATAGAAAACAATTCATCTTTAGAATGCAGAAAATAAATCCATGTGAAGCGACTATAGTCATCAATAAAAGTAACGAAGTACTTGTAATTAGCATGGGAAGTAACTAGCGCCATGCCCCACACATCATTATGTATCAAATCAAAAGGCTGAACTCCCTTAGGTGTGTGAGTGGAAAATGGCAGAACTTTACTTTTTCCAAGCCTACAAGAATTGCAATCAAATTGAACAGTACTAAGAGATGGCGACCCTTTATTCCCAAGTATACCGGAATTTAGCAAAGCATAAAGTACATTAGAGTTCGGGTGTCCAAGGCGTTTATGCCATTCTTGGTAATCAACATAAGCAAAATTACAAGTGATAACAGGTAAAGAGGAACATGGAGATATAGGAAATTGAAGAGGAAAAAGAGTCCTACTTTAGGCCCCCTTGTGATCATCTTTCCCGATTGTTGATCCTGCACAACACAACCAGATTTAGAAAATTCCACTTTACAATCATTTTCAACTAATTGTCCAACAGAAACAATATTGGTGGTAAGGTTAGGAGAGACAAAGATATCAGTCATGGATGAAGAAACATCATCGGTGACAGTAATAGGCAAAGAGTTACCATCAGCTGTATAAATCATGAGATTTCCAAGATATTTACGTACATTGGTGAGGAAGTTAGTATTGTTTGTCATGTGATGGGAAGCCACGGAATCAAAATTCCAAGGAGAAGGTTTAGAAAAGGGTTTACTTGAGAGTCCTAATGTGGAAAATGCAGAAATGATCATTTGCTGAATCATTTCAGGTGTCACAGTTTGAACAGGAGCAAGAGTAGGAGCATTTTGTGTCAGATGTGCTATATCCTCAGAACTGCCAGCACTAAAAGAACCGACTGAGACAGTATATGTTGTTCCAGATCTCTTGGGAGGTCGAATAGGACATTCCTTGATGTTATGTCCATCCTTTTTGTAATAGTTACAGAATTTTTTTGAACAACTTGAAGCACAATGGCCAAATTTTTTGCAACAATAACTCTGAATAGTACTCATGTTCCTACCTTTTGACATCTCTTGAGCTGCATAAGCCATAGGAATAGTCCTGTTGGAGACTTGCTAGCTCATGTTCAAGCTGAAATCGACGAACAGTGTTGTGTTGACCGTAGAGTTTTTTTAAGATAATTCCACATTTGTGCTGCAGTTTTGAAGGGTCAAAGATTCAAGATGATGTTGGATTCCATAGTCCTAGAATCCATGTCATGATTTGAACATCCATGACTTCCCACTTGGAGTGCTCATTCTTGTCTTTGTCTTTGTCAGGTGCAGGTTTGCTCTCATCAATATGACCTCATAGATATTTGCCTTTGACAAATATCTTGAAGTGAAATGCCCAGCTTGAGTAGTTTTTGCCATTGAAACGAATCAAGAAGATATCATGCTTGTCTGAAGACATGAGGTTGAGATAACTTGATCAAAATGACTAAGAATAAGGCATTGAACTAGGACTAAAAAGAAGAGAGACAAAAGAATTCAGAACTAAGGCTTTGATACCATGATAATCTTAGAGAGTTTTGAGTAAAACTGTTGTCTCCTTCTTGGAGAAAAATGCTCATTAAATAATAGATACAAACTGAAATTTAGTTTTAAAATATAGTTAAACTACCATATACAGATTTGTCTAAAAGAAAAGTCTACCACTAACATATCCTAAATAAGGAAAAGGTAGAGAATTTACAATTACAAAGATAATAGTTACAGGTGTACAGGCTATAAAATCAGTCATAGAATCAATCATAGGATGGCATAGGATCTGCCATAAAATTAGCCATAAAATCTGGTAGCTCTTTGGCATGCCATAAATGCTATAGAATCTGCCATAAAAGTAGCCATAGAATTTGGTAGCTTTGAATGACCAGCTAATTCTTTTGACAAACTGAATAACTTGTAGTAGTAGACTGAATCAAATGTTTAATAATAATACGCTATCATTCCTGTCACATAATAGATTTGTCATATCAGGGAAGCAATATTCAGATTGCTTGAACCAATATTCTGACAAATGTTTCTCATAGATGGTGTGAATTTGAACCAGGTAAATGGCAACTTAGTACTCTGTCTGGTCTTTGAATCATAAAGAATCGATAGCTTATTAAAGTCCAGCATTGAATGCTTGCAACTTGCAGACTTGTGGAACATGCAATTTTGACAATGTGGGCAGGTATGACTTTGGTCATCTAGCTAGAGGTGAAATACTCATAAATATATTACAGAGTTAGAAAGTCTAAATAAACAATTCTGATATAAAGGAAAATAACCCATGAGCATATTGATTCTACGTAGATAGGATATCAAATACACTTAAAAATTGGTTGAGGAAAGAAACAATATTGTTCTCTAATGGGGAGTGACATAGTCCCCCACTCTATAACTGATACATTTGGCATCCTGGTCATTAAGCATGTGATCCAACTCTCCCTACTTACATATATCTAAACATGTTTCCTATCCCTAACATAGAAAAGGGGCAACTGTTATAACAATGGTAGAAAAGGAAAGACAAGCCATAGAAAGGGTGGTTGGAGAGAGAGAGAAGAGACGTTCATGGAACACGATTGCTCAAAGGAAGAAGAAGACCACCTACAGAGGAGTGTTAAGAAAGCAAAAGCGGGAGGCAGTGGGAGCAATGCGGAGGGGAGATTATCGTTCAAAGAGATCCTAATGAGGCAGACCAGTGGGGAACCAATATGGGGATGCTCTCAGAACCAAGATTTGGAGGAAGAGGAGGAACTGTTGGAGGACACGAATGAAGCGATTCCTCCTGGAATGGATGGTATTCCAGAGATAAATGTCACCAATGAGACCCTAAGGAGCCTATGGAAACCTTGGAAACAAGTGCTGGTGATCAAGTTGTTGTTGAAATGAAGCATAATTAGGCTTCATAGCTAGTTGATGCTAGGATCAAGTGTACAAACCTAATTCAATGGGTATTTCAATGGGTCTAGCCCGCGGGATTCGGGCTGGGCCCGTAGGGCCCAGCCCGAGACAGCAAATGGGGCCCCAAATGGGCCCCCAGCAGGCTGGGAATCTAGCCGTTGGAGGTCCCAACGGCTAGTTCCCATTCTAGCCGTTGGAGGTCCAACGGCTAGTAGAGAAGGAGAGGGCTTTATGCCCTCTCCACTCTCTCTTTTCTCTCAATCTTCTCCCCTCTCCATCCTCTATAAATAGGGCAGCATGTTGCCCTCTCAAAGCATGAAAAAATGCCTTCAACCACTTGTATAATTTCCTTGAAATATCAACAAAATCTTTGAAATCCTTTTTATTACTCATTGCTTGCTTCCGTAGAAATTCAACAGTTGTTAGGCAAAGACATAGGATACCAGCTAATGCTTACGAAAGTGTCACACATGTGGAAATTGGAGGGGACCCTAGTTCTTCTAGATCTTGGAGAAGGTTATCTTCTCGCCAAATTTTCAAGTAGACAGGATTACTTCCACTTGCTAACTAACAAACCCTGGCTTATTCATGACCACTATCTCACTGTGAGCAAGTGGAAACTTTGGTTCACTACAAAGGAAGGAAGGATCAAGACCATTGCAATATGGATTAGGCTCCCCCACCTACCTATCGAATTCTTCAATGAAAACTTATTGTTTGAAATCACTAAGGTAGTCGAAAGGCCCATTAAAACTGACATGAACACAGCAAATGCTCTAAGGGGTAGATATGCAAGGGTATGTCTGGAAATTGACCTAGAGATGGCCTTAGTCCCAAAAGTTTGAATTAGGCAGAGAATCCAAAAGATTGAGTATGAGAGTTTGCATATGCTATGTTTCGGGTGTGGTAAAGTAGGTCACAAACTAGATCAATGCAAAGATCATCCAATTAAGGAAAAAGAGGAGCAAGCGGGGATGGAAATGGTTCCAGAAACCATAACCCTAGGGGCTGAAAGGCAACCCACAGAGGAGGACACGGTGGCAAAAGACGATGGCCTAGGTCCATGGATGCTTATACAGAGAATACAAAGATTGCACAGAAATGGAAATACTACTAGCAAGGGAAAGAAAGAAGATACTTACCCTAATCATTTTAAGCAGTTGTGAGAAGTCAACGAGGCGTCGAAAGTTGTGTGCTCAGAATCAGAAGGAAAAGACGTAGATCTCAGACCTGGGACAGAGCATTACAACGTAGTCTGGAGGGACAACATTGAGTCTAAGGAGAAGTAAGAGAAAGAGGAGAGAAACAAAGAAGATTTCAGAGGAGTTGCATAGGATAGATAAGGATGCGGAAGCAGAGGATCCCGAGAGAAACGTTTTAATAGTGTCAGAAAGTAGGTTGATAGGGCAAAGGCAGTCGGGCATGCCCAAGCGGGCAATTAGAGGTATTGATATTGACTTGGGCTTAGAAGTGGAAAGCCCAAATACAAATCCATTAAGAGCTCGCCATCAAGCTAATCCAGGGCCTCTCTCTCTCTGGGCAAGGAGCTCAAAACAGGAACGGGCCCATGTTGCGGATCTTGGACAGGCTTGAAGGGTCAACAAGGATCTTGGATCCAGGAGACACCCCTAGGGCCCAAGTGCTTTTCAATTTAACAGCTAGGGAAGGAATTGCGCAGAAGTCCTTCGAATTCGAGGAAGACACAAGAATAGACTGCAATGGAGAAGGAGGGATGATGATGGAAGAATCACTGGCTGACAACGATGATGCGGATATGGAGGTACAGTAATTTTGTTGTCCGCCCTTCTTTAATCTGGTTTTATGGGTATCAAAAGTATTGTGTGGAACTACAGAGGCATTGGAAGTGCCAACTTTAGGAGAGTGTGTAGGGAGTTGATCAGGCGAGAGAGACCGGATATCTTGGAGACGAAAGCAAAAAACATTTCCTTTCCAAAGTTCTTGGGTAAGGAGGGCCTAGACTTGAGTTTATTGTGCAGGCGAAGGGTTTTAAAAGGGGCCTTTGGCTGCTTTGGAATTCTCAGAGAGTTAACCCAAAGGTTGTGGACCATACCAACCTTTTGATTCACTGTGATGTTGAGAGTGAGGGCAAGAAGTAGTGCATTACCTTTGTTTATTGCCAGCCTTATCTGTATACTAAAAAAGCCTGTTGGAATGACTTATCAATCATTGCTGAGTATATGACAGTCCCTTGGGCGATAATGGGAGATTTCAATGATATAGGGAGCTTAGAGGAGACTAGCAGGATCAATAGTAGTACATGGAAAAGATGCCAAAGATTCAGGAATTGGTGGTCAACCTGCAACTTGATTGATGTCATGACGTATGGAAACAATTCACTTGGGTTGGGAAGAGTAGAGGAAGGACCGGTCTGCATCAGAAGTTGGACAAAGTCCTCTGTAACTTAAAAGCTAAGCTAACCTTTCCTGAACTGAATGTTCAAAACCTGACTAGGCTGCATGGGGATCACTCTCCAGTTTGTCTCAACACTAGTATGACTGTCCCTCCCAACAAGGACAATAAGCCTTTCAGGTTTGAAACTATGTAGCTACTGATGAAATTCCAAAGAAGCAAGCAATGAGAAATGAATAAGAACTTCAAGTACTTTATTGATGTTTCAAAGAGAGCATACAAGAGGTTGAAGGCATTTTTTTCATACCTTTTAAAAGCAACTAGCTGCCCTATTTATAGAAGAAGAGAAAGAGAGTTGAGAGAGGAGAAAATGAGAGGGGGAGAGAGGGCATTGCCCTCTCTATCCGTTGGACCCAACGGCTAGTAAGAACTAGCCGTTGGGCAGTCCCCAACGGCTAGTTCTTTTACTAGCCGTTGGGGGCCTTTGCCCCCCAATTCTGCTGGCCCGGGCTGGGCCCTTCGGGCCCAGCCCGAAACCCGTGGGCTAGATCCATTTAGGGTCCATTACATTGCCTCCCTTTTTACTTTACATTTGGGTCTTGTTCTAAGAGCACAAAGTTTACTGGATTGGGACAACCATATGCCCTAATTGTGCTTTATTTCAACAGCTACTTCATCCAAACGTTAAAGAAGTGTTTGATAAGGCCTGGAGCAATACAGAAGGTCCTCAAAAGATGGCAATCAGTAACATCACGGAGGAGATCAAGGCTTGGAACAAAATGGTTTCTGGAAACATTTTCTACCGCAAAAGAATCCTTGAAGCCAGGTTGAATGGGATCCAAAAATCCACTAGATATAAGGACTCTAGCTACTTGCAGGAGCTGGAACTTTATCTTCTGGAAGAGTATCAGAGAGTCCTCGAGCAAGAAGAGACGTTATGGTTCCAGAAGTCTAGAATTACTTGGTTTGTAGAAGGGGATAAGAACTCCAAATTCTTCGATGCTACAACCAAGATGAGGAGAAGTGTTAACCGGATTGCGACTTTGAAGATCAATGAAACCTGGTGTTCAGACCAGGATAAGCTTAAGAGTCATGCCATGAACTTCTTCTCTGATCTTTTTGCAGGCAAGAAAGTAGCGGAGCCTAGCAACAGATTCATGATGGATAGGCAGAAGATTAGTGTTAAGGACCAGGTCTAGCTTTGCAACAGGTTTTTTGAGGAAGAAATCAAAACAGCAGTGTTCTCGATGAAGGGTTTAAAAGCGCCGGGGCCTGATAGGATTCAACCAATCTTTTATCAAAAATTTTGGCACATGGTAAGGGCTAAACTTTGCAATTTTGTCAACAATGCGCTGGAAGATGGCTTCTTCCTCCTCGAGATGGCTAAGGTTTATATGATATTGATCCCTAAATCAAGTCATATAGAGGTTACCTCAGCCTTTCACCCTATCTGCCTACTCAACACCACCTTCAAGATTCTTAGTAAGCGCCTTGTAGCTAGACTTAGACATTTGCTTCAGAAGATTATTGGCCCTCACCAAAATAGCTTCCTCCTTAAGAGGGGTACTCTTGACAACATTATCACTTTTTAAGAAATAGTTCACTCAATAGATCAGTCCAAAAGTTCTAAGCAATCCATGATATTGAAAATAGACTTAAGGAAAGCTTACGATATGGTTAGCTGGGAATACTTGGCCAAGATGCTCATCGAGATCAAAGTGCCTTTAAAGTTGGTGAAGCTCATCATGTTTTCAGTAACAAATGGTGAGACTGTTGAAAAGAATGATAACTTAACCCATCTTCATCACCAACCAAGTGCATCTACTTAGAAGTCCAAAAATCAGCATGCATTGTCCAGCAAGCATGGCCCATTTGGGCAGCCTAAACCAACCCAAAATACATTCAAAAATAGGCCCAAGGAAGCCCAAAAGTTTGGAGAAAAGTCTAGGATGCAAACCCAAGTAGCTAGGGGCAGTTTGGGCAGCATATATTTCAACAGTCAAAAAACTAGCTGTTGGAATTCCTTGGGGTTTGAGCTCCAACGGGAATATCACTTTCTACTGGCTATTTTTCCATTTTCTCTATAAATAGAGCCTCATTGTATCTCCAAAAACTATGAGAAAAATGCTCTCAAATCTGTCCATGTATGCTCTCATTCTTCTTCAATAAAATTCAGAAATATTCTTCATTTCTTGTGCTCTATTTTTTGATATTTCAACATGGTATCAGAGCAAACTTCGATCCCTTCCTCTTCAAGGTTGGGTGACCTTCCACCTTCCATCAACCTTACCCAATTTCAAAATATATCCTCCATTCAATTAAGAGGAGGAAATTATTATCAATGGGCAGCCTTGATGAGAAGGGTGCTGGAACTTCACAACTTGGAGGGTCACATACTTGATCAACCACTTGAAGAGGTGGATTCTTCCTACAGAGAATGGAAGAAGAGGGACAATCATGTATTTTTTCTTCTACTCAATTCCATGGATGAAACACACAAAGCTATGGTGACTTGTGCTCCCAATGCAAAACTAATATGGGACACAATGTTTTCTCTTTATGGCCAAGAATCTAACCTTGGCAGAATTTTTGAGCTCAAACGACAAATTTCAAACATAAAAAAGGAAGGGAAATCACTTCCTCAATATTTTGGGGAATATACAGATACTTGGAATGAGCTCTCCACTCTCCGTCCGGATTCCATAGATTTCAAAGTCCTCCAAAAGAGGAAAGAAGAAGATAAAATCTTTGGTCTTCTCATGGGTCTAGATGATTCCTACTCTCTTCTTAGACAAGAAATTCTCCGAATGAAGGAATTTCCTTCATTTGGAGAAGTGCAAAATATGATCCAACGAACGGAAGTTAGCATGCGTTTGGAAGAAAATTCCAAACTTAGACTTGAAGCTCAAGGTCACATGGCTACCGTTGAAGAGCACATGGCTGCCAAAGCACATCAAGTTCCAAAGAAAATTGATGTATGCACCCATTGCAAGAAAAGAGGACATACGAAGGAGAAGTGTTGGAACCTTCATCCTCATTTAAAGCCCAAGACCTTCAAACCAAAGGAGCAACTTTCCGAGCAGCATAATGTACTTCACACCAAGCTTCAAGGACCTACCATGGCTGATTTTGCTGCTCTTCAAAGTCAACTCAATGACATCTCCAAGAAGTTTCAACAACTTGCTCCCTCCAATGGTAAAAATCAAAACACTTTATCCTCTTTCAATTTCGAAGATTTTCTCATTGATTCGGGAACAGACCATCATATGGTAAGGGATAGAAGAAAAATCAAGCATTTTAAAAAACTCCCTAACCATAAGATAGTCCGTCTTGCCAATGGACAAGATTTGAAAGTTGAGCAAATTGAGGAAATTGAACTTTTTGGAAAAACATCAAATGCTTTATTTGTTCCCCAACTCACTTCAAATCTTTTGTCCATTAGCAAAGTCACTAAGGATCAAGGGTGTAGAGTTGTTTTTGACCCAAACACTGTTACTTTTCAGGACCTCAAGTCGAATCAATTGATTGGCAAGGGTTCTAGAAGAGGGGATCTATATTTTTTGGATCAAAAGCATCACGCACTCGTAGCTCATATCAAAGAAGATGCATCTCTTTGGCATAAACGTTTTGGGCATCCTAGTGACCAAGCTTTAAAGCGTCTATTTCCAAGTATTAATATTGAAGATAGACATTGTGAAGATTGTATTCTGGGGAAGGAAACCCGATCAATGTATCCCAATTCAAAAACAATTTATAAAGATGCTTTTGATTTAGTTCATTCGGATTTGTGGACTTCACCTATCAAATCTCATTTAGGCTACAAGTATTTCATTACTTTTGTAGACCAAAAAACTAGGTACACTTGGGTCTACCTTTTGAATACCAAAGATCAAGCTTTTGAAGCCTTTAAAAGCTATGAGAGATATGTGACCAAACTTTACAATGCTAACATTAAAATTCTAAGGACGGACCATGGTGGAGAATTCACTAGTTTGACATTTGAAAACTACCTTAGAGAGAATGGCATTATACATCAAATGTCTTGTGTGTACACACCTCAACAAAATGGGGTGGCCGAAAGGAAAAATAGGCACATATTAGAAATAACTAGAGCTATGATGTTTCATGCAAATGTGCCTAAGAAATTTTGGTGTGATGGAATAAAAACCGCTGTCCACCTAATAAACCTTATCCCATCTCAAGTCCTGGATGGCAAGTCACCCTTAGAAGCCCTACTAGATAGAAAACCTAAGATATCTCATCTTAGAACATTCGGTTGTGTATGTTACATTCATATTCCAGCACACATGAGGGATAAGTTAGATCATAAGGGTAGAAAGTGCATATTTTTGGGGTATGCTTCCTTTGAAAAGGGGTATAGATGTTATGACCCTAAAACTAACCAAACATACACATCTAAGGATGTGATATTTGTGGAGAATGAGTCCTTTTTTGTAGATAATGAAGAACATCAATCATCAGAAGAAGAGAGCACTCCAAGCACGTGGAATTTCTTACTTCTCCCGAATCAATCATCTCCACCAATTGCAGAAGGAATTTCCCAAGAGACTAATGAGCAATCTCAAAATAATGAAGAAGAAGGATCAAACTCCATAGAAGAGGAGGCAGCCCACACTTCAGGGGGAGATCAAGAAACCGAAGAGGAAGAATCCGAGCATGTAGAGGGAGATTTGGATGCACCACCTCCTCACCTTAGGCGATCCACGAGGCTTAGGGTTCCCCGTTCGGAATGGATTAACCGTAGAGTTTACTATAACTCCAAGGTAACATCACATCCGATTTCTAATTATTATACCATCTCACATGTTTCTTTGAGCCACCAAAATTTTTTGAGTGGCATAGATAACGAACAGGAGCCTAGGACATATGATGAAGCATCCAACGACCCAAGGTGGAGAAAGGCAATGAAGGAAGAACTAGATGCATTGACCAAGAACGGTACATGGGAAGTCACCTCTCTTCCAAAGAGCAAGCGAGCCGTCGGATGCAAATGGGTATACAAAATCAAATATAAAAGTGATGGATCAATTGAAAGGTTTAAGGCAAGACTTGTGGCTAAAGGATTCACTCAAGCATATGGGATAGATTACAAAGAGACATACGCACCCGTTGCCAAAATGAATACAATTAGGGTCTTGATGTCTCTTGCGGTGAACCATGGATGGAGCATGTTTCAAATGGATGTAGCAAACGCGTTCCTTCAAGGAGATCTCGAAGAAGAAGTGTACATGCAACTTCCTCAAGGGTTCCAACAACAAGGAGGAAACGTGTGCAAACTACGCAAGGCTATCTACGGGCTGAAGCAATCCCCAAGGGCATGGTATGCAAAATTAAGCCATACTTTCCTTAGTAGTGGATTTGTTAAATGCCATAGCGACTCTTCTGTTTTCATTAGAAAAAACAATGATAAAATAGTGATAGCCTTAGTTTACGTAGATGATATCATCATTACTGGAAATGACATGCATTTAATAGATATAGTTAGAAATTTCTTGAGTTCTAGGTTTGAAATTAAAGATTTAGGGAGACTAAAGTATTTCTTAGGAATTGAGTTAGCCTATTGTAATAATGGGTTAATTCTATCCCAAAGGAAATATGCACTTGATCTTTTGCAGGAAACAGGAAAGCTAGGAGGAAAGCCAGCTTGTAGCCCTATTGTCACCACTGGACCTCTAGTAGATGATGAGGAGCCACTTGAGGACATAGAGAGATATCAAAGACTTGTAGGACGACTGATCTACCTCACCATCACTAGGCCAGACATAGCCTTTGCCGTGAGCCAAATTAGTCAACATATGCATTCTCCAAAGATGGGTCATTGGAGAGCAGTTGAGCGCATCCTTCACTACATCAAGAAATCACCAGGACTAGGTATTTGGATGAAGAACAATGGAAGCTCCCAAATTGAAGGCTTTTGCGATGCAGATTGGGCGAGCGATTCAAAGGATAGAAGATCTACCACCGGGTACTGCATGTTCGTAGAAGGCAACTTGGTAGCATGGAAGAGCAAAAAACAACATGTGGTGTCAAGATCGAGTGCAGAGGCTGAGTATAGAGCAATGGCGTCAGCAGCCAGTGAGATTGTATGGTTGAAGATTCTAGTAGAGGAATTAGGGTTCAATGTTTCTACACCAATCAACTTGCATTGTGACAATCAATCGGCAATTCATATTGCATCCAATCCGGTCTTCCATGAAAGGACTAAACACATAGAAGTTGATTGTCACTTCATTCGACAAAAGGTGGAAGAAAAGCTTATAGCCACTCCCTACATCAAAGGAAAAGAGCAACTAGCTGATATCTTCACAAAAAGGGGAACTGCAATGCATCTTCAAGAAATCATGAACAAGTTGGGCACTATCGATATCTACGCACCCAACTTGAGGGGGAGTGTTGAAAAGAAGGATAACTTAACCCATCTTCATCACCAACCAAGTGCATCTACTTAGAAGTCCAAAAATCAGCATGCATTGTCCAGCAAGCATGGCCCATTTGGGCAGCCTAAACCAACCCAAAATACATTCAAAAATAGGCCCAAGGAAGCCCAAAAGTTTGGAGAAAAGTCTAGGATGCAAACCCAAGTAGCTAGGGGCAGTTTGGGCAGCATATATTTCAACAGTCAAAAAACTAGCTGTTGGAATTCCTTGGGGTTTGAGCTCCAACGGGAATATCACTTTCTACTGGCTATTTTTCCATTTTCTCTATAAATAGAGTCTCATTGTATCTCCAAAAACTATGAGAAAAATGCTCTCAAATCTGTCCATGTATGCTCTCATTCTTCTTCAATAAAATTCAGAAGTATTCTTTATTTCTTGTGCTCTATTTTTTGATATTTCAACAGAGACAACAATTATCTAGAATGGGGAGACTCTTCCTTCTTTCAAGGTGGGTTAAGGCTTGCGGCAAGGAGATCCTTTATCCCTATATCTCTTCCTCCTAGTAATGGAAAGATTATCTTGCATGATCAAGCAAAAAGTGAGGAAAATGGTCTAGAAAGCTATCAAGGTTACTATAAGTGCCCCTCCGATCTCTCACCTCTTTTTTGCCGACGACCTAGTGCTATTTGCAAAAGCGAATCATTTGAGCTTAAGCAACATCCTGAACTGTCTCAAAAAATTTACGGAGGAAAGTGGCTTGCAAGTCAATCCCCAAAAGTCTAAAATTTGGATTGTTAACAGGACATCACGACACTTTAAGACTTCCCTAGCAGCTTGCTGTAAATTCTCTATCACAAAAGATTTGGGATTTTATTTGGGTGTCCCCGTTATTCATGGTACGGTGAATAAGAATTCTTATCAGCATGTGATAGAGAGGGTGCAAAACAAATTGAGCTGCTAGAAGGTAAACCTCCTGAGTACTACAAGCAGAAAGACTTTGGTCCATGCTATCACTGCAACTATCCCCATGTACACAATGCGAGGCATGGCTCCCAGAAAGCATTTGTAAAAAATTGGACAAACTTAATAGAGACTTCCTATGGGGCAGTAGTAAGGACAAGAGAAAAGTGCACCTGATTAAGTGGGACAAACTTTGTGAGTACAAAAGAAATGGAGGACTAGGCATTAGAAGTATGAGGAGCAAAATGTGGCTTTTATGGCTAAATTAGGTAGGAAAATCTTGAAAGGTGAAGGTACTCTATGGGGCACAATTTTTCAGAACAAACACCTCAAGGGAGAGAGCCTTCTAGAGCATGTGAGGAAGGGTAAAAGATCCAATATATGGAGGGCGATATGTCTTGGTAAAGAGTACCTCAGAAGGAGCATAAGGCGGCGCATAGGTGATGGTAATTCCATCCGATTTTGGCATGGCATTTGGGTGGGAGGAAAAGAGTTGGCGAGTCAGGCGCTGGTTCCCCAAGTTGCCGATCAAAATGACACCAAAGTGTCTCACTTCTGGGATGATGAGGGTAGATAGAACTTGGAGTCTTTGGCAGCTATGCTTCCCATGGAAACAATAGATCAAATAAGAGCAGTGATCATTCCCAGCTCTAGGAGAAGTCCAGGCTCCATAATATGGAATGAAAGACCAGATGGCGAGTTTTCAGTTGCTTCGGCATACTGGGCTCAGAAGAAAGACCTGTCGCCTCCGTCAGAGGAAGGATTGGGATGGAAGTAGGTGTGGAAACTGAAGTGTCCAGAGAAGATCAGGTTGCTTATCTGGTTGGCTTCTAAGGGAAAAATCTTAAGAGAGGGGAGTTGAAAAGAAGAGGCATTGTTGAGGATGAGAGATGCTGCATATGCAAAGAGGCAGAGGAGACGCCTAAACATGCGATGAGGGATTGCAGCCACGCGAGGGATATCTGGGGCAAGCTTGTTGAGGGTGTAGACAAGTCAACTACATTTTGGAACACGAATGCAATGGATTGGTTGAGAGAGGGAGCAAATAAAAATCTTAAGTTGGGGCTGCAGAATGAAGTCATGCTGTTCTTTCTCGTGGTGTGGGAAATTTGGAAATCTAGGTGTTCAATTGTGTTCCAAGGGAAGCATGAACCTCCCCTCTCAGTGGTTAACAGAGTGCGCTGTTTAGGAAAGATTTATGAGGATAAGTTCACTGAAGTCTGCAGGAGATTGGATGAGGTGTTTGTCAGTTGGAAGCATCCTATGGAAGGAGTGTTCAAGTGGTAGCTGGGTTTATGGGTTTTGGATTAACATCGGCATGTCATCAGCTGACTTAACAGAGTTGAGAGGCTTGTAGGAGGGCTTACAGATTGCTGAGAGTATGGACTTCAGGCCCTTGATTATCGAAAATGACTCGCTGATGATTGTCCAAGCAATCAACAAAGGAGTAGGTGGAAACCATCCTTGGAGAATCTTGATCCAAGACTGCAGAGACATCATGCAACACTTGGGAATTTCAGAAGTTTTTCATATCTTTAGATAAGCCAATAGGTGTGCTGATAAACTAGCAAAGTTGTGAAAAGGTGCCCTTACTGGGATTCATGAAGCTCCCTCCCCTCCAAATGGTCTGTCTTCTCTGCTGGAGCAAGATAATTCAGACTCATTCTGGGTCAAAAGACGTGTAGGCTGTAGCTCAGCCATATGACCTCCTCTCTTTTTCCTGTGTTTCTTTCTTTGTTTGTTTCTTCGTTTATCACCAAAAAAAGAAATACACCGTGAACAAAGAGACAAGCGTAACCCACTATACACAAAGCAAGGTACAAGAACGATGATGAAAACCCCAGAACAAACTCTCTGCTATCAGTCTACCCAAATCCTAAATTCATCCACAAAACAAAATGTGACCATGTTACAATATTTATTAGCTCTACAAAATAATAACTTTATATATATATATATATATGCAATTACTAAAATTTGAAAAATCAGTGCCACTTTGACAATGATGAATAGCATATATCACGATAGAGAACAGCATCAGAACCTTGGCATAGGCAAGCATATTTCTTGTTTCAAGTTTTTTTTTTTTCTTTTAATTAGCATTAATGATGGATTAAATGCTGGTTTGGATTACAAGTTGATATCATTTTGCAATCAAGATTATAATTTAACATACATATTGAAATGAAAGAAAGTCAAAAAGTCCTTTAACTTCTTCTGCCTATGCCCATGTTTGAAAATTTAAGTAAGAAAGCATATGAATTCACATCAAATATTTCCACGGGGAACTAAGTGCACATGTCAGGGTTTGGTAAGAAAACATGGAAGATATATGCTAGACACACCCAAAAACTCCTTATCTAACAGCAAAAGGGGCATATTTCTTTGTTTTAATTTGTTTGATTTCTCTCAGTTAGAATTGTATACCAATCACGTGGGGGGATCAAGTATCTCTGTTCCCACATGTAGAATCAATATGAGTTCTGGTCCCATATTTCCTATAAATAGGCTTCTACGCTTTATCTCATTCCAGAATTAAAAAGCCTTTTTGCACTCCATAATATCCTATTTGTTAAGATGCTGATTTCAGGCAAGAGCAATATGAAACTGGAGGTATTTCTTTCCCTTGTCCGTGTTCTGTCAGATGTATCAATTTAGTTTTGTCAAATAAACTTCAGTGTTCCACTCAATTTTTACCAAATTCAAACCAAATCACTACTCACGTAATACAAATTTAACAATTCAGTGAAAAGAGAAATCAATCACAGTCACGGACATGAGAGAAAAAGAAGATACAACAAAACATAATCAAAAAACAAATCGAAGAGGAGAACAAACAGTAAGATCTAAATCGATGAAGAAACCATCAGATCAATGATTTGCATGCGAGAAAAGATCAAAAGAAAGAAAAAGAAGAGAGTTCGACGACAACTCACCTTTTGTGTCTCTGAACCCCCACAAACCTTAATTTTTCAAAATTGAAAACAAAAATATAATCAGAACACAGAGATAAAGAAAGAAACCCTAATTGAAATATGAAAATTTCAAACTCTAAATCATAACCATTCTAAATTTCGTGAAATGAAAAGAGACAAAACTCATCGAAGGAGAATTTGGGATAGACGATGAAGATCGCAAGGAATGCGAGCCATAACCTTCTTCTCTCGCTCTATCTGAAGTAGAGAGATATAATGCACATGAGAGAGAAGGTGAAAAATTGAACAGATATGAAGACAGCTATGAGGTGGAGAAGAGAATAGAGAGAAAGAGAAAACGAACCTGAGAGATAAGCCGAAGAGAGAACAAGTGTTTGTCGATTTGTATGGCGATGAAGTTGAGAGATAGGGAGAGGATGAGACGAAGAGAGAATAGGGTAGTGAAGAGAGAGGAGAGGGAGAGAGCGTGAATTTTAGGTTTACAATGATCTATACCAGTGGTTGAGCCGGCCGTCGGTAGAGAACATCAATACTAACGGTTGTTCTAGCTACTAGTAAAGGGGTCCGCTAGTAATTTACTTTTTTTTTAGTAAAATTAATAGAGCAACCACTACTAGAAAATATGTTTTCAGTGACGGAAAATTCCGACCTTCAAAGTAAGAAATTTATCGTTGATACTTTTCAACGACGGAAAAAAATCCGTCGTTGAAAGCCACTTTGCTAAATATCAGCGACGGAATACTATCTATTGTTGATATCTTTTAGCGACGGAAAAATATAGTCACTGATAAAAAAAAATTAGTGATAGAAAAAAATTCATCGCTGATAAAAAAAATAGCGACGGATTTCAATCCGTCGCTGATTTTTGAGTTATAAGGAGAATGCATGCGGCTCCACAGCCTTCCATCCGTGTGGCTTCGAACCTGTGCTTGGGAAAAAGATCAACAACGTTACAACCATCAAACCACACATATACATCTGCTTATATTGTTTTTTTTTATTTGTTATCTTTAGATAACAATTTTTTTAATAATAATAAAATAATAATTTTTTTAAAAAATTATATTATTTTCCTACAAAATAAAATAACAAGAAAAAGAAAATGAATTTTTAAATAAAAAATTTAAAATTTAAAAATTTAAAAATTTAAAAAATTTAAAAATTTAAAAATTTAAAAATTTAAAAAGTTAAAAATAAAAAATAAAAAATCCGTCGGTAATCGGTCACTAAAATTTCCGTTAGTAATCCGTCGATAAAATTTTCGTCGATAATCCATCACTGATAGCTGTACGAATTTTTTTGAATTTTTACCATACTAGTGACGGAAATATTTATGTCACTAATTTAATCTGTCGCTATTACCGATGGATTTTTTCCATCAGTAATTTTTCGTCGTTAACATAATCTTTTCTTGTAGTGAAGTAATGAAAATTAATTATAAAAAAATAAAATAACTAAGTGCTATGTCCTTTCAAAAAGATCACTAAAAAGCAAAATTTGCTTGGAAATAAATGGGTGTTGTTCTCATTAATGGCAAAGACCATGATATTTAATGTAGATTATGTTTGTCTACCTGTATATATAAAAGATTTTCTATGACGATTTTATGCAATAAGAAATGTAACGAGAAAGGTCGTACCGTAAAAGCATGCATGAACTAATAAATATATTTAAAATTAAATTAAAATAAGAAGGAGATATTCAAGAAATCTTAATCTGTCTACTTGCTTCCTTATGTACTATATTTCCTGGCACGCCCAGAGTGTTTGATTTATATTTCAGAATACAGCTAATGGAGAGGAACACAACAGATCTCAAGAATCCTCACAAGAGACACTGCTTGTGAATGAGAAATATGAGATCGTGACAGGAGAGAGAAAGAGAGAAAGAGAGAGAGAGTCTCATAAAATTCTAGCTGCAGCGTACTCTAGCCAGGGATGTACCATTGTACTTGATTTCTTTTAAGAGTCAAAACTGAGATTTCTCACTCTGAAAAATTATCCAAAAGTTTGAAGTAGTAATTTACGAAACAAAAGGGGTTTTTGTGTTTTGCCTAAATATATATCCCTAAAAATGTTTAACTTCCCAATTTTAAAAGGAAAACCATAAAAATAGATAAATCAAAATTATCAATAAGAGAGAGAATAGGAAAATAAAAATTACCATTTATGTTTTTTCGGTAGCACTTTTAAGAGAAGTGAATGGTAGAGCTTGACTCTTCACTTGCTTTAGAAGGATGGGTCTTCTTCTTCTTCTTCTTGAAAGGAATACCTCTGGCTTTGGCTTGACACTCTCTCACGTCCCTTAAGTAAACCCGAATTGCATCGCTAGCAAACAGGTTGGTCTCGGACGACCTGCCGTTTTCTTCGTACGCGGCTCGGAGTTGTCCGATGAGCGCATCAAGGCTGCCCCAAGCCTGCCGAAGCGGCGTGCACGGCCCAGGCGGCTCGGGCTGTCCGAAAAAAATGCAGCCATGAAGATGAAGCTTAGTTTTCCCGAAACGGTCGAGGTATCGGAGAAAATCAAGAACATGATTGCAGTTGCACTGAGTAAGAGGGACAGGAGGACGCTGGTTTTTTAAATTTTGGCCGCAAGTGTTCCAGTCTCTCCTCTTCTGTGATTGGTATCGGCTCTACGGCGGCTGCGGCTGCTGCTGCTGCTACTCAGGGTGCTGAAATTCCGAAAGAGATCGCAATGAAGACGATGATGCTTCCCCTCTTTCCATCGAATGTTGATGATGAATGATTTTTTTACTTTCTATCACTTTGCTAAATAAGGCAAGAATAGTAAGAGAGAGAAAAGAGAGTGGGGTTTGTTAGGTGGTGAAATGTGCACAGATAGGAAAAAATTGGAGGGGGTTGGGGGGAGATGAAAATCGACAGCACGGGCCTACTGAGTTGACATATGGGGCCCAGGGTTGCTTTCGTTTTTCTCTCTCTTCTCGTGATTTTTTTTTTTTTTTCATTTTGATTTCACACACTCTCTCTCTCTCTCTCACACATTTTTTTTTAAACAGTGGTGACTATATCTATTAAAATAATAAATTTTTTCTTAGGATGTACAATTATCGTATGGTGTTTGACGTAATACTTCTTATTTTAAAATGTAATCATAATTTAATCAACATGGTGTCAGAGAGATTGTTTACCAAGTGGAGTGACTCGGCGGCTAGCAAACTTGGCTTAGTAAATCAGCTGATACACAAGCAAAAACATAACTTGATTTTTTCAGCAAGCTGAATATCAATTCCCTATCAACTATCAACTATCAACTATCAATTATGCTCCAACTTGAGCAAATAACCGCGCACAGGCAATTGCTTGGTCTCAGTTTTTGGTGGGAAAACGGAGTAGGTGGGTGACCGCCATTGGTACTCTGTCTTGGGTTCTCATGAAATTTTTCTTTCATTATAAAATATTCAATTTATATTATAATTATTACTTTTAAAATGAGTCTATTACCATAATTTCATCGATATACTAAAAGGTTGAAAAATTGTCTTCCATAAATTGATGATATTAGTATATACTTTCACAAGACATATCCTTTAATCAGTTTCAAAAATCTTATAATTACAAAATAGGGTTTCTTGTCTAATTAGATAATCACCTCAATACTGAAGAAATATCTGCCAGGATAGGCATCTATGGTCTCTTCCTCATTTTTCTTTAGTCATGATAACATGTTTTGTAATGTATCCACATTACGTGTAATTTATTTTAAAATTATATTTTTATAACATGTTTCATATAATTATGTTCAGGAATTTTAAAGTTAAAAGTTTACTATATTCATTTTTGTGAAATTCAAGTTCAAAGATTTATAATTTTTTTTTTAAAAAAAGCAAATGTTTATATCAAAATATATAATGTCTTAATTTTTTATTCATCTTTTCCTTTTTCTCTTAGTAATCTATAGAGGGTAAGATTCAAATTAAAAATTTTTATAATAAACAATAATTTGAATTATTCAAGCAAATAAAATTCAAATCTTTGTGGTCTAGGGTCGTAATTCGAAAGTATAAATTATAATTTTTCATCAAATGTTATTCGCAGTTAATCAGAGAAAAGTGTAGTATAATCCGTAGTCAAGGTAGTCAATAGAACTTATTACAATAATGACAGAAGTTGAACAGAATCTTATGTATCATCAGTACACGGGCACATTGAAACTAAACATGCCCCAGCTCATGGTACGGCCAACAGTGCAAATAATGTTGAAGGAGACCCTTTGTTGCGGTGTATAAACCAGGTCGGCAAATCCTATTCCTAGGTTGACTACACTAAGATCGAAAAAAAATGGGTGATTGATTTATGAATTTAAAATTTAAAAATAAAAAAAATTATATTAAAAAATATTTTTTTAAATTAAATTTAATAACATTTGAATGATTTTAGATACAATTAATAATATCAAAAAATAAAATGCAATAAGATTAGGAAATAAAAAATATATATATCAATAATTCTTCCTGGCTAGCAGCATATGTTATCTATAAAATTAAATAATTACCCCTTAACCAAAACCGGTTCCAATGATAATTTGTTGAAGGTTTGACTCGGTGAGTTGAAAGGTAATGTGAACACAATCTTCGTCCAGTGATTTTTTACGTTGAGGTACTTGTCTTATTATAATAGAGATGACTTGAAAAGTCTGAAGAAAAGCCCTAGAATGTTGATAGTGAAGGAGCGAGAATGCCCACTGATGCATCTTTCTAGAACTCTCAAGCCCTTGTCTGGGGTTTTGGGAGCATGATTGCATGCAGGCAACAACTACGTACTCATTTAGATATTATATAAATAAGCGGGCGCGGAGCCTTGTCTCACCGAATGATGTTGTGGCAATTAGTTCATAGGTCCTTTAAAGGGTCCCACGATATATACTTGGTCCGATGCATAAATCCTAAAATTTTTTATTATCTAACAATGAAAGTGTATGCATCTTTCTCTTTCTATTTGGATTTTTTTAATATGCTCAGTGCACTTTTTTCCTTCAAACTTATCTACACATACTACATAAATACATATATACATACGTACGTACGTACATATATACTTACATACATACATACATACATACATATTTATACATATGCACATAAACACATACATTTGTATATATCACTACTAGAAAAGACACTTTCAGTAAAGAAAATTTTTATCACTAAAAGTAAAAAACTCCGTTGTTAAAGGGAATTAGTAACGAATTTTTTTCATTACTAAATCCGTCGCTGAAAACTACCCCACTAATTTTTACTGACGGATTAGTAATGAAAAAAATCTATCGTTAAAAATATCTGTCACTAATCTGTCATTGATAAAAAAATATCAACAATGTAATAGCGATGGAAAAAATCTGTCGTTGATAATTATTTTCCGTCACTAATTTAGGAATCCTCACGTGCACGCACGCCTATCCACGCGCCCACCTGAGTCCTCACGCACGTGCACGCGCCCTCACGCGCGCCCAGCTCCTCTAAACCCGCCCACAAGCTCCTGGCCGCTAGTACTCGCGTAGCAGCCTACCCACCCGATGCGTGCTCCAGCTCCTTTGAACCCGCCCACCCACACCTGCCCGGTAGCTCGCCCGCCTATCCATTTCTGTTAATGTGTGAAAAATGCTCCACATGCCTTCGCCGCTGTTTGAAGTTGCTGATAATTATTTTTCATTGCTAATTCAGGAACCCTCACTCTTACGCACACCCATCCACGTGCCTGCCCAAGTCCTCATGCAGATGCATGCGCCCAGTTTCTCTAAACCCACCTGCAAGTGCCCAACCGCCCGTACCCACGTAGTAGCCCGCCCGCCCTTAGCCCGCCAGCACCCACCCGCCCACCCCCCGCTCGCTTCCGTTAATGTGTGAAAACCCTGGCACATGTTAGAGCAATATAACCTCCGGATCACATTGTGTTTCCTTGCTCCATTCTTTTTTTTTCTATTTATTATCTTTATTTTATAAATTTTAATAATAATAAAACAATATAAATAATAATTTATTATAAAATAATAAAATAATAAAATTTTAGTTTAAAAAATAAAATAATATTATTTTTGTACAAAATAAAATAAAATAAAAATAACAATAATTATTAAATAAAAATAAAAAGAATTATTAAATAAAATAAAAAAAATCCATTGCTAAATTTTCTATTGGTAATCTGTCGAAAAAAATTCCGTCGTTAATCTGTCGCTAATCCGTCGGTAATAGTTGTACAATTTTTTTAATCTCTTCATACCACAGCAACGGAATTTTTCATATGCTAAAAATTCCGTCGTTAATCCGTTTCGTCACTAATCCGTCGGTAATCTCTCGATATTGTGTCCGACGTTAATCCGACACAAATCCATTGGTCTGTCGTTATTTTCGATAGATTTTTTTTCATCGGTAATTTTCCGTTATTGAAAGCATATTTTCTTATAGTGTTTATTGTATCATGGAACAAGCTACTTTTGCTTTTTGTTGTTATTTATTTTTCTTTTCTAGAGGTTACAACACCTGGCTTGGTTGGGTTGATTTCTCGAGTTTTGTTTTGGATTAGTGGTTGACCCTTATTTTTTTGTACTTGACTATTAGTATTTAAAAATTTAATTAATTTAGTTTAAATTATTATGGAGTTCATTTAGAAGTTGACTTTCCTGATATATTTTTTCTAGTTGACCCTTTGTTTTGTTGTCCCATCCTCCTCTCTCTCTTTTCTCTCCCCCCCCTCCCCATTTTTTTTTTGTATATCTTACAAGAAGGATACAACTTTGAGAGGGGGATTGTTCGAACTCTAAACTTGATAGACATCTGGGTAGGAGATTATATCATTCGATCAAAATAACCGATGTTTAGCCGATATTGTTTTTCTACTAAATACAAGATTAATGCTTTTTTTGTTTACGTCAAAAAAATAATTACATAGATAAGATATTTGTAATAAGATAACATTCAAGGTTAACTTTTAGAAAATTATTTACTTTAAAATCTTTTCTAAAATTTTGGGAGAATAAATAACGAAAATAATATTTGAAATTCTTTTGGACTATTTGCATTGACTTGAAGAGGTTGAAGAAAAAGGTAATTTTGTAAATGAAACTCATTTCATTTTATTAAACACAAAAGGTAATTTATAATTGTAGGAATATGCCCATTATGGACATTTGAGTAATTAAGGAATGGGTAACTCTCATCCTTAATTACCAATTAACCAACCATCAAATGGATAACTCCTCAATTAAACCTAATTGAGCCAAAAAAAAAAAAGGATACCATGTGAATGAGTGTCTTCTCCTTCCTTGCCCCACGTGAACAGTAACCATTAGAAGAGAAAAGAAGGAAGACTATGGCTAGGGTTTTCAACATTCTCTAGAGAGAGAAAATACAGTGAGGGATGGAGATTTTGAGATTTACGCGTAGGAAAATCTCCCATCGTCAAATGATTAACCGGATGAGAGGGTTGTAGCGTCGTGGATTTGAGGTGGTGGATCGATTGCGTGATCACCATCCGACCGTGCGATCCGTTCGAGGGACATCGCGATACGGTGGATTTTGGAGACCGCCCAATAGAGGTATTTATCCCGAAAAATTCCGATCAATTTATTTCACGTTTCCGCATGCGCGATTAAATCCAACAATAATTTCATTTTTAGAAAAAAAAAACTCATAGACAAACAAGCTAAAGCTTTTCAACAAACCAATATACTTCTTAAAAATTATATAATAGCAGAAAATATAGTTGTTCAAAATTTCTCTACATAGAATATACATAATAGAGTTCTTAGCCCTCTGTTGAACAAATATGCCATGAAGTATCCTAGCCACAAACCATCCCAGCAAAATTGCTAAATCTGCATACATACAGGACGAAAGTTGTAGTTAAATTTATTAGAATACAAACAATAAAAAAATAAAATAAAAATCCACCCGCAAGATAATATTCGATTAAGAGGACACTACAGAATTAAAGAATTATCTCGACGGTAACAATTATTGTCGGTAAGTTTTACTGACGTTTTTTTGAAATTATATAGACTGTTATAATTGAAACCGTTAGAAATACTACAAATTTTCCTACGGTTTTAAAATTGTCGTCGACAAAAGATTTTCACCGTGGCTAAAGGTAGCATAGTATTTGTATAAACAATACTCTATATTTACGGATATAGATACGCCTGTATTTTCATACCTCTATCCTTACGGCTATAACTTGTGATCGCTAAATATAGGTTTTGCAGTGATGATTTGAAAGGTGTCTGTATAGGAATTGCTGTGTGATTACAACTATAACTTGCGATGGTTAAATATAGGTTTTATAGTCACGATTTGAAAAGTGTCTATATAAGCAATGTTGTATCCTTACGACTATTACGACTATAACTTGTCATCTGTATAATCAATGTTGTATCCTTACAGTTCTAACAACTTATGATCTAGGTATTCTGGTCATGATTTGAAAGACGTGTGTATATGTATTGTTGAGGTTCTGAGCCATTATTTGAACGCTCTCTCTATATAGCATGGTTATAACTTGGGGTATAACTTGTGATGGGTAAATATTTGTAGTTTTCTTTAGTTACTTGGTGACTTAGTGATGTGATTATCAAAACTGCAACAAATTTATAACATTCAACTCAAATTCCAGTTGGGCCAGTAACAAAAGTTCGAGTTAAAAGGTCCAAAGAAGTACTGAATAAATTAATTCAGAGGATTTTACAATAAGAAATTGGAGCCCAAATGAATGAAGAACCAAAATGGGTCTCAATTATTCTCATACAAGTCCAGTTGGAAGAATAAAAGGCCCAAAATTATCCAAGACCAAGGGAGGACGAAAATAAAGAAAAATAGCAGCAAGACTTGGTCAAAATAGTTTGATTTATTTAGTTTCCTAATTCTTATTTTTTTTGTAACTTTTAGTTTCATAATTCTTTATTGTTTAGAGAGTTACTAAATTTTTAGTTGTCAATTATGTTTTACCTTTAGGCTATAAATAGGTCATTATACATTATGTAAAAAACACTTTGGAGAGAATTAATAAAATTATGAGAATTCTTCACACAAATCTTATTCTTTTGAGAACTTTGAACTTATTCAAGATATGAGTTTTGTTTAATTCTTTGACTTATCAATCTAGATTTCGAACCATCTAGATTGTGGCGTCATTCATTCCATCTTTATACCAAAGTTCTTGATCTAGTGAGAAACGGGTCTAAGGTCATATACCTTAGGTTCTTCCTTCTTTAGGGCAAGGGTTGAGGTTTTTTAATTTCACGGGTTCAAATAATTCGTTGGAACGATTTTTGGACTAAATTAACTTGTTCGTGGGTTCTAGGGTTTTTATACCCAACGGGTTCACATCAGTTGGTATCAGAGCAATTTCGGGTTACCCTTCGAGTTGTTCATACTTGTCTATAATTGTTCATATTTGTCTATAATTTTTCATAAAACAAAGGCAGATTCCAATTTTTTTTTTCTTTTATTGTTTCTTCTTTATTTCTTATTTTTTTTTCTTATTTGTTCACATTCTTTATTTTCTTCCTTTATTCACTTTTCTTATTCAATTCATTCCATCTTTGTTTCTTTCTTAATTTGGAATTTTTCCAAATTTGCGACTTTCTTATTTCTCACTTATTTTCCTTCTTTATTTTTCTTGTTATTCTTTCTTTGAAATTCACAAGACAATTATTTGTAAGTTAAATTCAAAGAGTTGTTGATTCATTAAGATGGTAAGAGACATGTTCGAGGGATTGAATTCATCGAGACTTTTTCCAAGCAAAATGCGGTTGCGGATGCATATTCACACAGGTGACGATTTGGGGACAAATCGTTGTCAAGAAGGGGGGAATGATGTGATTATCAAGACTGCAAGAAATTTACAACATTCAACTCAAATTCCAGTTGGGCCAGTAACAAAAGTTCGAGTTAAAAGGTACAAAGAAGTACTGAATAAATTAATTCAGAGGGTTTTACAATAAGAAATTGGAGCCCAAATGAATGAAGAACCAAAAGGGGCATCAATTATGCTCATACAAGCCCAGTTGGAAGAATAAAAGGCCCAAAACTATTCAAGACCAAGGGAGGACGAAAATAAAGAAAAATAGTAGCAAGACTTGGTCAAAATAGTTTGATTTATTTAGTTTCCTAATTCTTATTTTTTTGTAACTTTTAGTTTCCTAATTCTTTATTATTTAGAGAGTTACCAAATTTTTAGTTGTCAATTATGTTTTACCTTTAGGCTATAAATAGGTCATTATACATTGTGTAAAAAACACTTTGGAGAGAATTAATAAAATTGTGAGGATTCTTCACACAAGTCTTGTTCTTTTGAGAACTTTGAACTTATTCAAGATATGAGTCTTGTTTAGTTTTTTGACTTATCAATCTAGGTTTCGAACCATCTAGATTGTGACGTCATTCATTCCATCTTTATACCAAAGTTCTTGATCTAGTGAGAAACGGGTCTAAGGTCATATACCTTAGATTCTTCCTCATTTAGGGCAAGGGTTGAGGTTTTTTAATTTCACGGGTTCAAATAATTCGTTGGAACGATTTTTGGGCTAAATTAACTTGTTCGTAGGTTCTAGGGTTTTTATACCCAACGGGTTCACATCACTTAGTAAGTAGTGATTTAGAATTATATTGACAATTATCATTCACCGTTTATATAAAGTTATATTAAGTGTGTTAATTAATTAGTATAAGGGTTGTTTTGTGAGTAAGAGGGGGTCAAGAAGTAATAAGATACAAAGGTAGAAGCTTATAAAGGTGATAAGGTATTGACATGGTAAGTTGTGGTAAGCTATGGTAAAGTATGATAAGTGTAGTAAGATACAATAAGTGTAGGATATGTAAGATATGGTAAGTAACAGTAAGATAACGTATGGTAAGTGTAGTATATGTAGGGCAAAGTTAGTGTAGTAATGTATGATAAATGTAGTAAGATATGATAAATATAGTATATATAGGATATGGTAAGTTGCGATAATTTATGGTATGGTGTAACACCGACATCTCGGTATACTCACTATTATATTTATCTTCATTGTATATATACCATTACTCATATTTTCATGTAAAAAATCCACCAAGAAATTTTTTGGTTAAAAACCACTCCCAAAAATTTCGGCCCAATTTTCGGAAATTCAAAATTTTCAAAATGACCACCGATAGTCTAATAATAATGAGAATGACTCTAAGAGTATAGGAACATCAAATTTGGGTAGATTTTACGTCGTAGAGTTAAATCATAAATTTTTTAAAAAATCATCGTTAAAAGTTTAGCCGGGTTGAATATGTTTCAAAAAGGCTAAACGACCACGTTTTGACGCGAGAAAATTAAATTAGGCCTAATACGAGATTTTGGGTTTAACTTAAAATTATGAAAATTTTTCTGGGTTAAAATGAAATTTTTATAAGTCAAGAGATTTATTTGAAATTAATAAGAATTTAGAAGAAATGAGTATAGAGAGTGGGTGATTAAGATCTTTGGTTTATTTGTAATTAAATTTTAACAATTGGATAAAAGAAATGAAAGAAAATAAATTGTTGTCGGTGAAAATGCTTCAATGGTGAGGGATAATCCTAGAGATGATCAAGAGTTGAAAAATTGAGGCCAATGTCCATTCTATCTCCCAAAACCGTGACCACCAAGGAAGAATTGAGTGGGTTTGTTGTGAGGTGGCTGAATGTGAGAGAGAGAGAGAGAGAGAAAGATTTCTTGGTTTTGAGAAATTGATCCAATGGTGGAGATTGAATTGAAGTGAAATAAATTAATTTAGATTATTGGATTTAAATTAGTAGAAGACAAAATACTATTCATTAAATAAAAGAATGGATTTTCTTGAAAACATATAAATGGTGAGTATTTGATTTAAAATGGGATCAAAATTGTGAACCCTTGGATCTTGGTGGTTGGGAGGCATTCAATTAATGAAGACTTGAATTATAGTCTCAGAAGGATGCTTTGAAGAGAGAGTGACTTGTGTGACAAAATAATCATAGAGTTTATAATAAATCACTACAAAAAAAAGTCTTTTAACCACAAATTTAATGACAAAAATTTTAAAAAAATTCGTCGCTAAAAACATTAGCGACGGATTTAACAACGAAAAATTTTTTGTCGCTAATAACGCATCGCAAAAATTTAGCGACGAAAATTAGAAATCTGTCACTAAATTTAGCGATAAAAATCTGAAATCTTTCGCTAAATTTAACGACAAATAATTTTTCGTCGCTAAAATTCATCACAAAATTTAGTAACGAAAAATTATCAGTCGCTAAATTAGCGACAGAAAAAAATCCGTTATAAAATTTAGCGACGAAAATCTAAAATCCGCCGCTAAATTTAGCGACAGATAATTTTTATCGCTAAAATCCGTCGTGAATTTATGAACAAAAAATTATCTATCGCTAAATTAGCGATAAAAAAATTATCCGTAACTAATTTAGCGATGGAAAAATTATCTATCGCTAATTTAGTGATAAAAAAGTCCGTCATTAAATTAAGACGAAAAATTATCCGTCTCTAATGTAGTGACGAATAAAAAAATCCGTCGCTAAATTAGCAACGGATTTGGAATCCGTCGTTGATTCCAAATTTATCGGAATCCAAAATGCCATGCTTAGACAGTCCCTGCCCACCCGAGCCAGCACTAGCCTGCAAGCCATGTGCCTGGATGGGCCCCGCCCACCCGAGCCAGCACTAGCTTGCAAGCCACATGCCTGGACGGCCCCCACTTACCCGAGCCAACACCCCGCCCTGCAAGCGCGCCCTCCCGCTCAAGCCAGCACCCCCGCCTGCAAGCGCGCCCGCTCCAGCGTCAGCCCTTCTCACTTAATTGCTGGAAAATGTTTTCGCTTTGCTTCCACCGTGGTTCGAACTCCTGCACATACATAAACCTGTAAAAGCATTTAACTACCAAACCAAATGTTAGTATATGATATAATTTTTTTTTACTTATTATCTTTCATTCACATTTTCCCAATAATAATAAATTAATATATAATAACAATTTAAAATAATAAATATAATAACTTTCTTTATTTATTATCTTTTCTTCACATTTTTCTAATAATAAAAAAATAATTTATAATAACAATTTAAAATAATAAATATAATAACTTTCTTTTCTTAATCCACCAACCTAAAATAATATTAATTAAAAATAATAAATATGATAATTTTTAATAAAATAAAAAATAATAAAATACTAATTTAAAATAAAATTGTAAATTAATTAAAAAATATATCAATATTATATTTTGTTTTCTTCTTTTTTCCTTCATTTTATTATTTTATTATTCTTTTTTATTTTTACTTTATTTTTTTAATCCATAGTTTAAAAATGGATTACGGCATCTTAATAATATAAAATTATAATTATCAATAAATTATAATATATTAATAATTTAAAAAATGTATATATTTAATCACAAAATATTTTTATGCGTTTGAATATATAAGAAATTTTAATATAATTATTATATATAAGAAATTTCAATAATGAGAATAGAAAGGAAAAAAAAATCCAAAAATAGAGATGTGAGTAAGAAGAAGAAAAAATAAGTGAGAATAGAAAAAAAATGAGGAGGAAGAAAGAAATAAAAAAAATATTATCACACAATGCTCAGCGGTGGTGCAGTGGTTGACATTCTTCCGTTCAAATCTGAGATCTAAAGTTGGCATTTTTTTAGTATTAAAACAATGAAAAGCGGGCGCTCGTACATGCAGGCGCGTGCTCGAGCAGGCACGTGAGCCTGCCTGCGCCTGGCGCCCGTGAGTGCAAGTGCGGGTGCCTCTCGCGCCAAGGCACGTCGGATTAATATTAATTAAAAAATATTATAAAACAATAATAATTTGATTTGTATTATTGAATACAATAATACAAATAAAATAAAATGTATCTATACAATAATAAAAAATAATAAATAAAACAAAAAAAGAAAAAAAATTAATTAAAAACTATATTAATATTATTCTTAGAAAAATAAAATATAAAAAAATAAAATAAAATGCTATTTTAAAATATTATAACATAATAAATTGATTTGTTCAAAATAATATAATTTAAATAAAATAAAATTTATGGTTTTTTTTAAGATTTAAATAATATTATTCTTTAAAAAAAATGAAATATAATATAATAAAATAAAATGTTAAATTAAAATATTATAAAATAATAATATGATTTGTTAATATAAATTAATAAAATAAAATAAAATTTTAATTAAAAAAAGATTCGCTGATTTAGTGACGGACTTGGAATCCGTCGCTAAATTAAAATTTTAATTTAAATATTATATTTTATTTAATTATATATATAAAATTTAACGACGGATTGGGATTTTCATTGCTGAATTTAACGACGGAAAACAAATCTTTCGCTAAATTATTTTTTAATTTAATTATAACATATTAATAAAATAAAAATAAAAATAAAATAAAATAAAACTCTATTTAAAAAAGATTAAATTTTGCGACAGATTTTAAATTGCTAAATCGGTTGCTAAATTCGTGACGGATATAAATTCGTCGCTAAATTAGTAACGGATTCTTTATTCGTCGCTAAGTTACCGACGGATTTCTCAATCCATTGCTAACTTAGTGACGGATTTCTAAATCCGTCGCAAAATCCGTCGTTAATTTAATCTTTTTTTATATAAATTTGTATTTTATATTTTGTTTTCTTCTTTTTTCTTTTCTTTTATTATTTTATTATTCATTTTCATTTTTATTTTATTTTTTTGAATCCATAGAATAGTTTAAAAATCGATAGCCGCCTAAACTAACCATTCGTGTCATCCGTATCATTATCTTCATTCTCTAAAAACTAATATTTGATTTACTTGACAAACGAGATGGATCGTCGAACATGAATATATCATCTATTATTTTCCTTGTTGATAACAATAACAAATGAAAATGAATAACTGAATTTTTAAATACGATTGAATTATATGAGAGAAGCGAACGGATATAGAAGATGAAAAACATAAATGGTGAACTCCACAACCGCGAATATTTTTTTAAAATTGTTTGTTACAGATTTATTGAATTATTTGTTATTGTAAATTTTCAATTTGTTGAAAATTATAATATTTATTATATATTTAATTCAATTTCGTTATTTAAAATTGGTTAAAACGGAGATACGGTTAAAAAATTTACTAACAGAGTATAGAAAAAATTTAGTTACGAAATTAGCGTTAAATTTTGAAATATAGATAATAAATGAACGACGAATTTAGTAACGAATACTTTTTTGTAACTAATTAACGACAAATTTAGTTATAAATATTTTTTTTGTGGTTAATTAGTAACGAATTTAGTCACGAATTTTAGAATTCGTTGCTAAATTTAGAGACAAATATTTTTTCGTGGCTAATTAGCGACGAATTTAAAGACGAAAAATTTTTGTAGTTAATTAACGATAGATTTCCCACGAAATTTTTTCGTTGCTAAATTTAGCGACGAAAGTTATCACGAACTTTTTTTGTCGCTAAATTTAGTTACGGATAATTGTATCCGTGGCAAAATTTAGCCACGAAATATTATTCGTCGCTAATTAGTGACAAAATTTGCAACAAAAAATTTTTTGTCGCCAATTAGTAATAAATTTAGCCACGAAAACTTTTTCGTTACTAATTAGCGACGAATTTAGCCACGAATGATGTGTCCGTCACTAATTTAGTCATGACTTCATTTTCATCGCAAATTTTATGACAAATTAGCAACGAAAAAATTTTTATCGCTAAATTCGTCGCATAATAGTGACGAATTTTTTCCATCGTGAAAATCCATGATTAAAACTGTGTTTTTTTGTTTTGAATCTTGGAAAGGGTTGGATGACTAGGATTAATTTGGGAAGAGGAAGCTCTCTCCATTTTTCCTCCATGGCCGTGAGTTCAAGGTAAGGGAACTCAAAATTTTTCTTCTACACTACTCTAATATTTTTACATAAATCACTTCTTCACAAGATCATTTACAACATATCTAAAAATTGGAGCAAAAAGAGGAGTTTTACATAGTGAAGATTCAAGGGAACCAAGAGCAAATCCATTGAAGGAAGGTAAGATTTTTTCAAACTTTTTTTTGAAATTTTGGTATAGATTTATTCCTCTCAAACCGTAGCATAACATATCTAAGATTGAAGGCAAAATGAGATGCCCAACTTGGTGAATTTAAGTTGGCTGAATGCTAGGAGGAAGGGGAGAAAAAAAATGAAATTGTGAAGTAGAACCTTGGTTGGACTTGAAACATCAAATCTTGAGGTAAGAAAAGTTGTACACTTGCTGGAATTTTTGAGGACGTGTATGAATGATTTAATGTGGTGTTTTTAGCTTGATTTTATAATCTAGAGCCTAGGTGAAACCCAATGAAGCATGAGGAAAGTGTGCAAAATTTTTGTGTGCAGGAATTGTCCTCCATCTTAGTGATTTTTAGTGTGCAAAAAATTTGAACTTTGTGTGGCCGAGAATTGGGATGAAAACAATATGTTTTGGTGTGTTTAATGTAGTTTTCAAAAGGCAATCATGAGTGCTGAATTCTAGTGCAAAAGTGATGAATATTGGTGTATGATTGTTGATTGAAATGATGGGAAAAAGATGTGTTAGTGAGCTACAAATTTGTTTTGTGTTATGTGACTTTTGTGTGCAAAATTTTGGTAAGATAGAATTGTGCATTGGAGGCCAAGGGATATGATTTAGTATGTACAGAATTTTTGGGCTAGTGTTGGTGAATTTGTGTGTGTGAACATGTATAGTGTATATATATGCTAAGGTGATGGAATGAGATGTGTATTAGGTTGGTGAGTTGTCGAGAATGTAAGTAAATTGTAGAATGTGTATTGATTTTGTAATGGTTGTGGAATGTGAAATCTTATGAAAGAGTGATGGATCAAGTTAATGAGGTTGTATGCAGAATTTTAGCGGACTGTTTTGAGTGTACAAGAGGATAGAATGTAATGAATATTGGGAATGAGATTGGCATGTGATTTGGAGACATATATGCATATATGGTGAGTTATGTATAGGGAGTTCTAGGGAGAACCCAAAAGTGACAATGTAGATTTTTATGTGCCAACGTTTGTAGTTTCAAATTTTATTTATATATATATTCTGTGTTGTATTGTAGTGACACATTTGGTAACAGAACGAGGGGAGCACATTTCTTATACATTGTAGTGTATTTAAGGAGTGACATAGCCTTCCATATACTGTGAGTGAGACTTTGACGCTATGTTATTAATTGAGTAAAAATACATATTTTATAACTTTGCAAAATGATATATTTTATGACATGTGTGAAAGCATGAGATTTGGTATATATTTTACAAATACCTCTCTTTGTAATCATTGGAGTGTTTCAAATGATTGATTCAAATGATATGTATCCATGAATTGTATTGAAATAATATCGTGCCACTCTTTGAAAACTTGATATGAATTATATGCTTCTATTGCATTGGCACAATGATTTGAATTGGTTTAATGGAAATGTGTGGGCTGGATGCTTACTTATGATGTGATGATATCCTTGGTGGAATTGATGTGATGATGTTCTTGATAGACTACTATAGCTATGAAAGGCGTTTGTAAAGACACCCATTGTGTCTGAATATTTTTTTGCAGGAGGTATCCCAAAACGTCATATGTATAGTTGTAGCCGGTTGAATCAAATCGGAGAGGACATGTGTTACACCACTGTTAGCACCGGACGAGATGCTATACATAGTTGATTATGTATGTGTGTGAAAATACAAGCTAGTCGTTGGTGAGACTCATGGCCAATATTGGGGTAAAGAGCTAAATGTTTTTTTTTATATACTTGCATATAAACCCCAATGTGCCTATCATTTGTTGTGTTAGACTTTTACCGGAAATATTTTATTGGCAAATTCTAAATGATTTTCGAAATGTAAATGGATGCATATGTTAATATTATGATGTATGATACATGATTACATGATCAATACAAATGTCGTGCTCAATTTATAATATCATCATGTTTTAAACTGTGTTTTGACACTTCGTGTTCACACATTCTATTGATAATATAATGTCGATCCCCTCACTTACTGAGTATTTTCTCTTAATACTCACCCCTCACTTTTCCATGACGACAATATAGATTCGGTAGGGAGACGGGTTGAGAGACTTTCGACACATTTAACATACGTTTGGAGACGATGAGTATTGGGTATGGTACCAACCATTCTTTCATGATGAAGTTGGATAATATATATATTTGAGATCTATAGAATGACTAATATATATTTTATGGGATGACTGTAATTATGTTATTGTAAATGTAAATTGAAATTTTCAAATTTGTTGTATATTCATACATTGAGACACAGTGTTGCATTTGAAATTTGTTTTACTTGGGAAATTATATTTTGAAGGAAAAACAAGTTTTAAACAGGTAAACATAATGTCTTGCAGTCCCGGTATATAGGGAGATACTGCCCGTATACCAAGATAATATGGCGGTTGTCGCGTACTTGACTTGAGGGTCGGGAAGTGACAATTCTATTTGTATCAGAGACTAGGTTAAGAGTTATGTTTTATGAAAAGAGTTTTAAAAATATTCCCAAATATATTTCAAAAGTCCTCAATACATAGGAGAGTTTCTTTACAGTCATGAAATCCCGATACATGGTTTTAAGCATATGAGTTCCTTTATTTTTAGGGGGTTATATACAGTTCGTATCTAACATACCATACAATTTCCATCGGTTCCTAAACCGATAACTTCATTTATTTTAGGGGGTTAGTTATTTCATAACTAATTTTAATTCTTAAATCAAGTCTGATGAAAAATTTTCCTTTACATAACTATGGCGACTAGATGGAGCACTAGATTTGTACTCCCTGAGTCACCTAGAGTGCTCAAGGATACATCCTCATCACGTGCGCCTCTTCCAGCGCCTTCTCAACCGACTACTACAGCTGCGGTTCCACCACCACTGCTTGATGCATGGAGGCAGATGTGTGAGTGGTACAACACACACGAGATTCATATACCACCCCCACCACCACCGATGGCCTCATCGACTCCTACGGCAGTGCCTACTCCTACAGTAGTGCCTACTCTTGCGGCACCGGATCTTCCATCGGTGGCCGATCCTTCTTCAGTATCTGGTCTGAGTGACACCACATCATCCACACTTAGGTGCATCCATGAGCTGACTCAGCTAGTCAAGGAAGCTCGACAATTGGGATGCACAAACTTTTTTGATGGTATTAGTAGCTCGAGGCAAGATCATCTCGAATAGCATATTGTAGATGCTAGTTTTGTCTGGAATTTTTTGAAGATTTTAGATGGACCTCTTTGAGGCATTTTTGTGTAAACCCCTTTGAAAACTTATTTAACCTTCATATTTTAATTTTTTTTGTTGGAATTATATAGTTTATTTTGAAAATCTCTACTTTTCTTTCTTGAAATTTACTTAGGAATCATTTTTATGGGATTTGATGGATTCTTTGAGTAGAAACTTATTTTACATTTTATGGATTTGATTTGGATGGGCGAGTTGACCGAATGCATGCATGTTACCCATAAGGATTGACTAGATTGGTCCTTTAGTTGTGTGATGAATGTACACATTATTTAGATTTGTTAAATTATTTGAAAAATGGATGGATATCCATGAATGTCTTGCGATACTTTGGTGTACAGGTTAAGCTTATCCGTATTTTGAGGTAATGTAGCGGTTGTCTTGTACTCGATTTGAGACTTAGGGCATGACAATTTTATTGGTATCAGAGTTTAAATTTTCTATTTGAGAATGTGTTCAAACATTTGAAAAGTTTTTCAAATATTTTAAAGCTTCTCAATTATTTTCAAACTATTTTGAAAAACTTGATATTCAAAATGTTTCAAATGATTTTAAATGCCTCATATGGGTTCTAGGAATTTGAGAATATGTTAGAGGGTTAGGTATTTAGTCTATCGCCTAGTCTTGTGTGCTAATTATTGTTTCTCTTTTGTGGAACTATACATCATCGAAGAAGAATGACGAAACCGAATGAAATTTCTCCTACTTCATCTTCTCAACCCGTGGCCACATCATTTTCCCATGCATCTCCTTTGACACGGACACGCTTGACTCCTCCAACCGGGGTCCCTACTCCTCCTTTAGCCACCTTCCAACAAGTAATGAAGTGGTGAAACACATATGGCATCCATTTACAAGCACCACTTCAAGAACTAGTTCCACCTCCACCTACTCCTGCCACTGCATTGAGTGTCCTTATGGTACCACCTCCTCCTTTAGCTATTGTTTCAATTGACTGCCCTACCATAGAGTTGTCAAAATTGATCAAAGAGGTGAGACAACTCAGATGTGAGACATTCTTGGGCACGTGTAATACCTCAGTGGCTAAGGATTGGTTTAATGAATCCAAGAGATCATCACCGACATGAGGTTATATGATGAGATGAAGTTGTGGGTGGCTATGAAACTATTGGACAAGGGTGCAAGGATTCAGCAGGAGATTGTGAAAGGTAGGATTTATATTCCTGCTATTTGGGGAGAATTTCTTAAGGTTTTCAAAGAGAAGTACTACACTTAATTATACAAGAACCAAAAGAGGGAGGAATTTTTTAAGTTAGCACGAGGGAATAGGATAGTGTTGGAGTATGAGATGGAGCTAAGAGAGATAACTACTTATGTTGTACAGTTTGTGAATTCCAAGGAGTCCTTATGTGCAAAATTTGCATTGAGGTTAAATTTAAATATAAGTGAGAAGATGTTGATAACAAAGTGATATACATTTCTAGATATTTTGGAATTGGCCTTGAAGGTCAAGAAGATGGTAATTGAGAGGAAAATGGTTAGAGATGGTCATGGTAAAAAGAGAAACCCTGGGTTCATATCGGGCCAAAGCTCCAAGAAGAATAGGAGCACGGTCTCTTACGGTGGCTTCCCGATTGCTGAGTCCATTAGCTCTCCAAAAGGCCAACAATCATCAAGTTTGGTACTTTTACTTCTAGTGCCGTATCCAGGAGTAAGTCAATGGGGTGAAGGAAAGACCTTTGTAGAAATTGCAAGAGGTTCCATCTCGGACCATGTATTGAGCCTCCAAAGTATTATCAATGTAGGAAGGTGGGGCATAGACTATCCGAGTGGTTCAAGGAGTGGTCAATCAAATGTCTCTACACCATCAACTAATATCGCTCCACTGACAAGGACCGGTAGCAACATGATGGCCACTGCTCCTCAACGTTCTTAATCAAGAACTCAAATTGGAATCTATGCGATGACTAATAAGGAAGCCCAAAATAATCCAAACGTTGTCATAGGTACATCTCCTTAAACTTGGACTTGGTGACTTAGAATACAATATAAGTTTTATATGATTTTTATATTGAGGCATGTTTATGAATTGACATATTAGAAGTGAATTTATGGACCAATTTGAACTTAAATCCTATGTGGAGATGCATAAGGATGATTATGTTATTATATGATGGTAAAATCACATGTAGAAGTGTAAATCTCCATTGTAGGAAAAATATATAATATGTCTATGATTGTGTGGTATAAAAAGAGAAATAAAAAGAAAGAAGAAAAGAAAAAAAAAAGGGAAAAGGAAACAACAAAAGTCCAAAACCCATGCTCACCCCACTTTCATTTTTTATATTACTCCCTCTCTCTCCCTCCCCCACCTCCTCTCCTCATACCCGAAACCCCCACCTCTCTCATTCTCTTCCTTATGGCAATCTCTCTCTCCCTCTTTCTCTTTGGTCTCTTCAAGAGTAGCCAAACTCAATCAAAAGCCTATATATTGAAGTTTCAAAACTCCTAACAAAACCATTGGAGGTTGGATTTAGTGAGAGAGGTGGATTTTCGAGAGACAGAAAAACCTAGGTTTTGGTATAATTCAATAAGGAATGAAATCAACAGTTCCAATAGAGGTAATACTCTTTCTTAAATTTGAGATTTATATTGATATTTAGGGTTTTTTAGAGAGGAAAATTTAGAGTTTGAAGGTAATGTGATTAAGAGGCAAAATTGATAGCTCAAGTAAGGTAATTTTCCTTCATTCATCTTAAATTTGAGTATATTTTACTTGTATATAAACTTATGTTGAGATTGGAAGAATAAAGTTTAGAAATTTAGATCTAAGATATTTATAATGTTAAAATTTGGAGAAATCATGAAAGGAGAATTATTTTCTTAGGTTGATGATGTGATTTGATGAACTTATATGATTGATTGGTGAATTTTAAAAATTAGATTTTGGGTTGTATGGAGAATATTGATTTTTTTTAGCGTTAGTTTATAATTAAGTGATAAATTTGTGTCTATTGTATTAGATTGAGATAATTGAAATGTTCGGTGGGATTTATCTTGGATTGGATTGTGCATTGGGAGTGGTTACCTTTCCAAGTGTTAAGTAGATGCATGATTATGATTTGGAATGAGAAAATATTTATTTGATTTTTAAAATATTTTTAAAATTGATTTATGATTGTGGAGTGTTCTGAAAGGGAGTTTGGAATGAAATATACACTTAAGTATTTTATTGAAGTAATGTGCCATGCTTATTGATGTATATTGAAACATGTTGGCATTAAATTCATGATTTGAGAAATGTTTGAACAATGCTAGCACATTTTGATACATGTTATGATATTTGTGAAATAGTGTTTGAATGCATGACCTAATGGTTCTAATCATTCCTCCCCATGACATGGCCCGACAGGGTGATGTGGTTAGGGGCATTTGCCTTGGGTGATCGTCATGCTCGAGAGATATCTCAAAAACCGTTATTATTATTTTTCGGACTAGGTATCACCTCAAGAGAGGTCTGAGTCAACGCCAAGGTTTGAAGGTATTTGTGAGTTGGAAATATATGAAAACTCTTGACAGTTTCACCCTTGATCGCGGTATACCATTGTAAGAAGTTATGATTTTAGCAACTCTATGATTTTGGAAAAACTATGGATGTGAATAGATGTATATGATTTGTTCATTATGAATATTGAATTTTATTTGAAAAACTTTATATTGATGATGAACTTTGATTTGATGGACACGATAATATGATTTTGAGATAATTGTTTGATATGTTAACAATCATCTCTTATTTACTTTCATAATCTGTTACTCACTCACTGAATATTATTGTATACTCATCTTTTTTATTTTAATTTTCCATAGAGGAGGTTTAAACCAAAGTATTGATGGTATTAGTATCTTAGGGCAAGATCATCTCGAAAGGTTCATTGCGGGTATTAGTTTTGTTTGGAATTTTTGTTAAGAATTTTAGATGGACTCCTTTGAGACATTTTTGTATAAATCCCTTTGGAAGCTTATTTAAGCTTCATATTTTAATTTTTTTTGTTGGAATTGTATAATTTATCTTGAGAATCTTTACTTCTCTTTCTTGAAATTTACTTTGGAATTGTTTTTTGTGGAGTTTGATATAGATTCATCGAGTAGGGATTTATTTTATATTTTATGAATTTGATTTGGATAGCCGGATTGACTGAATGCATGTATGTTATCCATAGGGATAGACCGAGTTGGTTCTTTAGTTGTACCATAAATGTAAATTGGTTTATTTAGATTTGTTGATTTATTTTAGAAAATAGATGAATATCAATGAATGTTTTGTGGTACTTTTGGTATACGGATTAGGGTTATCTGTATTGCGGGGTGACGTGATGATTATCACGTGCTCGATCTGAGAGTTGGGACATGACAATCGAACCTCTATACTAAGTTTTTGTTGAAATAAAGGACAATTAGGGTTTATGTCCTAAGGGAATGAAGTCTAAATATATAGCTTTAATTTGGGTAGATTTTTCATTCTCATTGTAATCCCTTTAAAGTTTCTAAGTTGGGCCCTAAATGGGTCTTGCCTCGATTGTTCGGGCTGGGCCCTTCGGGCCCAGCCCGGGCCAGCAAATGGGGGACCAACAGGTCCCCCAACGGCCAAAATTGGAGAGGAACAATGCCCTCTCCTCACTCTCTTTTCTTATCTCCTTGCTCCTCTTCTTGTTCTCTATAAATAGGGCTTATATGTTTCTTTGGAAGGTATGAAAAACATGCCTTCATTGTATGTAAACTCTCTTTGATTTCTCAATTAAATTCTTGAAATTTCTTTTTTCATTCTTAGCTTGCTATATTTAAATTTCATCATGGTATCAGAGCAGGTTTCGATACCTTCATCTTCCGGTGTTGGTAATCCTCCACCACAAATTAGTACTTCCATGTTTACTTCCATTCTCTTAGATTCATCAAATTACAATGCTTGACAAGACACCATCAAGAGATCCTTGAACTTCTTCAATCTTGAAAATCACATATTGGAGGATCCCTTAGATGATGCCAACCCTACATTCAAATCATGGAAGAAGCAAGATGATCAAGTGGTGGTGCTACTTCAAATGTCTCTTGACAAAACCCACAAAGCAATGGCTACTTGTATTCCAAATGCAAGGGCTTTGTGGGATCAAATACATGCTCTATATGGGCAAGAGACCAACACCGGATGAATCTTTGAGCTCAAAAGAAAAATCTTCAAAATTCAAAAAGGAGGTAAAACTCTTCCCGAATACTTTGGGGAGTATAGGGATCTTTGGAATGAGTTTAATATTCTTAGGCCTCCAACTTCTAATCTCAAGACCATTCTTCAAAGAAATGATGAAGACATGACCTTTGGTCTCCTTATGGGTCTTGGAGATGAATATGCTCCAATTCGTCAAGAAATCCTTAGAATGAAGATATTCCCTTCATTCCAAAAAGTTCAATTTATGATTCAAAGGGCCGAAACTAGCATGAGGCTAGAGGAGTCTACCAAGCTCAAATCCGAAGCCCAAGCCTTCAAAGCTGTTCAAGATGATCATATGGTCAACAAAGCTCAAAATTTCTTTAAAAAGAATGTTTGCACAAATTGCAAGAAGCCCGGCCACAAAAGGGAAAAGTGCTGGTTTCTCCACCCTAATTTGCGCCCAAAGAACAACAAGAAGGAGGTGGAACAACCAGCTCATGCTCAACAAGTCTCCCAAGTGGCTGCACTCGAATCCAAGATGGAGGAGATGCAAAAAGAGATGAAAAATCTCCTTAGCCAAGTTGCCCTTCACTCCGGTAACAACTTGAACTCATCTCATTTAAATAAATGGTTGATTGATTCGGGCTGTGACAATCACATGGTAAAAGATAAAGACAAAGTTAGGAAATTCATTCCTCTATCTAGTTATAAGATTGTCAAGGTTGCTAATGGTCAAAAACTAAAAGTTGATCATCTAGGTGAAGTTGAACTCCTAGGAAAGAAAACTAAAGCTTTATATGTACAAAAATTCAACTCTAACCTCATGTCCATTAGCAAAATTACCAAAGACCATAATTGCAAACCCACTTTTGATCCTAACCAAGTTATCTTTCAGGATCTCAAAACGAATCACTTGATTGGCAAGGGGTCTAGGAGGAATAACCTATATTTTTTGGACCAAGAAAATCAAGCTTTTGGAGTTCAAAGTCAAGCGTTTTCTATATGGCATGCCCGTCTAGGTCACCCGGGAGATTTAGCTTTGAAACGCCTATTTCCAAGTCAAAAAGTAGAAAATAGGCATTGCAAAGCTTGTATTCTTGGAAAACAAACTAAAGTGTACTATCCAATCTCAAATACAATATATGAAAATGCCTTTAAACTCATTCATACCGATGTGTGGACTTCACCCATGGAATCTCATAATGGCTTCAAATACTTTGTAACCTTCATTGATTACAAAACTAGATACACTTGGGTGTACTTATTAGCTGCTAAATCTGAAGTATTTGAAGCACTTAAGAGCTATAGATATGTGACCAAGCAATTCAATGCAAACATCAAAATCCTTAGATCGGATCATGGGGGGAATACACTAGCCATGCACTTGAAGATTTTCTAGAAGAAAAGGAAATTATTCATCAAAAGTCTTGTGTTTACACTTCTCAACAAAATGGAGTTGCCGAAAGGAAAAATAGACACTTACTAGAAACGGCTAGGGCTATGATGTTTCACTCCAATATACCTAAAAAGTTTTGGAGTGAAGCCATTAAAACCGCTACCCACCTTATAAACCTTATGCCCTCTCAAGTGCTAGAAGGAAAATCCCCTTTAGAACTACTCTTAGGAAGAAAACCTAGTATCTCACACTTAAGAGTTTTTGGGTGCATTTGTTATGTGCATATACCAGAAAACTTTAGAAATAAACTAGATGAAAGGTGGAGAAAATGTGTATTTTTAGGATACTCTACCTTTGAAAAAGAATATAAATGTTATGATCCTCTAACCAAAAAGCTATACACATCCAAGGATGTGATATTTGTAGAAAAAGAACCTTATTTTGCAGGAAAAGAGGATCAAGAGCAACCAAAGGAAAGAGGAGCACAAGACCATTGGAATGTAGTCCTTCCCTCAATCAAAGAAGCCCCTCATCAAAATGAAGAAGAAGAACAACCAATCCAAGCTGAAAATGATCCAACTCAAGAACAATCAACCTCATCTCATTCTGATCATGAATGCATCCAAGAGGAAGGGGGAGACAACTTAGATCAAGGTCAAGTTATAGAGGAAGAAGAACAAAGTATTGAGGAGCAGCCTCCTCCTCCTCTTCGAAGATCAACAAGGCTTAGGCTCTCTCCTTCAGAATGGATTAACAAAAGAGTTTTCTATAACTCAAAGGTGACTTCTCACCCCATTTCCCAATATTATTCGGTTGCTAATATGTCTAGTAGGCATAAAAAATTCATCAAGAACTTAGACCTTCATCAAGAGCCTAGAAACTTTGAAGAAGCAAAACAACATCCCCAATGGATCCAAACCATGAAGGATGAGCTAGAAGCCTTGGAAAGAAACGGAACTTGGGAGTTATCATCTCTTCCTAAAGGAAAAAGGGCAGTAGGATGTAAATGGATCTATAAGATCAAGTACAGAAGTGATGGAAGCATTGATAGATACAAAGCAAGATTAGTAGCAAAGGGCTTCACTCAAGCTTATGGAGTAGACTACAAGGAAACGTATGCTCCGGTGGCCAAGATAAACACAATTCGAGTTTTGATGTCCCTTGCAATCAATCACTCTTGGCCAATATTTCAAATGGACGTAGCCAATGTTTTTCTTCAAGGTGATCTAGAAGAGGAAGTGTACATGGAGATTACACCGGGCTTTTCTCACCAACTCAACAAAGTTTGCAAACTTAGGAAAGCAATCTACGGTCTCAAACAATCTCCAAGAGCTTGGTATGCCAAACTTAGCTCAACTCTTTTTGATCATGATTTCAAAAAATGCAATAACGACACTTCTCCCTTCGTTAAGAAACTAGATGGAAAAATCATTATAGTGTTAGTTTATGTATATGAAATAATCATAACCAGTAATGATTTAGATTTAATCAACCAAGTAAGAGGTTTCTTACAAACAAAATTTGATATTAAGGACTTAGGGAAACTAAAGTACTTCTTAGGGATAGAACACGCCTATTGTCCAAATGGGCTTGTTCTATCACAAAGGAAGTATGTGCTTGATCTCTTGCAGGAAACCGGGAAGTTAGGTGCCAAGCCCGCTTGTAGTCCCATTAGCTCCTCTTTGTTGAAAAGATGAATTAATCAACCTATTATCACATTTCTAAAAAGGGCCTTCCCAAGAGTCCAACAAGTTCTTCTCAAGGATGGAGCCTTTAACCAAACCATCTCACTTGATGCGGCTGCCATTGCTCTATATTCAGCTTCGGCACTTGATCTTGACACCACATGTTGTTTTTTGCTTTTCCAAGATACTAGATTTCCTCCAACAAACATGTAATATCCTGTGGTTGATCGTCTATCTTCTGAGTCTCCAGCCCAATCTGCATCACAATATCCTACAATTTGTGAGTTGTTGTTCTTCTTCATCCAAACTCCCATGCCTGGTGTACCCTTTAAGATAATGGAGGATTCTTTCGGTGGCTCTCCAATGCTTTCTTTTTGGTTTGTGCATATGTTGGCTAACTTGACTCACGGCAAAGGAGATGTCCGGTCTCATTATGGTGAGGTAGATCAATTTCCCTACGAGCCTTTGATATCTTGGTTCATCCTCATAATCTTCATCATCATCCTTGAGGCCACAAGAGGAGCTAATAGGACTACAAGCGGGCTTGGCACCTAACTTCCCGGTTTCCTGCAAGAGATCAAGCACATACTTCTTTTGTGATAGAACATGTTGAAAAGAAGGATAACTTAACCCATCTTCATCACCAACCAAGTGCATCTACTTAGAAGTCCAAAAATCAGCATGCATTGTCCAGCAAGCATGGCCCATTTGGGCAGCCTAAACCAACCCAAAATACATTCAAAAATAGGCCCAAGGAAGCCCAAAAGTTTGGAGAAAAGTCTAGGAAGCAAACCCAAATAGCTAGGGGCAGTTTGGGCAGCATATATTTCAACAGTCAAAAAACTAGTTGTTGGAATTCCTTGGGGTTTGAGCTCCAACGGGAATATCACTTTCTATCGGCTATTTTTCCCTTTTCTCTATAAATAGAGCCTCATTGTATCTCCAAAAACTATGAGAAAAATGCTCTCAAATCTGTCCATGTATGCTCTCATTCTTCTTCAATAAAATTCAGAAGTATTCTTCATTTCTTGTGCTCTATTTTTTGATATTTCAACATGGTATCAGAGCAAACTTCGATCCCTTCCTCTTCAAGGTTGGGTGACCTTCCACCTTCCATCAACCTTACCCAATTTCAAAATATATCCTCCATTCAATTAAGAGGAGGAAATTATTATCAATGGGCAGCCTTGATGAGAAGGGTGCTGGAACTTCACAACTTGGAGGGTCACATACTTGATCAACCACTTGAAGAGGTGGATTCTTCCTACAGAGAATGGAAGAAGAGGGACAATCATGTGTTTTTTCTTCTACTCAATTCCATGGATGAAACACACAAAGCTATGGTGACTTGTGCTCCCAATGCAAAACTAATATGGGACACAATGTTTTCTCTTTATGGCCAAGAATCTAACCTTGGCAGAATTTTTGAGCTCAAACGACAAATTTCAAACATCAAAAAGGAAGGGAAATCACTTCCTCAATATTTTGGGGAATATACGGATACTTGGAATGAGCTCTCCACTCTCCGTCCGGATTCCATAGATCTCAAAGTCCTCCAAAAGAGGAAAGAAGAAGATAAAATCTTTGGTCTTCTCATGGGTCTAGATGATTCCTACTCTCTTCTTAGACAAGAAATTCTCCGAATGAAGGAATTTCCTTCATTTGGAGAAGTGCAAAATATGATCCAACGAACGGAAGTTAGCATGCGTTTGGAAGAAAATTCCAAACTTAGACTTGAAGCTCAAGGTCACATGGCTACCGTTGAAGAGCACATGGCTGCCAAAGCACATCAAGTTCCAAAGAAAATTGATGTATGCACCATTGCAAGAAAAGAGGACATACGAAGGAGAAGTGTTGGAACCTTCATCCTCATTTAAAGCCCAAGACCTTCAAACCAAGGGAGCAACTTTCCGAGCAGCATAATGTACTTCACACCAAGCTTCAAGGACCTACCATGGCTGATTTTGCTGCTCTTCAAAGTCAACTCAATGACATCTCCAAGAAGTTTCAACAACTTGCTCCCTTCAATGGTAAAAATCAAAACACTTTATCCTCTTTCAATTTCGAAGATTTTCTCATTGATTCGGGAACGGACCATCATATGGTAAGGGATAGAAGAAAAATCAAGCATTTTAAAAAACTCCCTAACCATAAGATAGTCCGTGTTGCCAATGGGCAAGATTTGAAAGTTGAGCAAATTGGGGAAATTGAACTTTTTGGAAAAACATCAAATGCTTTATTTGTTCCCCAACTCACTTCAAATCTTTTGTCCATTAGCAAAGTCACTAAGGATCAAGGGTGTAGAGTTGTTTTTGACCCAAACACTGTTACTTTTCAGGACCTCAAGTCGAATCAATTGATTGGCAAGGGTTCTAGAAGAGGGGATCTATATTTTTTGGATCAAAAGCATCATGCACTCGTAGCTCATATCAAAGAAGATGCATCTCTTTGGCATAAACGTTTTGAGCATCCTAGTGACCAAGCTTTAAAGCGTCTATTTCCAAGTATTAATATTGAAGATAAACATTGTGAAGCTTGTATTCTGGGAAAGGAAACCCGATCAATGTATCCCAATTCAAAAACAATTTATAAAGATGCTTTTGATTTAGTTCATTCGGATTTGTGGACTTCACCTATCAAATCTCATTTAGGCTACAAGTATTTCATTACTTTTGTAGACCAAAAAACTAGGTACACTTGGGTCTACCTTTTGAATACCAAAGATCAAGCTTTTGAAGCCTTTAAAAGCTATGAGAGATATGTGACCAAACTTTACAATGCTAACATTAAAATTCTAAGGACGGACCATGGTGGAGAATTCACTAGTTTGACATTTGAAAACTACCTTAGAGAGAATGGCATTATACATCAAATGTCTTGTGTGTACACACCTCAACAAAATGGGGTGGCCGAAAGGAAAAATAGGCACATATTAGAAATAACTAGAGCTATGATGTTTCATGCAAATGTGCCTAAGAAATTTTGGTGTGATGGAATAAAAACCGCTGTCCACCTAATAAACCTTATCCCATCTCAAGTCCTGGATGGCAAGTCACCCTTAGAAGCCCTACTAGATAGAAAACCTAAGATATCTCATCTTAGAACATTCGGTTGTGTATGTTACATTCATATTCCAGCACACATGAGGGATAAGTTAGATCATAAGGGTAGAAAGTGCATATTTTTGGGGTTTGCTTCCTTTGAAAAGGGGTATAGATGTTATGACCCTAAAACTAACCAAACATACACATCTAAGGATGTGATATTTGTGGAGAATGAGTCCTTTTTTGTAGATAATGAAGAACATCAATCATCAGAAGAAGAGAGCACTCCAAGCACGTGGAATTTCTTACTTCTCCCGAATCAATCATCTCCACCAATTGCAGAAGGAATCTCCCAAGAGACTAATGAGCAATCTCAAAATAATGAAGAAGAAGGATCAAACTCCATAGAAGAGGAGGCAGCCCACACTTCAGGGGGAGATCAAGAAATCGAAGAGGAAGAATCCGGGCATGTAGAGGGAGATTTGGATGCACCACCTCCTCACCTTAGGCGATCCACGAGGCTTAGGGTTCCCCGTTCGGAATGGATTAACCGTAGAGTTTACTATAACTCCAAGGTAACATCACATCCGATTTCTAATTATTATACCATCTCACATGTTTCTTTGAGCCACCAAAATTTTTTGAGTGGCATAGATAAAGAACAGGAGCCTAGGACATATGATGAAGCATCCAAGGACCGAAGGTGGAGAAAGGCAATGAAGGAAGAGCCAGATGCATTGACCAAGAACGGTACATGGGAAGTCACCTCTCTTCCAAAGAGCAAGCGAGCTGTCGGATGCAAATGGGTATACAAAATCAAATATAAAAGTGATGGATCAATTGAAAGGTTTAAGGCAAGACTTGTGGCTAAAGGATTCACTCAAGCATATGGGATAGATTACAAAGAGACATACGCACCCGTTGCCAAAATGAATACAATTAGGGTCTTGATGTCTCTTGCGGTGAACCATGGATGGAGCATGTTTCAAATGGATGTAGCAAACGCGTTCCTTCAAGGAGATCTCGAAGAAGAAGTGTACATGCAACTTCCTCAAGGGTTCCAACAACAAGGAGGAAACGTGTGCAAACTACGCAAGGCTATCTACGGGCTGAAACAATCCCCAAGGGCATGGTATGCAAAATTAAGCCATACTTTCCTTAGTAGTGGATTTGTTAAATGCCATAGCGACTCTTCTGTTTTCATTAGAAAAAACAATGATAAAATAGTGATAGCCTTAGTTTACGTAATAATGGGTTAGCCTATTGTAATAATGGGTTAATTCTATCCCAAAGGAAATATGCACTTGATCTTTTGCAGGAAACAGGAAAGCTAGGAGGAAAGCCAGCTTGTAGCCCTATTGTCACCACTGGACCTCTAGTAGATGATGAGGAGCCACTTGAGGACATAGAGAGATATCAAAGATTTGTAGGACGACTGATCTACCTCACCATCACTAGGCCAGACATAGCCTTTGCCGTGAGCCAAATTAGTCAACATATGCATTCTCCAAAGATGGGTCATTGGAGAGCAGTTGAGCGCATCCTTCACTACATCAAGAAATTGTTGAAATGAAGCATAATTGAGTTCCCTAGCTCTTCCTAAAGAAGCCCTAAAGAGAAGTCATAGAATGAGCTTCGAAATTGAAGCCCCTAAGTTGGTTATTCTTTGAGTTCTTTTTCAATCCTTGTAAGGCCCTAAATGGGCCTGGCCCGCAGGGGTTCGGGCTGGGCCCGAAGGTCCCAGCCCGGGCCAGCAAATGGGGGATAAAAAGGTCCCCCATTGGCTTGATAAACTAGCCGTTGGGACTGTCCCAACGGCTAGTAAATCTAGCCGTTGGGGACTGCCCCAACGGCTAGTAAGGAGAGGGCTAAGTCCCTCTCCTCCCTCTCTTTTGGTCTAAGTTCTCTTCATCTCTTCTTTCTCTATAAATAGAGGATGTTCTCCCTTTTGTAAAGTATGAAAAAAATGTTTCAACTACTTGTATACTTTCTTTGAGATATCAATTAAATCTTTGAATTATTCATTCATAGTTTGTTGCTTGCTTCTTTAAAATTTCAACATGGTATCAGAGCAAGCTTCGAGACCTTCTTCATCTAGTCTTGGTGATCCACCACCTCAAATTAGCACTTCAATGTTTCCATTCTCCTAGATTCATCAAACTACAATGCATGGCAAGACACCATTAAGAGGTCTTTGAATTTCTTCAATCTTGAAAATCATATATTCGAAGACCCTCTTGATGATGCTGATCCTTTGTTCAGAGCATGGAAAAAGAAAGATTATCAAGTGGTGGTGCTTCTACAAATGTCTCTTGACAAAACCCACAAAGCAATGGTTACTTGTATTCCAAATGCAAAGACCTTGTGGGATCAAATGCGCACTCTTTATGCTCAAGAGACCAATACCGGCAGAATATTCGAATTGAAGAAGAAAATCTTCAATATTCAAAAAGGAGGAAAGACCCTACCCGAATATTTTGGGGAATACAGGGATCTTTGGAATGAGCTTAATGTTTTGAGGCCTCCAACCTCAAATCTCAAAACACTCCTTCAAAGAAATGATGAAGACATGACTTTTGGTCTTCTTATGGGTCTTGGAGATGAATATGCTTCTATTCGTCAAGAGATTCTTAGAATGAAGATATTTCCTTCATTCCAAGAAGTCCAATTTATGGTTCAAAGAGCCGAAACAGGTATGAGACTTGAGGAATCAACCAAGCTCAAATCTGAAGCTCAAGCATTCAAATCTGTCCAAGAAGAGCATCCGGCCTACAAAGCTCAAAATTTTGCTAAAAAGGACATATGTTCTCATTGCAAGAAACCAGGCCATAAAAGAGAGAAGTGTTGGTTTCTCCATCCTCACTTGCGGCCAAAGAACAATAGAAAGGATCATGAACAACCAGCAAATGCACAACATGTCTCTCAAGTGGCCGCTCTTGAATCCAAAATGGAAGAAATGCAAAAAGAGATGAGGAAAATTGTTGGTCAGATTGGTCTACATTCTGGTAACCTTCTAAACTCATCTCATTCTAATTCATGGCTCATCGATTCTGGTTGTGACAATCATATGGTCAAAGATAGAAGCAAAATTAAAAGACTTATTCCTCTCTCTGATCATAGAATTGTCAAAGTGGCTAATGGTGAAAAATTAAAGGTTGATCATTTAGGAGAAGTTGAATTACTTGGCATGAAAACTAAAGCTTTATATGTGCCTAAATTCAATTCTAACCTTCTGTCCATTGGAAAAATAACTAAAGAACAAAATTGTAAAGTCATTTTTAATCCTAATGAAGTTGTATTTCAGGACCTCCAAACGAATCACTTGATTGGCAAGGGGTCTAGGAGGCACAATCTATACTACATGGATCAAGAAAATCAAGTTTTTGCTGCCCAAAATCAAATGCACTCATTATGGCATGCTCGTCTAGGACATCTTGGAAATTTAGCTTTGAAACGTCTATTTCCAAAACTAGAAGTAGAAGATAGGCATTGCAAAGCTTGTGTTCTTGGAAAGCAAACTAGGATGTACTATCCCATTTCAAATACAATATATGAAAATGCTTTTGAACTTGTGCATTCTGATATTTGGACTTCCCCCATAGTATCCCATAATGGATTTAGATACTTTGTGACCTTCATTGATCACAAAACTAGATATACTTGGGTATACCTATTGGTAACTAAATCCGAGGTTTTTGAAGCGCTTAAGAGTTATTATAGATATGTGACCAAACAATTTAATGTCAACATTAAAATCATTAGGTCTGATCATGGGGGTGAGTACATTAGTCATGCCTTTGAAAATTTTCTAGAAGAAAAAGGGATCATTCACCAAAAGTCATGTGCTTACACTCCACAACAAAATGGAGTTGCTGAAAGGAAAAATAGGCATTTACTAGAAACCGCTAGGGCTATGATGTTCCACTCTAATATGCCTAAAAGGTTTTGGAGTGAGGCAATAAAAACCGCCGCCCATCTCATTAATCTTATGCCTACTCAAGTTCTAGGAGGAATATCCCCATTAGAATTACTCTTAGGAAGAAAACCCAATATCTCCCATCTTAGAGTTTTTGGATGTATATGCTATGTTCATGTACCAAAAAATTTCAGAAACAAGTTAGAGGAAAGGGGGAGAAAATGTGTATTCTTAGGATATTCAACATCTGAAAAAGGGTATAAATGTTATGATCCACTAACCAAAAAACTATACACATCCAAGGATGTGATATTTGTAGAAAGAGAACCTTATTTTGCAGATAAAGAAGATCAAGATCAAGCTGAAAAAGGAGAAGCTCAAGATTTATGGAACATTACTCTTCCAACTATCAATAATCCCTCTCATTCGAACATTGAAGAAGAACCAATTCCGAATGTTCATGAAGATCCATCCCAAGAAGACTCCTCACCATCTCATTCTGATCACGATTCAAGAGCAAGGGGGAGATGGTTCGGAGCAAGAGCTGGCCATAGAACAAGAGGAACAAATCGTAGATGAACCACCTCCTCCTCTTCGTAGATCAACAAGGCTTAGACTTCCACCTTCTGAATGGATCAACAAAAGAGTTTTTTATAACTCTAAAGTAACCTCTCATCCCATTTTCAAATATTATTCAATTGCTAACACGTCTTGCAGCCATCAAAGATTCATTCGGAACATAGATCTACATGAAGAACCAAGTACCTTTGAAGAAGCAAAGAACCATCCTCAATGGGTGCAAGCCATGAAGGACGAATTAGAAGCATTAGCCAAGAATGGAACATGGGAAATAACATCTCTCCCAAAAGGAAAAAAAGCCGTAGGGTGCAAATGGGTCTACAAAATCAAGCACAAAAGCGATGGAAGTCTTGATAAATATAAGGCAAGATTAGTTGCCAAAGGTTTCATTCAAGCTTATGGGGTAGATTATAAGGAAACATTTGCACCCGTAGCAAAGATGAACACTATTCGAGTACTTCTATCACTTGCTGCCAATTATTCTTTGCCCTTGTTCCAAATGGATGTTGCAAATGCATTTCTTCAAGGGGACTTAGAAGAAGAAGTGTATATGAAGGTTCCTCCGGGCTTCTCTCATCAAGATAACAAAGTTTGCAAGTTAAAGAAAGCCATCTATGGTCTCAAACAATCTCCAAGAGCTTGGTATGCCAAACTTAGCTCTATTCTTCTTAATCATGGTTTTAAGAAATGCAATAGTGATTCAACCATTTTTGTTAAGAAACAGAATGAAAAAATCATTATAGTTTTAGTTTATGTAGATGATATAATCATAACCGGAAATGACTTAAATCTAATTAATCAAGTTAGAAAATTTCTCCAAACTAAGTTTGATATCAAAGACTTAGGGAAACTAAAGTACTTTCTAGGGATAGAACTTGCCTATTGTCCAAATGGGTTTGTTCTATCACAAAGAAAGTATGTGCTTGATCTTTTGCAGGAAACCGGAAAGTTAGGTGCCAAGCCCGCATGTAGTCCAATCAGCACCTCTTGTGGCCTTAAAGATGATGATGAAGAGTTTGAGGATGAACAAAGATACCAAAGGCTTGTAGGGAGACTAATCTATCTCACCATAACAAGACCCGATATCTCTTTTGCTGTGGGACAAGTAAGTCAACATATGCACAAGCCAAAAAGAAAGCATTGGAGAGCCACCGAAAGAATTCTTCACTACTTAAAGGGCACTCTCGGCATGGGAATTTGGATGAAGAAAAATTGCAGCTCTCAAATCATAGGGTATTGTGATGCGGATTGGGCTGGAAATTCAGAAGATAGAAGATCAACCACGGGGTATTGCATGTTCATTGGAGGAAATTTAGTAGCTTGGAAAAGCAAAATACAACATGTGGTATCTAGATCAAGTGCTGAAGCTGAATATAGAGCTATGGCAGCCGCAACAAGTGAGATAGTTTGGTTGAAAGCTCTAATTGAAGAGATAGGGTTCATGGTCACAACTCCGATCCAACTTCATTGTGACAATCAATCGGCAATTCACATAGCCTCAAATCCGGTCTTTCATGAAAGAACAAAGCATATCGAGGTGGATTGTCACTTTGTAAGACAAAAGATTGAAGACAAACTTATCATTCCTAGCTTTACAAGGAGTGAGCATCAAATTGCCGACATCTTTACAAAATCGGGAACTGCCAATCACATACTCAAGAATATAGGCAAGTTGGGTGTCATAGATATATACACACCCAACTTGAGGGGGAGTGTTGAAATGAAGCATAATTGAGTTCCCTAGCTCTTCCTAAAGAAGCCCTAAAGAGAAGTCATAGAATGAGCTTCGAAATTGAAGCCCCTAAGTTGGTTATTCTTTGAGTTCTTTTTCAATCCTTGTAAGGCCCTAAATGGGCCTGGCCCGCAGGGGTTCGGGCTGGGATATCAATTACTTGTATACTTTCTTTGAGATATCAATTAAATCTTTGAATTATTCATTCATAGTTTGTTGCTTGCTTCTTTAAAATTTCAACAGAAATCACCAGGACTAGGTATTTGGATGAAGAACAATGGAAGCTCCCAAATTGAAGGCTTTTGCGATGCAAATTGGGCGAGCGATTCAAAGGATAGAAGATCTACCACCGGGTACTACATGTTCGTAGGAGGCAACTTGGTAGCATGGAAGAGCAAAAAACAACATGTGGTGTCAAGATCGAGTGCAGAGGCTGAGTATAGAGCAATGGCGTCAGCAGCCAGTGAGATTGTATGGTTGAAGGCTCTAGTAGAGGAATTAGGGTTCAATGTTTCTACACCAATCAACTTGCATTGTGACAATCAATCGGCAATTCATATTGCATCCAATCCGGTCTTCCGTGAAAGGACTAAACACATAGAAGTTGATTGTCACTTCATTCGACAAAAGGTGGAAGAAAAGCTTATAGTCACTCCCTACATCAAAGGAAAAAAGCAACTAGCTGATATCTTCACAAAAGGGGGAACTGCAATGCATCTTCAAGAAATCATGAACAAGTTGGGCACTATCGATATCTACGCACCCAACTTGAGGGGGAGTGTTGAAAAGAAGGATAACTTAACCCATCTTCATCACCAACCAAGTGCATCTACTTAGAAGTCAAAAAATCAGCATGCATTGTCCAGCAAGCATGGCCCATTTGGGCAGCCTAAACCAACCCAAAATACATTCAAAAATAGGCCCAAGGAAGCTCAAAAGTTTGGAGAAAAGTCTAGGAAGCAAACCCAAATAGCTAGGGGCAGTTTGGGCAGCATATATTTCAACAGTCAAAAAACTAGCTGTTGGAATTCCTTGGGGTTTGAGCTCCAACGGGAATATCACTTTCTACTGGCTATTTTTCCCTTTTCTCTATAAATAGAGCCTCATTGTATCTCCAAAAACTATGAGAAAAATGCTCTCAAATCTGTCCATGTATGCTCTCATTCTTCTTCAATAAAATTCAGAAGTATTCTTCATTTCTTGTGCTCTATTTTTTGATATTTCAACAGAACAAGCCCATTTGGACAATAGGCGAGTTCTATCCCTAAAAAGTATTTAGTTTCCCTAAGTCCTTAATATCAAATTTTGTTTGTAAGAAACCTCTTACTTGGTTGATTAAATCTAAATCATTACCGGTTATGATTATATCATCTACATAAACTAACTCTATAATGATTTTTCCCTCTAGTTTCTTAACGAAGAGAGAAGTGTCGCTATTGCATTTTTTGAAATCATGATAAAAAAGAGTTGAGCTAAGTTTGGCATACCAAGCTCTTGGAGATTGTTTGATACTGTAGATTGCTTTCCTAAGTTTGCAAACTTTGTTGAGTTGATGAGAAAAGCTCGGTGGAATCTCCATGTACACTTCCTCTTCTAGATCACCTTGAAGGAAAGCATTGGCTACGCCCATTTGAAACATTGGCCAAGAGTGATTGATTGCAAGGGACATCAAGACTCGAATTGTGTTCATCTTGGCCACTGGAGCATACGTTTCCTTGTAGTCTACTCCATAAGCTTGAGTGAAGCCCTTTGCTACTAATCTTGCTTTGTATCTATCAATGCTTCTATCACTTTTGTGCTTGATCTTATAGACCCATTTACATCCTACCGCCCTTTTTCCTTTAGGAAGAGATGATAACTCCCAAGTTTTGTTTCTTTCTAAGGCTTCTAGCTCATCCTTCATGGCTTGGATCCATTGGAGATGTTGTTTTGCTTCTTCAAAGTTTCTAGGCTCTTGATGAAGGTCTAAGTTCTTGATGAATTTTGTATGCCTACTAGACATATTAGCAACCGAATAATATTGGGAAATGGGGTGAGATGTCACCTTTGAGTTATAGAAAACTCTTTTGTTAATCCATTCTGAAGGAGGGAGCCTAAGCCTTGTTGATCTTCGAAGAGGAGGAGGAGGCTGCTCCTCAATATTTTGTTCTTCTTCCTCTATAACTTGCCCTTGATCTAAGTTGTCTCCCCCTTCCTCTTGGATGCATTCATGATCAGAATGAGATGAGGTTGATTGTTCTTGAGTTGGATCATTTTCAGCTTGGATTGGTTGTTCTTCTTCTTCATTTTGATGATGATTGAGGGAAGGATTGCATTCCAATGGTCTTGTGCTCCTCTTTCCTTTGGTTGCTCTTGATCCTCTTTTCCTGCAAAATAAGGTTCTTTTTCTACAAATATCACATCCTTGGATGTGTATAGCTTTTTGGTTAGAGTATCCTAAAAATACACATTTTCTCCCCCTTTCATCTAGTTTATTTCTAAAGTTTTCTGGTACATGCACATTACAAATGCACCCAAAAACTCTTAAGTGTGAGATACTAGGTTTTCTTCCTAGGAGTAGTTCTAAAGGGGATTTTCCTTCTAGCACTTGAGAGGGCATAAGATTTATAAGGTGGGCAGCGGTTTTAATGGCTTCACTCCAAAACATTTTAGGTATATTGGAGTGAAACATCATAACCCTAGCCGTTTCTAGTAAGTGTCTATTTTTCCTTTCGGCAACTCCATTTTATTGAAGAGTGTAAACACAAGACTTTTAATGAATAATTTCCATTTCTTCTAGAAACTCTTCAAGTGCATGGCTAGTGTATTCCCCCCATGATCTGATCTAAGGATTTTGATGTTTGCATTGAATTGCTTGGTCACATATCTATAATAGCTCATAAGTGCTTCAAATACTTCAGATTTAGCAGCTAATAAGTATACCCAAGTGTATCTAGTTTTGTGATATGAAGGTTACAAAGTATTTGAAGCCATTATGAGATTCCATGGGTGAAGTCCACACATCGGTATGAATGAGTTCAAAGGCATTTTCATATATTGTATTTGAGATTGGATAGTATACTTTAGTTTGTTTTCCAATAATACAAGCTTTGCAATGCCTATTTTCTACTTTTTGACTTGGAAATAGGCGTTTCAAAGCTAAATCTCCAGGGTGACCTAGACGGGCATGTCATATAGCGCTTGACTTTGAACTCCAAAAAACTTGATTTTCTTAGTCCAAAAAATATAGATTGTTCCTCCTAGACCCCTTGCCAATCAAGTGATTCGTTTTGAAATCCTGAAAGATAACTTGGTTAGGATCAAAAGTGGCTTTGCAATTATGGTCTTTGGTGTTGAAAAGAGGAATTAATCAACCTATCATCACATTTCTAAAAAGGGCCTTCCCAAGAGTCCAACAAGTTCTTCTCAAGGATGGAGCCTTAAATTGGGCTGGGCCACAGAATTCGGGCTGGGCCCGAAGGTCCTAGCCCGGGCCAGCAAAAGGGCCCTTTTTGGCCCAGCAAAGGGGGCCCAATTGGGCCCCAACGGCTAGGCAAATCTAGCCGTTGGAGGCTGTCCAACGGCTAGTAATTCTAGCCTTTGGAGACAGCCTCCAACGGCTTGTAGATAGGGGTCTTAACCCCTCTCTTGTTCTCTCTTTTTGCTCTCTAATTCTCTCCATCATCTTCTTCTATAAATAGGCTTCTATGTATTCAAGCAAGGGCATGAACAAAAGTTCAAAGCTATGAATGTTATTTGCTTTCTATTTCAATAAAATTCAGAGTTATATTTCAAGATCTCTTGAGTTCTTTCTTTGATCTTTCAACAAGGTATCAAAGCAAACGATCCCATCCTTTTCAAGGTTGGGTGACCAACCCTCCTCCTTCCATAAACTTTTCCCAAATACAAAGTATATCCTCTATCCAATTGAAAGAGGGGAATTACTATCAATGGGCAAATGTAATGAAGAGGGCACTCAACCTTCACAATCTAGAGAGTCATGTTCTTGATGATCCACTTGAAGAAACAGATCCATCCTTTCGAGAATCGAAGAAAAGGGATGATCATGTGTTTATTCTTCTCCTTAACTCTCTAGATGAAACTCACAAAGCAATGGTGTCATGCGCCCCAAATGCAAAAACTTTGTGGGATGAAATGTTCTCTCTCTATGGCTTGGAATCCAACCTTGGGAGAATCTTTGAGCTTAAGAGACAAATTGCTTCCATCAAAAAGGAAGGTAAATCTCTTCCTCAATACTTTGGGGAGTATTCAGATGCTTGGAATGAGCTGATTACTTTACGGCCAGATTCCATAGACCTCAAGGTCATTCGAAAAAGAAGAGAAGAAGATAAAATATTTGGTCTTCTCATGGGTCTAGATGATTCATATTCTCATCTAAGGCAAGAAATTCTTCGAATGAAGGACTTTCCATCATTTGGGGAAGTCCAAAATATGATTCAAAGGGCTGAAGTGAGTATTAGATTGGAAGAAAGCTCTAAGCAAAAATTGGAAGCTCAAGCATTCATTGCCTCTACAAATGAAGTAGTTGCTGCCAAAGTGAATCAAACTCAAAGGAGAAATGAGATATGTTCTCATTGTAAGAAAAGAGGCCATTCAAAGGATAAATGCTGGCTCTTGCATCCCCAACTAAAGCCCAAAGTATTCAGGCAAAGGGACCAGCAAGGAGCTCCAAACGGATTTGGTTCAGGACAGCAAGCTGCTGCCCAATTCGTAAAGGTTCAAACACCATCCTTGGCTGACTTTGCTGTACTCCAAACTCAACTAAATGAGGTTGCACAAAAGCTTCAACAAATAGCTCCTTCTTCCGGTAAAAATCAAGAACCTTTCTCATATTTAAATTCTGAAAATTTTCTCATTGATTCGGGAACCGAATGTCATATGGTTAAGGATAGAGCAAAAATAAAGAGATTTGAAAACCTTCCAAACCATATGACTATTCGAGTTGCAAATGGACAAGATTTGAGCGTAAATCAAGTTGGGGAAGTTGACATTTTTGGAAAACCAACCAAGGCTTTTTATGTCCCCAAACTTACCTCAAACCTACTGTCCATTAGCAAGATCACCAAGAATCAAAAGTGTAGAGTTGTTTTTGACCCCAATAATGTCTCTTTTCAGGACCTCAAGTCGAATCAATTGATTGGCAAAGGTTCTAGAAGAGGAGGACTTTATTATTTGGATCAAGAACAAAATGCACATGTAGCTCATGTTAAGGAGGATCAATCTCTTTGGCATAGACGCTTAGGACATCCTAGTGATCGAGCTTTAAAACATCTATTACCAACTTTAAATTTTGAGAATAGACATTGTAAAGTTTGTATTTTGGCAAAGGAAACCCGAACAATGTATCCTATTTCAGAAATAATATATAAAAATCCTTTTGATTTAGTTCATTCCGATGTTTGGACTTCACCCATCATGTCTCACTTAGGTTACAAATACTTCATTACTTTCATTGATCACAAAACAAGGCACACATGGGTGTATCTTCTAAATACCAAAGACCAAGCTCTTGAAGCACTCAAGAGCTATGTGAAGTATGTAACCAAACTATATAATGCCAATATAAAAGTCCTAAGGTCAGATCATGGTAGTGAATTTACAAATCTTAATTTCAAAAATTATCTTAAGGACAATAGCATTATACACGAAATGTGTTTACACACCCCAACAAAATGGGGTAGCAGAAAGGAAGAATAGACACATACTTGAAATATTTAGGCTATGATGTTCTATGCAAACATGCATAAGAAATTTTGGTGTGATGCGGTTAAAACCGCGGTACATGTGATCAATCTTATGCCCACCGAAGTTTTAAAAGGGCAATCTCCCCTTGAGGTTCTCCTAGGAAGGAAACCAAATATTTCCCACCTTAGGATATTTGGTTGCACATGTTACATTCACATTCCTACGCACCTAAGGAATAAACTAGAACATAGAGGGAAAAAGTGTATATTTTTTGGATATGCAGCCTTTGAAAAAGGCTATAGGTGCTATGATCCTACCACTAACTGAACATACACATCAAAAGATGTGATATTTTTAGAAAGTGAGTTCTATTTCGCAAGAAATGAAGATATAAAGGAAGCTCCAAAGACTGAAATTCCTCCTAGCACTTGGGACTTCCTCATATCGCCTCCTCAAGAAGCTGAACAAACCGAAGGAAACTCCACCTCTGAAACAAGCCATAACTCTCAAGATGATAATTCAGAAACTTTAGAGGCTGAACAAACAATTGTTTCAGGGGGAGAAAGTGATACAAATGAGGAGAATACAAACGAGGAGGAATCTCTTGAAATCGAGGAGGAACCAGATGAACCACCGCCTCAACTAAGAAGATCAACAAGGCTTAGACTTCCTCCATCCGAATGGATCAATCGAAGGGTATTCTATAACTCTAAGGTAGCCTCCCATCCTATTTATGATTATTATACCACCTCACATGTTTCCTTGGACCACCAAGCTTTCTTGAGTAATCTAGATAAAGAAGTGGAACCAACATCATTTGAGGAGGCATCAAAGGATCCAAGATGGAGAAAAGCAATGGAGGAGGAACTAAAAGCTCTATCAAAGAATGGGACATGGGAAATCACTTCACTACCAAAAGGGAAGAAAGCCGTAGAATGTAAATGGGTATACAAAATCAAGTACAAAAGCGATGGATCAATTGAGCGATTCAAAGCAAGACTAGTAGTCAAAGGGTATACTCAAGCATATGGGATTGATTATAAGGAGACCTATGCTCCAGTTGCAAAAATGAATACTATTAGAGTCCTTTTATCCCTTGCGGTGAATCACGGTTGGAGCCTATTTCAAATGGATGTAGCAAATGTTTTTCTCCAAGGAGATCTAGAAGAAGAAGTCTACATGCAAATACCAATGGGTCTTCAATCTCAAGGAGGAAATGCATGCAAACTTCATAAGGCAATTTATAGTCTCAAATAATCTCCAAGAGCTTGATATGCAAAGTTAAGTCATACTTTCCTTAGTCATGGATTTCATAAATGCAATAGTGATTCATCTCTCTTTATTAGAAAAACTAATGATTATATCACAATAGCACTAGTTTATGTAGATGAAATTATCATCACAGGTAGTGATTTGCATCAAATAAACCTGGTTAGAAATTTTTTAAAGTCTAGATTTGAAATTAAAGATCTAGGAAAACTAAAGTATTTTCTAGGAATTGAATTAGCCTATTGTCCCAATGGGCTAATTCTCTCCCAAAGAAAATATGCTCTTGACCTTTTACAGAAAACAAGAAAGCTTGGAGCAAGACCAGTTTGTAGTCCAATTTCCTCTTCCAGTCCTTTAACCGATGATAATGATCCTCTAGAAGACATTGAAAGATATCAAAGGTTGGTTGGGAGACTTATCTACCTCACCATCACAAGGCCAGACATAGCATATGCCGTTAGCTATGTAAGTCAATTCATGCACTCTCCAACAAAAGGCCATTGGAGAGCAGCTGAAAGGATTCTTCATTATATCAAAGGATCCCCGGGGCTAGGCATTTGGATGAAGAACAATGGAAGTTCAAACATTGAAGAGTATTGTGACGCTGATTGGGCGGGTGACTCCACTGATAGAAAGTCTACCACTCGGTATTGCATGTTTGTAGGAGGCAACTTGGTAGCTTGGAAGAGCAAAAAACAGCGGATTGTGTCTAGATCAAGTGCGGAGGCCGAGTATAGGGTCATGGCAGCTAGTGCAAGCGAGATAGTATGATTGAAGGCTTTAGTAGAAGAGTTAGGGTTCACAGTCTCCACTCCAATCAAGCTCCATTGTGACAATCAATTAGCAATTAACATTGCCACTAATCCAGTCTTCCATGAACGCAGTAATCACATAGAAGTTGATTGTCATTTTATTCGTCAAAAGGTAGAAGAAAAACTCATTGTGACTCCTCATATCAAAGGAGAAGATCAGCTAGCAGATATCATCACAAAAGGAGCAACAGCAGCTCACCTACAAGAAATGATGGGCAAGTTGGGTACTATAAATATCTACACACCCAACTTGAGGGGGAGTGTTGAAAAGAGGAATTAATTAACCTATCATCACATTTCTAAAAAGGGCCTTCCCAAGAGTCCAACAAGTTCTTCTCAAGGATGGAGCCTTAAATTGGGCTGGCCCACAGAATTTGGGCTGGGCCCGAAGGTCCCAGCCCGGGCCAGCAAAAGGGCCCTTTTTGGCCCAGCAAAGGGGGCCCAATTGGGCCCCAACGGCTAGGCAAATCTAGCCGTTGGAGGCTGTCCAACGGCTAGTAATTCTAGCCGTTGGAGACAGCCTCCAACGGCTAGTAGAGAGGGGTCTTAACCCCTCTCTTGTTCTCTCTTTTTGCTCTCTAATTCTCTCTCTCATTTTCTTCTATAAATAGGCTTCTATGTATTCAAGCAAGGGTATGAACAAAAGTTCAAAGCTATGAATGTTATTTGCTTTCTATTTCAATAAAATTCAGAGTTATATTTCAAGATCTCTTGAGTTCTTTCTTTGATCTTTCAACACTCTTGTGGCCTTAAGGATGATGATGAAGATTATGAGGATGAACCAAGATATCAAAGGCTCGTAGGGAAATTGATCTACCTCACCATAATGAGACCGGACATCTCCTTTGCCGTGAGTCAAGTTAGCCAACATATGCACAAGCCAAAAAGAAAGCATTGGAGAGCCACCGAAAGAATCATCCATTATCTAAATGGTACACCAGGCATGGGAGTTTGGATGAAGAAGAACAACAACTCACAAATTGTAGGATATTGTGATGTAGATTGGGCTGGAGACTCAGAAGATAGACGATCAACCACAGGATATTGAATGTTTGTTGGAGGAAATCTAGTATCTTGGAAAAGCAAAAAACAACATGTGGTGTCAAGATCAAGTGTCGAAACTGAATATAGAGCAATGGCAGCCGCATCAAGTAAGATGGTTTGGTTAAAGGCTCTAATTGAAGAACTAGGGTTCTCTGTTCCTACTCCAATCTGACTCCATTGTGACAATCAATCGGCTATTCACATAGTCTCAAATCTGGTTTTTCATGAAAGAACAAAGCACATCGAGGTGGATTGTCATTTTGTGAGACAAAAGTTTGAAGAAAAACTCATCACTCCAAGCTTTACACGAAGTGATCATCAAGTAGCGGATATCTTCACCAAGTCAGGAATCGCCAATCACATACATAAAAATATGGTCAAGTTGGGTGTTATAGATACATACACACCCAACTTGAGGGAGAGTGTTGAAATAAAGGACAATTAGGGTTTATGTCCTAAGGGAATGAAGTTTAAATGTATAGCTTTAATTTGGGTAGATTTTTCATTCTCATTGTAATCCCTTTAAGGTTTCTAAGTTGGGCCCTAAATGGGCCTTGCCCGGAAGGGCCCAGCCCGAGCCAGCAAATGGGGGACCAACAGGTCCCCCAACGACTGGCAAAAACAGCCCCAATGGCCAAAATTGGAGAGGGCACAATGCCCTCTCCTCACTCTCTTTTCTTATCTCGTTGCCCTTCTTCTTGTTCTCTATAAATAGGGATTATATGTTTCTTTGGAAGGTATGAAAAACATGCCTTCATTACATGTAAACTCTATTTGATTTCTCAATTAAATTCTTGAAATTTCTTTCTTCATTCTTAGCTTGCTATATTTAAATTTCATCAGTTTTTGTGTCTTTCCTCTTAGAAGATGATCGAATTTCTAGACTAGAGGTTTGCGTCTCTTTCTTTTATGTCGATGACGACTCTTGATAAGCTTTCTCTCATTCTCTTGATCTCCCAGCTCTCTTCTCTCTCCTTTTCACTCAACGTCAATGATGGCTATTGTAGTCTCAATAAAAAAATGGGTTTTTTTTTTTTAAGGGATAGGAGGGTCCGTTACGGGTACACGACGGTCCTGCCTATTATAAAGGATAGGATTAGTTGGCCTTGTTAGGTTAAGGATGCACCACGATACGAGTGCATTATTGATAGTCCTAAATATAATCTCCTGAAACAAAGGTCATGGATATTGTTGATGAAATTTAAATATAGCAAGCTAAGAATGAAGAAAGAAACTTCAAGAATTTAATTAAGAAATCAAAGAGAGTTTACATGCAATGAAGGCATGTTTTTCATACTTTCCAAATGAACAACTAAGCCCTATTTATAGAGAACAAGAGGAGAGGGAAAGAAATGAGAAAAGAGATGGAGGAGAGGGCAATGCCCTCTCCATTTCTAGCCGTTGGGGACAGCCCCAACGGCTATCTTTTGCTAGCCGTTGGGGGACCTTTTGGTCCCCCATTTGCTGGCCCGGGCTGGGCCCGAAGGGCCCAGCCCGAATTCTGCTGGCAAGGCCCATTTAGGGCCCAAATTGGAACCCTAAAAGGGAATTACAATTATAACAAAAGAAAGGGAAAATTCTACCTAAATTAGAGCTATACATTTAGACTTCATTCCCTTAGGATATAAACCCTAATTATCCTTTATTTCAACACTCCCCCTCAAGTTGGGTGTGTATGTATCTATAACACCCAACTTGACCATATTTTTATGTATGTGATTGGCGGTTCCCGACTTGGTAAAGATATCCGCTACTTGATCCTCACTTCGTGTAAAGCTTGGAGTGATGAGCTTTTCTTCAAACTTTTGTCTCACAAAGTGACAATCCACCTCAATATGTTTTGTTCTTTCATGAAAAACCGGATTTGAGGCTATGTGAATAGCCGATTGATTGTCACAATGGAGAGGGATCGGAGTAGGAACGGAGAACCCTAGTTCTTCAATTAGAGCTTTTAACCAAACAATCTCACTTGATGCGGCTGCCATGGCTCTATATTCCGCTTCAGCACTTGATCTTGATACCACATGTTGTTTTTTGCTTTTCCAAGAAACTAGATTTCCTCCAACAAACATACAATATCCTGTGGTTGATCGTCTATCTTCTGAATTTCCGGCCCAATCTGCATCACAATATCCTACGATTTGTGAGTTGTTGTTCTTCTTCATCCAAACTCCCATGCCCGGTGTGCCTTTTTGATAATGGAGGATTCTTTCGGTGCTCTCCAATGCTTTCTTTTTGGCTTGTGCATATGTTGGCTAACTTGACTCACGGCAAAGGAGATGTCCGGTCTCGTTATGGTGAGGTAGATCAATTTCCCTACGAGCCTTTGATATCTTGGTTCATCCTCATAATCTTCATCATCATCCTTGAGGCCACAGGAGGAGCTAATGGGACTACAAGCGGGCTTGGCACCTAACTTTCCGGTTTCCTGCAAGAGATCAAGCACATACTTCCTTTGTGATAGAACAAGCCCATTTGGACAATAGGCGAGTTCTATCCCTAAGAAGTACTTTAGTTTTCCTAAGTCTTTAATATCAAATTTTGTTTGTAAGAAACTTCTTACTTGGTTGATTAAATCTAAATCATTACCGGTTATGATTATATCATCTACATAAACTAACACTATAATGATTTTTCCATCTAGTTTCTTAATGAAGAGAGAAGTGTCACTATTGCATTTTTTGAAATCATGATCAAAAAGAGTTGAGCTAAGTTTGGCATACCAAGCTCTTGGAGATTGTTTGAGACCGTAGATTGCTTTCCTAAGTTTGCAAACCTTGTTGAGTTGGTGAGAGAAGCCCGGTGGAATCTCCATGTACACTTCCTCTTCTAGATCCCCTTGAAGGAATGCATTGGCTACGTCCATTTGAAACATTGGCCAAGAGTGATTGATTGCAAGGGACATCAAGACTCGAATTGTGTTCATCTTGGCCACCGGAGCATAAGTTTCCTTGTAGTCTACTCCATAAGCTTGAGTGAAACCCTTTGCAACTAATCTTGCTTTGTATCTATCAATACTTCCATCACTCTTGTGCTTGATTTTATAGACCCATTTACATCCTACCGCCCTTTTTCCTTTAGGAAGAGATGATAACTCCCAAGTTTCGTTTCTTTCTAAGGCTTCTAGCTCATCTTTCATTGCTTGGATCCATTGAGGAAGTTGTTTTGCTTCTTCAAAGTTTCTAGGCTCTTGATGATGGTCTAAGTTCTTGATGAATTTTTGATGGCTACAGGACATGTTAGCAATCGAATAATATTGGGAAATCGGGTGAGATGTTACCTTTGAGTTATAGAAAACTCTTTTGTTGATCCATTCCGAAGGAGGGAGCCTAAGCCTTGTTGATCTTCGAAGAGGAAGAGGAGGCGGCTGCTCAATGCTTTGTTCTTCTTCCTCTATAACTTGCCCTTGATCTAAGTTGTCTCCCCCTTCCTCTTGGATGGATTCATGATCAGAATGAGATGAGGTTGGATCATTTTCGGCTTGGATTGGTTGTTCTTCTTCTTCATTTTGGTGAGAAGGTTCTTTGATTGAGGGAAGGACTATATTCCAATGGTCTTGAGCTCCTCTTTCCTTTGATTGCTCTTGATCCTCTTTTCCTGCAAAATAAGGTTCTCTTTCTACAAATATCACATCCTTGGATGTGTATAGCCTTTTAGTTAGGGGATCATAACATTTATATCCTTTTTCAAAGGTAGAGTATCCTAAAAATACACATTTTCTCCCTCTTTCATCTAGTTTATTTCTAAAGTTTTCTGGTACATGCACATAACAAATGCACCCAAAAACTCTTAAGTGTGAGATACTAGGTTTTCTTCCTAGGAGTAGTTCTAAAGGGGACTTTCCTTCTAGCACTTGAGAGGGCATAAGGTTTATAAGGTGGGCAGCGGTTTTAATGGCTTCACTCCAAAACTTTTTAGGTACATTGGAGTGAAACATCATAGCCCTAGCCGTTTCTAGTAAATGTCTATTTTTCCTTTCGGCAACTCCATTTTGTTGAGGAGTGTACACACAAGACTTTTGATGAATAATTCCTTTTTCTTCTAGAAAATTTTCAAGTGCATGGCTAGTATATTCTCCCCCATGATCCGATCTAAGGATTTTGATGTTTGCATTGAATTGCTTGGTCACATATCTATAATAGCTCTTAAGTGCTTCAAATACTTCAGATTTAGTTACTAATAAATACAGCCATGTGTATCTAGTTTTGTGATCAATGAAGGTAACAAAGTATTTGAAGCCATTATGAGATTCTATTGGTGAAGTCCACACATCGGTATGAATGAGTTCAAAGGCATTTTCATATATTGAGTGTGAGATTGGATAGTACACTTTAGTTTGTTTTCCAAGAATACAAGCTTTGCAATGCCTATTTTCTACTCTTTGACTTGGAAATAGGCGTTTCAAAGCTAAATCTCCCGGGTGACCTAGACGGGCATGCCATATAGAAAATGCTTGACTTTGAACTCCAAAAGCTTGATTTTCTTGGTCCAAGAAATATAGATTATTCCTCCTAGATCCCTTGCCAATCAAGTGATTCGTTTTGAGATCCTGAAAAATAACTTGGTTAGGATCAAAAGTGGCTTTGCAATTATGGTCTTTGGTAATTTTACTAATGGACATGAGGTTAGAGTTGAATTTTGGCACATATAAAGCTTTAGTTTTCTTGCCTAGGAGTTCAACTTCACCTAGATGATCAACTTTTAGTTTTTGACCATTAGCAACCTTGACAATCTTATAAGTAGATAGAGGAATGAATTTCCTAACTTTGTTTTTATCCTTTACCATGTGATTGTCACAACCCGAATCAATAAGCCATTTATTTAAATGAGATGAGTTCAAGTTGTTACCGGAATGAAGGGCAACTTGGCTAAGGAGCCTTTTCATCTCTTGTTGCATCTCCTCCATCTTGGATTCGAGTGCAGCCACTTGGGAGACTTGTTGAGCATGAGCTGGTTGTTCCACCTCCTTCTTGTTGTTCTTTGGGCGCAAATTTGGGTAGAGAAACCAGCACCTTTCCCTTTTGTGGCCGGGTTTCTTGCAATTTGTGCAAACATCCTTTTTAAAGAAATTTTGAGCTTTGTTGACCATATGATCATCTTGGACAGCTTTGAAAGCTTGAGCTTCGGATTTGAGCTTGGTAGACTCCTCTAGCCTCATGCTAGTCTCGGCCCTTTGAATCATAAATTGAACTTCTTGGAATGAAGGGAATATCTTCATTCTAAGGATTTCTTGACGAATTGGAGCATATTCATCTCCAAGACCCATAAGAAGACCAAAGGTCATGTCTTCATCATTTCTTTGAAGAATGGTCTTGAGATTAGAAGTTGGAGGCCTAAGAAGATTAAGCTCATTCCAAAAATCCCTATATTCCCCAAAGTATTCGGGTAGGGTTTTACCTCCTTTTTGAATTTTGAAGATTTTTCTTTTGAGCTCAAAGATTCGTCCGGTGTTGGTCTCTTGCCCATATAAAGCATGCAATTGATCCCACAAAGCCCTTGCATTTGGAATACAAGTAGTCATTGCTTTGTGGGTTTTGTCAAGAGACATTTGAAGTAGCACCACCACTTGGTCATCTTGCTTCTTCCACGATTTGAATGTAGGGTCGGCATCATCTAAAGGATCCTCCAATATGTGATTTTCAAGATTGAAGAAGTTCAAGGATCGCTTGATGGTGTCTTGCCAAGCATTGTAATTTGAAGAATCTAAGAGAATGGAAGTAAACATGGAAGTACTAATTTGTGGTGGAGGATTACCAACACCGGAAGATGAAGGTATCGAAGCCTGCTCTGATACCATGATGAAATTTAAATATAGCAAGCTAAGAATGAAGAAAGAAACTTCAAGAATTTAATTAAGAAATCAAAGAGAGTTTACATGCAATGAAGGCATGTTTTTCATACTTTCCAAATGAACAACTAAGCCCTATTTATAGAGAACAAGAGGAGAGGGAAAGAAATGAGAAAAGAGATGGAGGAGAGGGCAATGCCCTCTCCATTTCTAGCCGTTGGGGACAGCCCCAACGGCCCGAAGGGCCCAGCCCGAATTCTGCTGGCAAGGCCCATTTAGGGCCCAAATTGGAACCCTAAAAGGGAATTACAATTATAACAAAAGAAAGGGAAAATTCTACCTAAATTAGAGCTATACATTTAGACTTCATTCCCTTAGGATATAAACCCTAATTATCCTTTATTTCAACAATTGTATGACTAGGTATTGCTCGAGCACACTAGTTATTATTCTCTTCTCGTTATTAACAACGTTTTCAATCCAAAATATTGAAATTAACTACAAATAATTTTCAATTTATTTGATGGCAAGGAAATGTCTCCCCAAACAAAAGTTAAGATTTAAACCTTGTATATTGTTGTGACTCATATGCATAGAGACTTCTCAATACTAATGTTTTCAAGTTTTGCAACATTTTTGAAATGGTTTAAACATACAAAATTAATTAATTAATATTTATACAAAACTTTTTATATTTTTATATTTATATATTTTTTGACATTTAATAAATTATTTATTTATTTAATTATAATTTTTATTTTATATTATTTGTTTTATGATTAATAATTATATATTTGATTATTTTAAAATTTTATTATAGAAGATGGCAATTTTATAATTTACATAAAATAATTAATATTTATATAAAAATTATTTTATTTTTATATTTACAAATTTTACCAAATTTTCATTTCCTGCATTCTTATTAAATATTGTTTCTCGGTATCATTTTATATCCATTTATTTCTCTCTTTCCATTTCCATACAATCTCGGTTGTGATATTTATATTTATAATTTACTGTGTATCAAAAACTTAAAAGGAAAAAAACATAAAAATAGAAGATTTGATATGGAAATTGTAAGTACTTTTCTTTCATAACATTTTAAAACTAGTAGTTTTAAAAATTATATTTTGCAAAATCCTGATTAGATTTTCAGTAGCATTTCTTGTTTTTCACAAGCCAGCAAGCCACAAAGAGGATAAATGCTAAATTATATTGTAAAAGTTTTTATATGGCACTAACCGGGTCTTTGCTTGCTAATATATCTTTTTCAACCTTTTGGCTAAGATCAAGTAATTTGCCTGCTAATACTTAGTTTCCTCTCTAACCCACAGTTTTTATTCCAATTTAGATACTTTATGTGCCTATCAATGTAAGTTGATGGGAAAAAAATGCTAATATGTACCTACTTTTATTATTTATTATTTTTTTGGACATAATATGTGGCATCTTAAAGACAATCAATGGTCAATTTCGTATCCAAATTCTGAATTTTTCATACTGATAAATAATTTGTATAAAATAATTATTACACAAAAATGTGCATATAAATTAAAATAAAGCAATATAATATACAGCAGAGTTGCTAGTATGAATATCAGTTATTCTTTAATGCCTCATTTGGATTGTTGTTGATAATGAGAATAGGAATAGTTCACATTCTTATTATTTACGTTTCTTTGAATTTATATTAGAGAATCATGTGATGAGAAACATGTTGTTAGTAACAAAATTTAGTGACTAAAAATGAGGAAAATTTGTAGCTAAAAAGTTTAAGATTGAAATTTGTGACCAACGCAAAACCACCTCTAAAGGTGCCGTGGTTGACACTGATTATGAATGAATAGAAAGAGCATTGCTAAGTTGGTCGCTATATGTTAAAAATAAGGGAGAAGATGAAAATAAGTCTCAAGGTATTCAACTTGAAAATATGATAATGTCATAAACATTGGGCCTTTTATTTTTTAATGTTCAGAATTTGGCAACATATTTATGACCCAAAATACATTCAAAAACAAGCCCAATGAAGCCCAAAAGTATGGAGAAAAGTCTAAGAGGTAAACCCAAATAGCTAGGGGCAGTTTGGGCAATGTATATTCCAACAGTCCAAAAACTAGCTGTTGGAATTCCTTGGAGTTTGAGCCCCAATGGGAATATTGACTTTGTTCTCTCTCTACTGGCTATTTTTCTCCCTTTGCCTATAAATAGAGCTATTGCTCTCCTTGTAAAATTAAGAGGAAGATAATCTCTCTTCCTTTGTATCATTCTACTACATCAATAAAAACCAGAAGTTTATTAGATTTCTCTCTCTTCTTAGTCAAAAATCCAACATGGTATCAGAGCAAACATCGACTCCGGGGTTGGGAAATTCTCTTCCTCAAATCTCTTCCTTTCAAATCCAACTTTTCTCCCAAATTATTCTAAGCTCAACCAATTACTTCCAATGGGCTAGTCATATCAGAAGATCTCTCAATGGAGCAAAACTTCTGTCTTTCATTACAAAAGATCCTATGGATCGGCTAGACCCACGATTTGATGAATGGAAGGAGCTGGATGATCAAGTGTTCCTATTGCTAACAAGCTCCATGGATCAAGCACACAAAAATATGGTAATGTGCTGTCCGAGTTCCAAATCCTTATGGGAGCAAATGTATGGGTTATATGGTCAGGAATCAAACTTGAGCAGAATATTTGAAATACAAAAAAGGATTGCGGCCATCCAAATGGAGGAGAAATCAATTACACAATTGTTCGGAGAACACGAGGACTTGTGGAATGAGCTTAACACATTGAGACCTCTCACAAGTGATATAAAAGTGCTGCAAAAGAGACAAGATGAAGACAATGTGTTTTCATTGCTCTCATCACTCAATGAGTCATTTGTACAACTTCGACAGGAAATTCTTCGAATGAAAGAATTTCCATCATACCAAGAGACTCGATTTATGATTCAAAGAGCTGCAGCTTCTCAAAGGCTTGAAGAAAGCAATCAGTCCAAAAGTGAAGTTCATGGGTTCTCCACAAAGCAGAATGAGCAAGCTGCAAATAAGGCTCATCAGGGAATAAAAAAGGTGTGTTCTCATTGCAAAAAGTTGGGACATACCAAGGATGGTTGCTGGTTTCTTCATCCTAACCTTAAACCTGAGTTCATCAAGAAAAAAGAGCAAGAGAGGAGGGAGCAAAATGCTCAACCAGCTGCAAACAAAGCAAATCTGACATCTCAAAAATTAGGAAAATCCTCCTCAGGTACTTGCTCTAACTCATCTGTTACTTCTTCAAAATGGTTGATAGATTCAGGTTGTGATCACCATATGGTCAAAGATAAGCAAAATTTTCAGAATCTTGAACCTCTCCTAGAACCTAAAATGGTTAAAGTTGCGAATGGACATAATTTCAAAATTAAGCAAATTGGGGATGTTGAAATATTTGGAAGAAAATCAAAGGCCTTATATGTTCCTCAATTTACCTCTAATCTTATGTCCATTGGACAAGTCACTAAGGACTTAAATTGCAAAGCTATTTTTGACCCTCATTCTGTTGTTTTTCAGAATTTGGAGACGAATCAAGTGATTGGTAGTGGTTCTATGCAAGATAACTTGTATTTTTGGAAACAAGATAGTTTTGTATTTTCCGCAATCCGAGAGGAAAGTTACCTCCTTTGGCATGCTAGATTAGGTCATCCTTCTATGCAAGCTCTGAAATGCCTATTCCCATCAAAAAATTGTAGTGATAGACATTGTGAAGCATGCATTTTTGGAAAGGAAACCCGAATGTATTATCCTATTTCTGAAACTCAATATAAAAAGCCTTTTGATCTTGTTCACTCGGATGTATGGACTTCACCTATGATATCTAGAAGGGGATTTAAGTATTTTATCTCATTTATAGATCATAAGTCTAGGTATACATGGGTGTATATGCTAAGATCAAAAGACCAAATTTATGAAGCCTTCAAGTCCTTTTACAAGTATATTATAAAACAATATGAGGCCAACATTAAAATTCTTAGGACAGATAATGGTGGGGAATATATGAGCACCAATTTCAAAAATTTCATTGAGGAGAATGGAATTATTCATCAAACTAGTTGTCCCTACACTCCCCAACAAAATGGAGTTGCCGAACGCAAAAATAGACATCTCCTAGAAATAGCTAGAACTATCATGTTCTTTGCTAATATGCCTAAGCGTTTTTGGAGTGATGCGGTTAGTACCGCAGCTCATTTAATAAATCGTCTTCCAACTAGAGTTCTCCATGGGAAATCTCCATTAGAGTTGCTTAGAAAAGACAAACCAAACCTCTCTCACCTTAGAGTTTTTGGGTGTATTTGTTATGTTCATATTCCTAGGCAGTTTAGAGATAAGTTAGATATCAAAGGAAGGAAATGTGTTTTTATTGGGTACGCTTCATTCCAAAAAGGATATATTTGTTTTGAACCTGACTCTAACAAGGTATACACATCGAAAGATGTGATATTTGTAGAAAATGAATTCTTTTTTGCAGGAGAAAAAAATGAAGAAAATTCATCAAGCAATGACTTGCGAATCTTCTGCGATGTTCCCATAAATCCTCCTCTGGTTCCTCAAGAATCCAATGAAGAGAATTCACTTTCAGGGGGAGAAAACGAAGAGGGAGGAGTGGATGAGTCTGAAAATGAAGAGAACTCTTCCGAAGAAAGAAAAGAAGGCGAGGGATTACCTACCTTAGGAGAATCCGGAGACGAAACTAGACTGCCCTCTCCGCTGGCTCCTCCACTTCGACGTTCCACCAGATTGAGGCTTCCTCCCTCAGAGTGGATCAACAGAAGAGTTTATTACAATTCTAAGGTAACTCACTATCCTATTTCAAATTACTATTGTGTATCTAATACTTCCTCAAGCCATCAAGGGTTCTTGAGTGGCATTGACTCATCACAGGAACCTAAGGATTTTGATGAGGCAAATACCAAACCCGAATGGAGACAAGCTATGCTTGAAGAACTAGATGCATTGAATAAAAATGGGACGTGGGAGATTACTACTCTCCCTAAGGGAAGAAAGGCTGTCGGGTGTAAATGGGTGTTCAAAATCAAGTATAAAAGTGATGGATCCATTGAACGCTACAAGGCAAGACTTGTAGCCAAAGGATTCACACAAACTTATGGAGAAGACTACACTGAGACTTTTGCCCCTGTTGCCAAAATGAAAACGATAAGGGTTTTGATGTCAATTGCAACCAATGGAGAATGGCCAATGTATCAAATGGACGTGAAGAATGCTTTCCTTCAAGGGGACTTAGACGAAGAAATCTACATGCAAATTCCCCAAGGGCTAGATGAGGATTCAAACATCAAGATGTGTCGTCTTAAAAAAGCAATCTATGGGTTAAAACAATCTCCTCGTGCCTGGTATGCAAAATTAAGTTCAGCACTTCTTGGTAATAACTTTAAGAAATCCATTAGTGATTCCTCCATGTTTACTAAAGTTAACAATGAAGAAATCACTATTGTTCTTATTTATGTAGATGATATAGTTATTACAGGAAGTGATATGAATGGTATTGATCAAGTTAGAAATTTCCTTAAATCTACTTTTGAGATTAAAGATTTGGGAAAACTAAAGTATTTCTTAGGAATAGAGCTTGCCTATTCTCATAAGGGGCTAGTTCTATGCCAAAGGAAATATGTACTTGATTTGTAGGAAACTGGAAAGGTAGGAGCTAAACCAGCAGCAACTCCTATATCCATAGCAGAACGAACACAAGGTGATGAAGAAATGTTCCAGGATATTCCTAGATATCAAAGACTTGTGGGGAGGCTCATCTACCTCACCATTACAAGACCAGATATCACCTATGCCGTCAGCTTAATTAGTCAACGGATGCATGCTCCAAGGATTCAAGATTGGAAGGCAGCAGAAAGAATTCTCAAGTATTTAAAAAGCTCACCAGGAAGGGGAATTCTTATGAAAAACAACCACAACATGGAGATTTATGGCTACTGTGATGCAGATTGGGCTGGGGATGTCACGGACAGGAGATCTACCACCGGCTACTGCATGTTCGTGGGAGGAAATCTTGTAACATGGAAAAGCAAGAAACAATCTGTTGTATCCAGATCAAGCGCTGAGGCTGAATACAGAGCAATGGCAGCGGCTACAAGCGAAATAGTTTGGCTAAAGGCATTACTTGAGGAGATGGGATTTCCTACTATCGCTCCTATTCTTCTACATTGCGATAATCAAGCAGCTCTTCATATCGCTGCCAATCCAGTATTTCATGAAAGAACGAAGCACATTGAGGTTGATTGTCATTTTGTTCGAGAAAAATTAGAAAACAAGACAATTTCAACCTCATATGTTAGAAGTGAAGACCAACTAGCTGACATTTTCACTAAGGCAACAACTGAGAAACATCTTCAGCACATCCTTAGCAAGTTAGGGTCCATAGACATCTATGCACCTAACTTGAGGGGGAGTGTTAAAAATAAGGGAGAAGATGAAGATAAGTCTCAAGGTATTCAACTTGAAAATATGATAATGTCGTAAACATTGGGCCTTTTATTTTTTAATGTTCAGAATTTGGCAACATATTTATGACCCAAAATACATTCAAAAACAAGCCCAATGAAGCCCAAAAGTATGGAGAAAAGTCTAAGAGGTAAACCCAAATAGCTAGGGCCAGTTTGGGCAATGTATATTCCAACAGTCCAAAAACTAGCTGTTGCAATATTTTGAAGAAAACCTGTATTCCCTGTGACTACCACAGTTGTTTGAATCCAGAGTCATGATTCAAGAGCCAATGATTCAAAATTTCTATAATGCTTCACTTGATTCTGCTCTTTAATTCTTGAAACAACATTCATATAATCTCAGCTATCATGCTGTTGCTGGTCACCAATTTAGCAAGTTTTCATCCTTCCACAGCCAGAATAATTTTTATTGTTTTGGTCATACTTTTGTTCATGGCTCTAGACTGCCACATGAAAAAAAAATGTGAACAAGTAACAGTTTGTGTCGTAAAGATTTTAAAACTAGAGATCACATGTTTCTACATTGCTCTTTCATTTGGGAGATGGGAGATGGGAGATGCGAGATGCTTCTGCTATTTGTCTTGGACAATTTGAGAAATCTATTTGTTTTTTTTTTTTTTTTTTTTTTGGGATGAAGTTTAAGGGGTTTGGGTGGGTGAAATGTTGCCTCTTTGCTTTTAAAATGTGCTCTGAACTATTCTTCTATGCATATGGAGGGAACACAATATAAGAATTTTTAGAAATCGCAGTATTGGTCCCTCTACCCTTTGGGACAGCATTGTTTCTATGCATATCTTTGGGCTTATCTTTTAGGAGTTCTTAGACATAAGGGGATTTGAGGAAGGAATGGAAAGTAGTTGTTCATTAGCTTTTGTTCTTGACCTCTACTTTTTTTGGCTTTATATTTTTCTCAACTTTAGGCCTTCTCTATATTCTCCTTTCTGTCTGATACAATTCTTTTTTCATCTTAAAACAAAAATAATGGTTTCATTTTTGTTAAACTTAGTGGTTTCTTTAGTACTTTTTGATATGGTATCTCTTGTCAGTACTTTCAAATTGTCATAATCTTGCTTTTTACTTTTTTTTTTTTTTTTTTTTTCAAAAGTTTTGGAGGATTTTTTTTCTTCTCCTCTTACAGCTTCTATTTCATCTGTATTTATAGAAAGAAAATTTCATTTATGATCTTTTGTATCTTACCACCATTACTCTAAAAGGAGCAAAAAGAGATAGACCCATCTATCAACATTATGTTATTGGCTTCATAGCTAAGTCGACAGATAATGTCACCAGAAAATCTTGGCACGTCATGCTGAATGTTGCAATTGATCTCTCCATTTTTGTGGCAAAGATGAATCTCACTGGTGGTCATGTTTGAGCTGTATGTGTTGCTTCTTTGTAAAGTTTGAATTTGTAAAAGCAAAAGATATTTATCAAATATGAAATTCATTACTATTAAATTGTATTATCTAATTGTCGAGTCTTAGCCCAACAGGCAACTCTGGATCACAAGGGAGCAGTCTTATGGTTGTGCCAAAGCATAGCCTAACTAGATCTTCTTTAACCGCAAATACAGGGAAGAGGAACGAATTTCAAGTATAAAACCTGATAAAAAGTTTATGATTACTTATGTCCTTTTCTGGCAGAGATTTCTTGCATTTGTTGTGATATTTGTGTGAGTGAAGTTGGTTATTGAGTCCCACTATAATGTCTTGTATATGATTTTGTATGATTAGATGTTCCATAACCAGATTTCTAGCGGTGCACTTGAAAGCCACAAGTTGCCATAGTTATTATGTTGATATGGATGTGGTTCTGTCTACCTTTTGGCTAACTAAAATTGACTTTCAGGGGAGCAATTGCACATCTAGGCTATTGTTTTCGGTTGTATTGGTCATGATATATAACCGGTAGAATCAGTAAGTACCTTTACAGGATTTGTTTGTTTATTTAATTTCTTGGCTTCTTCAGGCATTTGCACCTTGTAAATTCTGCTCCGTGCTGGAAGAGAAAACATTCCTTTTTGACATTGAAAATTCCATGCTAGCTATTCTTATGCCAGACGTTTTGTTGCCTGAAAACATTCCTTTAGTAGTAACGGCTGCTTCATATGAATATCGTAATCTTAAATTAGCTTATGCTAGCTAATTCAAATAGAAATGTGGCTGGATATCTGATTTAGACAAAGAAAAAGGAGAAAAGCAGAATATATGACATGTTTGATTACATATTTTCTTCCTTTCTCCATTTTCTTTTTTTTTGAAAAAACTATAAAATAAACCCAAAAAAAAATCATTTCTTGATGCTTAAGTGAGATAGTCCCTGCAATTCGTGCCAGTATGTTTTTTTAGCACAAAGCTGCACCTGTTGAAGTTCTACAAACTATATATATTCATCCAGATTGAAGTTCTGCAAACCTTGATTCTTATGTTATGAAAAAGTTCCGTGGATTATATTGCTGTTTTCTGCAGAAAAATAGAAATTGATTACCATTTTAGACACTTGAACGAGTAGTTAAATAAGAGAAAGTTGGTCTTCACATATTTGACAAGATGCTATCATGCTAGGGCTTGATCTCTCTCTAACATGGAAACTAGTACCTACTACAACTATATCTCAAGACAAGACATGAGAACTTCTGTCCCCTACAGTCCTAATTACCAGTAGTTCCATGGGATTGTCTGGTGCTTCTGTCCTATTAAGTCTCTCACGGGAAGTGAAAGTTATGATTGATCCTCGTTTTTCACGAGTGAAACCGAAAATTTGATAAAAACGTAGATTGTTACAAGGAACTATAAGAAAGAACATTTGGAGGGCATTACAGGCCTGTACTTAGAGCTCTTAGTAAAAGAGGTTAAAGTCTATGATAACACAACATTTGCATAGCAAAAAAGACTGATCTATTTAAGAAGACAAAAGAGGGGACAAGATCTTCACAGCTCAACCAGTATTCTGCATGCCTGCTGCGATACCTTTCATAGTCAGGATAAGTGTGTCTTCGAGGCCAGGTGCATACTCACTTGTAGGATTAAGCTTCACAAGTTCTGCAGCTGCAGCGGGCTTGCTTGATTCAGTGTGTTCCTTAGTGTGAGGCTTCACATTGTAGCTGGGATCACGTATTGCTTTCAGTGTGTATGCTTGGCATACATTAAGTGTTGTGATATAGGAGTCACGGAGACGAAGTCTCTGCTTTAGGTAAGGGTCTCCTTCAAGGAGATCTCTATGACCCGCTATCTGGAGAAGTAACATAGATTCCCCGAAGAAAAAAAAAAAAAAAAAAAAAAAAAGTTGAACGGGGAAAAAATAGAAGCAATGGACAACCACAATAGTCAATTAGCATGGTGTAATGTCCTATAATTTCTATACTAAATTTCTAACTAGACATGTTTTGATTGTGTATAGCTGCTATCCTGAGTTCAGAGCCAGCCAAAAAATGCTGTGAATTCAGGTCACTAAAATCTGATGTGGCCTTAAAATGATTTTATGCCTATAAGACGACTTGGTGATTGGATGTAAAGCAGAATGAGAATTATAATACGATGTCAAAGAATGGTTCTTTATTGAGCAAATGCAAGGTAATTCAGGTTACCTGAAGGAGAAGACCCTTTGTTTCTTCATAATTTGCTCTCAAGCGCTCACCAAATGACCAAAGTTGTTCTGACACCAAGAGCTTGTCATACAGAGCAGCAATACCAGGATCTCCTTTAGCAAACACCATTTCAACCAAGTCAAGTGTAACCCTGAAGAAAGGCCATTCTTTGTACATCTCCTGAAGCATATGAAGATTCTTTATGTCTTTCTGGATAACATGCTTAAATGCTGCCCCAAATCCGAGCCACACTGGGAGATGAAACCTTGTTTGAGTCCAGGCAAAGATCCAAGGGATGGCACGCAGAGACTCAATGCCCCCACTTGGCTTTCGCTTTGATGGACGACTTCCAATGTTCATTCGGCCATACTCCAACTCTGGAGTTGCCTGTGTTATACGAGGGAAACTGATTACAATAATCAATGTAAATTGAATGCATAAATTATCAGTTAGTTCTAAAGAAATTGCATGATATCAAGCACGAAGTTTTAGACAGCACATATTAATCATTTTATGGAAACAGAGGTGCAGCTGAAAATTACCTACTGGCTACAGATCAGTGTTATTTGTGAAATACTCTTAGGAGGCTAAATCAAGTTAGCGGAGGGATTTTCTGAAGAAAATTTACTCGGTAGCAGAAAATATGGCATAGTCAGGGTCCTTACAAGGCGGAAGTACTCAACAAATCTAGGCTCTTGAAAAACAATGGAGCGATATTCCTTTGTAGCGACAACTGCCATCTCATCCATGAGTGCACGCCATTCTGGCTTTGGAGATATTGGAGGATGCATTCCATGCTCCAGTGTAGCAGCTGTGAAACGCTGGAGCGTTCTGAAACACAAATGCTCCTCTCCAAATGACTGTTCAATAACTTCACCTTGAACTGTCACACGAAGTGAACCATGGATTGTATCAGGTGGCTGAGACAATATAGCAAGATGAGTTGGACCGCCACCTCTTCCAACCGTTCCCCCTCGGCCATGAAACATGGTAAGCTTGACTCCAAATCGCTTTGCAACCTTCACCAGTTGCTCCTGAGCCTTATATAGCTGCCAAGCAGCAGACAGACGGCCAGCATCCTTCCCAGAATCTGAGTATCCAATCATAACCTCTTGCTTCCCATTGATCCTATTTCGGTACCAATCAATTGAAAAGAGGCGAGCCACAGCAGTAGGTGCAGCATCAAGATCTGCAAGCCTTTCAAATAATGGGACAACCCTTAATGGATTCTTGATGCGGCATTCACGTTGTAAAAGCTCCACAGCCAGAACATCAGATGGGGAAGTTGCCATTGAAATAATATAGGCACCAAAACTGTCTGGGGGTAGTTCAGCTATGACGTGAAAGGTGTCCAAGACATCAGCTATTTCTTCAGTTTTGGGAAGATCCGGACCAAAGAGTGGGCGCTTGCCACGGAGCTCAGATAAGAGCCATTCCTGCTTGCGTTCCTCTGGCCACTGGCGATAGGATCCAATACCAAGGTGTTTTGTAATGGCATCTATGACGTCTGTATGCCTGTCGGACTCTTGCCTGATGTCGAGTCTTACAAGTGACAAACCAAATATAGATACTTGCCTTAAGAAGTCAAGAAGGCTACCATCAGCAATTGGACGATCACCACAGGCACAAAGAGATTGATAACAGAGTTCGAGAGGTTCCAGGAACTGGAGAAAAGGAGAAAGGTTCCATATAAGGCAAAACAATAGTGATTTCTACCTTGGAGAAGTGGTCTATTTTGACAGTAAAAATTTAGATTACTAAGAACATATGTCCAAAATATCTTTGCCATGTGTTTCTTTTCTTTTTCTTTTTCTTTTTCTATTCCCTTTGGATATGATGGCTGTTTTAAATACATAAAATCTAAAGCTTAATTTAACACCCTAATCAACAAGTTATTTCCCAGGATCTCAGTTTTGAACCTAAGAGCTCACAGCAGAGAGTGGACTTACAGCTAGATGTAACCAATTCACTGGAAGCCATCTCTATAGGAAGAAAAGAGAGGCATATAAACATAAAACTATGTCCGATGGACAGACCTGATCAATGTTAGTAAAAGTTGCTTCCTCAGGAATGTCAGATGATCCATTAGATAGCAATTGACGAGAGCGTTCACGTGTGTGAATCAGCTTATCCCTGACATCACCAAGAATAACACGGTAGGGTTCATTTGGAGGAATCTGCTTCCAGAATTCTGCATTAAAAAACCATTGTAAGGACAGATGAGAATTCAAACTGATTCCAGCCAATTAGAAGCAACATCACATTGATTTCTTTGAGAGACGCTGAAAATGAGTAACTTCAATTTTTTTCTTCTTAGTAATACCCAGATGCAGGTCTCCAAAAAAAAAAAAATAGAACTATTTTGTCAACAGATTTTTCATATGTATGGTGGTGTACATGTTATGAGCATGCTTGTGTGTGTAAGCGTGTAAACATACATTCAAGCAAACATAAAGTTTACATGCACATATTCATACATATTTACAGAACATACAAGGAAAGTCTATGAACAAATATTTATGCATGTATGCAAGCATACCTATGTAGTGTTTCGCATCCCTCTTTGAGGATCTGTGGAGTTCGTCTGCCTGGGCACGGAGTTCGTCACTGCAACGCCACATTGACAACTGACATAGAAAAATGGAACCATAAAGCTACAAAAATAAAAGTGGTACGAGTAGGAAAACATACCACTCAAGCAAATGCAAAAACAATATAGACAAAGAGAGTAACTATAATTAGATAAGAGATATGCCTGTATCTTTCATACCTCAAACATTAGATCCTCAATTTGAGAAAAGTACAAATTAGCAGCCATCATTCTAGCCAATAAGCATACATCCCTTGTCACTTCAGGAGTAACCCTTGGGTTTCCTGTTGAAAAGTAAAATTAGGTTAGCAAGAGAGAGAGGCGTCTAAGCATGCAAAATCACAACCAAAGGACTGCACAATGTTACTGATGGAGAAGTTGCTAATGCAAGGACATACCATCACGATCTCCACCCATCCAAGAAGAGAACTGAATTAGAGGAGCATTGTATGGAACTCGCTCGTTTATGCCCATATTCTTCAAAGCTGTATCAACACGTCGTAAAAATTTTGGGACACCTTTCCAGATTGTCTCATGGAAGTAACTCATTCCTGCCCTCATCTCATCTTGTGGAGTTGGAGGAGTTCTTCGTATTTCATCTGTTCGAAATGCAGCTTGTATCTACAAACAAAAGGAGTATGATGATCAAAAAATCTTTACCTATCACATCATTGTGGAAGATGAGTGGAAAGATTAAACATAAGAGTGTATAAGCATGGAAAATGAGAGTTTCAGGCTGTTCCAAAAGTTAAATATTCCAAAAGAAATAGACCAATAAAGATAGCTCAAAGCTTTAGAAAAGAAAGGGTAGATTAAAATAAATGAAGAAAGAAAATAAGAAATCGTCACATTAAAACTATGAACATATCTATAAGGTATTCCATAACATCCATTCAAACAAATCCTACTTTATCAGGATTGCCTGCAATGTACCTCTCTTTGTAATGCTTCATCAAGCTCTTGTTTATCATCAGGGGTGATATCTTTGGCATATAACTGAACCAAACAATTTCTTATCCTGAAGACATATAAGAAAGAAAAACAGAAAATAATGAGAATACATCACAAGAAAAGTAAGTTATAATTTCCAAAGCACGAGTGAAGATGGAGGCTTTTATGCCATCTGCTTTTCACATAGAATACAAGGGCAAGAATACTACAAATACACTAGGAAATATACCTTGCATGTTTTTGAAGCAAAGATCTACGGACAGATTGAGTGGGGTGTGCTGTTAGGACCAGATCTACAGTCTGGTTTTTCAGGGCATCAAAGACCTCTTCTGGAGACTTGTTCAACTGCCCAATAAGCCTCTTGAGGGTCTCTTCAATGTCTGATTCTGTTGTCGCAGAGCTCTCATCAGCAAAATCACCCTTCTTTAGTTTGATTCTTCTCCTATATGCAATTTGAACTTCTTCAGCTAAATTAGCGAGATTAAGCATGTGAGAAAAGGATTTGGCTACTACTATAGAATCCCCAGGTGCCAAATTTGTTAGCAAATTGCCTAGTTCCTCCAACTTCTTAGAGTCATGTTCTCGTTCATACTCTGCTGAAAGCTCATAACAGTCTTGAACCTGATCCATTATAAAACAATCAAGATAAGTAAAATCAAAATAAACAATAACTCACTGCATATACAGCAGCACTTATTCCGTGTCTAGGCATAACTACAAGAACCATATATTTAAGCAAAAATGAGTGCTAAATCACTAGTAATGATCAACCGAATTTCAACACCCAAAAATGCTTCACCTGACTCATCTCAATATGGAAAATTGCTTCATCTAGATACCATGAAGGGAAATTCATAAACCGATTAGTTGGGAATAAGTGTAAGATAAGTAATTTAGTATAGTTATAATCATCACTCTAAGAAACAGTCCGGCAAAAAAAAAAAAAAAAAGACCCAGCTTGATCCGGAATTTCCAATGGAAAAGCTTTCTAGAATCAAAATAATATGGCACCAATAAGCACCATGAACCAAACATGGAATCTTGATACTTAAGAAACAATTCAAACGTTGATTATCATTTGGGAATAATTGAAGAATAAGTCAACCTTAATTTAATCAATCCTAGTAAGCTCATATTGAGCACTCTGGAACTAGCACACCAAAAAGGAAAAGAAAGCATAGCATAGTTATGAACTTGGAAAAGGCTGCTATACTACTACTAAATCTATTTTTCTACACAAATTCAGAGTTGGCTGCCATTCCAAATCAATCCAAAAAATTGAAGTTCTCAAAAAATAAAATAAAAGAACATAAAATGGGTTTCAGTAAAACAGCCATACCTTCACTAAAAACAACAAAAGCATACAACTTCAAAACATCAACAACAAAAATTAAAGTTTTTTAAAGTAAAAATCAAAATGGGCATTTCCCTAATTAGCCATATTTCCACCAACAATCATCTACACTACTTAATTGAAGTTTAATCAAATAATTAGACAAACCCACAAAAAATATACAAAATGCAAAGAAACTCTTTTACCGTTTCCTTAATATCTTCACCATGCAAGTCCTGAAGAATATCAAGAAAGCGATCGAGCAACAGAGCATCATACTCAACCAACTTATCATCCTCAGACACCTTCTTGGGTGCTAATAGCCTCAATTGGGCATCGATTGAAGCCAACTTCTCCAGGTTTCGACTTGCCATCTCTCTCTCTCTCTCTCTCTCTCTCTCTCTCTCTCTCTCTCTCTCTCTCTCTCTCTCTCTCTCTCTCTCTCTCTCTCTCTCTCTCTCTATTAATTTTAGTTGAACAGAAAAACACGCAGAACCCGTTACTTATTGAGAGAAAAAGGAACTAAAACAGAAAACTGAAGCGAAGCGAAGCTCGTGAATAGAGTGTGTGGAAGACGGACTTATCGAGAGATTTCTACACGGGAAAGTGAGTGAAAGAACAAAGAAGAAACAGAACTAGTAGCTGAAATCACGAGAGCGAGAGAGAGAGGGGAGGGGGGATATAATCATCCAGATACCCTCCGGCCTTTATTTTTATAGGGAGAGAGATGCTTGATTCCCTCTTCGCTTTTGCTTACGCGCCTCTTATGAATTGGATTTTCATATTTATTCCGAGTATGGGAAATTAGATAAACAAAAATAAATAAACATAAACTCAATTAATTATAAATTTTTGAAATTCCTTTTTAATCCATCTGGATTTTTGTGACTTGTGGGTGCCTTCCCCCCTACCCCCGGGGTCCTCTACAGTCGTGCAAAAAATTTCTATTTATTTATTTTTACTGTTACTCTAATAAATTTACAAAAAAGTCAGAGAAAGATTCTTAAAACAACAAACAGATTCTCGGCTATTTGTCATATTAATATTACTGTTTGAACCTTTTTTTTTTTTTTAAGGAATCAATCTCCTATTTTCTTAATTTCTTTTTGTGTTCAACAATCATGACAAAATGGTAAAATTTCATGAAAGCATGCAATAATAGAAAGCCCCGTAGGAACATCTAAGTAATAAAAAAATTTTATTTAAATGTACTTTTTGAGATTTTATAGTTAAATATTTATGGATAAGTTTATTTTTATAATTTTTATAATTTTTATGTTATAAAAAAACACCATAGAAAGGAGATCATAATATAACATATATTAAATGCAATGTGGGCATGTTGTCATGTAGCAAGGGAAACTCGGAGAGTAACAATTGAAAATTTCTAATAAAAACAAGTGAGATTCAGATAAGAGGGAATGACATCGTAATTCAAAGAGGTGATATGCCCAAAAAAAAAAAAAAAAAAAAATCTCTAATAAGAGTAAGGATCAGCGAACGAGGGGTGACTTTTGTATCATGTTAAAAAATTTAAACAGGATAAGCAATATAAATATGAAATACTAAAATTCATTGCTTGAATAAACTATTATGATAGGTTGGAATTATATATATATGAAAAAAAAATTTATTATTATAAATATGAAAATATAATTATAAAAAGTCATTATTTTTAAAATTAAATCAATTATTGATTTATTATAATATACAATATTATCTAATACAATAACAATAACAAACTGAATTTTAATTTCAAATTAAACCTAAAAGCTAGCAAATCTAGTGTTTATATATAAGTTTAGTATTGTCTTTGGCAATGCAACTTAAGGGTTTAATATTTGTTTGATTTAACAGATAAAATTGAACCAATGGCGATAGCCAATAGTTAATGGTTGATAGTGAATAACTGATTGCTAGTGGTCAATGGTCATTGTTAATTAATATAAGTGGTTATTTGTATAGTTGTTATCTGTTGTCATTCATATATAAAATGATCAAAAAATATAATTTTATATTAATTATTTTTTATTTTTAATATATTCCTTTTTATATTATTGTTTCATATTGAAATATAAAATTTATAAATATAATATCAACAATTTTTTATAAATAATTAATTCAAATATATATAGTATAAAAAACTAATACAAATTATATAAACCATGAATTTATAAGAAAAGATAATTAATTAATCTAAATACATATTTATAATTTAAATCTTATCTTATAAAAAATTAAACAGTAAAAATTAAAATATACTATGGTAAAATAATTTTTAATTATTTCAATTTATTTATTATTATGTTTAAAAGCGATTTTTGAAAAGGCAAAAAATACTTAAGTAGTTGACGACTTTTTTGTTATTTTAGAATTATCTGACTGTATTAGTAATCAATTGAATTAATGAATTCACATTTTAACCGATGAAAGTAAACAATTAAAAGTACCCTAAAAAAATTTTATCAAATATCCCATAACCGGAGCTTGGTGTCTTCATACCGGTTCATGTGAGTCATCTGATTCACAAATAACTTTCAAAAATCCTTTGGATCACAGCAACTCTAATGAGTCTTCTAGCACTATTGACATTATAGAAAATAATAGAAACCAAAGATCCAAAGGTTCCAACTTCGTCGCGGACCAAGCCATAAATGCCGTGGTTTGGTTTTTGTAATTTTCTACCTGGAATGAATAGGAGCCACTTTTCATTTTTTATTTTCTCATCGCAATTACACAATTAATTATTTATATACTAAAAATTAAACTTATAGAGTTTTAACTCCAACTAAATCCAAAAAAAAAAGTTATTCCTCTTAAAATTATTTTGTAACCAGAGTCACACAAAAGAGGTTCCATAATTTTTTAAAAAAAATTTTTTTGTTATAAATCACCGGTTAAAAACAGTTCAAGTAGAGTTGGACACTTAACGAATAAAACTCTCTTGATATTTGTTTTTCATCTTTATTAAAAATCTATATTCGAATTTTATGGTTTTAATTAAAAATCTATATTCTACTTATAATTCAATAAATGAGGTTTCTAAATTTGTGAAAAGAAAATGCATATACCTAGAGTGTGGGTGGATAAGATTTTAATAGGATTGGAATGGAAGTTGTGAATTGTGAAGAAGAAAGGATTTTGATTTATTTCCCACAATGTTAATTCATTGTGTCTTGAAGGAACAAAAAAAGGAAAGAGAATTAAAGCAAAAAATCAAAATTATTATAAATTTAACTAAATAATAAAATTAAATTTCAAAAATTTCAATGTCCCTTGGGATGAATGGCAACATCATGCTCAATAACCATGGCAACAAAGTTTTTCTCTTCCTTTTGCTTTGCTCCTCAATCGATATATTTAAAAAGAATTGTGTGGTCCATCTTCATGTTCAATACGTTTGACCCATATGGGCAACAAAGGCCAGAAGCATGTCACCCATAGTTTTTTTTTTTTTTGGGTGATAAATTATGAAATATAACACAAAAATCTTGCAAAAACAATCTAAATCAACTCTCTCATATTTTCAATTTTCGGAAGAATCTGTGGTTGAGCAGTTAAAAGCCTCTTGAGATTTTGAAAGGGCATTTTCCATATTTTTCTTTTGTAACTTCAAAATATTGGAAGAGCCAAAAAGAAAAAAGAGAGTAATGTTCTAGTTCTTGCACTTTAGAACAATAGGATATGCAATTTCAAACCACAAGAAAAAAGATCACATTAGATCAATTGTAGATTTTTGTTTGAAATGTGCCCTTTATTTCGCCCTTGTATAAGAATTCAAGCAAAGAAGAAGTTGAAGAACATTTCAATTCTTGCTTTTCTTTAAAAAAAAAAGGAACCAAGCGGAAAATTCTTCTTTTTTCTTTGCACCGCAGCTCATATGGTCTATACTAACAACTATCATTTAAACTTCATATTTGTCTGTGGGGCAAAGTAGAAATAAAACTATTCTAAGAGGGCAACAATGCTGATGCTGGTAGCACTTTGACCTAATTGCTAAAAAAAAATGTGTCCAATTTCTAAGTTTTAATTCAAATTAGAAACTACTCTATTACTTGTTTGACGGACAACGGGAGTATAGATGACTGATGGACTCTGACTAAGAAAAGAGAGAAGAGGACATGAGTGACTTATTTTCTTGGGGCCATGACTTCTGATGTTAAGAGAATGGTAGTGCTGCCCTAAATTTACCACATTTTGATTTTGTATTTTTTCATTGATGAGAAAGAAAATGAAAGAACCAAAAAAACAGGACCATATGAAGAAAGAAAAATTAATTCAGTCTTGGAGTTTCATTGACTTCCCCATGTGAAGTATTGTATTGTTGGTCCCACAATGACACGTTTATGTATTGCAAGCTATGGAAGGACCCAAAGATTAGATGTTTATGGAAGTACATATGTGGAGAAAACTTTTATTCTTATGCAAAATTTTGCATTATATTGATGTATGGTGGTCCGCTGCCTAGAATTCATCATGATCATATCTATATTATATACGAAAGGTATAATTATTAATCATTGAATACTTTGGTCTAAAGTAAAGCCGTTGTTGCTAATAAAGATTCCATTTTACATTGGAGTCATTAATAGGATCCGACTCATATTTTGAGTGTGAGGCCTCCTAATATATTACATCTGTCGCTGCTTTGGGGCATCAATAAGGAGGGGGACTTGTTATGAAGGAGCCCCCCATAGATCTGAGAAGCTGGATTTGGATTTGCTTAATTTTTGTCTTTTCATGGGCCAATACTAACCCTCTCTCTCTCTAGCTTTTGAGATGAAATCCAAGATGAATTTTAAAAGATTTTAAAAATTTATTAAACTTTAAATTATTGATTTTTCAGTTTTGGACCTAAAGTTAGATTTAAAAAAAAATCAATAATATCTTCTTTTATAACTTTAAAATTTGGAAGGCATCGTAGTTATATAAAATATAAAATTGTATTTAATTAGGAGTTTTTGGATATCTTGTTATTTATGACGAATTATACATTATCAAATGATATTGATATCTAATAGGTCCAATAGTTGAATATTGATATTTTTTAAATAAAATTTTGAATTTAAATTTTGTATATGATTAATACACTCGCCAGGATAATTCGGCCTCTAAGTGACCAACCTGGCAAGAAAAAAAGAAAAGATATCAAATCACATCTAGAGCAAATATGAGAATCACTTTGGTTCCATCCCCATTTTTTGTTTAGGGAGAAAGACTTTTGAGTTCTGAAAATTGGTTTTATTATTATTATTATTAAGATTCCTATTTTGATTGGGAGAATTTATAGTATTTTTACTCGTCCATTTGAAACTATATATGTTCATCCTTCCCTTAATTTATACTAATTTGATAGTGTATGTTGTCATCCTTCCAATAAAAATAAAACTAATTTTAAAATCCTAAATCACAGGAATTGGGGGATTTTGAAGTACAGAAGGCATAGAAGGGATTTCACAAACTCAAAGGTCTCTAACGCCATTTTTATATCAAAAGGAGAAAAGTTGAAATTTCTAGCATTTATATTAAAAAAATAACCATTTTTTGAAAGAACATAGTTCAAGAAATCACATGATTTAGAATGTTCAGTTCGAATAATATATGCTTTGCAAAATTTTAATTTTCTAAAATATATGCATTTGGAATTCTAAGTATTTTGCGAAAGAGAATATACAAACCTTCATTTTAATCAATTTTCTAAGGTTTTGCATGCATTGCAGATTTTTGCAAGATGCCAACAAGAGAGAGAAATTCCATTTGATGGCTCTCACTCAGGGTGATACAAGTCAAGAACCTTATGACCAAGTTTGGAAATGAGGGGAACTTTAGAATTGGTCCGTCTTGATCATATATTTTATTATCTCAATCAAACTGTCTATTTAATAATTTTCTTAAATTAATGACTAAATGACCAAAAAAAGTATGTCTCACTGTACAAGAGAGAGAGAGAGTGAGAGCCAATGAGTTATAGTTTAAAAAACACCATCCTCTCTCCTCTTGTAAAAATTTTAAGTTCGATTCTCCCTACATATGAGATATGAGAGAAAGAGAACACCTAATGGGTCAAACTGTTTTAATTTAATAACAAGACCAATATGGAGTTGCATGGAAAATGACAGCTATTAGTATTAGCTGCTTTTTTTGTTTTTTTTTATCACCGATATACTGATTTTATCTGATTAATCCGTTTCGAATAATGTGGGATCTATTTTAGGGATTGATTATTTCAAATCATTTTTTGTCATTTTCAAAACTCAAAATTGAGATCTCTGCTTAAAGAATTAGAGTATCTGACCACTCAATTCAAAGGAGTTTGTACTCTTTGATAGATCATACTTTTTTTTTGGTACAAGGTAGATCATACCTTTAAACTTACGTATAATCTTCTGAAGATCATTTTAGAGATTTAAATGTCAGTTGGAAGCTATTTGCGACTTGTGAATTTGCTTCATTTCGGTTTCTATTTTAAATTTGCAAAAGATATTAAATAACATCCTAGTATAGAAATTTTGAAAAATCCAGTATTACGATGAATTTGGTCTACTATCATGCCCTATTCACACATTATTTAGTACCCTTATTTCGTCTGTTTACTCATGATTTGAATACCACAATATTAGGGTTATTATAGTAAAATTTTCAAATTTATGATCTAAAATATCTCATAATTTTGGTCTGTATCATGACCTTTATTTTTCTTTTAAAATCTCATCCATGAAAGTAATAAATATTAAAAATAGATAAGATTTTCCAATTCTACTTTATCAATTCAACAATTTACTAAATTAAAACTTTTATGTGGTAAGATTTAGCTCTCTTTATGTACCTAATTCATACCGATTCGTGATATAGTGCACTGGTTTACATAATACGAATTATTTAGAAGAAAAAAATAAGCATGCCAAACTATTAAGAATTATCATAAAATAATAATAGAAAAATATAAAAATATCTCTTAAATTTCGAAACAAATATAATCAGATCCCAAAATTTTCAATTAGCGATTCTGTCCGTAGTCCGCTTAATTTTAACTTTAAAATAATTGAAAATATTCTTTTTTTGTAAATATCAAAATTTTTTTTATTGTCACTAATTTTTTCAATTAGTGATTCTGTCTATACAATTCTCGAGTCAAACTCATGCCAAGTAAGTTGCGTGCTCGTTGGGTTGATCCATTCATTGTCACTATTGTGTCTTCTCATGGTGCGGTGGAAATCAAAAGTCTTGACACAAACAAGATTTTCAAAGTAAATGGACATAGATTGAAGATATTTCACGATGATATGAAGATTTCTACAATATTGGACATTACATTGACGTCTTCAAATTGTTCCTCCGGCTGAGTCACTAGTGAAAACCGTCGAGCATAACAACGTTAAATAAGTGCGCTTGTTGGGAGGCAACCCAAACATTTTTTTTAGAGCAAGATGATGAATGCTCTCTTAAGACTCAAAAACTCACAAAATGTATTTAATTTGTATCGAATTTATCGCATTTTCAATTGACTAAATCATCAAGATCAATGGGACACTTTAAAACAATTTATCCAAAAATTAACTAATCACATTTGGTTCTTTCATGCATTCCAACTCAAATTAACAATACATATTAAATCAAAGTCATTATCAGACAAAAATCCAAGTGGTGCGAAGTTCAAAGAAAAATAGAACAAATGACATTTGTATGAAAATTTACACACATACCTAGATATTACATTGTCCTCAATATATGCAAAAGATAAGAGATTTAGGCACAATGCTAAACAAACTCACAAAATAACACAATTTTAAACTAGTAGCAACACTCATTAAATCACCCTAATGCAACATATAAAAACATGACAATGAAAAGAAAAAGAAAGGAGAGAAAACTCCCCTAGGGTGATCGTCTGAAACTGATGGTTTTTGATGCTGTGAAGGAAATGCGGAGCGGGTAAATTTAAGTCAAGGAAATGTGGGTTTGAATTTTGGAGGTTTTGAATGAATGAGTGTTTTTATGATAAAATTATATAGTGTGAAGTGGATTTGGAGTATACTGAAAATCGCGTGATCGCGCCTTAAAGAAAGGACTGCTTCTACCCACTTTTGAATTTCATTGCTGAAAACCACGTGATCACGCCTTAACGCCATGATTGATTTTGTCCTTTTTTTTTTTTGCATTTTGTTCTTTGTCTGTTTCTTGATTTGGGTAACTGTAACTCTCAAAATTCTCCTTCTTAGACACCCAAAATAAAAAAAAAAATCTACAATCAACTAGAACAAATTCAAAAAAAAATTGTGTGGGTTGTCTCCCAACAAGCGTAATTATTTAACATCGTTATGCTCGACGGTCTTCATTGGTGACTCAGCCGGAGGAATAATTTGGAGGCGTCAATGTAATATCTAATATTGTAGAAATCTCCATATCATCGTGAAATATCTTCAACCTATAACTATTCACTTTGAAAATCTTGTTTGTATCAAGGCTTTTGATTTCCACTGCACTATGAGAAGACACGTTAGTGAAAATGAATGGACCAACCCAACGAGAACGCAACTTACCCGACATGAGTCTAAGTTGAGAATTGTATAGAAGCACTTTTTGTCCGACCTCAAATTATTTCCTTAAGATCATACCATCATAAAACAATTTGGTTTTCTCTTTGTAAATTCTCGAGTTCCCATAGGCCTCCAATCTTAACTTTTCAAGTTTTTGCAATTGCAATTTTCTTGACTCATCGACTTCATCCATCTTCATATTGCAACGTTTGATCGCCCAATACGCTTTATACTCAATTTCTATCAGTAAATGACAAGATTTTTCAAAAACTAACCTGTAAGGAGATATCCCTATTGGCGTGTTGAATGTTGTCCGATATGCCCATAGTGCATCATCCAGACATGAACTCCAGTCCTTTCACCCCGGATTGACCGTCTTTTCCAAAATGGATTTAATTTCCCGGTTTGAAAATTCGGCTTGTCCATTTGTCTGAGGATGGTATGCCATAGCGATCCGGTAATGTATTCCATATTTCTTCATCAATGCTTTAATTGCTCGATTGTAAAAATGACTCCCTTGATCACTTATGATGGCTCTAGGGATCCCAAACCTGCTGAAAATGTTAGTCTTGATAAAACCTACAACAGACTTAGAATCGTCAGTCCTTGTGGCTTTTGCTTCCACTCATTTCGATATATAATCAACAGCCAAAATAATGTAAACATAACCACAAGACGAAGGGAATGGACCCATAAAATCAATACCCCATATATCAAATATTTCACAAATAAGAATGAGAGTTTGGGGTATCTCATTTCTATGAGACAAAGATTCTGTCCTTTGACATCTATCACAGCTTTTACAAAAACAAGTAAACATCTTTAAATAAGATCTCCCAATATAACCCACTATCTAAAACTTTCCTTGTAATTCTCTTTGGTCTAAAATGTCCTCCACAAGTATAACTATGACAAAATGATAAAATAGATTTATGTTCATTCTCTAGGACACATCTCCTAAGTATTTGGATAGAACAAAATTTTCACAAATAAGGCTCATCCCACACATAATATTTTGTCTCACATCGAATTTTTTCCCTCCTTGACTTACTAAGATCACTAGGCAAGATGTGTGTAACCAAATAATTCACAATATCTGCATACCAAGGAGTAATACCTTTCAAGTGAAATAACTGCTCATCAGGAAAAAATTCAGAAATAGGTAGTGGATCTTCCTCTTTCACTAACCTGTTTAGATGATCAGCTACCAAGTTCTCAATTTCACTTCGATCCTTGATGTCCAAATCAAATTTTTGCAACAAGAGAATCCACCGTATCAACCTGGGTTTCGACTCCTTTTTTGCCAAAAGATATTTCAAAACTACATGATCAGAATACACAATTACTTTAGAACCAAGTAAATATGATATGAATTTATCTAAAACAAAAACAATGGATAAGAGCTTCTTTTCGGTGGTGGTGTAGTTGTATTGAGCAGCATTCAATGTTTTTGAAGCGTAGTAAATGACATAGCTCTTCTTATCAATCCGCTAGCCAATAACTGCCCCCACAGCAAAATTGCTTGCATCGTACATGATTTCAAAAGACAAATTCCAATCAAGTGGTTGAATGATTGATGCTATAGTCAACAGGTTTTTGAGTTTGTCGAAGGCTTCCTTGCATTTTTCTCCGAATCTGAAAGGTATATCTTTCTGAAGCAAGTTGGATAATGGCAATACAATTTTTGAAAAATCCTGAATAAACCTACGATAAAAACCTGCGTGTCCAAGAAAAACACGTATTTCCCTAACATTTGTAGAGTAAGGTAAGCTCTTGATTAAATCAACCTTGACTTTATCAACCTCAATACCCCTAGAAAAAAACACATGCCCTAGCACTATGCCTTCCTTCACCATGAAATGACATTTTTCATAGTTCAAAACCAAGTTTGTTTCCATACATCTTTTCAGAATTTTGATCAAATACCCTAAACAACTATCAAACGAGTCACTATAAATAGTGAAATCATCCATAAAAACTTCAATACAATTCTCAATATATTCAGAAAAAATGCTCAACATGTACATTTGAAATGTACCTAGGGCATTACATAGACCGAAAGACATTCCTCTGTAAGCAAACGTCCCAAATGGACATGTGAATATAGTCTTCTCTTGATCTTCTTGTACAATCACGATTTGATAATAACCTGAAAAACCAAAAAAAAAACAAAAGAATGATTTTCCGGCTAATATTTCTAACATTTGATCAATAAAGAGTAAAGGGAAGTGGTCATTTCTAGTGGCTAAATTGAGCTTCCTAAAATCAATGACCATCCGCTAACCATTTTGCACCCGCATGGGTACCAACTCATTGTCTTGATTTCTTACCACTGTGATCGCCGTTTTCTTTGGTACCACATGGATTAGACTAACCCACTTGCTGTCAGAAATTGGATAAATTATACTTTCGTCTAAAAGCTTGAGAATCTCCTTCATCACCACTTCTTTCATGATTGGATTCAGCTTTCTTTGCGATTCTCTCACTGGCTTAGTGTCCTCTTCTAAAAGGATTCGATGCATGCAAATCGAGAGACTAATACCCTTTATATCGGCTAATATCCAACCAATTGCTGTCTTGTGCTCTTTTAGAACTTGGAGTAGCCGATTTTCTTACTCTTCCGTCAACTCTCTTGCTATGATAATGGGCAAAGTTTCTTCATCACCTAAGTAGATATATTTAAAATGATTCGGCAAGGTCTTCAATTTCAATGTTAGAGCCTGCAAAACGGAAGGTAACATTTTCTTGTGAGAAACAGGAAATATGATACTTGAATTCAAAGCGCTTGATTGTTGTTCCAATATCGACTCTGAAATTTCACAAGTCTTGGTCATCTCTTCTTTGGTGTTCAATTGCGCATCCAATTCAAGATTTGTATCATTTTCTTTTTCAAAAATTTCCTGCATAATTGAATCAATGACGTTAGTGGAACAAATCGAATGACACTCATTTGGTACCTCATGGCCTCAAAAATATTGAATTTAACAATCTCGCCGTCAAATTCGACGGAAAGTGTACTCTTATCCACGTCTATCTTAGTTTTCGCCATTTTCATGAACTATCTCCCCAATAGTAGCGGCGCTGAATTTGTAACGGTGTTTTCATCCATTTTTAAAATATAAAAATTTACTGGAAAAATTAACTTATTAACCTACACCAAAACATTTTCAACAATCCCTTCTGGATACACAACAAAACGGTCAGCCAATTGAATAATCACTTTAGTTTCCTTTAAGGGATCTAGATTTAGAGCAATATAAATAGAATATGGCATGACATTGATTGATGCTCATAAATCTAGCATAGCACGTTCAAATTTCCTCAACCCAATAATAGGGTAAAGTAAATATACCTGGATCAGAACATTTCTCAGGTAGAGATCTTTTGATAACAGCAGATACGTTCTCACCAACCCTTATTTTCTCATCACATCTCATCTTCCTCTTGTTTGTGCACAACTCTTTCAAAAACTTTGCATATTTGGGTATTTGTTTGATGGCGCTCCTTTTCATAGTTTTCCTTCTTGGATCTTTCAAACCTGCTGGGAGATGGTGGTACAACTGTGTTAGAACTCGTAGGTAAAAGAGAATCAGAATTTACCTTATTCAGATTCTCATTGGCAACTTCGACTTCTTCCTCTTCGTCTTTCTTCTCATTTCTCTTTTTGGGTGATGGTGGTTTTGATTGCACTTCGTTTCCACTCCTTAACACCATTGCACTAGCATTTTCCTTAGGGTTCACTACCGTTTGTGAAGGTAATTTCCCTGAATTTTGACGCTTCAAATTGCTAACTGAAGTGACTAGCTGAGTGATTTAATTTCTCAAGTTTTGAATGCTAACTCTCGTTTCCTATTGAAATTGTTGAGTGTTAGTCGTGAGAGCTTTCACAATATCTTCTAGGGACATACCTGAATTAGATGATTGTGCTGGTGCATGTGTTGACCTATTGAATTGCTGAGGAGGATATCTTGTTTGTCCTCCTTGATTCCCGTAACTCAGGTTTGGATGATCTCTCCATTTGGGGTTATAATAAGTGGAGTAGGGGTCGTACTTTTTCTAAAGTTGGCCAGAAAATCCTCCTACAATATTTGCTTGATGTGCAGAATCTTCTTGCAAAGATGGATACTTATTCGTAGGATGTCCGGGTATCAAGCATATGTCGCAAACTTTGGTTGCACGTATTTGCCCTACAGCCATCTGACGAACCAAAGTAGTCAATTCATAAATTTATTTTCAAGGTGAGAATGACTGACCTCATTAACACATTTCATAACTCCATTCGTTCTCAACCCAAATTGTTGAGAATTTTTTGTCATATTTGTGATCAATTGTTTGGCTTCTTCATGTGTTTTATTTACCAATACTTCTCCGCTGGCCGCATCTATCATACTTCTATCCATGGGTAGAAGTCCTTCATAGAAATACTGAATTAAGAGCTGTTCCAGTATTTGATGATGTGGGCAGCTAGCACAGAGCTGTTTGAACCTCTCAAAGTACTCATATAGCATTTCTCCACTATTCTGTCTGATGCCACATATCTCCTTTCGAATGTTGGTAGCCCTGGATACAGAGAAAATTTTTTTCAAAAATAATCTTTGCATCTCATTCCATGTATTTATTGAACCCGGAGGTAGATAGTATAACCAATCATTTGCCTTATCTTTTAGGGAAAAGGGAAAGGCTTTCAGTTTAATCTGTTGCTCGGTCACACCTTGGGGTTTCATACTCAAACAGACAGTATGAAATTCCTTCAAATGTTTGTGTGGATCCTCACCTGGGAAACCACAAAAAGTAGGCAGTAAGTAAATCAAATCAGATTTAAGTTCGAATGTTATCTCAAGAGTTAGGTATTCAATACATAAAGGTTGTTGATTCAGATTTGGTATAGCCAATTCCTTCAAGGTTCTCTCACGATCAGCCATCTTTTCCTCTTCTTCTTCAAAAATAGACCTATCACAAATTTTCAGATCAATGTTAAAAATTGACTTTCGACGTAATTTACATTTTCTCTGTCTGGCCTCCTTTCTCAATCGGCGAGCAGTTTTCTCAATTTCAGGAATATATTCCAATTCACTTCCTTAAGAAGAACGGGTCATAAAATAAAATAGGTCAGCAAAACAAATAATAAAGATAACACAACTAAGAAATCAAAATTGTTTCCTCGCAACGACACCAAAATTTGGTCGGGTTGTCGAAATTCTCAAATTAATACTGAACCCCCAATGCAACAATTTTGTAGCAATAGCGGTACCATATCAAATATCACAGGAACTACAGTGACTTAATCTCTTAGTTAATGTCAAAATAAAATGGGGGTTTATAAAATAAATTTCTAAATCAAAAATTAAATATCTAAAATTAAAACACAATTCAAATATGTAAAAAATACTAAAATTTGGAGGAGAAATTCAATATGCTAAACATCTGATCCAAGAATTCACACATTTGATTATTTCATTAATCAACGGTTAAAAAATGTTATTCTTACGATTCAAGCTTTAGCCTTAAATTTATTAGGATAACCATAACAAATCTTACATTTTCCTATAATAATTGATCAAACCCAACATCCAATCAAAACTTATCATTAATCGATCGGATACAATAGCGTCCCATATCGATATAATGATAACAATAAATTCTGTGAAAACAATTAAACCAAAATACAAATAAGTAAGATAGCCGTACAATTATTCGATCTTTTTTTATTAATTCTTTAAGTTAAAATGAATATCGGCAACGACCCATAAATATAAATAACATATTTGTTACTTGTACCATTCATTCATGACAATTACGGATCACTGAAATCCTAAATGCAGTAGAAAAATTGATATTGAATTAAATTGTCAGATTAATCAATACCAATTTTTCATAAAAATAAATAAAAAATCGACAAATACTTGAATTAAAAATACAATAATTTAAATAAAGTACATAATCTTACAGTGAAAACAATCAATAAAATTCCCCTTGAATCAGAAAAAGAAAACTTGCCAATCATGATATTAATCATGTTCTTGAATAAAATAAAACAATATAAAAAAAACTAAAACCTAAAAGATGGAAACGAATTTGTGTGGCTGCTGCCTCGTAGGAAGAAAAGTGTTGTGTCCACATTGGAGAAGCACATATATATAGTTGTGGAGCTCCAAGAAAAATAGAAATCTTATCTCTTTGACCTAGATTTCCAAATATTCTCTCCCTAAAAATATAGGAAACAAATAACTCTTTTAAGTAATTTTACTTGAAGTAAAATTTCTATTACAAATACATTTACCATTTTAGATGCTTCCTCCTTCCTTTGTAGACCCAATTGTATCTTGAATTATTTAGTTTAAAAAAATGCCTCCTTATATCCATTTTGATTCAAACTCCAATTTTGATTTCGTAAAATAAAAATGTCATAAAAATATTCATTAGAACACATACCAATTCAAAAATCATACCATAATATTAAAAATAAATGTAACAATTGCATGTTATCAACCACCGTCTAGATGACTAGTTTAGGTCGTATATCAACATCCAAGTCGACAGACCTTACTCTCATGACCTACTAGAATGAACCCGAAGGTTGCTCCATGTAGATCTACTCATCCAAACTTTCTTTACGGAAGATGGTCTTTACGTTCATTTGCTATAACTCTAAATCCATATTTGTGATAATCACTAAAAGTAAACGGATCGAGATAAATTAGACTATAACTTCTCGGTAGTCCAAACCCTTAGTTTGTGTATAACCGTGGCTACTAGACAGGCCTAATACCTCTCCATCAATTCGTCAGCCTTTATCTTGATCTTAAGAACCTTCTTATTCCCAATGGTTCTTCTACGCTTAGGCAAATCAACTAGGTCCTTGAGAACCTACTCATTCCCTATGATCTTTCTGCTCTCAGGCAAATCAACTAGGTCCTAGATTCTGTTGATTTTTATCAACTCCTTCTCTTTATCTATGACCTTCAATAAATGGTTCTTCACAAAAACCTACTAGAATCTGTTGGACTACTTTAAATTTCTCATTATCCTCAAAAGTCGCAATAAGGGTCTCACCCTCATTTGGAGGCAACGTTTAAGTATGCGCCTTCAATACTTGTATGAAGAGATAGAACTTGTTCACCTCTATATGGAATGCTCCCACTAGAACGAAAATCCATAATGGGTTCTTGTATTTCACCACAGAGTTCACTTGAGTCACTGACTCATCATCTCATAGAAAGAAAAGTTTCGATCAATTTCACTTCTCGATGGATCTCTCCCACTGGGATGAAAATCCTTAATCGGCTCTTTGGTCCCATCATTAGACTCAGCTAAGTACTAAGTTCATCCATTGAATAAAATGTGATATCTTAATTGACTTCATCTCTTTTAAAAAAATCATCCTAAAGGAATATGGTATCACAAGACTCAATCTCAACAATAGTGTCGTCTGTATGCTTACCTAAGAACACATGCCCCCTAAAGTATTCTGAGTATCTTATTAAAGACACATTGCTTTTCTCGCGGGATTCACTTGCCGTGTAGATGTGAGAAATCATGATCATACGTGGCACAATCTCATAACCTCAAGTGGCAAAAGTCAGGCTACCTTCCTGTCCACAACTCAAATGGGGTACTGATTTCGGAATTTAATGAGATATGGTTGAAAACATAAATTGTAACTAATAAAACATCTCCTCAATGGGAGATTGACAAATTGACATGCGTCATCATAGATTTTACTATCTCCAGCAAAGTCTTATTCCTCTTCTCATCTACTTATTCATTTGAGAAGTAGTAAAAATAGTCAGCTGTCTCGTAATACCCTTTTTGAAACAGAGCTCTCTGTGTAGTTCTGACAGTTACTTGCGCCCCTATTGGTTCTGAGAATTTTCACTCTCAATTCTAATTGATTTTCACCCTCGTTAATAAATCTTCCAAAGTATTCTAATACCTCAAACTTGTGCGAGATCAGATAAACGTAACCGATATACGTGTAATTGTCTATGAACATCATAAACTATACAGCTCCATTTTGGGCTCTCATGCTCATAGGGCTACAAATATCAGAGTGGATTAAATGCAATGGAGTCATAGCTCTCATTGTTTTGCCAAATGGTTTTTTTATACTTTTGTCGGCTAAGCAAAACTCATATACAGATAATTCGAATCTGATTTGTCCAACAACCCACTTGCTGCTAACCATTTCATCATCTCTTACTCTATGTGTCTAAGTCTACTATGCTACTGATTTACTTCTCAATTAGTGCAACCAGATATAGGGCTAATAAAAAATAACAAGAAATACCATTAAAAGAAACTATATCCAGTGTATATATTTCATAATGGATAAAACAAGATCAATCGAAAGAATTGTCATAACTAATAGAAATACTAGAGTTTCCAAAAAAAAAGGTAAAGCATATCCTTAGCAATCCAAACAAATTACTAAAATTAAGTTTCGTCAAATATCTGGAGCACAAAGAGCTTCATTTAAATACAGAGTTTTTCCATATTACAACTCAAACTTACAAGTGTCAATCCCTTTACTGATGATGACAAATGCTTATTTGCTCATGTGAATCCTCCTAGTATGAGAACTCACTCAGTGGAACTCTACGTATACGGCCCTATGTTGAGCTACGTGGTTGGTGGCTTTTGAATTTACAATCCACAAAGGAGAGAAATCAATGAACAATATGATAAATGAGTCAAAACCCAAACCATATAAAGAAAAAGGAAATTTCTTCTACTCATCACACTCAACGAGCGAAATGACCAAAGCTACCTCAGGCGTAGCATTTCGTATTGATCTTATCAAATTCTTTCTTCTTGCGTTTTTGTACTTTGCTATCGGATTTCTCTGATGGTTTTATCTTGCCTAGATCTCGGGTCTTTTTCTCATACTTATGCAATTTTGTGTGGTACCACGGGAGCTCTTACTTGATTCCACCATATAAACATGAACCGAATGCGATCTACTCGCCTCCAAGTGCTCCTCTTTGAGCTCATTATGTCTGCTCACAGCAATGAAAGTACAAATACTCTCGTCGGACATGACATAGATTTTCATGATCTCCTATAAATCAAATAAAAAACTGGATCACATCAATACCTGAACCTCATCTGAAATGGTATTTACCTCATTCCTTGACTCGGCGATCATACTTGACATTTGTATCAAATATTATATCATTGTATGATCAACCATTTTCTTATATGTTATAAACTTATAAATTAATTAGCTTCCTCGCTGAAAGAGTAACATAATACTCTTTTAGGGCGAGTCTATCCTACATAACCATAGGATATTACTTATAGATCATGATCAAGTCATCGTACTTTCCATTGATAAAAATTGCCCTAATTTGCTATCATTTTTCTTTAACACATAATAGACCTCATTATCCCGTCTATACTGAGGTGTGGTACCCTCCTTGGCCCCTTCATCTCATACCTTAGAATTTCATACAGATCTTGCTTCTCGAGAATAAATTGAATTTTCTGGTAAAAAAAATCATAATTGTCACCGTTTAATTTTTTTTCATTGCAAAAATCTATTACAACAGTATTCTATGCAGTTAGAGAGACTTTAGTGACTTATTCATACTTATTTTCACATTTTGTGTACCTTTGAATCAATAAATCCCAAATAATTCAAATATAGACCATAATCTGAGTGTATGAGTTAACGGATATCATATACCACAAATCGGAATTGCATCTTACTATTTGAAATTGGATTTGGTACATAAAAACCCACTAAAAGTCACAAATGTGAATGTAGAACTCAAAAAATTGGAAAAATCCAATTCAGAGCAGCCGAATTGACTGCCAGGACTATCATGCGCTGCCGGAAGCACCTCCACGTGCACATATGCTCCAGTAGCAGCATGATGCACGCACCAGACGAGCAGCATGTCCGGCACACGCCAACACGTGCACGACAGCATGCTGCTGCACATGCAGGACGCGCTCAGCAAGAACATATATATTTTGTGCGATCACCCTATACCATAACACTTTGCTGTAGCCTGTTGGTCAGCGTGCTTAAAAGAGGATATATAAGCTTTGATTCGAGTCTGAGCGGTGACATTTCTGAGAATTTTTTTTTCTTCATAACCACGACGCGGGTCTGATTGCATGTTTGGGTCGTAACCGACTCAGGACACCCCAAACATTGTTCACGCGCCTCGAGAGCATGTGAACTGAACGCGCCCGTGGGTTGGGTCGAGTCTTCTTCACCCGACAGGTTTGCAACTGGGTCCTTTCGACTCGACTGTCGGAAAATGCTTTTCCGGTCGAATTTTCACGCACATTTCACCGAAAAATTGCAATTAAACTTCTAAAATCATCCTAAATATGTTTTATCAGAAGATTTGAACCCATAAACTTGGCCATTTAATTGTTCAAAGTTTCAACCCTTCACGGCCATTTTGGAAACTTAATTTCCGGCAACCAAATTACACAATTCATGTGTCAAAATGTAGATCAGGAAGCAGAGAACACATTATACCATTATTATAGATCAACTAATTTTCTAACCTGATAGATCTAAAATTTTAAGTTTCGGACACCATTAGGCTCCAAAACGTTGGTTTCAAATTTCGTGGTCAGAACATAGTCCAAAAATTCAACAAAAATTATGTTCATGATTGTTGGGCCATGGGCATTCTCGTGGTACTCTCGAATTCACGAAACTCATCCGTGATCCATATCGTGTATCCTAAAATTTTGTACCTTACACGTTTTACGAAAAAAAAATCCAAAATTTTTTTAAAAATAAATCTAATATCGCTCTGATACCAATGAAGAATTTATTACACTATATGCGCATACGAAAATATATAAATTAAAAGTTCAAAATTTTGGTATAAATATCTCAATATGTAAGATTCCAATAAATCAACTGAAACTACATAATTTCTCGTACGGATCCCTCATTCAAGGTGATGATCACAAAACGAAATACCACCATAGATCCACCACACCTCAACCCTAAATCAGGTGTTCCCCAATAACGAAAGAAATTTTCCAATGTGAAAATTTTCTCAAACCCTTCATATGTTTTTCTTCCTCTCGTGAATTGATCTCTCATGTGTGCAATCCCTTTCTCGGCCAAAATTATTCTCTCAACCAAAGACACGTTACTTTCCCTTTTTCCTTTTTTCTGGTTTCATTTTTCTTAGTGAGAGCATTCATTGTTTTACTGTGCTTCCCCATTTTTTTCCCTCCCCCCCACACACACACACACGAGAGAGAGAGAGAGAGAGAGAATCACCTTGGATGAGAGAGGTCGAGTTATATTGGGCGGTTATCATTTCGGGATAACTACTCTCATTCTGGGATAACTACTCTCATTCTTATGTCTATGCGGACATATAACTTCCAACAGTATTTCCCCCTTTTTTATGTGCAGGGATTGTGGAAAACAAGTTTATCTGGGTATGATTTTCTTAAACTTTTTTTTTTTTTTTTTACGAATTTACTAAGTTTAGGTTAATGGGTTTGATTTCTCTTGTATTGCTGTTGATGGGGTTTTGTCCATTTGCTTGACGATAAGGTTGAGGTTGAGTTTTTGTTGTTGTTTTGTGGGTATATGTGTGTGCAGGTGGATTTGATACTGCCCACGCAGCTGCTAGGTAAGTTCTTTCTCTCTCTCCTTTTGCTTTGTTTTGATCTTATGAGAAATGGATGGTAGATTGTTGGAAATGAAAAGGCAGAACTTCGTAAATAATAATATTAATCAGAAATTTATGAATGTTGCGGTGCGTATGACAAAGCTGCGATCAAGTTCCGGGGAGTGGAAACCGACATAAATTTCAATCTTGAAGATTACTCTGAAGACTTGAAACAGGTAATTTCGATCTCTATGAAAAGAGAGGGGAGGTGAATTTTTTCCTAAGCGAGAGAGAGGAGGAGAGAGAGGATTCTTTTGTTTTTTTTTTTTTTTTTAACTTATTTTGGGAAGAGGATGTTGACAGTGTCAGCAAATTGGTGACTTGACACTGTTTCGTTTGCCACGTGAGCTAATTGGTGACTTGGAACTGTTACATTAACATATTGTTGATGTGGCATTGAAATGTGTTTTGGGACGTTGATTTGGCACCATAGTCACCCGTATATTCAACTCATTTGTCAGTAATTAGTGAATAGTCTAACTCCACTAAAAGGGGTCAATTGGTTAAACTTTTGAAAGTTTGAAAATCTAATTCTAACATTTTGAAAATTAATAACTAATTTGTAAATTGAAAGTAAAGTTTAAAAACTAATCAAGTAGTTTCCTCAAGAAAGCGGCCTATAATGGCAAAAAAGAAAAGGGATTCTTCGTCTTGCAAAATATGGTCAATCGAAGTTTTATTTGATTTTTTTTGAATTTTTTTAAATTTTTATTGTTTAATATCTAGATTTTATTTGATTAATTTAATTTAAATATTGTATGATTTATTAAAAAATTAATTCTCTTAAATCTTATTTTTATATTTTCATAATTTAAATTTAAAATTTATAATTAAAAGAGTTTAATATAAACGTTGGATTCTCTCTCTCTCCACATTGTCTTAAGTTCAACCAAGATTCTGTCGGATTTTTTTTTCTTTCATGTTATTCTCTGCCTCCAGCAACATCTCTCTCTCTCTCTGGATATTATCCAAGATTTGATATCTAAATTTTAAATGATCGTTGAAAAATTGATTTGAATGATGTCTCATGCATTTGACTTTAGAGTTAGTATTGAAGGACCAACCAGCCTCCTTCCATGTCAGATATATTTTTTTTCCTTCCGAGTTATTCTGTCAGATAACTAGTGTTCTTCTATATCTAGAGAGTAAATGAGAGTTAACCATTCAAGGACCAACAAGCCTGCTTCAACTGGTTGTGATATCAACACTTTCCAATTAATGGTCACAATATATTTAACTAAATTACTTAATTTTGTTCTTCACAACTAGATGGGTCTCTTCTTTATCATCTCTCTCCCTCCCTCCATCCCTCCCCCCGGGCTCTCTCTCTGCTTGTTAAAGGAAAATGCATCATAAATTGAAGAATAAAAAGAAAACAGAAAAACTCGTAGCAAATGGGAATCAAAAGAAAATGCATATCTTTTCGCTTGCCATTGCCAAGCATGAATTGGGTTTGATTTCTCACAAGAACTTCGAGAGCTATTACGTACGCTCACTGCACTCGCTGAGATGAAGTCATGATTATGCATTTAATGCACTGCATATGCATTCTTGTATGTCACCCCAACAGCAAACATGGTCTATTTTCCTTTTCAGATAATTACATGTAAATTTCATGAATATTATCTTAGATTCATAAATTAATTTCTAAACTTTAAAACATAACGATTGAACATCTAAATTTTAAAAATCGTAATAAATTGTTGACTCCGTCAATAATAATATCTAGCTGACCGTTATGTACTGAACAGACTTAAAATGTAGATGATGTGAATACCGGTGTGAGGAATTGCTGATGTATCACAGCATTGCCACGTCAGTACTAATATCGATGTGATAGTACTGACATGACCTCCATGTCATTATTTTCGATTAATAAAATTTAAATTTTTTTAAATTAATAAATTTTTTCTCTCCACCCCCTTTCTCTCTATCCTCTTTCTTATCGCATAAAAAAAATACACTTTCTCTCTTCTTCCCCCCTCTCTCTCTCTCTCTCTCTCTCTCTCTCTCTCTCTCTCTCTCTCTCTCTCTCTCTCTCTCTCTCTCTCTCTCTCTCTCTCTCTCTCTCTCTCTCTCTCTCTCTCTCTCTCTCTCTCTCCAGAAAAAAAGTAATATACATATCTCTCTCTCCTCCCTTCCCCTTCTCTCCTCAAATCTCAAACCTCTCGCCCCTTCTCTCTAAAAAACCTCTATCTCTCTCTCTAAAACCCAAATCTCGCTATAATTTCAGAGTCCGAGCTTCAGCTTGAGCTTCTGCATCAGTATATGCCCCTGTTCCGGCTCCCCCTCCACCGCGGTTGCACCATCGACAGGTGCGGCAATAAAGCCCTTGGCAATGACAATGACTCTAGGGTTTTGTCTAGCAGCCAAAAATTCTGCTGGCTATGCCAGCGTTAGTAAAGCGCTATGCCAACGGCCACATGGCTAGAGGAAACCCCACAGCTTTAGCAAAGTCTAAGTTCTTTAGTTTAAGAGCCAATAATTTCTCCTCAATAATAGTGTACTCAGCTAAGGAGCCAAATTGTTTGGGATGCTTCAATGCTTTCTCACTGATATCACTGTAGAATTTATTGCCAATTGGCTGCCCACCTTTACCACCACACCAACAACATAAATGTCTGGAATAGTCTATAGCACAACAAGAGTTGTTACAATGCTTGAAATTGGCAACTAACTTAAGACTTGGTATAAAAAAGAGTGCATAAACGGTTATATTGCGATGCTTTTTATGTTTAATGAAACAATTATTCCATAAATAGTTCCAAATAAAATAATGAAAAATAAAAAAAAATATTACAGCTGACGGCTCATTATAGGATGGAAGTGCTGTTGATGAACAACTATAAATGGGACAACCCATGACCTTTTCAGTGAACATTACTATGATAATTTTTACTTTAAATCATACATCAATTATTACATAGAGACTGAAATAGAAATCATGTTTCTCTTTAAATATTGGAAACTTAACCCAACATATAGAATTTCATGTTTTCGTCTTAATCCTCCCCCGCAAACAAAAACCAAGAAAATGTAGTTAACCATTTTCAGGTAAAAAGTAATAGACCCACAAAATTAGGGAACAACATATTCTCTATGCAATAACAATAATCATATACAAAACAATTCAACAGAATATCAAATGTTACTATGAAACAATAATTCACTTAAGGTAATTCAATTATATAAAACCATTGTGAAACCCCAAAGCCATTTGGAGAAGTTTTCAAATTCATCGGGTTTTCTACAACTTTTGCTCACTTGCCGCCACAAAATCAGCTCTGCTACCCTCTCCCAATGAGCAAACAACTCCAAATTCTTCGCAAAGTTGCACATTATATTTTAAAATTCACAAGCCCAAATAATTGTAATGACTGATTTTTAAAATTCACTCTCCCAAAGTTGCTCTCAGAGGCATTTTGTTAAACATATTTTATGCGTTTATTCATACTCTTACCTTATTCACTGCTAAACATCTGATCGGCAGTCAATAAATTGATCAATAATTAGTTAATCATAAAAGAAATGAATAATACAGCTAAAATATAGACGAAAATTGTGTTTTATTTATAACAAATGTGAATGTAAGAAAAAGAAAATGGGGAAACAGATATGACATTTGAAAGACCCTAAACGTTGACTTGCAAGCGGGGAGAAAGAGTATGTTTGTGAGAGGCCAACGAAAAAAGCCGAACGGACAATCGAAAAACAAAGGAAAAATTGTTTCATTGAGATCAATCAGAGTCACGGACATGAGAGAGAAAAAAGATGCAATAGAACATAATCAAATAACAGATCGAAGAGGAGTAAACACAGTAAAATCTAAGTCGATGAAGAAACCATCATATCAATGCTTCGCATGCAAGAAAAAATCAAAAGAAAGATGAAGAGAAGAGAACAGAGAGGAGAGAAGACAAACCTGTGAGATGAGCCGAAGAGAGAAAAACCTTCATTGATTTGTATGAAGACGAGTTGTCCTTTGTCGATTTGTATGAGATGAGCAGTTGTCCCAACCACTGGTAAAGGGGCCGCTAGTAAATGGCGCATTTTTTGTAGTGCTTCCTCCCACTTCCTCCTCCTCCTCTTTCATATTTGGCACCATTTCTTTGTGCCAAATAAAGACGTGCCAAAAGTTTGACGCAATACTATTACGTATTGGTTTTGTTGAATATTTAGATTTTACCATCATTAAGAAAATATTCTCTATTGATTAATTTTTTTCCTTTTGCCATTCTCTCTTTATTTATTTAGATTTCTCTTTTCATATTTCATTTATTTCTCCGCTTTATATTTGTAATGGATAAGAGATGGATATTTTTTTATATTTTTATATTTTAATCACTTTACTTTCATTCTTATTTTTCGTATCATGTATTGCGATGTGGTATGATAACAAGTGGTAAGAATTAGTAATAACAGTTACTTCCTCTTCCTACAAATGGTAACGAACGGTAAGAATTACTTTTCTTCTCTATTTATATCGTAACATGGTAACAATGGTAAAAAGTGATAACAAGCGATCTATAACAAATAACAAATATAAACTCCATGTGTTTTTTATTATAGTTAAATAATAAATAATATGGTAACTTTTATTCTCTATCTACAAGTGATAATTAACAAAGAATTAATGGTAACAAGGATTGGTTCAACGTAACAAGTAGTAAGTCAATAATTATATAAAATTTGTACAATATAACATGATAACAGGTGTGTGGTATAGTAACGAGTGGTAAGTAGTGATCTTGGTCCATAAAAAATTAAAATGTCCCAATAAATTTGTGAAAAAGGGAGAAAAGTCACGAATAGATTTTCAACATTTGAGACTGGTTTCACTTGAAATATAAACTCTTAATATTTGAATATGTTGTTTGGTGATATAATACAACATTAGTGTTCGATTGAGTTGAAATATAAATATATTGTTTGATCAATATAATATAACTATAAATTATATTGTTTCATAATATAAATTTATAAATTTATTATAATTATGATTATCAATTTTATTTGATTAACATTATATTACTATAATTTAATATTATTATGCTATACAACTTAATTAATTATCAATATTAATATTATTAAATAATACTGCTTCCTAATTTCAATAATTATACTCTATTACTAATATCAAATAATTATTAAATTTAGATAATGTTATTGAGATACAGTTACATTTTAATTATCAAATAACGACTATCTAATTATCATATTTCTTAATTATAAATTTTAAAATATAAAATATACATTAACATATCTAACAAGTGGGTTGCATGGTAATAAGTGGTAAAAATTACTACTTCCTCTTCATACAAATGGTAACAATTACTTTAATTCTGGTAATAATGATTTTTATTGTGGTAACAATGATAATAAGTGGTAACAAGTGATTTTGGTTTAATATAACAAGTGGTAAGACAATAATTATATAAAATTTGTATAATATAATATCGTAACAATGGTAATAATTGGTAACAAGTGAGTCACATGGTAACAAGTGATAAGAATTACTACTTTTTCTTCGTACAAATGGTAACAATTATTTTAATTTTGGTAACAATAATTTTTATTATGATAACAATGATAATAAGTAGTGACAAGTAATCTTGATCCAATATAACAAATGGTAAGACAATAATTATATAAAATTTATATAATATAATCTCGTAACAATAATAACAATTGGTAACAAGTGGACAACTACTTCCTCTTGTACAAATGATAACAAATAGTAACAAATATTTTTATTCTGTTAACAAGTATTTTTTAAAACTATATGAAATTTGTATAAATCGAAAAATAATACTAATAAAAATATGTAATGTTAAAAACTACAAACCTAACAATAAAATAACACATATAAAACATATAAATATCGGAGAGGGTAATTACTATAACTACTCCAAGACTATTAACTATAAGTATTCCATTCCAAACTATAACCATATATTAAACAGTAAAAATTTTAAAAAACTCATTAAAAATTCAAGCCTACCAATAAATTTGTAAAGAAGGGAAAAAAATGCGCGTGGATAGATTTTCAATATTTGGTACTGGTTTCACTTGAAATATAAAGTCTCAATATTTGAATATGTTGTTTGGTGGTATAATACAAATATTAGCCCAAAGCATAAATATATTGTTTGCCAATATAATAAAATTATGAATTATATTGTTTCATAATATAAATTTATAAATTTATTATAATTATGATTATCAAATTTATTTGATTAACATTATATAACTATAATTTAATATTATTATTCCATACAATTTAATTACTTATCAATATTAATATTACTAAATAATACACTTACTAATTTCAATAATCATATTCTATTACTAATATCAAATAATTATTAAATTTAAATATTGTTATGAAGGTAAGATAACATTTTATATAATAGATTTAATGGTACTGGTATATATACTTATAATATTTTTATGGTAGCTTTCTTAATTTTATTCATATTTCATTTAATTATTTTAGCTTTTTATTATTATTATTTTCAATTAAATTATTGCTAATTTAAATAATTTCGATAACATTATGGATGTTATTGTAAAGTTTGCTACCACATTCTGATTTCAATTCCTTACCTTTCTAAATAAATAATATCAAATATAATTATCATATTCCTTAATTATAAAATCTAAAATATAAATTATACATTAACATATCTAATTAATATTATTAATTTAAATAATACATTCTCATACTCATCATATTCATCATATGCAATCAAAACACATGATCCGAACTCACATTCCTTAATTATAACAAAAGTTAAATTATAAATTAAGTATCAAATATTATTATTTTAAATAATATAATCATATAAAATTATGTAAATAATGTACTAATAATAACATAAAAAATATGACTTTTTGTAATATATGATTTTATTTAAAATTATATATTCATAAAGAAATATAATAAAATGTATTATGACACTGTATAATATAAATTATTAATTTAATATATTTAATAATTGCATATAAAAAACTTAGTAACATAATTTCATAATTTCATAATTTCATATAACAAATTTAATAATATAATTTAAAGTTTTCTTATGATTATATTAATAATATCAATGTTTTGTTATTTAAAATAATAAAATTATTATTTTAAAATACAATGCCCGGTTGAGCCGCAGGTTGTGCCGTGAGGGCATTTACGGACGCACTTGCCAAGGTGGCTCAGTCGCCGAATCATCACGGTTGTGCCGTGTAGGCATTTGCAGGCGCGCTTGCCTGGACGGTTCTACTCACGGTTGTGCCGCACAGGCATGCACCCGATCTAGTAATATGGTAGTAATAGTTATTACTATTTCACGAAGTTATATAGTAATACATTAAAGTCAAAATTTTCTGTTAATTACTTAAACTATAAAAGGAGAGGTAAATAGTATTACAAACCCTTCATCCCTCCATAAATATCAAAACTTATCATTTCCATTAAAAACTCTTCTCCCTCACATCTCTCGAATATTTTCAACTAAAAATTTTCAACAAAAAATATGGGATGAAATAAACGAAAATGACCATTGTAGCTAAATACAAAGAATTAGAACCATCCGAAAAACAGGTTGACTCTAAAGAAGCCCAATTAATCGAAGATGATATCCCAGATTTGGTTTTGTTTATATTTATATTTAAAAATAGATCATTTCTTTTTAATAATATATTTTTATGTAATTACTATGTTATCTATTTTTTATTTTTAATTTGCACCAATTCTCAAAAGAAAATATAGAGACCCAACCCGCTGTCAAGATGTCTGAGATTTAGAAAAGGGGAAACATTTGCTAATTGAAATGAACGATTTGAATCAATCAATAGGAATCGAAGGTATGATTTGAATAATTTCTTTACTTCTTACCATAATCTTATTTTTACTTTTGAATAATAATCCACATTATTTGTATTTATTGTTAGTTTCCTTCAATACAAGATACTGGGAGTGCACATCGAAACCAACCATCATCTTCAACACCACCTCCTGAGTCCATCCCCAAAGGTAATATTTAAATGTACAATTTTTTATAATATACCGTATAATTATATTAATTTCATTACTATTGTAACACCGAAAAAAAAAAGGAATTAGGGCTTAAAGCCCTAATTCTCCCTTCTCTCTCTCTCTCTCACTTCGTCTCTTCCTCTCCCACAGCCACCGCCCACTACCTCGCCTTCCTCCCGCGGTCGCTGCCGCTGTAATGATCTCCCGCGAGCGTAGCTCCTCCACCGCAGCGCGCAACCCACTGCGTGAGCCAGCACGCGACCCCAGCGTGAGCCAACGCGCGACCCCAGCACGAGCGTGACCCTTGTGCGAGCGCTTGCGTCGTGCGTGACCCCTGTGCTAGCACGCGCGACCCTAGCATGAGCGTGCAACCCATTGCGCGAGCGCGCGACCCATTGCGCAAGCGCGCGATCCACTCGCGAGCTCGATCCAGCTAGCGAGCACAAGCCCTAGCCCATGAGAGCCCGCCAGGCCACAAAGCCCACTGCTGACCCACGAAGCCCACTGCTGACCTGCGAGCCCACTGTGGCCCGTGAAGCCTATTGCAGTCAGCAAGCCGGGCTGCGAGCATGCGAGCCCACCAGCGGGCCAGCCCACTAGCCCACCAGCCGCTGGCCCGCGAGCCCACGACGGCCTACGAGCCAGCGAGCCCGCGACGGCCTGCGAGCCCGCAACCGGCTTTCCCCTTCGAGAGCTCACCTGCATCTTCGCTGCAGGTAATGACTATGATTTGGTTGATGTTGTAGGGTTTGGTGTTAGAAATTTATGTGTTGCTAATATATTTCAAATTTGAAAATATTACAGGTTTTAAACCAATTCGATGGGCGAACGATAGCTAAATCTGAAACCCACAGATTCCTAGGTGAGAGAAACGCACTCACTTCAAAATCTTAATAAATTTTGTTGATGTTAGGTTGAATTTAAAATCGGAAGTTATATATCTATTCGGAAATGTGTTAAATTCGAGAAAAATTAGAGAAAATGAGAAATATTGGAAATTTGATCATTGGTGAGCCAAATGATTTGAAATTTGATGAAACGAGAATTTAGAAATGATTGTGTAAATTAAGATTATATTAAATTGGAAAGAAAAATTAAAAATCTATTATTAGAGTTTTATTTGATATAAAAATTTGATAATTTGATTAGGTTTGTCTTTTGGAGACTCGAGAAGTCAATTGGATAGATTTGAAAAATAGGGAGTGACCACCTTCCCTAGATATGTGAGTAGAACTCTAATCTCTTGCATAAAATAGTAAATCGTGTTTTCTGTCGTGTTTTTGATAAAATATACTTTTAATATGCATTGATTCGACGTATGATATTAAATCTCAAATCTATTTTGTGATTATTGGAGTGTCTTGAATTATGTTTACGATGACTATGCATCCATGGTTTGAAATAAAACAAAAACCGTGCCATTACTTGAAATTTGAAAATTTCCTTTTTTACCATTGCATTGATTGCTATTTTGAAATGATTTTATGAAACGTATTGGTACGCAGATTTGAAATGCTTTGATGAACTATGTGGGTTGGATGCCCACTAATTATACGATGATATGATTTTACTTGTGGGACGTACCCTGGGTCGTTGTGGTCTTGTGACACAATGATGATGATATTGATGATTCTGTAGCTACGAAGGGCGTTTGTAGAGGTACGGGCTGCCCGGATACGCTTCTGCAAGAGGTATCCGCAAACGTCATTGATTCTAAGGGCTATAGGCGTGGCCGGTTGAACTCACGTAGGGGGAGGACGTGTGTGATGCCACCGTCTAGCACCGGATGGGGTCCTATACACGATAATGAGCTAGCCCCAGCGAACTCATGGTCAACGTCGGGGTAGAGAGCGATTTTAAAGTTTATGTATAATAAAATCCCCGATACACCTGTCCTTGGTCATGGTTGACCTTTGCCAGGATTATATTTGAATTGCTCTACTATTATTTGAATTTTAAATGGATGCATACATATTTATATCGTGTAATTGATTAAATGATTTCAAAGTACTAAACATATCATGTTTTGCTGCGAAATGTAAATTTTTGTTTCAAATGATATTATTTAACACTCCAATAGTTCACCCACATTATTTATACTTGATATTATCCCCCTCACTCACTGGGTATCTTCCCATGATACTCACCTCTCTCCTTTTCCCTCCTCAGACAGGATTATTGTTGTGCTGGAACGACGCTTCATATCTTAGAGATTTTGGTGGATTTGGATGATATACGACGGTGAGGTTTAAGTTAAATTTGAAATATGAATTTCGTACTTTGTTTCGACCCTGCGTAGTCTTGATATTGAGATCCGTTGTTGATCGTGTATATTATAGAATGACTGTATAACTTATGGACAGTTGTGTGCATAACTCTCGCTTTGATTCATTTTACTTTCATTGAGGTATATGTAAGCGTTTTAAACTTTTTACTTAGGAAATGTGTTATACATTGTATAAACTTAGTTCCACTCAGTGTAGCGGCTACTCATACTCTAGTTGGGTATGACAGTAGAGGTCTGTGGCTAGAATTATTGAAAATTTTATAGTCTTGCGTTGTCCTGGATGTTTGGGGTGGAATTTGTTGATTTTGGAGAGGCCGAGATGACCATTTGTTTAAATTATACGTTGATTTTGAATATACAAGTTTATTTGTACATGGGAAACCTCCGATTTATGGGGAGATTCTGTCCGATTTTCTATAGAAATATAGCCAGCATTCAAGGTAACGGGCGGCTGCTCACGACTCTGGTTCGGGGCATGATAGTTCTATTGATATCAGAGCGTTTAGGTTAGGGAAAAGATAATAGTAAAAGTCTTCTCAAATATATGAAAAGTTTTCAATGTATTAGAGAGTTTCATACAGTCAATTAAAGTCTCATACTTGGCCATAGGCATATAAATTCATCTATGTTATGGAGTTAGATACATAACGCATCTAACCTGTTATTTCGCATTCAAATGTTTTGAATTATAGTTCATTTTTTTAGGGGGTTAGTTACAGAGCAACTAACCCTAATTCTTGATTTCTATCTAATAAAAATGTATTTTTTTCACAAAATTATGCCACCTATACGTGGTACGAAAGGTGCTAGATTTGCCTCACTTGAGGGCCTTTCAGTACCTGATACACCTAGGGCACCCGAGGCGCCACGAGTGCCAGAGGATGCTTCCTCTACTCAAGCACGCTCACCAGTGCCACCCCCAGCACCTCCACCGGCTGTTACAGCCAAAATTCTTCCACTACTACTCGATGTTTTGAGGTAGTGGCAGGAGTGGTACAGTAGATATGGGGCGCAGATGCCTCCACCTCCACTACAGATTATAGCGACCGCACCTGTAACCGTACATGTACCTACTACACCAATTCCTCAGTCGGTGGTCTGCCCTTCTGTTTCTACTCCGGCCGATAAGACATCGGCTAACTTGAGGCGCATCCACGAGCTCACTCAATTGGTGAAAGAGTCTCGGCAGCTCGGATGCACAGACTTTTCAAGATCCAGTGATGCCATAGCGGCGAAACACTGGATCAACAGGATTTGTAGGATCCTTATGGATTTGGGGTTGTCAGAGGAGTTCAGATTGAGAGTTGCTGAGAGACTCCTAGACGGAGATGTCCTCTCGTGGTGGGAGGTTATCCGTGACAATGCTACATAGACCCTACGGTGGGAGGGCTTTCTACGAGAGTTCGACAGCAGGTACTTCACCCTATTCTAGCAGGACCGGATGAGAATAGAGTTCCTATACTTATGCCAATAGATGAGGTCAGTTTTAGAGTACGAGACTGAACTTAGACGACTAGCAGCCTTTGTCCCCGACATGGCTACACCAGCTTAGTTGAGGCTCAAGTTTGAAGATGGCATCCAATTTAACATCAGGAAGTATATGACGGTGACTCCCTCTTTTACACTATTAGAGGTGATTGATTTAGCATATCGGGCGGAGGAGATCGTCCGAGTGGAGGCTAGACAGAGGGAGAGTCACTAAAAGAGGAAGACTTGATCACAGGATGGATAGTTTTCGAATAGGAGTAGAGGTTTTGGATTCCCTGAGGTTTTTCTAGCTTCAAACCAACAGCACCGGGACAGCAATCTCGACCACAGGGTTTTGGGGTACCAGCCCCTAGTGTCTCTACACAGTCTACTACACAGAGATAGCTCTTCTGCCATAGATGCAGCAGCCACCATGCCTTTGGGGCATGTAGAGTACCAGTTACGTGCTTCCAGTATGGGAAGCAAGGTCACGTTAAGAGTGTCTGTCCCGATTTAGATCAAGGAGGATTAACTTTATAGAGTTGTACTGCTACGTCTGGCACGTCTGGCACAGGCCAGCAGGGGGCACCTGTGCACTCAGCTCTTACCGTTCCTTGGACTGTAGCTGGGAGTAATACAGTGCCAGGATCGTCGTAACAGCAGCCTAGGGCCTAGGCTCATGTGTTTGCGATGACAGAGGAGGACGCACAGACAAACCTTGATATTATTATGGGTAATCCTCTCGCCGACCCCTCAGTGTAGTACTTTTGTTGTGCTTTCTGTATGACCTTTTTGTAGATCATGATGTCAATGTACAATTTTGACTAGTTAAAGTTTTAGAAGTTTAAGTAGTTTGATATATATATATATTCGTTCACTTTTTCTTCGCATTTTAAATTCTGTTGATCTTTTTCTTACTTTTAGGTATCATGCGAATATTCGGTATCGACACTCGTATTCTCATAGATATCGGGTCGAATTTTTCCTATGTGAGTGATATGTTGGCTCGCCATTCTGATAGACTTCTCTCGCCACTTGATGAGGAGATTATGGTAGTCACTCCTCTTGACAAGTATATCATTCGAGATACAGTCTATAAGGGCTGTGAAGTCGGTATTGGGGAGGCGATATTAGAAACAGATCTGATTCCACTCCCTATCACGAATTTTGATGTCATCCTAGAGATGGATTGACTGAGTTTACACCGGGCTTCCGTGGATTGTTTCACGAAAGAGGTTGATTTTTGGAGATCCGGGCAGCCACCGTTAGTATTCCAGGGCGAGAGACGAGTATTGCCCCGCAACATTTTATCTATTATGAAAGCCAGACGCTTGGTACGCTGTGGTTGTGCGGCTTATCTGGCTTATGTTGTCAACACCGCCGTTGAGGGACCGAGATTTGAAGATGTCCCTATGGTGCAGGAGTTTCCAGATGTGTTTCCCGATGAGCTTTCTGGATTACCACCAGTTCGGGAGTTCGATTTCGAGATTGATCTAGTATCGGAGACCAATCCTATTTCTATTCCGCCAACAGAATGACGTCTGCTAAACTGAGAGAGTTTAAGATTCAGTTGCAGAAACTTATGGAAAAGGGGTTCATTTGCCCGAGCACCTCACCTTGGGGCGCTCCAATGCTGTTTGTAAAGAAAAAAAATGGTACATTTCGGCTTTGTGTAGACTACAGGCAATTGAACAAAGCCACAATAAAAATAGATATCCCCTGCCACGTATAGATGATTTGTTTGATCAGCTGCAGTGAGTCAAAGTTTTCTCTAAGATTGATCTCCGTTCGGGTTATCATCAGTTGTGAATTCGGGTCTAAAATGTACCCAAGACAGCTTTTCGCACCCGATACGACTATTACGAGTTTCTAGTCATACCGTTTGGGCTGACTAATACCCCAACTGCTTTCATGGATTTGGTGAACTGAGTTTTTCATGATTACTTGGACGGTTCGTCATCGTATTTATCGATGACATTTTGATATATCCACGGAGTGATGAAGATCATGTTGAGCACTTTGGGGTGGTATTACAGATACTCCGTAAGAAGTAGCTATATGTCAAATTCTCGAAATGTAAGTTTTGGCTGAGACAAATTAGATTCTTGGGGCACATTATTTCTGCGGAGGGTATTTATGTTGATTCGCGAAAGGTTGAGGCTATAGTGAAGTGGGAGTAGCCACAAACAGTTACCGAGATTCGTAGTTTTCTCGATTTGACTGGGTATTATCGCAGATTTATAGAGAGATTCTCCCGGATAGCTGTTCCGTTGTCGAGATTGACCCAGAAGGGGATCAAGTTTGTTTGGGATGACTATTGTGAGGCGAGCTTTTAGGAGCTCAAACAACAATTGACATCCGCTCCTATTTTAGCCTTTCCCACTAGCAGTCGAGAATATATAGTATACAGTGATGCTAGTCGACAGGGATTGGATTGTGTTTTGATTTAGGAAGGTCGGGTTATTGCATATGCCTCGCGACAGCTGAAGAAACACGGGATTAACTACCCGACACATGATTTAGAGTTGGCAGCCATAGTTTTCGCGTTGAACATATGACGGCATTATCCTTATGGGGTGACTTGTAGGGTATTCACGGATTACCAAAGTCTAAAGTACTTGTTCACCCAGCGGAAGTTGAACCTCAGACAAAGGGGATGGTTGGAGTGCTTGAAAGACTATGACCTCATTATTGACTATCATCCGGGCAAGGCAAATGTTGTAGCAGATGCCTTGAATCGGAAGTTAGCATCATTCTCACAGTCGACAGAAAAAGTCTACCTTTCTTGTTTAGTGGGACTTCGAGCTTTGAGAGTCAGTTTGACTAGTGATGATCAGGGAGGCTTACTAGCCAGATTTGAGGTCAGGCCGACTTTGTTCGACCGTATCAAGGAGCTCCAAAGTACGGATGAGGAGTTTCAGGGTATTGCGGATAGAGTCCACAGAGCTGATAGCGGAGACTTTAGAGTCCATGATAATGGACTCGTGGTATTCAGAGACAGAGTGTGTGTCCCGGCTGATAGTGATCTTTGGCGTGCTATCCTTGAGAAAGCACATTCTTCTGCATATGCTATGGATCCCAGGGGTACGAAGATGTACTGGACCATCAGGGGTAGCTATTGGTGGTCAGGCATGAAGAGGGATATAGCAGAGTTTGTAGCACAATACTTGGTGTGCCAGCAGGTGAAGGCCGAGTATTAGCGTCCAGCGGGCACACTGCAGCCTCTTCCCATTCTTGAGTGGAAATGAGAGCATATTACTATGGATTTCGTGATGGGATTGCCACGAACTTCTACACGGCATGATGCGATTTGGGTGATTGTCGATCGACTCATCAAATCTGTACATTTCATCCCTATCTGTGGTGACTATTCCTTAGAGGCGTTAGCACGTCTCTACATTGATACCATAGTTCGGCTTTATGGGGTGTCCGTGTCGATTGTTTCAGATAGGGACTCTAGGTTCACATCTAAATTTTGACCCAAGTTACAGGAGGCATTGGGTACTAGATTGAATTTCAGTATGACATCATCCTCAGACGGACGGCCAGTCTGAGAGGACCATTCAGACCCCTGGAGGAATGCTGAGCACTACAAAAAAAGACAAATTTTGCAACAAAATTTGGGACGAAATTGGAAGAAAAATTCGTCGGAAAACACATTTGCGACGAATTTTGCAACAAATATTTTTTCGTCGCTAATAAGTTGTCGCAAAAATTTGGGACGAAAAATTAATTATTCGTCGCAAAAATTTGCAACAAATATTTATATGTTCGAAAATTTGTCGCAAATTTGCAACGACATTTGCGACGAAAACGTTTTCGTCGCAAAATTAGCGACAAATATTTTTTCCGTCGCTAATTTTGCGACGAAAACTTTTTCGTCGCAAAATTTGCGACGAAAAGATTTTCGTCGCAAAACTTTGCGACGAAAAATGCCTTTGTCGGTAAATTTGCGACGAAAAAAATATTCGTCGCAAATTTTGCGACGAAAAAATATTCGTCGCTAATTTTGCGACGAAAAAAATATTCGTCGCTAATTTTGCGACGAAAAAAAATTCGTCGCTAATTTTGCGACGAAAACTTTTTCGTCGTAAAATTAGCGACGAACAGATATTTCGTCGCAAATTTCCAACAAAAAATTTTATTGCAAACTTTGCGACGAATAATTATTCGTTGCAAAATTCGTAGCAAAATTTAGCGACGAAGATTATTTCGTCGTAAATTTTCGGACGAATACTATTTTCGTCGCAAAATTTGCGACGAATACTATTTTGTTGCAAAATTGCGACGAATCTTTTTTCGCCCCATATTTTTGCGACGAAACAATATTTGTTGCTAAATTTGTCACGAATATTATATGTTTTACAACGAATATAAATTCTATTATAATATTTGGACAAATTTTACGTGCTCACCCAACCTTATCAACAATATTATCATCCAAATCATTTTTAATATAAAATTTAAACAATCTATACTCATAATTATAACTACCTATTCAATAAGATCAAAAAATTAAACATGTAACAAGTAATCATATTTATAATATCTAACCAAAAAGCAACATCAAAACTAAATAAGTTGTCGGAATATCTATGTTCAAGCATAAAAAAAAAAAAAATCAATATAACAGTAACATAACAGTTCACAATCTCAAGTATGACCTCCACCATCACCATCATCATCATCATCATCAAAAAAATCATCACCCTCATCACCAACACCCTCATCACCATCGCAAGCATTATCAGGAGGAGAAATAAAAGGGGGAATCTGATTTGGAGCGGAGAATAACTGAAGATGCTGCATGATTAACATTTGTTGCGTGCGGACCTCGTGCAATTCTTGCGTGTGCTTTGCTTGAAGTTCACTGAATGCCTGATCTCTTTTCAGTAGCAAGTTCTTCAATTGGCTCACCTCTTCATTCAATTGATTTATTTGTGCTCTAACTGCTGGTGGTGTGGAAGCAGATAAACCGGCGTTTTTGTATGTTCTGCTCAAAGAACCTAGCCCAACTACTCTACTCCCTTTTCGTCCACCAGTCACCTCAAGCCATGTATTCATGTTATCAACAGATGGCTCAGATCCGCCAGCATCATCACTAGCACTCGAATTTCTACATGCTAGCTCGTCATATTTCTCCTACATTGTCATGACAACAATTAAAATAAAATTATAATAACATTATAATTCAAACACATAATGAAGGAAAATAAATAATTTTGTAACATAAATCATGACACCATATAGGATCTAAATTATGAACATTCATATTAACATTAAATAAGTTGAAATTTGAGGAAAAAAAAGTAAAAGAGAATCTGTAGCAAGTAATTCATTAGAAATCAAAGAATCAAGTCAACAATAAAAATAAACTTGGGAGAGACTAACATAAAGAAATCATCTTCATACATCGTTATGATATGCTCAACATAAAATATTCATATTAACATTGAAAATGTAGATAAAGTAATTGATAAAATTGAAATTACAAACCTTAATTGCTCTAGCTCTCTCCCCGCTCCAAGTCTTGTCTTTTTTCTGAAATGTGCGCGTGAAAGTATCTATGAATGAAGGCTCGGTCCCTATTTCCTTTGCCTAAAATAAAAATACACTATTACAATTAATGATATACTTTAAAGTAGATAAAAAAAATTAATATTTGTATAAAATTACCAATCTATTTCTATGTTCACCGATAGTGATCGAGCCTCCCGCATACGTCGCAGACGATTCCCCTGAATTATAAGATCGATTTTTTTTATTTTGCTCACTCCTTCGTTGACTCTCCTCCGATTCCCAAAAATTAAGAATCCTGCCCCAATTTTGCTCGGTGATGCAGTTGGGCTTTTTTGCATGTCTCTTTGCATGATTTAAAACGTGTCGAATGTGATCGCCACATTTTTTCTTCCAAATCCTTCTTACTTCCAATTCTTCAGTCTCGTCCCAAGTGAATACTCGCTGCAATGGAAAGCAAGCAATAACTTATAAAGCTATTAACTTCATTTCATATATAAACTGATTGGGATAAGTTACCTTAAACTCGTTCCACCATAGTTCTTTTGTTTCATCCGGAGTGCTTGTGTAAGACATCGAAGCCCCTCCCCAATGATTATTCACAATTCTATTCAGCTCGTGAATAACATGTACAGAATTTGTAAATCTATCGTAAAGTTTCAAACAAACAATGTTAAATAAATATGATAGTTAAAAGAAGAAATTATTTCATAAATAAAAAAAATAATACATCTAAAAATTTAAAATTTAGTACTTACGAATCTCCATATGGGGCTATTATCTCTCGATTGTCTTCTCTATCGGCATGCAACTGTTCCACCGAAGGGACTGCTGAAGGTACATTGCTAGCGATGTGTTGAGAGTGTGAAGGGCCTGCAATAGAAGGGGGAGGCGAAGGTACGTTGCCGGCAAGGGAATGCGATTGCGAAGCTGCCGAAGCGGACTGCGATGGTGAAGAGCGTGAATTTCCATCCGAATTGCGTCTATGGCCGCCACGTCGAAACTGTCAACCATATTACAATTTAAACAAAAAAATGTAAATTGCATATTCATCATATACCTAATTAAGAATATGAATAAACTTACCATATTTAATTTGATAAATTATTTCCGACGAAACAAGGTACCAATATGTGAAGAAATTTTCTTGAATGACCTATACAAAAAAAAAGATAGTATATTAACAAATTCAATATATAAATTTAAGAATAAGAATGTAAATAAACAAGAATTTTTTTTAAGAAATTTGCAAAAAATACGTGTCGACTAACTTACCCACTTAAAAGAAATATATTATCATATATCACGAAAAATATATGAAATTTATTATATGAAGAGAACAAAATTTACCCGTCAACAAAAATCATAATCGTCATTGTCATCCTCATCGTCATCATGCGTCTCCAAATTAGACTCTTCAACATCATTTTCATCATCCTCTTCATCATCTTCATCAGAATCCTCATCCTCATCATTTGTCTCAAAATTAGATTCTTCATCATCTTCTTCATGAATTTCACTTGCATCCACATCTATCACTACTCCGCTAGGATCTCGTAACGTAGGAATATTATATTCCTCGGTCTGAACTGTATTGACAACTTGCTCTTGTTGATATGCTGTTTCTTCCCAATGTTCTTCAATTTTTTTCCGTGCTTTCGTTTTAAAAACAGCCCACCAATCAATTTTGTCACGTTTGAAACTAGGATATGAAGCATAAAATACTTGAATCGCTTGTTGTGCCAACACAAATGGTTCATATCTTTTATACAATTTTTTATGATTTATTTCAACCAAATTAAACTGTGGATGCACTTTCATCCCTTTCACAGGGTCAAACCAGCGACACATAAATAAAACAACCCGTAATGCTGGACCAGGGTACTCTACCTCAACGATTTCATCCAACAAACCATAAAAATCATTTTGACCTCCACCATCATTGGATGACTGAACGCAAACTCCACTATTCATTGTCGTTTTGCCCACTCCATATTCTTCAGTATGAAATTTATACCCGTTTATAAAATAGGATGGCCAAGTTCGTACCATTGCTTTTGGACCCCATGACAGATGGATTAACAATTCTTGCTGAAGTTGAGCTTGATTATCATGGACCTAAAGTTAAGTAAATATGTTAAAATATTTTAACATAAAATTTTAAATAATTGATAGTCAACTTACATATTTTTTGAACCATGGTGCAAATTCTTCATCGCAGTAACGATCAAACTCATGTCTCGAAAGTTGAGAATATACGTTTTGGAAAATTCTACCATCAAAGGAAATAATATTTATCACACATAATGTACGACATAAGAAATATATAAAATAAAAAATATACACTCACTCGAAAAATGGTGTCACTTCTGGACAGTTCAGTAAAATATATGTGTGGGCTGCCCTCCATTCTTGATCAGTTAAATATCTACGCTTACATGATCCACTTGGTCGACCAAGGTAGTTAAAAATTGAGAATGAATTCTCATTTGGATCAATAGAACCCTCATCATTTCTTCCCGGTCTCCGCCTCTTGCACTGAACGTGAGGCTCAAAATAATATGATGCAAACGTTGTTACTTCCTCCACAATATATGCATTGACAATAGAGGCTTCAACACGTGCCTTATTTTTAACTTTCTTCTTCAAATGATATAGGAATCTAATTGTAATAAAAAAAAATGTTTTAGAAATTTATATGTAATGAAATTACGAAATTTATATGCCTTCATAACGAAGAAAAAAAGATGAAAACTCACCTTTCAAATGGATACATCCATCTAAATTGGACAGGACCTCCAACTTTCGCCTCATATGGCAAGTGAACCAAAAGATGTTCCATGGAATCAAAAAATGACGGGGGAAAAATCCTTTCTAAATTACACAAAATTATTGGGATCTCTCTCTCAAACATCTCCATGTGTGAATGTTTCAACACTGTCGAGCAAATATCATGAAGAAAAATACTTAGCTCCGTAATGGCACCCCAAACAAAATTCGGTAAGAGTTCCTTAAAAGCAATAGGAATTAATCTTTCCATAAATATATGGCAATCATGACTTTTCAAACCAATTAACTTGCATTCCTTTAAATCGACACATCTTCCAAGATTTGAGACATAACCATCAGGAAATCTCAATGATTTCAACCATTCACAAACAAGCCGTCTCTGATCCTTATTCAATGTATAAACTGCCTTCGGTTTTGGTCCCCTACTACTTTCATCGACATCAAGAGTGGGTCGTTTACAAATGAGTCGCATATCTTTTCTTGCATTCAAGTTATCTTTCGTTTTCCCAGTGATATCCATCACTGTATTTATCAGATTATCAAAGACATTCTTCTCGATATGCATTACATCGAGATTATGATGAACCAACAGTGTCTTCCAATACGGTAAATCCCAAAATAAACTTCGTTTCGTCCATTTATGCGAATGTCCATAGCCATATGTTGTACAATGTGGCTCTTCAATAACAGATGGAAAGTTAATGACTCTATGCCAAATTTGTTCACCGGTTAATCTCAGTGGAGGAGGTGTTCTTTCATTTCTATTCTTAGTGAATTCATCTTTATTTCTTCTGAATTTATGATTTAACGGTAAAAATTGTCTATGGCAATCAAAATAACTCGCTTTCTTCCCATGTTTCAATCTGAATGATTTTGATCTCTCCAAACAAATTGGACATCCTAAAATCCCTGCGGTACTCCATCCTGATAACATACCATACGCAGGAAAATCATTAATGGTCCAAAGAAGAGCAGCCTTCATTACAAACGTCTGATTAGTATGAACATCATATGTAGGAACACCTTCATCCCATAGTTGTTTCAACTCCGCAATCAATGGTTGCATGTAAACATCTATTAATTTCTTTGGATTTTGCGGGCCAGGCACAACCAATGTTAAAAACATATACGGTGCCTTCATACACATACCGGGTGGAAAATTATACGGAGTTAAGATAACTGGCCAACATGAATAATTTCTTCCTGATTTACCAAATGGTGCAAATCCATCAGCAGAAAGACCTAATCTAATATTTCGAGTCTCTCTCGCGAACTCATGATATGTTCTATCAAAATATTTCCACGCTTCTGCATCTGAAGGATGACACATTAACCCCTCTTCTGTTTCATGATTTGCATGCCAGGTCATGTGTTTAGCTGTGGTCATCCTCTGATACGGATTCAATTGTTCATAATAACTCCGATCCCCACTAACTGAGAATTGTCTATTTCGTCCATACTCTTCATCAGAAATGAATGGTTCACCATGGCATGTCCAATTATAGTAATTCGGGGTAAAACCAACTCTACAAAGATGTTCCCTAACTTTATCACACTCCAAAAATTTACCATTCCGACACCTTCTACACGGACACCTTAGCTTATTCCCATCCATAAAATCAACTTGAGTACAAGCAAAATGTAAAAATTGCTCCAACCCAAATATAAATTCATCAGTTAAACCCCGACGATCAGATAAGTTCTTCTTATACATCCAACTTCTTTCGTTCTGCATTTTCCCTGTCTCCAAATTTAAACTTTTTGAAATATTAATAAGAATTCAAATAAGATCTACAAACAAAACTACTAAATCATCATAAGTAATATAATCAATATTTCAAACTAAAATCATATAACAATAAACAAGAACGTTTATTGTACAAAAATGAAATGATCATAAATACAAAAATTAATTTCACAAAAATTAAATATAATAATAAATAATATTATAAACTTATTTAATATAAAACAAATTAACTAAATTATTACAATAACATTAAATATTATAATAAAATAAAATAAATTATCAAATATTAAACATTTAACAACATTGATTATTTAACAAATCCATATAAGATTTAATATAAACTACTGAGTATTGTTAATCACAAACATCTCATAATCATTTATCACATAAAATTTACTATTAATTACATTTTAACATCATTAGAGTACAAACTAAAACAATTATCACCACCAATTAATAACTCACCGATAGAGTCTGATATCAACACCAGTAACAGCTTCCAATCCAAATAGTCGATAACCGCAAAACCTAACACATAAAAAAAGATTTATAAATAACTAATAAGTTAGTTATTTCAATATTATAAAAAAATCTTTTAAATAACATTTCTCACAAAATTATCAAATACAATTCAAACTACATTGCTTTTTGTACGGGACCGGGCCCAATGGGCCGGGCCGGGCCCAATGGGCCGGGCCGGGCCCAATGGGCCGGGCAACACCAATGGGCCGGGCCGGGTCCAATGGGCCGGGCCCAGTCCAATGGGCCACGATGGGAAGCCAGGGGCCATCGTGGCCCATCGCGCAGCAGGGACGCAACAAGGGCTGCGCGGCACCTTCCCGCGTCGGGGCCGCGCAGCCACTGCTACCCCTTCGCGCGGCGGAGGCGCAAAAAGGGACAGCGGCCCCTTCCCGCGGAAGACGCGCAAAGGGCCCAGCGGCCCCTTCGCGCGTCTGGGCGTCGAAGGGGCTGCAGGCCCTTCGCGCAGCAGGGCCGCGCAGCCCGGCCGCGCAGCAGGGCCGCGCAGCCCCGCAGCGCAGCCGGGCCGCGCAGCATGCAGCTCAGCGGGGCCGCGCAGCATGGCCGCGCAGCAGGGCCGCGCAGCATGGCCGCGCAGCAGGGCCACGAAGCCCGGCCGCGCAGCAGGGCAGCGCAGCCCCTGCTGCCCTGCTTCGCGGCGGAGGCGCAAAGGGGACAGCGGCCCCTTTGCGCCTCTGGGCAGCGAAGGGGCGACGGCCCCATTGGCCGTCTCGGCAGCGAAGGGGCGACGGCCCCTTCGCGCACCTGGGCAGCGCAGGGGAGGCAGCGCCTTCGCGCACCTCGCCCTTCATGGATCTGCCATAAAAAACTCAGATCCGGCGGCTGGCCGCCGGATCTGCCGTCTACGGCCAAGAGAGAGAATGAGAGAGCGAGATTACCTAACACTATCGTAGATCCGGCATCCCTTCCGCCATCCCTTCGCAGTACCCCTTCGCGGCTGCTCTTCACAAACGAGATGAACCCGAGAGAGAGAGAGAGAGAGAGAGAGAGAGAGAGAGAGAGTGAGAGAGACAGAGAGAGAGTGTGGGAAAAATATCTTGGATTTTGCTTCAAAATCCAAGTTGTCCCAAAATTCGTCCCTGATTCAGGGACGAAATATTTTTTCGTCCCTGATTTAGGGACGAATTTTTTTTTGTCCCGAAATTCGTCCCTGATTCAGGGACGAATTTTTTTTTCGTCCCTAATTCAGGGACGAAATATTTTTTCGTCCCTGATATAGCGACGAATTTTTTTTTGTCCCGAAATTCGTCCCTGATTCAGGGACGAATTTTTTTTTCGTCCCTGATTCAGGGACGAATTTGTTTTTCGTCCCTGATTCAGGGACGAATTATTTTTTCGTCCCTGATTCAGGGACGAATTTTTTTTTCGTCCCTGATTCAGGGACGAATTATTTTTTCGTCCCTGATTCAGGGACGAATTTTTTTTTCGTCCCTGATTCAGGGACGAATTTTTTTTTCGTCCCTGTTTCAGGGACGAATTTTTTTTTCGTCCCTGATTCAGGGACGAATTTTTTTTTCGTCCCTGTTTCAGGGACGAATTAATTTTTCGTCCCTGATTCCGGGACGAATTAATTTTTCGTCCCTGATTCCGGGACGAATTATTTTTTCGTCCCTGATTCAGGGACGAATTTTTTTTTCGTCCCTGATTCAGGGACGAATTTTTTTTTCGTCCCTGATTCCGGGACGAATTTATTTTTCGTCCCTGATTCCGGGACGAAATTTTTTTCCCTCCCTGAAGCCGGAACGAATATCTTTTTCGTCCCATCTCAACTATATTAACATGGTTTTTCAAGTCAAAATTGAAGGAAAAATATTGAAAGCAATCAAACAATATCGAGTCTACTATTTTTGATTAACTGAAAGATATGATTTATTCTTACGCTTTCTTGTTCAAAAGCATAATACCTTAACTACCAGTTCTAATAGAGCTAATCTGATCACATATCACAAAATGTACATTGTAAAGAAGGGAATGAGAGTGAATTATATGCCTTTTGCAGTGGGAAGATTGGAGAGTTTATAGAGTGTAGATTGGAATAAATTCAGATCGTAAAGGGGCTTGAAAAAGACCCGATAAATGAAAAATAGATCTTTGTTCAAATAGATTTCTACGCATATTCTGTTTTTCAACATGGCCAAGAATTTGTCATGGGAGAGATGGTTTTTATTTTTTATTATTTTTATATGAAATATCTTCACTTTTGCTTCAAAAACAAATTTGTCCCAAAATTCGTCCATAATTCTGGGACGAAATTTTTTTTCGTCCCTGATTCAGGGACGAAATTTTTTTTCGTCCCTGATTCAGGGACGAAATTTTTTTTCGTCCCTGATTCAGGGACGAAATTTTTTTTCGTCCCTGATTCAGGGACGAATATTATTTTCGTCCCTGATTCAGGGACGAAATTTATTTTCGTCCCTGATTCAGGGACCAAATTTTTTTTCGTTCCTGATTCAGGGACGAAATTTTTTTTCGTCCCTGATTTAGGGACCAAATTTTTTCTTCTGAAAATTTTTTTTCGACCGTAATTCACCGACAAAATTATTTTTTGAGGATGATGGAACAACGTACAACAAAAATTATCTCGCTTGATATCACAACTCAATTTTATGTTTTCTTTTATCAACGATCATTTATCGACGGAATCATATTAAATATATTTTATTTGTTTAATTTAGTTTAAAGCTAAATTATACTAATAACAAATGCAAAACGGAACGAAAATATCGAACTTGCTTATAAATTTTTAATTTTTTCGACAAGTTATTTTCTTACTCACTAACCCTTCAATTATGTTACGAAATATAAATTTCAAATTGTAATAGTATTTTTATAAATTTTACTAAATAAACAAATTCAAAATTGAATTTAAGTTTAGTAGAGGAAATTAATGATACACTATAATGTTCCTCCCGAAGATAGACTTTAGTAGTCCACTAATTTTCCCGGAAATCATTCCCTTATATTTTGAATTTTGCTTCGAACACTCTTTTGTCCCAAAATTCGTCCCTAATTCTGGGACGAAAAACCTTTTCGTCCCTGAATCGGGGACGAAATTTATTTTTCGTCCCAGAATCAGGGACAAAATATTTTTTTTCGCTACAATCTACGACGAAAGAATGATTTCATCGCTAAATTTTCGATAAATATATGTTTTCGTAGCAATTTATAGTAAATTTAACGAAAAATAATTATTTTCTTTACGATTTTAACAACCATACTTATGGTTTCTGATAATTAAACTCATTCAATACACTAAATTAGAAACTAAATCGATAAATTATTAATAATATTGGCGTATTATGATATAATTATAAAAAATTATTCAATGTATTGATTATTATTTAACAAGTATTTCTACTTTAACTCTTCATTTACTTAATCGAATATTTAAACAAATATATAAAATAAAGTTATCAGTGTTATAAATGGAAAATTTAACAGATAATGAATAAAAAATGAATATACTAATAATAATATTTTGTAACAAATAAAAAGATACTATATTATAACTCTTTTATATAAATAGACAATGAATGAAAGATTTTATTTAATATTTTTTGAACATTTTAAGATTTTTATACGCTCTAAGTGTATAACACCGTTTTCAAATCATTTTTTATATTACAAAATGTTTATCATACAAGAAAATGTATCTAATTACTGAAAAATAAATTTTAACGACGAATTTTATCATAAATGTTATTTTTCCCACTCATTTGCAACAAAATTAGCAACAAATAATCAAATTTGTTGCGACGAATATAAATATTCGTCGCTAATTTTGCAACGAATTTAGAAATTCGTCGCAAATTTAGGGACAAATTCATTTTCGTCCCAAATTTAGCGACGAATTCAGAAGTTCGTCCCAATAATTTTGAACAAATTTTAAATTCGTCCCGAATTTAGGGACGAATTTCGTTTTCGTCCCAAATTTAGGGACGAATTTCGTTTTCGTCCCTATTTTTGGGATGAATTTATTTTTCGTCGCAAATTTAGGGACGATTTTTTTAATTCGTCGCAAAGTTTGCGACGAATTTTGAAATTCGTCGCAAATTTAGCGACGAAATATTTTTTCGTCCCAAATTTGCCACGAATTTTGCTTCAAATAAATTTCGTCACAAATTTGCGACGAATTTTGTAACGAAAAAGTTTTTAGTTGCTAAATTTGCGACGAAAATATTTTTGTTGCTAAAATTATGGCTAATTTGCGACGATAACATTTTTTGTTGCTAAATTTGTTGCAGATTTGCGACGAATATGTTTCGTCGCTAAAGTTCGTCGCTAAATTCCGCTTTTTTTGTAGTGGAGGGAATGTGTGATTGATTTCTGGGGTAGTTGGGATCGGCACCTTCCATTGGTCGAATTCGCATATAATAACAGTTATCAGGCGAGTATAAGGATGCCCCCGTATGAGGCACTGTATGGTAGGAAGTGTCGTATCTCGATATGTTAGGATGAGGTCGGAGAGCGACGTCTCAGCAGTGTTGAGTTGATTAAACAAACAAAAGACAAAGTTAAGGTGATCCGTGAGCGGATGAAAGCCGCCCAAGACAGACAGAAGATATATGATGATCGTAGGCGGCGACCTCTTGAGTTTGCTACGGGAGATATTGTTTTCTTGAGAATATCTCCTTGGAAGGGAGTTATACAGTTCAGGCAGTGGGACAAATTGAGCTCCAGATATATTGAACCCTTTCGTATCCTTGAGAGGATCGGGAGTGTGACATACAAGTCAGAGCTGTTGGATGAACTTTTCCATATTCTCGACGTATTCCATGTCTCAGTACTTAGAAAATACTTGGCCAATCCTTCCCATTACTTGAGCCTTCACCTGCTGAGTTATGAGAGGACTTTAGTCTTCCAGTTTAGCCTGTGGCTATTCTAGAACGACAGGTCAGAAAGCTGCAGAGTAAGGAAATTTTATTGGTCAGAGTTTTGTGGATGAGTGATTAGGTCAAGGAGGCTATGAGGAGACAGTGCCCCCACTTGTTTGCTGTTTAGTTCTCTTTTAGTTTCGAGAACGAAACTTATTTTTAGGGGGTTAGAAAATATAATATTGAAAAAAAAAAGAGAATTAGGGCTTAATCTTTCTTCTCTCTCTCTCTCTCTCTCTCTCTCTGTCACTCTTTCTCTCACTCCGTCTCTTCCTCTCCCGCAGCTGCCGCCCACCGCCTCGCCTTCCTCCCCCGATCGCTGCCACTGCACCGCCGCTCCCCACCATTGCCTTCCTCCCGCAATCACCGCCGCTACAATGATCTCCCGTGAGCACAGCTCCTCCGCCACAGCGCGCAACCCACTACGCGAGCCAGTACGCGACCCTAGTGCGAGCCAGCGGGCGACCTCTGTGCGAGCGCGCGCGACCCCTATGCGAGCACGCGCGACCCCTGAACGAGCTCTAGTGCACGACCCACTGCGCGAGCACGCGATCCACTCGCGAGCTTAATCCAGCTCGCGAGCTTGAGCCCTCGCTCGTGAGAGCCCGCCAGGCCGCAAAGCCCACTGCTGACCCACGAAACCCACTGCTGACCCGCGAGTCCACTACGGCCCACGAAGCCTACTGCGGTCAGCAAGCCGGGCTGCGAGCCTGTGAGCCCACCAGTGGGCCAGCCCGCTAGCCCGCCAACCGTTGGCCCTCTAGCCCGCGACGGCCTTCGAGCTCACAACCGGCTTTCCCCTTTGAGAGCTCACCTGCATCTTCACTACAGGTAATGACTATGATTTGGTTGAAGTTCTAGGGTTTGGTGTTAGAAATTTAGTTATTGCTAATATATTTCAAATTTAGAAATATTACAGGTTTTAGACCAATCCGACGGGCGAACGATAGCTAGATCCGAAACTCGCGGAGCCCTAGGTGAGAGAAACACACTCACTTCAAAGTCTGAATAAATTTTGTTGATTTTAGGTTGAATTTAAAATCGGAAGTTATATATCTATTTAGAAATATGTTAAATTCGAGAAAAATTAGAGAAAATGAGAAATATTGAAAATTTGATCATTGGTGAGCCAAATGATTCGAAATTTGATAAAACGAGAATTTAGAAATGATCGTATAATTTAAGGTTATATTAAATTGAAAAGAAATATTAAAAATCTCTTATTAGGGTTTTATTTGATATAAAAAATTGATGATTTAATTAGTTTTGTCTTTTGGAGACTCGAGAAGTCAATTAAATTGATTTGAAAAATAGGGAGTGACCACCCTCCCTAGATATGTGAGTGAAACTCTAATTTTTTGTATAAAATAGTAAAACGTGTTTTCTGTCGTGTTTTCGATAAAACATGTTTTTAATATATATTGATTCGACGTATGATATTAAATCTCAAATCTGTTTTGTGATTATTGGAATGTCTTGAATTATGTTTACAATGACTATGCATTCATGGTTTGAAATGAAACAAAATTGTGTCATTACTTGAAAATTGAAAATTTTCTTTTCTACCGTTGCATTGATATGCTGTTTTGAAATGATTTGATGAAACGTATTGGCACGCAGATTTGAAATGCTTTGATGAACGATGTGGGTTGGATGCCCACTAGTTATACGATAATATGATTTTAGTTGTGGGACATTGTGTCCTGGGACGTTGTACCCTTGTGATACTATGATGATGATATTGATGATTCCGTAGTTACGAAAGGCGTTTGTAGAGGCATGAGTTACCCGGATACGCTTCTACAGGAAGTATCCGTAAACGTTATTGATTCTAAGGGCTATAGGTGCGGCCGGTTGAATCCACATAGGGAGAAGACGTGTGTGACGCCACCGTTTAGTATCGGGCGGGGTCCTATATACGATGATAAGTTAGCCCCAGCGAACTCATGGCCAACGTCGGGGTAGAGAGCGATTTTAAAGTTTATGCATAATAAAACCCCCGATGCGCCTGTTCTTGATCATGGTTGACCTTTGCTAGGATTATCTTTGGCTTGCTCTACTATTATTTGATTTTTAAATGGATGCATACATACTTGTATCGTGTGATTGATTAAATAATTTCAAAGTGCTAAATATATCATGTTTTGCTGCGAAATATAAATTTTTGTTTCAAATGATATTATTTGACTCTCCGATGATTTACCCACATTATTTATGCTTGATATTATCCCCCTCACTCATTGGGTATCTTTTCATGATACTCACCCCTTTCCTTTTCTCTCCTCAGATAGGATTATTGTTGTGATAGAGCGACGCTTCAAATTTTAGAGATTTTGATGGATTTGGGTGATATACGACGGTGAGGTTTAAGTTAAATTTGAAATATAAATTTCGTACTTTGTTTCAACCCTGTGTGATCTTGATATTGAGATCCGTAATTGACCGTGTATATTATGGGATGACTGTATAACTTATGGGCAGTTGTGTGCATAACTCTCATTTTGGTTCATTTTATTTGCATTGAGGCATCTGTAAGCGTTTTAAACTTTCTACTTGGGAAATGTGTTATACATTGTATAAAATTAGGTCCGCTCAGTGTAGCGGCTGCTCATACTCTAGTTAGGCATGACAGTAAAGGTCTGTGGCTAGAATTGTTGAAAATTTTATAGTCTTGTGTTGTCCTAGATGTTTGGGGTGGAATTTGTTGATTTTGGAGAGGTCGGGATGACTATTTGTTTAAATTACAGGTTGATTTTGAATATACAGGTTTATTTATACATGGGAAACCTCTGATTTATGGGAAAGTTCTGTCCGATTTTTTGTAAAAATACAGCCGGCATTCAGGGCAACGGGCGGCTGCTCACGACCCCGGTTCGGGGCGTGACAATTATAGAATGATACCACAAATCACGGTGGATCCTGAAACCGGGTGCTATGAATACTAGAATTTTTTGGGTGCTCCAAGTCAACATTTTTACCATCAACATTTCATTTTAGAAGATATGAAAATATGTACTGACTGAAAGTTATAATCTTTTTCTTCTTTTGTAATATATCTGTAATATTATCATGTATATTTCATGATGATATAAAAGGTACTTCATTTCCTAAGATACGGTATTTATAATATTTTCTAACTATTTTCTAACCCACAATTGTAACATTTTCTTGAGAATAAAGTAGTAATATTTTAATGATAGAGTAGTAATATTTGTATTAACATATCCTAACATTTACTAATCTTGTGATAACAAATCCAAAAGAGTAGTAATATTTGGTTACTGATAATAACTAATAAATAAGTAACAACTCTTTAACCACATATCCCAAGCGACAATAAAAGTAGTAAAATTTACTCACTAACAAAATTGACGTTAATAATAGTAATATTTACTACCCTTTCGGTAATAAATGTAGTAACATTTACTAACCCAATAATTCTGTAACTGACAATAAAGATAGTAACATTTACTAATTCAATAATTCTGTAAGCGACAATAAAGGTAGTAATATTTACTAACAATAAGTCTATAAACGACAATAAAAGTGTAACATTTACTAATCTAATAATTTTGTAAGCGATAGTAAAGGTAGTAACATTTATTTATCAATAAATTTGTAAGCTACAATAAAAATAATAATATTTACTAACCCAACAATTCTGTAAGCGATAGTAAAGATAGTAACATTTACTAACCAATAAGTTTGTAAATGACAATAAATGTAATAACATTTACTAACATAACAATTCTGTAAACGACAATAAAGATAGTAACATTTACTAATCAAATACTTCTATAAGCGACAATAAAAATAGTAATATTTATTAACACAATAACCGATAATAAAATTAGTAATATTTACTAACTTTTTACAAGTGACGATAAAAATTATAATTTTGTTGACCATTTACAATTGATAATATAATATCGATTTTTACCGATACTTTTCTAATCGTCCGAAAATTTAACATGCTCCAACGGTTATGACAAGTGTCGACATAGGTCTATCCCGACCCCTATATACCCAACTGAAACTCTATCCATCGGACATTACTTTATCGACAGTTTTATCACTTTTTCTCACGGTTTTCGTCCATCTCCATATGTCATTTCCGTTATAGTGCTTGTAAGTGCACACTCAAAAGTAGATAAACTATCCATACAACTAGGTTATCTGGTCTTATCATCTAATCCTGATTAATTATTTTAATACAACAAAATTCTTGTGTGATAAGATTTGTTACACAAAAATAAATAATAACAAGTAATATTCCTTCCTTTTTGCAATCAAAAGCATCCCAATATACGATTTATTTCATATTAGGGTTGCTGTGGCTATACCCTAATAATCAAAAATCATATGGATCACAAGAATATTTTTCTTTTATTTTATATAGCCTTTAACTTTATTTTGCATGTCTCTTTATGTGGTAAAACCATATAAAAATTAATTTATGCAAAATTACAAAGTTCCACCAATTTTATAATTTTATGTGGGTCTTAACCTTTATTTTGCACACCCATTAATATGCAAAAGGCTATAAAAATAATTTATTTGTGCAAAATGCTCAATTTTCTATTTATTTGTGGTGCCATAATACACATAAATTCAAAAAATTTAATTTTAAATTCACAAAAGTGATCCAAATATGAATTTATAATTAAAAACTAATTTTTTAATTTTTTGAAATTTTTCTGGAATTTGTTTTGGAATTTTTCTGAATTTTTAGAATTTTTTTTGAATTTTTTTAAGTCCAAAGGACTAATCTATAGCATTTTAAAGTTTATCGGGACCAATATGTAACATTTCAAAAGTTTATTGGGTTTTTCAAAAAATGGATGACATCGTGCAACATTTTAAAATTTTTCGTGTTTTAAAAAAAGTTATAGGGACCGGATTGCAGCAACTTAATAGTTTCTGGGAAATTGTAAAATTACCCAAAGGTTTTAGAACAAATTGCAAAATTTTAATAATGAATGTTTTGGCCTGTATTCAGGTCTTCTTTACCCTAATGGACCCTAAGGGTCCCAACCCAGATCCGAAGGAATCCGATGGCTTTGTATACCAGAAAATGTTTGGAAAATCGTGGAAAAAATCCGTTTTTCGCTCTGAAACATGGAATTGCATGGAATGTAACGTACAACCCATTTCTAACATTAAAACACCAATTTTTTTCAAAATTGGGTCAATTTAACAAAAATTCACAAACCAAAAGTTTGAAAAATTCGTAAAAAAATAGCAAACAAAGACTTTAATGGCTTTGATACCAACATTCATGCAAGCTTAATACATAGACTACAATACAAAAATGAACCAAAAGCAAGTAGAAGCAAAGCATACCTCCGGTCATGATTTTTCGATGATTGTAACTCCTCCTCTAGCATCTCTAGACAAGTAAGAAGCCTTCCAAACTCCTAATTCTTTCTCTATATATAAATTATCCATAAAAATATAGAAATTAAGGGTTTAGAAGAAAAAATAATCTTGAATAGTAATAGATAACGTAAAAAAATTCGCACAAATTAAATCAATATATTTTAGATATTTATTTATTGATTTATTTATTTAACTTTCTTTTTCTTTTTATTTTTATTTTATTTTATTTTTATTTTTATTTTATATATATATATATATATATATATATATATATATATATATTTTTATATTTTTCAAATTTGTTTCTCAAATAACCGATGCCAAATATTGAGATTAAATTTCAATTTGTTGTTGTTGTTGTATCTTAGGAACCCCTATTACGCCTGCCCTTATTTATAATGATTGTGTTATTAACAACCACTATAGAGACTCATGCTTGATTACCCCTTTGGTGAGTGAAAATCCTTGATTTTCCCTAATTGATTTGTGAGGTATGGAGGGTAAGGGACCACCCTCCTGTTTCTCACACTTTGTGGTTGTGCTGAGAATTGGATTTGAATGGGGCTATTACTTCGATTGACAAATGAAATTATTTTTTTTTATAAGTTCTTTAGATTGTTTGTCCGGTAAAATCTTCGCTAGATTCTTTTTTTTTTTTTTTTTTTACAAAATTTTTGCTATATAATTGTATAAAATGAAGTTTAAATTAGTTTTTGATGATTGTTGTTAACAGGTAGTGATATCCCTAGAGTTGGTGCATCCGATAATAACTGAGAGCTTATAAAGAACAATCGAAAAAGGTTATGGTGGACCAAGTTTTAGGTCAATTCAAGAACAAACACCCATAATTCATGAATGAGCTAGATCAGGGCGAATTGGACGAAAACAACAACGGCATGAGAAGTGAGCAGAACAAAAGAAAAGGGGGTTTTCTTCTTCCAATCAGTACTATCCAATTGACGCACTATCCTAATACGTTTATTTTTCAGTAACATGTCTAAATATTGGAGAGTGGAGATCATGAAGACCAAGTCTAAAGAAGCTAACATCTTTTAGTGTTTTGATTCCTCAAAATTGGTCTAGTGATATTAAGCTAGGTCAGATTTTTTGTTTTGTAAACCAGGCACATACCTACACCCAAGGGTGACGTTTCTCTGAAGGCTCCTCCTCCCAATCATTAATGGTCCTCTAGTGCTGACATTGTTGGTTAAAAATTTGTAGAAAGTGCGAAAAAATGAATGGACTTGTACATGAAATGAACATTGTTTTAAGAAAATTATGCCCTTATTATGTTATTAGTTAGATTTGTGATAAATTCTTTCAAAGTATACAAGTCAAAACAGAAATTTAAAATAGCAATATTTCAAAATTCTCCTAAGAACGAAAAGAGATTTTTGTGTATTGTTAATGGCACAAAAATTTGAAGTGATTTTCCCGGTTGAAGGGAAACCCTATTTATAACAAAAGTAAGATTATAATGGAAAAGATCTGTTCATTCAATAAGGCATAACAAATGGGCACAGTTCAAAGTTAATAGGTACAATCATTTCCGGTCATGACCTTTCAAACCTAATTGACAATTAGGAGTGGGGCAAATGAGGAGGCTTTCAGTAGGCACCCGAGGCTTTCGGTTGAGGTCTCCCAGTTAAGCCTCCCGGTACCTCTCTAGGTTGAGGTCTCTCGGTTAACCCTCCTTGCTACCTCTCTCGGTTGACATCTCCAGGTTAGGTCTCTAGGCCACCTCTCTCGGTTAGGCCTCCCGCTCACTACTATTAAAAGGTTGTGAACATTTGAATCAGAAATGCCCGAAATGCCCAAGTACCCAAGTGTCATCTTTTGACCCTTAAATATTTGTTTAAATTTCAAATTTTCTCTCCAATTCTTGTTTCCCACCAAATTCAATTGGTTTGTTGTTTGGTGACTTATAAACTCATCAAAGTACCTTTCTTTTCCAATGTGGAATAAAAAACCATTTCCACTTGTTTTGTAATCTTACAAACTAATAATAGCAGACATAGCCTCAACAGCAACCGGCCAACATTAAAAAGGAAAATGCTCTATTACAAATATTGGAAGTTGAGGCTTAAACTCAATTCCAGATGTGTTTTCTCCGGCACCTCAACATCTCAAAAGCTCTTTCATCTTTCGAGTCCACATAGTGATTACTTGAAATAAAAAATTTTCTAAAAATCCTTACTAATTTCATCTCCAAATATAATAAAATAAGCTTGTTACAAAATTCATCGTTGCTGCTAAACTCCCTATCATTTTGCAATGATATTGACATTTATTTTTCATCTCTAATTTGATCATAGCTAAATTCATTGCAACATTGCTCCTCACATAAAGTAACCAATTTAGCAATGCTCTTTCTATTCATCCGTAATTAGTGTCGACCACGGCACCTTTAGTAATGGTTTTGTGATTGTTACAAATTTCAATCTTAAACTTTTTAGCTACAAATTTTCATCATTTCTAGTCACTAAACTTTGTTACTAACAACATATTTCTTGTAACGTGGTTCTCTAATACAAATTTAAAGAAAAGAAACGTGTAATAAGAATGAGAACTATTCCTATTCTCATTATCAACGACAATCCAAATGAGGCATAAAAGAATGATTGAAGTTCATTCTTACTTCGCTATTTTATTCCTTTAATTTAATTTATTTGCACTTTTTTGTGTAATAATATTTTATAGAAGTTATTTGTTGGTATGAAAAATTCAGAAATTGGATACAAAAGTGACTATTGGTTGTCCTTATGATGCCACATACACTACAAAATTAAAGCGCTGTACTGACCGTAAATTTTAGGGTCGGTGAGTTTTAGTGACGGTTTTTATGGGTTAAAAAGATGCTCTATAACAAAACCGTCAGAAAATATAGGGTTTTCCTAAGGGACTAAAATATTCGTCAACAAAAGTTTAGCTACTGTCAGTAAAGCTATCATAATCTTCTATTAACCAATATTGAATTTGTAATGGTTAAAAATTATTATCAGTAAATGTAATAGCTTTTTTTGCACAATTTAAAAATAGTGTCAATATAAATATTTTTATTACCTACTGAACAATACCCATCTCTATAGTTTTATATATATGGTAATACACAAATGCCACCGTGTTTAAAATTATATTCAACTCTGACTGTGACAATAAACCGTTTGTATAAATCTATTTATAGTAACCTATATATAGTAACGTCCGTAAAACTTAAGATTGTTATCATTTTTTATAATATACCTTTATATTTAAAAATACTCTAGTAACCTTTATATTTAAAAATACTCTGATAAGTTATGGTAAATTTATGATATGTAAATTTATGATAGTGGTAGTTTAGTAAGTAAGTGATAATGATAAGAAGCAGTAAGTAGTAGTTTGGTAAATGGATGATAAGTAAGTAAATTTATATAGTAGTAAGTTAATGGTAAATTTGTGATATATAGTTATGGTAACTATATGATAACTTCATGGTAAGTAGATGATTACTTTATGATAAATAAATGGTAAGTAGCTAATAATAACTAGATGGTAATAATTTACTAACTTTATTTTTATTTATATTTCAACTATTACATTTTATCATTTTTTATTTCAATTAATTCCATTTCATTTAATTTAATTATGTTTGTATTTTTTGTATTTTTTTTGTATTTTTATAGAATTTATATAAAAGTGCTTCATAAATAAATAAATTGAAATAAATAAAAATTCTATATATTTAATACAAAATCATCTGAAAAATATATATTCTAGCTAAACAATTACAGAAAAAAGATAAGGAAAAAAAAGGTGAAAGGTAGTTTTTGAGGGGAAAAAAAGGTTTTCTCAAAAAAAGGAAACCGGGCCGGCTGACTTCGACCGATCCGGTCCAGTTGGGAAGGTGGGCCCAGGGAATGCGCTGAACAACTACCCGCAAGCACGCATGCAAACCAGCACGAGCGCCATGCTAGCATAGGCGTTCGCGCAAGGCACCGCCTCGGCAAGCATAGCCCATAAGCACGGGCTCCCACGCATGAAATGTGTTTATAAATATAATTGGATTTATTGTTGGTCGAGTTTTCAATTTTAGCACAATACCTAATATTTTAATATTTATGAAGTTGATATAGTTTTAGGATGATGCGCTAAATTTTGGAAGTTGTAACTTTGAGAGAGTGTTTTGTTATAGGGCTATAGGTGGCAAGTGTGAGTAAGTGGTAAGTGTGTGAGTAAGATGGTTAACATAAGAGTGTTCTGAACTCTTTCAAACTTTTTTCTCTTAAGCTAAATAAATAATTAATTTAAGTTAAGTTACTTACGTATTAAATTGTTGTGAAATTTCAACACGAACAATTTTAGAGATAATGAAAGAATTTTCATAAATCTTCTCAAGACAATCTTTTTGGAGGAAGAGAAGATCAGAGAAAAGACATGAATGAAAATGTAATAGTTGATAATTTAAAGAAAATTTGATATTTATGTATGTTAAATAATTAATTGCCATCAAAGTTTCTAACTCATCGTATTCATGGGCTCTAAAATTATACCCCAAGTCTAGAAGATACATATTTTGCTTATCGGCTCACTTATCAAGATAAAAAACGTAACAAAACCAATGTTGTTTGAAAATTACAGGAATAAATACCTGTTAATACAAGACCATATTAACAACATGGATAAAATAACATGGATAAAGTCAAAGGTTAAATATATCATAGCATGTGATGTAAAATAACTCACTAGGATACATTATCAAAAGTCAAATTCAAATACTTTCTTAGACAAACAATTTTCAACTATAGAAACATCACAATTTCTTTTAGGGTTGCTTTCCACATACGAAACCACAAATATCTAAAAGTAAATATAAAATAAGATCAATAGTAGATGAAAAAAAATTATTACGAAAGGGTAAGGGTGAGAAAGATGAGAAAAGAATGATATGTGAGAACAAAGAGAAAAGAATGATATGATAAGTTCATGCCTACTAAAATTATGGACAGTTGAGGAAAGATAAAAGTATATACTGAAAACCATAATGATAAAACGCATCTTGATAATTATTTTGGGAATAAGTTTGGATTGGAGTTGATATTGAGTAAGCATATATAGCATTGCATCATCTACAAACATAATAAAACATATCCATTAGTAATTAGTAATGTAATATTAAAAATAAATATAAAAATTTCATAATTCATACCAATATGCCAATCCAGTGAGGGGGTAATAGTTCATAGGTATCCGTCTAATACAAGTAACTTCCACCAATATTACACAAAATTATTCTATCAATTATCATATAAAAATTAGATTCGGTCAAATATCTCTAAAAATTGGATTCCAGAATGACAATGACAAAGTTGTAATACATTTATCTGACATTATTTTTTATGACTTTTTGACCATAAAAAGCCCAAACATTTTCCTCGTCATCAGAAAAGGACCTAACCTTAACAAAGGGAAAGATAGAAATTTGGTTTGTCTTTCCATCTTTCATTTCAGTTAAAGTATTGATTACTTCATATTCAATATCTTTATCCTTCTCCTCTTTATAGTTGAAAGCCTCTAAAGCCTCCCATTTTTTTTCATCCATTGCTTTCTCCTCCAAGCACTCCTCCTTCTCCAAACCCTTCTGCTCTTTCCCTTTCTCCTGCCTGGCTTTGTCCTCCTCCTCCTGCCCTTTCTCCTCCCAGGCTGCCTCAATAAAATCACTAGCTTTTCCCTGGTGGTCGTCACTAAAATCAGTGGCCTTACCTTTCCACTTCTTTTGCCTTTTTCCCTTCTTTTGTTCTTCCTTCTCTTCATCTTGATCAGAATCTTCTACATAGTCACAAAGTCTACGCAACATATCATGATGCATTTGTAACAAATTTGAGTGAATTCGAATTGACTTCTCCAAAAACATTTTAAGTTAGTATTTGATACTCATTTTCTGTAATTGCACATAGTATAAGTACTCTATATACGTGCTCGTAAGTGCATTCTAAATTTAGGATTTACCTGAATTTTTTCTCCACTCCCTTGAACACCAATACTCACTTCTTCAACACTCACTTCAACAATAGATTTTTTAGACAACAAACCCTATAAATAAATAGTATACAAGATGAATAAACCTATAAATAAATAGTATACTATTAAGATTCCACGGTGATTACATAATGAATATAAACTTAATTTAATTGACATATATTTATACGTTCGAATTCAAGTTTTCGATTTACCCGATCCGTCATCCAATAACGAATAGGTAAATTTGTTTTTTGGCCCCCCAAATCACCAACTCTAGCATTCTCAAAATAAGAGATCTATCCATAGAACAATATTATTAAATATTGTTAAAGTAGATTGCATTCAATTGAATTGTGTTGAAATTGAAAGCTTATCATAAGTACAAATAAACAACCACCGATACCCATCTTCTTTCTCTGTTCCTCTTCTCTAGCTCGACGTTTGAATTCACAAATCTCGTCAGCTAACCATTGTAATACAAAATTAGCCCAATTGTATTGTCGAGCATTCTCAACATCAATGGTAGCAATATATCTCGGAGTTGGGAAGACATTCGTGGTTGGACATAAAAAGCATCTAAAAATAAATAACAAGAAACATCATTTAAATTTGGGGGAGTGCATTTGGATCTCTTGTTTTGATTGACTATGCTTTAGTGTTAAGAAATACTTTTTCATTTTTGAAGATTTAATCGAGGAAAAATCTAAAACATCATGTCCCTTGTAAGGAATTTCTAAGATTCGTCCTACTTCTTCTACTATGAACTTAAAATTGTGATGGGGAGCGATAGAAAGATATTTTTGCATGGGTTCAAATCTCATCACAAGCTCCTTACACAATTTTCGATTGAGTATATCACAGGTAAGCGTTAAACACTTTTCAAATCCCATTTGTTTGACTAGACGTTTCATATCCTCAGCAAGAGTAGAAAATAGCTCTCTTGCTTGCTGAGGAGAGCACCTTGTCTGCATCGGAGTACTCATTGCTCTTTTTACTCTTACCCCAAAAATTTCTTTTACTGTCTTTTCATTTTCTTCATTTATATCAGTCTATTAAAAAAAATATTATTCAGTGTAATCTATTGAATGAAAATAAAAATGAAAATGAAAATGAAGATGAAAATGAGTAGAATAAACTATTTCGAGTCAAAATGAGTAACTCACCGCAAGGGATTCACTTTCTTCTTCGAAAAAATTTCTTTGTTGTCCGACATAGAAGCAGGTTTGATTTGTCTGTTTTTAGTTTTTAGTTTTAATGGTTTTGATCCGATACAAAAGTGAGTTTGATTTGTGTGTTTTTTAATTTTGATAGTTTTGATCAGATGCAAGTTCAGTGAAGATGGAATAAGATTATAGTTTTGATCGGATATAACTTCGAAAATGGAATAGGAAATTTAATTTAATGGTGATAACTATTGATCGTTAGCCAACTCCTGTTGGAGAAAAGAGTTGCAAAGTTCAAAGTTAAAACCCAACCATTCGATTCACGATTCAATAACACCGGATGAATTCTTATATATAAATTATTATAATATATGTTGGTATAATATAGAGTTGTAATAACATTATTACAACTATATTACTAATATATTATTATATTAATATACCTACAATATTATGCTAAATTATATTATATTACATATAATCCTGAAATTAAAACTAATATTTAATATATGACTTTATTAATTAAATAAATATAAATATCAACATATTAAATTACTATATGCATTATGGTTACCTAATATATTATTAGCTATATTATATTACTATTATATTATTACTATGTTACTACTATATTACTATATTATTAAACATTACTGCTATATTATAGTACTTAATACATCACTACATTATTATATTATATTATATCTAGTTTTATTAGTTATGGTTATAGTAACAGTAGTAGTTATACAGTTATAGGCGTAATATATAATATTATGTCCAAAACAATCAAACCAAATGTGCAAATAAAATATTCCAACCATTGCCAATTTTTTTAATGTTTATTTTTGTTTGTTATGATAATAATATTTTATTATAATTGAAGATGTAGTTTTGTTATAAAAAAAATAAGATTATTATTTGTATGCGGCATGAACCTGGCATGCATGAACCTAGAGATGGAGATATGTAGATATTGGTATCGGAGTAAATGGAGTCATTATGAGTCATTAAGAGATTTTAAAGAGTTAGAGAGTGTGATATGTGTGTGATTAAAAATAATTAACAAAACTAACTCTAAGTCTTGTTAATAACTCACCCACCTACGTGGCTGGTGGTATTTAGTTTGAATTTGACTCAACGAACTATTAGTCGATAGCGTGAAAAGTAGGAAATGAAATGACATATTATTCGTTCTGTCAAATCAAATTATTTAGACAATAAACCTATCCACCGATTCTTTCACTAATAAAAAAATTTATAAAAGAGTTCAACTCTTAACCAACTCTCACACATCGCGTATCTCTGAATTTCACTCTTTCACTTATAAAACTCTCACATAATCTCTCACCCAACTCTCAACCCTCAGATCTGAATTTCAATGACCGCGGATAGCAATTTAGGATTCAACTCTCAAGATTTTTCATCAAAAAAAGATAGTGAGTGCTTTAATCAAGATTTCCTTTCCAAATCTGTTGTACATGCTCCAATCATCGAGGGAAAAAAATGATGATATCACTATACAAAGTCACAGGTATACATGCATGTTTAAGAGTTATTTTCGAGATAAAGAAATTGTACTTTCATTTGATATCATATGTAGAATGAGTCATAAAAAATGGATTCATTATTCTCAGTGCGAAAAAGTTTTAAATACTCATTTCATAGAAAATGTTATGGTAGTTTTTAAGAGCCCTAAACTCAAAACGGCTAAATATAAGGCTGCATCCCTTGGCATGCATGAAGCATTGCTCCACCACATAATCGTGTATAATCTAAGACCCAGATCATATAAAACTAACATAATCACCAGAGAAGTTTACTGGCATTGATGCAAAATAAAAATCAAGACTTTCACTATTTAATTTCTTTACGTATGATCAAAATCAAAAAATCGAGAGAAACAAATTTTCCATATGCTTTTTTAATTTTAAATTTAGTGATGAATGTGTATGGAGAAATAGCAAGCGAACTCATGAGAGGACCCTCTCTATCTACAAACTTTCAAAATCTTGAAACACTTTCAGCTTCCCAACCTTCTCCATTTGTACAAATTTCTTATTAATTATCAAATTTAGTCCTTTCACAAATGGACTCCAAAGAAGCATAAGAAGAAGAAGAAGAAGAAGAAGAAGAAGAAGAAGAATTTGTTTAGATCTATAATGACACATGTGGTCTGGAAAAAAGAGTTACAAACCTGGAAGAAAAGTTTAATATATTCAACTTGGATATGGATATGGATAGAAATTCTACAACATGAAGTACCATCACCACCGCACCTTGGACCTATCCTTTGCTTTCCTTTGCTTAGCTTTTTGGCTTTTTAAATGTGGTTCAATTGGTTGTTGGTATGTATTTTGGGTAGTTGAATTAAAAAGTTTGTGTATGGCTGGTTTATGACTATTGGACTATCACTTGATCATATGTATATGTATGTGTGAGAGTGTGAAATGTATTTTGAAATTTGTAATTGATTATATTATACGTGTGATTATATTGTTTTTAGTATATTATCAAGTGAATATATTATGATTAAGATTAAATATCAAGAATTAGTGTGTTATGAAGTTTTATAAAGTTTTGTGGGAAATGAGTTTTGTATTTTTTTTCAAGAAATTTCAATCCTAAATTATTTTTTTTTTAATTTCAAAGTTTTGATTTGAATTGTTGAAAAGAATTGATTGAAAGGTTGTCGTTGGATTTTTAATTTCAAACTTAAATTGATTAAAGGGTTGTCGTGAAAGTCACCCGTACAGTACATCCGTGAGAGAGGAGATTGAAAGATACACAGACAAGATTAAGACAAGATTGAAAGTTGAAATGAGCTAGGAAAATGAGCGAGGGAATGGCTTGCTTTTTTTACTTTTACTTTCATTTTACGAGAGATGTGAAGATTTTAAAAACATTGGGATTTTAAAGAAATTGGGAGGTGAGGAGAAATTGGGAGATGCACATGATTTGCTTTCATTCTGAATTTTTGCTCCTAATTGATTGCTCAAAGAAGAGATGAAAGATAGAGCGACCATATAATATAAAAAAATGATAAAAGAAAATTATAGAAGAGTGATGAAAAATAAAATATAACTTAAGCTCCATTATGTGTGAAGTGAAGTGTTTAGAGCACAACACTTATTCAGAGTGTCATCATCATCATATAATATAAATGCAAATATTGTCCCTTACACATTAAATTATCTTATCGTAGTGTCATGTAATGTAATGACAAATAATGTCCTTTATACATTAAATTAAATTATGGTAGTGTTAGAGCAAAGGACTTGTAGGAATTTTTTTTCCTATATTCTTGATATTGATCGTTTGATAAAAATCGGTAAAAATAAGCTACGGAGGAAATCATATCATATTTTATATTTTGAAATGATTCTTTGGTTTGTAATCAGAAAACTAAAAACTGCCCAGCAACGTGACACAAATAGTGTCACCACCAAAGCGTGTCATAACCAAAGCCAAACATGTGTTTGTCCGGTTGAGGTGGGTTGAAGTTGTCGGAGGAGATAGGAGATAGGATAGGTGGCCTTATGTTATTTTATGATACAAACAAAAAACAAACAAGAAGAAAGAAGAAAAAGGTATAGTGACACACCCAAAACGGATAGTGACAACCAAAATTTGTTTATCCAATAGTATAGTATAGCAAGGTAGCAAATTGTTTGTCCAATAGTGGTAGGTATGCAAACTAAGCCTATCCATGAGAGAGTAACGAACTAACAAGCTTGTAAAGCTTGACAATTATTGAGCGCCGCATACAAACAAAAAACAAATAATCGAAGAAATAATAAATAGTATTAAGCGAAGATGTAAAAAAAACTTGGTAGAAACTAATATTTAAAAAATAGTATACAAGAAGTAAAATAAAAAAAATAATTAAAGTTGAGAAATTTGTTTTTTTAGAGTTACAGATACAAAAAATAAAATAATAAAAAAAATTAACAAACAATAAAATAGAAAAAATAAAAATTGATTGTTTAACAAGTCAAACAAAAAAGAAATTTCAACTTGAAGCTCGTCATGCGGTTAACAGGAAAGCAATTTGAACTTTTGGTAGAGAAAAGAAAAAATTATTTGAACTTACTGCAGTATATGAACAAACAACACAAACTCGTTATAATTGGTCATATCACAAACTAACAAGAAGCCGTGTAAAGAAAAATAAAACAAAATTTGAACAGAAAACAAGACATTTGAATTTTCTTTTTCACTCCTGCCGCTGCACTCCTCCCAATGCACTGCCACTGCCACCAGCATATAATAAAAATTTGACAATAAGACTTTGGCAAGTCAAACAAAAAACAACTTGTTTTAGGGGTGTTTATCGGTTCGATTTTCAGATTCTTCGGTTATTTCGGATCGGTTAATTCGGTTTAGATTTTTCTTAAAAATCGAACCAAATCGAACCGAATTCAATTAAATCCGAATTCAATCCGAACCGAATTCGAATTCGGTTTTCGGTTTGAATTCAAATTAAACCGAATTCAAATTCGGTTTCAATTCGAATTCGAATTAAACCGAATTCAAAATTTGATTTTGATTCGAATTCGAATTAAACCGAATTCGAATTCGAATTAAGTCGAATTCGATTTCAAATTTTCAGAAATCACTTTAGTTTATGCCTGTTAAAAAATAAAATTTAAACATCATAATGCATTTGACAATTCCTACATTGTCAAGTACCTGTATCTGTAAAAGAGACTTGAGTAATGCCATGCAAAAGAAACTTGAGTAATTAGTCTAAGATTAGTCTCTTTGAAAGAGTGCAGTACCTGTACCTGTATCAAGTATCATCAAAACTCTATTACCTAATGCTGTCGAGTAACTACATTGATAGGGGTAGGGTTAGGGGAATCATGAACTTAAGTTACTCAATGTAACAAGTATACTCAAACCACACAAATAAAATACAGGAAGCACTTCTAAATCCAGAAAATGACATGAGAATACATGTAGATAATATATTATATACAATCACAATAAGAAAAATCCAGCTCCCTCCTGTGTCCCAGCTTCAGCAAAAGTCTCAAACTTTCCCCATTTGAAGTTCTTGTTGGAGCAAATGCAGTAAAGAGCATTTATACAGCTACAGCCCCATGATAATTACTAATAATCCGCATGAATGGTGCAGCCTGCAACCAAAGTAAGCAAAATGTTTAATGAGAAATACAGGTAAACAACATTAAGTGACCTATATCATAATCATTGGCACCACATTAGAAGCATTGCTTTTATTCTAACAAAAGCACAATTCATACATACAATGCAATTATGTTATTAAGCGATTAAAGATACAATGCAATTATGCAATTATGTAATTTTCTAAAGAAATGATAAATGGAGCTATACACTGTTGGTACTAAACATCAACAACGGTTGATTCAGACATTGATTGTTTTACTTCTGCAATAGATTGAAAAAAAAGCGTTATTTCTGTAATACATTTATTGTTTTACTTCTGCAATAAATAAGAGAGAATAAGAGGTTACCTTGTTCAAGTTTTTCAAGATCCTCAATGTTTTCTTCCACATTAATCGGAGATTCACCTGAACAGAGCCAATCTTGGGTACATATTAATGCTTGCACAATTTTTGGAGTTAAAGAACTCCTAAAACAATCAAGAACTCTTCCTCCTGTACTAAAAACAGATTCGGATGCAACCGTGGAAATTGGAATGGCTAAAACATCTCGAGCAAGTAAAGATAATATAGGAAATGCCGGGCTCTTTTTCTTCCACCATCCCAAAACGGTAAAGGTTGGACTCTCAAGATTATCTTTGTCTTCTTCATCATCCTCAGTTAAATATCTATCCAACTCTGACTTAGAGTCCCTCATAGCACCAGAATCAGCCTTTCTCCTTTTCAATTCAGCCATGTGCTTTTCTTTTATTCTTCGCATAGGATCACTATCACTAGCATTAGTGCACCAATTTGTATCAACTGAACCTGAACTTGGACCCAAGGAAGTGGAAGACAATGAGGATGAAGATGAAAATGAAACACTCCTAGAAGGATGATCCGAATGAATTCTCTTGTACTCATTAAACAACTCATACAATGCATTCTTCACTTTTTCAGCCAATTTTCTCCCATCTTCATCACCATACATATTACAAAGGACAATATCACAATAATCAAATTTGCTCCTAGGATCAAATATACAAGCAATGAAAACCAGCAAATTAAACTTTTCAATATTACCCCAATATTTGTCAAATTTTTTCTTCATTTGCAATGCCATGTCTCTAAAATGATTATCTTCACTTGAAAGACATTCTTTCAAAATTCCATAAATGCAACTAATGTCATCTAAATAAGAGTTTGCAGTTATATATTTTGTACCGGAAACTCTTAAAGTGAGAACATAAAAATGTCGAAAAAAAATAACCAATCTCTTGACATTCTCCCAATCCCAAGAAGTTGGAACCCCAGGTTTAGAGCCATGATTTTCAAGATCCTCCCGAAAATAAGAATCCTCTGTATCTAACCTATCAAATGCCCTCTCATACATCTGGGCCACACTCAACATCAAATAAGTAGAGTTCCATCTTGTTGCAACATCCAAACATAAAGATTTGCTGCAATCACACTTTTCTAAATCAGCAAATCCCATAAACTTTTTCATCCTGGAAGGTGATTGTCTAACATATTTAACTGCTGCCCTAACACTTTCAACTGACCCACCAAGGTCCCTTAGGCCATCTTGGACAATTAAGTTCATAATGTGAGCAATACATCTAACATGCATCCATTTTCCTTGTGAAACACATAGTCCTCCCCAATTGACACACTTTTTTTTGAGATATTCAAGTGCTACATCATTAGAACTTGCATTGTCAACTGTAATAGTGAAAACATTTTGTAAACCCCAATCAACCAAACACATTTCAATAGCCTTTCCAATGTCTTGACCCTTATGACTTGAAATAGGACAAAAATTTAACACTTTCTTTTGCAAATTCCAGTCACTATCAATAAAGTGAGCAGTGAGACACATATAATTAATTTTTTGCAAAGATGTCCAAGTATCAGTCGTTAAGCAAACTCTGATGGCTGTACGTTTGATTTGAGCCCTAAGTTTTGCCTTTTCATCAAGAAACAACTGATAACAATCTTTTGTTATTGTACTCCTAGATGGAACCATAAGTGCAGGTTGAATTGCTTTCATACAACGCCTAAAACCTATATTTTGTACAAACTTAAATGGAAGTTCATCAACAATAATCATTTTAGCTATAGCCCTCCTAGCAACTTGCTGATCAAATTTCCATGCCACTAAATTAATCTTTGTCTCCCCAGTGTCTTCATTTGTCAAAGTATTATGAGACAATTGAGTTTGGCTTGAAGATTGGTTGGCAGGGTTTGAAGCGCAAATTCTCATGTGATTCAACAAAGTGGAAGTCCCACATGACTTGGATGCACAATTATACTCTCTACCATAATAATTACATGTGCACTTTTTTCTACCATCAGAATCTACATATTCAGTGAAATGCTGCCAAACGACTGACCTCTTATTATACTCTTTGCGTTTTCCAGTGCTCTTCCATGTAGCATTGCTTCCTATCGACCCTTGGCTTTCACCTTCGGTGCTTCCACTTTGGCCTTGGCTTGTATGAAGCATTGGATTGACATCATTTGATGCAGACATCTTGACCACCACCTATAGCTCTACAACCTGAGAAAAAATGTTATTAGAATCTGTCAAACAAATGTAGAGTCCAGAGAGTGAAGAGTGCAGAGAGTGAAATCATACCTGATCTTGATAGTTGAGTTGATATAAGAGCACAGAGTGCAGAGAGTAAAGAGGAGACGAAGGCCAAAGATGAGAGTGAGACAAAGATGATAGATGCAGAGAGTGAAGAACAGATGCTATTGAAGACTGAAGACAGATTAGGGAAAAAGGGTTAGGGTTCGTGAGCTTTTGAAGGGAAAAAGGGTTAGGGTTCGTGAGCTTGTGAAGGGAAAATGTGAGTTCATGAAGACTGAAGACAGATTAGGGTTAGGGTTCATGAGTTCGTGAGGATTAGGGTTAGGGTTAGAGGAGATGATGGTCGAAATCAGATGAGAGTGAGACTGAGATGAAGATTGAAGACCAGATGCAAAGAAGATGTAGACGAAGACAAAGATCGAAGATCGAAATCAGATGAACACGAAGGGTTCGTGAAGATTGAAGGTCGAAGAAGAGAGTCTAGGTCAGATGTAAACTTGCAAAGAGTGAATACTGAAGAGCAATTAGGGTAGAGAAGTCGAAGGTCGAAATCTGAGAGTGAAACAAGTGTACTTCATGAAGAGCAGACGAGACGAAGATGAAGACGAACCATTCGTGTCGTGAAGACTGAAGTGCCGATGCAGAGACAAAGATGGAAGGTTGATGTCGAAGATGAGAGTGCAAGGAACTACGATCTACGAAGATCGATATCGAAGGTCGAAGATGAAGAGCAGATTAGGGAAAATGGGTTAGCGTTGATTTTGAAATTGGGAAAGTGTTCTTCTGCTTTCTTAGCTTGGCTTGATAGTTGATAAGGATGGATTCGATCGAGATTGACCTCTGGGCGTGGGCAGTGGGTACCGGGCAATGAGTACAAGCTATTACCTACTATACTAGACTAGTCACAGTGGTGTCATTGTCATTGTCACATACGCTGGTGTAATATCAAATAATAAAATGACTCTAATGCCCTTCGATATTTAACTAAATCAATTATTTTTTGAAGGACATTTTCGTACTTTCACATATATAGAATAGAAGGAACCCTAACCCTAATTCAAATTCGAATTCGGTTCGGATATTACTCGAAAACTGAATTCGATTTTGAATTCGGTTTTCGGTTCAAATTCGAATTAAAAATCTCAATTCGAAAGTCGATTCGAAAACCGAATTTGAAATTCGGTTCTGACCGAAATTCGATTCGAAATTCGAAAATATAATTCGAATTTGTAAATTCGAATTTGATTGAATTAGAATCGGTCGGATATTCGAGTGTAACCGAAAATTGCACACCCCTAACTTGTTTGAACTTGGACAAACTAGATCATCACATATCGCGAAATAGAAAAGAAATTTGTACTTTGTTAGCTCAAACAAAGAAAAAAAATAATGAACTTTTTAGCAAGCTCTGTTATAATTGGTCATATGCTCATATGCCGGTCGTATACAAATAAGAACCGCGTAGTAGAAAAAAAATAAAAGTAATTTGAACAGCTGCACAAGAAAACAAGAAATATGAAATTTCTTTCATTCCCACTCCTACCACGGCTGCACTCCTCCCACACTACACCATGAGCTTATTGCCACTGCCACAAGAAAACAAGAAATTTGAAATTTCTTTCACTCTCCACCATGCCACTCCTGTCATTGCAACTGCAACCTCCACTGCACTGCCTTCCTACCACTACATTCCTGCCACTCCATCCAGCTACCCCGCCAAAACTAACACTACAGTTACACTACTACTACTTAACACTACACTTCTCGTCTCACAACTCTCACACAAACTCACTCATCACTTTCCTCTCTTTCCTGTCCTTTCGCTACTCACTCAAAAACTCCTCACTAACCTCCTTCAAACCATGCACCTCTCCAAACTCACAAACTCTATTTCGATATACCCTTCTTCTTGACACAATGGCCTCTTCCTCCTCTCGAAAAGGAAAAGAAAAATGAATTATAATGAAATCAGAAAGCAGACACTTTTCATTTCTTAGAAAAAGGAATCTATTGTAAGAGGTATTTTCTCATCGCAACATTACTAGCATTGGGATTTTTTTGAATAGTATAGGTTTTCAATATAGAAGTTATTTAAAAGAAGTATGCCCTTTTTTTATTCTTAATCCAGATAAAAATATATAAGACAATGCGAACAGAAAATTATACATCTATTACTCGATATGATTTTTGGTTAATGGCACGTATAGTTGAAAAAAAAAATCCAGGTTTATATTTTTTACTTCTTTATTTTATGATAAAAACATGTTCAAAAGATTTTTTGAATAATTTATCATGTTGTAGTATGGTTAGTGGTATTTTAAAAAGTCAGGGAATAAGTTTGGACAAAAAAATCATTTCCAATTAAATATTATTAAAAATAGTATAAATCATAGAACTTTACGTAGAGTTTATTTGGTGTATGAAGATGGTATTTGGATAAATTTAAAGAAAAAAGCTGTGGAACATCTAGAGCCATAGCCACAAGCAAAGCCAGAAGAAGTTGTGCAGCCAAAAGAAGTTAAGCCGGATCATGTAAATGAAAATGAGAATAGGAGATGGAATCAATTTTTTGAATGTTTGAATAATATGAAAATAGAATTGGATAGTGTACAGAGCAAAGTGAGAGAAAAACAGAGAGAAATGGGTAAGCTTCGCAGTGAAGTGAAAGAAGCACGGAAAGAAATCAGAGAAAGTCAAAATAAAATGGGTGAATTGAGGCAAAATTTTTGAATTCAAACAGCAGAATGATCAATTTAAACAATAGAATCAGGAAAAACATAGGAAAATACAATTTGAATTAATGAATATCGAGATAGATGTAAGGGTGAATAGTAATATTATTAGATGTATAAGAGATCATTTGCAGCTCGTACCATCTTCCTCCTTTGGAATTGCTGAACCTAGACCAGCTGCTCCCTACCCAACCTACCCATTTGTGATTCGTCCTCCCATGACTTCATTTGCTTTTGCTCCCAGACCGAGACATAATTTTAATCCTTTTGATATTGGTGAAGTGACAAGAAGAATACCATCCTCTGCTCCGACTTCTACTACTACGACTGCATCTTCCACTGGAACTGCCACTGCATCGTCTTCTCAACTAAGCAAAGCAAAAAAATATCGACCCAAAATTCAATTTCCTTAATTCCTAACTTTTTCTTTTTTTTTTCCATTTAGTGCACCCTCTCTTTAATATTATATGATGTATCATATTCTCATGTATCATGTATTGGACTCTCTCTTTAATATTGTTGTTTGATGTATCATATTCTCTCATATATCATGTATCGGATCCAAATATTAATTGTATACTATTTTTTTCACTTTTTAAATTTTTAACGAATTTATTTATGTTAAATTCTTAAATTTTTATGGTATGCAAAATATATATATCGAATTGTGGCTAGCCACTGCCCATGCAAGCAAAGAATTGGGCCACGCTGGCACCCGCGCATGCCACCGCACCGGCCATGCGCGCATGCAGCACCCGCACGGGGCATGCCAGCAGGCAAGGAGCTACGCGGGCGCCCGGCCACACCCGGCCATGCCATTGCCACGCGCGACAGCTCTAATTACTCAATTTTTAAAATTATTAAATTAATAATTTGAATACTATTATTTTTAATTATTAATATTATTATTTAAAAATTATAATGATATTAAATTACTAATTTCTATAATACATATAATATCAAAACACCCAAACATTTTATCATTTTATTTCATTATCAATTCCCGATCAAGCAACTCCTTGTAACAAATTTTTTGAAAACTCTAAAACATTTTATCATGTTATTTCAATACCACCAAAAACTTTTATTTGTTTTGTTTTTTCAGCGGGAACATTTTATCATTTTATTTCAAAAATGTAAAAAACTTTTATTTGTTTTTTGTTTGAAGCACGAGCGCCAATGTTTCTTACTTGTTACTTCTTATTGTTTCTTTTTTTTTTTCCTTACTCTCTTTGCTTCTTTGCTTCGAAAACAATCTAAAATAATTACTAAAAAATAAAACTATCTTACCATAAAATTCATACAAAATTCATGATTAGAAAATGATGTGCACAAGATCAAATCACTTAGCATTGAAAAATTAAATTCATTGTATGATTATAAAATGATGACAAAATTGTGGCAAAAATTTGGATTACTTTATTTGGTAAGCTATTTTAGGAGAACACCTAAACATGGGAAGATTTGGTTACTTTAAGCTTTGAGTTTTTTTATATCTATCCAACCAACTACTGCAACATAAATTTTATCTTGGCTCAATAACATTAATTTTGTTTTGGCGCATTGTTAGTGATTGTTTGGGATTTAGTTTTAAATATTATTTAGCATAGTTGAGGTAGTGATCTCTTCTATATGACATCACCTATGCACAAAGAATGTTGTTAGTGGATGTGAAGGATGTTGTTAGTGAGTGATTTATTGTCTACCTTAACCCTTTTACATATGATATCACCTATGCACAAAGCACAAAGGATGCTGTTAGTGGATGAGAAGGATGCTGTTAGTGGGTGCTTTATTGTCTACCTTAACCCTCTTACGTTAACCCTCTTACGTGATTGTCTACCTTAACCCTCTTACGTGAGTAGGTGAGAAGGATATTGTCAGTAGTAGTAGTGACAACTTGATATTATTCTTTTACAACCCTCTTACAACTTTGACAAGTGGAAACAAAAACTAAATTTTTTATTTACTCAAGAAAATCATATGGGCCACCAACGCTGCATGCCATGCCATGCACGCATGGTAAGCAAAATTTTTAACTTTTGGAGTTTGACGGTAATTATCAATCTCATCATAGTTTCTTGGTGGTAATTAAATTAACTTTTGGCACCAAAAATCATTAAATTCTTCACGGCCAAATTTTGGTACAAAAAATATCTTCTCATATTAACTTCATTTATTTCTCTTTTTTCTACTCTGCCTTTGCTTTTTGTGTTATGTTGTATTTATGTTGTTGGATTAACATATTTCTCTCCATATTTCATTTATTTCTTTCTCTCTCATACTCTTGTTTCATCTATTTACTTTTGCAATTCTCTTCATTTATTCTCTCTTTGCTTTCTTTGCTTTCTGTGCTTTTGCAAATCTCTTTTGATGGATAAGAGATGGATGTATTTTAAATCTAGAGGAAGTGATGAATATATTGGTGGAGTTAATGCATTTCTTGAATTTGCATATCAAAATATTCAATCTATCGATGGCAACATATCATGTCCTTGTGTCAAATATTTCAACACATTAAGATTTTCCTACACACATGGTGTTTAATCACTTGTTATGTTATGGGTTTCAATGTGAATATGATAAATGGATATATGATGTAGAGAGTAATAGAGAGAGTAATGGAAAATGGGTAGGAAAATCAATATCTATTGCATCTATATTAAACATACATAATAATCTTTTTGATCATGATATCGTTGATATGTTACATGATGCATTTACTACATCTAAGGTGGATGAATCAATTTCAGATAAATTTCGTGAAATACTTTAGAATGCAAAAAAAAAACCACTAAGGTGTATTCGATTTTGAAATTATCTGGTTCCATGAGAATGAGTTTGGCTTTGCTTCCAAAGGAGATCGATGACCCATCTATGTTAAGGATCTATTCGGGCGACAAGCATTCTTCTTGATCATCAGTAGGGGCTTGTTCGATGGGTGTCAAATACATACATTCAAGGATGAAGTCAGCGAGGGCTTGGCCTTTGATATTCGATATCCCCGACCTGTTCTCAAATGTGCACTTTACTAGTTTTACTCTCATGTTTTAATACTCTAACATTTGGAACATTTCTTCCAAATCTGCAACATGATTTTCGGCATTAATGCTCTTGATGAGCATGTCATCGACATTAACCTTCACGTTCCTGCTGAGTTATTCACTAAAGATCTTGTTTAGCAACCGCTGAAAGGTTGCTCCAAGGCTAAATGACATGACATTGTAGCAGTAAGTGTCTAACTCTATGATGAAACTGGTTTTTTTCTCGTTCTCAGGGGTCACATGTATATGGTTGTAGTTGGAGTACGTGTCCATGAAAATCAGGAGTTGGTGACGGATGAGTTATCCACCAGTTTGTCAATGCTGGAGAGCGGATAACTATCTTTCGGGTATGTTTTGTTAAGGTCTGTAAAGTCTAAATACATTCTCCACTTGCTGTTGACCTTTTTTACCAAGACCATGTTGGCTAGTCACTCAAGGTATTCTATCTCCCAAGAAAATCTTGCCATTAGGAGTCTTCGAACTTCGTCCTGTATTGCATGTTGACGTTCTAGTATGAACACCCTTTTCTTCTGCTTAATAGGCTTCCGACTTGCATCCATAGTCAATTTATGGACTATAACTAAGAGTTGAATACTTGGCATGTTTTTTGTAGACCATGCAAAAACTTTAAAATGTCACCATTGGCAATCCATGATTGCTTTCTGAATGGATATTGGTAGGTGGATGCCAAATTCGACTGTTTGATCGGGTACATCCCTGATGGGGACTTTGATCATTTTCTCTCTGGGTTGAGGTTTAGACAATTGTTCAGTGTTATCCCTAAGTTCTATAGCGTCTATTGTAAGAATTTCTCCTTCTTCTCCTGCTACGGGGATAGTCAATGGGTTAGGGTTGTCGTCAAGTATTGCGACCCCTAGAGGTGTCCTAAATTTGATTTTCATGTGTCTTGCACTTGGTAGTACTTCAAAACCATCCAGATTAGGATGATTTAAGATGACATTATAAGGAGATAGGAGTTTAACTAATAAAAAGTGGTTCTGGTTGTAGTATGGTGAAGAGGTATCCCTAAAGTTACAACAAGGAAAATAATACCTTCCCCAAGTATATACTTGTTAGCGAATCCCTTCAGGGGCCTATCAGAAGGTTGAAGGTGGGATTGGGCAAAGTCCATTCACTGGAAAGTAACCTAAAAGAGGAGATCTCGATCTGCTCCTTGAACAACGAATGTTCTTTTGATGAGGAACGGTCCTATTCTGGCCCTAATGACCAATGGCTCATTGCGGTTGTGTCGACCCCTATCAAATCATAGTCAAAACCGATTGTTGTTCTCTTCCTTTTAGTCGACGTCATGGTTATAAAGGGAGGAGGAAGGGTGAAAAGCATGTTCGGTTGAAAATGTTAGTTTGTTTCCACGGACGGTGCTAATCCGTTAGAGGTGGGTCTTACTCCATAGATGATGACTTTGTTGACTCGAATGGGATGATGGGCTATCGGACAATTTTAATTGATGGGACCTGCAAAAGATCACCGGAGGGTGTTCCGGCGGGGAGACTCTGACGCTCAAATTAGAGAGAGCTTTTCGAAAAGAAAAACATACTGAAAGAGAGTTTTGTTATATTTTTGTGTGCTATCTATGAGTTAAGAGAGTGTACCTAACTACTGTCCCTATGATATGTATATATAGATTGCCTCTGTAAGTTTCATGTGTATTCAAGTGTTAAAATCCTAGTTTTCATATGAAAATACCATGAGATCATGGGACCTTTAAGAAAAGATTTTCATAATATTTAGAATCCTTCTAGTTAAGAAAGTTTTAGTTGTCAGGGGATTCTTTTCCTTATCGATTAGGGTTCAGAGTTCCATTACTCGTTACAAGATGTTGCTTCCGTAACTTAAGGAAAGTCGAATATTGCTCCGAGTTGCCTAGATACTAAGTATTAAGGAGATGTTGTAACCAATTAGCCGACTATCGATGAGAGTCTGGTCAATGAGTACCGAGAGAGGAAGCTATGGTTTCCCGTTGAGGAGAAACATCCCATTTTGATGACATGATTCGATGGGCTTCCCCAGTCAAATCTCAAACTCAAAGAAGATCCAATAGTAATGAGCTTTTGGGTCATATATTATCAATATATATATAATCATGTGCAAAGAAAATGTAGATTTTGTTTGAACCCCAATTCTAGTGAATTAAGAGAAATAATAATAATAATAATAATAATAATAATGATAATGATAATGATAATGATAATGATAATGATAATGATAATGATAATGATAATGATAATGATAATGATAATGATAATGATAATGATAATGATAATGATAATATCTCAAAAATATCTTACAAACCACAAATAGGAAATATTTATGTTCCATCTACTTTAAACAATTAGAAAGGAAAGAAAAGTTATGAGAGATAATAAAAATTGCAAAAAATTGAAAAGTCTTCATTTGATTGTTTATTGTCACATCGAGGCAAATCTTGGCATAACTAGCAAAAGGTGAGGTGCTATGGCAAAATTCATAGGAGGTGATAAAGGAGTGAGGCGCAGCGGCACATTTTGCATCAACATTTCCATTTGTTCCAATGGTTTCTTGTTCCTCTAACTTTTTTTCTTGTCTAATTAATTCAAAAGCCTGTGGACAAGCTGTTCTACAATGGTCTCCCCTACTTGAGAAGAAATCGACTGTGAGCTCGCCTTAAAATTTGGATAAAGCTATTCATCATCATTGAAATACTTGTAAAGATTGGCCACATTACAAGTGTTTGAGATTTTGATAGTCTCCGACAAATCCATAACATTAGCATTATCATTGATCTTCCTCATCATATATTGTATGCCCCAACACGAAACCTCTGTTTGTGCTGGAACACCATCACCACTTTGCCTTCTTCAAGGGCGTTAACTCTTCTTCACCCGTCAACTATTTTCTTGTTCTTGGTTGTGGTCTCCTCAAATTTCTCCCTTACCTTGGCTTGCACTACTTGTATTTGTTCAGCTATATGCTTTGCCACCTTACACTTGATTGCTTAGGCAATGTATGGAGATCCAAGACATCATTAGGTGCCTTCATGTAAATAACTTCAAATGGAGTTTTACCTACCCTATTATGTTTGGAATTGTCATCGGCTAAGTCTGTTTATGCAAATGTCAAATCTCATTACCTAGACTTGTCTCCACATATGCTTCGAGTCAATTGCTGAATGTCCTACATGACACACTTGCCTACCCATCTTTCTGTAGATTAGCCACGTTATTGAATTGGAATGAAAGGTTGAGTGTCTTCCAAAGAGTGTACCAAAAGTGGCTCAAGAACCTCATGTCCCTATTCAATGTGATTGACTTTGACATTCCATGTAGATGAATCACCTCTCTAAAGAACAGATAAGCCATGCTAACTACATCTATCGTATTCTTATATGGAATATAGAGAGTCTTCTTTGAGAAATGGTCAACCACCAAAAATGTTTAATCCATGCCTCTTTAAGTTCGTATAAATCCTTATATAAAGTCCATAGAGATGTCCATCGATTTGTTCTCAAGCATTCTGATGATCCTTTTATAATAATCGAATATGGATCTTCATACTTAAAATTTTAATATGAAAAATAAACTTTCTAAAATTTAAGGTTGAATCACTAATCCTTTTGATGCGCAAGTCTAAAGAACAGTAATGTATGAATCTGCTTTTGATTTTCACAATCCAAGAGCTTTTGAATATGGTATAGATTCAGATTCTCAAAAGAAACCCTCACGATATTGGTTTTTCTTTCTTCTTCCCTTTTTTGTTAAAGAACATATTTTAACTTTTTCTTTTTTTTTTTCTTACGTTCATAAAAGAAGAAAGAACCCTTTGTTAAAAATAAGGGAGAAGATGAAGATAAGTCTCAAGGTATTCAACTTGAAAATATGATAATGTCATAAACATTGGGCCTTTTATTTTTTAATGTTCAGAATTTGACAACATATTTATGACCCAAAATACATTCAAAAACAAGCCCAATGAAGCCCAAAAATATGGAGAAAAGTCTAAGAGGTAAACCCAAATAGTTAGGGGCAGTTTGGGCAATGTATATTCCAACAGTCCAAAAACTAGCTGTTGGAATTCCTTGGGGTTTGAGCCCCAACGGGAATATTGACTTTGTTCTCTCTCTACTGGCTATTTTTCTCCCTTTGCCTATAAATAGAGCTATTGCTCTCCTTGTAAAATAAAGAGGAAGATAATCTCTCTTCCTTTGTATCATTCTACTACATCAATAAAAACCAGAAGTTTATTAGATTTCTCTCTCTTCTTAGTCAAAAATCCAACATGGTATCAGAGCAAACATCGACTCCGGGGTTGGGAAATTCTCTTCCTCAAATCTCTTCCTTTCAAATCCAACTTTTCTCCCAAATTATTCTAAGCTCAACCAATTACTTCCAATGGGCTAGTCATATCAGAAGATCTCTCAATGGAGCAAAACTTCTGTCTTTCATTACAAAAGATCCTATGGATCGGCTAGACCCACGATTTGATGAATGGAAGGAGCTGGATGATCAAGTGTTCCTATTGCTAACAAGCTCCATGGATCAAGCACACAAAAATATGGTAATGTGCTATCCGAGTTCCAAATCCTTATGGGAGCAAATGTATGGGTTATATGGTCAGGAATCAAACTTGAGCAGAATATTTGAAATACAAAAAAGGATTGCGACCATCCAAATGGAGGAGAAATCAATTACACAATTGTTCGGAGAACACGAGGACTTATGGAATGAGCTCAACACATTGAGACCTCTCACAAGTGATATAAAAGTGCTGCAAAAGAGACAAGATGAAGACAAGGTGTTTTCATTGCTCTCATCACTCAATGAGTCATTTGTACAACTTCGACAGGAAATTCTTCGAATGAAAGAATTTCCATCATACCAAGAGACTCGATTTATGATTCAAAGAGCTGCAGCTTCTCAAAGGCTTGAGGAAAGCAATCAGTCCAAAAGTGAAGTTCATGGGTTCTCCACAAAGCAGAATGAGCAAGCTGCAAATAAGGCTCATCAGGGAATAAAAAAGGTGTGTTCTCATTGCAAAAAGTTGGGACATACCAAGGATGGTTGCTGGTTTCTTCATCCTAACCTTAAACCTGAGTTCATCAAGAAAAAAGAGCAAGAGAGGAGGGAGCAAAATGCTCAACCAGCTGCAAACAAAGCAAATCTGACATCTCAAAAATTAGGAAAATCCTCCTCAGGTACTTGCTCTAACTCATCTGTTACTTCTTCAAAATGGTTGATAGATTCAGGTTGTGATCACCATATGGTCAAAGATAAGCAAAATTTTCAGAATCTTGAACCTCTCCTAGAACCTAAAATGGTTAAAGTTGCGAATGGACATAATTTCAAAATTAAGCAAATTGGGGATGTTGAAATATTTGGAAGAAAATCAAAGGCCTTATATGTTCCTCAATTTACCTCTAATCTTATGTCCATTGGACAAGTCACTAAGGACTTAAATTGCAAAGCTATTTTTGACCCTCATTCTGTTGTTTTTCAGAATTTGGAGACGAATCAAGTGATTGGTAGTGGTTCTATGCAAGATAACTTGTATTTTTGGAAACAAGATAGTTTTGTATTTTCTGCAATCCGAGAGGAAAGTTACCTCCTTTGGCATGCTAGATTAGGTCATCCTTCTATGCAAGCTTTGAAATGCCTATTCCCATCAAAAAATTGTAGTGATAGACATTGTGAAGCATGCATTTTTGGAAAGGAAACCCGAATGTATTATCCTATTTCTGAAACTCAATATAAAAAGCCTTTTGATCTTGTTCACTCGGATGTATGGACTTCACCTATGATATCTAGAAGGGGATTTAAGTATTTTATCTCATTTATAGATTATAAGTCTAGGTATACATGGGTGTATATGCTAAGATCAAAAGACCAAGTTTATGAAGCCTTCAAGTCCTTTTACAAGTATATTATAAAACAATATGAGGCCAACATTAAAATTCTTAGGACAGATAATGGTGGGGAATATATGAGCACTAATTTCAAAAATTTCATTGAGGAGAATGGAATTATTCATCAAACTAGTTGTCCCTACACTCCCCAACAAAATGGAGTTGCTGAACGCAAAAATAGACATCTCCTAGAAATAGCTAGAACTATCATGTTCTTTGCTAATATGCCTAAGCGTTTTTGGAGTGATGCGGTTAGTACCGCAGCTCATTTAATAAATCGTCTTCCAACTAGAGTTCTCCATGGAAAATCTCCATTAGAGTTGCTTAGAAAAGACAAACCAAACCTCTCTCACCTTAGAGTTTTTGGGTGTATTTGTTATGTTCATATTCCTAGGCAGTTTAGAGATAAGTTAGATATCAAAGGAAGGAAATGTGTTTTTATTGGGTATGCTTCATTCCAAAAAGGATATATTTGTTTTGAACCTGACTCTAACAAGGTATACACATCGAAAGATGTGATATTTGTAGAAAATGAATTCTTTTTTGCAGGAGAAAAAAATGAAGAAAATTCATCAAGCAATGACTTGCGAATCTTCTGCGATGTTCCCATAAATCCTCCTCTGGTTCCTCAAGAATCCAATGAAGGGAATTCACTTTCAGGGGGAGAAAACGAAGAGGGAGGAGTGGATGAGTCTGAAAATGAAGAGAACTCTTCCGAAGAAAGAGAAGAAGGCGAGGGATTACCTACCTTAGGAGAATCCGGAGACGAAACTAGACTGTCCTCTCCGCTGGCTCCTCCACTTCGACGTTCCACCAGATTGAGGCTTCCTCCCTCAGAGTGGATCAACAGAAGAGTTTATTACAATTCTAAGGTAACTCACTATCCTATTTCAAATTACTATTGTGTATCTAACACTTCCTCAAGCCATCAAGGGTTCTTGAGTGGCATTGACTCATCACAAGAACCTAAGGCTTTTGATGAGGCAAATACCAAACCCGAATGGAGACAAGCTATGCTTGAAGAACTAGATGCATTGAATAAAAATGGGACGTGGGAGATTACTACTCTCCCTAAGGGAAGAAAGGTTGTCGGGTGTAAATGGGTGTTCAAAATCAAGTATAAAAGTGATGGATCCATTGAACGCTACAAGGCAAGACTTGTAGCCAAAGGATTCACACAAACTTATGGAGAAGACTACACTGAGACTTTTGCCCCTGTTGCCAAAATGAAAACGATAAGGGTTTTGATGTCAATTGCAACCAATGGAGAATGGCCAATGTATCAAATGGACGTGAAGAATGCTTTCCTTCAAGGGGACTTAGACGAAGAAATCTACATGCAAATTCCCCAAGGGCTAGATGAGGATTCAAACATCAAGGTGTGTCGTCTTAAAAAAGCAATCTATGGGTTAAAACAATCTCCTCGTGCCTGGTATGCAAAATTAAGTTCAGCACTTCTTGGTAATAACTTTAAGAAATCCATTAGTGATTCCTCCATGTTTACTAAAGTTAACAATAAAGAAATCACTATTGTTCTTATTTACGTAGATGATATAGTTATTACAGGAAGTGATATGAATGGTATTGATCAAGTTAGAAATTTTCTTAAATCTACTTTTGAGATTAAAGATTTGGGAAAACTAAAGTATTTCTTAGGAATAGAGCTTGCCTATTCTCATAAGGGGCTAGTTCTATGCCAAAGGAAATATGTACTTGACCTTTTGCAGGAAACTGGAAAGGTAGGAGCTAAACCAGCAGCAACTCCTATATCCATAGCAGAACGAGCACAAGGTGATGAAGAAATGTTCCAGGATATTCCTAGATATCAAAGACTTGTGGGGAGGCTCATCTACCTCACCATTACAAGACCAGATATCACTTATGCCGTCAGCTTAATCAGCCAACGGATGCATGCTCCAAGGATTCAAGATTGGAAGGCAGCAGAAAGAATTCTCAAGTATTTAAAAAGCTCACCAGGAAGGGGAATTCTTATGAAAAACAACCACAGCATGGAGATTTATGGCTACTGTGATGCAGATTGGGCTGGGGATGTCACGGACAGGAGATCCACCACCGGCTACTGCATGTTCGTGGGAGGAAATTTTGTAACATGGAAAAGCAAGAAACAATCTGTTGTATCCAGATCAAGCGCTGAGGCTGAATACAGAGCAATGGCAGCGGCTACAAGCGAAATAGTTTGGCTAAAGGCATTACTTGAGGAGATGGGATTTCCTACTATCGCTCCTATTCTTTTACATTGCGATAATCAAGCAGCTCTTCATATCGCTGCCAATCCAGTATTTCATGAAAGAACGAAGCACATTGAGGTTGATTGTCATTTTGTTCGAGAAAAATTAGAAAACAAGACAATTTCAACCTCATATGTTAGAAGTGAAGACCAGCTAGCTGACATTTTCACTAAGGCAACAACTGAGAAACATCTTCAGCACATCCTTAGCAAGTTAGGGTCCATAGACATCTATGCACCTAACTTGAGGGGGAGTGTTAAAAATAAGGGAGAAGATGAAGATAAGTCTCAAGGTATTCAACTTGAAAATATGATAATGTCATAAACATTGGGCCTTTTATTTTTTAATGTTCAGAATTTGACAACATATTTATGACCCAAAATACATTCAAAAACAAGCCCAATGAAGCCCAAAAATATGGAGAAAAGTCTAAGAGGTAAACCCAAATAGTTAGGGGCAGTTTGGGCAATGTATATTCCAACAGTCCAAAAACTAGCTGTTGGAATTCCTTGGGGTTTGAGCCCCAACGGGAATATTGACTTTGTTCTCTCTCTACTGGCTATTTTTCTCCCTTTGCCTATAAATAGAGCTATTGCTCTCCTTGTAAAATAAAGAGGAAGATAATCTCTCTTCCTTTGTATCATTCTACTACATCAATAAAAACCAGAAGTTTATTAGATTTCTCTCTCTTCTTAGTCAAAAATCCAACACCCTTTTATTTTAGATAACTTCCAAAGAGAACCATATATTTGAAATTCAAAGTAAAAGGGGGTTAAGAGTTGGTTTTCTGGACAAATTACTCCCCTATTTTCTTTATCCATTATATTTGAATTTCAAAAGAAATAAAGGGTGTTGGATCAGATCAAACCCATATGGGCAATCGCACATGAGGGTGTGATCTGAATTTCGTTTACCTATTGTCATATACCATCAATTTCATACAAACAAATTGATCATGTGACTAGTGAGTATATCCAGAGCTTAAAACTATACACTAGTTAAGGATATATAGCAGCTCATCATTTAGCACAATGAGGACACCGGGTCTCGCTATACCCCAGAGTTCTTTTTGCCACACACAGTCAACGTATTTCTTGTCCTTCAAATAATACAAATAAAAGTATACTTGATTTAACACAAATTATGCATTCACAATTATATTTTAAAACACTAAATCAAAAACATAATTGGCTGATTTTTGAATACAAAGTCACGTGTCAATCATAAGATAGTTTTCTTTTTACACTACTATCTGTCTTCTCTATTTTAGTTGTTTTCCTAGACATACACCGGAAAATTGAGTCATTCATGGTTCTTGGTAACATACTAAAGTAGCAACACTAAAATAAAATTTTAAAAAACAGGCGAAAGTGTTAAGGGTATTAAATAAGGTTAAGTATAAATTTTTGATCTCACACAATGAATTAAAGAGATTCATTAACTCATTACCCATAGGTCACAAAAGCACATATGGTATGAAATACATGCTACGATGCCTTTTTTACTTAATTAGAAATGTATGTCTCTTTTAAAAAAATATAATGTATCGTACAAGTCTTAATTCGAGTGTACCACAACACTCAACTTGACTTTCTTTTCCTATAAGTCCTCCATAATCATCACAATTTCAAGAGAAAATCATACCTGTCTTATAGATAAGTGTAATGAATTGTGAGAAATCAATTTCAATTACCAAGAAAATATATAAACGATAATCTTATCTTAGTTCTCTACTAAGGCGGTATATATATGTTAACTAACCACAAATTAATATTGTTTCATCTCTACAAATTATACAGACATTAGAGACGATTACTTATGTGAGAGAGTCAATCTCCAAAACTTCTTCGACATACTTTTAAATCAAGACATAAGAATTCTTAAGAACAAAACAAATTTATATGTCATAAAATTATGAGCATTACGTCATAATCATTGTATACACATATACAATTACATCTTATGCAATCCGAGAGATTATGCATTACGTCATAATCATTGTATACACATATACATATAGGTTTTGTGAACGGATCAGCCACCATCAAATGCATAGACATATATTTCAACGTAATCTCTCTCTTTTCAACAATTTCTCAAATAAAGTTGAACTTTGTATCTATATATTTGGTTCTCCCATGATATTTGGGATTTTTCGTGTAAGCGATAGCTGATTGAATTTCATAATAAATTATCATAGCTCCCACTCAATAACAAATTATTTCATTGATAACAAAGGGAATAGTTTGCAGTTCCTTTCAGGTATCGCAAAATCCTTTTTACAACAGTCCAGTGACTCCGACCCGGATTGGATTCATACCTGTTAACCAAACCAACGGCGTAGCAGATGTCAGGACGAGTACACATTATAGTGTATATTAAACTCCCAATAGCATTGGAATATAGTACTTTTGATATATCATGTTTTTCTTCAGAAGTTTTTGGGCATATCGCTAAACTTAAATCTTCACCTTTAGTCACAAAAGTATCAATGGGTTTACAGTTGTCCAGCATAAACCGCTCCAGAATCTTTTTAATATAAGATTTTTAAGACAATCCTAATAATCTAGTAAATTGATCTCTGTGGATCTTAACATCCCGTATGTATTCTACCTCATCCTTGTCTTTAATCTCAAAAATTGATGACAACCATTTCTTGATACTCAAGATATACTTCATGTCGTTTTTGGTTAATAATATGTCACCGACAAATAAAGATAGAATTATAAATTTATTATTGGATTTCTTCATATAAATACAATGATTTTCATCTATTATCACAAAATCATAAAAGATTACAACTCTGTGAAATCTCAAATACCATTATCTTGAAGACTGCTTGAAGCCATAAATTGATTTATTCAATTTACAAACTTTATTTTCTTGGCCTTTCACTATGAAACCTACTAGTTGTTCTATATAGATTTTTTCTTTAACTTCTCCATTGAGAAAGACAATCTTCACATTCATCTGGTGTAATTTTAAATTTAAATTGGCAACAATAGTTAATAATAGGCGAACAGAGTCAAATCTCACTACTGGTGAGAATGTTTCTTTATAATCAATACATTCTTGTTGGGTATAACCTTTTGCCACCAATCAAGCTTTGTACCTCTTAATTGTTCCATTAGCCTTACATTTAATTTTGAGAGCCTAATTGTTCCCAATAGGTTTGCACCCAGGTAAAAGATCAACTAGTTCCCAAACATGGTTGGATTCTATCAATTCTATTTATTGGACCAAGCTTTTGATTGATCAGAGTATCTAATAAAGATATATTTATTTCGTTGGGGACCAAACTTTTCAAACTTATTAGAAGAGTCATGAATATAAGTTGCTGATCTCCAAGGTTTGAGACCATTCAGACTCTTTGTTCTACCGGTCCAAAGTCATACGATGTGGTTGGTACTGATTTTGAAGGTACCCTATTACAAATATAGGTCGCAGTTAACAATGCATCTTCCTAAAAGGAAATGAGCAAGTTAGCCTACGTTATCATGGATCTCGTCATATCTGCTAATATTCTATTCCATCTCTCAGCAATACCATTTTGTTGAGGTGTATGAAAAATAGTCAATTATCTAATAATTCTCTTTTCACTACATAGATCCTTGAATTGATTTGATAAATATTCACGTTCTTAATCTGTTCTCAAGGTTTTAATTGTTCTATCTATTTGATTCTCTACTTCATTCATATAACGTTTAAAACAATCAAGTGTTTCAGATTTTTGAGAAATCAAATAGATATAACCAAATTGCATGAAATCATCTATAAATATAATAAAATATGACACTTCATGTCGAGCCTTTATATTTATTGGACCATAAATGTCAGAGTGAACCAATTGCAATGGAAATTAAGCTCTTACGGACTTTTCAAATGGTTTTCGAGTCATCTTCTCAGCAAAACAATATTCACAATTTGATAAATCAAATTTAGTAACTGAACTTAATAATCCTGCTTTCATTTGTCGATTCATCCTTTCTTACCCAATGTGACCAAATCTAGCATGTCATCAACAGTAGCATCACTAGAAAAACAAATATTTAATGAAATATAACGATCAACATAACAATTAAATATTTGTTTGTTACAAGGTGATAAAGTCATCTATGAGATATCTGGTACACACCATCGTAATAGATACAGATTCTATTACGAGAAAAGTTCAGTTCATAACCAAGTCTAAGAAGAAAAACAACAAAAACTAGATTTCATCGAATTTCCTATGCAAAGAGAACATCATGCAAGATTAAAGTTTGACCACTTCGTAACTCTAGTTTGCAAGTGTTAATCCCTTTGACCTCTACTATTGTATTGTTTCCTTTGTTTATCCATCTTGTATCAAGAAGAACTCGACGAAAATCCATGAACGCTTTCCTATCTCTTGTCACATGGTCTGTTGCTTCTGAGTTTATAATCTATACATGATAAGATTCAAAAAACTAAAATAGTACTAAAGACATTTATAACACTTAGAGAAGCGTAACAATGTGCTACCTTTTTCGGTTCGAGACATTCTCGAGCGAAATGACTAAGAGCTTTGCAATTGTAGCACTTCAACTTGCTCTTGTCTTTCTTCTTCCAAAACCACTTTCATTTGTTCTTGCGTTTGGAATTGCTCTTTTTAGACCCTTTCGCAGCTTCCTTCCCTTTTTTGCCTTTCCTCTTGGTCCCCTTGTGCTTAAAACCCTAAACTTTCTGGGAACTAAACTCAGCTATATAAGCATTAGAAATTGATTTTGCAGCACCAAACGGCTCATCTTCAAGCTCCACATGGCAAGTATATCAGAGAAAATCTTATTACTATCATTATGAGTCAATTAACTTTCAAGTGCTCCCACTGATCCAGAAAGGATTGGATTAAAGGCTGAACCTACTACTCATCAGAGAGAACATGATTAGCTAATTTCAATTCCCTTATCATGTTCGACGTGTTAAAAATAAGGGAGAAGATGAAGATAAGTCTCAAGGTATTCAACTTGAAAATATGATAATGTCATAAACATTGAGCCTTTTATTTTTTAATGTTCAGAATTTGGCAACATATTTATGACCCAAAATACATTCAAAAACAAGTCCAATGAAGCCCAAAAGTATGGAGAAAAGTCTAAGAGGTAAACCCAAATAGTTAGGGGCAGTTTGGGCAATGTATATTCCAACAGTCCAAAAACTAGCTGTTGGAATTCCTTGGGGTTTGAGCCCCAACGGGAATATTGACTTTGTTCTCTCTCTACTGGCTATTTTTCTCCCTTTGCCTATAAATAGAGCTATTGCTCTCCTTGTAAAATTAAGAGGCAGATAATCTCTCTTCCTTTGTATCATTCTACTACATCAATAAAAACCAGAAGTTTATTAGATTTCTCTCTCTTCTTAGTCAAAAATCCAACATGGTATCAGAGCAAACATCGACTCCGGGGTTGGGAAATTCTCTTCCTCAAATCTCTTCCTTTCAAATCCAACTTTTCTCCCAAATTATTCTAAGCTCAACCAATTACTTCCAATGGGCTAGTCATATCAGAAGATCTCTCAATGGAGCAAAACTTCTGTCTTTCATTACAAAAGATCCTATGGATCGGCTAGACCCACGATTTGATGAATGGAAGGAGCTGGATGATCAAGTGTTCCTATTGCTAACAAGCTCCATGGATCAAGCACACAAAAATATGGTAATGTGCTGTCCGAGTTCCAAATCCTTATGGGAGCAAATGTATGGGTTATATGGTCAGAAATCAAACTTGAGCAGAATATTTGAAATACAAAAAAGGATTGCGGCCATCCAAATGGAGGAGAAATCAATTACACAATTGTTCGGAGAACACGAGGACTTGTGGAATGAGCTTAACACATTGAGACCTCTCACAAGTGATATAAAAGTGCTGCAAAAGAGACAAGATGAAGACAAGGTGTTTTCATTGCTCTCATCACTCAATGAGTCATTTGTACAACTTCGACAGGAAATTCTTCGAATGAAAGAATTTCCATCATACCAAGAGACTCGATTTATGATTCAAAGAGCTGCAGCTTCTCAAAGGCTTGAAGAAAGCAATCAGTCCAAAAGTGAAGTTCATGGGTTCTCCACAAAGCAGAATGAGCAAGCTGCAAATAAGGCTCATCAGGGAATAAAAAAGGTGTGTTCTCATTGCAAAAAGTTGGGACATACCAAGGATGGTTGCTGGTTTCTTCATCCTAACCTTAAACCTGAGTTCATCAAGAAAAAAGAGCAAGAGAGGAGGGAGCAAAATGCTCAACCAGCTGCAAACAAAGCAAATCTGACATCTCAAAAATTAGGAAAATCCTCCTCAGGTACTTGCTCTAACTCATCTGTTACTTCTTCAAAATGGTTGATAGATTCAGGTTGTGATCACCATATGGTCAAAGATAAGCAAAATTTTCAGAATCTTGAACCTCTCCTAGAACCTAAAATGGTTAAAGTTGCGAATGGACATAATTTCAAAATTAAGCAAATTGGGGATGTTGAAATATTTGGAAGAAAATCAAAGGCCTTATATGTTCCTCAATTTACCTCTAATCTTATGTCCATTGGACAAGTCACTAAGGACTTAAATTGCAAAGCTATTTTTGACCCTCATTCTGTTGTTTTTCAGAATTTGGAGACGAATCAAGTGATTGGTAGTGGTTCTATGCAAGATAACTTGTATTTTTGGAAACAAGATAGTTTTGTATTTTCCGCAATCCGAGAGGAAAGTTACCTCCTTTGGCATGCTAGATTAGGTCATCCTTCTATGCAAGCTCTGAAATGCCTATTCCCATCAAAAAATTGTAGTGATAGACATTGTGAAGCATGCATTTTTGGAAAGGAAACCCGAATGTATTATCCTATTTCTGAAACTCAATATAAAAAGCCTTTTGATCTTGTTCACTCGGATGTATGGACTTCACCTATGATATCTAGAAGGGGATTTAAGTATTTTATTTCATTTATAGATCATAAGTCTAGGTATACATGGGTGTATATGCTAAGATCAAAAGACCAAGTTTATGAAGCCTTCAAGTCCTTTTACAAGTATATTATAAAACAATATGAGGCCAACATTAAAATTCTTAGGACAGATAATGGTGGGGAATATATGAGCACCAATTTCAAAAATTTCATTGAGGAGAATGGAATTATTCATCAAACTAGTTGTCCCTACACTCCCCAACAAAATGGAGTTGCCGAACGCAAAAATAGACATCTCCTAGAAATAGCTAGAACTATCATGTTCTTTGCTAATATGCCTAAGCGTTTTTGGAGTGATGCGGTTAGTACCGCAGCTCATTTAATAAATCGTCTTCCAACTAGAGTTCTCCATGGAAAATCTCCATTAGAGTTGCTTAGAAAAGACAAACCAAACCTCTCTCACCTTAGAGTTTTTGGGTGTATTTGTTATGTTCATATTCCTAGGCAGTTTAGAGATAAGTTAGATATCAAAGGAAGGAAATGTGTTTTTATTGGGTACGCTTCATTCCAAAAAGGATATATTTGTTTTGAACCTGACTCTAACAAGGTATACACATCGAAAGATGTGATATTTGTAGAAAATGAATTCTTTTTTGCAGGAGAAAAAAATGAAGAAAATTCATCAAGCAATGACTTGCGAATCTTCTGCGATGTTCCCATAAATCCTCCTCTGGTTCCTCAAGAATCCAATGAAGAGAATTCACTTTCAGGGGGAGAAAACGAAGAGGGAGGAGTGGATGAGTCTGAAAATGAAGAGAACTCTTCCGAAGAAAGAGAAGAAGGCGAGGGATTACCTACCTTAGGAGAATCCGGAGACGAAACTGTTGAAATAAAGGATAATTAGGGTTTATATCCTAAGGGAATGAAGTCTAAATGTATAGCTCTAATTTAGGTAGAATTTTCCCTTTCTTTTGTTATAATTGTAATTCCCTTTTAGGGTTCCAATTTGGGCCCTAAATGGGCCTTGCCAGCAGAATTCGGGCTGGGCCCTTCGGGCCCAGCCCGGGCCAGCAAATGGGGGACCAAAAGGTCCCCCAACGGCTAGCAAAAGATAGCCGTTGGGGCTGTCCCCAACGGCTAGTAAACACTAGCCGTTGGGGACAGCCCCAACGGCTAGAAATGGAGAGGGCATTGCCCTCTCCTCCATCTCTTTTCTCATTTCTTTCCCTCTCCTCTTGTTCTCTATAAATAGGGCTTAGTTGTTCATTTGGAAAGTATGAAAAACATGCCTTCATTGCATGCAAACTCTCTTTGATTTCTTAATTAAATTCTTGAATTTTCTTTCTTCATTCTTAGCTTGCTATATTTAAATTTCATCATGGTATCAGAGCAGGCTTTGATACCTTCATCTTCCGGTGTTGGTAATCCTCCACCACAAATTAGTACTTCCATGTTTACTTCCATTCTCTTAGATTCTTCAAATTACAATGCTTGGCAAGACACCATCAAGCGATCCTTGAACTTCTTCAATCTTGAAAATCACATATTGGAGGATCCTTTAGATGATGCCGACCCTACATTCAAATCGTGGAAGAAGCAAGATGACCAAGTGGTGGTGCTACTTCAAATGTCTCTTGACAAAACCCACAAAGCAATGACTACTTGTATTCCAAATGCAAGGGCTTTGTGGGATCAATTGCATGCTTTATATGGGCAAGAGACCAACACCGGACGAATCTTTGAGCTCAAAAGAAAAATCTTCAAAATTCAAAAAGGAGGTAAAACCCTACCCGAATACTTTGGGGAATATAGGGATTTTTGGAATGAGCTTAATCTTCTTAGGCCTCCAACTTCTAATCTCAAGACCATTCTTCAAAGAAATGATGAAGACATGACCTTTGGTCTTCTTATGGGTCTTGGAGATGAATATGCTCCAATTCGTCAAGAAATCCTTAGAATGAAGATATTCCCTTCATTCCAAGAAGTTCAATTTATGATTCAAAGGGCCGAGACTAGCATGAGGCTAGAGGAGTCTACCAAGCTCAAATCCGAAGCTCAAGCTTTCAAAGCTGTCCAAGATGATCATATGGTCAACAAAGCTCAAAATTTCTTTAAAAAGGATGTTTGCACAAATTGCAAGAAACCCGGCCACAAAAGGGAAAGGTGCTGGTTTCTCTACCCAAATTTGCGCCCAAAGAACAACAAGAAGGAGGTGGAACAACCAGCTCATGCTCAACAAGTCTCCCAAGTGGCTGCACTCGAATCCAAGATGGAGGAGATGCAAAAAGAGATGAAAAGGCTCCTTAGCCAAGTTGCCCTTCATTCCGGTAACAACTTGAACTCATCTCATTTAAATAAATGGCTTATTGATTCGGGTTGTGACAATCACATGGTAAAGGATAAAAACAAAGTTAGGAAATTCATTCCTCTATCTACTTATAAGATTGTCAAGGTTGCTAATGGTCAAAAACTAAAAGTTGATCATCTAGGTGAAGTTGAACTCCTAGGCAAGAAAACTAAAGCTTTATATGTGCCAAAATTCAACTCTAACCTCATGTCCATTAGTAAAATTACCAAAGACCATAATTGCAAAGCCACTTTTGATCCTAACCAAGTTATTTTTCAGGATCTCAAAACGAATCACTTGATTGGCAAGGGATCTAGGAGGAATAATCTATATTTCTTGGACCAAGAAAATCAAGCTTTTGGAGTTCAAAGTCAAGCATTTTCTATATGGCATGCCCGTCTAGGTCACCCGGGAGATTTAGCTTTGAAACGCCTATTTCCAAGTCAAAGAGTAGAAAATAGGCATTGCAAAGCTTGTATTCTTGGAAAACAAACTAAAGTGTACTATCCAATCTCACACTCAATATATGAAAATGCCTTTGAACTCATTCATACCGATGTGTGGACTTCACCAATAGAATCTCATAATGGCTTCAAATACTTTGTTACCTTCATTGATCACAAAACTAGATACACATGGGTGTATTTATTAGTTACTAAATCTGAAGTATTTGAAGCACTTAAGAGCTATTATAGATATGTGACCAAGCAATTCAATGCAAACATCAAAATCCTTAGATCGGATCATGGGGGAGAATATACTAGCCATGCACTTGAAAATTTTCTAGAAGAAAAAGGAATTATTCATCAAAAGTCTTGTGTGTACACTCCTCAACAAAATGGAGTTGCCGAAAGGAAAAATAGACATTTACTAGAAACGGCTAGGGCATGATGTTTCACTCCAATGTACCTAAAAAGTTTTGGAGTGAAGCCATTAAAACCGCTGCCCACCTTATAAACCTTATGCCCTCTCAAGTGCTAGAAGGAAAGTCCCCTTTAGAACTACTCCTAGGAAGAAAACCTAGTATCTCACACTTAAGAGTTTTCGGGTGCATTTGTTATGTGCATGTACCAGAAAACTTTAGAAATAAACTAGATGAAAGAGGGAGAAAATGTGTATTTTTAGGATACTCTACCTTTGAAAAAGGATATAAATGTTATGATCCCCTAACTAAAAGGCTATACACATCCAAGGATGTGATATTTGTAGAAAGAGAACCTTATTTTGCAGGAAAAGAGGATCAAGAGCAATCAAAGGAAAGAGGAGCTCAAGACCATTGGAATATAGTCCTTCCCTCAATCAAAGAACCTTCTCACCAAAATGAAGAAGAAGAACAACCAATCCAAGCCGAAAATGATCCAACTCAAGAAGAATCAACCTCATCTCATTCTGATCATGAATCCATCCAAGAGGAAGGGGGAGACAACTTAGATCAAGGGCAAGTTATAGAGGAAGAAGAACAAAGCATTGAGCAGCCGCCTCCTCTTCCTCTTCGAAGATCAACAAGGCTTAGGATCCCTCCTTCGGAATGGATCAACAAAAGAGTTTTCTATAACTCAAAGGTAACATCTCACCCGATTTCCCAATATTATTCGATTGCTAACATGTCCTGTAGCCATCAAAAATTCATCAAGAACTTAGACCATCATCAAGAGCCTAGAAACTTTGAAGAAGCAAAACAACTTCCTCAATGGATCCAAGCAATGAAAGATGAGCTAGAAGCCTTAGAAAGAAACGGAACTTGGGAGTTATCATCTCTTCCTAAAGGAAAAAGGGCGGTAGGATGTAAATGGGTCTATAAAATCAAGCACAAGAGTGATGGAAGTATTGATAGATACAAAGCAAGATTAGTTGCAAAGGGTTTCACTCAAGCTTATGGAGTAGACTACAAGGAAACTTATGCTCCGGTGGCCAAGATGAACACAATTCGAGTCTTGATGTCCCTTGCAATCAATCACTCTTGGCCAATGTTTCAAATGGACGTAGCTAATGCATTCCTTCAAGGGGATCTAGAAGAGGAAGTGTACATGGAGATTCCACCGGGCTTCTCTCACCAACTCAACAAGGTTTGCAAACTTAGGAAAGCAATCTACGGTCTCAAACAATCTCCAAGAGCTTGGTATGCCAAACTTAGCTCAACTCTTTTTTATCATGATTTCAAAAAATGCAATAGTGACACTTCTCTCTTCATTAAGAAACTAGATGGAAAAATCATTATAGTGTTAGTTTATGTAGATGATATAATCATAACCGGTAATGATTTAGATTTAATCAACCAAGTAAGAAGTTTCTTACAAACAAAATTTGATATTAAAGATTTAGGAAAACTAAAGTACTTCTTAGGGATAGAACTCGCCTATTGTCCAAATGGGCTTGTTCTATCACAAAGGAAGTATGTGCTTGATCTCTTGCAGGAAACCGGAAAGTTAGGTGCCAAGCCCGCTTGTAGTCCCATTAGCTCCTCCTGTGGCCTCAAGGATGATGATGAAGATTATGAGGATGAACCAAGATATCAAAGGCTCGTAGGGAAATTGATCTACCTCACCATAACGAGACCAGACATCTCCTTTGCCGTGAGTCAAGTTAGCCAACATATGCACAAGCCAAAAAGAAAGCATTGGAGAGCCACCGAAAGAATCCTCCATTATCTAAAAGGCACACCGGGCATGGGAGTTTGGATGAAGAAGAACAACAACTCACAAATCGTAGGATATTGTGATACAGATTGGGCCGGAAATTCAGAAGATAGACGATCAACCACAGGATATTGTATGTTTGTTGGAGGAAATCTAGTTTCTTGGAAAAGCAAAAAACAACATGTGGTCTCAAGATCAAGTGCTGAAGCGGAATATAGAGCCATGGCAGCCGCATCAAGTGAGATTGTTTGGTTAAAAGCTCTAATTGAAGAACTAGGGTTCTCCGTTCCTACTCCGATCCCTCTCCATTGTGACAATCAATCGGCTATTCACATAGCCTCAAATCCGGTTTTTCATGAAAGAACAAAACATATTGAGGTGGATTGTCACTTTGTGAGACAAAAGTTTGAAGAAAAGCTCATCACTCCAAGCTTTACACGAAGTGAGGATCAAGTAGCGGATATCTTTACCAAGTCGGGAACCGCCAATCACATACATAAAAATATGGTCAAGTTGGGTGTTATAGATACATACACACCCTCTCCTCCATCTCTTTTCTCATTTCTTTCCCTCTCCTCTTGTTCTCTATAAATAGGGCTTAGTTGTTCATTTGGAAAGTATGAAAAACATGCCTTCATTGCATGTAAACTCTCTTTGATTTCTTAATTAAATTCTTGAAGTTTCTTTCTTCATTCTTAGCTTGCTATATTTAAATTTCATCAGAAACTAGACTGCCCTCTCCGCTGGCTCCTCCACTTCGACGTTCCACCAGATTGAGGCTTCCTCCCTCAGAGTGGATCAACAGAAGAGTTTATTACAATTCTAAGGTAACTCACTATCCTATTTCAAATTACTATTGTGTATCTAATACTTCCTCAAGCCATCAAGGGTTCTTGAGTGGCATTGACTCATCACAGGAACCTAAGGATTTTGATGAGGCAAATACCAAACCCGAATGGAGACAAGCTATGCTTGAAGAACTAGATGCATTGAATAAAAATGGGACGTGGGAGATTACTACTCTCCCTAAGGGAAGAAAGGCTGTCGGGTGTAAATGGGTGTTCAAAATCAAGTATAAAAGTGATGGATCCATTGAACGCTACAAGGCAAGACTTGTAGCCAAAGGATTCACACAAACTTATGGAGAAGACTACACTGAGACTTTTGCCCCTGTTGCCAAAATGAAAACGATAAGGGTTTTGATGTCAATTGCAACCAATGGAGAATGGCCAATGTATCAAATGGACGTGAAGAATGCTTTCCTTCAAGGGGACTTAGACGAAGAAATCTACATGCAAATTCCCCAAGGGCTAGATGAGGATTCAAACATCAAGGTGTGTCGTCTTAAAAAAGCAATCTATGGGTTAAAACAATCTCCTCGTGCCTGGTATGCAAAATTAAGTTCAGCACTTCTTGGTAATAACTTTAAGAAATCCATTAGTGATTCCTCCATGTTTACTAAAGTTAACAATGAAGAAATCATTATTGTTCTTATTTATGTAGATGATATAGTTATTACAGGAAGTGATATGAATGGTATTGATCAAGTTAGAAATTTCCTTAAATCTACTTTTGAGATTAAAGATTTGGGAAAACTAAAGTATTTCTTAGGAATAGAGCTTGCCTATTCTCATAAGGGGCTAGTTCTATGCCAACGGAAATATGTACTTGACCTTTTGCAGGAAACTGGAAAGGTAGGAGCTAAACCAGCAGCAACTCCTATATCCATAGCAGAACGAGCACAAGGTGATGAAGAAATGTTCCAGGATATTCCTAAATATCAAAGACTTGTGGGGAGGCTCATCTACCTCACCATTACAAGACCAGATATCACCTATGCCGTCAGCTTAATCAGTCAACGGATGCATGCTCCAAGGATTCAAGATTGGAAGGCAGCAGAAAGAATTCTCAAGTATTTAAAAAGCTCACCAGGAAGGGGAATTCTTATGAAAAACAACCACAGCATGGAGATTTATGGCTACTGTGATGCAGATTGGGCTGGGGATGTCACGGACAGGAGATCCACCACCGGCTACTGCATGTTCGTGGGAGGAAATCTTGTAACATGGAAAAGCAAGAAACAATCTGTTGTATCCAGATCAAGCGCTGAGGCTGAATACAGAGCAATGGCAGCGGCTACAAGCGAAATAGTTTGGCTAAAGGCATTACTTGAGGAGATGGGATTTCCTACTATCGCTCCTATTCTTCTACATTGCGATAATCAAGCAGCTCTTCATATCGCTGCCAATCCAGTATTTCATGAAAGAACGAAGCACATTGAGGTTGATTGTCATTTTGTTCGAGAAAAATTAGAAAACAAGACAATTTCAACCTCATATGTTAGAAGTGAAGACCAGCTAGCTGACATTTTCACTAAGGCAACAACTGAGAAACATCTTCAACACATCCTTAGCAAGTTAGGGTCCATAGACATCTATGCACCTAACTTGAGGGGGAGTGTTAAAAATAAGGGAGAAGATGAAGATAAGTCTCAAGGTATTCAACTTGAAAATATGATAATGTCATAAACATTGGGCCTTTTATTTTTTAATGTTCAGAATTTGGCAACATATTTATGACCCAAAATACATTCAAAAACAAGCCCAATGAAGCCCAAAAGTATGGAGAAAAGTCTAAGAGGTAAACCCAAATAGCTAGGGGCAGTTTGGGCAATGTATATTCCAACAGTCCAAAAACTAGCTGTTGGAATTCCTTGGAGTTTGAGCCCCAACGGGAATATTGACTTTGTTCTCTCTCTACTGGCTATTTTTCTCCCTTTGCCTATAAATAGAGCTATTGCTCTCCTTGTAAAATTAAGAGGAAGATAATCTCTCTTCCTTTGTATCATTCTACTACATCAATAAAAACCAGAAGTTTATTAGATTTCTCTCTCTTCTTAGTCAAAAATCCAACAGAACCTTTAGCAATTGTCTTGAGGGGTTGGAATATATTTCTGACTCTACTGATTCCTAGTACATGGTGAATAATAGTGGCAATGGTGAGTTTATTGAGTTTTTATCGTTTGAGATTTGATTTCGAGATTTTATCTTTGGTATTTTGTTTAAGGAAGTGCATTACTGGGGGCCCAACAAAAGGTTGGTACTTTGTCCACACAAAGCGGGAATCGAAGTAAAAGTTCATTTATAGAGAGATCTAGATAGGTCGTAGAGGAGCAAATTCTTTTTTTGTTGAATTTGCAAATAAGAATTTGGTGCCATCATTGTTGGGGGCTTATGGGGAGACTTCTACAAGGTCAAAGGTGTCTGCATCTTCTCGACATCTGGATTTTGATAAATCAGTTGGAAATTTCTATAAAGCTATGGGTAAGGCTATCTAGGTGGAGGACCTGATTGAGAACAAGGTGTTGAAGTTAGCCAGTTTTCTATTGAATGAGGAGTTACAAATTCAGAGGCCATTTATATTGGAGAAAAAGGCTAAATGAATCATCAATGTCTTTAATTTTGTCGAAGTTGATGATCTTGACCAGGTTATTACCCTAAAGTCAATGAGGACCTATGCCGAATCGAAAAAGGAAATCAAGGATGAAGAGAGTGCATCCAAGGGCATATTTATAAGAGGAGGAGATTAGTCTGGACACCAAACAATAAAGAGGCTGGTAAGGGTGATGAATCAAACTCAGTAAGCGCAATGGATGAAGGAGGGCGGTGAAAAGAAGGAGCTGGATGAAGAAAGAGAAAGTGCATTAGAAGAGAGGGCAAGTAACGTGTGCCCTATTGCTACTCTCATTCCCAAAGGGTTGTTGGAGAGACACTTCCGGTTCCTCCTTTGGCTATTTGAAGTCCTAAGATGTCAAGCATTGAGGTTGGGGCTCTCGAGTTTGAGGGAGAGGTTGCTTCTTTGGGAATTCTAGGCTCGGATCAAGAAGGTGGCACAATGGAACCTGAGCTGAGTTCTTCTAGTACTGTCCGAGAGTACCTATTCGCCGAGAAGGGAAAAGGAATAATGCTGAACACATGGTCCCTCTTCCCCCTATTTTGGTTGACCGTTTGAAACATCTGAAGGAGAGAGGAATTGCCGCTATAAGATGTGGTGATAACTATTTTTGTTATTTAAATATTGATGAAGTTGGGAAGTTTGCCTATATGCTGAATTTTCACCAAGTTGAGACAGTAATGGCACTTTTAGTTTAGTTATGCTTTTCTGGGTAAGGTTTGAGTTAATTCATCGTTTCTATCATCATCTATGTAATTCTTTTTTTGTTCACAAGCTATTGCTATGGCAAAATTTCAAAGAGTATGTGATGTGTCGTCAAATTATTAAAAACAAATTAACCTATTTCACTAAATACTAACATAAAGCGAGTAAAGTCGTCTGCTCAGAGAATGGTGAATTCACTTCTTTTAAGAAAATTAAAGTATAGAGGTTTGAAAATTAACTAAACTAATAAATTAATTCAAGAAAATAATTGGTTAAAAAAATAACTCAAAATTAAAAGAATAAAAATTAATGGAAAATCTATTTTTAGTTAAAAGAATTATATCTACCTTGATTTGATTTGATTGATTATCGATCTATCTAATGTATTCAATAAATCATAAATAAATTGATTCTAGTCATTCATTAAATGTCGAATAACCAATCTCTCCTTATTTCGTTGATAATTAAGAGAAACTTTTTAATTATTTTTTTAATCAAAAGACATCACTAGAGAAACTTTTAGAATTTAATATTTTGACAGTATTAAAATCTAGAAAGAGACAATTTTAATTAACAAATATACAATCAGTTTATTGAAATTAAATTATTTAATTCCATAATATAGATTAGATTAGTAACAAAGTCATGAATTTATGTCATTTACTATTATATTAAAATAAACAAATAATTACGAATTTACCGTTTTAATTAGTAGTTGATTATTTTATGACTATTAAATATTGACCACTATTTAATAAATCTTAAAAAATCATAATTCAAGAAATGTATGAATTAAATAAATACTCATGAGTTGTTGATGAAATTACGTACAATTAGATCTCTCAACCATATAAAATCATGACTTCTATAATTCTTAAACTAGAAAATAAACTTAGAAGGAAAGTATGGATAAAGAACTAACAAAATAAACGAAAATTATGCTGGTAATTAAAATATGTGCCGAAGAGAATATGAAAAAAATGTGACTGCTTGCTATTGGAAAAAGTCTACAGGGATGTGGGTGGCTGCTGCCCGTTCCTTGCTGCTGTCCTTTCAGGTTGCTCTTGCTACATACAATGTTCCCCCTTTTATAGGAATAAGTTTCCTATTTTTGAAAAGGAAAATCTTTCGAGAGAGTTAGACAACTATTAAATAAATAAAAATGAAGTTTTACTTGTCTGAATAAACTAACTAAAATAACAGTTACAAAAATTGGAATTTTCAAAATTTTTATTCTTAAATATTAGGAATAAATCAATATATTTGCAAATATTCCATTTTTTCAAATTCGATCTCAGTTTTCCTTGATTCCATATGCAAATAGAAGAAAATATGCAACTTTGGTTTTCAAAAAAATCCTGTAATTATTTCTAGATCCGCGTGCCCACATACTAACAAAAGAATATTGTTGCCCATTTTTCCATTCCTTGCTAAATGCTCCAAATTGACTCCTTTTTCATACGTTCTTTCATAGGTCTCCTCCATCAATTTTAACATATCAATTATCATAAAATATAACAATTAGTATAATATTTATTCAAAAATCAAACAAAAATCAAACAAAAATCAATTATAATTATTACACTAATTTATGCCCAATCAAATTCCCTCACATTTAGATAATGCTTGTTCTCAAACATTTCTAACTCAAATAAAGAAAAAACTACTTTATAAACCAACAATTTTTCTTCCAAACTCCCAAACCAACGTATGCCATAAGAGTCACACCGGAAGTTTAATCAAAATAATAAATACTTCACAGAATTTTGTACATGAACAACCAGTACATATTCTAACAGATCTTTGTGAAATCAAAACTATAAAATTCAACAATTCTCTCCAAGGGTTTGTTCAAATTCACTCAAAAATGGATAATGTGTACATATATATCACTTAAATCAATACAATTGAATTGGCATTACCATAAGATTGCATATATATTAAAATGTACACTACTTAAAAATTTAAATTCTATACACCAATCTAACAGTCTTTCATTTAGTTATAAGGTTAGAGTTAAGAGTAGGATAAAAACGATACTTAAGAGTTAAAACGTATCAAAATTAATATATAATTAATTACACAATTTTTCCGACATTGACCAATTTTGTGTCAAACAAGCAGCATACAAAAAAAGACTCATTGCTGTCCACATGCTTTTTATCAACAATTTTTTTCTAATTTCCATGAATAGAATTTCAACACGTTGCAACACTTTTCCTTCTGTTTTTCTTCTTTCTTTTTTCTTTTTTTTTTTTGCTACTTTTGCATTTAAAAAAAAAATCCTCCAACAAAGAATAGGCAACGGGATAATCAAGTTTCTTTCTTCCTTGCTCAATCACAAAATTTTTTCTTTTTTTTTTATATTATACCCATGACACCATTAATATCAAGATTCCAGTTATCATCTTTCCATTGAGACAAACAAATAACCAAAACCATATAATTAACTACATATATCTTTGGTACAAAGATTTGAAATGAAGGCCAAAATATTTAAATATTGTATTGAGAGGTTAGAAAAGAAGAAAAAGAGGGTCATAGACTCAACTTGGTTAACTGCAGGTTTTAAAATTGAGGTAGAGATTTTTACGAAAACCAAAAAGGGGTAAAACATAGGTACTATTTTCACTTCAATGCATGAAATTCTAAAATATGGTCTCGATATACATAATAAAACAAATTTTAGAATATCAAATCTAAATGTGATATTCACTCAACAAGAAAAAACAATTTCAAACACGTCCAATGAATTTGTTCGTTTTAGTCTCAAAACCTCACTTTTAAGTAATATTTGTGTCAAATCTTTCATATTTATCCTTAAAAAAAACTATTAAAGAAATAAACAACCATTACAAACACAAAAATATTAATACGAGCCATTTTTTTCATAAATTTGCAACCAACCAAATAACACACATCAACTTAAAGAGCTCGAATATATTTTTTTTAGTTTTTTTCTTTCTTTCTTTTTTTTTTTTTACCAAAATGCATTGGATTTATTAAAAGAATGCTGAAATTTAAAATGACTCTAAAAGAAAAAAGAAAAATCAAACACAAGAATCAGATAATCCTCCACACCTAAATCATGTATTGTCCTAAATTTATGTTAGGAGAGATAGAAAAATAAAGACAACTAACTCAAATAAAAACAAAAATAAAAAGATAAGACTTCTCTAGGGTGGGGTGAAGATTAGGGGGGTCAAATTTAACGAATGTCAAAAAAAGAGTTAAGACATGGGCACGTCTTAATGACATAGCACTTATTGTCCTAAAAAATTTTCAACCTTTATTCATCTAAAAAATACCATCAAAAATTAAATTCAAATCAAATCAACAAAAATAAATATTAAATTAAAATCATAAAAATATTGAGTTGCCTCCCAATATGCTTCTTTGTTTAGTCTCTTTGGCTTGACATAATCTCCTTACTTTATCCTCGTTCAAAAATTGGTTTGGTCCATTTAGATTTTAACTTACCTGGCATGAACATCAAATTTGAATTTAAGTGAAAGATTTTTTGGCTTACCATGGATTACTTTTGGTGTAGAGGTTTGTCTTGAAAAAAATTATCTCATTGTACAATATTATTTGTCAAACTCTCTTTAAACACAAAATCCTTTTACATAAATTTCTCATGTACAATAAAGTCCACCATGCAGGGTCTTTGTATTTTTATAGCAATTTACTTTGGATGACTTGACACTTGTTGCGTTGCTTCTAAGAGCGGAACGCTAATCTCCACCTTTTGAAAAGTTTTCAAAATCTCTCTGTTCTTCCTCTTTCTTTAATTTTGCTAACCTGCTAGGAAAATGTGGTGAAATTATTATCTCCTGTTTTGAATTAAATTTATACTTACCTCCTTAGTTGAAACATCCAAAATTGTTGACTTTTCTTTAATTTTAGTCTCCTTTTTTGCTTCTATGTTTGGTGTTGCATCTTGCACCTCCTCTCCATTTATAAGGATCATGGCACTAACCTTTTCCTTTGAATTGATTTCCACTTGAGAGGACAATTTTCCATGATTAATTTCAAGTTCACTCATAATTGTCACCAATTGTGATATTTGAGTTCCTAAATTTTGAATATTGGCTCTTGTCTCCTACTAGAACAATAGAATATCATTAGCAAAACTTTTAAAAACATCTTCCAAAGTTGTACCTGACTTCAAATATGCTTGCGGGAGTTGGACTGGTGGTTCGGCTTGAGGTTGCTATAGAAACTCTTATGGTTGATTCCCATAACTAAGATTGAGACAATCCCACCATCTTTGATTGCAAGTATTTGAATACGGATCATCTTAAAGAGTGAGACACATCGGTAGGATGACCCACCCTTGAACAAATTTCACAAATCTTTACCTATTGCATTTGCCCTGCAACCAATTTCTTCACAAAAGATGTTGTGCATCTAATATTTGATCAATGAAAGAAATACTTACGACATTAACCTTCCTTGGAACAACTTGCCATATTCTAAATTGTTGTGCATTGGCTGTCATATTAGATATTAAATTCCTTGCTTCCTTGGGCATTTTATTTACCAATGCACCTCTACTAGCAACATTAATCATATTCCTATCCATATGTGAGAGTCCTTCATAAAAATATTGAAGGGGCAATTGTTCTAGAATTTGGTGTTGGGGACAACTTACACACAATTGTTTGAATCTCTCCTAATACTCATACAAAGTCTCTCCTCTATATTACCTTATGCCACATATCTCCTTTCTAATCATGGCTACACGAGATGTTGAGTAAAATTTTTCTAAAAACAAATTTTCATGTCATTCCAAGTAGTGATAGAACCAGAGGGTAAATAATAAATCCAATCCTTTGCTTTATCAACTACAGAAAAAGAAAAAACTCTTAATTCAAGTTATTCTTCAATTACCCCTTGTGGCCTCATTGCCGAACACATAACATGGAACTCTTTTATATGCTTGTATGGATCCTCTCCTACAAGACCATAGAAAATAGGTAATAAACAAATCAATCCATAATTTAATTCAAAAGTGGTCTCAATATTAGAAAAATCAATGCAAAATGATTGTTCATTAACATCAAGAGTTGCTAACTCTCTTAAAGTCTTTTAGGCGACCATCTCTTCGTCTTTAAAGTTCTTCTCTTCTATATCATTGATAAATTCCAGCAAATTCACTGCAAAGGTTAGTCCCAAAAATAAGGAGAAAACAAAATTTAAAAAAAAATTAATCACTTAACAACGTTTCCCAGTATCCGCGCCAAAATTTGGTATGTCATCAAACTAACAAAAATAAATTAACCAACTTCAGTAAATAGTAGTATAGAGTGAGTAAGGTCATCTCCTCAGGGAAAATAATTGACTAAAAATAAATAAATTAATTAAAAATAAATAAACTAATAAATTAATTCAAGAAAATAAAAGTATGGTGGTTTAAAGATTAAATAAACTAATAAATTAATTTAAGAAAATAATTGACTAAAAATAAATAAATAACTCAAAATTAAAAGAATAAAAAATAATGAAAAATCGATTTCTAGTCAAAGGAAATATATCTATCTTGATTCAACTTAATTGATCTTTGATTTACCTAATGAATTTAATAAATCACAAATAAATTGGTCATAATCATTCAACAAAAGCTGAACAACCAATTTCTCCTTATTTTATCAATAATTAAGAGAAATTTTTTAATTATTTTCCTAATCGAAAGAGAACACTAGAGAAACTCGTAGGATTTAATGTTCCGATAGTATTAAAATTTAGAGAGATCTAATTTTAATTAACAAACACATAACGAGTTTATTTAAATTAAATTATTTAATTCCATAACATAGATTAAACTAGCAACAAGCCATGAATTTATGTCATTCACCACTATATTAAAACAAACAAATAATTATGGATTTGTCATTTTAATTATTAATAGATTATTTTAGAATTATTAAATTTTGGCTACTATTCAATAAATTCAAAAAAATCATAATGCATGAGGTGTAAAAATTAAATAAATATTTATGAGTTGTTGATGAAATTATGCATAATTAGATCTTCCAACTATATAATTAAAATTATGATTTAATAACTTTTTAATTAGAAAATAAATTTAGAAGAAAAGTATTGATGAAGAAGAACTAACAAAATAAATGAAAATTTTGCTGGTAATTAAAATGTGCCAAAGAGAATATGACAAAAACGTGACTGCTTGTCTCCGGGGACATGGGTGGCTGCTGCCCCCTGCCTGCTGCTGTCCTTTTGGGTTGCTCTTGCAACATACAATGTTCCTCCCTTTTGTAGAAATGAGTTTCTTATTTTTTAAAAGGAAAACCTTTCTAGATTTAGACAACAACTAAATAAATAAAAACGAAGTTTTACTTGTCTAAATAAACCAACTAAAATAGAAAATTACAAAAATTAGAATTTGCAAAATTTCTATTCCTAAATATTATGAATAAATCAATATATTTGTAAATCTTCCAAACTTTCAAATTCGATCTCAGTTTTCCTTGACTCCACAAGCAAATAGAAGGAAATATACAACATTGGTTTTCAAGAAAATCTTGCAGTTATTTCTGAGATCTGTGTGCCCAAGTGCTAACAAAAGCGCATTGATGTCCATTTTTTCATTTCTTGCATTAATGGTCCAAATTGGTTCCTTTTTCTATACTTTCCTTCATAGACCTCCTCCATCAATTCTCACATATCAATTATCATAAAATATAACAATTAGTATAATATTTATTTAAAAATCAGGCCAAAATCAGTTACAATTATTATACCAATTTATGCCCTATCAATAAGGAAGGGACAGTTAGTAGATCACTTGAAGGGTCAGTTGGAGGATTTAAGAGAGGGGGATATTTCGGCTTCGAGCCGACAGGGCCCAAAAGGATGCTGAGAAAGTGAAGGCAACTTCTATTGCCGTACAGAAAAAGGAAAAAATGATTGAGTTGCTGTAGGATGACCTGGACTATTCATATCATATTACAGATATGGCCACTAAAGAGGGTGAGAAGTTGAAAGATCTCCTTTGGAGAAGTGAAGCATGTCAGCTAGCTACTGATAAGCTTTTGCGGGAACGGGAGCAGACTTATGAACACGGCCACCAGGAGCTCTCCAACAGGTTGTGTGAGGGTGTGGATACTATCCGAAGGTTAAGAAGTGGCTTGATTGATGGTGTTGATGTTGGCAATTCCGATAGGACAGGCCCAAGCTCCGATGGTGCTCTTAGAGGAGGCCATTATGAAGAAGTCGCCACTGCTTGCTTGTGCATAAATGCCCTTTGAGTTGATTTCACTAACTTGCAGCAAAGGCACTTGCTCCCCTTTCCCTTGATCTGCTATTATTGTTATTGTACTTCTCTTTGGTACTTCTGTGTAATACAATCATTTTTAGGATGAGAGAACCTTTTCAGCTCTATTTTGTCTTTTATTTTGCTACGCAATTATTACCGTAATTAGTAAGGTTGAGTGAACCTTGAATCGGGTGTCGAGATAACACCTTCAACAGGAGCCTTGGTTGTCGTTGATAAGGTACAAGGCTTGTATCGTGTTTTGAACCATATGTCATCCTAAGCTATCTGGGGGTATTACATTAGGAACGTATCCTTGGTGTTACTCTAGGAGGCAATGAGGTAGTGTAATGAAACACTGTAAAGATATTGTACCTTGAGAGTAGGAATGGAGTGTACTGGCAGTTGTATCAATATAGTGCTCATTGGTATTACATCAAGAGAGAGTTCAAAGATATTGTACCAAAAGAGTGCTCGCTGAAGTCGTACCAAAAGAGAATTTAGAGTTGTTGTGTCTAGAGTGCTTGTTGGAATTGCATCAAGAGAGAGTTAGATGCGTTACGCTGAGAGTGCTCATTGGCGTTGTGCCGAGAGTGAGTTTAAAGGCATTGCATTGAGAGACTGCTCATTCGCATTATGCCAAAAGTATGCTTGGAGGCGTTTGTCGAGAGTACTCATTGGCATCGCGCTTCCAAGAGTAAGTTAAAGGTATTGTATCAAGACAATGCTTGTTGGCGTTGTACTAAGAGTAAGTTTGGAGGCATTGTATCGAGAGTACTTGTTGGTGTTACACCAAAAGAGAGTTTAGAGATGTTGCGCTAAGGATGGGCTGCATATGCTCAATTGGGAGTTACACCCGTATCGGTGACATGTTTGAAGGCGTTTGATGCTCGCGAGTTTTTATCGATTGTTTGTACTTGTTACGATCGTGATGTTAAGGAAAGACACTGAAACATAGAAAATGTAAGTGTTATTGTAAGAATAACTACAAAAATTATGAATCAACTTATTCAATTTGCGACTTAATATCACGAACAAAACGATAGTATATAATCAACATAGAGTACTAGAGTAGAGTAGTGTGTTACTCGGAGTCACATGGAAGTATCCCAATTCCAAGATATATTTTGAATTATATTCATGTATTTGGTACTTGGTAACACTTCTAAGGCATTCAGGCTAGGGCATTCCAAAATGGCGTTGTAGGCCTATTATAGCTTGAGAACACTGAATGTCACTATAGTAGTCACATGATTAGGTGGCGTTCTGAGATTGACAGGAAGAGGGATTGTATTCTCGGGGCAAAACTGTAACGACCCACTATCCAGACGTCGCACCCTCTAGCAAAAGAAGATAAACATGCAAATACGGAAACAATCAACCTAATTAAAATATGACATCTGGACTCACGACAATCGTATTCCCCGTGTGTGATAATACGGAATGAGATTTATATTAAAAAAAAATAAATCGCTTGTTCTTTCTAATAAAATCACGGTAATGTCTCCCCTATTTAGTGACTATTTAGCCACTTGGGGTAACATGATAAAACATATAAATCACTTGTAATATTAAACAAACGATATTAATAGCTCTCCCAGTCATCCAAAAATATACTATGAAATATAGTCTCAATATAGACCAAAACTATACATGTAAAGCTCTCATTGGCCTCCAACTATTCATTTACATATAACAAGTACTCATACAAATCCAAAATAAACATAAAAGCAACATGCCTTAATAATAAATAGGTCTGAAAAGAGTAGAGAATAAAATCCCTTGACTCAAAGGTCTCTACCCTGCGATTCTCTCTAGTCTCCCTGATTACCAAAAACAAAGATATCGGGGTCAGTATAAGCTAAGCAAGAACACAGGGAACCAATGACATGCATAGCAAGGAAGTAGGTACCAAGATATCAACATTCTAATATAGTAATATAAACTTACAGATAGTACCAACAATACACATTATCACCAACATTCTCAAGAAAACAACTATGATAGTTACTGTATGAGGGTCTGAAAGAGTAAGCCAAAGATTCGGTATTCCTAAATAAAATCTAGATTTTTTTATGTTAGACACCTCAAGCACTTCACATGTTTCTAATCCCACCCTCGTAAAGAGAAGAGATACATCCATAGTTTCTCAAATTTCGCCTGTAAACTTGGCAAAACTTTCAGAGTCATCATCGCAGCATCACTTCCTCTTCATATTACTTCATATTCACAGAGTGATAATCACAAAGATTCCAATTCATCACAAGGATCAGGATTCGTAGTCACTCACATGTTTCTAATCCTACCCTCGTAAAGAGAAGAGATACATCCATAATTCCTCAAATTTCGCCCGTAGGCTTCGCAAAGCTTTCAGAATCATCATCACAGTATCACTTTTTCTTCATATTATTTTATATTCACAGAGTGATAATCACAAAGATTCCAATTCATTACAAGGATCAAGATTCGTAGTCACTTCACATGTTTCTAATCCCACCCTCGTAAAGAGAAGAGATACATCCATAGTTTCTCAAACTTAGCCTGTAGGCTTCACAAAGCTTTCAGAGTCATCATCGCAGTATCACTTTCTCTTTATATTACTTCATATTCACAGAGTGATAATCACAAAGATTCCAATTCATCACAAGGATCAGGATTCGTAGTAAGATTCAGTACCAATTGTACAAAAAATGCCATATCAAATAATGTTAAGCTCAAATTTCACAATATAACTTGCGTAGTCATAGAAAAACTATCATAACTTTTTCTGCAAATATCGGATTGAAATGATTATAGTGGCTATTTAAAGATAAGATATAGGACTACAATATTTATGTTTAGAGATTAGCCTAATTCAGTCTAAAAGGTAGCCAACAATCGAGACAAATTTCAACACAGTAACAAGGTTTTCTGCAGAGAACGTGACACTTTAAAAATTCACTACAAATTCATTTTTTAATGAAATTCTTCGGATTATATGTCATTTTAAAGCTATGGAAGTCTATTTTCTTGCAAAGATAACCTCATTTGATCTTTAGTTATGCAGATAAAGATATTTAACAAAGAACATATCATGATCATACTATAAATAGAACAATTTTTCTGTAGAAAACATACTATTTCAAAATTTTATCAAAAATCCAATTCTCCTCAAACCTCTTTGAATTCTATGTCATTTTGAAGCTATAGACGTCTAATTTCATTGGGAGAAACCTCTACTCAATTTGCAATTATGTAGAAAAAGATATTAAATAAATCATAGGGTATGGTCAAGTTATCCAGCATACCAAATTTTCTAGGGCTTCATTCAAGGACAGAATTCTCTTTTCTCTAATTCATTTTCTCTAAATTCCAGTAACACAATTACATCAAAATATATTCTATAGGATTATTAGATATCAATTTAACAAATACATACAAGGTACTTGCTTCAAACTTGCAATTCTTCTCTTAAGTTTTCCTTTATTTTCTTTCTAAACTTCCTTTGGATTTCTAACTTATTCTCTTGGTATTTTGCACTTCCTTTTACTTCCCAAATGTTAGGGTTACCATATACATGGATAGATGTGTGTTATTTCAAGTTTAAAGGATTGTTTTAATGGATATTAGGTAATGTTTTTGGAGGAAGAAGATGTAGGCCGAAAATAAACTTTGAGAAAGGTGATTGTTATGTTTTAAACCTATTTCTCCACCCCTTTCTTTCCACCTAAGTGCAATGTGAGACCCAATCATAATAAGGTGTTAAAGGTAAGGTTGTCATGTGTTAAACAATGCCAAATTATTTTATTTTATTTTATTTTTATTTTTATTTTTATTTTTATTTTTATTTTTCTTTTCCTTTTGTAGGTCCCACACCAAACCCTAATTCGATTTTCTTGCAGCCTTATTTTGATCATTTTCATTCGCCACTAAATTCCACAGTCTATGCTAAGTTCAATATGCTCGACCTCTATTTAAAATCATAAATATAGAAATCAAACATGTATCGCAAATACGTCTAAAATCGTAGTACATCTAATTTATCACAATATGATATAAAATAATTTAAATATGGTAAGTAGAAATGTAAACGAAAATGCATATTTTAATATTTTCTAAAAATGAGATCTTACAAAAACTACTAGCCAGAGGGTCCTTTTTCAGGTCTGACATGTGGTTGAAGGTGTGCATGATTGAAGCCCATTTGATGAAATGCATCCTAATAGAGGAGGTCACAACTAGCTTCTTGATCGATAAAGATCCTCTTTATTGTATACTGGTCTATCTTGGTTGTAATGATCAACAGGTCATGCTGACTTGGATCGACCCCTACTAGGTCATTGTCATTAAAATCTATCATGGGTCTTTTCTTCTTCTGCTTTTTTTCAACGTGGGTTATGAGGACTTCTTTAGAGGCAAGTGTCTCAACTTTATGAAAGATTAGTGGTATTGTTCACTTGACCTAGAGGATTACCTCATTAGCCTGGTTACGGGCAGCTCTTGGGTGTGGTGGTTCATTTGGCTTGTTTAGTCGTGCCGCTACACATGGAATTCGAGGAGGGTTGTTCTCTCATTCCATACTTATGAACCTTTGGATTCTGCTATCCCGAACCAAAGCCTCAAGCTCATCCTTTAGCTTTTGACACCATCAATTCGGTGGCCGTTGTTTTTGTGGAAGTGATAGTATCGGGAGTTATCCTTTTTCAAGTCATTTCCTTGAGGGCGTAGGCCTATCTAACATAACGTTTGTTCCTGATCTGCATCAAGATCTGATTGGGTATATCATTCAGAGAAGTATAGTTGGTGAACGGTAGTGAGGAGGTGGTCCCAGTCGGTTTCTTTTAGGTGAAGTTCGCAGAGGTGAATGACTGTGTTCCTTTCTCGCTGCCCCATCTCAGTGCTTATCTTCTCAGCCTCCTCTGTGGTGATGTATTTTTCCACCCGGGCATAGAATTCTTGAATAGTGGATAGAGGATTCTTCGTTATTGAGGTTTTCATTCATGAAAGTCATAAACTGGTGAGTAGTGCTACTAGCACAACAGAATGGTCCAAACTGGAAACCTTCATCATCTCATTCTTGAACTTATCTAGAAAGCCTCTTAAGGGCTCTTCATCCCTTTGCCGCAAAGATAAGAGGGATGCAGATTTTTTCTTAACTCCTTAGCTGATCTTAAAATGTGTTTTGAACTGTTGCCAAAGTTAAGAGAAGTTCTTGATGCTGAATAGAGGAAATGAATTAAACCAAGTTAGAGCATTGCCCTTCAAGGTCGTAGGGAAGTGCTTACACATAGCGGCATCTGACATATCTCTCAAGATCATGACCATCACAAATTGGGCTGCATGATCTCAAGGGGTCTGTGATACCATCATTCCTCTCAATGAGAGAGAGGAGTACATCTTGTGGCATGGGCTCTGTAGAAACTTTGGGATCAAACGAAGAGAAACTGGTGGCATATGTGGTGGCATCTCCTTTGCTCGCACTAACGGGTTTCAACTCGACGGCCACGAGATCCTCGACCTGCTTCCTTAGGTCATTCAGATCATATGAAGAGTTGACCGAGCGCTCTCGGTGCCTTCAGGGCTGAAGTTTGTGCATGCACGATTGCTCTGATTTTTGGGGAGAGGATGACCTTCTTGTTGGCGAGTGTGACTAAGCTCTTCCAATTGCTTAGTCATTCCCTGTATCTTCGATTCAAGCCTCTCCATCTTTGAATAGTGGACTTTGTTAGAAGAGGCTGGAGTGCAGGTGGGACTCGCTGATCTTGAGGTTGGCCCTGGAGTTGTGTAGTAGGCAAATGAGGATCTTCCTACGGAAGTGTTTTTGTTTAAGGTGGAGGGCGAATAGTTAAAGCGTCTCATCAAATTTAGGGATGTATTGTCAGAGGAGTTTTTGTGGTATTGGACATCTGTCCTCTTACTGTAGACATGATCTTTAAGGTGTTTATGTTCTTTTTCTTTGGCAGCATGACGATTGGAATGGCAGATAGGGCTTGAATATTTTGGTTGAGAAATCAGTTTGTTTCCCATGGATGGTGCTAATCTGATGTAGATGGGTTTGATTCCACAAATTCCTGCTCCGCTAATTTGAGTGTGGAACTAGAGTGACGAAGAGTCTTCATGACCTTTTGTAATGATGAAACTTGCAAATACCACCAAAGAGTGGTCGATGGGAAGACTCCAATACTCAAGTTAGAAATAGTGATTTTAAAGAATTAGAAACAGATTGAATAGAGCTGTGAGAGAGAGCCCTATTTGCTTTTATGTAAGAAGTGTAAAGTTCCTGAGAACATATCTGGCTAGCTGCCACTTTGAATATATATAATATGCGTGCATGGTAAGTCCTATATGTGATAGGGGTATAGAAACCCTAGATTGCTAGGAATGTTTAGAAATTATAGGAACTGTAGTCGAAGATCTCTAATAGAATCGAAATCTTGTCGAGTAAGGAAAGTTCAAGTTGTTGCACAGATTTACTACTTTATCGGGAGTGATTGTCGACATCAGGTTCCTTATTGAGATAGATTTTCTCAAGAATAGAGAAGATTCATGTCTGATTATGAAAGATTTAAATTTATCAGAGATTTACGTCCCCAATAAATGGTTTCAAGTCGTGCTTATCGCGTTATGGTTTGAGCTACGCTTGTGTTAATGGAACATGCCTGCCTAGTAGTGGAATAACCGAGAAATCCATGTACCGAGAGTTGGGACGATCGATGGGTTGTAAGAAGTGTTAGACCAAGAGAGTACTTGATCGAGAGACAACGGGTATGTTCAGTCATTTATAGATGGTGTGGCTTAATGGGCTTAAGTAGTTCTAATCTCATGGTAATAGGTCGTTGAACTATGTACCATTAGTTCTAGTGACCCTAGTGTATGGTGTCCAAATCATGCCGCCAAGGCCGTTCCAGCAACATGTTATATAAACCATGTCGTAGTAGATCTTGTCCTAATATTTCCTAATTGAAAATGGACCCAAGCACCTAATCTTTAGCACATATTTAATTCAACCAATGATGTTTGACTTTGGAACTTTTTGTATCTTTAACCCCAACTTATCAACCATGCTCTTAGTGATAATGTTCTCATAACTACCACCATGAACAACTAAAGCGTATGGTCAATTTGGTATATTCAACCACTGTTTTTTTTATTATATAAAAAATTTCCCACATGGATTATATAAAAAATTTTATGTAGAATAATTATATATTTAGTATTATTAATTTTAATAACGTAATGATATAAATTCAGAGTTATTATTTATTGTAATGTATTGTTTCGCGTAACAATATAGTAACAATCCGGTAACAATATAGTAACAATTTAACAACAATGTTGCAACAACAACAAAAACAAAACAAATACACAGAAAATAAAATTGATAATGATGTAATAAAAAAAAGATGAAATTAAACTCACAAAAAAATAAAAAATGGATAAAAAAGTGGGAAAAATGGCGGGTTTCTAAATTTATTTGAGCATATAAATCAAATATATAATAAATTATTCCCCGCATACCCTCTTTCCCTCCAAAAGATTTGCTCCCTCCAAACTCAAATCTTGTAACTTAACCAAAATTTTATTTCAAATTTTCCTACCTCAATATGGGAAGAGCAAAACAAATGATGAGTATTGTGTTGAGATTTCAAGCTATCAAGCAACTAGGATTGAATGAAAACTTAAAGATCTTTATTTGAAGAAAGAGTGCACAATGAGAGCATTGTTTTTTCATGGATAGAACATCCCATACAAGCTCCTATTTATAGAGATTATTACATGAGAAAGAGAGGGAAAAAGACCCCAAACACTCAAGGATCCGTTGGGGAACATTGGGGACAGATTTCTGTCCCCAAAATCACTGTATAACAGCCATTTTTATGGCTGTTATACAGTGCAACGGCTAGTTCAAAAGAACTAGCCGTTTTGCCCTTTTTAGGGCCCATTTTGGGCTTCTTTTAGGGGCTTAACAATGCCATTTTTTAGGACTAAAAAACTCATAAGGAACGGGCCAAATACATCTCATGGATGGGCTTAAACTTGGCTTGAAATGGGGCCTATGCTAACTACACTTAATTCTCTTTTATTTCAACACTCCCCCTCAAGTTGGGTGTGTATGTATCTAAAACACCTAACTTGACCAGGTTTTTTTGAATATGATTGGCGGTCCCAGGCTTGGTGAGGATGTCGGCAATTTGATCATCGCTTTTAGTGAATCTTGGAGTGATGAGCTTCTCCTCAACCTTTTGCCTCACAAAGTGACAATCCACCTCAATGTGCTTTGTCCTTTCATGAAAAACCGGGTTTGAGGCGATGTGAATGGCTGATTGGTTATCACAGTGTAGGGAGATTGGAGTAGGGACTATGAACCCTAATTCTTCAATCAAGGCTTTCAACCACACGACTTCACTTGTAGCGGTTGCCATGGCTCTATATTCCGCTTCCGCACTTGATCTTGATACCACATGCTGTTTTTTGCTTTTCCAAGCAACAAGATTCCCTCCAACAAACATGCAATACCCTGAGGTCGATCTCCTATCTTCTGAATCACCTGCCCAATCTGCATCACAGAACCCTATGATTTGAGAAGATTCGTTCTTCTTCATTTGAATTCCCATTCCTGGAGTTCCCTTTAGGTAGAGAAGAATTCTTTCAATGGCCCTCCAATGCTTCTTCTTGGGTTGATGCATGTGCTGGCTAACTTGCCCAACGGCATAAGAGATGTCCGGTCTAGTGATGGTTAGGTAGATCAATCTTCCAACAAGTCTTTGATATCGTTGCTTATCTTCATAAATCTCCTCATCATCTTTGTGACTTAAGGATGTGCTTACCGGACTACAAGCTGGTTTGGCACCTAGTTTTCCCGTCTCCTGCAAAAGGTCAAGAGCATACTTTCTTTGTGATAGAACAAGTCCATTGGAACAATAGGCAAGTTCTATCCCTAGGAAGTATTTTAGTTTCCCTAGATCCTTGATGTCAAACTTAGTTTGAAGAAAAGTTCTAACTTTGTTAATGTGATTCATATCATTTCCTGTTATAATTATATCATCTACATAAACAAGAATGATAATGGTATTTTCTCCTAGGTTCTTAACAAATAAGGATGAATCACTAACGCATTTCTTAAAACCATGTTCAAGGAGAGTAGAGCTAAGTTTTCCATACCATGCTCTAGGTGATTGCTTGAGGCCATATATTGCCTTCTTTAGTTTGCAAACTTTGTTGTCACGATGGGAGAAACCAGGGGGCACTTCCATGTACACCTCTTCTTCCAGATCTCCTTGTAAAAAGGCGTTTGCAACATCCATTTGAAATAATGGCCATGAGTGATTTATAGCAAGAGAGAGAAGGACACGGATGGTGTTCATCTTGGCCACGGGTGCAAACGTTTCCTTGTAGTCTATGCCATATGATTGAGTGAAGCCCTTGGCCACCAATCTTGCCTTGAATCTATCTATGCTTCCATCACTCTTGTGTTTGATCTTGAATATCCATTTGCATCCCACAGCTCTTTTTCCTTTTGGTAGAGATGTCACTTCCCAAGTGTTATTTTTAGCCAAAGCATCCAACTCATTCTTCATTGCTTGAACCCAATGAGGTTGATCCTTTGCCTCCTCAAATGTTCTAGGCTCTTGGTGAAGGTCTATGTTCTTGATGAATCTTTGGTGACTGCAAGACATGTTAGATATTGAGTAGTATTGAGAAATTGGATGAGTAGTCACCTTGGAGTTAAAATAGACCCTTCTATTGATCCATTCCGAGGGAGGAAGTCTAAGTCTTGTAGATCTTCGAAGAGGAGGAGGGGGTTCATCCATAGACTGCTCCTCATGCTCTTCGGCCATATCAAGAGCTCCCCCTGAGTCTGAGTGTCCTTCCTCTTGATCTTCTTCTATTTCATGATCTGAATGAGAGGGTGATGGGTCCCCTTGAGTTGGATCATTTTGGTGAGTTTCTTCATTGCTTTCGGCAGGAACTTCATTGATTTTTGGTAGAATCACATTCCATTGTTCTTGCTGGTAGATTTCTTTGGTTTGATCTTCTCTTCTTTGACCTGCAAAGTAAGGCTCATTTTCCACAAATATCACATCCTTGGATGTGTATAGTTTCTTGGTTAGAGGATCATAACATTTATAGCCTTTTTCAAACGAGGAATATCCTAAAAAGATGCATTTTCTTCCCTTGGCATCTAGTTTGCTCCTAAGATGACTAGGAATGTGGACATAGCAAACACAACCAAAAACTCTTAAATGATCAATGCTAGGTTTCTTTCCAAGGAGTAGCTCTAGGGGTGACTTTCCTCCTAGGATTTGGGATGGCATGAGGTTTATAAGGTGAGCAGCGGTCTTAATGGCCTCATTCCAATATTCCTTAGGTAAGTTTGAGTGAAACATCATAGATCTAGCTGTCTCCAAGAGATGCCTATTCTTTCTCTCGGCTATTCCATTTTGTTGAGGAGTGTACACACAAGACTTTTGATGAATGATCCCTTTTTCATCTAGAAATTTTTCAAACTCAAGGCTAGTGAACTCCCCTCCATGATCTGACCTAAACATCTTTAGGTTAGCATTAAATTGCTTTGTTATATATCTATAGTAGCTCTTGAATGCCTCAAATACTTCAGATTTGTTTACTAAGAGATAAACCCAAGTGTATCTAGTTTTGTGATCTATGAATGTCACAAAGTATCTAAAACCATTATGGGAGACTAAAGGAGAGGTCCAAACATCTGAATGAACTAATTCAAAAGCCTCTTTATATATTGTTTCAGAAATGGGATAATACACTTTGGTTTGTTTTCCAAGTACACAAGCTTTGCAATGCCTATCTTCTAATTCACTATTCGGAAATAGGCGTTTCAAAGCTAGGTTTCCTGGATGCCCTAGACGTTCATGCCATAGAGAGGAGGATATGTTTCGGACAGCAAAAGCTTGGTTCTCTTGATCCAAGTAATAGAGGTTGTTCCTCCTAGTTCCCTTGCCAATCAAATTGTTCGTTTTGCGATCCTGAAAAATTACTTGGTTAGGATCAAAAATAGCTTTGCAATCTTGCTCTTTGGTTATCTTGCTAATAGAAAGTAAGTTTGAATTGAACTTTGGAACATATAAAGCTTTAGTCTTTCTCCCAAATAGTTCAATTTCTCCTAAGTGCTCAACTTTTAACTTATGACCATTAGCTACTTTAACTAATTTATGATTGGTCAAGGGAATAAACTTGTTGATTTTCTTTTTATCTTTTACCATATGATCGTCACATCCGGAATCTATGAGCCAAGAATTGGAAATAGATGAAGATAAGGAATTACCAGAATAGTGACTAATCTGCCCAACAAGTCGTTTGAATTCCTTATGCATCTCCTCCATCTTGGATTCGAGTGCTGCCACTTGAGACACTTGTTGAGCATTTGAAGATGATTCCGGATTTTTCCTAGCATATTTCGGCCTCAAATGTGGGTGTAGGAACCAGCATTTTTCTTTCTTATGGCCGGACTTCTTGCAATGTGGGCAGATGTCTCTTTTTGCAAAGTTTTGAGTGTTGTTGGCCGGATGCTCTTCATGGACAGCTTGGAAGGCTTGAGAGTCGGATTTAAGCTTGGTAGATTCTTCAAGCCTTAAGCTAGTCTCGGTTCTTTGCACCATGAATTGGACTTCTTGAAATGAAGGAAAGACCTTCATTCGAAGAATCTCTTGTCGAATTGGAGCATATTCATCTCCAAGACCCATGAGTAGACCAAAGGTCATATCTTCATCGTTCCTTTGAAGAATGGTCTTGAGATTTATAGTAGGAGGCCTTAAGAGATTGAGTTCATTCCATAGATCCCTATATTCCCCAAAGTATTCGGGTAAGGATTTACCTCCTTTTTGAATTTTGAAGATCTTCTTTTTCAGCTCAAAGATTCTTCCGGTGTTGGATTCTTGACCATATAATGATTGCATTTGCTCCCATAATGCTCTTGCGTTTGGAATACATGTGACCATAGCCTTGTGAGTTTTGTCAAGAGACATTTGAAGGAGCACCACCACTTGATCGTCTTTCTTCTTCCATACTCTGAATAATGGATTGGCTTCATCAAGAGGTTCTTCAAAGATGTGATTTTCAAGGTTGTAGAAGTTTAGGGACCTCTTGATGGTATCTTGCCAAGCATTGTAGTTTGTTGAATCTAGAAGTAAGGAGGTGAACATTGAGGTGCTAATTTGTGGTGGAGGGTCATTAAGACCGGAAGAGGAAGGTATCGTTGCCTGCTCTGATACCATGTTGAGATTTCAAGCTATCAAGCAACTAGGATTGAATGAAAACTTAAAGATCTTTATTTGAAGAAAGAGTGCACAATGAGAGCATTGTTTTTTCATGGATAGAACATCCCATACAAGCTCCTATTTATAGAGATTATTACATGAGAAAGAGAGGGAAAAAGACCCCAAACACTCAAGGATCCGTTGGGGAACATTGGGGACAGATTTCTGTCCCCAAAATCACTGTATAACAGCCATTTTTATGGCTGTTATACAGTGCAACGGCTAGTTCAAAAGAACTAGCCGTTTTGCCCTTTTTAGGGCCCATTTTGGGCTTCTTTTAGGGGCTTAACAATGCCATTTTTTAGGACTAAAAAACTCATAAGGAACGGGCCAAATACATCTCATGGATGGGCTTAAACTTGGCTTGAAATGGGGCCTATGCTAACTACACTTAATTCTCTTTTATTTCAACATATTGTTGCTGAACATGAAGAATCACAGTCATCCCATAAACAACTTCACTCTGTAAAAACCCAATCATCCCAAAATACTACCCCAGGTTTGGTTTGGTTTGATCTAAAAACATATCATTATGAGATAAGTAACATTTATTCATTTCTAATATTTTTTTAGCAGTTCTCAAAAACTGTAGAGTTCCAACACACTATCAAGATATTTGAGATTTAGCAAAAAGAAAATGGATGGTGGATAATGTGATGACCCGCTATTCAGATGTCATACCCCCTAACAAAAGAAGGAGATAAACATGCAAATGCGGAAGCAACAAAACCAATTAAAATACGACGTCTAAACTCGCGACAGTCATACTCCCCGTGTGTAATAACACGGAAAGAGATTTATATTAAAAGAAAATAAATCGTTTATTCTTTTTAAATAAAATAACAACAAAGTATCCCCTATTTAATGACTATTTAGCCACCTGGTGTTAATATAAAACTTGATAACGCATTCAATTCACTTGAAATATCAAACAAACGGTATTAATGGCTCTCCCAGCCATCCAATAACATACTCATAATATGGTCTCAACATAAACCAAAACTATACATATAAAACTCTTCTTAGCCTCTAACTATTCATTTACGTATAACAAGTACTTATACAAAACCAAAGGAAATACAAAAGAAATATGACTTAGCATTACAAATAGTCGAAAAAAAGTAAGAAATGAAATCCATTGGGTTAAAGGCCTCTACCCTGCGATTCTCTTTCGTCTCCCTAATTATCTGAAAATAAAGATATCGAGATCAGTATAAGTTGAGTAAGTACACAGAGAACTACTGGCATGCATAGCAATAAAATAGGTATCAAGATATCAACATCTTTATACAGTAATACAAATTTGCAGATAGTGCCAAAAAATATACATTATCACCAACATTCTCAAGAAAACAATTATGGTAGTTACTTATGGAACCATTATTTTTTCTCATATTTACTGTTTCATTCCACTTAATAATTAAAGAAAGGTATAGAACGTCGAACCAAGCTAGTGTATGAGTGTCTGGAAGAGCAAACCAAAATTTGGTATTTCTAAATGAAATCTAGATCTTTTAGGTTAAGCACCTCAAACACTTTACTTGCTTATAATTCCACTCTCGTAAGGAGAAGAGATACATTTATAGTTCTTTAAATTTCGTCCGCAGGCTTCGCAAAACTTTCAGAACCCCATATCCCAACTCTATTCCTTAAATTTCACCAGCAAGTTTCGTAAAACTTTCGGAGTCATCATCGTAGTATCACTTTCTCTTCATAATACTTCATATTCACATGAGTGATAATCACAAAAATTCCAATTCATCACAAAGATCAAATAGGATTCGTAGTAAGATTCAATATCAATTGTACAAAAAATGTCGTATGAAAAAATATTAAACTCAAAATTCACAATATAAGTTACGCAATTATAGAAAAACTATCATAACTTATTCTGCAAACATTGGATTGAGGTGATTCCAGTAGCCATTTAAAGATAAGACATAGAGTTACAATATTTATATTCATAGATTAGCCTAATTCAGCCTAGAAGGTAGCCAACACTTGAGACAAATTTCAACACAGAACCAAACAGAAACAACGCTTTCTATAAAAAATGTGACACTTCAAAAATTTATCAAAAATTCATTTTTCAATGAAACCTTTCAAAATATATATCATTTTAAAACTACGAAAGTTTAGTTTTTTACAAAGAAAACCCATTCAATTTGCAATTGAGCAAACAAAGATATTTGTCAAGGAACATGGTCGTGCTGTAACAGAATAGTTTTTTTACAGAGAATATATTATTTCAAAAATTTACCTAAAACTCAATTCTTCTTGAAACTCTTTGAATCCTATGTCATATTAAAGCTACAACAGTCTAGTTTCATTATGAGAAACCCTACGCAATTTGCAATTGTGCAAAAAAAGATATTAAATAAACAATAGGACATGGTCAGGTTGTCCATTATACCAATTTTCTAGGGTTTCATTCAAGAATGGGATTCTCTCTTCCCTAATTCATTTCTTTCAAATTTCAGCAATACGATTATATCAAAATATGTTCTACAGGATTATTAAGTATCAATTTAACAAACACATGTAAGGTACTTGTCTTAAACTTACAATTTTTTCCTTGAATTTTCCTTCCTTTCCTCTCCAAGCTTCCTTTAGATTTCTAACTTGTTCTCTAGGTATTTTGCACTTCCTTTTATTTCCCAAAGGCTAGGGTTACCATATACATAAATGGAGGCATATTATTTCAAGCTTAAAGGGTAATTTTAATAGAAATTGGGGTGAGTTTTTGGAGGAGGAAGATGAAATCCGGAAATAAACATTTGGAAGAAAAAAGTTAAGATTTTGAATTATTTCTCCATCCTTATCTCTCTACCTAAGTGGAATGTGAGGCCCAAGTATGATGAGGTGTTAAGGTTAAGGTTGTCATGTGTTGGGTGATGGTGTGCCATGGTGTTCAAATTATTTTTATTTATTTTATCATTTTTCTTTTTCTTTTCATTTTTCCTTTTCTTTTCCTTTTCTTTTTCTGTTGTGGGTCTCACACCAAACCCTAATTCGATTCTCTTATTACACTCTTTTCCGATCGTTTTTATTTGTTACTATGTTCCACAGTCTATATTAAGACAAATATGTCCGACATCTACTTAGAATCATAAACAAAATAAAAATGAATACAAACGATACGAATAAATGGTATGTAATAAGATATAGGAAATGAAAATATGGTGAAATGTATAAATATAAAGATACAATGATTTTAATATAAATATTAATTAATTTTTTATAAATTATAGAATAACCATATTTTATAATAAAAATCTAAAATAATCTATAATATAATTATTAATTATAAGATAAATAATAAAAAAATAAAAATTATAATTAAATAATTAAATGATTCATTAAATATGAAAAAATGTATAAATATAAAAATATCAAAAGTTTTGTATAAATATTAGTTAATTTAGTATGTTAAACTATTTTAAAAATATTTGAAAAAAATTAATATCGAGGAATTTTTATGTATGAGAGATCACAACAATTTACGAGGTTTAAATCTTAAGGCTAGTTTGGCGAAACATATCCCCGCTATCAAATAAATGGAAAATTATTTGTAGTTAACTTGAATATTTTGAATTGAGAACCTTGTTAATAATGAGAGGAGAATAATGACTCGTGTGTGTAGATAATACCTGCTCAGATGATATTAACAACCTTTGATTCCAGGGATTATATTTAGGACCGTCAAGAAAGGACTCTCATCGTGGTGCGTCCTTAACCTAACAAGGTCAACTCATCCCGTCCTTAATAGTAGGTAGGACTAGAAAATTAGGGTCCATCGTGTACCTGCAAGGGAGCGTCCCATCCCTTCATAAAATAGCCAAATTTTTTACAATAGTCGTCATCGAAGTTGAGTGAGAAGAGAGGAGAACAGGGTGATCGAGAGAGAGAGAGCTTATTAAAAGTCGTCATCAGCATAGAGGAAGGAGACGTGAAACTCTAGTCTAGAGATTCAATCACCTTTGAAGAGGAGAGAGACTTGAAACTTCAGTGTAGAGGTTCGATCGTCAATGAGAGAAACATGGCCTAGAGATATGAGGTATGTCTTGTTGTTGTCTTTGCCTGATCGTCGTCGAGGAGATGAAGATGTCTCAGAGGAGGACCATCGAATGGAAGCTCAAACCCAACAGGTACCTTTTCACTATTTGTGTGTCGGGCTAGATGTCCAGCGACTTGATTTGCTTGGAGAAGAACATGTCTTCACCACCCTTCTCGACCGCATTCTCGTCATTCCCAGGGAGAAGATCAGGGCTTTCTACTGTTGGCGACAGAGGAGAGGGGAGAGAAGATTGAGGCTTGATTTCGACGGCGGCCATGGCTGTTGCTGGAGACAGAGGAGAGGAGAGAGAGAAGGAGAGAGAAGATTGGGGCTTGATTTCTAAACTTGAATTCATATGAACAAATTTAAGAACAGGAAGAGGATGATGAAGATCAGATTTGTTTGGTGGATTATAAGGGAGTTGGTGATTTGGGTTCAATAAGAAATTTGGCTTTTGATGATAAGAAAATCTGCAATCACCTAATCTTAGAATATGAATGTCATTTTCGTGATGAACAGATTGACGAATTAATGAAGGGGAATTATGAGAATCTGAATTAAAAATTCTGATGAGTATTATTTCACGGATTCTAACAGATTTAATGATTTGGGTTGCAGCAAAAATCATGATGATCAAAATTTGTTTTGGGTAAATTTGATGGGATTGGATGAAATTTCATTGGGTGATTCAAATATCTTGGATTTGCTTTAGGCAGCATATTTATGAATATATATTTAAATGGTTCTCAATTTTTAATGTCTAATCTGAAATCAAGTTGTTGAACTTTTTTTCTTTTTTTGGGGTGTGTAAATTTTTTGTTAATCACTTTTGATGGTCTATTTGTATTGACCAAATATTATGTAATACAAGAATTAATTTTGCTCAACAGAATTTGAGTGCTCCCTCTCCCTCTCCCTCTCCCCCTTTCTCTCAAGTCCAAACTAGCACTTATCGCATAGATGGGTTGTTGGTGTTTCAAAAAACAAAAACCACCAAATTTGTAGATTTCGACATAGGAGAGGAGTGGAGAGAGAAGATGGGGGCTTGATTTCGACGGCATGGCTGCTGCAGGGGATAAAGGAGAGGAGAGGAGAGGACAGGAGAGGAGAGAGAGAGAAAGAAGAAGAGAGGAGAGAGAATGTGAGAAGATTGGGGTAATTTTGAGAAAAAAATTAATTTTGTGGATCAATTTAATATTTTCCGCGTGTGCTTCTCACTCTCCGTGAAGTTTGGCTATTTCTGCCACTTTTCATATTTTTTAAAATCACAAAAAAATAAATGAACATTTTTGAACCATACGAATAGTACATAATTTTAGTGAAATCATGGGGGGCAGTGAGTAATTTACCCTATTTATTATAAAAAAATATGATATATAATTTTTGTTCTTTCATAGATAAATTTAATTTTTATTTATTAAATTCTATATTTCTTACTTATAAATAAGAAGTGCATGTTAGTCCATCAGAATCATTCATAATGGATTTCAAGGAAAGAATCTATTAGTTAATGCCCACGTGGGGCAATTACTCATTATCCCACTCTCCCCTATTTTCTCTCTACATAACTCCTATGGGAGTATAATTCAATTAAGAGAGAGTTGATTGTTGAATTAAGAAAGGTAGAAAGAATTACTTAGGAAAAAAAAGAAAACATAATTAAAAGCGTGATATCTTAATTTAGAGAGAGTTTTTCCGATCGACGTTAAATTTATCGAGTTAAGGGTTGGAACGTTGTGATATCGTATTAATAATTCGTTTTACGTGACTATCATCCCAACTACGAGTTGTTCCTGTTCAGAGTTTGCAGTTTCCGAGATTTTCTGCATTACCGATTGAGATAAACCGTGAACTTGATAATTTACGATTCCGAAAAATTATTTATTATTGCTTCCGCTATGCGATTGAGTCACCTTTTTCTAACATTGGTATCAGACCATGTTAGATATATTTTAAAATGATTTTTCGGAATTAAATTTGGGTACAAAAATATAGGGTATAAAATTTGGGATTCGGATTACGGATAAATTTCGTGAATCCAATTATACCACTGTGTTACCAAACTCGCGTAAAATACGAAAATAATTTTTTCGTAATTTTCTGAGCACGATAAGGCCAAGAAAATTCCGATTGAAGCATTCGGTCGTGAATAGTGACCGAACCCTTAACCCCAGATTTGATGACTTTTAGGTCAAATCAGAGCATAAAAATAGTAGATCTGTGTTTTTCTCTGCTAGATCTATATTTTGATATATATATATATATATATATTGCATGTTTATATCGGAATGTGAGGTTTTCGGAAACGGGTCGAAAAAAATCGAGTCGCAGACATATTCGGGCGAAAACGAAGGCCCAACAGTGCAGCGCATGCACAACACATGAGCAAAGCCGCGTTTGTGCAACAGCCGTTGGCATATGGAACTCATGCACGTGTAGGCGCGTGAGACTCCAAGTCCAGAAGGGGTCTGGACCGAACCGAGTAAAACCCGACCCGCGACCGAGTTCTGAGTTCCGACCCGCACCCGCGTCCGGATCTGACCTGGTGAAGTGGGTTGCGCGCGTGCAGTCGCGTCGCTCGTGCGCTCGCGCGTGAGGCGCATCGTTTGTGTTCTCGTGCGTGAGCTACGTGGCCTAACACGCACAGGGCACGTGCAAGCGCATGCCTCGCACGCTACACGTCTTGTACGCGCCCAAGTGTCTTCCTGGCGCGTGAGGGCGCATGAAGGCGCGCCACCTGTGGTGGTGGCGCATGGACCCTCCCGGCGGCTCGTGGATTTGTCTAAAATTGGATTTTTTTTCCAATTTTTGTGACTGAATGTGGGTTTTTTATGTGCCGAATCTTAATCCGAATGGTGAGATACAATCATAGATTGTGGTGTATGGTGTCTGTTGACTCATATGCTCGTCTTGGAGCTTGTACTCAAGTCATTTTGTTTTATTTATTCGTAAGGTATATAAAATTATAAATTTAAGTATCAATTATAACTAATGTCTCTTTTTTCTGTATGACAGAGACATGGCTGCTACGAAAACTATCGTTCTAGATCTCGTTAAGGGAGACAAACTGAACGGTGACAATTATAATATTTGGCACCGGAAGGTTCAGTTTGTCTTCGAGGAACAAGAACTCGGGGAAGTTCTTAAGAACGAGATGGTGGACCCCGAGGAGGGTACCACGGCACAAGCACGACAGGATCAAGAGGTGTATCATGCTTGGAAAAAGAAGGATAGCCAAGCGAGGGTGATCCTTCTTAACTGTATGCACGATGAGGTGATTCCGATTTACGAGCAGTATCCTACTGCATAGTCGATCTGGCATGTTCTGAGAGAGCAATATGGCGCCCCGTCAGCTCCTAAGGTGAGGATACTGACCTATAAATTCATCACTTACAAGAAGAGACACGATCATACAATGAAATAGCATTTAATGCACATGTCGAGTATAATTGCCTCTCTGAAGAATATGGGGAAGCAGATGTCTAATGAGTTTCAGGTACTGGGTGTGATCCGGTCCTTGCTTGACTCCTGGGATATTGTTAAGACCTATCTCACGCACACTGAGAGTATTCATACTTTCATGGACGTGAGTAGGCACTGTGAGCTCGAGGAGGAGCGTTAGGAGGTGGGTAGGTCTTCTTCTGCTCATGATAATATTGCGGAGTCGAGTAAGGGCTCTCGGGGTTTAAAGCGCAAGTGGCAAAGCATGAGAAGAAGGCCAAAGGCCAAGGCAAGAAGAAGCAACCTGCCAAGACCGACGATAAAGGACAGAAGCGCAAGAAGAATGAGCTCGATAAGAGTAAAGTCCAATACTATGTTTGTGACAAGCTTGGACATTTCGCACGCGAATGTGGCGAGCAAAATGTATATTCTTCTTCTTTACATGGTTTGAGTTACGTGTTATCTAGTGTGATACTCATTAACTCTTCTCCTTTATGGATTGTAGACTCAAGAGCCACGAACCATGTAACTCGGGATAAGAGCGCATATGTGGAGTTCTGCCGTTTAAGTTCCCAGGCAAGGAGGCTGTACGTGGGAAATGGAGTATTTGTAGAAGTGAAAGGGATTGGCACTTGCAAACTATTGCTATGAAGTAACCAAGTCTTATATCTTCATGATGTTCTATATACTCCTGAGATTAGGCGGAACCTAGTATCTGTCCGATATTTGGATTTGTTAGGATATTCAGTATTGTTGGGAAACTCTAGAATTTCTATTACTTATGACAGTTCTTTAATTTGTTCCGGTTTGATCCATGAGAGACTTTATGTACTGGATATGATTTCATTTTATGGGATTTATTCTTCTTCTACTATTACTTTTACATCTGATAGTGTAGTGGATGATGTGAATGTATGGCATAGTAGGCTTGGCCACATAGGGCAAGAGATGATGACACGGTTAGCTACGAGTAGCTTGTTGGGCCCACTAACCAAGATCCAGTTGCCCGTATGTGAGTTTTGTCTTGCAGGCAAAACCACAAGAAAACCATTTAGGAAAGCAATGAGAGCTGAGACTCCATTGCAATTGGTCCATTCCGACATTTGTGGACTCATGAATGTGACAGTCCGAAACGGAGTCACGTATTTTATTACTTTTATAGACGATTACACGCGTTTCGGTTACGTCTACCTGATCTCGCACAAGTTTAAGGCACTAGAGTGTTTTAGGAGGTTTATCAGTGAGGTTGAAAATCAGCTAGACTTGAGGGTGAAAACTCTCAGAACCGATCGGGGGCGCGAGTATCTGTCTGAGCAATTCAAAGAGTTCTGTTCCGATAAAAATATTACGAGACAGTTAACTATTCCTGTTACTTCTCAGCAGAACGGAGTAGCCGAGAAAAGGAATAGGACTCTATGGAGATGGTGAGGTCGATCATTGCACAAGCCAGTCTATCTATCTCCCATTGGGGGGATGCGTTGTTAACTGCGGCCTACATCCTTAACCGTATTCTGACAAAGTCTGTAGTCAGCACCACATACAAGCTTTGGAAAGGGAGACAGCCTGACCTTAGCCACTTGAGACCATGGGGTTGCGCTGCGTATGTTCGTGATTTCTCGCATCAGTACGGCAAGTTAGGGCCGCGAGAAAAGAAGTGTATCTTTATTAGATACTCTGAACAATCCAAAGGATATGTGTTCCTAGGAGAACATACGGATGACACTGTCACTGAGATAGAGTCTCGTGATATCACATTTTTCGAGAGTGATTTCCCTAAAAAAGGAGAAGTCGAACGAGACCTCACCTTCTACGAGATGGATGAGCCTAGTGGCTCAGCCGAACCCAGTGACGGGACTCAAGAGCCGATTATGGATCTTGGTCTTAGTGGGAGCAATCCATCTGAAGGTGTAGAACCTCTCTCTCCTCGAAGGAGTAGTCGGGGACAAGTGCCACGTCGCCATTTCTCGATTGAGGATGAGATCTTTATTGTAACTCCTGAGGATGATGAAGAGTCGAGAACTGCACAGGAGGCTCTCGAGGGTTCAGCAAAGGACCAATGGTTACAGGCCATGTACGAGGAAATGGAATGAATGAGATTCAACGAAGTCTGGGAGCTAGTTGACTTACCTAAGGAAAGAAAGGTCATTGGGAACAAGTGGGTTTTCAAAATTAAAAGAAATGCCGATGGATCGATTGAGAGGTACAAGACCGTCTGGTAGCAAAGGGTTATACGCAAACTAAGGGCATTGACTACGGAGAGACTTTCTCCCGAGTAGTCAAATTTATTTCGATTCGTTTACTTTTGGCGATTGTCGCTAGTATGGATCTTGAGTTACAGCAGATGGACGTTAAGACCGCTTTTCTTAACGGGAGCCTGGATGAGGAGATCTATATGCAACAGCTCCCTGGGTTCGTTCTAGTAGGTCAAGAGAACAAGGTCTGTCGACTTCGGAAGTCGATATATGGTCTAAAACAATCATCCAGGCGGTGGTATCTAAGATTTCACGAGGAGGTGATATCTTACGGTTTTACGATAGTCGAAGAGGATCATTATGTCTATCTGATTCGGTCCGATAACTCTTTTGTGATCCTGTTGTTGTATGTGGATGACATAATATTGGCCGAGAACGACATTCAGTACTTAATGACCATCAAAGCATGGTTGTCATCCAGTTTCGACATGAAAGACATGGGTGAAATCGAGTTCATCCTCGGAGTTAAGATTCAGAGGGATCGCTCGAGAAAAATGTTGGCTCTTTCACAAGAGACCTATATTAAGAAAATTCTCGAGCGTTTTGGGATGAGTGATTGTAATCCCATAGATATTCCAATCGCCAAAGGTGAAGGCCTGAGCCTGGACATGTGTCCGAAAACTCAGGAAGAGTGAGGGAAATGAGTAAAATACCTTACTCCAGTGCAGTACAAAGTTTAATGTACGCAATGTTGTGTACTAGACCAGACATTTGTTATGCAGTTGGTCTGATGAGCAGATATCAGACAAATCCTGGAAGGGGTCACTGGAGAGCAGTGAAAAGGATTTTCTGATATTTAAAAGGAACTGCAAACTTCTCCTTGAGTTATGGAGGAGGCGATTGCGCCTTGTGGGCTATTCGGACGTCGATTGGGGAGGTGATTTGGATAAGTGCAAATCGACATCAGGTTTTGCTTTCTTGCTCAATGGCGGGGCCATCTCTTGGAGTAGTAAGAAGCAAACCTGTGTTGCTCTATCTACGATGGAGGCTGAATTCGTGGCATGCTCAGTTGCAGTTCAGGAGAGTGTTTGGCGCCGGAGACTACTGAATGACTTAGGGATTGTAGCGGATAAAGGGAGACCAGTAATGATTTATTGTGATAATCAGGCCGCTATCGCTTACACTCGAGATCCTAAGTTTCATAGTAGAACTAAACACATCGACACCAGATACCATTACGTTAGAGACATCATCGAGAAGGGTAAAGTGACCATCAAGTACATTTTGACACACAGTATGGTGACTGACCCCTTCACTAAACCCATTACTAGAGACTCTTTTTTAGGGCATAGAAAGTCATTGGGTTTGAATATCTACTGACATTTCTCAGTTTGTACTTATTGATGACGTTGATGTTTATTGATTTTCTATATATATGATTATAGTGAATTATTCAGTCACTTTTGTATTATATTTTTCATTTAATGTACTTATTTTTAATTATCATATATATGCTCTGTGATTTGATAATAGATATGTTGGGCAGGCGAGGTCGACTCTTTTATATGAGTGACCACCTCCAGTTCTGAGTGAGCGGGGATGAGATAGTTTCTAGCTGTAAGAAGTTTTGAGAGTAATCCTGCTAGAACATAAGTCGTCCTGATACGTGTTCAGGATGAGATCATATACAAAATGACCGACATAGAAGTACCCACATCTATGTTGCCTGTGAGTAGCCAGGTTTAAGATCTCGGATATCACCTGTGATTTGTGATATTGTCTCTTAGGTACTCTTTCTGAAATCTCTGGGTAAAGTCTTATGTGTAGAATACGTCCCCATACTTGTACAGTGTTTGAAAAATCTGACATATACCCTTCTGAGAGATGGGGGAGTAACACTGTGGCACGTGTTTCATACCACGTGTGAAAAGACGACTTGGGATAGTGGGAGCTATATTACTTGAGACAATAACTTAAAATTTATCCCCAATCCCACTGTGTGAGACTCGAGATCCATTGGGTAGGATCTCTTGTGCCCTTATTACTTTCAGCTGTCTCTTGAGGTCATGATTCAGTATTTGTTACTTTAGTCTGTTTACTAATGGCCCGAAAAATAAATTGAGGTCTGAGAGACAGATCTAGGAAAACAGCTGAATTGAGATCGATAGATTCGAGTTTGGGAAAAGGAAGACCAATTGACATTACATTATTATGTTGTATTGACCGACTGGTCTTTTATGTTCATTCATGGAGGGATTTGAACATAATAGTGGATACATAATCGAGCAATATCATGGGATTACTTTCGATGAGGAAAGTAAGTCGATAGATGTAATTAGTCTTGGATCTGGGGTACAACTAGCTTTCTTATAATACTAACGGTGACTACTCGATCATCCTAACAGGTATGTCAAGAAGTTTTTATTTACAAGTATACTCGCTAGTCGCACGACGTCCACCCTGTAGGATGATATAGTGAATCGCATGAATTGTGATCTTATGACGGAAATAAAATGCTCTCGTGTGCAAGTGGAAAATGTTAGTTAATGCCCACATCGGGCAAGTGGGGGTAATGGGTCTACCCATTACCCCACTCTCCCCTATTTTCTCTCTACATAACTCCTACGGGAGTTATAACTCAATTAAGAGAGAGTTGATTGTTGAATTAAGAAAGGTAGAAGAATTACTTAGAAAAAAAAGAAAACATAATTGAGAGTGTGATATTTCAATTTAGAGAGAGTTTTTCCGATCGACGTTAAATTCACCGGGTTAAGGGTTGGAACGTTGTGATATCATATTAATAGTTCGTTTTACGTGACTATCATCCCGACTACGAGTTGTTTCTGTTCAGAGTTTGTGGTTTTTGAGATTTTCTACATTACCGATTGAGGTAAACCGTGAACTTGATAATTTACAATTCCAAAAAATTATTTATTATTGTTTCCGCTACGTGATTGAGTCATCTTTTTCTAACAGAATCATTCACAAGGGACCATTGACACTCAAGATCAACTTTTGGAGCGAACCGAAATATCAATCATTGATTTCATGGGTGTTGAGAAAGTAGAAGAGACTCAACATTTTTCAGAGTTTGGGCTTCATGAAGTACAAGTATTGCTAAATAATATCATGTTAACCTTAATTTTATCTGTAACAAAATTTTGAATCCTTTCATATTTGACTACTTTTGTGGAGACATGTTGATCCATGAGAAAAAAATTGGCACTTGACTTGGTACACTCTTGCTTGGATTTTAAATTGAACTTAATGTCAAGTTCTTCATAAATAGGAAAGACCTGTGTGGAAGGAATAACCCCTAAAGTAAAGATTCACATTATCAATCTCAAAAGGATATCCAGAGATCTAATATACCACCCAAAATGGGGTCAAATGGGCATATGTGGCAATGAAAAAGTGCCCTGGCGCACCAAGCTTTATGACGTGCAACATTCTATCACGGACTCAACCTCAATAGGAAAACTTAGCCCAAAAGATCGACCTGTTGGGTGAGAGAATCTATTGGATTTAAATAGTATTTTATGATTTCTTAGGAATTCGATATGGAATTCGTAACATTACCCTTCTATTAAGAACCCGGACATCCACGAACGGCTCTCACTCTAGACGGCTTTCACTTTGGTGGGTAGTCCTTTTCATCTTTGGATGGTCTCACTCCAACACCAGGTAGCCCTTTTCCATTTTGGACGGTTCACACTCTGGCACTAGGTAGCCCTTTTCCAAGTAGCCCTCTTCCATGTAGCCCTTTCTATATTAGACCGGAGGTTCTGATACCAATTCGTCACTGATCCAAGTAATGAACTCAAACTCAATAAGAGAACTCGGCCCAAAAAGATCGACTTATTGAGTGAGAGAATTTATTGGACTTAAATAGTATTTTATGATTTTTTGGAGATCCGATGTGGGATTCGTAACACATTCACCTTTTGTAAGTTGTGCCGTTGCGCAACAAGCAAGGTGCTATGTAGAAGCGACTAATCCTTTTATATTATTTTTTAATTTTTTAATTTCTTTTTCTTTTTTTTTGTCTCTAGAGTTGCTAGAAACTTTACTTAAGTTGTAGTATGTGTTGCAAAATTTTAATCTCGGTATCGAACTCCTCATGTGGTGGAAGATCAATGACACCTGGAATGTTTCCAAGAAATTGGTGGAGTTATAATGGTCTTATTTAATAAGCAATTTTCTAGACAGAACTTTCCAAGATATGTAATTTAGAATTACTCTTACGTAGGATAATTATATCATGATAAAATTGAGAAAATGATATCAAAAAGACAAGAAGGAATAACAAATTGAAAAAAGAAGGTTCTTTGTATTGATTGCGAAAGAGTATTACAAAAGGGAGATTATCCCTTGAGAAGAAAAAAAACTAATTGCAAAAAAGATGATTGTCTTTAGTTACTTGCTTTAAGTGTGAAAAGAGATTCTATTTATACAAGAACTAGTCATTAAAGAGAAGAAAAGGAATTGGAATAAAATATGTGAAAAGGAAAAGAATTAGAACAAAGTTAGTTTTTTAAATATATAATGATTAAATAAATCAAGCAAATATATAATGGTCGAATAAAAAAATCTTAATCATTGATTAAATCAACTAAATATATAATAATTGAACAAATCAATCATAATAATTATATGGTCGATTAAATCAATTATAATGATTGATTAAATTAATTATAATGATTAAATGATTAAATCAATTAAATATTCTAATATAATGACTAGTTGAGTTGAGGTAGGTCTTGAACATTTTCTTGGCAACTGGGATGCCTTGATTTATATTAGGATTTTTTTACATGGTCATTATTTAGAGGTAGGCCTTGAGCATCTTTAGATTTAGAGGATTTTATTAAGATTTTTCGCTTGGTCATTATTTTAATTTATATCTTTATAAACAATTATTTCTTTTCATTATAATAGAGACTTATATTTTAATTTAATACCACAGTTTTGAGATTTTTCACTTAATCGAATTTTATCTTACCGGTGAATTTTTATTGCATTGTTTTATCATTTGTATTCTAATAAATTTAACTACACCTTTTGTCCTGTCTGAATACAGATTTAGCAATTTTGCTAGGAAGGTTTGTGGCTATTGGTTTGTTGAAAAGCTTTATCTTGTTTGTTTATGAATATTTTTTCTAAAAATGAAAATTATAAATTGCCATTTATGTTGCCTAAAATTAAAAAAGTTTTATTTACTAAATTACCTTTTTCTTTAACCTATCACTACAAAATAAAAGTATTATGCCGACATCAACGTTTACTATCAGTAAATATCAGTGACGGTTTTTTGAAGCTATATAAACAGTTATGGTTGAAATCGTTGGAAATAGTATAGATTTTCTAACGGTTTTAAAATAGTCGTCGATAAAACAATTTAAATCGTGGGTAAAGGTAGCAAACCGTTTGTATAAACAAAACTTTATACTTACGAATATAACGACGTCTGAATTTATGTACCCGTATCCTTATGACTATAAATTATGATAGCAAAATATAGGTTTTGTAATCATAATTTTGAAAGATGTCTATATAGACAAAGTTATATGTACAGCAGTTATGATGATAGGTGAATGTAATAAGGAATGGAAGTGTAAACAGATATAGTACATAGTGGTAAATGTAGAAAATATAAGGTATGGAAAGTGTAGAGATGTAAGGAAAGTAACTGTAGGATATGGTAAGTTTCGATAAATATGATAACTATAGGATATTTAAACTATGATAAGTGTAGGATATGTAAATTAATATTTAGAAAAGTGTTGAAAACAGTTTATCGGGTATATATGTTAGTGAATATTACCATTTTATAGTAAATGTTACTCTAATTTATTGTGGTTACATAATAAACGTTACTATATATTATTATCTGTTAATTGGACTAATATGGTTAGTTTAATAGTTAATGTTACTATCTTTTTATCATAATAGACAAATAAATTTACAAATTTTTACATTCGTTATTTTAATAGTAAAAGTTATAATTTTATAGTAAATGTTACTATATTTTATCGTGATTATATAATAATGTTACTATATCTTATTATCTATTAATTTGATTATTGTGATTAGCTTAATAGTAAATGCCACTATAGAGTTCTCGTTGAAATGTTAAAATTGAAATGTTAAAATGATATATTCTTAAATTAAATGTGAATTAAAATAAATTAATGTCAAAACCGACGGTTCATGCCTGATGTCAACGACTTATTATACTATATACTACAATATTAGTATATTACTAGAAGTAAATATTACTATATTATACTATATTGTATTATATAAAAACCGACGGTATTATATTAGTAGTTTACTATATCGTGATTTATAAATGCTGAAACTTATTATAATAGTAAATGTTACTATATTTTATTGTGATTATATAGTAAATGTTATTGTATGTTATTATCTGTTAATTGGATTATTGTGTTTAGTTTAATAGTAAATGTTATTATTTTTTATCATGAGAGACAAATAAATTTAATAACTTTCACATCCGTTATCACAATAGTAAATGTTACTATTTTATAGTAAATGTTACTACATTTTATTGTGATTATATAGTAAATTTTACTATATTTTATTATCTGTTAATTCGACTATTGTGGTTAGTTTAATAGTAATATTACTATCCTTTTATAATAAGAAAAAAATAATTTTAATAACTTTCACATCCGTTATTATAATAGTAAATGTTATTTTCATAGTAAATGATACTATATTTTATTGTGTTTACATAGTAAATATTACTATATTTTATTATCTGTAAATTTGACTATTGTGATTAGTTTAATAGTAAATGTTACAATAGATTTTTCATTGAAATGTTAAAATGATATATTACTAAATTAAATGTGAATTAAAATAAATTAATATTAAAACCGGCGGCTCATGTCGGTGGTTCATTGTACTATATACTACTATAATAGTATATTACTAGTAGTAAATATTATTATATTATACTATATTGTATAATATAAAAATTGGTGGTACTATATTTGTAGTTTATTACATTGTGATATATAAATACCACAACTTATTATAACAGTAAATGTTACTATTTTACAGTAAATATTACTATATTTTTTTGTTGTTATATAGTAAATATTATTATATGTTATTATCTGTTAATTAGATTATTATGGATAGATTAATAGTAAATGTTATTATCCTTTTATCATGAGAAACAAATAAATTTATTAGGTTTCACATCTATTATTACAATAGTAAATGTTATTATTTTATAATAAATGTTATTATATCTTATTGTGATTTCATAATAAATATTACTATATTTTATTATCTGTTAATTGTACTATTGTAGTTAATTTAATAGTAAATGTTACTATTCTTTTATCATAAGAAGTTAATAAATTTACTAAGTTTCATATCCGTTATTATAATAGTAAATGTTAGTATTTTATAATAAATGTTACTATATTTTATTGTAATTATATAGTAAATGTTATTATATTTTATTATCTGTTAATTTGACTTTTATAGTTAGTTTAATAGTAAATGTTATTATGAAATTTTCGTTAAAATGTTAAAATGATATATTATTAAATTAAATGTGAATTAAAGTAAATTAATATTAAAACCGATGGTTCACACCTCATGCCGACGGTTCATTGTACTATATACTATTTTATTAGTATATTATTAGTAGTAAATATTACTACATTACACTATATTGTATTATATAAAAACTGACGGTATTATATTAATAGTTTAATATATTGTGATATATAAATGTCACAACTTATTATAATAGTAAATATTACTATTTTATAGTAAATGTTACTATATTTTTTTGTGATTATATAGTAAATGTTATTATATATTATTATCTATTAATTGAACTATCGTAATTAGTTTAATAATAATAATAAATATTGCTATCATTTTATCACGAGAGACAAATAAATTTATTAACTTTCATATCCGTTATTATAATAGTAAATGTTAATATATTTTGTTGTGTTTACATAGTTAATGTTACTATATCTTATTATCTGTTAATTCGACTATTGTAGTTAACTTAATAGTAAATGTTACTATCCTTTTATAATGAGAGACTAATAAATTTACTAATTTTCATATCCGTTATTATAATAATAAATGTTACTATTTTATAATAAATTTTACTATATTTTATTGTGATTACATAGTTAAGGTTATTATATTTTAATATCTGTTAATTTGACTATTGTGGTTAGTTTAACAGTAAATGTTACTATAGAGTTTTCGTTAAAATATTAAAATTAAAATGTTAAAATAGTATATTGTTAAATCAAATATGAATTAAACTAAATTAATATTAAAAAACGGAAGTTCATGCCTCATGCCGGCAGTTCAATGTACTCTATACAACTATATTAGTCTATTATTAGTAGTAAATATTACTACATTATACTATATTGTATTATATAAAAATCAGCGGTACTATATTAGTAGTTTACTACAGTATGATATATAAATGTCATAATTTATTATAATAGTAAATATTACTATTTTATAGTAATGATACTATATTTTATTGTAATTATATAGTAAACATTATTTTATATGATTATCAGTTAATTGAATTATTATGATTAGTTTAATAGTAAATATTACTATCATTTTATCATAAAAGACATATAAATTTACTGACTTTCACATCCGTTATTATAATAGTAAATGTTACTATATTTTACTATGATTATATCGTAAATGTTAGTATATCTTATTATCTGTTAATTCAACTATTGTGATTAGCTTAATAGTTAATGTTACCATCCTTTTATAATGAGAGATCAATAAATTTACTAACTTTTACATCCGTTATTGTAATAGTAAATGTTACTATTTTATATTAAATATTACAATATTTTATTATGATTATATAGTAAATGTTACAATATCTTTTTATCTGTTAATTTGACTATTGTGGTTAACTTAATAGTAAATGTTCCTATGGAGTTTTCGTTGAAATGTTAAAATTGAAATGTTAAAATGACAAATTGTTAAATTAAATGTGAATTAAAATAAATTAATGCTAAAATCGACGGTTCATGCCTCATGCCTCATGTCGGCGGTTCATTGTACTATATAGTACTATATTAGTATATTACTATTAGAAAAATTATTATATTATGCTATATTGTATTATATAAAAACCGGCGGTACTATATTAATAGTTTATAACATTTTGATATATAAATATCACAACTTATTATAATAGTAAATGTTACTATTTTATAGTAAATGTTATAATATTTTATTATTGTTACATAGTAAATGTTACTATATGTTATTCTATATTAATTGGAATATGTGGTTAACTTAATAATAAATATTATTATTCTTTTATCATGAGAGATAAATAAATTTACTAAATTTCACATCCGTTACCATAATAATATATATTACTATTTTTTAGTAAATGTTACTATATTTTATTGTGATTATACAGTAAATGTTACTATCTTTTCATCATGAGAGGCAAATAAATTTATTAATTTTCACATCCGTTATTATAATAATTAATATTACTATTTTATAGTAAATGTTACTATATTTTATTGTAATTATATAGTAACTGTTACTATATTTTATTTTCTGTTAATTTGACAATTGTACTTAGTTTAATAGTAAATATTACTTTAGAGTTCTTGTTGAAATGTTAAAATAGTATATTGTTAAATTAAATGTGAAATAAAATAAATTAGTGTTACAACCAGTGGTTCATGACTCAAGTCGATGGTTCATTGTACTATATACTACTATATTAGTATATTACTAGTAGTAAATATTACTACATTATACTTTATTGTATAATATAAAAACCGACGGTACTATATTAGCAGTTTAATACATTGTGATATATAAATGTCACAAATTATTATAATAGCAAATGTTAGTATTTTATAGTAAATGTTACTATATTTTATTGTGGTTATAGTAAATATTATTATATGTTATTATCTGTTAATTGAACTAATGTGATTAGTTTAATAGTTAATGTTACTATCCTTTTATCATAATAGACAAATAGATTTACAAACTTTTACATCCGTTTTTTTAATAGTAAATGTTACTATTTTATAGTAAATGTTACTATATTTTATTGTGTTTATATAATAAATATTACTACCTTATATTCATAGTGTCTTTAAGATATCTAAAAATTATTTTTACTACAACTAGATGTGACTCGTTGGGATTTGATTGAAATTTAGCATACAAGACATATACTAAATTATGTTTGGTTGAGAGGCTATGAGATCATAATACGTGTCCTCCCAGGTGTCTAACACAATCTCATGATATCAAAGATGATCCATCCAAAGCTCAAAAAACTTAACCGCAATCCTCTATGCTGATTCCCCATTTGAACTTTAACTACCCATGGGAAATGATCCTAATAGCCTGGCGGAAAAAATACTACCTCTGAACAAGGATAAGAAGTTAATCGAGCAGAATTAACAAATACCCTATCGAACTTTCTTCTAATAGGATCTACTGTCTGCCTATTCCACCAAGTGAAAAAGGCCTCAGTATACTACAAGTCCACCAACTTCGACTACAGTATACACTCATCCAAGACACAATCAGTCATAAACCATTTAGCTATACCCCCACTCTTCTCAGATGGACGTCTAACAATAATAAAGTCCCCAAGAACACACCATGATTTCTTTCAAACTCATTTAACTCTTCTTGCATTACTAGCATTACCAAAATCAAATTCTTATCTTTTAAAACCTCTTTTACAGATTTTGGTTTAATTTGAGATATGAATGCTGCAAGCTTACATTGATTTTGTGTCACGCCCTGACCCGTAAGTCGAGCACGTGAAATAACCACTGCAACTCCTTGAGGCACAAGTATGTCTTGCTCGTACACTTAGGTGATCCAAGACTAATATTATGACTAATATCATGACCCTACTCGATATTCTAAGTTAAATCATATAGCGGAAGATTTGAAAAAGAATATTTTTCAAAATTTTTTTTAAAACATTTGCCTCCAATTTACATATAATATTTATATACGCAATCCAATTGTAAACAAAGATGAGTATGAATACATACCCAATAACGCCTCTCATTAGAACTTGTGGAACAATACCTCAATATAAGTCAAGTGTAGTATAAACTAAAAATTTTAAATATGAGAGGGTGAGTATAATCCACATACTCAGTAAGTGAGATGCAATAATTATATATAATGACAATAAATAAATTTGTGAAGTGGCAAGTCAAATCGTCGTTTTCAAATTTATATTCATTTGCAATATATCATGTAATTCAAAATAATATGCATTCTTATCATAATCATTCTATCATGGGGAGTCAATCGGTAATAAAATGCATTCTACCATAGTTTGGTCTAATTAGAATAAAATCCACCGAGTCACCATAATATCATAAGAATGAACATATATATTTTTCTTTTAACCTCCTTCCCTTGGTGTTGACACGGTCCTCATGTGGTGATCGTCTATTGGATCCGTTGGTTAAAGACAAGAGACTCAAACCCCTGCTCCCGTGTTATCCTACCACGTTACCATGTCGGGTAAACACTCAATATCGTGGTAAGGAGTGTGCTATAGCTGCTATACACCACCCCATAATCATACACATGTATCACGTGTCATCATTTATAAATCTTTACTCATAAAAGAAAAATATGACACTATCGATTATCATAATATCATGAAGCAATTTTCACAAAATATCATTTCAGGACATACCACAAATACTAAAATATTTTTAAATCACATTTCAAAATTTATTTATAAAAATCATGATCAAACTATTTTTTATTTAAAATCAGAAATTTTTCATCCCACTTAGCTCGACTGGAGAGGGTACGCCACTCCCCTTAACTGTCTTCATTTCTCGAACGAGTCACCCAACGTACAAAAATGTAACCCTACGCCTAAGTTAAACAATATAATTCATCAATTATTTCGATTTTATCATATCATAGGATTACAAATTGCATATGGAAATATTTTTCTTTAAGGTACAAATCTCAAATTCCATACTTAGAAAAATTTCAATTCTAAATTTTTAAAATTCAACTCTGTGCAGTTTTAGGAGAAACTCCATATCTCCCTATGTATTCCTCCAATTTAAGTGATTCTTATCTCTAATCGAAAAAAGATATCGATATAAAATTTTCTAGTTTATACCATTCTCAAATTTTATGTGTATAATTTTATAAAATTCCTTTTTAATTTCAGTTTCAGTTTTAAAAACTATTTCTGCGCAATTTCAGTAAAAATATTATAACTATTTTCCTACTACTCCGATTTAAGTGATCTTTAGCTTAAATTAAAGATACAACAGAGAACTAAAATTTTTATGTTTTAAGTTTCTCCAAATTCCAAACACAAGATATTTTAAAAATTGATACAAGATACTAATTGTACACAGAGTATGAAATAAAGTAGGTAAAACATGCTGAATTTCTAAAAATCACTAAAAATCAATTCATTCACGAAATGTCTCACATAATATACCATTTTAAAGTTTAGAAATTCTAGTTTACACAGGAACAAGCGGTTTAGATTTTCGATTCTTATAGAATGAGATATCACCATAAAACTATACAAAACTCAATCTAGAAATCAATATCGAGTATGTTAGTGTGGATACTAATTGAACTACTTATCATATAATCAAATCTTTACACAAGTTAAAATATGTTACCTCTTTTATGAAATCTCTTGCTAACAAGACATACCAGCACTCCTTTTGAATTCTTGAAATCTTTTTTTATATCACTTTAGCAAAAAAATCAAATCACAAATCAATATGAATTTTTATACAACACTTCTATACTTCTAATTGAAATCCAAGAATTTCTAAAAATGTTCTTACCTCCTTGGCTTCATGGTTGCACTTAAATTGGATATGGATCTTACATATTTCATCAAAGAGGCGTGGAATGTAGAAAATGAGCTAAATTCTTTTTAAACAAGTCATTTTATAAACTTAGCAAAACCACCTTGACCATTGGATCACCTCATGTATTATCTTAACCATCCACTTGTCCTAACACTCAATCCATGCAATTGTTGATTCAAGGAAACTCCATGCATTCCATTAGAAGTCTTGTTGGATGTCCATGTTAAGAGGAGATGTGTCACAACTAGCACAAACTATTCCAATTAGATTTCATATATAAATTGTCATCCTATGAACTTTCTTGAATGTGGAACAATCCTATGTGACCACTAACCAACCTTGCTGGCCTCTTGGCTAATCATTTGGCTCTAATTGTCCATCCTTGAGTAGCTTGTAACCTAGTTTCTCAACTTTCCTTAATTGCATTTAGACCCTAAATTTTAACAATCTGCATTTTTGGACCCTATGAAATTTTGTTTGAAATTTCTTAAAAATATGAAATTTCATTTAAATATCTTTATTTAAGTGCATAATCCTTTCCTTAGCCATTTTTGAATTCTTTAGGCCTTGCCGGTGCTTGCCGAGAAGATTTTCGGCTTACCGATAAAATTTTCGGTTTTAACGATTTTGAGACAAAACTTCAAAATAAATAAATAGATAATTAAAATTATATTTTAGATGTCTCAAAAGAATATTAATGTATATTTAGAATCATGAGGAGTAATACATGATATACAGTCACCGGAAATCGGTGTTACATTTTGCATGGCTAACCTAATTCTCACTCTAGAATTTGGATTTTCTATTATGTTCTCCACATTTGTACTTTTTCTTAAAGTGAAAAACTTTTCTTCTTGAATTTCTGAGTTGTTAAGTTCTGTTGAAACTTGGTTTTCTAGGTTATGTTCTTCTTTCTTTTTAGAAGATACATTTTATTCTATTGTAGTCACAGGTTCTATATTTTTATCATTGTTATCTTCAGAAACTTTCATGTTTGTATCTTCTGATTCATTAAACTCTACATAATTCTTCTACAGCTTTCTTTTGTTATATACCCTATAGTCCTTATTGTTGGAGGAATAGCCTAGAAAAATTGTCTCGTCACTTTTTACATCAAACTTTCCTATATTTTCTTTGCCTTTGTTTCGTACAAAACATTTACATCTAAAAACATGAAAATAGCTTATATTTAGTTTTCTTCTTTTGTATAATTCACATGGTGTCTTTTTTAATATCAACCTAATAGAACTCAATTTGGAATATAACATGTTGTATTCATAACCTCTACCCAGAAAACTTAACTAAGTTATTTTCACATAGTATGCCTCTAGTCATTTCTTCAAGAGTTCTATTTTTCCTCTCAACAACATCAATTTGTTGAAGTGTTCTTGAAGTAGAAAAGTTATGAGATATTCTCTCAATATCGTAGAACTTTTGCATTTGCCTATTTTTAAATTGTCTACCATGATCACTCATAATACTGCTAATTTACAGTCTTTCCTATTTTGAATTTTCTTATAGAGTTTGATAAAATTTCATTGGCTTCTTCTTTCTTGACTGAAATAAAATCCAAGTAAATTTAAAATAGTCATCTACAATCATGAAACCATAATATTTCCTGTGTCCTAGTTGGGCCAAATAAATCTAAATAAAGAAGTTCTTGTGGTTTTTATGTTTTTACTGTGTTCTTAGTTTTGAAAGAATTTTTAGTTTATTTTTTCTTTCATACAAATATCACATAGTTTATCTCTTTCATCTTTCATTTTCAGGGGACCTCTAAATAAATTTTTTCTAACTAATTTTGAAATTAAATCCATACTTGTATGATCTAATCTTCTGTATCATAATCTTGAATCATTAGTATTTATAGCTATTAGACAAATTTTATCTTTTTCTGGTATGTTGCAAGTCTATTACAAATATGTTTCCTTTTCTTATGCCTCTAACTTTTATGATTTTACTGTCCCTATCCTACCGAATATAGCATGTCATTAATAAGAGATGTAATTTCCTAATGGGTAGACACGATCTATCATATTATTTGAACTCTCTCGATTGAATATCCTACTAAATGTAGTATGTTATTAATAAGAGATGTAACTCCTCAATCCTATCCTATTATTTGAACTCTCTCGATTGAATACCTTATTGAATGTAGCAATCGTCAATAAGGGATGTAACTCTCCAATGGAAAGACATGACCCATTCTATTATTTGAACTCTCTCGATTGAATGTCGTACTGAACGTAGCATGTCATTTACAAGGGATACATCTCCCTGATGGGTAGGCACAACCCTTACTTTTGGTTAACCCTTAAAATGAGTCCATCGATGATCGTACACATGTAATCTACTAAGGAAAATACTACTCAAATGATTCAAATGTATCAAGAAATATTATTACATTTTGCATTATGGGTACAAGACAAGACATGCTGTGTAGAAAAGAAAAGAAGATCATTCACTAATGTTATTACAAGACCAAATAGATACAAACGAATTGAGAAGTACAAAGTCCCACATTGGGTAAAAAATATATCATATAATTAGAAGAAAAATTACAAAAATATTACAAGAGAAGCTGAAAAAGACTTTGAAGAAAGTAAGAGTTGGTCAAAAAGGGATAGAAAAGATACATCAAGTTTCATGCCTTCTCCATCATTGGCCCCCTCCAAACTCTCAACTTCTCTTATCGCCTGACTCAAAAAGGGCTGAAGAAGAATCCTTAGCTACCTATTGCACAAGGGGCTGGATGATGATTTTGATTTTGAGAAGAGAGCTTCCACTATGAACAAAAATCTCTCATGTTCAAGCTAAAATCTTTATATACCAAAAGTCAGCATCCTCGATAAATTTTGATAGATTCCACTATAATGTTAGGATCCCAAACGTCATGATTGCACTTTGTATCGGTAGCCCCATTCTTGATGGAATCTTGCATTAGCAAAGTCTTCTAAACCACTAGATTTTATGGTTCAAAATCCACATTTGAATTGTCTCTTGGAAGCATGGACTTTCAACAAAAGAATTTCACGAAATCAATTTCGAATCACTCAAGATTACATCATGGTAGTACTGAGACCTCCTCTCCTATTTATAATCATGAAGATGTGATCTCTATGATTGTAAGCAACTGAAACACCCCAATGAAAGACATGCTCGAGGAATATAGAATTCAAACTCTCTAATTTCCTACATAGCATTTATTCCTAGATTATTTATTTGGTGGTTATCTACATTAACAACCTGTGACTTTTTATTCTTCGAAACAACATAAGGAGTAGGAGGTAAATAATGATACATGACCCAAAGTCCTATTATCACAGAGGTTGTGCTAATGATCAGTAGTTCGCACAAATGAGATGCGGTCCTCTCCCTCGGTACTCACTGACCAGACCCTTTTCAGTAGCTAACTAATTGGTCACCACATCTCTTTGGTGTGTGGTCTTCAGTTTACCTAGAGTAATATTTGATTTCCCTAAATTCACATACATGATAATTTTTGGTCAGCAAGAAGATTCTGAGTCCTAATCGATAAGGAAAGAAGTCCTTTGATAAGTAGAACTTCTTTAGTTAGAAGGATCCTCGATCTCATGGGAATATTTTCTTAATGATCTTACAACCCTAGAAGTACTTTCATATGGAAACTAGAGTTTCCACACTCTGAATGCATACGGGACTCATACACATGAGCTGTATATACATCATTAAGCCAATTAGTTAGGTAAGTCCTCACACTTTCAAAACTTACACATAACACACAATAACATAACAGAGCCTCTCTTTTCATTATATTTCTCTTTCGAAAACCATTCTCTGATTTGAGTGTCTGAGTCTCCTCCACTGGAGCACTCTCTGGTGATTTTTTGCAGGTCTCATTGATCATGATTGACAAGCCACCCGATCAAATCAACAAAACCATTATCTGTGGAGTCAAACCTACCTCTAACATTCCTGATTTCTTTATTTATTAGTTTTCTTTTAGTCTCTATTTTTTGTATACTTCTAATTGTTCTTCTTAATTTACAATTTTGTACATTGTGTCCAGCTTTCAAACAAATATAGCAATGACCCTTATTTTGTTCTAAGCTACGGACAAATAGAGTATATAATCCTTTTTGCTTTTACATAGGATCATATCTTAGTCCAGTTTTATCATATACAACTATTTGTGTTCCTATTATTAAATCTATTTTCTCTTGAGTAACTATGAGCTTTAATAGTCTTGCTTTAAGCTTTAAATTTGCTTTATTTTCCTATTGGAGTTTCTGTTTTTTATTTGAGAGTTTTTCAATGCTAAGTGTATTAGCATTTGAATGTGTTCAATTTTCTCCCGTAGTTTAGTGTTTTCAATTTTTAGAGTATTATTTTGTTCCTCAAGTGTCTTAGCTACTTTTTCTATTTTACTAAGCTTTTCAATTTGTTTTTGTTCAATTTCTTCTTTTTGTTTTAAATCATTATTCAGTTTTTCTTTTTCTTCTTCTAATTTGTTTATTGTTTTAATTAACTTCTTGTTTTTATTATTCATTCTTTTTAATTCTTTGAATGATTCTAGGAGTGTTTGTTGTAAATAAGAAAAAGAAAAACTTTTAGAACTAGAATCAGAAACTAGTTTTGAGAATTTATCTTGTTATTGTTGTCGTGATCCTTCAAGGCCATGAAGTTAAGGTTGGCTTGTTCTTTAGTTGCTTCCTCTTCATTAGAGCTACTGTCTTCATCACTCTAATCCCTAATGCCTTTTTCTTTCCATTCTTCTATACTTTCTTTTCATTTTTTTGAGTTAGTAGCATTCTGCTTTAATATGCCCTTGTATTTTGCACTCGTAACAACTTATCTCATCATTCTTCTTTTTCTCTCCTTTCTTAAATTCTCTTCTTCCTTTATTCCTTCTTCTCATCATGAACTGTTTGAATTTCCTAGTCAGCAAAGCCATATCTTCTTATCATCCTCATTAGACTCATCATCCTCCTTACTTTCAGCTTTTAATGCAATTGTTTTTGTTTCTCATGCCTAGTAAAACCCTTAATATTCATTTTCATCTTGTGGGTAATGAGGAAACTATCAAGCTGATCCATGATTAGAGTCTCTAGATTTTTAAATTATTCCATGGATGTTATTTTGGCTTTCCAGGATTTAGGCATACATCTCAATACCTTATCCATCATATCTTTCTGACTAATTCCTTTCCTTAGAAATCTCAGTTTATTCATGATGGTGTTGAATCTAGTAATCGTCTTTCTTACAGTCCCACCATCCTTCATTCTAAAAGCCTCATACTTCTACTTAAACATTCTAATTTTATTCTTTTTCACCTGATTACTACCCCTCATATGTAGCCTCTAGTCTTTTCCAAATCTCCTTAACAGTGTACAAGAAGATATCCTATTATACTCGTTTAGATTCAATGCTAAGTATAATTAATTTACAGCCTTACAATTAGCCCTATATGTCTTCCTTTCTTCTGCTAAAATATTTTTTACTTTTACCGACACTCTAACTCCATCTGCTTTTTTGGTTGGAAATTCTATCATTTTGTTAAAAATAAGGGAGAAGATGAAGATAAGTCTCAAGGTATTCAACTTGAAAATATGATAATGTCATAAACATTGGGCCTTTTATTTTTTAATGTTCAGAATTTGGCAACATATTTATGACCCAAAATACATTCAAAAACAAGCCCAATGAAGCCCAAAAGTATGGAGAAAAGTCTAAGAGGTAAACCCAAATAGCTAGGGGTAGTTTGGGCAATGTATATTCCAACAGTCCAAAAACTAGCTGTTGGAATTCCTTGGGGTTTGAGCCCCAACGGGAATATTGACTTTGTTCTCTCTTCACTGGCTATTTTTCTCCCTTTGCCTATAAATAGAGCTATTGCTCTCCTTGTAAAATTAAGAGGAAGATAATCTCTCTTCCTTTGTATCATTCTACTACATCAATAAAAACCAGAAGTTTATTAGATTTCTCTCTCTTCTTAGTCAAAAATCCAACATGGTATCAGAGCAAACATCGACTCCGGGGTTGGGAAATTCTCTTCCTCAAATCTCTTCCTTTCAAATCCAACTTTTCTCCCAAATTATTCTAAGCTCAACCAATTACTTCCAATGGGCTAGTCATATCAGAAGATCTCTCAATGGAGCAAAACTTCTGTCTTTCATTACAAAAGATCCTATGGATCGGCTAGACCCACGATTTGATGAATGGAAGGAGCTGGATGATCAAGTGTTCCTATTGCTAACAAGCTCCATGGATCAAGCACACAAAAATATGGTAATGTGCTGTCTTAGTTCCAAATCCTTATGGGAGCAAATGTATGGGTTATATGGTCAGGAATCAAACTTGAGCAGAATATTTGAAATACAAAAAAGGATTGCGGCCATCCAAATGGAGGAGAAATCAATTACACAATTGTTCGGAGAACACGAGGACTTGTGGAATGAGCTTAACACATTGAGACCTCTCACAAGTGATATAAAAGTGCTGCAAAAGAGACAAGATGAAGACAAGGTGTTTTCATTGCTCTCATCACTCAATGAGTCATTTGTACAACTTCGACAGGAAATTCTTCGAATGAAAGAATTTCCATCATACCAAGAGACTCGATTTATGATTCAAAGAGCTGCAGCTTCTCAAAGGCTTGAAGAAAGCAATCAGTCCAAAAGTGAAGTTCATGGGTTCTCCACAAAGCAGAATGAGCAAGCTGCAAATAAGGCTCATCAGGGAATAAAAAAGGTGTGTTCTCATTGCAAAAAGTTGGGACATACCAAGGATGGTTGCTGGTTTCTTCATCCTAACCTTAAACCTGAGTTCATCAAGAAAAAAGAGCAAGAGAGGAGGGAGCAAAATGCTCAACCAGCTGCAAACAAAGCAAATCTGACATCTCAAAAATTAGGAAAATCCTCCTCAGGTACTTGCTCTAACTCATCTGTTACTTCTTCAAAATGGTTGATAGATTCAGGTTGTGATCACCATATGGTCAAAGATAAGCAAAATTTTCAGAATCTTGAACCTCTCCTAGAACCTAAAATGGTTAAAGTTGCGAATGGACATAATTTCAAAATTAAGCAAATTGGGGATGTTGAAATATTTGGAAGAAAATCAAAGGCCTTATATGTTCCTCAATTTACCTCTAATCTTATGTCCATTGGACAAGTCACTAAGGACTTAAATTGCAAAGCTATTTTTGACCCTCATTCTGTTGTTTTTCAGAATTTGGAGACGAATCAAGTGATTGGTAGTGGTTCTATGCAAGATAACTTGTATTTTTGGAAACAAGATAGTTTTGTATTTTCCGCAATCCGAGAGGAAAGTTACCTCCTTTGGCATGCTAGATTAGGTCATCCTTCTATGCAAGCTCTGAAATGCCTATTCCCATCAAAAAATTGTAGTGATAGACATTGTGAAGCATGCATTTTTGGAAAGGAAACCCGAATGTATTATCCTATTTCTGAAACTCAATATAAAAAGCCTTTTGATCTTGTTCACTCGGATGTATGGACTTCACCTATGATATCTAGAAGGGGATTTAAGTATTTTATCTCATTTATAGATCATAAGTCTAGGTATACATGGGTGTATATGCTAAGATCAAAAGACCAAGTTTATGAAGCCTTCAAGTCCTTTTACAAGTATATTATAAAACAATATGAGGCCAACATTAAAATTCTTAGGACAGATAATGGTGGGGAATATATGAGCACCAATTTCAAAAATTTCATTGAGGAGAATGGAATTATTCATCAAACTAGTTGTCCCTACACTCCCCAACAAAATGGAGTTGCCGAACGCAAAAATAGACATCTCCTAGAAATAGCTAGAACTATCATGTTCTTTGCTAATATGCCTAAGCGTTTTTGGAGTGATGCGGTTAGAACCGCAGCTCATTTAATAAATCGTCTTCCAACTAGAGTTCTCCATGGAAAATCTCCATTAGAGTTGCTTAGAAAAGACAAACCAAACCTCTCTCACCTTAGAGTTTTTGGGTGTATTTGTTATGTTCATATTCCTAGGCAGTTTAGAGATAAGTTAGATATCAAAGGAAGGAAATGTGTTTTTATTGGGTACGCTTCATTCCAAAAAGGATATATTTGTTTTGAACCTGACTCTAACAAGGTATACACATCGAAAGATGTGATATTTGTAGAAAATGAATTCTTTTTTGCAGGAGAAAAAAATGAAGAAAATTCATCAAGCAATGACTTGCGAATCTTCTGCGATGTTCCCATAAATCCTCCTCTGGTTCCTCAAGAATCCAATGAAGAGAATTCACTTTCAGGGGGAGAAAATGAAGAGGGAGGAGTGGATGAGTCTGAAAATGAAGAGAACTCTTCCGAAGAAAGAGAAGAAGGCGAGGGATTACCTACCTTAGGAGAATCCGGAGACGAAACTAGACTGCCCTCTCCGCTGGCTCCTCCACTTCGACGTTCCACCAGATTGAGGCTTCCTCCTTCAGAGTGGATCAACAGAAGAGTTTATTACAATTCTAAGGTAACTCACTATCCTATTTCAAATTACTATTGTGTATCTAATACTTCCTCAAGCCATCAAGGGTTCTTGAGTGGCATTGACTCATCACAGGAACCTAAGGATTTTGATGAGGCAAATATCAAACCCGAATGGAGACAAGCTATGCTTGAAGAACTAGATGCATTGAATAAAAATGGGACGTGGGAGATTACTACTCTCCCTAAGGGAAGAAAGGCTGTCGGGTGTAAATGGGTGTTCAAAATCAAGTATAAAAGTGATGGATCCATTGAACGCTACAAGGCAAGACTTGTAGCCAAAGGATTCACACAAACTTATGGAGAAGACTACACTGAGACTTTTGCCCCTGTTGCCAAAATGAAAACTATAAGGGTTTTGATGTCAATTGCAACCAATGGAGAATGGCCAATGTATCAAATGGACGTGAAGAATGCTTTCCTTCAAGGGGACTTAGACGAAGAAATCTACATGCAAATTCCCCAAGGGCTAGATGAGGATTCAAACATCAAGGTGTGTCGTCTTAAAAAAGCAATCTATGGGTTAAAACAATCTCCTCGTGTCTGGTATGCAAAATTAAGTTCAGCACTTCTTGGTAATAACTTTAAGAAATCCATTAGTGATTCCTCCATGTTTACTAAAGTTAACAATGAAGAAATCACTATTGTTCTTATTTATGTAGATGATATAGTTATTACAGGAAGTGATATGAATGGTATTGATCAAGTTAGAAATTTCCTTAAATCTACTTTCGAGATTAAAGATTTGGGAAAACTAAAGTATTTCTTAGGAATAGAGCTTGCCTATTCTCATAAGGGGCTAGTTCTATGCCAAAGGAAATATGTACTTGACCTTTTGCAGGAAACTGGAAAGGTAGGAGCTAAACCAGCAGCAACTCCTATATCCATAGCAGAACGAGCACAAGGTGATGAAGAAATGTTCCAGGATATTCCTAGATATCAAAGACTTGTGGGGAGGCTCATCTACCTCACCATTACAAGACCAGATATCACCTATGCCGTCAGCTTAATCAGTCAACGGATGCATGCTCCAAGGATTCAAGATTGGAAGGCAGCAGAAAGAATTCTCAAGTATTTAAAAAGCTCACCAGGAAGGAGAATTCTTATGAAAAACAACCACAGCATGGAGATTTATGGCTACTGTGATGCAGATTGGGCTGGGGATGTCACGGACAGGAGATCCACCACCGGCTACTGCATGTTCGTGGGAGGAAATCTTGTAACATGGAAAAGCAAGAAACAATCTGTTGTATCCAGATCAAGCACTGAGGCTGAATACAGAGCAATGGCAGCGGCTACAAGCGAAATAGTTTGGCTAAAGGCATTACTTGAGGAGATGGGATTTCCTACTATCGCTCCTATTCTTCTACATTGCGATAATCAAGCAGCTCTTCATATCGCTGCCAATCCAGTATTTCATGAAAGAACGAAGCACATTGAGGTTGATTGTCATTTTGTTCGAGAAAAATTAGAAAACAAGACAATTTCAACCTCATATGTTAGAAGTGAAGACCAGCTAGCTGACATTTTCACTAAGGCAACAACTGAGAAACATCTTCAGCACATCCTTAGCAAGTTAGGGTCCATAGACATCTATGCACCTAACTTGAGGGGGAGTGTTAAAAATAAGGGAGAAGATGAAGATAAGTCTCAAGGTATTCAACTTGAAAATATGATAATGTCATAAACATTGGGCCTTTTATTTTTTAATGTTCAGAATTTGGCAACATATTTATGACCCAAAATACATTCAAAAACAAGCCCAATGAAGCCCAAAAGTATGGAGAAAAGTCTAAGAGGTAAACCCAAATAGCTAGGGGTAGTTTGGGCAATGTATATTCCAACAGTCCAAAAACTAGCTGTTGGAATTCCTTGGGGTTTGAGCCCCAACGGGAATATTGACTTTGTTCTCTCTCTACTGGCTATTTTTCTCCCTTTGCCTATAAATAGAGCTATTGCTCTCCTTGTAAAATTAAGAGGAAGATAATCTCTCTTCCTTTGTATCATTCTACTACATCAATAAAAACCAGAAGTTTATTAGATTTCTCTCTCTTCTTAGTCAAAAATCCAACACATTTCTCCTATTATTTCCTAGACTTTTCATCTTGGTCTACAATAAAATTTTACATCATTTGTTTCTAATAACTATAGTAATTACCATTAAAGAAAGGGAGTCTATTGGTGGAACAGGTTTCGAATGGTACACTATCATCATTGAGTGTTGTTTTTGGAAAGAAAAGTGAATTTTTAGTCTACGATGGTTAAACCTAACACGAAACACCTGGTTTGATACCAATTGAAATATAATTTAGAGAGAGATGAATAGGTTATTTGTTACTTTTATGATAGTTTGAAGGTTTTTCAGTTTATTGAAAATGGAGGGGACATGAAGGAGTTGAAATATGAAAGAAAAATAGAACACACACAATTTTATAGTAGTTCCACTAAACTCTGTGGACGTTTATTCCCAGACACCCCTGGATTTTCACTATTTCTTTTAAATAGTACAACCCACTTCTTTTTAGGTGCAAGTGAAATCTTTACAAATATTTCCTCTCAAACACTTACAACCTCCATAGATTGTTTCTCTTTATAAACTTTAAACCGAGAAACTTTTTCTAATCTTTTGAACTTTTAGTATAAGTGGAGAAGTAATGTTACAAAAAGTGAAGATATAACAAATTTAAATCTCACAAGGAAAATTTACAAAGGAATGTGTTCAAGAAGAAAAACAAAGTATGTTATGTGTTCAAGTTCAGAGCTCAAAAAGTATTCAATTCGTTCTCTCTTCTTCTTTTTTTACTTCTTTTCTTCTGTGCGTATTCATTGAGAGCTGTTAAGAGAGCTATTGGGTGGATTCAAATTTAAATAATCTTCATTATTACTTGAACCACTACATTAAATCTCCACATTGAATGCTCTCAACCGTTGCTCTGCTCAACTAATAAAAATTTTTTCTTTTTTACTTTTCTATATACTGCTATGCTTAGCCATTAAAATAACTTGCTTTTACTGCATAAGATGAATGTTAGAAGTCAAACTGGTTTAAAATGTTTTCCACTAGTGATTTGATTTTCAAACACTTAACTTGATAAACATGTTTAAGTCGAGTGGTTTCTGATTAACTTTATGTGCTACCAAAATCCAAGTGTCGATTGATTAAATTATAGGTCAATTGGTTTTAGAGAGTTATAAGCAAGTGTCAAAAGAATTTGTTAATTGGGACCATATTTTGTATAATCCTTACCATTAGGTGACTTACCAACCATTTTAATATTCTTGACTAGGTCAAATTTTCAAGCCATTGTAATGTATATATGTATTTGCAATTATCAACTAACTAAAAATCCACATAATTTATGCATAGGATGATCTTGGCAATTAACTATATAATATGATATTGGTCGTCAATTTAAATCAAGCTCTTAATCTTATATATCGTGATGATTGACCTAAATAAGTTTTTATAGTTCAGTCTTATATGATCAGTCAATTTAATTGAGGGATGGTCGACAGATATTTGTCTGTGGTTGATTGTTGGTTTTCCAAACATTAGGCTGGTCGACTAGAAGAGTGGGATGGTCAACCAAAGGGGCTGGGATTGTTGACCAAATGGTTGGTCGGTCAACCATTTAAGTTTGGGCATGCATTGGTCGATCGAGCGGGAGCATTGGTTGGTCAGCCAAGTACGTTGCTGCATTCTATTTTACATGCTAATGGATTTACATTTATTAGTTTTGTGAATTGTTTTACTTATCAACAAAACTTAATTATACCAACATGATATCATCTCTTACCCAGATGTCCATCATCGAACAATCCTCTCTCAAAGTTGCATCCTTCATGTAAGACATTCGAACAAATGGAGAGAGAGAGAGAGAGAGAGAGAGAGAGAGAGAGAGAGAGAGAGAGAGAGAGAGAGAGAGAGAGAGGGAGGTTGGGGCAAGACCTTGTAACCCGGAAAAAAAAAGTTTAACAAAAAGGAAAAGTAGCTAGTTCCATGACAGAATATATATACATACACGTATATATTATGTGTGTGTATATGTATAAATGCGTATGTATATATGTATATATGTATGTATGTAGTAGGCGTACATAAGGTTGAAGGACAAAGTGCACTGAGCATTTGAAAAATTAAATAAAAAATCCAAATAGAAAGAGAAAGGATACATACAGTTTCATTGTAAGTTAACAAAAACGCTTAAGGATTTATGTATTGGACCCATTATATATCATGGGACCGTTAAAAGGACCTATGAACTAATTGCCACAACATCCTGTGGTGAGAAAAGGCTCTGCCCCCACATATTTATATCTCTAAATATATATATATATATATATATCTAAATAAGTATGTATATGTTGCCTGCATGCAATCATGCTCCCAAAACCCTAGACAAGGGCTTGAGGGTTCTAGAAAGAAGCTTCAATGGGTGTTCTCTCTCCGCCACTCTCAACGTTCTAGGGTCTTTCTTCGGACTTTCCAAGTCATCTCTATCACAATAAGACAAGTGCATCTACCGATAAAATTCCTGGATGAAGATTGTGCTCACATGTACCTTTCAACTCACCGAGTCAAACCTTCTCAAAACTATCACTCGAACGACTTTTGGCTAAGTGGTAATTATTTAATTTTATGGATCACAAAACGCTGCTAGCCGGAAAGAATAACTGACATTTTTTTTAATCTCCTAATCTTATATTGTAGTCAACCCAGGAATAGGATTTGCCGACTTGGTTTATATACTATACGGAAGGGTTTCACTCGACATTATTTGCACTGTTGGCCGTACTATGAGCTGGGGCATGTTACGTTTCAATGTGCCTGTGTACTGACGATATAGAAGATTCTATACAACTTCTGTCCTTATTGTGTAAGACCAGACCATGAGTTCTATTGACCACCTTGACTACGGATTTTACTTCTTTTTTCTCTGATTGACTGCGAATAATATTTGATGAAAAATTATAATTTAAAATTAAGAGTTACAACTCTAAACCAAAGAGATTTGAATTTTATTTATTTAAATAATTCAAAATTATTATTTATTATAAAAATTTTGAATTTAAATTTTACCCTCTACCAATTACCAAGAGAAAAAAGAAAAGATGAATAAAAATTAAGACTTTACATATTTTGATATGAACGTTTGCTTTTTTTTTTTTTTCTCCTTTCTTGAAAAGAATTTGTTTCTTGTTTTTTTTTTTTTTATTTTTGTTAAACTAAAGAACTAGAGATGAATTTCTCCTAAAATTTAATCGGTCGTTTCCCAGACACCTCATTTGCGTTTAGTCCCATGGACCTGTGAAATCGCATTAATGAGGGCAGAAGGCACCGTCTATCCCTTGTGTTTTGATGGTTCTTTTTTTCTTTTTTTGTCCTCTGTATTTGATCTATCACTGAGTATTTAGAATTTTAATCGAGTTTGGTCCCAATCGGGAGGAAACTCTTCTAATATTATTTTTATTACTATCAAAATTCAAATCTTGATTTTTAGTGTTGATTATTTTGATGGTTTTTATGATAAACTTGTCCACGCATAGCACTTTTCATGGTTTAAATGGTAAAGCATTCTGCACCATTGTGCATGTATAATGACTTATTTAAATCGAATTACTTAAATAATAAAATATCGAATTAGTTAACAAAAAAAAATATATATAAAAAGGATATGCTGTTCCTAGTTCTCATAATGTTACTAATTTAAACACCACAATTATCACCACGGTGAATTACTGCCGGGACTACAATTCTCATTCATGCTAAAATAAAATAAATTACATGTAATGTGGATTAAATTACAAAACATGTAATCATTACTAAAGAAAAATGAGGAAAAGACCATACATGCCTATCCTGCCAGATATTTCCTCACTATTAAGATTATTATCTAATTAAACAAGAAACCTATTTTGTAATTATAAGATTTCGAATTTGAATCTAATTAAAAAATATCTTAAGAAAGTATATACAAAGATTAATCTATGAAATGTAATTTTGTAACTTTTTAGTATTTTGATAAAACTATATTAATAAAATCATTTTAAAAGTGATAATTTTAATTTCAATTAAATATTTTTATAATGACAGAAAATTTTCATAATAATTGTTGGATTTTTAACTAAGAAGAGTAGAGAATTCTAATAAACTTCTGGTTTTTATTGATGTGGTAGAATGATACAAAGGAAGAGAGATTATCTTCCTCTTAATTTTACAAAGAGAGCAATAACTCTGTTTATAGGCAAAGGGAGAAAAATAGTCAGTAAAGAGAGAACAAAGATAATATTCCCGTTGGGGCTCAAACCCCAAGAAATTCCAACAGCTAGTTTTTGGATTGTTGGAATATATATTATCCAAACTACCCCTAACTATTTGGGTTTACCTCATAGACTTTCCTCCATACTTTTGGACTTCATTGGGCTTGTTTTTGAATGTATTTTGAGTCATAAATATGTTACAAAATTTTGAACATTAAAAAATAAAAAACCAAATATTTATGACATTATCATATTTTCAAGTTGAATATTTTGAAACTTATCTTTATCTTCTCCCTTATTTTTAACACTCCCCCTCAAGTTGGGTGTATAAATGTCTATGGACCATAACTTGCTAAGAATGTGTTGAAAGTGTTTCTCAGTTATTGCCTTAGTGAAAATGTCAACTAACTGATCTTCACTTCTAACATATGAGGTTGAAATTGTCTTGTTTTCTAATTTTTCTCGAACATAATGACAATCAACCTCAATGTGTTTCGTTCTTTCATGAAATATCGGATTGGCAGCGATATGAAGAGCTGCTTGATTATCGCAATGTAAAAGAATAGGAGTGATAGTAGGAAATCTCATCTCTTCAAGTAATGCCTTTAGCCAAACTATTTGACTTGTAGCCGCTACCATTGCTCTGTATTCAGTCTCAGCGCATGATCAGATACAACAGATTATTTCTTGCTTTTCCATGTTACAAGATTTCCTCCCACGAACATGCAGTAGCTGGTGGTGGATCTCCTATCCGAGACATCCCCAGCCCAATCTACATCACAGTAGCCATAAATCTCCATGCTGTGGTTGTTTTTCATAAGAATCCCCTTCCTGGTAAGCTCTTTAAATACTTGAGAATTCTTTCCGCTGTTTTCCAATCTTGAATCCTCGGAGCATGCATCTGTTGGCTGATTAAGCTGACGGCATAGGTGATATCTGGTCTTGTAATGGTGAGGTAGATAAGCCTCCCCACAAGTCTTTGATATCTATGAATATCCTGGAACATTTCTTCATCACCTTTTGCTCGTTCTGCTGTGGATATAGGAGTTGCTGCTGGTTTTGCTCCTACCTTTCCAGTTTCCTACAAAAGGTCAAGTACATACTTCCTTTGACATAGAACTAGCCCTTTATGAGAATAGGCAAGCTCTATTCCAAAAAAATACTTTAGTTTTCCCAAATCTTTAATATCAAAAGTAGATTTAAGAAAATTTCTAACTTGATCAATACCATTCATATCACTTCCTGTAATAACTATATAATCTACATAAATAAGAACAATAGTGATTTCTTCATTGTTAACTTTAGTAAACATGGAGGAATCACTAATACATTTCTTAAAGTTATTACCAAGAAATACTGAATTTAATTTTGCATACCAGGCATAAGGAGATTGTTTTAACCCACAGATTGCTTTTCTAAGATGACACACCTTGATGTTTGAATCCTCATCTAGCCCTTGGGGAATTCGCATGTAGATTTCTTCGTCTAAGTCCCCTTGAAGGAAAGTATTCTTCATGTCTATTTGATACATTGGCCATTCTCCATTGGTTGCAATTGACATCAAAACTCTTATCGTTTTCATTTTGGCAACAGGGGCAAAAGTCTCAATGTAGTCTTCTCCATAAGTTTGTGTGAATCCTTTGGCTATAAGTCTTGCCTTGTAGCGTTCAATGGATCCATCACTTTTATACTTGATTTTGAATACCCATTTACACCCGACAGCTTTTCTTCTGTTAGGGAGAGTGGTAATCTCCCACGTCCCATTTTTATTCAATGCATCTAGTTCTTCAAGCATAGCTTGTCTCCATTCGGGTTTGGTATTTACCTCATCAAAAGCCTTAGGTTCCTGTGATGAGTCAATGCCACTCAAGAACCCTTGATGGCTTAAGAAAGTGTTAGATACATAATAGTAATTTGAAATATGATAGTGAGTTACTTTAGAATTGTAATAAACTCTTCTGTTGATCCACTCTGAGGGAGGAAGTCTCAATCTGGTGGAATGTCGAAGTTGAGGAGCCAACGGAGAGGGCAGTTTAGTTTCATCTCCGGATTCTCCTAAGGTAGGCAATCCCTCACCTTCTTCTTTCTTCGGAAGAGTTCTCCTCACTTTCAGACTCATCCACTCCTCCCTCTTCGTTTTCTCCCCCCTGAATGTGAATTCTCTTCATTGGATTCTTGAGGAATCAGAGGAGGATTTATGGGAATATCGCAGAAGATTCGCAAGTCATTGCTTGATGAATTTTCTTCCTTTTTTTCTCCTGCAAAAAAGAATTCATTTTCTACAAATATCACATCTTTCGATGTGTATACCTTGTTAGAGTCAAGTTCAAAACAAATATATCATTTTTGGAATGAAGCATACCCAATAAAAACACATTTCCTTTCTTTGATATCTAACTTATCTCTAAACTGCCTAGGAACATGAACATAACAAATACACCCAACAACTCTAAGGTGAGAGAGGTTTGGTTTGTTTTTTCTAAACAACTCTAATGGAGATTTTCCATGGAGAATTCTAGTTGGAAGACGATTTATTAAATGAGCTGCAGTATTAACCGCATCACTCCAAAAACGCTTAGGCATATTAGCAAAGAACATGATAGTTTTAGCTATTTCTAGGAGATATCTATTTTTGCGTTCGGCAACTCCATTTTGTTAGAGAGTGTAGGGACAACTAGTTTGATGAATAATTCCATGAAATTGGTACTCATATATTCCCCACCATTATCTGTCATAAGAATTTTAATGTTGGCCTCATATTGTTTTATAATATACTTGTAAAAGGACTTGAAGACTTCATAAACTTGGTCTTTCGATCTTAGCATATACACCCATATAATCTAGACTTATGATCTATAAATGAGATAAAATATTTAAATCCCCTTCTAGATATCATAGGTGAAGTCCATACATTCGAGTGAACAAGATCAAAAAACTTTTTATATTGAGTTTCAGAAATAGGATAATACATTCGGGTTTCCTTTCCAAAAATGCATACTTCACAATATCTATCACTACAATTTTTTTATGGGAATAGGCATTTCAAAGCTTGCATAGTAGGAAGACCTAATCTAGTATACCAAAGGAGGTAACTTTCCTCTCAGATTGCGAAAAATACAAAACTATCTTGTTTCTAAAAATACAAGTTATCTTGCATAGATCTACTACCAATCACTTGATTCGTATCCAAATTTTGAAAAACAACAGAATGAGGGTCAAAGATAATTTTACAATTTAAGTCCTTAGTGATTTGTCCAATGGACATAAAATTAGAGGTAAATTGAGGAATATATAAAGCCTTTGATTTTCTTCCAAAAATTTTAACATCCCCAATTTGCTTAATTTTGAAATTATGTCCATTTGTAACTTTAACCATTTTAGGTTCTAGGAGAGGTTCAAGATTCTGAAAATTTTGCTTATCTTTGACCATATGGTGATCACAACCTGAATCTATCAACCATTTTGAAGAAGTAACAGATGAGTTAGAGCAAGTAACTGAGGAGGATTTTCCTAATTTTTGAGATGTCAGATTTGCTTTGTTTGCAACTGTTTGAGCATTTTGTTCCCTCTTCTCTTACTCTTTTTTCTTGATGAACTCAGGTTTAAGGTTAGGATGAAGAAACCAACAACCATCCTTGGTATGTCCTAACTTTTTGCAATGAGAACACACCTTTTTTATTTCCTGATGAGCCTTATTTGCAGCTTGGTCATTCTGCTTTGTGGAGAACCCATGAACTTCAATTTTGGACTGATTGCTTTCCTCAAGCCTGTGAGAAGCTGCAACTCTTTGAATCGTAAATCGACTCTCTTGGTATGATGGAAATTCTTTCATTCAAATAATTTCCTGTCGAAGTTGTACAAATGACTCATTGAGTGATGAGAGTAAGGAAAACACCTTGTCTTCATCTTGTCTCTTTTGCAACACTTTTTATATCACTTGTGAGAGGTCTCAATGTGTTGACCTCATTCCACAAGTCCTCGTGTTCTCTGAACAATTGTGTAATTGATTTCTCCTACATTTCGATGGTCGCAATCCTTCTTGGTATTTCAAATATTCTGCTTAAATTTGATTCCTGACCATATAACCCATACATTTGCTTCCATAAGGATTTGGAACTCGGACAGCACATCACCATATTTTTGTGTGTTTGATCCATGGAGCTTGTTAGCAATAGGAACACTTGATCATCCAGCTCCTTCTATTCATCAAATCGTGGGTCTAGCCGATCCATAGGATCTTTTATAATGAAAGACAGAAGTTTTGCTCCATTGAGAGATCTTCTGATATGACTAGCCCATTGGAAGTAATTGGTTGATCTTAGAATAATTTGGGAGAAAAGTTGGATTTGAAAAGAAGAGATTTGAGGAAGAGAATTTCTCAACCTCGGAGTCGATGTTTGCTCTGATACTATGTTGGATTTTTGACTAAGAAAAATAGAGAAATCTAATAAACTTCTGGTTTTTATTGATATGGTAGAATGATACAAAGGAAGAGAGATTATCTTTCTCTTAATTTTACAAGGAGAGCAGTAGCTTTATTTATAGGCAAAGGGAGAAAAATAGTTAGTAGAGAGAGAACAAAGACAATATTCCCGTTGGGGCTCAAATCTCAAGGAATTCCAACAGCTAGTTTTTGGACTGTTAGAATATATATTGCCCAAACTACCCCTAGTTATTTGGGTTTATCTCATAGACTTTCCTCCATAATTTTGGGTTTCATTGGACTTGTTTTTGAATATATTTTGAGTCATAAATATGTTAAAAATTCTGAACATTAAAAAATAAAAGACCCAATATTTATGACATTATCATATTTTCAAGTTGAATACTTTGAGATTTATTTTCATCTTCTCCCTTATTTTTAACAATAACACCATAGAGAATACCAATGGCGGTCACCCACCGACTCCATTTTCCCAACCGAAAACTGAAACCCTGCAATTGCTTGTGCGGTTATAGCTCAAGTTGTAGCACAGTAGATAGGGAATTGATATTCAGCTTGCTGAAAATTTTTTTTTAAGTTATGTTTACGTTAGGGCATCAGCTGATTTACTGAGCTAAGGTTGCTGGCCATCGAGTCACTCAACTCAGTAAACAATCTTCTCTGACACAACGTTGATTAAATAATGATCACATTTTAAATAAAATAACAAGTATTAAATTGACAAACAGCATACAATAACTGTATATCCTAGAAAAAACATATTATTTAATAGTTATAAAGAGAGAGAGATAGATAGAGAGAGAGAGACAGAAAGGCAGAGATAAAGAAAAGAGAGAGAAATACGTAAGCAACCTTGGGGCCCATCGCATGTCAACTCACTGGGCCCGTGCTGTTGATTTTCATCCCCCCCCACTCCAATTTTTTCCCGCTGTGTGCACGTTGCACCACCTAACAAACCCCTCTCTTTTCTTTATCTTACTATTCTTGCCTTATTTAGCAAAGTGATAAAAAGTAAAAAAAATCATTCACCATCAACATTCGATGGAAAGAGGGGAAGCATCATCGTCTTCATTGCGATCCCTTTTGGAGTATCAACACGCTCAGCAGCAGCAGCAGCCGCCGCCGGGCCAATACGAATAACAGAAGAGGAGAGACTGGAACTCTTTCGGTCAATACTTAAAGAACCAGCGTCCTCCTGTTCCTCTTTCTCAGTGCAACTGCAATCATGTTCTTGACTTTCTCCGAAACCTCGACCAGTTCGGGAAAACTAAGGTTCATCTTCATGGCTGCATCTTTTTCGGACAGCCTGAGCCGCCTGCTCCGTGCACGTGCCCTCTTCGGCAGGCTTGGGGCAGCCTTGATGCGCTCATCGGACGACTCCGAGCTGTGTACGGGGAAAACGGCGGGTCGCCGGAGACCAACCCGTTTGCTAGCGGTGCAATTCGGGTTTTCTTACGGGACGTGAGAGAGTGTCAAGCCAAAGCCAGAGGTATTCCCAGGAAGAAGAAGAAGAATCTAATCCTTCTAAAGCAAGTGAAGAGTCAAGCTCTACCATTCACTTCTCTTCTCTTAAAAGTGCTACCATGAAAACATAAATGGTATTTTTTATTTTCCTATGCTGTCTTTTATTGATAATTTTCATTTATCTATTTTTATTGTTTTTCTTTTAAAATTGGGGAGTTAAACATTTTTAGGGATATATGTTTAGCCAATACACAAAAACCCCTTTTGTCTCCTAAACTGCTACATCAATTTTTGGATGGTTTTTCAGAGTGAGAAATCTCAGTCTTTACTCCCAAAAGAAATTAAATACGATGGTACATCTTAGGTGAAGTGAACCCGTTGGGTATAAAAACTCTCACTACAAAAAAACACGTTTTTTGCGACGAACTTTAGCGACAAATTTTTTTCGTTACAAATTTTTTTCGTTTCAATTTTGCGACGAATTTTACGACGAAATCTTTTTTTGTCGCTATTTGCAACGAAATTTCCAACGAAAAAAAAGTTGTAGCTAATTTAGCGACGACCGGAAATTCGTCGCTAATTTTGCGACGAATTTATGAATTTGTCGCAAAATTTGAAAAAAAATAATTATTTATATATATTTATTAAATAATTAATTAATTTTGCGACGAATTTACAAATTCGTCGCTAATTTTGCGACAAATTTCGGAATTCGTCATAAAATTTGAAAAAAAAAATAAAAAAAATAAAATATTAATATATATTTATTAAATAATTAATTAATTTTGCGACGAATTCTAAATTCGTCACTAATTTTGCAACGAATTTTCGAATTCGTCGCAAAATTTGAAAAAAAAATAAAATATTAATATATATTAATTAAATAATTAATTAATTTTGCGACGAATTTTAAATTCGTCACTAATTTTGCAACGAATTTTCTAATTCGTCGCAAAATTTGAAAAAAAAAATTATTTATATATATTTATTAAATAATTAATTAATTTTGCGACGAATTCCGAAATTTGTCGCATTGCGACGAATTTCGGAATTCGTCGCAAAATTTGAAAAAAAATAAAAAATTAATATATATTAATTAAATAATTAATTAATTTTGCGACGAATTCTAAATTCGTCGCTAATTTTGCAACGAATTTTCGAATTCGTCGCAAAATTTGAAAAAAAAAATAAAAAAAAAATAAAATATTAATATAAATTAATTAAATTATTAATTAATTTTGCGATGACTTTTAAATTCGTCGCTAATTTTGCAACGAATTTTTTAATTCGTCGCAAAATTTGAAAAAAAAATTATTTATATATATTTATTAAATAATTAATTAATTTTGTGACGAATTTAGAAATTCGTCGCTAATTTTGCGACAAAGTTCAAAATTCGTCTCAAAATTTGAAAAAAAAATAAAAAAATAAAATATTAATATATATTAATTAAATAATTAATTAATTTTGCGACGAATTCTAAATTCGTCGCTAATTTTGCAACGAATTTTCGAATTCGTCGCAAAATTTGAAAAAAAAAAATTTATTTATACATATTTATTAAATAATTAATTAATTTTGAGACGAATTCTAAATTCGTCGCTAATTTTGCAACGAATTCTAAATTCGTCGCTAAACAATAAAGAATTAGGAAACTAAAAGTTACAAAAAAATAAGAATTAGGAAACTAAATAAATCAAACTATTTTGATCAAGTCTTGCTGCTATTTTTCTTTATTTTCGTCCTCCCTTGGTTTTGGATAGTTTTGGGCCTTTTATTCTTCCAACTGGGCTTGTATGAGCATAATTGAGACCCCTTTTGGTTTTTCATTCATTTGGGCTCCAATTTCTTATTGTAAAACCCTCTGAATTAATTTATTCAGTATTTTTTTGGACCTTTTAACTCGAACTTTTGTTACTGGTCCAACTGGAACTTGAGTTGAATGTTGTAAATTTCTTGCAGTCTTGATAATCACATCATTAGGCCAGAGTACGCTGCAGCTAGAATTTTAAGACTCTCTCTCTCTCTCTCTCTCTCTCTCTCTCTCTCTCTCTCTCTCTCTCTCTCTCTCTCTCGTGTCACGATCTTATATTTCCCATTCAAAAGCTCTATCTATTGTGAGGATTCTCGAGATCCTGTGTCCCTCCGTTAGGCGTCATAAATTCGAAATATAAATCAAACACTTGGCAGGCCAGACAATATGGTACATAAAGAAGCAATTTGATGGATTAAGGTTGCTTATATATCTCCTTAATTTAATTTAATTTGACGTTAAATGTTTTTATTAGTTCATGCATGCATCTAGGATACGACCTTTCTCGTTATATTTTTTTATTGCATAAAATCATCGTAGAAAATCTCTTACATGTATACGGGTAGACAAACATAATCTACATTAGATATCATGATCTATGTCATTAATGAGAACAATTCGCATTTATTTTCAAGTAAATTTTGCTTTAAGTGATCCTTCGAAAGGGCACAGCACTTATTTATTTTGTTTATTTATAATTGATTTTCACTAATTATCATATTAATTTGTTTCCTTTTCTTTTGAGAAGATCACACACTACTTCAATATGATAAAATAGAATATCTTTGAGTTGGGGGACATCAGATTTGTTTATAAATCCTATATAGGAAATCAATAAAAATTTTAAATGTAAAATTCATTCTCTTAAAATAAAAGAAATCTTAAAAAAATAAAAAATAAAAAATCCATAGAATTTGATGACATCCCTATTGAGATGTAGAAGGGTTTGGGTGAAATGATAATAGAAATATTGACAAATTTTTTTAACAAGATTTGACAAATCAAGAAAATATCACAAGTATAGATAGATAGTACAATTGTACAACTATGTAAAAATAAGGAGACGTATAAATTGCTCCAATTATAGAAAAATTAAACTTATTAGTCATATTATAAAATTGTGGGAGAAAATGATAGATCATAAATGAGTTGAAGATAAATATATTTTAAAATCAATTTGAATTTATGTCAAAACGATTTACAATCAAAACCATTCACTTACTCATATATTTGATGAAAACGTTTACAATACAGAATAGAGATTTATATATAATATTCGTTGATTTAGAAAAATATACAACAGAGTTTTCAAATATATATTATAGTGAACATTGATAAAAAATGAGATTTCTTTAAAATATATTGATTTTATCAAATATATGTATGAGATAAGTCTTACTAAAGTAAGAACTTGTGGGGGTTTAAATAGTAGCTTCCCACTTAATATCAGGTTTCACCAAGTTTTGACATTAAATTCTATCTTTTTTGCAATAGTTATGGATGATATAATAAAAAGCATATAAGATAAAATATTATGGTATATACATTTTGAAAAAACAATAATGAACAATTTAGAGGGGTGAGTAGATTATTTTCAACAACTTAGAGGGGTGAGTACATTGTTTTCAACACTTGAAATTTTTTGAATTTTGAAGAGAGATTGAGAGAAGAAGATTGTACCCTTGAAATTTATAGTGGTTCTACCTTCTCCGGTATATGTCTACTTCTAAACTGCATCTGGATTTCCAATATACTATTTTTGAAATAGTACACAACTAGTTTGGTTAGATGTTAGTCAAACCTTTTAAGTGTTTCTCTCAAACACTTCAAACTAGTTTTGTATAAGAATTATCAAATCTAAGTTTTCCATGTTTCACTTAACATGCTTTGAATGCGTAGACCAAATATACCCTTCTTCCTAGTTTTTCACCAGATTTCAAAATGAAACGAAAAGATAAGATGAAGATTTAACTTCTAATGTTATCATTAAAGCACACTTAATAAATCAAGGAGAGTTTTCCTCAATGATGCACGCGTCCTCTTTTTCTTTTTCTTCATTCCTTTTTTTTTTGCATTTAGTTTAGATGTTTATTTATAGTGATTTTGTTGAGATAGCCTTTGGGAAGAATTAATGCCTTCAAAAGTAGCCACTGCAAGGTTGTTGAAGTTCATTTAATGTCCAACAATTTTTCTAAACAACTAATCGTTACTCACATCAAGTCGACTTATTCTCACAATGAGTCAACTTGAACTTTGTTGAAATATCAAAGTTTAAAGATAAAGAAAATATGACATAAATTTTGAATTTATTGAAAAACAATGAGAGAATATATTGGTGATTGTGAGCATTGAATTATAGTTTTAGGAGATACAATGAGACTCTATTTATAGAGAAAAGAAAAAAATGCTAGTAGATAGTGATTCAAAAGCAATATTCCCGTTGGAGCTTAAACCCCGAGGAATTCCAACAGCTAGTTTTTTGACTGTTGAAATATATACTGCACAAACTGCCCCTAACTATTTGGGTTTGCTTCCTAGACTTTTCTCCAAACTTTTGGGCTTCCTTGGGCCTATTTTTGAATGTATTTTGGGTTGGTTTAGGCTACCCAAATAGGACATGCTTGCTGGACAATGCAGGTTGATTTTTGGGCTTCTAAGTAGATGCACTTGGTTGGTGATGAAGATGGGTTGAGTTATCCTTCTTTTCAATACTCCCCCTCAAGTTGGGTGCGTAGATATTGATAGTGCCCAACTTGTTCATGATTTCTTGAAGATGCATTGCAGTTTCACCTTTTGTGAAGATATCAACTAGTTATTCTTTTCCTTTGATGTAGGGAGTGGCTATAAGCTTCTTCCACCTTTTGTCGAATGAAGTGATAATCAACTTCTATGTATTTAGTCCTTTCATGAAAGAGCGGATTGGATGCAATATGAATCGCCGATTGATTGTCACAATGCAAGTTGATTGGCATAGAAATATTAAACCCTAATTCCTCTACTAGAGCCTTCAACCATACAATCTCACTGGCCGCTGACGCTATTGCCCTATACTCAGCCTCTACACTCGATCTTGACACCACATGTTTTTTGTTCTTCTATGCTATCAAGTTGTCTCCTAGGAACATGCAGTACCCCACGAACATGCAGTACCCCACGAACATGCAGTACTCGGTGGTAGATCTTCTATCCTTTGAATCGATCGCTCAATCTGCATCGCAAAAGCCTTCAATTTGGGAGCTTCCATTGTTTTTCATCCAAATACCTCGTCCGGGTGATTTCTTGATATAGTGAAGGATGCGCTGAACTGCTCTCCAATGACCCATCTTTGGAGAATACATATGTTGACTAATTTGGTTCACGGCAAAGGCTATGTTTGGCCTAGTAATGGTGAGGTAGATCAGTCGTCCTACAAGTCTGATATCTCTCTATATCCTCAAATGGCTCCTCATCATCTACTAGAGGTCCAGTGGTGACAACAGGGCTACAAGCTAGTTTTCCTCCTAACTTTCCTATTTCTTGCAAAAGATCAAGAGCATATTTTCTTTGGAATAGAATTAACCCATTATTACAATAGGCTAACTCAATTCCTAGGAAATACTTTAATCTCCCTAAATCTTTAATTTCAAACCTAAAACTCAAGAAATTTCTAACTATCTCTATTAAATGCATGTCATTTCTTGTAATGATGATATCATCTACGTAAACTAAGGTTATCACTATTTTATCATTGTTTTTTCTAATAAAAACAGATGAATCGCTATGGCATTTAACAAACCCACTACTAAGGAAAGCATGGCTTAATTTTGCATACCATGTCCTTGGGGATTGCTTCAGTCCATAGATAGCCTTGCGTAGTTTGCACACGTTTCCTCCTTGTTGTTAGAACCCTTGAGGAAGTTGCATGTACACTTCTTCTTTGAGATCTCCTTGAAGGAACGCGTTTTCTACATCCATTTGAAAAATTCTCCATTCTTGGTTCACCGCAAGAGACATCAAGACCCTAATTGTGTTCATTTTGTCGACGGAAGCATAAGTTTTCTTGTAGTCTATCCCATAAACTTGTGTAAATCCCTTAGCCACAACTCTTGCCTTGAACCTTTCGATTGACCCATCGCTCTTGTATTTGATCTTGTACACTCATTTGCATCCTACAGCTCGCTTGCCTTTGGGTAGAGAGGTGATTTCCCAAGTACAATTCTTGGTCAAGGCATCTAGCTTCTCCTTTATTGCCCTTCTCCACCTTGGATCCTTAGATGCTTCATCAAATGTTCTAGGCTCATGTTCTTTATCTATACCACTCAAGAAGTCTTGGTGGCTCAAATAAACGTGTGAGGTAGTATGATAATCGGAAATGGGATGTGATGTTACCTTTGAGTTATAATAAACCCTTTGGTTGATCCATTCTGAGAGAGGGACCCTAAGTCTCGTGGATCGCCTAAGTTGAGAAGGTGGCGCATTGGGCTCAACGGATTTATCCACAACTTGTTCTGAAGGCTCCTCTTGTTCTGTTTCTTGCTCTCCCCTTGAAGTGTGAGCTGCCTCATATTCTATGGAGTTTGATCACTCTTCAATACTTTGAGAGTGATCATTAGTCTCTTGGGAGGTGCCTTTTGTTGAAAAGAAGGATAACTTAACCCATCTTCATCACCAACCAAGTGCATCTACTTAGAAGTCCAAAAATCAGCATGCATTGTCCAGCAAGCATGGCCCATTTGGGCAGCCTAAACCAACCCAAATAGCTAGGGGCAGTTTGGGCAGCATATATTTCAACAGTCAAAAAACTAGCTGTTGGAATTCCTTGGGGTTTGAGCTCCAACGGGAATATCACTTTCTACTGGCTATTTTTCCCTTTTCTCTATAAATAGAGCCTCATTGTATCTCCAAAAACTATGAGAAAAATGCTCTCAAATCTGTCCATGTATGCTCTCATTCTTCTTCAATAAAATTCAGAAGTATTCTTCATTTCTTGTGCTCTATTTTTTGATATTTCAACATGGTATCAGAGCAAACTTCGATCCCTTCCTCTTCAAGGTTGGGTGACCTTCCACCTTCCATCAACCTTACCCAATTTCAAAATATATCCTCCATTCAATTAAGAGGAGGAAATTATTATCAATGGGCAGCCTTGATGAGAAGGGTGCTGGAACTTCACAACTTGGAGGGTCACATACTTGATCAACCACTTGAAGAGGTGGATTCTTCCTACAGAGAATGGAAGAAGAGGGACAATCATGTGTTTTTTCTTCTACTCAATTCCATGGATGAAACACACAAAGCTATGGTGACTTGTGCTCCCAATGCAAAACTAATATGGGACACAATGTTTTCTCTTTATGGCCAAGAATCTAACCTTGGCAGAATTTTTGAGCTCAAACGACAAATTTCAAACATAAAAAAGGAAGGGAAATCACTTCCTCAATATTTTGGGGAATATACGGATACTTGGAATGAGCTCTCCACTCTCCGTCCGGATTCCATAGATCTCAAAGTCCTCCAAAAGAGGAAAGAAGAAGATAAAATCTTTGGTCTTCTCATGGGTCTAGATGATTCCTACTCTCTTCTTAGACAAGAAATTCTCCGAATGAAGGAATTTCCTTCATTTGGAGAAGTGCAAAATATGATCCAACGAACGGAAGTTAGCATGCGTTTGGAAGAAAATTCCAAACTTAGACTTGATGCTCAAGGTCACATGGCTACCGTTGAAGAGCACATGGCTGCCAAAGCACATCAAGTTCCAAAGAAAATTGATGTATGCACCCATTGCAAGAAAAGAGGACATACGAAGGAGAAGTGTTGGAACCTTCATCCTCATTTAAAGCCCAAGACCTTCAAACCAAGGGAGCAACTTTTCGAGCAGCATAATGTACTTCACACCAAGCTTCAAGGACCTACCATGGCTGATTTTGCTGCTCTTCAAAGTCAACTCAATGACATCTCCAAGAAGTTTCAACAACTTGCTCCCTCCAATGGTAAAAATCAAAACACTTTATCCTCTTTCAATTTCGAAGATTTTCTCATTGATTCGGGAACGGACCATCATATGGTAAGGGATAGAAGAAAAATCAAGCATTTTAAAAAACTCCCTAACCATAAGATAGTCCGTGTTGCCAATGGACAAGATTTGAAAGTTGAGCAAATTGGGGAAATTGAACTTTTTGGAAAAACATCAAATGCTTTATTTGTTCCCCAACTCACTTCAAATCTTTTGTCCATTAGCAAAGTCACTAAGGATCAAGGGTGTAGAGTTGTTTTTGACCCAAACACTGTTACTTTTCAGGACCTCAAGTCGAATCAATTGATTGGCAAGGGTTCTAGAAGAGGGGATCTATATTTTTTGGATCAAAAGCATCATGCACTCGTAGCTCATATCAAAGAAGATGCATCTCTTTGGCATAAACGTTTTGGGCATCATAGTGACCAAGCTTTAAAGCGTCTATTTCCAAGTATTAATATTGAAGATAGACATTGTGAAGCTTGTATTCTGGGAAAGGAAACCCGATCAATGTATCCCAATTCAAAAACAATTTATAAAGATGCTTTTGATTTAGTTCATTCGGATTTGTGGACTTCACCTATCAAATCTCATTTAGGTTACAAGTATTTCATTACTTTTGTAGACCAAAAAACTAGGTACACTTGGGTCTACCTTTTGAATACCAAAGATCAAGCTTTTGAAGCCTTTAAAAGCTATGAGAGATATGTGACCAAACTTTACAATGCTAACATTAAAATTCTAAGGACGGACCATGGTGGAGAATTCACTAGTTTGACATTTGAAAACTACCTTAGAGAGAATGGCATTATACATCAAATGTCTTGTGTGTACACACCTCAACAAAATGGGGTGGCCGAAAGGAAAAATAGGCACATATTAGAAATAACTAGAGCTATGATGTTTCATGCAAATGTGCCTAAGAAATTTTGGTGTGATGGAATAAAAACCGCTGTCCACCTAATAAACCTTATCCCATCTCAAGTCCTGGATGGCAAGTCACCCTTAGAAGCCCTAGTAGATAGAAAACCTAAGATATCTCATCTTAGAACATTTGGTTGTGTATGTTACATTCATATTCCAGCACACATGAGGGATAAGTTAGATCATAAGGGTAGAAAGTGCATATTTTTGGGGTATGCTTCCTTTGAAAAGGGGTATAGATGTTATGACCCTAAAACTAACCAAACATACACATCTAAGGATGTGATATTTGTGGAGAATGAGTCCTTTTTTGTAGATAATGAAGAACATCAATCATCAGAAGAAGAGAGCACTCCAAGCACGTGGAATTTCTTACTTCTCCCAAATCAATCATCTCCACCAATTGCAGAAGGAATCTCCCAAGAGACTAATGAGCAATCTCAAAATAATGAAGAAGAAGGATCAAACTCCATAGAAGAGGAGGCAGCCCACACTTCAGGGGGAGATCAAGAAACCGAAGAGGAAGAATCCGAGCATGTAAAGGGAGATTTGGATGCACCACCTCCTCACCTTAGGCGATCCACGAGGCTTAGGGTTCCCCGTTCGGAATGGATTAACCGTAGAGTTTACTATAACTCCAAGGTAACATCACATCCGATTTCTAATTATTATACCATCTCACATGTTTCTTTGAGCCACCAAAATTTTTTGAGTGGCATAGATAAAGAACAGGAGCCTAGGACATATGATGAAGCATCCAAGGACCCAAGGTGGAGAAAGGCAATGAAGGAAGAGCTAGATGCATTGACCAAGAACGGTACATGGGAAGTCACCTCTCTGATGAAATTCTAAAGAAGCAAGCAATGAGAAATGAATAAGAACTTCAAGTACTTTATTGATGTTTCAAAGAGAGCATACAAGAGGTTGAAGGCATTTTTTCATACCTTTTAAAAGCAACTAGCTGCCCTATTTATACAAGAAGAGAAAGAGAGTTGAGAGAGGAGAAAATGAGAGGGGGAGAGAGGGCATTGCCCTCTCTATCCGTTGGACCCAACGGCTAGTAAGAACTAGCCGTTGGGCAGTCCCCAACGGCTAGTTCTTTTACTAGCCGTTGGGGGCCTTTGGCCCCCAATTCTGCTGGCCCGGGCTGGGCCCGAAGGGCCCAGCCCGAAACCCATGGGCTAGATCCATTTAGGGCCCATTACATTGCCTCCCTTTTTACTTTACATTTGGGTCTTGATCTAAGAGCACAAAGTTTACTGGATTGGGACAACCATATGCCCTAATTGTGTTTTATTTCAACACTCCCCCTCAAGTTGGGTGTGTATATGTCTATAACACCTAACTTGCCCATATTCTTGTGAATGTGATTGGCGGTTCCCGGTTTTGTAAAGATGTCAGCAACTTGAAGATCACTTCTTGTAAAGCTAGGAATGATGAGCTTGTCTTCAATCTTTTGTCTCACAAAGTGACAATCTACCTCAATATGTTTTGTTCTTTCATGAAACACCGGATTTGAGGCTATGTGAATTGCCGATTGGTTGTCACAATAGAGTTGAATTGGAGTTGGAACTATGAACCCTAGCTCTTCAATTAGAGCCCTTAACCAAACTATTTCACTTGTTGCGGCAGCCATTGCTCTATACTCCGCTTCAGCACTGGATCTTGACACCACATGTTGTTTTTTGCTTTTCCAAGCTACTAGATTTCCTCCAACAAACATGCAATATCCTGTAGTTGATCTTCTATCTTCAGAATCTCCGGCCCAATCCGCATCCCAATACCCTATGATTTGTGAGCTGCAATTTTTCTTCATCCAAATTCCCATGCCGGGTGTGCCCTTTAGGTAGTGAAGTATTCTTTCGGTGGCTCTCCAATGCTTTCTTTTTGGCTTGTGCATATGTTGGCTAACTTGTCCCACAGCAAAGGAGATATCGGGCCTTGTTATAGTGAGATAGATTAGTCTCCCTACAAGCCTTTGGTATCTCTGTTCATCCTCAAACTCTTCGTCTTCATCTTCAAGGCCACAAGAAGTGCTGATCGGACTACATGCGGGCTTGGCACCTAACTTTCCGGTTTCCTGCAAAAGATCAAGCACATACTTTCTTTGTGATAGAACAAACCCATTTGGACAATAGGCAAGTTCTATCCCTAGAAAGTACTTTAGTTTCCCTAAGTCCTTAATCTCAAACTTTGTTTGGAGAAATTTCCTAACTTGATTAATTAAGTTCAAGTCATTTCCGGTTATGATTATATCATCTACATATACTAGGACTATAATGAATTTATCTTTTAGTTTCTTAACAAAAAGAGATGAGTCACTAGTGCATTTCTTAAAGTCATGATCAAGAAGAGTAGAACTAAGTTTGGCATACCAAGCTCTTGGTGATTGTTTAAGTCCATAGATGACTTTCTTTAATTTGCAAACTTTGTTGTCTTGATGAGAGAAACCCGGAGGAACCTCCATATACACCTCTTCTTCTAAGTCCCCTTGAAGAAAGGCATTTGCAACATCCATTTGAAATAGAGGTAGAGAGTAGTTGGCAGCAAGGGATAAGAGTACACGAATGGTATTCATTTTTGCCACGGGAGCAAATGTTTCCTTGTAGTCTACTCCATAAGCTTGAGTAAAACCCTTGGCAACTAATCTTGCCTTATATTTGTCAAGACTCCCATCACTTTTGTGCTTGATTTTGTACACCCACTTGCACCCTACGGCTTTTTTCCCTTTTGGAAGTGATGTTATTTCCCATGTTCCATTTTTTGCTAAAGCTTCCAACTCATCCTTCATAGCTTGTACCCACTGAGGTTGGTTTTTAGCTTCTTCAAAAGATCTTGGCTCTTCATTAAGATCTATGTTCCGAATGAATCTTTGATGGCTGCAAGAAGTATTAGCAATTGAATAATATTTAGAAATGGGATGAGAAGTTACTTTAGAGTTATAGAAGACTCTTTTGTTGATCCATTCAGAGGGAGGAAGCCTAAGCCTTGTTGATCTACGAAGAGGACGAGGTGGTTCATCTATGATTTGTTCCTCTTGTTCTATGGCCAGCTCTTGCTCCGAATCATCTCCCCCTTGTTCTTGAATGGTTTCTTGATCAGAATGAGATGATGAGGGATCTTCTTGAGCCGGATCTTCATGAACATTCGGAGCTGGTTCTTGTTCAATATTCGGATGAGAGGGATGATTGATACTTGGGAGAATAATGTTCCATAGATCTTGAGTTTCTCCTTTTCCATCTTGATCTTGATCTTCTTTTCCTGAAAAATAAGATTCTCTTTCTACAAATATCACATCTTTGGATGTGTATAGTTTTTTGGTTAGTGGATCATAACATTTATATCCTTTTTCAAATGTTGAGTATCCTAAGAACACACATTTTCTCCCCCTTTCCTCTAACTTGTTTCTGAAATTTTCAGGTACATGGACATAGCATAAGTATCCAAAGACTCTAAGATGAGAGATATTAGGTTTTCTTCCTAAGAGTAGCTCTAATGGGGATTTACCTCCTAGAACTTGAGTGGGCATAAGATTAATGAGATGGGCAGCGGTTTTTATTGCCTCACTCCAAAATTTTTTAGGCACATTAGAATGAAACATCATGGCCCTAGCTGTTTCTAACAGGTGTCTATTTTTCCTTTCAGCAACTCCATTTTGTTGTGGAGTGTAGACACGTGATTTTTGGTGCATGATCCCCTTTTCATCTAAGAAGTTTTCGAATGCATGACTAGTATACTCCCCCCCATGGTCAGACCTAATGAGTTTGATGTTGGCATTGAATTGTTTGGTGACATATCTATAATAGCTCTTAAGGGATTCAAAAACCTCAGATTTGGTTACCAATAGGTATACCCAAGTATATCTAGTTTTGTGATCAATAAATGTCACAAAGTATTTAAAACCATTATGAGATGCTATGGGTGAGGTCCAAACATCAGAATGAACAAGTTCAAATGCATTCTCATATATAGTATTTGAAATGGGATAATACACTCTAGTTTGTTTTCCAAGAACACAAGCTTTGCAATGCCTATTTTCTACTACTAGATTTGAAAATAGACGTTTCAAAGCTAAGTCCCCAAGATGACCTAGACGAGCATGCCATAATGAATGCATTTGACTTTGGGCAGCAAAAGCTCGGTTTTCTTGATCCAAGTAGTATAGGTTGTGCCTCCTAGACCCCTTGCCAATCAAATGATTCGTTTTGAGGTCCTGAAAAACAACTTCATTAGGATCAAATGTAACTTTGCAATTTTGTTCTTTGGTTATCTTTCCAATGGATAAAAGATTAGAATTAAATTTAGGCACATATAGAGCTTTAGTTTTCTTGCCAAATAACTCAATTTCACCTAGATGATCAACTCTTAGTTTCTCACCATTAGCTACCTTAACAATCCTAGAATCAGTGACAGGAATGAGTCTTTTAATTTTGCTCTTATCTTTTACCATATGATTATCACAACCAGAATCAATAAGCCATGAATGAGATGTATTTAAGAGATTACCAGAATGCAAAGTAATCTGGCCAACGAGCTTTTTCATCTCCCTTTGCATTTCCTCCATTTTGCTTTCTAGGGCAGCAACTTGAGAAACATGTTGGACAGTTGCCATTTGGTCACCTTCCCTTTTGTTGTATTTTGGCCGCAAATGGGGATGGAGATGCCAACACTTCTCCTTTCTATGACCAGGTTTCTTACAATGGGAGCAAAAATCTCTTTTGGTGAAATTTTGAGCTTTGTTGGCTGGATGCTCTTCTTGGACAGATTTGAATGCTTGAGCTTCGGTTTTGGGCTTGGATGATTCTTCAAGCTTCATGCTTGTTTCAGCTCTTTGCACCATGAATTGAACTTCTTGGAATGAAGGAAAAATCTTCATTCTAAGAATTTCTTGACGTATAGGTGCATACTCTTCTCCAAGACCCATTAGGAGACCAAAGGTCATGTCTTCATCATTCCTTTGAAGGATGGTTTTGAGATTTGAGGTTGGAGGCCTCAAGACATTAAGCTCATTCCAAAGATCCCTATATTCCCCAAAATATTCGGGTAGGGTCTTTCCTCCTTTTTGAATGTAGAAGATTTTCTTTTTCAATTCGAATACTCTACCGGTGTTGGTTTCTTGAGCATAAAGAGCATGCATTTGATCCCACAAAGATTTGGCATTGGAAATACAAGTGACCATTGCTTTGTGGGTTTTGTCTAAAGACATTTGTAAGAGCACCACCACTTGATCATCTCTCTTTTTCCATGCTTTGTAAGACGGATCAGCATCATCAAGAGGGTCTTCAAATATGTGGTTTTCGAGATTGAAGAAGTTTAGAGACCTCTTGATGGTGTCTTGCCATGCGTTGTAATTTGAAGCATCTAAAAGAGTGGAAGTGAACATTGAGGTGCTAATTTGTGATGGTGGATTACCAAGATTGGATGAGGAAGGAATGAATGCCTGCTCTGATACCATGATGAAATTCTAAAGAAGCAAGCAATGAGAAATGAATAAGAACTTCAAGTACTTTATTGATGTTTCAAAGAGAGCATACAAGAGGTTGAAGGCATTTTTCATACCTTTTAAAAGCAACTAGCTGCCCTATTTATACAAGAAGAGAAAGAGAGTTGAGAGAGGAGAAAATGAGAGGGGGAGAGAGGGCATTGCCCTCTCTATCCGTTGGACCCAACGGCTAGTAAGAACTAGCCGTTGGGCAGTCCCCAACGGCTAGTTCTTTTACTAGCCGTTGGGGGCCTTTGGCCCCCAATTCTGCTGGCCTGGGCTGGGCCCGAATGGGCTAGATCCATTTAGGGCCCATTACATTGCCTCCCTTTTTACTTTACATTTGGGTCTTGATCTAAGAGCACAAAGTTTACTGGATTGGGACAACCATATGTTGAAAAGAGGAATTAATCAACCTATCATCACATTTCTAAGAAAGGGCCTTCCCAAGAGTTCAACAAGTTCTTCTCAAGGATGGAGCTTTAATTTGGGCTGGCCCGCAGAATTCGGGCTGGGCCCTTTGGGCCCAGCCCGGGCCAGCAAAAGGGCCCGTTTTGTCCCAGCAAAGGGGGCCCAATTGGGCCCCAACGGCTAGGCAAACCTAGCCGTTGGAAGCTGTCCAACGGCTAGTAATTCTAGCCGTTGGAGACAGCCTCCAACGGCTAGTAGAGAGGGGTCTTAACCCCTCTCTTGTTCTCTCTTTTTTGCTCTCTAATTCTCTCCCTCATCTTCTTCTATAAATAGGCTTCTATGTATTCAAGCAAAGGTATGAACAAAAGTTCAAATCTATGAATGTTATTTGCTTTCTATTTCAATAAAATTCAGAGTTATATTTCAAGATCTCTTGAGTTCTTTCTTTGATCTTTCAACACCATATGCCCTAATTGTGCTTTATTTCAACACTCTCTTCCAAAGAGCAAGCGAGCCGTCGGATGCAAATGGGTATACAAAATCAAATATAAAAGTGATGGATCAATTGAAAGGTTTAAGGCAAGACTTGTGGCTAAAGGATTCACTCAAGCATATGGGATAGATTACAAAGAGACATACGCACCCGTTGCCAAAATGAATTCAATTAGGGTCTTGATGTCTCTTGCGGTGAACCATGGATGGAGCATGTTTCAAATGGATGTAGCAAACGCGTTCCTTCAAGGAGATCTCAAAGAAGAAGTGTATATGCAACTTCCTCAAGGGTTCCAACAACAAGGAGGAAACGTGTGCAAACTACGCAAGGCTATCTACGGGCTGAAGCAATCCCCAAGGGCATGGTATGCAAAATTAAGCCATGCTTTCCTTAGTAGTGGATTTGTTAAATGCCATAGCGACTCTTCTGTTTTCATTAGAAAAAACAATGATAAAATAGTGATAGCCTTAGTTTACATAGATGATATCATCATTACTGGAAATGACATGCATTTAATAGATATAGTTAGAAATTTCTTGAGTTCTAGGTTTGAAATTAAAGATTTAGGGAGACTAAAGTATTTCCTAGGAATTGAGTTAGCCTATTGTAATAATGGGTTAATTCTATCCCAAAGGAAATATGCACTTGATCTTTTGCAGGAAACAGGAAAGCTAGGAGGAAAGCCAGCTTGTAGCCCTATTGTCACCACTGGACCTCTAGTAGATGATGAGGAGCCACTTGAGGACATAGAGAGATATCAAAGACTTGTAGGACGACTGATCTACCTCACCATCACTAGGCCAGAGATAGCCTTTGCCGTGAGCCAAATTAGTCAACATATGCATTCTCCAAAGATGGGTCATTGGAGAGCAGTTGAGCGCATCCTTCACTACATCAAGAAATCACCAGGACTAGGTATTTGGATGAAGAACAATGGAAGCTCCCAAATTGAAGGCTTTTGCGATGCAGATTGGGCGAGCGATTCAAAGGATAGAAGATCTACCACCGGGTACTGCATGTTCGTAGGAGGCAACTTGGTAGCATGGAAGAGCAAAAAACAACATGTGGTGTCAAGATCGAGTGCAGAGGCTGAGTATAGAGCAATGACGTCAACAGCCAGTGAGATTGTATGGTTGAAGGCTCTAGTAGAGGAATTAGGGTTCAATGTTTCTACACCAATCAACTTGCATTGTGACAATCAATCGGCAATTCATATTGCATCCAATCCGGTCTTCCATGGAAGGACTAAACACATAGAAGTTGATTGTCACTTCATTCGACAAAAGGTGGAAGAAAAGCTTATAGCCACTCCCTACATCAAAGGAAAAGAGCAACTAGCTGATATCTTCACAAAAGGGGGAACTGCAATGCATCTTCAAGAAATCATGAATAAGTTGGGCACTATCGATATCTACGCACCCAACTTGAGGGGGAGTGTTGAAAAGAAGGATAACTTAACCCATCTTCATCACCAACCAAGTGCATCTACTTAGAAGTCCAAAAATCAGCATGCATTGTCCAGCAAGCATGGCCCATTTGGGCAGCCTAAACCAACCCAAATAGCTAGGGGCAGTTTGGGCAGCATATATTTCAACAGTCAAAAAACTAGCTGTTGGAATTCCTTGGGGTTTGAGCTCCAACGGGAATATCACTTTCTACTGGCTATTTTTCCCTTTTCTCTATAAATAGAGCCTCATTGTATCTCCAAAAACTATGAGAAAAATGCTCTCAAATCTGTCCATGTATGCTCTCATTCTTCTTCAATAAAATTCAGAAGTATTCTTCATTTCTTGTGCTCTATTTTTTGATATTTCAACACCTTTTTCAATCAATGGAGATGGTTGATCTGAAGGGAGCAAAAAATTCCATGTGCTAGGAAAATCTTCTTTGCTTGATGCTTTGGGTGTTTCTTTTCCTACAAAAAAGAATTCTTCCTCTAAAAATATCACATCCTTGGATGTGTATGTTCAATTAGTACTTGGATCATAACACCTATATCATTTTTCAAAAGAAGCATAACTTAGGAATAGACATTTTCTACCCTTGTGATCTAACTTATCTCTCATATGAGATGGTATATGAATATAACACACACAACCAAATGTCCTAAGGTGCGTTACCTTAGGTTTCCTTTCTAAAAGCATTTCTAGAGGTGACATGCCCTTTAATGCTTTTAAGGGCATTAGATTTATAACATGGATAGCCGTTTTGACTGCATCACACCAAAACTTTTTGGTACGTTTGCATAGAACATCATGGCTCTAGCGGTTTCCAAAATGTGCCTATTTTTCCTCTCGGTTATCCCATTTTGTTGGGGTGTGTAGACATAAGACATTTGATGAATAATGCTATAATCTTTGAGAAAGTTCTTGAAGTTATGACTTGTGTACTCTCCCCCATGATCTGATTTTGGTTACATATTTTACATAGCTTTTGAGTGCTTCAAGAGCTTGGTCCTTGCTATTCAAAAGGTAAATCCAATGTATCTAATCTTATGGTCAATGAAAGTAATGAAATATTTGTATCCTAAGTGTGAGAAGATATGAGAAGTCCAAATATCAGAATGTACTAAATCAAATGCATTTTCATATATTGTTTCAGAACTTGGGTATATTGTTCGGGTTTGCTTTGCCATAATACAAACTTTACAATATCTATTCTCAAAATTTAAAATTGGAAATAGACGTTTTAAAGATCGATCACTAGGATGCCCTAATCGCACATGCCAAAGAGATGAGTTTTTCTTGACACGAGCTGTGAATGTATATTGTTCTTGATCCAAAAAGTAGAGGTCTCCTCTTTAGTACCTTTGCCAATCAATTGATTCGACTTGAGGTCCTGAAAGGAGACAGAATTTGGATAAAAAACAACTCTATATTCTTGATCCTTAGTGATTCTCCTTATAGACAGCAAGTTTGAAGTAAGTTGGGGAACATATTGTTGAAATATAAAAAAATAGAACACAAGAAATGAAGAATACTTCTGAATTTTATTGAAGAAGAATGAGAGCATACATGGATAGATTTGAGAGTATTTTTCTCATGGTTTTTAGAGATACAATGAGGCTCTATTTATAGAGAAAAGGAAAAAATAGCCAGTAGATAGTGATTCAAAAGTAATAATCCCGTTGGAGCTCAAACCCAAATGAATTCCAACAGCTAGTTTTTTTGACTGTTGAAATATATACTGCCCAAACTACCCCTAGCTATTTGGGTTTGCATCCTAGACTTTTCTCCAAACTTTTGGACTTCCTTGGGCCTATTTTTGAATGTATTTTGGGTTAGTTTAGGCTGCCAAAATGGGCCATGCTTGATGGACAATGCAGGCTGATTTTTGGGCTTCTAAGTAGATGCACTTGGTTGGTGATGAAGATGGGTTGAGTTATCCTTCTTTTCAACACTCCCCCTCAAGTTGGGTGTGTAGATATCAATAGTGCCCAACTTGTTCATGATTTCTTGAAGATGCATTGCAATTCCCCCTTTTGTGAAGATATCAGCTAGTTGCTCTTTTCCTTTGATGTAGGGAGTGGCTATAAGCTTTTCTTCCACCTTTTGTCGAATGAAGTGACAATCAACTTCTATGTGTTTAGTCCTTTCATGGAAGACCGGATTGGATGCAATATGAATTGCCGATTGATTGTCACATGCAAGTTGATTGGTGTAGAAACATTGAACCCTAATTCCTCTACTAGAGCCTTCAACCATACAATCTAACTGGCTATTGACGCCATTGCCCTATACTCAGCCTCTGCACTTGATCTTGACACCACATGCTGTTTTTTGCTCTTACATGCTACCAAGTTGCCTCCTACGAACATACAGTACCCAGTGGTAGATCTTCTATCCTTTGAATCGCTCGCCCAATCTGTATCGCAAAAGCATTCAATTTGGGAGCTTCCATTGTTCTTCATCCAAATACCTAGTCCAAGTGATTTCTTGATGTAGTGAAGGATGCGCTGAATTACTCTCCAATGACCCATCTTTGGAGAATGCATATGTTGACTAATTTGGCTCACAGCAAAAGCTATGTCTGGCCTAGTGATGGTGAGGTAGATCAGTCGTCTACAAGTCTCTGATATCTCTCTATGTCCTCAAATGGCTCCTTATCATCTACTAGAGGTCCAGTGGTGACAATAGGGCTACCAGCTGGCTTTCCTCCTAACTCTCCTGTTTCCTGCAAAAGATCAAGAGCATATTTCCTTTGGGATAGAATTAACCCATTATTACAATAGGCTAACTCAATTCCTAGGATACTTTAGTCTCCCTAAATCTTTAATTTCAAACCTAGAACTCAAGAAATTTCTAACTATATCTATTAAATGCATGTCATTTCCTGTAATGATGATATCATCTATGTAAATTAAGGCTATCACTATTTTATCATTGTTTTTTCTAATGAAAATAGATGAGTCGCTATGACATTTAACAAATCCACTACTAAGGAAAGCATGGCTTAATTTTGCATACCATGCCCTTGGGGATTGCTTCAGCCCATAGATAGTCTTGCGTAGTTTGCACACGTTTCCTCCTTGTTGTTGGAACCCTTGAGGAAGTTGCATGTACACTTCTTCTTCGAGATCTCCTTGAAGGAATACGTTTGCTACATCCATTTGAAACATACTCCATCTATGGTTCACCGCAAGAGACAACAAGACCCTAATTGTGTTCATTTTGGCAACGGGTGCGTATGTCTCTTTGTAATCTATCCCATATGCTTGAGTGAATCCTCTAGCCACAAGTCTTGCCTTTAAACCTTTCAATTGATCCATCACTTTTATATTTGATTTTGTATACCCATTTGCATCCGACGGCTTGCTTGCCCTTTGGAAGAGAGGTGACTTCCCATGTATCGTTCTCAGTCAATGTATCTAACTCTTCATTCATTGCCTTTCTCCACCTTAGGTCCTTGGATGCTTCATTATATGTCCTAGGCTCCTGTTCTTTATCTATGTCACTCAAAAAATTTTGGTGGCTCAAAGAAACATGTGAGATGGTATGTATAATAATCAGAAATCGGATGTGATGTTACCTTTTCGAGTTATAGTAAATTCTACGGTTAATCCATTCCGAACGGGGAACCCTAAGCCTCGTGGATCGCCTAAGGTGAGGAGGTGGTGCATCCAAATCTCCCTCTACATGCTTGGATTCTTCCTCTTCGGTTTCTTGATCTCCCCCTGAAGTGTGGGCTGCCTCCTCTTCTATGGAGTTTGTTCCTTCTTCTTCATTATTTTGAAATTGCTCATTAATCTCTTGGGAGGTTCCTTCTACAACTGGTGGAGATGATTGATTCGGGAGAAGTAAGAAATTCCACGTGCTTGGAGTGCTCTCTTCTTTTGATGATTGATGTTCTTCATTATCTACAAAAAAGGCCTCATTCTCTACAAATATCACATCCTTAGATGTGTATGTTTGGTCAGTTTTAGGGTGATGTGAACCCGTTGGGTATAAAAACCCTAGAACCCACGAACAAGTTAATTTAGCCCAAAAATCGTCCCAACGAATTATTTGAACCGGTGGAATTTAAAACCTCAACCCTTGCCCTAAAGGAGGAAGAACCTAAGCTATAAGACCTTAGATCCGTTTCTCACTAGATCAAGAATCTTGGTATAAAGATGAAATGAATGACACCACAATCTAGATGGTTCGAAACCTAGATTGATAAGTCAAAGTACTAAACAACACTCATATCTTGAATAAGTTCAAGTTCTCAAAAGAACAAGATCTGTGTGAAGAATCCTCACAATTTTATTAATTCTCTCAAAAGTGTTGTTTTACACAATGTATAATGACCTATTTATAGTCTAAAGGTAAAACATAATTGACAATTAAAAATTTAGTAACTCTCTAAATAATAAAGAATTAGGAAATTAAAAGTTATAAAAAATAAGAATTAGGAAACTAAATAAATCAAACTATTTTGACCAAGTCTTACTACTATTTTTTCTTTATTTTCGTCCTCCCTTGGTCTTGGATAGTTGGAAGAATAAAAGGCCCAAAACTATCCAAAACCAAGGGAGGACGAAAATAAAGAAAAATAGCAGCAAAATTTGGTCAAAATAGTTTGATTTATTTAGTTTCCTAATTCTTATTTTTTTGTAACTTTTAGTTTCCTAATTTTTTATTATTTAGAGAGTTACTAAATTTTTAGTTGCCAATTATGTTTTACCTTTAGACTATAAATAGGTCATTATATATTGTGTAAAACAACACTTTTGAGAGAATTAATAAAATTGTGAGGATTCTTCACACAGATTTTGTTCTTTTGAGAACTTGAACTTATTCAAGATATGAGTCTTGTTTAGTTCTTTGACTTATCAATCTAGGTTTCGAACCATCTAGATTGTGGCGTCATTCATTCCATCTTTATACCAAGGTTCTTGATCTAGTAAGAAACGGGTTTAAGGTCATATACCTTAGGTTCTTCCTCCTTTAGGGCAAGGGTTGAGGTTTTAAATTCCACCGGTTCAAATAATTTGTTGGGACGATTTTTGGGCTAAATTAACTTGTTCGTGGGTTCTAGGGTTTTTATACCCAACGGGTTCACATCATAGGGTCATAACATCTATACCCTTTTTCAAAGGAAGCATACCCCAAAAATATGCACTTTCTACCCTTGTGATCTAACTTATCCCTCATGTGTGCTGGAATATGAATGTAATATATACAACCGAATGTTCTAAGATGAGATATCTTAGGTTTTCTATCTAGTAGGACTTCTAAGGATGACTTGTCATCTAGGACTTGAGATGGGATAAGGTTTATTAGGTGGACAGCGGTTTTTATTTTGATCACACCAAAATTTCTTAGGTACATTTGCATGAAACATCATAACTCTACTTATTTCTAATATGTGCCTATTTTTCATTTCGGCCACCCCATTTTATTGAGATGTGTACACACAAGACATTTGATGTATAATGCCATTCTCTCTAAGGTAGTTTTCAAATTTCAAACTAGTGAATTCCCCACCATGATCCGTCCTTAGAATTTTAATGTTAACATTGTAAAGTTTGGTCATGTTGAGATTTCAAGCTATCAAGCAACTAGGATTGAATGAAAACTTAAAGATCTTTATTTGAAGAAAGAGTGCACAATGAGAGCATTGTTTTTTCATGGATAGAACATCCCATACAAGCTCCTATTTATAGAGATTATTACATGAGAAAGAGAGGGAAAAAGACCCCAAACACTCAAGGATCCGTTGGGGAACATTGGGGACAGATTTCTGTCCCCAAAATCACTGTATAACAGCCATTTTTATGGCTGTTATACAGTGCAACGGCTAGTTCAAAAGAACTAGCCGTTTTGCCCTTTTTAGGGCCCATTTTGGGCTTCTTTTAGGGGCTTAACAATGCCATTTTTGAGGACTAAAAAACTCATAAGGAACGGGCCAAATACATCTCATGGATGGGCTTAAACTTGGCTTGAAATGGGGCCTATGCTAACTACACTTAATTCTCTTTTATTTCAACACTCCCCCTCAAGTTGGGTGTGTATGTATCTAAAACACCTAACTTGACCAGGTTTTTTTGAATATGATTGGCGGTCCCAGGCTTGGTGAGGATGTCGGCAATTTGATCATCGCTTTTAGTGAATCTTGGAGTGATGAGCTTCTCCTCAACCTTTTGCCTCACAAAGTGACAATCCACCTCAATGTGCTTTGTCCTTTCATGAAAAACCGGGTTTGAGGCGATGTGAATGGCTGATTGGTTATCACAGTGTAGGGAGATTGGAGTAGGGACTATGAACCCTAATTCTTCAATCAAGGCTTTCAACCACACGACTTCACTTGTAGCGGTTGCCATGGCTCTATATTCCGCTTCCGCACTTGATCTTGATACCACATGCTGTTTTTTGCTTTTCCAAGCAACAAGATTCCCTCCAACAAACATGCAATACCCTGAGGTCGATCTCCTATCTTCTGAATCACCTGCCCAATCTGCATCACAGAACCCTATGATTTGAGAAGATTCGTTCTTCTTCATTTGAATTCCCATTCCTGGAGTTCCCTTTAGGTAGAGAAGAATTCTTTCAATGGCCCTCCAATGCTTCTTCTTGGGTTGATGCATGTGCTGGCTAACTTGCCCAACGGCATAAGAGATGTCCGGTCTAGTGATGGTTAGGTAGATCAATCTTCCAACAAGTCTTTGATATCGTTGCTTATCTTCATAAATCTCCTCATCATCTTTGTGACTTAAGGATGTGCTTACCGGACTACAAGCTGGTTTGGCACCTAGTTTTCCCGTCTCCTGCAAAAGGTCAAGAGCATACTTTCTTTGTGATAGAACAAGTCCATTGGAACAATAGGCAAGTTCTATCCCTAGGAAGTATTTTAGTTTCCCTAGATCCTTGATGTCAAACTTAGTTTGAAGAAAAGTTCTAACTTTGTTAATGTGATTCATATCATTTCCTGTTATAATTATATCATCTACATAAACAAGAATGATAATGGTATTTTCTCCTAGGTTCTTGACAAATAAGGATGAATCACTAACGCATTTCTTAAAACCATGTTCAAGGAGAGTAGAGCTAAGTTTTCCATACCATGCTCTAGGTGATTGCTTGAGGCCATATATTGCCTTCTTTAGTTTGCAAACTTTGTTGTCACGATGGGAGAAACCAGGGGGCACTTCCATGTACACCTCTTCTTCCAGATCTCCTTGTAAAAAGGCGTTTGCAACATCCATTTGAAATAATGGCCATGAGTGATTTATAGCAAGAGAGAGAAGGACACGGATGGTGTTCATCTTGGCCACGGGTGCAAACGTTTCCTTGTAGTCTATGCCATATGATTGAGTGAAGCCCTTGGCCACCAATCTTGCCTTGAATCTATCTATGCTTCCATCACTCTTGTGTTTGATCTTGAATATCCATTTGCATCCCACAGCTCTTTTTCCTTTTGGTAGAGATGTCACTTCCCAAGTGTTATTTTTAGCCAAAGCATCCAACTCATTCTTCATTGCTTGAACCCAATGAGGTTGATCCTTTGCCTCCTCAAATGTTCTAGGCTCTTGGTGAAGGTCTATGTTCTTGATGAATCTTTGGTGACTGCAAGACATGTTAGATATTGAGTAGTATTGAGAAATTGGATGAGTAGTCACCTTGGAGTTAAAATAGACCCTTCTATTGATCCATTCAGAGGGAGGAAGTCTAAGTCTTGTAGATCTTCGAAGAGGAGGAGGGGGTTCATCCATAGACTGCTCCTCATGCTCTTCGGCCATATCAAGAGCTCCCCCTGAGTCTGAGTGTCCTTCCTCTTGATCTTCTTCTATTTCATGATCTGAATGAGAGGGTGATGGGTCCCCTTGAGTTAGATCATTTTGGTGAGTTTCTTCATTGCTTTCGGCAGGAACTTCATTGATTTTTGGTAGAATCACATTCCATTGTTCTTGCTGGTAGATTTCTTTGGTTTGATCTTCTCTTCTTTGACCTGCAAAGTAAGGCTCATTTTCCACAAATATCACATCCTTGGATGTGTATAGTTTCTTGGTTAGAGGATCATAACATTTATAGCCTTTTTCAAACGAGGAATATCCTAAAAAGATGCATTTTCTTCCATTGGCATCTAGTTTGCTCCTAAGATGACTAGGAATGTGGACATAGCAAACACAACCAAAAACTCTTAAATGATCAATGCTAGGTTTCTTTCCAAGGAGTAGCTCTAGGGGTGACTTTCCTCCTAGGATTTGGGATGGCATGAGGTTTATAAGGTGAGCAGCGGTCTTAATGGCCTCATTCCAATATTCCTTAGGTAAGTTTGAGTGAAACATCATAGATCTAGCTGTCTCCAAGAGATGCCTATTCTTTCTCTCGGCTATTCCATTTTGTTGAGGAGTGTACACACAAGACTTTTGATGAATGATCCCTTTTTCATCTAGAAATTTTTCAAACTCAAGGCTAGTGAACTCCCCTCCATGATCTGACCTAAACATCTTTAGGTTAGCATTAAATTGCTTTGTTATATATCTATAGTAGCTCTTGAATGCCTCAAATACTTCAGATTTGTTTACTAAGAGATAAACCCAAGTGTATCTAGTTTTGTGATCTATGAATGTCACAAAGTATCTAAAACCATTATGGGAGACTAAAGGAGAGGTCCAAACATCTGAATGAACTAATTCAAAAGCCTCTTTATATATTGTTTCAGAAATGGGATAATACACTTTGGTTTGTTTTCCAAGTACACAAGCTTTGCAATGCCTATCTTCTAATTCACTATTCGGAAATAGGCGTTTCAAAGCTAGGTTTCCTGGATGCCCTAGACGTTCATGCCATAGAGAGGAGGATATGTTTCGGACAGCAAAAGCTTGGTTCTCTTGATCCAAGTAATAGAGGTTGTTCCTCCTAGTTCCCTTGCCAATCAAATTGTTCGTTTTGCGATCCTGAAAAATTACTTGGTTAGGATCAAAAATAGCTTTGCAATCCTGCTCTTTGGTTATCTTGCTAATAGAAAGTAAGTTTGAATTGAACTTTGGAACATATAAAGCTTTAGTCTTTCTCCCAAATAGTTCAATTTCTCCTAAGTGCTCAACTTTTAACTTATGACCATTAGCTACTTTAACTAATTTATGATTGGTCAAGGGAATAAACTTGTTGATTTTCTTTTTATCTTTTACCATATGATCGTCACATCCGGAATCTATGAGCCAAGAATTGGAAATAGATGAAGATAAGGAATTACCAGAATGGTGACTAATCTGCCCAACAAGTCGTTTGAATTCCTTATGCATCTCCTCCATCTTGGATTCGAGTGCTGCCACTTGAGACACTTGTTGAGCATTTGAAGATGATTCCGGATTTTTCCTAGCATATTTCGGCCTCAAATGTGGGTGTAGGAACCAGCATTTTTCTTTCTTATGGCCGGACTTCTTGCAATGTGGGCAGATGTCTCTTTTTGCAAAGTTTTGAGTGTTGTTGGCCGGATGCTCTTCATGGACAGCTTGGAAGGCTTGAGAGTCGGATTTAAGCTTGGTAGATTCTTCAAGCCTTAAGCTAGTCTCGGTTCTTTGCACCATGAATTGGACTTCTTGAAATGAAGGAAAGACCTTCATTCGAAGAATCTCTTGTCGAATTGGAGCATATTCATCTCCAAGACCCATGAGTAGACCAAAGGTCATATCTTCATCGTTCCTTTGAAGAATGTTCTTGAGATTTATAGTAGGAGGCCTTAAGAGATTGAGTTCATTCCATAGATCCCTATATTCCCCAAAGTATTCGGGTAAGGATTTACCTCCTTTTTGAATTTTGAAGATCTTCTTTTTCAGCTCAAAGATTCTTCCGGTGTTGGATTCTTGACCATATAATGATTGCATTTGCTCCCATAATGCTCTTGCGTTTGGAATACATGTGAACATAGCCTTGTGAGTTTTGTCAAGAGACATTTGAAGGAGCACCACCACTTGATCGTCTTTCTTCTTCCATACTCTGAATAATGGATTGGCTTCATCAAGAGGTTCTTCAAAGATGTGATTTTCAAGGTTGTAGAAGTTTAGGGACCTCTTGATGGTATCTTGCCAAGCATTGTAGTTTGTTGAATCTAGAAGTAAGGAGGTGAACATTGAGGTGCTAATTTGTGGTGGAGGGTCATTAAGACCGGAAGAGGAAGGTATCGTTGCCTGCTCTGATACCATGTTGAGATTTCAAGCTATCAAGCAACTAGGATTGAATGAAAACTTAAAGATCTTTATTTGAAGAAAGAGTGCACAATGAGAGCATTGTTTTTTCATGGATAGAACATCCCATACAAGCTCCTATTTATAGAGATTATTACATGAGAAAGAGAGGGAAAAAGACCCCAAACACTCAAGGATCCGTTGGGGAACATTGGGGACAGATTTCTGTCCCCAAAATCACTGTATAACAGCCATTTTTATGGCTGTTATACAGTGCAACGGCTAGTTCAAAAGAACTAGCCGTTTTGCCCTTTTTAGGGCCCATTTTGGGCTTCTTTTAGGGGCTTAACAATGCCATTTTTGAGGACTAAAAAACTCATAAGGAACGGGCCAAATACATCTCATGGATGGGCTTAAACTTGGCTTGAAATGGGGCCTATGCTAACTACACTTAATTCTCTTTTATTTCAACAGGTCACATATCTCTCATAGCTTTTAAAGGCTTCAAAAGCTTGATCTTTGGTATTCAAAAGGTAGACCCAAATGTACCTAGTTTTTTGGTTTACAAAAGTAATGAAATACTTGTAGCCTAAATGAGATTTGATGGGTGAAGTCCACAAATCCGAATGAACTAAATCAAAAGCATCTTTATAAATTGTTTTTGAATTGGAATACATTGATCGGGTTTCTTTTCCCAGAATACAACATTTACAATATCTATCTTCAATATTAATATTTGGGAATAGACGCTTTAAAGCTTGGTCACTAGGATGCCCAAAACGTTTATGCCAAAGAGATGCATCTTCTTTGACATGAGCTACGAGTGCATGATGCTTTTGATCCAAAAAATATAGATCCCCTCTTCTAGAACCCTTGCCAATCAATTGATTCGACTTGAGGTCCTGAAAAGTAACAGTGTTCGGGTCAAAAACAACTCTACACCCTTGATCCTTAGTGACTTTGCTAATGGACAAAAGATTTGAAGTGAGTTGGGGAACAAATAAAGCATTTGATGTTTTTCCAAAAAGTTCGATTTCCCCAATTTGTTCAACTTTCAAATCTTGTCCATTGGCAACACGGACTATCTTATAGTTCGGGAGTTTTTTAAAACACTTAATTTTTCTTCTATTCCTTACCATATGATGGTCCGTTCCCGAATCAATGAGAAAATCTTCGAAATTGAAAGAGGATAAAGTGCTTTGATTTTTACCATTGGAGGGAGCAAGTTGTTGAAACTTCTTAGAGATGTCATTGAGTTGACTTTGAAGAGCAGCAAAATCAGCCATGGTAGGTCCTTGAAGCTTGGCGTGAAGTGCATTATGCTGCTCGGAAAGTTGCTCCCTTGGTTTGAAGGTCTTGGGCTTTAAATGAGGATGAAGGTGTTAAAAATAAGGGAGAAGATGAAGATAAGTCTCAAGGTATTCAACTTGAAAATATGATAATGTCATAAACATTGGGCCTTTTATTTTTTAATGTTCAGAATTTGGCAACATATTTATGACCCAAAATACATTCAAAAACAAGCCCAATGAAGCCCAAAAGTATGGAGAAAAGTCTAAGAGGTAAACCCAAATAGCTAGGGGCAGTTTGGGCAATGTATATTCCAACAGTCCAAAAACTAGCTGTTGGAATTCCTTGGGGTTTGAGCCCCAACGGGAATATTGACTTTGTTCTCTCTCTACTGGCTATTTTTCTCCCTTTGCCTATAAATAGAGTTATTGCTCTCCTTGTAAAATTAAGAGGAAGATAATCTCTCTTCCTTTGTATCATTCTACTACATCAATAAAAACCAGAAGTTTATTAGATTTCTCTCTCTTCTTAGTCAAAAATCCAACATGGTATCAGAGCAAACATCGACTCCGGGGTTGGGAAATTCTCTTCCTCAAATCTCTTCCTTTCAAATCCAACTTTTCTCCCAAATTATTCTAAGCTCAACCAATTACTTCCAATGGGCTAGTCATATCAGAAGATCTCTCAATGGAGCAAAACTTCTGTCTTTCATTACAAAAGATCCTATGGATCGGCTAGACCCACGATTTGATGAATGGAAGGAGCTGGATGATCAAGTGTTCCTATTGCTAACAAGCTCCATGGATCAAGCACACAAAAATATGGTAATGTGCTGTCCGAGTTCCAAATCCTTATGGGAGCAAATGTATGGGTTATATGGTCAGGAATCAAACTTGAGCAGAATATTTGAAATACAAAAAAGGATTGCGGCCATCCAAATGGAGGAGAAATCAATTACACAATTGTTCGGAGAACACGAGGACTTGTGGAATGAGCTTAACACATTGAGACCTCTCACAAGTGATATAAAAGTGCTGCAAAAGAGACAAGATGAAGACAAGGTGTTTTCATTGCTCTCATCACTCAATGAGTCATTTGTACAACTTCGACAGGAAATTCTTCGAATGAAAGAATTTCCATCATACCAAGAGACTCGATTTATGATTCAAAGAGCTGCAGCTTCTCAAAGGCTTGAAGAAAGCAATCAGTCCAAAAGTGAAGTTCATGGGTTCTCCACAAAGCAGAATGAGCAAGCTGCAAATAAGGCTCATCAGGGAATAAAAAAGGTGTGTTCTCATTGCAAAAAGTTGGGACATACCAAGGATGGTTGCTGGTTTCTTCATCCTAACCTTAAACCTGAATTCATCAAGAAAAAAGAGCAAGAGAGGAGGGAGCAAAATGCTCAACCAGCTGCAAACAAAGCAAATCTGACATCTCAAAAATTAGGAAAATCCTCCTCAGGTACTTGCTCTAACTCATCTGTTACTTCTTCAAAATGGTTGATAGATTCAGGTTGTGATCACCATATGGTCAAAGATAAGCAAAATTTTCAGAATCTTGAACCTCTCCTAGAACCTAAAATGGTTAAAGTTGCGAATGGACATAATTTCAAAATTAAGCAAATTGGGGATGTTGAAATATTTGGAAGAAAATCAAAGGCCTTATATGTTCCTCAATTTACCTCTAATCTTATGTCCATTGGACAAGTCACTAAGGACTTAAATTGCAAAGCTATTTTTGACCCTCATTCTGTTGTTTTTCAGAATTTGGAGACGAATCAAGTGATTGGTAGTGGTTCTATGCAAGATAACTTGTATTTTTGGAAACAAGATAGTTTTGTATTTTCCGCAATCCGAGAGGAAAGTTACCTCCTTTGGCATGCTAGATTAGGTCATCCTTCTATGCAAGCTCTGAAATGCCTATTCCCATCAAAAAATTGTAGTGATAGACATTGTGAAGCATGCATTTTTGGAAAGGAAACCCGAATGTATTATCCTATTTCTGAAACTCAATATAAAAAGCCTTTTGATCTTGTTCACTCGGATGTATGGACTTCACCTATGATATCTAGAAGGGGATTTAAGTATTTTATCTCATTTATAGATCATAAGTCTAGGTATACATGGGTGTATATGCTAAGATCAAAAGACCAAGTTTATGAAGCCTTCAAGTCCTTTTACAAGTATATTATAAAACAATATGAGGCCAACATTAAAATTCTTAGGACAGATAATGGTGGGGAATATATGAGCACCAATTTCAAAAATTTCATTGAGGAGAATGGAATTATTCATCAAACTAGTTGTCCCTACACTCCCCAACAAAATGGAGTTGCCGAACGCAAAAATAGACATCTCCTAGAAATAGCTAGAACTATCATGTTCTTTGCTAATATGCCTAAGCGTTTTTGGAGTGATGCGGTTAGTACCGCAGCTCATTTAATAAATCGTCTTCCAACTAGAGTTCTCCATGGAAAATCTCCATTAGAGTTGCTTAGAAAAGACAAACCAAACCTCTCTCACCTTAGAGTTTTTGGGTGTATTTGTTATGTTCATATTCCTAGACAGTTTAGAGATAAGTTAGATATCAAAGGAAGGAAATGTGTTTTTATTGGGTACGCTTCATTCCAAAAAGGATATATTTGTTTTGAACCTGACTCTAACAAGGTATACACATCGAAAGATGTGATATTTGTAGAAAATGAATTCTTTTTTGCAAGAGAAAAAAATGAAGAAAATTCATCAAGCAATGACTTGCGAATCTTCTGCGATGTTCCCATAAATCCTCCTCTGGTTCCTCAAGAATCCAATGAAGAGAATTCACTTTCAGGGGGAGAAAACGAAGAGGGAGGAGTGGATGAGTCTGAAAATGAAGAGAACTCTTCCGAAGAAAGAGAAGAAGGCGAGGGATTACCTACCTTAGGAGAATCCGGAGACGAAACTAGACTGCCCTCTCCGCTGGCTCCTCCACTTCGACGTTCCACCAGATTGAGGCTTCCTCCCTCAGAGTGGATCAACAGAAGAGTTTATTACAATTCTAAGGTAACTCACTATCCTATTTCAAATTACTATTGTGTATCTAATACTTCCTCAAGCCATCAAGGGTTCTTGAGTGGCATTGACTCATCACAGGAACCTAAGGATTTTGATGAGGCAAATACCAAACCCGAATGGAGACAAGCTATGCTTGAAGAACTAGATGCATTGAATAAAAATGGGACGTGGGAGATTACTACTCTCCCTAAGGGAAGAAAGGCTGTCGGGTGTAAATGGGTGTTCAAAATCAAGTATAAAAGTGATGGATCCATTGAACGCTACAAGGCAAGACTTGTAGCCAAAGGATTCACACAAACTTATGGAGAAGACTACACTGAGACTTTTGCCCCTGTTGCCAAAATGAAAACGATAAGGGTTTTGATGTCAATTGCAACCAATGGAGAATGGCCAATGTATCAAATGGACGTGAAGAATGCTTTCCTTCAAGGGGACTTAGACGAAGAAATCTACATGCAAATTCCCCAAGGGCTAGATGAGGATTCAAACATCAAGGTGTGTCGTCTTAAAAAAGCAATCTATGGGTTAAAACAATCTCCTCGTGCCTGGTATGCAAAATTAAGTTCAGCACTTCTTGGTAATAACTTTAAGAAATCCATTAGTGATTCCTCCATGTTTACTAAAGTTAACAATGAAGAAATCACTATTGTTCTTATTTATGTAGATGATATAGTTATTACAGGAAGTGATATGAATGGTATTGATCAAGTTAGAAATTTCCTTAAATCTACTTTTGAGATTAAAGATTTGGGAAAACTAAAGTATTTCTTAGGAATAGAGCTTGCCTATTCTCATAAGGGGCTAGTTCTATGCCAAAGGAAATATGTACTTGACCTTTTGCAGGAAACTGGAAAGGTAGGAGCTAAACCAGCAGCAACTCCTATATCCATAGCAGAACGAGCACAAGGTGATGAAGAAATGTTCCAGGATATTCCTAGATATCAAAGACTTGTGGGGAGGCTCATCTACCTCACCATTACAAGACCAGATATCACCTATGCCGTCAGCTTAATCAGTCAACGGATGCATGCTCCAAGGATTCAAGATTGGAAGGCAGCAGAAAGAATTCTCAAGTATTTAAAAAGCTCACCAGGAAGGGGAATTCTTATGAAAAACAACCACAGCATGGAGATTTATGGCTACTGTGATGCAGATTGGGCTGGGGATGTCACGGACAGGAAATCCACCACCGGCTACTGCATGTTCGTGGGAGGAAATCTTGTAACATGGAAAAGCAAGAAACAATCTGTTGTATCCAGATCAAGCGCTGAGGCTGAATACAGAGCAATGGCAGCGGCTACAAGCGAAATAGTTTGGCTAAAGGCATTACTTGAGGAGATGGGATTTCCTACTATCGCTCCTATTCTTCTACATTGCGATAATCAAGCAGCTCTTCATATCGCTGCCAATCCAGTATTTCATGAAAGAACGAAGCACATTGAGGTTGATTGTCATTTTGTTCGAGAAAAATTAGAAAACAAGACAATTTCAACCTCATATGTTAGAAGTGAAGACCAGCTAGCTGACATTTTCACTAAGGCAACAACTGAGAAACATCTTCAGCACATCCTTAGCAAGTTAGGGTCCATAGACATCTATGCACCTAACTTGAGGGGGAGTGTTAAAAATAAGGGAGAAGATGAAGATAAGTCTCAAGGTATTCAACTTGAAAATATGATAATGTCATAAACATTGGGCCTTTTATTTTTTAATGTTCAGAATTTGGCAACATATTTATGACCCAAAATACATTCAAAAACAAGCCCAATGAAGCCCAAAAGTATGGAGAAAAGTCTAAGAGGTAAACCCAAATAGCTAGGGGCAGTTTGGGCAATGTATATTCCAACAGTCCAAAAACTAGCTGTTGGAATTCCTTGGGGTTTGAGCCCCAACGGGAATATTGACTTTGTTCTCTCTCTACTGGCTATTTTTCTCCCTTTGCCTATAAATAGAGCTATTGCTCTCCTTGTAAAATTAAGAGGAAGATAATCTCTCTTCCTTTGTATCATTCTACTACATCAATAAAAACCAGAAGTTTATTAGATTTCTCTCTCTTCTTAGTCAAAAATCCAACAGAAGGTTCTAACACTTCTCCTTCGTATGTCATCTTTTCTTGCAATGGGTGCATACATCAATTTTCTTTGGAACTTGATGTTCTTTGGCAGCCATGTGCTCTTCAACGGTAGCCCTGTGACCTTGAGCTTCAAGTCTAAGTTTGGAATTTTCTTCCAAACGCATGCTAACTTCTGTTCGTTGGATCATATTTTGCACTTCTCCAAATGAAGGAAATTCCTTCATTCGGAGAATTTCTTGTCTAAGAAGAGAGTAGAAATCATCTAGACCCATGAGAAGATCTAAAATTTTATCTTTTTCTTTCCTCTTCTGGAGGACTTTGAGATCTATGGAATCCGGGCGGAGAGTGGAGAGTTCATTCCAAGTATCTGTATATTCCCCAAAGTATTGAGGAAGTGATTTCCCTTCCTTTTTTATGTTCGAAATTTGTCGTTTGAGCTCAAAAATTCTACCAATGTTAGATTCTTGGCCATAAAGAGAAAACATTGTGTCCCATATTAGTTTTGCATTGGGAGCACAAGTCACCATGGCTTTGGGTGTTCATCCATAGAATTGAGTAGAAGAAAAAACACATGATTGTCCCTCTTCTCCCATTATCTGAAGGAAGAATCCACCTCTTCAAGTGGTTCATCAAGTATGTGACCCTCCAAGTTGTGAAGTTCCAGCGCTCTTGTCATCAAGGTTGCCCATTGATAATAATTTCCTCCTCTTAATTGAATGGAGGATATATTTTGAAATTGGGTAAAGTTGATGGAAGGTGGAAGGTCACCCAATCTTGAAGAGGAAGGGATCGAAATTTGCTCTGATACCATGTTGAAATATAAAAAAATAGAGCACAAGAAATGAAGAATACTTCTGAATTTTATTGAAGAAGAATGAGAGCATACATGGACAGATTTGAGAGCATTTTTCTCATGGTTTTTGGAGATATAATGAGGCTCTATTTATAGAGAAAAGGAAAAAATAGCCAGTAGATAGTGATTCAAAAGTAATAATCCCGTTGGAGCTCAAACCCCAAGGAATTCCAACAGCTAGTTTTTTGACTGTTGAAATATATACTGCCCAAACTGTTGAAATAAAAGAGAATTAAGTGTGGATAGCATAGGCCCCATTTCAAGCCAAGTTTAAGCCCATCCATGAGATGTATTTGGCCCGTTCCTTATGGGTTTTTTAGTGCTCAAAAGTGTTGAGATTTCAAGCTATCAAGCAACTAGGATTGAATGAAAACTTAAAGATCTTTATTTGAAGAAAGAGTGCACAATGAGAGCATTGTTTTTTTCATGGATAGAACATCCCATACAAGCTCCTATTTATAGAGATTATTACATGAGAAAGAGAGTGAAAAAGACCCCAAACACTCAAGGATCCGTTGGGGAACATTGGGGACAGATTTCTGTCCCCCATTTGCTGGCCCATTTAGGGCCCAAATTGGAACCCTAAAAGGGAATTACAATTATAACAAAAGAAAGGGAAAATTCTACCTAAATTAGAGCTATACATTTAGATTTCATTCCCTTAGGATATAAACCCTAATTATCCTTTATTTCAACAATCTCTTGGAGACAGCTAGATCTATGATGTTTCACTCAAACTTACCTAAGGAATATTGGAATGAGGCCATTAAGACCGCTGCTCACCTTATAAACCTCATGCAATCCCAAATCCTAGGACGAAAGTCACCCCTAGAACTACTCCTTGGAAAGAGACCTAGCATTGATCATTTAAGAGTTTTTGGTTGTGTTTGCTATGTCCACATTCCTAATCATCTTAGGAGCAAACTAGATGCCAAGGGAAGAAAATGCATCTTTCTAGGATATTCCTTTTTTGAAAAAGGCTATAAATGTTATGATCCTCTAACCAAGAAACTATACACATCCAAGGATGTGATATTTGTGGAAAATGAGCCTTATTTTGCAAGTCAAAGAAGAGAAGATCAAACCAAAGAAAATTATCAGCAAGAACAATGGAATGTGATTCTGCCAAAAATCAATAAAGTTCCTGCCGAAAGCAATGAAGAAACTCACCAAAATGATCCAACTCAAGGGAACCCATCACCCTCTCATTTAGATCATGAAATAGAAGAAGATCAAGAGGAAGGACACTCAGACTCAGGGGGAGCTCTTGATACGACCGAAGAGCATGAGGAGCAGTCTATGGATGAACCCCCTCCTCCTCTTCGAAGATCTACAAGACTTAGACTTCCTCCCTCGGAATGGATCAATAGAAGGGTCTATTTTAACTCCAAGGTGACTACTCATCCAATTTCTCAATACTACTCAATATCTAACATGTCTTGCAGTCACCAAAGATTCATCAAGAACATAGACCTTCATCACCAAGAGCCTAGAACATTTGAGGAGGCAAAGGATCAACCTCATTGGGTTCAAGCAATGAAGAATGACTTGGATGCTTTGGCTAAAAATAACACTTGAGAAGTGACCTCTCTACCAAAGGGAAAAAGAGCTGTGGGATGCAAATGGATATTCAAGATCAAACACAAGAGTGATGGAAGTATAGATAGATTCAAGACAAGATTGGTGGCCAAGGGCTTCACTAAATCATATGGCATAGACTACAAGGAAACGTTTGCACCCGTGGCTAAGATGAACACCATCCGTATCCTTCTCTCTCTTGCTATAATCACTCATGGCCATTATTTCAAATGGATGTTGCAAACGCCTTTTTACAAGGAGATTTGGAAGAAGAGGTGTACATGGAAGTGCCCCCTGGTTTCTCCCATCGTGACAACAAAGTTTGCAAACTAAAGAAGGCAATATATGGCCTCAAGCAATCTCCTAAAGCATGGTATGGAAAACTTAGCACTACTCTCCTTGAACACGGTTTTAAGAAATGCGTTAGTGATTCATCTTTATTTGTCAAGAACCTAGGAGAAAATACCATTATCATTCTTGTTTATGTAGATGATATAATTATAACAGGAAATGATATGAATCTCATTAACAAAGTTAGAACTTTTCTTCAAACTAAGTTTGACATCAAGGATCTAGGGAAACTAAAATACTTCCTAGGGATAGAACTTGCCTATTGTTCCAATGGGCTTGTTCTATCACAAAGAAAGTATGCTCTTGACCTTTTGCAGGAGACGGGAAAACTAGGTGCCAAACCAGCTTGTAGTCCGGTAAGCACATCCTTAAGTCACAAAGATGATGAGGAGATTTATGAAGATAAGCAACGATATCAAAGACTTGTTGGAAGATTGATCTACCTAACCATCACTAGACCGGACATCTCTTATGCCGTTGGGCAAGTTAGCCAGCACATGCATCAACCTAAGAAGAAGCATTGGAGGGCCATTGAAAGAATTCTTCTCTACCTAAAGGGAACTCCAGGAATGGGAATTCAAATGAAGAAGAACGAATCTTCTCAAATCATAGGGTTCTGTGATGCAGATTGGGCTGGTAATTCAGAAGATAGGAGATCAACTTCAGGGTATTGCATGTTTATTGGAGGGAATCTTGTTGCTTGGAAAAGCAAAAAACAGCATGTGGTATCAAGATCAAGTGCGGAAGCGGAATATAGAGCCGTGGCATCCGCTACACGTGAAGTCGTGTGGTTGAAAGCCTTGATTGAAGAATTAGGGTTCATAGTCCCTACTCCAATCTCCCTACATTGTGATAACCAATCAACCATTCACATCGCCTCAAGCCCGGTTTTTCATGAAAGGACAAAGCACATCGAGGTGGATTGTCACTTTGTGAGGCAAAAGGTTGAAGAGAAGCTCATCACTCCAAGATTCACTAAAAGCGATGATCAAATTGCCGACATCCTAACCAAGCCTGGGACCGCCAATCATATACAAAGAAACTTGGTCAAGTTAGGTGTTATAGATACATACACACCTAACTTGAGGGGGAGTGTTGAAATAAAAGAGAACTAAGTGTGGATAGCATAGGCCCCATTTCAAGCGAAGTTTCAGCCCATCCATGAGATGTATTTGGCCCGTTCCTTATGGGTTTTTTAGTCCTCAAAAGGGCATTGTTAAAGCCCATAAAAGAAGCCCAAAATGGGCTCAAAAAAGGGCAAAACAGCTAGTTCTTTTGAACTAGCCGTTGCACTGTATAACAGCCATTTTTATGGCTGTTATACAGTGTTTTTGGGGACAGAAATCTGTCCCCAATGTCCCCCAACGGCTCCTTGAGTCTTTGGGGTCTTTTTCCCTCTCTTTCACAAGTAATAATCTCTATAAATAGGAGCTTGTATAGGATGTTCTATCCATGAAACAATAATGCTCTCATTGTGCACTCTTTCTTCAAATAAAGTTCTTTAAAGTTTCATTCAATCCTAATTGCTTGATAGCTTGAAATCTCAACAATGTCTTGATATTGAGGTCCGTAGATGGACATGTACATTTCTTGGGAAGACTGTATAAATTATTAATATTTATCTGTGAAACTCTCATATTGGTTCATTTCTCCTGCATTAAGGTACTTGAAAGTATTTAATTTCTTAACTTGAGAATTTATTGTACTCATACTTAAAATTTTAAATCCGTCCAGTGTGGCGGCTGCTCATACTTTAGTTGGACATAACAGTAGAGGTCTGTGGCTAGGACTGCTAGTATTCATGATAGTCTTGCATTGTCCTGGTTGTTACGCTGTAGATTGATTGGTATTATACTAATATGGCTGATTTGTTGTGAGGCTAGGTTGGCCGGTTTATTTACGTGGCAGGAAAATCATTCAATATACATGTTGATTTGTATATGGGAGACCTCTGAAATATAGGAAGGTTCTGTCCAATTTTCTAGAAAATCGAGCTGGTATCCAGGGCAATGGGTGGCTACTCATGACCACAGTTTTGGGCATGACACTATTGATACATTCCCTTTGTCTTCATCAACATTACTCCGAAACCACACGTCCTGATTGTTTGTGGGGTTACTTTCTAAATTCAACTTCATGATTTTATCACCCATGTCAAATTCATTTCTAACTTTAACATGCTTTACAACAAGCCATCCTTTGTGTTTTTCATCTGATACATAAAATATCTTCTTTGCCTGGGATGCTAACACATAAGGATCATCTAGCAAATCTACACCTGTATGATTGAGATATGAAAAATTCATAGGTGTTGAACCAAATCTATCCTTCTTGCAGTCTTGTTATAGGTCAACCCAATCACATCGAAATAATACAAATGTATGTTTTTCATTATAGTTTACTTGAAGGATTTGTCGTAACAGTCCATAATAATTAACTTTAGCTTGAATGGGTCTTTTATCCCTCACACTTGCATAACTAACATCATCCACCACTACCACAACTCCTGAATTCTGAGTTTGAAGGCATTTCTCCTAATCTTTTATGTAGAATCGATATCCATTGATTACATATCCAATTTTGGTCCATGAACAATCCATTTAATTTCATCAGTAATCTCTCCAGGGTATTTTGGATTTGTAACCTGAAAAAAAATGAAGAAATTCGAAAGATTAACTATTGATATACTTAGCATAAAAATAGAAGAAATTAAAAATATTAAAAAGATTAAATATTGATATACTTATACGATAACTAAACTAGGTAATGAAGTCTTTACTATGAAGTTTCTCAATTTGAAAAATATTTAACTTCTTCCCATGATTTGTTCTTCGATCATATTGCATATGTTCTCTATATGAAATAGAAACAATACATATATAATTATATAATTACATAATATTAGAGTTTAATATCTATAAATATACTACAATGTATATTTACAGTTTAAAGGATGCAACTGAGTCACTATTAAATAATATGTATCTATAGCATTGCTGCAATAATTTCTCATCAAGACGAATTTAGGATATTCTTTTTCTTTTTCTTTTTTGTCTTTTAACAGATGTACATGTTCTTATTCCCAAAAGCCTTCAAATAGTGGTTGAAGTTGACTCATCTTCTCCAAATACATTGCGGTTGTCATCATTCTATAATACACAGTTAAAACTTGTTTCAACCCCATCTAAATATCTTGAATAAAACAGCAAGCACTCATTTGCTATATACCCTTCTGCGATGGAGCCTTCAGGCTGTGTTCTATTGCGTACATAGAATTTGAGTTGAAGCAAGTAGAACATACATATATATCATTGGATTACATTAGATGTGTACAATTGTTAAATGAAATGAGTTAAATAAGTTATCAAAATAAAGTAAATCTTTCATATAGATACATCTACCTATATATCACTGGTCCACCAATCCTTGCTTCAGTTGTCATGTACACGATTAGGTGTATCATGCTCGTAAAAAATAAAAGAGGGAAAATCTTTTCAAGTTCACACAAATTTGTGGAACTGCTCCCTCCAATTGCTCCACTTCTCGTGGGTCAAGGACCCTATAGCAAAGATATTTAAAAATATTACAAATTTTAATAAACATAGCTAACATTGTTAGGGAGTGATTTATGAATTACTATGGGAATAAATTCTTGCATCAAAATATGACAGTCATAACTTTTAAGATCCATTAACTTCCGCTACTTCAATTGAACACATCTAGAGATGCTTATAGAGCACTCATCGGGAAGTTTTAAGTCCTTCAAAACCTTGAGAAATGCATCTTTTTCCAAAAAAGTCGTTTGGTAATACGCTTTAGGTAAAAATATATTTGTAGAGTTTGATTTTTGTGCATGTAGATCCTTTCTTATTCCCATCTCTTCAAAATCATGTCTGGCCTTATAATTATCCTTAGACTTTCCTTCTTGCCTGAAAATTGTACCAACAATTATATCAAAACAATTTTCTCGGTGTACATCATGTTAATATTATGCCCAAGTAAAACATTTTCCCAATAAGATAAATGAAACAATATACTTTTTTTTTCCATCCATGCATATCATTGGGATTTGTTAAGTCAATTACATCTAATTCTCACAACACATCGGTTCCATATCGTTGCTTAGGAGCAACTCTGAATTTGTTGAAAAGAGGAATTAATCAACCTATCATCACATTTCTAAGAAAGGGCCTTCCCAAGAGTTCAACAAGTTCTTCTCAAGGATGGAGAATTAATTAGGGCTGGCCCGCAGAATTCGGGCTGGGCCCGAAGGGCCCAGCCCGGGCCAGCAAAAGGGCCCGTTTTGGCCCAGCAAAGGGGGCCCAATTGGGCCCCAACGGCTAGGCAAACCTAGCCGTTGGAAGCTGTCCAACGGCTAGTAATTCTAGCCGTTGGAGACAGCCTCCAACGGCTAGTAGAGAGGGGTCTTAACCCCTCTCTTGTTCTCTCTTTTTGCTCTCTAATTCTCTCCCTCATCTTCTTCTATAAATAGGCTTCTATGTATTCAAGCAATGGTATGAACAAAAGTTCAAATCTATGAATGTTATTTGCTTTCTATTTCAATAAAATTCAGAGTTATATTTCAAGATCTCTTGAGTTCTTTCTTTGATCTTTCAACATGGTATCAGAGCAAACGATCCCATCCTCTTCAAGGTTGGGTGACCCTCCTCCTTCCATAAACTTTTCCCAAATACAAAGTATATCCTCTATCCAATTGAAAGGGGGGAATTACTATCAATGGGCAAATGTAATGAAGAGGGCACTCAACCTTCACAACTTAGAGAGTCATGTTCTTGATGATCCACTTGAAGAAACAGATCCATCCTTTCGAGAATGGAAGAAAAGGGATGATCATGTTTTTATTCTTCTCCTCAACTCTCTAGATGAAACTCACAAAGCAATGGTGTCATGCGCCCCAAATGCAAAAACTTTGTGGGATGAAATGTTCTCTCTCTATGGCTTGGAATCCAACCTTGGGAGAATCTTTGAGCTTAAGAGACAAATTGCTTCCATCAAAAAGGAAGGTAAATCTCTTCCTCAATACTTTGGGGAGTATTCAGATGCTTGGAATGAGCTGATTACTTTACGGCCAGATTCCATAGATCTCAAGGTCATTCGAAAAAGAAGAGAAGAAGATAAAATATTTGGACTTCTCATGGGTCTAGATGATTCATATTCCCATCTAAGGCAAGAAATTCTTCGAATGAAGGACTTTCCATCATTTGGGGAAGTCCAAAATATGATTCAAAGGGCTGAAGTGAGCATTAGATTGGAAGAAAGCTCTAAGCAAAAATTTGAAGCTCAAGCATTCATTGCCTCTACAAATGAAGTAGTTGCTGCCAAAGTGAATCAAACTCAAAGGAGAAATGAGATATGTTCTCATTGTAAGAAAAGAGGCCATTCAAAGGATAAATGCTGGTTCTTGCATCCCCAACTAAAGCCCAAAGTATTTAGGCAAAGGGACCAGCAAGGAGCTCCAAACGGATTTGGTTCAGGACAGCAAGCTGCTGCCCAATTCGTAAAGGTTCAAGCACCATCTTTGGCTGACTTTGCTGCACTCCAAACTCAACTAAATGAGGTTGCACAAAAGCTTCAACAAATAGCTCCTTCATCCGGTAAAAATCAAGAACCTTTCTCATATTTAAATTCTGAAAATTTTCTCATTGATTCGGGAACCGAATGTCATATGGTTAAGGATAGAGCAAAAATAAAGAGATTTGAAAACCTTCCAAACCATATGACTATTCGAGTTGCAAATGGACAAGATTTGAGAGTAAATCAAGTTGGGGAAGTTGACATTTTTGGAAAACCAACCAAGGCTTTATATGTCCCCAAACTTACCTCAAACCTACTGTCCATTAGCAAGATCACCAAGGATCAAAAGTGTAGAGTTGTTTTTGACCCCAATAATGTCTCTTTTCAGGACCTCAAGTCGAATCAATTGATTGGCAAGGGTTCTAGAAGAGGAGGACTTTATTACTTGGATCAAGAACAAAATGCACATGTAGCTCATGTTAAGGAGGATCAATCTCTTTGGCATAGACGCTTAGGACATCCTAGTGATCGAGCTTTAAAACGTCTATTTCCAACTTTAAATTTTGAGAATAGACATTGTAAAGCTTGTATTTTGGCAAAGGAAACCCGAACAATGTATCCTAGTTCAGAAACAATATATGAAAATCCTTTTGATTTAGTTCATTCCGATGTTTGGACTTCACCCATCATGTCCCACTTAGGTTACAAATACTTCATTACTTTCATTGATCACAAAACAAGGCACACATGGGTGTACCTTCTAAATACTAAAGACCAAGCTCTTGAAGCACTCAAGAGCTATGTGAAGTATGTAACCAAACTATATAATGCCAATATAAAAGTCCTAAGGTCAGATCATGGTGGTGAGTTTACAAGTCTTAATTTCGAAAATTACCTTAAGGACAATAGCATTATACACCAAATGTCATGTGTTTACACACCCCAACAAAATGGGGTAGCGGAAAGGAAGAATAGACACATACTTGAAATATCTAGAGCTATGATGTTCTATGCAAACATGCCTAAGAAATTTTGGTGTGATGCGGTTAAAACCGCGGTACATGTAATCAATCTTATGCCCACCGAAGTTTTAAAAGGGCAATCTCCCCTTGAGGTTCTCCTAGGAAGGAAACCAAATATTTCCCACCTTAGGATATTTGGTTGCACATGTTACATTCACATTCCTACGCACCTAAGGAATAAACTAGAACATAGAGGGAAAAAGTGTATATTTCTTGGATATGCAGCCTTTGAAAAGGGCTATAGGTGCTATGATCCTACCACTAACCGAACCGAACATACACATCAAAAGATGTGATATTTTTAGAAAGTGAGTTCTATTTCGCAGGAAATGAAGATATAAAGGAAGCTCCAAAGACTGAAATTCCTCCTAGCACTTGGGACTTCCTCATATCGCCTCCTCAAGAAGCTGAACAAACCGAAGGAAACTCCACCTCTGAAACAAGCCATAACTCTCAAGATGATAATTCAGAAGCTTTAGAGGCTGAACAACCAATTGTTTCAGGGGGAGAAAGTGATACAAATGAGGAGAATACAAACGAGGAGGAATCTCTTGAAATCGAGGAGGAACCGGATGAACCACCACCTCAACTAAGAAGATCAACAAGGCTTAGACTGCCTCCATCCGAATGGGTCAATCGAAGGGTATTCTATAACTCTAAGGTAACCTCCCATCCTATTTATGATTATTATACCACCTCACATGTTTCCTTGGACCACCAAGCTTTCTTGAGTAATCTAGATAAAGAAGTGGAACCAACGTCATTTGAGGAGGCATCAAAGGATCCAAGATGGAGAAAAGCAATGGAGGAGGAACTAAAAGCTCTATCAAAGAATGGGACATGGGAAATCACTTCACTACCAAAAGGGAAGAAAGCCGTAGGATGTAAATGGGTATACAAAATCAAGCACAAAAGCGATGGATCAATTGAGCGATTCAAAGCAAGACTAGTAGCCAAAGGGTATACTCAAGCATATGGGATTGATTATAAGGAGACCTATGCTCCAGTTGCAAAAATGAATACTATTAGAGTCCTTTTATCCCTTGCGGTGAATCACGGTTGGAGCCTATTTCAAATGGATGTAGCAAATGCTTTTCTCCAAGGAGATCTAGAAGAAGAAGTCTACATGCAAATACCAATGGGTCTTCGATCTCAAGGAGGAAATGCATGCAAACTTCATAAGGCAATTTATGGTCTCAAACAGTCTCCAAGAGCTTGGTATGCAAAGTTAAGTCATACTTTCCTTAGTCATGGATTTCATAAATGCAATAGTGATTCATCTCTCTTTATTAGAAAAACTAATGATTATATCACAATAGCACTAGTTTATGTAGATGACATTATCATCACAGGTAGTGATTTGCATCAAATAAACCTAGTTAGAAATTTTTTAAAGTCCAGATTTGAAATTAAAGATCTAGGAAAACTAAAGTATTTTCTAGGAATTGAGTTAGCCTATTGTCCCAATGGGCTAATTCTCTCCCAAAGAAAATATGCTCTTGACCTTTTACAGGAAACAGGAAAGCTTGGAGCAAGACCAGTTTGCAGTCCAGTTTCCTCTTCCGGTCCTTTAGCCGATGATAATGATCCTCTAGAAGACATTGAAAGATATCAAAGGTTGGTTGGGAGACTTATCTACCTCACCATCACAAGGCCAGACATAGCATATGCCGTTAGCTATGTAAGTCAATTCATGCACTCTCCAACAAAAGGCCATTGGAGAGCAGCTGAAAGGATCCTTCATTATATCAAAGGATCCCCGGGGCTAGGCATTTGGATGAAGAACAATGGAAGTTCAAACATTGAAGGGTATTGTGATGCTGATTGGGCAGGTGACTCCACCGATAGAAAGTCTACCACTGGGTATTGCATGTTTGTAGGAGGCAACTTGGTAGCTTGGAAGAGCAAAAAACAGCGGGTTGTGTCTAGATCAAGTGCAGAGGCCGAGTATAGGGCCATGGCAGCGAGTGCAAGCGAGATAGTTTGGTTGAAGGCTTTAGTAGAAGAACTAGGATTCACAGTCTCCACTCCAATCAACCTCCATTGTGACAATCAATCAGCAATTCACATTGCCACTAATCCGGTCTTCCATGAACGCACCAAGCACATAGAAGTTGATTGTCATTTTATTCGTCAAAAGGTAGAAGAAAAACTCATTGTGACTCCTCATATCAAAGGAGAAGATCAGCTAGCAGATATCTTCACAAAAGGAGGAACAGCAGCTCACCTACAAGAAATGATGGGCAAGTTGGGTACTATAAATATCTACGCACCCAACTTGAGGGGGAGTGTTGAAAAGAGGAATTAATCAACCTATCATCACATTTCTAAGAAAGGGCCTTCCCAAGAGTTCAACAAGTTCTTCTCAAGGATGGAGAATTAATTAGGGCTGGCCCGCAGAATTCGGGCTGGGCCCGAAGGGCCCAGCCCGGGCCAGCAAAAGGGCCCGTTTTGGCCCAGCAAAGGGGGCCCAATTGGGCCCCAACGGCTAGGCAAACCTAGCCGTTGGAAGCTGTCCAACGGCTAGTAATTCTAGCCGTTGGAGACAGCCTCCAACGGCTAGTAGAGAGGGGTCTTAACCCCTCTCTTGTTCTCTCTTTTTGCTCTCTAATTCTCTCCCTCATCTTCTTCTATAAATAGGCTTCTATGTATTCAAGCAATGGTATGAACAAAAGTTCAAATCTATGAATGTTATTTGCTTTCTATTTCAATAAAATTCAGAGTTATATTTCAAGATCTCTTGAGTTCTTTCTTTGATCTTTCAACAGAATTCCTCTGTCCCATCAAAAGAATATTTATCATATTCGAATGGATGAGTTGACTCCAACCATCGATGTCCCATATAATAATACTTTCGGCTATGACATAACCATTGAGAACATGTATTATATTTGCATACTGGACATATAAATCTACTTTTAATACTCTATCTGATGAAATTCTAAAGAAGCAAGCAATGAGAAATGAATAAGAACTTCAAGTACTTTATTGATGTTTCAAAGATAGCATACAAGAGGTTGAAGGCATTTTTTTCATACCTTTTAAAAGCAACTAGCTGCCCTATTTATAGAATAAGAGAAAGAGAGTTGAGAGAGGAGAAAATGAGAGGGGGAGAGAGGGCATTGCCCTCTCTATCCGTTGGACCCAACGGCTAGTAAGAACTAGCCGTTGGGCAGTCCCCAACGGCTAGTTCTTTTACTAGCCGTTGGGGGCCTTTGGCCCCCAATTCTGCTGGCCCGGGCTGGGCCCGAATGGGCTAGATCCATTTAGGGCCCATTATATTGCCTCCCTTTTTACTTTACATTTGGGTCTTGTTCTAAGAGCACAAAGTTTACTGGATTGGGACAACCATATGCCCTAATTGTGCTTTATTTCAACACTCCCCCTCAAGTTGGGTGTGTATATGTCTATAACACCTAACTTGCCCATATTCTTGTGAATGTGATTGGCGGTTCCCGGTTTTGTAAAGATGTCAGCAACTTGAAGATCACTTCTTGTAAAGCTAGGAATGATGAGCTTGTCTTCAATCTTTTGTCTCACAAAGTGACAATCTACCTCAATATGTTTTGTTCTTTCATGAAACATCGGATTTGAGGCTATGTGAATTGCCGATTGGTTGTCACAATAGAGTTGAATTGGAGTTGGAACTATGAACCCTAGCTCTTCAATTAGAGCCCTTAACCAAACTATTTCACTTGTTGCGGCAGCCATTGCTCTATACTCCGCTTCAGCACTGGATCTTGACACCACATGTTGTTTTTTGCTTTTCCAAGCTACTAGATTTCCTCCAACAAACATGCAATATCCTGTAGTTGATCTTCTATCTTCAGAATCTCCGGCCCAATCCGCATCACAATACCCTATGATTTGTGAGCTGCAATTTTTCTTCATCCAAATTCCCATGCCGGGTGTGCCCTTTAGGTAGTGAAGTATTCTTTCGGTGGCTCTCCATTGCTTTCTTTTTAGCTTGTGCATATGTTGGCTAACTTGTCCCACAGCAAAGGAGATATCGGGCCTTGTTATAGTGAGATAGATTAGTCTCCCTACAAGCCTTTGGTATCTCTGTTCATCCTCAAACTCTTCGTCTTCATCTTTAAGGCCACAAGAAGTGCTGATCGGACTACATGCGGGCTTGGCACCTAACTTTCCGGTTTCCTGCAAAAGATCAATCCCATTTGCTAGCCGTTGGGGGACCTGATGGTCCCCCAATCCGGGCAAGGCCCATTTAGGGCCCAACATAGAAACCTTAAAGGGATTACAATGAGAATGAAAAATCTACACAAATTAAAACTATACATTTAGACCTCATTCCCTTAGGACATAAACCCTAATTGTCCTTTATTTCAACACTCCCCCTCAAGTTGGATGTGTATGTATCTATGACACCCAACTTGACCATATTTTTATGTATGTGATTGGCGGTTCCTGACTTGGTGAAGATATCCGCTACTTGATCATCACTTCGTGTAAAGCTTGGAGTGATGAGTTTTTCTTCAAACTTTTGTCTCACAAAGTGGCAATCCACCTCGATGTGCTTTGTTCTTTCATGAAAAACCGGATTTGAGGCTATGTGAATAGCCGATTGATTGTCACAATGGAGTCGGATTGGAGTAGGAACAGAGAACCCTAGTTCTTCAATTAGAGCCTTTAACCAAACCATCTCACTTGATGCGGCTACCATTGCTCTATATTCAGATTCGGCACTTGATCTTGACACCACATGTTATTTTTTGCTTTTCCAAGATACTAGATTTCCTCCAACAAACATGCAATATCCTGTGGTTGATCGTCTATCTTCTGAGTCTCCAGCCCAATCTGCATCACAATATCCTACAATTTGTGAGTTGTTGTTCTTCTTCATCCAAACTCCCATGCCTGGTGTACCCTTTAGATAATGGAGGATTCTTTCGGTGGCTCTCCAATGCTTTCTTTTTGGCTTGTGCATATGTTGGCTAACTTGACTCACGGCAAAGGAGATGTCCGGTCTCGTTATGGTGAGGTAGATCAATTTCCCTACGAGCCTTTGATATCTTGGTTCATCCTCATAATCTTCATCATCATCCTTGAGGCCACAAGAGGAGCTAATGGGACTACAAGCGGGCTTGGCACCTAACTTCTCGGTTTCCTGCAAGAGATCAAGCACATACTTCCTTTGTGATAGAACAAACCCATTTGGACAATAGGCGAGTTCTATCCCTAAGAAGTACTTTAGTTTCCCTAAGTCCTTAATATCAAATTTTGTTTGTAAGAAACCTCTTACTTGGTTGATTAAATCTAAATCATTACCGGTTATGATTATATCATCTACATAAACTAACACTATAATGATTTTTCCATCTAGTTTCTTAACGAAGAGAGAAGTGTCGCTATTGCATTTTTTGAAATCATGATCAAAAAGAGTTGAGCTAAGTTTGGCATACCAAGCTCTTGGAGATTGTTTGAGACCATAGATTGCTTTCCTAAGTTTGCAAACTTTGTTGAGTTGCTGAGAAAAGCCAGGTGGAATCTCCATGTACACTTCCTCTTCCAGATCACCTTGAAGGAAAGCATTGGCTACGTCCATTTGAAACATTGGCCAAGAGTGATTGATTGCAAGGGACATCAAGACTCGAATTGTGTTCATCTTGGCCACCGGAGCATACGTTTCCTTGTAATCTACTCCATAAGCTTGAGTGAAGCCCTTTGCCACTAATCTTGCTTTGTATCTATCAATGCTTCCATCACTTTTGTGCTTGATCTTATAGATCCATTTACATCCTACTGCCCTTTTTCCTTTAGGAAGAGATGATAACTCCCAAGTTCCGTTTCTTTCTAAGGCTTCTAGCTCATCTTTCATTGCTTGGATCCATTGAGGAAGTTGTTTGGCTTCTTCAAAGTTTCTAGGCTCTTGATGAAGGTCTAAGTTCTTGATGAATTTTTGATGGCTACAAGACATGTTAGCAACCGAATAATATTGGGAAATGGGGTGAGATGTTACCTTTGAGTTATAGAAAACTCTTTTGTTGATCCATTCTGAAGGAGTGAGCCTAAGCCTTGTTGATCTTCGAAGAGGAGGAGGAGGCGGCTGCTCAATGCTTTGTTCTACTTCCTCTATAACTTGCCCTTGATCTAAGTTGTCTCCCCCTTCCTCTTGGATGGATTCATGATCAGAATGAGATGAGGTTGATTGTTCTTGAGTTGGATCATTTTCAGCTTGGATTGGTTGTTCTTCTTCTTCATTTTGATGAGAGGCTTCTTTGATTGAGGGAAGGACTACATTCCAATGGTCTTGTGCTCCTCTTTCCTTTGGTTGCTCTTGATCCTCTTTTCCTGCAAAATAAGGTTCTTTTTCTACAAATATCACATCCTTGGATGTGTATAGCTTTTTGGTTAGAGGATCATAACATTTATATCCTTTTTCAAAGGTAGAATATCCTAAAAATACACATTTTCTCCCTCTTTCATCTAGTTTATTTCTAAAGTTTTCTGGTACATGCACATAACAAATGCACCCAAAAACTCTTAAGTGTGAGATACTAGGTTTTCTTCCTAGGAGTAGTTCTAAAGGGGATTTTCCTTCTAGCACTTGAGAGGGCATAAGGTTTATAAGGTGGGCAGCGGTTTTAATGGCTTCACTCCAAAACTTTTTAGGTATATTGGAGTGAAACATCATAGCCCTAGCCGTTTCTAGTAAGTGTCTATTTTTTCTTTCGGCAACTCCATTTTGTTGAGGAGTGTAAACACAAGACTTTTGATGAATAATTTCCTTTTCTTCTAGAAAATCTTCAAGTACATGGCTAGTGTATTCCCCCCCATGGTCCGATCTAAGGATTTTGATATTTGCATTGAATTGCTTGGTCACATATCTATAATAGCTCTTAAGTGCTTCAAATACTTCTGATTTGGCAGTTAATAAGTACACCCAAGTGTATCTAGTTTTGTGATCAATGAAGGTTACAAAATATTTAAAGCCATTATGAGATTCCATGGGTGAAGTCCACACATCGGTATGAATGAGTTCAAAGGCATTTTCATATATTGTATTTGAGATTGGATAGTACACTTTAGTTTGTTTTCCAAGAATACAAGCTTTGCAATGCCTATTTTCTACTTTTTGACTTGGAAATAGGCGTTTCAAAGCTAAATCTCTCGGGTGACCTAGACGGGCATGCCATATAGAAAACGCTTGACTTTGAACTCCAAAAGCTTGATTTTCTTGCTCCAAAAAATATAAGTTGTTCCTCCTAGACCCCTTGCCAATCAAGTGATTCGTTTTGAGATCCTGAAAGATAACTTGGTTAGGATCAAAAGTGGCTTTGCAATTATGGTCTTTGGTAATTTTGCTAATGGACATGAGATTAGAGTTGAATTTTGGTACATATAACGCTTTAGTTTTCTTTCCTAGGAGTTCAACTTCACCTAGATGATCAACTTTTAGTTTTTGACCATTAGCAACCTTGACAATCTTATAACTAGATAGAGGAATGAATTTCCTAACTTTGTCTTTATCTTTTACCATGTGATTGTCACAGCCCGAATCAATCAACCATTTATTTAAATGAGATGAGTTCAAGTTGTTACCGGAGTGAAGGGCAACTTGGCTAAGGAGCTTTTTCATCTCTTTTTGCATCTCCTCCATCTTGGATTCGAGTGCAGCCACTTGGGAGACTTGTTGAGCATGAGCTGGTTGTTCCACTTCCTTCTTGTTGTTCTTTGGGCGCAAATTAGGGTGGAGAAACCAGCACCTTTCCCTTTTGTGGCCGGGCTTCTTGCAATTTGTGCAAACATCCTTTTTAAAGAAATTTTGAGCTTTGTTGACCATGTGATCATCTTGAACAGCCTTGAAGGCTTGGGCTTCGGATTTGAGCTTGGTAGACTCCTCTAGCCTCATGCTAGTCTCGGCCCTTTGAATCATAAATTGAACTTCTTGGAATGAAGGGAAAATCTTCATTCTAAGGATTTCTTGACGAATTGGAGCATATTCATCTCCAAGACCCATAAGAAGACCAAAGGTCATGTCTTCATCATTTCTTTGAAGAATGGTCTTGAGATTAGAAGTTAGAGGCCTAAGAATATTAAGCTCATTCCAAAGATCCCTATATTCCCCAAAGTATTCGGAAAGAGTTTTACCTCCTTTTTGAATCTTGAAGATTTTTCTTTTGAGCTCAAAGATTCGTCCGGTGTTGGTCTCTTGCCCATATAGAGCATGCATTTGATCCCACAAAGCCCTTGCATTTGGAATACAAGTAGCCATTGCTTTGTGGGTTTTGTCAAGAGACATTTGAAGTAGCACCACCACTTGATCATCTTGCTTCTTCCATGATTTGAATGTAGGGTTGGCATCATCTAAGGGATCCTCCAATATGTGATTTTCAAGATTGAAGAAGTTTAAGGATCTCTTGATGGTGTCTTGCCAAGCATTGTAATTTGATGAATCTAAGAGAATGGAAGTAAACATGGAAGTACTAATTTGTGGTGGAGGATTACCAACACCGGAACTCCCTCTTTCTCTCTCTCTCTTCCTCTCTCCCTCTCTCTCCACCTCTTCCCCTTCCCACGACCTGTCGCCCTCCCTCGCTTGAATCTGTCGTCCTCCTCTGTAGCGCACCACCACCCCCATCCCCTTCTTTCACTCTCTACTTCTCTCACTCTCTCTTTCTCCCTCTTACTCTCGCTCTCTCTCTCCCTTTGCCGCGCACATAGCGCGCTCTCCCTTTCCTCCGCCACCATCCGCCACTCTCTAATCGCTGCTCCACCTTCCCGCGAGGGCGCCGCAGCACGATCTTCCCCGCGCGAGTGTGTTGCAGTGCGAGCTTCCTTGCGCGACCTTTCGCCAGCGTGCCACAGCGCAAGCGTGAGCGTACCATAGCATGAGCGCGCCACAGAGCGCCTGCTCGTGAGCACTTCTGCACACGAGCGCGCGCCAGCCTGCTAGCGCGCGCAACCTGTGAGCGCATGACTACAGTCCAGCTTGCGAGCGCACGCTTCACCCCGCGAGCTCACCAGCCCGCGAGCGTGCCAGCTCGTGAGCTCGTGAGCTCGTGAGCCCGCGAGCCGGCAAGCGTGCCAGCCCACGAGTGCTCGCAGCCAACGAGCTCACTGCGGCCCGCGAAGCCCACTGACCCGTGAGCCTATGAACCTCTATGTAGGTAACTGAGTTAGGGTTTTGATCCTAATCTAAGTGTTTATCACCTAAATAATAAATCTTGTCTTGATAGAGAGTATTGCAGATTTTGGAGTGATCGAGGAGAAATTCGGACGAAGGTCTGCACTCCGAGAAAACCCTAGGTGAGAGAAATGTAATCTCTTCAACATTTAAAATAAATTTTATCGAATTTATGTTGAAATTTGCATTGGAAGCTATGTATATACTTTGAAATATGTTAAATTCGAGGAAAATTAGAAAAAATGAGAAATATTGGAAATTTGATCACTGGTGAGCTAATGATTCAAAATTTGATGAAACTGAAATCTAGAAAAGATATTGTGTAAATGAAGGTTGTATTAAATTGGAAAGAAAAATGGAAATCGCTTATTAGACTTTTATTTGATATTAAATTGTGATGATTTGATTAGGGAAATCTTTTGGGAGACTCGAGAAGTCAGATTTAGATTTGTTTTGAAATATGTTAAATTCGAGCGAAATGTAATCTTTTGTGACTAGGTGTTTAGTTTGCCAGCAGGTGAAGGCCGAGTATCAGCGTTCGACTGGTACATTACAGTACTTACCCATTCCTGAGTGGAAGTGGAATCACATTACTATAGATTTTGTGACAGGGCTACCGCGTACTTCATCACGACATGATGCCATTTGGGTGATTGTAGATCGACTCACCAAATCCGCGTATTTTCTTCCTATTCGCAGTGACTATCTTTTGGAGATCTTGACACGTCTTTACATTGATATGATAGTCAGGCTGCATGGTGTTCTTGTGTCCATAGTATCAAATAGGGACCCGAGATTCACTTCCAGATTTTGGCCCAAGTTACAAGAGGCAATAGACACAACGCTGAATTTTAGTACGGCCTATCATCCGCGGATAGATGGTTAGTCAGAGAGGACCATTTAGACCCTTGAGGACATGCTGAGAGCGTATGATGGATTTTCGGGGTAGTTGAGATCGGCACATTCCATTGATCGAATTTGCATATAATAATAGCTCTCAGTCCAGTATAGGGATGCCCCCATATGAGGCACTGTATGGCAGGACGCACCCCGATATGCTGGGATGAGGTCGGAGAGCGACGTCGCAGCAGTGTCGAGTTAATTGAGGAAACAAAGAATAAAGTTAAGGTCATCTGTGAGTGGATGAAACCCGCCCAAGACAGACAGAAGGCATATGTCGATCGTAGGCGACGACCTCTTAAGTTTGTCACTGTAGATATGGTTTTCTTGAGAATATCTCCTTGAAAGGAAGTTATACGATTCAGGCAGCAGGGCAAGTTGAGCTCCAGATATACTGGGCCCTTTCGTATCCTTGAGAGGGTCGGGAGTGTGGTATACAGATTAGAGCTGCCAGATGAATTATCCCGTATTCACGACGTCTTCCATATCTCAGTACTCAAGAAGTACTTGGCTGATCCATCTCATATACTTGAGCTTCCACCTGTTGAGTTACAAGAGGATCTTAGTCTTCCGGTTCAACCCGTGGCTATTTTAGATCGGCAGGTCAGAAAGTTGTGGAGTAAGAAAATTTTATTGGTTAGAGTTTTGTGGAGGAGTGACAAAGTCGAGGAGGAGAACTGGGAGCCCGAGGAGGCTATTAGAAGACAGTACCCCCATTTGATTACTATTTAACCTTCTTTTAGTTTCGAGGACGAAACTTATTTATAGGGGTTAGAAAATATAACACCGACACTTACTAATGTACTTCTGTTTAGGAATTAAATAAAAATATGACTCAGTTATATATATAAAAAATATTATTTATTTATTTTAATTTTTTATTTTGGGGTATTTAAATTGAATTTTGCGTATATTTTAAATTTTGCCGTATTTTCAAATTTTAGTATAAAATGAATATAAAAAAAGAAGAGTGTTGCGTTTTGAGCCAAAACACAGCACACCCAAATCAGATTAGGGCTTTTAGCCCTAATCTGTCTGCCCCTCTCTCTCTTCCTCTCTCTCTTTCTCCGTCTCTTCCCCTTCCCGTGACCCACCACCGCCCTCCCTCGCCCGAATCCGCCGCCCTCCTCCGCAGCGCACCACCACCCCTATTGATGTGATCTTCAAGACTGCAAGAAATTTACAAGATTCAACTCAAGTTCCAGTTGGGCCAGTAACAAAAGTTCGAGTTAAAATGTCCAAAAAAATACTGAATAACTTAATTCAGAATGTTTTACAATAAGAAATTGGAGCCCAAATGAATGAAGAACCAAAAGGGGTCTCACTTATGCTCATGCAAAGCCCAGTTGAAAGAATAAAAAGCCCAAAACTACCCAAGACCAAGGGAGGACGAAAATGAAGAAAAATAGCAGCAAAATTTGGTCAAAATAGTTTGATTCATTTAGTTTCCTAATTTTTATTTTTTTGTAACTTATATTTAGTTTCCTAATTCTTTATTGTTTAGAGAGTTACTAAATTTTTAGTTGTCAATTATGTTTTTACCTTTAGGCTATAAATAGGCCATTATACATTGTGTAAAATAACACTTTGGAGAGAATTAATAAAATTGTGAGGATTCTTCACACAAGTCTTGTTTTTTTGAGAACTTTGAACTTATTCAAGATATGAGTCTTGTTTAGTTCTTCGACTTATCAATCTAGATTTCGAACCATCTAGATTGTGGCGTCATTCATTTCATCTTTATACCAAGGTTCTTGATCTAGTGAGAAACAGGTCTAAGGTCATATACCTTAGGTTCTTCCTCCTTTAGGGTAAGGGTTGAGGTTTTTAATTCCACCGATTCAAATAATTCGTTGGGGCGATTTTTGGGCTAAATTAACTTGTTCGTGGGTTTTAGGGTTTTTATACCCAACGGGTTCACATCACCCATCCTCTTCTTCTTCTCTCCCTCTCTACTTCTCTCTCTCCCTTTCTCCCTCTCACTGTCGCTCTCTCTCTCCCTTCGCCGTGCACCAGCTCGCGAGCGCACGCTTCCACCCGTGAGCGCGCCCATGAGTATGCCAGCCCGCGAGCCCACCAGCCCACGATAGCCCACGAGCTCGCGCAGCCCCCGAGCCCACTACGGCCTGCGAAGCCCACTGACCTGCAAACCCACGAATCTCTACGTGGGTAACTGAGTTAGGGTTTTGATCCTAATCTAAGTATTTATGACCTAAATAATAAATCTTGTCTTGATAGGGAGCATTGCAGATTTTGGAGTGATCGATGAGACATTTGGACGAAGGTCTGCGCTCCGAGAAAGCCCTAGGTGAGCGAAATGTAATCTTTTTAATATTTGAAATAAATTTTATCGAATTTATGTTGAAATTTGCATTGGAAGCTATGTATATACTCTAAAATATGTTAAATTCGAGAAAAATTAGAAAAAATGAGAAATTTTGGAAATTTGATAATTGGTGAGCTAATGATTCAAAATTTGATGAAACGGCAATTTAGAAAGGAGATTGTGTAAATTAAGGTTGTATTAAATTTGAAAAAAAAATGAAAAATCCCTTATTAGGCTTTTATTTGATATTAAATTGTGATGATTTGATTAGGGAAATCTTTTGGGAGACTAGAGAAGTCATATTTGGATTTGTTTTGAAAATATGGAGTGACCACCCTCCCTAGAAATATGAGTGGGACCCTAATCTCTTGCATAAAATAGTGAAATTGTTTTTTTACCATATTTTTAATAAAACATGCTTTCGATATGCATTGACTCGACGTGTGGTATTAAATTTCAAAATTTGTTTTGTGACATTTGGAATGTCGTAAATTTATGCTTTCCGATGACTATGTATCCATAGTTTGAAATGAATCAATATCGTGCTATTATTTGAGAATTAGAATGTTTTCTACTATACCATTGCATTGGCATATTGATTTAAAATGAATTGATGAAATGTATCGGCATACGAATTTGAAATGTTTTGATAAACTATGCTGGTGGATGCCTGCTAATTATGTGATGTTTGCGAAATGATTGGTGCTTGTGCATGATAAATGGCTATAGTCATTCCTCCCATGACGCGACCCGACGGGGCAACGTGGATGAGGGTTGGATTATATTTGGCAGGAGAGACAGACATGTCTCCCTCTACGGTAGGTCGGGCTATATTCGGTTATACCCCGGTGGGGCATGACCCAACGCCAAGGAAGGGGGTATGTTTTGAAACATGATGGAAAAACCTTTGGCGGGCTTTCGTCTGGGTTTCGTCCAACCTGAGACGGAAGTGTTTTCGATGAGACCCCAGGATTTTCTGAAAAAGATGTTTGATACGGATGCATATATGTATGATATCGTGTGATTTATTAAATGAGTTCATATTTCGACACATATTATGTTTCATTGTAAATTATGAATTGTTGCTTACGAAAAATGTTATTTGACACTCCAATAGTTCACCCACACTATTTATGCTTGATATTAACCCACCTCACTCATTGGGTATCTTCCCTGATACTCACTCACTAGGTATCTTCCCTGATACTCACCCCTCTCATCTCCTTTCTCAAGCAGGATTATTGTGATAGAGCAACGTTACAAGTTCTAAAAGTTTTTTATAGTTTCGATGGATTTGGTATTTACTACGGTGAGCTCTAAGTTAAATTTGAAAGATGAGTTTCTTACTTTATTTCGACCCTGCGAGATCTTGATATTAAGATCCGTAGTTGGCCGTGTATATATTTATGGGATGACTGTCTGAATAATGAACATTTATTCGTGAAACTCTCCTATAAACTCATTTCATTTGCATTGAGACACTAGTAAATATTTGAAATGTTAACTTGAGAAATTTGTTGTACATTTTATAAAAATATTTCGAACTGCTCGGTGTAGCGGCTGCTCATACTCTAGTTGAAAATGACAGTAGAAGTTTGTGGTTATGACTGTTAGAAATTTTATAGTTTTGCGCGTTGTCCTGGATGTTTACGGTGGGATTTGTTGATTTTGGAGAGGTCGGGATGGTCATTTGTTATTTGACAAGTTGATTTTGAATATACAGGTCAAATTGTATATGGGAGACTTTCGAAATATGGGGAGATTTTGTCTAATTTTTTGTAAAAATATAGCCGGTATCCAAGATAACGGGCGACTGCTCACGAACCCGGTTTGGGGCGTGATAGCAAATACACTTTTGTATGAAGAAGCATGTCTAGCCACGTGGTTGCCTGTCATGTGTCAGCATATGGTCAAAGTGTATGGTCTCAATTTATATGTACTACACATGGTTGCTCAATATAGCATCACGTGACACACTTTGTCACGTGTCACCTTATTAATGGTACCATGCCATGTCTCTCTGTGATTGGTCATATTTATGCCACGTGGATTATACGTGGTAACAGGACTTGAATCCAAGTTAAAAAGCCAATTGGTCCACGGGTAACCAATGTTGTGACATGGGATTGGGGACTTTGGTATATATATATATTGGCTTTGGTGGACACTCTGATCTAATATGAGATTTAAGTTCTCTGGGTTGGTTTTTTTAGCTTTTTTTATCACCGTTTTTCATGGTGGTTCGATATCAGAAAGAGATAACCAACACCTAGAATTGAAAGTATGAAGTGTGGACATCATCCTAGGGTCGATGGAATCGCCAATGACAACTCCAAGTTATAAAAAAATCGAGTTACAGGTGTACTCCGAGTCTGTTTCCTAGTTTTCACATGGATGACAAGGGGTATTTAACATAGTTTTTGATCCAAACTCGGTAGGATTCTGAGTTTACTTTCTAAACATGAATTATTTTATAAAATATGATATTTAAAATGGTCTAAGAATGATAGAAAAAGGAGTTCAGATGAGAAATTATGGGCGATCAAAGTTGGCTATTCAAAATAAAAATAAAATTAGGGATTATATTTCTGAAATTTCAATTTGTGATTGGTTTTTTGAGTATATTTTTTTTCATGATTTCGAGGGTTCAGGTCTATCTTTCTAAAAATCATTTAATCTATAAAATAATAACTTTACAATGATCCAAAAATTTTAGAAAAGATTCACTATAGAGAGAAATCGAAATCTAAAAATAATAACTTGAAATTGTTTAGAAACAAGGAAAGGTTGAAATTTTGAATTCCGGTAACTCTTTTCTCCAATTTTTTATAACTCCTTTGATTGGGTTTTGTTCTTTTAGATTTAAATCTTTCTAAAACAATTTTAGAAACAAGAATTACTTACGAATTGTTCAAGATTTCTCAAATTTCTTTCTCTTGACACCCAATCTCTCTCTCCCTTCTCCCTCAATTTTTAAAATGTGAAAAACTATAACAATAACTCTATAACTTAAATCTAAAAGAAATTTTAGATATTAGGATAATTTGAACGAATTTTCTCTATGATTTTAGAGATAAAATCCCTATCTTTTTTTTTTAATTTTAATTTTTTTAATTCCTTTCATTAAATGAAGCAACTTTTACGCAAAAAAAAAAAGAAAGTGGTGTCAAAATATATCTAAAAAAATTTATAAAAGTTCCTTTTTTGAGTCAAGAAAAATAATTTCATATAAAAATAAAAGGGAAAAAGAGTAAGGATACTCACATCCTCCGTTAAAACTGATGTGCAATGACAGGCGGTGATATGAGTATCACATTTGCTCTTTTGTGCTATGAAATGTATTTTATTTGATATTTCCAAATCAAAGTATACTACTATTTTCAATTTTATAAAGGGAGCACAACGGTGCTATAACTTATATCATATAGTGTCGATCAGATCTACGTTGAGAGTTTATGCAATTGTTTAGTCGAGTAACATGGTCAAAAAGACTAAAAACTGCTTAATGCATTTCTTCTTGTGCCCCTTTTTCCTGTTTTTTGAGGTCATGTTTAATTTTTATGCATGATTTTCTAATCAGTGTAAACTTTTAAAATAGATAGGGAGATTCATAATCCCCGCATAGTGGTGAGAGAGAACAACTGCACCCTAAAGAGTGCATCCAAGACATGGAAGACGGGGGATGAACATAATAAGCCTATAATTTTTAGTCCCAATTGTATATCTTCCCATTTGTACAAAGATTGGATTACTGACCCAACAAATGAAGTTCAATACTAGAATTTTAATGTTAATAAAACTTATATTAATTATTGGTCATACTTTGAGATTGTAAATTTGTACATTTTATTTTCTTCTTTTTGTAGGTCTCTACTTCTAGTTGTTGGATTAGAACCAAAATTATTAATAAATATTTATACTCTTGTTCGTAAAATTTATTTTGATGATGAGTAAAACTAAATTCAATGATGAGCAAAAATTAGCAAACTTAAGTTAGATGATGAGCAAATAGATTAGATCAATGAAAATCAGTTTGGAAGATGTTAGCACAACTTTAGAGTGTTTAAACTCTAGGAACTTATTTCCAAGAATGAAGAGCAAGTCGACAACCCCATAATAAAGAAAAATAACCCATTACTAATAGTGAAACAATAGTGCTACTCAAATAAGTGAGTTAGATAGGAAATGAAACACTTAAAATGTTGAAAACTCATATTTAATCAATTCATCGGAAACTAAGTATTCGAAAATATAGCTGTTTAAAATATTAAAAATATGAAAAATAAAAATAATGGTATTTGTTCTATAATTTTTCTAAGTTACTAACCATCGAACAAAATTGATTCAAATACAATTGGAAAATTAAAATTGAAATTTTGTTCTTCAAAGAGAAAGTTGATTTTTTATCCTTAAGAAATTAGGTTTTTAAACAATTTTTATTGAATTCAAACGAGGGATACTTTTTATTTACGTATAATATCTTAAACAAATGAAAATATAAAAATTTAAATGTAAAATTTGGACATTTACTTAAATGATATTTACAACGGAGATAAGGAGGAGATAAGAACAATTTAGCTGAAACAAACCATGTCAACCTATTGGGACACACAAGTCAACCCATTGAACATACATGTCAAACAGTTGAACATTTAGCTTCTGAAAAGGTTTATAACAACTCATGTGAACCTGCCATGATAAAGAGGCTGACCTAGGAGCATGAGCCGACCCATAGAAGACCACATGGCAATGAATTCAAAGAGCAAATCAATCAATTGAAAAATCAAGTCGACCCAAGTACATTGGCACTTTGTTAAATCAATCTCAAATTCTCAATTGCAATCTCTTCTCTCTCAGTCGTTTCTCTCTTGGTCACTTCTCTTTCAATCGCTTTTCTCTCTGTCTCTTCTTTCCCAATCTCTTCTCTCGGCCAAGCAAGGAAGGGTCTCGGTGAGGAAATAAGGATTCGACTTACCGAGTGCTGAGCCTATATGTTAATGTATAGCAAACATTAGGTCGACCTGTTAACACCTGACTACAACATGTCGACCTAGAAACAAGAAAGTTGACCCAAGAAAGCCAGGACTCTACTAATACGTAGGGGTGTGCAATATTTGGTGATAACCGAAAATCCGACCGAATCGAATTAAATTTGAATTCGATTTTTGGATTCGAATCGGTTTTCGGTTAGAACCGAATTCCAAATTTGGTTTTCGGTTCGAGTTTCGAATTGAGATTTTTAATATGAATTCGAACCGAAAACCGAATTAGAGTTTTTAATTATCTCATTTTTTATTTATTTTGATTATTTATTATTTATTTTCTTTTCTTTTTATGCAAACTTTGATTGGTAATTTTTTTTTAAGCAAGCAATAAAATAGTAGTTAAAAAGTTCATTATTTTATCGATTTGAATTTAATTAAATTGGATTTATATGAAAATTTAGATTTCAAAAATCAAAATCGAGTTTTTTGATTTATTCGATTCAATTCGAATTCAAACCGAAAACCGAATTTTGAATTTAAAAGAATTCGGTTCGGTTTTCGATTTGGAGTTAAAAAATATTAAACCGAATTAACCGAATCGAATTAATCGAAGAATTCGAAAACCGAACCGATGAACACCCCTACTAATACGGCATATGATTTGACCCAAAGAAAGTTATAGTTTAACCTGAACATAATAAAGATGAGTAATATCGACCTATGTTATAATAAGTCGAATAGTTCTACGAATTGATTCCACCAAGAAGATAAATTTGGTCGGCACATTTTGTCATGTCGACATGGAAACATGTGAGTCGAACAAAAAAAAAGTTGGGATTCACATGATTTAACATATGAGTCTAACCTAGGAAGAGAATGGGTTGACCCGGACACAAAATGGGTCGACCCCATAATGAAAATATGTTGACACCACTTCTTTAGAACTAAATAATACAAAAACCTATTGACCCATGAGCAAAACCATGTTGACCCTTAGTGAATACACTCTAAATCCTAATGAAGATTTCGGTACACATATTTAACTCTGACTGCACATGCATTTGATTTACTCAAGTGATTATTTGAGCACACAATTATTCTGAGCTATATCACTTAAATCGTCTTGTGCATGACTTGAGTGAACTCTCAAAGTTTTAGTCAACACACACATATATATATATATATATATAAGCTAAATTGTATCACAATTGTTGATAATTTGAAATAGTATACCAAGATCATCACAAGATCAACACTTGTTTTAAGGATAAACATAATATGGTTGACCAATTAGCAAAATCAGTAGACATTGGCTTAGATCTCTCTAAACCCATTTGTCAGATAATCTGAGTTATTTGACACTTAAACTCTATGCGTGACCCAAATTATGTAAACATGATTATTGAATGCTTTCCTGCTGATGCTCTTGAAGAATTCAGACATCCAAACATGCTGATATATTAAGTCAACATTTGAACTCTAATGTTTGACTTTTCCAACAAAGCAAAAGGAATGTTTTTCAGTGGCTCTGTAGAACAGCATTCAAATATTGTTGAATAGTTGAAAGCATTTAATGGAACCATTGAAGTTATTAAATGTGGTGGGTTAGATATTAAATGGAGACATTCAAATTTTAATCTACCTAACTGCTCTCAAAACTCTAAATATATATACACAATACTGAAGAGAAAGAGATAGAGAAGCCCAACATTCTTAACATGATGAATTCTCACAGCTTAATCATCATACTCTGTTTTTGTGAACTTTTGTAAATTCCTTTAGTGAACTTTAAATCTGTTACACCTGAAGTCTCAACTTCATTTATTGTAACAATTTTTTCCTCCTGTACAAAAAGTTTAGAGACCAAAGTGAGTTTAGAGAGAGAGAATATAATCTGTGAGAGGTTGTAAGTGTTTTGTGAAGAAACACTTATAAAAATTTGACTTGTATATGAAAGTAAGTTGGTTGTACTATTTCAAAATAGATGGTGAAAATCTAGATCAAATCTTGGACTGGACGTACATTAAATTTGATAGAACCACTATAAAAATAAATGTGCCATGTTCTATTGTTTTTCCTCAACTTCATGAAACGTCGCATGCCATACTATGAGAAGCTTGCTCGTAAGAGCACTTGGCCCTAGCATTCGCCGATGACCGTCGATGATCCCACCTTTATATTATATGTTAACCTATATAATTTTTTATACAACAATAATAATCATACTTTTATTCCGTTAAATGAGGTTGACAATATTGATACTTCTAAATTATTGTGATCTATCTTCAATAATATTTTCATTTATATTTAAATAATTCATGTCATGTTTTATTTTCATTTTTCAAGTTTTCTTAACTCTCTTCATTGATTAATTTGAGTATTTGTCATAGTTTCACATCATCTAACTGGACCCTCTGTCGGTTACATATATATGTGTCCCTATCATTTTAATCATATTTTTCTCAATTTTTTCTTGATAGATGCAACCCCCACTTTCTATCTAATATATTTATTTCTTTTTTTGTCATCTTTGTGTGTTCGAATATTTACTTTAACATTTTCATCTCTACAATTCTCATCTGCTTTTGCTTTTGGATCATTGCTCAACATTTTGATCCAAACAACAAAATAGTTCTAGTCATCATTTTGTAAAACTTCCCTTTAAATTTTAAATTTACCTTTCCATCACATTAAATACTAGATACACTTCTACATTTGAACCATAGGTTTGTATTCTATGTGATACAACTCTATCAATCTCTTTATCTTTTTATGAAATTGATTTTAGCTCCTTAAAGCTCTTACTTATAAAATATTTATCATCTCCTATTTTAATTATTGCCACTTTAACATTAGTATTGCTAAATTTAAATTTCATATATTTTGTTTTTGTCCTATTAAATTTAAATTTTTTCACTTTCAATGTTTTTCTCTAAGTTTTGAGCTTAATATTTATTTCGTTACGTGTCTCATCCATTAAGAAAATATCATCTGCAAACAGTATATATCATGGTACCATATCCTGAATGTATCCGGTAAATTCATACATAAATTGTGTAAAACACTATAGCTTGATGTAACACTATTTTTATTGTAAACTATTTGGTTAATACATTTATTAAGTCTAAATTCTTTCACTTACAATGTTTTCTTCCAAAATTTGGGCTTAGCATTTACCCCACTTGTTTCATCCACTAAGAGAATGTTATCTACAAACAACATAAACCATGGTATCATATTCTGTATGTATCTAGCGAGTTTAGATAAATAGTATAAAAAGATAGAAATTTAATATAGACACTTGTTGTAATCCTATTTTTATTGCAAATTGTTTGGTTAATCTGTCTAATATCTATACTTTTGTCACCTCGTCCTTCATTGACTCTCAATTTTGTTCACCGCCTACTTGGCAATTGGAAGTGATGTTGCTAAAATTGTCTCTCTTTCTTATATCTTTAGTGGCTAAACTTTTAGATTAATATTTTAGATTAATAAAATTTTGTTTTAAATTTGAAACTTTAGTATAATTTAAAAATTTAGAATAATTACCAAAGACTTATATTTGCTTATGTATGTATGGTGTGTGGTGTGTGGTGTGTAGTGTGTATTGTGTATGGAGTTTTACTTAAGGTGTGTGGTGTTAAGGTGAGGTGTGGTGTGTATTGTGTATGGAGTTTTACTTTGTGGTGTTAAGTGGTGTTAAGTGGTGTTAAGGTGAGGTGATATGGTTTAGTTTACTTTTGATTTAATATATTTCATCTAATATAATAATTTTATCAAATCTCAAATCTTTCTATCAATTAAATCCATCATTATAAATATTAATCTAAAATCTTTCAATCAATCAAACTCATAATTAAAAACACTAATTATAAACACTTACCCACTAACACAATAAATACTAACCCCCTAACACACCAACACACTAGCTAAACTAAACTAAACTAAGGTTCATTATTAATCTATCAATCTTAAAATTTTACAATATAATCAGATATATATATATATTTATATATATATATATATAATATAATATAATCAATTACAAATTATAATAACTTCTTTTTTTTATTATTAGATTTTTAATTTTGATTAAAAATATTAAGTTACTTATTATAAATTATTTGATAGATGTGGAGAAAAAAATGATAAAAGAAATTTTATTGTAATGTTAAAAATTTTATATGTAACTAAAATATGAAGGAATATTAAAAAAATATAATTAATAAGATAAAGAAAAATATATATATTTTTTAAGTTATAAAGCTGTTTTTTTTTTTAAAAAAATATTATAAAAATATTTATTTTTTAAAATCTATCTACTCTTCTTGTCTCTAACTCTTTCTCTCTTTGGTCACCTCACTATCTTTCGATTTCCCCGTCTCCCCTCTCTACCTTTCCATTTCCCTCTCACACTCACACTCACACTCACACACACACACATTGAAAATTTAAAGGCGCCACATTGAAAATTTAAAAATTTAAAATTTAATCCAATAAAAATTTTTGAAATTTGAAAATTTAAAAGGCGCCACATTGAAAATTTAAAAATTTAAAATTTAATCCAATAAAAATTTTTCAAATATGATATAAAATATTTACCTAAACTTTTCATATTTTTATATGACACTAAATTAAATTATATCTTTATTAAATTATAATTAAAATTAAATCTATGATTATATTTATGTTAACAAAATGAAATGACAAAATAATTACAAGATTAATTAATAATTTATTCTAATAAATTAATTAAGAGAGATATTAAATTAAATCACATAATAAAAACACTCCATCTAAAACTTAAATTTTATCTTATTATTATTATTTTTCTATTAAATTCTTTATTCAATATTAATTTATTAATTTATATTGTTCTTTAAAATTTCCTTCTCTCTTTTCAAATATATTTTCTTTTAAAATATTTTTTTGCCTATATTAATTATTAAGTTTAGGGAAGTATTAATATAAATAATTTAGTTATTTATATGTTTTTTTTAAATTAATAATATTATTAATTAATATATGAAATGATATAAATTTATTATTTTATATAATAGTGTTATGATATATTGTAATATATTATTATAATATATTATACTTATTTCATGAATTTTATTTTTTTTAAATCGTAAAGGATTTTTTTTTTTCTTAAAAAGAATTGAAGAAAATGAGATAAGTGCCGGGATGAAATTTCTTTAGTGATGCACGCCGCTCGGGCTCCCCACAAGAAGGCATGCGTCGCATGTGACACGCGCCTGCGAGCCAACACGCCCGGGCCCCGCTATAGCATCTGGGGAGGAGCTTGCGGTCTTTTTTGTTTTTGTTTTTTTGTTTCTAAATATTTAAAATTTTAATATTATTATTTTATTTTAAGTTGTTAATATTAGTAATTTAAATAATGTGTTTTTAAAATTTTTTATCAAATAAAAAAATTAAGTAATAATATTAATATTAATTTATTTAAATTCACACTTATTTTATAAATAATAACCCAATTTCTATTTTACTACCAAATTACCCTTTCTTTCTTTACCTAATCTAAAAACACAACAAAAACATTTTCTTTTTTTTTTTTTAAATTTATGTAAATGATTTCTAGTTAATATGATGATTTCTATTTAATATATATATTCAATTTAATACCTATATAAACTATAAATACACCTAAACTCTAAACTATAAACTATTATAATTTTAAATTTTTGAACAAAAGGCATCTTTTATTCATACATGTTTCTTTCTCGCATCTTTTATTCATATTCATACATTTATATAATAATGATAGAAAATTTGCTAAGTTTCATAAATTATTTTAAAATTGAAAAAATCTTTATATGAAATCTATAAACTATATTAATTAATTCTATAAACTATATTAATTAATTTAAAAGATGTCAAATTAATTAATATTAAATGTATTGATTAATTTTAATCATTAAATGTGAATTATTAAATGTTAAATGTCAAATGAAACCTACTCATTAATTTTAAAATGTCAAATATAAAAATATGTTGAGATATACTTGAATTTTGTGGTGTGCAGGTGGAATCACTATAATATTTAATATATTGTAATTATAATACTATATTATATAAAATTAGAGAAATTCATTTAAAATAATATTATTAATAATTGTTATTTTTAAATATATAAAAGCATAAAAAAATTACTCCAATAAAATTTTAAGTAAATAAGTAATAAGTGTGATAGGTGTATATAGTAAATAAGTTATAAGTTGTAAGTATTAGTAAAAGTATGAAAAAAATTTAGGATTAAGAAATTAGAAATGCCGCCGAAAATTGTTTGGGAAAATCTTTGTCACCGCCATTCAACCTGTTTTTAAAAATTTTAAAGTTTCTTCTTACATCTTTATTTTCATTCATCAATTCATTTACATGTGATTATTATAATTTATTATTTACAATATTTTACTATTTATTTTTAATAGGCATAAAAGTAAATAAATAAATTTATTAATGTTTATTATATTTTTGTAATTTGTTTTTAGTAAAAAAAAAGGAACATTATTTTGTGATAAAATAATAGTGTAATATTTTCAAAATATATCAATTTTATTTAACACATAAAATTATAATATATTTATATATAATATAATATTATATTTTATAAAATATAATATTATAATTGATTCACATATATTATAATAATATTTGATAATAGTTGAGTTGAGTTGACTCCGTTCCACAATCATTTTCATAATTGAAAATATTGTTGAGCGGTCATTTCGATAAATGTTTTTAATAAGAAGATTCTGTGATAAGAGAAATCAGACAAAATGACAAAATGACAAAATGACAAAATGCAGTGTTCTGTGTTGGTATAGAAACAAATGGGATTGAGATTTGATAGTGTGATAAAAAATATGTGAGAAATCGCTTGTCACAATTTTAATATTTTAGATTCTTCTTAGAAATTCATAATTAATTAAAACAAATCCAAATCTACTCACCCAATTTAAATTTAAATGATCTACTCACCCAACAAATTATGTTTTTTTCTATTATAATATTTATCGGACATCTTATTATATTATTGATATTATTATATTATTGATATTATTGATATTATTGATATTATTGATTGAAAATTGCTAAATTTCTTTTATAATGGTTATAGGTGATGAGATTTTGTGAATTCAATAGAGGAATAGAGAAAGAAGAAAGAAGACTAGAGAAAGAAGAAAAAGAAGAAAGAAGGTTACGCTTTCAAATTTATTTTTGTTAAGCTTTCAAATTTATTTTTGGTAAGGTTTAAATTTATTTTTCAATAAATTTAACAATTATTTATTTTATGTGTACATTTTTTATTTTGTCAAAGAAGAAGACTTGAATTCCCAGAATGAATTCCCAGAATCCCAGAATGATTTCGTAGACTTTAATTGTTTGGATGAAAAAAAACATCTAAATTTTGAATTTAGTTAAAATTGAATTAACTTTTAAAATTGAATTAACTCATGAGAATTGAATTTAGTTAGAAGATGGACATTTTCTATTTATTTTTTATATTACACGATTAATTACTGATTATTAATCTCTACCACCAATCAAATATCATTCTTTAATTTTTTTCATCTACTTATTATTCTTATTATTATATTTATTATTATATTTAGTTGTCTCGGGTGCAGAGAAAGCAAGCACAAATGAAAGTGGGGTTGAAAGCCCAAAAGAAAGTGGGCCGAAACCAAGCTTGTATTTGTATTTGTATGTCTTATTTAATTTTTTTTTTATATACTCTTAGGTTTTATTTTTCTTGTAATTTTTAAATTTTATTACTTATAGTTTCATTTTATTTTTCAGGATTTTTTTGAGAACAATTTTTTTTCTCAAAACTTTTATTTGTGGATGATTTTATATTGAAGATGAAGAAAAAGAGGAAAATGAAAGATGGAGGAAAAAAGTTTCAAACAAGAGAAAAGAAAAAAAATAGGAAAGAAGGAAAATTGAGAGGATGATGGATTGTAATTTGATGTATAAAAAATATTTTCTTTAATATTTTTAAACACCCATACTTACACACCACCACCTATAACATATTTTCTCAAAACAAAAATTACCGTTAGTTTATTTTTATTCTTTTGATTTTTTTTTTACACTTTACATTGGGTTTATTTTGGGTTTGGTTTACTTGACCAACCCCAGCCAGCCTTGTTTATTTATTGATGAAAGGTGAATGTTTCATTGAGGAAAGTCAACCTTGATGGACTTGATCGATGTGAGTGAGTAGCAAACTTCGTCAATCAAGTGCTCAGTGAGCTTTTTTTTTTTTTTTTTCGTTTTCCATGTATAAAAATATATTTGGAATTTTTTTGATTTTATGAGATATGATAACACTATTTTTCTGAAAAAAAAATAATCGTATTTTTGTTTTTTATATTTATTTTGAGTTTTCAAATATTAGCATATATGCTATAGGTATTTTTTTTCTCCTCAAATTGTACTCATACTATGGCATCATATTTTGTGATCGATAAAGAAATTTTCTTCCAATATTTATCGCCATGCCAAAAAAAATTTAAATTAAGTATTCAATATTAATTAGACTCGGAAAAAAATATTTAAATCTCATTTTTTTGTAACATATTTTCAAAATTCAAAATGTGCTAAAATAAAATAATATCCACTAAGAATCCAAATTATATTTATAAACACATTTATAACTTCATAAATATTAAAATTACAAATATTAATTTATTATTTGTATGCTCCAAATTCTAATATTAAAAACTAGAGCAATAATAAATTTAAATAAAAATTATAAATAGATATTTATAATTTTTAATATTTATAAATTTAAACTCGCGGGCGCCTGCTAGCATGGCCGGACGCCCGGGCAAGCCAAGCTTGCCCGCGCAGTAGTGGCATCCCTGGACGCCCGCGCTGCATCAGCACGTAACAAGGGCGCCCCAACTGCCACTGCCATCCCTGGCCTCATGTGGACCCCGCTGCCATGCGCGCATGTAGCGCGCGGGTGCCGTGCTCCCATGGTCTGGCGCCTGCGTTGCCATGCGCGGGGGCTTGCATGGGTACATGCAGCGCACGGTGTCATGCTCGGGCGCCAGGCATGCCAGGGCGCCCGCGATCGCTCTTGCGTGAGCACATGCATATCTCAATTTATTTATTTATAAATATAAATTCTATAAAAATTTAAAATAATTAATAAAAAATACAAACAAATTAATTAAATTAAATTAAATTATATTAAGTTACATTAATAAAATTAACAAAAATAATAAAAATATACATAGTTTATCTTCTGATACCTTATATCTTATATATCTTATGTGCGGGCGGGCGCCGGCGCTGGCATGCCCGGGCGCCCGCGCTGGAAGCACAAAATGCACTTTGATATTTCGCCCTGCCCACATTTACTCTCTAAATTTTATTATAAAATTTAATATTTATATAATAAATATTTACTCACCTTTCCTCTCTAAATTTTATATATAAATTTAAAATATAACAAAAGTAAAATGTAATATTTATATAATAAATATATAATATAATTTGATATAATAAACAAATTATATTTTATTTTAACCCGAATAGGACCATTTTCAAAATTTTTACTAAATTTCGGGTATGATGATTTTATATAATTTAATAAAATAACAATATTAAATAAAATATTAAATAATAATAAAAAAATTGGCCAGTTAGCCTGTTAGCGACGGATATGAATCCGTCGCCTGTTAGCGATGGATAAGAATCCGTCGCCAGTTAGCGACGGATATGAATCCGTCGCCAGTTAGCGACGGATATAATCCGTCGCCAGTTAGCGATGGACATAATCCGTCTCTAAGAAATAACGTGGCGACCAGCGCGCAGGCCGCCCAGGCAGGCGCCCGGGAGTGCATGCGCCGGCGCCCGCGGAATTTTTATTTATTAAATTAATTAAATAATATATATTTTAATTAATACTAAATATATGGTTTTTTAAATAATTAAATCATATTATTTTCCTAAAAATTTGAAATATAATAATAACATGTAAATTAAAATATTATAAAAAATTAATATGATTCGTTAATATAAATTATTAAATTATAATAAAATTAAAATAAAATTCACAAATTCAAGCGACAGTTGAAACAGCGACGGATTATGACGAAACAGCGACGGATTATGAATCCGTCACCGATACAGCATTGCCGACACAGCGACGGATTTTGAATCCGTCGCCGAAACAGCGACGGATTTCTAATCCGTCGCCAAAATAGCGATGGATTTCTATCCGAACTAGCGACGGATTTGGAAATCCGTCGCAATTACTACTAAATTAATTTTTTTCTTTAAATTTTAATTAAATTATATGTTCTTTAATTATTTATAAAAAATTTAAGCCAAAATAAATTTTAACTTCAATATAATATATTAATAAAATCAAAAGAAATATAAGAAAAATAAATTTCTATTTATTAAAAAAAACTAAATTCAAAAGAAAAATAAGAAAAATAAATTTCTATCTATTTAAAAAATTTTCAGCAACGAATTTAGCCACGAAAATGTTTTTGTCACTAATTAGCGACGACTTTTGCTACGAATTTTATTTCTCCGTGGCTAATTTAGCCACAAGTATTTCGTCGTCGCAAAAATTGTGGCAAAATGGCGACGAATAAATTTTGTCGCTAATTTTTCGCAAAATGGCAACGAATTTGTTTTTGTCGCTAAAGTTGTCGCAAAATAGCGACGATTAGTTTCCGTCGCAAAATTTCATGGCTAAAACCGTGTTTTTTTGTAGTGTTGGTTTATACAATTTAGACTCATTTGATTTTTCTGGTGATTCAAAGCCATAGACATCACATTGAATTCTCATTGAATTCAAAGCCATAGCCATAGCCATAGATATGTATAAGCATGAAATTTTCATTTGTTTTCCTTTAATCAATTTGCAAGGACCCAAAGCTCACCATCTATACACTTGACTTCATAAAAGGAATCATGTCTGTGCAATCGCTTGAACTAAGTTAGTATTTTTTTAAAAAATATTTTTGCAATCAAGTTTTTATTTAATTATTTATTTACTTTTTGCAATCAAGTTCCTCATCCCAACAAAATTACTGATGATGGACTAGACGACATTCATTTTTACACATAAGGCAATTATTTTGAATTAAATTAATGATTTTAAAGTTAATATTTTTTAATATTCACATGTCACAAGAAAAAAAATACAAATAAAAAATTTTAAATACACACTAAAAATATAGTAGCTAGTGATTTTCTTTAAAAAAAAAAAGGGTAAATAAAATGATCAAAATATCAAACAAATTCAGAAAATTATTAAAATAAAAGGAGGAAAGACATTTTCACATAGCATTCAAATTTAGGGATCTTTTATCTTGATAGGAGGAGAAATTACCAAACGTCTAGCATTCCCTCACGCTTAGCGCCAATGAGTTTTTTATTTGAGAAAACAAAACTGCCCCTTGGCCCGTAGGTCCTGACACAAGGTTAGAATTCTAGCTCTTCTAGAGTAGTATCTCACTGATGGCTCGAGCTGAAATATTCAAATGATATTTCATCGAACGACTGTTCATCTATTGTATTGTATTTTCTGCAAATAAGAGGAAAGAAGACTTCTATGGAAAAACGGTGGTTCAATTCTATATTGTCTAAGGGGGAGTTAGAACACAGGTATAGGATAAGTAAATCAATAGATGTAATCTAATGGTTATAAGCCAATTCTTGTGAATATTTCAAAAAAATTTTTTAGAATCCTATTCAGAAAAGACTATTTATCTCATAGAGGTTTACGGAAAATTTTGGGAAAGCGCCAAAGGATTTTGAGGCTTTTCTTTTCAAAATTTTTTTTCTTTAGTTTGTTGTAATAGTAAAACAAAAAAATGGTAAATTGATACAAATAACAACAATGGCAAACTTGTAAATTTTTTTATTAAATAATCTTGTAATTCTTAATAGGATTTTTTTTTAATTGAAAATACCAAATAGCAAAAGGAATAAGAAAAACAAAAACATTAAATATTAGTTATGTTAATGATATTCTTTTCCACGTAGATGCCACATGCACGTTCTTAATGGTCATTAATTCTACATCAACAATTTCAATGCACTAAATTCAAAATTTTAAAAGCATAATTGCAAAAAATAAAACATAAGCGCTTAATTTCATGAAAACAAAAATTAATCTATTTAATTAAAAACTCTAAGTCCAAGCACTTAATGGAATATCCTATAAAAGTTCAAGCACTCCACTACATTATGAAACAAGAAATGCATAGAAGATGGGAGGATTGAAAACACTGATTTAATAAATTCTATTAAAATGTTGAATCTCATTATTATAAATATGATATAAGTTGCACAAAAACGAAAACAGATATGAAACCATATAGGAAACAACACTTTACAAAAATACAAGAAATAAAAATGTGACAAATGCATAAATATAAAAATATAAAGATTTTTATGTAAATATTAATTATTTTATAAAAATAATAGAATAACCATATTTTACAATAAAAATATAAATGATCAAATATATAATTATTATTTATAAGACAAATAACATAAAAATAAAAATTATAATTAAATAAAGAAATAGTTCATTAAGTATGAAACAATATGTAAATATAAAAAATATAAATACTTTTTCATAAATATTAATTAATTTAGTGTGTTAAAATGTTTTAGAAATATTTCAGAAATGAAAAAACATTCGTATTGAAAAGTTTTCAAATATCATAGAATATGATTATAAAGGCACTTATTTCATATTAATGTACAATGGCAATCCTCTTCATTTGCGGACTGAACACTTGTATGTTTAATTAAGTTATATGCATTGCATCCACTTATGATATAATTTCCTAATAATAGTCAATTATATGAATTATCAAAAACAACAATACTTACTTCATATATAAAAATTTTATGGGGAGAAAAGATAAATGAACCCAGTAATTTATATATATTTCCTGTTTCCGAAATTGTAAAAGATTGTCATATTTATAATCACAGCGGGTAAGTAAATCAATCGGAATACCAAAACAATTCTGATATGCATCTTATTAACAATATAGATATAAGCGTGAAAAATCTCTTGCCACTTGGATTTCGTCGTCCTTCAGTTGGCGGAAAGTGATTGCTAGTTTGGTGAGGTGGAGCTAATGTGGCCTTTTTTTTCTTTCTTTTCATTTAATTTTTTTTTATTTTTTCTGTTTTAAATTTTTTTTAATCATATAAGTGTCAATAACTCTCTGCTACTTGTCTTCATCTTCATCTTCATCTTCAGAAACATTAATGAGGTAGATTTTGTTATTGATTTCACGGAAGGTATGGTTGCAGTGGTTGAGAGGACTCTTTAATAGTTTATCTTTTTGCCCTTATTTTTTTAGAATGGACTTCTTACCGTAATTGTGTGATAATTTGAGAGTTTGGGTATTTTTGTCAATTTGCCTACCTTTGTACTTTTGGGGAAAAAAGGTAAATGAGGCCATTCCTTTTATTTGCCATGTAGATGGAGTACTGTGATCTTGTTAGTCATTATAAAAGGAGGCTTTTCTATGACATTCAGTTGCTCATTATGGAAGTGATTGCTCTCTTCTTCGCTGTGAAAGTTTGTGTTTGTCTTTCTCGTTTCTTATCATTTATTTTGTTCTGCTTGATTCTACCTTTATTTTACTTGCTGCTCTTTGTATTTGTTTCTGATTCAAAAATATTACTTTTTTTTAGTTCTTGTTGATGAGGAGGGTGATATGTCTAATGATGATGATTGTGGTATATGGTAGCGATTCCTCTGTTCTGAAGGTTTGTATTTCTAAACATTTGTTTTATTTGGCGTTTGTTTTTCTACTCTTCGTGTTTATTGCTGAAAGTTTTTTTTTTCAGCTTCTGGAGAGTGGCGTTGTTTATAATGATGATATGGTGTATAGAAGTTATCCTATAAAAACTTATATTTGTTTTTTCCTGTTTCTAAGTATATGATATCGGGAAATTCGGTTCTTATATTGATTGTAAAGAACCGTTTATAATTTAGAATTTCTGTATATATGATTTTTGTATTTTGTAGGATATTCGAAATAATTGATTTAAATATCAATGTAGATTTTGTTTTTTGGGTTGGATTTTTTTTTTGAAAGCTCAGTTGATGACTATTCGAAATAGTTGATATGTTCGGTGGTTGGTGGAATTTCATTGCTTTGCTCGGTTGGGGTTTTATGTTTGGTTAATGCTTTACATTATTTATTGCAAATTTTGTTTTTCATCTATTTGAAAAGTTTTTCTATTTATTTTCTAATATAGTATTTTGAACTGGTTAATAAAATTGTGGTTTCGCAATAACAAAATTGTGATTTCGCAACTACAGAACCGCAATCGCAGAACTACAGAATCCCAATTAAATAGTATATCAAATATATTGATGATTTAAATAATCCATGTATCTAAACAATATAATATGATTCAAATATATTAAAAACTAATTCAAATAATATATTTGAATATATCAAAATTTACATCAAAATTAAAGAGTAAAAAAGTTCAATTAAAATAGAAAAGGAAAAAAAAATGACTCGAGGTGAAGGAGAAAAAAGAAATAGAGATGAGAGTGAGATAAAAAAAGGGTGAGAGTGAGATAGAAAAAGTGGTTCTGCAGAATGACAAAACTACCAAAGGGTAGAAAAGATTATAAAAAAAATAAAAAAGGTGGTTCTGCATAACTATAGAATTACCACAGTGCATAGTTCTGCATTATTACAAAATGTCATTATAAAAAAAAGTTATTTTTTACAGAACTGCATAACTACCAAAGTGTATAGTTCTATATTATTACAAAAATGCTATTATATGAAAAAGTAGTTTTGCATGATAATAAAAAGTAGTTCGCATGATAGGAAAGAAAGAAAGTAGTTATGCTATAAGAATGCTATTATATAAAAAAAAATAGTTTTGCATGATGGGAAGTGGTTAATTTGTTCTGTATGCATGATGGTTTGGCATGATTTCATTATTACAATAATGTTATTATAAAAAAAAGTTGTTCTGCATGATAAAAAATAGTTCTACTACAAGAATGTCATTATTTTAAAAAAAATTGGTATGGTTGCATTATTACAAGAATACCATTATAAAAAAATTATAAGGAAAGTAGTTCAGTAATATTTGGTTCAGATAAAGTGTTAATTTTAATATTTAATTTTTCAAATTACTTTTATTATTATATAAATATTAAAATATTAAAATATTAAAATATTAAAATTAATTTTAAATTTTTTTAAAAAAAATACTTTCAAGTGGTTCTACAAAATGTAGAACTATTAAGGTAGTTCTACGAAATACAGAACTATCAAGGTAGTTTTGCGAAGTACAGAACTATCAAGATAGTTTTGCCAATAAAAAATATTTTAATTTTTTGTAGGCAAACAATATTTGGTTTAAGATTTAAAATTCGGTTTTGAAAAAGTGTTAATTTTAATGTTTAATTTTTCAAATTAATTCTATTATTATATAAATATTTAAATATTTAAATATTTAAATTAATTTTTAAAGTTTTTATTTTTTAAAAGCTTAAAATCAATTATTAATATTTATGAATTTTTGATAGATTAAATATATAATTTTAGATTAAACCATTAAAGCGGTGTTGGGACAAGTGTTTTTGTTGTGGTTTTGGTCGATGGAAACTCAGCTTTTGGTGGACTAAAAGGAGGACTTTCGCCGACCAAGCATGGGCTTTGGTAAACGAAGAAAAGACTGACTTTGGTCGACAAAACAGTCTACAAATTTAATATTTTATTTAAATATCATATATCAAAAAAATAATATTAAGTAATTAATATTTCAAATTATTATTTAATATTATATAAATATTTAAAAATTGTGATTATTATTTTTTTATCTTTTATATTTTAATTATTATATTAATATTATAGTTTTAGTTTATCATTTAAAATTTTAATATTTTTTAATACAATTTAATATTTTATTTAAATATGAAATATCTAAAAATTAAAATTTAAGTAATTGATATTTCAAATTATTATTTAATATTGTATAGATATTTAAATATCTAAATTACTTTTATTTTTTATATTTTATATTATTTTTTATATTTTAAATTAAATATCTAAATTATGATGCTCTAAATATCTAAATGGTAGTTTTGCATAGAGCTGTAGTTCTGCGCTCTGCAGAACCACATGGCCGTTCTACAAAACGCAAAACCAACCATGGTTCTGTGAAATGTAGAACCATCCAGTCGTTGTGCGAAGCATAGAACAGTACAGAACCACGCTGTGATTTTGCGCAGTGCAGAACTACAAAAAAAAATTAAAGTTAAAAAAATAAAAAAAAAAAAGCGTAAACAATGATATTTAATTCTATTTTAAAAACTTTTTTAAAGTTAACATCTAATTTTTAACATATAACACGCATACTATATTTGGACACAAGCTACATTTGTCACGTCTCTTGAAAATCTATCAACCTCTCTCTATGTAAAAAAAAGCCAATCACAATCTAGAATAATATATATATATATATATATATATATTTATATATATTATTACACAGATACATTTTTTCCGGATATAATTTATTTAGTACATAATTTATTTAGTGTTAATTAAATATGTACATATTTACATTAGATATTTAAATATTTTTATTCTTATAACATTTTAAATTGCATATTAATATTTATAAGTTTTAGTTTTCGTTTGTTATTTAATATTTTTATATTTTATATTACGATTAACATTTTATTCGAAACACTAATTTCATAAGGTTTTGCATAAACAAAAATTAAATTTATAAAGTTTTTAGATAAACAATAATTCTTAAAATCATTGAAACTGTAATTTAAAAACTCTGTAATTGAATACCAAACAAAATAGTAGTTAATTTATTCTATTCTATGAAATATTTAAATGACTAAATTATGTTTAATATTTTGTATATTTTACGAACTTTAAATTAAATATTAATATTTATATGTTTTTATATTTAAATTATTAAATATTATAATTTCAAATTAATATTTGTAGTTCTGCGCTGTACAGAACTACGTTGTCATTTTGTGCTGAGCTGAACCAAGTTGTGGTTCTGTGAACAGCAGAATCACGTTGTCGTTCTGCGAACCGTAAAACTACGTTGTCGTTCTATGAAACACAGAACTGCTATAAAAAATTTTAAAAAAATAAAAAAATAATAAAGAGAGTGACTAATGATATCTAATTCTATTTTAAACACTTTTTTTAAGTTAACAAATAATTTTTAATATGTAATATGCACACCACGCATACTACATTTGGACACAGGCTACATTTAATATATAACCACACAACATATAATTAAACATGTTTAAATATAACATTATACAAATATTTTTTTTTATATTTTAATATTATATATTTAATATTAAATAAAAATGTAGAAATTTCATTTTAAAAAATTTTATTTGTTTGACAAAGTTGACCGAAACAACTTAAATTTAAATCAGAACGTTTTTAAATAATCAACTTAAATCTAAATATATTTAAATATAATATGCATTTTTTGCATTTTAATGTATTTTCTATTTTAATATAATATATTTAGTGTTAAGTGAAAATCTAATTATTTAAATTAAATATCTAAATATTTTTCTTCTTATACAAATCTAGATTAAATAAAAACATTTATGCGAAATTGTCATGGTTTTGTATAGCAGAACCATATGGTTCTACATTACAGAGCTACATCGTTTTGTGTACCACTTTATTATTCAAATATTCAATTTTTTAGAAAATTTAAAATAATTTATTTGGATATTTGATATTTATTTAGATAAATATGAAATTATTACATAAAATGTGAAAATATTAAATGATAAACCAAAACAATATTATTAATATTTTTATTTAAATAAATTTATAAATATTTTTATCATTTAAAATTATATAAGTATAAAAATAAACAAATTAAATATATAATTTTTAATATATAGCACGCACACCACGTACACTACAAGCTACATTTTGTCACGCCTCTCTATATTTAAATAAAATACCCGAAAAAAAAGATATACAAGCATTCAAAGACAATTATGTCATTTGAACATAACATTATACAGATAACTTTTTTTCATATATAATTTATTTAATATCTAATTTATTTAGTTTTAAAAAAATATCTACATATTTAAATTAAATATTTAAATATTTTTATTCTTATAAAATTTTAAATATCCATCAATTCCTTTCTTTCACTCTCTCTCTCTCTCTCTCTCTCTCTTCATTTATTACTCTACCTCTCTTTCTCTCTCTTCATTATTTAATACATACATTAAATGTATACATTTAATCTATCTCTTTCCGTTTCTCTCTCTCCCACCTCCCTCCTACCAAGGTAGTTCTGCATAGTGTAGAACTACCATATGGTTCCGCGAAGTGCAGAACTAAAAGGTCGTTCTACGAAGTGCAGAACTACAAGGTCGTTCTGAGAGAGTTATTCTGATTTGTTGTAAACAAACAATATTTGTTTTAGAGTTTAATATTTGATTTAGATAAAATGTTAATTTTAATGTTTAATTTTTCAAATTACTTTTATTATTATATAAATATTAAAATCTTTAAACTGATTTTTTAAATTTTTATTTTTTAAAAACTTTCAAGTGGTTTTGCGAAATGAAGAACTATCAAGGTGGTTATGCGAAATGCAGAACTGCAAGGTTGTTCTGCCAAGTAAAAAATTTTTCTGATTTTTGTAGGCAAATAATATTTGGTTTATGGTTTAATATTTGGTTCAGATAAAATGTTAATTTTAATTATTAATTTTACAAATTACTTTTATTATTATATAAATATTTAAATATTTAAATTAATTTTTAAAATTTTTATTTTTAAAAAACTTTAAATCAATTATTAATTTTTATGAATTTTTATAGTTAAATTATTAAATATTATGATTTTAGATTAAACCATTAAAACGGTGTTGGGCCAAGTGTTTTTGTCGATGGAAGCTCAGCTTTTGGTGGACTGAAGGAGGACTTTCGCAGTCCAAGCAAGGGCTTTGGTTGATGAAGGAAAGATCGACTTTGGTTGACAAAACAGTTTACAAAAGCATTAAGCAAGAATCCAAGTCTATGCATAAGTTAGGATTAGAAATTTTATTTATAATTAATCTGTTATTTATGTACAAATTATTAAAAAATTAATTATCTTTTCATGTATATTTGTGTGGATAGACATATTTTATTTAATTTTATTCATTTATTTTTCCATTTTCCTTAATTTTCTTGCTATTCAATTAAAGAACTCACATGTTTTTTGAGTCTCTTGGAGTAAAATGATTTCAGAAAAATCTGAAACTACATTCAGGAGGTGTGTCAATTAAGTGACTAGAGTCGTGGCTCCTATCTTATTATGGCTCCTATCTTCACCAAACCAAACAATGGAATATAATAGAGTACATGGCTACCGGTTCTATTGCAGATCTGGTTGGTTATTTCTATTTGTTTTTTTCCATGACAGTGTCAATCCCCATACATCAGGGAATATTATGGCTCCTATGTTCACCAAACCAAACTATGGAATATAATGGAGTACATGGCTGCTGGTTCTATTGCAGATCTGGTTGGTTACTTCTATGTTTTTTCCCATTAACTCTTGCAATTTGCGAAATTGTAAGCTTGTATTTCTACGTGTGTAAAACATTTCATATGGCTCATGGCATATTTTCTCCCATTATTTAATTACTTCACCATGCAATGGAGAAGTTTTATTTCCTGAAATATTTTACCAAGATAAGACTCCACCATTGTTTAATTAGTTGAGCATATATTTGAGAAGCTTTTTTTTTCCTGAAATTTCTTTGTGCAATAAAATTTTTATCAGCTTTGCAGTCAAAGGCCTTATTTCAAAAGCTGATTTTTTTTTACAATAAAATATATTTAGAGAATTCAAAAGGTGACGATATTTAGAACAACAGGTTTGGAAATAGGAAAAGTAGGAAAGCTGTAGGAATAAAAAGTATCTAGGAATTTAATGTCTCCCCTGAAAAATTGAACACAGCGAGGTGCATCTATTCTGCACTTGTTTCATATTCGAAATAATTTTACGATTATACTAAAAATATCCAAATTTTTTTTGCATATGTAAAATAACATTAATTTAGCATTAAATAGTTCTCATGATAGTTTAGTTATGATATGCTGTCATTTTGTTCAAATGGTTTTGCATGTCATTATAAAAAAAAAAAAGTAGTTCTGCATTTGACGTACGCAGCTCATATAGAGCGATCAAAGTCCATTGTTTGGCTATATGGCATGTGCCCAGTAATCCAACTTGCGAAGTGTCGTTTACGTGGCTTAAATTGCAAGCACATTGCTCTCCATCAATTAACCTTCATCAATTACCTTCGTCAACTACAAAGCTAAGAAAAATATAGTAAAAGTGTCAAAAATAATTAAAAGGTTATTATTAAAAGCATATTCAAAATCGAAATGATGAACATTTCATCAAATTTTTAAAGTTGTGAATCTGTTTAGTATGCAAAACCACCAAGCATAATATAACAAAGTAGTGGAGAGATTTAAACTGATGATTAAAAATTTATTGGATGAATTACAACTCTAAGATACCAAAACCATTATGGGAAAGAGAAACAGTTGTTTCTAAAATTTTAAGAAAAAGATTTTATGTATGTAATTTTAGAAATTATAAGTCATTAAAAAAATTTAAAACTCAAAATAGACACAGGAACATACTATACTCTTTTTCGCTTTTTCTATCTCTCTGTAAGTAAGGCAGATGGAGATGGTGATGACCGCAGAGATATTTTACGTTCTGTTATGGATGCTTATGTTCTTTTTTTATTTTGTTAGTGATTTTTGTTATTATCATTATGCTAGCTAATTTGCTTACCTAATTAATGTGACAACACTTTATAAATTAATCTATAATTAATTTGTTATATATATCCACCACCACTAGCAAGTTAGAATTTTAATATTAAAAAAATTTCCATATTAACGTTTTTAATATTAAAAAAATGAATTCTTGTCTTCGGAGACATATTTTACCTAAAACAAAAAAGAAAAAAATTATTTTGTCAGAGAAACTTGATTTTATAAGTTTTATAATTAATTTGTTATATATATATATCCTAAACAACAGCAATCTTGGGTCAAACCTCTACTTTTCTGTTTTTTTTTCTTGTTCGCTAGATTTGTTTTCTTTTTTTTAATTATTTAATTTCTTTTATGATGTCTAATTTAATATTATATTATTTTAATTATTTAATTATTTTAATCAATTTATTATTATATTATTATTTTCTATTTAAAATCCTTAATTTCAAATTTTATTAATATTAATAAAAAATAATTCAGTGATATCATTCAAATATATCAAAATATAATAATAATAAGAAGTAAGGTAAGAAGAGAAAAAAAAAAAGAAATAACCAACACACGTGGTGTGACGGTTGTTAGTTTTTCACTATGCTTCAATATTACAAAAATACCATTGCAGAACTACCAATTTACAATAATGTCATTACAGAACTACCAATTCACATGAATGTCATTACAGAACTATCAATTTATAACAATGCCATTGCAGAACCACAAATATTACAAGAGTGTCATTACAAAACTACCAATTTATAACAATACCATTGCAGAACCAATGCTATTACAAAACTATCAATATTATAAGAGTGTCATTCAAGAACCACCAATATTACAAAAGTGTCATTTCAAAACTACTAATATTCAAGACCTTTAATAATTTAAATCTAAAAACATATAAACATTAATATTTAATTTAAAGTTCGTAAAATATACAAAATATTAAACATAATTTAGTCATTTAAATATTTCATAGAATAGAATAAATTAACTACTCTTTTGGTTGGTATTCAATTACAAAGTTTTTAAATTACAGATTTATCTAAAAACTTTATAAATTTAATTTTTGTTTATGCAAAACCTTTTGAAATTAAAGTTTCGAATAAAATGTTAATCGTAATATAAAATATAAAAATATTAAATAACAAACGAAAACTAAAACTTATAAATATTAATTGTTTTTGACTGCTTGCATATATATATATATATATATATATATATATTCTAGATTGTGATTGGCTTTTTTTTTTTTATATGGAGAGAGGTTAATAGAATTTTAAGAGACGTGACAAATGTAGCTTGTGTTCAAATATAGTATGCGTGTTATATGTTAAAAATTAAATGTTAACTTTAAAAAAGTTTTTAAAATAGAATTAAATATCATTGTTTACGTTTTTTTTTTTTTTAACTTTAAATTTTTTTGGTAGTTCTGCACTGTGTAGAACTATAACGTGATTCTGTACTGTTCTACACTTCGCAGAACGACCAGATGGTTCTATGTTTCGCAGAACCATGGCTGGTTCTATGCTTCACAGAACGGCCACGTGGTTTGCGGAGCGCATAACTACAGATCTGTGCAAAACTACTATTTAGATATTTAAAATATCATAATTTAGATATTTAATTTAAAATGTAAAAAAGAAAAAGTAATTTAGATATTTAAATATCTATACAATATTAAATAATAATTTGAAATATCAATTTACAAGAGTGTCATTGTAGAACCACAAATATTACAAGAATACTATTTACAGAACTATCAATATTACAAGAATGCCATTGCAGAACTACCAATAATATAAGAATGTCATTTTCACAGTTTTGCAGAACTATCAATATCACAAAAATATCATTACAGAACTACCAACTTATCAAAATACTATTACAGAACTACTAATATTATAAGAATGTCATGGCCATAGTTCTACAGATAGTCTTTCACTATGTTTCAATATTATAAGAATGTCATTGCAAAATTACTAATATTAGAAAAATGTCATTATAAAAAAATTTATAAAAAAATAAATATATGCAAAAAATATTATAATTTTATTATATACAAAATATTCATGCATATATAAAAATACTTTAATACTAATATTAAGATACTAGAAAAAATATAATGATAATTTTATTAAAAAAAAATTTATGATTATACTAAAAATATAAAAAGGATTTGAAATAAATGATGAATAGTAAAAATAATTTAATATAAATGCACTATTACTCAAACGATAAATATTTAAATATTTAAATGTAACATTATACAAATATTTTTTCATTTTAATTATATTAATTTTAAGTTTAAAAAAATATAAGAATAAAATTTTTTTATAAGAATAAACATTTGTATTTTTATTAACATTAAATATAAGAATAAATGAAAGCTTGTTTTCATTTGAATGAAAATTATGTTTAAAATATGTTTAAATTAAAATTATAAGAATAAAAATTATGTTTAAATGAAATGAAAAAAAAGCTTTAAACATTTGTATTTTTCTTAAACATTATACAAATATTTTTATTCTTTCATTTTAAACATTATGCACTATTACAGAGTTTTTCATTTAAATATTTAAATTAATTTCTAAAATTTTTATATTTTAAAAACTTTAAATTAAATATTAATATTTATGAATTTTTTATATTTAAAAAAGCTTAAACTATTAAAAAATTTTAAAAAAGAGTTACCAATATTACAAAAATACCATTATATTAAAAAATAAAAAAGTTACCAATATTACAAGAATGTCATTATAAAAAATTTTTGAAAAAAAAAAGAGAATACTGTTATAAAAAATTGTTAAAAAATAAAAAAAGAGTTACCGATATTATAATAATGCCATAATAAATTATTAAAAAGTTAAAAAAAATGAAATAATAATTCTGTAGAACTGCAAAACTACCAAAGGAAGAAAAAATTAAAAAAAAATTCTTCTGAAGAACTGCACAACTACCAATATTACAAGAATGTTATTATAAAAAAATATTAAAAAATAAAAAAACGAGAATTAATGCTATAATAAAAAATTATCAAAAAATAAAAAAGTTGCCAATATAACAAAAATGTCATTATAAAAAATTATTAAAAAATAAAAAAAGGAGTAGTAGTTCTGCAGAACTACAGAACTATCGAAGATAAAAAAAAAAAAACTTGTGTAGTATTGTAGAACCGCGAATGCCGTTATATTAAAAAATTATAAAAAGTATAGTTCTACAACTACAGAACTACAATTTAATTCACTGTTATAATACTATTATAAAAAAATTATTAAAAAATAATAAAAAAAAGTTGTTTATTTAAATACGTTTGGATTTAAATTTATATATTGAAAATGTAGTATGTGTGGTGTGCATGCTATATTTAAAATTATATGATAACTCAAAAAAAGTGTTTAAAACAGAATTAAATATCATTGTTCACTTTTTTTTTAGTAGTTTTGCGCAGGTGGTTCTGTGATTCAGAGATCGATAAGGTGGTTTTTGCGTTTCGCAAATCGACACATAATCACAACGTGATTTTGTGAGTCACAGAACAACAATGTGGTTCTGCGTTTCGTCTAACAACAACGTGATTTTGTGTTTCACCGAACTATTAAATATTTAAATAATTATTTAATATTAAGTATACTAAATTATTTACTAAATCATAATTTTTATTGATTGTATTTTTACTATAAATACTATTTAAATATTTAAATAATTATTTAGCAATAAGTATTCTAAATTAAAAGGGAAAAATATCTGGAAAATATTACGCTTAGCAGAACCACAATATACAGAACCACAACGTGATTTTGCGGATTACAGAACGACAAGGTGGTTCTGCGTTTCGCCGAACAACAACGTGATTCTGTGCTTCACCGAACTATTAAATATTTAAATAATTATTTAATATTAAGTATACTAAATTATTTACAAAATCATAATTTTTATTGATTGTATTTCTACTATAAATACTATTTAAATATTTAAATAATTATTTAGTATTAAGTATTCTAAATTAAAAGGGAAAAAATATCTGGATAATATTAATGTTTGTGTAAAAATTAAAATATGAGAATATTAATTTGAAACTATATATTTAATAATTTAAATCTAAAAATACTTAAATATTAATATTCAATTTAAAGTTTGTAAAATATATAAGATATCAAAAATAATTTAGTTATTTAAATATTTAATAGAAATTATTTAAACTACGTAGTTTTGCTTAACCAAATATATATATATATATATATATATACTGTTGAAAAGATCTCAATAGCAACTATTTGCTATAATCATTGTGGGTGACATACCCTGCATTTGGCATTCAATTGGGTGGCCCACATCAAGAAGATGGGAGATTATTGTTTTGAATGACGGGCTCGACGAAATATATATAAATTTTTTTGTAGGGCTAGATTTTGTAAAGTCTCTTCATGGAAACCCACAAAGTACACAAAACAACTACGTCGTTGTCCTGTAAAACACAGAACCACAATTGGTTCAGCAAAGTATAGAATATCACAGAACTATTAAAAATAATTAAAGACAAAAAAATGCTGAACAATGATATTTAATTCTATTTAAAATTTTTTAAACTAACATATAATTTTTAATATATAACACACTCAATATATTTGAACCCAGGCTATATTTTGTCACATTTCTTAAAAATCTATCAACCTATATATATATATATACACACAAATAATAAAAAATAATTATGTCTTCTAAACATAACATTACATAGATACATTTTTTATAGATATGATTGATTTAATACATAATTTATTTAGTGTTAAATAAATATCTACATATTTATATTAGATATTTCAATATTTTTATTGTTATAAAATTTTAAATTGCATGTGAATATTTATAAGTTTTGGTTTTGGCTTGTTATTTAATATTTTAATATTTTATATTACGATTAATATTTTATTCGAAACTCTAATTTCAAAAGTTTTGGATAGAAAAAAATTAAATGCGTAAAGTTTTTAGATAAATAATAATTCTTAAAATCATTGAAACTCTAATTGTTTGGAGTACACTGTGCGTGCGCGGTGCAGAATTTTAAGTTTGGTTGCATAATGAGAGGACGTGCCTAGTGTGGTTTAGTGATTTTCGCATTTGTTTGAGTTTCGGAATATTTAGTTTCCTTTCTACTATAAATTCCTACATTCACATTATAGCTTGGATATTACTTGCATTTTCTGAATGATTTCTGATTCCGAATGCTTAGACCGATGGATTTGGTGTATGGCGGCACTTGATAAGTGTGAACTTAACATTTCATTTAGATTTATTTTTGCTTATTATCGAAGGAGAAGAGGAGCTTAATAGAGATAGGTTTCATTACTTAGGATCTACCGTCCAAAAAGATGAAAATATTAATGAAAATATTGCACATATGATTAAATTAGCGAGGATGAAATGGAGAACTGCATTTGTAACAGTGTTATGTGATCATAACATTTCACTTAAATTAAAAGTCAAATTTTATAGAATTACAATAAAACAAACAAAATTTCATGGTATGCTACGGAGTATCGGTCGATTAAAAATCAACCTGCATAGAAAATGTGTATAACAGCCCATTGAGCTACTAAATCATGCCCATCCGTTTCAAATATGATTTGCTAGGTGGACGTATGTCCCTCCTTAACTACTTTAACCTAACATGGACAAAAGGGTAGAATGTTTTCTCTCCCTTTTTTTTTCCTGCTGCCCTTCCGTTTCAAATATGATTTGCTAGGTGAGCATTTGTCCTCCCTTAACTACTTTAACCTAACATGGACAAAAGGGTGGAATGTTTTGCCCCCCCCCCCTTTTTTTCCTACAGATTTCAAATGCCCTCTCTATCATCAAATGTATAATTATCCGAGTTGGATGCAGGAGTGAGAAATCAACGAATTTTTCTTTGCCATTGATGACACCTATAATTTTCTTAGATGAATTACGATACTTCATACTTATAAAATGAAATGATTTGTCTTCTTTCAGCAATTAACCAAAAAAGACATTTTCTGTCCTGCCACCTGATTGCTCTTTTAAATTATGGAGATGTCCCAAGAGAATATTTTATGGATATTTTGAAAAATGGTTTGGATGATGTGTACAACATCCACTTCAATAAACTTGCAGCTCTTAGAGTTAAGTTTCTCTTAGTGATGCTATGCTATATTGACCTCACAATAGATAGATATTTTTTTTTTGTGGTTTACCTGAGAGTTTCAGCCGTCAAATTGACTCTGGCTTTTACTTTTGTTATGTATGCCTTCATCCCTTTTTCAGAAAAAGAATAGAAATTGAGACTACACTCCTACGTTGAGTTGTTATTTTTGTAAATTCTTTTGACAACTTGGTGAGTTTTTTTTTAGAAAAATGATTAATGTCCACAACTCTCGTTGTTTCTGTGCATAAATTTTTGCCAAAATTTTCCTCATCCATTTGCCTTGTTTGGTTGGATTTTTCAACAGTTTCATTGAGGTATGGAGAGATGGACACTTTACTGTTGTCAGAATGATTTTATCTAGAATACCTCTCGAAAAACCTTATTTGCAGAATCGGTTGTCGATTCTAATGAATGAGGAGAGGAAAGTACTGAAGGGAGGACGACTTCCTGTTAGTGATTGTTATTACCTTATGGGCAGTATGGATCCGACTAGTATCCTGAAACGTGATGAAGTTTGCATTATTCTATAAGAAATTGTGTCATGATGAAGTTTGCATCCATTCCAGACATATTCTTTCTCTCTCTCTCTAAAATTATTGTGCAGTTGATAGGATAAATAGACTAATCAGTAACAATCAATTATAAAATTCAGCAATTCTGGTTCTTGAATCAGAATGTGACTTATGAATCGCTGGTCTATCCCTCTTCGCATGCAACCAATCTAAAAACTACACATCTCAGCTTTATTTTGTATGTATGTGTATAAATAGATATATTATATTACGAAATGAAAACTCTTATTATTGACTTCCTCTGATTAAAAAAAAAACAACTTTCTTGTTACAACTCTCATATAATCAAATTTGGAAGTTCAAAGCAAAAACCTTTTAAAATTATCCATCTTCATTTTTTTCTCTTATATAATTAAAATTTTTGAGATTTTAGATTTAAAATTTTCAATATCGTTACAAAACCTAATGTTCATGTAACTACGGTAGTCATAGCGAGCAAAGAAATATCAAGAGAAATATCTACACTTCATAACAGTTATTATAAATACAATCTCAATTACAATTCTAACACCAATCCTAACACCGTGCACAGGACACAGGGCACATAGCCTCATATTTGAAACCAAACTTTGAACCCTACACCGCACAAGCGCAAAACTATTTGAAATAATTAAAACCAATAAAAAAATCACAAAAAAATGAAGAAATATATTTAATTCTGTTTTAAACACTTTTTTTGAGTTAACATATAACTTTTATATATAACACATGCACACCATGCACACTACATTTTTAATATATATATTTAGATCCAAATGTTTTTAAATAAACAACTTAAATATAAATATATTTAAATATAGCATACGTTTTTTTCTATTATAATGTATTTTTTATTTTGATATAATATATTTAATGTTAAATAAATACATTTAAAATATATTTCTCTTGGTCTATTTTTTTTGCAATTTCATTTTTTTGGTATTACGAACAAAAAATTATGTGTTATGAAACTCAAACTAATGCGAATTTCACTTTTTCAAACCGGACAACTCCTCTCATTTTGTAACCAAAATCAAAACTTTACACCCCGCAGCACGCGGTGTACACCTCTTAGACTATATAAACATAAGGGTCATGTTTCAACACTTAAAGAGCAAATAATACTTTGTATGGCATTTATATTACCATATTGAAGAATATAACTCATTCATCAAAATTCAAATTATATTATGCATGTATCAATCAAAATATAAAGTTGTAAGCATCAAATATCTTGCATACATAAATAATTTTTAGACCTAAATCATGTGATTTATAATATGAGGTTTTTGAAAATAAGATTTTCACAAAACAATTTTACATTTATTTCAATATCCAATAAAATTTATTAAACCAACTTCCTCCCCGCGCGTGCGCGCGCGCGCGCGCGCGCACACACACACACAAAGACCCCATGCATTTCTTGTTTGTGAACATTAAAAATCAAGTACTTGCTAAACATAAAGTTTCAACCCTTGCAAATTGATACAAAGAAACAAATAAAAAAAATGCATATTTACACCATAAAAGGGATGTCATTGAATATTGAACCCGTAACAATCAAACGATTTTAAATTGCTTGCAACCAAAGTCTTCTTCAAGTTTGCCACACAAATTCCTTTCGCAAGCATTCAAGATTCATCTCATGACTTATTTTGGTTAACAAGTTTACATTTGCATTGTTGGTTATTGATGCCCATTATGGGCATTTGGGTAATTAAGGAATGGGGTAACTCCCATCCTTAATTACCATTAACCAATATTTTGGTAACCCCATCAATTAAGTGATATTGGTCTTACCTTCCTTCTGGGAGAGGAAACAATAGAGGAAACTCTCATTCTCCTACCTTGTGGGGTGGACAGCAGCCATGGGAGGAAACCATGATGGAGGCTAGGGTTTTGCACAACATATTCTCTAGAGAGAGGGATGGAGATTTTCGCGTAGGAAAATCTCCCATCGTCAGACGATTCACCGGACACGAGGCTTGAGGCGTCGTGGATTTGAGGTGGTGGTTCGATTGCGTGATCACCATCCGACTGTGCGATCCGTTCGAGGGACATCGCGACACGGTGGATTTTGGAGACCGCCCAATAGAGGTATTTATCCCGAAAATTCTGATACTATTTAATTCTCGCTTCCGCATGCGCGATTAAATCCAATATTGGTATCAGAGCGGTCGTTTGATTTAATTTAATAATTTTCAGAATTATTTTTGGGGTTTTTAAAATTTTGGGGTCCGGATCACGGATGAGTTTCGTGAATCCGAGAACACTGCAAGAATACCCATTGCCCAGGGATTACAAATATATTTTTTATTTAATTTTCCGAGCATGTTTGGGCCATGAAATGTCCGGTCGAAGTTTGCAACCGTACGGACATAAAAACCCTAGATCTATGGCTTTAGAGGACGGATCGATGCATGAAAATAATATAAATGAGTTCCTTGCATCTAGATCTATGGTTTGTGCCGGAAACTGGGATTTCCGAGTGGCCGCGGAGGGCCGTGACTGGGGTGGTTGAATCCCACCATTTTTGGGCTTGAATCCTCCTAAAATCGAGAGTAGGATGTTTGGAGCATGCCCACAAATCCCGTTGCAGGACCCGTCGGGCGAAGAAAACCCGGCCCAGACCCGCGGGCGCGTGACACTCACGCGCCAGGAGGAGTGTCTGCTAGGCGCGTAGAGCGGGGAGGCAGCGGATCGGGTCGGACCGTGACCCGGACCGACCCGCAAACCGACCCGACCGGGTCGGACTAGAACCCGTTGACCGGTCAGTCGGGTCAACCCTGACCCGTTGACCGGGTCAGTCGGGTCAACCTTGACCCGTTGACCGACCCGGTCAGACCCGGCTCAACACGGCTCGGCACGTGAAGGCGCGTGAGCCGCGCGCCGCAACTGGGCGCGCGTGAGCCGAGCCGCGCCAGGCGCGTGGCAGCGCGTGTGAGGCGCGCCGCGCGTCTGGCGCGTGCAGCAGGCCGCCGCCGGTACGTGGAGGCGCGTGGCGGCGCGTGGATCGCACCGCCGACGAGCGGCGGCGCGTGTGGGCCCCGGGCGGCGCGTGAAGTCGCTAAAAATTGAATTTTTTCAATTTTTTGGGGGTCCTATATCCATAAATGTGACTTTTTGTGGGTTTTTGTGTGCCGAATCGCAATACAAATGGTAAGATGCGATTCCAAGTTGTGGTGTATGGTGTTCGTTAACTCATACGCTCGCTTTGGGGTCGTACTCAAGTCATTTTGGTCTTGATGATTCGTAGGGCGTACAAAAATGTGATAATAAGCATTTCCAAGTCACAAATGTCTCTCTTAATGCGTTGAGAACTGTCGTATTAAATTTTTTGTAAATTTTTGTAAGGAGAGTAAACTGAATGATATGATCTGCGCGATTTTATCAGTAGATTCAGTTTATTCTCGAGAGGCAAAATCTAACGAGAATCTGAGGCAAGAGATGATGGGCCCCAGGGTGGGCACCGAGCCTCAGGGTATACGAGATAAAGAGATCTAGTGTGTATGGTACAAAAGATTTGCCAAGTTAGGGCAACGCTTAACAGTGGCATACACGATGACTTAGTCTCGTTTTTCGAGTCATATTCTATGAACATGTCGGTTCGACTCGTTCCAAAAGAGCATAGTGTTGCTCTCTTCGGCTCCTATGTGAGGATGCAGAAGAAAAGGGTTAATCATACAATGAAACAAATGTCGAGTATGATCACCGAGTTAATATATACGGACGAGTAAATTTCGGATGGAATTTAGGTTCTGGATGTGATCCAGTTTTTACCTGATTCATGGGAAACCGTGAAATCCTATCTCACATTTGACGAAAGTATTCGTACTTTCGTTGACGTGAATACATATTGTGAGTTCGATGAGGAGCACCTAGAGGCAAGTAGGCCACACTCGAGTCATGCTTATTCAGAGGAGTCAAGTAAGGACTTCCCCGGCGCTAAGCCTAGCGAACGAGACTCGAGATCTAGGTAATAAAAATCATCCGACAAAACCGACAACGAGGTACAAGAACGCAAGAAGAAGGAATTTAATTAGACCAAAGTAAATTGCTACGTTTGAGGTAGATTTGGTCGTTTCGCTCGTAAGTGTGACGAACAGAAATTAATATCCTTTTTCTTTACGTGGTTTGAGATTTGTCTCATTCACTATAATTCTCGCTGATTTCTCTCCTTTGAAATCAGGAGCAACTGATCACGTAACTCGAGACAGGAGTGCGTAAATATAGTTCCGTCAGGTAAATCCTTAAGCGTAGAGGATTTACGTTAAGAGCAGAGCATTCGTCGTTGTCAGAGGGAACGACACTTGCTATGACGTCCTCAATATTGTAGGTATTTGACGGATCTACAAATTTGTACCTTGTCTAAAATTGACTACGATATGCGTGAAATTATTCCATTGTTTTTAATACGACAATTTTCTGAATTATTCTGGTTTTAATCCATGATGGAATGTATGCACTAGGTGCTACTCCTTGTAATGGTTTCTTGTCGTTCTACTATTGTCTTTACATCTGATTGTGTAGATGATGATGTAAATGAATGACATAGTAGACTTAGACACATGGGGTAAGAGATGATGAATCGGTTAGTAGCGAAAGGTTTATTGGACCCGCTGACCAGATTCGAGTTACCCGTATGTGAGTTTTGCCTAGTCGGCAAAATGACGAGAAAACCATTTAGCGATGTAATGAGAGCTGGGACTCCATTGCAGTTAACTATTGTGTCTTCCTCCTTTTTATTGTGGTCTTATGAGCATGAGAGTCAGAAATAGAGTTGTGTAGATAATTATAGACGCTTTCATGCGTTTCGGTTCATCTATCTGATCTTGCATAAGTCTGAGGCATTAGAATGCTTCAGGAGGTTCATAAGCAAGATTGAGAATCAGTTAGATTTGAGAGTAGAGACTCTCAGAATCGAGCGAGAACGCAAGTATTCGTCTAAACTACACATGGGGCTCTGTTTCGATAAGAGTATTACGAGTCTACTGACTATTAGTCAGTTCCCCATTTGAGCTTTGGACAGGGAGGCAGCCTGACCTTAGCCACTTGAGGTTATGGGGTTGTGTCACGATTTCTCGCATTCACAGGTGAGTTAGACCCGCGAGAAAATATGTGTTCCTAGGCGAACACGAACGGCACTATAATCGAGATAGAGTCTCGTAATACTATATTTCTTGAGAATGATTTCCCTAAGAGAGGTGAAATCAATTTGAACCTTACCTTTTATGCGATGGATGAGCCTAACGGTTCAAGGAGCCCAGCGGCGGGATATAAGAATCCACTACGGATCTTGATCTTAGTGGGAGCGATCCATCAAGAGGTAAAGATTTTTCTCTCCTCCTAAGAGTGTCGAGAATGCGTATTTAAACGTTGTTTTCTTGATTGAGGGTGAGACCCTCGTTGCGACTCTAGAGGATAATGAGAAAAATCTAAAAAGGTCCAAGAGGCTCTCGAGAGTTTTGCAAAAGATGCAAAATACCGTTTATTGAAGGCCATAAATAAAGAGAAGGAATTGATGAGAATCAACGGGGTCTGGGATCTAGTTGATTAGCCTAAGGGCGGAAGGACTATTGGGAACAAGTAGGTTCTCAAAGTCAAGATAAAGGTCTACGGATTGATGAAGAGATAAAGAATCCGTCTAGTAACCAAGGGTTACACTTAGACTGAGGGATGGATTATCGAGGAGTCATAGTCCAATTTATCTCGATCCGTTTATCTTAAAGCGATCTAGAGTCACATCACAAGGACGTAAAGACCGCTTTCGTAGTGGAAGTCTAGATGAGGCAATCTACATGGAGCATCCCTTTGGGTTCGTTCTAGTAGATCAGGTGGATAAGGTCTATTGATTTTGAAATCAAAATACGACCTTAAGCCATCATCTAGACAGCGGCACTTGGATTTCACGAGAAGGTGATATCTTATGGTTTTGTAATGATCGAGTAGGATCATTGCATCTATCTGATACGTCCTAATGACTCCTTTATGAGCATGTTCTCATATGTAGGTGACATACTGTTGGCTGGGAACAACAGAGAGTATCTAATGACCATTGTAACATGGTTATGAGGTTTTAGTTCATTCTCAGATTTTGGATCCATAGGGATCGCTTGAGAATGGTGTTGACTCTTTAACAAGAGTTTTACATCAGGTAGATTCTTAAGCATTTCGAGAAGAGCGATGACAACCTAAAAGATACTCTAATCGCTGAAGATAAAAAGACTTGAATCTTGACACATGCCCTAGAATTTATAAAGAAATAAGGGAGATGAGCAGAATCTCTTATTGCAGTGCAAAATACATTTCTAGTGTATGCGATGAGGTATACACTTGTGATATACAATTTGATGTATGCGATGAGGCATACATGACCAGACGTTTATTTTATGGTCGATCTGGTGAGTAGGTATTAATGGAATCCTGGAAGGGATCACTGTAGAGTAGTAAAAAAGGATTTCGAAATATCTCATTTGAACTGCAGAGCTCTCCATGTGTTACGGATGAGGTGATTTGCGTTTTGTGGTTGAGATTCAGATACTGACTGGGAGTAGTGATCTGAATAAACGCAAAAGGTTTTATCTTCTTAGAGCAGTAAGAAGAGAACCTGTATATCTCTATTTACGATAGAGACTGAGCTAGTAGTATGCTCAATTGCAGTTCATGAGAATGGTTGGCTTCAGAAATTTTCTAGAAGACTTAGAGGTTGTGACAGATAGTGGGAGGTCAATGATGATTATTGTGATAATCAAACCGACACTGTCAACAAATGAGACCCTAAGTATAATAGTAAAGCCACATTAATACCGAAGACCTTTATGAGAGATATTACCGAGAAGGGTATTGTGACATCTAAGTACACCTCAGCATGAGAGCTGATCTCTTCAGAAAACCCGTTGTGAGAGATTCCTTTGTGAGGTAAGAAATCATTGGGTTTAGTGTACTTCAACATTTCTCCTTATATACTGTTTTAGATGCTTATTTTAATATATGACATGTATGCATTATTGAGTCACATATTTATTTCATGCATCATTTGTTGTCATATATTATGATCTTGTGATAAAAGATGTGTCAGGCAGGCGTGGTTGACTCTCTCACACGAGTGACCACCTCCGACTCTGAGTGAGCAGAGATGAGACGGATTCTAGTTGTAAGAGGCTTTGAGAGTAGCCCTACTAAAACATAAGTCGCCCTGATATGTGTTCAGGATGAGATCATATGCGATATGACCGGCATGGAAATACCCACATCCATGTTGCCTGTAAGTAGCCAGGTTTGAGATCTCAGATATCACCTGCGATTTGTGATATTGTCTCTGAGTTGCTCTCTCTGAGATCTCTGGGTAAAGTCTTATGTGTAGACTGAGTCCCGTACCTGTACAGTGTTAGAGAAATCTGACATATGCCCTTTGAGAGATGGGGGAATAACACTGTGGCACGTGTTTCATACCACGTGTGATGAGACGACCATGGGATAGTGGGAGCTATTATTTGAGACGATAGTTTGATCTTGATCCCCGTTCCCACTGTGTGAGACCTGAGATCCATTGGGTGGGATCTCTTATGCCCTTATTACTTTCGGCTGTCTCTAGAAGTTTTGGTTCAATGTTGCTACTTTAGTCTGTTTACCTATGGCCCGGAAGATAAATTGAGATCTAAGGGGCAGGTCTAGGAAAGCAGCTGAATTGAGACCGATAGATTCGAGTTTGGGAAAAGGAAGGCCAATAGACATTACATCATTGTCATGTATTCATAGGTCGACCTATTGTGTTAATCCATGTTGGGATTCAAACATAATAATGAATACATAGTCGAGCAAATTGATTGGGGATCACTTTCGTGAGGAAAGTGACTCGATGGATGTAAATGCATTGAGTCTGGGGTATAGCAAGTTATTTTTATACTAACAGTGACTATTCGATCATCCTAACAGGTGTATCGAGAAATCTTTGCTTGCAGGTGCACTCGCCGGTCGCACGACGCCCAATCCAGTATGAAGGTCCAGTAGGGTGATGTGATAGATCGCATGAGTTACGATCTTGTGATTAACGGAAGTGAAACACCCTAATGTGCAAGTGGGAGATGTTGGTTATTGATACCCATTATGGGCATTTGGGTAATTAAGGAATGGGGTAACTCCCATCCTTAATTACCATTAACCAATATTTTGGTAACCCCCACCAATTAAGTGATATTGGTCTTACCTTCCTTCTGGGAGAGGAAACAATAGAGGAAACTCTCCTTCTCCTACCTTGTGGGGTGGACAGCAGCCATGGGAGGAAACCATGATGGAGGCTAGGGTTTTGCACAACATATTCTCTAGAGAGAGAAAATAGAGAGAGGGATGGAGATTTTCGCGTAGGAAAATCTCCCATCGTCAGACGATTCACCGGACACGAGGCTTGAGGCGTCGTGGATTTGAGGTGGTGGTTCGATTGCGTGATCACCATCCGACTGTGCGATCCGTTCGAGAGACATCGCGACACGGTGGATTTTGGAGACCGCCCAATAGAGGTATTTATCCCGAAAATTCCGATACTATTTAATTCTCGCTTCCGCATGCGCGATTAAATCCAACATGCATAAAGGACAGTAAGTAAACTGTAGACCAAGAAAACCTAAGTAAATAATAATATTAACCCCAAATTTCTTCGCAGTTTAGGTGTACCAAAGAAGTCTAAATAGGGTTATTTTCCTAAATATTAGATTTAGGGGGTTAAGATTATAAAAAAAAATTGATATTTTTATTCGGTTCACGAAAATAGTGAAGTTGATTTTCTAAAAATCGACTTCTAAATCGCTTTTCAAGAAGTTGATTTTAAATATTGCCGGAAAGCTACCCGAGCACTATTTGAAAATAGCAAAAAAATTTTGTATGAAGTCAATTTCCCAAAAATTGACTTTGGGAAATTGACTTCATAACTTCAATATCCAGACTTCTTCCCATTTCTAGCATCATATCGAGATGAAAGGAGAGCAAGAGGGAAATCAGATGAAGAGAAAATTTGTTGGTTTTGTAAAAGAGGGGATTTGGGAGGTGGGGTTTGAAAGAGAGAGCAAGAGGGGAGCGAGAGAGAGGGCAAGAGGGGTGCAAGAGGGGTGCAAGAAAGAGAGAAATAGAGGAGGCAAGCGAGTTTGGAGGAGGAGAGACAGGGAGGAGTATGGGGGTGGAGAGGAGTTTTGTCAGGTGGAGTGAGGATGTGAGTGCTATTGTAGAGAGTAAGAGGAGTGAATAGAGTTTGGGGCTTTCTATCGTGGGCTTGGGGGAGTTGGGAGAAGGGGAACTGAAAATCTGGATAGATGGATATTGGGGTCATGAAGTCGATTTTTGAAAAATCGATTTCACACAATTTTTTTCTTTTTCTTTGTTAATTTTGAACCATTTTTGAATAGCTTTCGGATAATATTTGAATGATTTTTTAAAAATCGAGTTTAGAAACCAATTTCTAAGATATTGATTTTACTATTTTCTTAACTCAAATAAAAGTATCAATATTTTTATAATTTTAATCTCTGAATTTAATATTAGAGAAATAACCCGGTCTAAATATCTCCAGCAAAGATAAATAAAGTTTTTCCACCAAAAATGGAGCCAATGTGTGTCTACATATTCTAAACAAGTTCTCAAGGTCCTAGTTACCAACAAGTTTAGACTTAAATGAATAGTATTCGGTTGGTACTAGGCTGAAATTTGTTGAAGGTTGTGATCTCAGTATTAAAATCCATCCACATTTTTGTATTCCCCGTTAGCTTTGAGCAAAGTCGATCAAAGTATCGATACTTGTTGGTATAGGTGGTGGGAAAGATATTTTCATTCCTTAATTAAGTCGGGAGTTCGAGTCCCACTGAGTACAGAGAAAATAATATTAGAAAATCTTCCCTCAAATGAAACTCGATAGTCAGATCAATTTTAGATTAATCGGGATGAAACCCCAAATACCGAAAGATTCAGATACCAAAAAAAAAAAGCCGATCAAAGTGATTCGATTGTAAATGCAACCTATGTGACAACAAATACTACAAATAAATTCTTGTTATTTTTCTTGCAAACACATTTTGATATGTACTTATGCTTGCATCAATGATTATGAGCGCAATTATAAACCAAATACTAAGAAGTCAACTACTAAACTCCCAAAATTATCAATGTTCTAATGCTCACCATCAGCTATAATCCATCAAGGAAGCATATAGGTCCTATTAAATTCAGTTTTTATGGCATTATGTTAACAAAACTTATGTCCACGGTATCCCTTCAAGTTCTTAATATTCATGAGCTAACACGGTCAAAATTACACCAAGTTGCTAACTAAAGCCAACATTTATCAGCATTCCTAGAAGTTGTTCAAATTTGGTATGAATTAGCAAGGAAAGACAAATACCACAAACAAAGTCAATTCACTTTTTACTTTTGATCACTAAGAATGAAACACCTTACTGCAACATCCCTAAAAGTTGTTCAAATCTGCCTTGCATATTAATTTATTAACCTCCTTCGACTTTATCCGTATCTTGTCGTCTTATACATAATCTATATTGACAACTAAAGCAATTGAAAGTTTTCAATCGCTAGTAGTGCTCTATCTATTAAATGCTCCATGGAATTCCTTAGGATCTTTCCTAGAATGAGCTCTTAGGTTGCTTAGCAAAAGTAAACATCTCCAGCATTCTAATATTTATCCATTTCCTGTAACCTATATTTAATCAGGTAATAAAGTTTCACTACAACACAAATCATTTATAGTGGGGTCAAAAGTTGTCACTATATATACCGATGATCGCCACTAAAACTCTATAATGACGATCATGTGGTCGTCAACGGTCGTCACTAAAAATATTAGTGGGGTCAACAAAGTGACTGCTACTAAATAGGACTTTTAGTGGCGGACATGCCCTTATCACTAAAAAACTCTATAATGACGATCACATTTAGTGAGAATATAATTTGATCCCCACTAAATAAGACATTTAGTGGCAAAAGAAATATAATATGACTTCACTAAATATGAATATTTAGTGACAATAGAAATAACCGTCACCAAATATTTTGTCATTTAAAATCAATATATTATTATTGTAAATTTTAATAATTTTTATGATCAAATGTCAAATTAAAAAAAAAACAAAAATTAAAAATTTTACTGAATTGACAAGTTATAATTGCATAATAGCACTCACAACTATCCCCAATCACCTAAAAGTTTCTTCTTTGGTTCTATTATTTATAATTCTTTCTCTCTCCTACCTCCTCACTCAATTCCAATGTGAAACAACATAATTTTTCTTTCTTTATCTCTCTTTATCACTTCTTTCTCTTTCCCAATTATCTAATTATTTTGATTAATTTTATTATTTGATATTTATTTCTTCTTTCTCAAAATTAATTTAATATTTTTTATATAATTTTTTTCATATATAAATATATATATAATATGATTGAATACTTGTATAATATAATCATTTATTATATTAAACATTTATTATATTAACTAACTAATAACTATTTAGCGTCACTAAGTAATAAATAATAGAAAATAGAAATTATTGGGTGTAATAAAAAATTTAGTAACTTTTTTTATTTTTTAAAAATCCACAAAGTTTTAAATAATAAATGATATATTTTACTACAAAAAAACACGATTTTAGTTACGGATTTTTACGATGGAAAAAATTCGTCACTATTTTGCGACGAATTTAGCGACAAAAACTTTTTCGTCGTTAATTTGTCACAAAATTTGCAACGAAAAGGAAGTCGTGACTAAATTAGCGACGGATACATCATTCGTAGCAAAATTCGTCGCTAATTAGTGATGAAAAAATTTTCGTGGCTAAATTCGTCGCTAATTAGTGACGAAAAAATTTTCGTGACTAAATTCGTTGTTAATTGGCGACAAAAAATTTTTCGTTGCAAATTTCGTCGCTAAATTATATAATTAAATAAAATATAATATTAATTTAGTATTTAAATTAAAAAATTAATTTAACAACCACTGGTAATTTAATTTAGCGACGGATTCCAAATCTGTCGTTGAATAATTAGAATTTTATTTTATTTTTATTTTATTTTAATAATTTTTGCGACAGATTCCAAATCCGTCGCTGAATTTTATTTTCTTTTAATTATAATTTTATTTTATTTTTATTTTATTTTATTAATTTATATTAACAAATCATATTATTATTTTATAATATTTTAATTTATATTTTATTTTATTATATTATTTCATTTTTTTAGAAGAATAATATTATTTAATTCTTAAAAAAAAACCATATATTTTATTTTATTTAAATTATATATTTTTTTAATTAATTTATTATTTTTTTTCTTTTTTTTGATTTAATATTTTTTATTATTGTATAGGTAATTTTATTTTATTTGTATTATTTTATTCAATAATATAAATTTTTTAATTAAATATTAATCCAACCTGCGCGCGGGCGCCGGCCCATGCACGCACGGGCGCCTGGCTGCCTGCCTGGGCGCCTAGGCAGGCGCCCAGGCAGGCAGCCAGGCACGGGCGCCCACGCCTGCTGGGGCGTGCCTGGGCACCCTTCATTGTTTTAATACAAAAAATTTGTAGTTGAAAGATTCGAACCTTGGATCTCGGATTTAAGAAGAAAACATATCACCACTGCACCACCGCATGAGTTGTGTGATAATATATTTTTTTTCTTTCTTTCTTCTCTTTGTTTTCTATTCTCATTTTTTTTTCCTTATCTCTATTTTTGGGTTTTTTTTTTCTTTCTACTCTCATTTCTTATATATAATAATTTTGTTATAATATATAATAATTTTATTATAACGAATAAAAATATTTTGTAATTAAATATATAGATTTTTTAAATTATTAATATATTATAATTTATTGCTAATTATAATTTTATAGTTTTGAGATATTGTAATCCATTTTTAAATTATGGTGATTAAAAAAATAAAATAAAAATGAAAAAAAAATAATAAAATAATAAGATAAAAGAAAAAAGAAGAAATCAAAATTTAATATTAACATATTTTTTAATTAATTTATTATTTTATTTTAAATTAGTATTTAATTATTTTTTATTTTATTAAAAATTATCCTATTTATTATTTTTAATTAATATTATTTTAGGTGGGTGGTATAAATAAAAAAAGTTATTATATTTATTATTTTAAATTATTATTATATATTATTTTATTATTATTAAAAAAATGTGAAATAAAGATAATAAATAATAAAAAAGAAATTTATATCATAATAATATATTTGACTCGGTGGTTTATAGGTTGCGTGTGTGCATGCAGGAGTTCGGAGTTCGAACTACGGTGGAGGCAGAAGGCGTGACATTTTCCAGCAATTAAGAGTACCTGCGCGGGGGTGCTGGCTCGGGTGGGCGAGCAGGTTGCAGGGTGGCTCAGGGGGGCAAGGGTGGCACGTGCGTTGGCTCGGGTGGGCAAATGTGGCATTTTGGCTCGGGTGGGCAAGAGTGGCACGGGTGACACGTGCGCTCCTAGACGTTTTGACGGAATTTGAAATCAGCGACGGATTCCAAATCCGTCGCTGAATTTAGCGACGAATTTTTTTATTATTACAGATTTTTTTTCCTAAATTAGCGACGGATTTTAGTGACAAAAATTATCTATCGCTAAATTTAGCGACGAATTTTATATTTTCGTTGCTAAATTTAGCAACGGATTTTAGATTTTCGTCGCTAAATTTAGCAACGGATTTTTTTATGTCGCTAATTTAGGGACGGATAATTTTTCGTCACTAAAGTTTGTGACGAATTTTAGCGACGAAAAATTATTTATCGCTAAATTTAGCGACGGATTTCAATTTTCATCGCTAAATTTAGCGACGGATTTCTAATTTTCGTCGCTAAATTTTTGCGACACGTTATTAGAGACAAAAAATTTTTCGTCGCTAATGTTTTTAGTGACGAATTTTTTTAAAATTTTCGTCACTAAATTTGTGGCTAAAAGGCTGTTTTTTTATAGTGTTTTATAATCAATGATATATTTTGTTTATTATTTATGATGATATATCTCATAATATTACAATATAATAAATTATTTTATTTTAATTATTATAAATAAGTAAATTAAAAAAATAATAAAAAGTTATAATTTAGTGGGGGTCAAAATTTTACTTTGTCATTAAAAATAGTTTTAGCGGCGGCCATCATTTTCATATTTGATTTAGTGACGGTCAAACCTTTTTGTTATCACTAAAAACATATTTTTGCGATTAATAATTTTGGCCCCCACTATTGATGAGACATTTAGTGGGGGCTAAAATAACCCCACAAAATAGTACTTATAGTGTCCAACCTTTTGTGATCCCCACTGATATTTATCACTAAAAGCCATCTATGTTGCGGTGTTTATCCATATTCCATAGGTTATCGTTAAGGGACTGCCCCACCAGGATAGACACGTACGAATGGCAAACAAATAATTCAAGAAAACACAAGCAAGGAAGAAAATACCAATATGAAGCATGACTGCAAATTCATTATCTTCCAAGAACAATCAGCTTCTACAAATTTTGCAAACTTTCACCAAATGTGGCCCTCAATTTGTCTTGGGGCTTCAATTTGTGCGTGGTTGAAAAAAAGTATTTATGGACCAAGGCCCCAAATTTGGCCGGACAAAATTATGTGATTACAAAAAACAGATGAATTGTAACTAAAAAAGAAAAAAACAGATGAATGATTCAACCACGCAACAACCCACCATCAACAGATCAAAAACCCATGTATCTTGTCCACATTTCACACGCACAAAGCGCCAGTGATAGGGTAGAGAAAGAGAGATCTTGCCCAGTTTACTCTTCCGAACCCGCTGTTGTGTTCAGGCATTATTCTTATGGAACACATAATTTATCAATAAGTGATGTTTTTCAAGTATTATTCTTTTATGGGGAGGGGCAATACTGTAATTTTTCGACAAGCATTTTTGCAAATTGTGCCAAGTGTACTGTTGATAATATCAATTTTACTATTTGTACGAAATATGCAGTGATGAAGTATCTTAATAGTAAATTTTTTGGTTGAAAATAATAAATAGCATAAGTAATAAGAACAACAAAAACATTAAGGATTAGTCATGTTGATGATATTCTTTTCTGCATAGATGCCACATGTACACATTTATCGGTCATTAATTCCACATCAGCAATTTCAATGCACCAAATTCAAAATTTTAAAATAATGATTGCAAAAAATAAAACATAAGCCCCCTAATTTCATGAAAATAAAAATTAATATATTTGACTGAAAAACTCAAGTCCAAGCACATATGGAAAATCCTGCAAAAGTTCCAATACTCCAATGTCATTATCCCATCATTATGAAACAAGAAAAGCATAGAAGGCCTTTTTCTTTTTTTTTTGGGGGGGGGGGGGCGGGAGGGAAGGGGAGATGGGGTTTAATAAATTCCATTAAAATGTTGAGTCCAATTATAAATATGATTATAAAGGCATACTTATTAACATACAATGGCAAACCTCATCATTTGTAGATTAAACACTTGTATGTTTAATTAAGTTAGACACATTGCATCCATCTTATGATATTATTACCTAATAATAGTTAATTATGTGAATTAACAAACACAACACTAGTTAAATGTATATTTCATAAATAAAAATTGGGGGGAAGAAAACCCAATCTAGCATTTATATAGAAAATATATATATTTGTCATATTTCCAAAATTATAAAAGACCGTCATATTTATAATCATTTTGCGTAAATAAATCTATTTGAATACTAAAACAAATCTAATATGCATCTTTCTATATAATCATAAGGGTTGTGCTTCAAAACTTTAAAAGCAAGCACCACTTTGTATGACATTTATGTTACCATATTAAAGAATGTAACTAATTCATCAAAATTCAAATCTTTCAAATTTTAAAGTTGTAAGCATCAAATATCCTCTATACATAAATAATTTTTAGACTTAGGTCATGCAATTTATAATATGAGGTTTTTGAAAATAAGATTTCCATAAAACAATTTTATACTTATTTCAATATTCAATAAAATTTATTAAACCAACATCCTCCACACACACACAAAGGCCCTATGCATTTCTTGTTTCACAATGAAAATTAAAAATCAAATACATGCTAGACATAAACTTTCAATCTTTGCAAATTGATACAAAGAAACAAATGAAAACATGTTTACACCATAAAAAAAAGGGTTATCATTGGACATTGAGCTCGTGAAAATCAAACGATTTTAAATTGCTTACAACTAAAGTCTACTTCAAGTTTACCCGTCCAACCTAAGGCCATGTGTAGACAAATACCTTTGGCAAGCATTCAAGATTCATCCCATAGACTTATTTTGGTTAACAAGCTTACAGTAAGTAGACTGCAGACCAAGTCAAACTAAGAAGACAATAATGTTAACCTCAAATTTCTCCACATTTTAAGTGTATCAAAGAAGTCTACAAATTTCCAGCAAAGTCAAATAAAGTTTTGCCACCATAAGTGTGTCAACATATTCTAAACAAATTCTCAAGATCCTAGTTATAGATAAGTTTAGACTTAAGTGAATAGCTTTTGGGTAGGAACTAAGCTAAACTTGTATAAAGGTAGTGATCTTGACACTAAAAATCCATCTACATTTTTGTATCTGAGCAAAGTTGATCAAAGTGATTCCTCTGTAAATGCAACCTACATGACAAAAATACTACAAATAAATTCTTGTAATTTTTCTTACAAACAAATTTTGATACCCTACTGACGCTTGCATCAATGGTTATGGGGGCAACTTATTATAAACCAAATACTAAAAAGTCAATATCAATGTCCAAATGCTCACCATTAGCTATACTTTGTCAAGGAAACATATGGGTTCTATTAAATTCACTTTTTTGTGGTATCACATTATTCAAGTTCTTAACATGCATAAGCAAACAGGTTCAAAATTATGAATATTGCTAACTAAAGCCAACATTTATCTGCATTCTAATGCTTTTATTTCGTATGAATTAACAAGGAAAGACAAATACCACAAACAAAGACCATTCACTTTTGATCACTAGGAAAGAACCACATTATTGCAAGATGCCTAGAAGTTGTTCAAATTTGCCTCACTGATTAATTTGTTAACCTCCTTCAGCTTTATCCATATCTTGACGTTGCCTACTCAATCTATATCGACAACTAAAAGCAGTTCAAAGTTTTCAGTCACTCTCATAAGCAGTGATCCATCCATTAAATACTCCACGGAATTCCTTAGGATCTTTCCTAGAATAAGCTTTAAGGTTGCTTAGCAAAAAGTAAACATCTCCAAAATTCTAATATTTATCTATTTTCTATAACCTATAATTAATCAAGTAATTAAAATTTTCCATATTCCACAGGTTATCATTAATCAAAGGACAGCCTCACTAGGACAGACACATATGGATGGCAAACGAATAATTAAAGGAAACATAAGCAAGGAAGAAAATACCAATCTAAAGCACGCACATTGACTACAAATTCATTATCTTTGGAGGACAATCAGCTTCTGCAAATTCTGCTATCTTTCGCCAACGTGGCCCCCGACTACTCTTGGGGTTTCAGAATGGGTTGTGTATGGTTGAAAAAAAATATTTATAGAGGCCCCAAAATTGGCCAGACAAAATTAAGTGATTACAAAAGACAAGATAATGACCCAACTACACAACAACCCACCATCAACAGATCAAAAACCCCTATATGTCGTCCACATTTACATGCACACAACACCAATGACGAGAGAGAGAGAGAGAGAGATCTTGCCTGGTTTAGTCTTCCAAACCTGCCATTGTGTTCAGATATTATGCTTATGGAGTACATAATTATCAATATGTTATTTTTTTCCAGGATTATTCTTTTATGGGGAGGGGCAATACTCTAACTTCCTGCCTTGCATTTTTATAAATTGTCCACAGTGTACTATTAATAATATCGATTTTACTATTTATACGAAATGTCCCGATAACGAAGTATCTTGATATACTCTATCTGGATTCTATATATAATTTAAAAAGAAAAACCATGTGTATCTATGCATTTACACACTAAAAATTTAACATAATAATTTAAAAATTAAGATGAATAATTTTAACTCAAATACCTAATGCTATATACATTTCAATTGTAAAATAACAAACTAAATGCGGCATTTGAACAAAGTTTAGATCATTATAAGTGCCCAAAAATAATTTTAAATAATTCCATATAAATAAAATAACAAATATCTAATAAGAAAATTTTAAATGATTTTGTAATCAAAGAAAGGATTTTGCGGCTTTTCTTTTCACAATTTTTTTCTTTAATTTTTTGTAATAGTAAAAATAAAAATTGTAGATAGATACAAAGAACAACAATGGCAAACTTGTAATTTTCTATCAAATAAACTTGTAATCCTTAATAGTAACTTTTTTGGTTGAAAATGCTAAATAACAAAAGTAATAAGATCAACAAAAACATTAAATATTATTTATGTTAATGATATTCTTTTTCACATAGATGCCGCATGTGTACGCACTTAATAGTCATTAATTCCACATCAACAATTTCAATACACTAAACTCAAAATTTTAAGAAAAATGATTGCAAAAAATTAAACACAAGCACTTAATTTCATGAAAACAAAAATTAACATAATTGATCCAAGCACTTAATAGAATATCCTACAAAAGATCAAGTACCCCAATGTCATTATCCCATTATTATAAAACAAGAAAAGCATAGAAGGCCTTTTTTGGGGGGTGGGGGGAAGATGGGAGGATTAAAAACAGCTGGTTTAATAGATTTCAATATTAAAAATCCATCCATATTTTTGTATTCCTTGTTAGGTCTGAGCAAAGCCTATCAAAGTTATTCTAATGTAAATGCAACCTATGTAACAACAAATGCTACAAATGAATTTTTGTAAATTTTCTCACAAATAAATTTTGATACCATACTTACACTTGCATCAATGATTATAGGGGCAGCTCACTAATTATAAACCAAATACTAAGAAGCCGACTACTAAACTCCCAAAATTATTATTGTTCAAATGCTGGGAATTAGCTATAATTTGTCAAGGAAACATATAGGTTCTATTAAATTCTCTTTTTAGTGGTATTACATTAACAAAGCTTATATTTATAGTATCCTTTCATATTCTTAATATTCATGAGTTAACAGATTCAAAATCACACAAGTTGCTAACCAAACCCAACATTTATCCATATATATACACATGGGCCTAATCTGCAGTGATAAGTAGAATAATCAAATCGGTGTTCTTCAATTTTTGCACAAATTTTGTACCTTCCCTTCATCTAAAATTTTTATTATTTTTAACCACATCTCATTATTTCTATCATTCACCGGTCATTGAATGAATTTTATTTTTATTTTTTCTTTTCTTTTTGACAAAAGAGTAATTATACCTTTATAACCATTTAATATAATATAAAAAATAAGGGTTTTGATATTAAAAATGTCATGCACGAGAAACAAAGGAAGAAATTGGCTCGGTAATTATCACTTGTACTTGCACACAAATGAGTCTCTTTTTATTTGGAGGCTTTTTTTTTTTTTTTTTTTTTTGAGAGAGAGAGAGAGAGAGAGAGAGAGAGAGAGAGAGAGAGATTTCTTTAGTTTAAGTTGGAGGTGAAACACTACAAAAAAACAAGTTTTTAGCCACAAATTTAGCGACGAAAATTTAATAAAAATTTGTCGCTAAATTCGTTAGCGACAAAATTAGCGACGAAAAAATTTTCGTCGCTAATTACGCGTCGCAAAAATTTAGCGACGAAAAATAAGAAATTCGTCGCTAAATTTAGCGACGAATAATTTTTTGTCGCTAAATCCGTCGCAAATTTAGCGACGAAAATATAAAATTCGTCGCTAAATTTAGCGATAGATAATTTTTTGTCGCTAAACTTGTGACGGATTTATCGACAAAACATTATTCGTCGCTAAATTTAGCGACGAATTTTATAATTTTGTCACTAAATTTAGCGACGAATTATTAGCGACGAATTTAGCGATAAAAAATTATCCGTCTCTAAATTTAGCGACGAAAATATAAAATTCGTCGCTAAATTTAGCGACAAATAATTTTTCATCGCTAAATTCGTCGCAAATTTAGCAACGAAAAATTATCTGTCGCTAATTTATGGACAAAAAAAATTCGTCGCTAAATTAACGACGGATATAAATTCGTCGCAAAATCCGTCGCTAAATTATGAATGAAAAATAATGCAGTCCCGCCTGAACCCGAGCCCGCCTGAACCCGAGCCCGCCCGCCCGAGCAAGCATCCGCCTGCACACCCGCCCGAGCCGGCGCCCACAGTGCCTACCTCACTTAATTCTTGAAAATTGCCTTTGCTTTGCTTCCACCAAGGTTCGAACCCCTGCGCTTCCATAAACCTTTAAGATCCTGTAACCATCAAGCTAAATGTTAATATCTGTAATAATTTTTTTTTTTTTTACTTATTATCTTTTCTTCACATTTTTCTAATAATAATAAAACAATATAAAATAACAATTTATTATAAAATAATAAAATATTAGTGTAAAATAAAATAATAAAATATTTAAAAAAATAATAATACTATTTTTTTAAAAGATAAAATAAATATAAAATATAACATATTACTTAAAAATAATAAATGTGATTAATTTTTTTAAACTTTTTAAAATAAAAAATAATAAATATATATTAATATTTTATTTTATTTAATTATATTTCAAATTTAACGACGAAATCCGGAATTCGTCGCAAAGTTAGCAACAAAAACCGAATTCGTCGTTATATTAATTTATTAAATAATAAAATATAAAATTATTAATGAATAAATATATATTTATATTTTATTTTATTTTATTATATTTTAAATTTAGCGACGAATTCCCAATTTGTCGCTGAATTCAGCGACGAATTCCGAATTAGTCGCTGAATTCAGCGACAAATTCCGAATTTGTTGCAAAATTAGCCACAAATTCAAATTTGTCGCTGAATTCGTCGGAAATTAGCGACAAAAACCTAATTCGTCGCTAAATTAATTTATTAAATAATAAAATATAAATTTATTAAATAAAAAATATATATTTATATTTTATTTTATTTTATTATATTTCAAATTTAACGACGAATTTCGAATTTGTCGCAAAAATTGGCAACAAATTCAAATTTGTCGCTGAATTCGTCGCAAGTTAGCGACAAAAACCGAATTCGTCGCTAAATTAATTTATTTAATAATAAAATATAAAATTATTAAATAAAAAATATATATTTATATTTTATTTTATTTTATTATATTTCAAATTTAGCGACGAATTCCGAATTTGTCGCAAAAATTGGCAACAAATTCAAATTTGTCGCTGAATTCGTCGCAAATTAGCGACAAAAACCGAATTCGTCGCTAAATTAATTTATTAAATAATAAAATATTAAATTATTAAATAAAAAATATATTTTTATATTTTATTTTATTTTATTATATTTCAAATTTAGCGACGAATTCCGAATTTGTCGCAAAAATTGGCAACAAATTCAAATTTGTCGCTGAATTCGTCGCAAATTAGCGACAAAAACCGAATTCGTCGCTAAATTAATTTATTTAATAATAAAATATAAAATTATTAAATAAAAAATATATTTTTATATTTTATTTTATTTTATTATATTTCAAATTTAGCGACGAATTCCGAATTTGTCGCTGAATTCAGCGACGAATTCCGAATTTGTCGCTAAATTAGCCACAAATTCAAATTTGTCGCTGAATTCGTCGGAAATTAGCGACAAAACGGAATTCGTCGCTAAATTAATTTATTAAATAATAAAATATAAAATTATTAAATAAAAAATATATTTTTATATTTTATTTTATTTTATTATATTTCAAATTTAGCGACGAATTCCGAATTTGTCGCTGAATTCAGCGACGAATTCCGAATTTGTCGCAAAATTAGCCACAAATTCAAAATTTGTCGCTGAATTCGTCGCAAATGAGCGACAAAAACCGAATTCGTTGGAAATTAGCGACGATTATTTTTTCGTTGGAAATTTCGTTGGAAATAGCGAGTAAACAAGTTTTCGTCGCTAAATTCGTCGCAAAATTGTAACAAAAAAAATTAGTCGCTAAATTTCGTCGCAAAAATGATGTTTTTTTGTAGTGAAATATTTTCACAAGTAATGAATCCATAGAATTATGTCCTGGAAAAATATAGAAGATATATAAATTATGTTTTGCTAAATCAAATTTGCTTTCTCTTGCAATAATTTATTTATTTAGAATTACATATTTTTTGGTGTTTATTGGAGGGGTATGAGGGAATGTTCCTAAAATTCTATTATAGAATATTAGGAATATAACATATTCTGGAGACAAGGAGGCGATATCCTATAGAAGGGGAGTGGAAACAAACTGTTAGAAAAAAAAAAGGGGGGGGCTAGAAAAATGTAAAATCATTAGAAAAGCATTCTAGATAAGAAGCACTAAAACCTATCTGCTAATAAATCTGCACATAAAAAGGAGAGAAAAAAATAAGCACAAGGCTCAATATATGGGGAAAATAAAACTTTTTCTGATTTTCACCAGGTCCATTATAAGTAATACATGCACAACCCCAAGGATATTGAAAAGAAAAAATAGGCTAACAAGCTGAGTCATATATCCAACTATGACCGAACGAATCCAGGCTTTTCATTTATTGCGCTTGCTTGAGATCATGTATGTTAGGGATATGTGTCTCAATATCAGGCCTCCAAACAAGATCCACCTCTGTCCTCCATAGACCAACTAAAACAAGGCCAGCATGATTTAAAAAGGAAAAAGCAATAACAATAATAATTCAAGTTCTTGTCCTCCTTTCCCTCAAAAGGTATATAATTTCAAAATAATATTTATTTATCTTTGGTATAATTATAAACTAATAACACTCAGATTTGGTTGAAACTCATCGGAATATACCAATGTCACAACTCACTACAATGCAAAAGTTATTCTACCAAACCCCACCCCCAAAAAAGAACCAAAACTAAAAAGGAAAAAAGAAAAGAAGAAAAATTAATAAGATCATCCGATGACGGAATCATTTAGATATTTATATAAAACGTAGAATCAAAAGATAATCAATAGATAGTTGGACTAGTGGGATAGTATTAAATTTTTTAATTAAGTTCTCGAGTTCGACTTGCGGTTTGAGTATAGAAAAAATTACGTTGGAAGAATAGTCCTCCTAAATGAGCAATTATAAGTCTCATAATTGATTAATTAGAATATTATTCTAAATACCGATTAATATAATATTAAAAAAAAAATAGAACCAAAAGATTCACCTCACCTTGATATAGCAATCCAGAAATCCAAACTTGCTGTCACCAAGGTCTACACCATTGTACACAATCAAATTTCATGCTAAGTATAGAACGATAGAAATAAAAAATAAAAATTTAAATTTAAAACTACAATAATTATACTGAACTTATCTATTTCATAAATTTCTTATAGTAACGACTAATCAATGCAGCCAGTAAGAAATACCTCTGAATGATTCTGGATGAGTAGAAACGTTTATGCATGGAAAGCAATCAACTCTTTTATCCTCAGCCCTCACAAGATCAAGAACAATGTGGGCCATAAAAGGTGTGACTTGAAGAAAGAAGTCCGGGGAACGGCAAGTGTTGCATAGAAAAAAGAAAATGAAAAATTAAAACACATAATAAATCATAATGATAACAATATTAAGAGAGCCAAAACATCAACAATAATTATTGTTGGTTATTGATGCCCATTATGGGCATTTGGGTAATTAAGGAATGGGGTAACTCCCATCCTTAATTACCATTAACCAATATTTTGGTAACCCCCACCAATTAAGTGATATTGGTCTTTTTCTTCTGGGAGAGAAAACAATGGAGGAAACTCTCTTCTCCTACCTTGTGGGGTGGACAGCAGCCATGGGAGGAAACTATGATGGAGGCTAGGGTTTTGCACAACATATTCTCTAGAGAGAGAAAATAGAAAGAGGGATGGAGATTTTCGCGTAGGAAAATCTCCCATCGTTAGACGATTCACCGGACACGAGGCTTGAGGCGTCGTGGATTTGAGGTGGTGGTTCGATTGCGTGATCACCATCCGACCGTGCGATCCGTTCGAGAGACATCGCGACACGGTGGATTTTGGAGACCGCCCAATAGAGGTATTTATCCCGTAAATTCCGATCTATTTAATTCTCGCTTCCACATGCGTGATTAAATCTAACAATTATAATATAAATTTCATACCTACAACCTGCTGGCATGGGAATAAAGAATAAAACTTCCAACAGCTAAGGCCTAAACCTCAAATAGACTAGCAATTGTTATGGATGAGCCAACCTCCACAAGCACATAGCGTCTCTAAAGGCAACTCCAATGGTTGCACGGTACAAATATACATATGTTGTATAATCCAACCTGATACCACTGCGACCGAGTACTCGAAATGGGCTGCTAATCCAACCTTCAATCTTGGCGACTATCTCAGTAAGTCAATCTGACAAATCTCATCTCCATTTCTAGAATGCATTTTCAAATTTTGCTTTGTAATACTCTCTCCCTCTCTCTCTCTCTCTCTCTCTTTCTACACTATTCAGATTCTGAATTTTATACCTAAGAAAAAAATTTCAAAAGTCCAGGGGGCCATGGCCCCCGAGACAGGACGTGGCTCCACCCCACTGCTTTGTTGTCTTAGAGAAGTCTCAGAAATATTACTTTTTTACCACATATAGTGTTGCCAGAAAATACACAATGCCATGAACTTCTCATTCAGTCCCTAAATGGTCCTGCGCATGAGACTTCAACCATTATGGGATTTAGGTTAGACAAAATGGCCTAAAATGGACTAATAAAGAGGTTTCCACTGTTATATGAACTTTTGCCTCTTGTAGCAATAGAGAGCAACATCCATATTGCGCCAAGGCCACCCTCACTAACAGCCTCTATAGAATGGAAGACCAGCAGCCCAGGAGGCTTCTTTTTTTACCTTAATCAAAGACAACTTGACTGGATCATTTATTTTTTCCACACAATTATTCTAGCATGCCCTGTATTCCTTATTATGCTTCATTCTGGTAAATGCGAACACTGCATCCACCTTAACTTCCAATCATCCTCAAATTTGCTGCTTTTCACGAGTAATGAGTCCATACGATTAATTTCTTGAAAAAAAAAAGAAGATATGTAAATTATGTTATGCCAAATCAAATTTGATTTCTCTTGCATTAATTAATTTATTTAGAATTTACAAAAAACACTAAAACCTATCTTGCTAACAAATTTGTATATAAAAAGGAGAGGAAAAAATAAACACAAGGCTCAATACGTGGAGAAAACAAATTTTTTTATGATTTTCTCCGAGGGCATAAAGTAACATGCATAACCGTAAGGATATTGAAAAGAAAAAATAAGCTAACACAAGCTGAGTCATATATCCAACTATGACTCATTGAATCCATGCTTTTTATTTATTGTGCAATATTTGAGGTAGTGTACGTTGAGGGCAATATGTCTCAATATCAGGCAACTAAACCTATGCCCAACTCTAATATGATCCTTCTGTGGCCTCCATACTCCAACTGAAACATGGCTAGCATGACTTAAAAAGAGAAAAGAAAATGAACATAAAAAAAAGAAAATTTAAGTTTTTATCTTCCTTTTCCTCAAAGGTTGGTTGACACTCACTAGAATGTACCAATATCACAGCTAACTACAATTTAAAAGTTTTTCCTACAAACCCCCTCCCAAAAAAAAAAAAAAAATCTAAAGCAAAAAGGAAAAGAGAAGAAGAATAATGAATAAGATCAACAAGAATGACACGATCATGCAGACATTTATATAAAACATGAAACCAAAAGATTCTCCTCAGCTTCATATAGCAAGCCAGAAATCCAGGTTTGCTCTCACCAAGGCCTACACCACTGTGCACAATCAAACCTCATGCAAAGTGGCGAACGATTAAAACAAAATTGAAATTTGTATTTAAAAATACAAGAATTATACTAAACTTATCTATTTCTTAAATTTCTCATTGTAATGACCGATCAATATAATAATCAAGAAATGCCTCTAAAAGATTCACAATGAGGAACGATCAATGTAACAATCAAGAAATGCCTCTAAAAGATTCACAATGAGGAATGGAAACGTTTATGCATGGAAAACAATCAACTCTTTTATCCCCAGCCCTCAGCAGATCAAAAGCAATAAGGGCGACAGAAGCTGTGATTAGAGTCTTGCATAGCACTAGAGTCTAGGAGAATAGCAAGTGTTGCATAGGAAAAAGCAAATGAAAAATTAAAGCAAATAATGAATCATAATAATAATACTAAGAGAGAGCAAGAATACAAACAACAATCATAATATAAATTTCACACCTACGAACATTGAGAAAACACCACAAGCAGGCATAGAAATAAGGAATAAAACTTCCAATGGAGATAGACTCTAGTGTTATGGATGAGCCTACCTCCACAAGCGCATGGCCTCTCTAAAGGCAACTCTAATGATTGCATAGCACAAGTATATACATGTCTATTCATGAATGGCTTTGAACATACACCCACATACCATTTTCTTGTGTTGCAAAGTATCTCTAATCCTACAACATCTTGCCTTGCTAAAATGTTCGGAATAAACCTTGTATTCAAGAATATTTTAGACTTTAGAGAATTAAATTTAATTAAAATAATTAAATGAAAACTATTCAAATACGATATTAAGCTACAAGAGGAAGAAACTTAGCATTTGGTGTGGATCCTGGTCATGAATTGAAATTTGGTCGAAAGCCTATAATCTTCAATATGAATCGTTGACAGCAATTCTGATGGAGATGGAGGTAATTGTCAAATAAAGATATATAGATAAAAATCCTAACTAAAAAAATATCCCGCGAGCAAATACAAATTTTTACCAATTAAATGATAGTAATTACCATAAGCCTATGAGAAAAATGCAATTTGGAAACAACCACACCAACAAAAGAGTTGTCCCAATTGGATACAAGCAAGAGTACAAAATAAACAATCTGCCACAGCAAAGTTTGGCAGAAAACTTTGAAATGTAATACGTTTCCAGGATGAAGGGTGCTCTTGAGATCTGCAGGAGAGAAAAAACTGCTATCAAATTTGAATTGGTTAAGAATAGGAAACAACAAAGTGACACTCTCAAAATAATTAGGTAGAAAACCTAGTAGGTAAGGCCAAATAAAACTGAGAACAGCCACACAAACAAATTCGAAACTAAGAACAGTCACACAAACAAATTTGTAATAATATCTGTTGGATTTATTAGACTACATGCGCATGCAAAAACGTATAAATTGAAATTTCAGAATTTATGGATAAATATATCGATTATGAATTTCCAAAGAAATCAAATGATCTGCGAACTCCTTCGAACGGATCGCTCGATCAGGATAGTGATCACCAAATGAAACACCACCACTTTTCCATGGCACTTCAACCCAAAGTCCAATGACCCAAATAGCGGAAGGAATTTCCTACACGAAAATTCCTCAAACCCTCAATTATTCTCTCAAGTAAATTTCCATCTTTTTCATGACAATGTGCTCTCAAGACAAAATGCCCTCCATGGATTTACGTACACTCCCCTAAAGGAATGCCATTTTAGCATAATCAAGTGAAGGGGAGACTTCAAAAAAAGAGAGTCATGGATGTGGGGAGTTATTGGAGTAGTTGGTTTTTGGGGGGAGTTATGGGAGATAATTGGATTCTCCCAATAATGCCCATTCATGATTTGAATATACCAAAAAATGCCCCAACATCGGCATAATTTTCAACATCTCTCACTTGCACATGATGACATTTTACGTCCCTCATAATATCATAACTCATACGATCTATCACATCACTCTATTGGACTTTCATACAGGATTTGGTATAGTATGACCGGCGAGTATATATGCAAGCAAAGATTTCTCTATATACCTGTTAGGATGATTGAGAAACCATCGTTAGTATTAAAAGAACTCACTGTACACCAGACTCAATACAATTATATCAATCGAGTTACTTTTCTCATTGAAAGTGATTCTCAATCATTTGTTCGACTGTATATTAACTATTAGGTTTGAATTCCAATATGAATTAATATAATAGATCGACCGGTAAATACAACACCATGATATAATGTTGATTGGTCTTTTTTTCATACTACTAATTTTCAATCTTATCTTAATTATTTTTCTAGACATATATATCGCCAAATCGAATCAACCATGGTTTCTTGGTGACATACTAAAGTACCAATACTAAAATAAAATCTCAAAAGACAAACAAAAGTCGCAAGGGTACATGAGATCCAACCCACCCAATGGATCTCGGGTCTCACACAATAAGAACAGGGATTAGAATCATACTATCATCTCAAATAATAACTCTCACTATCCCTTTGTCGTCTTATCATGCGTGGTATAAAACATGTATCATAGTATTATTCTTCCATTTCTCAAAATGGTATATATCAGATTTTTCTAACACTATACAATTATAGATCTCAGTCTACATAAAATTTTATCCAGAGATTTCAAAGAGAGTATTTTAAAGATGATATCACTTAACGTAGGTGATATCTGAGATCTCAACCTGGCTTCTCACAGGCAACATGGATGTGGGTGTGTCTATGTCAGTCATGTCGTATATGAGATCATCCTGAATACATATCAAGACAACTTATGTTCTAGCAGAGCCACTCTCAAAGCCTCTTACGACTAAAAACCGTCTCATCTCCGCTTACTCAGAGCTGGAGGTAGTCACTTGTGTGATAGAGTCGACTACGCCTGCGTGACATTTCTTTTATCATAACATGTTATATAATATATAACAATAAACAAATGTAGGAAATAAACTTGTGATTGTATAATGCACATATATCATGTATATCAATAAGTATCAAAATTAGTATATAGTGAAAAATGTCAAATAATATGTAAACTTAATGATTTTATATATCTCACAAAGGAATCTCTCACAATGGATTTGATAAAGTGATCAGCCACCATACTATAAAAAAAATATATTTAGACATCACTACACCCTTTTCGGTAGTATCTCTCACAAAATGGTATCTAGTATCAATGTGTTTAGTTTTACCTTGATATTTAGAGTTTAAGTTATAGACAATGTCGACCTAATTATCATTATAAATCATTATTGGCCTCCCACTTTCTACCACAATTCTTAAGTCATCCAGAAATCTCCAAAACCAAACACTCTCCTGAACCGCCATTGAGTATGCCACAAGCTCAACCTCTATTATAGATAAATATACATAGATTTGTTTTTTACTCTTCTAAGATATGGTACCGTTTATTGAGTAAGATAATAATAACTGATATCGATTTGCGTCTATCCAGATCACCACCCTAATCGGCGTCTGAATACCCAATAAGACGCAAATCACCTCCTTCATAACGCAAAGAGAGATCTACAGTTCTCTTGAGATATTTCAGAATTCTTTTCAGTGCTCTTCAATGACTCTTTCCAGGATTCGATTGATATCTACTTATCAGATTGACTATAAAAAAATGTTTGGTTATGTATGCCTCATTGCATATATAAAACTGCCCATTGCGCTGGTATAAAAGATTCTATTCATCTTCTTAATTTCTTCTTAAGTAATGGGCACATATTAAGGATTAGGTCTTCGCCTTTAACGATAAGAGTATCTAATGGGTTGTAATCGCTCATCTCGAAATATTCAAGAATCTACCTTATGTAATACTGTTGTTAAAGAGTTAACATTCTTCTCGAGCGATACCTCTGGATCCTTACCCGAGAATGAACCAAGTCTTACCCATGTCTTTCAGATTAAAATTCGACAATAACCATATTTCAACGGTTATTATATACTCTCTGTTATTTCCATCTAATAGAATGTCACGAACATATAAGAATATGATCACAAAAGATTCATTAGAACGTTTTAGACAAACACAATGATTATTCTCGATTATTATAAAACCATTAGATATCACCATATTGTGAAATTTTAGATACCACCATCTGGATGACTGTTTTAGGTTGTATGTTAACTTCCAAAGTTAACAGATTTTATTCACCTGACCTACTAGAATAAATCCAGAGGGTTGTTCTATATAGATCTCCTCATCTAAACTTTTATTATGGAAGGTGGTCTTTACGTCCATCTGATATAACTCTAAATCTATATTCACGATAATCACTAAAAAGTTAAACGGATCAAAGTAAATTGGATTACGACTTCCCGATAGTTCAAATCCTTAATCTGTGTATAACCATGGTTGCCAGATGGACCTTATACCTTCCCATTGATTCGTTGGTCTTTCCTTGACCTTGAGAACCTTCTTGTTCTCAGTGGTTCTTCTACTCTCAATCAAATCAACTAGATCCTTGAGAATCTATTTGTTTCCAATAGCCTTTCTACCCTCAGGAAAATCAACTAGGTCTCAGACACTGTTGATTCTTATCGACTCATTCTCTTCATCTATAGCCTTCAATAAGTAGTTCTTCGCAAAAACCCTCGAGAGCCTCTAAAACTGTTTTAAATTTCTCATCGTCCTTAAGAGTCACAATAAGGGTCTCACTCTCAATCGGGAAGTGACGTTTAAGTACGCGTCCTTAATATTTTTACAAGGGGAGAACCTCTTTACCTCTAGATGGATTGCCCCCATTAGAACCAAAATCCATAATGGGTTCTTGTGTCCCACCGTTGGGCTTACCAAAGTCACTAAATTCATCTGTTTTATAGAAGGTAAAGTCCAGATGGATTTCACCTCTCGATGAATCGCTCTCATTAGGACAAAAATCTATAATGGATTCTTGTATCTAGCTGTAAGGCTCACTTGAGTTACTAGACTCATCTATCTTATAGAAGGTAAAGTCCTGATTGATTTCACCTCTCGATGGATCACTCCCATTGGGATTAAGATCATTAATCGGATCTTTGGTCCCGCTACTGGGCTCAACTGAGCTACTAAGCTCATCTATCGAATAGAAGGTTGAATCTTAATTAACTTGATCTCTTTTAGAGAAATCATCCTTAAAGGATGTGGTATTACAAGACTCAATCTCAGTAACAGTACTGTTTGTATGCTCACCTAAGAACACATGCCCTTTGAAGTGTTCTAAAATTTTATTAAAGATACATTTCTTTTCTCATGGGCCTAACTTGCCGTGTAGATGCGAGAAATCATTATCATACACGGTGTAATCCCACAACCTCAAGTAGCTAAGGTTAGCTAACTCCCTCTCCAAATCTCAAATGGGGAACTGACTGCGGATTTTGATAAGATATAGTTGAGAACGTAGATTGTAGTCAATAAAACATCTCTCCAATGAGAGATAGACAAATTGGTCTATACCATTATAGATCTCACCATCTCCAATAAAGTCTTATTTCTCCTCTCAGCTATTCCATTCTATTGAGAAATAACAAAAATAGTCAGTTGTCTCATAATATTATTTTTGAAACAGAGCTTTTTGAATAGTTCTGACAAATACTCGTGCCTCTGATTGGTTCTAAAAGTTTTTACTCTCAAATCTAATTGATTTTAAAGCTCGTTAATAAACCTCCTGAAGTATTCCAATGTTTTAGATTTATTCGAGATCAGATAAATTTAATCAAAACTCATATAATCTTCTATAAACATAATAAAAATATATAGATCAGTTTCAGATTCTCATACTCATATGGTCACAGATATCAGAGTGGACCAATTATAATGGAGTCCTAGCTCTCATTGAATTATCAAATGGTTTTCTTGTAGTTTTACCGGCCAAGCAAAAACTCATATACGGGCAACTCGAATAGGATTAGAGGGTCCAACAAACCACTTGCTGATAATCGATTCATCTTCTCTTACCCTATCACAACAAAAAAAGACAAAATTTGCGACAAAATTTGGGATGAAATTGGAAGAAAAATTCGTCTCAAAACACATTTGCGACGACTTTTGCAACAAATATTTTTTTGTCGCTAATAAGTTGTCGTAAAATTTTGGGACGGAAAATTAAATATTCGTCGCAAAAATTTCCAACAAATATTTATATGTTGAGAAATTCGTCGCAAATTTGCAATGATATTTGCGACGAAAAATGTATTCGTCGCAAATTTGCCACAAATATAATATTCGTCGCAAATTCTGCCACGAAAGTAAATTCGTCGCAAACTTTGCGACGAATACATTTTTCGCTGCAAATTTTGCGACGAAAACATTTTTCGTCGGAAAATTTGCGACGAACAATTTTTCGTTGCAAATTTTGCGATGAACACATTTTTCGTCGCAAAATTTCTAACGAAAAAAATTTATTGCAAACTTTGCAACGAATAATTATTTGTTGCAAAATTCGTCGGAAAAGTTGTGACAAAAAATAGTCGTCGCAAAATTTAGCGACGAATATTATTTCGTCGCAACTTTTCCGACGAATACTATTTTCGTCGCAAAATATGTGACGAATACTATTTTCGTCGCAAAATATGTGACGAATACTATTTTGTCGCAAAATTGCGACGAATCTTATTTCGTCCCAAATTTTTGCGACGAAACAATATTTGTTGCTAAATTTGCAACGAATTAGTTTTTTGTCGGAAATTACCAACGTAAAATAATTTGTCGCAAATTGGCGACGAATGTTTTTGTTGCAAAATTCGTCAGAAATTTAAATTTACAACACCATGGAACAAAATTTGTCACGAATAATATATGTTTTACAACGAATACAAATTTTATTATCATATTTGGACAAAATTTGCCTGCTCACCCAACCTCATCAACAATATTATCATCCAAATCGTTTTTAATATAAAATTTAAACAATCTATACTCATAATTATAACTACCTATTCAATAAGATCAAAAAATTAAAAATTTAACAAGCAATCATATTTATAATATCAAACCAAAAAACAAAATCAAAACTAAATATCGAATTATCAATAACCATACATTAAAAAAAAATCAATATAACAGTAACATAACAGTTCACAATTTCAAGTATGACCTTCACCATCACCATCATCATCATCATCATCAAAGAAATCATCACCCTCATCACCATCACCCTCATCACCATCGCAAGCATTATCAGGAGGAGAAATAGAAGGGGGAATCTGATTCGGAGCGGAGAATAACTGAAGATGCTACATGATTAACATTTGTTGCGTGCGGACCTCGTACAATTCTTGCGTGTGCTTTGCTTGAAGTTCACTGAATGCCTGATCTCTTTGCAGTAGCAAGTCCTTCCAATGGCTCACCTCTTCATTCAATTGATTTATTTGTGCTCTAACTGCTGGTGGTGTGGAAGAAGATGAACCGGCGTTTTTGTATGTTCTGCTCAAAGAACCTAGCCCAACTACTCTACTCCCTTTTCGTTCACCAGTCACCTCAAGCCATGTATTCATGTTATCAACAGATGGCTCAGATCCGCCAGCATCATCACTAGCACTCGAACTTCTACATGCTAGCTCGTCATATTTCTTCTACATTGTCATGAGAAAAATTAAAATAAATTTACAATAACATTATAATTCAAACACATAATCAAGGAAAATAAAAAATTTTGTAACATAAATCATGACACCATATAGGATCTAAATTATGAACATTCATATTAACATTGAATAAGTTGAAATTTTAGGAAAAAAAATAAAAGAGAATCTCTAGCAAGTAATTCATTAGAAATCAAAGAATCAAGTCAACAATAAAAATAAACTTGGGAGAGACTAACATAAAGAAATCATCTTCCTACATCGTTATGATATGCTCAACATAAAATATTCATATCAACATTGAAAATGTACATAAAGTAATTGGAAAAATTGAAATTACAAACCTTAATTGCTCTAGCTCTCTCACAGCTCCAAGTCTTGTCTTTTTTCTGAAATGTGCATGTGAAAGTATCTATGAATGAAGGCTCGGTTCCCATTTCCTTTGCCTAAAATAAAAAAACACTATTACAAATAATGATATACTTTAAATTAGATAAAAAAATTAATATTTGTACAAAATTACCAATCTATTTCTATGTTCACCGATAGTGATCGAGCCTCCCGCATACGTCGCAGACGATTCCCCTGAATTATAAGCTCGATTTTTTTTATTTTACTCACTCCTTCGTTGACTCTCCTCCGATTCCCAAAAATTAAGAATCCTGCCCCAATTTTGCTTGGTGATGCAGTTGGCCTTTTTTGCATGTCTCTTTGCATGATTTAAAACGTGTCGAATGTGATCATCACATTTTTTCTTCCAAATCCTTCTTACTTCCAATTCTTCAGTCTCGTCCCAAGTGAATACTCGCTGCAATGGAAAGCAAGCAATAACTTATAAAGCTATTAACTTCATTTCATATATAAACTGATTGGGATAACTTACCTTGAACTCGTTCCACCATAGTTCTTTTGTTTCATCCGAAATGCTTGTGTAAGACATCGAAGCCCCTCCCCAATGATTATTCACAATTCTATTCAGCTCGTGAATAACATGTACAGAATTTGTAAATCTATCGTAAAGTTTCAAACAAACAATGTTAAATAAATATGATAGTTAAAAGAAGAAATTATTTCATAAATAAAAGAAATAATACATCTATAAATTTAAAATTTAGTACTTACGAATCTCCATATGGGGCTATTATCTCTCGAATGTCTTCTCTATCGGCATACAATTGTTCCACCGAAGGGACTGCGGAAGGTACATTGCTAGCGATGTGTTGAGAATGTGAAGGGCCTGCAGCAGAAGGGGGAGGCGAAGGTACATTACCGGTAAGGGAATGCGATTGCGAAGCTGCCGAAGCGGACCGAGATGGTGAAGAGCGTGAATTTCCATTCGAATTGCGTCTATGGCCGCCACGTCGAAACTGTCAACCATAATACATTTTAAACAAAAAAATATAAATTGCATATTCATCATATACATAATTAAGAACATGAATAAACTTACCATATTTAATTTGATAAATTAGTTCCGACGAAACAAGATACCAATATGTGAAGAAATTTTCTTGAATGACCTATACAAAAAAAAAGATAGTATATTAACAAATCCAATATATAAATTTAAGAATAAGACTGTAAATAAACAAGAAATTGAGTAAAGAAATTTACAAATTATACGTGTCGACTAACTTACCCACTTAAAAGAAATATATTATCATATATCAAGATAAATATCCGATTTTTATTATATGAAGAGAACAAAATTTACCCGTCATCAAAAATCAAAATCCTCATTGTCATCCTCATCGTCATCATGCGTCTCAAAATTAGACTCTTCAACATCATTTTCATCATCCTCTTCATCATCCTCATCAGAATCCTCATCCTCATCATTTGTCTCAAAATTAGATTCTTCATCATCTTCTTCATGAATTTCACTTGCATCCACATCTATCACTACTCCGCTAGGATCCATAACGTTGGAATATTATATTCCTCGGTCTGAACTGTATTGACAACTTGCTCTTGTTGATATGCTGTCTCTTCCCAATATTCTTCAATTTTTTTCCGTGCTTTCGTTTTAAAAACAACCCACCAATCAATTTTGTCACGTTTCAAACTAGGATATAAAGCATAAAATACTTGAATCGCTTGTTGTGACAACACAAATGGTTCATATCTTTTATACAATTTTTTATGATTTATTTCAACCAAATTAAACTGTGGATGCACTTTCATCCCTTTCACAGAGTCAAACCAGCGACACATAAATAAAACAACCCATAATGCTGGACCAGGGTATCTACCTCAACGATTTCATCCAACAAACCATAAAAATCATTTTGATCTCCACCATCATTGGATGACTGAACACAAACTCCACTATTCATTGTCGTTTTCCCCACTCCATATTCTTCAGTATGAAATTTATACCCGTTTATAAAATAGGATGGCCAAGTTCGTACCATTGCTTTTGGACTCCATGACAGATGGATTAACAATTCTTGCTGAAGTTGAGCTTGATTATCATGGACCTAAAGTTAAGTAAATATGTTAATATATTTTAACATAAATATTTAAATAATTGATAGTCTACTTACATATTTTTTGAACCATGGTGCAAATTCTTCATCGCAGTAACGATCAAACTCATGTCTCAAAAGTTGAGAATATACGTTTTGGAAAATTCTACCATCAAAGGAAATAAAATTTAACACACATAATGTACGACATAAGAAATATATAAAATAAAAACTATACACTTACTCGAAAAATGGTGTCACTTCTGGACAGTTTAGTAAAATATATGTGTGGGCTGCCCGCCATTCTTGATCAGTTAAATATCTACGCTTACATGATCCACTTGGTCGACCAAGGTAGTTAAAAATTAAGAATGAATTCTTATTGGGATCAATAGAACCCTCATCATTTCTTCCCGCTCTCCGCCTCTTGCACTGAATGTGAGGCTCAAAATAATATGATGCAAACGTTGTTACTTCCTCCACAATATATGCATTGACAATAGAGGCTTCAACACGTGTCTTATTTTTAACTTTCTTCTTCAAATGATATATGAATCTAATTGTAATAAAACAAAATGTTTTAGAAAATTATATGTAATGAAATTACAAAATTTATATGCCTTCATAACGAAGAAAAAAAGATGAAAAACTCACCTTTCAAATGGATACATCCATCTAAATTGGACAAGACCTCCAACTTTCGTCTCTATGGCAAGTGAACCAAAAGATATTCCCTGGAATCAAAAATGTCGGTGGAAAAATCCTTTCTAAATTACACAAAATGATTGGAATCTCTCTCTCTAACATCTCCATGTATGAATGTTTCAACACTGTAGAGCAAATATCATGAAGAAAAATGCTTAGCTCCGTAATGGCACCCCAAACAAAATTCGGTAAGAGTTCCTTAAAAGCAATAAGAATTAATCTTTCCATAAATATATGACAATCATGACTTTTCAAACCAATTAACTTACATTCCTTTAAATTGACACATCTTCCAAGATTTGAGACATAACCATCAGGAAATCTCAATGATTTCAACCATTCACAAACAAGCCGTCTCTGATCCTTACTCAATGTATAAACTGTCTTCGGTTTTGGTCCCCTACTACTTTCATCGACATCAAGAGTGGGTCGTTTACAAATGAGTCGTATATCTTTTCTTGCATTTAAGTTGTCTTTCTTTTCCCAGTGATATCCATCACTGTATTTATCATATTATCAAAGACATTCTTCTCGAAATGCATTACATCGAGATTATGATGAACCAACTATGTCTTCCAATACGGTAAATCCCAAAATAAACTTCGTTTAGTCCATTTATGCGAATGTCCATAGCCATATGTTGTACCATGTGGCTCTTCAATAACAGATGGAAAGTTAATGACTCTATACCAAATTTATTCACCGGTTAATCTCAGTGGAGGATGTGTTCTTTCATTTCTATTTTTAGTGAATTATTCTTTATTTCTTCCGAATTTATAATTTAACGGTAAAAATTGTCTATGACAATCAAAATAACTCGCTTTCTTCCCATGTTTCAATCTGAATGATTTTGATCTCTCCAAACAAATTGGACATCCTAAAATCCCTGTGGTACTCCATCCTGATAACATACCATACGCTGGAAAATCATTAATGGTCCAAAGAAGAGCAGCCTTCATTACAAACATCTGATTAGTATGAACATCATATGTAGGAACACCTTCATCCCATAGTTGTTTCAACTCCGCAATCAATGGTTGCATGTAAACATCTACTAATTTCTTTGGATTTTGCGGGCCAGGCATAACCAATGTTAAAAACATATACGGTGTCTTCATACACATACCGAGTGAAAGATTATACGGAGTTAAGATAACTGGTCAACATGAATAATTTCTTCTTGATTTGCCAAATGGAGCAAATCCATCAGCACAGAGACCTAATCTAATATTTCGAGTCTCTCTCGCGAACTCAGGATATGTTCTATCAAAATATTTCCATGCTTCTGCATCTGAAGGATGACACATTAACCCCTCTTCTATTTCATGATTTGCATGCCAGGTCATGTGTTTAGCAGTGGTCTCAGATGCATAAAGTTTTTGTAACCTATGAGTTAAAGGCAAATAAAACATTTGTCTGTATGATTTACGCTGCTGATTACGACCCGACCTCCGAGAATTCTTATATCTACTTTGATTACAGAATTTACAAAAATCTGCTTCTTTGTCATCTCCCCAACATAGCATACAAGTATCTCTGCAAACATCTATTCTCTGCACTGGAAGACCTAATTCTTTCACAAGCTTTTTCATACTATAGAAGTCATTGGGCATAATATGATCACACGGCAATACTTCTCCAATAACTTGAACAAAATCATTAAAACAATTCTCAGACACATTATGCTCTGCCTTGACATTCAACAATCTTGCGGTTAGAGATAGTTTAGTGTGCCTGTCACAACCAGCCCACAAAGGTTCATCTGCAGCTCTTAAGACTTCCTGAAATTGGAGAGATGATTCATTTGACAGATTTTCATGAACACCTACTAGTTCTACCTCCTCCAATGGTGATGCATAACTAGTATACCCATGTTCAAATGTTGGAGCAAAACTAGAATTTCCAGCACTTGGATCGGGAACAAAATTCGGACCCACTGCATCAATTACCATCCTCTAATACGGATTCAATTGTTCATAATAACTCCGATCCCCACTAACTGAGAATTGTCTATTTCGTCCAAACTCTTCATCAGAAATGAATGGTTCACCATGGCATGTCCAATTATAGTAATTCGGGGTAAAACCAACTTTACAAAGATGTTCCCTAACTTTATCACACTCCAAAAATTTACCATTCCGACACCTTCTACACGGACACCTTAGCTTATTCTCATCCATAAAATCAACTTGAGTACAAGCAAAATGTAAAAATTGCTCCAACCCAAAAATAAATTCATCAGTTAAACCCCGACGATCAGATAAGTTCTTCTTATACATCCAACTTCTTTCGTTATGTATTTTCCCTGTCTCCAAATTTAAATTTTTTTAAATATTAACAAGAATTCAAACAAGAACTACAAACAAAACTACTACATCATCATAAGTAATATCATCAATATTTCAAACTAAATTCATATAATAATAAATAATAACGTTAATTGTACAAAACTGAAATTATCATAAATACAAAGATTAATTTCACAAAAATTAAATATAATAATAAATAATATTATAAACTTAATTAATATAAAACAAATTAACTAAATTATTACAATAACATTAAATATTATCAAAAAATTAAATAAATTATCAAATATTAAACATTTAACAACATTGATTATTTAACAAATCGATATAAGATTTAATATAAACTACTGAGTATTGTTAATCTAATAATTCTCATAATCATTTATCACATAAAATGTACTATAAAATACATTTAACATCATTACAGTACATAATAAAATAATTTTCACCACCAATTAATAACTCACCGATAGAGTCCGATATCAACACCAGTAACAGCTTCTAATCCAAATAGTCGAGAACCGCAAAACCTAACACATAAAAAAGATTTATAAATAACTAATAAGATAGTTAAAACAATATTATAAAAATATCTTTTAAATAACATTTCTCAAAAATTTTAAAAATAAAAATCAAATACATTCCTTTTTGTACTGGACCAGTCCCAATGGACTTGGCCGGGCCCATTGGGCTTGGCACATCAATGGCCCAGTCCAATGGGCCACGATGGGCAGCGCAGGGGCCATCGTGGCCCATCGCGCAGCAGGGATGCAAAGGGGTTGTGCGGCACCTTCCCGCGTCGGGGCCGCACAGCCACTGCTGCCCCTTCGCGCGGCGGAGGTGCAAAGGGGACAGCGGCCCCTTCCCGCGGAGGACGCGCAAAGGGCCCAGCTGCCCCTTCGCACGTCTGGGCCTCGAAGGGGCTGCAGGCCCTTCGTGCAGCAGGGCCACGCAGCCCTGCTTTGCAGCAGGGCCGTGCAGCCCCTGTTGCCCATTATTGCGGCGGAGGCGCAAAGGGGACAGCGGCCCCTTTGCGCCTCTGGGCACGCGAAGGGGCGACGGCCCCATTGGGCGTCTGGGCAGCGAAGGGGCGACGGCCCCTTGGCACACCTGGGCAGCGCAGGGGAGGCGGCGCCTTCGCGCACCTCGGCCGCACATGGATCTGCCATCAAAATCTCAGATCCGACGACTGGCAGTCCGATCTGCTTTCTGCAACTCAGACCCAGCGGCTGGCCGCCGGATCTGCCGTCTACGGCCAAGAGAGAAAAAGAGAGAGAGAGATTACCTAACACTATCGTAGATCCGGCATCCCTTCCGCCATCCTTTCGCAGTACCCCTTCGCGACTGCTCTTCACAAACGAGATGAACCCAAGAGAGAGAGAGAGAGAGACAGAGAGAGAGAGAGAGATAGAGAGAGAGAGCGTCAAAGCAAGGTGTGAAAATATCTTCACTTTTGCTTCAAAAATAAATTTGTCCCAAAATTCGTCCCTGAATAAGGGACGAATTGTTTTTTCGTCCCTGATTCAGGGACAATATCTTTTTCGTCCCTGATTCAGGGACGAATTTCTTTTTCGTCCCTGATTCAGGGACCAAAATTTTCTTCTGATTCATTGACAAAATGTTTTTTCGACCGTAATTTAGCGACAAAATCGTTTTTTGAGGATGATGGAACAAGGTACAACAAAAATTATCTCGCTTGATATCACAACTCAATTTTATGTTTGATTTTATCAATGATCAATTATCGACGGAATCATTTTAAATATATTTTATTTGTTTAATTAGTTTAAAACAAAATTATACTAATAACAAATTCAAAACGGAATGAAAATATCGAACTTGTTTATAGATTTTTAATTTTTTCGACGAGTTATTTCCTTACTCACTAACCCTTCAATTATGTTACGAAAATATAAATTTCAAATTTTAATAGTATTTTTAAAAATTTTACTAAATAAACAAATTCAAAATTGAATTTAAGTTTAGTAGAGGAAATTAATGATACACTATAATGTTCCTCCCGAAGATAGACTTCAGTAGTCCACTGATTTTCCCGGAAACCATTCCCTTATATTTTGAATTTTGCTTCAAACACCTTTTTGTCCCAAAATTCGTCCCGGATTCTGGGATGAAAAACCTTTTCGTCCCTAAATCGGGGATGAAATTTATTTTTCGTCCCAGAATCAGGGACGAAATTTTTTTTTCGTCCTTGAATCTGGGACGAAATATTTTTTTGTCGCTAAAATTTACGACGAAAGAATGATTTTATCGCTAAATTTTCGATAAATATATGTTTTCGTAGCAATTTGTAGTAAATTTAACGATAAATAATTTTTTTCTTTACAATTTACAACGATTTTGTAACAATACTTATGGTTTCTGATAATTAAACTCTTTAAATACACTAAAATAGAAACTAAATCGATAAATTATTAACAATATTGGCGTATTATGATATAATTATAAAAAAATATTCAATGTATTTATTATTATTTAACAAGTATTTCTACTTTAACTCTTCATTTACTTAATCGAATATTTAAAAAAATTTATAAAATAAAGTTATCAGTGTTATAAATGGAAAATTAAACAGATAATGAATAAAAAATGAATATACTAATAATAATTTTTTGCAACAAATTAAAAGATACTATATTATTATTCTTTTATATAAATAGACAATGAATGAAAGATTTTATTTAATATTTTTTGAATATTTTAAGATTGTTATACGCTCTAAGTGTATCAAATCATTTTTTATATTAGAAAATGTTTATCATACTAGAAAATGTATCTAATTACTGAAAAATAAATTTTAACGACGAAATTTGTCATAAATGTTATATTTCCCACTCATTTGCAACAAAATTAGCAACAAATAATCGAATTTGTTGCGACGAATATAAATATTCATCGCTAATTTTGTAACGAATTTAGAAATTCGTCGCAAATTTAGGGACAAAATCATTTTCGTCCCAAATTTAGGGATGAATTGAAAAGTTCGTCCCAATAATTTAGGGACGAATTTCATATTCGTCCCTAATTTTGGGACGAATTTTGAAATTCGTGGTAAAATTTGCGACGAATTTTTAAATTCGTCGCAAATGTAGCAACGAAATATTTTTTCGTCGCAAATTTGCAACGAATTGTGTTTCAAATAATTTTCGTCACAAATTTGCGACGAATTTTGTAACGAAAATGTTTTTAGTTGCTAAATTTGTGACGAAAATATTTTTGTTGCTAAAATTATGGCTAATTGGTGACGATAACATTTTTTGTTGCTAAATTTGTTGCAGATTTACGACGAATATTTTTCGTTGCTAAATTTCGTCGCTAAATTCCGTTTTTTTTGTAGTGTATGTGTCCAAGTCTACTATGCCACTGATTTATATCACAATCAACACAATCAAATGTAGAAACAATAGAAGAATAACAAGAAATACCATTAAAAAAAACAATATCCAGTGTATACAGTTCATCATAGATAGAACCAAAACAATCGAAAAAATTGTCATAACTAATACAAACATAAGAGTTTCCAAAAAAAAGGCAAATCATATCCTTGGCAATCCAAACAAAGTACTAAAATTAAGTTCCGTCAAATATTCGGAGTGCAAATAACGTCATTTAAATATAGAGTCTGTCCACATTGCAACTCAAACTTGCAAGTGTCATTCCTTCTACTGACGATGACCAATGCTCCATTCCTTATGTGAATCCTCCTGGCATGAGGACTCACTAGCGAAACTCTACGCATGTGCTCCTATCTTCAGCTAGGTGGTTGGTGATTCTTGAGTTTACAATCCACAAATGATGGAAATTAGTAAACTATACGATAGATAAGTTAAAACTCAAACCACGTAAAGAAGAAGGACATTCTTTCCACTCGTTACACTCACGAGCGAAATGACCAAATTTATCTCAGACGTAGTAGTTCACATTGGTCTTATCAAATTCCTTCTTCCTGTGTTTTTGTATCTTGTTGTCAGTTTTCTAGGATGGTTTTTTATTGCTTGGATCTCGAGTCTCCTTCACATACTTATGCTATTTGTTTGGTACCAAGGGAGTCCTTACTCGACTCCACTACATAAACATGACCCGAATGTGGCCTACTCGTCTCCAAGTGCTCCTCTTTGAGCTCATAATGGCTACTTACATCATTGAAAGTACAAATACTCTCGTCATGGTGAGATATATTTTCATGATCTCCCACAAATCAAGTAAAAGACTGGATCACACCCAGTACTTGAACCTCATCCAAAATGAGCTTGCTCTTATTCCTTGATTGGTGATCATACTCGATATTTGCATCAAATGTTACATTATTGTATAATCAACCATTTCTTATATGTTATAAACTTATAAATTAGCTATGTTAGATTTATTAGACTACATGCACATGCAAAAACGTATAAATTGAAATTTCAGAATTTATGAATAAATACCTCGATCGTAGGTTTCCAAAATATCAACCGATCTGGGAACTCTTTCGGATAGATCGCTCGGTTGGGATGGTGATCACCAAATGAACCACCACCACTTTTCCACGGCTTCTCAATCCAAAGTCCAGTAACCCAAATGGCGGATAGAATTTTCCTATACGAAAATTTCTCAAACCCTTAATTGTTCTCTCTAGTAAATTTCCATCTTTTTGATGGCAATGTACTCTCAAGACAAAATGCCCTCCATGGATTCCCGTATACTCCCATAAAGGAATGCCATTTTAGCATAATCAAGTGAAGGGGAGACTTCAAAAAAAGGGAGAGTCATGGATGTGGAGAGTTATTGGATGAGTTGGTTTTTGGGGGGGAGTTATGGGAGATAATTGGATTCTCCCAATAATGCCCCTTCATGTTCGAATATACCAAAAAATGCCCCAACATGGGCATAATTTCTAATAGTATCATTCATAATTAACCATGAAAAATTGATTGAAAAAAATCTGAATTGCTGAAAGAGCATAAATTGTTTGTGTTATTTGATTTTGGACTGTTAAGGTAGTGCAATATTAGCATCAACAAGGGGGAAAATGATCAAACTGCAATGAGAACTTCTATATTGCAATTGAAAATGAAATCATCCATTAAGTGAAAGTTAAATGTGTTTGGTGTTTCTACAAACCACAAATGGGCAAATACAAAGAGCCATGGAAATCCTCCACTTGCTTTAGAAACTCATGACCAGAAGATTCAACTTCGAACTGATTTAGCCATACTGTTCTCATTTAACAATTTCAACCAAACCAGATAACTAATGCTATACCAGAAAGGGCAAAGGAGCACTTCTTTGTAGCTTCTTTTGGACAAAATACAAGGAGGTGTTTGCATTTGGTATAGAGAGAAAGAGGGGATTGCATTACTATGGGAAAAAAGTATCCATGAAGAGGTTGAAAGATCCTCTTGTAGATGGGGGAAGATTTTTACAACAAAAAATAATTAAAAAAACACTAAATAAGTAAATAAGTATAGATTTCCATGCTTCTACGTATTCCAATTCTTTCAAAATGCCATATTGAAAGCCCTAGAGAATCATATTAGTGGGTTTCAAAAGATCCTACTTTACCTTTCCACCCATATCCACCAAATTACTAAGCTTACAAGCTCTAGATGCAGCTCATCCCAAGCTCTATTTAAACAGCTCCATAGGGGCATAGCCTCTCTAAAGGCAACTCTAATGGTTACACATTACAAGTATACACATCTATTCATGAATGCCTTTTCAAGTACACCCATATGCAATTTTCTTGTGTTGCAAAGTGTCTCTAATTCTGAAACATCTTGACTTGTTAAAATATTATTAATTTTAGAGAATTAAATTTATTTAAAATAATTAAATGAAAATTATTCAAATTCAATATTAAACTACAGCATGAAGAAAGTTAGCTTTTGGTGTGGGTTCTCGTCAAAAACTGAAATTCGGTCGTAAGCTGATAATTTTCAATATTGATCATTGATAGCCACTACAAAAAAACACGGTTTTAACGACCGAATTTAGCGACAAATACTATTCGTCGCAAAATTCCAACGAAATTAGCGACAAAACATATATTTGTCGCAAATTTTTAACAAATTCTACAACAAAAAAATATTTGTCGCTAAAATAGTCACAAATAAATATTTGTCACAAAATTCATGAGAGATTAGTCACGAACAATAATTTGTTGGAAATTCGTCTCTAATTAGCGACAAAAAAAACATTCGTCACTAAATCTGCAACAAAAAAGAAAGTTCGTCACTAATTTAGCGACAAAACATAATTTGGTCGCTAAATTTATGACCAAAAATTAATTCGACGCTAAATCAGCAACAATATATTTTTGTCGCAAAATTTGTCGCTAATTTGCAACAAAAAATTTTTTTCGTTGCTAAATTTGCAACAAAAATTAGAATTCGTTACTAATAGTGCGACAAAAAAAAAATGATCGGCATATTTGTCACTAAATAGCAACAAATACATTTTTCGTTGCAAAATTTTTAAATGTTGTTGCTAAATTTGTTGCTGATTGGCCATAAACAAGTTATTTGTAACTAAATTTGTCACTAATTTATTTAATTCTCTTATTACTATTGTGAATCAATTCCTGCTTCACATACTTATGTAACTTTTTCAAGTTGTCCCAATTTTAACATTTTTAAAGTAATGAAATTGATTTTCGATACATAATGAATGAGTATTATCTTGTCATAATCACTTTTCATAATAATAATACTTATTTATTTGTTATTTTATATAAAAATTATAATTAAGTACTATTGTTTGCGGTAGTAAATTTTATTGATATAAATAAATGAATTTAATAATGACCGACATTGAAGGTATTATACATTTATGAAGATGTAAAAAATGTTAAGTATAATTAACAAGATAAAAATATTTTTGTCTATAATTTTGTTGTTTAATGTTATTAATTTAGTAATTAATAATTTGCATCTTATTTAGCAGTTTATTAGAGGAGTTTAAAATGTTTTAGTTAAATTCGTGAAAAAATTTAAATGTTCGTCGTAAACATTATTGTAGATTTGCAACAAATATAATTTTTTATCGCTGAAATACTGACAAACAAAATTTATCGTCACTAATTTTGCGATCAAAAAAATAATTTGTCTTAAATTAGCAACGAATATTTTTTTTGTCGCTGATCTTAGTGACAAATTTAAATTTGTAGCTAAAGTAGCGACAAACATTTTTATTGGTTGCTAACATCAGTGACAAAATATTGTTCATCGCTAAAATTTGCAATCAATAATCCTGTTCATCGCTAAAATTTGTGACAAGAAATGAGTTTGTCGCAAAAATTGACTACAGAAAATGAGTTCGGGGCGAAATCAGTGACGAACAACGTGTTCGTCGCGGAATCAACGACGAACTCATGCTTCGTCATGGAAATTAGTGATGAACTCGTTGTTTGTCGTTGAACCTCGCTGAGGCCCATAGGGGGAGGATCCTCCCCCTGGCCCGATTCGGTGGTAGTTGCCATCGGACCGATTTTTTTTTATTTTAATTATATAATTAATTTTTTATTATAAATTATAAATTATATATATAATTATATATATTATTTATTATAATATATTATATATTATAATTTTAATAATGTTATAACATTATATATTATAATTTGAACATCTAATTTGAACATATATAAATTTATATATTATATATATTATAGAGTATTATATATTATAATTTAAACATTATAACATAATTATAATTATATAATTTTATATAATGTTCTATCATATATATTTAATAATATATAATATATATAATGCAGAATTTTAAATGGATAATGTTTTATATATATTTAACAATTTATAATATATATAATGCTATATATAGTTAATATATATGGTTAATGTTATATAACATATAGTTAATATATATAGTTAACAATATATAATATATATAATTAATGTTCTATATATTATTATATGTAATGTTATATATTTTTATTTTAACAATATATATTATGTATAATGTTCTATTATATATATTAAATAGTTATAATTATAAAAAACAAATTATATAATGCAGAATTTTATGTTGTATTAAATATTTTTTCTAGCATTAACATTATAATTATATATTTTATTTTAATTAATGTCAAATATTTTATTATATATTTTAACATTAGATTAATTATAAATAACATTAAAGGTTTTGTATTGTAGATGTATTTACTTTGACTGGACCTATTGTTTAAGTAGAGGGGAGAAAAATAAATATTGAAGCGATTGAGGTATATATTTTTTTATCGCATTTATTCTTTTTTTTATCCCTTGTTCCTAGTGTGTATGTATGTATGTTGTATTTTCATAAATTGTAATAGTTATAAATTATTTTTACATTATTTTGTGACTCAATGTAAAAAAAATTATATTTATTTTTTATTATTTTGCATAAATAGTATGTGTTAATAATTTCTATTAACGTTTTTATATTTGTTAAATTATCTTAATATATGTTAATATTTTTTAAATATTTTGTTATTAGATGTTAATTATTTTTTATTAATGTTTTTTTTTTATCAATATCATCTACATTTTGTTAATACTTTTCTTTATTAATATTTTATAAATTTTATTTTTGTAAGCAGCGACAATGCAAAATGAAAGAGATTGGATGTATAATAAGAATTTACCTGATCATCGTGATTTAACTTATGAGTTTATTTATGGGGTGAAATAATTTTTGAATTTCGTTACTAGTAAGGTTGAGTTTATGGATGGAAATAAGTTAAAGTGTTGGTGTAGAAAGTGTGGCAATGGTAAATTTCATGTATATGATAAAATTAAGAAATATCTTTGTAAACCGTTTATATCTGATGAAAAGTATGTGCGAAATATGTATTTTTCAGTTAGAATAGATCACAATTATTATGATCAGTTAAATCCATATCAGTAGATGATATTTGATGCAGCGGATCAAAATTTTGTACCCCAATCAAACTATGCAAGTTCTAGTTTTGCACCAACAAATGAAGATGTACATACAAGTTCAAGTGCATTATGCATCATATCCTAGTTTGAAAATTGATTGGTGAGCTGTTTGTAAAACAAAAGTATGAAAAAAAATTGAGAAACGTTGGGAAGACATAGCATATCAACAAGAGAAAGTTGCCAACACATTTCAGACTGAGGAATATATTATTCCAACATTACGAGATCCACGTGAAGTAGTGATAGATATAAATCAAACTAAAATTCATGAGGTTAGCCATGAAGAATCTAATTTTGAGACAGATGATGAAGATGAGAATGAAAATGAGGATGAATTTGATATTGAAGAATTTGATAATGAGGATGATGATGATAATGATGACTTTGTTTTTTGATCGTTAGTAAGTGTTGTTTTTTTAAGATTTATTATAATTGTCTAACACTAGATTAAATTTTATTTAATTGTTTGAATGTGAAAATATATTTAAATTTGTATATTTCGTTTCTCAATTTGAATGTTATATTTAGTGTCTCATATTTCATTTTCGAAATATTATTTGCTAATACGCTATATTTTTTTTGAATAGATCATTTCAGATGATAATTTAAATATGGTATATTTCTTCATATACTTTATTATATTTTTTATAAACATGCAATTTTCATTGCTTGCAAGACCAAACTCTTGTGACAGTATCGACGTGGAGGGTATAGACGATCTTCTAATACAAGTCCAAACTCTTCAGCGTCACCTCAGTTTCAGCTGCACCTTCCCATGCCCGTTCGCTTTCTACTGATGCACCTTCATCATCTCTTTCAGTTGCACCTTCGGTTGTACCTTCAATACAAGATTCACACGTTTAGGGGGAAGATACGCGAGAGGTGATATCCCCTTGCAAAGATTCGTAAGTAGTAAATTTTGAAATATTATCACAATAGTTTTTTTATTTATATAGCTGATGAGTTTATTTAACTATTTTTTTTACTAACTATTTTTTGTTTCTAATTTTATGATAAATTCACAAATTCTGTGTGTGTTATTCATGAGTTGAATAAAATCATCAACAGCCATTCGGGAGGGGCATTGATATCTTACACAAGTACTCCAAATGATATCAAAGAGTTATGGTGGAGAGAATTCAAGGTAAATTAGGCCTCTAAGTTTAAATATAAAAATATGTATATAATTTAAATATAACTAATTGTATTTTTATTTATTGCAGCGAAAGTTCACTTGGGATGAGACCGAGGAGCTTGAAATAAGAAAAATTTTTAAGAAAAAATACAGTCATCACATCCGAGGTATACTAAATTATGCAAAGACTAACCGAAGTAAACCAAACTGTATCACCGAAAATAATTGGCTTAGGATTTTAAACTTCTGGGATTCCGATGAGAGCTGACGGAGGAGTGAGCAGAATAAAAAAAATCGATCTTATAATTCTGGGGAATCATCTGCTACTTATACGGGAAGCTCAATCAATATTGATGAGTATAGAAATAAAATGGTAATTTGGTTAAATTACTATTTTTTTTAAATTTAATTCATTTATTTTTTCATTCTTTTATTATATCTAACAGTGTTTTTTTTTAGGCCAAGGAAATGGGATTCCAGCCATCATTTATAGAGACTTTCGTAAGAACTTTCTAGAAAAAAGACATGACCTGGAGTGGGGAGAGAATTAGAGCGGTTATGGTATGTAATTTCAAAATTTTTAATTATTTTATAGACACTCTGCAACAAATATTTTAGCATATTATGCTGAATCTATCATAACAAAGTTAGATAATGAATTTATTAAATTTATCTATTCCAAAATTTGTTTCACTATTTAAATTGATTTTTCATTTCTAATTTATACATTTTTATCTGATCATTATTAATTAAAATTTGGGAATACATAATATCAATTTTGTTATGTCATTTTCGAATGGTTGGTTTATTATGTTACATACTAGCATAATTTTTTCCTTTATTTGATCTGTTATAGTTTTAAACTCCTAATAGTAGTTGAATTTTAATTTCAATTAGAGCACTCCTCATTATCTAAGTATCATTCTAATGGATAAAGCAACTAAATACATAAATAGAAGTATATTTAATTTCAATTCCATAAGTCTATTAAATTTGTAATATTTGATTCACATATTAATTTTTGTATCTTATTGTTACTGTCAATAGCTTAATGAGAAATACAATTTTGTATTTTGATTTTCTTTGTTGGATATTTTATTACATTGTTAAACTATTAATTGATACTTTTATTTCTTTTATTGGATATTTTATTATATTATTATTTTAATTTTCTTCTAATTTCTCTTATGACAATACAAAAAAAATATGATCAGTTTGTACTGAAAAATTCCAGTGATAGTGATGATATTGCTATGTCTGAGCCATCTATTAATAATATGGTTTTATGGCTCAAGGCTACTGGTGGAGCAAAGCAGGGAAGAGTATTTGGGATGGGCTCGTTGAGTAGGACTTGCAGAATTAGTGGTCAATATTTTTTGGGCTCGTTGAGTAGGACTTACAGAATCAGTGGTCAATATTTTTTAACTCAGACACCAGTAAGAATAGAATTAATGCAAATGAACTAAGAGCTGAGCCACTTGAAGGCACAGTTAGCACAAAAAGACAATGAACTTCAAGCCATACATGCAGAACTCAGGCGAAGAGACAATGAATTTGAAGGGTTTCCGCACAATAGAGACTTATAATGCAGTATCTTCAGTTAGTCTCCGCTTCAAATCTGATTCCCCCTTTTCAATCTCCTCTAAATGATGGTAATGGTTATGACATATTTGGTGATGATGAGGGTGATGATGGCGGTGACGGTGACGGTGACGGTGACGGTGACGGTGACGGTGACGGTGATAGTGATGGTGATGGTGATAATATTTCTTGAGACAGTTTTTTATTATTTCACGCTTACATTTAAATATGGTTGTTATTATTATTTGATTCATACTGTTAGATATTTGATATTCTGTTACTTATTTATTACTGTTTATTATTATTTCATGACGATGGTAGTGTTTTTTCAATTATTATTTGATTGATACTAGTAGATGGTTAGTTGTTTGGATGAGTAGAAACTGGATAAATTTCATATTATTGACTGTTAGATGATACCCTGGATGGTTTGTTGATGATGATGTTGGATGTTTACTTCATAAATTGGTTGGCTGAGTAGAGAGGAATATGATATATAGGGAAAATTGGTGCAAAAAAAAACAATCCAAATTTTTTTGTTGCAATTTTTCTAGATTCGTCGTAAAATTCGTCGCTAATTCTGATATTCGTCGCAAAATTTGTTGCTAAATTTTTCACACTTCGTCGCAATATTAGTCACTAAATTCATCGCCGAATTTGTCGCAAATTAATGATAAATTATACGACAAATAAATATTCGTCGCACTTATGCGATGAAAACAATTTGTCGCAAATTTCCGACGAAATTATTTTTCATCGCAAAATTTGTTGCAAAAATTAGTGACAAAAAATTTTTTGTTAAAGATTTGCAACAAAAAAATTCGTCGCCAATTTTGCGACAAATAATTATTCGTCTCCAATTTGTGATAGATAATATTCGTCGCAAAATTGGACGCAACATTGCAACAAAAAAATTTTTGATGCTAATTTTTCCGACAAATTTTGCGAGAAATAGATGTGCAACAGATATTTTTCAACGCAAAATGTGTCGGAAATTTACAACAAAAAATTTTTTATTGTTAAATTTTGTGACGAAATTAGCGACAAAATAATATATATCGTTAATTTTGCGACAAATATGATATTTTTTGTCGCAAATATTTGCGACGAGTTATTTTTTGTCGAAAAATTCGTCACAAATTTATTTAGCGGCTAATTTTTCTCAAATTTTTGTTGCAAAATTTGTCACAAAAATATTATTTTTTTGTAGTGAGCTATTATGATGGAAATGTAAGTAATTGTCAAATAATGATAAATAGATAGAAATCCTAAATAAAATAAATATCCTACTAGAAAATACGAATTTTGACCGATTAAATCATAGTAATTACCATAGGCCTACGAGCAAAATGCAATACGGAAACAACCACCGCTCCAACAAAATAGAGTTATCCCAATTTGATACAAGCAAGAGCACAAAATAATCAATCTGTCACAGTAAAGTTTGGTAGCCAACTTTGCAATTGAGATCTCCAGAAGAGAAATGACTCCTATCAAATTTGAATTGGTTAAGAATAAGAAACAACAAAGTGACACTCTCAAAATAATTAGATAGAAAACCGAGTAGGTAAGGCCAATCAGAAATTGAAAACAGCCATGCAAACAAATTCGTAATAGAATCATTCATCGTTAACCGTGAAAAATTTCTCTGACTCGGAAAAAAAGCCTGAACTGTTGAAGTAGCATAAATGGTTTGTATTATTTGATTTTGGGCGGTGGTAGATTGGTGTCAGCATCAAGGAAGGGAAAAGCTTCAACAGGAACTTGTATCCTGCAGCTGAAAATGACACCATCCATTAAGTAAAATGTGGAATGACACCATCCATATAGGTTTTCCCCCAAAAGTAAATAATTTCAAAGTAACATTTATTTATCATTGCTATAATTATAGACTACTAACATCCAAATTTGGTTGAAATTCATTGGAATATAACAATATCATAGCTCAATACAATGCAAAAGTTAATCCCCCAACCCCCAAGAAAAAAAAACGAAAGCAAGAAAGGAAAAGAGAAAAAAAGAAAAATGAATAAGATCAATAAGAAGGATAGAATCATTCAGACATTTATATAAAACATAAAACCAAAAGATTCCCCCACTTTCATATAGCAAACCAGAAACCCAAGATTGCTCTCACCAAGGCCTACACCATTGTACACAATCAAATTTCAGGCAAAGTAGTGAAGGAAGGAAATAAAAGAAAATTTTGAATTTAAAACTATAATAATTATACTGAACTTATCTATTTCATAAATTCCTCATAATAATAACCAATCAATGCAATAATTAAAAAATACTTCTGAAAGATTCTAGATGAGAAGGGAAAACATTTATGCATGGAAAGCAATAAACTCTTTTATCCTCAACCCTCAGAAGATAAAAAACAATGAGAGCCACTAAAGGTGTGACTTGGAGAAAGAAGTCCATAAGAACAGCAAGTGTTGTATAGGAAAATGCAAATGAAAAATTGAAGAACGTAATGAATCATACTGATAATAATACCATGAGACCAAAAATACCAATAACAATTGTAATAAAAATTTCACAATTGCAAACATTGAGAAGACACCACATGCTGGCATCAGAATAAGGAATAAAACTTCCAATAGCGAAGGCCAAAACGCCAGATAGACTAGCTAGTGTTATGGATGAGCCAACCTCCACAAGCGCATAGCCTCACAAAAGGCAATTCTAATGCTTGCATGGTACAAGTACACATGTTGTCTATTCCAACCTTATACCCAAAGAAAAAAGTATTGCATATCAGAATATCACTTTTTTTTTTTTGAAGCTTAATTGCTAAAGTACAAAGAATGAATTGCATATAATATGTAAGGAGGAATTAAATTCCACCGGGAGAAACAACACACCTCTTTTTAGGTGACAAAGAGCACTTGTTGATTTACGATGAATTTTGCTATAAATGAAAGAAAAACATGTGAACATTAAGACTAGTAAATGTATAATGAGTCTTATATAATTAGTTCAAACAAATGTTTAAATTACTAATTTTATTACTTTATTTTTATTCTGAGTGTCTTTTCCCAATATTTATGTGCCAAATTTGCAAAAAATAAAGCATTTGTCTGGACTTGCCATCAAATTTTAGTTTCAATTCATTATGTAGCAAACAAAAAAGAAAGACATCACAAAGATTGTTCACGATAAATAGTAATTATTGAGATATAAATGGCCCAATTGAATCACATCTCTAAAAATGTCTTCATAAATAGTGAATTGCAATATCTAATTTGAGGCAAAGAAACAGAATTTGTAGTTTGAAGGATAAAAGAGCAACACCAAGTGATTGAAAATTTTCACAGGTTCATTCAAACAACTTAGATATAGACAAATCATATGAAAGTTGATTTAATCAAATTAAAATAAACAATCACCTTGTGATGTCTTTATTCTTCAAAATTCAGTGTAGTCCAAAAAAAACTACTCAGTAGAGAATTTCTTAAGGCAATAACAATACTTTTGTTGTTGACTCCTGTTTGGACAATTCAATCCACGTTTCTCTTGATTAACATTCTCTCCCAAGTGTCTCGGTCTTTTCTTTACATTGTCAGTGCTACTACTTGTAGGGTAAGTTACAAATAGGCATCAATGGCACTTGTAAAAAGTAATCTAGTATCGTTTCAATTGACACACTGCAATTGTACTCATGAATCTAAACTTGTCTTATGCAGCACTTAATGTATCTAAGACCACAATTGATATATTATACTTAAACCACAGGCACAATCTAAAATATATAAAAAAAAAAAAAGATAATTATCGGATATGCCAGAGAAGCACAAATTAGAGACAAATATTTTTTATGGAAGAGTCATGGATAATCATATGAAAAAATTGTACTTATAATAGTGACCTTCACATCAAATCATAATCCCAAGAAGTTGCCTATACACCATTGGATTTCCACAAACATGTTGTTTAATACGTAAAAAGCAGCCTTCAAGATAGCTACATCTAAAATCTCTTATAGTTACGGATAGAAAACTTCAAAAGTAGATAGAGAAGTGGTACTTACAGCCAACACAAGAAATGGAAGGATTTCCATTATGATTACTGTAGATTTTGCTCAATGGCACCAAAAATTCCAACTAATCAAAGGACAGATAGGATCACAAGTGCAACTCCCCAATGACCTAGCAAAAACAAAATCTAGAAAACCAAACATTTAAAATTATTAACAAAGCAGAATTTGTTTCAATTCCATGATTATACAACCAAAATGTATCACAACAATCACATTTCTCATAAATTTCACCGGGGAATGCTAACACACATTGCAATACTAGGGATTCTAATCTTAAAATTTATCAAATATTTTTTAGAGTTTTACTATATATTCAGCATTGTCACATATATAATCTAATGTTTTATGATTTTAGATTCACATACTCATTTTTTATTTTATTTAATTTGTATTTCTTTAGAGTTACAATTTGTAAATAAAAGTGTAGAATCAAATTATTGAATATGAAATGTTGAAATTCTGATAGATGTTGAGATCCATATCTTTATTCTTTACACGTTTTGTTTTCTTGATTGTTGAGTTTTACAATTGTTAAATTAAATCTTAGTTTCATGCACTAATTGACATAGTCTAATATTTTTCTTTTTTTTTTCTTTCACATATTAATTTTTTAGTTACTTATCAAATTTTTTACAATTCTTTTCTTTTTAGGATGCTAAGATTAAAGATCCTATGATTCAAAAGAGACTACTCATGCTCATGTTATTTTTATACTTTTTCTTTTGTTTTAAGGAATAATTTCAACATCAACTTCCTTGCATCAAATAAATATATTATTGCATTCATTTGAATTCTAGAGGAAAATGATGGTCCTTCATATTTAACGTTATTGCTTCAACATGGTGCACTCATTGGAAGTTTCAAATGTCCGAAAAGAGGAAAAAGCATAGCTTGGTTATACATCTCACTAAAATAGACAATTAATCATCTTTACTTGCTGCGCGACTTATCAATGTTTGCAAGCCTAAAAGACCTTGGCAAATATGGAAATGTTTTAGTTTCAAACTTGATAAATCATTAATATCCTCTCATTCAATAAAAAATAAATATGAAAGGGACAAATGCAGGTAACTAATTATACCTGGGATGAAATGTAGAAAGAAGATAAACGAGATGCATTGCTCAAAGTAAGAGATATGTAAGCAAACATCACAAGATAGCTTACCTGAAAAGGTTAAACATTTTCAAGTTAATATATATATGTATGTATGATTAGAAAGGGAGCCATATCTGTCTTTAAATAACAAAATTTCTCAAACATACATCTTAAGAAATAAGTAATCATTTTAATGGGATACCCTGATAACACAATTGGTTGACAAGGAGTGAAAAGTCAAAATTTTAACACAATTAATGTAGAGTACTTCAACAAAATAGTAAAATAATAGCAAACTTCTTATTTTTTAAATGACTTACTACCTAAATTAACTCTTAATAGGATTTTCATAATTAATATGAGCACAATTCAGCATGATAAGTGAATGGAGTGACGAGCAAGAGAGTTAAAATCATGTACACTAGTCAATTTGCCCAAAGATTACAATAATAATAGTCGTCATGTAGTTTGGATTAAAAAAAAGCAAAAAAAAAAAGAAAAAAAAAGATCTTTTGAATTAGTATCAAGAAATTTAGAGATTTAATCCGAGGTGCATTAAAGACAGGGTTGGATTTATCAATAAGGGGGAGAGAGCCACCCCCACCTTGTAGCTCAATTAACCTTTGGAACAGATGAAGGATAAGGATTACAATAATAATAAACCCACCAACATGGTTATGGTATCTGGAGTACTTTCACTTTTTAATTTTTCTTCAATTGAGCTCCCTGATGAAAAAGCAAAGGTCAAATTTCTGGATTGACTATAGATAGATGCTCCTCCTATCACGGAAAAAAAAGTAAATTTATTTAAATGGCAGAACCTATATGTTGAACCAATACTACAAAAAGAAATTTGATGGTAGATGAGTATAACCAAACTCACACAATCTAGTAGACTGCTCATTGGAAAAGACTAATGAAATCAAAGGTTAAAGCATATTATTTTAGCGACAGATATTTGTTCTCTCAAAGACAATTAAAATATCAAAGTTATATGCAAGATCCCCCCAATGTTGTCACCAAACTTATGCAAGACACTGTGATGTTCTGACTAAAGGTAATGCAACCAAAAAAATTAAAGGTAATGCAGGATTCACCGAGTCCAAATAACATGTGAGTGCATAGTAATAGAATTTTGGCCCATGACCAAATGTTTCAAAAAGGATAATAAGCAACTCCCGAGTCTGTGCTTCTAACCATATTCATGGAGAGAAAAAAGATGTCTACATAATAGAAATCATCCATTGGACAGACAGCGTCACAGTCATGTCACAACAATAATGGTTGTATGACACTTGCAAACAGGGGTTGAAAGTCTAATTTGGGACTCAACTATCAAAACCAATTGGGAAAAAAAAAATTGCTAGAATTTACTCCTCCATCCTTATATACCGAGTGTTCAGGCGAAAAAAAATCATTCCCTTCCAAGCATCAAAAGGGGATGAAACCATCACCAAAGGGGTGCAATTGAAAGTTTAGAAACAAAACACAATAAAGAAAATACAAAAGAAGTATGAATATAAACGAGAAAAATGAACGGTGTCCACCATCTTGAAGCAAAGAAGAGTCTGTCAAGGTACATAATATTTCAAAAGCATAATTGCATTACACAAGCTAAATAATAACCGAAAGCACAAGTAACAAAGAAAAAATCATTACTAGTTGAATCTTTACTAATTAAATGAATGTCTTCTCCCATTACACAAACTTTAGAGCTTCAACATTTTCGTTATCAACCACATTGTTTACCGGATAAGTTACTATAAATGCAAAAGCCTGATTCTGAGACATCCGTGGAGTAACCAAACACCGTGATTTAAATTTCCATCAGGTAAAGGAAAGAAGTATCTTGGAATAATTATTTCTAGAGAAACCTCCTAATGTAGTGCTCAGATCAAGGGAGGCTTTGAAAGCATTCATATAGTCCTCAGCACAAGTATAATGCTGAAAGAAGCATGCATAAACTAACGTATTTATTGAAGAATGAGAATGCTATTTTGCTTGGAATACTGCTACAAAGATGGATGCAATGTTGTCTGCAAACTCATGAGTTCTTAAGCTATTTCTTTCAGAACAAGTATAATGCTGAAAGAAGCATGCATAAACTAACGTGGTTATTGAAGAATGAGAATGCTATTTTACTTGGAGTACTGCTACAAAGATGGATGCAATGTTGTCTGCAAACTCATGAGTTCTTAAACTATTTCTTATAATCTTATTGAAATAACACACAACATAATTGAAAAAATCAACAATAAGCCTACTACTCCTAAAAACCTATATATCACAAAGCAAACCATATGTCCGAGTTGGCATGAGAACAAACGCATTATAGCTTCTTCCTTTTTTGACTCATTTTTTGAGGGTGCGACCCTACATCGACCGTTCCCAAAGTGATATGATTATTCCTCGGATATTGATTCACATTTGTAAGTCATGAATTTTAAATACTTGACCTGATTTTTAAACCACATTAAAGTTCCTCACCAAAAATTTAAAAAATCATATACTACTATTGCTATACTAAATAAAGAGTTCACGATAATATCTATATTATTCAAATATTGAATCATTTATGCAAGTTAAAAATAATTGTCTTAATTTTTTCAAAAATACATGGCCAATGCATTTAAATGACTTAAGAAACAACAATTCAATCTATCCGGTAAGAATGGAGTACAATACACTCATTTCTCTTCTTCTCTTTAGCACTTGTCATAATACCCACAATCACTTTTTTGGTTAACCTATCATTTTATATGTGAATCCTATATCAATCAACATTTTTTTTATCATTTATGCAATATTTTGAAATTGATGATTTGCACAAACTTGTGAAATTTCATATATATATATATATATATATATATATATATATATATGTTCATTTTATGGTTACCTAACATGTTATATCTGAATACTATTCCCCTGTTTTGAATAAATCTTTTTATTTCCAATAAAAAAAATGGTAGCATCATTAAAATGAACAAGTAAACTTCTAACCAATATTGATATAAGTTAAATAGCAACATTTATAGCATAACTGCTCCCTTTTCTTGCTCAAGTGTCTTTTTTATTCTTATCTTTTAAATTTCCTATAACTAATCATATTTTTCTAGAAGAGTTGATTAAAAATAAAATTAATGTATAATATTATATAAATTACAACATTAAAGATCCAAAAATAAAATATTATTTAAATTATTCTTAGAATATGGAAAGTGAAAGGAATACTGAAGTGGTACTACTTTTGTTAACTTAAAACTTGCAAAGTGAAAAAGGTTACAGAGCAATATAGCCCAAAAACTACTATAGAATTCCTAAAAAAAGAAAATGTAATAGAAGTTAAAAAAGTACTTCAAAAAATAAAATTGGTTCGAAAGTGTAGTGGAATATAGGTCGGGTATCGTAATGTATTGCATATAGTAGATAAAAGCTTAATTTAGAATATGGATAAGATGAAGATGCATGGGAAATATCTTCATTTAGATACCTATGGATGGTATTGTAAGTTTCTGACAACAATGATCCCCTGAGATTGTAGTCCTCGATGTTTTAACCAAACTTCAAAATTTCTATCTATCTAATACCAGGAATTAATCTTGATCCAATCTTTGGTTATAAAAGATTCTGTCAAACAACCAATAATAAAATACCTCCTTCACTAAGATAAGTCTAAGATAACAGGGAATGACAGATTTATCTCTTTCAAAAAAAATAAAAATATGTGAGATTTGAAACATTATCTAAATCAAACAAAAATAAATAAATCAATGAAAATTAAGTAAAATAAAATAACTAAATAATGTCGATTAAAAGAGAGAATGTCAATGAGAGTAAAATCTAACCAAAGAAATTATTTCCATTTTGATATATTTGATTGATTATCAATACAAAAATCACTTGATATTATATGAATAAATTGGTTATAGTCGTTAAATATCACGAAACGACCAATCTCTTTTTTTTCGATAATTAAGATATTATCGTTAATTATTTCTCTAATCGAAAGACAACCCAAAAAACTCTCGTTGGATTTAATGATCTTACAGCATCAAGATTTAGAGAGATCCAATTCTAATTAGTAAATTCTAACATGAATTTATTTAAATTAGATTATCTAATCTCTTGAGATGAATTTTATCGCTTGTAAGACCATAAAATTATGTCAATTACCACTCTATTAAAAACAAATAAACTTTGCTATTTTTAAATGGTTGGAAACTATTCTACGATTATTAAATATAATACTCTATTTAACAATTCTAAAATAATCATAAACATTCAGTATAGAGATTAAATAAATACCTACATATATCAAGCAAATAAAATTATTTAGATTTCACAATTATCATTCATTAAGATTTCAATAATTTTTTTTACTAAAAAAGAAATTAAAATGAAATCATAATAAAAGAAAACTCACAATAAATTTTTATTGCTTTCAAGGAATAAAGAATAACAAGCCAAATAATTCTTTCCCGACTGTAGCCTTGTGTGCTTTCCTGGATGCTCACTTTTCACCTTATTATGTGCCCTTCTCAAGTCCAAAAGGCAAGGAAAAAGTTCCTCTTAGAGTTGCTAGCTGCGGCCACTTACGGGCTACACACCCAAAGTACCTCCAAAAGTTCTTAAATAATACGTAACACTCCTATATATATAAAAGTGTAACTTTAGAAGACTACTAAATAAAATAAAAATAGAATAAAAAGTAAAGTTCCTAAAGATAATAGTCTAAAAGATTTACATTTTTAAAAATTCTTTTTTTTAAATGGAATAAAACTTTTCAAAATTTTCGATATTCTAATTCTATTCAAATTTCCTCTTAAATATGCAATTGGAAACGAAAATTTTTATTACAGTAAATCTTGCATTGCCTCTTGAGATCTATATGCCCACATGCTAATGAAAGAGTATTGTTATCCAATTTTTCGTACTTTGCAAAATTGCTCCAATTTAGCTTATTTTTCTTCATTTTTTATAATAAATCTCATTCTAAATCAAATATTATAAAATATAAATATTAGTGTAATATTTATTCAAAAATAATACAAAAATCAATCGTAAATATTGCATTCATTTAAGCTCTATCAAATTCTCTCATACCTAGATGATGCTTGTCCTCAAGTATCCCTAACTAAAATAAAATTAAAATTAATCAACCTATTTTTTTTTCCAAGTTTCAAAGTCAACAATTACTATAAGAGTCAAACCGAAAACACAATCAAAACAATAAGTATTTCACAGCAATCCGTACTAAAACAACCACTATATATCCCAACAGTCTCTTATAAAATCCAAACAACAAGATTTGACAATTCTCTCCAAGGGGTCACTCTAATGCACTCAAAAGGGTGAATATATATATCTCTCAAATCAACAATATGGAATGACACCACCATATGTTTGCAAATAGACTGGAAACCGGGCCGGTTTGGGCCCGAAAACCGGCCCGGCTGGCCCGGGTCAAGCCCGAAACCGGAACCGGCCCAAGGCTACAGTAAACCGGCCCGGCCCGGAACCGTTTCCTGTAGCGGGCCGGGCCGGTTCAAAGAAAAATTGAACAGGGAACCGGCCCGGTTTGGAAAATCGGCCCGGACCGGAACGGCACGGACCCGGCCCGGGCCCAGAACCGGCACGGAACCGGACCTGAACCGGTTGGAACCGCCGGTTTAGGCCCGGAACCGGCCCGGCCCGGCCCGGCCGGTTCCGGTTCAAATTTCCCTCTTTTTTTTGAATTTTGAAATTTTTTTCCAATTTTACCCCTCCCAACAGCTATAAAACGCTACTTTTGAGGTTATTTTGGTCCATAGGGTCAAAAAAATTTCCTATAAATACCTTATACCCCACAAAATCTCCACAACAAAATCTCTCTTTCTCTCTCACATCTACATTCTCTCAATATTACTACATTCTCTCATTATTATTTCCTTTGTATTACCATTTTTTATATAATTTCCATCATTTTCTACACTATTATCTACACCATTTCCATCAATTTTTACACCATTTCATTACCTTATACACCATTTTCATTTTTCTCCATTATCTACATTTTCACAATTATTTACATTTCTACCAATTTTTATACCATTTCTATTCTCTTATACCACATTACCTACACCATTTTTTTTTACCATTTCCATTAAATTCTACACCATTTCCATCAAAATTTACACCATTTCATCACCTTATACACCATTTTCATTTTCTCCATTATTTATATTTCCACCAATTTCTACACCATTTCTATTCTCTTATACCACATTACCTACACCAATTTTTTTACCATTTCCATTAAATTCTACACCATTTCCATCAAAATTTACACCATTTCATCACCTTATACCCCATTATCTACATTAATCAAGATTTGAAAAGATTTCAAGGTTGGGAGCTCATTCAAGATTTTGCGAAAAACAACTGCGGTATTCGTCAAATCGATATATTTAAATTTTTTGCATATTTATTTTTTTGCATTTGCATTACATTTGTATTATCTTTTTAAAAAATTTAATTTTAAATTTCCTTTAAAAAATTTTATCGTATATATTATTTTAAAAATTTTAATCTTAATTTTTTTTTTAAAATGGCCGGAACACACTCTTCACAATCTTCTCAACAATCTCCTCTTCCTCCATTTTTTGAAATTCCCGATCATATAGATATTGAAACTTTTTTGGAAGAAACCGAACCTAGTAACACTGAATCTAACACAACACAAACTAAAAAAAATGATTTTAATATATGGACATTTTTTGAAAGAAAAAATGATGAACAAAAAGCAATTTGTAAAATTTGTCATCAAAAATATAAATTTTTAAAAGGTTGGGGGGTAGGCACACTTAAGAGACACTTAATTAATCATCATCCAGATAAATTACCACAAACAAAACAAACACAAATTTCTACGGGGGGAGGTAATATAATTGGTACATTTAAATATAATTCGGATAAAGAAAAAATTGGACAAATAGAATGGCTAGCAAGAAAAGAATTACCACTTAGTATAGTTGCATGTCCTGTATTTGAAGAATATGTCCAAAAATATTTACAACCCGGTTATAAAAAATGTAGTAAAAAATCCGGTAGGAGGAGATCATTAGATAGATATCAGGAATTAAAAAATGGTATACTTACAGAATTTATGACTAGTCAATGTAAATTTTCATTAACTTCGGATAGTTGGAAAAGTGAGCATAAAAAAGAATATTATATTATAGTAACATATCATTGGATAAATAATTCATGGTCTTTACAAAAAAGAATTTTAGCTTTTCAACGTTGGGAATTTCCACATTCTGGTGCACATATAGCTAGAATAATTTCAAATGTTGTTTATGATTATGGAATAAGTGATAGAATTTTTTCTATTTCTTTTGATAATGCTTCGGCTAATACTACTGTGGTTAATAGTTTAAAAAATTCTTTAAAAACAATTTTAAATGGAGCTTTTTTTCATGTTAGATGTGCATGTCATATAATTAATTTATGTATTAAGGATGGTTTAGCTATGGGAGAACTATTTTTACAACCTATTCGCGATTTAATTCATCAAATAAGAAATTCTGCTGTAAAAACTCAAGAAATAAGACAATTATGTATGTTACATAACAAAAAATATAAAAAATTAAAAATGGAATGTGACACTAGGTGGAATTCAACATATGACATGTTACAAGGTGTTCTTCCTTTTCAAAATATTTTAATTGAATTTGCAAATTCAAATTACGAATATAGTTTTATTGATAATACCGCTTTTGAATTTGCGTCTACACTTACAAAATTATTGGAAATTTTTTATTTATGTACAAAATTATTTTCTGGATATTATTATCCAACTACTCATTTAATGCTACCAAATCTTTGTAAAATTATTTATGTATTTAATCAATTTGAAAATGAAGAAAGATTTGGTGAAATTTTTCTTTCAATGAAAACAAAATTTTTAAAATATTATGAAGAAATTCCAATTTTATATTTAGTTGTAAGTGCATTAGATTCACGTGTTAAGGTTGAAGGTGCTGAAATGTTAATAGATTGTTTTGCACAAACTTTTCCATCTGAAATGTCTATTAACCCACATTTTTTAAAACAACAAACATCTCATACTTTACAATCAATATTTGAATTATATGAAAAGGAAATTAATAATTTAAATACTAATAATATAGCTAGTAGTAGTAGTAATAGTATTCAATCATCTTCATTTTCATTTAATCCCTTACACATGTTAGGAAAAAAACAAAGAACTTCTTCATCATCATTTAATGAATTACTTTTATATAAACAAACACCTAAATTAAAAGGTTTTGATGATATAGATTTATATGATATATTAGGTTGGTGGAAAAATAATGCATCATATTATCCAATTTTGGCTCAAGTGGCTAAAGATGTACTAACCCCTCCGGTATCTACAGTACCATCCGAAAGTGCTTTTAGTGCAGGTGGTCGAGTGTTAACTGAAAAACGTACAAATTTAGCGGACGACACTTTAGAAGCTTTAATATGCATTAAAGATTGGAAGGATGCAGAAAAAAGAATGCAATGAATTATCAAAGTCTCGGAAGATGATGAACAAGAAGTTGAAGAAGAAGAAGAAGAATAATAATAATAATAATATTAATATTTTCCTTTTGTTTACAAGTCATTTTAAATAGAAAAAAAATCAAAGTGATGTAATTATCAAAATAATGTAAAAAAAATAGTGGATTTAAAAATCCAAGTGATGAGCTTGGTAGTGGACGTACACCGAATTCGGTGGAACCACTCTAAAAATCTTGTGTCTCTAATTTTTAATTACAAGTGAATTATCAAAAGTTAATTAAAAAAAAACAAAGTTAAAAAAATTGGAGTTATAAAATTAAAATGAAATTAAAAAATATAGTTAGAAAAAAAATTTAGAAAAACGCAATAGAAAGAGAAAAAAAAAAAAAAAAAAAAAAACCGAACCGGGCCCGGCCCGACCAGGAACCGCCGGTTCCGGTTCAGCGGGCCGGGCCGGTTCCAGAAGGAAAAAAATGGGAACCGGCCCGGCACGGCCCGGTCTGGCCTAGGAACCACTGCCGGCCAGGCCCGCGGTTCCTTGAACCGTCCTTGAACCGGCCCGGGCCCGGCCGGGTTACTTCACTATTTGCAAATATATCAAATCTCCACAACTTAAAAATTGGAATTTCATGCATCAATCTAAAGGTTTTTTATTTGGTTGTAACGGAGGTTGGGTAAAGGGTAGGATAAAGTGATATTTAAGGGTTAAAAATATATCAAAGGTAATATATAATCAATATACACAATTTTCATAATATTGATCGATTTTTGCCTAAAACAAATAACAAACAAAATTTGACTTATTGTTATTCAAATGTATAGCCAATAGCAAACAATATACAAGAACGTCAATTGATTTTTCTAATCCCCATAACTGAAGTGTAAATAAATAAATTTTCAATCAAAATGTAACACTTTTCTTTCTCATTCACTTTTTTTTTCTTTTTCTCATCATTTTTCTTTTTTTTTTCTCTTGCTTTTTTTTTTTAACATATATCATTTCCATGAAAATATCAACATCAAAATTCCAATCATCATCTTCCTATTGAGACGAATATAAAACTAAAATTATGCAATTAATCGTATGTATCTTTGGTATAAGGGTTTGAAACGAAGGTTAAAATAAAGGTTTGTTGTTATTTTGAGAGGGTTATAAAGAAGAAAAATGGGTAAAAGACTCAAATTGGTTAACTAAGGGTTTATGAAATCAGGGTAGGGATTTTAAGAAAGCCAAAATTGAGGTAAAACTTAATTGCCTTTGTCATTTCAATGCATGAAATTCTAAAATGTGGTCTCGAAATGCATAACAATGCAAATTCTAGAATGTACAATCCAAGTGTGATAATCACTCTTAAAAAACATAATCTCAAGTACAAAGAATGAATTTGCTCGTTTTAGGCTCAAAATCTCACTTTTAAATGGGATTTGTGTCAAATCTTTGCATGCTAATCATTCAAAGAAAACTATTAAAAACATGAGTAGTCATTTCAAGTATAAAAGCCATTGATTCAAGTTATTTTTCATATATCTCCAGTCAATCAAATAACATACATCAACTAAGAAAATTCATAATTTTTTTTTTTTGAAGAAACAAAATATAAACTAATGTAGTAAAGAAAACAAATATAGTGTGAAAAATAAAAAAAGAAAACATCTAATATCCTCCACACCTAAATCATACAACCGCAATGTATACCCAATGTATACTCAAGTTGAGAGATAAAAATAAAATAAAATAAATAAAATGAATAAATAAAATAAAAAATGTATAAAATCAATCAAACAAAATAAAAGAAAAAGAATAAAGAAATAAAAGAGAAAAGTAAGAATAATACTCTCCAATGTGGAGTGTAGAATGGAGGAGCAATTCCAACGAATTCAAAGAAAGAGCTATGACGTGGGCACGCCATAATCATTAAACATTTCACTCCATTCTTGAGGCTTCAAGGTGGAGAGAGAAACCCTAAAAAAATGAAAAACAATGTGAGAAATTAAGTTCAATTGTTTCTCTCTATTTTTATTTAATTTTTTTTTTATTTTTTTGGGCCAGAAATGAATTTGGCTTAAGGCGTGGCCACACCTTAAATAAGAAGCACATTTGGTCTCTCTCTCTCTCTTTTTTTTTTAACAGAAGTGAAGTGTGTTTAGGATATGGACACTTCTTAAATGAAGAGTACTTCTGCCCAACCGTGAACTCCTTATTTTATTTTATTTTTTTTTCAGAAATGAACTTAGTTTAGGGCGTGGGCATGCCCTAAACAAGGAGCAAAGCTGTCCCTGTGACCCTATGTGCAGAAATGAAAGTTTGTTATGGCGTGGGCACGCCCTAACATGAGTCCACTTCTGTTTTTTTTTTTTAAAACCTAAATTAAGGATTAAGTCTAAATCAAGTCAACATAAATGAAAATAAATAAACATAAATAAAAATAAAAATAAAGAAACCGTAAAGAAAATATTGGGTTGCCTCCCAAGAAGCGCCTTTGTTTCGTGTCTTTGGCTCGATATGATCTCCTCGCTTCAATCTCGTTCAAATATCGGTCCAATCTATTTTGACTTCAACTTGCCTAGTATAAATTTCAATCTTGAAATGAAATAAATGAGTTTTTGGCATACCATAAATTGCTTTCGATGTGAGAGTTTATGTTGAAAAAATTTGTCCCACTTTGCAAAATCATTTATCAAATTCTCTTTAAACATAAAATCCAATTCATTTTGCACAAAGGTATCTTGTATAATGAAGTCCATCTCTTTCTCGTCATTTTGTTTCCGAGAATGTGACAACCTACAAGAAAAAGGAGGAAGAACAATCAGTACTAAATCCGAATTATTTGGTTCCTCACTTACCTTGTTCGGTGTGGCATCAAGAGATGTTGTCTCCCTTTTGTTTTCCTCTTCCTCGTGTGCCTTTTTAGATAAAGAATTCTGAACTTCTTTTTCACTTTTGAATAGTATCACACTTGCATTCTCCTTTGGGTTAATCTCCACTTGAGATGACAATTTTTCATTATTTTTCTTCATTCGACTCACGGTCGTTGCCAATTGCGACACTTGATTTTCCAAGTTTTGGATGCTGGTTCTTGTCTCTAGCTGAAATTTTTGAATGCTGTTAGCCAAACTTTTAACAATTTTTTCTACAAACGTACCTTGATTCAAAGAAGGTTGCTAAGATTGAAATTGTGGTTGGCATTGTGGTTGTTGTGGGAACTCTTGTTGTCAATTTCCATAACTAAAGTTTGGTTAATCCCACCATTCTTGGTTGTAGATGTTCGAATATGGATCATACTTCCATTGTGGTTGTCCCAGAAATCCCCCTACTGCATTGATTTGTTCGTTTGAATCTTGTCGAAGGGTAGAACACAAATCCGTGGGATGACCAAAATCAAAACAAACTCGACATGCCTTGACCTATTGTATTTGTCCTACAATAAAATTACGCATAAGAGAAGTTAGTTCTTTCAATTCTTGACCAATAGAAAAATCACTTATTTCGTTGATTCTCTTTGGAACTTCTTGCCTTATTCCAAATTGTTAGGCATTGGCTACCATGTTTGAGATCAAATTTCTCACTTCATTGGGTGCCTTGTTCATTAATGCTCCTCCACTTGCAGCATCGATTATGTTCCGTTCCTTTGGGGATAGACTTTCATAGAAAAATTGGATTAACAACTGTTCTGGAATCTAATATTGAGGACAACTAGTACATAGTTGTTCAAATCTTTCCCAATATTCATATAAGGTTTTCCCGTTATACTGTCTTATTCCACAAATTTCCTTTCTAATAGTAGTTGCACGGGAAGTTGGAAAATTTTTTTCTAAAAACATCCTCTCCAAGTCAGGCCAAATAGTAATAGAACCAAAAAGCAAATACAAGAGCCAATCATTCGCCCTATCTACCAAAGAAAAATGAAAAACAACAAGTTTAAGTTGTTTTTTGATTATCCCCTGTGGTCTCATAGTGGAACAAGCAATGTGGAGCTCCTTAAGGTGTTTGTGACGATTCTCTCCTGCAAGACCATGAAATTTAGGCAATAAATGAATTAGTTTAGATTTTAATTGAAATGGGGTTGTAATATTAAAAAAATTGATGCAAAAAGGTTGTGATTAAATTCAGGGATTGCCAACTCCCTTAAAGTCCGTTGGGCTGCCATATCCTCATGGTTGATGTCCTTCTCTTTTAATCCCTTGACAACTTTCAGTAAATTCCCTACAAAGGGTTAGTTTTGAAAATAAAGAAAAAAAATTTAAAAGAAATAAATCACTTAACACCGTTTCTCGGCAACGGTGCCAAAATTTGGTGTGTCGTCAAACAACAAAAAATAAAATACCTACTTTATTAAGAGGAGTCTAGAGTGAGTAGCGTCGAATCCACAGGGAACGACGGATTTATCTCTTTCAAGGAAAACGAAAATATGTGGGGTTTGAAATATTATCTAAGTGTAACAAAAATAAATTAATCAATAAAAATTAACTAAAATAAAAAAACTAAATAATGTCAATTAAAAGAGAGAATGTCAATAAGTATAAAATCTACCCAAACGAGTTATTTCTACCTTGATGTATTTGATTGATCATCGATGCAAAAATCACTTGATATTATATGAATAAATTGGTTATAGCCGTTAAGTACCACGAAACAACCAATCTTTCATTACTTTTTTGGTAATTAAGATACCATCGTTAATTATTTCCCTAATCGAAAGATAACTCAAGAGACTTTCGTTGGATTTAATGTTCTGACAACATTAAGATCTAGAAAAACTCAATTCTAATCAATAAATTCCAATCTGGATTTATTTAAATTAGATTAACTAATCTCTTGATATAAATCTTACCGCTTGTGAGACCATAAAACTATGTTAATTACCACTCTATTAAAAACACATAAATTTTACTATTTTTAAATGGTTGTAAACTATTTTAGGGTTATTAAATAGCGCTCTATTTAATAATTCTAAAATAATCATAAACATTCAGTATAGAGATTAAATAAATACCCATATATATCAAGCAAATAATATCATTTAGATCTCACAATTATCATTAATCAAGATTTCAATAATTTTTTGACTAGAAATGAAATTAGAATGAACTCATAATAAAAGAAAACTCACAATAAATTTTTATTGCTTCCAAGGAATAAAGAATGACAAGCCAAAGAATCCTTTCCCGGCTACATCCTTGTGTGCTTTCCTGGATGCTCACTTTTCACCTTATTATGTGCCCTCCTCAAGTCCAAAAGGCAGGAAAAAGTTCCTCCTAGAGCTGCCAGCTACAACCCCTTACGGGCTATACACCCAAAGTGCCTCCAAAAGTCCTTAAACAATATGTAACACTCTTATATATATATAGGAGTGTAACCTTAGAAAACTACTAAATAAAATAAAAAGTAAACTTCCTAAAGATAATATTTTAAGATATTTATATATTTAAAAATTCCTTTTCCAAAATATTAGAAATGAAATAAAATTTTTCAAAATTTTCAATATTTCAATTCCATTCCAATTTTCTTTTAAATGTGCAATTGGAAAATGAAATTTTTACTACAGTAAATATTGCATTGCCTTTTGAGATCCATATGTCCATGTGTTAATGAAAGAGTATTGCTATCCAATTTTTCATACTTTATAAAATTGCTTCAATTTAGTTTATTTTTCTTCTTTTTCCATAAAAGTCTCCTCCTAAATCAAATGTTACAAAACATAAATATTAATATAATATTTATTTAAAAATAACGTAAAATCAATCATAAATATTACACTCATTTAATCTCTATCACCTGATCACAAGTCTTTAAACTCAACCACCTTGTATCTAACACAGACCACATCTATGATCTACATGCATTTCCATATTACTTTGAACAAGACTTACCACTCTTTCTAGAATCTCAATCAATGTGGCATCCAACTCCAAGAGATTATCTTGTCAATATTGCAAACTAAGCTAATATGCCAAAATTTAGAAGCTCTATCTTTAGGACTGATGGGCAAGAAGCTCTAAACAAGCTCTATGCTACTAAGTCCACCTCAACACTTTGAATATCTTTCATTAGAACCTTTGAACTAGCTTGGGGATCTTCCTTCTAAAAGCCATCCAGATTCTAACTTCAGGACCCCCTAGTTGCATGCCTTTGGATTTTCTCATTTTTTTAAAAAATTTTTCCCAATCACTCTTCTATGTCATCACTACTTTCATCAAAAGTCGTGACAAGCATTATCCACATGATTGCTTTTAGATTATTACTTTTGACATAGATCCAAGTTCTTCCAATGCATTGATGCACCATAGTGTTTAAGATGGTAGAAGCAATCCAATCACCTGTTCCATTTTACTGGTTAATAGGATACAAGATGTTACCCACAGGAGTGCTATAAAATTTATTCTGTTCAAGGTAAGACCTAAGTTCTTCTATTTTAATCTTCAGGGTTCATCTCTGTAAAACATCATAGACTACTACATCAAAGGCTCATATCATATGCCAATAAACTTCATTAAATGCTCATTTCAGTGTGTTCTTTTTTTTTTATGAATATCATCTGAATATTTTTCATATCCACGATGCAACAAAAGGAAAATAAAGATAAACAAAAGGAAAGATAAAGTACCCCAAGGCATTATGCCTTTACATGGAGATTCACACTTGTTGACTGCAAGAATGACACATTTTTCTGAATAGCTCTTATGCAGCCAGTCTACTACTTCTTCATCAGCTGTTGTTAAACTCGCCTGTAAAGATAACTTCCATATTAGTTGTGGGAGTAGAAAGTTTGCAAAATCATGAAACTTTTATAGAACATTCTCTTTTTCCTTTTCAGGCTTGATAGTTCACAGCAATAGAAATATGCTTGCCAAGAGTTAGAAGTTTCTCATTCATTTTGATCAGGAAAGGTTAAATTACAGAAGAAGAAATCATATTACACCAGGCTCCATTTGGTAGAGCAAATTCATGACAGAAGATAAGTTAGTGATTTAAAAGAACGTGCTACTAGAAACCATAGCTAAAAGAAAAACCAGAAAGTTCAGCTTATTAGTTGATCGAAGCAATTGTACAAAGAGGAAAGGAATTTATTGAACCTCTTTTTTGGCTCCTTACGCTGAGGTACAAGAATAAAATTAGCCATTCTTACAAGTTCTAACTATGACTGCCAAAATGTGCTCAAATCTTAAGGTATTGCTGTAAAAAAATGCCGAAACATAGGACTCTGATCCAACTTTCATCTCCACTATCTGTCTATATGAGAATGTCATTGGAAAATGACTTTTGACATGGGTATCACAAACTATGTAAGTTGTGTCAAATAAGAACTATTAACAAGGGTAGAATGTTGATAATTGTAGTACAAACACATGAGAAATTGGAAGGGACACTATAACGGAAATGGCTTATGGAGACGGAGGAAAACTATGAGGAAAATGTGATAAATCCGTTGATAAAGTCTTCTCTAACGGATAAAGGTTTAGTTGGCTAAAAATGGGTCAAGATAGAACTATCCCGACACTTGTGATGACCGTTGGAGCATGTTCAACATCCAGACGGTTAGAAAAGTGACTGTAAAAATCAACGTTATATCATCAGTTGTAAAGAATGTAACACCGAAAAAAAAAAAGAGAGAGGAGGTGCTGCGTTTTGGAGTGAAACCCAACACTCTCCCCCCAAATTGAATTAGGGCTTTAAGCCCTAATTCTCTCTCTCATCCCATATCTCTCTCTCTCTCTTTCTCTCTCTCTCTTTCTCTCTTTCTCTTCTTCTCCACCGTGGTCTCTCCCTTCCACCACCCACCGCCGCTGCTCCTCCCTCCTCGCTCGAGCGCTCTAGCCTGCAGTGCCTCCTTCCTCACGCGAGCGCGCCATTGCGCTGAACCTTCTGTACGAGCGCTCCACAGCGCGAGCGCGCGCCTGCTCAGGAGCACGCCTGTGCACGACCACATGCTTGCGCACGACCGCGCTCCTGTCCACAGCGCGTGACCCCAACGTGACCCCAGCACGACCCCAGCACGACCCCAGTACGACCCCTGCACGAGCGCGAGCGCGAGCGCGCTCCAGCGCGAGCATAAAGCGCTTCAGCGCGTGACTCACTGCGTGAGAGCGCTCCAGCACGCAATCCACTCGCGAGCGCAATCTAGCTCGAGAGCGCGAGCCCTATCCCGTGAGAGCCCACCAGGCCGCGAAGCCCACTGCTGACTCGTGAAGCCCACTGCGGCTAGCAAGCCGGGCTGCGAGCCCACGAGCCCACCAACGGGCCAGCCCACTAGCCACCGGCCCGTGAGCCCACGACGACCCGCGAGCCTGCAACCAGCTTTCCCCTTCGAGAGCTCACCTACATTTTCACTGTAGGTAATGACTATGATTTGGTTGAAGTTCTAGGGTTTGGTGTTAGAAATTTAGTGTTGTTAATATCGTTCAAATTTAAAAATATTACAGATTTTAGACCAATTCGACAGGCGAACGACAGCTAGATCTGAAACCCGAGGAACTCTAGGTGAGAGAAATGCACTCACTTCAAAATTTGAATAAATTTTATTGATTTTAGATTGAATTTAAAATCAGAAGTTATATATCTATGTGGAAATGTGTTAAATTTGAGAAAATTAGAGAAAATAAGAAATATTAGAAATTTGATCATTGGTGAGCCAAATGATTCAAAATTTGATGAAACGAGAATTTAGAAATGATTGTATAAATTAAGATTAAATTAAATTGGAAAGAAAAATTGAAAATCCCTTATTAGGGTTTTATTTGATATAAAATTTGATGATTGATTAGGTTTGTCTTTTGGAGATTCGAGAAATCTATTGGATTGAATTGAAAAATAGAGAGTGACCACCCTCCCTAAATAGGTGAGTGGGACCCTAATCTCTTGCATAAAATAATAAAACGTGTTTTCTGTCGTGTTTTTGATAAAATATGCTTTTAATATACATTGATTCGACGTATGATATTAAATCTCAAATCTGTTTACGATGACTATGCATCCATGGTTTGAAATGAAACAAAAATTGTGTCATTACTTGAAAATTGATAGTTTCCTTTTCTACCGTTGTATTGATATGCTGTTTTGAAATGATTTGATGAAATGTATTAGCACGCAAATTTGAAATGCTTTGATGAACTATGTGGGTTGGATGCCCACTAGTTATGCGATGATATGATTTTACTTGTGGGACGTTATGCCCTTGTAATACTATGATGATGACATTGATGATTCCGTAGCTACGAAGGGCGTTTGTAGAGGCACGAGTTGGCCGGATACGCTTCTGCAGGAGGTATCTGCAAACGTCATTGATTCTAAGGGCTATAGGCGCGGCCGGTTGAACCCACGTAGGGGGAAGACGTGTGTGACGCCACCATCTAGCACCGGGTGGGGTCCTATACACGATGATGAGCTAGTCCCAGTGAACTCATTGCCAATGTCGGGATAGAGAGCAATTTTAAAATCTATGCATAATAAAACCCCCGATACGCCTGTTTTTGGTCATGGTTGACCTTTGCCAGGATTATTTTTGGCTTGCTGTACTATTATTTGATTTTTAAATGGATGCATACATGATTGCTATCATGTGATTGATTTAATGATTTCAAATTGCTAAACATATCATATTTTGCTACGAAATGTAAATTTTTGTTTCAAATGATATTATTTGACACTCTAATGGTTCACCTACACTATTTATGCTTGATATTTTCTCCCTCACTCACTGGGTATCTTCTCATGATACTCACCCCTCCTTCCCTCCTTAGACAGGATTATTGTTGTACTGGAGCGACGCTTCAGATCTTAGGAATTTTGGTGGATTTGGGTGATTCACGACGGTGAGATTTAAGTTTAAACTTGAAAGATGAATTCCGTAATTTATTTTCGACCCTGCGAGATTTTGATATTGAGATCCGTAGTTGTCATGTACTTATTTTGGGATGAGTGTATAATTTATATATATTTAGTTGTGAAACTTTCATATTTCGTTTGTATTGAGGTGATTGTACGTATTTGAATGTTATTTGGGAAAATTATTATAAATAAGATACAATTTAGGTCCGCTCGGTGTGGCGACTGCTCATATTCTAGTTGGGCATGACAGTAGAGGTCTGTGACTAGGATTGTTGGTAATTTACATAGTTTGACATTGTTCTGGATGTCTACTATGGTTGGTAGGTTGTTGTGAGGTCGGGATGACTATTTTATTTAATTTACAGGATGATTTAATTTAAACAGATTTATTTGTATATGGGAGACCTCCGATTTATGGGGAGATTTTGTCTGATTTTCTGTAAAAATACAGTCGACATTCAGAGCAACGGGTTGCTACTCACGAACCCGGTTTGGGGCGTGACAAAGGAGTAGTAAGAGTTACTACATTTATCATCGGTCGTAAAGGAGTAGTAATAGTTACTACATTTATCATCACTTTTATAAAGGATAATAAGAGTTACTATATTTATCGTCACTTTTGTAAAGGGGTTAGTAAGAGTTACTACATTTATTATCGGTTGTAAAAGGTTAGGAAAAATTACAATTTTTACGTCACATTATAAAGGGTTAGAAAAAATTACTACTTTTTTCATCAATTTAAGGGTTAATAAAAATTTTTACCTTTATCATAACTCAATGACTCAATATAACCGTTAGAATTGGTTTAACTATTTATTGTCGCCAATGAAATAATAGTATATTAGGAAATATTATAACTTTTATCATCAATAAATAGAAATATTAATAAATATTACTATAATACCATCGGATCTTAGAACATAAGAAATGTGAATTCTTTATTGTCACACGTTTACTGTTGGGTTAGTAAATATTACTTTCTTTATTGTCGTTTACAGAAATATTAGGTTAGTAAATATTACTACCTTTATTGTTGCTTATTGGGTTAGTAAATATTACTACTTTTATTGTCATTGTCGCTTACAGAGTCATTGGTCAGTAAATGTTACTACTTTATTATCGTTTACAGAATTATGGGTCAGTAAATATTACTACGTTTGATATCGGTTATAGAAATAATTTGTTAGTAAATGTTAGTACATTTATTGTCGTTGAATAGTACATATTATTATTTTTTACAGAATTGTTGTTGGTGAGTAAATTTTACTAGCTGAATATATGTTGTTTGTTATTTAATATTGGTAACCAAATGTTACTACTCTTTTGGGTCAGTTATTACAATATCAGTGAATGTTAGGATATGTCAATACAAATAATACAAAGAGTTAGGAAAAATTATAAGTACCGTGTCTTAGGAAATGAAGTATCTTTTATATCATCATAAAATATACATGATAATGTTACAAATAAAAAAAGAAAAAGATGATAATGTTACAGACATATTATAAGAGAAAGAAAAAGATTATAACTTTTGGTTAGTATATATTTTCATATCTTCTAAAATAAAATGTTCATGCCAAAAATGTTGACTTGGAGCGCCCAAAATATTCCAGCGTCCGTGGCATCCGGTTCCAGGATCCAGCGTGATATGTGGTATCATTCTATAGCAATGAAATTAATATAATTATAAAGTATATTATAAAAACTTGTACATTTAAATATTACCTTTCGGGATGAACTGAGGAGGTGGTGATGATGATGATGATGGTTGGTTTTGATATGCACTCCTAGTATCTTGTATCGGAGGAATCTAACAATACAAATATAAATAATGTGAATTATTGTTTAGAAATAAAAGTAGTTAGATTATGATAAGAAGTAAAGAAATGATATTTGTAACTCAACACTAACAATAAGTCTCGCTTCATTAACGAAGTTTAACAATTCATTTCGTTGTCCACTTCCGACATGCATAACAACATGCATAAGAACATTGCTCACCAGAATAGTAAGATTTTGATTTTGTTCCATTAATCGTTCCATCATAACCGTCATATGTTTATCCCATATTTTTTGTTGAAAATTTTTAGTTGAAAATATTTGATTCAATTAAATTTTGTTTGAATTAGAAATTTTGAGAGATGTGAGAGAGAAGAGTTTTTGAAGGAAATGAGAAATTTCGATATTTGTGGAGTGAAGAAAGATTTGTGGTATATATATTTTGTTTAGCGCCAAATAAATTTTGGTTTGTAATATATATAATTTGTTTAACGCGAAATATACCCGCCATTTTACACCATTTTTCACATTTTAGTTTTTAAATTTTTTGCTATTTACCTCTCCTTTTAGTTTAAGTAATTTTTTGAATTTTTTGCTATTTACCTTTCTTTTTAGTTTGTTTTGACTTTTACCTATATGACTCCGTGAAGTAGTAGTAAACATTACTACCATATTACTAGATTTCGAGTGAATGCTTGCGCGGTACAACCGCTAGTAGAGCCGCCCCGGCAAAAGCGCGCGGAAATGTCTGGACGGCACAACCGCTGGCTGAGCCGCCTGCACGCAAATGCCATCGCGGCACAACCTGCGGCTCAACTGGGTAGCGTAATTTAAAATAATAATTGTATTATTTTAAATAACAAAACATGTATCTTATTATATGAAATCTTTAAATTATATTAGAAATTGTTATACGAAATAATACTAGGCGAATGCTTGCGCGACACAACCGTCGGTAGAGCAACCCAGGCAAAAGCGCGCGGAAATGCCTGGACGACCCAACCGCTGGCTAAGTCGCCACGCGCAAATGTCATCACGGCACAACCTGCAGCTCAACCGGGTAGTGTAATTTAAATTAATAATCATATTTGATATTAGTAATAGAACATGATTATTAAAATTAGCAAGTAGTATTATTTAGTAATATTAATAACGATAAGTAATTAAGTTATATGGAATAATAATATTAAATTATAGTAATATAATGTTAATCAAATAATTTTGATAATCATAATTATAATAAATTTATAAATTTATATTATGAAACAATATAATTTATAATTTATAAATTTATATTATGAAACAATATAATTTATAGTTATATTATATTGGGCAAACAACATATTTATGTTTCACACGCTTGTATTATACCGCCATTCATATTCAAATATTTCAAGCGAAGTCACGGGAAATGTTGAAAATCTATACGCACGTTTTTTTCCCTCCTTTACAAATTTGTTGGGAGACTTGAATTTTTAATGGGGTTTTTAAAATTTTTACCATATCGTTATAGTTTGGAATTGAATGGTTATAGTAAATACTCTTAGAGTGGTGTTTCATATGTGTTATTTTATTGTTACGTGTGTAATTTTTAACATTACATATTTTCATTAGTATTATTTTCCCTATTTATATAAATTTCAGTTTTAAAAAATAGTTGTTACCATATTTGTTACTATTTGTTATCATTTTTACAAAGAAAAAGTAGTAATTCTTACCACTTGTTACCACGTGACCCGCTTGTTTAATTGTTACGATATTCTATTATACAAAATTTATATAATTATTGTTTTACCACTTGTTACATTTACATTGGACTAACATCACTTGTTACCACTTATTATCACTGTTACTACAATAAAAATCATTGTTATCAGAATTAAAGTAATTGTTATCATTTGTTTGAAGAGTAAGTAGTAATTGTTATCACTTGTTACCACGCGACCCGCTTGTTACCAATTGTTACCATTGTTACGATATTATATTATACAAAATTTATATAATTATTGTCTTACCACTTATTACATTGAACCAAGATCACTTGTTACCACAATAAAAATCATTGTTATCAGAATTAAAGTAATTGTTACCGTTTGTTATCATTTATATGAAGAGAAAGTAGTAATTGTTACCACTTGTTACCACGCGACCCGCTTGTTACCGATTGTTACCATTGTTACGATATTTTATTATACAAAATTTATATCATTATTGTCTTACCACTTGTTACATTGGATAAAGATCATTTATTACCACTTATTATCATTGTTACCATAAAAAATCATTGTTAATAGAATTAAAGTAATTATTATCATTTGTTACCATTTGTACAAAAAGGAAGTAGTAATTGTTACCACTTATTACCAATTATTACTATTGTTACGATATTCTATTATACAAAATTTATATAATTATTGTCTTACCACTTGTTATATTAGACCAATATCATTTGTTACCACTTATTATCATTGTTACCATAATAAAATTATTATTATTGGAATTAAACTAATTGTTATCATTTGTACGAAGAGAAAGTAGTAATTGTTACCACTTTTACCACGCGACTTATTTGTTACCAATTGTTACCATTGTTACGATATTCTATTATACAAAATTTATATAATTATTATCTTATCACTTATTACATTGGACCAAAATCACTTGTTACTATTTATTATCATTATTACCACAAAAAAATCATTGTTACTAGAATTAAAGTAATTGTTACCATTTGTATGAAGAAAAAGTAGTAATTCTTATTACTTGTTACCACCAACCCGCTTGTTATCAATTATTACCATTGTTACGATATTATATTATACAATATTTATATAATTATTGTCTTACTACTTGTTATATTGAACTAAAATCACATGTTACTACTTATTATCATTGTTACAACAATAAAAATTATTATTACTGGAATTAAAGTAATTGTTAACATTTATACGAAGAGAAAATAGTAATTCTTATCACTTGTTATCATTTATTCTTTGTTAGTTATCACTTGTTACCGTGTGCATACAGAGTAAAATTTATCATTTTAATTTTTATTATATTATAATAAAAGTACACGTAGAGTTTATATTTATTATTTGTTATAGATCACTTTTTATTAAGGATATTGATAGAGAATAATAGTAAATCTTACCGTTTGTTAGCATTTGTAAGAAGAGGAATTAGTTATTATTACTAGTTTTTACCACTTTTTGCCATACCACGTCATAATAAAGATGAAAAATGAAAATAGAGTGATTAAAAATAAAAAAATACAAAAGATAAGAAGATAAATATGTATAGGAAATTACATTTCATACGTATATGCATCTCATCCTACTCTATCAACACATTCATCATCATTCATTTCTGTTGATACATTTCCTTCATCTTTATCTACATTAGTCCGAACCCACACTTGAGTTAAGGGGTTACTTTCCAAATTCATATGCTGATTGATCAATGCATCATCCATGTCAAATTCATCTTTAACTTTCACATGTTTTACAACAAACCATCTTTTATGTCTTTCGTCAGCTACATAAAATATAGTCTTTGCTTGGGATGCCAAGACATAAGGTTCATCCAACAAATCAACACCCGTATGATTGAGATAGGAGAAATTTACAAGTGTTAAACCAAATTCGTCATTCTTACATCTCCGCTGTAGATCAACCCAATCACACCGAAATAAAACAAAAGGGAATGAGATTTTGTTTGAATTAGAAATTTGATATGATTATATTATTTAAAATAATAATATTAATTATATTATCCGATGGGAATGAGATTTTGTTTGACTTAGAAATTTCGAGAGATTTGAGAGAAAAGAGTTTTTAAAGGGAATAAAAAGTTTAGATATTTTCGAAAGAGGGAGGGTTTATAGTATATATATTTTGTTTACCGTCAAACAAAATTTTCAAAATTCGCCATTTTTCCCTTTTTTTTACACTTTTAGTTTTTGAAATTTTGACTATTATATGCTTTTTACCCTTTTTATCATTGTTTTTGTTTTACAATTAATAGAAAATTTTTATCTCTATTACTATATAATTACGTCAAGTACTAGTGAATATCACTATTATATTATTGTTAGTATATTTCTTATTTTATTATTATTACTATATTGTCACATAATTTTAATTACATAATTTTATATTTAGATAATTTGATATGATTATATTATTTAAAATAATAATATTAATTATATCATCATGTGGGTTACGCGGGGTTCACAACACGGGCAGTGTGCCTGTACAGTATAGCCGCATGGCCCCTGCAGCATAGCCGCGCATGCATCTCTCTTGCTTGCGTAGTACTGCCGTGCGGGCCCCCGCGGTATAGCCGCGCAGGCATGAGCACGCATCCTCTCTGGCTTGCGTGGTACTACCGTGTGGGCCCTTGTGGTATAGCCGTATAGGCATGAGCACGCATACTCTCTTGCTTGAGCGGAAGTACTTGTTATTACTAGTTCTTATCATTTGTTACCATGCCACCCACTTGTTACCATTTGTTACCATATTATATTATACAAATTTTATACAATTATTTACTTACCACTTGTTACATTGGACCAATCCATGTTACCATTTATTCTTTGTTAACTATCACTTGTAGATAAAGAATAAAAGTTACCATATTATTTATTATTAAATTATAATAAAAGTACACATAGAGTTTATATTTGTTTTTTGTTATAAATCATTTGTTATCGTATTTTACTATTATTACCATGTTACAATATAAATAAAGAATAAAAGTAATTCTTACCATTTGTTACTATTTGTAGGAAGAGGAAGTAGTTGTTATTATTTTTTCTCATCGCTTGTTACCATATTACATCACAATACATAATACGAAGAAGAAAAATGAAAATAGAGTGATTAAAAATATAAAAATATATCCATCTCTTATCCATTGCAAAAATAAAGCAAAGAAATAAGTGAAATATAAGAAAAGTGAAGTAAATGAAATAAAGAGAGAATGATAGAAGAAGAAAGATTAATTAATAGAGAATATTTTCTTAATGGTGGCAAAATCTAAATATTCAACAAAACCAATATGTAATAGTATTAGCACCAAACTTTTGGCGCCTCTTTATTTAGCGCAAAGAAATGGTGCCAAATACGAAAGAGGAGGAGGAAGTGGGAGGAAGCACTACAAAAAATGTGCCATTTACCAGCGGTCCCTTTATCATGGTCGAGACAACCGCTCATCTCATACAAATCGACAAAGGACGACTCGTCTCCATACAAATCAACGAAGATTTTTCTCTCTTCAGCCCATCTCACAGGTTCATCCTCTCTCCCTATCTCTTCTCTTCTCCACCTTTCTTTTGATCTTTTCTCACATGCGAAGCATTGATCTAATGGTTTCTTCGTCGATTTAGATCTTATTGTGTTTTCTCCTCTTCAATATGTTCTCTGATTATATTCTGTTGCATATTTTTTCTCTGTCATGTTCGTGACTGTGATTGATCTCAACGGAACAATTTTTTCTTTGTTTTTTGATTGTCCGTTCAGCTTTTTTCATTGGCCTCTACAGACACACTCTTTCTCCCAACTTGCGAGTCAACGTTTAGGGCCTTTCAAAGGTCAAATCTGCTTCCCCTTTTCTTTTTCTTACATTCACATTTGTTATAAATAAAACACCATTTTCGTCTATATTTTAGCTGCATCATTCATTTCTTTTATGATTAACTAATCAGTGATCATTTCTTTTATGACTAACTACATTTTTTTTTGTTTTTGTTTGCGGGGGAGGATTAAGACAAAAATTTGGAATTCTATACGTGGGGTTAAGTCTCTAATATTTAAAGAGAAAATATGATTTCTATCTCAGTCTCTATGCAGTAATTGATGCATGATTTAAAGTGAAAATTATCATAGTAATATTTACTGAAAAGGTTCTGGGTTGTCTCATTTATGGTTGTTAATCAATAACACTTCCATCATATAATGAGCCGTCAACTGCGCATATATTTTCATTTTTTGTTATTTTGTTTGGTGCTATTTATGGAGGAATTATAGAATGATGTTTCATTTAACATGAGAAGTATTGCAATATAACTCCTTATGCACTCTTTCTTATACCAAATCTTGAGTTAGTTGCCAATTTCAAGCAATGTAACAACTTTGGTTGTGCAATAAACTGTTCCAGGCATTTACACTACAAAAAAAACAGCGTTTTAGCCACAAATTTAGTGACGAAAATTTTAAAAAAATTCGTTGCTAAAAACATTAGTGACGAAAAATTTTTCATCGTTAATAACACGTCGCAAAAATTTAGTGACGAAAATTAAAAATCCGTCGCTAAATTTAGCGATGAAAATCTGGAATCCATCGCTAAATTTAGCGACAAATAAGTTTTCGTCGCTAAAATTCGTCACAAAATTTAGCGACAAAAAATTATTCGTCGCTAAATTTAGCAACAGATAATTTTTGTCGCTAAAATCCGTCGCTAATTTAGTAGATAACAAACCCGTCAAAAAATTATCTATCGTTGAATTAGCGATAGATTCCAAATCCGTCGCTGATTCCATATGCCCTGCCCCTAAGCCGGCAGATCCACGTGCCCACCCGCCCCAGCACCAACCTGCCCAACCTGCCCGCCCTGCAACCCTACAACCCTGCAACCCTGCCCGCCCAAGCCAGCACCCAACCTGCCCACCCTGCAACCCTGCCCGCCCAAGCCAACACCCCACATGACCGCCCGCCCGCCCTGCAACCTGCCCGCCCGAGCCAGCATCAACTCATAATTGCTGGAAAATGCCGCGCCTTCTGCCTGCCTCCACCGTGGTTCGAACTCCGAACTCCTGCACACACGCAACCTGTAAACCACCGAGCCAACGATATTATTGTGATATAAAGTTTTTTTTTTATTCTTTATTATCTTTTTTTCACATTTTTCTAATAATAATAAAAAAATATATAATAACAATTTAAAATAATAAATATAAAAACTTTTTTTTAGACCACCAACCTAAAATAATATTTAATTAAAACTAATAAATATGATAATTTTTAATAAAATAAAAAATAATAAAATACTAATTTAAAATAAAATACTAAATTAATTAAAAAATATATTAATATTATATTTTGATTTCTTCTTTTTTCTTTTATTTTATTATTTTATTATTTTATTATTATTTTTCATTTTTATTTTATGTTTTTAATCCATAATTTAAAAATGTATCTCAAAATTATAAAATTATAATTATCAATAAATTATAATATATTAATAATTTAAAAAATCTATATATTTAATCACAAAATATTTTTATTCAAATTTCAATAAAATTATTATATATAAGAAATGAAAATAAAAGAAAAAAAAAACCAAAAGAAAAAAAAAAGAATAGGAAACAAAAAGGTGGAAGAAAGAAAACAAAAATATCAATCACATAATACTAGCACCAAGTGATGGTGCAATGGTGATCTGCTCAAATCCGAAATCTAAGGTCCAAGTTTTGAATCCCTCCACCTGCATTGTTTTTTTGAATTAAAATAAAGGGTGCCCAGGCACGGACGCCCGCACACCTGCAGGCGCCTAGGCAAGCACGCCCAGGCAGGCACCCGCGAGCGCCGAGACAGGCGCGCGCAGGGTGCGGGCGCCCAGGCAGGCAGACGCTCGTGCGTGCATGCGCCGGCGCCCGCGCAGACATTAATATTTAATTAAAAATTTTATATTATTGAATAAAATAATACAAATAAAATAAAATTACCAATACAATAATAAAAAATATTAAATCAAACAAAAAAAGTAAAAAAATAATAAATTAATTAATATATATATATATATATATATTTTTTAAATAAAATAAAATATATGATTTTTTTAAGAATTAAATAACATTATTCTTAATAAAATAAAATGTAAATTAAAATATTATAAAATAATAATAATATGATTTGTTAATATAAATTAGTAAAATAAAATTAAAATAGAATAAAATTATAATTAAAAGAATATAAAATTCAGTGACGGATTTGGAATCCGTTGCTAAAATTATTAAAATAAAATAAAAATAAAATAAATTCAGCGACGGATTTTAATCCATCGCTAAATTATCGGATCTACGGATTGGGATTTTCATCTAGCGACGAAAAATAAATCCGTCACTAAATTAATTTTTAACTTAAATATTACATATTAATAAAAGAAAAATAAAAATAAAAAAAATAAAATTCTATTTAAAAAAGATTAAATTTTGCGACGAATTTTAAATTTGTGGCAAAATTTTGTCATATTTAGCGATAAAATTTGCAACAAAAAATTTTTTGTCCCCAATTATCGACGAATTTAGCGACGAAAATTTTTTCGTCACTAATTAGCGACGAATTTAGCCACGAAAATTTTTTCATCATTAATTAGCGACGAATTTTGCTACGAATAATGTATCCGTCGCTAATTTAGCCACGACTTCCTTTTTGTTGCAAATTTTGTAGCAAATTAGCGACGAAAAAGTTTTTCGTCACTAAATCTGTCGCAAAATAGCGACGAATTTTTTCCGTCGCGAAAATCCGTGGCTAAAACCGTGTTTTTTTGTAGTGTTATGTTGCTGGTGTGGTGGTAAAGGTGGGTAGCCAAGTGAAGGAACTAAAGGTTGGTAATAAATTCTACAATGATATCAGTGAGAAAGTATTGAAATATTCCAGGCAATTTGGCTCCTTAACTGAGTACGCAGTTGTTGAGGAGAAATAGTTGGCACTTAAACCAAAAAGCTTGGACTTTGATAAAGATACGGGGCTTCCTCTGGCCATATGGCTGCTGCCATAATTCAATTTTCAAAACCATACATGGAGAATGCCTATACGGTACAGTCGTGCCGCCGCCCACAGTACAGCCGTCAAGGCGTACGTATGCATGCATTATCGCATGCATGGCAGAGCCACCCTAGATTCCACGGTACAACCGTCCAGGCATATCCACGCATGCATTATTGCATAAGCGGCACAACCGCGCTTGCCTCCGTGGTATAATCATCCAGGCATATCCACGCATGCATTATTGCATGAGCGACACCATCGCTCTTACCTCCATGACACAGCTGCCCAGGCATGAATACGCATGATAGTAACATTTACTATGTAACCATAATCAAATATAGTAACATTTACTATAAAATAGTAACATTTATTATTATAATAACGAATATGAAAGTTAGTAAATTTATTTCTCTCTCATGATAAAAGAATAGTTACATTTACTATTAAACTAACCACAATAATCAAATTAACAGATAATAACATATAGTAACATTTATTACGTAACCATAATAAAATATATAAACATTTATTATAAAAAAGTAACATTTACTATTATAATAACAGATATGAAAGATAAGAAATTTATTTATCTCTCATGATAAAAGAATAGTAACATTTACTGTTAAACTAACCACAATAGTCATATTAATAGATAATAAAATATAGTAATATTTATTATAAAAACTACAATGATCTGTCGGCAAGAAACATGAACCGCCGATTTTAACATTAATTTATTTTAATTCACATTTAAATTAACAATATACCATTTTAATATTTCAATTTTAACATTTCAACGAGAATTGTATAGTAACATTTACTATTAAGTTAACGACAATAGTCAAATTAACAAATAATAATTTATAATAACATTTATTATATAATCACAACAAAATATAATAACATTTATTATAAAATAATAACATTTACTATTATAATAACGATGTGACAGGTAGTAAATTTATTTCTCTAATAATAAAATGATAGTAACATTTACTATTAAAATAACCACAATAGTCCAATTAACAGATAATAACATATAATAACATTTACTATGTAATCACAATAAAATATTATAATATTTACTATATTTTATACAATAAACTGCAGGCATGAGTCATGAACCGCCGATTTTAACATTTAATTATTTTAATTCACATTTAATTTAACAATATACCATTTTAATATTTCAATTTTAACATTTCAATGAGAACTCCATAGTAACATTTACTTTTAACTACAATAGTCAAATTAACAGATAATAACATATAATAATATTTATAATGTAACCACAACAAAATATAGTAACATTTACTCTTATAATAACGAATTTATTTCTGTCATGATAAAAGAATAATAACATTTACTATTAATCTCATAACAATAGTCCAATTAACAGATAAAAACATATAGTAGCATTTACTATGCAATCACAATAAAATATAGTAACATTTATTATATTTTATACAATGAACCGCCGATATGAAGCATGAACCGCTGGTTTTAACATTAATTTATTTTAATTCACATTTAATTTAACAATATACCATTTCAACATTTCAATTTTAATATTTCAACGAGAAGTGCATAGTAACATTTATTATTAAACGAACTACAATAATGAAATTAACAGATAATAGCATATAGTAATATTTATTATATAATCACAATAAAATACAGTAACATTTATTATAAAATAGTAACATTTACTATTATAATAACGAATGTGAAATATAGTAAATTTATTCGTCTCTCATGATAAAATGATAGTAACATTTACTATTAATTTAACCACAATAGTTCAATTAACGGATAATAATATATAATAACATTTATTATGTAACCACAATAAAATATAGTAACATTTATTATAAAAACTACATGAGCCGCCGACATGAAACATGAACCGTCGGTTTTAACATTAATTTATTTTAATTCACATTTAATTTAATAATATTCCATTTTAACATTTCAATGACAATTTCATAGTAACATTTACTATTAAGCAAACCACAATAGTCAAATTAATATATAATAATATATAGTAACATTTACTATATAAATACAATAAAATATAGTAACATTTACTATTATAATAACGAATGTGAAAGATAATAAATTTCTTTGTCTCTCATGATAAAAGAATAATAACATTTACTATTAAACTAACACAATAGTCAAATTAACAGATAATAATCTATAGTAACATTTACTATGTAATCATAATAAAATATAATAACATTTATTATAAAAACCATAATGAACCGTCGGCATGAGGCATGAACCGTCAGTTTTAACATTAATTTATTTTAATTCACATTTAATTTAACAATATACCATTTTAACATTTCAATTTTAACATTTCAAGGAGAACTCCATAGTAATATTTACTATTAATCTAAGCACAATAGTTCAATTAACAGATAGTAACATTTACTATATAATCACAATAAAATATAGTAACATTTATTATAAAAATTACAATGAACTGCCGACATGAGGCATGAACTGCCGGTTTTAATATTAATTTATTTTAATTTATATTTATTTTAATAATATACCATTTCAACATTTCAATTTTAACATTTTAACGAGAACTTCATAGTAACATTTATTATTAAGCTAATCACAATAGTCAAATTAACAAATAATAACATATAGTAATATTTACTATATAATTACAATAAAATATAGTTACATTTACAATAAAAATTATAATGAATCAACGGCAAGAGGTATGAATCACCAGTTTTAACATTAATTTATTTTAATTCACATTTAATTTAATAATATACCATTTTAACATTTCAATTTTAAGATTTCAACGAGAACTCCATAATAATATTTATTATTAAGTTAACCACAATAGTCAAATTAATAGATAATAACATATAGTAACATTTACTATATAATCACAATAAAATATTGTAACATTTATTATAAAATAATAACATTTACTATAAAATAATAACATTTACTATTATAATAACATATGTGAAAAATAATAAATTTATTTATCTTTCATGATAAAAGGATAGTAACATTTAGTATTAAACTAATCACAATAATCAAATTAACAGATAATAAGATATATAACATTTACTATGTAATCACAATAAAATATAGTAATATTTACTATAAAATAGTAACATTTACTATTATAATAACGAATGTAAAAGGTAGCAAATTTATTTATCTTTGATAATAAAATGATAGTAACATTTACTATTAAGCAAACCATAATAGTCGAATTAACATATATTAAGATATAATAACATTTATTATGTAACCGTAATAAAATATAGTAACATTTACTATTATAATAAGTAATGTAAAAAATAATAAATTTATTTGTCTTTCATAATGAAAGGATGGTAACATTTATTATTATAATAACGGATGTTAAAGATAGTAAATTTATTTGTCTCTTATGATAAAAGGATAATAACATTTACTATTAAGTTAACCACAATAATCAAATTAAGAGATAATAACATATAGTAACTATTACTATTTAATCACAGTAAAATATAGTAACATTTATTATTATAAAATACATGTGAAACGTAATAAAATTATTTGTCTCTCATCATAAAAAGATACTAACATTTATTATTAAGTTAACCACAATATTCAAATTAACAGATAATAAAATACAGTAACATTTACTATATAACCACAATAATATTTATTATAAAATAATAACATTTACTATAATATAATAACATTTACGGTTAAATAATAACATTTACCATTATTTATCATTTTCTTTTACACTTATCATTACTTACTATATTCACCCATCATCACAACAAATGAGATACCTTTCAAAATCGTGACTACAAAACCTATATTTTGCCATTATAACTTATAACCGTAAGGATAGGGTTATGTAAATTCAGACGTTCTTATATCCGTAAGTATAGAGTGTTGTTTATACAAACGATTTGCTACATTTACTCACGGTTCAAATTGTTTTATCGACGACCATTTTAAAACAGTCGAAAAATATATACTACTCCCGACGTTCCAACTATAACCGTCTATATTGTTTTAAAAAACCATCGATAATACTTACCGAAAGTAAACATCACCGTTGGCATAATGTTTTTAGTTTGTAGTGAGAAAATGAGATATTAAGGCATGATGAGGAAGCCAAGCTAATCAGAGGACGAAGCCATTTGGATTATATTGTCCAAAAAGCACCACATTTTGATGTCTGGTTACAGGTTGAACTATGCCCAACTAAAGCCAATGGGAGCAATAATGCACAGATGCTCATGAAAATCACTAAAGTTTTCTTTTATCAATAGAAAAAAAAAGTTATACTCTCAAAATTGCCACAGCTAAAACTCTTAAGGCTGGAACTTTCATGTCTTTTACTCATGTCAAGAAAACCTCAATAACATAATAAGGTAAACCAATTAGATCATGTGAAGGGCATTTTTGAGTCTAAGCCAATAATACTGTAGTTTATCTAGTAATTTTCAAGTCCTTATTATCTATGTAAAAATAAGCAACTTTGTGGAAAGGAGGGTAACCGTAGATCAGAAACAATAGATAATGACAGACTGCTTTCTGATCCCTCTTCAAGTCTCCTAAACAATATTATCTCGATACTCTTTAATCATGTGCTGAAAGAGATGGATTAAAAAAATAAAATAAAATAAAATAAAATTTGTCCCACAAGTTAACACAAAGAAACATCTATAAGAGCACATAGAATAAAAAGCATAGAGTACTAAATTATACCTGTCCATCAACAACAAATATAATAACATACGCTTCTTCAACGGCAACGGTAGCTTGTCTCTCAATCTAAGAGGGCAACTTTGCTATAGCAGCTTCCCTAGTTGCAAGTGGTATCCCATCCTTACCAACAGTCTTGGTGATTGCCAATTCTGCCATCACACCATCTTGTGATTTTGAAATTTTGAGAACATCACCTGTATCTACAACCATAAACTTATAATTCCCCCAGAAGGATCTTCCACACGGAAGATCCCCGGTTACCCCAGGTTCATCTACTACAATTGCCCTGTTGCCCTTTCATATACAAACGACTGATTCCATAAACAACATAGAATAGTAGAGACAAGCCATACTAGGAAATGCAAAACTTTAGTTTATGTGATGAAATGCTATCAAAGTTTGTAAAAATAAACATAGTCGTGACAACTAAAACGAAAAAAAGTATATTACCCGAACCAGTCAATTGAACAAAGCTGATTTACCAACATTTGGCGTTCCAACAATTGCAACCCTGGAAGAAGATTGTCAGGGACCTGCCATACTAAAAAAGGTAAAAAATGATACTGGACCATAAAAAGGGATTGTCCTTTTTTTCTAACAGATCCAAAAGAGTTCGTGAGAAACACTGGGCCAAAATCAAAAAATGTAAAAATAGATATGGGCTCATTAGTAGGCCCTATTTTGAAGAAGATAGTGTTATGTCCAAACAAGGTCTAATTCACATGGTTGCTAAAGGTAACTCAATTTCTAACCACATTTGGATAGACGAAGATGCCATAAAAAAATTCACTAATTTGTAAGACTTTGTTGGTTTGTATGCCCAAGGGTATTTTGGTAATCTTGGGATAATGAGTTAACTCCCATTATCCCATTTACCATCCAATTTACCACCTCATTAATCCTCACGTAATGACTTTTCTAATAACTCGGATGTGCCTACGTGAGTTAACATTCTCTCTCATAAGTTAGAGTTTGGGGGAAGACACAAGACAGCTAGGGTATGCACACATCCCTAGAGTGAGATCCATTGAAGATTAAAGAAAATTCCAAGTAGGAAACTTTCTATGTCTCCTTCATCACCGAACTTGAGACTTGAGACGTCGTGGTGCTGCGATGGTAGTTCGATCACGTGATCACTATCCCGACCGTGAAATCCGTTTGAGAGATTTCACGACTTAGTTGGATTTTTGGAGACCCTACACGTTAACGTATTAATCCCAAAAATTTTGACATTTTTACTATAGTTCCGCATGTGCATACTGTGTGAATTAAATCCAACATTTGTATCAGAGCGTGGATGGATTTAATTAAAAAAAATTTTTCAAAATTTTTGGGCATAAAATAAGTAGGGTAAAAATTTGAAAAGTTTCGTGAATCCAATCATACCATGATATTGCCTATGACGTGTAGATCACGAAAATAATTTTTTCATAATTTTTGGAACACTTTAAAGCCATGAAATGTGAAACCAAAGTTTTGGAGCCTAATGGTATCCGAAATTTAAAACCTTAGATCTGTCGAGTTAGAGAACTAGTTGACCTATAATATGACCTTAAAACCCGTGCGTGGGGGCGTGTGATACTCGCTCTGAGTGTCGATGCATGCACCAGAGGGCTGACCACGCGTAGAGGCACATGGCAGTGCGTGGAGATGCACCGCCAGCAGGTAGCAGCGCTTGAGGATCCCGACGGCACGTCAGATAGTCTGAAATTGGATTTTTTCAATTTTCTGAGGGTTCTACTCCCATATTTGTGACTTTTGTGGGTTTTTGTGTGCTGAATTTAAGTACGAATGGTAAGATACGATTTCAGGTTGTGGTGTGTAGTGTCAGTTAATTCATATGCTCGCTTTGGGGTCTATACTCGAGTCATTTTGGGTTTGTTGATTTGTAGGGTACACAAAATGTGAAAGTAAGTATCACTAAGTCACTAAATTCTCTCTTACTGTATTGAGAACTATCGTATTAGATTTTTGCAAGGAGAGTAAATTTAATGATATGATCTATAAGATTTTATACCGGTAGATTCAGTTTATTCTCGAGAAACAAAATCTATTTGAGATTTTGAGGCACGAGATGGTAGGCCCTGAGGAAGGTACCGCACCTCAGGATAGACAAGACATGAAGGTCTATCGTGCGTGGAAGAAAATGATAGTCAAATTAGGGCAATCCTCATCAGCAGTATGTACGATGACTTGATCCCATTTTATGAGTATTATCCTACGAATATGTCGTTTAGACTCATCCTAAAAGAGTATTGTGATGTTCTTTTTAGCTCCTAATGTGAGGATGCTAAAGATAAGGGTTGATCATACAATGATACAATATTTGATATAAATGTTGAGTATGATCATCGAGTTAAGGAATATAGACAAGTCAATTTCAGATAAAATTCAGGTATTGGATGTGATCCAATCTTTTACCTGATTTATGGGAAACCATAAAAATCTATCTCAAGCGTGACAAAAGTATTCGTATTTTCGCTGATGTGAGCAGATATTGTGTGCTCAAGGAGGAGCGCTTGGAGGTTAATAGGCCGCACTCGAGTCATGCTTATGCAGTAGAGTTGAGTAAGAACTCCCATGGCATCAAGTCAATAACATAAGCATGTGAAGAAGACACGAGATTTAGGCAATAAAAACCATCCAAGAAAATCGATAACAAGGTACAAAAACGTAGGAAGAAAGAGTTTGATAAGACCAATGAGATGTACTACATCTGAGGTAGACTTGGTCATTTCACTCGCGAGTGTGTGAGCGACAAGTAATGTTCTTCTTCTTTACGTGGTTTGAGCTTTGTCTTATTTATTTTGATACTCGCTGATTTTTCTCCATTATGGATTATAAACTTATGAGTCACCAACCAAGTATCGACACTTGTTATGACGTTCCTTATACTCCAAGTATTCTACGGAACTTGAATTTAGTACCTTGTCTAAGATTGACTAGGATATGCATTAGAATCATCTGTTTTATTAAATATGACAGTCTTTTTGATTTGTTCTGGTTTTGATTCATGATGGATGCAATGCACTAGGTGCTACCCCTTTTAATGGTTTCCTAGTCATTATTGTATTGCCTTTTACATATGATTGCATAGATGATGATGTAAACGAGTGGCATAGTAAACTTAGACATATAGGGCAAGAGATGATGAATTGGTTAACAGCGAGTAGTTTGTTGGACCCGCTAACTAGATTCGAGTTGCCCACATGTGAGTTTTGCCTAATCAAAAAAACGACAAGAAAACATTTGGCAATGCAATGAGAGCTGGAACTCCATTGTAGTTGGTTCACTCCGATATTTGTGGTCTTATGAGCATAAGAGCCTGAAATGGAGCTATGTACATCATGACGTTCATAGACGCTTATACACATTTCGGTTCGTCTATCTGATCTCGCATAAATCTAAGGCATCGGAATAATTTATGAGGTTTATTAATGAAATTGAGAATTAGTTAGACTTGAGAGTGGAGACTTTCAGAACCGATTGGGGGCGCGAATATTCGTCCAAACTACACATGGAGCTCTGTTTCGAGAAAAGTATTATGAGACAACTGACTACTTCTGCTACTTTTCAGTAGAATGGAGTAGCCAAGATAAGAAATAGAATTTTGTTGGAAATGGTGAAGTCTATGATGGCGTAGATCAATGTGTCCATCTCTCACTGGAGAGATGTTTTATTGACTACAGCCTACGTTCTTAATCATGTCTCATTAAAGTTCGTAGTCAGTACCCTATATGAGTTTTGGACAAGGAGGTAACCTGATCTTAGTCACTTGACATAATGGGGTTGTGCCACGATTTCTCACATTCACACGGTGAGTTAGACTCGCAAGAAAGTATATGTTCTTAGGTGAACATACGGACGACACTGTAATCGAGATTGAGTTTCGTGATATCACATTTCTTGAAAATGATTTCCCTAAAAGAGATGAAATTAATATAGACCTTACCTTATATCATATGGATAAGCCTAGTGGCTCGGGGAGCCCAACGGCTGGATACAAAAATCTATTACAAATCTTGGTTCCAGTGGGAGTGATCCATCAAGAGATGAAGAGTTTTTTTTTTCTTATCGTAAGAGTATCGAGGATGCATACTTAAATGTCAGTTCTCGATAGAGGGTGAGCCCCTCATTGTAACTTTAGAGGATGATGAGAAATCTCAAACGATCCTCAATGTTCTCAAGGGTTCTACCAAGAACCATTTGTTAAAGACCATAGATAAAGAGAATGAGTCGATGAGAATCAATGGGATCTAGAATCTAGTTGATTTGCCTGAGGACAAAAGGACTATTGGAAACGAATAAGTTCTCAAAGTCAAAAGAAAGGTCAGCGGATTGATGGAGAGATATAAAACTCGTCTAGTAACCACGATTACATTTAGAGTGAGTTTGGACTATTAGGGAGTCGTAATCCAAATTACCTCGATCCGTTTATTTTTTAGCAATTGTCATGAACACGAATCTGGAGTTATACCAGATGGATGTAAAGACCACTTTCTATAATGAAATTTTGGATGAGGAGATCTACATGAAGCAACCACTGGGTTCGTTCTAGTAGATCAGGTAGATAAGGTCTGTTGATATTGAAAATCAACATACGGCTTTAAGCTATCATCCAGACAGTGGTACCTGAGATTTTACGAGAATGTAATATTTTATGGTTTTATAATGATCGAATAAGATCATTGTATTTATCTAATACGTGTTGATGACTCTTTTATGATCATGTTCTTATATGTGGGTGACATTTTGTTGGTAAAAAATAATAGAAAATATCTAATAACCTTTGAAATATGATTATTGTTTATGGGTGAGATTTAGTTCATTCTCGAAATCAAATCCAGAGAGATTGCTTGAGAATGGTGTTGACTCTTTAACAAAAGTCCTACATCAGGTAGATTTTTTAATATTTCTAGATAAGCAATGACAATCTAATGATACTTTATCGCTAAAGGTGAATATCTGAGTCTTGACATATGTTCTAAAATTCAAAAAGAAATAAGAGAGATGAGTAAAATCCCTTATATTAGTGCAATATGTATTTTAGTATATACTATGAGGCATACACATGCAATGTATATTTTAGTATATGTGATGAGCCGTACGGGACTAGATATTTGTGTTACAGTCTATCTTGTGAGTAAGTATTAATAGAATTCTGGAAAGGATCACTGTAAAGTAGTGAAAAGGATTTTGAGATATTTTAAGAAAACTATGGATCTCTCCTTGTGTTACGGAGGAGGTCATTTGCATTCCGTTGAGTATTTAGATGCCAACTGGGAGTAACGATCTGGATAAACACAAACTGATATCAGGTTTTTATCTTCTTAAAGCAGTAAGAAACAAGCCTGTATAATTCTATCTACGATAAAAACTGAGCTTGTGATATGTTCAGTTGCAGTTCAGGAGAGTGTTTGGCTCCAGAAAATTTTGGATGACTTAAGAGTTGTGACAAATAGTGAGAGGTCAATGATGATTATTGTGATAATCAGATCGTTATTCCTAACAATTGAGATCCTAAGTATTACAATAAGACCAAACATATAGATACTAGATATCACTTTGTGAGAGATATCATCGAGAAAGGTATAATGACGATTAAATACATTTTTGTACACAACAACATGACTGATCCCTTTACAAAATCCATTATGAAAGACTTCTTTGTGAGACAAGAAATCATTGGGTTTAGTGTAATTTAACATTTCTCATTATATACTATTTTGGATACTTATTGAAATATATGACATATGTACATTATTAGGTCACAAATTTATTGTTTCATACACGTATTTATTGTTTCATACACGTATTTATTGTCATATATCTTGTGAGATGTTATGACAAAAGATGTGTTAGTCAGGTATGATCGATTGTTTCACACGAGTAACCACCTCTAATTCTGAGTGAATGGAGATGAGATGGTTTCTAGTCATAAAAAGCTTTGAGAGTGGTCCTGTTAGAATACAAGTTGCTCTGATATGTGTTTAGAACGAGGTCATCGGTGATATAACCAACATGAAAATACTCATATCCATGTTGATTGTAAGTAGTCAACTTTGAGATCTCAGATATCACCTGCAATTAGTGATATTGTCTCTAAGATGTTGTCTCTGAGATTTCTAGATAAAGTTTTATGTGTAAACTGAGTCTCACACCTACACTGTGTTAGAGAAATTTAACATATGCTCTTTGAGAGATGGGAAATAATACTATGGCATGTGTTTCATACAATGTGTGATAAAACGACCATGGAATAGTGAGAGCTATGACTTGAGATGATAGTGTGATCGTGATTCCTATTTCCACTGTGTGGAACCTAAGATCCATTGGGTGGAATATAAGATCTATTGGGTGGAATCTCTTGGACCCTTATTATTTTCTACTGTTTCTAGAAGTTTTGATTTAGTATAACTACTTTAGTCTGTTTACCTATGGTTCAGAAAATAAATTGAGATTTTAGGGGCAGGTCTAGGAAATCAGCTAAATTGAAGATCATTGTGTATATCTAATACGTGTTGATGACTCTTTTATGATCATGTTCTTATATGTGGGTGACATTTTGTTGGTCGAAAATAACATAAAATATCTAATAACCTTTGAAACATGATTATTGTTCATGGGAGAGATTTAGTTCATTCTCGAAATCAAATCCAGAGGGATCGCTTGAGAATGGTGTTGACTCTTTAACAAAAGTTCTACATCAGGTAGATTTTTTAACATTTCTAGATAAGCAATGACAACCTAATGATACTTTATCGCTAAAGGTGAATATCTGAGTCTTGACATATGTCCTAAAATTTAAAAAGAAATAAGGGAGATGAGTAGAATCCCTTATATTAGTACAATATGCATTTTAGTATATGCTATGAGGCATACACATGCAATGTGTATTTTAGTGTATGTAATGAGCCGTACGGGACTAGATATTTGTGTTACAGTCAATCTTGTGAGTAAGTATTAATAAAATCTTGGAAAGGATCATTGTAGAGTAGTGAAAAGGATTTTGAGATATTTTAAGAAAACTACGGATCTCTCCTTGTGTTACGGAGGAGGTCATTTGCATTCCATTGGGTATTCAAACGCCAACTGGGAGTAACGATCTGGATGAACACAAACTGATATCAGGTTTTTATCTTCTTAAAGCAGTAAGAAACAAGCCTGTATAGCTCTATCTACGATAGAAACTGAGTTTGTGATATGTTCAGTTGCAGTTCAGGAGAGTGTTTGGCTCCAGAAATTTTTGGATGACTTAAGAGTTGTGACAAATAGTGAGAGGTCAATGATGATTATTGTGATAATCAGATCGTCATTCCCAACAATTGAGATCCTAAGTATTACAATAAGACCAAACATATAGATACTAGATATCACTTTGTGAGAGATATCATCGAGAAAGGTATAATGACGATTAAATACATTTTTGTACACAATAACGTGACTGATCCCTTTACAAAATCCATTATGAAAGACTTCTTTGTGAGACAAGAAATCATTGGGTTTAGTGTAATTTAACATTTCTCATTATATACTATTTTGGATATTTATTGAAATATATGACATATGTACATTATTAGGTCACAAATTTATTGTTTCATATACGTATTTATTGTCATATATCTTGTGAGATGTTATGACAAAAGATGTGTTAGTCAGGTATGATCGATTGTTTCACACGAGTAACCACCTCTAATTCTGAGTGAATGGAGATGAGATGGTTTCTAGTCATAAAAAGCTTTGAGAGTGGTCCTGTTAGAATACAAGTTGCTCTGATATGTGTTTAGAACGAGGTCATCGGTGATATAACCAATATGAAAATACTCATATCCATGTTGCTTGTAAGTAGACAGCTTTGAAATCTCAGATATCACCTGCAATTAGTGATATTGTCTCTAAGATATTGTCTCTGAGATTTCTAGATAAAGTGTTATGTGTAAACTGAGTCTCACACCTACACTGTGTTAGAGAAATTTGACATATGCCATTTGAGAGATGGGAAATAATACTATAGCATGTGTTTCATACAATGTGTGATAAAACGACCATGGAATAGTGAGAGCTATGACTTGAGATGATAGTGTGATCGTGATTCCTATTTCCACTGTGTGGAACCTAAGAACCATTGGGTGGAACCTAAGATCCATTGGGTGAAATCTCTTGTACCCTTATTACTTTCTACTGTTTCTAGATGTTTTGATTTAGTATTGCTATTTTAATCTGTTTACCTATGGTTCAGAAAATAAATTGAGGTTTTAGGGGTAGGTCTAGGAAATCAGCTAAATTGAGACCGATAGATTCGAGTTTTGGACAAAGAAAACCAATTGGCATTACATCATGGTGTTGTATTCACAGGTCGACATGTTATATTAATCTATATTGAGATTCAAATATAATAGTGAATACATAATTTGAACAAATGATTAGAGATCACTTTTGATGAGAAAAGTATCTCGATGGATGTAATTGCATTAGATATGGTGTACAGCGAATTCTTTTTTTTACTAAAGGTAACTTCTCGATTATCCTAACAGGTGTATTGAGAAGTCTTTGTTTGCAGATGTACTCGCCGGTTGCACGACGCCTAATCCTGTATGAAAGTCTAGTAAGGTGATGTGATAGATCGTATGAGTTGCGATCTTGTGACGAACATAAAATGTTCTCATGTGCAAGTGAGAGATGTTGGTTTGTATGTCCATGGAGGGCATTTTGATAATCTTGAGATAATGGGTTAACTCTCATTATCTTATTTACCATTCCATTTATCACCCCATTAATCCTCACGTAATAACTTTCATAATAACTTGGATGTGCCTACATGAGTTAACATTCTCTCTCTCTTAAGTTAGAGTTTGGGGGAAGACACAAGGCGGCTAGGGGTTTGAACACATCCCTAGAGTAAAATCCATTGAAGGTTAGAGAAAATTATGAGTGTCCTCAAGGGGACAGCTTAGTAGTCACAATCCCCTTCTCCCAACCCTGAGATGCAGGGTTCGAATCCTTGTGTAACAAAAAAAAAAAAGAAAAGAGAAAATTCTGAGTAGGGAATTTTCTATGTCTCCTTCATCACTGGGCTTGAGGCTTGAGGTATTGTGGTACTACGATGGTGGTTCGATCACATGATCACCATCTCGACCGTGCAATCTGTTCGAGAGATTTTGCGACTCAGTTGGATTTTTGAAGACTCTATACGTTGAGATATTTATCATAAAAATTCTGATTTTTTTATTTCGCTTCCACATGTGCATGCTATGTGAATTAAATCCAATAGACTTCATTGTTGGTAAACAATCATTGAAATCCATCATCTTCTAAATAGTTGGACAGCACTCATATTATTAAAAGTACTGAGATTATAGGGCTTTACTCATTTGCCAGCAAGATAGACACAATGATCCATTCTCCTTAGCATTCACTTGGACTTTTCTATTCACAATGTCCTGGGTTGAACCCAACAGATAAAGCCAAATTGTATAGATTTATAAGTCGGCGCTTACCTCCCGATCTAGCCTAGATTAAGAGAACCACATCCTTTTCCAACAATTCAGCTATTCCTTCATAAGTCTTATTCTTTGGGCAATCCAAATACTCCTCAAAACTCAAAAAAATCACTTCTAACATTTCATAAAGCTTAACAATTCTCAAATCATAAAGCTCAATAAGGTGAACAATTTATTCAGAATTTTACACGTCCTTCATACTTCTTTTCGCCTCAACCTTTTGTGTAGGTATATCTTTAATGTTCTTTTCTTTTTCTCCCTTCAATTCTTTTATTTATTCTTTTTTCTATACCATTTGCCATTGCACCTCTTTTTCCCGTATAATTGGTCAGTCAAAATTTTGGACTTCCAAAAATTAGCAATCGTAACAAAATCCCTCCCTTATGCCCTAGGAGGTAAAAGAAAAACAAATAATAAAAACAATAATACAAACAACTAATGTTATAATTCAAGGTGCAACAAGTCTGATAACGATAGACCACTTTCAGCACCGATAGATTTGTGGAAATTGTAAGACACTTTGAACAAGGGCCATTTGATTGTGTAAATTAAAATACCTTTCTAGATCAACTCTGTTCACTTTATTGTAAGTGATTTTTTTGCACATAAATATACTTGGTGACATCTAATTTAATCCTCCCAAAAAACGCATCACTATCATGTCGGACTAACTGTCAAACCAGTTTATCAGCTCAAATCATATAGCAAATAATAGCTAAGCTCAAATCATATATCAAATAATAGCCAAATGGAGTTAATCCCCTCAAAATGAAGAAGAATCTTAAACCAAATGATATCCAATCACTCTCCCGGCATTTAGATTTTTATCTCTACCATGCCAATATTGACTAATTTAGTTCCTAATTTCAGGTTAAAAAAAATGAACGCAACAATTAATCCACATCTATGATTATGAATCAAAAACAGAGATACCTCCACAATATTGACCAATTTAGTTCCTAATTTCAAGTTTATCCAAAAAAAAAAAAATCGACACAATAATTAATCCACATTTATGATTATGAATCAAAAACAGAGTACCTCCACAAATCGTATATGATAAACGGGACGCTTTTCTGGATCCTTTGCCATAACAAATAGCTTTTGATGTAACAAGACATCCTCTACTCTGCCATTTTCACATCTAGTCCATAACTGAAAACACAACCCACAAAAAATTAAAAAGGATAAAAGAATATCAGTTAAGATTCACAAAATATGAACACTCTCCAAAACAAACACCTCTCACATTCCCCTATTATCATAACTCCCGAATGAGTGATCAAGCCTAGAATACAAGACTTTCAGTTTTGAACTCATTGCGAGAAGAGAGAGAGAGAGAGAGAGAGAGAGAGAGAGAGGGGGGGGGGATCTTGGAGACAATTTGTTGAAGTGAAAGTCCAATTGTTCACGCAAGTCAGGATTACACATGGTCTCTTCATTTCTAGTCTTAGACGATTGTAAACATCGTCCTTATGTCGTAACTACTGAAACTCACGAAGCTTCGTGGCCGTGATGAACTCTCCCCATCTCATTCTGCCAAATCCATAACTATACTCCACAGAATCAATCTTCAAAGATAAAAGTTCTCATATCTCTAGAACACAAGTTAAGAGAGAGAGAGAGAGAGAGAGATCGGAGATCGAAGAACGGTGAGGTGCAAGAGGAGGTTCTTTGACGATTTATCGAATCCAGGACAAGAGAGAAAATTAAGGAAAGACTGGTTATTTTAGATAGAAGGCGAGGGCAATTTCGTCCGCCATGGCCGTAGTTGCCTTAGTTCTTCTACTTTTCCAGAGAGAGTGAGAAATGTTTTACAAAATGTCATAGGGAGAGAGGGAGAGAGAGAGAGAGAGAGAGAGAGAGAGATTATCGTCAAGAAGTAGACAAGTTGGTTGTATGGTTCTTCATTCTCATCGTCTCTCTCTCTTTCCTCACCAACAAACTAGGGAGAGAGGGTTCTGAATTCGCACAATATAGAAATAGTGTCTGCAAACTACGGCAATGCCTGCACTTTCGAATCAAAATTACAGAAAAAAAATTTTTCAAAATTTGAAATGGCCCATTTAGGATCAAAAAAATGAACTCCGTTTCCTTCCGATGTCCCTTGCGCAATAATTATGTCGATCATGCCTTCCGTGTTCTGCCAAGAGCAAAGATAGAGTAACAACATAAGTATTTGTTGTCCCGCGTCATAGCGAGAGAATCAATAACGTGGCAATGTTCGTTGGTTATGTTAAAGGGTGCTGTTATAGTACATTCTCCTTGCAATGTTATCGTAGTTTCTCCTTAGGCCGTTATGATGCGTGCTCCTAGAGTGGGTTATTAGTTCAATGATTTTTTCAAATTTTCCTTTATTCAATATTATATTTTAATATAAAAATCAAAAATTTTTATATTCTTTATCAACTCAATGGATTATTTTTTAAAATAGTGAAAAATATTTTTTAATTTATAAAAATATAAATTTTTTATTTCAAAACTATTAAGATTGATTTTCATAAAATAGACTTCAATTTTACCCCACCAGCCTGTGAAATAAAAAAAAAATTATGAAGTCAATATTTACAAAATCACTTCAAAGTTGATATGTTAAAAATCTACTTTAAAGTCGATTATTAGAATATCTACTTTAAATGGCTTATTTTTTATTTTTTAATTAATTTTATTTTTAAATTTTAAAGTTAATTTGGATTTTTTTGTTTATTTTTCTTTTTAATTTTTTGTGAATTGAAATCGATTTTTGGGATGAAAAAATGGAATGATTTTTAGTGAATTGGATTTATAAATTTTTTATTTTTTGTGAATTTTGAATTTTTAAATATTTTATTTGGATCTTTATTTTAGTGAATTGTTCCAATTTTTGAAATGCCAAAAATGGAGTAAATTTTCTTTTTAATTTTTTACTATATTGGAAAAATTGAAATCGATTTTGTAAAAAAAAATTGAGAAATTAAATAAATTAAAATGTTGAAATGGAGTCAATTTAAGAAATTGATATTGATTTTGCAAAAATTAAAATAATAAAAGTTGATTTTTCAGAAATCGGCTCTTGACTTTTATTTTATTTTATTTTTAGTGAATTGTTTCAATTTTTGAAAAGTAATCAATAATAAATTAAGATTCAAGGAATTGAATCAGTTAAAATGAAATAAACAAACCTAGCAATGAAATGAAAAACAAGTATATATATATATATATATATAGCAATGTTATCAGAACCGTTTTGTATATCAATTCATAAATTTCAAAATTATAGTTCAACCGACTCAACAGTGGATCAACATGATTGAATTGCTGGTTTTTTAATAATAATTAAAAATATATAAAATTATTTTTTACAATAAATATATCTATAATTTTCATATTTTCATTTACAAATTTAAAAATAAAATTTTAATAAATATAAAATCAATAATCACTTTTAAAATTCATATTAAACAATAAATTCAATTAATTGATCAATTTGATGGATTGAGAAAATAGAAGAAAGAGATGGGGAAGGAGAGGAGAAAATCGATAGATTTTGAGAGATTTTTAAGAATTTTGATTTGTATTTTTTTAATGCCTTATATTCTAAAAAAATTAATTCTCTTCTATTTAAAATTTAATGAATTAAATTCTAGTAATTTTTTTGCATTTGACAATTGAATACAAATCGAGCCGTTTTATTAAAAAATTGCAATTGAACCACGGTTTAATTATTTAGACGGCATTTTATTCAAATCGATTCATTTTTCCTCTAGACTACAAGTTCAACCGCAGTTCGATTGTGGTACGGCATGGTTATGATAATACTAATATAAAATTGAGTTATATACAAAAATATCAGTACTAAGGCATCAACTCTGAGTTTTGCATAGAGAAGGCTTAGCATTTTTACAAGGCCGATGTCTGTTGGGCCAAGGACTGGGTGTCACGCCTCGACTCACCCCCGGGCTGAGCACGTGAGCAACCGCCGTGGCACCTCGATACACGAGCACAACGTCCCGCATTATCGAGATACCGTAAGGCTAGGAACAATATATCCAAACCAGATTCTAGCAATTCATATAAATTCCCAAATATAAAAATATAGTAATGTCAAAATGTGCCTCAATGTATGATCATATATCAACATGAGAGTTCACGAGTAGATATTCAAAATAATACAGTCAACCCAGAATAATTGGATACAATGGTCAACTACATATCTCCAATATATAACAGTTTCATCAAATAATAATTTGTGGAAGAACAGGTAATACCATACCCAAGCCCAATAAGTCTCCAAAGTCAGCTCAATTAAGCAAGTCTCTACAAATCTCTAAATCCAAGACTATACCTGTAAAATGGGAATGTGAGGAGTGAGTACCGTAAGGGGGATGGTATCCAGCAAGTGAGGGGATTGACATCATACTACTAATATCATGTGTGAACATGGAATGTCAAATGATAGGTCAACAAATACATAGTGTGCAAATCAATCATGGCATTTCAATAAATCATTTCATAGCACACATATCAAAATCAACATATGCATCCAGTATATATTAAGTCATAAAGAACCGGCCTGAAAAATACCCTGGCAAGGACCTACCTCGGCCAAGGACAGGCGCGTTGGAGGTTTTTCACAATACAAGTGATAAAACAAGGCTCTCTACCCTAACGTTGGCGACAGGCTACTCCAGTTAGCCCATAAATAACCATCGACATCAATCATAAATCATGAATGGTGTCCCGACCAGTGCTAGACAGAGGCAACACTCACGTCCTCACCGATGAGCTTCAACCGGTCGCGTCCATACATATGATGATTTGGTGGATACCCCCGGCAGAGGCGTATCCGGGCACAACGGGTGCCTCTACCAAATGTCCTTCGTAGCTACAAAATACCATAGGAAGCATATCACAATCATCAGAATGTCATCACAGTATTAACACAGGGCATCCAGCCTAATCATATATCCAAAACCATATCAAGTCAAAATCATGTGCCAGATGCAATGGAAGCATTAAAACATGTGGATATATCGAAAAGTGGCATAAGATCGATTTTTTTTATTCTACTCGCTCCTTCGTCGACTCTCATCGAAATCCCAGAAGTTTAAAATTCTGAGCCAATTTTCTTCGGTGATGTAGTGTGGCTTCTTTTGGTTCGTCTGATTTAGTACACCTCAGATGTGATGACCGCATTTTTCTTAAAAATTCTTCTTATTTCAAGCTTCTCGGTTTCATCCCAATTGAACTTTTGCTGCAATAAATAAAAATACAATTAGTTATATTTAAATTATACACTTATTTTTATATTTAAACTTAGAGGCCTAATTTATCTTGAATTCTCTCCACCATAACTCTTTGATATCATCTGGAGTATTTGTGTAAGACATCGATGCTCCTCCCCAATGGTTGTTAATGATTCTATTCAGTTCATGAATAACACACACAGAATTTGTGAATCTATCATAAAATTAGAAAAAAAAATGGTTAGGAAAAAAAATAGTTAAATAAACTCATCAAGTATATAAATAAAAAAACTATTGTGATAATATTTCAAAATTTACTATTTACGAATCTCTGCAAAAGGATATCACCTCAACATGTGAATCTTGCATTGAAGGTATAACCGAAGGTACAACTGAAAGAGACGGTGAAGGTGCATAAGTACAAGGCGAAGGGGCATGGGAAGGTGCAGGTAAAGCGGACGATGACGTTGAAGAGTTTGGTCTTGCATCAGAAAATCGTCTATGCCCTCCACGTCGATATTGTCACAAGAGTTTGGTCTTGCAAGCAATGAAAATTGCATGTTTATAAAAAATATAATAGAGTATATGAAGAAACATAACATATTTAAATTGTCGTCCGAAATGATTTATACAAAAAAATACAGTGTATTAGCAAATAATATTTCAAAAATGAAACATGAGACACTAAATATAACATACAAATTGAGAAACGAAATATGCAAATCTAAATGTATTTTCACATTCAAACAGTTAAATAAAATTTAATCTGATGTTAGACAATTATAATAAATTTTAAAAAAACAACACTTACCGACGATCAAAAATCAAAATCATCATTGTCATCATCATCCTCATTATCAGATTCTTCAATATCAAATTCATCCTCATCTTCATCATCTGTCTCAAAATCAGATTCTTCATCGCCAGCATCATGAATTTCAGTTTGATCCACATCTATCACAATTCTGCGTGGATCTCGTAATGTTGGAATAATATATTCCTCAGTCTGAAACATGTCAGCAACTTCCTCTTGTTGATATGCTATGTCTTCCCAACGTTCCTAAATTTTCTTTCGTACTTTCGTTTTACAAACAGCCCACTAATCAATTTTGTCATGTTTCAAACTAGAATATGATGCATAATACACTTGAATCGCTTGTTGTGCCAATACGAATGGTTCATATCTTTTATAAAATTTTTTATGATTTATTTCGACCAAATTAAATTTTGAATGCATATCCATCCCTTTTATAGGGTCAAACCATTGGCACATAAATAAAACGACCCGCACTCTGCTCCAAGGTACTGTACCTCAATAATTTCATCCAACAAACCATAAAAATCATCTTTTACACCTCCATCGTTAGATGACTGAACGCAAATACCACTATTCATTGTAGCTTTTCCGGTTCCATATTTTTGAGTGTGAAAATTATACCCGTTTATAAAATATGATAGCCAAGTTCGTACCGTTGAGTTTGGACCCCATGACAGATGAATTAACAATTCTTGTTCAACTTGATCTTGATTACATTGAACCTAAAGTAAAATAAATGTGTTATTTTTTTATTAATCAAATATTTATAAAATTTCAAAAATTTTCAAAACTAACATATGTTTTGAACCATGCTACAAATTCTTCATCGCACACACGATTGAACTCATTCATCAATAGTTCAGACCATGAATGTTGAGAAATCCTACGATTAAAAAAGACGATTTATGTCAAAAATTTTAACAAAATAAAGAATACATTTATTTGGGAAAAAATACTTACTCGAAATATGGCGTAACTTCTGGATAGTTCAGTAAAATATATGTATAAGCTGCCCGCCATTCTTTAGCAGTTAAATATCTAACCTTACATGACCTACTTGGTCGATCGAGATAGTTGAAAATAGAGAATGAATTTAAATTAGGATCAACAGGACCCTCATCATTTCTGTCCGCTCTCCGTCTCTTATATTGGACATGAGGCTCGAAATAATATGAAGCAAAAGTTGTCACTTCCTCCGCAATATATGCATTAACAATAGAGACTTCAACCCGTGGCTTATTTTTCATTTTTCTCTTCAAATGATATAAAAATTTAATTGTAATTAAATAAAGTGTATCAGAAAATGATATATAATGAATTTAGTAAAACGACAAGCACTCTAAATTGCCTTATGAAGAGAAGGTACAAAATTTACCTTTCAAATGGATACATCCATCGATATTGGACGGGACCTACAACTCTGGCCTCATAAGACAAGTGAACTAAAAGGTGTTCCTTGAAATCAAAAAATGACGGAGGAAATATTCTTTCTAGATTACACAAAATGATAGGGATATCTCTCTCTAATTTCCTCATATGTGATTTCTTTAATACTGTCGAGCAAATATCATGCAGGAAAATACTTAACTCTATAATGACGCCCCATACAAAATCTGGTAAAAGTCCCTTAAAAGCGATCGGAATTAATCTTTCCATAAATATGTGAAAATCATGACACTTCAAACCAATCAACTTGCATTCTTTCATATCGACAAATCTCCCAAAATTTGATACATAACCATCAGGAAATCTCAGGGATTTCAACCATTCACAAACTTTCCGTCTCTGATCCTTATTTATTGTATAAATTGCTTTTGGTTTTGGTCCCTTTCTGCTTCCATCCACATCAAGTGTAGGCCGATTACAATGAAGCCGCATATCTTTTCTGCATTCAAGTTATTTTTTGTTTTTCCAGAGATATCCATCAATGTATTAATCACATTTTCAAAAATATTTTTCTGGATATGCATCAAATCGAGATTATGATGAATCAGATGGGTCTTCCAATATGGTAAATCTCAAAATATACTCCGTTTGGTCCATTTATGCACACTTCCATATCCATACGTTGTACCATGTGGGTCTTCAATAATAAATGGAAAGTGAGACACTCGCTCCCAAATTTGTTAACCAGTTAATCTCAATAGAGGATGTGTTTTTTCAACTTTATTCTTCGTAAACTCTTCTTTATTTCTTCTAAATTTATGATTTTGTGGCAAAAATTGTCTATGACAATCAAAATAACTCGCCTTCTTACCATACTTCAATCTGAACGACTTATATCTCTCCATACATATTAGATATCCTAAAACCCCAGTAGTACTCAATCCCGATAAGATGCCATAAGCTGGAAAGTTATTTATCGTCCAAAGAAGAGTTGCTTTCATTACAAACATCTGATCAGTGTTAACATCATATGTAAAAACACCGTCATCCCATAATTGTTTTAACTCCGCAATCAATGGTTGCATATAAACAACTATCAACTTCTTCAAATTTTGCGGGCCGGGTATCACCAATGTCAAAAGCATATAGGGTGTCTTCATACACATACCCAGAGGAATATTATATGGAGTTAAGATCACTGGCCAACATGAATAATTTTTCCTTAATTTTCCAAATGGAGCAAACCCATCAGCACAAAGATCTAACCTAATGTTTCGAGTCTCTCTTGCAAATTCAGGATATGTCATATCAAAATTTTTTTATATCTCTGCATCCAAAGGATGACACATTAACCCTTCTTCTGTTTGATGATTTGCATGCCAAGTCATATATTCAGCAGTAGTTTTCGATGTATAAAGTCTTTGCAATCTAGGAGTCAAAGGCAAATAAAACATTTGCTTGAATGGTTTAGGTTGCTAATTACGACCTGATCTCCTAGTACTCTTGTACTTATTTTGGTTACAGAATTTACAAAATTCTACATTTTCATCAACTCCCCAAAATAACATGCAACCATCTCTGCATATATCAATTCTTTCCACCGTAAGACCCAAGTCATTCACCAACTTTTTCATACTATAAAAGTCATTCGACATTATATGTTCACGAGACAATACTTCTCTCATTACTTGAACAATATCATTGAAACAATTTTCAGACAAATTATGCTCTGCCTTAACATTTAACATTCTAGCCGTTAATGTCAACTTAGTGTGGGTGTCACAATTAGCCCATAAAGGTTCATCTGCAGCTTTCAACATTTCTTGAAATTGGTTAGACAAATAATCTTTATCTTGCACATTCTCATCAACACATGTTGCTTCTACCCCCTCCAATGGTGATGCATAACTTGTAGGTACATTTTCATTTGTTGGTGCAAAACTAGAACTTGCATAATTTGATTGGGGTACAAAATTTTGACCCGCTGTATCAAATACCATCTGCTGATATGGATTTAACTGATCATAATAATTGTTATCCCCTCTAACTGAAAAATGCATATTTCGCACATACTTTTCATTAGATATAAACGGTTTACCATAACAAGTCCAATTGTAGTGATTTAGAGTAAAACCAAATCTATAAAGATGTTCTCTAACTTTATCACATACATGAAATTTGCCATTACCACACTTTCTGCACGGATACCTTAACTTATTCACATCCATAAACTCAACCTTACTAGTAGCGAAATTTAAGAATTGTTCCACCCCAGAAATAAACTCATTAGTTAAATCACGACGATCAGGTAAATTCTTATTATACATCCAATCTCTTTCGTTTTGCATTGTCACTGTTTAAAAAAATAAAATTTATAAAATATTAATAAATAAAAGTATTAACAAAATATAGATTATATTGAAAAAAAACATTAATAAGAAATAATTAACATCTAATAACAAAACTTTTAAAAAATATTAACATATATTCAGATAATTTAACAAATATAAAAACGTTAATAGAAATTATTAAGACATACTATTTACGCAAAATAATAAAAAGCAAATATGATCTTTATTACATTGACTCGAAAAAAATATAAATATAATTTATAACTATTGCATTTCACGAAAATACAACATACATACATGCATACCAGGAACAAGGGATAAAAAACAAAGAAAATAAAAGAATAAATACGAAGAAAAAATAAATACCTCAACCGTTTCAATATCTACTTTTCTCCCCCTCTACTTGAACAACACGTCCAACCAGAGCAAACACATTTACAATAAAAAACCATTAATATTATTTATAATTAATCTAATGTTAAAATATATTATATAACATTAACAATATATATTAACTATATAAACCATTATATGTATTATAAATTTTTAAATATGTAGAGAATATTATCCATTTAAAATTCTGTATTATATATATTATATATTATTACATATATATCATAAAACAATATATAAAATTATATAATAATAATTATGTTATAATTACCATAATTATAATATATAATATATATAAGTTAAAATATATATAATACAAAATATTCTAATATTATAATATATAATATGTTATAATATATGTTATAATGTTAAAATTATAATATATAATATATTATAATATATATAACATATAGAATTATATATAAAAACTATAAATTAACATATATTCTATAATGTTTAAACTATAATATATAATACATAATAATATATACAATATATTAAATTATATATGTTAAAATTATAATATATAATATTATATAATATTATTAAAATTATAACATATAATATATTATAATAAATAATATATAAATTTAATTATATAATATATAATTTATAATAAAAAAAATTGCCGCCAAGGGACGGGGAGACGCTCCCCTACCCAAATCCGGCGACAACATCGCCGGATCGGGCGAGGGGGAGGACCCTCCCCCATGGGCCTCGACGAGGTCCTTCTCCAAGGCCCGTGGGGGAGGGAGCCTCCCCTACCCAGATCTGGTGGCGCACCGCCGGATGGGGGAAAGGGGGATCCCCCCTTCGTTGCCTTAGTGACCGAAGGGGAGGGTCGTCCCCTCCCCGGATCTGGCCGCTTGCGGTTGGATTGGGGAGGGGAAACAGGCCCCTCCCCAGATCCAGCCGCTGCGGCCGGATCTCGAAGGGAGGAGGCGCTGCGGTGCCTCCACCTCTGTTCAAACAAAGTCAGGGGAGGGGCAGCGCCCCTCCCCCGCCAAGATCTAGCTGCATTGCTGCTGGATCTAGAGAGAGAGAGAGAGAGAGAGTATCTCCTTTCGCCTTGAACCCGTGAGAGAGATGGAGAGGCACTGTGGGGAAGATAAGGAGAGGCGTGAGGAACAATGTGCACAGAAGGAAGATTTTTGAATTAAAAAATTCAGCGACAAATAAACTTTTGTTGTTGAAATTAGCGACAAAAAAGATTTTGTCGCTAATTTAGCGACAAATTTTTTAATTTGTTGTTGAAATCAACGACAAATTTTTTATTTGTCACTAATTTAGCGACAAATGTGGTATTTGTCGCTAAATCAGCAACAAATTTAGTATTTGTTGTTGAAATCAACGACAAAATTTTTTTTTATCACAACATTCAGAAGGAAGAATATGTTTTGAAAAATTCAGCGATGAAATCGATGATAAAGAGGCTTTCGTCGCTCATATCAGCGACGAATTTTTTTTCGTCGCTAAAATCTGCGACAAAATTTTCTTTTATTGCTGAAATCCGCGACAAATTTGGTATTTGTCGCAGAAATCAGCGACAATTTGAGTATTTGTCGTTGAAATCAGCGACAAATTTTTTTTTGTCGCTAAAATTACACAGCATGTAATTTGTTTTAAAAATTCAAGGAAAAATTTTATTTTTATCACTGAAATCAGCAACAAATTGAGTATTTATCGCTGAAATCAACGACAAATTTTTTTTTGTTGCTAAATTTATAGAAGTTTTAAATTTCAGCGATGAAATCAACAACAAATGGACTTTCGTCGCAAAAATCCGTGACAAATTAGGTTTTTGTCGCTGAAATCAGTGACAAATCTGGTATATGTCGCTGAAATCAATGACAATTTTTTTTTGTCGCTAAAATTAGAGAATGAAAAATTGGTTTTAAAATTTCAGCGACGAAATCAGCAATAAATAGACTTTCATCGCTAAAATCAACGACAAATTATGTTTTTGTTGCTAAAATCTGTGACAAAATTCATTTTTGTCGCTGAAATCAGTGACAATTTTGGTATTTGTCACGGAAATTTGGGACAAAAATTTTTGGGTCGCTAAAATTGTACAGATTGAAAAAATTTGTTTTAAAATTCAGCGATAAAGTTTGTTTTCGTTGCTAAAATTAGCGACGAACCGTTGGTTCGTTGCAAAAATCAACGACGAATCCTTGGTTTGTTGCAGAAATCAGCGATGAACCCTTGGTTCATCACAGATTTCAACGACGAACACTTGGTTCGTCGCAGATGTCGCGACGAACCCTTGTTTTGTCGCCAAAACCGTGGCGAACCCTTGTTTCGTCGCCAAAACCGCGACGAACTAGGGTTTAGTCGCGAAATCAGCGACCAATTTTTGATTCGTCGCTGAATTCAACGACGAACTATGAATTGGTCGCTGAAATCAGCGATGAATACATCTTTCGTCGCGGATATTAGCGACGAACTAGCTATTCGTTGCTAAAATCCACAATGAATTCATGATTCGTCGTTGATTTCTACGACGAATTATTCATTTGTTGTTGATTCCACCATGGTCTCTAATTTCTGTAGTCAATTTTTGTGACAAACTCGTTTTTTGTCGCAAAATTTAGCGACGAACTTGATTATTGGTCGCAAATGTGCGACAAAAATTGTTTTTGGTCGCAAAATTGGCGATGATAAATTTTGGTTCATCGGTAATTCAGTGATGAAAAAGTATTTTTGTTGAAAATCTGCGACAATGTTTGCGACGAAATTTTAAATTTTTTCACAGATTTAACTGAAACACTTTAATTTCCTCTATTAACTACTAAATGAGATACAAATTATTAATTACTAAATTAATAACATTAAATAACAAAATTATAAATATAAATATTTTTATATTGTTAATTATACTTAACATTCTTTACATATTGATAAATGTATAATGACTTCAATGTCGGTCATTATTAAATTCATTTGTTTATATCGATAAAATTACTACCGCAAACAATACTATTTAATTACAATTTTTTTATATAAAATGACAAAAAATAAGCATTATTATTATGTAGATTTAGCGACGAAATTAGTGACAAACTTTCTTTTTTGTTGTAGATCTAGCGACGAATTCTAAATTCGTCGCAAAATTAGCAACGAATTTCGAAATTCTTCGTAAAATTAGCGACAAATTTCCAGTCGTCGCTAAAATAGCTATGACTATTTTTTCGTTGCAAATTTCGTTGGAAATTGCGATGAAAAAAAATTTCGTTGTTAAATTCGTCGCAAATTAGCAACAAAAAAAATTTGTTGCTAAATTTCATCGCAAAAACCATGTTTTTTTGTAGTGAATGGTTTTGTTGTTGCATCTGAAATATATGCGCTATGAGTAGATATATGAGATACGTTGTGTCAAGAGTTGTGATATGTTATGACTTGATATATCTACTGGTTTTAAAGTGTATAAGTACTATAGTATGGACATAATCTTGTTTTGTTGATGACAAAAAGGGAGAGAAGATTGAGTGTGTGTGCTGGTATGTGTGCTGAGTCTGTGTATTGGTATGTGTGCTGATATGATGATGCTCTTTGTATATGTATAAGTGATGTGCTTAAATGATGTGTATATATGTGCTGACATGTATATGTGCTAAAATGAGGTGTGTGCTGAAATAAGGTGTAGGTGTATGTGCTGAAAAATATAAGAAATATGCTGAAGTACTGAAGGCTTGAGTATGTGATGAAACATATGTATGCAAGTGTGCTGTGTGCTGTGTGTTGTGTGCTGCTGAATGCTGTGTGCGAACTAAGGTTGAACTAGGAGTATAAGAGTATATGTGTATGCTGAATGTAAATATACACTGATCTTGTAATGATATGTGAATGCTCATATGTAGTATATGCATGTGTAGTGTATGCAATGGGCTAAATATGTTGGTATGCCTAAATGAAGAACACCGAAATACAAATGTCTAGAAATTAGGATTTAACTTGACTCAGCATTATAGATTGAATACTAGAAGTCTTGTCATCATAAAAAAGGGGGAGAATGTTGACCTAGTAGAATTTTGATGATAAATGATTAAAAGAAAAAATAGTTCAAGAAAATAAGAAAAATAGTTAGAAAATTCAAAAGTTTGCAGTTCATGTCGATCTGGCTAGTAAACACGTCGACCAACATGGCAGGTCTACCAATTGTAAGTACTGTGTCGACCAATTCATGACTTTCACACAACACATCGACCCATTTGTTGATCTTCTCGATCTGAGTTAAATGATTTCTATATAAATAAGTGTCTGAATAGTTCGAGCCACATAAGCACATATCAACCTGAACAATGAATATCTTATAAATAAGACATTCCAACACATCGATCTGAACACAAATCTTGTTGACATGAAACTATAGGAACAATGGCAAATTGAATTGAAAAAATTACAACTTTAATTTTTTCACCAGTTGTGAGAAATTTTTTAATATTTTTTATGAAACAAGCTTTCACAGAAAAATAGGATCACCATTTTATTTTGAATTCTCTGATAATGTGTAATGGAAAAGGTTTAGGAAGAATTTGTGTCATTTAGAAAGTCCAACAAAAAATTCATGGTAGATTTCTTTTGTGTGGTGGTCAATTTTGGAATGTTCGGAATAATATTTAGAAACTGTTTGGATTTCTTTTGGAAAAATTGCAGTGGACGAACTGCTATACCAACACCGGTCAAAATATCATATGGGAAATTCTTTTGCACAATTGCAGTGGAATGTAAAGAATAAAAAATGATTATAAGGATGAATATACAAAATTCTATAACAAGCCATTTTGTAATTATGATAGGTGTATCCCTTTGATATAAAATTTTGAAAACTCTTTCACAAAGAGATCTATCCACTCTTTTTGAGAAATCACCTTTTTCAATTCAAAATTTTGAAAAAGAAATTATCAAATGGGTCAGATGGGTTTTTATTGTGAGTTATTTGGACAGATTGTGTATCATCAAAATGAACTCATAAAATTTTTGAATTTTACCCAAATGGTCTTAAACTTGAAAGTTTTGTAAAAAAGTTTTATTAACAGACATTTTCAAATAGTTTTGGTCGAAAGTATCTTGAAATTTTGTAAGACATATTGCCTTCGTAAACAGTTTAGCAACATAGTCAAAATTTTTGTTTGTTGTTGAGAAAAATTCTCATTGACTTGTTTTTGAAGTCTTGACTGATTGTGCATAAAAGAGTGAAGGATATTGTAGCAATGCTCTAAATTGGTTGTAAGTAAGGGGATTGCAAACAAGTTTTGTAAGTGATTTTTGTTGAGATAGCAAAATAGCTCTAATTTTTTTTTTATAGTAGAATAATTTTGTTATGATTCTACACATACTTTTGAATGAAATCTAATTAATTGTTCTGGATGATATGGTCCTAATCTTTGTTTAAGAATTCCTCCATATTCTAATTTAGATGCATCTGTTTCTATAATCATAAAGGTTAAAAGATTTGGTATTTCTAAACATGGTAATGAATTAACCTTTTGTTTTAATTGTTTTACTATATTGGTATGTTGTTTTGTCTATGGCTTAGGATTCTTTTGTAATCTCTGATATAATATTAAATAGAAAAAATACTGTTGAACAAATGTTATAGAAAAAATCCTCAACTCTGTAATAACACCCCACACAAAATTTGATAGAAGTTCCTTTAACACAATAGGAATTAATCTTTCCATAAATATGTGACAATCATAACTCTTTAAACCTGTAAACTTGCATTCTGTCAAATCAACACATCTCCCAAGATTTGAAGCGTATCCATTAGGAAACCACACCAACCTCAACCATTCACAAACAATCCGTTTCTGATCCTTGTTTAATGTATAAACTGCCTTAGGTTTTGGTCCCTTATTGCTTGCATCCACATGTAGTGCAGATCGATAACAAACAAGTCTCATATCTTTTCTTACACTCAAGTTGTCTTTTGTTTTTGCAAGAACATCCATTACAGTATTTATGACATTATCAAAAGCATTTTTTTCAACATGCATCATATCAATATTATGCCGAACAAGATGGGTCTTCCAATATGGTAATTCCCAAAATATACTCTGTTTCGTCTATTTATGCGTACTTCCATATCCAATAGTCGTGCCATGAAGGTCTTCCACGGCAGATGGAAAGTTATACACTCGCTCTCAAATTTGATCACTGGTCAATCTCAAGGGTGTATATGTTTTTTCAATCCTATTTTTAATGAACTCAACCTTATTCCTTCTAAATGAATGATTTAGAGGTAAAAAATTGTTTGTGACAATCAAAATAACTGGTTTTTTTTACCATATTTTAATCTGAATGATTTTGACATCTCCATATATATCAGACATCCTAAGATCTCAACTGTACTCCATCCAGATAGCATTCCATAAGCTGAAAAGTCATTTATCATCCAAAGAAGGGTAGCCTTCCTCATCAGCATGGACATCATATGTAAAAACACCTTCATCCCATAGTTGTTTTAACTCTGCAATCAATGGCTACATATAAATATCTATTAACTTCTTCAGATTTTGCAGTCCAGGCACGATCAATGTGAGAAACATATATGGTGTCTTCATACACATACCAGAGGGAAGATTGTATGGAGTTAAGATAACTGACCAACATGAATAAGTTTTTTCTGATTTGCCAAAAGGAGCAAACCCATTAGCATAAAGACCCAATCTTATGTTTCGAGTCTTTTTTGCGAACTCAGGATATGTTCTATCAAAATGTTTCAAGGATAACACATTAGATCCTCATTTGTTTCTTGGTTTGTATGCCAAGTTATGTGTTCATTCATGGCCTTAGATGCATAAAGTCTTTGCAATCGAGGGGTTAAGGGCAAGTAAAACATTTGTTTCTTTGGTTTATTTGTTATGACCCGTCCTCCTACTACTCTTGTACTTACATTCATTACAAAATTTATAAAATTCTGTATTTTCGTCATCCCTCCAAAATAACATACAACCCCGACTATATATATCAATCCTTACTACTGGAAGACCCAAGTCTTTGACTAACTTTTTCATATCATATAAATCGGTTGGCATGATATGATCACGAGGCAATATTTCTCAAATGACTTGAATAAAATCATTAAAGCAATCCTCAGACATATTATATTCTATTTTGATATTTAACAGTCTTGCCGTCACTGATAACTTTGTATGACTGTCACAACCTGCCCACAAAGGTTCATCCACGGCTTCCAAAACTTCTTGAAGCCGATTGGACATAAATGTCTCATTATTTACATTTCCATCAACACCTGTTCCGTATATCTCCTCTAATGGTAATGCATAACTAGTATACTCTGGTTGAAATATTGGACCAGAACTAGTACTTGCATGGTTACATTGGGAATCAAAATTCTCACCAACTGCATCAATCACCATTCTTTGATATGGGTTTAATTGATCGTAATTATAATCTCCTTTATTTGAAAATTGTCTACTTCCTCGATTCTCTTCCTCAGTTATAAAGGGTTCACCGTGATAAATCCAATTATAGTAATTCGGAGTAAAATCAAATCTACAAAAATGTTTCATAACTTTATCAGAATCATGAAACATACCACTACCACACTTTCTGCATGGACACCTTAACTTATTTCTATCCATAAACTCAACTTGACTACTAGCGAAACCCAAAAATTGTTCCAATCCAATACAGAACTCATCGGTCAATCCACGACGTTCAGGTAAGTTCTTATTATACATCCAAAGTCTATCGTTTTGCATTTTCTATCTCTACAAAATCAAGAAACAATAACTTTATTTTGAGCCAAATGACTTATAGGAATACAAAATCTTCACAAAACATATACACAAATGGAGAAGTCATCTACAACAAAATTCTATTATAATGGATTCTTCACCCACAATACTCTCCAAATAAATACCCCTAAGTGTATCGTGTTACTGTAGCACCTATAAGTGTTTGGTACAAATAAATACTTTTTATAACTCCCAGATCCACATCAATTAGTCACAATGCGTTTTGAACATCAATTGGTCATTTTAGAGAAGAGACTTCATATTGAATTTGAGGAGAAGATGTGTGAATTTTTGGCTCAAACACACAAAAACAAAGAGAGTATTGATTCCTCAAGAAGAAGAATTAATTCTTCAAACTGATAGATGACTAAATCACCATAACACCAAGGTGAACTCAATGTTAGTTCTTAAAAGACAACCGTACATAAGGAATGAATGATAAATGAACAACACTAATTGCCCTCTTAAGAACTCAATATGCAGCAAAAACCAAGGTCTCTAAAATTCATTGTTGTTCTAATCATAAAGAAAGCAATGAAGTGTAGCACTAATCAATTAAATTTTGTCACAATACTTTCATTGAGAAGTCATGAAGGGCATACAAACATGCTTGCCCATGAGATAAATCAGAATAAAATAAAATGAAAAAAAAAAAACAGCAAGGTTACCCATACCAAAGCTTCAACACCACCAGCAGCTGCAATTTATTAGCAATTCCTATAATCAAATGATGGATTCCACAATGCACCAGCAGCTTCTTGCCTGCACAATGAATAAATAAGTTTATGCATGCACAAGAATATAAACAATGATTGCTTTATTTATTCAAACATAATTATATAAGGGAATAATGATTAAATCAATTTTATTTGAATGAAAAAGGAATAAAGTACAAATACATCGAACCTGCTTACCCCTTTCTTTCTCAAAGAAAATAAATTTAGGATAATATTTTATGTTTTATTTTTTATAGTTTTTCTCCTTCAATAAAAGAGAGGTAGATTAAAAATACTATATACCACACTTTCCATGGATTACAAGAGTTTCACTAATGGTAAAATGCAAAATTTCATTTATAGTTAAAATCAGAAAAAAAAAATCGTAATAACTATAATAAAATGTCAATATTCCCCATATTTCTCTTTGAAATCCCTAATTTACCAATTACTGTTGCAAACAAATTCAAATTAAAAATTCTGTTCATGTCACACAAACTCCAATAAGAAGTACACATTATCATGCAAAGATTGCTGCTGCTCTCCAGAGCCCCCAAAAGAAAATAAGATAACGGTCAGTCAAAGTGATAGAAGGCTTCTATTCTGCAACCAAATGCCAAAATCATGTATACGGCATAAACACAGGTCCAATGATTGAAGCAGTAAAGATTTTGTTTTATGTATCCCAGATGAAGAAAGAAATGAAGTGTAGAACTAATCAATTAAATTTTGTAACAATACTTTTGAGAAGTCATGAAAGTATATACAAACATGCTTGCCCATAAGATAAATCAGAAAAAAAAAAAAAAAAAAAGCAGCAAGATTACCCATACCAAAGCTTCAACGCCAACAGCAGCTGCAATTGCTTAGCAATTCCTATCATCAAATGATAAATTCCACAATGCACCAGTAGCTTCTTGCCTGCACAATGAATAAATAAGTTTATGCATGCACATACACACATACAAGTTTTGCAAGACAAGAAGTAAACAAAGGAAATGGCTACAATGGAAGTAGGAAATTTTCTCTTATGTGAATGCTTGAAAATGTAAACAAAGGAAATGGCTACAATGGAAGGAAATGACAGAGGCCATGTTGGCATGTTTGCAAAATTATATTTCTTACTTTCACATTTTAGGTTAGGTTGGAAAAAGGTGAACCAAATCTACATTTGGCTTGCAATAAACAGTTATGTGCCCATATCATGAACCTACCACATTTCAGGTAAAAAAATGCAGGCAATACCATGGTTTCAATTAACATTCTAGAATATAAGCCATGAAGACAACAAAACCACAGAAGGCAAGCATTCTGAAGTTAAGTTCGTGTACTCACAATATCAATTAACAAGGTCTTCACTAACAAATGCAATATAATTTGTCTGAACAACTTCAATACCTCTCTTCAACTCCTGTAACCACTTCAGACCTGGAAACAAAATTGAGCAAGTCAAAAAAAAAAAAAAAAAAAAAAAAGAAGAAATTGGAATTTCTGATGGATCTCTGTACTTACTTCTTCGTTTCAGCAATTAATTCTCTCTATTAGAAATCCAAAATCCGAAAGAGAGTGACAGAGACAGAGAGGGCAGATATAGAGGGGAAGAGGTTCAAAACCCTAACTCTGGGTTTGACAGTGAAAATCTGGAGGGGAAGTTTCAAAACCCTTTCCAAGAACACATTCACTAAAAGGAGGCAGCGTGTTTTCCGGTTGGGGAAACCCTAACCCTAGCTTCGAGTAAATGACGAAGAAGAAGAAGAAGAAGAAGGAAACCCCAAACCTAACCCTACCTTTATTTCTCTACAAAATAATCCATTCAAATTTCGGGGAAGAAGATCTGAGTATTCAGAGCGAGAAGATGAGAGTGAGAGAGACACATTTGGGAGTGGCTTCGTCGTAGAATGTAGGGTGGGTGGGTGTAGCGGGGGGAGAGAGAGAAGGTGAAGGATACAGAGAGAAATTTGCAAGTGAGGGAGAGGGAGATAGAGATAGAGATCTAGGATCGACTTGCTCGCAGGATGTGGAGGGTGCAAGCAGGAGAGAGAGGGTGAAGGAGAGAGACAGAAATCTCGAAGTGTAGGAGAGGGAGAAAGAGAGAGATAGATATATCGGGACACAGTTGGCGACGAAGTTTGATATCCATCGCTAATGTAGCGACGGATATATGAATCCGTCGCTACAATAATAGCGACACATTCTATTTCCGTCGCTACATTAGCGACGGAAGTCTGATAACCGTCGCTAAGTTAACAACGGATATCTGTATCCGTCGCTAAGAAATAGCAACAGATTCAGGTATCCATCGCTAAGTTGGCAATAGATTCACCTATTCATTGTTAAGTTGGCGACGCATATATGAATTCATCACTGACCTTTTTTTTTCTTTCCTTTTTATTTTAGTTTCTTTAAACCCTAAACTAGTCCATAAATGGACTAGTGTCTCAATAGCCATCTGTGTCAGTGCTACCGGCCCCTTCAAACTACTATTTCATCTACTTACTAGACGAGATGGATCCTCCGACATGCATGTATGATTTTCTCTTCCTTACGCATGATGATTATACTATATTTCACAAAAGCGAATGGATGTATAAGATGATGAACACGAATGGTCCTGTGAATGGTAGCTGCAAAGGGAAACTCGTTCGTAACATATTGATTGAATTATTTATTATAAATATTTGTTATTTTTGTTGAAATTGTAACATTTATTATATAATATTTCCAATTTCGATATTCAAATAACTTAAAAAAGAGAGATACATTTTTAAGTACCGGTACAAATAACTAATGATTTTAGGCACCAATAAATTTCTTGACTACAACTAAGTCACGAATGGGTGGAGACGATGAAAAACACAAATGGTCAATTCAACGACAGCGGTTAATGAAAAATTACTTGTTACAAATTAAATGAATGATTTATTATCGAACATTGTCAATTTTGTGAAAATTGCAATATGCAATATATATTCAACTTGATTTTGTTATTTATTAATTGTCAAAAAAGGAGACATGATTACAAATGTTTCATAATAGTTTCTTGAACTAATTTAGCCACGAAATTAACAACAAATTTTTAATATTTGCAATGAATTTAGCTATGAATATTTTTTGTGACTAATTAGCAATGAATTTTACCACGAATATTTTTTTTCGTTAATTATGGACAAATTTAGCCATGAATTTCGGAGTTTGTTACTAAATTTTGTGAAAAATATTACTATCACACTAATTAGCGATGACTTTAGAGATGGAAAATTTTTATAGCTAAATTTGGGGACAAAATTGAATACGAAATATTTTCGTCGCTAAATTTAGCGACGGACAATGTATCTGTGGCAAAATTTACCAACGAAATTGTTATTCATCGCTAATCTGCGACGAATTTTACAACGAAAAATACTTTTTAGCCAATTAGCGATGAATTTAGTGACCAAATTTTTTTTTGTGCCTAATTGGAGACAAATTTTGCTACGAATTATATATATTTGTTCCTAATTTAGCCACGAATTGATTTTTGTCGCAAATTTCGTTACAAAGTAACAACGACAAACTTTTTCGTCACTAAATCCATCACAAAATGGCGACGAAAACCATTCGTTGCTAAAATCCGTCGCTAAAACCTTATTTTTTTGTAGTGGTATGCTTTTTGTCAGAATTTCATGAGAGGAAAAAAAATTCCAAGAATTTTAAATCTGCATGGCCTTTTTTCCTCCCAAGTCCAATTAACCTTTCTCTACATTTCTGCAAATGTGTTTACTAGAGATGCTACAAGATAGGGTTACCTTCCCCCATATTTCTTGTAAACCTTTAATAGGCTTCATAGACATGGTTCTACGGTCCATTACCTCAAGACCAGAATTACCCGAGCCCATTAGGTAATAAAACCCATGAATAGTTGAATAGGTTCTTGGTCTCTCGGTTGAGTGTTTTCTCCATGAAACACTTTAATATATGCCTTTCGACCCTCTCGTCTTACTCTCTTGAGAAACTAGCTGCTCTTTGATCTCTTGGTCATCCTAGCTTTCGACCAGACCTCTCGGTTGCCTTACCCCTCAGTGGAAACGTTTTATTAATATGAAAATAATTTCATTATATGATAAGTTCGACTTGAGATTATCCAAATAAAAAGGAAATTTTAAACAAATTCAAATCTTCTTTTATCAAATATAAATCTCACATGGTCTTGGGAAGTCTTTTTCAATAGGGAAACAGGCTTCGGTAACCACTCCCGATATGGGAGAGAATTCCACGGTAACTTGAACTTTTCTTAACCATTAGAAATTAACTACAGATCCATAAAAAAGGTGGCATTCACTCTCGTCATAACGGCTTGGCATCTCAGATCATATTTTCAGGTGTACACTATTATAGTGTTGATAGACCAACCCTTAAAATTGATCCTATAGAAAAGAGATATCTCAGACCAGCTCATCAAATGGAATGTTGAACTTGGCGAATTCGACATTGAATACAAACCAAGATCTACCATCAAAGGTCGGGCCATAATCAACTTCATTCTTGAATGCACCTTCCCAAGTCCTACTTAGCAAGCCACTAACGATCATTCAAAAGAATACCTCCCATCACGTAGACCTTGCTTGTGGATAGGTCCTCCAATTTATCAGGAAGCGGAGTTAGCCTTATCTTAATAGGTCCCGACAACTTCAAAGTGGAATATGCACTCCGCTTCGATTTTCGAGCCACCAACAATCAAACCAAATATGAAGTACTTTTGACATGACTATGAATCATAGCGTTGTTGGGAGCCAAACACATTCAGGTCTTTACCGACAGTCAACTCATGGTTAAATCAAAGGGACGTATGAGACAAATGACCCAATGATGGTGAAATACCTTCCTAAACTCAGAGACGAAATGAACAAGTTTGACAAATTCGACATGCAACGGATTTCTAGGTCTGAAAACACTAGAGCTAATGCACTGTCCAAGATTGCTACCTCCTATTTGGTAGCAATTAACCGAACAGTCTATGTTGAGAGCCTTCTATACTCAAGCATTGATGAAGCAAAGTAGATCCAAACAACTGATAACATGGTAAACTTGAAAGACCCCATCCAAGACTACTTAAGAAGTGGTCAATTATCAGATTCACCGTTGGAAACGGTAAAGATTAGATGCCAAGCTGCACATTACTCAAACATTGATGGCTCCCTTTACAAGAAGTCCATGCACCCATATCTCAAATGCCTGATGCTAGAAGAGGGTAATTACGTCCTCAGAGAGATTCACGAAAGGTATGCGACAACCATGTAGGTACTCGAAACCTTGCCAACAAAGTATTACGTCAAGGGTTCTTCTGGCTCACCATGAAGGCTGACGCAGAGCCTTATGTCAAAAAATGTAATAAGTGTCAAAAATTCTACTCAGTGCGACACCAATCTTCTTCTGAGTTTTGCCCAATCAGAAGTTCATGGCCATTCACACAATGAAGGATAGACATTCTGGGACAATTCCCTTAAGTCACTGGACAATGAAAGTTTCTCATCATGGCCATGATTACTTCACTAAGTAGGTAGAGGCCGAACACTTAGCCCAAATCATAACTGACAAGGTATAGACTTTTGTAGGGATATCCATCATCACAAGATTCGGCCTACCCTATATCCTTATCACTGATAACAGCAATCAGTTTGACAACAAAAGCTTTTAGAAATTTTGTAACAAGCTTGAGATACAACATTGTCTTACCTTTGTTACCTACCTGCAAGCCAACGGTCTCATCGAGGTCACCAGTTGAACAATCCTTCAAGGGCATGCACAAGAGAAGGCAAAAGGCCTATGGGTAGATGGACTTTACAACATTCTTTGGGCCTATGGGACTATGCCTCGCAAGACCACTGGGGAAACTCCATTCAACCTTACTTACAGACGTGAAGCCGTCATCCCAACAGAGATCGGAATCCACTTATTGCATCTAGATTGATACCACTCAGAATTAAATAAGCTGGCATTACGGGAGCAACTAGATCTCCTTCCAGAACTATGGGACACTGCATCCGCTTGAATGGCAGTTCACCAGCAACAATAGCACAATGCTATAGCAGGAGAGTCAATGCTAGAATGTTCAAACTGTGAGACATGATTCTTCGAAAAGTGAAAGTTATGGGACAGCCTTAGTCGGGGGGGGGGGGGAATTTACACCAAACTAGGAAGGCTCTGTCAAGTCCACTCGGTAGTTTGCTCAGGAACATATCGTCTCAATCACTTAGACGGCTCTACTATGCCTCGAATGTGGAATGCCAAGCACATCGTCAATATAGGAGATGACACCCAACCAAATAGACACGATCTACTCTCTTCGTACAATGTCATTAAATTCTCTTTTAGCACAATGCCAACAAGTACTCTCAACGTAATATCATCAAATTTTCTCTTGGCACAGTGCCAATGAGCACTCTTAGTGCAATACCATCAAATTCTCTCATGGTGCAATACCAAAGACTCTCTCGACTATGCACCTTGAAAGGGTCCCGCACACAAATGCCATTGCACAAGCTAAGCTTGCCTTCTGATACCTCAATTCGGGCATCTAAGAAAGGTTCTAACACTCCACCTTTCAATTACGGAGCAATTACAGACAACACAATAAACGATTTCAACATGCCATGGAAACTTAATTATGACAAAGTTTATACAAAAAGAAATTAGAAAGTTAGACATACGATCTATCAGTGGAATAAAACAACAAAAACTTTAGGGGCAAGAAAACAACTTTTTTATTTACTCATCTATAAGATCTTTATAGAGTAAATCAGAATTCATACAAGCGGAAGTAGAAACAACATGATATTTACATATTAAGAGTATAGAATTTAGGAAGTGGGAAATATAGAAGGAACAAAATATACAGGGAGGAAACTAGAGAGAAAGAGAAGGCACTCATTCTAAAGTTCATTTTTCGTCTTGAATCATAGCCTTAATGCCCAGGTTCATTCTCCCAACTCCACCTTTGCATATCTAGTTCCCCCATCCTCTTTACTTCTCCCAGGAAATGCCAACACTAAGCCACTTGTTGCACCTGGGTGCTCAATTGTCTCCATCAGACCTTACAAGAGAAAAACACCTTCGCCTTCCAACTTGAAATACAACAGAGGAAGGGGAAACGTCTCCACCCTCTGCAAGGTCCCTTGACACATCAATGTGGGTCTATTATAGTATTGGGTTTCCAAATGTCGTGATGGAACCTCACATTGGCAGTTTCCTTACTGATGGAACCTTGTATTGACAGTACTCATACCTTCCCCAAAACATCCTGTTAACACTAGGATGCAAAAGAACCACCATCTCTCGTTTTTGAACTCATCAATACAAAAACATTACTATGATTAACAACCACTTACGATCTCTATTTTTCATGTATTTCGTCACCCATGAATTAAAACTCAGGTATATAACCTTATCTCATCTAATGAGCTAATGAAATTTCACTAGATACCCTTTCTATTTATAACCATAGAAAACGTTTCAAATATGACTCCCCGCGAACAGAGCAACCAAATCTTAATATCTACTGCATTTAATGTTCCACTTTCACATTCATTCCATTTACCCAAAACCAATTTCTCTCTTGTCCTTTCAAATTTCTCTTCGAGCTAGCATTAGGTGTGGGGGACAAAAGATGGTACATGGTCCAACGTCCCATTACCACAAAACCAAAATTACTTGAGGCCTTTAGGTCATAAAACCCATGAACACTTGAATACGCTCTCGATCTTTAGGTTGAGCGCTCTCTCGATTGAGTACTCTAATTTATGACTTTTGACCCTCTCAGTTTTACTCTCTCGATCAGCCAGGTACTCCTTGATCTCTCACTCATCCTAGTTTTCGGCCCTTAGGTCTCTTGGTTGCCTTGCTCCTTAGTAGATATGTTTCATTAATACGGACGTAATTACATTACTTGCCAAATTTGACTTGAGATTATTCGATAAGGAAGGAAATTTCTATCAAATTCAAACTTTTCTTAATCGGATATGAATCTCACCGGTTTTGGGGAAATCTTTTTCAATAGGAAAATGGACCACGATAGCTACTCCTGATATGGAAGGAAATCTCCGTAATAAGTTGAACTTTCCTTAATTGATAGAATTCTAAATCTCTTAAAAATCTTTGTTTACAATTCCTGTAATCTCAGAAAATTCTCAACAATTTATGTACAAGAAAATTAGGATTTTTATACTCCTAAAGGCATAGGGGACTTGTCATACATGGATGCTATATATGTTCAACATAGATAACCGGCTAGGTATGTTCATTAATTCTATACTTATCACATAGACACAATATAGAGCTATCTTACGGTTTTTCTGAATTTATTTTTCATTCTTTCATAACCACTCCTTTTGACTTAAATATCAGAGCCTCCTCCACCGAAATACCCTCCGGCGGTGTTTGTAGGTCCTATCATTCGTAAAAACCTAGAACACTCCTCAACACCGATTCCACACCCAGGTCAGCGGAGCAAGTATTTGTAGAGCAAAACCGACCTCTATCAGTGCTATTCTTGGAAAGTTATTTAAAATGACACGTAGAAAAATTTATATATAAATTGTCAAATAAATTATCCATAAAATCTCAAAAAGAATCACATTAGTTCCACCAATTAATTATAGAAGAATATTATTAAAAATCAGAATACTGCCCGATATGTACAAACAAATATAACTTGTTAGTTCGCATACCCAATAATTTTTTTTTATAGATCAATTTTGAATTCTATTAAATATTTTAATTTATTTAGCAGTTGTACATAAAAGAATTATTTCCATTGTAGGGTTATAAATTCCCGAGTTTTCTATTAAACAAAAAAAAATAGTACTTAATACTATTCACATAGAACTAAATAAAACAAAATTTCAACTTTTATTTCGATAATAGAAATTTTTCAATCATATTTTTTAATTTTAGAACCAGTTTACTATGTTTTAAATGCACCAAAATTATCATGAGAAGTGTACAAATATTTGGTAAGTCCTTTATTTTTTTTTTGGTTATATAGAGATTTGAACTTAGAATCTCTAGGTCGGGGGAGGGGAGACGAAATCTTCCCCAGCAAAATGCCATGTACTCTAATCCTTGAATGTGGTACGATAATTACACCAAGTTTGCATTTGGTAACCGTCCTTATTAAATAAAGACCACACATGAGATTTGCCAATTATGTTATATTTCTTTTCTTTTAAATATCAACGTGTCATTATATGTTTACAATTTTTTTTCTTAACTAATTGTTAATTTATAATTCAAATGCATGACTTGACTGTTGGAAGGCTGGCAGAGTCTCCCGTCCTCGTGATCAGAGAGAGATAGAGAGAGAGAAATAGCTTACAGGGTGATGATTGTAGGTGGCTTTAGCCAAAGACAATGGTATCAAATCCCTCGTTATCCCAATCGACACCCGGAGCTTTGAAAGTTTACCACAACTAATCTTCTATTACCGATCGTTGCAGATGTTTGATGACGAAGCCAAACTCTACTTGCGTATTGAGCACGTTTATAGAAAAGCAAATTCATTTTCCGAGACACTCCAAGAAATTGGAATTTCAGACTGTATTTTGTATCGATCATAACTGTCTAACTCTTAGAGTGGTGGCTCTGTTGCATTATTTTGACTTGATGGGGTCTTTGTACACTGGTGCTGCTTTACCTGTACTCCTTTTATACCAAAATGAGAGAAAAAGAGGCTCTTATATTTGATTTTTTTTCCTTGTAATTGGCTCTTATATATATATATATTTGGGCAATGGTAATTGGCTTTTATAATTCTATTGGGTAGTTAAAAACCAAGCAACATATATAATGAGCCAAATTTCTGAAAAATGTTTTTAAAAAAATTTGGAATTCATTTTTTTATATCTGTTCACTATGTAGATGCGTCAGGACGTTCTCAATCCTTGGTTTTGAAAAAAATAAATAAATAAATAAATTGATGCACTACCCAACACTATGGATATCTAAATTAAATCCCATTTTTGGTCTCGGAGATGTTATACTCACTTATTGATTATTTCTCACACGGTCAATTGTTTAAGAGGTGTAATGTAGAACGTGAATCCTCTAAATCCAAGAATCGCGTCAAACGACACAAGGGAAGGGTTTAGAGAGCAAGTTTGTGGTCCAAAGAAAGTTAAAAAGAATAACTAATATGAGGAGAAGACCGTCGAGCTTGGCTGTCAAAAACACCACAGTGCCTTTGGGGTTCCGCTGACTCGAAATCACCGTGGCACTCGTGAAAACTGATGTTTTTTTTTTTTTTTTTTTTTTTTTAATTTTTTATTTATTACTTTTTTTCTTTTTTTTACTTTTTCGGAATTTTGTTTCTTTTTTCATTTTGTTTGTTATTTTTAACTTATTTGGTTGTCTAGAATTATTAAAACTCTAAATTAAGAGTCACAGCGTTTTGATGATTGTTTCCTTATTTGCTTTGGGGTTTTAGACTATTTAATCTGTCACTCTCATTGTTTCAGAAACTTAGATTTTTGGTATTTTCTACAATGAAGAACACTACTGCTTTACTTTTGGGATGGATTCTCTTACAGAGTTTTAGAACTTATAGTGTAACAAACTCAGCACCTTACTTCCATTGTATGAATTGATATCAGAACAAGTTCATTCTGGGAGTGGAATCCCACATTGATGACCATTATCAACTTCCGAGCCGGCAATGATAAAATTATCATAGCTTTGGACTCGTGGTTTCTTAGCTAACACTGCAAAAAACTATAATTTTGCGATGAAGTTTTTGAAGAAGCTCTATGAAAAGTTTGTCGCTAAAAGGTTTTGTGACAAATTTAGTGACGAAAACATATTCTTGGCTAATAACTTGTTGTAAATATTAGTGACAAAATTCTCAAAATTCGTCATAAAATTTGCGACAAACAATGTTTCGTCGCTAATATTACGAATAATTTTTTTCATCACTAATTACCGATAAATTTTGCAACAAAAGTTGTTTGTCACAAAATTTGCCACCAAATACTATTCATCACAGAATTTGTCACTAATTTTAGTCACGAAACATCTGTCAACGGAAATTAGTGACTAAGTTAGTGACAAACATTTTGTGATGAATTTTTACAACGAACTTAGCGACGAATATAGTAGAGAATTTTTGCAACGAATTTTACGATTAACGTTTGCGATGAATTTTGTGACATCTTAAATTTAGCAATGAATATGAAAAATTTTATGACGAATTTTACGACGAACATAAAAATCATCAACGAATTTTAACAGTGTCAAACATCCAACATCCATCAACATCAAATTTTTCCCATCTCTGCTCATCATGCAACTAACCATCTAATAATATCAATCAACTAATTATTCAACAACAACAACTAATCATTTTAATAGTGTCAAGTGTCACGCCCCGAACCAGGATCATGAGCAGCCGCCCGTTGTCCTGAATTCTGTCTGTATTTGTACAGAAAATCGAGTAGAACCTTCCCACATATCAGAAGTTTCCCATATAGCAATCAATCTGCTACCTGTACAATAGGGCCAACCCGACCTCACAATATATAAATCCAATCTCAACATCAGACCAACACATCCATACCGCACAATCCAGGACAATGCAAGACTAACAAAATGAATTTCTACAATTCTAACTACAGACCTCTACTACCATGCCCCCGTCAAAGGCATGAACAGCCGCCAGTCGCCCCTCCTATGATTTAGAGGTGGCACCAAACGGTCCTAAAATACACTTCTAGGACATGACACATTCCCAGTTACAAACACAATGAATAGAAATTATCTCAATGCAAGTGTTATGCAATGACATGAGAGTTCCACAATTTAAATATTCATATTTGTACAGTCATTCCAGAATTATACAATGGTCATCTATAGACCTCAAAATACATATATATCATCAATACAATTTTTAACTCACGAAATTATAACGGAAAAATACAATGACTCCTCAAGTCCAGACCAGACCTCCAAATGATACTAAGCGTCCAAAAAGCAATGCTCCTTACCAAATACTATCTCTGAAACAAGAAGAGAAATGAGGGGTGAGTACTCAGGGAAAGAATACTTAGTGAGTGAGTGGGTCAATGCAATCATGTAATAAGAATTGTAAAACTGGAGTGTCAAAACGTAAGTATACAAATCATACTTCAAATTATCATACTTTTCATTTCAACAATATATCATTTGCATGCATTATCAAGTCAAATATACATCCAAAGCACTGTTATTAAAATCATAGAGCTACCAGCCGAAAGTGTCCTGGTAAAGGCCTACCTCGACCTATGACAGATGCACTAGGGGTGTTATATGTAAATTTATTTAAAGTGCTCTTTACCCCGGCGTTGGCGACGGAGCTCGTCCAAGTGCTAGATTTGGAGAGAGTATCCAAATCCTCCCCATTTTCGAGTTCAACCTGCTTAGTACCATGTCGTTAATAAAATCAGGACAACTCGTGGGATACCCAGGCCTAGGCATATCCGGATGCCGCCTAAGCGCCTCTCACGGTGTCCTTCGTAGCTACGGAACAATACATACCAAAACTCTCAAAACCAAAATCAATATCATATCAAGAATGTGTCGTAATCATGTTCACAAACCAAATGCAATATATAGCATAAAATGACACATTATACATTTCAACCACATGGATGCATAATTTCATAAATCAACTCAATTTTTGGACTCTCCAACGGTTCACAAAAAGTCAGTTCCAAAGCCAATCAAAACATTTTAAGCACACGACAAATCATGCTCAGTTATCAAAATGTTGTAAAACAGGGTTTACATATTAAATAAAAGTATTGAAATAAATCTCACTCATAGTATAGGGGAGGGTAGCGCACTCCCCAATAATACCATGAAGCGAAGAAAAGTGTTCCCCTAACTCAAGACACCCAATACCTATGAATGTATATATATATAAAAATCAACGAGTTTCAATTCTACGCAATTATAGAAAATAAGCTATCACTTCTAATACACGTATGCAAATCAGATAGTTCGAATCCTTTAAAACTCTACCCTAATTCCTCATATTTTGTTTATGTATATAACATGTCTACAAGACTCAAGTGTTGGTATTCGACTAATCTCGCACAGGGCTCACACCAATCCAATCTCTCGCTCGCACCCAAGGGCCAGCAGGGCCACAACCCAGCGCTCCTCTGGCAGTGTGTAGCCCCATGTGCAGGGTCTATGTATAGGGCGCGCAGCGCCTGTCTATAGGGCGCGCAGCTCTTGTGTGCAGGGTGCATAACGCCGGTGTGCAGGGCACGTAGCGCCCATGTGCAGGGCCTGTATGTAGGGCCTGTGTGCAGGTTGTGCAGCGCCCATATGCAGAGTGCACAGCACCCAAGTGCAGTGCACAGCACCCAGGGCGTGCAGCGCCTACACGCCAACCATTTCTACTCATTTCTTAACTTAAACCTAACATTCATTCAAATAAATCAAATGGGTAAGAAAATTTTCTTACCTAGGGTTTTCTCAGAGCGCAAATCTTCATCCGAATGTCTCCTCAATTGCTCCAAAATCTACAATGCTCCGCAGAGACTCGCGGGCTCTCACGGGTTGTCGCGGGTTGCGGGCTACGGGCTGCGGGCCGCAGTGGGCTTCACGGCGGTAGTGGGCTCGTGGGCTGTCCCAGGCTGGCACGCTCATGGGCTCGCGGGCTGGTGGGCTCGAGGGCTGGCACGTGCACTCGCGGGCTAGAACTGCAATCGCGCACTCGCGGGCGGGAACTGCAATCGCATACTCACGAGTTACGCGCTAGTGGGCTAGAGCACGCTCAGGCGCTAGAGCGCGCTCAGGCGCAGGCGCGCGCTTGTGCGCAGGTGAGCTCCTGTACAGGCGCGCTAGTGCTCATGCCGGGAGGATCGTACTGCAACGTGCTCACAGAAGGGAGGAGCTGCAGCGGCTGGGGTGCACTCGTGGTGGTGGTGGCTGATCGCGGTGGAGGGTGGTGGATTCGTAGTGGAGGGCAATCAAGAGGGAGGGAGATCCCGAGAGATAGAGAGAGAGTGAGTAGCGGAGAGAGAGAGAAACAGTGAGAGAGAGACCTTGAGTGAAGTAGAGAGAGAGAGAAGGAGATGGTGGTGGTGGTGGTTGCTCGCGGTGGAGAGAGGTGGCGGGGCTAGCGGCCGATCACGGGGGAGGAAAAACAACCGTGGGAAGTGAAGAGTCGGGGAGAGAGAGAAAGAGGAAGAGAGAGAGACAGAAGTAATTTAGGGTTTCCAACCCTAATTGGGAAAGGGGGGAGGTGCTACGTTTCACTCCAAAACGCAGCATCTCCTCTCTCTCTTTTTTTTTATTTCTTTTTTTTTTGTATTTATATATATATGTTTTCACACCCACGCTTCACTAAAATTTAAATTTTTTGTAAATACAGGGTTTATTTCGATTCACAGATTCAGCAAATTAAAATATACCAAAAATTTAATTTGAATACCCAAAAATCAAAAATCAATTTAAATAAATAAATTTCTCTCTATATAATTAAATTACAGACACTGCAGTGTCGTTATTACATCAAGATTCACAACAACAACAGTATCAACAACAACAATATCAAGAGTCAATATTCAAATGTAATAATCAAATTAACAATATTCATTGTTTAAGTAACTAGTTCAAATGTAACTATTAAACAACAATAAACAGTATTAAGAGTCACCATCATTGTCATCATCATCATTATCATCATGATCATCACCACCATCACCATCACGAGCATTGCCATGAGAAGATAGAGAAGGGAGAGAATCTGAGTCGAAGTGGGGGCTAATTGAAGTTATTGCAAGCTGAGTCTCTATTGTGCGCATAACTCGCTAATTTCGTTGTCTCTTTGCCTCTGTTGTGCGCGTACCTCTTCAAGTTCGTTGTCTCTTTATGCTAGTAGGTCCTTCAAGTGGCTTACCTCTTGGGTCAATTGTATTATTTTCGTCCTTATTTCTAGCCAGGTGGAGGAAGATGGACCAATGTTTTGCAAGTCCAGCTCAAAAAACCCATCTCAAGTACTCTTCCCCTTTTTGCTCCACTAGTTGCTTTGAGTCATAGAGCCATACTATCAATAGATAGCTTAGATGGCTTAGATGAGGCAGCAGCATCACTATCACTTGAATTTCTCAGTAAAATCTCATCATATTTCTCTTGCATTGTCATGAGAAAAATTAGAAAAAAATTAAAATAACAATATAATAAAATATTTAACAAAGAAATCAAAGTACCCAAAGTGGAAACCTTATGACAAAGTGTGAACGAAACCCACCCAACAAAGAAAAGATGGACGAAGCCCACCATCAGCATGGAATAATTAGAATACGATAGACCCATCTATTAATTTACACTATGGCAAAACAGAAAAAACATGCTAATGCCCTCCTCGTAAGGCTGGTGCAAAAGCAATTTAAAAAATTACAAAAAAAAGAGCTAAGGGTGAGGGGAAAGAAAGAAAAAAAGAAAGAGGAATATAATAAAGAAAAATGCATGTAAATTTATAATTATATAATAAAGATAAATCTTCTCTGTACACTCAACAAAGAGAAGAGCATACTTTTAGGCAAATCACAAGAAACAAAGCCAAACTAATATCGTGAGTAGTAAATTTACCTTTTTTTCTTTGCACTAAGACATGCCTAGTAAACAAGATGTAGCAGGGATCTCTAACCAAATTAGGAATGGAATCTCCTACCATTAGGAGGGCATGTGTTCAGATTGCGATGACATTATTCATCCCCAAAATTTAATTAATAATGGCCAAATAGAAGAGCATATATTACGAGTCAAAGAATCGATTTAGGCAATGAAAAGAAACTTGAGAGAGATTAACCTAATAAATTCATCTCCCAATGTTGTTATGATAGATTCAACACGATATGTTCAAATCAACATCATCATTGCAATTAAATAATATATGTTCAGATTAACATCATTATTACAATTAAACAAACTATATACAACAAGATAACATTGTTATGGTATGTTTAAATATCTCCAATATAATCAAACAAAAATATGATAACCCATGTAGTTGATAGAAAAATATGCAACAATCAAGTTTACAACTAACACTTTTCATTCATTGATAACTAATACTTTAATTTCATACTTATTCTAATATTATATGAGTTCATTAACCCATTAAAGCAATTGAAAGTTTTGAAATTATATACCTCAACTATTCTAGTTCTCTCCCCACTCCACATCTTGTCTTTCTTTTGGAATGTCCACTTAAAAATGTCTATAAATGATAGCTCAGTTCCCATTCCCTTAACCTTAAAAAAATCACTGTTAGAAATAATGAAATAATTAAAAAATAATTGAATTAAATTAAAATTTTAATGTTTTAATAAAATTACCAATCTATTTCTATACTCATCTACATTAATTGAGCCTTTTGCATAGGTGGCAGAGGATTCCAAGAATTACAAGATCGGTTCTTCATGTTCTGCTTACTCCTTCATCTGCTCTAATCAGATCCCCAAAAGTTCAAAATTCTGACGCAAATTTTTCCAGTGATGCAATTTGACTTCTTTCTATTGCACTTTGATTGATTTAACACCCCTCGGATGTGATGATCACATTTCTTGTTAAAAATTCTTCTTATCTCATTCTCCTCAGTCTCATCCCAAGTGAACAGTCATTACAATAAATAAAAATATAATTAGCTATATTAAAATTATAAACTTAGTTTCATATATAAATTGAAAAACTCCTTCCACCATAACTCTTTTGTATCTTCTGAAATGATAATGTAGGTTATTCACGCTCTCCCCAATGGTTGTTCACTATTCTATTAAGCTCATACACATCATGTACAAAATTTGCGAATTTGTTATAAAGTTGCAAACAAACAATGGTAAGTAAATAAGATAGTTAAAATAATCATATGCTATATAAATAAAAGAAACAATAGTGATGAAATTTTAAAATTTAGTACTTACGAATCTCCGCAAGGTAATATCACCTGTCGCCTATCTTCTTCCCCCTCAACAATGGAATATTGCACCAAAGGTGCAATCGAAAAGGACAACAAAGGTGCATCAATAAAAGGGGAAGGAGAAGGTGCAGCTGAAGGAGACTACGACACTGAAGAGGAAGGACTTGGTCTTCCATCACTAACTCATTTATGGCCTCCCATGTCGATATTGTGAAGTATAAATGTTAGAACAATAAAGAAAATAAAAATTACATATTCATCAGATACATAATGAAGTACCTAAAGAAGTTTACCATGTTTAAATTGATGTACTAATCAGTACAGAGGCTACCAATACTCCAAAAAACCAACTCTAATGATCTATAAAAAAGAAGATAGTGTATCAGCGAATAAAAAACAATATATAATAAAAACTACACTATCCAATGATGTATAATAAAGACTAGTTTACCAAATCTAAAGATAAATATCTATTCTTATTGTATTAAGAAAACAAAACTTACCCCCATCAAAAATCGAAGTCCTCATTGTCATCTCCTCTATCAGATACATCTTCATCATCCTCATCCTCATCCTTATCATCGTCTCAAAATCAGATTCTTCAACGTCATCAACATCAATTTCTCTTGGATCCACATCTATCGCTACTCCACATAAATCTCGTAACATTAGAATGTTATATTCCTCAGTTTCCTCTTGTTGATATGCTATATCTTCCTGGTATTCCTCAATCTTTTTTTGTGCTTTTATTTTACAAACACACTACAACGGAAATGGATTATGGAGACGGGCGAAAACCATAGAAAAAGGTGATAAAACTATCGATAAAGTCTTCTCCAACGGATAGAGATTCAGTTGGCTAAACACGGGTCATGATAGACCTATCCCGACACTTGTCATGACCGTTGGAGCATGTTGAACATCCAAACGGATTAGAAAAGTGTCGGTAAAAATCAATTTTATATCATCGGTTATAATTGGCTTAGTAAAAGTTACTACATTTATTGTCATCTTTGTAAATGGGTTAGTAAAAATTACTACATTTATCATCAGTTATAAAGAGTTAGTAAAAATTATACTTTTATGGTCAACTTGTACAGAGATAGTAAAAATTACAACATTGTTACTACATTTATTATCGGTCAATAGTAAAAGTTACTACATTGTTACTACATTTATTATCGGTCAATATAACCGTGGAGAATTGTTATAACTATTTATTGTCCCAATGAGTATGTTAGAAAATGTTATTATTTTTATTATCGAAAAATACAAATATTAGTAAATATTACTATAATACCGTTGGTTCTTACCACATAAGAAATGTTAATACTTTATCGTCACTCACTATAACCGTTAATAATTGTTATATTATTTATCCTTGGTAAAGATAATAGATTTATTTCTCTCTCATGATAAAATAATAGTAACATTTACTATTAAACTATCGAATTAACAGATAATAACATATAGTAACATTTACTATATAATCACAATAAATTATAATAACATTTATTATATAAAATAGTAACATTCATTAACATATATATCCGATAAACTGTTTTCAATACTCTTTTGAACGTCAATTTACATATTTCACACTTTTCATACCTTAAATATCATATATTTTCTACACTTACCGCAACTTATCATATCCTACATATCCTACATATCCTACAGTTACCTACCTTGCATCTCTACACTTCCCATACCTTACATTTCCTACACTTACCGCTATTTACCATATGCTTTTACCCTTACCATTTCTTACTATATTCACCAATCATCACAACAGCTGTACATATATTATTGTCTATATAGACACCTTTCAAAATCAAGACTACAAAGCCTATATTTTACCACAACTTATAGCCATAAGGATAGGGGTATGTAAATTCAGACGTCCTTATATCCGTAAGTATAGAGTGTTGTTTGTACAAACAGTTTGCTATCTTTACCCATAGTTCAAATTGTTTTATCGACTGTTATTTTAAAACCATCAGAAAATTTATATTATTCCCAACGGTTTCAATCGTAACTGTCTGTATAGTTTCAAAAAACCGTCAATAATATTTACTGACACTAAATGTTACTGTCAACATAATGCTTTTATTTTATAGTGACAGCTCACCAATCAATTTTTTCACGTTTCAAACTAGGATATAATACATACTATACTTGAATCGTTTGTTGTGCCAATACGAATGATTCATATCTCTTATACAATTTTTTATGATTTATTTCAATCAAATTAAATTTTAGATGCACCTTTATCCCTTTGACGGGGTCAAACCATTGGTACAAAAATAAGACAACTCACAATACTGCTCCAGGGTACTTTATCTATAGGATTTCATCCAACAAATCATAAAAATCATATTTTACACTTCCATCATTGGATGATTGAACACAAACCCCACTATTCATTATAGTTTTTCCGATTCCATATTCTTGAGTGTGAAAATTATACTCGTTTATAAAATATACTGGCCAAGTTTATACCCTTGAATTTGGACCCCATGACAGATGGGTCAGCAGTTCTTCCTCAACTTGAGCTTGATTACTTTGGACCAAAAGTAAAGTAAACGTATTAATTTGTTTGTTAACTAATTTTTTATAAAATTTCAAGACAACTTACATATATTTTGAATCATCCTGCAAATTTTTCAATGTACACATGATCAAACTCATTTATCGATAGTTCAGACCGTGAATTTTGAAAAATCATACCATCAAAGAAGATGATTTATATCACAAAAGATTGTCACACAAAAAATATATCTATTTGCAAATGTATACTTATTCGAACTATTGCGTCACTTCTTGACAATTCAATAAAATATATGTATAGGCTGTCCACCATTCTTTACCAGTTAAATATCTAAGTTTACATGTCCACTTGGTCGACCAAGATAGTTAAAAATCGAGAATGATTTCGAAATGGAATCAACAGAATGCTCATCATTTCTTCCACTTTCCACCTCTTGCACTGTACATGAGGGTTGAAATAGTATGAGGCAAATATTGTCACTTCCTCTACAATGTATGCATTATCAATAGAGATTTCAACTCATGCCTTATTTTTCATTTTTTTTCTTCAAATGATATAGGAATCTAATTATAATGAAACAAATTGTATCAAAAAATAATATATATAATAAAGTTAGTAATTTGACATGCATTGCAAATGAAGTATAGAAAAGAAGGTAAAAAATTCACCTTTCAAATAGACACATCCATCGAAATTGGACCGGATCTGTAACTTTGGCCCCATAAAACAAGTTAACTAAAACATGTTTCTTGGAATCAAAAAACGACGGAGAAAATATCCTTTCTAAGTTACATAGAATCATAGAATATCTTTCTCTAATTTCGCTGCAACACCATAATAATAATAATAATAATAATAATAAAAAGTCAAAATTAGGGCTTAAAGCCCTAATTCTCTTTAATTTTCTCTCTCTCTCTCTCTCTCTCTCCCTCTTTCCCCCTCTCTCTCTTTCTCTTCTCCGCCGCGGCCGCTACTCTCCTCCTCCGCCGCCCGCCGCCCACCGCCTTCTTCCCGCCACCGCACGCCGCCCACTGCTGCAACGCCCTCCCGCGAGCAGCTCCTTCCTCCACGCGAGCGCTGCCTCCTCGCGCGCGAGCCCAGCGCGCTACAGCTCTCGATCTCCCGTGAGCCAGCGCGCGAGCCCAGCACGCCACAGCTCGCGATCTCCCGCGAGCCAACGCACGAGCCCAGCGCGCCACAGCTCGTGATCTCCCACGAGCCAGCGCGACCCAGCCTACACGCGATCACCCGCGACCCAGCCTGCGCACCCCTGCGTGAGCACAGTGCGCAGAGCACGCGACCTACCTGCACGAGCGCGCGATCCTATCCTGAGCGCGCGCCTCAGCTCGCGAGCGCGCGTTCCAGCTCGCGAGCGTGAGCATTAGCCCGTGAGCTGGCCAGCCCACCAGCGGCCCAAGGCCCAGTCCAGCCGCGGCCCACTGCATCCCGTGAAGCCCGCTAGCAACCAGCCCACCGGCCCGCGATCCCGTGACAGCCCGCGAGCCCGCGACCGGCTTTCCCCTTTGAGAGCTCACCTGCATCTTCTGTACTGCAGGTAACGACTGTATTCATTGAAGTTCTATGGTTTGATGTTAGAAATTTAGTGGTTTCTAATACAACTGAAGTTTGGGAAATATTACAGGTTTTAAACTAACCCGACGGGCGAACGACAACTAGGTATGAAACCCGAGGAACCCTAGGTGAGAGATGAATAAATTTTATTGATAGAATCTCTTATTAGGGTTTTAATCGCTATAAATTTGACGATTTGAATAGGTTTGTCTTTTGGAGAGTCGTTGAAAAATAGGGAGTGACCACCCTCCCTAGATAGGTGAGTGGGACTCTAATCTCTTGCATAAAATAGTAAAACGTATTTTCTGTCGCGTTTTCAATAAAACATGCTTTGATATGCATTCGTTGACGTGTGATATTAAATTTGGAAATTTGTTTTGTGATTTTTGGAGTGTCTTGAATTATATCTACAATGACTATGCATCCATGGTTTGAAATGAAACAATAATTGTGCCATTACTTGAAATTTTAAAATTTCCTTTTCTACCATCGCATTGGTATGCTGTTTGAAATGATTCGATGAAACGTATTGGCACGTAGATTTGAAATGTTTTGATGAACTATGTGGGTTGGATGCCCACTAATTATGTGATGATGTGATGTTACTTGTGGGACGTTGTGCCCTGGGACGTTGTGCCCTTGTGATACTATGGGACGTTGTGCCCTTGTGATACTATGATGATTCCGTAGCTACGAAGGGCGTTTGTAGAGGCACGGGTTGCCCGGATACGCTTCTGCAGGAGGTATCCGCAAACGTCATTTATTCTAAAGGCTATAGGCGCGGCCGGTTGAACCCACGTAGGGGGAGGACGTGTGTGACGCCACCGTCTAGCACCGGGCGGGGTCCTATACACGTTGATGAGTTGGCCCCAGCGAGCTCGTGGCCAACGTCGGGGTAAAGAGCGTTTTAAAGTCTATGCATAATAAAAACCCCCGACGCGCCTGTCCTTGGTCACGGTTGACCTTTGCCGGGATTATTTTTGGCTCGCTCTGACATTACTTGATTTTAAATGGATGCATATATACTTATTATCGTGTGATTGGTTAAATGATTTCAAATTGTTAAACATATCATGTTTTGTCGCGAAATGTACATTTTTGTTTCAAATGATGTTATTTGACACTCCAATTGTTCACCTATGCTATTTATGCTGGATATTATCCCCCTCACTCACTGAGTATCTTCCCATGATACTCACCCCTCTATTTTCTCTCCTCAGACAGGTTTATTGTGATAGAGCGGCGTTACAGGCTCTAGTGCGGATTTGTTGTTCTGACGGTGAGATTTACTTCTAATTTAGTTTCGACCCTGCGAGGTCTTGACATTGAGGTCCGTAGTTGGCCATGTACTTATTTTGGGATGACTGTATAGTTTAATTCTCATATTTCATTTGCATTGAGGCGATTGTACGTACTTGAACGTTACTTGGGAAATGTGATATATATTGTATAAACTTAGGTCCGCTCGGTATAGCGGCTGCTCATGCTCTAGTTGGGCATGACAGTAGAGGTCTGTGGCTAGGTTTGTTTATAGCCTTGTGTTGTTCTGAATGTTGGCTGTGGTGTTTGTTGATTTTGGAGAGGCCGGGATGGCCTTTTGTGTATTGTACAGGATGATTTGGATTATACAGATATAATTATACATGGGAAACCTCCGATTTATAGGGAGGTTTTGCCTAATTTTCTGTAAAAATACAGTCGGCATTCAGGGGCAATGGGCGGCTGTTCACGATCCCGGTTTGGGGCGTGACATTCGCCATGTGTGATTCCCTCAACACCATCGAGCAAATGTTATGAAGGAAAATATTTAACTTTGTAATGGCACCCCATATGAAATTTGGTAAAAGCTCCTTGAAAGTAATAGAAATTAATCTTTCCATAAATACGTGTCATCATGACTTTTCAAACCAATCAACTTGAAATCCTTTAAATCGACACATCTTCCAAGATTTGAGGTATAATCATTAAGAAAGCTCAACGATATCAACCATTCATAAATATTCCATCTCTGATCCTTATTCAATGTATACACTGTCTTTGGTTTTGGTCTCTTATTACTTCCTTCCACATCAAATGTAAGTTGATTATAAAGAAGTCACAATATCTTTTCTTGCATTCAAGTTATCTTTCATTTTTTCAATGACATCTATTACTGTATTTATCATATTTTCAAAAACATTCTTCTCAATACACATTACATCGAGATTATGATGAATTAGATGGGTCTTCCAATATGGTAGATCCCAAATATACTCTATTTGGCCTATTTATGGATACTTTCATATCCATACATTATACCATGTGGGTCTTCAATTATAGATTGAAAGTGAAACATTCGCTTCCAAATTTGTTCACCAGTTATTCTCAACACAGGAGGTGTTTTTTTAATTTTATTCTCAGTGAACTCTTCTTTTTTCCTTCTGAAATTATGATTTAGTGGCAAAAATTATTTGTGGTAATCAAAATAACTCTTCTTCTTACTATATTTCAATCTGAATGACTTTAATCTCTCCATACATCCCATCGGTACTCCATTAAGATAACATGCCATAAGCTAGAAAGACATTTATCACCCAAAGAAGAGTAGCCTTCATTACAAACATCTTATCAATATGGACATCGTATGTAGGAACACCTTCATCTCATAGTTGTTTTAACTCCACAATCAGTGATTGCATATAAACATCTATTAACTTTTTTAGATTTTGTGGTCCAGGCACAACCAATGTGAAAAACATAAAGGTACAGAGTTAAGATAACTGGGAAACATGAATAAATTCTTCCTGATTTGCCAAATGGGGCAAATCTATCATCACAGAGTCCTAAACTAATGTTTCGAGTTTATTTTGCAAACTCAAAATATGTTCTATCAAAATGTTTCCATACCTCTGCATCTGAAGGATGACACATTAGTCCCTCTTCTGTTTCATGATTTGCATGTCAAGTCATGTATTCAGCAGTAGGGTTAGATACATAAAGCCTTTGCAATATAAGAGTTAAGGGCAAATAAAACATTTATCTATATGATTTATGTCACTGATTACGACTTGACCTCCTCTTACCCTTATACCTAATTGGTTATAGGATTTACAAAATTTTGCATTTTCCTCATCTCCCCAATATAACATGCAACTATCTTTGCATACATCAATCATTTCCATCGGAAGACCTAAGTTTTTCACCAACTTTTTCATACTATAGAAATTATTTGGTATGATATGATCATGAGGCAATACTTCTCCAATTACTTGAACATTATCATTAAAGCAATCCTCAGACATATTATACTTTATCTTAACATTTAATAGTTTTGCCGTTAGTGATATCTTAGTGTGGCTATCACAACTAACCCCCAAAAGTTCATTTGCGGCTCATGAAATTGAATAGATAAAAAAGTTTCATTATTTGCATTCTCATCAACACCTGTTACTTCTACCTCCTCCAATGGTGATGCATAACTAGTATACACTTGTTCAAATATTGGAGCAAAACTAGTACTTGCATAGTTCGATTCAAGAACAAAATTCTGACCCGCTACATCAATTATCACCCTTTGATATAGGTTCAATTGATCATAATAACTCTAATCCACCCTAACCGAAAAATGCATGTTTCATCGATATTTTTCATCAAATATAAACGGTTCACCATGACAAATCCAACTATAATAATTTGGGGTAAAACCAAATCTACAAAAATATTCCCTAACTTTTATCACGCTCATGAAATTTACCTTTACCACACTTTTTATACGGACGCCTTAACTTATTCCTATCTATAAACTCAACTTTACTAGTAGCAAAATCCAAAAATTGTTTCAGCCCAATAATAAACCACTACAAAACAAATGCATTTTTCAGACGGACAAAAACCGTTTGCTAAACATACTAAAACCGTCAGCGAAACTTTCTCCAACGGATACGCTTTCAGTCGGCTATACACCAGTCGGGATAGATCTATCTTGACGGTTTTGATGACCGTTGGAGCATGTGATTGATTTATAATGACGGTTAGAAAAGTATTAGTAAAAATATTATTTTTTATCATCGGTTTCAAAATATCAGTAAAAATTATTAGGTTTTATTGTCGGTTATCACATGTGTTAGGAAATGTTACTATCTTTTATCGTCAGTTATCACAACTGTTAAGAAATGTTACCATCATTTATCATCGGTTACCACATATGTTAGGAAATGTTACTATCTTTTATCGTCGATTACACGTTAGTATAAATTACTGTTTGTACTATCGGTTACCACAAGCGAGAAAAAATTTCTGTTTTTATCGGTTGGAAAATATTAGTATAAGTTACTGTAGATTACTACAAGATTACTATAGATTACTACTACATGTTACTGTCAATTATCATGTTACTGTCGATTACCACATGGTTATTAATCGTCATGGTTACTATTTTGTACCATCGGTTACACAAGCGTCAGAAAGTTACTCTCTCTCTTTTATCATTATATTAGGTTAGAAATGTTATTCTTTTTTTTTTCTCAGTTATTATAAATGTCACGCCCCGACCCACTCCCGAGCCAGGCACGCAACGAGCCCGCCGCAGCACCCAGATGCACGGGCACCACGTCCCGCACATCGACGCACCGTAAGGCTGTCAACATTCATATAATCCAAGTTTCCAAATCACAGAAATCCCCAACTGATAAAAATAATACATGTATGCCTCAATGTAAATTAAAATGAGTGAGAGTTAACCTTATGCAGACCAGAAGAATTATAAATACAGTCATCCCAATTTAAACAAATACAATGGTCATCCTAACTTCCTCAAGATGAAACAATAACCTCAATATATAGCGGAAGAGTGGGTAGTCATACCCCGGCCCAGTAGTCTCCAAAGAATATCCAATACAATAATGCGCACAAATCTCTCGGTCTGAGTCTACCCCTGTAGGAGGGAAATGTGAGGGGTGAGTACCATAGAGAGGGGGGTTGGTACTCAGCAAGTCGGGGGGAATGACATGCTACAATTAATTTTTTTTGGGTGAATTAGGAGTGCCAAAATTATGTCCCAATAAATTCATAGTATGCAAAAAAATATTATGACATCTCAATAAATCATTCACAGCATACGTATCAAATCAAATATGCATCCAGTATGTATGTCCGTTATATCGTATAGAGTCAGTCGAAAATATCCCGGCAAGGGCCGACCATGGCCAAGGACGGGTAACGTTGGGGGTTTTCACAGTGCAAGTAATAAAATAAGGCTCTCTACCCCAACGTTGGCCACAGACTACTCCAACTAGCCTGTATATATATATCGTACACGTATCAAGGTCAAGCGTGTATGGAAACCCGCCGGTGCTAGACCTACCAAGGTCCTCCCCGGAGTGGTTCAACCGACGACTGTCCATACAATATGTATGACGATCTGGCGGATACCCCCTGCAGAGGCGTATTCAGACACAACAGGTGCCTCTACCAAATGTCCTTCGTAGCTACGGAATGTCATAGGAAGCATATCATCATCATCATAGTATCTACAGGGGCATCCAGCCCAAATCACATATCTCAAGCCAAATCATCAAGCCTTATCATGTCAAAAGCATGTGCCAATATGCAATGAAAGTATAAAATCATGTGGATATATCAAAGTGTGGCACAATCATCAAGTATCAAAATCATGGATGCATATCGATATAAATAAGTTGGGACACTCCATATATCACAAAACATTTTCATAAATCCAGGAGAATAAGTCAATCATACCATTTTAAATCATGCTTTTGAAAACTTTTTAAAACACGGTATCAATTAAAAGTAGATGTCAAGTCCCACTCACAGTTAGGGGAGGATAACGCACTCCCCAATATTTCCACAAAGCGTAAATCAAGTATCCCCTCCGTTCAACTCAAATAACTCTTAGGGAGACAAACAGTCCGCAGATTTTTAACCTGCGCAGTCATGGAAAACAGACTATAACTTTGGCTATACCAATCCAAATCAGATGATTCTTATCTCATTTTAAAGCTAAGGGACAGCACTATAACTTTCATTTTTCACACTTCCTCAGATTCAAATCACAGAATTCCCGGTAAGCCTCATTTTGTTACAGCCATATTTAAGTTTCAGATTCTGTCCAGTTTTCGTACAGAAGCTATAACTTTCATCCTACTCATCAAAGTCTAATGAAATTTTAACATGTTATAGCTAAGATGTAGATCTATAACTTTCGTGTTTTGAGTTTTATCTAAATATGTCTGGAAGGGGTTGAACAAAATTCACGAACAGGACAGATACGTTTTAGTGAAACATACAGTTTCTGTCAACACAGTTTTACGGAAAATTGTATAACTTTCAATTTCCTCATGCGAAATGGCTGACATTTTTACATGTTATAGACAAGGCATATATCTATAACTTTCATGTTTTGTGTTTCTTCAAACTAAGACTGGAGAGGGGTCGTTTTTACTCACTACTGTCAAGGTTCGAAACAGGACGCTTCTATGTCGAGTTTCAGGAAAAGTACCATAACGTTTGGCACAGGCATCAGAATTTGGTGATTCTTACCTCGTTGGAAAGATAAGACTTAGATCTACAATTCATATAACTATCATATTTTCAAATTCTGGCTCTAAGATGCCTTAAAACAGAGATGAATCATGGACAGAAATAACATTTAAAGTAAGACAGGATAAAATTTCTTACCTCACTTTCTTTGTCTTCCTCTCTTGCTTCTCTCCTTGTTCTCACGAATTTGGGAAGAATGAACAAGCATTCTAAGGCTTTCTTCTTTTATTATTGTGTTAGTAAGTCACCACCCTAGGATCAAATCTCCAATTAATCTAAACCATAGGATCATTTTGACTATTGCTTGTGTTTTGATTAGTTCTTTTTTTTTTGTGCATGTGTTCTCATTGGCCCACCTTGCCTTTCTCATCTCCATTTGGCTAACACTTGTCCTCCTCACTATAACACTTGTTCAACACAAGAATACACTTGTCACATTTCATTTAAGTTTTGTTAATTGCTAACAAGTCCTTTGACTTATAAAAATTCTAATTTGACCCCTAAAATTTTCATAATTTCATACTAGGCCCAAAATCTTATATTAGACCTAATTTAATTTATTTAATATGAAATTAAGGTTTTGAATCTCTTTGAGTCAAAATTGATCCGATTTGTATTTTACCGTCAAATATCATTTTTTTTGTGAAAATTCATGAACCTGTAGTAATAGAAACAACATATATGTATATATATATGAAATGGAATTCACTATAGAATACACCGAGGGTCGGTGTTACATTTTCCTAACCCCCTAAAAACAAGTTTCGTCCCCGAAACTAAAAGAAAACCATATAGGGAAAGGAAAATTACTCAGTAAATAGATGAGGGTACTATCCCCTCATAGTCTCCTCGGACTCCCAAGTCTCCTCCTCGACTTGGTCATTACGCCACAAAATGCGTACTAACGGGACATCCTTGCTTCGCAGTCTACGGATCTGCTTGTCAAGGACTGCTACTGGTTGTACAGGTAAACTCAGGTCCTCCCGTAGCTCAACTGGTGGAGGTTCTAAAACATGAGAAGGGTCAGGCATATATCTCCTAAGCACCGAGACATGGAACACATCATGAATACGTGCCAACTCCTCTGGCAGGTCCAATCTGTATGCCACACTTCCGATCCTCTCAAGAATACGGAAGGGCCCAATATACCTGCGGCTCAGCTTGCCCCGCTGCCTAAAACGGATCACCCCTTTCCAGGGTGAGATCCTCAAGAATACCATGTCTCCCTCCTGAAACTCCAGTGGTCGCCGCCTACGGTCTGCATACGCCCTGCATACGCCCTCTGTCGATCCTGGGCGGCTCTCATCCTCTGTCGGATGATCTTGACCTTCTCCCTCGTCTCCTCAACAAGCTCCACACTGCTGAGGTGCCTCTCACCGACCTCGTCCCAACATAAAGGTGTATGGCATCGCCTCCCGTACAATGCCTCGTATGGAGGCATCCCGATACTCGCCTGGTAGCTGTTATTATATGAAAACTCTACAAGTGGTAAATGCCTATCCCAACTACCATGAAAATCAATAACACAAGCCCGAAGCATATCCTCAAGTGTCTGAATCGTGCGCTCTGACTGGTCATCTGTCTGAGGATGATAGGCTGTGCTAAAGTTCAGTCTAGTACCCAATGCCTCCTGCAAACTGGGCCAGAACCTAGACGTGAACCTGGGGTCCCTGTCTGAAACAATCGACACAGGCACCCCGTGAAGTCGTACTATGGTGTCCATATAGAGACGTGCCAGTACCTCCAAGGAGTAGTCACCACGGATGGGGATAAAGTGTGCAGATTTGGTGAGTCAATCGACAATCACCCAAATCGCATCATGCTGCGTGAAAGTCCTCGGTAACCCCATCACGAAATCCATAGTAATATGTTCCCACTTCCACTCAGGAATGGGAAGTGGCTGTAAAATACCTGCTGGTTTCTGGTGCTCAGCCTTCACGTGCTGGCACACCAAGCACCGTGCTACAAACTCTACTATCTCCCGCTTCATGCCCGACCACCAATAACTGCCTCTGATGGTGCGGTACATCTTTGTACTCCCGGGATGCATAGCATAAGCCGAAGAGTGTGCCTCCTCAAGAATAGCACGTCGAAGCTCAACATCACCTGGAATACACACTCTGTCTCTGAGAACCACGAGTCCATCAGTACGGACTCGGAAATCCCCACCCTCTCCTCGGCGAATCCGATCGTGAATAGCCTGGAGCTCTACATCTGTACCCTGAAGCTCTCTGATGCGGTCAAGTAGTGTAGGCCGCACTTCAAATTTGGTTAACAGTGTACCCTGCTCATCGCTAGCCAAGCTGACTCCCAAAGCTCGGAGTCCTACCAAGCAAGAGAAGTAAGCTCTCTCTGCTGCCTGAGAAGTGGTAGAAGAAGATGACTTCCGGCTCAAGGCATCTGCTAATACATTTGCCTTGCCTGGATGATAGTCAATAACCAAGTCGTAGTCCTTCAGCAGCTCTAACCATCTTCTCTGTCTCAGGTTTAGCTCTCTCTGAGTAAATAAATACTTCAAACTCTTATGGTCTGTGAAGACCCTACAAGTAACTCCATATAAGTAATGCCGCCATATTCTCAGTGCGAAGACTATGGCTGCCAGCTCTAGATCGTGAGTAGGGTAGTTCACCTCATGCTTCTTCAACTGTCTCGAAGCATAGGCGATCACCCGTCCATCCTGCATCAATACGCAACCTAACCCCTGCCAGCTGGCATCACTATAGATAACATACTCCCTGCCGCTGGTAGGGAGAGCCAAGATAGGTGCCGACGTCAATCGTTGTTTGAGCTCCTGAAAGCTCGCCTCACAGCGGTCATCCCAACAGAACTTGACGTCTTTCCTCGTTAATCGGGAGAGTGGAGCAGCAATCTTCGAGAAACCCTCTACGAATCGTCTGTAATAACCAGCAAGTTCAAGAAAACTCCGGATCTCAGTAATGGTCTGCGGCTGCTCCCACCTCAATATGGCCTCTACTTTCTGCGGATCAACAAAAATCCCCTCCGCAGAAACAATGTGGCCTAGAAATCCAATCTCCCTTAGCCAAAATTCACACTTGGTGAATTTGGCATATAACTGCTGCTCACGGAGAGTCTGTAAGACCACCCTCAGGTGCTGTACATGCTCCTCATCACTCCGTGAGTATACCAAAATGTCATCAATAAAGACGATAACGAAACGATCTAAGTAGTTATGGAAAACCCGGTTCATCAAATCCATAAAAGCCGTTGGAGCATTAGTCAATCCAAACGGCATCACTAAAAACTCAAAGTGACCATAGCGAGTGCGGAATGCAGTTTTGGGCACGTCCTCGGCCTGAATCCGTAACTGATGATAACCAGACCGCAAATCGATCTTCGAAAAGACCCGTGCACCCTGAAGCTGGTCAAATAGGTCATCAATACGTGGCAGAGGATACCGGTTCTTGACGGTCACCTTATTCAACTGCCGATAATCCATGCACAGTCGTAGGGTCCCATCCTTTTTCTTCACAAACAATACCGGAGCACCCCAAGGCGAAGTGCTTGGACGGATAAAGCCCTTGTCTAGTAATTCCTGTAACTGGACCTTGAGCTCTCTCAGCTCAGCTGACGCCATTCTGTATGGCGGAATAGATATAGGGGCGGCTCCCGGAGCTATGTCGATCTCAAAGTCAAATTCCCAAGCCGGTGGAAGGCCAGGTAGCTCCTCAGGGAAAACATCTGCAAACTCCTATACTACAGGGACATCCTCATTCCTAGGTCCCTTCACAGTAGTATCCACAACATGGGCCAAGTACGCAGTGCAACCTTGGCGTATTAACCTCCTGGCATCCATCACCGAAATAACACAGCGAGACAATACTCTCCTCTCACTAGAAAATCTCAAAGTAAGCCCCTCTGATCTCCGAAACTCGACCTCCTTAGTAAAACAATCAACGGAGGCTCTGTGTCTGCTCAGCCAATCCATGCCAAGGATGGCATCAATATCGGTCAGGTCCAAAGGGATCAAATCTGCCTCAAGTACTGTATTTCCAATCATGATCTCTATCCCTCTATAGACTGAATCTCTCAAGAACTGTTCACCGAGAGGAGTGAAAACCAATATCTCCTCTCTAAGTGGCGTCAAAGGCTTACCCATCAGGCGGGCAAAGGACGTTCTCACATACGAGTAGTTCGACCCGGTGTCGATCAGGATACGGGCATCGACTCCATAAATCCTCATAGTTCCTAAATGTGGGGAAAGTAAATAGATCACTTTAAATAAAGGTGGTAATAAATACTCATCATATATATCTCAAAAGTATATGTATCTCAAAAGTAGGTACAGCCAACATAGTCAAGCCTCTAAGGCTTTGGCTTATGATGAGTCTCAAAATAAAAGTACAGAGGAAATCTCTAAGTGTGTGAGTCAGAAAGGGGAGTACCAATAATGACATCGGGATTCGTTTGCGCATCCTCCTGCGTCATTGCGTATACTCGGGCCTGAGCCCTCGGCGGTTGCCGCGATGTCCTGGTGCCATACTACTCCCAGCTACTGCTCGTGGGGCTATGGGGGTAGAGTGTGCCAGTGCTCCCTGCTGTCCCTCTCGTGGAGCATTAGACTGAATAGAAATTGCCTGACCCCCTTCTCCAAGATCAGGGCACTGGCTCTTGATGTGCCCCTGTCTCCCACACTGGAAGCAAGTCACTGTCACTAGGGGGCTCAGTAGGTAAGAAGTGGGTACCTCACCTAATCGTCATATTTCTGTGAGGAAAAAGGCACTAATCAGGCAGATATATAAGAATTAGGGTTAGTTATGGAATAACTAACCCCCTAAAAGAAATCAACTTAGCATCGGAACCAATGGATAAGGTATGCTAGGTTAGATATGACCCGTGTCCAACCCTCTAAAAATGGATGAACTCATCTGCCTATGACCATGTACTGGGGAATGACTGTACAGTAACTTTCACATACATTGAGGACTTTCAAAATTAGATTTACCTGGGGATATATATATATATATATTTTTTTTGAAATCAGTTTCTCAACTCAGCTCTATCCTAGAGCTCTGATACCAACCGAGGCCTGTCACGCCCCGACCCACTCCCGAGCCAGGCACGCAACGAGCCCGCCGCGGCACCCAGATGCACGGGCACCACGTCCCGCACATCGACGCACCGTAAGGCTGTCAACATTCATATAATCCAAGTTTCCAAATCACAGAAATCCCCAAGTGATAAAAATAATACATGTATGCCTCAATGTAAATTAAAATGAGTGAGAGTTAACCTTATACAGACCAGAAAAATTATAAATACAGTCATCCCAATTTAAACAAATACAATGGTCATCCTAACTTCCTCAAGATGAAACAATAACCTCAATATATAGCGGAAGAGCGGGTAGTCATACCCCGGCCCAGTAGTCTCCAAAGAATATCCAATACAATAATGCGCACAAATCTCTCGGTCTGAGTCTACCCCTGTAGGAGGGAAATGTGAAAGGTGAGTACCATAGAGAGGGGGGTTGGTACTCAGCAAGTCGGGGGGAATGACATGCTACAATTAATTTTTTTTGGGTGAATTAGGAGTGCCAAAATTATGTCCCAATAAATCCATAGTATACAAAAAAATATTATGACATCTCAATAAATCATTCACAGCATACGTATCAAATCAAATATGCATCCAGTATGTATGTCCGTTATATCGTATAGAGTCAGTCGAAAATATCCCGGCAAGGGCCGACCATGGCCAAGGACGGGCAACGTTGGGGGTTTTAACAGTGCAAGTAATAAAATAAGGCTCTCTACCCCAACGTTGGCCACAGACTACTCCAACTAGCCTGTATATATATATCGTACACGTATCAAGGATCAAGCGTGTATGGAAACCCGCCGGTGCTAGACCTACCAAGGTCCTCCCCGGAGTGGTTCAACCGACGACTGTCCATACAATATGTATGACGATCTGGCAGATACCCCTGCAGAGGCGTATTCGGACACAACAGGTGCCTCTACCAAATGTCCTTCGTAGCTACGGAATGCCATAGGAAGCATATCATCATCATCATAGTATCCACAGGGGCATCCAGCCCAAATCACATATCTCAAGCCAAATCATCAAGCCTTATCATGTCAAAAGCATGTGCCAATATGCAATGAAAGTATAAAATCATGTGGATATATCAAAGTGTGGCACAATCATCAAGTATCAAAATCATGGATGCATATCGATATAAATAAGTTGGGACACTCCATATATCACAAAACATTTTCATAAATCCAGGAGAATAAGTCAATCATACCATTTTAAATCATGCTTTTGAAAACTTTTTAAAACACGGTATCAATTAAAAGTAGATGTCAAATCCCACTCACAGTTAGGGGAGGATAACGCACTCCCCAATATTTCCACAAAGCGTAAATCAAGTATCCCCTCCGTTCAACTCAAATAACTCTTAGGGAGACAAACAATCCGCATATTTTTAACCTGCGCAGTCATGGAAAACAGACTATAACTTTGGCTATACCAATAAAAAATCAGATGATTCTTATCTCATTTTAAAGCTAAGGGACAGCACTATAACTTCCATTTTGCACACTTCCTCAGATTCAAATCACAGAATTCCCGGTAAGCCTCATTTTGTTACAGCCATATTTAAGTTTCAGATTCTGTCCAGTTTTCGTACAGAAGCTATAACTTTCATCCTACTCATCAAAGTCTAATGCAATTTTTACATATTATAGCTAAGATGTAGATCTACAACTTTCGTGTTTTGAGTGTTATCTAAATATGTCTGGAAGGGGTTGAACAAAATTCACGAACAGGACAGATACGTTTTAGTGAAACATACAGTTTCTGTCAACACAGTTTTAAGGAAAATTGTATAACTTTCAATTTCCTCATGCGAAATGGCTGAACATTTTATATGTTATAGACAAGGCATATATCTATAACTTTCATGTTTTGTGTTTCTTCAAACTAAGACTGGAGAGGGGTCGTTTTTACTCACTACTGTCAAGGTTTGAAACAGGACGCTTCTATGTCGAGTTTCAGGAAAAGTGCCATAACTTTTGGCATAGGCATCAGAATTTGGTGATTCTTACCTCGTTGGAAAGATAAGACTTAGATCTACAATTCATATAACTATCACATTTTCAAATTCTGGCTCTACGATGCCTTAAAACAGAGATGAATCACGGACAGAAATAACATTTAAAGTAAGACAGGATAAAATTTCTTACCTCACTTTCTTTGTCTTCCTTTCTTACTTCTCTCCTTGTTCTCACGAATTTGGGAAAAATGAACAAGCATTCTAAGGCCTTCTTCTTTTATTATTGTGTTAATAAGTCACCACTCTAGGATCAAATCTCCAATTAATCTAAACCATAGGATCATTTTGACTATTGCTTGTGTTTTGATTGGTTCTTTTTTTTTGTGCATGTGTTCTCATTGGCCCACCTCGCCTTTCTCATCTCCATTTGGCCAACACTTGTCCTCCTCACTATAACACTTGTTCAACACAAGAATACACTTGTCACATTTCATTTAAGTTTTGTTAATTGCTAACAAGTCCTTTGACTTATAAAAATTCTAATTTGACCCCTAAAATTTTCATAATTTCATACTAGGCCCAAAATCTTATATTAGACCTAATTTAATTTATTTAATATGAAATTAAGGTTTTGAATCTCTTTGAGTCAAAATTGATCCGATTTGTATTTTACCGTCAAATATCATTTTTTTTTGTGAAAATTCATGAACCTGTAGTAATAGAAACAATATATATGTATATATATATGAAATGGAATTCACTATAGAATACACCGAGGGTCGGTGTTACAATAAATGTTAAAAAAAATTATTATTTCTGTTATCACTAAATTACTGCTCGTTACCAATATTACCATATGATTATCACATTGACGGTTTCTTTTTTTTTTTTAAGATGATAGGTAAATTAAAATACTGAAAAATAAAGAAGTTATAAAAATAATATAAATATTATAAGAATTGTAATTGATATAAACTAAAATGATTGATACATATAAGACAAAAAAAATAGAAAAAAGATTACATGTCTCACAATTACATGTCTTCTGAGATGGTCCAAACCAAAAATATTCATTACAGTTTCTGAAGATATCTTCATTCACAATCACAATTTTTGAAGACGTCTTTATCCACAATCTCTCGTGACAATCTGTTCATTAAAACTCAATAGTAAAATAATGAAATCATTATAAATAATAAATAATGAATGTAAAAGAAAATATTACCTGAAAAGTAAGCAGAGAGCGTTTCCTTTTTCTAAATGCAAAATATCTTGATAGCATTGATGTTTATATTTCTTCACAACTGTCCAAAATAAAAAATTAAAAATGATATTTTAATATTAAATCTCAAATTAAAATAAAAATAAGATGTTTATTTTTAAAACCTGAATAACATCTTGGATGATTGAGCTTGTTCGACTGAACTTATTCTTTCTTGGAATTGTTGTGATTCTTCATATAATACTTATCCGTCGTTCATCAAACCTTTCAAATACCAAATATGATTAAATTTTGATAAAACTTTGCAAAGTATGAGTGAGATGTTTAAATGGGATATGAGAGAAGAACTTTCAAGGAAAAGATAGAGAAATTTTGATTGTGGAACTTTCGCCTACGTATGATTTATAATATATAATTTTTACAAACAAAATTTTAAAACTCCGCCTTCGCGCTTTTTCTCCCGCCTCTTTTTTCATTACCGCGTTTCTTAATTTTTCACATGTGTCTTTCATATGTGTTTTGAAAAAATCACTTATAATTTTTACTATTTATTAACAAATACTTACTAACTAGTTACTATATTTGATTAATATCATATCTATTTGATTAATAAAAAATAATATATATTCTATTCGATGATAATAAACTTATTAATATTATTAATTTAAATAATGCAATGATATGAAATTAATAATTTATATAATATAGTGTTATAGTTTTGAAAATTTATTGAATATAATTTGAAAATATGATAATATAATGTAATTATATGTATTGGTGTAATTAATTATATTGGTATAATTAATGAAAAACACTAAATTTTACATCTATTGTATCGGTAGAAATTAGATCCATATAAATTTTTATTACTCTCTTCTTCATGAATACACTTATCCCCACTGGTGTATAGTGTATCTTTATTTTTGTGAGTTTAATTTTATCTTGTTTTACCTATTTTTATTATTATTACATCATGAATTTTATTTTATAATTTTTGTATTTGATTTTCTTTATATTTTTATTTCTGTTAACATTGTTTATTACACTTATACCAATTGTATCACTTATTATAAGAATATCATTTGTTACCGGTTGTTACTATTTGTTACCACTTATTATCATGCATTATATTATGATATATTATCATTTGTTACCGATTGTTATTATTTGTTATCGGTTGTTACTATTTGTTACCACTTGTTATCATGCATTATATTATGATATATTATCATTTGTTACCGATTGTTATTATTTGTTATCACTTATTACCATGCATTAATACACTATCTTACATGTTGTTATTATTTGTTATCACGATAAAACAATATTTTCTTTTTTTTTTTTTGTAAATATATAATGTAAAATGCAAAATGCAAATCATGACACTTTTTTATCTTTATTAATATTATATATTTTGGTAAATATTTGTAATTAAATATATAAAATTTTTAAATTATTAATATATTATAATTTAAATTAATATTAATAGTCATGATTTGTAAAATGAAAAATATTCATGGAAAATGGGCAAAAAAAGAAAAAGTTTTTTGCGGGTACATTGATTCCGAAATAAAATGATAAAATGTTTTTGGAATTTTCACAAAATTTGCCGCTTGATTTTGAAATAAAATGATAAAATATTTTGGAGTTTTATCAAATTTAACCGCCAATTTGTGATGTGGTGCAAAGATCATTGTTTGAATTGTTTTTGATTTTTGCATGAATTTGTGGAGTTATCACTAAAAAATTTTAAAAAATTAAATTCGTATATTAAATAATTTTTTTTTAATTTATATAAAATTATATAACGTTGATAATTCTACTAATATATTTATTTCAAATACACTCAACCAATATGTTTCATCATTTTGGCATGCAGGACAATTGATAAATTAATATTAATAATCATGATTTTATATTATTACTAACATATATTCTCCATTTAACGATAATTTATAATTTATAGTAATATATATAGTAATATGTATATATTATGTAATAATTTACGAATGTTATTATTATATTATTAGAAAATAGTACATTTGTATCTGAAAATAATTTTAAATTTTTTATAATATTTTTATACTTTCATTATCACTAATTAATTAAACAACTATAATAATATTTTTTAAATTAAATGTACGTATCATATCTTACTTGCTCTGCCACCAGCTTTTATAAAGTTGAGTTCTTTGAATTTGAAATAAAATGATAAAATTTTTTTGCAATCAAATTTGATTGTTAATTTGTGATGTGGTGCAAAAAAAAATTATTGTTTTGAATTATCTAAAATGAATTAATTGTTTTTGGTAAAAAAATAATTAGATTAGAATAAAAAAACAAATATTTTTTTTCACAAAAAAGAGAAATTTGATTAAATTAGAAAATTGATTTTGACGAGAATATAATTTTATTGTAGAGTTATCAATTTTTCAATGTTAAAAAGTTAAATTTGTAAATTAAATATTTTTAGAATTTATATAAAATTATATAATATTGATAATTAATATTGATAATTAATGTATTATTATCAATATTTCTCTTGGCGCACTACACAAGGGCAACCTGTAATACTGAAACAGAAAAAAAAAAGAATGAAAAAAAAGAAAATTAAAGGGTGAAGAAAAAACTGAAATAAAAAAAAAAGAAAAGAAAAAGAAGAAACAAAAAAAAGTTAAAAAAACGGAAGGGTGAAGGTAAAAAAAAATAAAAATAAAAATAAAAAAGAAGAAGAAAAAGAAAAAAAAAGGGTTAAAAAAATGAAAGGGTGAAGGGTAAAAAAAAAAAACAAAAAATTGGTAAATATATGAAAAAAGAAGTTAAAAAAAAAATGAACAGTAGTGCCCACGGTTACAGCCGCGGGGAGCACGGCCGCAAGCGCGCACAGGAGCTCTGGCATGCCCCTGCACTTGCGGTTGCAGCCGCAGGGCACATGGCTGCAACTGCGCTGGCATGAGGATGCCTGTGCGGTTGCAGCCGTGCAAGGGAATTCAAAAAATTGAGGAAGAGAAGAAAATATATAAGGCAAAGGCCACTCCAAGCCACATTTGTCAAGCAGTGTAGTGGTTGAAGCTTCTGATATCATGTCCAATGCCAGGTTCGATTCCGGTCCCTTTCTCTGGCAACTTTTTTTTTTTTTTTTCATTCTCTTCTCTTCCTTCTTCTCTCTTTCTCTTATCAATTTTTTTTTCCTATCCCACTCTCACCCATAAAATAAAATTTCTTCTCTTTGGTAAAATTTGTAATGAAATATTTAAAATTTTTAATTTTTTTATATATTATAATATAAATTAATATCGATAATTATCATATTAAAATTTATTGTAATTTATCTTTGGTAAAATTTGTAATGAAATATTTAATTTTTTTAATTTTTTTATATATTATAATATAAATTAATATCGATAATTATCATATCAAAATTCATTGTAATATATAGTAATATATATAGCAATATATATATATATATTATATAATAATATAAGATTGATATTATTATATTATTGGAAAATGGTGAATATGTATCTTAATTTTTTGTAATTTTTTTACATTTTCATTTTACCTTCTTGGATATACCACTTTTTCAAATTAAATTAATAACAAACAAATTTTCAAAATAAAATTTTAAAATCTCTTTTTCCGGATATTTTTTTATTATACAATTTTCCTGCCCTTTTTCATTACACATTTTTCATCTTCCAATTTTTTTCTTTTTTTTTTCAAAAATACGGATGATATTTCTTTATATTTCACTCTCCTTTTTTTTTTCTTATCTGCCACCTTTTTTTTTCCTTATCTTACTCTCATTCAACCTTTTGTTCTCTCTTTTTTTTTTTCAGTTTACAAATTTCAGGTATTTAAATATAATATATAATTGTTTAGATGAATATTATATTTGAAGATGATATAGATTTTTTATATTATCATTGACAAATAAATTTTAGATAAATTTCGCAGACGTAATTTTTCACAAATAAATATCATTTGAAAAACAAAAAATTAGAAAAAATAAATTAAAACAAATAATAAAGAGACACAATTAAATAAAAATGGAAGTAACAGAAATGACACAGCTTGCCATGTGTCTCATTTTTCTTTTTTTTTTCTTTTATTCTCTACCTTCCACAGATTATGATAAATTATTTAATATTTTATATTTTAGTAAATATTTATAATTAAATATATAAATTTATTAAATTAATAATATATTATAATTTAAATTAATATTAATAACCATCATTTTATATTATCGCACTAATATAATAATATCATTCATTCAAAATTATCATTACTTACCACTTATTATCACAATTACCAATATTTTTATTACAATTTATCACAACTTATCATTACTTACCACTTATTATCATCACAATTACCAACATTTTTATCACAACTTATCACAACCTATCATTACTTACCACTTATTTTCACAATTACCAACTTTTTTATTTCAATTTATCATAAATTAAAAAAATTCTATAAATTCTATAAATTATCACAACTTATTTATAAAATGGTTTATATAAATTCTATAAAAACACAAAATAAGAAAAAAAAATACAAATACAATTAAATTAAATTAAATTAAATTAATGAAAATATAAAATGATAAAATGTAATAGTTGAAATATAAATTAAAATAAAACTTAAATTACTACTATTTACCATCCATATAGTAACAACTTACTATTTACTATTTACAACAACTATATATCATAAACTTACCACGTGTCCCTTTTCTTTCTTTTTTTTTTTTTTTAGTCTCAACTTTTCTCACTTTCATATTAATAAAAATGTCCGTTGTCAAAATACTAAAAAATAACGAAAAAAAAGTTATCTCTCTTTTTTATTTTTTCTTTTTTTCTCTCAACCTTCCACACTTTTTTCTACTTTTCTTTTTTCTTTTTTTTTCTATACAAAAATATTTAAATTTTTTAAATTGTTAATATAAGAGAATTTAAAATAATATTAACTAACATATATTCTCCAATAATTTATAATTTATAATAATATATACAGTACTAATATTATGTATGTATTATTAGAAAATGGTATATTGTATATTTCAAAATAATTCTAATTTTTTTATAAATTTTTTATATTTTTACAAATTTCTCACAAATTATTACCACTACTTATCACAAGTTATAGGTTACCACTACTTAAGTTGTTACCATTACTTATCACACATTATTAACATCACAGATTATAACGTCATCACAGATTATAACGTATTACAATACACATAACACACTTTATCATAAATTATTCCCTTCTATATTAACTCTAAAATTTTAAACTGTTTCTAAAAATTATATAAATATATATAGAAATATAACATTTGCAAATAGTAGAATACAAGTTATCATAATTATAGATTTATACAAACAGTATGGTTAAGTAAATCCAGTAGACCTGATTAGTTTCAAATCGTCTCTAAAAATATTATATTTACCAAACTACAAAAGATAATCATCAGAAATTGAATATCATTTTTACCGACGGTCCTGTTAACTTTACTCACGGTTTATAAACTTTTCTCGACATTATAATTTATACTGTTAAAATATGTATATATTTTTCTACGGTTTTGTAAAAAACGTCGGTATAGGTAAGAAGAAACCATTGTTAAAGGTTACCGATAATAAAAGTTACCGTCAGTATAGAGATATAATTTTGTAATGAACTCATTAGTTAAACCTCAACATTTAGGTAAGTTCATATTATATATCCAACCTCTATCATTCTACATTTTCTTTATTCACAAATTTAAGATTTATAAAATATTTATAAAATGTTCTACTAACAAAAGATACTTGATTGGAGGGGGAAAAAAAGAGTTACCATAGCTCCAAGAAGATCTCATATAGTCATCCTCATTATTCAATACTTTCAAATAAATCCATTAATGTATGATACGATGATTGAACACAATACTTTTTAAATAAAATTTTAAATTTAAATATTATGAATAAAAAAATAGAAATTATAAAAATAATTGATTGTATATATCATGTATACTAGAATCCATGATAATTTAATATGTAAAAAATATAGAAAGATAAATATTACATTGATGAAATATGTGATTGTGTGAGGAGGGCCATTTGTCACATATGGACTTATAAGTGCACTCCTACTCATAAAAATACAATTAATTTTATTTTTCTATTTTTCTTTCATATGCCATATATACATATTAATTAGGTAAATACTATTTAAAATAACAAAATAGAGCTTGAAATAAATATATAAGTTGTTCTTTAAAAAAAATTATATAACATAAGCTTGTTGTTGTAAATTTTAAAAATTACAAATATTAAAATAATGAATAATTGTAGAAAATTGATTGTATATATCATATAATATGTCACTCAAAAATTACACAATTATTAATTGTATTAGCAAAGTTTATTATAATATGCTATGTACCGGCAATGGATATACATGAGGGACAAGGAACAACAAGAAAATAACATTAATCAGGATGGAAAAATGAATACCTCAAATGCTTGGATAGCTGCTTTTCTCCCCTCTACCTGAGTTACCCATCCAACCCAAACAAACACCAAACACCTCTGCAGCACAAAATATTTAATGTTATTTATGAACATTTAATGTTATTTACTCCTAAATTATTTTATAATGTTATTATCCTAGATATTTTCTAACATTTTATGAACATTTAACAAAATAATGATACCACTTAAAATTTTCCTAGAAACTTTGCTATTTTTATTAAAAAAAATTGTAATGTGCATACGTTTTGTTTGCCAATTAATTTATATTATTTAAAGAAAAATATTGAACAAAATATGCAAAAAAAAAGTTATAATTAATTTAAATAAAATATTAATTTATAATTGATTTAAATAAAATTTATAAAATAAAATTTATAATTTATAAAAAATAAAAATAATATATATATATAAAAAATTGGGATTCGGCGGCCAATAGCCACCGAAACGGGGGAGGGAAGGGAGGGGGAGGCCAAATCTAGCAGTAGTCGTCGGATCTGGAGTCCAGTGGTAGCCATCAGATCTGGAGTCTAGTGGTATGCCGACGCCGGACCTTGTGCAGAGAAAAAGAGAAAGAGAATGGGAGACATACCTTGTTGCTCCAGCCCACGGGAGAGAGTGAGAGTGAGAGTGAGAGTGAGAGTGAGAGTGAGAGTGAGAGTGGGAGTGTGAGAGAGACATCCCTTGTTCAACTTTTGGTTTCAACATATTTACAATCAGCGACGAACTTGATTGGTCATCGCTAAATCAACAATAAACATGGGAGTTCATCACTCAATCACTGATAAAGCGATGAACAGGTGAATTCATCGCTAATTGAACAATGAACAGAATAGTTCATCACTAGTTCAATGATGAATAAAGTAGTTCGTTGCTAAGTTAGCAATGAGGCAACAAATAGGCGTATTTATCACTGAATCAACGATAAACATGCATGTTCGTCACTGAGTCAGTGACAAGTATTGTAGTTCGTCGCTAAATCAGTGATGAACGTGATAGTTATCACTAATTTATGACAAACGTGAATGGTTAATTGAGTGTAACCTTTTCAAGTCAGTGAGAAACTATAATTTTCATCGCTAATCAGTGACCAATACAGACTTTCGTTGCTAAAATTTGTGACAAACACTTCGTTCATCGCTAAAATTTATGACGGAGGATATTATTCATCGCTAATTTAACAACAAAACTGATAATTCGTCACTAAATCAGTGACGAATTAGTATGTTCGTCGGTAATAAGCGATAAACATTATTGTTTATCACAAACTTGCAACGAATTTTATAATAAAAATTTAATTACATCCACTAAACTGTGAAATTAGAGACAACTAACAACGATATTTAAGTTCAATGTATGCAACAACGAAATTATAGACAAAAAATATTCATTATATTGATCATCAATAAAAAAAAAATTCTTTTTCACACCTAGATTATGACTTAAATACTTAAACAAATTTATAACTTTGTGACTTATATAAATATATACTCAAATGTTTATATGAATTGATTCTACCACTGTAAAAGATAATACTCAATTACCATTTTTTACATAAATAGAAAATGAATGAATTATTTATTATCAAAAGTGATTTATTTGATGAGAATTTTAACATTCACTACGTATTCAACCGATTTCATTACTCCAAAAATGGTCAAAATAGAGACAATTAAAAAGGTTACATAAGTGAGCGTAGAAGGAATTTAATCACAAAATTTGAAATGAGATTTTAAATACTGTTGAAATTAGTGATAAATTTAGCTATAAATATTTAGTTTGCGGCTAATTAGCAACCAATTTAGCTACGAATTGTTGAAATTTTGTGAAGAAGTCCATATTTGTCACTAATTAACAATAAATTTAGCAACGAACTTAGATGCTCGTCATGGATTCAGTGACAAAATGATCTGTTGGTTGCAAAATTAGTGATGAACTATATTGTTTGTCACCCATTTAGTGACGAACATTACTATCATCACTGAATTAGCGACAAACATTATATTTCGTTGCTGAATCAGTGACCATGGTGGGGTTCATTGTAGATTTAGCAACGAATATTATATTCATCACTGATTTACTGACAAACTTCCTCGTTTGTTGTAGATTTAGCGACCAAATTGTATTTCGTCAGTAATTAGCAATGAAATTCTGTTCGCAGCTAATTAGCCATGAATTTAGCAACGAAGTTTATGTTTGTTGCTAATTTTGTGATGGATTGTTTCATCGCTAATTTCATTGCAAAATAGCGACCAATCTGATTTTTGTTGCTAATTTCGTTGTAAAATGCGACAAACACTATTAGTTGCTAAAATTCATCTCTAAATCTGTGTTTTTTTGTAGTGTAACACAAATCAAAACCAAGATAAAGAGTGTACTAACGAATGATAGTTGTTGTGGTCCAATATTGGAAACGATTTCGAAAAGCCGACAACAGGTTGACATGGTTTGGATCTAGAGATGAAGAAGATGGACACATAAATCGTAAGAATCAAAGGTATGCAAACAATTATCATTTAAAAGTTAAAAAGTTCTGTTTTTAGGCAAAATTTAGATATAGGGGAATATTTTGATTGGATTAGTACATCTAACCGTTTTTATGAATGTGTGGCAATTTCTCATTATACGATGGTCAAAACGGTAGCATATAAATTTATAATGTGTCTCAGACATGGTAGGATAATGAAGTTGCATTTAGGAGGAGAGATCATATGATGCCCGTAGAGATTTGGAGTGTAATGAAAGAACAAAAGTTTTAACCCCTAAATTATTAATAATATTTGTTCAACAAATATCAATGGTATGGTGAGGGTAGCAAGTGTATCACGTGCTATATGAAGGAATTCCTATGTTCAGCTGCTAGAAAAAACTTTAAGGAAATCCCACAGCACTCGTGTGTACTAGATATATTAATGGGTTGAGGTAAAAAAAATTAAAAAAAAATTCCATCAAAGTAGAATTAAGTTGTTAATTTTGAACAATGTCAATAATGCAAAAATATATGTATGGCATTGAAGGCGAGATAACGATTGATTGTAACGAAGGCCAGTAAATATGAAGCAAGTGTGTTGGCCAGTTCAAAAACCGAACTTAAGACTGAATTCTTCTCGGGTGGGAGAGGTTTATGGAGAACAAGGGTCCTTTAAATCCAAAAATGGAGTCAACTACATAAAATGAGGTGTTGGAGGTAGGTTTGACTCCACAAATAATGCCTCTACTGATTCGAATTGGTTACCTGTCTATCTTGATCAATGAGACCTGTAAAAAACTGCCAGAAAGTGGTCTGATGGAGGAGATTCCGACACTCAAATCAAAGAGTGGTTTTCGAAAGAAAAATAGACTAAAAATAGAGAGCTATATTATGTTGTTGCGTGCTATATGTAAGTTTTGAGAGCATGAAGACTTACCTGACCGGTTGACTTAATGATGTATATATAGCCCGTGTGTATGAGTCCCATATGCACTCAGGGTGCTAAAACCCTGGTTTCCATATGAAAATACTTCCGAGCTTATAGGACCATTAAGGAAAGATTCTGATGAGATCTAGGATCCTTCTGATTATGGAAGTTCTACTTACCGAAGGACTTCTTTCCTTGTCAATTAGGATTTAGAATCTCTTTGCTGACCAAAAAATATCATATCCAGGATTTTAGGAAAATGGAATATTACTCTAGGTAGACTAAAGACCGAGCACAGAAGAGGTGTCGTGACTAATTAGTTAACTATCGCAGAGGGTTTGGTCGGTAAGTATCGAGGGAAAGTGTCACGCCCCGAACCGGGGTCATGAACAGCCGCCCGTTGCCTTGGATGCCGGCTACATTTTTATAAAAAATCGGACAGAAGCTTTCCATATTTCGAAAGTCTCTCAAGTATAACTTGACCTGTATATCAACATTCATCCTGTAAAATAAATAAATGGCCATCCTAGCCTCTCTAAAATCAACCAATGCCACAACCAACATCCAGAATAACGCAAGGCTATAAAAATTTCTAGTAGACCAAGCCACAAACCTCTACTGTCATGCCCAACTAGAGCATGAACAACCGCCGCATCGAGCGGACCTAAAATTTACATAATATACAATAATTTTCCCAAGTGACATTCAAATACGTACAATCGTCTCAATGCAAATAAACTATGAGAGTTTCACAAATAAATATACATAAATTATACAATCATCCCAAAAATAAATAAATAAGTACATTTATCAAACTAAAATCTCCAATAATCTTAACGGAAGATATGGTAACATTCATACCCAAATCCAGTACTATCAAGTCCACGTCGCAATAATACAATCACAACAACACTTCCTCAGTTCACGATTAATCCTGTGGGAAAGAAAGTGAGGGGTGAGTATTTATGGGAGAATACTCAGCAAGTGAGGGGATTGATATTATGCTATCAATATCGAGGGTGAATTTGGAGTGTCAAAACATGTAACAAAATATCGAGTGTGCGAAAATAACGTACTGTTTCAGAATAAAACATATCTCGAGGCACACATTAGAAAATAATATATGCATCCATCATGTATCAAGTCACATATGTAGAGCCGGCCGAACAAACAACCCTGGCAATAGTCTACCTAGACCAAGGATAGGCGCATTAGGGGTTTTCACTATACAAATATCAAATAATGGCTCTCTACCCTAATGTTAGCCACAGACTACTCAAACTAGCTTGTAAATAATAATAATAATACATATATATAGTCGGCCGTGTATAGTGTCCCGCCCAGTGCTAGACAGAGGTAAACTCACGTCCTCCCCGATGAGGGTCAACCTGGGACACCCATACATATGACGATTTGACGGATACCTCCGGCCAAAGTGTATCCGGGCACAAGAGGTGCCTCTACCAAATATCCTTCGTAGCTATGAAATACTATAGGAAGCATATCACTATATCACCAAGTCAGCCGGACACGTAGCCCCTTGCATCACATCATCATGTCGGCCGGGCATATAACCCCATGCATCGTAACATAATTTCGGCCGGGCGTATAGCGCAAATAGTACATATAAATCCATTTAAAACTACGTGTCAATACAGTAAAAGTATTTAAAACATGTCAATATGTTAAAAAAAATGACACAGTATCCGTTTATCAAACTCATGGATGCAAATCAATAAAATCAACAGTTGGGACACTCTAATGCTCACAAAAATATGTCTATCAAAATCCAAAAATTTAGTTTTCACATGTATAGAAATCATGTCGTTTGAAAATCGATAAAACATGATTTGTCAATCACTAGAAGATGTCAAAGTCCCACTCACAATATAGGAGAGGGTAGCGCACTCTCTAATAATACCACGAAGTGAAGAAAGAGTACTCCCCTCAATCGATCAAGCACTATATCACTACAATAAAAGTTTACACATAACATATTAAATGTGTTATAGCATTTGGGAATTAAAGGTTACACTTTAACTCTCCATTTCAACTATCCAAATAATAACTCCAACCACACATTATCAGAGGTACCCAATGCAATGAATGCGATGCTAACATCAACTATTTACATTATCATTCACATCTCCAATGTCTTCTCTAAATCATCAAAATGGCAACATAGGGTACACACCATGAAAACACCCAACTCAAGATAAAATCATAATGCTATTAACCATCAAATGTATCGTTCATCTATCCAATACAACACCATAGCATATATCTACCATATATGCATACTCACACATGTCCTTGAAAAATCTTATCATTTACACATTCTTATCATCCTTATACCTACATATAAACCTTCATTTTGCTTATTAAACACCATTCCCAATACTCCTAACAATATGCTATACTTAGGTTCCCTCCAATGTACTTAGCCAAGGCATTGCCCATATATAGGGTCACAACTTTCACCTCAAAAATCAGCATGCATATACCCATAACTTCTCATGCTCATGCCCTATATTTTATTTGCATATGGTCACTAATGCATCACAAAAATCTATACACATTTGGACTCCTTTAGTGCAGAAAATCTTGTACTCATTCCTACTCTCTTTTATGCATTAACACACATATGTACACACTTTACTTCATGCCAAATTTCTGCACGTGTAATAACACAAAAATCCTACATTTAACCTAATTAACCACATACAACGCCGAAAAATGCATTCTATGAGAATCTAGTTTACATTCTAGTATATACAAAACTTTTTATCTTAAATTTACTCTAAATTCGATAACCAAATTGAACGGGTCCGAAATCACTCACCTAGGGTTTTTTTTTTCGGATCGCAGACCTTTGTTTGAATGTCTCCTCGATCACTCCAAGATCTGAAATACTACCTATCAAGACAGAGTTTATTAGTTAGGTTCAAATACTTAGATCGGAAGCAAAACCCTAAGTCAGTTACTTGCGTGGATGTTTGTCGGCTGTCACGGGCTCACGGGCCATCGCGGGCTCGTGGGCTACAGCGGGCTTGTGGGTTTGCGGGTCAGCGGGCCAATAGGCTTTGGCTAGCGGACTCGTTGGTCTGTGGGCCAGTGGGCTAGCGGGCCGGCAGGCCTGCAAGCTGATGGGCTTGGCGGGTCTGCGGGTTGGCGGGCTTATAGCTGATGGGTCTGTGGGCTGGCGGGTCTGCGGGCTGGCGGGCCTGCGGCTGATGGGCCTGCGGGCCGGCAGTAGCTCGCGGGCCGCATGGCTTGCGAGCCGGTGGTGGCTCGCGGGCCGCAGTGGCTTGCTGGCCGCAGTGGCTTACTGGCAGCAGTGGCTTACGAGCTAGTGCGCGCTCGTGCGCTGGCTCGCGCTCATGTGTTGGCTCGCACTCGGGCCTGGCTCACGCTCGCGGCATGGCTTGATTGCTTGCAAGCGTTGGGTTGCACTCGTAGAGGCTCGTGGGAGGAGACGATTGTCGCGTGCTGTGGCGGAAGGCGGTGCTCACGGGAGGAAAGGCACGATCGGTCACGACTTGTGGCGGAGGGATGCGAGGTGGCGAATTTGGGCGAAGCCAAAGAGAGAGAGGATGAAATAAAGAGAGACAGTAAGCGGGGTAGAGAGAGAAGACAGAGCGGGAGAGGGTGGCAGTGGCACGTGGTAGAGGAAGATGATCGACCACGGCAGAGGAAGATGAACGGCCACGGAAGAGGAAAAATCGGGGAAAGAGAGAGAGAGAGAGAGAGAGAGAGAGAGGGATTAAGGTTTCCAACCCTAATCCCCAAATCATATTTGGGGATGCAGCGTTTTGCCCCAAAACGCTGCGTCTCCATTTTTTGTAATTATATATATATATTTATGCATATATATTTTCATACTCATATTTCGTTAGAAATGCGAATTTCATAAAAATGGGGTTTATTTCGATTTGTCGATTCGGCAATTTAAAATATATAAAAAATTTAATTTAAATATCCCAAAATCAAAAATCAAATTTAAATAAATAAAATCTCTCTCTATATAATGAACTGATGAATATCTCATTTTTTTTATATATATATTTCGAAAATGGTACTCTTCTACGGATATCGCAGTGTCGGTGTTACAGAAAGGGCAGCATCTTGTTTGTGCGAATTACTGAGCTCAAGTTTTGTGATAATGGGTTTTTGGGCCATGTATTATCATTTGTCCTTACTCCTTATGTCATTCTGAAGAAAATAATATAGGGAGTAAGTTTAGAGTTTACTACCTGAAAGGTTACGGTGGTGTTAATGGAGATAACCACCAAATAAATAACCCTAAAATAAATGCTACTAGGAAGTTCAAGAGTTTAAATTCTCCATTCTTTGCGCATGTCTTTCATTAGGGCATTTTAGTTGCCTTCAGTCATAGAGATCACATCTTCATGATTATAAATAGGATAGGAGGTATCAGTACTGTCATAAAAGTAATCTTGAGCGATTCGAAATTGACTTCATGAGATTTTTTGTTGAGAGTCCATGCTTCCAAGAAACAACTCAAATGTGGGTTCTGAACCACAAAACTTGGTGGTTTGGAAGACTTATGCCGATACAAGGTCCCATCAAGAATGGGGCTACCGATACAAAGTGCCACAATACGTTCGAGATCCTGACTTTATAGTAGAATCTGTCAGAATTTCTCAAGAATGCTGGCTGTAGGTATAGAGAGTTCTTAGCTCGGATAGGAGAGATTTTTGTTCATAGTAGAAACTCTCTTCTCAAGATCAGAATCATCGTTCGACCCTTGGTGTAACAATAGCTAAGAATTTTTCTTCAACCCTTTTCGACTCGGGCGATAAAAGGAGTTGGGAGATTGGAGGGGGCCAACGATGAAGAAGGCATGAAATTTGATGCATCTTTTCTGTCCCTTTTTGGCTAACTATGAACTTCTTCAATGTCCTTTTCGACTTCATTTGTAAAATTTTTGTAATTTTTCTTCTAATTATACGATACCTTTTTTGCTCAGTGCAGAACTTTGTACTTCTCGATTCGTTTGTATCAGTTCAATCAAGTAATAACATTAGCGAATAACCTACTTGTTCTTTCTACACGGCATGTCTTCTCTTGTACTTGTAATGCAAAATGTAATAATATTTCTTGATACATTTGAATCATTCAACTAGCATTTTCCTTAGTAGATTATATATGTATAATCATTGATGGACTCGTTTTAAAGGTTAACCAAAAGTAGGGGTCATACCTACTTGTCAGGGAGATGCATCCCTAGTGAATGACACCCTACGTTCGATCGAGAGAATTCCAACGATAGGATGGGTCGTATCAACTCAACCGCAAGATATATCCCCTATTGTCGACACATTACATTTGGTAGGATATTCAATCAAGAAAATTCAAATGACATTATGTTCGGTAGGATATTTGATCAAGAGAGTTCAAATGATAAGATGGGTCGTGTCTACCCATCGGGGAGTTACATAGCTTATTAATGACACGTTATGTTTGGTTGGGTATTCAATCAAGAGAGTTCAAATGACGTTACATTGGTAGGATATTCAATCGAGAGAGTTCAAATAATATGGTAGGCCGTGTCTACCCATCAGGGATTACATCTCTTATTGACAACATGCCACATTCGGTAGGATATTCAATCGAGAAAGTTCAAATAATAGGATGGGTCGTGTCTTCCCATCAAGAAGTTACGTCCCTTATTGATGACACGCTGGTTCGGTAAGATACTCAATCGAAAGAGTTCAAACAATAGGATGTGTCATGTCTACTCATTAGAGGATTACGTACCTTCTTGACGACACGCTACATTCGATATAGATATAAAAATAGATCAGTTGGTAGATAGGTTAAAGGACCCTAGAGGTCTTACTCGACTATTCGACTAAATACGAACCAAAACTTGTGTCCATGAGAGAGCGACGATCATCATTGATAGTAGATACACAAGTTTTCAGAGTTCCAAGTTTTGGACATGATTGAGCCATCTAGGTGGTCGAGATGATATGTTACTGGTCGAACTTCTGAGCATACTTGATAAGACCTTTTCAAATTGGGTGCTAGTTTCCCTCATGGTTGAGATTGACCAGTGGCCTTTGATTTCCTTAACACTAGATCACTAGGTTTAAAGGTTCTAACCTTGACCTGCCTGCTATGGTATAATGCCATCTGCTATTGATAAACTGCCATTCAAACAGATAGGTTTCTTACAGTTCGGGAAGCAAGTCCAATTGTTTGTGTAATGCAAGTTCATTCTGCCCATGTTCGTATTTATCTACTTGGATGAATGGATGCCAATCTCCATTGGTATCATTGTTTCATAGCCATAAGTCAAAATGAATAGGGTTTCCTCTATTGCCCTTCGGGGCATCATTCAGTAGGCCCAAAAAATACTGTAGAGCTTGCTTACCTAGCAATTTTTTTCTTCATCCAACGTAGCCTCAAATGCAGCAGCCGATGCTCTCTCTCGAATTCCACAAACAGGCTCTTAGCTGCCATTTCTTTTCCTGAGCCTCTTTGGTGGCAACCAATTCAAGATGAAAATAAGCAACACCCTGAACTCCTAAGACTACATCAGCTGATACTAGAAAGGCAGGCTATAGGATCGTGGGAAATCAAGAAGGGAGTGTTGTTCTACAAAGATTGAATTTACCTTCCGAAGGACTCCTCACTTATACCCACTCTAATCCAAGAATTCCATGGCATTAGACACGAGGGGTTTCTCAAATCCATCCAATGATTAAGGGCAGTTTTCTATTGGAAATCGATGAAGGAGATGATGAAGCAATTCATATGAGAATGTGATATTTGTCAAAGGAACAAAAATGATCACAGGAAACCTGGTGGACAATTACAGCCCCTATCAATACCAGAGCGTATTTGTCTGATATCTCAATGGATTTTGTGGAAGGACTTCCGAAATTAGTCGTCGTCGACCGATTAAGTAAGTACGCACATTTCACCCCCTAGCTCACCCTTTTACTACGGTGGGAGTTGCATAGATTTTCTTTGAAAACATATTTAAGTTGCATGGGATGTCAGAGTCCATTTTGTGTGATCGAGATGCGGTGTTCACTAGCCAATTCTGGAAGGAATTGTTTCACTTGCAAGGTACGAACTCCAGCTTCAGTTCTTCCCATCACCCCCAAATTGATGGACAAACTGAGGTAGTAAATAAAACGATGGAAGTATACTTAAGATGCTTAACAAGTGAACAACCCAAAAATTGGGTGCATTGGTTGCCATGGGTTGAGTATTGCTACAATACAAGCACACATTTTGCAACCAAGGTATCTCCATTTGAAATAGTATATGGGGGACCTCCACCAAATCTTTTGTTATATATTCGTGGCACTGCTCGTGTGCAAGTGGTTGAGGATGCATTGGTGGCCCGAGATGAAATGTTGTCAGCTCTAAAGACAAACTTACAAGGGGCAGCTGAAAAGATGAAGAATTACTATGACAAAAGAAATGAAGACCTTGAGTTTAAGGTGGGTGACAAGGTCTACTTAAGGCTACAACCGTACAAACAAAGTTCTGTGGCTAAAAGAAGTTCCCAGAAGCTAGCTCCTTATTTTTTTGAACCATTTCCAGTTTTAGAGCGCATCGGTAAACTTGCATATAAACTTCAACTTTCAACTGACAGCAAGATTCACCCAGTGTTCCATGTGATTTTGCTCAAGAAGCATTTGGGGGCTGATGTACAAGTTGAAACTGACTTACCAGATTGGGGATCCCTACTGTCGGAAGAACCTCATAAGGTTCTGGGCCGGAGAATCATAGGTAATTTTGCTGAGATCCTAGTGCAGTGGAAAGATAAGCCAAAAGAGAATGCCACTTGGGAAATTGAAGAGGAGTTGGTGGAAAAATATCCGACCTTTCCCATCCTTGAGGACAAGGAAGTTTTTGGGAGGGAGGAAATATGATATGAGTCTATTAGATGATATGGGTCTGTTAGTGTTACCAACGGTTTAAGAACCTATAAGTGTAGAAGAATATCCTTTAGGGTGTTTTCTGTATTTTCATTCATTTTACAAAATTAAACTCCAATTAAGCTTGTAAGTGGGAATTGGTTACAACCAATTCGGCTACGGAGAAAATAAAGAAGGTTTCCCAAAACCATTGGGTCTTGTATTTAATCTTACCTCTTTTCTCAATGGAGCATAGATATTTTTTTTCTTCCCAAAATCTTGCTGTGTCCTCATTCTCCTACTGCATTCACTCTATTTCATCCTTTGATCACCATAATTTGACCCAATAGAACTTAAGGTCGAGACCGTTCTCGAGTGGATTCTACTATTGAGATTTTTTTAATATTATAAAAATCAATACAAAAACTAAAATGAATTATAATAATTATACATAAATTTTATAAAAATCCAGGAATTATATGGATTGCGAGTTAGTCTGTTATTGATTCGTGAATTTATATAGATCGGGAGTTGATTCGTCCAATTGAGTGATCGGTCTAAAGTTAATAACCATGCACATAGCCGGGGAGGTCATACAAAATTAGAATATTCCATTAAATAAGGAAATATCCCACCCCGAGAGAGAAGTGTCAAAACCGAGGGAAGGCTGACGCAGGGTGAGTGATGAGGGGATTGGCAGGAAGGAGCTTTTAGGGCTGATTGGCCCCAGCTGGCACCCCAACCTCCTACTCTGCACATGGCCAGCTTTCCCCTTGGGTCTCCCTCTTTTCCCTTCCCCCCTTTATTCTTCACACGTACAAACAATTTTATTTAAATACAATCAAATTTCAATTGTTTAATTCGTTTATCAAAATTACCCCTTCACTATAATATACTTCTAATGCATTTATTCAATAAAGAAAAATTGTTTGGTAGGGTAAAGGGAGGGGTGCGGCCGTAATATATATAATTTAAAAATATATATAATATTTATTTACTTTTCTTAAAATTATGACTCTAGTTCCATCAAATTATAAATTTAGTTACATGTATTTTGTCCAAATAAAAGTTTGTGTAATACTTTCCCATTTTGTGCAAACACATCATTAACCCAAAGTAAAATAAATTTTAGATCAATGTCTTGTCTTGTTGATCTAATGTTAAGGTTACTAGATTTCTTTTATTTAAATTTTAGTTTTGAGTTTTGAAAAAAATATATCAAAAGATATCATTCTTTAATAAATTCAACAGTTAAATCGAATTGAAATAATTAAAATCAATAAAATTGATTAACAAATATGGATAGATTAAGAAAAAAAAATTAAGAATCACAAAAATAACCAATTTCAATTTTTTATTCAATAAAAAACTTGCAAATTTAGAGAATTAAATAACATCGATAATTATCATTTACAATTATTGAATAAATTAAAGCTATTCGTAAGAATCGAAACTGCACTCTTAAAACCGTTATCGAATACGTTTTTGTGAAAATACTTGTCCAGTCATAATCAAATCATAGTTTCAAATTTTGTCTTTTTGCATTGCAGCGAATCGTGCCCACTAATCAATGCAGCTAATCAATATTGCAGTTAGTGATAATCCCCTTTACCGTCGGTAGTGAAGTAACCGGGCCGGGCCGGGCCCGGGCCGGTTCAAGGACGGTTCAAGGAACCGCGGGCCGGGCCGGCAGCGGTTCCTAGGCCAGACCGGGCCGTGCCGGGCCGGTTCCCATTTTTTTCCTTCTGGAACCGGCCCGGCCCGCTGAACCGGAACCGGCGGTTCCTGGCCGGGCCGGTTCAGGGCCGGGCCCGGTTCGGTTTTTTTTTTTTTTTTTTTTTCTCTTTCAATTGCGTTTTTCTAAATTTTTTTTCTAACTATATTTTTTAATTTCATTTTAATTTTATAACTCCAATTTTTTTAACTTTGTTTTTTTTTTTAATTAACTTTTGATAATTCACTTGTAATAAAAAATTAGAGATACAAGATTTTTAGAGTGATTCCACCGAATTCGGTGTACGTCCACTACCAAGCTCATCACTTGGATTTTTAAATCCACTATTTTTTTACATTATTTTGATAATTACATCACTTTGATTTTTTTTCTATTTAAAATGACTTGTAAACAAAAGGAAAATATTAATATTATTATTATTATTATTATTCTTCTTCTTCTTCAACTTCTTGTTCATCATCTTCCGAGACTTTGATAATTCCTATTAAAGCTTCTAAAGTGTCGTCCGCTAAATTTGTACGTTTTTCAGTTAACACTCGACCACCTACACTAAAAACACTTTCGGATGGTACTGTAGATACCGGAGGGGTTAGTATATCTTTAGCCACTTGGGCCAAAATTGGATAATATGATGCATTATTTTTCCACCAACCTAATATATCATATAAATCTATATCATCAAAACCTTCTAATCTAGGTGTTTGTTTATATAAAAGTAATTTATTAAATGATGATGAAGAAATTCTTTGTTTTTTTCCTAACATGTGTAAGGGATTAAATGAAAATGAAGATGATTGAATACTATTACTACTACTACTAGCTATATTATTAGTATTTAAATTATTAATTTCCTTTTCATATAATTCAAATATTGATTGTAAAGTATGAGATGTTTGTTGTTTTAAAAAATGTGGGTTAATAGACATTTCAGATGGAAAAGCTTGTGCAAAACAATCTATTAACATTTCAGCACCTTCAACCTTAACACGTGGATCTAATACACTTGCAACTAAATATAAAATTGGAATTTCTTCATAATATTTTAAAAATTTTGTTTTCATTGAAAGAACAATTTCACCAAATCTTTCTTCATTTTCAAATTGATTAAATACATAAATAATTTTACAAAGATTTGGTAGCATTAAATGAGTAGTTGGATAATAATATCCAGAAAATAATTTTGTACATAAATAAAAAATTTCCAATAATTTTGTAAGTGTAGACGCAAATTCAAAAGCGGTATTATCAATAAAACCATATTCGTAATTTGAATTTACAAATTCAATTAAAATATTTTGAAAAGGAAGAACACCTTGTAACATGTCATATGTTGAATTCCACCTAGTGTCACATTCCATTTTAAATTTTTTATATTTTTTGTTATGTAAAATACATAATTGTCTCATTTCTTGAGTTTTTACAACAGAATTTCTTATTTGATGAATTAAATCGCGAATAGGTTGTAAAAATAGTTCTCCCATAGCTAAACCATCCTTAACACATAAATTAATTATATGACATGCACATCTAACATGAAAAAAAGCTCCATTTAAAATTGTTTTTAAAGAATTTTTTAAACTATTAACCGCAGTAGTATTAGTCGAAGCATTATCAAAAGAAATAGAAAAAATTCTATCACTTATTCCATAATCATAAATAACATTTGAAATTATTCTAGCTATATGTGTACCAGAATGTGGAAATTCCCAACGTTGAAAAGCTAAAATTCTTTTTTGTAAAGACCATGAATTATTTATCCAATGACATGTTACTACAATATAATATTCTTTTTTATGCTCACTTTTCCAACTATCCGAAGTTAATGAAAATTTACATTGACTAGTCATAAATTCTGTAAGTATACCATTTTTTAATTCCTGATATCTATCTAATGATCTCCTCTTACCGGATTTTTTACTACTTTTTTTATAAGCGGGTTGTAAATATTTTTGGACATATTCTTCAAATACAGGACATGCAACTATATTAAGTGGTAATTCTTTTCTTGCTAGCTATTCTATTTGTCCAATTTTTTCTTTATCCGAATTATATTTAAATGTACCAATTATATTACCTCCCCCCGTAGAAATTTGTGTTTGTTTTGTTTGTGATAATTTATCTGGATAATTATTAATTAAGTGTCTCTTAAGTGTGCCTACCCCCCAACCTTTTAAAAATTTATATTTTTTATGACAAATTTTACAAATTGCTTTTTGTTCATCATTTTTTCTTTCAAAAAATGTTCATATATTAAAATCATTTTTTTTAGTTTGTGTTGTGTTGATTTAGTGTTACTAGGTTCGGTTTCTTCCAAAAAAGTTTCAATATCTATATGATCGGGAATTTCAAAAAATGGAGGAAGAGGAGATTGTTGAGAAGATTGTGAAGAGTGTGTTCCGGCCATTTTAAAAAAAATTAAGATTAAAATTTTTAAAAAAATATATACGATAAAATTTTTTAAAGGAAATTTAAAATTAAATTTTTTAAAAAGATAATACAAATGTAATGCAAATGCAAAAAAATAAATATGCAAAAAATTTAAATATACCGATTTGACGAATACCGCAGTTATTTTTCGCAAAATCTTGAATGAGCTCCCAACCTTGAAATCTTCTCAAATCTTGATTAATGTAGATAATGGGGTATAAGGTGATGAAATGGTGTAAATTTTGATGGAAATGGTGTAGAATTTAATGGAAATGGTAAAAAAAAAATGGTGTAAGTAATGTGGTATAAGAGAATAGAAATGGTGTAGAAATTGGTGGAAATGTAAATAATTGTGGAAATGTAAATAATGGAGAAAATGAAAATGGTGTATAAGGTGATGAAATGGTGTAAATTTTGATGGAAATGGTGTAGAATTTAATGGAAATAGTAAAAAAAATGGTGTAGGTAATGTGATATAAGAGAATAGAAATTGTGTAAAAATTGGTGGAAATGTAAATAATTGTGGAAATGTAGATAATTGAGAAAAATGAAAATGGTGTATAAGGTAATGAAATGGTGTAAAAATTGATGGAAATGGTGTAGATAATAGTGTAGAAAATGATGGAAATGATATAAAAAATGGTAATACAAATGAAATAATAATGAGAGAATGTAGTAATATTGAGAGAATGTAGATGTGAGAAAGAAAGAGAGATTTTGTTGTGGAGATTTTGGAAATGGGGTATAAGGTATTTATAGGAAAATTTTTTGACCCTATGGACCAAAATAACCTCAAAAGTAGCCGTTTTATAGCTGTTGGGAGGGGTAAAATTGGAAAAAAATTTCAAAATTCAAAAAAAATGGGGAAATTTGAACCGGAACCGGCCGGGCCGGGCCGATTCCGGGCCTGAACCGGCGGTTCCAGCCGGTTCAGGTCCGGTTCCAGGCCCGGGCCGGGTCTGTGCCGGTTCCGGTCCGAGCCGGTTTTCCAAACCGGGCCGGTTCCAGGCCAGTTCCCGGTTCAATTTTTCTTTGAACCGGCCCGGCCCGCTACAGGAAACGGTTCCGGGCCGGGCCGGTTTACTGTAGCCTTGGGCTGATTCCGGTTTCGGGCTTGACCCGGGCCAGCCGGGCCGGTTTTCGGGCCCAAACCGGCCCGGTTTCCAGTCTATGGGACATGATGTGTTAGATTCTTCCTCCATTGAATCTTCAGATATAAGAAAATATTTATTGACATTAAAGTAAAGCCAATTAAAACAAGAGATCCAAATCTACTCACCCAACTTTAAACGATGTTTCTTGTTATTTATTCTTGGATGCTTTTTATGTCCAACTACGAATGTCTTCCCAACTTCCAGACATCTTACTGCAACTATTTATTTGGAGCATGTTTAAGCCATAAAAATTGGAGTTAAAGTTTTCGGCCCTAAGGGTGCCCAAAACTTAAAAATCTAGATCTATCCGCGTAGAGGGATTACTGATATAAATAAATGGCATATTTGTGTTCCATGTGCATTGATCTACGTTTTGACATGCATTTTGCATTGATTGATTGCCGGAAACTGGGATTTCCGACGAGGCCGCGGAGGGCCAAAACTTGAATATTTGATTCGCCGTGTTTAGGGCTTGAATCTTACAAAAAACAAGTTCGAAATATTTTTGAGAAGTCCAAATATATTTTATGGCAGAAATCGTCGTGAAAAATTAGCCGAAAATGGGTTTTCCGAGAATCGGGTCGACAAACCCGTTGCAGGACCCGTCGGGCGAAGAAGAACCGGCACAGACCCGCTGGCGCGTGACACACACGCGCCAGGAGGCGCATCCAGCAGGCGCGTGTGGTGCACGCGCCACACAGGCGCATGAGGCGGATGGGGTGACGGTCGGGTCGGACCTTGACCCGGACCGACCCGCAACCCGATCCGACCGGGTCGGATCCGGACGTTGACCGAGTCGGTCGGGTCAACCCTGACCCGTTGACAGACCCGGTCTGACCCGGCTCAAGGCGGCTCAGCGCGTGAAGGAGCGTGAGCCGCGCGCCATAACTGGGCGCGCGTGAGCCGCGCGCCACGACTGGGCGCGCGTGAGCCGCGCGCCACGACTGGGCGCGCGTGAGCCGAGCCGCTCGTGGCGCGTGGCAGTGCGTGAGCAGCCCGCCGCGCGTCTGGCGCGTGCAGCAGGCTGCCGCCGGCCCGTGGAGAGCACCGCAGGCGAGCGGTGGCACGTGGGGAACCCCGGCAGCGCGTCAGGTCGTCCAAAATTGATTTTTTCAATTTTTGGGGGGTCCTATGTGTACATTTGTGACTATTTGTGGGATTTTGTGTACCGAATTAAAATCCGGATGATGAGATGAGGTCCCGGGTTATGGTGTATGGTGTCCGTTGACTCATATGCTCACTTTGGGGTCAATACTCGATTCATTTTGGATTGTTAATTCGTAGGGTGTACGAAATTATAAAAATAAGCATTATTAGTCACTAACGTCTCTTTCTTTTTGTGTGACAGAGACAATGGCTGCGACAAAAAGTATCGTACTTGATCTCGTTAAGGGAGACAAGTTGAACGGTGACAATTATGAGATTTGGCACCGTAAAGTTCAATTTGTCTTTGAGGAGCAGGACCTAGGGAGGTTCTGTTACACGAGATGACAGACCCCGGGGTGGGTGATACGCCTCAGGCGAAACTGGATGAGGAGGCGTATCGTGCATGGAAGAAGAAGGATGGCCAAGCTAGGGTCATCCTCTTTAGCAGCATGCACGATGATCTGATTCCAGTGTACGAGCAGTATCCTACTGCGATGTCGGTTTGGAGTGCTCTGAGAGAGCACCTTGGCTCCCGGTCAGCTCCTAAGCTGAGGATGCTGACTTATAGGTTTATCACCTATAAGAAGAGACCCGATCATACCATGAAGCAGCATTTGATGCATATATCAAGTATGATCGCTTCTCTAAAGATCATGGGGGAGCCAATGTCTGATGAGCTTCAGGTACTGGGAGTAATCCAGTTCTTGCCTGACTCCTGGGATGTTGTAAAGACCTACCTCACGCACACTGAGAGTATTCGTACTTTCATGGACGTGCGTAGGCATTATGAGCTCGAGGAGGAGCGCCAGGAGGTGGCTAGGTCGGTTTCTGGTCATGCCTATGTGGTGGAGTCGAGTAAGGGCTCCAAGGGCGTTAAGCGTAAATGGCGCAAATATGACAAGAAACCTAGCCAGGCTAAGAGGAGGCCATCAGCGAAAACCGTTGACAGAGGGCAGAAACGTAAGAAGAAGGAGCTCGACAAGAGCAAAGTCTGATGCTACGTTTGTGGCAAATCTGGGCATTTCGCTCGCGAGTGTGGCGAGCGAAAGGTATGTCCTTCTTCTTTACATGATATGAGTTATGTTTCATCCACTGTGATGCTTACTAACTCTTCTCCTTTGTGGATTGTAGACTCAGGAGCCACCGACCATGTAGCTCGAGATAGGAGCGCATATGTGGAGTTCCGCTGATTGAGTCCCCAAGCGAGGAGGTTGTACGTGGGGAACGGAGCATTTGTGGTTGTGAAGGGGATTGGTACATGCAAGCTGATGCTGCCAAGTAACCAAGTCCTATATCTGCATCATGTGTTGTATGCTCCCGAGATTCGGCAGAATCTCATTTCTATCCTTTGTTTAGATCGTTTAGGATACTCTGTCATTTTCAGAAATTTGAGTGTTTCTGTCATTTACGATAACTCTGTTTTATGTACTGGTTTAGTCCATGATGGACTTTATGCGTTGGATTTGGTTTCCTTTAATAAAATTTCTAATTTGTCTTCTATTGCGTATACATCTGATAGCGTAGTTGATGATGTTTTTATTTGGCATAGTAGACTTGGCCACATAGGGTAAGAGAGAATGAACCGGTTAGCTACGAGTGGCTTGTTGGGCCCGCTAACCCGGATCGAGTTGCCCTTATGTGAGTTTTGCGTAGCAGGCAAAGCGACGAGGAAACCATTTGGAAAAGCAATGAGGGCTGGGACCCCATTGCAATTGATCCACTCCGATATTTGTGGACCTATGAATGTGAGAGCCCGAAACGGAGCCACGTATTTCATTACGTTCATAGATGATTACACGCGTTTCGGTTACGTCTACCTTATCTCGCACAAGTCTGAGGCATTAAATTGCTTCAGGAGGTATATCAGCGAGGTAGAAAACCAGTTAGACTTGAGAATTAAAACTCTCAGAACCGATAGAGGACGCGAGTATTTGTCTGAGGAGTTTAAAGAGCTCTGTTTCGAGAAGGGTATTACGAGACAGTTGACTATTCCTGCTACTCCCCAGCAGAACGGGGTAGCTGAGAGAAGGAATAGGACTCTATTGGAGATGGTGAGATCGATGATGGCGCAGGCCAATTTTGCTATCTCCCATTGGGGAGATGCATTGTTGACTGCCGCCTACGTTCTTAACCGTTTCCAACCAAGTCCGTAGTCAGTATCCCATACGAGCTTTGGATAGGGAGGCAGTCTGACCTTAGCCATTTGAGACCATGGGGTTGTGCCGCATACGTTCACGATTCCTCGCACCCACACGGCAAGTTAGGCCCACGAGGAAAGAGATGTATCTTTGTGAGATACTCTGAATATTCTAAGGGACATGTGTTCCTGGGTGAACGTACGGATGGCACGGTCTCCGAGATCGAATCTCGTAATGCTACGTTCCTGGAAAATGATTTCCCTAAGAGAGACGAAATCGACCAGGATTTCACCTTTTATGAGATGGGTGAGCCTGACGGCTCAACTGAGCCCAGAGGAGGGACCCAAGAGCCTGAAAAGGATCTTGTTCCTAGTGGGAGTGACCCATCTTGAGGTGAGGAGGCTCCTCCTCCTCGTAGGAGTAGTCGGGGACATGTACCCCGACGTCATTTTCCGATAGAGGATGAGATCCTCATCGTGACTCCCGAGGATGATGAAGAACCTCAAACCTTTGAGAAGGCTCTCGAGAGTCCTATGAAGGACCAATGGCTAGAGGCCATGAAAGAGGAGATGGAATCAATGAGGGTCAACGGGGTCTGGGACTTAGTTGACCTACCTGAGGATAGAAGGGCCATAGGGAACAAGTGGGTTCTCAAAATCAAAAGAAAGGCCGACGGATCGGTGGAAAGATACAAAGCCCGTCTAGTAGCCAAGGGTTACACACAGACAAAGGGCATTGATTACGAGGACTTTCTCCCCCGTAGTCAAATTTACATCGATCCGTCTACTCTTGGCGATTGTCGCAAGCATGGATCTAGAGTTGTATCAGATGGATGTAAAGACCGCTTTCCTTAATGGAAATCTGGATAAGGAGATCTACATGGAGCATCCCTTTGGGTTCGTTCTACTAGGTCATGAGAACAAGGTCTGTCGACTTCGGAAGTCGATATATGGCCTAAAGCAATCATCCAGGTGGTGGTACCTAAGATTCCACGAAGAGGTGATATCTTATGGTTTTACAATGATCGAGGAGGATCATTGTGTTTACTTGATACGATCTGATAACTCTTTTGTGATCCTGTCCCTGTATGTGGACGATATACTGTTGGCTGGGAACAACATTCAGTATCTGATGACGATCAAGGCTTGGTTGTCATTGCGCTTCGACATGATCGACATGGGTGAAGCTGAATTCATCCTTGGAGTTAAGATCCAGAGAGATCGATCGAGAAGAATGTTGGCTCTTTCACAAGAGACTTACATTAAGAAAATTCTCGAGCGCTTTGGGATGAGTGATTGTAATCCCATTGATACTCCAAAAGCCAAATGTGATGGTTTGAGTCTTGAGATGTGCCCGAAAACTCAGGAAGATATAAGGGAGATGCGTAAAATCCCTTATTCCAGCGTAGTGGGAAGTCTGATGTATGCGATGTTGTGTACACGACCAGACATATGTTACGCAGTCGGTCTAGTGAGTAGATATCAATCAAATCCTGGAAGGGGTCACCGGAGAGCAGTGAAAAGGATTTTTAGATATCTCAAAGGAACTGCGAGCTACTCCTTGTGTTATGGGAGAGGTGATTTGCGCCTCATAGGATATTCAGACGCCGATTGGGGCGGTGATCTGGATAAGCGCAAATCGACATCAGGTTTTGCCTTCTTGCTCAATGGTGGTGCTATTTCTTGGAGCAGCAAGAAGCAGACCTGTGTAGCTTTATCTACGATGGAGGCTGAGTTCGTGGCTTGCTCAGTCGCAGTTCAGGAGAGTATTTGGCTCCGGAGACTATTAGATGACTTAGGGGTTGTGGCTGATAGTGGGAGGCCAGTGATGATTTACTGTGATAATCAGGCTGCTATCGCCTATACTCGAAACCCTAAGTATCATAGTAGGACCAAACACATAGACACCATATATAATTTTGTTAGAGATATCATCGAGAAGGGTGAAGTGACCGTCAAGTACATCTCGACACATTGCATGGTGGATGACCCCTTCACCAAACCCATCACTAGAGACTCATTTATAGCACATAGAGAGTCATTGGGTTTGGGAATATTTTGATTTTTCTCATTGTATTAAACTGACGATGTGATGCTTATTATATTTTTTTATATATGATTTTGTGTATTATTCAGTCACATTTTTATTTTCTTAAATAATGCACTTATTTATATCATGTATATATATATTTTTTTTGTGATAAAATATATGTCAGGCAGGTGAGGTCGACTCTCTCACACGAGCGACCAGCTAGAACAAAAGTCGCCCTGATACGCGTTCAGGATGAGGTCATTTGGGATATGACCGACATGGAAATACCCACATCCATGTTGCCTGTGAGTAGCCAGATTTGAGATCTCAGACATCACCTGCGATAGTGATATTGTCTCTGAGATACTCTCTCTGAGATCTCTGGGTAGAGTCTTATGTGTAGACTGAGTCCCGTATCTGCACAGTGTTAAGAAATCTGACATATACCCTTTTGAGAAATAAGGGATTAACACTGTGGCACGCGTTTCATACCGCGTGTGATGACGACTAGGGATAGTGGGAGTAATTACATGAGACGATCTATTCATGATCACCGTTCCCACTGTGTGAGACCCGAGATCCATTGGGTGGGATCTCTAGTACCCTTATTTTACTTTCGACTGTCTCTAGAAGTTTTGATTCAGTGTTTGCTACTTTAGTCTGTTTACCTATGGTCCGGAAGATAAATTGAGGTCTAAGGGGTAGGTCTAGGAAAGCAGCTGAATTGAGATCGATGGATTCGAGTTTGGGAAAGGAAGACCAATCTACATTACATCGTTGTGTTGTATTCACCGACCGGTTTGTTACGTATATCCGCGTTGGGATACGAACGTAATAGTGAATATACATTCGAGAATATATTGGGGATGACTTTCGATGAGGAAAGTGACTCGAAAGATGTAAATGTGATGTGTCTGGGGTACAGCGAGATATTTTTTATTATTAACGACGACTCCTCGAACATTCTAACAGGTGTATCGAGAAGTCTTTATTTACAGGTGTACTCGCCAGTCGCACGACACCCAATCTAGTATGAAAATCCAGAAGGGTGATACAGGAGATCGCATGAGCTGTGATCTCGTGATGGATGAAAATGTCCTCGTGTGCAAGTGGGAGATGAAGGAATTAATGCCCACGTGGGGCATCTTTCCAAATTTAAAAAAAGGAAATTTCCTACTTTCCATATGCACAAATGGTAACTGACGGGATTTGAATTCCCTACCATTTGTGGTGACGGAGGGATATGGAAACTAGGGTAAACCCTAGGAGGAACAATTCATTCCAAGATTGCACAAAAAATTGTGAGGAGACAATTGAGAGAGAGGGACAAAAATTCTACGAAGAGAATTTTTGTCACCGGATTCGATTGAGGTGTCGTGGTGCTACGGTGATAGTTCGACTTTCGTGGTTATCATCCCGACGGCGAGGTTGATTGATCGAGATTCGCGGTTCCCCAGATCTTTTGCAATCTACTTTTTAAGGTATGCCCAAAAACCCTAACCTTTTATGATTCCGAAAATTTTACACGCTTCCGCATGTGTATGAGCATATAAATCGCCAGTCGCACGACGCCCAATCCAGTATGGAAGTCCAGTAGGGTGATGCGATAGATTGCATGAGTTGCGATCTTGTGATTGACGGAAGTGAAATGCCCTAATGTGCAAGTGGGAGATGTTGGTTATTTATGCCCATTATGGGCATTTGGGTAATTAAGGAATGGGGTAACTCCCATCCTTAATTAGCATTAACCATACTTTGGTAACCCCCCACCAATTAAGTGAAATTGGTCTTACCTTCCTTCTGTGAGAGGGAACAATGGAGGAAAGTCTTCCTTCTCCTTCCTTGTGGCGTGAACAGTAACAATGAAGGAGAAAAACCATGGCTAGGGTTCTGCACAGTGCTCTAGAGAGAGAAAATAGAGTGAGGGATGGAGATTTTCGCGTAGGAAAATCTCCCATCGTCAAACGAATCACCGGACATGAGGATTGCGGCGTTGTGGTGCTGTGGTGGTGATTCGACTAACCTCGTGATCACCATCCCGACCGCGAAATCGGATCAAGGGGCGTGCCGTATGATTGACTTTGAAGATCCTACGTATTGAGGTACCCTAAACCCGATATATTTTATTTTTCGAAAATTATTGTATGCTTCCGCTGCATGAGAATCCTAAAAATCCAACATTGAATTAAATAGATCGAAATTTTTCGAGATAAATACCTCTGTTGGGCGGTCTCCAAAATCCACCGTGTCGCGATGTCCCTCGAACGGATCGCACGGTCGGATGGTGACCACGCAATCGAACCACCACCTCAAATCCACGACACCTCAAGCCTCGTGTCCGGTGAATCGTCTGACGATGGAAGATTTTCCTACGCGAAAATCTCCATCCCTTTCTCTATTTTCTCTCTCTAGAGAAGTGCAATGTTAGTCTCTTTCCTCCATTGTTACTGTTCACGCCAATGGAAGAACACACACACAAGCCTATGACCTTCATTTCACAATTGAAGAGTAAGGAATCCCAACTCCCGTAGCCATGTTCCAAGGCATTAGATGGGTCATTATTAGTGGTTAATTAGGGTGTGGTTAATGGGATAATGGGAGTAACTCCCATTATCCCCAAATTACCATAATGCCCCTCTTGGGCATATTCCAACATCTCCCACTTGCATATGAGGGCATTTCACTTCCGTCAATCACAAGATCGCAACTCATGCGATCTATCACATCACCCTACTGGACTTTCATACTGGATTGGGCGTCGTGCGACCGGCGAGTGCACCTGTAAGCAAAGACTTCTTGATACACCTGTTAGGATGATCGAGTAGTCACTGTTAGTATAAAAATAACTCGCTATACCCCAGACTCGATGCATTTACATCCATCGAGCCACTTTCCTCATCGAAAGTGATCCCCAATCAATTTGCTCGACTATGCATTCACCATTATGTTTGAATCCCAGCATGGATTAACATAACAGGTCGACCTGTGAATACATGACAATGATGTAATGTCTATTGGCCTTCCTTTTCCTAAACTCGAATCTATCGGTCTCAATTCAGCTGCTTTCCTAGACCTACCCCTTAGACCTCAATTTATCTTCCAGGCCATAGGTAAACAGACTAAAGTAGCAACACTGAACCAAAACTTCTAGAGACAGCCGAAAGTAATAAGGGCATAAGAGATCCCACCCAATGGATCTTAGGTCTCATACAGTGGGAACGGGGATCAAGATCAAACTATCGTCTCAAATAATAGCTCCCACTGTCCCATGGTCGACTCATCACACGTGGTATGAAACACGTGCCACAGTGTTATTCCCACATCTCTCAAAGGGCATATGTCAGATTTCTCTAACACTGTACAGGTACGGGACTCAGTCTACACATAAGATTTTACCCAGAGATCTCAGAGAGAGCATCTCAGAGACAATATCACAAATCGCAGGTGATTTCTGAGATCTCAAACCTGGCTTCTTACAAACAACATGGATGTGGGTATTTCCATGTCGGTCATATCACATATGATCTCATCCTGAACACATATCAGGGCGACTTATGTTCTAGTAAGGCTACTCTCAAAGCCTCTTACGACTGGAATCCATCTCATCTTCGCTCACTCAGAGTCGGAGGTGGTCACTCATGTGAGAGAGAGTCGACCTCGCCTGCCTGACACATCTTTTATCACAAGATCACAATATATGACAACAAATGATGCATGAAATTAAATATGTGACCCAATGTGCATGCATGTCATATATTAAAATAAGCATCTAAAACAGTATATATGGAGAAATGTTAAAGTACACTAAACCCAATGATTCTTTATCTCACAAAGGAATCATAACGGGTTTTCGGAAGAGATTAGCTCTCATGCTGTATTTCAAGGTGTACTTAGATGTCACAATACCCTTCTCGGTAATTTCTCTCACAAAGTGGTCTTCGGTATCAATGTGTTTGGCTTTGCTATTACACTTAGGGTCTCATTTGTTGACAGTGTCGGTCTGATTATCACAATAATCATTACTGACCTCCCACTATCTGTCACGACCCCTAAGTCTCTCAGAAAATTTCTGAAGCCAACTATTCTCATAAACTGCAATTGAGCACACTACAAGCTCAGTCTCTATCGTAAATAGAGATATATAAGTTCTCTTCTTACTGCTCTAAGAAGATAAAACCTTTTGCGTTTATTCAGATCACTACTCCCAGTCAGTATCTGAATCCCAACAAAAAACGCAAATCTCCTCATCCATAACACATGGAGAGGTCCGCAGTTCAAATGAGATATTTTAAAATCATTTTTCACTGCTCTACAATGATCCCTTCTAGGATTCTATTAATACCTACTCACCAGATCAACCATAAAATAAACGTCTGGTCATGTATGCCTCATCGCATACATCAAACTGTATATCGCACGTGTATACCTCATCGCACACACTATAAATGTATTTTGCACTGGAATAAGGGATTCTACTCATCTCCCTTATTTCTTTATAAATTCTAGGGCATGTGTCAAGATTCAGGTCTTTTTCCCTTTAGCGATAAGAGTATCTTTTAGGTGGTGTTCGTGATTCTCGAAATGCTTAAGAATCTACCTGATATAAAACTCTTGTTAAAGAGTCAACACCATTCTCAAGCGATCCCTACGAATCCAAAATCTGAGAATGAACTAAAACCTCATAACCATGTTACAATGGTCATTGGATACTCTCTATTGTTCTCAGCCAATAGAATGTCACCTACATATGCGAACATGCTCATAAAGGAGTCATCGGGACGTATCAGATATATGCAATGATCCTACTCGATCATTACAAAACCATAAGATATCACCTTCTCGTGAAATCTCAAGCGCCGCTGTTTAGATGATAGTTTAAGGTCGTATGTTGATTTCAAAAATCAATAGACCTTATCCACCTGATCTACTAGAACGAACCCAGAGGGATGCTCCATGTAGATCGCCTAATCTAGACTTCTACTACGAAAGTGGTGTTTTTGTCCTTGTGATGTGACTCTTGATCTATGTTCATGACAATCGCTGAAAGATAAACGGATCGAGATAAATTAGACTATGACTCCTCGATAGTCTACCCCTCAGTCTAAGTGTAACCCTTGGTTACTAGATGGATCCTTTACCTCTTCATCAATCCGTTAACCTTTATCTTGACCTTGAGAACCTACTTGTTCCCAATAGTCATTCTGCCCTCAAGCTAATCAACTAGGTCCCAGACCCTATTGATTCTCATCAACTCCTTTTCTTCATTTATGGCCTTCAATAAACGGTCTTTTGCATCTTTTGCAGAACCCTCGAAAGCCTCTCGAACCGTTTTAGATTTTTCATCATCCTTAGAGTCGCAATGAGGGTCTCACCCTCAATCGAGAAAATAACGTTTAAATACGCATTCTCGATGCTCTTAGGAGGATAGAAAAATCTTTACCTTTTGATGGATCGCTCCCACTGGGATCAAGATCCATAGTGGATTCTTGTATCCCGCCGCTGGGCTCCTCGAACCATTAGGCTCATCCATCGCATAAAAGGTAAGGTCCAAATTGATTTCTCATCTTTTAGGGAAATCATTTTCAAGAAAAATGGTATTACGGGACTCAATATTAATTATAGTGTCGTCTGTGTTCACCTAGGAACACGTATTTTCTCGCGGGCCTAACTCACCATGTGAATGCGAGAAATCGTGGCACAACCCCATAACCTCAAATGGCTCAAGTGGCTAAGGTCAGGCTGCCTCCCTGTCCAAAGCTCAAATGGGGAACTGACTAATAGTCAGTAGTCTCGTAAAACTCTTTTATCGAAACAGAGCCCCATGTATAGTTTAGACGAATACTTGCGTTCTCACTCAGTTCTGAGAGTCTCTACTCTCATATCTAACTGATTCTCCATCTCGCTAATGCCTCAGACTTATGCAAGATTAGATAGATGAACCGAAACGCATGTAAGCGTCTATAATTATCTACACAACTCCATTTCTGGCTCTCATACTCATAAGACCACAATAAAAAGAAAGAAAGTACAATAGTGAACTGCAATGGAGTCCCAGCTCTCATTGCATCGCCAAATGGTTTTCTCGTCATTTTGCTGGCTAGGCAAAACTCACATACCGGTAACTCGAATCTGGTTAGCGGGTCCAATAAACCTCTCGCTACTAACCGATTCATCATCTCTTACCCCATATGTCTAAGTCTACTATGTCATTCATTTACATTATCATCTACGCAATCAGATGTAAAGACAATAGTAGAACGACAAGAAACCATTAGAAGGAGTAGTACCCAGTGTATACATTCCATCATGGATTAAAACCAGAATAATTCAGAAAATTGTCGTATTAAAAGAAATGAATAATTTCACGCATATCGTAGTCAATTTTAGACAAGGTACTAAATTGTATATCCGTCGAATGCCTACAATATTGAGGACGTCATAGCAAGTGTCGTTCTCTGTGACAACAACGAATGCTTTGTCCTTAACGTAAATCCTCCAAGCTTAAGGATTCATTTGACGGATTACGCACTCCTATCTCGAGTTACGTGGTCAATTGCTCCTGATTTCAAAGGAGAGAAATCAGCGAGCATTATAGTGAATGAGACAACCACGTAAAGAAGAAGGATATTAATTTCTGCTCATCACTCTCACGAGCGAAATAACCAAATCTACCTCAAACGTAGCAATTTACTTTGGTCTAATCAAATTCCTTCTTCTTGCGTTCTTGTACCTCGTTGTTGGTTTTCTCGGATGATTTTTATTACCTAGATCTCGAGTCACGTTCGCTAGGCTTAGCGCCGGGGAAGTCCTTACTTGACTCCTCTGAATAAGCATAACTCGAGTGTGGCCTACTTGTCTCTAGGTGCTCCTCATCGAGCTTACAATATGTATTCACATCAACGAAAGTACGAATACTTTCGTCAAATGTGAGATAGGATTTCACGGTTTCCCATGAATCAGGTAAAAACTGGATCACATCCAGTACCTAAATTCCATCCGAAATTTACTCGTCCGTATATATTAACTCGGTGATTATACTCGACATTTGCTTCATTGTATGATTAACCCTTTTCTTCTGCATCCTCACATAGGAGCCGAATAGAGCAACACTATGCTCTTATGGGAGGAGTCGAACCGACATTTCCATAGAATATAACTCGAAAAACGAGATTAAGTCATCGTGTATGCCACTGATAAGCATTGCCCTAACTTGGCAAATCTTTTGTCTCATACATGATAGATCTCTTTATCTCGTATATTCTGACGCGCGGTGCCCACCCTGGGGCCCATCATCTCGTGTCTCAAATTCCCGTTAAATTTTGCCTCTCGAGAATAAACTGAATCTACTGATAAAATCACGCAGATCATATCATTCAGTTTACTCTCCTTGCAAAAATTTAATACGACAGTTCTCAACGCATTAAGAGAAATATTTGTGACTTGGAGATGCTTATTATCACATTTTTGTATGCCCTACGAATCATCAAGACCAAAATGACTTGAGTACGATCCCAAAGCGAGCGTATGAGTCAACGGACACCATACACCACAACTTGGAATCGCATCTTACCATTTGGATTGTGATTCGGCACACAAAAACCCATAAAAAGTCACATTTATGGATTTAGGACCCCCAAAAAATTGAAAAAAATTCAATTTTAAGCGATTTCACGCGCCGCCGCTCGCCGGCGGTGCGATCCACGCGCCGCCACGCGCCTCCACGCGCCGGCGGCGGCCTGCCGGACGCGCCAGACGCGCGGCGCGCCTCACACGCGCCACCACGCTCCTGGCGCGGCTCGGCTCACGCGCGCCCAGTCGCGGAGCGCGGCTCACGCGCCTTCACGCGCTGAGCCGTGTTGAGTCGGCTCTGACCGGGTTGGTCAACGGGTCAGGGTTGACCCGACTGACCCGGTCAACGGGTTCGGTCCAACCCGGTCAACGGTCCGGTCCGACCAGGTCGGGTCGGTTGCGGGTCGGTCCAGGTCCGACCGCTACCTTCCCCGCTCCACGCGCCTAGGTTGGAGTGCTGAAGTGTAGTGAAGTGTAGCTGGAGAGAGAGTGCAGAAATAGTGCAGTGCGGGAGTTGTGGAAATTTGAAGTTGACTGTTTCGTGGCAGCAGCGTTAACATTTTGAAAGGCGCGGATTGAGTGGAGTGCAATGTGCGAGGTGTGGACTCCTGTCGTGGCAGCAGCAGCGTTTCCTATCGTGGCAATAGAGCCTGTTCGCATGTGAATGTGCGTGGCGCGGACTGAGGGGAGTGCTGCGCGCGTTCAAATTTTGAATTGATGGTGAACAGAAGCATTAAACAAATTAAGGTCTTATGAACAGAAGCACTAAACAAAATTCTGACAATTTTTTTTTTTGTGGTTAAAAAATAATTTAATATGGTTTATTAACATTAAACTAGCGGACTAGGAGGGAGTCTTTTTATCTAGAATGAGGAAAATATCTTGCTAATGGTAATTAGAGAGCTACAGCTGAATCCAGTTCTCTTTCTCTTCCATGGCAGGACTTGTGCAGTGCGGACATGTCTGCTCACATCATCTTATCACGACTCCAATCACCATTCAGTTCAGTCCTCGGGCCCCCCTTGTGGAATGTAACCATCCACAGTTTTCCAAGTAGAGATAAATATCCTTCACAACTCTCAAAATTTTAAATGCAAATTTGGTTAAAAGATAATATTTATAAAAACGTACTCCGCTATTTATAAATATATTAAATTTAATATTTTGTATAGAGGAAATTACTATCTTCTTTTTTTATGGATATAAATATAATACTGTAAATAATTGATAAATATGTGTAACATGATTTAATCTTCATATTACATTTATCCAACCCATGTCAAATCCATTTTTTTAAACTTCCACATACACATCCCAATAATGGAAAAATTCAATGAAAGGAAATCGGCCAGATGACGGTAAAGATGCCAATCAAAAAATTTCACAAGTAGTTTATCCCTTTTGGTCAACAAATTATGCACAAAATATGCATGACTATGCCGACAATAAACATTCTTTCTTCAATTATTTTCTTTCTTCAATTATTTCTTTTTGTTTAGAAACAAATTTTTTTTTGCTAATAATTATTATTTTTCTTCAAATTGTTATTATTAGATTAAAAGAAATATAAAGATTTATTTTTTAGAAAAATAAAATATCTTAAAATATTTGATAGATGTGAATGATTAAAAGACAATGTAATATTACAAAATTTAGATGATTAAAAGATATAAAAAAATATGAATATTATGAAAAAAAAAACATCCTCTTTTCAAAAAATTTGTTGAAAAATTAATAATTTAATAAAAATGGTATTTATTTTCTTTTTGGGCACCACTTTTATTTATTTATTTGAAAATGATTCTGGATTTTTCAACAATATTTTTATTTTTATTATAACTATTCAAACCAATTTTTTTATAATCCTAGAAATCGGTCTCATAATTTAACATAATTAAAAAAAAGCCAAGGTTCCTCCTCCTGGCCATGGGAGAAGACTTCACAAACAAAATGAACTATTATTTGTGGATTTGTGTGTGAGAGAGTGAGAGAGAGAAAGTGTACGCAACTCATTTTCAACACAATTCCATTATTATTAATTCATGAATCATTTCGCGATAATTTAAGATTTAAATTCATTAAAATAATGAAATGTTAAATAATTGTAAAATTTATATATTTTTAAAATTTATTATAATTAAAATTATGGTGGAGGTGGGAAGTAAATGATTTGAGTTAATAGATTTGAGTATGAATCGAATAAGATTGAAAAATGTCTGTGGTCCGTGCGGAATAATGGTGGCACGGATGCCAAGAAATATTGTGGAGCCAAAATCGAGCCAAAATCCAATCATCACGCCGATGCCATAAAGTCATCCGATTCTGGAATCTGCACGCCCCCATAAATGCTTAGATTCATCCGATCCTCTAATTTGCCACGCCGATGCCGAGGTGAAAAATATAAAATTTTTCAGAGGGTCTTCAAATACTTAAATAATTATATTTTTAGAGTTTCATATATATATATATATAGTTTAAGAGTTTAATGATGAATAAGAGTAAGAGTTTAGTGTTGAATTAGTGTTGAGAATAAGAGTAAGGTCGAAATATGAGAGATACATCCCATTCAAAATCTCAATGTAAATAGGTCAAGTATCCTATGCAAATCAATTGAACAATCTAGATACGAGAGAGGGAGAGAGGGGAGAGAGGACATGATTCGAAAAACAATTTAAATTCATTTAAAAATTAATTTTAAATTATAAAATTATATATATTATTCAAATTTTACTTTAAATAAAAGTATTTAAAAAAACTTTTAAGAATATCCTCCATTTATTATATATATATATATATAAATAGAACTTAAATTATTTTAAAGAAAATAAATAAAGAACAAATAAAGATGGGAATTGATCCGTAAAAAAAATAAAGGTACAACTTTTGATTCTCCATAAAATTTTTTCAATAATATACTAACTTTTTTTTAAATATATATACTTAAATATATATAGTTTGATATTGAATTGATTTCTATTTTAAAAATTAAATTTAAATACTAAAATTTGTATAATAATTTACATATTTTATAATTTACTAAACTTCAAATTAATATAATAAAATTTTATTTTAAATTTGAAAATTTAGTATAATTTAAAAATTTAGAATAATTACGAAACATTTGCTTATTTGATGTATGTATGGTGTATGGTGTGTGGTGTGTATGGAGTTTTACTTAAGGTGTGTGGTGTGTGCAGTGAGGTGATATGGTTGGTTTTATTTAGTTTACTTTGGTTTAATATATTTCATCTCATATAATAATCTTATCAAATCTCAAATCTTTCTATCAATTAAACCCATCATTATAAACACTAATCTCAAATCTTTCGATCAATCAAACTCATAATTATAAACACTAATTATAAACACTTACCCACTAACATAATAAACACTAACCCACTAACACACTAACTAATACACTAGCTAAACTAAACTAAACTATACTAAGGTTCATCTTTAATATTAATCAATCAATATTAAAATTTTACAATATAATCATATATATATATATATATATAATCAATTACAAATTATAATACACCTATAAACTACTTTTAGAATTTTAATTTTGATTAAAAATATTAAGTTAATTATTATAAATTATTTGATAGATGTGGAGAAAAAAATGATAAAAAAAAATTTATTGTAATGTTAAAAATTTTATATGTAACTAAAAAATGAAGGAATATTAAAAAAATATAATTATTAAGATAAAGAAAAATATATATTTTTTTAAAGTTATAAACCTGTTTTTTTAAATTTCCTGAAAAAAAAAATATTGAAAAAATATTTATTTTTTAAAATCTATCTACTCTTCTTCTCTCTGCTCGTCTCTCACTCTTTCTCTCTTTGTCATGGTCACCTCTCTATCTTTCGATTTCCCCGTCTCCCCTCTCTATCTTTCAATTTCCCTCTCACACTCACACACACACACACACACACACACACACACACACACAAAAGACGCGCCACAATTGAAAATTTAGAAAATTTAAAAATTTTAAATTTAATCGAATAAAAATTTTTCAAATATGATTTAAAATAGTTACCTCAACTTTTCATATTTTTATATGACACTAAATTAAATTATATCTTTATTAAATTAAAATTAAAATTAAATCTATCATTATTAACAAAATTAAATGACAAAATAATTAGAAGATTAATTAATTATTTATTCTAATTAATTAATTAAGAGAGATATTAAATTAAATCACATAATCATAAAACTCCATCTAAAACTTAAATTTTATCTTAATATTATTTTTTTTAATATTAAATTCTTTATTCAATATTAATTTATTAATTGATATTGTTCTTTAAAATTTCCTTCTCTCTTTTCAAATATATTTCTTTTAAAATATTTTTTTGCCTATATTAATTATTAAGTTTAGGGAAGTATTAATATAATTAATTTAGTTATTTATATGTTTTTTATTTAAATTAATAATATTATTAATTAACAATTGAAATGATATAAATTTATTAATTTATATAATAGTGTTATGATATATTGTAATATATTATTATAATATATTATATTTATTTCATGAATTTTATTTTTTTTTAAATCGGAAAGGAATTTTTTTTTTCTTAAAAAGAATTGAAGATGAATTTTATAGAATGAATTTTGTTAAAGAAAGAAAAGGAGAACATTTTTAAGAAGAAGTGCCGGGGAAGGATGAAATTTCTTGAAATTGGGAAGGAAGGAACCTGAAATTTCTTGAAAATCACGAGGAGAAGGAAGAGCGTATGGAATCATTTTGCAAGGAAATCGAAATCCGGAGAATAGCCGTCGAATGCTTTGCAAACAAATTTGGAAGCAAATTTTAAATATTATGAATTTTCTTTACAAAAGAAAAAAAAATACATCGAATCCATATATTGAACAATTTTTTTATGAATTTTTTTTTAAAAATATATTTAGTGATGCACGGCGCTCTGGCTCCCCACAAGGCATGCGTGGCATGTGACACGCGCCCGCGAGCCAGCGCGCCCGGGCCCCCGCTATAGCATCTGCGGGGACCGTGTAGGCGCTTCGGCACTTGCGGTTTTTTTTTTTGTTTTTGTGTTTCTAAAAATTAAAATTTTTAATATTATTATTTTAAATAATATCATTTGAAATTATTATTTTATTTTAAGTTGTTAATATTATTAATTTAAATAATGTGTTTTTAAAATTTTTTATCAATTAAAAAAATTAACTAATAATTTTAATATTAATTTATTTAAATTCACACTTAATTTATATTTACATATATTTAAATAATAACCCATTTTCTATTTTACTATCAAATTACCCTTTCTTTCTTTACCAATTTAAAAACACAACAAAAACATTTTCTTATTTTTTTAAAAAAAATTTATGTAAATGATTTCTAGTTAATATGATGATTTCTATTTAATATATACATTCAATTTAATACCTATATAAACTATAAATACACCTAAACTCTAAACTCTAAACTATTATAATTTTAAATTTTTGAACAAAGGCATCTTTTATTCATACATGTTTCTCGCATCTTTTATTCATATTCATACATTTATATAATAATGATAGAAAATTTGCTAAGTTTCATAAATTATTTTAGAATTGAAAAAATCGTTATATGAAATCTATAAACTATATTAATTAATTCTATAAACTATATTAATTAATTTAAAAGATGTCAAATTAATTAATTTTAAAGATATCAAATGTCAAATATGAAATGTATTGATTAATTTTAAACATTAAATGTGAATTATTAAATGTTAAATGTCAAATGAAACCTACTCATTAATTTTAAAATGTCAAATATAAAAATATGTTGAGATATACTTGGATTTTGTGGTGTGCAGGTGGAATCACTATAATATTTAATATAGTGTAACTATAATACTATATTATATAAAATTAGATAAATTCATTTATCTTAATATTATTAATAATTGTTATTTTTAAATATATAAAAGCATAAAAAAAGTACTTCAAAAAAATTTAAGTAAATAAGTAGTAAGTGTGATAGGTGTGTATAGTAAATAAGTTGTAAGTACAAGTATCAGTAAAAGTATGAAAAAAATTTAGGATTAAGAAATTTGAAATGCCGCCGAAAATTGTTTGTGAAAATCTTTCTCCGCGCCATTCAACCTCTTTTTAAAAATTTAAAAGTTTCTTCTTACATCTTTATTTTCATTCATCACTTCATTTACATTTAATTATTATAATTTATTATTTACAATATTTTACTATTTATTTTTAATAGGCATAAAAGTTTTTTCGTAATTTCATTTTACTCCAAGCTACCTATCAAATAAATAAATTTATTAATGTTTTTTATATTTTTGTAATTTGTTTTTTGTCAAAAAAAAGGAACATTATTTTGTGATAAAATAATAGTGTAATATTTTCAAAATATATCAATTTTATTTAACACATAAAAATATAATATATTTATATATAATATAATATTTTTTTTATAAAATATAATATTATAATATTTGATAATTCAACGTTTGAGTTGAGTTGAGTTGAGCTCCATTCTCTGCACAAGCGTTCATTTCGATAACAACATTCCACGTGAGCGGTCATTTCGATAACATCGTTCCACGTGCTTGACCCTCCACTGATATTTCACTTCCATTAATAAAAAAAAAACTGGAAGCAATTATGAACTTTAGTGGAAGAAGAAGAAGAAGAAAAAAGAAGGAAGAAACTTAATCCGGTGAGTCTTACTTAATTTTTTTTCCCTAATTTCATTAAATAAATTATACTTAAAAATATGTTTTTAATAGGAAGATGAAAGATTTCTGCAATGAGAAGACAAAATGCACAAAATGCAGTGTTCTCAAATGCAGTGTTCTCAAAAGCAAAAGTAGGAATGTGTAGCAAAAAGAAATGGGATTGAGATTTGAAAGTGTGATAAAAAATGTGTGAGAAATCGAATGAGATTTTTTCCTTCCTGTCACAATTTTAATATTTTAGATTCTTCCTCCATTCAATCTTCAAGAGAAATTCATAATTAATTAAAACAAATCCAAATCTACTCACCCAATTTAAATGATGTTTTTTTCTATTATAATATTTATCCGACATCTTATTGATATTATTGATATCATTGATTGAAAATAATCCGTCCTAAATTTCTATTATAATGGTTATAGGTGATGAGATTTGTGAATTCAAACGTCAGAGAGAGGAATAGAGAAAGAAGAAAGAAGACTAGAGAAAGAAGAAAAAGAAGAAAGAAGAAGAAAGAAGACGTGTTAGTGGTAAACTTTCAAATTTATTTTTGGTAAGGTTTAAATTTAATTTTCAATAATATAATAATATATGGTTGATTCCAATCTATTTAACAATAATTTATTTTATGTGTAAATTTTTTATTTTGTTTGGGAGCAAACATTCGGATCGAAGACTTGAATTCCCAGAAGACTTGATTTCCCAGACTTTAATTGTTTAATTGTTTGGATGAAAAAAAACATCTAAATTGAATTTAGTTAAAATTGAATTAACTTATGAGAATTGAATTTAGTTAAAATTGAATTAACTTATGAGAATTGAATCTATTTATTTTTTTTATTACACGATTACTATTATTAATTGTTTGGATTGTTATATATGGTGATAGAATGACATTGAAAAAGTGATTATCTAAACCATTTTACCATTCCCTATACTCTCTTAGTAGTCAAATATCATTCTTTAAATTTTTTCATCTACTTATTATTCTTATTATTATATTTAGTTGTCTCGCTCACTGTGGGTGTAGCTGAAAGCAAGCACAAATGAAAGTGGGGCTGAAAGCCCAAAAGAAAGTGTGCCGAAAGCAAGCCGTGGATATTTGTATTTGTATTTGTATTTGTATGTCTTATTTTTATTTTATTTTTATATAGTCTTAGGTTTTTTTTTTCTTGTAGTTTTTAAATTTTATTACTTATGGTTTCATTTTATTTTTCAGGATTTTTTTGAGAAAAAATTTTTTTCTCAAAACTTTTATTTGTGGATGATCTTATATTGAAGATTTTATATTGAAGATGAAGAAAAAGAGGAAAATGAAAGATGGAGGAAAAAAGTTTCAAACAAAACAAAGGAGAAAAGAAAAAGAATAGGAAAGAAGGAAAATTGAGAGGATGATGGACTGTAATATGTATAAACAATTATAATTTTATGTATAAACAATATTTTCTTTAACATTTTTAACATGTCAACAGCAAACTTACACACCACCACCTATAACATATTTTCTTAAAACAAAAATTACCGTTAGTTTATTTTTATTGTTTTGATTTTTTTTTTTACATTTTAGATTGGGTTTATTTTGGGTTTGGTTTAACGTACTTGGCCAACCCCAACCTTGTTTATTGATGAAAGGTGAATATTTCATCGAGGAAAGTCAACCTTGATCGATCTGAGTAGCAAACTTCGTCAAGGATGCAATCAAGCGCTCGGTGAGCTTTTTTTTTTTCCTATATATCATGTATAAAAATATATTTGGAATTTTTTTGATTTTATGATAACACTATTTTTCTGAAAAAAAAATTCCATCTAATAAAATCGTATTTTTATTTTTTATATTTATTTTGAGTTATCAAATATTAGCATATATGCTATAGGTATAGCTGACTTTTTTTTTCTCCTCAAATTGTACTCATACTATGGCATCATTTTGTGATCGATAAAGAAATTTTCTTCGGACAATATTTATCGCCATGCCAAAAAAAAATTAAATTAAGTATTCAATGTTAATTAGACTCGGAAAAAAATATTTAAATCTCATTTTTTTGTAACATATATAATTCAAATTGTGTATATCATAATAAAATATTAGTAACAAAAAATAGATTTAAAATAACTTTCTCAAATAACTTACTTACCATTTCTAAAATTACAACTTTCTCAAAAAATTTAAAATACGTGCTGACTTTCAAAATTCAAAATATGTGCTAAAATAAAATAATATGTGTTAAAATTTAAACTCCACTAAGAATCCAAATTATATTTATAAACACATTTATAACTTCATAAATATTAAAATTACAAATATTAAATTATTATTTGTATGCTCCAAATTCTAATATTAAAAACTAGAGCAATAATAAATTTAAATATTTTTATAAATAGATATTTATAATTTTTAATATAAAAATTATTATTGGTGCGCTTGCGCTGGCATGCCTCGTGGGCGCCTGCGCTGGCATGGCCGGATGCCCGGGCAAGCCAAGCTTGCCCGCGCAGTAGTGGCATCCCTGGGCGCCCGCGCTGGCATCGGCATCACGCATGTAACATGAAAGGGTGCCCCAACTGCCATCCTTGGGCCCCACGTGGACCCCGCTGCCATGCGCACATGTAGCGCGCGGGTGCCGTGCTCCCAGGGTTTGGTGCCTGCGTTAGCACGGCATGCGCGGGGGCTTGCATGGGTACATGCAGCGCACGGTGTCATGCTCGGGCGCCAGGCATGCCAAGGCGCCCGCGCTCGCTCTTGCATGAGCACACAAGGTGCGCTTTGGTATGCGCGGGCGCCGGTACAGGCAAGCCCGGGTGCCCGTGCGGGCACTTGCATGCGCCCATGCTACCGGCATGCCCGGTGTTCGTAATGGCCATGACCGAGCGCAATGAGACTTGTACCGTGCGGACACTTGCACGGTACTTCCTGACGCGGTATGGGCGGGCGCCCACGCAGTCATGGCACTCCATCTGGCTTGCATGCGCGCGTCCCGGCCCACCTTCCGAACCTTATCGGACCGGGCCAGGTCCTATATTTTTAAGAAAACTTTCTTTGCTTTTCTTTTTCCTTTTTCCTTTTTCCTTTTTCCTTTTTCCCTAAAAAACTTCTCACCTTTTCTTTCCATAGAATATATATTTTCCTATTTTATATTAAATATATAGATTTTTTAATTCTTTCATTTTATTTCTTTATAAATATAAAGAAATAAAAAATACAAAAATTAGGAAAAATACAATCAAAATTAATATGAAATATGTCGAATTTTTACTTATCTCAATTTATTTATTTATAAATATAAATTCTATAAAAATTAAAAATAATTAATAAAAAATACAAACAAATTATTAAGTTAAATTAATGAAAATAACAAAAATAATAAAATATACATCGTTTATTTTATCATATCTTATATTTTATGTGCGGTTGGCGCCGGCGCTGGCATGCCCGGGCGCCCGCGCTGGGAGCACACAAAGTGCACTTTGATATGCGCGGGCACCTGTGCTGCCAAGCCGGGCCCCCACATTTACTCTCTAAATTTTATTATAAAATTTAATATTTATATAATAAATAATTACTCACATTTCCTCTCTAAATTTTATATATAAATTTAATATATAATAAAAGTAAAATATAATATTTATATAATAAATATATAATATAATTTGATATAATAAATAAATTATATTTTATTTTAACCGAATAGGACCAATTTCAAATTTTTACTAAATTTAGGGTATGATGATTTTATATAATTTAATAAAATAACAATATAAAATAAAATATTAAATAATAATTAAAAAAAATTACCGCCATCGCCAGTTCGCCAGTTCGCCAGTTAGCGACGGATATGAATCCGTCGCCAGTTAGCGACGGATATGAATCCGTCGCCATTTAGCGACGAACATAATTCGTCGCTAAGAAATAATGCGGGCGCCCAGTGCACAGGGCGCCCAGGCAGGCGCCCGTGCGTGCATGCGCCGGCGCCCACGCACGGATTAATTTTTATTTACTTAATTAATTAAATAATATATATTTTAAATAAAATTAAATATATGGTTTTTTCAATAATTAAATAATATTATTTTTCTAAAAATTTGAAATCTAATAATAAAATGTAAGTTAAAATATTATAAAATAATAATATGATTCGTTAATATAAATTATTAAATTATAATAAAAATAAAATAAAATTCACAAATTCAAGCGACGGATTTGAATCCATCGCCGAAACAGAGATGGATTTGGAAATCTGTCAGAATTACTACTAAATTAATTTTTTACTTTAAATTTTATATTAATATTATATGTTCTTTAATTATATATAAAAAATTTAAGCGAAATTAAATTTTAACTTCAATATAATATATTAATAAAATCAAAAGAAATATAAGAAAAATAAATTTCTATTTATTTTAAAAAATTAAATTCAAAAGAAAAATAAATTTCTATCTATTTAAAAAATTTTCAGCAACGAATTTAGGCACGAAAATGTTTTCGTCACTAATTAGCGACGACTTTAGCTTCGAATTATATTTCTCCGTCGCTAATTTAGCCACGAGTCTTTGTCCATCGCAAAATTCATGGCAAAATGGCGACGAATAAATTTTGTCACTAAATTCGTTGGAAAATGGCGACGAAAACGTTTTTGTCGCTAAAGTTGTCGCAAAATAGCGACGATTAGTTTCCGTCGTAAAAATTCGTGGCTAAAACCGTGTTTTTTTGTAGTGGAATAAGATACTTACTAGATGTGGAAAATGATAGATTTCACTACTCGAGCAACCGTGGTTAGTTCTATGATTGATGACATGATACCCAAATGTGAGTAATGTGTGACTACTCATGACATCTGGGTGTGGAGAACAACTCTGAAGATAAGAACAGACTAGAAGACACTTGAAGATTTTTGTCGAATGTCTCATAGTTGGAGATAGATTGGTGTGGAGAACAATGCAAAAAATGGAGGTTAGAGAAACAGTCACTTGTAAATTGAAGTTATAAAATAGCCGAACTCTTATTTTGCGTAATGTTTTCTGCATACCCAAAATATAATGGAATCTTATTTGTTCTTATTCTTTTAGAACTTGGCTATATTTTGAACTTTCAGAAATACAGGGTGAATTTGCACTTGAATGACATGTGTTGGTTCTGGATAGTTCATAAATGGTTTTATAATTTTGCAAAGTGATGGACGAATGTTTAAATATTAAGTTGAATATTGTTATATTTGCAAAATGATGGGAAAACCATTTGAAAAGGCCATTTGAGTTGAATTCCATTGCTATTAGTCCATTCGGACATTTGTGGTTCAATGAGTTTGAAGATAAGAAGATATGAAATTTTGTGTTTCATTATATTCATAGATGTCTTCATGTCATTTGTTTGTGTCTATTTGATTTCTCGCAGATTTGAAATACTTGAGTATTTTAAAAGTTATATGAGTAATTTAGAGAGTCAAATGGATAAATGGTGTGAATATCTATTAGATTAAATTAAAGATCTGTGTAATGAAAGAAATATAATATGACATTTGAACATTTCTTAAACATCTTAGCAAAATGGTGTTATAGTAAGAATGAATAAAATATTGTTCGATATGATAAAATCCATGTTGGTGCAAGTTAACTTATCGATTTCCTTTTGGGGAAATACTTTATTAACTGCAAATTAAATTTTAAACAAAATGTCATCAAAATTAGTATCATTGACATTATATGAACTTTGGATTGATATAAGATCTTAGGGATCGACCGACTGTATTTAAGGTTTTTCCAATAAGTTTAGAAAATTGGGTTTCTGTGAAAGTAAGAGTATCTTTATAAGATACTTCAACCAATTTAAAAATTAAGTGTTCATTGATGAACAGAAGATGGCATTGTAGTAGAGATTGAATAATGGATGTCACATTTTCTTAAGAATGCATTTTCTAACAGAGGTGATGTGAAGGACATAAAACTTTTATTTGAATTAGATAATTCAAAGGATGACTTTGTCTATATGGATCATTGAAATAATATTAATCCCAGTGGGAGAAATTTAAATTCTAACAATCCAACTAGTTACAAATTCAGAAAAGTGTTAAGAATGCATTGCCCAATTGTTATTTTGAGAATAAATGACACGTATTTATTGTTTATTCAAAAGATAAAGAAGAGCCTAAAATATAGATTAGGCTTTATCAAATTCTGCTAAGGATGAGTGGATAAAAGAGATGGAAGAAAAAAAATTGGAGTCTGTGAGATCAAACCATATTTTAAGAATTAGTTGAATCTCTACTGGGGCGTAAGGTTATTGGGAACAAGTATGTTCTCAAAATTAAGTGTAGGGTAGATGAAACTATTGAGAGGTAAAAGACTCAATTGGTAGTAAGATGTTACACTCTCTAAAAAAGTGTTGATTATGAGGAAAACTTTTCCCGGTAGTAAGATTTACATTAGTTCACCTATTGTTGACAATGGTAGTCAATTTGAATTTAGAATTACATCAGATGGACGTTAAGACTATCTTTCTCAGTTGAGAACTTGAGGAAGAAGTATATATGGCACAACTAGAGGGTTTTGTCGTTGAAGGCTAGGAAAACAGAGTATATATATTGAGTAGATAAATTTATGGCGTAAAGCAGTCTTCTGAATAATATTATTTAAGATTTCATAAAAGTGTAATCTCTTACGATTTCATCATAATGGATGAAGATCATTGTGCTCATGTTGAGATATCCGATAATAATTTTGTAATTCTATTCCTATATATCGAGAACATATTGTTAATCACGAATGATAAGAAATATATCTTTCAGATCTTGAAGCAGTTGTGTTCCAATTTTAAGATGAAAGATATGGATTAAGACAAATTAGAAATTAAAACCCAGAGAGAACATTGATTATTAGGATTATCTCAAGAGTCATACATTGTAAAGGTTCTGGAACTTGAAATTGAAAATTACAAACCCATTAACACTTCTGTGACTAAAGGCGATAGTTTAAGTGATGAAATATTCTCGAAAACTTCTAGAAAAATAGTTGAAATGTCCAGAGTATTATATTCTAGCACAGTTTTGAAGTTGAAGGACGCTATGATATGTACTCGTCTCAATATTTGTCATGCTATGGGCTTGGTTAGCAAGTATCTGTCTGATCCAAGGAAAAGTGATTGGATTGATATGAATTGGATATTGAGATAGCTGAATGAAACTGCAGATTATTTCCTTTGTAATTAAGAAAATGATCTAGTATTGAAATGACACACAATAATAATTGAGGATGTGATTTAGATGAGAAAATCTACCTCTAGTTATATTTACTTACTTAATGATAGCGTTACCTCATGAAATAGTAAGAAACAAACCTATTTATCTCTTTCTGCAATGAAAGTAGACTTTGTGGTCTATACTTTCACATTTTAGGAGATGTTTGGTTATACAGATTTTTGCAATATTTGAAAATAGTAAATAATTCGGTGGGAGTTATAACTTAGTGACAATAAGTCAGTTGTTGCTTATGCTAGAGACTCCAAATACGATGATAAAACTAAATATATAGACACAAAAATCAATCTTGTTAGAGACATGATTGAAAAGAGAAAATGACACTAAATTACGTGCCTATGCAATTGATGATTGTTGGTTTGCCGCACCTAAAGACATGTTTGTGTGACATGTTGGGTTTCTTGAGTTGCATAGATTATTATGACAGTAATGTGATTGTAATTGTAATTATATATAAAACATATATGATACAATGCTCATATTCGATTACATTTGAATTTTGTTTTTGCGTCCAAAATTCCGGTGTCTACGTTAAAAGTATGTCGGACAAGTTTTTGAGATTGGCTCTCTCACAGAGCAATCGCTTCTAATGTCTGTGTGATATGTAGAGATAAAACTGTGTTAATGTATGATAGATTAACACACATATATGCCATCTTAGTTAAGTACTAAGATAAGATAATCTGTTGAGTATACACATGTGATAATCAAAATGGATTTCCCACAATCCATAGAACTTGTCAAATAGCGAGATGTGAGTTTTTTTTTTTTTTATATTGTGAGATTTTTTGAAAACATGTAAGAAGAAAAATTCATGTCAAATATTGTGTATATTTGAACTAAGACCTGTACGATACATTTTTTAGAAAATCAGACACACGCTTCCAGATGGGAAGATAGTGCATCGTAGCACGTGTTTCATACCACATGTGCTTATATGACCATATGGGTAATCAGATGGTGCATCTCTCTTCATCTCATTATATGAGACTTGAGATTCATATTTAATCTCAATTTATACCCTTGGGATTTTCATTTGTCTTTTGAGATTTTATTTCGGTGTTACTACTTTAACATGTTATCAAGAAATCATGATTGATTTGGTTTGATAGTGCATGTTTAAGAAAACAGTTAAGATAAGATTGAAAATTAGTAATATGAAAGAAAGATTGTCTTTGACCGACACATTGCTCTGTATTCACAGACTGATCAATTATGTCTATGAATTAATATTTAGAGACGTAATTGTAAATAAATGAATGAATTTGACTCAAGTATGCTCTTATGTTGTTTTGAAGGATGAGAGATACGTTGACTGTATCGAGTAAAAGAGGTCAGGGGTAAAGCGAGATAGGAAGTCCTCATTACCACATTGACGATGAGTTGCTATGTATTTTTAATCAGTGTACAACTCTAAGACTCTTGGTATTCTCGTAGGTCACACAATCCATTTGTATGTATGAAATTGAAATTGGTGTTTGATAATAATGATCACGCTGTGTGCGAGTCTAACCCTCATATCGAGTAGGAGCCGTTGGAAAAATTGAATTCGGGTCGTCCATGAGGGTAGACCCAAGACCCTATTCATTTGAATTGTTTTTTTTTTTTTTGAATAAAAAAATGAAAAATAAGGTGGGAGTGGTTTTCTTCGAAGCCACCCCATAACTTCCCACTCCCTCTCTCTCTCTCTCTCTCTCTCTTAAAAGAACATTTTCCCTATTTGTGCCTTAAAAACAAATACGTGAGAAACAAAAAAGAAATGGGAATGTGAAGCCAATTTTTGGTGTAGAAGATATAGAGTGAAATTGAGAAAGTTTTTCTCATGGTTGAGAAATAGAGAAAAATGGTTCAAAGATTTTGTTGATCTTTTTTCACCAAAATGGCATTTAGATTGTGAAAAACATAGGGTGATCCGATTTTGTGATATCCTTTTAACCTAAAATACTCAACCGTCGAAAAAAGATAAGTGATTTTAATTCAATTTAGATTTGAGAATTTTTACATGCAAGAAAATTATTTTGTTGGTTTATATAAAAACTTTCAAAAATAATTATAGGGCTTTTGAAGAAACTCCATAGCACGATCTTGATTTTGTTGATTAACGATGATTTTAGCATTACCACAAATGTAATAGTGACAGAGATAATGGAACTAAGCTCATGTCGTAAAGATTTTTAGTTGTGTGAAATATAATAAAACAGACATACCTTTCTGCTTGAGAGCAGAAATTGATTGTTTCAATTGATAGATTTTAAGAGTATCTGATTAAGTCTAAACTCAAGACTAAAAATGGATTGTTGTGATGTTGTCCAATAGAGAGCTCAATAAGAAGTTTCAAATGAAGAAAATTAGAGAAATTCATACTCTTTTGATAGGGATTTTATGGAAGCTAGTGTGGGCTTGCCACACTTGTTTAATCACCTAAAGAGCAAAATTGAAATTGGGATTCCTTGCATTTTTTGTGTGTTTGAGTGTGAGGGGGCGAGGAGGAGTTTTCGTGTGTGAATTTATTTATTTTCCTTTTTCAAGCAAGAAAAAAAAAAAAGGTGATTTCTCTTGTAGTAGATTGTGCAAGAAAGAGAGAATTTGCTGCCCATGTGAGCAATAAGTTTTAATATAACAGATTACAATTTATTTTAATTTCATAAAATTTTTAATTGTTATGAATACCCTATAATTCGGTGATAAAAATTTATATTTGTGTATTGAAGATTATATTTTGAGAAATTTAATTTATTAAAATGTCTTAAGAGTTAAAAACAATATCCTAATTTTATAATTTTGAGGGAAAGATGCAGTTTTGTACCCCCACAATGTTTAGTTTTTCCAAAAAAAAAAAAAATAATAATAATATTTTAATTTTGTGATTGATTTATTTATTAGTATACAATTTTAATTGTACAAAAAGAGAAAAAATATTATGAATAATTTTTTACTAACATGGTAGGTGCAATGCAAATGGCATCAACGCCGGTGGGCACTTGGAGAATATTGTTGCAATTTCAGGTTTGATTATCTACTACAATGCTATATATATACCAGAATTATTCTATGAAAAGAATAGAACTCTTCCAAGTGCTTCTTCCACGTGCTTCAACTAGTTCAAAGCATTTGGTTCTCTTCCCCCCCCCCCTACCCCCAGAAAAAAAAAAAGATCTTTGAATTCATTCCGATGGAACATGTTCCCATTTGTTCAAAGCCCTTTAAAAATGCACCCATACTAGCTTCCTCTCAGTCCCCATTCATTTCCCAAATCTCTCTCTCTCTCTCCCCCCACCCAAACATGTCCTGCGCCAAGTGTCGGTCTTGCAATGAAAGGACCCAGATTGTGGCTGTCATCCTTGATTTAGATGGAACTCTTCTAAATACCGGTTTGCCTCTCTCTCTCTCTCTCTCGTATCATTTTGTGCTTTTGACTTATGTAGCATAATTGAAATATAATGTTTCCGAGGGAGGGGATGCAGAGCAAGTAACTAAGGATGTGTTGAAGGATTTTCTGGCAAAATATGGGAAGGAAGTGGACCGGAAGAAAGAAGACAGCAGATTGGGAATGATGCAGAAAGAGGCTGCTATTGCTATTGTCAAGGACTATGACCTTCCCTTGACACCTGAACAGTTCATTCAAGGCATATTGCCCACGTATCATGAAAGGTCTCTCTCTCTCTCTCTCTGAGATTAGCTGCTTGATTCACCCCTTTCGCAAAATTCAATTACGTGACCTTTTAATCGGGCCCAAAAATAACTTTTAATCTCCTTGGACCATACCACTAGATCAGGGCCTAATTCTTAGGATATATACGGTAGGATAGAATATTTTAAAAAATACAATTTACTCTTATAAAAATTATTTCTCAAATAACGTTTGTTTTATTTAGAAAATTTTCTGGTAATACTTTTAATATATTTCTCTCTCCTCTCTTTATAGAAATAGAAAGAGAGCAGAGAGAGCCAAAAAAAAAAAAAAAAAAAAACCATGATTTTCTTCATGTTTTATAAAAATTATTGTTATTATTATTATTATTATTATTATTATTATTATGGTTTTTTTCTCCTTATGCCCCATCGAGTAATAGCATTTTACCTTTGAAGACATTTTTGGTAGGAGAATGGGAAAATTTTCTGGGGTAATATTTTAAGAAGTAAAATATTGCTCCCATAATATTTCTGGGTTTTTTTTTTTGTCCTTATTTGGTTGAAAAAATATAGTAATGGTATATAGCTAAAAGACTAGGAGGAAAAAATATTATATGATAAAATCAATTTAATTAATACTTTTTCTTTAAATTCATTGATTAAGTTTTCTATTTCTAGAAAAATTAGTTTTTCTTTGTTTAAAACTATTCATATATTAATTTCTTTTTCTATATAAATCAATTTAACTCGTATTTTCTATTTAAATATATTGATTTACTTCTCTAAAGAAGTCAAAATTTGTTTTTCTCTCTAAAAAGAAACATATTAATTTTCTTTTTAAAAAATCAATTTAATGCATATTTTATTTCTTCAAACTTATTATTTTTAAGTTTTCTCTTAACAAAAATCAAAATTAGTTTTTTTTTTTCTCTATAATTTCTTTTCTAAAACCCATTGATTTAAGTTCTCTCTATCAAAAACAAAAATTAATTTTTCTCTCTCTAAATCTAAATATATTAATTTTCTCTTTAGAAAAATCAATTTAACTTACATTTTCTCTCTCAAAATTCATTAATTTTAAAATTTCTCTCTTTACAAAAAATCAAAATTTGTTTTTTTTGTCTCTAAAATTAAATACATTAATTTTCTCTCTTTAAAATATTCAATTAATTCATATTTTCTCTTTCAAAAAACAATGATTTTAAATTTTTTTTCTTTAGAAAAATTAATTTTATCTAAAATAAAATATATTAATTTTTTAAAATCAATTTAATTCATATTTTCTCTTTCCAAACTAATTAGCTTTAAACTATCTGTCTTTACAAAAATGGAAATTAATTTTTCTCTCTCTACAACTAACCATATTAGTTTTCTTTCACCGGAAGAACAACTTAATTCACATTCTCTCTATTCAAATACATTTATTTAAATTTTCTCTCTCTAAAAAAAGTAAAATTTAGCTACTATCTCTCTAAAATTAAATAAATTAATTTTCTCTCTCTTAAAATTAGATTTAATTCATATTTTTTGTCTTCAAACATATTGATTTTAAGTTTTCTCTCTTTACAATAATCAATAATAGATTTTCTCTCTTTATGACTAAACATATTAATTTTCTCTCTCTAAAAAAATTGATTTTACATCTTCTCTCTCCAAGTATATTTTTTTTTTGAGTTTTCTGTAAAAAAGAAAAAAGAATTTAGTTTTTTTTCTTTCTTAAAACTAAACAAATTAATTTTATTTTAAAAATTTGTTTTAATTCGTATTTTTTCTTTTCAAACACATTGAATTTAAATTCTCCCTCGAAAACTAAATACATTATTTTCTCTCTCTAAAAAAATTAAATTATTTTAAATTTTGTATATCTAGGTTTATTGATTTTTTTAATTTTCTATTTGTAAAAAAAAATAATTTAGTTGATATTTTCTTCATAAATATATTTATATTGAATTTTTTATTTTGTATCCCCTACCACTACTTGGATAACCTTTACCTTATGCATGAAATTTAGGGGGTGAAAGTTTGAATAAGAAACACCATTAATGGAGGAGAAATTTTAAGGGCATATTTTTCATCCCTTTATCCTCCTACCAAAAGTGATTTGAGGGGGCAAAAAAAAAAAAAATTTATTCCTCAAACACACTTGAAAATGAGTATGATTTTGGGCGAGTAATGTTTCAATTCCTTTCTCCTCCTGCCATATATGCCGTTAAACCAAATTTCTAATCTTTATTTGTTAATACACTTCATATAGACCGAACCTTGACCTAAACCACCCTGATGATGTTCAATTTTACTTCAACCCTGTGTGTGTGTGTGTTTTTTTTTTTTTTTTTTTATTATTATTATTTTTGAAAGCAAAGGGATACACTTAATTTAGTTGGCAGTGCATATGTAAAAGATAAAAATTCTATTTAAACTGCTATCCAAATATCTCAAAACACTAGGTGTTAGTGTCTCTCTATGTTATCAAGCAAGCAATGGGAGAAAAGAGTGCAAATGTAATAAGCACAAAAAACTACTAAACTACTCGAAATGGAGTATGCAAACTTATTTGAGACTGATAATATTATCGTTATTCTACCTAAAAAAAACTACTAAATTCGTGGTGTGTTTGTAGGTGGCCACTAGCAAAACCTCTTCCCGGTGCTAACCGCCTCATCATGCACCTCCACAGGCATGGCGTCCCATTTGCTCTTGCTTCAAACTCTGTAAGAAGAAACATAGATACAAAAATCTCTCACCAACAAGGTACCAGTTTATAAACATGTTTTTTTTTTCTTCCTTCTTGACAATTTAGCTTCTGCTATGCATTGTCTTCTACTGGTTCTCTCTGTAATCGTCGACATTTGTAGAGGGAAATATTTTATTTTCTATGATTTACATAATTTATGGGGAGCAAACAGACATCATTGATGTTTTATGACAGATTTCTGAAAAGTGTTAAATGAAATTGTTTGAACACTTTTTTGCACATAAGTTATTGAGAGCTCCACGACACGTAAAATTGTATCGTAATCTGAAGCCATAACGGATGTTAACCCTTGAAGTACCATGGGAAACTTATCGCCAATTAGGATGATATCAAGTTAAACCTTATTACAAGCTAGAGTCACATACCGTAGACCAAAACAATACCTCATAATATTATTAGAGAAAATTATAGTTGTAGCAGTATACTTGATGGCTTTTCTGATCATCCAAGAAGCCTTACTAGACTTTTATCTTTTATGCTCCAAATGACTTATAATAGGTTGGAAGGAACGTTTCTCAGCAATTCTTGGAAGCGACGAGGTTAAATCAGGGAAACCTGCTCCAGATTTGTAAGATTTTTTGACATTTTTTATTCATGATATTAGTACAAGTAATGGTTTCTTATGACATCTCAATGATCCTGTCATGCATGGAGCTGTTGCCCATTATGGATTTAGCAATTTACTTCATTCATATGTTAAAACAGCATGCTTTCTTATGTTCTTGCTCTTATGAATCCTGTCTTCTTCAAACATTAGATTTCTAGAGGCTGCAAAGAGAATGGGTGTAGATGCCTGTCGGTGCCTGGTGATTGAAGACTCCTTGTAAGCAAATTGAGTATTTGCATTTCTTTCTTTGTTATTCTCTTTTGAACTTTTGAATAATCATTAACATTAATTTGTAACATCTTAGGCATCCAAGAACGAAAATAAAATGATACCTAGTTTCTCTCAAGTTGTAAGATTAACTAAACTGGTCAAGGATGATGGAAAATTTTTTCCTTTTTTTTTTTCCCCTCCTTACAAGTTCTGTGTAGCATCCCGCAAAGCTAAGCCACCATGAGGAAATGGGTGCTTTTTTGCCTTTCGTTTTATCCTGACTTGTCACCTGATCTCCATCAATTCCTATCATGGAACAGGGTTGGTGTTAAGGCGGCAAAGGCTGCTAGAATGAAAGTAGTGGCTGTTCCCTCACTTGAAGGCGAAGCTGCGAGCTATTCCATTGCAGACTTGGTGCTTCATTCACTACTAGAATTTCAGCCGGAGCTATGGGGTCTTCCACCATTCGAAGATTGTAATATGATCTTTATTTAAATGTTAAAATTATTTCTATATTTTTAGATCTGAGTATAGATCGACAAGCATTTTGAATTTTTTTATAGTCAAACTTGAAATTTGAATTCTATTTATTTATCTTTAAAAATAGTTAGAAAAGTTCTCAAATCGAAACTAATTCTGAAGCCGGACCTCTAGGCTATGCCAAATGCGGGCCCAAATAATTTCATACCACCCCCATAAGGCCGACACTGTTTAGGCGATACTCTGGTTTATATATAGCCATATATAGCGATTCACATCAATTAATCTGCTCTAATGTGATGATTGCGTTGGCAGGGATAAATAATGCATTGCCAATTGAACCAACTTATGTGAAAGGTGTATTTGTGGATGGATTTCTCCAGGAATCCCAAGGTATAACTATATTTCCCAATTCCCTCCCTCATCTTTGTGAACGAAATGTACTCTGTGCGCTCGCGCATGAAAAGGTCCATCCCATTCTTCTAAGCTCATGTCTTTACCTTTGTTAGTTTCCAACCAAAGAGTGGAAATGCTTTTACATTTATTTATCAATGACAGAAAAGACCAAGGTTTTAAAAGTTCAGATTTGAATGATAAAAGTGGACACAATTCTTCTTCTCATTGTTGAGATTTGCTGCAATGTGGAACAGATGAAGGACCCTTCACCATTCCTGTCCAACTTTCTGGGCTGTTCTGTGGTTGGGCCACAGTAGACGAGATGGGGAAATTCAAAGTTGTCGTTGCCCTTGGATGGGATAGTTGTACACCAAAGAGATCAATTGTGAGTGTTTACCCTACTTGCCTTGATATTGGAATGAAGTCATTCAAATCCATTTGATCCGCCATTTATAGCTTGTGTCATCGGCCTTTTTTGCAGCAAATATGCCCGAGTGAAGGTCAGGGCCATTTAGGCGGCCAGATGATTGAACTTTGGCTTGTTGGCTACATACGTGGACTCTGCAGCAAGGTAAAGATTTCCTCCTCGGATTGCATACTTTATGGTTTCTGTTTTCCTTTTTTTTGTTTTGTTTTGATTTTTTTTTATTCCTACCATCGTTTTTTAAAATAATATTTCAACTAATATAATTTAAACGTTTTTGAAAGTTTTATTTAGGGAACGATTGTCCGAACATAGTTTTTTAAATTGTCAAATTTTAAATCCAAAATTTAATTAAAAAATTTTAATATTTTTTTTTATTAGACCGACTGTCCATCAGTATATGTCAAAATCATAAAGTGCGCAAGCTTGTATGCTTTTACAGAGGGGACCATCAATGAATATACTTGAAGATGACAAGAAGATTGCTCGAGATGCCCTGGAACTGCCCGTCTTTGCACACCCTTCATGCCCGCCTGCCTTCTAGCATTCTCTCTCATGGACTTCTTTCATGACTCACTCACCAAAGAATAAGTTTTATGTTAGGGCCTGCACTTGTGCATTTTTTTTTTTAAACAATGAATTTAAAATGCTTTAATTACTAATGTATTTCTATGCTTTCCTCCATTAGCATTTTGTCACCTTTGTTAGTGTGGTAGTGTAATACCATTATATTTGATATTTATTTGCTAATAGGAAAGTGGAATAAAAGAAATGGATTTTATTCGATTATCAAATTCTTAAAATTTTGAAATTAAATTGTTATTATTTTAATATGGATTTTCATTAACAATTCAGAATTACTAAATTAATAATTTAAATCATTTAAAGATGATGCATAATTAAACCTTGATTATATTAGTATCCTTGAGAACATGAAAATTTAACAATTAATTAATATATTACTTAACCGAACAAATTAAAAATTATTAATTTATTAAAATATTTTATTTTCTTAGTTTCAAAATATTAAACTTAATAGATGTACATATTATATTTTGTTAGTACAAATATATTATCTACTTACCAGATTATAAACTTTCATTTTTTTTTTTGTTATAAATAGGAGCGGAGAAACCTAGCATTGACCCGCAAAATGATGACGCACATAAATCAAGAAATAGTCCAAATTATAAACTATCATTATTCTATGTATTTGTTTAATCAAAACAAGTTCATGAATGTAGTTAATCTATTAAATGCAAGTCATGAATTTATCTAATTTTATTAAATTAATTATTATTGTTATTTAATGCGAGGGTTTAACAAAATATTATAGCTAATTTAGGTGGAGTTGAACATGAAGATTTAAATATTTATATAATATCAATTTAAACATGACACAAAGGTGAAATTATTTGTAAAAAATAATAATAATAATAAATAAATAAATAAAATAAAATAAAAGGGTTTGGCGTCCCCGACAAGGATGCAGCGTATCTACACTGCAAGTGGGGTGGTAAATCCGGCAGGAGAGTATAATTTTCTATCATCATCACCAAAAAGCTTGACGTCTAAACTCCCCCACCCCTTCCCCCAATTTCAACCAAACCCTCATTCTCTCTCTCTCTCTGAGACGTCAATGGCGAACAGCAATCTCCCTCGAAGAATCATCAAGGTATCTCCTTAATCTTCCCCTCTTAATTCTCTTTTCAATTCTCTCTCTCTCTCTCTCTCTCTAATCTCGATTTGTAATCCTATGCAGGAGACGCAGAGGCTTCTCAGTGAACCAGGTTAATTTCTCTCTTTCTACCCTATCCTTCTTCATTTCGCGTGTGTATAGACTCGAATTGTGGTTTAGATTGATGAAATCACTCTCCTGGTGCTTGGATTTTATAGTTTATTCACTGAACTTAGAAACCATTGAAGAGATTTGTGTTTCCGATACGAACCAATTAATTAAAACCCTAGATCAAACATATTTGGAATTTGAGAGTGGTCAGTCTTTTTGATGAAATCTTAAATTTTAGCTGAATTGTGATTGAAAATCTGTGATTACAGCTCCTGGTATAAGTGCTTCGCCTTCGGAGGACAACATGCGCTACTTTAATGTCATGATTCTGGGTCCGACTCAATCTCCTTATGAAGGTGACTGCTTATTTTTAATTTTCTTTCGTAAGTTTTCTATTGGAATTTAACTTTGTCTGTGCTATGAAATTAGACTTAAAATACTTTAGTTTTTGGTGTTTTTGATTTCTGTGCAACACCCGTAAAGGTAGCTGCCAGGACCCGAAAACCTTTTGCTCATTGTGGTTTTCCAGTTGAGTATACAGCTGTATATATTCTCATGTAAAGTAGCTTGAGGATGCTTTGTGGTTTGAAACTGACTAATTAAATGCTTCTCCGGAGAGGAAAAGGTCTTGATCTTGATGTCAGCTGAGGGTTGATGACTTGTAGCAATGCAAGAAGTATGAACTTGTTGAATCAACTAAAATTAATTGACCTTCACAGCATATATGCTTTCCCCTTGAGGAAATTACACCACAAATCCTTAACTTTGTGTTCCAATTCATAAATGCTTGCAAGGGTAACAAAATCGTGTTGTGCGTTGTAATTTAGTATTCTAAAAGTCTTCATTTGCTACATCTCCACTATTATTTGCACATGTGGCAAGAGAGATCTAATGCAATAAATATTTAAAACATACCAAACTTGAATATAAGCACAAATAGTTAGAATTTGTTAATTTTTCACCACAAAATTTTATTAGATAATGTATCCATCATTGTTAAAAAACATTTCTTATCTATATGTATTCTACATTAAACATGAAAACAAGATAATTCATCTCGCACTTAATTTTGTTTTTATATTCAATATAAAATGGTAAAAGTTTTGTAAGAGCATAGTTACTAAATACCTATAGAATACTCCTAAGGTTGGATTTTTTAGTAAATTATAACGCTCAAGATGATTTTGCTCCTTGACAAAGTGAAACATATTTGTGGAATCCGACCCAAACATTAGAAAACTTGTGGTGTGATCTCCCCCTCCTCTCTATGGAAGAATTCTCATCATGCATGTTTGTATATTATATCCAAAGAGAGAACTCTTTTGAGTTGGTCTAGATGGGTTAGCTGAAAAAATAGGACTAATTGCTGCTTGTCTCAATGCTCCTTACAGTCTTAGTCCAAGGTGGGACTATCTTAACCCTTGAAGCGGATATGATTTTATTTTATCATAATTTTGTTTTGCTAATAATGACCCAATCATTAATGTGTTGGACATATTTAACTGGAGACTGTTTTCTGTATTGTTTCCTGCATAATGAAGGTTAGTTAAGCATCCTGATGTGCTCACAGTTGTAAAGAGGGATCAAGTAGAGGAGCTAAATAAAAATGCATGCATTGAGAAAGCAAGTAAATTGACTAGGAACATGATCTATTAACTACATACACGCTTTTGTTTTAGTCTATTGCATTAGTTAATGATAGAATCTCGGTATTTTACCATGCAAATAAAGCCACAAATAACACCTCATTTAAAAGTTTGGATTTTCATAGTGCATTAGGCATTATTGAATTGAGAGATTTTTATTGTATGGTAAGTGATAACGCTTCCCCAAGAAACTAAGTTGGTAAATTCACAACTTAATAATGTGTAGATTTTTTATCGGACTTATTAACATGTACTTGTCCTTCATGTTTGGATTCAATGGGTCCACTAATTGCTCACTTTTGTGGAGTGAGAAATAAAGAGGAATATAAGGGTTGAACGCTACAGGGGATCTAAAAACTAGCCGCAACGAATATAAAGAACTGATTTTGGAAAAGTTCCTATGAAGCAACATTATAGATCTCATTAAGCATCTTTCCCTAGCATTTGGAGCAATTCTTGGTAAAAGCCCTGTATGCGGATAGTGCAACACATTGGCAAATCCTTTCACCGTCACAAACCTTCACAGCCACTTCCTCAATATGGCTTTGTTAACTTCCACCAGAATCCCAAGTCATTCATGTTGCCTGTGGTGGAATTGGTTGTGGTAATATTGACAGGATTGGCCACTGTAGCAACTAAGCATGACATTCATGTTGCCTGTGGTGGAATTGGTTGTGGTAATATTGATAGGATTGGCCACTGTAGCAACTAAGCATGGAAGAGAGAGTCGTAGGATTGATGGATTTAAAACACAAAGGCTAGAAAATGATTAGTGAAATGCTTGTCAAACCATGTGCTTTTATTTTTGCTTACTAAGATAGGAATAATTTTTTGTCTTTCCAACCTTAGGGATTAACAAAAACTGAATTGGACATGACTTTGATTCATTCTTTGAATTGTGTATTGGGTCCCAGAACATGGGACATACATGAATTGACTTGGCAAATCTATAAAATATAGAACATAATGCCTCATGGACGCATGCTTTATATGCAACTGAAATATAAATTTTCATGCAAAAATGTGCAAACAAAATATTCATAACATAGAAAAATGTCCAAGGAATCTAAGTAGTCTACAAAGTAATGTTATCAGTTCGCATTTTATTATAATCATGATTTATTATCATTTTGTTTTATCCTTTGTTTTTTGCTTCTGAGCATCTAGTATTGATTCGCCATCCTTGTAATGCCTTTTTTTTTTCCTTATGCACTAACATAAATGCATGCACTGCATATGCTCACAAATGCTACTAATATATAGTGTGGATCATGTCCAAAGTGCCTAAGCATATCGATGCTCATTATAGTCCCACTATCAGCTTAACTTAACCCCCCTCTGAACTCTGATCACAATAATAATAGGAGAAATTAGAAGCCACGCTAAAATGTAACCTCAGGTTGCTTCCAACACAGAAAAAAAAGACAGTTTTGGTAGTTGCTTCCTATGAAGCATGGGTCCTATCTCCACAAGTTGGCAACCGTATCAAAATATATTACGACTTCATGGTGAGGATCTTAGTATAAAAAATTTCTATTGTAAGATGCTCAAAATTTTTATTATTTAGTTGTTATCTTTATGGTGGATGTCCTTGTATTCATAACAATATTATTTTATATGCTTGTATTTCAAACATTGCAAAACGAAAGCAGCAACACAATGTGAGAGGCTTCTGCCATTTTGTGTGTTTGCTGTTATAATCTTTGTTCCAAAAAATTCTTTTTGGAAATACTTATGGTTTGAGTCTAGAGTTAGCCCTCTCCAAAAACTCAACAGAGCCGCTGAACTTTAATTTGGTTTGACCAATCCCCTAAACTCCTGGAACTGATTCAATTGAGCCCCTCTACCAATGCTGGTCTTCACAGCTGGACTCTAATTTGTACACATGGTCCAAAGGAATGCCTCCATGGCTGCTGAGGCTACACTTCAGCTCTCTCCCTCCTTGATCTCTTCAGTACCCCTTCCAAATACTTGGTTCTATAATTAGAAGGTTTTGATGGCTACATCAGCACTTTTAGGCTTAGGCCTAACATTGATAGATGAGCTTAATGGAATTATTTATACAGGTTAAGGTTGACTGAACCAAACCAAATTATAATTTGGTGGCCTCATTGGATTTTGATGGAAAATGAGGTGCTAAATCTAGATTCTGTCCAATTGTCTTTTATACAATGTACAAATACATGTTAATGATTAATGTAAACTACTCTTTGATTATTGGTGAGTAGCTAAGAATGAAAAAGAAAATCCTATGAACTATTTGTCTGGAAATGAGACACCAGACACTAAAACATGGAAAATGTGAACAGCATAAGAAGTGTAGGGTACAGCATTGAAATACAAGCTTGGAGTATAAATTAATGGATTAACAATTGAAATGGAAAAGGATGAGTGCAATCAATATGTGAATGGCCAAATGGTAAATATGGTATAATTATCAAAATTGAGTTATATTTACACAATAAAAACTTAGTTTATATCCTCTCTTGATTATTATTTGGATATCAGGAAGTACTTATGAAAGAAAAACCCAAAATTAAATTCACTTTGTTTATATCTTCTCTTGATTATTATTTGGATACCTAAAAGTACTTATGAAAGAAAAACCCAAAATTTAATTCAATCTGTTGTAGCTGGTCCAAGCAATGTCTAGGCTATGTTTTAGATAAACCCGTTGTTCAATATTTGCACACAAAGGATGCGTGTCTTAGCATGTTATATCTGTCAATCTTTTGTGGTCAACACGTGTTGCACACACTTGCCAAGTTGTTTGTTGCTGCCTCGTTTATACAAATGAGTATGCCACAATACAAAGCCTCCAAAATCTAATAAGTATGTTATTCAATGTGATAGATAAAGAAATCGCTTTTATTTTGAAATATTTATTTTGCTGTTAGCATGTTATGATATGTGATACTACTAGTCAAACAACTCATTACTATCATTTGTATAGATCAAAATCACAAAATTAATACAAGTAATTTTCATATATTTCCACCATTCATGAAGACTGGATTGCTCATGTATGTTTTTTCATTTTCTTTCTTTCCAGGAGGAGTTTTCAAATTGGAATTGTTTTTGCCTGAAGAATATCCCATGGCTGCTCCTAAGGTACTTATGCTTGGTGATATAATTTCATTAATTTCTCTTGTTGTTAAGGCTTTTCTTTCTTGAAGTTTCTCACAGTAACTTTCTGAAGGTGGCGAAGATTAAAACTTTGTGATGTTTTTTTCCTTGCTTTTTGATGGAGCGCAATATATGCCTTGAATTTTTCTGTCTGCATTATCTGAAGAAATAATGATATAATTAGTGGGAACCATGATAATTTTCCTTTTGTCTTTTGCATTTTTAAGATAGGTCTACGATCTTAAGTGATTGCGTCTCCACTTATAATTTTGTTCACTCTTGTTCTTGAATAGTAATTGATCTTTATATGCTTCATAATAGGTAGATGGAAACAAGATGTATTCTAAAGTTGACTTAGTATTCTAAATTTTATCTTGATTATTTTTGTTATTTATGTCATTGACAGCTATCAGACCATATGAGAGGAAATATAAAGTTATTTTTGAATGTTTATATTTCTTGCGTTTCATTTCCAAGCTTTACACAGTTTTCTATACCCTTCAAACTATTGTTGTAAGGTCATGCATACAATAACAACAAATTAAACCTTAATCCCAATATTTGGGGTCGGCCGTTTGAAAGACAAAGTTGAAAAATATAGAGAAAAGAAAAGTGAAATACAGAAATAAAAATAACAAAATAAATAAATAAATAAAAATAATAATACAATAAAAAAAGAAATATATATATAAATAGAAATGAAATAACATAAAATAAAACAAAAACGAAAAAGAAAAAGAAAAAGAAAAAGAAAAAGAAAAGAAAGCTAAATTAATAAATCCATAGATAAATATTTAAAATATATTGGTTTAATTTGTGCGGATTTTTCTACGTTATCCATTACTATTCAAAACCATTTATTCTTCTAAATCCTTAACTTCCATGTCTTTGCGAATAGCTTGCATCCGAGTTTTCAGCGATCTACCTCTACATTTTATTAGATCGCCTATATTTAAGTTCTCGGTTCTCCTAACCGGTGTATCTTTAGGTTTTCTTTGCACATGTCCGAACCACCTCAAAAGATACTTTCGCATTTTTTCTACAATTGAACTAACTCCCAATTTGTTGCGAATCTCTTCATTTCTAATTCTATCTCTTCTAGTTTTTCCATACATCTACCTAAACATTCTCATTTCTGCTACAACCATTTTTTGTTCTTGTTATTGTTTAATAGCCAAACATTCGGTACCATATAATAGTGTAGGTCTAACTGCGGTTCTATAGAACTTTCCCTTCAAATGTAATGGCATCGTGCGATCGCAAAAAACTCCGGATGCTCTTCTCCATTTCATCCAACCAGTTTGAATCCTATGATTCATATCTCCATCTATATTGTCATCATTTTGAATGATAGAATCTAAATATTTAAATCGTTCATTTTTTGATATATTTTGTCTATTTAATCTAATCTAATCGTTTCTTCATCATTCCTATAATTGTTGCTAAACCTACATCTCATATATTCGGTTTTCGATCTACTCAATTCAAACCCTCTGGATTATAGTGTGATTCTCCATAACTCTAGTTTAGCACTAACACTCTCTCTAGTTTCATCAACTAGTATTATATCATCTGTGAAAAGCATACAATATGGTATTTCATTTTAGATATTTTTCATGATCTCGCCTATCACTACTGCAAAGAGGAGGGGATTTAATGCCGAATCTTGATGGAATTCAATGTTAATGGGGAAACTATCACTCAAACCCCCACAAGTTCTTGTGCCGGTTACAGCTCCCTCGTACATATCTCCCTTGTAAGGTCATGCATAATGGCGCTTTTCCTCATAATGGCAAGTTGAGTGGTTGTTATTATTATTATTATTATTATTTTTGTGTGTGTGCGTGTGTTTAGTATATGTAATCATCAGTAGATGCGATTATCATTCTGTTGATGCGCCCTTCTCTTCATATAGCTGGATACGCATATGGAGGGTCCTCCATTCCCCCTATTCTTCTTTCATTCTACGTTTTCCTTTTTTTAATTATATATATTTATGTCATCCTTTTTTTTAAAACTTTTTTGTGTTTCAACTGCATAATTCATTTTCTGACCGTTTACAAATTTCACTGATGATTTGGACTTCAAACCAATTTGTATGTATTGTATTATATGCGTAGTGCCATGAAAGTGTGCAGTGCACAGTTTATGCTTGCTTGTGGTTCTTAGCAAATGTTCTGGACATAAGATGCTGCTTTAAATAACGATTTTCTTATTTAGCATCTGCAATCATCTCTGCTTCTGTTGTGTCCTTATGACATCCAGACCTTGCATCCTAATGAACCATCAAAGACTCTTGATTGCATAGCCAGCCTAGCAACCCTTGGCTCACAAGTTAAAGTCAGATTCTTTGCATCTTCTTTTAGCAGCATAATAAGCAGATTTAGTTCCCAGAACTCACAGGCAGCACACATGTCCATGAGAAAAGTAACTTTATTTAGTTTAGTTGACAGCAAAGCAGGAACTGTGATTGTATTTCCCTTCCTCGGTGGCTTTACTTGTCTGTATTTTTTTCCATGTTTGTTTCTGGTCTATACCGCTGTTGCATATTATGTAGATTAACGCAGAATACAAATAAGGCATGTGGCACCGTATTACTTTATCTTTTGACTTTGTCCTCAACTAACAGTAAATGCTTTGAGGGGTACGATGCTCTGTACCTCGACTGTGGGCATTTGAATTGGGTACAATGCCCTTATTGTATCTTGCCCTTTTCTTTATTGATGTTGTAGTGAAAGTAAACTTCAATGGTTGCAAAAATACTTGTGCATTGTTTATAATTGATGGTTTGCAATATGTTATAATCTGTGACGTATGTTTGAGGCACGTTAATGTGGTTTTAGGATTTTTTTTCTCCTTTCTTTTGAAATGGGTACATGCCTGAACAATGGAATTTGAAATCTGTATTAAATCCCGGATCTTATGGTACACAAATAAGTTTGGGCATAATGCTGATAGAGGAGAAGAAAGAACCTTTGTACTCCCTTCCTGGGCTTGATGTATGAACTGGGTCATTAAATTAGAAGATATTTTAGGATGGCTTTCGTCCATACACTACCCAAAGCCAAATAAGGCTACTTCTGTTAGATTATTGAAGGGTCATTTGGTTAGAAGATTTAGGTTAGACGTTTTAGAATGAATTCCAAGGCTATCCCAATTTTCTTTTAACAACACTGATGCTGTTAAGTTATTTACTACTTTTGAGCTCATGTTATACTGTTCATGGCTTTCTTCTTCCCGTTGTAATTGTATTAGATTTCATGGTATGCTAATTCTGGTCATTTTCTATGCTATTACAAACACATAATGTCAGTTAGATTAACGGGCATGGTTGCTCTTTGCATATGATGCGTGAAATTGGTTTGTGTATCAGACTGAATATTATAAGCTCATAGAGCTAGTTGGATGAGTCATTATTCTAGACGAGAAGTATGGTTAGGCTCCTGCTGGCTAAAATGAGGTCTAATTGCTTGTAAGGAGGTATGTGAGCTTTTAGGTAAGATAAGAACCACCATCAAAGTCCTGGATTTGATTGAGTATTATGATGACAGTTAAATTAACGGGCATGGTTGCTATTTGCATATGATGCATGAAATTGGTTTGTGTATCAGACTGAATATTATAAGCTCATAGTGCTAGTTGGATGAGTCATTATTCTAGTTGAGAAATATGGTTAGGCTCCTGCTGGCTAAAATGAGGTCTAATTGCTTGTAAGGAGGCATGTGAGCTTTAGGTAAGATAAGAACCACCATCAAAGTCTTCACTGATGCCATGTCTGGATACTGTTTTGTTTCTTATTTAATTTGCCTATGAAAAGAAAGGGGGTGTGGGAATGCATTTTTACTGTCAATAATGCTCATCATATATTCTTCAGAGCTATGTATTGACAAAAATTCACCCACATTTACTTGGTGAAAGCATGTTATTGTTTGATGAGTCTTCCAATTATGATCGGCTTTTATGATATATTAGGTCAAAGGTTAACATGATCTTGTACTATATATGTATGTATGTATGTATGTATGTGTGTGTGTTTGTATACACACATAATAATATTATTCTTTATGGTAACAGGTTCGCTTCCTGACCAAAATCTATCATCCTAATATTGACAAGGTAAATTTTTAACTTCTGAATTAAATCTGATTTTTCTTATTCATTTAGATATATAAGATACATTCATGCACCTTCATGCAGCTTGGCAGGATATGCCTTGACATTTTGAAAGATAAGTGGAGTCCAGCCCTTCAGATCCGAACGGTCTTGCTTAGGTAATCTTTTACCTTTTTTTTTGGTAAGCTGCAGTAATTATATTCTGCTCTAAAATCTGACAGAAAATGATTCAATTGCATGTATTATGAGCTTATAAATTACTAGAACAGTACCGATATCAAATATGGTTAAGAAGGATATGGAAGCTTTCCTCGAAGGAAAGAATTGGACTTTTGTTGGGAGGAAACCTTCAGACCCGAAATTCAAGAGAACATTAGAGTAATTGGCTTTGAAAGATCAAGAGAAAAAATTGATGTTGAATATATGTTTTATGTCATTTGGGCAGTATACAAGCTCTACTAAGTGCTCCAAACCCAGATGATCCTCTCTCTGAGAATGTTGCAAAGCATTGGAAGACAAATGAAACTGAAGCTGTCGAAACAGGTATTTGGATAACATTTTCTTATTCATGGCTCTTTAGGCAATTTTCTCAATTCTGTTAAAATATGAATAAAAGTTTCGAGAGGCAATTCCAAAGTTATAATGGGAATACCATCGGCCTTAATGCAGCGAAAGAATGGACAAGACTGTATGCAACGGGAGCTTGATGGCAGGAGCTCAGGCGCTCTGCTTTTTATTACATTTTCCCAAATGTATGTTACGTTGCGCTTGAGAAGAAGCCTTTGGCAATCAGAGGAATTATATACGAAGAATTATGGAAAAACCTTAAATTTAATCCTATGGTCTCACATGAGTATGTTCTACTACTTTTTTACTGTCCGTTTAATTTTTCTCTGATCTGCCTCAACTCTTAAGATACTTTATGTTCCCTCCTTGAGGGGAAATAGTTGAAAACAAAACTATTGTCCAAGTATTTAAACTTATTTATTTTTCAATCAACCATTAATGGAATTGAGTTTCATTTTTTAATGAAATGAGTTTCTTTACGTAAACAATCTCGATTTTTTTTTTTTTTTTTTTTTAACATTGATTCATGAGGTGATTTGCCCCCTTAAATTAAGTAAAGGAAGGGATGATATGTAAGTAAAGAGTCTTAACTCAGACAGATGGGTTAAAATGTAAAGACTCAATTTGCATACCATACCGTGCCCCTGCGCTGCCGACTCTCTTCTTACGTCACAATAGAACCTACAGTTATTCACCAAAAAAAACAAAACAAAAAAAAGAGAACCTACCGAAAACAAACCACTCAAAATGACAATTTTGCCTCTACTTGTAATGAACATGGACGAACAGTTTAGTTTCCACAAAAAAATGTTTTGAATTCATCATCATCTAGGAGATTTCTAATGATATTCCAGCAACAGGGTTGGAGTACCTGAGCTCAAAGCAACACCCTGATTTGGATTGTGATTCTCCACTTGCTTCAAGATCTTTTGCTCTCTCTTGCGTCGTTGCTTCTCTGTCGAGAGACGCGATTGCATTGCCATTGATTCCAGAATTTAGGTTTTGGATGGAAGAGATGCAGCATTCTTGCCACTTGAGTTTTTCGATGTCTTTAATCCCATTCGCTCATCGAATCCAAGCTGTCTGGACGAATTTCTTTGTTCAGCATGGAACGACATGGATCCTTAGAGAAATTGCGTTTACTGCATCGTGAGGACTTCTGTCGAAAGAATTTGGTCCTTAATTAGGAAATTGAGAAAACGACAGTAGAAATTCAAGAGAGAGGAAATCAGACCTTTAGTTGCCCGTGGTTTTGGACGAATCCGTGTATCAGGATAATCTGAATAAAAAATGATTTAGAAAATTTAGGTCTACAAGCTAATGCAGAAAGAGAGAGAGAGAGAGAGAGAGAGAGAGAGAGAGAGAGAGAGAGAGACCTAATTGAGGGAGTTGACGGCGAGAAGGTCATAGTTACGAGTGTGAAGGAAGGAGAGGTAGTCTTCAAGAGTCATCTTTCTTGTTCCAGCTCCAGCTTCGCTTCTCGCAACTCCTCTGGATTTCGCAATCTGCAACGACATTTTCCCAAGCTTCTCTTTTTGCCCAGTGCCCCCCTCTCCCTCTCTCCCAACAGACACCAATGGCAAAAGCACGTTCTTTTCTTCTCTCCATAGCGCCCAGGTTGGCCTCCGCTCACATGTTTATCACATTCCTTTGCTATTTGCCCTTGGAATGGCCATGTATAGGATGTTATATGACATTTGAGTCGAATTGGGTAGTGTAGTTACCCGAGCTCGACTCGTGTATTGGTTATGAGAGTTTGAGCTCATCGAGTGTGCATTTCTCAAGTTTGAGCTCGACTCGATGTCACATAGTGTCGTAGATTAAATTATATTTTCTCTTAATTAATTGATTTCGGATAATATATTCAAAGGGATATACCTATAAATATAATTTTACATATGAAATTATTTTAAAAATATAATTAATCGATCTCGAATAGTTCAATGAGTTTTTGAGCTTGACACATATGGGTTTGAGCTTGAGCTCGAGCTCAATGCTGAACTACCCGAGCTCGAGTCGAGCTTTGACCGGATAGTGTCATGGGTTCGTGACACTACCCAAGTCTTATAAGACCTCTAGTCATGCATAATATTGAAATCTTACTTGGAAAAGGTGAACAACTAGACATGAATAAAATTAGAAATTTTTATCACGAAATAAAATATATAATATTTTTTAAAGAGCGAACAGTATGTTGATATATTTTAATAGCATTTTAAAGAAGTTTAATGATATTTAGAGATTTTTAGTAATATTTGTTAAAATTTTGCTAAAAGTATACCTATGTTATATTATTACAGGCGATGTCCATTTATATCCTAAAAAAAAAAAAAAAAAAAAAAAAAATTGTAACCACTACATGATTACTGTTCATCAATTTTGTAATTTATAATGGTTCATCATGATGATAGCGGAGATAGTGAATAGATATAGCGGAGGTAGTGGATTAAATTATTAAATAGTCATGATGGAAGAGTCATTTATTTTTCCCTATAAATGGCACTCAATGTAATATGATGAGAGTAACATGCAGGTGAAAAAATTTCTCTATTCTCTACTTTCAATTCTGTCGCTCCTCTTCTTAAATTAGTTTTTATTTTATTGTTCATTGTTCATTGTTTTCAAATTCATAACATATTATCAACACGAATCTCTACTTTTATCCTTTAAAATTTTTCATTTGAGGTAAAACTTCTTTATTTTCAAATTATTCTAGCTAATATTACTGACCTTGAGTTTGTAACACCTGATATCACGGGAAAGAATTGTCATTCATGGATATTAGATGCTGGTATTCATTTCGATGCAGATAGCCTTGGTAAAACAATCAAAGAAGAAAATAATGCATCAACTCAAAACAAGGCCAAAGTTATGACATTCTTTCTTCATTTTCTTCATGAGCGATTGAAAATCAAATATTTAATAGTGAAAGATCCATTTGTTCTTTGAAAAAATCTAAAAGAAAGAAATGACCACCAAAAGATGATTGTGCTTCCAAAAGTTCAATATAATTGGTTGCATCTGCGGTCGAAAGATTTTGATCCATGCACAAGCGTCAGCAAGAAGGAAATTATATAGGTAACAATATCTTTAAATTATTTTGATCCATGCACAAGCGTCAGCAAGCTAGAAATTCAAAAGATAATTCAATAGCAAATCCGATGTGCTAGAAAAATTGTTGTCGAACCCTTTGGACTTTGATGATAACCAAACTTTTCAGATTGTTATGACATTTTTGCTAAGTGTACAAACTAAATATCGTTTGAAAATTCTCATAAAAATTATTTAGAAATGATATAAAGGTTATCATAAAAGTATTATATAACCTGATTGTGAACTTAAAAGGTAAGGTGACTTAGAAATACTATAGAGATTGCCATAGAAATAATTTAGAATCTACTACAGAATTATAGAGCCTATTACAACACAGAAAGAAGCCAGAAGATCTATAAAGGCAAATTATCCTGGATTATAGAAATTGTTATAGAGGTAGAAGATCCTTTTCTTAATCAAAGGCCCAACTGAGCACACTAGGTGTAGATTCAGTATTATACTTAGTCTAAAAAACATAACCAGATACACATTTCAATGATTCAACAAGTAAGGATCCGATTTACTAAAGTGGAAATTTCAAGTTCCATAAAATTAGGCAATTTTTTAGGAAGGATAAGTTGATCATTTGCACATATTTAGATAGTTATATTTTCTCACTGGTCAAGCATTTTCAAATTTGAAAATTCCACACTTCAGTGTGATTGTTGGATTTCAAATTTGAACAATTACAATGGTAAAAATCAGAGATTTTGAAAGAGAAAAATATACTTAAAAATTGGATATTCTTTAGTTTTTTGCTACTGCAAGTTGGCTCTAAAGGCAATTTCGAGTCTTTAAATCTTGTTATGGTAACAGTTTGTGACGAACTTGTTGAAGCATAAAAAGAGAGAAATTCAAACTTTAAATTTGAATTATAATAGTTAAAATATAACAAGAAATCATGAGAGAGAAGTTACTAGACTTCTACTGTTGTAAATGTTGTTGGGAAGCCAACTTTGTAGATATATGTCTTCACGATGGTGACTAGTTTTGCAAGAACTTTTTCTGAAGTTTAAAATTTAATATACAGAGATTATTAAACAATTTTACAAAGCACGATAGAGTGTGCGGGTAGCATGGGGGATTGCGAAAGCCCGCGCCCCGTACTTGTTGGTGCGGGGGACCGTGCATGCTGGTGCCACAAACTTGCCTATGTAGTAGACCCATGCAGTGCAGGAGACCATGCATCAGTGTTTTGAAGCCCAGACCGGACCGGTCCAACCTAGAACCGGACCGAACATAATTGAATTTTGAGAAAACTAGTCAAAATCGATCAAAACCACAGATTGAGCCGAACTAACCAACTCGGGTTTTTTTTTTCCTTTTCTTTTTTTTTTTGTTGCAAATGTTGCAAAAAGTACTAGCACGCAGGTTTGAACCTAAGACTACAAGACAAGCACTAGACCACAATGCATGTTTTGTGTGTATGAGTGTTTTTTTTTTCTTTCTCTATCTTCCTTTCTCTCTATCTCACTCTCGCATTTTTCTTTGTTTTTTTTTTCTTATTTCACTCTCACTTTTTTTTTTCCTTATCTTACTCTGACCTCTATTTTTTTTCTTAACTTTGGGGTCATGTCTTTGCTTTTCCTTCTCTTTTCTTATTGAACATTTCTTACTGCTTAACTTTAATATATTCAAACCTAGGGCGAATTAGAAATTAGGTTTCGATGTATTTGAATGATATTACATATTGAATGATATGTGATGTAATGTTTAGATAAAATTAGATGAATGAATTATAACTTATTAATTTTATATATTTTGAATATGATTCGGTATTAAATATATGGATTTTTTAAATTATTAATATATTATAATTTAAATTTATTTATGAGTCATCCGGTGACCCCTTGGTGTATTCCAATCGGGGTTTCAAAACATTGCCATACATGCCTGCGCCCCACACATGCCCATGTGGTAGGCCTACATTTGAGTTGTACAAATAAATTACTTATATACATATGCAGTTTTGCACAAATAAATTCTATAAATTCCATATATAGTGCATCATACAAATCGGAAAAACAAAGAAGAGAGACAACTAGGTAAAGTACAAGTACAATGGAAAAATGAAAAAAACATGAAAAAAAAGAAGAGAAAGCCAAGTAGAATTAAGTAAAAAGAAACTACCAGTTCGTCAAGAACCATTGGAGACTTGGATTCGCATATAAATGCAACTGAATGTTGTTACATGAACCAATGTTCAAGTGTAAACAAAAATAAAGAAATCAAGAAATTGACCTGAACACTGTTATCATGAAGTTACCGCTGTATTACACTAGTTATCGCAAAATTACTACCTTTTATCGCGAATGTTCCAACTGTTATATAGCAACGTATCAACTATTATAGCAACGCACTATCTATTATCCAAAATTATCTCTTGTTATTGCATCTTATTATCAGGGATCGCAAATGGTTTGATACCTTAATTCTTAAATTTTTAAACCGTGGACGGTAGGTCTCCGTAGTCAGTATAGATGGTACATATAAAAACAATTTTCAAATAGTTCCTAAAGAGTACCACATTTATTGACAAAAACTAATAACCGTTAGAATAGTATATAGCATTTACAAATGGTACAATACATATGGATTAGTATAGTCATAAACTATAAACTTAATAGACGGTATGGTTAACGGACAAGATAAATTACTGTTCGTTTCAACCCATCTCTAAAGGTTGACATATTTATTGACAAAAAGTGATAACGGTTAGATACCATTTGAGTTAGTATAGCAATAGCACTTATGCAGATGAAAACTTATATAGAGACTGTTTTCAAACCATTTTCCGACCGTCCCTGAAAGTGCTTCATTTATTGACGACAATTGATAACCATCCTAATTTAACAGATGGTGCAATATATAGGTTATAGAAGATGCAATATCTAGGTTAGTTTATGTATATAACTTATGTAGACGGAAGACTCATATAGGGAACCTTTTCAAACAATTATTAAATAACTCATATTTATTAACAATAAGTGATAACTGCTAGTGTGGTATATGACATTTACAAATGGTAAAATATATGGTTAGCATAGTTGTAAGTTAAGCAGATACACTATATAGAGACTGTTTTCAAATCTTTAAACCGTCCCCTAAAGAAGAGTCATGTATGGCTTAGTATAGATATAGAACTTATGCAAATGCATGACCAAGTAGACAGTAAAGAAGAGTCATGTAGAGACTATTTCAAATCATCCCTAAAATTTGTCATATTTATTGATTATAAGTAATAACTATCAGAATTGAATATCATTTTTACAGACAGCTATGCTACTTTTATTGACAGTTGATAAACTTTTCCCGTCAGAGAATTTTATACCGTAAAAAAAAATATATTTCTCGATAGTTTCATCAAAGCATCTCTATAGACCATAAAAAACCGTCATAAAGGTCACCGACAATAAAAGTTAGCGTCACCATAGGGTTTTAATTTGTAGTGTTTCTTTCTCTTTTTTCTTTCTCTCAATATGGCCTCCTTAGTCCCTTTTTTCTCTTTACGTAGATATGTGTTTCAAAAAGGGATGAAGCCACTTCAAAAACAAAGAGAAGGAGTTTCTGAGAGACGGGAGTTTAGGGAGGAGTTTAGGGAGAAAAAGAGGGAGTTGTGGGTGGTTTTGAGGAAACCACCCCATCCCCATTTTTTTCTTTAAAAATTCAAAATTCAAATAAAAAGGTTGGGTCTACCCACATAGGTGGACACGCCCCATTTTCCAACATCTCCCACTCACCATCCCCATTTTTTTCTTTCAAAATTCAAAATTCAAATAAAAATGTTGGGTTTGCCTATATGGGCGGACCCGTCTCATTTTTCAATATCTCCCACTCGCACATAAGGGTTAAACTCTCATATAGGATGATCATTACAATTAAATATCCTTGATTTCATATAGACAAGTGGATCATGTGACCCGCGAGAATACCAAAAGCTCTAGGGTTTTATAGCAACTCAATTCAAATGTGATGATGAGAATGTCGTATCTCGTTATACTCTAGACCTGTTTACTTGACACAATCAACGTATCTCTCATTCCTCAAAACAACATAAGAGTATACTTGATTCAATTCTATTCATGCATTTACAATTACGTCTCTAAATATTAAGTCATAGATATAATTGACCGGTTTGTGAATACAGAGTAATATATCGATCAAACATAGTTTTCCTTTGATACTACTAACTTTCGACTTTATTTTAACTGTTTTTCTAGATATGTATCGCCAAACCGAATCAACTATGATTTTTTGGTGATATACTAAACTAGTAACACTAAAATAAAATTTCAAAAGACAGATGAAAGTTCTAAGGGTATGAATTAAGTTGAATATAAACGTCCAGGTCTCACACAGTGAGATTAAGAGGGATATACTATCTCATTACACATATGGTCACATTAACATATGTGATATGAAATACATGCTACGATACTCTTTCTTCTCAATTTGGAACTGTATGTCTTATTTTCTAAAAATAATATGTCATACAAATTTTAGTCCAAGTGTACACAACAATTAAATTGAGTTTTCCTTCTTACAAGTTCTCAAAAATCTTATAACATCAAGGAAAACTTGCATATGGTTTTTAGACAAGTGCAATGGTTGTGAAGAATTCATTTCGATTACCATATATATATATACATAATCGATAATCTCATCTTAGTATTCAATTAAGACTGCATATATATTAATCCACCATAAATTAATATTGTCTCGTCTCTACATGTCACATAGATATTAGAGGTGATTACTCGTGTGAAAGAGTCAATCTCCAAAACTTGTCTGACATATCTTCAAACGTAGATACAAGAATTTTGGATACAAAACAAAATTTAAATATAAATAAATATGAGTATTATATCATATATATTTTGTATATGATTACAATCACAATCACAGTTATAAATATTGTCACAAATTACACAACCTAATAACTCAATATGTCACATAAATATGAAGTACTATCTTTGTAAAAGGATTAGTCATCATCAAATGTGTAGGCATATATTTTAGTGACATTTTCCTCTTTTCAATCATGTCTCTAATAAGATTGATCTTTGTGTTTGTGTTTGGTTTTACCATCATATTTGAAGTCTTAAGCGTAAGCAATAACTAATTGATTGTCATAATACGACTTCCACTAAATTGCTTACTACTCTCAAATATTGTAAAATCTATTTAACCAAATTTCTTGAATTATGAAAGTACTAACCACAAATTCTGTTTCTATCATAAAAAGTGATACAAAGGTTTGTTTCTTACTTCTCCATGAGATAAATAAGTAAGAAAATATAACCAAAAGTAGATTTTCTCTCATCAAATTACTTCCCCAATCAGCATCCATGTACCATCTACTAAATACTTTCCTTGATAACAAAAAACAAAATCAATCTATAGTTCTGTTCAGGTATCCCAATATCCTTTTCATAACAATCTAATCACTTTTCCCTGAATTGAATTGATAGCTGTTGACCAAACCCATAACATGACAAATATCAGAATGAGTACATATCATAGCGTATTTCAAGTTCCCAACTATACTAGAATATAGTATTCTCGATATTTAATCTTTTCATTTGGACTTTTTGGGTATATGTCATTGTTTGAACTATTGCTTATAGTTATAGGAACATCAATGAGTTTATAATTTTCAGCTTTGTGTCGTTTGAGAGTTTTTATAATATGAAACTTTTGAGATAATTCCAATAATCTCTCAAAACGATCTCTCTGGATTTGAATTTCGAATCTGTCTCACCCATATCATTCATCTCAAAATTGAAAGATAACTATTTTAAGATCTGAGGAACATACTCTTTATTATTTGTGGCTAACAACATATTCTCAACATATAAGGATAGAATTAAAAACTTGTCATTGGATTTCACAACATAAATACAATGGTCTTCGTCTATCATGACGAAATCATAAGAGATCACATCTTTATAAAATCTCAAATACCATTGTCTCGAAAACTGTTTAAGATTATAAATTGATTTAGTCAATTTACATATTCTATCTTCTTAACTTTTAATGACAAAAACATTTGGTTGTTATATAGAATTTTTTTCCCAAGTTTACCATTGAGGGAGGCAGTTTTCATGTCCATCTGACGTAATTCTAAATTCAAATTGTCCACTATTGCTAACTACACGCGAATGGAAGTAAATTTCACTACCGAGAAAATGTTTCTTCATAATTAACACCCTTTTAATAAGTGTAACCTTTTGCTACTAGTTGAGTCTTATATCTCTCAATAGTTTTATCTGCCTTATGCTTCATTTTGAGAACCCACTTATTCTCAACAATCTTATGCCCCAATAGAAGTTCAACAAATTCATAGAGTATGGTTAAATCTCATAGACTCTAATTCTTTCTTCTATCACTTGTATCAACTCATCCTTGACAGAAAAAAATAGAGTCTCATCTATATTTTTAGACTTTTCTTCATTTTCTAGAGAAATAATAAATGCGTGCCCTTCAGTCTCAAAATAATGCTTGAGCATACATTTTCCAACACTTTTTTTGAGTTTTTAATTCAATTAGATAGCCAGAATTTAAATCCCTCCTATTGGAATCAATATCAACTCTTTTCTTTGCAATTTCTTTGATGCAGTATGGACAGAGTCATCATTTGAATTAACTAATTCAAATAAAAGACTCTATGTCATTCACGTCATCTCGGCTAGGAAATTTATTTTTCAGAAATGTTACATTCCGTGATTCAATCTCTGCTATAGCACTTTTTTCTTGTTCATCAATGAACACTTAACCTAAACTTATTGAAAAAATTTTAAATACAGATGGTCGATCCCTAAGATCTAAGATCACTCAGACACGGTTTTCTTCTAGTACAAAGTTCATATAATGTCGTTGGTATTGACTTCGAAGGTGCTTTGTTCAAAATATATGCCACAGTCAATAAGGCATCATCTCAAAAGGAAATTAACAAATTAGCCTGCTTTATCATGGATTTTGTCATATCCTATAATGTCCTATTCCTTCTTGCGACAACACCATTATATTAAGGTGTATAAGGAATGGTCAAATATCGGATTATATCTTTTTAATTACATTGATCCTTAATTGATTTGATAGATGTTCACGCTCTCTATCTGTTCTAAAGACCTTTTATTATTCTATCCATTTGATTCTCTATCTTGTTCATATAAGTTTTAAAACACTCAAGTGCTTCAGACTTATAAGAAAACAAATAGACATGTTCAAATCACATGAAATCATCTATAAACGTAATGAAACACAAATCTCCACGTCTAACCTTCACATTTATTGGATTACAAATATTCGAATAGACTAATAGTAATGAAAATTCAACCCGTATGGCCTTTCTAAATAATTTTCTCGTCATTTTGTAGGCATGACAATGTTCAACTTAATAGTTAAACATTTGTCCATCACATTGCAATATCATGAAATCATTTACTGGTTATCCAGGACCAATATACATACCATTCAAATACAATATAACTCAATATTTCTGAAAGTTCAAAACATAGCCATATTTCAAAAGAAAAAGAATAGATATTAAATTCTATCGAATTTCTAGCATGTAAAGAATATCATGTAGAATGAGAGTTCAGTCACTTTGTAACTCTAATTTATAGGTGTCAATTCCTCTGACCCCCACTCTTGTATTGTTCTCCATATAGATTCATCTCCTACTAGAAGGCAGTCGACAAAAATTCCCAAATGTCTCTCGATCTATTCTTATATCCGATGTCATTCTTTTGTGATCTATCTCTCCTTTCTTACTTTTGCTATAGTTCTTCTCACACTTAGAGTCCAAAACTCTCTTGAAACTACTCTTTACAACAAAAGTATCAGTAGTGAATCTTGCAACACCAAACTACTCATCCTCAAGCTTGATGTGGTGAGCAACATCCGAGAAAATTTTCACACTATCATTGTGAATCAAATTGACTTTTTAGTGCTCCCACTTGACATGAAGGAATTAGATCAAAGTTTAAAATTTCTGTTTATCAAAGAAAACGTGATCAGCTGACTTCATCTCTTTTATAATATTAGATATAACCCTTAAATACCGTTTGATATCGTGACCATTTTGCCTTTTGTAGATATCAAACTTTACGATTAACTGTTTAAGATGAGTTACACCGGTACCTCCATATTTCTCTTTCAAGTATACCCAAATGAAATGAACAATCGAATATTGCTCACACTTAGGGATCGTACCATCAATTATAAAGTTAACCAAGGGTCACTCGAATGGTAGAGTCTATCTTTTTTCATGCCTATTAAGCATCTTATTCTCTCTTCTGCAGAGCAATATTGCCCATATCAGGGTGCTACATGACATGCTTAATACTTTCTAAGGCATCTTGTTCTTTTAGCAAATTCCATATTTTAAGGCGTCATATCTCATGATCGTTGTCATTCAATGTGTTATCTCTATTCAAATCCGTAATAATAGAGTTTGATACTATGGTCTAGATTTAAGAAGGTAGATACAAGTACTAATGCTCATATCATATACACAATTTTATACTTCAAAATTAACATTTATAACAGATCAACATTAGATATAGAATAAACAATTTACTAGATTTCCAATCATCATCTATGGTTATAATGTGTAATAATTACAAATTTAATTTAAAATTACAAAATTCAATAACTTTTTGATTGGAATTATCGAAATTTTTCTAACCAATCCCTTCTACTTAAATACTCAAAATATTTAAATAATATTACAATTTTGGATCTGAATTATTTAAATACTATCAATTCAAAATTTTCATTTAAATACATAAAGTATTTAAATAATATATTGATTTTGAATGAGAATTAATTAAATTCTACTAATTCAAAATTTTTATTTAAGAAACTCTGTTTTCTTTTACATATATAATCATATGAAAAACAATAAATATTTCCAATCATATTCTCAATCAAAACTTTATATTAAAAATTTAAAAGTTTCTCTGGTATATAATTATGATTCAAGCAAACAACCATAATGCGTAAAAGAAAATATGCAAATTCATTATTTCAATTCAAGACATGTCTATTTGAGTAATCATATTCACCATTCCCTTGAATAGTCTATTCTTAGGAGAAAATCGCCTTATAGTATGTGGGTTAGAACTATTTATACGTTGGGATGGACTTTTCTTCATTTGAGTTTCTAGATTCTTGACTTTCCATATTTCTATTAATATAGAGCTTACATCATCAAGAATCATATTTTCTTTCTCGACAATTGTCTCATCAACCACATTAATCCAATAAGGTATAAGAGAATTTCTCAAAATGTATACATCATCCCCCCAAAAAGAGTGACATAATCCAAAAAGTTTCAGACGTTTTTATTCCATGATCTCTAAACGATTTGGTAGAGTGTGGGATGAATCTATCTAATAAGGCAACATTTAACCCTATTTTACCAAACGCCCCGGACTTCTCAATACTCTAACTCTCCTGGAAATTTCCAAAAGTGCGTCTGATCTCTCATCATTTCCCTAGAAAATAGGAACAATATTAGGTCAGGCATACAGCCAACCATAATATTATAATAAATTTCAAAGTATTTATTTTAAAAATATTTGCTCGAATTTAAAACAGTCTTATGTTAGAAAAACTAATTTTTAAACATAAATAAATGAGTAAAAATACAAACAAATAATGGGAGTGAAAAATAAATTTCCACCCAAGTAGCAAAAATTAAGAAAATAATTTTTTAAACTTATACAAAATTCTCAAAATTTTTTGACATTGAAAATAATTTTTTGACATTAAACGCATGTATGCCACGCGCCTTCGGCCACCAAATTTCGGATACCTCCCACTTTCGATATCTCTAAATTTAATGGTGATTTTGATTTTCAGATTGGATGTCTCGAATTTAGGGTTTGGGCTACACGTGCCACGGCCAAGAGTGGGAATGGCCATATCTTACTGTTCATCATCTCCATTTTCCGTTAATTTTTTGCAACTTGAACCCATTTTCGAAAGGCTATATCTCTTTAAAATTTTAACCATTTTTCACATTTTTTATATGATTGAAAAATATTTTTTGAGAGAAATCTAACAATATAAATGTTAAATCATAAAATACAATATTTTAGAAAATATGATTATATAAAGTCTCGGTTAGGGTTTGAAATATCTTATAATGTACTCATTGGATGTATGCCAAATTTTACATATTTAATTCTCATGGAATACGCATGCTATTGTGTTAGATTGAGAGCATTTCGTGAAGGTTATTGCAAGATGCCATTAATGACTCTTAAAAATTATACATGACATTTTTTATTTTTTTAATACCCAAAAGGCAGGAAACACTCAAATGTGCTCTGATACTAATACAGGTTTAAAAAAAAACAAACGTTTTTCTTATGTAAAATTTCCAGGATCTTATAACGGGTTAAAATCACTTAACTCTTTTGTCGATTGAGTATTCTACGTCTAAAAGATATCACAGAATCGGATCACTTTCTGTAGTTCATAATTCAAATGCCTTGTTGAATGAATGATCAACCTTCTCCAATTCCTTTTCTTTCTCTTTTTTCTTTCTCTCAATATGGCCTTCCTAGTCCTTTTTTTTTTCTTACTTACATAAGTATTTCAAAAAGGGGGGGAAGCCACTTCAAAAACCGAGAGAGAGAGTTTCTGAGAGACAGGATGTTTAGAGAGAGAGAGAGAGAGAGAGGGAGTTGTGGGCGATTTCTAGGAAACAACCCCATCCCCATTTTTTCTTTCAAAATTCAAAAATTGAAATAAAAGGGTTGGGTCTACCATATGGACGGTTCCGCCCTATTTTTTTTTCTTTTTAGTTTTCTTCTTCAATATTCAGATTTTATTAAATTAATCCGATTTGAGTCTTGTGAGTTGGTTCTCCTAAATCATTTTTTGCTATTCTCAAGATACGAATTTGAGAACTCTAGTTAGGGGGTTAGAAGGCCTACCTCTTTTTCAATAGCCTTCAATCGCTTTTTGTTTTTATCACCATTTATCATCCTGACAGATTCGATTTTGATTTCATGCTTCGATTCAATTTCTAGAAGCACCATTACTATTCAATTCTTTACCATTTTCATTCACCTATCAATCATGCTCATTCTTTGTTTTCTCTTCACTTCACAACCATTTTATCTTAATCACTATCGTCTACAATGTGTCTTCATTATCTTCAATTGCATCACCGTACCAATCCACTATTCAATTTTGTGATTGAAGTCTGTTTGCCTTTCAATTCTATCATCTAGTATTTCTCTATCACCTTTCATCTTCGATTGCCAACTACACCACACTTCAAATCTGTTGCCGACCAAGGATATTTCTGCATTTTTATTCTTGGAATTTTTTTTTTCATTTTTGGGAAATTTTTTCAATTTCTAGGAATTCTGTAAATTATGCAAGCATTTTGGTGACGGGTTGCCATGAATGATAACCTAGGAGCAAGGAGACATGGAATTAAGACGAGATTCATGCTTTCGAGTTGATAGAACTTGATTTCGAGTGAAGTTTGAAGGAAAACACTAGCCAACAAAGGAGTTTCAATGTGTGTGTTCAAACTTTTATGGTGGTCTCTAATAGCAACTTTCATTATGATGATAAAACTTAAATTTGACTTCAAAATTGAGTTAAGAGATAACAAAAACTTTAGATTGGACCTAGATTCAAAAGAAATAATTACTTACCAAGGATATTTGAAGCTTTGCGTGGAGCTTTAATGGTATCCAATGGAAGATGAAGTGAGAAGTCGGGCAAGGTAAGAGATGATGATTATGGTGTTGGTAGAAAATTAAAATGATCAAAAGAAAAAAAAAGGAAGAAAAATGGAGATTTTGAGGAGTTGTACAAGTTATGTTCACAATGAGAGACTACTGTTGAAGGAGAGGTACTTTTCAAGGAAGATGTCAAAGAGGAGGTTGGGCTCATTTATTTATTATTTTTGTTAAAAGATAAATTTTTAAAGTTTTGAACGTGCAAGAGAGAGATTAGGCAAAGTTTTTTTATTTGATTTTAATTTTTAAATTATTTTATAAAGGGAGAGTGCAGGTTGAAGATAAAGATAGATTGCATACTTGTCCAAGGAAGAAAGGGAGAGAGAGACATAAAGAGAGAGTGAGAATTGCAAAGTTAACTTTTTTTACCCTCAATTTTTTTAAACAAAAATTACATTTTTTTTATTATAATAAAAGAAATTAGATGGAAAACTTTATATATTTTCATAGTTTCTAGGAAGATTTTTGTATTTTTAAAAGTTTATGGGGCTTTTCGCCTATAGTTGTTGGTGTATTTTTTTTGTTTTAAAAAATAAAGAATGAATAAAGAAGGGAAAAAAATACATGTTCGGCAGCTTCTCCCTCCCATGAACAACCTCCCTATCTCAAACCCCACTTCAATTGATTTTTTTATTTTTTTAAAAAATTCCTTATAATTTCTCAAAATTAAACTCACCAAAATTATCGATAACCTTCAATTATCGTGAAAAACCCACTCCAGCCGCCAATTCCATTACTTTCTGCCAATGCCTTGAGTTTTATGCCAGTAAGTTTTGCTTCATTTTTTAACCAAATCAATCCTCTTCAGTTTTAAAATTTATTATCGAGTTCGACTGCATGATTTGGTCCTCATCTTTTCAATTTCTATACCCCAGAGGTATGGTCTCTCTATGGTAGCTAGTTGGCGAAGTGAGGTAGAAGAGAGTTGTTAGGTTAATTAAATTCCAAACAATATATACAGTAAATTGTATCTAGACCAGAGTTTTTTTTAACTTGAACAAATATGCACCAACTCAATCTCAATTTATTCATAGTCATAACCCGATTTAATCTATCTTTCTCTTCTATTAGTTGTTTCTTTCTCTTCCCTCTCTCTCTGCCCCCATCTCAAGCCATAGCCTCCATTGTTAGATCTCTCAAGCTCTCTCTTTGTCCCCATGAATTGAATGCCTCTTTTTCTCGTTCTCACTCTCTCACTCTCTACTCTTTTGTTTTACATTCTTGTTTAGATCCCTTTTCTTCTTGTTTGTTATGCTGATATTGATGTTGGTAGTGTTTGTGCTTGTTTCTAGAGATTTATTCTGCCACTCACGCTCATCCGATCAATCTAGGATTGTCCCTTCCTCCGCTATCTTGCTTCTCTATATTTTCCATGTCTTTTGCAAAATCAATCATGCACCTTGTAATTTTGCATGATTTTCCATGTCCTTAGATTTGATAGACTTTGTATCTTATACCCATTAGTGTTTAGGGTGTCTTACGAGTCAAGATCATAGAGTTTAGAAAGAGTAAAGACCATAAAAAAGAGTTTGTGCATTTTGTTAGCACTATTGTAACTACGATGGCCTCATCGAAGTTATGATAAGGCCTACAAAAGGTTTCATCCCTATACCGTAATTACAACACCCCTATCATAGTTGTGATAATGATCACAATATGCCCCCTCCCTCACTGTAACAATATGGGCTTATGGTAGTTATAATGAACCAATTCGGCTCATTTAACCAATGTGGCCTAGTGGGGCCTCATTGTATTAAATCCTAGTTGCCTTGTTAGTATTGTGTTTGATGATTTTGCATATGCTATGTGAAGATGATGTAAAATTGTTTTCTGTGAGTTTATTGTGATTGTGCCTATTCCCTACCTAGTAAGGCTTCAGAATGAATGTAGTCTATTTTGGCCACTTATGATCCATTTTCTATTGACTTTTCGGGTTATGATATTTTGATTTAGTATTTGTTGGAGGTGGGTTTGGTTCTATGGATAATGTCTCTGATAACTCAAAAGGATGGCTTGACCGTTTAGCAATCTCGATCGAAGAAACCTACAAAAGACCACTGAAGGAGATCTAATGAGAGAGGCTCCGATGCTCAAGTTAGAGAGCGATTTTTGAAAGGGAAGAAACAAACTGATACCGAAAGAGAAAGAGAGCAAGAGAGGTCTATATGCTTTGTGTGCTTTGTTTGCTTTGTGTGCTTTGTTTGCTTTGTGTAGGTCAAGAGAACTTATTTGGACGGTAGACGTATTAAACCTTATATATCTTTATCTTTCATTTGTGAGAGTTATGGCATGTAGGGTGACAAAACCTTAGTTTTCTTATGAGAATGTCTCGAAATTTTGATGAATCAGATCTTAAGATTATAAAAAATTGTGAAATCTTACCCGTTTGGAAAGTTCAAATCATTGTGGAAATTCTTTTCCTTATCAGTTACAATTGTAGATTTCCTTTCTAACTTATATAAGATTCTTTCCGTCATTTTAGAAAAAGTGAATATCTCCTTAGCAAATCAAGAAGTTTACATCGAGCATCAAGGAAACCTGTGGACCAGCTGGTTGAGATATCGAGCAATTGGCTATCAAAAGAGAGAGAAGTGATCGGTAAGTACTGAAAGAGTCTGTTGACATTCGTGGGCCTAGTTACCTTCAAGCCCCACATGATTTGGGTCATGTATCATAATTTCCTCCTACTCCTTATGTTATTTCGAAAGAGAGGTGTAAGAAGTAAGTTAAGAGTTGTTATTGGGAAGGTCATGAGAGTGTAAATGCGCTTATCTCTTGAATAATGTTTCTGGAATAAATGTTTCGTGGGGAGTTGAAGAGATTGAAACTCCTCGTTCATTGCGTATGTTTCTCATTGGATCATGTCATCTGCTTAAGATCATGAGGATCACGTCTTCGCGGTTATAAATATGGTTCGTATGACCCAACATCATCCTGGAGAGATCTTGACCTTATGAAGAGACTTCTGTCAATGTAAGGTTCTATCAAGGATGGGTTTGCTGATGTGAGATTTCATCATGTTGTTTGGTGTTCGGCCGTCATGGTAGAAACTGTCGGGGCTCTCATAAGAGTTCTTAACCTTATAAAGAGAGAGATATTTGTCCACGAAGAAACTCTCTTCCCAAGGTCAGAATCATCATCTGATCACTCGGCATAGCAGAGGTTGTCCAGAATACTTCTTGGTGCTCCATCGAGTCAGGCGATAAGAGGAGTTGGGAAATGTTGTAGTTTGAGCAAAGCAATGGGTTTGAAACTTAATGCATATTTTCTGTCTTCTTTTTGGCTAACTTCTACCTTCTCAAATTCCTTTCCAGTTTCTGCTGGAAAGGGTTTGTAGTTTTTACCCTCTTAACTCCACAACTCAAAGGTAGTTCGGCAGACTGCGAAGGCTCCTTTGGTCTTCTTGTCCTGGTTATGTAACGTTGATGGACCGTGGAGCTTCTTCTAGTTCTTGGCTTGTGTTGGATTACTTTTCTATTGTAAATTCCTCATGTATTTCTTTTGATATAACTCGGTCCGATTTAAAGACTTATAGATTCTCTTCGCATTGTATCCGACTATATATTTTGATATGTGCCCATTATATTGAAATAAAAAAGAGTTTTTGTTATTTACTTGTCGATTTTGCTTTTGAATGATCATCTTATTGTTAGTAGACTACTGATGTGTATGATGAGCACTAGAACGTTAAGCACATGATTTAGCTGATAGGATCTGACCAATAGGATGCTTCATGGTCGGCTGGCTTTCTTGCTGGGATGATGTTGTTCTTTCATCCTTCATGTAATCTTTGATTGAGAGAGTGAGTTCACTTGAGCAGGGGGTTCTATTCATTTAAGAGCTAAACAGAGTAAGACGACCATGTATATCTTTTTTGGGAGACTTAATTCTTAACATGTTCATTCATTAGATAGGGCAACACTTGACTATTTGGGAAGATAGATCCCAATGATAGACTCCGTTTGGGAGAACTAAATGATACTTATTTATTCAGTGTGATAAATTCCAATGATAGACTCCGTTCAAGAGGACTAGACGATATTTGCCTATTCGGGGAGATAGATCTCTTACTGATGGCACGTCCTCAAAAGCACAAGAGCAAATCGATAGGTTAATACAACAAAATAGAGGACCGCGGGGGTTTTACCTGAGCGTTCGATTATGCTCGGAACGGGATATGATCATTCGATAGAGTATTGACCTTTATTGATAATAGATGTACAGGTTCTCAGAGTTCCATATTTTGGGTACGATCGACCTGTCTAGGTAGTTGAGGCTATAAGTGTTTGGGCAAACTTTTGAGTATGTCTTGTAAAGATCTTCCCAATTGGGTGCTAGCTTGCCCCTGGTTGGATTTGATTGGTGGCTTCCACCTTCTTGAGTACAAAGTCATCTGGTTTGAATGTTCTGGTTTTGATCCGTTGGTTGTAGTACCTTGCTGTTTGCTAATGATAAGCTGTCATTCGAATGGATGTGGTTTCTCTCAACTTGGGAAGTAGGTCTAGGTGTTTGTATAGTGCGGATTCATTCTGCCCTTCTTCATATTGATATACCCTAGTGAATGAATCCCAATTTTGACTGATGTGACTGCCTCACAACCCTATGTTAGGCTGAACGGTGTCTCCCTTGTTGCCTTTCAGGGCGTCATTCGATAAGTGCGGAGGATGCTGTAGAGTTTGTCTACCCAACAGTTTTTGACCTTGTTCAACACAACATTTAGTGCCCATAGGATCGTTTGATTGGTTATTTCTGCAAGACCATTGGTTTGTGGATAGGCGACAAAAGTGAAGCAGTGTTGGATCCCCAACCTACTTCAGAAGTCTTAGAATTTTTTATTGTCGAATTGTTTGCCGTTGTTCATGATTATGACGTAATGGATGTCCACATGAAGTGTTGTATCTTGTCGGTGGTGATTTGGGTTAATGGTTCGCCTTCCACCCATTTTGTGAAATAGTCTATGGCCATGATTAAGAACTTTCACTGTCCGGTCGTTAGGGGGAACGGTCCAAGGATGTCTATTCCCCATTGAGAGAATGGCTATAGACCGACTATTAATCAAAGCTCGATAGTGGGTAGGCATGACACTGACGAGAAGCGTTGACACCTGTTTCATCTTTTGACATAGTTGTCTGGATCAGCTTTCATGGTCGGCTAGTAGTACCCTTATCGAAGGGTTTTATTCACTAGATTTCGGGTGCCAAATGGTTGTCTCATATTCCCTCGTAGATTTCTCTGAGAATGTAGTCCTCTTCTTCAAGTGTCAGGAACTTCAAATACAATGTGTGTAGGATTTCTTGTAGAGGTCATCATTGATAATGGAATAATGGGCGGCCTTGCGCCTCAACTTGTTAGCTTCAAAGGGTGAGTTCGACAGTTGCTTGTGCTTCAAATATGCTTCTATGTGGTCTTTCCAACTCGGTGAGCTACTCATTAACAAGACCTGTTCGGGTTCTTCGATGCTAGGGCATGGTAGACTCTCTATATAGATGGTACAGTAGGTCGCCATTAAGTTAGAGCTGGCTAACTTCGAGAGCATATCGGCTCGTGCATTCTCGGACCAAGAGATTTGTTGTATGTCCTCTTTATCAAATTTGTCCGTCGCTTGGTATATCTTAGATATATTTTTCACCATCGTCGGCACTTTAGTCTCATAGACCCTTTGACCAGCTTGACAACCAACTAGCTGTCGGTAGAGACCCATGTGCTTTGGGTCCCTAATGATGCCGTGACCCGTAACCTAGTCAAAAGAGTTTCGTATTTGGCCTGATTGTTAGTTGTTTGAAAGTCAAAACGAAGGGTGTATTCAGTTTTAAAATTATTTGACCATACTAGAATGAGTTTGACTCCGCTTCCTGAAGAATTGAATGACCTGTCAACATCGAGGGTCCACGCAGGTTGCGAGGGTTCTTCATTGTCATCGGCAAGGGATTGCTCAATGGATGTCAGGAATGTGTACTTGAGGATTCAAACTTGCCTAGTTGATACTCTACTTGATGAGTCATCTTGAAGTATCCCTCTTCTGTAAGATTTGCTTCAAGGTAGAGGTATAGTGTCTCACTAGAACCAGTTGGGAGAGAGTAGGGGCAACATGAAATATTCTTTGATCCTTTCAAACGCGGCTTGGCACTTAGGCATCCACGTTAATTTCTGAGACTTGTTCAAGGGCATTGTAAAAGGGTTTATACTTTTTCCCCACTTTCGACATGAATCAGTTTAAGATTGTAATCCTACCCATGAGGTGTGGCACGTCTTTCACTATTCTCAACAATGTCATGTTTAGTATGACTTGAATTTTCTCCAGATTCGCCTCAATTCCCTGGTAGATAATTAGAAAGTCCAGGAATTTCCCAAATGTGATCCCGAAGGTGCACTTCGTAGGGTTTAGCCTCATGTTGTATTGTTCTAGCGTTTGGATTTCTCTTCTAGATCTACGACATGATTGTTGGCATTAGAGAATTTGACAAGCATATTGTAGATATAGGCCTCCATGTTTTTGCTGAGTTGTTCACTCAATTCCTTGTTGACTACGTGTTAAAAGGTTGTCGTGGTGTTCTTGAAGTGAAACAGTATTACTTTGTAAGAATAGGTACTAAACTCCGTAATGAAACTGGTTTTCCTCATTTTTGGGGGCTATACGTAGTTGGTTGTAACCAGAGTATGCGTCCATGAGACTCAAGAGTTGGTGAGTAGACGAATTATCGATTAGCTTACCGATCCTGGGTAGTGAATAGCTATCTTTTGATTACACTTTATTGAGATCTGTGAAGTCTACACACATAGAAAATTCGTCCGCCAAGTTTTATCAATTTGCAAATTCTTCTTCAGCTAGTTAAAGAATGAAATTTGCTGATATTATGATGATATTAGGTAGTATAGATATCATTATGAGAGAGGTTGATCATTGAAATGATAATTAATATAATAGAAGTACAAAATATCCATTTTTTCCCAAATTGGAATTTTTCACTTCTCATTTGCTTTTTTCACCATGACTACATTGACTAACCACTCGGGATATTCTATTTCTCAGCTGAACCCTACTATTAAAAGCTTTTGAATCTCTTCTTATATCATATATTGATGTTTTAGTGCAAACATCCTTTTCTTTTACTTGACGGGTTTGCTATTGGTGTCTACAGTCAGCTTGTGATATAAGACCGACGGCTGAATGTCTAGCATATCTTCAAGGGATCATGCGAAGGATCTAGAATGACATTATAGATAATTCACAATTGCCTTTTGAAGGGATATCGGTAAGTGGGTACTAACCTGGATGGTTTGATCGGGTTTGTTGATGATGGAACTTCAATTACCTCTAGTCTAATTGAGGTTTCAATAACCTCAATTATTGTATAGTGCTGTTTCTGAGTTCCACTATAAATTTATTGCATACAGTATACTTGTCCCTTGATTTCGATCCTCGTTTAGAGAGCTCTTTAGCTGGATCCAAGGTAACCTATAGTCTGCTGGATCAAATGTGATTTGCAATCTTGTTCAGATTTCTGTTGCCCCATGAAGGGGTCGACCAATGGTTAGTGGGGTTTGATGGGTTTGCTTTTCATATACATGCACCCCATGATTTTATACTTATGATTTTCCGTGATGCATTAAAATAATTTCAAATCTACTATATTAATATTTTATACTACACCATGATTTATATATTTGTGCCGGGGCTGTTTTACTTCCGGCCCTATCACACTTATTTACTTGTTTTTTTTTTTTTTTGGTTGTATAACAATTTGAATATGGAATTATCAGTTTAGGGGAGGAGAATTTATACCACTAAACTATTCGCTTAGAGACGTTTTTTCTTTTTATTTTAGTATATAGAGAAAACTCAAACTCAATACCTGGGAGTTGATACTATTTGAAATATAGTTCATTTGCCGCACTTACTTTAAAGTGGGGCTAACTCAGACTCTTTGAGAAGCCATGCCCTTTTTAACAAAGTTGCAGCCACTTATTTTAAATATCAAAGCTTGCAAGTTGGATTGGGACTACACTTTCATTGTTTTTTGATTCGTTTCCAATTTTACCAAGTGACAAGAAATTTCCCCATGAATTGAATGGCCTCTTTAATCAGAGTTCCCTGCTTGGACTCGGCCAACCTATTTGTTCAGCGTGTTTGCTAAACAAGCCTTCTTGGACCATGTGCCAACCTGGGTCTAGCTGACCTCATGGGCTGGGCCGGGCAATGACCTCGTTTAGGCTAAACATTGGCCATTGTTCGGTTCATTGTGAAAAGCCTTGCACTGCTACTCTTGTTATTGGCCTTATATAGAAGTCAGGCCTTTGTCCCATCGGCATATCCATGGGCATTGTATTTAATCGAAAGCCTCTGTCTTGATAGAAGTTTTACAAAACTTTTAATATTTTAAATTTTTTAACAAAATGAATTCAAAGGAAGTGGTTGTACCCAAACAATATCTAAGCAGGCGAAACTTAAGCTAATTATACTGGTCAGGCCGGCCCGAGTACATGGCCATTGACTTTTTTTTGGTGCAGTTTGACGTAAACCATTAACAAAAAGCCTTGGCTTTGAAGAATAACTCTATGAAGATCTTCAACCAAAAATTAAACAGATTTTTTTTTTTTTAAAGCATGGACAGTTGGTCTAATATAAAGGACACTAGATCCCTTAACGGTTCAAATTTTGGAATGGAAAGAATTATGTTAGAAGAACTCCTCCTAAAGAGCATTCAACAGTAGCTTAAGATGTATTGGTTGGATTATAATTTTGAATACCGATCACAAAAAAAAAGGAAAAGAGGTTTTTCTCAAAGGTTTTGCTGAAATTACGCATATGTGAAGATCCAGAAGAAAAGCTTCTGTCTCTAGTAGTGGTACAACAAGCTTTAGATCAATGATGAGAAGGGTAACAGGTTAATGGACTTGGTAAACGGGTTTTGCTTGTAAAGTAAAATGAGAAAGTTTGAAAAAGAAATGGACTATAAGAATCTTATAACATCTAAAAACTGAGCATTTTTCTTCATTCGTAATGTAACATTTTAATTTTGTGGCAACAAAGAGAGACTAGTAGACAAAGTGGGAGAGTGAAACAATGTGGACGAGTGTTACTATGCATTGTTCACTTTTTTTTTTTGGTTATAATGCATTGTTCACTTTGGTTTTCCCATACAATAGTTGTCCCCTTATATCACATGTATTGAACGCATTCAAGCGCATAAAAGAAACCCCTTCACTCCACTCTCATAGAAAAAAATCCCATCTCATCTCAACCATGGCAGAGAAGGAAGGAGGCATTGTGAAGAAGGGTCATGACGAGGGCCAAAAACTGGCCATTTCACTCCTTGAAGAGTTTGAGCTCCCTCTAGGGCTTCTTCCCCTTGCAAATGTCACTGAAGTAGGGTTTGTGAGGAGCACCGGATACATGTGGATAGCGCAACAAAAGAAGGTTGAGCACAACTTCAAAATTATTAGCAAGCTTGTGAGCTATGACACCGAAATTTCTGGCTACATTGACAGGAAGAAAATCCGGAAGCTTAAGGGAGTTAAGGCTAAGGAGCTCATGCTTTGGCCTCCGGTGAGTGAGATCACTGTCGATGATCCACCCACTGGGAAAATCCACTTCAAGAGCCTTGCTGGGATCACCAAGACCTTCCCTGTTGAGGCATTTGCTGCAGGGCAGTAATTTGTCAAGTGTTGGTGGTGATGCCTAGTTTCATTTGTCCTTCTGTTCGATCTAATATTGATCGGTTTATTTAGGACTTGGGTGAGAACTGCTTTGAGCAGAATAAAAATTTTTGGTGACTTCATTTTCCTGAAAATAGGGGTTTGGTGCTTGTTTATAACTCTTGGTTTTCTCGTCACAATAACTTGTTAAAAAGTATATATTAGTGCAAAAACCAAAGAAATAATAAAAAAAAATCCCTATCAATTCCAAAATGGAGTTATATAAAACTAATGGATGTTATTAAAACAAGTTTGTTTACTACTGTCCAATAATTACATTTGATTAAATTTGGTTTAAATTAAGTTAGACTTTTTAAGAGATATAACTTTTTTGATATCTATTTTCTCTATATATAAAATTTAAATTCGACATTTTGATTAAAAGACAGCGATATTTAATCACCAAACCAACTAAGTGTGCATATATATATATATATATATATATATATATATACACACGAGAGAATAATAAGAATGTCGAAAAGTTGGGCCGATATCTTTCTGCAACAAATGCTTCTTTTCCTTAAATCTTCTGTTGCCAGAAAAAATCACTTTATAGTGTGGACAAATCAGTTTTCTGTCGTTAAAATATAGTTTAGTGGTCAAAATTCTCCTCTCCCAATTTGAACATCTCATATTTAAATTTTTATATAAAAAAAAAAAATCAGTTTTTCTTTACTATTATTTTAATTTTTACTTTTACCTTATTTGGTAAAGGGAATTTCTCGGAAAAAAGAACAAGCAAAGAAAAGGAAAAACTCTTTTTTTTTTTAAGTTGAATTGGCTACCACCAACCACCCGATATCTAAAGATTCGTCCTAACTAATCTGGATTTATAGGACCCATTTTGTGAAGACAAATCTCTCAATATTATTTTATCTGTGCCCAAAAAGAGTCAAACTCTAGAGATGAAAATACACATCCCACCTACGTCGACTACTTTTTTTTTCTGGCAAAAATAAGATTGACTATCCAGAACGGCTATAATTGCTGAGTGCGCTTTATGTGCTCCATACTATTTAACAGAATCCATCCGTTGGATCACCGCCAAGGTTCTGTGTCTTGGATATCTCTCCCTCATTCTCTCTCATGAACAAACAAATAATAGCTTTTAACTTATTACTCTGTTCACATCAGGAAATTGGGGGTAAAAGGAAAAATTTACCAATTATACCATCGCAACATTAGGAAAAGAAGGGAAGAGCAATGGCGAGGAAAATATATACTTGATGACCATAACAGAAATTTGAATATTAGACTAATTTAAAACCAGTAAACAATTTGTTGTTTTTTTTTTTGAATGTGAGTAAACAATTTGTTTTGCAGTGGAAAGAATACGTAAATAAATGATCTAATTGAGGATCCCTCTCTAAAACCCTATAAAAATATGTGCTTTCTTTACATCACAGGTGAAAAAATTGGTAATTTCTGTAGCAATGAAGAATGACCGACTGACCATAGATAGGTGCTGGGAAGCCTTACATGATGACATACAAGGTTTCGAGAGTCCATAATGCCTCGAGGCCTGACTGCTTGGACATATCATCTCCTTCACCTTGCACCCGTTCTCGTATATTTTAAATGTGGGAACAATATTTATGCTCTCTCAGGTTTTTTGCTATTGCAGGACTTTCCTCCACATCCACCTTCAACAGAAAAACATGACCTTAGCTATCATTATACAATGGAACTTGAAGTTACAGTTGTCAAAATCCTGACTCTACTTGTACAATCTTGCGATTTCATAAATACATATATTCAGATTCTTTGGTTGATCCTATGATCTTACTGTTGAAATCGATCAAGGTCCTTGTTTAACATCCGTCGTGATAACCTAAAAGCAATGGATTCAACAATGTTTAGGTATTATATAACAATGCTAGTACCTTGAGAAAATTTATGGAGGGATGTTGAGCGGATGAGATATCTGCTCACATTGCAGGTTGGATGCTGCTTTAAAATGAGCTATTGAAATTCCTTGTAATGTAAAGGATGAAAGAGTTAGAAAATATGCATATACATATATTTGGAGAGATGGAAATGGAATGAAATTAACAAGATTTGAAAGCATTAAGGCTAACCTGGTGAGGATATCGCAGCTTTGAACCGATCAAGTCCTGAAAGGTTCTCAAGCCGCCCACCAAGTTTTATGTCCTGAATCTCTCCCTTGCACAATTTCTTCAAGGCAACCTGTGCATGGAGTAGAGACTCAGCAACATCATTATCTACTGGGAGCTCCCTCCTTAGGATCTCGTAATCCTTTAGGGCTTCTGCCCATCTCTCCAGCTACAATATCCAACAAAAAAATGTTTGTAAAATAAGGCACAAAACAAGCTAGGAACACATTATGCAAACAAGAATCAAGAAGCAATTGCATCAAGTATTAACCAATTCACCTTGCCATTTGATGCGGCTCTACGGAGAAGAGCCTTGGTATAGTTTGGTTGGATTTTAAGGGCTTGGTTGCAGTCTTCAACAGATTGTTCCCACAATGCTAGCTTAAACCAACAAGCAGCTCTATTGCAGAAGAGAACAGAATTCGAGGAATCATACTTGAGCCCTTCACTGTAGGCTGAGCATGCTTCAGCAAATTTTCCTAAGCTGAAAAGGTCATTACCACGAGCACGAGCTCTCGCAACCATCTTCACATTATTCAGCAAGATTGCAACTTCCATGTTACCATAATCAATCAGGGCAGCCTTTTCTGCTGCTGCAGCTGCACTTTCAAATCTGCAATGTATCCAAAAAGCTGTTGGATTTTTGTTTTCAATTTTCTATTATCACAATCTGATCACTCAAACTATCACAGACCGCAATCAGAGCAATAATTTTATAGAGCGAACTCTCATCATAACTATAATTAGAATACCATGTGACTACTTTCTAACCCACAAAAAAAGAGAATAACTAATTTTCTGTAAAATACATAGTTTCTAACCCATAAAATGTATTGCCGGTTAAAATTTTCCCATTATCTCATCACTCTTGCAATTATGAAAGGGAAAAATATGCACTTCAATCTTCAGGATGAGGGTATAAACTTACAGAAATAAACTCTAGGTATTTACAGAAAAACAGTATGCAAATCCAAAACCAAGCATATGCCATCACTTTCATTATCAGAAATAAACACTTTTTAAACCAGAAAAAGGAACACTGATGTTTTTCCTTGGCAACATATCCTACTCACCTTCCTAGTGCCATCTCAATTTGTGCTCTAACATACAAGGTGTAAACCTCAAAAAGCATTCCAAAGAACTTGGTTTGTGAGCAGGAAGCTGGATATGATTCCAAATTGTGAACTTTTGACATGTTGGACTCGGCTTCCTCAAGTTGGTGAAGTTTCAAAAATGCTTCTGCTTTACAGGCAAGGAGCTGTAGCTTTAACAAACTAATTTGATCAGGCAATCTATCTCAGAGATATAAACAGACTCAAATGAAATATTATACCTGCGGTGATGATTCAGCTCCGGCTACAATAGCAGCATCGCACTCCCTTAATGCACTCTTCCAATCACCAATTTTCCGGGCATCAGAACATCGGTTTAAATGCTTCTCTATACATTGCAACTTCCGCAAGTCAGCTGAGTCAGACTGCCGTGCAGAATAAGAGAGGTGACACCGAGCATTTTCAACTTGGCCTAACCTGTAATGTAATATCAATTTGAAGAAGGGTAAATGAATTACAATTCAAACTTTTTAATTTGCCATACTTTAGGAATAGGAAGAACTACAACATGGAGCCTAATTCTGATGCAGGTTGGTCATAAGATCTCATTAGTCTTCATCTAGTAAAGGTGAAATCCCAGTAAACGCTTATTTGAAGAACAGGTTGCTAGAAGAGAACTCTGGTCGTTTAGATCAAATCACACAGCAAGTCAATGCCCTGAATTTCCAAATTAATGAGAACTACCAGTAATAAGACAACATACCAAATAGCAATCATTAGCCAAAGCAATTAATTTTAGATTTAAGTTCCATAATTGAGTACATAAATCTCATGAATTTAGAAGCTCAACCACCAGCAGTCACCACCTCTCAAACCAAAAAAAATGGAAGGAACCTAACAAATCAAATCAATAAAGACTAATAACCCACAATAATTAGATGCAATTCAAGCCGTAACATTATGGGGGAAAAATGTATATATACCATCGTAAATAACAACGCAACAAATCGATCAATCGAACAATCACATTCCAACACTAACCTCAGAAATAGGCCCCCCAATCTTTGATGAGCCCTTCCATGCCCAGGATCCAACCTCAAAGCTTCCTCACACTCCCTCACAGCCTCCCCTAACCGCCCCAACGCTGTCAAAGCCGCTGCCCTGTTACTCCGATATGCTGCATTCTCCGGTGACACTGAAATAGCCTTATCGTACATGCTTAATGCCTCCACAAAATTACCTCTCTTATACATCTCATTCCCAACTTTTTTCACTTCTTCTGGATCACTAGTCCCCATCATTTTACCTCCTCCTCCTCCACCTCCACCGCCACCTCGCATTATGCTACCATGGCCATAGTTTCCGGTGCCAGACCCCAAAGTCTCTGGTCTAGGAGAGCTTTTTGCAGCAAACCCAGTTTTCAAAATCTTCCCAGAAGGGCAAATGTTGCCACTAGGAAGCAAATTCATATTAGCAGATGAAACAGATTGACTGTTAGGATTAGCTGCAGACCCAGAAGGGCAGGTGAAGGTTGAACCAGAGTAGATTAAAGGGCATGTGGCGGAATTCGATCTGCGATGCCCCGGCTTCGAATTGCCGGTGTTTGATGCGGATCGGAGAGCATCTGAGGCTGCAGAGAGCTCGCCTGAGTGGTTTCTTGACAACCCATTTGGCGTTTTGGCAATTGGGATTGAGCTAGTTTTGCCTGAGAGTGAACTGGAGGAGCTGGAACTGCTAGTAGCAGATGCAGAGCTGACTCGGGTTGGTAATGGAGAGATAGGATAACCCAGATCGAGCTCTTTGAAGTCTGGTTTATTGATTTCGCAAGTGAGAGAATCGTAGAAACGATTTGAGAGTGAGCGAGTGTTCAGATCGTCCAAGTGCTTCCCAATGTCAGACATATCTGTTTGATATTATGTCTCTCTTTCTATGTTCTCTGTTAATGGGGTTCTTGTTGTAGTTGTTAGATTAAGATCTTGGTTTCCCAAAGAATGGAGATAGAGAGAGAGGCATATGAAAAGAAAACATGTAGAGAGAGAGAGAGAGAGAGAGAGAGAGGAAAAAGGGGAGAGATGGGGGATCTCGTGATTTAAAGGGAGTAAGCAAAGAATGAATGGGTGTTTGTGTCTGTTTTACAAAGTGACTACAATGAGAGAGAGAGAGAGAGAGAGAGAGATAGAGAGAGAGAGAGAGAGCTTTTAATGCTCTTTTGATCGTCTTCTCTCTTTCATCCCCCCTTTCATTAACCTGCTGCCTCACGAGACAACTCTTCGCTCACTCTCTCACTCTCTCCCTCACACCCGAACCTATTAATACTAATTATGCAGAATATGCCAAATTTATAAAATTTTAAAGGTATTATGGAGGAGCATTGAAAAACAGCCTTAATTAATACGCGAACTTGCAAAATTCAACCCCCTTTTAGTCCTCCCCCCCTCCCGCCCCCCCCCCCCCCGCCCAAAAAAAAACTAAACCTTAAATTAGTTGTTTTTGTAAAATTGAGCCCTTTTCCGGTGAACCTATTTTAGGGTTTCAAATTAGTTTTAAGAATTGCACGTAGCTGGGATACTAAATTAATTTTTTTTTTTATTTTAAAAATCTTACAAAAATTAATTCTACTAAATATCTAATTTACGGATTTGCCTTTTTCCCAAGAAAGTGTTTGCAAGGTCTTCTTGGGAGTTTTTTTCCCCCCTTTTTTTGGGCCGGGGGGGGGGGGAAGGAAGGGGTTGTAATAAGGACAGGGAATGGGAGGGGATACGAAGCTTTTGACCTCTTGTCTGGACATTATGAATTGACAAAGAGAAAAATAATAAATCTTGAAAATAGAATGTAGAAGAAGAACAAGAAAGAGGGGGGGGGGGGGTGGAAACCATCCATTGCGACGTTGTATAATCAATGACCAACGGTTGCCTTCACGTATACGAAGAGGTCTGCCGTCCAAATATCAATCATAGGTCCGCCTTGATCAAGAAATTGTTGCCCCCACGTACATATAGAGAACTTTCTGTTGTATTTGTAATGGAGTGCTATTTATGGAACCCCATCATTATTTGGTTGAAGATAAAAATATATCTATATGTTGGAAGTGGGTCTTACTCTACATATGATGGCCCTGTTAACTCTAATAGGATATCAAAAAGTCTTGATCGATGGGACTTGTAAAAGACCGCTAAAGGGTACTCTGGCTAGGAGGGAGAATCCGACATTCAAGTCAGAGAACGATTTTTGAAAAGAGAAACAGGTTGAAAGAGAAACTTGTTATGCCTTTGTGTGTTATGTATGAGTTGAGAAAGCGTACCTAATTGATGTTCCCATGATATGTATATATAGGTTGCCTCTATAAGTTTTGTGTGTATCCGGTGCGTTAAACCCCTAGTTTCTATATGAAAGTGTTTTATGATCGCAAAACCTTTAAGAAAAGATTTTCATAATATTCAAAATCGTTCTGGTTAAGAGTTGTCAGAGGATTTATTTCCTTATCGATTAACGTTCATAGTTTCCTTATTAATTACGAGTTGTTGCTTCCGTAACTTAAGAAAAGTTGAATATTGCTTCAAGTTGATTGGATACCGAGCATTAAGAATGTGTTGTGACCGATCAGCTGACTCTTTAGGCCTTGTTCTATCACTTGTCCCTTACTTTTTATGACGTTTTAAAGAAAACGGTATAAGGAGTAAGGGTTATTACTTGAAGGTCATGGGGGTATCAATGGAGTTAACCACCAAATAAATAATTTCTAAATAAATGCTACGTGAAAAGTTGGAGAGTTTGAATTCTTCATGAGTTTTGCACATTTTTCATTGGGGCGTTTGAGTTACCCATAATCGTAAAAATCACACCTTCATGATTATAAATAGAAGGGGGAATTTCAATACCACTTTGAAGTGATTTCCAGTAATCTGAAAGGGATTTTATCAATTCCTGCTATTGAGAGTCGGTGCTTCCAAGAAATAGTTTGAATATGGGTTTTGAATTACAAAACCTAGTGGTTTAGAAGACTTCTACCCATATAAGATTCCATCAAGGATGGGGTTACTGATACAAGATTGCATCATATCATTCGGAATCCCGGCGTTATGGTCAAATCTATTGGGGTCCCATCAAGATTCTGGCCTTCTGCGGGAAGAGTTTTTTATTCGTACCGGAAGCTCTCTTCTTAAGGTCAGAATTATCGTCTAGCTCCTACGTGCAACAAGTGGCTGAGAATTCTTCTTCAACATTTTTTGGGTCGAGTGATAATAGTTGGAAGATCGGACAATAGAGAATATGTGAAACTTGATACATTTTTTATCTCTTTTGGTCCCTTTAAAGTCCTTTCTAGCTTCTCTAGTAAAAATTTTGTAATTTTTTCTCTGATTGTATGATGTCTCTTTTGCCTTGTATAGAATTTTGTACTTCTCATTTCATATGTATCTATTCTACCTAGTAACAATAATAGCAGATTAACTTATTATCTTTTCTTCTTGAAAATTGTACTGCATGTTGTTTTACGACGTAAAATATAATAATACTTCTCAACATATTTGAATCATTTGACTGGCATTTTCTTTAGTAAATTATGTGTGCTTGAACATTGAGACAATATCTGATCATACCCGGAAAGTGACTTCCTAATTGGGTGCTAGCTTGCCCCCTAGTTGAGGTTGATCGGTGGCTTCTACCTTCCATAACAGCAGATCACCCAGCTTGAATGTTTTAGTCTTGACTTGCCTGTTATAGTATCGTGTCATCTGCTATTGATAAGCGGCCATTTGAGCAAACGCTTTTTTCTCATAGTTCGGGGAGCAAATCTAACCGTTCACGTAATGCAAGCTCATTTAACCCGTGCTCATATTGATCTACTCGAAGTGAATGAATGCCAATTTCCACTAGTATTACTACTTCACAGCCATAAGTTAGATGGAATGACATTTCTCTTGTTGCCCTTTGGGGCACTATTCTGTAGGTTCAGAGGCTATTGTAGAGCTTATCTACTTAGTGATCTTTAACTTCATTTAGTGCATCCTTTAGTTCTTGTAGTATTATTCGATTCATTACCTTAGTGAGGCCATTAGTTTGCAAGTATGCAACCGAGGTGAAATAATGTTGGATTTCCAATCTGTTGCAGAAGTTTTGAAAGTTTTTGTTATCGAACTGTTTACCGTTATTGGAAATTAAAATGCTGGGTATACCAAATCTGGTCATGATGGACGTTCGCACGAAATTTTGCATCTTTTTGGTGTTGATCTAGGCCAATGGCTCGGCTTCTACCTACTTGGTGAAGTCGTCGATGGCAACGCCTATAAACTTTTGCTGTCTGGTAGCCGGTAGGAATGGTTTGAGGATATTCATTCCCTATTGTGCTAACGACCATGAGCTTGCAATCGAGCAGAGCTTGGTAGAGGGCGACGTGGTACTCATGAGAAGCGTTGACATTTGTCGTATCTTTTGACATAATCATCTGCGTCGGTCTTCTTGGTGGGCTAATAATACCCTTCTCGAAGAGCTTTGTTTAACAAATTCCGAGTACCTAAGTGATTACTACATAATCCTTCATGGATTTCTTTGAGCACATAATTTCCTTTCTTAGGTGTCAAACATTTTAGGTACGGATAGGTAAACAATTTCTTGTAAAGGTTCCCGTTGATGATAGTATAGTGGGCAGCCTTATGTCTCAACTTAGGTCTCGAAAGGTGAGCTTGGTAGTTGTTCTTATTTCAAATAACCTTTATAAGGTTCTTCCAACTTTGTGAACTATTCACTGATAGGATCTGCTCGGGTTCGTTGATGCTTGAGTATGGCAGGCTCTTTATATAGACTTCTCGGCTAGTTGCAACCGAGTCGGAGCTAGCTAACTTTGAGAGAGTGTTGGCTCGTACGTTCTCTGATTGAGAGATCTGTTGTATATCCATATTGTTGAATTTGAATTTGTCCGCCGTCTCTTGTAACTTGGATAAAAGCTTCGCCATTCCTTAGTTTCATAGACTCTTTTGATATGTTTGACGACCAATTGACCATTGGTGAGACTCGTTTACTTTAGGCTCCTAGTAATGCTGTAATTCACAATCCGATTAGAAGAATTTCATACTTGGTCTGACTGTTGTTGCTTAGAAATCAAAACGGAAGGTGTATTCGATTTTGAAATTATCTGGTTCCATGAGAATGAGTTTGGCTTTGCTTCCAAAGGAGATCGATGACCCATCTACGTTAAGGATCTATTCGGGCGACAAGCATTCTTCTTGATCATCAATAGGGGCTTGTTCGATGGGTGTCAAATACATACATTCAAGGATGAAGTCAGCGAGGGCTTGGCATTTGATTAACGCTCTCATTGATATTCGATATCGAATTCACTTAGTTCGATACTCCACTTGATAAGTTGACCTAAGGTGTCTCTCTTTTGGAGAATCTGTTTCAAAGGTTAATCGGTCAATACCATAATCGTGTGAGCTTAGAAGTAAGACCAAAGGGGTTTGGCAGTGATTACTAGGGCGAATGTCATTTTCTCGATGGGTCTATAATTAGCCTCTAACTCTTGAAGTATGCGGCTAATGTAATATACTGACTTTTACGTGGTAGATTCCTGCCTTACAAGAATATAATAGAGTGCTCGGTCAGAAATAGAAAGGTAAAAGTATATTTTGAGTCATTCGAGTGCTGCTTGGCACTCCGGTGTCCATATGAATTTCTAGGACTTTTTTAGAGTATCATAAAAAGGTTTATACTTCTTCCCCACTTTCAACATGAACCCGTTTAGAGCCAGATTCTCTCTATGAGGCATTGTATTTCTTTTACTGTTCTCGGTGGTACCATGTCTAGTATAACTTATATCTTCTTCGAATTCATTTCGATTCCCTATTTAGTAATTAGGAAACCTAAAAATTTCCCCGACCTGTTCTCAAATGTGCACTTTACTAGTTTTACTCTCATGTTTTAATACTCTAACATTTGGAACATTTCTTCTAAATCTGCAACATGATTTTCGGCATTAATGCTCTTGATGAGCATGTCATCGACATTAACCTTCACGTTCCTGCCGAGTTGTTCACTAAAGATCTTGTTTAGCAACCGCTGAAAGGTTGCTCCAAGGCTAAATTACATGACATTGTAGCAGTAAGTGTCTAACTCTATGATGAAACTGGTTTTTTTCTCGTTCTCAGGGGTCACATGTATATGGTTGTAGTTGGAGTACGTGTCCATGAAAATCAGGAGTTGGTGACGGATGAGTTATCCACCAGCTTGTCAATGCTGGAGAGCGGATAACTATCTTTCGAGTATGTTTTGTTGAGGTCTGTAAAGTCTAAATACATTCTCCACTTGCTGATGACCTTTTTTACCAAGACCATGTTGGCTAGTCACTCAAGGTATTCTATCTCCCAAAAAAATCTTGCCATTAGGAGTCTTCGAACTTCCTCCTGTATTGCATGTTGACGTTCTAGTATGAACACCCTTTTCTTCTACTTAATAGGCTTCCGACTTGCATCCATAGTCAATTTATGGACTATAACTAAGAGTTGAATACTTGGCATGTTTTTTGTAAACCATGCAAAAACTTTAAAATGTCACCATTGGCAATCCATGATTGCTTTCTGAATGGATATTGGTAGGTGGATGCCAAATTCGACTGTTTGATCGGGTACATCCCTGATGGGGACTTTGATCATTTTCTCTCTGGGTTGAGGTTTAGACAATTGTTCAGTGTTATCCCTAAGTTCTATAGCGTCTATTGTAAGAATTTCTCCTTCTGCCGCTACGGGGATAGTCAATGGGTTGGGGTTGTCGTCAAGTATCGCGACCCCTAGAGGTGTCCTAAATTTGATTTTCATGTGTCTTGCACTTGGTAGTACTTCAAAACCATCCAGATTAGGACGATTTAAGATGACATTATAAGGAGATAGGAGTTTAACTAATAAAAAGTGGTTCTGGTTGTAGTATGGTGAAGAGGTATCCCTAAAGTTACAACAAGCAAAATAATTCCTTCCCCAAGTATATACTTGTTAGCGAATCCCTTCAGGGGCCTATCAGAAGGTTGAAGGTGGGATTGGGCAAAGTCCATTCACTGGAAAGTAACCTAAAAGAGGAGATCCTGATCTGCTCCTTGATCAACGAATGTTCTTTTGATGAGGAAACGGTCCTATTCTGGCCCTAATGACCAATGGCTCATTGCGGTTGTGTCGACCCCTATCAAATCATAGTCAAAACCGATTGTTGTTCTCTTTCTTTTAGTCAACGTAATGGTTATAAAGGGAGGAGGAAGGGTGAAAAGCATGTTCGGTTGAAAATGTTAGTTTGTTTCCACGGACGGTGCTAATCCGTTAGAGGTGGGTCTTACTCCATAGATGATGACTTTGTTGACTCGAACGGGATGATGGGCTATCAGACAATTTTAATTGATGGGACCTACAAAAGATCACCGGAGGGTGTTCCGGCGGGGAGACTCTGACGCTCAAATTAGAGAGAGCTTTTCAAAAAGAAAAACATACTGAAAGAGAGTTTTGTTATATCTTTGTGTGCTATCTATGAGTTAAGAGAGTGTACCTAACTACTGTCCCTATGATATGTATATATAGATTGCCTCTGTAAGTTTCATGTGTATTCAAGTGTTAAAACCCTAGTTTTCATATGAAAATACCATGAGATCATGGGACCTTTAAGAAAAGATTTTCATAATATTTAGAATTCTTCTAGTTAAGAAAGTTTTAGTTGTCAGGGGATTCTTTTCCTTATCGATTAGGGTTCAGAGTTTCATTACTCGTTACAAGATGTTGCTTCCGTAACTTAAGGAAAGTCAAATATTGCTCCGAGTTGCCTAGATACTAAGTATTAAGGAGATGTTGTAACCAATTAGCCGACTATCGATGAGAGTCTGGTCAATGAGTACCGAGAGAGGAAGCTATGGTTTCCCGTTGAGGAGAAACATCCCATTTTGATGACATGTTTCGATGGGCTTCGCCAGTCAAATTTCAAACTCAAAGAAGTCCCGTATCCAATAGTAATGAGCTTTTGGGTCATATATTATCAATATATATATAATCATGTGCAAAGAAAATGTAGATTTTGTTTGAACCCCAATTCTAGTGAATTAAGAGAAATAATAATAATAATAATAATAATAATAATAATAATAATAATAATGATAATGATAATGATAATGATAATAATATCTCAAAAATATCTTACAAACCACAAATAGGAAATATTTATGTTCCATCTACTTTAAACAATTATAAAGGAAAGAAAAGTTATGAGAGATAATAAAAATTGCAAAAAATTGAAAAGTCTTCATTTGATTGTTTATTGTCACATCGAGGCAAATCTTGGCATAACTCGCAAAAGGTGAGGTGCTATGGCAAAATTCATAGGAGGTGATAAAGGAGTGAGGCGCAGCGGCACATTTTGCATCAACATTTCCATTTGTTCCAATGGTTTCTTGTTCCTCTAACTTTTTTTCTTGTCTAATTAATTCAAAAGCCTGTGGACAAGCTGTTCTACAATGGTCTCCCCTACTTGAGAAGAAATCGACTGTGAGCTCGCCTTAAAATTTGGATAAAGCTATTCATCATCATTGAAATACTTGTAAAGATTGGCCACATTACAAGTGTTTGAGATTTTGATAGTCTCCGACAAATCCATAACATTAGCATTATCATTGATCTTCCTCATCATATATTGTATGCCCCAACACGAAACCTCTGTTTGTGCTGGAACACCATCACCACTTTGCCTTCTTCAAGGGCGTTAACTCTTCTTCACCCGTCAACTATTTTCTTGTTCTTGGTTGTGGTCTCCTCAAATTTCTCCCTTACCTTGGCTTGCACTACTTGTATTTGTTCAGCTATATGCTTTGCCACCTTACACTTGATTGCTTAGGCAATGTATGGAGATCCAAGACATCATTAGGTGCCTTCATGTAAATAACTTCAAATGGAGTTTTACCTACCCTATTATGTTTGGAATTGTCATCGGCAAAGTCTGTTTATGCAAATGTCAAATCTCATTACCTAGACTTGTCTCCACATATGCTTCGAGTCAATTGCTGAATGTCTTACATGACACACTTGCCTACCCATCTTTCTGTAGATTAGCCACGTTATTGAATTGGAATGAAAGGTTGAGTGTCTTCCAAAGAGTGTACCAAAAGTGGCTCAAGAACCTCATGTCCCTATTCAATGTGATTGACTTTGACATTCCATGTAGATGAATCACCTCTCTAAAGAACAGATAAGCCATGCTAACTACATCTATCGTATTCTTATATGGAATATAGAGAGTCTTCTTTGAGAAATGGTCAACCACCAAAAATGTTTAATCCATGCCTCTTTAAGTTCGTATAAATCCCTATATAAAGTCCATAGAGATGTCCATCGATTTGTTCTCAAGCATTCTGATGATCCTTTTATAATAATCGAATATGGATCTTCATACTTAAAATTTTAATATGAAAAATAAACTTTCTAAAATTTAAGGTTGAATCACTAATCCTTTTGATGCGCAAGTCTAAAGAACAGTCATGTACGAATCTGCTTTTGATTTTCACAATCCAAGAGCTTTTGAATATGGTATAGATTCAGATTCTCAAAAGAAACCCTCACGATATTGGTTTTTCTTTCTTCTTCCCTTTTTTGTTAAAGAACATATTTTAACTTTTTCTTTTTTTTTCTTACGTTCATAAAAGAAGAAAGAACCCTTTTATTTTAGATAACTTCCAAAGAGAACCATATATTTGAAATTCAAAGTAAAAGGGGGTTAAGAGTTGGTTTTCTGGACAAATTACTCCCCTATTTTCTTTATCCATTATATTTGAATTTCAAAAGAAAATAAAGGGTGTTGGGTCAGATCAAACCCATATGGGCAATCGCACATGAGGGTGTGACCTGAATTTCGTTTACCTATTGTCATATACCATCAATTTCATACAAACAAATTGATCATGTGACTAGTGAGTATATCAAGAGCTTAAAACTATACACTAGCTAAGGATATATAGCAGCTCATCATTTAGCACAATGAGGACACCGGGTCTCGCTATACCCCAGAGTTCTTTTTGCCACACACAGTCAACGTATTTCTTGTCCTTCAAATAATACAAATAAAAGTATACTTGATTTAACACAAATTATGCATTCACAATTATATTTTAAAACACTAAGTCAAAAACATAATTGGCTGATTTTTGAATACAAAGTCACGTGTCAATCATAAGATAGTTTTCTTTTCACACTACTATCTGTCTTCTCTATTTTAGTTGTTTTCCTAGACATACACTGGAAAACTGAGTCATTCATGGTTCTTGGTAACATACTAAAGTAGCAACACTAAAATAAAATTTTAAAAAATAGGCGAAAGTGTTAAGGGTATTAAATAAGGTTAAGTATAAATTTTTGGATCTCACACAATGAATTAAAGAGATTCATTAACTCATTACCCATAGGTCACAAAAGCACATATGGTATGAAATACATGCTACGATGCCTTTTTTACTTAATTAGAAATGTATGTCTCTTTTAAAAAAATATAATGTATCGTACAAGTCTTAATTCAAGTGTACCACAACACTCAACTTGACTTTCTCTTCCTATAAGTCCTCCATAATCATCACAATTTCAAGAGAAAACCATACCTGTCTTGTAGACAAGTGTAATGAATTGTGAGAAATCAATTTCGATTACCAAGAAAATATATAAACGGTAATCTCATCTTAGTTCTCTACTAAGGCGGTATATATATGTTAACTAACCACAAATTAATATTGTTTCATCTCTACAAATTATACAGACATTAGAGACGATTATTTATGTGAGAGAGTCAATCTCCAAAACTTCTTCGACATACTTTTAAATCAAGACATAAGAATTCTTAAGAACAAAACAAATTTATATGTCATAAAATTATGAGCATTACGTCATAATCATTGCATACACATATACAATTACATCTTATGCAATCCGAGAGATTATGCATTACGTCATAATCATTGTATACACATATACATATAGGTTTTGTGAACAGATCAGCCACCATCAAATGCATAGACATATATTTCAACGTAATCTCTCTCTTTTCAACAATTTCTCAAATAAAGTTGAACTTTGTATCTATATATTTGGTTCTCCCATGATATTTGGGATTTTTTGTGTAAGCGATAGCTGATTGAATTTCATAATAAATTATCATAGCTCCCACTCAATAACAAATTATTTCATTGATAACAAAGGGAATAGTCTGCAGTTCCTTTCAGGTATCGCAAAATCCTTTTTACAACAGTCCAGTGACTCCGACCTGGATTAGATTTATACCTGTTAACCAAACCAACGGCGTAGCAGATGTCAGGACGAGTACACATCATAGTGTATATTAAACTCCCAATAGCATTGGAATATAGTACTTTTGATATCTCATGTTTTTCTTCAGATGTTTTTGGGTATATCGCTAAACTTAAATCTTCACCTTTAGTCACAAAAGTATCAATGGGTTTACAGTTGTCCAGCATAAACCGCTCCAGAATCTTTTTAATATAAGATTTTTAAGACAATCCTAAAAATCTAGTAAATTGATCTCTGTGGATCTTAACATCCAGTATGTATTCTACCTCATCCTTGTCTTTCATCTCAAAAATTGATGACAACCAATTCTTGATACTCAAGATATACTTCATGTCGTTTTTGGTTAATAATATGTCACCGACAAACAAAGATAGAATTATAAATTTATTATTGGATTTCTTCACATAAACACAATGATTTTCATCTATTATCACAAAATCATAAAAGATTACAACTTTGTGAAATCTCAAATACCATTATCTTGAAGACTGCTTGAAGCCATAAATTGATTTATTCAATTTACAAAATTTATTTTCTTGGCCTTTCACTATGAAACCTACTAGTTGTTCTATATAGATTTTTTCTTTAACTTCTCCATTGAGAAAGACAATCTTCACATTCATCTGGTGTAATTCTAAATCTAAATTGGCAACAATAGTTAATAATAGGCGAACAGAGTCAAATCTCACTACTGGTGAGAATGTTTCTTTATAATCAATACATTCTTGTTGGGTATAACCTTTTGCCACCAATCGAGCTTTGTACCTCTTAATTGTTCCATTAGCCTTATATTTAATTTTGAGAGCCCAATTGTTTCCAATAGGTTTGCACCCAGGTAAAAGATCAACTAGTTCCCAAACATGGTTGGATTCTATCAATTCTATTTATTGAACCAAGCTTTTGATTGATCAGAGTATCTAATAAAGATATATTTATTTCGTTGGGGACCAAACTTTTCAAACTTATTAGAAGAGTCATGAATATAAGTTGCTGATCTCCAAGGTTTGAGACCATTCAGACTCTTTGTTCTACCGGTCCAAAGTCATACGATGTGGTTGGTACTGATTTTGAAGGTACCCTATTACAAATATAGGTCGCAGTTAACAATGCATCTTCCCAAAAGGAAATGAGCAAGTTAGCCTGCGTTATCATGGATCTCGTCATATCTGCTAATATTCTATTCCATCTCTCAGCAATACCATTTTGTTGAGGTGTATGAAAAATAGTCAATTATCTAATAATTCCCTTTTCACTACATAGATCCTTGAATTGATTTGATAAATATTCACGTTCTTAATCTGTTCTCAAGGTTTTAATTGTTCTATCTATTTGATTCTCTACTTCTTTCATATAACATTTAAAACAATCAAGTGTTTCAGACTTTTGAGAAATCAAATAGATATAACCAAATTGCGTGAAATCATCTATAAATATAATAAAATATGACACTCCATGTCGAGCCTTCATATTTATTGGACCATAAATGTCAGAGTGAACCAATTGCAATGGAAATTAAGCTCTTACGGACTTTTCAAATGGTTTTCGAGTCATCTTCTCAGCAAAACAATATTCACAATTTGATAAATGAAATTTAGTAACTGAACTTAATAATCCTGCTTTCATTTGTCGATTCATCCTTTCTTACCTAATGTGACTAAATCTAGCATGTCATCAACTGTAGCATCACTAGAAAAACAAATATTTAATGAAATATAACGATCAACATAACAGTTAAATATTTGTTTGTTACAAGGTGATAAAGTCATCTATGAGATATCTGGTACACACCATCGTAATAGATACAGATTCTATTACGAGAAAAGTTCAGTTCATAACCAAGTCTAAGAAGAAAAACAACAAAAACTAGATTTCATCGAATTTCCTATGCAAAGAGAACATCATGCAAGATTAAAGTTTGACCACTTCGTAACTCTAGTTTGCAAGTGTTAATCCCTTTGACCTCTACTATCGTATTGTTTCCTTTGTTTATCCATCTTGTATCAAGAAGAACTCGACGAAAATCCATGAACGCTTTCCTATCTCTTGTCACATGGTCTGTTGCTTCTGAGTCTATAATCTATACATGATAAGATTCAAAAAACTAAAATAGTACTAAAGACATTTATAACACTTAGAGAAGCGTAACAATGTGCTACCTTTTTCGGTTCGGGACATTCTCGAGCGAAATGACTAAGAGCTTTGCAATTGTAGCACTTCAACTTGCTCTTGTCTTTCTTCTTCCAAAACCACTTTCATTTGTTCTTGCATTTGGAATTGCTCTTTTTAGACCCTTTCGCAGCTTCCTTCCCTTTTTTGCCTTTCCTCTTGGTCCCCTTGTGCTTAAAACCCTAAACTTTCTGGGAACTAAACTCAGCTACATAAGCATTAGAAATTGATTTTGCAGCACCAAACGGCTCATCTTCAAGCTCCACATGGCAAGTATATCAGAGAAAATCTTATTACTATCATTATGAGTCAGATTGACTTTCAAGTGCTCCCACTGATCCAAAAAGGATTGGATTAAAGGCTGAACCTACTACTCATCAGAGAGAACATGATTAGCTAATTTCAATTCCCTTATCATGTTCGACGTGATCCTCAAATGATGTTTGATGTTGTGATCAACTTTTCTTTTATATGTGTCAAAGTTGATAGTCAACTGCTTCAACAGGTCACACTAGTACCTCCATACTTCTATCTAAGTTACACCCATATGTCATGAGCAGTAAGAAATTGTTTACATTCGTGAATGAGATCATCAACAACAGAACTAATAGGATGCCACGTATAGTGGAATCTTTCTTCTTCCATACTTGGTAAGTTTCTTGATATCTTCTCTACTAAGCAGTGTTTCCTACTTCAGGATCTTGCATGATATGGTTGATGCATTCTAAGACATCCTGCTCTTCCAGCACATATCATATCTTATGGCATCAAATATCATAATTGTTGTCATTAAACTTTTCACCCTTGTTAAGGTATGCTATTATGGATTTTGATACCATAGTCTGAATTTTCAAAGAGAGGTAATCGTGAGTTTTCATACTCATTTAATGTATTCAATTTTGTGTTTAAAATCAACATTTATGATAAACGAAGACAAGGTATAGACTCGAAAGTTCACTAAATTCCCAATCATCATCCATGATCCAAATGTTTGATTATTGTAAATTTAATTTTTAAAACAACAAAATTCAATAGATTTTAAGTGAGAATTACTTAAATTCTTCCAACTTAAAATCTCCCACTAAAAATATTTTGCGTGTTTAGAATCATGCGAAATAAGAATACATCTTTTTCATATACATGCATACTTACCTAGATAGGCATCACTTTTATAATATTAAAGACATTCTAAATAAAACTCATAAAAAAATAGTCTACTACGCATATTAATAGATTTCTATTATTCATAATCATAGTACACAACTATGTTACAAAGAAAAAAAAAATCATTAATTCATTCTTTCTTTTCTTCCATATACATGTGAGTAACCATATTGACCATTCCTTTTGAAAGCCAATCAGTAGGAGCAAATCTCTTAACAGCTTGTGGTGTAGAGCCATTTATCCTTAAAGGTAATGATTTCTTCATCTTAATCTCTATCTGCTTAACTCTCCACATTTGAAGTAATCTTAGTTTGAAGTTATTGAGAATGATCCATTCATTCTCTTCTATTATTCGATCAGTCATTCTAGTCAAATCACTAGGAAAAGAATTCTTTATTATATTAATCTCGGTTTTATTTCCCCTTAACCAATGATCCAAACATAGAAGTTCATAGTGTTTTCAACTCATAACCCTCAAGTGCAAAGTGTGCATCGGGTTCATTTTGTAATCATAATTATATTTAACATTGCCAAATGCTCTGGAATCCTCTCATCTTTATGTCTCCCCAAAAAAATGTCAAGAGTGCGTTTGATCCTTATCATGTCCAAAAAAATAGGATAAATATCAGATTCGGCGTGAAGCCAATCACAAAATTTTAAAATACCATTTTTAAAGATCATACTCAAATATTCAATTAATTCTGAAAAAAACAAATTTTCTATATATAAATTAAGGAGCACATAATCAAACAGGCATTGAAAAATTTACTTTAGGTAGCCAACTAGAACAAAATAATTTTCTGAACATATGAAAAAATTTTCAAAATTTTCAAATTAATTTTTTGTAATTTTTTAATGATTTTATTAATTTAAAATCAATAAAAAATATTTTTCATCCAAGAAAAATATGGCAAAAAATTATAGACAAAATCCACAGAGGATCTAAATGGTTTCTATAAAATTCCTAGCTTGAAAGGACATTTCACGCGCCTTTACGCACCACCAGAGAGGGCGGGCAAGGTAGGCCACGCACCCACTTGCCCAGGGCCGTGCGTGGCTACGCACCGCCTTCCCAATGCTTTCAGCCCTCCAAATTTCAGCCACCCCCCATTTTTGGTGTCTGTGATTCGAATAGTGGTCTCAGTTTTTCGATTAGACATCTAGAGTCTAAAGTTTGGGACACACGCATGCAAGCCGAGAGTGGGATTGGTCACGGGTTACTGTTCATCTTCTTCCACCTACTTAAAAATTCTATAATTCGACCCTAACTTCTCAAGATCATATCTTCTTCATTTCTAAACCATTTTACACATTCTTTATGTGGTTGGAAAGGGTTTTTAACAAAAAATCTAACCATATAAATTTTAAACTATGAAACACACTGTGCAAGGAGATATAAACATATCATGTGTCGGTTATAGTTTCACTTATCTCCAAAAATACTAAGTGTGCATGCATGAATTTTTGCATAATTATTCCTTATATTATAGGCATTCTTCTGTTAAAATTTTAGAGTATTTTGTAGAGTAAAGTAGATGTTACCATTAAGAAAACTCTAACATGGCATTTAACATAACCCATATTATTTTCTCGCATAAAAAAATTAGGAAACAACATATTCATGCTCTGATACCATTGATGATTCTTTTACAACAATTGAATATGAATCTTCATGTTTAAAATTTTAATATGAAAAATAAACTTCCCAATATTTAGAGTTGAATCATTAATCCTTTTAATGCGCAGGTCTAAAGAACAGTCATGTACAGATTTGTCTTTGATTTTCACAATTCAAGAGTTTTTGAGTATGGTATAGATTCAGATCTTCAAAAGAAACCCTCACGATATTGGTTTTTCTTTCTTCTTCCCTTTTTGGTTAAAGAACGTATTTTAACTTTTTCTTTTTCTTTTTCTTATGTTCACAAAAGAAAAAAGAACCCTTTTATTTTAGATAACTTCAAAAGAAAACCATATTTTTAAAATTCAAAGTAAAAGGGGATTGAGAGTTGGTTTTCTGCACAAAATACTGCCCTCTTTTCTTTATCCATTATATTTGAATTTCAAAAGAAAATAAAGGGTGTTGGGTCGGGTCAAACCCACATGGGCTACCTCGATTCTATTGCTGCCATGGTCTTATCCCTAACCGTGTAAATCCAAAATTAATTTCTCATGAAAAGATGAACAAAAAATAGACAACCTATCTCCTTTCACGAGAAACCCATCCATCACATGGAAGTCACCACATGGCTTACCATCTACACAATTATCCACAAAACCCTGAAATCTGGATAATCAGTACACAATTCATTGAAATTTCTGAAACCCAAGATCTCAAACCAAAGTGTGATTAACAAATTGACCCCTTACTTAAAGCATCTGCAAGCTGTTTCTGAACTCCTCATTTCTCGCTTAAGCTAAAATTGAAGTTTTGAAAGAATGTTGTCAACCTCGCTTATAAATTAATTTTAATACTACTTAGTTTGTTAAATTACTTTAGAGCTTTTATGATCAGTGTACAACATAAAGTATCGATATGTCAAGTAATGCTCTCATACTTTCAAATATCTGACAACTGCATAGAACTTCTTGTCATTTGCGGAGCACTAAGCCTTGACTTATTCAACTTCTTGCTAAAAAAGGCAATGAACCTCTTTTCTTGTGACAATACCTCTCCAATACCAACTCTACTAATATCATATTCGAACTTAAATACATTCCCAAAATTTGGCAAAATTAACGAAACTATTATAAAGTTTCTCCTTAATCAAAACAAAACTTCTTTATTTATCCTTTCACCAAAAATTTTCCTTTTTTCAAATATCAATCATAAGAGTGGTATGACCACTAAGTATTATTCATAAGCCAAATGAAAGTCCTCGGAGAATTTGACAAACTGAACAACATCACCAACCACTTGTAGAGCCCAACTTTGGCACTTAATGCACTCTTTTCGTTCATCCATGGCCTTATCTGAATCTGATAATGACCACTCCTCAAGTCTAGCTTAGAGAAAACCTTGAACCCATTGTGCTAATCATGCATGCCTTCAAACATAGGAATAAAGAGCTTGTAAACGATAGTGATCTTATTAATAACCTTGTGTCAACACACACTCCAACTTCTATCCTTCTTTAAAGTCAACAACTTTGGCACATCATAAGAACTTTAGATCTTCCTTACATCAGGTAGCCCTCTACCTTTGTCCTCAAAATCTTTGCCTCCTTAGAACTTTATCAAGTAGTGTGGTAGATTAGGAAGTTTGACACAGGATAAAATCAATATGATACTAAATATCCCTTATAGGAAGTTAGTTGGTGGATCATCAGGCATGACCTCTTTAAATTTCTCCAACAGAGGCTTCACGAAGTCCAATACCTTAATCTCTACTTCTTTGTCTTCAGTCATGACTTTACTATAATTACAAGAACCTCTATAACGTCTTTCATGACAACCTCCATTTTTGTTACAAATTGAACACTAATGAAAATTTCCCTTTTGCCAAATTTCTACTCTTTTTGTGCCTTAATCCCTTCAATTGGTCCCAATGTATACCTCTCCTTATGTTTCACAAACTAATAAATGTTCTTTGATGGAGGTGGATTTGACTCAACACATTCATGATCTACTGACTTGAGTATGGAATCGAGTGACGAAGAGTCTTTGAAATCTTCTATAGTGATGAAACCTGCAAATACTGCCAGAGGATATTTCAGTGGGGAAGGCTCCAACGTTCATGTCAGAAATAGTGGTTTTAAAGAGTTAGAAATAGATTGAGCAGAGCTGCGAGAGAAAGCCCTATCTTTCCTTTGTATGGGAAGCTTATATATATAATATGTGTGCATAGTAAGTCCAATATGTACTTAGGGTTGTAGAAACCCTAGATTGTTGGGAATCTTCCAATATTGTAGAGATTGTAGTCAAAGATTTCTAAGAAAATCATAATTCTATCGAGTAAGGAAAGTTCAAGTTATTGCAGAGAATCCTTGCCTTACGGGAGTGATTGCCGAGGTCAATTTCCTTACTGAGAGAGATTTTCACGAGAACAGGAAATATTCATATCTGATTAAGGAATTTTAAATTTATCAGAGGTTTACTTCCCCAATAGATGGTTTCAAGTCGTGCTTATCACGTAATGGTATAAGCTACACTTGTATTAATGGAACATGTCTACCTAGGAGCAGAGTAACAGAGAAGCCCAGGTATCAAGAGTTGTAATGACTGAGGGGTCGTAAGAAGTGTTAGACCAAGAGAGCTCTAAACCGAGGGACAACGGGCATGTTTGGTTGTTTATAGATGGTATGGTTTAATGGGCTTAAGTAGTTCTAGTCTTGTAGTAATGGGATATTGGATCATATACTATTATCTACCCCTCACTCCTAAGGCTAGTTTGAAAGAGTAGCATTAGGAGAAGAGTTGTGTAAACCAAAAAGACACGGAGCGAAAGCAATTTTGGATAAGTGTAATGGGCACAAACATAGAATCAGCGTGGAAGCGGAGCATTAAATGCAATACGTGTCGCTTCGGTACTCGCTAGTCTTCTGGGGCACGCCTCCTTTTAGATAGTCTGGGATTGGTTGTAACCATCATGACTGCTCCATTATCGTCGTCGTACTTTCATTGACTTAACAAATTAGAGTTTGCAAAATTTGGAGAAAGTAGATATGGTGAATGGTTTTAATTCACGTAATCATCATGGAATTAGTGAGATTAAGAGCGTGACGACAGAGAAAGAGTTGCAAACTATATTGAAAGACATAAATTTAGGTAATGGTTTTCAGCTGAGGCTACCCATTGGGGAGGAGAGGGCTAACCATGAACGGGAAGGCTGCATTCCCATATATAGGGAGTACATGAGATATGGTTTGCCGGTGCCTTACTTGGAACCTTTAGCAATTGTCTTGAGGGGTTGGAATATATTTCTGACTCTACTGATTCCTAGTACATGGTGATTAATAGTGGCAATGGTGAGTTTATTGAGTTTTTATCGTTTGAGATTTGATTTCGAGATTTTATCTTTGGTATTTTGTTTAAGGAAGTGCATTACTGGGGGCCCTACAAAAGGTTGGTACTGTGTCCACACAAAGCGGGAATCGAAGTAAAAGTTCATTTATAGAGAGATCTAGATAGGTCGTAGAGGAGCAAATTCTTTTTTTGTTGAATTTGCGAATAAGAATTTGGTGCTGTCATTGTTGGGGGCTTATGGGGAGACTTCTACAAGGTCAAAGGTGTCTGCATCTTCTCGACATCTGGATTTTGATAAATCAGTTGGAAATTTCTATAAAGCTATGGGTATGGCTATCTAGGTGGAGGACCTGATTGAGAACAAGGTGTTGAAGTTAGCCAGTTTTCTATTGAATGAGGAGTTATAGATTCAGAGGCCATTTATATTGGAGAAAAAGGCTAAATGAATCATCAATGTCTTTAATTTTGTCGAAGTTGATGATCTTGACCAGGTTATTACCCTAAAGTCAATGAGGACCTATGCTGAATCGAAAAAGGAAATCAAGGATGAAGAGAGTGCATCCAAGGGCATATTTATAAGAGGAGGAGATTAGTCTGGACACCAAACAATAAAGAGGCTGGTAAGGGTGATGAATCAAACTCAGTAAGCGCAATGGATGAAGGAGGGCGGTGAAAAGAAGGAACTGGATGAAGAAAGAGAAAGTGCGTTAGAAGAGAGGGCAAGTAACGTGTGCCCTATTGCTACTCTCATTCCCAAAGGGTTGTTGGAGAGACACTTCCGGTTCCTCCTTTGGCTATTTGAAGTCCTAAGAGGTCAAGCATTGAGGTTGGGGCTCTCGAGTTTGAGGGAGAGGTTACTTCTTTGGGAATTCTAGGCTCGGATCAAGAAGGTGGCACAATGGAACCTGAGCTGAGTTCTTCTAGTACTGTCCCAGAGTACCTATTCGCCGAGAAGGGAAAAGGAATAATGCTGAACACATGGTCCCTCTTCCCCCTATTTTGGTTCAGTCATTTGACCGTTTGAAACATCTGAAGGAGAGAGGAATTGCCGCTATAAGATGTGGTGATAACTATTTTTGTTATTTAAATATTGATGAAGTTGGGAAGTTTGCCTATAGGCTGAATTTTCACCAAGTAGAGCCGGAGTTAAACTGTTTATCAATGGAGTAGGGTGATGAGACAGTAATGGCACTTTTAGTTTAGTTATGCTTTTCTGGGTAAGGTTTGAGTTAATTCATCGTTTCTATCATCATCTATGTAATTCTTTTTTTGTTCACAAGCTATTGCTATGGCAAAATTTCAAAGAGTATGTGATGTGTCGTCAAATTATTAAAAACAAATTAACCTATTTCACTAAATACTAATATAAAGTGAGTAAAGTCGTCTGCTCAGAGAATGGTGAATTCACTTCTTTTAAGAAAATTAAAGTATAGAGGTTTGAAAATTAACTAAACTAATAAATTAATTCAAGAAAATAATTGGTTAAAAAAATAACTCAAAATTAAAAGAATAAAAATTAATGAAAAATCTATTTTTAGTTAAAAGAATTATATCTACATTGATTTGATTTGATTGATTATCGATCTATCTAATGTATTCAATAAATCATAAATAAATTGATTCTAGTCATTCATTAAATGTCAAATAACCAATCTCTCCTTATTTCGTTGATAATTAAAAGAAATTTTTTAATTATTTTTTTAATCAAAAGACATCACTAGAGAAACTTTTAGAATTTAATATTTTGACAGTATTAAAATCTAGAAAGAGACAATTTTAATTAACAAATATACAATAAGTTTATTGAAATTAAATTATTTAATTCCATAATATAGATTAGATTAGTAACAAAGTCATGAATTTATGTCATTTACTATTATATTAAAATAAACAAATAATTACGAATTTACCGTTTTAATTAGTAGTTGATTATTTTATGACTATTAAATATTGACCACTATTTAATAAACCTTAAAAAATCATAATTCAAGAAATGTATGAATTAAATAAATACTCATGAGTTGTTGATGAAATTACGCACAATTAGATCTCTCAACCATATAAAATCATGACTTCTATAATTCTTAAACTAGAAAATAAACTTAGAAGGAAAGTATGGTAAAGAACTAACAAAATAAACGAAAATTATGCTGGTAATTAAAATATGTGCCGAAGAGAATATGAAAAAAATGTGACTGCTTGCTATTGGAAAAAGTCTACAGGGATGTGGGTGGCTGCTGCCCGTTCCTTGCTGCTGTCCTTTCAGGTTGCTCTTGCTACATACAATGTTCCCCCTTTTATAGGAATAAGTTTCCTATTTTTTAAAAGGAAAATCTTTCGAGAGAGTTAGACAACTATTAAATAAATAAAAATGAAGTTTTACTTGTCTAAATAAACTAACTAAAATAAAAGTTACAAAAATTGGAATTTTCAAAATTTTTATTCTTAAATATTAGGAATAAATCAATATATTTGCAAATATTCCATTTTTTCAAATTCGATCTCGGTTTTCCTTGATTCCATATGCAAATAGAAGAAAATATGCAACTTTGGTTTTCAAAAAAATCTTGCAATTATTTCTAGATCCGCGTGCCCACATACTAACAAAAGAGTATTGTTGCCCATTTTTCCATTCCTTGCTAAATGCTCCAAATTGACTCCTTTTTCATACGTTCTTTCATAGGTCTCCTCCATCAATTTTAACATATCAATTATCATAAAATATAACAATTAGTATAATATTTATTCAAAAATCAAACAAAAATCAATTATAATTATTACACTAATTTATGTCCAATCAAATTCCCTCACATTTAGATAATGCTTGTTCTCAAACATTTTTAACTCAAATAAAGAAAAAACTACTTTATAAACCAACAATTTTTCTTCCAAACTCCCAAACCAACGTATGCTATAAGAGTCACACTGGAAGTTTAATCAAAATAATAAATACTTCACAGAATTTTGTACATGAACAACCAGTACATATTCTAACAGATCTTTGTGAAATCAAAACTATAAAATTCAACAATTCTCTCCAAGGGTTTGTTCAAATTCACTCAAAAATGGATAATGTATACATATATATCACTTAAATCAATACAATTGAATTGGCATTACCATAAGATTGCATATATATTAAATCTACACTACTTAAAAATTTAAATTCTATACACCAATCTAACAGTCTTTCATTTAGTTATAAGGTTAGAGTTAAGAGTAGGATAAAAACGATACTTGAGTTAAAACGTATCAAAATTAATATATAATTAATTACACAATTTTTCCGACATTGACCAATTTTGTGTCAAACAAGCAGCATACAAAAAAAGACTCATTGCTGTCCACATGCTTTTTATCAACAATTTTTTTCTAATTTCCATGAATAGAATTTCAACACGTTGCAACACTTTTCCTTCTGTTTTTCTTCTTTCTTTTTTCTTTTTTTTTTTTGCTACTTTTGCATTTTAAAAAAAAAAATCCTCCAACAAAGAATAGGCAACGGGATAATCAAGTTTCTTTCTTCCTTGCTCAATCACAAAATTTTTTCTTTTTTTTTTTTATATTATACCCATGACACCATTAACATCAAGATTCCAGTTATCATCTTTCCATTGAGACAAACAAATAACCAAAACCATATAATTAACTACATATATCTTTGGTACAAAGATTTGAAATGAAGGCCAAAATATTTAAATATTGTATTGAGAGGTTAGAAAAGAAGAAAAAGAGGGTCATAGACTCAACTTGGTCAACTGCAGGTTTTAAAATTGAGGTAGAGATTTTTACGAAAACCAAAAAGGGGTAAAACATAGGTACTATTTTCACTTCAATGCATGAAATTCTAAAATATGGTCTCGATATACATAATAAAACAAATTTTAGAATATCAAATCTAATGTGATATTCACTCAACAAGAAAAAACAATTTCAAACACGTCCAATGAATTTGTTCGTTTTAGTCTCAAAACCTCACTTTTAAGTAATATTTGTGTCAAATCTTTCATATTTATCCTTAAAAAAAAACTATTAAAGAAATGAACAACCATTACAAACACAAAAATCTTAATACGAGCCATTTTTTTCATAAATTTGCAACCAACCAAATAACACACATCAACTTAAAGAGCTCGAATATATTTTTTTTAGTTTTTTTCTTTCTTTTTTTTTTTTACCAAAATGCATTGGATTTATTAAAAGAATGCTGAAATTTAAAATGACTCTAAAAGAAAAAGAAAAATCAAACACAAGCACCAGATAATCCTCCACACCTAAATCATGTATTGTCCTAAATGTATGTTAGGAGAGATAGAAAAATAAAGACAACTAACTCAAATAAAAACAAAAATAAAAAGATAAGACTTCTCTAGGGTGGGGTGAAGATTAGGGGGGGTCAAATTTAACGAATGTCAAAAAAAGAGTTAAGACATGGGCACGTCTTAATGACATAGCACTTATTGTCCTAAAAAATTTTCAACCTTTATTCATCTAAAAAATACCATCAAAAATTAAATTCAAATCAAATCAACAAAAATAAATATTAAATAAAAATCATAAAAATATTGGGTTGCCTCCCAATATGCTTCTTTGTTTAGTCTCTTTGGCTTGACATAATCTCCTTACTTTATCCTCGTTCAAAAATTGGTTTGGTCCATTTGGATTTTAACTTACATGGCATGAACATCAAATTTGAATTGAAGTGAAAGATTTTTTGGCTTAACATGGATTACTTTTGGTGTAGAGGTTTGTCTTGAAAAAAATTATCTCATTGTACAATATTATTTGTCAAACTCTCTTTAAACACAAAATCCTTTTACATAAATTTCTCATGTACAATAAAGTCCACCATGCAGGGTCTTTGTATTTTTATAGCAATTTACTTTGGATGACTTGGCACTTGTTGCGTTGCTTCTAAGAGCGGAACGCTAATCTCCACCTTTTGAAAAGTTTTCAAAATCTCTCTGTTCTTCCTCTTTCTTTAATTTTGCTAACCTGCTAGGAAAATGTGGTGAAATTATTATCTCCTGTTTTGAATTAAATTTATACTTACCTCCTTAGTTGAAACATCCAAAATTGTTGACTTTTCTTCAATTTTAGTCTCCTTTTTTGCTTCTATGTTTGGTGTTGCATCTTGCACCTCCTCTCCATTTATAAGGATCATGGCACTAACCTTTTCCTTTGAATTGATTTCCACTTGACAGGACAATTTTCCATGATTAATTTCAAGTTCACTCATAGTTGTCACCAATTGTGATATTTGAGTTCCTAAATTTTGAATATTGGCTCTTGTCTCCTACTAGAACAATAGAATATCATTAGCAAAACTTTTAAAAACATCTTCCAAAGTTGTACCTGACTTCAAAGATGCTTGCGGGAGTTGGACTGGTGGTTCGGCTTGAGGTTGCTATAGAAACTCTTGTGGTTGATTCCTATAACTAAGATTGAGACAATCCCACCATTTTTGATTGCAAGTATTTGAATACGGATCATCTTAAAGAGTGAGACACATCGGTAGGATGACCCACCCTTGAACAAATTTCACAAATCTTTACCTGTTGCATTTGCCCTGCAACCAATTTTTTCACAAAAGATGTTGTGCATCTAATATTTGATCAATGAAAGAAATACTTACGACATTAACCTTCCTTGGAACAACTTGCCATATTCTAAATTGTTGTGCATTGGCTGTCATATTAGATATTAAATTCCTTGCTTCCTTGGGCATTTTATTTACCAATGCACCTCTACTAGCAACATTAATCATATTCCTATCCATATGTGAGAGTCCTTCATAAAAATATTGAAGGGGCAATTGTTCTAGAATTTGGTGTTGGGGACAACTTACACACAATTGTTTGAATCTCTCCTAATACTCATACAAAGTCTCTCCTCTATATTACCTTATGCCACATATCTCCTTTCTAATCATGGCTACACGAGATGTTGAGTAAAATTTTTCTAAAAACAAATTTTCATGTCCTTCCAAGTAGTGATAGAACCAGAGGGTAAATAATAAATCCAATCCTTTGCTTTATCAACTACAGAAAAAGAAAAAACTCTTAATTCAAGTTATTCTTCAATTACCCCTTGTGGCCTCATTGCCGAACACATAACATGGAACTCTTTTATATGCTTGTATGGATCCTCTCCTACAAGACCATAGAAAATAGGTAATAAACAAATCAATCCATAATTTAATTCAAAAGTGGTCTCAATATTAGAAAAATCAATGCAAAATGATTGTTCATTAACATCAAGAGTTGCTAACTCTCTTAAAGTCTTTTAGGCGACCATCTCTTCGTCTTTAAAGTTCTTCTCTTCTATATCATTGATAAATTCCAGCAAATTCACTGCAAAGGTTAGTCCCAAAAATAAGGAGAAAACAAAATTTAAAAAAAAAATTAATCACTTAACAACGTTTCCCAGCATCCGCGCCAAAATTTGGTATGTCATCAAACTAACAAAAATAAATTAACCAACTTCAGTAAATAGTAGTATAGAGTGAGTAAGGTCATCTCCTCAGGGAAAATAATTGACTAAAAATAAATAAATTAATTAAAAATAAATAAACTAATAAATTAATTCAAGAAAATAAAAGTATGGTGGTTTAAAGATTAAATAAACTAATAAATTAATTTAAGAAAATAATTGACTAAAAATAAATAAATAACTCAAAATTAAAAGAATAAAAAATAATGAAAAATCGATTTCTAGTCAAAGGAAATATATCTATCTTGATTCAACTTAATTGATCTTTGATTTACCTAATGAATTTAATAAATCACAAATAAATTGGTCATAATCATTCAACAAAAGCTGAACAACCAATTTCTCCTTATTTTATCAATAATTAAGAGAAATTTTTTAATTATTTTCCTAATCGAAAGAGAACACTAGAGAAACTCGTAGGATTTAATGTTCCGATAGTATTAAGATTTAGAGAGATCTAATTTTAATTAACAAACACATAACGAGTTTATTTAAATTAAATTATTTAATTCCATAACATAGATTAAACTAGCAACAAGCCATGGATTTATGTCATTCACCACTACATTAAAACAAACAAATAATTATGGATTTGTCATTTTAATTATTAATAGATTATTTTAGAATTATTAAATTTTGGCCACTATTCAATAAATTCAAAAAAATCATAATGCATGAGGTGTAAAAATTAAATAAATATTTATGAGTTGTTGATGAAATTATGCATAATTAGATCTTCCAACTATATAATTAAAATTATGATTTAATAACTTTTTAATTAGAAAATAAATTTAGAAGAAAAGTATCGATGAAGAAGAACTAACAAAATAAATGAAAATTTTGCTGGTAATTAAAATGTGCCAAAGAGAATATGACAAAAACGTGACTGCTTGTCTCCAGGGACATGGGTGGCTGCTGCCCCCTGCCTGCTGCTGTCCTTTTGGGTTGCTCTTGCAACATACAATGTTCCTCCCTTTTGTAGAAATGAGTTTCTTATTTTTTAAAAGGAAAACCTTTCTAGATTTAGACAACAACTAAATAAATAAAAACGAAGTTTTACTTGTCTAAATAAACCAACTAAAATAGAAAATTACAAAAATTAGAATTTGCAAAATTTCTATTCCTAAATATTATGAATAAATCAATATATTTGTAAATCTTCCAAACTTTCAAATTCGATCTCAGTTTTCCTTGACTCCACAAGCAAATAGAAGGAAATATACAACTTTGGTTTTCAAGAAAATCTTGCAGTTATTTCTGAGATCTGTGTGCCCAAGTGCTAACAAAAGCGCATTGATGTCCATTTTTTCATTTCTTGCATTAATGGTCCAAATTGGTTCCTTTTTCTATACTTTCCTTCATAGACCTCCTCCATCAATTCTCACATATCAATTATCATAAAATATAACAATTAGTATAATATTTATTTAAAAATCAGGCCAAAATTAGTTACAATTATTATACCAATTTATGCCCTATCAATAAGGAAGGGACAGTTAGTAGATCACTTGAAGGGTCAGTTGGAGGATTTAAGAGAGGGGGATATTTCGGCTTCGAGCCGACAGGGCCCAAAAGGATGCTGAGAAAGTGAAGGCAACTTCTATTGCCGTACAGAAAAAGGAAAAAATGATTGAGTTGCTGTAGGATGACCTGGACTATTCATATCATATTACAGATATGGCCACTAAAGAGGGTGAGAAGTTGAAAGATCTCCTTTGGAGAAGTGAAGCATGTCAGCTAGCTACTGATAAGCTTTTGCGGGAACGGGAGCAGACTTATGAACACGGCCACCAGGAGCTCTCCAACAGGTTGTGTGAGGGTGTGGATACTATCCGAAGGTTAAGAAGTGGCTTGATTGATGGTGTTGATGTTGGCAATTCCGATAGGACAGACCCAAGCTCTGATGGTGCTCTTAGAGGAGGCCATTATGAAGAAGTCGCCACTGCTTGCTTGTGCATATATGCCCTTTGAGTTGATTTCACTAACTTGCAGCAAAGGCACTTGCTCCCCTTTCCCTTGATCTGCTATTATTGTTATTGTACTTCTCTTTGGTACTTCTGTGTAATACAATCATTTTTAGGATGAGAGAACCTTTTCAGCTCTATTTTGTCTTTTATTTTGCTACGCAATTATTACCGTAATTAGTAAGGTTGAGTGAACCTTGAATCGGGTGTCGAGATAACACCTTCAACAGGAGCCTTGGTTGTCGTTGATAAGGTACAAGGCTTGTATCGTGTTTTGAACCATATGTCATCCTAAGCTATCTAGGGGTATTACATTAGGAACGTATCCTTGGTGTTACTCTGGGAGGCAATGAGGTAGTATAATGAAACACTATAAAGATATTGTACCTTGAGAGTAGGAATGGAGTGTACTGGCAATTGTATCAATATAGTGCTCATTGGTATTACATCAAGAGAGAGTTCAAAGATATTATACCAAAAGAGTGCTCGCTGAAGTCGCACCAAAAGAGAATTTAGAGTTGTTGTGTCTAGAGTGCTCGTTGGCATTGCATCAAGAGAGAGTTAGATGCGTTACGCTGAGAGTGCTCATTGGCGTTGTGCCGAGAGTGAGTTTAAAGGCATTGCATTGAGAGACTGCTCATTCGCATTATGCCAAAAGTATGCTTGGAGGCGTTTGTCGAGAGTACTCGTTGGCATCGCGCTTCCAAGAGTAAGTTAAAGGTATTGTATCAAGACAATGCTTGTTGGCGTTGTACTAAGAGTAAATTTGGAGGCATTGTATCGAGAGTACTCGTTGGTGTTACACCAAAAGAGAGTTTAAAGATGTTGCGCTAAGGATGGGCCGCATATGCTCAATTGGGAGTTACACCCGTATCGGTGACATGTTTGAAGGCGTTTGATGCTCGCGAGTTTTTATCGATTGTTTGTACTTGTTACGATCGTGATGTTAAGGAAAGACACTGAAACATAGAAAATGTAAGTGTTATTGTAAGAATAACTGCAAAAATTATGAATCAACTTATTCAATTTGCGACTTAATATCACGAACAAAACGATAGTATATAATCAACATAGAGTACTAGAGTAGAGTAGTGTGTTACTCGGAGTCACATGGAAGCATCCCAATTCCAAGATATATTTTGAATTATATTCATGTATTTGGTACTTGGTAACACTTCTAAGGCATTCAGGCTAGGGCATTCCAAAATGGCGTTGTAGGCCTATTATAGCTTGAGAACACTGAATGTTACTATAGTAGTCACATGATTAGGTGGCGTTCTGAGATTGACAGGAAGAGGGATTGTATTCTCGGGGCAAAACTGTAACGACCCACTATCCAGACGTCGCACCCTCTAGCAAAAGAAGATAAACATGCAAATACGGAAACAATCAACCTAATTAAAATATGACATCTGGACTCACGACAATCGTATTCCCCGTGTGTGATAATACGGAATGAGATTTATATTAAAAGAAAATAAATCGCTTGTTCTTTCTAAATAAAATCACGGTAATGTCTCCCCTATTTAGTGACTATTTAGCCACCTGGGGTAACATGATAAAACATATAAATCACTTGTAATATTAAACAAACGATATTAATAGCTCTCCCAGCCATCCAAAAATATACTATGAAATATAGTCTCAATATAGACCAAAACTATACATGTAAAGCTCTCATTGGCCTCCAACTATTCATTTACATATAACAAGTACTCATACAAATCCAAAATAAACATAAAAGCAACATGCCTTAATAATACAATAGGTCTGAAAAGAGTAGAGAATAAAATCCCTTGACTCAAAGGTCTCTACCCTGCGATTCTCTCTAGTCTCCCTGATTACCAAAAACAAAGATATCGGGGTCAGTATAAGCTAAGCAAGAACACAGGGAACCAATGACATGCATAGCAAGGAAGTAGGTACCAAGATATCAACATTCTAATATAGTAATATAAACTTACAGATAGTACCAACAATACACATTATCACCAACATTCTCAAGAAAACAACTATGATAGTTACTGTATGAAGGTCTGAAAGAGTAAGCCAAAGATTCGGTATTCCTAAATAAAATCTAGATTTTTTTATGTTAGACACCTCAAGCACTTCACATGTTTCTAATCCCACTCTCGTAAAGAGAAGAGATACATCTATAGTTTCTCAAATTTTGCCTGTAAACTTCACAAAGCTTTCAGAGTCATCATCGCAGCATCACTTTCTCTTCATATTACTTCATATTCACAGAGTGATAATCACAAAGATTCCAATTCATCACAAGGATCAGGATTCGTAGTCACTCACATGTTTCTAATCCTACCCTCGTAAAGAGAAGAGATACATCCATAATTCCTCAAATTTCGCCCGTAGGCTTCGCAAAGCTTTCAGAATCATCATCACAGTATCACTTTTTCTTCATATTATTTTATATTCACAGAGTGATAATCACAAAGATTCCAATTCATTACAAGGATCAGGATTCGTAGTCACTTCACATGTTTCTAATCCCACCCTCGTAAAGAGAAGAGATACATCCATAGTTTCTCAAACTTAGCCTGTAGGCTTCACAAAGATTTCAGAGTCATCATCGCAGTATCACTTTCTCTTTATATTACTTCATATTCACAGAGTGATAATCACAAAGATTCCAATTCATCACAAGGATCAGGATTCGTAGTAAGATTCAGTACCAATTGTACAAAGAATGCCATATCAAATAATGTTAAGCTCAAATTTCACAATATAACTTGCGTAGTCATAGAAAAACTATCATAACTTTTTCTGCAAATATCGGATTGAAATGATTCTAGTGGCTATTTAAAGATAAGATATAGGACTACAATATTTATGTTTAGAGATTAGCCTAATTCAGTCTAAAAGGTAGCCAACAATCGAGACAAATTTCAACACAGTAACAAGGTTTTCTGCAGAGAACGTGACACTTTAAAAATTCACCACAAATTCATTTTTTAATGAAACTCTTTGGATTATATGTCATTTTAAAGCTATGGAAGTCTATTTTCTTACAAAGATAACCTCATTTGATCTTTAGTTATGCAGATAAAGATATTTAACAAAGAACATATCATGATCATACTATAAATAGAACAATTTTTCTGCAGAAAACATACTATTTCAAAAATTTATCAAAAATCCAATTCTCCTCAAACCTCTTTGAATTCTATGTCATTTTGAAGCTATAGACGTCTAATTTCATTAGGAGAAACCTCTACTCAATTTGTAGTTATGTAGAAAAAGATATTAAATAAACCATAGGGTATGGTCAAGTTATCCAGTATACCAAATTTTCTAGGGCTTCATTCAAGGACAGGATTCTCTTTTCTCTAATTCATTTCCTCTAAATTCCAGTAACACAATTACATCAAAATATATTTTATAAGATTATTAGATATCAATTTAACAAATACATACAAGGTACTTGCTTCAAACTTGCAATTCTTCTCTTAAGTTTTCCTTTATTTTCTTTCTAAACTTCCTTTGGATTTCTAACTTATTCTCTAGGTATTTTGCACTTCCTTTTACTTCCCAAATGTTAGGGTTACCATATACATGGATATATGTGTGTTATTTCAAGTTTAAAGGATTGTTTTAATGGATATTAGGTAATGTTTTTGGAGGAAGAAGATGTAGGCCGAAAATAAACTTTGAGAAAGGTGATTGTTATGTTTTAAACATATTTCTCCACCCCTTTCTTTCCACCTAAGTGCAATGTGAGGCCCAATCATAATAAGGTGTTAAAGGTAAGGTTGTCATGTGTTAAACAATGCCAAATTATTTTATTTTATTTTATTTTTATTTTTATTTTTATTTTTATTTTTATTTTTATTTTCCTTTTGTAGGTCCCACACCAAACCCTAATTCGATTTTCTTGCAGTATTATTTTGATCATTTTCATTCGCCACTAAATTCCACAGTCTATGCTAAGTTCAATATGCTCGACCTCTATTTAAAATCATAAATATAGAAATCAAACATGTATCGCAAATACGTCTAAAATCGTAGTACATCTAATTTATCACAATATGATATAAAATAATTTAAATATGGTAAGTAGAAATGTAAACGAAAATGCATATTTTAATATTTTCTAAAAATGAGATCTTACAAAAACTACTAGCCAGAGGGTCCTTTTTCAGGTCTGACATGTGGTTGAAGGTGTGCATGATTGAAGCCCATTTGATGAAATGCATCCTAATAGAGGAGGTCACAACTAGCTTCTTGATCGACAAAGATCCTCTTTATTGTATACTGGTGTCTATCTTGGTTGTAATGATCAACAGGTCATGCTGACTTGGATCGACCCCTACTAGGTCATTGTCATTAAAATCTATCGTGGGTCTTTTCTTCTTCTGCTTTTTTTCAACGTGGGTTATGAGGACTTCTTTAGAGGCAGGTGTCTCAACTTTATGAAAGATTAGTAGTATTGTTCACTTGACCTAGAGGATTACCTCATTAGCCTGGTTACGGGCAGCTCTTGGGTGTGGTGGTTCATTTGGCTTGTTTAGTCGTGCCGCTACACGTGGAATTCGAGGAGGGTTGTTCTCTCATTCCATACTTATGAACCTTTGGATTCTGCTATCCCGAACCAAAGCCTCAAGCTCATCCTTTAGCTTTTGACACCATCAGTTCGGTGGCCGTTGTTTTTGTGGAAGTGATAGTATCGGGAGTTATCCTTTTTCAAGTCATTTCCTTGAGGGCGTAGGCCTATCTAACATAACGTTTGTTCCTGATCTGCATCAAGATCTGATTGGGTATATCATTCAGAGAAGTATAGTTGGTGAACGGTAGTGAGGAGGTGGTCCCAGTCGGTTTCTTTTAGGTGAAGTTCGCAGAGGTGAATGACTGTGTTCCTTTCTCGCTGCCCCATCTCAGTGCTTATCTTCTCAGCCTCCTCTGTGGTGATGTATTTTTCCACCCGGGCATAGAATTCTTGAATAGTGGATAGAGGATTCTTCGTTATTGAGGTTTTCATTCATGAAAGTCATAAACTGGTGAGTAGTGCTACTAGCACAACAGAATGGTCCAAACTGGAAACCTTCATCATCTCATTCTTGAACTTATCTAGAAAGCCTCTTAAGGGCTCTTCATCCCTTTGCCGCAAAGATAAGAGGGATGCAGATTTTTTCTTTACTCCTTAGCTGATCTTAAAATGTGTTTTGAACTGTTGCCAAAGTTGAGAGAAGTTCTTGATGCTGAATAGAGGAAATGAATTAAACCAAGTTAGAGCGTTGCCCTTCAAGGTCGTAGGGAAGTGCTTACACATAGCGGCATCTGACATATCTCTCAAGATCATGACCATCACAAATTGGGCTGCATGATCTCAAGGGGTCTGTGATACCATCATTCCTCTCAATGAGAGAGAGGAGTACATCATGTGGCATGGGCTCTGTAGAAACTTTGGGATCAAACGAAGAGAAACTGGTGGCATATGTGGTGGCATCTCCTTTGCTCGCACTAACGGGTTTCAACTCGACGGCTACGAGATCCTTGACCTGCTTCCTTAGGTCATTCAGATCATATCAAGAGTTGACCGAGCGCTCTCGGTGCCTTCAGGGCTGAAGTTTGTGCATGCACGATTGCTCTGATTTTTGGGGAGAGGATGACCTTCTTGTTGGCAAGTGTGACTAAGCTCTTCCAATTGCTTAGTCATTCCCTGTATCTTCGATTCAAGCCTCTCTATCTTTGAACAGTGGACTTTGTTAGAAGAGGCTGGAGTGCAGGTAGGACTGGCTGATCTTGAGGTTGGCCCTGGAGTTGTGTAGTAGGCAAATGAGGATCTTCCTACGGAAGTGTTTTTGTTTGAGGTGGAGGGCGAATAGTCAAAGCGTCTCATCAAATTTAGGGATGTATTGTCAGAGGAGTTTTCGTGGTATTGGACATCTGTCCTCTTACTGTAGACATGATCTTTAAGGTGTTTCCGTTCTTTTTCTTTGGCAGCATGACGATTGGAATGGCAGATAGGGCTTGAATATTTTGGTTGAGAAATCAGTTTGTTTCCCATGGATGGTGCTAATCTGATGTAGATGGGTTTGATTCCACAAATTCCTGCTCCGCTAATTTGAGTGTGGAACTAGAGTGACGAAGAGTCTTCATGACCTTTTGTAATGATGAAACTTGTAAATACCACCAAAGAGTGCTCGATGGGAAGACTCCAATACTCAAGTTAGAAATAGTGATTTTAAAGAATTAGAAACAGATTGAATAGAGCTGTGAGAGAGAGCCCTATTTGCTTTTATGTAAGAAGTGTAAAGTTCCTGAGAACATATCTGGCTAGCTGCCACTTTGAATATATATAATATGCGTGCATGGTAAGTCCTATATGTGATAGGGGTATAGAAACCCTAGATTGCTAAGAATGTTTAGAAATTATAGGAACTGTAGTCGAAGATCTCTAATAGAATCGAAATCTTGTCGAGTAAGGAAAGTTCAAGTTGTTGCACAGATTTACTACTTTATCGGGAGTGATTGTCGACATCAGGTTCCTTATTGAGATAGATTTTCTCAAGAATAGAGAAGATTCATGTCCGATTATGAAAGATTTAAATTTATCAGAGATTTACTTCCCCAATAAATGGTTTCAAGTTGTGCTTATCGCGTTATGGTTTGAGCTACACTTGTGTTAATGGAACATGCCTGCCTAGTAGTGGAATAACAGAGAAATCCATGTACCGAGAGTTGGGACGATCGATGGGTTGTAAGAAGTGTTAGACCAAGAGAGTACTTGATCGAGAGACAACGGGTATGTTCAGTAATTTATAGATGGTGTGGCTTAATGGGCTTAAGTAGTTCTAATCTCATGGTAATAGGTCGTTGAACTATATACCATTAGTTCTAGTGACCCTAGTGTATGGTGTCCAAATCATGCCGCCAAGGCCGTTCCAGCAACATGTTATATAAACCACATCGTAGTAGATCTTGTCCTAATATTTCCTAATTGAAAATGGACCCAAGCACCTAATCTTTAGCACATATTTAATTCAACCAATGATGTTTGACTTTGGAACTTTTTGTATCTTTAACCCCAACTTATCAACCATGCTCTTAGTGATAATGTTCTCATAACTACCACCATGAACAACTAAAGCGTACACATATCCCTTAATTTGGCATCGTATTACGAATAGTTTCTTTCTCTGCAAATCTCCCTCTCGTGGTCAATAGTAGTTTTCTAATCACATAAGTCTATCTTGCCTATCATACTAAACATCCTTAAGTACTCAATATGTCTCTTCCAATATCCTCTATATTATCATCAACAAACTCTTTAACTTCCTCTCTTGCCACCATGTTTGGTTGTCTAGCCGTGTAAATATTAGATTAATGTCCCACGTTTCTACAACAATAGTACTTCACACGACCCGATCTAGCATAGAGATTCTCCTTCCTTGGTATGGTCTTTTCGGCTATTATATGAAATTTATTCTTCTCATTACCCACTCAACACAGGTTTTTGTTATAAAACCCAATTGATTAGATTTCTCGTATTATCGTCACCATGGACTTATTTGTTCTCTTCTGAAGACCTCCCCTCAATTGCCTCTTATCATTCAACATCAGCTCAGCACTAATAGCCATGTTTTTTGCCTCAGTCAACATCTGTAACTCAATCTTTCCTCCCAACACACTACAAATAAATGACTTATTCAGACAGACGAAAACCATCCGGTAAATCAACTAAAACCGTTGACAGATCATTCTCCAACGGATAGGATTTTAGTTGGCTATACACCAGTCGGGATAGGTTTATACCGACAATCTTAATTACCGTTGGAGTATGTCATATATTTATAGTGACGGTCAGAAGGTGTTGGTAAAATTACGCTAGTATGGATAAAAATTACTATTTTATCATCAGTTACCATTCGGTTACTACTTGGTTACTACTTGGTTACTACTCAGTTACTACTTGATTTTGATTACCACTCGGTTACGACTCGGTTATTATCACTCGGTTAGTACAAATATTATCTTTTATCGTTTGTTACTACATAACTGTTAAAAAATGTAACTGCCATTTAGAAACGGTTATTTATATGTTAGGAAATGTTATAACTTTTATCGTCGGTTACCACTCAATTACTACTCAGTTACCACAATTATTACCTTTTATCGTCGGTTAATCATTTATAATCGGTTAGTACATATGTTCATATGTTATATTGGTTACTGTAGTCATTTATCCGTTAGCAAATGTTATTATTTCGTCAGTTGTCACATATTGTACGATTACCACACATGCTGACATTTTAGGAAATGTTATAAACTATAAAATAAAAAATTACTAAAATAATATAACATCTTGTATTTTTGAGAATGATTGATACATTAATAGAATAAAAAAAATATTACATATCAAATAACTATATATCTTCTCTTCTCTTCTCTTCAGCATATCTTCTACCCCAAAAATGGTTGAGTCGCAGCATCAACTTTCATGTCAATCTATTCATAAAAAGGGTTATAAAAAAATATTATGTTTTTTGGATGGAGTATGTCAATCCATTCATAAAAATAAAAATTGCTATGAATAAAAATATTACATTTTGGATGCAGTCACGTAGAGATAATGGTTGTTGGTTGGGAGCTAAGAATACAAATAATTTGGATTATTATTAAAAACAAAAATGAAATTGAAATTAGTAATATTGTGTGAAAATAAAGAAATAACATTCGCACATAAATCTGAACTAAACCAGATGATTGGGTTTCTTCAAAGTCAAGTTGCTCTGGGATGGTTGTGATTCTTAAAAAATACTCATCTTTCATTTAATTCATCCAAAATGAGTACAAGGTGAAAATTTAAAATATTTCAAAATATAATATAATCCAAATTTTATTTAAAAAAAATATGTGATTACCTGTTTCACGAAGATATTGGTTGATTCAGAAGCAAGAGCTTTGAGCGGAGAGGAGAGGTTTTGAGGGGAGGAAGGGAAAGAGGGTTCAGAGGGAATGATTTATAGAATATTTGGTTTATTTTACCGTCCAAATAAATTTTCAAAATTTTCAAAAAGCCCGTCAATTTTTCCTGCTTTTTTAAACTTTTTTACTGCCTTTAGATCATCAAGTTTTTACCACCTTAGAGTTTAATTTCATCTTAATCTACCGCTCTTTTTTTTTATTACATCATCAAATATTTTGTATTTTCATTTATATTTTTATTTTTGTTACCAACTATTACTGCAAAATTACAACATTGTTACTATGTTATATTATAATATTATTACTAAATTACATTAAAAACCTTTAATTTTATATTATTACATTATTTAAATTAATAATATTAATTATACCATTATTCTACATAATTCATATTTAAAATTTTTTATATATTAATTATAGCATTATTGATTGAAAGGCTGGTGCTCGCCCCATGATGCATGCCTACACAGGCGCTTGCGCGGCATGCATGGAAGCCCATGCAAATGTGTGAGTGGGCGCCTGCATGGCATGAGTGGCATATGCCCCCGCGTAGGGCAACGGCGCATGCAAGTGTCTGCGCAGGCGCCCTAACATGGGGCATGCACGCATGGAAGCACCCGCGTAAATTAGTATATTATTAAATTAGTAATTTATATATTATTATTTTAAATTATTAATATTATTATTTAAAAATTATCCTTTCTACCACTTTATCTGTGTTTAATTTTACTATATGTTGAATAAGTTAACTGTTTGTTTGTGTGGGTCTTGATTTTTAATCAAATAATCTCTATGTTTGTTTGTGTGTTGATTTCTATGTTGTTGTTGAAGAAGTAGGTTAACTGTTTGTTTGTCTTGAGTACGTTAAATGATTATTTTAAATGATTATTTTAAATTATTAGCACATTATAGAATTGACCCACATATGTTTTATATGTTTTGGGAGTTCTCTACCTATGGTTCTTACCAAGTTAGGATTTAAAAATAAAACCTCTATTTATTTGTGTTCATAATTATCTTTTTCCTTTAAAAGTTCTCTCTTGCAAAAATTAAACGATAAATTTAGAGCTTGCCTATTTATTCAAATAAATCTCATGCATATAAGTCTGTTCCCTCTTATCAAAGCTTTTGTTCTTTTTAATTTGTAGAGAGATGATGCAAAATAATAGAGCGTGGATGTATAATAAGAATTTACCTGACCGTCGAGGATTGACCGATGAGTTTTGTGTTGGGTTGGAACAATTTTTGGATTTTGTTAATAGTAAAGTTGAGTTCATGGATGGAAATAAGTTAAGGTGTCCTTGTAGGAAGTGCAGTAATGGTAAATTTTATGAGTGTGATAAAGTTAGGGAACATCTTTGTAGATTTGGTTTTACTGCGAATTATTATAATTGGACTTGTCATGGTGAACCGTTTATATCTGAGGAAGAATATGGAAGAAGTAGACAATTTTTCAATAAAGGAGAATATGATTACAACCATTTAAATCCATATCAGAGAATGATAATTGATGCAGCTGATAATGTTGTCTTACAATCGAACCATGCAAGTACCAGTTCTGCTCCAATATTTGAACAAGTATATATTAGTGATGCAGAACCATCGCAGGAGGTAGAAGTAATAGGTGTCGATGAGAATGCAAGTAATGAGCGTTTTTTGTCTGATCAGTTTGGGGAAGTATTGAAAGCTGCAGATCAACCTTTGTGGGGAGGCTGTGACACTCATACTAAGTTATCAGTGACATCAAGACTGTTAAATATCAAGACAGAATATAATGTGTCTGAGCAATGCTTCAATGAATTTGTTCAAGTAATTCGAGAAGTATTGTCTCGTGATCACATCATCCCAAGTGATCTTTACGATATGAAAAATTTAGTGAAAAACTTGGGTCTTCCTGTGGTAAGGATTGATGTATGTAATCAGGGTTGTATGTTATATTGGAGGGATGATGACAATGCAGAATTTTGTAAATTTTGTAACCATTCTAGGTACAAGAGTAGTAGGAGGCCGGGTCGCAAGCGGAAACCATATAAGCAAATGTTTTATTTGCCCTTAATCCCCTGATTGCAAAGGTTTTATGCATCTAAGGCCACTGCTGAACACATGATGTGGAATGCAAACCATCAAACAGAAGAGGAAGGATGCTTGGAAACATTTTGATAGAATATATCCTGAGTTTGCAAAAGAGTCTCGAAACATTAGATTGGGTCTTTGTGCGGATGGTTTTGCTCCATTTAGCAAATCGGGAAAAACCTATTCATGTTGGCCAATAATGTTAACTCAATACAATCTTCCGCCTGGTATGTGTATGAAAACGCCATATATGTTTCTGACATTGCTCGTACCTAGCCCACAAAATCCCAAAAAATTAATAGATATTTATATGCAGCCACTGATTGCAAAGTTAAAACAACTATGGGATGAAGGTATTTATACATATGGTGTCTATACTGATAAGAATTTCCTATTGAAGGCTGCTCTTTTTTGGACGATAAATGATTTTCCAGCTTATGGTATGTTATCTGGGTGGAGTACAGCTGGTCTCTTAGGATGTCCGATATGTATACAGAAATCAAAGTCATTCAGATTAAAATATGGTAAGAAGACGAGCTATTTTGATTGTCATAGACAATTTTTGCCACTAAATCATTCATTCAAAAGAAATAAAGTTGAGTTCATTAAAAATAGGGTTGAAAAAGCACCTCCACCCTTGAGATTAACTGGTGATCAAATTTGGGAACAAGTGCATAACTTTCCATCTGCTATTGAAGACCCTCATGATACCACTGTTGATTATGGAAGTACGCATAAATGGACAAAACGGATTTACCATATTGGAAATTCCATCTTCTGCGTCATAATCTCGATGTCATGCATGTTGAAAAGAATGTTTTTGATAATGTTATAAATACAGTTATGGATATTCCTGGGAAAACAAAAGATAACTTGAGTGTAAGAAAAGATATGAGAGTTGTTTGTAATCGATCTACACTAGATGTGGATGCAAGTAGTAAGGGACCAAAGTCAAAGGCAGTTTATACATTGAACAAGGATCAGAGACGAATTGTTTGTGAGTGGTTGAAAATGGTGCGGTTTCCTGATGGATATGCTTCAAACCTTGGGAGATGTGTTGATTTGAATGAGTGCAAGTTGATAGGTTTGAAAAGTCATGATTGTCACATATTTATAGAAAGACTAATTCCAATTGCGTTTAAAGAACTTTTACCAAATTTTGTCTGGGGTGCCATTACGGAGTTAAGTATTTTTTTTCATGACATTTGTTCAACGGTGTTAAACTTATCAAACATGGAGAAACTAGAGAGAGATATTCCAATTATTCTATGTAACTTAGAAAGGATATTTCCTCCGTCGTTTTTTGATTCTATAGAACATCTCTTAGTTCACTTACCTTATGAGGCAAAAGTTGCAGGACCCGTACAATTTCGATGGATGTATCCGTTTGAGAGGTGAAATATTTATCTTATTTTTTTTCAAAATAATACTTCTTTATAGATTTCTTTTTAAAATCTGTTAATTTTTTTTCTTATTAGATTTTTATATCATTTAAAGAAAAAAGTGAAGAATAAGGTATGGGTCGAAGCCTCTATTGTTAATGCATATATTGTGGAGGAAGTAACAACATTTGTATCATATTATTTTGAGCCTCACGTACGAGGGCCTTATCGATCCCAATTTTTCATCATTTTCTATTTTCAATTATCTTAGTCGAACTAATGGAGCATGTAAGAGAAGATATTTAACTGGTGAAGAATTGCGAGCAGCCCATATATATATTTTATTGAACTGTCCAGAAGTAGGACCATATTTCGAGTAAGTATATAGTTTTAACTGGTCAAGAAATGAAGCAGTCCTTACATATTTTATTTGGGTCAAAAATTTATATAATATATAAGTGATATTTTATGATAGGATTTTTCAAAATTCATTTTCGGAACTACCTAACAAGGAGTTTGATCGTCTGTGCGATGAGAAATTTGCAACATGGTTCAAGACATATGTAAGTACCTATCTACCAAGTTCCCATCATATTTTGTTTTTTAATCATTACTTAACGATAATAGTTTGGTTACTTTCCTTTAGGTTCATGCCAATGCTGATCAAGTTGAACAAAGATTGTTATATCATCTATCATGGGGTCCAAATTCATATGTACGAACGTGGCCATCATATTTTATAAATGGGATTAATTTTCACACCCAAGAATATGGAATTGGAAAAGTCACAATGAATAGTGGGGTATGTGTTCGGTCATCCAATAATGGAAGTGTAAAAGATGATTTTTATGGTTTATTGGATGAAATCATAGAGATAGAGTATCCTAGAGCAGATTTGCGAGTGGTATTATTTAAGTGCACTTGGTTTGACCCCATCAAAGGAATGAAGGTGCATCCAAAGTATAATTTGATTGAAATAAATCATAAGAAGAAGTATAAGAAATATGAACCATTTATATTGGCACAGCAAGGAATTCAAGTATATTATGCATCATATCCTAGTTTGAAACGTGACAAAACTGACTGGTGGGCTGTATGCAAAACAAAATCACGGAAAAAAATTGAAGAGCATTGGGTTGATATAGCATATCAACAAGAAGAAGTTACTAACACGATTCAAACGGAGAAATATGATATTCCAACTTTACGAGATCCATGTGGAGTAATTATAGATGTCGATCCAAATGAAATTTGTGGGGATGACGATGAAGAATCAGATTTTCATACTGAGGATGAGGATGAGGATGAGGATGAGGATGAAGATGAGGATGAGGACGGTGATGGTGATGGAGATGAATGTGAAAGTGGAGATGACAATGAAAATTTTGATTTTTGAAACCGGGTAAATTTAGTTTTGTACACATAGATATGCTCAATGTAATACATTTCAATTTGCTTCCTTATGATATAATTATCTTTATTATACATCATTTATTTATTTATTTACACATTTGCGTTTGCTTTTATCAATCACTAATTTTGTATTTCTCTAATTTTAAACGATGTTCGCGTCCGAACCTAATACTTTGTTTTTTTTTGTAGATAATTTCGATTCAGTAGTTGGACTCTTGATAACATTTTATCGGTTACAAAATTTTGAATATGGTAAGTTTTTCATGCCCTTTCTTATGTATCGTTAAAACATGCAATTGTTATTTTTGTCATTTCTTTAACATTTATGCTTATTAGTATAAACGTGGCGGACATGTTTGAACTACACAAGGAAGATCAAGCACTTCCCCTTGTCCTTCCCCTTCGCCGTCCCCTTCCCCATGTCCTTCTACTTCAGCCCCATCAGTTGCACCTTCACGTTCTGTGCAACAATCAAATGATGTGGGGGATACAAGTATAGAGTGAAACTTCATATCCGCTTATGGAGATTCGTAAGCATTTAATTTTAAAATTTTACTTCATTTGTTTATTTTATTTATATATATGGTTCTTTAATTTAACTTAATTATTTATCATTGCTCATAAAAAAAAATTGTTTACATATAGATTCTCAGACCCAATATATGTGGTGCGTATTATAAATAAAATTGTTAATAATCATTGGGGAGGGATATCAATGAATTACACAAGCACGGAGCATGAAACAAAGGAATTATGGTGGAGAGAATTTAAGGTAAATTTTGTCTTTAAACTTATACATTAATTAAAATTTTTACCTTAATTAAGATAATTGTTTCTTTGTTTATTGCAGCGGAGGTTTAGTTGGGCTGAATCAGAAGAGACTGAGATAAAAAGAAATTTCAAAAAAAAAGCTGGTGATCACATTCGAAATGTGATCAATAAAGTCAAAACAAATCGAAAGAAACCAAATTGCATCATGGAGGAAAATTGGCAAAGAATGTTGGCAATTTGGGAGTCGGACGATAGCAAAAAAAGAAGTGAGCAGAATAAAAGGAATAGATCTTGTAACTCCGGGCAAGCGTCTGCCACTTACGCGGAGGGGTCAATCAATGTGGATGAACATAGAAAAAGATTGGTAACTATTTCAAACACTTATATTTTTATTTAATTCATTTAATTCTTTTTTACTATTTCATTATTATTGTTAACTTTAAATGATTCTTTTTTAATTTTTTTTTACGCCAAGGAAAAGGGATTTGAGCCATCATATATTGACACTTTTGAGAGAACATTTCAAAAGAAAGACAACACTTGGAGTGGGGAGAGAGCAAAAGTAATATCGGTATGTAATTGAAACTTTGACAATTAAAATTACAATTCCATAGGCCTAGATTTCTCCTTCTCTTGCACGATAAATATACGTGCATCTATTTTTTCCTTCCTTTTGATATAATCTAAATGGTCTTCCCTCCCCAAGCATACATTTTAATTTTGATTTTTATTAATCAAAGTAATTGCTTTTCGATTTTGCATCCATAGAATCTTATCAGAGAAAAGGAGGAAAGGACATTTCGGTATGTTGGTGTTGGTATTTTAGTGTTGGCTGATGGATTCCCATTGGTAATGGTAATGAGAAATTTTATAGGCTAACCTAGGAGGTATGATCATGTTGTACCGGTAGATCTTTCCAGGTTTGGACCTAGGGAGTGATAATTATAAGTTTGGGTCTCATCATTTTTCTCTTAAATATCTTTCTGTTTCCCATAGGTTAATATATGGATAGATTGATTTTTGGCTCTTCCCTGAAAATGACCAAAGAAAATGACATATTTTGTTGGGGTTTTTCCCATCAAAGTTTGGTTCAATTCATCAGCTTTGGTGAATCCAAAATATTAACATGTTATCATTTCATGAATTATATAAAAACTTGTGATCCTGCTAATAAATTTATTACTCAATTCGAACCATGATTTTTTGTTTTAAGTGTTTCTAGCTTTAATGATTCCTTTCTTTCATATAATTGACACTCAAAATTAGCTAGATAAGTCCCGGTTTGGAACAATTTTGTCAATCCCTAGCTCACTTGAAAAATAATCATTATAAACTCCCAAATCAATTATATTTGAGACTGGAACATATTCTCTTTCACTTTATCCTTTATATTATCCTTTATATTGTCTAATTTTCTTGTACATATCAAAGGACCTTGATATTGTCTAATTTTCTTGTACATATAAAAGGAATCTGTCTCTCTCGATTGTTTATTTACCAATTTTGTAAGATAAAAAGTGGTGCATAATAACCTTGACAATAATATACACGTGGGGTCTATGTTAAAAATAGTACAGTAAGTTCTCACTAAGTTCTTGAGAGAAGAAATTAGAACAGTAAGTTATTGTGAGAAAAAACTCATACCGGACACACACCAATTCACCAATTCAGATTTCTTCTTTGGCCGTGGGCATAAGCCTCTCTAGCAACATTGTTTATATTATACTTTTTCTTTTGACTTTTTAATTTATTTATTTTTTATTGATTTATTGCTTTGAAAATGACCGTGTATATATGGGATTTATTTAATTAGACAAACTCAAATTTTCAAATAAGGAGCACCGAACCACATGTAATTGATTTTTTTCTAATTTTAACACCACTATTGAAATCAAACCATGAAAAGAATAGTAAAAATGGGTAAAAATCATTGAAACTAAAAAAATCATATCAAACCAAAATTTGGATCAGAACCAAAACAATCATTTGAGAAAATTTTTTCAGTAAAAGTTAGTGTTATTGTTAAGTAGTATGGTGGTCATTTAATATGGTTGCAAAAGTTAGTGTTATTGTCAAATTGTCAACTTAGTATAATGTCTAATGTGTTATAAATGAGTCAATCGAAACTTAGATTTTCTGTAATTTTATTTCTTAGCAAAGCTACCAACCCATCAACCCGGTGCAAATTATTATTTTAATTAATATATTTTTATGTATAATAAGACTTTTGTTACACTGATATATTTCCTTTAAAAGAGATAAATTTGAATTTTTTATATAATTTACACCTAAAAAAATTCTAGCATAGTTTTGTCTATCATTATATATATATATGATTATAGCATGAGTTAAGTACTTATAAGCACAATTTAGCTTAATTTAGTTTTCTGAATTATTCTCTCTAGCCATATATATATATATATATATATTTTTTATTATACTTGTTAGAAAAATAGAATGCAATTTCCTTGGCAAAAATTTGACTTTTCAGTTCTCTTTCTCTTTCTCTTGGTATAGTATAGTAGCTCTGACTTTTGAGTTCTCTTTCTCTTTCTCTTGGTATAGTATAGTAGCTCTGCTCATAACCATAACTTGAATCACTTGAGGCGATGGCATCAATGCAACAGCTTTTATTTCTATCAATTCTATCATACGTGATTTAGTTGAATTCATAACCTTGTAATTGTTTTTTCTTACAATTTTATTGTAATTTTTTTTGTCATAATAATACAGGAAAAATATAATGAACTTTTGTTGACGAATTCAAGTAGTGCTGATCATGATCCCTTATCTGATCCCTTATCTGAGCCATCTGTTGATAGTATGGCTTTGTGGTTAGAGGCATCTGGTGGGATAAAAAGGGGAAGAATTCTTGGGATGGGATCATTGAGCAGAATGTACACACCAGGTCCATCTTCCATACCAGGTCCATCTTCTACCGCGATGGCTTCAAGAAAAAAAATGCAACTAGATAAAGAAGTACATGACCTCAAAACGCAACTTGCATTGAAAGATGAAGAAATCAAAGCGCAACTTGCAAAAAAGGATGAAGAAATTAAAGAAATCAGACAATCACTTGAGGTAACACAAAGACTTATTTTACAGCACCTCAATTTGGATGCAAGTCAATTTCTTCCGTCACAGAGTCAAGTTCCCCCTTCTTTGCCTGCTGATGACCCAGACGAAGACCAGAATGACTGACCCTTCTTTGCCCCCCTCCAGAATGATGGACCCTTCTTTGCCCCCTCCTGATGAAATGAACCTTCTTTGCCCCCTCCTACCGATGAAATAAAGACCAGGACAGTGAGATAATGAGTTGTGGATGAAGATCAAGATAACGACTTAGTGGATGGTTGGTGGTATATTATCTGGATGTTTTATATTTCACTTTATTTGGTTGCAGTGTAGTGCAGTGTAATTTGAAACTATTAATTATATATTATCATGTTGACATTTTCATTTTGGAGTTCCAAAATATATATTTTGGTTGGAATGAATTTTTTTTTTTTGTATGGTTTTTTAGTTGAATTGGATATTGATGAGTTATTGGTTGGATTGTAAATAATATGGATAACATTTTTTTTAATTAATAGGCCAAAATATGATTAAATAAAAAAATTTATTTTTTATTAAAATTCGTCGCTAAATTTGGGGCTAAATTTAGCCAAAAAATCTGGAAAAAATATTCGTCCCTAAATCGAAAGAAATCTCCTAAAAGAAATTCGTCGCTAAATCTTAAAAAATATATCCATTTTTAAATTTAGCGACGGATTTTAGCGACGAAACTTATCCGTCCCAAAATTTTAGCGACGAATTATTATAGCCAAATTAGCGACGAATTTTAGCGACAAATATTTTTGTCGCTAAATTGGTGACGAAATATTTTTATCACTAAAATAGAGACAAAAATTAACGACAAAAAGTTTTTTGTAGCTAAATTAGTAACGAATTTTAGCGACAAAAATATTTGTCGCTAAATTAGTGACGGATTTTAGCGACGAAAATATTTTTGTCCCTAAATTAGCGACGAATCCACCGCTTTTGTCGTTAAATTTTTGCGACGCGTCATTAGCGACGAAAATTTTTTTGTCGCAAATTTCGTCGCTAAAAATTTTAGCGACGAATTTTCCTGACTTTTTTGTCCCTAAATCCATCGCTAAAATGGGTGTTTTTTGTAGTGTTCTCTCCTCTACGGGACAGCATTACCCACATCCAGATCCTCAATGACATACTTGATAGCTTCCAAGATAGCATATTCTTTCAGCACATTATCACATGTTATAGCGTTATATCTCATGATCATCGCCATTCATTTTGTCACTTCTATTTAAAATTCCTAATAATGGATTTTGATATTATGGTTTAGATTTTTAAGAGTATGGACACTTATACTGATACTTATATCATACATATAATTTTGTATTTCAAAACTAATATTTATAATAGGCCAACATTACGAATAGAATTGAAAGTTCACTATATTCTCAATCATCATCTATGATCATAATATATCACCATCATAAATTTAATTTAAAATTACAAAATTCAATAATTTTTAGGTGAAAATTACTCAAATTTTGTCAATAAAAAATCTCACTTAAATATATAAAGTATTTAAATAATATTACAATTTTGGATGAGAATTACTCAAATTCTACCAATCCAAAATTTTCATTTAAATATACAAAATATTTAAATAATAATTTTATTTCGGATGAAAATTACGCAAATTCTACCGATCTAAAATTTTTAGTTAAGAGATCCTAAGTTTCTTTTGTCTACATAATCATATACTTCAATAAATATAGCTAACAATTATTAAAAAAAACTTTACATTAAAAAAAAGTTTTTCTATTATATGTTCATACTCCCAACCAACAGTCAAAATACGCAAAAGAAAATATATAAATAAATCATCTCATTTAGTACAAATCCATTTGAGATATCATATTTACAATTCACTTAGATAGTCTATCCGTAGAAGCAAATCTTTTGACTGCTCGAGGGGAACCATTTATATTTTAGGATAGCTTTTTTTTCATTTGATCTCTGTATTCTTAACTTCCCACTTTTCTATTAATAATTGTCTCCATCCTCCAGAATCATGTGCCCATTCTCTGCTAGCAACTAGTCAACTATACTAACCTAATAATGAGACAGAGAGTTTCTCAGTATATATATGTCATCCTCAAAAGACATGACCTTACTGAATAAGTTCTAAACATTTTACTTCCATGATCTCCAAATGATCCGATAAAATATGAGATGGGTCCTATATGTAAGTCAACATTTGACCCAACTTTATCAAATGTTCTGAACTTCTCAAATCTCTTTCTCTCCCCCAGAGGTCCGGAGCACTATCAAATAGGCATCTGATTATTACTATTTTCCCTGAAAATGGAAACAATATTAGCTTAGCCACGCAACCAACCAAATATTAAAATAAATCTCAGAGTATTTATTTTACAAATATTTGTCCAAATTTAAAACATTTATATGAGAAAAACTAATTTTTCGAATATAAATAACTGAGTAAAAAATTCAAACAAATGATAAGTGAAAAACAAATCTTCACCCAGGTAGATAAAATTAAAAAAAATAATTTTTTTAACACATATAAAAATTTTTTAAATTTTTTGTGTATCAAAAGTAATTTTTCTATAATTTTATACAATTTCTAAGTCAAAAAAATTAATAAAAATTACTTTTCCAATCTAAAAAATAAATTAAAAATTACAGAAAATCCAGAGGGAGAAAAAATTGTTCCGGTGAAAATTTTGGCCAAAATAGAGAATGTATGTGCCCCCATAGGCCGTCGGAGCGGGTTATCCACAATGTATATGCGCCCACTCTCCTTGGGTGGCGCTTACAAGTCATGCGTCGCCTTTCTAATGAAAAATGACTCCGAAATTTTCATTACCCCTCATTTTCAATATCTCTGAGTTCAATGATACTTTTGGATTTTCAATCGGAGGTCTCTAACCTATAGGGTGGATCTCACTTACCGCAACCGAGAGTGGGATTGGTCGAACACTATTCATCATCTTCTCTATTTTTCTAGTTTTTGATCTAAAATTTGAATGGCCATAGCCATATCAATTTTAAACAATTTTTCACATTCCATATATGGTTGAAAATTATTTTTCAAGAAAAATCTAATCATATAAATTTCATATCACAAATATAATATTTTTAAAGACATGAGCACTTTAAATTTCGGCTAGAGTTTGTAATATTTCATAATATTCTCATCAGATGCATGCCAAAATTTGTAGATTAGATCCTCATGCAACAAATATCTTACTGTGTAAAATTGAGAGTATTTCGTGGGGCCTATTTCAAGTTGCCATTAATGTACCATTAAAGAAAAAAATGGTATTTTGCATTTTTAATACCAACAATGAGATAGGAAACACCCTAAATGGCTCTGATATCAATAAATGTTTTCATATAAACCAACAAAATAATTTTCTTGCATACGAAAATTCTCGGATCTAAATTGAGTTAGAATTACTTATTTCTTTCTAACGGTTGGGTATTTTAGGTTGAAAGGATGTCACAAAATCGGATCACTCTCTATTTTTTACAATCCAAATGTCATTTTGGTTAAGAATGATCAACAAAATCTTTGAACCCTTTTTATCTATTTCTCAACCATGAGAAAAACTTTCTCAATTTCACTCTCTATCTTCTACGCCAAAAATTGACTTCACATTCTCATTTCCTTTTTGTTTTTCACGTATTTTTTCTTAAGGCACAAATGGGGGAAATGTTCTTTTACAAGAGAGAAAGAGGGAGTGGGAAGTTATGGGGGAAGTTTCCAAGAAATCCCAATTCAAATGAATAAGGTCTTGGGTCTACCCTCATGGGCGGACCCGGACCCAATTTTTCCAATAGTTTTTTTTTTTCTATTCATAGACAAATCTTTTAATGGAACGGCTCCCTTTCATTCATCCTATCTATAACTTGGTACGCTAAGAAGAAAAACAACAGGAACTTCATATTCAAACAATTCCTACCATCGATTTGGCAACACTTTAGACATCTATGCCACCATATCAGCCTTCTAGAAAATTGCTAACATGCCTTTTGTGAAGATTATCATTAGCATAGTCATGCACTTGCCACTTGTTATCAGATCCTTGGCTTCCTGATAAATAGGTGAGCCACCATCATCCACTTTTGCTACTTCTTCTCTTACAAGTCAGTTGACACCTAAACAATATAACAAGCTTCTTACACTTTTGGCCAAAGAAGAAAATGATAGATCATCAAGCCATTTGGCAAGTATAGCTCTTACATGTTTCTCTTCTTGTTGGATTATTGATTTTGGTGCTTCTAACCATATATGTACTAGGGCTATGAAAAAGAATCCAAAAATTTGAAAATCTGTGATATACAATCCGAATTTGATGTGCAAAAGCGGATATTCGATTTATTAGATTATACAAATTCAGAGGGTCTACGGATATGGATACAGATTTTAGTTTTGAAAATTCGTGGATATCTGGTCCGTATCCACACATAAAGGTAATTAAGAAAATTTTCAACTCTTCTATACAGACTTACCTAAAATACTTACCTTAACCACCATTATTTAGTTAAGAAACCTACAGCATCTCCAGCTTGTGAGAGAAAAAATTGTTGACCCTCTCCCTATAGCCATCATCAGAGTTGTAGCCGCAGCTGCTTCTTAGCCTCACCGTTATTGGAAATTTAAGCCTCTTCTTATCCTCTAGATTTCGATTTTGAGGTTAAGATTAGTAAATTTTATTTTTAGTTTTTCTTATAGTATTTTTCTTTTTAATTTCTTCCGCAAATTAGGATTTTTGGTTTAGATTTATTGGAATTTATTTGGAATTTGTTATTTATGACATAATTTTATGTGTACCCTTTTGATGATTTTGAGAATTTCATGGTGGCTTTGATTCAATTATAGATTTTAAGTCGTGAGTTTGTTTTTCTGATGGTGGGTTTATTATTTTTAGATATCTATGATATTGGGTTAGAGCTTACCTCATGAATTTTATTAAAAATGGGCTATGGATTTCTATTCTTTTCTTTTTCCTTTTTCCCTTATTGATGACTGTTCTCTATTTGTTTATATATGTTGCTTTTGGAATTGGAATACTTTTTTGGGGGTATATCCCTAACATGATCGAAATAATAACTAATAATGCTATAGTGTTTGTATCAATGAACTGATTAGACAAAAACATGAACTTTTCAGAGAGGAAATTACAACAATATTTGATACCATGATAAATATAAAATTCACATGATATTCTCTATATTCATATTGGTTTTCATGTCAAATACTTATATGATTATTTTTATGTACAAAATAATGAAATTTTCAAAAACCCATATTTGCATCTTCGATTTATAGAATGTTAGATTTCCTATATGAAGTTCTTTCTTTTATCATTTTTTAACCTTGATTCTTTATTTAAAATTTTGCATTAATATTTATGGTTTCTAATTTAAAGAGAGTAGCATGGCCTAAAACAAAATCTTTTATGATTAATAAAAAAAACAACTAATATATGAATGGTGAAATAATAAGTTAGATTACTTTTTAGATTGTCTAAAATGTAAAGGGCACCTACCAAACTGATCTAAGAACTGTCACTCAATTTTCTTATTAGTAGCTATTTATCAATTAGTATTATGATAGTGACTATATTGTAATTAATGTTTGATGATTCACTTCTTTTTTTTTTTCTTAATTCCATGGCCAATCCCAAACCTAAGTAAAGAAGGAGAGTTGCAGTAAATTAACAATTAACATAAAACCCATGTTAAAACCAAAATGAGAGACAAATATAAAAAATTCGTTGGGGTGTTCTCTTCTCAGTGACACATTGCATCGAATCCCAAGTGTAGTGACTAGTTAGCAATGGTCTCTAAGGCGTCGCCCACCAGTGACGTGCCACATTACTACCTAGATGTGGTGTTAAATAGTCAAGAGTTCCCGTATTTATATAGACGTGTGTAGGTAAAAACGTTAGTCTACAAAAATAGAATTCGTCTAACCATTTGGAATAAAGGATTCGCAATTGGTAAGTTAGGAGAGATAGAAGAAATAACGACTAGACAAAAAATTAATATTATGCGTCTCTAAGATACTAAGTGGGTGGAGGAGAAAATTATAGTAGTAAAGTCTTATGGCCATAAGTTTTGATGTATAGGTATGGATAAAACTAAAAACGGAGTAGGAATAATTGCCCATAAGAACTTTACAATATAGACTTTTAGTTTTAGATATGCGAGTGTCTAAAAGGCAAAAGAAATATTGTTAATTTATGAAAGCAAAAATTAGGTAGAGGAATTTGAAATAAGAAAAAGTTGTAACCTTTAAAAACAAATTAATTCAAGTAACTATCTGGTCCATTAATGATAATTTAGAAACCATGTGGGTAGAAATGTCTAATAACATTAAGAATATAGGTTAGGAGTTTTTTGACATATCAAGGGACTGGGCACCAATAGGAAAGAAGTTATAGTAGTGGAATGAGAAAATCCGAAATATTATACAAACCAAATGGGTGTGTTATAAGAAGATTAAAAGCAAGGGAGGTAGCAATACATTTGAGAAGTACAATAATAAAAAATAGGTGAAGAAGATTATTCATGAATAGAAAAAGGTATATAATGAATTATATAAGAATATAGAAATTAGGGATGGAGAAAAAGAGATTTACAAAATTACCAAATTAAGGGATAGGAAGGGAAAAAATCTAAATAGTGTAAGATATATTAAGAGTACTAATAGTGTTCTTGTAAATAATGAGATATAAGAAATATATTATTTGAGAGATTATATTGATAATCTTTTTAACGTTGATAGTACAAGAAATATCGACAATATTGCATATTCGTAGAGAAAATCCATCAGAATTTTAAATGTAAAATTCGTTTTCGTGAAGTAAGAGATGTTTTAAAGAAAATAAAGAATAATAAAGTCATAGAACCCGATAACATCCCTATTTGAGATTAGAAATGTTTGGATAAAATAGAGATAGAAATGTTGATAAATCTTTTTAACAAAATTTGGCAAATCAAGAAAATACCTCAACCACGGAAGAAGAGTACAATATATCAGTATATAAAAATAAATAAGATATATAAGATTATTCAATTTATAGTATGAAGTTGTGGGAGAAAATGATGGAATATAAATTTAGATTAGAGGTAAATGTGTCTCAGAATTGATTTGAATTCATGTCAAGACAATTCACTACTAAAATAATTCAGTTGTTAGACATTTGACGAAAACGTTTAGAATATAGAAGAGAGATTTGTATGTGGTATTTATTGACCTAAATAAAAACATACAATAGAGTTTCTAGATACATACTGTTGTAGGCATTGGCGAATAAGAGTATCTCCTTAAAATATATTGATCTAAAAAAAAGTATGAAAAAAATATTACCAATGTAAGAACTTACGAGAGCTTAAATGATAGTTTTTCAATTAACATTGGATTTTACTAAGATTTGGCATTGAGTCCTCTCATTTTTACAATATTAATAGATGAAATAACAAAAAATATTTAAGATAAAATGTTATGGTACATACTTTTTATAAATGATATAATACTAGTCGACGAACTAGAGAAAATATTAATGTTAAATTGAAATTATGGATAGACATACTAGAATTTAGAATATTTAGATTGAGTCGGTCAAAAACTAAATATATGACATCAAAATTTTTGTGGCAATCATTAGAATGATGAAAAAATAATTAAATTAAAAGGATAAGACATATCAAACAGTAAACGTTTTAGATATCATGGGTCCATCATTCAAAATATTGACAATATAGATGAATATGTGAATTATAGAATTCAAACAGATTGGATGAAATAGAGAAATGTATCTAGAGTTCTTTGTGAGCTTACGATACCATTGCAATTGAAGATGAAATTTTATAGAATTACAGTAAGATTTACATTATTGGATGGTATTGAATGTTGGGTAATTAAAAAACAATAAGAGTATAAAACAGTTGTAACTGAAATGAAAATATTCGGATGAATATTTGATAAAATTAGAAAAAATAAAATTAGAAATGAAAAAATATGTATTAAGTTGAGAGTGAATTCAATTATTGATAAAATGAGATAGTATCGTTTAAGATAATTTGGACATATATAACAATGATCCAAAAACACACCAATTAGGAGAAGTGAGAATTTAAATGTAAGAGATTTAGTGAAACGTTAGGGTAGGTCATTAAAAACTTGAATGCAAATTATCTATAAAAATTTAATTGAGAAAATAACTTTATATTGCAATGAGTGACATACAATAATTTCAAAATAGTTGACATATTACTATTACTATTATTATTATTATTTATTTTAAGTTTTTACATTTAGTTTATTTTTATTTCTCTCATTTTATTATTTTTATTATTTATTTTTTAGTGTTATTTTCTCTATTTTGTTTTTAAATATTACTTTTATATTTTATATTTTATGTTTTTCATTTTATTTTTTATTTATTTTTCCTTTTTCTTACATTGATTTCTCAAATGGTCGATCACAAAATTTGGTATTAAAATTAAGTTTTTTGTTATTATGAATTCATTTTTTTTCCTATTTTTTGATTTAAATATTCTTTTAGACATCAAGCACAAGAGATAATTGAGTTAATAATGGTACATATGAGAGCATGGCTGAGAAAGATCCTTAATGTACAATATTCGCTCTATCTTCAAGTAACCAAGTTGATCTATCTAAATGGGCATCGCCAAATGAGGTAAAAAATAGAAACTGCAATATTGGTTCTACAATTAAATTTTGAATATGGTATCATTTTATAAAAGTTGAAAGTTTGTTCTAAAGTAAACAAAAGGTTCATATCATAGTACGGTTATGGTTTGTCCAAGCAGAATGAGTACTATTTGTTTAAGTTATCATTAGAAAGCATATAAAAAGTATCCATATAATAATATGGAAAAAGAAAACTTTAGAGTTCAAATTTCAAATAAGGAAGGGTGGTAAAGTAATGACAACACATATTTTTTTTAATCAAAGTAATTGTAAAAAATCACTTGTTAGGATAATTATTATTGTCGAGTTGTCGTCTATTTTTTTTTAATCAAAATAATTGTAAAAATCACTTGTTAGTATAATTATTATTGTTGAGTTGTCGTCTAAGTATATAGAAAAAGAGGGATTTAAAGATTTTTGTTATGAAATGCAACCATAATTTTTGATTCCTTCACGTACCATTGTGACTGGGGCTGTTATAATCTTTTTTGGAAGAAAAAAAAATTGAAAATGTTCTTTTAAAAATTGCATTCACGTGTTTGCCTTATAATGAATATTTGAATATCTATTCAGAATATGAATCATATGTATTTCACAGCCAATTTTATGGATGATAATTAGAAATTGCATAAAAAGATCATTAACTTTTATCCAATCACTAGTCATACTAGTTAAGTAATTGCAATGTTAATTGAGAAATGATTATTGGGATAGGGAATTAGTAATGCATTTACTGTAACTATGGATAATGTTAATACCAATGATAAAGGTTTGGAATATTTAAGAAAAAATTTGTTGAGTTTAAAAGTTACAGTCTACAATGGTGTTTATTTACATATGAGATGTACTGCACATATTTTGAGTTTAAGCAGAGCTGAAAGATTTGAATGATTATATCTATAGAATTAGAGTTGTTATTAGATATGTTAGATTGTTACCAATTATGGCCTAAAAGTTTAAGTTTTGTGCTGAATAAGAGAAACAAAAGTTTCTTTGTTTGGATGTAGAAATAAGGTGAAACTCCATCTACTTAATGTTAGAGTCAACCGTAAAATTTTAAAAAATATTTGATTTGCCGGAGGTGATTGATAGCAAATATGTAGATGAGATAACTTCACAAGATAACTTCACTAATAGAAGATGACGAAATTGAGTTACACAGTTTTCATAGGAACTCTAGAGTTAAGGAGCTACCAACAGATGTTGATTGAGAATATGTTAGAAATCTATTGCTTTTTCTAAAATATTTGATGATACCATTGTTAAATTGTCATATTCATATTATAAAACTGGAAACGAGTCACTACAAAACTAATGCACTATTCAGACAGACGAAAACCGTTTGCTAAACATACTAAAACCGTTTGTAAAACTTTCTCCAATGGATACACTTTTAGTCAGCTATACACTAGTCGGGATGGATCTATCTCGACGGTTTTGATGACCATTAGAGCATGTGATTGATTTATAATGACGGTTAGAAAAGTATTAGTAAAAATACTATTTTTTTATCATCGGTTTCAAAATATCGGTAAAAATTACTATTTTTTATAGTCGGTTATCACATGTGTTAAGAAATATTACTATTTTTTATAGTTAATTGCCACAACTGTTAAAAAATGTTACTGCCATTTATCATCGGTTACCACATATGTTAAGAAATGTTACTATCTTTTATCGTCGATTACCACTCATATTTGTATTATCGATTACCATAAGTAAGAAAAAATTACTGTTTTTATCGATTGGAAAATGTTAATATAAGTTACTGTAGGTTATTACAAGGTTACTGTAGATTACCATAGTTACTGTCGATTATCACATGGTTACTAATCGTCATGATTACTATTTTGTACCGTCGATTACACAAGTATCAGAAAATGTTACTCTGTCTCTTTTATCATCATATTATGCTAGAAATGTTATTTTTTTTTATTCTCTGTTATTATAAATGTTAAAAAAATTATTATTTTGGTTACCACTAAATTACTGTTCGTTACCACTGTTATCATATGATTACCACATAATATCAATAGTGATGGTTTCTTTTTTTTTTTAAAAAAAAAAAGATGATAGGTAAATTAAAACAATGAAAAATAAAGAAATTATAAAAATAATATAAATATTATAAAAATTGTAATTGATATAAAATAGAATAATCGATATATATAAGACAAAAAAATAGAAAAAAGATTATATGTCTCACAATTACATGTCTTCAAAGATGTTTCAAACAAAAAATGTTCGTTACAATTTTTGAAAGCATATTTATCCACAATCATAATTTTTTAAGACATCTTTATTCACAATTTTTTGTGATAATCTATTTATTAAAAACCAATAGTAAAATAATGAAATCATTATAAATAATAAATAATGAATATAAATGAAATATTACCAGAGAAGTAAGCAGAGATTGTTTCCTTTCTCTAACTCCAAAACATCTTAATAGCATTGATATTTATATTTCTTCACAACTATTCAAAATAAAAAATAAAAAATAATATTTTAATATTAAATCTCAAATTAAAATAAAAATAAGATATTTATTTTTAAAACCTGAATAACATCTTAGATAATTGAGCTTGTTCGACTGAACTTATTCTTTCTTGGAATAGTTATGATTCTTTATACAATAATCATCCGTCGTTTGTCAAATCTTTCAAATATCAAATGTGATTAACTTTTGATAAAATTTTACAAAGTATGAGTGAGAGATTTAAATAGGTTAAAGGAGAAGAGTTTTCAAGAAAATGATAGAAAAATTTTGATTGTGGAACTTTCGCTCATGTATGATTTATAGTATATAATTTTTACAAATAATTTTTTAAAATTCCGCATTCGCGCTTTTTCTCCCATCTCTTTTTTCATTACCGCGTTTTTTCTCCCACCTCTTTTTTCATTATCGCGTTTCTTAATTTTTCACATGTGTCGTTCATATGTGTCTTAAAAAAATCACTTATAATTTTTACTCCTTATTAACAAACTATTTACTAACTAGTTACTACATTTGATTAATATTATATATATTTGATCAATTAAAAATAATATATATTCTATATTCGATGATAATAAACTTATTAATATTATTAATTTAAATAATACAATGATATTAAATTAATAATTTATAAAATATAGTGTTATAGTTTTGAAAATTTATTGAGTATAATTTGAAAATATGACAATATAATATAATTATATGTAATGGAGTAATTAATTATATTTGTGAAATTAATTATATTGGTATAATTAACGAAGAATACTAAATTTTACATCTATTGTATCGGTAGAAATTGAGTCTCAAATTCGATCACAATTTATAATTACAAAACATAATCCACAATAAATAAAAATTTAATATTTCATAGACACTCCACAATTTCCATAAACATAACTTCCACATATTATATACACATACACATACACATACACATACACATGTACCACTAACTTCAACCATATTTCAACCACTAATATTTCACATGTAATATTATTTAAAATTAATATAGTGCACTTCAATTTGGATATATTGGTTTTTTTACATTTTAAAAATAATTCATGAAACTTATTTTCATCCACATTAAATGCATGAAAAGTTGATTTATCTACGATCATATAAATTTGTGAATGATTATATAAATCTGTGAATGAATCATACATGCCAAACATATCATGTTCGAAAAATTATCATGTAGTTGGATATATTAGATCCATTTAAATTTTCATTACTCTATTCATGAATACACTTATCTTCACTGGTGTATAGTGCATTTGTATCTTTTGTGAGTTTAATTTTACCTTATTTTACCTTATTTTATTATTATATGATAAATTTTATTTTATAATTTTTGTATTTGATTTTCTTTGTATTTTCGTTTCTATTAACATTGTTACAACACTTATACCAATTGTACCATTTATTATAAGAATATTATTTGTTACCAGTTGTTACTATTTGTTATCACTTGTTACCAGTTGTTGTTATTTGTTATTACTTGTTACCATGTATTATACCATGTTACCATGTATTATACCATGATACACTATCACTTGTTACATGTTGTTATTATTTGTTACCACTTGTTATTATGCATTATACCATGATATACTAAATAAAATAAAAAAAATATAAAAATATAGAATGATTGGATAATATGTAAACAAAATTACATTTTCTACGCTAAAATAAAAAACTTAGGATTTTAATCCATAAAAAAATATTTTAAAGTTTTCACTTGAGACAAGTCAAAAGTTGTAAGAGAATAATATCATATACAAAATTAAACAATAAACTCCACTAACAACATTAATTAACAATAATATTTAAGAGAATAATATCAAGTTGTGCAACACTATAATCTAACAACATCTTTTTCTTCTCTTGTGTATTAGTTGTACAGTGTAATCGCTGTTTGCTCAATTACTATTGTTGACACTTAGGTATCAAGACAAAATTAATGTTGTCAGGGGTCGAGATAAAATTTATGTTGCATTAGCAACATTATTAACATTATTTTATACAACATTATTAACATTATTCTTAATATATGTATTGGATAGATATATTAATCTAATTAGATGATTATTAAAGTAACAAATATTAAAAAATATAATTGTTGTCATGCCACATGTTTAGGTTTATTACCCATTGGTTCATTCATCTGCTAATATAAAGTAGTTTAAATTAATTCAAACTTTTTATTTCAATTTTACGAAAGGCAGCACATTTTTAATGATAAGATGATTTGATTAATTTTGTTAAAACCACGACATCATCTTGTAATCATATTATAATGAGATAATGAATTTTATATTTATATTATGGTAAACTGGTTTGATTTCGCTAATATAAATATAAATAAATTTAACAATTATGCCAATATATTTCTTCCATTTTAGCATGCTCCACCAATATATTCCCCCTATTTTACCGTGTGTGGGCACGCCGAGTGTGTAACTAAAGTTGAAGTGCTGGTTGTTTTAAAGAAAACTTCAAATTAGATTTTTGGATAGAAAGTTGAGTTTTGAATAGGAGAATCTATACAATTCATCTATTTTTTTAATAACACAACTCTAGAAAAGGTAAGTAGTAGAACCAAACAAATAATTTGAGATTTTTTCACAAATAAAAATGAAAAAAAAAATTACAAAACAAAAATTCATGATTTGTAATTATCTTTATTAATATTATATATTTTGGTAAATATTTTTGTTTTCTTTTTTTTTGTACATATATAATATAAAATGCAAAATGCAAAATGCAAATCATGACACTTTTTTCCTTTTTTCTTTTCTTTTTTATATTTTTATTAATATTATATATTTTGGTAAATATTTGTAATTAAATATATAAATTTTTTAATTATTAATATATTATAATTTAAATTAATATTAATAATCATGATTTGCAAAATGAAAAATATTCATGGAAAATGGGCATTCATGCAAAATGCAAAAAAAAAAAAATTCAAAAAAATCATTGTTTAGAGAATAAAAAAATTGCAAAAAAAAAAAAAAAAAAAAAAAAAACCCATGTGGAGAAGCAAAAAAAAAAAAAAATTGCAAAAATCTATGTGGTTATATAGGGTTATATAACTTACTATCACTTACCATCACTTATTTACCATCACTTACCATCTACTTACTGCAACTATATATCACAAACTTACCACTATATAAATTTACACACCTACTTACATACTTTTATCACCTACTTACTAAATTACCACTATCATAAATTTATTACAACTTACCACCTAAACTATTTTTAAATATGATACAAAAATAATAACAATTTTAGTTTTTTATAAATGTTACAATATATAGTTTAATATAGATAAAATTTATATAAACGGTTTAATCTAATAGTGAAAATTGAATATAGTTTTAAAAAACGATAGAATTTGTGTGTTACCATACATTTAAAACCTATGGACCTATGGATTTTTATTTTTTTAATTTTTGTATTTGATTTTTTTTATAATTTTGTTTTTATTAACATTATTACTATATTGTTACTGCACTTGTTACTACTACCACTTGTTACCGGTTGTTACTATTTGTTACCACTTGTCTACATTATTACTGCATTTGTTATCACTTATTACTTATTATCGGTTGTTAGTATTTGTTATCACTTGTTACCATGCATTATATCATGATACACCGAATAAAATAGAGGAAAAATATAAAAATATAGAATGATTAGATAATATGTAAACAAAATTACATTTCCAACGCTAAAATAAAAAATTTAACATTTTAAATCGTAAAAAAATATTTTAAAATTTATACTTGTGACAAGCAAAAAGATTGTAAGAGAATAATATCAATATTATGTATAAAATTAGAATAATATCTTTTGGTTTATCATGCTAATTCTGCTAATGTAAGTAGTATAAAGTAGTTTTGTTTTATCTAAATAATACAAAGTTTTCGCCTCAATTTTTTGAAAGGCACCACATTTCAATGGTAAGGTGGTTTGATTAATTTTGCCAAAACCACCTTATGTTGTAATCATATTATAATGAGACAATAAATTTTATTGTTATATTATGGTAAAGTGGTTTGATTTCGCTAATATTAATAAATATAGGTAGATTAAATTTAATTTAGTGATTTTATATTGTTTTTGTTTAAATAGAAACAAGTAAAAAGAGTAAAAAAGAAAAAAAAAAAGAGAAATATAATCGGTGCCAAAATTAAATTTTCGTTCAAAACAAAAAAAAATAAAAATTTTTTGGTCGGTATATTGATTTCGAAATAAAATGATAACTTGTTTTTGGAATTTTCACAAAATTTGTTACTTGATTTTGAAATAAAATGATAAAATATTTTGACGTTTTATCAAATTTAACCGCCAATTTGTGATATAATGCTAAAGATCATTGTTTGAATTGTTTTTTATTTTAGCATGAATTTGTGGAGTTATCACTAAAAAATTTTAAAATGCTAAATTCGTATATTAAATAATTTTTCTTTTCCACTAATATATTTATTCCAAATGCACTCCACCAATATGTTCCATCATTTTGGCATGCGGGACGGTTGATAAATTAATATTAATAATCATTATTTTATATTATTACTAACATATATTCTCCATTCAACAATAATATAATTTATAATTTATAGTAATATATATAGTAATACGTATGTATTATGTAATAATTTACGGTTGTTATTATTATATTATTAGAAAATAGTACATTTGTATCTGAAAATAATTCTAAATTTTTAGTAATTTTTTTACACTTTTATTATCACTAATTAAACCAATAACTATAATAATATTTTTCAATTGAAATGTACGTATCATATCATTTGTCATCGGTTATTACTATTTGTTACCATTTGTTACTATGCATTATATCACCAGTTTTTGTAAGAGTTGGATTGTTTAAATTTGAAATAAAATGATAAAATTTTTTTGTATTTGATCAAATTTGATTGTTAATTTGTGATGTGGCGTCAAAAAAGAAATCATTGTTTTGAATTATCTAAAATGAATTAATTATTTTTCGTAAAATAATAATTAATTTAGAATAAAAAAAATATTTTTTACACGAAAAAGAGAAATTTGATTAAATTAGAAAATTGATTTTGATGAGAATATAATTCTATTGTGGAGTTATCAATTTTTCAATGTTAAAAAGTTAAATTTGTAAATTAAATATTTTTAGAATTTATATAAAATTATATAATATTGATAATTAATGTATTATTACCAATATATTTCTCTTGGTGCGTTCCACCAATATGTTCCTCCAGTTTTGGGCAACCTGTAATAGCGGAATAGAAAAAAAAAAGAATGAAAAAAAGAAGAGCGAAGGATGAAGAAAAAACTGAAGTAAAAAAAAAGAAAAGAAAAGAAAAAGGAGAAGAAACAAAAAAAAGTTAAAAAAAAAGGAAGGGTAAAGGGAAAAAAAAAAGAAGAAGAAAAAAAAAAGGGAAGAGAGAAGGGTAAAAAGAAAAGGTAAAAAACGCAAAAAATAGTAAATATGTGAATAAAAAGTTAAAAAAAAAAAGAGGAACAGTAGTGCCACACGGTTGAAGCCGCGGGGCGTGGCCGCAAGCGCGCACAAGGGCATGTGGCAGCAAGCGCGCGCCGTTGTAGCAGCGAGTCGTGCGGATTTTTCAACAAAAAAAATGCATTTGTCAGTATTCAAACCCTCGACTTGTATTTGAAAGCTTGATATGTCAACCACTATGCTACAACTTGCTATGTGTCTCTTATTTCTTTTTTTTTTCCTTTTATTCTCTATCGTGGATTATGATAAATTATTAATATTTTATATTTTGATAAATATTTATAATTACATATATAAAATTTTAAATTATTAATATATTATAATTTAAATTAATATTAATAGCCATTATTTTATATTATCACACTAATATAATAATATCATTTATTTAAAATTATCATTACTTACCACTTATTATCACAATTATCAATTTTCTTATTACAACTTATCATAAATTAAAAAAATTCTATAAATTTTATAAATTATCACAACTTATTTTTGAAATAATTTATATAAATTCTATAAAAAGTACAAAATAAAAAAAAGAAATACAAATATAATTAAATTAAATTAAATTAAATTAATGGAAATATAAAATAATAAAATGTAATAGTTGAAGTATAAATTAAAATAAAATTTAATTTACTACTATTTACTATTCATCTACTAACCACTTACTATTTATCATTTACTACGACTATATATCATAAACTTACCACGAACTCGTTCTCTCCATTTGGAAGTTTGACATGTCAACGCCACAACTTGCCGTGTGTCCCATTTTTCTTTATTTTAGTCTCTACCTTTCTTACTTTCATATTAATAAAACTGTTCGTTGTCAAAATACCAAAAAAATAGCGGAAAAAAATGGCCAACGGATTTGAACTATGGAGTTTGACTCTATCTCTTTTTTTTTTTTTTTTCTCTCAACCTTCCACATTTTTTTCTACTTTCCTTTTTTCTTTTTCTTTATACAAAAATATCTAAATTTTTTAAATTGTTAATATAAGAGATTTTAAATTAATATTAACTAGCATATATTTTCCAATAATTTATAATTTATAATAATATATACAGTACTAATATTATGTATGTATTATTAGAAAATTATATATTGTATATTTCAAGATAATTCTAATTTTTTTATAAATTTTTTATACTTTTACGGACTCCTCGCAAATTATTACCACTACTTATCACAAGTTATAGTATATTATAATATCTTACCACTACTTATCAGTTATTATTATTACTTATTACAAGTTATAATATCACACGTTATAAAGTATTACAACACATACAACATACGTTATCATAAATTATTCCCTCCTACATTAATTTTAAAATTTTAAACTATTCTTAAAAATTATATAAATATATATAGACATATAGCATTTACAAACAGTAAAATACAAGTTTTCATAATTATAATAGTTAAGTAGATTCAGTAAACCTGATTATTTTTAAACCGTCCTTAAAAATGTTATATTTACCAACCATAAATGATAACCATCAGAAATTGGATATCATTTTTACCGACAGTTGTTTAACTTTACTTATGGTTAATAAATTTTTCTCGAAATTATAATTTATACCATTGAAATATGTAAATATTTTCCTACGGTTTTGTAAAAAAATACGGCATAGACAAGAAGAAACCGTTGTTAAAGGTTACCGTCAATAAAAGTTACCATCAGTATAGGGATTTAATTTTGTAGTAAGTACATGAAGAAAATTTATGGGATTAACATGATTTTTGATAAAATACGTGAAAATGAAGGTAGTGGTATAGTTTCTATAGATTCTAAAATGAAGAGAAAATATAATCAATATTGGGGCAACATTAACAAAATTAATATTTTCCTCTTCGTTGTTGTTGTTTTTGATCTAAAATTCAAGTTAAATTATGTCATTTGGGTGATTGAGCATTCATATGATATTAAAAAGGTTGTCTCGAAAAAATAAGATACAAATAGTTTTGTATTCTTTGTTTGAGACTTATAGAACAAATTTATCACGTCTTAAGCAAAATGTAAATCCAATTAAGGAAAAAAAAATATAATAGATGTTGATCAATTAAAGGAAGTTACCGGTTACATGAACTCCTTGTATGACAGCAAATAAGATGATTTGGACAGTACAGAAAATAAAACAGAGTTAGATTTATATGAGGTGAGGGTAGATAGATATGATAAATCATTTGATATCTTAAAATGGTAGAAGCCAAACAGTTCTAGATATCCTATGCTTGTTGTGATAACTCGAGATATCTTGGTTATACTGATATCTACTGTGGTATCAAAGTGTGCATTCGATGTAAGATGTTTTTTCTTGACTCTTTTTGCAACTCTTTGACCCCAAGAATGGTGGATGCCCATATTTGTGCACAAGATTGGTTGCATACAAGTAATGAAATCTTTCTACTTAGAAGAATGCTTGGGAGAAGTTAAGAAGTTAGAATTTAATAAGAAATTTTTTATTTCAACTTATTATTACTATATTGTAATTTTTGCCTAATGTAATTTAATAGTGATATTAATATCTTGCCCTTTTATATTGTAGAAATTATGGAGTATGAAGAGAATCGCATTATTAACATTGAAGAATGAGAAATTATTGTGAGAGTTGAAGTTTGAATATCCTAATATTGGAGCTTGCTGGTTGTCATTTATTGTGATTGTTATGGTTTTTTGTTTTACTTTGTTAAATTAAAATTGTATTCGATAAATAATTTCTATATTATTTGTTTCAATTTTAAATGTATTTTTATGAAGCGATATATAATTTATGATATTATTGTTTGGTTTGATTTTAAGTGTTTAAAGATAGTTTTAATAAATAAAAGTTGTTTAGACGATCAAAATGAGACTACCAGATATAGTGTGTTTTTGGCACTCACGTTCTTCCTGCATTAACTGTTTAGGTAGCTTTAAATGTAAAAGTTGTTAAGGTACTTATGTAAGTTAATATTGTATAATATTACGTAATAAACATGTGAAAAGAATGTGCGGATTCATGTAGGATATTCACAAATCTGATCTACATATGACCCTAATATGTACATCCCTATCTTTTTTTTTTTTTTTTTTTTTTTTTTTTTTTTTACTTCATATTCTACTATTCAAAAATATATATCAGTTCAATTGCTTGATGGTTCTCATGTGTCTGTGACACGCATAGGTGCAGTTTATCGTTTATCATCACTTATTCTATTTCACAATTAACCAAATCAACAAATTATGATGTAATTTTTTCATCTTCTGAATGTATATTTCAGGATTGAGCAATAACGACAACAATTGGTTGGGGGTAATGCTCGGGATAGTCTCTTTTATTTGGATGCAGATTTAGGTTTTAATTCTACTTTTTCTTTCAACCATTGTGATAAATTTGATATAGGACCTTCTTACCTTGGTCATCCATCTGTGTCTCATTTTGATTTTTATAGTTAAAAATTCTCCAATATTGTTGCCAATAAAGATTATTATTATTATTTTTGTCAAATGTATGTCCATGTGTTAAACAGCCATGGCTTTCTTTTCCTAAAAATTCCTCTTATTCTTCTTCTCATTGTTTTGAATTAATTCATATTAATTCATGTTGACATTTTGGGTTCTTTCTCTATAATTTCTAAGAATGGATCACATTATTTTTTAACTATTGTTGATGATTATTCAACTTGTACCTAAGTTTATTTAAAAAAACTTAAATCTAAAAGTTTCAAGTTGTTAATTTATTTTTTTTAATCAAATCAATCGTCAATTTGACATAATAATTTCTTGTATCATTTCTGAAAATGCGAATATTTTTTCTTAAACTCCAAATCATATGAATTTCTTTTTAAACAAATTCAAACATGGTTTCATGAAAATAGAATCATTCACCAACATAGTTCTATTGCAACCCCCCAACAAAATGGCATTGTAGAGCATAAGTATCAACATTTACTTCATGCTACTAGAACTCTCCGGTTTCAAGCAAGCTTGTCTCTTTCTTTTTGAGGAGAGTGTATTCTTACCACTATTTTTCTCATTAAGAAATTTTGAACTTCAATTCTTTAATAAAAATATTGAAGGGTTGACCCTTCAATATTTTTTAGGTATTAAAATTTTTTGACTCTAAATAAGAAATCTTTCTATATCAATGAAATGAAAATATACTCTTTACATTTTATCCGATTCTAGTACAACTGATTCCTGACCATCTGATTTCCTATAAAGCAACATTTTCATTTATGATCAAAAGTTAGTACTCCCCTTTTTTATCCAAAAATCTATTGTCATTTCATCTCATCAGTCGTCTTTTGTGTCTCATTGTAACATAGCTTGATATTCAATATACTTTAAACACCATAAGTCAATTCAAGCAATTTCCTCATTTCATCTATCTTGATGCTGTCAATCGGGTTCTTCGTTAACCCAAAAGATTCTATTGGTAAAAGATCATTCCTTTCTTAATCGAGTTTTCTTACTTTAGTTGAATATGCTGAGGTTGTCGATCCACCATCGGTTATTTCACCACGTTGGGCTCCAACCCAAAGTCATGGAAAACCAAGAAATAATCTATTGTTTTTTGTTCTTTTGTAAAAGTAGAATATCGTTCGCTTACTGCACTTATTGTTGAGCCGCAAAAATTAAAATATCTTCTTTTGGGTTTTGGTTTCAATCATTCACAACCATTTTTGGTCATTGTAATAGCCAAGCTGCTATTCATATTGTCAAAAATCATGTTTTTTATAAATACATTGAATATATTGAAATTAATTTTCGTTTTGTTTGAAAAAAAATCAAGTTCATCTTATTGCTCATTCGTGTCCTATCCATGTTCTGGCGACCAATTGGCAGACCTTTTTATTAAATCACTTGGAGATGACACCTATTGATGATTACTTCAAGAGTTAGGTGCTCTTGACGTTTCAATTCCCGCTCCAACTTGAGAGGGTGTATTGGATGACATCACAACAGTTGAATATTTTGGATTTATTAGTTTCCTATTTCTAGATTTTTTTTTTTTTATTTTTTAGTTTTAAATTTACCAATATTTTAAAATTTAATTACTATGAAAAAATGTTAGTTTGTATTTTGATATATATTTAAATTTTCTAATTTGAGAATGAACACAATTAATTTTTGATTCATTTTTTTTTTCTTCCATGCAGGAAGTCCATTCACCATTTTTATTTTTATTTTTTATTTTTTTAACTCTCCAACAGGAATCGAACACGATCTGGTAGACTCGTAGGATTACTGTCCTCTCCATGGTAGCCTCCACTCAAATAATTATTACTATTATCAAAGAACGATGTAGAAATTTAAAACACTTTGTTTGAAATTTTTTATTTTTATTAAATTTATAAAGCAATATTTTTTTTTCTTTTTTTAATCAATAAAAATTGAGAGAAAAATAAATATTAACCTTTAAATATAAAATATTTAATTGCTGGGCTGATTAATTTTCAAGCTTTTGATATAATTTCTTAAACCTATATATTCTTTAATTTTATGTTGACCCTTAAATTATTTATTCGTTGCACTGTTTGTAATTACGTATATTTCTTTAGAGTTATAGTATTATCGACTAACTATTTTCTTGAATTCTATTTTTAACATCCTTCAAATAGCCCCCAAGAATGTATAATTGTTTGGTTATTTGAACAATTATTGAAAATTTATTTATAAAATACTTTAAAATTATTAACTTAAAATTGAAGTATTTTGGAATTATGAAATTAAACAAAAATAATTCTCATTTAGTGTTAGGACATGCCAAAGAAAAAAATTTGATAAATTATATTGGTGACACCTTACTTTTTTTTTCAGCTAACATTTTAAAATTATTATCAAAAATAATATTTTTGAAACTATTGTGTAACACAAAAATGATGTGTTCTTTTACTTTTCAAACCATATTTTAGATGATGATTCTAAAACACCGAGTGTGTGATAAAAAATTGAATATTTGAGATGACATTAATATGCTCAAAAAAAAACTTTTTTTATTAAAAATAAATTTATTCTGATGTCAATTAAGTGACTATCTTCAATGAATTGATTACCTAGTCAGCGTATTGAATTTTATTAATTAAATTTTTGAATTTGGATTTTAAAAATAAAAAATTAGGTATCGGAAGAGATCATTTTTGAATGATTTGAAAGTTTATTTGAGATAGATCGGTCAAAACTAATAAATTACTTATCGATAGAATTTGGGGGTTTAAGCCCATTTTAATGAAGTCCAAACGCCCCTGACCAGGCCCAGGTGGAAATAAACTCTCTCTCTCTCTCTCTCTCTCTCTCTCTCTCTCTCTCTTCCCCTTAATGAAGTGTGAAACAAGAAACAAGAGAAATTTAAAAAGAAGAGAGTAGGTTTGGACGTGGAAGGAGTTGCAGAGAAAGAGGTGAGCATCAATCAAAGAATGGCAAGGGAAATAGAAGACGAGATCAAGGAAGAGAAGAACCCGCCTCCCCTCGATGAAGGCGATATCGCTCTTCTCAAGACTTACGTCAGTCTCCTTCTTTCCTCCTTTAAAACCCTAGTTTTGTCTTCTTTCTTCTTAATTTTCATTTTTGGTGTTGTTGAACAGGGATTGGGGCCTTATTCAACAAGCATCAAGAAAACCGAGAAGGAGATTAAGGATATGGCCAAAAGGGTCAACGATTTGTGTGGTATGTTTATTCTTCTTCTCTTCATCTCCTACCTCAGCCTCGTATACTGCGAATTCGATTGTTTTTATGGCGATGTTCGAATTTCTAATTTAGTTGAATCAAAACACATAGTTATTGCAGAGGCAGAAAATGATTATACGGGGTTTTAAGGCTATCGACTAGAAAACTTAAGAACATGCCTTAATCATGGTTAGTGAGAGGGAATGCGAGCAAAAAAGTGTTGAGATCCCACTTAACCTATGAACAAATGGATGACAAACTCCTAACTTTGGTGCTAATTTCCTATTAAATCCATGTTTGTGGAGCCAGGTTACTCAATTGATGCCCCATCATTTTTTTATTTATCTAGATATTTTATTCTATTTTATTTTATTTTTTGTTTGTACACATGGGTTCTAGAAATTGTTAATGTTGAAAATGGTTTAACTGTCCACCTAAAAGATGGCCTATGCAATTTAAGAAGGCAGAGACAAGTATCATTATAGATAAGATATGGTTCGAAATTTAATTGGTTGAAGGTAAATGCGATGGTGGAGTGCTAGAATTAGGTAGCTTATCATAATATTGAGCTTTTTTCGAAAGGATTCTGTTGTTGTTGAAAATGAAAATATTAGTTATGGACCTTGCATAGCGGAGTGTTTGTGGATTCTCTAAGGAGGTGAGTGAGCATCCTCTAGAGATTCTTAGGGAGTTGGCAGAGCCAGAAAATTTTGGGTGGGTGGATACTTGGATTGCATACCCTTCATATTTAGCACTCTCACGTGAAAAATTGATAAATATGCAAAAGAAATTACTGAGTTGAAATTGAACAAAAAAAAGGTTCAATAATTTGAACCTATTACATCTTCAACGATCCATATTGAACCGAAAACAGAAAACTGCATAATGTCATCAAATTGACCACATTTTGATCACAAGCAACAAAAAAATTTAGTAGAAAAAATGACATAATAAATTAGTAGTAACAAATAAATTAGAATCACAATACAAGAGTATTCTTAATCTTGGTATTGTTATTCTTCAAATGTCATTTTTGCCAAGATGTAATCATAATGCATCACTAGCTCTTATAAAGTTTGATCTGAAACTAAGCAAAAGCATTTTCTATTATGGTCATATATAAGCATATATAAGTATATATAAGCATGTCCTATGAATAAAGCAAACAAAAGTAGTTGTCACATGATTAAACAATTTGTTTAATGTTAACTTTAACAAGTATCTGTTTATATATAAGTAGCTGCATATTTTTAACATTCTAAAAGTCATTGGGACATTTTATTATATCCGTGGGTGGGTCAAATGTTTGTGGGTGAAACTTTTAGGGGAGAAATTACATTTAGAATTTTTTTCATAAAATTTTTAGTGGACTAATTTTTTCTTAAAATTTCAAGGGACTGATTATGATCTTTATGGGGACCGTTTATAATTTTTATGGTGGGGACATCATTTGGAGTTAAGCATAATTTTAATAATAGTAAAAAAAAATTTCAGGGGGCAGTTGGCCCCCTGTCTCCTGCCTATCTCCACCTCTGTGGGGAGTGATTGCGATCGAAATCATGTTGCTGATTCTCTGGCCTTATTCCAACATGGCGTACATCATGAACACATCATTAAATTCATTCTTGTCCAATTCTTTGCTGGCATGGGGCATGGGTTCCATCAATTTTGCAAAATCCTCAAACACCCTCTGAAGTCAGGTCTTGCCTTTCATGCTCATCAATTCTGTTACGGATATCTTGCCGTCTCTCCCACTTTTAGCAATGAAACCATCTTTCAGGGCAATGATTTCATGTTGAAACCATTTTTCTTATAGGTAGAAGGGGGAACCCCTTGAGTCATTCACAAGGCAGGTCAAGGCTGTTTAATGAAAAATGGATTCATTTTGACCCCAAAATTCAATTTAGAAATTAACACCAAAAATAGGATCTTTGTCTCCTTTGTGGTGAGGGGGCTTAGTTTATTAGAAAATTTAGTTGCCCATTAATTTATGATCTGACTTTGCATGTTCTGTTCATTATGAGAAGTCACTGAAGGAATCTTGGATATTAACATGACTATGAGAACTTTTTTCTTTTTAATTCTCTCATCCTCATCAAATTGTAAAAGTTGGGGAACATATTGTATTCAATTTGGCAGTCAGTAGTTGCTTGGCTTTGAGCTGTTTTCATTTTTCCTGTATAAGCTGATAGAATGATGGACTCCTTTGTGCCTTTTAAAGTTATTGTACTAAAGGACATTCTTGGAACTTCTTAGTGTTTCCTGATTTGCTTGGTTTAGAAAGGTTTATATCCATATCTTTTCAACATCCTTCCGTTGGATAGGATAGGGTTTAAGTGAATTGAGCCTAAAAGCTTAAGCTGAAGCTGTCTGACTTGGTTCATCCAATTTTATATGTTGATTATGATCGTGCCCCGAAATCCTTTCATATTATCTATTTTTCATCTGTGTTCTTTACTTTTCAAAATCAGTGATGACCTTCAGTGTATTGATCTATTACAATTCTGTATCCATGACCCATGTATTTGTTATCATTGTTGATGGGGAGGTGTCTATTACATTTCAACCATGAATACAGCCACACTAGGGTGTCTCCTTTCCATCAAAATTGAAAAATTTTCCTCTGCCGAAACTTTATGGTGGTACAAGATGCATAAGTACAAAGTTGAAGATGTAGGGTCTCAGTCAATGAAGAAAAAAGCAGGAGTTTCTTTTCCACTAAGAAATTCTAAAAATCTCTCCTTCCAAGAATTAGAACACAACCACTAATATTTTTTTCCTATGAGTGTTGAAATTCTTATTCTGATTAACATTCTGCACTCTTTACTTTAAATATTTTCTCTAGTTTCTGATTTTTATTGTTTTTGTTCTTAATTATGTCAGTAATAGTGCATTTTTTGTTGTCATCTTGCAACAGGAATAAAGGAATCTGACACTGGCCTAGCTGCACCCAGCCAGTGGGACCTTGTTTCTGATAAGCAAATGATGCAAGAGGAACAGCCACTTCAGGTTTATTTATGTAAAAATTGTTGTGTGGTGTTATCTATTCCATGCAGCAAGCTTCTGATGTGCTAATATTGTGGTTGCCAGGTTGCAAGATGCACAAAGATTATCAACCAGAATTCTGAAGATGCCAAGTATGTTATCAATGTGAAGCAAATTGCAAAGGTATTTTTTTTTCTTTGTAATTTTTATTCTTGAATGGAGCTCTCTCCTAAGCATTGTGAAATACTAACATGCCTATTGTGTGCTTTAGGCTGTAAAGGGTGCACCCTCCTGGTGCTTTCTTTATTTATATTCTTTTTTTTTTTTTTTTTTTAATTCCAAAAGGATGCCTACTCTGTGTTATATATGTATACTTGGGTACTAATATATTTGAATTGTTGGATGTTTCCTTGTTGATTTTTTCTTAGCCAACCTAATTTTAGATCAGTTGAACAAGGTATCCCTGAACTTTTGTGCTTTTGGGAGAATAATCAGGTACTATGATGAATATTTACAATAAAAATTTTTGCCAATAGGGGCTTTGTTGAAGGATGTTCTATTTGTGTTAATAGTTACAATAAATTTTGCAAAGTTCACTTGTTATCTTGGGGACTTATGAGGATTGTCTTCAGTGACGAGTCCATGCTAAGTGAACACAGTGGTGGAGAATTACCAGAAATTTTTTTTCCAGATGCATATTTCTTTTTAATGGGTGATACCTACTTCTTATTTCTGTGGAAGTTATGATACTGTCCTTTCTTTTGAAGCCACTTTTCAATAACGTTGTGCTAGGAACTAGTTGATCTCCACAGAAATTTTAGACTTTCTGTTTTATTCTATTTTCTTTTGGGAACACTGCTGTGTTCTGTATCAAATCTTTAAATTGTTCACTGGTAAATTGCCAAAAGGAGTTCTGCTCAAATCTATCTGTCCTATGGCAAATAAAAACACTTCAATATTTGGTTTGAAGCAAAGAGAATTCAGTTGCAAATGATTGAATTGAAGAATTTATTATTTTTGGATTTGGTTCCGAGCAGAGTGTAAAGGAATATGAGAAACACATGCTTAACTTATCATGTAGGATGCTTGTATCTTATTTAGTTTACTTCTTTTATACATCTCTCGGTATTTCCCGCATATTCTTCACCTAAGAAACAGTAAAACCTGCTGATGTATATTTTTACTTCAGTAAATGGATGCGTGTTCTTCTGACTATTCTTCATCTACAATGCTAAAGTTTGTTGTAGGGCTTGGCGACAAAGTGTCCCCGACAGATATAGAGGAAGGAATGCGTGTGGGGTAAGATATCTTTTTATTTTCATTGCAAGCTTTCTTACATGTACTCTTTGAATCTTCTGAAGGTCCAGCCACTATTCAAAGGAGCTTGTGGTTCCTTCTTGTTCCTTCATACTACATTTTGGCCGTTGGTTTCGTTTTCAAGATATTCATGCTTTCCTTTGTTGGTTATTTCTTTGTAATAAGACTCTCCATGGTTGAACTCATGAAAAAAAGTTTCATCCTTCAGTCTTTCTGAAGATATAATAATGCAAATCAGAAACGAACTAATAGAAAGATCCTGAGTGGAAAGATAATTATCATCGCTTTGCTTACCTAGTTCAAAGAATTTCTTTCGTTTGTTTATTTTTCCTGTAAGTGAGCTTATATTGAAATTTTTTTCCTTGTATAAAATGGAGGGGTCTATTAATGTGTGCCTAAGGGCATGAGGGTTTTAGTATTCGGATGCAGAACTTCGTATAAAATTGCTCTACTTTTTTAGTTGAGGTTCTAAGGATTCTTAATTATATCACTGTTTGATCGAATATGAACGTTTTGGTATCTTGGTTATGTCATTTCCATATACTGTTTATGGGAGAGAGAGAGGTAAAATATAATCCATTTCTTTCACCTGATTTGAAGTGCTAGCTAATGCATGTATTGTGCTTAAGAAGAGTTATCAAAGAATGGAATACCAATCCAAGTTCATGTGTTTCATTCGTAATTATTTTTTTCCATAAAAATAGCCATGTGTGTATTTCTACCTTAACATCGTAGTTCTGTCATTTGGAGTTTATTGGGTTTGTGGTTGGGTAGGTGGCTAGCCATATGTTTTTCCCTAGCCAATACATGTATCGTGCTCATAATTACACGGATCACAGTATTGTTTGGTATGAGTATGGCTACGGACATGCAGTACTACACTTTTCCTGGTACAGGGTAGGAGTTAGGCTTAGTTGATTCGTTTTTTAGGATCGAAATTCGCTGATTTTGAATGCTACGCATAAAACTCCTAAGCAATATGAACCCCGTAGACAATGACTTTAGAGAGATGCTTTGATTTAAGACAAGACAGTGAACTAGCTGGCTTTATTTAAAAAAAAAAAAAACTGTATTCAAATTTCATAGATAACGATCTCGTTACTTTCATTGATCTAAAAAGCAATTAAGGAGTTGTTGAACCTCCATAGCGTTGGAACTAGAAACCACCTAATTGGCACCCACCACCCTCTCCCTTGTCAATATATACAGTCTCAAAAAATTGTGAAGCTTAAATGCATAAGTGCAACAACGTAACTCGAAATACAAATTGAGATAATAATTCGAATTCAAATTTTTAGAAATTAAATTTATCAAAGAAAAATGACATAATCATAAATATAACAAAATCGCAAAACACATTCATAGTTCAATACTTCAATCATAAAATAACAAAAACACCAAGGTTCATTGATTAAAATATCTAAGTTGTCTTATTCTACTTCTAGACAAAAATTTGTGCCGACTCAGAGTTGGTACAAACTGTAAACACGCCTCTTAAAATTGGTATTTTTTCCCCTTTAAACGTCTCTTCTCCTTGGTTACTTTCTTCTTCTTCTTCTTCTTCTTCTTCTTCTTCAACCTTCATCGACTTTCCTTTTCGACAGCTTCTTTTCACTTCTGATCGGCAAAATAAGACCACCAGCCACTCCTGACAGTTCTGACCCACCTATTCTCCATTTTTTAACTGGAATATATTTTTCTTGTCACTTGTGAAGACCATGCGCTGCTATTCTGGTTTCTGATCTTCACGAAACCACCACCATTCTAGTATCAGGCTTCTCTCTCAATTTCAGTGGTTATTTGCTCCAAACAAGGTTGTTTTACAGGTTTCAATGCAACCTCTTCTCTTTCCGTTTTCTTCGTCCCTTGTTATTTTGGCTACCAGATGAATTGTATCATTCAATCTCTACTATGCTATTGTGCTTCTTTTATTGGTTTGCTACTATGTTTAAGACTTTAAGTTAGAAATGCTACTTTGACCATTTGGGGTTGCAAAAGATTCATGTTTGGCAACTTGTTCCGAAATGTGGAATGTAAGAGGTTTGAGCAATCTGTGTAACTATTATCATGCTCAAGTACAGTAATCAAAGAATGGAAAACTATCCAAGTTCATGTTTTTTGCTTTCTTGATTATTTTTTCCCTTAAAAATTAGCACACAAATATTTCTATCTTAACATTGTAGTTATGTCATTTCCGGTTTATTTGGTTTGTGATTGAGTTGGTGTTTTTGACATTTATTTTTGCATGACAGCTGGTGTAGAGCCTATCATTAAAATTGTTTCTCCAACTCTTTTCCATTAAACAAAGTAATAACTGCTGGTCGATTACTTAGATGGTACTAGCATGGATCATGGACTCACTAGGGTTTGTTGTATGTTGTTTGTTTGTCTTTCAAGGTTGAATATTAGAACTATGATGTATGAGTAAATGTCTCTAGTCTCTGGGGGTGGTGGAAGAGGTGGCTTGCTTGCTCTGGCAGGAAGCTGAGGCCATGAACTGTTTATTACATGTAGGCATTGGGGGTGATGTTTTCTTGAAGGTATGGAGAGGCACAGATTCCCAAGAGGATGTAATTTTTTGATTGGCTAGTGAAAGTGATCCATGATAAGATCTTTCATTTGGTATAAACTTATTAAAAGTGGGAAGATTGCTGTTAATGAGTGCTGTTCTTTGAGGTAGGAAGAGAATGGATGAGTCATCTTTCACCATATCAACTGTTTGCCAGATCTAAGTTGTGGTCCTTGTTGCTTCCAATTTTTGGGGCAGCATGGCTTGTGCCCAGTCTGAATTCCTTCCCTTTTTTGGATAAAGGATCATCTCCTGTAGCGGGCAATTCTCCTGTGCTTTTGTCAAACTGCATGATTGGAGAGGGAGTACTTTGATACGAGATTTTAATGTAGCTGAACTTGGGTTTTTATTCTGAGTGGCTTCTATAATCTTTAATACTTTGTCTCTGACTTTTAGACTTCTTGAGTACTAATTGTGCTCATGTTCTTATGTGGCCAGCCGTGTTGCTTATGGTCATAGGGCCTGTTTGACTGAAAAGTAGGAGCTCAAAGTGTTTCAATTACTTCAGATCTGAAAAGAAATATCTGAAAGAGTAAAATTTTCAGATAATGATGCTTTAAAGATCTAACCATTTACATTCAGACAGATATTTAAATTATTTTACTGTTCTACAGGAGAAGGTTGCAGCTTGTTATCTTAAATGTATCTTGAAAATATTTATGGAATTTTAGATATTTCGCTATTGCCATGCCATCTTTACGAAGTAGACTTGATATTGAAGTTAAGTTTGAACTTTGAGCTGGTTATCAAGTGTCATGTTAGTCATTTCGTTCAATAAGTTCCGGGAGGAATAATAAAGAAAATAAAAATTTCTGGTTCATATAATTTGTGGTGACCTGTATTGGTGTGACATTTTTTAAGTTCAAGCAAGCTCATAATTTTCTGTATATGGTATTCATTTGGCCTGGTTGTTGTGCTGTCATTACAGTGTGGATCGCAACAAGTACCAGATCCAAATACCTTTGCCTCCAAAGATTGATCCTAGCGTCACTATGATGACGGTAGAGGAGAAACCTGATGTGACATACAATGATGTCGGTGGATGTAAGGAGCAAATTGAAAAGATGAGAGAAGTGTGTAATAATTTCCCCATTTCTTGAGGGATTTTTTTTTTCCTGCCAACTTATTTATATTATAAATATTTGATAAGAACTTATTGAAATGAAAATCTCTTCAATTTACTCTTTCATCAATTTTCCTGATGTTGTTAGCATTAATTGATTAGGTTGTGGAGCTGCCTATGCTTCACCCTGAGAAGTTTGTGAAACTTGGAATTGATCCTCCCAAGGGGGTTCTTTGTTATGGGCCTCCTGGTACTGGTAAAACTCTATTAGCCAGAGCTGTGGCCAATAGAACTGATGCATGTTTCATTCGTGTGATTGGAAGTGAGCTTGTTCAGAAATATGTGGGCGAGGGAGCTCGGATGGTTCGTGAATTATTTCAGGTTTGTTCTGCATGGCTGATGATAAAAACTTGTCTTTTTCTAACACTTTCATTGAGGATTATCTTTTAAATATTCTTGATTTTGTTACAGATGGCAAGGTCGAAGAAGGCTTGTATAGTGTTCTTTGATGAAGTTGATGCCATTGGAGGAGCTCGTTTCGATGATGGTGTAGGCGGAGACAATGAAGTTCAGCGCACTATGCTTGAGATTGTGAATCAGCTTGATGGGTTTGATGCTCGTGGGAACATCAAAGTGTTAATGGCAACAAATAGGTAAAACTCACTATCCAAAACAACTTATTTGTCTTCAGTTTGTGTGGCCCTTGATCTGCTGGTTCTGGGAAACTTATGACTCTCACGTATCGGTCTTTATTATTGGGCTGTCAACTGGATTGGAAAATGAATTTGTTCTTATAGTGTGTTAATCTACTATAAGAACTTGATAATGGTGCCTTGGTTGTTAGAGAAGTTTGGCTTGCTTCTTTTGCATACATTAGAAATCAGTCTTCTTAGGTGTTGGAATGCCACTTATGTCACAGCTTGTGTCTATACTAAACCTGCTTGGTTTGGAGGAGTTCAAAAGGTTTTGGCACTAGATCATTTTTCTGTTATGTACCATTTGTATTATGTTCATTTTCAGAGCTGAAGCAGCAAAAATGCTTGATATGCTGCTAATGTTCACATTTGAAGAATATATAGGTGGCGTTCCAAAACCACACCCCCCTCCCCCCAAAAAAAAGGGAAAAAGAGAAGACAACAAAGCCATATAGAATAAGAAAATGCCAGGAATATCTGTGCTTCCAAAAGTTTTATGAACCCTCTATTTACATTTGGCCTCTATTTTCATACTTTTCTCAGACCTGACACGTTAGATCCAGCACTCTTGCGTCCTGGTAGATTAGATCGTAAAGTGGAGTTTGGCCTACCTGATTTGGAGAGCAGGACTCAGATTTTCAAGATCCACACACGAACAATGAATTGTGAAAGAGATATCCGGTTTGAACTTTTGGCTCGGCTTTGCCCTAACTCTACAGGTAAGGACAATATATACATCTGCTCCTTCTGGTTAATCTCTGAAGTATGTTTCGGTTTGCAAACTAGAACTTGATTCACTTCGGTTATATGGACAACGTGTACTCTTATTGTCCCTTTATATACTATCTTTGGAACATCACATGATAAGCTATTCTCTTTTCATGTAAGATTTCATTGCTGAAGAGATTTCAAATATATCTTGGTCAAAGGATATAGTAGATAATGATATCTAATCTATATCTGTTTTGAAGTAATTGTGTAGGGGATACCATTTTGGGGAAATGATCTTTTATTCTTTAGAAATATCCTAGTGAATTGTAGTATTCGGCTTTTTCTTAATAAAAGGTTTCCTTTTCAGGAGCTGATATAAGGAGTGTCTGCACTGAGGCTGGAATGTTTGCAATTCGTGCACGAAGGAAAACTGTAACAGAGAAAGACTTCCTTGATGCTGTGAACAAAGTCATCAAAGGATATCAGAAATTCAGTGCGACACCAAAGTACATGGTCTACAACTGAGCCTCTGTGCTTGTTTTAGCAGGAACTTTGTTTTGGTGATACACGGTTGCGGAAGCTGACAACCCAAGTTCCCTTCCTATTGCAGTTATGCCCCTGTTGAACCTAAGAGGCATCACAAATTTAACATGTATTTCTTGACGAGAGGGAAATGCGTAGGCCTTTTTATGTTTAATTAAATTGATTGGTGGAACAATGCTTGTTAATACTGATTAACTGGTTCACTGTGGAGCAGCTCGAGATGTTGTATCTGTTTCATGGGAATTAAATCCAATATCAATGAGCAAAGCACCTGAATTTTCAAACCAGATTGATGTAAGACGGTGCATTGCCTCACGTGATATCTATTTTTATTCTGCAAGATTGATTCTTCTCTTCTCATGGAGACGTCATGGTTTTCTTCGCAATCATTAAAATGATGCAGCAACTATTTGCAAATTAACACAAATGAAACTTGTGATGGGCCAAACCGTAGCGAAATCAATCCAAATTCATTAAACATGAGATAATGAATAGAATCCTAAAGATAAAACAAATGAATCATGTCAACTTGCATTAGTGTTCTTAGAAATAAGACTATTGTTCCTCTCAATCTTCTTAATCCCACACCGATGCTTTGAACACCGACACTGACTCTCCCTTTTCACTTCTCTCCCGCTCCCACTAATGCTTTCTCCAACATCACTTATCTTGTCAACCCCATCCCCATTCCCAGGCAAACAAACAACCACCTTCTTCTCTTTAATCTTTCTCCACAGCTCTCTCATTCTCTCTCTTATCTCACACTCACTCTCCTCATGCTCTTCTCCCTCACAAAAACCACATCTCACTTTCACACACCTAATCCCTTTCACTTTTTCCCACTGAAATGCAAGCCTCAATGCCTCATCCAAACAACTGGGCTTCTGCGGAATCACCCATTTCTTAAAATCCTCTCTCAACCCACCAACGAACACTCCTCTAATCAAACTCTCTGAGACTCCAATTTCAGGCCATTTATTCAAAACCCACTGCAGTCTCAGAAAATAGGATCTAACAGATTCGTCCTTTTCCTGTTTCAACCTTTGGAGTTCTGCTTGAAACTGATTTGGGTATTCGATTTTTTGATAGGCTTGCAAAAATGAGGACTTAATTTGATCCCAAGAAAGAGAAGAGTGATAAGGGTCGATGTTGAGATCGTACCAGACAAGTGCTTCTTCTATAAGTGTTACAGGGAAGATTTTCATCATCGTTTGAACTGAGACCACGTTGTTTGCTGTGCAGACTTTTGAGAATCTGCTTAAGTGTGTTATTGGGCATTGGTTGTTTTTTCCGCTGAAAATTGGTAAAGGAGCAATGTTGATGTATGGAGAAGAAACCGTTTGGTTGTAGACTGTTGTGTTGCTTTGGATACTTGATTCTGGAATTTCTATGGAGAATTGTTCGCTTGGTATTGGTGGCTTTGCTGAAGATTTTGATTCTGGATACGAGGAAACGTCGTCGTCTCCGTTCAGACTTGGGATTTCTTCTTCTTCTTCGGAGAAATCAATGTTGTTGTTTTTGTTATAGAATTGATTTCTTCGGGTGATTTTGGCCTTGCGGTTGGTGTTTGAGAGGACAAATTTGGAGGAAGAGGGGTCTCCATTTTTACGAGGCATGGGTGCTCTGCTCGTGTGAGTAACCAGCGGGTCCGGCATATCAATTTTAGTAACCGCCCATTAAGGTTGGTTATAAAACTAGGAAGGTGCCCTTTTTTGAGTCACAACACACACCCACACACACTCTCTCTCTCTCTCTCTCCATCGTGCGCGCACACACATTAGCAAAGGGCACGCAAATTTGAGAGGCTCTCTCTCTCCCTCGCGCGCGCGCGCACGTTAGCAAAGGGCACGCCGGTGCCTAAAAGTGAAGTTGAGAAAATTTTGAGCCACCACACACACACCCGCACGCTTTCTTTCTCTCCCTCACATCATAGAGATCTTAAGTTTAAATCTTGAAAATGTCAAAAAAAGATTTGAGAAAATAAACGTTTAAAATAAGCTCCACAGTTCTCAAATCTGATAAATCAGGTAAATCCCGAATTGTGAAAAAAAAAAAAGAAAATTTGAGATTAGATACAAGTGAAATGAAATAAAATTTTTAATATTAATATAACAATAATTTAATTAATTTCTATTATGTAAAATAATGTTGAAGACAAGATGAGACAAATTAAAGTTCTCCAAATGACACCTTATTACTCTTTAAAATAATTAACAATAAAATCATTTAATTCATAAAAAGGATTAGAATATTCTATAAAGAAAATGTCATTTTTAGTACTCAATTCACTTTTTTTTAATTGTTTTAACATAACTAGACACGGATACAAATCCTTGGGCATAAAATGTGATTTCAAATCTTGCAATAGCCCAAAAATAAATACCTAGTCTTAACCCAAAAAAAAGGATGCATGAATATGGCATATAATTTTTTTTTCACATTATGGAATATGCTTTGGTGTTTTCATCACTAACATAGAACTTGTGCGACCAAAAATGGTATGGTGATATAAGTGATAACCATGACTTTGATTATGGCCATCACAGCCAAGCTTGTAGTAGTTGTAAGCAGAGGAAGGCACAGAAGAGAACTGGGGTTGATAGAAGTAATGGTGGCCACTCGTGTAAGTCTGAAACTCAGGATTGTATGCAGAAGGCCATAGCTTAGCTCTCCTCCTTGTCTTCCTTACTGTTTTCAGAACCCTCTTTTGGTTGGCCAGCTGGTGACCGTCACCTTTTGCATGGCCATGTCTGTCTCCACCTCGTCTACTCCTGCGTGCAATGTGCATAGTAATCCGAAAAAGGAAAGTTTACTTGATGTTATAGTGGTTGAAGATGTAATTTGCGATGTACACATGTGGTGATAGAAATGAAAATATCTTGTTAAGAGTTTTAATTCATTTGAGTGATTGCTTGAATCAAAACTTTTGATAAAATTTGATTTGTACCTTTAAGTTTTTGGAGGGTGATGGAGGTGGATTTGACTCCACAGACGCATGCTCCATTGACCTGAGTGTGAGACTAGTGTTGAGAAGTTTTCTAAACCTTCGTAAGTAATGAAACCTGCAACTACCATCGGAGGATGCTCCGGTAGGATAGATTCCGACGCTTAAATCAAAAAGAGCGATTTTGTGAGAATAAGAAATAGACTAAGAAGAGCTACGAAAGAGCTTATGTTGTCTTTGTGGGAAGTGTAGATTTCTTGAAAATATACCTGGTTGGCTGTTGATGCTGAATATATATAGTATGCGTGCATGGTAAATCCTGTATGAATTTAGGGGTGTAGAAACTCTAATTTTTTTGCGGAGAGATTGTTGAAAATTTTTCGAAATTGTAGATACTGTAATTAAAGATTTTTAAAAGATTTGGTATACTATCGATTAAGGAAAGTTCAAGTTATTGTAGAGGCTTCCTTCATTCTCGAGAGTGACTACTGAGATATGTTTCCTTATTTAAAGAGATTTTTTCAGGAATAGGGAAGATTCATATCCGATTAAGAAATGTTTAAATTCATCAAAGATTTACTTCCTTAATAGATGGCTTCAGGTTGTGCTTATCGCGTAATGAAATGAATTATGTTTTTATCAATGGAACGAATCTGTCGAGGAGTGGGATAACTGAGAAGTCCAGGTATCGAGAGCTAGGTTGATCAAAGGGTCAAAAGGAGTGCTTAATCGAGAGAGTACTCAATTGAGAGACTGCAGGCATGTTCGGTTGCTTATGGATGGTATGGCCCAATGGGTTTGAGTAGTCTTGGTCTTGTGATAATGGGTTGTTGGACCATGTACCATCATTGCCCCTCTCCTAAGGTTAGTCTTAAGTGTAGTGGTAAAAGTAGAGTTGGGATAATGAGAGTTGTGTAACTCAAAAAGATATAGAGTGAAAACGATTTTGGATAAGTAGAATGGGTGTGAAAGTGTAACCGGCACGGGAGTGGTGCATTAAATATGGTACATGCCGCTTTGATATTCACGAATCTCCCGGTACACACCTTTTTTAAATAGTGTGGGATTGGTTCGAATTGCTGTGACTTCTACTTTTCATCATTTTGTTTTCACCGATTGAAAATTTTGGGTTCTAAAATTGTAGAGAGACAGAGAGACTTGAGAGAAATTGCAATGGCAAAGGGCTCTAAGTCTCGTGTTCATCTTGGTATTGACAATATCAAGAGCACAATATCTCGAGATCAGTTGAGTGAGGTTATTGATGTTATGGATTTAGGGGATGATTATGTTTTTGAGATACCGATAGAAGAGGATAGGGTGAATAGACCACCTTTAGGAAGTGTGCTATTATATAGGTACTATGTGAAGTATGCTCTTCATTTACCGTATACGAGCCCTTTTGCTCAGGTTTTAACACGTTGGAACATTTTTTCAATCTTGTTAATTTCGAGTACTTGATGGTTGATTGTGCTGGTAGTAAGTCTATTAAGCTTCTGCCGGTTGAAATTTGATTTCAAGATCTTTTCTTCTATTTTCATCTTGAAAAGGTGCCCCATAGAGTTTTGTACCGATGGTTGGTTTTTCTTGCAAACCAGATTGGAGTTAGGGTAGAAATTCTTCTATAAGGAGATGATCGATAAAAATTGGATGTGGAAGTTTTTCTTTATTGAATTTTTGAAAAGGGAGTCGATGTCGGCATTGTTGGACATAGGGAAGAGCCTTTCTTTGGGCTGAAGACCCCCAGTCCTTCCTGCCAATATAGATTCGTGCGTTCAATCGTAGATTTTTATTTTGCAAAGGATAAGTGCATTTGCGTGGAGTGTCTCTTAGATGTGCAAATGTTATCTTTAGTTGGTTTGTGTTAGGAGAGAGGAGGAAGATAGAAAGGCCTCTTTTGGTTAAGAAAAGGAGTATAAAACTTGTTGATGTTATCCCCTATGCTGAGGGGGAGGATCTTGTTGAGGTGACCTATAAACATATGAGGCCAAATGCCAAAAAGGACGTGGGAGAGTTGGGAGCGCATCAGTGCAGAGTACCTAATTAAGTGATGCCCTCCCCATTTTAGCATTGGGGAGGAAGAAAAGAAAGGTCTTAATACTTTCGAGCCCAAGCGAGGGGGCCAGTGAGACCGAGGGACAAGGTCTGCCGGGTATGGTTGGGGCTCCCCTTCAAAAAGAAGCTAGAGGCTTAGAACCGGAGGTGACCTTTCCTCCATCTCTGGTGTTTGCCCTTGAGGGAAATAGAGAAGGGGAAACTAATGAATGCTTTGTTAGAGATGATGTTGAGACCTTAGAGGTAGATATCAAGAGGGGTACTGAGGTGAGGTAGAGGGGTGCCTTCTGAGCATGTAGATTGGGAGGTTGGAGTTGGGCTGTATTGTGCCTTTCCCAATTCCCTATACATGTGAAAAGGCAACAGAGAGGTGACCAAGAGGACTGTCCCCTTCCTTCTATTTTTGTTAGGCTCTATGATCGCAAGAATGACCTTCAGGAGCGAGGCACTATGGCGGTCAGTGCTAGCAACCAACCACCATTACTTCTATTTGGATGTGATGGAGGCGAAAAGGGTAGCCGAGCGGATGGATTACCATCGCACTGAGTTAGAGCACAATGGTTTATCATTGGAGCAAGGCAAGGATGCCCTTATGTCCTTTGGACTTAAGCTATGAACTATTTTTTTTAGATGTGTTTTATCTTTATTTTTGATTTGGTTTTGTCTGAGTAATATACCTCGTGTAGACTATTGCTATAGCCGAGTTTTAGAGATAGAAGACAGAGCAACTAGTTAAGCACTTGGAACATCATGTGGATTAGTTTAGTGGGGAGATCTCCCGATCGCAAGATGTTCTAGCTCAAAGAGAAAAGGATAGAGGAGGAGAGGGTAGCTAGAGTTGCTTAAGACAATCGAGATAAAGAGATTGAGTGCCTTAGAACTTACTTGGGATTGGGGTTTCGACAGCTCGAATTGGCGTTTTGACAGTTTGAATTGGCTCTGACGAAGTATGAGAAACTGAAGGCTTGCAAAGGTGCACAAGGCAAGCTACAAGCTGCTGAGAAGTTGGCTCAAGCGTGGGAGTAGTCACTCACTGCTATAGTATAGGAGATTGTCGAGCTTGGGAAAACTATCACGGAGACGATTGATAACCACAGGCGCACCCAGTGTAAATTGTTCGAAAGGCTACAGTGCGCCGAGGAGGTCATCAATTAAGTAGGATTAGCGGGGGCTAAGACTATGAGTGTTGATAGTGCTGGCCCTGGGGTATCAAGTTCGAGTCTCGTCAATACTCTTTCCAGTGGTGCCCCTCGGGAGGTAGTTGGCGAAGATTTTGATGTTGTGATCTTTCGGGCTAGTATTGAGTCTTTATGTCAGATGGCTCTTTCTCCTGCTCCCCCTCTATTGTAGAATGTGAATTTTACTGTTTTCTCTCAATTAAAGTTAGATGTTGTTCATTTCATTGTCAAATGAATGGATTCGATTCCTCAGTGTGTACTTGCTTTTTATTGTGCTTGTGCTGCCCAATTGACTATATACCAAGGGTATTAGAACTCCCTTAAGATGTTTGAATTGGCACAATAGGGATCATAGTTAGTTTGTATAATATGATCCTCCATGGCGTTGAGTAAAAATATATTGAGGGATATCAAATGGTCTTGTGTCGAGAGTGTGCTTATTGGCACTGTGCCAAGAGAAAGAGTTTGGGGGTGTTGTGTTGAGGGAGTGTTCATTGGTGTTGTGCGAGAGGGAGTTTGGGGGCATTGCGCTGAGAAGATACTCATTGATGTTATGCTAAGAGAGGTTTGGAGGCATTGCACTGAGAAAATGATTATTAGCATTGTGCCAAAAGAGTTTTGAGGTATTGTACCGGGAGAGTGCTTATTGGCATTGCGCCAAGAGAGTTTTGAGGTATAGCACCGAGAGAGTGCTCTTTGGCATTGCACCAAGAGAGTACTTGTTGGCGTTGTGCCACCATCGCAAGAGTGCTCGTTGACATTGAACTACAGAGTTTTGAGGCATTGCGTCGAGAGAGTGCTTATTGGCGTTTTGCGCCAAGAGAGTTTTGAGGCGTTGCGCTCGAGCGAGTGCACGCTGGTGTTTTGTGCCAAGAAAGTTTTGAGGCATTACACTAAGAGAGTGTAGGATGCACGTAATTGGTGAAATTTGATATCGTATGAGTTACATGTTTGAGGGCATTTGATACCTATGAGATATTCTCAATGGCAAGTACTTGTTACGGCCATGATATTATGAAAAGACAGTAAAACACATTCAATAAGAATGTTATTGCAAGAATAACTTATGAAAATCTTGAATCAACTTATTCGATCTATGACTTAGAGTTGCAAACAAAACAATAGTAGATAATCACTAGGGATTACTAGACTGGAGCAGTAGGTGACTCGGGATCACATAGGAGTATTTCAATTTTGAGAGGTGTTCTAAATTTAACCCTCATGTGCCTCGTGCTCGGTAATGCTTCTAAAGCATTCAAGGTAGGGCGTCCAAAGATGGCGTTGTATGTCAACTGTAGCTTGATTATGTCGAATGTTGCGCATGATTGGGTTGAGTTCCAAGAGTGATAGGAAGAGGGATAGTACCCTCAGGGTAAAACCATTCACCCAAGAGTCCCTTTATAGGTCCGACATGTGGTCGAAGGTATGTATGATCGAAGCCCATCTGTTGAAATGCATCCTAATAAAGGAGGTCACTTTTAGTTCCTTGATCGACAAAGATCCTCTTTATTGTGTACTGGCCTATCTTGGTTGTAATGATCAACGGATTGTGGCAACTTGGATTGATCCCTGTTAAGTCGTCGTCGTCGAAACCTATCATGGGTCTTCTCTTCTTCTGCCTTTTTTGACACGTGATACGAGGACTTCTTTAGAGATAAGTGCCTTAACCTTCTGAAAGATGGGTGCCACTGTTCGCTCTACTTGACCCATTTGGACGTCCATGTGGGCCATTGGCCTTGGTGTAGAAGGGGCCTCGTTAGGAAAGGGAGATGTTGAAAAGGGGTGTCCGCCTTGTATTTGAAAGATTACTTCGTTGGCTCGGTTACGGGTAGCTCTCGGGGGTTGTGGTTCATTAGGTTCGTTTGCTCGTGCTGCCGTACATGGACTCCGAGAAGGATTGTTCTCTTATTCCGTACTTATGAACCTTTAGAGTCTGCCATCCCGAACCAAGGCCTCTAGCTCATCCTTTGGCTTTTGGCACTCGTCAGTTTGGTGGCCATAGTCTTTATGGAAGCGACATTACTGGGACTTGTCCTTCTTCGAGTCATCCCCTTGAGGGCATGGAGGCCATCTAACTAGGTTTGCTCCTAATTTGCATAAGGATCTAACTGGGTGTGTCATTCAGAGGAGAGTAGTTGGTGAACCGGTAGTAAGGAGTTGGTCCCGATCGGTTTCTTTTGGGCGAAGGTTGCTAAGGTGAATGACTACATCCTTTCTCGCTACCTTGTCTTGACACTTATCGAGCGTCTCAGCCTCTTTTGTGGCAATGCATTTTTCTACTCGGGCATAGAATTCTCGAATGGTGGATGGAGGATTCTTCATTATTGAGGTCTTCATTCCTGAAGTCTATAAACCGGTAAATAATGTTGCTATGGTCTAAACTAGAGACTTTCATTATCTCGCTCTTGAACTCACCTAGGAAGTCTCTTAGGGGCTCGTCGTCTCTTTGCTGCAAAGATAAGAGGTAGGTAGATTTTCTCTTAACTCCTCGGCTGATTACAAAATGTATTTTGAACTGTTGCCAAAGTTGGGAGAAGTTCTTGATGCTAAATGGAGAGAGTGAATTGAATCAGGTCAGGGCTTTGCCCTTTAGGGTCATAAGGAAGTGCTTGCACGTGGTAGCGTCTGGCATGTCTCTTGAGATCATGATCATCACGAAGTGGGTTGTGTGGTCTCGGGGATCAGTAGTACCATTGTATCTCTCCATAGGAGGGAGGAACACATCTCGTGGCTTTGGTTGACTTTTGGATCAAAGGGAGAAAGGCTGGCGGTGTATTGGGTGGCATCTTCCTTTCCTACATTGGCTCGCTTCAATTCGGTGGCCACGAGGTCTTCGACTTGTTTTCTCAAGTTATCGGGATCATGCTGAGAAGTGACTGAGGGCTCTCGTGTTTTCGAGGTTAGAGCCTGTGCCAACATGACTACTCTAACCTCTGAGGAGAGGATGATCCTTTTGGTCGGTGTATGTGACTAAGTTCTTCCAACCAAACTGATCCCTTGAATCTTAGATTTGAGCCTCTCCATTTCTAAGCGATGGTCTCGATCGAGAGAGGCTTCAGCAGTAAGTAGAGTCAGCTAGTCTTGGGGTTGTGTGATAGGTGCATGAGATCTCTCTTGGGGGAGCGCTTCTTTTGGATGTTGGTATTGATCGTGCAGGGTATCCAACTGGTTTTCAAGAGGTGCTAGCAGAGAAGAATTCGTGGGATTGGACGTCTATCTCCCTACTATAGATGTGGCCCTTGAGGCATTACCATTCTTTTTTCTTGGTGGCATGGCGATTGCAAATATAGTTAGACAAGGTGTGAAATACATTGGCTAAGAAATCAGTCTGTTTCCACCAATAGCGCCAATTTGATGGAGGTGGGTTTGGATCTATAGATACATATTCTATTGACTTGAGTGTAAGACTGGTGCTGAGGAATCTTCTAAACTTTCATAAGTTACGAAACCTATAAGTACCGTCAGAGGATGTTCTGGCAGAGAAGACTCTGATGTTCAAGTAAAAAAAAACAATTTTATAAGAATAAGAAACAGACTAAGAAGAGCTACAAGAGAGCCCTATGTTGTATTTGTGTGAGAAGTATAGAGTTTTTGAGAACGCACTTGGCTAGCTGTCGATGTTGAATATATATAAAATGTATGCATAGTAAGTCCCGTATGAGTTTAAGAGTGTAGAAATCCTAATTTCTTTATAGAGAGATTGTTAAGAATCTTTCGAGATTGAAGGAATTACAGTAAAAAATCTCTAAGAGATTTAGTATACCGTCAATTAAGAAAAATTCAAGTTATTTTAAAGATTTCCTACCTTCTCGTGTGTGACTCCCAAGATATGTTTCCTTATTAAAAGAGGTTTTTTTTAAGAACAGTGAAGATTCATATCCGATTAAGAAATGTTTAAGTTTGTTAGAGATTTACTTCCTTAATGAATGGCTTCAAGTTGTGCTTATCGCATTATGAAATGAATTATATTTGTATTAATGGGACGAATCTACTGAAGAGTGGGGTAACCAAGAAGCTCGGGTATTGAGAGCTAGATTGATTAAAGGGTCAAAAGGAGTTCTTGACCGAGAGAGTATTCAATCGAGAGACTGCAAGTATGTTCGGTTGCTTATGGATGATATGGCCCAATGGGTTCGAGTAGTCTTGGTCTTATGGTAATGTACTGTTGGACCATATACCATCAGAGGGACTGCGCGGTCCATGTGAACATGTATTTTGATTATCTAAGAGGGAATGAATTTAAGAATGGATTAGAAATATGGTCATCTTAGTGTTTTGGTGATTCAGTAAATAGCAAGTGAGAGAGAGAGAGAGAGAGTACTGTCATCTTGTGGAGAGTTGAATAGGCAAATGCTTTGAGCAGAGGTGAAAGACCTAATTTGAGGCATAATAGACAATTTAACTTGCAACAGCAGAAAATATAACTCCTCACTTAATGTGTATTTAGAGATTGATTTTCAATTTTTGCTGCAAAATGGTAAATGGAAGCTAGTAATGAACAAAATCCCTCCAGACTCGTTCCATTGTATATAAGATAACTCCAGTTTGTTTCTCTCTCTCTTTTACTCTTTCTTTTTCCGCTTGACTAACCGATGTTCGAATCTGTACTCGGAGTAATCTAACTCGAACTATTATCAGGCTCTCTATAAAGGAAGCTCTTCTAAACTAATTATTTCTATTCCCAACATTCAAATTTGAGACTTGGTTTATAAATCTAGCATGTTTCCTACTAGATCAATTGCCTGTTAGATTTGTCTCTCTCTCAAAAATAATTGATTAAGGACGATGTGCACCGACATTATGTTGTCTTGCAAAGGGAGATAATGAGGTCCCTAAGATTGTTTGTAGAGTTGAAGGGTCAACGATGGAATGAACTTGGATTCCATTCAAGGCTGCCTTGCTCCAAGGAAGGAACATGCCATGGCTGGCGTTCACTTTCTTCAATTTTGTTATGAATCCTTTCCAAAATATGATGGAATTCGTTTAGTTATGCATGTCCCCAGATTGATTCTAATTTTTTTAATACAGAAAAATTATTAATATAAAAATATTTTAATTTTTAATAGAAAATTTTGATTTCATTTATAAAATTTATTTTATTCTTTTGTTAAAAGTTTTTTATTTTTATTGTAATCGAAGATATAATAAATAAAATAAAATAAAAAGTAGAGAGACGTTGAAATTTTCAAATATTTTAATTCTAGTATTCACCGTTCTATTTGTTATTACTAAAATTTATTTGATCCATATAACAAATAAATAAAGGTTCTACAAAGTGATCCTTCATGTACCAATTTTTTAATTCAGAAAATTTAGCTATTTTATTTTGTTGGATTTAATTCACATAGTATGCGCATACAGAAGCTTAGTAAAAATATATCGAAATTTTTGGGTTACATCAATGTGTAGAGTTGGTCTCCAAAAATCCAATCGCGTCGCAAAATCTCTCAAACGGATTGTACGGTCGGGATGGTGATTACGTGATCGAACCATCACAGTACAACGACGCTTCAATCCTCAAGTTCGGTGACTTCTAATGACAGGATAAATTTTCCTACGTGAAAATTCGTTTTCTCTCTCTTTAGAGATGTGAGTGCCTCAAGAAACCCTAGCTGCCTTGTCATACACCAACCCCCAAACTCACAATTGGGATAGGAAAAAGCTACACTCTCGTTGGCACATCCAAGGGTCATTAGGCAAGTCATTATGTGGGAATTAATGGGATGGTTAATGGGTGGTTAATGGGATAATGAGAGTTATCTCATTATTTCAGGATTACCAAAATGCCCCTCAGTGGGCATACATAACCAACATCTCCCACTTGTACATGAGGGCATTTTACGTCAGTCACGAGATCGCAACTTATGCGATTTATTACATCACCTTACTTGACTTTCATACAGGATTGGGTGTTGTGCGATCAGCGCGTACACCTACAGGCAAAGACTTCTTGATACATCTGTTAGGATGATCGACGAGTTATCGTTAGTAACAAAAAAAGAACTCGTCGTACCCCAGATCCAATGCATTTACATCCATCAAGTCACTTTTCTCATCGAAAAGTGATCCCCAATTGTTTGCTTGACTATATATTTACTATTATGTTTAAATCTCAGTAGGGATTAATATAATAGGTCGACCTGTGGATGCAACATTATGATGTAATGTCGATTGGTCTTCCTTTTCACAAACTCGAATCTATTAGTCTCAATTCAGCTACTTTTCGAGACCTGTCACTTAGACCTCAATTTTTCTTCCGGACCATAGGTAAATAGATTAAAGTAACAATACTGAACCAAAATTTCTAGAAACAGTCGAAAATAATAAGGGTACAAGAGATCCCATTCAATGGATCTCAGGTTTCACACAGTGGGAACGAGGATCATAATCAAACTATCGTCTCAAATAATAGCTCCCACTATCCCATGATTGTCTCATCACACGAGGTATGAAACACGTGCCACAGTGTTATTCCCCCGTCTCTCAAAGGGCATATGTCAGATTTCTATAACATTGTGCAATTATGAGACTCAGTCTACACATAAGACTTTACATAGAAATCTTAGAAAGAGCATCTCAAAGACAATATCACTAATCGCATGTGATATTTGAGATTTCAAATCTGGCTACTTACAGCAATATAGATGTGGGTATTTCTATGTCAGTCATATCACACATGACCTCATCCTGAACACATATTAGGGTGACTTATGTTCTAGAAAAGTCACTCTCAAAGTCTCTTACAACTAGAAATCGTTTCATTCCCGCTCACTCAGAGCCGAAGATGGTCACTCGTATGAGAGAGTCGATTACGCCTGCTTGACACATCTTTTATCACAAGATATTATAGAATATATGATAACAAATATGTGTATGAAATAAACTTGTGACCCAATAATGCATGCATATCATATATTCAATAAGCATAAAAAACAGTACTTAATGAGAAATGTTAAAATACACTAAATCTAATGATTCTTTATCTCACAAAGGAATCTCTCACAATGGGTTTTCTCAAGGGATCAGCCACCATACTATATGTAAAAGTATACTTAGTTGACATAATACCCTTCTCAGTAGTATTTCTAACAGAGCGGTCTCATGTATCAATGTGTTTGGCTTCATTATGATACTTAGGATCCCGGTTGTTGGCAATGGGGTATGATTATCACAATAATTATCGCTGACCTCTCACTATCTGTCACAACTCCTAAATCATCCAGAAATTTTTGGAGTCAAAAACTCTCATGAACTGTCATTGAACATACCACAACCTTAGTCTCTATCATAGATAGAGTTATACAGGTTTGCTTCTTACCGTTCTAAGAAGATAAAATCTAATATTAGTTTACATTCATCCAGATCGCTACTCCTAGTTAACATCTGAATACCCAACGGAACGCAAATGACCTCCTCCGTAACACAAAAAAAGGTTCGTAGTTCTCTTGAGATATCTCAGAATCCTTTTTACTGCTCTACAGTGATCCCTTCTAGGATTCGATTGATACTATTCATTGGATTGACTGCAAAATAAATATCTGGTCCTGTATGCCTCATTGCATACATTAGACTCTACATTGTACGTGTATGCCTCATCACATATACTAGAAATGTACATTGCACTAGCATAAGAGATTCTATTAATCTCCCTTATTTCTTTCTGAATTTTAGGACATATGTCAGCGCTTATCTTGAAATGCTCAAGAATCTACTTGATATAGAACTCTTGTTAAAGAGTCAAAGTCATTCTCAAGCGGTCCATCTAGATCTAAATTCCGGGAATGAACTAAAACCTCTTCCATGAACAAGAACCATGTTTCAACGGTCATTAGATACTCTCTGTTGTTTCCGGTCAACAAAATGTCACCCACATATGAAAACATGTCATAAAAGAGTTATCGAAACATATCAGATAGATACAATGATCCTATTCGATCATTATAACACCGTAAGATATCACCTTCTCGTGAAATCTCAGGTACCATTGTCTGGATGAGTATTTAAGTCGCATGTTGATTTCCAAAGTCAATAGACCTTATCCACATGATCTACTAGAACGAACTCAGAGGGATATTTCATGTAGATCGTCTCATTCAGACTTCCATTATAGAAAGCGGTCTTTACATCTATCTGGTATGACTCCAGATCTATGTTCGTGACAGTCGTTAAAAGATAAACAGATCGAAATAAATTAGACTACGACTCCTTAGTAGTCCAAACCCCGTAGACTAAGTGTAACCCTTGGTTACTAGATGGACTCTATACCTTTCTATCGATCTGTCGACCTTTCTCTTGACTTTGAGAACCTACTTATTCCCAATCGCGGCATAACCTCATAATCTCAAGTGGCTAAAGTCAGGCTATCTCCCTATCCAAAGCTCATGTGGGGTATTGACTACGGACTTTAGTGAGACAATTGAAAGCGTAGGCTGCATTCAATAAAACAACTCCCCAATAGAAGACGAGCATATTGATTTACGCCATCATAGATCTCACAATTTCTAACAAAGTCCTATTTCTTATCTCGGCTACTCTATTCTATTGAGAAGTAGCAGGAATAGTCAGTAATATTGCGATACTCTTATCAAAACAGAGCTCTCTGTGTCGTTCTAACAAATACTAGCGTCACTGATCAATTTTAAGAGTTTTCACTCTCAAATCTAACTAATTCCAAATCTCGCTAATAAACCTCCTGAAATATTCTTATGCCTCAGATTTGTGCGAGATCAGATAGACGAACCAAAACGCGATGAATGTCATAACGTATACAGCTTCATTTCAGGTTCTCATACTCATAAGGCCACATATATCGGAGTGGTCCAACTGCAGTGGAGTCCCAACTCTCATTGTATTACCAAATGGTTTTCTTATTGTTTTGTTGGCTAGGTAAAACTCACATACGGACAACTTGAATCTGGTTAGCGGCTCTAACAAATTACTCGCTGTTAACCGATTCATCATCTTTTGCCCTATATGTACAAGTCTACTATACCACTTATTTACATTATCATCTACACAATCAGATGTAAAGGTAATAGAAGAGTGACAACGAAACCATTAGAAGGAGCAATAATTAGTGCATTCCATCCATTATAGATCAAAACTAGAATAATTCAAAGAATTGTCATATTTAATAAAACTGGAACTTTTCTTGCATATCCTAATCAATTTTAGACAAGATACCAAATTTAAATTCCATCGAATGCTCGGAGCATAAAGAGCATCATAGCAAGCGTTGATCCCTCTAACAATGACAACTGCTCTATCCCTGACGTAAATCCTCCTAACTTAAGGATTCATTTGGCGGAACTCTATTTACGTGCTCTGTCTCGAGCTACGAGATTGGTGTCTCCTGAGTTTACAATTCACAAGGGAAAGAAATCAACGAGCATCACAATGTCAAGCCACGTAAAGATTAAGGGCATCTTTTCCACTCGTCATACTCACGAGTGAAAATGATCAAGTCTACCTTAAACGTAACACGTATTGGTCTCGTAAAAATCCTTCTTCTTGCGCTTTTGTACCTTGTTCGTTTTCTCGGATGGTTTTATTGCCTAGATCTTGAGTCTTCTTCACATGCTTATATTGTTGGCTTGATGTCATGGGAGTTCTTACTCAACTCCACTTCATAACCATGACTTGAGTGCAATCTACTCGCCTTTAGCCGCTCCTCCCCGAGCATATAATGCCTACTCACATCAGCGAAAGTACAAATACTTTCGTCACGTGTGAAATAGGTTTTCATGGTTTTCCATGAATCAGGTCAAAAGACTGGATCGCATCCGGTATCTGAATCTCATATGAAATTGGCTCGTTCGTATCCCTTAACTCGGCGATCATACTCGACATTTACCTTAAATGTTGCATCATTGTATAATCAACTCTTTTCTTCTGCATCCTCATACTAAGAGCTGAAGAGAGCAACACAATTGTCTTTTAGGGCGAGCCAAACCGACATATTCATAGGATATTGCTCGTAGAACGAGATCAAGTTATCGTGCATGCCACTAATAAGAACTGTCCTAATTTGGCTGTCCTTTTCTTCTACTCATGATGACCTCCTTATCCAGTCTATCTTGAGGTGCGGTACCCTCCCCGGGGCCCACGATTTTGTGTCTCAGAATCTCAAACAGATTTTGCTCCTCGAGAATAAACCGAATCTACTGGTATGAAATCTAACAAATCACATCATTTAGTTTACTATCTTTGCAAAAATCTAATAACAGTTCTCAATGCAGTAAAAGAGACATTCATGACTTAGTGATGCTTATTTTCACATTTTGTGTACTCTACGAATCAACAAATCCAAAATGACTCGAGTGTAGACCCTAAAGCGAGCTTATGAGTCAACGGATATCATACACCACAACTTGGAATCGCATCTTACCATTCGGATATGGATTTTGGTACACAAAAACCTAAAAAAAGTCACAATTATGGAGATAGGACTCTCAGAAAACTGAAAAAATTCAATTTCGGACAACCTGACGCACTATGGGTGTCCACACGTGCTGCCACACACCGACGCTGAGTCTTTACGTGCTACCATGCACCTCCATGAGCTGGAAACAGCCTGGAGCACGTGCCAAACACGCAGCACGCCTCACACGCGCCTGGCATGGATTGGAGCACGCACGCCCGGTCACGGGGCGCGGCTTATGTGCCTTCCGAGCTGAGCCGTGTCGCCCTGGTCAGCGACCAGGTCGAACATAGGTCAGTAAATGGGTCAGGGTCTGACCTTGATAGGTCAGTCAACGGGTTGGGGCCCGACCCGGCCGTGTCGATATGCGGGTCGAGTTCGAGTAGGGTCCGACTCGAACTGGGAACTAACCACTTAACGCTCCTTTCTTGCAAGTGAAGTGCTCGCTCCCGCTGCTTCCTCAATGATGAGCTTCTGCGGGTGTGAATTGCACACGCCCGCGTGTTGGATCTCTTCTTCCTTGCCCAACAGGTTCTGCAATGGGTTTTCACGACCTGGTTTCCGAACCTATTTTTTATGCAGTTTTCAACTGGAAAATATTGTTGGACATACTCCAAACATTCTACACTCGATTTTAGGAGGATTTAAACCCCAAAAATTATGGATCTAACACCGCAGTCTGGCCCTTTGCGGCCATTTGAAAATCCCAGTTTCCGACAACTGAAACTCACAATAAATATATGCAAAATGCATATTTGAGCATGAGAAACATGCATAAACCATTTTCATCCATCGATTTGCCCTCTAAAGCCATAGATTTAAGATTTTAAAGTCTGTCGTATGGTCACAAATTTCGACCGGACTTTTCATGGCCTAAACATGCTCAGAAAATTTAACAAAAAATCAATTTTGTAATCTCTGGGCCATGGGTATTCCTATGGTATACTTGGATTCACGAAACTCATCTGTGATTTAGACCCTAAAATTTTTTATACATCCAAAAATTTCAAAAAAAAATTTTAATTAAATCCAACAACGCTCTGATACTAATGTTGGATTTAATTCACACAGCATGTACATATAGAAGCGTAGTAAAAATATATCAGAATTTTCGGGTTACCTCAATGTGTAGGGTTGGTCTCCAAAAATCCAATCGCATCGCGAAATCTCTCGAACGGATTGCACGGTCGGGATGGTGATCATATGATCGTACTACCATCACAGTACCACAACGTCTCGATCCTTAAGTCCGGTAACTTTCAATGACAGGGGAAATTTTCTTGCACAAAAATTTCTCATCTCTCTACGTTTTTACTCTCTCTAGAGATGTGTGTGCCTCCTAGCCACCTTGTCATACACCAACCCTCAAACTCACAATTGGGAGAGGAAGAAGCTACACTCACGTAGGCACATCCAAGGGTCATTAGGGAAGTCATTATATGGGAATTAATGGGATGGTTAATGAGCGGTTAATGAGAGAATGAGAGTTACCCCATTATCCCAGGATTACCAAAATGCCCCTTAGTGGGCATACATAACCAACATATTTCATTTGCGATTTATAGAAAGAATGTTAGAAGTAGTGTCATAAGAGTATTGCACGTGTTGTTAGTGTTAATATAGCACTTTGTGTTTTAGAAGATGGTTAATATATAAACCTCCCTATTTATAACACACAAAATTGCTCGCAACGTATCTTTATATTAAAAAATACTAAATTAAATGGAATGGGCATGAGACAAGGTGAAGCGTTTTGAGATATTTAATAAGAATGTTGAACGTATAGACTCTAAAAACAATTTGATGATCTAACCAATGAAGAGTTCAAAGTCACAAGAGATGGATTCAGGAAGTCTGCTCTACCAAGGCTAAACCTTTGAGGTATGAAAATGTGAAAGCAATGCCATCCACTATGGACTAGAGAAAGAAAGGATTTGTGACACCCGTCAAGGATCAAAGACAATATGGCAAGTGGCTCGAAAGGGGAAACTCTTTTTTTTTAATTAGCTTTATGTTCATTCCAGGTGTGACACGATGTCTTCATGTAATAAAATTTGTAGGAAACTATTGGGCATTTTTTGCTATGGTAGCAATGGAAGGAGTAACTTCGCTTTTAACTGGTAATCTAAATTCTCTATCTCAACAAGAATTGGTGTACTGTGACACAAGTGGTAAGAATCAAGTTTCATTAAAAAAAATACGGTTTTAGCGATAGAATTTAGTGACAAAAAAAATTCGTCGCTATTTTGTGATAAATTTAGCGACGAATAAGATTTTCATTGCTATTTTGCAATAAAATTTGTGACGAAAATGTACTCGTGGCAAAATTAGCAAGAATTAGTTACTTGTGACTAAATTCTCGGTTAATTAGCCACAAAAATACTTTTGTCGTCAAATTCATGGTTAATTAGCTACGAATAGCAATTTCTTGGCTAAATTTTGCTATGAATCCAATCTTTGTCACTAAATTTAGCGAAGAAAATTGGATTCAAGGTGAAATTCTTCGCTAATTAATTAGAAAAAATTCCACAACAAAATTTGACAAAGAATTCCGCATTTCCTAGCTAAAATTATCGCTAGTTTCGTGGCAAAATTTAACAACGAGTTCTGTGATTCATAACTAAATTCATTGTTAATTAGCCACAAAAATTATTCGTGATTAAATTTCTTGTTAATTTGTAATTTTACTTAGAAATTGATCAATAATTTTGTGATTAAATTTCTTCTGCACTATATTATTGAATATTTTCAACCATATCTCTTTTTTAGATCCTTTCTGAGTAACGGAATCGAGTTAAATATATGGTAAATGTTACAATTCTTACCAAATTGATAATTTTCGACAATAAATAGTTTAACAAATCTCTAACAAAATATTATCGTATATAGTAATAGAACTTTACTTATATAAACATATATTTTATCTTTTGGGCAAATACAAAATTACATTGGATATCAAACAATTTTTTTAAAGATCAAGCAAAGAAAGTTGTACTTATTTTAAGTATTATCAATAATAACCTTCAAAAGAATTATAAATTTGTTATAAATTTTCAAGAACTACTTTTTCGTTGTTTATTTTATCACAAATAACTAATTTATTGTTAAATTCGTTCTAAAGAGTGAATAAAAGTATATTTCGTCACAAGTTTCGTCACTAACTTAACAATGAAAATACCGATCCGTCACTAATTTAGCGATAAAAATATAAATCTGTTATTAATTTAGCGATGAAAGCTGAAATCTGTCGTTAAATTTAGTGACAGAATAGCAATCTGTCACTAAATTCAGTGACGAATTGTGTTTTCATCGCTAATTTAGTGACGGATAACTATTTTGTTGTTAAAGTTTGTGATGGATTATATTTTTCATCACCAAATTTAGTGACGAAAACATATTTTGTCGTAAAAGTCATAAAATTTAGCGATGAATAACGTTTTCGTAACTAAATTTAGCGATGAATATGGGATCTTCGCAAAATTTAGCTACAAAAACTGTTATTCATCGTTAAATTAAGTAATGGATCGTCTCATTCATTGCTAAGTTAGCAACAATTTAGCGACGAATGAGACGATCCATCGCTATCCATAATTCGTGTCTCCTCATTTTCACCATTTCTAACCGTCGATAATCTAACAATGCAACAGTCCATATTAACTCTCTCAAATCGAAGATTGCTCTTTTCATTTCACTTCAAAGTTCAAAATTTGCCCAAAATTTTCACTTTCCCACATCTCTCAAATCGAAGGCTACACTTTCACTCTCTCGTGATTTCTCAGAGAAAAGCACAAATTGAAGGCATGGATGAAGGTGAATGCACAAATCAAAGGCGAATGAAGGTGGAAACTGATATAAACAAGTAGCAAAAGGTTGGTGACTGTAGAAGGAGAAGACGATGAGATTGGTGGCAAAAGGATGAGTATTTCTAGGGGGAGAAGACGATGGTGGATGTCGATGAAGGCGAAACAATCGAAACAGAAGGTAGAGTTAGAAAAATAGTAGTCGAGATTCAACAATTGACGGTGATCTTGGAAGTAGAAGACGAAAGGACTCCTTTTCAATCAAGTGCTAACCGGAAGAATTTCGCTAAATGGTCACCGAATCCATCACTATTAGCATCAACTTCATCTTCTTCGACTTTAGATTAAAGCATCGGAGGCATCATCGGTGATTGCAAAATGGACGGCTACTGAGTGGTGGTCGTCCATTTATAGAATAAGGTTTCAAAAAAATAGAAAATGAAAAAGAATAATAAAATAATAAAATAATAAAATAAAATATAAAATGCTAATTTCAAAAATAAAAGAAAAAAAGATCAACTAAATTTAGCAATTGATTCTAAAATTTGTCACTAAATTTAATCATAAATTCTGGTATCCGTCGCTAAATTTAGTCATGGATCATGATGTTCGTGGCTAATTTTGGTCACAGATTTGAAAATTCATTGCTAACTTTAATAACGAATTTTAGAATCTATCACTAAATTTAATCACGAATCATTTTATTCGTCGTTAAATTTAGTCACGGATTTTAAAATTCGTCGTTAAATTTAGTCATAAATTATTTTATTCGTCGTTAAATTTAATCACGGATTTCAAAATACGTCGTTAAATTTAGCAACGGATTATTTTATGCCGTTAAATTTAACCATGAATGGTAATGTTCGTCGCTAAATTTAGCGATAAAATCATAGTTCGTTACTAATTTTGTGATGAATTTTTTATATTTCATTGCTAAATTTTTGCAACGTGTTATAAATGATGAAAATTTTTTTCATCACTAAAGAAATTAGTGACGAAATTTTTTAATATTTTCGACACTAAATCCATTACTTGTTCCGTATTTTTTTGTAGTCGTTGCAATGTTGTCTTGATGGACAACGCTTTAAAATTTATCATAAAAAGTCGTGGTCTTATGATAGAAGCTAATTACCCTTACAAGGCAACAAATGGAACTTGTGATAAAAACAAAATAGAAAATTGATCGGGGAAGAACAAGAATTCCAATTTGTATTCCAATTCTATCAGAGCGGTGTATCTATTGGACCGTATGGGACTGACCTAGACCATGGAGTCACTGTAGTTGGTCATGGTAGTGATGATCGAACAGAATATTGATTGGTGAAGAGCTCATTGGGTGCGAGTTGGGGTGAGAAGGGATACATAAGGAAGTAAAGAGATATTGATGCAATAGAGATAGTGATGTCTTTATGTGATAAATTTGTTGGATGAACATTTTCCGTTGTGGTAGCAAGAGAACGCATTTTTAACTTATAAGCTGATTTCACTGTTGAACAAGAATTGGCGTACTTCGACACAAGTGGGGAGGATCAATGCTGCAATATTGGCTTGATGGACAACGCTTTCAAATTTATCATAAAAAATCAAGGTCTTACTACTGAAGCTAATTAACGTTACAAGGCAACCGATGGAACTTGCGATGCAAAGAAATAAGCAAATCATGCAACGGATATAACAGGGTTTGAAGATGTGGCCACTAATAACGGCAAGACACTATTGCAAGCTTTGGCAAACCAACCAATTTCAGTTGCAATAGATACAGGTGGATTTGAGTTCCAATTCTATCAGAGCGATGTATCTATCGGACTATGTGGGACTGACCTAGACTATGGAGTTACTGCAATTGGATATGACAGTTATGATCGAACAGAATATTGGTTGGTGAAGAACTCATGGGGCACAAGTTGGGTGAGAAGGGATACATAAGTATGCAAAGGATTTTGATGCAAAAGAGATGGTGATGACTTTATGTGATAAAATTTGAAGGATTACTATTGGGCATTTCCCATTGTGGTAGCAATGGAAGGAGTAATTCGCTTTTAACTGGTAAGCTGATTTCTCTGTCTGAACAAGAATTGGTATAATGTGACAAGTGGTGAGGATCAAGGTTGTAATGTTTGCTTGATGGACAACACTTTAAAATTTATCACAAAAAATCATGGTCCTATGACCAAAGCCAATTACTTTTATGAGGCAACTGATGGAACTTGCGAGGCAAAGAAATCAGTAAATCATGCATCGGATATGATAGAGTTTGAAGGTGTGCCCACTAATAATGATAAGGGACTATTGCCAACTGTGGCAAACCAACCGATTTCAGTCGCAATAGCTGTAGGTAGATTTGAATTCCAATTCTATCATAGCAGTGTATCTACTGGACCGTGTGGAACTGATGTAGACCATGGAGTTACCATAGTTGGTTATAGCAATAATGATCAAACAGAATATTGGTTGGTGAAGAATTCATGGGGTATGAGTTGGGGTGAGAAGGGATATATTAGGATGCAAAGAGATACTGATGCAAAAGAGATAGCGATGTCTTTATGTGAAAAAATTTGTAGGATACTATTGAGCATTTTCCATTGTGGTAGCAATTGCTAGAAAGCTGATTTCACTGTCTGAACAAGAATCGGTGTACTTTGACACAAGTGGTGAGGGTTAAGGTAGCAATATTGGCTTGATGGACAACCCCTTCATATTTATCATAAATACTCATGGTCTTACGACTGAAGCTAATTACCCTTATAAGGCAACTGATGGAACTTGCGATGCAAATAAATCAGCAAATCATGCAGTGGATATAGTAGGGTTTGAAGATGTGGCCACTAATAACGACAAGGCACTATTGCAGGCCGCGGCAAACCAACCAATTTCAATTGCAATAGATGCAGGTGGATTTGAATTCCAATTCTATCAGAGCGGCGTATCTACTGGACCGTGTGGGACAGACTTAGACCATGGAGTTATTGCAATTGGATATGACAGTTTGATCGAATAGAATATTGGTTGGTGAAGCACAATGGGGTATGAGTTGGGGTAAAAAGGGATGCACAAGGACGCAAAGAGATATTGATGCAAAAGAGATAGTGTTGTCTTTATGTGATAAAATTAGTTGGATACTATTGGGCATTTTCCACTGTGGTAGCAATGGAAGGAGTAACTTTGCTTTTAACTGGTAAGCTGATTTCTCGGTCTAAGTAAGAATTGTTGTATTGTGACACAAGTGGTGAGGATCAAGGTTGTACTATTTGCTTGATGGACAACGCTTTCAAATTTATCATAAAAAATCATGGTCCTAGGACAGAATCTAATTACCCTTAAAAGGCAATTGATGGAACTTGCGTTGCAAAGAAATCAGCAAATTATGTAGCGGATATAACAGTGTTTGAAGATGTGGCCACTAATAACAATAAGGCATTATTGCAGGTTGTAGCAAACCAACCAATTTCAGTCACAATAGACGCAGGTGGATTTGAATCCCAATTCTATCAAAGTGGTGTATCTATTGGACCGTGTGGGACTGACATAGACATGGAGTTACAACAGTTGGATATAGCAGTGATGATCGAACAGAATAATGGTTGGTGAAGAACTCATGGGGTACGAGTTGGGGTGAGAAGGGATACACAAGGATGCAAAGAGATATTGATGCAAAAGAGATAGTGATGTCTTTATGTGATAAAATCTATAGGATATTATTGGGCATTTTCTGCTGTGCTAGAAATGGAAGCAGTAACTCCGCTTTTAAACGGTAAAGTGATTTCTCTGTCTGAACAAGAATTGGTGTACTGTGACACAAGTGGTGAGGATAAGGTTGCAATGTTGGCTTGATATACAACGCCTTCAAATTCATCATAAAAAATCAAGGTCCTACGAATGAAGCTAATTACTCTTACAAAGCAACTGATGGAACTTGCGATGCAAAGAAATCAAAAAATCATGCAGATGATATAACAGGGTTTGAAGATGTGCCCACTAATAACGATAATGCACTATTGCAACCTGCGGCAAACTAAGCAATTTCAATCACTATAGATGCCAGTGGATTTGAATTCCAATTCTATCGGAGCGATGTATATACTGGACCGTGTGGGACTAACCTAGACCATGGAGTTATAGTGATGATTGAATAGAATATTGGTTGGTGAAGAGCTCATGGGGTACGAGTTGGAGTGAGAAGAGATACATAAACATACAAAAAGATATTGATGCAAAAGAGATAGTGATGTTTTTATGTGATAAAATTTGTAGGATACTATTGGGCATTTTTTGCTATGGAAGGAGTAACTCCGCTTTTAACTGGTAAGCTGATTTCTCTGTCTGAATAAGAATTGGTGTACTTTGACACAAGTGGTGAGGATCAAGGTTGCAATGTTGGCTTGATGGACAACGCTTTCAAATTTATCATAAAAAATCATGGTCTTACCACTGAAGCTAATTACCCTTACAAGGCAACTGATGGAACTTGCGATGCAAAGAAATAAGCAAATCATGCAGCGCATATAACAGACTTTGAAGATGTGGCCACTAATAACGATAAGGTACTATCACAGGTTGTGGCAAACCAACAAATTTCAGTCGCAATAGATGCCAGTGGATTTGAATTCCAATTCTATCAGAGCGGTATAGCTATAGGATCATGTGGGACTGACCTAGACCATGGAGTTATTGCAGTTGGTTATGGCAGTGAAGATCGAACAGGAACATTGGTTGGTGAAGAACTCACGGGGTACGAGTTGGGGTTAGAAGGGATGCACAAGGATGTAAAGAGATATTGATACAAAAGAGATAGTTGTCTTTATGTGATAAAATTTGTAGGATACTATTGGGCATTTTCCGCTATGGTAGCAATTGAGGAGGTAACTCCGCTGTTAATTGATAAGCTGATTTCTGTCTGAACAAGAATTGGTGTAGTGTGACACAAGTGGTGAGGATCAAGGTTGCAATGTTGGCTTGATGGACAGCACTTTCAAATTTATCATAAAAAGTCATGATCTTACAACTGAAGCTAATTACCCTTACAAGACAACCGATAGAACTTACGATGCAAAGAAATCAGCAAATCATGTAGCGGACATAACATGGTCTGAAGATGTGCGCCCCCTGATAATGATAAGGCACTATTGCAGGCTGTGGCAGACTAACCAATTTCAGTCAAAATAGATGCTGGTGGATTTGAATTCCAATTCTATCAGAGCGGTGTATCTATTGGATTGTGTGGGACTGGCCTACATCATGGAGTTACTGTAGTTGGTTATGGCAGTGATGATCAAACGGAATATTGACCGGGGAAGAACTCATGGGGTACGAGTTAGGGTGAGAAGAGATAACGATGCAAAAGAAGGCCTCCGTGGCATTGCCGTGCAAGCTTCCTACCGAACTGCCTAAGCTCAATCCAGTATGTGTATGGCCATGTGCTTAGCTTTTAAGCCATGTAATGTCACGGTCTGCTTTTCTACGCTTCCGGAAGAAGGTATACAGGCGAAAAGAATGAATATATAGTTAAATAAACCAGCTCACATTCAGAAAAGAAAGGTACTGGACAAGGGCCCTACAGATCCAAGAGCACTCAATTTAAATGTGTTGAGAAAACTGAGGCAATGAATGGAACAAAAGATTCAGGAACACAGGCCAGGGACGGGTGAGATTTATAAAGATCTTCCACAATACTGTCGCACCATTTTCCTAATGGTGTTCAAAATCAAATTAATTAAGAAATTAGGAACCTATTAAATGAAGAACATAAGTTTGACAAAGAAGAAAAGCAGAGAGATCAAGTGAATTGGCAGAATCCCGATTGATGAATTGAAGAAGACAAAGAAGAAAGGGTCACCAAACTGGGTTAATCCACACAGGTACTGGCTTTGGCTTACTACCCACTCTTTGTATTCACACAGCCACAATTTAAGTTATAAAATTACTTAAATACTATATCTTAAGTAAGAAAATATTAATTGTTTTATTTCTATTTAATAAATATCATTTTCTCCCTAACAGTTTGTTTGGATGGAGAGTTTGCATCCTAAAATATCCATCTTGTTTAGTTTAATTTTTAAGGACCAGTCATTCAAGTAAATGGAAAGAATAACCTAAATGCCCATTGAATACTTAAGTTGAATATACCCAAGTGCTTAGCAAAGCCAAGCCGATGGCCTATGGAGGATTTGCATCCAAAATAGAATATGAATAATACAAACATCCAAATAATGTCCACATCTAATTTGGCTTGTGAGTACATAATACATGGATCAACCTGCGACCCTTCACAAGAAAAGACATGTATCAATATTCTATGGTATAGAAGTGCTTCAACTCCACCACTTCATTTGAAATTGGACTGCAGAAGAAGAATGAATTCCTCTTCTGCTCAGTTAGTGTAATCAACCCTTGCGTTCTTTATGCTCCATGTATCAAAACCCAAATCTTTTGAAGCCTGTCAAAACAATTTTGAATCTTTTAGGGTTAATACTGAAATTCCATTACTAATTTTTCTAACGAGGAAAAAATCTGACTTAGGTGTCTAACTAGTTGATATTTGTTGGATTAAATGGCAGTTTATTGACAAATCTGACTCAGAAATCAATTCAGACCTTCAAACAAATATGAAATCCCTGATGAAAGGGTTCTTTAATAATTATTAATCCAATCAAGAAACACTTTCTTTACAAATCACACACAACAAAGATTTTCTGCAGGAAAATCATATAATAAGAAAGAAACCCTGAGGTAAATAATAATAATAATAATAAAGAAACACACGAGGAACAAATTAGGCATTATTCTAATACAATTTAACCACAATTTGGTGAGACAAAAAACCCCAAAATCAGACACATTCAGATTGCAGACAAAAAAACCCAATGCGAGAGAAGGTCATACCCTTTGCTTGGAAGAATTGGGAACCAGCCAAGTGGTGTTAAACCAATCTTGATGAAGCCTCAATCGAGAGAAGGGATACAGAATCTCGTCGCCAGTAGTATTAAAGTAGACATAATAACCAGACTCAGTTTTCCCAGTAATCTTGCCGACCCACCATCCATCATTGTCGTACGCATCAACTTTCTCAAGCATCGAATACCCTTTCACCTTGATTTCAGGTGGGTTTGGTCTCACTTCACACGCAGACACAATTTCTCTCAGAGGCTGAGTCTCGTCATCAGTTACCAGAGTCTTGTATTCAACAATGTAACTGTTGTTTCCGACCTCCGCAACCACAACTGCAGCGTAATAGGATCCCACAAACCCTTCTTCTTTGCTGCACACTTCCACCAAATCACCTTTTCTAAACAACCCCATTGTTCAATTCACCTTCTTGTTGTGAAGAAACAGAGAGTTTACAAGAATTAGAATACGAGAAACCCACAAAGAGAAATTGGGTTTGGCAGAATTCTTAAGACAGAAAGACAGGAAATTTTGATGGGAAGTAACCTGGGTCAGGGTTTTCGTATGCAATATTTAGATGATGAACATGAGAAATTAGAGCCATTGTCAACTCTGATTTGTTTCTAATTTTTTTTTTTTTTTTTTTTTTTGGAGATAAATTTTGATTAATTTGGGCAGTTTGATATTTGAAGTTGAATAGAAGTTTTATTCTAGAAATTCACTTTAAAAGAAATAGAAACAGGCAAGTTGCAACTTCTAATATGGGCTTAGTTTCTAATTTTTAGTACCTCCTATTTTTTATGGATAAAAATGGATTTATTATTTAATAATATTGTTAATTAACACATCTAAATAAAAAGATGTTGGATTTATATGCACATACACATGCGGAAGCGTGCAAAATATTTCGGAATCATAAAAGAATAGGATTTTCGGGTATACCTCAAAAGTAGATTGCAAAATCTGGGAACGACGAACCTCGATCAATCGACCTCGCAGTCGGGATGATAACCACAAAAGATGAGCTATCATCGCAGCACCACGACCCCTCAATCGAATCCGGTGACACAAATTCTCTTCGCAGAATTTTTCTCCCTCTCTCACAATTGTCTCCTCACAATGTTTTTGCAATCATGGAATCAAAAATGTGCCTCCTAGGGTTTACCCTAGTTTCCATATTCCTCCGTCACCACAAATGGTAGGGAATTCAAATCCCATCAGTTACCATTTGTGCATATGGAAAGTGGGTTAATTTCCTTTTTCCAAATAAGGAAAGATGCCCCACGTGGGCATTCATTCCTTCATCTCCCACTTGCACACGAGGGCATTTTCATCCATCACGAGATCACAGCTCATGCGATCTCCTGTATCACCCTTCTGGATTTTCATACTAGATTGGGTGTCGTGCGACTGGCGAGTACACCTGCAAATAAAGACTTCTCGATGCACCTGTTAGGATGTTCGAGGAGTCGTCGTTAATAATAAAAAACATCTCGCTGTACCCCAGACAAATCACATTTACATCCTTCGAGTCACTCTCCTCATCGAAAGTCATCCCCAATATATTCTCGAATGTGTATTCACTATTACGTTCGTATCCCAACGCGGATATACGTAACAGACCGGTCGGTGAATACAACACAACGATGTAATGTAGATTGGTCTTCCTTTCCCAAACTCGAATCCATCGATCTCAATTCAGCTGCTTTCCTAGACCTGCCCCTTAGACCTCAATTTATCTTCCGGGCCATAGGTAAACAGACTAAAGTAGCAAACACTGAATCAAGACTTCTAGAGACAGTCGAAAGTAAAATAAGGGTACTAGAGATCCCACCCAATGGATCTCGGGTCTCACACAGTGGGAACGGGGATCATGAATAGATCATCGTCTCATATAATTGCTTCCACTATCCCTAGTCGTCATCACACGCGGTATGAAACGCGTGCCACAGTGTTAATCCCTTATTTCTCAAAAGGGCATATGTCAGATTTCTTAACACTGTGCAGATACGGGACTCAGTCTACACATAAGACGCTACCCAGAGATCTCAGAGAGAGTGTCTCAGAGACAATATCACTATCGCAGATGATATCTGAGATCTCAAATCTGGCTACTCACAGGCAACATGGATATGGGTATTTCCATGTCGGTCATATCCCAAATGACCTCATCCTGAACGCGTATCAGGGCGACTTTTATTCTAGCTGGGCCACTCTCAATGCCTCTTACGACTAGAAACCGTCTCATCTCCACTCACTCAGAGTTGGAGGTGGTCGCTCGTGTGAGAGAGTCGACCTCACCTGCCTGACATATATTTTATCACATCAAAAATATACATGATATCAATAAGTGCATTATTTAAGAAAATATAAATGTGACTAAATAATGCACAAAATCACATATAAAAATATAATAAGCATCACATCGTCAGTTTAGTACAATGAGAAAAATCAAAATATTCCCAAACACAATGACTCTCTATGTGCTATAAATGAGTCTCTAGTGATGGGTTTGGTGAAGGGGTCAGCCACCATGCAATGTGTCGAGATGTACTTGACGGTCACTTCACCCTTCTCGATGATGTCTCTAACAAAATTATATCTGGTGTCTATGTGTTTGGTCCTACTATGATACTTAGGGTCTCGAGTATAGGCGATAGCAGCCTGATTATCACAGTAAATCATCACTGGCCTCCCACTATCAGCCACAACCCCTAAGTCATCTAATAGTCTCCGGAGCCAAACACTCTCCTGAACTGTGACTGAGCAAGCCACGAACTCAGCCTCCATCGTAGATAAAGCTACACAGGTCTGCTTCTTGCTGCTCCAAGAAATGGCACCGCCATTGAGCAAGAAGGCAAAACCTGATGTCGATTTGCACTTATCCAGATCACCGCCCCAGTCGGCGTCTGAATATCTTATGAGGCGCAAATCCCCTCTCCCATAACACAAGGAGTAGCTCGCAGTTCCCTTGAGATATCGAAAAATCCTTTTCACTGCTCTCCAGTGACCCCTTCCAGGATTTGATTGATATCTACTCACCAGACCGACTGCGTAACATATGTCTGGTCGTGTACACAACATCGCATACATTAGACTTCCCACTGCGCTGGAATAAGGGATTTTACGTATCTCCCTTATATCTTCCTGAGTTTTCGGGCACATCTCAAGACTCAAACCATCACACTTGGCGATTGAAGTATCAATGGGATTACAATCACTCATCCCAAAGCGCTCGAGAATTTTCTTAATGTAGGTCTCTTGTGTAAGAGCCAACATTCTTCTCGATCGATCTCTCTGGATCTTAACTCCAAAGATGAACTCAGCTTCACCCATGTCGATCATGTCGAAGCTCAATGACAACCAAGCCTTGATCGTCATCATATACTGAATGTTGTTCCCAGCCAACAGTATATCGTCCACATACAGGGACAAAATCACAAAAGAGTTATCAGATCGTATCATGTAAACACAATGATCCTCCTCGATCATTGTAAAACCATAAGATATCACCTCCTCGTGGAATCTTAGGTACCACCGCCTGGATGATTGCTTTAGGCCATATATCGACTTCCGAAGTCGACAGACCTTGTCCTCATGACCTACTAGAACGAACCCAGAGGGCTGCTCCATGTAGATCTCCTCATCCAGATTTCCATTAAGGAAAGCGGTTTTTACATCCATCTGATGCAACTCTAGATCCATGCTCGCGACAATCGCCAAGAGTAGACGGATCGATATAAATTTGACTACGGGGGAGAAAGTCTCCTCGTAATCAATGCCCTTTGTCTGTGTGTAACCCTTGGCTACTAGACGGGCTTTGTATCTTTCCACCGATCCGTCGACCTTTCTCTTGATTTTGAGAACCCACTTGTTCTCTATGGCCCTTCTATCCTCAGGTAGGTCAACTAGGTCCCAGACCCCGTTGACCCTCATTGATTCCATCTCCTCTTTCATGGCCTCTAGCCATTGGTCCTTCATAGAACTCTCGAGAGCCTTCTCAAAGGTTTGAGGTTCTTCATCATCCTCAGGAATCACGATGAGGATCTCATCCTCTATCGGAAAATGACGTCGGGGTACATGTCCCCGACTACTCCTACGAGGAGGAGGAGCCTCCTCACCTCGAGATGGGTCACTCCCACTAGGAACAAGATCCTTTTCAGGCTCTTGGGTCCCTCCTTTGGGCTCAGTTGAGCCGTCAGACTCACCCATCTCATAAAAGGTGAAATCCTGGTCGATTTCGCCTCTCTTAGGGAAATCATTTTCCAGGAACGTAGCATTACGAGATTCGATCTCGGAGACCGTGCCATCCGTACGTTCACCTAGGAACACATGTCCCTTAGAATGTTCAGAGTACCTTACAAAGATACATTTCTTTCCTCGTGGGCCTAACTTGCCGTGTGGGTGCGAGGAATCGTGAACGTATGCGGCACAACCCCATGGTCTCAAATGGCTAAGGTCAGGCTGCCTCCCTGTCCAAAGCTCGTATGGGGTACTGACTACGGACTTGGTTGGAACACGGTTAAGAACGTAGGCGGCAGTCAACAATGCGTCTCCCCAATGGGAGATAGCCAAATTGGCCTGCGCCATCATCGATCTTACCATCTCCAACAAAGTCCTATTCCTTCTCTCAGCTACCCCGTTCTGCTGGGGAGTAGCAGGAATAATCAACTGTCTCGTAATGCCCTTCTCGAAACAGAGCTCTTTAAACTCCTCAGACAAGTACTCGCGTCCTCTATCGGTTCTGAGAGTTTTAATTCTCAAGTCTAACTGGTTTTCAACCTCGCTGATAAACCTCCTGAAGCAATTTAATGCCTCAGACTTGTGCGAGATAAGGTAGACGTAACCGAAACGCGTGTAATCATCTATGAACGTAATGAAATACGTGGCTCCGTTTCGGGCTCTCACATTCATAGGTCCACAAATATCGGAGTGGATCAATTGCAATGGGGTCCCAGCCCTCATTGCTTTTCCAAATGGTTTCCTCGTCGCTTTGCCGGCTAGGCAAAACTCACATAAGGGCAACTCGATCCGGGTTAGCAGGCCCAACAAGCCACTCGTAGCTAACCGGTTCATTCTCTCTTGCCCTATGTGGCCAAGTCTACTATGCCAAATAGAAACATCATCAACTACGCTATCAGATGTATACGCAATAGAAGACAAATCAGAAATTTTATTAAAGGAAACCAAATCCAACGCATAAAGTCCATCATCGACTAAACCAGTACATAAAACAGAGTTATCGTAAATGATAGAAACACTCAAATTTTTGAAAATGACAGAGTATCCTAAGCGATCTAAACAAAGGACAGAAATGAGATTCCGCCGAATCTCGGGAGCATACAGCACATGATGCAGGTATAGGACTTGGTTACTTGGCAGCATCAGCTTGCATGTACCAATCCCCTTCACTACCACAAATGCTCCATTCCCCACGTACAGCCTCCTCGCTTGGGGACTCAATCGGCGGAACTCCACATATGCGCTCCTATCTCGAGCTACATGGTCGGTGGCTCCTGAGTCTACAATCCACGAAGGAGAAGAGTTAGTAAGCATCACAGTGGATGAAACATAACTCATACCATGTAAAGAAGAAGGACATACCTTTCGCTCGCCACACTCGCGAGCGAAATGCCCAGATTTGCCACAAACGTAGCATCGGACTTTGCTCTTGTCGAGCTCCTTCTTCTTTCGTGTCTGCCCTCTATTAACGGTTTTCGCTGCTGGCTTCCTCTTAGCTTGGCTAGGTTTCTTGTCATATTTGCGCCACTTGCGCTTGACGCCTTTGGAGCCCTTACTCGACTCCGCCACATAGGCATGACCAGAAACCGACCTAGCCACCTCTTGGCGCTCCTCCTCGAGCTCACAATGCCTACGCACGTCCATGAAAGTACGAATACTTTCAGTGTGCGTGAGGTAGGTCTTTACAACATCCCAGGAGTCAGGCAAGGACTGGATTACTCCCAGTACCTGAAGCTCATCAGACATTGGCTCCCCCATGTTCTTTAGAGAAGCGATCATACTTGACATATGCATTAAATGCTGTTTCATGGTATGATCGGGTCTCTTCTTATAGGTGATAAACCTATAAGTCAGCATCCTCAGCTTAGGAGCTGACCGGGAGCCAAGGTGCTCTCTCAGAGCACTCCAAACCGACATCGCAGTAGGATACTGCTCGTACACTGGAATCAGATCATCGTGCATGCTGCTAAGGAGGATGACCCTAGCTTGGCCATCCTTCTTCTTCCATGCACGATACGCCTCCTCATCCAGTTTCGCCTGAGGCGTATCACCTACCCCGGGGTCTGTCATCTCGTGTAAGAGAACCTCCGCTAGGTCCTGCTCCTCGAAGACAAATTGAACTTTACGGTGTCAAATCTCATAATTGTCACCGTTCAACTTGTCTCCCTTAACGAGATCAAGTATGATACTCTTTGTCGCAGCCATTGTCTCTGTCACACAGAAAGAAAGAGACGTTAGTGACTAATAATGCTTATTTTCACAATTTCGTACACCCTACGAATTAACAATCCAAAATGAATCGAGTATTGACCCCAAAATGAGCATATGAGTCAACGGACACCATACACCACAACCCGGGATCTCATCTCATCATCCGGACTTTAATTTGGTGCACAAAATCCCACAAATAGTCACAAATATGCACATAGGACCCCCAAAAAAATTGAAAAAATCAATTTTGGACGACCTGACGCGCCGCCGGGGTTCCCCACGCGCCGCCGCTAGCCGGCGGTGCACTTCACGCGCCGCCACGCGCCTCCACGCGCCAGCGGCAGCCTGCTGCACGCGCCAGACGCGCGGCGCGCTGCTCACGCGCTGCCACGCGCCACGCGCGACTCGGCTCACGCACGCCCAGTCGCGGCGCGTGGCTCACGCGCCTCACGCGCTGAGCCGCGCCCTGAGCCGGGTCAGACCGGGTCGGTCAACGGGTCAGGGTTGACCCGACCGACCCCGGTCAACGGTCCGGGTCTGACCCGGTCGGGTCGGTCCGGGTCAGGGTCCGACCCGCCCGCCACGGCCTCCCGCTTCACGCGCCTGTGTGGCGCGTGCACTGCACGCGCCTGCTGGACGCGCCCTCTGGCGCGTGCTTGTCACGCGCCCGCAGGTCTGGGCTTCTTCTTCTTCGCCCGACGGGTCCTGCAACGGGTTTTTCGACCCGATTCTACGAGAACCCATTTCCGGCTAATTTTTACGACGGTATCTGCCGGAAAATATATTTGGACTTCCCACAAATATTTCGCACTCGTTTTTTTCGAATGATTCAAGCCTTAAACACGGCGAATCATATATCCAAATTTTGGCCCTCCGCGGCCTCGCCGGAAATCCCAGTTTCCGGCAGCCAATCAATGCAAAATGTATGTCAAAACGTAGATCAATGCACATGGAACACTAATATGCCATTTATTTAGATCAACAATTCCTCTACATGGATAGATCTAGGTTTTTTAAGTTTTGGGCACCCTTAGGGCCGAAAACTTCATCTTTAATTTTCATGGCTTAAACATACTCCAAAAATTCAGAAAAAATTATATTTGCGATCTACGTGACTTGGGTAACGTCACGGTATATTCGGATTCACGAAACTCATCCGTGATCCGAAACCCATTTTTGCAACCCCATATTTTTTTTTACCCGAAAATATTCCGAAAATAATTTAATAAATCCAACCCTACGCTCTGATACCAATGTTGGATTTATATGCACATACACATGCGGAAGCGTGCAAAATATTTCGGAATCATAAAAGAATAGGATTTTCGGGCATATCTCAAAAGTAGATTGCAAAATCTGGGAACGACGAACCTCGATCAATCAACCTCGCAGTCGGGATGATAACCACAAAAGATGAGCTATCACCGCAGCACCACGACCCCTCAATCGAATCCGGTGACACAAATTCTCTTCGCAGAATTTTTCTCCCTCTCTCACAATTGTCTCCTCACAATGTTTTTGCAATCATGGAATCAAAAATGTGCCTCCTAGGGTTTACCCTAGTTTCCATATTCCTCCGTCACCACAAATGATAGGAAATTCAAATCCCATCAGTTACCATTTGTGCATATGAAAAGTGGGTTAATTTCCTTTTTCCAAATAAGGAAAGATGCCCCACGTGGACATTCATTCCTTCAAAAGAAAAATACCTTTTACCATAATATAAAATTCTTATTGCATCACATGGACTCGAAGACAGTTCGTTTGAAAGGAAAATGGAGAGGAATTTTATTTTGGGTAAAAATTAATTTAATTCAATTTTTTAAGTTCTCTAAAATAATCTTAATTTTTAGGAATTGATGGCAACACAGCTTTTAATTGTACTAGGGAATATCGGTCATGATCATTACTTATTGAATGGAGACCTATAAAAGGTTTATTTTATTTGATAAAAAGTTCTAATAATTTAGGATAGCACTCCTTATCTGCATTAAAGTACAACATAAAATACAAACTTTATCTAGCGCCACATAGTAATAGAACACTCCAATCTTACTAGATAGACTACAGCCACTCTTTGATGAGCTAAAAAGGTGTACCAGGCCAATTCATGTGTTATCAAATAACCAAAAATAAAATATTTATTTCACTAAAGACAAGTCTAAGATGAACAGAGTCGAATCCACAAGAAACGTCAGATTTATCTCTTTCGAGAAAAATAAAAATACGAGGGATTTGAACAATTATCTAAATCTAATAAAAATAAATAACTCGATAAAAATTAAGTAAAATAAAACAACTAAATAATGTCAATAAGAGAAAATCTAATCAAAGAAGTTATTTTCACATTGATATATTTGATTGATTATCGATACAAAAATTACTCGATATTATGAGAATAAATTTGTTATAGCCGTTAAATATCACGAAACGACCAATCTCTTCTTATTTTTTTAGTAATAAAATACCATTATTAATTACTTTTCTAATCGATAGATAATCCAAGAGACCCTCGTTGGATTAGCATTAAGATCTAGAGAGATCCAATTCTAATCAGTAAATTTTAACATGAATTTATTTAAATTAAATTATCTAAATTCTACCGCTTGTGCGACCATAAAACAATATCAATTACCACTCTATTAAAAACATACAAATCTTATTATTTTTAAATAGTTATAAATTATTCTAAAATTATTAAATATAGACTTCTATTTAACAATTTCAAAACAATTATAAATATTAACATATAGATTAAATAAATACCCACAAATAGCAAAGAAGATTATTTAGATCTCACAATTATCATTCATTTATATTTTACTAATCCTTTGATTAAAAAATAAATTAAAAATAAAATATTAAAAAAAACTCACTAAAATAAATAAAAAAATGAAAGGAAGGTATTAAGTTACATTGCCTGTTGGCTGCTTCCTTTTCTTCCCAACAAATGTGTCTTTTTCTTTTTTTTTTTTTTTTTTTTTTTTTTTTTTTTATACCATGACTAGACCACCAACCTAGTATCCAGAGTTTTACCCCGATTAATCTGGATCGACCGCTTGCAGGGCCCAATTAAGGGGACAGATCTCCCAACGCTGATTTTTCTGTTCCCACGGGGATCAAACTCCTGACCATGATTAAGGGACAGGTCTTTTTCTAGTGCAAAGGCAAGGAAAAAGGAGCCTTCTAAGTTACCGGCTATTGTGGACGTGGGGGTTGCTGCCCCTCCTTGGGGCTGCCTCCAAAAGTTATGAAATACTCTATAGGAGTGTAACCCTAGTAAAAAAAATAGAATTTTTCATATTTACAAAAGATAAATATTTCTATCCCTAAATAACTACTAAATAAATAAAAAGAAAATAAAAAATAAATTTCCTAAAAATAATATTCTAAGAGATTTACATATTTAAAAATTCATTTTCCTAAATATTAGTAATGAAATAAAATTCTTTAAAATATTCAATATCTCCGATTCCACTTCAATTTCCTCATAATTGAAAAAAGAAAATTTTACTGTAGTAAATTTTTAAAACTTCTTGCTTACCTCTTGAGATCCATATGCCCATGTGCTAAAAAAGAATATTATTGTCCAATTTTTCATACTTTGTAAAATTACTCTAATTTAGTTTATTTTTCTTTCTTTTTCATAATAAATTTTCTCCTAAATCAAATGTCACAAAATATAAATATTAGTATAATATTTATTTAAAAATAATACAAAATCAATCATATACATATTATATTCGTTTAAGCCTTATCACTAACGTAATCATATGCGCTACAGGCTTAGATGCTAGACTGGCGTAGTTCGGGGCGAACAAAGTCTGCATCTGGGGGCACGGATATGTCCACTGTAGGTCTGAGCTGGGCACAGACTTCAATGGCACCATGGTCAGGATCAGACAAGAAGTTGCTAATTAGGTCCCTGCTGATGGAAGCATCATTATCGATTGCAACCAAGGCTAGTTGAGTGAGAATATAATCGAAGCGTAGGGCCCACTTCCTTGATCCTAATCGTGCGGTAGTGGAACGATTGTCGACCATGAATGAGACACCGCGAGCATGCATGAAAGGATTCAATGAATCCACCGACTTGATTACACTTTCATTGATGATCTCCGAGTAAAAGTGCCCTTTCTTTCTAAGAATTTCAATCCGTAATGGATTCACAAAACCAAATCACAACATAGAGACCACGCGCGCGTAAACATGCACCAGCAACCTTGCATTTACATTACATGCAATAAAAATGTAATTAAAGAGCACAACTTTCTGCTGGAGGGTAATTGACACAAAAATGAAGAACTAAGAGATCAACATGCAACTCCATCGAATCTCCAACCCAATCGTCCTATTCTTCCCTTAGTTTTAACATTCAACCTTGCAAATGTCTTAATATGTATTCAAAGCATAGAGCATGCCACTTACTGGAGCTTGTGATTTTAAAGTCAAAATCAGATAAATCATTATGTAGTTCTATTAAGCCATTTCATAAAGAAACTCCCCATGATATTTTACTATGCAGAAACTGTGCCAACGTATCTACCATCTGAAAGAAAGGAATATACCTGGGCCATCATCAATGCCACATAGACACCAGCAGTGAAAGGATATAACGGGCCTAAGTCACCAGCTGGCCTTGCAGCCCTAACTCTCTCACCCACTTTCCACATCCTCGTCTGATCAATCTTTCCCATTGGGAAAGCTGGAAGACCATCCTTTTCCTGTAAAGGAAAAATATACAATCACATTTGAAGGACAATTTCTTCATAGAAAAAGTATTTGAATGATTGTCACAAGCTCATATGACTTCTAAGCACCAAGATGGAGTAAATAAGATTTTCCATTGACATGTGAAATGCCAACATTGAGACGGAAGAGATGGACATACATAGAAGCGTCGCCCAGATCTCACTTCCAGAGGCTGCATCCTCATAGCATTCGTACAAGATGTCCATACAAGGATGGTATGAAGTGCTGTAGGCAGCCTCGAATTCCTTCTTTCCATCTTCTGACAATGAATTGTAAACAGCTAACATCCCCTGTTTGATGCCATATACAACATCTTAAGAGTTAGCATAAGCATGACACGTTCATCTGGAATGATGATTTGACAGAAGAGAAGATAAACCTTAGTGGAGATAGTCTTAGATATAATTCCTGTTATGCACTCCACAGTATTTTTGTAAGCCAAATCTTCACTCATCCCATTCTCAGCGTACTTCCGGAACAAGCACTCCACAACTCCATGAACAGCACCAAGCAAAATACCTGACAACAAACTATGAGGATAAATAGAGCCATCTCAACTAAAACACAGAAACACCCAAGGAAATTAGACTGACCCCGCTCCCCAAGGATGTCACTCCTGTACTCCATCTCAAGTGTGGTAGCAAATGTAAATGGTGAGCCAAGGGCAACAGACCAGCCCAATGCAACATCGGTGGCTCTTCCGTCAACATCCTATGCAAAAATATCCAAATGAAAGATATGAAAATTGATCATCTGAGAACCTAATGGTCACTTTCTACAAAATGAGTGACAGACAGACCTGGTGGACAGCAAAGCTGGAATTGATTCCTGCACCATTGATCTCTTAACCTTGGACATAAAGTCTCCTTACAGATGGGCCCATTCCCCTGGGACAAACAGCAATCACGCTGATGTTCTTAGGGAACTCATGACCCAAAGACTGTAAGTGACCAAGAAGGAACCCATGGGACAGCCCAAGAATGCTGTTTGGCTTCATGTAAGAAAAGACTTTCTCATAGTTGTCTGCCTAGAATGAATGTTAAATCTCAAGACTTAGGAACATTCTTCAAAATGCAACTGAACACTATCTTAAAAATATAAAAGTCGGATAATATCTGTATTCACAAATCATAAGAGATACCCTTTGCAACCAGAAAAGGTTCAAATAAGATGGACAAGGTAGACGTAGAAATGCCCTTATTCCGATTGCAAACAAAATACTTATACGTGGTTCCAAAGGTAAACATAAAGAAAACAAAAAGTCATAGCAGCATTGGAGTGACATTAACCAGATCACAAGTACATGATAATGTGCTTTTCTGACAAACAAAAACATTTGGAACATAAGAAAAAATTATTTATCACAAATGCAGCTCTACCAACCTGTGCTGCATCAGAAATCAAGAGCAATACAAGGTCACTGCCAGTAACAGTCTCCCATATGTCCCCGAAAGTCCCACTCTGTTCAGTAAAACCAGCAGCATGAGCTTCAGCAAAAGACCGAGAGCCCTTCCGGAGTCCTATCTGTTTCATGGGAGCAAAATCAACGGAACTCCAAGAAGAGATGTACCAACACATGTATGAAGAGACATGAACGGTCGAAAAATAACGGCAAATGGGACAGCTACTATGTTACCTTGACCACAATATCAGACTTTGCTTCAATGAGAGAATCCCTCAGATTCTGGGCTTGGGCAGGTCCCTATATGAAAGAAAGAGTACTTAGCTGATAACATATGGATCTTATATTGATCAGGAAAGGGGGTAAAAGGAACAACTTTGAAAAGCAACTAGAACCTTTAAATATTACCATTCAATTTTACGCTGCATCCTACACATTTTTGTTTTATTATTTGGCAGATCTCTTTGTCACACACTGTCTATCTTTGGTTTATTTTGATTGGGGAGAATGGTGATAAAAATAGCAAAAGAACTTTAGTTTCACAGAAGTCTTTTTTTTTTTTTTTTAAATTAAAACCAAATACAAGATCGAAACAAACAAACAAAATCTCTGAGACATTTATCAATATCAAGCTCCTTTCTATCTTGTGCAGGTTAGATCGTTTTCTCTCAGTTCTTTTTACTGCTTTGGAGGAAATGAGTGAAATTATAAGCATAGCAGATCAACATGAAGAATAAAAAATCAAATGCATGTATCTATAGGTCACAAGCATGAATAACCCGATGAATAATGCAAATACCAATTAACTTCCAGAAACGCCGTACAGTTATGTTTAACTAGCCTAACCCTGAAAATATGGCGAAACAGGGGAAGCTGGTATCCTTGTACGTATTTCACAAATTCCACTGCAACTGCGCCATATGGGATAAACGGAAATGACTTGGTACATGTGTTAAGAAAGAAAATGGGGCCTTGATTTTGTAAAGGACATTTTCTTGAAAATTATAAAAATGTCCATGAAAGGTCATGACTCATGGCCAAAAAATTGGTTATGTGACAAGTGGGAATTCCTGTAAAGACCACGAATTGAGTAAAGGGCCTACAACATTCTCATTAAACATCATACTGGCATGGCATGGACAAGGAAACTATATTCAATTCACAAACCCCATTAAAGAAGGATAACAACAATTAATCAAAAATGTACATCAGAACTAATGAAGCAGGATATTCAGCCACCTGAGAACCCCAGCCAATAACACCAATCTGCTTAATCCCCTTGAAGGCATCTGGTAGCAAATGGAACAAATCCCTCCCTCCTCTCACAATGTGCAGCAAAACTCAAATAAACAAATCGTTAAATAAATAATAGCAATTAAAAATTGAAGAAAATGTGGAGAGAGAGGGAGAGAAAGACCTCATCGTGACCAGCAAGAGAGATTTTCTCGTTCTTAAAGACGGAAGTGTCAAAATCAAGAGAAGGGTGGGCTTAATTGTCGGCATTGACACCATCTTAGCTCCAATAGCTCCGTTGCTCTTCGAAACGCGAGAACTCAAACTCTGCAAAGCCCTAAAAGAAGTCGAAGAAGAAGAAGAAAACCCTAAATTTGAAGTTAGGGTGTTGGGATGTGGCTTTAGGATTTTGAAAGTAGTAGCAGCAGAAGCAGAAACAGCAACAGAAGAAGGAGAAAAAGAAGTAGCAGCCCTCATTGAGAGATCGGAATAGAGATATAGAAAGGGAGGGGGAGGGAGAGGGAGAGAGGGAGGGAGAGAAGGGGAGAGGTTAAGTTACAAGTGCGGCCGTCTTGTGTGTCTACGTGTTCATCCTGACGATGAATAACGCTGCCTTCTGATGCTGCCACGTGTTCTTTATGTGTAATCACCCGCCATCTATTTTGCTTGTATTTTAATTCTATTATAGCGTCCCGTCACCCAAAAGCGACGGTATAATACCGTTACCCGGGTAAAGTCGGTTATGATACCGGCGAGTGGTCTTTGATGATTTCTCTTGATCTTTTGCTGACCTTTTCCTTTCCTTTTTATTGTTTTAATTTATTATAAAATTTAAAAATTATGATAAATTAGAGAGGAAATAATTTTAAAGAAAATGATTTTATTTTCTTTATTACTTTTATACAGCAATGAATAAATGAGATATTTATAAAATTAGGGTATATTTATAAATAAAAAGTTTAAAATCAAGTTAATCAAATATTTTTTAAAATATATGATATTTCAATATATTATGATATTTGAGATAATATAATTTAATATATATAAAAAGATACTAATAATAATAATGATAATATCATATGACATTATGTGTATCTTTCAAAAATATTTACGTTCCATATGTTAATATATATTGAATATCCATCCAAATTTTTTAAAATTTATAACATTTCTACATGAATATCTATTACACAAAGAACAGGTATGGAAACAAAATTTTAGTGAAGAAAAAAGAGTACACTATTCAAAATATTTTATAATATATTTACTCCTCCGTAGAGAATATCTCTTGAAATCTTTAAATTGATACATACCAATTTCTTTTACCAATCGTCTAAATGTAGAGTTGGTAATGATTTGGTAAATAAATTTATTAAATTCTTATTTGATAGAATTTGTTACACATTAATTTTATTATTTTTCTGAAAATCTTATGTGAAGAAAAATTTTGATAAAATGTGTTTAGTTCTATCTCTTTTAATATATTCTCCCTTTAATTGTGCAATGCATGCAGTATTGTATTCAAATAATATTGTAGGAATATTTTCTTTGGAGGATAGCTTGATTTTTTTCGGATATAATGAGTCTTGGCTTGCTTCATGATTAACTATGATTTCGCCATAATTTTAAAAAGTGGCAACTATAGATTGTTTTGTAAATCGTTATGATATAGCAGTATCACCATAAGTAAATATATATCTAGTCTAAAACTGTACTTTATGTGGATCAGATAAGAATCTAACATCTGCATATCGAATTAGCACTGGTTTAGAATTATTATAATAGAACAAACCAAGGTCAGTTGTTCCTTAGAGATATCGAAGAATATGCTTAACTCTATTCTAATATCATCGTATAGGAGAAGAACTAAATTTTGTTAATACATTCATAACAAACGATATATCAGGTCTTGTAAAATTAGCAATATACATAAATATTTCAATGATACTGAGATATGGTATTTCAAGACCAAGAAGTTCTTCATGATTCTCTCATGGTCTAAAAGGATCCTTGTCATTATCAAGTGATCGAACGATTATTGTGATACTTAATGGATATGTTTTATCTATATAAAAACGTTTTAAGATTTTACCAGTATAACTTGATTGATAAATAAATATCTCAATCTTTTAAATTTCAATCTGTAAATCAAGATAAAATTTTGTTTTTTTTGTTAAATTCTTGATCTCAAATTTTCCTTTTAGATATTCAATAGTGTTGGAAATCTCTTCACGAGTTCCTATGAGATTCAGATCATCAATATAAATGGCAATGATCACAAAACCTGTTTTAGTTTTCTTGATAAAAACACATGGACATATTAAGTCATTTGTATAGTCTTCTTAAACGACGATACCAACATGTGCTTGTTGTCTTGAAATTTATAGAAATTTCATTTATGTGACTTCAATTTAGATTGGATCATATCTTTCTATTTGATTCAATCATTTCTCCTTTGACATTCCTCGATCGATTTTGATTCAAGATTCTCGATTTTTTCTATAATTTTAAGTGCCCATTATATAGAAAAATATCATACAGAGTATTTCAATTCTATCCCAACATATGCTTGTTGTCTTGAAATTTATAGAAATTTCATTTATGTACTCTTTAAGAGTTTGAAATTTGTGTTTTTTTGGAAGTTGTATCTAACTATATGGTAGTCTGAGTTTTGCCATCAGTAATCTTTTGAGAATATTTATTATTCAACTCATTCAAATGATCATGATCAATAGATTTCCTTGTCTTTCGAGGATTTTCATTGTTGGTGTCAAGAGATCTACCACGCTTTAAGTATGCTTTAAACTCATTTATTATAATATTTATGAGTTGTTCTGCCAGGACATCGAGTTTAACCGGCACATTTTCTGCTGCAACATTTGATTTCATAACTATTTTAAAGAAAATAAACACATCAAGTAATTGATTGGCGATTTTTTGTAATTGTATTATCTTTGAACTTCTAATTCACATAATTTTGCACGAGAGTCAAGAGGTGCTAGTGATGATGTATGTCATACAATTTCTTTTTTTGATTGTTCATCTCTTCCTCCTAATGTTGGAATATTTGTTTTATTGAAATGATAGTTTGCAAATCTTGCAGTAAAAATATCATCCATTAAGGGTCCAAGATCTTTGATAAGAGAATGTGACTTATATCCAATGTATATTCCCATCCTTCTTTGGGCCCATTTTATTTCTGTATGGTGTCGCTACAAGGATATAAACCGCATATTCAAAAATTCATAGGTAGGAAGTATTATGTTTATGACCAAAAGCCAATTGTAAAGGGAAGTGTTTATAGTAATTTGTCGATCTTATAAGTATAAGTGCTGCTACATACAGAATAGCATTTCTCCAGATAGATACAGGGAGTTTTGTTCTCATTAATAATGGTCTAACAATCAGTTGCAACTGTTTGATAAATGATTCAGTTAAATCATTTTGTGTATGAACATGAGTTACAGAATCTTCAATACTGATATAAATAGACTATAATAGTCATCAAAGGCATGAGACAAATATTCATTGACATTGTGTAACCAAATTTTCTTAATTGGATAATCTGAAAATTGTGCTCTTAGCTTAAAATTTAAGTAAGCAGTCTTGCAAATGCCAGATTGCGAGTACATGTGACCATCTTGTAGATGCATTAATAAACACCTTAAAATATCTAAAAGTTCAGTATGGAGGATGAATTGGTCCACACATATCACTATGAATTCTTTCTAGAAATCCAAGGGATTCGATTCCCATTTCAATTGGTGAAGGTCTTGTAACAAATATTCCTTGAGAACTAGCAACATATAAAAGTTCATTTGTTTTTAGCACCTTTTGATTTTTTAATGTAGGGTCATGTGAATTTTTAATTATTCTTCTCATCATTATCGATTCAAAATATTATAGTTGATCATGCTAAGTGAGAAAATCGTTGGGATTAGTAAAGTTATGGTTTACTAAATAGTGCATTTTTAATCAAACTAATTTTAGTGTAATATAAGTTAGAAGAAAGAGAAGGTAACTTTTCTACGATACATTTCTTTCCAGAAATTATAGTTGCAGTACACAAATATTCAACATTTGCATGATTCATTGTCTCAATATGATACCTATTTCGGTGGATATCTTTAAACTTAGCAAATTTTTTTGAGACTTAGTAGAATATAGGGCATTATGTATGCTCTACCAGAACTTTCAATTAATTTCACACTATCACTTATGGTATTAACACTTGTTTACCCTAATTTTAGGAGGGAGAAATAATTTTTATTTTTAAGTATTGTTTGTGTTGTAACACTATCTATTAGAAATTCATTTTTTTCACCTTTTATTGATCTCAAATTTTTATCAATATTCATATCTTCTTTAGAGTGAAAATACAAGAGATAATTAATTTTCTAGAGAAAAGTATATTTCATAATAAAAATGATTGAATTAATTAGAAAATAAATAAAAAGTACACTACATAACAAAAATAGTAATCATAAAACCAATTTATTTTGTATTTCCATAACATATGTTTAAATATTTCAGATATTCCTATCATTAATGTCTTACCTTTGGTGATGATGTTTACTTTTTTAATTTGATGGCCCATGGTTGCGAGTACTATCATAGTTATTTCGTCCTCAACCGTGACCACGACCACGATCATGGCTACGTGTTGGGGACTCGGGCCTTGGGTTGTCTTAGAGCTTCAAAATGATTAAGTGTTAGCTTAAGGATGGATTGTTCGGTTGAAGTGCACTACCTTTGTAGGTCCTATGTCACACGAAGGGGGTTGGCTCTTGATTGGTGGGGTGGTGATTAAGTTGGAAATTTGACTTTAAAGGGAGTTGGTTAAAGGGGACGTGAACACGATATTTGGAAAAGAACCATGAGTCTCATTACTTTGCACCACAGATATCACTCATGTAGTAGTGTAATTTAAGAAAATAAGTTTATTACCGAATGCCTTCTCAAGTTTGAGTACATGCCTATTTATAAGCCTAGGGAAGAAAGTCTAGAGACACATTATTTATGAGCCATGCATATAAGGTGGCCCTTTGGGATTCTCTGCACTTATTACATGAGTTACAACACTAAGAATGCCTACAACTCCTAGAATTTCGGCATGTGTTGCTTGTGCTCTTGCTTTGTCCCTTTAGTTGCCTTAAGTCCTTTAACTTCGTTGGGGCTATTTAAATTCTAGCATGTGCCTTTATCTTTTTGATTGCCTTGGACCTGCTTAACTTCCTTGGAAACTTCTTCTAGATCATCTAGTGGATCGGACTCCCTTTTGGGTCAAGTAAGATCTTCTAAGTGGGCTTCTTCCTCTTTTGGGCCATATGGTTTGGTGGGCTTAAACTACTCTTAGACTAGTGTGCTTAGCCTTGGAGCTATAGGTCGTGTTGTGACTAAGTTGGTTCTTGAGTTTGTTTAGCCTTTTGAGTTTCTTTGGGGCCATGAGCTGCCTGGTGAGACCTTACTAGGTCTTGTGCCTTCGTGCGCTCCTAGAGCCTCTTCCCGTATATGCCTAGCCATGGCACGTTTGGCTTGGTTGCATGCATTGTGCATGGCCTTCTTGAATTGTGCATCATTCGCCCTCCTTTGGAGACGGACCTTGCCCTCAAGGTTGAACTTAGGATAGTTTTAGATCAGCACTAAAACATCCTCCCAAGTTGATTCCTCATGGCTTAGACCCTTCCATTTGACTGGGACTTCTTGGCTTGCATGATCACCTCTTCCGGTCAAACGGGTATTAAGGATGTCCTGGGCATAAAAACATGATTGCCATCTTTATCTAACTCTAGTACGGTGGTTGAAATACGTGAAGGATCTCCAACAATTCTCCTTAGCCAACTCACATGAAAAACTACATGAAGTTGGATGTTTAGGGGTAGGTCAAGCTTGTAAGCAAGCTGTCCGTACTTAGCTACAATTTGATACGGGCCATAATACTTAGCCTTAAGCTTGACCGTGCTTTGTGTAGAGTCCTTCTTCTTTTTGAAGTGCTAACGCGGGTACACCTAATCTCCCACTTTAAACTCTTCACTGGGCCTGTGTGGTCATGCAGTTTTTTATTCTAACTTGAGCTCTTTGAGGTTGGATCTTAGATTTTCCAGCACCTCATCCCTTGTCTTCAATTTGTAGTCTGCAAGATAATTGATTGTTGTTCCAACTGTTGGTATTAAGTGTTTAGATGGTAAAAAGAGCATACTTAATGCTAATTACAATTAGAAAGAATTTGAATGAGTTTAGGATAGAAAAATTTAAACCCAAAACCCGTATGAGGATAAGCATAGGAAGATGTCGACACCACTCCTTGAACATGTCGACACAAACAAGAATGTTGAATAGAACCTCTTGACCAATCGACACACTCAACACTTAGATGATTTTTCAAAGGATATAGAACACTAAACACATATCGACATAAGAGGTTATAATGTCGACATGGGCTTTAGAATAGACCTAGGACACATAAAGGATGATGTTGATATAAGATACTAGAATATCGATACGAACCAAGAAAAGGAAATACGAAAAATATGTCAACTCCACCGTTTAGACATATTGACACATAGTTTAGAACATTACATACTACCAAGAGGTTGACACAAAATATTAGATGTTAACATATTCTTTAGAAATCAAAAGGAATACTAAACATGCTACTGGATGTTGACACGAGAAATCTAGATATCGACACATTCCTTAGAAAGGAGTGTCCGGCATATAACTTAAATCATTCAATACTTCCTGATGTCGACACAAGCAAATCAGGATGTCGACATAAACATAGAACCTATAGAAGACTTGATGTCAACATGAAACTTTATGATGTCAACACTCATAGAAAAACACAAAAGACCAAATGTCAACAAAAACGTTTTATGACATCGACACATGATTTAGAACAAACATGAACACTTAGAGGACCGTGTTGACATAAGCATATCGTGATAACAAACATAGAACATAGAAGACTGGATGTTGACATAAGACTTTAGGATGTTGACATGTACTTTAAAACAAACCAAAATTCATAAAGGATCATGCTGACACAAGCTAATTAATATATCAATATATTGACACGTAATCTAGAATACTCAACATGTCATGTGATCTCAACGCAAGGACATCAAGATGTTGACATAAACTATTAAAATTCTTTAAGCTTAGCATGTCGAATCGGAAGTCAAACTTATTGAACATATACATGTTTTATCTCTGCTAACCATGTCGATCGACATAAAGAAACAACAATGTTGATACAGCAAGTCAATGGCTATTTATGAATAGAGGCTATGTGTATTAATTCAAAAGCTGACCAGTTGGTAAAGACATTTACTACGGCATAACATTCAAAATTCAACTCTCTACCTCCCATAATGGCTGGATTTTGTTTACCTATAAATACAAGCAATTGAAGAGGAAGAAGTAGGATGAAAAAGAGAGCATTCAATGAAAGAGTATCTAAACTTCACAAACACATTCAATTTGCTGCTTAATTTCTAAAGCGTTATACTCTGTTTCATTGTTTAGTTGAAAATTCTTCCTTTCTGCTTAAATTTTGTTACATCCAAGAGTCATAGTCTCATCATTGTAACATTCTTTTCACGAAGTAGTAATTGCAAAATGATCCAAGTGTGACAATTAAGTGCGGGGTTTGAAGAGAAACAACCTGTAAGACTGGGCTAGATAGTGTTTTGGGAGAAAACATTATAAATTTGACTTGCACTTGGAAGTAAATTTGTTATACTATTTTGGGTTGCAAATAGTAGAAAATTCAGGTGAAGGCTGTGAGTGGATGTATGGGGGTTGGTGGGACCACTATAAATCTTTTGTATCTTTTGTTCTAGTTTTTATTATTTCTATCCTATTCTACTTATATTCAAAACCATCAAAAATAGTTTTTTTTTAATCCAAAATTAGTGTCAAAATTATTTAAAGAAACTTAGTCAACCCTTCTAAGTTTCATTCAATTGGTATCAGAGTAGGTGTCTAATGTTTGGTTTAATCACCGTAAACTAAAGATCCTCTGTACCTTCCAAAAAAATGACACTGAATGGAGATAACGTACTATTTGAAGCATGCTCTACAAATAGAGTACCATTTTTCAATAGTAACAACTAAAATTATTGGAAGCAGAGAATGCGGAACTTCATTATCGCTCAAGATGAAATAGCATGGGAAATCATTGAAGAAGTGAATGAATTTCCAATAGAGGAAATAGATGGAGTTCGTGTTCCTATCAAAATGAAAATTATGATAGCAAAATAAAAAAGGGCTTACAGAGCAAATAGTAGGGCTGTCAACCTCCTTCAATTAGTTTTAAACCTAAACGAGTATTATCAAGTCTCCTCATGCATTATGGTAAAAGAAATTTGGGAGAGACTTGAAGCAACTTATGAAGGTACTGATATAGTTCGAAAAAATAAAATTAGGTTGTTGAAACAAGAATATGAAACCTTCAAGACGAAGGATAAAGAAACTATTCGAGGAATGATGACTTACTTTAACACAATCACAAACGAATTGAGGTTACTTGAGAAAGGCATATCTCAGGAGGATATGGTAGATAGAATATTGAGGTGTCTACCAAAATATTGAAAGCCAAAGGTTACAACAATTGAAAGTCCAAAAATCTTGAGACGCTGACCATAGACCAGCTCGTGCGCTCCTTGATCACTCATGAGATGAAGCTGAACATCAAGGAGTTAGCAAGGGAAGAGAAGGGACAAGGGATAGCTCTCAAGGCTGATAGTAAAGAAAGCACCACCGACAGTGAAGAGAGAGATGAAGAAAACAAGGCTCTACTCACAAGGAAGTTCAAGAGGTTTATGTTGCGAAGAAAGAATAAGAGCAAAACCAATTTTAAAAAGCTAGAGAACAAGGAGAAAGTCAGATGCTACGAATGTAAAAAGTTAGGACATATTATAGTAGATTGTCCTCAGTTGAAGAATTTTGAAAAGAAAGAAAAGAAGAAAAAGAAGGCCTTGACTACCTGGAGTGATAAAGATAAGACATCAAGTGAAGAGGAAGCTGCGGAAGGACAAGCTAATTTATGCTTCATGGCCTTAGAGGAAGCTTATCACGATGATGTAACTTCTTACTACTCAAACTCCTTGAATTCTTCTGAATCTGAGTCTGAAAATGAGTTAACTACTTATGATTGATGAGACATTACTTAAATCCCTGAAAGATTTTACGAAATTAACAAGAAACAAACTCATAATTTAGAAAAGCTCTTGTTGAAGTAAAAAAGGAAAAGGATAAATTGAAAGAGGAGAATGAAAATTTGAGGCAAGAGCATAACAGCCTCAAGGTAGAAAAGTTGAATATGCATACTAAATTAGAAAATAAGGTAATAGAAGCTCAGAGTTTAAAAATAGAACTTGTTAATCTAAAATTTAGTTGTACTAGCAAAGGAGACAAAACATCTTAAGTAACACAATTAAAAGATGTTGACAAAATGAGTTTTGATGATGAGCAAATGATGAGTTTCAGGTGTATTATGATAAAAAGATTGTATTGGACTAATGAAAGATTGAATTATGTAAAGATAGAGTTGGTTTAGACTTGATACAAAACATATAGGCAACTCATAGCAAAGCCTAGTTGACTACACAATGTAGCAGTCAACTTGCCTAAATATACAGAAACCTAAGTCTAGTTTGATATAGTACACTAGTCAACTATCACAATTAACCTAACTATAATGATCAAATTTTAAATGCTAACGGTCAAATAATAATAGTAAAAAATGAGAATAGAGCACATTATAGTTGACCACCCAAATATCATAGTCAACTTATACTTACAAGTTAGGCCATAGATGTATTAGCTCACTATGTACATGCCATTGCACATGAGATATAGGCTGTGGCACATATAACATGCCAAAATGAATGCTAAAACATGCCAAAATAAATGCTAAAACACATGCAGGACTTAGGTTAGCCCATAAGACATTCAGGATAGTTGACTTGCATAGGAATGGCAGTCAACTCATATATCTAGAGAGGATTGAGCCATGAGCACATTGTACATTGACTTGACTTTAGCACTGCATTGGCATGGCACAGGCTTAGCACTAGCACTGCACGAGTATGACATGAGCATTAGTATGCCACAAGTCATTACACAAGGCTACTACATACATGTTCATTAAGCAAATGGTCTAGTCGACTTATAGTTGTACCATAGTCAACTTACCTCATTATGACTTAAAAAAATTATAAGTTTGGAGATGAAGTACCAATCCTTGGATAACTAAGGATCGATCCTCTCATGTTTTGAACATAAGGATGTTGATTACCACAAAAGAGGAAGTCGACTCTTGGTGCTCCCAAAACAGAACACGACACATCACTACAAAAAAATACGGTTTTAGCGACGAAAATTTTAGAAAAATTCGTCACTAAAAACATTAGTGACGGATTTAGCGACGAAAAATTTTTCGTCACTAATGATGCGTCGCAAAAATTTAGCGACAAAAAACATAAATCCGTCGCTAAAATAGCGACAAATTTAGAGACGAAAAATTTTCATCGCTAAATTTAGCGACGGATACAAAAAATCCATCGCTAATTTTAGTTACGGAAATTCAAAATCCGTCGCTAAATTTAGCGACGGATCCAAGAAATCTGTCGCTAAATTATATGATATATAATAATTTTTTTATTTATTATATATATTTTATTTAATTATTATATTAATATTATATTTTATTTAATTAGCGACGGATCCATGAATCCGTCGCTAAATTATATTATATACAATTATATATTTTATACATTTTATTTAATTATTATATTAATATTTTATTTTTATTTAATTAGCGACGAATGCTTGATCCGTCGCTAACTTGCACCCGATGACACGACCTGCACACGCCTGCTCGCCCCAGCTCGCCCCTGCTCCAGCTCCAGCACGCCTCCTGCTCGCCCCAGCTCGCCCCATAGCCTGCTCGCTCCAGCACGCCCCCAGCACGCCTCCTGCTCGCCCCAGCCCCCTGCTCGCTCCAGCACGCCCCCAGCGCTCCAGTACGCCCCCTGCTCACCCCAGCCCCCTGCTCGCTCCAGCACGCCCCCTGCTCGCCCCAGCCCCTGCACACGCCTTGCCCCAACTGCCTTGCAAAAAATCCTTGAAAAAACCCTCAAAATGCCTATAGCCCGATTCGAACACCTGCGCAAGAGTGAAATGTTAGAGTACCCAACCACCAGACCACATCTTACCTTTAGTTATATTTCTATTTTATTTTTACTTATTATCTAAGTCTAAATATTAATTAAAGAAATAAAAGTTTATATCAAATAATAAAATGCTAATTAAAATAAACTAATAAATTAATTAAAAAATAAAAAATATTATTCTTTAAAAAGATTTAAAAAATAAAATAAGAAACTATTTAAAAAATAAAAAAATATTATTCTGTAAAAAATAAAAATAAAAAAGAAAAAAAATAAAATGCTAATTTAAAATATTAAAAAATAATAAATATGATTATTTAATATAAATTAATAAAATAACAAAATAACAAAATAAAATAAAATATTAAATATTAAAAAAAATTCGTTGCTAAATTCGTCGCTAAATAATAAAATATTTAAAAAATAAAAAATATTATTATTTAAAAATCAAAAAAAAATTTAAAAATAAAATGATAGTTTAAAATATTAAAAAATAATAAATACGATTATTTAATATAAATTAATAAAATAACAAAAGAAAATAAAATATTAAATGTTAATTTTAAAAAAATTAAGCTTAGCGACGAATCGTTGAATCCGTCGCTAAATCTGCGACGAATTTTTAGATCCGTCGCTAACTTAGCGATGGATTTCAGTATCCGTCACTAAATTTAGCGACGGATTTCGGAATTTGTCGCTAAATTTAGCGACAGATTCTAATTCATCGCTAAATCCATCGCTAAATAGTAAAACATTTAAAAAATTATAAAATATTATTATTTAAAAATTAAAAATATTAAAAAAATAAAATGATAATTTAAAATATTATAAAATAATAAATATGATTATTTAATATAAATTAATAAAATAACAAAAGAATAAAAAATATTAAATGTTAATTTAAAAAAAATTAAGTTTAGCGACGGATCGTTGAATCCGTCGCTAAATCAGCGACGAATGTTTAGATCCGTCGCTAAATCAGCGACGGATTCCTTAATTCGTCGTTAAATTTAGCGATGGATTTCTAATTTGTCGCTAAATCCGTCGCTAAATAATAAAATATTAAAAAATAATAATTTTAGTTTTTAAAAAATGAAAATATAAAATAATAAAATTAAATGCTTATTTAAGATATTATAAAATATTAAATATGATTAGTTAATATAAATTAATAAAATAAAAGAATAATAAAATAAAATAAATGGATTACCGTTTATCAGTTGTTATCCGTCTCACTGTCGCCATCCTCCGAAAAATACTGTTTGATCTACTTGCCAGACGAGATAGATCTACTTGCCAGACGAGATAGATCGTCGGAAGTGAATGTATTATATATTGTGTTTCTTACTGATGACAATAACGAATGAATATGATCAACTGAACTTTCACAAACAATTGAACTATATAAGAGAATCGAATGGATGTAGAAGACAAAAACACGAATGGTGAAATCGACAGCTGCGACTAATTGAAAATTATTTGTTATAGATTGGTTGAATTATTTATTATTAAAATTATCAAATTGATGAGAATTGTAATATTTAATATGTATTTAATTCGATTTCGTTATTTAGAATATGTTAAAAAGAGAGATACGGTTAAAAATATTTCATAATAGAGTACAGAAGAAATTTTGTTCGGAAATTATTCATGAATTTTGATATTCCGATAATAAATTAACTACGATTTTAGCCACGAATATTTTATTTGTAGCTAATTAGCGACGAATTTTGTGACGAATATTTTTTTGTGGCTAATTAGTAACGAAATTAGCCACGAATTTTGGAGTTTGTTACTAAATTTTGTGACAAATATTTTTACCGTGACTAATTAGCGACGAATTTAGCGACGAAAAATTTTTTTAGCTAATTAGTGATGAAATTTGTGACGAAATATTTTCATCGCTAAATTTAGCGACGGATAAGAGTATTCGTGGCAAAATTTAGCCACTAAGATATTATTCGTCACAATTAGCGACGAATTTTGCAACGAAAAATTTTTCGTCACCAATTAGCGACAGATTTAGCGACAAAAATTTTTTCGTCCCCAATTAGCAACAAATTTAGTCACGAATAATCTATCCGTCGGAAATTTAGCTACGAATAATTTTTCGTCGCTAATTTCATAGCAAATTAGCAACAAAAAAAATTTTCGTCTCTAAATCTGTCGCAAAATAGTAACGAAATTTTTTCGTCGCTAAATTCCGTCGCTAAAACCGTATTTTTTTATAGTGCATGACTTAGAGACAAGCAACCATAGAACATAATGCCACTTAACACATGTCATATGTTCATAGCATTATGCCACATGCATTGAGCTACCATGCACTAGCATGATGCACATACATCAAAGCAGGTTTAAAAGCCAATCGACTACTCAAAGTGAGGAAGTCGATTATGCCAAGATTCAAAAGATGATTACCGATCCTTGGACATTCGAGTACCGATCCTTAATATTATAGAAGTCCAAAAGCTGAGCTAAAGTAGGGATGTAGTTGACTATCATGGATAGAGGCAGTCGACTCACGAAAAAACTAAAAGGGAACACAGTGACAAGTACCGATCCTTGAAGGTTGGAGTACCGGTACTTGGAACTATTCAAAGAGTTAAACGAGAAGAAGTCGACTATGGAGAAAAAAGCAATCGACCATCTCATGGAGCAATACAGATAAAATTCAAATTATAGTCAACTAGTAGAGAAGAGTAGTCGACTAGCACATAAGTAATGGCTAGTTATCACAAAAGTTGTTCGAGCATTTAATGTCCCTCAACAACCTCCTAACGGCTAGTTTCAACATTAAATAAGCTCCAACTGTTAGATTATCTTGAGAGGCTATAAATACAACCACTATTGAAGACCAACAATCTTTTGGAAGTATTGAATACATTTATTGTTCATTAATACTCTCGGTTTTCGTTGTTTTTATTATTTTAGTGCTGTATTTATTGTAGGCTATAAAGTCATTAGCATCAAGACTCAAGTTGTAACTTTTGTTTTTGTCTTATATCAAGACTCAAGTCATTATCTGGGATTCAATTGTCTATGAGAGACAAGCTAAGGATTGTTAGAGCCGTGAACTCTAGTGTTAGTGTTTGGGAGCAACACTCGTAAAGGCTTGACTAGAACCTATAAACCTAGTTGGTTGTACTATTTGGAAAATAAATAGTGGATTAGAAATGGTAGACATATACTGGGAAGGTATAACCACTAATAATCTTTTTGTCGAACATTCTTCTCTCTCTCTCTGTACTCTGTTTTTGTAGTTAAAAGTTAGAAAAACCCAAAACATGTCAACAACTTATTCACCCCTTCCCTCTAGATTTTCTGGCTTCAGTTCTTCAAAAGAAGTATTAGATGAACAGAAGAATAAGAACAAAATTCTTAGTGCACTGTTGTATAAGTTCGTTCAAGGTCAAGAGAAGCTAGATTTAATACTAAGAGCCCATATGGCAATGAATAACAAAGCAAGCCTAGGATATAACCTTGCAACAACTTAAAAGAAGCTCTATAGCTACTTTGTGCCTAGCTCAGAATCTACCAGATGCTTTGCATATATGAAATTGGAGCACAAAGCTAAACACTACAAACTTAAAAAGCAATCTGGTACAAGCAAAAACAAAAGGCCAACAAAATACTTGAAATGCACACAATGTCACAGAATGAGTCACAACAATAATGAATATTAGCTCAGAAGCACTACATATAGAAAGGCCACAATAAAATGAGTGTCAAAGGTAGTTATGAATGTTATTTCAACTAACCCAACCAGACCCAAGAAAGTTTGGGTACCAAAGGTACAAACATGGATAATTCTTCTCTTAGGCATACTTAAAATCTAAGAAGGGTCTGGATTCATCGTCTTGGTGCATTAACAGTGATTGTTCAAGATACATAACAAAGTTACTTTAAAGTTCTCCAGTTTAGTGAAGAAGAAGAAAGGTAGTCTTTGGAGACAACTCAAAAGGCAAAATTATTGGGGTCAGCAATGTAGGTAAATATTCCTCAACCCAAATTCATAATGTTCTTCTTGATTGATGGTTTGAAATTTAGTCCTCTGACCTTATTCATTAAAAGAAAAAACAAAGATTTTAAAAGTGCATATTTATGTCGATGACATAATTTTTTGGGGAACAAGTGAAAATTTTTGTCAAGAATTTACTAAGATCATGCAAAGGGAATTTGAAATGAATATGATGGGGGAGTTAAATTATTTCCTAATATTACAAATTAAGCAACTAAATGAAGGCATATTTATTAGTGAGTCCAAATTTGCCAAGGAATTAGTTAGAAAATTCAGATTAAATGAGGCAAAAGGAATTGCCACTCCTATGAGAACATTTATCAAAAGAGATAATGATGAAAATGGCAAGAGTGTATGTTAGAAGCTGTATAGGGGTATGATAGATTCACTATTATATTAAATAGCTTCTAGACCAGACATTTTATATAGTGTCTGTTTATGTGCGAGATTTTAAGTTTATCCTAAGGAATCATACTTAATTGTAGTTTAGAGAATTTTTAGGTACTTAAAAGATACATGTAATTTAGGACTGTGGTACAATGGGAACTCATCATTCGAATTATATGGATATTTTGTAATACCATTTTTCGGTGACTGTGTATCATGTATCACTCCTCATGGTTCTATATATATATATATATATATATAGAACATCCTTTTGATACATCTAAAATGAAATTTTAATTTTCTATTATTTACTTTGAGACTTCCCTCAAAATCGTTAAAACCGAAAATTTTATTGGTAAATCGAAAATCCTCTCAGTAAGCGCCAGCAAGGCCTAAAGAAGTTAGGAATGGCTAAAAGAATGCCTACACAATTAAATATAGATATTTAAATGAAATTTCACATATTTAAGAAATTTCGAACAAAATTTCATAGGGACTAAAAATGCAATTTGTTAAAAGTCAAGGGTCTAAATGCAATTAAGAAAAGTTGAGAGACTTGGTTGCAAACCACTCAAGGATGGACAATTGAAGCCAAATGATTGGTCAAGACGGTAGCAAGTTTGGTTAGTGGCCACTTAAGCTCATTCCACCAAGGAGAAATCTCATTGGTTGAACAATACTTGCATGAATTCTCATTGGTTGGTCAAAAACCCATCTCTTTGTGCTTGGAATCCATCATGAACGAAATTGACACAAAGGAGGTGCATGAAGGTAGTTTGTAAGCAATCTTGCATGGGAGAAAGACTTAGAACAAGTGTAGAGTAAAGATCTTGCATGGAAATGAATCAATGGTCAAAATTTTTGCTAGGTTTGCATAAATGAGTTGTTTGAAGCATTGGACTTCATTTTCTTCTCAACATTCACCCTCTTGCATGGTGTTGATGATGAATAATTGGATGTCAAGATCTTATTAAAGAGGTAATACATTTTTCTTTGAGTATACATTGGATTAAATTGATTCCATGAAGTAGGTTTGTTCAAGTAAGCTAGTATGGTTAGCAAGTTGTAGTAATTCCATGATATCTTATTATGTGATAATAAAAATTTAGATCGGTTTGTTTTTAGTAAAACTAGACTCCTTAAACTTTAAAATAAGTTATGGCATGAAAATGTTCATTAAAAATGTGATTTATAGTGATTTTGGAAAGGGACAGCAAAATGACATGTTCTGTTTTTCATCCTCTGTGCACGGTCAGTATGTTGTATAATTTTTTAAAGTATATTTTGTACAAAATTTAGAGAAACTTAAAATATCAAAGTTTTAGCTCGCAGTCTTATCTTTAATATGAGCTAAAATTCATTTGAATCCGAATACTATGCTAGAAGTTATGGTATTTTAACTAAAATTGTACAAAGCATAATTTAGAACTAGAACTTAGGCCGAAATGAAATTTTATAAACTTCTGCACTTAGAATTAAAGGAAATACTGAACATGAAAATTGTAGGGCTATCCCTTATCTTTCAGTAGAACTTAAAATCATGTAGATCGAGGATGTATATGCTGAGAGATTAATTTTCTACCAAAACTGTGCAAATTTAGTTATATAAGTACTAACTGTATTGAAGATAGATTTTTATAAATTCGTGCAGTAGGAATTTGGAGATAAGTTGAACATGAAAAATGTAAATATATGTCTTAGCTTTAATTAGGAATTTGAATCATTTGAATCCGATATATATAGAGAAAGTTATGATATTTTTCCTAAAACTGCGTAAGAGTAAAACTTGAAAATCTGAAATTTTATTAAAAGAAATAAGGAGATTGACATATATATATATATGTTATTGTTTTAGGAGTAGACGACTATACTACACTCGAGAGGCTACTCAGTTAAGGATCAAGGTTTTAGGAGAGTAGAGTACCCTTCCCATACAAGTGGATATACTGTTGCTATGTAGTTAATGAATAAAACCATATTTTATCGTTTTTAAAGCATGATTTGTGAAATGATTGTAAAATGACTTTGGTAACATATTTTATGATAAATGGAGTGTCATAAAATTTCAAAATATGCATCCATGAATTTTAATGAGAAATATATGTGCCATGTTTTAAATCATGAAATGTACTTTGATGATATTTGCAATAGTACACTATATTGGATTTTCACGATTTTCATGATTTTCTTCGACATGTATGGCACGGTTGGTTTATTGATGATTTTAATGCAAGACTAGATACTCGTGTATTAGTACCTGAATCCCCTTGATCGTAGATCGGGGATATGATATGATAGGCGTCATCCCACGTAGACGTGCATCGTATGCTATAGCAGACCCGTCTCGTTATATAGATTGTCGCACATTTGTGATATCTCAAGACACAGACACTCCACATGGTTAGGTGGCGTGTATACGATACTATGTTTTGGACTAACCAAGTTGAACCGAAATGGGAGAACTGAATGACGTTTCAGTCTAGCACTTTGGGAGACTCGACGCCAACACCAAAATTTTGAGGTTGTTTTTCGTTTACATACAAAAGCCCCTTAGTGGCACATTATTGGTTGAGGTAAACCTTTACCAAGAATATGATTTGGCATGACCCTATGATTTATGACATGAGATTTTGGATGCATATGTTTAGATTGGATGGAAAACTGTGTTAAAAATTGCTATGATTTGATAATATGTCTTGCATAGATATACATACATATATATATATATATGACTTTGACACTCCATCCTCACCTCACTTATTAATTACCTGTCACAGATTTCTCACTCACTGAGTATTTGATTATACTCATCCCTCAATATTTTTAAATCTATACAGAACTAGTTATTAGAGAGATACGTTGACTTATTTCGACGTACTTAGTATCGGAAACCGCTTACGGTAATTATCTTTCACTGTATTTTGAGGATATTAGTTGATCAGTCGGTTGACTGTATGAAACCAAGAAACTTTCATTTGTACAATATATATATATATATATGTATGTATGTATATATTTGAGGACTTTGTATTTTAAATACTAATAAAATATTTATAACTGAAATTTTGATTAGCTTTGCGTTACCTTGAGAATACGTGGCGGGGTTGGGCCGGTGTCCGAGGTAATGGGTGACTGTTCACAGCCTCTGGATCACGGATCGGGATGTGACATATTCAAATGCATATTTTGTTAGACACAAAGTTGATAGGAAAGTACTAGTGGCACCAATCAATTTTTCGAGAGTATGTTAGTTTCATGGTTTTCTAATAAACAAAACAATATTGCCACCTCAACCATAAAAATAGAATATGTGGTTATAGGACAATGTTATACTCAAAACTTATGGATTAAGAATCAATTCATGGACCGTAGCCTAGAATTGAATAACATTCCAATTAGGTACGACAACATTAGTGCCATAAACTTAACTAAAAACCTAGTTTATTATTCAAGGACAATGCACAATGAAATGAGACATCACTTTAGAGACCATGTGCTTAAGAATGATATAATTTTAGAATATATCGAAACAAATAAATAAATTGCAGACATTTTTACAAATCTTCTAGATAAAAACAAATTGTATGACTTAAGAAAAGAATTAGGAATGATGAAACTGGAAAATTAAGTTATAAAACTAAGAAAATTAAAATTGAATGAAAAATAGAGACTTAAAAAAAAGGAAGAAGTGTCGGAGAAGATATTGATACTCTAGGATTGTTTGCAACATGGAAAAAGTGTTTTAATGCATGATGTCTTGACATGCTAGACGAGCGTGTCAAACACTATGTGTCTAAAGCTAATATTGATTACAAATGAACTTTGTACTCACCATTTAGCTATAGTAGTGTTGACACGCATTAAGAGCGTATCAGATAAAATAAAAAGACAAAACTTATGTCAACATGCACTTTATGGTGTTGACATCTCTCACTACGATACCTCATGTCGACACATATCCTTATGATATCGACATCAAATGCTTGAAAAGGCCTTACGCATGTCAAACATGCCTACTCATGGTGTTGACATATCTTGAGAATTTGAATAAGTCTCAGAGGCAGTTTGACACGCGTATTTAGAATTCAAAGTGTACCCAATTCCCTCTCAATTGAATACTAAAACCCTGAAAATCTTCACTCTCGAACCCATCAATCTGGTCGTCAATCATTAAAATTACCATTCAAATTGATTTCTCACATTTTAAACCCAAAGTCCTAGAAAACTCTTTTAGATCTCATCCACATTTCTGAAATCCTCTTTAGCCCCAGCTTTACATAGACGAACAACAATGCCTAGAACTAAGACTACAAGCTTTGAGTATAATCATGGGGATTTCAACTCAGCACCTAAGGAGAGTTAATTTAAGGAGTTTTCAAAGAGAGAAGTAAATTTTGGGAGATTGATTGATCGAGAATTCTTAAAGAGTACGAGGTTTCCATATGTGGAACATATTCAAAAGGTAATCCCTTCTTCCTTAGTCACTCTTGAAGCTCATATTGATAAGAGATTATTTAAATTATTTTACAACAATGTGGAGGAGATGAGGGTGCCAGTCATAGGTGAAGATAGTGAAGTTTATATAACTATTGGTAGAGAAATGGTGTGTTGTGCTTATAGGACGTATGTGAAGAGAATATTTATAGAGATCACCCCTAAAAAAAATCATTGAGATGCATGATATGGAGTGGGTACCTTATACTGATTGTGAAAAACATTTAGGTACCTCTTTGTTAGATAACTGCAAAATTATTTTTAAGAATCCTAATTTAGAAACTACCAACACTAGTGTTGGGAACTAGACCTGCATGAGAGGTTGTTACACCAGCTTGTGGCTCATGTGTTCAAGCTACGAGCAAGGAACTATACCACAATCTTCAATGAAGATTCATAGTAAATGAGATGCCTAATGGAGAAGAAAAATCCAGGGATGCACTTTCTGCTCTCTTACTTCCTAAGAAGAGTCATGAAGAATAGGAAATACCAACTATGCTATGCATCTATGATTATGCATATCTTGAAGAGGCATGGGGTGGAATTAAATGGTGGGGAATCTACTAGGTTGAACAAAAAGCATAGGATTAATGCCTCTACCTTACTTAAATCAAAATGGGTATATAAAAGTGAAGAAAATAAGTGGGTAAGGAAAGATGACTTAGATGTAACGATCAAAGGGAAAAGAAAGAAAATTGAAGAAGGAGAAGCTAGTCAAGCACATGAGGAAGAGAGGGTTGAGAAAACTGTGGACCCCACTCTGCAGTTGATTCCAACCCAAGGACCATCCCCCTCTAAATCTAAGATAGATGAAATTTTAGAAAAGATGGAGGCAATGCAAACTAAAAATCTTGAAAGGCTTGTTGGATTGGAGACTACGATGAGAGAAAATTATGAAGAACTGGATCACCAAATCACTTTGGTTGAGAAGAACATGAAGGTGGCTCATGTAGATATGACTAATATGCGAGAGAAGATTAGTCAGGATCATAAGGAAATCATGTTTAAATTGTTGGACTTGGGAAATGATTAGAAGATCATTACTACTGTCATCAAGGTTGTGAATGCATCTAAAGCTTCATCATTTTCTACTCTTAGGCATGTCTCAGAAATTCCAAGTTCTCTGATCCTAAACCTACTATAGTAGGTCCTTCATTCTCTACTCCTGCTACTACTGCCCCCAATCCTTTCTTGCATCCTTCTCTAATCCTTTTTAGATTTGTGTCCCTGTACTTACTCCTCCTACATCCTCTACAACCATCCTTAGTAGTCCAACACCTCACTTTATACCAAAATCTGTATAAAAAATAACTACTGCACCTTCTCGTGCATCTCAAACAACACAACCTTTTCTTATGATGCTACACCTTTCTCTACTCAGTTAAGAGCTGCTCCTCCCACTAAACAGAGGAGCAAATTCAAAATTAGTCCCAAGGTTAAGAAATTTTAATGTTTTGGTAGTTTCTTTCCATGTTTGTAGGCCAATGGCCTAATTCTAGGAATCTCTCAGAACTTACAAATGTAAGATGAATTGTCTCAATTACAAGAAAGGATTGCTGAGTTGGAAAGAAGGATAAGCTTTGTAGTGGAAGATGGATACTCTTCCAATAAGTAGCGACCTAGGACCCACAAGTCTATTCAGTTGTCCAATGCTATATGTTTTGATGTTGCCTAACATAAGGACTTGATAAACAAATGCTTGAATTGTTAACTATTGAATTATGACATTAATACTTTTATGTGGTCTGTATTGATTGAATACATGCTTGCTAATAGTTACTGATTCATGCTTATTACAATAATGATTCTTACATATGCTAGATTGCATGATGCTGGTTTTAGTTTATGACATTTCATGTGTATACTAAATCTGCAACTGCTCACATTGATTGGATTTAATAACTTGTCTAATCTTGGCTTTCTTTTAAAAATGTTAAACTGTTGATGGTTGGTTATGGTTCTATACACTTGTTGGATTGTACTTAAGATATACTTGAGATGGTAATCTAATCTATACACTTGTTGGATTGCTCATACGTAGACTTCATTTTTCTCAAAACTTTGATATTGGTATAACCCTTTCACACCTAGACATATAGGCATATTTTCAAAGGAGGTTTTGTTCCCCAAAAATAGGTCAATGACTTTAATCTTGGACTATATTTTTGCCCATATAGTTTACGCAAATGGCCCACCCTTGGGGAGAAAAGTATGATTGTAAGAAATTTTTAAGCACTTATCACACAAGAAATAGGGGAAGAAAAACTTAAGAAAATAGAGCTTAAACTAAAGGGGAGACTTAGAAAAATTTTGAGGAACAATTACAAACCGTGACAACTTCCAAATTCTAGAAGGATTTTGTCATCATCAAAAGAAGGAAGATCATTGGTATTAAGTGTTTTGATAATAAACAAATTAGTATACTTAATGCTAATTACAGTTAGGAAGAATTTAAAAGAGTTTAAGATAGAAAACACAAATAAGTATAGGAAGATGTCAATATCACTTCTTGAACATGTCGACACAAATAGGAATATTGAATAGAACCTTTGGACCAATCAACAGACTCAACACTTAGATAATTTTTCAAAAGATACAGAACACTAGACACATGTTGGCACGAGAGGTTATAATGTCACCACGAGCTTTAGAATAAACATAGGACACATAAATATTGATGTCGACACTAAGCACTAGAATGTCGATACGAGCCAAGAAGAGGAAATGCGAAAAATATGTTAACACCACCAGTTAGACATGTTGACACATGGTTTAGAAGACTACATATTACCAAGATATCGACACAAAACATCATATGTCAATACATTCTTCAAAAGTCAAGAGGAATACTAAACACACTGTCGGATGTCGACATGAGAAATTTGGATGTCACATGTTCCTTAGAGAGTAGTGTCTAACATATAACTTATATCATTCAACACTATCTGATGTCGGCACAAGTAAAGTAGGACGTTGACACATAAACATACCCATAGAAAACTAGATGTCGACACAAAACTTTATAATGGTGACATTCACAGGAACACACAAAAGACCAAATGTCGACACAAATATTTTGTGATGTCAACACTTGATTTAGAACAAATACTGAACACTTAGAGGACCATGTTGACATAAGCATATTATGATAATGGACATAGAACATAAAAGACTGGATGTCGACACACACTTTAGAACAGACCAAAATTCATAAAGGATCATGTCGACACAAGCTAATCAATATATCGACAAATGACCTAGAAATAAATGACACATCATGTGATGTCGACACATTGACATTAAGATGTCGACATAAGCTATTAAAATTCTTTAAGCTTAGCATGTTGAATAGGAAGTCAAACTTATTGAACATATATGTGTTTTATCTTTGTTAAGTATGTCGACATAAGGAAACAACAATGTCGACACAATGACTTCAATAGCAATTTCTGAATAAAGGCTGTGTGCTAATTCAAAAGTTGATCACCTGGTGAAGACATTAATGCAGCTTAATGTTCAAAATTCAAGTCTCTACCTATCTCAATGGTTGGATTTAATTTGCCTATAAATACAAGCAATTGAAGAAGAAAAAGTAGGATGAAAAAAAGAGCATTCAATAACAAAGCATCTGAGCTTCATGAACACATTCAATTCAATACTTAGTTTCTAAAGCGTTTCATTATTCAGTTGAAAATTCTTCCTTTGTGCTTAAATTTTGTTACATCTGAGGGTCATAGTCTCATCATTGTAACGTTCTCTTCACAAATATTAATTGTAAAAAGATCCGAGTATGATAGTTGAGTTTGGGGTTTAGAAAGAGAAACAACCTATGAGGCCGGATTAGATAGTGTTTGAGAAAACACTATAAAGATTTGACTTACACTTGAAAGCAATTTTTTGTACTATTTCCATAGCAAATAGTGGTATTTCGGTAGCAAATAGTGGAAAATCCAGGTGAAACTGAAGAGTGGATGTTCACTAGGGTTGGTGGAGCCACTACAAGTCTTTTGTCCTCTGTTCTAGTTCTTATTATTGCTATCTTATTCTACTTATACTCAAAACCATCAAAAATAGTTTTTTAATCCAAAATTAGTATCATAATTATTTAGAGAAATCCATCACGCCCTCTAGGTTTCTTTTACTAATGGAGTATAAAGATAAGCTAGGTGGTAGATGACCAAAGAGAGCTTCAAATGGGGACAAACCAATAGTTGAATGTTGACTGGTGTTATTCTAATATTCTGCCCAAGGTAAGAACTCCTCCCATTTTCTCAAATAGTGGTGCACAAAGCACCTCAAGTACTATTTTAAGATTCAATTATCAGCTCAGTTTGGCCATCGATTTGAGGGTGGTACACCGAACTTCTTGCATGGTTTGTCATACAGAGGCAAAAGAACTCCTATCAAAAACCACTCATGAAGGTGAGGACCCGATTGGTGATGATGCTCCTTGGAACTCCAAGAAACTTTATCACATTGTCCACATAGATTTTGGCAATGGTTTTAATGGTAAAGGGATGTATGAGTGGGATGAAATAAGCTTATATTGTGAGTTGATCAACCACGACTAGAATGCCATCATAGCTGTAACTAATGGGTAACCCTTCTTCTATGTCCATTGTGACATCTTTCTTTACATATTGAGGAGTTAGAAAAGGTTGGAGCAGTTTTTGAGGTTTGGCTGAATCACTTTTAGTTCTTTGGCATCCTTCGCGAGCTTAAACATGTTTTTGAACATTATTCTTGATGTCTTCCCATGTGAAAAGCTTAGCAATCCAAATGTAAGTTGGAAGACTCCGTTATGTCTACCTTCTTTGTTGTCATGGAAATGGGATAGGATTTGTTACCATAAGTGTCAAACCTTTGGCTAAGAGAGCATGGCCTTTACTTTCTTCGGATCCACCTTTACACTTGGGCCAAGATGACATGGCCAATGTACTCCACCTCTTCTTGTCCCCATGAGCACTTTGATGTTTTGATGTAGAAGTGGTGTGAGGTCAAGGTATTGAGGACTTCTTCTAAGTGGCCCAAGTGATCTTTCCAAGTCTTTGAGTAGACAAGGATGTTATCAAAGAATACCAACACAAACTTCCTTATATAAGGTCAAAAAATTTCATTCATGCAAGCTTACAAGGTATTGGGAGCATTATGCAAAACTGAACAACATTACCAAGTAATCATAGTGGTCGTTGTGCGTTTGAAATGCATTTTTGTAGATGTCATCCTGCTTCAACTGAATTTGGTGATACCCAGATCTTAGGTCCAGCTTAGTACAGAACTTAGCTCCTCTTAATTCATCCAACATGTCATCAATGGTGGGGATAGGGAACCGATCTTTAATGGTGGCATTATTTAGGGTATCATCTTTTTTCTTGACTACAAAGATAAGGCTGAAAAAAGGGTCGATGAGGAGAGGGTGAGGTCATTCTCAATTTCCACCTTTTGAAAGTGAGTATAATGGTAAGGAGAAACATTGAACACCGAAAACTTTGGTTGGATCTTTAGAGCATAGGGTGGTCCAAGTCTCTTGGTGGTGGAAGAGCTTAAGTTCCTCGGTTACTTAGTGATAAGTAGACAACAAGATTTATATGTCCTCATAGATGGGCAATGCGTCATTCAGTTGCTTTTCTTGGGCTGGTAAGGGTGATATTTGGACAACAAAGGCTTGACCTCGCTTGACCTCCCATATGGATGCACTTCTCCATGCTAAAAAACTCTACCCCTTTGGACTTGGTTTTGGGGTCCATTTTTAACTTAATCTATTTATTGTTGTACATGAATTCCATTTCCATCTTTTTATAGTTTGAGACTACTCTCACAAGTATTTCAAGCCATTGCACTCCAAGTACAACATCCATTCCAATTAGGGACAAGGAATAGAAGTTAGTTTTTATATCATACCCTTGGATGTTGATTGTAACACCTCGATAGATCTCAAAACATTGAAGCTTTTCTCCGCTGGCCACTTTGACTCCAAAGGATCTATTTTCTCCATGGCAGCCTTAGCATCCCAGCGACTTTATGGTTGATGAAATTGATGGATGAGCCATTGTCGAATAGGAATGTAACTTCCCTATTGCTGATGTGGTCTTGTGTCCATATTGTATTGGAACCTTTGAATTCGAGCCATAGCATAGTTTGAAATTAAGGGATCTTCTTATTTTTAGACCGCCTTAACTGTCTCCTCTTCTTCGTGCTCCTATTCAGCTTCGGGTTCCTCTTTGCTTGGAGCCTTGAACATGAAGAGCCGGAGGTGCTTGCACTTGTGCCCCGAGGTAAATCTCTCGTCACAATTGAAACAAAGACTTTTGGTATGTCTAGCGTCCATTTCTGTATAAGTGAGCCTTTTGGCTCGTTGAGAGAATGAGGCCTTGTGGGTGTTAGTACTTGTCGGCAATCTAGGAGGACTTGGTTTTGAGAGTGTGATAGTTGACAAGTCGTTTCTAGTCACCTTGGAAAGTGGTGGGCGAGCATGGTTTCAGAAAACTGGTCATCCTTGAGTCATGCCACTTCCCATGCTCTCATGAGTGATTTGGGTCATTGGAGCTTGACTTCAACAGCTAACTCATGCTTGAGCCCTCCAATGAGTGTTCCAATCAATGCTTGCCTGGTCCAATCAACTCTTGTGAAAATTTTCTCAAATTCCCTTTGGGAAGATGTTTGCCTTAGTTGGGTGAGAGCAACATTGTATTGCATATATTTGGTGTCTCCAAATCAGTTGGTGAGCTCCTTGCAAAATTGTGGCCAAGAAATTTTGCTTTGGCTAGCATGGTACCTCTCTTTGAGCCACTAGTACCATAGTTGGGCTTCTCCATCAAAGTAGAAGGCTGCAATTTAAATTGTCTGTCCGTAAGGTAGTATGTGAAATAAGATTTTGCTCTAAAAATCAAAAGTGTTTGGATTGCCTTCTTGGAATGATGGGAATTCCAGATGTGGTTGGATAGGCCTTTGGACAGCTTTGTCTCCTTCTTGGGTAGCCCTCCACTTCATGTTCACTTGAGGCTGAATCAAGGTCCTCTTCTTTGGCACTAGAGGACTCGAGCGGTGGAGGTTGATTTTGGGCATGTTGTGGTAAGGGCTAATCTCGTGTAGTTTGGTTAAGCGGCTCCTCTTGATTGGAGGGTTGTTGGCTGCAGGAATTGTGGTGTGCCTTGTGACTTGAATGCCCTAAAACATGTTGGTGATGGTGTAAGCTTTGCTCAATTTGAATAAAGTGTTTGTCGGCTTCTTTCCTTGATAATTGGATGGCCTCCATGTGAGCCTTCGGGGCTTCAATTCTCTCCCATTGGGTGGGAATCATTTCAACCATGAAAAGGTTTGGATTAAGGATATGAGAGGATGGAAAAGTAGTGGAATGGATGCTGTTCTCTCAATAAAAGCAACGGTCTATTGGGGACGCGGGCCTTGGGTTAGGTGTTCATTCGGGCGGGTTTTTAGTTTTTCAGATTATTCGGTTTAGGTTATTCGGATTTTGAACTTTAAAAAATCCAACCAAAAATTGAACCGAATCACATAAAATCCGAATTAAACTCTGTGTTAAATGGTTTGGGTTTCATTTACCCGAACCAATTCTACATAACCATGAACTTGAATAAAAATGTTATTTAAGGATGAAATCATTAACCTGAATAAATGGTTTGGCTTTCATTGGTTTGTGTTATTCAGGTTTCGGGTGGGGCCTGAGTAAAAATTTTTATTTTACAACCTGAACCATTAACCCAAATTGTTAATCAGCTGAAATCACTCAACCGACCCAATTTTTATTAACCCGAATCAAATAACCTAATTTTGTAATGGATTGGTGGGTGAATGATTTGACTCGAATAATGAACACCCCTTGCCTTGGGTTGGTTGAGAGCCTCAAATCGATTAAGTGTTGGCTTAACGATGGATTGTTGGGTTGAAGTGCACTACCTTCATAACTCCTATGTCACATGAAGGGGTTGGCTCTTGATAGGTAGGGTGGTGATTAGGTTGGAAGGATGGCTTGAAAGGAAGTTGGTTAAAGGGTACCTAAACACGACACTTGGAAAAGAACCACGAGCCTCACTACTTTACACTAATTGACTTGAAATCTTGAAATCTCAAATACAACGCCAATCATATCGGGCTTTAGAAAGAAACTATATTTAGATGGTCATATATTTCCTTCAAATTATTCCATAAATCAAATGGATTTTTAATAGTAAAACATTCAAATTTCAAACTTTTATCAAGATGGTAACGGATAAAAATCATTGCTTGGCACGATCTTGTACAATAGAATTATTTGTTTTGATGATGTCTCCAAGACCCATTGCATCAAGATGTATTTCATCAACATCAACGATCCATGATGAACAGTTCTTTCCAGAAATATCAAGAGGTAGAAACTCAAATTTGGTGTAATTAATCATCTTGAACAATAGAATCTTCCACTCTTTAATAATTCACTAAGGTAAAATTATGTTGATAACGTATTATAAAATTTAGAAACTATGTTAAACTCAAAGAATAGAAGCAAAGTAGAGAGAGAATAATTTTAAAGAAAATGATTTTATTTTTTCTATTACTTTTGTAAATATTCAATATATTAAACAAATGTGATATTTATACAAATTAAAGTATATACATAAAAGGAAACGTCTAAATCAAGCTAATCAAATATTTTTTCAAATACATAATATTTTAACATGTTGTGATATTTGGGGTAATATAACTTGATATATATATATATAATACTAATAAGGGTAATAATGGTATCAAATGGTGTCACGTGTATTTTGAAAAAATATTTACATTTCATATGTTAACATGTATCGGATATCTCTCCAAATTCCCTAAAATTATAACATAAGTGATATTTTTAGACTTCTCCCTTTTAATTCTTTTCTAATTTATCTTTTTTATTTTTGTTTTCATTTTCCTGTCGACCCATATTAGAATAAATATGACTAATCATAATTTAATTAAATTAATCAATTAAAAATAAATATGTGTTGAAACTAAATAGAACTGATTACTATTTTTTTTAAATTAGGTAATTAAAAATAAATGGAGAATGACACTATTAATAGACCCAACTATTATATTATTTTTTTAATTTATTTCAAATATATAGAATTCGTCGCTTTATCAAAAATTTATCTAAAAAATATATAAATCGAAAGAAAGATTCAAGTATAAAAATTGATTTATAAAAAATAAATTTTAAGATACATTTATCATCATGTAATCCTTTGCATTCAGTAATTAAACTCTTTTTTAACCATCACGTAATCCTCCACACTTACTCTATTCTATCATATAATTCCAAATACAAGTTGCCTACAACATATAAAAGCAAGTGTAAAAAATTTTAAGCATTATGAAATAATGACCATTTTTTATTCATGTAAATAACATCGTTTTTGTTCCTACATACTACTATCATGATGGAAAAAAGAGAGTTAAAATTGCACAACTACCATTGTTGGGCCTTCGTTATGATAGGTTGGCCGTTTTACCATTAGAGGGCATGAATTTATGACTCCCAGATTTTACCACTAAAAGGTATATCTTTATCATTGTTAACCTTTAGCCATGATAGAAAGGCACGTATTTATTAGATAATGGAAAAATCTACCAACTGTTAGGATCGTTTACCTCTTGTAGGCATCCATTGCCACTTATGAGCTTCTTCATGTAGAGACTTATTCTCTCATTTCCTCACTCGTGAGTCATTTTTATTATTTATCACTATTGGGGTTAAATTACCACCATGGGGAACAACTCAGTCGTGGCAAATCAAAGTTTGATAAATACACATGGGATTTATCTTTGTAGTTTTCAATCAAAGAGTCCAAAAAACACCCACAAAGGGTAGCACCACCACAAAGGTGCTTTGGTGTGTTTCCCCTATTGGTGATTTATTTACCATAGGGCACCGATTTTACTACCAAAGAGCATGACCTTACCATTACAGTGGTTCATTCTCCCAATTTACCACACTTGGAGCTATATAGCCACGGTTAGGCAATTGTTATCACCAATGCCCTAATTTATTTTCATTATTTAGTACTATTGGGGCCAGATTACCATTTAGGGTATACTTTTTATCACTCATGGTAAATCAAAATTTGAAAAACACATGAGACTTAATTTTGTTGTTGGTTATTTATGCCCATTGTGGGACATTTTGATAAGAGGGAGATAATGGGGTAACTCCTATTATTAATTACCCTTTAACCATCAAAATGGTAACTCCCCAATTAAGTCCAAAGGGATGCCTACGTGAATGAATAATTCTTCTTCCTCATTGAACGTGAGAAATAATGACTTGCCTAAAATCTAGTGCACATACCAAAAGTGAAGGAGTGCACTTTCTCTCAATTCCCATGAGAACAGTAGCCATGAAAATAGATGCCAAGGTTAGTGCACATTCTCTAGAGAGAGAAACATTGTGAGAGTTGGAGATTTTCACGTAGAAAAATCTCCCGTATCAAAGTCGTTATCGGACTTGGGTTGAGGCGTCGTGGATTTGTAGTGGTGGTTCGATTGCGTGATCACCATCCGACCGTGCGAACTATTCGAGGGATATTGCAACCCGATGGATTTTTTGAAGAGCGCTCTATAGAGGTATTTATCCCAAAAAATTTTGAATCTATTTATTTTATGATTCCGCATGTGCGATTAAATCCAACATTGGTATCAAACCGAGGTTGGATTTAATTCAAATTATTTTCGAAATTATTTTTGTGGGTATAAAATTTTGAGGTCCGGATCATGGATGACTTTCTTGAATTTGAGAGTACCGTAGGAATACCCATGGCCCAGGGATTACAAAACTATTTTTTGTTTAATTTTCCGAGTATGTTTAGACCATGAAAAGTCCGGTCAAAATTTGCGACCGTAAGGACTTTAAAACCTTAGATTTATGGCTTTAGAGGGCGGATCGATGCAAGAAAATGATTTATATGTGTTCCTTGCATCCTGATCTATTTTTTCATGTATTTTTTGATGAGTTTTGAATGCCGAAAACCGGGATTTCCGAATGGCCGCGGAGGGCCGCTACTGGGGTGGTTGAATTCCGTCATTTTTGGGCTTGAATCCTTCTAAAATCAAGTGTAGAATATTTGGAGGATGCCCACTAATTTTTTCTAGTCGAAAAAAGCGAGAAAAAGCAGCCGGAATTGAGTTTTCCGGCAACCAAGTCGAAAAACCCGTTACAAGACCCGTCGAGCGAAGAAGACCCGGCCCAGATCCACGGGCGTGTGCGTCTCACACGCACTAAGGCGCGTCCAGCAGGCTCATGTACATCATGCGCTACACAGGCACGTGAAGCGGTGAGTCCCGATTCGGGTCGGACCCTGACTCGAACCGACCCGCGCAACCGACACAATCGGGTCGGACCCCGACCCGTTGACCGAACGGTTGGGTCAAACCCTGACCCGTTAACCGACCCGGTCTGACCCGGCTCCAACCCGGCTCAACACGGCTCAGCGCGTGAAGGCGTGTGAGTCGTGCATCGTGACTGGGCACGCGTAAGCCGAGCCGCGCCAGGCCAGGCGCGTGGCAGCACGTGTGAGGCGCGCCGTAAGTCTGGCACGTGCGCCAGGCTGCTGCCAGCGCGTGGAGGCGCGTGGCAGCACGTAGAGGCGCGTGGCAGTGCGTAGAGGCGCGTGGCAGCACGTAGGGCCCACTACCAGCGTATGGCGGCGCGTCAGGTCGCTTAAAATTGAATTTTTTCAATTTTTTGGGGGCCTTATATCTATAAATATGACTTTTTATGGGTTTTTGTGTGCTGAATCAAAGTCCGAATGGTAACATGCGATTCCAGGTTGTGGTGTATGGTGTCCGTTGACTCATACGCTCACTTTGGGGTCTGTACTCTAGTCATTTTGGTCTTGATAATTCGTAGAGCGCACAAAAATGTGATAATAAGCATCTCCAATTCACAAATATCTCTCTTAATGCGTTAAGAACTGTCGTATTAAATTTTTGCAAGGAGAGTGAACTGAATGTTGTGATCTGCAAGATTTCACATCAGTAGATTCAGTTTATTCTCGAGAAGCAAAATCTAACGGGAATCTGTGGCACAAGATGATGGGCCCCAGGGTGCGTACCGCGCCTCAGGATATACTAGATAAAGAGACCTATCGTGCATGGTAGAAAAGAATTGTCAAGTTAGAACAATCCTTATCAGTGGCATACACAATGACTTAATCTCGTTTTATTAGTCAGTTCCCCATTTGAACTTTGGATAGGGAGACAGCTTGACCTTAGCCACTTGAAATTATGGGGTTGTGCCTCGATTTCTCGCATTCACACGATGAGTTAGGCCTACGAGAAAATACGTGTTCTTAGGCGAACATACGACCACACTATAATCGAGATTAAGTATCGTAATACCATATTACTTGAGAATGATTTCCCTAAGAGAGATGAAATCAATTTGGACCTTACCCTTTGAGTCTAGTAGCTTGGGGAGTCCAGCGGCGGGATACAAGAATCCATTACGGATCTTGATCTCAGTGGGAGCGATCTATCAAGAGATAAAGATTTTTCTCTACTCATAAGAGTATCGAGAATGTGTATTTAAAGGTCGCTTCTCGATCGAGGGTGAGACCCTCGTAGTAACTCTAGAGGATTATGAGAAATCCAAAACGGTCCAAGAGGCTCTCGAGAGTTATGCAAAAGACAGTTTATTGAAGACCATAAATAAAGAGAATGAGTTAATGAGAATCAACGGGGTCTGGGACTTAGTTGATTTGCCTGAGGGCGAAAGGACTATTGGGAACAAGTAGATTCTCAAAGTCAAGAAGGTCAACGGATTGATAAAGAGGTAAATAACCCGTCTAGTAATCAAGGATTACACTTAGAATGAAAGGTGGACTACCGAGATATCGTAGTCAAATTTATCTCGATCCGTTTAACGATTATCACGAACATGGATCTGGAGTCACACCATAAGGACGTAAAGACCGCTTTCCATAGTGGAAGTCTAGATTAGGCGATCTACATGGAGCATCCCTATGGGTTCGTTCTAGTAGATCAGGTGGATAAGGTCTGTTGATTTTAGAAATCAACATACGACCTTAAGCTATCATCCAGACAATGGCACCTGAGATTTCACGAGAAGGTGATATCTTATGGTTTTGTATGATCGAGTAGAATCATTGTATCTATCTGATATGTCCCGATAGCTCCTTTATGAGCATGTTCTCAAATGTATGTGATATTCTGTTGGTCGAGAACAACAGAGAGTATCCAATGACCATTGTAATATGGTTATGAGGTTTTAATTCATTTTCAGATTTGGATCCATATGGATCGTTTGAGAATGGTGTTAACTCTTTAACAAGAGTTTTACATCAGATAGATTCTTGAGCATCTCGAGATGAATGATGATAACCTAATATATACTCTATAGCTAAAGGTAAAAACCTGATTTTTGACATGTTTCCTAACATTTATAAAGAAATAAGGGAGATAAGCAGAATTCCTTATTTCAGTGTAATGTACAGTTTAATGTATGTGATGAGGCATACAGACCAGACGTTTATTTTACGGTCGATCTAGTGAGTAGGTATTAATAGAATGCTGGAAGGAATCACTGTAGAGCAGTGAAAAATGATTCTGAATTATCTCATTTGAACTGCAAACCTCTCCATGTGTTACGGATGAGGTGATTTGTATTTTTTTATTGGGATTCAGATACTGACTGGGAGTAGCGATCTGAATAAAAGCAAACTAACATTAGGTTTTATCTTCTTAGAGTAGTAAGAAGAGAACCTGTATATCTCTATTTATGATAGAGACTGAGTTTGTAGTATACTCAATTGCAGTTCATGAGAATAGTTGGCTTCAAACATTTCTGGATGATTTAGGGTCGTGACAGATAGTGGGAGTTCAGTGATGATTATTGTGATAATCAGACCGCCATTGTCAACAACTGAAACCCTAAGTGTTATAGTAAAGCCAAACATATTGATACCGAAAATCACTTTGTGAGAGATATTACCGAGAAGGGTATTGTGACAGCTAAGTATACCTTTACATACAACATGATAGTTGATCCCTTTAGAAACCCTGTTGTGAGAGATTCCTTTGTGAGATAAGAAATCATTGGATTTAGTGTATTTTAACATTTCTCATTATGTATTATTTTATATGCTTATTGAAATATATAACATGTATTATTGGGTCACATATTTATTTCATGCACTATTTATTGTCATATATTGTGATCTTGTGATAAAAGATGTGTCAGGCAGGCGTGATCGACTTTCTCACACGAGTGACCACCTCCGACTCTGAGTGAGCGGAGATGAGATGGATTCTAGTTGTAAAAGGCTTTGAGAGTGACCCTACTAGAACATAAGTCGCCCTGATATGTATTCAGGATGATGTCGTATGCGATATGACCAACATAGAAATACTCACATCCATAATGCCTGTAAGTAGCTAGATTTGATATCTCAGATATCACCTACGATTTGTTATATTGTCTCTGAGTCGCTCTCTCTGAGATTTTTTGGTAAAGTCTTATGTGTAGATTGAATCCCATACTTGTACAGTATTAGAAAAATCTGACATATGCCCTTTGAGAGATGGGGGAATAACACTGTGGCACGTGTTTCATAACACTGTGGCACGTGTTTCATACCACATGTGATGAGACGACCATGGGACAGTGGGAGTAATTGTTTGAGACGATAATTTGATCTTGATCTCTGTTCCCATTGTGTGAGCCTGAGATCCATTGGATGGGATCTCTTATACCCTTATTACTTTCGGCTGTATCTAGAAGTTTTGGTTCAGTATTGCTACTTTAGTCTGTTTACCTATAGCCCGAAAGACAAATTGAGGTCTAAGGGGCAAATCTAGGAAATCAACTGAATTGAAACTGATAGATTCGAGTTTGAGAAAATGAAGGTCAATAGATATTATATCATTGTCGTGTATTCACAGGTCAACCTGTTATATTATTCCATGTTGTGATTCAAACATAATAGTGAATACATAGTCGAACAAATTGATTGGGGATCACTTTCGATGAGAAAAGTGGTTCGATGGATGTAAATACATTGAGTTTGGGGTATAGCGAGTTGTTTTTTATACTAACTATGATTCTTCGATCATTCTAACAGGTGTATCGAGACGTCTTTGCTTGCAGATATACTCGTCAGTCGCACGACGCTCAATCCTGTATGAAAGTCCAGTAGGGCGATGTGATAAATCACATGAGTGTGATCTTGTGATATATGTAAAATGCCCTCATGTGTAAGTGGGAGATATTGATTATTTATACCCATTGTGGGGCATTTTGATAAGAAGGAGATAATGAGGTAACTCCTATTATTAATTACCCTTTAACCATCAAAATGGTAACTCTCCAATTAAGCCCAAAAGCCCACGTGAATGAATAATTCTTCTTCCTCATTGAACGTGAGAAATAATGACTTGCCTAAAATTTAGTGCACATACCAAAAGTGAAGGAGTGCACTTTCTCTCAATTCCCGTGAGAACAGTAGCCATGAAAATAGATGCCAAGGTTAGTGCACATTCTCTAGAGCGAGAAACACCGTGAGAATTGGAGATTTTCACGTAGAAAAATCTTTCTTGTCAAGGTCGTCATCGGACTTGGGTTGAGGCGTCGTGGATTTGCGATGGTGGTTCGATTGCGTGATCACCATCCGACCGTGCAAGCCGTTCGAGAGATATCGCGATATGATAGATTTTTTGAAAAGCGCCCTATAGAGGTATTTATTCCGAAATATTTCGAATATATTTATTTTACTTTTCCGCATATGCGATTAAATCTTACATTTGTGGTTTTCAGTCCGAGAGTACAAAAAAACACCAATGAAGGTGTAGCGTCACCATAAAGGTGGTTTAGTGCATTTACCATTATTGAGGTTTATCTACCATAGGTCACTTGGTTTTACCACAAAAAAGCATGAACTTACTCGTCCCGAACTTTACCACTAAAAGGTACATCTTTACCACTGTCCGCCTTTAGTTACTAAAGATGGGCATATATTTACCGCACAATGAAAAAACATTACCATGGGTCAGGGTCATTACTGATAGTAAGTAATAATTACCATTTGTGAGATTCTTTTATCGTATATGGGCTCATTCTTGTATTTTTACCATAGTTGGGCCTACATTACCACTGCAAGGTGGTCATGACTAAAAATGACTTAATTTTATCACTCAGTGGCATGTTTTCATCTTTTACCACTATTGGGGCTACGTTATCACAAAGGGATATTTTTACGTCTTGTTGTGGTAAATCAAAATTTGATAAATATACATGAGATTTAGTTTTATAATTTTTAGTCTGAGAGTTCAAAAATACCAATGAAGGGGTAACATCATCACAAGATGGTTCCATGAATTTCCCATTGTTAGGTCTTCATCACCATAGGTCAGTCGGTTTTACCATTAAAGGGCATGAATTTACCGCTCCCAGACCCTACCACTAGAAGGTACATTTTTATTATTGTCAACCTTTATTTACCATAAATGGGCATATATATATCATGAAATGGTCGATTTAGTGAAATGAGGTATTAGATCCGTTAATCTAATCTCGAATTCAAAATTTAGAAATAAAAAAAATTACGTTTGGAGAGTCACCCCATAAATAAAGTCTTTACAAACGCTTAAATAAGATTAATCAGAATATGATTTCGAATATCGATAATCTAATAAAAAAATGAACACATACTTAACGGTAACGAAAAAATCTACCATAGGTCGAGACCGTTTACCACCATTATACAATAATTACCACTTACAGGCTTCTCTACATTTGGGCTATATTACTAGCATGAGGAAATCATTACTACAAATGGTTTAATTTTATCATTCGTGACCGATTTTAATCCTTTTTTTTTTGTTTACTGTGAGACTCGATTCTGAATTTATTATAAGGAGGGAGGGATTAATATCATTTGAACTGAAGTTCATTGGCCCAATTTTCATCCTTTACAACTATACATATATTTAAAATGATTATAGAATTATTTTACATCTAAATAGAATTGATTAAATTTTTAAAAACCAATAAAAAATAACCAATTTAATCCATTTCTTGATTGTCACATAGACAAACACTCCCTTTTATCAAACAACATTTACACAGAAATCACTCTCCATTGAAATCTCAAATCTTCCCTTCTCTATTTTTAGCTTGCTCTGTTTCTTGGTTCTTTTGAAAATAACGGCTATAACTGAACCCATCTTCCTCTTTTTGGGTCGGGTTGTAACAAAATTGATATCGGAGTTATTGTTCCTCGGTGAATCTTGAAACTATGGCAGAAGAAACTAGATTCAAAGCTATTGATGATCGGTTTAAGAAACAAGAAATGAAGATGCAAGAAATTCAGTTGGAACTAGAAAGAAAGTTGATGAACAAATCCCAGAAATTTGAAGCGAAGCTTGAAGCTTTCATGACTAGTGTGGATAATAGATTCAATACTCTTATGAGAATGTTAAATAAATAGAGACAGAATTGAAGACCAAAAGTATGATCAACCAGCTAAGTCTTCGATTCTACCAACTCCACTGGAAGGACACGCACGAATGGAGGTGGGGTCACAACTAGTCAGGAAAGATCCTGTTGGTTGTGGACATCTGCTGAACCCACTAAAGATTGAACTTCCCATATTCACCGTGGTGGCCAATCTCTTTGTCAAGAATCTAGATTCTTTGGTGAATAGTGGTCGCTTGTACCGCATTTTCTGCAAATTTCGAACTATACTTTCTTGCAAAGTTACTAAGGAAAATGGAAGGAGTAAAGAGTCTCGTTTTGTCCAATTTGAATTGGAAGAATTTGCACAGGCTGCAATCAAGTCTCTCCATAATACTATGCTTGAAGGAAAAAAAATTATATGTCTCTAAATTTATGAGGAAAAATGAAAGAAAACTAGCTACTAAAAATCCAAAAAGTAGCTACTAAAAACCCAAAATTTACTAATGTCTAGGGGGGACAATCTGGATGAAGATTTGACTGAGGTTCTTCTTCGCGAGAAATTCCCTACGTTTGGTAAGACTTGCAGTGTTGTCATCATGAAGAATAGCGATGGAAAATCTAGAGGCTTTGGGTTTGTCAAGTTTATTTCTTCAGAAGATGCCCAAAAGGTTGCGCAAGCTATGAATAGAGCACTTCTAGGTTCAAAACATTTATATGTTGGAAAGGCACGGAAGAAAGCCGAAAGAGATGAGCTCTTGAAACTCAAATTCGGGAAGATGTACAATTATCAGTCTGATAAGTTGATGACTTCAAATCTATATGTGAAGCATCTTAATTCAAATGTTGATGATAAGACATTGCAAGAGCTTTTTAGTCCTTAAGGACACTTAACTTCAGCGAAAGTGATATGACATATTATGGTGTGAGCAAAGGATTTGGCTTGTGTGCTTCTCCTCTCCAAAAGAAGCTAAGAAGGATTTGGAAGCACTTCATGGTATTCATTTTCATAGAGTAACACTTTGTTACCCATGCTCAACGAAAGCAAGATCGACAAAAGCGGTTGGAGAAATACCATATGCCTCAACAAAATCACGTGCAACCGCCCAACTAGGACTACCATTTTGCTTATTTGCATCAACTCCAGCAAAGCTACTATACTTCTCTTAAACCTGTAAACACTGTCTCACACATAAATGCTTACCAGCCAATCATGTGCCTATTCATTAGATAGAATGATGGCATTACTATTCCTTGCACTTTATGGGATTCCTTGAAGACCCCTAGATACAATCCACCGAGACAGACACAGTAGAGGATTGCCCAGGAGGGGTGAGTGGTTAATTTATCATGGAACCAGTGCTCCTTATTCGATGCTATAACCGTAAGAACAGGGGGGTGGCCCATCACCCTCCATACCCTGTAAAATCATTCTTGAAGTAAGAGATTCTTCACTCATCAAATAGGTAATCAAATATGGATCTCAATAATGATTGTTGATGTCACAATCATTATAAATAGGGGTAACCATAGTAAGGGTCGCTAAACTCAATTCATTAGTCTCACACACTATCTAGAGAGAGAATTGAGAGATTGGAAGGCTTATTGCACTTCCAGAAGTGCTAATGAGGGAGTTACAGTCGCCGGAATTTATGGCTGGAGGTATATTTTGCTTCTGCTTATTCTTTGATTCAATTTTATTTTGTAATTTATGTATTAGACTTGCATGAACATTTTACATTTGGTATCAGAGCCATTAGAACCTCTGTCTGCATTTTTCGACAAAATTTTCAAATTTTTGGGTTCTGAATTTTTTAAAAATTGGCCTAAATTTGAGTAAATTTTGAGGTTTTGAGATTGGAAATAAGTTTTGTATGAAATTTCGGATGATTTTATATTTTCAGAGCAAAAAATAGAGTTTTTTGGCACTTTCCAACAACATTCCGACATTTAGACCTGCCAGATCCGGGTCGGGACCCTCGGGCTCCATTCGGGTGAAGAAGATCAGGATGCAGACCAAAACGACGTCATTTGGACTTAAAAAACTCACAACATTTAGACCCACCAAATTCGGGTCGGGACCCTCGTGGTCCATTCGGGTGAAGAAGACCAGGATGCAGACCAAAACGACGTCGTTTGAACCAATCTATTGCAATCTGGTCCCTATGACCTTTCAAAAGCTCACAACATTTTAAGATGTTGCATATTGGTCCCCGGTCTTTATACAAAACCCGATAAACCTTGAAATGTTACAGATTGGTCCCAACATATTTTGAAATGTTACGGATTCGTCCTTTTGACTTAAAAAAATGGAAAATTTAGTTTTTAATTTTAAATTTATATTTGGGTCATTTTTGAAAATTTGAAATTAAAATTTTTAGATTTATATGTATTATGGTATCACACATAAATGAAAAATTGTGTATTTTACACAATTAATTTTTATATGGTCTTTTACACATTGAGGGACGTATAAAATAAAAATTAAGAGCTGTACAAAATTATAAAAATCATTGAAACTTTATGATTTTGTATAAATTAATTTTTGTATGGTTTTTGCATATATAAAAATGCATGCAAAATAAAGGTTAAAACCTATAATAAATTGAAGTAAAATATTATTGTGATTCGTATGATTTCTGATTGTTAGGGTATGGCCACAACAGCTCTAATATGAAAGAAATTATATATTGGGATAGTTTTGACTACATAAAATAAATAATATTATTTGTGATTATTTATTTTTGTATGACAAATTTTATCCCACAGGAATTTTTGTCGTATTAAAAATAATTAATCAGAATTAGATGGCAAGATTAAATAAGCTAGTTATATGGATAGTCTACCTAATTTTAGAGTTTTCTCCTACAAGATTTTTCGAGTTCAGCAGATCAAGCGCATGTCTAGGAAAGTCCTGTTAGCAAGACAGGGATAAGTTTAAGGTTGGCCGGTTCTTAAGTGGTCCCATGTGACCCACCTCCTACCTGGAAACTTTCCTGATGCACGAGTGATGCTGTCTTGTAGGGAAACTCTAATTCAGGGAAAGATTTTCTATATAATTTCTCTTAATTAACCTACAGGCATTAGGAAATTAAGTAATCTTGTCAATCTTTTCATAAAGTATAATAAATCTAATTTGAATTAGAAATTCAGCCCACAAGCAATTTTATGTCAGGAGATTTATTTTATATGTTTTACATTGGTGAACATATGTTAAAGTCTCAACTAAAATTTGTAAGTATTTTTGTTGCAGCTATACAAAAAATTGATATCGTTGAAATTCTCATATTAAATAGTGAGAACTATAAGGTGTGAAAGGAGAAAATACTTCTCAATTTGGGATGGCGTGACTTATATTATGCTATCAGGCATGACGAGCCGCCTAGGATAACGGATGTCAACTCTACAATGGACAAAGCTCTTTATGAGCGCTGGGAGCGATCTAATCGTCTCAGTACGATGTTCATTAAGGATAAAATATCAACTGGCATCCGTGGCTCCGACAATCAGCATAATGACGTCTGTGCCCTTCTTAAGGCAATTGATGAGCAATTCAAGACGTCTGATAAAGCTCTTGCTAGCACCTTGATTATGGAGTTCTCATCAAAGAGACTTACCACTATCCACGGAGTGTGCGAACACATCATGAGGATCCGGGATATAGTGGCCCAACTAAAGACTCTTGAGGTGGAGATGTCTGAATCTTTCCTAGTGTACTATCTTCTGAATACCCTTCCACAGCCTTATAGTCCCTTCAAAATTTCCTATAACACACATAAGGCTAAATGGTCCATCAATGAGTTGATGACCATATGTGTACAGAAAGAAGGGAGGCTGCTCATGGAAATGAAGGAGGGAACCAGTAGCACACATTTGGTCATGAAAGGAAAGGTGAAGGGAAAAACCAAACTGAAAGGAAAGGTAAAGGGATCTAACCCAATTGTAAAAAAGGAATCTATGTATTTCTTCTGTAAAAAGAAGGGACACATAAAGAAGGATTGTATCAAATTTCATAAATGGCTTGCTGCTAAAGATATGAAAATCTCTTTTGTATGTTATGAATCTCTTATAACTGAGACTTCTTATGACACATGATGGATTGGTTCTGGATATGTGTTGCAGGGCTTGCAAAACCCGCGAAAACCAGTGGGCTATAAGCAATTCATCTATTCATGAAACAAGATGAACTCGCATGTAGAAGCTATTGGAGATCGCAAGCTCATTTTGACTAATGAACATGTCTTGCAGTTGGAAAGAATTTTTTATGTACCAAGTTTTTCTAGAAATTTAATTTCTGTATCAAAACTTATACAATTCGGATATTTTTTCTAATTCAATAATACAATAACATTACTTTTGCATTCAAATGTCGTTGGTACGGGTGTATTGATTGACGGACTATACGGAATTCATTTGCAAGATAACACATGTTGCAACACAATATATGCTAGTGTGAAAAGGTGTGCCATAAATGAAAATTCCTCTATATTGTGGTATCGGAAATTAGAACATATCTCTATCGAAAGGGTTAAAAAGTTGGTAAATGATGAAGTACTTAGTACTCTAGATTTTAGTGACTTTAAAACCTATGTGAACTGTATTAAGGGTAAACCGTCCAATAAGTCAAAGAAAGGTGCGAAGAGGACCTCAAATCTGTTAGAGATCATTCATACAGACATATGTTATCCGGATATGGACTCATATGACCAAAGGTATTTCATCATTTTTATTGATGATTACTCACGTTATATGTATTTCTATCTCCTTCGCCATAAGGATGAGGCATTGATGCCTTTAAAGTTTTCAAGGCAGAAGTAGAGAAATAATGCAGTAAGCAAATAAAGATAGTGAGATCGGATAAAGGTGGAGAATACTATGGGAGGTATATTGAAGATGAACAAACACCTGATCCATTTGCTCGATTTCTTCAAGAAACTGGGATTGTCGCCCAATATACCATGCCTAGTTCTCCAGACCAAAATGATGTAGCTGAAAAAAGAAATCGGATATTGTTGGATATGGTAAGGAGCATGATGTCTAGCTCTAAATTACCTAAATTACCTAAATCCTTGTGGATTGAAGCTCTTAAAATGGCTGTGTACATATTAAATAGGGTTCCAACCAAGGCGGTTTTCAAAACCCCATTCGAAATGTTCAAAGGTTGGAAACCCAGTTTGCGACATGTACACGTTTGGGGTACTCGTCAAAAGTAAGGGTTTATAATCCACAAGAAAAGAAACTGGATCCAAGGACCATTAGTGGGTATTTCGTTGGATATGTTGAGAGGTCCAAGGGATACAGATTCTATTATCCATCTTATCATACTAGGTTTATGGAATCGAGGAACGCGAAATTTCTTGAGAATCACTTGATTAGTGGGAGGGATTCCTTTCAAAACTTAGTCCCTGAAAGGAATCTATCAAGTATGCATTCCACTTCAAGTGAAAGGATGATTGTCATTCAAAGTGTCCCTCCAGTACCCATGGACGTTGACCCGATTACAAACGACAATCAAAATATTCCACAATCTACTAACACCGGAACAGGTCAAGTTGGACAGCCCTTTCTTAAAGAGACTGTTGAGCCGACATTAAGGAGATCTGCTAGGATTAAGAGGTCAGCAATATCTAGTGACTATGTAGTCTACCTCCAAAAGTCTGATTACAATGTTGGTGCCGTAGATGATCCTGAGTCGTTTTCACAAGCAATAAGCTCTAACGATTCGAGTTTGTAGTTGGAAGCCATGAAAAATGAGATGGACTCCATGACAAATAACGGAGTTTGGGATCTTGTAAAGTTGCCTGATGGGGTAAAACCCATTGGATGTAAATAGGTTTTTAAGATAAAAATTGACTTATTTGGCAATATTGAGAAATACAAGGCCAGAGTTGTTGCTAAAGGGTTCACTCAAAGGGAAGGAATCGATTATTCGGAGACATTTTCTCCAGTATCTAAGAAAGATTCCCTCCACATTATTTTGGCGATTGTTGCACATTTTGACTTAGAGTTGTAACAAATAGATATGAAAACAACATTTTTGAATGGAGAACTAGAGGAAGAGGTTTATATGTATCAACCTGAAGGATTTTCCTCTAGTGATTGTGAGAATTTGGTTTGCAAACTTAATAAATCTATATATAGATTGAAACAAGCCTTCCGCCAATGGTATTTGAAGTTCTATGAGACAGTCTCTTCATTCGGTTTTGAAGAAAATGTTGTGGATCAATGTATATACCAGAAGGTAAGTGAGAGTAAAATTTTCTTCTTAGTGCTATATGTAGATGATATTCTACTTGTAACCAATGATAAAGGGATGTTGCATGAGATAAAACAATTCCTTTTTAAGAATTTTACTATGAAAGATTTAGGTGATGTGTCTTATGTCATTGGCATTAAGATACATCGAGATAGATTTCATAAGATTCACAGACTATCTCAAGAAACCTATATTAAGAAAGTTCTTAAGAAATACAGAATACAGGACTGCTTACCTAGTGTATCTCCTGTCATCAAAGGTGACCGGCTTAGCTTGGACCAGTGTCCCAAGACGGAATTGGAAAGGAAACAGATGACCAATATTCTATATGCTTCCATAGTTGGAAGCCTTATGTATGCACAGGTCTGTACCCGACCTGATATAGTGCATGTAGTTGGAATATTAGGACGATATCAAAGTAATCCCGGTTTGGAGCATTGGAAGGCTGCAAAGAAGGTGTTACGGTACTTGCAAGGCACCAAGAACTACATGCTCACATATAGGAGGACCGACAATTTTGAGGTGGTCGGAGACTCGGACTCGGACTTCGCTGGCTGTGTTGATTCTCGAAAGTCAACATCTGGATATATTTTTGTTCTAGCCGGTGGAGCTATATCGTGGAGGAGAGCTAAGCAAATATTGACTGTGACCTCTACTATGGAAGCTAAATTTGTAACGTGTTTTGAGGTTACATCACAGGCAGTGTGGCTACAAAGTTTCATGGCTGGGTTAAGGATTTTTGACTCTGTATCTAAGCCATTAAACATATTTTGTGATAATTTGGCTGCGGTGTTTTTGGCTAAAAATCATAAGAGTGGTAGTCAAACTTAGCACATCGATATTAAGTATTTAGCCATAAGGGAACATATATTGGAAAATAAGGTTGTAATCCAATATCTAAGCACCGAATGTAAGCTTGCTGATCCCCTGACTAAAGGCATACCTCCAGTTAAATTCATAGATCATGTTGTAAATATGGGTTTAAATCCTAATTTTAATGGAATTTCGAATTGAATTTTCTCGTATAAGAATTTGTGCACATTCCAGTTTTGAGAAAATTTCATGAAAATGGATTCTGAATAAATATAGGGTTTATTCATAAAGATGGTTACCATAAGGATAGGGTGTAGTATGCATTGTGATACACAGAAGACAATACTCGCTGAATTAGAGGACTTGTCATTGTGATTCATGTGTGCTTTTTCCATTAAGTTTCGGTTTGGATAAAGTCACCAAGTCGGGTGAGTAGACCAAGTGGGAGAATGTAAGAATAGGAGGGTGGCCCATCACCCTCCATACCCTGCAAAACCATTCCTGAAAGTAAGCGATTTTTCACTCACCAAAAGGGTAATCAAGTATGGATCTCAAAAATGATTGTTGATGGCACAACCATTATAAATATGGGCAACCATAGCAAGCGTCCCTAAACTCAATTCATTAGTCTCACACACCATTTAGAAAGAGAATTGAGAGTTTAGAAGGCTTCTTGCACGTCCAGAAGTGTTGAGAAGGGAGTTACAGTCATCAGAATCCATAGCTGAAGGTATACTTTGCTTTCGCTTGTTGTTTGGTTCAATTTTGTTTTGTAATTCATGTATTAGATTTGCATGAACATTTTACAATAACAGCATGTGAACTATCAAAAGTATGAGATGCAGAACGATCACAAAAGTGGATCTATAAAAGTGGATTACAGCTTTATTATAGTCAGGTCTCCTGCAAAAGGCAATTTTTCTGCATCCACATCTACAACATTCACTTCAGACACCTATTCACACGAAAAAGAGAAAAAGAATGCAGGTCATAACAAACATACCTGATATAATAAAACTCATCGAGTCAACAACTTCTTGAGATGTTCTACTGAAGCCTTTGAAAGTTGGAGGAGTCTACAAGGTTAAATCAATGGTTGGTTAGATGGGTAAATCTAAGTTCTGAGGAGTATATATGGGAAGACGTGACTTTTATCAAAGCTCAATTTCCTAATTTCAATCCTTGAGGACTAGAATGTTGAAAGGGGGGACGATATTGTAACGATTAGGTGGGAAATTCAAATCCAATGACTAGTTCAACCAACTAACTTCCAACAAACCCAACTGTCAATGAGTGGACCGTAGTTAGTTGAAACCATAATCAATAATTAGTTAGAGTTGATTAGACTATTAGACAATTGGTTAAAACATTGTATAAATAATGGATCAAAACTCAAATGAATGTCAAGGAATTTGGATGATCTTTCTCACTCTTTCCCTCTGTTTCTTCTCTCTTCTCTCTCTCTCTCCTTCTTTCTCTCTTAATTTCTTTCTTACTATCTTCTTCAACCTCCCTTCTATCAAACAACATCAGCATTTACACAAAATCACTCTCCATTGAAGTCTCCAATCTTCCCTCCTTTGTTTTCAGCTTGCCCTGTTTCTTGGTTCTTTTGAAAATAATGGCTATAACTGAACTCATCTTCCTCTTCTTGGGTCGGGTCATAACACTACATCGAATCGGATCTTGTCCAAGCTAGGAAGGGTACATGGGCAAGCTCGACAGGAGCCCCAGTCAGCTTAAACGTTTATGTTACATAGGAAATGAAGATAGAAAAAGAAAGCACAAAAGATGCAAGGAGGCTGGAACTGGTTTTTTTACATTTTTTATTTTAAATTTTGAACTTTTGACATTTTTTTTTCCAATTTAGTTCTAAAGATTTATATTTTGTAGATTGAGTTTCAAATGTTTAAAAACTGTTAGGAATTTGTTATTTTGAGAAAATTACTCATACTCAAGATTAAAATAAAATTATAACAATTTTATAAAGGTTTAAAATTAAACTGAAGTATTGAGATATAGCCAATATTTAGAAAATGACATACTTGAAATTTTGTTTCAAGGCATTTGAGCAATTCAATTAATATATTAAAATTGCAACAAATTTGTTGATACCTTTGAAAGCTAAATTAGAGTAGGGCAAATGATTTAAGACTAAAAATATGATTGTATTGTTAGAATGTGTGACAAATCTAATCCATACTCTTAATGTATAAATTGAGTCAAAATAAAGTGGAAACGAAAAAAGAGATTTAGAGTTATTTCCAGCTATAGTTTTTTTCTTTACTTTCAACGATAACTGTAAAACTACCAAAATGATCCTTAGAACATGCACACATCGTCTAAGTTCTTAATTTTTCTCAATAGATATTATGGAATTACGAAATTTGGATTTAGAAACCAAATACATTAGAAAGGGGTTTAAGTTTTAAACCATAAAAAAACCATTAAAACTTTATAATTATCACTCTAAATTATCGTTGAACGTTATGAGAAGATAATTAAAAATTCAAAACAAAAAAATAAAAATTAATTGTGTGGAGATTTGAATGGGTCACTAAAATCCGGCCAAATGTAACCCAATTTAAATTCCTTCCATTTTTCATTATTTCTAATCTTTTTTCAATTATATTTTTTCTATTAATTCAGTTTTGAATATATTAATTCATAGAATTTGAATTTATTAAAAAAAAATCCTAGCATATACCCCATAAACTACTTAAAAATCCAAAGCCTCTATCTATTCATCCCCTCAAAATGCAAAGCAAATTGAAAAATAGAGACAATAGTCTATAGCATCATTTTATATATTTTATTTGGGTAAGTTTATAGTTTAGATTTAAACGACACAGAACGAATACTAATTAAATACTTAAAAAAAAATGCAAATATACAAATATCAAACATACGAAGATCTAAATATTTCTAAGCTTTGTAATCTTTTAAAAGTTAACTGTAAATAATTTTCAAATATATTAAACATGTCAAGGAGCAATAACTTGTTTAGAATCTAAGGGATGTCGATGGTTTTGTCTTAAGTTCCTTGCATCCTCCTCCTCCTCCTCCTTCTTCTTCCTCATTTTTTTTTTTCTTTTTAATTTTATAGTTTTACCTAAAGGTATTCATATTTCATGTACTACTAGTAAAATGGGTGCAAGAACATGGGAGGTGGCTATGTGGCTTGCTCATGTGAAGAAGAGATAACCATATGGCTTTGTTCAGATGGCTTGTTTATGAAGGCAATTATATTTAATGGAGTTGGCCATATGGTACAGAAGCAGTTAGTTCCAATTAAAAACTATTTTTATACTCTTTTAGTTCAACTTTTTAAATATCACAAAAGTGCTAATGATATGAAAACGCTTATATTCCTTTTCTCTTTTGTAATGTTAAATAGTTTCATACAGAGAGTTTACTTAAATATCTTACTAAAATTTTATATTGTTAAATGATAAATATGGGTAACTGATTAAAGTAGTAGAAATATTTTAACATTCAATTTACTTTAATTAACATTACTGTCCCTAAAAAACAGTTTAGTAATCACAATCTCCATCCCTTAACCTAATGATCCCGAATTCAAATTTTAGTGTAATAAAAAAAAAATTAACATTATTATCACTTATACATTAAAATATTATTGTAAAATCCTTGTTGGCAGCAATGCATGGGTCATCAACCGTGATGCACATGAGAATTTCTCGTACTAATATTTTTTATTTTCAAAACATTTTTAACACGTTAATTTAATTAATATTTACACAAAAATCATTATATATTCTATATTTACACATTTTTCATATTTAATGAATTATTTATTTAATTAATTATAATTTTTATTTTTATATTATTTATCTTATAATTAACAATTATATATTTGATCATTTTAAATTTTTATTATAAAATACTATTATTTTATTATTTTTATAAAATAATTAATATTTATATAAAAATTCTTATAAATTTTATATTTATCCGTTTACCCATATTTTTATTTTGTGTATTATTGTAAAGTGTCGTTTCATATCCGTTTTTATGTCTTCGTTTCAGTTTTTGTGCAACCTAGGTCATCTGCCTAGGTCATCTGTGCCGAGCCACCTAATGTGGCCCTCACACTTGATTATAGAACTTCCCTTGACTAGCCCCCAAAAAAGGCCTCCCTCACCTTTGCATAATACGAGACTTGAATTAGGGTTTTAATACAATTTTAAGAGATATTACTAACAAAATTAACTAATAGTATTAAAATTTTTTAAAAAAGAAAGGGAACTTTATTCTAATTCCTATTTTTCAATATTTGGGGCTATTTAGTTACAATCTTATTTTTAACACTCGTTTTCAAAATTTTCATAAAATACAGAAATTGCATACAAAGATTTTTGATTGAAAACAATAGTGAATTTTTTGAATTTTCATTTTCCAACATAACTGAGTTATCAAAAATAATTTAAAATTATTTTTCAGTTTTCTAGTGGAAAATTTGATTCATTTCTCTAAACAGTTGAGCACAGTTTTTAATTTTTTGTGCAAAATAATTTTCCCCCTAAAAAAAGAAAAAGGTCTTTCTAACTACATGTTACTAGACCACCCCTTAATGTTTTAATACTACACAAAAGTAGAGTAACAGCCTCAAAATATCATATTAATTAGAGAGTTGAGTGACCGCATCTTTTATTCTTTTAATTAGAGATCTCGAGTTTGAGTTTTGAGAATAGTAAAAAAGGATTTTTGAGAACTAATCCTTAAAATGAACTCTACACTATTCGAATCGGATTAATCAGATAAAATCTAAATAACGATAATAAAAATTAAAAAAAAAAATGAACGAAAAAAAAACCCTGAAACCTCCAAAAGGGTAAGTGTATCTGAGCAAATAATTGAAGGACAATTGTCCTTTGAGATCAATTGTGGTTTATTTTTTAATTTTGTAAGAAGATTTGGGTCTTTCGTGGACTGAGTTGGTTGGAGACAGACTTCACGCTCAAATTAAAGATTGTTTTAAATTCTCACAGAAGCAATTATTTTTTTCTCATTGATATTGTCATTCTTAAGTGCCCACATTGACTATTATGTACTAAAAAATAGCAGGCTTTCTAAGAGCTCTCTTCCATGAAAATGCAATCTCCTATTGTAACAGCACAAAATTCAAATTTTCCTTCTTATTTAACCCGTTTATGTCTAGTGTTTCGTCAAACCTTTTTAATTTTTTGTATTAACAAAATTATAGTAATCAATGAAACAATAGACATCTTTTCTTTTTTTTTTTTGTACTAAAGAAAATTGTAGTTTTGGAGTTTTTTATTTTTTAATGAAATCAAACCTTTCAATTCTTATTTTGCATTTTTGCTGTTTAAAGAAACATGGCCGCATGCCTTTGTGGTGGTTGGAATTGCAGATATGGGGTAGGTTTGATATTAGATCAAATTACATATAAAAATAATAATAAAAAGATTCATATCACAATCATAAAGTTTCATAATTAAGAAATAAGAACTTAAATAATGCTCAAATGGTACATAATTAGGTCTCAAATGTGATAAGACAAAATATAAATTAAAACTAATCTATTGGGTATTGGGTGGTTCAGTCACTTTATATGTAAAAATCCGATTTATCTATTATTGATTTATATTGTTTTTAATATTTTCAGCTTATCTTTTTTAGTATTTAATAAAATATAATATAATATTGATTTTATATTTTTGGTTTTACCCACAGTAATAATACTCTTCACCAAATGACAAAGTGGAAATAAATAAATAGTGTCATAAGAAAAGAAGTTTAACCTGATTGCTGCTCAGGAATCAAAGAAATGGAGTGGCAGCATTCACAATCTCACACGTCATTACCTAAACCCGTGATGGCATTCTGTAGAAATTGCAATGGCATAACACATATTTTCCAAATTTTGTAATCCCCAATTGGGTGCAGAGTAGGTGACAAAGGTAAAGTCACAATTGCTAAGCAACAATACTGTTGAAACAGTGAGTTCTGTTCACGATAATTTCTTCTAATTTTGGGTGATTAGATTTGGAATCTTTGGCATGTTTGTACAAACAACTGTGAATGAAGTGGGTCTTGTGTAATTTGATGTCTCCGGGTCCACAATGTCATCCTTTGTCTTTTTGAACTGGGCTTAATTGTCTGCTTTCCATCCTTGTTTTTGTGGAATTTGTTTCACAGATAGCTTTATTTGGTTCAATGTCTTGCGAGTCATAGGTTGCAGCTTTAATTAAAAAAAAATATGGTCTTTTATATTGGATTTCTGAGGTTTCTGCATCTGAATCTGTCATATGTTTTCGTGGAGGAAGTATACTCGGTTAAGAATGGTAGTTAATAGTCATGACATATAAGTGAAGATTCTAAACATGGAATCCTTTTGTTGGAGTTCTGAACCGTATACTAATGTTCTGCAAAGAATGTCAATTGGGTTTTCAGAGAATTATGGGTCTGGGATGATAACAAGAGGTGAGGTTTCATCTTCCTTATCATTAGTTTTGGATAGTGAGAGAGGAGAGCTAGTGAAGGCTCCGGGAAGAGTTGGGGCAAAGAATGTTTCAGCAGAGAAGGCTATGATAGCTTTAAAGAACCATTGTGAGGCCGAAAGGAGACGGAGGGGAAGGATTAATGCTCACCTCTCCACGCTACGGGAGTTGGTGCCAAGTTCAACCAAGGTTAAGTCTTTTCTTTTCTGCTCCTTTGTGTTCTTTGTTTTGGTGACTGCACAAGATTGGGTACTGGGTAATTAGTTTGGACTCTTTGGACTATATGGGTTTGATGCCTCATATGATGGTGTTGCTTTTTTGGGAGTCATGTTCGGAATTAAACCTTAAAAAAAAAAAATCCGCATATAACCCCCTTTGTCGCGAGTTGGACCCGCAACACCACGTGATAGCACCCGGTTGGCTGAAGGCCACGTGTTGCGTTTTCAAGACGTGACAATCCGCCACCCGTGGCCCCTTCCTCCGCCGCCCACAACCCTCCTCTCTCCCTCCCTCCCCTGCCCGCTGCTCTCTCCTCTGCTCCACTCCCCCTCCCTCCCCCCGGGTCTCTCCCTCCCCTGCGGCTCTCTCCCTCTCTGCCCCCCGCCGCCCATGGCGCTGCTCCTCTCTCCCTCCCTCCCCCCGCAGCTCTCTCTCCCTCCCTCCCTCCCCCCATGGCTCTCTCTCTCCTTCTCCCCCTCTCTTGGGGGAGAGAGAGAACGGGGAGAGAGAGAGAGCCAGGGAGAGGGAGGGAGAGAGAGCCGCGGAGGGAGGGAGGGAGGGAGGGAGAGAGGAGCAGCGCCGCGGGTGGCGGGGGAGGGAGGGGGAGCGGAGCAGAGCCGCGGGCTGGGGAGGGAGGGAGAGAGGAGCGCCACGGGTGGCGGTTGTCATGTCTTGAAGATGCGACAAGCTATGTCGCGTCTTGAAAACACGACATGTGGCCTTCTGCCAGTCGGGTGCTATCACGTGGTATCGCCGGTTCAACTCGTGATAAAAGTGGGTTATATGCGGAATTTTTTTGACCCGAGATTATTTTAAATTTTTTTTTAAAGGGTTAATTCCGAACATAACTCGCTTTTTTGGCCCACCAGGGGCAATTGGCTATGAATGTGGTAGATAATTGGTTTGAGTTTGTTTGTTCTATATAATGCTAGTTTAATATAAATCTTCTTCTCATGAGCAGCAGAATATTGAATCCGTAAGATCACCTGGTTTTGGAAATTCTGTATATTTCTCCAATTTCACATCCCCTTTGTGCGTCATATGCCCCACAGAATGCATAGGAAACTATGCTCAAATCTCACCTTTGAACTTCAATTTTAGCAAACTGGGATGCAAAGATGAGGTTAGAATATGTATCTGACAGACTTGGTTTGTTTGAAATGATGATCATTACCAAGTACCATCTAATACATAGAAGTCGGGCATATATATATTTTTTTTGGGGGGGGGGGGCTGAGAAGAGAGTGTTGTATGTCCTGAAACCATAGCTTATGACAGTATAAGATGGGAAGTTCAACTATGATTTCAAAGAGTATTCAAAGTATAACAGACAGCAAGCTTGTTCTTTGTGGAACAGAATAGTTTCTTCACCATGAAAAATTACGTAGAATCTTCTAATATTATATTTACATCTGGTGCATTAAATGATTGGACAAGGGTGAAACCCTTTCCATCAATTACTAATTCTCCCTAATAAGCAGTTTAGCATTTAATGTCAATAATTGGTCTTTGGGGGCGGAGGGTGAATTATAATTCAGTACACGCCTGTTAAATCAGGTCTGTTCAAGTATGTATAAGTAGAATAGTACTATTTTTTCTGTGTTACTGTTAAACCTTTTATGAAAGTGCCAGTATTGTTGTTTAGATGGACAAAGCATCATTGCTTGCCGAAGTTGTCAGTTACTTGAAAGAATTGAAGACATATGCAGCAGAAGCTAGTCAAGCCTTTCTCATACCAACGGACACTGATGAAGTAAATGTTGTTCATCAGAAGAATGAAATGGACGAAGCTCATTATTCTTTGAGGGCATCTTTGTGCTATGAGTACAGTCCTGAAATTTTATCTGGCATCAGGAAAGCCCTTGATGCACTTTGTCTGAGAATAGTCAAGGCAGAGATTGCAACCTTGGGAAGTAGGATGAAAAACATTGTTGTGATGACTGGAACTAGAGAAGAAAACTCTGAAGATGATAGTTCAAGCCAGCTTCATGCAAACTCTGTTCAAGAGGCCCTCCAGTCGGTACTCAGTAGTGTTTCTCCATCACAGTTATCATCACAAGGTGCAAACAAGAGACGAAAGGTTTCATATTTCAACTTTTCAAGCTCTTCCTCAATTGAAGATACATGGTGAGAAATAATCTCCTGTTATAGCATGTTATATATTGATATCCTTTTGCATCCATTTGAATGTGAAGGGAAGATGACGATACCAAGACCGGTAATATATCTTATGCTAGCTGCAGAATAGGATCACTTCCCCAATGCCTGCTTTTTAGATGGCTGAATATGTTCTACTCATATAATCTACAGTCTGGGGTAACATACAACTTTTTATAGAACTTGTAAAATAAAGTCTTTTTCCTTTGATGGAACCTGGTAATTGTATTTTTTCTTATGTATTCAAGGACCAAGCAAACCTTTTGTGACAGTTTTTTTTGGTAGATATGAAGAACATACGTATTCTGATTTTCTTCATTTTGTTAGTCATTATATTAATATAAGAGAAACCAATTGTTTTCCTTGTCAGTGGTTTTTCTCTTCTACTAGCTTCTCATTACACATGCATGCAAATATTCATCTCTTGCTTGCCGTCCAATGGGACTGGAATTCAATATTAATGGTGATACTTGGGGGTGTAACTTGAGAGTGTTTACAAGCAGGTACGGTATGATTTTCCTTCCTAAGACTGGTGCAAGGGTAATGTTGCTTAATAGATATCCAGGATGACAACTAAGCCGGCAGATATTGGGATTGTTGCATTCTTGGGGCTTGAGAGGTGGCAATGTGACAGAAATACAGGGAGAGAGTCAGATGTCACGGCGCCTGGTCATAGTAGTCAAAAGGAGTCCCAAAGTGAGAGAGGGTGGAGAGAGGTGTTTGAAGAGGGTGAGGGAACGAAACATGCTCAGTTAAGGAGAGAGAGTGAACATTTAAAGTCAATATATGTTATGAGTAGATACAATTAATAGAGAATTTTGGGGCTGCAGTGATTGCTATAGTTGATGGAAATCATGTTCGGTAGGGCTTGGTGACCTTGGGAGATGATGAAAATTGAAACAAGAACCTCTTAGTTATACTATGTATGGAATATTCAAGGCAGAGTCATCGAAGTGCAGTTGGAAGGCTGGCAGGAGATGAGTTTCCAAGAGATGCATAGAGAGAAACATGCCCTGTGAAAGAGAGATGGTGGGCACCTTTGAGTCAATATATTCATAACAAACACCACTTAAAGAGCATGTTAGATCAGCAACAATTAACCAAGTTATTCAATCTACTTCCCTGGGGATTTATAGACTTAGGAGATGGTAAAAGTTCAAATAAAAACCAGTTAGCAATATGTGCCATTTTATGTAAGTGGAAAATCAGGCCCTGTAGATTAGGTTTGAGGATAATGTATTTCAACAAAAAAAAGACCTTGAATTTAGCCAGTTACCTGCTATCATGGAGTTAACACCAATCAATACAAAGTGGGAAAATTTGAGCTGCTGGTATGGTTCAAGTTGAAATGACACATGGCACACACAATCAAACAGTAGATACTCATACTACAAGCTTATAAGCAACATCGATCCTAGTTACTTATCAAAGCACAATTGATTTAAAAGTTACTATCCAGACAAAGCTGCTCCACCTTAGTTGTCCGGAGCTCCAACCTGGAGCTAAATCAAGTGCTAAAATTTTTACAGATAATGATAAAGACGACAAGAAACATAGGGGGCACTCTTTGAATCTGCTTGAAGTGTTCTAATACAGTGGCAGGAAAAGCTCGCTAACTTCTGATTCTGTATGTTCTATACCACAGAATCAAAAAACAAACAAGTCTATATCCAAAGATGAAGCTCAACATCACCCCTATATTGCTCCATTTCTGTGACATTTCCAAACCTTGCCGCACTAGGAACTCATTGCCATTCAAAATGCATCCTCCCTCTGCACTTGCTAAGCATTTTATTTTCCCCTTCTCTCCTCCATATTCATTTATCAGAAAACACTCCAGTGGATACTTAAACAAACTCAGGTAATGCATGAAAATCCAGTACTTGGGAATGTCCTCCTTTGATATGAAATACCCGGAAAATAGGAAGAATGATCCCATTAGTCCAGCCATCAATGTGGTCCCCACGATGAAATTAGGGACTAGTGCGCTAAAAGAAGCCACAAAAGAGTTTGAACTTAACATAACCAACCAAACCACCAGAGAAAAATAGAGGAACCCCGCGATATCCCTTTGCAAACCAACTAGCCAATATACTGGGGTGGAAAAGAGAAGAGCCACTACCAGAAGAAAAGGAACGAACACAAGAGTGTTTGCTAAAACATAGGAAGAGATTCTACAAGCTCCCCTTGAGGTTTCTTTCATCAGAATTCTCCTCTCTTCCAAGAATATTGGCAGGCCTTCAGTTGTTGAGGATAATAAGAAGGTGAGGCAGAAGGCGAAAAAGCCAATTTGAGTCTGTAATGTAGTTCGCATTTGATCATTGTTTGCATTCACAAAAATAGTTCCAAGTACAAAGCCAGCCACTATTGATTGTACTATTCTTGCAGCGAAGAGCTGTTTGGTTCTGAAAATGTTGCTGGAGAATCTTTGTCCCAGTATCCAGATTTCTTTGAGTTGAGAATTGGGGAAAGAAATATACTTTCCTGTAATGCCTTCTGGGCTTGGAACTATGAATTGTTCATAATTCAGTTCAAAGTTGTCCTTACTTTCAGTATCTGAAACCAGGCTTTTTGTCTCATCAATGGCAAATTCAAGCACATTAACATGCGCAGGAATGGAATGTCCTGCAAACATGAGTCTTTCTTCTAGAAGATTCAAGGACCCATGGTGTCGAACAACCCCATCAGCTAAAAGCACTATTTGATCAATCAATTCCAATATTCTGAAACCTGGTTGATGGATAGTCAACACTATAGTCTTACCTTGTCTAGTTGCCATAGCTTTAAGTAAAAGAACCACATGAAAAGCCGAGGCTGAATCCAGTCCTGAAGTTGGTTCATCAATGAGAAGAACTGCTGGATTATGCACTAACTCAATGCCAATTGAAACTCTTCGCTTCTCACCACCTGAGATGCCACGACTTGATTCATCACCAATTCTTGAACCAGCAACATGGTCTAAACCAAGCTCCTTCAACAACTCATGAACTCTAGCCATGGCTTTCTTGAACCCTCCATGCAACCTGAGACGAGCACTATACATGAGTGTTTCTTCAACGGTAAGAAGTGGGAAGAGAGCTTCATCTTGTGCCACATAACCCGATAGTCTCCTGAAATGACCAGTATCCATTGGGTAATCATTTATGAGAACTTGACCTGAAACTCTATTTGGTGGGATGATTCCTGCAAGTATTTCCAACAGTGTTGTCTTCCCTGCACCACTTGGACCAGCAATCGCTGTGATCTCTCCCGCTTTGGCTTCACAGCACACATTCATCAGTATGCACCTAGCATTATTTGGCTTCTTACACCAAAAGAACCAACTGAATTCATCATCTTCCCTAGACAACCTGTAGGTAAGTCCTTTGATTTTTATCTGGTACCTGATTTTCTGATCTTCACCTACTGGTGCCCTTACTGGAAGCTCCATAAAGGTCCGAAGGAAGGAAAGGTTGTAAAACATTGGTGAATTTGGGGAGAGGTGAATGTGCTTTTTCTAATTGTGGAATGCTATGGCCATCGTTCGCAATTTCCTGGTTTTATGTTAGATACATTGGGAAAATAGGACTGATGAACTTGCTAAGGGCTGTACTGTAAGACTTGATGTATAACTGCAAAATTCATGTGGTCTGGGGGTCACTGATGATAGGTGCTTTTAAACAATAAAATACATTTAGCCACTTGATTCAAAGGGGTTTGATCTTTATAATGCATACGCCGTTTGGTCTTCTCTTATATGGACAGCTCCTAGGTGGTTCTTTATGCCTTTGCAGTCCATCCGTCATTGCTTTACTTTGATAGACCGAGGTACTTGCTTCTCTAGATTCATCGGTTAAGGCTTTAATTAGTTGTGACTTTTGATTCAAATTGTACAATGATGAAGATTTTGAGACTTTTGTCCTTTGGAGCAAACTGTGATCATGTATAAAGGAAGGGTAACGGACTAAAAGAACTACCTTTCTTGGTCTGGGTTGTTTTTGAACGCTCTTTGCGACCTCACCATTCATCCCATCTGACACGTTTTATTTCTCTTCTGAGCATACGTTTTTAATACACCTCGACACACTCAAGAAACATGTCAGCCTTAGATAATGAGAAACGGTAAATTTCTTCTAGTACCATTTCCATGTTTCCACCATTCTTTTCCTTCTTGTTTTGTCTTATTTGAGTGGCTAACAACTTTACCATAACTGCTCAAATTCGTATTCATATTTGTTAGGCTAAGTTTATCCACGCCATTGTTTCCTTTTTAACCCGGGTTTGAGACCAGGTGTGTTAAAAGATATAAGTGGAGGTACAACATAGGTGGATTTGAGCTGAGTTACACCGTTCTTTTTAGTCTTATTTTTATGTTATTTGGGTGGTTGTGTTTCTCATATCTTCTTTGCAAAGTTCTCCTTCACGCTACCAATGTGCCTCAGTCCCCTCAAGGTTTCACTTTCCTGTCTGAACTATATGCGTTTCTTAGTTTCGTAATATATATGACTGCCTTATGTTGGAGGATGCATTTATTAGGTTCATAATATCGGGCCGACCTCCTCAGATTGGAGGTGTGAGATGTTAAAGTTGAGAAAGGAAATAATAATGGCTATTCTGACCATCTTGCAGCACCCATACTGTCCAAAACTGAAATCTGTCCCGTGTCCCATGTCTGCGTGGAAGATCTGACAAATTAAAGGCCCGGAAAGTCTGCACCTCAATGTCATAAATCTGTGTAGTGAACGAGTTGATAGAGAAGTGTCTGGACGGGGAAGAAAATGAGATCCAAATCAAAACTTTAGGTCATGAACTGAAGCAATAGTTCTTCCCATAATTGTTTGTTCTCAGCAGCATGGCTCGGCTTTGTGGTGTTTGATGTATTATTAGCGGAATATTTACCGGGATTGAATGGCCTGATTTTGTGACTCTGACTTTACCTCAGGAACACTGATTTGGCCCTTTGCAAGTAGCCAATTCATTACATAAAATAGTAAATAACAGAGGCAATATTGAGCCATTTTGGCCTTGAGAAATTAGCATTTCCCTTTATCATATTCCCAAAAAGGTTTGATAATCAGAAGTATCATTACAACATGAAAGAAAGACAGACTTCATCATTGCCATTGTATTCACCAAATTAGAAGGCCTTGCCATTGAAACAAAAAGCAGCAATAGACACAGAGCAAACAAATAGGAAGTGAGGACAAAATGGATATGCAGAAAGAAACATTTTAAAGTTGAATTTTCCATATGGCCCATAACCGACCACCATGCTCTGATGAGAATGAATGAGGTTGAGTTGAGTATGGTAAGAAACACTTGGACAACTCCAAAGGACAGACTTGAGGTGCTCATAATGCCAGCCAATCTGCGGATCTTTCTGGGTCCTCAGGGCCATGAAAACGCAGCAACCAGGTTCAACAACCAATATTGTCATAGCGCGCGCACCACAAGGAGATCGTGTTAATCTCCTTCCCCTAATTGGAAGTTAAAAGAAGAATTTCAATTTCGTGTCAAACTCCTTAGCATTACCAATTAAAACACTCAACTCAACTAGATGATCGACCCACGCATGACCCAATTTATTATCATACAATATTGTAACTCGTGATCTTTCAATTATTTTTTTTTTTTAATTTTTGAAGTTATTCCACTCTAACAAATGGTTTCTAAGTTCTCATCTCTTTTCAGAGCTACAATCCAAACTTGTTCTAGTAGAGAATACACAAAACCATGACACATAGATTGTGTGGGCTGTTCTGTGGGCTGCTCTGTGCTTGGTTCTGCCACACTAGATTTTGCTATTACATTCTGGCCAGCCGGGCCCTAAAGGGACGAAAAATTAATGCAAGCCCAAGCTGATCGCAGGCTAAGTTTAGGTGTAGGATAAATGCGAAAAGGGGTTCCAATATCTTTATAACGGTACCTCTATCCCAACCTAGTGGTAAAAACTCTTTTCATTAATTCAGTGATTATAGATTTAAATCCTTGTACAAAAAAAAAAAAAAGTAACTCTCTCTCTCTCTCTCTCTCTCTCTCTCTCTCTCTCTCTCTCTCTCTCTCTCTCTCTCTCTCTCTCTCTCTCTCTCTCTCTCTCTCTCTCTCTCGTACAATATATGTACCGGAATTTACATGACCATGTTAAGAAATAACATCACAAATATGTTAAACTTCACATTGGATCTTGTTCTCTCTCTCTCTCTCTCTTCTCTATTCTACCTTCGTCGTCATCATCACTCCATTTCCGGACTCAAAATTTCTAATTCCATTCCATCGGAAATCAGACATTCTATTCCTCTTCGGAAGGAATCAAAACCATTTTCTTCTTTGAAATTAATTAACGAGGAACTATTCTCGTCGAAGTCTCAAAGAGTTCGGGTTTCATCTCGAGATGCAGAGACGTTTCGAAAAGCTTCGTTTTTAGAGGCAAGCAAACTGAATTTTTTTAGGCAATATTGTGAAGTACCCTGATACTTCAGGCTTCTACCGTATGAGACACACACTATCTCTCTCTCTCTTCAATTTAAATTTCTACATATATCTTATTCTCGTATTCTTTTGTTCAATTCAAAAAACTCTCCAAAATTATTTACTCAATCTTTGGAATAAAAAAAAAAAAAGAAAGAAAAGAAAAGAAACATCTATCTCATATCGTATTATTTTGTGCCAACTTTCCACTTGTTTTGATATATTTTCCTCGTTCTATACTTCACTTTGTTGAAGTTTGTGGTGCTTACTCGGTTGATCTTCAATTTGTGGCGTCTAGTTAATTTATGTTTGTCCAAAAGTCATTAGTTATATTATTTAATAGTCGCATTATTTATGAATCATATTATACAAGAGTCATATTATTTATGAGTTTGTCTGCATGAAATTCTGGAGGACTTTATAATTAGTGAATCAAGTTTTCTTCAAGTACAACAATAATGCCTATTTTATAGTTTATCATGCTCTTACTTTTGATGTTGCCTTCCTTAACTTGAATAGATTATTTGTAGCTAGCGTATCTAGCGGCACTTTGTAGTCTTGTTTCTTCATTTTTTCAATTTGGTATCAAAGCGTAGTTACCTAAGTGGCATGGTATTTGTAATCTTGCTTGTCAAGCACTGGTTCGTGACACCTAAGATGGACTCCAATAGTGGTTAAAGCCAGGTTGGTGTGGAGAATCCTAATGGCTTCAATTATCAGTTTTGGAGATTCTGTATTCAAACTTATCTCCAAAGGCATTATTTGTGGGAGGCTGTTGGTAGTAATGATGTTGATACGCCAGCTAACTCTCGAGATAATGCTGAATTGGGGAGAAAATGGAAAATACGTTGGGACAAGGCTTTATTTGCATTACGTGCCTCTATGCAAAAAGATCTCATAGAGCATGAGATGGATTGGAGATGCCGTACACAAAGAAGAATGAAGTATTTTTGGAGAATGAGTTGGCAAACTGCAATCAAACACCATGACGGTTTTTCAATATTTCCTAATATATGTTCAGAGATTGGTCACTTAGCTCCAGAGGAGAAGTTCAGCAATGATAGACTTTGGCGCACCTTGGTTCAGGGCATAAAAAGGAATATTTGGGATTCTTGACTTCCGTTCAAGGATGGGCTAGGCAACCTTCCATTGAAAAATTGGAAATTCTCCTTGATCCTTAGCCTCTCGAATGTTTACATTATCAATACACTACAAAGTAAAAGTATTATGTCGACGGTAACGTTTACTATTAGTAAATATTAGTGATAGTTTTTTGAAACTATATATACGGTTATCGTTAAAATCGTCGGAAATAGTATCGATTTTCCGATATTTTAAAATGGTCGTCGATAAAACAATTTGAATCATGAGTAAAGATATCATATCGTTTGTATAAACAACACTCTATACTTACGGATATAAAAACGTCTGAATTTACATACCCCTATCCTTACGGCTATAAGTTGTGTTCGCAAAATATAAGTTTTGTAGTCACGATTTTGAAAAGTGTCTGTATAGATAATACTATATGTATAGCCGTTGTGATGATGGGTGAATAAGCAGAAAGATATAGTCAAAAAATGGTAAGTGTAAAAGGATCTGGTAAATAGTAGTAAGTGTAGAAAATGTAAGGTATGAGAAGTGTAGAGATGTAAGGTAGGTAATTATAGGATATGTAGGATATGGTAAGCTGTGGTAAATATGTTTAAGGTATGATAAGTATAGAATATGTAAATTGACGTTTAGAAGAGTGTTGAAAATAGTTTATCAGGTATATATGTTAGTAAATGTTACTATTTTATTGTAAATGTTACTATATTTTATTGTGATTATATAGTAAATATTACTATATGTTATTATCTGTTAATTTGACTATTGTAGCTAGTTTAATAGTAAATATTATTATTCTTTTATCATGAGAGACAAATAATTTTACTATATTTCACATATGTTATTATAATAGTAAATATTACTATTTTATAGTAAATGTTACTATATTTTATTGTGATTACATAGTAAATGTTACTATATGTTATTATCTGTTAATTTGACTATTGTGATTAGATTAACAGTAAATGTTACTATCCTTTTTATCATGAAAAGCAAATAAATTTACTAACTTTCACATGCGTTATTATAATAGTAAATGTTACTGTATTTTATTGTATTTATATAGTAAATATTATTATCTGTTAATTTGGTGGTTAACTTAATAGTAAATGTTACTATTCTTTTATCATGAGTGACAAATAATTTTATTACCTTTCACATGCGTTATTATAATAGTAAATGTTACTATTTTATAGTAAATATTACTATATTTTATTATGATTATATAGTAAATATTATTATATGTTATTATCAGTTAATTTGACTATTATGGTTACTTTAATAGTAAATGTTATTATCATTTTATCATAAGAGACAAATAATTCTACTGGTTTTCACATGCGTTATTATAATAATAAATGTTACTATTTTATAATAAATGTTACTATATTTTATTGTGGTTATATAGTGAATGTTACTATATATTATTATCAATTAATTTAACTATTGTGGTTAACTTAATAGTAAATATTACTATACTTTTATCATGAAAGATAAATAATTTTACTATCTTTCACATGCGTTATTATAATAGTAAACATTAATATTTTATACTAAATATTACTATATTTTATTGTGATTATATAGTAAATGTTGCTATATATTATTATCTATTAATTTAACTATTGTGGTTTGCTTAATACTAAATGTTACTATCTCTTTATCATGAAAAACAAATAAATTTACTACATTTCGTATCTGTTATTATAATAATAAATGTTATTATTTTATAGTTAATATTACTATATTTTCTTGTGATTATATAGTCAACATTATTATATGTTATTATTTGTTAATTTGACTATTATTGTTAGGTTAATAGTAAATGTTACTATCATTTTATCAAGAATAATAAATAAATTTACTATCTTTTATATCCGTTATTATAATAGTAAATATAAATAATAAATGTTACTATTTTATAGCATGCAAAAATGCATGTACAAGCCTAAATGGCAGTGCCGCGGGGCAAGCGAGGCTATGCTGTACGTGCAATAATGCATGCGTGCTCATGCCTGGACAGCTGTGCCGGGGAGGTTAGCGTGGCTATGCCGCTCGTGCAATAATGCATGCGTTAGTATGCCTGGACAGTTGTACCACGGAGGCTAGCGCGGCTATGCCGCGCATGCGAGAATGCATACGTGCGAATGCCTGCACAGCTGTACCACGGGCATCAGCGTCACTGTACCGTGCATGCATTATCGCGTGCATGGTTTTGAAAATTGAATTATATTACATATATATCTTGATGTGTTATAAATGTGGTAAATCTAAATGTGATAAATTTGGTATAAGTGGTCAGTATAGTAAGTGGATTGTGAATGTAGTAATTCATATGTAAAATGATTAGTTAAGATGAATACTTATTGTAGTATTTGATTCATATTGCATGCTCGTACGATGGAGAAGAAAAAATGATTTGTATTGATATTGAACACTTGGTTCATCCTTCATTCAGCCTATTTTGACTCATCATGCGTCTGATTTATCATTTGATGGTAGGATTATTGAAGAAAAAAAATTCTTTTATTGAAATTGAATTTGAGTAGAGAAAAACCTCCAATAATTACAATTTTGAATAAAATGATTACAATTTGAAATTTCAGAATTTCAGAATTTTTGTTTTTCTTTGTGCATTTTCCTTTGTTCTTCTGATCCTCGTTGAATTTTTTTTCCTTGCTTCCTCCATTTTCACCATAATTTCAGGACGAACAATATTACGGTGAGACATGAGAAGTTTGAGAAAATATTCTTTTCTTAAGAAATTAAGATTCTGCAATAAATCAATCATAAAACCATAAGCAAATAAATATAATATGAGAATACCAAAATAAAAAAACAGTTACAGACAACTTACTTCTTGACTGGGTAAATTTATAATCATGCCCGGTTTCCATATTTCTAAAAATCTCATTACAAATATCACTACAAAAAAACATCATTTTTGCGATGAAATTTAGCGACTAATTTTTTTTGTTGCAATTTTGCGACGAATTTAGCGACGAACACTTGTTTACTCGCTATTTCCAACGAAAAAATAATCGACGCTAATTTCCAACGAATTCGGTTTTTGTCGCTCATTTGCGACGAATTCAGTGACAAATTTTGAATTTGTGGCTAATTTTGCGACAAATTCGGAATTCGTCGCTGAATTCAGCGACAAATTCGGAATTCGTCGCTAAATTTGAAATATAATAAAATAAAATAAAATATAAAAATATATTTTTTATTTAATAATTTTATATTTTATTATTTAATAAATTAATTTAGCGACGAATTCCGTTTTGTCGCTAATGTGCGACGAATTCAGCGACAAATTTGAATTTGTGGCTAATTTTGCGACCAATTCGGAATTCGTCGCTGAATTCAGCGACAAATTCGGAATTCGTCGCTAAATTTGAAATATAATAAAATAAAATAAAATATAAATATATATTTTTTATTTAATAATTTTATATTTTATTATTAAATAAATTAATTTACCGACGAATTTGGTTTTTGTCGCTAATTTGCGACGAATTCAGCGACAAATTTGAATTTGTTGCCAATTTTTGCGACAAATTCGGAATTCGTCGCTAAATTTGAAATATAATAAAATAAAATAAAATATAAAAATATATTTTTTATTTAATAATTTAATATTTTATTATTTAATAAATTAATTTAGCGACGAATTCCGTTTTGTCGCTAATATGCGACGAATTCAGCGACAAATTTTGAATTTGTGGCTAATTTTGCGACAAATTCGGAATTCGTCGCTAAATTTGAAATATAATAAAATAAAATAAAATATAAAAATATATTTTTTATTTAATAATTTTATATTTTATTATTTAATAAATTAATTTAGCGACGAATTAGGTTTTTGTCGCTAATTTCCGACGAATTCAGCGATAAATTTGAATTTGTGGCTAATTTTGCGACAAATTCGGAATTCGTCGCTGAATTCAGCAACAAATTCGGAATTCGTCGCTAAATTTGAAATATAATAAAATAAAATAAAATATAAATATATATTTTTTATTTAATAATTTTATATTTTATTATTAAATAAATTAATTTAGCGACGAATTCGGTTTTTGTCGCTAATTGCGACGAATTCAGCGACAAATTTGAATTTGTTGCCAATTTTTGTGACAAATTCGGAATTCGTCGCTAAATTTGAAATATAATAAAATAAAATAAAATATAAAAATATATTATTTATTTAATAAATTTATATTTTATTATTTAATAAATTAATTTAGCGACGAATTAGGTTTTTGTCACTAATTTCCGACGAATTCAGCGACAAATTTGAATTTGTGGCTAATTTTGCAACAAATTCGGAATTTGTCGCTGAATTCAGCGACTAATTCGGAATTCGTCGCTGAATTCAGCGACAAATTGGGAATTCGTCGCTAAATTTAAAATATAATTAAATAAAATAAAATATAAATATATATTTATTCTTTAATAATTTTATATTTTATTATTTAATAAATTAATATAACGACGAATTCGGTTTTTGTTGCTAACTTTGCGACGAATTCCGGATTTCGTCGTTAAATTTGAAATATAATTAAATAAAATAAAATATTAATATATATTTATTATTTTTATTTTAAAAAGTTTAAAAAAATTAATCACATTTATTATTTTTAAGTAATATGTTATATTTTATTTTTATTTTATCTTTTAAAAAAATAGTATTATTATTTTTTTAAATCTTTTATTATTTTATTTTACACTAATATTTTATTATTTTATAATAAATTGTTATTTTATATTTTTTTATTATTATTAGAAAAATGTGAAGAAAAGATAATAAGTAAAAAAAAAAAATTATTACAGATATTAACATTTAGCTTGATGGTTACAGGATCTTAAAGGTTTATAGAAGCGGGTTCGAACCTTGGTGGAAGCAAAAGCAAAGGCAATTTTCAAGAATTAAGTGAGGTAGGCACTGTGGGCGCCGGCTCGGGCGGGTGTGCAGGCGGATGCTTGCTCGGGCGGGCGGGCGGGCTGGCTCGGGTTCAGGCGGGACTGCATTATTTTTCATTCATAATTTAGCGACGGATTTTGCGACGAATTTATATCCGTCGTTAATTTAGCGACGAATTTTTTTTTGTCCATAAATTAGCGACAGATAATTTTTCGTTGCTAAATTTGCGACGAATTTTATATTTTCGTCGCTAAATTTAGAGACGGATAATTTTTTGTCGCTAAATTCGTCGCTAATAATTCGTCGCTAAATTTAGTGACAAAATTATAAAATTCGTCGCTAAATTTAGCGACGAATAATGTTTTGTCGCTAAATCCGTCACAAGTTTAGCGACAAAAAATTATCTATCGCTAAATTTAGCGACGAATTTATATTTTCGTCGTTAAAGTTAGCGACGAATTTTATATTTTCGTCACTAAATTTGCGACGGATTTAGCGACAAAAAATTATTCGTCGCTAAATTTAGCGACGAATTTCTTATTTTTCGTCGCTAAATTTTTGCGACGCGTAATTAGCGACGAAAATTTTTTCGTCGCTAATTTCGTCGCTAACGAATTTAGCGACAAATTTTTATTAAATTTTCGTCGCTAAATTTGTGGCTAAAAACTTGTTTTTTTGTAGTGTATTTCACAATCATTTTGACATATAAAAATTATAGAAATATTTTTAAATAATGTTTAAAATCAAAATTATAAAGTCTAAAGTCTAAAGTAATATCCTGAATCTAGAATATACATAATTTCTCCGCCAAATGAAGAGCATAACAAAACCAATGTTGTTTGAAAATGTTACTATTTTATAGTAAATGTTACCATATTTTATTGTGATTATATAGTAAATGTTACTATATTATTATATGTTAATTTGACTATTGTGATTAGTTTAATAATAAATATTACTATCATTTTATTATAAGAGACAAATAAACTTACTATATTTCATATCCGTTATTATAATAGTAAATGTTACTATTTTATAGTAAATGTAATTATATTTTATTACGATTACATAGTAAATGTTACTATATATTATTATCTGTTATATTATTATATTTTATTATGATTATATAATAAATGTTACTTATAGATTACTACATCTGTCTCAACCATACATAATCTTATTTTATTATTACTATATTATTATATTAGGTAAATATTATTACATATTTAACCTATGTTATTAGTATTATATAGTAAATATTACTAGATTTCACTATATACTACCACTAGTAAATATTACTATTAGATTACTACATTACACTATATATTTTTACTTATTATTACTACATTTGGAATTAACATAAAAATTTATCATCTTATTTTAAATAATAATATTAATCAAATCATGATACTTAATTTATATTTCAAAATTTTTATAAATAAGGAATGTGGTGGATATTATTTAAATTATTAATATTAATTACACTTAATTTAAATTTATATTTTAGATTTTATAATTAAGCCATAAAATATATTTTAAAATTTATAATTGAGAAATAGTAATATTATATTATAGTAATAGTGATAGAATGGAGAAAAAAGGAAAAAGGAAAAAAATAGAGTGAGCGTGAGATAAGGAAATATATGTTGTAATAAAGTAACGCTTACTATTATGTTACTATTACATTATTAACACTATTACATATATTTATAATATAATAAGTAATAATATAATTATATTGTTCTATTATATGATATTACAACTATATCACTATATATTATTATAATATTATATTATATTTATATATTATATTTACGTAGGTAATATATATTGTAATAGAGTAACACTTACTATTATCTTATTATCTTACTATGTACATGTTATTAATACTATTACATATAATATTTAAATAAATAATAATTAATTCAGGGACAATAAAAAAATACATAATTCAAATAAATAATAAATGGTTTGAATATATTAATTTGAATTTAAGAAAATTCAAAGACAATAAAAAAAAACACAAACGCAAAGTGAAAGAAAAAAATAGAGGTGAGGGTGAGATAAGAAAAAAAAAAGAAAGAGTGAGATAAAAAAAAAGAAAAAAAAAAGAGTGAGACGGCGAGAAATGAAAGAACAAAAAAAAACTCATACACCAATAGATCATAGCATAGTGTTTAAAACACTAGAAAGTCATGGGAAGTCGTGGGATCAAACCCGCATTTTAGTATTTTGCTAACATTTTTTGCCAAAAAAAAGAAGGCCTGCATGGCACATGCGGCACAGCCGCGCCTGTGCACGACACATGCCACAAGGCCTGCACATGCCGCAAGGCCTGCACATGCCGCAAGGCCTGCACGGTACAGTCTTGCACGAACACGACACATGCTGAGTGCCTGCGCAGCACAATTGCACCTGTGTGCTGTTGTGCCGCGGGCGCCATGTGTAGTGCACCCTAATTTAAAATTTTAATTATATTAATTTAATTAATATAATTTAAATTATTAATATTTAAACTATTAATATTATTAATATAAATTATTCAATGATGTTAAATTAATAATTTATATAATATAGTGTTATAATTATGATTATCAATATTGATTTAAATAATATAATTATTATCAATGTAATTAGTAAAATTATTATATTAGTATAATATAATATTAGTATTTTATACAACTTAATTATCATATTTCTTAATTATAAAATCTAAAATATAAATTATCATATGAATTAAGTTTTTTTCTTTATTTCCTTGGTATTGAGAACTTCATATAATTCAGCATCTGCATTCTCATTTTCGTTTTACTTTTTTCATTTTTTTAATTTGTATTTATTTATAGTTCTAGGTTTTTTAATTTGTTTCTTGCTTGATCTGAACATGTATCAATGTATGAATGTATTTCCGTAATTTCTAACTTTTTTTATTCATAATTATTTATAATTTTATGTTCTATGATTTACACCCCGCGAACTATAATAAGAGTCCATAATATTATCAAAATTATTTATAATTAGCAATAATTTAATTTTATGTTCTATGATTCACTATAACTATTCCATTCCAAACTATAACTATACATTTAAAGAAAAAAAAAGGCGGTAAAAATTTTAAAAGGCTCATACAAAATTAAAGTGTCACAATAAATTTCTAAATAAAGGCAAAAAAGTGCGGATAGATTTTCAATATTTGGTGCTAGCATAAACTCTCAATATTTGAATCAACTAGTGCTCGATTAAGTTGAAACATAAATATGTTATTTGCCCAATATAATATAACTATAAATTATATTGTTTTAATATTTAAGTTCTATTACTAATATCAAATAATTACTAATTTCTATAATCATATTCTATTACTAATATTAAATAATTATTAAATTTAAATATTGTTATTAAGGTAGGGTTACATTTTATATAATAGATTTAATAGTACTAGTATATATACTCATAATATTTTTATGATAGATTCTTTAATTTTTTTCATATTTCATTTAATTATTAATTTTATCGTATTTCATTTAATTACTTTAGTTTTTTATTATTATTATTTTCAATTTAATTATTGCTAATTTAAATAATTTTAATAATATTATGGAGTCTTATAATAAAGTTTGTTATCACATTTTGATTTCAATTTCTTGTCATTCTAAATAAATAATATTAAATATAATTATCATATTTCTTAATTATAAAATCTAAAATATAAATTAGACATTAACATATCTAATTAATATTATTAATTTAAATAACTCATACTCATGCTCATTATATTCATCATATGCAATTCATCAAAGCACATGATCCGAACTCATATTTCTTAATTATAACGAAATTTAAATTATAAATTAAGTATGAAATATTATTATTTTAAATAATATAATTATATAAAATTATGTAACTAATGTAGTAATAATAACATAAAAAATATATGACTTTTTGTAATATTTGATTTTATTGAAAATTATATAATCATAAAAAATATAATAAAATATATTATGACACTACATAATATAAATTATAAATTTAATGTATTTAATGATTGTATATAACAAACTTAATAACATAATTTCATAATTTCATAATTTCATATAACAAATTTAGTAATATAATTTAAAGATTTTACATGATTATATTAATAATATAAATGTTTTGTTATTTAAAATAATAAAATTATTATTTTAAAATAAGGTACTGGTTGAGCCGCAGGTTATGCCGCGAGGGCATTTGCGGGAGCTTGCCTGGGCAGCTCAGCCGTCGATTGTATCGCGCGCAAGCATTTGCCCGCACTCTTGCCTAGGCGGCTCAGCCGCCGATTGTGCCGCGTAAGCATTTGCGTGCGCTTGCCTGGGCGGCTCAGCCGCCGATTGTGCCGGGCGTAGGCATTTACGTGCACTTGCCTGTGCGGCTCTGCCCGTCAATTGTGCCGCATGCAGGAATTTGCGGGCACGCTTGCCTAGGTGGCTCTGCCGACGGTTGTGCCACGTAAGCATGCACCCGATATAGTAACATGGTAGTAATATTTACTACTAGTTCATAGAGTTATATAGTAATTGCCTCTACGGACGGTTGTGCCACACAGGGATACGTCCGATCTAGTAATATGGTAGTAATATTTATTACTATTTCACGGAATTATATAGTAATACGTTAAAATCAAAATTTTCTGTTAATTATTCAAACTATAAAAAAGAAAGATAAAAAACAAAAAATTCAAAAACTAAAATATGATAAACGGAGCAAAATGGTGGATTTTAAAAAAATTATTTGACACTAAACAAATTATATATACTACAAATCAAAATTTATTTGATACTAAACCAAATATTTATACTCAAAGCTTTACTCCCTTCACAAATATCGAAATTTCTCATTTACTTCAAAAACTCTTCTCTCTCACATCTCTTAAATATTATATAATAAGTAATATTATTATTATATTATTCTATTACAATTATATCACTATATATTACTATAATATAATATAATATTTATATATTATATTTATATAGGTAATGTATATTGTAACAGAGTAACAGTTATTATTATGTTACTATATATTAGAGTAATATATTACTACACATGATTAACGTTATATTTATGTAGTATTACATATTTATATATATTATATAATAAGTAATAATACTATTATATTGATTTTTTATATGATATTAAATCTATATAAGTATATATTACTATAATATTTATATATTATAGTGATATAGGTAATGTATGTTTTAATAGAATAATGCTTACTATTATGTTACTATATTATATTACTATATACATTGTTAACACTATTATATATATATATATATATATATATATATATATATATATATATATATATATATATATATATATATATATATTAAGTAATAATATAATTATATTGCTCTATTATCTGATATTACAACCATATCACTATATATTATTATAATATTATATTATATTTATATATTATATTTATGTAGGTAATATATATTATAATAGAGTAACACTTACTATTATCTTATTATGTATACATTATTAATACTATTATATATATGTTTAAAATAATAATATTTTTAATTTAAATAGCAAAATAATAATATCATTATTATTATTTTATATGATATAATGATATAAATTTATTAAATTATTTTACAAATTTTATTATATACAATTTGTATTTAAATTAAATAATTAATTTGTCATTTATATTTTCTTATTGTAACTAATTTTACATCAAATACATCAGATTCCTTCCACTTCCTCTTCCTCCTCTTTCGTCTTTGGCGCCATATTTTGGCACTAATACTTGAATATTTAGATTCGGGCGCCACCAAAAAAATATTTTCCTATTAATTAATCTTTCTCTTTCTATTAAGTGATAAGTATTAGTGTGGTAACTTAACAATGTTCAGAGTGCTTTAACATTACTAATATATTAATAATTTAAATTATAGTATATTAATAATTTAAAAAACCTAATAAATACATATAAATTATAATATATTAATAATTTAAAAAATTTATATATTTAATCACAAATTTTTACCTATGCCGCGCAGGGCACACGGCATGAACCGCACATGCCGCCCTGTGCGGCTATGCCCTGCGCGGCATTTGTTATCATTAGTGGTAATATAAATTTATAATAACAGTTATTGGATAAGTGTGATAACTTCATAATAAGAGAGCTCGGAGTGTATTTTGATTTCTTTATTTTAGTTTACACAATATTGCTAATATATTAATAATTTAAATTATAATATATTAATAATTTAAAAAACCGGATAAATAAATTTAAATTATAATATATTAATAATTTAAAAAACCGGATAAATAAATTTAAATTATAATATATTAATAATTTAAAAAATCTATATATTTAATCACAAATTTTTATCTATTCAAAATATAAAATATTAATAACTCATATTTCATTCATTTATTCAACATGAAATACCATTCAAATATATCAAAACATACTTCAAATAAATAACACTATATTATATAAATTAATAATTTCATATTATTACATTATTTAAATTAATAATATTAATAATTTTATACTATTTAAATTAATAATATTAATAACTTTATATTAAATTGTCATGTGATTAATGGACATAATTAGCAAAGCATAGTGTTCATGGTGAGGATTGTGTAAGCATGCGTTACGTAGTAAATATAGTAACAATACGGTAATAAGTAATAAAAATTATATGAAATGAAATGAAATATAAGACGGTGGCATTAATTAAAAATATAAAAAAAAAATTAAGGAATTAAGAACGCGATTAATGAAAAAACATGCGGGAAAAAGACGCAAGTATAAAAAATTGTGAAGAATTAAGAAGGTAATGAAAAAAGGCGGGAAAAGGGCACAAAAAAATGGGCGGATTTTGAACAATAAGTGGATGTGTGGAGACCTAGTATCATAATATAAAATTATAATTATCAATATTAATTTAAATGATGTAATTATCAATAATATAATATTAGTAGAGATGTTACATAAGATAATTAATTATCAATTTAAATTATATTAATAAATCATAATTCATTTATTATAATTCACTTATTATTTATATTATCATGGAATATATCATGAATACAAAATGAAAAAAAAAAGACCCAAAGTGAAGAAAAAAAGGTGAGAATTAAATGTGAGAGTGAGATGATAATAATAATAATAATAATAAAAGTAGATATATAGAAACAAATAAAAAAAATTATCTGCTCATGCAGGATACTTTGGCATAGTGGCATAAGGCTTGGTTTTATAATCCCCACAGCCTGGGTTTGAAAAAAACCCCTTAGCATCAATTTTTTGCAACAAAAAAAAGTCTGGCAATCGCTAGCGCCTGTGCAGGCGCCCGAGCGCACGCGCACCCAGCGCCTATGTGGGCGCCCGAGCCCGCGCGCAAGCATGGTCGCACCGCACTGGCACCCGCGGCACAGCTATGTGGGTGTACGCACGCATGCATTCTTGCATGCACGGTGGTGCCGCGCAAGCTCCTGCGGCACAGCCGTGCAAGCATGCGGACGCATGTATTCTTTCATACGTGGCACAGCCATGTAGGCGTACAACCATGTATAATATATTATAATACTATATTATATTATAGTTATATTAAATTAATAATTTATATCATAAATATTTCTTGAGTATATAATTTTATATCAATTAAAAAAATACAAAAATACAAAAAGTCGTATATTTACATCAATTAAAATAAATAGTCACGTCTTTCTCCTCTCTTCCTCCTCTTTGGCGCCATTTCTTGGAGCCAGCAAAATTGACATGAAATTTGACTATTTATTCACTTCTTTATTTAGATTACCTCATCCTCTTTGCACTATTTCTTGGAGCCAACAAAATTGGTGCGAAAAAGTTTGGCGCAAGTATTTGTTTACTTTTTTATTTAGATTTGATTTAGGACGCCAACTTAATCAATTTGGCATCACAAAAAAAAAAAAAAATCTTCCGCTATTTATTTCAATTATTTATTTGTTTATTTTATTTTTCTGTTTACAATTCACTCTTTATTTCATTTATTTCCCTTTTCTCATTTTTCATTTATTTCTCCTCGTTGGTTTTTGCAATTATGTATTGATTTATTGTAAATAATACGTCTATGAAATGTAATTTTCTTTACATATTTATCTTCTCTATTTTTATATTTTTAATCAGTCTATTCTTGGTATCAAGTGATATGACATGGTAGCAAGAAGCAAATGGTAACAAATATTTTTATTATAAAAAATAATAAATGGTATCATAAATAGTGGTAACAAATACTTTTATTATAACAAATAAGAAATGGTAATAAGATAACAAATGTATTTCTCTATCTACGTTTACACGTGATAACAAGTGATTTATAACAAATAACAAACAAATGGTAACAAAGTAAACGATTGCTCCAACACCCGGTGACAAGTGGTAAAACAATTGTATAAAATTTGTATAATATGATATGATAACAAGTGGTTACGAGTGATTTTCGTTATGATAATAAATGATAACAAGTGATGTATAATAATTTCATATAACAAGTGGTAAACCAATAATTGTATAAAATTTGTATAATATAGCATACTAACAAGTGATTTTAAACAAATGGTAACAATATAACAAATGGTAAGATAATAATTGTATAAAATTTATATAATATGGCATGGTAATAAATGATATTTCATTTAATTATTAACACTTATGGATAATTAAATTTGTATAATATGACACTTGTAATAACAAATGATATTATATAATTGTATAATTGTATAAAATAACATTTAATTATTCGTCCGTCTCCATAAGCCATTTTTGTTGTTGTAATAAGTGTAACTTCCTTAATTTTCTTCATATTTCATTTAATTATTAATTTTATCATATTTCATTTAATTATTTTAGTTTTTTATTATTATTGTAAAGTTTGCTATCAGATTTTGATTTCAACTCCTTAATTTTTTAAATAAATAATATTAAATATAATTTTCATATTCCTTAATTATAAAATCTAAAATATAAATTAACATTAACAAATTTAATTGATAATATTAATTTAAATAAGTCATACTCATACTCATCATATTCATCGTATACAATCCATCCAAAACATATGATCCGAAGTCGCATTCTTTAATTATAACGAAATTTAAATTATAAATTAAGTATCAAATATTATTATTTTAAATAATATAATCATATGTAAATAATGTAATAATAATAACATAAAAAATATATAACTTTTTGTAATATATGATTTTATTTAAAATTATATATTCATAAAAAAATATAATAAAGTGTATTATGACACTATATAATAAAAATTATTAATTTCATATATTTAATGATTGTATATAACAAACTTAGTAACATAATTTCATAATTTCATATATAACAAATTTAGTAATATAATTTAAAGATTTCATATGATTATATTAATAATATAAATATTTTATTATTTAAAATAATAAAATTATTGTTTTAAATTAAGGTGTTGGCTGAGCTATAGGTTGTGCCGCGAGAGCATTTGCGGGCACGTTTGCCTGGGCAGCTCTGCCCACGATTGTGCCGCGCAGGCATGCACCTGATCTAGTAACATGATAGTAATAGTTACTACTATTTCACAGAGTTATATAGTAATACAAAATGATAGTAATAATTTTATATTACTAAATAATACTATTTTCTAATTTCAATAATTATGTTCTATTACAAATACCAAATAATTATTAAATTTAAATAATATTATTGAGGTATGGTTATATTTTAATTATCATATTCTTAATTATAAATTCTAAAATATAAAATATATATTAACATATCTAACAAATGGGTCACGTGGTAAAAAGTAGTAAAAATTACTGCTTTCTCTTCATATAAATGGTAATAAATGATAACAATTACTTTAATTCTAATAACAATGATTTTTATTATAATAACAATGATAATAAGTGGTAATAAATGATCATGATCCAATGTAACAAGTGATAAGACAATAATTATATAAAATTTATATAACAGAATATTGTAATAATGATAACAATTGATAACAAATAGGTCGCATGGTAACAAGTGGTAAAAATTACTATTTTCTCTTCATACAAATGGTAACAATTACTTTTAATTTTGATAACAATAATTTTTATTATGGTAACAACGATAATAAATGGTAACAAGTGTTATTGATCCAAAATAACAAGTGATGATGCAATAATTATATAAAATTTGTATAATAGAATATCGTAACAATGGTAACAATTGGTAACAAATAGGTTACATGTAACAAATGGTAAGAATTACTACTTTCTCTTAATACAAATGATAATAAATGGTAACAATTATTTTAATTCTAATAACAATGATTTTTATTATGGTAACAATAATAATAAGGTACTGGTTGAACCACAGGTTGTGCTGCGGGGGCATTTGCGAGCACTTGTCTAGGTGGCTTAGCCGTCGGTTGTGCCGTGCGCAAGCATTTGCACTCGTGCTTGCCTGGGCGGCTCAGCCACTGGTTGTGCCACGTGCAGGCATTTGCGGGCGCGCTTGTCTGGGCGGCTCTGCCGACTGTTGTGCCGCGCAGGCATGCGCCCGATTTAATAATATGGTAGTAATACTTACTACTATTTTACGGAGTTATATAGTAATACGTCAAAATCAAAATTTTCTATTAATTACTCAAACTATAAAAAAGAGAGCTAAATAGTAAAAAATTCAAAAACTAAAATGTGATAAATAGGGCAAAATGACGAGTTTTGAAAAATTTATTTAGCGTTAAAAATCAAAATTTATTTGGCGTTAAACCAAATATATATACTGCAAACTCTTCATCCCTCTACAAATATCAAAACTTCTTATTTCCTTCAAAAACTCTTCTCCCTCACATCTCTCAAAACTTCTAACTCAAATGAAATCTCATTCCATCAAATATTCTCAACCCATATCCAAAGTTAAAAAGACCTGATTCCAGGGGAAGAATTAGATGTGTTGGCAAAGTTACAACTCCATCACAACGGCAGCATTCAAGCAAACCTAAGAATAAATATATGACTCTTATGATAAAACGATTAATGGAACAAAATCAGAATCTTACTAATCTTGTGAGCAATATTCTTATGCATGTTGTGATGCATGACGAAAGTGACTAACGAGATGAATTGTTGTACTTCGTTAATGAAGTAAGACTCATTGCTGGTGTTGAGAGACAAATATCATTTCTTTATTTCTTACCATAATTTAACTACCTTTACTTCTGAACAATAATCACATTATTTGTATTTATATTATTAGCTTCTTCGGATATAAGATACAAGATACTGATAATCCACATCGAAACCAACCATCATCATCATCACCACCTCCTCGGTCCATCCCGAAAGGTAATATTTAAATGTACAAGTTTTTATAATATACCTTACAATTATATTAATTTTATTACTATAGAATGATACCACACATCACGTTGGATCCTAGAACCCGATGCCATTGATGCTGGAATTTTTTGAGTGCTCCAAGTCAATATTTTGGGCATAAATATTTCATTTTAGAAGATATGGAGATATGTACTGACCGGAAGTTACAATCTTTTTCTTTCTCTTGTAATGTATTTGTAACATTATCATGTATATTTCATGATAATATAAAAGGTATTTCATTTCCTAAGATACGGTATTTATAATATTTCCTAACTTTTTATATTATTTGTATTGACATATCCTAACATTTACTAATCTTGTGATAACCGACCCAAAAGAGTAGTAACATTTGGTTACCAATATTAAGTAACAAATAACACATATTCAGCTAGTAAAATTTACTCACAAACAATAATTCTATAAAAAATAGTAATATTTACTATCCAACAATAATAAATGTAGTAACATTTACTAAAAAATTATTTCTTTAATCGATATCAAAGGCAGTAACATTTACTGACTCATAATTCTGTAAGCGATAATAAAATAGTAACATTTACTATCAATAACTTTGTAAGCGACAATGACAATAAAAGTAGTAATATTTACTAACCCAATAAGCGACAATAAATATAGTAATATTTACTAACCCAACAGTAAACGTGTGACAATAAAGAATTCACATTTCCTATGTCCTAAGATCCGACGGTATTGTAGAAATATTTACTAATATTTGTATTTATCAATAATAAAAGTTATAACATTTCCTAACATACTATTATTTCATTGGTGACAATAAATAGTTATACAAATTCTAATGATTATATTGAGTCATTGAGTGATGATAAAGGTAAAAACTTTTACTAACCCTTAAACTGATGAAAAAAGTAGTAAATTTTACTAACTTTTTACAAGGTAACGATAAAAATTGTAATTTTTACTAACTCTTTACAAGTGATGATAAAGACAGTAATTTTTTCTAACCCCTTTACAAAAATGATGATAAATGTAGTAACTCTTACTATCCGCTTTACAATTGAGAGGATAAATGTAGTGACTCTTACTATCCCTTTATAGTCGATGAGATAAATGTAGTAACTCTTACTACCCCTTTACAACCGATGATATAACGTTGATTTTTACCGACACTTTTCTAACCGTCCGGATGTTGAACATACTTCAACGGTTATCACAAGTGTCGGGATAAGTCTATCCCAACCCCTTCTTAGCTAACTGAACTTTTATCCATTGGAGAAGATTTTATTAACAGATTTATCACTTTTTCCTCACGATTTTCGACTGTCTCCATAAGCCATTTCCATTGTAGTGATATCTGGAAGTACTTCTCATACGAGCAGCACTGAAGTTTTATTTTTAAAAGCTGAAAAGAGAAGTTGGCATAAAAGTCTTCATAAAAAGAAAACTGACCAACTTAGTTTTTAAAATCAGAAACAAGGAGGCGGTGTACAATCTCATGAAGTGAAAGGCCAGAACCACAGGAAGATTAAATGCAATAAATGTAGCAAGCTTGGACACGTCATGAAATATTGCCTATAAAAAACTCGTGAATTTAATGTTGGAGTCTAGCAAAGAAGAGAAAAAAATCAAAACCCATTCGAGAATAGGACACATGTTTTGACAACTTCAAGATCAACACAAGCAAAGTAGAGAAGGTTCTTGCACCGGTTCATAAGCAATTTGAAGTGATTGCTAATGTTAACTTCAAAAAGGACTAGATAGTTGTTGAGTTAATTTTTTTAAAACAGGTTGAACATGTGAAATGTCTTGTATTATCCCGATATATGGAGAGATGCTACTCGTATGCCGAGATAATACAGCAGTTGTTGCATACTCGAGTCGAGCGTCAGAGCGTGACAACTTTATTGGTATCAAAATCCAGATTGATTTTTTTTTAAATGTTTGAAGATTTAAAATATCACCAATTGTCCCCAATGATTATTCAAAAGTTTTAAGAATAGTTTTCTTTTGAAAATTTAGATTTTAAAAATATTTTTTAAAGAATGTACAAAAGCCTTCCATGGATTCTTAGGGAATTAGGGATATATTTTTAGGGGGTTAAATTATTAATTCTTCTCTTAACCCTGTTCGCTAAACATAACTTTTCCCTTATAAACAACCATGTCTCCATGTAGAAGGATGAGAAATGTAAAGGAAATTCCTCCCCGAGAGCACGAGGATGAGTCGACCTCACATGCCCTACCTCTTTTAGTGTCCACACACCCGGCTCCTTCCACCAGGATTCTTGCACCCCCTATAGCTACCCTCCAGCAAGTAATGGAGTGGTGGAATACTTTCGGAGTACAATACCATGCTCCGCCTCAACCTGCAGCTCCTCCGTCGGTTTCTCCTCCTATGTCGACTGTTGCACCAATTATTCCAGTGGTACCTCCTCCAGTTGCTACAACGACCGATCGCCCTACCGAAGAGTTGTCTAAGTTGATAAAGGATACAAGACAATTAGGGTATGAGACATTTTTCAGCACGTGTGATGTTTCGGTGGCCAAAAAATAGATTGGCCGAATTCAAGAGACTGTCACCGACATGATACTATATGATAAGATGAAGTTGTGGGTGGTAGTGAAATTATTGGATAAGAGTGCTAGAACTTGGTGGGAAAGTTTGAAAGCTAGAGCGAGTACACCACCTACATGGGAAGAGTTTCTAAAACCTTTTGAGGAGAAATATTACACATGGTTCTATAGGGACTAGAAGAGAGAGGAATTCTTCAAGCTTGCTCAAGAAAACAATACGGTGTTTGAGTATAAAGCAGAACTAAGGGAACTTTCCACTTATGTTCCAAAGTTTGTAAATTCTGAAGAGTCTCTGTGTGCAAAATTTGAATCGGGATTGAACTTGAGTATAAGAGAGAAGATGCCTGTCACTAAAGGACATACATTTCAAGATGGCTTTAAGGGCCGAGAAAATGGTGATGGAAAGGAGTATAGTCAGAGAACACCATGGGAAAAGAAAGGGGCTCAGTAGTTTCATATCGGCCCAAAGTTCAAATAAGAATAGAAGTATGAGTTTTTTTAGTAGCAGATCTGTTTCATGATCAGTTGGCTCTTCTCAAGGCCAACCATTTTTCAAATCAAATGCTCCTAATAGAAATGTTGGATCGGGAGCAAGATCGAGAGGGAGTGGAGTAAAACCTTACCTTACTTGCAAGGGGCATCATACGGGTCCGTGCAAGGGACCCAAACGATGTTATCATTGCGGGAAAGAGGGTCACCTCCAATATGTTTACCCAGAGTTGAAAGCAAAAGGGCAAGGAAGTTGTCAAATTTGGGGTCCTCCTAGTGGTTCCAAGAGAGACCCAACTACTATTTCGACACCTTCCACCAGTGCCACCCTTAGGACGGGCACAAGAAGTAATATCGTATCCACCCCTACTCAGCGTAGCCAGCCTAGGTTTCAGGGCAGAATCTATGCTGTGACCAATGAAGAGGCCCAGGCCAATCCAGATGTGGTTACAGGTAAACCACTTTAAAACTTGAACTAATAATTTAAAATGTGATATAGATGATTTATTATTATGATTTGAGGAATAATGATGATGTGATTTTGTTTATGATCGTTAGGTAGATATATGAAATATCATGATTGTATGGAATGATGAGATGTATTATGGATCATATATATGAATTGTGAAATTTGTGGATTGACTACTGATTTCTTATGGTCTATGCTGATAGGGTACAATGAAAATCTTTGGTATTGATACTCATGTGCTCATAGATATTTGGTCTAATAATTCATTTGTGAGTTCAGAATTTACTAGACATTCTGACAAGCCTTTAGTTCCACTTGTTGAAGAATTGTTGGTTATTACACCTTTGGGGAGCACTCGATAGAGTGTATAAGGATTGTGAGGTGAAAATCAATAAAATAACTCTCGAAACGGACTTGATTCAGTTGGAGATGAGAGATTTTGACGCCATTCTAGGCATGGATTGGCTATATTTTCACAAGTTTCAGTGAATTACTTCACTAAGGAAGTGGAATTCCGTAGGCTAAAGCATCCTCTACTTGTATTCACCGATGAACGACGAGTCTTGCCAAACTGTGTAATTTCAGATCTTGAAACATGGAGATTAGTGCATAAAGGATGCAAAGCTTATTTAGCTCACATTGTTAACACTACAATGGAAAACCCTAATTTGAATGATGTTTCTGTGGTAAATGAATTTTAGGATGTTTTTCCAGAAAAGTTGTCCGGGTTGCCACTGGTCCGATTATGTATTGACTCCCGACTGCTTAACAAGACAACAATCAAGAACAAGTATCCTGTCCTGATGATTGATTATCTTTTTGATCAACTTCAAGAGGCCAGTGTGTTCTCGAATATGATTTGAGATCAGGTTATTATCAACTGAGGATCAAGGGTGACAATATTTATAAGATCGCATTTAGGACACGGTATGGACACTATGAATTTTTTGTAATACCCATTGGGTTGACGAATGCTTCTGCGGCCTTCATGGATCTCATGAATCGAGTGTTTCATCCCTACCTTGATAAGTTTATCATAGTTTTTATCGATAATATTTTGGTATATTCAAGAGTGATGAAGAGCATTCTAAATATCTCCAAATCATCTTGCAAATTTTTAGGGAGAAGAAGTTGTATGCTAAGTTCTCCAAATGCGAGTTTTAGCTGAGGGAGATTGGCTTTTTATGGCATGTGGTTTCCAAGGATCATATTTTTTTTATCCAAAGAAGGTAGAGGTCATACTAAAGTGGGAGCAACCTAAAAATGTCACTGAGGTGAGAAGTTTCATCAGATTAGTAGGATATTATCAGAGATTCGTAGAAAAATTCTCGAAAATAGCAGCTCCAATGACTAATTTGACTCGAAAGAGAATCAAGTTCGAATGAGATAAAAAGTGTGAGGGTAGTTTTCAAGAGTTTAAATGAAAATTGACCTCTGCTTCTATCTTTGCTCTCCCTACTAGCAACAGCAGTGATTTTGTGGTATATAGTGACGTTAGCAAGCAAGGACTTGGATGTGTGTTGATGCAAGGCGATAAGGTGATTGTTTATGCCTCTCGCCAATTAAAGAAGCATGAACTAATCTATCTTACTCATGACTTGGAGCTGGCTGTCATTGTCTTTGCTTTAAACATTTGACGACATTATTTATATGGGGTTCTTGCAAGATCTTTATCGACCACAAAAGCCTGAAATAGCTGTTCACTCAGAATGAGCTAAACTTAAGGTAACGAAGGTGGCTGGAACTAATCAAGGATTATGATTTGGTGATTGATTATCACCTGAAAAGACGAATGTAGTTATGGATGCTTCACATCGTAAATCTTCATCTTTGGCATTCCAAGGGATTTCCTATCTCTCTTGTTTGGTTGGACTTCGTGCCCTTGGAGTCAAATTGATTAAGGATGATCAATCTGCTCAATTAGCCAAGTTTATGGTGAGGCCTACTTTGGTAAACCGCATTCGGGAGATTCAAGCGACCAATAAGGAATTGAAGGGTATAGTGAAGAAGATTCAAAAAGGAGAAGGTGGTGAGTTTCAGATCCGGGAAGATGGACTTGTAACTTATGGGAGATGCATATGTGTTCCAAAGAATGAGGATTTCCGGAAGACCATACTTGAAGAGGCACATTTCTCGGTCTATGCTATACATTCAGGGAGTACCAAGATATACCGAACCATCAACGAGTCATATTGGTGGTCTGGATTGAAGAGAGAATTTGTGGCAGATATCTAGTGTGCCAATAGATCAAATCCGAGCATCAGAAGCCAGCCAGAACACTTCAACCATTACTAATTCCCGAATGAAAGTCGGAGCACATCACTATAGACTTTGTGATGGGTTTGCCATGTACACAAAACCGTCATGATGTCATTTGGGTGATTGTAGATCGTCTTACCAAATCAACTCATTTTTTGTCAATTCAGAACATCTATTCTTTGGAAAGATTGGTCAAATTATACATTAATGACATCGCGAGGTTTCACGGAGTTCCCGTATCCATTGTATCGGACTGTAATTCTCGATTTACTTCTCCGACCTCTTGCTGTTCGATTTCATCTCGAGTGGTAAAAGATGACTGTTCGATTTCTCCAGCTATCAAGTTCACCGCTACAATGGGAAAAATGATTGTCATGGTTGAAGACCATCCATTCGTCTTCAAAGATGGATTTCATTGTTAAACACTTTCATTTTCATCAAAATCAGTCCTAATTTAAGAAACCAAGAAATGGTTCCATCAAACCCAAACCCTAGATTCTCAAGAAAATCTGTAGGTTCAAAGGTTTTTTTTTAGGGATCCCTTTCATTCCTCTTTCGCTTGAGGTGTCAGTTCCTCTCCCATGTCTGGACAATACAAAGATTTCAGAGGTAGTTTCGATTGTGATTGGCTGTTGTTTTGATTGAAAACCAACAACAAAGATCGAAAAGCAACAACAACCTCTCGCTTCTCTTTCGATTGCCATAGTGGTTCGAAATTTCCTTTCTCTTCTCTTTTGAAATAATAATCGAAGGCTCAAAGGCAGTTTCGATTGTGAGAGAGAGAGAGAGAGAGAGAGAGAGAGAGAGGATGATAGAGATGGAGAAAGTGGGAGAGAAGAATTAGAGATAAGACCAAACTACAGTTCATTCCACTCAAAGTTTCATTTTTAGGGTTTTAGCGGTAACGGGTCGAGCCTACTGGTGTCCAGACTCGACCCGTAATCAAGATAGACCTAAATAATGGGTCCAAATTCGGCCCAACCCTAAAATGAGCCGAGCTTAACCTTCAAAATAGGTTGAGATCGGGCTGAGCTAGCATAATTGCTAGTCATACACATGCCATTTCTTATGGTTTATTGTGTAAGACCGATGTTGAGGGGATTTGTTGATGCAGATTGGGTTAGAGATCTCTCAACTCAACTCTTAAGATCTGGTATTGTATTTTCTAATAGGTATGCAATAGCGTAATGATACAACAATAAGCAACCAATTGTGGATTTGTTCAGCATTGAAACTGAATATACTGCCACTACTTTTGCTGCTCAAGAATGCATTTGGTTGAAGAGATTGATTGTAGACATCGCTTGTGTAATTAAGGAATCCATAAAGTTTGATTGTGATAATCTAAGGGCAATAAGGTTGGCCTCTAAACACAAACGACCATGTGACAAATATTTTTATAAAGGTTTCATCAAAGGTTTAGTTTGAAAATTTTCAACCTTAGTATGGTTCGGTGTGTGAAGTTAACATACTAAGGTGTTAACTTCAGAGTCATGTACCAAAATAACTAAAAAAAAAATATTTTTTAAAACAACCCCACCCGAAAAATATTTCCCCAAATAACCCAAATTATCGGGAGTTGGAGACGCAACACACTGTGTCGCGTCTTCAACCCGCGACAACCCAGAGAGAGAGAGGAGAGAGAGAGAGAGGAGTCTGTGGGGGGAGGGAGAGAGGGGAGGAGAGAGGCGGGGGGTCTGCCGGGGGAGGGGGCTAGCGGCTGGCGGCTGGCGGCGGGCGGCGGGCGACGGAGGGGGGAAGGAGAGAGAGAGGGAGGGCCGTGGGGGGGCGGAGGGGGGAGGGAGAGAGAGAGGGAGGGCCGCCGGGGGGGGGCCGGAGGGGGGAAGGAGAGAGAGAGGGAGGGCCGCGGGGTGGCGGAGGGGGGAGGAGAGCCGCTGTGTCTCTCTCCTCCCCCCTCCGCCCCCCGCGGCCCTCCCTCTCTTTCTCCCTCCCCCCTCCGCCCCCGCTGTGTCTCTCTCCGCCCCCCCGCTGCCCTCCCTCTCTCTCTCCCTCCCCCTTCCGCCCCCGTTGTGTCTCTCTCCTCCCCCCTCCGCCCCCCGCTGCCCTCTCTCTCTCTCCTTCCCCCCTCCGCCCCCCGCGGCCCTCCCTCTCTCTCTTCTTCCCCCCTCCGCCGCCAGCACCCCTCCCCTCTCTCTCCTTCCCCCCTCCGCCCCCCCCCCCCCCCCCGGCGGCCCTCCCTCTCTCTCTCCTTCCCCCCTCCGCCGCCCGCCGCCCGCCGCCCGCCGCCCGCCGCCAGCCCCCTCCCCCCCGACGGACCCCCCGCTGCTCTCCTCCCCTCTCTCTCTCCCCCCGCGGACTCCTCTCTCTCTCTCTCTTCTCTCTCTCTCTCTCTCTCTCTCCTCTCTCTCTCTGGGTTGTCACGGGTTGAAAACACGACACAGTGTGTCGCATTTTCAAATCCCGATAATTTTGGGTTATTTGGTGAAATATTTTTCGGATGGGGTTGTTTTAAAAAATATATATTTTTTTAGGTTATTTTGGTACATGACTCGTTAACTTCAACCCCATAAAGTATGATTTGCTCAAAAAAAGTAGTAATTTGTGAATTATATTTTTATTTTTCTGAGCAAATCATTAAAAACATTTAATGGTTTATCAGCTATGTATCTCAAATTTAGCAATACAATTATTTTTTCTAAAATTTGATTAAGATTTTGTTTAGAGAATGATAAATATTTTAATCTTTGAATATATATTTTTTTTAAAATTTATTGAGTCATGAATAAGCCGTTTTACCAGTGTCATGTTAGTTAATGACAATGATATCATAATAGACACAAAAAAAATTAATCCCTTAATATATTTAATAATCAATTCAAATTAAATTATTTGAGATTAATAAATTTATTATTATTGAATATCCATCGATGAAAAAAAAAATATGAGCGGCACTTCTCCACTGAAAATGAGAATCAAGTGTTTTCTCCCACCCACCCAAAAATTTCGAGAGAGAGAGAGAAAAAAAAAAAAAAAAAAGAGTTATCAGACTCTAGAGAAGATAAGATCACCGATCGTTTTAAGTACGAAATGGAATATCGGCATATTCGCTCAACAAATGAACCTCTCATTTTCTTACGACCAAAGCAAGCCAATCTCTACACCAACCTATACCTGTTCCGCCCACATCAACAGAGTCGATTCCCATTTCATCAGGAAATTCATGATCTCATCAGAACCGTCCGAAATAAGACCACCCATTTCATATTGAAGAATTCAACCCTTGCATTATGGTCTACTTAATTAACGGCTCTGATGAGATCGCTGGGGATAATGATATTTGACCAGAGAGTGTGCGACCCACTCCATGTGGACCCTTCCTGGTCTTCGATAGAACGGTGAACCCCACACGAGTTACAGTTAGTTCCCTCTCTCTCTCTCTCTCAATTCACTGCGAAGTTCAATTACTGCAGACTCGATATTTTTGTTCTTGTATCCTCTCTCTCTGTTTTTCTATTGTATTCTCTCTCTAAACTTATGGAGGAAGATCAAAAAGAATCGAGGTCGCACGAAGATCATGAAACAGAGGAATCTGAACCGTTGGAGCTCGTTCTATTTCAAGTTTCTGAATGCTATGTCTATCTAGTACTCTCTCTCTCTCTCTCTCCCTGGATTTGTGTTGTTGATTCTCAACTGATCAATTCCTGTGAAATATGATATTGAAATTCCTGTGCTCAATTCATTTTTGCATAGTTCATAATTCCTCTTCTCAGATCTTGAAAATTTTCTTACGGAAGTGAAATTAGGGACTGGATGGTTGTTATAATATTTTGGCTAAAAGAAGTGAGATTGAGACTTAGATTGTTTCTAATACTTAAACCTATTTAAGTTCTTGGCCCATGTTAGATTCTTTCAGAATTGAGTTCATGTTTCGGAGTAAAATACAAATGTGAAATTTGGGGTTTCTGCAAATTTGTGAGTTAAGTGAAATATTTGTCGGACTTAGTTCTACCTGAGTGAAACCAATAATTTCTGATCAGTTGTCATACTTGGGATCAATCTAAAGGTTTGCTTTCATAGGCAAGAATCTCTCTCTCTCTCTCTCTCTCTCTCTCTCTCTCTCTCTCTCTCTCTCTCTCTCTCTCTCTCTCTCTCGCTTTCATAATTGTTGGGTCAAGTGGTAGATAGCAACCCCTATTTTCTTGGTTCTTTATTTTTCTTTTGCCAATGCTGAAGATCTAAACTTTTAGAAAAAAAGATTTGGAAGAAATTATCTCCAACAGCTTGTCAGAGAGAGCTTGTTATCTTTTCATACAATTGTGTGTGTGTGTGTGTTTGCTTGCATGCTTGATTGTTGATAGGATAATTAATACTTTGGAGTGTGGCATGCTGACTTGTCTGCTTTTTTCTGCAGATACCTCCAAGGAAGAGTGCAGCCTCCTACAGGTTTTGACGCAACATTTGTTACCTAAATATAGAAATTGTTATACCATAGGCTTAATTGATCAACCCATTATTCATTACTTGTGAATGATCAAGTAGTTCAACTTTTTTTTTTTTCTTTTGGAAGAAACCAATGTGGTGTCCATTCTTCTTTTTACTATGTTAGTGGTGCAAGTGTCTTTATGTAAGATGTCACAAAATGATCCAATACAAATTTTCTAATAATGTTCTTATGTATTTGTTTTGAATCCTTCTGTAGTTAATGTTTCTCTCAAGTCTTCCTTATGTGTCTCATTGACACTTACTGTCTTAAACTTCATTTTCTGTGTATTCCCCCAGCTTATGATGTTGGAAGAAATTTTATTAGGAAGTCTTAGATATTTCCAAGTTCCGCAAGGTGTCAATCACAAAGAAAGCAAGATCGAAATTTTCAAGACTGAAAATTTGAATTCTCTCTGTTCTTGGGTTTTTGATGTCTCAACATCTTTGAGATTGAGGAGATGATTTTTCTTATATATATATATATAGATTTTTTTCAAGTCTGTTACACAGGATGGGAGCACTAGACCCTCCAGTTGCTGCTGAGTGCTCATAGTAAATAAGTTTATCTGGGAGTATGCATCATTTAGTTTGGTTTGAAGGCTTGCAAACTTGGCTTCATAGAGGTTGACAAACCATTTTCAGTTTGAATGTATATTGATGTCATCTTATTGGACACTCAAATGATACTTGTTATAGAGCATGTTAAGAAAAATCATGTTGTACCACTGTGGTGGAGATAATTTTTTGTTTCTTTTTAATTGCTCTTAATTCTGTTGACCTGGGTGGTTCATCTTTAATTTGACCTTGCAATTTTTGAGAAGTCTTGAGTCCCCCCCCCCAGATGCAACAATAGCATACACCACAGGAGTTCTATTCTGTTTGTAAATTATGTCCACTTTATTGTTGGGTGTCCCTTTTAAAGATGAGTTTGTCAACTAGGAAGATGGGTACTATGTGGGATATTTTAACCTATTCTTTGTAGATCTATCAACTATTCTCTGTGAGAACACATGAAATTGAAAATCCCCTCTTGGAAGATGGTATGATTGCATATTGGAGCAGCAGACACTTTAGAGGAGCAGGGGGTGTTCATGATGGACTACCAAATCCGTAGGCTGGTTATGAGCTGATTTAGCCAGCTATTTTAAGTCGCACATCTGTTTCTTTGTAGCTCTGAGAACTGTTAAGGTCCCAGCTTCCTTTCAAAACGTTCCTGCAGTGAGAGCAGCTGATGGAATCATATTCTGTAGTCTTACCACAATTAGGAACCAAGCTCCACAAATAATTGTTTGATCTCCAGATCCCATGCCATGATCAGGCCATGCCAAAGAGCTTATAATTCAACTACAATAGATTTCGTACAACCCAAGTTCACACCTAAACCATGAAGCCATTTCTCCATCATGATCTCTGATGGGGCTTCCTATTGCTGCCCTGCCAGTTTGCTCCGCCAACACATGGGATATATTATTTTTCTTCCTTTTTGTATTGCCCAACTGCTGGAGCTTTTGAGGTCATGGTTATATTGTACATTACGGGGGGTAAAATGAGCATTTTCGTTCTACTTTAGTTTTCTTCCTGATGGAGCACAAGAATAGTAATTTTAGGTTTAAGTTGATTATTATTTAGGAAAGTTTTCAGAATAACTGATTTGTTATTGTTATTTGAATTTATTAAGATTTTAGAAGTTATTGGGTTTCCTTTTTGCTTTGAATTTTGATTCTTGATTTAGATTCATATTGGTTCGGGATTCTGCCAACAAATAAAGGCCCCGTATCTATAATTTGTTCTAAAGGGAGGCCACAGGATTTTTGACTAATGGGATACAAAATGGAGCTATAGTTTTTTAAATTGTTCCCTTGGGTAATGTCTTGTCCTAGTCTATCTCAGATCTCTCTTTCCGTTTCTTCCTATCCTCCTCTTCCCTAATTGTTCTCCATTACTTCTGTTTCTATCTCTCTTCTTTTGCTGCTATCTCCAGTCCTCTTTGTTTTTCTTATTATCCTTGTGAAGTTGTTCATCTCCTTTTATATACTGTCTCATACAAAGACACACAACTTTCAGTCCTAGTAAACTTTCCAAGAATTCATTGGTACATACTTGGATTTCTGAAATTAATCAGTGAACTAAGTAGCACTAGCAACATTTAAAAAAAAAGTGTGAGAAAATAAACATTCTTAAAATAGTTGGCCTTCATAACTTTATTGTTTGATTGGAATGGTGAAAACTAGATTGTGTCTCTTCATGTGCCTGTGATTCTCCTCTTTAGTCCCGCTGTTTCCCCTTTGTTGTGGGAGTTCAAGCTTTTGTCATAGATATTGCATGACAACTGTTCTCCATTACTTCCTCTTTCTGTCTCTCTTATCTTCTTGGTTTATTTTTGTTTTTCCTTAAGAGAATATCTTGTCCTTTTTTTAATCCTTGTGACATTGTCCTAATCTTTTCCTATATTCTCTCTCTCTAAAGTTGATGATCTTCATGTCTTAACTGTGTGATAGGAATGGTTAAACTTGATTGTGTCTCGTCATGTGCTTGTGATTCTCCTCTTTAGTCCTGTTGTTTCCCTGTTGTGAGAATTCAAGCTTTTGTTGTTGATGTTGCATGGCAACATGTTGTAAGAAAGTAAAATTTTGTTCATGGGTACTCCACCATAGGCTTGTCTGAGCCATATACCTAGTTGAATTTTGTGTTTTTTATGAGCATAAAAATTATGAAATCTAAGTGGCCAAGCAAACTCAGCAATGAGTTAGCTTCATAGAAAGAGGGAAAATAGGTCAATGCAGTCTGATATTGTCTAATGGTTTGTGATTTACCTCATAGGCTTACTCCTGAAGGATGGAAATGTTTGAGTTGTGAACTTGACATAATTGGACAGGATTTTGTCGGAAGTTGAGTTGTATCACATTTTATATCAACCCATACTTTACCTGCAATCATGAATTTTAAAATCTTTTGGGTGAAGCAACTGCCAAGATTCTGCATTGATCTTAGAATTCCTCTGCTAAAGCATATGATAGTCCGATGTTAACGTTGGTCACCATTCTCATCTTATAGAGCCTTATCCTCCCCCATTTTCTTTTATTCTATGCCATTTTTTCCTTCTTTGCATTTTTTAAATTCTTGAATCAGCATTTTTTTTTATATCCTGTTTTTTGGTTAACCCTACAATGTTATACTTACTTTAGGTAAGCACTAATAGTGCTACGTAAAAGCTTTGATCTTATTTCATAATGTAGTGACTGCCTTTTTCCCCTTCACTGTAGACATAATTTTCTTCTAACCTGGAGGATTCATTTTCTACTTTTCAAGTGATGTAAATTAACACTATCTATTTGCAGGGCTAAGACTGCATATGTTTGATGGCAAGAACATCAAACCATAATCTTTTCTGGTTCCCTTATTACTTATCACACGAATTCTAAGGCCATATTAACTTTTACTGCATATTTATATTTGAACAGCTATGTTCATCAAAGGCTTGAAATCGGGTTAGGTACCTTAAATAGGTTAGACACTAGGCTCAATATCATCCATAGAAAATAAAAAAGAAAGTCACTAAAATAAGTGTTGAATGCCCACTACGCGGAGATCATGTACTATAAGCCAGAAGGGATATGTCAACGTCTCCGATATTATTCATTTGCTATTTTCCAGCAATTCCAATGGATATTCATACCGTTTGGCAATTTTTATCCAAATCTTTGATAGTTTTGCATATTAAAATTAGAAAATGAGGATCTTGCCTGTCTCCATCTTATAATAAGCACAAATCATGTTACCTTTGAAATTTCTAGATGACTTATGTATGACATTCAATACTGCTGAAATTTGTTGTATGGAAACAGTTCAAATTTGTTTTTTTAACCTCCAACCATATCTTTTGATGCTACTAAGTGAATTGATCTGTGGCATATTCCTAGTTGTTTTGATTGCTTCCTTATTATATATTGGCTTCATGTCTGCAATTGGATATAATTGATGGTAATACTTACAGCTCAATTGTATTCTCTACTTTGTTGTTTGTTCTTTCTTGTATTTTGTCATTTCCATGGAAAAATGAGAAACTTAAAGTACCATTTTTCCGGGTGATATTGATTTTGTACTTTCTTGTAGGGCTGATGAATGGGACGTGAATAAGTGGGCATGGGAGGGCATCTTAAAAGTTATCAGCAAGGGGGAAGAGTGTTTTATCAGACTTGAAGACAAAACTACTGGTGAGACTTACAAAACACCATTTGGTGTATGATGTGCCTTTTTTTATAGTTTTTTTGTAGTTTTTATTTTCAGTATGTGATTCCATCAAGCACGAAATGATTCCACACAGGTGAACTGTATGCTTGCGCTTTCTTGAGAGATGGTGAACCACATCCGGTGGAGCCTGTAATTGATAGCAGCAGGTCTGTTCCAATCCCAAATTTGACCTTCTGCCTCTAAAGAAACTGGGCTTTTATAGTAATTCTAGAAGGATGGAAGATAGGTTATGCAATCAAACCTCCTCCGTCCCCCCCCCCCCAAAAAAAAGGGGAGAGAGAGAGAGAGAGAGAGAGAGAGAGAGGAGAAGAAGAAGAAGAATAAGAATATTTTAAGTGCTTCTTGGTTGAAACCTTTATCCTTAGCTATCTAACATGGAATACTTTTCTGCAGATATTTTGTACTTAGGGTGGAAGAAAATATTGGTGAGTTATTGCTTCTTGTTTATTGTTTTTTTCCTGTTTCTAAATTAATATGTTTTGATCTAGTAAAAGTTCTGTATTATACACATAGCCATGTCATGACATAAACATGTCCTCAGCCTCATGGAAAAACTTAAAAATGTAAAATTTCAACAGCAGAGGGACATGACTCTCTGTTTATCTGTGTGAATATGCTCCCATCCATATGGGCTGTGTATACTTACCTAGTACATCGGTATATAGGTGAAAGTATATACTCCTGTATACAATTAATCTTACTGCATTAACAAGTATCAATAAGCCTAAAGAATCTGTCTTTTGTAGGGATACCTCAGTGGTGAAGAGCTATTGCTCAAGTGTCTTCCCCAAGGTCTCATGTTCGAACCTTAGTGGACGTGTGTATTTCCGCGGTTTTTGCAATGCTTATATAACCAAAAAAATAATAATAATAATAATAAGCCCAAAGAATCTTTCTGAATCTATATTCCATGTTCATTCAAATATATAGTTCTATGCAAGTTCATATATAATCTTCCTATAGTTCTGCCCCTAGAGCTGTTTCCGTTTCCTATATTCTCTGTGTTTGATTTTCTGATTAGCATTATCACCTTATTTTTTTGCTTGTTTTCTAATTTTTTCTTCCATTTAGGACTGAACACCATTTGTGAATATCTTTGTAATTCATGCCCAAAAGCACAAAAGAATCAATGAGATGTCTTAAAAGACATGTGGTTCTGTATGATGCTGCACGGACTAATCCAGACAGGTGTCCATGTTCAACACTTATCAGGCATGACAATCTCAAGTCAATTTGAAGATGTATATTTATCAAGTCAATTTAAAGAGATATTTGACTTTGCAACTAAGTTGGAACTAAGGTTTAGTTGAGTTGAGCTGAGTAATATATGACTGTCTCAATTGTGTGCACATTTGCTATAATCCTTTTGACATAACACTTCCTTTATACCCAAGGAAGTACGTTACCACCAAGACCAAATTGACAGGTTGATTAATAGATTTATCCTGGAAAATTTTCATTCAAATACAGAAGAAGAAACCAAAAATTAATGACATCCAGCATAGAACTATAAATAGAGACTTGTTGAGTTATGAGAACCGGTCAGTCAACTTGCTGGAGTGTTATAAGTACCATTAATTAAAGAATTTGAGACGTTATATTGAATATTTATGCTTCCAGGAATTTAAAAAACTGTGGTTATTTACCCCCTTTCTTTTCTTATGCTTTTTTCCTTCTACTTTTATTTTTATTTATTTTATTTATTTATTTTTGCTGAATATTGTTCTGTACTCATTACTTGGGAGTTGGGACTCGTGCAGGTGGTCGCATTCGGCATGCTTTCATTGGCATAGGTTTCCGAGAAAGACCTGAGGCTTATGATTTTCAAGCTGCCCTTCACGATCACATGAAGTACGCTTCCATTTTTGAGCTGAATTGTTTTATGATACCTATTTGTTTATATTACTGTCAATTCAGCGGTCCTGATTGGCTTGGGTGATTTGTCAGATACCTGGACAAAAAGAAGACCGCCGAAGAAATGGAGCAGCATTTCCAGCATACCTCTTCTGTTGATTACAGTTTAAAAGAAGGAGAAACCCTAGTACTTCAAATAAAGAATGTTAGATCTCTTGCAAGTGCTAATTCGCATCATTTGATATTTCTATGAAATCGTGCATGCTGTAATATTCTGATGAATCTGCTTCTTTGCAGAAAAGTGGTAGTGGTTTGAAGTCCAAACCCTTGGAGCAAGGTGTGAGCAATATCTCCTTAGATGAAAAGGGAAACCGGAAAGAACCTTTATTGTCTATCAAGCCTCCACCACCTCCCCCTGGTCCTCTCTCACCTGCTACAACTGCTCGGAGCTCACCACCAAATTTGCCGTCAAATTTCAAACTTGACGGAGACTCAAAGTATAAAGAATCCTCAGACCCTGTTGAATTGGGTCCAGAAAACTTAGGCTCTCTTGAAAATCAGAGCACAGAGGATATACCTGATGATGACTTCGGGGATTTTCAAGCAGCTGGTTGATATGGTCTGGAGGACTGACTTGTTTAAAAAGGGGAGGGTAGATTTTATGTTTGTTATATGTACAAATTGTTATTCACCCGAGAGTTTTCCCATTCTCGTGTCTGGTAAGTTCCGCATTTTACATGACCTTCGGGTTCTACCTTACAATTAGGTGAGAAAAGAGAGTGATCAATGGATATTTTGTATTGTTTACAAAATCTGTCTTCCGCAAACAAGGATATAGCATAGGGGGGGGGGGAGAAGAAGAAATTGCACAGGAAACCTCAAAAAGCTGCTACATTGTGGAAATTGTTCTGTCACTTTAAAGTTAATCCTTGATAAAGTTGCTGGATTTGAGAAAGTTTACTTTCTATCATAGAAAGCATTTTTATCCTGGATTTGAGAGATGCTTCATGGATGGTCGGAGCTAAAATTAAAGTTATGTAATTTCAGGAATTGAAAGTCTGCTTTCAATTTCCTTGGCTTTCCTCAACTAAAAGTATTTTTTTTTTAAAAAAAAAAAAAACAGTAATACTATATATATAAATTCAGATCGATGATATGAGAATACAATCACAAATATAACATATGGGTTTTTTTTTTTGGCTATATCAATAAGTATTTATTGTTATATTTTAATTAATTTGGTTGAAGTATTTGTTAGGTTGATTTTAATGAGAGAGTTTTTTTTTTTTTTTTTTTTTTTTTTAGAATTCAAAATTTGATTAATTAATTTATTATCTTTATTTATTAGATCTAAATACAAAATATAGCTTAAACCTAGCTTCCGGTGCTTTTTCTCCTCCTTTTATACCAAAGTCAGGACTAATTGTGACATAAACAGGTTACGGATAAAGTTGCCGCCTAATAAGGTCAATAACGAGCTTGTTAGTTTTGTCCGAAAATTTTACAGAGTAAAGTCAATAATGTATTATATAATTTGATTGTGTTGATAGGTTATTAAACTCGTTCAATTAAAATTTTAAATTTAAATTTTACAAATCAAAAAATAATAGTTAAGAGAGTTAGTTTTTAAATTATATTTATAATAGTCAAATTAAATTAGTTAAATAATTTAAATATAAATTGATTGAGAAAAAAAAAGTCAATAATATATATCACTGAATTGGGTTGTGCTATGATAGTTTTCAAACACATTACAATATGAACTCTTGCTCTAAGAGGTCACTATGTGCAGTGCCAAGGGGGTAACAAAGTGTCAACCCACGTAATCTCATAACAGCTCGCTCTTTTAGCAAGCTTGACTAACGTATTTGAGACCCGAGACTAAAATTAACTTGACCCTATTAAATTCTGTCCCGTTTCCAATTCGAATTAAATAAACTGAACCTGCTTGCGTTTACATTGGTTCGCTAATTTTATACGGAGATGAATAGTTGATTTAGTTGAATATGATATTAAATTGTTTAATTAAAATTTTAAAGTTAATTTGTGATTTGAATATAAAAAAATATAAGTTGGAAGAATAATTTTCTTAAATGGATCACTGTAAATTTCGAATCAAATTAATATCATTCTAGATACCGATTGATATAGTATAAAAAAAAAATTTACAATGAGAGGGGAGGGGCTGGTTAGAATATAAACCCAACAATAAATACGGATTTGAAGTCATGAAAATCTATTTATGCACGTAAAAGCATAATATAAAATTGATGTTTCATGGTGTTTATGAAAATAAGTAAATTTTTTAATATAAAAAATATTAGTATTGGTGCAAAAATAAATATTAAAAAAAATATTTCTAATGGAACTGTGGAAGTCATTTTTAACTTCAAAGGTTGGTTGATCCTCTTACAGCCGGTGTCAATATGTCCGTGGGATTTTTTTGAATGGTAAATCTATAAAAACCTGCAGAAGGTGGTTTTGCAGAGAAAACACCGATGCATAAATGAGAAAAAGCAATTAGGGAATGAAAGATTGAGAAAGGTCGTATTATATTTTATGTTGTCTCTGATAAGTATAAAGTTAAAGGTATTGTATATCTTTCGTGAGTTGTTTTTGTTCAATATATATAGTATGCGTCTGTATGATAAAAGGTGTAAAAATCTTATTTATTTAGAGAGATCATTGAAATTCTTTTGAAATCGAATGTAATTAAAAATTTTAAAAAAATTTAGAATTTTATCAATTAAGTGAGTTCTAGTTATTACGGAGGTCTCCTATTTTATTGAAAGTAATTGCAAAGAATATTTTTTTTTTCTTTTCGGGAAGGGTTACTCTCGGAATTAAAACAGATTCAAATTTTAAATGTTTATGATCTCGATTTATTCGATATAAATTTGATGGAAAACTCTTCACCGAGAGGCTATTCGGTGATGACCGAGAAAATCTAGCTGACAGGAGAGGAAATCGAGCAATGATCGGGAGGCCTAAGCGAGAATACTCGATCAGGAGAGTAAATGATGGAGAGCATGTTCGGTCGTTTAGGATGTTGGCTACTCGGTGCATGAGTTTTGTGATTATAATCCCAGTGGACTTACTGATCTCCGGGTCTCGTGATAATGAACCGTTGGATGATGTACCATCAGGAATAAAGTTTGCAGTTCAGAGATTACATGATGCAAACGATAACCCGCATGAGACTCGACACATGAGGGACCCATAATCTTTGTCTTATGTACGTTTGACAATGCTTATATGGTTTCGTTTACTGGTAAAGTTTTCTTAAAATTTTAATTTATCTCTTAATTTTGTGTACGTGCAAAGCTTCAGGCCCGACGAAAGCCTATTTGGCTCGATATGCTCAACAAACTCACCCAAACACTGTAGTTGCTTTAGCCCCTCTAAATTCTCAAGAGTGATCATCATTTTGTGCGTACGACTTGGAGAGGGGGATCTTTTTCGAGGTTTTGCTGCTTCTGGCTTCTGGGTTTCTCTTCTGTACGACACGTCAGTTCTCTTCCTTGCTTCAAACCTTTTACTTCAATCTTCCGAATTTTTGCTCTGTTCCTTCTGGGTTCTATTATTTCTTCATGGGTTTGTCATTTCTTCAATTATTTTTTTCAAATTTCATCGAATGGGGTTTCGTTTGTTTGATCGGTACGTGGCTCCGTTGATTGATTGTTGTTAGTTGATTATACCCAATTAGGGTGCTGTTATTTTTTTCCCCCAGCTTTTTTGGATGTTATTCTTCGTTTTGTTCTGTGGGTTTTTGATTTTGATGATCATATGAAGCTTTGTTAGAAAAGCTCATAGCGTAAGAATCATGGTTCCCTACTTTTCATCCTATATTAATACTTAGAGACCTAGGCAAATATCTTTCTCTGTTGATGATACCTAGGCATAAACTCATTTTGGGAGAAATTGTGTTCGATGAATTTGAGGAGTTAGCATGCTTTTCTGTTTGATGCTTGGATGATTTCCTGTGTATTTTCGACTGCTGATATTGCTGGGTTGTGAAATGTGAAATAATGATTTTGATGACGTAATTATGTTTGGTATTTTCTATAAAAAAATTATTTTTGGTAAAATTTTGTCACTTCAGACGATGTTAAGGAAAATTGTCAACAGTTAATGACAATTTAAAAATGTTTATTGAGCATTGTCAAGTTACAAAAACTTATCCGGAAAAAAGAAAGATTAATAGATTCCCTTTAGTCTATATTAGTTATACCTTTAATTCATCAAGAAAATTTTAGAGGTGATAGATATATCTGGCATTAGGATCTATTTGTCTGGCTCTTTATGGCTTTGTTTAGTTAGAACCTCTTTGTTTAAGTTTCATTATGATATGCAGGGACAAAATGTTACCCCGAGAATTTAACTGCAAAGCTTCGAACAAATGGGAAATATGTGACCAATAGATTATAGGTGTATGCCAAAGTTGAAATATCTGAATCATTAGTAGTTTAAGGGCTGAATTTTGTTAATTGGTTTAAGAAAGGATTAAAGTAAAATTGGTTAATGTGATGAGATATGACTCCCTTTTAGTCTTTAGTTCTTGAGGTGTTATTTTCATACTTCTAGTTGCAGATACTAGTTATTGTTCATCATATGGCGTGCACTTCTTCACGGAATACTCTTGCAATTATATGCATTTATCATGGAAGTTGCTAAACTAGGCTAGGTGTCTGGACCAACTATTCTAAGGGCCATGGCATGACTTAAGTCTTGTTCTTATGTGTTCTTTGTGATTATTATGCATCTGTTTTAGCTGGATTATCTGAAATTCACTCAGTAGTCCATTTCATGTTAGTGTTCAAAAAATTAATGTTTGATTATTTGCAGAATTCACAATACGTTTGGATCATAATCTTGTTACTGGCATTGGGATAATGCTTTGAATGGCTATGGATTTTAAAGGCATAGCTTGGGTTGGGCATGTATACCAGAAGTTTGAAGCAATGTGCTTGGGAGTGGAAGAGATTATGTACCAGGTAATCTGCTTTTCGGGCATTGTGTCTTTCTCAAATTTGAGTTATTTTTACAGATTATTATTTCCCTGGAGCTCGCTATTTATGATTTATCTGTACAAATAATGAACCCTCATTTTATGAAATGCACATTTATACGTGTCTTCGTAGCCTAGTGATTTTCTATTTTATCTTTTGATTTTGGGTCATGGAATATCATTTTCAATTGAAAGGCAAGTGTTGGGGGCAGGGGTTAGGTGTCACCAAGTGAAACCACTTTATCAGAAAGTAGAAAGTAGTACATGAGAATTGTGGAAAGCTTCTTTTAGCATAACTCAGAAGAAAGAAAGAAAGATCATTCATAATATTTCTGATACAGTAACTTAATGAAACCGGAGAGAGGATTCGACTGCTTATCAATGATCTCTAGAATAAAGACCTTAACATAACCAGTTCCATACAATCATGAAAGCATGTACTGCTCTCTCACAAATTGCTCACATCTCAAAGCCTTAGTTCTACGTATTGTTTTTGTGAAGCATTTGCCTCCTTGGACACTAAAAAATTGAGAGAGAGGTGACAAACTCATTGTTGCTGGAGTTTGCATATGCAGCACTCATTTTGTTTAGGAGAATCGGCCCTTTAAAATTATTTAAGGCCAAGTTTTTTCCTTTAACCACTCGTGAAGGATCTTGCATCATTGTTCATTTCCCATGCAGGATACACTAAAATACGTTGACAGCCAGGTTCACACTGTTTGTACAAGTGTTAAAAGGTTCTGCTCTGATGTAATGCAAGATTTGCTCCCTCCATCTTCTATGGAGCTCTCAAAAGTGGAGGGTGCTCCTTTTTCTCTGCAAATGGATATGGATGCTGAGCTTGATTTTGGGTTATATAAAAAGCCAAAAGTAGTTCTCAAGGAAGACCAACGCCGAAGTGACACAAAGAAATGCTGTAGAAAGTTAGATGTGACTAGTGATATGGCAAAAGATGTTACTTGTGCCTCAGCTGCATGTGTCATGTCTTCTTGGAATACCTTTGGATCGGACTGGGCACCAAATACTAAGGTCAGTCTAATCAGAGACTCAAATTTGAGTATGAAAAAGGTAGCTGTAATAGACAATCCAGTTCCAATTGAAGTGTCAAGGTTGACCTCACCTGTTGCAAATGATAACTCCAGAAAAATTCCAAATGAAAATAGTGAACCTGAAGGTGACCAGGAACTTATAAGTTCACCTGATACTGCAGCTGAACTATGGGAGCATGGTTGGGAAGAAGCAGAATCAGTTAATGGAGAGAATCCTAAGGCTCCTGAGAGTGAGTGTGATTCATCATTTGACCCTGTAGCTTTGGATAGAAAAGTTCTGGTTGAATCTATAGAGAACAAAGACATGGAGATCAGGGTGCTCAGTGGCTCATCTGGACAAGCCTATGGTGAATGGTTCTTCTGCATTATGTAACATCTGTTTGCTATTCTTATCTTGTTCTGGCTTTTTCTGACTTATGCTTTCATGTTGCAGACACGCCCAGAAATGGTGGCTTGGTTTCCCTAGAAGAATCCTCCATTGATGGGGGACCACAATACCTTAAACTTGCTGATGAGGAGGTCATTCTATCTGATCAAGGTATATATTAAAAAACCGCCAATAATGTCAACTCATCCACAGATTCAATAGATGGACCCTATATGCACCCAGTTGAATATCCTACTTGTGAATTAACATGGAAAAGAAACAGCCAAGATGAGTCATGATGGTTCCTTGCTAAGCTTAAGTGTAGTATACTTTTTTTTTCTGAAACTCCTTGTGGTTGATGATGGTAGTTTTGGGTAATTTGGGGGGTCAAATATGACTTAGAAGTTGAAGGAAATTTTGGTCGTGGGTACAATCATGGTGAATTGTTTAAAAGTTGTCGACTCAAACATTTTTTTGATAATGCATTGAATCATCAGCATAGGAATTTCAAGTTTTTATCATTATGTTGTTATTTTCTTTCTATACTTTCTTCTTCTGTACTTATATTATATAAACTTTCTCCTCCAATTTCCATATTATGAACTTTTGGATGGTTATGCTCTTTAATATATATATATGCCTTTTGCTAGGAAACTCAATTTCTTCTTGCTATTTATGCCAAGCCTTGCTTGGAGAAAGGAAATATGATAGGAATTGAAAAGAAGGAAAAAATAAAGTAGCTTAATGCAGTGTAATATGAATTTCTCACTGTATCTATGCTATTCTTTTCTCTTGTTTGACTCTTGTTTCACACGTGATTTGTGATTTTACAATATTAAGATTAATGCTGATCGTGTTCTACAATCTAATACCAAATGAAAGTAAAATCTTAATTTTAATGACCTTGGCCTTGATAACAGTAGTAAAAGGAAAAACTTAGTTCTAGAGCACCCACAACTGTATAAACCGGAGCATTTGAATATTTGAATTACAATTTCCTGCTTGTTAAATGAAGACCTATTTTATTATATTCCGATATCCTACACTAGATGCATTTTATTCAATTCCAAACTGTGGACCTTAAGAAAGGGGAGTACGATTGGGACATTGATTGATGGCAGCTTTAAGATGATTTTAGGTGAATGATCTAGGGTTTTTATTGACATCTTTTGATGGTTTAACAGGCTTGATTTAGGAAACAAGTTTAGGGTTTCTGCAGAAATAGAAGTCCACCAACTGAAATTGAAAAAAAAAAAAATAGCTTCGGATGAGTAGGTGGATAGATTTGCTAGCACCACATTAGTTGATCCTTAGGTATCACACTTAGGGCAAAAAAGCATTACACCTTCTTAAGCTTGAGCGAACCTAAAGCAATTGCTTGAAGACTGAAATTAGTAATCAAATTATTCCATAATAAGGAAACTAGCCTTTAAATAGACCTTTAACTTTAAAGAAATAGAAACTAGTAGTTAGAGTCATACCTAGATGCTTCTAAACACTCCTAATATGACTTTCCTAGCAATGAACATAAATAGAAACAACCTTGTTAATTACTGGATGTGAAAAATAGAAACTAAAAAAATGAAAAACATGTGGCTTTCAGGAATTGGCCTAGGTTATTTTGCCATTGAAGAGATATGACCACCGGATATAAATCTAAGATTGGTGTTTAGAGATCACATCTTGATTTGCATTTGGACTTCTTCCTATCTAGAAAGAAATTTAAAAGAAGTTGAGAGTAAACTGTATAAAGAATGTGGCTTTTTTCATAATTCTTTTGGTACTTTTTTTTTTAGTATCCTTTTTGAGCATATGACTTAGATGCGTTATAAAAAAGAGCATTGTAGAGATAGACATGCTAAAGTGGATGAAAAAGTTTGGGAGGAATGAGTGTTGCAGAGATGAGAAAGCTAAGGGAATATAAATGTGTGACAAGAAAAACTAGGAGTGAAGTATATCAGTGAAAAGTTAGAGTTGGCTCATTTAGAGTAAAATACAATAATGCGGACAAATGCGAAAATGACCTTTGAAAGCAGTGATTGCCTTCAAGTCAATGGTGCTCCAAGAACGAGATGACGATTTGTTATTATATAAAATAATTACCTTTGATGGTTTTGTTAGGAGTAAATTGAATATATTATCCTCCCAATTCCCAACTATAGTTGAGCTGTGCATTCTTGTTGAAGGTTGTTCCTTGGGCATGTCATACCATAGCCAAACACCTCATTGGGCCTCAGGCAAGGTGCCATAGACACTGAGGTGCTAAGTCAAGCCCCTGGTTAAAATTTAACTCTGTTAGGTTCACTCACAAGCATTCCCTTTTCCTTATTTCTTTGTCTTAGTCTTACTTTTTTGGTCCAAGTATGTTACTTGTTCTTTATTGTTACTATTTATTGTTTGCTCTTTTCATAAGTAAGACCTTGCAGGTCACGTTCTGCCTTGAGTGATTGAACAGCATACCTTCCCCTTGTTTGGGTTGATGGGAGTGGAGTTGTTGCCACCTCGGGGTGGGGAGTTAGCGCTCAATCTCCTTCAATTCCTACAATTTGAAGGTGATAGGAGGAAATTAACTTCCTTTCTGAAACAGTACGCCTAATGTCTTTTAACAATGGTAAAGCTATGGGGAACTAAGTGGGTATCTTCCCTCCATTTAGGTTTGCTAAATATTGGTCATCTCCTTGAGTCATAATGAACCACCTTTTTTGTGGCTTTTTTTGGCTGAAAGAAAGTATCAACTAGTGATTCTGGGTGAGTGGGGTAATTGGGGATGGTCATCGGAAACATCTTGACCTTATTTCACTTGTCATCTCATGGGTGGGGGTTGTGACTGCTCTTGCAAGTGGATGAGGCAAAGCAGCTTTCATCTATTATTACTGGGCTTGCCTAGTAGGATCTAAAAGCATTCTTGGTAGAAGGAGAAAAGAGGAAGAAATCTTAGTAAAATCTAGTATTTCTATATGTAAAGTTTTATAAAGCATGCTACAGTTTCTAATCCAAGTGGTTCATTCTAAAACATTAAGAGGGCTACCTAAAAGATTTGGTAATATGTTACCCTGTTCCTCCCTCTTCTCTTTTACTAACTTGTATGCTTTGACGTAACAGTGTAAGTGGTTTCATGAACATTTTTGCTTCTATCTTTTCTCCTCGTATAAAATTTCATTTGAAGGTTTTAGATGGGGAATCCTTTTTCTTCTTTTGTTTTACTTTTGTCTAGTGGTGGTCATATGAGTATAGTGCTGCTGGTAATTCACATTTGTGGTTAGTTAACATTAGCGGAGCTTGATTACTGCTTACTATATAGTGTACCATGGAGAAACAGAGAATTGAGAATCTGGGACACATTGCAATCACCAACAGACGTGAAAAAACAAACAGCGCCAACTATCCAGAGCCTTGTGCTTTAGAAATGGTGCAGGCTTAGCTATAAAGAAGCCAATCTCATAAAATCTCATGTTCAACCCACCCAAGAGTCGCCTTCAACCAGACTGAAACCTTTTGAAACTCTGCAGTCGCTTCCTCCACACACACTCCTCCCCCCCCCCCCCCCCCCCCGCGGGGAAAAGAAAACCCGAAAAAAGAGAAAAAAACACTAGAAGACCAGGCTCTCTAACTTGGTCAAAATGTGCCCTGCATGAACAAAGAACTGCTTGGCAAACTGCCACCATCATAGCTTAAAAAAATTGCAAGCACCAAAATCTCCCTAACCAATTAGCAAACAACTATTCTCCAACTTGAACTCTCGACTCATCCAATACTCTGGTACAAATGAAATAACCGTGTAACACTATTATCTTACCATGCTTGGTAGTGTAGGGACACAAATGATATAGGCATAAGCAGATTAGCTTCTATTTGTAGATCCAATTTGATAATGCGCGCCTTGTCTTGTGAAACATGTTCATGCCTTTCTTGTTGCTTTCCCAATTAGCAGGACAGCCAGATGATTGGACTGCAAATGGAGGTGACAATTGTGGCTCTATTGGACATTCCAAGGAAACGATGGAATCACCTGACTTGTCAAAGCTTGACGAGTCCTGTGTGCTGGTGGATGGGAACGAGGCTTCTGTTGTGTTACCAAGAAAAGGCAAACGCAGATCTTACAAGGTATACTCTCTCTCTCTCTCTCTCTCTCTCTCTCTCTCTCTCTTTACGATCACATGTGCATGTGTGTTTATGTGACCCTAAATCAGAATTTGGTGTAAACTTTTGTAGAAAAAGATTCAGGATGCCTTGTATATGAAAATCAAGTCAGCAAGGAGGAGGGAATTTGAGCAGCTCACAGTTTGTCATGGGGACAGTGATACCAATTCCAGTTCAACTCCAACACTTGGCATGAACTTGTCATCCAGAAAGTTACCTGCTCCTGATTCCTGCGACTTGGAGTGGGAGGTTCTATAAATGGTTAGACATTTACTATTGATCGTATGTACTCCACTGGTCCTCTTGCATAGAGGCAATCAAAATATTGCTGCTTCTCAAAATAGCCAAATTATTGCCTTAAATGCCTCCCATACGATGGGAACAGAGAATCCACGTCTCCTGTGTGGGTGGGGAAGCAAATTGTAACCTATAATATATAGTACCTCGGCTTTATTACTAATTTTCTGTCTCTGTGAATTTCAGCATCTCTCTCCATTCTTTTATGTGGGAAAGTTCTATAGAATTACAGTTAGACTTACACTATGATATGGTATTGAGTGTTAGACTATTAAACAATAACAAAAATAAAAATTGACAGTAACAAAAAAGAGAATGGTGAATGTGTGACAAAATTAGAAGAGATAGAATTAGAAATAAAGAGATTTGTAACAAGTTGGGATTTAATTTAATTGTGGATAAGATGTGAGAGTGTCGTTTGAGATGGTTTGGATATGTGTAAAGAAAACTCGAGATAGCATCGGTTAAGAGAATTGAAAACTTTAGAGATTTAGTAAAATATAAAGGTAAATCGTTAAAAATATGATAGTTAAGAGTTTAGATGAAAAGATGGTTTTGGAAAGAAATGAGTATCGTAAAAAAATCAGTACAAATGAAATCAATATATTTTAGATATATATATATATATATATATTTTTTTTTCCTCTTCTTTGTATGTATTTATTTATTTATATATTTTTTTAATCATTTCCAAATTTATTTTTCACATGGTTGATATCAAATTTCTAAGATTAAGATTTAATTTGTTTTCTCTCTCCATTCTTTTACGCAAGTGTGTTTCAGCTTGAGTTTTGAGCCTGGGGAACCAAACGATGTTAGAACTGTTGCCACAGGTGCGTTGAAAACAAACTGCTCGATCGGTCACAAGTTCATTACCTTTTACCTGCTCTATATCATATTTTCTGGATGGAGTCTACAAGGTTGCTCCCGCCATGCTAAAGGTGAGTAGGGGGCCTTTCTTATTTCCATTTATATGCATTCTATAATCTCAATTTGCTATATAAGAGGCAGCCAGGATGTTGTTCTTTTTGGTGCACCGAGGGCTACATTCCATTTGGTATTCCATTTGCTTGAACTTTCATCTATGACCCATGAGATATAACTTGATTGTAATGCACCATCCATTCTTTGATATTCTTAAGAAGGCATCAAGATAGGATGTATATTTTCTCCCACAAGAGAAACATTGTAGGTATACTGAAACCATCATATTCTCTTCTCTCTTCTCTCTCTCTCTCTCTCTCTCTCTCTCTCTCTCTCTCTCTCTCTCTCTCTACATGGACTTGTCTTCTCAAAAGAAGCTGATGAAATAGTATCAACCTCCTCTTGATGGCTACCTAGCTGCCTATCAAAAACGTGTCCGCAAATATACCCAGACTCCGGCAATTAATTGACTCATGCTAGACTTTCTGCATGTGATTGGTGATTATGACGTAGGACTTTGGGTCGGGTCTTTGTAGTGGAGTTGCGCTTTGGTCCGGATTATAAAAATTAAGAAATTGAGATTAGATTCATGATACAATAATGTAGTTATTTTTATATCTGTGTGTACGAGTTTATATGTTTTATATAATTTTTAATTGTAAATTAGAAAAGATACAAATAAAATAAAATAAAATAATTTTGATGAAAAATGTTAAAAGTTAATTAATACAAAATTATGATATGATGAGAAGTAACACGAGGCTTGTGAAACCTAACTTTGCTGCCCTTACATATTAGTTTGCTATTTAGGGAGCACCATGCAAGGTGTGATAGCTTGCTGGTTGTACCCCGATTTTGATAAGCGGTCATGCTTAATTCACAAGAAGAGTTTTGCACTAAAACTTGGTACATGGTCTGTTTAAATTTAAGTCTATGTAGCAATGCGCTTATTATGTAAGAAATGCAACCAACGAATAGTTGAATTAGTGAAATGAATTTTTAATCAATTTTCGAGTTTGAAACTTAGAAATGAAAAAAAGACTATACTAGGAGAGTTAATTTGGTTTCAGATAACTCTTCGTATTTCATTTACATCGATTAAATTTTATGCATACGTCTCTTCATTTTTCCTCCCACTTTTTGATATTTGATTTTCCATTTTAGTTTTTAATCTCTTGAATTGCTTATAATAATTGAAATCATAAGTATAAAAAATATCATTTTATTATTTTTATAATTATTAAATAATTATATTTATAATTTATTATTTCAACATAACTTTCTGTGGCACTAATCTTGTTAGTTTGAGAACATTGCTTTAAGAAATTAGAGAAGACACCTGTTTTGAAAGAGTCCTAAGAGAGAGTTAGCGTGGAAAGAGCAATGATAGTGAATGGCGGGACGTTGATCTCGCGACGGAGTCCACCGCCAGTAAAACTATCACAACCTTATGTAAAAACGATATTTAATTCTGATAGTTATCACTTGTGGTCAGTAAATGTGACAATTTTATATATGGTTTGAAAATAATCTCTACATAACTCTTTTTTAGAATCTATTTAATTATACCGTTTGTATAAATCTATGACTATGCTAACTCATATATTATACAATTTATAAATATTATATACTATTCTAATGATTATTAGTTTCGTCGATAAATGTGGTTCTTGTTACTGACTATTTGAAAATAGTTTCTATATATGTCATATTCTACGATTTGTATAATTTTTATGAACAATTTAAAATTTTAAGAATTAAGGAGTCAAATCATTTGCGATACCCGGTGATAAATTGCAATAACATAGGACAATTTGTGATAACATGTGGTATGTTGTTATAACATGATAATTTTATGATAATTTGTGATTAATTTGTGATAACTAGTGGCAATATAGTCTGATGGTATAAAATAGTGATAACTAATAGTAAGTTTGTGATAATTAGTGGTAAGTTTTTGATTGTTTGTAATAAATGTATGATAATATTTTTATTCATTAGAGTGAAATATAGTTATAATTAATAGTAATATAGTGATAATATGTTTTTATGATAACTTATTACAATTTTGTGATAATTAGTAGTAATATATTCTGATAATATTATTATTCATTGGAGTGAAATATAGTGATAATTAATGGTAATTTTGTGATAACTTGTACTAATATAGTGATAACAAGTGTTTAGATGACTTGTGGTAAATTTATAATAACTAATAGTAATATGGTCTGATTATTCATTAGAGTGAAATATAGTGATAACTAATATTAAATTTGTGATAACTAGTAGTAATATAGTGATAATAGATGTTTATGATAATTTATGATAAATTTGTAATAACTAATAATAATATAGTCTTTCGATAATATTATTATTACTTGGAGTGAAATATAGTAATAACTGGTGTTAATACAGTATGATAATATTATTATTCATTGAAATGAAATATAGTGATCATTAGTAGTAAATTTATAATAAGTGTGTAATGAAAAAAGATACAAAAAAACTGTGTAATGAAAAAAGAGCAGAAAATGTAGAAAAAGGGGTTTAAATTATGTGATGAAAAACATCGCGGAAAATGAGTTTTGAAAATTTGTTTGTGAAAATGACCGTATATGTCGTTTATGATATGATATGTCCATTTAATTTGAAAAATATTATTACAGCCATTTAATTAGTGATATATTCAACTTTACCCAATTGTTGGATCAATGAAAGTTTAAAAATTTTATAAAAAATTAGAAATTGTTTTGAAATACAAATACACCATTGTCCAATAGCATAATAATATTAATAATCATATCAATAATTACCGTAAATTATGTTGGATCAATTTAGATGACACAATCCTCATATTGGATGAATGGATGAGTGATTATCAATATTAATTTAAATTATAATATATTAATAATTTAAAAAATCTATATATTTAATCACAAATATTTATCATTCAAAATATATAATATTAATAAATTATAATTTATTCATATCATTCAATATAATTATTATTCAAATACATTAGTTTGAATATATCAAAGTTACAGTCACAATAAGAAAATTCAATGAAAATAGAAAAAGGAAAAAAATGACCCTAAGGTGAGGGAAAAAAGTAGAGGTGAGAGTGAGATAAGAAAAAAAAAGGTGAGATTGAGATAGAAAAAAAAAGTGAGACTGAGATACAGAGGAAGAAAGAAAGAAAAAAAAAATCAAGCACACAAGACATTATGGTACAATAGTTGACATAACAAAAATTATTTCAAATGGTTCAAATTTGAGGTTCGAATCCATATGCTAATGGTAACATTTTTTGATCAAAAAAAGAAGAAGGCACGCGTGATATGTGCCACGCGCTTGCACGTTAGCCCGCACAGGCACCCGCGTGGGCACTTGCTTGCACAGTGGCGTGGGCACTAGCCTGCGCAGTGGCATGGGCAGGTGCCTGTGGGGGTGCTTGCATGAGCGCATGTGCGCTCAGTCACCCATGCATGTATGCCCGGTTGCCCGCACATGCGCAGGCGCCTGCAAGGCATGTGTGGCATGTGCCACACGCCTACGCGGTAGCCCACACATGTGCGCCCATGCGAGTGCTTGCCTGCGTGGTGGCATGCGCAGGCGCCCACACAAGCACATGTGGGTGCCCGTGCGGGTGTGGATCGGCGCCCGTGCTGGTACTTGCATGCTCACTTGCCCCACACAAGCATGTGCAATGGCCACGCGCTTGCCTGCGCGGTGGCATGCATAGGGGCCTGTGTGGGGGCTTGCTTGCTCACTTGACCACGTGGGCATGGGTGGACACCCATGCGGGCTTTTGCATTCGTGCTTGCCCAGGCATGCTAAGTGGCCCTGCGCTTGCCTACGCGGTGGCATGCGCGGGCACCGCGCGCGTGTAAATGCGGGTTCCCGTATGGGCATATGTCATGCATGCGAGTGATGGTATGCGCGGGTGACTGCGCAGGTATGGCGGGCGCCCGTACTGGCGTTTGCTTGCGCACTTGCATGCGCGGTGCGGTCCCCGCGCTGCGCCTCGTCTTGAGTGATATATTGTTAATTTTAATTATTTATATTATTAATTTAATTAATATAATGATATGAATTTATTAATTTAAATTATTAATATTATTAATGTAAATAATGTAATAATGTTAAATTAGTAATTTGTATAATTATTAATATTATATAATTTTATATAAATTAAAAAAAAAACTAACAACATTATTATTAATTTATTTTAATTCGTATTTAATTTATAAGATTTACTCTTTTAACATTTACAAATATTTGAATAATAACTCTATAAAAGAATTTCTTATTTTGGCATAAAAAAATTTTCTATTTTAGTGCCAATTTAATCAAATATCTTTTTTTCCTGCAAAAAATATTTTGTTTTTTATTCCCTTAGCTCCGATTTAATAATACACCGAAAATATTTCCGCATTTATTTCATTTATTTATCTTTTTTTTCTATTGCTCTGTATATTTATTTCAATGCAAACGTATGCAAAACATCTGATTTGATTTGTATTTAATATGATGGACAAACGATGGATGCATTCTAAGAAAGTGATGAATATATTAGTGGGTGATTGTATTTCTTGAATTTGCATGTATAAATATTCAATCCTATACAACATATTAAGATTTCCTACATACATCGTTTTCAATCACTTGTTAATTATTGGAGAGAGAATTGAAAATTTACGTGAATCTAATGTATCTAACTACATGATAATCTTTTAGACCAGGATATGTTTGGCATGTTACATGATTCATTCACAGATTTACATAATCATTCACACATTTACATGATCGTACATGAACTTACTTCTCATGCATTTAATGTGAATGAAACTAAGTTTAATGAATTATTTCAGAATGCCAAAAAATCAATATATCCAAATCGAAGTGTACTATGCTTATTTTAAATAATGTTACATGTAAAATATTAGTAGTTAAGATAGCGTTGGAGTTTGTGCTACGTGTGTGATGTGTGGAAGTTGTGTGTATGAACTGGAAATATGAGTGATTAAATTTTTTTTCTTGCGAGGATCATGCTTTGTAATTATAAATTGTGATCGAAATTGAGAGCCGATACTAGATAACTTAATATCAGTTTTGAACCACAAAATCCAGTTTCTATCGATACAATAGATACAAAATTTAGTATTTTTCATTAATTATACCAACATAATTAATTATACTATTACATACTATTATATTATATTGTCATATTTTCAAATTATAATATTATATTATCTAATAATTGTTCAATAAATTTTCAAAACTATAACCCTATATTATATAAATTACTAATTTCATATCATTATATTATTTAAATTAATAATATTAATAAGTTTATTTTCATCGAATATACAATATACGTTATTTTTTATTAATCAAATGGATATAATTAGCACAACACAAAGCTTATGGTGTGGGGACCGTGAAGGCATGCACTTACATGAAATATGGTAAATAGTTTGCATGAAATATAGTAATAAGTAGTAAAAATTACTGAAATGTAGTAAATAAATTTTTAACAACCGAAATAACGCATATGAAAGACACACAACGGTATTTATTAAAAGTACAAAAAATAGTGAGGAATTAAGAACAACGTGGTAACGAAAAAAGAGGTGGAAGAAAAAAGTGAAAGAAAAAATTGACTGAATTTTAAAAATTTGTTTGTAAAAATGATATATTATAAATCATACACGGCGAAAGTTTCACCATCCTTCCCTTGAAAACTCTTCTCCCCTAGCCCATTTAAATCTCTCATTTACTTTGCAAAGTTTTATCAAAAGTTAATCATAATTTTTTTTATATATAAAAAAGTCATTGGTTGGTTATTTGAAAGATTTGGATGAACAATGGATGAGCATTGTACGAGAATCATAACAATTCCAAGAAAGAACAAATTCAGTCTGAACAATCTAAATTATCCAAGATGTTACCCAGATTTTAAAAATAAATATATTATTTTAATTTGAGATTTAATATTAAAATGTCGTTTTTAATTTTTTATTTTGAATAGTTGTGAAAAAATGTAGAAATCAATGCTATCAAGATATTTTGGATTTAGAGAAAGGAAAACGCTTTCTGGTAATATTTTCATTTACAATAATTATTTATTATTTACTATGATTTTACTATTTCACTATTAGTTTTTAATGAATAGAATGACATGAAAGATTGTGGATAAAGATGTTTTCAAATCGTGATAAATATTTTTTGTTTGGAATATCTCAAAAAACATGTAGTTGTGGGACATGTAATATTTTCTCTCCTTTTGGGTCTTATATGTGTCAATCGTTCTACTTTGTATCAATTACAATACTTATTACGTTTATATTATTTTTGTAATTTTTTTATTTTTCAGTCTTTTAATTTTTCTATTATCTTAAAAAAACCGTCACTATTGATATCATGTAGTAATAGTGGTAACAGACAGTAACTTATGGTAGCCAACGATAAAAGTAGTAACTTTTTTCTGACACTTGTGATAACAAAAAATAAAAGAGAGTAACATTCCTAACCTAACATGATGATAAAAGAGAGTAGCATTTTCTAAGGGAGTAACATTTTCTAACACTTATGGTAACCGATGATACAAGATAGTAACTTATATGATCCATGTGGTAACCAACAGTAACTTATACTAACACATGTGGTAACTGACAAAAATGACTGTAACTTTTTCAACGCTTTTCTAACCGATGATAAAAATAGTAATTTTTTCTAATAATTGTGGTAACCGATAATACAAACAGTAAGTTATACTAATACATATGATAACTGAGTAGTAATCGACAATAAAAGATAGTAACATTTTCTAATATATGTGATAACTGATGATAAATGACAGTAACATTTCTTAATAGTTGTGGTAATTGACGATAAAATGTAGTAATATTTTATAATACATGTGATAACCGATAATAAAAAATAGTAATTTTTACCAATACTTTTGAAACCGATGATAAATGATAGTAATTTTACCAATACTCCAACAGTGATCAAAATTGTCGAGATAACTCTATCCCGATTGGCGTATAGCCAATTGAAGGTGCATCCATCGAAGAAGATTTTGCGGACGGTTTTAGTAAGGTTTAGCAGACGGTTTTCGTCTGTCTAAATAGTGCATTTATTTTGTAGTGCAATCGACTTAATGGTAGCTTTAAACGAGCCAAAGGCAATGATGGAAAGGTTCATTTGATGATCCATTGAAGCTTCAAGGAATCTCTTCTCAGGATGGAAGGCCAGAAGGATCAGTCGGAATCAAAGTCAATGATCCTCAATGATTCTGAAGACATCTTAGACGCCAGTGGAAATCATCGGTGGTTGTGAAACTGAGGGGCAAGATAGTGGGTTACCACTTCTTGCGTAATAAGATTCTTATGCTATGGAGGGTGGAAGGGGAAATGGAGTTGATCGATATGGGTAATGGATTTTATTTAGCTAAGTTCTCTGATCACATTGATTACTGACAGGTTATAATTGGGGATCCATGGGTTATTCAAAATCATTATCTAGTTGTAATGAAATGGAGGCCATGATTTGTTCCATCGGATTTTGCGATCAAGAGAACGGCAGTGTGGGTTCAATTGTCGGAATTGTTAATGGAGTTATTTAATGAGGAAGTTCTATTCCGACTAGGTGAGCAATGGGTCGACCTCTGAGGATTGATGGCAATGTGGTGATGGCTACTCACGACAAGTACACAAGGATGTTCATAGAGATTGATCTAGCCAAACCCTTGGTGCCCAAAGTTAGAATAATGAAGAGGATACAAATGGTAGAGTACGAAGGAATCCACCTAATTTGTTTTAGTTGTGTTTGTGTGGGGCATTCTAAAGAACAATGCCGAGAGGGGTGTTATGAGAAAGTGCTTGCAAATTCTGACGAGGTCTATGCTTGAAGTGGTTTAAGTTTCTCTATAACAAAGGATCTAAAGCATGAAGAAGGTGGTTTTGGGCATTAGATGCAGGTTTTCAAAAGTAGAGGAAATTTGATGGATGCCAGCTAAGTTCGCACCTTCGGCAGGTAGTAAGGGGAGCAATCCATTTAAGGGGTTGGACATGGTGACCCGAGGGGAGGAGAAGTTTGAGGCACTTGTAATAGTACTAGTAAGAATGGTGAAACATGCAAAGATCAAGGAAGGATACGTTAGGCCAAAGCCCAACGACCCAAGTAGGAAAAGGAGTAAAGGAAAAGTTCCAGCATCAGGCTCGCTGATGCTGGAGCCACCCAAGCCCACTCACGATACTGGGCCCATCCAAGTTCCATCCGCCTTTGTTTCTAGTCAACCTGTTGCTGATATCTGAAGTGGGCCTAGAAATATAGCCCAACTTTCTTGGCAGCCTGTAAAGAAAAATGCCCCGAGTGGCTCATAGGCCAGTGTATTGGTTCTGGTCCATGGGCCCAGGGACCATGCCCGATCCAATAGTTAGCCAATCATGCTGTTAGTTCAATCACCAATCGACACTATTTGGAGGAGGAAATTCATAATGTTGATGGGGGTAAATGGGATATCAGAATTGATAATGGGGAATGTGGATATAGGAGCCTAAGTAGAAGCGGATAGGAATCATGGGGAGGCAATGCTGGAGGGGTGTGTTCAGAATGATCCCAAAAATGCTAAGCTTATTCAAGTTTCGGTCGTGAGGATCCCGAACTCCTATGGGGAGATGGTAGGTGGTGCTATGGTGATTGATAAGGGCTTTTAAGCCCGTGGGTATGCTCTTTTTTTACTATTTATTCTATTTATGATTCTAAATTATCAATTACTTGTGTGGAATATGGGTGGAGTATATAATCCCAGATTCCACTGTGCAGCCAAGAAGTTGATTAAGCTCCATGGCTTGGATATAGTTTGTTTAATTGAAACCAAGCATAGCTTTTAGCAACTTTTGGGATTTCTTAAATGTATGAGATATGCAAGGAATTTGTTGAAGAAACAGTTAAGAGGGGTGAATTGACTGTTTTGGCACTTTTGAATATCTTTCAAAATTTAGAAAATATTTGTTCAATTGAAGAATTGAAGTGGAGCAGTGGATAAAGAAATTGAAAAACAAAATTGACGCAGACGATTTATAGTAGTTTTACCTCTCTGGTGTACATCCACTCCCAGACTATATCTGAATTTTTCAATCCACTATTTTTCAAAATAGTATACTGACAGCTTGTTTTCTCAAGTACAAACAAGACCCTCGATAACTTGATTTCCCAAGTTTACGTTAGACCCTCACAAATGTTTTCTCACAAAACACTTTCCCAACCTTACCGGTTATTTCTCTCTCTAGAAACACAGACACAAAGAATATACTTTGGTTTGTAGAATTTTTGTACAAGAGAAGGGTGAATGTTACAGAGAATGAAACTAAGTCTTTAGATGTAACAGATCTAGAGCTCAGAAGGGGGATTAACATATAATTCAAAGAATAGAGTATGCTTTGTTAAGAGTAGAGGATTGTTTAGTACAAGCCTCTTCTAATTTCTTTGTCCTCTCTTCCTTGTATTTATGATTGGAGCAATTTGAGCGTTGAGGTAGGTGAGTTTGGAGTGCTTTATTTAATGCTTTGAGTCAACATAGAGGTTCGAGGTTGGTTGAGCATTTAAGAATTTGATTATTGAGAGATGAATGCTCTTTGGGTAAATATATTCTATAGCCTTGGGTTGGAGTTTTGCTTTTTCTACAAGTGTGGCCACATGGTTGGTCGAGTGATTGGGAGGTTTAAATGCTCCATCTCTTTTGCACAAGTGAATGTTAAACACATAGAAAAATGGATTTCAAAATTGTTTTTAAGTGTTGATTGATATGAGTGTCATGTCAACTATTAAATTTGAAATTCAAATTTTTGTTCCTGTGTTATCAACAATTCATTTTACTTAGTCAACTAATTTTCTTGTTCTGAAATTGCTTCATCAACTAGATTGTTCCTTTAGTCGACTGTGTTTGATTTGATGTGTCTTGTTAGTCTGCAGCCTTATAAACTTAGTTGACTATCATTTGAACAGTCACAAGCTGTGTCAATTAGGGTGTCAGGTTAACAGACTAAGATTTGAATTTGGACATGCTTTTATCGAATAAACTTGGACATTAGTCAACTATTGTTTTTCTTTAGTCGAACACATCAATACATTAGTTAGCTATAGTGTTTTACGCTTTCTCGGTGCAAACTACTTTAAGTGTATGTCAACTAATTGTTATTTAGTCTAAGTGCCAGTCGACTATGTTTTAATTCATTTTCGATTAATTATGTTTTTGTGAAGTTCCTATCGACTATCACTAGTCTTTTGTGGATAGTTTTCTAGACATTAGTCGGCTAATCTCTGATTAGCTGATTGCTCAATGACTTTTGAATGTGTTAGTTGTCACCCTATCAACTAATATTTTTATTTTAGTTGAAAATGTTAATACATTAGTCAGCTATAGTGTTTTAACTTTTTTGGGTCCAAGCATTTGTCTACTAACTCTATTTGGTCGCAGGCTAATTTAACTAAGACCTATAGTCTTAGTCGAACAAAGTTTAGTTCATGTCAACTATCATTTAGATGTAACAGTGAGTGTACTGACTATTGTATTGAGATAGTTGGCTAAATTTAGAGTTATGCTAAGCCCCTCTCGACTAAGTCCTATCTCTTGTCAACTAACATTTATCTTAGCCTATGTGATTTTCAATTGTCTTCAATATTCTATCGACAATGTTTAGCCATTATTTGGCTAATCTTCCCAATTAGCTGGCTATTCAATGTGTCTTCAGAGATATTAGTTGACATCTTACAATCGTAATCCACTAACATTCATTACTAAGTGAACTAATGGTTTACTTAGTTGACTAATATTTTTACTTAGTCAACTAATATGTTTTCTAAGCTTGTGGATGCAGATTATACAATTAAAGTGTGTTGGCTAATATGGTTAGTTGACCAATGTTTTGTGTCTATTGACTAAGTGTATAGTGTGAGTCCTCTTGCTGACTATCATACTTGATTAGTTGACTAATGTGTGATTTGGAGATCATTGATCGACTAGAGTTCTCAAGGAATTTCCAATCTTTTAAACGACCTAGGTTTAAGTTTCGTGAAGAAAAGGAATACCAAAATGACTTACTTCTTGCTATCGAATTCAAGTCTTCCTCATTGAACTTTTCTGGTGCCTTAGATTGGACTTTGTTTGGACCTTTGGTTGCAATCTTGATCTTGGAAGCCATTGAGGAGATGAATCCCAAAGAGGAGATCTAGGGTTTCAGAGATTTAGGATTTCGAAAAACAGAGTTTCGAAGAAGAGGGAACTATGAATTTTGAAAATTTTGGAATCTATCGATTAAGCTCCTTTTATAGTCAAAGAGGGGTTCAGATAAATGGTTCAAATTTGTGTTAGAATGAGAGATAAAATAAAGTAGTTTGAATTTTTCTAGATTGACCCAATTTAAAGAATGTTGCATTAGTTGGCAACGAGTCTTATCCAATTGATTAAGGTAACAATTAGCCAGCTAAATATTGATTATTTGTTGGCTAATTCCATTGGAACCTTTTGTTTAACTTTTGACTTAGTCAACATTCTAAATGACTTAGTCAATTAACTATATTAGTTAGTCAACAAGTTTCTCTAGAATCAATATACATTAGTCGATATCTCATTGGAGATAGTTCAAATTGGTTATGCATCAGTCAAATAATAAATAAACACACATAATCACACAATTAGTCAGCACAGACAATTTTGTCCGCCGGCTATATTTCATTCATGATCTTAATGTAGTTGGCAAATGCAAATAATTCAGTCGACTAACCATCCTTGCTTGTTATTAGTCGGTTATTCTTTTAATCTATTTGACTAGCATAGGTTTTATCCTTTGTTAGTTGACAAGCATAATGCTCTTGTCGATTATAGTACAATTGCTCTACATATGTTGACCATCTTGATTAATCTGTCGACTAATATTCTACTGGTGTTGACTAATTTCTCTTTTTAGTCATTCGTCCTTATTAAATCCAATGGTTTGTCGACTGTTCTTCTAATTTTGTTGACTATTTTTCTTCTTGTGTCAACCTACTTATCTTTTTAGTCAACTATTCTCTGATAAACTTAATCACTTGTCGACTACCCTTTTTGTCTTATCAACTATATGGAGTTTAGAAACACTACTTATGTTGATTGACTTGATTAATTTGTTGACTATCATTCCACCAATGTTGACTGATTTTTTCTTTTTAGTTAACTATTTCTTATTAGATTTAATAGCATGTGGACTATCTTTGTAAGTCTGTCAACATAAATGTTACTTATGTCAACTAGTTTTAACATTTATTCGATTAAACATTTATGTTAGTTGGTATTTGTTCCTTATTAGTCGAAACACTTGATGATTGTTGACTATCCATAGTTCATCAATAGTGTTTGTTGACTAATTCAAATTCTTAGTCAACTATTCTTTGTTAAACTTAATGAAATGTTGACTATTCTTGTGGTTCTTTTTATTAATTTCTTTTATTTTGAAAATTTTTAGATTTCTTCTTTTGTTATTTTGTCATAATTTTTTTATTTGGTATTTTCAATTATTTCTAATTCTCTTTTAAGTTCATAAAACTTGTTCTTGTCCAGAGATTTGGTGAATATATCACCAGTTTGTTTGTGGATATCAGCATATTCAAGAATTATATCATTTTTTAGAATATGTTCTCTGATAAAATAATGTTTAATCTCTATGTGTTTGGCTCTTGAGTGGTAAATTGAGTTTTTAGTTAGACTGATTGCACTTGTATTATCGCACTTAGACGTAACTAACTAACTACCAACCACATTATTCTAATCAACCTTCATACCTACATATCACCAATCATAGCCATAATCAAACCAATTGTACACTCCAAAACATACTTCTTCTTAGAGTTAGGAATTTTTACTTCTTTAGGTTCATCATTGTTGCCTTCCTCTTCTAAGTTATTTTTCAATTTTCGGCTAATAGGATCACCTACAATATCATCATCAAAACCTTTACTTCTTGCTAGGATCAAGTTCAACATTGAATGATTTCTTTACCATTATGGATCTTTTATTGTAAATTCTACATCCTTTGCTAAATATTTAAATAACTACAATACGCTTAGGATCAACTTTTTCTAGAGATCTCGTTTCATTTTCTAGGAGTATTCACACCCAAATATTATATTAAGTTTTCAGCCTTTAGAAAGCTCATAGGACGTTTCTTTAAAATTGGCCTAATTAAAGTTTTATTCAACGTAAACTCTATTCAATGCACAGCATGTGTATTCAAAACTTTACCCAGAAAAATTTAGCTAAGATGTTTTTTTTCTAAAAAAAAAAAAATTATTATCCTATACATTTCATTTAATGCTCTATACAACATCATTTTGTGGAGGACTCCTATGAGGGATTATGGATTTTTACTTAATTACAGAATGCTTCAACAATCTGTTCTTCGAATTGTTCTCCGTGTTACTTCTTATCCTTGAGATTGTGTAGACTTTTTTATTTTGGATTTTCATTGTATTTCTTGCCTCTTTTTCTTAGCTAGGATGATTACCCAAGTATACCTAAGATTAGTTATCTATTATGATGAATCTATAATGTTTTCCTTATAAGGTTTGAGTTCTAACTGAGTCAAATAAATCAACATGTGGTTCTAAAGGCCTAAAGATTGATACTATATTTTCAAAGACAAAAAAGGCTACTGACTTGTTTTGCCTTTCATGTAAGTTTCACATAACTTTTCTTTATCATATTTGATTTTGGACAGAGATATCTTTTCTCATTAATTTAGATATTAAATTCATGATTGCATATTCTAAGTTATAAGAATCCTCACGATTTAGATTCATTAAGCATGCCTCATCAACATCTCCTAATTACCTTGATGTTGCCTTGTCTAGTTCCGATGGATATTATTGTCTTTGATGATTATCAAACAACCAACAGAATCAAGAATCACTATATATATCATCTATCACACAATTTGCTAATACTAAATAGATTATGATTTAAGTCTTTTTATAAGCAGAACATATTCAATTTAGGTTAAAGAGTTACTTTGGCGCCGCATCACAAATTAACAATCAAATTTGATCAAGCGCAAAAAATTTTATCATTTTATTTCAAATTCAAACAATTTAACTCTTACAAAAACTAGAGGTATGATGCATAGTAACAAATGGTAACAAATAATAATAATCAGTAACAAATGATATGATACGTACATTTAATTTGAAAAATATTATTACAGTCGTTGGATTAATTAGTGATAATGAAAGTGCAAAAAAATTACAAAAAAATTAGAATTATTTTCAGATACAAATATACTATTTTCTAATTATATAATAATAACACCCGTAAATTATTACATAATACATACATATTATTATAAATTATAAATTATATTATTGTTGAATGGAGAATACATGTTAATAATAATATAAAATCCTGATTATTAATATTAATTTATCAATTGGCCCATGCCCCAAAATGATGGAAGATATTGGTGGAGTGCGCTTGAAATAAATATATTGGTGGAATTATCAAAATTATATAATTTTATATAAATTTCAAAAAGAAAAATTATTTAATATACAAATTTAGCTTTTTAAAATTTTTTAGTGATAACTTCACAAATTCATGCCAAAATCAAGGACATGTAATTTTTTTTTATTATATGTATCCATCATTCTCATATGTTTTATATTATTGTTGTGATTAGTGTTATTTCTTATGATAATCAAAAGATTAATTTTCCTACAAAAATATTTGTCAACTATGATGATGATGATGCAGCTACAACCAAATAACTTTTCTAGTTTTTGGTAACCAAATAATATTTTTTCACATTTGTAGTAATTGATGATAGTAAATTGTAGTAAGATATATTAAGATGTATGGAAATAGTAAATTATAGTAACTTATAGTAATTTGTAATAAAAAATGGTAACCGACAATAAAGAAAATAGTAATATTTTCTAATAATGTAGTAATCAACGATACATATGATAACTGATTTAAATACTTTTTTTCCTAACCGACAATATTAATAATAAAAATAGTAATTTTTCCTAATAATACTTCGTAATGACGATAAATACATTAAATATTTTTTAACACTTGTGTATAACCGATAATAAAAACTTAATTCGTAACACCTACGTATCCGATAATGAGTAATAAAATTTACGAACATTTGTGATAACCGACAATAAATAGCAATAACAATTATTGACATATAGTGACCGACGATAACTATAATAATATTTTCTAACATGTGATAACCGACGATAATAGTTAGTAACTTTTATCAAGTTTTTTTTCAATCGATACAAAAAATAACAATTTTTAACATTTATGTGACCGACGATAAATGTAATAATATTTTCTAATATATGTGATAACCGACGATAATAGATAGTAATTTTTACCAACGTTTTTTAAATCGATACAAGATAATAACAATTTTTAACACTTATGTGACCGACGATAAATTTAGTATTATTTCTTAACACATGTGATAACCGACAATAATAGGTTGTAACATTTACCAATGTTTTTTAAACCGATACAAGTTAAGACAATTTCCCAATATTTTGCTAACTGTCTGTATAGGTCAGGACATGCTCCAACGGTGACTAAAACCGTCGGGAGAGACCAATCCTGACCAGTGTATAGCCAACTGAAGGTGCATTCGTTAGAGAAAGTTCTCTCGACGGTTTTACTAGATTTACCATACGGTTTTCGACCGTTTGCATAGAGTATTTATTTTGTAGTGTTATGTGTATGTTCAGTCTTGCAGTCAAAAGAAGCTAGAGGCATGGTAGGATCTATGTATATTATCAACTGGGTCCCCAATAGCGTGGTTTGTTTTGGGGAGATTTCAATGACATCCGAGTGGATCGAGAACTAGTAATGGGAATGTCTTCATTATGCCTCTGCTCCAATGTTTCCATGATTGGTGGAATCAATGTGGCTTGCATGATCTTGTTATTACACGAAGTCCGTTTACCTGGATCTAGAGAAGAAATAGTATTGTTACTCTTAGAGAACATCTAGATCAAGTTTTGGGTAATGCCTAGAGCCATGTTACCTTTCATAAAGCAAGAGTGATAAATTTGCCCCCAGTACATGGCGATCACCACTTGGATTCTTTTGCAGACTTGCATGATCTCTCCCCCTGCAAGGTGCTCATCCCCTCCGGTTCGAGGTAGTGTGGCTGGAACACCCCCTATTTCAATAGGTTTTTGCCTCTTCCTGGGGTAGGAAAGATAGGGACCTGCCTTTGTTGAGTGCAATACAAAATACTGCGATGGCCTTTAATCTCTGGAATATACAGGTTTTGGTAACATATTTAGTAGAAAGCGTCGCCTCGAGGCTTGGTTGTGTGGTATACTGGGTGCCTGGGGTTATGATTGCTCTGTTTCATTATGGAGGCTAGAAAGCAGACTTTTGGAGGAGTATCATCGGATCCTGGATATGAAGGAAACTTTAAGGGACGCTTCTTAGTGAAATCACTCTCTATCGACAATTAGTTAGCAATTTTATTTATCTAACTGTATCATATCTCGAAATTGTCCATGTTGTACATATTGTTAACCAATTCATGAGTTACTTTTCAGCTATTTTTAGCTATTTTTAGCAATTTTATTTATCTCACTTTTCAACTATTTTTCGTATTCTTCATTACATTCGAGTTACTCTATTATATGGTCTTTATTTTTCTAATTCATCTCCACTGGAACTACAAACGTATTCTGATACTAATTTGGTCGGAGACCCAACTGATCGTTACTCTTGTTTCTTTCTTGGTATCTCTCTCATCTTTTGGTATAGTAAGAAACAAACAATTGTCACTCATTTTGGTACAGAAATACAATGTCGAACCCTTGCTGATGCCACTTTTGAGCCCTTTTGGTTATGATAACTCCTCCAAGAATGGATGTCACCTCCTCCTCTGATGTTCCTCTTCATTGTGATAATCGCAGCGCTAAGCAAATTGCACAAAATGTTGTATTCTATGAATGCACGAAACATATTGAGATTGACTATCACATTGTGCAACATCATGTCCTTCATAACACTATTCGGCTTATTGCTATCAACACTAAATATTAGGCTGCAGATATTTTCACCAAATCACATTCAACTTAGTGATTTTAGCATCTAATTGGTAAACTCAAGATAACAGATTTATCACCACCTTGAGTTTGAGGGAGGATGTTAACATATATGTTAACTTCCATACGTTAACATCTATATTGTAAATATTTTCAAAAAATATATATGACACTATATGATACTATTATCTGAGACATTTCTTTCTATTATAAGTTTTTTTTCTATATAAGTCAAGTTATATTATTCTAAATATCATAATATATTGACATATCATATATTTGAAAAAATATTTGATTAGTTTAACTTTTGGACTTTTCTTTTATGTAAATACCTCAACTTATATAAATACTCCGTTTATTCAATGTATTAAATATATAATAAAATATAGAGAATTTTCTCTCTCACATTATCTCTCTCTGTTTTTTTTTTTTTGTTAAAACATTATCTCTCTCTATTTTGTTCAAATTAAAGATTTCCATTCTCATGGCCTTGATTGAAATATCATATCAGGATGATGCAGCCAATCAAGCTTGCTAATGTGCAGGGTTTCCATCTCTTGCTAATGGAGGTGATTTCCATGGCGTTTCTACTCCCAGAATATTCCTTTGGGTTAGTGTAGAGAAAGATAATTTTGGAATTGGTAGTTTCTCATTCCCAATCAAAATGATATGTCCTTCGCTTATGGCATGTCATGGGTGGGGTATTATAATAGCTTTTGGGGGTGGTCACATCCGAATGTATAATAAGCAAATCAAAGCACTGAGAATTCCTAGGACCTCAATTAGGCATTTAATTAGTCAAATTACGTCACTAATTCTGTGACAGATGCAGCCTGAGGGAAATGTGGATCTTTCCTAAAATATCCCAGAGGAAAGAAAACTTTCTTGCCTTGCTACTTTTAATGGTGCAATTTGGTCGGTGTCCGGCCTATGCACAAGGTTTTTTTTTTTTTTTTTTTTTTTTGTACTATACCGATTAGTATTTAGAGTTATACTCTGACTAATCTGATATTTAAAGTTATATTTCAATTAATCTGGTTCGAGATTTACAGTGACCCATTTAAGAGAACCACCCTCTCAATATAGTATGCACCATACCTAAGTCGCAAGTCAAACTTATGATCTTGATTAAGGAAGCTAGCACAATATTCCATTAATCCAACTGCTCATTGGTGACCATACACAAGTTTCTTTTATACAATATGTGAGGTATGTTTGATGTGTTCTTATCCCTACGAGCATATATAGTTCCACTAGATCATGCTGAATTACAACATATATGAACACAGCCAAGCATGCGTGCGCACGCTCACACACAGAGTCAAGTAATAGAACCAGAAGAAACAGAAGGATTTCTCTGACTCTCCACAACAATCAAAGAATACAAAAGCCTATTCCATGTATCTGGCACACCGGGCAAGCACCAATGACTACAATCACACCAAAACTCTCTTCCTTCCCTATCTTTTCTTCCATAAATAGACAAATGTGCATCTCTTCTGTATTGCGAAAGCTTTGTAATGTTCATGTACTTCACCGGAATCCTCATTCCCCTGATGGTTTTCTCCACAATATCAACAAGAGATTGTGGAAACTCTGAGACATAGATCTCATCATCTTTCATCGGCTCACTTGTGCCATAACACCACTGATTGCCATAATGCAATGGCGTAATGCTCCTGAAAACGACCATTGTTTTGGTCGAGTCAACATTAGCATCAATCCAGCTTGCCCAAAGCTCCACCCCAACCTTGAATGCCACTTTTAAGTCCATATCCTCCATTAGTTCTCCTTTGTACTGAAAGAAGTCCCACCTGCAAATTTGTTTACCCCATTAGATTTTTTCTCAATTGGTCTTCTATTGGTTACAAAAAAGGACTATAAGGGACGAGCCTTACGGTTTCTTCTTCCCAGCATGCACCCACCAATGACCAGTGTTGAATAGCATAATGCTGGCTCCATGCCACTTTCGTGCAAACTTTGGAATTTTGTCGAGGTTTACAATCATTTTTCCATTTATGTCCCTATCAAATTCTACTAGAAAAGGGTTCCAATAGAACTCAATAGTACAATTGTAGTCCTGTAATTAAGGCAATCACCACTCTGTCATGGCTCTGTCTTTCTCAAAAGTGTTAAGAGGCAATTAGGAAACTGAATCTGTAACCTACCTTTAGTTTGAAGATCTTGACACTCTTTTTCCGATATATAAATCCTAGCTCTGGGGAACGGAAAGGAAGAGAAGTATAAAGGAGGCAATAGAGAGACTCCCACTGGTTTCTGTTCATTGAATCTCCAGCTATGATTACTCTCTTGTTTCTCAGTCTTTCTAACAAGTTTGTGGCATTAAACCTTGACTCATATCTTTGTTAGTTTTCATTGAGAATGATAAATATACGCATTATTAAAGAAAAATAGCGCTGTTACTCACCTGGGAATATGACAATCTTTACTTTCCCAACTCCATTCCTCGTACTTAGAATCCGGTCTTCCATTTATTTGGCAGCTCGATTTTTCTGGGAGTAGTGGACATTGAGATGCCTTGTAGAGAGGATATGCTTTTGGATTGTACACCCATTTGCCATTGTAAATATCACATTCTTGTGTCTTATGTCTGGTGCTCATAGGACTATAATTAGATTGGTTGAATCCTGTTTCTGCTAAGGAAGTTGGTTCATGTATGCCCCTGATAGAAATTGAAAAATGATCGAATTGACCGTAATTGGCGCGCCATACTAAGATGATGCAGCCTACGAAGCTAACAAATGTACAAAGCTTCCATCTCTCATTAATTGAGCTGGTTTCAATCGCTGGACTTTTTCCCTGCAGCGTCATCTTTAGGTTTCCATTAGTAACGTACGGTTTTGGAATTTCCCCCGAGGATTTTCTACAATCCTATTAATATCGACACTAATAGGGTTTGACTCTTGGATCGTCAACCGACGATTACCGTTTCTTATATGATGGAATGGTAAAATAATCAATGGTCATTAGATGACGATAGACGATAAAACCGCATGGATATCAACATCCATGAAAATTTTAGAAAGATGCTTCTTTCCTTCTCTTTCTGACCCAAAAGGCAATTTCCTCACTCGGGATCAATCTATAATCACCACTAGTATTAAGACCCATGATATTTGTAATCATTGGACAATCAATCAATGGTTACCGAATTATATAACCAATCTATACCATAAAAATGATAATGAATAATGATTCCAGGCCACAATACCCATACAAACAAACTACCCCTTCAACTTTAGGGTAGTGAACATTGTGAAAGTAGTGCTTTGATAAAATATGGAAATTGCTGTCATGGCATCCACTTTGGCCATGATATAGCATATGTCTTGAGATATAGGATGAGACGGTAATAAGAGCTTTATAAGTGGCACATGTCGTTTCCTTAAGATATTTAAAAGCATGGGGCCCCAGGAAAGGAAATCAGAGACGTGCATGCATCATTTTTTTTTTCCTTTTTCCTGATCATTGGCTAACCGGTCAATTCTTGCATTATTTGTTTGCCTTTTTTACTATTGATTAATGTGCATCAAACAGCTGAGAAAAAAATTGAATTACATAAAGAATTAATTTCTTGAACCACTACCCAAATATTACAATCCTCCCTGAATTAAAATACTGTCAGTAAGTCATAAAACATTTATAGAGCAAGTCCATGGCCATTAAATAACAAGCCTTAAGTTAAGGAAAAAAAAAAGGCCTGGGCAAAGAGCAAGTAAGACTAAATCAAATATTTTCCCGGATTTAGAACACACAAGAATTATTATTTTTTTTAACAAAAACCTTGGAATAGCAATATGTGTTCTTGAGTTTCTACAACAGCAAACAATTATTTAATCCTTGATGTAATTGAGGTTTTTGTAAAAAGTTAGTTTGCACGGAACATAATCTGTATCGCCACAATTAGAAAAAGGGGAGGTTGTATAGGGAAAAATAGAGAGAGAGAGAGAGAGAGAGAGAGAGAGAGAGAAGGAAAAACCTAACCAGAAGTGGGGGCTTAAAAGAAGTTGTCATAGCTAGAGAAATGGAGCAGCCAAGTTGGGCGCCCTTCTTCTACTGCTTTGCATCCATGCAAGTGCTGTAGCTAGCAGCTGCTGAAAATCATTTAACAAGTAGACTGTTACCAGAATTTTGAGATAAAGAAAGAGCCAAAGAGAAGAAGAATAACAAGAGAGAGAGAGAGAGGGTATTAGCCCGACGTCCTCTCCGTTAATTATTCATTTGAAGAAGAATAATGCCTCTGATGTGACTTAATTTTATATTTACTTGAGAAATTTAAATTACTGAAGTTAGAAGTATTGTAATGGTAGAGTTCAATTTATAAAAATATTTATTTTATTTTTATTCTATGTATTCGAATTTAGACGGCAACTCTAAGGGAAGAAGTAATAATCATTTACAATATGATACCAAAATGGGATCCTAAATGAAACTCTTACTCCAAACTAAATCAAATTGATAATAGACTTGCTTGCATACTTTATTATTTTTTTTCCAATTAAGAAAATACCTCTAAATTGTTCATTTGGTCGTGTCCTAAGAATCAGTAACATAGCTTTTCATATCATTTGCACTAAATTTTAAATAAATATAACGTAGCTACCTTTGAACTACCCTTTTTCTTGTTAAAAAAAGGGCTGCAGAGAATGACAAGCATCATTGCCAATTTTCTTTTTCTTTTTCTTTTTCTTTTCTTGTTAATAAAACATATTCTTGACTTTCTACAATATCAAACAATTCCTAGACTTTTGATGTAACTGAGGTTTTTCCTTTGGTGAAGAATAATAATGCGCAGAAATTATTCAAAATAAGATAAATTGAAAGGGGTATATAAAACAGAGAGAAGAAAATGGTGGTGCAAGAGAAATAGATTCCGGAGAGAAAGGAAAAACCATACCAGAAGTGGGGTTTTGAAGAATTCTTCATAACTTGAGAATTAAGAATTGAGAATTGGAGCACCCAGCTGGGATGATCTATGAAAGTTTTGGGACTAGTGGGGAATGAAAATGGAAAGAAGAAAGAGCCAAGGAGGAAAAGGAACAAAGGAGAGACAAAGGCACTGATTGACAGCGAGGCCTGAGAGTTTAATTGAGAGAATATGAACCACTCCTTAAGATGAGGGCAGGTTGTCAGTGTTCAAATTAAATGCTATATTAGGTAAAAGGGGGGAAAAAAGATCAATTCTCTCCGTTCATTATTTCTTTAATTTGGTGGTCTGGTCATAATAAATCAGTTGCAGATTGCCACCTTCCGATATCAGGAGAAATTATTTATTTATTTTATAAAATTAATAAATCAATTCAGTTTTAATTAAATCTAGTTCGATTCGAATTAAATATTTAAATGACAAAACTCTCTTATATCTATTTTTCATATATAAAACTCAAATCTAAGATATTTCCAAAGAATAACAATAATAAATCACTGAATTAACCAGATATTGATATTATTGTAAAATTTCATAGCTGAAAATTGTTGATTACATAGACAAAAATTACTATTGGTTGGCTCAATAATCAAAAGAAACGTTGCAGTCCAATTAAAGAAGGAATCTTAATTTAGGAGAAAATGAAAAATTACACCCTAAATTTTGGGCTATTGTCAAATTTTCACTTTAACTTTAAATTTTAATAATGTCCTCCCTTAAATTTTGAGATAAGGCAAACTATTTTTTTCATCATCTTATGCTTTTGTTTTATATTATAATTAAAAAAATTTGGTACCAGTACTTGTCAATATATTTTTCTTTCCTTATTTAATTTTATCAATTGATTCTTCTTTCCTTATTTAATTTTGTAATAACTGTATATCTCTTGATTATCTCTTTAAAGATTTTTATTATTATTGTATATATTTTTACTGTAATTATTGCTATAATTTTTATTGTAATAACCCTAAAACTAAGGGATTTGATTATGCTTACTATATTAGACCCTAAGATTAAGAGATTTGATCATTCTTAATGTCTATATATTGTAATTCTCTTAGTGAAATGAATAGAACATTTTTTCAGAAATTTTCTTTTATTTTGTCATGGTATTAGAGCCAAAAGCCTGAGATCATTTCATCTTGTGTCTGGTTCCTTGTCATCTCCAAAATCTTAGTGATTTGTTCCTTTTTTTCTTGTTCTTCTATTCTGTTTTCTTGAATCTGGTCTTTTAGTTCTTGTTTCTAGTTGAATCATCTCTTTGAAACGATTTGAACATTTTCTTGTTCTATTTAATGGCAATAACTATTATGTCTGGGCGTTCCAATTTCAAATTTTTGTCAAGGGAAAGGAATTATGGGGTCATATTGATGGGACAGATCCTGTACGTAATAACGAGAAGGAGAAAGAGATATTTGTAAAATGTGAGGTGAAGGATGCTCAAATTATGTCTTGGATCCTTAGAAGTGTGGAACCCTCCATATTTCTCAATCTCAAGCCTTATAAGACGTCAGATTATTTGAAGAAAATTTACAACCAAAGCAATACAGCACGAAGGTTTTAATTGGAACTCGAGAAGCCTTATAAGACCTCGGATTATTTGAAGAAAATTTACAACCAAAGCAATACAGTACGGAGGTTTCAATTGGAACTCGAGTTAGGTCAACTCATTCAAGGGAGTATATCAATCTAAGAGTTTTATTCTTCCTTTGGAAATCTTTGGGCTGAGTACACTAATATTGTGTATGCAAGTGTACCTCCTGAAGGACTCATTGCTATCCAATGTGTACATGAGACTAGCAAGCACGATCAGTTTTTAATAAAGTTAAGGGGGGAGTTTGAATCAATCAGGTCCATCCTGATGAACAGAGAACCAATTCCTTTATTGAATACTTGTGTAGGAGAGCTTTTCAGGGAAGAACAATGGCTAATTACACAAACTGTCTTAGAGCAGAAAGCTCAAAATTTTGCTATAATTCCTGTTGTTTACGCTGCTCAAGGGAGATCTAAAGGAGGCAGAGATATGACTAATGTCCAGTGTTATAGTTGCAAAGGATTTGGGCACATTGCCACTAATTGTACTAAAAAATTCTACAATTATTGTAAGAAAATAGGACATATCATCAAAGATTGTTCCATTCGGCCTCTAAAAAAATCTGAAACTGCCTACAATGTCTCGGTTGGTTCCTTAAATGCCCCTAGTCCTGGTCAGTCTTCTATTACTCTTGAAATGGTTCAACAAATGATCGTTTTTGCCATTTCTGTTTTAGGTCTTTCAAGTAACAAAAATTCTAATCCTAAGTTTTGATATTTTGATTCTGGTGCTTCCAATCAAATGACCAACATTGACTTACTATTAAATAATGTTAAAAAATATAAAGGCGATCTTCAAATTCATACTACTGATGGTAATTCCTTACCTATCACAGCTGTTGGTGATATTTCAGCCTCTTTAAATACTGTTTTTGTGTCTTCTAAGTTGTCCACTAATCTTATATCTGTTGGTCAATTAGTTGACAACAATTGTAGTGTTCAATTTTCAAATTCTGGTTGTTTGTACAGGATTAAGTGTTCGGGAAGATGATCGCGAAGAGACCTAAAGTGGGACATCTCTTTCCTTTGTTTTTATCTCCCTCTCCGGTATCAAATTATGTTGCTTGTAATGCTGTTTAATGTGATAATCATGTGTTGCATAGACGTTCAGGACATCCTAATTCTCATGTTCTTTGAGTCTTGCTTAAATCCGGTTTACTTGAAAATAAAAATTCGACTTCTTCTAATAATGACATTGTTGACTGTGCATCTTGCAAACTTGGTAAAAGCAAAACGCTTTCTTGTCCATTGCATAAAACCCGCACCACCAAACCTTTTGAATTTGTACATACTGATGTATGGGGTATTGCACCTATAATTTCTCATAAACATTACAAATATTTTGTTATATTTATCATGATTTCACTCGTTTTATTTGGGTATATTTTCTTCGATCAAAAAGTGAGGTTTTATCTGTGTTTAAAGTCTTTCTTACTTTAGTTGAAGCACAATTTTCTGTCAAAATCAAAATTTTACAATCTGATTCAGGTAGTGAATATATGTCAAATGATTTTCAATTTTTTGTTCAAAATCATGGGATCATATCACAACGTTCTTGTCCTTTCACTCCACAACAAAAATTGTGTGCCTAAAAGAAAGAATCATCATCGTCTTGATGTTGTTCAAACTTTTCTAATTGAATCTTGTGTTCCTTCTCATTTTTTGTGTGAAGTTTTGTCTACTGCTTTTTATTTGATTAATAGATTATTATCTCCTAACTTGAACAATGATTCTTTCTACTTTCTTCTATTTAGGCATGCACCAAATTATTCCAATCTTTATATTTTTGGATGTGTTTGTTTTGTTCACCTTCCTGCACATGAGAGAAATAAACTTAGTGCCCAATCTGTCAATTGTGCTTTTTTAGGATATGTTGGAACCCAAAAAGGATTTGTTTGCTAAGATCCTCATGCCCGTCGAACTCGTGTCTCTAGAAATGTAATTTTTTTAGAAAATCAGCCCTTCTTTAGCATACTACAGACTTCAAAATTCCCTTCTCTATCTGTTTTACCACATTTTCCTGAGTCGCCAACATCAATCCAAAGGTTTAAACCTGGTTATGTTTATCAACGACGCACTCCTACATTTGATCCTCCTACAGGTCTCACTGAGGTCCCTCCACATCTTGCTGGGGCATTTGATTTTGTTTTATCCATTTCCAATGATCCATCTCCTTTTCGAAAAAGCTCTAGACCTCACAAACCTTCTGAAAGGTATGGGTTTTCAACCTCTATGGCTATGTCTACTACTTTGTCTTCTATTTCCATTCCCACTTGTTATAAACAAGCCATGGAATATGAGTGTTGACAACAAGCAACGAAAGCAAAACTTCAAGCACTTGAGGAAAACCATATCTGGGACATTGTTTTTTGTCCTCCAAATGTTAAGCCCATTGGTAGTAAGTGGGTCTATACTGTGAAACTCAAGTCTGATGGCTCTTTAGATAGATACGTAACTCGATTGGTTGCTCTTGGCAATAAACAAGATTATGGCCTCGACTATGAAGAAACAATAGCACCAGTTGCTAAGATGACCACGGTGAGAATCATTCTTGCTATTCCTTATTCTAAATCTTGGCCTTTACATCAGATGGATATAAAAAATGCTTTCTTGAATGGGGATCTTAAGGAAGAGATTTACATGAAACTTCCACCCGGTATGTCAATGATGGGTTCTCATGAAGTTTGCAAGCTAAGACGCTCTTTGTATGAGTTGAAGCAAACACCTAGAGCCTGGTTTGAGAAGTTTCACAGCACTCTTCTTACCTTCTCTTTCACATAAAGTCAATATGATTCATTACTATTCTTTCACAAGACAGCCACTAGTATGATCTTTCTTTTAGTTTACGTTGATGATATTATCATCACTAGTAATAAAATGGACTGATCACAAAATTTCAAAATATGTTGCATAGTACATTTAAAATAAAAGATTTTGGGCACCTCACATATTTTTTTGGGACTGAAAGTTCACTCTCGAGATCATGGTTTGTTCTTAAATTAACATAAATATATCCAAAATTTTATTGAGTTAGCTGGTTTAGAGGACGCTACTGCAGTTGATACGCCAATAAAGGTAAATGTGAAATATCAAAAAGATGAAGGCGAGTTTTTACCTGACCCTTTTTTATATAGACAACTTGTTGGTAGTCTTGTCTACCTAATAATTACAAGGTCCGATATCTCATATGCTGTCCATATAGTTAGCAAATTTATGCAATCATCTCGACATCTTCATCTTGTTACAATTCGTCGCATTATTTGATATTTAATTGGGTCACCTACTCATGGGTTGTTTTTTCCTACAAAATCTACTCTTCATTTGACTGCATATAGTGATGCAGATTGGGCTGGCTGCCCGGATACGAGGAAGTCTACAACAAGGTGGTACATCTTTCTTGGAGATGCCTTGATTCCTTGGAAGTGTAAGAAGCAAGATTTTGTCTCTAAATCTTCCACGGAGGCTAAGTATAGAGCCATGTCTGCAGCTTGTTATGAAATTGTATGGTTACGTGGTCTTCCTTCCGAATTTGGATTTCCTCCAACTAATCCGACTCCACTTCATGGTGATAATACTAGTACCATTCAAATAGTTATGAATCCAGTATATTATGAACGCACAAAGCACATAGACGTGGACTGTTATTACATTAGGGAGGCCTTCACTCGAGGTGTTATCACGCTTCCTCATCTTACTACTGATCTTCAAATAACTGATGTTTTTATGAAAGTTTTGACACACCAACGACACAAGTTTCTCAGTAGCAAATTGATACTACTCGATTTAACCGCATCAGTTTGAGGCGGAATGTCAATATATTCTGCTTTTCTTATTTAGTTTTGTCAATATATTCTTCTTTTCCTTATTTAATTTTGTTATAACCGTATATTCCTTGATTATCTCTTTAAAAATTATTGTAATTTTTCTTGTAATAGGTCTAAGATTAAGGAATCTGATTATATTTACTATATTAGATCCTAAAATTAAGAGATTTGATTATTCTTAATATCTATAATTTTCTTTGTGAAATAAACAGAATATTTTTTCAAAACTTCTCTTTAATTTTGTCCGTACTATCCTATTAAATTGGCTTTTTTTTTTCCCCCTTTTGTCATTTTCACTCTTCTGATATTTTACAGACGACCGGTGCCTTTCAAAGCAATAAAGAAAGAGGAGAAGCTTCCTTAAATGTGAAATTTTATCAATATAATATCTAACTTTGTATATACAGAACAATAACATATAGGGGGTGGGATTTTTTTTTTTTTCGTCGAGAACCCTTTTTGTCTTGGACCGAGAGGTTGTCAACTCTGATGCAGAGAAGTTTTCAAAATTTTCATTTCCCAAACTGTTTTCAAACGTTTTCTGTTTTTAAAATAGTTTAATATATTAAATTAATTAATATTCATATAAAAATTTTTATAGTTATTATATTTATATATATTTTTTTATGTTTAATGAATAATTTTTTTAATCATAAGTTTTGTATTTTATATTTTATTTGTTTTATAATTAATGAAATTTGATCATTTCAGATTTTTATTATAAAAATAATTATTTTATTATTTTTATAAAATAATTGATATTTATGAAAAAATTTTCTAGATTTTTTATTTATATGTTTCTTCACATTGTTATTTTTATTATTTTTATTTCTATTTTGTCAAATTTTGTATATTTGTTTCCTTTTCGTTTCTTAGGACTTTAAAGACTATTTAAACTCTTGCTTATTGTTGTTGCAGAAGATTTTGGCATTATTCTCGCAATATATATATATATATATATATATATATATATATTTTTTTTTTTTATATAAATCCTTTAATGAGAGTTTTCAGCTTTAAAATTTTGATAAACAAATTCAATCATGCAATTAACTGCATTAATTATTAATTATTTTAGATTTAATACTGTAAACCAGTCTTTTAATGTTAAAAAACTTAAATGAAACTCTTTTTCCCTCCTTTTAAATTCATAAATTTGCTCCCACCAAAAAAAAAAAAAAATCATATATTTGCAATTTGAATAACATATGCTTTATTGAATACAAATTAATAGTTAATCAACTTCCAAATAGTAAAATGATCTGGCTCAAACATATAATATGATGATTGGGTTTCCGTGACTCTATGGACAGATGTAAAAGTCATATTATCCAAAACTTCTTTCAAAAGATATTAAAAGAGAGCAACATTTATATGGTATGAATTCGAATCAATAGAGATCAATTGAAAACTTTAATACGGCTCTTTCAAAATTTTAATTAGAAAAAAATGTTGAAGAGATACAACATGTTTAGCTTAGAAAAAGAGACTATTACCTATTAGTGATGATATTCATCTTCCTAAAGGTGTGTCTCCTAAAACCTTTGAAAAAGGAGAAAAGATGACCTAAATTTCATATGTTTCGGCAATTGGTAACTTAATGTACACTAAGTTGTGCTATAGGCATAATATAATCTACATTATTAATGTCAATAAGTTATAACTCAATTGATATTATCTTTTATTTTTAAAAATCTTAAATTCGAGTCTCCTTTTATATATATATATATATATATATATATATATATATATATATATATATATATATATATATATATATATATATATATATATATATATAAAGTAATAAAAAGTTAATGTGACCCGCAGATTCTAGCAAGGAGCACTCCTACACAATCAAAATTATGTGTAAGTACTTGAGAAAGACAAAATATAATCTTGGTATGAGGAAGAGGGGGACTAAGATTCGATAGTTTTATGGATTGTGATTTCTAATTGAATATGGATAATAGAAAATCAATTTCCTTTTTCATATTCACTCGTAATAGAGGAGCAATCACTTAGAAGAATATCAAATGGCCAAAAACAGTTGATTCCACCACATGAGCATAATATATTACCAACCTATGTTAACATAGAAGAGAAGGACATTTTCATCCTTTAATCAGTTCGAAAGTTCAACTTCCATTGGATACGGTAAAAGCATTGTTGGGAGAGGACCCCCTCAAGTGTGACCTGACTGACTCCTCGGTTCAGATTAATCGGGGTGAAACTCCGCATACGATGGTCAAGTTATCAAAAAAAAAAAACATAATATATTACCTAACGTGATACTATAAACTGAGAATGAAATAGAACAGGTGGGATAAATGAGAATAGAAAACATATATATTATTTGTAATTCATCAGTATTAAAAAATTTAAATAATTTGATTCGAGTAATTGTTAAAGTCAATTTAAAATTTAACTCTCTGTCACTTATTTTTTTTATTTTTAAATGTTGAATTTGAAAATTTGATTAAAATAGTTTAGTATCCTACCATTAGATTCATAAGTCTTTGGTATAGAATGCATACATACACATACATGCATAAATATATATGTATATATATGAGAAAAGTACATTTAATTTTCCTATGATTTCAAAATTGTTACTTTGCCTCCTTGTGGATTGTTGTTTTAGCATTTTCTGTTAATTTGGCAGCTGCAAGTCACGCGTGCCACATGTCGTTACCTTCCTGTTTGATGGAACTGCAACTCTCTCTCTCTCTCTCTCTCTCTCTCTCTCTCAATCATTCTTTAATTGCTACCAAAATCATCATCACAACTCTATCAAACTCATCGTTTTACCATCAATTTTGTCATTCCTTTGTCCGAAAATTAGATCGTATATTGAAATTGAAAGAAACAAAAAATTTGGGTCCTGTTCTTTTTTCTTCCTCTTTGGTGTGGTTTTGGGTTTGAAATTTTTTGCCCCACATGTTCGGTTCAGGCATTCATCTGGCACGACACATTTTTGTGCGTGGGCGCGGCCTATGTGTTCCATTTTTTAATTCAATTGAGTTTTTATTAATGCTGATTTATACAAGAGCTTTACAAAATAATTGACCAAGAATGATAAACTTGAAATATCTAAAAATAGAGATAATAATTAGGGTTTCACCACTTTATAATTAATTAAACAACGCTTCTATTACCCTAATTACATATGAATTTTTGTAGTTCTTTATATTGGGGTATCAGGTTCCAAAAAATGAAATAACTATATTTGATTATTTAATTCTTGTCTTTTTTTTTTTCTCCTTACAAAGTGCATTTCAAAATCTAAAAATAATAATGGGAATCAAACAATAACACATTTTGAATTATTATAAATCTCTCTTTTACTCTATTAAGAGTAAAATTGAGAAACCAAAGATAACTAAGATAAGCTGAGCTTAGACAAATCGAAAACTTCAAAAAACATGTTAAAGAGGATTTAGGTTGAATAGAAGGTGCGACTTGATCTGGGCAATCTCAAAGGCTAAGATCATCAATCCCAGAAGAGGAAAACCAGAGCAAGAAAGGAGGTAGCAGGTTTGCACCAAAAAAAATGAAAAAAAAAAAAAAAAAAAAGGAGGTAGCCGGTCATTGGCACCTTCAATGTCAGAATCAACAGGGACAGAATAGGGCCCACAGACCAAAGTTGATTCCCTCGGCGGGAAGGGTGATCCCTTTACCATGTCCAAATTTGACTTGTTATAAGAATAAAAAGAATCATATTAAAAGATTAGAAGATCTATTCCCCGATTGAGACCCAATTATGAATAAATTAATCCGAAGGAAATCTCAAATATTAAATATCGGCTTGGGCACCAAAAGCAGAATAGGGCCCATAGCCAATTTATGCATCTTTAGAACTCTCGTGGACTTATTATGACCCATGACAAACTATGTTACAAGGAAACAAGTTAGAATAAATGAAAACAAATATAAAATATAAAATGATATAAAAAATAACATTTTATAAAAATATAAAAAATAAAAATCTGAAGAAACATATAAATAAAAAATACATAAAGTCTTTTATATAAATATTAATTATTTTATAAAATAATAGAATAATTATTTTAATATGAAATAATTTAATAATTTAATAATTTAATATGAAATATTTAATTTTTACCATTAATAATTTAAAATGAAATGCATGAATCATTTTCAGCAGGCATTCAGCAATTTCTCAAATTTCTCCTCATTTTAGTACTAACTTTTTTTTTTTCAAGGAAAAAAATCACATTCCATTAAACAGGATAATGCTAAAATTCTGCTTTAATTTTTATATTAAGACTGCCCCTAATCCTTAGGACACGGCCAATGGTAACAAAGAAGATGAAGTCATCTTGTATCTTTCAGACGATACATTAAATTGGCTATAAAGAGTTGGGTCCCATCATTTCAGACTTTTCTTCCATCTTTCTTTCCTTGATGACATGAATATAATGAATTACATGATAATTACACTAATTGAAGGAAAAAGTTAAAGAAAAAAGGCATTTCCAACTTGTATACTCCTCTTGAGTATTAATATCTTGATATCTCAATTTCGAACATTATTCCGAAATTTTAGTTTTATTATTTTAATATATATTTTTCAGATACAAGGTCTTATTGGATATGAAATCTTGCAGAGTCCAAGTTCTATGACGGGATTGATTGGAAAGCTGACTAAAGATGAAACCCCCGACAAAAATTCTACTCCAGTAGAGGGCAAATATATGGAGGTAAGGGATAAGTTTAATCTTTGAAGATTGGCTAGACCTTGAGTTCTGACAACAGAATATGAATTGAACTTTTAATATAAACTCATATTTGAAGGCCTAAAACCTGCTGTCCGCAAATGGTGTTGGGTCAATGAACCCAACGGCATCAAACATTAGTGCGAAAAGGGAGGCACATAAAGATTGACAGATTTCACCAAAAAAAAAAAAAATAATAAATAAAGATTAACAGAACAAGGTAGTGCCCATAAGATCACTGAGCTAGAGCCTGCAATGTTAATTTAGGATTGGGCATGGCGAATGGTTTGATAAGGTCAACTCTGTTGATGTGGTTTGGCAGGAAAAGATGTGGCTTCTGAAGATATTATTGATCCTTATTATAGTGGCAGCAGCAATATTGGAATCCAACCAAAAGTTCTTTAACAGTATTATCGAAAGAGGCTAGTATCCAACACTTCACAAAAGCAACACCAATGTATAGTGTCAGCCATATCTGTTTAGAGACTCAAGTTTAAATGTTTATTTGCCAAGTTTTGGGAAGCACCAGCAGCCTTAAGGGCCTTTGTTTAACTGGGGGATATGGGTACTGGTCACTGATGTTTAAAAATGATACAGTTTAAACTGTAAAGCCTCTCAAGGGTTGGGATCTAAAGTGATTGGGAAGTTGAATCAGCCATTGATGCAGCTAGAAAAGCTCTAGGGGCCTTAAAAAGATTGGTCTCTTGTCAATGGTCCTAGAAAAGCTAATACATTTGCTCATTTGCTTTGTTGTCAGTGTATAGCATCCCCAGATTGTGGTGTTGCAGGCCCTAATGGTTGTATTAGCTTAGCTTTCCACCTTTTTCGGGAGGATAGCTTGATTTTGTAGTTCCCGTTGTTTTGACTAGCCCCCCCAAGAAAGAAAGGGGAAAAGAAAAAAGTGAGGTAACACAATTGACATGATGCTGATCTTTCACACATTAAACGGGTTGTTCCAGACACCGAATGACTGATTCAATTTATTGCACCGAAATTAGAAATAAATGGGGAAAGCACTTGAGGGACGGAGTTGCAGCGGGGTGAGTGCAGGATTTAGAAGAAAGGGGGTTAGAGGTGTCTGGTTCCCCTTCTCAAAGGCACTCATCAAATATTTTGTCTTACCAGCATAGTATTTGTCAATGAATTCAAAAACTTTTACCAAAAGACAATCACTATTCACGCTAAATTAAAATTTCTAAATACAACATTATAAACTCATCAGTGCATCTAAAAACCCCCTTAGTATGTGATTTGCCATTCTCCATTAAACTGCATGTCCCACAATTGCGAAGCCCTATCCTCCTTTTTAGACAATAAGGCTTCAAACTCTAAATGTCCGATATAACTGGTCTTAGGAGCAACACAAGGTAGGAAACAGAGGACACCTATCAACTCTACAATCAAAGCTTGAAATATAGTCATGACTAGGAAACAACTCTTTTCAAGTATTTGACCCATGCCATGTTCCGAGACAACTACTCCATGTTGTCACACCAAATTTGCAGCATATGATTGAAGAATATCTATTGCATCATTGACCCAAAGCCACAATTTCTAATTTTTTGTCTAATGTGTAACCAAGTTCATCTCTAATATAAGCACTATAAACATTTTGATGTTGCCACCAGCCTGCCCATCATCAAATCATATCCTCAAACTGCTCTTATCAAATCATATCCTCAAACTGCTCTCTGAGGTATGCATGGGCCTAATCCTATAAAGATATGGATCTCATGTGTACTCTTGATAGATTACGTAATTCATCTTGTTCACAAAACCCACAAGTAAAACTTCACAAACCTGAATTGCATCTAGAATTTCACTTGCAATGCATGTCATTCAAAACACAAATAAAGAGTCCGATGGGAGGATGGGGGTAAAAAGAAAGTTGAAACTGATAGCCATAAAATTCAAAGAGACAATTTCAACTTAATCTATGCTCACAATACCCCCGCCCCCCAAAAAAAAGAACAAAAAACAAAAACAAAAAGAAAAAAAATACAAACACCCTTGGACAGGAGAAGAAAAAAGGAAAGAACTCAGAAACATCATCTTATAACCCCTAAAAGTATCTAATCTCATAGGAACTCCATAGGCAACAGCAAAGAGAACCCTTCAGCTAAAAGAAAGAAAGAAAGGAAAGAAAATGTTATTGATATTATAGCACCTGCAGGCCTGAAAGTTCACGCCTACCAAATTCTAAGCTTCAAATTTTGAAATAATTATTTTAAATCAACCCCCATCAACAGCAATAACTTGCAAGAGCAAAAACGCTATAAATTAGCAGCACCCAAAGACATGGGGGCTATATGATAAGTCTGAACCCAACTGAAGTGCCATATCATCCACACAATGCCATAATTTAATAATAATTGTTTCGAATCTAGGCTCAAAGCAAGTAAACAATTTGAGAATCAACATTTATCTGCAGAATTATGTAATCTATTATAAACAGAATCATATAACACAAATCACAAATTAAAAAAGAAAAAAAAAGGGTTCCATAAGCAACACATCTTCAAGATTGTGCAACATCCTATATAATCCGTCCTATTCCCACTAATCCACAAGGAAAAATGACATTCGGACGTCCCAAAAGATAATGTAGATACAACAAGATTTTAGTGTAGCTGATTAAGTACCAATGACAAGAACCAGGAACTACACAATTGATAGACAGTTTTTATAAAATTTGTACACGAAATCGATCAACATCCACTTAATTGTACTAATTCGACACATGAATCGAAGACCAACAAAGCCCTAATTGATATCAGAAAGGGTACATAATTGTTTCGAAACAAGTTAAAATTATAAACACAGAGAGAGAGAGAGAGAGAGAGAGAGAGAGAGAGTTAATGTCTACTTATCTTTAGTAGAAACACCGTACTTCTCCTGAAGCCTGGTAATCTCATCCTCCTTCTTCTTCTGATCGAACTTCTTGCTCATCTTCGCCTGCTGATAATACAACACAATCAGATACCGATTCGCGACGTTGAAACCCGACAGATGATCTACGGCGGTCTTCGCATCGTAGATATCCTCGTAGACCACGAAGGCGGTGCCTCGAGTGTCCTTGTTGGTTCCAATTCGGATCTGACGAATCGCGCCATACTTGCCGAAGATGTCGTACATCTCCTCGCTCGAGATGTTGAAGGGTAGGTTACGAACGTAGAGCACTCTGTTCACTTCTGGCGGGAGACGGGTGTTCGCCTTACGGAGACTGATCGTCGCCATTGATGGAGCAAATTAGGGTTTCCGAGGGGTTTTCTTTTTCTTTTTCTTTTTCTTTTCGATATCGGCACGGAACTCAAGCAACAAAGTTCCAATTGGGCCTAATTAGGCCTCAAGCCCAAACGTTTATTTATGGACTTGCCTCCTTTGTGGCCTAGTGGCGTTTGTAGACTTAGCGCGTACACCTCTTCCGTAGAGGAAAAATAAAAACCGGGCACAACCTCTCTTTCAATCCGACGATCTCAGTCAAATTTTTGTGCAAATAAAAAAATAAAAAATAAAAACTAAAATTCTCATTGTTATTTTTCCCTTTTTCCCTTTTTCTTTTTTACTTCTATTTCTTTGAAAATACGTAAAAGACTGGAAAAACAGAGAAAACAACAAAATAAAAATAAAAATAAAAGAAAATCTGCTATGAGAGAGGAGGAATAGCCCCAGAAAACCAGAGGAAAGAGCCTCTAGCTACTATCTGAGCTTTTGGATTTGCAAGATTTGTTAACTAAACTTTCATGGGCGCTATAATAACGTATTACATTTCATTAATCATAAATCTTAAATTCATTAATATAAAAAAAAAATCTCAAATTCAACTAATGAGAATAAAAAAATAGGATTTAGGATAAACAACTCCTTACGAGGTTTTATAATTATCAGATCAGATTAGTCAGTAAAATCTAGATATTGGTCGATATAAAAAAATCTTCTAAATTGAGAGAAAGACCAAAAAAGGGCAATTTGTGTAGCAAGGACTTGATCATTTCAATAATTTAAATGTTGAAATAACTGAACGGGGAGTAAATAAGAGTTGTGAACATGCATGCAGACAATAACGGAGGACATGGAGCTGAGAAGACAGCTTGCATTGCCTCACCAACATCATCCATAAGTATAGTACCAGCTGCATCCATTCCATTTTTGAGCACTCCAGCATAGAAACCAGATGTGAGACACCGTCGCTTTAACGACCTGTTCTATGGGTCGAAGCGTAAGCAGCGGACCAAGGTACTCACTAAAGCCACAAGAATTTTTTTTTTTTTTTTTTGCTAACATGAACAAGTCATAAATATATACAGAGTTATTTTAAATTTTACAAAATAACAGCCTTTTCAAACTATTAAAATTCATAAAATAAACCAACACTAAGGAACGCTATCCACATGAGCACTTATCTATATGAACGAAGTGGTGATTTTTTTTCTTTTGGTTTTTACCGCTGATGTTCAGGATTTATCTGATTAATCCAGTTTGAATATTGTGGGGTTCATTTTAGGGGTTGACTCTGTCAAATCATTTTTTATTATTTTTAAGTCTCAAATTTGAAATCTCTAATTAAGAAAATAGAGTATCCGACCATTGAATGTAAAGAAGTTTGGTGAAAAAACATTTTACTAGACAATCATCCAAACTTAGTACACCTATTAAGTTTTGATACATAAATATAAGAAATAATCACGTTGTCTCTCTTTAAAGAAAGGGGCTACAATTACCTTTCAAAATGAGATATTTCTTAAATAAATTTATCAAAATATATAATTTGGCATATTTCAAAATCTAACGTAACTTAATTTTAAATATTCAAATTACCACACTCTAACAATATTAGTCGTGTTACATCATATCAAAATAACAGAAGAGAGACAACAACTAATTCATTGGAAACTTATTATCTAATTGATGTACCACGTAATAGTGCAAACTAAGTACTTTTTCTTTTGTCTTCCTAATAAAGAAAAAAAAAAAAAGAATGAAAATCTCTTTATGATATGTTTAGTAAATTTTAATCTCATAATATTTGCCGTTTCACTTGAACAAAAATAGTTTTTGATAAATGGAGTAAAAGGTTAGAGAAAAAAATATTATATCGTAAAATTAATTTAATTTATATTTTCTCTCTAAATACATTGATTAAATTTTTTTTAAATATAATTTATTTTTCTTTTTTTTTTTAAACTAAACATATATTAATTTTCTCTCTCTAAACAAGTCAATTTAATTTACATTTTCTCTTTTTGAACATATTGATTTAAAATTTTTTCTATATAAGAAAAACAAAATTAATTTTCTCTCTCTAAAAATAAATGCATTAATTTTCTCTCTAAAAAATCAATTTAATTTACATTTTTTTTCTAAACTTATTTTCTTTCTATAAAAATCAAAATTGGTTTTTTTTTCTTTCTCTAAAAGTACACATATTAGTTTTCTCTCTTTAAAAATCCATTAATTCATATTTTCTCTTTTTATATTCATTTATTTTAAATTTTCTCTCTTTAAAAGACAAAATTGAGTTTATCGTTCTCTAAAACTAAATATATTAATTTTCTCTCTCTAAAAAATCAATTTAACTCACATATTCTCTATCTGGAAAAATTAAAATTAGTTTTTCACTTTTAATAACTAAACACAAGAATTTTCTCTCATTAAAATAATTCCCTCCAATCACTTTTATTTTAGATTTTCTCAATTAAAAAAAACCCAAATTTAGTTTTTTTCTTCTTAAAATTAAGTAGGTTAGTTTTCTCAACCTACGAAATAAAATTAATTCCTATAATCTTTCTTTAAATATATTTATTTTAAGTTTTCTCTCTCTAAAGTTAAACATGATAATTTTTCTTTTTTAAAAATAAATTAAGTTAATATTTTCTCTATAAATATATTTAATTTTGTTACTTATGTGGCCTAGAGCTATGTAAAATATTGTTTACATAAATATCATTGGCACTAATGAATATTTGGTTGATTAAAAATAGCTTTATTTTTATTTCAATCAGAATGTTGGTCATTAGATATGTTCTAATCTCAAGGGGGGTTGTGAGCGATTGAACTATTTTTTTTTTTATCTAAATATTTAAAATCAGCCACAATCATAAGAACTTATGATGAAGCTGTATTTTAAATGTAAAGATTGTCACTTATTCTCACCGGATCTAGTAAAAAGTTATTGATGCGAATCGATGATAGGAGATTCATGGACACTTATAGGATAAATAGTGTCATCAGACTAATATCCGTATGAGATTCAAAAGTATTTTAGTAATTATATTTCAGGCATGGAAATGGTTATATTTAATGATAAATCCAGAAAGCCGCACCGTTTATAGCATTATACATCTAAAAATAATATTCAATTATGAATTGAATTTTATAAGTGTCTAAATTAAACTTTGTAGGTACCTTAATATGTCCTAATATTTGTAAAGATGATAGAAAAAATGAAAGGAACAAAGTTTTCTATTTTCCTACCGAGTTAGGAAATATTTAATTTGAAAAAACTATTATTTCAAAATTAGATAATTCTTTTGGAAAACGTTTTCAGGAAAGGATTGATTTTCTCAAATTAAATAATATCAAGATCAGGGATAAAAAAAAATATCAATGGTAGGGTGTGTGTAAGGTCCGAGTGCACCCAAGTGGCGTGCTCTACATGGCATATGCAGGTGGCTCCCATGCAGCCACCTGCCTTGCCATGTGTTCCTCACTCTCTTTGATGGGGCCTATAATTGACCCTTCTTTCCTTCAATTAACACCCCACCTCAAACGTTTGATTTTTTAGAGCAAACAAGTTAGGGATTAAGGGAAAATTCTCCAAACCGTAGATAACTTGTAACACCAAGCTTAAAAAAAAAAAAAAAAAAAAAAGAAAGAAAAAAAAAAAAAATATTTGGAGACGCAGCGTTTTGGGACAAAACGCTGCGTCCCCAATTGGGGATTAGGGTTAAAACCTAAACCTCTTTCTCTCTCTCTCTCTCTCTCTCTCTCTCTCTCCCCGACGTTCCCTCTCCTGCGGCCGTTCGTCTTCTCCAGCGGCCGTTCGGCTTCCTCCGCCATAGCCGCCGCCGCCGCTGCCGCTATTCTTCTTCTTCTTCTTCTCCTTCTTCTTCTTCTTCTTCCCTCTCGGTTTCTCTCTCTACCTCACTTCGTCTTCTCTCCCTCTCGCGATCTCCCACGATCGCTCTCTTCGCCTCGCCGCACACCGTCACGAGCCTCCGCGAGCATCTTCTTCCGCCATAGCGCGCGACTGCAGTACCTTCTGCAGCGCGATCCCCCAGCGCACAGCGCGAGCGAGCGCAGGAGCGCGAGCGCAGGCGCGCGAGCAGGCGTGCGAGCGGGCGCGCGAGCAGGCGCGCGAGCCAGCGTGCACGGGCGCGCGGCCCAGCGTGCAGCAGCGCACGGGCGCGTGGCCCAGCGCGCGGCAGCGCACGAGCACACGCGAGCCGGAGCACGAGCGTGCACCAGCACAGCGCACGGGCGAGCACCAGCCCGCAGGGCCATCAGCAACAAGCCCACGGGCTCACCAGGCCCGACAGCCTGTCCAAGCCCGCAGGTCCAGTACGGCCCGTGGCCCAGTTCAGCCCGTCGACCCGCTAGCCCGTTAGCCCACTGGCCCGCAGACCCGCGAACCCACGAGCCCACTGTAGCCCGCGAGCCCGCGACGGCTCGTGAGCCCGTGACAGCCCACGAACCTCCACGCAGGTAAATGACTTAGGGTTTTACTTCTGATCTAAGTGTTTAAATCTAACAAATAAATTTTGTTTTGATAGGAAACCCTACAGACTTTGGAGTGACCGAAGTGACTTTCGGACGAGACTCGGCGCTTTGAGAAAACCCTAGGTGAGGAGATTTCGGCTCTAATTGATAAATTGGATGAATTTAGGATTGAATCCAAAATGAAAGGTTCTGTATATGTTAGAGTGTAAGTAGAATGTGAATAGAATACAAATTATGAGATGATTATTGTGATTTTGAAGGTTAAGCATAGAATGTTACAGAAACTAAATGATCTGATACGAAAGAAACGTATTATAGAATCACAAAATCATGTCGAGTGAATTCGAATAATTTCCTTTAGAGTTAAACCTTGAAATATGCATGAAAGTATCTGGATTGTAGGGTTGGAATGAAATGAGTCGTAAAGTGGAAGATATTGTACATTTCATGTTTTTCGGATAAACCCTTAAGATGCTTGAGAAGTTGATATTCAATTTTGATGATCTGATTAGGTTGCTCTTTTTGGAGATTCGAGAAAGCAGATTGGAATTGTTTTGAAAATAGGGAGTGACCATCCTCCCTAGAACTGTGAGTGGGACTTTGACATTCGCTATTGATTGAAAACCATGTTTCAAAAATACTTTTAAATGACATGTTTCTGCAAATGTATGATTGTTAGACCTTTCCAATATTTGATGAAATGTTTTGTGACCTTTGGAGTGTCTTAACTGCCGACTTTATTGATATACATCCATGAGTTTTGATAAACGTATATTGTGCCACATTTTCGACATATTGATATGTTTTAATGCTTCCACTACATTGGCACATGGTTTTAAATGGATTTACTTACACATTTGGGCTGTATGCCCGGCCGACTTTATGATATTATGTTTTGGGCTGTATGCCCGGCCGACTTTATGATATTATGCATTGGGCTGTATGCCCGGCCGACGTTATGATATTATGCATGGGGCTATATGCCCGGCCGACTGGTGATGGGATGCATGGGGCTACGTGCCCGGCCGATATGATATTGTGATTCGTAGCTACGAATGACATCTGGTAGAGGCACCCCTTGTGCCCGGATACGCTTCAGCCGGAGGTATCCGCCAGATCGTCGTGTGTATGGGTGCCCCAGGTTGACCCTCATCGGAGAGGACGTTGAGTACGGCTCCGTCTAGCACCAGGCGGGGGCACCATACACGGCCGACTAGTTATATGTACATTATTATTATTTACAGACTAGTTGGGGTAGTTTGTGGCCAACATTGGGGCAAAGAGCCATTCTTTAATACTTGCATTTGAAAAAACCCCCAATGCGCCATCCTTGGTCGAGGTAAACCATTGCCGGGAATATTTCATTGGCCGATTTTTCATGACATTGATGTGAATATTGGATGCATATCTTACTTTCTGATGTGTGCGTATTATATATGATTTTGAAATAACATGATCGGTTTGCACACTGTGGATATTTTCTTATCTTATGCTTTGACACTCCAAATTCACCTCGATATTGATAGTATGATGTCAATCCCCTCACTTACTGAGTATCCTCCCATAGATACTCACCCATCACTTTCTTTCCCACAGGATTAGTGTTGGATCGAGGAGATACCACTGGGCTTGGGTATGGATATTTTCCATCTCTTCCGCTACGATGATTGGTGATATTGTTATGTATTGGAGATTTTAGTTTGACCATTCCATTTATCTAAATTTTTGGGATGACTATATAAATTATGGACTTTTATTCGTGAAACTTTCGTGTTGATTTATTCCATTGCATTGAGGCATTTGTAAATATTTAAAAATAACTTAGGAATTTATTTTATATATGCGTAGAATTTAAGTCCGCTCGGTGTGCCGGCTGCTCATGCTCTAGTTGGGCATGACAGTAGAGGTCTGTTGCTAGGACTGTTAGGAACTTTATAGCTTTGCGTTGTTCTGGATGTTGGCTGTGGATATTGTTGATTTTGGAGAGGCCGGGATGGCCAATTGTTTATTTTTACAGGATGAATGTTATATACAGGTGAAATTGTATATGGGAAACCTCTGATTTATGGGGAGGTTCTGCCCGATTTTCTGTAAAAATACAGTCGGCATCCAGGGACAACGGACGGCTGTTCACGATCCCGGTTCGGGGCGTGACATAACTATTTTTTTTTTAAAATTCTAGAGGGAGATATAAACTCTCTATAGAAATAGATAGAGAAAAAATTTTCTCAAAGAGTTTCGAAGAATATTCTAAATATAAAACTACTTTGAATATAGGTTAAATCTAAATTTGGAATTTGGTAAATTAAATTGATAGAAATTAATTTATTGACATTTTTGGTATCGTTTCACCATGACCTTTGGATCAAATTAAGAAGAGTTTTAATATTGTGGAGTCATCTTATGTGCATAAATTAAAGGTCTTAATATTCTTTCTACTAAACTAATTATCTGTTGGTGTTGCAAAACATGTTCTTAGAGTTACAGCGGAGTGACCTTCTTGAATTTTCTTCATTCAAGAAAAATAAATAAAGTTAGTTTTAGTTTGATACTCCCTTATTTGGTATCCCTTATTTAGTGTTCTTCATTTCCAATTATGTTGATAATTGCAAGATTACAAAGTCAATATTAGCTTAGTTCTAGATCTAATCAACTCATTAGTTACATTAATAAGAGGAAAAAGGCAAGTTATTAGAAGTTATTACAGAAGTTCTTGTCCCAATACTTGTAATGGGAGATTACTGAAAAGGCTAGGGTGGCTTGGTTGAATGTTTGACACTAACACTACTGATCTCCAACAAATCTAGATGCAAACTCAATATATAATATATAATATTTATATATAATATATTTTTTTCAAAATTTTAGGGAGAAGGGTTGCACCCCGCACCTCTGTATTGCCAAAAAAAAAGGTAATTTCTATGTAAAGAAAAAAAAAATAAAAAAAAGACCCATTGAGCATTCCATTGTGCGGGATGAATACCACAGTTGATGTGCATCACGCTGTAGAGAAGAGTTTTAAGTTGGTTAGAATTAAATGACAAGTAAGACTAGGATCAAATAGCTAAGCTAGTCACATGCTTGAAGCAATAGAATGATCCCCTATGCCTTTAAAAACAATCAAGGAATATAGTAGCCTATTCCATGTATCTGGCAATCCAGTCAAACCCCAGTGGCTGCAATCACTATAAAACTTGGTTCCCTTTGCTTCCATTGTTTCCTTGCATAGATTGATGGATGTGCATCTCTTCTATACTGAGATAACTTTGTTATGTTCAAGTACCTAACCGGCGTTTTCATTTCTTTGATGGTTTTCTTCACAATCTGAGTCATAGGCTCCGGAAAAAGTGAGACACAGGACTCATCCATCATGAGCTTTGTTACGTTGTCACACCTTTGATTCCCTTTGTGCTCCGGTGAAATGCCCCTGAAAAAGACTATTGTCTTGCTTGACTCAGCATTGCGTTCTATCCAATGTGCCCAAGTCTTCATTGCCTTCTTGAATGCCACCTGAATTTCCATGCCCTCCACCAATTTTCTTTTGTCTTGAAACCAGTCCCACCTGCAATGCGTAAATTTTATTATTGAAGCTCTTCAACTCAAATCTTCTTCAAAATTTGAGAAAACTTACGCTTTAACTTTGCCATGGTGCACCCACCAATGACCTGTATTGAATACCATGATGTTGGCTCCGCGCCACTTCTTCTCAAACGTTGAGATTTTGTCCAACCTTAAAATCCTAGTACCATTTCCTTGATTGATCGTGTCTAGTTGAATCAAAAAGGGACTCAAATAGAACTCAACAGAGCAATTATAGTCCTGTCGCAAAATCAATTCTTATTATGTTAAAATTTTTTATCTGTGAACAAAAGTTAAAGATAAGTTGTATGATACCTTTGATTTAAACACCTTGTAGGTAGCATCTTTGACATCAATATGAGCTCTGGTGGAAGGAACAGAAGAGTAAAGAAGTCAAGCGAGGGACTCCCATTGGTTTCTATTGAGAGAATCTCCGGCTATTATCACCCTTTTGTCTCTTAGCTTTTCTAACATGTCTGTCCCATTAAACGTCCTTCATGCACCTTCTGTCAATCTTTTTCTTTTTTTTTGAACAAAGTTTTACTTAAAATCAAACAAGTAATTAACTTGCATACCTTGGAAGTTCACACTCACTAGCCTCCCAACTCCATTTCTCGTACTCAAAATCTGGTCTACCATTCCTTTGGCAGCTTACTTGATCGCTAAGAAAGGGGCACTGTGACACCTTGTAGAGAGGTTTTGTTTCTGGCTCATACACCCATTTTCCATCAAACAAATTGCATTTTGAATCTTCACTTTCCGATATCTTCACATTCTTAATTGCAGGTGGGGCAACCTTGATCCCAAACCCCATTGAGCCTGATTGTTTCAGAACATCCTTCTCTGAAGTGGTAGTGGACATGTTAATCACCCGTGTGGAAAGCTGGAGCTGGCCTATAACATATGACCTTGTTAGTTTTGGAGTAATTTCCTTGTGATGATTAGAAGGTTGATCAATGGAATTCATGGCTATGGACATGGTTCTAATGGCTGATTCATCGACACTTTGAGGGAGTTGATTGAGGCACAAAACTAGGATGGCCAAACCGATGAAGCTGGCAAACGTACAAAGCTTCCATCTTTCCTTAATGGAGTTGATGTCCATGGCTAGCTAGATTTCTTTTGTGCAGGTTGTGTTCAAGCGAAATGCTAGAGAGAGTACGGGTTTAAAAAAGTGGTTCAAGTTTGGACCTACTACTATTTTTACTTGTATTCAGGGAGTTGGTAGTCCAATGACCATAATAGCCTTTTAATTTTTTTTTTCTTGCCAACCAAATGAAGGCCTGCATGGCATTCCAACAGGAGCTAAGCAATAGGGTTTATATTCCAAAATAGCTTAGGATGTGAGTTAATGTTTGGTTAAAAGGCAATGAGGGGTTTTGCAGGCTACATATAAGTGGCAAGTGCAGAATTAGCAGCAAGCACCAAAAATTGATTAGGTAAGCTTACCATCCTTTTCATTTTCACTCTCCTAATCCACTAGAACGCACAACAGTCTTACCAATAATTACTAACAGCTCCCGTCGCTGTCGTTTTGTATTATGCAATGCTAAACTGTAAAATATCACATGAAAAATAATAATTTGTGAATCAAATATTTTACAAAACATAGTTTAATAAATAGTATAATTCGGTAGGCAATCACAACTTTATTTAACGAAATAAGTTCGAGTTTTATTAAAACTTTGGTTTAGTAGTTGTATGAAAGGAACATAATCCTATATATTGCATTTCGATTACATTATATATGCAAGCTAACTTATCTAATATATAACGATTATAATTGAAAGTAAATATTTCATAATTAGAAGATATACTTATAATAATACTTGGAGATTAATTACGTTATACAAAACATAGGTCAGTTATGTCCAATTTATACAAAAATTTCACACTACCTCATTTGTCATGTCCATGGCAAGGTCAAAGCCTAGGATAGTTGATGCCAATGAGTTGCAGCTAAATTGGCACTCTCCCCTTCTTTCTGCTTAAAAGTTTCAAATTTGAATATTTTTTATGTATAAAATGAAAAAGTGTAGGATAATTGATATTGTTGGTCCCAAAAACAACCAAAAAGGGGGTTGAATTTATTGTGTAAAATTTGGTTTTTTAAAATTTTATCTAATTTCACTTAAATCTATACAAACCTATGGTTAATCTGTAGAATATATAACAAAAATAAAAGAGAAAGTAAAGAGACAAATTTTGTTTATAATGGTTCGATTTTGTATCTATATCCACTCTTTCAACCAAGTAAGCTAGAATCTAGCAATCTGTTAGTTTCCACTATGATCCAAAACAACAATGTACATCCACTTGTCGACTTTTGATTTTCACTTCATGAAAATTGTTTCGTTTAACAATGGAAAACAAATCACACAAAATACAATCAAAAGTTTATAGGAAAAAGAAAAATGACAACAAGTTTAGAATGTAGAACTTTTTTTTTTTTTTTTTTTTTTTTTTTTTTTTTATCTTTTTAGTGCTATAAAGTTTCAAAAATGATAGTCATTCAGCCACTCAAGTACTCTGTTCCCACTCACTTGAAAACCTGCTGAATAGCAGCCTTATTTGTTACCAAAAGAAGCTCAACAAACAGCAGTAAAAGGTACCAAATGTACTGCAACAGCTTCAGCAGCCATTTGGGAAAAATAGCCTCCAAATCCTTTTGAATTTTGATATTTATCGAGAGTAAATATTTTTCTTTTAAAATTTAAATATTCCTCTATCATATTCAAGAATTAATTTGATTATATCTAGATAATTGCTTTTCCAAAAAATTCAAAAACTACTCCAAAAAATTAGTCCAAGTTTTGAATTTTTTCAGAACAACTAGTCAACTTTGCCCACTTATTTTTCCATCAAAATCTCAAAGTAATTAAGCCATGAATCATCAGATTTGCTATTCAACTATAGTATTATTATATAAAATAATTAAATTCAAAAGTTTAAAGTTAATGGTGAAGATATTGAAAGCCAAATACCCTTTGAGAATTATTTTCTGACAAATAATTTTGTTGTGAGAAATGGGTAATCAACCAACTTCCAGTTAATTTTTCTCCAACATATCCGCAAGATATTTGAACTATAAACCATTAAAATTGAAGTTTCACACACCTTTTTTGAAACATAATTTTCGATTTTAGAAATATTTCAGTACATAAGAAAATATGGCTATCCAAATATATCTAAATGATTACATTTCAACACTTAGAAAAATTTCTAAGTAATGAAATATGAGAAAAATTTCTAAATAGTAGAATATGAATTATTCTCATATTGTAAAATCTTTTATGTACATCTAGAATCAATTATAGACTAAATGTAGTACCCAACCTACACTTATCTTACTGGCTGAGTTTTCAACAAATATAAAAAAATCTTGTTTCTGTAACCAAATAAGTCTTACTTTTATGATTGATTCTATGACTGGTTTTATAATATTTTTTTAGCAAAAACTATCTATTAATAAAAAATTTTGCAAACTAAATAGATTGGTTAGAATCATATGAAAGATTTTGTTATCATCAAAACTAAGGAGACAACAATTTTCTTAACATTTCTTAACATTCTCCCCCCTTTTTAATGATAACAAAATTTAAAAAAATAAATGCGCAAAAATTATTCAATCAAGCACATTCTCAAATAATTATGTAAATCATATAAACACAATATCAAATGGTACAAGCAAATACATATACTCAGTGTTCACCAATATTCATCCAATTTAAAGTTTGTTTGTTTTATTTAAGTTATGATCTTTAAAGTTTCAAAGTGCAGTCATTATTTGCATTTTAACTTTATTATGTGTTGCATATTATTCTCCCCTCAATATGTACAGTTTCCTTTGATTTTTTTTAACTTATTCTCTCCCTTTTTGTTGTATTAAAAAGAATTCGGTATTGAAGCATTGAAGCATATAAAAGAAGACATCAAATTGTATTCAAGTCTGACAGCAATACATGATAGATACAACATTGAAATACAAAGGATATGTCTTTATTAGAACATAAAAGTAAATGACAGAGTATAGAGGCAGTCGATTTCAGAGAATCAAAACAGGAAGTATGTAAGCTTAAGATGCATTTTTGGACAGTAACTTCAGAATTTCAGATATCTTTGATCGAGTGTCACATTGTCTTTCTATATACGCATCAATTTTCTTTTCAATTCTTTGCTTCAAGTTATCTTCATTACTTGTCTTAGTTTGCTTTTTCTTCTTTTTTGAAGATTCACCATGTTCAAATGTGGATCTTAGAGATTCTTCATTTGCTCTTTCTGCAAATGGAGAGACTATACCACAATTTTCTTGAAATTTTCCTTTCCAGAAGGAATCATTTTTGACTCTCCAGACATTATCATCAGAAATGGTTATTCCCATGTAAGATACCATTGATTTACCTAACACAATTGGGTCTAGAATAGAATCCTTTAAACATGAAAAATCAAATCCTTTGAACTACCTCGTAAGAACATTGTCATACGGTTTGCTGCTCTTGTTCCAATGAATATGATTGATAAATACATTCAGCATATCAATTTGTTTTTCCAGCAACAGGGCAACCAAGATTCTATCATCCTTTACAGTCATAGTGGTAGAACTTCCATACTTTGGAATGAGACACATCAAAACTATCTTGTGTAGAATTCTAACAAGAAGAGAAAAATCTTTTTCATGTAAGTACCCTATTCCAGAATAAGAATTTGCATGAAGCAACCTATCGATATCCTTTTTCTTCATGTTTTCTAGTGACTTGTCTTCCGATCGTTTAAGTTCTAAATATTGAACAACATCATTCTTGGTATTCTCAACTCTAAACCCCAATATTCTTGATTTCAATGCATCAGTTTGTTCAACATTCAAGTTCTTGTAGAAATTAAAAATTACCTTCCTAATGCAATATTTTTTTATGTCACATAATCTGACACCTCCAATCCTCTTAAGAATAGTTCGCATCTCCAAACCTATTTGCTGAAAATAATTGAAATTAACGAACCTACAAGAACCAATTTGGAACATGATTGGTTGTGACCGAGTGTAGGGAATTTGGATTCGAAGGGGTTGAAGCATCTGTATTTCTGAGAAGTTTTGATAGATTTCTTGATTCGAGAGATGAGTTTGATTTTCAGTTGATTGAGAATTAAAATCACGAATGAACAGCGAATTTGATCTTGAGTTCTGAGGATGTGTATCATGACAAAAATGAATACTTGAAGAATCAGAAGTTGAAGAATCAGATCTTAAAGAATCGGAACTTGAGATGTTAATGTGTGAAGAAAGTGGATTCTTTATTGTTCTCTTCATGATTCTTGAAGATTTGTGAGAAGCCATTATGAATTTGATGCTAGGGTTCTTTGTTAGGGTGTTTGAAGAGAAACAAATACTATTTTGTTGTAGAGACTCTATGTGTTCTGCTAGATTTAAACTCTATGTACCAATTTTTTTTTTATTATAGAAAAATCATAAAATGAGAAGTACACTCTTATTTCATTTATGATATTTTCAAATCTTTTTTTGTCTAAAAGTTTTGTAAAAATATCAGTAAGTTGATTTTCTATTTTGACATATTCCAAAATTATATCACCACTTAAAACATGATCTCTAATAAAATGATACCTAATGTCTATATGTTTTGATCTTGAATAATTTATGAGATTTTTGGTAAGACAAATAGCACTTGAATTGTCACATTTTATGACAATATTTTTATAATCTAACTCATAATCTCTAAATTGTTATTTTAGCTACAAAATTTGAGTACAACAATTTTCTATTGAGATATATTTCGATTTAATTGTTGATAATACAATTGAATTTTGTTTCTTAGATACCCAATTATGATTTTGTTACCTAAAAATTGACAAGTATCTGAGATACTTTTTTCAGTCAATTTTTGGCATAGTCGGCATCCGAATATCCAATTAATTCAAAATTTTGAATTCTTTGGATACCATATTCCTAAATTTTTGGTATCGGCTATATACTTTAAGATTCTTTTGATGACTTTAAGATGAGATTTCTTAGATTTGCTTTGAAATTTTACACATAAACATACATTAAATAAAATATCGGGTCTAAAAGCGGTCAAATATAACAATGATCCCATCATAGTTGTATAGAGTTTTTCATTCACATTTTTCCCTTATTCATCTAGATTTAATTTAATAGAGGTAGATATAGGGCTATTAATATCTTTTGAATTTTTCATACAAAATTTTTTAATTAATTCTTTTACATATTTTTCTTGACTTATAAATATACCATGAGAAAATTATTTAATTTGCAATCTAAAAAAGAAATTTAGTTCACCCATCATCATTGATATTTCAAATTCACTTTTCATGATATTGCTAAAATCAACACACAAATGTTCATTTGTAGATCTAAATACAATATCATCAACATATATTTAAACAACAAAAATATCATCATCAACATGTTTGATAAATAAAGTAGTGTCTACATTTTCCTTTTTGAAATTATTTTTCACAAAATATTCACTTAATATATCATACTATTTTTTTTTATTTTTATCTCTTATTCCTATATATAAAGAAAAACCATCATCTGTTCTTGGAAACCCAAACATATTTGGATCCTTTTGAAAATAAGCTCGTATATGAATTAAATTTGTCTTGATGTGCACTAATCTTGTTCAAAAAATAACTTTTTGGTAAAATGACGAATTTTATGACATATGTAGCATGAATCGATATTATTTTTATTTTTTGCATAATTAAATCTATAAGTAAAATAATTATGTATATTACCAAATTTATTAAATCCAAATTCAGAATAAAATTTTCTGTAAAAGTTTGATTTCTTCATAAAACCTCTATGGGTAATTCTATGGATGGTTCTATATGAACTTTTATTTGACACTTTGTGAAATTTTTCTACAGTTTGTGAAAAATTTCTGTGCATAATTTGTGCAGACTATGAGGGAGTTTTATATAGATTTTGTGCAGTTTGTTGGACAATTTTTGAAGCAAAATTTCGATTTTTCTGTGCAGACTTTTGTATAACTTTATGAGTGTTTTTTGCAGGCTGAAATGTCATTTTATCTCATGTTTCTGCAGATTTAACAAAACAACTATTGTTGGAGTTTGAAGGTTTCTCATAATCATTAACATAGCCAAAATCTCTTTTGAAAAAGTTCATTCTTTGTATAGAAAGTAGCTTAGTTAATTTGTCATCACTTTCATGAAACTTTTGGAATGTATTTTCTATTGATTTTGATAATTCAGCTATTCTATTTTTTAGAATATGTATTTTATTTTTCAGTGCACAGTTTTCAATTTTTAGTGTCTCATTTTCAGCTCTAATGGTTTCATTTTCAGAGTTCAATAAGTATTTGGTTTGTCTAAATAAATCCTTCTCATTTTTTAATATGTTAACTTTATTTTTCAATTTTGAAATTATATTTAACAAGTTGTCAGATTCAACAATCTGGAATGAATTTTTAGAGGTCACTCATCATTTGCCATAAGACAAAGATTGACTTCATTTGATATATATGAACTTTCATCATCTAAATCTTCATATTCTGAATCACTCTATGTAACATCATTGTTTTACTTTTCTTCTTGAATACTTCAATCTTTTTCAGTAGCACTGGACACTCATATTTTATGTGTCCCCTTCTTTTTGCACTCATAACAAATTTTTTTATCTTTCTGATATGATTTTCTGCTATCTTTTCCTGTACTGAACTTAAACTTTTATGAGTTCTGAAAGTTTTTAGATTTAAAACATTTTTTACCCTTTTTCTTGAAGACACGAGAGAGCTTTTTGGCCAGTAGATTGATGTCTTGATTACTGCTTTTTTTTTCTACAGAATTTTCATTATCTTCAGCAGCAAATGCAATAGATTTCTTCTTGTTTTCAGATTCATCAATGTGAAATATCTTAGCTTTATAGAACATCAATTTTCCTTTCAATTCATTGAGAGACAAATGTTTAAGTCTTGGGTTTCATCAATAGCAGTCCTCTTAGCATCCCATGTTTTTGGCAATACTCGAAAACTTTTTTCACTTGATCAGAATCTGAAATCTTTTTTCCAAGAGAATCAAATTCATTAGTAATTATAGAAAATCTATTAAACATGTCTTTTACACTTTCTCCTTGTTGAAAACGAAAGAGCTCATATTCCTGCATCAACAAGTTGATTCAAGTCTCTTTCACAGTACTGGTTCCGTCATGTGTAATACACAACCTATCCCAGATGTCTTTTACTGTTGCACATGAAGAAACTAAGTTAAACTTAGTTTGTGAGATTGCACATAAAAACAAGTGTTTGACACGAGAATTAATAGACATTTTATTCTTGTCATTCTCTGTGATAATAGACAATTTAAATTCTACAATTCCAAAATTTATTACTTCCTAAACTTCATAATCAGTAGTTTGAATGAATGTCTCCATCCTACATTTCCAATGGGAAAAGTTTACACTATCGAAATATGGTGTCCTGTTTACGACGTGAGCATAATTATAAGGAAAAGTCATTGATTAAACACTCTAAAGAGATCTCTTTAATGGAGTAGAGAATCAGTTCTGATACCCAGAAGATTCAAACTAATTTAAGTAAAGAATTTTAGAGGAATTCGGAGAATAGATAATTTAGAGAATTCCCCAAAATTGCTTTAAAAAAATTGGTAAAGAAAAAAACATATTCGGGGAATTCCTAAAATTTTCAAAATATATACACACACACACACACACACATATATAACATTTTTATTCATAATATATGATACACAAATGAGTAAATTTGTAAACCCTAAGTCTCAAACTTGTTTAAATAATTTTTTGTATTTACTTTGTGCAATTAGTGAGTTAGTTTATCTCTTTTATTGTCATTATTAAGTGCAAATTTAACTGCAAATTTTAATTATTTTTATTTACTTATTTAATTACTATAAAGATTTTAAATTATTAGAATTTTAATCTATTTCTATTAAAACTGAATTAGTAAGTTTTAGCCTTTACTATCATGTTCAAAGCTAAATATCATTTTTTGACTTTGGGCCAAAAATTGCAAAATGGATTCCTATAATTTGGAATTTTTTAATTTGGAGAATGAAAAAATTTCGGATGCATAAAATGGATAATTCAAAATATTTTCTGAATCTTTTATTTTTTCTTCAAATTAACTGAATGTTCACTCCTCAAACATCTTTTTTTTTTTTGAGAGGTCACCAGAAGTCCTTTTTGTTGTATGTTATAATTAAGAATTAGTTTTTTGTTTATTACAGATAGAAAAGGCTACGCTTTACAAAAGGCTATAACTACATGGTCATATAGAAGTATTGATGCCATCACTTAGGGTATTCATACCAACATAACGTAGGATTTGATGGGAGTCCAACTTAATCATAAGGTTTGTACATTGATTTCCTTCTTTCAAAATATGAGCCAAGATGAGATTTCAATTCTGAACTATCAAATCACTAATATCACTTACAAGTTGTCGGTAGAGATGTCATTCTGAACACAAGATGTTATCTTGAACGTGAGAAACGGATGAGATTAACTAAACTACAAGAAATCTAAATAAACCACTGATCTCGAGCAAGAGATATACTGAAAGTCCATATTTATGGACAAATTTAGTGGCTATAACACAGCTATAACATAAATTGAATTTGAATTTGTTGGAGTAGTGCATGGTTTCTATATCTAATTGTGGTTGTCTTCTGAGTTCATGGTTAGTAATGGCTAATGGGAGAAAATTCAAATTTAACTATCATTTCTAACAAACCAACAATTAGTTTATTAGTTTGAAATAAATCAATCATTAGTTAGTTGGTTAGGGTTAGATGAGTAAGTGATCATCGGATTGTACAAATGGTGCGAATGATTTTAGTGAAAAACAGAATTTGAGTTATTGTTAAACTTTCACTTTCTATACTATCTTTCTCTATACTTCTCTTTCTATCTTTCTCGCTAATCTTCTTTTATTTCTTCTTCTTCCCAATCCTCTATTGCTATGCTATCAAACTCTCTTTTAACATCTTCATCCATCTCACCAACTATAGAAGATTTTGCCTACTTTGTTTTTTGCTTTCTCTGATTTTCACATGCTATGTTTTTCATATGTTACAATTGCGACCACAAAACAAGCTTTGTTTCCCTTTTCTTTGAGTTGGGTAGTTACGAATCGGTATCAGAGTTTAGGATTCTCGATAAGTACTGAAGAAATGATGGAAGGAACTAGATATAAGTCCATCAAAGAATAAGTCAAGAAACAAGGCAAAAATGCAAGAAATATCTATTGAAATTAAAAAAAAAATCATCTTGAATTATGATGAAGACTCGATGGACAAGCCCAAGAAATGGAAACTTTTATTGCCAATGTTGATACCAAAATTAATACTTTCTTGAAGATAATGAATAAAGATAAACTCGAAGAGCAAGATATTGAAAGATTTCTTAAGTCTCCTATCCTGCCCACTCCTATTGATGGAAGGTCAAGAATAAAAGTAAGGTTTCAATTGCCTAAAAAAGAACCTATTAATCATGGGTTCTTGCCAAACCCACCAAGAATTGAGTTTGTAGTATTCAGCCGAGTAAATCCTCATATGTGGCTAAGAAAATGGAGCAAATTCTATCATCTATGGGTGGATACCATCAAAATGTACTTAGATAGCAAAATCTAAATTTGGTTTCAAGGTCTGAAATTGGTAAAGAAAGTAGATTGGGAAAATTTCTCCAAACTAATATGTCAGCGCTTTAAAGCTAAATGGGTATAAGATGAAGTAGAGGAGTTTAATAAGTAGTAGCAAAATGGCTTAATGGCTGAATACCAAGAAAAGTTTGGGGAACTCTAGTCAATCTTTCTTCACAAAAACCCAACACTTATTGAATCTTATTTCATCTCCAACTTCATTAGTGGGGTAAAGGAAGAAATTAAGCCCATTTTAAGAATGCTAAAACCAACTGTTGTATTTCAATCCTTTGTAATTGCAGCTCCATAAGAGTAGTCCTTAGAACTTGCTAAGCGAAGAAGAACTAGGATAATAGGAGTTTGGACCAGGAGAAGTGAAAAATGGGGCAAAGAACTCTAGGGGAACAACTACTACTTTCAGAAGCATTTCAAGCAAAGGGAAAGGTGGGCAATCTATAGCTCTTATTGAAGATAAAACACCCAGAATTTCATCATAGGAAATTCAATATAGAAGAATCAATAATCTTTGTTTTAAATGTGAAGAAATATATAACTAGACCATCAATATAAATTCCAAAAATTTCAACTTGATCATTATAGTAGATGATGAAGAAAGGCAAGAACTTGAAGAAACAAAGGAAAATAATAAACAGATTGGGAAGGCTATTGATGTACCCTCACGTACCCTTTCGAGTTCTTTGAACAGAAAGACTATAGCATTACAAGAAATCCTATATGAAATAACTATAATAGTATTAATTGACACTAGTAGCTCCAATAGTTTTCTGAATCAAATACTTGTAAAAGTGATGAAAATGCATTTAGAAGTAGATGAACCACTAAATGCTGCCCTGTGGATGGTTGTAAGATATCCAAGCATTCAAGGGGGTAATTACCTTAAGAGGATGGGACATAATTCTAAGAGTAGATTGGATGTAAACTTCAGTCCCATTACATTTGACTTCAGGCAACTACAAGTTAGTTTGCTTATGAAGAGTGTGAAGCGATCTTAGTAGACAAGGTAAAACACATAATAATGAAGTTAGTAAAGGGAAAGGACATGAAGAAGTTCAAAAAGCAGCAATTGCAGAGACGTGTCACCCTCATCATAAACTCAAAAGACAACCACAATTAGATGAAGAAACCAATTTTTGTATTACTCCACTGGTTTGAAAATGTGTTTTCTATACCAAATTCGCTTCCATTAGAAAGATAACATGATCATTCCATTCCATTGAAACCAGAAACTCAATCATTCAAACTCAGACCTTATAGATACCCCAATTCATCAAAAGTATAAATTAAGAAGCAAATGCAAGAGATGTTGAGAAGTGGGATTGTGGGATATAGTATTGTTCCCTTTGCCTCTTTAGTACTGTTAGTGAAGAAGAATGACGACACTTGAAAGTTTTGGGTGAATTACAAACAACTAAACAATCTGACCATTAAGGAAAGGTATTCAATTCGTAACATTGATGAACTATTAGATAAATTTCATGGTTTCAAAATGTTCTCTAAGATTAACTTGAGAGCAGCCTACCACCAAATAAAAATCAAGCCTAGTGATGTTGCTAAACAACTTTCCAAATTCACCATGAGCATTTTGAATTCTTGATTATACCCTTTGGCTTAACCAATGGCTCAACCACTTTCCATTCTTTAATGAAACACATTTTTCAGCCCTATCTAAGAAAATTTGTGTTGGTATTTTTTGATAACATCCTGATATATAACTCTGAACTTTCCAATCCTTAATGAAACACATTTTTCAGCTATCTTAGAAAGTTGTTTGCCAAACTTTGCAAGTGTGGATTTGCACAATCTTGAGTGGAATACTTAGAACATATAGTCTCTAACTTAGGAGTTAACATAGGCTCCCAGAAGACTCAATACATTAGAACCTACTACTATCTAAAGCCTTAAGAAGTTTCTTAGGTTTAATTGGGTATTATAGAAGATTTGTTATATAGAATAATAACCAGGCATCTGAATACCTTCATAAAATGGATAATTTTCATTTGAGTAAGGATTTGATCAAACTTTCCAGTAACTCAAAACAACAATAAGCACAACATCTATTATGAGGCTACAAGATTTATCCAAGCCATTTGTAATAGAAACTGGTGCATGCTCTAAGGGATGGGAGATGTTCTGTTGCAAGGACAACCAATTATTTACTCGAGTAAAGCTTTAGGACTCAAAAGTCAGGGTTTATCCATCTATGAGAAAGAGTTAATGGCAACTGTAATTGCAGTAACAAAATGGAAACATCATTTGGTAGGTCACAATTTCATCATAAGGACTGATCATCAGAGTTTAAAGTATATACTAAAATAGAAACTGACCAATACATTACAACACAAATAACTCACCAAGTTATTAGGGTTGTGCTATGAGATACAGTATAAGAAGGATGTAGAAAACAAAGTGGTTGATCCATCATCAAGGAAGGAATTTCTAATAGAAGAACCACAGGAGGGTGTAGTGATGATAATATATTTCGTACAACTATAATGGCTAAGGGAGATCATTCAAAGCTATGACAGAGATAAAGATGGTCAAACATTGACAGCACAACTAGTCTCAAAACCTGACTGTAAGACAAACTTTCAATTTCAAGATAGGATTTTGAGGTTTAAGAAGAAAATCTATGTAGGTTGTGGTTCTCAACTTAGAACAAAAATAGTTCAGTAAATGCAAAATACTTCAGCAAATGCATAGCTTAGCCATTGCAGGACATTTAGGATGGAATAGTGTAGTGTAGAGAGTGAAAGCTACATTCTATTGGCTTTTAATGAAAGTAGCCGTGACCAAATTTGTGTAGGAGTATGATGCGTGTTGAGGAATAAATATGAAAATGTAGAATATCGTAGGCTACTATAGCTATTGCCTATTCCTTCACAAGTCTGGTCTCAGATAAGCATGGAATTCATTGAAGGACTACCAAGTCCCTAGGAGACTGTAGTCATTGATAGACTCACCAACTTTTGCTATTTCATAGCCTTACACATTCTTATACAATTATGAATGTGGCTTATTTGTTTGTAGACCATGTATTCAAATTACATGGTCTATTAGATTCAATTGTGATAGATAAGAACAAGGTATTTACAAATCATTTTTGGCATAAATTATTCAGATTGGTAGGCATCTAGTTGAAACTCAACAGTGCGTATCATTCTCAAATACACGGGTAAAGAGAGAGGTTGAACAAATGCTTGGAATGTTACCTAAGATACATGACTTTTGATAGACCAAGGTTTTGATTACAATGGCTAACTTTAGCTCAATAGTGGTACAATACTAACTTTCATTCATCTAAATGTCTCCTTTTGAAGCAATATATATATATAAACCTCGATCCATACCTCTGGATCCTTATTTAGACACTGTTACTCCAGATGCTACAAACTTTGTTAGGAACAAACAAGCTGTATTGCAAATTCTGCATGACCATTTGGCCAAAACTCAGAACAAATGAAGATAAATGCTGATCAAAATCTCTCTGAAAGGGAGTTCAATGTGGGTGATCTAGTCTATCTAAAATTACAACCCTATAGGCAACAATATGTGGAGTTTAAAAGACAATTCAAACTATTCTCCAAGTTTTATGGTCCCTTTCTAGTATTGGCCAAAGAAGGTAAAGTGGCCGATAGATTACAGTTGTCACAAATATCAAAGGTTGATTTAGTGTTTCATGTGTCATTGCTTAAGAAAAAACTTGGCCCTACTCAAGTAATTATGCCCACCTTGCCTTTGATAGGATTAAATAAGCAAGCTATAATAGAACCACAAGCAATATTGAAGAGACAAGTAATTTTGAGAAACAATAAGCTAGTCACCCAGTAGTTAATTAGATGGATTAATCTCAATCTAGAAAAATCAACATGGGAGGATATGGATTTCATAAAGGCTCAATATCTTGCTTTTCATCCTTGAGGACAAGGAAACTTTTAAAAGGGAAGGGTATTGCAATGATTAGTGTAGGGAAATTCAAGTTTAATGGGTAGTTTCAACAAACCAAATGTTAGTTAGTTTGTTTGAAATGCAAAAATTATTAATTAGTTGGTTAGAATTAGTTGAGTAACTGATCATCAGATTGTACAAATGGTATGAATGATTTCAGTAAAAGACAGAATTTAGGTTGTTGTTAAGCTTTCTCTCTCTGCTCTCTACTTCTTTTTCTCCGTCTTTCTTTCTAATCTTCCACTTTCTTCTTCTTCTTCTTTCAAATCCTCTATTGCTACTCTATAGAATTCCCTTTCAACATTTTCTCATCCATCTCATTAACTACAGAAGATTGTACCTACTCTGGTTTTTGCTTCCTCTACTTTTCGTGTGCTATGTTTTTCATGCGTTTTGATCATGACAACAAAACAACATTTGTTTTCCTCTTCTTTGAGTTGGTTGTTACATATCGAAACCCCACATTCATAGACAAATTTAGGGGGCTCACAAAGGCCATGCCCCGTAAATATTTTTAATTTCTTTATTGTGAAAGAAAATTACCATTAACGTTTGATTGGCCCTCCCTTTTTCAATTAATACTGGATTACCATACATTTGCCTCATATATATATCTATAAGAATGTATATATATATAAACACCGATAGATTAGTTATTATTTAGTTAATAATTATTAAGTTTATTGTCCTTAATTACATAATGTAATTGCATAACTTTCCTAACAACTATAATTTGTTTCTTTTTCTTCTACATGTGTATAATATGTGTTAATGATAACAAACCAAGATAAACAAATATTAGTTAATTTGAATGATCTTGAAGCATATTCTTATTAGATTATTTTAGTTTTCTTATATTGTAGGATATAATTCTTTTCACTAAATTTATTTCCCTTATTTCTTAATTAATTTAGCTCATTTTTTATTTAATATTAATTTAAAAATTTTTTATTATTTTATTTACTTATTTTTAATAATTTTATATTACAAATTTTATATTTAGTTTGATTGAGAAATTTTGGTATACATACCTAGAAACAATTCCGCAACCTCCTACATATGTTCTTGAAATCATGAATTCCAAAACTTCTATACATTAGAGCTATATTGGGAAAAATAGCGACAAAGGATTTATTATTAAGAAAAAAATCAGGGGGCCATTCATTATTTCATTACGTTGATGTGACATCACTACGCCATAGATTTATTGAATCGTGCAATTCTGAAATATAGGAAGTTATTGTTTGAACATACGATATATATATTTGCTAATTTTCATGAAAAAGTTAAATTGATGTTAACCATTAGATGTATAATATTAATGATGCTAAAGTTATTGTTTGAACATATGATATATATACAAATTGTCTGGTCAGCATCACAAAGTCACACAGTCAACGTCATAGGTCCTGCCACCATGTTAGTATACACGTGTTTGTATATATCATATTTCTCTATGCCATGTCATCATCCATGTGGACTCCATGTCAGCACAAATTGCCATGTTAGTTCTAGCAACATCCCAGCCCAGTCCAATTCAAATATCTCGGTTCAACCATTGACCACAACTTTGTTAATACAATTCAGCTATTCTTCACCCGGTTCTTTCATTAACCAGATTGGTTCCTAAGATTTTCGGGTATTGTGAATCGATTTGTGTGGTCAAATTCTGACACTATAACCAAATTCTTTTCATTTTTTTATTCTCAAGTATTTTCTATTGTGTGCACCATGAGTGTTTCTAGATTCTCCCAACATATTCCTTAACCAATCGATGTCGTCTTTGATAGCTCCAATTATGATTTGTGAGCTGAGGAAATGTTTAGTTTTCTTGAATGTAGGCTTCTTTGGCATATTGTTACCAGAGAAATACATAAACCCATACAAAAGAAAGATAAGGAGGAAGATACAGTCACAAGGCATCTCATAACCTGGAATAATATGAATCATCAAATTCTGACATGGTTTTAGAATACTTGTGCCAAAATTATTGAACTCGAATTCAATATCTTGATGATGAAGAGGTATGGAATTTCTTGAAAACTCTTATTCTTTCTTTGATTATGTCAATCAATTTCAATTATACAGATATCTTCATCACATGTAACAACCTGATATCAATAATTTTATACACTTGAATTATAATATTTTAGATTTTATTTATTTATTTTAGAACTATCTTACACCTTATTTTATGATATTACATTGATTACTTTCATGGGTTTTGTTTTAGGAAATTTTGGCATTTTTTAAGGAAATTTAGACCGGACAAATAGTAGTTAGTATTTTGGGTATAACGTTTTGCTCCGATATCTGATTGATCTAATTCTTGTGGCGTTAGAAAGAAGATTTCAAGATCTACAAATCTTGTGAAGAGTGTAGAAACTGATTCAGGTCGAAACATATCCGAAAATGTGGAACAAATTGCTGCACTATTGAAATTCAAGAAAGAGAAGTACTTGTGAAGAGAGAAACCATTTGAACTAATTCAAAGAGAGATTTTTGAGATAAAGTTATGGATAATTTCAAGAATTTTCAAAATCAAGGATAACGATCAAGTTTCTAAATTTTGGAAGAGCAAGAGGATAAAGTTTATCATAACAACTTAAGTTTCCAAGTCAAAGTGAAAAGTCAAGTCTCCTAATCACTCACTACCTTTTGTTAATTAAAGTTTTGGATCTATAAATATAAGAGTTGCCTCACATAATGGCAGGAAGAGGAGGAAAACCCTAACAGCCACCTCCACATGATTTTCCATTTCTTTTGTCGTGCAAGAAGGGTTGTAAAGTTTTCTTTATTTTTCTTATTTATCTTTAGTATGTTTAGCTAGATTTCTCATTCCTAGAACTCAATGGATTTTGTTATTTAATTAATAGTATGATTTGAATTTATTTCTTTCTTTTAAATATTTATTAGTATTATTATTGTTTGTTGAGATTTTATTGTTGAACATAATGCTTCATACATTTTATGACTTTACATTTTGACAATTTGAAATCGAATGCATGCATGACCAATATAATTGTAGGAGATTAGTCTAGTATAATAAAATCTGCATAGCGTTATGAAATCAATGGATTTAAGGGAAAACTCTAAATTACAAAGTTTTCATATATCTTTATGTAATTTAGTTTAATCAAAATTGTATGACCACTGGATTTTAGTTAGTCGAATTAGAGTTTCATTTGATGACCGTTGGATGAATCTAATTTAAGAAAAATCTGCTATCATTAAACAATAATTTTATAGCCAATAAACTTTAAGCGATTTGAAAGAATTAGACCACGTGAAAAATAAAAAAAAAATGAAATCGATGTGTTAGGCTTTTATAAAATTATGATTTTTTATCCATTAATTTCTATCTTTAATATTTTCATAATTTTTAATATTTTCGCAATGTTGATTTATTTTATCTAATTTAGATAGGGTAATTTAAAATTGGTAATACAAAAATATTCTCGTGGGATGACACTTGCTCACACTATATATAACACTTTACTAAGGTATAATTGTCCGAAATCGTGATATATCAAAATCGCGTAACACAACCTTGTCAAACTATTCACAATTATGTGTCTAAATTACAAAAACTTTGAAATCAAGTAGTACTTGGAGACCTATATGGCCTAAAACAGATACAACCACTATATATGCTAATCTTCATGATCTTTGCACATATGACATTTGTTGATGACTCTTAGGGATGAGTTTGAACCAATTGCAGCTCCATTCTTCATCGTGGCTCCCTACCAAATCTTGATACTATCATCAAAGAGTTAATCTGCCTCAATACTCTTCGTATTGAAAAGTCTACACCATGTCCTGATATTGTCTTTGTCACTCAAAACTCAACTCCAAAATCTCGAAAAGTTTGCTCTTACAATAAAAAAAAAGAATGGCCATTACATCTCCGAATGTAGAAAAAGATTCAAACAAACTTCTAAACAAGGAAATTCTTCTAAATCCTTTCACACTAGTACTATTATTGTTCCTACTACCACCACCATGGGTCTAAAAGAGAGTACATCTCATAAATTTTCTTTAAAAGATTTTCAAACACCTTTTTAACAACTTCAACTAGATTGTGGTACTCTTTCTTCCCTTACCCTGTCTGTCCTTCACATAGTACTTTGATTCTGTGTGCTATAACCACATCACTTCTAACTCATTTATATTTTCCTCACCTAGTGTTTTCCCTACTTTTAATGTTGTTCATGCCGCTGATAATTTTGCTATGCATGTTCAAATTTTAGGCTTTATTCCCACATATAATTTATCTTTGCCAAATACTTTTTTGTTCCTAAACTATCTCTAATTTTGATATCTGTTGATCAACTATGTAACCTTCATATTGACTTACAATTTCTGAGTCATGGTTGTATTGTCTAAGATCCACAAATGAACGAGATCCTTAGTACAATAATTGTTTAGAGTCACTTTTCTTTGCATTCCATCCAAAGTAGTTGTTGTTGCTATTACTTCCGATATCTGGTACTCTCATCTTGGTCATCCTTTTGATGTCAAATTGGAATCCCTTATCTCTAGTGGTTTTTAGATCAAATCAAGTCTAAAAGTTTTGATTATGCCCCGTTTCAACTTTCGAAAGGTCATACATTACATGTTTTAATAATGATTCTACTTCTTTAACAGATTTGATTTGATTCATTTTGATATATGAGACTTGCTTCTCCCGGTACTATGGGTGATTCACGATATTATGTTATTTTTGTTTTTGATTTTTATTCTAAATAAGGTTTGTTGTTTTCACAAAGTTTTATATTGTCTCAAATAGTCCCCTCAAGCATGGTTTGCCAAATTCAGCTCCATATTGGCTGCTTTAATTTTCACTATGATGCTTGTATTCATGCCCTGTTTATTCAAAAAAATAGATCAAGGCTACACACTTCTTCTTTTTCTCTCTGTTGATTACATAATCATTATCGACAATCTACTAATAATATCTTTACTCTCAAATCCTTTCTCCACCAACAAATTGAGATGAGGGATCTAGATACTCCCAATTACTTTTTGGGTCTTGAGGTGTCATTTGATCAATCTAGGTATTTTTTATCACAAGTAAAATATGTTGCCGATCTTATCTCAGGTGTCATCATCATAGATATTAAGATAGTTAGCACTTCTCTTGAACCCAATACTCACCTTTTGGCTATTAAGGGGACTGTTTTGAATGATGGTACTCTATCACCAACTAATTGGTAGTCTTATTTATCTTACTCTCTTACGCCTTGACATTAGATATGCTGTTCACATTGTAAACCAATTCATAAGTGTACCACGGACTACTCATTTTTTAACTATTCTCCATATGTTTCATTACATTAGAGGTATCTTATTTCATGGCCTTCTCTTCTCCAACTCGTCTCTACTGGAATAGTAAGCATATTTTGATATTGATTAGGTTAGAGATCCAACTGATCATCGTTTCACTATTGGATATTGTTTTTTTCTTGGTATATCTCTTATTTCTTAACATAGCAAGAAATAAATTGTCATGCCCCGATCCTAGATCCAAGACGTGTGCAGCCGCCATGTTATCCCGGATGCTGACATTAAATTTCCAACCATCAACAAACAAACGGATAAAATCTCCCCATAAATCAGAGGTTCATCTTATATCAAAATCATGTCAATCAATAACATATCAATGTATAAAGGCCAACCTGAAAAATTATCAATACAACTAACCAATCCACATCCCTGTTAACATCTAAAATAACGTAAGGCTAATCTAGTCCTATCTACAGACCTCTACTGCCATACCCCCATCAAAGGCATGAACAGTCGCCAGTCACCCCTCCTGTGATTTAGAGGTGCCACCGAGTGAATTTAATAGACAATCCTAGACATGACACATTTTCCAAAGTGATTGAACACAATAGTACAATCATGCTTAGTACAATATAATAAAATGAGAGTTACAATAATATGTACAATTCTTTACATACAGTCATCCCTTTAATATACATATACAATGATCTATCTACAATCTCAAATATACAAATATATATATATATATTATCCTATATCTTTAAATACAATTTTGCGGAAGAATGGTTAACATCATACCCAGGTCCGATATCTCTAACAAAATCTCGTGCGCTGCTATGTCGCAACGCGTCCCACTATAGCTATCTCTGTGGAACAGAAAGTGAAGGGTGAGTATTATGGGGAATACTCAGTGAGTGAGAGGGTATATATGAGTGTGTTCAATGTGTTGGTAAAAAATGGAGTGTAAAAATGATTCAATAAATCCACAAGTCCGCATAATGTATGAAAACAGTGCATAATGAATAATCCATCATAAATTATTCTTTTTCATATATTTCAAATACATATTCATCCATATCAATCGAATCACACAAGTATAGAGTATGCCAAAATTAGTTCCTCGCAAAGGTCGACCACGACCAATGGCAGGCACATCGGGGGTTTTTATATGCAAAATTAGAAAATGCTCTCTATCTCAACGTTGGCGACGGATCTCATCAGGTGCTAGATCAGGGCGTTACCTAGTCCTCCCCCTTTCGGGTTCAACCCAACTAGTACCATGTCGAGTCCCAATATCATATACGACGTTTGGGGATATCTCCTGCAGAAGCGTATACGGGCACAATGGATGCCTCTGTAAATGCCCTTCGTAGCTACAACATACCCAACTCATGGGCTTATCTCATAAATCATATCATCATGGCATGCATAAAGGCTCTCAGCTGATAACATAATATCATCATAATATACGTGTCATGCCAACATTTATCAGACCATATCAAACACTTCTCATAATTGATTTCATAAAATCACATGCATATTGATGCAATGACACGTTTTTTATTTCGCAAATCATTTGGATACATATTTCACAATAAAATCATGTTGTAGACACTCCAATGATTCACAAAACATTTCACAAATCTATTCCAAAAATTATAACACACGATCATAATATATGCTTGCATTGAAAAGTGTTTTAAAACATGTTGTTATACATTGAATACATAATATAATAAATCATACTCATAGTATGCAGGAGGGTACGCCACTCCGGCATGAATCTCAAGGCACACACAAAAAAATGCTCCTCTCAATATCACTAACAAAGCTCTATAAACACATTGTAGAATATGTGTCACTTAAGAAATCATATGATGTGTATATAATAATGTAAATGTGATGCAACTCTAGTTATAGATAAACCGGTTTTCAAGTTCTATTCTTGCGTCAATTTAGGGAATTGACCATAAGTTTCTCAACCAGGGTCGGAATTGGAAAATTTCAATTTCTATAGTTGACTCACATAAAAACTCACACTTTTCGTGTTGATCTTATCTCCAAAATCTCGGTGGAAGATTTCTTAAAGTCCACATTTTCAAACCAATCTAAATCTTACTCTCCATTCTGTCTTATTTTAGCAAATTTCCCTTATCTCACAATCTATTCAGGCAAAGACTCTGATTTTTGACTATGTTGTAGTCAAGACACAAGGCTACAAGTCTTAGTTGGGCATTCTCTCAGATTCCTAGTGCAAGTCCCTGAAATAGAAACATTTTGCCCACATAACTTTAAATTATCTAAAATTGTTACAGTACCTAGAAAATACATAGCCTTACATTTTTCATGTTTTGGGTTTCTTCCAATTATGTCTAGAAGGGGTCTGAAATTGACCACCAAAATCTTTATTCAGTTTTGGCCGAGAAACAGAATCGTTTCTGCACAGTTTTGGGAGATTTTGTATAACTCTTGATTCCCTCGGCCGAATTGGCTGAAATGTTCCCCGTAGGTGGATACAAGGAGATCTATAACTTTTCGTCTTTGTGTTTTTGCAAACAAGGGCCGGAAGGGGGTCGTGCAACACTACTGTTTTTAGTGTTGGAAAATGGGGGACCCTCTGACGAGTTTCAGAAAAATGGCTGTAACGTTTGACACATGGGTCAGATTGAGGTAATCCTTACCTCGTTGGAAAGCTAAGGCATGGATCTACAATTCTTTCAACTAGTACAAGATCTGAATCTATCAAAAATGGCCTTGAAAACTTAGGTTAATGTTGCTACCGAAATCAGGGCAAAAATACAGGACTAAACAAGGAATTAGTGTAGAACACTTAACTTTGAAAAATCATATAAAATCCATCTCTACTCAGAATACAAAGGTTCTTATCTCATTCTAAAGCTTTGAATGTCTCATTTCATGTATAAAAATCTCACTCAACTTGCCTATGCACAGAAAATGCTTTAGCCTAAACATTACAACTTATTTAGACTTCCGAAAACCCAGAAATTTTGTCATGACTTCAAATTCGTCTACCTTAGTTTTTTGAGCAAACTTTCTCCTTTTTGCCTAAATTTTGGATATGTTATATTAGAGAGTGGTGGGTGTTTACCTTATGAATAGCAGGTTGATTGAGGCTTTGGACTTTCACATTTGCTCTATTCCTTGAATTCGTCCCTCCCTAGTCTCCATGTGTGGTGCTTCTTTTGAGCTGATTTTTGGATATGTGATACTAGGTCTAGGGTAGAGCAAAATCATGTAAAAATGTTGGGAGGTTGTGAGGAAAAGTCATGGTTGTTCTTCAATGGGGACCACGGCTAAGGAGAAAGGAAGAAGAAGAGGAGTGTTCTTTGCCTTATGCTCTCTCACGATTTTGTTGGGAAGGGAATAAAAGGTTTGTGTTAATTGTTCAACCAAGGTTTAGTTATGTTCTAACCCTAGTTTGGTTTAATTAACCCTACCCTAATTAAATTTAACCATAGTAAATCAAGTAAGGTTAATTCCTTCCAATATTGTGATGTCATTTATCAAAACCATACAAAGTCCAATAAAGTGGATTTACACATTCCAATAAAGTGAGTGCACACACTTCAAGAGCATTAAATGCTTGTCCTTTGTGTTTATCCACTCGTTGACTCGTGATCCAAAACCGATCAAAGTTACTACTCATCTCAAAAAATTTTAAAATCACACAAGGGACCCAGGTTTTTGTACTGATTCCAATACCACTAGATTTGTGTAAATTTGAGATCGTTTAGTCACTCAAACATCATTCGGAGTGAACGAAATCCGTGATCGATTAAAATTTGACCTCGACCTCAAAACGCATGGAATCTCACTATAGATGCCGTTTTACGTGTAGATTCTGAAAATATAGGTTTTGAGTGGAAACGAGACTGTTTACTCAGTCAAATTTTGATTTGGCCCATAAATTTATGGTTTATCGGGTGAAAATCTAGGATACCTAGCACTTTTGTGCTACGGCTTAAATTTTGATTTTTTGTCTCAGGCATTCACTTTTAAAGTGAATTTAGCACATATAAATCACACGACATCAATTTTGCACGCGTAGGTTTCATTTTAGCTCGGTACGGTAAATTTCCATCCTACCGAGTGAGTTTTGACAAAATTTTCAAAATCTCATTTTAACTTATGAAAATCATTAGTTAGCCTAAATTTGGTTTCTTGGCAAAATTTCAGTAATTTTGCATGGGTAGATTTTGATTTGTCTCGGTAGAAACTCATTTCTCGCCCTCGGCGAGTAATTCTCGAGCACTCCCGAGCAAACGATGTGGTTTTGCCCAAATTCAAGTTTTGTTAACTTTCTAGGGTGATTTTGCATGTGTAATTTCATTGGACTCGAAATCGAACGCGTAAATTTCAAGATGGTCTGGAAGAGTCTATTTTCAGCCCTCTAGGGCCATGCCCAAAATTCTTCTAAGGCATTTTGGCTCGATTTCTAAGGCATTTTGAGAGAATATTTGATTAATTTGAGTTTAAAGTTTTTTCTTAAATGTACATATTCTAATTTCAATAAATTTCTCATTTGTTCAATGTATTAATCATACAGAAATATACAAAATTCTCTATCTCTTACATTCTTTCTCTCGGTTTATTTTTATAAAAATAATTAAGAGATAATTACATGTTAAGTCCCTAAACTTTACTCTCAATTCACAAATTGGTCCCTGAATTTCAAAATGCAACGGTTGAGGACCTAGACTTTAGAATCCGTAACAAGTTGGTCCTTGTGTCAGTAATGGCGCCTAGTTGGCCGTTAAGTGCTGAGGTGTCTCATTGTGGTAGATGATTTGTCTGCCTTGTGGCAGTAAGTGCTGACGTGTCTTGCGACACGTCGACACCTACCACACCAAATTTTGTTACGTCAGCAAGTTTGCTAAAGTGGCATGACACGTTAGCAAGGTTGTATGTTTTCTCCCCACATGGAATTTATTTGGCGCCATTCTTCCCTCCAGTCTCTATGTATAAAGGGGTTTGTTTTTTAAAGAAAAATATTTTAAAAAAGAAAAATAGAAGCAAAAAAAAGTATTGAGAGGGAGAGAACAGAGGTTGAAGGAATGGTTTGAGTGAGACTGAAAATATTCGTGCAAGATGCATAGGAAAGAGGGTTAGGGTTTGAACAATATTCGAAGGGTTTAGTGTTCGAGGAACTTTAGGTTTCCGTTTTGGCCACGTCCATTCGAAGGAGGGATAGGGTTTGGGCTTGGTGTTCGTCTCTTCTATCTGTCAGCAAAGCAGCCATAGGATGTCATCAAACACGGTATCTTCATCACTGAAGTGTAGATGCAACCTCGATGCTATTTTGGTGACTTCATGGTCGGAACGGAATCCATCACGGAGGTTCTATGGTTGCCCTAAGTTTGGGTATGTCGAAATCTATTTTGATGGTTAATTTTTTTTTTGTGGTATGGTTCCCCTAAACTTAATTGTGGTGAATGTTATTGTTTTTGCAAGAAGGTAATGCTTGCGATTTTTTTGAATGGCCTAACCCACCTTTTAGCCCTCGTACAATTGAAGTCATTCACGGGTTGAAAAAAAAAGTGGATGAGCTAAAAATTGTCCGCAACCATGTAGTAGTTGATTGGAGTTTGAGAATGTAGGTTGCAAGAAACACTATCGAGAGGATGGCGCTATGTTGAAGAGGTTGAGGAGATGAATTTGAGAATGAAGGAAGAGATTTGGAGGCTGCAGGACATGAAGGAGAAGAATGTTATAAACCCCATTTGGAAAGACTTCATACGCCTGAGTGGAATATTGTCAATGGGAGTAGTTTTGTTTTTAGCTGTGTTGTATAAAGTTGGATAGGTTAGGGGTTATAGGAGAAATTATGCTTTTTTTTTGTTTGATCAAGCTACTAATGTTCAAGGTTGTGTTGTATGCTATGATCACAAGGTTTAACATTGTTGTAATGAGCACCTTTCACTAATATTAACAATATTCTGAGCATTTTGAACTTCAAAATCCCAGGTATGCATGTGAATGAGAAAAATAAGATGCTGACGTTATAAGTTGATGAACATTCGATGAACATCAAGCACCATAAATTGATCATAAATTTATGGAAGACATGTTAGGAAATGCATGATCCTAGCAACACTGAAATGCAGTAACGTGGCTATAAGAATATGATACTCAACAAAACTGTATTCTTGAAGGGAACAAGACTAAAATACAGCAAGTCAGTGTACTCTGTGATGACATCCTATCTAAAACATACTTTCATTCAAAACATCCACAACAAGGTAAAGACAACAATTCTCACTAGGGTCCTTCCATCTGAAACATACTCAACCCATTGGGAAAAAAAGAAAATTCATTCATCATAAAAATAAAGTTATACATTCTTCATGTCTAAAATAAAAACATCATTACAAACTTATACTCAATCCAACACAAGTCTTCCTGAAGTTTAGAACATCAAAAATAGTTCTACACATATTTGTTCCAAATTAAACAAAAAAAAGTAAAAAGGTTACAGCATCCTTTCATCTACTTCATTGTTCAGAAACTGTTGAGAAGCTGTCTGTGATGCTTGTGCTCCATGCTGCCTTCTGAACTGTTGGGTAGAAGGATAGGACCCTTGTAATGTACCTTGTGACGTACCACATGGGCGGCCCTGCATAGAAAAATTATATTAGTTCATCCAACTAGTACTACAAGAATAATATGAATCCAAATGTAATAGTTTACCTTGTAGTATGATCTCTTGTTGGGTCCTGATTGTTTGCAAATACTACACTTGATGACAGTTCCAACTCTAGAAAGTGAATAAGGATTTGATGGTGGGACATCAGTCTGTTCTTTTCTCCTTTTTTTGGATGGCCTTCCAGCTTTTCTTTTGTAGTTGGGAGGTAACAAAGTGGGGACTAGAATTTGTCCCATACATTTGGTCCATTACAAGGATAAACAATAGGTGCATAACACTTCGCATAATGGGCGGAACCATAATAACCACATACGTATTTCTCTGGTTGTTCTCTACAAACAAGCATACAACTAATTGCATGCGCACAAGGAATGCCACATAATACCCATGCCCTACAACTACAGGTCTTATTATCCAAATCAACAATAAATTTATTGCAAAATGATGTCACATCATATATCCCACTACACGTTAAGGTTAGAAACATACTAATATTTACTGAGCCTTTTATGTTTTTCAAATTTCTTTTGAATGACAAGACAAATATCACCATAGAAGGATGCTATTATGCTCCTATTTTCAGAAAAACTTTGACATCAACCCACATCTAATCATCTCTAACAAACTAACTACAAGCATGTCTTTTGCGTCCAAAATTTTAGCATTGAATGATTCACAAATATTGTTAATAAGTAAGTCACACTTACTATAATAAGAAAATACAGGCTGTGTCCAAATATGGGTAGGCTTCTCCATCAGCCAAGCATACGCAGCAGTATCTGATGTCTGAATGTCTCTCATTACTCGAATGAACTTAGTCTTATATGTGGCCCTGGCAGCAGCATAGAACATGTTCTTGAACTCTAAGTCTTTGAACTTTTTATGTAGATTATTGTACAGATGTCACACACATATTCTGTGCTCAGAATGTGGAGACAATATAGAAATAGCATTGATTAGTCCCTGCACAGAGAAATGAACAACATGAAACCAATGTCCACTGAGAGATAAAAAAGTCATACATTTTAGGATAATTGTCCACTTTCATACCTTTTGCTGGTCAGACATGAAAATCCATCTCCTATCATCTCCAATGTCCCCAAGTAAGTGTTGCAGGAACCACATCCAAGAATCTGTCTTCTCTAACTCTACAATTGCAAAAGCTAGTAGAAAAATGCTATCATTTGGGTCTTTTCCAACCGCAACTAGCAACTGCCCTCCATAAGTAAATTTTAGAAAACATCCATCCAATCCAATAAATGGCCTACAAGCTGCCAAAAATCCCCTTTTACAAGCCTCCAGACAAATGTACAATCTTTTGAAGATTAGAGTTAGAGGATAATGGATGGATAACGGATGCTTATCACCACAAGGTATATAACTCTCTATTTTGCAAGTACTTCCCTTGTTTGTTCTCAAAACCTCTTCGAAATATAGTCTTAACAAGAAAATTTGTTCTTTAACATTTCTTTCTGCTAGTGCTTTAGCCAAATGTCTTGCCTTCCAAGCCTTCATTCTTCTACAGCTAACCATAAATTTCTCTTTAGCTTTTTGTTGAACAGTACGCAATTTTATCTTAGGATCACTTTGGACACTCTCATCCATTTCCTTGCAAGCCACTTAGCTGAAGCATGCCTGTTATTCCAACTTCTATGACAATTATGTTTAGCCTTACACGTTACTATAATTACTGTCTTCTCATGATCTTGAAGTTTTTTTGCATATACCAACCAATCACAACTCTCAACACATCTAACTCTTACTATATCTTTGTCATTTTTTACAAATCTGATATTCCTTCCACTATAGATAGCATAATCTTTCAATACTTCTTTAAGAAAGTTTAGACTTTCAAAATTTTGCCCCTTCTTGAATTCAATAAATTTTGGGTTGTAACCTCTCTTGAACTCCTTATATCCATATTCACAATTTTTCCTGCCCTTAACCCCTTCATCCTCACATTCATTCTCTCTTATCGTGTATTCTAAGTCCTCCTCCTCCTCATCTACCTCCTCCCAATCAAAGAAATTAACAGGTCTACAGTATTCCTCTTCTTTTGACTCTACAATGCCCTCTTTATCACCTGCCTTGGGCATTTCACCCTCTAGAGGATTATCACTGCACATTGCCACCTCACCTTCTTCCCAACAACTCTCATTTTCAGTACTCTGTTCAGAATCACTACTTAACAAAATTTCAATAGTAAAGCCCTCATTGTCCCCAGTATCTTAAATACTTCTGCATCATTCTCTAGTACACAATCCTTATCAACACTATGTTCTGCATAAAAATGAATTTCTTTATCCTTTTTCCTTTCATCCAAATAAGATAATAATGCAGAGTCAGATAATATTTGGTTCAAACCATCTCCAGGCAAACGTTTCCATGACTTTATATAATTTTTATAACCTAACTCCCCTACCATGTGCTTTAATTTAAATATTGACATTCTATCCCTATCACAATTATCAAAATATATTAAATCACCACTTTCATAACTATTTGATTCTACAATTTTACCACCATGATGGAATGCAGCTGTGAATTTAGTTGAATCCATATCTAAGGAAGCAAAAAAATTTGAAAATTCCTAAAATATTGCACACATTGCATTTAAACAAATTCGACATAACACAGTTAATTTTTAATAAAATTGACATTTAAACAAAGTCGATATTGCATACATGCATAAAAACTCAGACAGTAACACACTATAGATTCAATCACACATTATAAACAAATCATAAAGCAGATTTAGTCAACATTTAAATATTTTATTGACAATTTAAAAGAAACTCCAATTTCAACCCTAATTTGAAACTCTAATTTTTTTTACAAATCCTAATTTTGAACGAATTTTAAAATATTTCGAAACTAAAGATTTTATAATAATACAGACTTAATCACATTTTATTAACAAATTTAAAGAAATCCCCAATTTTAAGACTAATTTTTCAAGTTTACCCTAATTTCATCAAAACCTCTAATTTTATACCAAACACATGTTAACACTTCAGATTACAGCAGTACTGAGTCAAAGGTTAGATTACATACCTTCTTATAAGGACCCCACCCCACGTTGACAAATAACTTCAACCCAAAACGATTGCGACCCAACGATCTGGGACCACAAGCCTTAAAAAGCGCACACCTTGTTCAGCACCCAAACCGAACTATTGCTTTCTCTCGAAGATAGTAAAGAAATCCATAAACTTTACTAATCCCTCTGAATGTCCTTCGCAATCTTCACTCTCTCTTTAAAAATCTAGTCAGGCGCTTCCTTTCCATCTCCATCTCCACTATACATGTTCCTTCGTATTCTCCTTCTTTTGTTTTTTTCTTTTTCTTATTAACTAAATTACATCGAGACTGGAGGGAAGAATGACTCCAAATAAATTCCACATAGAGAGAAAATGTACAACCTTGCTGACGTGTCATGCCACGTTAGCAAACTTGTTGACATGGCAAAATTTGGCGTGGTAAGTGTCGACGTGTCGCAAGACACGTTAGCCCTTACTGCCACAATGCAGACAAATCATCTGCCATAGCGAGACACCTTAGCAGTTAATGGCCAGTTAGGCGTCGTTATTGACGGAAAGACCAATTTGTTACGGATTCTAAAGTCTAGATTTTCAACCGTTGTGTTTTGAAGTTCAGAAATCAATTTGTGAATTGAGGGTAAAATTCAGAAACTTGACATGTAATTATCTCTAATAATTAGATATCAATATAAACATATATCATAATTAATTTGAGTGATCTTGAACTATAATTTTCTGTTAGATTATTTTAGTATTTTATAGGATATGATTCTTTTTGCTAAAATTTTTTCCTCGTTTCTTAATTAATTTATCTCATTTTTTGTTTAGTATTAATTTAAAAAATTATTATTTTATTTATTTATTTTTAATAATTTTTTATTATAAATTTTATATTTATTTGGATTGAGAAATTCTTGTATTCATACTAGAAGCAATTCCGCAACCTCCTACGTGTGTTTTCGAGATCATGAATTCTAATATTCTATATACTGGAGCTGTATTTGGAAAGATTGCGATTGAGGATTTATTATTAAGAAAAAGAGATTAGGGGGCATTCATTATTTCACCGGGCGGAAATCACATTTGTGGGTTTGCACATTGGCTAGGTTTCTACGAGGGTCCCGGACTTTGGCCACACAAGCAAATCACAGATAATGCTTGTCAATTCTTCTCCACGTATCATATTCCATTTTAGTCATTTTGTAACGAATCTTTATTCTCTTAAAGTAGGTTTTGAATTTTAAATAAGTATTTGGTAATTCTTTTTTTTTTTTTAGTATTTGATCATCAATATCCGAAAATTTAATTAAATTTTGAATAGTTACAAGTTTAGTTTAAATGCTGATTCTCTTGACCTTTGTTTTTCTATTTTTAAAATTTAAATTTGACATTTTGTTTATAAAAATCTAATATCCTACTAGCAGATAGTTGGTTGAGTATTTGATAAATGGTAAAATAGTAAAAAATTCAATTCTTATGACGGAAAAATATTATATAGTACACCTGTTTTATGTAATTCTCCTTTGAATTTTATTCTATTACAATAATATATATTAGTAAATTTTTATAATATGTTTTGTTTTTATTTTTTGTAATATTGTAGGTGGAGAAAAGAGGAGATAGCTAAAAAAAGGAGTTAGAGAGAATTAATCTCTAAATTAAATCGCACAATATTTGAAACGGATTAATCCGATGATTCAGAAATATGTATTGAAATACAAAATAAAAAAATAAAAAAAATAAAAAAAATGGACATAGCCAGTACTAGGCATCCATCTCCCCTTTTTTTCACCAAGAAGATGGGTCGGGTGACATGGTCCCAAGGCCTAAAAGGTCCTTAGTTTGAACGAGGCTTAACAGGCCCATGGTGCACATAAAGTATATCTGCGGATGGAGCTGCTATTCTTGGACTTCAGCATATCCTTTACCGACTTCTTAATCAAAATACCACCACATTGGGCCTTGACCCAAGGCTCCAAGGGGGGGGGGGGTGGGGTGGACCCAAGGCTCCAAGTCATGAAGTAATGTACGACTTGAAATTATTTATGTTAAATATCAAAATAACCCTAAAGGTAAGTAATCTTTACTTCGAATTTTATGGCGATTTGATAAGAATGAAAAGTGAGGATCCACCAGCCGTCTTTGCCTTGCCATTGAACATAAACAACTTTCCGATTGCATTTGAATCATGTTATGTGAAGCTTGATTCTAAAATCACATGTAAATTTGATAATTATTTGATTCGATATTATGGGTACTTACTACATTTGCAATTTGTATCAATTTTTATCGCGTAAATTTTGTGTTTGTGCAGAGCCAATCCTTAAAAATAAATAGGAATAGATTCATCTAGAAGGATTTGGATAGTCTTCTTTGTCAAGTTAATTCGTTTGCACTAGATAAAATTAGTCACCTTAAAATGATGTGTTTTGAGTCTGTTTGAAAAAAAAAAAAAAAACTTAATTTGCTTTAATTCAACCCGCCTTATTTCTCTTTTATGTTATTTTAAATAGAAATAAATTTTAATCAAAGTAAATATTTATATGGAGTATGTTTTTTAGTATTATGAGACTAACTAGTTAGCCTAGTAATATTTTAAAGTAATTTTTTTCTTTACTAGTTAGCCTAAAACACCATATATATCAGTTTTTCTTTCTTTTTTTTTTTATGAAATCAACTTACAACCCTTACGTTAGAAAGTAATTGTCACAAAAACGGAAACATGATTTTTTCAGAATAAATTAAAAAAAAATTTGTGGATATATCTCAAAGATTAAACGCAGACAATCTAATAACCATGATACCTTTCTCCTCGATCTCACAGTTGGGATGATAATTACGCCAAGCAAATTATCACCGTAGTGTCACAATCCCGTAACCCTCGATCCAATGATGATAGTGACACAGAAAATTCTCTACTCAAAATTTTCTTAAACTCTCAATAACCTCACTATAGAGAATAATGTGTGCTCTCAATCACAATTGTGTATTCTCTCGTGTGAATGTTCTTCCCTTGTGTTGTTCTTCAATTCACTCAATTGATATTAAGTAAGAAGAAAACACAACCCATGTAAGATTAAAAATGGGAAAGTAGAGTTTAAGAATAAGTGAGATAATGGGTCAACCACCCATTATCCCATAATTTTAAATTTAAATTAAATCTAACTTTTCACCCTTAAGTAAATGCCCCTATGTGGGTACTTTTTATCTATATCTCTCATTTGCACACGAAAGTATTTTACATTCGTCACTAGATAACAACTCATACGATTTTCTACATCATCTTGTTAGACTTTCATATAGGATTGGGTGTCATGCGACTGGCGAGTATATTTGCAAATAAAAACTTCTCGATACACCTGTTAAAATTATCGAGAAATCACCGTTAGTACTAAAAAGAACTCGCTATACCCAAACTTAATGCAATTATATCCGTTGAACCACTTTTCTCATTGAAATCGATCTCCAATCATTGCTCGACTGTGTATTCACTATTATATTGAATCCTAACATGGATAAAAATAATAGACCGGTCGGTGAATACTACACAATAATATAATATCGATTGGTTTTCCTTTTTCCAAACTCGAATCCATCCGCCTCAATTCAGCTGTTTTCCTAGATCGACTCCTTAAACCTCAATTTATCTTTCGGGTTATAGGTAAATAGATTAAAGTAGTAAATACTAAATCAAGACTTTTAGAAACAGTCGAAAGTAATAAGAGTACAAGAGATTTCATCCAATGAATCTCGGATTTTACATAGTGGGAACGGAGATCAACATCACACTATTGTATCAAATAATAGCTCCCATTATCCTATAGCCGTATTATCACACATTGTGTGAAACACGTGCCATAGTGTTATTCCCCTATCTTTCAAAAGGGCATATGTCAGATTTCTCTAATATTGTACAGATATAAAACTTAGTCTACGCATAAGATTTTATCCAGAGATATAAGAGAGGGTATCCCAGAGATAATATTACTAAACGCATGTGATATCTGATATTTCAAATCTGACTATTTATAGGTAACATGGATGTGTGTATTTTCATATAAGTCATATCATAGATGATTTCATCCTAAATACATATTTTGACGACTTATGTTCTACCAAAGCCACTCTCAAAGCCTTTTACAACTAAAAATTGTCTCATCTCCTCTCACTCAGAACTGGAGGTGGTTACTCATGTGTGAGAGTCGATTTCGCCTACCTGACATATCTTTTCATATCATGTCAAAGTATACATGATCAGAAACAAGTGTATTAATTAAAAAATATAATTTCATGCGTGACTTAATAATGCACAAGAATCGTATATATAAGGGTAATAAGTATCAATATCATCAATTCAATACAAATTGAGAAATGTTAAAATATATGCAAACCCAAAAACTCTCAAGATCTTACAAAGGAGTTTCTGGCAATGGGTTTGGTGAAAGGGTCAACCACTATGTTGTGTATAGAAATATATTTAACGGTCACTTTACCCTTTTCGATGATGTCTCTTACGAAATTATATCAGGTGTCAATGTGTTTAGTCCTACTATGATACTTAGGGTCTTGAGTATAGACAATAGTGGTCTGATTATCACTCTTACTATCTGTTACAATCTCCAAATCATCTAATAGTCTCCAGAGCCAAACATTCTTTTGAAATGTGACTGAGCAAGCCACGAACTTAGCCTCCATCGTAGATAGAGTTACGCAGGTTCGCTTCTTACTACTATAAGAAATGGAACCACCATTGAGCAAGAAGACAAAATCTTATGTCAATTTGTACTTATCCAAATCACCACGCCAATCGGCGCAAATCACGTTCTCCGTAACACAAGAAGAAGCTCACAGTTCCCTTGAAATATCTCAAAATCCTTTTCACTACTCTCTACTGACCCCTTTTAGGATTTGATTGATATCTACTAATTAGACTGACCGCATAACAAATGTTTGGTCGTGTACACAACATTACGTACATCAAACTTCCTACTGCACTGGAATAAGGGATTTTCCTCATCTCTCTTACTTCTTCTTGAGTTTTCGGGCATATTTTAAGTGTCAGACCATCATATTTGATGATAAGAGTATCTATGAAATTACAATCACTCATCCCAAAGTATTTGAGAATCTTTCTAATGTAAGTCTCTTGTAAAAGAGTCAACATCCTTCTCGAGCGATCCCTCTGGATCTTAACTTCAAGAATGAACTCAGCTTCACCCATGTTGTACATGTCGAAACTTGATAATAACCATGTTTTAATAGGCATCAGATACTCAATGTTGTTCCTAGCCAACATTATATCGTCTATATATCGGGACATGATCACAAAAGAGTTATCTGAACGTATTAGATAGATACAATGATCCTCTTTGATCATTGTAAAACCATAAGATATCACATCTTCATGAAATCTCAAGTACCACCTCCTGGATGACTACTTTAGTCCATATATCGACTTTTGAAATCGACAGACCTTATCCTCATGATCATTAGAACGAACCCTAAGGGTTACTCCATGTAGATCTCCTCATCCAAACTTCCGTTAAGCAATGCGGTTTTGACGTCTCTCTGGTGTAATTTCAGATCCATAGTCAATGCCATTTGTCTACATGTAACCCTTAACTACCAAGCGAGTTTTGTATCTCTCTACCGATCTATCGGCCATTCTTTTGATTTTGAGAACCCATTTGTTCCAATGGTCTTTTTATCCTCATGTAAGTGAAATAGGTTCCAGACCCCATTGACTCTCATGGATTCCTTCTTCATCTACATGGCGTTTAACCATTGGTCCTTTATAAGACTCTCAAAAGTCTCCTGAAATGTTTTAGGCACCTCATCATTCTCGAGAGTAACGATGAGAATCTCATCATTAATCAGAATATGACATCGGGGTACTTGTCCCTGACTACTCCTATGAGGAGGAAGAGCCTCCTTATCTCTAGATGAGCCACTCTCACTAGAATCAAGATCCATAATGGGTTCTTGCGTCCCATCGCTGGGCTTTGCTGAGCTGTTAAGCTTACCCATCTCATAAAATGTGAAGTCTTGATTGATTTCGCATCTCTTAAGGAAATCATTTTGTAGGAACAAGGCATCACTAGACTCAATCTCAATGATTGTGCTGTTCATATGCTCATCTAGGAATACATGTCCGTCGGAATGTTTAGAATATCTTATAAATATACACTTCTTTTCTTGAGTGCCTAACTTTTCGTGTGGATGCGAGGAATTGTAAACATACGCGACACAATCCCATGGTCTCAAGTGGCTAAGGTCAGGTTGCTTCCCTATCCAAACCTCGTATGGGGTACTGACTATCGTTGGAGCACAGTTGAAAACGTAGACATCAGTAATAAAGTATCTCCCCAATGGGAGATGGGTAAATTGGTCTACATCATCATAGACTTCACTATTTCCAATAGAGTCCTATTTCTTCTCTCGACTACTCCGTTCTGCTGGGGAGTAATAAAAATAGTCAATTGTCTCGTGATGCCCTTCTCAAAATAGAGCTTTTTGAACTACTTGGATAGATATTTACGCGATCGATCGGTTATGAAAGTCTTTACTCTCAAGTCTAACTTATTCTCAACCTTGCTGATAATCCTCCTGAAGCACTCCAGTGACTCAGACTTATGCAATATCAGATAGACGTAACCGAAACGCGTGTAATCGTCTATAAATATAATAAAATACATCGCTCCATTTTGTGCTCTCAAATTCATAGGCCCATAAATATCGGAGTGGACTAACTATAATGGAAGCCTATCTCTCATTGCCTTTCCAAATGATTTTCTTGTAGCTTTGCCGACTAGGAAAAACTCATATAGGGATAACTCGACCCTAGTTAGCAAGCCCAATAGACCACTCATAGCTAACCGATTTATCCTCTCTTGCTCTATGTGGCCAAGTCTACTATGCTAAGTAGAAACATCATCAACTGCACTATCAGATGTGAAGGCAATACGACAAATGAAAAATATTATTAAAGGAAATCACATCTAGTACATAAAGTCTATCTTAGACTAAAGCAGTACATATCAAAGAACTGTCATATGAAATGAAACTCTAGAGTTTTCTAACAAAACAAATATCATAAGCTATCAAGACAAAGTACAGATACAAGATTCTGCCGAATCTCAAGAGCATACAAAATATCATGTCAATATAGAATTTGGTTACTTCGCAGCATTAGTTTACATGTACTAATCCCCCTTATAGCCATAAATGCTCCGTTCCCTATATACAGCCTCCCCGCATGGGAACTTAATCAGCTAAACTCCACATACACACTCTTATCGCGAGCTACATAGTTGGTAGCTCCTAAGTCTATAATCCACAAAGGAGAGAAATTAGTGTGTATCACAGTAGATGAAACATAACTCAAACTATGTAACGAAGAATGCATACCTTCCGCTCACCATACTCATGAGCAAGATGCCCAAGTTTGCCACATACATGGCACTTAACTTTGCTCTTATAGAGCTCCTTCTTCCTACACTTCTATCCTTTGTCATCAGTCTTGGTAGATGGATTCTTCTTGCCTTGGCTTCTAGTGTTCCTGTCATACTTGCGCCATTTGCAGTTGTTATCTCAGGAGCCCTTACTCGACTCCGCCATGTAAGCATGACCCGAAACAGATCTAGCCACCTCCTGATACTCTTTCTCGAGGTCACAATGTCTGCTCATATTCATGAAAGTATGAATACTCTTAGTATGTATGAGGTAGGTCTTAACAATCTCCCAGGAGTCAGGTAAAGACTAGACCACTCCCAGTGCCCAATGCTCATCAGACAGTGGCTTCCACATATTCGTCAAAGAAATGATCATACTCGACATTTTCATGAGATGCTGTTTCATGGTATGATCAGACCTCTTCTTATAGGTAATAAACCTATAGGCCACCATCCTCAACTTAGGAGTTGGCCGAGAGTCGAAATACTTTTTGAGAGTATGCCAAACCGACATCGCAATAGAATACTGCTTACAAATATGGATCATATTGTTGTGCATGCTGCTCAGGAGGATTGCCCTTGCTTGGCCATCCTTCCTCTTCCATGCATAATACACCTCCTGATCCTGTCTCGCCTGAGGCATGGTACCCTCCTCGGGGTCCATCATTTCATGCTTTAGAACCTCTGCTAGATCTTGTTCCTCAAAGACAAACTGAACTTCCGGTGCCAAATCTGATAATTGTCACCGTCGAACTTGTTTCCCTTCATGAGATCTAATATGACAGTCTTTGCAGCAATCATTGTCTCTGTCACATAAAAAAAGAGACGTTAGTGACATATGATATAAGTTTCACAATTTTGCGCACCATTCGAATCAACAAATTCTAAATGATTGAGTATAGACCTCAAAGCGAGTATATGAGTCAACAGACATCATACACCATAACTTGGGATCGCATCTTAGCATCTGGAATTGGATTCGGCGTAAAAAAATCCATAAATAGTCACAAATATAAAGGTGGGACCCTTAGAAAATTGGAAAAATCCAATCAAAGTAGTCTGATACGCCACCATGCATTGGCGGCACAGCTCTACTCGCTGCTACGCACCTTTACACATCGGCAACAGTCTGGTGTACGTGCCAGACGTACGGCATGTCCCTCATGCGGTCCCATACACCCGATCTACGTGATCCGGGTTGCGGTTCGGGTTGGGACACGAGTTAGACATGGATCCGGGTCCGATTTGACCCGGTCCCTCCAAAGCCATTCACGTGCCTCAGCATTCGTGAAGTTCTTGCTCCAGCACCCCGCTTGTGTGACGCACCTCTTCTCGCGTATATGTTACGCGCCCATGGGTCTGGTTCGGGTCTTTTTCACCCGATGGGTCTACAATCGGGTCCTCGCAAGCTGGTTGCCGAAAAATACTTTTTCGGCTCTTTTTTGACTACGATCTCATCGAAAAATGTAATTGGACTTTCCCAAGTTATCCTTAACTCGATTTTTGGGAGATTCAAGCCCTAATCTTGGCGAAGCAAGTGTCCGATTATTTTGCTCTGCACTGTCATGTTGGAAAACCCAGTTTCTGGAGACAGCATACATAATATGTATGTCAAAATATAGATCAGAACACAAGAGACACGTTTATACCAATTTTAAAGGTCAATTTGTCCTTGAACGCAACAAATCTAGGGTTTTAAGTTTCGGCGCCATTAAAGGATGAAACCTTTGACCTCATATTTCATGGTGTTAACGTGATCCAAAAATTACAAAAAAATATTTTTTTTGATTTACAAAACATGGGCAACATCAGGATGTAATTGGATTCTGAATCTCATCCGTGATCTAAATCCTAAATTTTTTTATACCCGAAATAATTCTGAAAAATATTTAAAAAAAATCTAACGATCGCTCTGATACCAATGTTAGAAAATAATTGTCACAAAAACGGAAACATGATATTTTTCAGAATAAATTAAAAAAAATAAAATTTGTGGGTATACCTTAGAGATTAAAGGTAGACAATTTGGGAACCACAATATTTTTTTCATCGATCTCGCAGTTGGGATGATAATCATGCTAAGCAAAATATTACCGCAGTATCACAACACTATAACTTTCAATCCAATAACGATAGTGACACAGAAAATTCCCTATTTGGAATTTTCCTAAACCCTTAATAATCTCACTCTAGAGATTAACGTCTGCTCTCAATCACAATTGTGTATTCTCTCCTGTGAATGCTCTTCCCTTGTGTTGTTCTTCAATTCACTCAATTGATATTAAGTAAGAAGAAAACACAACCACGTAAGATTAAAAATAGGGAGGTAGTTTAGGGATAAGTGGGATAATGGATTAACCACCCATAATTCCCTAAATTTAAATTTAAATTAAATCTAACTTTTCACCCTTAAGGTAAATGCCCCTACGTGGGTACTTTTTACCTACACCTTATTATACAAGTGATGTATAACCAATCTCTTAATACTACTTTAAAAGATTTCAGCAAATAAATTAGACACTTCTTGTCTATAGGTTTTATTAGAAAATATGAGATCAATTTTCATTAAAGAATTAAATTACACAACCAAACTCATAGAACCAAAACTCCTTTTGCTAATATTATCAAGCCAAACTTTTCTCACTAATTCAAACCCTCAACATCTCAATAGAGTTGTCCCCAAATATTTCAATGCCTCTTTATGCCTATTCTTAAGCTTGTCTTGAAAATTACTCTTACATTTATCCAACTAATCCACAACTACTAAACTTGCTTACCAAAAGGCTACAAAGCAATGACTATGAAAGTAGTATAAGTTAGGTAAATACAGCCAATTTAGTATCACAAGGAGGGCTCAGCCACACTATGATGAAGAAAAAGACACTTGTGAATGTGAAAAATAAAGATAAATCACACTTAATCAACAAGCAGCTTCCATGGAAAAAAGACCATTTTAGTGTGCCAGTTTCACCAAAATTATGGCTTACCCTGCAAGCGCAAATTCCAAATTTGCAACACATTTTTTGATAGTATAAAAATGGTTGTCGGGAAAAGTATATCAACTATGAGTAAAAAGGTAGCACAACTGTCTATAAAAAGCCATGTTAAATTTTGACGGTTATTAGTTGTGGTTAGTAAATGTGGCAGTATTTAGGGACGAATTGAAAATAGTCTCTAAACATTGTAGTTTTTGGGGACGGTTTACAAAAAATCTTTTATATGACTCTTTTTACTATGTACTTTGGGTTTGAAAAGTCTACACAAGTTTTAAATCCATGCTAACGATATTCAAAGTTTGTAAATGATATCTACGATTTAGACAATTATCATTTATCGTCAATAAATGTGGCTCTTTAGTGACGGTTTGAAAGGAGTCTCTATATAAGTTTTTTATATGAGTCTTTTTACTGAATCCTAAACAATAGCAACTGCATAAGTTCTGAACTTATGCTAACCTATCTATTGTATTGTTTATAAAAGTCCATTTCAATGAGGAGGGTTATCAGTAGTTGTCATCAATAAATATGACACTTTTAGGGGTGGATTGAAAATGTCTCCATATGAGTTTTCTTTACTCACTACCGAACCAGTTTGTATAAGTGCTATAGTTATGCTAACCCATAGATTGTACCAATTCTGATTGTTATCATGCCTTAAATGTATCAGCCTTTAGAGACAGTTTAAAAATAGACTCTATATGGGTAATTTATACTGTTTGGTATATTATACCATTTGTATAAATATATGATTATGCTAACTCATATATTGTACTATTTGTAAATGATAAATACTATTGCAACTATTATTAGTTTTCCTCGATAAGTGTGGTACCCTTTAGACCATCTATTTGACCACTGAGGCCTAACCATGTGTATAGCTTTAGAAATGGTTTAAAAATTTAAGGATTAAGGTATCAAACCAGATAATTTGGGATAACGAGTGGTGGATTGCTATAATAAGTGGGAAGTTTGCGAGAACATGAGGTAATTTTATGATAAATTATGATAAGTTTGCGATAAATAGTCACAACTTATGGAATTTTGTTGACTACTGAGGCCTACCATGTGTGTAGTCTTTAGAAATGGTTTAAAAATTTAATGATTAAGGTATCAAACCATTTGTAGTAAGTTGTAATAATAGGAGATAATTTAGGATAACAAGTGGTGGGTTGTCATAACAAGTGGTAAGTTCACAATAATTGATGGTAATTTTATGATAAATTATGGTAAGTTTGTGATAACTAGTGGTTTATTGTGGTAAGTTGCAATAACATGAGACAATTTAGAATAATAGGTGGTGGGTTGTTATAACAAGTGATACGTTCGCGATAACTGATGGTAAGTTCGCGATAACTAATGGTAATTTCACGATAATTGATGGTAAGTTTACAATAAATTATAGTAAGCTTGTAATAACTAATGATAACTTATGGTACTTTGAAGAATCCTTCTACCCGGGAGCAACAGATTTCTTTCAATAGAAGATTGATTCACAGCTTTATTTGACAACTTTATTTCATAGTTTTAAATATGGATCAACTCATTAGAATTTACACTTCAGACAATGTAGTCGTTTCTTTTTCAACCGCCCATCACCAACCCTAACCTTCTCGAATATTGTTAATGGCTAAATACCAATGGATATGTTTATAAATATTTAATTGTACTATGATATAAAGTATTGACCATGACTAAAAATAAACGACCACCAATTCCTCTCTTCTTCCTTTCTTGCTTTCTTCCTCCTGTTATTAGTTTTAGTCAGTAAATGTGTAGGTACTATTTGAAATAGTCTCTATATGTGCCATCTCACTACTCAGTTAGGAGGGTTTAAAAATTTAGGGGTTAAGGTATCGGTGGTAAGTTGTAATAATAGGGATAATTTGGATAACGTGTAAGTTCGCAATAAGTAGTGATAATTTTGTGAAAACTTGTGGTAAGTGGTAAGTTTGACCATATGCGTGGTAATATTATTATTGGAGTAAAATACTATGTGGTAAGAGGTACAAAATTTCTCGTATAGGTGGTAAGTACAAGTGGTAAGTAATTTTGCGATAATTGGTGGTAAAATAATTTTGTAATTTTACGATAGTTGGTGGTAATATAGTAATTTTGGGATAACTAGTGGTAATATAGTAATTTTGGGGTAACCAATGGTAAGATAGTTTTATAATTTTATGATAACTGGTGGTAATATATTTTTGTATAATCGGTAATATAATGGTTATATAGTGTGGTAAAGTATGGTAATGGACGGTAATATTATTATATATTAGAGTTGTGAGAGTAGTTGTGATAGGTAGTAAGTTTGTGATAATATTATTATAGATTGGAGTTGCAATAAGAGTTGCAATAGGTAGTAAATATATGATAGATAAAATAAAAGGTGGTTAGATTTGGTTATTATTAAGGTTGCTACAACAAGTGATAAATTTGCATCACTTTGGAGTGAAATATTGCACAATATACTTAATGGTAACATGTTGTGGCTATTATAGATTTTTATTAGAATTATTAATATAAATTATTATTGTTTCTGATAACGTAAAAAATTATTACATCTGTAATGGGATTGTTCAGCTGAGCTAGTAGAACATCATTGTTTACTTCTTAATGTTTACTTCTCAAGTTCTTTTCACAATTTTTCTTTGTACTCTTTTAGACTTTGGTTTAATTACTTTTCTTTGCCCTTGTTTAGACTTTGATTTTATTGATTTTCATTTTGTTTTCATGTATATTCTCCATGATCTGGAGATGCACTGCATTATACTGTGACATTAAAAGTTTGGGAAAATATTTTTTCTCAAGAAATTAAAATCCTGAAATGAAACCATCATTAATTACAATATCAGTAAGGTGTGACCATAGTTAACATAAGGTGTGACAACATAATTCTTGAGTTGGTAAATTTAAGAACATCCCTGGTTTCCATATCTCCAAAAATCTCATAACAAATATTTGACAATCATCCCTGACATGCATTAACTTCAAATCATGTAGATAATTTCAAAGATACGATTAACTTACTGTGAAGAGAAATTTCATGCAGAGAGAAATTTCATGTAATTAACTTATATGTTAGCTTGCTGTGGAACTTCAACAGGCACAATTTTGGAGATATGTAGATAATTTCTATATGTCCTCTAAATGCAGTGCTTCTTGAAAAGAGAAATTAATGGAAATATTATTGTTATAGTTAAATAAAATTTGATATTTAAGGCTAGTAAGCAATTACCATGAAAATTTACAAATGGTCATTTTCACTTTCTTTGAAGCGATAACTAGAATCAAAGAGGTACATGATTTGTTTGTCCACATAAAGAGCGTAACAAAACCAGTGTTTTTTGAAAATGGTGGGGACAAAAACCTGTTATGAAAAACACAATAGAAATATATTAATAGAAATGTATATTAATGCTAAAGTGTCTAATCGTAAAATGTGTATCAGTAAAGTGAGGTTATTATAAACTCATCGGGTTGCACAATCGAAATAAGAATCCAAGTGATGTTTTAGAAAGAAAACTCTCAACCATCGAAACATTCCAATTGTTTTGCTTGCTTTTTTGTTTAGCGTCCAAGCCAGATGCAAAAAGTATAGACATCTGCATTAGTATGGATATTGAATATGGTGTTGTGTATTATTAATGAGGTGGTTGAAGAAGGGTTTTGGAGGGAGGAGAGAGGGGGAGAGGTGAATTTTAGAGGTGGAAGGGTTTTGGAGTGAGGAGAGAGAGAGAGGGGGGACAGATGTGAATTGTATTGTTGAGGTGATATTTGAATTTGTGAGGAGAAATGAGGGTTCAGCTGCACAAACTTGCACAATAGACCATGAAAGTGCACGGTCTGCGCAAACTTATGTGGCAGCTCACGCATGAGCACTCACAGCTAGTGCATTGTATCGCGCAAGCTTGTGCGATCACCTTGCGCACTCCAGCACCCCTTGCTTGTGCTGGTCAGCCATTGGCTTTTTGAATCATCAAAACCTAAAAACCATGGTCTGACTTTGACTTTATAGTGCAGTGAAACAAGTTGAAAACTTGACTTTATAGTGCCAAGTGAAACAAGTTGACTAGTAAAACATGCAATACTTACTAAAAACCAGATTAGAAAAACACATTTCAAGAACGGAGATGGAGGTTTTGGACAGTAGGTGTTAAGTAATAAGATGTAGCATTCTATCGTCTGCAAAGATTTAATCATTGTGTGTAATATTAAAAAAAATCATCAATACTTACCAATGTGCCAATCAATACTTACCAATGTGCTAATCCAATGACGGGGCACAAGTTCACAAGCATCACTCCACGACATGTAATTTTGAACAATATCACACAAAATTATTCTATGGATTGGCATAAAAGAAAAGAATTTAGTAACATGTATCACAAATGATAATTTATTAGTAACATGTATCGACAGTTATGTTGTAATAACTTGCTTGGCTTGATTTTTAATGGGTTTTTGTCCATAGAAAACCCAAACACTCTCCTCTTCGAGAGAAAAAGTCCTAGCCTTAACAAAGGTAGTGTTTGTCTTCACCTCCTTCATTTCAATTATGGAATTAAGCACATCATCCAATTCAGCATCCTATTCATCCAAACCCTTCTCTAAACCCTGCTGCTGGTCCTCAACAAAATCACAACCTTTCCATTTCTTTCACTTCTTCTTTCCCCTACATCTTCCTCTACATTAGAGTCATCTAAGTTGCGCAGTCTATGCAACAAATCAAATTGGATTCGAATTGACTCCTCTAGAAACATTTTAAATTCCTTTTTGATACCAATTCCTTATAAAACAGATGGTGATGGTAATATTGAGATAGTGAAAGTGCTCATAGTGGTACGGTAAGATTGAGATAACAAGTGGTAGGTGGTAAGTGCTCCATGATAAGTGCTCAATAACTAGTGTGGTATGGTAAGATTGAGATATGATAACAAGTGGTAAAGGCAGTAAGATTGAGATATGATAACAAGTGGAAAAGTTGTAAGTTTACCTTTGCTGTGAAGAATTCTTCCAGCAGTGCTAGTGTTGCAACAAATTTTAACTTTATTTTACAACAAACCCTATAACAAATCCTATAACAAATATTGATTAAATATCAATAACTTATTAAATTTTACACTTTAGAGTTTAGAGTTCAAGTATGAACTTAACTTACATTTATACCATGCTCGAATGCAAGTCTCCGATTAAGCCGCTCTTAGTCCAATACCGAATGGGTAGTTTCTATGGGTGACCCCCCAAATCACCAACCCTCGCATTCTCAAAGTAACACTACAAAAAAAATATGGTTTTAGCGACGAATTTAGCGACGAAAATTTTAGAAAAATTCGTCGCTAAAACCATTAGAGACAGATTTAGCGACAAAAAATTTTTCGTCACTAATGACGCGTCGCAAAAATTTAGCGACGAAAATAAAAAATCCGTAGTTAAAATAGCGACGAATTTAGTAACGAATTTAGCGACGGAAAGTTTTTCGTTACTAAATTTAGTGACGGACAAGAAATCCGTTGCTAAATGATATTATATTTTATTATAAATTTTATTAATTATATATATATTTTAATTATTATATTAATATTTTTTATTTAATTATATTTATTTTAGTGACAGATTTGATTTTTTGTCACTAAATTTTATATTATTATATTTTTTATTTATTTAAAATATATTTAATTTATTTAACAACAAATCCTAGGATCTGTCGCTAAATTTAAATAAATTTTAGTTATTTAAATTATATTTAATTTAGCGACGGATCCAATCCATCGCTAAACTAAATATTATTTTATTTTTTATTTATTTAACCGAACAAGCCCATGCAACCGGCCCTACCGGCTTGCCCTGCTCGCCCGCCCTTACCGGACCCACCCAAGCTCCAACGCTGCCCGCATGCTGCCCACCTTTATTTTGCATAAAATGCCCCTTCCGACGCTTCCCATGGGACTTGAACCTACGCACCAACAAAGTATAAGAAGCACGACAACCATCAGACCACAAATAATTTTTTACTAATAATAAACTAATATAAAATAATATATTATTCTTCAAAAAAAGATAAAATAAAAAAAGAAATGAATTAAAAAATATATTAACATTATTCTTTAAAGATAAAATAAAAATAAAATATATTAACATTAATAAGATAATTTTTTAACAATAATTATGATAATTTTTTATAAAATAAAAAATAAAAAAAATTCAAAATTAAAATTAATTAATTAATTAATTAAAAAATGAACTAATATTGTTCTTAAAAAAATAAAATAAAATTTTATAACAAGAAATCATATTATTATAATAATTTAAAAATATAAAATATATAATAAATATAAAATATAATAATATAAAATATATTAAATAAAATATATAAAAAAATAAAATGCTATTTTAAACTAATTTTTAATTTAAATATTATATTAATATTTTATTTTATTTAATTATATATATAAAATTTAGCGATGGATTGGCAGTTTCGTCGCTAAATTTAGAGACGGAAACCTTAATCCATCGCTAAATTAAATTTTTATTTAAATATTATATTAATATATATTTTATTTAATTATATATTTAAAATTTAGCGATGGATAAGCATTTCCGTCGCTAAATTAATTTTTTATTTAAAAATTATATTAATATTTTATTTTATTTTATTATATATTTAAAATTTAGCAACGGATAGGCATTTTCGTCGCTAAATTTAGCGACAGAAACCCCAATCCATTATTAAATTAATTTTTTATTTAAATATTATATTAATATTTTATTTTATTTTATTTTATATTTAAAATTTATCGACGGATAGGCATTTCCGTCGCTATATTTAGTGATGGAAACCCCAATCCATCCCTAAATTAATTTTTTATTTAAATATTATATTAATATTATATTATATTATATTTTATTATATATTTAAAATTTAGCAACGGATAGGCATTTCCGTCGCTAAATTTAGCGACGGAAACCCCAATCCGTCGCTAAATTAATTTTTTATTTAGATATTATATTAATATTTTATTTTATTTTATTATATATTTAAAATTTATCGACAGATAGGCATTTCCGTCTCTAAATTTAGCGACGGAAACCCCAATCCGTCGCTAAATTAATTTTTTATTTAGATATTATATTAATATTAGCAACGGAAATGCCTATCTGTTGATAAATTAATTTTTTATTTAGATATTATATTAATATTTTATTTTATTTTATTATATATTTAAAATTTATCGACGGATGGACATTTTCGTCGCTAAATTTAGCGACAGAAACCCCAATCCATTACTAAATTAATTTTTTATTTAAATATTATATTAATATTTTATTTTATTTTATTTTATTATATATTTAAAATTTTTCGACGGATAGGCATTTCCGTCGCTAAATTTAGCGACGGAAACCCCAATCCATTACTAAATTAATTTTTTATTTAGATATTATATTAATATTAGCAACGGAAATGCCTATCTGTTGATTAATTAATTTTTTATTTAGATATTATTTTAATATTTTATTTTATTTTATTATATATTTAAAATTTATCGACGGATTGGCATTTTCATCGCTAAATTTAGCGACAGAAACCCCAATCCATTACTAAATTAATTTTTTATTTAAATATTATATTAATATTTTATTTTATTTTATTTTATTATATATTTAAAATTTTTCGACGGATAGGCATTTCCGTCGCTAAATTTAGCGACGGAAACCCCAATCCATTACTAAATTAATTTTTTATTTAGATATTATATTAATATTAGCAACGGAAATGCCTATTTGTTGATAAATTAATTTTTTATTTAGATATTATTTTAATATTTTATTTTATTTTATTATATATTTAAAATTTATCGACGGATTGGCATTTTCGTCGCTAAATTTAGAGACAGAAACCCAATCCATTACTAAATTAATTTTTTATTTAAATATTATATTAATATTTTATTTTTTTATATATTTAAAATTTATCGACGGATAGGCATTTCCGTTGCTAAATTTAGCGACGGAAACCTCAATCCGTCCCTAAATTAATTTTTTATTTAAATATTATTTTATATTATATTATATATTTAAAATTTAGCGACGGATAGGCATTTCTGTCACTAAATTTAGCAACGGAAACCCCAATCCATCGCTAAATTAATTTTTTATTTAGATATTATATTAATGTTTTATTTTATTTTATTATATATTTAAAATTTAACGACTGATTTACATTTTTGTTGCTAAATTAATTTTTTATTTAAATATTATATTAATATTTTATTTAATTTTATTATATATTTAAAATTTAGCAACGGACAGGCATTTCCGTCGCTAAATTTAATGACGGAAACCCCGATCCATGGCTAAATTAATTTTTTATTTAATTATTGTATTAATATTATATTTTATTTAATTATATATATAAAATTTAGCGGTGGATTCGCATTTCCGTCCTGAAATTTAGCGATGGAAATCCCGATCTGTCGCTAAATTAATTTTTTATTTAACTATTGTATTATAATTATATTTTATTTAATTATATACATATATATTATAGCGACGGATTGAGATTTCCGTCACTAAATTAATCCTTTTTTTAAATTAACATTTTATATTTTATTCTCTTATTTTTCTTTTATTTTATTCTCTTATTATTCTTTTTCTTTTTCTTTTTTTTTTTGAAACCATAAAATAGTCTATGAATGGATAGCTGTCTATCAGTATCTATCCATCTCACTGCCACTGTTTTCCGAAAACTATTGTTTAATCTACTTACCATACGAGATAGATCATCGAATGTGGATTTATAATTTATTGTCTTCCTTGCTGATGACAATAATAAATGAAGATTAACAATTAAACTTTTAAAAATAATTCAGCTATATAAGAGAAGCGAACGTACGTAGAAGATGAAAAACATTATGGGGGAACTCGATAGTCGCAACTTATTGAAAATTATTTCTTATAAATTGGTTGAATTATTTATTGTTGAAAATTATCAATTTGATAAGAATTGTAATATTTATTATGTATTCAATTCGATTTAATTATTCAGAGTAGACACGGTTGAAAATATTTCCTACTAGAGTATAGAAGAAATTTAATTACGAAATTAGCAAAGAATTTCAAAATATTGGTAATAAATTAGTGACAAATTTTCCTACGAATAATTTATTTTAACTAATTAGCGACGAATTTTGCCACAGATATTTTTTGTGGCTAATTAGTGACGATTTAATCATAAATTTTCAAGTTCGTTGCTCAATTTTGTGACAAATATTTTTTTGTGACTAATTAGTGACGAATTTAGCGACGGCAAATTTTTGTAACTAATTTGTGACGAAATTTACGACGAACATTTTTCATCTCAAAATTTAACTACGGATAACGGTATCCGTATCAAAATTTAGCCACAAGTTTTGTATTTGTGGCTAATTAGTGACGAATTTTGCAACGAAAGATTTTTAGTCGCCAATTAGGGACGAATTTAGCCACAAAAAAATTTTCATCATCAATTAGTGACGAATTTAGCCACGAATGATGTTTCCATTGCTAATTTAGCCACAAATATTTTTTTGTCGCTAAATCCGTTGCAAAATAGTGATGAAAAATTTTTTGTCGCTAAATCCGTTGTAAAATAATGATGAATTTTTTCCATCGCTAAAATTCGTCGCTAAAACTGTGTTTTTTTGTAGTGTAATAGAACTATGCACAGGAACGTTGTTAAATGGCAATGGATATGGCAATGGTTGAATTACAAAATATTTATAAATATTAAATTGCAATATGATATAAAATATTGAAAACTTACCATCAGTAAAAATAGATAGCTACCAATTCCTTTCTTCTTCTCTTCCTCCTCTCTTCTTTCTCTCGTCAAAAGACCACCTTTAAATTATCATACCTCATCGGCTAACCATTGTAACACAAATTTGGCCCAATTGTATTGATCGGTATTGTCGATATTAATGGTAGCTGTGAGGCTTCGAGGATCTGACCACAGAAGATGAACTGGCCAGAACATCGCGTCCGTTATAGGGGATTCCTAAAATTTGCCATACCTTCAATTATTAGCTTAAAGTTCTGATTTGAACCGATACAAAGAATTTTTCCATTGGTTCAAATCTTATTACCAGTTTTTCACACAACTTTTGGCTAAGTGTGTTGCAACTAAGTTTCAAAAGATTGCCGAATCCTATATTTTTTAAAACACGTTTCATCTCATCATTGGGGGAAGAAATCAGCTCCTTCACTTGGTTAGGAGAATACCTTGTTTGAATTGGTGTCATTGCCCTCTTTACCCCAAGCAATTCTTTTGTTTGCTTGGTTGCTTTGTTGCACTTCTCTCTCTTATTTTCATTTAGTTGCCTCCACTTTTGAACACATTCGGTCTATTCCAAAATTCCAAAATGTACATAATAATATTATTACACTAAATAATAATACATAACATAAAACTAACTGATCATGTATAGAATATCCGTCATCGCACGCAGAGACCCACCTGTTGATTTCACTTTCTTCTTAAGAATTCTTTCTGCAATGATTTATAAATTGGGAACACAAATATTTAAAAATTGGGAATATTTAGACTATAGACCTAAAAACTAGACCAGAAATTGAGATTTTGGGATGACTAATAATTTGTTTGTATTAAAAAGCACTAAAACTAAACTAAAGATTGTTTAAAGAATCATTAGATAAAAAGCACTAAAAATTATTTAAATTAGAAAATAGTAAACTAAATTTACTTTTAATTTGTAGTCAGAAAAGAAAACTAAACTAATAACTAATTAAAAACAGCTAATAACCAGCAAAAAACAACTAAAAACACAAACACTAAACCCCTCGTTGCACAAATCCTTAATCACCTCATCTAAACCCAGCATTCCCATTAAGATGTTGAAGGAGATATAGAAATTTACCTGAATAACTTGTAGCTAGAAAGATATTTCACTGATCCAAGATCTTTCTCCCATGCATGTGGAAAGGATGTAGAAGTCTCATTATTGGAAAACCCACCGGTTCCATCTGTCTTCCCTACTTCTGGTTCTGGCTTCTCACAAAACGACCAACCGTCCAAACCTTTTCAAAAACTAAAAATTCACAAGCTTCTCAAACAATGGAATTCGCTTTCTGCTGTTTCCTTTTCTAAAACTTTGTCCTTTTCTAAAACTTTGGAAATTTTTTTCACTCCTATTCTGTCTCTCTCTCTCTAACTTCCCACCTTCGATTCTCTCACCAGCCTCCCCAGCCGTTGGATGGTCTCTCTTCAATTCCCCTTAACTTCACCTAGCCATTGGATGGTCTCAACATAATTCTTATTTAGCCTGCGTTAGCTAGTGTTGGATGGTTTCTATGTAATTTCAATTAATTTTAGTCATTGGATCAAATGTTGATGAGACGACATTGGCCATTGTAGTATGATATGTCCATTGAAACACAGTACCTGTAAAGGCTACAGTGCGAAAGGACATCAACCAATCACCCCACCTTTGGATCAATTGACTTTATCCCAACCGTTGGATGAGATGAAATGAAATGTGATTTATCAAATGACAACGTGGCAAAAAACTTTGGTGCCATACAAATGCCATTGATTTTCGAATAATGCCAATCTTATATTACTATTGCTACAATTAGTACATTTAATGCTACATTACAATACATTACTATTACATGTAATGCTAAATTAAATTAAATTACATTATGTAATGACAAATATGTAATGGCAGTGGACCAATTTATTTAGAATAAGCTTTAAGTGACATTTGTCATGCCTTAGATTGGATTGTAATTTAGTGACATCTTAGTTCTCTCATGCCTTTTGGATTGGATTGGATAAGATTGGATGTGTGAAGGAATACAGTGTTATAATATCAAATTATCACAATTCATTATGAAAATTCAATTGTTATACATTATAAATTATAAATTATCACAATTCAATTGTTATGCATTATCACAATTCACATATTAGAAATTAGAAATTGTAAATTATGACAATTAGAAATTGACTATGACAATGGGAATTAATTAATTATAAATATTAGTAATTTAAATAATGTAATTATCAATATTAGTAATTATTAATATTAATTTAAATTGATATTATTATGTTCACCTAATTAATTATTAATATCAGTAATTTAAATAACCTTACATGTTAAATATTACGTTAGACATTGCGGTGGTTTGCATTATTAATATCACTAGTTTTAAATAATGTTACAATATTAGTCCATGGGGTTTGCTAATTTTAAATAATAAATAATGTTTACAAGGGTCGGAGTGGTTTTGGCTCATGAAATGAGAACTCCACGAGGGTGGTGGGGCATGAATGAAGGTTGGTTGCGAGGTAGGTCTCTTCCGCCTATTTCGAGTCAAGTGTATGATTATGATTATATAGGGAGGAGATTCTAATAGTTGCTACTTTGAGTGACTAATTTGAAAGTGGAATATATGATACAAGGTTCATTCATCAAGGAGGGGAGGTTTGCCTTGTGTGCGGGGCAAGAAGTTAAGTGCAACTAGTGCTAAGGATTAGGGTTTAAATAATATAATTATTAATATTAATTTAAATAATAATTGTTATTTAAATTCACTACATTACTTAATTAATTATCAATATTAATTTAAATAACTTAAATAATAATAATGTTATTTGTAATTTTAGAGTTATGTTTCGGAATTTGTATGAAATGTGATTTATGGGATTGGCAAAAAGAACCAATTTGGATTTGGATTGCCTTCAGATTGCTAATGTCATAAAACATAATTAATTATACTAACATAATTAAATATCATATCAACATAATTAATTATACCATTACATTATAATTATAATTATCATAATTTCGAATTATAACACTATTATCTCAATCATCTAATAATTGGTCAATGAATTTTTAAAAATATAACATTATATTATATAAATTACTAATTTTATATCATTATATTATTTAAATTAATAATATTCAAATGAACTACATGTGTATTTTTTATTATATTATATTATTTAAATTAATTGGCAAATGCAACTCTCATTAAATTAAATAGGGCAAATGAGTTATTGGTTTGGTTGTGGGAAATTAATATTGTCAAGTGTTAAAATTATTTTGCTTATATTATATTATGAACTCATGTGTAAATTGAAATGAAATATTAAAATCAAGAGATACATGGGCAGGAAAAGTGAGAATAATATAATAATAAGATGTAACAATAATAGCAAGGAAGAGTAATATTGTGTTGACATGTGAAAAATAATAAATTATAAAAAACTCATTCGGGATTTAACTCATGGTTGTCTAATTAAAAAATATATATATATTAAGCCAATATAAACTTTTTTGTCACCTTTTAATATTTTTTGGTAATTTTAATTAATTAAATATTTTCTTAATATTTTTATAAATAAAGTAATTAATAAGGTTCATGCCATATGAAATACTATTGCAATTAAAAGAAATTCAAACCCATTTTCATTTATTAACATAAAAAATAATGAAAAATAATAATTATAATATAAAAAATTAATAATAATAATTTTTAGCGTACACAAAATCCTCTCTCTAAAAATATTCTCCCCTTCTTGTTCACACGTTACAAAATCGTTACCCTCTGATCACCAATCAGCACAACATCTTCTTTCACATGTCACATATGCACATATGTTATCTCAAATCTTCTTCACAAAATCAAAAAATTTGGTTAATAAATTTGGTAGTCCATAGGTGTACAACCAAACAAAAGAGCATTCAAAACATGATCACATGTTCTCTCTCTTCACATCATCTAATACATACAAACCTACATCAAATCCTTCTTCAGAAAATATTCTCAAAATCCATTCTCTCTCCCATTCATCTAATATATATAAACCTATACATCGAAAGAAAATATTCTCAAAATCCATTCTCTCTCTCATGTGATGGATAGAGCACTACAAAAAAAACAGCATTTAACCACAAATTTAGCGACAAAAATTTAAAAAAAATTTATCGTTAAAAACATTAGCGACGGATTTAACAACGAAAAATTTTTCGTCGCTAAAAACGCGTCGCAAAAATTTAGCGATGAAAATTAAAAATCCGTTACTAAATTTAACGACGAAAATATAAAATTCGTCACTAAATTTAGCGACAGATAATTTTTATCACTAAAATCTGTAGCTAATTTAGGAAAAAAAAAAAGTCCGTCAAAAAATTATCCATCCCTAATTTAGCGATGAATAAAAAAATCCGTCGTTAAATTAGTGACAGATTTAGAATCCGTCGCTGATTCCAAATTCGTCGAAATGCATAGGGAGCGCACGTGCCTGAACGGACCCTTGCTCACCCGAGCCAGCACGTGCCTGGATGGCCCTGCCCACGAGCCAGCACTAGCCTGGAAGCCACGTGCCTGGACGGGCCCCACCCACCCCACCTACCCGAGCCAGCACCAACCTGCAAGCCCGCCTGCCCGCCCGCCCACCCGCCCGAGCCAGCACCCCGCTCCAGTCGCTCTCCTCACTTAATTGCTGGAAAATGCCGCACTGCCTCCTGCCTCCACCGTGGTTCGAACTCTTGCACACTTGCACGTACATGCATAAGTATAAACATGTAAACCACCAAACCAAATAATATTATGTTATATAAATTTTTTCTTTTACTTATTATCTTTTCTTCGCATTTTTCTAATAATAATAAAATAATATATAATAACAATTTAAAATAATAAATATAATAGTTTTTTTATTTAAACCACCAACCTAAAATAATATTAATTAAAAATAATAAATATGATAATTTTTAATAAAATAAAAAATAATAAAATACTAATTTAAAATAAAATAATTAATTACTTAAAAAATATATTAATATTATATTTTTGTTTTCTTCTGTTTTTCTTTTCTTTTATTATTTTATTATTCTTTTTCATTTTTATTTTATTTTTTTACTCCATAGTTTAAAAATGGATTACGGCATCTCAATAATATAAAATTATAATTATTAATAAATTATAATATATTAATAATTTAAAAAACCTATATATTTAATCACAAAATATTTTTATTCATTTGAATATATAAGAAATTTCAATATAATTATTATATATAAGAAATTTCAATAATTAGAATAGAAAGAAAAAAAAAATTCAAAAATAGAGATGAGAGTAAGAGGAAGGAAAAAAAAAAGTGAGAATAGAAAACAAATGAGAAGGAAGAAAGTAAAAAAAAATATTATCACATAACACTAAGTGGTGGTGCAGTGGTGACATGTCTTCCGTTTAAATGCGAGGTCCAAGGTATTTTTTTTAGCATTAAAACAATGAAGAGCGAGCGCCCGTGCGGGCATGCGCGGGTGCCCGGGCACGCAGGCGCGTGTAGGGCGCGGGCTCCCGTGCGGGCATGCGCTCCCGTGCGGGCATGCGCGGGCGCGCGTAGGGCGCGGGCGCCTGAGCGAGCATGCGTTGGTGCCCAGGCAGGTGCTCGCCCTTGCCTACGCACGGTGCCCGTGCGGGCATGCGCGGGCACTCGGCATGCGCGGGTGCCCAGGCATGCACGCGCGCCTGCCACCTGCCTGCGCCTTGCGCCCGTGCGTGCATGCGCCGACGCACGCGCTCGTGCATGCGTCGGCGCCCGCGCGTGCATACACCGGCGCCCACTCAGGCTCACGCCCAGCATGTCCGTATTAATATTTAATAAAAAAATTTGTATTATTGAATAAAATAAAAGTTATCAATACAATAATAAAAAATATTAAATCAAACAAAAAAAGAAAAAAAATAATAAATTAATTAAAAAATATATATAATTTAAATAAAATAAAATATATGTTTTTTTAGGAATTAAATAATATTATTCTTTTAAAAAATGAAATATAATATAATAAAATAAAATGTAAATTAAAATATTATAACATAATAATATGATTTGTTAATATAAATTAATAAAATAAAATAAAAATAAAATAAAATTCTAATTAAAAAAAGATTAAATTCAGCGACGGATTTGGAAATCCGTTGCTAAATTACCACCGGATAAATTTCGTCGTTGCTAAATTAATTTTTTAATTTAAATATTATATTTTATTTAATTATATATAAAAAATTTAGCGACGGATTGGGATTTTCGTCGCTAAATTTAGCGACGGAAAACAAATTCGTCGCTAAATTAATTTTTAACTTAAATATAACATATTAATAAAATAAAAAGAAAAATAGAAAAAATAAAATTTTATTTAAAAAAGATTAAATTTTGCGACGGATTTTAAATTTGTGGTAAAATTTAGCCACGAAATATTATTCGTTGCTAATTAGCAATGAAATTTGTAACAAAAAATTTTTTGTGGCCAATTAGCGATGAATTTAGCCATGAAATTTTTTTCGTCACTAATTAACTACGAATGATGTGTCCATCGCTAATTTAGCCATGACTTCATTTTTGTCACAAATTTTGTGATAAATTAGCAACGAAAAAGTTTTTGTCTCTAAATTTATCGCAAAATAGCGACGAATTTTTTCCGTCGCGAAAACCCGTGACTAAAACTGTATTTTTTTGTAGTGGAGAGAGTTGTTAAATCTTTCACAATCTTCACATTTTTCTCTCTCTCACCAACTAGAATTCTCAAATGTTTAAATAACTTAAATCTTCCACAATCTTCTCAGTTTTCTCTATCTCACCAACTAGAATTCTCAACCTAAACTCCAAAGCCTTTTCTTAATCTTTTCTCTCTTAAGAACCAGAATTCTCAACCTAAACCCTTCTTCTTACCAATTTCTGCAAACCCCCTCACTCACACAAATGGCCCTTACTCTTGGAAAGGTAAGGAAATTGTGACAGAATCAGAAACATACTATAATAGGGAGTTTCCCTCTCTTAATAGAAGCAAACTATTTGATAAGGTATTCTCTAATTGAAATATTACTCATGGTCAGTTAATAGAATGGGAATTTCTTGAGAGAATATGTTTTAAGCATGTGAGTTATTTATAACAAATTTGTCATTTTTAGATTCTCAATCCAAACAAAAAAAAATTATGAGAAATTATTGAAAATTTTTTACAATAATATGAAAAAAATCGATAAAATGGAAGTAACTGATGGTGTGGATGAAGTGTGAACATCAAAATTATAATGTAGTCATTGATGCTAAAGTTAGGTCATGTGCTTTTCAAATTTATTTTGATGGTCAAAAAATTGAAATGAATCTGAGAAGGTGGTCTTCACTGAGTTGACTACGAAGAATGTATATCAAATTTGTAAACAAACATATTAAATGATACTAAGATAGTATTTGATAACAATAGTTTAGAGGAAATTAGTACATATCCCACCGATCTAAATTTGCATGAAAAAATTCTACACTTTCTAATCACATACACTATTAAGTGACAAGCAGGTAATTATATATCTGTCATTAGAGATGATTTTTGACTAATAGTGTATATTATTGAAAGAAAAAATCTAGATTTACATTTTCTCATTTCTTACTTTATGATAACCACTAGAGTTTTGAATTCAAATGTGTCATATGCTACTAAGTCAAGGAATAAGTCTATGAAAGGAAAACAATTTGCAATTAAGCATGAAAAATGGTATAAATGCCAAAACCTTACATAGAGTTAATTGGATTTGTGAGGATGGTATTTGTATTAATATAAAGAAAAGAGGTGTAGAATAGGCCAGAGTTAGAGCCAGAGCTAGAAGGGAATGGGGACACTAGGAATGAGAATGAGAATATTATGTGGAATGAACTCTTTAAATGCATCCATACTAGAAAAACATAGTTCATGGATATGATTGTTAAGAAATTTAGCGAAATTCGGAGAGAAGTGGGAGAAGTTTGGAGGGAAGTGGGTGAAGACAGACATTGTTTTGGTGAATTCAAGCAATACAATGAGAAATGATATAGAAAGATATTATTCGACTTAATGAACATGTCTACTATTGTAAAGGTGAATAACAACTTTATTCGCTGTATAAGAGACCATTTAGTGGTAACAAGGCTTGCTGGAACTTCTTCCTTTATTGCAACCGCTACCAAAGCTAGGCCATCTCATTCTCATCTAAGCTCCTTCCCCGTGCAAACCTCATCTGCCTACCCATCTACTGTGTGTCCATTCAGTTCTCCATTTAATTCTCATCCCACTGCAGACACGGGTGGTCCATTCGGTTCTCCATTCAATTCTCGTCCCACTGCAGACACGGGCGATACTAATTTGTCTAGGTATGATACTAATCTTTTTAACATTTGTGACATTATTAGTTCCTCTGCTTGTGCATCCACTTTTGCTGCCAATAAAGAAGAAGCAAAAAGAAATTAGAGCTAAAATTAAATTTACTTAATTCTTGTAATTTTAATTCACTTAGCATTCTCTTCTGTTCCTATTTTAATTCTACTTGGTTCTCTCTCTCTTTTTTTCCCATTTTTCTTTTCCATTTTCCCATTGTACTTTTTAATTTGTTTTTCTTATTCACACATGCAAGTGAGGGGCGTAGGGATACACGGTTCCACCGCCCTACCCGCGCAGCTCTATTGTGCAGGCAAGTGTGGGGCACGGGCAGGCACGGTTCCACCGCACTCCCTGCATAGCACTACCGCGCGGTTTACCTTGAGTATCATTTTATTAATTTAAATTATTAGTATTATTAATTTAAATAATATAATGATATGAAATTAGTAATTTATATAATATAGTATTATGATATATTTTTTATTATTAGATGATATAGTGTTATAATATGATATTATGACAATAATGTATTAATTATTAATATTATATAATTTTATATAAAGTAAAAAAAACAGTCATTTAATTTACAACATAGACAATTTCTTTTTGGCGCCAAAGATAATTTAGACAATGAACTCTCTTTTTGGCCAAAAACAATTTTCTACTTTTAGCGTTAATTTAATCAAATTTCTCTTTTGCGCCAAAATATTTTATTTCTTTATTTTGCGCCAAAACATTTTTCTTTACTCTGTTTGTTCCATGTAATTATTTCATTTGTTTCTTTGTTGGCTTATAACCCAAATATTTCTCTTGTAAATACAATCGACAAATCATTGATATATTTTAAATCAAGAGTAAGTGTTGAATATATTGGCGGAATTAATGCATTTTTTGAATTTGCATATGCAAATATTTAATCTATCAATGGCAAGATATCATGTTCTTTTGTTAAATGTTTCAACACATTGAGATTTCCTACGCACACGGTGTTCAATCACTTGTTACGTTATGGATTTCAGTATAGACATGACAAGTGGATATATTTTGGGGAGAGTAATGAAAAATCTACATCTCATGCATTCAATGAATCCAACCTAGATGATCCTTTGAATAGTAATGATAATTTTTTTTTACCATGATATGTTTGGCATGTTATATAATACATTCATATATTTACATGATCCATCCAACGTACATGAACCAACTTCTCATGTATGTAATGTAGAATCAACTTAAGATAAGTTTCATGAATTACTTGAAAAAAAAAAAAAAACAATATATCCAAATTCAAAATACACATACTTACAACTATTATGCACTTATACCATTTAAAGTGCTTGTGTGGGTGGACAATAAATTTTTTTCTTTACTGTTAGTATTTTTAGCATAATTGTTGCCTAATGAAAACATATTGTCACGAAGTGAAGAAAACTATTTCAGGTTTAGGGTTAGGATATGAGAAAATATATGCTTGTTCTAATGATTGTATGTTGTATTAAAAAGACAGAGATAAAGACCATGCATGTTATGTGTATGGTGCTTCTAGATGGAAATGAAACGCAGATGGAGATCAAGATGTTAATAAAAAAAACCTACCAAAATATTGAGATGGTTTCCTTTGATTCCTAAATTGCGAAGACTATTTACATGTGGTCAAATTGTTTCTTTGATGAGATGACATCATGTAAGAGAACAAATTATGGACTCCTAAAACACCTAGCAAATTCTCCTGCGTGTGCGTGGAAGGAGTTTGATTCTCTATACTCACTTTTTTGTTGACCCAAGAAATATTCAATTAGGACTACCAATAGATGGTTTCAATCGATTTAAAAATAATGAACATTATGCATAGCACTTGGCCAATACTAATGATAGCATAGAACTTGCCTCCTTGGTTATGTATGAAATCTACAAACGTCATATTTATATTACTTATTCCTGGTCTTAGAAGTCCTAACGACAAGATAGATGTATACATACAACCATTGGTGGAAGAACCGAAAGAATTACGATACGAAGGAGTAGATATTTATGATTTTTCAATTGGTGAAACATTTAAAATGCATGCAGCGCTGTTTTGGACCATTAATGAGTTCCCTATATATGCTAATTTGTCTAGATGGAGTACTGAAGGTAGATTTGCATGTCTAGTATGTGGATACGATACATGTTCTCAATGGTTATATCATGGCCAGAAGTATTGTTATATGGGATATCAAAAATAGTTGGAGTCAACTTATCCATTTGCTACAAAATTAAAGCACGGTAACTTTTAGTATCGGTGAGTTTTAGTGACGGTTTTTATGGATTATAAATACGGCATATGAGGAAACCGTCTGAAAATATAGGCCTTTCCTAATCTACTAAAATGTTCATGAATAAAAGTTTACCAACTGTCAGTAGAACTACCACAATAGTCCCTAAATTCTAATGGGTTATAGAGATGGCATATAAGGAAATCATCGGAAAATATAAATTTTTCTCAACCAACTAAAATGTCTGTGAAGAAAAGTTTACCAACTGTCATAAAACTATCACAACCGTTCCTAAATTTTGATGGGTTATGGAGACAGCATATGAGGAAGGCATTTCCCAACCTACTAAAATGTCCGTGAAGAAAAGTTTACTAACCGTCAATAAAGCTACCACAACCGTCCCTTTCAATTCTGATGGTTAAAAATTATTATCAGTAAATGTAATAGTATTTTTTGCACGGATTAAAAACAACAATCTCAATATAAATCTTTTTTATTGTCTACTTAACAATACTGTCTCCATAGATTTTAGATGCATAGTAATATACAAATTCTACCGACTTTTAATATAATATTTAATTCTTATTATTAGAACAAACCGTTTGTATAAATTTTATTTATATTAACTTATATATTTTGTAAAATCTGTAAAAATCTAAGATTCTAAGATTGTTATTATTTTTGTATCATAATTTAAAATTAGTCTAAATTGTGGTAAATTTATGATAGTGATAGTTTAGTAAATTTGTGATAATGATAAGTAACAGTAAATTGTAAATAGGTGGTAAATATGTAGTAAATAAATATGTTTATATAATGGTAAGTTAGTGGTAAATTTGTAATATGGTAAATAGATTGTCAGTGGTACATAGAAGGAAAGTAAATGGTAACTTCATGGTAAGTAATTTAGTGATAAGTTAGTAATAAATAGGTAACAACTATTACATTTTATCATTTTTTATTTTCATTAATTTCATTTGATTTAATTTAATTGTATTTGTTTTTTTTCTATTTTTTTGTTTTTTATGGAATTTATATAAACTAAAACTTCATAAATAAATAAATAAATTGAAACAAATAAAAATTATATATTTAATACAAAATCATCCGAAAAATATATAAGTTGAATGGAAAAAAAGATAAAGATAAAAAAAAGTTGATTTGTCTGTTTTTTAGCTTTGATGGTTTCGATGCAAGTGGGAAGAACTTCTACGTGGTATTACAGTAGTAGATGGCAGGTCTGTCACAAGGATCTTTAGGATACTCTCTTAAATTAAACCTGTAATATGAATCAACATATCTATTTCTCCTCCATGGTGTGAATGTTTTTGCAGTGGAAGGAGATCCGGAAGTAGCAGGTTTCCTTCATATACCTCAATAGCAAAACCCCATGCAATTGAAATGGTCAATAAGTTTGAATGGTCATAGCAAACAGACTGTTGCAGAATCCGGGCTGAATCAACATCTACAGCTTCAAAGAGATGTCTCAATGCTTCAGTCCTATTATTCTCACGGAAGATGGGTCAATGCTACCTACATGATTAGGAGACACCAGCAACGAAAGAGGATGAGCAGAGAGCATTCAAAAAAGATTTCCACGCATATCAGCCCAGGATGTAAGATCAAAATTTAGAAGAGAAAATGAATTTTAGACCTTTCAGTGGAGAAAGCCTTGAAGCAGGATATTAACAATATTTATCTAAATATTCAAAAGCATGAAATTAGCTCTGATTGAAGTTGAACACAAGATTTTGAGAGGCCACTATTCCTGAGTGGAGGAAATGGAAGAAAAACAGATAATCTACACTTTTCAAGGAAGATAAATGCCCATGGATGTGTAATGACTGATTATGGTTCAATTTTGATGCTATTACGAGCTGAAAGGAGCTTTGTTTAAACTATGCTATCATCGATTTACACCCTACATGCAAGAAAATAGGACTCCATCATGGACTTGTATTGACAGCCTGAATTATCGCCTCATTTTTCCCAAGCTCTGTCATAATTTTTCATTACCCCATCTTGCATTTCCTCACTTAACCTTCATTCTTTAAATGAGAGACACTTTTGATCCCATGTAAACTAAGTTGCTTAGGATAAAAAAGGGGTGAGAAGTCTGGGAATAATTGTATATGTTCTAACTTCATCAATTGTCACCCCCCTTATATATATGGAAAGCACAGCCCTAGTATTAAAAAAAAAATCACATGTAAGATAAGTGTAACATAATATGAATGTCTCAGTGTAATATACAGTATTTTCCTATGTAATCATATGAAAATACAAACTTATAACTACATATACACAAAGAGGCTTGAGCCCACACAGGAGGAGCGCCATTAAATGATACACATACACACACCAACCACACCATATTTCATCTACCAGTTAATGACATTTTCAATTGCAACGGCATTACTCTAAAATCAATTGATTTTAAAGAAGAAACATAATTTTAACAAAAGAAGCCAACAGAAATCACCAGATTAAACCCAGGTTCACGAGTTAAAACAATACCCAACTCAGCCAAGCAAGAAGAAACCCTGGAATCACTTGCATACAAATGCCCATATCTCAAAAGACAAGCATCCAAAACTGGTGTGTCGTCAAACAACCAAAAATAAAATACCTACTTCAAACAATATGAATATAGCGCGAGTAGGGTCGTATCCACAGAGAACGGCGGATTTATCTCTTTCAAGGAAAATGAAAATATGGGGGGTTTTGATGAAATAATCTAAAATAACTAATCAAACAAATTAATGAAAATTAACTACAATAAAATGATGAGAAAATATCAATTAAAGGAAAAGTTATCAATTAAGAGAAAACCTAGCCAAATGAGTTATTTCCGCCTTGATATGTTTGATTGATCATCGATACAAAAATTACTCGATATTATGCGAATAAATTGGTTATAACCGCTAAGTACCACGAAGCGACCAATCTCTCCGTACTTCTTCGGTAATCAAGATACCATCGTTAATTACTTCCCTAATCGAAAGACAACCCAAGAGACCCTCGTTGGATTTAATGTTCCGACAGCATTAAGATCTAGAGAGACCCAATTCTAATCAGTAAATTCCAATCTGGATTTATTTAAATTAGATTACCTAATCTCTTGACATAAATCCTACCGCTTGCGAGACCATAAAATTATGTCAATTACCACTCCATTAAAATACACAAACCTTGCTATTTTTAAATGGTTGTAGAGTATTCTAGGGCTATTAAACATAGCGCTCTATTTAACAATCTCAAAACGATCATAAACACTAAGCATAGAGATTAAATAAATACCCACAAATATCAAGCAAATAAGATCATTTAGATCTCACAATCATCATTCATCAAGGGTTCAATAATCCTTTGACTAGAAAAATAAATTAAAAACAAAGTATAATAAAAAGAAAACTCATAAAAAAGGATTTATTGCTCCTAAGGAATGAATAAAAGAACAAAGAGTTTCTCCCCCGGCTGAAGGCTGCTACTGTAGACGTGAATAGTGCTGCCCCCAAGGGGCTGCCCGGCTACCTCCTCCAAGGTTCTCTTCCAAGGTATGGAATACTCCTATATATATAGGAGTAGAAAACCCTAAAGAAAATAGAATTTTTCCTATTTATAAAAAGTAAATATTTCTAACCCTAATAACTACTAAATAAATAAAAAGAAAGTAAAAAGTAAAAAGTAAAATTTCTAAAACATAATATCTAACAAATTTATATCTTTAAAAATTTCTTTTCCTAAATATTAGGAATGGAATAAAATTCTTCAAAATCTTCAATAGTCCAAGTCCACTCCAATTTCCTCTTAAATGTGTAACTAGGAAAGGAAATTTTTACTGCAGTAAATCTTCAAAACCTTTTGCTTGCCTCTTGAAATCACGTGCCCACGTGCTAATGAAAGAGTATTGCTGTCCAATTTTCCATATTTTACAAAATTGCTCCAATTTAGCTCATTTTTCTTCATTTTTCAAAATAAGTCTCCTCCTAAATCAAATGTCACAAAATATAAATATTAGTGTAATATTTATTCAAAAATAATACAAAATCAATCGCAAATATTACACTTATTTAAGCCCTATTAAAAACCCTAGCCAAAGCCAAAGCCAAACCATAATTAATAGCAAACCCACCACCCCCAAAGGCCATATCAAACGAGTACTTCACATTCTGTTCATAATTCTCGGAATTACTCCCCACATGGTAACACCTCTTCCAATCATGCTTACCCAAAACCCTGACTAAACTCTCCTTGAAAAACACCGTATCGTCGTCCCCAAACACAAACCACTTCACATTTTCGAGGTTTAACTCGACGATTTCCTTCACGATTCTCGCAACTCGAATTGCCAATTTAGGAATCGAAACAAAAGGAAAATCCATCATAGCCAAAGCCAACAAAAAGACCCCCAAGTCAGTTTCCATATACCGATTACGGAGTAGATAGATTATAATCATAGTCTATAGAGAGAGAGAGGGGAATCAAAATCATGAGAGGGCAACAATCTTCCAAAGTGAAAGGGACATCATAGATCGCAACAAGATAGAAGAAAAAGGAAAAAGGCAAGTCCAAAAGAAGGTGGGGGTGTCATACCCTGAAGGTGGGATCCATGGAGCATTCCTTGAGTATTGCGTAAATCTCGTCATCGCTGTGGTTGCCTATGATCTCCTTGATGTTTTGAATCGTCTTCCGTACACTGGTTCGGATTGAAACCCTAGCCCTATTGCTGCTGTTCATTCTTCCCCGCTTCAATCCCCTCCTACATCCACGCCCACGGAAGAGAGAGAGAGAGAGAGAGAGAGATTACTTGGCTTTGATTGATCGATTGATTCAGGTGGTTGTGAGATTTAGCTAATGTACAAGAACGAGAGAGAGAAAGGAGAGAGAGAGAGAGAGAGGAGTGCTTTTTTTCCAGCAAGAGAAGAGACGAGAGAGGAGAGTAAGGAGAGAAGGGGAGAGAGAGAGCGCGCATGCCCGCGGCCGAAACCGCGCATTGTGCAGGCATGCCACGGCTGAAACCGCGCGCTGTGCGGCTGAAACCGCACATGCACGCGGCTGAAATCGCTCATTGAGCGGGCAAGCCGCAGTTGAAACCGCCCGTGCTCATGGCTGAAATCACGCATGCCATGGTTGAAACCGCGTGTGGTCATGAAACCGCGCGTGCCACGGCTTTATACCAATTTTAAAATATTAATATTATAATAATTTTTAATTATATAAATATATAAAATTCTTATTTTAAATTATTAATACTCTTATTTAAAAAATTATAATAATATTAAATTATTATTTCATATAATGTTATATATTTTATTAATTATAAATATTATATAAATTTTTTGATTTAAAAAAAAAACACACCCTAACAATAATATTAACAACTAATTAGCAATAACACTTTCGCACAAAATGGTGCCAATGTAAAAAAATATTTTTTGTGTCAAAATTATTTTATTTTTTTAACTTTTTTATTCTCTTATTTAGCTAATTTTGTAATTCAGCTATTAAAAACAATTTTCAACACTAATGTAAACACATTTTTTAGTAGTGCCAAAACTATTTTTCTTTACCACGCCAATGTTAACAAAATTATCAAGCGCCAAAATAATTTTCTTTACCGTGTCAATATTAACAAACATTTTTTGGCACCAAAATGATTTTTCTTTACTACGGCAATGTTAACAAATTTTTTTGACTCCAAAACAAACAATTTTCTTTACTGTGCGCCAATGTTAACAAATTTTTTTGGAGTCAAAACAATTTTACTTCTTTTACAATATCTCCACTATTTCTCTTCTTTTTGTTTTTTTCTAATCTGTTTGTTTCATTTATTTTATTTATTATTCAATTCCCTCTTACTTCATTTCATTTATTTCTCATTTGCAATTTTACAAATCTCACGATGAATAGGACATGGATGTTTTCTAAATTGGGGTTAATGCATTTCTTGAATTTGTATCTAGAAATACTCAATCTATTGATGGAAATATATCATTGTTAAATGTTTCAATACATTAAAATTTCCTATAGACACGGTATTTAATCACTTGTTACAGCTTACAATGTGACTATGATAAGTGGATATCATGGAGAGAGTAATAGAGAGAGTAATACAAATGCATCCAACAACTACCTACATGATAATATTTTTAATATTATTAATTTTTTCTATTTACATGCTAAGTATGTTAATAGTTAATCTTCCTAATGTTATTAATTTTTTCATTTCTTTTTCTGAATCCAAAATACCTTATAGAGAGATTACTGATGAAATTAAATGGATTGCTCGTGGACCAGATCATTGGATAAAAATTACAATGGGTTTATATAATCAATAGATATCGATTCCATGTAAAAGATCGAAAAAAATACCTTGAAACTCATAATTCACTATACAGGAAATGATAAAGAATGGAATGGAGTCTATTGGCAGTGAAGAAGGACAAATAGAAAGTTTGAATTTGTTTTTAGAAAGTAATATCGTATCTAAAGTTAAAGGGCCTGATTCGAGAGGAAAAATCGATGTGTAGGGAAGGTTACAACTCTATCACAGCATGTGCATTCAACTAGACTTGAGAATGAAGATATAACTCTTATGATAGAACGATTAATGGAACAAAATCACAATCTTACTAATTTGGTGAGCAATAGTCTTATGCATGTGCTATGCATGCTAGAAGTAGACAACAAAATGAATTAATGAACCTGGTTAATGATGCAAGACTGGTCGCTGGTGCTTGGGTATGAATGTCATTTCTCCAGTTTTCAGCAGAATTTTACTAATTTCATATTAATCTTTGAATAATAATCCAAATTATTTGTATTATTAGATTCTTCCGATACTAGATACTAGGAGTGTATATAGAATCCAATCATCATCATCACCGCCTAACTCCATCCCATAAGATAGTATTTTTATTCATAACCATTCATTACAATGTTACCATGTAATTATATTAATTTCATTATTGGTTTTTTTGAATAGATTAACCGAAGGATTGTGCATAAAGTTGATTATGCTTAGTTTTGGAATTATGATGGGATTGTGTCTTCAAATTGTGATGGTAACATTTTTAGTAATCGATGATCGAAGTAAACATTTTTTGGTTTGATCATCTCAGAAGACATGCAATTGTGGGACATTCTATCTTTTTTTTATAGTCTTATATGTATTAATCATTCTACTTATGAATCAATGTATCAATAATTTTTGTATATTAATACAATTCTTATTATATTTATATTATTTTTGTAATTTCTTTATTTTATACTCTCTTGCTAAATTTGCCTATAGTAATTCAAATTTACACCATTTTAAAAAACTGTCATTATGTGGTAACTGAAGAGACAGTAAATTTTCCGATCACTTGTGCTAACCAACTATAAAATGCAAGTAACTAATGATAAAATGTAGTAATTTTTTCTAAAATTTGTGGTAACCGATGATAAAAGGTATTAACTTTTCTAATACTTGTGGTAACTGATAACATGCAATTTATTGAATTTATTATTGTTATCATAGTTTGAATTTGAATTGTTTAATGGACTAATGGTTGGTTTTATTGAATTTTATTTTTAGGAGATTGAAATTGAAGATTTGGAGCAAATTGGGCTTAATAAGGTAATTTTGGAACTAATTGGGTCAAGACATCTTATTGGACTTTGAAGAAGAGGAGTTTGAATTTTAATTTCAGCATTCTAGTAGAGTTTCTAATTTTCTCAATAGGAAAAGTCCTAATTAAATTAGAAGACTAGAAGGAAGGAAAGTTGCATTATTCTTTAGCAGAAAATGTCTTCTTTCCTATTTTCCATGAAGATGAAGAGTCCTAATCAAATTGGAAGACTAAAAGGAAGGAAAGTTTCCTATTTTCACAAAAAGGGGCCGGCTACCTTGCTTATGTAAATACAAAAGGGGCTGCACTCAAAGTCACAACATAATACTCTCTACACAAGAAAAGGGAGGCTGCTGCAGAGAAACAAAAATTACTCCAAGGGAGGCGGCTGCAAATTTCTGGAAGAGAGAGAAGTCATTCTCCATTAGGTTTTTATTTCTTTCTTAGAGACATTTAGTTTTCTTTAATTTTTTTGTTGACACTTACCACCATGAGTGGCTAGTTTCTTTATTCTGATTCAAGGGGAATTTTAATCGATTGTTTTTCATTGTGAGGTTATGTATTTTATTTAATTTCTTGTATTTTTAATTCAAGTATTCGTCGAATTTTGGTTTATTTTTATGAAAGATTGGTATTGGTTAATCTGACAATTTAATTCAATATCAATTTTTCTACTGCATTCAGGATTTTAGTGATCCGTAATTGTCATGAATGAATGGTACGAGTAGCAAATAGGTTATATATGTTTATGGGTCGTTTGCCGATATTCATTTTAATTTAAGGAATCGATGAAACAAAATCGAATAATTGTATGGCTATCCTGGTTATTTGTATTTTGGTTTAACTATTTTCACAGAACTTAATGCTGTCATTATTTGATATGGAACGCTATCGTGCCCAGTCGATTAATGATAAGTTTTGATTGGATGCTGGGTTTGGTCAATTATTTTAGGAAAACACAAGATTTATTATGGCTATCCTAATAGATTTAAGGTTAAATGCTTGAATTGCAAGAATAATATTTTCAACCAATGATCAATAAGACAATCGAATATATGAACCCTTGGATCGGAGTTTGGTGAATTGAATTTCTTCTTTAAATTTTAGTATTTTTGCATATTTGATTTGTCTTTTAATTTTAGTTATTTAATTTTGATTTAGGAATTTATTTTGTAAACCCCCTATTTTATTTTGGCATTTACTAAGAAGTTAAGTTAACATAGTTCTCTTGGGATTCGACCTGATAACCACTATTGCTACAGTTTATTGTATTGGGGGAATCAGTATTAATTTGAGGGATTCGACAACCCGACCAAATTTTGGTGCCGTTGCCGAGGAACTATTTTGATTTCTTAGTTGTGTTATCTTTATTATTTGTTTTGCTAACCTTTTATGACCCATTCTTCTCAAGGAAGTGAATTGGAATATATTCTTGAAATTGAAAAAACTGCTCGCCGATTGAGAAAGGAGGCCAGACAGAGGAAAGGTAAGTTACGCCGAAAACCAATTTTTGACATTGATTTGACAAATTGTGACAGGTCTATTTTTGAAGAAAAAAAAGAAAAGATGGCCAACCGTAAGAGAACCTTGAAGGAATTTGCTGCACCCAATCTAAATCAACAACCCTTGTGCATCGAATACCCAACTCTTGAGGTAGCATTCAAACTTAAATCTGGTTTGATTCACTTACTGCCTACTTTTTGTGGTCTCCCAGGTGAGGATCCACATAAACATTTGAAAGAATTTCATGTTGTCTGTTCGAGTATGAAACCCCAAGGAGTGACTGAGGAACAGATTAAGTTGAGAGCCTTTACCTTTTCCTTGAAAGATAAGGCAAAGGATTGGTTGTACTACCTACCTCCGGGTTCAATAAATACATGGAATTGGATGCAGAGATTATTTTTAGAAAAATTTTTCCCTGCATCTAGAGCTGCCAACATTCGAAAGGAGATATGTGGGATCAGACAGATTAGCGGAGAAACATTATATGAATACTTTGAGAGGTTCAAACAACTCTGTGCTAGCTGTCCACATCATCAAATACCGGAACAACTCTTGATTCAATATTTTTATGAAGGACTTCTACCCATGGATAGAAGTATGGTAGATGTGGCCAGCGGAGGAGCCTTGGTAAATAAAACACCTGAAGAAGCCAGACAATTGATCACAAATATGGCAGAAAATTCTCAACAATTTGGGTTGAGAACAGATGGAGTTATGAAACGTGTCAATGAGGTAAGTCATTCTCATCTTGAAAATCAAATTTCTGAATTGACTGCTTTGGTTCGTCAGATGGCTGTAGGACAAATACATGCAACCAAAGTCTGTGACAAATGCTCGATACTTGGACATCCAACGGATATGTGTCCATCTCTGCAAGAAGATTCTACTCATCAAGCAAATGCCGTAGGAGGATTTCCTGGCCAACCTCAAAGGAAGTACGATCCCTACTCAACTCATTATAATCCCGGTTGGCGAGATCATCCAAATCTGAGTTACGGGAATCAAGAAGGACAAACAAGATATCCTCCTCAGCAATTCAATAGGCCATCACATACACCAACACAATCGTCTAATTCAGGTATGTCCCTAGAAGATATTGTAAAAGCTCTCGTGACTAACACTCAACAATTTCAACAGGAAACGAGAGCTAGCATTCAAAATTTGGGAAATCAAATCACTCAGCTAGCCACTTCAGTTAGCAATTTGGAGCGTCAAAATACAGGGAAATTACCTTCACAAACGGTAATAAACCGAAAATGCTAGTGCAATGGTATTGAGGAGTGGGAACGAAGTGCAATCAAATTGCCCCACACCATCACCCAAAAAGAGAAATGAGAAGAAAGATGAAGAGGAAGAAGCCGAAGTTGCTAATGAAAATCCAAACAAGGTAAATTCTAATTCTCTTTTATCTACGAGTTCTAACACAGTTGCACCACCTTTTCCTAGCAGGTTTGAAAGATCCAAAAAGGAAGACTACGAAAAGGAGGTTTGAGAAACTTTCAAGAAGGTAGAAATAAACATACCTTTGTTGGATGCCATCAAGCAAATTCCCAAATATGCAAAGTTTTTGAAGGAACTGTGCACAAACAAGAGGACAATGAGAGGTAATGAGAAAATAAGGGTGGGGGAGAATGTGTCTGCTGTCATAAAGAGATCTCTACCCGAGAAGTGTTCAGATCCAGGTATGTTCACTTTACCCTGTGTTATCGGTTTAAGGAAATTTGAACGTGCTATGCTAGATTTAGGAGCATCAATCAATGTCATGCCATATTCTATTTATATTGCTCTAAATCTATGTCCCATAAAGGAAACTAAAGTGATTATTCAATTGGTTGACCGTTCTGTCGTGTATCCAGAAGGGATTGTTGAAGATGTTTCGGTACGGGTTAATGAGTTAATTTTTCCAACAGATTTTTATATCTTAAAAATGGATGACGACACCGTTACAAATTCAGCACCGCTACTATTGGGGAGACCGTTCATGAAAACGGCAAAAACAAAAATAGACGTGGATGATGGTACACTCTCTGTCGAATTTGACGGCGAGATTGTTAAATTCAATATTTTTGAGGCCATGAGATACCCAAATGAGTGTCATTCGAATTGTTCCGCTAATGTCATTGATTCAATTGTGCAGGAAATCTTTGAAGAAGAAAATGACACAAGTTTTGAATTGGATACGCAATTGAACACCAAAGAAGAGATGACCGAAACTTGTGAAATTTCAGAATCAATATTGGAACAACAATCAAGGTCTTTAAATTCGAGCACCACATTTCCTGTTTCTTATAAGAAAATGTTACCTTCCGTTTTGTAGGCTCCAACATTGGAATTGAAGACTTTGCCGGATCATCTCAAATATGTATACTTAGGTGATGAAGAGACCTTACCCGTTATCATAGCAAGAGAGTTGACGGAAGAACAAGAAAATCGGCTACTCCAAGTTTTAAAAGAGCATAAGACAGCAATTGGTTGGACTTTAGCCGATATAAAGGGTATTAGTCCCTCGATTTGCATGCATCGAATCCTTCTAGAAGAGGACACTAAGCCAATGAGGGAATCGCAAAGAAAGATGAATCCAATCATAAAAGAAGTGGTGATGAAGGAGATTCTCAAACTTTTGGACGAGGCATAATTTATCCAATTTCAGACAGTAAGTGGGTTAGCCCAATTCATGTGGTACCAAAGAAAACAGGAATCACGGTGGTAAGAAATCAAGACAATGAGTTGGTACCTATGCGAGTGCAAAATGGTTGGCGAATGGTCATTGATTTTAGAAAGCTCAATTTAGTTACTCGAAAGGACCACTTCCCTCTACCCTTTATTGATCAAATGTTAGAGAAATTAGTCGGAAAATCATTCTTTTGTTTTCTTGATGGTTTTTCAGGCTATTATCAAATCGTGATTGCACAGGAAGATCAAGAAAAGACTACATTCACATGTCCATTTGGAACATTTGCTTATAGAAGGATGCCTTTCGGTCTATGTAATGCCCCAGGTACATTCCAAAGATGCATGCTGAGCATTTTTTTCTGAATATATTAAAAATTGTATTGAGGTATTTATGGATGATTTTACTGTTTACGGTGACTTGTTTGATAGTTGTCTAGGGCATTTGATCAAAATTTTGAAAACATGCATGGAAACGAACTTGGTTTTGAACTATGAAAAATCTCATTTCATGGTGAAAGAAGGCATAGTGTTAGGGCATGTGATTTCTCATAGGGGTATTGAGGTAGATAAGGTGAAGGTTGATTTGATCAAGAGTTTACCTTACCCTACAAATGTTAGGGAAATACGTGGTTTTCTTGGACATGCAGGTTTTTATCGCAGGTTTATTCAAGACTTCTCAAAAATTACCTTGCCATTATCCAAGTTGCTTCAGAAAGATGTACCTTTCGAGTTCGGAGAAAAATGCAAGGAAGCCTTCGACAAGCTCAAAAACCTGTTAATTACTGCACCAATCATTCAACCACCTGATTGGAATTTACCTTTTGAGATCATGTGCGATGCAAGCAATTTTGCTATGGGAGCAGTTCTTGGCCAGCGGATTGATAAGAAGAGTCACGTCATTTACTACGCTTCAAGGACATTGAACGCTGCTCAATGCAACTACACCACCACCGAAAAAGAGCTCTTGGCCATTGTTTTTGCTTTAGATAAATTCAGATCCTATTTACTTGGTTCTAAAGTAATTATGTATTCTGATCATGCAGCTTTGAAATATCTATTGGCGAAAAAGAAGTCGAAACCCAGGTTGATACGGTGGATTCTCCTGTTGCAAGAATTTGATTTGAACATCAAGGATCGAAGTGGAGCTGAGAATTTGGTAGCTGATCATCTAAGTAGGTTAGTGAAAGAAGAAGATCCATTACCTATTTCTGAAAATTTTTCCGATGAGCAGTTATTTCACTTGAAAGGTACTATTCCTTGGTATGCAGATATTGTGAATTATTTGGTTACACACATTTTGCCTAGTGATCTTAGTAAGTCAAGGAAGGATAAAATTCGATGTGAGGCAAAATATTATGTGTGGGATGAGTCATATTTGTGAAAATTTTGTTCTGACCAAATAATTAGGAGATGTGTCCCAGAGAATGAACATAGATCCATTTTAGCATTTTGTCATAGTTATACTTGTGGGGGACATTTTGGACCACGGAGAACCGCAAGAAAAGTTTTAAATAGTGGGTTATATTGGGAAATCCTGTTTAAAGATACTTACTTATTTTGTAAAAGCTGTGATAGATGTCAGAGAATAGGATCTTTGTCCCATAGAAATGAGATGCCCCAAACTCCCATTCTTGTTTGTGAAATATTTGATATATGGGGTATTGATTTTATGGGTCTATTTCCTTCGTCTTGTGGATATGCTTACATTTTTTTGGCTGTTGATTATGTATCAAAATGGGTGGAAGCAAAGGCCACCAGGACTGACGATTCTAAATCTGTTGTAGGTTTTATCAAGACTAACATTTTTAGCAGGTCTGGGATCCCTAGAGCCATCATAAGTGATCAAGGGAGCCATTTTTGTAATCGCGCAATCGAAGCATTGATGAAAAGATATGGTGTACATCACCGGATTGCTACGGCATACCACCCTCAGACGAATGGACAAGCCGAAGTTTCCAACCGTGAAGTTAAATCCATTTTAGAAAAGACGGTTAACCCGGGTCGAAAGGATTGGAGTTTACGTTTAGATGATGCACTATGGGCGTACTGGACAGTTTTCAAAACGCCAATAGGGATGTCTCCTTATAGGTTAGTTTTTGGGAAATCCTGTCATTTACCGGTGGAAGTTGAGCATAAAGCATATTGGGCAATCAAACGTTGCACTATGAAGATGGATGAAGCCGGTGAGTCAAAACTGCAACTACAAGAACTTGAAGATTTGAGATTGGAGGCCTATGAGAACTCGAGGATTTATAAAGAGAAAACTAAATTGTTTCATGATGGTATGATCTTAAGGAAACAATTTGAGATTGGGCAAAAAGTGTTTCTATATAATTCTCGACTCAAACTCATGCCAGATAAGTTGCGTTCTCGATGGATTGGTCCATTTGTTGTCACTAATGTATTTTCTCATGGTGCAGTGGAAATCAAAAGTCTGGACACAAACAAGAGTTTCAAAGTGAATAGGCATAGGTTGAAGATATTTCACAATGAGATGGAGATTTCTACAATGTTGGACATTGCATTGATGCCTCCAAATTATTCTTCCGGCTGAATCAAACATGAAAACCGTTGAGCATAACGACGTTAAACACTTGCGCTTGTTGGGAGGCAACCCAAATTTTTTTTTTTAGAGTTTGATTTAATTTTTAGTTATTTAATTTTTTTCAATTTTAAATGTTTTCTTAGTGTTATTTATCCCTTCTCTTAATTTTTTGCATGTGTTCAGCAATTTTCTCAGGCCAAGACACAAATAGAGTGACAGTCAGCTTTCGGACAGAAGCAGTCTTGGCATTAGGGCGTGATCACGCGGTTTCCACAACCCAATAAATTTTTTAGAAAAATGTGCTAGTTACGACTGCCCAAACCGAAAGACTCATAGAGGAGACCTCGCATTCTCCACAGTGCCTGCCATCACCTTAGGGGAGTACTCTCGTTTTTCTTCTTCCTTTTCATTGTCCTTTTTTCTTGCCTAACATCTTTCATTTTTTGAGATTAGTTTTCAATTGTGCTAACTGTGAATTTCTTTAGCATTGTGTCTCAAATTCTCATCTTTTGCATACATTGAGGACAATGTAGTATTTAGGTGTAGGGGAGGATTTTCATGCCAATGTCATTTCTTCTATTTTTCTTTGGAACTTCGTACTCTCTGGATTTTGTCGAATAATGATTTTGAGTTATTATACATTGTTGATTTGAGTTTGAAATACATGAAAGAGACAAGTGTAATTAGTTATTTTTGGATAAAATTGTTTTAAAGTGTCCCATTGATCTTGATGATTGAGTCATTTGAAAATGTGATAGATTTGATACAACATTGCACAATTTTTGTGAGAATTTGAGCCTTAAGAGCATGTCATCAAATTTGTTTTAATCTTTCTTCATGAGTGTACATTAATCTTAGTGTGTTTATTCTAGAACTTGCTTTGCTATGCTTTTTGAGACCACATCAATGAGTTCATACATTAATATGATGGGGGCATTTAGGTTTACCCATTTTAGCTCTCGAAAACAAACCTTCCTGTGCATAATTTTTCTCTTAGCGAAACCCTTTGAGCTTATATCCCATTTCTTTGCTTTAACCTCATTAATTAACACATAGCCTTCTTTTTACGTTTCACCTTTTATTTGGTCCTTATATTAAAAAAACATGTGATTTGAGCATATATTTAGTGGTTATTTGCAAAGGGAATGAGATATTTCTATTGTGAGATTTATTTTCGAGAAGTTGATTATATACTTGGGGTAGATTGCATATGCGCGGCATTTTTCATTGATCCTCATTTAGTTTCCTTATTCATAAAAAAAAAAAAAGAAAAAAAGAGAAGGAAAAGAAAAAGAAAAAGAAGAAATTCCCAAAAGTTGAAATTGGGAAATTTGAAGCGAAAATGTGAAAAGTTTGATTGAGAGATGATTATGATCTTGATTGGGGTATCTTTCTTTTGGCTTGATTGTATTTCATGATATGGGATATAGGGGATATGCTCTTGACATGTTTCTTTGATATATTTATTATACGATACATTTATCCTTTTACCCTTCCTTTACCCAAGCCACGTTACAACCCGTACAAAGATCCCCGGATTTTTGTTTTGAATTCATATAAGTAGTGGTGGAGATTTGATAAATCAGCAAGCTTATGGTAATAGCATACTATGTTTTGATTTTGAAAGTTATTGATAAATTTCCCTTAAACACTTTGAGTGTATAAAGTGAAATCCTTGTGAGGGTATTGAATCTTGATGCATTGAATTTTGATGAGATTATTGAGCTTGATGGGATGCTTATATTTTCTTTTAAAGTTTTAAAACTATGATCATTTGCTCTCTGGATTGTTATTTTTGCTTGAATTTTTTCGATGTGTGCTGTTTTGAAATTATTTAAAGATGAATTGAAGGAGGGGAAGGAGTGAAGAAGAGAATACTTGTGTGACATTAACCTAATGAATGCTTGAGGACAAGCATTGGTTTGGTGTGGGGGAATTTGATAACATGCAATTTATTGAATTTATTATTGTTATCATGGTTTGAATTTGAATTGTTTAATGGACTAATGGTTAGTTTTATTGAATTTTATTTTTAGGAGATTGAAATTGAAGATTTGGAACAAATTGGGCTTAATAAGGCAATTTTGGAGCTAATTGGGTCAAGACATCTTATTGGACTTTGAAGAAGAGGAGTTTGAATTTTAATTTCAGCATTCTAGTAGAGTTTCTAATTTTCTCAATAGGAAGAGTCCTAATTAAATTAGAAGACTAGAAGGAAGGAAAGTTGCATTATTCTTTAGGAGAAAATGTTTTCTTTCCTATTTTCCATGAAGATGAAGAGTCCTAATCAAATTGGAAGACTAAAAGGAAGGAACGTTTCCTATTTTCACAAAAAGGGGCCGGCTACCTTGCTTATGTAAATACAAAAGGGGCTGCACTCAAAGTCACAACATAATACTCTCTACACAAGAAAAGGGAGGCTGCTGCAGAGAAACAAAAATTACTCCAAGGGAGGCGGCTGCAAATTTCTGGAAGAGAGAGAAGTCATTCTCCATTAGGTTTTTATTTCTTTCTTAGAGACATTTAGTTTTCTTTAATTTTTTTGTTGACACTTACCACCATGAGTGGTTAGTTTCTTTATTCTGATTTAAGGGGAATTTTAATCGATTGTTTTTCATTGTGAGGTTATGTATTTTATTTAATTTCTTGTATTTTTAATTCAAGTATTCGTCGAATTTTGGCTTATTTTTATGAAGGATTGGTATTGGTTAATCTGACAATTTAATTCAATATCAATTTTTCTACTGCATTCAGGATTTTAGTGATCCGTAATTGTCATGAATGAATGGTACGAGTAGCAAATAGGTTATATATGTTTATGGGTCGTTTGCCGATATTCATTTTAATTTAAGGAATCGATGAAACAAAATCGAATAATTGTATGGCTATCCTGGTTATTTGTATTTTGGTTTAACTGTTTTCACAGAACTTAATGCTGTCATTATTTGATATGGAACGCTATCGTGCCCAGTCGATTAATGATAAGTTTTGATTGGATGCTGGGTTTGGTCAATTATTTTAGGAAAACACAAGATTTATTATGGCTATCCTAATAGATTTAAGGTTAAATGCTTGAATTGCAAGAATAATATTTTCAACCAATGATCAATAAGACAATCGAATATATGAACCCTTGGATCGGAGTTTGGTGAATTGAATTTCTTCTTTAAATTTTAGTATTTTTGCATATTTGATTTGTCTTTTAATTTTAGTTATTTAATTTTGATTTAGGAATTTATTTTGTAAACCCCCTATTTTATTTTGGCATTTACTAAGAAGTTAAGTTAACATAGTTCTCTTGGGATTCGACCTGATAACCACTATTGCTACAGTTTATTGTATTGGGGGAATCAGTATTAATTTGAGGGATTCGACAACCCGACCAAATTTTGGTGCCGTTGCCGAGGAACTATTTTGATTTCTTAGTTGTGTTATCTTTATTATTTGTTTTGCTAACCTTTTATGACCCATTCTTCTCAAGGAAGTGAATTGGAATATATTCTTGAAATTGAAAAAACTGCTCGCCGATTGAGAAAGGAGGCCAGACAGAGGAAAGGTAAGTTACGCCGAAAACCAATTTTTGACATTGATTTGACAAATTGTGACAGGTCTATTTTTGAAGAAAAAAAAGAAAAGATGGCCAACCGTAAGAGAACCTTGAAGGAATTTGCTGCACCCAATCTAAATCAACAACCCTTGTGCATCGAATACCCAACTCTTGAGGTAGCATTCAAACTTAAATCTGGTTTGATTCACTTACTGCCTACTTTTTGTGGTCTCCCAGGTGAGGATCCACATAAACATTTGAAAGAATTTCATGTTGTCTGTTCGAGTATGAAACCCCAAGGAGTGACTGAGGAACAGATTAAGTTGAGAGCCTTTACCTTTTCCTTGAAAGATAAGGCAAAGGATTGGTTGTACTACCTACCTCCGGGTTCAATAAATACATGGAATTGGATGCAGAGATTATTTTTAGAAAAATTTTTCCCTGCATCTAGAGCTGCCAACATTCGAAAGGAGATATGTGGGATCAGACAGATTAGCGGAGAAACATTATATGAATACTTTGAGAGGTTCAAACAACTCTGTGCTAGCTGTCCACATCATCAAATACCGGAACAACTCTTGATTCAATATTTTTATGAAGGACTTCTACCCATGGATAGAAGTATGGTAGATGTGGCCAGCGGAGGAGCCTTGGTAAATAAAACACCTGAAGAAGCCAGACAATTGATCACAAATATGGCAGAAAATTCTCAACAATTTGGGTTGAGAACAGATGGAGTTATGAAACGTGTCAATGAGGTAAGTCATTCTCATCTTGAAAATCAATTTGGGTTGAGAACACCTGAAGGATTTGCATATTTGATTTGTTTTTTAATTTTAGTTATTTAATTTTGATTTAGGAATTTATTTTGTAAACCCCCTATTTTATTTTGGCATTTACTAAGAAGTTAAGTTAACATAGTTCTCTTGGAATTCGACCTGGTAACCACTATTGCTACAGTTTGTTGCATTGGGGGAATCAGTATTAATTTGAGGGATTCGACAACCCGACCAGTAACCGATAATAGTAACATATTCTAACACTTGTCGTAACTTACGATACAAGACAATAACTTATGTTAACACATGTGGTAATCGACAATAAAAAAAGTAACTTTTCTTAACCTTTTGTCTAATCAATGATAAAAGGCAGTAAGTTCAGCAACTTGTGTAACTGATGATAAAAGACAGTAATATTTCTAACATTTGTCATTTGTGGAAACCGACGATACAAGGTAATAATTTATAATAACACATGTGGAAACCACTATAAAAGACAATAACTTTTCCTAATGATTTTCTAACTGACAATAAAAGGCGACAACTTTTCCTAACACTTGTAGTAATTGACAATAAGATGCAGGAACAATTCCTAACACTTGTTGTAACAAACTATATAAGGCAATAACTTAGGTTAACACTTGTAAAAACCGATGATTAAAGATAGTAACTTATCCTAACTCCTTGCTAACCAATGATAAAAGATAGTAATTTGAGGTAACCGACTTGTGGTAACTGATAATAAAAGATAGTAATATTTCTTAACACTTAAGGTAACTGACGATATAAAATTGTAACTTACACCAATACATATTGAAACCAATGATAAAAGATAATAAGTTTTCTTAACGATTTTCTGACCAATGATAGCAATAACTTTTTCCAGCACTTGTGCTAATTGATAAAAGACAGTAATATTTTCTAATACATTTGTTAACCGACAATAAAATATAATAACTTTTATCAACCCTTTTCAAATTGACAATAAAAGATAGTAACTTTTCTTAACACTTGTGTTAATCGACGATAATAACAGTAACTTTTCATAACACATTTGGCAACCGACCATAAAAGGCATCAACTTTTACCAGCGCTTTTCTAATCATCAGCATAGACCCAGGACATACTCCAATGGTGAAAAAAATCACTGGGATAGACCTATCCCGACTAGTGTGTACCTAACTGAAGGCCGTCTGTCGGAGAAGGTTCTATCAACGATTTTAGTAGGTTTTGCAGACGATTTTCATCTGTTTGGATAGGACATTTGTTTTGCAATGAAACCATATTTTTTTATGACTTGGTATCTAGCAATTAATTTTTTGATCTCAATTAATTCATCTTAAGACTATCGAGCCAACTAGGAGACGAAATCTTTTGATATTGTTTTTTCCATTTTTAAGACTAATTCGATAATTTGATTAAAAAATCTAATATTGTTATTACTGGACCAACAAAATGTTAATCGCAAACCATAACATTGAACATTCTCAGATTCTTCTATTCCATATCAGAGAAAGGCCTAAAAATATAACATAATAGTACTATAGTCCCAACCATCATCTTTACAGCGAGTCTTGCTCAATGATAAATTTGATAAATGGTTTGACTAATTTATTCTTATTTCTACCAAGCAAAGACTAATGTTGGTGTATAAACCATATTTAAGAAATTGAATGCTAAAATTCTTATATTTTTTTGAAGTACATTATTAAAGCATTTGTATAACTTATTTACAAAAAAAAGGCATTTGTATAACCAAAATTGTACTCTTTAGCATAATTATCATAGCCAAACTAACGTAACAGTTGAATTGAGTCAACCCACAACCCGTAAAAAATAAAGATCGGCTCATGCATAAGACACCAATGCAATTGGCTGATAAGGACACATGGTTGAACCGCAATTTTGGCAACCACACTTACCGGAGATTTTTTAAAAGAACGGGTTAGCTTTGTATTTTTGATAAAAAGTTAATTTTAACTTTTGTTTTACAATATAAACTTACTTATCTTCGATAGTAATAATGAGATTTTTTATATAAAAAAATTAAAATTAAAGTTAAAATGCACAAAAGTGTTGTGTATTATTCTTATTTTTTATTTTGATTTTTGGGACAATGAAAAATATGAACTTTTGGAATTTTTTTTTTCTTTTTGCATAATTATATTACCTTTTATGAATATTTACATTAATATCTTATTTTCAAAAATACAATTATATACAGTGGCAGACCCATGTAATAGCCGGGGCGGGCAATTGTACTCTCTCAATTTTCTAACATTTAATTTTCGAACAAAGAAAGAGAAAAATAAGGGGAGAGAAAGTGAGGAATTTATTATTCTCTTGTATGTATTGTATGTATATAATGAAATTACAAAAGATGATATTTATATAAATTGAGATGTATACATAAATGGAAGGTTTATATTGATATCAATATTGATATCATATCTATCCTTTTAAAATATTTACCTTCCATATATTGGACATTGACTGAATTTTCCTAGGGTTTATAACACTCTCCCTTGGATATCCATTACACAGAGAATAGGCCTCATTAAAACCTTACTAGGAAAAAACCCAATGGAAAAAAAATTCTAGTAAAAGAAAAAGAGTACACTATTCAAAGTGTTTGATGATATATTTACTCTCCCTATTGAGAATATCTCTTGAGATCTTTAAGTAGAAACATTCTGATTTTTTTCACCAATCTTGTAAAGGTAACAGTTGACAGTGACTTTGTAAATAAATCTACTAAATTCATGCTTGATCATATTTGTTGAACCTCTATATCACTATTCTTTTGAAGTTCATGAGTGAAAAAGAATTTTGGTGGAATGTGTTCTATTCTATCGCCTTTGATATATTTTTTTTGAGCTGGGTGATGCATGCTGCATTATTTTCATATAAGACTGTTGGTATCTCTTTTCCTAAAAATAAACCACAAACAACTCATATGTACTGAATCACAGATCTTAACTATATGTATTTGTGACTAAATTCATGGATTACCAAAATTTCAGCATGATTAGAGTATGTATTTACTATTGTTTGTTTCGTAGAAGGCCATGAAATGGCGAAGCCACTATATGTGAACACATATTTAGTTTGTAATCGAGTATTATGCGGATCAGATAGGTTTCCTACATTCGCAAAACCAATGAAAACTGTTTTGGATAATTTAGGAAAATACAAACACATATATTATAGGTAACAAAATATACGTTTAACCTTATTCCAACGTCTTTGGGTTGGACAAGACCTATATCTCGCTAATAAGTTAATGGAAAATGATATATTAGGTTGCGTATGACTAGCGAGATACATGAGTACTCCAATTGTACTTAAATATGATATTTTAGGACCAATAATCTTCTCATTATTTTCTCGAGGTTGAAAAAGGTCTTTATTTATATCAAGTGACCTCACAACCATCAGGGTGCTCAATGCATGTGCGTTATTTATATAAATTCGTTTTCGCACTTGTTCTATATAAGTTGCTTAATGCATAAGGATTCCTTCCTTTAAATTTTCTATTTGTAACCCAATACAAATTTTTATTTTTTCAAGATCTTTCATCTCAAATTATCTATTCAGGCACTCTACTACTTTTAAGAGCTCTGTAGTAGTCTCAATGATATTCAGATCAACAACATATATGGCAATAATAGCAAAATCACATTCAAATCACTTTATAAAAAATGCATAGGCAAATGGGATCATTCTTGTATCCTTCCTTTTACAAATACTCACTAAGGCCGTTATACCATATGCAACCATATTGTTTTAAACCATATAAGGATTTGTTTAATTTGATCGAGTAATGTTCTTGAGAATCATAATTACATACTTCTGGTAGTTTAAATCCTTCTGGGATTTTCATATAATGTTATTATCTAGTGGGCCATACAAATAAACTGTAACGATATCTATTAAACATAAATCAAGTCCCTTTTGTATTATCAGACTGATTAGAAATTAAAAAATAGTCACATCTACCATAGGGGAGTATGTCGCATCATAATCAATATCGGGTCTTGGCAAAAATGCTTGTGCAACTAAACATGCTTTATATTTCATAATTTCACCTTTCACATTTCATTTTCACACAAAGACACATTTGTATCCCAGTAGTTTTACACCAATAGGTGTACAGACTATCGGTCCAAAAACATTTTTTTTGTCAAGAGATTTTAATTTTACCTTAATTGCATCTTTCCATTTTGGTCAATCATATCTATGTTCACATTCCTCATAGACCTTAGTTCAAGATCATCATTTTCATTCTCAATACTTATTGCTATGTGGTATGCAAAAATATCATCAATATTGACATTATTTCGGTTCCATATTTCTCAACCACAACATAACTTATTAAGATTTCATGATTATCAATATTTTTAGGTACCTGATATTCTTTTCGAACATTATTCATGGTTGGCACATCTTTGAGACTTGCAATATCCTCATTTAAACATCTAATTTTTTTGCTCATTTTCTACCTTAAGGATATTTGTCTTTGGAATCAATTGGTCTACCACATCTTGCGCGCACTTTAGACACATTTGCAATATTATGTTGTCTTCAGGGACATCAATACTAATAAGAGTATAAACGGTTGGAATATGTGAGTTAGTCACTCTTTTATGGTCAATAGATATGTCTGACAATTGATTTGTTAAACATTGTAAATGAATCAATTTTTGAACTTCTAGTTTAGATTGCTTTGTTCTAGAATCAAGATAAGATAATGATGATTCATTTTGATATTATTTCTGGACTATTTACTCTTCTTCCCCTAATGTTGAGAACACAGACTTGTCGAAATGATAATTAGCAAAACGAGCCATAAACAAATCTCCTGTCATATGTTCAATATATTTAATAATTGATGAAGATTTACGCCCAATGTATATCCCTAATCTCGTTTGAGGTCTCATCTTAGTTCGTTGTGGTGGAGAAATAGAGACATATATTGCACATCTGAAAATCCTCAAATGGGAGATATTTAGTTTTTGGCCATAAACCAAATGTAATGGGAAGATATTGTTGTATGTAAAACAGCATGTCCCTAAGTAGAAACTGATAATTTTACTCTCATAAGTAATGGTCTTGCAATCAATTGAATATATGCTTAACGAATGATTTTGCTAGACCATTTTGAGTGTGAACATGTGCTACAAGATGTTTTACACTTAACCTAATCGACATACAATAAAAACTTTGGGATGTAAATTCACCAACATTATCAAAACGAATTTGCTTGATTGGATAATTAGGAAAATATGTTTGTAATCTAATTAACTGAGCAAGTAATCTCACAAACGTCAGGTTGCGAGTTGATAATAATGATACATGTGACCACATAGTTGATACATCAATTAAAAGCATAAACTATTTGAATGGTCCACATGATGGATGTATAGGCCCACAAATATCTCCATGTATTCGTTCCAAAAATTCCAGAAACTCATAATTTATTATAGATGGTGATGGTCTCACAATTAATTTGTCTTGAGAGCAAACAAAGCAAGTAAATTTATTAGATTGTAGAATCTTCTGGTTCTTCAAAAAATGTCCACATGAGTCATTTATAATTTCTTGTATCGTTATTGACCCAAGATGGCCCAACCAGTCATACTAAACAATAAAAAAATTCAACGTACTAAACTTTTTGTTTACTATTGTATATGCTTCTCTTGCATTAATGTATGTGTAATACAAAATGGAGGAATATGTCTGTAATTTTTCTAATATCCCTTTCTTACCTAGGATTATAGTCGTAATATGAAGGTACTCAACATTTCCTTTATTTATTGTCTCAATACGATATCTATGTTCATAAATATTTTTAAAACTCAGTAAATTTCTTTGAGACCTGGGAGAGTAAAATGCTTCATCAATTTCAAATTTAGTTCCTTTAGGTATGAATATGTTAACTCTTCCAAATAGTATTAACATTGGTTTCTTGCATTATCAGATAAGAAAAACATTTCTTATCTTTTAATATAGAATATGTAGTGGCATTGTCTGCGAGACATATATTTCTACCATTCATCACGAGTCGAACCAAGAGAGTATCTATGTTTTTCTATAAATAGATAAATATTTTAGAATTTATGATAATGTTAATACTATTGAATTCTAAAAAAAATTTATTTTCATGAAAAAATATATTTATTTAAAATAGATAGATCAACATAATATTTAAACATGACAAATATTTTAGAATTCAATATGTTTAAAATAAAATACAATTGAGTTCTAAGAAATTTATTTTTTTTTGGATACTCCCATAGCCAATCAAGTGGTCAATTTTTCTTTAGGGGTGCATATTTGTGTTCTACTGGAGTTTTCAATTAATTTTGCCTTACCACTTATGGTATTAATAGTTGTTTCTCATAGCTTCACGTTGGAGAAGTAATTCTTATTTTTTGAGTATTGTATATATCATAACACTATCAATGAAAAATTCATCTTTTTTGCCTTTATTGATCTTAAGATATTTTTAGAACCCTTTGAGAAATTATCTTGCCTTTTTCCATCATTAATGTCCTACTTCTGGTGGTTTGATAAATTTGCGTAATCACGACAATCACTACAATCATGACCTATGACATATTTATAACAATATTTAATCGCATTCGTTTCAAGGAATGAACTAGGACCCATAGGTCAAGTTTCATGATTTTTCATCAATAATATTTTGTTCAGTCACAATGGGACATAAAATCAATTCAGAATATTCTGAATCCCTTTTTTCAATATTACTACTATAGGAACAAATTTGAGATATGAAAAATGGAGAATTTTCTATCATATTTTTCCTAATAATATTTTTTCCGCAAAACCTTTCCATCATAAAAACAACCATCATCATTATTCCTTCAAATTATTTTAATGGTGTCTTCAAGACCCATTTACATGTAGATGCATTTCAGTATTTAGCACCCATGATAAATAATTATTTCCCATAATATCAAGATCCACAAATTTGAGTTTCGCAATGTATGACATTATCAACTATAACAAATGAGGAAAAATAAATATATATTTAATGAAAACTTATGATTAAATACATGATGTTGTTACACCAAATCTATGTTTTACAAGACTTTTGGACCTATAGGCCGCAAAATCTGGTTTTCAACCTATGTACTTACTCGATAATAAGATTATTAAATTAAGAAAACAATGAACACAATAAAACTATGGTAGTTCTTTTTCTGTTGTAGAAGATCAGACTAAACTGCAACCATGAACATATTTTGAAAAAACCATATTATTCAATAAAATCTTAATATAAAAATAATAAATAAAAATTATAGAAAATTCATTACCAAAGAAAACTTATTCTTCGTTGGTGAGAACTTCATACTCGATTGAGTAGAGTTTCGTGCAGATAATGTGTTGTAAATTAAAGAGAATATTAATAAAGAAGGAGAAAAATATAGAGAGAGAGAAATTTCTTATTCTCTTGTATATATTGTATATGTGTAATGAAATTATAAAATGAGCTATTTATACAAATTGAGATGTGTACATAAATGGAAGGTTCTAAAGTTAAGTATTCTTCCAAATATGTGATATTTCTATATTGTGATATTGATATATAAAAGATATTACTAATAACAATATTGATATCATATGTATTTTTCTAAAATATTTACTCTTCATATATTGGACATGCACCCAAACTTCTTAGGGTTTATAATAAATTTTAACTTTTATTTTACAATATAAACTTCCTCATCTTTGATAGTAATAATGAAATTTTTTTATATAAAAGAATTTAAAATATGTTAAAATGCACAAAAGTGTTGTGTATTATTCTTATTTTTTATTTTGATATTTGGGACAATGAAAAATATGAACTCATGGAATTTTATATATTTTTTTGCATAATTATATTACCTTTTATTAATATTTAGATTAATATCTTATTTTTAAAAATACAATAATATAAAATGGTGGACCCATGTAATGGTCAGGGTGGGCAATTCCACCCCCTCAATTTTCTAAAATTTAATTATTGCTTATACCTAATATTTATTTTGTATCCACTTAACTATAATTTTGCTCCCACTTGTCTTTTTTAAAACTCATAAACTCCACATAAATCTTTTCTCAAAAATCCATTAGATAACAAAAATAAAATATAATATCAACACTTACTTTAAATCAATAAAAGAAATATTTTATAATGTTTAAAGTCAAGTCAAGAAAAAAAAAAGTAAATAAAATTATAACCCCGAGAAATATTAATTTTGCATTGACAAACCCACTTTTCGAACATTTCCTCTTCCCTTCCCTCTTTCCAGGAACTTTCTATCTTCTCTCCCTCTCCCTCTCCCTCTCCCCTCAACCTCTCTCCCCAAGTCCCTAGCCATTTTATTTTTCCTCTCCATTTTCCAATTTTCTTTAAGAAAAATCCATTCTTTGCCCCATGAAAAAGGTATATTTTGATTTGAATCAAAATCTCAATTAATTTTTTTAATTTAATAATTAGTATTAAACACAAATATAATTTTTTAAATTCATGTTGTCATTTTTTTCCTATTATACATATTGTTCTTGGATGAGATTCTAGAATAATATATATATATATATATATATATATATTTTGTGTTTAATCATTTGTTTGTGTGGTGGTTGTATGGATATGGTGAAAATACACTACAAAAAAACACGGTTTTAGCCACGAATTTTCGCGACGGAAAAAATTCATCTCCATTTTGCTACGAATTTAGCGACAAAAAACTTTTTCGTCACTAATTTGCCACAAAATTTGTGACGAAAATGAAGTCGTGGCTAAATTAGCGACAGACACATCATTCGTAACTAAATTCGTCGCTAATTAGCGACGAATAATATTTCGTGGCTAAATTTTGCCACAGATTTAAAATCCGTCGCAAAATTTAATCTTTTTTAAATAGAATTTTATTTTTTTCTATTTTTTTATTTTATTAATAATTTATATTTAAGTTAAAAATTAATTAAGCGACGGATTTGTTTTCCCTACCTAAATTTAGCGACGAAAATCCCAATCCATCGCTAAATTATTTATATATAATTAAATAAAAAATAATATTAATATAATATTTAAATTAAAAAATTAATTTAGTAATGACAAAATTTATCCGGTGGTAATTTAGTGACGGATTTCCAAATCCGTCGTTGAATTTAATCTTTTTTTAATTAGAATTTTATTTTATTTTTATTTTATTTTATTAATTTATATTAACAAATCATATTATTATGTTATAATATTTTAATTTACATTTTATTTTATTATATTATAGTTCATTTTTTTAAAAGAATAATATTATTTAATTCTTAAAAAAACCATATATTTTATTTTATTTAAATTATTTATATATTTTAATTAATTTATTATTTTTTTCTTTTTTGTTTGATTTAATATTTTTCATTATTATTTGATAACTTTTATTTTATTTATATTATTTTATTCAATAATACAAATTTTTTAATTAAATATTAATCCAGACATGCTGGGCGCGCGGGTGCCGGCGCATGCAGTGGCAAGTGCTGGGAGCAGGCAGGGGCGCCTGTGCGGGAGCCCGCGCATGCATGCACGGGCGCCAGGCGCAGGCCCGCGTGCCAGGGCGCCCACGCATGCCCGCACGGGCGCCCGCCATTCATTGTTTTAATGCTAAAAAAAATGCTATATGCTATTAAAGAGATTCGAACCTTGAACCTCGCATTTGAACGGAAGACATATCACCACTGCATCACCACTTAATGTTGTATGAAAATATTTTTTTTGTTACTTTCTTCCTCCTCATTTGTTTTCTATTCTCACTTTTTTTTTCCTTCCTCTTACTCTCATCTCTATTTTTGGTTTTTTTTTCTTTCTATTCTCATTATTGAAATTTCTTATATATAATAATTATATTGAAATTTCTTATATATTCAAACGAAAAAAAATATTTTGTGATTAAATATATAGATTTTTTAAATTATTAATATATTATAATTTATTGATAATTATAATTTTATATTATTGAGATGCCGTAATCCATTTTTAAACTATGGAGTAAAAAAATAAAATAAAAATGAAAAAGAATAATAAAATAAAAAAATAAAAGAAAAACAGAAGAAAACAAAATATAATATTAATATATTTTTTAATTAATTTATTATTTTATTTTAAATTAGTATTTTATTATCTTTTATTTTATTAAAAATTATCATATTTATTATTTTTAATTAATATTATTTTAGGTTGGTGGTTTAAATAAAAAAGGTTATTATTTTATTATTTTAAATTGTTATTATATATTATTTTATTATTATTAGAAAAATGTGAAAGAAAGATAATAAGTAAAAAAAAGAAAATTTATATCACATAATATCATTTGGCTTGGTGGTTTAGGGTTTATGCTTATGCGTGTGTGTGCAGGTGGTGTGCAGGAATTCGAACCACGGTAGAGGTAGGAGGCAAAGCGTCATTTTCCAGCAATTGAGTGAGGAGAGCGGCTGGAGCAGGGGTGTTGGCTCGGGCGGGCGGGCAGCTTGCAGGTTGGTGCTGGCTCGAGTGGGTGGGGGTGGGTGGGGCCGTCCAGGCACGTGGCTTCCAGGCTAGTGCTGGCACGTGGGTAGGGCCATCCAGGCACGTGCTGGCTCGGGTAGGCAAGGGCCCGTCCAGGCACGCCCGCTCCGCGGGCATTTCGACGAATTTGGAATCAGCGACATATTCCAAATCCGTTGCTAATTCAGCGACGGATTTTTTTATTCGTCGCTAAATTAGGGACGGATAATTTTTCGACAGACTTTTTTTTTCCTAAATTAGCAACGGATTTTAGCGGTAAAAATTATCTGTCGCTAAATTTAGCGACGAATTTTAGATTTTCGTCACTAAATTTAGCAACGGATTTTTTTATATCGCTAATTTAGTAACGAATAATTTTTCATCGCTAAATTTTGTAACGAATTGTAGCGATGAAAAATTATTTGTCGCTAAATTTAGCGACGAATTTCAGATTTTCGTCGCTAACGTTTTTAGTGACGAATTTTTTTAAAATTTTCGTCGCTAAATTTGTGGCTAAAAGGCTGTTTTTTTGTAGTGATAGATGAAATGATTTTTTTATGTGCAAGTGTAAAGATATTTGGGGCATATATTTTCTTTTTTTGAAATTTAGATGATTTAATACTTTGTATTTTCTTTACATGAGTATTTTTTTTACTGAATTGTTGTTTCATTGTTGTCAAGTCACTACAAAAAAACACAGTTTTAGCGATATATTTAGCGACGAAAATTTTAGAAAAATTCGTCGCTAAAAACATTAGCGACGGGTTTAACGACAAAAAATTTTTTGTCGCTAAATTTACCGACGGATACAAAAAATCTTCCGCTAATTTTAGCTACGGAAATTCAAAATCCGTCGCTAAATTATATTATATATAATTATTTTTTATTTATTAAATATATTTTATTTAATTATTATATTAATATTTTATTTTATTTTATTAGTGACGGATTTAGATTTCCGTCCCTAAATTTAACGACGGATCTAGAAATCTGTCGCTAAACTATATTACATACAATTAATTATTTAATTATTTTATATATTTTATTTAATTATTATAATAATATTTTATTTTTATTTAATTAGCGACGAATGCTTGATCCGTTGCTAACTTGCACTCGGGTGACACGCCTTGCTTCGGCTCCTGCTCCGACTCCCGCGCCCCTACCTGTAACACTGACACTGCGGTGTCCGTACTATTGTACTCCTGTTCCGAAATTAAATAAAAATATTTCTCAGTTATATATAGAGAGAAATTTTTATTTATTTTGATTTTTGATTTTTAGGGGCTTTAAATCAAAATTTTTGATATATATATATATATATATAAAGTATCCGTATTACCGATTTGAGGTATACCCTATTTTGTTAAAATTTGGAACCTTAAAAGAAAAAAAAAAGAAGGGAGGAAAACACATCGTTTTCCCCCCAAATTAGATTAGGGCTTTAAGCCCTAATCTCTCTCTCTCTCTCTCTCCACCTTTTCCCCTTCCCGCGACCCGACGCCCTCCCTCGCCCGAATCCGCCGCTCTCCTCTGCAGCGCACCACTACCACCATCCTCTTCTTCTTCTCTCCCTCTGTACTTTCTCTTTCCCTTTCGACCGAAAGCCTCTCTGTCACTCTCCCTTTCTCCGTCTCACTGTCGCTCTCTCCACCACCGCTCCTCCCTCCCGCGAGCACAACCTTCCCGCAAGCGCGCCGCAGTGCGATCTTCCCCGCGTGAGCGAGCTACAGCATGTGGCCTTCCACGAGTGCGCAACTGCATCAGCCCGCGAGCCCACCAGCTCGCAAGCACGCACCTCAGCCCGCAAGCCCACCACCCCACGAGCCCGCAACAGCCCCCGAGCCTGCGACAGCCCACGAGCCCGCTACAACCCATTAGCCTACGATCTATTCTCTCCTTTGAGAGCTCTCCTGCACGTGGGCCCCCTTGCTGCAACCCCAGCTGAAGTCCAAATCGCAGTCATCAACCGACCCCCTAGGTCGCGGCTTCTTCGCTGTAATTAACGGCTGTGTTGGTTATAGTTCTAGGGTTTGGTACTTAGAATTTGAGTTAGTTGCTAACATAGTTTCAAATGTAGAAATATTACTGATTTTAGACCAATTCGATGGGCGAACGAAAGTTAGGTCTGAGATTTGAGAAAGCCTAGGTGAGAGAAATGCAATCACTTCAACATTTGAATTGATTTTGTCGAATTTAGGTTGAATTTAGAATCGGAAGCTATATTCATATATATTTTGAAATATGTTTAATTCGAGGAAAATTAGGAAAATGAGAAATATTAGAAATTTGATCATTTGTGAGCTAAATGATTCGAAATTGATGAAACGGGAATTTAGAAAGGAAATTGTGTAAATTTAGGATTGTATTAAATTGGAAAGAAAAATTGAAAATCCCTTATTAGGCTTTTGTTTGATATTAAATTGTGATGATTTGATTAGGGAAATCTTTTTGGAGACTCGAGAAGTCAGATTGGATTTATTTTGAAAATATGGAGTGATCACCCTCTCTAAAAATGTGAGTGAGACTCAAATCTCTTGTATCAAATAGTATAACTTGTTTCTGTCGTATTTTCCATAAAACATATTTTCGATATGCATGGACTCGACGTATGATATTAAATTTCAAAACTTGTTTTGTGATATTTAGAGTGTCGTAAATTTATATTTTCGATGACTATGAATCCATAGTTTGAAATGCAATGATATTGTGTCATTATTTGAGAACCAGATATGTTTTCTATTCTACCGTCGTATTGACATGGATTTGAAATGATTTGATGATTGTATTGACACACGAATTTAAAATGTTTTGATGTTTTGTATGGGCCGGGTGCCTACTTGTGATGAGATGATATTCTTTGATAAATTCCGTAGCTACGAAGGGCGTTTATAGAGACACTGAGTTGCCCGAATACGCTTTTGCAGGAGATATCCGCAAACGTCATATGTTTAATGGCTATAGGCGAGGCCGGTTGAACCCATGTAAGGGGGAGGACGCGTGTGACGCCATCGTCTAGCACCAGGCATGGTCCTATACATGATGATGAGTTAGCCCCAGCGAACTCATGGCCAACGTCGGGGTAGAGAACGACTTTTGAACTTTATACATACTAAAACCCCCGATGCACTTGTTCTTCGTCATTGTTGACCTCTGCCAGGATCATTTTTGGTTTGCTCTAATAATACTTGATTTTGAATGGATGCATATATACTTGATATCGTATGATTGGTTAAATGATTTCAAATTGCTAAACATATCATGTTTTGCTGCGAAATGTAAATTGTAGTTACGAATAATGTTGTTTGACACTCCAATGGTTCACTCATACTATTTATGCTTGATATTAATCCCCTCACTCACTGGGTATCTTCCCTGATACTCACCCCTCTCCTTACCTTCCTCAGACAGGATTACTGTGATAGAGCGACGTTATAGGCTCTAGAGATTTTCGTAGCATATTGGTGAATTCGGTATTCACGACGGTGAGATTTAATTCAAATAAAAATTTTAAGTGCTTATTTTTTTTCAACCCTGCGAGATCATGATATTGAGGTCTGTAGTTGGCCGTGTACATTTATATGGGATGACTGTATAAATTATGGACATTGTTTGGGAAACTCCCACATTTTACTTGCATTGAGGCACCTAAAAGCATTTAAAAATTTTTACTTGGCAAATTGTTGTACATTGTATAAACTTTAGGTCCGTTCGGTGTGGCGACTGCTCATACTCTAGTTAGCATGACAGTAAAGGTCTGTGGCTAGAACTACTAGTCATTAAAAAGTCTTGCGTTGTCCTGATTGTCTGCTGTGGTTTGGTTCATTTTCTTGAGGTCGGGATGACCATTTTATTTGATTGACAGAATGGTTGTGAATTATACAGGTCAAATTATATTTAGAAGATCTCCGAAATATGGGGAGATTCTGCCCGATTTTCTATAAAAATACAGCCGGCATCCAAGGTAACTGCTGGCTGCTCATGACCCCGGTTCGAGGCGTGACACTGCCAACTGGATCCCGCGCATGAGCCTTATTGCTCCAACTCACGAGCCCGCCCGGCCCACCCTGGGCCCCACCCAAGTCCGTGCCCACCCGCCTGCTCCCTTGCGAAAAATCCTTGAAAAAACCCTCAAAATGCCTACAGTTCGATTCGAACACCTGCGCATGCGTGAAATGTGAGAGCACCCAACCACAAGACCACATCTTAACTTTAATCATATTTCTTTTTTATTTTTACTTAATGTCTAATTCTAACATATTAATTAAAGAAATAAAAATTTGTATCAAATAATAAAATGCTAATTAAAATAAACTAATAAATTAATTAAAAAATAAAAAAATATTATTCTTTAAAAAGATTTAAAAAATAAAAAAATATTATTCTGTAAAAAATAAAAATAAATAATAAAATAAATAAAATGCTAATTTAAAATATTAAAAAATAATAAATATGATTATTTAATATAAATTCATAAAATAACAAAATAACAAAATAAAATAAAATATTAAATGTTAAATTTAAAAAAATTAAATTTAGCGATGGATTTCTAATTTGTCGCTAAATCTGTCGCTAAATAATTAAATATTTTTAAAAAATAATTTTAGTCTTTAAAAAATAAAAATATAAAATAATAAAATTAAATGCTTATTTAAGATATTATAAAATATTAAATATGATTAGTTAATATAAATTAATAAAATAAAATAAATGGATTACCGTTTATCAGTAGTTATCTATCTCACGCCGCCATCCTCCGAAAAATACTACTTGATCTACTTGCCAAACGAGATAGATCGTCAGAAGTGAATGTATTATATATTGTGTCCCTTGCTGATGACAATAACGAATGAATATGAACAACTGAACTTTCACAAACAATCGAACTATATAAGAGAAGCGAATGAATGTAGAAGACCAAAACACGAATGGTGAAATCGACAGCCACGACTAATTGAAAATTATTTGTTATAGATTGGTTGAATTATTTATTATTAAAATTATCAAATTGGTGAGAATTGTAATATTTAATATATATTTAATTCGATTTCGTTATTAGAATATATTAAAAAGAGAGATACGGTTAAAAATATTTCATAATAGAGTATAGAAGAAATTTTGTTCGGAAATTATTCATGAATTTTGAAATTCCGATAATAAATTAGCGATGAATTTAGTCACGAATATTTTATTTGTGGCTAATTAGCGACGAATTTTACCACGAATATTTTTTTTTGGCTAATTAGTGACGAAATTAGTCACGAATTTTGGAATTTATTGCTAAATTTTGTGACAAATATTTTTACTATGATTAATTAGCGACGGAAAATTTTTGTAACTAATTAGTGATGAAATTTGTGATGAAATATTTTTGTTGCTAAATTTAGCGACGGATAAGAGTACCCATAGCAAAATTTAGCCACGAAAATATTATTCGTCACTAATTAGCGACGAATTTTACAACAAAAAATTTTTCGTCTCCAATTAGAGACAAATTTAGTTACGAATAATCTATCCATTGGAAATTTAGCCACGAATAATTTTTCATTGCTAATTTCGTTGCAAATTAGCGACAAAAAAAATTTTCGTCACTAAATCCGTTGCAAAATAGCAACAAAATTTTTCTGTCGTTAAAACCGTATTTTTTTTGTAGTGAGTTAGTATCAATAAAAATACTTTGAAACTCTCATCTTATATTCAATTAAAACTTTTAATTTTTGGAATATCGTAGTTGAATTATTTTCTTGTTGGTATTTTAAAGTTTCAAATATACTTTTATAATTCGTATTTGTTAATTGAATAAATATTTTATAAATTTTTTGCACCACCTGCCTCTAGGTCCTAGGTCCGCCACCGGTTATATATATTTATATTTTGGAATAATAATAAAAAACTAACTGTTGAACCACTTGTTGCATTCTTAATCCAATTATATGTTACAAACTATTATATAAAGTTGAATGGGTTTACTAAATTTTTAGATAACAAAGTTATATATATAGTGGTTATAGTTTTCAAATCTAGAGAGAAAATTAAATGAAAATTTGAAGCGTTCGCTTAGTAAAGTGGAATCCAAAAGTACAAGTATATAAAGCGTTGCTGAATCATTACACATAGAAAACGTATTCATTAAATTAAAATCCTACCCTTTGTGGAATCCAAAGTGGAATAAACATCCTACCCTCTGTTTATTTGAAATGGAGTTTTAATTAAAATCCGCTTAAACTCCATTTTTGACATCTTTGACATATTACCCTTTCCCTTGGCTAAGCCGTCCTAGACTCCGCTCGGCCATGCTGAGCTCTAGCCATGAGGATTTTAACTATGACGAGGTGATAAAAACCTTCTTGATGTGGGCCGAAGTGGAATAGGAAGGACATAAATGTAAAACTCAAAAATAAAATGATAACAATAATCAATTCAGCAAATATCATAGGCAAATTGAGAGATACCCAATTTACCCCCTCTAAAATAAAATAAAATAAAATTAATCTTTGTTTTATTCGTTTTTATCTTTACCCCACACCTTTAAATTAAGAATCAAAAGATTCAAAATTTACAATGATTTTGAAATGTTCAAAGGGGGGCCCTTGTTTGGTGCTGCCTCACATGGTGCAGTAAAAGAAATCTAACCATAGATTTCATGCTTCCCTGTCAGATATAGAAATATGACTTTGTGACACACATCATGTGGAAAGCTTCACTTGAACGCCTCTCTCTCTCTTTCTCATGACATTATATCAACAAATTTCTCTCGGACAGCTTTTGCCTCACACTTGGTTCTTTTTCTTTTAAGACAACAATTAAGGGATCGAAATCCAAGAAGGGGGTATGGGTTATTTGTTAGAAGCCATATCTCTGTTCCTTAATCTGCTCTTTTCGCTAACATTTGAAGCAAAAATAGCTGAGCAATTCCATAATTATACTAGTGAGAGCAATTGCAGAAGAGAGCTTGCAAATGGGTGTAATTGGTTTCAAGGGAAGTGGGTATATGACTCTTCTTATCCTCCCTATACCTCTTCAAGTTGTCCTTTTATGCAGCCTTAATTTGATTGCTCAAAGAACCACAGACCTGGCACTCAATATCTCAAGTATAGGTTGCAACCATCTTCTTGTGATTTGCCTAGGTAATTTTAACTCTTTCTCCCCTCACTCTCTATTTGTGTGATTTTAAGTTGTGGGTACTTGAAATTTGGTATGAAATTGTTGTTTCATTGTTGAATTTTGTTTGTTTAAGGTTTAATGGATTAGTTTTCTTGGAGAAATGGAGAGGGAATAAGTTCATGTTTGTTGGAGACACTTTGAGCTTCAATCAGTGGCCGTCACTGAGTCGTATGATCCGTGCTGCTGTTCCAAATTCCAAGTACTCACTCATTCGGCAAGGTCCTCTTGCTTCGGTCACATTTGAGGTCTCTCTCTCTCTCTCTCTCTCTTTCTCTCTCTATGTTAATTAATTGTTGTATTTTGTAATATTATAGTTGTCTTAAATTATAAATTAATTAATTAATTTTTTTTGTACAAAAATTTGAATATGAGATCACCAAATTGGGAGAAAAGAGTTTGTACCACTAGGCTGTATCCATCTTAAATTAATTTATAACGATAATAAATAAAAACATTATTGTTGTATTTCATAACCTAATTAATTTTTGTGGTCGTACATATTTGGTATCTTAAACAGAAAAAAAAAATCCGAAATATGGAAAAATTATGACCGAAAAGAAAAAAGAAAGTGAATTTTGTATACACCTACATATATAATTGCTTCTTTAATCTCTCTTTAATTTGCTTTTAGTAATTCTATGATTTAATTTTAATTTGCTTTTAGGTTCAAATGGATAACCTGCGTATCAACTAGATGGAACTCTTTGGTTGCTAGAATCCACAGAAAGCAGGAAATGTTAAGAAATTAACACTGAATATAGAGCTGTGCATAAACTCCTTTTAGTTACACTAGATTAAAATTTGGCTTAAAAAAATATTCATTGTCCAATTATGGTTTGACTAGAATTTTGGGTTTATGATTTACCCACCTTCTCATCGTTTGCGGTAGACTTAGATGAGGTTTTATATATATATATATATATATATATATAAAAAGGAATAGTGAATCGAGAATTTTCGCAAGAAAAATGGTTTTCAGACCAAACCTTATGACATTTGGGTCTAAGATTGGGCTTTCAGATAGAAAATTATATTTAGGAGCAGTGATGACAGAAATTTATATTAGAGAGACCAAGTACTAAATGCAAGGGGGCGAGGAGTGCAGGAAGTGATAAGATTATAATACCTGTATGAGCAAATGAATGTTACATTTTAAGGAAAAATATTCCACTTGCACCATGAGCAAATTGAAGCTAATAATAGGAAAACAAAAAAAAAAAAGAAAGTTGATGAATGTAAAGAAAATATGATGACAAAAATTGAAATACTAACATAGTATATATATAATAATACTTGTACATTGCAAATTTGTTTTACTTCCATAAGAAAATTGCCTACGCGCTCATCATTACTATCGGCAAAGTGCACACCAATCACAAGAAGGTTTCGTTAATCCTAATGAAAGTAAGAACTATATATGTTTTTTTGAACTATGTATGTTTTTTTTCGATCTATCAATATGCATTTTTTGATGAAATGATGTTGTTGCTCGTATTATGAAATACATGAAAATGATAGAAAATATGTTGTAATGTTTGTCTTGCTTCCTTGGGCTCTGTTGTAATGTTTCTTACAGCCCAAGGAAGAATACAACACAAATGAAATTTCAGCTCAGAACATGTTTTTAGTTTATCAATTTTCTCTCTGGTTCAATCAACATGTTCTTCTTGTTGAAGTGTTGTTCTTATAGTTCTGATGATGATATAACCATTAGAGGTCATTTAATGCTCATTCGTAGCCGTAAAGTGGTTGGGAGTTCAATTATGGCTCGAACAACTTTTCTAAATAACTAACTGTTATTCACAGTGAGTCAACTACCTCTTCTTCGTGAACCGACTGATGTTTGAATTTCTTTAGCTTTTGGTTAGGGTAAGTCGATTGTCTCTCGATTCTATTCAGAATTTTGAGCTTGAACTCAAGGTTACGTGGACATAACTATTTTCTTGTGTCGACATAACTCCTTCCTTACTTAAGTTTTGCTTGTCAATACTCAATACAAGTCGACTTGCGTTCTTCATGAGTCGATTGCCTTTCAGTACTGCTTAAGCTTCTCAACTTTAGAGACTTGGTTATGTCAACATAAGAAAATATTAATAAGTAAAAGATATATTAATGGGATTTTATAAGAATATAGATCTATATTAATAAGAATATAACTTTTATAAAATTAATAAATCATCTTTTATAAAATGTTTAGTACATAAGTGTTTATAAATATTTGCTGTGTTTTATATTTTGTGCTAGATGAAACACAAATAAGGTATTTTGATATTTTGTACAAGACGATTTACAAAACAGAAATTAAATATTTTATAAACTTATTAATTTATAAAATCTCCATTCCGAGTATTTATAAAATATTCGCTATATTCTTATTATAAGCACAAATAAATATATCGAAACAATGCATTTATATTAATACTATCGGAATAGTATTACCTTTGCACCATATATAGACTATATTCTATATTAATGGAGAGCATAAATATTTTCTTACATCAATGTAAACATAGGGGGTATCAGAGCCAGGGGGATAGTATTAATATAGAATATAAAATAATTGTTTGAAGTTCTAAACACAAGATCTAAAAATATACCGAGTCCTTTAGACATAGGTGGTCTCGGTAGTAAATCCCAGAGAGGGTAGTGAGATCGTTGGTTTAGCCGGTGTTCCATAGGTATATATTTAGGTTTTACGTCTAGAATTAAAACAATAAACCATATGTTATGTAGAACTACTAGGTCTTCAAGTTCTAAATCAAGTTCTTCCAGAAGTAAAAATATAATAAATAGTTAAAAAATAACAATTGAAAATTTTATAAGAGGGATAGATGGAAAATATCCTAAATAAATATAGACCAAATATACAAAACACCTGAGATAAATTTCTTTAAAACAAATTACACTATTAAAACCGAAAAAAAGAGATATTCAACTCCTAAAATCTTTTGAAGCTATACAATTATTTTTAAAAAATCCTTAGAAAAACATATAACTATATGTTATAAATATGTTTATATGGGGGTAGTCCAAACTGATTTAAGGCCATTAACCAGAAAATGATTAAACACCTTAATCCTAATAACTCTTAAAAATGCTAGACATAAAAAGTTCTTAGATTCCTTATTAGGAACCATCGAATCCGGTCTATGCAAAAGACCAGTTTCCTTTGATTGTTTCCCGAACCTAATAATATCTTTAAATGATAAAAATATATTAAAATTTTTTATTTTACAAGTTAAAACATATAATTATGACATGATAGATAGACCAATTCTGGTCGCTCTAATATATAAAATACATTATAAAATCATGACAATGGCCTTTAGCTCAAAACTTAAAATTTATCATAAGAAGGGAGAAACCCTATTACTCCCAACCGATATTACTAGATCTAATTTGGTAATCTCAAAACCTATTAGATGGGAATAAATCACTTTTCCATAAGATTGACTGCCGGAAGGGGCGGTCCAACCACAAACAGATAATGATATTCCATAACCAAGTACAAGAATAAAACAAATAACACAATATATTAACGGGAGTGTAAAAATAAGTTTTAATAGGCCATCTTATACTTCTAGGCTTTCAGATACGTCAAACTCCAATTACATAGACCTGAGAAGAATATCAAAATTACCTTCTATCATAAATCTTCTTGATAAAAGCCCAATAAAACCACCAAAATATTTCATATAAGATATACCTTCAATATCACTTAAAAACATAAGTTTTGATAAAAAAAAATTCCATAAGCAGTGTATACGAGTTTCCAAACGAGAGATCAAAATCAAGATTCTCAACTTAGGACCAAAACCTTTCTGACCCTAGTCCACAGCATTGGCTATGTTAAAAAAAGTAGGCATTGAAAAAGAACTATATGTAATAGAGAAAGAATAAGAATTAAATATTTACAAAAAATATGAGGAATTTGAAATAAACAAATGATATTTGAATAAACATTTTTATTCAGAAGAAAACAAAGAAAAAAGAGAATGATATTTTTAAACCTTTGAAACAAAAAAGATAAAATCCAAGAAAAACATTTTAAATTTATTAGAAAAAATAAGATAAATATTTTACTTTTTACATGGTTAGAAATATATACTAAAAAATATAGAATCAATTATCCGTTTAAAACAGCTATCCCAATAACCATAAGAAGAAAAATGACATTATGGGAAATGTTAGACGGTCAAAACATAGAGTCAGAACATCCGCCCTTAGGATGGTCAAAATTCCTATAGGATCAAAAGCAATAGAAGCTTGTCAGTATAAAAAATCTCAGGATAATGATTTAGCAAATTTAAAAAATATAATTATCTAGAATAATTATACAAACACACATCTAAACTCAATAGTAAAACAATTTTCTAAAATAAAAAAAAATCATAAAAAATTGAAAAACTCTCTGAAATAGATAAAACAAAAAAATAAAAACTTAAAAATCCTATTTTTAAACCTTATCAAATTTCTAATCAAGCACACCAAGAAATTAAATCAAATAAATAAGAATTTTTGGAAGTCATAAAACTCAACTTACTAGAATCGAATCGATCTCAGGGCACATTGATCCAATTGTCCTTCAAACACCCCAATCGGTAAATCAAGGTGTAACAGTTCTAAATAAAACAATAGAATTCAATTTGGATGAAGAAAATATAGAAGAAAGTATTCAGGAACATGAACCTAAGATAACTAAAATCTAATGAAAAACGCCTAAAACAGAGTATATCATACCTAGGTTACCTGAGCTTGAGATAGGTATTCAATCCGAAATATTAATACAACCAAAATATAATGCTAATTTTGTCTATGTATGGAATATAGATGGAAAGAGTAAATGTCAAATATATAATTTTTTTACAACAAATGACTATAACTTCAAATGTATAAAAAACCCAATAAGGAACAACCGATAGAACAGTAGCAGAACTTCTCATAGCAGGATTTTCTAAACAATTAAAACGATAGTGGGATTTTCATCTTACTAGAAATCAACAGTTAGGAATCTTAAATGCCATTCTAACTGGTAAAAATGGTGAGCCCATTTTCAATCACACGGGAGAACCAATTCAAGATGTAGTCTCCATGTTGATATTTACCATAACCTTTCATTTTATTGGAGATTCATTTTATTTAAATGATAAAAATACTGATTTATTATCAAACCTAAAATGTAAAAAATATAGAGATTTTTAATGCTCAGAGAAGATTCAAACCAGCCCTTCTAGAAAGAAATTTTTCTAACTGGTCTTCTAACTCTATTAGGAGAAATGGTAAGAAATACTATTCGAGAAACCTTCAGAAATCATATAATCCTATATGATCAGCTGACTTATGGTGAGTTGATTAGTTTCACACAAAATGAAGGATTAAAAATATATCAAGATTTAAAACTTCAAAAATATTTAAAATAGAAAATGAAGAAAACCAAGAAAGAATTAGGATTATTTTGCGAACAGTTTGATCTTAATAAACATAAAACGTGTAATGGAGAATACAGTAAAAGGCATTCAAAGAAATTTTCTAAAAAAGAATATTCTAAAAAATATAAAATCTTTAACTACAAAAAACAAAAAGAAGATTATTATAAAAAGTCTTTTAAGAAGTGGAATCCTAAAAAACAAGAGAACACTCCAACATCTAAAACTCTAAAAGATATTACCTGTTTTAAATGTGGAATAAAGGGATACACTTCAAAATATTGAAAGGTATCTAAGAAAATTAGAGAACTTCACTTAGATGAAGAAAATCTAAATAAAACCTTGAACTTATTAATCAAAAACTCTGACACTGAATTAAGCAGTTCAGAGAATTCTATCAGTAAACCCTAAATTGATAAATTAGATACTAGCTCATCTAAAATAGAATCAAAATTAGATATAATCAGGATAAATATGTTAACTAAAGAACAAAGTCTAATTTTGGGCATTATACAACATATAAAAGATCCCAAAATTCAGAAAAAATATTTGGATCAATTAAAATAATCCCTAGAAGGACTAAGGATAAAACCCTCAGAATTACCCTCTACCAGTACTAGAATGTATGACCTTACCTCCATACTTATTAAAAGAAAATTCAATAAAAAAATCTACTGGGACTATCCAAGAACTTCAAGAAGAAATAAAAATAATTAAAAAGGAATTAAAAGATCTAAAACAAAGGCAGTTGGAGGACTCTAAAACAATTTCATTCCTATTTAGCCAAGTAAGGAGTAAATCCACAAACACTTTGTATTAAAAGAAATAAACTCTAGGAAATACCTTATAAAATAACCCTAATATTATTTGAAAATTTTAAATTTGATACAATCGCTCTAAATACAAAAGACAAAAGGAGGATTATTATAAAAAAGGCTTATAAAAAATCCAGTAAAACTTGAAAGCATAAAAAGCAAGAAAACCCTCCAATATCAAAACCTTTAAAAGACATCACAGGCTTTAAGTATGGAAAGAAAGGACACACTTCAAAATATTATAGAGTATATAAGAAAATTAGAGAACTTCACTTAGATAAAGGAACTCTAAGTAAAATATCAGCTTTATTAGTAGAAAGCTCTGACACTAAAACAATCAGTTCAGAAATCTCTACTACTAACCCTCAAATCGATGAATTAGACACTGATTCATCAAAAACAGAATCATATTTGGATTTAAACGAAATAAATATGTTAATCAAAGAACAAAATCTAATCCTAGACACTATACAACATATAAACAATCCCGAAATTCAGAAAAAAAAATGTTTGGATCAATTAAAAGATTCTTTAGAAGAACCAAAGATAAAACTCCAGAGTTAGCTTCTACTAGTACCGGAATGTATGACCTTACTTCCATACTGAGTAAAAGAAAATTCAATAAGAAATCAACTGGAAATATCCAAGAACTACAAGAAGAGATAAAAACAATTAAAAAAGAATTAAAAGATCTAAAATAAAGGCAAACGGAAGACTCCAAAGCAATCTCATTCTTATTGAGTCAAGTAAAAGGTAAATCTCCAGATATTGAATCGAGTAGTATGGATGAAAATTCGGATGAAGATCCATTGGGATCCCAAGCCATAGAATATCTTGAAAAAACCCATAAAATAGATGCAGGAATCATTCCTAAAAACTTTTATGAAAAAACCAGTGAAAAATTATGTTCTGCAAATAATTTCAAAATGAACATAATTGCTAAAACAGATGCAGGAATTCAAAATGAAAGATTTCTGATTAAAACATCATTCGTTCTAGTAACTGATATTCGACATACAGTAATACTAGGTATACCATTCATTAATTTAATAACCCCCTATAAAGTGACTTATAACAGAATCAATTTAAAAAAAAAAAAAGAAAAACTATTCTTTCCATTTTTGGAAGAACCTAAGACTAGGAGACTAAATATTGTGCAAACAGCCTCTATTCATGATAACTCAATAAATCTATTAATACAAAGAAAACAATTCGATATATGCTATTTAAAACAAAATATTAGTCTTCAAAGAATTGAAGAACAATTAAAACATAAATCCATAAAACAAAAAATTTTCGACTTTCAGAATTTAGTTGAAAAAGAAATTTGTTCTGATCTTCTGAATGCTTTCTGGAATAGGAAGCAACATATGGTTGACTTGCCATAAGAAAGAGGATTTGACAAACGAAGTATTCCCACTAAAGTCAAACCAATTCTAATGAATGCTGAATTGAAATAATATTGTAAAAAAGAAATTCAATACCTTGAATTCAAGGGATTGATTTCAAAATCTAGATCTCCATGGAGTTGCGCAGCTTTCTATGTCAATAAAGCTTCGGCAATAGAAAGAGGAACTCTAAGACTAGTAATAAATTATAAACCTTTAAACGAAGCCCTAAAATGGATTAGATATCCAATACCAAATAAGAAAGATTTATTACAAAAACTTAATTCTGCAAATATTTTCTCGAAATTTGATATGAAGTCTAGATTTTAGAAAATACAAATTCATCCCCATCATAGGTATAAAATGGCATTTACTGTTCCATTTGGGCAATATGAATGGAATGTGATGCCATTAGGATTAAAAAATGCTCATTCTGAATTCCAGAGAATCATGAATGATATATTCAATGCATACTCTGAATTTTGCATAATATATATTGATGATGTGCTTATTTTCTCATCATCAATAGAATAACATTTTAAAAACCTTAAAACATTCTTTTATGTTTGTAAAAAGAACGGCCTAGTATTATCAACAAAGAAGATGTCTTTGTTCCAAACAAAGATCAGATTCTTGGGTCACCACATAACTTGTGGGACCAAAAAACCTATACGGCATTTACTGTTCCATTTAGACAATATGAATGGAATGTGATGCCATTCGGATTAACAGTTTTACTACCAATGGTAGTAAAAATTTTACAAAATCTAATCCTAGACACTATACAATAGATAAACAATCCCGAAATCCAGAAAAATTATTTGGACTAATTAAAACAATCTTTAGAAGAACCAAAGATAAAACCTAACAACGAACCCTATATTCTGTAGAACTACTAACTCTTCGAGTTCTATATCTAGTTCTTCCAGAACTAAAGATATAATAAACAGTAAAAAAATAACAATTGAAGATTTTGAAAAAGAAATAAATGAATGGGAGATACCGAAAATAGGTATAGACCAAATATACAAAACACCCACAATAAATTTCTTTAAAATAAATTACACCATTAAAACTGAAAAAAGAGATATTCAACTCTTAAAATCCTTCGAAACCATACAACTATTTTATAAAAAATCCTTAAAAAAACATATAACCAAAGGTTATAAATATGTTCATATAGGATTATGTCACGGACCCAAGTAATGGAGTTAATCCCAATAAGAGAACTCATCCCAAAAGATCGACCTGTTGGGTGAGAGATCCTATTAGATTTAAGTACTATTTTATGATTTCTTATGAATCCGATGTGAGATTCGTAACAAATTAGTCCAAACTGGTTTAAGACCACTAACCAGGGAAGGACTAAACACCTCAATCCTAGTAACTCTTAGAGATGCTAGGCACAAAAACTTTCAGATTCCTTGTTAGGAACTGTTGAATCAATTTTATGTAAGGGACCATTTTCCTTTGACTGTTTCCCAAACTTAATAATTTCTTTAAATGATAAAAATATTCTAAAATCTTTGATTTTACAAATTAAAACACATAATTATGATATGATGGAGGGATCAATTCCGATCGGTTTAATATACAAAAAACATTATAAAACCATGACAACGGCCTTCGCTCAAAATATAAAATCCATCATAAGAAAGGAGAAACACTATTACTCCAAACTGGTATTACTAAATCTAACTTGGTAATTCCAAAATCCATTAGATGGGAAGAAATCACTCTTCCAGAAGATTAGATGTTGGAAGAAGCAGTTCAACCTCAAACAAATAATAATATTCCAGAACCAAGTACAAGGATAAAACAAATAACACAATATATTGATGGAAATGTAAAAATAAGCTTTGATAGACCATCCTATACTTCCAGGTTTTCGGATACATCGCATCATCCTCCGAATACATAGACCTGGGAAGAATTTCAAAATTACCTTCCATTATAAATCTACATAATAAAATCCCAATAAAACCTCCAAGATACTCCACATCAGATATAACTTCAACATCTCTTAAAAACATAAATTTTGATAAAAAAATCCCACAAGCAGTATACATGAGTTCTCAAATAGAAGATCAAAATCAGACTTCTCAACTTGGGAATCAAAACCATTCTAAGCCTACTTCGCTAACAGCATCAGCTATTACAGAAAATATAGGTAACGAAAAAGAATTATACGTAATAGAAAAATATGAATTAAATGTCTATGAAAATTTTGATATTTTTGATAAAAACAATATTTTTGAAAAATATGAACCAGATTACATGAATTGAAAATATGTAATCAACCTGAGATATTGATACAACCCAGTATAACGCTAATTCTGTCTATGTATGGAACATAGATGGAATAAGTGAATATCAAATTCTTAATTTTTTACAAAACTGACTATGGCTTCAAATGCATATAAAACCCAACAAGGAACAACTGATAGAACAGTCGCAAAACTCCTCATAGCAGGATTTTCTAGATAATTAAAAGAATGGTGGGATTTTCATCTTACTAGGGATCAACAATTAGGAATCCTAAATGTTATTCAAACTGGTGAAGAAGGTGAGCCAATTTTGAATCATCTAGGAGAACCTATTCAGGATGCAGTTGCCGCACTAATATTTACTATACCCTCCATTTTCTTGGAGATTCATCCCATTTAAAAGATAAAAACATTGATTTATTATCAAATCTAAGGTGTAAAAAATTAAGTGATTTTCAATAGTATAAATCTATTTTTCTAACAAGGGTAATGTTTAGGGTAGACTCAAACCAACCCTTTTGGAAAGAAAAATTCCTCACTAGACTTTCAACTTTGTTAGAGGAGCGAGTAAGGAATACTATTCATGAAACATTTAGAAATCATATAATCCCATATTACCAACTCACTTATGGTGAATTTGTTAGTTTCACGCAAAAACAAGGATTAAAAATATGACAAGATTTGAATCTCCAAAAACATTTAAAATGGGAAATGAAGAAAACTAAAAAAGAATTAGGATCATTCTATGAACAATTTGATCTTAATAAATATAAAACGTGTAATGGAGAATGCAGTAAAAAACACTCAAAAAATTTTTCTAAAAAAGAATATTCCAAAAAATATAAAACCTCTAAATACAAAAGACACAAGGAGGATTATTATAAAAAATCCAGTAAAACTCAAAAGCATAAAAAGCAAGAAAACCCTTCAACATCAAAACCTTTAAAAGACATCACATGCTTTAAGTGTGGAAAAAAAAGACACACTTCAAAATATTGTAGAGTATCTAAGAAAATTAGAAAATTTCACTTAGATGAAGGAACTCTAAGTAAAATATCGACTTTATTAGTAGAAAATTCTGACATAAAAACAATTAGTTCAGAATACTCTAATACTAACCCTCAAATCAATGAATTAGATACTGATTCATCAAAAATAGAATCAGATTCGGATTTAAACGGAATAAATATGCTAACCAAAGAACAAAGTCTAATCCTAGACACTATAAAACATATAAACAATCCTAAAATTCAGAAAAAAAATGTTTGGATCAATTAAAACAATCTTTAGAAGAACCAAAGATAAAACCTCCAAAGTTAACTTCTACTAGTACTGGAATGTATGACCTTACTTCTATACTGAGTAAAAGAAAATTCAATAAGAAATCAATTGAAAATATCCAAGAACTACAAGAAGAGATAAAAACAATTGAAAAGGAATTAAAAGATCTAAAATAAAGGCAAACGGAAGACTTCAAAACAATCTCATTCTTATTGAGTCAATTAAAAGTTAAATCTCCAGATATTGAATCGAGTAGTGAGGATAAAAATCCGGATGAAGATCCATTGGAATCCCAAGCCATAGAAAATCTTGAAAAAACCCATAAAAAATTTCCTGAAGAAATTCTCTTTGCTCTAAAGGAAATAATCTCCAAAAAATACCTTATAAAAATAGCCTTTGTATTTTTCAAAAATTTCAAAATCGATACAGTTGCTCCCTTCGATACCAGAGCAATCTTAGATTCTATAAAAGCCAGAATCATTCCTAAAAACTTTTATAAAAAAAACAGTGAAAAATTATGCTTTACTAACAATTCCAAAATGAACATAATTACTAAAATAGATGCAGGAATCCAAAACGAGTGATTTTTTATTTAAACATCATTCGTTCTAGTAACTGGTATTCAACATACAGTAATACTAGGTATACCATTCGTTAATTTAATAGCCCTATAAAGTGACTTATAACGGAATCAATTTTAAAACAAAACAAGAAAAACTTTTCTTTCCATTTTGGGAAGAACCTAAGACTAGGAGTCTAAAAATTGTGAAAGCAGTCTCTATTCATGATAACTCAATAAATTTATTAATACAAAGAAAACAATTCGATATATGTTATTTAAAACAAAATATTAGTTTTCAAAGAATTGAAGAACAATTAAAATATAAATCCATAAAACAAAGAATTTTTGACTTTCAGAATTTAGTCGAAAAAGAAATTTGTTCTGATCTTCTGAATGCTTTTTGGAATTAGAAGCAACATATGGCTGACCTGCCATATGAAAGAGGATTTGACGAACAAAGTATTCCCACTAAAGCAAAACCAATTCAAATGAATGCTGAATTAGAACAATATTGTAAAAAAGAAATTCAAAATCTTAAATTCAAGGGATTGATTTCAAAATCTAGATCTCCACGGAGTTACGTAACATTCTATGTCAATAAATGTTCGCAAATCGAAAGAGGAACTCCAAGATTAGTAATGAATTGTAAACCTTTAAACAAAGCCCTTAAATGGATTAGATATCCAATACCAAATAAGAAAGATTTATTACAAAAACTTAATTCTGCAAATATTTTCTCGAAATTTGATATGAAGTCTGGATTCTGGCAAATACAAATCCATCCTAATCATAGATATAAAACAGTATTTACTGTTCCATTTGGGTAATATGAATGGAATGTGATGCCATTTGGATTAAAAATACCCATTTTAAATTCCAGAGAATCTTGAATGATATATTCAGTGCATACTCTAAATTTTGCATAGTATATATTGATGATATGTCACGCCCCGACCGGCAGGTCGGGCACGTGAACAGACCGCCGTGACTCCTCGAGGCACGGGTATGCCCTACTCGCACATTGAGGTGACGCAAAGCTAATATTATGACCCTACTTGATATCATTAAGTCAAAATCATATAGCGGAAGAAAAAAAGATAGTTTCAATAAAAATTTTCTTTAAAATATCTACCTCCAATTTACATATAATATTTATATGCATGGTCCAATCGTAAACAAGAATGGATATGATCACTTACCCCATAGCGTCTCTCAGTAAAACTCGTGGGATAGTACCTCAATGTATGTCAAATATAATATAAACTGAAAATATTAATATGAGGGGTGAGTACAATCCACATACTCAGTGAGTAAGGTGCAATAACTATATAATGACAATAAATTAATTTATGAGAGTGACAAGTCAAAACATCATTTTCAAATTTATATTTCATTCATTTGAAAATATATCATGTAATTCAAAATAATAGGCATCCTTATCATCAATCATGCATCAATGGGGTGTCAAAAACACATTCTACCCATAGTTTGACCTAATTAGGGTAAAATCCACCAAGGGACCACCAAAATGTCATAAAAATACAACACGTATATTTTCCCCCTTCCCTTGGTGTTGACACGGTCCTCACGTGGTGTTCGTCTATTGGATCCGTTGGACAAAGACAGGGGACTCAAACCCCTGCTCCCGTGTTACCCCACCAGGTCACCCCTTTAGGTAAACGCTCAATACCGTAGTAGGGAGTACGTTATAGCCACTATACACCATCCCATAATCATATACATGTGTCATATGTTATCATTCATAAATCCTTACTCGTAAAAACAAGGCACTATCAAGTAATCAAAATATTAGGATGCAAATTTTTACCGAACAACATTTCAAGACTTGCCACAAATACTAAAGCATTTCTAAATCACATTTCAAATTTCATTTATAAAATCATGATCAAAACTATTTCTCATTTAAAGTCAAAAATAATTCGTCCCACTCATCTCGGCTGGGGAGGGTACGCCACTCTCCCTCACTATTCTCGTTTCTCGAACGAGTCATCTCTCGAATCTTAGTCCTAAGTTAAACAATATCATTTATTAATTCAATATTATATAGTTGGATTACAACATGCATATAAAAATGGCCTCTTTCATAAGGTTAAATTTCAATTTTTATAATTAGAGGAATTTCTATAAACATATAACGTGCAGGTTTAGTAAAATCATGATATTTTCAAAAATTTTGATCGGATTCAATTGATTTAAATTTTCTCTTAACACTAAGACATATATCTCCAACTTTTATGTTCAGATCATCTTCAAATTTGAAATACGCGAATTTATAAAAAAACATTATCACTTTTCGTGCTAAGTTCCAAAAACCAATTCTGCGCAGTTTTGGGAGAAATTCCATATCTCCCAATATACATCTTCAATTTAAGTGCTTCTTGTCTCAAATTGAAGGTATGACACAGATCTAAAACTTTCTAGTTTTGACCATCCTCGGATTCTAAATGTATAATTTTATAAAATTCGGTTTTCATCTCGATTTCAGTTTTAGAACTACTTCTGCACAGTTTTAGTAGTATTATCATAACTTTTTGTATACGACTCCAATTCGAGTGATCTTTATCTCACATTAACGATACCTCAGAGACCTAAAACTTTCATGTTTAACATTTCTCCAAATTTGGAACAGAAGATACCTCAAAAATTCATACAACTTACTGGTCGTACACAGGACATGAAACAGAATTTGTGAAATATGCTAGACTTCCAAAAATCACCAAAAATTGATTTCTTCATGAAATGTCTTACATGATATACCATTTTTAAAACTTACGAAGTCTAGTTTATAGAGAAATAAATATCTTAGATTTTTGAAATCTATAGAATGAGATATTCTAAGAAAGCTATACAAGACTCAATCTAGAAATCAACATTTAGCATGCTAGTATGGATACCAAAGTAACTACTTATCAAATAATTTAATCTTAGCATAAATTAGAATATGTTACCTCCTTTGTAAGATCTCTTGCTAACAATATGTATCACCACCCCCTTTGAATCTTTGAATTTTTATCACCTTAGAAAAAAATCAAATCACAATAAACATATATTCCTATACAATACTTCTATACTTCCAATTGAAATTCAAGAATTCCCAAAAATGTTCTTACCCCTTTGGCTCCATAGTTGATCTCAAAATGGATATAGAACCCTCACAATTTCGTCCAAGGTGAGTTTGAATGAAGAAAATAGGCCAAACTCTTCTTAAACAAGTTCTTTTATAAATCTAGTCAAATATCCTTAACCATTGGATCATTCCATGCATTATCTCGACCTTCTACTTGTCCTAGCACTTAACCCATGCAATTGTTGATTCAAGCAACCTCCATACACTCCACCAAGTGTCTTTGGACATCCATGTCAAGGGGGAGAAGTGTCACAATCTAGAACAAGCTATTCTAGTTGGTTTTCATGCAAAAATTTCTACCAATAAACTTTCATGCATAAATTTTTATCCAATGAGCTTTCTTGAATGTGGAAAATCCTATATGGCCACTAACCAACCTTATTTCCCTCTTGACCAATCATTTGGCTCCAATTTCCATCCTTGAGTGGTTTGCAACTTAGTCCCTTAACTTTCCTCAATTACATTTAAACCCCTAACTTTTGACAATTGCATTTTTGGTTCCTATGAAATTTTGTTTGAAATTTCTTAAATATGTGAAATTTCATTTAAATATCTTTATTTAAGTGTGTAGTCCATCTCTTAGCTATTTTTGACTTCTTTAGGCCTTGCCGGCACTTTTCGAGAAGTTTTTCGGTTTACAGATAAAATTTTCAATTTTAGTGATTTTGAGGCGAAATCTCAAAATAAATAATTAGATAACTAAATAGATGTCTCAAAATGATGCTTATATATTTAGAATCATGAGGAATAGTATATAATATATAGTCACTAAAAATCGATGTTACAATTCCTAACCCCCTAATAAAAAGTTTCGTCCTCGAAACTAAACTGAAACTATGCGGCAAATAGTTAGGGGTACTGTCTACTCATAGCATCCTCGGGCTCCCAAGTTTGCTCCTCGATCTGGTCGTTCCTCCAAAGTACTCTGACCAGGGGGACCTCCTTGCTCCGTAGCTTTTAGGTCTGTCTGTTTAAGATGGCTACGGGCTAGATGGGGAAACTCAAGTCATCGTTCAACTCTATTGGTGGAGGCTCCAGTACATGGGAAGGATCAGGAAGATACTTTCTCAGCATTGAAACATGGAATATATCGTGAATCCGTGCTAACTCAAAAGGTAGATGCAATCTGTATGCCACTTTCCCAATCCTCTCAAGGACTCGGAAAGATCCAATATATTTGGGGTTAAGCTTTCCCCGCTGTCTGAATTGGATCTTCCCCTTCCAAGGGGATACCCTCAGAAATACCATGTCTCCCTCCCCGAACTCCAAAGGTCACCGTCGTCTGTCTGGATAGCTTTTCTGCCTATCCTGGGCAGCTTTTATTTGAGCACGGATGACCTTTACTTTTTTCCGGGTCTCCTCAATCAAATCTATACAACTGAGCTGTCTCTCCCCGACCTCATCCCAATACAAGAGTGTCCGGCACTTTCTCCCATACAAGGTTTCGTATGGTGGCATCCTAATACTAGTCTGGTAGCTATTGTTGTAGGCGAACTCGATCAACGGGAGGTGCTGGTCCCAACTTCCCTTAAAGTCCATGACATAAGATCTCAACATATCCTCTAGTGTCTGAATGGTCCTCTTAGACTGACCATCCGTCTGAGGGTGAAATGCAGTACTGAATTTTAGTCGGGTACCCATGGCCTGCAACTTCGGCCAAAATCGGGAAGTTAAACGTGAGTCTCTATCCGATACAATGGACATTAGAACTCCATGCAGTCGAACTACCTCACTGATTTACAGACGGGCCAAACCCTCTAATGGATAGCTACTGCGAATGGGAAGGAAATGTGTGGACTTGGTGAGTCTATCTATGATTACCAAAATAGCATCATGTCGTGCCGAAGTCCGTGGAAGTCCCATTACAAAATCCATGGTGATATGCTCCCACTTCCATTCAGGAATAGGAAGAGGCTGTAGTGTGCCGGGTGGTCGCTGATGCTCAACCTTCACCTGCTGGCATACCAAGCACCGAGTAACAAAACTGGCTATCTCACGCTTCATTCCCGCCCACCAGTAACTTTCTCGAATCGTTCGGTACATCTTTGTACTACCAGGATGCATAGCATAGGCTGAAGAGTGAGCCTCCTCTAATATGGCATGTCTCAGATCATCATCCTTTGGAATACAGATAAATCTCCCAAAAACTATTAGACCATCATCCCTAACTCTGAAGTCTCTGCCTTCCCCTTTCTTGATCCTCTCAACAATCCCTTGAAGCTCCTCATCGGTAGACTGAAGTTTTCGAATGTGGTCAAGCAGAGTCGGTCTCACCTCAAATCTGGCCAAAAGTGCTCCAAAATCATCTGTGGCCAGTTTGGCTCCTAGGGAGTGGAGTCCAATAAGACACGAGAGATAAGAACTCTCAGTGGGTGCTGACGATGATGACTTGCGGCTCAGTACATCCGCAACAACATTTGTTTTTCCCGAGTGGTAGTCGATAATCAGATCATAGTCTTTGAGAAGCTCCAACCATCTCGTTTGCCTGAGATTGAGCTCCCGCTGAGTGAGTAGATACTTCAAACTTTTGTGATCTGTATACACGCGGCAACTAACCCCATATAGATAGTGTCACCAAATCTTCAAAGCAAACACAATAGCAGCAAGCTCTAAGTCGTGGGTAGGATAATTTAATTCATGCCTCTTCATGTCGGGAGGCATAAGCGATGACTCGACCCTTCTGCATCAGGATGCAATCCAGTCCCTGTCGGCTAGCATCGCAGTATACCTCGTACTCCCCATCGCTAGTAGGGAGAGCGAGAATGGGTGCTGACGTTAGTCACTGTTTGAGCTCTTAAAAACTCGCCTTACAGTGATCATCCCAAACAACTTGACTTCTTTCCACGTCAAGTTGGAGAGTAGAGCAGCAATCTTAGAGAATCCCTCTACAAACCTCCGATAATATCCTGCTAATCTAAGGAAACTCCGCACCTCTGAACACTCCGTGGTTGCTCCCATTTTAGAATAGCTTCAACTTTCTTTGGGTCCATAAAGATCCCATCAGCAGAAACCATATGACCCAGAAAGTCATTCTCCCTCAGCCAAAACTCGCACTTCAAGTATTTTGCATATAGTTCTTTCTCACGGAGTGTCTGCAATACAACCCGTGGGTGCTGAGAATGCTCCTTATCACTCCTCGAATACACAAGAATATCGTCGATAAAGACGATAACAAATCTATCCAGAAAGGAGTGGAATACCCGGTTCATCAGGTCCATAAAAGCTGCCGAGGCATTAGTCAGCCCAAACAGCATAACCAAGAACTCAAAGTGACCATACCGGGTCCTGAAGGCTATCTTGGGAATACCACTTTCCCTAATCCGTAGCTGATGATATCCAGATCTTATGTTGATCTTAGAAAAAACCTGGGCCCCCTGCAACTGTTCAAACAAATCATCAATCTGAGGTAACGGGTATCGATTTTTGATGGTCACTCATTCAACTGTCGATAATCGATGCATAGTCTGAGAGTGTCATCCTTCTTTCGAACAAATAATACAAGAGCTCCCCAAGATGAAGTACTTGGTCTGATGAAGCCCTTATCCAATAGTTCTTGCAACTGGACTTTTAGCTCTTTCAGCTCTGCTAGGGCCATTCTATATGGCGGAATGGAGATAGGCGCAGTGTCTGGTGCCGAATCAATGGCAAAATCAAACTCCCGGACTGGAGGTAATCCGGATAGCTCCTCAGGCAATACATCAGGAAATTCCTATACCACTAGGACATCATTTATTCTTGGTCCCTCTATTATGGTGTCCACAACATGCGCCAGATATACTGTACAGCCTTTATTTATCAATCTACGGGCTTCCAAAGCAGATATCACACAATTCGGGAGAACCCGTCAGGTTCCATGGAAAACCAATACAGGACACCCCGGTCTCTGAAATTCAACTATCTTAGCAAAATAGTCCACTGAAGCTTTATGCTGGTGTAACCAATCCATACCTAGGATGGCATCGAAGTCCCATATGTCTAGTGGAATCAGATATGCTTTTAACACTATGCTCTCCACCTTGACTCCACAGTCTCAGTACACCTCTTCCTAACAATTGCTCCCCTAAGGGAGTAATGACTAACGGTGCTTTATCCAGTGGTACTAGAACCTTGTTAGTGTAGTGAGCAAAGTCCATGCTCACAAATGAACTATTCGCTCCAGTGTCAACCAACACACGGGCGTCTCTTCCAAAGATCATCATAGTGCCTATCACCCAAATCTATAAAGTCCATTAGCCCAATATTATCAAAATAATTGAAAATTACTTAAGGATAAAACCTCAAAATGGATATATATATCATCTTTCAAAGTTTACCAAAATACATCAGAGTCTAAAGTTCTTGTACATCATCAGAATGAGGAGTAGGGGTAGCACCTGTTACTATATCTGGACTAGCCTATGCCTCCTCGTCGGTCATAGCATATAGTCTAGCCTGCGTCCTGGGCTGCTGACGAGGAGGTGGAGCAGGCATGTTACTCCCAGTGAAAGACTTCCCTGCAGTACTATGAGGAGGTGCCGTAGAAGGTGCTGAACTACCCCTGGGGCCATAAGGAAAGCTCTGATCTGGGGCATGACTATACCCCTCAGCTTGCAGATCAAGACAGCGGTCTTTAAAGTGTCCCTCCTTTCTACATTGATAACATCTACCAAAGAATCGGCATGGCCCTGGATGTGCCTTTTTACAAATCGGGCAGGACCTCTGCGCTCCTCCGAACCATGGCGCAGTGCCCAAGCTACCTCCCGGTGTGCTCATCGGGCTGATAGCTGCCCATACTACCCATGAGGTGTGGACCCGGGCCCTTGTCTGGGGCCGTTGCTAAATGAATCTCAACCTCTGCTCCTCTTGGAGCTCTGTCCCTGCCCAAATCCAAGCCTCTTCTTTTGGTCTTGCTGGTCGTGAATTTTATACCGTTCTTTGATGTTCTACTCTGCTTTCAGTGCCCATTGTAGAACTCTAGTGTATGTATCCTCCTCAAAGACTGTCATCCGGTCTTTGATGGCGAGATTTAGTCCATGTTCAAATTTGAATTTCCTGGTCTCCTCAGTCGCCACCAACTCTGGGAAAAATGCTGTCAGTTTGCGGAACTTAGTCTCGTACTCTTACACAGACCTCTACCCTTGCTTCAACTCCAAGAACTCTCGCCTCTTCATGTCACGGTCAAACATCATGTAATACTAGGAATCAAACTCTCTGAGAAAGTCGCCCCAAATCAGGGACTCATTTGCTCTATCCTTGACGCTGTCCTACCAGTCACGGGCGTCATCCTCTAGCAGTATGACTGCTATCACCAACTTAAGTCTATCCTCAATGCCTATGTCCTCTACAGCCTCTTTGATCCGTTTGAGCCACTTCCTGGCCACAACGGGGTCGTGGGTCCTAGAGAATGACTCACACCCTAGACTCCTAGCCTCTCTCAGCAAAGTGGAGACCTCTGTCATTTGTCGAGTAGCCGGCATAGTTGTCAGCGTAGGAGTGGGCGCTGGTGCCACTGCGGGTACATGCGGAGTCTCAACCGTTGATGCAGGTGGTGCTCTCATCTGGTCTCGGTGGGCCGTCCACCACTCCATCATCTCTTAGATTATGGGGTGCGGTGGAGGTGGAGGTGCTTCTCCAGCAGGAGGGGCCTGAAGCACTTGAGGTGATGATGCGGCCTCGAGCAGGGTGTTGGTGGTATGCCTTGGTCGTCTTTGGGGATGCATAGTTCTACATAAAGGATCACGCTTAGTACTTAAGAGTAGAAAAGCAAAGGGTTAGGTGCCAACCAACCCCCTAATAAGGATTAATGTTATAAGACCATAGGAGGCAAATATAAACTCATTGAAAAACATTTTACAAATACCAGAATCGAAATAGAGTAGATACAGAACCTAAGGCTCTGATACCACCTAAATCTGTCACGCCCTGACTCGCAGGTCGGGCACTCGAACAGACCGCCGCGACTCCTCGAGGCACAAGTATGCCCTACTCGATATCATTAAGTCAAAATCATATAGCAAAAGAAAAAAAAGATAGTTTTTGATAAAAATTTTCTTTAAAATATCTGCCTCTAATTTACATATAATATTTATATGTATGGTCCAATCGTAAACAAGAATGGATATGATCTCTTACCCGATAGCGTCTCTCAGTAAAACTCGTGGGATAGTACCTCAATGTATGTCAAATAAAGTATAAACTGAAAATATTAATATAAGGGGTGAGTATAATCCACATACTCAGTGAGTGAGGTGCAATGACTATATAATGACAATAAATGAATTTGTGAGAGTGACAAGTCAAAACATCATTTGCAAATTTATATTTCATTCCTTTGCAAATATATCATGTAATTCAAAATAATAGGCATCTTTATCATCAATCATGCATCAATGGGGTGTTAAAAACACATTCTACCCATAGTTTGGCCTAACTAGGGTAAAATCCATCAAGGGGCCACCAAAATGTCATAAAAATAAAACACATATTTTCCCCCTTCCCTTGGTGTTGACACGGTCCTCACGTGGTGCTCGTCTATTAGATCCGTTGGATAAAGATAGGGGACTCAAACCCCTGCTCTCGTGTTACCCCAACACATCACCCTGTCAGGTAAACGCTCAATACCGTAGTAGGGAGTGCGCTATAACCACTATACACCATTCCATAATCATACACATGTGCCATATGTCATCGTTCATAAATCCTTACTCGTAAAAAAAAGGCATTATCAAGTAACCAAAATATTAGAATACAAATTTTTATCGAACAACATTTCAAGACATGCCACAAACACTAAAACATTTGTAAATCACATTTCAAATTTCATTTATAAAATTATGATCAAAACTATTTCTCATTTAAAGTCAAAAATAGTTCGTCCCACTCACCTCCGCTGGGAGGGTACGCCACTTTCCCTAACTATCCTCGTTTCTCGAACGAGTCATCTCTCAAACCCTAATCCTAAGTTAAACAATATTATTTATTAATTCAATATTATATAGTTGGATTACAATCTGTATATAAAAATGGCCTATTTCATAAGGTTAAATTTCAATTTTTATACTTAGAGAAATTTCTACAAACATATAACACGCAGGTTTAGTAAAATCATGATATTTTCAAAAATCTTGATCAGATTCAATTGATTTAAATTTTCTCTTAACACTAAGACATATATCTCCAACTTTTATGTTCAGACCATCTTCAAATTTGGAATACACGAATTTATAAAAAAAAACATTATCACTTTTCGTGCTAAGTTCCTAAAACCAATTCCGCACAGTTTTGGGAGAAATTCCATACCTCCCAGTATACATCTCCAATTTAAGTGCTTCTTGTCTCACATTGAAGGTAAGACATAGATCTAAAACTTTCTAGTTTTGACCATCCTCGGATTCTAAATGTATAATTTTATAAAATTGGGTTTTCCTCTCGATTTCGGTTTTAGAACTACTTCTGCACAGTTTTAGTAATATCATTATAACTTTCTGTATACAACTCTGATTCAAGTGATCTTTATCTCAAATTAACGATACGTTAGAGCTAAAACTTTCATATTTAACATTTCTCCAAATTCGAAATAGAAGATGCCTCAAGAATTCATACAAGTTACTGGTCGTATACAGGACATGAAACAGAATTTGTGAAACATGCTAGACTTCCAAAAATCACCAAAAATTGATTTCTTCATGAAATGTCTTACATGATATACCATTTTTAAAATTTTGGAAGTCTAATTTATAGAGAAATAAATATCTTAGATTTTTGAATTCTACAGAATGAGATATTCTAAGAAAGCTATACAAGACTCAATCTAGAAATCAACATTTAGCATGCTAGTATGGATACCAAAGTAACTACTCATTAAATAATTTAATCTTAGCATAAGTTAGAATATGTTACCACCTTTGTAAGATCTCTTGCTAACAATATGTATCACCACCCCCTTTGAATCTTTGAATTTTTATCACCTTAGAAAAAAATCAAATCACAATAAACATAAATTCCTATACAATACCTCTATACTTCCAATTGAAATTCAAGAATTCTCAAAAATGTTCTTACCCCTTTGGCTCCATAGTTGAACTCAAAATGGATATAGAACCCTCACAATTTCGTCCAAGGTGAGTTTGAATGAAGAAAATAGGCCAAACTCTTCTTAAACAAGTTTTTTTATAAACCTAGTCAAATATCCTTAACCATTGAATCATTCCATGCATTATCTTAACCTTCCACTTGTCCTATTCCATTCTAGTTGGTTTTTATGCAAAAATTTCTACCCAATAAGCTTTCTTACATAAATTTCTATCAAATGAGCTTTCTTGAATGTGAAAAATCCTATGTGACCACTAACCAACCTTATTTCCCTCTTCACCAATCATTTGGCTCCAATTGTCCATCCTTGAGTGGTTTGCAACTTAATCTCTTAACTTTTCTCAATTACATTTAAACCCCTAACTTTTAACAATTGCATTTTTGGTCCCTATGAAATTTTGTTTGAAATTTCTTAAATATGTGAGATTTCATTTAAATATCTTTATTTAAGTGTGTAGGCCTTCTCTTAGCTATTTTTGACTTCTTTAGGCCTTGCTGGTACTTTTCGAGAAGTTTTTTAGCTTACTAATAAAATTTTCAGTTTTAGCGATTTTGAGACGAAATCTCAAAATAAATAATTAGATAATTAAATAGATGTCTCAAAAGGATGCTTATATATTTAGAATCATGAGGAGTAGTACATAATATACAGTCACTAAAAATCGATATTACATGATATGCTTATATTCTCGTCATCAAAAGAATAACATTTTAGAAACCTTAAAACATTTTTTCATGTTTGTAAAAAGAACGGCCTAGTATTTTCGGCAAAGAAGATGTCTTTGTTCCAAACAAAGATCAGATTCTTGGGTCACCACATAACTTGTGGGACCATAAAACCTATAAAGAGATTCTTGGGATTTGCTAACAAATTTCCAAATAAAATACTTGATGAAATACGGTTACAAATATTTCAGGAAGTCTAAACTATATTCTAGATTTCTTTCCCAATATAAATAAAATAGCTAAATCGTTTCACAATAGGCTTTAAAAAGAATCCTAAACCATGAACAGAAAAACATACTGAAATTGTCCGATTTATTAAAAAACAAGTATTAGAAATACCATGTCTCCATATAGCAAATCCTAGCCTTCCTAAAATTGTCAAAACAGATGCTAATGATATAGGTTATGGAGGAATCCTAAAAAAAATCCAGAACAATAGAGAAGTCATAGTACAATACACTTCTGGTCATTGGAATGGAGCCCAAAAGAATTATCTACTATTTAAAAGAAAATTCCGTCTATTGTTTTATGCATTACAAATTTCAAAGTGATTTATTAAATAAAAAATTTTTACTTCGTATTGATTGTAAATCTGCAAAAGAAGTCTTGCAAAAAGATGTTCAAAATATAGCTTCAAAACAAATCTTTGCAAGATGACAAACTATTTTATCTATATTCGACTTTGATGGTGCAACAGATAAGTTGAACCATTTATATTCAACTTGTAAAATTTTACAAGTCCTCCATCCTTTTGATTGGGGGTAGGAACTTTCCAAACCTAAAACTTTCCTGGCAAACTTTAAAACCAAAATAAATTTTTATCATATTTTCTCATACATGGAATTATGTTCAAGTCTGGTACAATACCTTTCTTATCCAAAATCATAAACGAACCTATTCATAGTTATTTTTCTTTCATGAAAAAACCCAAATATCAAAATATCCGGCTTGGTTCCCTCATTGGTGAAAATTTTTCAGTTCGATGCTAGATATTCTTAGTCCTTCGGTAACGGAATCCTTTGACATTTTTAAAACTCATTATAAATCCTCAGAGGTAGAAAAGAAATTCTCACCTCTATGCTTATTTTGTGCTAAATTTTTTGTACCTTGCGTTAGCCAATGGTATTTAGATTATGCCGTCTCTAATAGAACCATTGTTCTTTTAAGAAAATTCAAATTAAATGGTGGAATTCCTTTAGAGTTCCAGATAAAATCTTAAAACCATCCGTTTCTGTCCGACTAAAATCTCATGGGCTTCTAAAACCAAACCCTTCAGATACAACCTTCTTAGCCTAAAAATCTCATGCACAAGCCCTTTTGGCCGTAGCAAAATCCAAGCGGGAATATCTCTAAATTATGGAGTAACTACTCCAAAGTGAAAAAAAAATCATCTTTCAGATCTGAAACATCTAACTCTAATTCTGAGCCCGCAGCTAACCTCGACAAAGATATTCTGGAGGATTTTGACGTGTTATCTTCACTAAAACGATTATTAAAAAAAAGAATAGCTGGATGGGGTAAAAATTTGACCCATGCAAAATTAGCCAAACTGCTTGATGGGTTGAAAACCGAAAAACGCAGTCCATGAAAATTAGAGCTTGACGGGTTGAAAACCCGAAAGGGCATCCCATAAAAAAAAGAAAAAAAAAAGAGTGTTTGTGGACCATCAGTTACCCTAATACTAATAAAATCAATCAATTTCCTTAAAACCGATAGAACATTCACGAAGAAAAACTTTGTAAAACAATCATACAAAATAGTCATTTTGAAACTATCACTAAGTACTATTCATACGATACTGTGCATACTGTACTATTCATGTATACGGAACTATTTACCAGTGTTGTAACAGTAACGCTATTCATGTATTGTTCACCCATGTTGTAACAAGAATTTCCAAATTTCTATAAAAGAAGACCCCCTCTCTTGGAAGAGGACACATTATATACCTTGGGAGGACACACCTTTGAGAGAAAGGAAGCTTGGGAGCATATGGGAGAAATATAGGATTTTTAAGTGTTCCCCTAAACGTCCCTGAGTATTCACTTTCTTTCACTTTTCTTCTTTCCCTCCTTAAGGAAAAACTTTGTATTAAAACCTCATCAGGTTTGAAGCACAAGGATTTCTTTGTAAGTCCTTTATTTTATGTAAACTTTTATTTCATGAAAACTTTATTTTATGAATAAAGAATTTTATATTTCATTTATATTATTTAACCATATACTTCTCCTAACTCTTTTTCTAGAGTGCGGTTGGTTCTGATGCCCATACATCTCTGCTCTTATTTTCTTTTACTTATTTGTTGTAAGTGGTGATTAATGGTTGGCTTTGCCACCCAAGGATCCCAATTTTATATTTGCTAGTATTTTTAGAGTGTGGTGATTAGCGGTTGGCTCTGCCGCCCAAGAATCCCTTCTCTAGTCCTTATTTTTAATTGTCTGATATTTATTTTGGTCTATTTCTCTATTTATTTATTTCTTCTGATTATTATATCTTTTGTTATTAAATCATCTATTTATTTTTATTGCTTAGTTCTTGGGGTGTCTTGGTATTAGAGCCTTTAGACATCTTTCTCAAACAATTGTTAGCAATTGACTATTGTTCTGGATTTTATCTTTGTCTAAATTTGTTATTAAATCATGTCAACGGATATAATTATCTATAAATATTAAACCATAAATTTATGCTATATGAAAATACCAATTTCTTACAAATCCGTTAGCAAATTGGCATATTGCTACTATATTGGTATTATCCCAAACTGGATATATATATCTGGCATGTTTACATAGAGATTTACAAAATACATAGATAATAAACCATATCAAACTTTTAAAATTCTACCCTCCCAAACGTGAATATCCCTATAACAAAAACGCCCCAGACTCTAATATCAAACCTGGCTCTGATACCAAGATGCCCTAGGAACTAAGGGATATAAATAAATATATGATTTAATAACAAAAGAAATAATTATCAGAAGAAATAAAGAAAATAGAGAAATAGACCAAAATAAATAATAGACAATTAAAAATAAGGACTAGAGAAGGGAGCCTTGGGCGACAAAGCTGACCGTTAATCATCACGCTTTGGAAATACAGGCAAATATAAAAATGGGATCCTTAGGCGGTAAAGTTGACCACTAATCACCACTTTGAATAAATAAGTAAAAGAAAATAAGATCAAAGATTTATGGACGACCGTACTCTGGAAAGAGAGTTAGGAGAAGAAAAGGGTTAGATAATATAAATGAAATATAAAATTCTTTATTCATAAAATAAAAGTTTACATGAAATAAAAGTTTACATAAAATAAAGGACTTACAATGAAATCCTTGTGCTTCAAACTTGATGAGGTTTTAACACAAAGTTTTTCCCTAAGGAGGGAAAGAAGAAAAGTGAAAGAAAGTGAATACTCAAGGATGTTTTAAGGGAACACTCAAGACAATCCTATCTTGCTCCCATATGCTCCTAAGCTTCCTTTCTCTCAAAGGTGTGTCCTCCCAAGGTGTATAATGTGTCATCTTCCCAAGAGAGGAGATCTTCTTTTATAGAAATTTGGAAGTTCCTGTTATAACACGGGTGAACAGTACATGAATAGTGTTACTGTTATAATACAGGTGAACAGTTCTGTATACATGAATAGTACCATCTGCATACTACCGTATGAATAGTACTCCATGAATAGTATCGAAATGACTGTTTTGTATGATTGTTTTACAAAGTTTTTCTTCGTAACTGATTGACTTTTGAAAGTTTTATCAGTATTAGGGCAACTGATGGTCCATAAACACTCTTTTTTTTTATGGGATGCCCTTTCGAGTTTTCAACCCATCAAGCTCTAATTTTGCATGGGCTGCCTTTTCGGATTTTCAACCCATCGAGCGGTTTGGCTAATTTTGTATGGGTCAAACTTTTACCCCATCCAGTCATTCTTTTTTTAATATATAATCGTTTTAGTGAAGATAACACGTCCAAATCCTCCAGATCATCTCTATCGAGGTCAGTCGTGGGCTCGGACTCAGAGTTGGATGTTTCAGATATGGAAGATAATCTTTTTTCACTTTGGAGCAGTTGCTCCATAATTTGGAGATATTCTTGCTTAGATTTTGCTGCGGCCAAGAGGGCTTGTGCATGTGATTTTTGGGCTAAGAAGGTTTTGTGTAAAGGGTCTGGTTTAGAAGCCCATGAGATTTTAGCCTGACAGAAATAGATGGTTTTAAGATTTTATCTGGGACTCTAAAGGAGTTCTACCATTTGATTTTGAATTTTCTTAAAAGAATGTGGTTCCATCAGAGATGGCATAATCTAAGTACCATTGGCTAACCTAAGGTACAAAGAATTTAGCACAAAATAAGCATAGAGGTAAGAATTTCTTTTCTACCTCTGAGGGATTATAATCGGTTTTAAAAAGGACAAAAGATTTCGTTATCGAAGGAATAAGGATATATGGCATGGAACCAAAATATTTCTACCAATGAGGGAACCAAGCCGGATATTTTGATATTTGGGTTTTTTCATGGAAGAAAATAATCATGAATGGGTTCGTTTGTGATTTTGGATAAGAAAGATATTATACTAGACTTGAACATAATCACAGTATGAGAAAATATGACAAAATTTTATTTTGCTTTTAAGGTTTGTCGGGAAGGTGTTAGGTTTGGAAAGTTCATGCCCCCAATTAGAAGGATAGAGGACTTGTAGAATTTTATAGGTTAAATATGAAGAGTTCGGTTAATCTGTTGAGAATTTAAAGTGTTTAAATTCAGCACTTCTTGTAAATTTCTTAATAGTTTGATAATAATCAATTGTTTTGGATAAATTTCGAGATTTATAAAACCAATGTTTTAGAAAATATTTTTCCATAGTTTGGAAGGGATCTTTATGAAAAAATCCTTCTTTAATAGTCAAAATATTTTGAGAAAAATGTTTTTCAATAAAATAAGAAGTTTTTAAAGATTTTGGATCCGCCAAAATAAGAGTTTTAATACCAATGGTAGTTAAAATTGTAGGATCCGTTTAACAAAGGGTTTTAGAGGATAAAGATTCTCCTTTCTCGGTTTTAGAAACTAGAGTAGAAGTTTTACCTATCCCTTGAGCTTGAATTAGGCTTCCTAGATTGAACCATTTCCATAGAGGCCTTTAAGGAGCAGAATAATTCTGGGCTCCATAGTTTTGGACTGTCTAAAACCGACTCAACCCATTTCTAGATCAAGGATAGCCTGTCTTCAGACTGGGCTTCTGTTTTAATTTGGGTTTTGGCCCTTTTTTCTGCTTCTTCTTCGGTCACCATTTCATACCATTATTTTACGAACGTTGCCGAAGAGATAGGTTTTACAAGATTTGCCTTAGCTTTGGCTTTGCATTTATCTGCATTTTTACGAGACATTTTATTTGCACAATATAAAGAGTAATTTTAGAGTTTAAAAAGCAAATTCTTTCATTTTGAGCTCTGTGAGCTAAATTCGGATTTTGAGCTTTTGAATCTCTGAACAGAGTACGTTATTATGCACCCTCTCTGTCATATTTGCGTCGCTCATTTAGAGCCTTGACTCAGCTCTTGCAAGGAAGATTTTATGCCTCATCTCTGCTAAAGCTTGAAAAGTCATCTACATAAAACAAGTTATAGAGATTTTATCTATTTTGTCAAAATTCTCTGGTTAGAAAATCTGTCAAGGAGTTATTATCTCCCTTAATATATTCAACATCAAAGTCGAATATAGATAAAATAGTTTGCCATCTTGCAAGGACTTGTTTTGAAGCTATATTTTGAACATCATTTTGCAAGATTTCATTTACTGATTTACAATCAATACGAAGAAAAAATTTTTTATTTAATAAATCATTTTGAAATTTTGTAATGCATAAAATAATAAACAAAATTTCCTTTTTAATAGTAGAATAATTCTTTTGGACTCCATTCCAATGACCAGAAATGTATTGTACTACAACTTCTCTATTGTTCTATATTTGTTTTAGGATTTCTCCATATCCTATATCACTAGCATCCATTTCTACAATTTTAGGAAGGTTAGGATTTGCTATGTGGAGATATGGTATTTCTAATACTTGTTTTTTAATAAATCGGACAATTTTAGTATATTCTTTTGTCGATGGTTTAGGATTCTTTCTAAGCTTATTGTGAAGCGGTTTAGCTATTTTAATTATATTGGGAAAGAAATCTAGAATATAGTTTAGACTTCCTGAAAATCTTTGTAACTGTGTTTTATCAAGTATTTTATCTAAAACTTTGTTAGCAAATTTCAAGGATCTCTCTATAGGTTTTATGGTCCCATAAGTTATGTGGTGACCCAAGAATCTGATCATTATTTGGAACAAAGACATCTTCTTTGCCGATAATAGTAAGCCGTTTTTTTTTACAAACATAAAAGAATGTTTTAAGGTTTTTAAAATGTTGTTCTATTGATGTTGAAAATATAAGCACATGATCAATATATAGTATGCAAAATTCAGAGTATGCAATGAATATATCATTCATGATTCTCTGGAATTCAAAAGGGGCATTTTTTAATCCGAATGGCATCACATTCCATTCATATTGCCCAAATGGAATAGTAAATGTCATTTTATATCTATGATTGGGATGGATTTGTATTTGCCAGAATCTAGACTTCATATCAAATTTCGAGAAAATATTTACAAAATTAAGTTTTTGTAATAAATCTTTCTTATTTGGTATTGGATATCTAATCCATTTTAGAGTTTCATTTAAAGGTTCATAATTTATTACTGGTCTTGGAGTTCCTCTTTCTATTTTCGAAGCTTTATTGATATAGAAAGCTAGGCAATTCCATGGAGATCTAGATTTTGAAATCAATCCCTTGGATTCAAGCTCTTGAATTTCTTTTTTACAATATTGTTCCAATTTAGCATTCTTCTGAATTAGACTGGTTTTAGTGGGAATACTTCGTTCGTCAAATCCTCTTTCAGATGGCACGTCAACTATATGTTGCTTCCTATTTCAGAAAGCATTTGGAAGATCAGAACAAATTTCTTTTTCAACTAAATTCTGAAAGTCAAAAATTCTTTATTTTATGGATTATGTTTTAATTGTTCTTCAATTCTTTGAAGACTAATATTTTGTTTTAAATAGCATATATTGAATTGTTTTCTTTGTATTAATAGATTTATTAAGTTATCATGAATAGAGGCTGCTTTCACAATATTTAGACTCCTAGTCTTAGGTTCTTCCCAAAATGGAAAAAATAGTTTTTCTTGTTTTGTTTTAAATTGATTCCATTATAAGTTACTTTATAGGGGTTATTAAATTAACGAATGGTGTACCTAGTATTACTATATGTCAAATATCAGTTACTAGGAGGAATGATGTTTTAATCAGAAATCTTTCATTTTGGATTCCTACATCTATTTTAGCAATTATGTTCTTTTGGAATTGTTTGCGGAACATAATTTTTCACTGGTTTTTTCATAAATGTTTTTAAGAATGATTCCTGCTTTTAAATAGTTTAAGTCTGCTTAGGTATAGAAGAGAGCGACTGTATCGATTTTGAAATTTTCAGAAAATACTAAGGTTATTTTTATAAGGCATTTTCTAGAGGTTATTTCCTTTAGAGCAAAGAGAATTTCTTCAAGAATTTTTTTTGGGTTTTTTCAAGATATTTTATAGCTTGGGATTCCAATGGATCTTTATCTAGATTTTCATCCTCACTACTTAATTCAATATCTGGAGATTTACCTTTTACTTAACTCAATAAGAATGAATGAGATTGTTTTGGAGTCCTCCATTTGCCTTTGTTTTAGATATTTTAATTCCTTTTTATATGTTTTTATCTCTTCTTGTAGTTCTTGGATATTTTCAGTTGATTTCTTATTGAATTTTCTTTTACTCAGTATGGAAGTAAAGTCATACATTCTAGTACTAGTAGAAGTTAACTCTGGAGGTTTTATCTTTGGTTATTCTAAAGATTGTTTTAATTAATCCAAACATTTTTTCTGTATTTGGGGATTGTTTATATGTTGTATAGTGTCTAGGATTAGACTTTGTTCTTTGGTTAACATATTTATTCCATTTACATATGAATCTGATTCTGTTTTTGATGAATCAGTGTCTAATTCATCAATTTGAGGGCTATTAGTAGAGCTTTTTGAACTAATTGTTTCGGTGTCAGAGCTTCCTACTAATAAAGCCGATATTTTACTTGGAGTTCCTTCATCTAAGTGGAGTTCTCTAATTTTCTTAGATGCTCTGCAATATTTTGAAGTGTGTTCTTTTTTTCTACACTAAAGCATGTAATATCTTTTAAAGGTTTTGATGTTGAAGGGTTTTCTTGTTTTTTATGCTTTCGAATTTTATTGGATTTTTTATAAGGTTTTTTATAATAATCCTCCTTTTGTATTTTGTATTTAGAGGTCTTATATTTTTTGGAATATTCTTTTTTAGAAAATTTCTTTGAGTATTTTTTACTGCATTTTCCATTACACGTTTTATGTTTGTTAAGATCAAATTGTTCACATAATGTTCCTAATTCTGTTTTAGTTTTCTTCATTTCCCATTTTAAATATTTTTTGTGTTTTAAATCTTGGCTTATTTTTAATTCTTCTTTTGCGTAGAACTAACCAATTCACCATAAGTGAGTTCGTCACATGAGATTATATGATTTCCAAATGTTTCACAAATAGTATTCGTTACTCTCTCCCCTAACAAAGTTAGAAGTCCAGTGAGAAATTTTTCTTTCCAAAAGGGTTGGTCAGAGTCTTCCATAAACATTATCCTTGTTAGAAAGGTAGATTTATACCATTGAAAATCACTTAATTTTTTACACCTTAGATTTGATAATAAATCAGTGTTTTTATCTTTTAAATGTGATAAATCTCCAAGAAAATGGAGGGTTATAGTAAATATTAGGGCGGCAACTGCATCCTGAATAGGTTCTCCTAAATGATTCAAAATTGGCTCACCTTCTTCACCAGTTTGAATAGCATTTAGGGTTCCTAACTATTAATCCCTGATGAGATGAAAATCCCACCATCCTTTTAATTGTCCAGAAAATCCTGCTATGAGGAGTTCTGCGACTGTTCTATCGGTTGTTCTTTGTTAGGTTTTATATGCATTTAAAGCCATAGTCATTTGTTATAATAAATTAAGAATTTGATATTCACTCATTCCATCTATGTTTCATACATAGATAGAATTAGCATTATACTTGGGTTGTACCAATATCTCAGGTTGATTATCTATTTCCAATTCAGGTAATCTTGTTTTAACATATTCTGTTCTAGGGGTTTTCCATTGGATTTTGGCTATTTCAGGTTCCTGTTCCTGAATAGTTTCTTCCTCATCCGAACTGGATTCTATGGTTTTATTTAGGACCGTAACATCTTGGTTGATAGATTGGTTGTTTCAGGGATAACTGGATCGGTTTGTCCTGAAGTTGACCCAATTTTACTAAGTTGGAGTTTTATAGTTTCCAAGAATTTTTGTTTATTTGTTTTAATTTCTTGGTTTGCTTGATTAGAAATTTGATAGGGTTTAAAAATAGGATTTTTAAAGTTTTTAATTTTCTCTGTTTTGTTTGACTCAAATAGCTCTCCAGTTTTTAGTGATTTTTCTATTTTGGATAGCTGTTTTCCGATTGAGTTTAGATATGCGTTTGTATAATTATTCTGAATGATTATATTTTTTAAGTTTACTGAATCATTGTCCTGGGGTTTTTTATAAGGACCTGCCTCTATTTTTTCTATTCCTATAGGAATTTTAATTGTTCGAAGGGGTAGATGATCAGACTCTATGTTTTGACCGTATGGTATTTCCCATGATGTTATATTCTTTCTTATGGTTATAGGATTGGCTGTTTCAAATGGATATTTAATTTTATATCTTTTAGTATATATTTCTAGCCATGTAAAAAATAAAATATTTATTTTGTTTTTTATGCAAAACTTATAATGTTTTTCTTGATTTTATCCTTTTTATTTTCAAAGGTTCTGAAATATCATTCTCTTTTTTCTTTGTTTTCTTCGGAATAAAATTATTTTTCCAAATATTTTTTGTTTATTTCAAAATCATCATATTTTTCAAAAATATTGTTTTCATAAAAAATATAAAAATTTTCATAGACATTTAATTCATATTTTTCTATTACATATAATTCTTTTTCGTTACCTACATTTTCTGTAATAGTTGACGTTGTTGGCGAAGTAGGCTCGGAACGGTTTTGATTCCCAAGTTGAGAAGTCTGATTTTGATCTTCTGTTTGAGAACTCACGTATACTACTTGTGGGTTATCTTGGAGGTTTTATTGGGCTTTTATTATGAAGATTTATAATGGAAGGTAATTTTGAAATTCTTCCCAGGTCTATGTATTCGAAGAATAATGTTGATGTATCTGAAAACCTGGAAGTATAGGATAGTCTATCAAAGCTTATTTTTACATTTCCATCAGTACATTGTGTTATTTGTTTTATCCTTGTACTTGGTTTTGGAATATCATTATTTGTTTGAGGTTGAACCGCTCCTTTCAACATCCAATCTTCTAGAAGAGTGATTTCTTCCCATCTAATAGTTTTTGGAATTACCAAGTTAGATTTAGTAATATCCGTTTGGAGTAATAGTGTTTCTCCTTTCTTATGATAGATTTTATGTTTTAAGCCAAAGGCCATTGTGATGGCTTTATAATGTATTTTGTATATTAGAGTGACTAGAATTGATCCCTCCATTATATCATAATTATGTGTTTTAATTTGTAAAATCAAAGATTTTAGAATATTTTTATCATTTAAAGAGATTATTAAGTTTGGGAAATAGTCAAAGGAAACTGGTCCCTTGCATAGACTTGATTCAACAGTTCCTAACAAAGAATCGGAAAAGTTTTTGTGCCTAGCATCTCTAAGAGTTACTAGGATTGAGGTGTTTAGTCCTTCCCTGGTTAGTGGTCTTAAACTAGTTTGGAGTAATCCTATATGAACATATTTATAACCTTTGGTTATTTGTTTTTCTAAAGATTTTTTAGAAAATAGTTGTATGGTTTTGAAGGATTTTAAGAGTTAAATAAATCTTTTTTCAGTTTTAATGGTGTAATCTGTTTTAAAAAAATTTATTTTGAGAATTTTGTATATTTGGTCTATACCTATTTTGGGTATCTCACATTCATCTATTCATTTTTCAAAATCTTCAATTGTTATTTTTTCACTATTTATTATATCTTTAGTTCTGGAAGAACTGGATATAGAACTTGAAGAGCTAGTAGTTCTATAGAATATAGGGTTCATTATTTTAATTCTAGACTTAAGACCTAAAGATACACCTACGGAACACGGGCTGAACCAATGGACTCACTACCCTCCCTAGGATTTACTATCGAGACCACCGATGTCTAAAGGACTCGATATATTTGTAGATCTTAAATTTAGAATTTCAAACAATTAATCTATACTCTATAGTTTACTATCCCCCCGTGGCTCTGATACCAAGACGCCCCAGTATAGCTATGTATTTTGTAGGAATTTTAAATCTAGAATTAAAGGATCCTTGTATCAAAGCAAATAACTTTTGCAATTAAAATTGTAAGATATTTTATTTGTTTACAGGTTTAAATATCAAGAGTTATAATGAAATATAAAATCCATGAACTATTAAAGATATTGCTGAGATCTTGGCATATTTTTAATCCTTTAGTTTAATCTTGAGATCTTGGTATGATTTAAATACAACAATTTTTTACATAAACGTCTAGTATTTAGTCGTTTTTGCTCCAAGCTCTGTGTGAGTCAACTTGGATTTCCTTGTAAGTCGACTATCTCCTTCCCTATTTATGTTGATATGCATCGTGCAAGGTGCAAGACGGCTTACAAAGTGCCTAGGGTCAGCTTAATGCATTTTAACTTGGGCTATATTGCATTTGGTTTGATGCAGTTAGCTTTGCTCATGCTCTTAGCTAGTGAAGTGTTCTATGACATATATGACTTATCCAAATCGACTTGGAGTATAGAGTGAGTCGACTTTTCTAGTGTCTTATGAGTCATTTTTCATTTTAGGACAACTTATGTTGACATAACAATTTTCTTGTGTCGACAAACCTTATGGTATATGGTGAGTCATACAAGTCGACTTGTGGTATATGGTGAGTCGACTGGTGCCTATGTACCAAGACATGTTATGCCAACATATCATCCTTCTTATGTCAACACACACAGTACTAGTTCTTTGTTCTATGATGTGTAGGTTACATGCAAGTCGACTTGTACATGGTATGAGTCTACTTGTCCTAGTGTTCTTTGAGCGATTCTATGTTCCTTACATGTTTGTGTCCACATAAATTCGTTCTTGTGTCAACATACAAAGTACTGGTACTTTGTTTGTGATGTGTAAAATTCATGCAAGTCGACTTGTACATGGTGTGAGTTAACTGGTGCCTACATGTTATATCAAAATAACATTTTTCTTATGTTGACATAACTGTTGTGTGCCATAGACTTTGTGCTCTATGTCATAGCATATGTCATGGCATGTGTCATGACTCATGTTGTGATAGACTATGGCTCGTGTCATAACCTGTGCTGCAGCTCGTGTCATGCATGTGTCGTGGCATGTACCGTGGCATGCTATGGCTTGTGCTAAGATTTGTGTCGTGGCATGTGTTGTCGCATGTTGTGGCTTATGCTAAAGTCTGTGCCATGGCATATGTCATGACTCGTGCTATACTTATTTTTCTAATTCCTTATAGTAAGTCGACTTGGGATAACAAATAAGTCAAGTTGACCTACTGCATGACTTAAGATCTAAGCTCTAGCCTATATCTTGACACGCACTATGGTTCATGATATGTTCTAATGCCTTGTGCCATATGGTCTAGCATATGTGTGCTTTTGTGGCTCATCATAAGTGTCGACTTATTCCTTCACAAAATTTTTTAGGTATTGAATGTTTTAGTTGATTTATGATTCATAGCAGGTCAACTTAACCTGTATATGATGTGTTTACGTATACCTAGTATATGACGTTAGCTCTGTGGTCTGGCCTTTGGCTTGGCATGTGCTATGGTGTCACAACCTTAGGCACATGAGCAATTTGGTGCATCCAAGGAAGTTTGGATGTTCAGTTTTGAGCAAAGTGCAACATTTCTAAGGGTGATTTAGATGACAGAATTGGTTGGTGGTTTGCTTTGATCAAGAAAATGACATAAGAGTTGGCCCGACAAAAGGTGCCATTTGGCAAAAAAAAGGGGCAGATTTGGGTAGTTATGATTATTTGATAAAACTAACTTGAGCAATCAATAAAACATCACAAATGGCTTACAAACATTGAAAATAGTGAAGTTTTATTAAGATTGGCATGGACAACATTGTTTGATACAACTGCAATGGGAATTGAATACTCAGGGAGACAATTCGACTTGTGAACCTAGTGAGTTGACTTGAGAACACATTAGGTTGACTTGGGAACTTCCATATGTCGATTTATAAAGATACAATTGATTTTGTACAATGGCTCTACTATGTAAGTTCGGTCTGCCTATGATACATGGTGAGTCTACTTATGTTCCTACATGAGTTGAAAATAAAAATCCATAGATCCATAGGTTTTAGATATATGGTAACACACAAATTCTATCGTTTTTTAAAATTATATTCAATTTTCACTGTTAAAACAAACCGTTTGTATAAATTTTATTTATACTAACCTATATATTGTAACGTTTATAAAAAACTAAAATTGTTATTATTTTTGTATCATATTTAAAAATAGTTTAGGTGGTTAGTTGTGATAAATTTATGATAGTGGTAATTTAGTAAGTAGGTGATAAAGGTAGGTAAGTTGGTGATAAGTAGGTACGTAAGTTTATATAGTGATAAGTTTGTGATATATATTTGTAGTAAGTAGATGGTAAGTGATGGTAAATAAGTGATGGTAAGTGATGATAAGTGATGGTAAGTGATAGTAAGTTATATAACTCTATAGAAAACATGGATTTTTGCTTTTTTTTTTTTTTTTTTTTTGCTTCTCCACATGGTTTTTTTGCAATTTTTTTTTTTTTTATTCTCTAGACAATGATTTTTTTTGAAAATTTTTTTCTTCGCATTTTGCATGAATGCCCATTTTCCATGAATATTTTCCTTTTTGCCAATTATTAATATTAATTTAAATTATAATATATTAATTATTTAAAATTCTTATATATTTAATTACAAATATTTACATATAATATTAATAAAGATAAAAAAAAAAGGAAAAGAAAAAAAAGAAAAAAGTGTCATGATTTGCATTTTGCATTTTACATTATATATTTACAAAAAAAAAAGAAAACAAAAATATTTACCAAAATATATAATATTAATAAAGATAATTACAAATCATGAATTTTTGGTTTGCAATTTTTTTTTGAAATTTTTTTCTTGTAATTGTTTTTTTCATTTTTATTTGTGAAGAAATCTCAAATTGTTTGTTTGGTTCTATTACTTGTCTTTTCTACAATTGTATGATTAAAAAATAGATAACTTGTACAGGCTCTCCTATTCAAAACTCAACTTTCTGCACAAGGACCTAATTTGAAGTTTTCTTTTGAACAACCAACACTTCAACTTTAGTTGCGTGCCCGGGGTGCCCGCATGCGCCAAAATGGGAGAAATATATTGGTGGAGCGCACAAAAATAAAAGAAATATATTGGCATAATCATTAAATTTATTTATATTTATGTTAGCAAAATCAAAGCAGTTTACCATAATATAAATATAAAATTCATTGTCTCATTACAATATGATTACAAAATGATGTCGTGGTTTTGACAAAATTAATCAAACCACCTTATCATTGAAAATGTGTTGTCTTCCACAAAATTGAAGTAAAAAGTTTGGATTAATTTAAACTATTTTATATTAGCAGATGAATGAACCAAGGGGTAATAAACCTAAACATGTGGCATGACAATAAGTGTATTTTTTAATATTGGTTGCTTTAATAATCATTTAATTGGATTAATATATCTATCAAATAAATCAATCAAGAATAATGTTAATAATGTTGCACAAAATAATGCTAATAATGTTGCTAATGCAACATAAATTTTATCTCGACCCCTAATAACATTAATTTTATTTTGGCGTCTAAGTGTCAACAATAGTAATTGAACAAGCAGTGATTGCGTTGTACAACTAATGCACAGGAGAAGAGAATGATATTCTTAGTTGATAGTGTTGCACAACTTGATATTATTCTCTTAAATATTATTGTTAATTAAGGTTGTTAGTGGAGTTTATTGTCTAATTTTGTATATGATATTATTCTCTTACAACTTTTAATTTGTCTCAAGTGAAAACTTTAAAATATTTTTTTATGGATTAAAATTCTAAGTTTTTATTTTAGCGTAGGAAATATAATTTTGTTTACATATTATCCAATCATTTTATATTTTTATATTTTTTCCTATTTTATTTAGTATATCATGGTATAATACATGATAACAAGTGGTAACAATTAATAACAACACGTAACAAGTGATAGTGTATCATGGCATAATACATGGTAATAAGTGGTAACAAATAATAACAACCGATAACAAGTGATACTGTATCATAGTATAATGTAACAAGTGGTAACAAATAGTAACAATCGGTAACAAATGATATTCTTATAATAAGTGGTACAATTGGTATAAGTGTAGTAACAATGTTAACAAAAACAAATATACAAAGAAAATTAAATACAAATATTATAAAATAAAATTCATGATCTAGTAATAAAAAAAAAGATAAAACAAGATAAAATTAAACTCACAAAACATAAAGATGCACTACACACCAGTGGGGATAAGTGTATTCATGAAGAAAGTAATGAAAATTTATATGGATCTAATATATCCAACTATATGATAATTTTTTGAACATGATATGTTTGACATGTATGATTCATTCACAAATTTACATAATCATTCACAAATTTATATGATCATAGATAAACCAACTTTTCATGCATTTAATGTGAATGAAAATAAGTTTCATGAATTATTTTTAGAATGTTAAAAAGTCAATATATCCAAATTGAAGTGCACTATACTAATTTTAAATAATGTTACATGTGAAATATTAATGGTTGAGATATGGTTGAAGTAAGTGGCATATGTGTGTGTGTGTGTGTGTAATAAGTGGAAGTTGTGTATATAGAAATTGTGAAGTGTCTATGAAAAATTAAATTTTTATTCATTACAGATTATGCTTTGTAATTATAAATTGTGATCGAATTTGAGACTCAATTTCTACCGATACAATAGATGCAATTCTTCATTAATTATACCAATATAATTAATTACACTATTACATATAATTACAAAATTTTCAAATTATACTTAATAAATTTTCAAAACTATAACACTATATTATATAAATTATTAATTTCATATCATTGCATTATTTAAATTAATAATATTAATAAGTTTATTATCATCGAATATAGAATATATATTATTTTTGATTAATCAAATAGATATAATATTAATCAAATGTAGTAACTAGTTTGTAAGTAGTTTGTTAATAAGTAGTAAAAATTATAAGTGATTTTTTAAGACACGTATGAATGACACATGTGAAAAAATAAGAAACGCGGTAATGAAAAAAGAAATGGGGAGAAAAAACGCACTAATGAAATAAGAGGCGGGAGAAAAAGCGTGAAAGCGGAGTTTTAAAAATTTGTTTATAAAAATTGTATATTATAAATCATATATAGGCGAAAGTTTCACAATCAAAATTTCTCTATCATTTCCTTGAAAACTCTTCTCCCTTAACTCATTTAAACCTCTCACTCATATTTTACAAAGTTTTATCAAAAGTCAATCACGTTTAGTATTTGAAATATTTGACGAACGACAGATGAGTATTGTATGAAGAATCACAACTATTCTAAGAAAAAATAAGTTCAGTTGAACAAACTCAATCATCCAAGATTTTATTCAAGTTTTAAAAATAAACGTCTTATTTTTATTTTAATTTGAGATTTAATATTAAAATATCATTTTTAATTTTTTATTTTGAACAGTTATGAAAAAATATAAATATCAATACTATCAAGATGTTGTAGATTTAGAGAAAGGAAACGCTCTTTGCTTACTTCTCTGGTAATATTTTCATTTACATTCATTATTTATTATTTATAATGATTTCACTATTTTACTATTGGTTTTTAATAAACAAATTGTGATTGTGGATAAAGATGCTTTCAAAACTATAACGAACATTTTTTGTTTGGAACATCTCAAAAGACATGTAGTTGTGAGATATGTAATCTTTTTTCTTTTTTTTGTCTTATATATATCAATTATTCTAGTTTGTATCAATTACAATCCTTATAATATTTATATTATTTTTTTAATTTCTTTATTTTTCAATATTTTAATTTACCTATCATCTTTAAAAAAAAAACAAAGAAACCGTCACTATTGATATTTTGTGATAATCATATGGTAACAGTAGTAACGAGCAGTAATTTAATGATAACTAAAATAATAATTTTTTTTAACAATTGTAATAATATAAAATAAAAAAAAAATAACATTTCTAACCTAATATGATGATAAAAGAGATAGTAATATTTTCTGATGCTTATGTAACCGACGATACAAAATAGTAACCATGACGATTAGTAACCATGTGGTAATCGACGTAACCATGGTAACTGGCAGTAACATGTAGTAATCTACAGTAATCTTGTAGAAACCTACAGTAACTTATATTAACATTTTCCAATCGATACAAACAATAATTTTTTCTCACTTGCGATAACCGATAATACAAACAATAACTTATACTAATATATGATAACTGAGTGGTAATCAATGATAAAAGATAGTAACATTTCTTAATATATGTGATAACCGATAATAAATAATAGTAACATTTCTTAACGGTTGTGGCAACTAACAATAAAAGATAGTAATATTTCTAACACATGTCATAACTGACGATAAAAGATAATAATTTTTACTGATATTTTGAAACCGATGATAAAAGATAGTATTTTTACTAATATTTTTCTAACCGTCATTATAAATCAATCACATGTTCCAACGGTTATCAAAACCGTCGAGATAGATCTGTCCTGACTGGTGTATAGCCGATTAAAAACGTATCCGTTAGAGAAAGTTTTGCGGACAGTTTTAGTATGTTTAGCAAATGGTTTTCGTCTGTCTGAATAGTACATTTGTTTTGTAGTGTAATGTCATTTAGTCCTTAACTTTAGTGAGGTGCATTGCCCTGGTCAACCTATTGTTTGCAAGGGTCGACATGACAGCTTTAAGTGAATAGGCTGTCAATAGTTATAGGCTCTCAGTAGGCACTTGGTCTCTTGATGCTCTTTCGGTCAATTCATCTCTCGACCACTTTTTACATTTTGAGTTTTTATATTTTCATTTACTAAAGATATTTATATAAAATAAGGAAATATCTCTCATTTGGGTTAAATAAAAATAATTTCTAAACTTAATACTTTAAGAATAAAAAGTAATCTTTCCCTCCAAAGAGCAAAATTCCAATTTTAATTTTTAGTTTCATTTTGGATGAGTTTTATTCATAAGGTGATTGACTTATAAAAATTTTGGAAATTTGATTTTAGCCTAATTGATATATAGGGAATAAATACCGTCATTTTTTAATTCTCATTTTCTTGATATTTAAATACTCATATTTTCGAGTACTTAGTTTTCAATGAATTAATCAAATCTAGGTTTTCAATATTTTAAGAGGCTTATTTCCTATCAAACTTACTTGCTTGAATAGTAGTATCATCCACTATTAGCAATAGGTTATTTTTCCTTATTATGAGACTGTGGACTAGTTTTTTAATGATCTAATTTTTGTCAATTAATCTTACGCATCTTGTCCATGCACATTGCTATCTCTTCCTTTTAGTTAGTCTACTACTCCTTATATTTCAACCATCAATATTTAAATTCTTTTCTTAATCAAACTAATCATGTTTTTTTATCATCAAAACTCATCAATATATCAACAAAATAGTTGCTTCTCGCTCTAATGCAGAAGCAGGATATTAAACTCTTGTCGATGCCACTTTTGAGCTCCTATGGCTATGATGACTCCTCCAAGATATGAGTATCACCTCCTCCTCAACCATTCCTCTTTATTATGACGATTATAGTGCAATGTGAATTGCACATAATGACGTCTTCCATGAATGTATCAACCATATTATCATCTTTTGCGGTATCATATTCCTTATGGCTCACTTCAACTTGTTTCTATATTTTCCCGATCTCAGATTGCGAATATCTTTACTAAGTCACACTCAACTTGACAATTTTAAGATTTCATTTGTAAATTCAAGATAGTTGACTTCTCACTACCTTGAGTTTAAGGGTGGATGTTAACATATATGGCCATATACTACTCCATTCTATCATATATGGTCATATATGACATCATTCTGTCTCTATTAATTACTATTTTCAGTATATCTTCATATATGATAAATTATGTTACTATATATATATCACAATATATCAAGTGTTAACAAAATAGATTAAAATTAATTAAATATGAATTTGGAAAAAAAATTAGAAAAATTGTCAAAACCAATTTTGTTCGAAACAAGTCGATCTAGAAAGCCTAAAAAGTCAACCAAGGTTTGAAATTTTTGAATATGGACTAAGTATAGAATATCATAAATCAACCTAAAAAGATAACAAGTCGACTTGACAAAGTTTTGACTGAGAAACCATTTCTGAAGTCGATTTAGATGAATAATAAATCGGCCTACCAAAGCAAAGTACTTGTACTTTGCCTATTGAGTCAACCTACGAACATAATGAGTCGACCTTAACTGATCAACTCTTGGAAACACAAGTCTACAATATAACTGAGTCAACGCAAGATTATTACAAGTCGACCTGACCTGAATGATAAAACATTATAAGTCAATATTGTCAAAACATGAGTCAACATGATCTAGTTGATGTAATACCATAAGTTGATCTAGCTAAATCACGAGTCAACCTGACAAATCATGCTCTCAAAAATCTATCTGAAACATAATTGAGTTGGCCAAGAAAAAGAACAAATCAACCAATGATATTATAAGTCGACCTAAAAACATGATAATTAAACCTGATAAATCATGTTCTTAGAAATCTAAGACTGAAACACAATTAAGTCAACATAGGAAGAGGACAAGTTGACTAGTAACATTATAAGTTGACATGAAAATATGATAAGTCGACCTAACCAAATTGGTTCTCAGAAATACAAGACTCAAACAAGCAAAGTACGGTACTTTGTGTGTCAAATGACTCATTATAAAATTTGCAAAGTAAAGTCAACCTAGGTCTACATCAAGCCAACTCACTAACATTTCTAAGCCAACCCAATATAGACACAAGTCAACCCAAAGAGATTTTTCAACTAAAATTTCTTGACTTAATATAAATCCAAAAGCGACCCATTAAATATCAAGTCAACCAAGGCTTAACATAAGTCGACTTAGACAAATCACAAGTTGACCCAAACAACAAGAGAAGCCAACCCATAAGAAAGAATGAAGTATACAATCCAACCTTCTTTAATACCAAGTCGACTTGAACTATCCAAAATTCAAAAATCAATCGACTTAAGCACAGAAGAAGTCGATATATTGTGTATACTAGCTAATTGTTCAAAAACGTTTTTCAAGCATTTAATTGAAACTTAACCATCTTTAATAGCTACTGAAAAAGCTTTCAAGGTTATTAAATGAATCTCAACGGTTCTATTGCTCTCTACATCTACAAATACAACACATGAAGTGTAGGAAGAGGAGTTGAAAAATCCATTGACGAAGCTTGCATACAACCGTACAACTCCTCCTCTGTACTTTAAATTCTTTTGTTGTATTTTTGTTTTGGACTCTCAACAACTACATCTGAAGTTTGTAAGCTTCAATTTCTACACCTATTCACTTCATAATCTTTGTAAAAAATCAAAAGGGTAGGTTTTTTTTATCTGGGATTGAAGCTATGTCGAGTAAGACAAGGGTTTGCTTCCTCCTGAAAAAGGCAAGTGGCGGGTGTTTGTCAGAAATACTTGTAAAGTCTTACTAGCACCTGGAAAGCCAATTGTTTGTACTACTTGTAAGAATATTGAATTGAAAACTTTAGATGAAGTCGGGAAAGGATGTACATTTAAAATGTGGAACCATTATAAATTTTGTGTGTCCTATTCTTCTTTTACTCTTTACTACAATTTTTCTAATCTCTTTATAAACTTCAGAAAATCACAAAAAGTGTCAAAACACCTATTCACCCCTCTAGGTATTACAAATTAGTTCTTCGCTCTTAAATGTACATACTTTACTTTGAATAAAAATCTCAATTATTCAATGTATTCAATATATAGAAAAACACAGATTTTGCTATCTCTTTTATTGTTTCTCTCTGCTAAATTCTACATCAATGATTAGATATCAATATAAATATACATCATAATTAATTTGAGTGATCTTGAGTTATAATTTTTTTATTAGATTATTTTAGTACTATGTAGGATATGATTCATTTTACTAATTTTTCTCTCATTTTTAATTAATATAGCACATATTTTGTTTAATATTAATTTAAACAATTTTTATTATTTTATTTATTTATGTTTAATAAATTTTATATTTATTTTGATCAACATATTCTTGCATTCATGCCGGAAGCACTTCCACGACCTCCTACATGTGTTCCTGAAATCATGAATTCTAATAATACATATATATTGGGGCTATATTTGGAAAGATAGCGATCGAGAATTTAATATTATTGATCCCTAAATCAATCAAGAAGGGGTTTTAAATTGATTATCTAAATTTTCATAGATTTTTCTTTGGTTAAAATCTGTTATATTTTATATTGTAAGTGCAGAAAATTAAAATTATGATGCATATAAAATGATGAGTAAGGTTAGAGAAAACAAACTAGGATTTATAGTAGTTTGATATTATACTTACATCCACTCTTCCAACTCAACAAGTCAAGGTCTATTAGTTTTCACTATACGAAGAAAGTTACAAATATGAGTGCAATCATTCTTAGTTTACGATCTACACCATCTTCTCTTGAAGATAGTTTAATCCAACAACGAAACGGTTTTAACTCTCACCCAACTAGCCTATTTACCCAATAAAATGTTTGTCACACCCTCTCTAAACTTCTGAAACTCTATGGACTCAAAACCATAGGTTATAGATTTAAGGAATCAAAGCTGAACAACATTTTACAGAAAATTTTCTAACAGGCAAGATGGTTCTGAAGGGGGGCTTCAGATCAGATAACTCTCAATGCGTATATCAAATAAACTCTGTAAAATGCTCTGGATAATATCTAAAAGTTGCTCTATAAAACCCACTTTGAGTTTTTGCCAAACTGGTTACCATTGTAAAGATTTAAAGGTTCAAAATAGGCTCCAGAATTAGCTTGCACAGTACAAAAGACGGTTGAGATCCTATTTTCGAACATGATTTTCTTCTTCATATCTTCTGATTTTTACCACTATTATTATTCATATTCGAAATCCAACAGTCACTCTAATGTGTAAGATTTTCAAATTTGAAAATCTTTAGTTAATGAAAAAGTTACACTTGAGAAAACAGTTCCTAAGAATCAGCCTCTGTCTTGTATCTTCTGGAAAATATATTTCAAAATTTGAACTTTGATTTTACATTTAATAAAAACTTGGACTTGAATTTCCCAAATAGTTTGATCTTGGTGAACTCATTTGAACTTGTTTGATTGAGAATTAAGTACAGTTTTGAATCTATATCAGCTTACTCTTGAAAACAGAAATTTTCGGGCACTAGTAAAATTCTACGGATCACAATCTTTTACCCATAGAAAATAATTTTCTACCCATAAAAAAAATCTTTGAATAACTTTTAAAATTGCACACGTAATAAACTTATAAGTAAACTATTAGTAAGCGTATGAATGTTTTTTTATTATAAAAATATGAGAATTTTATGACAATTTCCTCAACAATTATTAAGAAAAAGAATCGGGGGCATTCATTATTTCACTAGGCTTAAGCGACATCAGTGTCGTGTAGATTTATTGAATCATGCAATTCTGAAATATAGAGAGTTACTGTTTGAATGTAATATTTATATATATACACACTAATTTTTCATGAAAAAGTTAAATTAATGTTGAACCATTATATATATAATGTTAATCACCCTAATCCACCATTTACGACTAAAGTCTAAATTCTTCATAACTATGTCACCCTCAAGTCCCAACTTGTGCTTTTGTGGAAATCACATTATTTCCTAATTAGGCTAACAATCCCATCTGTGGGTTGGCACATTGGCTAGGCTTAGTATGGGGTTCCCGGACTTGGGCCACACCTAGGTTTAATGAAATAAGCATATCACATCCACAAATAATGCTTATCAATTCTTCTCTATACATCCAATTCTATTTTGTTCACTATATAAATCATCGATATTTGATAATTACGTTAAACACGATTAAATTCAGTTCAAGTCGGATTGAGGTAAATCTCTCTTGGTGTCTAATATTTTAATATACAAAATACTCAAACACGAGACTTCGCTTAAAGTGTACCAGTGTCCAATCATTTGACCAACTAAACATTGGTATTCTAGTCACTTTGTAACAAATCCTTATGGTCTCAAATTAGGTTTTGAATTTTAAGTAAATATTTGGTAAATGATACAACAGTAAAAATTCAACTCTTATAACGATGAAAAACTCTGTAATACACTTGTTTTACATAATTCTCTTTTGAATTTTATTCTATTATAATAATATGTATTAGTAAATTTTTATAATATGCTTTGTTTTAATTTTTTTTAATATTATTTTTGTAATATTGTAAGCGGAGAAAAGAGGACATGGCGAGTACTAGGCAGCCACCTGCCAAGAATATGGGTCGAGTGACATGGGCCCAGCCCAAAAGGTCCTTAATGTGAACAAGGTAACAGGCCCATGGTGCACATACAGTATAGCCAGCGGATAGTGTTGCTATTCTTGGACTTCAGCGTATCCTTTACCGATCAATGAATATACCATCACATTGGGCCAAGACCCAAGGCTGCAAGTCATGAAGTCACATGGGGCCCATACGTATCTATTTTTTATAAAGTAAAAACATGAACGTCTTTTTTTAACCCTAACGATTTTAAGTTCACTCGACATTTTGTAAGTTATTGCACATATTCAATCTGTTTATTAATCCACACATAAAACAATTCACTAACTTCATGGATGACAACAAAAGAAATGGGATCTAGGCTTTTTTCTTCCGGACCGCTGAGGAAGAGTTGCGTGGCATAAAACAAAATCTATATGTTTTTCTTCATGTCACAAGAAGGGAAAAACTCTGATCCATTCCCTTCACCACGAAGAAGAGCTTCAAAATTCTTCACATGATTAATTAGCCCAACAAACATATATATATTGGTACGGCACCAACTGGTTGTTCGACTAATTCAATCTGAGCACCGTGAAGTCATTAAGGGATTAGGTCTCGTAAATCCTTTTTCTCTATTCTCAAGACTTGAACTCAAGAGCTCTGATTAATGAGATAAACTGTTCGATCACTTAACCCAAAAGCATTTGGTCCAACAAACATATATGATTTCACATTTGTATATCTTGTAATTTTTTTTTTCATTGTAACGGTTTCAAATTTTACTAATAACTCTTGTTTATTTAGTAATTGTATAAAAAAATATTTATATAGTTATAAACTCACATATAAAAAAGAAAAAAGAAAAAGAAAATCATTACCATATAGCTAAAATTTTTTATCAAATAAGATTTAGACTTGTTTTTTACTTTGTTAAGACATTATATATATACATATATACATATAATAGCCCTAGTAGGGTGACAAATTGCAGAAGTAAAAGCTCGATTCCGACGCCAGTTGGGCTTAATGATTTGGGAAGAATGATCAAGGGATGGGGCTGATAAATATGTCTCTGTAAGAGAATTAAAGTCTGTTGCTGGGTGGTTTCAAAAAGAACCCAAAACCCAAGAAAAAAGGGGAATAATCTTTACTTCAAATTTTTATGGCAATTTGATGAGAATGAAAAGTGAGAATCCACCATTACAGCCCTCTTTGCCTTACCATTGATCATAAACAACTTTCCTACTACAATTGAGCGATCTCATGTGAAGCTGGATTCAAAACTTGGGTATAAAAAAATTACATTAAAAGAGTCATTTTTAAATAAAATTTCACAGACATTCAAACTAAATTAGTAAATACATGGTTTCAGATATCAGTAGTAGATACCTTATGACACATGGCCCAAGACCCATTACAAAAAGACAAAAAGATCATAATTTTATTATAAACCCATTGAGCCAGGCCCAAACCAAACATTCCACTAACTCATCAGTCATCCTAATTCTCGATACTTAAACTCCTTAGTCGCTTGCCTTCTCGGCGCATAAATCTCACTATCATAGTTCGCTTGACGGTGGAATAAGTGCAACTTGAGATGATTCATGAAAAGAAGTAAAACTTTAAATAAACTCAAAACTTCCCTTATGAGAATGAAAATCTTTCCCACTCCCGAGATAATCTTTCGGAATAAGGAAATATAGCTCAGTGAGCACTTCTTTCTTATAAGGCATGAAAATCCTACAACAATGGAGACTTCTCCCTCCCTAGGGGATAACATATCTCCAAAAGACCTTTGACTATAACTCTTAAAATTTTGGAGATTCTTAATGATCTCTCCACATGGAAACTATGGTTTCAACATTTCTAATTCCTTACGGAACTCTCCGAGCAAGGACCACGGATATTTCAAAACATCAAGCACACCGGTAACATCCTCCGGCGGTATAGTCATAACGAGACTTCTCACGAGACTTCTCACGAGACTTCTCAATTTTAGACTCCTTTTCTTCTCAGTATGTTTTCCATATTTCATAACCGCTCTTTCTAACTTGAGCATCAAAGTCTCTCTTACCGGAACATCCTCCGGCAGTATTTGAAGGTTTTACTCCTCACGAGACTTCTCAATTTTAGACTCCTACTCAACAGGCAGAGCACGTATCTATAGAGAAAATCCACTCCATCAGATTGGCACTGTCCCTGGGAACAAACTAGGAAGAAACTTACGCCCAATTCGGATCTCCATTGTAGTTGTAATCATGTCGCAAAAAAGGAGAAGACCACCTATCCGCTTCGACAAAGACAATTTAATCGGAGTTTCACTTAACCATCACGATCTTTTCGTTATTACGGCGGAGATAGATTCGTACACGATTAGAAGAATTCTTATTGACCAAGGGACAAGCCACGACCTCCTTTATTGGGATGCTTTTCAACAGATAGGTTTCGTCCCTACAAACCTACATCCTCTAATGGTTCAAGTAAGGGAACTCTCTAGGATATGCCCAGAAGGCACAGTAGCACTCCCTATAACCTTGGGGACTCTTCCCAATCATACCACTACTGTAGTCACATTTAGTGTCATCAAATCCCTTTCCCCTTATAGAGTCATCCTTGATTGTCCCAATTTGAATACCCTGGAAATCTTGACAAGCACTAAACACATGGTACTCAAGTTTAGAACTGTAAAGGGTAATGCAACCCTCAATTGCGACCCAACATCTTAGCTTCCTTTGCCTAAGGAAAGCAAAGAAAGCCTTTCAATAGAAGCAACGGAATTCAGGGATAATCTCACACCAATAGACAGACCTTTACCTACCGAAGAGGTGGAAGAAATCCCGATTACTGAAAATCCTTCACAAACCGTCCAGATTGGAGCCGTTTGCATTACCTTGCACGAGGCCATTATAGAGTTCCTCCGTCATCATTCCAAGGCCTTTGTATGGTCATCAAAAGACATACCAAGGATCCACCCCTTGGTAATTGTCCACAGGTTGACTGTTGACACGAGCCATAAGCCTGTAAAGCAAAAGAAGAAAATATTTGCACTAAAATGTCAACGAGTGATTTAAGAAGAAGTACAGAAGCTTCTGAAGGCAGGCTTCATTAGAGATGTGAAATACCCATAATGGCTTGCTAATATAATCATGGTAAAGAAGGCCAATGGCAAGTGGAGGATATGCGTCGACTCATTAACCTTAATAAAATATGCCTAAAGGACAATTATCTGCTCCCCAATATTGATAAACTTGTGGACAACTCTTTAAACCATCAACTTTTAAACTTCATGGATGCTTAGTCTGGTTATAACTAAATCTGGATGGCCCTAGAGAATGAGGAGAAGATGAGCTTCATTACAAAATTTGGCACTTAATGTTATAGAATCATGCCCTTTGACTTAAAAAATGATGGAGTCACTTTTCGAAGACTAGTTAACTAAGTTTTTAGTGAGCAAATCGGCAATAATGTAGAAATTTATATGGACAACATGCTCGTTAAGAGCACAAGCATGGAGAGTTATGTGGCAAATCTTGAGGAAACCTTCAAAACCCTAAAATGTTATAACATGAGGCTCAATCCAACGAAGCGTACTTTTGGATCACGTTGGGTAAATTCCTTGGCTTCCTAATCACGAAATTGGGGGATCGAAACTAATCTGGAAAAGATCCAAGTCATCAAGGACATGACACCTCCCAAGATACTAAAAGAGATGCAATGCCTCATAGAAGGAATTGTACCTTAAGCCGATTTATGTCTAAAGTCGGGAAGAAATACAAGTCCTTCTTTGATGCCCTGAAAAAATCGTAAATTGCGTGGACCACAAATGTCAATCTGCCTTTGATAAGCTCAAGCAATACCTCTTATCATCGCTACTACTTTCTCGACCTATCCTTGGTGAAAAACTTTACCTCTATCTCTCTATCTCTAACCATGCCTTTTATTCTATACTAGTGAGGCAAGACACCGAAGTTGAAAGGCCAGTATACTATATTAGTCGTGTCCTCCAAAAGGCAAAAATAAACTACAAACCAATCGAAAAGGTAGCCTTCACCCTCGTCATAGTGGCTCAGCGCCTTCACCCATATTTTCAAGTACATACCATCTGGTGTTAATCGAGCAGCCACTAAAGAAAATTCTATAGAAAAGGGATACCACTAGCCAACTAATCAAATGGAGTATTGAACTCAGCAAATTCGACATCGGCTACCAACTAAGACCCACTATCAATAACAAGCTCTTACTGACTTCATACTTGAGTGCACAATCCCATACTGCAATAAGAAAATACTCGCCGGTCCTAAAGAGGAACATACATTACGCCCTGGATACTACATGTTTATGGATCCTACAACTTATCATGAAGTGGAGTCGGACTCATATTAATGCGTCCTAATGACTTCAAAGTTGAATATGTACTCCGCTTTGAGTTCAAAGCCACCAACAACTAGTCTGAGTGAGGCACTCCTAACAGGGCTACAAATCGCAACATCATTAGGAGCCCAAGAAATCAGGATGTTTAGTAATAGCTAGCTCGTGATCAAGCAAGTCAAAGGTGGCTATGAGGTAAGAGAACAAGTAATAGCAAAATATTTAGCAAAACTACATGAAATAATATGGGATTCCATAAGGTCAATATATAACAAATACATAGGTCAAAGAATACTAGGGCCAACACACTGTAAAAGCTGGCTAGCTCGAATCAGTAGCTACAAGCCAAACTTTATATGTCGAGGGTCTTCCCTACCTTAGTATCGATGAACCAGAGCAAATTTTGTCAACACACACATCATCGAGTTAGAATGACCCCATATAGATCTACCTAAATAATGGCCAACTACTAGAGGCGCCCACAAAGGCAGCCAAGATCAAACGAAAGTCCGCCCAATATGTCATCATCAATGGGGTTCTCTACAAAAAATCCTCCACTCACCCCTATATTAAATGTCTCACTCCTAAAGAAGAAAACTATATTCTCAAAGAAATACACGAGAGGAACCACCAAGGGGCAAGGAACTTAGCAAACAAAGCCTTAAGATAGGGGTACTTTTGACCGACGATGAAGGCTGAAGCACATGTATTCGTCAAGAGATGCAACAAATGCCAGTGCTTGTTCTCAGTCCCCCACAACCATCCATCGAATGCTGCCCAATTACTAGCCCCTGGCCGTTTGTACAATGGGGGATAGACATACTCGACCCATTTCCTTGCGCAACCAGGCAGCAGAAATTTCTCATCATCGCCAATGACTACTTCACTAAGTGGGTAAAAGTAGAGCTGTTGGCATAGACCATAACCAAAAAGGTACTAAAATTCGTCTAGTCATCGAGAATCGCGATGTTTGGGCTACCTCACTTTTCATTACTGACAATGGAAAACAATTCGACAATAAAGAGTTTAAAAAATTTTGTGACCAACTAGAGATTCAGCACAGGTCGCCTATCCCCAATCAAACGGTCTCGCCAAGGCAATGAACCAACGATTCTACAAGTACTTAAGACTACACTGGACGAAGCAAAAGGTCATTAGGCAAATGAACTCTATACAATTCTCTGTGTATATCATACCATACCAAGAAAAGCCACTGGAGAAATGCCGTTCAGCCTTACATATGGGTTAGAAGCAGTACAACCAATTGAAATAGGAATTCACACCCTACGAATAGAGCAATATCAAAAAGAACCAAATGAGACTGCCCTAGAGGAACAATTGGACCTCTTATCATAATCAAAAGACAATGCATCTACTCGAATGGCGGCATATCAATAACAGATGGCCCAATACTACAACACAAGGTTCAAGGATAAAACATTCAAGCCAGGAGACCTAGTACTTCACAAAGTGGAAGCAATAGGACAACCGTAACCAGGCACAAGCTTACGCCCAACTAGGAGAGCCCATACCATGTTCACTCAGTGTTACGACCTGAAACTTACTGACACAATCAATTAGATGGTTTGACCATATCACGCACATGAAACTCAAAAAACTTGCGCATCTATAATCAATAAGTTCCAAAATACTCTTATCTTTGAACTCTATTACTATAAAATTCATCAATGTCAATAAAATGTTTTCAGTATGTGGAGCACAATTAGTTACCCCATTGTCCTCCCATGAAAGAGCTAGCAACCAATGACACAAACACCCTACTCTTGGCATGATACCTAGTACGTTATACTTTTTCACGAGGCGTAATGCCTCCGAATACCCTCGACCAATGCCTAGTATGCTCTATATTTTCAAAGCACAATGCCTCCCTCTAAGTACCCTTAGCACAACTCTAGTACGCTCTACATTTTCAAAGCGCAACTCCTCCAATTACCCTCGGCATAACACCTGGTACGCTCTATATTTTCAAGGCACAACGCCTCCGAATACCCTCTGCACAATGTCTGGTATGCTCTACATTTTCAAGATGCAACGCCTCCAAGTACTTTCGGTGCAATGTCTGCTACGGTTTACATTTTCAAGGCACAATGCCTACGGGTACTCTCGGCATAATGCTTGGTACGTTCTATACTTTTAAGGTACAACTTCTCTGAGTACCCTTGGCACAAGGTCTGGTATGCTCTACATTTTCAAGGTGAAATGCCTCTGAGTACCCTCGACACAATGCTTGGTACACCTTCAACGCACAATGCCCAAAACTATGTGTACTGAGGCACTATCGTCACTATTGAAGCAATCGTAACAAGCCCTCTCAATGCAATTTCTACCCCCGACTTTGGATCTCACATCTATCTAACATCTAACCACAAGATGTCTCTACTCACTTACCAGTGAACTATGGGAATCGCATAAAAAAGGGGCAATCAGAAAGAAGGCAAAATGAGAGAATGTCGAACATGTCAAACAAGAGAAGCATCAGGTACACAAAAAGAAAACTCTCTCCATTCATTTTCCAATGATATCTTTATAGGACAATTTAGAAATTACATTATCATTCAAAAACCTAAGTTCCAATATAAAAGATGATGGTTAGGGAGAACAAAAGATAGGAGAAAGCACTCTTCTTAACATCAATTTCTCCTAACCTCTTTACACAGGATAGGAGATGTCGATCTTGAATCTAGCTCCTCTATTCTCTTCACTCCTAAACCTAAGGGGCTGACAATGAACCATCCACTAGGAATAAGGATCGGCCGTCTCTACCAGGCCTCATAACAGAGGGATCCTCCAACCATGCAATTTGGAATACAAAAAAGAGACGGGAATCCCAACAGATGTGAGGCATCTTTAGGAACTCCAAGAGCCAACTATCACGGACTTGGGTTATCAAGTGCCATGACAGGGTTTCATATCAATAGTCCCCACTGTTGATGAGATTTCGTATCGACAACATCAGAAAAACACAAAAGAACCACCATACAAAACACTTCATCTTTAGTACAAATATTTGCCAAGAACCACATCAGGGTTTGGGTCATCAAGTGCCGTAATCGCTTTGTTTGAGGCCTTAAAAGTTTCAACTCTTCCCTCTGTCACTCATTCATAGAACAGATCCTAGACTACGAATATCCATCACAAAACCTTACCATTTATAGTTGATGCCTTAGTAACAATTCTAGCAAATGAAGTAACGAGCTTCGAAAACGGAATAGCCGCATTCCCATTAAATAACAAATCCCCCATCCAACTCCCATAGTAATGGCATAAATGACTCTCTGCCTTTTCCGCCTCATGACACAAATACGCCACGTTTAATGCTTTCTATCTTTGACCTTCCAACTTCCATAAATTGAAACACTTTCTCCACTAGAAGTTACAAAAAACACAATTTTTACTCCCAACGCTACCTCTTCGACCTAGTCTTAGGAGCGGGGACAAATGATGGTATATGGTCCAAAGCTTATTACCAAAAGGAAAAAAGATCATAATTTTATTGTAAGCCCATTGAGCCAGGCCCAACCAAACATTCCCCTAGCTCCTTGGTCATCCTAGTCCTCGATACTTAAACTTCTCGGTCGCTTGCCGTCTCGGCGCATACATCTCGTTGTCATAGTTCGCTTGACCGTGGGATAAGTATGACTTGAGATAATCTACAAAAGAAGTAAATCTTTAAATAAATTCAAAATTTCCCTTATAAGAATGGAAATCTTTCTCACTCCTAGGATAATCTCCCAAAATAAGGAAACATATCTCAACAGACACTTCTGATAAGACATGAAACTCCTATAACAGTGAACACTTCTCCCTCTCTGCGAGATAGCATATTTCTAAGAGACTTTTGACTATAGCTTCTATAATCTCGGAGATTTCCAACGATCTCTCCACATGGAAACTAGGGTTTCAACACCCCTAATGCCTTACAGAACTCTCCAAGCAAAAACCACGGATATATAACCACGATATCGGCTTCCTCCAAGGTAAGTTCTTTAGGAACTTGGTACATCTGGCACACCAACAACACAAAACCGAGACACTTTTCTTCTCTATCCATTTTCCATATTTCATAACCACTATTTCTTATTTGAGTATTGGAATCTCTCCCATCGGAACACCCTCCGATGGTATTTGCAGGTTTTACTCCTCACAAGACTTCTTAATTTTAGACTCTCACTCAAATGGACAAAGCTTGTATCTATGGAGAAAATCTATTCCATCTCCACCCAAAAAAAAAAAAGAAATCTCGTGTAAATTTGTTAATTATTTGATTCCATACTCTGGGTTCATACTACATTTGCAATTTGTATAATTTTTTTATCGTATAATTATTGTGCTCATGTAGAGCCAATCCTTAAACATAATTAGGAATATATGCATGTACAAGGATTTGGACGGTCTTCTTTGTCAAGTTGATTTGTTTGTACTCAATAAAATTTGAAAAAATTTTAACTTGTTTTAATTTGACTCAACTTGTTTCTCTTTTATGTTATTTTAGTTAGAAATAGTTTTTAACCAAAGTAAATATACATTAATATGTATAATATAAAATTAGTTAAATAAGAATTATTTTTACTATAAATACAATTATAATTATCATTATATTTATAATTTTTTGCATTGAAAGACCAATCTAACCTTAATTGAATTTACCATTATCTTTTTGGAAAGGCCCTGTTCATCTTGAATGGAAAATATCATAGGTTGCGTGGAAACAAAAACGGAAAAACAAAAATAAATACAAAATGATACAGAGAAATGACATTTTGTAAAGATATAAGAAATAGAAATATGGAGAAGTGCATAAATGATCTAATATGTAATTATTAATTATAAGATAAATAATATAAAAATATAGATTATAATTAAATAAGTAAATAATGTATTAAATATGAAAAAAAAATATATAAATGTAAAAAAATATAAAGATTTTGTGTAAATATTAATTAATTTAGTATGTTGAGATTTTTAGAAATAGAAAATTATAGTGTTTAGAAGTTTTAGTGTATAAGAGAATTATTTAACCGCTATCAAGACATATTTTCATTATAAATGATTATAAAAGAAAAATGATGTAAGGACGCTTTACTAATTTTTCAAGAAAGAAAATACAATTATACGGAGTATGTTTTTAGTATTATGAGACTCACACCACGAAAAGGGACTTTAGTTCCCATTGCTCTCTCTAAGCACTCAGTTGTTCTTCGATCTCTCTTGGGAAAAATTTTAAGCAAAGAGGGGTGTAACTCTTTTTAAGGGATAACTATAATCCGACTAATCCAACTCAAATGTCTGTAAAGACCCTATTTAGAAGTTAACTTTTCAGTGATAATATTTTCTGTTCTCAAATTTTGAATTTAAAATTTGGTTAAATAATTTAACATCCTATTCAATAGTGTTCAATAGCGTTGATGGAGATATAACTCTAATAATTGCTAAACCATTTGAGACTTACGAAAAGAGCATAGATGAAATCATAAGCGAGTTGGAACCATGGTGATCATATGATCAAAATTGTAGATGGTAGATCTCAATACCTTCCTCGGCCTTTCGACTGATCAAGTAGAGAGGAAATCTCAAATGAACGCCGGCGCATGGGGCACAATGGTCTGGATAGTGTCACTATTTTTGGGGCTTCTCGGAAAGGCCCACAAATTGAGCCTGCCGCAAGAGCTCAAAGCACAATTGTTGTACAAAATCCATTATCATTTAATCATCATTTCATTTCTTTTTAATTGTTTGCCGACTAATCATTTAATCTTGGTATGAAAGAGTCTAAAAATGAAAACTCTTCTCAAAGTAAAGGTTATAAAAGAGTGTCCAATTAATTTTTGTTTACTAACCTGCCTAAAACAGCATATTCATTGGTTTTTTAAGAGAAATCAACTTACAACCCTTATTCTATAACTGATATTTAACTAAACTCTTAGTACTATTTCAAAAGATTTTACCCAATAAATTAGACACTCTTTGTCTACAAATTTTTATTTGAAAATATGAGATTTGTTATCACTAAACAATTGAATTACACATTAATTGCTCCTTTTGCTAATATTATCAAGCCAATCTTGTCTCACCAATTCAAACCTTAACATCTCAATAAAGTTGCCCCCAAATATTTCAATACCTCATTTTTGTCCATGCTTAAGCTTATCTTGCAAATTACTCTTATGCGACTACTCCACAACAACAAAACTAGCTTGCGAAAAGGCTACAAAGCAATGACTGTGAAGGCAGTATAGGTTAGGTAAATGCAGCCAATTTAGCATCACGAGTAGGGCTCTGCCAACTGTGATGAAGAAAATGACACTCGCGAATGGGAAAAATAAGGATAAATCACACTTAATCAACAAGCAAATTCCATGGAAAAATGACCCTTTCAAGTGGGCCAGTTTCACCAAAAATATGGCCCGCCATGCAGGCCGGAATTTATAATGTGCAAGTCATAACTTGGCTGCGTGTGCAGGCACCATAAATCGACTTTGGCCCCAGGTCAAGTTCCAATGTGGGACTATAACCACCGAGCCAAAACTTCTATGGTGTGCGTAAGTCATAACTTTCTCTTGATCTTCTATTTTCTTTTTTCACTATATTTAAAAATTTAATTAATTCAATTAGATCAATCATGTAATCTAATTTAGAGATAAACACTGTAACATCTATTTTTCTATTTTCAAAACTCGAACTCAAAATATTAATTAAAAAAGTTTAATACTTTACTACTAAATCTAGATTATTAATCTCATATTCTTCTATTCCATTACTATAAAAGGCCCAAAAGTATGACATAATAGTACTATAGTCCCAAACATCATCTTTTGTAGCAAGTCGTTGTTTGATGATAAAATTGATAAATGTTTGATTAATTTATTCTTATTTCTAGCTAACAAAGAGGAATGTCGGTGTATAAACCATTTTTTTAAGAAGATTGTGGGCACCAATAAATTATAAAATTATCGGTATAAATTATTGCGCTCAGCTTATGCAAAAACACTCGGCACAAATTAACATGTATAAAATATTTTAACGTTAAAATTTTATATTTTTTCCAAAGTACAACATCAAAGCATTTGTATAACCAAAATTTGTACCCCTTAGCATGGCTATCATAGCTCAACTGACGTTCAGGTCGAACTGATGAGTCAATTCTTGACCGGTAAAAAATAGAAATCGGTTCATGCATAAGACTCCAAATGCAATTGGCCCATTAGCATCGTTATTGAACCGCGATTTTGACAACCTACCAACCCGTGATTTAAAAAAAAAAAAAAAAAAAAACATGTAGATTTTGTATTTTCAAACTTAATTTTAACTTCTATTTTGCAATATAAACTTATTCGAGGGTAATAATGAAATTTTAACATAACAAATTAAAAGAATGTCAAAAAGCATAAAAGTGTTGTGTATTATTTTTATTTGACAGATTTGAGTCCGATAACTATACTCTTTTAGTCATATTCTAATATTGTCGAGCAAACAAAAATGCAAAATAAATATCCCAATTTGAATAAAACTAGTAGAATTCAATTTTAAGATTGATAAATTCCATTAATATATAACAAAGATATATGTTTCTGGTCACTTGAAGATTGAAGTCTTTCATTCCTTTCGAGTAAAGACTAAATAAAAAGAAAAGAATGTCGATTACATAAAGGAAAATAAACAAACAAAAATATTAGGTGATTTTTTTTTTGTAAAACAATGACCATGTAAACCACTAAAAGCTATAACTCAAATGTTTATTGGTATATTTTTTATTGTTTCCATCACCATTTTATAATCATATTTTAATTAATTCATTTTGAATATTTATAGAGAATGATTTTTTGGGTATATTTTTTTAATTTTTTAATTTAAAATTAGAGATTCGATTAAAATTTTAATATTTAATATAGCGATCGAGCAATTACCATCGACGGTAATGACATCACAATCAAATTAGAACCATATCATCGTTTTGACAAATCATCATAATCCTAATCAAACAAAAAACGATGAAGCTTCTAGCTGGGGCGCACTGTGTGCCCAAGCCAATAGCTAGCTGGTCAATCCTACCCCCAAGAGGAAACTGAAAGCATTCTATGATACAATTATAGTAAAACAAATATTTAATATCTCAAAATTTAAGGTCGGATCACTTACCCTCTTAATATACGAGTCTGAAAAAAATCACGAATGGATCAATTTCCTTTTGTTCACGATCCAAGAGTCTATGATTATGATGTATATTGTGTAGAGCTTTTATTGAATTTCTCCTCTTTTTTTGTGTATTCATTCTCTACCTTCAATGTGCATGATTTTTTTTTTTTTTTTGTTAAAAGAGTTAGGAGTTTGTTTTTTTCTTGAAAACCACTCACTTCTTTCTCTCCTTTGAATTTCAAAATAGGTAAGAGAATGGGTTTGGGTCAAAACCACATGGGTGACCCGACCCAACACCCAAAACTTACATCTCCCACTCGCACATAAGGATTAGACCTACATTTTACTTAATCATTTCCATATACCATCGATTTCATACTGACAAATGGATCGTGTGACCAGCGAGTATATCGAAAGCTCATAGCTATACACCGGGTAAGAATATGTAACAACTCAAGATCTAATCGATGAGAATATCAAATCTCACTATACCCCAGACCTCTTTTGCTATACACAGAGTTACCGTACCTCTTATCCCTCTATTAATAAATAAGAGTATACTTGACTCATCTCAACTATGCATTCACTATTATATTTCAGAATATCAAGTTAAAAACATAACTAGTCAGTCTGTGAATATAAAAATTACGTGCAAACTTTAAGACAGTCTTTCTTTCACATTACTATCTTTCCACTTCATTTTAGCTGCTTTCCTAGTCATGCAACACAAAACAAAATCAATCATGATCTATTGGTTACATGTTTAGCTAACAATACGAAAATAAAGCTTCAACAAACAAATGAAAGTCTTAAAAGTATTGAATGAGGTTAATCACAAACCTCTGGGTCTCACACAATGAGAGAGAGATTTATTAACTCATTACTCATAGGGTCATTGAAAGCACACGTGGTATGAACACGTACTACGATACATTTTCTATTTATTTAGAAGCGTATGTTTATGTCAAAATTATAATGCATCGTACAGTTCTTAGTCCAAGTATATCACGGCACTGACTTGATTCTCTCTTCTTATAAATCTTCCAAAAAATCACTTTTTCAAGAGAGAACCACACCTGACTTCTAGACAAATGTAATGGATTGTGAAAAGTCCATTTCGATTATCAAATAAATAAATATCAAGGATAATCTCATTTTAATTCTGTACTAAGGCGGCTAATTTATGTTAATTATCCAAAATTAACATTGTCTTATCTCTACATATCACACAGATATTAGAGGTGATTACTCGTGTGTGAGAGCCAATCTTCCAAACTTGTCTAACATACTTTTTAATCAAGATATAAGAACTCGCAAATGCAAACAAATTCAGATGTCATATAATAATGAGTATTACATCACGTTCATAACATACACATACAATTACACTCTACGCAATTCTAGAGATTTTACATACTTCAGAAATATATCTCTAGGTATCAGTTTCGTGAATGGATCAGCCACCATTAAATGCGTAGATAAATACTTCAATATCACTTCTCTCTTTTCAACAATGTCTCGAATAAAGTTGAATTTCATATCAATGTGTTTGGTTTTCCCATGATATTTGGGATCTTTCGTGTAAGCGATAGTTGATTGACTATCACAATAAATTGTCACAGCTCCCACTATGTCGCTTACGATTTTCAAATGTTGTAAAAACCATTTTAACCAAACATACTTCTGAATTGCTGAAACACAAACTATAAACTCTGCTTCTATCGTAAACAGTGATACACATGTTTGTTTTTTGCTTCTCCAAAAGATGGCACCATTATTTAGCAAGAAAATATAACGTGAGGTAGACTTACATTCATCTAAGTCACCACCCCATCAGCATCTATGTATCCACTCAATAACAAGTCATTTCCTTGATAACAAATGGAATAATTTGCAGTTCCTTTCAGGTATCTTAAAATCCTCTTTACAGCTGTCCAGTGACCTTTACCCGAATTTGATTGATACCTGCTGACTAAACCCACAACATAGTAGATGTCAGCGCGGGTATATATCATAACGTACATCAAACTCCAAACAGTGCTAAAATACGGTACTTTTGACATCTCATGTTTCTGTTCAGCGGTCTTTGGGCACATTGCTAAACTTAAACCTTCGTCTTTAGCCACAGGAGTATCAATAGGTTTACAGCTATTCATCCTAAATCGTTGTAAAATCTTTTTAATGTAAGATTCTTGAGATAAGGTTAAAAATCTCTTAGAACGATTTCTGTGGATCTTAACACCTAGTATGTACTCTGCTTCACCCATGTCATTCATCTCAAAATTTGATGATAACCAACTCTTGATATTCAGGACATACTCCATATCATTTCCGGCTAACAATATGTCATCGATATACAGATTTAGAATTATAAATCTATCATTGGATTTTTTCACGTAAATACAATGATTTTCGTCTATCATTACGAAGTCGTAAGAGATTACAGTTCTGTGAAATCTCAAATACCATTGTCTTGAAAACTGTTTGAGACCATAAATTGATCTATTCAATTTGCAAACTCTATTTTCTTGACCTTTAACTATGAAACCTACTGGCTGTTACATGTAGATTTTTTCTTTAAGTTCTTTATTGAGAAACGCAGTTTTCACATCCATCTGATATAATTTTAAATTTAAATTGGCTACAATAGCCAATAATAGATGAATAGAGACAAATCTCACTACTGGTGAAAATATTTTTTCATAATCAATATCTTCTTGTTGGGTATAACCTTTTGCCACCAATCGAATTTTGTACCTCTCAATTGTTCCATCAGTCTTATTGTTTAATCTTGAGAACCCATTTGTTCCCAATAGGTTTGCGCCCAGGTGGAAGATCAACCAGTTCCCAAACATGGTTGAATCCGTCGACTCTATTTCTTCCTCCATTGCTTTTACCCACTTATCCTTGGCAGGACAAGACAAAGTCTCGTTCACATTTTTCGGTTCATCCTTGCCCTGTAGAGAAATGATAAAAGCGTGCCCTTCAATTTCGTAATGACATTTGGACACACCTTTCCTAGCACTTTTCCGAATCGATGATTCGGTTGGATCGTTAGAATTTGAATCCCTCCCATTGGGATCATCTAGGGATTCAACTTCTCGTAGTTCCCTTGATTCATCCAGCACAGAACCATCATTTAAATTATTTAATTCAAACAAAGGATTTCCTTTTGTTATATTACCTTTACTAGGAAAATCATTTTCCAAAAATGTCACATTTCGTGATTCAATTTCGGTTATAGTACCATCTTCCCTTTCACCAATGAACACATAACGTTTTGACTTATCAGAATATCTAATAAAGATACATTTCTTCTCCCGGGGACCAAACTTTCCAAATTTATTAGAAGGGTCATAAACATATGCTGCCGATCCCCAAGATCTAAGACCAATCAGACTTGGTTTCCTACTAGTCCAAAGTTCGTACGGTATTGTGGGTACTGTTTTTGAAGGCACTCTATTCAAGATATAGGTTACAGTTAACAATGCATCTCCCCAAAAGAAAATTGGCAAGTTAGTATACGTCATCATAGATCTCGTCATTTCCAACAATATCCTATTTTTCCTCTCAACAACACCATTCTGTTAAGGCATGTGGGGAATAGTCAATTGTCTAATTATTCTCTTTTCATTACATAGATCATTAAACTAATTTGATAGATATTCACGCCATCGATCAGTTCTTAAGGTTTTAATCGTTCTATCAATTTGAATCTCCACTTTATTCATATAACGTTGAAAGCACTTAAGTGTTTCAGATTTGTGAGTAATCAAATAGATATGACCAAAACGCATGAAATCATCAATAAAAGTAATGAAATATGACGTTCCATGCCTAGCCTTCACATTCATTTAACCACAAATGTCAGAGTGAACCAATTGTAATAGAAGTACAACCCTCACAACTTTTCCAAATGATTTTTGAGTCATCCCGACAAGACAATATTCACAATTCTGTAAATCAACTTCAGTAAGCGAATCCAATAGTACTGATTTCAGAAGTCGATTCATCATGTTCTGCCCTATGTAACCAAGTCTAGCATGTCATACTTTGTCATCTATATTAAAGCTACTAGAAGAACAAACATCTAACGAAATATAACGATCAACATAATAGTTAAACATTTGTCTGTTACAATCCAAAGTAAAAAATCCATTTAGCAGATATCCAGTACCATAAAACACACAATTATTATAAATACAAACCATATCACAAGTAAATTTCAAATCATAGCCTAGTCTAAGAAGAACAACAACAGAGACTAAATTTTGTCGAATTTTCGATACAAAGAGAACATTACGTAAGATTAGGGTTTGACCACTGCGTAACTCCAGTTTGCAAGTGCCAATCCCTTTTGACTTTTATCCTTGTATTGTTCCCTATGTATATCAATCTTGTACTAGGAGGAGCTCGACGAAAGTCCACGAACGCTTCTCGATCTCTCGTCACATGGTTTGTTGCTCCTGAATTTATAATCCACACAGGATAAGATTCAGAAAATAAAGCAGTGCTAGAGACATATATAACACTTAGAGAAGCGTTACAGGGTGATACCTTTTTCGGCTCGAGGCATTCTCGAGTGAAATGACCAAGAGTTTTGCAATTGTAGCACTTCAGTTTGCTTTTATCCTTCTTTTTCCAAAATCGCTTGCGCGTGTTCTTGCGGTTGGAATTGTTCTTCTTAGACCCTTCCGCAATTTCATTCCCTTTCTTGCCCTTGTTCTTGTTCCCCTTGCATTTAAAACCCAAAACTTTCTGGAAACTAGACCCAACTATAAAGGCATTAGAAATCGATTTTGCAGCACCAAGCCGCTCATCTTCGAGTTCTACGTGGTGAGTAGTATCAACGAAAGTTTTAATGCTATCATTGTGAGTCAGATTGACCTTCAAGTGCTCCCACTGGTTTGGAAGGGATCGGATTAAAGATTGAACCAGCTGCTCATCAGATAAAACATGACCTGCTGACTTCAATTCCCTTATCATGTTTGACATGATTCTCAGGTGTAGTTTGATATTGTAATCAGACTTCTTTTTGTACGTGCCAAACTTAATAGTCAATTGCCTCAGACGGATCACACTGGTATCTCCATACTTCTCTCTGAGATATACTTATATGTCATGAGCACTAAGGAATTGCTCGCATTTATGTATGAGATCATCAACTACAAAACTAACCAGAATTCCACGTGCAATAGAATTTTTCTTCTTCCACGCCTAGTAAACTTCTTGATCTCTTCTCTGTTGAGCAGTGTTTCCAATTCTAGGGTCTTGATATCCTCTTAGACATCTTGCTCTTCCAGCACATACCATATCTTATGATGCCAAATGTCATAATTGTCGTCATTAAACTTATCACCTTTATTTAAATCTGCTATTATTGATTTTGATGCCATGGTCTTGGTTTTCAAAAGAGAAATAATTGTAAGTATTCATACTCATTCATTCATATAATTTTGTACTTAAAATCTAATAAATTTATCATAAACGAATATAAGGTGTAGATTCGAAAGATCACCAAGTTCCCAATCATCATCCATCATCCAAATGTTTGATTATCATAAATTTGATTTCAAAGTAGCAAAATCCTTTAAATCTTAGGTGAGAATTGCTTAAATTCTATCAACCTAAAAACTCCCACTATGATCATGTGAATTTGGAACATATCTTTTCACATGCTCGCATAAATATACAAATATGCACATTCTTGATATATATATTTAAAGAGAGAAATATTACATCACATGTTTATGGCATTGTTTTCATCACAGTACATAACTATGCATCAAAGAAAAGAAAGAAAAAAAATATATACAATCAAATTTCTTTTTTCTTTTCTTTCTTATCTTCCATATACATACGAGTAACAATATTGACCATCCCAACTGAAAGTTTATCTCTCGGAATGAATCTCCTAATAGTTTGGGGTGTAGAGCCATTAATCTTTAAAGACAACGCTCTTTTCATTTTAATCTCTATCTCCCTAACTCTCCACATTCTAAACAGTTTTAGTATGAAATTCTTGAGGTAGAGCCAGTTATTATCCTTTATTATTTTGTCAGCCATTCCAACCAGGGAGGAAATTTCTTATAATCTTAATCTTGGCTTCGTCGCCTCCAAACAATGACCCAAACGCCGAAAATCATAACATTTTCGACTTATAACCCACCGATATTGTGGCAAAATGTGCGTTACTTTCATCTTATAATGCAATATCATATACAGTTTTATCAAACGTTTTGGGATCCTCTCGTCTCTGCATCTCCCCCGGAGAGGTGCAAGGGTATGTCTGATTCTCACCATATCCCTAAAATGGGGTAAACATTAGATTGGACACGAAACCAATCAAAAAAATTTTAAAATACCATCCACAATTATTTATACTCATTAATCAAAAGATTGATGTCGAAAGAAAAAAAAATGAAATTTTCATACATAAATCAACGAGTACAAAATCAAATAGGTGTTATAAAATTTAATTCAAGTAGACAGAAGCTAGTAAATATTTTTCCAAACATGTGAAAAATTTTCAGAAATTTGTCTCACCTGTTTTCTGCAATTTTTAAAAATTTTACAAACTAAATTAATAGAAAATAATTTCAGTCCAGAAAAAAAATTAATTTAAAATTGCAGAAAAATCAAAAAAAGGAAAAATTAAATAAAAATTTGGAAAAAAAAATTCTGGCCTGAGAGGGCTCGTCACGCACCACCCAAAGTGGCGCATGGGTGACCCGCCCACGCGCCACCTTCCCCACTGAATCCGGCCACCAGATTTTGCCTACCCTCATTTTTGGGGTCTCTGAATCTAATGGTGCCATCGGGTTTTCGATCTGAGATCGGATCTTGACGTTTGGGCTTCATAGCCCACGGCCCGAGAGTGGAATTTTTTTTTTACACTGTTCACCGTCTTTCCTAAGTCCAGGTTTCTGCACCTTAAACAGTTTTTTCAGATTTTGATTTCTCCCTCATTTCTAAACTATTTGTTTTGTTATTTGTATTGTTGGTAAGGATTTTTTATAAGGAATTGATCCATGTATTTTTCTTTTGATGAAGTGCATTATCTAAGGAGATTTTTTCATCATAAGTCTCAGCAAGGGTTTCATGATTCTCCAAAAATACATGACGGCCATGCATAAAACTTTCCAGATCAATTCCTAATATCATGGGTACTCTATCTTTCAAATTTCAAAGCATTTCGTGGTCTATATTCAAAATTATCATTTTCAATTTTTTTTTTAAAAAAATGAAACTCGAATATACATAAAAAATAGAAAACACCCTAAATCATGCTCTGATACCAATGAAAGCATTCTATGATACAATTACAGTGAAATAAATATTTAATGTTCCAAGATTTAGGGTCGGATCACTTACTTTTTGATGTACAGGTCTGAAAAATGTCACGAATGGATCAATCTTTTTTTGTTCAGGATCCAAGAGTCTACAATTATGATGTATATGGTGTAGATCTTTTATTGAATTTCTCCTCTTTTTTGTGTGTTCATTCTCTACCTTCAATGTGCATGGTTTTTTTTTTTTTTTTGTTAAGGGAGTTAGAAGTTGATTTTTCTTTTGAAAACCATTCCCTCCCTTCTCTCATTTGAATTTCAAAATAGGTAAGGGAATGGTTTTAGTCAAACCCACATGGACGATCCGACCCGGCACCCATAATTTATAGGAACAAAGAAAGCAAATCAAGTTCTTAATTTATGAAAAAGGGAAAGGGACAATGATGATAACAACCCACGATTTTCTGAAATAGGCCTTCAACATCGTCTAGTTGTTTTCAATTGTGAGGTGCCCGAACATGTGGGTTTTGGAAGTGGGAACACACTGAAAGGATATTATCATTGAAAAGGAACTTCACTAATTATTCTTTTGCTAGCTATGGTGGGGCTTGAAGCCGCCTTAAAATGGATTTTATTATTGTGCCTTTTCTTTGGAGGTTGTTTCTCAAATTTTTGGTCCCTACATGTTGCATGACAAACTTGTCAAGCACAGCCCACTTATGTCTTGAATCCCTTTATCTCACTTATTTAATTCCTCTCTCTCTCTCTCTCTCTCTCTCTCTCCCCCCCCCCTCTCCCCCTTAGCACATCAGCTCCAGCATCTCAAAATCTGATTACTTTATGAATTATGGTGCTTTCTTCTTATTTGTATGATAAATATGTAAATTTCTTATTTCGATTTGATAAAAAGATAATTAGAACAGATATAATAGTTTCAGTTCTAGTGTGGAAATTGAACGACTCCAATGCTAGAACGTGATGATCTTGGTTTTGGTTCGATTTTTATTTTTACATATAGTTTTATCTGATTCAGTTTTTTCTAATGCATACCCTTTTCTATTATTTTTCACGATTTACTTCTAATGAATTTTTAAAAAATATGATTTCAATTCTAAAAATCAAGAACTAAGATTAGATTTGTGATTTAACGATTCCGACTCTATAATAAAACAAAACCATTTTTACATCTTTAATTCAATTCTACAAGGTTTGCTTTTGATGTAAATTTTATTGGAATTGAAATCTTGATCACGTGAACTCTCAACCTTACTGATGAAGAACATGTTTCTCGATATAAAGTTAATCCGATGATTGCCTGCTGATACTTATAAAATTAAATCTATGATTCAAATTTTGTGTATAAAAAGAATAGATGTCAAGAGAGTTTTGTCTCTTAAGAGACTAACCCATCTTGAATCAAATTTAATTAAATTTAATGTGATTATAGATATCGATAATATATATTAAAAAAAATCGTGTTGGTCACAACATTAGGCATACAGGCTTGCATGATATACAGTTCATGATATGTATGGATGTCATAAAGTTCCAAACCAAAGCCTAATATATGAAAACTGTAGTTTTCTCTACTAAGTTGTTGAAATTATAGTCCTTTCTACCAAGTTGTTGCGGTCCTCAATGGTTAAAATCATGTAGTAAATAAATAAATCTAAAAAGACAAGGTTACGTAACATGCAAATTGTCTGTCACTAAATTTTGTAGGTGTGAATATAAATATGTGCAATAGTTTGTCAATTAATTTATTTATAAATGGTATTTGAAAGCAAAGAGCAGCATTCAACACCTAGACAAAAGGGGATGGTTTTGCAGTCTTCCTTGCATTTACATGTTTGAAAATTTGTGTCTGCTTTCACTTTGTGAATTGGGATTTTTTTCTTTTTTTTTTTCACCTAATAATATTGAGCCATACTCATTACATCATCCTGATATTATAAAGATCTTCCCTTGAATTTTTTTATATCGATTAGTATACAAATTTAAATTTTAATTAATTTAATTTAAGCACTTATCAAATTTATTTTAAGAGTAATATTTATAATATAATTTTTTATTTTTAAATTTAAAATTTAAAATTTAATTAAAATATTTAATACAATCCATGTCTATTCTCTGAGTATCCCGTCCCTATGAAATGTCAACGTAAATCAATGACCACGTAAAAGTACTGTATGTGCATTAATTACATTTGACATTTTAATGATTAGGTTTTTCAAACACCCAACAAACCCCTCCCCCCACCCCCCCACCCTCCAAAAAGGGCAAAAAGGGGTAGACACTCATTTTCCCCCTCCTTTTTCCACTTTTCTAATCCTAAGGTTGGTATCAAGACTATGCATCACCAAAAGGAAATTAATAAATGACGAAGTTTTTGCTTATTTTCGGTATTTTTTGTTAAAGAAATAGTATTTTGTGCGACCCATTTAATATTACCATTTTGTTTCATATGCTACATGTGAAAGGGATTTTCCCTCTTGTTTTTCAAATTTCTTACTGTAGATAATAGATACAATAAAATAGTGAAATTTAAGATCTCATATAGAATATTTTCCAAATAAATACTCTTCATTTGTCCAATAGAAAATATTTTCTAGTCTCAACTAGGATATCAATGAAAACTTTTTAACAAAAATATTATAAAAATTTAGAATTCATTTTGGTGTAAATAGTTGTGAGCAAATTAATCTTGAGTTTCAAACTGATTAAAAAAGAAAAAAAAAAAAAAACCAAAAATATGGGTAATGCTAATTCTTTGGTGATATTTCATAACCTCAACTAAGTAATCAAAATTATCCTTTAGAATTTGGAAAATAAAGTTTTTATTTTTAAATTTTAAATATGATATTTAATTAAAAAATCTTATATTTTATCCACTATATCATTGTATGTGAACCCCCACTAACTTTCACAAAGTAATAATAGAGAATACCAAGAATAGTGAAATAAAATAGGAGAAAACAATAATTGAATATATTATGAGCATCGTGAATTTGACTTCGTTTCCTTTAAATTATTATGAACACATCATGTGCTGGCCTCACAATTAATAAATTAGTAAAAGAAAAAAGAAAAAGGCAATAGTAAAGAGAAAGAAGAGGGTGAGGTCGGTGTGAATCATCATTGATTTTTCCACCGATTTTTGCCCAATTCCCTAAATAATAAGCGCACCCTTGTCAACTGAGGACGGCCTGAACTGAGACCAAAGGCGAATCCCATTGGATTTAGGGACCCAGACAAGCTCGTAGTCTAAAAATGTAATTAAAAAAAAAAAAAAGAAAAGAAAAAGTTGGTGGGGTGGGGCGTGGGGGCGGGGGGTAACCAAAAATTGAGGGACAACCGAATGAGTGGAAGAAGCACCGGCATGCAACCGAGTGATGGCGAAGAGAGCAACAATCAAGGCAAAATAACCTGACACTAGAGTGGTATGGGTCCTACTTCAACTTCCCCACTTCCGGTTCCGACACGAAAATTTCACTTGCTGATGCTACCCCCAGATTAAAATTAATTGGAGATGAAAAAAATTTTCTTCCCATCACCAATGACATTTGCAATCTTATTACTCCCTACTACATAGTTATTGGAATCGGATTGGACCACACTTCAATCATGATCAGACCAACATCGAAAGAAAAATGGTTCAATTTAAATTAAATACTATTTAAATAATTAAATCGTAAATCAATACGATTCAACTATAGTCTTTTATTAAACCGTCTCTCATGATCACGAAGAAATTTTATTAGGAAAGCATGTTGCTTATTTCCACTTTCTCTTCATTTATACAATTCTCTCTTTATTCTTTCTATATTCATCTGGCGTGGAATAAAAATACTACACTTTTTTCTTATTCTCTCTATAATCTACATACATCCGATATGAGAAAAAAATGTTTTGACATTTCATTCAATTGGATCGGACAATATTAGTATTAAAATTTTTTCAAAAATTATATTATTCAACTTATATTATATCAAATATATAATATATGTGCTTATTTCATAAAAAAAAATTTTCCTTTATTTTTACAAGCCATAATTTTGAAATTTTAAATTTTTAAAAATTTTCTATTTATCACTTACTAAATAAATTAATACAATTACACTTAGTCTGCACGCAGTGTCTCTATGTTTCAAAAAAGTTATACTATTTTTTTTAATTATAGATATGATTTAATTATTTTATTTTTATTTTAATATGAATTTCATAAATGATCGTTAATTTTATATTTATTAAAATTTTATTTTTTATTCGATTGGGATAAAAAATAAATTTAATATATATATTTATTTTGAAAGTTAATTTTTTATATTTTTAATTATTATTAAATAATCGACGGTTCAACCACATTGATTTACGATTGAAATGATTGAACTAAAATTTTAAAATTTTCAAATCAATATACATTACGGTTTTAAAAATATTGGTTTATTGATGCGGTGAAACACCGTTTTACACCTCTCTCTATATTTCGCGATTTTTCTGATGTCTCATCTATTTTTATCTTTGACAATTTTCTTTTTTTTTTTTATTCTTTTGATGTTACAGAACTCATAACCATTGATAATATAGTGCTCCACAGCCCATAACTATAAAATCCAAAGATTACTGGGTCTACTAGACCATTATCTCAAAACTCACATACCGCCAAGTGGCCATTCGGTAAATACCTTAACCTATAAACATCTAAGACAACCAAGTAGGTGCTCGGTTGAACTTTTTGAGTTAAACCTCTCAACCATTATCGAGTAATTTTCACTGAGCAATGTCTCCGCCAAACAAGTCAAAATCATAATCACATAAGATTTGAATCTCCTATAATTTTGTCCGATAAAGAAGAAAATTTTCATGACAAATTGAACTTCTTTTTATCCCAAAAAATCCTAATCTCTTAAAAATCTTTGATTATAATCTTTATAATCTCAAAAGATTTATAACAACATCTCCATAAGGTAATTAAGGTTTTTATACCCCTAAACACATAAGAGACAGGCCATGCTATATATATTGAGTATAGGCGATCCACCAGGGGATACTCTATATACACATCACATAGAGACCACATAGGGTAAAAATTTACGACTCTTGTCCCTCTATTCTTTTTTTTGTTATTACTCTTTGTCATTTAAGCATCAGAGTTTCCTCCGTTGGATCACTTCTGGTGGGTATTTTGCAGGTCTTTCCATCGACAAGCATCCAATGGACGTATCAACACCGATTCGTCGCTCGAGTTGGTAGAGTAGTTTATCTGTGGAGTAAACCCACATCTAACAAATTAGTGTCATTTGTGGGAAAAGGTTGACTGTTTGGCCAAAAAAACTTTGACGCCCTATTTTACTCTTTTTTCCTATCATCATGCCACCGAAAAGGAAGAATGAAAATAACACCTCCAAAGTAATGTCTTAGGGAGAGGACAAACATTCGACCATGTGGAACCTTCTCTACTAACAGCTCTGACTAATCAGCCAAATACTTCCATCACCCACTCGTAACACCAAGTAGAGTCACCCTTGCAGGGAGATCCCCAGCCGCCTATTGCCCAACCTCAAGGTTGGCCAACTCCTTCTCCTATTCCAGCCTCTCCCAACCAAGTTAACCACTCCCAAATACTAGAATCCCAGATGCAAAGTATGAGCAAACAGTTGGAAGAACTCAATCACGCCCTCAAACAAGAAACTTCATCCTCCTTCGGGAGGTCAGGGCACTCATACTCACACAGGTCTCAGGCTTAAACATACCGAGAACCCTCGGTTACCTCTAACAAGACCAAGATGACTTGAAGAAGCAAGTTGAAGAGCTCGTGACTACCGAACTTAGATGCACTAGCAGAGGACGGGATGATACCATCTAATATGCCCTTAATCTGTCTCCATTTGATCCAAAAATCTCCACCAAGCTAATGTCGTAAGATGTACTCCTTCCTCTTAAGGAAATATATGTCAGCACCACCCACTCCAAAATCATGTGATTCACTTCGTGACAATCATGATTTCGAGGTACATGTCGGACACTGCCATGTGTAAGCACTTCGTCACAACCCGAAGGGAAAGATACCACTAATGTGGTTTAATTTACTTCCACCACTTAGCATCAAGAGTTTTTCACAGCTCATATAGCAGTTTGTAACCTAATTTATTAACAGCCGAGATGCCGAGAGAAATTCTACCTCTCTTCTATCCCTATGATAGAGAGATAACAAACCCCAAAAGAACTTCCTCAACAAGTTTACGACTGAGATGATGAAAGTCTCGGGTCTGGACCATTCAATCACTGTCTCGGTTCTGGACCATTCAATCACTTTAGTAGTATTGCTCACTGGGTTGCGGTCTTTGAGAATCAAAACCTTGATCATGAAAAATCCTCTGACCACAATCCAAGAATTCTACACCAGGGTGGAAAAGTACATTGCTACAAAAAAAGCTGAGGCATTTGACAGATACTGAAGCAAAACAAGAAGGAATGAGCATAGTCGTACCCCGCGGCACGAATCCTCACTCAAGAGAAGTCAAACAGGACCTCCGTCCCATCGCAAATTCACTAGCTATACTCCTCTAAACAATACATCTAACCAGATCTTGATGTAGATCATAAACAAATCCTATGTCAACTGGCCATCTCGCCCAATGGAAGACGATTCCAAAAAGGATAAGACTTGATACTATCATTTCTACAGAGACTATGACCACCTGACAGATGATTGCCTAAGGCTGAAAGATGAGCGCGAGACCTTAGTTTGAGATGGTAGACTCTAGAAATTTATCAACACAAAATGAGAGAACAATCCCCCAAGGAACCAAGCGCAAGGGGCTGGATAGAAGCTAACCTCACGGAACCAATTGAGCTACTGATTGTAGAAGTTGTCTAAAACCAAGCAGATGGGGTAATCTTTACATGCAAAGTGAAAATCCCTTGCTGTGTGGCTCTTCAGCACCCTTCACTCTAGGTAATTCTCTTCTGGTCAAGAGTCTGGTTGACCAAGTGGTAACATGACAACACTAGTCGAGCGAATGGTCACCCTGGTATTCCAAATGATAGAGACATCCCCTTCTAAGGAGATTCTCACTGCCCATATCGAAAAGGGGCAAAAGAGGAAGAAACCAATGATTGGTTTCTGCGACGACAATCTAATAGGAGTCAACTAAAACCAACATGACTTACCAGTCATCACCGCCAAGATAGGCTAACATCGTGAAAATAATTTTTATCAACCAAGAGGTAAACTGCAATTTCCTCTATTGGGATACCTTCCAACAAATGAGTTTAAGCCAAGATGTCTTCAACCCTATACTGGACCTTTAAGAGGACTCTTTAGTGAGTGGCTATATCTCAAGGGCACTATTTCGCTTCCAGTAACCTTAGGAATACCACCCAACCACATTACCGCCACAACCACATTCAATGTGGTTAAATTGCCATCTGCTTACAACGTCATCTTGAGTCAACCTTTGGGTACTTTGAAAGCATTGGCGAGCACCAAACAAATGAAAATCAAATTCAGGATGTCTCTCGATATTGGAGTACTTAGTTGTAATCTAGATCCATCAAATATCTTGATTTAGTAATTTTTGTCCACCATCTACTATTACTTTGTTAGTGTTTTAGTATTGCTAACTAATTGTCCCGATTTGGAACTTTGTCTTATACTTGTCATAACAATAATATTTCTATTTTATATGCTCTGTTACTTTCTCATAATGCTTTGATTATGTTGATCTTACAACAGTCAAAAATGACTTTCAACTGGTGGTAACGTAGCTAGGGGCTCCCTTCTATTGAGTAGCTCCAAAGATCAATCTTGTTAAGTCGCTCTAGAATCCAATTCTATTGAGCAACAGTGAGACTTGGCCATTGTGCCTAGTACTCAAACAACCACGAAATTTGGCCCTTACACCTGGTAAACAACAGCTCTAGTAGGTAATGCCCACTCTCTTGACTCTACACCTCATACGGGTTCTAGCACCTGAGTGCTCTCTCAGCTCCGTGTTTTATAAAAGTCCTAGCACCTGAGTAGGTTGGTGAACCCACTTTCTTAGCTTCACACAACATAAGGATTGTAACACCCGAGCATGATCTAACTCTCATTCTCTCGGCTCCACGCAACATATGGATTGTAACACCCAAGAGGGATCTAACTTCCATCCTCTTGGCTTTAACGCCTAAAGGGGTTTTAACACTCTCTCTTAGCCACGATGCCTTTGAACACAACTCAGCGCTTAAGTCATTATATTTCAATGCACGATCAATACGGCAACGAGAACGCAATGGTGACAAGAAAACAACTCTTTACACAATCATTCATACAAATTCTCATAGATTGTTCAAGTGAAATACAATAGAATGAGATAATGTTCATACAAATTTGGGAGGGAAGTAGAATACACAAGAAGAAAAAGGAACATAGTACTCGAATAAGGGATCATGATGAAGGTGGCAGAGGAAGGGGAAGAGTCATCTACCCCAAAGTTTAAAGTTGACTTGAAAAGTGGTGACATGAGAGCTCACACAACCGTTTCACAAGAAGCATTACTCTATTAAGCACCAACTAGGCTCGGACCTGGCACCTCAGAATCAACACTACCAGCACCAACAGCCATGATCCCTACCAGCCCTACTTGGTAGAAAGCTTCCTCGGCCTATCGTAGCTTCTTAGAGAGTTCAAGCTCACTATGCTTATGGCTCTTAATGGCTTTCACGAACTTGTTCTTCGAGTCGACCAACCTTTGCTCCATGGCAAAATGCGAATGTTCTTACTCCTATACCAACCTCTCGGCAGCCTATAGTCTCACCTCATTGCCCCTCGCCTCAACTTCTAATCTGTTACACTGTATGAGAGCTGCATCACACTAGCAAAACACAAACTCTAGGTCAAATCTCAGATTCTCTATTTCCTTATTTTTACTGTTTAAGGCAGTACTCATACACTCTAATGTTGCCTTCCCTTATTAGACTTCCCTCTCCCTTTGAACCAAAGTAGCACACAATTGGGAAATCTTCTTGTTCCTTTGGCTCAACAAATGATTTAGATGCCCACAACCCGGTTCCTCTTCAATCTCCAAAACTCAGCCAAAACATTAGCATGCACGAAACACATTAGATTAGATCTCCACAATCTAGAATTTGAACAAAACATACCTCTAAGAGAAAAACCCCACTGAATCCCAATGGCCATGATGGCTTCGCCGCCTTGCTCCATAGTCAAGCCATTCAACTCCAACTTAGAGTAGTAGTAATCTAGCTGCTCAACAAACTTTCTTGCCTTAATGTAAACATAGCTAAAGTGATTATTTTCTACACTAATCGTAATTGTACCCCTCTCTCTGCTCCTTCCTAGCATCATCTAACAAGAAAAGGAGGAGGAGGAGCCATTTGGTCAGGAGGAGCCGTTTGTTTCAGTATTACCCCTTTATCTTTTTGCACATATAAACTCCTAGAAAAGGCACAAGACGGTTCAACTCCAAACTCCTGAGTCACATGCTCAGGAGACATATGACCACATTCATTGAGAGCCCCATTTTTTGTACCCTCTCTCTTAACACCCTCGTCGAGAACCATTCTTGGTCTTTGAGAAAGGGCCCCTACAACCTTGCCCTCTCCTCCTCTTAGTTCTTTAGCTGTCTTTAGCAGACGTGTAACAGATGCGCCCACCAAGCCTCTTTTTCTATCCTCCTCTACTTTCTTACTACCTAGACACGGTGTCTACAATTTCCTCCTCTTCCTCCTTGGAATAAACATGGGAAGAGCATTCATTGATGGAGTATCTTGTTCTAACATACTCTCCTGCTTCTCAGTACTCCTCTTGGACTTGGTTCTCATTAGCCTATCGGTGGTTATTTCCCTAAGATCATGCCCCTTAGCAAAAGTAATAACATCAAAGAGTCTTACTGCTCCGTTTTCCACCAAAAGGGGCTTCTCGATTTGCACATTCTCACTTATCAACAAGCCTACTAACTTCGGCATTTCATCGTCAAGAAGGGTTTTCACACAGATGGCCTATTTTTCATATAATAGTAACTCCCGATAGAGTACACAAAGCTCGAATACCAAGGAGGTTGTGGAGGCCTCAACCCCACAATAAGCTTTACCCCATCATTTGGCAACACCGGCATCAAATCCTTATTTTCAAACTCAACAAAAAAAATTTCTCCAACCATATATTATCAATAGTCTTTTATAAAGGATTTTCCACTTTGACTCCAACCTTGTTTTAAGGCAAAACCAACCCTCCGTAGGATCCCCAAAAACACACATTTTCAAACAAAACCGACTACAGAATTTTGAAATTAAAACTTAATTTACAATAGCTTAGCAAGATGGCTACTGTCACGACCAAATGCTAAGCACTATAAATCAATAAGGTCAGAAATATATTACTACCTTTCAAAACACTAGACAAAAGACCCAAATAAAGTACTCGAAACCTATACCTCACACACTCCTTATGCATGGGGACATACCCGTCCGACACTTAGTTCACCCTTTCATACTCTATCGATAACCGCAACCAATAACTATCACTTAACCCCATTCCATCCACCATTTCTTGTAATTCCTTCCCCATCATAGGACTCCTAATCTTGCTGATATCACGGTGAGCTTGTGATTCAAAATCCTTTGTCACTCCTACTTTTTCATGAGTTTCGCAAACCCCTACCCTAAACCCCAAATTCTCTCTCAACAAACAAACTAACGAAACTATATCAAGCACCCCTCACCATCTATCACAAATTACCAACAAAAGAAAGCGTATCGAACATGATTCAACTAAATCGAAGCAGTACATTTCGTATTTAATGCTCTATTTTCGCACCTTCTCTAATTCCTACCTTATCAACTCTACTCCTAATCTACTTGTCCGAAATGATACTAGAAATGGGGGCAAATGATGGTATAGAGCCCATAACTATTGATAATACAGGGCCCAATAGCCCCATAACTATAAAGATCATAGATTACCGAGTCCACTAGATCACAATTGTAAAGCCCACAAACTGCCAAGTAACCCACTCAGTAAACACCCGAGACGACCGAGTAAGTGCTCGATCAAATTCTCTCGGTTTAACCTTTCGACTATTACGGAGTGATCTTCTACTGAGCAACTATCGAGTAACGTCTTTGCCAAGCAAGTCAATATCATGGTCACATGAGATTTGAATCTCCTATAATCTCACCCGATAAGGAAGGAAATATTCATGGCAACTTGAACCTCCCTTAATGCCGGAAGATTCTAAAACTCTTAAAAGTCTTTGATTACAATTCTTATAATCTCAAAAGATCTCTAACGATCTCTCCATTAGATAATTAGGATTTTTACACCCTAAGCACACAAGAGACAGGCCATACAATATATATTGAGTAAAGACAACCCACCGAGGCACGCTTCATACGCATATCATACAGAGACTACACAGGTTAAAAAATTATGAATCTTCTCTGTCTATTCTTGTGACGATCCGCTACCCAAATATCGCACCCCTAACAAAAAGGAGATAAGTAAGCAATGCAAAAATGACTAGCACAACTAAAATACGACATCTAAACTCGCAACAATTGTACTCACAACTAGCATAACTAAGTTATTTGTTCCTTCCAAATAAAATATTAGCAAAGTCTCCCATATTTAGTGGTCATTTAGTTATCTGGAGTTAGCATAAAACCTGATAGAACAACAAAGCAATTCTATTATCAAAAAGCTAGCATCAATGGCCCTCCTAACCGCCCAACACAATACGCCATAGTACATAAACATAATATACACAAAAATATATATAGGGCTCTTCTTGGCCATCAATCTACATTTGAAATATAACTCGTACAACCCCAAAAGTAACACAAAGGGTGCATGCCTTAAACAAAATAAATGGTCAGAAATGAGTAGGGATCCAAATCCCTTGACTCAAAAGTCTCTATCTTGTGATTCCCTTTCGTCTCCCTGATCACCTAAACACAAAGATAATTGGATTAGTATAAACCGAGCAAATACACAAGGGACCAATAGCATACATAGCAAGCAAACGATATAAGAATATCAATATCACCATATAAATAGTATAATCATAGAAAAGTGTACAAGAAATATACATTATCTCAAGCATTCTTAAGAAAACAAATGTGATTGTCATTTCTAGAGTCATCATCCTTTTCCATCTTTTATTACTCTAATTTAACTTAATAATTAAAGAAAGGAATAGAATGTCAAACCAAACTAATGTATGAAGATTTGGAAGAGTAAACTAAAATTTGGAATTTCTAAATGAAATCTTGGTCTTTTTTAGATTAGACATCTCAAATATTTCACTTGTTTCTAATTCTACTTTCGTTGGGAGAAGAGATACATTCATAGTTCCTCAAGTTTCGCTTGTAGGTTTTGTAAAGTTTTTGAGCTCCATATACCAACTGATTTACTTAAGTTTCGCCCGTAGGTTTCGCAAAACTTTCGGAGCTAACTTTGTGTTATCACTTTCACTTTATGTTTCTTTGTTATTCTCATGATGTAATGACCACAAAGACCACAATTCATCACAAGGATTTCACAAGATTCATAACCAAATATGTAACACTGACACTGCGGTGTCCATACTACTGTACTCCTATTCAGGAATTTAATAAAATATTTCTCAGTTATATATATATATAGAGAGAAATGTTTCATTTATTTTGATTTTTGATTTTAGGGTATTTAAATTGAATTTTTTTGTATATTTTAAATTTTTACCGTATCCGCGAATTTTGGTATAAAATGAATATATATATATATATATATATATATAAATAATAATAATAATAATAATAATAAGAGTAAAAAAGAAAACAAATCCAGCGGTGTGCAGCGTTCTGAGGTAAAGCGCAGCACCCCCCAAAAATTGGATTAGGGCTTTTAGCCCTAATCCCTTTCTCTCTTCCTCTCTCTTTCTCTCTTTCTCTCTTTCTCTCTCTCTCTCCGCCTCTTCCCCTTCCCGCGGCCACCGCTCCCTTTCCACCATCGCCGCCGCCCACTGCCCACCACCATGACACCGACCCCCTCTCTGCCTTTTCTCTCTCTCTACGCCGCTCACCCTCTCTCTATCTCTCGCGATCTCCCTCCTTCTCGATCGCACTTCGTCATGATCGTCCACGCACGCCACCACCACAAGCCACCCCTCCACCTTGCCTTCCTCCCGCCAGCCCCTACGCGATCTCTCCCTGCACGAGCAAGAGTACGCCGCAGTACGTGTTTCCTAGTGCCAACGCTCTATGGCGCTCTCGCGCTCGCGCTCGCGCGTGCCTGCTTAGGAGCGCACCTACGCATGAGCGCACGCTTGCGCACGAGCGCGCTCCAGTCGACTAGCACGCAACCCGCAAGAGCTACCTTGCGCAATCTCCCCAACATGAGCACGCTCCTGCGCGACCCTCCCTGCGCGAACGCGAGAGCGCCATAGCATGGTACCTCCCGTGGGCGCACAACTACTGACCAACCTGCGAGCTGCCAGCCCGCGAGCCCGCCAGCCAGAGAGCCGCCAGCCAGCTAGCCTACCAGCCCGTGAGCCTGCCAGACCGCGACGGCCTACCAGCCCGCGAGCCCGTGACAGCCCACGACAGCCCGCGAGTCCGCGACGGCCCGTAAGCCTACGACCAGCCATATCCTTCGAGAGCTCACCTGCAGTCCCTGCAAAAACCCTAGGTCGCGGCATTTTCACTACAGGTAACAGCTATGTTGGTTGTAGTCCTAAGGTTTGGTATTTAGAATTTGACTTAATTGCTAATATCGTTCAAATTTGAAAATATTACAGATTTTAAACCAATTTAACGGGCGAACGAAAGCTAAGTCTGAGATTTGCAAAACCCTAGGTGAAAGAGAAATACAACCATTTAAACGTTTGAAATAAATTTATCGAATTTAGGTTTCAATACCTTTAACATGACATTAATTTATACAAACTTAGGGAATATGATAAACCCTAAGAATAATTGACAATTTGATGACAATTGTGATAATCTGATTAGGTTGACTTTTTTGGAGATTCGATGAGTCGAGTTGGTTTGATTTTTGAGAATAGGGAGTGATTACCCTCCCTAGGAATGTGAGTGGGACCCTAATCTCTTGCATGAAATAGTGAAACCTGATTTTATCATGTTTTTAATAAAACATACTTTTGATATGTATTGTCTCAGGTATGGAATTGAAATTTAAATCTGTTTTGTGATTATTGGAGTGTCGTACTCATGTTTTCTACGATTATGCATCCATATTTGGAATGAAATGAAATTGTGTCATGATTTGAGAAGTGGAATGCTTTCTATTCTACCATTGCATTGGTTTGTTGAATTTAAATGATTTCGACGAAATATATTGACACACGGATTTGAATTGTTTTGAGGATATGATGAGATGATTTGGCTATGTGGGTTGGATGCCTACTAACTTGAGATGATATGATGATATGACATTATTTGATTGATTCTGTAGCTATGAAGGGCGTTTGTAGAGGCACCAGGTTGCCCGGATATACTTCTGCAGGAGGTATCCGCAAACGTCATATTTCTAATAGTTATAGGCGCGGCCGGTTGAACTCAAGTAAGGGGGAGGACGTGTGTGACGCCACCGTCTAGCACCGGGCGGGGTCCTATACACGATGATGAGCTAGCCCCAGCGAACTCATGGCCAACGTCGAGATAGAGAGCAACTTTTGAACTTTATGCATAATAAAACCCCCAATATGTTTGTTCTTGGTCACGGTTGACCTTTGCCAGGATCTTTTCGGCTTGCTCTATGATCTACTTGATTTTAAATGGATGCATACATGTATGTTAACGTGTGAATGATTAAATGAGTTCATTTTAGCGAACATATCATGATTTACTACAAAATTTGAATTATTGATTATGAATGATGTTATTTGACACTCTAATGTTCACCTACACTATTAGTACTTGAGATTAATCCCCTCACTCACTAGATATCTTCCTTTATACTCACCCCTCTTCTTTCCCTCCTCAGATAGGATTATTGTGTTAGAGCGACGCTTCGGGCTCTAGAGGATTTGGTAGCTCGTTGGCGGATTCGAGTGTTTTTCGATGGTGAGATTTAAACTAAGTTGAGATATGAGCTCCGTATTTTTATTTTTGACCCTGTGAGGTCTTGACCTTGAGATCTGTAGTTAACCGAGTATTTATTTGGGATTAACTGTATAATTTATGTACATTAAATTGTGAAACTTTCATACTTCATTTGCATTGAGGCAAAATCGTAGTATTTGAATGTTAACTTAGGAAAATTGGTTGTAAATTGTATAAAACTTAGGTCCGTTCAGTGTGGCGGCTGCTCTTGCTCTAGTTGGACATGACAGTAGAGGTTTGTGGTTTGGATTGTTGGTACTTTACATAGCCTGGTGTTGTTCTGGATGTCTGCTGTGATTGGTGGGTTGTTGTGAGGCTGGGATGACCATTTTATTTTATTTACAAGATGTTTTTAAATTAAACAGGTTTATTTGTACATGGGAGACCTCCGATTTATAAGGAGAGTCTACCTAATTTTTTATAAAATACAGTCGACATTCAGGGTAACGGGCAGCTACTCACGACCCGGTTTGGGGCATGACAAAATATCACAAATATGCAGTCTATATATACTTAACTAACTTATTGCATACCAATGAGCCATTTCAATATGTTTCTAACACAAACAAGCTTTAATAAAACTATCATAACTTGAGCTACAATGCCTGGATTCAGATGATTCCAATTGTTACTTAAAGTTAAGACTTAAGGCTAATATTTATGACTTCAATAAATTCCAATCACACATGAATCCCCAAATCAATTAATGTTGTAGCCAAGTTTCATAATATGACATGAGTAGTCACAGTAAATCAAATAAATTTTGCCACACATATCTGATTATAGTGATTAAAGTGGCCATTTAAATACAAGGTGTAATTCTACAACTTTCATGTTCAGAATTCAACCTAATTCGTCTAAGCAAATAACTCAAAACTATAGTAAATTTAAGACATGAAACAAGGCAAAAATAGAGCATTTTTCTGCATAAACATGTTAATTTGAAAGTTCACCAAAAATTTAATTCTTAATGAAACCCATCAAGCATTCAGAAGAAAACTTTACTCTATTTGCAGTGGTGCAGAAAAAATTATAAACCCAAAACTAAGACATGGTCAAACAGTCCAGCATGCCAAATTCTTAGTTTTTCATTCAAGAACGTGATTCCTTTTTCCCTAATCTATTTCATCCATGTTCTAACAATATAATCACATGTAAAAACATATTTTACAATATTATTAGGTATCAATTTAACATACACAAAAATTGTACTTGTCTCAAACTTGTATATTATTCCTTGAACTTCCTAACTTTTCATTGTCAAGCTTCCTTTGGATTCCAATATTCTTTTCTATGTACTCTACACCCTTTTGTGCTTGTCAAAGGCTTGGGTTAGTGTATATATATGGATGAAAGTAGTTTATTTGCAGCTTAAATGGTGATTTTCATGGAGTTAGGGATTTGTTTTTGTGAGAGGAGAAGGGATGTGGGAATAGGGTTTTGTGAAAGATGATGTGTATGAAAGAAGCTTCTTCTCTGCCCCTCTCACCCTCTCTTTATCTCTCTCTACAAAAATGAGACGTGAGGTCCCCAAGCATAATGATGTGTGCCATGAAGAGTGTGTGCCATGTGTTCTTTGTGGGTCCCATACCAAATCTTGATTTGGTTTGCTCTTTTGTTGGCTTATTCCAACCGTTCTCATTAATTGGCATATCTTACAAGTCTATACTAAGTTTAATGCACTCGAACTATAGTTAAATCACAAATATAAAAATCCAGGTATGCATTGCACTTAAAAGTTTCAACAATTTTAGCATAATACAATGCGAAACAATTTTAAATATGTTTAACAAAATAATAATGCAATGCAAATGCATGTCTTAATGATAAGATGGGGCCTTGCATCTTTCCACCTTAAGAGATCTGGTCCTCCGGATCATTACTCATGGTCAAAGAGATATAGATACCATTCTCTTATTTCTGATTCCAACTCCCATGTTAGGTGTGGTGTTTCCACAAAAGTTTCACCAATTTGATAGTCTTGTTTCTCAAGTTTTGCTATCGAAAATGTAGAATCTGGATTGATTGCTCAACACAAGTTAAATATTTTACAATTTAGAGTGGCACATAACTGATCACATGTGAAGGATCATGAATGTACTTCCTTAATATAGAAACATAAAAAATAGGGTGAACTCCCTCAAATGCTGGAGGTAGAGCTAACTCGTACGTAACTAATCTGACTTTGGCTAGGATCTCAAAGGGACCGGTAAATCTAGGGTTGAGTTTACCATTTTTCCTCCCAAATCTCATCATACCTTTAATTGAAGAAACTTTGAGAAAGACTTTGTCACCTACCTCAAATTCCAAATCTCTGCATTTCTTATCAGTATAACTCTTCCGGTGGGATTGAGTTATTCTAAGGTTTTCTCAAATGATTTGAACTTTGTCTTCGGTTTTTTATTCGGACTGAAGTAACTGTTTCTCTCTCACTTCATCCCAACAAAGAGAAGTCTTATATTTTCTCCCATATAATACTTCAAATGGTGTCATGCCAATGATTGAGTTGTAGCTGTTATTATAAGCAAATTCCATTAATATCAAATGTTCACCTCAACTACCACGGAACTCTAAAACACAATCTTTCAACATATCCTCTATAGTTTGTATAATATTTTTTGATTAGCCATCTGTCTAAGGATGATATGCTATGAAGAAATTAAGTTTAGTTCCTAACCCGGTTTGAAAGCTCTGCTAGAATCAAGAAACAAATCTTGGATCTCTATTAGAAACAATAGATATTGGTATGCCACATAATCTTACGATTTCATTAATATAGAGTTTAGCTAATTTCTCCATAGAGTAAGTCAAAAATGAGCTGATCTAGTTAGGTGATCATATCATCTCGTAGTTCTAGGAAAACTTAAATCCATGGTAATATGTTCCCATTTCCATTTAGGAATAAGGAGTAACTGAAGTAGTCTATCAGATCTTTGGTGTTCAGCCTTCATCTACAGATATGTTAAACATCTATGAATAAACTGTGCAATATCTCTCTTCATACAAGGTCACCAAAAAGATCAACGCAAAACTCTGTTCATCTTGGTGGACAAAATTATGTGCTTCTTCTATAATTAATCTCCTCAACCCTTAAACCTCTGGAATTGCTAATCTATCTTGAAATTTGACTATCTCATTTGATATATTGAATTCAGGCCTCGCCCTTTAAGACTGTCTTGCTTGAGCTTAATTGTCATCTCGTCAATTTGTTGGCCTAATGCGATCAGATAGGTCTAGTTGAACTATAAATTGAGCCAAGAGAGATTCTTGGTTGGTAACCTCAGCATCAATCCCCAACTGCTCAAACTCAGCTATCATCTAATGCTCTCTTACTTGCGGAGCTGCTACTAATATAGTGAATTTACGACTAAGTACATCTGCAATGACATTTGCCTTGCCAGATTGATACTAAATGGTTATATCATAGTTCTTTAGTAACTCAAGCCATTTGCACTATCTCAAATTCAACGCTTTTTGGGTAAATAAGTATTTGAAACTTTGATGATCAGTAAATATTTCACAATGCTCACTATAAAGATAGTGTCGCCAAATTTTCAAATCAAAGACAATAGTTGCAAACTCTAGATGATGTGTAGGATAATTCTCTTCATAAGATTTCAACCATCTAAAAGTATAGGTTATCACATTCTACCCTTGCATCAGTACACAAGCCAAGCAGGTTCTGAATGCATCACTAAAAATCACAAATCCTCATCCATTGACGCGTAATGTTAATACTGGTATCGATACAAGCCTATCATTTAGAGTCTAAAAACTAGTCTCATATTATTCATCCCACTTAAAGGATGCATTCTTTCGAATTAATCTTGTAAGTAGAGTAGCTATTAAAGAGAAATCCTTAATAAACCTATGGTAATAACATATCAAATCTAGGAAACTACACACCTTTGTAACTGTAGTAGGTGTGGTCTAATTAACAATTGCTTCAACCTTCTTTAAATCTATAGAAAATCCTCTACCAAAGACAATGTGACTCAAAAAGGTTATTTCACTGAGTTAGAACTCACATTTTTCTAGTTTGGCTTATAATTTCTCAGTCCTCAAAGTCTATAAGGTAATGCAGAGATACTGTTCATGCGAAGCTTTATCTTTAGAATAAGCCAAAATATTATCAATGAATATCACAATGAAATCATCTAGATAAAGTCTAAAATCACAATTCATTAAGTCCATAAAAATTATTAGGGTTTGGTTATTCCAAATGGCATCACCAGAAACTCATAATGACCATAGCAAGTGTGGAAAATTATAAGTATATCTTTCTCTTTGACTCTAATTTGGTAGTATCCTAATTAAGATCCGGTTTAAAGAAAATCGTGTCGTCTCTCAATTGCTCAAACAAATCATCAATTATCGACAAAGGGTATCTATTCTTGGTGGTAACTTGATTCAATTTTTAGTAGTAAATGCACAATCTTAAAGAACAATCTTTCTTCTTTACGAGTAAACCTGGTGTATCCCAAGGAGAAATACTCAAACGAATAAATCTCTTGTCTACAAATTCTTGTAACTGGATTTTCAACTCTTTCAATTCAACTATTGTCATTCTATATGGAGCTACAGAAATAGGTATGGTATTTGGCATCACATTAATAATGAACTCTATCTCTCTAACTAGTGGCAACCCTAACATATCGTTTGGAAATACATCAAGAAAATCCCGAACCACTGGTATGTCAAACAGTTGAATCTATTCTTTTTTGTCTTCTGTGATATAAGCTAAATATCCATGTCAAACCTTGGATAACATCCTAGTCGCTCAAATAAAGGATACAACTTGAACTCTAATAAATCTATCACCAATAAACAAAATCTACGGTTGTCCTATAACGAAAAGCAAACAATTTTTCAATAACAATAAACCAATACATAATTAGCTAATAACCAATTCATACTCAAAATTACATCCAAATCTATCAATTCCAATGGTAGCAAATCAATACTAAAATTATACCCCTGGAAGCTCATAATGCAATCTCTATAAATTTCAGTAACAAGAATCTCATCTCCAAGTGGTGTAGCAACCCTGTCTCAAATTCAAAAACTCAGACATATTTTGATCTCTAATAAAAGTAGGTACTACCTCTTATGGAAGATTTAAGTGAAATCATCCCAACAAACACATTGAAGGTCATTCCCATATCAGAGTCTTAACTCCGAACTCCACTAATCATAGGCAGCTTCCTTTAGGTAATGAGTGGTAAGTTTAACCTTGTATTCTTTAGCAACCATAAGCATAGTGAAAAGCCTCTGCATCTCAATTATCCTGATCTCTGCAACTTGAGGGTCATCATTGCCTAAAAAGATTATCAGCTCCATTTTCCTAAACTTAGTCATCAATTTTTAGAACTGACAGTACTCTCGAGACACACATACATTCCCTCTATCTTTGTGTCCCTCTGCATACTTTATGGATCTTTGATCTCTACCCGATCTAACCTGATCTGACTTAGAACCAACAAATACAACTAGAGTTGTTGAAACTGACCTAGTTGAGAGAGTTGTGGTGGCTTTGAGAGGCTCAAGGGACATCTGTAGTCTCACTCCATGCCACTGGTTGAGAAATTCTCTTAGTTAATCTACATATATCTCCAGACATAGTACCCATCATAGTCATCAAAGCATCCAAAATTTGATGCATGTAAATGACAAACAATGTCACTTATTAAATAAACCACTCTCTACCTAATAACCTATAAATATAGTCTCAAATTTTAGATGTAAATTACCCAAAACCTTGATCTCTAATACCAACAGTGATAAATTGCTATCCGGGCTTCGCACTCCCTTACAAAAAGGAGACAAGCAAGCAAATGTGGAAGTGACTAACATGACTAAAATGCGACGTCTAGACTCGTAAAAGTCACACTACCTGTGTGTGATAATATGGAAGGAGATTTCTATTAAAAAAAAAAACAAGTTGTTTGTTCTTTTCAAATAAAATATTAGCAAGGCCTTCCCTATTTAGTGATCATTTAGCCTCTTAGGGTTAGCAGAAAACTTGATAGCACAACAAAACACTTCTATTATCAATAAGCTGGCATCAATGGCTCTCCTGACTGCTTAGCACAATATGCCATAGTATATAAACATAATATACACAAAAATATATATAGTGCTCTCCTTGGCCATCAAGTAAACATCTACATATGAAACATAATTCATACAACCTCAAAAGAAATACATAGGTTACATGCCTTACACAAAATAAATGGTCATAAATAAGTTGGGATCTAAATTCCTTGACTCAAAGAGCTCTATCCTGTGATTCACTTTTATCTTTCAGATCACCTGAAAATAAAAATAACAGGGTCAGTATAAGTTGAGTAAGTATACGGGAGATTAACAACACATATAACAAGCAAACAGATATAAGAATATCAACATCACTATATAAATAGCGTAAACATAGAAGAGTGTACAAGAGATACATATTATCTCAAACATCCTCAAGAAAACAAATGTGATTGTCACTTCTAGAGTCAGTATCCTTTTTCCATTTTTATTGGTCTAATTTAACTTAGTAATTAAAAAAAGAATAAAATGTTGAACCAAGTTATTGTATGAGTCTAGAAGAACAAGCTAAAATTTAGAATTCTTAAATGAAATCTAAGTCTTTTTTAGATTAGATACCTCAAACACTTCATTTACTAATTCTATCATCTTAGGGAAAAGAGATTCTTAGTTTTGGAACATTTAGAACTTCATGTACCAACTGAACTCCTTAACCTTCACTTGCAAGCATCGCAAAGCTTTTGGAGGTAATTTTGTGTTATCACTTTCTCTTTATGTTTCTTTATGATTATCATGATGTAATCACAACAAGTATTATAATTTATCACAATGATTACATAAGATTTATAATTAAATATCATAATATAAAGTCTATATTTAGTCAACCAATTCATTGCACACCAATAAGCCATTTTTATAAGTTTCCAGCACAAACATATTTTAATAAAACCATCATAACTTGAGCTACAATACCTGGGTTGAGATCATTCAATTGCCACTTAAAGTTAAGATTTAAGGCTATAACTTTTATATTTATGAATTGAACAAATTCCATTCACACATGAATCCCTAAATCAATTAATGTTACAGGCAAGTTTCACAATATAACATGAGCAATCACGGTAAAATCAACATAACTTTTGTCACACATATCCGATTGAAGTGATTCAAATGACTATTTAAAGACAAGACATAATTCCATAACTTTCATGTTCAAAGTTCAGCCTAACTCATCCCAAAAAATAACTCAAAACTACAATTAAAATCAGACATGAAATAGGGTAAAAACAGAGTTGTTTCCTACATAAAACATGCTAATTTGAAAATTCATCAAAAATTTAAACTCTTCGAATCATATATCATTTTAAAGTTATGGAAGCCTATTTTCATCAAAAGAAAATTTCACTTGATTTGCCATAGTACAGAAAAAAGTTATAAGCCAAAAATAGAAATATGGTTAAACTCTCTAGCATTCCAAATTCTTAGTTTTTCATTCAAGAATGTGATTCCTTTTTCCCTAATCTATTTCCTTCATGTTCTAACAACTTAATCACATGTAAAAACACGTTCTATAGGATCTTTAGGCATCAATTTAATAAAGACAAGTATGGTACTTACCTCAAACTTGTAGATTATTCCATGAACCTCTCTCAGCTTCCTTTGAATTCCAATGTTGTTTTCTATATTCACTACACTCTTTCGTACTTGTCAAAGGCTAGGGTTAATATATATATGGATGAAAATAGTTTATTTGCACCTTAGATGGTAATTTTCGTGGAGTTAGGGGTTTGTTTTTGTAAGGGGAAGAGGGGATGCAGAAATAGGGTTTTGTGGAAGATAAAGTGTGTGGAATATTCTTCTTCTCTTCCCCTCTCACCCTCTCTTTATCTCTCTCTCTATATAAATGAGGCGTTGGCCCCCCACCCATAGTGATGTGTATCATGAAGAGTGTGTGCCATGTATTCTTTGTGGGTCCCACACCAAATCCTAATTTGGTTTGCTCTCTTGTTGGTTTATTCAAACTGTTCTCATTCACTGACATATCTTACAAATCTATACTAATTTTAATGTGCTCGAACTATAGTTAAACCACAAACAAAAAACCTAGACATGCATTGCACTTAAAAGTTTGGATAATTTTTGCATAATATAATGCGAAGCAATTTTAAATATGCTCAACAAAATAATAATGCAATACAAATGCATGTCTTAATGATTTCTCGAGACAGGGCCTTACAGTTCTTCTCTTATTACTCTTTCTGATTTGAGTATCAGAATTTCCTCCGATGGGCTACTTCTGTCTAGTATTTTGCAGATCTCTTTATCGATGAAGATCCAGTGAATGCATCAGCACTGGATCTCTACTCGAGTCTTAGAGCAGTTTATTTATAGAGTAAATCCACCCCCAACATCTTCCTTTGTCTATTTATCGCTTTTTCTCTACTTTTCTCTTATCTTTCTCTCTCTCCCTTTAGTAGTGACCTTTGCCTTTCTTTATCTTCCTTTTTCTCTCTATCTCTTCTATTCTCCTTTCTTATATTCTCTCATCTTAAATTGATAATTCAAAATCTCCATCAATGATTGTGATCATAGAATTTAATTGTTGATCATGATTTCAAATTTGAGATAAACCCTATATATTTGAGATTTAAGACTGAATCTTTCTTCCTCCCATACTACATATTGTCAAGTTAGGATGAAAGAGAGAAGAATTGAGAAAAGAAGAAAGAAAAAATTGATTGAGAAGATATAGAAATAGGAAAAGAGAGAACAAGCGATTCTCGAGAGAAAAAAGACAAAAATCCTTGAACAACAAAAAAAGAGAAAAAGAGAAAGGAAGAAAAAAAATACAGAAATCTATCGATGGAAAAATATATTTTTACCATATCAAAAGAGAGTAAGAGGTAAAATGTTGATTATACATAGATAAATACCATAAAATTGCCGTTCAAAGCATAAATTTTTCAAAGTACAAATAACTGAAAGGAAAACTTCTTAAATTCTTATTTGAAATTAATTTTCTATGTGATCGATTAATGAAATTTCACTTGATCCAAAAAGGCACCAACACGTGGGGGATAATTCCTAACTCTTTGGTCCCTGAAGCCCTATTTCCACGTTTAACCCCATCCAGAAATTTTCCCGCCACTTTTCTTAAATAAAATTTTTCACTTTTATAATTCATTTACAATTACTCTACTCCTACATTTTGGTCAAAAAGATCAATTGTACTCGTTTAATTCAGGTGTGAGAATTTGATTTTTCAATTTTTGATTTTTGTTAATTTTGTTCAATTTTGATTAACTGAATCTTAAAAAAAATAACCAAATCAAAATCAAATTATTGTTTAATTATTTGGTTTTCGATTCAATTTTGATTTTTCTATTGAATTTTTATTAGGAACTAGTGACACAGTAAAATAAATTCAAATCATTTAACAAGTAGTGTTGTGGCTTAAAGAATAAGCCCACATTAAATTTTTATGTTATAATCTAAAAATAATAGATAAATGTTTATAAGTCAAATTTGACTAAAAACTGTGTTATGGTATTAAAAAAAAAAAAAACTTATTTTTATAGCAAAATGGTAATTTTTTTATTTGTTTTAACAATTCAAATTCTCTTATATTTAATTAGATTTCCAATATTAATAATATACCAAAATAAGACTAAATAATAATATCCATAAATTATAATATAAATCAAATTACGAAAATCTAGATAATAATTAAAAATTTAAACATTTTCTAATTTAAGTAAGTTATATTATACATATATTATAAAAAATAATTTCAAAAATAAATACATGTATATATTTCTAAATTTAAAGGAATCTTGGTATTGACAAAAATATCATATTTTCATGATTTTTTATATTTCAATATACTTTTGAAAAGCAACTAAAAAAATAAAGTGTTAATTTCGTTCCTTTTGCCATTAGGATTTTCTTATTAATACATTATATTTTGATAATAAAGTATTTCAACGTTTTGTTTTAGGATTCTCTCTCTACAAAAAAATATATATAATTTAAAATATTATATCAATAAACATGAATTTCAATTTAAATTTAAAAATAAATTAATTTTTAATTATACAATTTTAATACAACATCAAGTATCAAATAATGATTTTTAAATTGTAAAATATTTTCAAATAGTCAACTGGAACATTTTTATCATTTTATAATTTGTATCTTTTCCCAGAATGAAACAAATAACGCATAATGGAAATGTTTTCGTCAATGTTTCGGCTAGTGTTTTGCGTTAAAACTCAGAATGTATCAAGATGGTGAGTTATTTTTTTAGAAGTGAAATGAGTCATTGTGAACATTTCAACATAAAAGAAAAGCATTTACAACCCTTAAAGAATTTACATGGAGCAATCTCTCAAGAGTGACGAGTGTAGACATAAATTTCACTACAAAAAAATACGACATTGACGACGAATTTAGCAACAGAAATTTTAGAAAAATCCGTTGCTAAATTTTTTAGTATTTAGCGACGAAAAATTTTTCATCGCTAATAACGTGTGGCAAAAATTTAATAAGGAAAATCAGAATCCAATGACGGAAAAGAGGATCCATCACTAAATTTAGTGACGAAAAACTTTTCCATCGCTAACGCGCATGTATACACGCAAATGAGCTGCTCCTACACCCGCGCACCCACCCGCACGACATGCCGCACCTATGCCCATGCACCCGACCTCCCGCGTGCGTGCCAGCACGCCTGCTTTCTTTTTTTGCAAAAATTGTCTTCACCCGGATTTGAAATTTTTTTTTTTGCATAGAGATAATTTTGAATTATGACAATCACTGTACCACAATACCTTTTGTGAAGTTTTTTTATTATTATTATTATCATACTCTCACCTTTTTTAAAATATTTATTTCACTCTTATCTCTACTTTTTTTTTCTTCACCATAGAGTTATTTTTTTTTTATTGAACTTTTCTTACTGTTTAAATTCAATTTTGATTAAATTTGTGCTAAATAAATAAATAAAATATTTTTTACCCAAAAATATAAATTCAATTAATTAAGATAGAATAACAAATTAATTTTCTTGATTTATCCAATAAAAGGAATATAATTTGTTAATTTTATCATAAATTATTTTTCTTGATTTACCCAATAAAATGAATAATAAAATAATAAAAACAAAAGAAAATAAAAGGATATTATTTTATACAATTACAAAGAAAGATTAAAAAGAGAAAATAAAAAGTTAAATGCTTGTAAGGAAATTCTTAATTTTAGTTTAAAAATTAAAAATAATTTATATTTTGAATTATAATAAAAAATTATTATAATAAAAAATTATTATAATAAAAAATTATTGATTAATGATAAAAATTAATCATTAGTATTGAATCTCTTTTTAACAAAAAATTACTATAATGAGTTAACAACAGAAATACATATCTGTCGCTAAATTTAGCAATGAAGTCCAAATCCATCGCTAAATTTTGCGACAGAATTGTATTTTCATCGCTAAGTTAGCGACGGATTCTTGAATCTTCACTAAATCTTTTTTCTCTTATTTTTGAAATTAGTATTTTATATTTTATATTTTATTTTATTATTTTATTATTTTATTAATTTATTATTATTTTACTTTTTTTTTAAATCTTAGGAAAGTCTGTAAACGGACAACACGGACGGTCACCTCTCAGTAGCCCTCCGTTCACTGTCACCATCCCTGAAAACTATTGTCTATTTGCTTCCCAGGGAAGATGGATCACTGGACGTCGATATTTGATTTACTGTTTGATCACTTAGAAACCTTGTGTAGAGTTCTGATCTACTGTTATCCTTGCCGATAATTAGAAGAAATTGGAAGAAATTTGAGACAAAATTGGAAGAAAAATTCGTCGCAAAACACATTTGCGACGACTTTTGCAACAAATATTTTTTCGTCACTAATAGGTTGTCGCAAAATTTTGCGACAAAAAATTAATTATTCGTTGTAAAAATTTCCAACAAATATTTATATGTTGCGAAATTCGTCGCAAATTTGCAACGACATTTATGACGAAAAAATTATTTATCACAAATTTGCCACAAATATAATATTCGTCGCAAATTCTGCCACGAAAGTAAATTCGTCGCAAACTTTGTGACGAATTACTTTTTCGTCGCAACTTTTGCAACGAATAAATTTTTCGTCGCAACTTTTGTGACGAATACATTTTTCGTCACAAATATGTGCGACGAAAACACTTTTCGTCACAAAATTTCCAATGAAAAAAATTTATGGCAAACTTTGCGACGAATAATTATTCGTCGCAAAATTCATCTGAAATGTTACGACGAAAAATAGTCGTCGCAAATTTAGCGACGAATATTATTTCGTCGCAAATTTTGGCGACAAATATTAGTTCGTCGCAAATTTTGGCGATGAATATTATTTCGTCGCAACTTTTGCGACGAATACTATTTTCGTCGTAAAATATGCGACGAATACTATTTCGTAGCAAAATTGCGATGAATCTTATTTCGTCCCAAATTTTTGCGACGAAACAATATTTGTTGCTAATTTTGCAACGAATTAGTTTTTTGTCGGAAATTACCAACGAAAAATAATTTGTCGCAAATTGGCGACGAATGTTTTCATTGCAAAATTCATCGGAAATTTAAATTTACAACACCATGGAACAAAATTTGTCACGAATAATATATATTTTACAACGAATACAAATTTTATTATCATATTTGGACAAAATTTGCCTGCTCACCCAACCTCATCAACAATATTATCATTCAAATCATTTTTAATATAAAATTTAAACAATCTATACTCATAATTATAACTACCTATTCAATAAGATCAAAAAATTAAAAATTTAACAAGTAATCATATTTATAATATCAAACCAAAAAGCAACGTCAAAACTAAATATCGAATTATCAATAACCATACATTAAAAAAAAAATCAATATAACAATAACATAACAGTTCACAATTTCAAGTATGACCTCCACCATCACCATCATCATCATCATCATCAAAGAAATCATCACCCTCATCACCATCGCAAGCATTATCAGGAGGAGAAATAGAAAGGGGAATCTGATTCGGAGCGGAGACTAACTGAAGATGCTGCATGATTAACATTTGTTTCGTGCGGACCTCGTGCAATTCTTGCGTGTGCTTTGCTTGAAGTTCACTGAATGCCTGATCTCTTTGCAGTAGCAAGTCCTTCAAATGGCTCACCTCTTCATTCAATTGATTTATTTGTGCTTTAACTGCTAGTGGTGTGGAAGAAGATGAACCGGTGCTTTTGTATGTTCTGCTCAAAGAACCTAGCCCAACTACTCTACTCCCTTTTCGTCCACCAGTCACCTCGAGCCATGTATTCATGTTATCAACAGATGGCTCAGATCCGCCAACATCATCACTAGCACTCGAACTTCTACATGCTAGCTCGTCATATTTCTCCTACATTGTCATGAAAAAAATTAAAATAAATTTACAATAACATTATAATACAAACACATAATCAAGGAAAATAAAAAATTTTGTAACATAAATCATGACACCATATAGGATCTAAATTATGAACATTCATATTAACATTGAATAAGTTGAAATTTTAGGAAAAAAAAAATAAAAGAGAATCTCTAGCAAGTAATTCATTAGAAATCAAAGAATCAAATCAACAATAAAAATAAACTTGGGAGAGACTAACATAAAGAAATCATCTTCCTACATCGTTATGATATGCTCAACATAAAATATTCATATCAACATTGAAAATGTACATAAAGTAATTGGAAAAATTGAAATTACAAACCTTAATTACTTTAGCTCTCTCCCCGCACCAAGTCTTGTCTTTTTTCTGAAATGTGCACGTGAAAGTCTCTATGAATGAAGGCTCGGTCCCTATTTCCTTTGCCTAAAATAAAAAAACACTATTAGAAATAAAGATATACTTTAAATTAGATAAAAAAATTAATATTTGTATAAAATTACCAATCTATTTCTATATTCACCGATAGTGATTGAGCCTCCCGCATACGTCGCAGACGATTCCCTTGAATTATAAGCTCGATTTTTTTTATTTTGCTCACTCCTTCGTTGACTCTCCTCCGATTCCCAAAAATTAAGAATTCTGCCCCAATTTTGCTCGGTGATGCAGTTGGGCTTTTTCGCATGTCTCTTTGCATGATTTAAAACGTGTCGAATGTGATCGCCACATTTTTTCTTGAAAATCCTTCTTACTTCCAATTCTTCAGTCTCGTCCCAAGAGAATACTCGCTGCAATGGAAAGAAACCAATAACTTATAAAGCTATTAACTTCATTTCATATATAAACTGATTGGGATAACTTATCTTGAACTCGTTCCACCATAGTTCTTTTGTTTCATCCGGAGTGCTTGTGTAAGACATCGAAGCCCCTCCTCAATGATTATTCACAATTCTATTCAGCTCGTGAATAACATGTACAGAATTTGTAAATCTATCGTAAAGTTTCAAACAAACAATGTTAAATAAATATGATAGTTAAAAGAAGAAATTATTTCATAAATAAAAGAAATAATACATCTATAAATTTAAAATTTAGTACTTACGAATCTCCATAAGGGGGGCTATTATCTCTCGATTGTCTTCTCTATCAGCATACGACTGTTCCACCGAAGGGACTGCAGAAGGTACATTGCTAGCGATGTGTTGAGAATGTGAAGGGCTTGCAACAGAAGGGGGAGGCGAAGGTACATTGCCGGTAAGGGAATGCGAATGCGAAGCTGCCGAAGCGGACTGCGATGGTGAAGAGCATGAATTTCCATCCGAATTGCGTCTATGGCCGCCACGTCGAAACTGTCAACCATAATACATTTTAAACAAAAAAATGTAAATTACATATTCATCATATACATAATTAAGAACATGAATAAACTTACCATATTTAATTTGATAAATTAGTTCCGACGAAATAAGGTACCAATATGTGAAGAAATTTTCTTGAATGACCTATACAAAAAAAAAGATAGTATATTAACAAATCCAATATATAAATTTAAGAATAAGACAGTAAATAAACAAGAAATTAAGTAAAGAAATTTGCAAATTATATGTGTCGACTAACTTACCCACTTAAAAAATATATATTATCATATATCAAGATAAATATCCGATTTTTATTATATGAAGAGAACAAAATTTACCCGTCATCAAAAATCAAAATCGTCATTGTCATCCTCATCGTCATCATGCGTCTCAAAATTAGACTCTTCAACATCATTTTCATCATCCTCATCAGAATCCTCATCCTCATCATTTGTCTCAAAATTAGATTCTTCATCATTTTCTTCATGAATTTCACTTGCATCCACATCTATCACTACTCCGCTAGGATCTCGTAATGTTGGAATATTATATTCCTCGGTCTGAACTGTATTGACAACTCTTGTTGATATGCTGTCTCTTCCCAATGTTCTTCAATTTTTTTCCGTGCTTTCGTTTTAAAAACAGCCCACCAATCAATTTTGTCACGTTTCAAACTAGGATATGAAGTATAAAATACTTGAATCGCTTGTTGTGCCAACACAAATGGTTTATATCTTTTATACAATTTCTTATGATTTATTTCAACCAAATTAAACTGTGGATGCACTTTCATCCCTTTCACAGGGTCAAACCAGCGACACATAAATAAAACAACCCGTAATGCTGGACCAGGGTACTCTACCTCAACGATTTCATCCAACAAACCATAAAAATCATTTTGACCTCTACCATCATTGGATAACTGAACACAAACTCCACTATTCATTGTCGTTTTTCCCACTCCATATTCTTCAGTATGAAATTTATACCCGTTTATAAAATAGGATGGCCAAGTTCGTACCATTGCTTTTGGACCCCATGACAGATGGATTAACAATTCTTACTGAAGTTGAGCTTGATTATCATGGACCTAAAGTTAAATAAATATGTTAATATATTTTAACATAAATATTTAAATAATTGATAGTCTACTTACATATTTTTTGAACCATGGTGCAAATTCTTCATCGCAGTAATGATCAAACTCATGTCTCGAAAGTTGAGAATATACGTTTTGAAAAATTCTACCATCAAAGGAAATAAATTTTAACACACATAATGTACGACATAAGAAATGTATAAAATAAAAACTATACACTTACTCGAAAAATGGTGTCACTTCTGGACAGTTCAGTAAAATATATGTGTGGGCTGCCCGCCATTCTTGATCAGTTAAATTTCTACGCTTACATGATCCACTTGGTCGACCAAGGTAGTTAAAAATTGCGAATGAATTCTCATTGGGATCAATAGGACGCTCATCATTTCTTCCCGCTCTTCGCCTCTTGCACTGAACGTGAGGCTCAAAATAATATGATGCAAATGTTGTTACTTCCTCCACAATATATGCATTGACAATAGAGGTTTCAACACGTACCTTATTTTTAACTTTCTTCTTCAAATGATATGGGAATCTAATTGTAATAAAACAAAATGTTTTAGAAAATTATATGTAATAAAATTACAAAATTTATATGTCTTCATAACGAAGAAAAAAAGATGAAAAACTCACCTTTCAAATGGATACATCCATCTAAATTGGACAGGACCTCCAACTTTCGCCTCATATGGTAAGCGAACCAAAAGATGTTCCATGGAATCAAAAAATGACGGTGGAAAAATCCTTTCTAAATTACACAAAATGATTGGAATCTCTCTCTCTAACATCTCCATGTGTGAATGTTTCAACACTGTCGAGCAAATATCATGAAGAAAAATGTTTAGCTCCGTAATGGCACCCCAAACAAAATTCAGTAAGAGTTCCTTAAAAGCAATAGGAATTAGTCTTTCTATAAATATATGACAATCATGACTTTTCAAACCAATTAACTTACATTACTTTAAATCGACACATCTTCCAAGATTTGAGACATAACTATCAGGAAATCTCAATGATTTCAACCATTCACAAACAAGCCGTCTCTGATCCTTATTCAATGTATAAACTGCCTTCGGTTTTGGTCCCCTACTACTTTCATCGACATCAAGAGTAGGTCGTTTACAAATGAGTCGCATATCTTTTCTTGCATTGAAGTTATCTTTCGTTTTCCCAGTGATATTCATCATTGTATTTATCAGATTATCAAAGACATTCTTCTCGATATGCATTACATCGAGATTATGATGAACCAACTGTGTCTTCCAATACGGTAAATCCCAAAATAAACTTCGTTTAGTCCATTTATGCGAATGTCCATAGCCATATGTTGTACCATGTGGCTCTTCAATAACAGATGGAAAGTTAATAACTCTATGCCAAATTTGTTCATCGGTTAATCTCAGTGGAGGAGGTGTTCTTTCAATTCTATTCTTAGTGAATTCTTCTTTATTTCTTTTGAATTTATGATTTAACGGTAAAAATTGTCAATGACAATCAAAATAATTCGTTTTCTTCCCATGTTTCAATCTGAATGATTTTGATCTCTCCAAACAAATTGGACATCCTAAAATCCCAGCGGTACTCCATCTTGATAACATACCATACGCTGGAAAATCATTAATGGTCCAAAGAAGAACAGCCTTCATTACAAACATCTGATTAGTATGAACATCATATGTAGGAACACCTTCATCCCATAGTTGTTTCAACTCCGCAATCAATGGTTGCATGTAAACATCTATTAATTTCTTTGGATTTTGCGGGCCAGGCACGACCAATGTTAAAAACATATACGGTGTCTTCATACACATACCGGGTGGAAAATTTACGGAGTTAAGATAACTGGCCAACATGAATAATTTCTTCCTGATTTGCTAAATGGAGCAAATCCATCAGCACAAAGACCCAATCTAATATTTCGAGTCTCTCTCGCGAACTCAGGATATGTTCTATCAAAATATTTCCACGCTTCTGCATCTGAAGGATGACACATTAACCCCTCTTCTGTTTCATGATTTGCATGTCAGGTCATGTGTTTAGCAGTGGTCTCAGATGCATAAAGTCTTTGTAACCTAGGAGTTAAAGGCAAATAAAACATTTGTCTGTATGATTTACGCTGCTGATTACGACCCGACCTCCGAGAATTCTTGTATCTACTTTGATTACAGAATTTACAAAAATCTGCTTCTTTGTCATCTCTCCAAAATAGCATACAAGTATCTCTGCAAACATCTATTCTCTGTACTGTAAGACCTAATTCTTTCACAAGCTTTTTCATACTATAGAAGTCATTGGGCATAATATGATCACGCGGCAATACTTCTCCAATAACTTGAACAAAATCATTAAAACAATTCTCAGACACATTATGCTCTACCTTGACATTCAACAATCTTGCGGTTAGAGATAGTTTAGTGTGGCTGTCACAACCAGCCCACAAAGGTTCATCTGCAGCTCTTAACACTTCCTGAAATTGGAGAGATGATTCATTTGACAGATTTTCATCAACACCTACTACTTTTACCTCCTCCAATGGTGATGCATAACTAGTATACCCATGTTCAAATGTTGGAGAAAAACTAGAACTTGCAGCGCTTGGATCGGGAACAAAATTCGGACCCACTGCATCAATTACCATCCTTTCATACGGATTCAATTGTTCATAATAATTCCGATCCCCACTAACTGAGAATTGTCTATTTCATCCAAACTCTTCATCAGAAATGAATGGTTCACCATGGCATGTCCAATTATAGTAATTTAGGGTAAAACCAACTCTACAAAGATGTTCCCTAACTTTATCACACTCCAAAAATTTACCATTCCGACACCTTCTACACGGACACCTTAGCTTATTCCCATCCATAAAATCAACTTGAGTACAAGCAAAATTTAAAAATTGCTCCAACCCAAAAATAAATTCATCAGTTAAACCCCGACGATCAGATAAGTTCTTCTTATACATCCAACTTCTTTCGTTCTGCATTTTCCCTGTCTCCAAATTTAAACATTTTTAAATATTAATAAGAACTACAAACAAAACTACTAAATCATCATAAGTAATATCATCAATATTTCAAACTAAATTCATATAACAATAAATAATAACGTTAATTGTACAAAAATGAAATCATCATAAATACAAAGATTAATTTTAAAAAAATTAAATATAATAATAAATAATACTATAAACTTAATTAATATAAAACAAATTAACTAAATTATTACAATAACATTAAATATTATCATAAAATTAAATAAATTATCAAATATTAAACATTTAACAACATTGATTATTTAACAAATCGATATAAGATTTAATATAAACTACTGAGTATTGTTAATCTAATAATTCTCATAATCATTTATCACATAAAATTTACTATAAATTACATTTTAACATCATTACAGTACATAATAAAAAAATTTTCACTATCAATTAATAACTCACCGATAGAGTCCGATATCAACACCAGTAACAGCTTCCAATCCAAATATTCGATAACCGCAAAACCTAACACATAAAATAGATTTATAAATAACTAATATATTATTAAAACAATATTATAAAAACATTTTTTAAATAACATTTCTCAAAAATTAAAAAAAAAATCAATTACATTCCTTTTTGTACTGGACTAGTCCCAATGGGCCTGGCCAGGCCCAATGGGGCGGGCCCATCAATGGTCCAGGCCAATGGGTCACGATGGGCCGCGCAGGGGCCATCGTGGCCCATCGCGAAGCAGGGACGCGAAGGGGCTGCGCGGCACCTTCCCGCATCTGGGCCACGCAGCCACGCTGCCCCTTTGCGCGGCCGAGGCGCAAAGGGGACAGCGGCCCCTTCCCGCGGAGGAGGCGCAAAGGGCCCAGCGGCCCCTTCGCGCTTCTGGGCCTCGAAGGGGCGGCAGCCCCTTAGTGCAACAGGGCCGCGCAACCCCTGCTGCCCATTATCGCGGTGGAGGCGCAAAGGGGATAGCGGCCCCTTTGCACGTCTGGGCAGCGAAGGGGCGACAGCCCCTTTGGGCGTCTGGCCAGCGAAGGGGCTACGACCCCTTCGCGCACCTGGGCAGCGCAGGGGAGGCGGCGCCTTCGCGCACCTCGGCCGCACATGGATCTGCCATCAAAATCTCAGATCCGGCGGCTGGCAGTCCGATCTGCTTTCTGCAACTCATATCCAGCGGCTGGCCGCCGGATCTGCCATCTACGGCCAAGAGAGAGAAAGAGAGAGAGAGATTACCTAATACTATTATAGATCCGGCATCCCTTCCGCCATCCCTTCGCAGTACCCCTTCACGACTACTCTTCACAAACGAGATGAACCCGAGAGAGAGAGAGACAGAGAGAGAGACAGAGAGAGAGAGCGTCAAAGTGAAGGAGGAATTGTGAAAAATATCTTCAATTTTGCTTCAAAAATAAATTTGTCCCAAAATTCGTCCCTGAATCAGGGACAAAAAGTTTTTTCGTCCCTGATTCAGGGACGAAATTTTTTTTTCGTCCCTGATTCAGGGACGAATTTTTTTTTCCTCCCTGATTCAGGGAAGAATTTTTTTTTCGTCGCTGATTCAGGGAACAAAATTTTGTTCTGATTCATGAACGAAATTTTTTTTCGACCCTAATTGAGTGACAAAATCGTTTTTTGAGGATGATGGAACAAGGTACAACAAAAATTATCTCGCTTGATATTACAACTCAATTTTATGTTTGATTTTATCAACGATCAATTATCGACGGAATCGTTTTAAATATATTTTATTTGTTTAATTAGTTTAAAACAAAATTATACTAATAACAAAATCAAAACGGAACGAAAATATCGAATTTGCTTATAGGTTTTTAATTTTTTCGGCGAGTTTTTTTCTTACTCACTAGTACCCTTCAATTATGTTACAAAAATATAAATTTCAAATTTTAATAGTATTTTTAAAAATTTTACAAAATAAACAAATTCAAAATTTAATTTAAGTTTAGTAGAGGAAATTAATGATACACTATAATGTTCCTCCCGAAGACAGACTTGAGTAGTCCACTGATTTTCCCGGAAACCATTCCCTTATATTTTGAATTTTGCTTCAAAAACCTTTTTGTCCCAAAATTTGTCCCAAAATTCGTCCCTGATTCTGGGACGAAAAATTTTTTCGTCGCTGATTCAAGGACGAAAAAGTTTTTCGTCCCTGATTCAGGGACCAAAATTTTGTTCTAATTCATGAACGAAATTTTTTTTCGACCTTAATTGAGCGACAAAATCGTTTTTTGAGAATGATGGAACAAGGTACAACAAAAATTATCTCGCTTGATATTACAACTCAATTTTATGTTTGATTTTATCAACGATCAATTATTGACGGAATCGTTTTAAATATATTTTATTTGTTTAATTAGTTTAAAACAAAATTATACTAATAACAAAATCAAAGCGGAACGAAAATATCGAATTTGCTTATAGGTTTTTAATTTTTTCGGCGAGTTTTTTTCTTACTCACTAGTATCCTTCAATTATGTTACGAAAATATAAATTTCAAATTTTAATAGTATTTTTAAAAATTTTACTAAATAAACAAATTCAAAATTTAATTTAAGTTTAGTAGAGGAAATTAATGATACACTATAATGTTCCTCCCGAAGACAGACTTGAGTAGTCCACTGATTTTCCCGGAAACCATTCCCTTATATTTTGAATTTTGCTTCAAAAACCTTTTTGTCCCAAAATTCGTCCCTGATTCTAGGACGAAATATTTTTTTCGTCCCTGAATCAGGAACGAAATATTTTTTTTGTCGCTAAAATCTACGACGAAAGAATGGTTTCATCGCTAAATTTCCGATAAATATATGTTTTCATAGCAATTTGTAGTAAATTTAACGATAAATAATTCTTTTCTTTATAATTTACAACGATTTTTGTAACAATACTTATGGTTTCTGATAATTAAACTCTTTGAATACACTAAAATATAAACTAAATCGATAAATTATTAACAATATTGGCGTATTATGATATAATTATAAAAAAATATTCAATGTATTGATTATTATTTAACAAGTATTTCTACTTTAACTCTTCATTTACTTAATCGAATATTTAAACAAATTTGTAAAAAAAAGTTATCAATGTTATAAATGGAAAATTACACAGATAATGAATAAAAAATGAATATTCTAATAATAATTTTTTGTAACAAATTAAAAGATACTATATTATTATTCTTTTATATAAATAGACAATGAATGAAAGATTTTATTTAATATTTTTTGAACATTTTAAGATTGTTATACGCTCTAAGTGTATAATACCGTTTTCAAATCATTTTTTATATTAGAAAATGTTTATCATACTAGAAAATTTATCTAATTACTGAAAAATAAATTTTAACGACGAAATTTGTCATAAAATGTTATATTTTTCACTCATTTGCAACAAAATTAGCAACAAAAAATCGAACTTTTTGCGACGAATATAAATATTCGTCGCTAACTTTGCAACGAATTTAGAAATTCGTCGCAAATTTAGGGACAAAATCATTTTCGTCCCAAATTTAGGGACGAATTGAGAAGTTCGTCCCAATATTTTGGGACAAATTTTTTTTTTGTCCCGAATTTAGGGACGAATTTCATATTCATCGCAAATTTAGGAACGAATTTTGAAATTCGTGGCAAAGTTTGCGACGAATTTTTGAATTTGTTGCAAATTTAGCAACGAAATATTTTTTCGTCGCAAATTTGCAACGAATTGTGCTTCAAATAATTTTTGTCACAAATTTGCGACGATTTTTGTAACGAAAAGTTTTTAGTTGCTAAATTTGCAACAAAAATATTTTTGTTGCTAAAATTATGGCTAATTGGCGACGATAACATTTTTTGTTGCTAAATTTGTTGCAGATTTGCGACGAATATTTTTTGTTGCTAAATTTCGTTGCTAAATTCCGCTTTTTTTGTAGCGATGACGATAGAAAATGAACGGTTAAACTTTCAAAGGCGATTAAACTATTGATGAAAGAAGCAAACGGGCGGAGAAGATGAAGAACACGAAGAGTTAATTCGACGGCAGTGATTGATGGATAATTATTTGTTAAAAATTATTTGAATTATTTATTATCGAAAATTGTCAATTTTGTTAGAATTGTAACATTCACTATATATTCAACTCGATTCCGTTATTTAGAAAGGGTCATAAAAAGAGACACAATTAAAAATGTTTCATAATTGTTGTAGAAAAAATTTAACCACGAAATTAGTCACAAATTCTGAAATACCTATATAAATTAACAACGAATTTAGTTACAAATATTTTTTATGTAACAAATTAGCAATGAATTTAGTCACAAATATTTTTGTGGCTAATTGGTGACGAATTTAGTTACGAATATTAGAATTCGTTGCTAAATTTTATTACAAATATTAGCGATAAAATTTGTCATGAAATTTTTTCGTTGCTAAATTTAGCGATGAAAAGAGTATTCATCACTAAATTTAGCGATAAATACTTGATTTGTGACAAAATGTAGTCACGAAATTTCTATTCATCGCTAATTAGCGACGAATTTTACGACGAAAATATTTTAATCGCTAATTAACAACGAATTTAGCCACGAATAAATTATTCGTCACTAATTTGGCCACGTGTATTTTTTCGTTGCAAATTTTTTCACTAAATAGTGACGAAACTTTTTTCATCGCAAAATAGCAACGAATTTTTACCCGGCAAAATTCCGTCGCTAAAATCATATTTTTTGTAGTGTTTTCTTTTTTATTGAGCAGGATAATTACATTAAAAATGTTGTATATTTGTGATTGTTAAAACAATAAAACAAATAATAAATAAAAAGTTAATTACGCATAGTAAAAAAAAAATTAAAATCCTAGTATCAATTTTCAAATTATCGCATTCCTTTGTCGGCCATGTTTCACATTTTTCTCTAAATGTTTTTGATCTCTTGTAAATTCCTCTCTCTTTTTCTCTCTCTCATTGATCGAACATTTCTCTCTCTTTCTATCTCTCATTGAATCATTACTTTCATTAAAATTTTTTGCCATAAGCTCATCATTAGAATAAATATTGGTCATTACCTATTTATATGACAATTAGATATTAAGATATTATTAAATTTTATCAATATCATGTAAATCTAGCGGTAGAATACTAAATTTTTTTTATCAAAATTTTGAATTTTAGTTTTGAGAATGAAAAAATAATCATTGGAAAAATCAATCTCTAAATTAGAATTTATAAGTATTTGAAGCAAATTAATCGAATTTTTAAATATTGATAATCAAATAAAAAAAAAAGATATTGTTCAATTTTGGACTTGAACATGGAGCTTGCAAATAATCAATCCACTTATTTGGTAATCTTTCAGGCCCAAGGACCTAATCAATCTCGGGTCGACCTGATAGCTCAAGTCATACGTTTGGGTTATTATTAGAAGCGTGGTCCAATGTGGCCCGCGACTTTGTTTTGAGACTTTCCCCTAAAAAAGATTTGACCTAATGGGAAAATGTTTTGTATCAAAAAAAGGCCAGATCATTAAATTAAGTTTAAACTCCATTTTTGATATCTTACCCTTTCCCTAGGCCAAACCCCATCTAGACTAGGTCGGGCCATGCTCAGCTCTAGCCATGAAGATCTTAACTAGGACAAGGAGATGAAAACGTTTTTGATGTGGGCCAAAGTGGAATAGGAAAGACATATATGTGAAATTCAACAAATATCCTAGAGAAATTGTGAGATTTCGAATTTACCCTTTTAAAATAAAATGAAATGAAATGAAATAAAATGAATCCTTTAAATGAATCTTTGTTTTATTCGTTTTTATCTTTACCCCACACCTTTTAATTTAAGAATCAATAGATTCAAAATTCACAACGATTTTGAAATGTTCAAATAGGGGGGGGGGCGCTTTGTTTGGTGCCGCTTCACATGGTGCAGTGAAAGAAATCCATCCATAGATATTACAATTCCCAGTCAGATATAAAAATACGACTTTGTGACACACACCATGTGGAAATCTTCATTTGAGCACCTCTCTCTCTCTCTCTGTCATGACATTATATAAACACATTTCTCTCAGACAGCTTTTGCCACACACTTGGTTCTTTCTCTTTTAAGACAACAAGAGAGGGATCGAAATCCAAGAAGGGAGTTATGGGTTATTTGTTAGAGGCCATATCTCTGTTCCTTAATCTGCTTTTTTTGCTAACAGTTGAAGCAACAAATGCTGAGCAATTCCATAATTATACTAGTAAGAGCAATTACAGAAGAGAGCTTGCAAATGGGTGTAATTGGTTTCAAGGGAAGTGGGTATATGACTCTTCAAATCCTCTCTATACCTCTTCAAGTTGTCCTTTCATAGACCCTGAATTTGATTGCCAGAAGTACCATAGACCTGACACTCAATATCTCAAGTATAGGTGGCAACCATCTTCTTGTGATTTGCCTAGGTAATTTTGACTCTCTCTCTCTCTCTCTCTCGGTGATTTTAAGTTGTGGGTATTTGAAATTTGGTATGAAATTGTTGTGTTATTGTTGTATTTTGTTTGTTTAAGGTTTAATGGATTAGTTTTCTTGGAGAAATGGAGAGGGAAGAAGATTATGTTTGTTGGAGACTCTTTGAGCTTCAATCAGTGGCAGTCACTGAGTTGTATGATCCATGCTGCAGTTCCAAATTCCAAGTACTCGCTCATTCGGAAAGGTCCTCTTGCGTCTCTCACATTTGAGGTCTCTCTCTCTCTCTCTCTCTCTCTCTCTCTCTCTCTCTCTGTTTTTCTCTTTAAACTATGACTATATGACACACAAAATACAGGAATTGCATGCACTAAATTATTAGACAAAATACCGTTCAATTTTATCCCCAAAAGATTTAATCGATATGCAATAATATAAATTCATTAAAATATGTACAGTAAGTCATAAATTATGACACAAAAAATTTGCATGCGCGGCACACTAGCCTAAATAGAGGGGATTGAACCATTCAGTCTCACTCTCTCTCTCTCACATGCTACAAAGGGTGATTGAACTATTCTCTCTCTCTCTCTCTCTCTCTCTCATGCACCTGTTAGATCAAAAGGCAGACAATTTTCTGCTAAATTAAACTGTTAAGTGCTAATTCTTGATTAAGTAGAACACCAAGGCACATGAAAACACAATAGACTAGACGGATCTTCATGTCGTGTTCAAGAGTGCAAAAAGCAAGGCATTGGAGCGCAATTGCCGATTGGAGGGATATACTTTTTCAACTTTTTTGTTAATTTCTTCTCCAACTAAAAATTCTGTGGTCATAAATATTTGATATCTTAGACAAGACAAATTTACCTTTTCACCCTCAGCGTACTCGGTCCTTTGGTGACAGTAAAAAAATCCCAAATATGGAAAAATTGTGACCAAAAGCTAAGATGGAGACAAAGTGATATTAAGAATAGATAACATGGGATTTAGTACTATTTAATCTTTTGATTTGGGGTAATGGGTCAAACAAATTTAAGGTTTTCAGTGACATAGTTAACTCCTATTATTTATAATTAGGGTTTCGTATAAAAAATTTTATCTCTTCGAAATCTTTATTTTTTAGGTGATGAATTTCTCTATAATTAAAAAAAAAAAAAAAAAAAAAAAACTTTTATTATGTTTTAGTATAACTGAACATAGATCACAATTTTTCTTTAATTAATGAAAAAAGTTTTATTTATTGTTTAACATGTTTGAATTATTAGACATTTGTCATCTCATATTTAGAATTGACGGGGAGGGATAGAGTTTGTGACGGTGACTCCATTGGTTCCTAATCAGATTCTTTTCCCCATAAAACATGGAAAATGAGGTTATGATTTGAGAGGTGAAGATGGTTTGGATTGAAATAGAAGCAATTTGAGAAGGAGCCAAATGAGTAATGATAAAAGGAAAAGGAGTAATAAATGCACATGTGGGATCACGGATTTTCTAATGGGCTAGCAGACCAAGTATTTTAATGAAGCACATAAGAGATTATTATTTTTATTTTTGAAGTTTTGGTTGCATCTCAATCATTAATGCGCCATTAAAGAGAAGACTTTCGCATTAAACTTCATTATTTTGTCTGCTTCAGGTGTAATGAATCAATCTCTCATCAAACCCTCAATGATTTTGTTTGTTAATTAATATTTCAAATCTAAAAATCCTCATAAAGGTCGAACTTCTCCGTATTTATTTATTTTTTTATTTAAATCAATCGATATTTAAAATCATATTTAATTTAAATTATTATCAATTTTATTTTAAAACATCTCTTCTAACATAAATCTTTTCATTTATATTATATCACACACAAATAATTATTAAATTATTATAAAAAGATTCGAAATCTTTAATCAGTAATTGATTATAATTTTTTATTAAAAGGAATTATTGAGAAAAAAAATGAAAATTGAGTTTGGTTTGTTGCAGGATTATGGAGTTAAATTGATGCTATACAGGACGCCTTACCTGGTTGATATGGTAAGAGAGAAAAGGGGAGTAGTGTTGAAGTTAGACTCCATTAACAATGGAAATGCTTGGTTTGGGATGGACATGCTCATCTTTAACACATGGCATTGGTGGACTCACACAGGCAGCTCTCAACCGTATGTCTCTCTCTCTCTCTCTCTCTCTCTCTCTCTCTCTCTCTCTCTCTCTCTCTCTCTCTCTCTCTCTCTCTATCTATCTATATATTAATTTATTTATTTTTGAAATGCAGTTGGGATTATGTGGAAGATGGAGACAAAATATACAAAGATATGAACCGATTGATCGCATACTATAAAGGACTCACAACCTGGGCTAGATGGGTTAATCGCAACGTTAACCCTACCAAAACTAAAGTCTTCTTCCAAGGTGTCTCTCCAACACATTATGAGTAAGCACATCTACCTCTCTCTCTCTCTCTCTCTCTCTCTCTCTCTCTCTCTCTCGATAACAATGCAATTAAGGCACCATAGACATCATCATTCATCACTAGGAAATTACAATTTGATGTCCTATTAGAGTTAACTTCTTTTCAATAAAATCCCTTCTCAGCTTCCTCTTAAAGTTTTCACGCCACCCATATATCAAATAAATTTTGAAAATTTAGCTTTCCCAAAAAATTATCTTTTTTAATTAATTCACAGATTTGATCACAAGAGAGCACTTTATCTTCGAAAACCATCTCATTTCTCCAAATTATGAGCAGCAAAATGGTATTTCTCAAGGACTTGAAAATAATAAAAATATTTTAACCATAAGAAATAATTTATTTTGATTAGTGATCAAACCTATCTTTCTCTCTATCAATGCTTTATTGTTACGGTGATAAGAGCACTAAATTTTTTTAACCACATTTTCGAATTCGAGTTTTGATAATAATAAAAAAAAAAAAAAAGCACAAGAAGAGATCGTCTGACCTTACAGTTAACTCAAATCAAATTAATTAAAAACTAATAAATTTGATTACTAGATTTCTTTCGGTAAAAAATAAAATAAAAATAAATAAATAAATAAATAAATAAATCTATTCACCCCTCACCTTCGTTACTGCCCAACCCATCCGGTTGAATTTGAGCCGGCGGTTCCAAAAGCACCCACAGGTGGGGCCGGGGAATTTGTCCACCCAAGAAAGGCCCAAGAGCACAATATAGGGCTACTACATTCATTTTTCTTTAGGTATTATACTGATCGGTATTTGGATTTATATTCTGATTAATTCAGTTAGGGACTTGTAGTGGCTAATTTAAGAAAGCTATCCTCCCAACGTAATTTTTTCTGTATCCAAACTACGAATCGAACTCGAAAATTTGGTTAAAAAATCTAATATCATATTCTACTAGATCAACTATACGTCGGTGATTACATTCATTTCACGGAAAGACAAACTCAAAAATGTTCTAATTGGTTCTATGAATCATTAAATACAGGGGCAATGATTGGAATGAACCATCAGAATCATGCAAGGGACAGTCACAACCGTTTTTCGGACCAAGATATCCGGCAGGGACTCCAGTGGCATCAATTGTGATCAACAAGGTATTGAGCAGGATCAAGAAACCTGTTCTTTTACTCGACATCACAACACTTTCTCAATACAGAAAGGATGCTCATCCATCGTACTATGGCAAGCACAATGGCTTGGATTGCAGCCATTGGTGTCTTCCTGGATTGCCCGATACTTGGAATGAGCTTCTATATGCAGCTCTTTCTTGAGAAGGATAAGCAGAGGTTTGCTATACAGCACTTCATTTTTTTGTCAAGATGAAGAAAATAAAATCATTGTCGTAATATTTGGAAAGTTGTTCTAATTTTTCTGTGTAATAGGGCAATAATGGAACTGATTCTTCACTTGTAAAATTGATTTATTTGGCACAAAATTGCAAAGAAATATCCTTGAAAATTCAAAGCACAATGTAGTCATACGTGTGAAATTTGTTCATGAAACTGTATAAAGAGCATTATACAAAAGAGACCAACATTGCCTTCTTTTCACTACAAACTCAAACTTCCTTCATATATGAACATATCAAAACAACCAGAACAAAAATCATCCATTTCAGTGGTGCAGCGAAAGAGCACTACTAATATTTATACAGCACCTGCTGAATTGATGGCTGGACTTATCAATTTTAACAGTTAACAAGCAAGTCAATCCAGTAAAATAGAATATAAGGGGCTCCAAATTTTGAAAATTTTCCTAGCAGCAAAGCTTTGTTGACTTATTCATGAGGCCGTGATTCTGATTCCAACACCCGTTTCCATACTGTGACTGGTCCATTTTCATCACCAGTGAAAAGGAGGCCTGCGGAGCCCATTCGAATGGAACGAATTTCTTGCTTTGCATAAATCCTGCCTCTCTGAGTAAACCTGAAAGTGAGATGGCGTAAACAAATTGATTAAGAAAACAATAATAAAAAAAAATATTTAGAGCTCAATGGGGTAAAAGAACAAGACTGAACAGATTATACTTACGATGGTAACTCGTATAAGTGAATGGAATTGTCATTGCGGAACAAAGTAAGATTGGTTTTGCTTGGTTTAGCTTCTGCACCAAGTGCCCCACAAAGAGCAAGAACTACCTGGGACAGATATGTTACCATCAGTACAAGTATATGGGGAGGACTCTGGGTGTATAAATAAGTGGCAATTTGTTGAAAGAACTTTGGATCTATCAAGAAATGTTGGAGGGGTTTAATTATGCCAAGAAACAAAAGCCTTAGTAACTGTTCAAATCTTCAGTGAAGACTGAAGACATGAGGAAGATGCACAACCACCAACATAATTTACCAAGTGCTAATTCAACATCCTTGTGCATTAGGTCCCCTCAAATTTCAGATCTCAAAATTGTTTAAGAAAGGAGGTAGGACTTGGAATTTTAACTACCCAGGAAGTAACGTTTTTACTACCACTTGCAATTCTAGCTATGCAAATTTATTCAGCAAACCATATACACTAAGAGGGCCCAAATAAATAATTGAAGGGTTCTTGTGTTTCCATTGTCTTGTTTTCTGTATGAGGTAGGTGTAACTAAAAGGGAGCACACGGAGTGACATCTAAGCATTACAAGCTTGGACACTCATACACAGACCAAAGACTTGAAAAAACTTATGTCTTCCTCATTGTGTGTGTACATTACTTCCAAGTTGCAGCCTTCAGATGTAGTCCACACCTGAACTAATAGAAAGATAAATGAATCTTTAGGATCAAGCTAGAGCAGGAAGACCCCAAAAAATAAAATAACAAAAGAATCAGAGCTTGTATGATTATATTATGAAAATAAAAATGTAATAACCTTGACAGTGTTGTCTAATGAACATGAAAATAAATGCTGGTCCCAGAAAACAGGAGACATCACAACAGCAGAGTGCCCATTTAGTGTCTGAATGTACTGTAAAGAATCAATATCCCAGACCTGAAATGAAACAAAAGGATCATTAAGAAGCACCATCTGATAATAAAGTACAGAAAAATTCCAAATACAATTCTCAAGGTCAATAAGAATGAGACAGTCTACCAAGAATAATTCTGAAATTCAAATGGAAGTCCAATTGTCCCCTAAAGAAAGAAAGGGTCCAGAATGACCAGGTTGATCCTATTGATAGCCAGATGGAAGCTTGTCAATCAGTAACATGCAACATTACAAATTTAAAAAGGCAGAGTTGGTAAATTACATTCAAAGCAGACAATACTGGAGGTATATTGCAAACTTCAGCAGTTAATTCAGCAATTTTAATTTGGATAAGAAATGTAGAAAAGTAATACTAGGATGGCCCGGAGTAAAACTTCACAGAACAAAAAGGAAAAAAAGAGGATTACAAGACAGATAGGAAGGAGAACTTGACAGATATCAATTGCCAACTTACTTTTATGTTGTGGTCAATGGGCCCAGAATCGAGCCTGTTGGCACCAACTGCCAGTGACACCACTGCACTTTCATGACCCTTCAACAATGCAGGACCTTCAAAAGAATAACTTTTGGGACTGAATTTCCACGCATAAATGATACCATCTTGCAAATACATTATATATGGAAATGATGACATCGATAATTCTTGCCAACAATTTCATGACATTAAAGAAGTAAATGCATGCATCGTAACATTTCAAGGTGACAGGATCCAAAAATGTCAGCAAAAGCATTGTTGCTACAGTGCTACCACTATGGATGTCTAATTCTTATAGGGAAGGTGAACATATGTATGATATCCACTTAATGAATTGGTGTTTATTTGCCAAGCGTGGCAACATGGCAACATCACTTTCTTTTAAGGTAGTTATTAGATACAAAAAGTAAAGAAATTTACTGGAAGTCGAAAAACGAATTACTTCTAATTGCCTTAATCACCTGAGCTCCAGCAAAAAGAACATCTTTTTCCATAGTCATGGCATAAACCAGCCCAACAGGCCCAGTAAGACAGAACTCCACACTTGTCTGGATATTCCACATCTAAGAGAGAATAAGTGCATGGTCATCAGAAATTATGACAAGTTCTGGCTAGACAGAAAGCAAACTACCTGATCAATGAAGCAAATAGAAAAATAAAACAACATTGAAATGCAAAATAACATAAGCCAACTCTAGTAGTTTTCCTTGATGGCATTCAGCAAACCAAAAAAAAGCCAAGGCCCTGCACTGACTAAGCAGCCAATTTCGTACCCAACATTATTGGCATCCACACTCTACACAGGAGAAGTTAGAAAACCATGCCAATTAGAAAAAAGTCCACAGAGAAAGTGAAGCGGGAATTGCATGTGATTCGGGGGGACAGTCTTCATGTTTCAAAATTCTTGAATAAAATCCATTTTTATTTTTACTGGAATCAACAAAAATTAAACTGATACCAACCTGACCAGTATGACAGTCCCAAGACTGGAGCATCCCATCTCTACTACAAGTATGAAGCTTTTTGGAGCCTGAAGGAAGAGCAACCCCTCGACCAGCCTAAAAACATACCAAGTAATGAAAAGATTAAGCACAAATTAGTAACAACAGGACAAATACAATTTGTAGCTAATCCAAGCCCATTCCTCTATCACAATTATGACCCTACTGACCAATTTGGCCAAAATATGGTAATCTTAACTACATCATCATTTAACATAAATTAAAAAAAAAAAAGCAGAAGAAAAAAAATCAGTTCCTTTAAAAAAATTAATCACACTCTTACCTCTCACAATAAATTACCCTTCCAAAACATAGACATGAAAATCTAACCCTAGAAACGCAATACCACAATAATATTGTTTCACCAAAGCTGTAAGACCTCCCAAACCCTTCCCCCCTCAACGCCAAAATATATATATCCAAAAGGTATGAGGTCAAATATGCTCCAAAACATACACAGAGATTAATAATAGTTAAAAAGCTTCATAACCAAGAAGTAACTAACAAAAACCAAAGAATACCTGCTGATGCCCTTTCAGTTGAACCAGCATTGACAACCCTTTTCCAGAGAAAAAGGAATGAAGATACGGATAGTTATCACCGTGTACACAATCACCCAAGAGCCAGTATCTGAAACCTTCTTTTGTAGATTCTTGTTGGGCGATTTCTGCTTCAATTCAGTCTTAAAAGTTCTCGATGTCAAGTTCAACTTAGATGATGATGTATGATCTTTGCGCATCGATTTGCTTCTCCCATGAATGAACCTTCCAGCAAGCAAAGGACTTACAGAATCATAGCAATTTGCAGAACCAAGACGATCATGAAGTCATCTGTTCACGAGTTTTCGATCCCCAGGTCTTCTAGAAGTCGTGAAATCCATAATTCTACCAAAAGAAAAAGGAAAGGGAGATCAAAGGTAGAAACTTGCAGAACCTAAATTATCTAAATCATTAATCTTACAAGCCTATAACAACGTGTTCCCAACTTCAGTCCATCGTGAGAAACCCTAACCCTCGACCACGGATGGGCAACATTAGGGTGAAAATGATGATTGCCAAAATACTAAATTGTCTAGAAATTTCGAAACCCCTAAATTGAAGAGAAATCTTGAAATTCAAAAAAAAAAAAAAAAAAAAGAAGGCTGTGGAGATCGAACATGAATTGAATGAATCATAAATCTTCGGAAAATCTCAGCCGAAATGCTGTCACAGTGCTGAAATGGAATGGATTAGGGATTGATTTGAAGAAAAAGAGGGGAATTAGTAAGAAAAATGTGGTAAGAGAGAAACGAAGAAAATTAGGGTTTTCAAGAAACGATTTTCGAGGAATATGAATACCGCGAAAGCTTCTCTCTCAACTCTCAAGACTCTCTCTTTGGGTGAAATCGACGAGTTTGAGACCTTTCTTTCTAGCCGTTACTCTCCCCCTCTCTCGTGCGCCCTAAGAAAAAGAAAAGAATATTTGTGACTCCGTTTTTCAAGAGATGGAAATTTTGAATATATAAGATTCAAAATTCCCCCAATTATCCAAATTAATTGCACAAAGAATTTTTTCCCTTTTAAAATTTGGAGAATTCTCCAAAATATAATTTGAAAAAATTTTGATTCCGTAAAAATAAGAGAATAAGTGGGTAATTTTTCTAATACAGTTTCTTATCTAACATAATATTTACATTATACAAATATTCAATATTATTTTTATTTACTGTCTTAATACGATATACTTTCACATGTGTATTTTTAAAAATTAATAGATTTTGATATAAAATTTTGTTTTTCTATGCAACAAGATGTTTGCTCTTCTAAAATATTCAATCAGTTTTGTACTACGAAACATCGAACTAATATTGGTTCCTCATATGATCAAGTAAGAAGAATATTTTTTATGTTGAAATAATTTTATGTTGAAATATAATATATATTGTTATACTGTTTATATATAAGACATATATCTTTATCATCAATCGAAAATTATCCATGAAAATTTTCATATTCTTAAATGTAATGATTTATGACTTAATAATCAATATTGTGCTGATAAAATTTTATGAAATTAAATAAAATATAATAAATTCAAGGGAGAATAATATAGAAGACAATATAAAGAGAATCATTTTATTTCTCTTGATATCCTCCGCTTAGAGTTTGTACCCTATTTGTATGCTCTTAGAAAGTTTTTAGACTACATCACATAAATATGAGAGAACGGTCTAGTGGTACAAATATTCCTCCTCCAATCTGGTGATCCCAGATTCAAATTTTTATATAATAAAAAAAAATTACATAATAAAGGGAGAACAAACTCATGAGTCTTTATATTTTTGGATGAATGTGGACATGAAAGTCATGACCGTTCCAATTTTAAATGTGAATATCTAAATTCCTGACTTTTCAAAAATTTTAATGAATGTAGATATCTACAAATGATATTTATAGCAAATAATAGAAAATTGTAATAAACTAAAAAACTAACGGCACCAATAGAGGAGGTGTCCATAATGCAATTAGTTTTATTATTTTAATTTTGTTTTAATATGTCAATTTCAAGCTGTTGTTCATTCATATTTAATAAACAATATGACTCTTTTTTAGATTGAAAATTCCATAAATAAGCATTTATTGGAACATATATGTTTTGCCCATAGTATTCCCTTATAGGTACTCAATAAGTTTATTTATGCACTTCTAAAAGATAATAACTAAAATTTTCAAATTTTTATAATAATAAATTAGGACCATTGTACTCTTAAATATTGTCGACATCTATATTGCCTAGAAACAGAAATGGAGAAATAGAAAACAAATATATAACGATATGATGAAACGACATTTTGTAAGCATATAGGAAAAGAAAATACGGATAAATATATAAATATAAAAAATATAAAAATTTTTATATAAATATTAGTTATTTTATGAAAATAATAGAATGGTCATATTTATAATAAAAATCTTAAATGATAAAAAATATAATTATTAATCTTAAGACAATAAATATAAAAAATTATAATTATAATTAAATAAATAAATAATTCATTAAATATGAAAAAATATGTAATTATAAAAAATATAAGAATTTTTATATAAATATAAATTAATTTAAAATATTAAAGTGTTTTAAAAATAGGAAACATTTCCAAAATGGAAAAAAACTAGTATTAAGAAGTTTTCGTGGATATTAGGGCAACATAACCTAAGTAGCCATTTATGTATTTCTCCATAACTTGTCAATAGTCAAACTATAAAATTAAGTTAATTTAATAATTTTATCAGTTATTTATATATTTAATTGAACAATCAAAAGTAACTAATTTAATAAAAGAAGATTATTTATGTTAAATCTTTAATTGTAAATATTAAATATTTTAAAGGTACCTCAATTTTCAACATTTATAAAGCAGGATAAAAATTAAGAGTTCATCAATTTTTGTCAAATGCAAAGATTATTTTATATAAATTATTGCAAAAATTGGGAGTTCTCTAAAATTTATATTAAATATTCGTCTCTTAACGATGCAATATAGTACAACAACAACAACTGAATTTTAATTTCAAATTTTGAGATCGTCCATTTGATATGAGAAAGAGAGATGAAAAAAAAAAGAAACAAGTAATAAATTTAACAAAAGAAAATCAATAAAAAGAATTAGTTTTAAAATAAAGAGAAGGACAATCATGTGCCCAATTTATTACTTTACTTTGATTAAGAAAAATAAAATTTTAAAATTCAAGAAAATAATGAATGACAAATATTGATTTTTTTTTTAATATTAAAAACCATTTTCTGTTTATATTACTAGTGGATTCATATTTTAAAACTTCATATTTTATTATATATATTTAAAAATTTAATTAATTTAGGGCTTTTACTCTACTTAACATGGCACCTGGTTGTCCTAAAATTTTCGATTCAAGGGCTCTACCATACCGTAACGAGACAGAAACGAAGCGTTTTAGTGGCACAGAAAGATAAAACTGATAAGAACATCATCGTTTTCTCACCAAGTTATTGACCTCAGCGGAAATATGCCACGTGTACAGAAATCTCACAACAACGGCTACTGACTCACCTCTTCAATCTTCCCTAATTCAAACACGTGGCACACCGTTGCCAACACTCCTCTCTCTCTCTCTCTCTCTCTCTCTCTCTCTCTCTCTCTCAGAGCATCCATAACCGACCCATTGTTTATATCCTCCTCTTCAGCATCGAACAGCAATCACATCTCACGACAAAACCAGCACCCTTCTTGTTCAATCACTAAACAATGGCTTCAGAGCAAATCACGCGATACGTGGATCCCGCAGACGGGACTGTAGTTGAGGCGAGAGAAATGGTCCCAAAAATGGCAACTCACTTTAAGTCACATAGAAAAGAGGAAGAGAAAGATGCCCCATTTGAGTTTTTGGCAGATAACGTGAAAGACATAGATGTTTCAAGAGAGAATCAAGAGGACAAACCTAGTGAGTCTCACAGTGTTGGCAAGTTTGAAACAGAGGAAAACAGAGGAGGTGAACGGAGGAATGCAAAAGCTTCACCCAATTTGCAAGAAATTGAGAATTATCGTCAAGCGGCGCAGCAGAAGTCGATGGAGGCGATTCAGGCCGCAGAGGAGAAGTATGAGAACGCGAAGGAGAAGCTGATGGAAGCAAATGATTCAGCAACTGGTTATGCTACCGAGAAAGGCGCTCGGGCGCAGGACGAAGTGCAGCAGAGGCTTTCTGCAACATCAGAGTATGTTTCGGAGAAAATCGGCGCTGCCAAAGAGAAAACCGGCGCTTTCAAAGACACTGCGGTGGAAAAGGGTCAGCAGGCAAAGGAAAAAATCCAACAGGGTGTGTACAGTGCGAAAGATACTGCGGTCGGAAAAGGTCAGCAAGCAAAGGAAAAGATGCAACAAGGGATCTCTACCGCAATGGACACTGCAGTCGAAAAGGTTCGGCAAGCAGGGAAAACAGCAGGGCAATACATCGGAGAGAAGTCTGGGGAGGCAAAAGACACTGCAGTGATTGTAACAAAAACAGTAGCACATTTTGCAGGGGAAACTGTGGAGGTGGCAAAGGAAAGGGCAAAGGTGGCTGGTTGGGCTGCGGCTCACTATACCACGGAGAAAGCAGCGGAGGCGACAAAGGCAGCAGCAGATATTAGTCAGAAGGTTGCTGGATATGCAGGGGAAAAGGCAGTGGCCGCAAAGGATGCGGTGGCGGGCGCAGGACAGACTGCTATGGAGTATGTGGCGAAGCCAGTGAGTGCCACCAAGGAAACCGTGGTGGGAACTGGAGAGAGATTTAGAGATTATACGGCCAGAAAGAGGGCAGAGGCTGAGGAGAAATTGCATGCCAAAGAATCAACTGAATGGAAGGTAAGTTTGCTTCTTTCTATGTATCGGCAATTCTTTAAGTTGTTCTAATTACATATCACAAAATGTGCTGAATCCAAGTATTTTGCATTTCTTTTGTTAATTATAAACGTAACAAAAAATAATAATAATTGACTTACATCTCTAGTTGATCATATCTCTAGTCGCTTTTAAAAAGTATTGCCTAATTTTTTTTAACAGCAAATTTAGGCTTATAATATTGGATTTTCTTATTGCTTGGTGGTATATTGTGTCATGTTGTTGTGTTGTGTCTCCGTGCCTGTATACATGGCGGTGTCATTGTTATGCATTTATATCTTTTGTCACCAATCTTTATGGGTTCCATATGTTAGGTATAAGTATGATAAATGAAATAAAGAAAAAAAAAGGAACATGCTATTTACTTGGACCAAGTAATATAAGAGGTTTTTTTTTTTTTTTTAATCCTTTGACTTGACGAGCCCATGTGTAATGCAAAAAAAATGGCCATTAAACTAGCTGTCTTTTTAAATTAATATAAAAAAGAGTTTATAAATAATGTCATTTGGGTCCTTGTAAGATACCCAAATGGTTCTACGATCGAGATCTCGTGTTTAAATTTTTTAATATATATATTTTTATAATTTTCCTGATTTCTTTATAAAAAAAAAAGGCACTTGAACTAAATCCTGCCTGCGATTTGGGCAGCACATTTTGTGATTTGTTGTATATTGATTTCGGGAATTTGCACATTGTGGGACAAAGGGCCCAAAACTTTGTTGTTGATTAAATCTTGTACAGGAAGAATGTGGACAGGAATCGCAAGGAGGAGCAGAAGGGCACGGCGAAGAGTGTTGCACGGACGAAGGTGGAAGCAGTGGAGGAGTCCTCGGAGCCATTGGCGAAACTCTAGTCGAAATTGCAAGAACGACTAAAGAGATGGTTATTGGGAGGAGGAATAATAACAGGCATGTAAGTGTGGAGCATGAAGAAGAAAATAGATAAAGAGGAGAGAGTTGTTTAATGTGTGTTGTATGACCTGGAATGAGTGACAACCTTATTTTCTTGTTTGATCTTTTTGCTTAATATTGGTTAATGCCCACGTGGGACAAGTTTTACCATTATTAAAAACTTTCAAATTTCAAAGTAAATGGGGTAATAGGTAGTTACCCATAACCCACTCTCCCCTATTATGTCTCTACATGACTCCTACGGGAGTTATAACTCATTTTTTATGGAATATTAATTATTCAATAATAAGAAAAGAGATTTAGAGAGAATCAGAGAACACAAAAATTGGATGCGTGAGATTTCTTAATTAAAGAGGGTTTTTCGATCAACGTAAAAACCATCGGGTTGAAAATTGGAACGTTGTGATATTGTGTTGACAGTTCGTTATACGTGACTGTCATCCCGATTACGAGTTGTTCGTATTCAGAGGTTGCGGTTCTTGAGATTTTCTGCATCACCGATTGAAATATACCGTGAATTTGAACTTTTACGATTCCGAAAAATTGTTTGTTATTGCTTTCGTTACGTGATTGAGTCACAAAGTCTAACATTGGTATCAGAGCGTGTTAGATATATTTTTAAATGATTTTTCAGAATTAAATTTAGGTATAAAAATATAGGGTATAAAATTTGGGGTTCGGATCACGGATGAGTCTCGTGAATCCATTTATACCACTGTGTTACCCAACTCACATAAAACTCGAAAATAATTTTTTTGTAATTTTTTAAGCACAATTAAGCCAAGAAAATTCCGGTTGAAGCATTCGGCCATGAATAGTGACCGAACCCTTCAACCCCAGATTTGGCGAGTTTTAAGTCAAATCAGTGCGTGAAAATGGTAGATCTGTGTTTGTCTCTACTAGATCTATATTTTGATATATATATTGCATGTTCTTTATACCGGAATGTGAGGTTTTCGGAAACGGGTTAGAAAAATCGAGTTGCAGACAGATTCGGGCGAAGACGAAGCCCAAAAGTAGAGCGCGTGCACAACACGCGGGCGGAGGCGCGTTTGTGCATACCGGACGTAGCGCGTGCGTCTCACGTGCGCGTAGGTGCGTGAGGTTCCAGGTTTGGATCGGGTAGACCTGACCACGTTTGGGTATACGGATTGGGTTCCGGGTTTAGACCCGCGCCCCGTCCGGATCCGACCAAGGTGACGCTTGCTACGTGAGTACAGGCGTGTCGCCCCAGCGCCCGCGCGTAAGGAGCGTGGTCTAACGCGCACAGGGCGCATGCGGGCTTGTGCAAGCGCGTGCCTGACGCACTGCGCGTCCTGTACGCGCCCAGGCCCCTTGCCGGCGCGTGAGGGCGCGTGGAAATGCACTGCTGGGGTATGGCGGCCCATGGACCCTCCCGACGGCGCGTAAATTTGCCTAAAATTGGATTTTTCCAATTTTTGTTACTGAATGTGGGTTTTTATGTATCGAATCCTAATCCAAATGGTGAGAGGTAATCTCAAATTGTTGTGTATGGTATTCATTGACTCATACGCTCGTCTTGGGGTCTGTACTCGAGTTTTTTTGGTATTGGTGATTCGTAGAGTATATAAAATTGTGAATTTAAACATCAATTATCACTAATGTATCTTTTTTCTGTGTGACAAAAACATGGCTGCAATGAAGACTGTCGTTCTAGATCTCGTTAAGTGAGATAAGCTGAACAGTGACAACTATGATATTTGGTACCAGAAGGTTCAGTTTGTTTTCGAGGAACAAGAGCTCGGGGAAGTTCTTAAGAACGAGATGGTAGGCCCTGGGGAGGGTACCATGGCACAAGCACGATGGGATCAGGAGGTGTATCGTGCTTCGAAAAAGAAGGATGGCCAAGCGAGTGTTCCTTCTTAACAGCATGCACGATGAGCTGATTCTGATTTACGAGCAGTATCCTACTGCACAGTCGATCTGGCATGCTCTGAGAGAGCAATATGGCGTCCCGTCAGCTCCTAAGTTGAGGGTGCTGACCTATAAATTCATCACTTACAAGAAGAGGCACGATCATACCATAAAACAGTATTTAATGCACATGTCGAGTATGATCGCCTCTCTGAAAAATATGGGGAGCCGATGTTTAATGAGCTTCATGTACTGGGTGTGATCTAGTCCTTGCCTGACTCTTGGGATGTGGTTAAAACCTATCTCACACAGACTGAGAGTATTCGTACTTTCATAGACGTGAGTAGGCACTGTGAGCTCGAGGAAGAGCGTTAGGAGGTGGCTAGGTCTTCTTTTACTCATGCTAATATTGCGGAGTTGAGTACGAGCTCCCGAGGTTTAAAGCGCAAGTGGCGTAAGCATGAGAAGAAGGCTAAGGGCCAAGGCAAAAAGAAGCAACCTGCCAAGACCGACGACAAAAGACAGAAGCGCAAGAAGAAGGAGCTCGATAAGAGCAAAGTCCAATACTATGTTTGTGGCAAGATTGGGCATTTCATACGTGTGTGTGGCGAGCGAAAGGTATATCCTTCTTCTTTACATGGTTTGAGTTACGTGTCATCTAGTGTGATGCTCACTAACTTTTCTCCTTTGTGGATTGTAGATTCAGGAGTCACAAACCATGTAGCTCGGGACAGGAACGCATACGTGGAGTTCCACCGTTTAAGTCCCCAAGCGAGGAGACTGTACTTAGGGAATAGAGCATTTGTAGAAATAAAAGGGATTGGCACTTGCAAGCTATTGCTACGAAGTGACCAAATCTTATATTTTCATGACGTTTTGTATGTTCCTAAGATTAGGCGGAATCTTGTATCTGTCTGATATCTGGATTTGCTAGGATATTCTATATTATTAGGAAACTCTAGAGTTTCTATTATTTATGACAGTTCTTTGATTTGTTCCGGTTTGGTCCATGAGAGACTTTATGTACTGGATATGATTTCATTTTATGAGATTTGTTCTTCTTCTACTATTGCTTTTGTATCTGATAGTGTAATGGATGATGTAAATGTATGACATAGTAAGCTTGGCCACATATGGCAAGAGAGGATGACCCGGTTAGATACGAATGGCTTGTTGGGCCTGCTAACCAAGGTCCAGTTGCCCATATGTGAATTTTGTCTTGCGGGCAAAACCACTAAAAAACCATTTGGGAAAGCAATGAGAGCTGAAACTCCATTGCAATTGGTCCATTCCGATATTTGTGGACCCATGAATGTCAGAGACCGAAACAGAGCCACGTATTTTATTACGTTTATAGATGACTACACGCGTTTCGGTTATGTCTACCGATCTCGCATAAGTCTGAGGCACTAGAGTACTTCAGGAGGTTTATAAGTGAGGTTGAAAATCAGCTAGACTTGAGGGTGAAAACTTTCAAAACCAATCGGGGGCGCGAGTATCTGTCTGAGCAATTCAAAGAACTCTGTTCCGATAGAGGCATTGCAAGACAGTTGACTATTCCTGCTACTTCTCAGCAGAACGGAGTAGTCGAGAGAAGAAATAGGACTCTGTTGGAGATGGTGAGGTCGACGATGGCACAGACCAACCTACCTATCTCCTATTGGGGGGATGCGTTGTTGACTGCGGCCTACGTCCTTAACCGTGTTCTGACAAAGTCTGTAGTCAGCACCCCATACTAGTTTTGGACAGGGAGACAGCCTGACCTTAGTTACTTAAGGTCATGGGGTTGCGCTACGTATGTTCATGATTCCTCGCATCAGTACGGCAAGTTAGACCCGCAAGGAAAGAAGTGTATCTTTATTAAATACTCTGAACACTCCAAAGGATATGTGTTCCTAGGAGAACATACAGACGACACTATCACTGAGATAAAATCTCGTGATGTCACTTTTTTCGAGAGTGATTTCCCTAAGAGAGGAGAAATCAATCGAGACCTCACATTTTATGAGATGGATGAGCCTAGTGGCTCAGCCGAACCCTATGACGGGACTCAAGAACCGATTATGGATCTTGGTCTTAGTAGGAGGATCCATCTGAAGGTGTGGAACCTCTCTCTCCTCGAAGGAGTAGTCGGGGACAAGTGCCACGTTACTGTTTACCGATTGAGGATGAGATCCTCATTGTGACTCCTGAGGACGATGAAGAGCCGAGGGCGGTACAAGAGGCTCTCGAGGGTTTAACAAAGGACCAATGGTTACAGACCATGTACGAGAAAATGGAATCAATGAGAGTCAACGAAGTCTGGGAGCTAGTTGACTTACCTGAGGAAAGAAAGGCCATTGGGAACAAGTGGGTTCTCAAAATTGAAAGGAAGGCCGACAGATCGATTGAGAGGTACAAGACCCATCTGGTAGCCAAGGGTTACATGCCGACTAAGGGCATTGACTATGAGGAGACTTTCTCCCCAGTAGTCAAGTTTACTTCGATCTATTTACTTTTGACGATTGTCGCTAGTATGGATCTTGAGTTACACCAGATGGACGTTAAGACCACTTTTCTTAACGGGAGCCTGGATGAGGAGATCTACACGGAACAGCCCCTTGGGTTTATTCTGGTAGGTCAAGAGGACAAGGTCTGTCGACTTAGGAAGTCGATATACGGTCTAAAGCAATCATCCAAGCGGTGGTATCTAAGATTTCACGAGGAGGTGATATCTTACAGTTTTACGATGGTCGAGGAGGAGCATTGTGTCTATCTGATTCGGTCCGATAACTCTTTTGTGATCTTGTCATTGTATGTGGATGACATAATGTTGGCCGGGAACGAGATTTGGTATTTAATGACCCTCAAAGCGTGGTTGTCATCCAGCTTCGACATGAAAGACATGGGTGAAGCTGAATTCATTCTCGGAGTTAAGATCCAGAGGGATCGCTCGAGAAAGATGTTGGCTCTTTCACAAGAGACATACATCAGGAAAATTCTCGAGCGTTTTGGGATGAGTGATTGTAATCCCATAGATACTCTGATCGCCAAAGGTGAAGCTCTGAGCTTGGAAATATGTCGAAAAAATCAGGAAGAAGTAAGAGAAATGAGTAAAATACCTTATTCTAGTGCAGTGAAAAGTTTAATGTACGCAATGTTGTGTACTAGACCGGACATTTGTTATGCAGTTGGTTTGGTGAGTAGATCTCAGGCAAATCTTGGAAGGGGTTACTGGAGAGCAGTGAAAAGGATTTTCCGATATCTAAAAGGAACTGCAAATTTCTCATTGTGTTACGGAGAAGGTGATTTGTACCTTATGGGATATTCAGACACTGACCGGGGAGGCAATTTGGATAAATACAAATCGACATCAAGTTTTGCTTTCTTGCTCAATAGCGGGGCCATCTCATGGAGCAACAAGAAGAAAACCTGTATTACTCTATCTACGATGGAGGATAAATTTGTGGCATGTTCAATTGCAGTTCAGGAGAGTGTTTGGTTCCGGAGACTATTGGATGACTTAGGGATTGTAACGGATAGTGGGAGGCCAGTAATGATTTATTGTGATAATCAAGCCGCTATCGCTTACACTCGAAACCTTAAGTTTCATAGTAGAACCAAACACATCGATATCAGATACCATTACGTTAGAGACATCATCGAGAAGGGTGAAGTGACCATCAAGTACATTTAGACACACGGCATTGTGGTTGACCCCTTCACTAAACCCATTACTAGAGACTCCTTTTTAGGGCATAGACAGTCATTGGGTTTGAGTATCTTCTGACATTTCTCAGTTTGTACTTATTGATGACATTGATGCTTATTGATTTTCTATATATATGAGTATAGTGCATTATTTAGTCACTTTTTGTGTTATATTTTCATTTAATACACTTACTTTTATTATCATATATATGTTATGCGATGTGATAATAGATATGTTAGGCAGGCGAGGTCGACTCTCTCACACGAGTGACCACCTCCAACTTTGAGTGAGTGGAGATGAGACGGTTTCTAGCAGTAAGAGGTTTTGAGAGTGGCCCTATTAGAATATAAGTCGCCTTGATACATGTTCAGGATGAGATCATATGCGATATGACAGACATGGAAGTACCCACATCCATGTTGCCTGTGGTAACCAGGTTTGAGATCTCGGATATCACCTGCGATTTGTGATATTGTCTTTTAGGTACACTCTCTGAGATCTCTGAGTAAAGTTTTATGTGTATATTGAGTCTCCATACCTGCACAGTGTTAGAGAAATATGACATATGCCCATTTGAGAGATGGGGGAGTAACACTATGGCATGTGTTTCATCCTACGTGTGAAAAGATGACTTGGGATAGTGGGAGCTATATTACTTGAGACAATAACTTAAAATTTATCGCTAAGCTCCACTGTATGAGACCCGAGATCCATTGGGTAGAATCTTTTGTGCCCTTATTACTTTCGGCTGTTTTTTGAGGTCATGATTCAGTGTTTGCTACTTTAATCTGTTTACCGATAGCCCAAAAGATAAATTGAGGTCTGAGGGATAGGTCTAGAAAAGTAGTTGAATTGATATCGATAGATTCAAGTTTGGGAAAAGGAAGACCAATTGACATTGTATCATTATGTTGTATTTATCGACTGGTCCTTTATGTTCGTCCATGTAGGGATTTGAACATAATAATGAATATATATTCGAGCGATATCTGGGGATTACTTTCGATGAGGAAAGTAGCTCGATGGATGTAATTAGTCTTGGATCTGAGGTACAGCGAGCTTTCTTTTGATACTAACGATAACTACTCGATCATCCTAACAAGTGAATCGAGGAGTCTTCGTTTGCAGGTGTACTCGCTAGTCGCACGACGTCCCACCCTGTATGAATGATATGGTGGATCGCATGAGTTGTGATCTTATGACGGAAGTAAAATGTTTTCGTGTGCAAGTGGGAGATATTGGTTAAAGCCCACGTGGGACAAGTTTTACCATTAGTAAAAACTTTCAAAATTTCAAAGTAAATGGGGTAATGGGTAGTTACCCATAACCCACTCTCCCCTATTATGTCTCTACATGACTCCTACGGGAGTTATAACTCATTTTTGATGGAATATTGATTATTCAATAATGAGAAAAGAGATTTAGAGAGAATCAGAGAACACAAAAATTGGGTGTATGAGATTTCTCAATTAAAGAGTGTTTTCCGATCGACGTAAAAATCACCGGGTTGAGGATTGAAACGTTGTGATATCGTGTTGATAGTTCATTATACATGACTGTCATCCCGAGTACGAGTTGTTTGAATTCAGAGTTTGCGGTTCCTGAGATTTTTTGCATCATCGATTGAGATAAATCATAAATTTGAACTTTTACGATTCCGAAAAATTGTTTGTTATTACTTCCGCTGCGTGATTGAGTCACAAAGTCTAACACTTAAGGACTATGGAATTACGTAAAAATGAATTTGGTTTTCTTGTTGCATGGATTTTGGTGACTTGGGTTTGAGATATCATTCCTCAACTGTAGGGCCCAAATGAGCATGGCTTTGACTTGGCAAACATATCCAAGGTTTACAAGGGCTGATTGGAGAGTGTCAATTTTGAATTGTGGGATACAGCATGACTTACATACGATGAAAATTAGGGTTTTAATTTAATTAATCATATAGATAGAAGCGTGAAAGATCCCTTGCCACCTGAATTTTGTCATCCTCCAATTGGCAAAATGTGACTGTTCGTTGGTGAGGTGGAGCTGACGTGGTTTGTTTTTTTTTTCTTTGTCTTCATTTAATATCTTTTTAAATTTTTTTTACCATATAAATCAACAACCCCCTGCCACCACTCATCTTCATCTTCAAATACATTAATGAGGTAGATTTTGTTGTTGATTTCACGAAAGGCATGCCTGTAGTGGTTGGGAGAACCCTTTAATAATTTACTTTTTTGCCCTTGTTTTTTTTTGAATGGATCTTCATCTTCAAATACATTAATGAGGTAGATTTTGTTGTTGATTTCACGAAAGGCATGCCTGTAGTGGTTGGGAGAACCCTTCAATAATTTACTTTTTTGCCCTTGTTTTTTTTGAATGGACTTTTTACTTCCCTCTTGTGATGATTTGGGAGTTTGGCATTTCTATCAATTTAACTACCTTTCTGCTTTTGGGGAAAAAAGTAGATGAGGCTATTCTTTTTACACTCATTGCCTTCTGTGTAATTAGACATTTTCTGCTCATTTTATTTGCCATGTAGATAGAGTAGTATGATCTTGTTAAAAAGGGACAGTTGTACTCTCTGTCTCTTACTCACTCTCACTCTCTAAGTGGGGCAAATGGAGACGTTCAGTTGCTCATTATGGATTGCTTTTTGCTGTGAAGATTTGTGTTTGTTTTCTTGTTTCTAAATATTTACTTTGTTCTACTTTATTCTGCTTGCTACTCTTCATATTTATTTTTAATTTAAAAATGTTACTTTTTTTGTTCCTGTTGAGGAAGGTTGTATGCCTAACGATGATGGTTGTGCTGTATAGTGGCGATTCCTCTATTCTGAAGATCTGTGTTTCTAAGCATTTGTTTGCTACTCTTCGTGTTTACTACTGAAGGATTTTTTTTTTCTTTTTTTTTTCAGCTCTTGGAGGTGATGTTGTTTATGATGATGATATGGTGTATGGAAGTGATCTTATAAAAACTTGTGTTTGTTTTTTCTTATTTGTAAATATGAGATATTGGGAAATTCGGTTTTCTTGTTGATTGTAAAGAATCGTTTACGATTTAACATTTCTGTATATATGATTTCTGTATTTTGTATATATATAAGAATAGTTGATTTAAATATCAATGTGGAGTTTGTTCTTTTGGTTGGATTTTTTTTAGCTCAGTTGATGACTATTTATAAGTCACTGAATTGGTTATTGAAGTGTGTTTGGTGGGATTTCATTGCTTTTCTCGGTTGAGGTTTTTGTGTTTAGTTACGTTATTTATTGCAAATTTTGTTCTTTATCTATTTGAAAAGTTTTTCCTTTTACTTTCTCATACAATTTTTTGAGTTGGTTAATAAAATTGTGGTTTGGCAATAAAAAAACTGTGATTTCACAATCAAAAAACTGTGATTTTGCAATCACAGAATTGGAATACAAAACCCCAGGACTACAGTCAGTTCTTTTGTAGAAAAACTATAATATTAAATGATCTCATGGGAGAAGGCATGATTACTTACAATATTAAATTAAAATTAAAAATTTTATAAAATATTAAGTTGAATATTAAATTATCTTGGTAGTTCTACACTTGGCAAAACTACCTTGGTAGATGTGTAGAACTACATGGGTAGTTCTGCATTTCGTAGAACCATCTTTGTGGTTTTGCACTTTGCACAACATAGTTCTGCACTTGGTGTTTAGTTATGTACTTGTAGTTCTGCAATAACACTTTGGTAGTTTTACTGGTAGTTCTTTCTACAATAGGTCAGTTCTGTAATGGCTCCACTCCGTATAACCATTGTATAAATAATATGTTCTTGTTCTAGAGCTTTTGTCTAGGATATGTTTCTCTATCCTCATGTATGAACATGGTGTGGGTAGGAATAGATTTGAGAAGATAATGGTCTCGTGGGAGAATGCATGATTACTTGCAATATTAAATTAAAATTAAAAATTTTATAAAATATTAAGTTGAATATTAAATTATCTTGGTAGTTCTGCATTTGGTAGAACTATCTTGATAGATATGCAGAACTATATGAGTAGTTCTGCACTTCGCAAAACCATTTTCGTGGTTCTGCACTTTACAGAATTATAAGGGTAGTTCTGTAATTTGTAGAACTACAAAGGTAGTTCTGCATTTCGTAGAACCACCCTGATGATTATGCATTTTGCAGGTAATTCTATCAATTTTAGTGTCTGTTTTTTTTTAATATAAAAATATCTTCAAAATAATTCTTTCTTTGTATTTTTAAAATTATAATTTTTCTAATATCATAACATTAAATCAAAGTATTTTTGTGATTGCTATTTCACAGAACAACTGTTCATTGGTTTTACAATCACAAAACTACTATTTCATGGAACAACCGAATCATGATTTTGCAAAAGTGTGGTTTTGCAATGCAAAATGTTGGTTTTGTGAGTTCTGTGCAGAACTTTGTGGTTCAGTGGTTCTGCACTGTAGAACATGTAGGACTTGACGGAACTAAGTTCTGCATGTACTGCAAAACTATAGAACTTAATTCTGCAAAACTAAGTTCTGCACTACAAAATTAAGTTATGCACTATAGAACTGATTTCTACACAATACAGAACTGTCAAAATGCGTCTCATGTTCGAAACCCGAGTACAAGCACTTTTTCAAACAAAGTTGGGATACATGTTCTATGAGGAATGAAAATGTAATTTGTGTATCAAGATAATGAAGCAATTAAAGAATTGAATTTTCTACGTGTTGGTCCCTAAAAGAAAGTTTGAAATAAATTATTAGCCGTTTATATAAAACAAACTTTTTAGAAAATGGAACAAAGTTATTACCAAATAAAGTAGGAGGAGATTTTATTCTTATGCATTGTGATTGTGAATAGAAATTGAATTTTTCTGGAACAATAATGTAGACAAAACAAATAAATAAATAAGTACTTTTGCATGTCATTATACAAAAAGAAAAAAGATGTTTTGCATTTGCATTAAGTAGCTCTGCATACTTTGAAATAGTTCTGCATATTATTATACAAATATTGAAATTATATGATAATATTTACACAATTATGTTAATATTTAAATATTTAAATATTTAAATGTTTAAATGTTTTTATTCTTATAAAATTTAATTTATATGATAATATCTAAAAGTTTACTTAAATTAAATTATTGAATGATATAGTTTTAGTTTATTATTTAATATTTTAATAATATTTAAAAAAAGGAACCACACACAAGATTTTTATTTAAATGCATACATTCAGTCTCTTTCCCCATCTTCCTCCTACCTCCCTCCACTCTCTCTCTCCCTGTCTCCCCCTCTCCCTTTTTCTCTCTCCCCACCTCCCACCTAAGTAGTTATGTATAGAACTATACGAAGGTAGTTATGCAAATTGCATAACTGTTCTACTTTTTTGAAAATAAATAATATTTGATTTAGGGTTTGATGTTTGACTCAGATGAAGCGTTACTCTTAATATTTACTTTTTCAAATTACTTTTAATATTATATAAATATTTAAATATTAAATTTAATTTTTAAAATTTTTATATTTTGAAAACTTTAAATTCAATATTAATATTTATGAATTTTTAATATTTAAAAGTTTAAATTATTAAAAAATAAAAAAGAGTTACCAATATTACAAAAATTCCATTATATTACAATATATAAAAACCATTATAAACAAATTTTGAGAAATTAAAAAAAAAAAAGAGAATGCTGTTATAAAAAAGTATTAAAAATAACAAAGAGAGTTACCAATATTACAAGTAAAAAGAGTTCTCCGCAGAACCACCTAAGGTAGAAAATATTAAAAAAAAATATTAAAAAAAAATATTAAAAAAAAATATTAAAAAAAAATATTCTTGTGCAACAACAATGCCATTGTTAAAAACAATGTCATTGTTAAAAATATTATCAAAATATATCTTAACTATCAATTTATTAATTTATTTTATGTGTTAGATTGTGTTAAATTGAAAAGTAAAAAAAAAAAATTGAAAGTGTTAAAAAGTTCTACACTACAGAACTAAGTTCTATACGTTTTGCGGTGCAGAACTGCAAAATATTATAATTTTGCCCCTAAAAAAAATTAATCATCGACGAAGGCATTAGAAATATTTTAAATATTTTTTATAATTTAGCGTCTCAGAACATGCATTTTTTTATATATTTTAGATTTTACACATATATTAATATTATGCCGAAATTTTTTTTCGTTTTAATTTAGTATATTTAGATTGAATTTAAAGAAATGAAAATGAAAAGAGAGAAAAAAAAATAATGCACTGCAGAACCAAGTTCTGCACTGTGTAGAGTGCAGAACCCGCAGAACCAGCAGAACTACGGAGTTATACATTTGCAGAACTACGTAGTTCTACAGTATAGAACCAACTTCTGCACTAAAGTTCTACTTCCAGAATTTTCTTGTTCTGTAGCACAGAACGACCAAGTTCTGCACCTTGTTCTGCACTACAGAAGAACCAAGTTCTACAGTGTAGAACTTCAAGTTTTGCGGCTCTCGTCCATCACACCCCCTCTCTCAATTTTTTTTTTTATATTATATAAATAATTAATTTTTTTTCTATTTTTATACTTTAAAAATTTTATTATTTATGAGTTTAAAAAAAGAAGAATAAGATGTTGGTTAGGCTTTCCACAAATTTGGGAGCATTTTTTGAGATCTTTTTTTTTTTTGTAAAATGAATTGGCTTTTTTTTTTTTTTTTTTTTTTTTTTTTTTTTTTTTTTTTCTGTCTTTGAAACAATCATTTTTACAAATTTAGCCTATAAAAAAAACATCGAGGGAGACATCACAGATATTTTTAGATTAAAAAATACAGATATACAATAAAATTGACATAACTATTTTGATAGTTCTGCATAGTATAGAACTACTAAGGTTGTTATGCAATGTGCAGAACTATTCTTGTTTTTTAGAGCTAAACAATATTTGGTTTAGGATTTAATATTTGGTTCGGATAAACTGTTAATTTTGATATTTAATTTTTCAAATTACTTTTAATTATAAAAGCCACCCTATTGTGTTACTAATATTAAACTTAAAGTACTAAAAATATATAAAGTATTTAAATAACTAAATTATTTTTTATATATTAAAGATTTTACAAACCTTTAATTAAATATTAATATTTATAAGTTTTTTTACACTTAAATTATTAAATATTATAATTTCAATTTAATATTTATATATTTAAAATTTTACACAGATATTAATATTATACAAATATTTCTTATTTTAATTTAGGATATTTAATGTTAAATCACTTTTTTAATATTTAAATAATGTGTATAGTAGAAATACAATTTGTAAAAATTACAATTATAAAAATGTCAACAACTAATTCTATAATTCTATACCTAATGTGCGGAACTGAATGCACAGAACCACATAGTTCTCCACAGTGCAGAACGAGGTAGTTCTGCATAGCCAAAAAGCACGATGTTCTACAGAACCACTTGGTTCTGCACAGTGCGAAACGATGTGGATGTGGTTCTGCGCTGCGCAGAACATACTTCGTTTTTTTCAAATATTTCTTTATATTTTTAGATTAAAAAGTTTTATTATTATATAAAAAATATTTAAAATAAATAATTTTTAGAGAAAATAATACAATATTATAATATTATAAAAATTATAATAATAAAAATATTGAGTAAAAAATATTTGAAAATATTTTTATATTAAAAAATTCATATTCGAAATAATTAATTTTAAGAAAAAAATTTTAGGCCACAAAAATAATATGATACGATTTAATAATTCCAGAGTTCGTAAAACTAACATGATTTCATTGTTCTGCTTAGTGAGTTTTTTTTTTTTTTTCTTTTACCATAATATGTATAAAAATATATTTGGAATATTTTGTTTTTTATGATATGATAATACTATTTTTATGAAAAAAAAAGAGATTCCATCAAATGAAACAGTGTTTTGTGTTTTCAAATATTAGCATGTGTGCCATAAGTATGGCACACGTTTTTTATTTTTTTTGCTCAAAGTGATCGATAAAAATAATAAAATATTATTATAATATTGGCATGTTAAAAACATTATCAAAATACATCTTAACTATTAATTTATTAATTTACTTTGTGGTAGATTGTGTTGAATTGAAAAGTAAAAAAAAAATTGAATGTGTTAAAAAGTTCTACACTACAGAACTAAGTTGTACACGTTTTGAGGTGCAGAACTGTAAAATATTATAATTTAGCCCTTAAAAAAATAATTCATTTACGAAGGCATTAGAAATATTTTAGATATTTTTTATAATTTAGCCCCTCAGAACATGCATTTTTTATATATATTTTAGATTTTACACATATATTAATACTATGCATAATTTTTTTTATTTTAATTTAGAATATTTAGATCGAATTTAAAGAAATGAAAAAGAAAAAAGAAAAAAGAAGAATAATGCACTGCAGAACCAAGTTTTCACTGTGTAGAATGCAGAACTAGCAGATCTATATAGTTCTGCATGCAGAACTACATAGTTCTACACTTGCAGAACTATATAGTTTTACAGCACAGAACCAGCTTCTGCACTGAAGTTCTACTTGCAGAACAACCTTGTTCTGTAGCGTAGAACGACCTTGTTCTGTAGCGTAGAACCTTGTTCTGTAGCGTAGAACGACCAAGTTCTGCACATTGTTTTGCACTACAGAACAACCAAGTTCTGCGGCTCTCGTCCACCACACTCGTCTCTCAAATTATTGTTTTTTATATTATATAAATAATTTTTTTTTTTTTTTTTTTTTAAATTTTATTATTTATGAGTTTAAAAAAAGAAGAAGAAGATGTTGGTTAAGCTTTTCACAAATTTGGGAGCATTTTCTGAGATCTTTATTTTTTTTTGTAATATGAATTGTTCTTTTTTTTTTGTTCTTGTCTTTGGAACAATCAATTTTACAAATTTAGCCCATAAAAAAATCATCGTGGGAGGCATTACAGATATTTTTAGATTAAAAAAATATAGATTACACTAAAATTAATAAAACTACTTTGATAGTTTTGCAAAGTGCAGAACTACCAAGGTTGTTATGCCACGTGCAGAACTATTATGGTTTTTTAGAGTTAAACAATATTTGGTTTAGGGTTTAATATTTGGTTCGGATAAACTGTTAATTTTGATATTCAATTTTTCAAATTACTTTTCATTATAAAAGCTGCCCTACTTTGTCACTAATATTAAACTTAAAATACTAAAAATATATTAGGTATTTAGATAACTAAATTATTTTTTATATTTGAAGATTTTACAAACCTTTAATTAAATATTAATATTTATAAGTATATTTACACTTAAATTTTTAAATATTATAATTTCAATTTAATATTTATATATTTAAAATTTTACACAAATATTAATATTAAACAGATATTTTTTATTTTAATTTAGGATATTTAATTTTAAATCACTTTTTAAATATTTAAATAATGTGTATAGTAGAACTACAATTTATAAAAATTACAATTATAAAAATGTCAATAACTAATTCTATAATTTTATACTTAATATGGGGAACTGAATAGTGGAGAACGTTCTGAACTGCATAGAACCATATATTTCTGCACAGTGCAGAACGAGGTGGTTCTGTGCTGAGCAGAACCACAAAGTGTAGAACGACGTGATTCTGCACAGCCAAGAACCACTATGTTCTACAAAACTACATGGTTTTGCGTGGTGCAGAACAATGTGGTTCTGCGCTGTGCAGAACTTACGTCAAATTTTTCAATTTTTTGTTTATATTTTTAGATTAAAATGTTTTATGATTATATTAAAAATCTAAAAAATATTTAAAATAAATAATTTTTAGAGAAAATATTACAATATCATAATATTATAAAAAATATAATAATAAAAATATTGAGTAAAAAATATTTGAAAATATTTTTATATTAAAAAATTCATATTCAAAATAATTAATTTTAAAAAAAATTTTAGCCCATAGAACAAACATGATACCCTTTGATAATTTCATATTTCGTACAACTATCACGATTCCATTGTTCTGCTTAGTGAGCTTTATTTTTTTTTCTTTTACTATAATATGTATAAAAATATATTTGAAATATTTTGTTTTTTATGATATGATAATTCTTTTAAGTAAAATATAATTGAAAATATTTTTACATTAAAAAATTCATATTCGAAATAATTTTACGATTATATTAAAAATACTAGAAATATGCAAAATTTTTTTACATTTATAAAAGTAATTTAATTTAATATTATGGTATTAGAAAAATTATAATTTAAAAAATACTAACTAAAAATATTCAATTTTTTTTTTGCATATATAAAAGGGCAACAAACAACTTATCAAATAGGTTTTAATACTTAGTCGAGGTGGACAAAAACGAGTTTAAGGTGTCGAAAGTGATTTTAATTTTGCTTTTCTTTTTTTATTTTTTGGTTGATATAGTTTGCGTCTAAATAAAGATAAATTTTTAATAAATTGGTTCATGAATTTTTTTTAAATTTTTTCAAGTGTTATTTCAAGTACAGAACGACGTGGTTTTGTACAGCGCAGAACCACAAAGTGCATAACGACGTCATTCTGTACAGCGCAGAACCACGAGTGTAGAACAATGTGGTTCTGCACTGCGCAAAATTTCAACATTTTTTTCAAACCTTATTTTTTATTTTTAGATAAAAAATTTATAATTATATTAAAAATATCAAAATTATTTGAAATAAATGATGTCTAAAGAAAATATTATAATATTATAATATTATAAAAATTATAATAATAAAAATATTAAGTAAAAATTATTTGAAAATATTTTTATATTAAAAAAATTATATTCAAAATGATTTTACGATTATATTAAAAATAGATAAAAATATGCAATTATGCAATTAATATATTTTTTTATATTTTTCTTTTCAATCTGTAGTTGGCCTTCTTCTCTGATCTTGTCTCGAGATCCATCTCAAATTATCTCCTTCATATAATTGCTTTTTGATCTAACATGGAAATGTTAAATGGAAATAAAGAGATTTTCATCAAATTTTTAAAGTTGTCACTCTGTTTAGCACACAACACTGCCGAACATAATAACAAAATAGTGGAGAAATTCAAATTGGTGATTAAAAATTTATTGGAAGAATTACATTTCTAAGATATCAAAACCTTGATGGGATAGAGAGGCGGTTGCTTCTAAAATAAAAAAAAATTTAATGTAGGTCAATTTAAAAATTATAATTCATTAAATTTAAGAAAAAAATTTAGCACATAGAACTAATATGATACGCTTTGATAATTCCATGTGTCACGTCCCGAACCGGGATCGTGAACAGCCGCCCGTTGTCCCTGGATGCCGGCTGTATTTTTACAGAAAATCGGACAGAACCTCCCCATAAATCGGAGGTTTCCCAAGTACAATTTCACCTGTATATCATATCCATCCTGAAAAATAAGTAAATGGCCATCCCGGCCTCTCCAAAATCAACAAATACCACAGCCAACATCCAGAACAACGCAAGGCTATAAGTTTCTAGCAGTCCTACCAACAGACCTCTACTGTCATGCCCAACTAGAGCATGAGCAGCCGCCACACCGAGCGGATTTAAATTCTACGCATATATAAAATAAATTCCCAAGTTATTTTTAAATATTTACAAATGCCTCAATGCAATGAAATAATCAACACGAAAGTTTCAAGAATAAATATCCATCATTTATACAGTCATCCCAGAAAATTTATATAAATACATTGGTCAATCTAAAATCTCCAATATATAATAATATCACCAATCATCGTAGCGGAAGAGATGGAAAATATCCATACCCAAGTCCAGTGATATCTCCTGAGTCCAACACTAATCCTGTGGGAAAGAAAGTGAGGGGTGAGTATCTATGGGAGGATACTCAGTAAGTGAGGGGATTGACATCATACTATCAATATTGAGGTGAAATTTGGAGTGTCAAAGCATAAGATAAGAAAATATCCACAGTGTGCAAACCGATCATGTTATTTCAAAATCATATATAATACGCACACATCAGAAAGCAAGATATACATCCAAAATTTACATCAATGTCATGAAGAACCGGCCAATGAAATATTCCCGGCAATGGTCTACCTCGACCAAGGACGGCGCATTGGGGGTTTTTCCAAATGCAAGTATTAAATAATGGCTCTCTACCCCAATGTTAGCCACAGGCTACCCCAACTAGCTTGTAAATAATAATAATGTACATATAACTAGTCGGCCGTGTATGGTGCCCCCGCCTGGTGCTAGACGGAGCCGTAGTCAACGTCCTCTCCGATGAGGGTCAACCTGGGGCACCCATACACACGACGATCTGGCGGATACCTCCGGTCGAAGCGTATCGGGGCACAAGGGGTGCCTCTACCAGATGTCCTTCGTAGCTACGGATCACAATATCATATCGGCCGGGCACGTAGCCCCATGCATCCCATCACCAGTCGGCCGGGCATATAGCCCCATGCATAATATCATAACGTCGGCCGGGCATACAGCCCAATGCATAATATCACAAAATCGGCCGGGCATACAGTCCAAATGTGTAAATAAATCCATTTAAAACCATGTGTCAATGCAGTGGAAGCATTAAAACATATCAATATGTCGAAAATATGACACAATATACGTTTATCAAAACTCATGGATGCATATCAATAAAGTCAGCAGTTAAGACACTCCAAAGGTCACAAAACATTTTATCAAATATTGGAAAGGTCTAACAATCATACATTTGCAGAAACATGTCATTTAAAAGTATTTTTGAAATATGGTTTTCAATCAATAGCGAATGTCAAAGTCCCACTCACCGTTCTAGGGAGGGTGGTCACTCCCTATTTTCAAAACAATTTCCAATCTGCTTTCTCGAATTTCCAAAAAGATCAACCTAATCAGATCATCAAAATTGAATATCAACTTCTCAAGCATCTTAAGGGTTTATCCGAAAAACATGAAATGAACAATATCTTCTACTTTACGGCTCATTTCATTCCAACCCTACAATCCAGATACTTTCATGCATATTTCAAGATTTAACTCTAAAGGAAATCATTCGAATTAACTCGACATGATTTTATGATTCTCTAATATGCTTCTTTCGTATCAGAGCATCTAGTTTCTGTAACATTCTCTACTTAACCTTCAAAGTCACATATAGTCATTTTAGAATTGGTATTCTATTCGCATTCTACTTACACTCTGAACATATACAGAACCTTTCATCTTATATTCAATTCTAGATTCATTCAAAGTATCAGTTAGAGCAGAAATCTCCTTACCTAGGGTTTTCTCGAAGCGCAGAGTCTCGTCCGACTGTCGCTTCGGTCGCTCCAAGGTCTGTAGTGTTTCCTATCAAAACAAGATTTTATTTTGTTAGATCTAAACACTTAGATCCGAATCAAAACCCTAAGTCATTTACCTGTGTGGAGATTTGTGGGCTGTCACGAGTTCACAGGCCATCACGGGCCGTCGTGGGCTCGTGGGCTACAGCTAGCGGGCTCGCTGGTCTGCGGGCCAGTGGGCTAATGGGCTAGCGGGTCGACGGGCTGAACTGGGCCACGGGCCGTACTGGACCTACGGGCTTGGACGGGCTGTCGGGCCTGGTGGGCCCGTGGGCTTGCTGCTGATGGCCCTGCGGGCTGGTGCTCGCCCGTGCGCTGTGCTGGTGCGCGCTCGTGCTCCGGCTCGCGTGTGCTCGTGCGCTGCCGCGCGCCCATGCGCTGCTGCACGCTGGGCCGCGCGCCCATGCGCTGCTGCACGCTGGGCCGCGCGCCCGTGCCCACTCGTGCGCTGGGCCGCGCGCCCGTGCACGCTGGCTCGCGCGCCTGCTCGCGCGCTCTTCTCGCGCGCTTGCGCTCCTGTGCTCGCTCGCGCTGTGCGCTGGGGGATCGCGCTGCAGAAGGCACTGCAGTCGCGCGCTATGGCGGAAGAAGATGCTCGCGGAGGCTCGTGGCGGTGTGCGGCGAGGCGGAGAGAGCGATCGTGGGAGATCGCGAGAGGGAGAGAAGACGGAGTGAGGTAGAGAGAGAAACTGCGAGGGAAGAAGGAGGAGAAGAAGAAGAAGAAGAAGAAGAAGAAGGATGGCGGCGGCGGCGGCGGTGGCTGTGGCGGAGGAAGCCGAACGGCCGCGGGAGAAGACGAACGGCCGCAGGAGAGGGAACGTCGGGGAGAGAGAAAGAGAGAGAGAGAGAGAGAGAAAGGGGGTTAGGGTTTTAACCTTAATCCCCAATTGGGGACGCAGCGTTTTGTCCCAAAACGCTGCGTCTCCAAATATTGTTTTTTTTTTTTTTTTTTTTTTTTTTTTTTTAAGCTTGGTGTTACACCATGATTCGTAGAACAAAATTGACTGTGATTCGCATAACTAACATGATTTCGTAATTCTGCGTAGTAAGCTATTTTTTATCCTTTTACTATAACATGTATAAAATTATATTTGGAATATTTTGTCTTTTATCATACGATAATACTATTTTTATGAAAAAAAATTCCATCAAATGAAACAGTGTCTTATGTTTTTATTTTTTTTGTGTTATCAAATATTAGCATGTGTGCCATAGGTATGGCGCATGACTTTTATTTTTTCTACTCAAAGTGATCAATAAAGATAATAAAATATTATTTTAATATTGACATGTTAAAAACATAATCAAAATATATTTTAACTATTAATTTATTAATTTACTTTACGTGTTGATTATGTTAATTGAAAAGTAAAAAAAAAAAATTGAAAGTGGTAAAAATTTCTGCACTGTAGAACTAAGTTCTACATGTTTTGCAGTGCAGAATTACAAAATATTGTAATTTATCCCCTCTAAAAAAAAGAATTCGTCGACGAAGACATTACAAATATTTTGGATACTTTTTATAGCTTATCTTCTCAGAATATGCATTTTTTTATATATTTTAGATTTTACACATGTATTAATATTATTTAGATATTTTTTTTCATTTTAATTTAGAATATTTAGATCGAATTTAAATAAATGAGAATGAAAAAAAATTAGACATAGTGCATTGTATAACTAAGTTCACAGAACCACATAGTTCTGTAGTGTAGAACCAAGTTCTACATTGTGCAGAACACAGAACCAAGTTCTGCAAATGCAGAACCGCATAGTTCTGTAGTTCAGCAGTGCAGAACATGATATTTAGAGAAAATATTACGATATTATAATATTATAAATATTATAATAATAAAAATAATATTAAGTAAGATATATTTGAAAATATTGTTTACATTAAAAAATTCATATTTGAAATAATTTTGCGATTATATTAAAAATACTAAAAATATGCAAAATTTTTTTGCATTTATAAAAGTACTTTAATTTAATATTATGGTATTATAAAAATTATAATTTTAAAAATTCTAACTTAAAATATGCAAATTTTTTTTTGCATATATAAAAGGGCAACAAACAACTTATCTTATAGGTTTCAATGCTTAGTTGAGGTGGACAAAAATGAGTTTGGGGTTTCGAAAGTGATTTTAATTTTGCTTTTATTTTTTATTTTTTGGTTTATATAGTTTGTGTTTGAATAAAGATAAATTTTTAATAAATTGGTTTATAAACTTTTTAAATTTTTTCAAGTATTATTTCAAGTGCAAAACGACGTGATTTTGTGCAGCGTAGAACCACAAAGTACAAAACAACGTGGTTCTGCACAGCACAGAATCACGAGTGTAGAACCATCCTGTTCTGTAGAACCATATGGTTCTGTGCAATGCAGAACGATATAGTTCTGCATTGCGTAAAACTTCAACATTTTTTCCAAATCTTTTTTTTTAAAAATTTTTAGATTAAAAAAATTTATAATTATATTAAAAATATCAAAATTATTTGAAATAAATGATGATTAGAGAAAATATTACAATATTACAATATTATAAAAATTATAATAATAAAAATATTAAGTAAAAAATATTTGAAAATATTTTTAAATTAAAAAAATCATATTTGAAATAATTTTACGGTTATATTAAAAATACCAAAAATGCAATTATGCAACTAATATTTTTTTCTATGTTTTTCTTTTCAATCTGTAGTTGGCCTTCTTCTCCGACTTTGTCTTGAGATCCGTGTCTAAATTTCTCCTTCATATAATTGCTTTATGAAGAGAATTTTATCAAAAATTTCAAGTTGTGACTCTATTTAGTATACAAAACTGCCGAACATAGTAACAAAATAGTAGAGAAATTTAAATTGATTGCTAGCTTTCTGTGATTAGATTTTCTCTTCTCATTTTATTTACCGTGTAGATGGAGTGGTGTGATCTTATTAGTCATTATAAAAGGGGGTCTCTCTGTCTATTTCTCACTCTCAGTAGGGCAATTGGAGAAGTTTAGTTGCTCGTTATGGAAGTGATTACTCTCTTCTCTGCTGTGAAGGTTTGTATTTGTCTTTCTCGTTTCTTAACATTTACTTTGTTCTGCTTTATTCTACCTTTATTTTGCTTGCTGTTTTTCGTATTTATTTATGATTCAAAAATGTTACTATTTTTTTTTGTTGAGGAGAGTGGTATGTCTAATAATGATGATTGTGGTGTGTGGTGACAATTTCTCTATTCTGAAACCATTTTAAAAGATGTAGACAAGTTTTTCTATATAAAAGTAGTTAGATTTTGATTCTTCGTTCACTTTTTTAGATTGTGCTATCTTTTGTTAGAGGTCTATTGGTTCTGCACATTGAATATCACACTTGTCAATGTAAGTTAGAACTTGTACTCTCAGTGTCTTGTAAATTTTAAGCCTGGATGCTATTCTTTTGAAATTTGTGGAGGACAAGTACCATTGGATGCTACACTGGGAACTTTGAAATTTGTCAGCTCTTTAGGGTCCTATATTTGTTATCCTTTCCCAGATTTGTTGATTTGAGTGCTATTCTTATAATCCATATTAGAATTTGAAGATTTTTGAATTAATTATTTTTAGAACAAAATTGAACCTTAATATCCATGTGTTATGGTTCTTCCTTCAAAATTTCAACTAAAACTGTAATTTCAATGAACCAAGTTGCTGCAAGCTTTGCTGTGGAGGGATCTGTTATGAGTGAGCTAAAGCAATGGGATGATTTGTATGGAGAATGAGGTTCACAGAAGAGGCAACAGTTGACTTACTTTCTTTAGACAAGTGAAAATCATAATTTACGATACAAATCGGTTCCGTTCTTTGAAAATGGGGTTAGAATTTGAGAAAGGCCCAAAACCCTCTTTCAACTAAGAGTGAGACTCAACATTGTCAGCTTGAAACGTTCATTTGGAAAGTCTTGAAACGTTCATTTGGAAAGTCTAGCTATAGCTTCATGGCCTCCTATACAACAATGCCCTTGTGACTAAAACCTACTCCAAAAAAAAAACTCACATCAAGAGTGTCAACAATATTTGTTTCAAATGGTTTGTTTGGCATTCATGTGTCATGCTTGGGAGATAGGAAAATTATATAGCCATTGTACAGGCCCGTTCCCACCAATGTATGGGTTTTAGGTTATTGTAAATGTGTGGTATTTGAAACATAATTGTGGGATTCTAGGTAGTTACAGAGATTTATATTGAATTTGTTCCATATCTTGTATTCATATAGTTTATATTGTAGTATTTTGTATATTATTCTTGTGAAAAATCAGTTTCTCACTTTCATTGCTACATGTTAGTTTATAATCTTTTCCTTTTACCCTCACCCTTTTGATATAAGATCATATTATTTGGTTGACTCAATTTGATGCTCCACCGCTGGTGTAACTCCATCACCAGAGAAAACATTATTTTTTATTTTGTCATTATATTTTATTAGAATGTCAGAGATTAGGAATTGATTTTCTTTTTTGTTTTTCTATGTAAATGAGCTTGGTGGCTGCAGTTGGTCTTTCATCCCAAATGGTGAATACCAGCCAGTGACCTTCTTGTCATAGGGACATGCCATCCCCTCTGGAGCTTCGTGTCTAACCCCACCCCACTTAGCCTTTTAGGGTACAAATAAGTAATTTTAATGTAAATAATAAGTTGTTTATTTAAATAATTTAAATATCAAGTAACTTTTAACAAATAAAAATGAAAAAACTAACATATATGACACTTAAATTTGATTTTTTTAATTAATAAATTTAATTTTAAAGACAAAATTTTTAATATTAAAAAAAACCCACTAAAAGTAAGGTGTTGGCTTGAAATGCTTAAAAAATATCTCCAATCTCTCATCTTCCAAGACTCTCCCTGCTTTTCGTATCTTCCCGTATCTCTCTCTCTCTCTAACTTGTGATTTATATCGTCATTAGAAACTCATAATTGACTTTGAATTGTAGACCTTAATCATACAATTTCGGAAACAGAAATTAATTATTTTGAGGTTTAATCTACTTTGAGATAGTATAACTTTGAAGAGAAATTCATTGTTCATATACATCATTTTTAATGCTCCATAATTTTGCTTATTCCCCTTTACTACTTAGGTTTACGCTTGTGATGTGTGCCTTAATTTCAAAACTAAACCAAGAAAGACACACCATTGACTACATCAACTCTATTCTATGTTGGTTACGTCTTAGGTTTATTATGCTAGAGTTAACCGATGATTTAGTTGCCTCGGACCAGATATGGTTTGATCGTTCGTCGGCCCATTGAGCATATTTTCCTTTCTATTTGGTGTTATTTACATACGAAAGCAAATAATTTAAACAACTGAGTCACTAGATTTGTTTTCTTTCTTTTAATTATTTAATTTTTTTTATGATGTCTAATTTAATATTATATTATTTTAATTATTTAATTATTTTAATCGATTTATTATTATGTTATTATTTTTTATTTAAAATCCTTAATTTCAAATTTTATTAATATTAATAAAAAATAATTCAATGATATCATTCAAATATATCAAAAAGGAAAAATTAATAAGGAGTGAGGTAAGAAGAGAAAAAAAAAAAAACCAACACTCTATGGTGTGGCGGTCGTTGGTTCTTCATAATGCTTCAATATTACAAGAATACCATCGCAAAACTACCAATATTACAAGAATGGCATCGCAGAACCACAAAACCACCAATTCACAAGAATACTATCACAGAACCACCCATATTACAAAAATGCTATCGCAGAACCACCAATATTACAAGAGTACTATCGCAGAACCACTAATATTACAAGAGTGCTATCACAGAGCCACTAATATTACAAGAATGACATTTCCATAGCTTTGCAGAACTACCATTATTACAATAATGCCATTGCAGAACTACTAATTTACAAGAATACCATTGCAGAACTACCAATATTACAAGAATACCATTACCATAGTTATGCAGATAGTTCTTCACTATGCTTCAATATTACAAGAATGTCATTGCAGAATTACCAATATTACAAGAATATCATTATAAAAAATTATGATTTTAAAAGTACTAAATAAAATTTTTTTTTCAAATATTTTTATATTAAAAAATATCTAAAAGTGTTATATTAAAATATTATATAATATATAAATTTTTTTTATATTGTGATACTATAAAAATATTTTAAAAAATACTAAATACATGCAAAATAATGATAATTTATTAAAAAAATTTATGATTATATTAAAAATATAACAAAGATTTGAAATAAATGATGTATAGTAAAAATATTTTAATACAGATGCACTATTACTCAAACAAGTTCTGTGAGTTCTGTATCGTGTAGAATTGTATAGTGCAGAACTATACAGCTTTGCACCTAATACAAAATATAAAAATATTAAATAATAAAATAAAATTATGTCATTCAATGATTTAATTTAAGTAAGTTTATAAATATATTTATCTAATTTAAAATTATATAAGAATAAAACATTTAATTTAAATATTTAGATATTTATTTAATATTAAATTTATTATGTATTAAATATATTATATTAAAATGGAAAAAAATATTTGTATAATGTTATATTTAAATATATGTTTTATTTAGAAGAGCAAATGTAGTTCTGCAAATCGCAGAACTATTATGCTTTTTTGGATATAAACAATATTTAGTTTAGGATTTAATATTTGAATCAAATAAAGTGTTAATTTTATTATTTACTTTTTCAATTTACTTTTAATATTATATAAATATTTAAATATTTAAATTAATTTTTAAAATTTTTATATTTTAGAAACTTTTAAATTAAATATTAATATTTATGATTTTTTTATATTTAAAAGTTTAAATTATTAAAAAATAAAAAAAGATTTACCAATATTACAAAAATACCATTATATTAAAATATATAAAAAGTTACCAAGAATACCATTATAAAACAAATTTGAGAAATAAAAAATAAAAAGAGAGATTGTTATCATAAAAAATTATTAAAAATAAAAAACAGAGTTATCAACATTACAACAATGCCATTATTAAAAATTATTAAAAAATAAAAAAAATTTTTGTGCAGAACTACAGAATTACCAATATTACAAGAACACCATTATATTAAAAAATAAAAAAACCTACTACTGCCATTATAAAAAATTAATAAAAAATATAAAAAAGAATGCTATTATAAAAAATTATTAAAAATAAAAGAGACTTACTAATATTACAAGAATGCCATTTTAAAAATATTAACAAAATAAGAAAAGGGGTAGTAGTTCTACAAAACCGCAGAACTACCGAAAGTAGAAAAAAATAAAAAAAATATTCTTGTGCAAAACTACAGAATTATCCATATTACAAGAATACCATTATATTAAAAAATAAAAAAAATATAATTCTGTTGCTACAGAACTACAGAAAATATAATAACATTATAAAAATTTATAAAAAAAAGTGATTCTGCAGCTATAGAACTGACTGTAGAAAAAAATTATAAGAAAAATAAAAAAAAGTTGTTCAATAGAACCACAAAACTACCAAAGTTAGAGAAAATAAAAAAAAATTCTTCACTGTGTAGAATCACGCAACACCATTCTATTATATTAAAAAATAAAAAAAATATAGCTTTGCAGCGTAGAAAAAATATAGAAAAGAGAAACAAAAGTGGTTCTACAGAACAACAGAACTACCGAATATAGAAAAAAATAAAAAAATTCTTCGAAAAAGATATTTTTTGGGACAAATTTTTCAATCTTTTAGAAATAACATTTGAGAAAATTTAAAAAGTTCATGAACCAATTTATTAAAAATTTATCTTTATATATACACAAACTATATAAACAAAAAAATAAAAAATAAAAACAAAATTAAAATTACTCTCAAAACCTCAAATTATATATATATATATATATATATATATATATATTTGGGTAGTTTTGCACGTAGAATCTGGGTCGTTTTGCGTGCACAGAACCGAGTTCTGTGCAGAACTTGGATAGTTCTATGCGCAGAATGTGCCAAGTTTTGCACGCAGAGCCATGCAGGTTCTGCTTTCTTTCTTTTTTTAGGTGGATAAAACTGTACGGAACAAAGTTAAAAAGCAAGAGTCATCTCATTGTATCTATGTTGCAGCACACTTGTATCTGTGTTTCATATATTTGTTGGGAAGCCTATTGGTATACGTGTCATCTCATTGTGCATCTCAAGAACAATTGGACAAATGGCCTTTGTATGCAAGACAGATCCCTGGGGAAAAATGGATTTACATTAAATATATATTTAATTTAATATATAATTTAGATAGTTTTAAATAAATATATACATATATACATTAAATATTTAAATATTTTTACTGTAAAAAAATTTTAAATTGCATGCGGGAAAAAAATTCATGTAATTTAATTTTGCAAGAGAGATAAAACATATGTGCTTATGTTTAGAGAGAAAGAGAGAGAGAGAGAAGTGAAAATATGATTTAAATAGATCTTTTTAGAGATAAAATTAAGTGGTTTGTTTCAAAGAGAGAAAAAGGAAATTTAATATCTTTAGGGAAATAAAACTTAAAATCAATATGTTAAGAGAGAGAAAATATGAATTAAATTAACTTTTAGTGCATGTTCTTAATTTTAAGATGGGAAAAAACTAAATTTGATATTCTTAGAGAGTGAAAATCTTAAATCAACATGAAACATAACCATGCTATTTTTTTTTTAATTTTAATTTTTTTGGTACTGTTTTAATTTTAATTTCAGTGATAGACTTATTCAGAATTTCATATTCCCTAAAAATTGGAAAAAATATTTCCTTTATAATCAATTGCATATATGTAAGGCATATAAAATCAAAAATTCATAATCCACCTCAAAAAAATGAAAGGCATCCATAAAACCATATCAAAAACAACACAAGGACTAAAAAGACACAAGTTAATTATGCGAGCCATGTTACTGAACTTAGATATTAATAGGTTTATAAGATACAAGTTACTTGTCACTTGACCCAGCCTTCTCCTAAACTACTTCCTCAAAATTTTTGATTGAATCTAAACTCAGCATCTGCACGGTCCACATACAAAAGTCGATAATGGATGCCCTTTACTACTTGAGAACAACCTTACTCAATTGATCCTGATGTTAGGGGTTGTTTAATGATGATTTTGTTGATCTCAATCTCTGCAAATTTTGCAGTCTCTACGATATCAGGATCTTTAAGGTCTTCAATTGGCTGGCAACCACCTTGAAATACCAACTAGCACCAATGAAATCAAAACTGAAGCAAGAATCTCAACTTTCACTGATTTTTAAATTGCTTTTATATATTATTGTATATACGTTTATTCACAAATGGAAGATCAAGTGAACTGCTTTGAATTTATAATTGTCCGCCCGAAAGCTGGTCAACCTGTAACATAAGATTGTCATGCATTTGCCTTAGTTAGGATGAAATTTAACACTTTATAAATCTATTTTGAAACTTTTATTAACAGTGCTTGCGTTATATTCTTGTACTTCATCTTACTCATAGCGCATTTATTTTCTCTTCTCCTCTATGGTTTTTTCCATTTCGGTTTTTGACTTAAAATTTTTGTGCCTATTTTGTGTGATTATTGTTTGATTATATTTGATTGGTTTTTACTTTATAAATTTCTTATTCATCTTGGTATATTGCAAGTCTCAACACCAACTATCATAAAATAAGAGGTACCAAAAATGTCATATATCGACTTAGAAGAATTTTTAAAGGTGAAGAATCAAAAACATTGGGATATCTATGCTTCTAGTCTACATATATAAAAGAAATAGAAGATCAAAAACTAATATACTCTATCATAATAAAATGAAATCAATTTATTATTCTACCAATAGTCTCTCAAAAATAGCACAAAGAGTAAACCATTACATAGTGTCGATATATGAAATTGATACTTAATACCAGCAACCACTTGAGAACAACCTTGGTCGATTGATATATATACACAAAGGTTATTCAATTGATTTATTTGTTGATCTCACTCACGCAAATTCTGCTATCTCTACGACATGAGGATCTTTAAGGTAACCTTGGATAACCATTAAAATAAAAAACCAAAGCAAAAATCTCAAGTTTCACCATTTTCTCAATTGCTTTTGTGATGTTTGTTTACAAATGGATAATAAATTGACTGTGAGGTTGATTCGAATTTATAATTGTTTGTTGGGTACCTTTCTCAAACTCTAATACAAAAATGTATAACATTTTTGTTAAAAAGGGACCAAATCAAACCCTTTATTAACTTGGTAAAGGAAGAATTAATTATATGCTAAATCACTTGTGATACATTTATTAAAATTTTGAAAGAAGTTTAACAAATTTGTTAATCTTTTACTAACTGAAGACAACTAACTAAGGTGATATTTGGCTACAGTTCATTTTATACGATTTTGAATTACCAAATTAACAATTTAGCATCTGAAATGCGAATCATGCATTTGTACTATTCAGTTGAATGGTGGCGGCTGTGGTGAATACTGCTTACACACCCTAACGCTTATTGGTGGCGTCTAGAAAATCTCAACTTCACCCTATTTTATTTTATTATTTTTTTACTCGTAACATTTCTGACTCAACTGAAAAATTTTGATAAAGAATATAGTGTTTCATAATTAAAAAACAAAGACTTCCATGGAAAATGAACTTAAACTATTTCTTTTTTCAAATAAAGCCATTAACAACCTTCATAGTGCCTACCCAATTTTTTCTAGAAAAAGAAAATTATTGCTTTAGTTTTATAAAAATAAAAGTAAAGTGAGTTTTATCGAGAGATTTTAAAATCAATAAACTTAGACTAATTTATGATAATTTATTTATTTCTTTTTTGAGAGAAAATTGATGGGCTACGTTTTGGAGTGAGGAAAACTAATTTTTATTCTTTTTTTTCTTAGGTTATAAGGAACAAGAAACTAATATCATGAATGCAAGGAGGGTAATACTTGATCACTAATTCAATCACATAAGCGGAAAGAGGAAAATTTATGGAAATAAAATTTACTCTTTCAGATAAATTAGAAGGTAATATTTCAAAAAGTAAATATTATGACAGATTTTTCTCTCCAAATATTTTTATTTCATATTTTCTCTTTAAAAACTCATAATCAAATTTAGTATTTCTCTCTCTAAAAGTAGGCACCTAATTTTCTCTCTCTAAAATAATAAATTATTTTAAATTTTATTTATCTAAAGTCCTTGATTATAGATTTTTCTTTTTAGTTTAGAAAAACTAAATCTGAATTTTTCTCTTTTCTCACAAATTGCATTGATTTTAATTTTTCTCTCTAAAAATACAAAACTTAGTTTTTCTTCACTAAAAATTAGTATATAAATTATTTTTCTCTATAAAAATTAAATTACTTTAAATTTTATCCTTTTGAGTATATTGACTTTTAATTTTCTCTATTTTAAAAGACTAAATTTATTTTTATCTCTCTAAAATAAAACACATTATTTTTCTCTTTCTATCAAATTAATTTTTTTCTAACCAAATTAATTCGTTCTCATTTTTTTAAATACCAAATTTAATTTTTCTCTGTTTAAAACTAAATAGAATAATTTTCTATCTAAAAAATATTTAATTCATATTTTCTCTCCACAAATGCATTGGTTTTAAGTTTTCTTTTCTTAAAATATCATATTTTAGTTTTTTCCTCCAAAACAAAACGCATTAATTTCATCTCTAAAAAAATAAAGTTAATTTGTATTTTCTTTCCTTAGAAATACTATTTTAAGATTTTCACTCTCTAGAAATATTAAATTGAGTCTCCCTCCATAAAATTAAGAACATTAATTTTTTCACACTAAATGTTAATTTAATTTATATTTTGTCTATCTAAACATATTGATTTTATGTTTTCTTTCTCTTAAAATATTAAATTTCGTTTTTCTCTCTTTGAAACAAAGCACTTAATTTTATCTCTAAAAGGATCAATTTAAATCATATTTTCACTCCCCTCTCTCTAAAAATAAGCACATCAAAAACAATCTAGAGGAAATAAATAGATTGTTTTGAAACTTTAGGAAACTTTTCAAATAATTTAGAATTGAAATTAAGTTTTGAAGGAAGTTTGATAAAAAGATAAGAAAAACAGAATAAGGAAAGCAAGAAATAAGACATCAAGATTTTAATAATGGTTCCAACAGCTTTGGTGTATGTCTACTTTCAAGCGACCCCCTGGATTTTTCATTAGCAAATAATGCTGATACAAATGTTGATTACAGGTGCAATGAAGCTTTACATAGTTTTCCACAAACTTTATGCAACCCCTTTCTCTCTCTAAACTCATATTCGAGATCCTCTCCAATCTTTTCACACTAATTACACTAACGTTGATTACAAATTTTTAAGCTTAAGACTTCAAGGGTAACTAATGTAAGCACAAATAAATACTACAAAAAAAACATCAATTTGCGACACAATTTGTGACAAATTTGCAAGAAAAATTCGTTCCAAAACAAATTTGCGATGAATTTTGTAACAAATTTATTTTCGTTGCTAATAAGCCGTTGCAAAATTTTGGGACAAAAAATTAATTATTCGTCACAAAAATTTCCAACAAATATTTTTTGTCGCAAAATTCGTCACAAATTTGTAACAAATTTTGCAACGAAAATGTTATTCGTCATAAATTTTGCAACGAAAAAATATTTGTTGTAAATTTTGCAATGAATAAGTTATTCGCTGCAAGTTAGCAACGAAAAATAACTCGTCGCAAATTTGCCAAGAAATATTTTTTGTTGCATATTTGCCACGAATCTAATTTTCATTGCAAATTTGCGACGAATAGTTTTTTTCATTGGAATTTTTGCAACGAAATGCAATTCGTGGCAAATTAGGAACGAAAAAAATTCGTTGCAGAATTTGTCATAAATTTGCGACGAATATTTTTTGTTGCAAAATTTGTCGCTAATCAAAATTTACAAATCAATTTTAGCAACAAAATTTGCGACGTGCATAGTTTTCAGGGACAAATTTTGCGACGAATATGTAATTTGCGACAAATATAAATTTTATTGGCATATTTGGACCATTTTTCCCTATATAACCTGTATTTATACCTGTTCATCTAACCCCATCAATAATTAATCATCCAAATCATTTTTTATATCAAATTTCATCCATGTATACTCATCAATATAACTAACTATTCAATAAGATCAATAAGTTAAAAAAACAACAAGAAATCATAATAGTAATATCAAAGATAAAAGCAACATCATGTCTAAATGTTAAAATATCCAATAACCATATATAACAAAAAAAATCAATATAACAAGTATCAAAATATAACAGTCAAATAACAGTACACAATTTCAAGCACGACCTCCACCATCATCATCATCATAATTATCATCGAAGAAATCATCACCTTTATCACCATCGTCTGCATTATCAGGAAGAGAAATAGAAGGGGGAATCTGACTTGGAGTGGAGGCTAACTAAAGATACTGCATGATTAACATTTGTATTAGGAAGAGAAATAGAAGGGGGAATCTGACTTGGAGCGGAGGCTAACTGAAGATACGCATCATTAATATTTGCTGCGTACGGAACTTGTTCATTTCTTGCGTGTGCTTTGCTTGAAATTCATTGAATTCCTGATCTCTTTGCAGCAGTAACTCATTCAAATGGCTCACCTCTTGATTCAATTGATTTATTTTTGCTCTAAGGTGGGGTGGAAGAAGATGAACCAGTGATTTTGTAAGTTCTGCTCAAAGAACCTAGGCTAACTACTCTACCCCCTTTTGGTCCACCAGTCACCTCGAGCCATGTTTTCATGTTATCAACAGATGACTCAGATCCACCAGCATCATCACTAGCACTCGAACTTTTGCGTGATAGTTCATCATATTTCTCCTGTATTGTCATGAGAAAAATTAAAATAAATTTACAATAACAATATAGTACAAGCACATATAATCTTGATTAAATATATATATATGAAGGAAAATAAAAAAATTTGTAACATAAATCATGAGACTATATAGGATCTAAATTATGAACATTCATAATTAACATTGAATAAGTTGAAATTTATGAAAAAAAAGAATCTCTATCAAGTAATTCATTCGAAATCAAAGAATCAAGTTAGCAATAAAAATTTGGGAGAGACTAACCTAATAAATTCATCTTCCTATATTGTTATGATATGTTCAACATAATATGTTCAAATCAACATTGAAAATGTTCATTAAATAATTGGAAGTTTTGAAATTACAAACCTTAATTGCTCTAGCTCTCCCCCGCTCCAAGTCTTGTCTTTTTTTTGAAATATGCGTGTGAAAGTATCTATGAATGAAGGCTCGGTCCCCGTTTCCTTGGCCTAAAATAAAAAAATACTGTTAGAAATAATGAAATAGTTTAAATTAGATTAAAAAATGAGTGTTTGTATAAAATTACCAATCTATTTCTATGTTCACCGATATTGATCGAGCCTCCTACATATGTCGCAGTCAATTCCCCTAAATTATAAGCTCGGTTTTTTTTTTATTTTGCTCACTCCTTCGTTTGCTCTCCTTTGATTCCCAAAAATTCACAATCATGCCCTAATTTTGCTCAGTGATGCAGTTTGACTTTTTTCCGTGCTCTTCACATGATTTAAACGTGTCAGATGTGATCGCCATATTTTTTATTGAAAATCTTTCTTACTTCCAACTTTTCAGTCTCTTCCCAAGTGAATAGTCACTCCAATGGAAAAAAACCAATTGATTATAATGCTATTAAATTAATTTCATATATAAACTGATTAGGATAACTTACCTTGTACTCACTCCACCATAGTTCTTTTGTTTCTTTTGGAGTGCTTGTGTAAGTCATCGAATCCCCTCCTAATGGTTATTCACTATTCTATTAAGCTTGTGAATAACATGTACAGAATTTGTAAATCTATCATAAAGTTTCAAACAAATAATATTAAATAAACAAGATAGTTAAAAGAATAATTTGTTTTATAAATAAAAGAAATAATACATCTGAAATTTTAAAATTTAATACTTACGAATCTCCGTAAGGGGCTATGAGAATGCGAAGGGCCTGATGAAGGTACATTACTAGCCATTTGTTGAGAATGCGAAGGGCCTGCAACAGAAGGGGGAGGCGAAGGTACATTGCCCGCAAGGGAATGGGATTGCAAAGGTGCTGAAGCGGACTGCGATGGTGAAGAGCGTGATCTTCCATTAGAATTTCGTTTATAATCACCACGTCGAAACTGTCAACCATAATATATTATTAACAAAAATAAAAAAATAAAAATTGCATCTTATCAGATGCATAATTAAGAACATGAATAAACTTACCATATTTAATTTGACAAATTAAATGCGATGAAACAAGACACCAATATATCAAGAAATCTTCTCTAATGACCTATAGAAAAAAAGATAGTACATGAACCAATGAAATATATAAATTTAAGAATGAGACAGTAAATAGATAAATATCCGATTTTTATTATATTAACAGAACAAAACTTACCCGTTATCAAAAATCAAAATCTTCATTGTCATCCTCATCCCCATCTTCATCATGTGTCTCAAAATTAGACTCTTCAACATTATTATCATCAACAACCTCATTCTCATCCTCCTCCTTATCCTCATCATCTGTCTCAAAATTAGATTTTTCATTGTCTTCTTCATGAATTTCACTTGCATCCACTCCATTACTACTCCACTGGGATCTCGTAATGTCAGAATATTATATTCCTCGGTCTGAAATGTATTGGCAACTTCCTCTTATTGATATGCTATGTCTTCCTAATGTTCCTCAATTTTTTTCCGTGCTTTCTTTTTATAAACAGCTCACCAATCAATTTTGTCACGTTCCAAACTAGGATATGAAGCATAAAATACTTGAATCATTTGTTGTGCCAACACAAATAGTTCATATATTTTATATAATTTCTTATGATTTATTTCAACCAAATTAAACTATGGATGCACTTTCATCCCTTTGATAGGATCAAACCAGCGACACATAAATAAAACAACCCGTAATTCTGGACCAGGGTACGCTACCTCTACGATTTCATCCAACAAACCATAAAAATCATTTTGACCTCTACCATCATTGGATGACTGAACACAAACTCCACTATTCATTGTCGTTTTCTCAATTCAATATTCTTCAATATGAAAATTATACCCGTTTATAAAATATACTGACCAAGTTCGTACAATTGATTTTAGACCACATGACAGATGGATTAACAATACTTGCTCAACTTGAGGTTGATTATCATGGACTTAAAGTCAAATAAATATGTTAATATGTTTTAAAGTAAATATTTAAATAATTTATAATCCACTTACATATTTTTTGAACCATGGCGCAAATTCTTCATCGCAGAAACCATCAAGCTCATGTTTGAAAGTTCAGAATATACGTTTTGGAAAATCCTACCATCAAAGAAAATAAATTTTAACACAAACAATTTACAACATAAAAAATACATAAAATAGAAAATATATACTAACTCGAAATATGACGTCACTTCTGGACAGTTTAGTAAAATATATGTGTGGGCTACCTGTCATTCTTGACCAGTTAAGTATCTATACTTACATGGTGCACTTGGTCGACCAAGGTAGTTAAAAATTGAGAATGACTTCAAATTGGGATCAATAGGACTCTCATCATTTTTTCTCACTCTCCGCCTCTTGCACTGAACGTGAGACTCAAAATAATATGATGCAATCGTTGTACTTCCTCCACAATGTATGCATTGATAATAGAGGCTTCAACACGTGCCTTATTTTTTACTTTCTTCTTCAAATGATATAAGAATCTAATTGTTATAAAACAAAATGTATTATAAAATTATATGTAATGAAATTAGTAATTTTATATGTCTTGATAACAAAGTATAAAAGATGAAAAACTCACCTTTCAAATGGATACATCCATCGAAATTAGACAAGACCTCCAACTTTCGCCTCATATGGCAAGTGAACCAAAAACTTATTCCATGGAATCAAAAAATGATAGTGGAAATATCCTTTCGAAATTACACAAAATAATTGGAATCTCTCTCTCTAACATCTCCATATGTGAACATCTCAACACTGTCGAGTAAATATCATGAAGGAAAATGTTTAACTCCATAATGGCACCCCAAACAAAATTCGGTAAAAGTTCCTTAAAAACAATAGGAATTAGTCTTTTCATAAATATATGACAATTATGACTTTTCAAACCAATTAACTTACATTCCTTCAAATTGATACATCTTCCAAGATTTGAGATATAACCATCAGGAAACCTCAATGATTTCAACCATTCACAAACAATCCATCTCTGATCCTTATTCAATGTATAAACTACTTTCGGTTTTGGTCCTTTACTACTTTCAACGACATCAAGAGTAGGCCGTTTACAAAGGAGTCGCATATCTTTTCTTACATTCAAGTTGTCTTTATTTTTTCTAGTGATATCCATCACTGTATTTATCAGATTATCAAAGACATTTTTCTCGATATGCATTATCTCGAGATTATGATGAACTAAATGACTCTTCTAATATGGTAAATCCTAAAATATACTCCGTTTAATCTCAATGGAGGAGGTGCTCTTTCAATTCTATTCTTAGTGAATTCTTCTTTATTTCTTCTAAATTTATGAGTTAATGGTAAAAATTATCTATGACAATCAAAATAACTTGTTTTCTTCCCATGCTTCAATTTGAATGACTTTGATCTCTCCAAACATATTGGACATCCTAAAATCCCAACGGTACTCCATCCTGATAACATACCATAAGTCGAAAAGTCATTTATGGTCCAAAGAAGAGTAGTCTTCATTACAAACATCTGATTAGTATGAACATCATATGTAGGAAAACCTTCATCCCATAGTTGTTTCAACTCCGCAATCAAAGGTTACATGTAAACATCTATTAATTTCTTCGGATTTTGCGGGCCATGCACGACCAATGTTAAAAACATATAAGGTGTCATTATATACATACCGGGTCGAAGGTTATACGGAGTTAAGATAACTAGCCAACAAGAATAAGTTCTTCCTGATTTGCTAAATGGAGCAAACCCATCAGCACAGAGACCTAACCTAATATTTCAAGTCTCTCTTGCAAACTCAAGATATGTTCTATCAAAATATTTCCACGCCTTTGCATCTGAAGGATGACACATTAACCCCTCTTCTGTTACATGATTTGCATGCTAGGTCAAGTATTCAACAGTGGTCTCAGATGCATAAGCCTTTGTAACCTAGGAGTTAAAGGCAAATAAAACATTTGTCTGTATGATTTACGTCGTTGATTACGACCCGACCTCTAAGTATTCTTGTATCTACATTGATTATAGAATTTACAAAAATCTGCATCTTTATCATCTCCTCAATATAGCATACAAGCATCTTTACAAACATCTATTCTTTTCACCGGAAGACCTAATTCTTTTACCAGCCTTTTCATACTGTAGAAATCATTGGGCATAATGTGATCACGTGGTAATACTTCTCCAATAACTTGAACAAAATCATTAAAACAATTCTCAGACACATTATGCTCTGCCTTGACATTCAACAGTCTTGCGGTTAGAGATAGTTTAGTGTGGCTATCACAACCAGCCCACAAAGGTTCATCTGCAGCTCTTAACAGTTCTTGAAATTGGAGAGATGATTCATTATTCACATTTTCATCAACATCTGGTACTTCTACCTCCTCCAATGGTGATGCATAGCTAGTATACCCATGTTCAAATGTTGAAGCAAAGCTAAAACTTGCAGTGCTTGGTTCGGGAACAAAATTTGGATCCGCTGCATCAATTACAATCCTCTGATATGGATTCAATTGATCATAATAACTTTGATCCCCACTAACTGAGAATTGTCTATTTCGTCCATACTCCTCATCAGAAATGAACGGTTCACCATGATATGTCCAATTATAGTAATTCGGGGTAAAACCAATTCTACAAAGATATTCCCTAACTTTATCACACTGTAAAAATTTACCATTACGACACCTTCTGCACGGACACCATAGCTTATTCCCATCCATAAAATCAACATGACTACAAGAAAAATCTAAAAATTGTTCCAACCCAAAAATAAACTCATCAGTTAAACCCCGACGATCATATAAGTTCTCTTTATATTTCCAACTTCTTTCATTCTGTATTTTCCCTGTCTCCAAATTTAAAAATTTTTAAATATTAAAAAAAAACTACTAAATCATCAATACTAATATCATCATTAATCCCAACTAAGTTGATATAACAATAAATAAAAAGTTAATTGCACAAAACTCAACATCATCATTAATACTAACCTTAATTTCACAAATATTTAATATAATAATAAATAATATTATAAACTTAATTAATATCAAACAAATTAACTAAATTATTAAAATAACATTAAATATTATCATATAATCAAATAAAGTATAAAATATTGAATATTTAACAACATTGATTTTTTAACTAATCGATATAAGATTTACTATAAATTGCTGATTATTGCTAACATAATATTTCACCTGATTAATTATCAACACTTTTGATTCCAATTTTATATAAACAATTAAATTTAACAAATCTAGCAATATCATTAAATCAACCACTAAATACAATAAAAATAAATTAATATAGAAATAAAAGCAATACAAACATAGAAATTAACATAATTGCATTTTCCAATCATTACAGTACAAATTAAAACATTTCTCACCACCAAATAATAACTCACTGATAGACTCAGATATCAACAGCAGCAACAGCTTCCAATCCAAATATTCAAGAATCGCAAATCTTGACACATCAAAAACAATTATAACTAATATATTATTAAAACAATATTATAAAAGCATTTTTTAAAATACCATTTCTCAAAAAATTAAAAAAAATATATGCATAAAAGTAGAATGTTGGATTGGGCCGGGCCGCCCAGCCCCATAGGCCATGCTGGGCCGCACAGGGGCTTGCGGCCCCATCGCGAGGCGGTGCCGCACAGGGGCTTATGGGGCCGTATAGGGGCTTGCAGCCCCATCGCGAGGTGGGGCCGTGCAGGGGTTTGTGTCCCTTTTGCGCAGCGGGGCTACGCAGGGGCTGCGGTTGGCCCACGAAGGGCAAATCCGGTGGCTTGGCGGTCGGATCTGCCATCTACGGGCCAGAGAGAGAGAGAGAGAGAGAGAGAGAGGGAGGGAGGGAGATTACCTAATACCATCGCAGATCCGACATCCTTTCTGCCATCCCTTCGCAGAACTACCTTCGCGGCTATTCGAAAATGAACAAAACGAGAGAGATAGAGAGAGAGAGAGAGAGAGAGAGAGAGAGTAAGAGTGGAGTGCGAGTGAGAAGGAGAGATGAATATATTGAAATTAGGGACAAAAATATTTTGTCCCTAAATTCATCCCTGAATCAAAGACGAATATTTTTTTCGTACCTGATTTAGGGACGAAATTTTTTTGCATCCCTTCACAGAACCACCTTTGCGGCTATTTGAAAATGAACAAAGTGAGAGAGAGAGAGATATAGAGAGAAAGCAAGAGTGCTAGTGAGAAGGAAGTGTTGAATATATTGAAATTAGGGACAAAAATTTTTTGTCCCTAAATCAGGGATGAAAATTGTTTTTCGTCGCTAAAATCTGTGACAAAAGAATGTTTTCTTGCTAAATTTCTGATGAATATATGTTTTTATCACAATTTGCAATGAATTTAGCAACGAAACTTATGATTTCTGACGAATAACTCATTGAATGTACTAAAATAGAAACTAAATAGACAAACTATTAACAATATTTGCTTACTATGATATAATTATAAAAAACATTAGTTATATTGATCATTAATTAATAAGTATTTCTACTTTAACTCTTAGCTTAGTGAATCGAATACTTAAACAAATTTATAAGATAAAGTTATTAGTGCTGGGAATGGAAAATTAAACAGATAATAAATTGAAAATGAGTGTACAAATAATAATCTCTTGTAACAATTTATAAGATTTGTAAAGTTATAGTAAATGAATGTACCAATTTAAAATATTACACTATTTTATTATTCTTTTATATAAACAGATAATGAATGAACTATTTTATATAAGGTTTTGTGAATATCTTAAGATTCTATACGCTATCAGTGTATATAACTGTTTATAAATTGTTTTTTAATATTAGAAAATGTTTCTAATACAAGTAATTAAAAAAATGAATTTTAGCGAAAAATTTTGCCACAAATGTTATATTTGTCGCTAATTTGTAACAAATTTAGCAATAAATAATCGAATTTGTTGCAACGAATATAAATATTTGTCACTAAATTTGTGATGAATTTAGAAATTCATCGCAAATTTAGGGACAAATTCTTTTTCTTCCCAAATTTAGGGACGAATTAAGAAATTCATCGCAAAATTTTGGGACGAATAAGCGAATTCGTCTCAGATTTAGGGTCGAATTCGATTTCGTCCCAAAAATTTAGGACAAATTTTTCATTCGTCCCAAATTTAGGGATGAATTATAAATTCGTTGCAAATTTAGCGACGAATTTTGAAATTCGTTGTAAATTTTTTTCGTCGCAAATTTGCAACGAATTTTGCGTCAAAAATTTTTCGTCAAAAATTAGTGACGAATTTTGTAACGAAAATTTTTTTTGTTGCTAAATTTACGAGGAAAAATTTTTTGTGGCTAAAATCGTGGCTAATTTGTGACGATACCATTTTTTGTTGCTAAATTTATTGTAGATTTGCGACGAATATTTGTCGTTGCTAAAATTCGTCGCCAAATTCTTGTTTTTTTGTAGTGAAAGATATACAAGAGTTTTGCTCAAGTTGTGATCAACAGTAGAAGTAGCAGTAAAAGCAAAAACCTCTTCTCTTGTACAGAGGTTGAGAATTTATAAGGGAGCCTTTCCTTAACCATTGGTAGATTCAAATTTTAAATGCTTCATTTAATGTCTACATCTACCTTGCTCAGAAGTGAATTATCTTTTGCAGATTTGGTGTTGAGTCTTTGCTAAAAGCAGATTTTGGTGGTTGAAGCATTTAATGCTTACCACTGTGTTTGTTGAAATCTCAAAGATAGTCGTTTAAACAAAATATGGTTGAGTAGATATTCAATCGGTTGAATATTTTTAAGGTCAATCGTTGAACTTATTCAATTGTTTTGGATATGATATTCAACTAGAATGGACATTGTAGTTTAGATCAGTTGAATGTTCTTGTTCAATTTGACCAATATAGGCAAAGTGTTCAATCTGGTAGAATACTTAGTCGACTTGGTTGACTGATTGGACATTGTGCTGAAGTTGGATTCAACTGGGTCTTCCTTTATTCGACTGAGATACGTATTTCTGACTTTCTCTATAGCATTGGTTAAATAGTCCTTAAGGTCTGTCGAATGTTTTTCTGAAGACTTGCCTAAAGTTTATTCAACTATTTATGAGATACGGTTGAATTCTATAGTCCTATTTGACCGACCATCCATTTTGGTTAATTGATTTCTCAAGGTCTGCCTAAGTGTTCATTAGGTTATTTATGTGAACTGGTTGCATGCTATAATCTTATTTGACTAAATGACTATCTTAGTCGAAGTATAAATTTCTAAGTTATAAGACCTATTCAACCGTTTCAGTAAATTGGTTGAATACTATAATCATATTTGACTGGAAAAATGTTCTAGTTGAAGCTTTTGAGTACTGGTGTTTGTTTTGGATGAATGATCACATAGAGCGGTCGAATTACAAAATGAATTTTAACAATATGTATCATTCAATTCAGTTCCTGAGTTTTCTTATTGAGTCACAAGTCTACTCATGAGTTAGGAATGCTGGTTTTGGATTATAACTTAAATCAGTTGAATGATTGAGCAAGCCGATTGATTCTAAAGCTAGGAATTGTTGAATGCTCATGTGGTTATTCAATTGCTAAGTACATGTTCTAAGTTCCATTGCTTGAGTCGCTCGAATGGCCCGATTGGGCAAACGAATGGTCTAGTGTTAAAAGCTAAGTTCAGTTGATTGATTTCATCAAGATTTGATTAGATTATTCTTTCAACTTGATTTTGGTTGAATTATCATATTACTCATTTGATTGTTTTCTATGTTTTCTCAAAGAATTGATTGAATATGAGTTATATCAATCGAATAGCTAAGTTTTATGTTCGATTTCCAAACTTTGTAAACTAATTTCTTGAGTTGTTTTGCTTATCATCAAAACTTAAATATGCCAACAATCTTTCCCTTTTTGATGATGACAAAATATCTAAAAGTTTGGAATTTTCTCCCCTTTAATTTAAGTTTTCTCCCACTTAGAATATGATTAAGTGACTAGAATGCTTATGTAATGCAAAATGGTATTCAAGGTTCATAATAAAAAACATCATGCATGTGCGCATGTCATTCATATGCATATCTCTCCCCTTTTTGTCATCATTAAAGAGGCATTCAAAGAAAAGAAAAATATTTAAAAGAGAATGTCGGTCTCAACTCATTTGTCTACAGTGTGAGGAGTTTGGAAAGGAATGGTAGAATACAAGAAGTTTTGTCGAATCTTAGATAATTAAAATAGGGTTTGATCCAACCTTTTAGAGGATTTGGATTTCTACATGCTTGGTATTCAAGCATGAGAGAGAGAGAGAGAGAGAGAGAGAGAGAGAGTTTGAATGTAAGAGCGTTAGAATTCAAATTTTGAGAGTTAGAGTTAAATATATGCTTCAATGAGCTTTTTTAGTCAATTGTTTTTGTATCCTTAGTCGATAGTGTAGTATTTTTTAGTTGATTAAAATAGTAATGGTTGCATGTCTAGTCCAAGCATTCGACTATTTTCTCTTGATTGGTTGATTTTAAGAGTTGTTTTAACTGATTCATTCAATATTGGTCGAATGTTTTATTCACACATTCGACTGATTTCCTTGAGAACTTAAAGTTTTGATTGAATGTTTCAGTTGATTGTTGTAGTAACATTTGTCTGGTTTGTCATTTTGGTCAAATTTTCACTAGGTTATTTCACAAATCGGTTGATTGTCTTCTTAGGATGATCAACCTTCTTAACCATTTGGTTGACTTAGACTTCATTTCAGTCGAACGTTTCCTTACTCTCTTATGCAATCGACTGAATCATGAATGATTTGGTCGAATGTCTTCAGGTTTATTTTTTTGAAAGTTTTCTTTGTTCTTCCTAAGACATTTTTGAATCTTTGCTTCTTCTTTCTAACTTCCCTCTAGCATTCCTAGCTCTCTTTTGAGTTCAAGAAACCTGTTTTTATCTAGAGTTTTGTGAAGATGTGAGCTACTTGTCTTTGGGTGTCTATATACTCTAAGTTCAAATCATTTTTCAAAACATGATCTCTGATGAAGTGATGTCTTAGTTCAATATGTTTAGTTCATGAATGGTGTACTGGGATTTTGGTCAAGTTAATTACACTGGTGTTGTCACATTTGACTAGTATACACTTAAGGTTCAACCCATAATCTCTCATCTGGTTTCTAATCCATAATATTTGGGCAACACATTGCCCAGTAGCAACATACTCAGCCTCTGTTGTTGAAGTTGCCGCACTACTTTGTTTCTTAGAAGACCATGACACCAACATATTTTCAAAGAATTGGCATATTCTGCTAGTACTTTTTCTATCTATTTTACATCTTGCATAGTCTGTGTATGAGAACCCATGAAGACTAAAACTAGAGTTTCAATCATATCGTAATCCTAGGTTTACAGTATTCTTTACGTATCTAAGAATTCTCTTGGTGACTCTCATGTGTGACTCTTTAGGGTCTAATTGGAGCCTTGCATATATACATATACTAAATTGAATGTTTAGTCTAGATGCAGTAAGATAGAGAAGGGAACCCATCATGTTTTTATATAACTTTTGGCATACTAATTAGCCTTTCCCATCTTTGTCTATCTTCATACTTATGATTATGGGTGTGGCACTTCTTTTGTAGTTTTTAAGAACAAATTTCTTTACTAGTTCTTTTGAGAATTTAGCCTGATTTATGAATATGCCTTTCTCAGATTGTTTTATCTAAAGACCTAAGAAATAATTCAATTCTCCCATTATCCTTATTTCGAACTCCCTTTGCATTGACTCAGCAAAATCTTTATGGAGATCTTCATTGGTGTTACCAAATACTATGTCGTCTACATATATTTGTGGTACTAAGAGATCTCTAGTATCCATTTTTCCTTTGCTAAAACCATTTCTACTAAAAATGTACTAAGTTTTTCATATCAGGCTCTAGGGGCTTACTTAAGACCATATAGAGTTTTTGACAATCTATACACATGATTTGGGAAATTGGGATCTTCAAATCTTGGGGGTTGCTCTACATATATTATTTCATATATCATCCCATTAAGAAAGGTACTCTTGATGTTCATTTGATTTAGTTTGAAGTTCATGTTGCAAGAAAAAGCAAGCAATATCCTTACGGCCTTTAATCTAGCTACAGGGGTATAAGTTTCATCATAATCTCTGTCTTACTCCTGACTGTACTTTTTGACTACTAATTTAGCTTTGTTTCTTACTATTGTACCATGTTCATCCAACTTATTTCTAAACACCAATTTAGTTCTTATCACCGATTGGTCACTTGGCCTAGAGATTAGTTTTGAAACTTCATTTCTCCTGAATTGATCCAATTCTTCTTGTTTGGCCAATATCTAGTTTTCATCATCTAAAGCTTCACTAATTGTTTTTAGTTTTATTTGGGAAATGAATGCAGCAAACTCACATTCATTTTGATCTTTAGATCTAGTTCTAACTCCTAATTCAAGATTTCCTATTATGTTTTCTACATTGATACTCTTTCTCACCAATGGGAATTTTGGTACTTGCATATAATTATCTTCTATTAAAGAGGGCTCATCATTAGAATCTTCTTATTTTGTTTCTTCCAAATTTGTTTACTCAGAGACCGTTATAGGTTCATTCTATCGTAATCCAATATGTTTGTGATTGATGTCTCTGATTCGTCAAATGTCACATGTATTGATTCTTCAACCACCACCATTCTTTTGTTATATGCTTTGTATGTTGATGATTGTCAATAGTAGCTAATGAGATTTGGGAAGAGGGAAGAATATGCTTGGGATAGAGATTCTAAGAGACAGAAAAACAAGTAAACTATAACCTAAGTAAAAAATTATATATAGAGAAAACTTTTTCACGAGTTTAATAAGTAGAAAGCTAAGCCTGTCAATACATTGCTAGTAGCTTATTTCAAACATTCAGTTACTTTATCCATAAGGAGAGATTATGATGAGGACATTAAGGCAGCAAGGAATTCACATGATTCAATTCAAGTTTCAATAGGCCTATCGACGAAGGCTCAAGTTAAAAGATTCAATCAAGAGTTGAATAACTTAATTCGAAAAGTTTTACAACAAGAAGTTAGAGTTCAAGTAAAGAAAGAACCAAAGGGGGGGCCTTAATTATGCTTATTCAACTCCAATTGGAAGAATTAAAGGTCTACAAATATTCAAAACTAAGGGAGGACGAGAATAGGAGTAAAGACTTCGTCAAAATGCTCTTTTGCACCTTTTTTGGCATCTTCTTTGCTTTGGTCAAAATATAGCAAGAGTTGGTCAAAATAGTTTACTTTTATTTAGTTTCTTTACTATTTTTTTTTTATTTTTTAGGAAGTTACTTAAATTCTAATTGTCATTTTAGGGATTACTTCTAATCTATAAATATGTCATTACACATTATGTATAACACAACTTTAAGAGAATTAATAATATTGTGAGGTTTCTTCACACAAGTTTTGTTTTTTTGAGAACTCTTTGAACTTATTGAAGATAGGTGACTTGCTTAGTTCTTTGACTTGTCAATCTAGGTTTTGAACTACCTAGGTTGTGATGTCATTTGATCCATTTTTATACCAAAGTTCTTGTTTTAGTGAGAAATGAGTATAAGGTCTTATACTTTAGGTTTTTTCTCCTTTAGGACAACGGGTTGAGGTTTTTATTTCTATCAGTTCCAAATCATTCATTGGGATTATTCTTTAGCCAAATTAATTTGTTCATGGGTTCTCGGGTTTTTATACCTAACGGATTTACATTAGTTAGTATCAGAGCTAATTTAGGTTTTTCTTCAAATTGTTTTTATTTTTCTTTCATCTTTCTTTTTTTCTTGATTGTATATTGAAACTCTAATTCCAGTTTCGATTCATCATGAATGCCAAAATTCTTTATTCGTTGGTTTATTTTTTTTTTGGGGTTTTTCATTATTGATTTTTTGTGTTGCCATGGTTCAAAAAAAAAAAAAAAAAGAACCATGAAAAAAAATGGGGACGAAAAAAAAAGGAGGCCATGAAAAAAACAAAAAGGATCAATAAAGGAAGCTTCCAAATGTTTGCATCTTGTTCTCAAAGTTGATAATTGTTCTTTTTTTTTTATCTTGCTCAAATTTGGCAAGTCTCCTAAATTGTTATTACCAAATTTGATACTTTTCAATTAGAACTTTTTAAATATTTTTGTGGTGTTGGGTTTAGAATATTTAATTATTTGTGCACTTTCCTAATTTTGTTCACTTTTCTAAATTTAAAACTTTCTTTTTATTGTGCACCTTTCTTGATCTCTTTTCTTATTTATTCCTTTCCTTATTTCTTTCTTTCCTAACTTGAAATTTTTTAAATTCCTAATTTTTCTTATTTCTTACTTTTCTTTCCTTTTGTTCTTTCTTCCTTCTTTGTTCCCCTTATTATATTTTCTTTCACATAATTCTTTCAATTTCACAAGGCAATTATTTTTTGAATTCAATAAAGAGCTTGACTAAGTGAAGTAGAGGGGTAAAAGGCAAGAGAGAACTCATTAAAGGTATTATTAAGTTAGAGAAGTAGTTGAAAGAAAGTGGTCCTTTGCATAGGTTGGAATTGATGGTTCTTAGTAAGGAATCTGATAAGTTTTTATGCCTACCAACTCTAAGAGTTACTAGGATTGAGATAATTAGTCCTTCTTTGATTAATATCCTTAAATCAATTTGGAATAATTCTATATAAACATATTTATAACCTTTAGTTATATGTTTTTCTAAAGATTTTTTAGAAAATAATTGTATGGTTTCAAAAGATTTTAAGAGTTGAATATCTCTTTCTTCAATTTTAATAGTATAATATGTTTTAAAAAGATTTATCTTAGGTGTTTTGTATATTTGATCTATACTTATTTTGGGTATTTCCCATTTATCTATTCATTTTTTAAAATTTTCGATTGTTATTTCTTCACTATTTATTATATTTTTAGTTCTAAAAGAATTTGATATAGAATTTGAAGAGTTAGTAGTTATACAGAATATATGGTTCATTGTTTTAATTCTAGACACAGGTAGTCCTGGCAATAAATTCTATATGAATTAAAAATTTTGAAAAATGAATAGATGAATAGGAAATACCCAAAATAATTATAGATCAAATATACAAAATACTCAAGATAAATCTCTTTAAAACATATTACACTATTAAAATCGAAAAAAAAGATATTCAACTCTTAAAATCTTTTGAAACCATATAATTATTTTCTAAAAAAAATTTTAGAAAAACATATAACTAAAGGTTATAAATATGTTCATATAGCTTTAATCCAAATTGGTTTAAAGCCATTAACTAGAGAAAGACTAAACACCTCAATTTTAATAACTCTTAGAGATGCTAGACATAAAAATTTCTCAGATTCCTTACTAGTAACCATCGACTCTAGCCTATGCAAAGGACTAATTTCTTTCAACTGCTTCCCTAACTTAATAATATCTTTAAATGATAAAAATATATTAAAATTCTTGATTTTACAGGTTAAAACACATACTTATGATATAATAGAGGGATCAATTTTAATTACTCTAATATATAAAAAACATTATAAAACATGACAACGCACTTTGCCTCAAAACATAAAATTTATCATAAAAAGGGAGAAACACTATTACTCCAAACGGATATAACTAAATCTAACTTGGTAATTTCAAAACCCATTAAATGGGACGAAATCACTTTTCCAGAAGATTGAATATTGGAAGGAGCAATTCAACCACAAACAGATAATGATATTTCCAATACTAAGTACAATGCTAAAACAAATAACATGATATACTGATGGAAACGTAAAAATAAGTTTTGATAGACCATCACATACTTTTAAATTTTTGGATACATCAATATCATCCTCTGATTACTTAGACCTAGGAAGAATATCAAAATTACATTCTATCATAAATTTTCCTGATAAAAGTCCAATAAAACCACCAAGATATTCCACATCAGATATACCTTCAACATCCCTTAAAAACATAAATTTTGATAAAAAAAATTTTACAAGCAGTATATATGAGTTCCCGAAACCAAGATTCTCAACTTGGAAACCAAAACTATTCTAACCCTACTTCACCAACAACATCGACTATTACAGAAAATATAGGTAACGAAAAGGAATTATACGTAATAGAAAAGGAATATGAATTAAATGCTTATGAAAAACATGAAGTATTTGAAATAAACAAAGAATACTTGATAAAGATTTTTGTTCAAAAGAAAACAAAGAAAAAAGAGAATGGTACTTTAAAACTTTTAGAAATAAAAAAGATAAAATCCAAGAAAAATATTATAAATTTATTAGAAAAAATGAGATAAATAATTTATTTTTTACATGGTTAGAAATGTATACTAAAAGACATAAAATCTATTATCCATTTAAAACAACTAACCCAACAACCATAAGAAGAAAAATGGCACTATGGGAAACTCCAGACGGCCAAAACATAAAGTCAGAACATCCACCCCTCAGGAAGGTCAAAATTCCTGTAGGTTCAAAAATAGTAGAAGCCAGTCCATATAAGAAACCTCTGGATAATGACTTAGTAAATTTAAAAAATATAATTATTCAGAATAATTACACAAATGCACATTTAAACTCGATAAGAAAACAATTATCTAAAATTGAAAAATCACAAAAAATTGGTGAAATCTCTTAAATAGATAAAACAAAAAAGGTTATAAAAACTTTAAAATCCTATTTTCAAGCTTTATCAAATTTCTAATCAAACATATGAAGAAATTAAAACAAATAAACAAGAATTCTTAGAAGTTATAAAACTTCAACTTAGTAAAATTGAAACAACCTCAGAATCGATTGTCTCGGAAACACCCCAATCGGTGAATCAAGGTGTAATAGATTTAAATAAAATAATAGAATCCAGTTTGGATATAGAAGAAAGTATTCAGAAACATGAATCTGAGATAGCTAAAATCCAATGGAAAACCCCTGAAGCTAAAATCCAATGGAAAACCCCTGAAATAGAGTATATCAATCCTAGGTTACCTGAACTAGACACAGGTAATCAACCTGAAATCTTAATACAACCAAAATATAATGCTAACTTTGTCTATATATATAACATAGATGGAATGAGTGAATATCAAATATTTAATTTATTACAACAAATGACTATGGCTTCAAATGCATATCAAATTCAACAAGGAACAACCGATAGAACAGTCATAGAACTTCTTGTAGTAGGATTTTTTGGACAATTAAAAAATGGTGGAATTTTCATCTCACTAGAGATCAATAATTAGACATCTTAAATGTTATAAAAATTGGTGAAGATGGTGAACCCATTTTTAATCATTTGGGAGAATCAATTCAAGATGCAGTTGCCACCCTGATATTTACCATAACCCTCCATTTTATTGGAGATTCATTTCATTTAAAAGATAAAAATATTGATTTATTATCATATCTAAGATATAAAAAATTTAGTGATTTTCAATGGTATAAGTTTACTTCCTAACCAGAGTAATGTTTAAGGAAGACTCTAACCAACCTTTCTCCAAAGAAAAATTCCTAATTCGTCTTCCAATACTGTTAGGAGAAAGGGTAAGAAATACTATTCGTGAAACCTCTGCAAATAATCCCATATGATCAACTCACTTATAGTGAATTAATTAGCTTCACACAAAGAGAAGGATTAAAAATATGTCAAGACTTAAAACTCTAAAAACATCTAAAATGGGAAATGAAGAAAGCCAAAAAAGAATTAGAACCATTCTATGAACAGTTTGATCTTAATAAAAATAAAACATGTAACATAGAATGTAGTAAAAGGTATTCAAAGAAATCTTTTAAAAAGGAATATTCTAAAAAATATAAATCCTACAAAAAACAAAAAAGAAAATTATTATAAAAAGCCAGTTAAAAGAAGGAATCCCAAAAAAGAGAACACTCCAACATCTAAAACATTAAAAGATATTACATGCTTTAAATATTGGAGAAAAGGACACATTTCAAAATATTGTAGGGTGTCAAAGAAAATTAGAGAACTTCACTTAGATGAAGAAACTTTAAATAAAATTTCAGCCTTATTAGTCAAAAGCTCTAACATTGAACCAAGCAGTTCAAAGAATTCCGCTAGTAATTCCCAAATTGATGAATTAGATACTAGTTCATCTAAAACAAAATTAGAATCGGATATAACCCGGACAAATATGTTAACTAAAGAACAAAGTCTAATATTAGATGTCATTTAACATATAAAAGATCTAGTAAAAGAAAATTAAAAAAATCTACTGGGACTATACAAGAACTGCAAGAAGAGTTAAAGGCAACTAAAAAGGAAGTAAAAGATCTAAAATAAAGGCAAATAGAGGACTCTAAAACAATCTCATTTCCACTAAGCCAAGTGAGGAGTAAATCCACACACACTGAGTCAAGTAGTGTGGATGAGAATCCAAAAGAGGACTCTTTGGAATCCCAAGCCTTAGAATATCTTGAAAAAACTCATAAAAATTCCTAAAGAAATTCTCTTTGTATTAAAAGAAATAATTTCTAGAAAATACCTTATAAAAATAACCCTAATATTATCTGAAAACTTTAAAATTGATACAGCTACTCTTTTCAATATAGGAGTAGATTTAAATTGTATAAAAGTGGGGATCATCTCTGAAAGGTTTCATGAACAAACCAATGCAAAATTATATTCCACAAAGAATTCTCAAATGGATATAATTGCTAAAATAGATGCAGGAATCCAAAATAGAAGTTTTTTGATTAAAACATCATTTGTCTTAGTAACTAATATCCAACATTCAGTAATTCTATAAACACCTTTTATTAATTTAATAACTCCCTATAAAGTTACTTATAATGGAATTAGTTTTAAAACAAAACAAGAAAAAATATTCATTCCATTTTTGACAGAACTTAAAACTAGAAGTCTAAATATTGTGAAAGCAGCCTCTATTCATGATAATTCAATAAATCTATTGATACAAGGAAAACAATTTAATATATACCATTTAAAACCAAATACTAATCTTTAAAAAATTGAAGAACAATTAAAAAATAAATCTATAAAGTAAAGAATTCTCGACTTCTAAAAGATGGTTGAGAAGAAAATTTGTTCTAATCTTCGAAATGCTTTCTGGAATAGGAAGCTACTTATGGTTGACTTATCATATGAAAAAGGTTTTGATGAAGATAGTATCCCTACTAAAGCCAAACCAATTTAGATGAATGTTGAATTGGAACAATACTATAAAAAAGAAATTCAAGATTTTAAATCCAAAGAATTGATTTTAAAGTCTAGATTCCTATGGAGTTGCGTAGCTTTCTATGTTAATAAAGCTTCAAAAATAGAAAGAGAAAATCCAAAACTAGTTATAAATTATAAACCTTTAAATGAAACCATAAAATGGATCAGATATTCAATTTCAATTAAAAAAGATTTATTACAAAAACTTAATTCTACAAATATTTCCTTGAAATTTGATATGAAATCTAGATTCTGGTAGATCCAAATCCATCCTAACCATAGATATAAAATAGCATTCACTATTCCATTTGGACAATATGAGTGGAATGTGATGCCATTCGATTAAAAAATAGCCCTTATGAATTCCAAAGAATCATGAATGACATATTCAATGCATACTTTGAATTTTGTATATTTTATGTTGATGATATACTTATATTCTCATCATCAATTGAACAACACTTTAAAAATCTTAAGATACTCTTTTATATTTATAAAAAGAATGGATTGGTATTATCAGCAAAAAAGATGTCCTTATTTCAAACAAAGATCAGATTCTTGGGTCATGTCACCGCATAACATGTGGAACCAATAGAAAGAACTTTAGAGTTAGCTAATAAATTTCTGGAAAAAATTCTTGATTAAACACAATTATAGAGATTTCTAGGAAGTCTAAATTATATTTTAGACTTCCTTCCCAATATAAATAAAATAGCTAAACCACTTCATAATAAACTTAAAAAGAATCCTAAACTATGAACAGAAGAATACACTGAGATTGTCCGATTTATTAAAAAATAGGTATTAGAAGTGCCATATATTCATATAGCCAATCCTAGCCCTCCTAAAATTGTAGAAACTGATGCTAGCGACATAGGTTACGGGGAATCTTAAAATAAATCCAAAACAATAGAGAAGTTGTAATCCAATACACTTCAGGTCATTGGAATGAAATCTAAAAAAATTATTCCACTATTAAAAAGGAAGTTTTATCTATTAGCTTATGTATTACAAAATTTCAAAGTGATTTGTTAAATCAAAAATTTTTTACTTCATTTTGATTGTAAATTAGTCAAAGAAGTTCTGCAGAAAAATGTTCAAAATATAGATTCAAAACAAAATTTTGCAAGATGGTAGACTATTTTATCTATATTTAATTTTGGTATTGAATATATCAAGAGAGGTAATAACTCCCTACCAGATTTTTTAACCAGAGAATTTTTACAAAATAGTAAAATGCCTCGCAAGGTTACCACAAAAAACAAGGCCTAGGCAGGCACAAAATCCACAGTAAAACCTATTTTCTCTGCTAAGCCCATCAAGTTGCGGTACAAGATACTACAGAAGAAGAAGAAATTGAAAAGGGGGCCAAGGCCCAAAATGGAGTTCAAATTAAAATAGAAGTCCAGTCGAAGGATAGGCCACCCTTTATCTAGAAATGGGTCGAATCGATTTCGAAAAGTCCTGAATTATGGAGTCCAGAGTTATTTCGCACCCTTAAAGCCTCTATGGAAATGGTTCAATTTAAGAGCCTAGTTCTAGTCTAAGGGTCAGGTAAAACATTTATTCTATTTTCTAAAACTAAGAAAAGAGAATCTTCATCCTCTAAAACCCTTTCTCAAAACGATTCTAAAATTGTGAGTACTATTGGTAGTCAAACACTTATTTTCTTAGACCCAAAACCTATTAAAACTCCAAGTTTTATTGAAAAACTTTTTAGCCAAAATATTTTAGTTGTTAATAAAGGATTTTTCCAAAAGGATCCTTTCCAAATAATGGAAAAATACTTTTTAAAGAATTGGTTTTATAAACCTTAGGATCTCTCCAAGACAACTGAGTATTATCAAACGAATTTCGAATTCACATGAAGTGCTAAGTTTAAACACTTCACATTCTCCTCAAAACAGCAAAACCCTACATATTCGACTTGTAAAATTTTAAAATTCCTTCATCCTTCAAAATGGGGCCAAGACTTATCAAAACAAAAATTTTTCCCTATAAATCTTAAAACAAAAATAAATTTCTGCCCCATCTTTTCGTATTGGGATTATATCCAAACCTGATATAATACCTTCCTTATTCAGAACCATAAACACACACATACTCATGGTTATTCTTTTCTTACAACAAAACCCAAATTCAAAGGTTTCCAACTTGGTTCCTTCACTGGTGGAAACTGTTGGGATCCTTGCCCGACATCCTTATCTCGACCGTCAAGGAATCCTTTAATCAATTTAAAACTCATTACAAACCTTACCAAGGAATCCTTTGGCTAATCCAATGGTAATTGGGATATGCCAAGTCTGATAGAACCACCATTCTCTAGAGAAAATTCAAAGTTAAATAGTGAAATTCCTTTAGAGTTCAAAAAAAAAATCTTAAAACCAACAGTCATCCATTGGCTGAAAACAAATGGGCTTTTGAATGTGAATCTTCAAATAAAACATTTTTGGCTCAAAAATCTCATACCCAATCACTTCTGGCCGTGGCAAAAACTAAAGAGTAGTATCTCCAAATCATAGAGCATCTACTCCAAAGTAAGAAATGATCATCCTCCATATCTGAAATGTCCAATTCTGAGTTAGAGCCTATAGTTGACCTCGAAAAAAATGATTTAGAAGAATTTGATATTCTATCATCACTAAAACGATTATAAAAAAAATGAAAAAGAAAAGAAAGACCGGATGGGTTAAATTCTAACCCATGCAAAAATAGCAAAAAAAAAAAAAAAAGAAAAGAAAGGCTGGATGGGTTAAATTCTAGCCCATGCAAAAATAGCTACATTATAATAAAAAAAAAAACTCCTAGCCAATTAGTTACCTTAAAACTGATAAATTTTCAAAAGTCAAACAGTTATCTCAAAATTGATAAATTTTTCAAAACAAAAGTGAACATCTTAAAATCTTCCTTTGTTAATGATCATACAGTACTGTCAATACCGTATTATTCATCTTAAACTATTCATATGGTACTATTCATATAACACCGTTTATACGGTACTATTCACCCATGTGTCTACAGTACCTCTCCAAATTTTCTATTTAAGGAGCCCCACTTTTGTGAAGGGGACACACCTTGGTGGAGGAGAAAGAGAGAGAGAGAAACTTGCGAGCACATTTTGGAAGAGGAGGAGCATAATGTAGTATCTTTGAGTGTTCCCTTAAATATCGTTGAGTGTTCATTTTCTTACTACTTTTTCTTCTTTCCCTCTTAAGAGAAAACTTGTATTAAAATCTCATCAAACTCAAAACAAAAGGATTTTATTGTAAACCCTTTATCTTATATAAACTTTTATTTTATGAATAAAAGTTTTATGTTTCAATTATCTCCTTTTCAGAGTGCGGTCAGCCTGCTGCCCAAGGATCCCTAAACCTCTGGTCCTTACTTCTATTTGTTTGTTATTTATTTTGGTCTATTTCTCTTATTATTAATTTCTTTTGATAATTGTTTCTTTTGTTATTTATTTATCTGTTCAATTATATCCTCTATAATCTATATTATGTATTCTATAATGTAATATTACCTATTACTTATTATATATTATATATATATATTTATATTACATGTATATCAATATGATATAATATAATATAATATAAAAGTAATGTATAGTAATATAGTAGAAATATAATGTAATATAACAATATATTAGTAATAATACATATTATATATTACATATATATAATATAATATAATATAATAATAATGTATAGAAATATAGTAGTAATATATTAGAAATATAATGCAATATAGTAATCTAATAGTAATAGTAATCTAATAGTAACAGTATAGTAGAAACGTAGGAATAATATATAGTAATATATATGAAGAGCACCACCTGACATGCCCTTGCCTTACCCTTGCCTTGGAGTGCATTCATTGCACAAAAATACCCCATCCATTTGTAATGCACTATTTCCCAATACATAACATCAGCACCACACACACAACACACAACACACACCACCCACCACCCACCACACACAACACACCCCACACCACACACCACACAAAAAACACACCATACCTCAATTAAAAGGGATGTATGCATGCATAAAAATATTCTCTTCTGACACGTTCTAATTGAATTTAAAAGAGAAATATAATAGAAATATCATAATAGATGAATAATATGTAATTTAGTAATGTAATAGTAATATTACATATTAATATTATATATATAACATATGTATAATAGGTACAATGTACAAATAAACATATTATATTCATCAATAGAAATAAAAATCCCCCTGGGGCTTCTTGGAATCAGAGCAGAAATATATAATATAGTCATATAACATGAAGATCAAAAGCTTGAGACAGGGAGAGAGAAAGCCAAAAACCAAAAACCAAAAACCAAAAATGAAAACTAGATAGGGTACCAATGACAATGACAAGGCTGCTAGGAAGAAAGATAACATAGAGGATAACAAGGAGAAAGATAACATGAAAGATAACAGGTGAATATTTTACTTTTATTTATTTAGTTATTTAGTATATTTTAGGATTTTTAATATAGATAATTTTTTTAAAAATCCTAAACAAATTTTTTTTCATTTACGATTTTTTTTTATTTTAGGTTATTCTAGTTTTTTAAATATAAACAATTTTCATTTTAAATAAAATTTTAATATAAAAAAATGTTGAAATTTCTATCGAAATTTTTTCTTAATTTTTTCTCACAGAAAGCATTTTTCCAAAAATAAAGTGAAATCCACCGGTGGTTTGGGCTTGTTTGCAATTACGGTTAGTTAGTTTATTTTTCTGTCATTATTCATCTACATAATATATATATTTTCATTTGAATGTACAATGATTATATACATAATAATTATTATTATGTATATTTTTATTTTGTATATTTTAATTTGGAATCTTAAGAGTTTAGACTGAGTAGATCAAAAACTGAGTATATGAAATGTAGGTTTAGTAAAGTCATCGGAATGATGAAGAAACGATTAGATTGGATGGATAAGATGTATCAAAAAATGAACGATTTAGATATTTAGCTTCTATCATTCAAAATGATGGCAATATAGATGGAGATGTGAATCATAGGATACAAGCGGGTTGGATGAAATGAAGAAACGTATCCGGAATTCTTTTTGATCGCATGATGCCAATGCATTTGAAGGAAAAATTTTATAAAACTGCGGTTAAACCTATACTATTATATAGTACTGAGTATTGGGTTATTAAACAACAACAAAAACAAAAAATAGTCGTAGCAGAAATGATGATACTTAGATAGATATGTGACAAAACTAGAAGAGATAGAATTAGGAATGAAAAGATTCATAATAAATTGGAGGTTAGTTCAATTATAGATAAGATACAAGAGTGTCGTCTGAGGTGGTTTGGGCATGCGCAAAGAAAACTCATTGACGCACAGGTTATGAGAATCGAAAACTTAAATATATGAGATCTAATAAAACGTAGGGGTAGACCGTTAAAAACTTGGATACAAGTTATTCGTAAAAACATGATAGTTAAGAGTTTAGACGAGAAGATGACTTTTGATAGGAATGAGTGGCGTAGAAGAATCCGCACAAATTAAACTATTATATTTCAGATATATATATATATATTTTGTTTTTATTTTTATTTATTTATGTATTTATTTACTCATTTATTTTGTATTTATTTATTTATTTTGATTATCTTTGTATTTGTCTCTCAAATGGTCGACCCCAAAGTATTGGGACTAAGCCTCAGTTTGTTGTTGTTGTTGTATATTTTGATTTGTGTGTTTTCTATGAATAGATTGAGAATTGGGAAAAAATATAAGAACATGAGAAATTTCAAAAATTGACTGGGGTAAGGAGGGTTAGGAGGGAAACAATACCCATTCTAGCTAGGTGCCCTCCTAAACAACTAAAGGAGTTATTTTCTAACCTCACTAATGACATGAAATGTGAAATAAAAAATATGGGATTCGGGAAACTTTTGAAACTTAGCTATGACACACTAAATAAAAAATAGTGTGAAAAACTCGTAATGAGATTTGAATCAATGGAAAAACATCTTTGCATTGGTCCAAATCAAAATTTTAAGCTCACTATAGAAGAGGTAGGGCGAATTTTAGGAATTATTTATGGGGGACGTGATATTTTGGGTTGTTTACCTTTGAATGAATCCTCAAATATAAAAAAGTATTTTTCGAGAATAAAGTATAGTCAGTTTAAACAAGAGATGATGTATACTGAAGATGTCTCTTCCCCTAACTTTAAATGATACTTCCTATTATTTTTTCTCGGATGCTTTTTGTATCCCACAACTAATGTCTTCCTTGTTTCGAGACACCTCACTGTTACCCTTACCATTGATGTCGACAATGTTGGTGAATACAACTGGGCTAATTTTATATTACAATGGTTAGCTGACGAGGTGTGGCAATTTAATGGTCTTGTAAAAAGAGGAAGAGAGGAGGAAAAGTGGAAGAAGATAGGAATTGGTGGTTGTTTATTTTTACTTATGGTAAGTTTTCAATCCAATGCAATTGAATATTTATAAATATTACAATTTAATGTCTACAAATATATCTATTGCCATTTAACTCATCCTCTGGTCTTTGCACAGCTTTTTTATTTTGAGAAGGTGAGGGTTGGTGATTTAAGCAGGGAGAGAACAAAATTACCAATTCAATATTGGAGCACTGATCGAGTTAATCGAAGAGTTGAATTTGAGCGTGTGAATATAAGTTAAGTTTATACATTATGGAATCAATCTTCTGTCTGAATGAATTACTGTATTCTATTATTCATTGATAATGATATTTGATAATATGGTGTTAGCATTTGTTCTCTGTGAAAAAAAAACTGTTGAAGCTAGAAGAGAAAAAATTAAGGGAGAAAATTTTAAGGTACACTTACAAGCACCCATTATCATGTGAATGCACTTATTATGACCACTTATCATAATCTTAATCTTACTAACTCTTTTTATAGAGAATTGGTACTAAAGAGGAACTTAAAATGTTTTTGGAGGAGTCAATTCAAATTCAGTCCAATCTGTTGTAGATGCAATCTGAATCAAATCGAATTCAATCCAATCTGTTGTAGATGCAATCTAATTTGTTGTGTAGACTATGCAACTCTGATGAAGATATTGATGTAGAGGACTCTCATGTAGATGTAGATGTAGATGAAGAAGAGAAGGAGACAAAGAAGCAAAGGAAAGAAGGGAAAGGGTAGTTATTTTACTAAGAACCAGCAGGAGGGGATGGGTAGTTTTATTGACCTTCAGGAAGTATTGGACCCACGGGAGGAGAAAGGGCAGGAGGACAGATCTTCGGAGAGACTATATGAAGTTGAAGAGAGATTAGATAAAGATAAAGATAAAGATGTTGAATTATATGAAGACGTGAATACGTTAAGCGAAATGAAGGAAATGAAGGACACTAACGCAAACACAAATTCCCATTTTGCCTTTGCTAACCTTAGGACTTTTTCGGACGAAGAGAAAAGCGTTTGGCTTTTTTATGGATAAAAAGCCATAAAGAATAATGTAAGGCAAGTATGGTACACCTTTGTCATTTCTGATTTCTGATTGTCATACATCTTACTTGTCATACATCTTACTTGTAATGACATTTCATAGAACAATTTTGTATAATATTTCTGGAAGCTACATGTGCTGGAGTGATACTTATGAACTGTTACCCCCTCATTGGATTGGGACATTGGTATAAATCTATAAATTTATTTCTACTTATTTTTAATATTATGATGATTATAAAGTGATTATATAATGATTATATTTACAGATCATGGAATGTTATATCCGTTTACTTAACACCAACACTTTCAACACCAACCCCATCTCTAGATGTGTTTTTCCATTATAGTTTTCGGTAAGTACTCCTATTGTACATTTATTTATATAATTCATCTTTCCTCAGCACCTACCCATTCTTTCAACACCTGCCTATTCTTCTCTTATTTCAGAAAGAAACTACTCCACCAAATGGGGTATAAGGAGCCACGATACCCCAATTTATTTCACTACACCTTATTAATATCCATATACACATAAGATACACATAATGAACATAATGAAGTGTTTTAATAATGATTACTACCTACTTGTTTCACGTTACTTATTTTTTATTTTCTATGTTTACTAATGCGGATGTCTATGGTTTCCGTGTTCAACATGAAACAAAAAAGCAACAAAACCAAGTGGAATATTTTGATGATTGATAGTTGTTTGTCAAAGAAAACACTTGGATTCGACTTTCGATTGTGTAACTTAGTGAGTTACTTTATCATAAAATACTAATATACATTTCTATTAATATAGATTTCTAAATATACTATTCTATTTTTATAACAGGTTTTTATTCCTGTCATTTTCAAACAACATCGGTTTTCTTATGCTTTTTATTTGGAGAAACAAATTATGTACGTTATAGACTCAGGTAATTGCTTTAGAGGTGATGAAGACGATGACCCACAAACTTTCATAGTAATTATACTTAATATAGTTAAATATCAAATTTTGTTCAACTATAAATTACAATATTTTCATTCATTTCTCTTGCAGAAAGATTGTATTGAAAGCACTTATGGAAATTCTCTCATTATCTTTAAAATTGTGCTGGTTCAAGTTCCACAGTAGCCTAACATGTAAAATAAGTTAATTATGCTACATAATTTTTATTTTAAAGTTATTGCATATTCTAAAATAATTTTTTAATTTTTATATTTAGGAATGATTGTGAAATATTTGTTATGGGATTTTTGGAGATATGGGAACTAGGGATGTTTATAGGTCCACCAAGTCAAGAAGTATGTTGTGTGACGCTTTTTCTCATTTCGGTATTTTTGTATTGTATTTGTATTGAAATTGTTGATGTGGTTTCATGGCTTAATTCTAGGACCTTAATTTTTTGAGAAAAGAATATTTTCTCAAACTTCTAATTGTCTAAGCATAATATTGTTCGTCCTGAAATCATGTCGATGAAGATGAAGATGGAAACAAAGAGAAAAAAGATTGAATGAGGGTCAGAACAAAGGAAAAACCAAAACCAAAACAAAGGAAAACGAAATTGTGAAAACTTGGAAAAAATTGTAATCATTTTGTGAAAAGAAGTTGTGATGTACATATAACTAATTTTCTCTACTCCTACAATACAATATCAATACAAATAATTTTTTCTTCTCTTACAATCAAAACAAGATGTAGGATGCAGGATGCAGGATGCAAGAAGAATAGTTTATATAATGTAGAATAGTTACACTCTATTACTCATCTTACTAAACTTACCACCAGCCACTTAGTTACTTATTTTACTTACCACCTATACCAAACTTGCTGCCAACTTACCACTCTGCACCTTACCTTGTCACTTACTATCACTCCTCTCTCTCAAAACTTACCATCTCTTATCACTCTCAAAATTATCACAATATATCTTATCAATCTCAAATTATCATAACTTATCACCTTACTGCCTCCTTACCACCTTGCCATCTCTTATCACTCTCAAAATCATCACAACTAATTACCTTATTACATTCTTACCAACTTTTTTGTTACCACCTTTTATCACAAATTATCACTTTTTGTTACCACCCACTTTGTTTATCCTATTACAATCACAGCATAGCTTACCACACTTCTTACTCATTACTTTCTCCTATTACAACTTATCACACTCACTCCAATAACAACTTAGCTTATCATGCCTAAAGACTAGATGTTTAATATGTAGGATATATATACACTTTTTAATAATTTTTAGAGCATTTGGATTTCTATGATTGGATTGGATATGGTGGTTGTTAATTTAAAGGTGCAGGAAGAGAGAAATGATTGTATTATAATCTAATTCAATATTTATAACCATCACACGGACATGTACGGGGACTATGCTTGCAGGCATGCGCGGGGACCACGCTTGCTTGCGCGGTATAGTAATGCGGGCCTGTACAATACAGCTGCGTGGGCATCTGCAACTCTACTGCACAGGCATCGCACCATAGGGACCGTACATGCCCTAGTACACGGGCATGAGTGGGGGACCGCGCTTGCCTGCGTGGTAGAGCTACACGGGCATTCGTGGGCGCGGCCCCCTTCCTTCTTGCTTGGGCGCCCAGCGCATGGACCGCAGTCCGGACCAGTCTGATCGAGCTGCAGGTCGGGTTTCCTAATTTTTAGAAAACCGGTTCAATCTGTTTTTTTGCCTTTTGATCGTATTTTTTTTTCTTTCTTTCCTTTCTTTCTATCTCACTTTCCTTTTTGTTCCCCCTCTCTTATCTCACTCTGACCTTTTTTTTTTCTTATCTCCCTCTCACTCTATTTTTTTTTCTTTTTCTTTTTTTTCTCTCATTCAACTTTTCTTATTCTAACCTAAAGTTTTTCTTAACCTAAACTTTTTCTTAATAGACATTATAAATTACAAATTACAACTTACAACTTACGCTCCAATTATAATTTAAATTCTATAAATTATAATTTAAACTTTATGAAAGGTTTAGATAACTTCAGTTCCACAAATAAAAACCATATAAGTTCTACATATAAATTTTATATATAGACACACAAATACGTTTAATAAATTTATCATTTCGAAAAATAAAAAATTATGTAAAATAAAAAATTAAGAGAGACAATTAAAATAAACTAGAAATGGTAATTGAAATAATGAAAATAGAAAAAATATGAATCTCCTCCTGTTGTGTGAAGTACAAACCAACCCTTACGATTACCAATTACACTTATCGCGCAACTTACTATACCTTACCAGTACTTATCATACCATGTGAATACCATGATAACATGCTAACACCAACCCTTATCACCTTTTTACCTTTCTATCTTATTACTTCTTTATCTCCTCTCCCTCACAAAAACAATTCTTATACTAATTAATTAACACACTCAATACAACTCAATATATAGTTTATAGACGGCGGATGATAAACGTCGGGAGTGATAGAGTCCATGGTTGGTTAATAGTCTCCCTCCTAAACATTTCTTATTTACTCACTACAAGTGAGATTTTTTTAAAACGTCACTATGTTACTAAACAAAAGTCAATAAACAATAGTCGGCTAAAAATCTATATTTACGCATCACAAGTTATAGCCGCATTGTTATACAGACACCCTTCAAATGGTGGCTCAAAACCGCAACAATAGAGCATTATTTATACATACGCCTTTGAAATCGTGACTACAAGCCTATATTTATCGATTATAAGTTATAGCCGTAAGGATACAACATTGCTTATACAGACGTCCTTATATCCGTAAGTATAGAATAATGTTCATACAAACGCTATGTGAGCTATAGCCACGGTTGATAAACTTTTGCAGATGAGCATTTTAAAACCGTAGGAAAATAAATAGTATTTCTAACGGTTTATTCAAAACAGTCTATATAGGTTCAAAAAAACGTAAGTAAAAATTACCGACAATAAATCTTAGTGTCAGGATAATACTTTAATTTTGTGATGGATTTTTCTTATAGAATATATGTAACCACTTTGTAAAAGTAAATAATTCTTAAAAACACAAGATTTTTTTTTATATAAAATGTGAACATATTAGCTTTAGGAATCATAGAAACTTTAACCCATCAACACAAACAAATGAAAGATATTATTGATGCATTGAACACTTTTCTTCGTCTCTTGAATGACTTGGTTTCTTTTCAGACACAACAATTTTGCACATCAAGTTAATAACAAGTTGACATCACAATTTGGAGGGATATTCACTAACAATTTTGGCTTAATAGAAAATATCAATTACTAAAAGAAAACAACAAACTAATGAAATTACCATATGTTATTTTTTTAATTAATTTATTTGATCTTAATAGTATTATACTATTATTACATGTAAAGAGAGAGAGAAACTCAGCAACACAATTTATATTCTTGTACTTTCATTTTATTTGTAGTGCATTTATTTTCTCTTCTCCTATGTGATTTTCTCTGTTTAGATTTTCGAATGCTTTTTTCCTTTACAAATTTCTTATTCATCTAGGTATTTTGCAAGTCACAACACCATCATAAAATCAGAGGTACCAAAAATGTCACGTTTTGTGTTCGACTTAGGAGAACTTTTTAAAGGTAAAGAATCAAAGCAGTTTCAGGCTACGGTTTGGGATTTCTGTGCATCTAGTTTGTAGGCTGCATGTCGGCATATACCATACAAACAAACTTATTGATGCAGTTTCTTTCTATAAACTCCAATTTTATATGCGCATTATTTTTTTTTTAAATTTCCTATATTTCATTCAATAACAATTAAAAAAAACCATATATAAAAGAAATAGAAAATCAAAAACTCATATACTGCACCACAAATAAAATGAAACTCATTTATTATTCTACAAAAACAAAAGTCTCACAAGGACTAAAAAGATACAAGTTAATTATGCCATGGGACATGGCACTGAACTTATGCATTAATAGGCTTGAAAGATATGAGTTTCTTGTCACTTGACCCAGCCTTTTCCCAGACAACTACCTCAAATTTTTTCATTAAACCAATTCCTGCTGTCACGGTTGATATATGAAGCTGATAACTAATGCCTGCAACCACTTGAGAACAACCTTGGTCAATTGATTTTAATTTTAGAGGTACTGTGTTGATTTGTTTGTTGATCTCACTCACTGCAAATTTGGCGATCTCTAAGACATGGGGATCGTTAAGGTTATTAATTGGTTGGCAACTGCCGAGCAGGGCTGAAACATTATCTTGGAGCACCATTAAACTCAAAACGAAAGCAAGAATCTCAACTTTCACCATTTTCTGTATTGCTTTGGTGATGTTTGTTCACAAAGGGATGATCAACTGACTATGAGATTATTGAAATTTATAAGTGTTTGCAGGGTACCTTGTTAAACTCTAATATAAGAATGTTATACATTTTTCTTAAGAGGGATGAAATCAAACCTTTTATAAACTTTAATAATTTGCTAAATGAAGAATTATATAATAAATCTCTTGTGCTACTTTTATTGATTTAGCAAAACTTTAAAAAATTTGTTAATCTTTTACTAAATAAAGATAAATAAGTAAGGTGATATTTGGAAAATTTTAGTAAATTCTTTAAATTGGTCTGACTTAAGTTTATTACTTGTTATATCTCTGGACTAAAGTTCATTTCATATGATTTTGAATTATCGGATAAACAATTTTGCATTCGAAATGTGAAACATGCATTTGTACTATACAGTTTAATGGTGGCAGGTGCGGCAAACACCGCACACACTCTAACACCTTACAAGAGTAGTTCATGTTTTATTGGTGGTATCAAGAAAATCTCAACTTCGCTATAGTTTATTTTATTATTTTTCTTACTTGTAATATTTTTTGCCCGGTTAGTAATTTTGATAAAGAAGATAGTGTTTTATAATTAGAAGACAAAATTTTCTATAAATAATGAATTTATATTATTATATATTGATTTTTTTTCTTGTTGTGTTCATGGAAATATCTATGAAATTTTTTAAGGAGTCTGATTTCAACTTTTCAAATAAAGCTGTTAATAGTCTTCATAGTACCTGCTTAAAATCAAGAAAGAAGGTATAAATTCTTTTGCCAGACATGGCATTTGGGTTTTCTTTTTGCACTTATGATGATAACATTTATGAAAATCTAGCACGTTAGATTGTTATCAAAGTTGAGTATTTTCATCTCACTCTATATGATACAATCTTATTATATAGGTTATAGATATATACAAATTGCATATATATAATTACGGCATATGGACTATATTTTTGAAAATTTTGAAATATTTTTAAGAAAAACAATCATTTTAGACCAAAAATAATTAAATAATTTTATCTACTCATTATAAAGTCCTCCAAGGATGGCCATGCAAACTGGCCGAGGTACCTCAAAGATGCACTAGAGAACGCAAAAGCGAATCAAGAACATCAACTCTCAGCCATTTTTGTCAATTGCTAGTTTCTATATGTTTTGATTTTTCTTGTTATGAGTAGATGTTTTCTTGTGAATGAATGAATAATCATGAGCAGATGTTCTGCATCAGGGAAAGGTGAATCTTCCCTCCCTTTTCTTATATCAGTAAATTCCTTTGCCCATTTATTTGATAAATTCCCGCAAAGGTTAAAATCTTATACTCCAAACCCCTGAGTAATTGAGATTGTTGGTGTGAAAAATAAAAAAGTTGTTCAATTAAGATTAATAATCAAGAAAACCAGGAGCAAAATTTATTTGCTAAACAAGCTTCATCATAATAATATTAAAAATTTTTTATGCCGAGTTTAGCTGAAAATTAGGTGAAAATCTAATTTATCTAATGGTTGTGTATGGAGAGTTATCCCTTTGTGTAGATGCAACCAAACAAATATCCAGTTAAACAAAAAAAAAAAATTAATAAAAGAATGAGTGATTTTTTTTTTTAAATTCTCCTTTAAAAGAAAGAAATGTGTTACATAATTTTTTTAGAAAAAAATTATGTCGTTTAAATTATATGAAGTTTTTCCAACGTTAAAAATAAGATCATGCACTAAAAATTAATTTAATTTATATTTTCTTTCTTTCAACTTATTGATTTTAAGTTTTATTTCCCTAAAATGATCAATTTAAATCATATTTTAACTCCTCTCTCTCTCTCTAAAAATAAGCAGATATTTCTTATCTCTCTAGTACAATAAATTATATGAATTTTTTCCCTTTCTAAATCATTTGTTTTTAATTTTCTGTCATAAAAAAATAAATTAAATTTTTTTCTTCTTAAAGCTAACTTATTACTTGTCTCTTTTGTCAAATTAATTTAATTTATATTTTCTCTTTCTAAATGAACTTGTTTTGAATTTTCTTTCTCTAAAAGGAAAAATTAGTTAATCACATTAATTTGTCGGTTTGAAAAGAAAAATTAGTTTAAACTTTCTCTCTACAATAGAATCAATTTTGAAGGAATAAAAAATTTTTCCCCTTTCTGCTTGTGTTACTCTTCCCGTTCCAGGGTATCATTTATTACTTGGTAAATGTTGCCCCATAAAAATTTATGGGGAGATAAGTTAGTATACCTCACATTCTTGAAGGTGTTAAAAAAGGAGTAATTTTTCACCCCCTTTTATCTCTTGGTACACATAAACTTAAAGATTTTCTTTTGTACCACACATGCCCTCACATCCTATGCGGCTAACTTTTTTCTTGCTTGTTTCTAGCTTTATATTCGTATATAAGATAATTAGTACTTTTACTAAAAAAAAAAACACGGCTTTAGCCACGGATTTTCGAGACGGAAAAAATTCGTCGCTATTTTACGACGAATTTAGAGACGAAAAAGTTTTTTATCGCTAATTTGCCACAAAATTTGCAACGAAAAGGAAGTCGTGGCTAAATTAGCTACAGACACATCATTCGTAGTAAAATTAGTAGCTAATTAGTGACGAAAAACTTTTCGTGGCTAAATTCATCGCTAATTAGTGACGAAAAAATTTTCGTGGCTAAATTCGTCGTTAATTAGCGACAAAAAATTTTTCGTTGCAAATTTCGTTGCTAAATAGCAATGAATAATTTAATCATTTTTAAATATAATTTTATTTTTTTATTTTTATTTTTATTTTATTAATATGTAATATTTAAGTTAAAAATTAATTTAGCGACGGATTTGTTTTCCGTCGCTAGACGAAAATTTTTTTATATATAATTAAATAAAATATAATATTAATATAATATTTAAATTAAAAAATTAATTTAGCAACGACACGACGAAATATATATATGCGTTGGTTATTTAGCGACGGATTAAAATCTGTCGCTGAATTTAATAAGAATTTTATTTTATTTTTATCTTATTTTATTAATTTATATTAACAAATCATATTATTATTTTATAATATTTTAATTTACATTTTATTTTATTATATTATATTTCATTTTTTTAGGAGAATAATATTATTTAATTCTTAAAAAAAACCATATATTTTATTTTATTTAAATTATATATATATTTTAATTAATTTACTATTTTTTTTCTTTTTTTTGTTTGATTTAATATTTTTTATTATTGTATAGGTAATTTTATTTTATTTATATTATTTTATTCAATAATATAAATTTTTTAATTAAATATTAATGCGCGGGCACCAGGGCATGCACGCACCGACGCTTGCTTGCTTGGGCACCCGCGCCCTGCGCGCGCCTGCCTGGGCGCCCAGGCAAGCAGGCGCGCAGGCGTGCGGGTGCCCAGGCAGGCAGGCCTAGTAGGCGCGCCCAGGCAGGAGCGTGGGTTCCCGCGCCCCAGGAGGCGTGCCCAGGCTGGGGCCCGGGCGCCCGTGCCCTAGCAGGCGTGCCCAGGCAGGATCGCGAGCGCCCGCACCTGCTGGGGCGCCCTTTGTTTTAATACTAAAAACCACCGCTTAGTGTTAGTGTTGAGTGATAATATTTTTGTTTTCTTTCTTCCTCCTCTTTATTTTCTATTCTTACTTTTTTTTCCTTATCTCTATTTTTAGGTTTTTTTTCTTTCTATTCTTATTTCTTATATATAATAATTTTATTGAAATTTCTTATAAGGAATAAAAATATTTTGTGATTAAATATATAGATTTTTTAAATTATTAATATATTATAATTTATTGATAATTATAATTTTATAGTTTTGAGTAAATTATGGATTAAAAAAATAAATAAAAATGAAAAAGAATAATAAAATAATAAAATAAAAGAAAAAAGAAGAAATCAAAATATAATATTAATATATTTTTTAATTAATTTATTATTTTATTTTAAAGTAATATTTTATTATTTTTTATTTTATTAAAAATTATCATATTTATTATTTTTAATTAATATTAGTTAGGTTATATTTATTATTTTTAATTAATATTATTTTAGGTTGGTGGTATAAATAAAAAAAGTTATTATATTTATTATTTTAAATTGTTATTATATATTATTTTATTATTATTAGAAAAATATGAAGAAAAGATAATAAATAATAAAAAAAAAATTTATATGACGATAATATCTTTGGCTCGGTGGTTTACAGGTTGCGTGTGCGTGCAGGAGTTCGGATTCGGAGTTCGAACCATGGTGGAGGCAGAAGGCGCGGTATTTTTCAGGAATTAAGAGTTGATGCTGGAGCGCCTGTTGGAGCCCTTGCGCGGGGGTGCTGGCTCGGGCGGACAGGTTGCTGGTGTTGGCTCGGGTGGGCAAGGGAGGGCAAGGGACGTGCTGGCTCGGGCGGGTATGGGTGGCACGTGTGCTCCATGGACATTTCAACGAATTTGGAATTAGCAATTGGGACGGATAATTTTGATATTTTTTCCCTAAATTAGCGACGGATTTTAGCGACAAAAATTATCTGTCGCTAAATTTGGCGACGAATTTTAGATTTTCGTCGCTAAATATAGCAACGGATTTTTTTATGTTTCTAATTTAGCGATGGATAATTTTTTGTGGCTAAATTTTGTGACGAATTTTAACGATGAAAAATTATTTGTCGCTAAATTTAGCGACGGATTTCTAATTTTCGTCGCTAAATTTTTGCGACACGTTATTAGCGACGGAAAATTTTTCGTCGCTAAATCCGTCGCTAATGTTTTTAGCGACGAATTTTTTAAAATTTTCGTCACTAAATTTGTGGCTAAAAGGTTGTTTTTTTGTAGTGTTTTTAAGAAAGTAAAAGTTGTGCACTAAGTTATAATTCTCAAAAAATATTTTAAATAATTCATAAATTTTGTTATAGTCATTTGTGAAATTATCATGTCTTTAGTTTGAACTTGATTATATTATTATATGCTAATTCTCTACTATGTAAGGGATAATTTTAAATTAATAGTAAAACAATCTTCACCCATGTATTATGGTATATGCTACACAACGAATTAAAGAAACCAGATACATGGCAAGATTAACTACAGAAAGGTGCAATCAAGTTTCACGTGCAAACTTCACAAATGCGTTTTCTCCTATTGTAATATGAAATTATATTTTCTTTGGTTGTAATACACAATTTTACTAAAGTTTTGCTTGTTATTAAGGCCATGCACAATCTTGAGTTTGAGAAGTCTAATGTTCTGACAACATTTTTACCTGGAGAACTTAAGGATGACATTTACATAGAGCAATCTGAGGGTTTTACAGTTTCAGAAAAAAAAAGGATTATGTTTACTTGTTGAAAAAGTCACTTTATGCCATGATGCAGTCAGCCATGCAATGTTATAAGAGATTTGATCCTTTTATGATCACCCTTAACTTTAAAATTAGTTACCATAGTTGTATCTACTTTGGGGTTAGTTGTATCTACTTTAAGAAACAAGTGATGGGTTATTTGTGTATCTTGATGATATGTTAATAGTAGCTAATGATAAGAAAGAGATAATAAAGGTCAATCAGTTTTGTTAAAAAAAAAACAAAAGAAAAAAAACTTTGGGAGGAAACATTTTGAGAGAAGAATTTGCTTGGGATATTGATTCTGAGAGATGGAAGAGCAAACATATTTTAATGGGTTTGAGTTTTTGAAAATTTAATTAGCACTGTGATCGAGAAGAAGAGAATTAAATTTGTTACTAAGATTTAATTGGTGGTTCACATTTGTGTGTGCCACATAGTTATTCAAAAGCACGAGCACTTTGCAATAGAAGGCCCATCTATGTTCGATACGTATGTCACATATGATAGTCATTCAATACCTGCCAAATTTTGCATGTTGAATGATCCATGTCACATATTGATATAGAATTGTTGCTGATATAATGTGAATGGGTACACCTTATTTTCTTCTGCCAAATTTTCTCCTGTCAATCAATTCTCTTCATTCATATAGCATTATGTACCTGTACCTTTTTTTGTATTTTTTTTTTTGATTCTTGCTATTTCAGTGGTTAATTTTTCTCGATAATCTTTTGCAGAAGGAAATTGTTGCTCAACATCATACGGAGTGATTACCAGTTCAAGAAAACCATCTTTTCATGGCCAAAGAAGAGCTTCTGATCTTTGTTGCATAAGGTTGATGAGATTCACTTTTCTCAAACATGTTTCTATTCTTTGTGATCAGTTACATTTTGAAAGCATTGGCAATCCTTTTCATCGGATGAGGAAATGGTGGCTTCTATTATAAGTTCGCATACAAGTGGATGCTATGTCAAACAAAATATTCCAGGATTTACCTTCAAACTTGGAATCTATGGATCATAAACATTTTTACATTTCTCTGCGAGTTCAGATACAAGGCTTCATATAATAAAAACAAGTATTGAGCAATGTTTTTTTTTCATCTTCTTTTTTTTTTTTTTTTTTTGGCAAATAAGCAAGCAAAGTACACAAAGGAAAAAAGAAAAGAAAAGAAAATAGAAAAAAAAACTTGTTTTTGCTCAAGGTAGTCTAATAAATGTTTATTGGGATTGAGCTATCTCCTTTTGATTCTGGGCTATGAGATGTATCAACTATTGTTTGTGTCCTTTGTATGCATGTTTTTGAGTGTATTGTTATGAATTTATTTATAACACCTCTTTTATTCCTATTTTAGGAAACATGTGATTCTGAAACAAATGTAAACCATCAAAAAAATTCCCATAAAAATTCAAATGCTAAACAAAATGCAGCTTGAGAGAGAAAAGTTTGACTGACGGCAAAGAGAAAGTTGATTTAGTACTTTTGTGTATCAATTCAAGCACCATCCATGTGTCCAAATGCATTTTTCGTTGTATAGAAGAGAAGGCTAATTTAGTCTCTCTTTTGTGTATTAATTCACATTCTATATATTTATTGTTGGATATTGCGCATTCATGTTAGATGTTGGAGTATATTTGTAACATACTGGATCAATATTTATTTGATTTTATTCTTATTGACATTTTGTTGGATGCTTAAACATTTATGTATAATATCGAGTTTATTGGTTTCGAAAAGATGTTTAAAATCTAATTATTATATTGATTGGAATGAGAAAATTTTTAGATTTATTAGATGGATATTCGAAACTAAATTTGATATTTATGTTGGTTAGACATGATATTTTTTTTTGAATTGGAAGAAATTAAAAAAAAAAAAAATTTGACTAACTTTCCATATCCATTGCTAAATTTATCGCAAAAAGTTCGTCACTAAGTTTTTCAGTAAATTTAGTCACGAATCTTCATATCCGTTGCTAAATTTGGCCACGGATTCTCATAGCCATCACTAAATTTAGTGACAAATCTTCACAACCTTCACTCAATTTACGACAAATTCATAGATCCATCATTAAATTTAGTTATGGATTCTCGTATCCGTTGCTAAATTCAATCATGAATTCATAAATCCGCCACTAAATTTAGTGATAGATATTCCTATCCGTTACTAAATTTAGTCACGGATTTAGAGATCCAACCCTAAATTTAGTCACGAATTCTAGTATTCGTCGTTAAATTTAATCACGAATTCAGAATTTCACTGCTAAAATTAGCAATAAATTTTAATATCTGTCGCTAAATTTAGTCACGAATAGTAATATTCATCACTAATTTAGTTACGAATTGCTAAATTTCATCGCTAAATTTTTACGACGCGTTATGAGTGACGAAAATTTTTTGTTGCTAATTCTGTGATTAATTAAATTAGCGATAAGTTTTTCTAAAATTTCTGTTGTTAAATCCGTCTCTAATTTTGTATTTTTTTGTAGTGAAAATTTCATAAACTCCACCACATTAAAAGGAAACCCATCTATCAAAACTAACTCAAAAACAATATAAGTACCAAAAAAGCACAATGACATTACACATGACATGCCACCAAACTTAGGCATTAATAGGTTTGTAAGATATGAGTTACTAGCCACTTGACCGAGCTTTCTCCAAATTACATTCTCATATTTTTTGATCGAACCTTATCCAAGCGTTTGCACGGTAGATGTACAAAGCAGATAATTGATGCCCTTAACTACTTATGATTTTATTGATCTCACTCACCGCAAGTTTTGCATGCTCTAAGATATTAGGATCAAAGTTTTTAAGTGGTTGGCAACCGTCTCGAGCTGTAGAAACGCCAATTAACCCCAACAAAATCAGAACCAAAACAAGAAACTCAACTTTCACTATTTTCTTAATTGTATTTGTCTATTATTGTATATATGTTTGTTCACAAATGGATTCAATTGACCATCAGATTGCTTTGAATTTATAATTACTTGTGGGAAACCTCATCAATCTCTAACATGAGAATGTCATACAATTTACTTAGATAGGATGAAATAACCTTTTAAAAATCTGTTTTGATACTTTTATTAATGGTGTTTTCTTAATATTCTTATACTTTGATTTAATTGGTAGTGCATTTATTTTCTCTTCTTCTATGTGATTTTCTTTATTTAGATTTTTTAGATAAAAGTTGTGTGTCCATTTTGTTTGATTTTATTTGATTACTTTTTTCCTTTATAAATTTCTTATTCAACAGCATCATAAAATCGGAGGTACCAAAAATGTCATGTTTTGTCTTCAACTTAGGAAAACATTTTAACGGTAAAGAATCAAAGCAATTTCAGGCTAGGGCTTCAGATTTCAATGCTTCTAGTTTATAGCACGTATGCCGGCATTACCATACAAGCAACCTTATTGATGTGGTTTCTTTCTATAAACTCCAATTTTACTTGTGCATTTTTTTTTAAAAAATTCCTATATTCATTTCAATAACAATAAAAAAAAACCATTTTTTTTTTGAATTCCAGATTGACTTATATAGAATTTCACACCCTAGAATTTTTTTTTTAAAAACATATTTCCTTCATATAATCAATTACATATATAAAAGAAGTAGAAAATCAAAAATTCAAATACTCCACCACAATAAAATTAAATTCATTTACTATAAATGGGACAATATTAAATTAAAAGTAAAACAATCTTCGCCCATATATTAGAGTATACTACAAAACAAATGCTTTATCCAAACGGACAAAAACTGCCTGTTAACCCACTAAAGCCATAGTAGAACCTTCTTCAATGGATAAGCCTTCAGTTAGCTATACACTAGTTGGGATAGATCTATCCCCACAATTTTGATCACCGTTGGTGCATGTTCTAGATTTATACTGACAATTAAAAAAGTGTTCGTAAAATTATTATATTTTATCATCGGTTTCAAAAGTAATGATAAAAGTTACTGTCTTTTATCACCGGTTATTATATATGTTAATAAATATTACTATCTTTTATCATTAGTTACCACAACTGTTAAGAAATATCACTACTATTTATCGTCGGTTATCACATATATTAGAAAATGTTACTATTTTTTATTATCAGTTACCACAACTGTTAAAAAATGTTACTATATTTTATCATCAATTATTATAAGTGTTAGGAAATGTTACTACATTTTATCGTTGGATATCATCAGTATTAAGAACTACTCTTTTATCGTCGGTTATCACATATGCTAGTATAAATTACTACTTATATTGTCGGTTACACAAGTGTTAGGAAATATTATTATCTTTTATTATCGGTTACCACAAATAATAGGAAAAATTACTACCTTTTATCATCAGTTAGAAAAGTATCGGAAAAAGTTACAATCATTTATCATCGATTATCACATGTATTAGTAATAGTTATTGTCTTGTGTTAGTAATTGTTACTATCTTGTATTATTAGTTACCACAAGTGTTAAGAAATTTTACTACTTTTTATCGTCGATTATTATAAGTGTCAGAAGAACTTACTATTGGTTATCGTAAGTGTTAAGAAAATTAAAAATGTTACTACTTACTACGAGTTACCACATAATATCAATAGTAACGGATAGAAAATATTACTACTCACTTAATAGTAACGGATAGAAAATGTTACTACTTACTACGTGTTACCACATAATATCACTAGTAACGATTTTTTTAAGATGGTATAAATTTGAATTATTAAAAATAAAAAATTATAAAAATAATATAAACGTAAGAATGATACATTGATTTCTAAGTATAATGACAGATACATATAAGACCAAAAAAAAAAAGAAAAGATTGCATGTCTCACAACTGTATGTTTTCTGAGATGTTCCAAACAAAAAATGTTCACTAATAAAAAATGTTACCATCATCACAATTTGAAAGCATCTTTATCCACAATCTTTTCTGCAATCCCAGCATCTAAATGGTAGTGAGTGAGTGGAGTCAGGTAGTGATTGATGTGGATGGTAGCAGTGAGTGAGTGGAGTCAATGGTAGTGATGATGATGGTTTATGTACACTCCCATCATCTCATGCTAGTGAGTAAGAGGTTTAGATGGGGTTAGGGGAAGAGAGATTTCGAGGAAAGGAGAAGCTTTGATGGTGAAGCTTTTCCCGCATATGATTTATATAATATACCATATTCACAAACAAATTTTCAAAACCTTTTCAAAATCTGTCCATTTTTTCTTTTGCGCTTTTTTCTCGCCTATTTTTTCATTACTTGTGTTCTTAATTCCTTATATTTTTTGCTTTTTTCTTGCCTCTTTTTTCATTAGCCACATTGTTCTTAATTCCTTAATTTTTTTATACTTTTAACCAATACCGCCACTATCTTCCAAATTGAAAAATCACTTACTACATTTCATTTCATTTCATGTAATATTTACTACTTATTACCTTGTTATTACTACATTTACTATATGGTGCATGCTTGCTCGATGCCTACCATAAACTCTGTGTTGTGCTAATTATGTCCATTTGATTAATCACATGACAATTCAATATAAAGTTATTAATATTATTAATTTAAATAGTATAAAATTATTAATATTATTAATTTAAATAATGTAATGATATGAATTAGTAATTTATATAATATAGTGTTATAATTTGAAATTATGACAATGGTATAATTAATTATGTTAGTATAATTAATGAAGATCACTTGTATTTGTTGTTGTATTAACAGGGTTTTTATCTATATAGCACTAAGATCTCCTCTGTATGTATAATCACAAAGAATTTCACACTCCGCACAACTTCCACACACATAACTTTCACATATGTACCATTACCATTTATTGAGACCACCTCCAACCCTACCTCAACTACTAATATTTCATATGTAATATTATTTAAAATGACTAATAATCCTCTAACATAATATTGTTCAATATTATTTAAATTACTAGATAATTATTAAGTTATTAAATTATATAATGATAATTATGTTATTTAAATTAATATTGATAATGCGTGATTCAATGGTTGAATGGTGAATTACAATGTTTCGCTACGATAATTTAATTTATAGTGATACATAGTAAGTAATATATTATATAGTAATGTAAGATTAATATTATTATATTATTGGAAAATGATGCAATCTCAAAAGTAATGCCAATGGCACTAAGCCAATCCCAAATTTTTTGTAAATTTTTTGCATGTTGTCGGATATCACAAATTAATCCAATCAGAAAATGCCATTTAATTGCCATTTTCACAAACAAATTTTCAAAATCTGCTTTAGCGCACTTTTTTAATTACACACTTTTTTCACATTTTTCAAAGTTTACTCTTTTCCCACCTCTTTCTTCATTACATACGCATAATTCTTAATTTTTCATATTTTTTCAAACTTAATACCCGTGACGTGTCATTCCTATATCTTTGCCATTTATGTTATTTACGTTGTTCAAATGACTTGTTATCTTCTTATCTTATTGTTACTACATTTCATACACTTATTACCTTGATCTTAGTGTTACTAAATTTCATACAATTTTGACGACTATTACCTTATTTGCAATGGATTATTTTCAAATTTAGTATTCACTTAAATTTTCATCATAAAAACCTAATTTTTGTGTGAGATAAGACACATGGTATAAGTGCACAATAGCTGTAAGCAAAATGTATTTCTTTTTTTTTTTTTTTTGCATTTTCAAGTAATTCCTGAAATTGGTTTATCTGGTATTCAATAATTTAAATTAACAATTTCTTATTATTGCATTACTTAAATTAATACAATTAATAATTTAAATTGATAATAATATTAATAATTTAAATTAATAATATGGTGTTCAAGGCCGTGCTAACTGCGCGGCATGCATGCATCGCTTGCCAACACCCCGTGCTTGCTTGCACAGTAGAGTCGTATGGGCAGGGTGCTTGCCTTCATGGAAAAGCCACACGAGCAAGTGCATGTGCCGTACAGGCATACAACGCACATGCCCGCTCGCACCCGCACATGCGCCGTGCGATGGTGGAGCCGCGCGGGCATGTGTGGTTGAGCCACCCTATACATGCGCGGTTGAGCCGCGCGGGCCCTACACATGCGTGGTACGTACAGCCATGTTGGCACCCCGCACATGAGTAGTGCGTGCGGTTCAACCACACGAGCATGCATGGTTTAGTCGCATGGGCGCGGGCATGCACCGCATATGCTCGCTCGTGCCCCGCACATGCACGGTGCGCGAGGTCACAATGGCGACCCACGTATGCGTGGTGTGCGCGGTTCAGCCGCACGAGCATGCGTGGTTCAGCCACACGGGCCGGGCATGTACCCCGCATGCTCGCTCGCACCCCGCACATGTGCATTGCGAGCGGCCATGCTAGTGACCCACGCATGTGTAGCATGCGCGGTTTAGCTGCACGGGCCCATCCGTGTTTTGCAACCTCACTTATGGCTATGAGCAACGCTCAAGTTTGCACATGGCAAATGGCCGCTAAGCGCACACAAAACATGAATATGGAGGTTTGCATGAACAAATGTGCCACTCCACAAGGTAAGCCAAAGGTTGAAAATGATGAATCACAATTCTTGCTTGCGGGAAAGCGATCGCCTAAACCATTGCTTGAGATGACACCAATCTGCAAAAGCAAGGACAAGCAGTGCACAAGCGAGGACATGCAGTACCTGAGCAACCACACACCAAAGTATGCAATCCTTGAGCCAAAGGACACAATCCTTGATGGCACCATGTGTATCCAATGGGAAAATACCTCTAAGGAAGGGAACAAAGCAATTGCTCGTGAAAAGATGCTTGTAAGAAGGACATTGCTTGAAGGGACAGCAATCATGTCATGCGAGGAGACACCATGGCATGAGTAGCATGCATCATAGCACTTGCAAAGTAATACATTGCATGAGCAACAACCCAAAGAAGATGGGCCAATGTACTACAAGCCCAAACAACTATGTCTCAAGGAGTTTACAAATGAAGAGGCGCAAGTAGGAGCACCAATGCTCAAAGAAGGAGCACCATTACTCAAAGGAGTAGAGCTCTGGTTCGATAGGTGCGGACTGGCGCACATATCAGCGTGCATCAGTACATGCAGCAGCACCATGCCAGCACATGAGCCAGCATGCCATGCCACTACACCCAGCACCAGTTAACATGCAGCGAAACAGTGCCACAGCACCAACAGTCAAGCACCAGCACTCAGCCACTACACGAGCCAGCATGCAACAACCTAATACCGTAGCACAAGCTAGTGAGTAGCAGCACAGTGCCACAACACATGCAAACCAGTGCAAGGGCACCAAAGTAATGGTCGGCAGTAGGAAAGCTATGAGTCACCTATGCAATAACTACTCCAATAAGTTCTATGTAGTTAATAAGGCATATGAAGAGGCATGTAATTGCTCAAGTAGTTATTGTTAATTAATTTTTGTTATTAGTAGTTATTAGTTATTATTAGGAGTTATTAGTAATTTATGGGCAAATAATGTAAAGAACTCTTGGACTTCCAGCCCTCTCCTATAAATAGGGCAGTCATCCTCCTTTGGAAGTAGAGAATTAAGAATTTTTGGAATATAGAAGAGAGTTTCTTCTTCTCCATTGGGAGAAAATCTATCTTAGGGCTTAAGATGGCCATGAACCCCTTAGGTTACATCACCTAGCGTGATATTAGGATCTTAAGCTTTGTAAAACCCAACAAAGTCATGTTCAAATCACTCCATCCTTCTCCATCCTTGTCTTATCCACCCACTTCTCTAGCGAGCCAACTTAGTGCATTGGACATCGGTGCCATGTGCTAAGGTAGAACTCTAACCTATCTACCTCAACCTCCCAACCAACCATCCCCTACCTAGGAAACACACCATTAATTTGGTGCTTTCAATCTTTCATTGGACGCATCACTTGTTGGTGTTTCTATTGAAAGAGAAGTAGCTGAGGACTTTTTTTTGTGTGTTTCTAGGTTTGTAGTATTTTTTTTGTGTGTTTTGCTTTTCGGTTTGTTTTATTTAGATCCCTATCAAAAGAGAAAAAAAGAAATTCTTCAACACAACCGTTCATCTCAAGAAACAAAGAGAAGGACTTGAAGCCTTGAAAAGATGCCATGAAATAACAAAAAGGGTTGATGAAAACCATGTTCGCATGAGCCAATGTTTTGATCACATGGATCAAAACGTGGCCAGCATCATAAGTATTCTTCAAAGCATGTTGCTAAAAACTTCGACACTCAAGAAACAAAAGAACCGGCAATACCATTATGGCAAACCTTCTTCTAACATTGTTGAAGTGCCCAAACAAATGAATGTTCGAGAACAGGACATTCCATGCAAAAGAAATTGTGACAAGGCAGTCCACACTCTGGATACAAGTGATTGTTCAAGGCTGCAATGCCTTGGATATCAGCCATTGTAGCAGGCCATCGTACCAACCAACAATGCAATCGCACAGGCCATCATGCTAACTAGCAGTGCAATCGTACAAGCCATCACACCAACCAGCAGTGCAATCGCACAGGCAATCGTACCTACCAGCAGTGCCATCGTACAGGCCATTATGCCATTACACAATGTAGTAGCACAGGTCACCGAGCCACCTATAGTGTCAATGCGCCATAACATAGAGCAACGGGCCATAGTACCACTAGTCATGACTCAAGCCACAATGCTTCAGGCTACAAGTCATTGCTTAGGCCATAAGGCCACATGCTATGTACCACAAACCATGCACTCTGCAATATTGGTACCCATTATAAACTCTTCCAATTCCTATCCTATCTTGACCGAAGAGTTACCAATTCATAGGGAATGAACCAAAACCCTTGAGCCATCTATTAAGGTCACCCTGTCACGCCCCGACCCATGGATCAAGCACGCGACAACCGCCACGATATCTTGATATACGGGCAGAACCTCCCCATATATCGGGACATCGCAAGGCTATCAAAATCAACCTGTAATCTAGTCCAAAACCTACTTTCCTCAAAAACATGTTCCCAAGTAAAAGTAAACTTGAAACACAACGCTTGTCTCAATGCATGAACAAACAACGATTTGAAAGTTTTAATTACATTACATAATATAATTATAGTCATCCCAATATAATTATACAATGGTCATTCTATAGATCTCAAAATGTATACATACAACATCCAATCATCAAATACAATTGTTGTGGAAGAATGGTCGATACCATACCTAAGTTCAAGATCTCCAAATACAAATCAATGTGTCAAACTCTCTCGACAAGTCTCCTTGCCAAGTCTATAACTAAAAATCAAGGAAAAATGATGGGTGAGTATTATGGGAAAATACTCAGTGAGTGAGTGAGAGGATCGACAATATATTCTCAATCATAAGTGTGAGCATGGAGTGTCAAAGTATATTTCAAAACCAATATGATATCAAAACCAAGTATTTCATATCCAAAAATCAAGTGATCACATATCACATATCGAAGTATCAAAAGATGCATCCATTTATAATTCCAAAAATCATATATAGCTTGCCAATAAAACATTCCCTACAGTGGTCTACCTCGACCAATGAAGGGCGCATTGGGTTTTTTATTTGTTTTTTCCATATGCAAGTATAGAAAATTTCGCTCTCTACCCCAATGTTGGCCACAGGCCTCACCAAGTGCTAGACAGTGACTTAACACATGTCCTCCCCACATTTGGTTTAACCGGTTAGCCCGTGTCTATATGTATGCCCAACAATTCATGTGCAGTACCTCACTCAGAGCTAGACTGTGGCTTAACACAAGTCCTCCCCAATTTGGTTCATCCAAGCGCATCTATTCATATGACATTTGTGGATACGTCCTACAGAAGCGTATCCGTGCAACATGGGGTGCCTCTACAAATGCCCTTCGTAGCTACGAAATCCATCAAGAACATCATCACATTATCATATCCGTAAATTCCATGGAGTCTCAGTCCAAGTATCAAACTAATATCCATCAAACGTGCCAAAATGCATAGTCATGTCAGAAATCATATTTTGAAATTTCAAAACACGGCACGATATCATTTCATCACAAATCACGGATGCATATCATTTGAATCAAATTATTGGAGACACTCCATTAATCACAAAAGCAACATTTACAAAATATAGTCAAAATCATATGCTTTCACACAAGTCAAGAAATATGTCACTTGAAAAGCTATAAAACATGAGTTTTTGTTCAATTGAAAATGTAGCATCAAAGTCTCACTCACTTATATGGGAGGGTATGGCACTCCCAGAAAATACCACGTGTTGAAAATGTATTCCCCTTGAACGATCAACTAATGTATCACTACAATGGTAGTACATATAACATATATAAGTGTCATAGCATTGACAAATTCAATGTTACATTTTTATTTTTAACTAATCCTTCATATAGGATCAAAGCCTAGAACATCATAACTTGGTTCCCAAATGTGTTACATACACCGTCCCCTCTTTAATCATTGAAATGAGAATTTCAACTGATTTCAATTTCACCAAACACACACTTATACCTTAAAATTTACATAACCACTCATTTTCCAATCCCTTCAACACACCAACACAACACAACACACCAAACATTGATTCTACATGCACATACACATATTCTCCATACCTTTTTGCCTCAAATTCACATACACAAAATCAACAACTCATCATAAAATTCTGCACACAGTTAGCCCGTTTCTTCCTCACCTTAAAATGCATACCTATAACTCATTACCCAGAATTTTTTGTACATATGTACATTTGCATAGTCTTTGAAAAATGGCCATAACTTCCACTATATACATCAGATTTAGTTGATTCTTATCTCAAATTAAAGATACGACATATATCTACATTTTTCAAGTAGAGATAGCCTAATTTGGCCTCGAAGATAGCTCAAAACCACAGTAAATTCACGAACAGAAACAAGGCAAATCAGAGCATGATCCTGCAGTACTCCTCACTTTGAAAAATCATTAAAATTTCGATTGTGATCAGAATTCAGTGAACCATATGTCATTTTAAAGCTCTTGAAGTTTAGTTTTACCCGAAATTTACCTAGTTCAATTTGCAGTAGTGTAAATAAAGTTATGATTTAAATAGTACGAGGGCATATGACCAGAAATTTCAAATTTTCTGTACACCCATTTCTACGTTCTTTTGGACTTCACCTAGACCTTAAGCCATAAAACTATACTAAAACATCATGTTATAGCATTTTATAAAATCTGCAGGAATTTTTCAACAAGTGTAGAGTTCTCTTTTACCTCAAATATGGATGTTTCAAGCCCATACAAGTCTTCTCCTCCAAAGAATCCTTCCTTCCTCCCTTACTTCTTGGTTTTTTGGTCACTCTAAAGTTGTTGAAGAAAAATTGAAGGAACCATAGATCTTTTCACTTGAACCATAGTTTCCACCTTTGAATCACCAAGCAACTCTTCTCCTTTATTTCTAGTTTTTGGATATGTTGTACTAGAGATAAAGAGTGTTGGATTTATGTAATAATATTGGTAGGTTGTTTGAAGAAATCACAAGCTTATTCAAGAATGAACTCATGATTTTGGGAAGAGGTGAAAAGGCTTCTTTCTCTCGTTCCTTTGGGATCCTCACGGCTCTTGGAAGAAATAAGAAGTGGCTAGGGCTTTCCAACTCATTTACTTAACTCACATTGGATCTTGGCCTTCCATTGTTTAATGATTGATCCTAACCCTTAAAATTTATTTATTCTACTTCAAATAAACAAGTTTTACACTCTCACACTTCCTCTCTCTCTCTCTCACACGTTTTCCCTCTCCACCACACACTTCTTCACCCCTTTATTACATTTTTTCTAATTTAATTATTAAATCTTAAGGTTAAAGAAGCCAATTTGGATTTTTCTTCCTTTCTTGACCAATGATTTATCCATCATCAAATCCTCACCTTTGAATCAATTTACTAATAAATTTCATTTTCTTTTTACTTCTTAAATGCATTAAATATATTTTAATTACTACCCAAATTTATTTAACTTGACCATTTATTTTCACTTCTCTTATTTTCCTAGAAATTTCAATTCCCTTGACTTATAAAATTCATTTTGATTCCAAAAATTCTCAAAATTTCATAGTAGACCCAAAGTCTCGTATTAGATCTAATTAAATTGATCCCACATCAAAACAAGGGTGTTTAGCCTTGCCATACAACTTTTGTCCCAAATTAGGGTTTCGGGTAACTTTTACAGAAATTCCTGATTTGGCTTTGCAAGGTATGATTTATCTATATTTGAAGTTCTCATGTACTTCTAAGGTCATTATGATTATTATTTGACTCTCAGTGGTCATTTTGGAAATTTTTAATTTCTGGCAATTTTAGCAGAAATTTTTGAAAACGATTTTATCGGAAAAATTTCTGAGTGGATTTTCTATATAGGAACTAAGAAATATTATATATTTTCATGAATATGAGTACAATGGTATGGACACCGTAGTCTCGGTGTTACACACCCATAATGAGGAACAATTATCTCCTCTAAGGCTCACATATGTAGAAATGGATGCTTCGCATGTGATGAAAAATTTGCACTGGGTCACAAGTGCAAACGGCAACGACTTATCATGCCCGTGTCGGATGAAAATGAAGAGGCACTAAATGAAATAGTGAAACTAGAAGAGGAGTCAATTGAAAAGTCACTTAGTGGGAAAGAGTCACACACAACTTTTCATACCTTAGCCGAAGTTGAAGAACCAAATGCCATGAGAACCGAAGCACTCATTGGCAAGCAAGAGTCACCAACTTGGTTGACAATGGTTCGGCATACCACTTCTTTGACCCAAGGAATGCAGAGGCAGTAGGCCTAACCGCTAAGCAAGTTACACCTCTTGAAGTGAAAGTCACAAGTGGTAAAAAGTCTTATTGCTCGGAATTACACCGAGGAGCCATGATCAATACCCAAGGGCATGAATTCGTAACTGATTGCTATCCTTATACATTAATCAGAAGAGATACAACTCTTGGAGTTCAACGGCTTGCTACACTTGATCAAGGAGTCACGGAAATCATGCACGAAGACAAGTGGACTAAGTTTCAACCACAGCCCATCATGAATAGATTCAAGTTCACCAACACGGTTGATCACACCCCGGAGGGCAACAACATACATGCTAATCGTGATCCATTAACTAAAGAAGGAGTCCATCCAAAAAGCATGTGTACAACTTGGAACATTGGTGAGGACATCAAGAAAGACATCCTTAAATATGTCCATTCATACCAAGAATGTCTAGAGACACCTCTTGACGTGACAAGCAAAAGATCACCACTACAACTCGGTAAAGGATTGCAGGCAACAAGCCATCAGCCCTTAAGCCCAGAGCAGCCTATAGGTGAACATGCACCACTAGGCCAACCACAAAGCAACCATACAGGCAGACCACTAGGCACACAAGTGCAAGATACAGGCAGAATACAAGTCCCCATGCAACAAAAAACAATAGAATAGCAAAAGGACCCAAACACAAGGCCACCATCTTTAGTGCCAAGCAAACAACTCAAATACAAGGCATGGACGAGCAGCCATCATTCATGTTGTGAACAAACAACTACAAGTGATAGATGCAACCGATCAGACATCTATGTACATAATTACCTTGTAACCCACATTACAGGGTGGGAACAATCAAACGCCATTCACTAAAGAAAGGGCACCAACAATACTGGCCAGTGAAAGGCCACCTCCATGACCTAGCGAGCAAATGCATGCCTTAATTATTACAACCATTGATAGGACACCAATAACAAGTAATGAGGTATCAAATCAAGGAAACCAAGCAGCAAGCCATTGGTCAATGAGTAACATGCCATACTCCACTCGATATACCATGAGACAACAAGGTATCCTCAACCGAAGGACACCAATTTCAGCACCTAGCCAATAGATTCAAGGCATGAACATGGACCGCCAATTCGTGTCAAGAATAAACAATGATAATCAAAGGGTACAAAGGAGTAGGCCTATATATACATAATTAACTTGCAACCCTCAATGCAAGGCAGAAGTGAACAGGCACCACCCCGATTGGTAATTATAAAGTGGAAAGGCCTCAATCAAGAGGGAGCTACTTTAGAGGATGTTTTAACCATTATCAACGGTTTTCCATTCTTCAACCTTGGGGGATAAGGTTCATCTTCAAGGAAGGTGAATATCAAACCTCACAGAAGGCTATGGGTAATGCTCAAGTCTGCGGATAGCAAATGGCCGCTAAGCACACACAAAACATGAATGTGGAGGTTCGCATGGATAAATGTGCTACTCCACAAGGCAAGCCAAAGGCTGCCAATGATGAGTCACAGTTCTTGCACGCAGGAAAGCGATCGCCTAAGGCATTGCTCGAGATGACACCAATCTACACAAGCAAGGACAAATAGCACACAAGCGAGGTCAAGTAGTGTACAAGCGAGGGCAAGCAGTTCCCGAGCAACTGCACACCAAAGTATACGATCCTTGAGCCAAAGGACAAAATCCTTGATGGCACCATGCGTAGCCAACGAGCAGAGACCTCTAAGGAGGGAAACAAAGCAATTGCTCGTGAAAAAGATGCAAGTAAAAAGGACATTGCTCAAAGGGACAACAATCACATCAAGCGAGGAGATACCATGGCATGAGCAGTGTGTATCATAGCACATGCCAACACATGCAAAGTAATGTACTACACGAGCGATAGCCCAAAGAAGATGGGCCAGCACCCTACAAGCCCGAGCAACTATGTCCTAAGGAGTCTACAAGTGAAGAGGTGCAAATAAGAGCACCAATGCTCGAAGAAGGAGCACCATTGCTCAAAGGAATAAAGCTATGGTTCAATAGGTGTCTACTAGCACACATATCAGCGTGCATCAGTAGTGCAGCAGCACCATGCTAGCACATGAGCCAGTGTGCCGCACTACTACACTCAACACCAACCAGCATGCAGCGAACCAGTGCCACAGCACCAGCAGTCTAGCACCAGCACTCAAGGACATGCACCAACAAGGCAGCCTGCACGAGCCAGTGTACTGTAGCCTAATGCTACTGCATGAGCCAGCATGCAGTAGCACAGCGCCACAGCATATGCAGACCAGTACAAGGGCACCAAAGTAACAGCCAGCAGTAGGAAGGCCATGAGTCACCTAAGCAATAATAACTCCAATAAGTCCTACAAATAGGGCAGTGCTCTTTCTTTGTAAGTTAAGAATTAAGAATTTTTGGAATATAAAAGAGAGTTTCTTCTTCTCCATTGGGAGAAAATCTATTTTAGGGCTTAAGGTGGCCATGAACCCTTAGGTTACATCACCTTGCGTGATATTAGGCTTTTGAGGTTTGTAAAACCTAACAAAGTCAACTTCAAATCACTCTATCCTTCTCCAACCTTGTCTTATCTACCCACTTCTCTAACGAGCCAACTTAGTGCATTGGACATGGGTGCCATGTGCTAAGGGTAGAACTCCAACCCATCCACCTCAACCACTCGACCAATCATCCGCTACCTAGGAAACATACCACTGTGCCCAACACATGCGCGGGCATGCACCGCACATGCTCGCTTGCACCCTGTACATTCCCAGTACGCACGGTCATGCTGGCACCCCGTGCATGAGTAGTACATGCGGTTCTACCACGTGGGCATGGCAGGCACCTCGCATGCCCACTCACACCTCGCACATGCGTGGTGGCACGGTTATGCTGGCGCCCTGCGCATGCGTGGTGCGTACGGTTTAGCCGTGGGTATGCACTATGCATGGCCCTCTTCTTTTGTTACAAAGATGTTAGCACATGGGTTTGAACCTGCGACTTGAGACTTCTAACTAACATGAGTTGTATCAACCGCTGTACCATAATGTTTTGTTTTGTTTTTTTTTCCTTCTTTCCTCTCTGTCATCACTCTCACCTTTTTTTTCCTTATCTCACTCTCACCTCTATTTTTTTGCTTCAACTTTGAGCATACAAGGAGATAGAATGTGATAAAGATTGGGAATGAATTTGACATGTAATTTGGAGACATATATATATATATAGTGAGTTATGTATAGGGAGTTCTAGGGACAACTTTAAATTGACAATGTAGATTTTTATTTACTAACATTTGTGGTGAAAATATAAGGTTTGTTTATAACTGGGTCATTGAAGTCATTGTTTGGTTAGTGAGAAAAGGGGACAACATGTGTACACATTAAAAGCCTATCTATGACATCTTAAGCCTTGATCCTAGGCAAAGGATTAATTAAGAATATAATTTAACATAGTAATTTTTAATTTTATTTATATATGTTATGTGTTGCATTGTAGTGACACGTTTGGTGACCGAACAAGGGGAGTACATTTCTTATACATTATGGTGCATTTAGGGAGTGACATACCCTCCCATATATAGTAAGTGGGATTTTGACGCTATATTCTCGATTAAGTAAAAATAGATGTTTTATAGTTTTTCAAAATGACATATTTTATGACACGTGTGAAAGCATGAGATTTGATCTATATTTTATAAATACTTCTCTTTGTGATTATTGGAGTGTCTCAAATGATTGATTCAAATGATATGCATCCATGAATTGCGTTGAAATGATATCGTGTCACTCTTTGAAAATTTAATATAAATTATATGCTTCTATTTCATTAACACACTAATTTGAAATGGTTTAAATGGAAATGTGTGGGCCGGATGTCTACTTTTGATGTGATGATGTCCTTGGTGGACTTAATGTTATCTTTGATGGACTACCATAGCTACAAAGGGCATTTGTAGAGGCACCTATTGTGTCCAGATATGCTTCTATAAGAGGTATCCCCAAACGTCATATATATAGTTACGGCCGGTTGAACCAAATTGGGGAGGACATGTGTGACGCCATTGTCTAGCACCGGGCGGGATTCTATACATGATTGATTATGTGTGTGCATGTAGACACGAGCTAACCCTTTGTGAGGCTCGTGGCCAACATTGGGGTAGAGAGCTAAATGTTTTTATACTTACATATAAACCTCCAATGCACTCATCATTGGTCGTGGTAAACCATTGTCGGGGATTTTTTATTGACAAGCTCTAAATGATTTTCAAAATGTAAAGGGATGCATATATTGATATTATGATGTATGATATATGATTTTATGATTTATAGAAATGTCATGCTTGATTTATAATATCATCATATTTTAAGAATGTTCTTTGACATTCCTTGTTCACACCTTCTATTGATAACATAATGTCAATCTCCTCACTTACTGAGTATTTTCCTTAATACTCACCCCTCACCTTTCCATAATGACAGATATAGATATGACAGGGAGATGTGTAGAGAGACTTTCGACATACTTGATATACCTTTGGAGACGACGAGTGTTGGGTATGGTACCAACCATTCTTCCATGATGAAGTTGGATAATGTACATATTTGAGGTCCATAGAATGGCCATGTATATTTTATGGGATGACTGTAATTATGTTATTGTAAATGTAAATCGAAACTCTTGAACTCGTTGTATATTCATGCATTGAGATACAGTATTGCATTTTAAACTTCTCTTACTTGGGAAATTATATTTTAAGGAAAAATAAGTTTTAAATTGGTGAAGATGAATGCCTTGCATTGTCCTGATATTGCTACCCGTATACCGAAATAATGCGGCAGTTGTTGTGTGCTTGATTCGAGAGTCAAGACGTGATAGTAACATCATAATCCTTCAATAGTTCGAGCCATCTGCGTTTTCTTAAATTCAACTCCTTCTAGGTAAATAAGTATTTGAGACTCTGATGATCAGTGAATATCTTGCAGTGCTCACCGTAGAGGTAGTGTCTCCAAATCTTCAAAATAAATACAATAGCTGCAAGCTCCAGTTCATGGGTAGGATAAATCCCTTCATGAGGTTTCAACTGTCTAGAAGCATAAACTACCACATTCTGTCCCTGCATCAGTACACAACCCAAACCGGTCTTGGATGTATCACTAAAAATCACATAATCCTGTCCACTAATCGGTAATGTTAGTACTAAAGCCAATACAAGCCTATCTTTTAGGTCTGAAAACTGGTCTCACATTGTTTATCCCACCTGAAAAGTGCATTCTTATAAGTCAATCTCGTAAGTAGAGTAGCTACCGAAGAAAAATTCTTAACAAATCTACAGTAATAACCTACCAAACCTAGAAAACTACGAACCCCTGTAACTATAGCAGGTGAGGACCAATTAACAATAGTTTTAATCTTTTTTGGGTCTACAGAAGGTCCTCTACTAAAGACAATATCACCCAAGAAAGTTACGTCACTAAGCCAAAATTCACATTTACTTAATTTGACATACAATTTCTTGGCCCTCAAGGTTTGTAAGGTGATGTGAAGATGTTGTTCATGTTGGTCTCTATCCTTAGAATACACCCAAATATCATTAATAAACATCACAATAAAATCATCCAGATATGGTTTGAAAACACGATTCATCAAGTCCATGAAAACTGCTAGGTCATTAGTTAACCCAAACGGCATAACCAAGAACTCATAGTGACCATAGCGAGTATGAAATGTCGTCTTAGGTATATCTTCCTCTCTAACCTTAATCTAATGATAGTCGGATCTAAGATCCAGTTTAGAGAAAACTATGGTATCTCTTAACTGATTAAATAGATCATTAATTCTCGGAAAGGGATATTTATTCTTAATGTTCACTTGATTCAATTTACGGTAATCAATGCATAATCTCAAGGAACCATTCCTTTTCTTTACAAATAAAACTGGTGCACCCTAGGGAGAAATACTCGGATGAACAAATCCCTTGTCCACGAGTTCTTGCAACTGAGATTTTAACTCCTTCAACTCAGCTGGTGTTATTTGATATGGAGCCATAGAAATAGGAATAGTATATGGCACCACATCAATAGGGAATTCTATCTCTCTAACTGGTGGCAATCCAGGCAAATCATCTACAAATTTATCTAGGAAATCCCAAACCTGTCACACCCCGAACCGGGATCGTGAACAGCCGCCCGTTATCCTGAATGCCGGCAGTATTTTTACAGAAAATCAGGCAAAACCTCCCTATATGTCGGAGGTTTCCCAAATAAAATTTATTGTGTATAAATCACAACCTTCCTGTAATATAATCAAATCGACAATCCCAGCCTCTCCATTTCCACTCAGGAATGGGAAGAAGCTGCAGTAAACCCGCTGGCCTCTGATGCTCAACCTTCACCTGCTGACGGACTAAACATCTAGCTACGAACTCTGCAATGTCCTTCTTCATACCTGGCCACCAATAGCTACCCCGAATAGTTTGATACATCTTTGTACTACCCGGGTGCAAGGCATAGGCCGAGGAGTGTGCCTCCTCTAATATGGACCTGTAGAGATCCTCATCGGCTGGTATAACTACTCTATCTCAATAAGTCAGAAGTCCATCACCACGGACTCTGAAATCATCTATATTACCTCTGCGGGCTCTCTCAGTATGAGCCTGGAGCTCGGTATCAGTGCCCTGAAGCTCCCTAATACGGTCTAACAATGTTGGCCTGACCTCAAACCTAACTAGCAAAGTGCCATGATCATCACTAGCCAATATGACTCCCAAATCCCAGAGTCCCATCAAACAAGTGAGGTACGCCGTATTGTTCTCCTTAGACAATGAAGCTGATTTCCGGCTCAAGGCATCAGCAACCACATTGGCCTTGCCCGGATGATAATCAATGACAAGATCATAATTTTTAAGGAGTTCCAACCATTTCCTCTGTCTCAAGTTAAGTTCTCGCTGGGTGAATAAGTACTTCAGACTTTTATGATCAGTATACACCCGGCAAGTCACCCCATAAAAGTAATGGCGCCATATCTTCAATGCAAAGACTATGGCCGCAAGCTCCAGATCGTGTGTCGGATAATTCACCTCATGTTTCTTCAACTGTCTAGAGGTAAAGGCGATCACCCGACCATTTTGCATCAAAACACAACCCAACCCCTATTGGCTAGCATCACCGTACACTGTGTACTCCTGACTGCTGGTGGGAAGTGCCAAAATCGGAGCTGTAGTCAACCGTTATTTGAGCTCCTTAAACTTACCTCACAACGGTTATCCCATACAAACTTGACACATTTTCGCGTTAATATACACAATGGAGCAGCTATTCGGGAAAACCCCTCAACAAATCTGCGGTAATACCAAGTCAGACCAAGAAAACTCCTAATCTCAATAACTGTCTGCGGCTACTCCCATCTCGTAATGGCATCGACCTTCTGCGGATCAACAAAAATCCCTTTCGCAGAAACGACATGCCCCAAAAATCCAACCTGTCTTAGCCAAAATTCACATTTTGTGAATTTGGCATACAGCTGCTCATCGTAAAGGATATGTAAAACGGTGCGAAGATGCTGAACATGATCCTCGTCACTCCGCGAATACACCAGTATATCGTCTATGAAGACTATGACAAACTGATCCAGATAGTCGTGAAAGACTCTGTTCATCAAGTCCATGACTGCAGCGCGGGCATTAGTTAGTCCAAATGGCATGACTAGAAATTTGTAGTGCCCGTATCGAGTGTGGAAAGCTGTATTTGGCACATCTTGACTCCTAATCCATAACTGATGATATCCCGATCGAAGATCAATCTTTGAGAAAACTCAGGCACCTTGCAATTGATCAAACAAATCATCTATGCGAGGTAACAGATATATATTCTTCATAGTCACCCGATTAAGCTGCCTGTAATCCACACACAATCTCAGTGAGTCGTCCTTCTTCTTTACAAACAGCATTGGAGCTCCCCAAGGGGACGTGCTAGGATGGATAAACCCCTTATCCAGCAACTCTTGCAGCTGGACCTTGAGCTCTTTCAGCTCAGCCGGCACCATCCTGTATGGCGACATCGAGATAGGGGTAGTCCCTGGAGCTAAATCGATTTCAAAGTCAAACTCCCGAACCAGTGGTAATCCGTGTAGCTCCTCGGAAAACATCTGGAAAGTCCTATACCACTGGAACATCCTCTAGTCTCGGTCCCTGAGTAATGGTGTCAATGATGTGAGCCAGGTAAGCCGCACATCCGCGGCGAATCATGCGTCTGGCCTCCAAAATTGAAATGATACAGCGGGGTAAAACCCGCCTCTCGTCCTCAAAAATCAACACTAGCTGACCGGGTCTTCGAAGCTCCACCTACTTCTTAAAGCAGTCAACTGAAACCCGATACATATGTAGCCAATCAATCCCCAAGATGGCATCAAAATCAGTCATGACGAGAGGGATTAGATCTGCCTTCAGCATTATATCCTTAACTTTGATCTTACATTCTCTATACACTGTATCGCGCACAATCTACTCACCCAGAGGAGTGATAGCCAATAGCTCCTCATCCAAAGGTAAGAGCCGTCTATCAGAATATTGAAAAAAATTGATCGCTCACATATGAATAGTTGACCCCGTGTCAATAAGGATACGAGCATTTATTCCGAAGATAGGTAGAGTACCTATCATTGAACAAAATACACATAGACTTAGAATAATTTCAAACTTGATATGTCTATATATATATGTCAAAATAGTTGAGCCTCTAAGGCTTCTACAACAACTTCAGTGTACAAAGATGTTAGAGTAGTATCATGTCGACAAAAGGGTACACAATATAAAATACCTATACGACTGATACAAAACTGACATCCCCAAAAGAAGTGGAAATACGAATAGAGATCCTATTCTACAGGATCAGAAGGAGGAGTACCTATGATGATGTCAGGGTTCGCTTGGGCGTCCTCCTGCATCATGGCATAAACCTGGGCCTAAGCCCTAGGTTGCTGTCGTGCCTGGGTCTGCACTGTGTTACTCCCGGTGGTCACCCTAGGAGTAGAAACTGCTGGCCGAGCAGGCTACCCCTGCTATCCCATATGAGGAGTACTAGTGCGGCTCTGTGAACTCTATCCTCTGACTCCTAATGCAGGGCAAGAACTCCTAATATGCCCCGGCTTCCCACAGTGAAAGCAAGTGACTGTCACTAAACAAACTCCTATTGGATGGGACCTATTACACCAGCGACAATAAGGATGCCGCTGAGCAGTATTCTGTGCAGGGTGAATCGGAGCGGGCTATCTGAACCCCTGGAAGTACTATCCTCGTCCCAACTCAGGAAATCCACATCCTAATCTGCCTCTGTGCGAACTAGATCCCCTGCCCCTCTTAGAGTTCTACGCAAAATGAGACTTTTCTTTCTTTTTTTTCTACTCTCTGCTCTCTCTCTCTGTCTAGCCTCTGCACGGACCAAAGCCTTCGTGCGGTGAGCAAAGTCTATCACCTCAGCCAGTGTAAACTGTGGGGTAACAGTCATATACTTCTTTATGATGAGACTAAGACCGTCCTCAAATTTGAAATGCAAATACTGAGGTGTAGCCAGATCCGATATGAATACGGCAAGTCTCCGCAATCTACCTCATACTCCAAGACAGATTTGGACCCCTGTGTAAGCCGTCCCAACTCTGACCTCATCCGGTCCTGCCGGTAGAGTGGGAAGAATCTACTGTCAAACTCCCGAAGGAAGTCATCCCACCGCAGTGGCACTATCGTCTCATCAGTGAGGGCCCCCACCATAAGAGGGCCTCTCCTTCTAATAATTGTTGTACCACTTTCAGGCAGAGCTTCTCTCCAATCCCCAGATCGGTCAAAATCCTGCGGGTGTAGTTAATCCAATGCTTGGCTGCCGTAGCATCACCAAGCCCGTGAAATCAATGCACCCCAGCTAACGGGCCTCCTTAACCAACTAAGTCAACTCATGTACCCGTCTAAAAGCAGCCGATGTGGTCTTACTTGGCTCAGACAAAGTAGAAGGACTGGCTACCGGCGATGGAACCAGTGCTTAAGAAACTAGCGCTGTTGCAGGTACAGGCGCCGCTGTAGGAGGTGGTGGGGGTAGAATCTGGACCCAATGCGAATCGTACCACTCGTACACCTGTCAAAGACATCGAGTGTGGGTACGGGAGTCACAGTTTGAGCAGCTGGCTGAGTAGGTGCCGGTGGTGGCACGCGAGTTGAGGAACGATCCTCCGGCTCGTCTAATTCCTCTGGTGGGGCAAGACTGGTGCTCTGTCGGGTCGTCATACTTCTGCAAGAGAAGGATCCTTATTAGATATCATTTAAAAACATAGGTATGGTTCAAGAAATTTGGGCTACTCACATCTTGACTACCCTCACAAAGAATAGAATCCATTCCCAAAAAAAGCATGTTAGGTTAGATACAACCGTATCTAACCCCCTAAAATGGATGAACTCATATACCTATGATGATGTACTGGAACTTTATGACTGTATGAAACTCTCATGCATTGAGGACTTTAAACACAAACACACGCGGGAATGTTTTCAAGACTCTCTTCCTACATAGCTTTCAACCTAGTTCTCTGATACCAATCCAACTATCAAGCCCTGAACCGGGATCGTGAACAGCTGCCCGTTATCCTGAATGCCGGTTGTATTTTTACAAAAAATCGGACAGAATCTCCCCATATTTTGAAGGTTTCCCAAATACAATTTATCCTGTATAAATCATATTCATCCTGTAATATAATCAAATGGTCATCCCGACCTTTCTAAAACCAACCAATCTCACAGCCAACATCCAGATAATGCAAGGCTATAAAAATTTTCAACAATTTAGCCACAGACCTCTACTGCCATGCCCCCGTCAAAGGCATAGACAGCCGCCAGTCGCCCCTCCTGTGATTTAGAGGTGGCACCGAGCGATCCTAGAGTACACTTCTAAGATATAACACATTCCCAAGTATATATGCAACGAATAAAAAATGCCTCAATGCAATGTTATGCAATGACATGAGAGTTCCACAATTTAAATGTCCATATTTATACAGTTATCTCAGAATTACACAATGGTCGTCCATAGACCTCAGAATGCATATACATTACCAATACAAATTTTGCAACAGAAATATAGAATAATTCCTTAAGTCCAAACCAGATCTCCAATTAATATTGAGCATCCTAAAAGCAACGCTCCTTGTCAAGTACTAGCTCTGAAACAAGAAAGGAAATGAGAGATGAGTACTTGGGGAAGAATACTCAGTGAGTGAGTGGGTCAATGCAATCGTCAAATATGAAGTGTGAAACTAGAGTGTCAAAGCATAAGTATACGTATCATATTTCAAATCATCATACTTTTCATTTCAACAATATATCATTAGCACGCATTTTCAAGTCAAATATGCATCCAAAGCACTGTCACTAAAAATCATAGAGCTGCTAGCCGAAAATATCCTGGCAGAGGTCTACCGCGACCTATGACAGGCGCACCGGGGGTGTTATATGTAAGTTTATTTAAAGTGCTCTCTACCCCGGCGTTGGCAATGAACCTCGTCCAGGTGCTAGACTTGGAGAGAGTATCCAAATCCTTCGCCTTTCGGGTTCAACCTAGTTAGTACCGTATCATTAATAAAAATCACGACAACTCGTGGGATACCCCAGGCCTAGGCATATCCGGACGCCACCAAAGCGTCTCTCATGGTATCCTTCGTAGCTACGAAACAATACATACCAAAACCCTCAAGGCCAAATCCAAAATCGTATCAAAATGTGCCGAAATCAGGTTCACAAACCAATTGCAACATATAGCATAAAATGACACATTTTACAATTCAACCACATGGATGCATAATTTCAATATTTCAACACAGTTTTGGATACTCCATCGATTCACAAAAATTAATTTCAAAACCAGTCAAAATATTTCAATCACGCTACAAATCATGCTCATTTAACAAATATTTTAAAACAGGGTATACACATTAAACAAAAGCAATAAAATAAATCACACTCACTGTTTTGGGGAGGATAGCACACTCCCCAATAAAACCATAATACATAAAACAAGGCTCTCCTCAATCGAATCACCAAAAAATCCAACCTAATCAAATCATCACGATTTTCATCAAAATTTTGACTATTGTTAGGGTTTATCATTTTCCTTAAATTCGTACAAACCCTAAATTCTTCAAGCACATTTAACCACATGTTCTAAGGATTTAAATATCGATTTTAAGCCACAACAACATATATATATAACTTCCGATTCTAAATTCAATCTATATTCGACCAAATTAAATTTAAGTATGGAAATAATTTCATTTTCCTCACCTAGGTTTACTCGAATCTCAAACCTAGCTTTTGTTCGCCCGTCAGATTAATTTGAAACCTACAACATTTTCAATTTTGAAATCACGTTAGCGACTAAATCAATTTCTAATACAAAACCACATATAACACAGCCGTTACCTGTAGTGAAAGATTTCTACGAGAATGGCAGATGGCTCTCAAAGGAGAACGCCGGTCACGGGCTCGCGGGCCGTAGTGGGCTCTCGGGCCGGTGGGTTGACGGGCTGGCGGGCTGGCCCGTTGGTGGGCTCTCACGGCTAGGGCTCGCGCTCGTGGGCTGGAGCGCTCGTGGGCTGGAGCGCTCGTGGGCTGGAGCGCTTATGGGTTAAAGCTTGTGGGAGCTCTGTAGTCGCGCGCTCACGAGCTGAGGCGCGTGTTCGTGAGAGGATCGCGTGCTTGTGCAGTGGGTCGCACTGGAGGGGCGAGCTCGTACAGGGCAGCTTGTGCTGGGGCGTGCTGGCGCTCGTGTAGGGGCACGCAAGGGTACGCTGGTGCTCGTGCAAGAGCGTGCAAGGCACGCAGGGGCGCACTGTGCTCGTGCAGGAGCGTGCAGAGGCGTACATGGGCTCATGCAAAGGCACGCAATGGCGCACTATCGCTCGTGCTGGGGCGCGCTCGCGCTCGTGAGAGCGCACAGTGCTCTGCGCTATCGGGTGCTCTGGCACTGTCGCGTGCTGGTGCGCTCGTGGTCCTACAGGGATCGCTCATCGCGTACTGGGCTCGCGCACTGTTGGCTGGAGTGCTCGGTCGTGTACAGGTAGGCTCCCGAGCAGGCGTGCACTCGCGCTAAGGAGCGCTGGCAGCAGATCGCGCTCGGCAGAGGAGCTACAGTCGCGGGAGGGCATTATAGCAACGGCAATCGCGAGAGGAAGGCGAGGCAGTGGGCGGCGGCTATGGGAGAGGAAGAGACAGAGTGAGAGAGAGAGAGGGAGAGGAAGAGAGAGAGAGAGAGAGAGAGAGAGAGAGAAAAGGGAGAATTAGGGCTTTAAGCTCTAATTCTTTTTCTTTTTTTTTTTCTTTTTCTATTTTTTTTTGTTGTTTCTTCTCTCTTCTCTTCTCTTTTCTTTTCTTTTCTTTTCTTTTCTTTATTATTATTATTATTATATATATATATATATATATATATATTCATTTTTACTCAAATTTTCATGGATACGACAATAATTTTAAATATACCAAAAATTTCATTTAAATACCCCAAACTCAAAAAATCAATATAAATAACTAAAATTTCTCGTACAAAAATACGATATCACAAAATCGGTATTACAGAACCACTAGTATGTCAACCAATTGTATTTGCTCTTTCTTGTCTTCAATGACATAAGTTAAATATCCTTGATAGCCCTTGGATAACATCCTAGTTGCTCCAATGAAAGACACAACTTGAGCTCTGACAAATCTATCACCAACAAAAAAAATCTCTGGTTGTCCTGGTGGTGAAAAGCATATAATCTTTCGGTGATAATCAACCAGTGCATAATTAGTTGATAATCAATCCATGCCTAGAATTACATCCAAATATAACAACTCTAATGGTAGTAAGTCAATGTTAAAATCATGCCCCTGGAAACTCACAACACGACCCCTATATATCTCAGTAATAAGAACTTCATCTCCTAGAGGGGTAGCAACCCACAACCACTGCTATAGAGGTCAGACTCACAAAATAAGTGCATAAAAAATGCAAATGAAATGAATGAATACGTGGCACCCGGATCAATCAAAATACGAACATCATATGAAAATAACTTCATTCTACCTGTAATCACATCGGGTAAAGCACGAGCCTCATGTGCAGTGTCTGCATGAACTTTAGCCTGACCTCCCGGGTCTGGTAGCATATCCTAAGGTCCTCTTTGCTGTGGCTGTGGTGATAAAACTGGTCTGGGTGGTCCTGGCCACAATGAAACTTGGGAGGCTACTGCACACTGAGCCGGTAGAGGTCTGGGTGGTGGAACATGATGTAAAGGAGTAGGCTGTGACTGCTCGGTCCTAAGAGGACAACAAGAATCATAATGACCCGGCTGAAAACATGTAAAACAAAGTCTCGTTCCTCCCTCACATGGCCCCGCATGAAGATTTCGATAAATTGGACACAATGGCTTCTTGCAGGAGCTTTTGCCCTACTCAAAATGCCTCTTCTTCTCCTTTTTCTTTTTCATAATTGAAGCTTAAACTTCTGCCGGCCTTTTTCCTTGTAACGTCTCCTGTCTATCCTCAATAACCAACTCCAAAACCTTTGCATTTTTCACTAAATCCTTGTAAGTTATAAAAGGCTGAGCTACCAGGTACCTCTAGAAAAAGGATCTCAATCCTTTTCTGAACCTTTTGGTTCTCTTTTCATCCGTATCAACTAACTCCAGAGCATATACTAACAATTTAGCGAAACGATCTTCATACTGACCAGCAGTCTGACTGCCCTCCTTAAATTAAAATATTCAGACATCCTTTGATCTCTAATAAATACGGTACATATCTCTCGTAGAAGATTTGAGTGAAATTACCCCAAGTGACATATTGAAGGTCACTACCATATCGGAGTCTCAACTCCGAACTCTACCAGTCATATGTAATTTCTTTCAGACAATGGGTGGCCAATCTGACCTTATATTCTTCTACCACCATAAACTCAAAAAAAAGTTTATGCATCTCTACATCCAAGTCTCTACAACCTGAGGATCATCACTCCCTGAAAATATCATCAGCTCTATCTTTCTAAACTCGGTCATTAGTTTTTGGAATCAATGATCTTCTCGTGGCATACATACATTCCCCTTGTATTCATGCCCCTCTCCATATTCAGTCGCTCTCTGATCTCTACATGATCTAACCCGATCTGACTCAGAACCAACGGATACCATTGGAGTTGCTAAAACTGACATAGCTGAAGAAGTAGACATTGTATGAGTGGCTAGAGAGACATCTACAGTCATAGTCCCTATCACTGGTTGAGATAGTCTCTTTGTTAGTCTATGAATGTCTCCAGACATAGTGCCTATCATAGCTATCAAGGTAGCTAAAACCTCTTGCAAACCTGCTGCTTCTAGCCTCTGGTCGCCTGGCACCTGAGATTGAGGCTCCTACCACTACTCATCATCCCTATGCTCTCCCTCAAGAGATACTTCATTCCGTCTCCTTGTCATAAGCATTTCGTATCCTAGTGACCTGATGCATACAAATGACAAACAATGTCACTCATGATATAAACCAGCCTCAACCTAATAGCCTATATCTATAGTCACAAATCCTAAATGCAAATTACCCAAAACCTTGGGTTCTAATACCAACTGTGATGATCCGCTATCTAGGCATTGCATCCCCTAGCAAAAGGAGATAAACATGTAAATACAGAAGCAACAAACCTAATTAAAATGCAACATCTAGACTCGCGATAGTTGCACTGCCCGTATTTGATAACACGGAAGGAGATTTATATTAAAAGAAAATCATTTGCTTGTTATTTCTAAATAAAATAACAGCAAAGTCTCCCCTATTTAGTGACTATTTAGCCACCTAGGGTTAACATAAAATCTAATAAAACATTCAATTCACTTGAAATATCAAACAAATGGCATTAATGGCTCTCTGGCCATCCAATAACACACTACAGAATATAGTCTCAACATAAACCAAAACTATACATATAAGGCTCTCCTTGGCCTCTAACTATTCATTTAAAGATAACAAGTACTCATACCAACCTAAAGGTAACACAGAAACAATATGTCTTAGTATTACAAATAAGTCAGAAAAGAGTAGGGAATGAAATCTCTTGGCTCAAAAGCTTCAACCCTACGGTTCTATCTTATCTCCCTGATTACCTGAAAACAAGGATATCAGGGTCAGCATAAGCTGAGCAAGTACACGGAGAACTGATAGCAAGCAACGCACGCAAACAGGCACAAGGATATTAACATCACTATGCAAGAATTAGAATCGTAACAAAGTATATCTAGCATGCACATTAACTCAAAAATACAATCTCAATTGCCACACTTAAAACCATTATACTTTTTCTATCTTCATTGTTCCAATTTAATTTGACATTTAAAGAAATGAATGGAGTGTCGAACCAAGTTAGTGTATGAGAGTCTAAAAAACGCGTAAAAAATTCGGTATTCCTAAATGAAATCTAGGTCTTTTTAGATTAGATACATCAAACACTTCACTTGTTTCTAATTCCACCCTCGTAGGGAGAAGAGATACATCAATTGTTTCTCAAATTTCGCCCGCAGGCTTTGCAAAGCTTTCGGAGTCATCATCGCAATATCACTTTTTCTTTATATTACTTTTTATTCACATGAGTAATCATCACAAAGATTCCAATTCATTACAAGGATCACATAGAATTCGTAAGAAGATTCAATACTAATTGTACAAAGAATGTCATATCAAACAATGTTAAGTCCAAATTTCACAATATAACTTACGCAGTCATAGAAAAACTATCAAAACATCTTCTGTAAACATCGGATTGAGATGATTCCAATGGGCATTTAAAGATAAGACATAGGGCTACAATGTTTATGTTCAGAGGTTAGCCTAATTCAGCCTAAAAGGAGCCAACAATCGAGGCAAAGTTCAATATAGAAACAGATAGAAAAAAAGGTTTTCTACAGAAAATGTGACACTTTAAAAATTCACCAAAACTTCATTTCTCAATGAAACTCTTTGGATTATATGTCATTTTAAAGCTATGCAAATCTAGTTTCTTCCGAAAACACTACTCAATTGTAGTTGTGTAGAAAAAGATATTGAATAAAAAATAGGGCATGGTCACGCTGTGAACAGAATAATTTTTCTGCAGAGATCATGCTATTTCAAAAATTCACGAAAAATCCATTTCTCCACAAAACTCCTTGAATCCTATGTCATTTTAAAGCTATGGAAGTCTATGTTACCAGAAGAAAACCGTACTCAATTTGAATTTGTTTAGAAAAAGATATTGAATAAATAATAGGGTATGGTCAGGTTCTCCAGTATACAAAATATCTAGTGTTTCATTCAAGGACATGATGCTCTTTTCCCTAATTCATTTCTTCCAATTTCCAGCAACATAATTATATCAAAAATATGTTCTATAGCATTATTAGATATCAATTTAACAAACACATATAAGGTACTTGTCTCAAACTTGCAATTCTTCCCTTGAATTTTCCTTCATTTTCTCTCCAAACTTTCTTTGAATTTCTAGCTTGTTCTATCAGTAGTTTGCACTTCCTTTTACTTCCCAAAGGTTAGGGTTATCATATACATTGATGAAGGTGTGTTATTTCAAGCTTAAAGGTTAGTTTTAATGGAGGTTGGGTGAGTTTTTGGAGGAGGAAAATGGAATCCGAAAATGAACATTTTGGAATAAGAAAATTAAGCTTTTTGAGTTCTTTCTCCATCATTACCGCTCTACCTAAGTGGAATGTGGAGTCCAAGGATGGTGATGTATCAAAGCTAAGGTTGCCATGTGTTGGGTGATGATGTGTCATGGTATCCAAATTATTTTTATTTTATTTTATCATTTTTCTTTTTATTTTTCTTTTTCTTTTCCTTTTCTTTTTCTTTTGTGGGTCCCACACCAAACCCTCTTGTTGCATTCTTTTCTGATCGTTTTCATTCACCACTATGTTCTACAGTCTATGCTAGGTTTAATATGTCTGACCTCTATTGAGAATTATAAACATAAAAATCAAAATATCTATCATAAATACTTTTAAAATCATAGTATATCTAATTTATCACAATGCGATGCAACATAATTTAAGCATGGTAAGCAAAATGTAAACAAAAATGCATACTTTAATATTTTCTAAGAATGAGATCTTACATTATGTCAATGCACCACACCGCCTATTATAACAACTTACCATCTGTTATCCCAAATTATCACCAACTTATCACTAGATATTGCAAATAACAAATTTTTAAACCGTCCTAGTACTCAGTATAGATGACATATATAGAGAATATTTTCAAACCGTTCTAAAAGATTGTCACATTTATTGATACAAGTGGTAACGATGATAATCGTGAAAATTGAACATAGTTTTTAATGACCATGCAATATATGTGTTAGTATAAATATAAAATGTATGTAGACAGTATGATTAAGCAAACAATAAAGATGAGTCATATAGAGAATATTTTTAAACCATCCTAAAGAGCGCCACATTTACTTACCACAACTGATAACCGTTATAATTGAATATTACTTTTATAGACGGATGTGTTATCTTTACTGACGATTGATAAACATTTCTCAACGGACAATTTATACCCGTAAGAAAATGTATACATTTCTCTGCAATTTTGTCAAAATGGTTTTTATAGCGTATAAAAAATAGTCACTAAAAGTTATCGATAATAAATGTTACCGTTAACATAGAGTTTTAATTTTGTAGTAGTATAATCTAATCCACAAGAAACTAGGTACATGGCAATATTAATTGCGAAAAGGTATAATTGGGTTTCTTGTAACACAGACACTCGGTATATTATAAATTGTACTTCTCATTATCCATATATGATATATGTTCATTTTCAACTAGAGAAAAGTCTTTTAGAAAATTTTTTCGATTTATAATACTCATGAAAATTTTTGACGAAATTACCGAAAATGAAAATTTGTTTTCACTGAGTCAAATTTAAATCTACCCATGCAAAATCACTAAAATTTTGCCAGGAAGCCTAAATTAGGCTAAATTAACGTTTTATTAAGTTAAAATGCAATTTCAGGAATTTTGGCAAAAACGCAAAACGGAAAGCAAAATCGCTTTAAAAACCCTAGTGCATTTAAGAGCGATTTGGAAAGTCAAATGATTTCATCTATATGCGAGACCAACTCTATTGGATTCAGTACGAAAAACTGAACCAAATGGATAAATTTGAATTTCTCAGATTTCAGGTCGAAATTAACCCAGCCGCGCGTTACGCAAAAATCGAGGTAGAAATTTTCACGCAAATCTAAGAAGGATCTTTTATACAATTTAAAAAAGTGGATTAGAGACAATTAATGACCAAGGGAAGTGTGCCAATGAGGTGGAAGGCTAGAATTTGTTTGAAATTTATGAAATCAATGTGGACCATTGGATTAAATGGTTGGGAGACAAGGCATTAATGAAGCATTTAATTAGGCTTGACTTGTGGGACTTGAGAAAGAGAGTATAGTGAGAGAAAGTGACTTGTTGTGTGTAAGAAGAGTTAAAACCGTAAGAGAGAGAAAGAGAAAGTGCTTGTGGAGAGAGAATAAACTCTTGTGTGATACAAAAATCCAATGGCTAGGAATTTATCTTGGGAAAATATGGATGACTTGGATTAAATGGGGCAAGTGCTATAAAATAAACACTTATTTATTCCTTCCCAAAAACCTTGAGTGTGTTCAAGCCAAAGGAAAGCAAGCTCTCTCATTTTCTTCCAAGAACCGTGAGCTTCAAGGTGAGGGATCTAAAAATTTTTCTACAACAACACCCAAATATTTTTACATAAATCACTTCCTCTCAAACCCAACTACAACACATTAAAAAATTGGAACAAAAGGAGAAGTTTTGCTTGCTGAAGGACAAGAGGAGCCGTGAGCTTCACCATTGAAGGAAGGTAGGATTTTCTTCAAACATTTCTTTGAAATTTCTGCAAATAGGACATTCTGACCATGCTGTGACGTTTTGGTCATAACATTTTCTGTACAAAGGGAAACTGAGCTAGGTTAATTTCATGTGAAACTAGACTCATAGAGCTTTAAAATGAGATATGATTCGTTGCATTCAGATGACAATTGGATTTATTATGAATTTTCAAAGTTAAGGGAAACGCCCAAGCCCTTGTGGAGAGAGGTGTCTTATGGTCTGAATTAGGAAACGCCCCAGTTAAGTAATTTGTAGATCTAGTTCTTATCTTTTCAATGAGATAAGAATCACCTTGATCCAATTCCTGTGAAAAACGTTATGGCAATTGTCCTGAAACTCGACAGAAGGTTGTCCTGCTTTGAACCCTAAGAATAGTGTATAAAAACGACCCTCTTCCAGTCCTCGTTTGGGCCAGCTCAAAGAGTAAAAGTTGTAGATATCCATCTTACTACAACATGTTAAATGTTTAGCCAATTCACAAGAGGGAATCAAATGTTATGCCCATTTTACGAAAGAGGTGTTGACAGAAATTCTGTTTTTCCAACTGAAACCTGCCCGTTCTGATCATGATCCATTTCAATCCCCTTCTAAGCACAATTGAGAGAAACTCAGAACATGAAATTTATAGGCCTGTATCTTGGGTATAACATGTTAAAATTGCATTACGTTTGGATAGGTATAGTGAAAGTTATAGCTTTTGCAGTAAAATGGGACAGAGTCTGAATTTAGAATGTAACTGAAACAAAATGGGGATTTTCAGAAATTTTGTGATGTGATTTTGAGAATGTGTATAACATGAAAGTTGTAGGTCATGAAGTTACCTACAACATATCAAATGTTTGCCTTATTTGGACTTATATATAAAATGTTATGAAAATTTTCGTAGGACTGCACAAAGTGGCACCAAGTAGAGAACTTTGAGTGAACTTGATAGGTGACTTTTGCCCAAGCCCTTAAAGAGAGCTCGATATATTGTAATTGTGGTTCATTTGGGAGTGCTATACCCTCCTTATTACAGTGAGTGGGACTCAAATCTCATGCATGAAAAGTGAAACTTGATTTTTGTCATGTTTTCAACAAAACATGCTTTTGATATGTATGACTCATTGTGTGCCACTAGACTTCGAATTTGTTTTGTGACTATTGTAGTGTTGTGAGCTCATGTTTTCTATGAATACGCATCCATAAATTTGGTTCGACTAAAGTGGTGCAATATTTTATGATTTTCACATATTTAATTTCAAATGACCCAATAGGTACATTTATTGAGCACTATAATTTCTATATCACTGATTTGGAGTTGTGTGGCCATGGGATGACTGTTATGATTTGATTGACTCTCGAGAGGACAACCGTAGCTACGATGGACGTTTGTTATGGTGCTGAGTATGTGTTTGGGTACACTTCATGCGGACTTACCTGCAAACGTCTGGTATATGGGTATAGGTGCAGCCGGTTGAACCCGCAAGGGGGAGGAGATGTGTGACGCCACTGTCTTGCACCGGGCAGGGTCCTATACATGATCTGATCTATGTATGAGCTAGTCTCGGTGAAGCTCAGGGCCAACGTCGGGGTAGAGATTGATTTTTGAACATTTATGCATAATAAACCCTCGATGCGCTTGTCATCGGTCATGGTTGACCTTTGCCAGGATCATATTCGGTTTGCTCTAAAAATACTTGATTTTTAATGAATGCATATATGTATGGTACCGTGTGATAGACTAGATGATTTCATTTTACTGATCATACCATATTTTACTTCCAAATGTGAATTATTGTTTACGAATAATGATGTTTGATACTCCAATGATTCACACACATTATTTATACATATTGATCCCCTCACTCACTGGGTATCTCCCTTGATACTCACCCATCTCCTTTCCTTTCTCAGACAGGGTTATTGTGATAGAGTGATGCGTCGGGCTCTAGACGTCTATCACGTATTTGATGATTTACGTATTTACTACGGTGAGATCTAAATTTCATTTGAAATATGAGATCCGAGTTATATATCGACTCTGCGAGATCTTGATATTGAGGTCCGTTGTTGGACATGTACATTTTATGGGATGATTATATAAATTATTGATATTTATTTTTGAAACTTTCATATTAGCTCATTTCACCTGCATTGAGACACTTGAAAGCATTTAACTTTTTAACTTGGGAATTTGTTGAACTCATGCATAAAATTTTAGGCCCGTCTGGTATGGCAGCTGCTCATACCCTAGTTGGGTATGACAGTAGAGGTCTGTGCCTAAAATTGCTAGTAGTTGTGATAGTCTTGCATTGTCCTAGTTTGTACGGTGCAGACTGATTGGTATGATATGATTGTGGTTGATTGTTATAAGGCCAGGTTGGCCCATTTATTCAGGTGACAGGATGATCATTCAATATGCAGGTTGATTTGTATATGGGAGACTTTCAAAATATGAGGAGATTCTGTCTGATTTTCTAGAAAACCGAGTTAGCATCCAGGGCAACAGTCGACTGCTCATGACCCTGGGTTTGGGGCGTGACAATTCTACTGGTATCAGAGCGTCTAGGTTAGAGAAAGATAGTAATGAAAATTCTCCCAAGTACATTTAAAAGCCCCAATGCATTAAAGAGTTTTATACAGTCATTTAAAGTCGCACACATGGCCATAGGCATATAAGTTCATCTATTTTTAGGGGGTTAGATACATGATGCATCTAACCCATTATTTCGTATTCAAATGCCTTGATTTATAACTCTTTTTTTTTTGTTAGTTACTCAGTAACCAACCCTAATCCTTGATTTCTACCTAATAAAAGGTGTTATTTTGCAAAATTATGCCAACTAGACGTAGTAGACGTGGTGCCAGATTTGCACCACCTGAGAGTCCCCCAGTACCTGATTTACCTAGGGTGCCCGAGACTCCACGAGTACCAGAGGATGCTTCATCTACTCACGTACCTCTACTAGCGCCATCCTAGCACCTCCATCGGCTGTTACAGCCAAGATTTCTCCACCACCACTCGACGCCTTGAGATAGTGGTAGGAGTGGTACAGTAGATATGGGGTACAGATGCCACCACCTCCACTACAGACTCCAGCAACCGCACCTGCGCCGTACCTGCATCTACGGCACCGGTTCCTCCTCCGGTGGTCGGTCTATCCATTCTAGTCTGACTGAGGATACATCAGTTACTTTGAGGTGCATCCATGAGCTTATATAGTTGGTGAAAGAGTCATGACAGCTCGGATACACGGATTTTTTAGGATCTGGTGATGCCACAGTGGCGAAGCACTGGATTAATAGGACTCGCAGGATCCTTACTGATCTGGGGTTGATAGAAGAGCTCAGGTTGAAAGTTGTTGAGAGACTCCTCGATGGGGATGCCCTCTCATGGTAAGAGGCTATTTGTAACAGTGCTACACGGACTCTACGGTGGGAGGAGTTTCTACGAGAGTTCGACTGCAAGTACTTTACCCCGTTTCAACAGATTGCATGAGGACAGAGTTCCTGCGCTTACGTTAAGGGACTAGGTCAGTTTCAGAATACGAGGATGAGATCAAAAGATTAGCAGCATTTGTCCCCGACATGGCTACACCAGTTTAGAAGAGGTTTAAGTTTAAGGATGGCCTCCATTTGAGTATCAAGAAGTATATGACAGTGACTCCTGCTTTTACACTTTCAGAGGTGATTGATTCAGCATATCGGGTAGAGGATATCGTTCGAGCTAAGGCTAGGCAGAAAGAGAGTCACCAGAAAAGGAAGAAGATTGGGTCACAGGGCGGACAGTCTTCGAAGGGGTAGAGGTTCTGGTTATCACAGAGGGTCTTGTAGCTTCAGACCAGCAGGACCAGGATAGGGACCCGACCACAGGGCTTTGGGGCACCAGCTCCTAGTATCTCTACACAGTCTACTATACAGAGACAACCTTTCTACCGCAGATGTGGTAACAATCATGCATTTGGGGCATGTAGAGTACCGGTTACTTGCTTCCAGTATAGGAAGCAAGGTCACATTAGGAGTACCTGCCCAGATTTGAGTCAAGGAGGACAGACTTTACAAAGTCATACTAGTGCTTCTGGCACAGGCAAGCAGGGGGCACCTGTATACTCAAATCTGATAGCTCCTCGGACTGTAGCCCGGAGTAATACAATGCTAGGACCATCGTGACAGTAGCCTAGGGCCCAGGCTCGTGTGTTTGCAATGACGCAGGAGGATACATGGGCAAACCCTGATGTCATTATGGGTAATCCTCCCATAGACCCCTCAGTATAGGACTTTTGTTGTACTTTCTTTATGAGATCTTGTATACCATGATATCGATATACAGTTTTGACTAGTTAAATCTTTAGAAGCTTAACTAGTTTGATATATATATAAAAATACGTCTACTTTTTCTTTGCATTTTAAATATCTTTAATTTTTCTTGTCTTTAGGTACCATGCAAATATTTGGTATCGACATCCGTGTTCTCATAGATACTGGGTCAAATTATTCATATGTGAGCGACATATTCGTTCGCTATTCTGACAGGTCTCTCTCGTCACTTGATGAAAAGATTGTGATTATCACTCCTCTCGGCAAGCATATTATTCGAAATATAGTCTATAGAGGTTGCGTTGTCATTATTGAGGAGACGGTATTAAAGGTAGATCTAATTTCGCTCCATATCACGGATTTTGATGCCATCCTAGGGATGGATTGGCTGAGTTCACACCGGAATTCCATGGATTGTTTCATGAAAGAGGTTGAGTTTAGGAGGTCCGGTCAGCCACCGTTGGTGTTCAGGGCAAAGAGACGGGTATTGTCCCGCTGTGTTATATCAGTTATGGAGGTTAGACACCTGGTACGCCGTGGGTGCACGACTTATTTGGCTTATGTCGTTGACACCACCATTAAGGGACCAAGACTTGAGGAAGTCCCCGTGGTGTAGGCGTTTTCAGATGTGTTCCCTGAGGAGCTTCCCGGATCACCACCAGTTCGGGAGTTCGATTTTAAAATTGATATAGTACTGGGAACCGCTCTTATATCTATTCCACCATACAGAATGACGCTTGTTAAACTAAGAGAGCTCAAGGTTCAGTTGCAGGAACTTCTGGACAAGGGGTTTATTCGTCCGATCACTTCACCTTGGGGTGCTCCGGTGCTATTTGTAAAGAAGAAAGATGGTATATTTTGGATTTGTGTGGATTACAGACAGTTGAACAAAGCCACCATCAAAAATAGATATCTCTTGCCGCGTATTGATGATTTATTTGATCAGCTGCAGGGAGCCAGGGTTTTCTTTAAGATTGATCTCTGTTCGGGTTATCAACAGTTGAGAATTCGGGTCGAAAATGTGCCCAAGACAACTTTTCGCACCCGATATGGCCACTTTGAGTTTTTAGTCATACCGTTTGGGCTGACTAATGCTTCAGTTGCTTTTATAGATCTTATGAACCGAGTTTTCCATAACTTCTTGGAATGGTTCGTCATCGTATTTATCAATGACATCTTGGTGTATTCGCGGAGTGATGAAGATCATGCTCAGCACCTTCGGGTAATATTGCAGATACTTCGTGAGAAGTAGTTATATGCCAAATCTTCGAAATGTGAGTTTTGCCTAAGACAGATAGAATTTTTGGAACACATTGTCTCCGCGGAGGGCATTTATGTTGATCCGCGGAAGGTTGAGACTATATTGAAGTGGGAACAGCCACAAACAGTTACCGAGATCCGTAGTTTTCTCGGTTTAGTTGGGTATTATTGCAGATTTGTAGAGGAATTTTCCCGGATAGCTGCTCCATTGTCTAGATTGACTCGGAAGGGGGTCAAGTTTGTTTGCGATGATCGTTGTGAGGCAAGCTTTTAGGGCCTCAAACAACGGTTGACTTCTGCCCCTATTTTAGCACTTCTCACTAGCAGTCGGGAATACACTGTGTATAGTGATGCTAGCCGACAGGGATTAGATTGTGTTCTGATACAAGATAGTTGGGTTATTGCATGTGCCTCACGGTAGCTGAAGAAACACGAGATTAACTACCTGACGCATGATTTGGAGTTGGTAGCCATAGTCTTCGCGTTAAAGATATGGCAACATTATCTTTATGGGGTGATCTGTAGAGTATTTACAGATCACAAAAGTTTTAAATATTTGTTTACCCAAAAGGAGCTGAATTTGAGACAGAGAAGTTGGTTAGAGCTCCTCAAGGATTACGACCTCATTATTGACTATCATCCAGGCAAGACGAATGTTGTGGCAGATGCCTTGAGCTGGAAGTCAGCATCATCCTCACAATTGACAAAGGATGCATACCTTTCTTGTTTAGTAGGACTCTGAGCCTTAGGAGTCAGTTTGGTTAGCGAAGATCAGGGAGATTTACTTGTCAGATTTAAGGTCGGGCCGACTTTGTTCGACCGTATCAGAGAGCTCCTTAGTACGGATGAGGAGCTTCAAGGTATTACTGATAGAGTCCGCAGAGCAGATGGTAGAGACTTCAAGTCCGAGAGGATGGATTGTTAGTGTTCAGGGAGCGGGTTTGTATTCCCGCTAATACAGATCTCCGCAGGGCCATACTTGAGGAGGCACACTCCTCCGCTTATGCATTGCATCCGGGTGGTACCAAGATGTATCGGACCATTCGAGAGAGTTATTGGTGGCCCGGCATGAAACGGGAGATTGCAGATTTTGTGGCTAGATGTCTAGTTTGCCAGCAGGTAAAGGTCGAGCATCAGCGGCCGGCTGGTACATTGCAACCCTTACCCATTCTTGAGTGGAAGTGGGATCACATTACTATGGATTTTGTGTTAGGGCTACCGCGGACTTCATCACGGTATGATGCCATTTGGGTGATTGTGGATCGACTCACCAAGTTCACATATTTTCTTCTTATTCACAGCGATTATCCTTTGGAGACCTTAGCACATCTTTACATTGATATGATAGTCAAGTTGCATGGTATTCCTGTGTCGATAGTATCAGATAGAGACCCAAGGTTCACTTCTAGGTTTTGGCCTAGGTTGCAGGAGGCAATGGGCTCAAGGCTGAGTTTTAGCACAGTCTATTATCCACAGACAGATGGTCAGTCAAAGAGGACCATTCAAACTCTTGAGGACATGCTGAGAGCATGTGTGATGGATTTCCTGAGTAGTTGGGATCGGCACCTGCTACTGGTCGAATTTGCATATAATAATAGCTATCAGGCCAGTATTGGGATGCCACCATATGAGGCACTGTATGGCAGGAAGTGCCGTACCCCATTATGTTGGGATGAGGTCGGAGAGCGACATCTCAGTAGTATTGAGTTGATTGAGGAAACGAAGGATAAGGTTAGGGTCATCCGTGAGCAGATGAGGGCCGCCCAAGATAGACAGAAGGTATATGCCGATCGTAGGCGGTGACCCCTTGAGTTTGCCAAGGAAGATATGGTTTTCTTGAGGATATCTCCTTTGAAGGGAGTAATACAGTTTAGGCAGTGGGGCAAACTAAGCCCTAGATATATTGGGCCCTTCCGTATCCTTGAGAGAGTCGAGAGTGTAGTATATAGATTGGAGCTACCAGATGAACTATCTCATATTCACGACATCTTTCATGTCTCAGTACTTAGGAAATACCTAGCTAATCCTTCTCATATACTTGAGCCTCCGTCTGTTGAGTTACGAGATGACCTCAGCCTTCCAGTTCAGCCCGTGGTAATTCTAGATCAGCACGTCAGAAAGTTGTGGAGTAAGAAAGTCTCATTGGTCAGAGTTTTGTAGAGGAGTAACTAGGTCGAGGAGACCTGGGAGCCCGATGAGGCTACAAGGAGATAGTACCCTCACTTGTTTACGATATAGCTTTCTTTTAGTTTCGAGAACGAAACTTATTTTTAAGGGGTTAGGAAATATAATACCGACACTTGGTGTATTGTATATTGTACTGCTCATTATCCATATATGATATATTTTCATTTTCATATAGAGAAAAGTCTGAGAAAATTTTTTCGATTTATAATACTCATGAAAATTTTTAACGAAATTGCCGAAAATGAAAATTTGTTCACATCGATCCAAATTTAATTCTACCTATGCAAAACCACTAAAATTTTGCCAGGAAACCTAAATTAGGCTAAATTAACGTTTTATCAAGTTAAAATACAATTATGCAAAGCAGAAAGCAAAATCGCTCTAAAAACCCTAGTGCGTTTAAGGGCGATTTGGAAAGTCAAATGACTTCATCTATGTGCGAGACCAACTCTATTGGATTCAGTGTAAACAACTGAACCAAATGGGTAAATTTGAATTTATCAGATTTCGGGTCGAAATTGACTACACCACGTGTTACTCGAAAATCGAGGTAGAAATTTTCACGCAAATTTAAGAAGGACCTTTTATGTAATTTAAAAAAAAAAAGGGTTAGAGACAATTAATGACCAAGAAAAGTGTGCCAATGAGGTGGAAGGCTAGGATTTGTTTGAAATTTGAGAAATCAATGTGGGTCATTGGATTAGGTGATTGGGAGACGAGGAATTAATAAAGCATTTAATTAAGCTTGACTTGTGGGACTTGAGAAAGAGAGTGTAGTGAGAGGAAGTGACTTGTCGTGTGTAAGAAGAGTCAAAACCGTAAGAGAGAGAGAGAGAGAAAGTGCTTGGGGAGAGAGAATAAACTCTTGTGTGACACAAAAATCCAATGGTTAGGAATTTATCTTGGGAAAATATGGATGGCTTGGATTAAATGGGGCAAATGCTATAAAACAAACACTTATTCATTCCTTCCCAAAAACCTTGAGTGTGTTCAAGCCAAAGGAAAGCAAGTTCTCTCATTTTCTTCCAAGAACCGTGAGCTTCAAGGTGAGGGATCTAAACATTTTTCTACAACAACACCCAAATATTTTTACATAGATCACTTCCTCTCAAACCCAACTACAACATATTCAAAAATTGGAGCAAAAGGAGAAGTTTTGCTTGGTGAAGAACAAGAGGAGCCGTGAGCTTCATCACTGAAGGAAGCTAGGATTTTCTTCAAACATTTCATTGAAATTTCTGCAAATAGGATATTCTGACCATGCTGTGATATTTTGGTCATAACATTTTCTGTACAAAGGTAAACTGAGCTAGGTTAATTTCAGATAAAACTAAACTCATAGAGCTTTGAAATAAGATATGATTCGTTGCATCCTGATGACACTTGGATTTATTATGATTTTTCAAAATTAAGTGTTCTGCATAGAAATATTTGTTCTGTCCTGCTTTAGCTCTATTTCTATCCATGAATTAGCCGCTGTTTTGAGGTGTCTTATGGTCTGAATTAGTGAATACCCCAGTTAAGTAATTGTCTTATCTTTCTAACGAGATATGAATCACCTTAATCCAATTCCTGTGAAATAAGTTATGGCAATTGTCCTGAAACTCGACAGAAGGTTGTCCTGTTTCGAACCCTAAGAACAGTATATAAAAATGACCCTCTTCCAATCCACATTTGGGACAGCGCAAAGAACAAAAGTTGTAGATATCCATCTTAGCTTCAACATGTTAAAATATCAGCTAATTTACACAAGGAAATCAAACGTTATGCCCATTTTACTAAAGGGATGTTGACAGAAATTCTGTTTTTCTAACTGAAAGCTGCATGTTCTGATCATGATCCATTTCAATCTCCTTCTAAGCACAATTGAGAGAAACTCAGAACATGAAAGTGATAGGCCTGTGTCTTGGCTATAACATGTTAAAATTGCATTACGTTGGAATAGGTATAGTGAAAGTTATAGCTTCTGCACTAAAATGGGATATAATCCGAATTTAGAATGTAACTGAATCAAAATTGGGGATTTTCGGAAATTTTGTGATGTGATTTTGAGAATGTGTATAACATGAAAGTTGTAGGTCATGAAGTTACCTACAACATGTGAAATTGTAGCCTGATTTGGACTTATGTATAAAATGTTATGCAAATTTTCGTTGGAGTGCACAAAGTGGTACCAAGTAGAGAACTATGAGTGAACTTGATAGGTGACTTTTGCCCAAACCGTTAATGAGAGCTCGATACATCATAATTGTGGTTCCCTCCGTATTATAGTGAGTGAGACTCAAATCTCATGCATGAAAAGTGAAACTTGATTTTTGTCGTGTTTTCAACAAAACATGCTTTTGATATGTATGACTCATTGTGTGCCACTAGACTTCGAATTTGTTTTGTGACTGTTAGAGTGTCGTGAACTCATGTTTTTTATGAATATACATCCATAAATTTGATTCAACTAAAATTGTGCCATATTTTATGATTTTCACATGTTTAATTTCAAATGACCCAATATGGCACATTTATTGAGCACTATGATTTCTATATCACTGATTTGGGGCCGTGTGGCCGTAGGTTGACTGTTATGATTTAATTGAGTCCCGAGAGGACGATCGTAGTTACGGGGGATGTTTGTTATGACACCGAGTATGCGTCTGGGTACTCTTCGCGAGGAGGTGCCTACAAACGTCTCGTATATGGGTGTAGGCACAACCGATTGAACCCGCAAGGGGGAGGATATGTGTGACGCCACTGTCTAGCACCGGGTAGGGTCCTATACGTGATCTGATCTATGTATGAGCTAGCCTCGGTGAAGCTCAGGGCCAATGTCGGGGTAGAGAACGACTTTTGAATATTTATGCATAATAAACCCCGATGCGCCTGTCATCGATTATGGTTGACCTTTGCCAGAATCATATTCGATTTGCTCTAAAAATACTTGATTTTTAATGGATGCATATATGTTTAGTACCGTGTGATGGACTATATGATTTCATTTTACTGATAATACCTTGTTTTACTTCCAAATGTGAATTATTGTTTATGAATAATCATGTTTGATACTCCAATGGTTCATACACACTATTTATGATTGATATTGATCCCCTCACTCGCTGTGTCACGCCCCAAACTGGGATTGTGAACAGCCGCCCGTTGCCCTAGGATGCCGGCTGTATTTTTTCAGAAAATCGGATAGAACCTCTCCATAAATCGGAAGTTTCCCGTATACAATTAAATCTGTATAATCAAAATCAACCTGTAATTTAAATAAATGGTCATCCCAGCCTCTCCAAAATCAACAAACACCACCGCCAGCATCCAGAACAACGCAAGGCTACAAGTTTCTAGCAGTCCTAGCCACAGACCTCTACTGTCATGCCCAATTAGAGCATGAACAGCCCCCACACCGAGTGGACTTAAATTTTATGAAAGATACAATAATTTTCTCAAGTAACACTCAAATACGTACAATCGCCTCATTGCAAAGGACCTTAATGTCAAGATCTCGCAAGGTCGAACTAAATTAAGAGTTCATATTTCTATTTAAAGTAAATCTCACCGTCGGGAACACCAAATCCGCTTTAGAGCCTGTAACGTCGCTCTATCCCAATAAACCTGTCTGAGGAGGGAAAAGAGAGGGGTGAGTATCATGGGAAGATACTCAGTGAGTGAGGGGAATAATATCAAGCATAAATAGCATGGGTGAACAATTGGAGTGTCAAATAATATCATTTGAAATAAAAATTTACATTTCGCGGAAAAACATGATATGTTTAGCAATTTAAAATCATTTAAATCAATCACACGATACCAAGTATGTATGCATCCATTTAAGATCAAGTAACATCAGAATGAGCCAAAAATGATCCTGGCAAAGGTCAACCGAGACCAAGGACAGGCGCATCGGGGGTTTTATTATGCATAGACTTTAAAACACTCTCTATCCTGACGTTGGCCATGAGTTCGCTGGGGCCAACTCATCAACGTGTATAGGACCCCGCCCGGTGCTAGACAGTGGCGTCACACACGTCCTCCCCCTACGTGGGTTCAACCGGCCGCGCCTATAGCCTTTAGAATAAATGACGTTTGCGGATACCTCTTGTAGAAGCGTATCCAGGCAACTCGTGCCTCTACAAACGCCCTTCGTAGCTACGAAATCATCATAGTATCACAAAGGGCACAACGTCCCACAAGTATCATCATATCATCGCATAACTAGTGGGCATCCAACCCCCGTAGTTCATCAAAAACATTTTAAATTTGCGTGCCAATACGTCTCATCAATTCATTTCAAAACAACATATCAATGCAACGGTATAAAATGAAATTTATACATTTTCAAGTAATGGCACTATTATTGTTTCATTTCAAACCATGGATGCATAGTCATTGTAAATATAATTCAAGACACTCCAACAATCACAAAACAGATTTTTAAATTTAATATCACACGTCAAACGAATGCATATCAAAGCATGTTTTATCGAAAACACGTTTTACTATTTTATGCAAGAGATTAGAATCCCACTCATATATCTAGGGAGGGTGGTCACTCCCTACTTTTCAACGACTCTCCAAAAGATAAACCTAATTAAATCATCAAATTTTATATCAAATAAAACCCTAATAAGGGAAAATTTATTCACACTGTGAAGTGAATGTGTTTCTCTCACCTAGAGTTTCTCGAGTTTCAAACCTAGCTGTCGTTCACCTGTCGGGTTGATCTAAAACCTGTAATATTTTCAAATTTCAAATACATTAAAAACAACAAAATTTCTAACACCAAACCCAAGAACTTCAACTAAATATAGTCAATACCTGCAGTACAGAAGATGCAGGTGAGCTCTTGAAGGGGAAAGCCGGTCGCGGGCTCACGGGCGGTCATGAGCTCGCGGGCCGATGGGCTGGCGGGCTAGCGGGCTGGCCCGCTGGTGGCTCGTGGGCTTTCAACCCAGCTTGCTGGCCGCAGTGGGCTTCGCTGGTTGCAGTGGGCCGCTGCTGGACTGGGCCTTGGGCTGCTGGTGGGCTGGCCTGCTCACGGGCTAGGGCTCGCGCTGGGTCGCGAGCTGGGTCGTGCGCTGGCATTTACGTTGGGTGGCGAGCTGGGTCGCGTGCTGGCTTGTGTTGGGTCGTGCACTGGCTTGCGCGTTGGCTCGCGTAAGACCGCATGCAAGGATAGCGATGGCTCGAGGCAGCAGCGCTCGCGGGAGGGCTGATCTGCGCAGTGGCGTGCTCGCGGGAGGGAGGTGGAGCAGCCGTGGTGGGTGGTGGAAGGGAGAGGAGAAAGAGAGAAAGAAAGGGTGGGAGAGAGAGAGAGAAAGAGAGATTGGGGCTTTTTAGCCCCAATCCCGAAATTTTTTTTTTTTTTTGGTATTACATTTTCTAACCCCCTAAAATCAAATTTCGTTCTCAAAACTAAAAGAAGACTAAACTGCAAATAAATGGGGGTACTGACTCCTCATGGCCTCCTCGGGCTCCCATGTCTCCTCCTTGACCTGATCACTTTTCCATAAAACTTTGACTAATGAAATTTCCTTACTCCGCAGCTTCCTAACTTGTCGATTTAGAATAGCTACGGGCTGAACTGGAAGACTAAGATCCTTTCATAACTCAAGAGGTGGAGGCTCAAGTACATGAGAAGGATCGGTCAAGTATTTCCTGAGTACTAAGACATGGAATACGTTGTAAATACGGGATAGTTTATCTGGCAGCTCCAATCTATATGCCACACTTCCAACCCTCTCAATGATACAGAAGGGCCCAATATATCTGGGGCTCAACTTTCCCCGTTGCCTGAACCGTATAACTCCCTTCCAAGGAGATATTCTCAAGAAAACCATATCTCCCGTAGCAAACTCTAGAGGTCGCTGCCTACGATCAGCATACGTCTTCTGTCTGTCCTGGGCGACTTTCATTCGCTCATGGATAACCTTAATTTTATCCTTTGTTTGCTCAATCAACTCAACGCTGCTGAGACGTCGCTCTCCGACCTCATCCTAGCATATCGGGGTACAGCACTTCTTGCCATATAGTGCCTCATACGGGGACATCTCTATAATGGCTTGATAACTGTTATTATATGCGAATTCGACCAGTCGAAGGTGCCGATCCCAACTACCTCAGAAATCCATTACACATGCCCTCAGCATGTCCTCAAGGGTTTGAATGGTCCTCTCAGACTGGCCGTCTATCTGAGGATGATATGTTGTACTGAAATTAAATCTATGACCTAATGCCTCCTGCAACTTGAGCCAAAACCTAGATGTGAACCTAAGGTCCCTATCTGAAACAATCGACACAGGCACCCCGTGAAGCCGAACTACGGTATCAATGTAGAGACGTGCCAATGCCTCTAAGGAATAGTAACCGCGGATAGGGATAAAATGTACAGATTTGGTTAGTCGATCGACAATCACCCAAATCACATCATGTCGTTGGATGCTGATGCTCGGCCTTTACCTGCTGGCACACCAAGCATCGTGTCACAAACTCTGCTATATCCCTCTTCATGCCTGACCACCAATAGCTACTTCTGATGGTTCGGTACATCTTCGTACCCCCGGGATGCATAGCATATGCAGAAGAATGTGCTTCCTCAAGGATAGGACGTCGAAGATCACTATAGGCCGAGACACACACTCTGTCTCTAAATACCATAAGTCCATCATCACGGACTCTGAATTCTCCGCGCTCAGCTCTGCGGACTCTATCCGCAAAACCCTGAATCTCCTTATCTGTACTCTGGAGCTCTCTGATATGGTCGAACAAAGTCGGCCTGACCACAAATCTAGCTAGTAAGCCTCCCTGATCATCGTTAGTCAAACTGACTCCTAAGGCTCGGAGTCCCATTAAACAAGAAAGGTAGGCTTTCTCTGTCGACTGTGAGGATGATATTAACTTCCGACTCATGGCATCTGCTACAACATTCGCCTTACCCGGATGATAGTCAATAATGAGATCATAATCTTTGAGGAGTTCTAACCATCTTCTCTATCTCAAATTCAGCTCCTTTTGGGTAAATAGATATTTCAAACTCCTGTGATCTGTAAATACCCTGCAGGTCACCCCATAAAGATAATGCCGCCATATTTTCAATGCGAAGACTATGGCTGCCAACTCCAAATCATGTGTCGGGTAATTAACTCGTGTTTCTTCAGCTGTCGCGAGACATATGCAATAACCCGACCATCCTGCATTAAAACACAACCCAATCCCTCTCGGCTAACATCACTGTACACTGCATACTCCCGACTACTAGTGGGAAGGGCTAAAATAGGAGCGGATGTCAACCGTTGTTTGAGCTCCTGGAAGCTCGCCTCACAACGATCATCCCAAACAAACTTGACTCCCTTCTAGGTTAATCTCGACAACGGAGCAGCTATCCGGGAGAATCTTTCTACAAATCTGTGATAATACCTGGCCAAACCGAGAAAACTACGAATCTCGATAACTGTTTGTGGCTGCTCCCACTTCACTATAGCCTCAACCTTCCACGGATCAACATAAATACCCTCCACGGAAACAATGTGCCCCAAGAACCCAATTTGTCTAAGCCAAAACTCACATTTCGAGAATTTGACATATAGCTAATTCTCATGGAGTATCTGCAATACCACCTGAAGGTGCTGAACATGATCTTCATTATTCCGTGAATATATCAAGATGTCATCAATGAATACGATGACGAACCGATCCAAGTAGTCGTGAAAAACTCGATTCATCAAATCCATGAAAGCAGCTGGAGCATTAGTCAGCCCAAATGGCATGACTAAAAACTCATAATGGCCGTATCAGGTGCGAAAAGCTATCTTAGGCACATCTTCGGCCCGAATTCTCAACTGATGATAACCCGAACGGAGATCAATCTTAGAGAAAACCTTGGCTCCCTGCAACTGATCAAACAAGTCATCGATACGTGGTACGGATATCTATTTTTTATGGTGGCTTTGTTCAACTGCCTGTAGTCTACACAAAGCCGAAATATACCATCATTTTTCTTTACAAACAGCACCGGAGTGCCCCAAGGTAAGGTGTTCGGGCCAATAAACCCCTTGTCCAGAAGTTCCTGTAACTGAGTTTTAAGCTCTCTCAGTTTAGCAGGCGTCATTCTGTATGGCGGAATAAAAATAGGATTGGTCCCCGGTACTAGATCAATCTCGAAATCGAACTCCCGAACTGGTGGTAATCTGGGAAGCTCCTCGGGGAACACATCTAAAAATTCTTGCACCACAGGGACATCTTCAAGCCTCGGTCCCTCAACAGTGGTGTCAACAATATAAGCCAGATAAGCTGTACAACCATGGCATACCAAGCGTCTGGCCTTCATAACAGAGATAATACTGCGGGGCAACACTCGTCTCTCACCCCGAAATATTAACGGTGGCTGCTCGGACCTCCTAAACTCAACCTCCTTCATGAAACAATCTACGGAAGCCCGGTGTATACTCAACCAATCCATCCCTAGGATGGAATTGAAATCCGTGATAGGGAGCGAAATCAGATCTGCCTCTAATACTGTCTCCCCAATTCCGACCTCACAGCCCCTATAGACTGTATCTCGAATAATATGCTTGTCAAGAGGAGTGACTACCAGAATCTCCGCATCAAGTGGCGAGAGAGGTCTATCAGAATGACAAGCGAACGTATCGCTCACATAGGAAAAATTTGACTCGATATCTATGAGAATACGGGCGTCGATACCGAATATTCGCATGGTACCCATAATAACATCAGGGTTTGCCTATGCATCCTCCTATGTCATCGCAAACACACGAGCCTGGGCCCTAGGCTGCTGTCACGACGATCCTGAAACTGTATTACTCCCGGCTGTAGTCCGAGAAGCGGTAAGAGCTGAGTGCGCAGGTGCCCTTTCTTGCCTGTGCCAGACGTACCAGTACGACTCTGCAAAGTCGATCCTCCTCGACCTAAATCGGGACAGACACTCCTAACGTGACCTTGCTTCCCACATTGGAAGCAAGTAACTGGTACTTTACATGCCCCAAAGGCATGGTGGCTGCTGTATCTACGGTAGAAGAGCAGTCTCTGTGTAGTAAACTGCGTAGAGACACTAGGGGCTGGTATCCCAAAACCCTGTGGTCGAGGTCCCTATCCCGGTGCTATTGGTCTGAAGCTAGAAGAACCTCTGGGATATCCAGAACCTCTACCCCTCTTCGAAGATTGTCCACCCTGTAACCCAGTCTTCCTCTTCTGGTGATTCTCCCTCTGTCTAGCCTCCGCTCGGACGATCTCCTCCACCTGATACGCTGAATCAATCACCTCTGATAGTGTAAAAGAGGGAGTCACCGTCATATATTTCATGATACTAAGTTGGAGGCCATCTTCAAACTTGAACCTCAACTGAGCTGGTATAGCCATGTCGGAGACAAAGGCCGCTAGTTGTCTAAGCTCAGCCTCGTACTCTGAAATTGACCTCGTCCCCTAACGTAAGTACAGGAACTCCGTCCTCATCCGGTCCTGCTGGAACGGGGTAAAGTACCTGCGGTCGAACTCTCGTAAAAAGTCCTCCCACCGCAGGGTCTGTGTAGCACTGTCACGGATAGCCTCCCACTACGAGAGGGCATCTCCGTCGAGGAGTCTCTCAGCAACTCTCAATCTAAGCTCCTCTGACAACCCCAAATCTGTAAGGATCCTATGAATCCTGTTGATCCAGTGTTTCGCCACTACTGCATCACTGGATCCTGAAAAGTCTGTGCATTCGAGCTGCCGAGACTCTTTGACCAACTGAGTGAGCTCGTGGATGCGCCTCAAAGTAGCCGACATCTCATCGGTCGGAGTAGAAACGGAAGGACCGGCCACCGAAAGAGGAATCGGTACCGAAGGAGTAGGTACGGCCGCAGGTGCAGTTATTGGAGTCTGTAGTGGAGGTGGTGGCATCTGTGCCCCATATCTACTGTACCACTTCTGCCACTGTCTCAAGGCATCGAGTGGTGGTGGAGGAATCTCGGCTGTAGTAGCTGGTGGAGGTGCTGGGGGTGGCGCTGGTGAGCGTGCTTGAGTAGAGGAAGCAACCTCTGGTACTCGTGACGCCTCAGGTGCCCTAGGTGTATCAGGCACTGTAAGACCCTCAAGTGAGGCGAATCTAGCACCTCTCCTACCATGTCTAGGTGGCATAATTCTGTCAAAAAATACATTGTTAGTATATAGAAATCAAGAATTAGGGTTAATTGCTCTGTAACTAACCCCCTAAAAATAAATGAACTATGATTTAAAACATTCGAATGCGAAATAATAAGTTAGATGCGTTATGTATCTAACTCCATAAAATAGACGAACTTATATGCCTATGGCCAAGTACGGGACTTTAAATGACTGTATGAAACTCTCTAATGCATTGAGAACTTTTCGTATACTTGGGAAGACTTTTATCTTTTCTCAAACCTAGACGCTCTGATACCAATAGAACTGTCACGCCCCAAATCGAAATCGTGAACAGCCGCCCGTTGCCCTAGGATGCTAACTGTATTTTTACAGAAAATTGGACAGAATCTCCCTATAAATCGGAGGTTTCCCGTGTACAATTAAACCTGTATAATCAAAATCAACCTGTAATTTAAATAAATGGCTATCCCGACCTCTCCAAAATCAACAAATACCACCGTCAGCATCCAGAACAACGCAAGACTACAAGTTTCTAGCAGTCCTAGCCACAGACCTCTACTGTCATGACCAATTAGAGTATGAACAGCCGCCACACCGAGCGGACTTAAATTTAATGAAAAATACAATAATTTTCTCAAGTAACACTTAAATACGTATAATCGCCTCAATGCAAAGAAAATATGAGAGTTAAATTATACAGTTATCCCAAAATAAGTACACGGCCAACTACAGACCTTAATGTCAAGACCTCGCACGGTCGAACTAAATTAAGAGTTCATATTTCTATTAAAAGTAAATCTCACCGTCGGGAACACCAAATCTGCTCTAGAACCTATAACGTCGCTCTATCCCAATAAACCTGTCTGAGGAGGGAAAAGAGAGGGGTGAGTATCATGGGAAGATACTCAGTGAGTGAGGGGAATAATATCAAGCATAAATAGCATGGGTGAACAATTGGAGTGTCAAATAATATCATTTGAAATAAAAATTTACATTTCGCGGAAAAACATGATATGTTTAGCAATTTAAAATCATTTAAATCAATCACACGATACCAAGTATGTATGCATCCATTTAAAATCAAGAAACATCAGAACGAGCCAAAAATGATCCTGGCAAAGGTCAACCGAGACCAAGGACAGGCGCATCGGGGGTTTTATTATGCATAGACTTTAAAACACTCTCTATCCTGACGTTGGCCATGAGTTCGCTGGGGCCAACTCATCAACGTGTATAGGACCCCGCCCGGTGCTAGACAGTGGCGTCACACACGTCCTCCCCCTACGTGGGTTCAACCGGCCACGCCTATAGCCTTTAGAATAAATGACGTTTGCGGATACCTCTTGTAGAAGCGTATCCAGGCAACTCGTGCCTCTACAAACGCCCTTCGTAGCTACGAAATCATCATAGTATCACAAAGGGCACAACGTCCCACAAGTATCATCATATCATCGCATAACTAGTGGGCATCCAACCCCCGTAGTTCATCAAAAACATTTTAAATTTGCGTGCCAATACGTCTCATCAATTCATTTCAAAACAACATATCAATGCAACGGTATAAAATGAAATTTATACATTTTCAAGTAATTGCACAATTATTGTTTCATTTCAAACCATGGATGCATAGTTATTGTAAATATAATTCAAGACGCTCCAATAATCACAAAACAGATTTTTAAATTTAATATCACACGTCAAACGAATACATATCAAAGCATGTTTTATCGAAAACACGGCATAAAACACGTTTTAATATTTTATGCAAGAGATTAGAGTCCCACTCACATATCTAGGAAGGGTGGTCACTCCCTACTTTTCAACAACTCTCCAAAAGACAAACCTAATTAAATTATCAAATTTTATATCAAATAAAACTCTAATAAGGGAAAATTTATTCACACTGTGAAGTGAGTGTGTTTCTCTCACCTAGAGTTCCTCGGGTTTCAGACCTAGCTGTCGTTCGCCCGTCGGGTTGGTCTAAAACCTGTAATATTTTCAAATTTCAAATATATTAGAAACAACGAAATTTCTAACACAAAACCCTAGAATTTCAACCAAATATAGTCGTTACCTGCAGTACAGAAGATGTAGGTAAGCTCTCGAAGAGGAAAGCTGGTCGCGGGCTCGCGGGCCAGTGGGCTGGCGGGCTAGCGGGCTGGCCCGCTGGTGGCTTGCTGGCCGCAGCGGGCTTCGCGGGTTGCAGTGGGTCGTGGCTGGACTGGGCCTTGGGCCGCTGGTGGGCTGGCCCGCTCACGGGCTTGGGCTCGGGCTGGGTCGCGCGCTGAGTCACGCGGGCTCGTGCTGGGTCGCGCGCTGGCTCATGTTGGGTCGCGCGTTGGCTCGCGGGAGATTCCGCGCAAGGCTCGCGATGGCTCGAGGCAGCAGAGCTCGCGGGAGGGCAGATCTGCGCAGTGGCATGCTCGCGGGAGGGAGGTGGAGCAGCCGCGGTGGGTGGCGGAAGGGAGAGGAGAAAGAGAGAAAGAGAGGGAGAGAGAGAGAAAGAGAGAGAGAGAGAGAGAGAGAGAGAGGAAAAAAGAGAGATTGGGAGAGAGGGAAAAAGAGAGATTGGGGCTTTTTAGCCCCAATCCCGAAATTTTTTTTTTTTTTTTTTTTTTTTGGTGTTACACACTGAATATTTCCCTTGATACTCACCCCTTGCGATAGTTAGAGTGCTAATTTCCCCTTCATTTTGTGACAGATATCATGTTCATGGAGATACTGTTATGATCAAGATTACAATTCATGATAATCTTATTGATACAATGACTAAGACACTTCTTATTGTCAAGTTTGAGAAATGTTTGGATTCGATTGGTGTTAGCTATTGAGTTCTGTAGTTCTGTTTAGTGTTTATTGTGGGAGGGGTGGAGAGTTTTGTTGATTCAAATTGAATTTTGTATTAGAATTCTGTCAAGTGGAGATTGTTAAAATATCTTGACCTAATCATTTTACTCATTTTTCATATAGTGAATTCTTCGAGCTCTGCAAGTGATTTTTCACCCTGATTTGAGATTTTCAACGGAAACTTGCATGTTGTATCTTTTCTAACATCGTCTTTCTGCTAGCATATTCAAAATAAACCACCATACCCATGCTGTATCTTTCTATAAAAGCTAATTTTATTGCTATAGCTATTTAAAAAAATTTTTCTATTTTCCTTGAAATAACCATGAAACAAAACCATGCTATCTTTCTTTTAATTTTAGTGATTTACTAATTCAGATTTTCATATTCCCTAAAAATCGAAAAGATAATTGTGTATATATAAGACATAAAATAAAAAATTCATAAACTCCGCCACAATAAAATGAAACCCATCCATCAAATCTATCTCAAAAATAACATAAAGACTAAAAAGACACAGGTTAATTATGCAAGACATGTCACCAAATTTAGGCATTAATAGGTTTGTAAGATATGAATTACTTGCTAGACCCAGCATTCTCCCACAGCTTTCGTCCAAATTACTATCTAAAATTTTTTGATTGAACCTTAACCCAGCGTCTGCACAGTCGACATACAAAGCTGATAAGTGATGCCCTTAACTAATTATGATTTTATTGATCTCACTCACCACAAATTTTGGAGTGTATTCGTACTAGGATCAAGGATTTTAATTGGTTGGCAACTATCTGGAACGGTCAAAATGCCATCTAGTGCTAATGAAATCAGAACCAAAACAAGGTGCTCAATTTTCAATATTTTCTTAATTGCTTTTGTCTATTAATGTATATATGTTTGATCACAAATGGATTCAATTAAGCATCAGATTGTTTTGAATTTATAATTATTTGTGGGAAATCTCGTCAATCTCTAACATGAGAATGTCATACATTTTACTTTGGTATGATGAAATAACCCTTTATAAATCTGTTGTGATACTTCTAATAATGGTATTTGCATAATATTCTTGTACTTTCATTTTATTCGTAGTACATTTATTTTCTCTTCCTCCTATGTGATTTTCTGTATTTAGGTTTTTGAGATGAAATTTGTGTACCCATTTTGTGTGATTATATTTGATTGTCTTTTTCCTTTATTAATTTCTTATTCATCTAGGTATATTGCAAGTCACAACACCGTCATAAAATCAGAGGTACCAAAAATGTCATGTTTTGTATTCGACTTAGGCGAACTTTTTAAAGGCAAAGAATCAAAGCAGTTTCAGGCTACCGTTTGGGATTCTATGCTTCTAGTTTATAGCCTGTATGTCAGCATATACCATACAAACAACCTTATTGATGCAATTTCTTTCTATACACTCCATTTTTATCTGTGCATTATTTTCTTTTTAAAATTTCCTATGTTCCATTCAATAACCATAAAAAAAAACCCATATTAATTTTTTTTTTTTTGAATTTCAGATTGACTAATTCAGAATTTCACTCCCTAGAAATTTTATTTTAAAAAATAATTCCTTTATATAATCAATTGCATATATAATAGAAATAGAAAATCAAAAACACATATACTCCACCACAATAAAATGAAACTCATTTATTATTCTACCAAAACAAAAGTCTCACAACGTCCAAAAAGATACAAGTTAATTATGCCAAGGGACATGGTATGCTAAATTATCCATTCTAGCAATTGCTTTATGACAATATTTATTTTGGCTTTTGTTGTTGTTGTTGTTGGAGTAGCTTTTAGATATAGAAATCAAGGATGGTATGTTCACAGGCTTAAAGCATAGTATACAAGTGCTGCTATGTATAACAATTACATAGGCTTATTGCTTTAGAACAATATGTATCAAATGTGCTGCTGTGTATACATGCAGGTGTTAGATTTTAAAATAATGTTAAATGTTGAATCAATATGATTGGTATTTTGTGTAATTATTTAGTTACTTGTGATATTGTGGCTTCTTAATATAAACTTCATATGATTGATGTAAATTTTTTTCTTTTTAATGATTCATCATGTAATTTTCAAGGAGTATCTTCTAATCAAGAAAAGAGTATGATGTGATGGTATAAGCTGAATGGATCATTTGCTAGGACTCATGTACTGATTATAGAGATTGTTTTCTTTAATACTGGAGCTGTTTTCTATATATTTTATTGCAAACACATCGTAATCACTGTTTTTACAATTAATGTTAGTGACTAATAGAGTTGACAATCAATGTCACAACAATAATAGAAAAAATGAAACGGAAGATAGTAAGAATATTAGAGTTGACAACCAACAACATCAAAATTGAAAGAATAAAATAGAAGATGGCAAGAATCATAGAGTTGACAATCAATGCCAATGAAATGGAAACAAGATTAATAAAGTTGACAATCAATACCACTGTAATGGAAAGAATAAAAAGGATGGCAATAAGAATCAAGAAACCAGTCAAACTTCTTTCATAACATACCTGATTTTGCCAAGCAAAATTGAAGGGATTTAGTCAACCATAATCATCACCAAAAGTCTTCGCTAAATTACTATAAATAAATATATATTCCTATTTTAAAATTTTGAAAATCTATATATGTATAGTCACTACAAAACAAATGTTTTATCCAAATGGATAAAAACTGTCTATAAAACTTACTAAAACAGTCGGCAAAACCTTTTTTGACAGATAACCTTTTAGTTGGCTATACACCGGTCGGGATAACTCTATCCCGATGGTTTTGGTTATCATTGGAGTATGTCCTGAGTCTATACTAATAGTTAGAAAACATTGGTATAAATTATTATCTTTTATCATCGGTTGTCACAACTGTTAGGAAAATTTACTGTCTTTATCATCGGTTGCCACAAGTGTTAAAAAAATTACTATATTTTATCATCAGTTTGAAAAGTATTGGTAAAATTTATTGTCTTTTATCGTTGATTATCGCATGTGTTAGAAAATATTATTATCTTTTACTATCAGTTATCACATGTTAGGAACTGTTACTATTTTTTATCATTGGTTATCACAACTGTTTGGAAATATTATCGTCATTTATTATCGGTTATCACATGTTTCAGGAAATGTTATTGTTTTTTATTATCGGTTGTCATATGTGTCAGGAAAAGTATCATTGGTTATCACAAGAGTTAAGAAAAGTTACTGTCTTTTATTCTCAGTTTAAAAATATTGATAAAATTACTATATTTTATCGTCTGTTACCATATATATTAAGAAATATTACTACCATTTATCATCGTTTACTATGTATTAATTATTTTTTATCATTTGTTATCACAATTGTTATGAAATATTATATCGTCGGTTACCACATATGTTAGAAAATATTGTTATCTTTTATCATCAGTTACTATAAGTATTAGAATAAATGTTATTGCCTTTTATTGTCGATCACTACAAGTGTTTGGAAAAATTATTGTCATTTATCATCAATGAGAAAAGTGTCAGATAAAAGTTACTGGCTCGCACAAATTTTTTAAAGCAACTTTTGGATGAGCATATCCTATTCTACAAAAGTTCAAAATGCTTTTATTCCAAAAGAGTTAGTGCAAAAGACAGATGTTCAAATTTAAATTCAAATGTGTTTAAGATAATGGATCTGTAGGATTCAAAACCCTTTGGCCCAGTCACCGTCGAGCAATCACTTATCAAGTGACACTCACTCGAGGGAATTCTATGGGTTAGCTACCCAATGACATATCTCTAATTTAATTATCACATAACAACCTATTCATTAACATACTTCACTATTACAAACCCTAGAACACTTATTAATTTCAAATCACCAAGGAAAAGTTTAAAGGAAGATACTAGTGATTATGCCTGGGTTGGCCTAAGCTTCCTTATTTGTCATGGCATAAACTCTCGTCTGAGCCCTTGGTTGAGAATGTTGAGGAGGAATGGCCACCGTGTTGCTCCCGGTCCTAGTCCACGGAATAGTACTTGTTGAATGAGTGAGAGCATTGGTTTGACCACCCCCAGATCTGCTAGGTTGGTCCTGATCTTGTTGGCTTCTTTGTCCGCTCATTCCCACTCTAGGCAATTGTTGCAAAAATGCCTTTTCTTCCCACGTTGGAAGTATCTCTGCAGCTCCCTACAAATCCCGAAATGAAACTTCTTGCAATTTGAACAAGGGTCCTTACTCCACATCATCTTACTTTTAGAGGCCGTACTAGCTGTGGAATCACTAAATTGAGGTGATCATTGGGCCCGTGCTCCTATTCTTCTTGGGGCCTTGGCCTTAAGTGAATCTGGAACTCCTTTTCTTGCCATTACTCTCTCTAACTTTCCCTACTCAATCACCATTTTCTCAACCTGCAAAGCCATTTGCAACATGTCCTTGTATGTATGGACTTTAGTTACTGATATTTTCTCCTTTATGTTAAAATTCAAGTCTGCTTCAAACTTAGTACGCAAGGACTCTTCGGAGTTAATGAACTTCGGATCATATGTAGATAGTTCCCAAAGTTCCGTCTCATATTCGGTCACAATTTTGTTTCGTTGCACCAGCTTAAAAAATTCTTCCCGTTTTTGATCTCTATAGAAGTGGGTGTAGTTAAGGAATTCATCCCAAGTTGGAGGAGAAGAAGACCTACTCTTCACAGTTTTCCACCAAGAATGAGCACTTTTGCCCAACAACCTAATTTCCACCATCAATTTCAACTTATCATTCAATCTTATATTGGTGGCGGTCTCTTAGACACGGCCAATCCAATCCTTGGCTACTAATGCATCACTTGTGTGTGCAAATGTTTCACATCCAAGTTGTTTCACATCTTTAATTAATTTCGATAACTCAATGGTAGGGCGGTCTGTTGAAACAACAATCGGAGGAGGAGGTGGTTCCATCGGGGCACTTGGTGAAAAAGTAGAAGGAGGAGGAGTCAATACTCATGGTGCAACTTGCATTTGAGCCCCATAGGCCATCTACCACTCCATCACTTATTAGAGTACAGCAAAGGATGGGGCTAGAGTCCCAGTTGGTGGAGCCAGGCAAGTAAGAGCCGAAGGACATCCACACAAAGACAATACAACCTCTAGTTGAGGAGATGGTAGAGGAATCTCATTGATATTTCTCATTCTTCATCGAGGAGGCATTGTAATTCTATAAAATGGAAACTGTGCTTAGTATGTAAGAGAAGGTGAAGAACTAAATACCTAACACCCTAAAAAAAATGAACTCAATTTCCTAAGACCTGTAGGAGGTGTTTTAAAAACCCTTTGAAAACACTTTGAATACCAAAATTTTAAAATAATTTGAAAACAATTGAGAGTCTTTGAAAATATTTGAGAATATTTGAAAACCTCTCAAACTTTTGCAAAATAAGAGTCGAACCTCTGATACTTATAAAATTGTCACACTTTGACCCTTGCATCGGGTATACGACAACTGTCGTATTACCCCAAAATACGGGTAATTCTAACCCGTACATTAAGTTACCATAAGGTATTCATCGATATCTATCAATTTTCAAAAATAATTTAATAAATCCAAATAAACAATATGCATTCATCACATGACCAAAAGATTAGCTTAGTCTGTCCGTATTCAAAACATGCATGCATGAGGCTATCCCAACCATTCAAATCCAAATATATGCACAATGTCAATTTGGCCATTACAATCAATTCCATAGAATCTAAAACAAAACTCTACTCAAGGGATTGAAACCAATTCAATGATAGACAATTCTTAAATAAATTTATAGTTAATCAAATAGGTTTTCAATATACGGAGGCAAACAAAATTTGAAGTGTAAAATCAGGAACGATAGTATTCAAAATAGTTCTCCAAAAATAGTTATAATCAATACCTCCACAAGGGTCTACTAAGACATCAAAATATAATCAAAAGAATCTAAAATCCGAAGAGATTCTTAAAATATCTTCAGTCCGACTCAAGATAGGGGCTAATCTCCAAACTAAATGCCCTTTGAAAACAAATGAAATGAGATGAATGAGTATAGACAATACATAGTGAGTGGAATAACATGTTATACAATAAATGATGGGTAGGTATGGATATGTCAAATAATATTCCAAAGAAGGTCATTTTCATCATATCCAATTTCATAAATGTTTTGCATTGCATCCAAGTTATATCATAGTTTGCATATAAAGAACTAGGGTTGCCAAAAATATTTTATCCGACAATAGTCTAGGGTAAATCCGGCATGAGGTTTTCATACATTTCACATTTATCAAAAAGGCATCTTCTATACTTGACTACCTCCTCGTCTAATAAAACCCTTACCACATTGCCCCATCGGGCCACACCATGATAGGGAATGACTATAACTACTAATAGAGATTTAGGTTCACACTCCATGCTAATAAATATACCATTCCATATTTAACCAATACAACAAATGTCTCAAATTTAATTCAACTATTTTTCAAGTCAAGTCATACTCAAGATATCGTATAAAACATGATATATTATTCATTTACAACAATTTAGATGCATAACAATATCAAATTTACATTTTGAAACATTCTATGCATACAAAATATTTCAAAACTCATGTTAAAATCATTATAAAAATCAAGTAAAATATTTTATTCATTTAACATATAACATAAAATTCACTCACCTCTTTGAAGGATCGACACTCCCAATCCACAATCCAAAACTAAGTTAATTCCTACTAATTCACAAATTTATCATTTATTCACAAACTAACAATAGGAAAAATCAACATTTTCCATACAACGCAAACTCTAATTTTTCAAAGTTCACAAATCCATCATTTAACTACATCAAACCACATCATCAACCTAAGGAAATAATTCCCCTTTCAAAATTTTTCCAAATTTTAACATTACGTTAAGTCTAAATTTGTAAACTTTATTTTTCCAATCTCAACATAAATTTTAAATACAAGTAAAATGTACTTAAATTTGAGATGAAGGAAGAAAAATTATCTTATTTGAATTATCAATTTTGCCTCTTAATCAAATCACCTTCAAAATCTAGATTTTCCTCTTTCTATAAATCTCTAAATCTCAGTATAAATCTCAAATTTATGCAATAATGATTCAAATCCAAGTTTAAGGAGTATTATCTCTATTTCTTTTACCAATTTTGCCTCTTGTTGTGCTATTCCAAAACTCTAGGTTTTCTCTTTCTAGAAAATCCAACCTCTAATGGGTTTTGTTGGAAGTTTTGGAAAACTAAATATGTGGGTTTGTTGGTAGTGTAAATTGAGGAAGGGAGTGAGAGTGAATTGAGAAAGTGAAAGAGGGGAAGTAAAAGAAAAAAAAATAGATTGTGGCGCTCTTGGTGAAGCAGGGGAGGAAGAGAGAAGAAGAAAAGAAAAGGGTAAAAAAAAACAGAGAGAGAGGGAGAGAGAAAAGAGTGGTGGGTGGTGGTGGGGCCGGCCAAATCTTTATCTCTTTAAAATTAAGCACCTAATTTTCTCTCCAAAATAATAAATTATTTTAAATTTTTTTTCTCTAATAGTGTTAATTTTTGACTGTTTTTTCACTTTAAAAACACTAAATTTAATTTTTCTCTCTTAATATTAATTTTCTCTCTCTAAAAATTCAAATAAATTCAATTTTTTCTCTAAAAAATATTTTTCTCACTAATCTTATTTATTTTAAATTTTTTCTCTTTAAAAGGACTATATTTAGTTTTTCTCTCTCTAAAAATAAGCATATTATTTATCTTTCTCTATAAAAATTAAATTATTTTAAATTTTATCCTTTGGAATATATTGATTCTTAGCTTTCTCTATCTAGAAAGACTAAATTTAATTTTTATCACCCTAAAATAAAACACATTATTTTTCTCTTTCTATTAAAAAATTAATTTATTTCACATTTTGTCTCTATCAATGCATTGGTTCTGATTTTTTTTAATATCAAATTTAGTATTTCTCTCTTTAAATCTAAATATATTAGTTTTCTCCCTAAAAATATCAATTTAATTCACATTTTCTTTCTTTAAAGGTATTGATATTAAGTTTTTTCTTCTTAAAACAAAAATCATTAATTTCATCTCTCTAAAGATGTCAATTTAACTCATATTTTCTCTCCTTAAAAATATTGATTTAAGATTTTCACTCTCAAAAAATATCAAATTTAGTTTTTCCTACCTTAAAAATAAGAAAATGCACTAAAAGTTAATTTGATTTACGTTTTCTCTCTTTCAACATATTGATTTTAAGTTTTATTTCCCTAAAAATATTAAATTTCCATTTTCATTCTTTGAAACAAAACAGTTAATTTTATCTCTAAAATGATCAAGTTAAATCATATTTTAACTCTTCTTTTTCTCTAAAAATAAGCAGATATGTTTTATCTCTGTAGTAAAATTAAATTATATGAAAAATTTTCCCTTTATAAATATATTTGCCTTTGATTTTCACTACAAGAAAATAAGGTATCAGTAATAGAAAAATTTATTGCTAAAAGTAAAAAATCTGTCGCTCAAAGGTATCAGCGATGGAAAATTTCCGTCCCTAAATCCGTTATTAAATCCGTCGTTGAAAACATCCCCACTAATTATTACTGACGTATTACATCTGTCACTAACTAAATATCAGCTGCTAAACATTTGGTTCCCAATCCATCGCTGATAGTTTGCTATCAGCGACGGATAATATTTCCGTCACTGATTCTTGACACCTGAGAGCTCGTGCAAGCACCCTCACGTGCGACCACCACGCCTTCTCACATGAGCTTGCTCCCTCACCTGTGCCCACCCGAGCCTGCTCATGCGCACGCACCAGGTCCCTGCTCACCCGCTCCCTCAAGCACGCGCCCGCCTACCTGCAAGCGCACCAGCCGTGCATTTATTTCGCAAAAAATGTCTCTCTCAAGAATTGAACTTGTACCTGCAATATGAAATGTGAGTTGTCCAACCACTATGCCACAAGCTATTTTGTAATATCTTTTTTTTTATTTATTATTTAGCTCTCACTTTTTTTTTCCTAATATTAATCTCACTCTCACTTTTTTTTTAAAAAAAAAAATATCTTAATCTCACTTTTTTTTCTCATCTCTTTTTTTTCCTTTACCTTGGGATAATTTTTTTTCATTAAATATTTTCACTGAATAGCAAATTATTTTTTTATTTACACAATAAATAGAATAATAAATTAATATAATAAAGAAAAAAGAAAAAGAATTATAAAATAATAAAAGAGAAGAATAATTAAAAAATTAAATAATTTAAATAATTTAAATAATTTAAAATTTAAAAAATTAAATAATTTAAATAATTTAAATAATTTAAAATTTAAAAAATTTAAAAAATTTAAAAAATTTAAAAATTTAAAAAAATTAAAAAATCTGTTGCTAATCCATTACTAATCCATCGCTAAAATTTCCATCGCTAAAATTTCCGTCAGTAATCCGTTACTAAAATTTCCATCAGTAATCCGTAGCTGATAGCTGTACATATGGTTTTTTTTTTAACCCTTCACCACTCTACCAACGAATTGGTGACAAATATTTTCCGTCGTTGATAGTTTTATAAATTTTCTTTTTTACTCTAGAACACTATAGTGACGGATTAGCGACGAAAATATTTATGTCACTAATTTCCCTCGCTAATTTGTCGCTAATCTCTCGGTATTCCATCTGACGTTAATCTGTCACAATTCTGTCGCTATTTACGATGAATTTTTTTCTGTCGGTAATTTCCATTGCTAAAAGTCAGTTTTTTCTCCTTAAAACTAAACATATGTTACTTGTCCCTTTTGTAAGAGCAATTTAATTTATATTTTCTCTTTCTAAATGAACTTGTTTTGAATTTTCTTTCTCTGAAAGGAAAAATTAGTTTCCCTCTAAAGTTAATGACATTAATTCACTCTATTTGAAAAAATATATATTTTAAATTTTCTCTCTATAATAGAATCAATTTTGAAGGAATTAAAATTTTTTCCCTTTTTCACTTGTGTTACTCTTCCCCTTAGGGTATCATTTACTACCTCTTTAGGGTAAATGTTACCCAGTAAAATTTTATGGAGAGATAAGTTAGTATACCTCACATTCTTGAAGGTGTTAAAAAAGGATTTATCTTTCGCCCCCTTTTGTCTCTTACTACACATGAAATTAAAGATTTTCTTTTGTACCACACATGCCCTCACATCATATGTGGCTAACTTTTCTCTGTTGCTTATTTTAGCTTTTATTCATATGCTTTGCACATTAATAAATTCAATATCTATATATTTTTATGAATTATATTCGTATATAAGATGACAGGTAAATTAGAAGAGATAGGAGAAATAATGAATAGACAAAAAATTCATACATGTGTCTTCAAGAAACTAAGTGGGTCAGGGAGAAAGCGAGAGTAGTAGACCTTATGGTCATAAACTTTGGTACATAGGTAGAGATTGAACTAAGAATGAGATAGAAATAATTATACATAAGGATCTATTAGATAATATAATAGAGATAAGAAGAAAATGAGATAGAATTATACTTGTCAAGTTAGTAGAGAGGAAAGACGGATTCGAAGCCGTACATGGAAACTTCAAATTTAGTAGTAGAAATGAGGTAGGAGCTGCCATTTTAGAGTTTTCGACATCATTCAATCTACTAGTTGTAAACACCATTTTTAAGAAAAAAGAAACGCACTTAGTTACATATAGAAGTAGGTTTAATACTAATCAAATAGATTTCTTTCTCACTAGGAGAGGTAATAGAATGACCTGTAAGGATTGCAAAGTTATATAGGGGGAGAGTGTGACAACTCAGTATAGATTTCTAGTTTTAGATATTTATGTGTCTAAAAGGCAAAAGAAGTGTCGCCCATTTGTAGAGTCTAAAACTAAGTAGTGGAACCTGAAAGGAGAAAAAGTGATGACTTTAGAAATAAATTAATTTAAGGAGCAAATTGGTCCACTAATTATGATTTGAAAATAATGTGAAAAGAAATGTCTACTAATATGAAGAACGTAGGTAGAGAATGCAGGTAAAGAGGTTCTAGGTATCTCTAAGTTAGGCCCTAATAGGCAAAGAATCACGATGGTGGAACGAATAAATACAAACTGCTATTCACATCAAACAAGAGTGCTATAGGAACCTTAAAGGTAATAGTAGTAGCGATACATATGAAAAATATAAAAGTACAAAGAAAGAGGTGAAAAAGGTTATCCAAGAATCAATGAGTAAGGTGTATAATGAATTATACAAGAGATTGAAGACTAAAAACGAAGATAGAGAAATCTATAGAATTGCCAAGTTAAGAGAAAGAAAGGGAAAAGATCTAAATGGTGTTAGGTATATTAATAGTGCAATCAATAATATAATTGTAAAGAATGAGAACACAAAGCGTTGGGATTATTTTGATAATCTCTATAATGTTGAGAGTACAACAAATATATGAAGTATCGATATACCTGTAGAAGAGATTAATAGAGATTTTAAACATAAGATTCATCCCCATGAAGTGAAGGAGGTTTTAAAGAGAATGAAAAATAATAAAACCATCGGGCTTAATGGAATTCCCATAAAAGTATGAAAATGTTTAGGTGATTTGGTATACTAATGTTAATAGATTTTTCAATAAAATTTGGCAGACCAAGAGAATACCCCAATTATAGAGGAAGCATACAATTGTACCACTATATAAGAATAAAATAGACATACAAGATTACTCCAACTATAGAGCAATTAAACTTATGAGTCATATTATGTAATTATAGAAAAAAGTGATAGAGTATATGTTGAGATTGGAGATAAATGTGTCTCAAAATCAGATTGGATTTATACCAGGTAGATCCATCACGAAAGAATCCACTTGTTAAGACATTTGATAGAAACATATAGAACATATAAGAGAAACCTATATATAGCATTCATTGATCTAGAAAAAAACATATGGTAGGGTTCTTATAAATGTATTGTGGTAGGAGTTGATGAGGGATCTTCTTGAAATACATTAATCTCATTAAAAATATGTATGAGAGAGTTGTAACCAATATAAGAACTTGTCGAGATTTGAGCAATAGTTTCTCCATTAATATTGGACTCCATCAAGATTCAACATTAAGTCTTATCCTTTTCGCAATAATAATAGACGAAGTTACAAAAAGCATCTAAGATGAAATACCATGGTGTATGTTTTTGGCATATGATATAACATTAGTTGATGAAATTAGGGAGGGTATCGCTACTAAATTAGAGTTATGGAGGGTTACATTAGAATCCAGAGGGTTTAGGTTGAGTAGATAAAAAACTGAATATATTAGTTGTAGTTTTAGTGACAGCAGTCGGAATGATGAAAAAATAATTAGATTATATGGACAAGCAAAATATAAAAGTGAATGATTTAGATATCTAGATTTTATCATTCAAAATGATGGTAATATAAATGAGAATGTGAACCATAACATTCAAGCGGGTTGGATGAAATTAAGAAGGGTATCTAGAGTTCTTTATGATCGCACGATACCGCTGCATTTGAAGGGAAAGTTCTATAGAACCACGATTAAACCTATACTATGTATGGTACTAAATTTTGAGCTATTAAATAGCAACAAGAACAAAAATGGTCATAGCAGAAATATAGATGTTTAGCTAGATATGTGATAAAATTAGAAAAGATAGAATTAAAAATAAAGAGATTCGTAACAAATTCGAAACTAGTTTAATTGCAGATAAAATGCGAGAGTTTCGTTTGAGGTGCTTTGGACATATGCAAAGAAGATCTAAAAAAACACCGGTTAGTATAATTAAGAACTTAAATATAGAAAATCTAGTAAAATATAGAGGTAAACCGTTAAAAATTTGGATACAAATTATACGTAAAGACATAATAGTGAAATATTTAGATGAGAAGATGGTTTTGGATAAGAATTAGTGGCGTACAATAGTCTGTACAAGTTAAATCAACATATTTTATATATTTATCTATTTATTTATTTTTGTTCTATTTTTATTTTTATTTTTATTTTTATTTTAATCTATTTTATTATTTATTTATTTATTTATTTTTATTATTATTATTATTATTTTAATTATCTCTAAATTTGTCTCTCAAATAATCAACCCCAATCATTGGGATAAAGGTGCAGTTTGTTGTTGTTTGTTGTTGTAGTATTCGTATATAAGATAATTAGTACTTTTTAAGAAGGTAAAAGTTGTGCACTAAGCTATAATTCTCAAAAAATATTTTAAATAATAATTCATAAATTAAGTAATAATTCATGTCTTTAGTTTGAACTTCATTATATTATTATATGCTAATTCTCTACTATAAAAGGGATAATTTTAAATTAATAGTACAACAATCTTCACCCATTTATTATGGTATAATCTACACAACGAATTAATGAAACTGGATACAAGGCAGGATTAACTGCAAAAAGGTACTGTCAAAGTTCCAGGTGCAAACTTCACAAATGCGTTTTCTTTTATTGTAATATGAAATTATATTTTCTTTTGTTGTAATACACAATCTCACTCAAGTTTGCTTGTTATTATGGCCATACACAATCTTGAGTTTGAGAAGTTTGATGTTTAGACAACATTTTCACCTGAAGAACTTAAGGAAGACATTTACATATAGCAATCGAGGGTTTTACAGTTTCAGAAAAAGACGATTACGTGTACTTGTTGAAAACATCAATTTATGCCATGATGCAACCAGCCATTCAATGTTATAAGAGGTTTGATCCTTTTATTGACCACCCATGACGTTAAAATTAGTTACAATAGGTGTATCTACTTTAAGAGACAAGTAATCGGTTATTCGTCTTTCTTCACTTGTTTGTTGATGATATGTTAATTGTAGCTAATGATAAGAAAGAGATAATAAAGGTCAATCAGTTTTGTTCAAAAAAAAATTGAGAGGAAAGATTTGGGATGAGAGAAGAATATGCTTGGGATATTGATTCTGAGAGATAGGAAAGTAAACAATACCTTAAGTCAAAATTGTATATAGGGAAAAGTTTTCATAAGTTTAATATGCGCAAGGCTAAACCAGTCAATACATTGTTAGTAGCTCATTTAAACTTTCAGTTGCTTAATCTATTGGGAGAGATGATAAGCGTGATATAAATCCCAAGTTCCATACTTGGGGTCCTTCATATGTTCCACCAGATTTATTTTTTGCAATTAGTATATTAGTAGATATATTGCTAACACCGGTAAAGAACAATAGAAAGTAGCTTAGTGGATTTTCAGATACTTGTATGGATCTGCTGATGTTTGTTTTTAGTTTGGGAGCACTAAAAAATGAGTCATTGGGTTTATTGATTCTGATTTTGCTCCAGATCCATGAGGAGATCTCTTACAGAGTATGTTTTACTGTTGGTGAGTGTGCTATCAGCTCAAAAGCTACCTTGCAAATTTTAGTTATTTTTTCTATGACAATCATTGAGTAAATAGACATTACAGAGGCTTATAGGGAACCTATTCGGTTGGATGATCTTTTTGGTGAGTTCACTAAGAACTACAATCTTTTGTGATAGTTAGAGTGCTATTTTCCTCTAAAAAAGATAAGATATTTCATAAGAAGAAAAAGCACATTAATCTTTGGTATCATTTTATGGCGGATATCATTGTTCATGGAGATATTGCTTTCAACAAGATTTGTATTCATGATAATCCTGTTGATATAATGATTTTGACACTTTTTATTGCCAAGGGTGTTTTTTTTTTTGGTGAGGTTTTGTTGCCAAGTTTGAACATTGTTTGTTAGTTATTGAGTTAGTGCTTATTGCACTATAAAAAAACATGATTTTAGTGACGGATTTAACGACGAAAATTTTAGAAAAATTCGTCTCTAAAAATATTAGCGACAAAAAATTTTTTGTTGCTAAAATTAGCGACGACAATCCTAAATTCATTGCTAAATTTAGCGATGGATATATAATTTTTGTCACTAAAAATATAATTTATATTTTATTTAATTATTATATTAATATTATATTTTATTTAATTATATATTTAATTAATGATAGATTTTGGATTTCTGTCGCTAATTTATATTTTATAATTTATATGTATATTTTATTCAATTATTTTATTAATATTATATTTTTTTTAATTATATATTAAATTTAACGACGGATTTTTAAATTTGACGCTAACGTGGAAGGGAGAAAATGCGCCGCACGCGCCCCAACCCCTTTGCAACCACTCCCATGCCCGCACGTACCCTTTTGCTCCAACTCACGCGCCCACACGCACTGCAGGCGCGCCAACCTTCTCCCCCACCTAATAATTTTTTTATCAAATAATAAAATGCTAATTTAAAATAAAATAATATATGAATTAAAAAATAAAATAATATTATTCTTTAAAAGGATAAAATAAAAATAAAATATAACATATTAATTAAAAATAATAAATATGATAATTTTTTATAAATAATAATAAAATATTATTAAAAAAATGATATTATTATATTTAAAAAATATTTTAAAGTAAAATAAATTTTTAAAATTAAAAAATAAAATAATAAAATAAAATGCTAATTTAAAATATTATAAAATAATAAATATGATTAGTTAATATAAATTAATAAAATATAAAAAATATAAAATGATAATTTAAAAAAAATTAACTTACCGACAAATTTCTGAATCTGTCGCTAAGTTTAGCGATGTATTCCAGAATCCGTCGCTAAATTAGCGATGGAGTCCGGAATCAAAAGCTAAATTTAGCGACGGATTTCGAATTTGTCAGTAAATTTATGCTAAATTAGCGATGGATTTTCGAATCCATTGCTAGGTTTAGTGATGAATTACGGAATCCGTTGCTAAATTTTTCACTAAATAATAAAATTTTAAAAAAATAAAAAAATATTTTAAAACAATAAAATAATAAAATAAAATACTAATTTAATATTAATAAAATATAAAATATAAAATAACAATTAAAAAAAATTAACTTAGCGACAAATTTCCAAATCCATCACTAAGTTTAGGGCGAATTACGGAATCCACTGCTAAGTTTAGCGATGGATTCCTGAATTTATCGCTAAACTTAGTGACGGATTTCGAAATCATCGTAAAATAATAAAATATTTAAAAATAAAATAATATTTATTTTTAAAAATAAAAATATCAAATAATAAAATAAAATACTAATTTAAAATATTATAAGATAATAAATATGATTAGTTAATATAAATTAATAAAATAAAAATATATAAAATGCTAAAAAAAAAATTAACTTAGCAACGAATCTAAGCGACAGAATTCAGAATTCGTCGCTAAACTTAGTGATTAATTTTGAATTCATCTCTAGATAATAAAATATTTAAAAAATATAATAATACTATTTTTTAAAAAATAAAAATTTAAAATAATAAAATAAAATACTAATTTAAAATATTATAAAATATTAAATATAGTTAGTTAATATAAATTAATTAAATATAAAAATATAAAATACTAATTTAAAAAAAATTAAACTTAGCGATGAATTTCCGAATCCGTCACTAAGTTTAGCAATGAATTATGGAATCCATCGCTAAATTAGCGATAGAGTTTGAAAAAAAATACTAATTTAAAAAATTATAAAATACTAAATATGATTAGTTAATATAAATTAATAAAAATATAAAATATAAAATGCTAGTTTAAAAAAAAAATTAGCGAAGAATTTCAAAATCCGTCACTAAAAGATTATTTTATAATCTTTTTTTAAATTAACATTTTATATTTATTTTCTTATTTATTCTTTTCTTTTATTATTTTATTATTCTTTTTATTTTTTATTTTATTTTTTTTAAACTATAAAATAGTTTATAAATGAACAGCCACTTATTAGCAGTCATCCATCTCATTGCCGTCGTCCTCCTAAAATTACTATTGATATACTTGCTAGACGCGATAGATCGTCAAATGTGAATGTATGATCTATTATATTTCTTGCTGATGACAATAATGAATGAATATGAACAATTGGAATTTAAAAAATGATTAAACTTATAAGAGAAGCTAATGGATATAAAAGACAAAAAATATAAATGATGAACTTGATAGCCGCGATTAATTGAAAATTATTTGTTACAAATTTATTAAATTATTTATTGTTAAAAATTGTCAAATTGATGAGAATTGTAATATTTACTATGTATTTAATTTGATTTCGTTAATTAGAATATGTTAAAAAGAGGGATACGGTTAAAAATATTTCCTAATAGAGAATATAAGAAATTTGTTTCAAAATTAGCCATAAATTTTGAAATATCGATAATAAATTAACGACGAATTTAGGTATGAATATTTTTTTGTGACTAATTAGCAACGAATTTTGCTATGAATATTTTTTGTAGCTAATTAGTGACGAATTTAGGAATTTGTTGTTAAATTTTGTGATAAATATTTTTTTCGTGACAAATTAGCGATGAATTTAGCGAAAAAAAATTTTGTAGCTAATTTGTAACGAAATTTGCGATGAAAATTTTTCGTCGCTAAATTTGGTGACCAAATTTGTGGCAGCGATGGATATCAGTATTCGTGGCAAAATTTAGCCACAAAATTTCTATTCGTCGCTAATTAGTGACTAATTTTCAATAAAAAATTTTTCATCACCAATTAGCGACGAATTTAGCCACGAATAATATATATCTTGCTAATTTAGCAACGAATACTTTTTGTTGCAAAATAACAACGAAAAAATATTTCATCGCTAAATCCATTATAAAATAAAGATAAATTTTTTCCGTCACTAAAATTCGTCGCTAAAACCGTAATTTTTTGAAGCGTTGTGAATGGGGCGAAAATTTTTGCTTATACAAATTGGACTTTTGTATTGGTATTCTGCAAGTCACTACACCAACCATCAAAAAATCAGAGGTACCAAAAACTGATATACTCCGCCATAATAAAATCAAGCCCATTTATTATTCTACTAAAAGTCTCTCAAAAATAACATAAAGAGTAAAAAAATACAAGTTAATTATGCCAAGGGATATGGCACCGAACTTAGGCATTAATGGGCTTGAAAGATACGATTTTCCTCTCATTTGACCCAACCTTCACCCAAACAACTATCTCAAATCCTTTGATTAAACCATTACTTAGTGTGTGCACAGTTGATATATGAAATTGATAACTAATGCCTGCAACCACTTGAGAGCAACATCGGTCAATTGAATATAATTTCGAAGGTTATTCATTGAATTGTTTGTTCGTCAATTGAATTTAATTTCAAAGGTTATTCATTGAGTTGTTTGTTGATCTCAATCACTCAAATTCTGTTATCTCTATGACATGAGGATCTTTAAGGTTATTAATTGGTTGGCAACTGCCGGGAAGGGCTGAGATACGACTACAAAGAAACATAGATTTAGTGACAGAATTTAGTAATGAAATCACGTTTTGTTGCTATTTTGCAATGAAATTAGCGATAAAAATTTTTGCGTGGCAAAATTAGTAATGCATGGACTATTCATGACTAAAGTCATGGTAAATTAGCTACGAAAATATTTTCGTTGCTAAATTCAAGACTAATTAGCGACGAAAAAAATATTTGTGACAAAATTCGCCACGAAACTATCAGTTCATTACTAAATTTAGCTACCAATAGCAATTTTGTTGTTAAATTTTGCTACGAATATAGTATACATCGCTAAATTTAGCAACAAATAAATTTAGTGATGAATATATGTTTCATTGCAAAATTTAGTGATGGAGAGAGTATTCAGCCAAATTCGTCGCTAATTAACCATAAATACAAATTTTGTGACAAAATTTAGCAATAAGTTTAGCTTTCGACGCTAAATCCATCACTAATTAGTCACAAAAAAATTTTGTCACAAACAAAACTTCAAGTACTTAAACGCATGGAGTTGACCTTCCCAATAACGTAAAAAGGACATATTAGACACTTGTACAATTTAATAGTGAAAGAGAGCAACTAAGCAAATAATGGAAATGTGTTTGTAAATAAAAGTGGAGATGAGACTTTATAACCAATGAAACCCATATTTCAACTTTTCTCTCACTCTTCTCCCTTTTGGCTTACAAGCTCTCTCACTCTCTCTCGTTCTCTTTGCTTCCATCAAAGATTCAACCAAAATACCGTAAAACTCACACTCTAGAGACCCCGAAACACTTTACCCAATCTCTTGAACGTTAGATCTAGTAAGAGATTTGAGGTTTTCTAGTGAGAGAAACCTAAGGTTTGGTCATGGCTCAACTTGAGGCTAGATTATGACAAAGATTTAGGTAATCTTCTCATTCTTAACTTGGGTTTACTTTCCTCTTTCATGAATTTGATGATTATGTTGAAATTTGATGAAATGAATTTGGGGGTTTAGACTTAGAGTTTGTAATATGATGAGAATTGGTGTTAAAGGTTATAGGCCATGGCATTTGGAACCTAAAGTGAGACTCAGCACCAAATTTGGTTGTGGATTGGGAGTGATTGCCCTCTCAAGAGGTGAATGAATGGTTATATTGAGTATGAATGATAAAAAAGCTTTCAATTTATGATTTGCAAAACAAATTTTGAAATGAATTTGTAAAATGTTTGTGATCGTGGGGTAACCGAATCGAATAATTTGGTAAATCCATGACTCTGTTATTGATTTATGAACTATTTGCATCAAATTACAATTGAATTATGACTGTAATTTCTAGAATTTCACTTCCTTGTAAATGCTTATAACATTGAATTGTGAAATGGATTTTGTAATATGGTGCATGGAAATGATTAAATGACATGAATCAAGTTACGAACTGGGACCATTGAAGTAGCATGGTTAAGGCTGGTTTAAAATTTAGGCTTGGTGATAGGTAGGATGAAGAGCCTTCCCAAATTGTTTCTGTGATAATGTGGTGGCACCTCACAGAACTCCGAGCCATTGCCAAGAAAGGGGAATATTTTTATGAAAATTATAGAAAATGCCTTGGTGGATTCTATCAACAGCCATTAGTAGTTCGGCAAACGCCAAGAAAATTTGAAAAGAAAATAAAATTGATTGTTGATGGAAGCATATGAGTCATGGAAGATTTGTACTAAATTTATTTTATGAAAATGACATTTGGTATTGAAATTATATAAATTTGACATGCTCATTTGGCACAATCACCTTCACCCCTCACTCATGTTCAACATATCATTGTACACCGTTCACTTAGTATTTTATACTCACCCCTCTCTTTGTATCTCCTTTTAGGGAAAGTCTAGTTTGGAGACTTAGATTTCATCTTGTGCTGGTTACAAGAAATTACTTTTGTTGATATTCAATAGGTACTAGCTTTCAGAATAGTCTTGGGAAACTATGTAGACTGGAGCTATAAAGGGAGTTTTTTAAACTTTTAAAAGTTTGGTTTTTTTGAATATTTACTTGCTTATTTTAGAGCTCTTTTAATTTGGTGTAAACTTTCTTTTACAATATTGTTTATTTTATTGGGACATTTGGATTGTTCGTAGGATTTTGAATATAGTTGATGCTGGATTATCCCATATGTAGGGACTTATGTTAAACTTGTGAATTTATTTAACTGCTTGGGATTTGTTCGATGGCTGGGCTAGCCTTTGAATTCATTTTTAAATGTTTAGTATATTGGAATTCCTTGCGGTATCTTGGGACACGTAGTGGATTCACACGTGTTTAGGGGTAACATGGCGGTTGTCACGTACTCGAATCGAGGATTCGGGCATGATAATTTTATAGATATCAGAGTTTAGACTCACAATTTTAATTATTTTAAATGTTTGAAATACTTCCAAATGTCACCAAGAGTTTTCCAAAGATTTAAAGTATTTCTCCTTTTTTTTTTTAAAAAAAAAATTAGAGTTTAAAAGAGTTTTCAAAAGATTTTCAAAAACCTCCTATGGGTCCTAGGGATTAGAGATTATTTTATTTTTAGGGGGTTAAATATCTAGCCCGATTCTTAACTTAGTAAGCTAAGAATAGTCTTTCCCTTGTACAGGACCACGCCTCATAGACGAAGGGTAAGGAATGTAAATGAAATTCCTCCTTCTGAGCACGAGGTCAGATCATCGTCACATGCTCCATCTCCTCTTCCGGCTACTATTTACTTGGCTCCTTCAACCAGGATTTCTCTACCACTACTCGATGCTCTCCAGCAGTGGATTGAGTGGTGGAATGTCTATGGTGCTCTTCTCTAAGTCCCACCTCAAGCACAAATACCTCCTGCACTGAACCCAGTTGTCCCTCTAAAGGTACCGATAGCTCCTCCCACTTCAGTGGCTGCACCTATAAATAACCCTTCCATTGAATTGTCCAAGTTGATTAAAGAAGCCTGACAAATTGGACGTGTCACCTTTTTCGAGACTAACGACATGATAGTGGTGAGGAATTGGATAAAACGTGTCTGGGAGACCATGGCCGAGATGAGGCTCGATGATGAGTTAAAGCTTTGGTGGTCGTAAAGTTGTTGGATGAAAATGCTCGAGTATGGTGGGACAACCTAAAGGAGAGGTCTGAGGCACTGATTTCTTTGAATGAATTCCTTAAGGAATTCGATGAAAAATATTATACTCGATTCTACCAACAGTTAAAGGGGAAGGAGTTCCTCCATCACTGCCAAGGCAACAAGTCGGTATGGAACATGGGATAAAACTAAGGAGGTTGTCCTCATTTGTCCCATCATTGGTAACTTTCAAGAAATATTTGCATTTCAAATTAGAGAAGGGTCTAAATTTGTCCATCTGATAGAAGATGTCCATGACCTCAGCCCACACCTATAAAGATGTCTTGGAATTGGCCTTGAGGGCCAAGAAAATGGTAGAGGAACGGGGAGAACTATAGAAGGACAAAAAAAGAAGAGAAGGTCCAAATTTGTATCGGGCCAGAGTTCAAAGCCATGTAGGAACATAGGCTTCTATGGTAGAGTCTCAAACACTGAGTTTGTTGGCACTCCACAAAGTGAACGACCATCCAAGTTTGGGACCACCACATTTAGTGTCACCTTTGGGAATAAATTGGTGGGAAACAGGGAGTAGTGCACAAACTATGGGAAGTACTACCATGGGGTTTGTTATGTACCCAAGAGGTGTTATCAATGCAGGAAGGAAACTTGTCTGGAGTGAGGACGGGAAAGCCAACCCAGCCAAGATTACCCAAGTGGATCCATGGGCGGCCAAGTCAACACCCTAACTCATTCAAGGAACATTAGTTCATGGATGGGGATCGGGAGCAACACAGTGGCCATTCCTCCCTACCACTCTCAGTCAAGGACATAGACGAGGGTTTATGCCATGACAAATGAGAAAGCCCGGCCAACCCAGATACGGTTACTGATACTTTCTCTTAGACTTTTCCTTGGTGATTTGAAATCAATTATATAAGTGTGCTGTAGTGCGTAATGGTGTAAGGGGTTGTTGAACTAATTGTTATGTGATAATTTAGTTAGAGATATGTCATTAGGTAGCTAACCCGTTGAAGTCCCTTAAGTGAGTATCACTCGATGAGTGATTGCTCAGCGGTAACCAAGAACCCTTTAAGCCTAGAACTGTAAATTTCAAAATCTTACGTATATAAATGTATATGATTAGTATGATGGTAAAATCTTGTTTAGAAGTGGGGATCCCTATTATAGCAAAACAAATGATGTGCTTATGATTATGCGATTTAATGTCATGATATGAGGGATCATCTATAAAGTATGTATTTTGAATTTTAACAATAAATTTCTTGATGGTTTACATTAAATAGGTATGATGAAAATCATCGATGTTGATGTTCATGTGTTTGTTGATACGGGTTCTAATAATTCATTTGTGAGTATGGGATTTGCTAAGCATGCCAATAGACCCATGAGTCCCCTTGATGAAGAATTATTTGCGATCACTCCATTGGGTGAGCAGTTGGTTAGAAACACAGTATCTAATGGTTGTGATATGATGATTGGGGAGACAACTCTCGAGACGGACTTGATACCTTTGGAGATGAGAGATTTTGACCCTATACTAGGTATGGATTGATTACACCTTCATCGAGCCTCAGTGGATTCCTTCACTAGAAGGTGGAATTCCGTTGACCTGGGTGTCCCCCACTTGTGTTTGCTGTTGAGCAATGGATTCTGCTTAGCTGTGTGATTTCAGCATAGGAAGTAAGAAGGCTAGTGCATAAGGGATGTCAAGCCAACCTTGCACACATCATTGACACCACGGTTGAGGGTCCCAACTTGATGGATGTTACGATGGTAAATGAGTTCTCGGATGTCTTCCTAGATGAGTTGTCCGATTTGCCTCCAATCTGGGAGTTAAAATTTGGCATTGATTTGGTTCCCCACGATGCACCAATCTCCATCCCACCCAGTAGGATGACACCTGTAGAATTGAAGGAATTGAAAATACAACTCCAAGAATTGTTGGATAAGGGATTTATTTGACTGAGCTCCTCCCCATGGGGTGTGCCGACCCTATTTGTAAAGAAGAAAGATGGTACTCTTAGGTTATGCATTGATTACCGGTAACTAAATAGACTTATCATTTAGAACAGGTTTCCTCTTCCTAGGATTGATGATCTTTTTTACCAACTTCAAGGTGCATGTGTGTTTTCAAAGATAGATTTAGCATCAATTTATCATCAACTGGGGATCTAGGAGAGTGATGTGCACAAGACCGCTTTTAGGAATTGGTATGGTCATTTTGAGTTTTTGGTGATGTTGTTTGCAATGACAAATGCCCCCGCTACTTTTATAGACTTGACGAATAAGGTTTTTCACTCGTATCTTGATAAATTTGTGTTTATTGATGACATCTTAATATATTCAAGTAGTAATAAGGAACATTCAGGATATCTTAGAATTGTTTTGCAAACTTTTCAGGAGAAGCAGTTGTATGCTAAGTTTTCCAAATGTGAATTTTGATTGAGGGAAATTGGATTTTTGGGGCATATAGTATTCGGTGAAGAAATATTTATGGATCCAAAGAAGGTTAAACCTATCTTGAGTGGGAACAACCACGAAATATAACAATGGTTAGAAGTTTCCTTGGGTTAACAGGATATTATAGAAGATTTGTTGAGATATTTTCTAAATTGTAGCCCTATTGTCTAGTTTGACAAGAAAAGGGATTAAATTTAAGTGGGATGATAGGTATAAAGCTAACTTCCAAGAGCTCAAAAAGAGGTTAACATCTGCTTCCACCCTTACGCTCTCATCGAGTAGAGATGGAAACATGGTTTATAGTGATGCTATCAAATAAGGAATGGGATGTGTGTTAATTCGCAATGATAGGGTGATAGTTTATGCATCCCACCAACTAAGGAAACATGAAGAGAACTATCATGCCCCGACCCAGAGATCAAGCACACGAATAGGCCGCTGTGACTCTTCGAGGCATGGGTATGTCCTACTCGTACACCGAGATGATGAAGACTAATATTATGACTAATATCATGACGTTACTCGTCATCTTAAGTCAAATCATCAATAGAAGATTTGAAAAGAAATATTTTTTAGAAATTTCATTAAAACATTTGCCTCCAATTTACATATAATATTTATATACGCGGTCTAATCGTAAACAAAAATGGGTATGAATACTTACCCAGTAGCGTATTTTAGTAGAACCCGTGGAACAGTACCTCAATGTAAATTAAGTGTAGTATAAGCTGAAAATTTTAAATATGAGAGGGTGAATATAATCCACATACTCAGTGAGTAAGGTGCAAGTACTATATAAAGACAATAAATGAATTTGTGAGAGTCCAAGTCAAATCATCATTTTCAAATTATATTCATTTGCAACATATCGTGTAATTCAAAATAATATGCATCCTTATCATAATCATTATATCATGGGGTGTCAATCAGTAATAAAATGTATTTTATTTATAGTTTGGCCTAATTATGATAAAATCCACCAAAAGGCCACCACAATGTCATAAAAATGAAACATATATATATTTTCCTTTTTAACCCCCTTCCCTTGGTGTTGACAAGGTCCTCACGGGTGATCGTTTATGGAATCTATTAGCCAGAGTCAAAGGGCTCAAACCCCTGTTCTCGTATTACCCTACCACATCACCCTATCGGGTAAACACTTAATACCGTAGTAGGGAGTACGCTATAGCCACTATACACCATCTCATAATCATACACATGTGTCATATGTTATCATTCATAAATCTTTACTCATAAAAGAAAAAGAAAACATGGCACTATTAATCATCATAACATCAGGATGCAATTTTTCAAAAAAATATTATCTAAGGACATGTCACAAATACTAAAACATTTCTAAATCACATTTCAAAATTTATTTATAAAAATTATGATTAAACTATTTTTCATTTAAAGTCAGAAATAGTTCGTCCTACTCACCTCAACTGGGGAAGGTACTCCACTCTCCCTAACTGTCCTTATTTCTCGAATGAGTCACCCTTCGTACGAAAATGTAACCCTATACCTAGGTTCAACAATATATAATTTTCAATTATTTTGATAATATCATATCATAGGATTACGAATTGTATATAGAAATATTATTCTTTAAGGTACAAATCTCAAATTCTATGCTAAGAAAAAATTATATTCTAAGTTTCCAAATTTTAACTCTGCACAGTTTTGAGAGAAACTCCATATCTCCTGTATACTCCTCCAATTTAAAAGATTCTTACCTCTAATTGAAGACAAGACGTCGATCTAAAATCTTCTAGTTTATACCATTCTCAGATTTTATGTGTATAATTTTATAAAATCCCGTTTTAATTTTAGTTTTGATTTGAAAAACTACTTCTACGCAGTTTTAGTAAAAATACTATAACCTTCTGCCTACTACTTCGATTTAATTGATCTTTAGCTTAAATAAAGATAAGATAGAGGCCTAAAACTTTCATGTTTTAAGTTTCTCCAAATTCTATATAGAAAATATTTTAAAAATTGACACAATGTACTGGTCATATACAGAGTATGAAATATAGTAGGTGAAAGATGTTGAAATTCTAAAAATCACTAAAAATCGATTCCTTCATAAAATGTTTCACATAATATACCATTTTAAAGCTTAGGAAGTCTAGTTTACACAGAAACAAATGGTTTAGATTTTTGGTTCCTACAGAATGAGATATCACCATAAGACTACATAAGACTCAATTTAGAAATGAATATCTAGCATGCTAGTATGGATACTAATGTAACAACTTATCATACAATCAAATCTTTGCACAAGTTAAGATATGTTACTTCATTTTTAAGCTCTCTTGCTAACAATATATGCCAGTGCTCCCTTTGAATTCTTGAAATTTTCTCACCTTAACACCAAAATCAAATCATAACACATGAATACAATACTTCTATACCTCCATCTTGAAATTAAAATTTCCAACAATACTCTTACATCTTTGGCTTCATGGTTGAACTCAATTTTAGAGAGGTAGTCTTCATATTTTCATCCAAGGGAGGAGGAATGAAGAAAAAGTGAACTAAATTTCTCAAAACAAGTTCCTTTATAAACCTAGCAAGGTATCTTTGACCATTGGACCATCCCATGCATTATCTCAACCATCTACTTGTCCTAGCAGTTAACCCATACAATTGTTGATTTAAACAAGCTCCATGCACTCCATTAGGAGTCTTGTTGGATGTCCATGTCAAGAGGAGAGGAGTCACAACTAGCACAAACTATTCCAATTAGATTTCATGCATAAATTATCATCATATAAGCTTTCTTGAATGTGGAACAATCCTATGTAGCCACTAACCAACCTTGCTGCCCTCTTGGCTAATCATTTGGCTCCAATTGTCCATCCTTTAGTAGCTTGCAATGTAGTCCCTCAATTTTCCTTAATTGCATTTAGACACCTAACTTTTAACAATTTGTATTTTTGTCCCCGTAAAAATTTGTTCAAAATTTCTTAAAAATGTGAAATATCATTTTAATTATCTTTATTTAAGTGTGTAGATCTTTCCTTAGCCATTTTTAACTTCTTTAGACCTTGTCGGCACTTGCCGAGAAGATTTTCGGCTTATCGATAAAATTTTCAGTTTTAGTTATTTTGAAACGAAACTCCAAAATAAATAAATAGATAATTAAATTTACATTTTAGATGTATCAAAAAGATATTAATATATATTTAGAATCATGAGGAATGGTATATGATATACAGTCACCGAAAATCAGTATTATAATTCCTAATCCCCTAATAAGAAGTTTCGTTCTCGAAACTAAGCTGAAATTATACATCAAATAGTTGGGGGTACCGTCTCCTTATAGCATCCTCGGGCTCCCAAGTCTACTTCTCAACCTGCCCATTCCTCCAAAGTAGTCTGACCAGGGGGACCTCCTTGCTCCGTAGCTTCCTGGTCTATCTGTCTGAGATGGCTACGGGTTGGACGGGAAAGATTAAATCATCATTAAACTCTACTAGTGGAGGTTCCAGTACATGGGAAGGATCAGGAAGATACTTCCTCAACATCGAGACATGGAATACATCGTGAATCTGTGCTAACTCAAGGGGCAGGACCAACCTATATGCCACTTTCCTAATCCTCTCAAGAACTCAAAAAGTTTCGATATACCTGGGGTTAAGCTTTTTCCACTATCAAAATCGGATTATCCCCTTCCAAGAGGTCCAAACTCCAAACGTCATCGCCGTCTGTCAGCATAGCTTTTCTGCTTATCCTGGGTAGTTTTTATCTGAGCATGGATGACCTTCACCATATGTCAAGTCTCCTCAATCAAATCTATACAACTGAGTTATCTCTCCTCGACCTCGTCCTAATACAAAGGCGTCCGACACTTCCTCCCATCCAGGGCTTAGTATGGTGGCATCCCAATACTACCCTTATAACTATTGTTGTATACAAACTCGATCAACGGAAGGTGCTGGTCCTAACTACCCATGAAGTCCATGACACAGGATCTCAACATATCCTCTAGTATCTGAATAGTCCACTCAGACTAACCATCTCATGTTTCATGCCCACCAACCAGTAATTTTTTCGAATCGTCTAGTACATCTTTGTTACACCAGGATACATAGCGCAGGCTGAAGAGTTAGCCTTCTGCAATATGTCATGTTTAAAGTCATCATCCTTGGGAATACAGATACGTGTACCAAAAACTATTAAGCCATTATCCCTAATTCTGAATTCTTTACCTTCCCCTTCATTGATCCTCTCAACAATTTCCTGAAACTCCTCATCAATAGACTAAAGTTTCCAAATGTGGTCAAACAGAGTCAGTGTCACCTCAAATCTAGTCAAAAGCACTCCAAAATCATCTATAGTCAGTCCGACTCCTAGGGAACATAGTCCAATAAGACACGAGAGATAAGAACTCTCGGTAGGTGCTGACGATGACGACTTGCGGCTCAGTGCATCCACAACAACATTTGCTTTCCTCGGGTGGTAGTCAATAACCAGATCATAGTCTTTGAGAACATCCAACCATCTCCTCTACCTGAGATTGAGCTCCCTCTCAATGAGTAGAAACTTCAAACTTTTGTGATCTGTATACACCAGGAAAATAACCCCGTATAGATAGTGTCGCCAAATCTTTAAGGCAAACACAATAGCAGTAAGCTCTAAGTCATGGGTAGGATAATTCAGTTCATGTCTCTTCAGCTGTCAAGAGGTGTAAGAGATGACTTGACCTTTTTGCATTAGGACACAACCTAGTCCCTAACAGCTAGCATCGCAATATACCTCGTACTCACCATTGCTAGTAGGGAGAGCGAGGATGGGTGTTGACGTTAGTCACTGTATGAGCTCCTGAAAGCTCATCTCACAGCAGTCGTCCCAAACAAACTTGACCTCTTTCTGTGTCAAGTTGGAGAGTGGAGCGACAATCTTGGAGAATCTCTCTACAAAGCTTCGATAATATCCTGCCAATCCAAGGAAACTCCTCTGTAACGCTCCGGGGTTACTCTTATTTTAGAATAGTTTCAACTTTCTTTGGGTCCACAAAAATCCCATCAGCAGAAATCACATGACCCAGAAAGTCAATCTCCCTCAACCAAAACTCGTATTTGGAGTACTTGGCATATAGTTCCTTCTCACTGAGTGTTTACAATACAACCCATATGTGCTGGGAATACTCCTCATCGCTTCTCGAATACACAATAATATTGTCGATGAAGACGATAACAAATTTATCCAGAAAGGAGTGGAATCCTTGGTTCATCATGTCCATAAAAGCTGTCAGGGCATTAGTCAGCCCAAATGGAATCACGAAGAACTCAAAGTGACTGTACCGCATCCTAAAGGCTATCTTGGGAATATCACCTTTCCTGATCTATAACTGATGATATCCAGATCTCATGTCGATTTTAGAGAAAACCCAGGCCCCCTACAATTGGTCAAACATATCATCAATCCTAGGGAATGGGTATGATTTTTTATGGCCACTTGATTCAATTGTCAATAATCGATGCACAGTCTGAGAGTGCCAACTTTCTTTTGGACAAATAATACCGGAGCTCCCCAAGGTAAAGTGCTTGGTCTGATGAATCCCTTATCCAACGTTAGTACAACTAGACTTTTAGCTCTTTCAGCTCTGCTGGGGCCATCCTATATAGCGGAATGGAGATAGGTGCAGTGCCTGATCCCAAATCAATGACGAAATCAAACTCCTGGAGTGGAGGTAATCTGGGTAGCTCCTCAGGGAATACATATGGAAACTCTTGCACCACTGGGACATTATTTATTCTTGGTCCCTTTACTGTGGTGTGCACAACATGTGCCATATATGCTATACAGCTTTTACTCATCAATCTATGGGCTTCCAAAGTTGATATCACACAATTCGAGAGAACCCGTCTAATTTTGTGGAAAACCAATACTGGACATCCTGGTCTCCGAAATTCGACTGTCTTAGTAAAACAATCCACTGAAGCTCTGTGCCTGTGTAGCCAATCCATACCCAGGATGGCATCGAAGTCCCATATGTCTAGTGAAATCAAGTTTGCTTTTAACACTGTACTCTCCGCCTCGACTCCACAGTCTTGGTACACCTATTTCCTGACAATCTGCTCTCCTAAGGGAGTAATGACTAATAGCGCTTTATCCAGTGGTATTAGAACCTTGTCAGCATAGTGAGCGAAGTTCGTACTCACAAAAGAACTATTCGCCCCAATGTTAACCAACACACGGGCATCTCTTCCAAAGATAATCATAGTGCATATCACCGAATTTATAAAGTCCATTAGCCCAATATTATTGAAATAATTGAAAATTATTTATGGATAAAACTTCAAAATGGATATATATATCACCTTTCAAAGTTCACCAAAATACATCATAGTCTAAAGTTCTTGTACATCATTAGGATAAGGAGTGGGGGTAGCACCTGTTACTAAGTCTGGACTGGCTTGTGCCTCCTTGTCGGTCATAGCATAGAGTTTAGTCTGTGTCATGGGCTGCTGATGAAGAGGTGGAGCAGGCATATTACTCCCGGTAGAAGGCTTTCCTATAGTGCTATGAGGAGGTGTCGTAGAAGGCGCTGAGTTGCCATCGGGGCCATAATGAAATCTCAGATCTAGGGCGTGACTATACCCCTCAGCTCACAGATCGGGACAACAATCATTGAAACGTCCCTCCTTTCCGCACTGAAAACATCTTCCAGAGAATTGGCATGGGTCTAGATGTGCCCTTTTATAAATTAGGTAAGACCTTCTTTGTGCTCCTCCGGACTATAGCGCAGTGCCCAAGCTATCTCCCAATATACTCATTGGAGTTGATGATTGCCCATATTGCCCATGAGGGGTAGTCCAAGGCCCTTGTCTAGGGTTATCGCTATATGAATCTTGGCCTCTACTTCTCTTGGAGTTCTATCCCTACCCAAATCTAGGCCTCTTCCTTTGGTTTTGCTGCTCGCGGAGTCTATTCCACTCTTTGATGTTTTGCTCTGCCCTTAGTGCCTATTGTAGAACTTAAGCATATGCATCCTCCTTGGAGACTATCATCCGGTTTTTGATGGTGAGATTTAGTCCATGTTCAAACTTGAATCTCCTTGTCTCCTCAGTCGCCACTAACTCAGGAAAAATGCCGCCAGTTTACGGAACTTAGTCTCATGCTTCGACACAGAATTTTACCCCTACTTCAGCTCCAGGAACTCTCGCTATTTCATGTTGCGACTGAATATCGTATAATATTGGGAATTAAACTTACTCAAAAAGTCATCCCAAGTTAGCGGCTCATCCGCTCTATCTTTGAGAAAATTTTTAAATTTGATAAATAATTATTTTTAAGGTTAAAACGGCAAAAGTCCAGAAATTTGATCCATAAACCCTAATTCGGATCAATTTTGACAAATAGGGTCGAGACGACCATATTAAATTTCAAAATTGGTCCCATTGGGCCTAATATGTGATTTTGGGTCTAGCGTATAATTTTGAGAATTTTTAGGGTCAATTTATAATTTTTATAAGTCCAGGGACTAAATTGTAATTAACAAGAACCTAAAAGCAATTTCTGAAAAGATAGGGACTTCAATGCAATAAGATGGTAGACAACAATTGGACAAACACTTAATGCCAAAGCATGGTGTGATATGAAATGAAAAAGCAAGCATTTATTGAGCTATGTTGATGATGTACAAACCAGGATTTTTGGGGAATGAAGTGTGCCTATAAAAATTAAAAGATTTCAACCCCTTCACTTGTTGCACCATGATGCCCTCTGGGCTAATCATTTGGCGCCAATTGTCCATCATTGGGTGGCTTGCAACCTATTCCCTCAACTTTCCTTAATTGCATTTAGACCCCTAACTTTTAACAATTTACATTTTTGGTCCCCATAAAATTTTGTTCGAAATTCTTTAAAATGTGAAATTTCATTTAATATTTTTATTTAAGTATGTAGTCCTTTCCTTAGCTATTTTTGACTTCTTTAGGCCTTGCCGTTGCTTGCCGAGAAGATTTTCGGTTTATAGATAAAATTTTTGATTTTAGTGATTTTGAGGCGAAATTTCAAAATAAATAAATAAATAATTAAAATTACATTTTAGATGTCTCAAAAGAATGTTAATATATATTTAGAATCATGAGAAGTGGTACATGATACACAGTCACCGAAAATTAGTGTTACAAGAACTATTCTATTGATGATTTGGAGATAGCTGCAATTATATTTGCCTTAAAGATTTGGAGACATTATTTAGATGGGGAGACTTGTAAGATCTTCACCAACTACAAAAATTTAAAGTATTTGCTCACAAAATGGAACTGAACTTGAGGCAAAAAAGATGGCTTGAATTTATCAAAGACTATGATTTATGATTTATTGATAGATTACCATTCCGGTAAGGCCAATGTAGTTGCAGATACCTTAAGTTAGAAACATTCATCCAATTTGGACTCTCATGTGAATTCTTACCTTTCTTGTTTGGTTGGAATCTGAGCTCTTGGGGTCAGATTAGCAAATGATGGTCAAGGTATATTGTTGGTTAGTTTTGATTTAAAGCCAACCTTAGTAGATTGTATTCGAGAGCTCCAAACTATTGATGATGAATTGAAGGGAGAAGTGGGTGAGTTTAGAATTCAAGGAGATGTAATGTTGATGTTTAAAAATAGAATTTATGTTCCCAAAGACATTGATCTCCATATAGTTATTCTTAAGGAAGCACACTCATCGGCTTATGCTATGTGCCCGAAAAGTACTAAGATGTACAGAATGATTAAGGAGATTTATTAGTGGTTGGGAATGAAAAGGGAGATTATTGAATTTGTATCCAAGTACCTTGTGTGTCAGCAAGTGAAGGTGGAATACCAAAGACTTACCAGTATTCTCCAACCATTGTTAGTTCCCGAGTGGAAGTGGGATCATATTACTATAGACTTTATAATTAGTTTGTCCCATGCTCCGAATAGATATGATCTTATTCGGGTGATTGTAAACCGTCTTCCCAAATCAGCTTACTTCTTGCCAATCTGAAACACTTATTATTTGAAGAAATTAGCTAAGTTATACATTGATGAAATTGTGAGACTTTTTTGGGTTCCAATGTCGATTATGTTTGATTGTGACTCACATTTCACCTCTCGATTATGGCCAAGACTATAAGAATCACTAGGCCCTCAATTAAAGTTCAACACTACCTTTTACTCTCAAACCGATGGACAATCTAAACTTACAATCCAGACATTAGAAGACATGCTTAGAGGCTGTGTAATAGATTTTTAGGATAACTGGGATAGACACCTTTTATTGATAGAATTTGTTTATAACAATAGTTACCAAACTAGTATTGGAATGCCCCCTTATGAAGCCTTATATGGATGGGAGTGTAGAACTCCATTATGTTGGAATGAGATTGGAGTAAGGAAGATTGAGAGTGTAGAGTTAATTGAGGCCACTATTGAAAAATTAAAGATGATCCGAGGGAGGATTAAGGCAGCTAAAGACCGACAGAATAGTTATGCTGATAAAAGGAGAAGGCTATTGGAATTTGAGATCGGTGACATTGTATTTTTGAAAGTATCCCCTTGGAAAAGCGTAATTCGATTCCAAAGATGGGGAATATTAAATTATCGTTACATTAGTCCTTTCAAGATCATAGGCAGGGTTGGAAAGGTGGCGTACCGATTATAATTGCCTCCAGAATTGGAAAGCATTTACTATGTTTTTCATGTCTCGATGTTGAAGAAATATTTGTCGAATCCCTCTCATGTTCTTGAGGCTCCTCCCATTGAATTGAAAGAAGATTTAAACTTTGAAGTCCTACCGGTAGCTATCATGGAAAAACAAGTTAAGAGTTTGAAAAATAAGCAGATTCCAATTATCAAGATTCTATGGAAGAACAACCATGTAGAAAGGAACCTGTGGAGACAATGAGGAAACAATACCCCTAGTTGTATGAGGAATGATCATGTAATGAAATTTTGAAGATAAAATTTTCTTTTAGCGGGTTATGATTGTAATACTGGAAAATCCGTTTGTGGTGTTTATGTTAAAGTAATTACGTGAGATTTCTATATTCTGTAAAATATGGGAGAATAGTTAATTTAAATTTAAATATGGATTTTAACTTTCAGACTTAACAGATATTTCCTTAGACTCTTGGTTAACAAATCCTCAGTTTTTAAGGGCTCGATTATTAGAGTGTTCGTTGTTCGGTAGAATTTCACTTCTCAATAAAAAAGTTGATTTTCTACCTCTCGGTTGCAATTTTAGTTTTATCTCTCAGTTCATGCTACCCTTTGGTAATATTTTTCCATTTACTTCTTGGATCTTGGTGTTCAATACACTCGGAGCTCTCGATTTATCAAACAATTTGTACACTTACCAAACCATTTTCCTTTACCTTTACAGGACCATGTAAACTTACCTTCTGGTATATGTATCATTTTTTTATTTTATTTTCCTCTCGGTACATTACCTTCCTGTTAGTGAACATTTGAACCTTACCTTCCTTGTCGGTAGAACTCCTCGACACATCTTTTTAACTTCCTTCTTGTCGGTATACACACATTTATCTACGAAGCTTGACTTGCAAATTCTCCCATTTCTCATCGGTTACTTGCATTCATTTAGACTTGAACCCAAGTTCTGCAAGCTACCAAAAACGCTTATTTCCGCTGTACCTTGTAATTGTTCTAGTTGTATATTACACAATTTATATTATATCCCCATATTTTTTAATATTCCAAATTTTTAATATTTCTAATTTATTTTCCATAAATTTGCACTTCCCATCTCAACCTCCCATACTCATCACCGAAGACGTTTTCCTTAACAAACAAAACTTCAAGTGCTTAAACTCATGGAGTTCACCTTCCCAATAATTCAAAAAGGACATATTGGACTCTTGTGCAATTTAGAAGTAAAGGATGGTAACTAAGCAAATAATACAAATGGGTTTGTAGATAAAAGTGGAGATGAGACTTCACAACCCACAAGACCCAAATTTCATCTGTTCTTTCACTCTTCTCCCTCTTGGCTCACACACACACTCTCTCTCTCTCCCTCTTTTCACTTCCATCAAAGATTCAACCAAAACACCACAAAACCCACACTCTAGAGACCCCAAAACCCTTAACCCAATCTCTAGAACGCTAAATCTAGTGAAAGATTTGAGGTTTTATAGTCAGAGAAACCTAGGGTTTGGTCATGGCTAGGCTTGAGGCGAGATTGGTGACAAAGGTTTAGGTAATCTTCTCATTCTAAACTTGGGTTTACTTTCTTCTTTCATGAATTTGAATATTATGTTGAAATTTGATGAAATGAATTTGGGTGTTAAGACTTATAGTTTGTAATATGATGAGCATTGGTGTTGAACAATATAGGTCATGGTAGTTGGAACCTCAAGTAAGACTAGACATCAAATTTGGTTATGCATTGGGAGTGATTACCCTACCAAGTGGTGATCGGATGATTATATTATGAATGATAAAAAGGTTTTTAATTTATGTTTTGTGAAACAAATTTTGAAATAAATTTTGAAATAAATTTTGAAATAGATTTGCAAAATATTTATTATTGTGGTGTGTCCAAATTGAATAAATTGACAAATCCATGACACTATTATTGATTTATGAACTGTTCGTATCATGTTACAATTGAATCATAATTGTAATTTGTGGAATTTCACTTCCTTGTAAGCGGTTATAACATTGAATTGTGAAATTGATTTTATAACATGGTACATGGAAAATAATAAATGACTACAGTCTAAGTCTTTCCATAGAGCAAGACCGTTGGGATAGTGTGGTTAAAGCTGGTTTAAAATTTGGGTTTGATGGTAGGCGGTATGGAGAGCTTCCCAAAGTTGTTCCCTTGATAACGTAGTGGCACCCCGTAGAACTCTGTGCCAATGCCAAGGAAGGGGAATATTTTTATGAAAATTGTAGAAAACATATTGGGGGATTCTACCAACAGTTGTTGGTAGAAATATGGTTTCGGTAAACCCTAAGAAAATTTGAAAGGAAAATAAAAATTGACTATTAATGGAAACTATGAGTTATGGAAGATTTGTATAAAAGTTATTTTATGCAAATGACATTTGGTATTGAAATTATAAATTTAACATGCTCATTTGGCACAACCACCTTCACCCTTCATTCATGTTCAATATGTCATTGCACTCCATTCACTAAATATTGTGTACTCATCCCTCTCTTTCTATCTTTTTTTAGGAGAAGCCTAGCTTGGATATTTAGATATCATCTTGTGCCGGTCAGAAGAAATTACTTTTATTGATCTTCAATAGGTACTACCCTTGAGAATAGTCTTGGGAAACTATGTAGTTAGACCTGTAGAAAGAGTTTTGTAAACTTTTAAAAGTTTGGTTTTGTTGAATACTTGCTTGCTTATTTTGGAACTCACTTTATTTGGTGTAAACTTTTTTTTTTTGGCAAGACTATTTGTTTTATTGTGACATTTAGATTGTTGGAAGGATTTTGAATCCACTTGATGTTGGATTGTCCCATATATAGAGACCTATGTTGAACTTGCAAATTTATTTAATTGTTTGCTATTTGTTTAGATAGTCGGGCTGGCTTCTGAATTTATTTTAAAATGTTTAGTATATTGGAATACCTTGCGGTAGCTCGAGACACAGAGTGGGTTCACATATGTTTGGGAGTAACATGACTGCTGTCACGTACTCGAACCAAGGGTCAAGCTACATCTCTTCTCTCTCTCTCTCTCTCTCTTTCTTTCTTGCTCTCTCTCTTAGTTTGTTCTCACAAAACCCTCCCTTGGGTTTTTACTCTCTCTCTCAAGCCAAAATCTGTGGTTCCTTTCTATTTCTGTCTTTCTCTCTCTTGGGTTTCTTGAGCTCGTTATTTGGTTTTTCTTTGGACTCTTGCTGTTGTAAGCTTCTTCAAATCTCGATCTAAGAGGATTGATCATTTGGGGTTGTTGATGGAGTTGAAAAAGAGAGGGAGACACGACGGGGCTGCTAATGGCGGCTTCAAGAAGTCCTAGCAAGGTTTGTTCTCTTCTTTAATCTCCTCTTTCTTTATTCAAATCTGCGTTTTTTTCACTCAAATCTAGGGTTTGTTGGTTTCCATTTGGTTGTTCGATTTGGATGTCCTATGTTGCTTATATTTATTTGTTATGGAGTTATTGTTTGATTCGAAAGTGCTTTCTTTGTTATTGTCGATCACCATATATGTTATTTCTAAGTAGTGCTTTCTTAAGTAGGTTCGGAGAAACTGTCCTATCGGAGTTTGCTTGCTCAAAAAAACTTCAAACAAATTTACTTTGTAATTTTGTTTTGATTTAGGACATTCAAGGACTTGTCACGTGGGTGCTTGCTGAAGGTTCATGCCGTCTTGGGTCTTCATTCACGTAATTATTTCAAACTACTTTCTCATTCTTTCTCGTCTTTCTTCTTTCTATTACTTTTGTTTGGTATTCTCATTCTGTGTTTTCACTTGTCTTCAAATGCCATTATGTGTGTTTCCTACAGCTATATACTTAATTGGCTGATGCTTGATCTGGGACTGAATAGCCTATATGATTTGTTCTGGGGTAATGTGGCAAAGAAATTTGTCTATTGGTTCATCTTCTTGTACAATGGCTGGTGCTGGGGAGATCCTACACAGAAATTTGTATTTTTGCATTGTTTAGGCAATACACAGAGTAATCCTTCATAATGATCTTTATACAATTTTTGGATTAGTTGGAGATGAAGATCTAGTTCTTAATAGTTGTTTTTCCAAAACGATAATATGGTCGGCTCAAGTTTCCACGGGAGCCTTTTGTGCAAAATACCGAGTGTCTGTCTATACTTAATCTTGCCATTCTCTGGACCGGCTTAAATGAGGTTTGTACCTGTTGGGGACATATACAAACACATTATTTGCACGGTTTGTCCTTTTTATTGTAAAATCACTACTAGAAAATGGACTTTCAGCGATGAAAAAATCTATCTATCAAAGTCCATTTTCCATTGCTGAAAGGTATCAGCGACTGATTTTTTCCGTCACTAAAAGTGACCCCACTAATTTTCAGTGACAGATTTTATTCCATCATTGATGATTAGCGACGGAAAATAATCTATAACTGAAAAAAATATGAAAAAAAATCAACGATAGAATTTTCCGTCGTTGATTTTTGAGCACATTTTTAAGCTCTTAGGCACGGCTCCATGTGCTCCGCCACGTGGCACCCTGCCCGCTTGGCCCGTGCCTGACCCGCACATCCGCCCATGTGTTGACTTGCCTTATTATGCATAAAATCCTCTCCACTGTGTCCGTACAAACAAAACTCAGGGAACACCACACCATATTAGACATTCATATCTTATTCCTTTTATTTTATTTGTTCTGTTTAATTATCACACATTTTTTAATAATAATAAAATAATTTAAAATATTATTATAAAATGATAAAATGATAAAATGATAAAATAATAAAATGATATTTATTATAAAATAATAATTTAAAATAAAATATTAAAATTTTAAAAAATAAAATAATATTATTTTTTCACAAAATAAAAAAAAAAGAAAAGGAAAAGAATTATTAAATAAAAAATTAAAAAAAAAATAAAAAATCTGTTGGTAATTCGTTGCTAAAATTTCCATCGATAATCAATCGTTAAACTTTTTTTCGCTAATCCGTCACTAATTTTTTCATCGCTATTTTATTGTTAATTTCTATATTTATTTATTTTTCTGTGGACCACTAAAGCAACGGAAATATTTCCGTCGCTAATCCCTCGTTATTCAGCCCGACATTAATCCGCCACTATTACCGACGGATTTTTTTTTGTCGGTAATTTTTTGTCACTGATAGAGTATTTTCTTGTAGTGAATTTCCAATTTTTCTGTTGCTCACTTTTCCATTCACCATCACTTATTACACACTTACAAAAAAGGAATCGGAAGACAATGGTTACCAAAGGAATCAACCAAGTCAGAAAAATCTTACACAAGGCATTTCCTCTATTTCTCAATATTAAGCCTTTTGAGTTACTTTTCTGGTTCAGAGGATGGCTTACATGCTGCACACCTGCTTCTTTGCTGCAGATTTTGTTTCAACTTTTCCTTCACTTCAGATGCTTCTCCCCCCATGAAAGTCTGACACTTGATTATGAGATGGTAAGTCTAGATGTCCTCCACATTGTTATACAAGTGACTGCCGCAGTAGAGTACTTAGCCACTATTACTTTCTTCACATCAAAAAAGAAAAAAAGAAATTATGTGGGGCGCACCCTTCAATATTTATGATGAATATCTTGTCAGTATAAAGATTGATCCAAATAATATAGAGAAGTGTTATGTCTGTTAGTCCAATTTGGAAATGCATGAAATCATGTAAGTACCTGACAAATCAGGGTAAGTAATTTACAGCACTGTGCAAGGAGGCTGGAGGACAGAATTCAGTATCAGTTCTGATTGGTGGATGAAAATATTCTTTTTTTTTTTGTGCTGAAAGTAGCTTTCTCTTAGCCGAGGTCTTAGTTTGCAATAATAGTTTTCATTGCCCAAGATGATTCCACTTTGACATGCCTACCATGATAAATATATTGGTTTGTGAGCTTTGGGCTATGGATTGCTTGTAATTTGTTTTTCTGCTGCCTGTTAAGGTGGATATTAGCACAAGACTGGTTCATCAATGAGGCATGTGGGCTAGAGAAGCTGGCTTGACTCAACTATATTATCTTCCTTTTATTTATTTATTTATTTTTTTGGAGAAATTGGCTTTGATATATCATCATTACGTAGTTATGGGATATTACTATCATGACTTGGCTTAAATTCTGATTTTAAATGGTCAAAACCTAACCAAGCAAATATTTTTTTTCCTTTAATCTTCATTAGAGAAATAGTATTCCTTTTGCCTATTATGTTTTACTAAATTAAAAATTTTCGCCATTAGTAGTTGCACATCTATGTAGGCCAGGTCACGCCTCGACCCTCGGATAGAGCACGCGACAACCACCTTGATATCTCGATATACAAGCAGAACCTTCCCATATATCAGGACACCGCAAGACTATCAAATCAATCTGTACAACCTGTTTAAAAGCTACTTTTCCTAAAAAACATATTCCCAAGTAAAAAAAAAAAATTAAAATACAATATTTTGCCTCAATGCATGAATAATCAACAACTTGAGAGTTTCAAATTACATTTACATGGCATAAATACAGTCATCCCAAATAAATATATAATGGTCATTTTTTAAAGCTCAAATAAATGCATCATCAATTCCATCACGAAAGAATGGTTATCCATACCTAAAAGTCCAATATCTCCAAAAGTATATCAAGTGTGTCGAAATGACTCTCAACATGTCTCCCTACCAATCTATATCTGGAATCATGGAAAATGAGGAGTGAGAATTTATAGAGAAATACTCAGTGAGTGAAGGGAATAACAATATGTTATCAATTATATATGTGAGCACGGAATATCAAAGCACAATTTAAAATATGATAGCATTATGAACAGCCATGACAATTTCACAAATCATGAATCATATGTCATATATCGTAGTATCAACACAGGCATCTGTCAACATTTCAAAATCATATAGAGCTGGCCAATAAAATATCCTTGGCGATGGTCTACCGTGACTAATGATGGATGCATTGGGGGCTTTTATGCAACTATAAAACAAATCAAGCTCTCTTTCCCAATGTTGGCCACGGGGCTCAATAGTATCAAGCACAACAATATCAATCATGTACAGAATCTATCCGGAGTTAGATAGTGGCATACACACGTCCTTCCCTAAATGGTTCATCTGGCCGCAACTATACATATGGCGTTTGGGGGATACCTCCTGCAGAAGAGTATCTGGATATAATGGGTGCCACTACCCAAGCCCTTTGTAGTTACAGAAATCCATCATGGATATCATCACATCATCATATCACAAGTGGGAATCCGACCCACATATCACAAGTAAGCAAATTGGCCTATATCAATTTATCAAAACCAAGTCAGTCAATGTGCCAATGTAAATGGAAGAATATAAATCATGTAAAGTTCTCAAAAGTGGCACAAAGTCATTTCAACACAAATTACATGAATGCATATCATTTAAACAAACCATTGACACACTCCAATGATCAAAAAAGAACATTTGTAAAAATATATCAATCTCATTCTTTCACACACATCATAAACCATGTCATTTGAAAAGTTATAAAAATATGGATTTATTAAATCAATAACACAGTGACTACAGTCCCACTCACCGTATATGGGAGGGTATATCACTTCTTAAAATGTAGCACAATATGCAAAAATTTTGCTCCCCTCGTTCGATCACCAAACGTGTTACTACAATGGTAACACATAATATGTATAAATTTCAAGATTTCAAATATTCATTTCCGAAGGCACACAGTTCATTTATAAGTGCATCTTAAACTTCACTACAAATTTGGCAAATAAAAATTTACATTGCTAAGTTTAGGGTTCTCCCTAGAACTCCCTATACATAACTCACCATATATACATATTCGTCTCCAAATCACATGCCAAACCAATTCCAAATCTTTACCACATTCTATACCCATTCACAAGATTTCACATTCTACAAATATTACACATACACATGGTCAATATGCATTCCTTACATTCTTAGCAACTCACCAATTTAATACACATTTCATCCCATCCTTAACACACATATACAACTATATATGCACACAAAATATTCATCAAAACTTGCCCAAAAATTCTGCACATATCATGACTCTTTCTCCCCACAATTCACCTTCTCGCTAGGATGAAAATGACCTCAATTCAATCACCTTTAGTGCAGAAAATTTCTGCACACATTAAACTACGTTCTTTGGCTTTTTAGTAAATTTTCTTGCACAACAACTCTCCTTTTGATTTCAGCCAACAAATACCATTTCATGCTCATAATTTCATTCAAATTTTAGCACCTAAAACTTACAACAATGCAGGAAAATTTCAGCACAATAATGCACCTTTCTCTCCTCCAAATTCTTATCCAAACACAATCCAATTCATGTACACATTTCTTGCATCAATTAATTCAATAGCTACAATACATTTTCATCACATTTGCATTGCAATTCTACACACATAATTTGTCTCTTGAACACTACATTAAACTTATCAAAACATAGTGTTTTTTTCATCTAAATTCTTGGCCACACAAAGTTCAATTTTCTGCACACTTAAATCACCACAATGAAGGACAAATTCAACACATAAAAATTCTGTACACATGCCTTCATCGGGTTCCTCCCAGACTCTAGGTTATAAAAATCATGCCAAAACATAACATTTACACATTTAAACAATGCTCTCAAAATTTCAGTACGTGCAGAATTTTTTCTTACCTCAATTTGGATGTTTCAAGCCCAAACAAGGTTCCTCCTCACAAAATCTTTCTTTCCTTCTTGCTCCTTGCTCACGGCCAACCCAAGTTCACCTAGTTAGGTGTCTCCTTTTGGCTCCAATTTTAGATATGTTATGTTAGGGTTTGAGTGGAATGAAACTACACCAAATTTCAAACTATTGTTTGAAGAAAACATACATTTCTTCAAGAATATAGCTCAAGGCTCTCTTGAATTTTTCACCATGCAAAACTTCTCCTTTTGCTCCAATTTTTAGATATGTTATGGTTGGGTTTTTGAGGATTTGATCTATGTAAAAATATTTGGGTGGTGTTGTAGAAAAAAATTTGGATCTCCCCACTTGAAACTCACAGACATGGGAGGAAAATGGAGAGAACTTTGCTTCTTTGGACTTGAACAATCCGAACACTCCCATGGTTTTGAAAGGAACAATTTGCCTATGTGTTTGGTTTTATTTGTTTTGCCCATCCAATTCTAGCCATCCAACAAATTTCAAGAATCAATTCTAGCCATTAGATTATTTTGTCACAACAATTTCACTCCCTTTCTGTCTCCCATGTTCTCTCCTCTACAAGGTACTTTCTCACACTACTTCTCTCTATTTTACATTAATTGCATGTCTCCCAACCACTTAGATCGAGGGGCTCACAAATTTTGATCCAATTCCAAATCAATCCTCACCATTGGCTGATTTTCGAGAAAACTCATTCTCACATTCAATGAATAGTATTTTGTCTCCCACTAACTTAAATCCAATGGCCCATATTAATTCATCTTACTTTCATTCAATTTCCACCCTTGGATTAACTTCTCAAAAACCCAAAATCTCTTATGTCTCTCTCTCTCTCTCTCTCTCACCACCTTACCTATCCCACACTTTTCTTCCTTGCTTGTCATGGTTTTGGAGAGGAAGAGCAATTGCCAAGTCACTTTTAATTTTTGTTAATTGCAAATAAGTCCCTTGACTTATAAAAATTTTATTTTTGACCCTGAAAATTTTTATAATTTCAAGTTAGACCCAAAACCTCGTATTAGGTCTAATTTAATTTATTTTGTGTCAAAACATGATCGTTTAGCTTTTCCAAGACACACTCGACCCTGCTAGGGTTTTACCAGTGATTTTTTGGAAAATTTGCGATTCAACTCTACAACATAAGATCTACCCAAATTTGGGTTTCTTATACACTCTAGAGTCATTATGATTATTATTGAAGCATCTGTGGTTATTTTAGAAATTTTGAATTTCTGACGATTTGGGTCGGAATTTTCAGAAGTGGTTTTAACGAAAATATCTTAGTGAACTTTTCTACATAGAAATGCAACTAATAGCATATATAAAATGAAGAGAAGTACAATAGTGAGGACACCGAGGTATCGGTGTTACAGGCCCTCTCCAAGGTTGCTGCTAAGCTTAATGAAAAGAATTTTGAGCTTGAGGTATGTTTATCCAAAATGATTTTTTCTACCCAATAGTTTTTCTTTTTCATTGTTTAACTTATCTAGCTGACATCATTGCATTATTATGAATTGAACCTTAAAGATTAAGATAACAGACAATAGGGTTCTTCAGGAGTAGTTGCAAACTAAGACGGAAGAGATTAGGAAATTATTGTTCAACATCATACGAGTGATTACAGGTTCAAGAAAACCACCTTTTCATGGCCAAAGAAGAGCTTCTAATCTTTGTGGTATAAGGTAGATGAGATTCACTTTTCAAATTGAGAACCATTTATGTCCTAGCATTTTGAAACATGTTTCTATTTTTTGTGATAAGTTACATTTTGAGAGCATTGGTAATCCCTCTCTTTGGATGAGGAAATGATAGTTTCTATTATAAGTTTGTATACAAGTGGTTGCTATGTCAAACAAAATATTCCAGGATTTACTTTCAAACTTGGAATCTATTTGGATCATAAATATTGTTATGTTCCTCTGCGAGTTTAGATACATGGCTTCATATAATGAAAGCAAGTATTGAGCAATGTTTTTCTTCATCTTCTTTCCTTGGTTTTTTTTGCAAATGAGCAAGCAAAGTACACAAAAGAAAAAAAGAAATGAAAAGAAAATAGAAAAAAAAAACTTGTTTTTGCTCAAGGTAATGTGATAATGTTTATTAGGTTTGAGCTATCTCCTCTTGATTCTAGGTTATGAGATGTATCAACTATTGTTTGTCTTTTGCATGTAGGTTTTCAAGTGTATTTTTGTGAATTTATTTATAACATCTCTTTATTTCTATTTTAGGACACATGTGATTCTAAAATAAATGTAGACTATCAGAAAAATGCCCATGGAGATTCAAATGCTAAAGAAAGTGTGGCTTAATAGAGAAGAGTTTGACCGACGACAAAGAGAAAGTTGATTTAGTCCCCCTTTTGTGTATTAATTCACATACGATATGTTTATTGTTGGATATTGGATGTTCATGTTGGATATTAGAGTATATTTGTTACATACTAGATTGATATTTGTTTGATTTCATTCCAACTGGATGTTCGAATATTTATGGACAATATCAAGTTGATTGGTTTTAAAAAAATGTTTAAAATCTGATTATTAAGTTTTGTTGGATTAGGAAAATTTTTACATTTATTAGATGGATATTCATAGCTAAATTTGATATTTATGTTGATTGGATAGACATATTTTTTTGAATAGGAAAAAATTAAAAAAAAAATAAATTTTTTTTGGATAAATTACAAGATCCGTCGCTAAATTTATAGATTTGTCCCTAAATTTACAAATTTGCCACTAAATTCATCACCAAATCACACTATTTTCATGGCTAAATTCATAGATTCATCACTAAAGTTGTTGCTAACACTAGAAAAAAATATGATTTTAGCGATCGAATTTAGCGACAAATACTATTCATCGCAAAATTCCAATGAAGTTAGCGACAAAATTTATATTTGTCGTAAATTTTCAACAAATTCTACAACAAAAAAATTTGTTGCTAAAATAACGACAAATAAAAATTTGTCACAAAATTCGTGAGAGAGTAGTGACGAACAATAATTTCGTCTCTAATTAGCGACAAAAAAAACATTCGTCGCTAAATTTGTAACAAAAAAGAAAATTCGTTACTAATTTAGCATCAAAAGATAATTTGGTCGCTAAATTTGCGACCAAAAAATAATTCGATGCTAAATCAGCAACAGTAATTTTTGTCGCAAAAGTTATCGCTAATTTGTAACAAAAAAATTTCCTCGTCGCTAAATTGGCAACAAATATTAGAATTTGTTGCTAATAGTGTGATAAAAAAAAATGATCAACATATTTGTCGCTAAATAGCAACAAATACACTTTTCGTTGCAAAATTTTTAAATGTTGTCACTAAATTTGTTGCTGATTGGCCACAAACGAGATATTTGTTGCTAAATTCGTCGATAATTTTGTATCATTCTATTTTTTCTATTGTGAATCAATTCCTACTTCACTTACTTATGTAAATTTTTCAAGTTATCCGAATTTTCTAACATTTTTAAAGTAATGAAATTGATTTTCGATACATACTAAATGAGTATTATCTTGTCATAATCACTTTTCATAATAATAATACTTATGTCTTTGTCATTTTATAAAAAAAATTGTAATTAAGTACTATTGCTTGCAGTTGTAAATTTTATTGATATAAATAAAAGAATTTAATAATAACTGACATTGAAGGCATTATACATTTATGAAGATGTTAAGAATGGTAAGTATAATTAATAAGATAAAAATATTTTTGTCTATAATTTTGTTATTTAATGTTATTAATTTAGTAATTAATAACTTGTATCTCATTTAGCAGTTTAATAGAAGAATTTATAGTGTTTTAGTTAAATTCGTGGAAAAATTTAAATGTTCGTCGCAAACATTGTTGCAGATTTGCAACAAATATACATTTTCGTCGCCGAATGACTAACAAATCAAAATTTATCATCACCAATTTTGCGACAAAAAAATAATTTGTTGCATATTAGCGATGAATATTTTCTCTGTAGCTGATCTTAGCGACAAATTTTTTTTGGTCGCTAAAGTAGCGACACTTTTTTTTTGGTCGCTAAAATCAGTGACGAAATATTGTTCGTCGCTAAAATTTGAGACCAATAATCCTATTCGTCGCTAATATTTGCGACGAGAAACGAGTTTGTCGCAAAAATTGACTACAAAAAAACGAGTAGGGTGGAATCGGCAATAAAAAACGCGTTCGTCGCTGAACTTCAGTGACGAACAACGAGTTCGTTGCTGAACTTCAGCAACGAATAAAGAGTTCGCATTGAATTCAGTGACGAATGTTGAGTTTGTCGCTGATTTCAGCGACCGATAAAGAGTAACTGATTTTAGCTACAAACAATATGTTCATCGCTGATTTTAGCGACGAACACATGCTTTGTCGCTGATTTGGTCGTTGGGTTTTTTAAAAACCCAACTTTACAATTTTCCCCACACTCCCCACACAGTGCCTCTCCCTCTCTCTCACGGATTCAAGCGCGAAGGTACTCTCTCACTCTCTCTCTCTCTCTCTCACTCGTTCGCTCCAGTGGCAATGCCGCTGGATCTTGACGGGGGAGGGGCACTCTGCCCCTCTATGATCCAGCAGCAGAGGCGACCAGGGGGAGGCGACAGCTCCGCCCCGAGATCCGGCCGCAGTGGCTAAATCTGGGGAGGGCCTCCCCCAGAGATCTAGCCACAGTGGCCAAATCTGCGAAGCGCCTCCCCCCGATCCAGCCAAGGCGAATAGACGGGGGAGGGTCCCTTCCCCACGGGTCTTGGCGAAGGACCTCGCCGAGGCCCACATGGGGAGGGTCCTCCCCCTGGCCCGATCCGACAGTGCTACCTCCAGATCTGGGCTGGGGAGCGTCTCCCCGATTTTTTGTACATTTTATAAAATTTATTTTTTATTAAAAAATTTATATTATATATATAATTTTATATATTATTTATTATAATATATTATATATTATAATTTTAATAATATTATAACATTATATATTATGAATTTAATATCTAATTTTAACACATATAATTTAATATATTATATATATTATAATGTTTTATATATTATATTTTAAACTTTATAACATATATGTAAAGTTATAATGTTAATGTTCTATATTATGTTAATGTACAATATATATATATATATTATATATAATGTTAATGTTAATGTTCTATATAATTTAACAATATATAATATATATAATTAATGTTCTATATATTATTATATGTAATGTTATATATATTTAACAATATATATTATGTATAATATTCTATTATATATATTAAATAGCGGTAATTAAAAAAATTATATAATGCAGAATTTTATGTTGCATTAAATATTTTTTCTAGCATTAAGATTATAATTATATATTTTATTTTATTTTAATTAATGTCAAATATTTTATTATATATTTTAACATTAAATTAATTATAAATAACATTAAAGGTTTTGTGTTACAGATGTGTTTGCTCTGATTGGACCTGTTATTCAAGTAGAGTGGAGAAAAGTATATATTGAAGCGGTTGATGTATATATTTTTTCATCGCATTTATTCTTTTTTTTTCTTTTCATTTTTTTTAATCCCTTGTTCCTAGCATACATGTATGTATATTGTATTTTCATAAATTGCAATAGTTATAAATTATTTGTACATTTTTTTACGACTAAATGTAAAAAAAATTATATTTACTTTTTATTATTTTGCGTAAATAGTATGTGTTAATAATTTCTATTAACGTTTTTATATTTATTAAATTATCTTAATATATGTTAATAATTTTTAAATGTTTTGTTATTAGATGTTAATTATTTCTTATTAACATTTTTTTTTTCAATATCATCTACATTTTGTTAATACTTTTATTTATTAATATTTTAAAAATTTTATTTTTGTAAGCAGCGACAATGCAAAACGAAAGAGGTTGGATGTATAATAAGAATTTACCTAATCGTTGTAGTTTAACTGATGAGTTTATTTGTGGGGTGAAACAATTCTTGAATTTCGCTACTAGTAAGGTTGAGTTTATGGATGAGAATAAGATAATGTGTTCATGTAGAAAGTGTGGTAATGGTAAATTTCATATATGTGATAAAGTTAGGGAACATCTTTATAGATTTGGTTTTACTCTAAATTACTCCAATTGGACTTGTCATGATGAACCGTTTATATCTGATGAAGAGTATGTTTGAAATATGCATTTTTCAGTTAGAGGGGATCACAATTATTATGATCAGTTAAATCCATATCAGCATATGGTATTTGATGCAGCGGGTCAAAATTTTATACCCCAATCAAACTATGCAAGCTCTAGTTTTGCACCAACAAATGAAGATGTACATACAAGTTATGCATCACCTTGGAAGGGGTAGAAGTAACATGTATAGATGAGAATGTGCAAGATGAAAATTATTTGTCTAACCAATTTCAAGAACTATTGAGAGCTGCAGATGAACTTTTATGGGCTAGTTGTGACACCCACACTAAGTTGTCATTAACGGCTAGAATATTGAATGTCAAGACAGAGTATAATTTGTCTGAGAATTGCTTCAATAATATTGTTCAAGTAATGGGAGAAGTATTGCCTCGTGATCATTTAGAGTGTATGTCATTTTACTAAATTCATTATATATCATTCTCTGATACACTTTATTTAATTACAATTAGATTTCTATATCATTTGAAGAGAAAGGTGAAAATAAGGCATGGACTGAAGCCTCTATTGCCAATGCATACATTGTAGAGGAAGTGACAACTTTTGTTTAATATTATTTCGAGCCTCATGTCCAATGTAAGAGAAGAAGAGCGGGCAAAAATGATGAGGGTCCTGTTGATCCTAACTCAAATTCATTCTCTATTTTCAACTATCTCGGTCGACAAGTGGGTCATGTAAGGTTAGATATTTTCAACATTTCTTCTGGTTTTGCCTCTCAAGTAGGGGCGGGTTTAGTTAATCCGTTACATTTCAAGGAAGCAGAAATTCAGCGAATATGGGATAATGAGAGGAAACCCTATACCAATAATAAAATGATAATAATTCATAAAAGAAATTTAATTTAATTGGAAAAACCATTCATAAAAGTATAACCATTTTAAAGTATTACCTCTCTAAACTATTCTTTGCAACCAAACCCTAATCTAAGAAAGAGAGAGAGAAGACTGAGAGATGAACCTGAAAGGAGGGTCGACAACGATAGCGACTAGGTCAAAAATTGCACTTCGTTGATTTCCCTTTTGACGAGATACGGCGACGAACCTATAGCAATGAGAATAGAAAACTGAGGGAAGGGAGAAAGAGAGAGAGAGAGAGAGAGAGGGAAAGACGAGAGCAAAAGGAGAGTGGCATTCTTTGCAAAATATATTTTTCTTTCTTTTTTTACTGATGGATTAACGATAAAAAAAATTCGTCACTAAGTTTCGTTGTTAATCCCTTGTTAATGAACACCATTTCTTATAGTTGCGATCGATTAGCTACAGATTCTAATCCATCTCTATTTCCATCGTTAATCCATTGGTAATCTATTGGAATAAAGTTTTGTTGAATAATAATTCTGGCGCCCGCGCAGGCTCGCACCCAGCATGTCCGGATTAATATTTAATTAAAAAATTTGTATTATTGAATAAAATAATATAAATAAAATAAAAGTTATCAATACAATAATAAAAAATATTAAATCAAACAAAAAAAGAAAAATAATAATAAATTAATTAAAATATATATATAATTTAAATAAAATATATGGTTTTTTTAAGAATTAAATAATATTATTCTTTTAAAAAAATGAAATATAATATAATAAAATAAAATGTAAATTAAAATATTATAACATAAAAATATGATTTGTTAATATAAATTAATAAAATAAAATTCTAATTAAAAAAGATTAAATTCAGTGACGGATTTGGAAATTCGTCACTGAAACAGTGACGAATTTTAATCCGTCGCTAAATTACCACCGGATAAATTTCATGCTAAATTAATTTTTTAATTTAAATATTATATTAATATTATATTTTATTTAATTATATATAAAAAATTTAGCGACGGATTGGAATTTTCGTCGCTAAATTTAGAGATGGAAAACAAATCCTTCGCTAAATTAATTTTTAACTTAAATATAATATATTAATAAAATAAAAAGAAAAATAAGGAAAATAAAATTCTATTTAAAAAAGATTAAATTTTGTGACGGATTTTAAATCTGTGGCAAAATTTAGCCACGATATATTATTTGTCGCTAATTAGCGAAGAAATTTGCAACGAAAAATTTTTTATCGCCAATTAGTGACGAATTTAGCCACGAAATTTTTTTTTTCACTAATTAGCTACGAATTTAACTACAAATGATGTGTCCGTCACTAATTTAGCCATATCTAACAAAAAAATTTATACCCTTGTTTCTTACGTTTAAGGTAGGCATTATGAAGTTTGTTAACACACTTATGTGAAAAGTTGAAGTCTAACGTAAAAATCTACACAGACATTTCAGTGCACACAAAAAGGAAAAAAATCAATATATAATAATATAAATTCATTTTTTATGCATTATAAAATACAATATTCTTTATCAAAATTTTCACTTGAATCAAAAATATTATGAGTAAAAAAAATAAAAAATAGAGGAAAATTGAGATTTTCTAGATGCCACCAATAAACCATGAATTTACTCTTAGGAGGCATTAGAGTGTGTGCGGTATTTGCCATGCCGCCGCCATTCAATCTTATAGTAGAAATGCATGTTTCACAATTCAAATGCAAAATTGTTAATATGATAATTCAAATTCGTAAAAACTAATTTTAGTCAAACAACCTAAGAAGTTATAAAATTAAATCAGACCAATTTAAGGAATTTAATAAAATTTTCCAAATATCACCTTAATTATTTGTCTTCATTTAGTAAAAGATTACCAACTTTGTTACAATTTTCTAAAGTTAATCAATGTATGACAAGAGATTTAATATATAATCCTTCCTTTAGCAAATTATTAAAGTTTATAAAAGGTTTGATTTCATTCCTATTAAGGAAAATGTATAACATTCTTATATTAGAGATTGACTAATCTTCCCCGTAAACCATTATAAATTTGAATAATCTCATTGTCAATTGATCATCCTTTGTGAACAAACATCCAAAACAACTGAAAAAATGGTGAAAGTTGAGATTCTTGCTTTGGTTTTGAGTTTAGTGGTGCTCCAAGATAGTGTCTCAGCCCTTCTCGGCGGTTGCCAACCAATTAATAAACTTAACGATCCTCATGTCGTAGAGATTGCAGAATTTGCAGTAAGTGAGATCAACAAACAATTCAAGAAACAACCTTTAAAATTAAAATCAATTGACCAAGGTTGTTCTCAAGTGGTTGCAGGCATAAGTTATCGGCTTCATATATCAACCATGGAGACACCAGGTAATGGTTTAATCAAAAAATTTAAGGCAATTGTTTGGGAGAAGGCTGGGTCAGGTGACAAGAAACTCATATCTTTCAAGCCTATTAATGGCTAAGTTCAGTGCTATGTCCCTTGGAATAATTAACTTGTATCTTTTTAGTCATTGTGTTGTTTTTGAGACTTTTGCTTTGGTAAAATAATAAATGAGTTTCATTTTATTGTGGTGAAGCATACGATTACAACCATTCATGGTTTTTTTCATTTCAGTATGACTATCCAAAACAATTTCCCTTATGGTTTTTCGATTAGTGGTGGCATATAGGGTCAGTCACCTAAATTTATCCTCAACCAATTGAACAATCTTTTGAATTCTATTCAAAACAACTTAAAACCTTTTTTTATAACAAAGAAATCCATTTCCACATTGATTTTAACATACTATGAATATTTTGCCAGGCCTATCAGCTCACCCAGATCTTTCCACAGCCCTTTCCTTTATCGTTAGTCAGGGACTTCAAAATCAAATGGTGGTCCCAATTTTTCGTTGAAAAATGTTCCATTGAAAACATTAAACAATTCTTCACATCAGACAAGGCACTCCGAACAGCAATCGCTCAAATTCCACCGACACCTCTAGAAACTCACATGTTTATGGAAATGCTAGAAGGAAAAAGAGAAGAAATTCAACAAAATCCAACAATTCAGTAAAGACAAAAAATTGCTACAATTTCTAGCAGATGAGAAAGATTTGTTAAATTATTTTGCAGACAAGGATAAAAACAAAAAGGAAAAAGACAATCACAAAGTATCACAAGCATCATCTGAATCCACAAATGAATGTGATCAAGTCTTACAAGACTCACAAGATCCCTATGATTTCTAAACAGAAAAATGGTTAAGGCGTCATCACCAACAAAGAAGACATTTTCTCAGGAAGCTAAAATTCTCAGACAACGGTTCAAGAATCAAAGGACAAATGTTTTTAATCAATTCAACCAGAAAGACAATATCTTCCTAAGCATTGGATATTCCATTGGCATGGACATCAGGGAAAATAATTATGACATCTTGCAAATGGACAAAATAAAAATTAGAACAATAATAAATTTGGTACTCACCAAACAAATCCAGAAAAAGTTTTTAAGAAAAAACATTTTAAAATGGTCACATGAAAATATTGTTGACCACTATTCACAAGAAAAATAATTCAAGAATGGGGACATCCAAATTATTACCCTCATCTCATTATTCCACAAGAAAACTCATCGATTAACAACTGGCAGATTCAGGAAGGCCCGAGTTCTGTTCCCATCAATCTACAAGAATGGTTATCTACAAACTCAGATAGTTCCAACAATGATAGTGACTCTCCACCAAGCATCAATTAAAATGAGCCCATTAATTTATGTCAACATAGAATTTTTCCTTATCCACCTTACTCTCAGAGATAAGCGGCAGATTGTGGCAGACAACACCGACAAATGGAAGACAAAAGCAAAAACAAGGACAATCATCGTTGACAACTTTTGACTAAAGCACAACAAAACAAAAGAACTTTGATCAAAGCAACGAATCCACTTTATAAAAGTAGCAATCATGAGGGATGACTCATCTACAATTATGCAAAGCTATCCGATTCCACACAACATGGTAATATAACTATGCACTTCAAACAATTATGTAATACAGTTTAATTTTCCTTCTGTTTAAGTTTAAATGTTTGTATCAAAGGAAGCATCGAGTGTTTTAAGAATTCTCCTTGTACAAAACTCTGTAAAGACCTTTCAGTGTGTTTTCAATAAAAATTTAAGGAATTTCACAACTCCGTAAGTCTCTTATTCTTATTACAAATTTAAATTAATTTTTATTTACAATCATGCATTACAAACTGTTTTACTACTATTTTATACTGTTTTATGATCATGCTCCCCTTTTTGGAATGAATTTGTGAGAAAATAATTTTTCCGAAAATGGTTCAATCCAATCCTTGGAGGATAAAACTTGCTTAATTTGTAACTTTAAAAATGAAATTTGACCATAAGGGTCTTTGTTGTGAGTAATAAGAGCGGATTGTGAGATTTAGACTTATTATATTTTGTTGTTCTTCTCTTTGGTTTATAAATTTGATATTGTGGTCTTTTAGACTTTTTATGCTTAGTAGAGGGTGTTTGTATTTTATCCATACCAAAAGCCTCAAAAAAACATCCTAATTCTTGTCGAGTATATTTTTTACTTGTATATTTAGATTATAACTTTAATTTAGAATATAAAAATAATCCTTCTTTTTGTATGAAAGAAAATAATTGTCCATAAGTAATATTTTTAAATGGTATATCATCTCTTCCTATTGCTTCTCTTAATTTGTTCATTATTCTTTTTCCAAATAATTTTGGTAGTCCAACTATGATTCTTTCTTTCCAAAATGATTGATTGCACTCGGTTCTTCTTAAAACTTGGGTTATAAAAACATCTTTGTACCATCTATAGTCGGATAAAGTTAGGTATCGTAAATTTGTTAAAACTAATTTGGAGCTTATAGTTGGTTCATTAGGGTTTCCTACAAAATGCATTGCTATTGTATGAGTTAATGTTTCTATGGTATCTGATTTTTCTTGTTGAAATCCCTCTTCATCTATATATGTTTCTATATGTTGTAAAATGTTTGTTCTATCTTGAGCAGATAAAGCATTACTCCACCAATACTTTAATTGTCCTGTAAATCCTTGGACTAAATTGGCTACTATATCTGTATCTCCTAAATGTCTAATGGTATAAGTAGCTTGAGCCATACACATTTGTTGTAATAAATTGAGTATTTCATATTCTGATCTACCATTAATATTCCATTCATATATTGCATCTCCTAGAATTTTGTGGTAACAAAATCTTTTCCTTCTTCGTAATGGATGTCTATTGGGGATGGTCTTGAATAGTAATTTTTTGAAAAGTTTTTAAAATATCTAGTTTTGATTTTGTTGTGGGTCAGAATCATATTCCTATTCTCCTTGTTCGATCATGGAAATTCTGGGTTTACTTGTAGATGCTTCAGAAGGTTTTATTTGTAAAAATGTTGGCACTAAATTGATCTTTTGTTCGTCCATTGATGAAGTTTTAAAATGTGATGCTGAAATGTTATGGGGAAACCTTTGTCCTTCTAATTGCAAATGATTTATTTTTGTCATTATATGTTCCAATTGTGTTCCTATATGGTTTAAAGATTGATTACTATAATTATTTATTCATATATCTTTTTAATATCCTCTAAATTGATTGGTGGTGAATCTGGTTCTCTTACTTTTTTAAAGGGTGTTCCTAATACTTCTCTAGCTTTTGTAGGCATTATTATGGTTTCTAATGTCGGATTTACTAAGGTTATAGAAGTATTTGTTGTGGCAACTTTTAATTTTTTATATAAACTTGTATTTACTTCTATCAAAGGTGTTTCATAAGTTTTTAATAAATTGTTTTTCATTAAATATGTTTTTATCCAACTAAATAATAATTGATTAGATTTCTTTTATAACATTTCTTCTTCCCATAATTGTTTTAATCCTTGTTGTATTTTTTCATCTAATTGCTCAAACCATTGTCTCTCTTTTTCAAAATATTTTAAATTATATCCTTCTTCTATATTCATAACCTGGTGTCCATTGTTTATTTTTATTTATGGTATCTATATAATGACTTCCAACTCGGGATGGCGATGGTGAAGGAGGTGGAGAATTACTGGGTTCAATTGGTTCAGCTATAGGGGTTCTATATCTAATGTATGTTTCTTCTTATGTATTAACAGGATTTATCGGAATTAATGAAGTTGATCTTCTTGTTGCTTCTAATTTTATGGTAGGTAATGTAGTTGTTGAAGATGCTTATGATGATTTCCTAGACGGTTCCTGTCACGCCCCAAACCGGGTTCGTGAATGGCCACCCGTTGCTTTGAATGCCGGATGTATTTTTACAAAAAATCAGACATAATCTCCTTATAAATCGGAGGTCTCCCATGTACAAATAAACCTATTTAAATTAAATCATCTTGTAAATAAAATAAAATGGTCATCCCGGCCTCACAACAACCTATCAACCACAGCAGACATCCAGAACAACACCAAGCTATGTACACTACCAATAATCCTAGCCACAAACCTCTACTGTCATGTTCAACTAGAGTATGAGTAGCCGCCACATCGAGCGGACCTAAATTTTATCTTATATACAATAATTTTTCCAAAAAACATTCAAATACGTACAATCGCCTCAATACAAATGAACTATGAGAGTTTCACAATTAAATATACATGAATTATACAGTCATCCCAAAATAAGTATACGGCCAACAACGGACCTAAATGTCAAGATCTCGTAGGGTCGAAATAAAATAAAGATTTCATATTTCTATTTGAAGTAAATCTCACCGTCGTGAATGCCAAATCCGTTCTAGAGCCTATAACGTCGCTCTATCACAATAAACCTATTTCAGGAGGGAAAACAGAGGGGTGAGTATCATGGGAAGATACCCAGTGAGTGAGGGAGTAATGTCAAACATAAATAGTGTGGGTGAACCATTGGAGTGTCAAATAATATCATTCGAAACAAAAATTTACATTTCGTAACAAAACATGATATGTTTAGCAATTTGAAATCATTTAATCAATCATACGATAACAAGCATGTATGCATCCATTTAAAATCAAGTAATATCAGAGCGAGCCAAAAATGGTCCTGGCAAAGGTCAACCGTGACCAAGAATAGTCGTATCGGGGGTTTTATTATGCATAGACTTTAAAATACTCTCTACCCTGACGTTCGCCATGAGTTCGCCGGAGTTAACTCATCATCGTGTATAGGACCCTGTCCGGTGCTAGACGGTGGCGTTACATTCGTCCTCCCTCTTCGTGGGTTCAACTGGCCGTGCCTATAGCCCTTAGAATCAATGACGTTTGTGGATACCTCCTACAGAAGCGTATCCGGGCAACCTGTGCCTCTACGAACGCCCTTCGTAGCTACGGAATCATCAATGTCATCATCATAGTTTCACAAGGGCACAACGTTCCACAAGTAAAATCATATCATCGCATAACTAGTGGGCATCCAACCCACAGTTCATCAAAGCATTTCAAATCTGCGTGCCAATACGTTTTATCATATTATTTCAAAATAGCATATCAATGCAACGTTAGAAAAGAAAATTATCAATTTTCAAGTAATGGCACAATTTTTGTTTCATTTCAAACCATGAATGCATAGTCATCGTAAATATAATTTAAGACACTCCAATAATCACAAAACAGATTTGAAATTTAATATCATACGTCAAATCAATGCATATCAAAAGCATGTTTTATAAAAAACATGGCAGAAAACACGTTTTACTATTTTATGTAAGAGATTAGGGTCTCACTCACATATTTAAGGAGGGTGGTCACCCCTATTTTTCAAATCAATCCAATTGACTTCTCGAATCTCCAAAAGACAAACCTAATCAAATCATCAAATTTTATATCAAATAAAATCCTAATAAGAGATTTTCAATTTTTTCTTTCCAATTTAATATAAACTTAATTTACACAATCATTTCTAAATTCTCATTTCATCAAATTTCGAATCATTTGGCTCACCAATGATCAAATTTCCAATATTTCTCATTTTCTCTAATTTTCCTCGAATTTAACACATTTCCGAATAGATATATAACTTTCGATTTTAAAATCAACCTAAAATCAACAAAATTTATTCAAACTTTGAAGTGAGTGTGTTTCTCTCACCTAGGGTTCCTCGAGTTTCAGATCTAGCTGTTGTTCGCCCATCGGATTGGTCTAAAACCTGTAATATTTTCAAATTTGAAAGATATTAGCAACAACTAAATTTCTAACACCAAACCCTAGAACTTCAACCAATTATAGTCGTTACCTGCAGTAAAGAAGATGCATGTGAGCTCTCGAAGGGAATAGCTTGTCGCGGGCTCGCGGGCCGATGGGCTGATGGGCTAGTGGACTAGCGGACTCGAGCGCTCACAAGCTAGGGCTCGTGCTCGTGAGCTAGAGCACTCATGGGCTGAAGCGCTCATGGGCTAGGGCTCGCGCTCACGCAGTGGGTCTCGCGCTGGAGCGTGCTCGCGCTCGTGCTGGGGCGCGCTCGTGCTGGGGCGCGCTCGCGCAGTGGGTCGTGTGCTGGAGCGCGCTTGCACTCGCGCACGGGCGAGCTCTGGAGTGCGCTCATGCTCGTGTTGGGGCACGCTCGCGCTAGTGCAGGGATCGCGTAACTCGCGCTTGCGCTCGTACAGAGGAGGAAGGCGTTGCTTGCGGGAGATCGCGCGCCGTGGCGCGCTAGGCTCGTGTACGGAGTATCGCGCTGCGGCGGAGGAGCTGTAGTCGCGCTCGCGGTGGGGTAGTGCTCATGGGAGGAAAGCGAGGCTGCTATGGCACGCTCGCTGGAAGGAAGGCGCAGCAGTGGCTGGGTGCGGTAGCATTGGTGGCGAGCGGTGGTGTAGGCAGCAGTGATTGGGCACGGCTGCGGGAGAGGAAGGGACGGAAAGAGAGAGAGAGAAGAAGAGAGAGAGAATTAGGGCTTAACGCCCTAATTCAATTTGGGGGGAGAGTGCTACGTTTTACTCCAAAAAGCAGCACCTCCTCTCTCTTTTTTTTTTTTTTTTTTTTTTCAGTGTTACAGTTCCTCTATGTGAGGTGATCTTTTTATGCTAGGAAATTTTAGTATAATATTTCCTCGAGTTTCTTGTATTACTTTTGCAATGTTTATTCTTTTTATTTGTCTAGATTCATTGTTATTTATTTGAAAATATTCTCGTATTGTAATTTCTTCCCATTTAAATAATTTTGGTGTAAAAACATTTGATTTTTCAGATTCAATTTATAATAAAATTGTTTTATTGTTATTTAGATTGGGTCTTTTAAATTTGTGATTAATTTGGGATGAGATTAGTCTATAATATACTCGAAATATAATTGCAAAGTTTTTACTAAATTCAATAAATTTGTTTCCTTATAAATGAATATCTAATATTAAAGTATCAAGAATATGTGGATCTCCTATGTCTATTGAAAAATTTGAGCAACAATCAAAATATATGGGTCCATTATATATTTTTGTTTGTATCATTGCTAATACAAAGTCACTATAATTTCTTAATCTTTTGTCTCTTAAATCCATGTAGATTGGTGCGCCTATTCCTAATCTTGCTAATGGTTTTATAACAACTTGTATTAATCCATAATGTATATATCTATATCCTTTTTCTAAATATTTTTGTAAACTTATATTTGATAAGAGTCTAATACTTTGGTATTCTTTTTGTACTGGTATTGTTTTTTCATGAGTTTTAATGGAAAAGGCAGTTTTGAAATCTATTGGCCCTATTGAATGTATTGTTTCTATTTTTTTCTTCAGGAATTGTCCAATTCTTGTAATCAACTATTTATTGTGTCTGTATTTGTTCGACTACTATTTCCTATCTCCATTCTACTATTGCAATTAGATCCTTTCTTTGTAAACATTCTCATTAAAGAAGAAGCCATATTCTTTGTCAATGTACCTAGTTTTCTTAATTTTAAGTTCTAGTGGAAATACGGGAACACCTTTTCTGGGCTTACCAACGAATTCACGGCTTACCAACGTTCTCCAATGCTAGTTCTTAATCTTAAGTATCCTAAGTAATTAACTCCAAATAAGGTGTAATCCTAACAAGATTAACTTAACAATAGATCAGCTCTGAGGGGAGCAAGATCATAAAACAGTATCAAATAGTAATAAAAGAGCATTAAATACAGTATGTAATGCAAGATTGTAAATAAAATTAATTTAAATTTGTAATAAGAATAAGAGACTTACAGAGTTGTGAAATTTCTCAAATTTTTATTGAAAACACACTGAAAGGCTTTCACAAAGTTTTGTACAAGGAGAATTCCTAAAACACACGATGCTTCCTTTGATACAAACATTCAAACTTAAATAGAAGGAAAATTAAACTATATTACATAATTGTTTGAAGTCCATAACTATATTACAATGTTGTGTGGAATCCGGATAGCCTTGCATAATTGTTGATGAGTCACCCTTCATGATTGATGCTTTTATAAAGTGGATTCCTTGCTTTGACCAAAGTTCTTTTGTTTTGTTGTGCTTTAGTCAAAAGTTGTCATTGATGATTATCCTTGGTTTTGCTTTTGTCTTCCATTTGTCAATGTTGTCTACCACAATCTGCCACTTATTTGTGAGAGTATGGTGGATAAGGAAAAATTCTATGTTGACATAAATTAATGGGCTCATCTGAATTGATGCTTGGTAGAGAGTCACTATCATTGTCGAAATTGTCTGAACTTGTAGATAACAATTCTTGCAGATTGATGGAAATATAACTCGGGCCTTCCTGAATTTGCCAGTTGTCGATCGATTAGTTGTCTTGTGGAATAATGAGATGAGGGTAATAATTTGGATGTCTCCATTCCTGAATTATGTTTTCTTGTGAAAAGTGGCCAAAAATATTTTCATGCCACCATTTTAAAATGTTTTTTTCTTAAAAACATTCTCCAGATTTGTTTGGTGAGTACCAAATTTATTATTGTTCTAATTTTCATTTTGTCCATTTGAAAGATGTTATAATTATCTTCACTAATGTTCATGCCAATGGAATATCCAATGCTTAGGAAGATATTGTCTTTCTGGTTGAGCTGATGGAAAACACTTGTGTTGGTTTATGAAGTGCCCACGTGGGGCATAAAGTAAAAATTTTTGATTTTTACTTAAGGGAATGATGGGTGGTTAAACCCCATTATCCTATACAACCTAAAGTCTCCTAAATTCTCTCAAATGTTTTTTCAACTCCAAAATAACCTACGTGCTGAAGATGGAAAACTCCTCAATTTTGATAGCAAGAAGAAGGGAATTTTTTTTAGAGAGAAAAAGAGAGAAAATACACCGATTGAGGGAATTTTTCGGATCATCGGACTAAGGATTGAGATGTTGTGATTTTGTGGTGATAGTTCGTTATACGTGGATATCATCCCGACTATGAGTTATTCCCGTTCAGAGTTTACGGTTTTCAAGATCATCTGCATCACCGATTGAGGTATACCGTGAACTTGATATTTTACGATTCTGAAAATTATTTATTATTGCTTCCGCTGGGTGATTGAGTCATATTTTTCTAACATTGGTATCAGAGCCAGGTTAGATATATTTTTAAATAATTTTTCAGAATTAAATTTGGGTATAAAAATATAGGGTATAAAATTTGGGGTTCGGATCACGGATGACTTTCATGAATCCAATTATACCACTGTGTTACCCAACTCACGTAGAATAAGAAAATAATTTTTTCGTAATTTTCTGTGCACGACTAGGCCAAGAAAATTCCGGTTGAAGCATCGGTCGTGAATAGTGACCGAACCCTTCAACCCCAGATTTGGCAAGTTTTAGGTCAAATCAGAGGGTGAAAATGGTAGATCTGTATTTGTCACTGCTAGATCTACATTTTGATATATATATTGCATGTTGTTTATACTGGAATGTGAGGATTTCGGAGATGGGTTGAAAAACCCAGTTGCAGACACATTCGGGCGAAGATGAAGCCCAATAGTGGGGCGCGTGCACAACACGCACACGGAGGCACGTTTGTGCCTAGGGAAGGGGCACGTGAACCCTCATGGCGGCGCGTAGGCTGTCCAAAAATTGGATTTTTTCTAATTTTTGGAGGATTTGTCATAAAAAGTGACTATTTGTGGGTTTTTTATGTTCCGTATCCCAATCCAAATGGTGAGAGGCAATCCCGGATTGTGGTGTATGGTATCCGTTGACTCATACGCTCGTCTTGGGGTCTGTATTCGAGTCATTTTGGTTTTAGTGATTCGTAGGGTACATAAAATTGTAAATTTAAGTATCAATTGTCACTAATGTCTTTTTTCTGTGTGACAAAGACATGGCTGCTACGAAGACTATCATTCTAGATCTCGTTAAGGGGGACAAGCTGAACGGTGACAATTATGATATTTGGCACCGCAAGGTTCAGTTTGTCTTCGAGGAACAAGAACTCGGGGAAGTTCTTAAGAACGAGATGGTGGATCCCGGGGAGGGTACCATGGCACAAGTAGACGGGATCAGGAAATGTATCGTGCTTGGAAAAAGAATGATAGCCAAGCAAGGGTGATCCTTCTTAGTTGCATGCAAGATGAGCTGATTTCAATTTATGAGCAGTATCCTACTGCACAGTCGATCTGGCATGCTCTGAGAGAGCAATATGGCACCCCGTCAGCTCCTAAGGTGAGGATGCTAACCTATAAATTCATCACTTACAAGAAGAGGCACGATCATACAATGAAACAGCATTTAATGCACATGTCGAGTATAATCGCCTCTCTGAAGAATATGGGGGAGCCGATGTCTAATGAGTTTCAGGTGCTGGGTGTGATCCAGTCCTTGCCTGACTCCTGGGATGTGGATAAGACCTATCTCATGCACACTGAGAGTATTCATACTTTCATAGACGTGAGTAGGCACTATGAGCTTGAGGAGGAGCGTCAAGAGGTGGCTAGGTCTTCTTCTGCTCATGCTAATATTACGGAGTCGAGAAAGGTTTTCGGGGTTTAAAGCGCAAGTGGCGTAAGCATGAGAAGAAGGCCAAGGGCCAAGGCAAGAAGAAAAAACCTGCCAAGACCGACGACAAAGGACAGAAGCGCAAGAAGAAGGAGCTCGATAAGAGCAAAGTCCAATGCTATGTTTGTGGCAAGTTTGGACATTTTGCACGCGAGTGTGGTGAGCGAAAGGTATGTCCTTCTTCTTTACATGGTTTGAGTTACGTGTCATCTAGTGTGATACTCATTAACTCTTCTCCTTTATGGATTGTAGACTCAGGAGCCGCGGACCATGTAGCTCAGGACAGGAGTGCATACGTGGAGTTCCGCTGTTTAAGTTCCTAGGCGAGGAGGCTGTACATGGGGAATGGAGCATTTGTAGAAGTGAAAGGGATTGGCACTTGCAAGCTATTGCTATGAAGTGACCAAATCTTATATCTTTATGATGTTTTGTATGCTCCTGAGATTAGGCGAATCTAGTATCTGTCCGATATTTGGATTTGTTAGGATATTCAGTGTTGTTGGGAAACTCTAGAGTTTCCATTACTTATGACAGTTCTTTAATTTGTTCCGGTTTGGTCCATGAAGGACTTTATGTACTGGATATGATTTCATTTTATGAGATTTATTCTTTTTCTACTATTGCTTTTGCATCTAATAGTGTAGTGGATGATGTGAATGTATGGCATAGTAGATTTGGCCACATAGGGCAAGAGAGGATGGCCCGGTTAGATATGAGTGGCTTGTTGGGCCCGCTAACCAAGGTCCAGTTGCCGGTATGTGAGTTTTGCCTTGCGGGCAAAGCTACTAGAAAACCATTTGGGAAAGCATTGAGAGCTGGGACTCCATTGCAATTGGTCCATTCCGACATTTGCGGACCCATGAATGTGAGAGCTCGAAACGGAGCCACATATTTTATTACGTTTATAGACGATTACACGCGTTTTGGTTACGTCTACCTGATCTCGCACAAGTCTGAGGCACTAGAATGCTTCAGGAGGTTTATCAGTGAGGTTGAAAATCAGCTAGACTTGAGGGTGAAAACTCTCAGAATCGATCGGGGGCGCGAGTATCTGTCTGAACAATTCAAAGAGCTCTGTTCTGATAGAGGTATTACGAGATAGTTAACTATTCCTGCTACTCCTCAGCAGAACGGAGTAGCTGAGAAAAGGAATATGACCCTGTTGGAGATGGTGAGGTCGATAATGGCACAGGCCAACCAACCTATCTCCCATTGGGGGGATGCGTTGTTGACTGCAGCCTATGTCCTTAACCGCATTCCGACAAAGTCTGTAGTCAGTACCCCATACGAGTTTTGGACAGGGAGACAGCCTGACCTTAGCTACTTGAGACCATGGAGTTACGCTGCGCATGTTCGTGATTCCTCGTACCAGTATGGCAAGTTAGACCCGCGAGGAAAGAAGTATATCTTTATTAGATACTCTGAACAATCCAAAGGATATGTGTTCCTAGGAGAACATACAGACGGCACTGTCACTAAGATAGAGTCTTGTGATATCACATTTCTCGAGAGTGATTTCCCTAAAAGAGGAGAAATCGATCGAGATCTCACCTTCTACGAGATGGATGAGCCTAGTGGCTCAGCCGAACCCAGTGACGAGACTCAAGAGTCGATTATGGATCTTGATATTAGTGGGAGCAATCCATTTGAAGGTGTGGGACCTCTCTCTCCTCGAAGGAGTAGTCGGGGATAAGTACCACGTCGTCGTTTCCCGATTGAGGATGAGATCCTCATTGTGACTCCTGAGGACGATGAAGAGCTGAGGACTGCACAGGAGGCTCTCGAGGGTTCAGCGAATGACCAATGGTTACAGGCCATGCACGAGGAAATGGAATCAATGAGTGTCAATGAAGTCTGGGAGCTAGTTGACTTACTTGAGGAAAGAAAGGCTATTGGAAACAAGTGGGTTTTCAAAATTAAAAGAAAGGCCGACGAATCGATTGAAAGGTACAAGGCCCGTATGGTAGCCAAGGGTTATACACAAACTAAGGGCATTGACTACGAGAAGACTTTCTCCCCAGTAATCAAATTTACTTTGATCCATTTACTTTTGGCGATTGTCGCTAGTATAGATCTTGAGTTCACTAGATGGACGTTAAGACCGCTTTTCTTAACGGGAGTTTGGATGAGGAGATCTACATGGAACAACCCCAAGGGTTTGTTCTGGTAGGTCAAGAGGACAAGGTCTATCAACTTCGGAAGTAGATATACGGTCTAAAGCAATCATCCAGGCGGTAGTACCTAAGATTTCACGAGGAGGTGATATCTTACGATTTTACGATGGTCGAGGAGGATCATTGTGTCTATCTGATCCAATCCGATAACTCCTTTGTGATCCTATCGTTGTATGTGGATGACATAATGTTGGCTGGGAACAACATTAAGTATTTAATGACCATCAAAGCATGGTTGTCATCCAGTTTTGACATGAAAGACATGAGTGAAGCTGAGTTCATCCTCGGAGTTAAGATCCAGAAAGATCGCTCGAGAAAGATCCATAGACACTCCGATCGCCAAAGGTGAAGGCCTGAGCTTGGACATGTGTCCGAAAACTCAGGAAGAAGTAAGGGCAACGAGTAAAATACCTTAATCTAGTACAGTGGGAAGTTTAATATATGCAATGTTGTATACTAGACCAGACATTTGTTATGCAGTTGGTCTGGTGAGCAGATATCAGGCGAATCCTGGAAGGGGTCACTAAAGAGTAGTGAAAAGGATTTTCCGATATCTAAAAGGAACTGCAAACTTCTCCTTGAGTTACGGAGGAGGCGATTTACACCTTGTGGGCTATTCAGATGCCGACTGGGGAGGTGATTTGGATAAGCGCAAATTGACATCAGGTTTTGCTTTCTTACTCAATAGCGGGGCCATTTCTTGGAGCAGTAAGAAGCAAACCTATGTTGCTCTATCTACGACAGAGGCTAAGTTCGTGACATGCTCAGTTGTAGTTCAGGAGAGTGTTTGGCTCCAAAGACTACTAAATGACTTAAGAATTGTAGCGGATAGTGGGAGACCTGTAATGATTTATTATGATAATCAGGCCGCTATCGCTTACACTCGAGATCCTAAGTTTCATAGTAGGACTAAACACATCGACACCAGATACCATTATGTTAGAGACATCATCGAGAAGGGTGAAGTGACCGTTAAGTACATTTCGACACATAGCATGGTGGCTGACCCCTTCACCAAACTCATCACTAGAGACTCTTTTTTAGGGCATAGAGAATCATTGGGTTTAAATATCTACTGATATTTCTCAGTTTGTACTTAATGATGACGTTGATCTTATTGATTTTATATATATATGATTATAGTGCATTATTCAGTTACTTTTGTATTATATTTTTCATTTAATGCACTTACTTTTAATCATCATATATATGTTCTGTGATGTGATAATAGATATGTCGGACAGACGAGGTCGACTCTCACACACGAGTGACCACCTCCAGCTCTGAGTGAGTGGGGATGAGATGGTTTCTAGCTATAAAAGGTTTTGAGAGTGACCCTACTAGAACATAAGTCGCCCTGATACGTGTTCAGCATGAGGTCATATGCGATATGACCGACATGGAAGTACCCACATCCATGTTGCCTGTGAGCAGCCGGGTTTGAGATCTCGGATATCACCTGTAATTTGTGATATTGTCTTTTAGGTACTCTTTCTGAGATCTTTGGATAAAGTATTATGTGTGGACTGCGTCCCCATACCTGCACAGTGTTAGAGAAATCTGACATATGCCCTTCTGAGAGATGGAGGAGTAATACTATGGCACGTGTTTCATACCACGTGTGAAAAGACGAGTTGGGATAGTGGGAGCTATATTATTTGAGACAATAACTTAAAATTTATCCCCAAGCCCCACTATGTGAGACTCGAGATCCATTGGGTGGGATCTCTTGTACCCTTATTACTTTCGGCTGTCTCTTGAGGTCATGATTCAGTATTTGCTACTTTAGTCTGTTTACCAATGGCCTGGAAAATAAATTGAGGTTTGAGGGACAGGTCTAGGAAAGCAGCTGAATTGAGATCGATAGATTCGAATTTAGGAAAAGGAAGATCAATTGACATTGCATTATTATGTTGTATTCACCGACCGGTCTTTTATGTTCATCCATATAGGGATTTGAATATAATAGTAGATACATAGTCGAGTAATATCTGGGGATTACTTTCGGTGAGGAAAGTAGCTCGATGGATGTAATTAGTCTTGGATCTGGGATACAGCGAGCTTTCTTATGATACTAACGATGACTACTCGATCATCCTAACAGGTGTGTCGAGAAGTTTTTGTTTGCAGGTGTACTCGCTAGTTGCATGACGTCCAATCTTGTATGAAAGTCCAGTAGGATGATATAAGAGATCGCATGAGTTGTGATCTCGTGACAGATGAAAAATGCCCTCGTGTGCAAGTGGGAGATGTTGGTTTATGAAGTGCCTACGTGGGGCATAAAGTAAAAATTTTGAATTTTTACTTAAGGGAATGATGGGTGGTTAAACCCCATTATCCCATACAACCTAAAGTCTCTTAAATTCTCTCAAATGTTTTTTCAACTCTAAAATAACCTACGTGCTGAAGATGGAAAACTCCTCAATTTTGACAGCAAGAAGAAGGGAATTTTTTTTAGAGAGAAAAAGAGAGAAAATACACCGATTGAGGGAATTTTTCGGATCATCGGACTAAGGATTGAGACGTTGTAATTCTGCGGTGATAGTTCGTTATACGTGGCTATCATCCCGACTACGAGTTATTCCCATTCAGAGTTTGCGGTTTTCAAGATCATCTGCATCACCGATTGAGATATACCGTGAACTTGATATTTTATAATTCCGAAAATTATTTATTATTGCTTCCACTGCGTGATTGAGTCACCTTTTTCTAACAACTTGTCCTTTGATTCTTGAGTTGTTATCTGAGAATTGTAGCTTGCTAAGAAAATGTCTTCTTTATTGGTGATGATGCCTTAACCATTTTCCTGTTTAGAAATCATAGGGATCGTGTGAGTCTTGAAAGACTTTATCACATTCATTTGTGGATTTAGTTGATGCTTGTAAAACTTTGACTTTGTCTTTTTCCTTTCTCTTTTTAGTATTGTCTACAAAATATTTTAACAAATCTTCCTCGTCTACTAGAAATTGTAGCAATTTTTCTGTCTTTGCTGAAATTGTTGGATTTTGTTGAATTTCTTTTCTTTTTCCTTCTAGAATTTCCATAAACTTGTGAGTTTGTGGAGGTGTCGGTGGAATTTGAGTGATTGCTGTTCGGAGTGCCTTGTTTGATGTGAAGAATTGTTTAATGTTATCAATGGAAGATTGGCACCACCTTTTGATTTTGAATTCCCTAACTAAGGACAAAGGATAGGGTTAAGGAGAGATCTGGGTAAGCTGGTAGTCCAGCAAAATATCCATTGTATGTTAAAATCAATGTGAAAATGGATTTCTTAGTTGTAAAAAGAGGTTTTAAGTTGTTTTGAATAGAATTCAAAAGATTGTTCAATTGGTTGAGGATAAATTTAGGTGAATGACCCTATATACCACCATCAATCGAAAAAGTATAAGGGAAATTGTTTTGGACAGTTATACTGAAATAAAAAAACCATGAACGGTTGTAATCATATGCTTCACCACAATAAAATGAAACTCATTTATTATTTTGCCAAAGCAAAGTCTCAAAAACAACACAATGACTAAAAAGATACAAGTTATTTATTCCAAGGGACATAGCACTGAACTTAGCCATTAATAGGCTTGAAAGATACCAATTTCTTGTCACCTGACCCAGCCTTCTCCCAAACGACTGCCTCAAATTTTTTGATTAAACCATTACCTGGTGTCTCCATGGTTGATATATGAAGCTGATAACTAATGCCTGCAACCACTTGAGAACAACCTTGGTCAATTGATTTTAATTTTAAAGGTTGTTTCTTAAATTGTTTGTTGATCTCACTCACTGCAAATTCTGCAATGTCTACGACATGAGGATCATTAAGTTTATTAATTGGTTGGCAACCACCGAGAAGGGCTGAGACACTATCTTGGAGCACCACTAAACTCAAAACCAAAGCAAGAATCTCAACTTTCACCATTTTTTCAGTTGTTTTGGATGTTTGTTCACAAAGGATGGTCAATTGACAATGAGATTATTCAAATTTATAATGGTTTACGGGGAACATTAGTGAATCTCTAATATAAGAATGTTATACATTTTCCTTAATAGGAATGAAATCAAACCTTTTATAAACTTTAATAATTTGCTAAAGTAAGGATTATATATTAAATCTCTTGTCATACATTGATTAACTTTAGAAAATTGTAACAAATTTGGTAATCTTTTACTAAATGAAGACAAATAATTAAGGTGATATTTGGAAAATTTTATTAAATTCTTTAAATTGGTCTGATTTAATTTTATTACTTCTTAGGTTGTTTGTGATAAAAATTGTTAGATTGTTATCAAAGCTGAGTGTATTCATTTCATTGCCACAACCTTAATATATAGGTTGTAGATATATATATATATATATATATATAGATTATGTATATATAATTAGAGCATATGGACTGTATTTTGTAAAAATAAAAAGTAAAGAAATAAAAATTCTAAGCCACGTGTAAAATTTATTGCAAATGAAACATACTAATGTAAAAAGGATTTTATTTTGAAAATTTGAAAATTTATGATTTTATCATACTCCTGGAAAATCCAGTTTTAACTAGACGAGGTCATGGTTCATACTAGACCGTGAAGTCAGACCGCAGTGAAATGTGGTCAACACTTTAAAAGCCTTTGACGCAGTTCACATTCTAGAATTAGAACCAGAATTGGTCCAATAACAAATACTAGAGGTATAAAAATGCCATATTTGTATTGCTTGGGAGTTTTAAGAGCCCTTTTAAGAGTAATGGATCGAAAGTAATTTTGTGCTATTGTTTGGAATTGCTATGTTTCTATCTTGCAGCTTGCTGAAGTGTCATGACTCGAATTCTATATGATAAAACTTGATAATTTTTTAGAATTTTTTAGAGAGATTTGTTTTGTCATTAGAATGGACTTGTTATGTTTTGAATTAAACTTTTGTTAATGTGTACATACATATTATGCATACTAGCGTTTGGTCGTTGCATACATTTTGTATTTATTCAAATGCTCAAGTTTGTATCTTTTTCCATATACTGAATTCTCATCCTGTGCCCATGATTTTTGACTCCAATTTCAAGATTATCATTTTTACTTGTATATGATTTTCTTTGTCATTCTCTTTCGTTTTTATTTTTTTTCTAACAAACTGGTTTTATAAAATAACTTTTTGATGAAAACTATTATCTATATATCAAAAATCTCATATTAAATTATCAAGAAATTATTAGATCCATACGGGAAACGTACCAGAATCCATAATTACCATGCTGCTTAGAGTTGTGTGGTTAACCTTCCAGTTATAACTTCTCTCTTAATTTTCTCTCTAGATGATGGGATGCCAGAAAGAATGAAAGTTACATGTGATCTAAGGACCATAACCACTATATATAGATAATTTTGTTATCTCTTGGTAATCCTATAAGATAATTTTGTTATGTCTTGGTATTTTTATCTTAACCCATCACAAAAATAGGAATTTGCACTTATACATTAAAGGACCATACCCTATTAGATACTTTATAATTCAAATTATCTAAAAATTTAGTAGATCATGTTTAAATGGATTCAAACTTCTATGAAGTCAGTAACATATAATTGTCACATATAAGTCCAACATCTAACAATCTCCCACTTGGACTATATGGGTAACCTTATAATTATGCATTGCATAAATGACTGTATGAACTCAACATTGCTGTCATTACCGAAATGCATCTATAACCAATTTGTCTATCAATCCTACTAATAAAGAATTGAAGTGGCCTTCATTACATGGATCATGATATGGATGTATAGGCTAGAAATTTCATGTAATATGATCTTAACATTCCTATTTCCAACTAGTCCACCACAAATCTTATTGATATCAAAACATGCCAGAATCAGAGTGTGAATAACCAAAACTTTATTTCTACAGAAAATAACCTTACAATACTATAAACTGAAATAACAAAAATGTCTATAAGAGAATAGCATCTAAAATTACAAACTTCCACTAAAAGTGAATATCCTCAAATGACATGACACCCATATGAGAAATGTGCTCATGAAACACTTTGAGTGGCGATCACTTAGTAAGTGGATCCACATTTATAGAGTTTATACCATGGTGCTCTATAAATAACTATCCACTCTAAATACTTTCTTTGACAACCAGGAACTTGGAGTCCATACGTTTTGACTTTGTTGAGTTCCTATTTTATTGGAATATAATACTACCGAATTATTGTCACAAAATGATTTAAGTGGTCTATTAATTCCAACCACTATGCACAGCCTCGAGACAAGTTTCCATAGTCACATTCCATGATTGGATGCTTTGTTACACATTGTGAACTCTACCGCTATAGTAGAAAAGCAAATAAGAGACTATTTAGCACAAAGGGAGTAAGAGAACTATTTAGCACTCTTCCAGGAGATAGCATCCTTGCTCGTAGGTACATATAGCCTGACATGGATTTCATACTATCTCAGCATTCAATAAAATCGGAGTCAATCTATTCTCGATTACTTAAGTATATGCCCAACATCCCTATAACATACACAATATTCAGATGCCTACAAATCTGAGCATACATAAGACTCCTCGTGTCGACGCATAAGAAAATTTCTGTATTTCCATTTCCTTAAAGTCATTCTTAGGACACTAACTGAGACTAAATTTGTCGACCTTAACCATAAGGGTATCATTTGGTTTGCAATCTTGCATGCCATATCTCTTGAGAACCTTTTTGATATACCATTTTTTGTGATAATCCAAGAACATATACTTGCTTCCAAAGAACTTCTGATAAATACAATTGTCGACCAAATTCATCTCAAAACCGAATGAGATTACCACTTGATGAAATTTGAAATGCCATTATTGAGATGTTTGCTTGATCCCATAGATGGATTTCTTAAGTTTGTAGCCCACATTCTTTGGATTTAATGATACAAAGTTTTCTAGCTGCACATATAAGTCATTTCATTAATATCACCATTTAAAAATGTTATTTTTGCACCCCTCATGTAATTCAAGAATGAAATGCACTGCCAATGCCGTTATAGTTTACAAAGAGTCTCTCGATAAAATTGGATAGAAAGTCTGTTTATAGTCAATGCCTTTTTTGTATAAAACCCTTTGTGACAAGACGAGCCTTGTATCTCTCCATGTCACCATATAAATCCCTCGTAGCCTTAAATATCATTTGCAACCATTGTGTTTCATACCTTTTGGCAATGGGACAAGATTTCGTATGTCATTGTCTATCATCGACTTAGTCTTATCATTCATGGCATCAATCCAATTTTGAAAATTAGAACTTTCCATGGCTTGACAGAAGTTGATTAGATCATCTTTTATCACCCTAATGTTAGCCTCATTTTTTTAAAGAAATACAATGTAGTCATCTGGCGCTATTTTTCTTTTTTCTCTAGTATATCTCCTTAATGGCATAGGTTCATGAGGTTGTAGGGTTTGTTCTTCTTAAACAACTTCTTGAATAAGAGGTTCTCTAACATTGTCTTGTTCTATTGTGTCATGAACAAGATCAGGAATGGAATATTGATCAAAGCCAATAACATTTATAAGAATATTAAAATGTTCTTTTCAAAGACAATGTTCCTAACTATATCTCCCCTACAAACTTGACATTCTCAAAGAATCAAGTATTTTTCAACTCAAAAATTGACTTAATTATGGCATCATAAAACTTGTACCCTCGGATCTTTCAAAATATCCAACAAAAAAGCAACTCACCATCCTTGAATCTAGTTTCCTTTTATTCGGCCTATAAGGCCTTGCCATAGCTAGACATCTCCAAATGCGTAATTGCTTTAAACTAGGCCTCTTATCTGTCCAAAGTTCATAAGGGGTTTCAGTAATTGCTTTAGTTAAAACCCTATTAAGGATATATGTTGCAACTTAAGTGCTTCTCCCTATAGTGCCTCTCGTAAGGTAGAATGAAAAATCATACTTTTCACCATGTCCTTAAACATCTTGGTTTGTCTTTCAACAACACCATTCATTGCATGTGAACCTAATATATGGTATTATGAGATGATATCGTATTCCTCTAACAACTTAGCAAATGGTCCTAAGCATTGTTTACCTAAACTATCATATCTGCCATAATATTCACCAACTTGTTTAGATCTAACACTTTTAATTCATTTCTGAGTTGGTTCTCAACTTCAACCTTATACTTTTTTATCATGTCCGGCGATTGTGACTTTTCATTAATGAGATATATATAGCCATATCTAGAAAAATTGTCTATGAATGTTATAAAATATTGTTGACTATTCCATGCAAGCATAGGGAATGGCCCACAAATATTCATATGTACTTTTTCTAAGATGTCTAAAGTCCGAGTTTGAAATCTCCTTTTATTGGTTTGTTTCCCTTTTATGTAGTTAAGGGGATCAAGAGCTACATCAAACACAAGTCTCCCAATTTCCCTTTGGAGATATGACCTATTCTCTTGTGTCATAATGAAACAAAATTCGCATTGATTAATTTTTAGTTTACTCCTCAAGCACTTACATACATGGATTCATTAAATAAAGCAATTCTATCAATAACATAAAGATTATTATATCCTAATAAAGAACCAGATCCAACCAATTTTGAATCATGAAAGAAGTTGAATTTTTGATTTCCAAATGAACAAGAATAACCAGATTTATCCAAAATAGAAACAAAATCAAATTCCATTTAAACTACGGTACAATAAATATCTCATTTAGATGCAAATAAAATCTAGTCTTTAACAATAATCTAAGCTTTCCTATTATTTCAACCAAAACCTTCTTACCATCGCCTACATAGATGTATCTTTTCCATCACTCGACTTTTTTCAATTTAGGAAACCCTTCATAGATACACTGATGTGAGTTGTTGTAGCAGAATCCATCCACCACCTATGTCTAGGAAGTTTTGTAATGGAAGTAACCTTGGGGAATTTTTTTTTTAAAATAACATAGATTGGAAAAATATTCAAAAACATAACTTATCCATGTCGAGTATTGAAAACTCGACATGGTTTAAAATAGGGTATATCAAATCTTCAAGACTCGACATACTTTAAAAGAAAGGGCATGTCGAGTATTAAAGACTCGACATGCCCTAAAAAACAATGCATGTTCCCTCTCTCCTTCCCTCTCTCTCTTGCCCTACACCCTCTCTCTCTCCCTCTCTCTCTCTCCCGCCTGCCTCTCCCCTCTCTCTCTCCCTCCCTCCCTTTGGATTCTAGTCTCCCTCTCTTCTCTCTCTACCTCTCCCTCCCTTTGGATTCCCGCCTGCCTCTCCTCTCTCTCTCTCTTTCTCTCACCCTTTAGATTTGCCTTGGATTTGCACAAAAACCAAGTCTTGATTTTCTTGCAAATCCAAAGGGAGGGAGGGAGGGAGGGAGGGAGAGATACAGGGCAAGAGAGAGAGGGAGAGAGAAAGAGAGGGTATAGGGCGGGAGATAGAGAGAGAGAGGGAGAGAATGAGCATATTGAGTCTTGAAGACTCAACATGCACTGCATCTATCAAGTCTTGAAGACTCAACATACCCTATTTCAAACCATGTCTAGTCTTCAAGTATGTTAAGTTTTAAAGACTCGACATTGAGTTTTGAAAACTCGATATGGATAGGTCATGTTTCGAATATTTTTTCAATCTATGTTGTTTTAAGAAATTTTTTTCCCGAGGTTACTTCTGTACAATGCTCATGCCTAGGAATCGAGATTAAACTAACATTGAAGAAACCAAAGTAAGAAATATTCCTTCCGTAGTACGCTATGTGTGATAGTTGATACACTCCTTTTCTTTGCCTTTACATTTGAAGGATAATGTTATTTGAGTACTCTCCGTCATATCTTGTTTCAAACTTTCCTCTTCCTAATCACTGTGAGAAATGCAATTATTCAAAGACTAAGTCTCTTTTTAATAGTTATAGCTAAACTGTGTCAGAAGAGATATCAAAACTAGATGTACTAGTAATTCCTCAGAGAGCTCAAGGTTAAGTGTTTCAACTTGCATGTAAGATGAGACATCTCTAAGATGTACTCCCTAATATTATATTTACCTTTATAACTCATTGAAATGAGACTTGTCAAGAGCAAACCCATTTTAGCCTTCTTGTTCTTGTCAAACCTCTTTTCAGTATTCACAAGGAAATCTATAGCCGTTGGAATCTTTTCAGATATAGTGTACATGAATGTTTCTAGAATGGCTCTCTTCATGAACATCATACAAATAGGATTTGATTTCTCCCACCTTTCCTTATCACTCTTTTCATCAGAGTTACTCTTATCAGTATGAGGTAGTGGAAAATTAATCCTTAACGCAAGGTCATGATCTTTGACTTTAAAAACTATAAAAAGGTTCTTTTGGCATGATTTGAAATTAGAGCCATCCAACATAGGAATTGAGTTGATGTTGGTAGTAATATTAGCATGAATATTATAACCGAACAAAAAACACAAAAAAACAAAACACGCTCACATGAATCTTTACACCAAATAATAATAAATTTATTTAGAAATAAAACTTATCTCAAGATACTAGGCATTTCATTAATATTTTGTCTTTGATCAAAAATATTCTTATAAGTGATATCTTGGTACAGTAATCAAACACTAATAATAAGAACATGTCAATATTTACATAAGTTGTATACATGCAACCGTTGATATTCCAAACAAATTAATTTCTACAAAAGTGATCACTTTGGCAACATGTATTTCAATAAATTAATCTTAAAATATATAACCGTAGTAATATTTGAATTCAAAATTATATTCATAATTGAATTCCCTCACATAGAAATTGTACATGGCCACACTACTAAGCAAAGTTCAAATTGAACTACACTTTGCAATTGGTGAAAACATATTATAACACAATTTCAACATCTCAGTGAAATGCTTCCCAATAGGAATCTCTCAATGAAATTTCTTCGTAATGTTGGCATACTTTCAATGGAATTTCTTCCCAAGGGATTCTCTCAATGAAAGCACAAAAAATGTTGCATTTAGTTGGTGAGGGACATGCAACACTTGGGTTACTTCTCATGCAAGGGCTATGAGAAGGGCAAAGATCCTTGGCTTGGTTCTAGGATGGCCGAGAGTGCCTTAGATCCTTTGCACGGTTTTGGGTTAGGGAGGTTTGAGTCGTTGGTTCAAGTGTTCCTTATGCAAGGTACCAAGATACCCTTTGCACAAGGCCTTAACTTGTAGAGAAGTAGGCCGAAATAAGAAGAAGATGAAGATGGAAAGAGGAATGGAACTTGCCTTTGATGGGTCTTCAAGGGACACAAGCCTATCATGCAAAGGTGATGTAACCTAAGGGGTTGAAGCACCCTAAAGCCCTATTCTCTTACTCACACTGGAGAAGAAGGTTTCTGAAGTTTACTTAATATTTCTGAATGATTACAAGAGGAGGAGGACTACCTTATTTATACTAGAGGGCCGGAAAGGTAAAGGTCCTCAATACTTAGGTCCTTTCATGCTAAAGGACTTCATATGGCCTTAACTAACTCTAATAACTACCAGGCAGTTATTGCCCTTATTACAACACTAAAAAGACATAAAATAAATAAAAAAATTTATTCAAAATAACAGTTATTGCTTGGAGGGATTGATGGCTCTTCGGTTGGACAACATGTGAGCTGCATGTGCGTACTAGCGTGCAGCGGTCCTATCTCACTACACTTAGGCCCATATTCTGCCATGCATTCATTGAGCCAGGGCCCTATTTCATCGAGCCATGGCCCTATTTCATCGAGCCATGATACTATTTCCTCAAGCATGGGTCGGTCTTCTGGCATTTCCTTGCCTGAAGCCACCTTAGCATTATGACTTGGCTCATGGTGTGCTGTACCGTGGACTGCATTGCCTTGCTCATGCTGTGGCTTTTGTTGGTGCCTCAAGAGTTGTATCTCTTCATGCTCTAATGACTCATAGCGAGGGCTATAACACCGACACCTCGGTGTATTCATATTTGTACTCTTTCCCCATTCTATGTATGATATTACTTATGTTCGATGTAGAAATTTCACTAAGAAATTTTTCCGATAAAACCGTCCCCAAACAAATTTCGGCTATAATGGCCGGAGATTAAAAACTTCCAAATGACCATTGAAGGTCAAATAATGAAAAGAGTGGCCTTAAAAAGTGTATGAGAACCTCAAATATAGATAAATATTGCTTTATAAAGATAAATCAAGCATTTCTAGAAAATTTCCCAAAAAGCCCTAATCGGACGGTAATAATCCCCAGCAAGACTAACTGACCACATTATGATGCGAAATGGACTTAGTTAGACTTAATATGGGGTAAGGGGCCTAGTGTGTAATTATGGAAAATTTAGGTCAAAATAGAAATTTTAACCTATAGACAGTTATTTGTGGTCGGGTATGAAACGGGAGATTGCGGAGTTTATTACTCGTTGCCTTGTATGTCAGCAAACAAAGGCTGAGCACCAGCGTCCAGCTAGCACTTTAGAGCCCCTTCCCATCCCTGAGTGGAAGTGGGAGCATATCACGATAGATTTCATAGTGGGGTTACCGTGGACTTCGGCACAACATGATGCAATTTGGGTGATAGTTGACCGACTTACTAAGTTTGCACACTTTATCCCGATCAGGAGTGATTACTTGCTTGAGGCATTGGCATGCCTCTATATTGATACAATTGTGAGACTCCAGTGTCGATAGTATCAGATCGAAACCCCAAATTTGCATCCCGTTTTTTGCCCAGTCTACAGGAGGGTTTGGGCACTAAACTGAGTTTTAGCATAGCATATCACCCCAAAACAGATGGTTAGTCAGAGAAGACCATTCAGACTTTAGAGTAAATGCTTACAGCATGTGTTATGGATTTCCGGGGGAGTTGGGATCGGTATCAGGCGAGCATTGGCATGCCACCTTATGAGGTATTGTATGGGAGGAAGTGTCGTATCCCATTGTGCTAGGATGTGATTGGTGAGTGGCGACTTACCAATGTTGAGCTGGTAGAGGAGACAAAGGAGAAAGTGAGGTTTATCCATACATGGATGAAAGCCGCTCAGGATAGATAGAAATCCTATGCACCTCTAGAGTTCATTGTGGGATACATGGTATTCTTGAGAATATCTCCCTTGAAGGGAGTTATTTGATTTGGGCAGCGGGAGAAGTTGAGCCACAAGTATTTTGAGCCCTTCCGTATCCTTAAGAGGGTCGGAAGTGTGGTGTATAAATTGGAGCTGCTAGCAAACCTATCTCGTATTCACGATGTATTCCATGTCTCAGTGCTTAGGAGATATCAGCTAGATCCCTCACACATTTTAGAGGCTCCACCAGTTGAGCTTCAAGAGGACTTGAGCTTACCTGTTCAGCCCGTGGCTATTTTGGATCGACATGTTAGAAAGCTATGGAGCAAAGAGGTTCCTCTTGTTAAAGTTTTGTAGAGGAGCAACCAAGTCGAGGAGGAGACTTGGGAGCCCGAGAAGGCCATGAGGAGATAGCACCTCCAACTTTTCTCTATATAGTTTCTTTTAGTTTCAAGTATGAAACTTATTTTTAGGGGGTTAGAAATGTAACATCGATACCTGGTGTATTCATATTTGTACTCTTTTCCCATTCTATGTTTGATATTACTGCTGTTCGATATAGAAATTTTACTAAAAAATTTTTTCGATAAAACCATCCCCAAACAAATTTCGACTAAAATCGTTGGAAATTAAAAACTTTCAAATAACCAATGAAGGTCAAATAATGATTAGAGTAGCCTTAAACATGTATGAGAACCTCAAATATAGATAAATATTGCTTTATAAAGCTAAATCTGGGATTTCTGTAAAATTTCTTGAAAAGCCCTAATCGGATGGTAATAAGCCCCGGCAAGACTAACTGACCATATTATGATGCTAAATGGGCTTAGTTAGACTTAATATGGGGTAAGGGGCCTAGTGTATAATTATGAAAAATTTGGGATCAAAATAGAAATTTTAAAGTTTAAGGGATTTGTTTGCGATACACAATAACCTAGAATTAATCTACTAATTTTATTTTCCTAAAACCCTAATTTGGACCAACGAGAGCTTTAAGGTCTTGAGGTGGGGCCCACATATTAAATGTGGGTGTGAGTTGTAGAGAGCAAAAGAGAAAATGGTGGGTCCCACACATATAAAAAAATGAATTTTAAAAATAAGAAAGCTATTAATTAATTAAGTAAAGGAGTGGGAGAGGAAGAGAAAGAGAGGAAACGTGAGAGAGGGAGAGAGAGAATAAGTGACTATTCTGGAATTTATTAGTGAAATCCAAGGGTTTTGATCAACTTTGAAACATTTGGATTGTTGAGATTGAATTTATTAAAGTGAATTAAGCTTAAAGGAAAAGATAACACAACCTTAGCCTTCTCATTTTGCCAAAAATCGTGAGGAACAAAAGGAAGAACAAAGAAGGCTTTTTTTTTTCCTTTCTCCAAAAACCGTGAGCTACTCCTTGAAGGGAGACTTGATCCCTTCAACCAATCTTCAATATTTTTACATAGATCTTCTCCTTTCAAGCCTTAGTTCAATATATCCAAAAATTAGAAGAAGAGAAGAAGGTTTGCTTGGTGATTCAAGGGTGGAAACCTAGAGGTACAAGTGAAGAGATCTATGGGTTCTTCAAATTTTCTTCAACAACTTTAGGTAAGAAAGCTTCCTCTTGTTCCCTAGCGAAACACATATCAATTTGGAGCCAAAAGGAAATCTCTAACTTGGTGACTCTTTGTTGACCAAAATTTAGGATCAAAGAGGAAAGGAGAGATCTTTGGAGGAGAGGACTTGTTTGAGGCTTGAGACATCAAATCTTGAGGTATAAAAAAAAAAAATCAATCAAGTAAAAGAATGCTATAATGTGTGCAGAAAATTTCAGCATTTGAAATGTTTGATGTAAGTCTTGAATGATCACATAATGGGGTGAGAAACCGTAAGGGAACAAGTACAGAAAAATTCAGAACTTTGGCTATGAAATTGGATGGGTTTTAATGTGATTCTGAGTGTTAAAATATGGATTTAATGTACTTGTGTGTGTGCTGGATTTTGGCATTGAAGTATGATGTGTATATATGTATGTAGTGAATGAGTGCATAAAATTTCTGCACTAGTAGAAGCTAAAAAGGAAGTCATTTTCATATGAAATATGTAGTGAAATGTAAGAAAAAAATGAAATAGGAAAGTGTGCAGAATTTTGTGATGTGTTATTGAGTATATGTATGTAAAATTGAGACCAAAAGTGTGTAGGAATATGTGTGTATATATGTACGATTAAGGTTTGGTGGTCTGAAATTGAATGAGGAAAGAAAGATTTGATGCAAACATTGAACCTTTAGATTTCTGCAAAACAGGGCAAACTGACCAGGCTGTACTCTTTCTATAATAACTTTCTCTGCCCAAATGAAAATTGAGTTCAGTTTTCTGCATATGACACTAGACTTTCATAGCTTTAAAATGAGATGTGATTCATTGAATTCTGAAGAGAATTGGAATTTTTGTGATTTTTCAAAGTTAGATATTCTGCAAAAAATACTCTGTTCTGCCCTGTTTTCTACCATGAAGTTGTTCTCAAATTTGAGATGTCTTCTGGTCTAGACCAACCTTAGCCCTAGTTATAAAATTTGTAGATCTATGTCTTATCCTTCCAACGAGATAAGAATCGCCTCAATCCGACCACTGTGTCAAAAGTTACAGCCATTCTTCTAAAACTCGTCAAACGGTCTTCCATTTTCCAACACTAAAAACGGTAGCATTGCACATCCAGCCCTTGTTTGCAAAAACTCAAAGAAGAAAAGTTGTAGATCTCCCTCTTCACCACCGGCCGTGAAAATTTCAGTCAATTTACATGAGGGAATCAAATGTTATACAAAATCTCCCAAAACTATGCAAATTTTCACTCTGTTTTCAGTCCCTGATTAACCGCCTTCTTTGTGACCTGTTTCAACCCTTTCTGTACTGAATTAAGAAAACATTTCAACATGAAGGTTGTAGGTATATGTGTCATCTATAACATATCCAAAATTCATTTGAATTGGAGTTGTGTACGAGGAGTTATTGCATTTTTACTAAGACAGGACAGAGTGGACGTTTGGAACAGAACTGAGACAAAGATTGGTTTTTCTGAAATTCTGCGATTAGAATCTGAAGAAATGTTCAAAATGAAGGTTGTAGTGCTGTCTCTTAGCTTTAAAAGGAAATAGGAAGCATATGATTCGGAGTTGTGTAGTAGAAGTTATGACCATTTTCCCATGACTGTGCAAAGGTGCATATGTGCAGAAACCATGAATAATGAACTATAAGCACATGTGTTGTATTGGGGTGATGAAATGTGTGCTAATTGAATGAATTGTAAAGAATATATGATAAGGATGAAGGAAAAAGGGATAGAGCATGCCCTAGGATACCCTAACCTTAATCTTAGAGGAAAGAATTGCTAAAATACAACCTAACCTAGTAAGTTCAAATCATGACACGAATCATCATATATGCATGTGTTGCCATGGTAGGCACACGGGTGGTGATCAAACGAGGGGAAATACTTTTGACACTTGTGGTACTTGATAGGGAGTGATTGACCCTCCCATATATTATGAGTGAGATTTATTATATTATGTGTCTGATACACAATATCATGTTTTAAAATATTTTCTGATGCAAGTATGATTTAATAAATATGTGATGTGAAATTTTCAATGAATTATGAAATGTTTTTGTGAATTCATGGAGTATCTACAAACATGTTTATACATGTTATATATGTATCCAAACGAGTTTTAAAATACGAAACCATGCCATTGTATTTGAGTTATACATGTTTTATGAAATCATCCTTATGGAAATGATTGACATTGCTTGAGAAATCTGGCATGGCACGTGGTTGATTTGATGATGATATTTTACATAGGCCGAGGGCCTTAGCATGTGATGATGATAACTTTATGATGGGTAAATCCCATTCCATGGCTACAAATGATGGATGTCTAGGTGATCTATATTTGCACCCGATACGCTTCTGCAGAAGGTATCCCACATGACATCGGAAAATGGTAAATGTATTGTGATTCGACACGGCACTAGTCAGGTTGAACCCATAAGGGGGAGGGCTTTGGTGTACTGTAGTCTAGCACCTGATGAGTTCCGTTGTCGGGGTAGAGAGTTTTTCTAACCTATTGCATACAAAACCCCCGATGTGCCTGTCATTGGTCACAGTCGACCCTTGCCAGGACTGATTTTCACATACTCTATTCTAACATGATTTGATTACATGGATGCATATATGTTTGAAATGTATATGAAAAGAATGATTTATGATAAATTGAGCATTTTACACAATTTCTTACAATATGTGGAATTATTGAGAACTTTGATACTCTATTTTTTACCGACACATTGAACACATGATATAAACCCTCTCACTCACTGGGTACTTCCTTGATACTCACCCCTCATTTCTTGTAGTGTACAAATATAGCTATAGTGGGACGCGTAAAGACTTATCAGTGCACGAGACTTTTGCTGGAGATCGAGGCTGTTGATTAGGTACTCGATATGATATTGGGAAGGATTTGCCAATGAAATTGTATAATTGTGTATTGGGATTGTAGATAGACCATTATGTATAAAAAGGAATGGCTATATGTAAATTTATGTGTATCTTATTGAAACTCTCAATTCTATTCTATTGCAATGAGACATGATTTGTACTATTGTGTTATTTACTTTGGAAAACGTGTCATGTTCTAGAAGTGTCTTTTAGGTTCACTTGGTACCACCTCTAAATCACAAGAGGGGTAACTAGTGACTGTTCATACCTTTGACAAGGATTGGATGATTTAAGGAGATTGTTGATTGTAGTCGGGCTGGCCTATGTATATAGATATATGACAGGTCGATATATGGTATTTGATAGACTTCTGACTTATGGGGAGGTTCTGCTCATTTGGTTATACAAAGTCAACATCCGAGATAATGGGCGGCCATTCACGGCTCCAGTTCAGGGTGTGACAAGGGCTATTAGGGATCTCTACATGCAGAAGTGTTACTTTGCTCATACTTTGCTCGAGCATATGTGGAGACTGCTTGTGACATAGTGCAATCGCATGTGCTAGTTGCTCGAGCCATGGTGACTCTTCACATGGCACCCTTCCGAGCGAGGGCCTTCTTGATCGCTCTTTCTCCTAAGCAATAGTCTCCTCTACTGCCTTGGGGACATTTGCATATGGATTGCTCGAGGTTACATGAAAGGTCGTGACCTTTGCTCGAAGGGTCATGTCCTTTGGCATGGGAGTACTCGATTGGCTCGTGCAATGGCTCGAGCGCTGCTTGTCTTTGCTTGGGCAGCCATGTACAGTGTTGTGCAATGCCTTAGGGAGTTGCTCCTTGGTGTGGAGGGAGAGTAACTCTTCAGTGCTAACCCTTGGTGCACTATGAGGAATTGTGTCCAAGCGAACCTCCCTTGCTTCCTTTGGCATGTGCGGAGTTGCCTTGGCTTGAGCACTACATGTTGCATTGTGCAATGTTCCAATAATGTGTCTGGGGCGCGTGTGGGCGCGTGATTGGATGGCAGAGGGGTTGGGTCACGTGCAACCTGTTTGCTTGCTTCCACGTTAACAACGGATTTCAAGATCCATCGTTAAATTTAATATATAATTAAATAAAATATAATACTAATATAATAATTAAACAAAAAAATATATAATATAAATTAAATAAAAAATATATAAAATATAATATTAATATAATAATTAAAAAATATATAAATTATAAATTTAGCGATGAAAATTTCAAATCCGTCGCTAAATTTAGTGACGAAAATTAAGTATCTATCACTTAATTTAGCAATGGATCTGGCATTTTTGTCACTAAAGCTGTTGCTATTTTAGCGATGAAATTCTAGTTTTCGTCGCTAAATTTTTGCGACGGATCATTAGCGACAAAAAATTTTTTATCGCTAAATCCGTTGTTAATATTTTTAGCAACAATTTTTTTAAAAATTTTCGTCGCTAAAACCATATTTTTTGTATTGTAAGGGTTGTTTTTGTGAGTGAGGGGATAAAGAAGTAATAAGATGCAAAGGTGGAAAGGTTATAAGGTATTTAGATGGTAAGTTGTGGTAAGGCATGGTAAGGTGGAAATGTTATAAAGGTGATAAGGTATTGACATGGTAAGGTATAGTAAGTAAAGGTGGAAAGGTTATAAAGGTGATAAAGTATTGACATGTGGTAAGTTACGGTAAGGTATGGTAAGTGTAGGATACGCAGGATATATAGGATATGGTAAGATTGGTAATGGTAAGGTTGGTATTTTTTCCATTTTCATTATATACTTTAATTATCTCTCTTAATTTTTTTATTTTATATAATTTTTTGTTTTTCTAAATTTTTGAAATATATATATGTGTCTATATAATTTATATGTGAAACTTATATGTAGTCGAGGAATAGTTGTAAATTATATATATATGACATTAGAAATAAATTAAGCAAAAATATGATACTAATTATATAAAATTAATAATAATGTATAATAATATTATATTATATAATATATATAATATTCTATTATAATATTGTAATAAATTATTATATATATTCCATTGTCATATGTCTGCGCGGCGCAGCCACGGGTGTCCGTGCGGCTCAACCGCGAGGGCAATAATATATTTCTATATATTACTATACATTACTACTATATTAACATTACATTTATATACTATTACTTATATATATATATATATAATATATACTTGTTACAATTATATTACTATATTAGTATAATTTATTACTATGTATATTACTATACATTACTAATATTTTAACATATAATATATATATGTAATATATAGTTGTATTATTTTTATATACTATTACATATATATATAATATGTAATAGTTACCATTGTAATATAGATTTTTACTATAAAAGTTGTAATGGGAAAATTCATTAGTATAAGGATTGTTTTGGTGTGTGAGAAGGGATAAAGAAGTAAAAAGATACAAAGGTGGAAAGGTTATAAAGGTGATAAGGTATTGACATGGTAAGTTGCGGAAAGGTATGGTAAGGTGGAAAGGTTGTAAAGGTGATAATGTATTGACATGGTAAATTGCGTTAAGGTATGGTAAGTAAAGGTGAAAAGGTTATAAAGATGATAAATTATTGACATGTGGTAAGTTGCAGTAAGCTATGGTAAGGTATGGTAAGTGTAGGATATGTAAGATATGGTATTGGATATGGTAAGGGTTGGTTGGTAATGGTAAGGTTGGTATTTTTTCAATTTTCCTTATATTCTTTAATTATCTCTCTTAATTTTTTATTTTATATAATTTTTGTTTTTCTAAATTTATGAAATATATTTGTGTGTCTATATAATTTATATGTGGAACTTATATGGTAGTCGAGGAATATTTGTAAGTTTTAATGTAATTTGTAATGTTTGTTAAGAACTTTAATTATGAATAATAATACATTAATTATGAATATTATAATATGAAATTATGATAATAATTCATTAATTATGAATATTATATAATTTTATATAAATTCCAAAAAAACAATTAACAACTTTAAAAGTTTACCATTTTAACATTTACAATCTATGATTTTAACATTTCATTGATAACTCCATAATAAAATCTCTAATCTTCGCGGCAAGAACAATTTTTCTATCCACATCCAATTTAATCAAATTTTGTGCCAAAAACAAATTTTCAGGTCAAATCCAATTTAATCAAAATTTTCTTTTTCATTCCAAATTTTCAATTCAACTCTAATTTAATCAAATTTCTTTACGCCAAAACGCCAAAAACTGCTCCGTATATTTATTTCAATATAAATTTGTGCAAAATATTTGATTTGTATTTAATATAATGGACAAGTCATAAAGAGAAAGTGATGAATATATTGATGTGTTAATGCAACAAGATCATTGTGTTAAATTAAATACTTCAACACATGGTTTTCAATCGCTTGTTGCTTTCAATGTGAATATATCATCAATATATCCAACCTAGATAATCTTTTTCACCATAATATGTTTGGTATGTTACATTCACACATTTACATGATTCATGATCGATCCAACGTAGGGGGTTTCTCATGGATGAAGAATTATGCCATCATATATCATCAATCGTATGTAGTCGTAAAAATATTGAAAATATTTGATATATGGTTTTAAGGTATTGAAAATGTCTGATATATAGTTTTAGGGATGGTTGCATGTGATAAGTTGCAACAGGAATATGTGAGTGCATGCAATGTGATAATAGGTGATAGGTGATAAGTCGTGATAATTTTGATTGTTAGGTGTTGTGATAATAACAGTGTGACAAATTTTGATAATTTTGAGAGTGATAAGAGATGGTAAGTTTTGTGAGAGTGTGGTAATTTGGTGTTGAGTGTTTATTTTGTCACAGTTGGTAATGGTAATGGTAAGGTGGTGGTAAGTAATAAGTTGTGCAAGTGATAAGTTAAACAATTAATGAAAAAATATGAGGAATTAAGAATAACACGTGTAATGAAAAAAGAGGCTGGAAAAGAGTAAACTATGGAAAAATATGAAAACAAATTAAAAAATTGCACAAATTTTGAAAATTTGTTTGTCACCAATTGGATTAATTGGTGATATCCCAAAACATGTATAAAATTTACAAAAGATTTGGGATTGGTTTCATGCGGCCTGTTGAGATTGCATCATTTTCTAATAATATAATAATATCAATATTACATTACTATATAATACATTACTACATTACTATTACTCTATGTATTACTATAAATTAAATTATCGTAGTGGTGCATTGTAATTTACCATTCAATTGAATCTCGCATTATCAATATTAATTTAAATAATATAATTATCCTTACATAACTTAATTAATTATCTAGTAATTTACATAACAAACCATGAGACATAGTAATTGCAAAGTAACACGTCATAGCATATAAGAAATAACAAATAACACATATATGGGAAAGAAAGAGGGGTATTGAGTAAAAATATATGAAAAAAGTGACAAGTAAAAAGTCATTGTCCAAAAAAATTGTGTAATGAAAAATTTAATTTGTGCAATGAAAAGGGCACAAAAAAAAAGGTGCGGTTTTTGAAAATTTATTTGTGAAAATAATATGTATATGTTCAATTTAACTTGAAAGATATTATTGCAACTGTTAGATTGGAATAATTGGTGATATGTTCTACTGGATTAATGAAAATTTTGAGATTATTTTGAAATATAAATGCTATATTTTCCAATGACATAATAATATTAATATTACATTACTATATAATACATATATATTACTATATATATTACTACATAGTAATATATAAATTACATTATCAAATAATCCAATGATCAGATCAATTTAGGTGATACACTGCTCATGCTGGATTTCGATATCTTCATTTGGATGAGTGTATAATATTAGTACAATATAATATAATATTAGTATGTTATATAACTTAATCAATTATTAATTATGATGTTTTATTAATAAGTCATAATTCATTTATATGTACTATGAGAAACCTAATTCAAATGGATTAAATATATCATCAATAAGAATGGAAAAGGAAAAAAAAGAAAAAAAAAATGACCTATAAAAAAAAAGGTGAGAGGGAGATGAGGAAAAAAATTGTGAGAGTGGGATAAAAAAATTAAAAAAAGTTGAGAGTGAGATAGAAAGTAAAAAAAGAGACAAACAAAAAAAACAAAAAAGAAAAAACTCAAACACGATACTTTGGCTCAGTGGTTGGAACAAGTTACTTCTGGAGGTTCTTGAACCTCCAGCCTAGCAATTTTTTGGCAAAAACAAGAAGGCAAAGAATTGCCTGCATGGTGGCACCACGCATACCCATGCGGTCATGCCGCGGGGTCATGTACACTGCAGATGCGTGGGAGCCTGCAAGGTGCAATCGCACATGCCTGCTCGGTTGCGTGCACTGCACATGCACGGGAGCCTGTGTGGCGCAACCACGCATGTCCGCGTGGCTCAAACTTGCGAGCAAGCACGAGGCACGTGCATACGCGAGCACCCACACATGCCTGCACTATTGCGCCACACATGCCCATGTAGCTCAACCGCATAGGCAAGCGCATGCATGCGTATGCACAGAGCAGGGATGATCCATATGTGCAGTGATATGGCATGGTAACAAGTTAAGTACTTTTATCATGTAGGCACAGTGATACAATTGCCCCAACACCTACACCTGGTAACGAGTGGTAAGAAGTAAGACAATAATTGTATAATGGTAACGAGTGATAACAAAAGTGATCTATAACATATAAAAGGTAATAATTACATAAAATTAGTATAATATGGCTTGGTAACAAGTGATTTTTAACAAATGGTAACAATGACATAGTAAGAACAAGTAGTAACAAGTGATAACAAGTGATCTATAATAAATAATGGAAATAAGCTAACAAGGTAATCCCTTCTAACAAGTGGTAAAGCAATAATTGTAAAATTTGTATAAAACATATATGTTGCATTTGTAAGAACGTAATCGTAACAAGGCTTAAAAATCACAAGCTAATGGGAAAATAATATGTATGGAAACATTCAAAATATATGGGAAAAGAAGAAAGAGGGCTAAAACAATTACTAAAGTCTGAAAAATGAGACGATTAAAAAAAATGTCACTTCAAACATAAGCATATGATATGTCACTTGAAACACATTATTGAACCTTAATATGTAGTAATAGCAAGGTAAATAAGTAGTAAAAATAAGTAAGTGATTTTTTTAACCGGAAAGACACGTGGCATTGATTAAAAGAATAAAAAATGTGAAGAATTAAAAACAACACGATAATAAAAATGAATGAAAAAAGAGGCGGGGAAAAAGGGAAAAAAACGGAAAAAATGGGTGGATTTTGAAAAGGTTTTGAAAATTTATTTGTGAATATGATATATTATATAAATCATGCAGGGAAACTTCACCATCAAAGCTTCTCTTCCCTCTTCTCCTTCCCTTGAAACCTACCCTTTCCTAACCCATCTAAACCTCTCACCACTAGCATTGCTAGGAGTGCACATAAAACCTAACCATCATCATCACTACCATTGGCTCCACTCAGTCACTCACTACCTCACTCCACTCACTCACTCACTACTATGCTGGGAATACACATAAAACCCAACCATCATCATCACTACTATCATCATCATACCTGACTCCGAAAGGTAATATTTTTGTTAACAATCATTCTTTACAATATCATTATATTAATTTAACTATTGTTTTATGAATAGATTGACATGAACATTGTGGATAAAGAAGCCTTGCAATTGTGTCAGTTATAGGACTTGCAATCTTTTCTCTCTTTTTTTTGGTTCTTATAAGTATATGTCATTTTGCTTGGAAATCAATATGTTAACATTCTCTGTTTATATTATTTTTATAATTTCTTTATTTTCTAGTCTTATAGCAATCAAATGTATACCATCTTAAAAAAATCGTATCATGGCATAACAGTAAATATTTATGTAACATTTCCTAACATGATAAAAGGGAGTGTATTTCCTAAGAGAGTGTAATAACTGCTAACACATGTGATAATTAATGGTAATCGACGATAAATGAATACAATAAAATGATGGTAACTGATTACAAAAGATAGTAATAATCCTAACATTTGTATAATCGATGATACAAATAGTAATTTATACTAACATGTGGTAACTAATGGTAACCAACGATAAATAACTGACGATAAAAGGTATACTAACATGTGGTAACTAATGGTAATCGATGATAAATAACCGACGATAAAAGATAGTAATATTTCCTAATAGTTATGTAACCGATGATAAAAGGGTATTTTGTAACACCTGTCTATCCAACGATAAAAGTAGTTATATTTACTAATGATAACTGACAATAAAATAGTAATATTTCTTAATATAGTTATCGACAAAATATAATACTAACAATTCTTAAAGGTTAGGTGACTCACGATAAAATGGTAGTAACAATTCTAAACCCTAGTAACATATCCTAACGATAATAAAAGTAGTAACTTTACGAGCACATATCATAACCGAAAAGTAAAAATTTTGTAACATTTCCTAACATATAACTCAATTCTTACCGATTATAAAAAGCATAACAATTTTTAACGGTTATGGTGACTCACTTACTGACAATAAATAGCATAACAATTCTTAACTGTTATGGTGACAGTAGCAACATTTCCTGTAGTAACATTTCCTATACACGTGATAAGCGACGATATCTTTAATAATATTTACTAACATTTGTAATATCCGACAATAAAAATAGTAACATTTCCTAACATATGTATTATACGGTTACCAACATTAATAGTAGTAACAATTCTTAATGGCTATAGTTAGTGACAATAAAGGTAGTAACAGGCAGTAACATTTCTGTAGTAGGCAACGATAAAAATAGTAACTTTTACTAACACTTTTAAACTGATGATAAAAGCTGATTTTTATTAACACTTATCTAACCGTCTAGATTCAGGACATGCTCCAACGGTGACCAAAAGTGTCGGCATAGGTCTATCCCAATTGGTGCATAACCAATTAAATGCCTATCCGTCAGAGAAGATTTTATCGATGGTTTTATTACCTTTAGCTAATGGTTTTCCTCCATCTTTATAATGCATTTCTTTTGTAGTGTATGAGTAGATGTTTTCCAATAGAGAAGGTGAATCTTCCTTCCCCTTGTCTGACATAAGTAAATTCCTCTGTCCATTTATTTGATAAATTCCCTCATAGCTTAAAAACTTTTGTTGTTGAAATTAAAAAAAAAAAAGTGTTGTTCAGTTACGATTAATAATCAAGAAAATGAGGAGAAAATACGATAGTACCCATTTGCATAAACAAAATTAATTTATTGTTTAAACAAGCTTATTCATACTAATAGTAAAAAATTTTTACTTTCAGGTTTGTAGAAAATGGTGAGAAAATCCACTGTTGGCACAGTAAATCTAATTTATCTTGTGGTTTTATATGCAGAGCTATCCCTTTGTGTAGATGCAACCCCACAGATATCCAATTAACCAAAACAAAAGACTAAAAGACTAGAGTGAAAATTTCAATAAAAAAAAAAATCTTGTTTAAAAGAAAGAAACATTTTAACTAATTTTTCTATAAAAAGAGAACTATTGGGCCTAGTTTTATTAAAATAATAATAAAAAAAAGTAAGCTTTATAGAGAGATTTTAAAATTGATATGCTTAGACTAGTTTAACATAATTTATTTTTTTTAGAGAGACAATTGATGGGTGATGTTCTGGAGTGAGGAAAACTAATTTATATTCTTCTTCTTCTTCTTCTTCATTTATAAGTGATAGAAATCAAAAACTAATATCATGAACGCTAGGATGGTAAAAACTTTTACTCTTTAAGATATTGGTTTAAATGTTTTTTTCCCTTGGTACAAATGTGGTATGCGAGGAAAATTTAGCAGGTAACAATTATAAGGATAATATTTCGAAGAGTAAATATTATCTCATATTTTTCAAGTAAATATTTCAAAGAGTTAAAAGTTAGATGGAAAATGTTAGATATTATGATCAACTTAATTTATATTTTTCTCTCTAAATATATTTATTTCATATTTTTTTCTTTAAAAACTCATAATCAAATTTAGCATCTCTTTCTAAAATTAAGCACCAAATTTTCTCTCTCTAAAAGAATAAATTATTTTCAATTTTATTTATCTAAACTCGTTGATTTTAGATCTTTTTTTCCGTTTAGAAAACTAAATTTGATTTTTTCTCTAAAAAATATTTTTCATACTAAGTGCTTTGATTTTAATTTTTTTTAACTAAAATGACTAAATTTAGATTTTCTCTCTCTAAAAGTAAATATATAAATTATCTTTCTTTTTAAAAGTTAAATTACTTTAAATATTGTTCTTCTAATTATATTTATTTTTAATTTTCTCTATCTTAAAAGACTAAATTTAACTTTTATTTCTGTAAAACAAAGCACGTTATTTTTTTCTTTCTATCAAAAATTAATTTATTTCAAATTTTCTCTGTATCAATGCATTTCTTCTGATTTTTTTAAATACCAAATTTAGTGGTTCTCTCTTTAAAACTAAATATAATAATTTTCTCTCTAAAAAAATCAATTTAATTCTCTATAAACGATTTGATTTTAAATTTTATCTCTCTAAAACATCACATTTTAGTTTTTTCTCATTAAAACAAAGTCCATTCATTTCATCTCTCTAAAAAAATCAATTTAATTGATATTTTCTCACCTTAAAAATATTGATTAATATTTTCATTTTTGCACCCTAAAATTAAGAACATTAATTTTTTTGTACTAAAGGTTAATTTAATTTATATTTCTCACTCTAAACATATATATTTTACATTATCTTTGACTAAAATTATTAAATTTCCTTTTTCTCTCTTGGAAACAATGGACTTTGAAATACAACTTAGAAGAGGTGAATAAATTATTTTGAGCTTTTGAAAGAAATTTTCCGACGAATTTTGGGATCAAAGTTGAGTTTCGAACATGATTTATGAAATGACCAGAAAATAGAGCAAGAGCAAAAGGAAATAGGACACCAATATAGGTTTCTCCAAGATAGTGTCTCAGCCCTTCTCGGCGGTTGCCAACCAATTAATAAACTTAACGATCCTCATGTCGTAGAGATTGCAGAATTTGCAGTGAGTGAGATCAACAAACAATTCAAGAAACAACCTTTAAAATTAAAATCAATTGACCAAGGTTGTTCTCAAGTGGTTGCAGGCATAAGTTATCGGCTTCATATATCAACCATGGAGACACCAGGTAATGGTTTAATCAAAAAATTTAAGGCAATTGTTTGGGAGAAGGCTGGGTCAGGTGACAAGAAACTCATATCTTTCAAGCCTATTAATGGCTAAGTTCAGTGCTATGTCCCTTGGAATAATTAACTTGTATCTTTTTAGTCATTGTGTTGTTTTTGAGACTTTTGCTTTGGTAAAATAATAAATGAGTTTCATTTTATTGTGGTGAAGCATATGATTACAACCATTCATGGTTTTTTTCATTTTAGTATGACTGTCCAAAACAATTTCCCTTGTGGTTTTTTGATTAGTGGTGGCATATAGAGTTATTCACCCAAATATATTCTCTACCAATTAAACAATCTTTTGAAATCTAGTCAAAACAACTTAAAACCTTTTTTTATAACAAAGAAATCCATTTCCACATTGATTTTAACATACCATGAATATTTTGCCAGACCTATCAGCTTACCCAAATCTTTCCACAACCCTTTCCTTTATCCTTAGTCAGGGACTTCAAAATCAAATGGTGGTCCCAATTTTCCGTTGAAAAATGTTCCATTGAAAACATTAAACAATTCTTCACATCAACAAGGCACTCCAAACAGCAATCGCTCAAATTCCACCGACACCTCCAGAAACTCACATGTTTATGGAAATGCTAGAAGGAAAAAGAAAAGAAATTCAACAAAATCCAACAATTCAGTAAAGACAAAAAATTGCTACAATTTCTAGCAAATGAGAAAGATTTGTTAAATTATTTTGCAGACAAGGATAAAAACAAAAAGGAAAAAGACAAAGACAAAGTATCACAAGCATCATCTGAATCCACAAACGAATGTGATCAAGTCTTACAAGACTCACAAGATCCCTATGATTTCTAAACAGAAAAATGGTTAAGGCATCATCACGAATAAAGAAGACATTTTCTCAGGAAGCTAAAATTCTCAGACAACAGTTCAAGAATGAAAGGACAAATGTTTTTTATCAATTCAACCAGAAAGACAATGTCTTCCTAAGCATTGGATATTCCATTGGCATGGACATCAGGGAAAATAATTATGACATCTTCCAAATGGACAAAATAAAAATTAGAACAATAATAAATTTGGTACTCACCAAACAAATCCAGAAAAAGTTTTTACGAAAAAACATTTTAAAATGGTGGCATAAAAATATTGTTGACCACTATTCACAAGAAAAATAATTCAAGAATGGGGACATCTAAATTATTACCCTCATCTCATTATTCCACAAGAAAACTCATTGATTAACAACTGGCAGATTCAGGAAGGCCCGAGTTCTGTTCCCATCAATCTACAAGAATGGTTATCTACAAACTCAGATAGTTCCAACAATGATAGTGACTCTCCACCAAGCATCAATTAAAATGAGCCCATTAATTTATGTCAACATAGAATTTTTCCTTATCCACCTTACTCTTAGAGATAAGTGGCAGATTGTGGCAGACAACATCGACAAATGGAAGACAGAAGCAAAAACAAGGACAATCATCATTGACAACTTTTGACTAAAGCACAACAAAACAAAAGAACTTTGATCAAAGCAAGGAATCCACTTTATAAAAGCAGCAATCATGAGGGATGACTCATCTACAATTATGCAAAGCTATCCGATTCCACACAACATGGTAATATAGCTATGCACTTCAAACAATTATGTAATACAGTTTAATTTTCCTTCTATTTAAGTTTAAATGTTTGTATCAAAGGAAGCATCGAGTGTTTTAAGAATTCTCCTTGTACAAAACTCTGTAAAGACCTTTCAGTGTGTTTTCAATAAAAATTTGAGGAATTTCACAACTCTGTAAGTCTCTTATTCTTATTACAAATTTAAATTAATTTTTATTTACAATCTTGCATTACAAACTATTTTACTACTATTTTATACTGTTTTATGATCATGCTCCCCTTTTTGGAATGAATTTGTGAGAAAATAATTTTTCCGAAAATGGTTCAATCCAATCCTTAGAGGATAAAACTTGCTTAATTTGTAACTTTAAAAATGAAATTTGACCATAAGGGTCTTTGTTGTGAGTATTAAGAGCGGATTGTGAGATTTAGACTTATTATATTTTGTTGTTCTTCTCTTTGGTTTATAAATTTGATATTGTGGTCTTTTAGACTTTTTATGCTTAGCAGAGGGTGCTTGTATTTTATCCATACCAAAAGCCTCACAAAAACATCCTAATTCTTGTCGAGTATATTTTTTACTTGTATATTTAGATTATAACTTTAATTTAGAATATAAAAATAATCCTTCTTTTTGTATGAAAGAAAATAATTGTCCATAAGTAATATTTTTAAATGGTATATCATCTCTTCCTATTGCTTCTCTTAATTTGTTCATTATTCATTTTCCAAATAATTTTGGTAGTCCAACTATGATTCTTTCTTTCCAAAATGATTGATTGCACTCGGTTCTTCTTAAAACTTGGGTTATAAAAACATCTTTGTACCATCTATAGTTGGATAAAGTTAGGTATCATAAATTTGTTAAAACTAATTTGGAGCTTATAGTTGGTTCATTAGGGTTTCCTACAAAATGCATTGCTATTGTATGAGTTAATGTTTCTATGGTATCTGATTTTTCTTGTTGAAATCCCTCTTCATCTATATATGTTTCTATATGTTGTAAAATGTTTGTTCTATCTTGAGCGGATAAAGCATTACTCCACCAATACTTTAATTGTCCTGTAAATCCTTGGACTAAATTGGCTGCTATATCTGTGTCTCCTAAATGTCTAATGGTATAAGCAGCTTGAGCCATACACATTTGTTGTAATAAATTGAGTATTTCATATTCTAATCTACCATCAATATTCCATTCATATATTGCATCTCCTAAGAATTTTGTGGTAACAAAATCTTTTCTTTCTTTGTATTGGATGTCTATTGGGGATGGTCTTGAATAGTAATTTTTTGAAAAGTTTTTAAAATATCTAGTTTTGATTTTGTTCATTTGATTTTGTTGTGGGTCTGAATCATATTCCTATTCTCCTTGTTCGATCATGGAAATTCTGGGTTTACTTGTAGATGTTTCAGAAGGTTTTATTTGTAAAAATGTTGGCACTAAATTGATCTTTTGTTCGTCCATTGATGAAGTTTTAAAATGTGATGCTGAAATGTTATGGGGAAACCTTTGTCCTTCTAATTGCAAATGATTTATTTTTGTCATTATATGTTCTAATTGTGTTCCTATATGGTTTAAAGATTGATTACTATAATTATTTTATTCATATATCTTTTTAATATCTTCTAAATTGATTGGTGGTGAATCTGGTTCTCTTACTTTTATAAAGGGTGTTCCTAATACTTCTCTAGCTTTTGTAGGCATTATTATGGTTTCTAATGGCGGATTTACTAAGGTTATAGAAGTATTTCACAACAAAAAAAGACGAAATTTATTTTTCGTCCCTGAATCTGGGACGAAATATTTTTTTTTTCGCTACAATCTACGACGAAATAATGATTTCATCACTAAATTTTCGATAAATATATGTTTTCGTAGCAATTTGTAGTAAATTTAACGAAAAATAATTTTTTTCTTTACGATTTTTGCAACAATACTTATGGTTTCTGATAATTAAACTCTTTGAATACACTAAAATAAAAACTAAATCGATAAATTATTAATAATATTGGCGTATTATGATATAATTATAAAAAAATATTCAATGTATTGATTATTATTTAACAAGTATTTCTATTTTAACTCTTCATTTACTTAATCGAATATTTAAACAAATATATAAAATAAAGTTATCAGTGTTATAAATGAAAATTTTAACAGATAATGAATAAAAAATGAATATACTAATAATAATTTTTGTAACAAATTAAAAGATACTATATTATGACTCTTTTATATAAATAGACAATGAATAAAAGATTTTATTTAATATTTTTTGAACATTTTAAGATTGTTATACGCTCTAAGTGTATAACACCGTTTTCAAATCATTTTTTATATTAGAAAATGTTTATCATACTAAAAAATGTATCTAATTACTGAAAAATAAATTTTAACGACGACTTTTGTCCTAAATGTTTTGCGACAAAATTAGCAACAAATAATCAAATTTCTTGCGCGAATATAAATATTCGTCGCAAATTTAGGGACAAAATCATTTTCGTCCCAAATTTAGCGACGAATTGAGAAGTTCGTCCCAATAATTTTGGACAAATTTTTAATTCGTCCCTAATTTAGGGACGAATTTCGTTTTCGTCCCTAATTTAGGGACGAATTGTGTTTTCGTCCCTAATTTAGGGACGAATTTCGTTTTCGTCCCTAATTTTGGGATGAATTTCGTCTTCGTCGCAAATTTAGGGACGATTTTTGAAATTCGTGACAAAATTTGTGATGAATTTTGATATTCGTCGCAAATGTAGCAACGAAATATTTTTTCGTCGCAAATGTGCAACGAATTTTGCTTCAAATAATTTTCGTCACAAATTTGCGACGAATTTTGTAACGAAAAAGTTTTTTGTTGCTAAATTTGCGACGAAAATATTTTTGTTGCTAAAATTATGGCTAATTAGCGACGATAACATTTTTTGTTGCTAAATTTGTTGCAGATTGGCGACGAATAATTTTGGTCGCTAAATTCCGCTTTTTTTGTAGTGTTTGTTGTGGCAACTTTTAATTTTTTATATAAACTTGTATTTACTTCTATCAAAGGTGATTCATAAGTTTTTAATAAATTGTTTTTCATTAAATATGTTTTTATCCAACTAAATAATAATTGATTAGATTTCTTTTATAACATTTCTTCTTCCCATAATTGTTTTAATCCTTGTTGTATTTTTTCATCTAATTGCTCAAACCATTGTCTCTCTTTTTCAAAATATTTTAAATTATATCCTTCTTCTATATTCATAACCTGGTGTCCATTGTTTATTTTTATTTATGGTATCTATATAATGACTTTCAACTTGGGATGGCGATGGTGAAGGAGGTGGAGAATTACTGGGTTCAATTGGTTCAGCTATAGGGGTTCTATATCTAATGTATGTTTCTTCTTGTGTATTAACAGGATTTATTGGAATTAATGAAGTTGATCTTCTTGTTGCTTCTAATTTTATGGTAGGTAATGTAGTTGTTGAAGATGCTTCTGATGATTTCCTAGACGGTTCCTGTCATGCCCCAAACCGAGTTCGTGAGTAGCCGCCCGTTGTTCTGAATGCTGGATGTATTTTTACAAAAAATCGGACATAATCTCCCTATAAATCGGAGGTCTCCCATGTACAAATAAACCTATTTAAATTAAATCATCCTGTAAATAAAATAAAATGACCATCCCAACCTCACAACAACCTATCAACCACAGCAAACATCCAGAACAACACCAGGCCATGTACATTACCAATAATTCTAGCCAAAAACCTCTACTGTCATGTCCAACTAGAGTATGAGTAGCCGCCACACCGAGTGAACCTAAATTTTATCTTATATACAATAATTTTCCTAAGAAATATTCAAATACGTACAATCGCCTCAATACAAATGAACTATTAAAGTTTTACAATTAAATATACATGAATTATACAATTATCCCAAAATAAGTACACGGCCAACCACGGACCTAAATGTCAAGATCTCGCAGGGTCGAAATAAAATAAAGATTTCATATTTTTATTCGAAGTAAATCTCACCGTCGTGAATACCAAATCTGCTCTAGAGCCTGTAACGTCGCTCTATCACAATAAAGCTATCTAAGGAGGGAAAACAGAGGGGTGAGTATCATGGGAAGATACCCAGTGAGTGAGGGGGTAATGTCAAACATAAATAGTGTGGGTGAACCATTAGAGTGTCAAATATTATCATTCAAAACAAAAATTTACATTTCGCAACAAAACATGATATGTTTAGCAATTTAAAATCATTTAATCAATCATATGATAACAAGTATGTATGCATCCATTTAAAATCAAGTAATATCAGAGCGAGCCAAAAATGGTCCTGGCAAAGGTCAACCGTGACAAACGACAGTCGTATCGAGGGTTTTATTATGCATAGACTTTAAAATGCTCTCTACCCTGACGTTGGCCATGAGTTCGCTGGGGTTAACTCATCATCGTGTATAGGACCCTGCTTGGTGCTAGACGGTAGCGTCACACTCGTCCTCCCTCATCGTGCGTTCAACCGGCCGCTCCTATAGGCCTTAGAATCAATGAAGTTTGTAGATACCTCCTGCAGAAGCCTATCCGGGCAACCTGTGCCTCTACAAACGCCCTTCATAGCTACGGAATCATCAATGTCATCATCATAGTATCACAAGGGCACAACGTCCCAAGGTACAACGTTCCACAAGTAAAATCATATCATCGCATAACTAGTAGGCATCGAACCCACAGTTTATCAAAGCATTTCAAATCTGCGTGCCAATACGTTTTATCATATTATTTCAAAACAGCATATCAATGCAACGTTAGAAAAGAAAATTATCAATTTTCAAGTAATGGCACAATTTTTGTTTCATTTCAAACCATGAATGCATAGTCATCGTAAACATAATTTAAGACACTCCAATAATCACAAAACAGATTTGAAATTTAATATCATACGTCAAATCAATGCATATCAAAAGCATGTTTTATCAAAAACATGGCAAAAAACACGTTTTACTATTTTATGCAAGAGATTAGGGTCTCACTCACATATCTAGGGAGGGTGGTCACTCCCTATTTTTCAAATCAATCCAATTAACTCCTCGAATCTCCAAAAGACAAACCTAATCAAAACATCAAATTTTATATCAAATAAAATCCTAATAAGGGATTTTTAATTTTTTCTTTCCAATTTAATATAAACTTAATTTACACAATCATTTCTAAATTCTCATTTCATCAAATTTTGAATTATTTGGCTCACCAATGATCAAATTTTCAATGTTTCTCATTTTCTCTAATTTTCCTCGAATTTAACACATTTCCAAATAGATATATAACTTTCGATTTTAAATTCAACCAAAAATCAACAAAATTTATTCAAACTTTGAAGTGAGTGCGTTTCTCTCACCTAGGGTTCCTCGAGTTTCAGATCTAGCTGTCGTTTGCCCGTCGGATTGGTCTAAAACCTGTAATATTTCCAAATTTGAAAGATATTAGCAACAACTAAATTTCTAACACCAAACCCTAGAATTTCAACCAATTATAGTCGTTACCTGTAGTAAAGAAGATGTAGGTCAGCTCTCGAAGGGAATAGCTGGTCGTGGGCTAGCGGGCCGTGGCATGCTCGCGGGCCAACGGGCTGATGGGCTGGCGGGCTGGCCCGCTAGTGGGCTAGCGGGCTCGGGCACTCACAGGCTAGGGCTCGTGCTCGCGAGCTGAAGCGCTCGTTGGCTGAAGCACTCATAGGCTAGGGCTCGCGTTCGCGCTCGTGCTGGGGCGCGCTCGCGTAGTGGGTCGCGTGCTGGAGTGTGCTCACGCTCGTGCAGGGGTGCGCTCGCGCTCGTGCAGGGATAGCGCAACTTGCACTTGCGCTCGTGCAGAGGAGGAAGGGTTGCTCGCAGGAGATCGCGCGCTAGGCTCGTGCAGGGAGTATCGCACTGCGGCGGAGGAGCTGTAGTCGCGCTCGCGGTGGGGCAGCGCTCACGGGAGGAAAGCGAGGCCTCTATGGCGCGCTCACTGGAAGGAAGGCGCAACGGTGGCTGGGTGCGGTAGCATTGGTGGCGAGCGGCGGTGCAGGCAGCAGTGATCGGGCATGGCTGCGGGAGAGGAAGGGACGGAGAGAGAGAGAGACGAAGAGAGAGAGAGAGAGAGATGGGATGAGAGAGAGAATTAAGGCTTAACGCCCTAATTCAATTTGGGGGGAGAGTGCTATGTTTTACTCCAAATCGCAGCATCTCCTCTCTCACTTTTTTTTTTTTTTTTCAGTGTTACAATTCCTCTATGTGAGGTGATCTTTTTATGCTAGGAAATTTTAGTATAATATTTCCTCGAGTTTCTTGTATTACTTTTGCAATGTTTCTTCTTTTTATTTGTCTAGATTCATGGTTATTTATTTGAAAATATTCTGGTATTGTAATTTCTTCCCATTTAAGTAATTTTGGTGTAAAAACATTTGATTTTTCAGATTCAATTTATAATAAAATTGTTTTATTGTTCTTTAGATTGGGTCTTTTAAATTTGGGATCAATTTGGGATGAGATTAGTCTATAATATACTCAAAATATAATTGCAAAGTTTTTACTAAATTCAATAAATTTGTTTCCTTATAAATGAATATCTAATATTAAAGTATCAAGAATATGTGGATCTCCTATGTCTATTGAAAAATTTGAGCAACAATCAAAATATATGGGTCCATTATATATATTTGTTTGTATCATTGATAATACAAAGTCACTATAATTTCTTAATCTTTTGTCTCTTAAATCCATATAGAATGGTGCGCCTATTCCTAATCTTGCTAATGGTTTTATAACAACTTGTATTAATCCATAATTTATATATCTATATCCTTTTTCTAAATATTTTTGTAAACTTATATTTGATAAGAGTCTAATACTTTGGTATTCTTTTTGTACTGATATTGTTTTTTCATGAGTTTTAATGGAAAAGGCAGTTTTGAAATCTATTGGCCCTATTGAATATATTGTTTCTATTTTTTTCTTCAGGAGTTGTCCAATTCTTGTAATCAACTATGTATTGTGTCTGTATTTGTTCGACTACTATTTCCTATCTCCATTCCACTATTGCAATTAGATCATTTCTTTGTAAACATTCTTATTAAAGAAGAAGCCAAATTCTTTGTCAATGTACCTAGTTTTCTTAATTTTAAGTTCTAGTGGAAATACGGGAACACCTCTTTTGGGCTTACCAACGAATTAACGGCTTACCAACATTCTCCAACGCTAGTTCTTAATCTTAAGTATCCTAAGTAATTAACTCCAAATAAGGTGTAATCCTAACAAGATCAACTTAACAATTGATAGGGGAGCAAGATCATAAAACAGTATCAAATAGTAATGAAAGAGCATTAAATACAGTATGTAATGCAAGATTGTAAATAAAATTAATTTAAATTTGTAATAAGAATAAGAGACTTACAGTGTTGTGAAATTTCTCAAATTTTTATTGAAAACACACTGAAAGTCTTTCACAAAGTTTTGTACAAGGAGAATTCCTAAAACACTCAATGCTTCCATTGATACAAACATTCAAACTTAAATAGAAGGAAAATTAAACTATATTACATAATTGTTTGAAGTCCATAACTATATTACATTGTTGTGTGGAATCCGGAAAGCCTTGCATAATTGTTGATGAGTCACCCTTCATGATTGCTGCTTTTATAAAGTGGATTCCTTGCTTTGATCAAAGTTCTTTTGTTTTGTTGTGCTTTAGTCAAAAGTTGTCATTGATGATTATCCTTGGTTTTGCTTTTGTCTTCCATTTGTCAATGTTGTCTACCACAATCTGCCACTTATTTGTGAGAGTATGGTGGATAAGGAAAAATTCTATGTTGACATAAATTAATGGGCTCATCTGAATTGATGCTTGGTAGAGAGTCACTATCATTGTCGAAATTGTCTGAACTTGTAGATAACCATTCTTGCAGATTGATGGAAATATAACTCGGGCCTTCCTGAATCTGCCAGTTGTCGATCGATTAGTTGTCTTGTGGAATAATGAGATGAGGGTAAAAATTTGGATGTCCCCATTCCTGAATTATGTCTTCTTGTGAATAGTGGCCAAAAATATTTTCATGCCACCATTTTAAAATGTTTTTTTCTTAAAAACATTCTCCGGATTTGTTTGGTGAGTACCAAATTTATTATTGTTCTAATTTTCATTTTGTCCGTTTGAAAGATGTCATAATTATCTTCACTGATGTTCATGCCAATGGAATATCCAATGCTTAGGAAGATATTGTCTTTCTGGTTGAGTTGATGGAAAACACTTTTGTTGGTTTATGAAGTGCCTACGTGGCGCATAAAGTAAAAATTTTGAATTTTTACTTAAGGGAATGATGGGTGGTTAAACCCCATTATCCCATACAACCTAAAGTCTCCTAAATTCTCTCAAATGTTTTTTCAACTCCAAAATAACCTACGTGCTGAAGATGGAAAACTCCTCAATTTTGACAGCAAGAAGAATGGAATTTTTTTTAGAGAGAAAAAGAGAGAAAATACACCGATTGAGGGAATTTTTCGGATCATCGGACTAAGGATTGAGACGTTGTGATTCTACGGTGATAGTTCGTTATACGTGGCTATCATCCCGACTACGAGTTATTCCCGTTAGAGTTTGTGGTTTTCAAGATCATCTGCATCACCGATTGAGGTATACCGTGAACATGATATTTTACGATTCCGAAAATTATTTATTATTGCTTCTGCTACGTGATTGAGTCACCTTTTTCTAACATTGGTATCAGAGCCAGGTTAGATATATTTTTAAATAATTTTTTAGAATTAAATTTGGGTATAAAAATATAGGGTATAAAATTTGGGGTTCGAATCACGGATGACTTTCGTGAATCCAATTATACCTTTGTGTTACCCAACTCACGTAGAATACGAAAATAATTTTTTCGTAATTTTCTGAGCACAACTAGGCTAAGAAAATTCCGGTTGAAGCATTCAGCCGTGAATAGTGACCAAACCCTTCAACCCCAGATTTGGCAAGTTTTAGGTCAAATCAGAGCGTGAAAATGGTAGATCTGTATTTGTCTCTGCTAGATCTATATTTTGATATATATATATTGCATGTTGTTTATACCGGAATGTGAGGATTTCGGAGACGGGTTGAAAAACCCAGTTGCAGACACATTCGGGCGAAGACGAAGCCCAACAGTGGGGCGCGTGCATAACACACGCGCGGAGGAGCGTTTGTGCCTAGGGAAGGGGCGTGTGAGGCCAACCGGTCTAGACCGGGTTTGGACCGAACCGGGTCAGACCCGACCCGCTACCGGGATCCGGGTTCCGACCCGCGCCAGCGTCCGGATCCGACCCGGTGAAGCGGGCTGCGAGCGTGCAGGCGCGTCGCTCGTGCGCCCGTGTGTGAGGCGCGTGGGATAACACTCACAGGGCGCATGTAAGTGCATGCCTCACGCGTTTCGCGTCCTGTATGCGCCCAAGCACCTCCCCGGCGCGTGAGAGCGCTTGTGACGTACCGCCGGGGGTCCGGTGGTGCGTGAACCCTTATGGCGGTGCGTAGGCTGTCTAAAAATTAGATTTTTTCTAATTTTTGGGGGATTTGTGATAAAAAATGACTATTTGTGGGTTTTTTATGCACCGTATCCCAATTCGAATGGTGAAAGGCAATCCCACATTGTGGTGTATGGTGTCCGTTGACTCATACGCTCGTATTGGGGTCTGTATTCGAGTCATTTTGGTTTTGGTGATTCGTAGGGTAAATTTAAGCATCAATTGTCACTAATGTCTTTTTTCTGTGTGACAGAGACATGGCTGCTACGAAAACTATAGTTCTAGATCTTGTTAAGGGAGACAAGTTGAACGGTGACAATTTTGATATTTGGCACTAGAAGGTTCAGTTTGTCTTCGAGGAACAAGAACTCGGGGAAGTTCTTAAGAACGAGATGGTGGATCCCGGGGAGGGTACCACGACACAAGCACGACGGGATCAGGAAGTGTATCGTGTTTGGAAAAAGAATAATAGCGAAGCAAGGGTGATCTTCTTAGTTGCATGCACGATGAGCTGATTTCGATTTACGAGCAGTATCCTACTGCACAGTCGATCTGGCATGCTCTGAGAGAGCAATATGGTGCCCCGTCAGCTCCTAAGGTAAGGATGCTGACCTATAAATTCATCACTTACAAGAAGAGGCACAATTATACAATGAAACAATATTTAATGCACATGTCGAGTATGATCGCCTCTCTGAAGAATATGGGGGGGCCGATGTCTAATGAGTTTCAGGTACTGGGTGTGATTCAGTCCTTGCCTGACTCCTGGGATGTGGTTAAAGCCTATCTCATGCACACTGAGAGTATTCATACTTTCATGGACGTGAGTAGGCACTGTGAGCTCGAGGAGGAGCGTCAGGAGGTGGCTAGGTCTTCTTCTACTCATGCTAATATTGCGGCGAGGAGGCTTGGACATTCGTACGCAAGTGTGGCGAGTGAAAGGTATGTCCTTCTTCTTTACATGGTTTGAGTTACATGTCATCTAGTGTGATGCTCATTAACTCTTCTCCTTTGTGGATTGTAGACTCAGGAGCTACGGACAATGTAGCTCGGGACAGGAGCGCAAACATGGAGTTCCGTCGTTTAAGTCCCCAGGCGAGGAGGCTGTACATGGAGAATGGAGCATTTGTAGAAGTGAAAGGGATTGGTACTTGCAAGCTATTGCTACGAAGTGACCAAATCTTATATCTTTATGATATTTTGTATGCTCTTGAGATTAGGCGGAATCTAGTATCTGTCCGATATTTGGATTTGTTAGGATATTCAATGTTGTTGGGAAACTCTAGAGTTTCCATTACTTATGACAGTTCTTTAATATGTTCCGGTTTGGTCCATGAGGGACTTTATGTACTGGATATGATTTCATTTTATGAGATTTATTCTTCTTCTACTATTGCTTTTGCATCTGATAGTGTAGTGGATGATGTGAATGTATGGCATAGTACACTTGGCCACATAGGGCAAGAGAGGATGGCCCGGTTAGCTACGAGTGGCTTGTAGGCCCGCTAACCAAGGTCCAGTTGCCCGTATGTGAGTTTTGCCTTGCGGGCAAAGCCACTAGAAAACCATTTGGGAAAGCATTGAGAGCTGGGACTCCATTGCAATTGGTCCATTCTGACATTTGCGGACCCATGAATGTGAGATCTCGAAACGAAACCACGTATTTTATTACATTTATAGACGATTACATGCATTTTGGTTACGTCTACCTGATCTTACACAAGTCTGAGGTACTACAATGCTTCAAGAGGTTTATCAGTGAGGTTGAAAATCAGCTAGACTTGAGGGTGAAAACTCTCAGAACCGATCGGGGGCACGAGTATCTGTCTGAACAATTCAAAGAGCTCTGTTCTAATAGAGGTATTACAAGACAGTTAACTATTTCTGCTACTCCTCAGCAAAACGGAGTAGCCGAGAGATGGAATATGACTCTGTTGGAGATGGTGAGGTCGATGATGGCACAGGCTAACCTACCTATCTCCCATTAGGGGATGCATTTTTGATTACGGCCTATGTCCTTAACCGCGTTCTGACAAAGTCTATAGTGAGTACCCCATACGTGCTTTGGACAGGGAAATAGCCTAACCTTAGCCACTTGAGACCATGGGTTGCGCTGCGTATGTTCATGATTCCTCGCACCAGTACGGCAAGTTAGGCCCGCGAGAAAAAAAGTGTATCTTTATTAGATACTCTGAACAATCCAAATGATATGTGTTCCTAGGAGAACATACGGGCGGCACTATTACTGAGATAGAGTCTCGTGATATCACATTTCTCGAGAGTGATTTCCCTAAAAGAGGAGAAATCGATCGAGATCTCACCTTCTACGAGATGGATGAGCCTAGTAGCTCAGCCGAACCCAGTGACAGGACTCAAGAGCCGATTATGGATCTTGATCTTAGTGGGAGTAATCCATCTGAAGGTGTGGGACCTCTCTCTCCTCGAAGGAGTAGTCGGGGTTAAGTACCACGTCGTCGTTTCCCGATTGAGGATGAGATCCTCATTGTGACTCCTGAGGACGATGAAGAGCCGAGAACTGCACAGGAGGCTCTCGAGGGTTCAGCAAAGCACCAATGGTTACAGGCCCTGCACGAGGAAATGGAATCAATGAGAGTCAACGAAGTCTGGGAGTTAGTTGAATTACCTGAGGAAAGAAAGGTCATTGAAACAAGTGGGTTTTCAAAATTAAAAGAAAGACCAACTGATCGATTGAGAGGTACAAGGCCCGTCTGGTAGCCAAGGGTTATACGCAGACTAAGGGCATTAACTACGAGGAGACTTTCTCCCCAGTATTCAAATTTACTTTGATCTGTTTACTTTTGGCGATTGTCACTAGTATGGATCTTGAGTTATACCAAATGGACGTTAAGACCGCTTTTCTTAACGGAAGCCTGGATGAGGAGATCTACATGAAACAGCCCCCAGGGTTTGTTCTGGTAGGTCAAGAGGACAAGGTCTATCGACTTCGGAAGTAGATATACAGTCTAAAGCAATCATCCAGGTGGTGGTACCTAAGATTTCACGAGGAGGTGATATCTTACGGTTTTACGATGGTCGAGGAGGATCATTGTGTCTATCTGATTCGATCCGATAACTCCTTTGTGATCCTGTCGTTGTATGTGGATGACATATTGTTGGCTGAGAACAACATTAAGTATTTAATGACTATCAAAGTATGGTTATCATCCAGTTTCGACATGAAAGACTGGGTGAAGCTGAGTTCATCCTCGGAGTTAAGATCCAGAGGGATCGCTCGAGAAAGATCCATTACTCCGATCGCCAAAGGTGAAGGCCTGAGCCTGGACATGTGTCCGAAAACTCAGGAAGAAGTAAGGGCAATAAGTAAAATACCTAACTCCAGTGTAGTGGGAAGTTTAATGTATGCAATGTTGTGTACTAGACCAGACATTTGTTATGCAGTTGATCTGGTGAGCAGATATCAGGCGAATCCTGGAAGGGGTCACTGGAGTGTAGTGAAAAGGATTTTCTAATATCTAAAAGGAACTGCAAACTTCTCCTTGAGTTACGGAGGAGGTGATTTACGCCTTGTAGGCTATTCAGATGCCGACTGGGGAGGTGATTTGGATAAGCGTAAATCGACATTAGGTTTTGCTTTCTTGCTCAATGGCGGGGCCATTTCTTGGAGCAATAAGAAGCAAACATATGTTGCTCTATCTACGATGGAGGCTGAGTTCGTGGCATGCTCAGTTACAGTTCAGGAGAGTGTTTGGCTCCGGAAACTACTAAATGACTTAAGAATTGTAGCGGATAGTGGGAGACCTGTAATGATTTATTGTGATAATTAGGCTGTTATCGCTTATACTCGAGATCTTAAGTTTCATAGTAGGACTAAACACATCGACACCAGATACCATTATGTTAGAGACATCATCGAGAAGGGTGAAGTTACCGTCAAGTACATTTCGACACACAGCATGATGGCTGACCCGTTCACCAAACTCATCACTAGAGACTCTTTTTTAGGGCATAGAGAATATTGGGTTTAAATATCTACTGATATTTCTCAGTTTGTACTTAATGATGACGTTGATGCTTATTGATTTTATATATATATGATTATAGTGCATTATTCAGTCACTTTTGTATTATATTTTTCATTTAATGCACTTACTTTTAATCATCATATATATGTTTTGTGATGTGATAATAGATATGTCGGACAGGCGAGATCGACTCTCACACACGAGTGACCACCTCCAACTCTGAGTGAATGGGGATGAGACGGTTTCTAGCTGTAAGAGGTTTTGAGAGTGGACCTGCTAGAACATAAGTCACCCTGATACGTGTTCAGGATGAGGTCATATGCGATATGACTGACATGAAAGTACCCACATCCATGTTGCCTGTGAGTAGCCAAGTTTGAGATCTCGGATATCACCTGTAATTTGTGATATTGTCTCTTAGGTACTCTTTCTGATGGACTGCGTCCCCATACCTGTACAGTATTAGAGAAATCTGACATATGCCCTTCTGAGAGATGGGGGAGTAACACTGTGGCACGTGTTTCATACCACGTGTGAAAAGACGAGTTGGGATAGTGGGAGCTATATTACTTGAGACAATAACTTAAAATTTATCCCCAAGCTCCACTGTGAGACTCGAGATCCATTAGGTGGGATCTCTTGTGCCCTTATTACTTTCGGCTGTGTCTTGAGATTATGATTTAGTGTTTGCTACTTTAGTCTGTTTACCAATGGCCCGGAAGATAAATTGAGGTCTGAAGGACAGATCTAGGAAAGCAACTGAATTGAGATCGATAGATTCGAGTTTGGGAAAAGGAAGACCAATTGACATTGCATTATTATGTTGTATTCACCGACCGGTCTTTTATGTTCATCCATATAGGGATTTGAATATAATAGTGGATACATAGTCGAGTGATATCTGGGGATTACTTTCGGTGAGGAAAGTAGCTCGATGGATGTAATTAGTCTTGGATCTGGGGTACAGCGAGCTTTCTTATGATACTAACAATGACTACTCGATCATCCTAACAGGTGTGTGGAGGAGTCTTTGTTTGCAGGTGTACTCGCTAGTTGCACGACGTCCAATCTTGTATGAAAGTCCAGTAGGATGATGTAAGAGATCGCATGATTTGTGATCTCGTGACAGATGAAAAATGTCCTCGTGTGCAAGTGGGAGATGTTGGTTTATGAAGTGCCCACGTGGGGCATAAAGTAAAAATTTTAAATTTTTACTTAAGGGAATGATGGGTGGTTAAACCCCATTATCCCATACAACCTAAAGTCTCCTAAATTCTCTCAAATGTTTTTTCAACTCCAAAATAACCTACATGCTGAAGATGGAAAACTCCTCAATTTTGACAGCAAGAAGAAGGGAATTTTTTTTAGAGAGAAAAAGAGAGAAAATACACCGATTGAGGGAATTTTTTGAATCATCGGACTAAGGATTGAGACGTTGTGATTCTACGGTGATAGTTCGTTATACGTGGCTATCATCCCGACTACGAGTTATTCCCGTTCAGAGTTTGCGGTTTTCAAGATCATCTGCATCACCGATTAAGATATACTGTGAATTTGATATTTTACGATTCCGAAAATTATTTATTATTGCTTCCGCTGCGTAATTGAGTCACCTTTTTCTAACAACTTGTCCTTTGATTCTTGAGTTGTTGTCTGAGAATTGTAGCTTGCTAAGAAAATGTCTTCTTTATTGGTGATGACGCCTTAACCATTTTCCTGTTTAGAAATCATAGGGATCTTGTGAGTCTTGAAAGACTTTATCACATTCATTTGTGGATTTAGTTGATGCTTGTAAAACTTTGTCTTTGTCTTTTTCCTTTCTCTTTTTAGTATTGTCTACAAAATATTTTAACAAATCTTCCTCGTCTACTAGAAATTGTAGCAATTTTTCTGTCTTTGCTGAAATTGTTGGATTTTGTTGAATTTCTTTTCTTTTTCCTTCTAGAATTTCCATAAACTTGTGAGTTTGTGGAGGTGTCGGTGGAATTTGAGTGATTGCTGTTCGGAGTGCCTTGTTTGATGTGAAGAATTGTTTAATGTTATCAATGGAAGATTGGCACCACCTTTTGATTTTGAATTCCCTAACTAAGGACAAAGGATAGGGTTAAGGAGAGATCTGGGTAAGCTGGTAGTCCAGCAAAATATCCATTGTATGTTAAAATCAATGTGAAAATGGATTTCTTAGTTGTAAAAAGAGGTTTTAAGTTGTTTTGAATAGAATTCAAAAGATTGTTCAATTGGTTGAGGATAAATTTAGGTGAATGACCATATATACCACCATCAATCGAAAAAGTATAAGGGAAATTGTTTTGGACAGTTATACTGAAATAAAAAAACCATGAACGGTTGTAATCATATGCTTCACCACAATAAAATGAAACTCATTTATTATTTTGCCAAAGCAAAGTCTCAAAAACAACACAATGACTAAAAAGATACAAGTTATTTATTCCAAGGGACATAGCACTGAACTTAGCCATTAATAGGCTTGAAAGATACCAATTTCTTGTCACCTGACCCAGCCTTCTCCCAAACGACTGCCTCAAATTTTTTGATTAAACCATTACCTGGTGTCTCCATGGTTGATATATGAAGCTGATAACTAATGCCTGCAACCACTTGAGAACAACCTTGGTCAATTGATTTTAATTTTAAAGGTTGTTTCTTAAATTGTTTGTTGATCTCACTCACTGCAAATTCTGCAATGTCTACGACATGAGGATCATTAAGTTTATTAATTGGTTGGCAACCACCGAGAAGGGCTGAGACACTATCTTGGAGCACCACTAAACTCAAAACCAAAGCAAGAATCTCAACTTTCACCATTTTTTCAGTTGTTTTGGATGTTTGTTCACAAAGGATGGTCAATTGACAATGAGATTATTCAAATTTATAATGGTTTACGGGGAACATTAGTGAATCTCTAATATAAGAATGTTATACATTTTCCTTAATAGGAATGAAATCAAACCTTTTATAAACTTTAATAATTTGCTAAAGTAAGGATTATATATTAAATCTCTTGTCATACATTGATTAACTTTAGAAAATTGTAACAAATTTGGTAATCTTTTACTAAATGAAGACAAATAATTAAGGTGATATTTGGAAAATTTTATTAAATTCTTTAAATTGGTCTGATTTAATTTTATTACTTCTTAGGTTGTTTGTGATAAAAATTGTTAGATTGTTATCAAAGCTGAGTGTATTCATTTCATTGCCACAACCTTAATATATAGGTTGTAGATATATATATATATATATATATAGATTATGTATATATAATTAGAGCATATGGACTGTATTTTGTAAAAATAAAAAGTAAAGAAATAAAAATTCTAAGCCACGTGTAAAATTTATTGCAAATGAAACATACTAATGTAAAAAGGATTTTATTTTGAAAATTTGAAAATTTATGATTTTATCATACTCCTGGAAAATCCAGTTTTAACTAGACGAGGTCATGGTTCATACTAGACCGTGAAGTCAGACCGCAGTGAAATGTGGTCAACACTTTAAAAGCCTTTGACGCAGTTCACATTCTAGAATTAGAACCAGAATTGGTCCAATAACAAATACTAGAGGTATAAAAATGCCATATTTGTATTGCTTGGGAGTTTTAAGAGCCCTTTTAAGAGTAATGGATCGAAAGTAATTTTGTGCTATTGTTTGGAATTGCTATGTTTCTATCTTGCAGCTTGCTGAAGTGTCATGACTCGAATTCTATATGATAAAACTTGATAATTTTTTAGAATTTTTTAGAGAGATTTGTTTTGTCATTAGAATGGACTTGTTATGTTTTGAATTAAACTTTTGTTAATGTGTACATACATATTATGCATACTAGCGTTTGGTCGTTGCATACATTTTGTATTTATTCAAATGCTCAAGTTTGTATCTTTTTCCATATACTGAATTCTCATCCTGTGCCCATGATTTTTGACTCCAATTTCAAGATTATCATTTTTACTTGTATATGATTTTCTCTATCATTCTCTTTCGTTTTTATTTTTTTCTAACAAACTAGTTTTAGAAAATAACTTTTTGATGAAAACTATTATCTATATATCAAAAATCTCATATTAAATTATCAAGAAATTATTAGACCCATAGGGGAAACGTACCTGAATCCATAATTGCCATGCTGCTTAGAGTTGTGTGGTTAACCTTCCAGATATAACTTCTCTCTTAATTTTCTCTCTAGATGATGGGATGCCAGAAAGAATGAAAGTTACATGTGATCTAAGGACCATAACCACTATATATAGATAATTTTGTTATCTCTTGGTAATCCTATAAGATAATTTTGTTATGTCTTGGTATTTTTATCTTAACCCATCACAAAAATAGGAATTTGCACTTATACATTAAAGGACCATACCCTATTAGATACTTTATAATTCAAATTATCTAAAAATTTAGTAGATCATGTTTAAATGGATTCAAACTTCTATGAAGTCTGTAACATATAATTGTCACATATAAGTCCAACATCTAACAATCTCGCACTTGGACTATATGGGTAACCTTATAATTATGCATTGCATAAATGATTGTATGAACTCAACATTGCTGTCATTACCGAAATGCATCTATAACCAATTTGTCTATCAATCCTACTAATAAAGAATCGAAGTGGCCTTCATTACATGGATCATGATGTGGATGTATAGGCTAGAAATTTCATGTAATATGATCTTAACATTCCTATTTCCAACTAGTCGACCACAAATCTTATTGATATCAAAACATGCCAGAATCAGAGTGTGAATAACCAAAACTTTATTTCTATAGAAAATAACCTTACAATACTATAAACTGAAATAACAAAAATGTCTATAAGAGAATAACATCTAGAATTACAAACTTCCACTAAAAGTGAATATCCTCAAACGACAGGACACCCATATGAGAAATGTGCTCATGAAACACTTTAAGTGGCAATCACTTAGTAAGTGGATCCAAATTTATAGAGTTTATACCATGGTACTCTATAAATAACTATCCACTCTAAATACTTTATTTGACAACCAGGAACTTGGAGTCTATACGTTTTGACTTTGTTGAGTTCCTATTTTATTGGAATATAATACCACCGAATTATTGTCACAAAATGATTTAAGTGGTCTATTAATTCCAACCACTATGCGCAGCCTCGAGACAAGTTTCCATAGTCACATTCCATGATTGGATGCTTTGTTGCACATTGTGAACTCTACCGCTGTAGTAGAAAAGCAAATAAGAGACTATTTAGCACAAAGGGAGTATAAGAGAACTATTTAGCACTCTTCCAAGAGATAGCACCCCTGCTCGTAGGTACATATAGCCTGACATGGATTTCATACTATCTCAGCATTCAATAAAATCGGAGTCAGTATATTCTCGATTACTTAAGTATATGCCCAACATCCCTATAACATACACAATATTCAGATGCCTACAAATCTGAGCATACATAAGACTCCTCGTGTCGACACATAAGAAAATTTCTGTATTTCCATTTCCTTAAAGTCATTCTTAGGACACTAACTGAGACTAAATTTGTCGAGACTAAATTTGTCTCCCTTAACCATAAGGGTATCATTTGGTCTGCAATCTTGCATGCCATATCTCTTGAGAACCTTTTTGATATACCATTTTTTGTGATAATCCAAGAACATATACTTGCTTCCAAAGAACTTATGATAAATACAATTGTCGACCAAATTCATTTCAAAACCGAACGAGATTACCACTTGATGAAATTTGAAATGCCATTATTGAGATGTTTGCTTGATCCCATAGATGGATTTCTTAAGTTTGTAGCCCACATTCTTTGGATTTAATGATACAAAGTTTTCTAGCTGCACATATAAGTCATTTCATTAATATCACCATTTAAATGTTATTTTTGCACCCCTCATGTAATTCAAGAATGAAATGCACCACCAATGCCGTTATAGTTTAAAAAGAGTCTCTCGACAAAATTGGATAGAAAGTCTGTTTATAGTCAATGCCTTTTTTTTATAAACCCCTTTGTGATAAGACGAGCCTTGTATCTCTCCATGTCACCATATAAATCCCTCGTGGCCGTAAATATCATTTGTAACCATTGTGTTTCATACCTTTTGGCAATGGGACAAGATTTTGTATGTCATTGTCTATCATGGACTTAGTCTTATCATTCATGGAATCAATCCAATTTTGAAAATTAGAACTTTCAATGGCTTGACAGAAGTTGATTAGATAATCTTTTATCACCCTAATGTTAGCCTCATTTTTTTAAAGAAATACAATATAGTCATCTTGCGCTATATTTCTTTTTTCTCTAGTATATCTCCTTAATGGCATAGGTTCATGAGGTTGTAGGGTTTGTTCTTCGTAAACAACTTCTTGAATAAGAGGTTCTCTAACATTGTCTTGTTCTATTGTGTCATGAACAAGATCAGGAATGGAATATTGATCAAAGCCAATAACATTTATAAGAATATCAAAATGTTCTTTTCAAAGACAATGTTCCTAACTATATCTCCCCTACAAACTTGACATTCTCAAAGAATCAAGTAATTTTCAACTCAAAAATCGACTTAATTATGGCATCATAAAACTTGTACCCTCAGATCTTTCAAAATATCCAACAAAAAAGCAACTCACCATCCTTGAATCTAGTTTCCTTTTATTCGGCCTATAAGGCCTTGCCATAGCTAGACATCTCCAAATGCATAATTGCTTTAAACTAGGCCTCTTATCTGTCCAAAGTTCATAAGGGGTTTCGGTAATTGCTTTAGTTGAAACCCTATTAAGGATATATGTTGCAACTTAAGTGCTTCTCCCTATAGTGACTCTCATAAGGTAGAATGAAAAATCATACTTTTCACCATGTCCTTAAACATCTTGGTTTGTCTTTCAATAACACCATTCATTGCATGTGAACCTAATATATGGTATTATGAGATGATATCGTATTCCTCTAACAACTTAGCAAATGGTCCTAAGCATTGTTTACCTAAACTGTCATATCTGCCATAATATTCACCAGCTTGTTTAGATCTAACACTTTTAATTCATTTCTGAGTTGGTTCTCAACTTCAACCTTATACTTTTTTATCATGTCCGACAATTGTGACTTTTCATTAATGAGATATATATAGCCATATCTAGAAAAATTGTCTATGAATGTTATAAAATATTGTTGACTATTCCATGCAACCATAGGGAATGGCCCACAAATATTCGTATGTACTTGTTCTAAGATGTCTAAAGTCCAAGTTTGAAATCTCCTTTTATTGGTTTGTTTCCCTTTTATGTAGTTAAGGGGATCAAGAGCTACATCAAACCCAAGTCTCCCAATTTCCCTTTGGAGATATGACCTATTCTCTTGTGTCATAATGAAACAAAATTCACATTGATTAATTTTTAGTTTACTCCTAAAGCACTTACATACATGGATTCATTAAATAAAGCAATTCTATCAATAACATAAAGATTATTATATCCTAATAAAGAACCAGATCCAACCAATTTTGAATCATGAAAGAAATTGAATTTTCTATTTCCAAATGAACAAGAATAACCAGATTTATCCAAATTAGAAACAAAATCAAATTCCATATAAACTACGGTACAATAAATATCTCATTTAGATGCAAATAAAATCTAGTCTTTAACAATAATCCAACTTTCCTATTATTTCAACCAAAACCTTCTTACCATCGCCTACATAGATGTATCTTTTCCATCACTCGGCTTTTTTCAATTTAGGAAACCCTTCATAGATACACTGATGTGAGTTGTTATAGCAGAATCCATCCACCACCTATGTCTAGGAAGTTTTGTATGGAAGTAACCTTGGGGAATTTTTTTTTAAAATAACATAGATTGGAAAAATATTCAAAAATATAACTTATCCATGTCGAGTATTGAAAACTCGACATGGTTTAAAATAGGGTATATCAAATCTTCAAGACTCGACATACTTTAAAAGAAAGGGCATGTCGAGTATTGAAGACTCGACTTGCCCTAAAAAACAATGCATGTTCCCTCTCTCCTTCCCTCTCTCTCTCTTGCCCTACACCCTCTCTCTCTCCCTCTCTCTCTCCTGCCTGCCTCTCCCCTCTCTCTTTCCCTCCCTCCCTTTGGATTCTAGTCTCCCTCTCTTCTCTCTCTACCTCTCCCTCCCTTTGGATTCCTACCTGACTTTCCTCTTATCTCTTTCTCTTCCACCTACCTCTCCTCTCTCTCCTCCCTTTGGATTCCCGCCTGCCTCTCCTCTCTCTCTCTCTCACCCTTTAGATTTGCTTTGGATTTGCACAAAAACCAAGTTTGGTTTAGTTGCAAATCCAAAAGGAGGGAGGGAGGGAGGGAGGGAGGGAGGGAGGGAGAGATACAGGGTAAGAGAGAGAGGGAGAGAGAAAGAGAGGGTACAGGGCGAGAGATAGAGAGAGAGAGGGAGAGAAAGAGCATATTGAGTCTTGAAGACTCAACATGCACTGTATCTATCAAGTCTTGAAGACTCAACATACCCTATTTCAAACCATGTCTAGTCTTCAAATATGTTAAGTTTTAAAGACTCGACATTGAGTTTTGAAGGTCATGTTTCGAATATTTTTTCAATCTACGTTGTTTTAAGAAAATTTTTTCCCAAGGTTACTTCTGTACAATGCTCATGTCTAGGAATCGAGATTAAACTAACATTGAAGAAACCAAAGTAAGAAATATTCCTTCCGTAGTACACTACGTGTGATAGTTGATACACTCCTTTTTCTTTGCCTTTATGTTTGAAGGATAATGTTATTTGAGTACTCTCTGTCATATCTTGTTTCAAACTTTCCTCTTCCTAATCACTGTGAGAAATGCAATTATTCAAAGACTAAATAGTTATAGCTAAACTGTGTCAGAAGAGATATCAGAAGAGATATCAAAACTAGATGTACCAGTAATTCCTCAGAGAGCTCAAGGTTAAGTGTTTCAACTTGCATGTAAGATGAGACATCTCTACGATGTAGTCCCTAATATTATATTTACCTTTATAACTCATTGAAATGAGACTTGTCAAGAGCAAACCCATTTTAGCCTTTTTGTTCTTGGCAAACCTCTTTTCAGTATTCACAAGGAAATCTATAGCCGTTGGAATCTTTTCAGATATAGTGTACATGAATGTTTCTAGAATGGCTCTCTTCATGAACATCATACAAATAGGATTTGATTTCTCCCACCTTTCCTTATCACTCTTTTCATCAGAGTTACTCTTATCAGTATGAGGTAGTAGAAAATTAATCCTTAACGCAAGGTCATGATCTTTGACTTTAAAAACTATAAAAAGGTTCTTTTGGCATGATTTGAAATTAGAGCCATCCAACATAGGAATTGAGTTGATGTTGGTAGTAATATTAGCATGAATATTTATAACCGAACAAAAAACACAAAAAAACAAAACACGCTCACATGAATCTTTACACCAAATAATAATAAATTTATTTAGAAATAAAACTTATCTCAAGATACTAGCCATTTCATTAATATTTTGTCTTTGATCAAAAATATTCTTATAAGTGATATCTTGGTACAGTAATCAAACACTGATAATAAGAACATGTCAAGAAATGAACCTTGCTTTGGGCTGATTTATTGTTCACATGTAAAATCGAATAAGCATCATATGTTTATTACTACAGGTGCATACATAATTCTATTAAATTTGGACCTTCCTTATAGGTCAATCAGTATTCACATAAGTTGTATACATGCAACCGTTGATATTCAAACAATTTAATTTCTACAAAAGAGATCACTTTGGCAACATGTATTTCAATAAATTAATCTTAAAATATATAACCGTAGTAATATTTGAATTCAAAATTATATTCATAATTGAATTCCCTCACATAGAAATTGTACATGGCCACACTACTAAGCAAAGTTCAAATTGAACTACACTTTGCAATTGGTGAAAACACATTATAACACAATTTCAACATCTCAGTGAAATGCTTCCCAATAGGAATCTCTCAATGAAATTTCTTTGTAATGTTGGCATACTTTCAATGGAATTTCTTCCCAAGGGATTCTCTCAATGAAAGCACAAAAAATGTTGCATTTAGTTGGTGAGGGACACGCAACACTTGGGTTACTTCCCATGCAAGGGCTGTGAGAAGGGCAAAGATCCTTGGTTTGGTGCTAGGATGGCCGAAAGTGCCTTAGATCCTTTGCACGGTTTTAGGTTAAGGAGGTTTGAGTGGTTGGTTCAAGTGTTCCTTATGCAAGGTACCAAGATACCCTTTGCACAAGGCCTTAACTTGTAGAGAAGTGGGCCGAAATAAGAAGAAGATGAAGATGGAAAGAGGAATGGAACTTGCCTTTGATGGGTCTTCAAGGGACACAAGCCTATCACGCAAAGGTGATGTAGCCTAAGGGGTTGAAGCACCCTAAAGCCCTATTCTCTTACTCACACTGGAGAAGAAGGTTTCTGAAGTTTACTTAATATTTCTGAATGATTACAAGAGGGGGAGGACTGCCTTATTTATACTAGAGGGCCGGAACGGTAAAGGTCCTCAATATTTAGGTCCTTTTATGCTAAAGGACTTCATATGGCCTTAACTAACTCTAATAACTACCAGGCAGTTATTGCCCTTATTACAACACTAAAAAGACATAAAATAAATAAAGAAATTTATTCAAAATAACAGTTATTGCTTGGAGGGACTGATGGCTCTTCGGTTGGACAGCATGTGAGTTGCATGTGCGTACTAACGTGCAGCGGCCCTATCTCACTACACTTAGGCCCATATTCTGCCATGCATTCATTGAGCCATGGCCCTATTTCATCGAGCCATGATGCTATTTCCTCAAGCATGGGTCGGTCTTCTTGCATTTCCTTGCCTGAAGCCACCTTAGCACTATGACTTGGCTCATGGTGTGCTGTACCGTGGACTGCATTGCCTTATTCATGCTGTGGCTTTTGTTGGTGCCTCAAGAGTTGCATCTCTTCATGCTCTAATGACTCATAGTGAGGGTTGTAACACCGACACCTCGGTGTATTCATATTTGCACTCTTTACCCATTCTATGTATGATATTACTTATGTTCGATATAGAAATTTCACTAAGAAATTTTTCCGATAAAACCGTCCCCAAACAAATTTCGGCTATAATGGCCGGAGATTAAAAACTTCCAAATGACCATTGAAGGTCAAATAATGATCAGAGTGGCCTTAAAAAGTGTATGAGAACCTCAAATATAGATAAATATTGCTTTATAAAGATAAATCAAGCATTTCTAGAAAATTTCCCAAAAAGCCGTAATCGGATGGTAATAAGCCCCAGCAAGACTAACTGACCACATTATGATGCGAAATGGACTTAGTTAGACTTAATATGGGGTAAGGGGCCTAGTGTGTATTTATGGAAAATTTAGGTCAAAATAGAAATTTAACCTATAGACAGTTATTGGTGGTCAGGTATGAAATGGGAGATTGTGGAGTTTATTGCTCATTGCCTTGTATGTCAGCAAGCAAAGGCTGAGCACCAGCATCCAGCTGGCACTTTACAGCCCCTTTCCATCCCTGAGTGGAAGTGGGAGCATATCACGATAGATTTCATAGTGGGGTTACCGCGGACTTCGGCACAGCATGATGCAATCTGGGTGATAGTTGACCGACTTACTAAGTCTGCACACTTCATCCCGATCAGGAGTGATTACTTGCTTGAGGCATTGGCACGCCTCTATATTGATATAATTGTGAGACTTCATGAGGTTCCAGTGTCGATAGTATCAGATCAAGACCCCAAATTTGCATCCCGTTTTTGGCCCAGTCTACAGGAGGATTTGGGCACTAGACTGAGTTTTAGCATAGCATATCACCCCAAAACAGATGGTTAGTCAGAGAAGACCATTCAGACTTTAGAGTATATGCTTAGAGCATGTGTTATGGATTTCCGGGGGAGTTGGGATCGGCATCTTCCGTTAGTGGAGTTCGCCTATAATAATAGCTATCAGGCGAGCATTGGCATGCCACCTTATGAGGCATTGTATGGGAGGAAGTGTCGTATCCCATTGTGCTAGGATGTGATTGGTGAGTGGCGACTCACCAATGTTGAGCTGGTAGAGGAGACAAAGGAGAAATGTGGATGAAAGCCGCTCCGGATAGACAGAAATCCTATGCACCTCTAGAGTTCACTGTGGGATACATGGTATTCTTGAGAATATCCCCCTTAAAGGGAGTCATTCGATTTGGGCAGCGGGAGAAGTTGAGCCACAGGTATTTTGAGCCCTTCCGTATCCTTAAGAGGGTCGGAAGTGTGGTGTATAAATTGGAGCTGCCAGCAAACCTATCGTGTATTCACGATGTATTCCATGTCTTAGTGTTTAAGAGATATCAGCCAGATCCCTCACACATTTTAGAGGCTCCGCCAGTTGAGCTTCGAGAGGACTTGAGCTTACCTGTTCAGCCCGTGGCTATTTTGGATCAACAGGTCGGAAATCTATGGAGCAAAGAGGTTCCTCTTGTTAGGGTTTTGTAGAGGAGCAACCAAGTCGAGGAGGAGACTTGGGAGCCCGAGAAGGCCATGAGGAGATAGCACCTCCAACTTTTCTCTATATAGTTTCTTTTAGTTTCGAGTATGAAACTTATTTTTTGGGGGTTAGAAATGTAAGATCGATACCTGGTGTATTCATATTTGTACTCTTTTCCCATTCTATGTATGATATTACTTATGTTTGATATAGAAATTTCACAAAAAAAAATTTTTCGATAAAACCATCCCCAAACAAATTTCGATTAAAATCGCCGGAAATTAAAAACTTTCAAATGATTATTGAAGGTCAAATAATGATTAGAGTAGCCTTAAACATGTATGAGAACCTCAAATATAGATAAATATCACTTTATAAAGCTAAATCTGGGATTTCTGTAAAATTTCCTTAAAAGCCCTAATGGGACGGTAATAAGCCCCGACAAGACTAACTGACCACATTATGATGCGAAATGGGCTTAGTTAGACTTAATATGGGGTAAGGGGTCTAGTGTGTAATTATGAAAATTTTGGGGTCAAAATAGAAATTTTAAAGTTTAAGGGATTTGTTTGCGATACACAATAACCTAGAATTAATCTACTAATTTTATTTTCCTAAAACCCTAATTTGGACCAATGAGAGCTTTAAGGTCTTGAGGTGGGGCCCACATATTAAATGTGGGTGTGAGTTGTAGAGAGCAAAAGAGAAAATGGTGGGTCCCACACGTATAAAAAAATGAATTTTAAAAATAAGAAAGCTATTAATTAATTAAGTAAAGGAGTGGGAGAGGAAGAGAAAGAGAGGAAACGTGAGAGAGGGAGAGAGAGAATAAGTGACTATTCTGGAATTTATTAGTGAAATCCAAGGGTTTAGATCAACTTTGAAACATTTGGATTGTTGAGATTGAATTTATTAAAGTGAATTAAGCTTAAAGGAAAAGATAACACAACCTTAGCCTTCTCATTTTGCCAAAAATCGTGAGGAACAAAAGGAAGAACAAAGAAGGCTTTTTTTTTCCTTTCTCCAAAAACCGTGAGCTACTCCTTAAAGGGAGACTTGATCCCTTCAACCAATCTTCAATATTTTTACATAGATCTTCTCCTTTCAAGCCTTAGTTCAACATATCCAAAAATTAGAAGAAGAGAAGAAGGTTTGCTTGGTGATTCAAGGGTGGAAACCTCGAGGTACAAGTGAAGAGATCTATGGGTTCTTCAAATTTTCTTCAACAACTTTAGGTAAGAAAGCTTCCTCTTGTTCCCTAGCGTAACACATATCAATTTGGAGCCAAAAGGAAATCTCTAACTTGGTGACTCTTTGTTGACCAAAAATTAGGATCAAAGAGGAAAGGAGAGATCCTTGGAGGAGAGGACTTGTTTGAGGCTTGAGACATCAAATCTTGAGGCATAAAAAAAAAAAAAATCAATCAAGTAAAAGAATGCTATAATGTGTGCAGAAAATTTCAGCATTTGAAATGTTTGATGTAAGTCTTGAATGATCACATAATGGGGTGAGAAACCGTAAGGGAACAAGTGCAGAAAAATTCAGAACTTTGGCTATGAAATTGGATGGGTTTTAATGTGATTTTGAGTGTTAAAATGTGGATTTAATGTACTTGTGTGTGTGCTGGATTTTGGCATTGAAGTATGATGTGTATATATGTATGTAGTGAATGAGTGCATAAAATTTCTGCACTAGTAGAAGCTAAAAAGGAAGTCATTTTCATGTGAAATATGTAGTGAAATGTAAGAAAAAAATGAAATAGGAAAGTGTGCAGAATTTTGTGATGTGTTATTGAGTATATGTATGTAAAATTGAGACAAAAAGTGTGTAGGAATATGTGTGTATATATGTACGATTAAGGTTTGGTGGTCTGAAATTGAATGAGGAAAGAAAGATTTGATGCAAACATTGAACCTTTAGATTTCTGCAAAACAGGGCAAACTGACCAGGCTGTACTCTTTCTGTAATAACATTCTCTGCCTAAATGAAAATTGAGTGCGGTTTTCTGCATATGACACTAGAGTTCCATAGCTTTAAAATGAGATGTGATTCATTGAATTCTGAAGAGAATTGGAATTTTTGTGATTTTTCAAACTTAGATGTTCTGCAAAAAATACTCTGTTCTGCCCTGTTTTCTTCCATGAACTTGTTCTCAAATTTGAGATGTCTTCTGGTCTAGACCAACCTTAGCCCTAGTTATAAAATTTGTAGATCTATGTCTTATCAGATAAGAATCACCTCAATCCGACCACTGTGTCAAAAGTTACAGCCATTCTTCTAAAACTCGTCAGAGGGTCTTCCATTTTCCAACACTAAAAACGGTAGCATTGCACATCCAGCCCTTGTTTGCAAAAACTCAAAGAAGAAAAGTTGTAGATCTCCCTCTTCACCACTGGCCGTGAAAATTTCAGTCAATTTACATGAGCGAATCAAATGTTATACGAAATCTCCCAAAACTATGCAAATTTTCACTCTGTTTTCAGTCCCTGATTAACCGCCTTCTTTGTGACCTGTTTCGACCCTTTCTGTACTGAATTAAGAAAACATTTCAACATGAAGGTTGTAGGTATATGTGTCATCTACAACATATCCAAAATGCATTTGAATTGGAGTTGTGTACAACGAGTTATTGCATTTTTACTAAGACAGGACAGAGTGGACGTTTGGAACAGAACTGAGACAAAGATTGGTTTTTCTGAAATTCTGCGATTAGAATCTGAAGAAATGTTCAAAATTAAAGTTGTAGTGCTGTCTCTTAGCTTTAAAAGGAAATAGGAAGCATGTGATTCGGAGTTGTGTAGTAGAGGTTATGACCATTTTCCCATGACTGCGCAAAGGTGCATATGTGCAAAAACCATGAATAATGAACTATAAGCACATGTTGTGTTGGGGTGATGAAATGTGTACTAATTGAATGAATTGTAAAGAATATATGATAAGGATGAAGGAAAAAGGGATAGAGCATGCCCTAGGATACCCTAACCTTAATTTAGAGGAAAGAATTGCTAAAATACAACCTAACCTAGTAAGTTCAAATCATGACACAAATCATCATATATGCATGTGTTGCCATTGTAGGCACATGGGTGGTGATCAAACAAGGGGAAATACATTTGACACTTGTGGTACTTGGTAGGGAGTGACTGACCCTCCCATATACTATGAGTGAGATTTATTATATTATGTGTCTGATACACAATATCATGTTTTAAAATATTTTCTGACGCAAGCATGATTTAATAAATATGTGATGTGAAATTTTCAATGAATTATGAAATGTTTTTGTGAATTCATGGAGTATCTACAAACATGTTTATACATGTTATATAGGTATCCAAATGAGTTTTAAAATACGAAACCGTGCCATTGTATTTGAGTTATACATGTTTTATGAAATCATCCTTATGGAAATGATTGACATTGCTTGAGAAATCTAGCATGGCACGTGGTTGATTTGATGATGATATTTTACATAGGCCGAGGGTCTTAGCATGTGATGATGATAACTTTATGATGGGTAAATCCCATTCCATGGCTACAAATGATGCATGTCTAGGGTGATCCATATTTGCACCCGATACGCTTCTGTAGAAAGTATCCCACATGACATCAGAAAATGGTAAATGTATTGTGATTCGACACGGTACTAGTCAGGTTGATCCCACAAGGGGGAGGGCTTTGGTCGTGGTCGGGGTAGAGAGTTTTTCTAACCTATTGCATACAAAACCCCCGATGTGCCTGTCATTGGTCTTGGTCGACCCTTGCCAGGACTGATTTTGGCATATTCTATTCTAACATAATTTGATTACATGGATGCATATATGTTTGAAATGTATGTGAAAAGAATGATTTATGATAAATTGAGCATTTTACACGATTTCTTACAATATGTGGAATTATTGAGAATTTTGATACTCTATTTTTTACCGACACATTGAACACATGATATAAACCCTCTCACTCACTGGGTACTTCCTTGATACTCACCCCTCATTTCTTGTAGTGTACAGATATAGCTATAGTGGGACGCATAAAGACTTATCAGTGCACGAGACTTTTGCTGGAGATCGAGGCTATTGATTAGGTACTCGATATGATATTGGGAAGGATTTGCCAATGAAATTGTATAATTGTGTATTGGGATTGTAGATAGACCATTATGTATAAAAAGGAATGGCTATATGTAAATTTATGTGTATCTTATTGAAACTCTCAATTCTATTCTATTGCATTGAGACATGATTTGTACTATTGTGTTATTTACTTTGAGAAACGTGTCATGTTCTAGAAGTGTCTTTTAGGTTCACTCGGTACCACCTCTAAATCACAGGAGGGGTAACTGGCGACTGTTCATACCTTTGACAGGGATTGGATGATCTAAGGAGATTGTTGATTGTGGCCGGGCTGGCCTATGAATATAGATATGTGACAGGTCGATATATGGTATTTGATAGACTTCCAACTTATGGGGAGGTTCTGCTCATTTAGTTATACAAAGTCAACATCCAGGATAACGGGCGACTATTCACGACTCCGGTTCAGGGTGTGACAAGGGCTATTAGGGATCTCTACATGCAGAGTCGTTACTTTGCTCATACTTTGCTCAAGCATATGTGGAGACTGCTTGTGACATGGTGCAATCGCATGATAAAAGCTGATTTTTATTAACACTTATCTAACCATCTAGATTCAGGACATGCTCCAACGGTGACCAAAAGTGTCGGCATAGGTCTATCCCAATTGGTGCATAACCAATTAAATGCCTATCCGTCAGAGAAGATTTTATCGATGGTTTTATTACCTTTAGCTAATGGTTTTCCTCCATCTTTATAATGCATTTCTTTTGTAGTGTATGAGTAGATGTTTTCCAATAGAGAAGGTGAATCTTCCTTCCCCTTGTCTGACATAAGTAAATTCCTCTGTCCATTTATTTGATAAATTCCCTCATAGCTTAAAAACTTTTGTTGTTGAAATTAAAAAAAAAAAAGTGTTGTTCGGTTACGATTAATAATCAAGAAAATGAGGAGAAAATACGATAGTACCCATTTGCATAAACAAAATTAATTTATTGTTTAAACAAGCTTATTCATACTAATAGTAAAAAATTTTTACTTTCAGGTTTGTAGAAAATGGTGAGAAAATCCACTGTTGGCACAGTAAATCTAATTTATCTTGTGGTTTTATATGCAGAGCTATCCCTTTGTGTAGATGCAACCCCACAGATATCCAATTAACCAAAACAAAAGACTAAAAGACTAGAGTGAAAATTTCAATAAAAAAAAAAATCTTGTTTAAAAGAAAGAAACATTTTAACTAATTTTTCTATAAAAAGAGAACTATTGGGCCTAGTTTTATTAAAATAATAATAAAAAAAAGTAAGCTTTATAGAGAGATTTTAAAATTGATATGCTTAGACTAGTTTAACATAATTTATTTTTTTTAGAGAGACAATTGATGGGTGATGTTCTGGAGTGAGGAAAACTAATTTATATTCTTCTTCTTCTTCTTCTTCATTTATAAGTGATAGAAATCAAAAACTAATATCATGAACGCTAGGATGGTAAAAACTTTTACTCTTTAAGATATTGGTTTAAATGTTTTTTTCCCTTGGTACAAATGTGGTATGCGAGGAAAATTTAGCAGGTAACAATTATAAGGATAATATTTCGAAGAGTAAATATTATCTCATATTTTTCAAGTAAATATTTCAAAGAGTTAAAAGTTAGATGGAAAATGTTAGATATTATGATCAACTTAATTTATATTTTTCTCTCTAAATATATTTATTTCATATTTTTTTCTTTAAAAACTCATAATCAAATTTAGCATCTCTTTCTAAAATTAAGCACCAAATTTTCTCTCTCTAAAAGAATAAATTATTTTCAATTTTATTTATCTAAACTCGTTGATTTTAGATCTTTTTTTCCGTTTAGAAAACTAAATTTGATTTTTTCTCTAAAAAATATTTTTCATACTAAGTGCTTTGATTTTAATTTTTTTTAACTAAAATGACTAAATTTAGATTTTCTCTCTCTAAAAGTAAATATATAAATTATCTTTCTTTTTAAAAGTTAAATTACTTTAAATATTGTTCTTCTAATTATATTTATTTTTAATTTTCTCTATCTTAAAAGACTAAATTTAACTTTTATTTCTGTAAAACAAAGCACGTTATTTTTTTCTTTCTATCAAAAATTAATTTATTTCAAATTTTCTCTGTATCAATGCATTTCTTCTGATTTTTTTAAATACCAAATTTAGTGGTTCTCTCTTTAAAACTAAATATAATAATTTTCTCTCTAAAAAAATCAATTTAATTCTCTATAAACGATTTGATTTTAAATTTTATCTCTCTAAAACATCACATTTTAGTTTTTTCTCATTAAAACAAAGTCCATTCATTTCATCTCTCTAAAAAAATCAATTTAATTGATATTTTCTCACCTTAAAAATATTGATTAATATTTTCATTTTTGCACCCTAAAATTAAGAACATTAATTTTTTTGTACTAAAGGTTAATTTAATTTATATTTCTCACTCTAAACATATATATTTTACATTATCTTTGACTAAAATTATTAAATTTCCTTTTTCTCTCTTGGAAACAATGGACTTTGAAATACAACTTAGAAGAGGTGAATAAATTATTTTGAGCTTTTGAAAGAAATTTTCCGACGAATTTTGGGATCAAAGTTGAGTTTCGAACATGATTTATGAAATGACCAGAAAATAGAGCAAGAGCAAAAGGAAATAGGACACCAATATAGGTTTCTCCAAGATAGTGTCTCAGCCCTTCTCGGCGGTTGCCAACCAATTAATAAACTTAACGATCCTCATGTCGTAGAGATTGCAGAATTTGCAGTGAGTGAGATCAACAAACAATTCAAGAAACAACCTTTAAAATTAAAATCAATTGACCAAGGTTGTTCTCAAGTGGTTGCAGGCATAAGTTATCGGCTTCATATATCAACCATGGAGACACCAGGTAATGGTTTAATCAAAAAATTTAAGGCAATTGTTTGGGAGAAGGCTGGGTCAGGTGACAAGAAACTCATATCTTTCAAGCCTATTAATGGCTAAGTTCAGTGCTATGTCCCTTGGAATAATTAACTTGTATCTTTTTAGTCATTGTGTTGTTTTTGAGACTTTTGCTTTGGTAAAATAATAAATGAGTTTCATTTTATTGTGGTGAAGCATATGATTACAACCATTCATGGTTTTTTTCATTTTAGTATGACTGTCCAAAACAATTTCCCTTGTGGTTTTTTGATTAGTGGTGGCATATAGAGTTATTCACCCAAATATATTCTCTACCAATTAAACAATCTTTTGAAATCTAGTCAAAACAACTTAAAACCTTTTTTTATAACAAAGAAATCCATTTCCACATTGATTTTAACATACCATGAATATTTTGCCAGACCTATCAGCTTACCCAAATCTTTCCACAACCCTTTCCTTTATCCTTAGTCAGGGACTTCAAAATCAAATGGTGGTCCCAATTTTCCGTTGAAAAATGTTCCATTGAAAACATTAAACAATTCTTCACATCAACAAGGCACTCCAAACAGCAATCGCTCAAATTCCACCGACACCTCCAGAAACTCACATGTTTATGGAAATGCTAGAAGGAAAAAGAAAAGAAATTCAACAAAATCCAACAATTCAGTAAAGACAAAAAATTGCTACAATTTCTAGCAAATGAGAAAGATTTGTTAAATTATTTTGCAGACAAGGATAAAAACAAAAAGGAAAAAGACAAAGACAAAGTATCACAAGCATCATCTGAATCCACAAACGAATGTGATCAAGTCTTACAAGACTCACAAGATCCCTATGATTTCTAAACAGAAAAATGGTTAAGGCATCATCACGAATAAAGAAGACATTTTCTCAGGAAGCTAAAATTCTCAGACAACAGTTCAAGAATGAAAGGACAAATGTTTTTTATCAATTCAACCAGAAAGACAATGTCTTCCTAAGCATTGGATATTCCATTGGCATGGACATCAGGGAAAATAATTATGACATCTTCCAAATGGACAAAATAAAAATTAGAACAATAATAAATTTGGTACTCACCAAACAAATCCAGAAAAAGTTTTTACGAAAAAACATTTTAAAATGGTGGCATAAAAATATTGTTGACCACTATTCACAAGAAAAATAATTCAAGAATGGGGACATCTAAATTATTACCCTCATCTCATTATTCCACAAGAAAACTCATTGATTAACAACTGGCAGATTCAGGAAGGCCCGAGTTCTGTTCCCATCAATCTACAAGAATGGTTATCTACAAACTCAGATAGTTCCAACAATGATAGTGACTCTCCACCAAGCATCAATTAAAATGAGCCCATTAATTTATGTCAACATAGAATTTTTCCTTATCCACCTTACTCTTAGAGATAAGTGGCAGATTGTGGCAGACAACATCGACAAATGGAAGACAGAAGCAAAAACAAGGACAATCATCATTGACAACTTTTGACTAAAGCACAACAAAACAAAAGAACTTTGATCAAAGCAAGGAATCCACTTTATAAAAGCAGCAATCATGAGGGATGACTCATCTACAATTATGCAAAGCTATCCGATTCCACACAACATGGTAATATAGCTATGCACTTCAAACAATTATGTAATACAGTTTAATTTTCCTTCTATTTAAGTTTAAATGTTTGTATCAAAGGAAGCATCGAGTGTTTTAAGAATTCTCCTTGTACAAAACTCTGTAAAGACCTTTCGGTGTGTTTTCAATAAAAATTTGAGGAATTTCACAACTCTGTAAGTCTCTTATTCTTATCACAAATTTAAATTAATTTTTATTTACAATCTTGCATTACAAACTATTTTACTACTATTTTATACTGTTTTATGATCATGCTCCCCTTTTTGGAATGAATTTGTGAGAAAATAATTTTTCCGAAAATGGTTCAATCCAATCCTTAGAGGATAAAACTTGCTTTATTTGTAACTTTAAAAATGAAATTTGACCATAAGGGTCTTTGTTGTGAGTATTAAGAGCGGATTGTGAGATTTAGACTTATTATATTTTGTTGTTCTTCTCTTTGGTTTATAAATTTGATATTGTGGTCTTTTAGACTTTTTATGCTTAGCAGAGGGTGCTTGTATTTTATCCATACCAAAAGCCTCACAAAAACATCCTAATTCTTGTCGAGTATATTTTTTACTTGTATATTTAGATTATAACTTTAATTTAGAATATAAAAATAATCCTTCTTTTTGTATGAAAGAAAATAATTGTCCATAAGTAATATTTTTAAATGGTATATCATCTCTTCCTATTGCTTCTCTTAATTTGTTCATTATTCATTTTCCAAATAATTTTGGTAGTCCAACTATGATTCTTTCTTTCCAAAATGATTGATTGCACTCGGTTATTCTTAAAACTTGGGTTATAAAAACATCTTTGTACCATCTATAGTTGGATAAAGTTAGGTATCATAAATTTGTTAAAACTAATTTGGAGCTTATAGTTGGTTCATTAGGGTTTCCTACAAAATGCATTGCTATTGTATGAGTTAATGTTTCTATGGTATCTGATTTTTCTTGTTGAAATCCCTCTTCATCTATATATGTTTCTATATGTTGTAAAATGTTTGTTCTATCTTGAGCGGATAAAGCATTACTCCACCAATACTTTAATTGTCCTGTAAATCCTTGGACTAAATTGGCTGCTATATCTGTGTCTCCTAAATGTCTAATGGTATAAGCAGCTTGAGCCATACACATTTGTTGTAATAAATTGAGTATTTCATATTCTAATCTACCATCAATATTCCATTCATATATTGCATCTCCTAAGAATTTTGTGGTAACAAAATCTTTTCTTTCTTTGTATTGGATGTCTATTGGGGATGGTCTTGAATAGTAATTTTTTGAAAAGTTTTTAAAATATCTAGTTTTGATTTTGTTCATTTGATTTTGTTGTGGGTCTGAATCATATTCCTATTCTCCTTGTTCGATCATGGAAATTCTGGGTTTACTTGTAGATGTTTCAGAAGGTTTTATTTGTAAAAATGTTGGCACTAAATTGATCTTTTGTTCGTCCATTGATGAAGTTTTAAAATGTGATGCTGAAATGTTATGGGGAAACCTTTGTCCTTCTAATTGCAAATGATTTATTTTTGTCATTATATGTTCTAATTGTGTTCCTATATGGTTTAAAGATTGATTACTATAATTATTTTATTCATATATCTTTTTAATATCTTCTAAATTGATTGGTGGTGAATCTGGTTCTCTTACTTTTATAAAGGGTGTTCCTAATACTTCTCTAGCTTTTGTAGGCATTATTATGGTTTCTAATGGCGGATTTACTAAGGTTATAGAAGTATTTCACAACAAAAAAAGACGAAATTTATTTTCGTCCCTGAATCTGGGACGAAATATTTTTTTTTTTCGCTACAATCTACGACGAAATAATGATTTCATCACTAAATTTTCGATAAATATATATTTTCGTAGCAATTTGTAGTAAATTTAACGAAAAATAATTTTTTTCTTTACGATTTTTGCAACAATACTTATGGTTTCTGATAATTAAACTCTTTGAATACACTAAAATAAAAACTAAATCGATAAATTATTAATAATATTAGCGTATTATGATATAATTATAAAAAAATATTCAATGTATTGATTATTATTTAACAAGTATTTCTACTTTAACTCTTCATTTACTTAATCGAATATTTAAACAAATATATAAAATAAAGTTATCAGTGTTATAAATGAAAATTTTAACAGATAATGAATAAAAAATGAATATACTAATAATAATTTTTGTAACAAATTAAAAGATAATATATTATGACTCTTTTATATAAATAGACAATGAATAAAAGATTTTATTTAATATTTTTTGAACATTTTAAGATTGTTATACGCTCTAAGTGTATAACACCGTTTTCAAATCATTTTTTATATTAGAAAATGTTTATCATACTAAAAAATGTATCTAATTACTGAAAAATAAATTTTAACGACGACTTTTGTCCTAAATGTTTTGCGACAAAATTAGCAACAAATAATCAAATTTCTTGCGACGAATATAAATATTCGTCGCAAATTTAGGGACAAAATCATTTTCATCCCAAATTTAGCGACGAATTGAGAAGTTCGTCCCAATAATTTTGGACAAATTTTTAATTCGTCCCTAATTTAGGGACGAATTTCGTTTTCGTCCCTAATTTTGGGATGAATTTCGTCTTCGTCGCAAATTTAGGGACGATTTTTGAAATTCGTGACAAAATTTGTGATGAATTTTGATATTCGTCGCAAATGTAGCAACGAAATATTTTTTCGTCGCAAATGTGCAACGAATTTTGCTTCAAATAATTTTCGTCACAAATTTGCGACGAATTTTGTAACAAAAAAGTTTTTTGTTGCTAAATTTGCGACGAAAATATTTTTGTTGCTAAAATTATGGCTAATTAGCGACGATAACATTTTTTGTTGCTAAATTTGTTGCAGATTGGCGACGAATAATTTTGGTCGCTAAATTCCGCTTTTTTTGTAGTGTTTGTTGTGGCAACTTTTAATTTTTTATATAAACTTGTATTTACTTCTATCAAAGGTGATTCATAAGTTTTTAATAAATTGTTTTTCATTAAATATGTTTTTATCCAACTAAATAATAATTGATTAGATTTCTTTTATAACATTTCTTCTTCCCATAATTGTTTTAATCCTTGTTGTATTTTTTCATCTAATTGCTCAAACCATTGTCTCTCTTATTCAAAATATTTTAAATTATATCCTTCTTCTATATTCATAACCTGGTGTCCATTGTTTATTTTTATTTATGGTATCTATATAATGACTTTCAACTCGGGATGGCGATGGTGAAGGAGGTGGAGAATTACTGGGTTCAATTGGTTCAGCTATAGGGGTTCTATATCTAATGTATGTTTCTTCTTGTGTATTAACAGGATTTATTGGAATTAATGAAGTTGATCTTCTTGTTGCTTCTAATTTTATGGTAGGTAATGTAGTTGTTGAAGATGCTTCTGATGATTTCCTAGACGGTTCCTGTCATGCCCCAAACCGAGTTCGTGAGTAGCCGCCCGTTGTTCTGAATGCTGGATGTATTTTTACAAAAAATCGGACATAATCTCCCTATAAATCGGAGGTCTCCCATGTACAAATAAACCTATTTAAATTAAATCATCCTGTAAATAAAATAAAATGACCATCCCAACCTCACAACAACCTATCAACCACAGCAAACATCCAGAACAACACCAGGCCATGTACATTACCAATAATTCTAGCCAAAAACCTCTACTGTCATGTCCAACTAGAGTATGAGTAGCCGCCACACCAAGTGAACCTAAATTTTATCTTATATACAATAATTTTCCTAAGAAATATTCAAATACGTACAATCGCCTCAATACAAATGAACTATGAAAGTTTTACAATTAAATATACATGAATTATACAATTATCCCAAAATAAGTACACGGCCAACCACGGATCTAAATGTCAAGATCTCGTAGGGTCGAAATAAAATAAAGATTTCATATTTCTATTCGAAGTAAATCTCACCGTCGTGAATACCAAATCTGCTCTAGAGCCTGTAACGTCGCTCTATCACAATAAACCTATCTGAGGAGGGAAAACAGAGGGGTGAGTATCATGGGAAGATACCCAGTGAGTGAGGGGGTAATGTCAAACATAAATAGTGTGGGTGAACCATTAGAGTGTCAAATATTATCATTCAAAACAAAAATTTACATTTCGCAACAAAACATGATATGTTTAGCAATTTAAAATCATTTAATCAATCATATGATAACAAGTATGTATGCATCCATTTAAAATCAAGTAATATCAGAGCGAGCCAAAAATGGTCCTGGCAAAGGTCAACCGTGACAAACGACAGTCGTATCGAGGGTTTTATTATGCATAGACTTTAAAATGCTCTCTACCCTGACGTTGGCCATGAGTTCGCTGGGGTTAACTCATCATCGTGTATAGGACCCTGCTTGGTGCTAGACGGTAGCGTCACACTCGTCCTCCCTCATCGTGCGTTCAACCGGCCGCTCCTATAGGCCTTAGAATCAATGAAGTTTGTAGATACCTCCTGCAGAAGCCTATCCGGGCAACCTGTGCCTCTACAAACGCCCTTCATAGCTACGGAATCATCAATGTCATCATCATAGTATCACAAGGGCACAACGTCCCAAGGTACAACGTTCCACAAGTAAAATCATATCATCGCATAACTAGTGGGCATCGAACCCACAGTTTATCAAAGCATTTCAAATCTGCGTGCCAATACGTTTTATCATATTATTTCAAAACAGCATATCAATGCAACGTTAGAAAAGAAAATTATCAATTTTCAAGTAATGGCACAATTTTTGTTTCATTTCAAACCATGAATGCATAGTCATTGTAAACATAATTTAAGACACTCCAATAATCACAAAACAGATTTGAAATTTAATATCATACGTCAAATCAATGCAATCAAAAGCATGTTTTATCAAAAACATGGCAAAAAACACGTTTTACTATTTTATGCAAGAGATTAGGGTCTCACTCACATATCTAGGGAGGGTGGTCACTCCCTATTTTTCAAATCAATCCAATTAACTCCTCGAATCTCCAAAAGACAAACCTAATCAAATCATCAAATTTTATATCAAATAAAATCCTAATAAGGGATTTTTAATTTTTTCTTTCCAATTTAATATAAACTTAATTTACACAATCATTTCTAAATTCTCATTTCATCAAATTTTGAATCATTTGGCTCACCAATGATCAAATTTTCAATGTTTCTCATTTTCTCTAATTTTCTTCGAATTTAACACATTTCCAAATAGATATATAACTTTCGATTTTAAATTCAACCAAAAATCAACAAAATTTATTCAAACTTTGAAGTGAGTGTGTTTCTCTCACCTAGGGTTCCTCGAGTTTCAGATCTAGCTGTCGTTTGCCCGTCGGATTGGTCTAAAACCTGTAATATTTCCAAATTTGAAAGATATTAGCAACAACTAAATTTCTAACACCAAACCCTAGAATTTCAACCAATTATAGTCGTTACCTGTAGTAAAGAAGATGTAGGTGAGCTCTCGAAGGGAATAGCTGGTCGTGGGCTAGCGGGCCGTGGCATGCTCGCGGGCCAACGGGCTGATGGGCTGGCGGGCTGGCCCGCTAGTGGGCTAGCGGGCTCGGGCACTCACAGGCTAGGGCTCGTGCTCGCGAGCTGAAGCGCTCGTTGGCTGAAGCACTCATGGGCTAGGGCTCGCGTTCGCGCTCGTGCTGGGGTGCGCTCGCGTAGTGGGTCGCGTGCTGGAGTGTGCTCACGCTCGTGCAGGGGTGCGCTCGCGCTCGTGCAGGGATAGCGCAACTCGCACTTGCGCTCGTGCAGAGGAGGAAGGGCTGCTCGCGGGAGATCGCGCGCTAGGCTCGTGCAGGGAGTATCGCACTGCGGCGGAGGAGCTGTAGTCGCGCTCGCGGTGGGGCAGCGCTCACGGGAGGAAAGCGAGGCCTCTATGGCGCGCTCGCTGGAAGGAAGGCGCAGCGGTGGCTGGGTGCGGTAGCATTGGTGGCGAGCGGCGGTGCAGGCAGCAGTGATCGGGCATGGCTGCGGGAGAGGAAGGGACGGAGAGAGAGAGAGACGAAGAGAGAGAGAGAGAGATGGGATGAGAGAGAGAATTAAGGCTTAACGCCCTAATTCAATTTGGGGGGAGAGTGCTATGTTTTACTCCAAATCGCAGCATCTCCTCTCTCACTTTTTTTTTTTTTTTCAGTGTTACAATTCCTCTATGTGAGGTGATCTTTTTATGCTAGGAAATTTTAGTATAATATTTCCTCGAGTTTCTTGTATTACTTTTGCAATGTTTCTTCTTTTTTTTTGTCTAGATTCATGGTTATTTATTTGAAAATATTCTGGTATTGTAATTTCTTCCCATTTAAGTAATTTTGGTGTAAAAACATTTGATTTTTCAGATTCAATTTATAATAAAATTGTTTTATTGTTCTTTAGATTGGGTCTTTTAAATTTGGGATCAATTTGGGATGAGATTAGTCTATAATATACTCAAAATATAATTGCAAAGTTTTTACTAAATTCAATAAATTTGTTTCCTTATAAATGAATATCTAATATTAAAGTATCAAGAATATGTGGATCTCCTATGTCTATTGAAAAATTTGAGCAACAATCAAAATATATGGGTCCATTATATATATTTGTTTGTATCATTGATAATACAAAGTCACTATAATTTCTTAATCTTTTGTCTCTTAAATCCATATAGAATGGTGCGCCTATTCCTAATCTTGCTAATGGTTTTATAACAACTTGTATTAATCCATAATTTATATATCTATATCCTTTTTCTAAATATTTTTGTAAACTTATATTTGATAAGAGTCTAATACTTTGGTATTCTTTTTGTACTGATATTGTTTTTTCATGAGTTTTAATGGAAAAGGCAGTTTTGAAATCTATTGGCCCTATTGAATATATTGTTTCTATTTTTTTCTTCAGGAGTTGTCCAATTCTTGTAATCAACTATGTATTGTGTCTGTATTTGTTCGACTACTATTTCCTATCTCCATTCCACTATTGCAATTAGATCATTTCTTTGTAAACATTCTTATTAAAGAAGAAGCCAAATTCTTTGTCAATGTACCTAGTTTTCTTAATTTTAAGTTCTAGTGGAAATACGGGAACACCTCTTTTGGGCTTACCAACGAATTAACGGCTTACCAACATTCTCCAACGCTAGTTCTTAATCTTAAGTATCCTAAGTAATTAACTCCAAATAAGGTGTAATCCTAACAAGATCAACTTAACAATTGATAGGGGAGCAAGATCATAAAACAGTATCAAATAGTAATGAAAGAGCATTAAATACAGTATGTAATGCAAGATTGTAAATAAAATTAATTTAAATTTGTAATAAGAATAAGAGACTTACAGTGTTGTGAAATTTCTCAAATTTTTATTGAAAACACACTGAAAGTCTTTCACAAAGTTTTGTACAAGGAGAATTCCTAAAACACTCAATGCTTCCATTGATACAAACATTCAAACTTAAATAGAAGGAAAATTAAACTATATTACATAATTGTTTGAAGTCCATAACTATATTACATTGTTGTGTGGAATCCGGGAAGCCTTGCATAATTGTTGATGAGTCACCCTTCATGATTGCTGCTTTTATAAAGTGGATTCCTTGCTTTGATCAAAGTTCTTTTGTTTTGTTGTGCTTTAGTCAAAAGTTGTCATTGATGATTATCCTTGGTTTTGCTTTTGTCTTCCATTTGTCAATGTTGTCTACCACAATCTGCCACTTATTTGTGAGAGTATGGTGGATAAGGAAAAATTCTATGTTGACATAAATTAATGGGCTCATCTGAATTGATGCTTGGTAGAGAGTCACTATCATTGTCGAAATTGTCTGAACTTGTAGATAACCATTCTTGCAGATTGATGGAAATATAACTCGGGCCTTCCTGAATCTGCCAGTTGTCGATCGATTAGTTGTCTTGTGGAATAATGAGATGAGGGTAAAAATTTGGATGTCCCCATTCCTGAATTATGTCTTCTTGTGAATAGTGGCCAAAAATATTTTCATGCCACCATTTTAAAATCTTTTTTTCTTAAAAACATTCTCCGGATTTGTTTGGTGAGTACCAAATTTATTATTGTTCTAATTTTCATTTTGTCCGTTTGAAAGATGTCATAATTATCTTCACTGATGTTCATGCCAATGGAATATCCAATGCTTAGGAAGATATTGTCTTTCTGGTTGAGTTGATGGAAAACACTTTTGTTGGTTTATGAAGTGCCTACGTGGCGCATAAAGTAAAAATTTTGAATTTTTACTTAAGGGAATGATGGGTGGTTAAACCCCATTATCCCATACAACCTAAAGTCTCCTAAATTCTCTCAAATGTTTTTTCAACTCCAAAATAACCTACGTGCTGAAGATGGAAAACTCCTCAATTTTGACAGCAAGAAGAAGGGAATTTTTTTTAGAGAGAAAAAGAGAGAAAATACACCGATTGAGGGAATTTTTCGGATCATCGGACTAAGGATTGAGACGTTGTGATTCTACGGTGATAGTTCGTTATACGTGGCTATCATCCCGACTACGAGTTATTCCCGTTAGAGTTTGTGGTTTTCAAGATCATCTGCATCACCGATTGAGGTATACCGTGAACATGATATTTTACGATTCCGAAAATTATTTATTATTGCTTCTGCTACGTGATTGAGTCACCTTTTTCTAACATTGGTATCAGAGCCAGGTTAGATATATTTTTAAATAATTTTTTAGAATTAAATTTGGGTATAAAAATATAGGGTATAAAATTTGGGGTTTGAATCACGGATGACTTTCGTGAATCCAATTATACCTTTGTGTTACCCAACTCACGTAGAATACGAAAATAATTTTTTCGTAATTTTCTGAGCACAACTAGGCCAAGAAAATTCCGGTTGAAGCATTCAGCCGTGAATAGTGACCGAACCCTTCAACCCCAGATTTGGCAAGTTTTAGGTCAAATCAGAGCGTGAAAATGGTAGATCTGTATTTGTCTCTGCTAGATCTATATTTTGATATATATATTGCATGTTGTTTATACCGGAATGTGAGGATTTCGGAGACGGGTTGAAAAACCCAGTTGCAGACACATTCGGGCGAAGACGAAGCCCAACAGTGGGGCGCGTGCATAACACACGCGCGGAGGAGCGTTTGTGCCTAGGGAAGGGGCGCGTGAGGCCAACCGGTCTAGACCGGGTTTGGACCGAACCGGGTCAGACCCGACCCGCTACCGGGATCCGGGTTCCGACCCGCGCCAGCGTCCGGATCCGACCCGGTGAAGCGGGCTGCGAGCGTGCAGGCGCGTCACTCGTGCGCCCGTGTGTGAGGCGCGTGGGATAACACTCACAGGGCGCGTGTAAGTGCGTGCCTCACGCGTTTCGCGTCCTGTATGCGCCCAAGCACCTCCCCGGCGCGTGAGAGCGCTTGTGACGTACCGCCGGGGGTCCGGTGGTGCGTGAACCCTTATGGCGGTGCGTAGGCTGTCTAAAAATTAGATTTTTTCTAATTTTTGGGGGATTTGTGATAAAAAATGACTATTTGTGGGTTTTTTATGCACCGTATCCCAATTCGAATGGTGAAAGGCAATCCCACATTGTGGTGTATGGTGTCCGTTGACTCATACGCTCGTATTGGGGTCTGTATTCGAGTCATTTTGGTTTTGGTGATTCGTAGGGTAAATTTAAGCATCAATTGTCACTAATGTCTTTTTTCTGTGTGACAGAGACATGGCTGCTACGAAAACTATAGTTCTAGATCTTGTTAAGGGAGACAAGTTGAACGGTGACAATTATGATATTTGGCACTAGAAGGTTCAGTTTGTCTTCGAGGAACAAGAACTCGGGGAAGTTCTTAAGAACGAGATGGTGGATCCCGGGGAGGGTACCACGACACAAGCACGACGGGATCAGGAAGTGTATCGTGTTTGGAAAAAGAATAATAGCGAAGCAAGGGTGATCTTCTTAGTTGCATGTACGATGAGCTGATTTCGATTTACGAGCAGTATCCTACTGCACAGTCGATCTGGCATGCTCTGAGAGAGCAATATGGTGCCCCGTCAGCTCCTAAGGTAAGGATGCTGACCTATAAATTCATCACTTACAAGAAGAGGCACAATTATACAATGAAACAACATTTAATGCACATGTCGAGTATGATCGTCTCTCTGAAGAATATGGGGGGGCCGATGTCTAATGAGTTTCAGGTACTGGGTGTGATTCAGTCCTTGCCTGACTCCTGGGATGTGGTTAAAGCCTATCTCATGCACACTGAGAGTATTCATACTTTCATGGACGTGAGTAGGCACTGTGAGCTCGAGGAGGAGCGTCAGGAGGTGGCTAGGTCTTCTTCTACTCATGCTAATATTGCGGCGAGGAGGCTTGGACATTCGTACGCAAGTGTGGCGAGTGAAAGGTATGTCCTTCTTCTTTACATGGTTTGAGTTACATGTCATCTAGTGTGATGCTCATTAACTCTTCTCCTTTGTGGATTGTAGACTCAGGAGCTACGGACAATGTAGCTCGGGACAGCAGCGCAAACATGGAGTTCCGTCGTTTAAGTCCCCAGGCGAGGAGGTTGTACATGGAGAATGGAGCATTTGTAGAAGTGAAAGGGATTGGTACTTGCAAGCTATTGCTACGAAGTGACCAAATCTTATATCTTTATGATATTTTGTATGCTCCTGAGATTAGGCAGAATCTAGTATCTGTCCGATATTTGGATTTGTTAGGATATTCAATGTTGTTGGGAAACTCTAGAGTTTCCATTACTTATGACAGTTCTTTAATATGTTCCGGTTTGGTCCATGAGGGACTTTATGTACTGGATATGATTTCATTTTATGAGATTTATTCTTCTTCTACTATTGCTTTTGCATCTGATAGTGTAGTGGATGATGTGAATGTATGGCATAGTACACTTGGCCACATAGGGCAAGAGAGGATGGCCCGGTTAGCTACGAGTGGCTTGTAGGCCCGCTAACCAAGGTCCAGTTGCCCGTATGTGAGTTTTGCCTTGCGGGCAAAGCCACTAGAAAACCATTTGGGAAAGCATTGAGAGCTGGGACTCCATTGCAATTGGTCCATTCTGACATTTGCGGACCCATGAATGTGAGATCTCGAAACGAAACCACGTATTTTATTACATTTATAGAAGATTACATGCATTTTGGTTACGTCTACCTGATCTTACACAAGTCTGAGGTACTACAATGCTTCAAGAGGTTTATCAGTGAGGTTGAAAATCAGCTAGACTTGAGGGTGAAAACTCTCAGAACCGATCGGGGGCACGAGTATCTGTCTGAACAATTCAAAGAGCTCTGTTCTAATAGAGGTATTACAAGACAGTTAACTATTTCTGCTACTTCTCAGCAAAACGGAGTAGCCGAGAGATGGAATATGACTCTGTTGGAGATGGTGAGGTCGATGATGGCACAGGCTAACCTACCTATCTCCCATTGGGGGATGCATTTTTTATTACGGCCTATGTCCTTAACCGCGTTCTGACAAAGTCTATAGTGAGTACCCCATACGTGCTTTGGACAGGGAAATAGCCTAACCTTAGCCACTTGAGACTATGGGTTGCGCTGCGTATGTTCGTGATTCCTCGCACCAGTACGGCAAGTTAGGCCCGCGAGGAAAGAAGTGTATCTTTATTAGATACTCTGAACAATCCAAACGATATGTGTTCCTAGGAGAACATACGGGCGGCACTATCACTGAGATAGAGTCTCGTGATATCACATTTCTCGAGAGTGATTTCCCTAAAAGAGGAGAAATCGATCGAGATCTCACCTTCTACGAGATGGATGAGCCTAGTGGCTCAGCCGAACCCAGTGACAGGACTCAAGAGCCGATTATAGATCTTGATCTTAGTGGGAGTAATCCATCTGAAGGTGTGGGACCTCTCTCTCCTCGAAGGAGTAGTCGGGGTTAAGTACCACGTCGTCGTTTCCCGATTGAGGATGAGATCCTCATTGTGACTCCTGAGGACGATGAAGAGCCGAGGACTGCACAAGAGGCTCTCGAGGGTTCAGCAAAGCACCAATGGTTACAAGCCCTGCACGAGGAAATGGAATCAATGAGAGTCAACGAAATCTGGGAGCTAGTTGAATTACCTGAGGAAAGAAAGGTCATTGAAACAAGTGGGTTTTCAAAATTAAAAGAAAGACCGACGGATCGATTGAGAGGTACAAGGCCCGTCTGGTAGCCAAGGGTTATATGCAGACTAAGGGCATTAACTACGAGGAGACTTTCTCCCCAGTATTCAAATTTACTTTGATCTGTTTACTTTTGGCGATTGTCACTAGTATGGATCTTGAGTTATACCAAATGGACGTTAAGACCGCTTTTCTTAACGGAAGCCTGGATGAGGAGATCTACATGAAACAGCCCCCAGGGTTTGTTCTGGTAGGTCAAGAGGACAAGGTCTATCGACTTCGGAAGTAGATATACAGTCTAAAGCAATCATCCAGGTGGTGGTACCTAAGATTTCACGAGGAGGTGATGTCTTACGGTTTTACGATGGTCGAGGAGGATCATTGTGTCTATCTGATTCGATCTAATAACTCCTTTGTGATCCTGTCGTTGTATGTGGATGACATATTGTTGGCTGAGAACAACATTAAGTATTTAATGACTATCAAAGTATGGTTATCATCCAGTTTCGACATGAAAGACTGGGTGAAGCTGAGTTCATCCTCGGAGTTAAGATCCAGAGGGATCGCTCGAGAAAGATCCATTACTCCGATCGCCAAAGGTGAAGGCCTGAGCCTGGACATGTGTCCGAAAACTCAGGAAGAAGTAAGGGCAATGAGTAAAATACCTAACTCCAGTGTAGTGGGAAGTTTAATGTATGCAATGTTGTGTACTAGACCAGACATTTGTTATGCAGTTGATCTGGTGAGCAGATATCAGGCGAATCCTGGAAGGGGTCACTGGAGTGTAGTGAAAAGGATTTTCTAATATCTAAAAGGAACTGCAAACTTCTCCTTGAGTTACGGAGGAGGTGATTTACGCCTTGTAGGCTATTCAGATGCCGACTGGGGAGGTGATTTGGATAAGCGTAAATCGACATTAGGTTTTGCTTTCTTGCTCAATGGCGGGGCCATTTCTTGGAGCAATAAGAAGCAAACATATGTTGCTCTATCTACGATGGAGGCTGAGTTCGTGGCATGCTCAGTTACAGTTCAGGAGAGTGTTTGGCTCCGGAAACTACTAAATGACTTAAGAATTGTAGCGGATAGTGGGAGACCTGTAATGATTTATTGTGATAATTAGGCTGTTATCGCTTATACTCGAGATCCTAAGTTTCATAGTAGGACTAAACACATTGACACCAGATACCATTATGTTAGAGACATCATCGAGAAGGGTGAAGTTACCGTCAAGTACATTTCGACACACAGCATGGTGGCTGACCCGTTCACCAAACTCATCACTAGAGACTCTTTTTTAGGGCATAGAGAATATTGGGTTTAAATATCTACTGACATTTCTCAGTTTGTACTTAATGATGACGTTGATGCTTATTGATTATATATATATATGATTATAGTGCATTATTCAGTCACTTTTGTATTATATTTTTCATTTAATGCACTTACTTTTAATCATCATATATATGTTTTGTGATGTGATAATAGATATGTCGGACAGGCGAGATCGACTCTCACACACGAGTGACCACCTCCAGCTCTGAGTGAATGGGGATGAGACGGTTTATAGCTGTAAGAGGTTTTGAGAGTGGACCTGCTAGAACATAAGTCACCCTGATACGTGTTCAGGATGAGATCATATGCGATATGACTGACATGAAAGTACCCACATCCATGTTGCCTGTGAGTAGCCAAGTTTGAGATCTCGGATATCACTTGTAATTTGTGATATTGTCTCTTAGGTACTCTTTCTGATGGACTGCGTCCCCATACCTGTACAGTATTAGAGAAATCTAACATATGCCCTTCTGAGAGATGGGGGAGTAACACTGTGGCACGTGTTTCATACCACGTGTGAAAAGACGAGTTGGGATAGTGGGAGCTATATTACTTGAGACAATAACTTAAAATTTATCCCCAAGCTCCACTGTGAGACTCGAGATCCATTGGGTGGGATCTCTTGTGCCCTTATTACTTTCGACTGTGTCTTGAGGTTATGATTTAGTGTTTGCTACTTTAGTCTGTTTACCAATGGCCCGGAAGATAAATTGAGGTCTGAAGGACAGATCTAGGAAAGCAACTGAATTGAGATCGATAGATTCGAGTTTGGGAAAAGGAAGACCAATTGACATTGCATTATTATGTTGTATTCACCGACCGGTCTTTTATGTTCATCCATATAGGGATTTGAATATAATAGTGGATACATAGTCGAGTGATATCTGGGGATTACTTTCGGTGAGGAAAGTAGCTCGATGGATGTAATTAGTCTTGGATCTGGGGTACAGCGAGCTTTCTTATGATACTAACAATGACTACTCGATCATCCTAACAGGTGTGTGGAGGAGTCTTTGTTTGCAGGTGTACTCGCTAGTTGCACGACGTCCAATCTTGTATGAAAGTCCAGTAGGATGATGTAAGAGATCGCATGATTTGTGATCTCGTGACAGATGAAAAATGTCCTCGTGTGCAAGTGGGAGATGTTGGTTTATGAAGTGCCCACGTGGGGCATAAAGTAAAAATTTTAAATTTTTACTTAAGGGAATGATGGGTGGTTAAACCCCATTATCCCATACAACCTAAAGTCTCCTAAATTCTCTCAAATGTTTTTTCAACTCCAAAATAACCTACATGCTGAAGATGGAAAACTCCTCAATTTTGACAGCAAGAAGAAGGGAATTTTTTTTAGAGAGAAAAAGAGAGAAAATACACCGATTGAGGGAATTTTTTGAATCATCGGACTAAGGATTGAGACGTTGTGATTCTACGGTGATAGTTCGTTATACGTGGCTATCATCCCGACTACGAGTTATTCCCGTTCAGAGTTTGCGGTTTTCAAGATCATCTGCATCACCGATTAAGATATACTGTGAATTTGATATTTTACGATTCCGAAAATTATTTATTATTGCTTCCGCTGCGTAATTGAGTCACCTTTTTCTAACAACTTGTCCTTTGATTCTTGAGTTGTTGTCTGAGAATTGTAGCTTGCTAAGAAAATGTCTTCTTTATTGGTGATGACGCCTTAACCATTTTCCTGTTTAGAAATCATAGGGATCTTGTGAGTCTTGAAAGACTTTATCACATTCATTTGTGGATTTAGTTGATGCTTGTAAAACTTTGTCTTTGTCTTTTTCCTTTCTCTTTTTAGTATTGTCTACAAAATATTTTAACAAATCTTCCTCGTCTACTAGAAATTGTAGCAATTTTTCTGTCTTTGCTGAAATTGTTGGATTTTGTTGAATTTCTTTTCTTTTTCCTTCTAGAATTTCCATAAACTTGTGAGTTTGTGGAGGTGTCGGTGGAATTTGAGTGATTGCTGTTCGGAGTGCCTTGTTTGATGTGAAGAATTGTTTAATGTTATCAATGGAAGATTGGCACCACCTTTTGATTTTGAATTCCCTAACTAAGGACAAAGGATAGGGTTAAGGAGAGATCTGGGTAAGCTGGTAGTCCAGCAAAATATCCATTGTATGTTAAAATCAATGTGAAAATGGATTTCTTAGTTGTAAAAAGAGGTTTTAAGTTGTTTTGAATAGAATTCAAAAGATTGTTCAATTGGTTGAGGATAAATTTAGGTGAATGACCCTATATACCACCATCAATCGAAAAAGTATAAGGGAAATTGTTTTGGACAGTTATACTGAAATAAAAAAACCATGAACGGTTGTAATCATATGCTTCACCACAATAAAATGAAACTCATTTATTATTTTGCCAAAGCAAAGTCTCAAAAACAACACAATGACTAAAAAGATACAAGTTATTTATTCCAAGGGACATAGCACTGAACTTAGCCATTAATAGGCTTGAAAGATACCAATTTCTTGTCACCTGACCCAGCCTTCTCCCAAACGACTGCCTCAAATTTTTTGATTAAACCATTACCTGGTGTCTCCATGGTTGATATATGAAGCTGATAACTAATGCCTGCAACCACTTGAGAACAACCTTGGTCAATTGATTTTAATTTTAAAGGTTGTTTCTTAAATTGTTTGTTGATCTCACTCACTGCAAATTCTGCAATGTCTACGACATGAGGATCATTAAGTTTATTAATTGGTTGGCAACCACCGAGAAGGGCTGAGACACTATCTTGGAGCACCACTAAACTCAAAACCAAAGCAAGAATCTCAACTTTCACCATTTTTTCAGTTGTTTTGGATGTTTGTTCACAAAGGATGGTCAATTGACAATGAGATTATTCAAATTTATAATGGTTTACGGGGAACATTAGTGAATCTCTAATATAAGAATGTTATACATTTTCCTTAATAGGAATGAAATCAAACCTTTTATAAACTTTAATAATTTGCTAAAGTAAGGATTATATATTAAATCTCTTGTCATACATTGATTAACTTTAGAAAATTGTAACAAATTTGGTAATCTTTTACTAAATGAAGACAAATAATTAAGGTGATATTTGGAAAATTTTATTAAATTCTTTAAATTGGTCTGATTTAATTTTATTACTTCTTAGGTTGTTTGTGATAAAAATTGTTAGATTGTTATCAAAGCTGAGTGTATTCATTTCATTGCCACAACCTTAATATATAGGTTGTAGATATATATATATATATATATATAGATTATGTATATATAATTAGAGCATATGGACTGTATTTTGTAAAAATAAAAAGTAAAGAAATAAAAATTCTAAGCCACGTGTAAAATTTATTGCAAATGAAACATACTAATGTAAAAAGGATTTTATTTTGAAAATTTGAAAATTTATGATTTTATCATACTCCTGGAAAATCCAGTTTTAACTAGACGAGGTCATGGTTCATACTAGACCGTGAAGTCAGACCGCAGTGAAATGTGGTCAACACTTTAAAAGCCTTTGACGCAGTTCACATTCTAGAATTAGAACCAGAATTGGTCCAATAACAAATACTAGAGGTATAAAAATGCCATATTTGTATTGCTTGGGAGTTTTAAGAGCCCTTTTAAGAGTAATGGATCGAAAGTAATTTTGTGCTATTGTTTGGAATTGCTATGTTTCTATCTTGCAGCTTGCTGAAGTGTCATGACTCGAATTCTATATGATAAAACTTGATAATTTTTTAGAATTTTTTAGAGAGATTTGTTTTGTCATTAGAATGGACTTGTTATGTTTTGAATTAAACTTTTGTTAATGTGTACATACATATTATGCATACTAGCGTTTGGTCGTTGCATACATTTTGTATTTATTCAAATGCTCAAGTTTGTATCTTTTTCCATATACTGAATTCTCATCCTGTGCCCATGATTTTTGACTCCAATTTCAAGATTATCATTTTTACTTGTATATGATTTTCTCTATCATTCTCTTTCGTTTTTATTTTTTTCTAACAAACTAGTTTTAGAAAATAACTTTTTGATGAAAACTATTATCTATATATCAAAAATCTCATATTAAATTATCAAGAAATTATTAGACCCATAGGGGAAACGTACCTGAATCCATAATTGCCATGCTGCTTAGAGTTGTGTGGTTAACCTTCCAGATATAACTTCTCTCTTAATTTTCTCTCTAGATGATGGGATGCCAGAAAGAATGAAAGTTACATGTGATCTAAGGACCATAACCACTATATATAGATAATTTTGTTATCTCTTGGTAATCCTATAAGATAATTTTGTTATGTCTTGGTATTTTTATCTTAACCCATCACAAAAATAGGAATTTGCACTTATACATTAAAGGACCATACCCTATTAGATACTTTATAATTCAAATTATCTAAAAATTTAGTAGATCATGTTTAAATGGATTCAAACTTCTATGAAGTCTGTAACATATAATTGTCACATATAAGTCCAACATCTAACAATCTCGCACTTGGACTATATGGGTAACCTTATAATTATGCATTGCATAAATGATTGTATGAACTCAACATTGCTGTCATTACCGAAATGCATCTATAACCAATTTGTCTATCAATCCTACTAATAAAGAATCGAAGTGGCCTTCATTACATGGATCATGATGTGGATGTATAGGCTAGAAATTTCATGTAATATGATCTTAACATTCCTATTTCCAACTAGTCGACCACAAATCTTATTGATATCAAAACATGCCAGAATCAGAGTGTGAATAACCAAAACTTTATTTCTATAGAAAATAACCTTACAATACTATAAACTGAAATAACAAAAATGTCTATAAGAGAATAGCATCTAGAATTACAAACTTCCACTAAAAGTGAATATCCTCAAACGACATGACACCCATATGAGAAATGTGCTCATGAAACACTTTAAGTGGCAATCACTTAGTAAGTGGATCCAAATTTATAGAGTTTATACCATGGTACTCTATAAATAACTATCCACTCTAAATACTTTCTTTGACAACCAGGAACTTGGAGTCTATACGTTTTGACTTTGTTGAGTTCCTATTTTATTGGAATATAATACCACCGAATTATTGTCACAAAATGATTTAAGTGGTCTATTAATTCCAACCACTATGCGCAGCCTCGAGACAAGTTTCCATAGTCACATTCCATGATTGGATGCTTTGTTGCACATTGTGAACTCTACCGCTGTAGTAGAAAAGCAAATAAGAGACTATTTAGCACAAAGGGAGTATAAGAGAACTATTTAGCACTCTTCCAGGAGATAGCACCCCTGCTCATAGGTACATATAGCCTGACATGGATTTCATACTATCTCAGCATTCAATAAAATCGGATTCAGTATATTCTCGATTACTTAAGTATATGCCCAACATCCCTATAACATACACAATATTCAGATGCCTACAAATCTGAGCATACATAAGACTCCTCGTGTCGACACATAAGAAAATTTCTGTATTTCCATTTCCTTAAAGTCATTCTTAGGACACTAACTGAGACTAAATTTGTCGAGACTAAATTTGTCTCCCTTAACCATAAGGGTATCATTTGGTCTGCAATCTTGCATGCCATATCTCTTGAGAACCTTTTTGATATACCATTTTTTGTGATAATCCAAGAACATATACTTGCTTCCAAAGAACTTATGATAAATACAATTGTCGACCAAATTCATTTCAAAACCGAACGAGATTACCACTTGATGAAATTTGAAATGCCATTATTGAGATGTTTGCTTGATCCCATAGATGGATTTCTTAAGTTTGTAGCCCACATTCTTTGGATTTAATGATACAAAGTTTTCTAGCTGCACATATAAGTCATTTCATTAATATCACCATTTAAATGTTATTTTTGCACCCCTCATGTAATTCAAGAATGAAATGCACCACCAATGCCGTTATAGTTTACAAAGAGTCTCTCGACAAAATTGGATAGAAAGTCTGTTTATAGTCAATGCCTTTTTTTTATAAACCCCTTTGTGATAAGACGAGCCTTGTATCTCTCCATGTCACCATATAAATCCCTCGTGGCCGTAAATATCATTTGCAACCATTGTGTTTCATACCTTTTGGCAATGGGACAAGATTTTGTATGTCATTGTCTATCATGGACTTAGTCTTATCATTCATGGAATCAATCCAATTTTGAAAATTAGAACTTTCAATGGCTTGACAGAAGTTGATTAGATAATCTTTTATCACCCTAATGTTAGCCTCATTTTTTTAAAGAAATACAATATAGTCATCTTGCGCTATATTTCTTTTTTCTCTAGTATATCTCCTTAATGGCATAGGTTCATGAGGTTGTAGGGTTTGTTCTTCGTAAACAACTTCTTGAATAAGAGGTTCTCTAACATTGTCTTGTTCTATTGTGTCATGAACAAGATCAGGAATGGAATATTGATCAAAGCCAATAACATTTATAAGAATATCAAAATGTTCTTTTCAAAGACAATGTTCCTAACTATATCTCCCCTACAAACTTGACATTCTCAAAGAATCAAGTAATTTTCAACTCAAAAATCGACTTAATTATGGCATCATAAAACTTGTACCCTCAGATCTTTCAAAATATCCAACAAAAAAGCAACTCACCATCCTTGAATCTAGTTTCCTTTTATTCGGCCTATAAGGCCTTGCCATAGCTAGACATCTCCAAATGCATAATTGCTTTAAACTAGGCCTCTTATCTGTCCAAAGTTCATAAGGGGTTTCGGTAATTGCTTTAGTTGAAACCCTATTAAGGATATATGTTGCAACTTAAGTGCTTCTCCCTATAGTGACTCTCATAAGGTAGAATGAAAAATCATACTTTTCACCATGTCCTTAAACATCTTGGTTTGTCTTTCAATAACACCATTCATTGCATGTGAACCTAATATATGGTATTATGAGATGATATCGTATTCCTCTAACAACTTAGCAAATGGTCCTAAGCATTGTTTACCTAAACTGTCATATCTGCCATAATATTCACCAGCTTGTTTAGATCTAACACTTTTAATTCATTTCTGAGTTGGTTCTCAACTTCAACCTTATACTTTTTTATCATGTCCGACAATTGTGACTTTTCATTAATGAGATATATATAGCCATATCTAGAAAAATTGTCTATGAATGTTATAAAATATTGTTGACTATTCCATGCAACCATAGGGAATGGCCCACAAATATTCGTATGTACTTGTTCTAAGATGTCTAAAGTCCAAGTTTGAAATCTCATTTTATTGGTTTGTTTCCCTTTTATGTAGTTAAGGGGATCAAGAGCTACATCAAACCCAAGTCTCCCAATTTCCCTTTGGAGATATGACCTATTCTCTTGTGTCATAATGAAACAAAATTCACATTGATTAATTTTTAGTTTACTCCTAAAGCACTTACATACATGGATTCATTAAATAAAGCAATTCTATCAATAACATAAAGATTATTATATCCTAATAAAGAACCAGATCCAACCAATTTTGAATCATGAAAGAAATTGAATTTTCTATTTCCAAATGAACAAGAATAACCAGATTTATCCAAATTAGAAACAAAATCAAATTCCATATAAACTACGGTACAATAAATATCTCATTTAGATGCAAATAAAATCTAGTCTTTAACAATAATCCAACTTTCCTATTATTTCAACCAAAACCTTCTTACCATCGCCTACATAGATGTATCTTTTCCATCACTCGGCTTTTTTCAATTTAGGAAACCCTTCATAGATACACTGATGTGAGTTGTTATAGCAGAATCCATCCACCACCTATGTCTAGGAAGTTTTGTATGGAAGTAACCTTGGGGAATTTTTTTTTAAAATAACATAGATTGGAAAAATATTCAAAAATATAACTTATCCATGTCGAGTATTGAAAACTCGACATGGTTTAAAATAGGGTATATCAAATCTTCAAGACTCGACATACTTTAAAAGAAAGGGCATGTCGAGTATTGAAGACTCGACTTGCCCTAAAAAACAATGCATGTTCCCTCTCTCCTTCCCTCTCTCTCTCTTGCCCTACACCCTCTCTCTCTCCCTCTCTCTCTCCTGCCTGCCTCTCCCCTCTCTCTTTCCCTCCCTCCCTTTGGATTCTAGTCTCCCTCTCTTCTCTCTCTACCTCTCCCTCCCTTTGGATTCCTACCTGACTTTCCTCTTATCTCTTTCTCTTCCACCTACCTCTCCTCTCTCTCCTCCCTTTGGATTCCCGCCTGCCTCTCCTCTCTCTCTCTCTCACCCTTTAGATTTGCTTTGGATTTGCACAAAAACCAAGTTTGGTTTAGTTGCAAATCCAAAAGGAGGGAGGGAGGGAGGGAGGGAGGGAGGGAGGGAGAGATACAGGGTAAGAGAGAGAGGGAGAGAGAAAGAGAGGGTACAGGGCGAGAGATAGAGAGAGAGAGGGAGAGAAAGAGCATATTGAGTCTTGAAGACTCAACATGCACTGTATCTATCAAGTCTTGAAGACTCAACATACCCTATTTCAAACCATGTCTAGTCTTCAAATATGTTAAGTTTTAAAGACTCGACATTGAGTTTTGAAGGTCATGTTTCGAATATTTTTTCAATCTACGTTGTTTTAAGAAAATTTTTTCCCAAGGTTACTTCTGTACAATGCTCATGTCTAGGAATCGAGATTAAACTAACATTGAAGAAACCAAAGTAAGAAATATTCCTTCCGTAGTACACTACGTGTGATAGTTGATACACTCCTTTTTCTTTGCCTTTATGTTTGAAGGATAATGTTATTTGAGTACTCTCTGTCATATCTTGTTTCAAACTTTCCTCTTCCTAATCACTGTGAGAAATGCAATTATTCAAAGACTAAGTCTCTTTTTAATAGTTATAGCTAAACTGTGTCAGAAGAGATATCAGAAGAGATATCAAAACTAGATGTACCAGTAATTCCTCAGAGAGCTCAAGGTTAAGTGTTTCAACTTGCATGTAAGATGAGACATCTCTACGATGTAGTCCCTAATATTATATTTACCTTTATAACTCATTGAAATGAGACTTGTCAAGAGCAAACCCATTTTAGCCTTTTTGTTCTTGGCAAACCTCTTTTCAGTATTCACAAGGAAATCTATAGCCGTTGGAATCTTTTCAGATATAGTGTACATGAATGTTTCTAGAATGGCTCTCTTCATGAACATCATACAAATAGGATTTGATTTCTCCCACCTTTCCTTATCACTCTTTTCATCAGAGTTACTCTTATCAGTATGAGGTAGTAGAAAATTAATCCTTAACGCAAGGTCATGATCTTTGACTTTAAAAACTATAAAAAGGTTCTTTTGGCATGATTTGAATTTAGAGCCATCCAACATAGGAATTGAGTTGATGTTGGTAGTAATATTAGCATGAATATTTATAACCGAACAAAAAACACAAAAAAACAAAACACGCTCACATGAATCTTTACACCAAATAATAATAAATTTATTTAGAAATAAAACTTATCTCAAGATACTAGCCATTTCATTAATATTTTGTCTTTGATCAAAAATATTCTTATAAGTGATATCTTGGTACAGTAATCAAACACTGATAATAAGAACATGTCAAAAAATGAACCTTGCTTTGGGCTGATTTATTGTTCACATGTAAAATCGAATAAGCATCATATGTTTATTACTACAGGTGCATACATAATTCTATTAAATTTGGACCTTCCTTATAGGTCAATCAGTATTCACATAAGTTGTATACATGCAACCGTTGATATTCAAACAATTTAATTTCTACAAAAGAGATCACTTTGGCAACATGTATTTCAATAAATTAATCTTAAAATATATAACCGTAGTAATATTTGAATTCAAAATTATATTCATAATTGAATTCCCTCACATAGAAATTGTACATGGCCACACTACTAAGCAAAGTTCAAATTGAACTACACTTTGCAATTGGTGAAAACACATTATAACACAATTTCAACATCTCAGTGAAATGCTTCCCAATAGGAATCTCTCAATGAAATTTCTTTGTAATGTTGGCATACTTTCAATGGAATTTCTTCCCAAGGGATTCTCTCAATAAAAGCACAAAAAATGTTGCATTTAGTTGGTGAGGGACACGCAACACTTGGGTTACTTCTCATGCAAGGGCTGTGAGAAGGGCAAAGATCCTTGGTTTGGTGCTAGGATGGCCGAAAGTGCCTTAGATCCTTTGCACGGTTTTAGGTTAAGGAGGTTTGAGTGGTTGGTTCAAGTGTTCCTTACGTAAGGTACCAAGATACCCTTTGCACAAGGCCTTAACTTGTAGAGAAGTGGGCCAAAATAAGAAGAAGATGAAGATGGAAAGAGGAATGGAACTTGCCTTTGATGGGTCTTCAAGGGACACAAGCCTATCACGCAAAGGTGATGTAACCTAAGGGGTTGAAGCACCCTAAAGCCCTATTCTCTTACTCACACTGGAGAAGAAGGTTTCTGAAGTTTACTTAATATTTCTGAATGATTACAAGAGGGGGAGGACTGCCTTATTTATACTAGAGGGCCGGAACGGTAAAGGTCCTCAATATTTAGGTCCTTTTATGCTAAAGGACTTCATATGGCCTTAACTAACTCTAATAACTACCAGGCAGTTATTGCCCTTATTACAACACTAAAAAGACATAAAATAAATAAAGAAATTTATTCAAAATAACAGTTATTGCTTGGAGGGACTGATGGCTCTTCGGTTGGACAGCATGTGAGTTGCATGTGCGTACTAACGTGCAGCGGCCCTATCTCACTACACTTAGGCCCATATTCTGCCATGCATTCATTGAGCCATGGCCCTATTTCATCGAGCCATGATGCTATTTCCTCAAGCATGGGTCGGTCTTCTTGCATTTCCTTGCCTGAAGCCACCTTAGCACTATGACTTGGCTCATGGTGTGCTGTACCGTGGACTGCATTGCCTTATTCATGTTGTGGCTTTTGTTGGTGCCTCAAGAGTTGCATCTCTTCATGCTCTAATGACTCATAGTGAGGGTTGTAACACCGACACCTCGGTGTATTCATATTTGCACTCTTTTCCCATTCTATGTATGATATTACTTATGTTCGATATAGAAATTTCACTAAGAAATTTTTCCGATAAAACCGTCCCCAAACAAATTTCGGCTATAATGGCCGGAGATTAAAAACTTCCAAATGACCATTGAAGGTCAAATAATGATCAGAGTGGCCTTAAAAAGTGTATGAGAACCTCAAATATAGATAAATATTGCTTTATAAAGATAAATCAAGCATTTCTAGAAAATTTCCCAAAAAGCCCTAATCGGACGGTAATAAGCCCCAGCAAGACTAACTGACCACATTATGATGCGAAATGGACTTAGTTAGACTTAATATGGGGTAAGGGGCCTAGTGTGTATTTATGGAAAATTTAGGTCAAAATAGAAATTTTAACCTATAGACAGTTATTGGTGGTCAGGTATGAAATGGGAGATTGTGGAGTTTATTGCTCATTGCCTTGTATGTCAGCAAGCAAAGGCTGAGCACCAGCATCCAGCTGGCACTTTACAGCCCCTTTCCATCCCTGAGTGGAAGTGGGAGCATATCACGATAGATTTCATAGTGGGGTTACCGTGGACTTCGGCACAGCATGATGCAATCTGGGTGATAGTTGACCGACTTACTAAGTCTGCACACTTCATCCCGATCAGGAGTGATTACTTGCTTGAGGCATTGGCATGCCTCTATATTGATATAATTGTGAGACTTCATGAGGTTCCAGTGTCGATAGTATCAGATCAAGACCCCAAATTTGCATCCCGTTTTTGGCCCAGTCTACAGGAGGATTTGGGCACTAGACTGAGTTTTAGCATAGCATATCACCCCAAAACAGATGGTTAGTCAGAGAAGACCATTCAGACTTTAGAGTATATGCTTAGAGCATGTGTTATGGATTTCCGGGGGAGTTGGGATCGGCATCTTCCGTTAGTGGAGTTCGCCTATAATAATAGCTATCAGGCGAGCATTGGCATGCCACCTTATGAGGCATTGTATGGGAGGAAGTGTCGTATCCCATTGTGCTAGGATGTGATTGGTGAGTGGCGACTCACCAATGTTGAGCTGGTAGAGGAGACAAAGGAGAAATGTGGATGAAAGCCGCTCCGGATAGACAGAAATCCTATGCACCTCTAGAGTTCACTGTGGGATACATGGTATTCTTGAGAATATCTCCCTTAAAGGGAGTCATTCGATTTGGGCAGCGGGAGAAGTTGAGCCACAGGTATTTTGAGCCCTTCCGTATCCTTAAGAGGGTCGGAAGTGTGGTGTATAAATTGGAGCTGCCAGCAAACCTATCGTGTATTCACGATGTATTCCATGTCTCAGTGTTTAAGAGATATCAGCCAGATCCCTCACACATTTTAGAGGCTCCGCTAGTTGAGCTTCGAGAGGACTTGAGCTTACTTGTTCAGCCCGTGGCTATTTTGGATCAACAGGTCGGAAATCTATGGAGCAAAGAGGTTCCTCTTGTTAGGGTTTTGTAGAGGAGCAACCAAGTCGAGGAGGAGACTTGGGAGCCCGAGAAGGCCATGAGGAGATAGCACCTCCAACTTTTCTCTATATAGTTTCTTTTAGTTTCGAGTATGAAACTTATTTTTTGGGGGTTAGAAATGTAACATCGATACCTGGTGTATTCATATTTGTACTATTTTCCCATTCTATGTATGATATTACTTATGTTTGATATAGAAATTTCACAAAAAAATTTTTTTCGATAAAACCATCCCCAAACAAATTTCGATTAAAATCACCGGAAATTAAAAACTTTCAAATGATCAATGAAGGTCAAATAATGATTAGAGTAGCCTTAAACATGTATGAGAACCTCAAATATAGATAAATATCACTTTATAAAGCTAAATCTGGGATTTCTGTAAAATTTAAAAGCCCTAATGGGACGGTAATAAGCCCCGGCAAGACTAACTGACCACATTATGATGCGAAATGGGCTTAGTTAGACTTAATATGGGGTAAGGGGTCTAGTGTGTAATTATGAAAATTTTGGGGTCAAAATAGAAATTTTAAAGTTTAAGGGATTTGTTTGCGATACACAATAACCTAGAATTAATCTACTAATTTTATTTTCCTAAAACCCTAATTTGGACCAATGACAGCTTTAAGGTCTTGAGGTGGGGCCCACATATTAAATGTGGGTGTGAGTTGTAGAGAGCAAAAGAGAAAATGGTGGGTCCCACACGTATAAAAAAATGAATTTTAAAAATAAGAAAGCTATTAATTAATTAAGTAAAGGAGTGGGAGAGGAAGAGAAAGAGAGGAAACGTGAGAGAGGGAGAGAGAGAATAAGTGACTATTCTGGAATTTATTAGTGAAATCCAAGGGTTTAGATCAACTTTGAAACATTTGGATTGTTGAGATTGAATTTATTAAAGTGAATTAAGCTTAAAGGAAAAGATAACACAACCTTAACCTTCTCATTTTGCCAAAAATCGTGAGGAACAAAAGGAAGAACAAAGAAGGCTTTTTTTTTCCTTTCTCCAAAAACCGTGAGCTACTCCTTAAAGGGAGACTTGATCCCTTCAACCAATCTTCAATATTTTTACATAGATCTTCTCCTTTCAAGCCTTAGTTCAACATATCCAAAAATTAGAAGAAGAGAAGAAGGTTTGCTTGGTGATTCAAGGGTGGAAACCTCGAGGTACAAGTGAAGAGATCTATGGGTTCTTCAAATTTTCTTCAACAACTTTAGGTAAGAAAGCTTCCTCTTGTTCCCTAGCGTAACACATATCAATTTGGAGCCAAAAGGAAATCTCTAACTTGGTGACTCTTTGTTGACCAAAAATTAGGATCAAAGAGGAAAGGAGAGATCCTTGGAGGAGAGGACTTGTTTGAGGCTTGAGACATCAAATCTTGAGGTATAAAAAAAAAAAAATCAATCAAGTAAAAGAATGCTATAATGTGTGCAGAAAATTTCAGCATTTGAAATGTTTGATGTAAGTCTTGAATGATCACATAATGGGGTGAGAAACCGTAAGGGAACAAGTGCAGAAAAATTCAGAACTTTGGCTATGAAATTGGATGGGTTTTAATGTGATTTTGAGTGTTAAAATGTGGATTTAATGTACTTGTGTGTGTGCTGGATTTTGGCATTGAAGTATGATGTGTATATATGTATGTAGTGAATGAGTGCATAAAATTTCTGCACTAGTAGAAGCTAAAAAGGAAGTCATTTTCATGTGAAATATGTAGTGAAATGTAAGAAAAAAATGAAATAGGAAAGTGTGCAGAATTTTGTGATGTGTTATTGAGTATATGTATGTAAAATTGAGACCAAAAGTGTGTAGGAATATGTGTGTATATATGTACGATTAAGGTTTGGTGCTCTGAAATTGAATGAGGAAAGAAAGATTTGATGCAAACATTGAACCTTTAGATTTCTGCAAAACAGGGCAAACTGACCAGGCTGTACTCTTTCTGTAATAACATTCTCTGCCTAAATGAAAATTGAGTGCGGTTTTCTGCATATGACACTAGAGTTCCATAGCTTTAAAATGAGATGTGATTCATTGAATTCTGAAGAGAATTGGAATTTTTGTGATTTTTCAAACTTAGATGTTCTGCAAAAAATACTCTGTTCTGCCCTGTTTTCTGCCATGAACTTGTTCTCAAATTTGAGATGTCTTCTGGTCTAGACCAACCTTAGCCCTAGTTATAAAATTTGTAGATCTATGTCTTATCTTTCCAACGAGATAAGAATCACCTCAATCCGACCACTGTGTCAAAAGTTACAGCCATTCTTCTAAAACTCGTCAGAGGGTCTTCCATTTTCCAACACTAAAAACGGTAGCATTGCACATCCAGCCCTTGTTTGCAAAAACTCAAAGAAGAAAAGTTGTAGATCTCCCTCTTCACCACTGGCCGTGAAAATTTCAGTCAATTTACATGAGGGAATCAAATGTTATACGAAATCTCCCAAAACTATGCAAATTTTCACTCTGTTTTCAGTCCCTGATTAACCGCCTTCTTTGTGACCTGTTTCGACCCTTTCTGTACTGAATTAAGAAAACATTTCAACATGAAGGTTGTAGGTATATGTGTCATCTACAACATATCCAAAATGTATTTGAATTGGAGTTGTGTACAACGAGTTATTGCATTTTTACTAAGACAGGACAGAGTGGACGTTAGGAACAGAACTGAGACAAAGATTGGTTTTTCTGAAATTCTGCGATTAGAATCTGAAGAAATGTTCAAAATGAAAGTTGTAGTGCTGTCTCTTAGCTTTAAAAGGAAATAGGAAGCATGTGATTCGGAGTTGTGTAGTAGAGGTTATGACCATTTTCGCATGACTGCGCAAAGGTGCATATGTGCAGAAACCATGAATAATGAACTATAAGCACATGTTGTGTTGGGGTGATGAAATGTGTACTAATTGAATGAATTGTAAAGAATATATGATAAGGATGAAGGAAAAAGGGATAGAGCATGCCCTAGGATACCCTAACCTTAATTTAGAGGAAAGAATTGCTAAAATACAACCTAACCTAGTAAGTTCAAATCATGACACAAATCATCATATATGCATGTGTTGCCATTGTAGGCACATGGGTGGTGATCAAACAAGGGGAAATACATTTGACACTTGTGGTACTTGGTAGGGAGTGACTGACCCTCCCATATACTATGAGTGAGATTTATTATATTATGTGTCTGATACACGATATCATGTTTTAAAATATTTTCTGACGCAAGCATGATTTAATAAATATGTGATGTGAAATTTTCAATGAATTATGAAATGTTTTTGTGAATTCATGGAGTATCTACAAACATGTTTATACATGTTATATATGTATCCAAATGAGTTTTAAAATACGAAACCGTGCCATTGTATTTGAGTTATACATGTTTTATGAAATCATCCTTATGGAAATGATTGACATTGCTTGAGAAATCTAGCATGGCACGTGGTTGATTTGATGATGATATTTTACATAGGCCGAGGGTCTTAGCATGTGATGATGATAACTTTATGATGGGTAAATCCCATTCCATGGCTACAAATGATGCATGTCTAGGGTGATCCATATTTGCACCCGATACGCTTCTGTAGAAAGTATCCCACATGACATCAGAAAATGGTAAATGTATTGTGATTCGACACGGTACTAGTCAGGTTGATCCCACAAGGGGGAGGGCTTTGGTGCACTGTAGTCTAGCACTTGATGAGTTCCGTCGTCGGGGTAGAGAGTTTTTCTAACCTATTGCATACAAAACCCCCGATGTGCCTGTCATTGGTCGTGGTCGACCCTTGCCAGGACTGATTTTGGCATATTCTATTCTAACATGATTTGATTACATGGATGCATATATGTTTGAAATATATGTGAAAAGAATGATTTATGATAAATTGAGCATTTTACACGATTTCTTACAATATGTGGAATTATTGAGAACTTTGATACTCTATTTTTTACCGACACATTGAACACATGATATAAACCCTCTCACTCACTGGGTACTTCCTTGATACTCACCCCTCATTTCTTGTAGTGTACAGATATAGCTATAGTGGGACGCATAAAGACTTATCAGTGCACGAGACTTTTGCTGGAGATCGAGGCTATTGATTAGGTACTCGATATGATATTGGGAAGGATTTGCCAATGAAATTGTATAATTGTGTATTGGGATTGTAGATAGACCATTATGTATAAAAAGGAATGGCTATATGTAAATTTATGTGTATCTTATTGAAACTCTCAATTCTATTCTATTGCATTGAGACATGATTTGTACTATTGTGTTATTTACTTTGAGAAACGTGTCATGTTCTAGAAGTGTCTTTTAGGTTCACTCGGTACCACCTCTAAATCACAGGAGGGGTAACTGGCGACTGTTCATACCTTTGACAGGGATTGGATGATCTAAGGAGATTGTTGATTGTGGCCGGGCTGGCCTATGAATATAGATATGTGACAGGTCGATATATGGTATTTGATAGACTTCTAACTTATGGGGAGGTTCTGCTCATTTGGTTATACAAAGTCAACATCCAGGATAACGGGCGGCTATTCACAACTCCGGTTCAGGGTGTGACAAGGGCTATTAGGGATATCTACATGCAGAGGCGTTACTTTGCTCATACTTTGCTCGAGCATATGTGGAGACTGCTTGTGACATGGTGCAATCGCATGATAAAAGCTGATTTTTATTAACACTTATCTAACGATCTAGATTCAGGACATGCTCCAACGGTGACCAAAAGTGTCGGCATAGGTCTATCCCAATTGGTGCATAACCAATTAAATGCCTATCCGTCAGAGAAGATTTTATCGATAGTTTTATTACTTTTAGCTAATGGTTTTCCTCCATCTTTATAATGCATTTCTTTTGTAGTGTATGAGTAGATGTTTTCCAATAGAGAAGGTGAATCTTCCTTCCCCTTGTCTGACATAAGTAAATTCCTCCGTCCATTTATTTGATAAATTCCCTCATAGGTTAAAAACTTTTGTTGTTGAAATTAAAAAAAAAAAGTGTTGTTCAATTACGATTAATAATCAAGAAAATGAGGAGAAAATACGATAGTACCCATTTGCATAAACAAAATTAATTTATTGTTTAAACAAGCTTATTCATACTAATAGTAAAAAATTTTTACTTTCAGGTTTGTAGAAAATGGTGAGAAAATCCACTGTTGGCACAGTAAATCTAATTTATCTAGTGGTTTTATATGCAGAGCTATCCCTTTGTGTAGATGCAACCCCACAGATATCCAATTAACCAAAACAAAAGACTAAAAGACTAGAGTGAAAATTTCAATAAAAAAAAATCTTGTTTAAAAGAAAGAAACATTTTAACTAATTTTTCTATAAAAAGAGAACTATTGGGCCTAGTTTTATTAAAATAATAATAAAAAAAAGTAAGCTTTATAGAGAGATTTTAAAATTGATATGCTTAGACTAGTTTAACATAATTTATTTTTTTTAGAGAGACAATTGATGGGTGATGTTCTGGAGTGAGGAAAACTAATTTATATTCTTCTTCTTCTTCTTCTTCATTTATAAGTGATAGAAATCAAAAACTAATATCATGAACGCTAGGATGGTAAAAACTTTTACTCTTTAAGATATTGGTTTAAATGTTTTTTTCCCTTGGTACAAATGTGGTATGCGAGGAAAATTTAGCAGGTAACAATTATAAGGATAATATTTCGAAGAGTAAATATTATCTCATATTTTTCAAGTAAATATTTCAAAGAGTTAAAAGTTAGATGGAAAATGTTAGATATTATGATCAACTTAATTAATATTTTTCTCTCTAAATATATTTATTTCATATTTTTTTCTTTAAAAACTCATAATCAAATTTAGCATCTCTTTCTAAAATTAAGCACCAAATTTTCTCTCTCTAAAAGAATAAATTATTTTCAATTTTATTTATCTAAACTCGTTGATTTTAGATTTTTTTTTTTCCGTTTAGAAAACTAAATTTGATTTTTTCTCTAAAAAATATTTTTCATACTAAGTGCTTTGATTTTAATTTTTTTTAACTAAAATGACTAAATTTAGATTTTCTCTCTCTAAAAGTAAATATATAAATTATCTTTCTTTTTAAAAGTTAAATTACTTTAAATATTGTTCTTCTAATTATATTTATTTTTAATTTTCTCTATCTTAAAAGACTAAATTTAACTTTTATTTCTGTAAAACAAAGCACGTTATTTTTTTCTTTCTATCAAAAATTAATTTATTTCAAATTTTCTCTGTATCAATGCATTTCTTCTGATTTTTTTAAATACCAAATTTAGTGGTTCTCTCTTTAAAACTAAATATAATAATTTTCTCTCTAAAAAAATCAATTTAATTCTCTATAAACGATTTGATTTTAAATTTTATCTCTCTAAAACATCACATTTTAGTTTTTTCTCATTAAAACAAAGTCCATTCATTTCATCTCTCTAAAAAAATCAATTTAATTGATATTTTCTCACCTTAAAAATATTGATTAATATTTTCATTTTTGCACCCTAAAATTAAGAACATTAATTTTTTTGTACTAAAGGTTAATTTAATTTATATTTCTCACTCTAAACATATATATTTTACATTATCTTTGACTAAAATTATTAAATTTCCTTTTTCTCTCTTGGAAACAATGGACTTTGAAATACAACTTAGAAGAGGTGAATAAATTATTTTGAGCTTTTGAAAGAAATTTTCCGACGAATTTTGGGATCAAAGTTGAGTTTCGAACATGATTTATGAAATGACCAGAAAATAGAGCAAGAGCAAAAGGAAATAGGACACCAATATAGGTTTCTCCAAGATAGTGTCTCAGCCCTTCTCGGCGGTTGCCAACCAATTAATAAACTTAACGATCCTCATGTCGTAGAGATTGCAGAATTTGCAGTGAGTGAGATCAACAAACAATTCAAGAAACAACCTTTAAAATTAAAATCAATTGACCAAGGTTGTTCTCAAGTGGTTGCAGGCATAAGTTATCGGCTTCATATATCAACCATGGAGACACCAGGTAATGGTTTAATCAAAAAATTTAAGGCAATTGTTTGGGAGAAGGCTGGGTCAGGTGACAAGAAACTCATATCTTTCAAGCCTATTAATGGCTAAGTTCAGTGCTATGTCCCTTGGAATAATTAACTTGTATCTTTTTAGTCATTGTGTTGTTTTTGAGACTTTTGCTTTGGTAAAATAATAAATGAGTTTCATTTTATTGTGGTGAAGCATATGATTACAACCATTCATGGTTTTTTTCATTTTAGTATGACTGTCCAAAACAATTTCCCTTGTGGTTTTTTGATTAGTGGTGGCATATAGAGTTATTCACCCAAATATATTCTCTACCAATTAAACAATCTTTTGAAATCTAGTCAAAACAACTTAAAACCTTTTTTTATAACAAAGAAATCCATTTCCACATTGATTTTAACATACCATGAATATTTTGCCAGACCTATCAGCTTACCCAAATCTTTCCACAACCCTTTCCTTTATCCTTAGTCAGGGACTTCAAAATCAAATGGTGGTCCCAATTTTCCGTTGAAAAATGTTCCATTGAAAACATTAAACAATTCTTCACATCAACAAGGCACTCCAAACAGCAATCGCTCAAATTCCACCGACACCTCCAGAAACTCACATGTTTATGGAAATGCTAGAAGGAAAAAGAAAAGAAATTCAACAAAATCCAACAATTCAGTAAAGACAAAAAATTGCTACAATTTCTAGCAAATGAGAAAGATTTGTTAAATTATTTTGCAGACAAGGATAAAAACAAAAAGGAAAAAGACAAAGACAAAGTATCACAAGCATCATCTGAATCCACAAACGAATGTGATCAAGTCTTACAAGACTCACAAGATCCCTATGATTTCTAAACAGAAAAATGGTTAAGGCATCATCACGAATAAAGAAGACATTTTCTCAGGAAGCTAAAATTCTCAGACAACAGTTCAAGAATGAAAGGACAAATGTTTTTTATCAATTCAACCAGAAAGACAATGTCTTCCTAAGCATTGGATATTCCATTGCCATGGACATCAGGGAAAATAATTATGACATCTTCCAAATGGACAAAATAAAAATTAGAACAATAATAAATTTGGTACTCACCAAACAAATCCAGAAAAAGTTTTTACGAAAAAACATTTTAAAATGGTGGCATAAAAATATTGTTGACCACTATTCACAAGAAAAATAATTCAAGAATGGGGACATCTAAATTATTACCCTCATCTCATTATTCCACAAGAAAACTCATTGATTAACAACTGGCAGATTCAGGAAGGCCCGAGTTCTGTTCCCATCAATCTACAAGAATGGTTATCTACAAACTCAGATAGTTCCAACAATGATAGTGACTCTCCACCAAGCATCAATTAAAATGAGCCCATTAATTTATGTCAACATAGAATTTTTCCTTATCCACCTTACTCTTAGAGATAAGTGGCAGATTGTGGCAGACAACATCGACAAATGGAAGACAGAAGCAAAAACAAGGACAATCATCATTGACAACTTTTGACTAAAGCACAACAAAACAAAAGAACTTTGATCAAAGCAAGGAATCCACTTTATAAAAGCAGCAATCATGAGGGATGACTCATCTACAATTATGCAAAGCTATCCGATTCCACACAACATGGTAATATAGCTATGCACTTCAAACAATTATGTAATACAGTTTAATTTTCCTTCTATTTAAGTTTAAATGTTTGTATCAAAGGAAGCATCGAGTGTTTTAAGAATTCTCCTTGTACAAAACTCTGTAAAGACCTTTCGGTGTGTTTTCAATAAAAATTTGAGGAATTTCACAACTCTGTAAGTCTCTTATTCTTATCACAAATTTAAATTAATTTTTATTTACAATCTTGCATTACAAACTATTTTACTACTATTTTATACTGTTTTATGATCATGCTCCCCTTTTTGGAATGAATTTGTGAGAAAATAATTTTTCCGAAAATGGTTCAATCCAATCCTTAGAGGATAAAACTTGCTTTATTTGTAACTTTAAAAATGAAATTTGACCATAAGGGTCTTTGTTGTGAGTATTAAGAGCGGATTGTGAGATTTAGACTTATTATATTTTGTTGTTCTTCTCTTTGGTTTATAAATTTGATATTGTGGTCTTTTAGACTTTTTATGCTTAGCAGAGGGTGCTTGTATTTTATCCATACCAAAAGCCTCACAAAAACATCCTAATTCTTGTCGAGTATATTTTTTACTTGTATATTTAGATTATAACTTTAATTTAGAATATAAAAATAATCCTTCTTTTTGTATGAAAGAAAATAATTGTCCATAAGTAATATTTTTAAATGGTATATCATCTCTTCCTATTGCTTCTCTTAATTTGTTCATTATTCATTTTCCAAATAATTTTGGTAGTCCAACTATGATTCTTTCTTTCCAAAATGATTGATTGCACTCGGTTATTCTTAAAACTTGGGTTATAAAAACATCTTTGTACCATCTATAGTTGGATAAAGTTAGGTATCATAAATTTGTTAAAACTAATTTGGAGCTTATAGTTGGTTCATTAGGGTTTCCTACAAAATGCATTGCTATTGTATGAGTTAATGTTTCTATGGTATCTGATTTTTCTTGTTGAAATCCCTCTTCATCTATATATGTTTCTATATGTTGTAAAATGTTTGTTCTATCTTGAGCGGATAAAGCATTACTCCACCAATACTTTAATTGTCCTGTAAATCCTTGGACTAAATTGGCTGCTATATCTGTGTCTCCTAAATGTCTAATGGTATAAGCAGCTTGAGCCATACACATTTGTTGTAATAAATTGAGTATTTCATATTCTAATCTACCATCAATATTCCATTCATATATTGCATCTCCTAAGAATTTTGTGGTAACAAAATCTTTTCTTTCTTTGTATTGGATGTCTATTGGGGATGGTCTTGAATAGTAATTTTTTGAAAAGTTTTTAAAATATCTAGTTTTGATTTTGTTCATTTGATTTTGTTGTGGGTCTGAATCATATTCCTATTCTCCTTGTTCGATCATGGAAATTCTGGGTTTACTTGTAGATGTTTCAGAAGGTTTTATTTGTAAAAATGTTGGCACTAAATTGATCTTTTGTTCGTCCATTGATGAAGTTTTAAAATGTGATGCTGAAATGTTATGGGGAAACCTTTGTCCTTCTAATTGCAAATGATTTATTTTTGTCATTATATGTTCTAATTGTGTTCCTATATGGTTTAAAGATTGATTACTATAATTATTTTATTCATATATCTTTTTAATATCTTCTAAATTGATTGGTGGTGAATCTGGTTCTCTTACTTTTATAAAGGGTGTTCCTAATACTTCTCTAGCTTTTGTAGGCATTATTATGGTTTCTAATGGCGGATTTACTAAGGTTATAGAAGTATTTCACAACAAAAAAAGACGAAATTTATTTTTCGTCCCTGAATCTGGGACGAAATATTTTTTTTTTTCGCTACAATCTACGACGAAATAATGATTTCATCACTAAATTTTCGATAAATATATGTTTTCGTAGCAATTTGTAGTAAATTTAACGAAAAATAATTTTTTTCTTTACGATTTTTGCAACAATACTTATGGTTTCTGATAATTAAACTCTTTGAATACACTAAAATAAAAACTAAATCGATAAATTATTAATAATATTAGCGTATTATGATATAATTATAAAAAAATATTCAATATATTGATTATTATTTAACAAGTATTTCTACTTTAACTCTTCATTTACTTAATCGAATATTTAAACAAATATATAAAATAAAGTTATCAGTGTTATAAATGAAAATTTTAACAGATAATGAATAAAAAATGAATATACTAATAATAATTTTTGTAACAAATTAAAAGATACTATATTATGACTCTTTTATATAAATAGACAATGAATAAAAGATTTTATTTAATATTTTTTGAACATTTTAAGATTGTTATACGCTCTAAGTGTATAACACCGTTTTCAAATCATTTTTTATATTAGAAAATGTTTATCATACTAAAAAATGTATCTAATTACTGAAAAATAAATTTTAACGACGACTTTTGTCCTAAATGTTTTGCGACAAAATTAGCAACAAATAATCAAATTTCTTGCGACGAATATAAATATTCGTCGCAAATTTAGGGACAAAATCATTTTCATCCCAAATTTAGCGACGAATTGAGAAGTTCGTCCCAATAATTTTGGACAAATTTTTAATTCGTCCCTAATTTAGGGACGAATTTCGTTTTCGTCCCTAATTTTGGGATGAATTTCGTCTTCGTCGCAAATTTAGGGACGATTTTTGAAATTCGTGACAAAATTTGTGATGAATTTTGATATTCGTCGCAAATGTAGCAACGAAATATTTTTTCGTCGCAAATGTGCAACGAATTTTGCTTCAAATAATTTTCGTCACAAATTTGCGACGAATTTTGTAACAAAAAAGTTTTTTGTTGCTAAATTTGCGACGAAAATATTTTTGTTGCTAAAATTATGGCTAATTAGCGACGATAACATTTTTTGTTGCTAAATTTGTTGCAGATTGGCGACGAATAATTTTGGTCGCTAAATTCCCCTTTTTTTGTAGTGTTTGTTGTGGCAACTTTTAATTTTTTATATAAACTTGTATTTACTTCTATCAAAGGTGATTCATAAGTTTTTAATAAATTGTTTTTCATTAAATATGTTTTTATCCAACTAAATAATAATTGATTAGATTTCTTTTATAACATTTCTTCTTCCCATAATTGTTTTAATCCTTGTTGTATTTTTTCATCTAATTGCTCAAACCATTGTCTCTCTTATTCAAAATATTTTAAATTATATCCTTCTTCTATATTCATAACCTGGTGTCCATTGTTTATTTTTATTTATGGTATCTATATAATGACTTTCAACTCGGGATGGCGATGGTGAAGGAGGTGGAGAATTACTGGGTTCAATTGGTTCAGCTATAGGGGTTCTATATCTAATGTATGTTTCTTCTTGTGTATTAACAGGATTTATTGGAATTAATGAAGTTGATCTTCTTGTTGCTTCTAATTTTATGGTAGGTAATGTAGTTGTTGAAGATGCTTCTGATGATTTCCTAGACGGTTCCTGTCATGCCCCAAACCGAGTTCGTGAGTAGCCGCCCGTTGTTCTGAATGCTGGATGTATTTTTACAAAAAATCGGACATAATCTCCCTATAAATCGGAGGTCTCCCATGTTCAAATAAACCTATTTAAATTAAATCATCCTGTAAATAAAATAAAATGACCATCCCAACCTCACAACAACCTATCAACCACAGCAAACATCCAGAACAACACCAGGCCATGTACATTACCAATAATTCTAGCCAAAAACCTCTACTGTCATGTCCAACTAGAGTATGAGTAGCCGCCACACCGAGTGAACCTAAATTTTATCTTATATACAATAATTTTCCTAAGAAATATTCAAATACGTACAATCGCCTCAATACAAATGAACTATGAAAGTTTTACAATTAAATATACATGAATTATACAATTATCCCAAAATAAGTACACGGCCAACCACGGAGCTAAATGTCAAGATCTCGCAGGGTCGAAATAAAATAAAGATTTCATATTTCTATTCGAAGTAAATCTCACCGTCGTGAATACCAAATCTGCTCTAGAGCCTGTAACGTCGCTCTATCACAATAAACCTATCTGAGGAGGGAAAACAGAGGGGTGAGTATCATGGGAAGATACCCAGTGAGTGAGGGGGTAATGTCAAACATAAATAGTGTGGGTGAACCATTAGAGTGTCAAATATTATCATTCAAAACAAAAATTTACATTTCGCAACAAAACATGATATGTTTAGCAATTTAAAATCATTTAATCAATCATATGATAACAAGTATGTATGCATCCATTTAAAATCAAGTAATATCAGAGCGAGCCAAAAATGGTCCTGGCAAAGGTCAACCGTGACAAACGACAGTCGTATCGAGGGTTTTATTATGCATAGACTTTAAAATGCTCTCTACCCTGACGTTGGCCATGAGTTCGCTGGGGTTAACTCATCATCGTGTATAGGACCCTGCTTGGTGCTAGACGGTAGCGTCACACTCGTCCTCCCTCATCGTACGTTCAACCGGCCGCTCCTATAGGCCTTAGAATCAATGAAGTTTGTAGATACCTCCTGCAGAAGCCTATCCGGGCAACCTGTGCCTCTACAAACGCCCTTCATAGCTACGGAATCATCAATGTCATCATCATAGTATCACAAGGGCACAACGTCCCAAGGTACAACGTTCCACAAGTAAAATCATATCATCGCATAACTAGTGGGCATCGAACCCACAGTTTATCAAAGCATTTCAAATCTGCGTGCCAATACGTTTTATCATATTATTTCAAAACAGCATATCAATGCAACGTTAGAAAAGAAAATTATCAATTTTCAAGTAATGGATTTTTAATATCGAATCTCCAAAAGACAAACCTAATCAAATCATCAAATTTTATATCAAATAAAATCCTAATAAGGGATTTTTAATTTTTTCTTTCCAATTTAATATAAACTTAATTTACACAATCATTTCTAAATTCTCATTTCATCAAATTTTGAATCATTTGGCTCACCAATGATCAAATTTTCAATGTTTCTCATTTTCTCTAATTTTCTTCGAATTTAACACATTTCCAAATAGATATATAACTTTCGATTTTAAATTCAACCAAAAATCAACAAAATTTATTCAAACTTTGAAGTGAGTGTGTTTCTCTCACCTAGGGTTCCTCGAGTTTCAGATCTAGCTGTCGTTTGCCCGTCGGATTGGTCTAAAACCTGTAATATTTCCAAATTTGAAAGATATTAGCAACAACTAAATTTCTAACACCAAACCCTAGAATTTCAACCAATTATAGTCGTTACCTGTAGTAAAGAAGATGTAGGTGAGCTCTCGAAGGGAATAGCTGGTCGTGGGCTAGCGGGCCGTGGCATGCTCGCGGGCCAACAGGCTGATGGGCTGGCGGGCTGGCCCGCTAGTGGGCTAGCGGGCTCGGGCACTCACAGGCTAGGGCTCGTGCTCGCGAGCTGAAGCGCTCGTTGGCTGAAGCACTCATGGGCTAGGGCTCGCGTTCGCGCTCGTGCTGGGGTGCGCTCGCGTAGTGGGTCGCGTGCTGGAGTGTGCTCACGCTCGTGCAGGGGTGCGCTCGCGCTCGTGCAGGGATAGCGCAACTCGCACTTGCGCTCGTGCAGAGGAGGAAGGGCTGCTCGCGGGAGATCGCGCGCTAGGCTCGTGCAGGGAGTATCGCACTGCGGCGGAGGAGCTGTAGTCGCGCTCGCGGTGGGGCAGCGCTCACGGGAGGAAAGCGAGGCCTCTATGGCGCGCTCGCTGGAAGGAAGGCGCAGCGGTGGCTGGGTGCGGTAGCATTGGTGGCGAGCGGCGGTGCAGGCAGCAGTGATCGGGCATGGCTGCGGGAGAGGAAGGGACGGAGAGAGAGAGAGACGAAGAGAGAGAGAGAGAGATGGGATGAGAGAGAGAATTAAGGCTTAACGCCCTAATTCAATTTGGGGGGAGAGTGCTATGTTTTACTCCAAATCGCAGCATCTCCTCTCTCACTTTTTTTTTTTTTTTCAGTGTTACAATTCCTCTATGTGAGGTGATCTTTTTATGCTAGGAAATTTTAGTATAATATTTCCTCGAGTTTCTTGTATTACTTTTGCAATGTTTCTTCTTTTTATTTGTCTAGATTCATGGTTATTTATTTGAAAATATTCTGGTATTGTAATTTCTTCCCATTTAAGTAATTTTGGTGTAAAAACATTTGATTTTTCAGATTCAATTTATAATAAAATTGTTTTATTGTTCTTTAGATTGGGTCTTTTAAATTTGGGATCAATTTGGGATGAGATTAGTCTATAATATACTCAAAATATAATTGCAAAGTTTTTACTAAATTCAATAAATTTGTTTCCTTATAAATGAATATCTAATATTAAAGTATCAAGAATATGTGGATCTCCTATGTCTATTGAAAAATTTGAGCAACAATCAAAATATATGGGTCCATTATATATATTTGTTTGTATCATTGATAATACAAAGTCACTATAATTTCTTAATCTTTTGTCTCTTAAATCCATATAGAATGGTGCGCCTATTCCTAATCTTGCTAATGGTTTTATAACAACTTGTATTAATCCATAATTTATATATCTATATCCTTTTTCTAAATATTTTTGTAAACTTATATTTGATAAGAGTCTAATACTTTGGTATTCTTTTTGTACTGATATTGTTTTTTCATGAGTTTTAATGGAAAAGGCAGTTTTGAAATCTATTGGCCCTATTGAATATATTGTTTCTATTTTTTTCTTCAGGAGTTGTCCAATTCTTGTAATCAACTATGTATTGTGTCTGTATTTGTTCGACTACTATTTCCTATCTCCATTCCACTATTGCAATTAGATCATTTCTTTGTAAACATTCTTATTAAAGAAGAAGCCAAATTCTTTGTCAATGTACCTAGTTTTCTTAATTTTAAGTTCTAGTGGAAATACGGGAACACCTCTTTTGGGCTTACCAACGAATTAACGGCTTACCAACATTCTCCAACGCTAGTTCTTAATCTTAAGTATCCTAAGTAATTAACTCCAAATAAGGTGTAATCCTAACAAGATCAACTTAACAATTGATAGGGGAGCAAGATCATAAAACAGTATCAAATAGTAATGAAAGAGCATTAAATACAGTATGTAATGCAAGATTGTAAATAAAATTAATTTAAATTTGTAATAAGAATAAGAGACTTACAGTGTTGTGAAATTTCTCAAATTTTTATTGAAAACACACTGAAAGTCTTTCACAAAGTTTTGTACAAGGAGAATTCCTAAAACACTCAATGCTTCCATTGATACAAACATTCAAACTTAAATAGAAGGAAAATTAAACTATATTACATAATTGTTTGAAGTCCATAACTATATTACATTGTTGTGTGGAATCCGGGAAGCCTTGCATAATTGTTGATGAGTCACCCTTCATGATTGCTGCTTTTATAAAGTGGATTCCTTGCTTTGATCAAAGTTCTTTTGTTTTGTTGTGCTTTAGTCAAAAGTTGTCATTGATGATTATCCTTGGTTTTGCTTTTGTCTTCCATTTGTCAATGTTGTCTACCACAATCTGCCACTTATTTGTGAGAGTATGGTGGATAAGGAAAAATTCTATGTTGACATAAATTAATGGGCTCATCTGAATTGATGCTTGGTAGAGAGTCACTATCATTGTCGAAATTGTCTGAACTTGTAGATAACCATTCTTGCAGATTGATGGAAATATAACTCGGGCCTTCCTGAATCTGCCAGTTGTCGATCGATTAGTTGTCTTGTGGAATAATGAGATGAGGGTAAAAATTTGGATGTCCCCATTCCTGAATTATGTCTTCTTGTGAATAGTGGCCAAAAATATTTTCATGCCACCATTTTAAAATCTTTTTTTCTTAAAAACATTCTCCGGATTTGTTTGGTGAGTACCAAATTTATTATTGTTCTAATTTTCATTTTGTCCGTTTGAAAGATGTCATAATTATCTTCACTGATGTTCATGCCAATGGAATATCCAATGCTTAGGAAGATATTGTCTTTCTGGTTGAGTTGATGGAAAACACTTTTGTTGGTTTATGAAGTGCCTACGTGGCGCATAAAGTAAAAATTTTGAATTTTTACTTAAGGGAATGATGGGTGGTTAAACCCCATTATCCCATACAACCTAAAGTCTCCTAAATTCTCTCAAATGTTTTTTCAACTCCAAAATAACCTACGTGCTGAAGATGGAAAACTCCTCAATTTTGACAGCAAGAAGAAGGGAATTTTTTTTAGAGAGAAAAAGAGAGAAAATACACCGATTGAGGGAATTTTTCGGATCATCGGACTAAGGATTGAGACGTTGTGATTCTACGGTGATAGTTCGTTATACGTGGCTATCATCCCGACTACGAGTTATTCCCGTTAGAGTTTGTGGTTTTCAAGATCATCTGCATCACCGATTGAGGTATACCGTGAACATGATATTTTACGATTCCGAAAATTATTTATTATTGCTTCTGCTACGTGATTGAGTCACCTTTTTCTAACATTGGTATCAGAGCCAGGTTAGATATATTTTTAAATAATTTTTTAGAATTAAATTTGGGTATAAAAATATAGGGTATAAAATTTGGGGTTTGAATCACGGATGACTTTCGTGAATCCAATTATACCTTTGTGTTACCCAACTCACGTAGAATACGAAAATAATTTTTTCGTAATTTTCTGAGCACAACTAGGCCAAGAAAATTCCGGTTGAAGCATTCAGCCGTGAATAGTGACCGAACCCTTCAACCCCAGATTTGGCAAGTTTTAGGTCAAATCAGAGCGTGAAAATGGTAGATCTGTATTTGTCTCTGCTAGATCTATATTTTGATATATATATTGCATGTTGTTTATACCGGAATGTGAGGATTTCGGAGACGGGTTGAAAAACCCAGTTGCAGACACATTCGGGCGAAGACGAAGCCCAACAGTGGGGCGCGTGCATAACACACGCGCGGAGGAGCGTTTGTGCCTAGGGAAGGGGCGCGTGAGGCCAACCGGTCTAGACCGGGTTTGGACCGAACCGGGTCAGACCCGACCCGCTACCGGGATCCGGGTTCCGACCCGCGCCAGCGTCCGGATCCGACCCGGTGAAGCGGGCTGCGAGCGTGCAGGCGCGTCACTCGTGCGCCCGTGTGTGAGGCGCGTGGGATAACACTCACAGGGCGCGTGTAAGTGCGTGCCTCACGCGTTTCGCGTCCTGTATGCGCCCAAGCACCTCCCCGGCGCGTGAGAGCGCTTGTGACGTACCGCCGGGGGTCCGGTGGTGCGTGAACCCTTATGGCGGTGCGTAGGCTGTCTAAAAATTAGATTTTTTCTAATTTTTGGGGGATTTGTGATAAAAAATGACTATTTGTGGGTTTTTTATGCACCGTATCCCAATTCGAATGGTGAAAGGCAATCCCACATTGTGGTGTATGGTGTCCGTTGACTCATACGCTCGTATTGGGGTCTGTATTCGAGTCATTTTGGTTTTGGTGATTCGTAGGGTAAATTTAAGCATCAATTGTCACTAATGTCTTTTTTCTGTGTGACAGAGACATGGCTGCTACGAAAACTATAGTTCTAGATCTTGTTAAGGGAGACAAGTTGAACGGTGACAATTATGATATTTGGCACTAGAAGGTTCAGTTTGTCTTCGAGGAACAAGAACTCGGGGAAGTTCTTAAGAACGAGATGGTGGATCCCGGGGAGGGTACCACGACACAAGCACGACGGGATCAGGAAGTGTATCGTGTTTGGAAAAAGAATAATAGCGAAGCAAGGGTGATCTTCTTAGTTGCATGTACGATGAGCTGATTTCGATTTACGAGCAGTATCCTACTGCACAGTCGATCTGGCATGCTCTGAGAGAGCAATATGGTGCCCCGTCAGCTCCTAAGGTAAGGATGCTGACCTATAAATTCATCACTTACAAGAAGAGGCACAATTATACAATGAAACAACATTTAATGCACATGTCGAGTATGATCGTCTCTCTGAAGAATATGGGGGGGCCGATGTCTAATGAGTTTCAGGTACTGGGTGTGATTCAGTCCTTGCCTGACTCCTGGGATGTGGTTAAAGCCTATCTCATGCACACTGAGAGTATTCATACTTTCATGGACGTGAGTAGGCACTGTGAGCTCGAGGAGGAGCGTCAGGAGGTGGCTAGGTCTTCTTCTACTCATGCTAATATTGCGGCGAGGAGGCTTGGACATTCGTACGCAAGTGTGGCGAGTGAAAGGTATGTCCTTCTTCTTTACATGGTTTGAGTTACATGTCATCTAGTGTGATGCTCATTAACTCTTCTCCTTTGTGGATTGTAGACTCAGGAGCTACGGACAATGTAGCTCGGGACAGCAGCGCAAACATGGAGTTCCGTCGTTTAAGTCCCCAGGCGAGGAGGCTGTACATGGAGAATGGAGCATTTGTAGAAGTGAAAGGGATTGGTACTTGCAAGCTATTGCTACGAAGTGACCAAATCTTATATCTTTATGATATTTTGTATGCTCCTGAGATTAGGCAGAATCTAGTATCTGTCCGATATTTGGATTTGTTAGGATATTCAATGTTGTTGGGAAACTCTAGAGTTTCCATTACTTATGACAGTTCTTTAATATGTTCCGGTTTGGTCCATGAGGGACTTTATGTACTGGATATGATTTCATTTTATGAGATTTATTCTTCTTCTACTATTGCTTTTGCATCTGATAGTGTAGTGGATGATGTGAATGTATGGCATAGTACACTTGGCCACATAGGGCAAGAGAGGATGGCCCGGTTAGCTACGAGTGGCTTGTAGGCCCGCTAACCAAGGTCCAGTTGCCCGTATGTGAGTTTTGCCTTGCGGGCAAAGCCACTAGAAAACCATTTGGGAAAGCATTGAGAGCTGGGACTCCATTGCAATTGGTCCATTCTGACATTTGCGGACCCATGAATGTGAGATCTCGAAACGAAACCACGTATTTTATTACATTTATAGACGATTACATGCATTTTGGTTACGTCTACCTGATCTTACACAAGTCTGAGGTACTACAATGCTTCAAGAGGTTTATCAGTGAGGTTGAAAATCAGCTAGACTTGAGGGTGAAAACTCTCAGAACCGATCGGGGGCACGAGTATCTGTCTGAACAATTCAAAGAGCTCTGTTCTAATAGAGGTATTACAAGACAGTTAACTATTTCTGCTACTTCTCAGCAAAACGGAGTAGCCGAGAGATGGAATATGACTCTGTTGGAGATGGTGAGGTCGATGATGGCACAGGCTAACCTACCTATCTCCCATTGGGGGATGCATTTTTTATTACGGCCTATGTCCTTAACCGCGTTCTGACAAAATCTATAGTGAGTACCCCATACGTGCTTTGGACAGGGAAATAGCCTAACCTTAGCCACTTGAGACTATGGGTTGCGCTGCGTATGTTCGTGATTCCTCGCACCAGTACGGCAAGTTAGGCCCGCGAGGAAAGAAGTGTATCTTTATTAGATACTCTGAACAATCCAAACGATATGTGTTCCTAGGAGAACATACGGGCGGCACTATCACTGAGATAGAGTCTCGTGATATCACATTTCTCGAGAGTGATTTCCCTAAAAGAGGAGAAATCGATCGAGATCTCACCTTCTACGAGATGGATGAGCCTAGTGGCTCAGCCGAACCCAGTGACAGGACTCAAGAGCCGATTATAGATCTTGATCTTAGTGGGAGTAATCCATCTGAAGGTGTGGGACCTCTCTCTCCTCGAAGGAGTAGTCGGGGTTAAGTACCACGTCGTCGTTTCCCGATTGAGGATGAGATCCTCATTGTGACTCCTGAGGACGATGAAGAGCCGAGGACTGCACAAGAGGCTCTCGAGGGTTCAGCAAAGCACCAATGGTTACAAGCCCTGCACGAGGAAATGGAATCAATGAGAGTCAACGAAATCTGGGAGCTAGTTGAATTACCTGAGGAAAGAAAGGTCATTGAAACAAGTGGGTTTTCAAAATTAAAAGAAAGACCGACGGATCGATTGAGAGGTACAAGGCCCGTCTGGTAGCCAAGGGTTATATGCAGACTAAGGGCATTAACTACGAGGAGACTTTCTCCCCAGTATTCAAATTTACTTTGATCTGTTTACTTTTGGCGATTGTCACTAGTATGGATCTTGAGTTATACCAAATGGACGTTAAGACCGCTTTTCTTAACGGAAGCCTGGATGAGGAGATCTACATGAAACAGCCCCCAGGGTTTGTTCTGGTAGGTCAAGAGGACAAGGTCTATCGACTTCGGAAGTAGATATACAGTCTAAAGCAATCATCCAGGTGGTGGTACCTAAGATTTCACGAGGAGGTGATGTCTTACGGTTTTACGATGGTCGAGGAGGATCATTGTGTCTATCTGATTCGATCTAATAACTCCTTTGTGATCCTGTCGTTGTATGTGGATGACATATTGTTGGCTGAGAACAACATTAAGTATTTAATGACTATCAAAGTATGGTTATCATCCAGTTTTGACATGAAAGACTGGGTGAAGCTGAGTTCATCCTCGGAGTTAAGATCCAGAGGGATCGCTCGAGAAAGATCCATTACTCCGATCGCCAAAGGTGAAGGCCTGAGCCTGGACATGTGTCCGAAAACTCAGGAAGAAGTAAGGGCAATGAGTAAAATACCTAACTCCAGTGTAGTGGGAAGTTTAATGTATGCAATGTTGTGTACTAGACCAGACATTTGTTATGCAGTTGATCTGGTGAGCAGATATCAGGCGAATCCTGGAAGGGGTCACTGGAGTGTAGTGAAAAGGATTTTCTAATATCTAAAAGGAACTGCAAACTTCTCCTTGAGTTACGGAGGAGGTGATTTACGCCTTGTAGGCTATTCAGATGCCGACTGGGGAGGTGATTTGGATAAGCGTAAATCGACATTAGGTTTTGCTTTCTTGCTCAATGGCGGGGCCATTTCTTGGAGCAATAAGAAGCAAACATATGTTGCTCTATCTACGATGGAGGCTGAGTTCGTGGCATGCTCAGTTACAGTTCAGGAGAGTGTTTGGCTCCGGAAACTACTAAATGACTTAAGAATTGTAGCGGATAGTGGGAGACCTGTAATGATTTATTGTGATAATTAGGCTGTTATCGCTTATACTCGAGATCCTAAGTTTCATAGTAGGACTAAACACATTGACACCAGATACCATTATGTTAGAGACATCATCGAGAAGGGTGAAGTTACCGTCAAGTACATTTCGACACACAGCATGGTGGCTGACCCGTTCACCAAACTCATCACTAGAGACTCTTTTTTAGGGCATAGAGAATATTGGGTTTAAATATCTACTGACATTTCTCAGTTTGTACTTAATGATGACGTTGATGCTTATTGATTATATATATATATGATTATAGTGCATTATTCAGTCACTTTTGTATTATATTTTTCATTTAATGCACTTACTTTTAATCATCATATATATGTTTTGTGATGTGATAATAGATATGTCGGACAGGCGAGATCGACTCTCACACACGAGTGACCACCTCCAGCTCTGAGTGAATGGGGATGAGACGGTTTATAGCTGTAAGAGGTTTTGAGAGTGGACCTGCTAGAACATAAGTCACCCTGATACGTGTTCAGGATGAGATCATATGCGATATGACTGACATGAAAGTACCCACATCCATGTTGCCTGTGAGTAGCCAAGTTTGAGATCTCGGATATCACTTGTAATTTGTGATATTGTCTCTTAGGTACTCTTTCTGATGGACTGCGTCCCCATACCTGTACAGTATTAGAGAAATCTGACATATGCCCTTCTGAGAGATGGGGGAGTAACACTGTGGCACGTGTTTCATACCACGTGTGAAAAGACGAGTTGGGATAGTGGGAGCTATATTACTTGAGACAATAACTTAAAATTTATCCCCAAGCTCCACTGTGAGACTCGAGATCCATTGGGTGGGATCTCTTGTGCCCTTATTACTTTCGACTGTGTCTTGAGGTTATGATTTAGTGTTTGCTACTTTAGTCTGTTTACCAATGGCCCGGAAGATAAATTGAGGTCTGAAGGACAGATCTAGGAAAGCAACTGAATTGAGATCGATAGATTCGAGTTTGGGAAAAGGAAGACCAATTGACATTGCATTATTATGTTGTATTCACCGACCGGTCTTTTATGTTCATCCATATAGGGATTTGAATATAATAGTGGATACATAGTCGAGTGATATCTGGGGATTACTTTCGGTGAGGAAAGTAGCTCGATGGATGTAATTAGTCTTGGATCTGGGGTACAGCGAGCTTTCTTATGATACTAACAATGACTACTCGATCATCCTAACAGGTGTGTGGAGGAGTCTTTGTTTGCAGGTGTACTCGCTAGTTGCACGACGTCCAATCTTGTATGAAAGTCCAGTAGGATGATGTAAGAGATCGCATGATTTGTGATCTCGTGACAGATGAAAAATGTCCTCGTGTGCAAGTGGGAGATGTTGGTTTATGAAGTGCCCACGTGGGGCATAAAGTAAAAATTTTAAATTTTTACTTAAGGGAATGATGGGTGGTTAAACCCCATTATCCCATACAACCTAAAGTCTCCTAAATTCTCTCAAATGTTTTTTCAACTCCAAAATAACCTACATGCTGAAGATGGAAAACTCCTCAATTTTGACAGCAAGAAGAAGGGAATTTTTTTTAGAGAGAAAAAGAGAGAAAATACACCGATTGAGGGAATTTTTTGAATCATCGGACTAAGGATTGAGACGTTGTGATTCTACGGTGATAGTTCATTATACGTGGCTATCATCCCGACTACGAGTTATTCCCGTTCAGAGTTTGCGGTTTTCAAGATCATCTGCATCACCGATTAAGATATACTGTGAATTTGATATTTTACGATTCCGAAAATTATTTATTATTGCTTCCGCTGCGTAATTGAGTCACCTTTTTCTAACAACTTGTCCTTTGATTCTTGAGTTGTTGTCTGAGAATTGTAGCTTGCTAAGAAAATGTCTTCTTTATTGGTGATGACGCCTTAACCATTTTCCTGTTTAGAAATCATAGGGATCTTGTGAGTCTTGAAAGACTTTATCACATTCATTTGTGGATTTAGTTGATGCTTGTAAAACTTTGTCTTTGTCTTTTTCCTTTCTCTTTTTAGTATTGTCTACAAAATATTTTAACAAATCTTCCTCGTCTACTAGAAATTGTAGCAATTTTTCTGTCTTTGCTGAAATTGTTGGATTTTGTTGAATTTCTTTTCTTTTTCCTTCTAGAATTTCCATAAACTTGTGAGTTTGTGGAGGTGTCGGTGGAATTTGAGTGATTGCTGTTCGGAGTGCCTTGTTTGATGTGAAGAATTGTTTAATGTTATCAATGGAAGATTGGCACCACCTTTTGATTTTGAATTCCCTAACTAAGGACAAAGGATAGGGTTAAGGAGAGATCTGGGTAAGCTGGTAGTCCAGCAAAATATCCATTGTATGTTAAAATCAATGTGAAAATGGATTTCTTAGTTGTAAAAAGAGGTTTTAAGTTGTTTTGAATAGAATTCAAAAGATTGTTCAATTGGTTGAGGATAAATTTAGGTGAATGACCCTATATACCACCATCAATCGAAAAAGTATAAGGGAAATTGTTTTGGACAGTTATACTGAAATAAAAAAACCATGAACGGTTGTAATCATATGCTTCACCACAATAAAATGAAACTCATTTATTATTTTGCCAAAGCAAAGTCTCAAAAACAACACAATGACTAAAAAGATACAAGTTATTTATTCCAAGGGACATAGCACTGAACTTAGCCATTAATAGGCTTGAAAGATACCAATTTCTTGTCACCTGACCCAGCCTTCTCCCAAACGACTGCCTCAAATTTTTTGATTAAACCATTACCTGGTGTCTCCATGGTTGATATATGAAGCTGATAACTAATGCCTGCAACCACTTGAGAACAACCTTGGTCAATTGATTTTAATTTTAAAGGTTGTTTCTTAAATTGTTTGTTGATCTCACTCACTGCAAATTCTGCAATGTCTACGACATGAGGATCATTAAGTTTATTAATTGGTTGGCAACCACCGAGAAGGGCTGAGACACTATCTTGGAGCACCACTAAACTCAAAACCAAAGCAAGAATCTCAACTTTCACCATTTTTTCAGTTGTTTTGGATGTTTGTTCACAAAGGATGGTCAATTGACAATGAGATTATTCAAATTTATAATGGTTTACGGGGAACATTAGTGAATCTCTAATATAAGAATGTTATACATTTTCCTTAATAGGAATGAAATCAAACCTTTTATAAACTTTAATAATTTGCTAAAGTAAGGATTATATATTAAATCTCTTGTCATACATTGATTAACTTTAGAAAATTGTAACAAATTTGGTAATCTTTTACTAAATGAAGACAAATAATTAAGGTGATATTTGGAAAATTTTAATAAATTCTTTAAATTGGTCTGATTTAATTTTATTACTTCTTAGGTTGTTTGTGATAAAAATTGTTAGATTGTTATCAAAGCTGAGTGTATTCATTTCATTGCCACAACCTTAATATATAGGTTGTAGATATATATATATATATATATATAGATTATGTATATATAATTAGAGCATATGGACTGTATTTTGTAAAAATAAAAAGTAAAGAAATAAAAATTCTAAGCCACGTGTAAAATTTATTGCAAATGAAACATACTAATGTAAAAAGGATTTTATTTTGAAAATTTGAAAATTTATGATTTTATCATACTCCTGGAAAATCCAGTTTTAACTAGACGAGGTCATGGTTCATACTAGACCGTGAAGTCAGACCGCAGTGAAATGTGGTCAACACTTTAAAAGCCTTTGACGCAGTTCACATTCTAGAATTAGAACCAGAATTGGTCCAATAACAAATACTAGAGGTATAAAAATGCCATATTTGTATTGCTTGGGAGTTTTAAGAGCCCTTTTAAGAGTAATGGATCGAAAGTAATTTTGTGCTATTGTTTGGAATTGCTATGTTTCTATCTTGCAGCTTGCTGAAGTGTCATGACTCGAATTCTATATGATAAAACTTGATAATTTTTTAGAATTTTTTAGAGAGATTTGTTTTGTCATTAGAATGGACTTGTTATGTTTTGAATTAAACTTTTGTTAATGTGTACATACATATTATGCATACTAGCGTTTGGTCGTTGCATACATTTTGTATTTATTCAAATGCTCAAGTTTGTATCTTTTTCCATATACTGAATTCTCATCCTGTGCCCATGATTTTTGACTCCAATTTCAAGATTATCATTTTTACTTGTATATGATTTTCTCTATCATTCTCTTTCGTTTTTATTTTTTTCTAACAAACTAGTTTTAGAAAATAACTTTTTGATGAAAACTATTATCTATATATCAAAAATCTCATATTAAATTATCAAGAAATTATTAGACCCATAGGGGAAACGTACCTGAATCCATAATTGCCATGCTGCTTAGAGTTGTGTGGTTAACCTTCCAGATATAACTTCTCTCTTAATTTTCTCTCTAGATGATGGGATGCCAGAAAGAATGAAAGTTACATGTGATCTAAGGACCATAACCACTATATATAGATAATTTTGTTATCTCTTGGTAATCCTATAAGATAATTTTGTTATGTCTTGGTATTTTTATCTTAACCCATCACAAAAATAGGAATTTGCACTTATACATTAAAGGACCATACCCTATTAGATACTTTATAATTCAAATTATCTAAAAATTTAGTAGATCATGTTTAAATGGATTCAAACTTCTATGAAGTCTGTAACATATAATTGTCACATATAAGTCCAACATCTAACAATCTCGCACTTGGACTATATGGGTAACCTTATAATTATGCATTGCATAAATGATTGTATGAACTCAACATTGCTGTCATTACCGAAATGCATCTATAACCAATTTGTCTATCAATCCTACTAATAAAGAATCGAAGTGGCCTTCATTACATGGATCATGATGTGGATGTATAGGCTAGAAATTTCATGTAATATGATCTTAACATTCCTATTTCCAACTAGTCGACCACAAATCTTATTGATATCAAAACATGCCAGAATCAGAGTGTGAATAACCAAAACTTTATTTCTATAGAAAATAACCTTACAATACTATAAACTGAAATAACAAAAATGTCTATAAGAGAATAGCATCTAGAATTACAAACTTCCACTAAAAGTGAATATCCTCAAACGACATGACACCCATATGAGAAATGTGCTCATGAAACACTTTAAGTGGCAATCACTTAGTAAGTGGATCCAAATTTATAGAGTTTATACCATGGTACTCTATAAATAACTATCCACTCTAAATACTTTCTTTGACAACCAGGAACTTGGAGTCTATACGTTTTGACTTTGTTGAGTTCCTATTTTATTGGAATATAATACCACCGAATTATTGTCACAAAATGATTTAAGTGGTCTATTAATTCCAACCACTATGCGCAGCCTCGAGACAAGTTTCCATAGTCACATTCCATGATTGGATGCTTTGTTGCACATTGTGAACTCTACCGCTGTAGTAGAAAAGCAAATAAGAGACTATTTAGCACAAAGGGAGTATAAGAGAACTATTTAGCACTCTTCCAGGAGATAGCACCCCTGCTCATAGGTACATATAGCCTGACATGAATTTCATACTATCTCAGCATTCAATAAAATCGGATTCAGTATATTCTCGATTACTTAAGTATATGCCCAACATCCCTATAACATACACAATATTCAGATGCCTACAAATCTGAGCATACATAAGACTCCTCGTGTCGACACATAAGAAAATTTCTGTATTTCCATTTCCTTAAAGTCATTCTTAGGACACTAACTGAGACTAAATTTGTCGAGACTAAATTTGTCTCCCTTAACCATAAGGGTATCATTTGGTCTGCAATCTTGCATGCCATATCTCTTGAGAACCTTTTTGATATACCATTTTTTGTGATAATCCAAGAACATATACTTGCTTCCAAAGAACTTATGATAAATACAATTGTCGACCAAATTCATTTCAAAACCGAACGAGATTACCACTTGATGAAATTTGAAATGCCATTATTGAGATGTTTGCTTGATGCCATAGATGGATTTCTTAAGTTTGTAGCCCACATTCTTTGGATTTAATGATACAAAGTTTTCTAGCTGCACATATAAGTCATTTCATTAATATCACCATTTAAATGTTATTTTTGCACCCCTCATGTAATTCAAGAATGAAATGCACCACCAATGCCGTTATAGTTTACAAAGAGTCTCTCGACAAAATTGGATAGAAAGTCTGTTTATAGTCAATGCCTTTTTTTTATAAACCCCTTTGTGATAAGACGAGCCTTGTATCTCTCCATGTCACCATATAAATCCCTCGTGGCCGTAAATATCATTTGCAACCATTGTGTTTCATACCTTTTGGCAATGGGACAAGATTTTGTATGTCATTGTCTATCATGGACTTAGTCTTATCATTCATGGAATCAATCCAATTTTGAAAATTAGAACTTTCAATGGCTTGACAGAAGTTGATTAGATAATCTTTTATCACCCTAATGTTAGCCTCATTTTTTTAAAGAAATACAATATAGTCATCTTGCGCTATATTTCTTTTTTCTCTAGTATATCTCCTTAATGGCATAGGTTCATGAGGTTGTAGGGTTTGTTCTTCGTAAACAACTTCTTGAATAAGAGGTTCTCTAACATTGTCTTGTTCTATTGTGTCATGAACAAGATCAGGAATGGAATATTGATCAAAGCCAATAACATTTATAAGAATATCAAAATGTTCTTTTCAAAGACAATGTTCCTAACTATATCTCCCCTACAAACTTGACATTCTCAAAGAATCAAGTAATTTTCAACTCAAAAATCGACTTAATTATGGCATCATAAAACTTGTACCCTCAGATCTTTCAAAATATCCAACAAAAAAGCAACTCACCATCCTTGAATCTAGTTTCCTTTTATTCGGCCTATAAGGCCTTGCCATAGCTAGACATCACCAAATGCATAATTGCTTTAAACTAGGCCTCTTATCTGTCCAAAGTTCATAAGGGGTTTCGGTAATTGCTTTAGTTGAAACCCTATTAAGGATATATGTTGCAACTTAAGTGCTTCTCCCTATAGTGACTCTCATAAGGTAGAATGAAAAATCATACTTTTCACCATGTCCTTAAACATCTTGGTTTGTCTTTCAATAACACCATTCATTGCATGTGAACCTAATATATGGTATTATGAGATGATATCGTATTCCTCTAACAACTTAGCAAATGGTCCTAAGCATTGTTTACCTAAACTGTCATATCTGCCATAATATTCACCAGCTTGTTTAGATCTAACACTTTTAATTCATTTCTGAGTTGGTTCTCAACTTCAACCTTATACTTTTTTATCATGTCCGACAATTGTGACTTTTCATTAATGAGATATATATAGCCATATCTAGAAAAATTGTCTATGAATGTTATAAAATATTGTTGACTATTCCATGCAACCATAGGGAATGGCCCACAAATATTCGTATGTACTTGTTCTAAGATGTCTAAAGTCCAAGTTTGAAATCTCATTTTATTGGTTTGTTTCCCTTTTATGTAGTTAAGGGGATCAAGAGCTACATCAAACCCAAGTCTCCCAATTTCCCTTTGGAGATATGACCTATTCTCTTGTGTCATAATGAAACAAAATTCACATTGATTAATTTTTAGTTTACTCCTAAAGCACTTACATACATGGATTCATTAAATAAAGCAATTCTATCAATAACATAAAGATTATTATATCCTAATAAAGAACCAGATCCAACCAATTTTGAATCATGAAAGAAATTGAATTTTCTATTTCCAAATGAACAAGAATAACCAGATTTATCCAAATTAGAAACAAAATCAAATTCCATATAAACTACGGTACAATAAATATCTCATTTAGATGCAAATAAAATCTAGTCTTTAACAATAATCCAACTTTCCTATTATTTCAACCAAAACCTTCTTACCATCGCCTACATAGATGTATCTTTTCCATCACTCGGCTTTTTTCAATTTAGGAAACCCTTCATAGATACACTGATGTGAGTTGTTATAGCAGAATCCATCCACCACCTATGTCTAGGAAGTTTTGTATGGAAGTAACCTTGGGGAATTTTTTTTTAAAATAACATAGATTGGAAAAATATTCAAAAATATAACTTATCCATGTCGAGTATTGAAAACTCGACATTGTTTAAAATAGGGTATATCAAATCTTCAAGACTCGACATACTTTAAAAGAAAGGGCATGTCGAGTATTGAAGACTCGACTTGCCCTAAAAAACAATGCATGTTCCCTCTCTCCTTCCCTCTCTCTCTCTTGCCCTACACCCTCTCTCTCTCCCTCTCTCTCTCCTGCCTGCCTCTCCCCTCTCTCTTTCCCTCCCTCCCTTTGGATTCTAGTCTCCCTCTCTTCTCTCTCTACCTCTCCCTCCCTTTGGATTCCTACCTGACTTTCCTCTTATCTCTTTCTCTTCCACCTGCCTCTCCTCTCTCTCCTCCCTTTGGATTCCCGCCTGCCTCTCCTCTCTCTCTCTCTCACCCTTTAGATTTGCTTTGGATTTGCACAAAAACCAAGTCTTGGTTTAGTTGCAAATCCAAAAGGAGGGAGGGAGGGAGGGAGGGAGGGAGGGAGAGATACAGGGTAAGAGAGAGAGGGAGAGAGAAAGAGAGGGTACAGGGCGAGAGATAGAGAGAGAGAGGGAGAGAAAGAGCATATTGAGTCTTGAAGACTCAACATGCACTGTATCTATCAAGTCTTGAAGACTCAACATACCCTATTTCAAACCATGTCTAGTCTTCAAATATGTTAAGTTTTAAAGACTCGACATTGAGTTTTGAAGGTCATGTTTCGAATATTTTTTCAATCTACGTTGTTTTAAGAAAATTTTTTCCCAAGGTTACTTCTGTACAATGCTCATGTCTAGGAATCGAGATTAAACTAACATTGAAGAAACCAAAGTAAGAAATATTCCTTCCGTAGTACACTACGTGTGATAGTTGATACACTCCTTTTTCTTTGCCTTTATGTTTGAAGGATAATGTTATTTGAGTACTCTCTGTCATATCTTGTTTCAAACTTTCCTCTTCCTAATCACTGTGAGAAATGCAATTATTCAAAGACTAAGTCTCTTTTTAATAGTTATAGCTAAACTGTGTCAGAAGAGATATCAAAACTAGATGTACCAGTAATTCCTCAGAGAGCTCAAGGTTAAGTGTTTCAACTTGCATGTAAGATGAGACATCTCTACGATGTAGTCCCTAATATTATATTTACCTTTATAACTCATTGAAATGAGACTTGTCAAGAGCAAACCCATTTTAGCCTTTTTGTTCTTGGCAAACCTCTTTTCAGTATTCACAAGGAAATCTATAGCCGTTGGAATCTTTTCAGATATAGTGTACATGAATGTTTCTAGAATGGCTCTCTTCATGAACATCATACAAATAGGATTTGATTTCTCCCACCTTTCCTTATCACTCTTTTCATGAGAGTTACTCTTATCAGTATGAGGTAGTAGAAAATTAATCCTTAACGCAAGGTCATGATCTTTGACTTTAAAAACTATAAAAAGGTTCTTTTGGCATGATTTGAAATTAGAGCCATCCAACATAGGAATTGAGTTGATGTTGGTAGTAATATTAGCATGAATATTTATAACCGAACAAAAAACACAAAAAAACAAAACACGCTCACATGAATCTTTACACCAAATAATAATAAATTTATTTAGAAATAAAACTTATCTCAAGATACTAGCCATTTCATTAATATTTTGTCTTTGATCAAAAATATTCTTATAAGTGATATCTTGGTACAGTAATCAAACACTGATAATAAGAACATGTCAAAAAATGAACCTTGCTTTGGGCTGATTTATTGTTCACATGTAAAATCGAATAAGCATCATATGTTTATTACTACAGGTGCATACATAATTCTATTAAATTTGGACCTTCCTTATAGGTCAATCAGTATTCACATAAGTTGTATACATGCAACCGTTGGTATTCAAACAATTTAATTTCTACAAAAGAGATCACTTTGGCAACATGTATTTCAATAAATTAATCTTAAAATATATAACCGTAGTAATATTTGAATTCAAAATTATATTCATAATTGAATTCCCTCACATAGAAATTGTACATGGCCACACTACTAAGCAAAGTTCAAATTGAACTACACTTTGCAATTGGTGAAAACACATTATAACACAATTTCAACATCTCAGTGAAATGCTTCCCAATAGGAATCTCTCAATGAAATTTCTTTGTAATGTTGGCATACTTTCAATGGAATTTCTTCCCAAGGGATTCTCTCAATAAAAGCACAAAAAATGTTGCATTTAGTTGGTGAGGGACACGCAACACTTGGGTTACTTCTCATGCAAGGGCTGTGAGAAGGGCAAAGATCCTTGGTTTGGTGCTAGGATGGCCGAAAGTGCCTTAGATCCTTTGCACGGTTTTAGGTTAAGGAGGTTTGAGTGGTTGGTTCAAGTGTTCCTTATGTAAGGTACCAAGATACCCTTTGCACAAGGCCTTAACTTGTAGAGAAGTGGGCCAAAATAAGAAGAAGATGAAGATGGAAAGAGGAATGGAACTTGCCTTTGATGGGTCTTCAAGGGACACAAGCCTATCACGCAAAGGTGATGTAACCTAAGGGGTTGAAGCACCCTAAAGCCCTATTCTCTTACTCACACTGGAGAAGAAGGTTTCTGAAGTTTACTTAATATTTCTGAATGATTACAAGAGGGGGAGGACTGCCTTATTTATACTAGAGGGCCGGAACGGTAAAGGTCCTCAATATTTAGGTCCTTTTATGCTAAAGGACTTCATATGGCCTTAACTAACTCTAATAACTACCAGGCAGTTATTGCCCTTATTACAACACTAAAAAGACATAAAATAAATAAAGAAATTTATTCAAAATAACAGTTATTGCTTGGAGGGACTGATGGCTCTTCGGTTGGACAGCATGTGAGTTGCATGTGCGTACTAACGTGCAGCGGCCCTATCTCACTACACTTAGGCCCATATTCTGCCATGCATTCATTGAGCCATGGCCCTATTTCATCGAGCCATGATGCTATTTCCTCAAGCATGGGTCGGTCTTCTTGCATTTCCTTGCCTGAAGCCACCTTAGCACTATGACTTGGCTCATGGTGTGCTGTACCGTGGACTGCATTGCCTTATTCATGCTGTGGCTTTTGTTGGTGCCTCAAGAGTTGCATCTCTTCATGCTCTAATGACTCATAGTGAGGGTTGTAACACCGACACCTCGGTGTATTCATATTTGCACTCTTTTCCCATTCTATGTATGATATTACTTATGTTCGATATAGAAATTTCACTAAGAAATTTTTCCGATAAAACCGTCCCCAAACAAATTTCGGCTATAATGGCCGGAGATTAAAAACTTCCAAATGACCATTGAAGGTCAAATAATGATCAGAGTGGCCTTAAAAAGTGTATGAGAACCTCAAATATAGATAAATATTGCTTTATAAAGATAAATCAAGCATTTCTAGAAAATTTCCCAAAAAGCCCTAATCGGACGGTAATAAGCCCCCAGCAAGACTAACTGACCACATTATGATGCGAAATGGACTTAGTTAGACTTAATATGGGGTAAGGGGCCTAGTGTGTATTTATGGAAAATTTAGGTCAAAATAGAAATTTTAACCTATAGACAGTTATTGGTGGTCAGGTATGAAATGGGAGATTGTGGAGTTTATTGCTCATTGCCTTGTATGTCAGCAAGCAAAGGCTGAGCACCAGCATCCAGCTGGCACTTTACAGCCCCTTTCCATCCCTGAGTGGAAGTGGGAGCATATCACGATAGATTTCATAGTGGGGTTACCGTGGACTTCGGCACAGCATGATGCAATCTGGGTGATAGTTGACCGACTTACTAAGTCTGCACACTTCATCCCGATCAGGAGTGATTACTTGCTTGAGGCATTGGCACGCCTCTATATTGATATAATTGTGAGACTTCATGAGGTTCCAGTGTCGATAGTATCAGATCAAGACCCCAAATTTGCATCCCGTTTTTGGCCCAGTCTACAGGAGGATTTGGGCACTAGACTGAGTTTTAGCATAGCATATCACCCCAAAACAGATGGTTAGTCAGAGAAGACCATTCAGACTTTAGAGTATATGCTTAGAGCATGTGTTATGGATTTCCGGGGGAGTTGGGATCGGCATCTTCCGTTAGTGGAGTTCGCCTATAATAATAGCTATCAGGCGAGCATTGGCATGCCACCTTATGAGGCATTGTATGGGAGGAAGTGTCGTATCCCATTGTGCTAGGATGTGATTGGTGAGTGGCGACTCACCAATGTTGAGCTGGTAGAGGAGACAAAGGAGAAATGTGGATGAAAGCCGCTCCGGATAGACAGAAATCCTATGCCCCTCTAGAGTTCACTGTGGGATACATGGTATTCTTGAGAATATCTCCCTTAAAGGGAGTCATTCGATTTGGGCAGCGGGAGAAGTTGAGCCACAGGTATTTTGAGCCCTTCCGTATCCTTAAGAGGGTCGGAAGTGTGGTGTATAAATTGGAGCTGCCAGCAAACCTATCGTGTATTCACGATGTATTCCATGTCTCAGTGTTTAAGAGATATCAGCCAGATCCCTCACACATTTTAGAGGCTCCGCTAGTTGAGCTTCGAGAGGACTTGAGCTTACCTGTTCAGCCCGTGGCTATTTTGGATCAACAGGTCGGAAATCTATGGAGCAAAGAGGTTCCTCTTGTTAGGGTTTTGTAGAGGAGCAACCAAGTCGAGGAGGAGACTTGGGAGCCCGAGAAGGCCATGAGGAGATAGCACCTCCAACTTTTCTCTATATAGTTTCTTTTAGTTTCGAGTATGAAACTTATTTTTTGGGGGTTAGAAATGTAACATCGATACCTGGTGTATTCATATTTGTACTATTTTCCCATTCTATGTATGATATTACTTATGTTTGATATAGAAATTTCACAAAAAAATTTTTTTCGATAAAACCATCCCCAAACAAATTTCGATTAAAATCACCGGAAATTAAAAACTTTCAAATGATCAATGAAGGTCAAATAATGATTAGAGTAGCCTTAAACATGTATGAGAACCTCAAATATAGATAAATATCACTTTATAAAGCTAAATCTGGGATTTCTGTAAAATTTAAAAGCCCTAATGGGACGGTAATAAGCCCCGGCAAGACTAACTGACCACATTATGATGCGAAATGGGCTTAGTTAGACTTAATATGGGGTAAGGGGTCTAGTGTGTAATTATGAAAATTTTGGGGTCAAAATAGAAATTTTAAAGTTTAAGGGATTTGTTTGCGATACACAATAACCTAGAATTAATCTACTAATTTTATTTTCCTAAAACCCTAATTTGGACCAATGACAGCTTTAAGGTCTTGAGGTGGGGCCCACATATTAAATGTGGGTGTGAGTTGTAGAGAGCAAAAGAGAAAATGGTGGGTCCCACACGTATAAAAAAATGAATTTTAAAAATAAGAAAGCTATTAATTAATTAAGTAAAGGAGTGGGAGAGGAAGAGAAAGAGAGGAAACGTGAGAGAGGGAGAGAGAGAATAAGTGACTATTCTGGAATTTATTAGTGAAATCCAAGGGTTTAGATCAACTTTGAAACATTTGGATTGTTGAGATTGAATTTATTAAAGTGAATTAAGCTTAAAGGAAAAGATAACACAACCTTAACCTTCTCATTTTGCCAAAAATCGTGAGGAACAAAAGGAAGAACAAAGAAGGCTTTTTTTTTCCTTTCTCCAAAAACCGTGAGCTACTCCTTAAAGGGAGACTTGATCCCTTCAACCAATCTTCAATATTTTTACATAGATCTTCTCCTTTCAAGCCTTAGTTCAACATATCCAAAAATTAGAAGAAGAGAAGAAGGTTTGCTTGGTGATTCAAGGGTGGAAACCTCGAGGTACAAGTGAAGAGATCTATGGGTTCTTCAAATTTTCTTCAACAACTTTAGGTAAGAAAGCTTCCTCTTGTTCCCTAGCGTAACACATATCAATTTGGAGCCAAAAGGAAATCTCTAACTTGGTGACTCTTTGTTGACCAAAAATTAGGATCAAAGAGGAAAGGAGAGATCCTTGGAGGAGAGGACTTGTTTGAGGCTTGAGACATCAAATCTTGAGGTATAAAAAAAAAAAAATCAATCAAGTAAAAGAATGCTATAATGTGTGCAGAAAATTTCAGCATTTGAAATGTTTGATGTAAGTCTTGAATGATCACATAATGGGGTGAGAAACCGTAAGGGAACAAGTGCAGAAAAATTCAGAACTTTGGCTATGAAATTGGATGGGTTTTAATGTGATTTTGAGTGTTAAAATGTGGATTTAATGTACTTGTGTGTGTGCTGGATTTTGGCATTGAAGTATGATGTGTATATATGTATGTAGTGAATGAGTGCATAAAATTTCTGCACTAGTAGAAGCTAAAAAGGAAGTCATTTTCATGTGAAATATGTAGTGAAATGTAAGAAAAAAATGAAATAGGAAAGTGTGCAGAATTTTGTGATGTGTTATTGAGTATATGTATGTAAAATTGAGAACAAAAGTGTGTAGGAATATGTGTGTATATATGTACGATTAAGGTTTGGTGCTCTGAAATTGAATGAGGAAAGAAAGATTTGATGCAAACATTGAACCTTTAGATTTCTGCAAAACAGGGCAAACTGACCAGGCTGTACTCTTTCTGTAATAACATTCTCTGCCTAAATGAAAATTGAGTGCGGTTTTCTGCATATGACACTAGAGTTCCATAGCTTTAAAATGAGATGTGATTCATTGAATTCTGAAGAGAATTGGAATTTTTGTGATTTTTCAAACTTAGATGTTCTGCAAAAAATACTCTGTTCTGCCCTGTTTTCTGCCATGAACTTGTTCTCAAATTTGAGATGTCTTCTGGTCTAGACCAACCTTAGCCCTAGTTATAAAATTTGTAGATCTATGTCTTATCTTTCCAACGAGATAAGAATCACCTCAATCCGACCACTGTGTCAAAAGTTACAGCCATTCTTCTAAAACTCGTCAGAGGGTCTTCCATTTTCCAACACTAAAAACGGTAGCATTGCACATCCAGCCCTTGTTTGCAAAAACTCAAAGAAGAAAAGTTGTAGATCTCCCTCTTCACCACTGGCCGTGAAAATTTCAGTCAATTTACATGAGGGAATCAAATGTTATACGAAATCTCCCAAAACTATGCAAATTTTCACTCTGTTTTCAGTCCCTGATTAACCGCCTTCTTTGTGACCTGTTTCGACCCTTTCTGTACTGAATTAAGAAAACATTTCAACATGAAGGTTGTAGGTATATGTGTCATCTACAACATATCCAAAATGTATTTGAATTGGAGTTGTGTACAACGAGTTATTGCATTTTTACTAAGACAGGACAGAGTGGACGTTAGGAACAGAACTGAGACAAAGATTGGTTTTTCTGAAATTCTGCGATTAGAATCTGAAGAAATGTTCAAAATGAAAGTTGTAGTGCTGTCTCTTAGCTTTAAAAGGAAATAGGAAGCATGTGATTCGGAGTTGTGTAGTAGAGGTTATGACCATTTTCGCATGACTGCGCAAAGGTGCATATGTGCAGAAACCATGAATAATGAACTATAAGCACATGTTGTGTTGGGGTGATGAAATGTGTACTAATTGAATGAATTGTAAAGAATATATGATAAGGATGAAGGAAAAAGGGATAGAGCATGCCCTAGGATACCCTAACCTTAATTTAGAGGAAAGAATTGCTAAAATACAACCTAACCTAGTAAGTTCAAATCATGACACAAATCATCATATATGCATGTGTTGCCATTGTAGGCACATGGGTGGTGATCAAACAAGGGGAAATACATTTGACACTTGTGGTACTTGGTAGGGAGTGACTGACCCTCCCATATACTATGAGTGAGATTTATTATATTATGTGTCTGATACACGATATCATGTTTTAAAATATTTTCTGACGCAAGCATGATTTAATAAATATGTGATGTGAAATTTTCAATGAATTATGAAATGTTTTTGTGAATTCATGGAGTATCTACAAACATGTTTATACATGTTATATATGTATCCAAACGAGTTTTAAAATACGAAACCGTGCCATTGTATTTGAGTTATACATGTTTTATGAAATCATCCTTATGGAAATGATTGACATTGCTTGAGAAATCTAGCATGGCACGTGGTTGATTTGATGATGATATTTTACATAGGCCGAGGGTCTTAGCATGTGATGATGATAACTTTATGATGGGTAAATCCCATTCCATGGCTACAAATGATGCATGTCTAGGGTGATCCATATTTGCACCCGATACGCTTCTGTAGAAAGTATCCCACATGACATCAGAAAATGGTAAATGTATTGTGATTCGACACGGTACTAGTCAGGTTGATCCCACAAGGGGGAGGGCTTTGGTGCACTGTAGTCTAGCACTTGATGAGTTCCGTCGTCGGGGTAGAGAGTTTTTCTAACCTATTGCATACAAAACCCCCGATGTGCCTGTCATTGGTCGTGGTCGACCCTTGCCAGGACTGATTTTGGCATATTCTATTCTAACATGATTTGATTACATGGATGCATATATGTTTGAAATATATGTGAAAAGAATGATTTATGATAAATTGAGCATTTTACACGATTTCTTACAATATGTGGAATTATTGAGAACTTTGATACTCTATTTTTTACCGACACATTGAACACATGATATAAACCCTCTCACTCACTGGGTACTTCCTTGATACTCACCCCTCATTTCTTGTAGTGTACAGATATAGCTATAGTGGGACGCATAAAGACTTATCAGTGCACGAGACTTTTGCTGGAGATCGAGGCTATTGATTAGGTACTCGATATGATATTGGGAAGGATTTGCCAATGAAATTGTATAATTGTGTATTGGGATTGTAGATAGACCATTATGTATAAAAAGGAATGGCTATATGTAAATTTATGTGTATCTTATTGAAACTCTCAATTCTATTCTATTGCATTGAGACATGATTTGTACTATTGTGTTATTTACTTTGAGAAACGTGTCATGTTCTAGAAGTGTCTTTTAGGTTCACTCGGTACCACCTCTAAATCACAGGAGGGGTAACTGGCGACTGTTCATACCTTTGACAGGGATTGGATGATCTAAGGAGATTGTTGATTGTGGCCGGGCTGGCCTATGAATATAGATATGTGACAGGTCGATATATGGTATTTGATAGACTTCTAACTTATGGGGAGGTTCTGCTCATTTGGTTATACAAAGTCAACATCCAGGATAACGGGCGGCTATTCACAACTCCGGTTCAGGGTGTGACAAGGGCCATTAGGGATATCTACATGCAGAGGCGTTACTTTGCTCATACTTTGCTCGAGCATATGTGGAGACTGCTTGTGACATGGTGCAATCGCATGATAAAAGCTGATTTTTATTAACACTTATCTAACGATCTAGATTCAGGACATGCTCCAACGGTGACCAAAAGTGTCGGCATAGGTCTATCCCAATTGGTGCATAACCAATTAAATGCCTATCCGTCAGAGAAGATTTTATCGATGGTTTTATTACTTTTAGCTAATGGTTTTCCTCCATCTTTATAATGCATTTCTTTTGTAGTGTATGAGTAGATGTTTTCCAATAGAGAAGGTGAATCTTCCTTCCCCTTGTCTGACATAAGTAAATTCCTCCGTCCATTTATTTGATAAATTCCCTCATAGGTTAAAAACTTTTGTTGTTGAAATTAAAAAAAAAAAGTGTTGTTCAATTACGATTAATAATCAAGAAAATGAGGAGAAAATACGATAGTACCCATTTGCATAAACAAAATTAATTTATTGTTTAAACAAGCTTATTCATACTAATAGTAAAAAATTTTTACTTTCAGGTTTGTAGAAAATGGTGAGAAAATCCACTGTTGGCACAGTAAATCTAATTTATCTAGTGGTTTTATATGCAGAGCTATCCCTTTGTGTAGATGCAACCCCACAGATATCCAATTAACCAAAACAAAAGACTAAAAGACTAGAGTGAAAATTTCAATAAAAAAAAATCTTGTTTAAAAGAAAGAAACATTTTAACTAATTTTTCTATAAAAAGAGAACTATTGGGCCTAGTTTTATTAAAATAATAATAAAAAAAAGTAAGCTTTATAGAGAGATTTTAAAATTGATATGCTTAGACTAGTTTAACATAATTTATTTTTTTTAGAGAGACAATTGATGGGTGATGTTCTGGAGTGAGGAAAACTAATTTATATTCTTCTTCTTCTTCTTCTTCATTTATAAGTGATAGAAATCAAAAACTAATATCATGAACGCTAGGATGGTAAAAACTTTTACTCTTTAAGATATTGGTTTAAATGTTTTTTTTCCCTTGGTACAAATGTGGTATGCGAGGAAAATTTAGCAGGTAACAATTATAAGGATAATATTTCGAAGAGTAAATATTATCTCATATTTTTCAAGTAAATATTTCAAAGAGTTAAAAGTTAGATGGAAAATGTTAGATATTATGATCAACTTAATTAATATTTTTCTCTCTAAATATATTTATTTCATATTTTTTTCTTTAAAAACTCATAATCAAATTTAGCATCTCTTTCTAAAATTAAGCACCAAATTTTCTCTCTCTAAAAGAATAAATTATTTTCAATTTTATTTATCTAAACTCGTTGATTTTAGATTTTTTTTTTTCCGTTTAGAAAACTAAATTTGATTTTTTCTCTAAAAAATATTTTTCATACTAAGTGCTTTGATTTTAATTTTTTTTAACTAAAATGACTAAATTTAGATTTCTCTCTCTAAAAGTAAATATATAAATTATCTTTCTTTTTAAAAGTTAAATTACTTTAAATATTGTTCTTCTAATTATATTTATTTTTAATTTTCTCTATCTTAAAAGACTAAATTTAACTTTTATTTCTGTAAAACAAAGCACGTTATTTTTTTCTTTCTATCAAAAATTAATTTATTTCAAATTTTCTCTGTATCAATGCATTTCTTCTGATTTTTTTAAATACCAAATTTAGTGGTTCTCTCTTTAAAACTAAATATAATAATTTTCTCTCTAAAAAAATCAATTTAATTCTCTATAAACGATTTGATTTTAAATTTTATCTCTCTAAAACATCACATTTTAGTTTTTTCTCATTAAAACAAAGTCCATTCATTTCATCTCTCTAAAAAAATCAATTTAATTGATATTTTCTCACCTTAAAAATATTGATTAATATTTTCATTTTTGCACCCTAAAATTAAGAACATTAATTTTTTTGTACTAAAGGTTAATTTAATTTATATTTCTCACTCTAAACATATATATTTTACATTATCTTTGACTAAAATTATTAAATTTCCTTTTTCTCTCTTGGAAACAATGGACTTTGAAATACAACTTAGAAGAGGTGAATAAATTATTTTGAGCTTTTGAAAGAAATTTTCCGACGAATTTTGGGATCAAAGTTGAGTTTCGAACATGATTTATGAAATGACCAGAAAATAGAGCAAGAGCAAAAGGAAATAGGACACCAATATAGGTTTCTCCAAGATAGTGTCTCAGCCCTTCTCGGCGGTTGCCAACCAATTAATAAACTTAACGATCCTCATGTCGTAGAGATTGCAGAATTTGCAGTGAGTGAGATCAACAAAAGTTATCTTTCTTTTTAAAAGTTAAATTACTTTAAATATTGTTCTTCTAATTATATTTATTTTTAATTTTCTCTATCTTAAAAGACTAAATTTAACTTTTATTTCTGTAAAACAAAGCACGTTATTTTTTTCTTTCTATCAAAAATTAATTTATTTCAAATTTTCTCTGTATCAATGCATTTCTTCTGATTTTTTTAAATACCAAATTTAGTGGTTCTCTCTTTAAAACTAAATATAATAATTTTCTCTCTAAAAAAATCAATTTAATTCTCTATAAACGATTTGATTTTAAATTTTATCTCTCTAAAACATCACATTTTAGTTTTTTCTCATTAAAACAAAGTCCATTCATTTCATCTCTCTAAAAAAATCAATTTAATTGATATTTTCTCACCTTAAAAATATTGATTAATATTTTAGTTTTTCCACCCTAAAATTAAGAACATTAATTTTTTTGTACTAAAGGTTAATTTAATTTATATTTCTCACTCTAAACATATATATTTTACATTATCTTTGACTAAAATTATTAAATTTCCTTTTTCTCTCTTGGAAACAATGCACTTTGAAATACAACTTAGAATAGGTGAATAAATTATTTTGAGCTTTTTAAAGAAATTTTCCGACAAATTTTGGGATCAAAGTTGAGTTTCGAACATGATTTATGAAATGACCAGAAAATAGAGCAAGAGCAAAAGGAAATAGGACACCAATATAGGTTTCACCAACTTTGGTGTACGTACACGCAACTCCCCTGGATTTTCCATTATCAGATAACGTTGATACAAATCTTGTTTACAGGTAAGTGGATCTTTATAGAGTTTTCCACAAACTCTACAGAACCCCTTTCTCTCTCTCAAACTCAAATTAGAGTCCCTCTCTCATTTTTATATGCTGATGCTCAAAGAGAAGTTAAATTGTTACAGATTGAAGGTTAAGACTTTAGATATAACCAAAGAAGGCACAAAAACAATTTTTACAAGATAATGAAAATTTAGCTTAAATTGTATTCAGCAGTAACAATCGCAACAAAAAGCCCTCTACTTGTTCTTGTTCTGAAGTTGAGAATTTATATAAGATCATTTCTTAACCATTGGTACATTGGATCGAATCTCTTTCTCTACCTTGGTTAGACGTGAATCATCTTCTGCAAATATTGTGCTAAGTTATGACTAATAGCTGCTTTCAGTGGTTGAAACATTTAATGCTCACAGATGTGTTTGAGAAATAGCTGTTAGAACACAAAGACGGTTGACTAATTCTAGCATCATTCAACCCATTCAAGCATTTAGATATATGAATGAAGCTTTTGATTCGACTATAAACAACTAACTTTCAACTGTTTTTAGCATATACATTAAGTGCATTTGACTAGCTTTAAGTAGTCAGTCGAATAGGTTCGATACTAAGATAGAGATGGTTGAATCAATGTGTTATCAGTTGAATGTCTTAGGTTAATTTCTCATACTCATTTAACCATTTTGAGCATGTCATTCAACTAGAATTGAAATTAAGGCTCAAGTTAGTTGAATGTTCCTATGCAATTCGACTAGGATAGGTAATGTCTTCCAATTAGTCAATTAGTTACATGACTTGGTCAAATATTTTGGACATTGAGATCAAGTTAGGCCAACTGGGTCTTCCTTAATTCGACAGAAATATGGATTTCAAACATTTTCTACAGTGCCGGTTGAATAGTTCCCAAAGTTAGTTGAATTTTTTTATCTATTTGCCAAAATGTTCACTTGACTGTCTTTGTGAACTGGTCAAATGCTATGATCTTATTCAGCTTAATAACTATCTTAGTCGAAGTATAAATTTCTAAATCATAAGATGTATTCAACCGTTTTAGCAGATTGGTCGAATGCTCTAGTTATATTCGATTGTAGGATTGTTCCAATTATACCTTTTGGGCCCGGATGTTTATTTTGGTCAAATGTTCACAGAAAGCTGTTGAATTGTAAAATGGGTTTTGATAACCTGAGTCATTCGAGTTACGTCCTAAGTTTTCCTATTCAGTCATGAGTCTAATCATGAGTCAAGAATAGAAACTTTGGATTGTGACTTAAATCAGTCGAATAACTAAGCAAGTTTGTTGATTCTAAATTTGGAAACAGTTGAATGCACATGTAGTCATTCGACTACTTAGTACTTGTTCTAAGTTCCCAAAGTTGGTCCAATGGCGTAATTGGATAGTTGAATTAATCTAGTGATAAAAACTAAATTCAGTTGATTGATTCGACTGAATTATTCTTCCTACTTGGATCTAGTCGAATTGTTGTATTTTTTATTCAACTGTTTTGTATGTTTTCTTAAGGAATTAGTCGAATATGACTTGCATTAGTCGAATGGCTAACTTCTATAGTTGATTTCCAAATTTAACGTACTAATTTCTTGATTGTTTTGTTTATCATCAAAACATAAATATGCCAATATACTTTATTTAAGCAAACTAAAAATATTTAAACTATTGGACAATTGATTAAGTGGGATGTGGAGGTAGATCCGTTAACTAAGTTTCGGATAAGAAACTAAGGATTGAAAAAACACTATGGTAGGAGAGCTCACTACAAAAAAATACGACATTCGTGATGGATTTAATGACAGAAATTTTAGAAAAATTCGTCGCTAAATTTCTTAGCGACGAAAAATTTTTTGTCACTAATGATGTGTCGGAAAAATTTAGTGATGGAAATCGAAATCCGTTTCTAAATTTAGCGATGGAAATTGAAATCCGTGACTAAATTTAACGATGGAAATTGAAAAATTTTTTGTCGCTAATGACGCATCGCAAAAATTTCTTACTCTCATTTTTTTTTAATATTTATCAAACTCTCATCTCTATTTTTTTTCTTCTTCACCTAGGGGTCATCTTTTTTTCATTGAACTTTTCTTGTATATTTTTTTCCTTTACCTTGAGGTAATTTTTTTTTCCTTTTCTATTCTCATTAAAATTTTCTTACTATTTAAATTCGATTTTGATTAAATTGGTGCTAAAAAAAGAAACAACATATTTTTTGATGAAAAACATAAATTTGATTAATTAAAATAGAATAACAAATTATTTTTCTTGATTTATCCAATAAAAGGAATATGATTTATTAATTTTATCATAAATTATTTTCCTTAATTTACCCAATAAAATAATAAAAACAAAAGAAAATAAAAAAGGGAAAATAAAAAGTTAAATGCTTGTGGAGAAATTCTTAATTTTAGTTTGAAAATTAAAAATAATTTATATTTTAAATTATAGTTAAAATTATTTTTAATAAAAAATTATTCATTAATGATAAAAATTAATCATAAACTTTTTTTGTGGCTAATCAGTGACGAATTTAACCACGAATATTGGAATTCATTGCTAAATTTCATGACAATAATTTTTTGTGACTAATTAGCGACGACAAATTTTTGTAGCTATTTAGCGATGAAATTTGCCGCGAAATTTTTTTGTCACCAACTTTAGCGACGGAATCAAGATCTATCACTAAATTTAGTGACGGATGCCTTTTCCTTTGCTAAAATACATTTCCGTCGCTATAGCGATGGATTCTTGAGTCCATCGCTAAATCCTTTATCTTTTAGTTTTGAAATTATCATTTTATATTTTATTTTATTATTTTTTTCTTTTATTTTATTATTTTATTAATTTATTTTATTATTCTTTTACTTTTTTATATTTTTTTTAAATCTTAGGAAAGTTTGTAAATGAACGATCATCTCTCAATAGCCCTCCGTTTCACTATCACCATTCCCAAAAAACTACTGTCTGTCTGCTTGCCAGGGAAGATGGATCACCGGCCGTGGATGTTTAATCTACTATCTTATCGTTTGGAAACCTTGTACAAAGTTCTGATCTACTATCTTCCTTACTATTGACAATGATGATGGAAAATGAACCGCTAAACTTTCGAAGGCAATTAAACTATTGATTAAAGGACCAAATGGGCGAAGAAGAAGAAGAATACGAAGGGTGAATTCAAAGGTAGCAGCTGAATGAAAATTATTTGTTAGAAATTGTTTGAATTATTTATTATAAAAAATTGTCAATTTTGTGAGAATTTTAACGTTCATTTATATATTCAACTTGATTCCATTATTTAGAAAGAGTCAAAAGAAAGTCACGATTAAAAATGTTTAATAAAGATTGTAAAAGAAATTTAGTTACGAAATTAGCTACAAATGTTAAAAGATCTATATAAATTAGAGATGAATTTAGCTACAAATATTTTTTTGTAGCAAACTAGCAACAAATTTAGTCACAAATATCTTTTGTGACTAATAAGTGACAAATCTAGCCACGAATATTGGAGTTCGTTGCTAAATTTTGTGGCAAGTATTTTTATTTCACGGCTAATTAACGACGAATTTAGCGACAGAAAATTTTTATAGCTAATTAGAGATGAAATTTACTATGAAATTTTTTCGTCTCTAAATTTAGCGACGAATACTCAATTTGTAGCAAAATGGAGCCATGAAATTTCTATTTGTCACTAATTAACGATGAATTTTGCAATGAAAATATTTTCATCACCAATTCGCTACAAATTTAGCTACAAATAAATTATTCGTCACTAATTTGGCCACGAGTACTTTTTCATAGTTAAATAGCAATGAAACTCTTTTTCGTCACAAAATAGCAATGAATTTTTTCCATCACTAAAATTGTATTTTTTTTGCAGTGGCTACCCCTTAAATAGGACCCCTACAGACACTCAAATTGAATTAGTCGAAAGATGGTTTCAGATACTAGTAGTTATTTTTTCCCTTTATAAATACATTTGTTTATAATTTTCTATCTTTAAAAAAATTAAATTAAATTTTTTTCCTCTTTAAAGCTAAACATGATACTTGTCTCACTCAAAAACTCAACTTAATTTATTATTTCTCTTTCTAAATGAACATGTTTTGAATTTTCTTTCTTTAAAAGAAAAAATTAGTTTCTCTCTACAATTAATGACATTAATTTATCTCTTTGAAAAGAAAAATTATTTTAAATTTTCTCTTTTTAATAGAATCAATTTTGAAGGAATTAAAATTTTTTCCTTTTCTGGTTGTGTTACTCTTCCCCCTCTCGGTTATCATTTGCTACAAGTTTGGGTTAAATGTTACCCCATAAAAATTTACCTCACATTTTGAGATGGGTCCGAAACCGGTTGAGCCGGTTCTAGTCCAGTTTAGGATGGGTCCATGAATCGAGACCGGGTTCGACCATGGTTCCAAGGCATATCTCATACCGTGTGGCCCGGTTCGATGGTTATGCATTTCTTTACTCCTTTTCTGATTCACCCACCCAAGTCTCCTAACTCTCGCCTCCAAAAGATCCGTCTTTTGTCCCTGGAACAAATTAGTAATTGCCCCCTCCATTGTTGAACTACACTACTCCACTTCCTTCGCAGCAGCAGCTACTACATCAACCCCTACTGAACGCTGCTTCTATAAATTCGATAAGGCTGCTAACTAAATGCAATTTGCTCTTGCCGCTTCCCCCTTTCCCAGCTATGCACGCGGTGGCAAAATCCTGAATCTCAGCGTACATCCACTAACTCTAGACAAGGATCTCTACCACCAACTCCAATCTGAAGCAGTTCTCCAATTTCTTGTCATTAGCATCATTAGTATCACTACGGTGGTCAAATCTCTCTCCAATACTTTAGCCATCCAACCCACTGCAAAATCATCAAATTATGGTTCCTCTATCATAGATTCTGTCACCATTGCAATATCCAATGCCAATGTCAACACTGGGCTTTGGCTACATACCACTGGCCTACATTTGTTGGAATCAGCATGCCGATTCTTGGGCCGAACCAGTCTCTAGCTTTGTCGGGCCGATTCCTGGTTGAAAAACAGTAGGAACGAAATCGACTAGTATCCTGTAGTTAGGTCGGTTCGGTTCCTGTTTACTATAGCCCGGGCCAGTTTCAGGTCTGGGCTTTCATGGGTAGTTGGGCCTATTTCCTAGCCATAACAAGCTTATGCCCATCTCTACTTGAAGGTGTTAAAAGAGGAGGAATTTTTCACCCTTTCTCTCTTACTACACATGAACTTGAAAATTTTCTTTTGTACCACACATGCCTTCACATCTTATACCGCTAATTTCTCTCATGCCCTCACATTTTATATGACTAATTTTTCTTTCTTGCTTGTTTCTAGCTTTTATCCATATGCTCTGCACAACAATAAATTTAATATATATTATGAATTATATTCATATATAAGATAATTAATACTTTTTAAGATGGTAAATATAACACCGAAAATTTGGTGTTAGAAAATTTTCCCTAAATTTTTAGCTAAATAATTGATTTTGACTCATCAATGAAGGCTTTACAAAATTTTACTCGGAGAAAAATATGTTTTGGTTATAATTTGGGACAATTAAAACTTATTTGGAGACAATTAAGTGAAGACAAGTCGACTCGACCCATGATAAGGCAGCTTGGAGTTCAAGAATTTCAATTTGGTTAAGTATAGAATTCATCGAGAGGACTTGAGGAAGTTCCAAGGCGACCTGAGGAGATTAGGCCTTAGAATCCTTAAGTCTACACATTGGCAGGTCGACTTGCCCAATGACAGGTCATCTTGTGCTTCCTAATTATGTGTACATAAGACTACTTGTGGCCAACACAAACCAACCCAACAGGTTTAACTCACAGAATGACATGTCTGCAGTGAAGTAAGGTGACTAACCAAAGAAGCAAGGCGACTTGTGGGTTACAAAATAAAAAATTTGAGTCGCCTTGAGCCAATTTTGAGTCGACTTGAGGGCTCAAGAAACAAAGAGAAAGGCGACTTGTTGGATAACAATGAGACTTGGCCTCTGAAAATCTTAGACAAATAAGGCGACTTGTGCTATTTGCAAGTTGACTCATGAGTGCGAAAAGTTGGGAAATAACTAAAAAGGACAATCAAACTTTAACAAAACCTAAAACTAATGAGGGACAAGATTGAGATTTCACACTCCACTATTAAAAAGGGCTTAAAGAATACTTCATTCTCATTTCTTCTCTCTCGAACTCACTCTCTGCTTTCTCTCTTGACTCTCATCTCTCGACTCTTGTGCTCCCTCTCGACACTCTCTCATACTCTCAATCTCTCCCAAAATCAATTACATCTCCCTCAAACCTACTCTATAAAACTTCTAAATCCTTAATCAACACTTGGATTGGAATAGATTTGGGGAAAGAAAACCTAGGGTTTGCACAAAAGGGGAAAATCTAAGGTTTTTGAAACCCAGCGTGCAAGATTCAATCCAACCACAAAATTGAAGTAATTTCTTCCTTCTAAACATGGATTTAGTTCCATTACTCTTGAATTTGATTCTTATGCTTGGATTTGAGAAATTTGTAGAGAGAGAAATTACGGTTTTTGACAAGTTGATACCGAACGAAATTTGTGGAAATCTTTTGAGGTTAATCTTGCTTTCTCAATTTAGATTTATGTTTTCTAACATAAATTTGGATTATCAAATTTGGATTGTGAGATTTGACTTGGGAAAATTAAATCTAGGGTTTATAAATGTGAGATTTGAGGAAATTTTGTATGAAAATGGTATATAGATTCAAATGGTATGTAGTTGATAAAATGAGAATATAGACTCGTGGATTTTGGAAATTAGGGTTTGTATTATATTTGGGAAAAACTCATAAACCTTAATTTTAGACGTGATTTAACGTTGAATTTATATTTATTGATTTAGGATAAACCAATTAGAATCCAAGAAGGGATTGTCTTGGATTGATTGTGAATTTGAAGTGTTTATCCTCCTAAGAGGTGAGTGATTTCATAATTGTATTTCAATAAGAAAAATGATTTTATCGAATTTTCTAAATGATTTTTATAATTTGGATTTAAATGATTTAGTATGTGTGGAATATCCCAAAGATTCGATTTTGAATTTTTCTGCATCCTATATATGTTGAATGAATAAATGTACCATATAAATTTATTGATATTGAATCCATTTGGATGATTGTTACTATTGAGAAATTGTTAAAATTGATGGCACATGAATTGGATTTATGAATTTGTGAAACGGTGCTTATGATTTGATTTGGGGTGAGAGCCTGAACCCCTATTAAATGACTAGTCATTTCCCGTTATGGAGCAACCTGATGGGGTGACGTAGTAGAGTTGGTAGACCATGGGATGTAGCCGAACGTGTATGGTATGCCAAGATATGTGTGGTACATTCATGGCTTGATATAATACCCACGGGCATTGGATAGTTGGATGTACATCCAATGAGAGCCCACTAATAACGTCAAGGATGGGGGCATTTTTAAAACATGAAAATTATTAAAACTATTGACGATTCCACCTTATGTCGTGGTTCACCTTTGTTGGGAACAATGATTTTGGTTTCTCCCGTGTTTGAAAATGTGAAATAGTTGGATGTATATGAGATTGAATTATGACAATTGTGAATTATGATGATTTTGGAAACAGTGATTTGAATTTATTTATTTCTTGAATGAAATTGAGATCAACATGATGTTTGAAATAAATACATTTGGTATATCCCCTATACAAATTTTATTTTTGTACAATTTGTATCTCACTCATTGGGTATATTATATACTCGCCCATCCTGCTTCCATTTTTATAGAGGAAGCTTAGTCGAGATTTGTGGACACATAGTGCAGAACTCATAGAAATTTGTCTTGTCGGACTTCTTCGGACAGTAGTTTTCATTTGGAATTGAGGTATTAATGAACCCAAGTGGAGGTATACAATGTATTTATTTTGAAAACTCATTTTCTACTATGTTTATATGAGTTTGAAATTTGATTTTGGTTTGTATATTTAAAATGAGGACTTTCACTTTCTTTTATTTCCTTGAGTTTTTCCTTAAAAGTTGTTTTGGTGAAATTTGATCTAGATCCCTTGAGTAGAGACTTATTTATACTCTTTAAATTTCATTTGAATGGTCAGGTTGGCCAGATACATGCATTTTTTGAGTAGGGATGGACCGACTTGGTCCTTTGATTTTGCAAATGAATGCATTTTGGTTTAGTTTTATAGTTGGATTGTCTTGAAAAATGGTTGAATATTGGAATTCCTTGCGGTTTCTTAGAACATGGAGTGAAGTTCATACGTGTTTTGGGGTAACGCTACCGCTGTCATGTGCTCGACAAGCGGGTCAGGGAATGACAATTTTATTGGTATTAGAGCATAGGTTTTGGTTTGAGAATGTGTTAAAATATTTGAAAATTTTCACAAGTATTATAAAGGTCCTCATTTGTTTTCAAACTATTTTGAAAAGTTTGATATTCAAAGTATTCAAATGATTTTTGAAGTCTCTTATGGGTCCTAAGAAGTTAGAAATATTATTTTAGAGGGTTAAGTAATTGTTAAGTTTAGATTTTATTTTGTAAAGCTATACCTCATAAACAAAAAAATGAGGAACCTGAATGAGATTCCTCTTATTCCTCCTTCCTAACCCAAGGCTGATCATCTTCACATGCGTCTCCTCAGACATTGACACATTCGGCTCTTTCAACCGGGATTCCTGCTCCTCCCTTACTACCCTCCAATAAGTGATGGAGTGGTGGAACACTTATGGAGCCCAATTACAAGCTCCTCAACAAACCTTAATTCCTCTGCCGACTTCTACTTATAGGTCTCCTCCTTTGAATTGGGATTCATCCCCTATGGAATTGAACGAGAAGCACTACACCCATTTCTATAAGGACCAAAAGGAGGAGGAATTTTTCAGGATTGTGCTAGGAAACAAAACGGTGATTGAATTTGAGGCAAAGTTTGGGGAATTGTCTAAATATGTTCCATAGTTTTTCAACTCCAAAGAGATCTTGTACTACAAAAAAACAGCCTTTTAGCCACAAATTTAGCGACGAAAATTTAAAAAAAATTCGTCGCTAAAAACATTAGCGACGGATTTAGCGACGAAAAATTTTTCGTCGCTAATAACGTGTCGCAAAAATTTAGCGACGAAAATTAGAAATCTGTCGCTAAATTTAGCGACAAAAATTGAAATCCGTCGCTAAATTTAGCGACAAATAATGTTTCGTCGCTAAAATTCATCACTAATTTTAGCGACGAAAAATTATCCGTCGCTAAATTAGCGTCATAAAAAAAATCCGTTGCTAAATTTAGCAACGAAAATTTAAAATTCGTCGCTAAATTTAGCGACAGATAATTTTTGTCGCTAAAATCCATCACTAATTTAGGGGAAAAAAATCTGTAATAATAAAAAAATCCGTCGCAAAAATCCATCGCTAAATTCAGCGACGGATTCAAATCCGTCGCTAAATTCAGCGACGGATTCAAATTCATCGCTGAAATTCCCACCCGAGCCCACCCGCCCGAGCACGTGCCACCTAAGCCAGCACCCCGAGCCCGCCCGCCCGAGCACGTGCCACCTGAGCCAGCACCCCGCACCCCGCGCAGCCACTTTTAATTGTTGGAAAATGCCTTTTGCCTCCACCGTGGTTCGAACTCCAAACTCTGCACTCTTCCGAACTCCTACATGCAACCTGTAAACCACCGAGCCAAAGATATTATTATGATATAAATTTCTTTTTTATTATTTATTATCTTTATTTCATATTTTTTTAATAATAATAAAATAATATATAATAATAATTTAAAATAATAAATATAATAACTTTTTTTATTTATACCACCCACCTAAAATAATATTAATTAAAAATAATAAATATGATAATTTTTAATAAAATAAAAATTAATAAAATACTAATTTAAAATAAAATAATAAATTAATTAAAAAATATGTTTATATTATATTTTGATTTCTTCTTTTTTCTTTTATCTTATTATCTTATTATTTTTTTTCATTTTTATTTTATTTTTTTAATCCATAATTTATAATTTAAAAATGGATTACAATATTTCAAAACTATAAAATTATAATTATCAATAAATTATAATATATTAATATTTTAAAAAATCTATATATTTAATTATAAAATATTTTTATTCGTTATAATAAAATTATTATATATTATAATAAAATTATTATATATAAGAAATGAGAGTAGAAAGAAAAAAAAACCCAAAAATAGAGATAAGGAAAAAAAGTGAGAATAGAAAAAAAAGCGGAGGAAGAAAGTCACACAACAACACCCGTGGTGTAGTGGTAGAGGTAGCATCTCTTTGAGGTCCAAGTCGAAGGTTCGACTCCCTCGAACTACAGATATATATATTTTTTGTGGCACGCCCCAGCAGGCACGCGGGCGCCTGCCTGGGCGCCCAGGTAGGCCGGCGCCCGCGAGATTAATATTTAATAAAAAAATTTATATTATTAAATAAAATAATACAAATAAAATAAAATTACCTAAAAAAAGAAAAAATAATAATAAATTAATTAAAAATATATATAATTTAAATAAAATAAAAGAATTAAGAAATATAATATAATAAAATAAAATGTAAATTAAAATATTATAAAATAATAATATGATTTGTTAATATAAAATAATAAAATAAAATAAAATTATAATTAAAAGAAGATAAAATTCAGCGACGGATTTGGAATCCGTCGCTGAAATTATTAAAATAAAAAAAAATAAACAAAATTCTAATTATTCAGCGACGGATTTGGAATCCGTCGTTAAATCAGCCACGGATTTGGAAATCCGTCGCTAAATTAAATTCGGTTGTTAAATTAATTTTTTAATTTAAATATTATATTAATATTATATTTTATTTAATTATATATAAAAAACCTATTTAGCGACGGATTTCGAATCCGTCGCTGAATCAGCCACGGATTTAGAAATCCGTCGCTAAACCTAAATTAATTTTTTAATTTAAATATTATATTAATATTATATTTTATTTAATTATATATAAAAAACTTATTTAGCGACGAAATTTACAACGTAAAAATTTTTTGTCACCAATTAGCTACGAATTTAGTCACGAAAATTTTTTCGTCACTAATTAGCGACGAATTTAGCCATGAAAATTTTTTCGTCACTAATTAGCGACGAATTTAGTTACGAATGATGTGTCCGTCGCTAATTTAGCCACGACTTCTTTTTCGTTACAAATTTTGTGGCAAATTAGCGACGAAAAAGTTTTTGTCGCTAAATTCGTCGCAAAATAGCGACAAATTTTTTCCGTCGCGAAAATCCGTGGCTAAAACCGTGTTTTTTTGTAGTGTTGTGTGCTAAATTTAAAGTAGGTTTGAATCTGAATAAGGGAAAAGATACCGGTGACTGAAACTCGCACATACAAGGATATGTTGCAATTGGCCTTGCAGGTAGAGACAATGGTGATTATATACTTTGATTGAGAGTTTATTGAACTTGTCAGTTAATTTCTATCGGAATCCTATTGGTGTTACTCATTAGGGTTAGGCTGTTGAAATGTTAAGCCAATTTGTTTTTGAATTTGGGAATACGATGGTATGAAATAAAATTTGAGATGAGGTATTATGAACACTGCCGAGTGCCTTCCTTAAAAGTAATAAAGGATCTTACTCATTGTCAGTAACTTTTGATTCAAGAAGTGAGTAAATGGCTATGTTGAGTATATATGATAAATGAATTTAAATTTTTGATTTGTGAAATGAATTTTGAGATGAATTTTGAAATGGTTTCACAATGTTTTGTGATTGTGGTGTGCCCCAAAATTGAATTGTTAACAAATCTATGACTCTTTTGTTGATCCATAAATCTATTTACATTGTGTTACAGTGGAACATTTATTGTGAATTGTGAAATTTGCTCTCATTCGTATATGAGCATTACAAATGTTGAATAATGAAATGAATTTCTTGTAACGTGGTGCTGGGAAAAAACTATAGTCTGATAAATTTTCCATGGATCAAGCCATCGGGGTGGCATGGTCAAGGCTGGTTTATATTTGGCTTGGAGATTGGTGGGATAGAGAGCCTCCTCAAATTATTCGTGTAATAATGTGGCGTAATAATGTGGCAGCACCCTATTGAACTCAGGACCAACGTCAAGGAGGAGGTATTTTATGAAAATTGTGGAAAACTCCTTGGCGGATCCTACGAATGACCATTGGTAGGATAGTAGTTTTGGCAACCCTAAAGAAAATTTGAAAAGAAAATGAAAATGGATTATTGATAAACAACTTATGAGTCATGGGAGATTTGTTCAAAAATTTATCTTGTGCAATTAATTTTCATAATTGTGTTCAAATATATTTGACATATAAGTTTGGCACCACTACCCTCACTCTTCATTCATATCCAACATGCCATTACACTCCACTCACTGTGAGATGGCAATATACGTAACTGTGAGAGTTACTTTCCCCATAAGAATTTAAGAACATGTAAATTTTGAGAACGAGTATAAGTAGTTATATTGATATTATAAGATATTGAAATTGACAGTGGTGCAATCTTAGAGACAATAGCAATTGAAATTGTGGTTATGGATTTGTTAAAACACTAGCAACAGTAATTGTTGGATTGAGACTTGCATGGAAAAAAGAGACAACTATAATCACTCACTTTTGAGATCTGTGATGCTTAAGTTAGTGGTGGCAATCATGTGTTTGGTCATGTTATATATAATAGGTTTATATTAAGCATAATTTGAAACTCTAAAACTAGGTGTCAGTTTACACCATTAGAAACGTGGGAGACCGAAAAGTCAATATAAGAAAACAATACCCCCATATAATTGGAAATATAATTTTATTTTAAATTTTGAGAACGAAATTTCTTTTTAAGGGGTTAAATGTTGTAACACTAAAAATTCGGTGTTAAAAAATTTTTCCTAAATTTTTAGCTAAGTAATTAATTTCGACTCATCAATAAAGGCTTCATAAAATTTTATTTGGAGAAAAATATGTTTTGGTGATAATTTGGGACAATTAAAACTTATTTGGAATCAATTAAGTGAAGACAAGTTGACTCGTCCCATGATAAGGTAACTTGGAGCTCAAGAATTTCATTTTGGTTAAGTATAGAATTCACCGAGGTGACCTAAGGAAATTACGAGGTGACCTAAGGAAGTTCCAAGGCTACCTGAGGAAATTAGGCCTCTGAATCCTTAACTTTGCACAATGGCAAGTCGACTTACCCAATGACAGATCGACTCGTCTTCCTAATTATGTGTCTATAAGGATGCTTGTAGCCAGCATAAGCCAACCCGCCAGGTTTAGCTCACAGAAAAACTTGTTTGCAGTGAAACAAGGCGACTCACCAAAGAAGCGAAGCGACTTGTGGGTTACAAAATAAAATATTTGGTCACCTTGAGCCAATTTTGAGTCAACTTGAGGGCTCGATGAAACAAAGAGCAAGGCAACTTGTTGGATAACAAGCGGACTTGGCCTCTGAAAACCTTAGACACATAAAACAACTTGTGCTATTTGCAAGTCGACTCATGAGTGCAAAAAGTTACAAAATGACTAAAAGGGACAACCAAACTTGAACAAAACCTAAAACTAATGAAGGACAAGATTGAGATTTCACACTCCGCTATTAAAAAGGGTTTAAAGAAGCCTTCATTCTCATTTCTTTTCTCCCGAACTCACTCTCTACTTTCTCTCTCGACTCTCATTCTCTCTCTCGACGCTCTGTCACACTCTTAATCTCTCCCAAAATCAATTACATCTTCCTCAAACCCACTCTATAAAACTTCCAAATTCTCAATCAACACTTGGATTGGGATAGATTTTGGGAAAGAAAACCTAGGGTTTGTGCAAAAGAAGAAAATCTAGGGTTTTTGAAACCCAACATTCAAGATTCAATCCAACCACAAAATTGAGATAATTTCTTCCTTTTAAACATGGATTAAGTTCCATTACTTTTGAATTTGATTCTTATGCTTGGATTTGGGAAATCTGTAGAGAGAGAAAATTAGGGTTTTTGACAAGTTGATTCCGGACGAAATTTGTGGAAATCTTTTGAGATTAATCTTGCTCTCTCAACCTAGGGTTTATAAATGTGACATTTAGGGAAATTGTATATAAAAATGGTATATAGATACAAATGATATGTAGTTGATGAAATGAGAGCATAGATTCGTGAATTTTAGAAATTAGGGTTTGTATTATATTTGGGGAAAACTCATAAATCCTAATTTTAGGCTTGATTTAACGTTGAATTTATGTTTATTGATTTAGGATAAATCAATTGGAATCCAAGAAGGGATTGTCTTGGATTGATTGTGAATTGGGAGTGTTTACCCTCTCAAGAAATGAGTGATTTCATGATTATACTTAAATAAGAAAAATGATTTTATTGAATTTTCTAAATGATTTTCATAATTTGGATTTAAATGATCTAGTATGTGTGGAATATCTCAAAAATTAGATTTTGAATTCTTATGCATCCTATATATGTTGAATGAATAAATGTGCCATATAAATTTGTTGATATTGAATCCATTGGGATGATTGTTATTATTGAGAAATTGTTAAAATTGATGGCACATAAATTCAATTTATGAATTGGTGCTTACAGTTTGGTTTGGGGTGAGAGCCTGAATCCCTATTAAATAACTAATCATTTCCCGCTACAGAGTGAGCCGACAGGGTGATGTAGTGAGGTTGGTAGACCATGGGATGTAGCCTAATGTGTATGATACACTGAGGCACGTACGGTATATTTATGGCCGAATATAGTGCCCATGGGCATGGGATAGTTGGATGCACCTCCAATGAGAGCCCACAGATAATATCAAGGATGAGAGCATTTTAAAAAGTAAAAATTATTAAAATTCTTAACAGTTCCACCCTAAGTCGTGATAGATCTTTGTTGAGAACAGTGATTTTGGTTTGTCCCGTGTTTAAAAATATGAAATAGTTAGATGTATACGAGATGGAATTATGACAATTATTAATTGTAGTAATTTTGAAAACAATGATTTGAATTTATTTATTTATTGGATAAAATTGAGATTGACATGATGTTTGAAATATATACATTTGATATATCCACCACTCAATTTATTTTTGTACAATTTGTATCTCACTCATTGGATATATTATATACTCACCCATCTTCTATTTTCACAGAGAAAGCTTAGTTGAGACTTGTGGACACATAGTGCAGGACTTGTAGAAATTTGTCTTGTCGGACTTGTTTGGACAATAGTTTTTTTTTGGAATTGAGATATTAGTGAATCTAAGCGGAGGCATACAATATATTTATGTTGAACACTCATTTTCTACTATGTTTATATGAGTTTGAAATTTGATTTTGGTTTGTATATTTAAAATGAGGACTTTCCCTTTTTTTATTTCCTTGAGTTTTTCCTTAAAAGTTGTTTTGGTGAAATTTGATCTGAATCCCTTAAGTAGAGACTTATTTATACTCTGTAAATTTATACTCTATAACTTAAAAGCTGTACACTAAGTTATAATTCTCAAAAAATATATATATTTTAAATAAATTCATAAACTAAGTTATTGTCATTTGTAAAATTATCATATATTTTGTTAGAACTTTATTATTTTATTATTTACTTATTCTCTACTATATAAATGTTAAATATTAAATTAAAAGTAAAACAATCCCCACTCATATATTAGGATATCATCTACACCATGTGTTAAAGAAAATAGGTACAAGGCAAGATTAATTGCAAAAGGGTACAATCAGGACTCCGGTGCTAACTTCACAAATTCATTTTCTCTAGTTGTAATATAAAATTGTGTTTTCTTTGGTTGCAATATGCAATTTTATTCAGTTTTTGCTTGTTATTGTGGCCATGCACAATCTTGAGTTTGAGAAGTCCAATATTCAGACAAGATAAAGTATTTCATGAGAAGAAAAGGCACACTGATTGGTATCATTTTGTAGGAGATATTGTTATGATTAAGATTATTATTCATGATAATCTTGTTGATATAATAACTAAGACACTTCCTATTTCCAAGTTTGAGTATTGTTTGGTTTCAACTGGTACTAGTTATTGAGATTTGTTCAAGTGTTTATTGTAGAAGGGGTGGAAAGCGTTGATGATAAAGATTGGAGTTTTGTATTGGAATTCTGTCAAGGTGGAGATTGTTAGAGTATAATGCATAAGTTCTAATAGATCTGGTCCGATAAGCTCGGAGTGTAACTTATGTTAAAAAACATATTATAACAATTTTTGGGGATATGTGGTGTCACTATTATGAGTTTCTTTTTTTTTATGTGCATACATATAATGAGTATTAAGATTTGGTGATGATATTCGGTTTGTGTTTATTCAAATGCTCCGCTTTGTACTTGTTTTTCATGTAGTGAATTCTTAGACCTTTGCTTGTAATTTTTCACTGTGATTTGAGGTTCCCCACATAAACTAGTCTGCATTTTGCTCCATCGTTCTTTTTTCTGTTCTTATTTATTTTCTATAATAGTCTTTGGGCTGGAATATACAAAACAAACTACCTTATCCATGTCGTATCTTTCTATAGAAGCTAATTTAATTGCAATATCTAATTTTAAAATTTTTCCTATATATATATATATATCAGAACTAAAAATTGAAAAAATATTTCCTTTATAATCAATTCCATATATATAAGATAAATAAAATAAAAAACTTCATAAACTCCACCACAATAAAATGAAATCCATCCATCAAAACTAAGTCCAAAATATATATATATATATATATATATATATCAGAACTAAAGACACACGAGTTAAATATGAGAGACATGTCATCGACAAATTACTTGTCAATCGTCTGTTACGGTTACTTGTCACTTGACCCAGCTTTCTCATAAACTATTAACTCAAAATTTTTTTTTGATCCCTAGACCAATGTCTACATGGTCAACATACAAAGCTGATAAATGATGCCCTGTTGTTTATTGATGCAAATTTTGTAGCCTCTACCATATCAGGATCTTTAAGGTCTTCAATTGGTTGGCAACAGAAGGGCTGAAATACCAACTAGTGTCAACGAAATCGAAACCAAAGCAAGAATCTTAACTTCCACTATTTTCTATTGAGGTAGATATGTTCGTTCACAAATGGCTGATCAATTGACTATCTAATTGTTGGAATTTATAATTGTGTGCAGGAATTCTGGTCAATCTATAACATGAGAATGTCATATATTTTCCTTAGGTAGGATGAAATTTAACCCTTTATAAATCTATTTTGATAGTTTTATTAATGGTGTTTGCATAATATTCTTGTACTTTCATCCTATTCATAGTGCATTTATTTTCTCTTCTCCTTTGTGTCTTTTCCATTTAGGATTTTGACATAAAATTTGTGTGTTCATTTTGTGTGATTATTGTTTGATTATATTTGATTGCTTTTTCGTTTATAAATTTCTTGTTCATTGGGGTATATTGCAAGTCACAACACCAATCATTTAATGGTATATAAAATGATTTAGGAGAACTTTTTAAAGGTAAACAATCAAAAGCAATTTCGGGCTACAGTTTGGGATTTCTATGTTTCTATTTTATGGCCCTTCTGTTGGCATATACCATTCAAACAGCCTTGTTGATGTCGTTACTGTCAGTTTAATTTTTTTAGTTTCAGTTTGACTCATTCAGAATTTCACTCCCTAGAAATTTTAAGAAAAAAAACATTAATTACATATAGAAAAGAAATAGAAAATAAAAAAGTCTTATGCTTCACCACAATAAAATGAAACTCATTTATTATTTTACCAAAGCAAAAGTCTCAAAAACAACACATTGACTAAGAAGATACAAGTTAATTATTCCAAGGGACATAGCACTGAACTTAGCCATTAATAGGCTTGAAAGATACAAGTTTCTTGTCACCTGACCCAGCCTTTTCCCAAACAACAGCCTCAAATTTTTTGACTAAACCATTACCTGGTGTCTCCACGGTTGATATATGAAGCTGATAACTAATGCCTGCAACCACTTGAGAACAACCTTGGTCAATTGATTTTAATTTTAAAGTTTGTTTCTTGAATTGTTTGTTGATCTCACTCACTGCAAATTCTGCAATTTCTATGACATGAGGATCGTTAAGTTTATTAATTGGTTGGCAACCGCCGAGAAGGGCTGAGACACTATCTTGGAGCACCACTAAACTCAAAACCAAAGCAAGAATCTCAACTTTCACCATTTTTTCAGTTGCTTTGGACGTTTGTTCACAAAGGATGATCAATTGACTAAGAGATTATTCAAATTTATAATGGTTTACGGGGAACAATAATCAATCTCTAATATAAGAATGTTATACATTTTCCTTATTAGGAATGAAATCAAACCTTTTATAAACTTTAATAATTTGCTAAAGGAAGGATTATATATTAAATCTCTTGTCATACATTGATTAACTTAAGAAAATTTTAACAAATTTGGTAATCTTTTACTAAATGAAGACAAATAATTAAGGTTATATTTGAAAATTTTTATTAAATTCTTTAAATTGGTCTGATTTAATTTTATTACTTCTTTTTTTTTGTACCATGGCTTGGCCACCACCCAATATCCAGAGTTTCGTTCTGACTAATTTGGATCGACCGCTACAGGGCCCACTTTGGGGGACAAATCTCCCAACATTGTTTTTTCCGTGTCTAGGAGAAATCGAATTCCCGATCTAATTAAGAGACGAAAATACTCATCCTACCTACGCCAACAAGTGTTGATATTTTATTACTTCTTATGTTTTTTTTGACTAAAATTAGTTTTTTACGAATTTGAATTATCATATTAACAATTTAGCATTTGAATTGTTAAACATGCATTTCTACTATAAGATTGAATGGCAGCAACGTGGCAAACACCGCACACACTCTAATGCCTCCCAAGAGTAAATTCATGTTTTTGGCTCAAGTGAAAAATTTTGATAAAGAATATAGTATTTTATAATTAGAAGACAAAAGTTTCTATAAAAAACGAATTTATATTATTATATATTGATTTTTTTTCCTTTTTATGTGCACTGAAATGTCTATGTAAATTTTTTCGTCTGACTTCAACTTTTCACATAAGTCCATTAACAACCTTCACTATATAAAATTTGCATTTTCTTTTTACACTTATGATGATACTTTATTAATAGTTTAACATTTGTGAAAATTTAGCATGTTAGATTGTTATCAAAGCTGAGTGTTTTCATTTCACTATATAGACTGTATTTTGTAAATAAAAAAAAAGTAAAGAAATAAAAATTCTAAACCACGTGTAAAATTTATTGCAAATGAAACATACTAATGTAAAAGGAATTTTATTTTGAAAAATTGAAAATTTATGATTTTATCATACTCCTGGAAAATCCAGTTTTAACTAGACGTGGTCATGGCTCATACTAGACCGTGAAGTCGGATCGCAGTGAAATATGGTCAAACCTTTGACCCAGTTCACATTTCTAGAATCAGAACCAGAATTGGTCCAATAACAAATGCTAGAGGTATAAAAATGTCATATTTTGTATTGCTTAGGAGTTTTAAGAGCCCTTCTAAGGGTAATGGATTGAAAGTAATTTTGTGCTATAGTTTGGAATCACTATGTTTCTATTTTGCAGCTTGCTGAAGTGTCCTGACTCGAATTCTATATGCTAAAACTTGATAAGCTCACTACGCAGTATATGTGGAAAAAAAAATTATTAGAATCTTTTAGAGAGATTTGTTGTGTCATTAGTATGGACTTGTTAAGTTTTGAATTAAACTTTTGTTATTGTATACATGCATATTATGTATACTAGCATTTGGTCGTTGCATACATTTTTGTATTTATTCCAATGCTCGAGTTTGTCTCTTTTTCCAAATACTGAATTCTCATCCTGTGCCCATGTTTTTTTACTCCAATTTCAAGATCATCATTTATACTTGTATATGATTTTCTCTATCATTCTCTTTCCTTTTTATTTATTTTCTAGCAAACTGGTTTTAGAAAATAACTTTTTAATGAAAACTATTATCTATATATCAAAAATCTCATATTAAATTATCAAGAAATTATTAGATTCATAGGCGAAAACATACATAAATCCATAACTACCATGCTGCATAGAGCTATGTGGTTGACCTTCCAGATATAACTTCTCTCTTAATTTTCTCTCACTACTAGAAAATTTACTTTCAACGATGGAAATATGCATCGCTAAAAGTAAAGATTCAGTCGCTAAAGAGCGTCAACGACTGAAAATTTACGTCACTGAAAATCACCCCACTAATTTTTATCAATGGAATACATCTGTCACTGATAGAAGACAATATGTAAAAATATTAATGACAGAAGACAGTGTAAAAATATTAGCGATGGAATTTTTCCGTCGTTGATAGTTTACTATTAGCGATGGATTTTTCCGTCGTTGATTCTTGGAGCCCTCAAGCGAGTGCATGCACTTGCACACGTGCCCACCCGTATTGTCACATGAGCATGTTCTTTCACATGCGCCCGCTCCTGCGAAACCAGCCTGCACGCGCCCTCATACATGCCCTACCGCTCCTGCGCACCGGCCCGCACATGCCCTTAAGCGCTCCAACCCGCGCTTGCGCACCTGATCGCCCACACGCCCTACAGTTTTTTTGCGAAAAATATCTCCTCCTAGAATCGAACCCGCGCCTTCAAAATGAAAGATGAGTTGTCCAATCATTATACCACAATCTGTTCTATGATATCTTTTTTTTATTTATTATCTAACTCTTATTTTTTTTTAATATTAATCACCCTTGAATTTTTTTTAAAAAAAATTTATATTACTATCCCAATTTTGTTTATCTCACTCTCATCTCTTCTTTTTCTTTCCTTTACCTTAGGGTAATTTTTTTCATTAAGATAGAATATCAAATTATTTTTTTGATTTACCCATTAAATTGAATAATAAAATAATAGAATAAAAGAAAAAATAAAATAAGCAAAAGAAAAAAGAAAAGGAATTATAAAATAATAAAAGAGAAGAAAAAATTTTAAAATTTTAAAATTTTAAAAAATAAAAAAAATAGAAAAAAAATCCGTCGCAAAAATTTCCATCGGTAATCCGTCGCTAAAATTTCTGTCTATAATTCGTCACTAATAGTTGTACATATCTTTTTTTTTGTTTTTACCCTTCATCTCTACACTAACGGATTAGCAATAGATATTTTCCGTTAATAAAAATTCTGTCGCTAATCCGTTGTTGATAGTTTTACAAATTTTTTTTTACTTTGGACCACTACAGCGATGGATTAGCGACGGAAATATTTCTATCGCTAATCTCTCGATATTCCTTCTGACGTTAATTCATCGCAATTCCGTCAAAATTACCAATAGATTTTTTTCTATCGATAATTTTTCGTCGCTGAAAATCATTTTTCTTGTAGTATCTCTAGATAATGGGATGCCAGAAAGATTACAAGTTTCATGTGATCTAAGGACCATAACCACCATATATAGATAACTTTGTTATGTCTTGGTATTCGTATGAGATAACTTTGTTATGTCTTGGTATTTCTATCTTAACCCATCACAAAAATAGGAATTTCCACTATACATTAAAGAGCCACACCCTAATAGATACTTTATAATTCAAATTATCTAAAAATTTAGTAGATCATGTTTAAATGGATTCAAACTTTTATGACAGACTGTAACATATAATTGTCAAATATAAGTCCAATGTTGAATTAAAAGATTCTAACTTATATAACATTCTGTAACATATAATTGTCACATATAAGTCCAACATCGAATGAAAGATCCAACAATCTCCCAGTTGGACTATATGTGTAACCTTATAATTATGCATTGCATAAATGACCGAATGAACTCAACTTTACTGTCATTACCAAAATGCATCTATAACCAATTCGTTCAATCAATCCTAATAAAGAATCAAAGTGGCCTTCATTACATGGATCATGAAGTGAATGTATAGGCTGGAAATTTCATGTAATATAATCTTAACGTGCCTATTTCCAACTAGTCCACCATATATCTTTTTGATATCAAAACATACCAGAATTAGAGTATGAATAACCAAAACTTTATTTCTACAAAAAATAACCTTACAATACTATAAACCGAAATAACAAAAATGTCTATAATAGAATAGCGTCTAAAATTACAAACTTCCGCTAAAAGTGAATACCCTCAAATGACATGACACCCATATAAGAAATGTGCTCATGAAACACTTTGAATGGCAATCACTTAGTAAGTGGATCCGCAGTTATAGAGTTTATACCAAGGTACTCTATAGATAACTATCTGCTTTAAACTCTTTCTTTGACAACCAGGAACTTGGAGTCTATATATTTTGACTTTGTTGAGCTTTTATTTGGAATATAATACTCCCGAATTATTGTCACAAAATAACTTAAGCGATTTATTAATTCCAACCACTAAGCATAGCCCCGTGATAAATTTCAACAGTCACATTCCGTGATTGGATGCTTTGTAACACATTGTGAACTCTACCGCTATGGTAGAAAAAGAGAAAAGAGACTGTTTAGCACAAAGAGTGTAAGAGAACTATTTAGCACTCTTCCAGGAGATAGCACCCTAGCTAGTAGATGGATATAGCCTAATATGGATTTCATACTATCTCAACATCCAATAAAATTGGAATCAGTCTATTCTCGATTATTTAAGTATCTACCCAACATTCCTATCATATACACAATATACAGATGCATACAAATCTGAGCATGCATAAGACTCCTCATGCCAATGCATAAGAAAATTTTTGCATTTCCATTTTCTTAAAATCATTCTTAGGATACTAACTAAGACTAAATTTGTCTCCCTTAGCCATAAGGGTGTCATCTGGTCTACAATCTTGCATGCTATATCTCTTGAGTACTTTTCTGATGTACCTTTTTTTGTGATAATCCAAGAACATATACTTGCTTCTAGAGAACTTATGATAAATGCAATCAGTGACCAAATTCATCTCAAAACCGTACAAGATTATCACTTGATGAAATTTGAAATACCATTGTTGAGATGTTTGCTTGGTCCTATAGATGGATTTCTTAAGTTTGTAGCTCATATTCTTTGAATCTATTGATACAAAGTTTTCTAGCTGCACCATATAAATCATTTCATAAATATCACCATTTAAAAATGCTATTTTTGTATCCCTCGTGTAATTTTTTTTGCATACATAATCATACAAAATAACCAACACAGCAAACATATGTTTAATAGAAACTTTACATTAAAAATTTTAAAAGTTTCCTCATGATCATGGTCCTGGCATATAGCCATAACACGCAAAAAAAAATATACAAATACAATATCTCAATTCAAGACACATCCAATCGAGATATGATGTTTACCATTCCCTTAGATAGTTTATCCCTCGAAGAAAATATCCTTATAGCACGTGGGATAGTCTTATCTTTATTTTGATCTCAGATTCTTGACTCTCTACATTTCTATTTATTTGGATCTCACATTGTCAAGAATAATATTCCGTCTCACGGTAATCATCTCATCAACCACCTAGCCCAATAAGATATCAGAGAATTTCTCGATCTGTGGATGTCATCCCCCAAAACGCATGGCCTAGAAGAAGAAGTTCCAAGTGTTTCACTTCCATAATCTCTAAATATTTTGGTAAAGTATGAGTCGGGTCCATCTTTATAAGCCAACATTTGACTCCAACTTTACCATACGCTTTGAACTTCTCAATGCCCTAACTCTCCCTCAGAAAACTCCAACATTGCGTCCATACATCACCATTACCCTAGAAAATGGGAACAATATTTGATCAGGTACAAAGCCAACTATAATATTATAATAAATCTCAAAGTATTTATTTTAAAAATATTTGCTCAAATTTAAAATAATTTTATGTTAGAAAAACTAATTTTCAAACATAAATAATGATCAAAAAATTCAAACAAATAATGAATGTGAAAAAACAAATTTTCTCCTAGATTGTCAAAATTAAGAAAATAATTTTCTAAACTCAAATAAAAAATTTTAGAATTTTTTGTACATCGAAAATAATTTTTCTGTAATTTCAAATAATTTCTATGTTTAAAAAATCAATAAAAATTATTTTTACCTTGAAAAATAAATTAAAAATCACAAAAAATAAGAAGAGAATAAAAAAATTATTTTGATGAAAATTTCGGCCAAAATGGCTACTATACGAGCCCTCACGTGCCGCCAAGATGGGCTGTCCAAAAATGGACACGTGCCACTCTCCTAGGTAGGCACGTGCACACCATGTGCCGCCTTTAGCTACCCCCATTTTCTTGAGTTTAACAGTGGCATCGGATTTATGTTCGGACGTCTCTAACCTAAAGGATGGACCAAACGCTCCTATGCCAAGATTGGGAATGGTTTTTGGTTACTATTCATCTTCTTCATTTTTTTTTTACAATTTGACCCTGCTAGAAGAGGACTTATTGAAAGAATGATTTTGCCATACCTTTGGACAATTGTACTCCACTATATATAGAGAATTACATGAGTGTGCACATATAAAATAATGGCTAGATACATGATTGATTGTTAGGCTAAATATAGAAGGTCAAATATTCTATCAATCAATCACAATCAATATTCAATCAATCAATATTCTATCATACCCCCGTAGTCGGAATGGGAGAAGGTCGGACGTTCAGATTAGATCGAAAATCAAGGAAGAGGGATGAAGGTTGATATCGACATACTAATAAGCAGAGGGTATATGAAACACTTTAACCTGTCCCAAGGCTACCTTTTCTCAATCAAAATGTATGTCTAATTCAATGTGTTTAGTGTGCTAATATTTGATCAGATTATTAGAGTATTATGCCAACGACAATTTTTAGAGTTGGTGATTTTTAGTCACGGTTTTTATACTTTATAGAGACGGTTTATGATGAAACCGTCGAAAAATATAACCCTTTCCTAATAGACTAAATATCCGTGAAGAAAAGTTTAGCAACTATCAGTAAAGGTACCACAACAGTCTGTAAAACAATATTCAATTGTGATGAATAAAAATTATAGTCAGTAAATGTAATAGTTTTTTTACACGGTTTAAAAACAGTCTTAATATAAATCTTTTTTATTATCTACTTAACAATACTGTATCCATAGATTTTACGTTTAAGATGTATGGTAGCATACAAATTCAATGTCTTTTAAAACTATATGCAATTCTTAGTGTTTATATAAATTATATTTATACCAACCTATATATTGTAATGTCTGTAAAATCTAAAATTGTTATTATATTTGTATCATATACTTTTATATTTGAAAATAGTCTGAGTGGTAAGTTGTAATAAATTTATTATAGTAGTAGTTTTAGCTAGGTAAGCAGGTGGTAAGTAGGTGGTAAGTATGTGATAAGTAAGAAAGCAAATTTATATAGTAGTAAGTTAGTGGTAAGTTTTGATATATAATTAGATGGTAAATAGTAAGTAGATAGTAAGTGGTAAGTTAGTGGCCATGCCAGCCCGCAAAAGCCACCTTGCGCGGCATACACTCATGCAAGCACCCGAGCGGGCGCCGGGCCAGGCCAGCACAGGCACCCGTGCATGTCACAGCACGCGGTATGGGTTAAATAGTAACTTCATGATAAGTAATTGTAATTGTAGATAAGTCATGTAATTTCACTAAATCTAATTTTATTTTTATTTATATTTCAACTATTATATTTTATCATTTTTTATTTTCATTAATTCTATTTCAATTAATTTAATTAATTTAATTGTGTTTTTTTTCTTATTTTTGTTTTTAAATGAGTATCAAATTTAAATTATAATATATTAATAATTTAAAAAATCTACATATTTAATCACAATTCAAAATATATAAAATTAATAAATTATAATTCATTCATAACATTCAATTTAAATATCAATCAAATAATATATCAAAATAACAGTAAAAAAATTTAGAAAAATGAAAAAAAATGATCCCAAGGTGAAGGAAAAGAATAGAGGTGAGAGTGAGATAAGGGGAAAAAAATAAAAAAGGTGAGAACTAGATAAAAAAAATAAAAAAAAAAAGTGAGGTTGAGATAGATAGGAAGAAAGAAATGAAAAGAAAACAAAATGATGCTCATATAGCATTGTGGTGTATGGTCAGGACACTTGAGGTTGTGCTTTAATTTAGGAGTTCGATTCCATGCAGTAGTAATTTTATGTCTTATGTTTTCATTTTTTGTCTCCTTTTTTACATAAAAATAGGAGTGGAAATGCAGTGAGCGGGCGCCTGCGGGGACATGTACTGGCGCCTGCCTGTGCTTTTGCAGGCGCATGCATGCGTGTGGTCACCCGTGCAGGCGCATGCATGCGTGTGGTCACCCGTGCAGGCACATGCATGCGTGTGGGCACCCGTGCAGGCACATGCATGCGTGTGGGCAACTGAAACTTGTTTATTTTTTATCCAAAACATCTCTACATTTCTTTATTCAAAATAAAAAATTAAAAATGATATTTTAATATTAAATATCAAATTAAAATAATATATTTATTTTTAAAACCTTATAACATTTTGGATACATTTCTTTGTTCAAAATAAAAAATTAAAAACGGCATTTTAATATTAAATATCAAATTAAAATAATATGTTTATTTTTAAAACCTAATAATATTTTGGATGATTGAACTTGTTGAGACTGAAACTTGTTCTTCTTCTTGGAATTGTTGTGATTTTTCGTGTACAATGCAGGAGAGCTTTCAAGGAAAAATGAAGAAACTTTGATGGTGAAAGGATGGAGAATCTTTGATGGGCGTAGGATTTATAATAGAATATGTTCACAAACAAATTTTTAAAATCCCGCCCATTTTTTTTTTTTGCGTTTTTTCTCCCTTTTTTTTCATTATCGCGTTCTTAATTCGTCACAATTTTTTTTTTTATATCTTAAATTAATACTACCACTGATTGTTGAAAAAATCACTTACTATTTAATTACTACATACTTATAACATTTCAACACCTGTAAGCCTTGTGCTGCATTAATTATATCCATTTAATTTATAAAAATAATGTATATTCTATATTCAGTATAAATTTATTAATATTATTAATTTAAATAATGTAATGATATGAAATTAGTAATTTATATAATATAGTATTATAGTTTTAAAAATTCATTAAAGATAATTTAATATTATAATTTAAAAATATGATAATGTAATGTAATGGTATAATTAATTATGTTGATAACTTCAAAACTCATATTAAGTTATCTCATTTCTCAATTTTCATAATTTATAATTATAAACGTATGATCCTAAATTTAATTTCTCATATTTCCATACTCCACATAATTTCTATACCTACAACTTTCACACATCCTATCACCAACTCCAACTCTGCCTCAACCACTAATATTTCACATGTAATATTATTTAAAATTATTAGCATACTTTGATTTGGATATATTGGTTTTTTGGCATTATGAAATAATTCATTGGTTCATCCATATAGTAAATGCATGAGAAGTTGGATCATGTACGTTGGTAATTATGTAAATCTGCGATTGAATCATGTGATGGTTAAAAATTATCGTGCAAATAAATGTAATTGTTTTTTCACACGGTTTGTTGTTGTCAATATAAATATTTTTTATTATCAACTTAATAGCACCGATGTCTATATTCTTAGATTCTGACTTTGACAATAATATAAATCTATTTATACTAATCTTTATGTTATCATTTTTTATAATATATCTTTATATTTAAAAATACTCTGGTTGTGGTAAATTTATAATAAATAAAGTTATGATAGTGGTAATTCAGAAAATAAATGATAATGATAAGAAGTAGTAGGTAGTAGTAAGATAAATGGGTGGTAAGTAGATAAGTAAGTTTATAAATTAGTAAGTTTGTGATACGTGAATCTTGAAAACAACCTAAAACAATTACTATAATATCAAACATCTTACTATAAATTTTGTATAAAATTCATTGTTGATGATTAGAAGATGATGTTATGTTTTGACAAAATAAGTTAGATTATGGTAAACTATTTAGGAGAACACCTAAACATAATGACATGAGGGGATAGATTGGTTACTTTAACCTCCTATATCTATCCAATATAACATAAATTTTTATCTTTGGTGAGCAACATTAATTTTGTCTTGGCAGCTTAAATATTTTTCGGTATAATTGATCTAGTATAATTGTTAGTGAATAGTGATTTATATTATTTAGCATAATTAGTGGATAGTAATGACTTTAGTGGGAGAGAAGGATATTACTAGTAGGTAGTAATGATTTATATTATTCTTTTACAACTCTCTTACCACCATTACCACCTTTGGGAAATGACCATTTCGGAAGTGGAAACAAACCCTAAATTTTAATGTAATGATATAAATTTAGGGTTATTATTTATTGTAATGTAATATTAAGGGTAAAAATGTAAATGTTACAATATAGTAACAAAAACAAAAGTATAAATACAAAAAATGAAATTGCTAATGATATAATAATAAAAGATGAAATTAAACTTACAAAAAGTGGAAAAAAATGGCGGTTCTAAATATTTATTTGAGTCCCTAAATCAAATATATAATAAATCATTCTCAACAAATCTCTTCCCTCCAAAATTTATAAGTTAAGTAGTAACCAGTTAGTAAATAGGTAGTAAATAGTAATAATGTCGTACGAGCTTGCATGGGTGCACATGCGCCGGTGCCCGCGTTGGCATTGCCGGGTGCCCGCGCGGGAGGTTGCGTGCATGTAGTGGCATGCGTGAGCAAGCACCCGTGTCGGCCCATTGCCATGTCTCTGCTTTCTTTATTATATAAAAATTTTCACATATGAATTATATAAAAAATTTCAAATATGAATTAAATAGAATAATGATATAATTAATATTATTAATTTAAATAATATAATGATTTAAAATTTAGAGTATTTATTTATTATATTGTAATGCAGTAATAATGTAGTAACAATGTTGTAAGATATTAACAATATTGTAACAAAAACAAAAATACACAAAAAATCAAATACAAAAAATAAAAAATAAAATTGAAGATATAATAGTAAAAAAAGCGGTAAAGTAAGATAAAATTAAACTCACAAAAGATAAAAAAAATGATAAAAAAGCGGGGAAAAGTGGCGGACTTCTAAAAATTTATTTGAGCAGCTAAACCAAATATATTATAAGTAGCGGGCTTTTAAAAATTTATTTGAGCAGCTAAACCAAATATATCATAAATCATTTCCCACAAACCCTCTTTCCCTTCAAAATCTCTCATTTCTTAATAAGCTCTCCTCCTCCAAAACTCAGACTTTGTGACTTAATCAAAATCTCATACAAAATTTTCTTTGGTCAATATGGGAACAACTAAACGAAGGATGAGAATTGTTGTTGATCATGAAGAATCACAGCCATCTCAAGAACAACTTCACTCTGAGGAAACCCAATCATCCCAAGATGCTATCCCAAGTTAGGTTTGGTTTAAAAACAAATCATTTGATTGTGAGATAAGTAGTTCTTATCCATTTTTAATGTTTTTTCACCACCCAACTTGTTGGATTTAGAAAAAGGAAAACGTATGGTTAATGAAACAAGACTTATTGATGTTATTTTTCTGTTTCACCACAATCTTACTAATTTCACAATTACTTTTCAATAATAATCCAAATTATTTGTATTTTTACCTTTTCGAATACTAGATGCTGAGAGTGTACATAGAAATTAACAATCATCATTGCCTCACCAAAAGGTAATATTTTTATTTATAACTATTTTTAACATGTACCATTATATTATATTTATCTTACTACTTATTTTTATTTTATTTTTATTTTATCAATCGATTGACATACTCTATCAAAAGTAATATTTTTATTTATAATTATTTTTTACATGTACCATTATATTATATTCATCTCACTGCTTCTTTTTATGAATTAATAGATTGACACGAAGGTGGGGTTGTGCTGGTAATCTTTTTGATATTTGAAGTGAAGCATATGTATGAACATCTCAGAAGATATGTAATCTGTTTCTTTTTTTTTTGTTTTCCTATTGTAATCATTGTTCGGTTATAATATTTTACAAAAGTTTCTAACATTTCCTAGCATTTTCTAATATTTTGATACGCAGTACATTCCCAACCCAGTTTCTTTTTTTTTTTTGACATTTAAAGATATAAGATAGTAACTAATTATAATCATATGTGGTAATCGATAGTAACTGACGATAAGAGATTCTCACACTTGTGCTAACTGTCCATAAAACTTATGATATTTCCCCACATATGAACATATGTGGTACTGTGATAATGCGATAACCGTCCATTAATAATATTTCTTAATAGTATTGCGTCGTAATACTTCTTAGTAGTAACTGACTAGTAACTGACTAGTAAGCAACTAGTAAATGACGATAAAATTTCTTAACATTTGTGTGTAGTACCGATAATAAAAACTTATAACATTTCCTAACATATTGATATCTGGTAACCGAGCATAATTTCTTAACAGTTGTGTAATTGAAGATAAAAGTAATAATATTTCCAAACATTCATTCATATATCGTAACATGGTAGTAACAACATGGTAATCGACGATAAAAGTAGTAAGATTTTCTAACAGTTATAATCGACGATAAAAATAGCAATTTTTACTGATACTTTCCAAACATGTCATTTGTCGTAAAATGATAGTAACATAACCGATATGATAGTAACTGTATGGTAACCGATGATAAAAGTAGAAAGATTTCCCAACTGTTATAACCGACGATAAAAATAGTAATTTTTACCGATGGTTTTTAAACTGATGATAAAAGACCAAATTTTACTAACACTTTTTAACAGTCACTATAAATATATGCATGCTCCAACGGTGACCGAGAGTGTCGGAATACACCTATCTTGACTGGTGTATAGCCAACTAAAAACCTATCCATCGGAGAATGTTCTGCCAATGGTTTTACTAGATTTAGGAGACGATTTTAGTCCGTCAGAATAAGTCACTTGTTTTGTAGTGGCATTTACATTATCATAGTAAACCAATGTAGCTTTAAATAATGGACAGTAAAGTTCAAGAAGAAGGTTTCGGAGCCAGCAAGTCTTCGCTACTACATTAGCAACACTATGATATTCAGCTTCGACACTAGAGCGGGAAATAGTGGCCTGTCGTTTGGAGGACCAAGAAATTAAGTTGCTACCAAGAAAAATACAATAACTAGATATGGAACGCTAGTGTCAGGATAGCCACCCCAATCTGCATCTGAATAAGTAGTCAGACCATCAGTGGAGGAAGAGTAGAGCTATAAACCATGATCAAGGGTGCCATGAATGTATCGTAAAATGCGTTTGAGTTTTTGAAAGTAAGGTTCTCTGGGATCATGCATAAAAAGGCACACCTGTTGAACTGCATAAGCACTATCCGGTCTGGTAAAGCTCCGGCAAGGCGGCGATAAAGAGATGGATCAGAGGTCGGAGGGCCATTGTAACTAGATAACTTGGCTTTTGTATCAGTAGGAGTGACAAAGGAATTGCAAGAACTCATGTTAGCACGTTCTAGAATTTTGAGAGTATATTTGTGCTGGGAAAAGAACAATCCATTCTTGGTGTGAGACATAGAGATACCTAGAAAATAATATAGTGGCCCCATATCAGTCATAGCAAACTCTTTTCTTAAAGAGTTTATAATAAAGCATAGAAGAGTAGTGGATGATGCAATCAATATAATGTCAACAACATATAGAAGAATGATGGCTACATCTCTATCTCGACGATACACAAAGAGGGATATATCAGATCGACAACTTATAAAACCAATGAAAGTGATAAAAGTAGCAAACCTTTGGTAGCATGCTCATGGAGCCTGTTTGAGTCCGTAAAGAGACTTTTGAGATGACAGACATAATCAGGGTATCCATCACTGACAAAACCAGGTGGCTGGTGCATGTATACTGGCTGTTGAAGATGACCATGTAAGAAGGCATTTTGGACGTCTAATTAATGGATGGGCCAAGATCTGGAGACTGCGAGACTCAAAATTATATGAATAATGGCTGGTTTGACAAGAAGGCTGAAAGTTTCATCATAGTAAGTACCAACAGTGACCAAACGAACCTTATGGCATATAAGATTGCCATCTGAGTCAAATTTATCTCTAAAAATCCACTCAGAATTAACAATATTAACCCCGAAAGGCTAGGGAACTAGATCCCAAGTATTATTTTTAATAAGAGCATTATATTCTTTAAGCATGGCTTGTCGCCAATATGGATTTTGAAGAGCTTGTTTGTAACCATGAGGAATAGATAAGTTAGTATGAATATGAAGGGAAAGTGGTTGTTTTGGGTTGAATATGCCACATTGACTCCGTGTGACCATAGGATGATGTAGGGGAGGAGAAAGGGGAGTAGGAGGGTTAGGTGAGGGAGATAGTGCAGGAGAGGAAGGAGGAGAGGGTATTAAGATGCCAGAAGAAGGCTGAGATGCTGCAGGGATAAAAGATGATGAAAAAGGAAGAATCTGGCGAGAAAAAGGAGAAGGCGTATCATTGATGCGATCAAGGAAATTATATGAGATGGTAGTTGGTGTATGTTGTGATGCAAAAGGAAATTCTTACTCAACAAATGTAACAGGGCAAGAAATGATGATCTTCTTAGTATTGATGTCAAGGCATCTATAGCCATGATGATGTGGTGGATAGCCTAAGAATACACATGGCGTGGAGCGAGGGGCAAATTTGTTTGGAATAGAGTGAGATAGGTTGGGATAACAGAGACACCCAAAAGTGTGAAGGTAAGTATAAAGTGGTTGTTTGTGGAAAAGGGTTTGAAATGGTGTTTGATTGTGAAGTGTTTTTGTGGGTTAAATATTAAGTAGATGCACGACCTTGTGTAATGCCTTTACCTAGTATGATGGTGGCATATGAGCTTGAAAAAGGAGTGAACACACAACATCATTGATGGTGCGTAACATGCGTTCAGCTTTGCCATTTTGTTGTGAAGTGCTTGGGCAAAAAAAATCGGTAAGAGATGCCATGATTAGCAAAGAAGGAGACAAAAGAGGAGTTGTTAAATTTTATGCCATTGTCATACTGGAGCATCTTAATTTTAGTTTTGAATTGTGTGAAAACAAAGGCATGAAAGTGCAACAATTTTTCAAAAACTTATGATTTGGCACGTAAAGGATACACCCAAACAAAATGTGAGAAATCATATAAGAAAATCAAATAGTACTAAAATCCTGTTTCACTAGATACAGGGGAAGTCCATGGATCAGAGTAGGTAATATCAAAGGAAGTAATGTTAAGTGATTTTGAAGTAGAAATTGGTAATCTAGTATGCTTCCCTAATTGGCTTGCATGACAAAAAGTAGAAGAAGTGGTTTTATTACATGGAATTAAATTTTTTGATGACAAGTAACGAAAGGTATGTGCGCCTGGATGACCAAGACATCTATGCCAAGTGGTGCAGGAAGAAACAGCCAAAGTAGTAGATGGCGAGGAAATGTGAGAAGGAGTTACTAGATATAAATCTCCCAAACTATTGCACCCGAGTGTGATTTGTTTCGTTTGAAGATCCTTCACAGAGAAACCAAATAAGTCAAATTCGATAGAGAAAAAATTATCTTTTGTAAATTGGTGTATAGAAATGAGATTTTTAATGATATGAGGCGCAACTAAAACACTGTTAAGATGGATATGAGAGAAAGATGTGTTTAGATAAGTGTTTCTAGCACAAGAGATGGGAAGGGGCTTCCATTACCGAGAAAGACATAGGAAATAATTTTCTTATTACAAATAGTATTGAGATTATCTGGATTATAAGTCAAGTGAGAGGTAGCACCAGTATCAAGATACCATTGATTATCGGTGGATTGTTGGAGAGACAGAGAGTTTAAATGCTGGGCTATGTCTGTAGGTTGATGGGAAAACCCAGAAGTTTGCGAACCAGCCAAAAGTTTGTAAACCTTGTGGATCCTATGAAATAGATTGCACAAATTGGGCTGACCCATGACCCAAGGCTCGTAGTGGGCTGTTGAGAAGACCAGGTCCTGCTATGTTGATGGGCTAGCTCTCAATTGGCCAAACAGGGGTTGGGGTGGACCAAAAGGGGGCCGCAGGTGACCCAGACTAGTATCCAAAACCAACAGACATTGAACCTGTAACACCAAGAGAAAAAAAAATGATTTGGAGACGCAGCGTTTTGGGACAAAACGCTACGTCCCCAATTTGGGGATTAGGGTTAAAACCCTAACCCCCTTTCTCTCTCTCTCTCTCTCTCTCTCCCTCTCTCTCTCCCGACCTTTCATCTTCCGCGGCTGTCCGTCTTCCTCCGCGACCGTTCGCCTTCTTCCGCCACCGCCACAGCCATCGCTACCTTCTTCCTTCTTCTTCTTCTTCTTCTTCTTCTTTTTCTACTTCTTCTTCTTTCTTCCCACAACTCACTCTCCTTTCTGTAGTCGCGATCGTTCACGATCTCACCTCCTTCACAAGCTCCGTCGAGCGCCGCCACCTCGCGATCTCACTTCCGTCCGCGAACAGCCGCCACCAACAGCAACCCCCTCCTTCTGCCACCATCGCGCGAGCTTGAGCGCTCCACAGCGCGATTCCTCCACGCGAGCCCGATCGCGCCACAGCGCGCGATTGCTGCTTCCTCACGCGATCGAGCCACCGAGTGCGCCCTCTAGCCCACAGCGCGAGCCAGGACCCAGCCCGCAGCGCGAGCCCAGGCCACGAGCGCGAGCGAGGCCACGAGCGCACAAGCCAGCGCACGAGCACACGCAGCACAGTGCACGAGCGTGTGTGGCCCAGCGTGCACGGGCACACGGCCCAGTGTACAAGCGTGCACGGACGTGCGGCCCAGTGCGCGGCAGCGCACGAGGGCGCACCAGCACAGCGCACCAGCGCACGGGCAAGCACCAGCCCGCAGGCCCATCAGCAGCAAGCCCACGGGCCTACCAGGTCCATCGGCCCGTCAGCCGCAGACCCATCACCTGCAGGCCCGCTAGCCCGAAGGCCCATCAACTAGAGGCCCACCAGCCCGCAGGCCTGCCAGCCTGCAGGCCCACCGGCCGTAGGCCATCAGCCTGCTAGCCCGTCAGCCCATTGGCTCGCTGACCAGCGAGCCCGCTAGCTGTAGCCCACGAGCCCGCGACGGCCCGTGACAACCCGTGAACCCGTGACAGCCCACAAACCTCCACGCAGGTAAATGACTTAGGGTTTTGCTTCTGATCTAAGTGTTTAGATCTAACAAATAAATTTTGTTTTGATAGGAAACCCTACAGACTTTGGAGTGACCGAAGCGACATTCGGACGAGACTCGGCACTTCGAGAAAACCCTAGGTGAGGAGATTTCGGCTCTAATTGATAAATTGGATGAATCTAGGATTGAATCTAAGATGAAAGGTTTTGTATATGTTTAGAGTGTAAGTGGAATGCGAATAGAATACAACTTCTGAAATAATTATATGTAACTTTGAAAGTTAAATATAGAATGTTACAGAAATTAGATGATCTAATACGAAAGAAGCGTATTATAGAATCACAAAATCATGTCGAGTGAATTTGAATAGTTTCTTTAGAGTTAAACTTTGAAATATGCATAAAAGTATTTGAGTTGTAGGGTTGGAATGAAATAAGCCATAAAGTGGAAGATATTGTATATTTCATGTCTTTTGGATAAATCCTAAAGATACTTGAGAAATTGATATTCAATTTTGATGATCTGATTAGGTTGATCTTTTTGGAGACTTGAGGAAGCTGATTGAATTTATTTTGAAAATAGGGAGTGACCACCCTCCCTAGAACGGTGGGACTTTGACATTCGCTATTGATTGAAAACCATGTTTCAAAAATACTTATAAATGACATATTTCTGCAAATGTCTGATTGTTAGAATTTTTGAATATTTGATGAATGTTTTGTGATCTTTGGAGTGTCTAAATTTCTAACTTTATTGATATGCATCCATGAGTTTTGATAATTGAATATTGTGCCACATTTTCGACATATTGATATGCTTTAATGTTTCCACTGCATTGGCACATAGTTTTAAATGAATTTACTTACATATTTAGGCTGTATGCCCGGCCGACTTTATGATATTATGCATTGGGCTGTATGCCCGGCCGACGTTATGATATTATGCATGGGGCTATATGCCCGGCCGACTTGGTGATGGGATGCATGGGGCTACGTGCCCGGCCGATATGATATTGTGATCCGTAGCTACGAAGAACATCTGGTAGAGGCACCCCTTGTGCCCGGATACGCTTCGGCCTGAGGTATCCGCCAGATCGTCGTGTGTATGGGTGTCCCAGGTTGACCCTCATCGGAGAGGATAGTGAGTACGGCTCCGTCTAGCACCAGGCAGGGGCACCATACACGGCCAACTAGTTATATGTACATTATTATTATTTGCAGGCTAGTTGGAGTAGCCTATGGCCAACATTGAGGCAAAAAGCCATTATTTAATACTTGCATTTAGAAAAACCCTCAATGCGCCATCCTTGGTTGAGGTAGACCATTGCCGGAAATATTTCATTGGCCGACTCTTCACGACATTGATGTAAATATTGGATGCATATCTTGCTTTCTGATGTGTGCGTATTATATATGATTTTGAAATAACATGATCGGTTTGCACACTGTGGATATTTTCTTATACTTTGACACTCCAAGTTCACCCTAGATATTGATAGTATGATGTCAATCCTCTCACTTACTGAGTATCTTCCCATAGATACTCACCCCTCACTTTCTTTCCCACAGGATTAGTTTGGACCGAGGAGATATCACTGGGTTTGGGTATGGATATTTTCCATCTCTTCCGCTACGACGATTGGTGAAATTATTATGTATTGGAGATTTGACTGTATAAATTATGGACATTTATTCTTGAAACTCTCGTATTGATTTATTTCATTGCATTGAGCCATTTGTAAATATTTAAAAATAACTTGAGAATTTATTTTATATATGCATAGAATTTAAGTTCGTTCAGTGTGGCGACTGCTCATGCTCTAGTTGGGCATGACAGTAGAGGTCTGTTGCTAGGACTGTTAGAAACTTTATAGCCTTGCGTTGTTTTGGATATTGGCTGTGGTATTTATTGAATTTGGAGAGGCCGGAATGGCTAATTGTTTATTTTTACAGGATGAATGTCATATGCAGGTGAAATTGTACATGGGAAACCTCCGATTTATGGAAAGATTCTGTCTGATTTTCTATAAAAATATAGCCAGCATCTAGGGGCAACGGGCGACTGTTCACGATCCCGGTTTGGGGCGTGACAGAACCATACCAGTGTTGCATATTTTGCCATCCCTGTGTACGACCATAACCTCGGCCACGTCTATTATTATTACGACCTCGACCCCGACCATGATTTTGATTGGGATAGCGGTGGTAATTTCCCTATTATAAGCATGAGGGAATTAAGAATTTGGTGGTGGAGTGAGAGTGTGAAGAATGGTGGAAGGAGATGGATCGGTGGTAGTGGAAAGACGAGCTTCTTCAATGAGGAGCATGGAGCGAGCTTTAAGAAATGATGGTAAGGGCTCTTGGTAGTTGATGATATTAGCGAGAGTGCTATATATGTCATTGAGTCCATGTAGGAGTTGAAGGACAAGGGTGTTTTCTGGTATTGGGCTATCAATCTCCACCAACGAATCAGTAAGAGATTTGACTCATTGGCAGTATTCCATGATGGTAGATGTTCCCGTACAAATAGTTTCGAATTGTTTGGAATTGCAAAGTTCTAGCACTAAGATTGGCTTTAAATAAGGATTTGATACGTGTCGAGAGTTCATGGGTAGTGCTAGGTTTATTTGGTTTTAGGATCATGCTAAGAACATCTTTGGTAATATTTTGATAGATCCAGGAAGAAACAAGTACATCAAACTGAGTCCATTGAGTATCATGGGCATCTTTTGGTTTTATTGTGCCATCAAGATAACCCATGACACCAACACTTTTGGCATTTGATGTGTACAATGCAACCCAATTATTGTTTTTAAGATTGTTGAAATCAAGAATGGAGGGGACATGTGCCTTGATATTGTTGATACCATATGCATGGTGGGTAATGAGGGGAGAGGTTGTATCAATGTTGTGTGGTGCCATGGAGAAAGACTAAAGTCAGATGAAATAAAAAAAAAATGGAGGAAGGCTGTGGTGTAGATCTAACTAAAGAAAAACGTTTTTTCTTTTTTTGGTACCTCTTCTTTTTTTTGTGGGAACCTTTTTTTTACCTCTTTTTTATTGTGAGTACCTTTTTTTTGGTACCTTTTCTTTTGGGTACTCTTTTTTTTCTTTTTTCTGTTTTTTTGAGATGATACTACAAGAGTGATGTAGCAAATAAGTGATCCAAAAATTGGAAGTTTCAATCTTTTGAAGAATCTAGGTACAGTGATGAAGTCACAAAATTAGATGCTTCCAAAGAAAATAATAATAAATGTAGAGGAAAGACCGGAGAAAGTCAAAAAATAGATTTGATGTCGCTACTAAATTGCAAGGTTCAAAGCCGAAAATGCAAGCCAAATGATGTCCTCTTTTTCAAGTACAAGAATGGAACAGACTGTTTTGGTTGTGAAGAAAGATGACTACGACAAATGCAATATCCAAAATCCAATCTATTTTGGTGGATTTTTTTTTTGTCCAAGAAATTAACCAGACTCATTCTGATGCATTGGATCCTTACAAGAGACAAGTGCAGAACATAATAGATCTAGAAAAATTTCTTGGTGGTGGAAAAAGATGGAGAGGATAGGTGAGACAAAGAGAGAGGTTAAGTTTTCTAATATGGTTATAATACCATGCTAGAAGAGAACTTATTGAAAAAATGATTTTGCCCTACCTTTGGACAATTGTATTTCACTATATATAGAGAATTATATGAGCGTACACATATAAAATAATAGTTAGATACATGATTGGTTATTAAGCTAAATATAGGAGGTCAAATATTCTATCAATCAATCACAATCAATATTCAATCAATCAATTTCTATCAAACCTAAATTTTGAATAGTCAAATTTCTTACGATTTTTAACCATTCCTTACGTTATTTATATGTTTGAAAAAAATTTTTAGAGAGAATTCTAACCATATAAATTTCAAAAATTACGAAACATAATATTTTAAAAAATAGAATATATAAAGTTTCGGTTAGAATTTGAAATATTTCATAATAAACTCTTTGAATACATGCCAAATTTTGTATATTTAATCCTTACATAATAAGTATGCTACTGTATAAAATTGAGAGTATTTTGTCAAGTCTATTGCAAGATGTCATCAATGAACCACAAACATTTTCATGGCATTTTTTTTTAACACCCAAAAGAGTCATGAAACAACTCAAAACTGTTCTGATACCGATGAAAGTTTAAAACAAACCGACATAATTTCTCATGCAAAAATTTCAGAATCCAAATTAGGTTAGAATCGTTTACCTCTTCCGACGATTGGGTATTCTAGGTATACAAGATGTCACGTAAATTGGATCATCTTGTTAATTCACAATCCAAATGACTTTTGGAGGTAATGATCAAAATTCTTCAAACCCTTTCTACAATTTTCTTTCATTTTTATTCTCTCTTAAATACGCTCCACGCCATTCCCGTATTCTGTTCTTGTTGAGAACAGTAAGTACAGAAAGAAAAAAACAATACTTTTCTTTTGTTGGTTGGTTAACGTGAAAGAGAGATAGAGAGAGAGATGAGGGAGTTGGGGGGGGGGTTGGTTTCCTAATGAACCACCCCATTCTCTTCTATTTCTAAATTCAAATTTGAATTTAAATAAGGTGGGTTTGGGTCTTGGGTCTACCTGGCCATAATCACTATGGAATTTAATTATATATGCATTGTTGTCAATCCTGTAGAGTATTTTAAATGGGCCATCAGCTAAAGACTGCAATTTTCAAATGATGCCTGCGAGGAACATGCTCTTTACAGAGATGAATCCAATCGTGGTTGCCTTCCTTGAAAGCTGCCACCTTTTGCATTTCTTTGATGCTTCTTATTTTACCTGATAAGTTTTTGTCAAACTTGCTCGTGTAACTTAGTGAAGCATTATACCATCCTCATATCCATCACTACTGAAATGATGCTTAACTGAAATAGAAGCCAAATCTAACGGAGTGATTGGATTGCTTGCTGTCATACACTATCTCAAAAAAGGCTTCTTAAGGGGAAAACTTTTGCCCCCACCTTCTTCTTTGGTCTTAATTATTTACTTTCTTTTGATTCAAAGTTATTCAAGTGCTTAGGTGGGTTCTCTTTCACAATAAAAATTTAACCCATTTATTACTATCCCATCAAGAGGCTCCTGAAAACAATGTAGAGACGAAAACACCTACTTTTTATGATGCACCAAGTTCTTTATAAGAAAAGACTGACTTGTAACCAGAAGGACGAGGCTCCTCGAAAACAATGACCTCGCATTTATGTATAGCAGCACCAGATGTTATGGTCGTGATACTAAGCCAGAAATTTGGGCTTGAACCCTCTCGGATAATAACCAGTTGGAACCAACCTTTGTCAATGGATTGAAATTCCAATCCTGCGTGTGAGATCCGTTTGTTAAGCTCCCTCACCCCCAAATTTTGCAATATCTACGGCACGGGAATCATTGAGGTTGTTGATTATTCGCCATGGGCCTTTAATGGCATCTGAGATACCAGGAAGTACCAAAGGAACCAAAAGCAAAACAGGAACCTTAAATCTCACCATTTTTCTGAAATCGTTTTTCTAATTTTTCGAGATTTAGAAGAGTTGCTGAGGCACAATCTAATATCCAATATTGGAAATTCACTATATAAGTTACATGTTACTACAAGGAAAGTTTGAAAATTACTGTCTGTAATTGTTTTCAAATTTTATGGATTAGTTTTGGATATTCACGAGCTGCTTTCAATTTTTAAGATTTGATTATGCAGGAATTTCACGATAATTACATGTGACTACAAGGTATATTGAACATTATTTACTATCTTCTCAAATTTTGCCAGATCTGCTAAAGGCCATATTTAAGATCTGTCACATGTGTGCGTGAGTTTGACATTAACAAGCAATCTTGTGCTTCTAAATTACTGCACAATATTGACAGGAATTCTCACGTTTAATTGCTACAAGTTGCATGATAGAGACAAAGACGAAAAGGACAAAAAAAAAAGAGGACAAGGAAAAGTCAAAAACCAATCCCCACCCCTCGTTCTCTCTCCCGGCCCCCCCCCCCCATTTTACTTTTTCTTTCTCATTCTCCCTCTCTCCCTCACCCGAAGCCATCTCCCCCTCACACACCCCCCTCTCGGCATTCTCTCTCCTTCTCTCCTCTTCCTCTAATTTAACCAAATATTCCCAAACATCCATAAATTTAAACTTCAAATCCTTCGACAAACCCCTAAAAATCGAATCTAGGAGAAAGTTCAACTTTTCCTTGAAAGATAAAAACTTAGGGCTTGGAATGACTCAATAATAGATAAAAATTGATAGTTTCCAATAGAGGTAATATTCTTTTCTACACTTGAATTTTAATTATTCTTGCATAAATTTTAAATTTATGTTGAGATTTTGGGTTTTGTAAAAAAAGAAAAGTTTAGAATTTGAAGATGACGTGATTAAGAAATAAATTGATAGTTCAAATAAGGTAATTTTTCTTTTTTCATCTTAAATTTGAGTGTATTTTTCTAGTATATAAACTTTATATTGAGATTAGAAGAATAAAGTTTAGTAATTTAGATTTAGGGTATATATATTGTTAATGTAATACCCAATTAAAAAAATAAAAAATAAAATAAAAAAAATAAAAAATAAAAAAAACAAAATTAGGGCTTAAAGCCCAATTCTCTCTCTCTCTCTTTCCCCCTCTCTTCTCTCTTCTCTCTCCCTCTTCTTCTCTCCCTCTTTCTTCTCTCTTTTCCCTTCTCCCCGCCGCAGTGTCTCTTCCCCTCCCGCTGCCGCCGCCAGCACCGCCGGTCACCACCAGCGCCACCCACAGCCGCTGCAGCTTCCCCCCTCCCGCGAGCGAGCCGCTGCAGCTCCTCTCTGCACGAGCGCCGCTGCAGCTCCTCTCCTTCGCACAACAGCGTGCGAGCAGCGCTCGAGCAGCTCGCGATCCCCAGCGCGCGACCCCAGCGCGCCTCAGCACGCCCCAGCACGAGCGCGAGCGCTCCAGCGTGCGACCCACAACGCGAGCAGCGCAAGATCCAGCTTACGAGTGCGCTTCAGCGCGTAAGCCAGCGCCAGCGCCAGCACGAGCGCGAGCGCGCTCCAGCGCATGATCCGGCTTGCCAGGCCGCGGCCCACCAGGCCCATCAGGCCCGCCAGCCCACCAGCCCGCGGCCCACGGCCCGCGACGGCCCGTGACAGTCCGTGAGCCTCTGCGAAGGTAAATGACTCTAAGTTTCGATTTTTCGCACTTGGGTTTCGAATCTCTTTAGTAATTGGACTTAAATTGTTCGCAATTGTTTCAAATTTGGAAACATTCAGGTTTTAGACCAAACCGACGGGCGAACGAAAGCTAAATCTGAGATCCGAAGAATCCTAGGTGAGAGAAATGAAATCTCTTCAACCCTTGAATAAACTGTCAAATTAGGTAGCATTAGTTGATTTGTTTATAAATTGAGGAATTTAGGGTTCGTACGAATTAAGAAAAAAACGATAAACCCTGAAATAGTCGGAAATTGATGAAAATCGTGATGACTTGATTAGGTTGGCTTTCTTGGTGACTCGATTGAGGGGCGCTTTGTTTTGCGTATTTTAGTGTTATTGGGGAGTGCGCTACCTTCCCCAAAATCGGTGAGTGAGATTTATTTCAATGCTTTTGTTTAATATATAAATCCTGTTTTACAACATTTTGATAATGAGCATGATTTGTCGTATGTTGGAAATGTTTTGACTGGTTTTAAAATTGACTTTTGTGAACCGTTGGTGTGTCCAAAAACTGTATTGAATTATGAAATTATGCATCCATGTGGTTGAAATGTATAATGTGCCATTTTATGCTATATGTTGCATTGGTTTATGAACCTGATTTCGGCACATTTTGATATGATATTGGTTTTGGCCTTGAGGGCTTTGATATGTATTGTTCCGTAGCTACGAAGGACACCGTGAGAGGCGCTTTGGTGGCGTCCGGATATGCCTAGGCCTGGGGTATCCCACGAGTTGTCGTGATTTGATTATCTACACGGTACTAGCCAGGTTGAACCCGAAAGGGAGAGGATTTGGATTTGGATTGGATATCCTCTCCAAGTCTAGCACCTGGACGAGGTTCGTCGCCAACGCCGGGGTAGAGAGCACTTTAAAGAAATTTGCATATAACACCCCCGGTGCGCCTGTCATAGGTCGCGGTAGACCTCTGCTAGGACATTTTCGGCTGGCAGCTCTATGATTTTAAATGATGGTACTTTGGATGCATATTTGACTTGAAAATGCGTGAAGTGATATATTGTTGAAATGAAAAGTATGATGATTTGAAATATGATTTATATACTTATGTTTTGACACTCCAGTTTCACACTCCATATTTGATGACTGTATTGACCCACTCACTCACTGAGTATTCTTTCCCGAGTACTCACCCCTCATTTCCCTATTGTTTCAGAGATAGTATTTGACAAGGAGTGTCGCTTTTAGGACGCTCAGTATCTTTGGGAGATCAGGCCTGGACTTGTGGAGTCATTGTGTATTTCCACTGCAAAAAAATTTGTATTGGTGATGTATCTGTATTCTGAGGTCTATAGATGACCATTTTTATAATTCTGGGATGACTGTATAAATATGGACATTTAAATTGTGGAACTCTCATGTCACTGCATGACATTGCATTGAGGCGTTTCTTTTTTCGTTGCGTCTGTATTTGGGAATGTGTCATGTCTTAGAATTGTCCTCTGGAATCAATCGGTGCCTCCTCTAAATCACAGGAGGGGCGACTGGCGGCTGTCCATGCCTTTGACGGGGGCATGGCAGTAGAGGTCTGTGGTTAGGACTGTGGAGAATTGTTTGTTAGCCTTGCGTTGCCCTGGATTGTGCAGTAGGATGATCTGATTTGTTGTTGAGGATAATATATGCATTTTGAGGCCGGGATGGCCCCTTTTGGACAGATAACAGGTTTATTTTAATATGGGAGACCTCCGATATATGGGGAGGTTCTGCCCGATTTTCTGTAAAAATACAGCCGGCATCCAGGGTAACGAGCGGCTGCTCACGATCCCGGGTCGGGCCGTGATAGTTGGATTGGTATCAGAGCGACTTGGTTAAGAGCTATGTAGGAAGTGAGTCTTGGAAACATTTCCGAATAAGTTGGTTTTTAAAGACCTCAATGCATGAGAGTTTCATACAGTCATAAAGTCCCAGTGCATGGTCATAGGCATATGAGTTCATCTATTTTATGGGGTTAGATACGGTTGTATCTAACCTAACTTGCTACATTCTTCTCCTATTGAACTAAGAATTTCATTTTTTGTGAGGGTAGCCATCCTATGATTAGTTCAAAATTCTTGAACCGTGCCTATTCTTTTTATGATAATAAACATCTTTCTCTTGCAGAATTATGCCACCTAGACGTGGAAGGAGAGGTGCTAGATTCGCATCGCTTGAGGGTCTGTTAGTGCCAGATGCACCTCGGGCACCCGAGACCCCACGAGTACGAGAGGACTTAGACGAGCCAGAGGATCGTACCTCGACTCGCGTGCCACCACCGGCACCTACTCAGCCAGCTGCTCAGGCTGAGACTCCTGTACCCACACTCGACGCCTTTAGGCAGGTGTATGAGTGGTACGCTTCGCATGGGGTTCAGATTCCGCCCCCACCACCTCCTACAGCGGCGCCTGCACCTGTAGCAGCGCCAGTTCCTACGGCACCGGTTCCACCGCCGGTGGCCGGTCCTTCTACTTTGTCCGAGCCGAGTGAGAGCACATCGGCTATTCTTAGACGGGTACATGAGCTGACTCAGTTGGTTAAGGAGGCCCGTCAGCTAGGGTGCACAGATTTTGCAGGGCTTGGTGATGCTGCGGCAGCCAAGCATTGGATCAACCGCACCCGCAGGATTTTGACTGATCTCGGGATTGAAGAGGAGCTCTGCCTGAAAGTGGCAGAGCGATTATTAGAGAGAGAGGCCCTCTCATGGTGGGAGGCCCTCACTGATGAGGCGATAGAGCCATTGCGGTGGGACGACTTCCTTCGGGAGTTTGACCGCAGATTTTTCCCACTCTACCAGCAGGACCGGATGAGGTCAGAGTTGGGACGGCTTACACAGGGGTCCAGATCTGTCTCGGAGTATGAGGCAGACATGCGGAGACTTGCCACATTTGTACCAGATCTGGCCACACCTCAGTATTTGCGCTTCAAGTTTGAGGACGGTCTTAGCCTCAGCATAAAGAGGTATATGACTGTTACTCCACAGTTTACACTGGCCGAGGTGATAGACTCTGCTCACCGCGCGGAGGCTTTGGTCCGCGCTGAGACTAGGCAGAAAGAGAACAGAGAGCAGAAGAGAAAGAAGGAGAAGTCTCATTTTGTGGAGAATTCCAAGAGGGGCAGGGGATCCAGTTCGTACAGAGGCGGATTTGGACCTGGGTTTCCTGAGCTGGGACGGGGACAGTACTCCCAGGAGTTTAGACAGCCCGCACCGACTCACCCTACACAGTTTATTACTCAGCGGCACCCTTATTGCCGCAGGTGCAGTCAGTCCCATCCGAGCGGAGCTTGTTCAGTGACGGTCACTTGCTTCCACTGTGGGAAGCCGGGGCATATTAGGAGTTTTTACCCTGAGTTAGGACTCGGAGGACAGAGTTCACTGAGCCGCACTAGTACTTCTCGTATGGGACAGCAGGGGCAGCCTGTTCGGCCAGCAGTTTCTACTCCCAGGGCGACCACTGGGAGTAACACAGTGCAGACTCAGGCACGATAGCAGCCTAGGGCTCAGGCCCGGGTTTATGCCATGACGCATGAGGACGCCCAGGCGAATCCCGACATCGTCATGGGTACTCTACCCATTTTCGGAATAGATGCTCGTATCCTTATTGACACGGAGTCTAATTATTCGTATGTGAGCGATAAATTCTCCCGACACTCTAATAGACTGCTCTCACCTTTGGACGAGGAGATATCGGTCATCACTCCTCTCGGTGAGCAGATTGTGCGCGGCACAGTGTATAGAGAATGTGAGATCAAAGTTTGGGATACAGTGCTGAAAGCAGATCTAATCCCCCTCGCCATGATTGATTTTGATGCCATCTTGGGGATGGATTGGCTACATATGCATCGGGCTTCAGTTGACTGCTTTAAGAAGCTTGTGGAATTTCGAAGACCCGATCGGCCAGTGTTGATTTTTGAGGGCGAGAGGCGGGTTTTACCCCGCTGTGTCATTTCAGTTTTGGAGGCCAGACGCATGATTCGCCGCGGATGTGCGACTTGCCTGGCTCATATCATTCACACCACTGCTCAGGGACCGAGACTGGAGGATGTCCCAGTGGTACAGGACTTTCCTGATATTTTCCCCGAGGAGCTGCCCGGACTACCACCTGTTCGGGAGTTTGACTTTGAGATTGATTTAGCTCCGGGGACTACCCCTATCTCTATGCCGCCATACAGGATGGCGCCGGCTGAGCTGAGAGAGCTCAAGGTCCAGCTGCAGGAGTTGCTGGATAAGGGGTTTATCCGTCCTAGCACGTCTCCGTGGGGTGCACCGGTGTTGTTTGTGAAAAAGAAGGACGGCACATTTCGGCTATGTGTAGATTATAGACAGCTGAACAAAGTTACCGTTAAAAATCGGTACCCACTACCACGTATTGATGATCTCTTTGATCAATTACAGGGTGCCAAAGTATTCTCGAAGATAGATCTCCGGTCGGGTTACCATCAATTGCGGATTAGGGCCGAGGATGTGCCTAAGACGGCTTTCCGCACCCGATACGGACATTATGAGTTTTTGGTCATGCCGTTTGGGCTGACTAATGCCCCTGCCGCATTTATGGACCTAATGAACCGAATTTTTCACGATTATTTGGATCGGTTCGTCATTGTTCTTATTGATGATATCTTAGTCTACTCGCGGAGTGATGATGAGCATGCTCAGCACCTTAGGGTGATTTTGCAGACTCTTCGTGAGAGACAGCTTTATGCCAAGTTCACCAAGTGTGAATTTTGGTTGCGGCAGATTGATTTTCTTGGCCATGTAGTTTCTGCGGAAGGTATCTTTGTTGATCCGCAGAAAGTTGAGGCTATCTTGAGATGGGAGCAGCCACAGACAGTGACTGAGATCAGGAGATTTCTTGGTCTAGCCGGGTATTACCGTAGGTTTGTAGAGGGCTTTTCTCAAATTGCGGCTCCGTTATCTATATTGACGTGAAAAGGTGTCAAGTTTGTATGGGATGATCGTTGTGAGGTGAGCTTTCAGGAGCTCAAACAGCGATTGACGTCCGCTCCGATTCTAGCCCTTCCCACGAGTAGTCGAGAGTATGTGGTGTACAGTGACGCCAGCAGGCAGGGATTGGGCTGTGTATTGATGCAGGATGGTAGAGTTATCGCCTATGCTTCGCGGTAGCTAAAGAAGCATGAGATGAATTATCCTACGCACGATTTGGAGTTGGCGGCCATAGTCTTTGCGCTAAAGATATGGCGCCACTATTTATATGGGGTCACATGCAGAGTGTTTACAGATCACAAAAGTCTAAAGTATCTGTTCACTCAGAGGGAGCTGAATTTGAGGCAGCGGAGATGGTTAGAGCTGCTAAAGGATTATGACCTCATTATTGATTATCATCCGGGCAAGGCTAATGTGGTGGCTGATGCCTTGAGTCGGAAGTCATCTTCCTCTTCTCAGACTACCGAGAGTACTTATCTCTCGTGTTTATTGGGACTCCGAGCTTTGGGAGTCAGGTTGGCTAGTGATGATCAGGGAGCTATACTAGCCAGAATTGAGGTTCGACCGAGTTTGCTCGATCGTATCAGGGAGCTTCAGCAGAGTGACGAAGAGCTCCGAGGTATTTATGAGAAAGCCAGCAGAGGTGATATTGACGACTTTAGAATTCGCAAGGATAGACTGTTGGTTTTTCGAGATCGAGTATGTGTACCGGCAGATAGTGATCTCCGCAGGGCTATTCTTGAGGAGGCTCATTCATCTGTCTATGCTTTACATCCCGGTAGTACCAAAATGTACCGCACCATCAGAGACAGTTATTGGTGGTCGGGTATGAAACGGGAAATTGTAGAATTCATTGCTTGTTGCCTTGTATGTCAGTAGGTGAAGGCTGAGCACCAGCGTCCAGATGACACTTTGCAGTCCCTTCCCATTCCTGAGTGGAAGTGGGAGCATATCACGATGGATTTTGTAGTGGGATTACCGCGGACTTCGGCACAGCATGATGCTATTTGGGTGATAGTTGACCGACTTACTAAGTCCGCACATTTCATCCCGATTAGGGGTGATTACTCGCTTGAAAGGTTGGCACGCCTCTATATTGATATGAATGTGAGACTGCATGGGGTTCCAGTGTCGATAGTATCAGATCGAGACCCCAGATTTACATCCCATTTTTGGCCCAGTCTGCAGGAGGCTTTGGGTACTAGACTGAATTTCAGCACAGCGTATCACCCCCAGACAGATGGTCAGTCAGAGAGAACTATTCAGACTTTAGAGGACATGCTTAGGGCATGTGTTATGGATTTCCGGGGGAGTTGGGATCGGCATCTTCCGTTGGTGGAATTCGCCTATAATAATAGCTATCAGGCGAGCATTGGCATGCCACCTTACGAGGCATTGTATGGGAGGAAGTGTCGTACCCCGTTGTGCTGGGATGAGGTTGGTGAGCGACGACTCACCAATGTTGAGCTGGTAGAGGAGACGAAGGAGAAAGTGAGGATTATCCGTACGCGGATGAAAGCCGCCCAGGATAGACAGAAATCCTATGCAGATCGTAGGCGGCGACCTCTAGAGTTTACTGTAGGAGACATGGTATTCTTAAAGATATCTCCCTTGAAGGGAGTCATTCGATTTGGGCAGCGAGGGAAGTTGAGTCCCAGGTATATTGGGCCATTCCGTATCCTTGACAGGGTCGGAAGTGTAGCATATAAATTGGAGCTGCCAGCAGATCTATCGCGTGTTCACGATGTATTTCATGTCTCAGTACTTAGGAGATATCAGCCAGATCCCTCACACATTTTAGAAGCTCCGCCAGTTGAGCTTCGAGAGGACTTGAGTTTACCTGTTCAGCCCGTGACTATTCTGGATCGACAGGTCAGAAAGCTACGGAGCAAAGAGGTTTCTCTTGTCAAAGCCTTGTGGAGGAGCGACCAGGTCGAGGAACAAACTTGGGAGCCTGAGGAAGCCATGAGGAAACAGTACTCCCATCTATTTTCTGTATAGTTTTCTTTTAGTCTCGAGGACGAGACTTGTTTTTAGGGGGTTAGAAAATGTAATACCCAATTAAAAAATAAAAAAAAAATAAAAAAAAAAAAGAAAATAAAAAAAACAAAATTAGGGCTTAAAGCCCAATTCTCTCTCTCTCTCTTTCCCCCTCTCTTCTCTCTTCTCTCTCCCTCTTCTTCTCTCCCTCTTTCTTCTCTCTTTTCCCTTCTCCCCGCCGCCGTGTCTCTTCCCCTCCCGCTGCCGCCACCGCCGCCAACACCGCCGGTCACCACCAGCGCGACCCACAGCCGCTGCAGCTTCCCCCCTCCCGCGAGCGAGCCGCTGCAGCTCCTCTCTGCACGAGCGCCGCTGCAGCTCCTCTCCTTCGCACAACAGCGCGCGAGCAGCGCTCGAGCAGCGCGCGAGCAGCGCTCGAGCAGCTCGCGATCCCCAGCGCGCGACCCCAGCGCGCCTCAGCACGCCCCAGCACGAGCGCGAGCGCTCCAGCGTGCGACCCACAGCGCGAGCAGCGCACGATCCAGCTTACGAGTGCGCTTCAGCGCGTGAGCCAGCGCCAGCGCCAGCACGAGCGCGAGCGCGCTCCAGCGCGTGATCCGGCTTGCCAGGCCGCGGCCCACCAGGCCCATCAGGCCCGCCAGCCCACCAGCCCGCGGCCCACGGCCAGCGACGGCCCGTGACAGTCCGTGTGCCTCTGCGAAGGTAAATGACTCTAAGTTTCGATTTTTCGCACTTGGGTTTCGAATCTCTTTAGTAATTGGACTTAAATTGTTCGCAATTGTTTCAAATTTTGAAACATTCAGGTTTTAGACCAAACCGACGGGCGAACGAAAGCTAAATCTGAGATCCGAAGAATCCTAGGTGAGAGAAATGAAATCTCTTCAACCCTTGAATAAACTTTGTCAAATTAGGTAGCATTAGTTGATTTGTTTATAAATTAAGGAATTTAGGGTTCGTACGAATTAAGAAAAAAACAATAAACCCTGAAATAGTCGGAAATTGATGAAAATCGTGATGACTTGATTAGGTTGGCTTTCTTGGTGACTCGATTGAGGGGCGCTTTGTTTTGCGTATTTTAGTGTTATTGGGTAGTGCGCTATCTTCCCCAAAATCGGTGAGTGGGATTTATTTCAATACTTTTGTTTAATATATAAATCCTGTTTTACAACATTTTGATAATGAGCATGATTTGTCGTATGTTGGAAATGTTTTGACTGGTTTTAAAATTGACTTTTGTGAACCGTTGGAGTGTCCAAAAACTGTATTGAATTATGAAATTATGCATCCATGTGGTTGAAATATATAATGTGTCATTTTATGCTATATGTTGCATTGGTTTATGAACCTGATTTCGGCACATTTTGATATGATATTGGTTTTGGCCTTGAGGGCTTTGATATGTATTGTTCCGTAGCTACGAAGGACACCGTGAGAGGCACTTTGGTGGCATCCGGATATGCCTAGGCCTGGGGTATCCCACGAGTTGTCGTGATTTGATTATCTACACGGTACTAGCCAGGTTGAACCCGAAAGGGGGAGGATTTGGATTTGGATTGGATATCCTCTCCAAGTCTAGTACCTGGACGAGGTTCGTCGCCAACGCCGGGGTAGAGAGCACTTTAAAGAAATTTGCATATAACACCCCCGGTGCGCCTGTCATAGGTCGCGGTAGACCTCTGCCAGGACATTTTCGGCTGGCAGCTCTATGATTTTAAATGATGGTACTTTGGATGCATATTTGACTTGAAAATGCGTGAAGTGATATATTGTTGAAATGAAAAGCATGATGATTTGAAATATGATTTATATACTTATGTTTTGACACTCCAGTTTCACACTCCATATTTGATGACTGCATTGACCCACTCACTCACTGAGTATTCTTTCCCGAGTACTCACCCCTCATTTCCCTTTTGTTTCAGAGATAGTATTTGACAAGGAGTGTCGCTTTTAGGACGCTCAGTATTTTTGGGAGATCAGGCCTGGACTTGAGGAGTCATTGTGTATTTCCGCTGCAAAAAAATTTGTATTGGTGATATATTTGTATTCTGAGGTCTATAAATGACCATTTTTATAATTCTGGGATGACTGTATAAATATGGACATCTAAATTGTGGAACTCTCATGTCACTGCATGACATTGCATTGAGGCATTTCTTTTTTCGTTGCGTCTGTATTTGGGAATGTGTCATGTCTTAGAATTGTCCTCTAGGATCGCTCGGTGCCTCCTCTAAATCACAGGAGGGGCGACTGGCGGCTGTCCATGCCTTTGACGGGGGCATGGCAGTAGAGGTCTGTGGTTAGGACTGTGGAGAATTGTTTGTTAGCCTTGCGTTGCCCTGGATTGTGCAGTAGGATGATCTGATTTGTTGTTGAGGATAATATATGCATTTTGAGGCCGGGATGGCCCCTTTTGGACAGGTAACAGGTTTATTTTAATATGGGAGACCTCCGATATATGGGGAGGTTCTGCCCGATTTTCTGTAAAAATACAGCCGGCATCCAGGGTAACGGGCGGCTGCTCACGATCCCGGGTCGGGGCGTGACAGTTAAAATTTGAGAAAATGTTGAGAGTGAAATTATTTTCATAAATTGATAATGTGATTTGATAAAATTAAATAATGGATCGGTGAATTTTAAAAAATTAGAGTTTGTATAATAATGAAATTGAGGGAAATGCTCAATAGAAAATTGTTTCCTTAGATCTATGATATTTATTAGAAAGATTTAAATATTATTTTGATAATATTAGAAATCTAGAGTTAGAAAAATTTAGGGAAAAAAAACAACTAATCCAAAATGTAATTTATGATTAATGGTAAAATTGTATTTATTGTTTTAGGTTGAGACAATTGAAAATTTAGAAAGAACTAATTTAATTTTGGATTATGGATTGGTAGTGTCGACCCTCCTAATAGATGAGTTAATTTTATGTTATGTTTTAAATGAGTAAAATATTTTATTTGATCTTTTAAATGATTTTAAAATGAATTTTAAAATATTTTGTGTATGGAATGTTATATGCATCCAAATTGTTGTAAATGAATAATGTGCTATATTTTATGTGATGTATTGAGTATGACTTTATTTGAAAAATAGTTAAATTAAATTTGACATATTTATTATATTAATTAAATATGTAATGGTGTATTTATTGGATTGGGGTGTGAATCTAGACCCCTATTAGTGACTATAGTCATTTTCTATCATAATGTGGCTCGATGGGGTAATGTGGTTAGAGTTTTATTAAACAGAGAGATTAGTTAAGTCCAAGAGACATCTCTTTTGTCCTATCGGGCTAACTTTGTTGTCAAGCCAATGCCAAGGTTAGAGACACTTGACAAATGTGAAATGTATGAAAATCTCTTAACGGATTCGCCATTGGTCACAGTAGACCATTATCGAACAAAGTATTTTGACAATTCCTATTCTTTGTTTGAAAACTATGATATGACTTGAATGTATAAAACTTATTTTATTGTGATATCTAGATTTTGTCAGAAAACATTGATATTTATGTAGAACATTTATGAAATTGAATATGATGAAAATCATTTTTTTTGTGGAATATTATTTGACATATCTACACTCATCTCTCATTTATTGCATAACGTATTATTCCAGTCACTAAATATTGTTTATACTCATTTCTCTCATTTTATTTTTACAGAGAACATTTAACTTGGAGGTTAGCCTGTGTCTTTAACCAGATGAGAAATATTTTGATAACTCTTTCGGATGTTAGCTTTTGATTATTTTTTAGATATTAGTAGGTCCAGGTGAAGGTGAATATTAGTGACTATTTTGAAAACTGTATTTTGGATTATATTTTAATTTTTCTTGATGATTAAATTCTATTAGGTTATGTGAATTTATATTGAGAACTTTACTTCTTTTTACTTTATCAAAAACTTTACTTGACAATTATTTTTGTTATATTTGATTTGGATTCTTTGAGTAGAAACTTATTTTATTTTTAATGTATGTGATTGGATATTGATAACCGAGCTAGTCTTGTGCATGTGATTAGATTACAGATGGCTAAGATGACCTTATGCATGCACGTTTTAAATAAGGATGGATCAAGCTGATCCTTTATTTGTGTGATGAATGTCTGTTGACTTATTGGGATTTGTTGAATTTTTTTTTTTTAAATGGATGGATATCTATGAAAGTCTTACGGTACCTTAATATACAAGATAGGTTTACCCTTATTCGGGATAACACGGCAATTGTCGTGTTCTCGATTCGAGGGTCGAGGCATGTCAATTTTATTGGTATCAGAGATAGGTTCTTGTTTTGTAAAACAAAAAAAAAACAAATAAACAAACAAACAAACAAAGTAAGTTTGAGAGGTTTTTCAAATATTTTCAAAAATTTTCAGTTGTTTTCAAATTATTTTAAAATTTAAATATTCAAAGTATTTCCAAAGGGTTTTTAAAGCACCTTCTATGGGTCTTTAAAAGTTGAATTCATTATTTTTAGGGGGTTAGATATTTAGCTCTTTATCTAATCTTATGTACTAAGCACAACTTCTATTTTGTATAATTACAATGCTTGCCCAATGAAGAATAAGCAATATCAATGAGATTCCTTTACCATTTTCTCAATTAAAAGTCGCATCGTCTTCATATGCGTCTCCTTCTTCTCCTACTCACTCGCCTCCACCAACTGAGACTCCGACCCCACTGTTTGCTGTACTCCAACAAGTGATGAAGTGGTGGATGGCCTATGGGGCTCAAATACAAGCTTCGCCTCAAGCACCGGTTCCACCTCCACCTACTCCGGTCATCCCACCGACTCTTTCGGTGGCACCGGTGATCCCTCATACTTCCATTGCTACACTGGCCACCCTATTAACTATTGAGTTATCTAAACTGCTTAAGGAAGCTCGGCTACTAGGACGTGGCACCATCTCGGGAACTTGTGATGCCATGGTAACCAAAAATTGGGTCAACCGTGTCTGAGAAATGGTGGCGATATAGGACTTGATGATGAGAGGAAGCTCATGGTGGCTTAGCTCTGAAGATGCCCGTGTATGGTGGAATAATTTGAGAGGGAGGTCTCCGGCACCAATTACTTGGAGCAAATTCCTTTGGGAATTCGATGAGAAAGGAACTTGAAGAGGAAAGAGTTTCTTCATCCCGCCAAGGCAATAAGATGGCAACGAAGTATGAGATTGAGTTAAGGAGAATATCCTCTTTTATTCTAGATATGGCCTCTGAGGAGTACATGAGATTCAAGTTCGAGGATGGTTTGAACTTGAAAATTTGAGAGAAGATGTCAATGACCAAGGCCCATTCCTTCCAAGATGTTTTGGAGTTAGTCTTGAGGGCTGAGCAAATTATAGAAGAAAAGGCGAAGGTGAGAGATGGACAAGGAAAGCAGAAAAAGTTCAGACTTGCATCAGAGCAAAACTTCAAGAAGAGTAGGAGCTCAGGCTCCTATAGTGGCACCTCCATCTCTGGATCCATTGGCTTTCTACAAAACCAATGACCACCTCAATTTGGTACTCCCATAGCTAGTACCACCTACAAAAGTAAGTCAGTGGAGAGTCAAAACGACCCTTGCCCAAATTGCAAGAAGTTTTACTTTGGGTTATGTAAGAGCCATAGAGTTAGGAATGAGCAAACAAATAAGCCAATCGGGTCAGAATCTACCTAGCAGATCTACGGGTGATCAAACCAATACCCCCACTCATTCAACAAATACTATTTCATGAATAAGGATCGGGAGCAACACGGTGATTGTTCCTCCCCAACGTTCTCAACTAAGAAGTCAGATGAGAATTTATGCCATAACAAATGAGAAAGGTCTAGCCAACCTAAATGTGGTTACAAGTACCTCCCCCCAATCTTTTTGTTTGTTATTTGTAAGTGATAATATAAGTATTCTATGATTGATGATGACTGAGTTAGAAATTTGCCATTGAGTAGGTAACCCGTAGAACTCTTTAACTAAGCATCACTTGATGAGTGATTACTCGACGGCAATCAAAAATCCTTTTTTTTTTGTTTAGTCGCGACTAGTTTGGGGTCAAAGGGTATTGAATCCTACAAATCCATAATTGTCTTTAAGCCAAAAACTATAAATTCTAAAGTTTTATGTATATACATACATGTGATTAGTATGGTGTAATATCATGATCTTGGGGGGTCATCTATAGAGTATGTATTTTGAAGATTTACTAATAACTACTTGATGGTTTACATTAAATAGGTATGATGAAAATCTTCGATTGTGATGCTCGTATGCTTATTGATACGACTTTTAATAATTCTTTTGTGAGCATGGTATTTGCTAAGCATTTGAGTTCCTTTGATGAATATTTATTGGTGATCACTCCATTGAGTGAGCAGTTGGTTAGGAACACGGTGTACAAGGGTTGTGATGCGGTGATTGGGGAAGCTACTCTTGAGGCAAACTTGATACCATCAGAAATAGTAGATTGTGATGTCATCCTTGGTATGGATCGGCTATATCTCCACTAGGGTTTTGTTGATTGTTTCGCAAAAAATGTGGAATTTCGAATACTGGGGTGTCTGGTAGTGGTATTTGCCGGTGAGCGATGAGTTTTTCTGAGTTGTGTGATCTTAACTATGGAGGCAAAGAAGTTAGTTCATAAAGGATGTAAAGCCTACCTTACACACATCATTGACACTACAGTTGAGAGTCCTAACTTGAAGAATGTTTCAGTGGTGAATGAGTTTCTGGATGTCTTCCCAGATGAGTTGTCTAGTTTGCCTCCAATCCGAGAGTTTGAATTTGCCATTGATTTGGTTCCTGGTACAACACCAATCTTAATCCATCCATATAGAAGGACACCTGTAGAGTTGAAGGAATTGAAGGTCCAGCTCTAAGAGTTATTAGTCAAGGGGTTTATCCGACCGAGTACCTCACCTTGAGGTGCTTCGGTTTTATTCATAAAGAAGAAGAATAGCACTCTTTAGTTGTGTATCGACTACCAATAGCTAAATAAAATGACCATCAAGAACAAATACCCCTTTCCAAGGATTGATGATTTGTTTGATTAACTCCAAGGGATTATAGTATTCTCGAAGATAGATTTGAGGTATGGGTATCATCAATTAAGGATAAAGGATGATGTTATTCATAAGACCGCGTTTAGAACATGATATGGCCACTATGAGTTTAGTGTAATACCTTTTGAGTTGACAAATGCTCCTACAGCTTTCATGGATTTAATGAATAGGGTGTTCCACTCCTATTTGGATAAGTCCATAGTTGTGTTCCTAGATAACATTTTGATGTATTCAAAGAGTGATGAGGAACACTCGGAACATTTTCAGGTTACGTTGCCAATTTTTTGGGAGAAAGAGTTGTATGCCAAATTTTTTAATTATGAGCTTTGGTTAAGGGAGATTGGCTTTTTAGGGTATGTGGTATTTGGAGACGGGATATTTGTTAACTTGAGGAAAATGGAAGCAATATTAAAGTAGGAGCAACCTAAGAATGTTACCAAAGTAAGGAGTTTCCTCGGATTGTTAGAATATTACCGGAGGTTTGTCGAAAGATTCTCCAAGATTATAGCTCTATTGTCCAACTTGACGCGAAAGGGAGTCAAATTTGAGTGGAGTGACAAATGCGAAGAAAGCTTTCAAAAACTCAAGAAGAGACTTACATCCACTCCAATCCTTACCCTCCCTACTAGCAGTAGTGATTATGTAGTGTTTAGTGATATTAGCCATGTAACACCGACACTGCGGTGTCTGTGATTTAATTATATAGAGAAAGATTTATTTATTTAAATGGATTTCTGATTTTGGGGTATTTAAAATAAATTTATAGTATATTTAATTTGCCGAATTTGCAAATCGAAATAAACCCCATTTTTACAAAAAAAATTTAAATTTTAGTGAAATGTGGGTATGAAGATATATATATATATATATAAACAGAGGAGTGTTGTGTTTTGAGCTAAAATGCAATACCCACCCCAAATTGGATTAGGGCTAAAAGCCCTAATCCCTTTCTCTCTCTCTCTTCCTCTTTCTCTCTCCCCGACCCTTCACCTTCCGCGGCCGCCTTCTTCCTCCGCTGTGATCGCCACTCGCCCTGCCACCTCTCTCTATCGCGAGCAGCCACCACCATCTTCTCTCTCTCTCTACCTCACTCACGGCGCCTCTCTCATTGTTTCTCTCTCTATCCGCTGCTCACTCTCTCTCTATCTCTCGCGATCTCCCTCCCTCTTGATCGCCCTCCATCGCGAATCCGCCACCCTCCACCGCGATCCGCCACCACCACGAGCTCACCCAGCTGCTGCAGCTCCTCTCTCCCGTGAACGAGTCACTGCAGCTCCTCCCTGCATGAGCGCGAGCACGCTATAGCGCAAGCGCTAGCGCACGATAGCGTGAGCGCACCTGTTTGGGAGCGCACCTGCGTACGAACGCGCGCCTACACCCGAGCCCGCTCCAGCCCACTGCGCGCAACTGCAGCCTAGCTCGCGAGCGCATGTACCTACCCGCGAGCCCGTGAGCCCACCAGCCCACGAAAGTGCCAGCCCGCGAGCCCACCAGCCCGCGACAGTCCACGAGCCCTCGTAGCCCGCGAAGCCCACTGCGGCCCGCAGCCTGCAACCCACGATAGCCCATGACAGCCCGCGAGTTTCTGCGGAGCATTGTAGATTTTGAAGCTATCGAGGAGACATTCAGACGAAAGGCTGCACTCCAAGAAAACCCTAGGTGAGAAAATTTCTTACCCATTTGATTTATTTGAATGAATGTTAGGGTTAAGTTGAGAAATGAGGAGAAATGGATGGTGTGTAGGCGTTACGTGCCCTGAGTGCTGCGCACTGCACAGGGGCACTGCGCACCCTACACATAAACCCTACACATGGACACTGTGTGCCCCACACATGGGCCCTGCACGCTGCATAGAGGAACGCTTGGCTGTAGCCCTGTTGGCCCTTAGGTGCGAGCGAGAGATTGGATTAGTGTGAGCCCTGTGTGAGATTGGTCGAGTACCAACGCTTGAGTCTTATAGACATGTTGTATGCATGAACAAAATATGAGAAATTTGGGTAGGGTTCTAAAGGATTCGAACTACCTGATTTGCATACGTGTATTAGAAGTGATAGCCTATTTCCTATAATTGCGAAGATTTGAAACTCGTTGATTTTATATATATATATCTATATATACATTCATAGGTATTGGGTGCCTCAAGTTAGGGGAACCCTTTTTTTCGCTTCGTGGTATTATTGGGGAGTGCGCTACCCTCCCCCATATTGTGTGTGGATTTATTTCAATGCCTTTGTTTAATATGTAAACCCTGTTTTATAATATTTTGATAAATAAGCATGAATTGTCGTGTGCTTGAAATGTTTTGCTTGGTTTTGGAACTGACTTTTTGTGAACCGTTGGAGTATATAAAAATTTGGTTGAATTATGAAAATTATGCATTCATGTGATTGAAATGTATAATGTGCCATTTTATGCTATATATTGCATTTGATTTGTAAATCTGATTTCGGCACATTCTTGATATGATATTGATTTTGGCCTTGAGGGCTTTGGTCTGTATTGTTTCGTAGCTACAAAGGACATCGTGAGAGGCGCTTGGGTAGCGTCCGGACATGCCTAGGCCTGGGGTATCCCACGAGTTGTCATGGTTTTATTAACGACACGGTACTAGATAGGTAGAACCTAAAAAGGGAAGGATTTGGATACTCTCTCCAAATCTAGCACCTGGATGAGGTCCATCGTCAATGCCGGGTAGAGAGTACTTTAAATAAATTTACATATAACACCCCTGGTACGCCTGTCATAGGTCGAGGTAGACTTCTGCCAGAACACTTTCGACTGGCAACTCTATGATTTTAATGACAGTGCTTTGGATGCATATTTGATTTGATAATGCGTGCAAATGATATATTGTTTAAATGAAAAGTATGATGATTTGAAGTATGATTTGTATACTTAACCTTTGACACTCCAGTTTTACAATTCTTATTAGACAATTGCATTGACCCACACACTCACTAAGTATTCTTTCCTTGAGTACTCACCCCTCATTTCCCCTTTTTGTTTTAGAGATTGCATTTGGCAAGGAGCGTCGCTTCTTGGAACGCTCAGTATCATTGGGAGATCTAGTCTCGACTTGAGAAGTCATAGTATATTTTCGTTATAATTTCGTGAGTTAAAAATTGTATTAATGATGTATATATATTTTGAGATCTAAAGATGACTATTGTATAATTCTGGAATGACTGTACAAATATGGATATTTAAATTGTGGAACTCTTATATCATTGCATAACACTTACATTGAGGCAATTTCTAGTCATTTGTGTATGTTATTTGGGAATGTGTCATGTCCTAGAAGTGTATTTTAGAACCGTTCAATGTCACCTCTAAATCACAGGAGGGGCGACTGACGGCTGTTCATGCCTTTGACGGGGGTATAGCAGTAGAGGTCTGTGGTTAGGACTGTGAAAAATTTGTCCTTGCGTTGTCTTAGATTGTGCGGTATAGATGTGTTGGTCTGATGTTGAGATTGAATTTATGTATCGTGAGGCTGGGTTGGCCTTATTGTACAGGTAGTAGGTTGATTGCTATATGGGAAACCTTCGATATGCGATGAGGTTCTACCCGATTTTCTGTAAAAATACAACCGGCATTCAGGACAACGGGCGGAGGCTCACGATCCCGATTTGGGGCGTAACAAGCCGACAAGGGTTGGGTCGTGTGTTTATGCAAAATGAGTAGGTGATTGCTTATACCTCTAGACAACTAAAGATACACGAGTTGAATTATCTCACGCATGATTTGGAGCTAGCCACCATTATATTCGCATTGAAGATATGGCAATTACGTGCAAAATCTTCACCAACCACAAAAGTCTTAAATATTTGTTCACCCAAAAAGAGATAAATTTGAGATAATAGAGGTAGTTAGAATTAATCAAGGATCACTATTAGAAAAAGATCTTCAACGACAGAAAATTACCGATGGAAAAAATTCCGTCACTAATAGCGACAGATTTCCAATGGATTACTGTCGAATAGAAAACCAAACGATTTGTGACAGATTAGTGACGGAAATATTTCCGTCGATAATCCCATCTCTTTAGTGGTCAACAGTAAAAATAAAAAAATAAAAAAATAAAAAAAAATTATAAACCTATTAACGATGGATTACCAACGGATTAGCGACGGATTACTAATAGATTTTTTTATTTTTTTATTTTTTTAATTTTTAATTTTTTTAATTTTTAATTTTTTTAATTTTTAAATTTTTAAATTTTATTTAATAATTATTTTTATTTTTATTTTTATTTTGTAGAAGAATAATATTATTTTATTATTTTAATTTTTTTCTTATTTTATTTTAAGCTAAAATAAAATTATTTTATTATTTTATAATAAATTATAATTTTATATTATTTTATTATTATTAAAAAATATGAGGTAAAAAGAATAAGTAAAAATATATATATATATATATATAACTAAAAGCTTAGCTTGGTCTAGTTGTGGCGATGCTTTTCTCCCTTTCATGGTGTGTGGGTTCGAAGCTTGACAAAAGCATATCCTCACAAATTAAGGATGTGGGTGGGAGGGCCTTGGAGCTAGTCTATTTCTTTTTTGAGAGATCAAAAATCATGGACGGATTAATTTTTTTTCTTTTTTTTTTTCCTTTTTTTAGCAACGGATTTTTTTTTTTATCGCAATCCATCACTGATATTAACAACGGAACTAAATCTGTCGCTAATATTTAGAGGGATAACTTTCAGCGACGAATTTAACGATGGAAAAAGACGGATTTTTCCGTCGCTAAAATCCTGTTTTCTAGTAATGGATTACGATTTAGTTTTAGATTACTACTTGAACAAAACAAATGCAGTCGCAGATGCACTAAGCTGCAAGTATTCTTCTTCAGCACCTCATGGGAGTTCTTATCTCTTATACTTGGTAGGATTTCATACACTTAGAGCCGGGTTGGTCAATGATAATGATGGTTCACTTTTGGCAAAATTAGAAGTGTAACCAACATTAGTGGACCGTATTAGAGAGCTCCAAGCAACCGATGAAAAGTTAATGGACATAGTGGAGAAGGTTCATAAGGGTGAAGGTGGTAAATTCCATATCCGGGAAGATGGCATAGTGGTATATGGGAAACGAATTTGTATTCCTAAGAATGATGATATTCGGAGGGCCATACTTGAAGAGGCACATTGCTTAGCTTATGCGATATATCCCGAGAGTACTAAGATGTATCAAACCATCAAGAAAACTTATTGATGGTCGGGGTTGAAGAGGGAGATAGCCGAGTTGTAGCTAAGTGACTTGTGTACCAACAAATTAAAGCCGAACATCAAAAACCTGTCGGTGTCCTTCAACCTTTACCAATTCCCAAGTGGAAATGAAAACATATTACCATGGACTTTGTGATAGGATTGCCACGTACTCCGAGCCATTATGATGTCATTGGGGTGATAATAGACCCGCTTACCAAGTCAGCACATTTCCTTCCGATTTAAAACACCTACTTTTTAAAGAGATTGACCAAACTGTATATTGATGTAATCGTGAGGCATTACAGAGTCCTAATATCTATTGTCTCATACTGTGATTCTAGATTTACCTCCTTATTTTGGTCAAAATTGCAAGAGTCTTTAGGGACTAAATTGAAAGTTAGTACCACTTTCCATCCGCAAACCAACGGGCAATCAGAGCGCACAATTCAAATATTGAAAGACATGCTTAGGGCATATGTAATAGACTTCCAAGAGAATTGAGATAGACACCTTCCACTAATTGAATTCGTATACAACAACAACTACCAAATTAGTATTAGGATGCCACCTTATGAGGCTCTATACGAAAGAAAGTGTCGAACTCTGTTGTGTTGGGATGAGGTCGGTAAAAGAAAGATAGAAAATGTAGAATTAATTGAAACTACTATAAAGAAAGTAAAAATAATCCAAAAAAGAATGAAAGCAGTCCAAAACCGACAAAAGAGTTATACTAATAAGAAGAGACAATTTTTAGAAATTGAACTAGGGGATATAGTATTTTTGAAAAATCTCACCTTGGAAGGGAGTAATCCGGTTCCAGAAAGAGGAAGTTGAATCCTCATTATGTTGATCCTTTCAAGATCATTGACAAGATAGGAAAGGTGGCATACCGATTGAAGTTATCCCCAGATTTGATGAAAATTCATGAAATATTCCATGTCTCAATGTTTGCCAAATCCTTCACATGTTTTAGAAACTCCACCGATTGAATTAAAGGAAAACTTAAGTTTCAAAATTCAATCTATAACTATTCTTGATCACCAAATCAAGAAGTTGCGAAACAAACAAGTCCCTATTGTTAAGATCAAATGGAAAAGCGATCGAGTCGAAGAAAAGACTTGGGAGGCCGAAAATACTATGAAAAAACACTACCCTTATCTCTTTGAGATATAACTTTTTTCTTCAAATTTTGAAAACAAAATTTATTATTAGGGGATTAGAAATCGTAATAATGAAAAAGACAAAAAAAAAAGAGGACAAAGAAAAGTTAAAAAACAATCCCTACCACATATTCTCTCTCCTACCCCATTTTACTTTTTCTTTCTCATTCTCCCTCCCCCCTCTTCCACCAATTTAACCAAATATCCCCAAATATCCATAAATTTGAACTCCAAATCCTTCAACAAATCCCTAGAAGGTTGAATCTAAGAGAAGATTCAAGTTTTTCTAGAGAGATAAAAATATAGGGTTTGAAGCAGCTTAACAATGGATGAAAATTGGTGGTTCCAATAGAGATAATATTTTTTTCTAAAATTAGATTTTAATTATTCTTGCATAAATTTTGGAATTATGTTGAGATTTTGGATTTTATAAAAAGAGAAAAATTTAGGGCTTGAAGGTGACGTGGTTCAGAGAAAAATTAGTGGTTAAAATAAGATAATTTTCTTTCCTTCATCTTAAATTTGAGTGCATTTTTCTAGTATTAAAACTTTATGTTGAGATTAGAAGAATAAAGTTTAGTTATTTAGACTTAAGGTATATATATTATTAAAATTTAAGAAAATGTTGAAATATTTCTTTAGATTGATGATATGATTTGATGAAATTAGATGATAGATTGGTAAATTTTGAAAAATTAGAGTTTGTATAATGATGAAATTGAGAGAAATGTTCCATGGAAAATTGTTTTCATCTATGATATTTATTAGAAGAATTTGAATATTATTTTGATAATATTGGAAATTTAGAGTTAGAAAAATTTAGAGAAAAAAAAACAACTAACTCCAAATGTAATTTATGATTAATGGTAAAATGGTATTTATTATTTTAGATGGAGATAATTGAAAGTCTAGAAAAGATTAATTTAACTATGGATTATGGATTAGAAGTGTTGACTCTCCGAAAAGTTGAGTGAATTTTATATTATAATTTAAATGAGTAAAATATTTTATTTGATTTTTTAAATAATTTTAAAATAAATTTGAAATGTTTTGTACGTTTGAAATGTCTTTATATATAAATTTGATACAGTTATGTATCAAATTATTGTAAATGGATAATGTGTTATGTTTTATGCGATGCATTGAATATGACTTAATTTGAGAAATAATTGAATTAAATTTGACACATTTATCATATTAGTTAAATATGTAATCATGTATTTATTGGTTTGGGCTGTAAGCTTAAACCCCTATTAGTGGCTATAGTTATTTTCTATCATGGTGTGGCTCAACGGGGTAACATGGTAAGGGATTTATTGAATTGAGAGGTTAGTCGAGTTCGAGAGATTCCTCTTTTGTCCTATCGGACTAACTTAGTTGCAACGTCAGGGAAATCCCGAGCCAACGCCAAGGTTAAGGACACTTGACAAATTTGAAATGTATGAAAACCTTTTGGTGGATTTGCCATTGATCGTGATAGACCATTGTCGAATAAAGTATTTTGGCAATTCCTATTCTTTGTTTGAAAATTATGATATGACTTGGATGCGTAAAATTTATTTTATTGTAATATCTAAATTTTTTCAAAAAATCTTGATATTTATACAAAACATTTATGAAATTGAATATGTTGAAAATGATTTTTTTTAATATTATTTAACATATCCACGTCCATCCATCATTTATTGCGTAACATATTATTCCACTCACTAAATATTGTATATATTCATTTTTCTCATTTCATTTTTACGGTGAACGTTTAACTTGGAGGTTAGCCTTTGTCTTTAACCGAACGAAAAATATTTTGATAAGTCTTTCAGGTATCGGTTTTTGATTATTTTTGAGGTATTAATAGGCTCAGGTGGAGGTGAATGTTAGTGACTGTTTTGAAAAAGTGTATTTGGGGCTATATTTTGATTTTTCTTAATAATTAAGTTCTATTGGATTATATGAATTTATATTGAAAACTTTACTTTTTTCTACTTTATCAGAAACTTTGCTTGACAATTATTTTTGTTGGATTTGGTTTAAATCCTTTGAGTAGAAACTTATTTTATTTTTGGTGTATGTGATTGGATATTGATAGCCGGACTAGTTTTGTGCATGTGATTGGATTATAGATGGTTGAGATGATAATATGCATGCATGTTTTGAATAGGGACGGATTGGACTGATCCTTTGTTTGTATAATGAATGCATGTTGATTTATTGAGATTTGTTGATTTTTTTTTTTGAAAATGGATAGATATTTATGAATATCTTGCGGTATTTTGGTAAACGAATTAAGTTTTTCTGTATTCTGAGATAACACGTCAATTGTCATGCTTTCGATCCGAGGATTAGGACGTGAGACAAACATAACGTGTGCATAGATCAATTATTAACTAACGACCGGTGCTAAACAACAACGAAATGGTCTAAAACACAACAAAAGGAATTGCATCACGTATTCTCAAAATGCATTACGAGGAGTGTACCCATCTCGAGAATATACGTTTAGAAGTTCATTTTTTTCTTTTTTCTTTTTTCTTTTTTTTTCTTTTTCTTTCTTTTTTGGTAATTATACATTTTAATTCATTGAGTATGAACACATGCTCCCCTCGTTAACTTTATCAACTTCCCTAGAAGAAAGGAATTAGCAACCCAGAAATTCATGTAATTTTTTAATAGCAACAACCAATTTAGCAATTGAAAATTGGTTGCTGATAGGATTATTTAAAAAAAAAAATCTAATACCCGTAGTAACAAATTATTTCTTGTTCTGATTGTACTCACATTATTTTTTTAAAATAAAATGTTTAATTCGTCTTGAGGTCATATACGCATTTTTTTTCTAAATTTCTATCTATGGCTTTGTAATTTTTTTTTAACATATTTTTCAGCTTTTTTCAGATCTCACATTTCAAATCGGTTACTCTCCCAACTTTTTTATTTATTTTATATTTTTTTTTTGTTACACAAGAATTCGAAATCTAGATTTCAAAGTTGAAAGAGGAGATTGTGACCACTAAACTGTTCCTTGAAGACATTTATTTTATATTTTCAAATCTCATAGACTTAGATTGGATCCGAATGAACTCTATACTTTTTGTTGATTTCAAATTTTCTTGTTTGGAATCAAAAATAAAATGTGGAGTTTATGTCTAGTTCTACAAATTAAGAATTTTTAAATAAGTAAAAAATGTAAAATTTGTAAATAAACTCCACAAGAGTTTCTGAGGGTGCTTATCATTTACAATTTTATTCTAATTAACCTTAAAAGAGAGAATCCTGAGGGCAATTAAATAAGCAACAACATTTAGAAATGAATTCTACATTTTGTTGTTGATGCTCCATAAATGAATTCCACATTTTTATTTTTAGTTCCAAGTATCAATTTTCATTTGCAAATTAACTCCAAAGTTCAGTTTATCTCAAATGAGTTAAACTCGTTTTTCATTTAATTCTATGCAGCGAGTTAGCAGCCCTGCTCATCTCTCCTCTCCCCTACCACCCCTCCCAAATTTAGGAGATATTCTTCATTCTTTTGTATCTTCACACTCTTTTTCATGTGTTGTGTAATTCAGACCATCACGTGGGATTAAAAAAAAAATGGAGTGAAAAGGAGTTTGGCATGACGAATTTGCTCTGTATCTTATATTTTTTGTGTAATTATTGCTCCTTTCAAAAACTGGAACTACTAGAAAAAGATATTATTAAATATTTTACACGTTAACACAAGCAGGCAAAATGGGGAGCTACATTCTCACTCCAAACTCAAGTCTAATTTTTGTGTTTAAGTAGATCAAACACATAATGCCATGTTGCACTTCTAATTGTTGATAGTCGAGAGTTGTGGGTTTAGACAAGGCATCTGGCCTTGCCAAAGGATCGGGCACGGGCCATGCCTATTGATCAGTAACTATATATATTGGACCATATTTAATATATTAATCATGTGTTTTCTGTATAATTGGATACATTTTTTATTCAAATTATTTAATTATATTTTCTAATCTAAAATTGAGGGGAAGTCGATCAAAGTACAAAATTATGTATCTAAAGAACAAAATTGGATGTTAGGAAACCGTAAAACCATTGGCCAACTACTTGAACAATAATAAATCAAGTTTTAATTCCAATAATTTGAAATTGACTATTTAAAAAATAAATTTAGAAATGATTAAAAAAAGAAAAATAAATAAATATATATATATATATATCTAAAGTATGTTAATTTATTTTGTGCGGATTCTTTTACGCCACTCATTTTTATCCAATATCATCTTCTCGTCTAAACCCTTAACTATCATATCTTTACGAATAATTTACACTAAGTTTTTAATGGTTTACGCATACATTTTTATAGATCTCCTATATTTAAGTTCTCAATTCTCCTAATTGGTGCGTTTTTAGATCTTCTTTGCACATGCACAAACAATCTCAGACAACACTCTCACATTTTATTCACAATTGAACGAACTCCCAATCGGTTACGAATATCTTAATTTCTAATTCTATCTTTTCTAATTTTGTTTTACATCCACCTAAATATTCTCATTTCTACTATGACATTTTTTTATTCTTGTTGTTGTTTAATAGCCCAATACTCAATACCATACAATAGTGCAGGTCTAATCGCGATTCTATAAAACTTTCCCTTCAAATGCATTGGTATTGTGTGATCACAAAAAATTCTGAATGTCTTTCTCTATTTCATCAAATTCAGTTGAATCTTATAGTTCACATCCCCATTTATATTGCCATCATTTTGAATGATAGAGTCTAAATATCTAAATCGTTCACTTTTGAGTATATTTTATCCATCTAGTCTAATCATTTTTTTATCATTCCGATAACTATTACTAAATATATATCTTATATACTCAGTTTTTAATCTACTCAATCTAAACTTTCTGGATTTCCATGTATCCCTCCATAACTCTAATTTAGTACGAATATCCTCCCTAATTTTATCAACTAGTACTGTATCATCTGCAAAAAGTATATACCATGGTATGTCATCTTAAATATTTTTTGTGATTTTGTTTATTACTATTTTAAAGAGGATTGGACTTAATATTGAACATTGATAGAGCCCAATATTAATAGAGAAACTATCGCTCAAATCTCTACAAATTTTTACATTGGTTATAGCTCTCTCATAGATATCTCTAATGAGATTAATATATTTCAAGAAAATCCATTTATTTATCAACGTCCACCACAATACATTTATAGGCACTATATCATATGTTTTTTTTAGATCAATGATTACCATATGTAAGTCTCTCTTATGTACTCTATAAGTATCCATCAAATGTCTTAACAAGTGGATTGTTTCCGTGGTAGATCTCCTAAACATAAATCCAAATTGATTTTGAAATACATTTATCTCTAATTTCAATATATACTCTATCACTTTCTCGTATAGTTTCATGGTGTGACTCATAAGTTTAATTTCTCTATATTTGGAGTAATCTTGTATGTCTTTTTTATTCTTATATAGCAGTATAATTATACTCTTTCTCCATATTCGGGGCATTCTCTTGATTTGTCAGATTTTGTTGAAAATATCTGTCAATATTATCATACCAAATTCACTTAAACATTTCTACACTTCTATGAGGATGCCATCATATCCTATGAATTTATTATTTTTCATCCTCTTTAAAAGCTCTTTTACTTAATAGGGACAAATTTTACGTTTAAAGTCTATTAATCTTTTCTACAGTTATCTCAATATTTTTTATATGTGTTGTACCTTTAACATTGTAGAGATTATCAAAATAATCCATCAAACGCTTTCTTATGTCCTCATCTCTTATAAGTATATCATTGACTCCTACTCTTTATACACCTAACATCATTTACATATTTTCCCTTTCTTTTCCTTATCTTGACAATTCTGTAGATCTCTTTTTCTCTCTTTAGTTTCCAATCTCTTATATAGTTCATTATATACTTTACTCTTTAATTCTTAGATAATTTTTCTCACATCTTTTTTTACACTTTCATATTGTTCATATGTATCGCTACTATTATTATTTTTAAGATTTCTATAAAACTCTCGTTTGATCCAAATAGCAGTTTGTATTTTTTGATTCCACTACCATGACTACTGGTGTCTGACCCTTAGATACACCAAGAAGTTCTCTAGTTATATTCTTAATATTAGTAGATATTTCTTTCCACATTATTTCTAAATCATCGTTAGTGAACCAATTCGTTATTTGAATTAATTTATCTCTAAATGTCGTTACATTTTCTTCTATTGGCCAACTACACTATTTTGAAAATCATAACTTGAGTTGATAGCTATCAGATTTCAATGATTCATATGTCGTTGGAAAGCTTGAAGATAACACTACAACTTTTTAGTTCATCACTTTACCAAATTCAAATTATAGATAGGAGAAAATATAGCTAAAATTAGGTCTTGGATCAATAAATTTAGAAATTTCTGTTTTGACTAGACAATTTTGAAGATTCTTGTCTTGAGTTAGAGAACTCCATATTGAACTGATTCAAGAGGCGCCAAAAGGATACAATTAAGCTCTACAACTTTTGTTTTTTTTATTTTCTTTTTGTTTTCACCGATGATATCCAGAATTTTCTCAACTAATCAAATCAAATTATTGTTGGGCCCATTAAGAGTGAGCTCTATAAAATCTCGTTTCTTTATTTTTATGTTCGAAACTTATAATTAAAGGAGTGTAGTGCCCATCACTGGACTATAGAAGTTTGGTGAAAACCAAAATTTCATATTTTAAGGAAATCCTGATCCTGAATGGAATATGAGTTAATCCTTTACCAAATTCACTCATGAGCATACGATCCAACAGGCCAAGTGGTTAATACCTATTGAACAACCAAAGTCCATTGGCCCAAGTCCACATTCGATTTCAAGACCAATTGCACTCACTCTCAAGCCTAGGCCAATCCATTCTCAACCCATAACTGAAGCCCAAATCAAGCTCAAGCCCATGTTCATGCCCAAGTCAGAACACAAGAGGAAATGTTCTTTATTTATTTATTTATTTTTTTTTGGTTTTTACCACTGGTATCAGGTTTTGTCCGACTAATTCAGTTCGAGCACTGGGGCCTATTTTAGAAATTGGCTCTCCCAAATCTTTTTTCATCATTTTCAGGGTCGAATTCAAGAGCTTTGGTCTCAATCCAAAGGAGTTTGGTAATGTTCTTTATGCCCAAGTCTGTTTTATGCTCAAAGGTGTCAACGCCCATGTTCAGGATCCATATTCAATCAGTGTAATTAACTGCACCCAAAGATCTTAGTTTTTTCTCTTTTCGCGTACATGAGCGGAAATGGTCTTAACGGCTAAGAAAAGCTATGCACATTCTATCAGCTAAGAGATGCACGAAAGTCCCCTAGACATTTTCGTGAGCTTTGAGTGGAAAAGTATTTACTCTTTTTTGTTTACTAAATTATATCAATGGACCAACAAATTTCCTATAAATTACATATATTCCGTACCCACATAATTCCTTCACATGCAAGTAATCTGCAAACTGTTCCAAAAGGGGGCGGGGGAAGCTTAAAGCTTGCTGTTTATACAAGAGAAAGCTATACGTTACCTTAATGATTGTCTCAAATTCTTAATTTCTTTTATCATCCTTGACTGGTTTAGCTGTGATGATGCTTAATTATGTCATTAACAAGGCAATAAATGATTTGAGTGATTGATATTATTAATGCATTCACATGGTCAGAGTCAATCAAAGCAGTTTCAGCAGAACAAGCAGTCATTACTGTGATCTCGACATTGACAGTTTCGATGGCGCTTTCTCTTAGATTAAGCGAAGAGCAGGACATCGAAAGAAGCCAGGAGAAGAAATTGCCAACAATACCAGTTGTCGAAGGAGCTCAGGAGTCAAGATTGTCTATCATATTGCTTGATCAAGGCCCTTTCACAGTCTACAAACTCCTTTTCATCAGTTGCTTTACCTTAAATATCATAGGACTATTTGAGCATGGCTTTGCCCTCTTTGCCAACAATACCAGTGAAGGTGTTGGGAGGGCCTTGGATTCCCATTTGGATCAAGACTTCAACAACCTCTTTCATTGGTAGAATGTGTAGTGGTTGTGGGGTTTCATCAATAGCATGGCTTTGCCCTCATTCTTACTCTCCACGACGGAGAAAACCCAACAATGGAGATCAACAGCAGGGCACCAATCATTCTTTCCCTCATTTCTTTCTCTGCATCCGCTACTTTTCCTCTCCTCCGCCATTTCCACCACAATGTATTTGAGCGAAATCATCGCTTTGCTGGCTGGACAGCCTTTGTCCTTGTTTAGTTTTTCATGATTCTGACTCAATGCAATAATCCTATTCAACATGATTGTGACTTCACGGCATCTAAGCTCATCAAAGGACAAGAGTTTTGGTTCACCCTTGCAATCACTCCTTGGATGACTGTAAAATGCGTTCCTTTCACAATCTCATCCCCATCAGGACATGCCTGGATTATAAAGTTTGAAGGAGGAATTAAATGGGAAATACTTGGAAGAATTAGTCCATCAATGTTGTCTGAGTGGCACGATTTGGAATTCTATCTGATGGACACAAAAGAGCACATGATGTTGGCTGGTGCAGTTGGTGATTTCACCAGGTCATTAGTTTTGGATCCTCCAACTCATCTCTGGATTCACAGTGTTCATTCGCAAGCGTGCCTTATTTAATCAATATGTATCAAAAAGCTGTTCTGAGGGCAGCAGGGTCTGGAATCTGTGTTCCTGTTATTTCTGTTACAGCCTTGCTCTGCTGATGTGTGTGTGGTCTGGGTGGCAAAAGGGGCTGAGAAAAATTTCAGTTTAGAGATTAAAGAGATGACGAGCGGCCATCCTGAAGAGAGTGATTCTGCACCATGCGCAGTGCTGGGTAGGCCTAATGTGGCTCAAATGAGTATAGATGCAGCAAGGAAATGGAAAGCTGAAGTGATAATTGTAACAAGCAATCCACAAGGGAATAGAGATGTTAATGCTTGCAAGGCTGCTGGCATACTGGCCTTTGGTCCCATTTCGGATTCTTGAGTTCAACACCTTTGTTTGCTTCATTTTACATACTTGTTAGAATTTGGTTAAATTGAAAAGGAATAAAACTTTGTGGATCTAAAGTAGAAGATTTTCAAAGCATGGTTTCCAATTGATGGTATTATGTATTTGGACTCTGCCTCATATAAACAGAAACTATGAACAATTTGAAGGAAGTTGTAGTTTTAGGCATTTCCTTTATATATCATATGTACTTTCTCAAATGCAAGGACTCCTGTTAGTGGTCACGTTCTGTTTTGGTTCTTCTATGATCCTAAAAAGTAGAAAAGCTGCAAATCATGACTCAATATTTCTCTTCATCATCATGTTCATGATCTTCCAAACTCCAAGAGCCATCTTCTTTCTGCACCATTCCTTTATTTTTTTCAACCCACCAAGCCAGAGGAACCAAATATTCATCTTTCAAGACATCCAACGACTTGTTCACCAACGAAATATCGCGTTTGATTGTCAAATGAAAAGGCTCATTAAGCCCTTGAAATCCGGCCACCCCATGTAAATAACACTCTGAGTTATGCAAACTGAGGATATTTCCAGGGCTCTTTAGATACATAGACTTCTGGGTATCAATCAATAGCTGCCGTCCGACCTCTGTGTACAAGCCCACTGGCATGTCTGGGATAATATCTGCAACATTTTTCACCCTTAGTATATGAAGATTTTCCATTGACTGGCAAGCATCGCGAAAGTTTGGGTCTCCAAGGCGTGGGGAAGAATAGGCAAAGACAGTCACGGGACTTTTCTTAGTATTTCTGTGGCATGTTACTATGTTATAGCCATTTGCAGCAATATCTGCTGCATTTAAGGTTGCTAATGCTGCCCCTAAGCTGTGGCCTGTTATAGTTATGCTTGTTTCTTCATCTTTGTATTTTTCAAGCAATCGCTTCACTTCAGAAACAATCTGCAGTGCATGCCCAAAACATAAACATACCAAGTTAGATCATATAATACTAATGCATGTGACTATAAGGCCTATTAGTTTGTTTCTCACTCGAAGAAGGAGATAGTTTTAGGATTCTGATGACAATTTTAGCCAAAGCCCTTCCATGAACTTTACTGGTTGAGCCTGCATCTCCTATGGAGGTCTAACGGTACATCTTTCACATACCCCATCTCATTTAAATCTATGTTACACTGACGCAGTAACACTTTCAAAAATAATTTTGTACATGGACTGTTTATGTCAGACTTCTTAAAATACAAAGTACTTTGTACATTCTAATAGTATAAGAGTATTTCATGTCATTGAGTCCCAAATGCCCCCCCCCCCACCCAAGTGGCGTTTTCTTTGTCCATATCCATGCTTTATAAATTTAGATAATTGAGATCGGTTCCCACACAGGAGGTAAGATGAATCTATGCTTAAAACTAGGATACGATGCATAGCATTTGAGAAACAAATCTTTTGAACCTTCTTAATCGAAAATCAATCAACAGGAAAAAAAAAATAGAAGCAAGGATTTGGACAAACCTGATGCCTGGCACTTGATTTATCGTAGGGAGATTTTATATTGTCGGAAGTATACATGGAAAGCCAACCCTCATGAACCATTGCTCTAGAATCATTTCCCAGTATCTCAGAAGCCGAAACCAAAGGGAAATCAAAATTTTTAACCCACTCCAGTACCATGATTGTTCCTCTCCAAGCAACTAGTATGTCCCTTCTTCCTAAAACCTTTTTTCCATTGTCAGTAGCCACGGCTAAAAACCCCATCCAATTAGACTCCTTGCACCAGGGATTAGGAGATAGTGATTTCACCAAAAAAGACTCGGGAACCTTGAGTTTTGAGGCTGCATAGAAGTACTTGGTGACTCTGTAATTCACGTGGTGGTTCTTCCCCAAACCAACTCTAGCAAAGAGATCTTCTCGAGAATACCTGCTTTCGCCACAGTACTTTGAGGCTCGCTCTGTATTGAAATTGTCGTAAGTAGCCTGCGCCATTTCACCGTAATGGATGAGGTATCGCCTCATGTCTAGGTCAAGAGGGTCTAAGAGGTTTTCCCAGTTATCATGCCCGCTTAGCTGCCTCCATTTATGTGCTATGCATTCCATATTGTCCAATCTGTCGGTGACAATTCCTACTCCACCATGAAAGATCACAGAAGTTCAACTTTTTAAATTCTGAATTCTCGAGTTTTGCATGGACGCAACCATTTAGACAAGAATGTGAATATGCAAAGTCATTAAAAAAGTGTGGCTACAGAAGTTGATTTTGAGCCGCAAAGTCACTCGTCAAGTTAGCAGTTGCAACACAAAAACCTTTTACTTTGCTTACCTATCGTGCACGAAGTTTATGATTCCTTTTCGGAGGTTAAGACAATAATCTTCAATTTTGCTCACATTTGCAATGGAATAACATGAACAAGACAATTGAAGCAAGAAAATGACTAAACAAAGAAATACTCGAAGCAAACACCAAAAAAAAAAAAGAAAAATAATAGTAAATAAAACAAATAAATATTAAATCGAATAGACCACATTCTAAGACAAAATCTGTATTTATTTATTGTGATCAATTTTTAAGCAAATCATTCTCATTATGACAAATTTAAAAACATTTTAACTATCACCTAAAAACTTAAGTATTTAACCCAAACTCATTTAGTTTACTTTTTTTTTTTTTTTTTTTTTGATATATAAGAAGATTGAACTCAAAATCTTTACAAAAGAAAAATAGGATTATAACAATTGAACTATAATTTATTCTTATTAAGTTTACTATTAGAAAAAGAACCACCGGGCCAATCCAACCCCAGCCCAGTTGCTTCCAGGACAGAACGTGTTTCAAAGGGCCAAGAAAAGTAGCAGCATGGTAGCACATTTCCTCCTGCAAGCGCAATCCAAGAGTTTTTAAGTACTAGGAGGTGTACACTGCGCGCTATATAGTGTACAGTTTTATTTTGACCGTAAAATAAGAGAAGTTGTCCTGTGTAATTTAGTAAAATTTGTATTAGTTTCAGTTTTGAGACACGTATAATTTTATTTTATAATATCATAAAAATGAAACAAAAGAAAAAAGATCGAGAGAAATATATTTTAAATATATTCATTTAACATTAAATATATTAAATCAAAATAAAAAAATATATTAGAATGGCAAAAATGTATGTTATATTTAAATATATTTAGATTTAAGTTGTTTATTTAAATACGATTAGATTTAAATGTATATATTAAAAATATAGTCTACGTGGTGTGTTATATATTAAAGTTATATGTTAACTTAAAAAAAGTGTTTAAAACAAAATTAAATATGTTTTTTTCATTTTTTTTTGTTTTTTTATCGGTTTTAATTTTTTAAAATAGTTCTGCACTGTGCAAGACAATAACGAAGTTCTGCGTTTCGCAAATCCACAAGGTGGTTCTGCATTTTGGAAAACCAGAAGGTGATTTTGCGTTTGGCAGAACCACATGTGACATATTTGAATATGTATATTTAGATATTAAGATTGGATTAGATGTTAAATTAAAATAAAATGTGATAATATTAAATAATAAACCAAAACTAAATTATTATTTAATATTTAATGTAATTCAAGTGGACTTATACACATCTTTATCTAATCTAGAATCGTATAAGAAGAAAAATACAAAGATATTTAATTTAATTAGTTAGATTTTCATTTAATATTAAATATATTATATCACAATAAAAAAATACATTAGAATGAGAAAAAACGTATGTTATATTTAAATATATTTAACTCTGAGTTATTTATTTAAATACGTCTGTATTTAAATTTCTATATTAAAAATATAGTGTGCATGATGTACATATTATATATTAAAAGTTATATGTTAAAACAGAATTAAATATTATTGGCTAATTTTTTTTTACGTCTTTATTGTTTTTAATTTTTTTAGTAGTTGTGCGCTAAGCAGAACCACAAAGTAGTTATGTGGTTCTCGGAACTACAACGTGGTTTTGTAATTTGATTGTACGCTTAGCTTTTAAATAATGTAACAGAGAGAGGCGTGACAAAGGGAGAGATGGAGAGAGAGAGAGAGAGAGAGTGAGAGGGAGATAGGAGGGAGATGTCAAGAGAGAGTAGACATGTAACCGGGCCGGGCCGGGCCGGGCCCGGTCCGGTTCAAGGGCGGTTCCAGGAACCGCGGGCCGGGCTGGCTGCGGTTCCTAGGTCAGTCCGGGCCGGTTCGAAAATTTTTTTTGCTTGAACCGGCCCGGCCCGCTGAATCGGAACCGGCAGACCGGTTCACACCGGGCTGGCCCGGTTTGGCCAAACAAGGAGGGGGAAAATTTTTAAAAAAATTCAAAAAAAAAAGGGGTCAAAGAGCCGTTGGAACCGGCCGGGCCGGGCCGGTTCCGGGCCTGTTCCATATCCGGGTCGGTTCCGGGCCGGTTCACGGTTCCAAAAACCCTTGAACCGGCCCGGCCGCTACAGTACCCGGTTCGGTCCGGTTTGGGTTACTGTAGCACCGAGCCGGTTCACGGGCCGAGCTTTTTCCGGGCCGGCCGGGCCGGTTTTCGGGCCCAAACCGGCCCGGGCTCTTCTCTAAGAGATAGAGGGGGAGACGGAGAGAAAAACTGAATGTATGCATTTAATGCATACATTAAATAATGGAGAGAGAGAGAGGAAGAGAAATAAATGAAGAGAGAGAGGGAGAGAGTGCATTGGAAAGTGTCTTGTTAATATGCCATTACATTTAATCCATATATTTATTTTGGCTAGTGCTACGTCGGAGATTGTGGAAAATCTTAGTAGCTAATATTTTGTTTCCCCTTACCCTTTAAGGTTTTGCTAGCGTGCCATTGGAAAGTGTCATGTTTCCAATTTTGTTTAGTACACTTTTGTCTACTCAAAAAAGTAAGAGAACAGAACTTGCCTAGTTCTGGGCATAGAACTTGGCATGTTCTACGTGCAGAACTTGGGTTCTGTACGTAGAATGACTCAAGTTCTGCGTGCAAAACTATCCAAATTTATGTATATATAAAATTTGGGATTTTAGGAGTGATTTTAATTTTTTTTTTATTTTTTATTTTTTAGTTTATATAGTTTGTATATGTATAAAGATAAATTTTTAATAAATTGGTTCATAAACTTTTTAAATTTTCTCAAATGTTATTTCTAAAAGATAGAAAAATTCGTCCCCAAAAACTCTTTTTGGAAGAATTGTTTTTTTATTTTTTTCTATGTTCGGTAGTTTGGTAGTTTTGTTGTTTTGCAGAACTACTTTTGTTTCTTTTTTTTTTTTTATATTTTTTCTACATTGTAGAGCTATAATCTTTTTTATTTTTTAATAAAATAGCATGTAGTTGCATGGTTCAACACAATGAAGAATATTTTTTTTGTTTATTTCTAACTTTGGTAGTTCTATGGTTCTGCAAAACAATTTTTTTTTTATTTTTTAATAATTTTTTTCTATAGTTAGTAATGTACATGCAGAATCATTTATTTTTGTTATTATATTTTTTATAGTTCTATAGCTACAGAATTACATTTTTTATTTTTTAATATAATGGTATTCTTATAATATTAGTAATTCTGTAGTTTTGCACAAAAATATTTTTTAAATTTTTTTTACTTCTGTAGTTCTGTGGTTCTGTAGAACCACTACTCATTTTTTATTTTGTTAATATTTTTTATAATGACATTTTTGTAATATTTGTAACTCTTTTTTATTTTTAATAATTTTTTATAATAGCATTCGATTTTTTTATTTTTTAATAATTTTTTATAATGGCAATATTAGCTTTTTTTATATTTAGTATAATGGCGTTCTTGTAATATTGATAGTTTGTAGTTATGCACAAGAATTTTTTTTTTTAATTTTTTCAACCTTTGGTTGTCCGGTTGTACAGAACCACTATTCTTTTTTTATTAATTTTTTATAATGATATTGTTGTAATATTGGTAGTTTTGTAGTTCTGCACAAGAACTTTTTTTTAGTTTTTTACTAACTTTGGTAGTTCTACGGTTCTACAGAACTATTATTCCGTTTTTTTTAATTTTTAATAATTTTTAATAATGGCATGTTGTAATATTGGTAATTCTTTTTTTATTTTTTAATAATTTTTTTATAATAGTATTCTCTTTTTTATTTTTCAAAATTTTTTTATAATGACATTTTTGTAATATTGGTAACTTTTTATATATTTTAATATAATGATGTTCTTATAATATTAAATATTAAATTTAACAATTTATCTGTGTTAAATATTAAACTTTAAACTAAATATTATTTATCTTTAGAAAAATATAATAGCTTTGCAATTTGCAGAACTGCTTAGGTGGGAGGTGGGGAGAGAGAGAGAGAGGGAGAGACGGGGAAAGAGAGAGTGGAGGAGGGAGGTAGGAGGGAGACGGGAGAGAGAGGGGGAGATGGAGAGAGAGATAAGACTATTCCGTCCAAAAGATGAATTTAGGTATTCGAACTTTGGAAAACGAGCCAAATTATCTCATGGACTCTGGCTTTTGCTTTTGTTATGTATGCCTGCTTTTTTATAATGGTATTCTTGTAATATTGGTAAATTCTTTTTATTTTTAATGATTTTTTATAATAGTATTCTTTTTATTTTTTATTTTTTAATAACTTTTTATAATGGTATTCTTGTAATATTAATAGTTTTTTTATTTTTTAATATAATATCATTCTTATAAGATTGAAAGTTCTACGGTTTTGCACAAGATTTATTTATTTATTTATTTCAGCCTTTGGTAGTTCTGCTATTGTGCAGAACTACCACTCTTCTTTTATTAATTTTTTATAATTATATTGTTGTAATATCGATAGTTTTGCAGTTTTGTATAAGATTTTTTTAATTTTTTTTTAATTTTTTCTACCTTTGGTAGTTCTACGATTCAATAGAACTATTACTCTGTTTTTTTTTTACTTTTTAATAATTTCTTTTTAATAATTTTTAATAATGGCATTGTTGTAATATCGGTAACTTTTTTTTAATAATTTTTAATAACACCATTCTCTTTTTTATGAACCATTAATAATTTAAACTTTTTAAATATAAACAACTCATAAATATTAATATTTAATTTAAAGTTAAAATATAAAAATTTTCAAAATCAATATAAATATTTAAATATTTATATAATATTAAAAGTAATTTAAAAAATTAAAAATTAAAATTAAGACATTATTTGAATCAAATATTAAACTCTAAACCAAATATTGTTTGTCTCCACAAAAGTATAATAATTCTGCAATTCGCAGAACTAAATATTTAATAGAATAAATTAAGTATTGCATTGGTTGGAGTTCAATCGTAAAGCGTTTAGATCAGAGTTTCAATGATTTTAAGAACTATTGTTTATGTAAAAGTTTTATGAATTTATTTTTTGTCTATCGAAAACCTTTTGAAATTAGAGTTTTAAATAAAATGTTAATTGTAATATAAAATATAAAAATATTAAATAACAAATCAAAAGTAAAATTTATAAATATTTAATTTTCTATCTTTAAAAAAATTGAATTAATTTTTTTCTCCTTAAAGCTAAACATGTTACTTGTCTCTTTTGTAAAATCAACTTAATTTATATTTTCTCTTTCTAAATGAACTCATTTTGAATTTTCTTTCTCTAAGAGGAAAAATTAGTTTCTCTCTAAAGTTAATGACATTAATTCATCTGTTTGAAAAGAAAAATAATTTTAAGTTTTCTCTCTATAATAGAATCAATTTTGAAGGAATTAAAATTTTTTCTCTTTTCCGCTTGTGTTACTCTTCCCCTTCCAGGGTATCATTTATTGCTTGGTAAATGTTGCCCCATAAAAATTTATGGGGAGATAAGTTAGTATACCTCACATTCTTGGAGGTGTAAAAAAAGGAGTAATTCCCCGCCCCCTTTTATCTCTTACTACACATGAACTTAAAGATTTTATTTTGTACCACACATGCCCTCATAATATTTTCTCTTGCTTGTTTCTAGCTTTTATTCATATGCTTTGCACATAAATACATTCAATATATATATTATGAATTATATTCGTATATAAGATAATTAATACTTTTTAAGAAGCTAAAAGTTGTGCACTATGTTACAATTCTCAAAAAATATTTTAAATATTTCATAAATTAAGTTAGTCATTTGTGAAATTATCATGTCTTTAGTTGGAACTTCATAATATTTTTACATCCTAATTCTCTACTACAAAAGGGATAATTTTAAATTAATTGTAAAACAATCTTCACCCATGTATTGTGGTATAATCTACACAACGAGTTAAAGAAACCAGATACAAGGCAAGATTAATTGCAAAAAGGTACCATCAAGTTTTAGGTGCAAACTCCACAAATCCATTTTCTCCGATTGTAATATGAAAGTATATTTTCTCGGGTTGTAATGCACAATTTTACACAAGTTTTGCTTGTTATTATGGCCATGCACAATCTTGAGTTTGAAAAGTCTGATGTTCAGACAACATTTTTACTTGGAGAACTTAAGGAAGACATTTACATATAGCAATCTAATGGTTTTATAGTTTCAGAAAAAGAGGATTATGTGTATTTGTTGAAAAGGTCACTTTATGCCATGATGCAGTCAGCCATTCAAGGTTACAAGAGGTTTGATCCTTTTTTGATCATCCCTGACTTTAAAAATAGTTACGATAGTTGTATCTACTTTAAGAGACAGGTGATGGGTTATTCGTGTATCTTCTCTTGCATGTTGATGATATGTTAATAGTAGCTATCGATAAAAAAGAGATAATAAAGGTCTAACCTCGGTATTGTAAAAAAAAAAAAAAAAAAGGTTTTGAGAGGTAAGATTTGGGAGGAGAGAAGAATATGCTTGGGATATTGATTCTAGAGATAGAAAAGTAAGCTACAACATAAGCTCGGAGTGTAACTTCTGTGTGAAAAACATATTACAAGAATATTTTTGGGATACGTGGTGTCATTATTATGAGTTTTTTTTTTTTTTTTTTTTTTTTTTTTTTAATTTTTATTAGGTGCATACATATACCACATATTCAGATTTGGTGGCGATATTCAGTTTGTGTTTATTCCAATACTCCACTTTGTACTCATTTTTAGAATATACAAAACAAACTACCTTATCCATGACATATCTTTCTATAAAAGCTAATTTTATTGCTATATTTATAATTAGAGAAAATATGAGTTAAATTGATATTTTTAGAGAGTTGAAATTAATGGGTTCTATTTTAAAGAGAAAAAACTTAAAATCAATGTCTTTAAAGAGAGAAAATATGAATGAATTAATTTTTTTTTAGAAAACCAAAATATTTAGATTTAAAGAAAAAAATATTAAATTTCATATTAAAAAAATCAGAACCAACGCATTAATGGAGACAAAATGTGAAATAAATTAATTTTTTTGATACAAAGGAAACATTAATATGTTTTATTTTAGAGTGATAAAAATTAAATTTAGTCCTTCTAGATAGAGAAAACTAAAAATCAATATATTCAGGAGGATAAAATTTAAAATAATTTAATTTTTATAGAGAAAGATGACTAACATGCTTATTTTTAGAGAGAGAGAAACCAAATATAGTCCTTTTAAAGAGAAAAAAATTAAAGTCAATGAGTTTAGTGAAAAAAATATTTTTCGAGCAAGAAAATTAATGTCTTAGAGAGGAAAATCAAATTTAGTTTTTTTAAAGTGAAAAAAAAAAATCTAAAGCTAGCATTATTAGAGAAATAAAATTTAAAATAATGTATTATTTTGGAGAGAGAAAATTAGGTGCTTAATTTTAAAGGGATAAATACTAAATTTGATTATGCGTTTTTAAAAAGAAAATATAAAACAAATATATGTAGAGAGAAAAATGTGAAATAAATTGATTGTAACATCTAACAATATTTTCCGTCTAACCTTTTACCGTGTACCAAATTCTATCTTGGTTTACTACACAAGGGGAAAAGGAAAATATTATGAGAATAATATTTACTCTTTGAAATATTATCCTTCTAAATTTTTACCCTTAAAATTTTCCTCACATGCCACATATGTCCTATGTGAAAAGCAATTAAAACAATAATACTTCAAAGAGTAAATTTTATTCCTATAATTTTCCTGTTTCCCCTTATGTGGTTGAATTAGTGAACAAATATTGCCTTCCTCGCATTCATGATATTAGTTTTATTCAAAATTGTGTAAAACCAATTTTAGTCTAAAGATATAACAAGTAATAAAATTAAATCATAAAAATTTCCAAACATCACCTTTCCTATTTGTCTTTATTTAGTAAAAGATTAACAAATTTGTTAAAGTTTTCCTAAGTTAATGAATGTATTACAAGATATTTAATATATAATTCTTCCTTAGGCAAATTACTAAAGTTTAAAAAAAGTTTGATTTCTTCTCTCAGAAAGGAAAATGGATAACATTCTTATATTAGAGATTGACTAAGGGGCCCCGCAAATCATTATAAATTTGAATAATCTCATAGTCAATTGATCATCGCTTTGTGAACAAGCATCACTAAAGCAATGGAGAAAATGGTGAAAGTTGAGATTCTTGCTTTGGTTTTGAGTTTAATGGTGCTCCAAGATAGTGTCTCAGCGCTTGTCGGCAGTTGCCAACCAATTAATAACCTTAAGGATCCTCATGTTGTAGAGATTGCAGACTTTGCAGTGAGTGAGATCAACAAACGAATCAATGAACAACCTTTAAAATTAAAATCGATTGACCAAGGTTGTTCTCAAGTGGTTGCAGGCATTAGTTATCAGCTTCGTATATCAGCCGTGGAGGCACTAGGTAATGGTTTAATCAAAAAATTTGAGGTTGTTGTTTGGGAGAAGGCTGGGTCAAGTGTCAAGAAACTCATATCTTCCAAGTCCATTAATGCCTAAGTTCAGTGTCATGTCCCTTGGCGTAATTAACATGTATCTTTTTAGTCCTTGTGTTGTTTTTGAGAGACTTTTGCTTTGGCAGAATAATAAATGAGTTTCATTTTATTGAGGGGGAGTATATGAGTTTTTGATTTTCTACTTCCTTTTTATATGTAATTGATTATATAAAGGAAATATTTTTTAAAAAAAAAATTCTGGGGTTTGAAATTCTGAATAAGTCAATCTGAAATTCAAAAAAAAAAAAAATAATATGCATTTTATGGTTATTGAATGGAATATAGGAAATTTTTTTAAAATAATGCACAAATAAAATTGGAGTTCATAGAAAGAAACTGCATCAATAAGGTTGTTTGTATGGTATATGCGGGCTATAAAATAGAAGCATAGAAATTCCAAACCGTAGCCCGAAATTGCTTTGATTCTTTACCTTTAAAAAGTTCTCCCAAGTCGAATACAAAATATGACATTTTTGGTGTCAATTTTATGATAGTTGGTGTTGTGACTTGCAATTTATCCAGATGAACAAGAAATTTATAAAGGAAAAAAACAATCAAATATAATCGAACAGTAATCACACAAAATGGACACAAATTTTATCTCAAAAACCTAAATAGAGAAAACTACATAGAAGAGAAAATAAATACACTACGAGTAAGATGAAAACTAATAAAAGTATCAAAGCAGATTCATAAAGTGTAATTTCATCCTACCTAAGTAAAATGTATGACATTCTCATGTTAGAGATTGATGAGGTTTCCCACAAATAATTATAAATTCAAAGCAATCTGATGGTCAATTGAATCCATTTGTGAAAAAACATATATACAATAATAGACAAAAGCAATTAAGAAAATAGAAAAAGTTGAGATTCTTGTTTTGATTCTGATTTCATTGACGCTAGTTGGTATTTCAACCATTCCAGACGGTTGCCAATCAATTAAAAGCCTTGATCCTAATATCATATTGGCTGCAAAATTTGCGGCGAGTGAGATCAACAAAATTATAAGTAGTTAAAGGCATCGGTTATTAGCTTTATAGGTCGACCATGCAGACCTCTGAGTCAAGTGACAAGTAACTCATATCTTGCAAACCTATTATTGCCCGAGTTTGGTCCCGTGTCTTGCAAGCCCTTATGTTGTTTTTGAGATGGTTTTGATGGATGGATTTCATTTTATTGTGGGAGTTTAAGATTTTTTTATTTTATATGTCTTATATATACAATTGATTATAAAGGAAATATTTTTCAATTTTCAGGGAATATGAAATTCTGAATAAGTCTATCACTGAAATTAAAACAAAAATAAAGGTGGTTTTGTTTCATGGTCGCTTCTAGGAATATAGGAAAAATTTTTTAAATAGATATAGCAATAAAATTAGCTTTTATAGAAAGATACGACATGGATAAGTTAGTTTGTTTTGTATATTCTAGCAAAAAGAGTATGTTAGAAAATAAAAAAGAAAAGAAAAAAGAATGATGGAACAAAATGTAGACAACTTCATGTGGAAAACCTCAAATCCCGTTGAAGAATCACAAGTAGAGTTCGAAGATTTCACTACATGAAAAACGAGAATAAAATGGAGTATTTGAATTAATACAAACTGAATCTTGTCATCAAATCTTAACACTCATTATACGCATGCATGTTAAAAAAAAAAAAGAAGAAAGAAAAACTCATAATAGTGACACCACATATCCCAAAAATTCTTATAATATGTTTTTCATATAAGTTACACTCCGAGTTTATCAGACCTGTTCAAATAGAAAACAATATCTCCACGAAACTCTCCACCCCTTCCACAATAAACACTTGAACAAATCTCAATAACTAACACCACTCAAATCCAAACAATACCCAAACTTAGATATATGAAGTGTCTAAGTCATATATCAACACGGTTATCATGAATACTAATCTTGATGATAACAATATCTCCACGTACAACAATCCCACAAAATGATACCAAAAATCAGTGTGCTTTTTCTTGTCATGAAATATCTTCTCAAACTCAAGATTTTGTATGGCCACAATAACAAGCAAAACCTGAATAAAATTGCGTATTACAACTAAAGAAAACACAATTTTATATTACAACCAGAGAAAATGAATTTGTTAAGTTTGCACTTGAGACCTGATAGTACATTTTTGCAAATAATCTTGCCTTGTACCTAGTTTCTTTAGGTCATGGTGTAGATTATACCCTAATAGACGGGTGAAAATTGTTTTACTTTTAATTTAATATTGACTGTTTATATAGTAGAGATGTCACGCCCCAATTCTCGGACCCAAGCATGCAACAACTGCCATGTTGCCACGAATTACATGCAATCTTGGGCTCGCACTCTGAGACACCACAAGACTAATCTATTATCAACAAAATCTCAATTCTCAACCAATTCTTAATAATCATAAATCATTCTGCATAACACCACTTTCAAAATTAGATAAGTAAAGTATCAATAACTTTAATACAAGTGATCAATCAAAATCAGAATATACATATACAAAAGCAATAAAACTTCTACAAGTAATCCATAATATAACAAGGTTCATCTTTGATTTACCTTACCCATGGATCCATCTACAACTAAGTAAGCCAAAATGGAACTATTTCACACAAAGTATATGGTTCTGACTATGGTGGATCTCAAAAATCGCAAAAGAGGGCTCTCTAGCTACACTTACTGGCTATAAATATGAAAATATGAGAGAAAAAAATAGGAGTGACTACAATCGTACTCAGTGAGTGAAAAATCTACGTACATACCAATGAGTGGGAGAGCGATTATATTTTAAATCCATAACAACCAAATTGACTTTATCATTTAAAAAAAAATCACAATTTTCAAAACTATTACATTTAAAAATATTATTCTTTGTATCAAAATGAGTATTCAAAATGGATACCAAAATGGATATTCAAAATGGATATCAAAATAAATATCAAAATGGGTTGTAATTCATTCAAAATCTTAAGACTATTAAAAATATATTTTTCAATCCAAGACCTTGGCCGGGGTCAAGAATTGGATCCACCAGGAATTTTTATTCATTCAATTATCTAAAAATGTCCCATCCTTGGTGTTGGCTTGGACATCACCATTGGTGACTCATGACTGCCCATCCATAAACTTGGGTAGGTGAACTTCCCTGCATCACATTACCCCAATCCAATATCTGGCTCTACTCAAACTACTCTTACTCCAGCAGGACACGAGTGAGCAACAACTATAGCAGTAGCGTATACAATCGGTCATCATAAAATATCATTTTTGTTCGCAATTAAATTCCAAAACCATTTCGCAACTCACATTCACCTTGTCTCAAATGAATATCAATCAACCAACTAATGTAAATCATGTGGCATTAATATGTCAAATTCACATTTTCAATATTCTCGTTTCAAGAGAATATATCACACTCAAATTAAATTACAAAACCATTTTCCAAAAAAAAAAAAAGATTTGCAAAACATATAAAATCATTTCTCATTGAACAAGACATAAAAGTCTTATTCATTGTAAGGGGAGGGTATGTACTCCTACTAGTCTAGATTCTTGGCTCTATCCTTGATCGAAGGATTTTCACCTAAATGTTAAATAAATCATAACATAGAATTAAGATTAGACATTTATTTAATACAAACATGAAACTAAATATATGATAGTGCAAATGAAAAATGTGTCTTTATTATTTTGGCATCCATTAACTCTTTTAACACTTATTTCCATTCCAAATTCTGTAATTCCAACCAATATTATAAGTTTTCGACTCCTACATGATTCATAGGAATGATCATACCTCAGACTAAAATTTTTGGATTCCAATTTTTACTGGACGAACATGCACGAAATAACAATTTTTATATTTATAACATATATCCATTCCAATCACCCAACAACATTTAAGTCCGTAATGCAATTACCTTAACTTACCTTAACTGCATAACTCTAATTTGCACAGTCATTGAAAAATGGCCATAACTTTTACTATACATATTCAAATCATATGATTCAAGTCTCAAATAGATAAGACTTAGATTTACAAATTTTGTATTCAAAATTAGCCTAATTCAACCTAAAAGGCATCTCAAAGTTGAAGCAAAATACTTAATCGAAATAGACTGGAACAAAGTATTCCTCTGAAAAACACATCAATTTGAAAAATTATTAAAATCCAATTCATATCAGAATTTGCGAATCATGTCATTTTCAAGGTATGGAAGTCTAGTTTTATATGAAAAAAACCTCACTTAATTTGCCTATGTGCAAAAGAAATTATGACTAAAAGTTCTAGACAATGTCAAACTGTTTTGTTTGTAGAAAATCAAGGGTTCCATATTTGTTCTAACCTTTCAACATACTTCTAAGTTCAGATTATTAAACATGCTATTCACCATGATTTCAAAGATAAATCAAAACCTAAAACTATGAATTTAAGCTTATCTTGGACTTACCTTGCTAAACTCCAAAGTTCACTTGTTATTTTGCTTCCTCATCCTACTTGTTCTCCCAATATTTTCAACTTGATCTAAAGACTTTTCACACCATTTTATACTTCCTAGAGATTGTGTATAAGGTATACATAAATGGGGATAGCTTATTTCAAGTTTAAATGTTGATTTGGATAAACTTTGAGGTGGTTTTGTGGGGGAAGGAAATGGAACTCATGGCTAGAGTTTAGGAAGAAGAGAAGTGCTCTTCTATCTCTTTGTCACTCTTGTTCTTTCGTTTTCTTTTTGAAGCTACACCAAACATACCTTTCACATGTCTTATATTTAACATAACCCTTAAATGCTCTCTAGACTTTTCTACACTTTGTTGTCCAATGAAAGAAAAGAGAGCAACAACAAATGGAAAGAAGCCAAAATCGGGCTCAAGTGTTTGGACTTTTAACTCAAAGATTGGGCTCTATCATGGGTTCAAAGGATTGGACTCCATAATAATTTTTTTTGGGTTTTACCACTAGTTCACACCAAACCCAATTTTCATTTCTTAATTCATCCAATTTCAAGATTTAAATTTCCGCTATCAAAGTTCACCATATATGATAAACACATTAGTACAAAAAAACATTGAGTTCCAGTTTTACAATTTCTATTCCCATAAAAAGAATTTCGTCCTCAAAATTCATTATATCTCATATTCAAACAAGTGAGGGTATTGTCTTTGCATCTAATCTTCTAGTTCCCATGTCATCTCTTCTACTCGATCTTTTCTCCACAAAATTTTGACTATCGGTACCTCTTTGTTTCTCAAGGTTTTAACTTGACTATCCAAAATCATGACTAGCTTAATTTCAAAACTCAGATTCTCTCTCAACTCAATTGGCAGCTTTTCAAGAACATGAGATGGGTCCAGCTTGTACTTCTTGAGCGTGGACACATAAAACATGTCATGGATCATCTCCAACACTGAAAGCAACTTAAGTCTATGTGCTACATTTCCAATATATCGAGAGTTTAGCTTTTCTTAACTTTGAAAACAGATTAGCCCTTTCCAAGGTGATGCTTTCAAGAATATCATATCACCTATCTCAAATTCCAATGGTCTTCTTTTTCTATTGGCGTAACTCTTCCGATGATCTTGTTCCACTTTCATCCTTTCTCAAATTATCTTAACTTTTTCAACCGTAGTATCAATCAACTCTAAGCTTTTGATCCTTCTTTCTCCAACTTTATCCCAACAAAATGGAGTTCGATACTTTCTCTGATATAATACTTCATATGGTGGCATCCCAACGCTAGACTAATAACTATTATTGTAAGAAAACTCCACTAGAGGGAGATGCCTATCCCAACTGTCAGAGAAGTCAAGTACACAATCTCAAAGCATATCCTCCAAAGTTTGAATTATCCTCTCAAACTGGTGATCAGTCTGAGGATGGAATGTTGTACTAAACTTCAACTTAGTCCCTAAAGACTCCTATAATTCTGACCAAAACCGAGAAGTAAACCGTAGATCTCTATCTAATACAATAAATACCAGCACTCCATGTATCCTTATAATCTCATCAATGTATATCTTGACTAGCTTCTCCAATGAATATGTAGTTTGAATAGGCAAGAGATGAGTAGAATTAGTAAGCCTATCCATAATTACTCATATGGCATCATGCCCAGCCTAAGATCTTGACAATCCAATAACAAAGTCCATCGTTATGTGTTTCCACTTCCACTCGGGAATTGGTAGGGGTTGGAGAACTCCAGTAGGCCTTAGATGTTTTGCCTTCACTTGCTAGCATACTAGGTATTTAGCTACATATTTAGCTATATCACTTTTCATTCTAGGCCACCAATAACTCTCTCGAATGGTCCAATATATTTTCATGCTCTCTGGGTGTATAACATAAGCTAAATCATAAGTTTTCTCTAGTATGGCCTTTTGAAGATCACTATCCTTTGGAACACAAATTCTATCTTTAAACACCATTATATCATCATCTCTTAACTTGAACTCAATTTCTTCCTCCCTTTGTATCTTTTCAAGCTCTAATTCAACCCCTCATTGGATTGTATTTCTTGGATTTTATCGATCAAGATTAGCCTTATCTCAAATCTCGCTACAAGACCACCATGTCCATTACTAGCTAGCCTTACTCCAAGGGACCGAATTCTAATAAGATGGGAGAGATAACTATTTCTAATGCTTGCCAGACTAGTTGAAGACTTCTGACTCAATGCATCTGCCACCACATTAGTCTTACCCGAATGGTAGTCAATAATAAGGTTATAATCCTTAATAAGTTCCAACCATCTTTGATATCTCAAATTTAACTCATTTTAAGTAAGCAAATACTTCAAACTTTTATAATTTGTATAGATTCGGTATGTCTCACCATACAAGTAATGTCTCCAAACTAACACCACTACAGCTAACTCCAAATCATGGGTTGGATAATTTACCTCATATTTCTTTAGTTGCCTAGAGGTACAGGCTATCACTTTTTCTCCTTGCATCAACACACACCCTAATCCTTGCTTGCTAGTATCACTATACACAACAAACACTACAAAATTAAAGACCTATGCCGACGGTAGCATATATTGTTAGTGATTTTTAGGGACAGTTTTTTATACCTATAGAGATGCTTTATGATGAAATCGTTAGGGAATGTATACATTTTCCAACAGGATAAATTGTCCGCCAAGAAAAACTTTATCAACCGTTAGTAAAGATAGCACAATCGACTGTAAAATCTATATTCAATTCTGATGGTTATTAAGGTGGTCAGTAAATATAATAGTCTTTTGGTACGATTTAAAAATAATTTTTATATAACTCTTTTTTATTGTCTACTTAACAATACCATCCACATATGTTCTACACTATTGAAACACATAAATTGCACTTAATCATACTGTTTGCATAAATTCTACCTATGCTAACGTATATATTGTACCGTCTGTAAAAACGAAATTTAATTACGATTATTTTTTATTGTCAATAAAGCTCCTTTACTCATCTACCTTTTCTTTTATTTTTCCCTAAAATAATAAAAATAAATTATAGAGTAGTAAAACCAAGAAAAAAAAGGTAAAGTTAAAGATTTGAAAAGAGAGAGAGAGTATGAATATGACATCCTGTATATAAATTCTATGCCTAAACATTATGAAGGATGATGGATGGTTTGGTGTTATATATTGATTGTTACCAGAGATCGCATTAATGGTAAGTGGTAAGTTCGTGCATTATCATGTAAATTCATGATAAGTAGTAAGTGCTAAGTGATAAGTTATCACGTAAATTTATGGTAAGTGGTAAATTCACATTAATCATGGTAACTTCATAGTAAGTTCGCATTACCATGTTCAAAATATAATATTGTTGGACCAATTTAACCTCCTTGTGTTCATGATTATCAATACTAATTTAAATTATAATATATTAATAATTTAAAAAATCTATATATTTAATCACAAATACTACCATATTCAAAATATGTAATATTAATAACTCATAATTTATTCAGAATATAAATACAGCAATTAGAAAGGGAAAAAAAATAAAAAGAAGAAAAAATTAGATGCGAGGGAAAAAAAAAGGTGAAAGTGAGATAGGAAAAAAAAGAGTAAGATAGAGAGGAAGGAAGAGATGAAAAAAAAAATCCAGAAAACTCAAAAATGGAAGAAAAGGTGGTTGAGATAATAGAAATAAGTTTAAGTTCATTAAATAGGTTTCAAGTTTAATTCGGCACCTACATTTTTTGTGTGGGTTATATATTTAATCATTAATATTTACCCAAATATCTAATATTAATAACAATTTTTATGAGTGAGAGTGAGATAAAAAAGAGAGAGAGAGAAAAGTGTGGAAGGTAGAGAGGAAAAAAAAAAATATATATATATATATATATATATATATATATATATAATATTAATAACGATTTTTATGGGTGAGAGCAAGATAGGAAAAAAAAGTGTTGAAGATAGAGAGGAAAAAAAAAAGGAAATAAGGCATGTAGGAAGTTGTGACATAGTGGTTGATATTGTCACACTTCAATTTTCACAATCAAGTTCGAATCTGCCTACATGTATTTTTTGCAAAAATAAAACAGCGCCCTGGGCACTTGCGCGCGGTTTACAGCGCGAAAGCACGTTGCATGCCCCCGCCCACGGTTGAAATCGCGCAAAGGCACGCTAGGCATGCCCCCGCTCGTGGTTGCAACCTCGCATCCGTGGAATCATCATAATAATACCTTAATTATCAATATTATATAATTTTATATAAATTCAAAAAACAATAGTTATTTAATAATTATGATAATAATACATTAATTATCAATATTATATAATTTTATATAAATCTCAAAAAACAATAGTTATTTAATTTACAAAGTTACCATTTTATTATTTTTCAATGATAACTCGCGCTAAAATCAATTTTCTATTTCAGCTCCAATTTAATCAAATTTCTCTTTTTATCGCCAAAAAAATTTTATTTCTTTATTGCCAATTTAATTATCTTTTTTTATAACTCCACAATAAAATCTCTGATGTTTGCACCAAAATCAATTTTCTATTTTGGTTCCAATTTAATCAAATTTCTCCTTTTCGTGCCAAAAATATTTTGTTTCTTTATTGTCAATTTAATTATCTTTTTTTATGCCAAAAATAATTTTTCTTTTGTTTTGCTCAGTATATTTATTTCAATGTAAATTTATACAAAACATTTGATTTGTATTTTATATAATAGATATGTCATAGTATTCTAAATTAAGAGAAAGTGATGTATATATTATTGGGTTAATGCAGGTGTTAGGGTTTTCAATTACTTGTTACTTTCAAGCTGAATATATCATCAATTTATCCAAGCTAGATATTTTTTTTATCCATGATATGTTTTGTATGTTACATTCACATAGTTACATGATTCATGATCTATCCCTCGTGATAAACCAATTTTAGATAAGTTTCATGAAGCCATAACTAGTATATATGTAGTCGTAAAAATATTGAAAATATTTGTTATATAGTTTTAAGGTATTGAAAATGTTTGGTATATAGTTTTAGGATGGTTGTATGTAATAAGTTGCAAAGGATATGCGTGTGCATGCATGTATGATGTAATAATGGGAATAGGTGGTGTTGTGATAATAATAGTATGATAAGTAATAAATTGTAGTAATTTTGAGAATGATAAGAGATGGTAAATTTTGTGAGAGTGTGGTAAATGATGTTCAGTGTTAAGTTTGACATAGATTGGTGGTAAGTAAGTGATACGTAACAAAGTTAGTAGGTGAAAATATTATTATTGGAGTATACTAAATGAGAAGTGATAAAGTGAAATTGGATTCTATAATGAATGTAAATATTATAACCAGATATTATATGTGTGTGTAGTTGGTACATCACAATGTCACAATTTTTTCGTTATTTTCACAAATTTCTTTTTCCCTTTTATCTCAATTTTTTGTTCTGGTTCATTTCTCTGAACTTTTTCAAACTTTTTTTTCTCTTTGTTTCTTCCATCTCCATTTTCATCCTGAATATGATCTTAGCACTAAACCAGACAGGAGTGTTATCATATATTTTTTGTTATTAGATAATATAGTGTTATATATTGTATAATTTTATATAAATTAAAAAAAAAAAACAACTAACAACATTAATATTAATATCAAGATATTTAATTCATTTAGACAATTCAGACAATGATCTTTTTTTTGCTCCAAAAACAAGTTTTTACTTTCAGAGTCAATTTAATCAAATTTTTAAATTTTTTTACCAAAAACATTTTCTTTAACTAACGCCAATTTAATCATTTTTGTTTTGCCAAAAATATTAGACAAGTCATGATTTGTATTCTAAATCAATTAAGCGGGTTAATGCATTTTTTGAATAAATGATGGAAAGATATCGTGTCCTTGTATTCAATGATTCAACAGTGTTCAATTACTTTGTTACTACTACACATATATGCCAAAAAACCAAGACTATGCTTACAACTATTGCACTTATACCATTTATTTATAGTATATGGGTGGATCAAGTGCATCCTATCTCCTAAAAATACAGGTGTTAATGATATTAACAAGTGTATCTTATTTCATAAAAATTAGGTTTTAATTAGATTTTGATAATGAAAATTTAAGTAAAAACCAACCACAGCAAAATACAAACAAGATAAAAATTGCATGAAATATAGTAATTGTAAGTTAATAAACCCTACAAATTGCAAATGTAATAGGTGATTTTTTGAATAACACTAAGAAAGATATGTGGTATTAACTATGAAAAAATATAAGAAATTAAGAATAAGATGGAGGGACTGGTAATACAGGTATAATAAGTAGTATGTAAGTAGTAAGTGATTTTTTTAATAACCTAAATAATATAATGTATATGGAAAGGCACGTGATAGTATTGATTAAAAGTATAACAAAGAATTAAGAGCAACGAGGCTAATGAAAAAATAGATGGGAAAAAAAGCGCCAAAAAATGGGCAGATCTTTAAAATTTATTTACGAAAATGATATATTATAAATTATCCACACGAAAAGTTTCACCATCAAATTTCTTCTTCCTCCAAAAGCTTTTCTCGTCTAACCATCTAAACCTCTCACTCAACAAATAAAAGCTAATCATATATTTTTATATATAAAAAGTTACTCTGAGTTCTACGTTCTGTTTTACTCTCGATTCTACGTTCTACTACTGCTTGTAGCTGAGCACAACCATTCCAAGCATTTCAACAAGAACAAGTTGCTCAATCATCCTAAGATGTTACCAAGTTTAAAAATAAACATAGAGGTTTAATTTTTTAATTTTCCATTTTTAATTTTTTATTTTGAGTAATTGTCAAAAAATATAGAGACCGACACTGTTAAAATATTTGTTCACTTTTGTTTGGTTTTTCTAGTTTTGAGGATAATTTTACTAATTTCACCATAGTTAGATTTCTTCATACCAGATGTACCAGATGTCGGATGTTGGTAGTGAACATAGAACCCAACTATCATCATCACTTGACTCCATCGCAATAGGTAATATGATAATTTTTGTTTCTTGATGATATCACCACATAATTATATTCATTTTATTATTTCTGGTGTTTTTAATGAATCGATTGACACTAGGAGGATAAAGATGTTTTCATTTTTTGTGAGTGATTGAACATTTTAGAAGACAGAAGACAGATAGTTGTGCAATTTTTTCTTTTTTTTTTTGTTTATATATATCTATCATTCTATATCAATATATCAATCATTCTCTCGTATTAATAAAATATTTATTACGTTTACATTATTTTTGTAATTTTTTATTTTCTAGTGGTAATTAGTAAATTTTTCTATCACTTATGCCAACCAATCATAAAATATAGTAATATTTTTTAACATTTATGATAAAATGGTAATCGACGATACAAGACAATAACATGTGGTAACTGAGGATAAATGACTATAACTTTTCCCAACTATTTTCTAACCAAGGATAAAAATAGTCACAAAAGTAGTAACAGATGTTGTAATCGATGATAAAAATTAGTAACATTTCCTAATATATATAATAACTGACGATAAATGATAATAACATTTTGTAACATGGTAATTGATAATAAAAATAGTAACATTTTTTAACAGTGGTGATCGATAATAAAAGTAGTAACATTTCCTAACTTATGCAGTAACTGACAATAAAAATAGTAATTTTTGCTAATATATGTAGTAACCGATGATAAAAGTAGTAACTTTTATCAATACTTTTTTAAATCGATGACAAAAGATAGTAAATTTTACCAACACTTTTTTAACCGTCAGTATAATTATAGATATGTTCCAACAGTGACCAAAATTACCGATATAGATCTATCCCGACTAGTGTACAGCTAATGAAGGTCCATCTATGGGAGAAGGTTCTGTCAACGGTTTTAGTGGGTTTTGCAAACAGTTTTCATCTATTTGGATAAGCACTACTAGAAAATGGACTTTTAGCGACGGAAAAATTGATCGTTGAAAGTCCATTTTCTATTACTAAAAAGTATCAGTAATGGATTTTTTTTATCGCTAAATCCGTCGCTGATAGTAATCTCGCTAAATATCAGCGACAGATTTTTTTTGTTACTAGTATTAGCGACGAAAAAAAAATCCGTCGCTAAAAAAAAAACAAGTAACGGATTGGGTCCGTCGCTAATTTTAAACTTCTCAAAAAAAAAAAGTAATATGCTCCAAGGTGCCCCGCCGACCCGCAACCCACCTACCCACTCCCTTTAATTTGTGGAAAATTGCCTCTAGTGACATTTGAACCCGGGGAGAAGAGATGTTCCATGAACAATCCAACCACCAAGCCAAAAATCACCTTTAATCATAATATTTTTTTTTTACTTATTATCTTTATATCATATTTTTTAATAATAATAAAATAATAAAAAAATATAACTTATTATAAAATAATAAAATAATTTTATTTTAGTTTAAAATAAAAAAATTAAAAATAAAATAATTTTATCCTTTTACAAAATAAAAAAAACAATTATATTAAATAAATTTAAAAATAAAAAAATTTAAAAAGATTTTAAAAAATTTAAAAATAAAAAAAAATCCGTCGCTAATCCGTCAGTAATAAGTTTACAAAAATTTTAAAAAATTAAAATTTAAACAAATTTAAAATTTTGAAAAAATATAAAAAATCCGTCGCAATTCTTTCGGTAATCCGTCGTTAAAATTTCAGTCGGAAATCAGTCGATAAAATTTTTGTCGATAATCCGTCGCAATTTCGTTGCTATTACCGAAGGAAAAAAATTCGTCGTTAATTTTTCATCGTTGAAAGACTATTTTCTAATAGTGAAGGTATTTGTTTTGTAGTGAATCTGCTACCACACGTAGGGAGTGATAGAATGGGAACATAAGTCAGCTTTTTTCTTGGGCTCTTGCAAACTCGTCTTACACTTGTCATTCCATTCAAATTTGACACATTTCCATGTTAACCTCAACAATTAAGCTACATCAATGAGAACTTCTTAACAAATCTCCGATAGTACCCTGCTAGCCCTAGGAAACTTCGAACTTCAGTGATATTTCTATATTGCTCCCACTTAAGGATTGTTTCTACTTTTTTAGGATTTACAAAAATTCTTTCACCATAACAACATGGGCAAGAAAACCAATCTCTCTCGACCAAAACTCACATTGAGAGAGTTTTGCATATAATTGTTTCTCCCGAAATATCTGAAGTACAACCCGAAGTGTCTTGTATACTCTTCATCGTTCTTAGAATATACAAAAATATTATCTATGAAAATAATCACAAACTTATCCAAATACTGGTGGAAGACATAGTTCATAAGATCCATGTCATATCCCGATTCGTGATCCAGAGGCCGTGAATAGTCGTCCGTTACCTCGGACACCGGACCAACCCCACCACGAATCCTCAAGGTAATGCAAGGCTAATCAAAATTTAAGTTACAAATATTTTATTAGTATTTAAAATATAAAGCCATCAAATATATATATATATATTGAACAAATGAAAGTTCCTTGGTTTCATACAATCAACCCAACATGATCAACTAATATTCTCAAAATACAGTGGAAAATAATTACTGTAAGTAGTCTCCGATACTAAGTACATTGAGTAAGTCAACGTGTCTCTCTAATGACTAGCTCTGTATAGATTTTAAAATATTGAGGGGTGATTATAATCAAATAATCAGAGAGTAAGAAATCCATGACAGGTAATTAATAAGTGAGGTGAGGATGGAGTGTCAAAGTCATATATATATATATATATATATATGTATATCCATGCAAGACATATTATCAAATGATAGCAATTTTAACATAATTTTCCATCCAATCTAAACATATGCATCCAAAATCTCATGTTAAAAATCATAGGGTCATGCCAAATCATGTTTTCGGCAAAGGTTTACCTCAACCAATGACAAGTCACCAAGGGGTTTTTGTATGTAAACGAAAAACAACCCAAAACCTTGGTGTTGGCGTCGGCCTCCTCAAGTGCTAAACTAAAACGTCATTTAGTCCTCCCCTTTCAGTTCAACTTGGCTAGTTCGAAACATAGTATCGTATACACGTTATCTAACCATGTGGAGTGTCTGCATCTCGATACATCGCAAATGTGCGACAATCTATATAATGAGATGGGTCTGATATAGCATACGAGGCAAGTCTACGCGGGATGACGCCTATCATATTATATCCCCGATCTACGATCAAGGGGATTCAAGTACTAATGCCAGAGTATCTAGTTTCACATCAAAATCATCAATAAACCAACCGTACATTTCATATATATCAAAGTACATTTCATGGATGCATATTTTGAAATTTTGGGATACTCCATTTATCACAAAGTATGTTACCGAAGCCATTTTACAATCATTTCACAAATCATGTTTTAAAAACGATAAAATATGGTTTTGCTCATTAACTACATAGCAACAGTAAGACCCACTCACTTGTACGGGAAGGGTACTCCACTCCCTAAAACCTTGATTCTCAACTGAGTCACCCCTCGAGTATAGTATAGTCGTCTACTCCTAAGACAATAACATATAAAACGCTAGGACATATAACTATATTTTTCATGTTCAATGCATCTCCAAATTCCTACTACATGAATTTATAACTATATTCGATATAGTTTGTATTTATATAACTAAATTTGCATAGTTTTGGTAGAAAATTCATATCTCAGTATATATATCTCCGATTTACATGATTCCAAATTCTAGTAAAAGATAAGAGACATCTCTACAACTTTCATGTTCAGTATTTTCATTAATTCTAAGTGCAGAATTTTATAAAATTTCATTTTGACCTCAGTTCTAGTTCTAAATTATGCTCTGTACAGTTTTAGTAAAAACACCATAACTTCCAACAGTCTACTCTGATTCAAGTAACTTTTAGCTCATTTTAAAGATAAGACTGAGAGCTAAACTTAGATATTTTAAGTTTCTCAAAATTTTATACAAAAGATAATTTAAAAAATTATACAATATACTGGTCGTGCACAGAGGATGAAAAACAAAACATGTCATTTTGCTGCCCCTTTCCAAAATCACTATAAATCGCATTCTTAATGGAAATTTTCGTGCCATATGTTATTTTAAAGCTTAGGGAGTCTAGTATTATCAGCAACAATCCAATCTAAATTTCGATCATCACAAAATAAGATATCATGGAATTACTATAGCTTGCTAACCATGTTAGCTTTCTTGAACAAACCTATTTTATGGAATCAATTTAATCCAATGTATACTCAAAGAAACATGTATTACCTCTTTTATAAAATCTTGACATCCAATTATTCATCATCAACACCATCCTTTAGCACTTGATTGCTACATCTTGCAAACATATATACATTAATATAAAAAAAAACCTTTCCATCATATTAATGCTATCTAAACAATTAAAATCCTATCAAGCAAAGATTTTCCTTACCTCTTCAAAACCTCAAGTGTTTGGATGAATACAAGAAATTCTCACTTCCTACACTAGAACTCACTACCAAGAGGGTGAATATTGAGAAGAAAATGAGGTCCAATACTTCAAACAACTCATTTATGCAAACCTAACAAAAATTTTGACCATTGATTCATTTCCATGCAAGATCTTTATTCTACACTTGTTCTAAGTCTTTCTCCCATGCAAGATTGCTTACAAGGTACCTTCATGCACCTCCTTTGTGTCAATTTCATTCATGATAGATTCCAAACACAAAGAGAGGGGTTTTTGACCAACCAATGAGAATTCATGCAAGTATTGTTCAACCAATGAGATCTCTCCTTGGTGGAATGAGATTAGGTGGCCACTAACGAAACTTGCTACCCTCTTGATCAATCATTTGGCTCCAATTGTCCATCCTTGAGTGGTTTGAAACCAAATCCCTCAACTTTCCTTAATTACATTTAGATCCCTGACTTTTAACAAATTTCATTTTTGGTCCCTATGAAATTTTGTTCGAAATTTCTTAAATATATGAAATTTCATTTAAATATCTCTATTTGATTGTGTAGGCCTTCTCTTAGCCATTTTTGACATCTTTAGCCCTTGTAGACACTTGCTGAGAGGATTTTTGGTTTACTGATAAAATTTTCAATTTCAACAATTTTGAGGGAAGCTTCAAAGTAAATAATAAAAAATTAAAATTTCATTTTAGATGGCTCAAAAGGATGCTCAATATATATATATAGAACCATGAGTAGTGGTACATGATATATAGTCACCGAAAAACGGTGTTATAATCCAAAAAGTAGTTGGGGCATTTGATAGGCCAAAAGCCACAACTAAGAACTCATGATGACCATACCTAGTCCAAAAAGTAGTCTTAGGGATGTTGCTCTCCTTGATTTTGGTTAATGATACCCCGATCAAAAATCAATCTTTAAAAATACATATGCTTCTTGCAACTGATCGAAAAGATCATCGATCCTAGGAAGAGTGTATTTATTCTTAATCATTACCCGATTTAACTATCGATAATCAATACAAAGTCTCAAGGTACTATCTTTCTTGTTAACAAACAAAACTTGTACTCCCCATGGTGAAGAACTCAGCCTAACAAACCCCTTACCGAGTAATTCTTGCAACTGCACTTTCCAAGAGTAAATCAACGGCAAATCAAATTCTCGATCTAGGGTAACCCTGGCAATTCCTCAGGAAAAACATCCAAAAACTCTTTTACCATCGGAATATCTTCTAAGTTTGGACCCCATTTCGTTGTATCAATCGCATAAGCTAAATAAACCTGGCATCCTTTTAAGGTAATACTCAACGTTTCCTAACAAACATCATATTTGGGGCATCGACCTTCTATACTCAACCCTTTTCATAAAATAGTCCACCATGGCTCTATACCAAGATAACCAATTCATTCCAATATTACATCAAAATCATGTATCTTAATAAGAATCAAGTCTGCCTCCAATGCTATTTCTCCAACCATGACATCACAACTCTTGTATACTGAACTTCTTACTAACTATTCACTCAAAGGAATCTGTACATACAATTCATCCTCAAGATGAGAAAATTCTCTATCGACATGCCGTGAAAATGTAGTACTAACCAAGGATCTATCAACATCAGTATCAATCAATACGTATTCGTTTTGATTGAAAAGAGTCATCATACCTATTCATAAGAAATTTCTCCAACGTTAGATTCTCAATCATAACATGGTCAGACCAATATTCATCGATCTCTAATTCTACATGTTTTTCCTTTAAACACTCCAAAATTATTTTCACAATCTGCCACCGTAACTCTTTACTCTTTCCGAAACACTTTGGCACCAATTGCAACTCCTAACACTGGAAACTCCTTATTTGGGTAACTAGACTTTGTTTCCCATTTAGACCTGACATAATATAATGATTCATCAATTTCCTTTCATGCAATCTCAAAGGTCCAAAACATATAAATATCATCATGCAAAATATTTGGTGTCATTGCTAAAGAAATTTAATTTCTAAGCATAAATGGATCATTCATTTGCATAATCGCTATGTTTCACCATATCCTAAGATTTTATGCATGCTTTTTGACAATATTAACTATGAAAATTTTAAACGTTAAACCCGTTACCTATGATAACATTAGGGTTGATCTGTGTGTCCTCTTTAGTCATTGCATATATCATAGTTTGTACATGTGATTGATGACGGGAAGGATTCTGAATCAATGTGTTGCTTCCTATCCTAGTCTTAGGAGTGGTAATGGAGGAAAGAATGGAAACATTCTTACAATTTCCCTTAGAAGAACCTGTCTTAGCTTGCAAAGTTTGACTCCCTTGTCATTCACCACCAACCTTGGGGCAATTCTTTTAAAATGATCGGTCTTTCCATAATGGAAACATCTTCGAGGCTCAGTACAAGCCTCAGTTCATGCCTTCTTATAATTCTGACATTGGTCACGATTACCTTAGAAAGAGTTCACACCAAAAGTGGTTCTGGCGGGGCAAACACCTGCTTTTGGATAGAACTGTCTCATTGGTGAAGCAATTGAGCCGACAACTAAAGCACTACCATGGGAAGTCACACTAGACTCTTCTTGGATGTTTGGCGGAAATTATTTCCAAACTTCCTTTTCTTTCCAATGTTCTCTCTAATTCGACCCCTCTCATGAACCACTTTCTCAACCCTCAAAGCTGCCTATAACACATCCATGAAGTTATGGGTATCACTGATTGTCATTTTCTCTTGATTGTTAAGATTCAACCCTTCTTCAAATTTGGAACAAAGATACTCTTTTGTGGCCACCATTTCCGACATATACATGGAAAGCTCCCTTAACTCCGTTTCATATTCAGTCATAGACTTATTTACTTACCAAAGGTAGAAGAACTCCTTTTGCTTGTGATCTCTATAAAAATAGGTGTAGCATTTTTTTATTGAATTCCCTTTAGAATTCCCTCCAAGTAATGGTAATAAAGGAATGCTTCTTTAGGTTCTCCCACCAAGTTTGTGCTCCTTTATCAAGCAATCTTAATAACTATTTTCAGCCTATTTTCATCATCCAAACTCATATCTTGCATAGTTTCTGATACTCAGTTAATCCAATTCTTAGGGGTTTATAACCTAACTACCGAGCTTCCTTGATGAGTTTGGATAAGGTAGTGGTGGGATGAATAGAGGATATGGCAACCAGCATAGAAGGTGTAGCCAGAGGTATAGTAGGGTTTGTAGGGTTGGTGGTGGTGGAGATAGAGCTTGGGTTTCAAGTTGATTTTACTGGTGAAACCTAGCTCTATATTTACCCCACCACTTTATACATTCTTGGAAGGCCGCCATGGGAGGAGGAGGAATCTCCGATAGCTCAGGTGGCATCGGAGCATGAGAAGAAGAGGTAACTTCATACTTAGAAGGGAGGGAAGTAACTCCTGTTACACTGACACTGCGGTGTCCGTATTATTGTACTCCTGTTTAGGAATTAAATAAAATATTTCTCAATTATATATATAGAGAGAAATGTTTCATTTATTTTGATTTTTAATTTTGGGGTATTTAAATTGAATTTTTTTGATATATAATTTTTACCATATCTGCTAATTTTGGTGTAAAATGAATATATATATATATATATATATGTAAATAATAATAATGATAATAATAATAAGAGTAAAAAAAATTAAAAAAAAAATCCAGCGGAGTGCTGCGTTTTGAGGCAAAACGCAGCACCCCCCAAATTGGTTTAGGGCTTTTAGCCCTAATCGCTTTCTCTTTTCCCTCTTTCTCTCTCTTCCTCTCTCTTTCTCTCTCCGCCTCTTCCCCTTCCCGCAGCCACCTCACCTTCTTCCCCCTTCGCGCGTGATTGCCCGAACTCTCCACAGCGTGAGCGCGAGCACGCGCTTGCTTGGGAGTACACCTGCACACGAGCGCGCTCCACCCCACTAGCGCGAGCAACCCGCGAGCGCGCCCTTGTACGATTTCCCCAGCGTGAGCGCGCCCCTGTGTGACCCTCCCCGCATGAACGTGAGCGCACCACAGCACGCTACCTCCCACGGGCGTACAACTGCAGACTAGCCCGTGAGCCCGCAAGCCCGCGAGCTCGCCAGCCCCCCAGCCCACGAGCCTACCAGCCCACGACTAGCCGTCTCCTTAGAGAGCTCACCTGTAGTCCCCGCAGAAACCCTAGGTCACGGCTTCTTCACTGTAGCTAACGGCTATGTTGGTTGTAGTCCTAGGGTTGGATATTTAGAATTTGAGTTAGTTGCTAATATTATTTAAATTTGAAAATATTATAGGTTTTAAACCAATTCGATGGGAGAATGAAAGCTAGTTCTGAGATTTGCGAAACCCTAGGTGAGAGAGAAATGCAATCACTTAAACGTTTGAAATAAATTTTATCAAATTTAAGTTTCAATACCTTTAAGATAACATTGATGTATATTTATAAATTGAGAAATTAAGATTTATACAAATATAAGGAAGATGATAAACCTAAGAATAATTGAAAATTTGATGACAATTGTGATAATCTAATTAGGTTGACTTTCTTGGAGATTTGAGGAGTCGATTTGGTTTGATTTTGGAAAATAGGGAGTGACCACCCTCCCTAAGAATGTGAGTGAAACCCTAATCTCTTGCATGAAATAGTGAAACCTGATTTTATCGTGTTTTTAATAAAACATGTTTTTGATATGTATTGTCTCGACATATGGAATTGAAATTCAAATCTGTTTTGTGATTATTGGAGTGTCGTACTTATGTTTTCTATGATTATGCATCCATGTTTGAAATGAAATGAAATTGTGTCATGATTTGAGAAACGGAATGTTTTCTCTTCTACCATCGCATTGGTTTGTTGAATTTAAATGATTTCGATAAAAATATATTTGCACACGGATTTGAATTGTTTTGAGGATATGATGAGATGATTTGGCTATGTGGGTTGGATGCCTACTAGCTTGAGATTATATGATGATATGACATTATTTGATAAATTCCATAGCTATGAAAGGCGTTTGTAAAGGCATCGGGTTGCCCAGATACGCTTCTGCAGGAGGTATCCGCAAACGTCATATGTCTAATAGATATAGGCTCGGCCGGTTAAACCCAAGTAAAGGGAAGGACGTGTGTGACGCTACCGTCTAGTTCCGGGCGGGGTCCTATACACGATGATGAGCTAGGCCCAGTGAACTCATGGCCAATGTCAGGGTAGAGAGCGACTTTTGAACTTTATACATAATAAAACCCCCGATGTGTCTGTCCTTGATCATGGTTGACCTTTGCTAGGATCTTTTCGACTTGCTCTATATTCTACTTGATTTTAAATGGATGCATATATGTATATTATTGTGTGAATAATTGAATGAGTTCATTTTAGCGAACATATCATGATTTACTATAAAATTTGAATTATTGGTTATGAATGATATCATTTGACACTTCAATGTTCACCTACACTATTAGTACTTGAGATTAATCCCCTCACTCACTGGGTATCTTCTTTGATACTCACCCCTCTTCTTTCCCTCCTCAGACAGGATTATTATTATAGAGCGATGCTTCGGCTTTAGAGGATTTAGTAGCATGTTGGCGGATTTGAGTGTTTTTCGATGGTGAGATTTAAATTAAGTCGAGATATGAGCTCCGCACTTTATTTTTGATGCTGTGAAGTCTTGACCTTGAGGTCCGTAGTTGACTGTGTATTTATTTGGGATTGACTGTATAATTTATGTACATTAAATTGCGAAACTCTCATATTTCTTTGCATTGAGGCAAATCGTAGTGTTTGAATGTTAACTTGGGAAACTTGGTTGTAAATTGTATAAAACTTAGATTCGTTCAGTGTGGCGGCTGCTCATGCTTTAGTTAGGCATGACAGTAGAGGTTTGTGGCTAGGATTGTTGGTAAATTACATAGCCTGGTGTTGTTCTGGATGTTTGATGTGGTTGATGGGTTGTTATGAGGCCGGGATGACCATTTTATTTTATTTTATTTACAGAATATTTTTAAATTATACTTGTTTAAATAGGTTTAATTGTACATGGGAGACTTCCGATTTATGGAGAGATTCTGACTGATTTTCTGTAGAAATACAGCCTATATTCGGGGCAATGGGCGGCTGCTCACGACCCCGGTTCGGGAGGTGACAACTCCCCTCGTGCATCTCTTAGGTGCAATCAACTACAAAAGAAGACAAGATTCAGTTCACAAAAATGAATTAACCTATGCATACATAACTAACCTTACACGGGACTCTCCTAACCTAGGATCTATGGGAAGCTTAAAACACATTAATAAAATTGTCACCAACCTAGACTTTGATTCCAATGAAATTGTCACTCTCAAGCTCTCGGACCCGAGTATGCAACAACCATCATGTTGTCTCAAATTATGTACAACTCTGGGCACATACTCTAAGACCCTACAAGGCTAATCTATCATCAACACAATCTTAATTATCAACCAATTCTCAATAACCATAAATCATTCTCTATAAGACCACTTTTAAAATGAGACAAGTAAAGTCCCAATAATTTTAGCACAATTGACCAATCAAAATCAAAAAGTACATATACAAAAGCAAAAAAGCTTCTACAAGTAATCTATAATACAACAAGGTTATCTTCCATTATCCTTCCCCATGGATTCATCTACAATTAAGTAAGCCAAAACAGAATAACCTTGCACAAAGTATATGGTTTCGACTAAGGTAGATCTCACAAATCACAAAAGATGGTTCTCTAGCTGCATTTACTAGATACAAACCTAAAAATATGAGAGAAAAAGATAGAAGTGAGTACAATCATACTCAATGAGTGAAAAATATATGTACATGCCTATGAGTTAGAGTGTGATTGTGTTCTAAATCCATAAAAACCAAATTCATTTTATTATTTCAAAAGAAATCACAATTTTCGAAACCATTGCATCTAAAAACATTGTTCTTTGCATCAAAATGAGTCTTCAAAATGGATAATCAACTTGGATGGCAAAATAGACATCAAAATGGGTTGTAATTCATTCAAAACCTTGTGACTCGCAAAAATATACTTTCCATTCAGACCATGGTTGAGGTCAAGGATTAGATCCACCAAGAGTTTTTATTTATTCAATTATTTGAAAATGTCCCGTCCTTGGTGTTGATTTGGACATTACCATTGGAGACTCATGACAGCCGAACCATAAACTTGGGTAGGTGAATCTCCCTACATCACACTACCCCAATCCAATATCTGGTTCCACTTATCGCGTTGTTACTCCAGCCGGTCATGAGTGAGCAATAACCATAACAGCTACATGCACTACCAGAAAATAGGCTTTTAGCGATGGAAAAATCTGTCGCTGAAAGTCCATTTTTTGTTGTTGAAGAGTATTAGCGACGAATTTTTTCCGTCGCTGATAGTGATCTCGCTAAATATCAGCGACGGAAAAAAATTCATCACTAAAAAAGCTAAAATAAAAAGAAGGTTCACTCAGCCCGCCCCCTTAATTCTTGGAAGAATGCCTCTTCGAACCTGAGAACAAAGGCGCCTCCATGAGCAACACAACCAGTAAGGCACACTCCATATCTAATCATATTACTTTTTTTTAACTTATTATTTTTATCTCATATTTGTAATAATAATAAAATAATAAAAAATTATAATTTATTATAAAATAATGAAATAATTTTATTTAATATTAAAATAAAATAAAAAACTTTTAAAAAATAAAATAATATTATCCTTCTACAAAATAAAATAAAATAAAATTAATTATATTAAATAAAATTAAAAAAATTAAAAAATTAAAAAATTAAAAAGTTAAAAAAACCATCGGTAATCGGTCACTAATTTTTCTGTCGGTAATCCGTCGCTAATTTTTCCGTCAGTAATCCGTCGGTAAAATTTCCTTTGGTAATCCATGGCTGAAGGGTCTAAAAAAATTAAAAAAATTAAAATTTTAAAAAAAAATTTAAAGTTCTGTCGGTAAAATTTTCATCGGTAATCCTTTAGTAAAATTTTTGTCAGTAATCCGTAACTGATAGGTTTACAAAAAAATTTAAAAAAATTAAAATTTAAAATAAAAAAATAAAAAAAATTATACAAAATCCGTTGCTAATCTATTGGTAAAATTTTCATCGGTAATTTGTCGCAATTCCGTCGCTACTGCCGACGAAAAAAAATCCATCGGTAATTTTCCATCACTGAAAGTGCATTTCCTAGTAGTGGTGTACAATCGGTTATCATAAAATATCATTTTCGTTCACAATTAAATTTCAAAACCGTTTCACAACCCATATTCATCTTATCTCAGTTGAACAACAATCAACCAAACAATGTAAATCGTGTGGCATTAATATGTCAATTTCACATTTCTAACATGATTGTTTCAAGAGAACATATCACACTCAAACTAAATTACAAAACCATTTTTTCCTAAAAAATAAAATTTGTAAAAGATATAAAATCATTTCTCATTAGACAAGATATAAAAGTTCCACTTATAGTTAGGGGAGGGTATGCACTCCCACTAGTCCAGATTCTTGGTTCTATTCTTGATCAAAGGACCTTTAACTAAATGTTATATAAATCATAACATATAATTAAGATTAGACATTTATTCAGTGTAAGTCTGAAACTAAATACATGATGGTATAAATGAAAAATGTGTCTCTATTATTTTGGCATCTATTAACTCTACTTAACACTCATTTCCATTCCGAATTCTACAATTCCAACTGATATTACAAGTTTCCAACTCTTACATGCCTTAGAGGAATGATCATACCTCAAACTAAAATTTTTGGATTCCAATTTTTACATGAAGATCAGACATGAAACAATAATTTTAATGTTTATAATCTAAATCCATTCTAATCACTAAAAAACATTTAAATCCATAATGCAATTACCCTAACTACATAACTCTAATTTGTGTAGTCACGGGAAAATAACCATAACTTTCGCTACACATATTCAAATCATGTAATTCAAGTTTCAAATTAAAGTTAAGACTTAAATCTACAAATTTTGTATTTAGAGCTTAGCCTAGAAGGAATCTCAATGTTGAAACAAATTACTCTGTCAAAATAGGGCAGAACAGAGTATTTCTCTATAGAACTCACTAGTTTGAAAAATCATTAAAAATCCATTTCTTTTCAGAATCCTATGAATCATATTTCATTTTCAATATATGGAAGTTTAATTTCATATAAAAAAACTCACTTAAGTTGCCTATGTGCAAAAGAAGTTATGACTAAAAGTTCATAGCAAGGTCAAACTGTTCTGTTTGCAAAAAATCTAGGGTTCCATATTTGTTCTAACCTTTCAACAAAGTTCTAAGTTCAGATCATTAAACATGTCTTTTACAATGATTTGAAAAATTAAAAAAAAAACCTAAAACCATAAATTGAAGTTTAACTTGGACTTAGCTTTCTAAACTCCAAAGTTCACTTGTCATTTTGCTTCCCCAGTCCCCTTGTTCTCCCAATGTTTTCAGCTTGATCTAAAAACTTTTCACACCATTTTATACTTCCTAGAGGCTATGTATAAGGTATACATTGATAGGGATAGCTTATTTCAAGTTTAAATGTTGATTTTGATGAAATTTGAGGTGGTTTTGTGGGTGAGAGAAATGGAACTCATGGCTAGGGTTTAGGAAGAAGAGAAGTTCTCTTCTATCTCTCTCTCTCTCTCACTCACTCTTTTTTTTCTTTTTCTTTCTTGGTTCCACATACCTAATCATATAGAAGGTTCAAGAATTCATCTCTCCCTCTCTTGGTTAATGCACAAACAAAAGTACATCCTATGGAAGATTCAAGAATATGGGCCTCTCACAATTGTGGTCTCACCCACACAACTCTTCTTTTCTTCTTGAAGCTACACCAATTACACCTCACACATGTTTTATATTTAATGCCTTAAATGCTCTCTTGACTTTTCTACAATTTGTAAAAGGAAGTCGTGGCTAAATTAGTGACGAACACATCATTCGTAGCAAAATTCGTCGCTAATTAGTGACGAAACATGGCTAAATTTGTCGCTAATTAGTGACGAAAAAATTTTCGTGCTTAAATTCGTCGCTAATTGGCGACAAAAAAATTTTTCGTTGCAAATTTCGTCGCTAAATAAGTTTTTTATATATAATTAAATAAAATATAATATTAATATAATATTTAAATTAAAAAATTAATTTAACAACCACGGTTTAGCGACGGATTTCTAAATCTGTGGCTGATTCAGCGACGGATTCGAAATCCGTCGCTAAATAGGTTTTTTATATATAATTAAATAAAATATAATATTTAAATTAAAAAATTAATTTAACAACTGAATTTCATTTAGCGACGGATTTCTAAATCCGTGACTGATTCAGCGACGGATTCCAAATCCATCGCTGAATTTTATCTTCTTTTAATTATAATTTTATTTTATTTGTATTATTTTATTTAATAATATAAATTTTTTAATTAAATATTAATCTGAACCTGCGCGAGCGCTGGCCCATGCATGCATGGGCGCCTGCCTGCTTGGGCGCCCGCATGTGCCACAAAAAATATAAATAAATCTGTAGTTGAAGTGTAGTTGAAGGGATTTGAATCTTTGAGATGGACCTCGAAGACATGTTACCACTGCACCACGGGTGTTGTTGTGTGACTTTCTTCCTCCTCTTTGTTTTCTATTCTCACTTTTTTATCCTTATCTCTATTTTTGGGTTTTTTTTTTCTTTCTACTCTCATTTCTTATATATAATAATTTTATTATAATATATAATAATTTTATTATAACGAATAAAAATATTTTATAATTAAATATATAGATTTTTTAAATTATTAATATATTATAATTTATTAATAATTATAATTTTATAGTTTTGAGATATTGTAATCCATTTTTAAATTATAAATTATGGATTAAAAAAATAAAATAAAAATGAAAAAAAATAATAAGATAATAAGATAAAAGAAAAAAGAAGAAATCAAAATATAATATAAACATATTTTTTAATTAATTTATTATTTTCTTTTAAATTAGTATTTTATTATTTTTTATTTTATTAAAAATTATCATATTTATTATTTTTAATTAATATTATTTTAGGTGGGTGGTATAAATAAAAAAAGTTATTATATTTATTATTTTAAATTATTATTATATATTATTTTATTATTATTAGAAAAATATGAAATAAAGATAATAAATAATAAAAAAGAAATTTATATCATAATAATATCTTTGGCTCTGTTGTTTACAGGTTGCATGCACGAGTTCGGAGGAGTGCGGAGTTCAGAGTTCGAACCACGGTGGAGGCAGAAGGCATTTTCCAGCAATTAAGAGTGCCTGCGCGGGGTGCGGGGTGCTGGCTCAGGTGGCATGTGCTCGGGCGCTCGGGTGGGCGGGCTCGGGTGGGCAAGGGTGGTGCTCGGGTGACACGTGCCCTCCCTGAACATTTCATTTGACGGAATTTGAAATCAGCGACGGATTCCAAATCCGTCGCTGAATTTAGTGACGGATTTTAGCAACAAAAATTATTTGTCGCTAAATTTAGTGACGAATTTTAGATTTTCGTTGCTAAATTTAGCAACTGATTTTTTTTATGTCGCTAATTTAGCGACGGATAATTTTTCGTCGCTAAAGTTTGTGATGAATTTTAGTGACGAAAAATTATTTATCGCTAAATTTAGCGACGGATTTCAATTTTCATCGCTAAATTTAGCAACGAAAAATTTTTCGTCGCTAAATCCGTCGCTAATGTTTTTAGCGACAAATTTTTTTAAAATTTTCGTCGCTAAATTTGTGGCTAAAAGGCTGTTTTTTTGTAGTGGTGATATAAGATTAATATTATTATATTATTAGAAAATGATGCAATCTCAAAACCAATACCAATGGCACGAAACCAATCCCAAATGTTTTGAAATTTTTTTTCATGTTATTGGATATCACCAATTAATCCAATTGGACAATGTCATTAATTGCCATTTTCACAAACAAATTTTCAAAATCCGCTTTGGTGCACTTTTTTCATTACACACTTTTTTTCACATTTTTCCAAAGTTTACTCTTTTCCCGCCTCTTTTTTCATTACACACACGTTATTTTTAATTTCTCATATTTTTTCATACTTACTTAATACCCGTGACGTACCATTCCCATATCTTTGCCATATGTATTATTTACGTTGTTCAAATAACTTGTTATTTTCTTACTTACTGTTACTACATTTCATACACTTATTATCTTATTATCTTAGTAACTTTGACTTGTTATCTTTTTATTTTACTGTTAGTACATTTCATACACTTATTACCTTGATCTTAGTGCTACAACATTTCACACAATTTTTATGACTTATTATTGTGTTTGCAATGGATTATTTTCAAATCCAGTTTTCACTTAAATTTTCATCATCAAAACCTAATTAAAACCACAAAACCTAATTAAAAAACCAATTTTTATGTAAGATAGGATGCACGGTATAAGTACACAATAGCTATAAGCAAAATGTATTTCCTTTTTTACATTTTTAAGTAATTCTTGAAATTGGTTTATCTGGAATTAAATAATTTATTAACAATTTCTTATCATTATATTATTTAAATTAATAAAATTAATAATTTAAATTAATAATTTGGTATTCAAGTTCGTGCAAACTGTGCTAACACCTCGGCATGTGTGCATCGCTCGCCAGCACCCAGCACTTGAGCCGCGTGGGAAAGCTTATATGCCATGTGGGAATGCACCACGCATGCCGCTTGCACCCCGTACACGCATGGTGAGCGTGATTCCACTTTGCAGGCATGTGCGGCAGAGCCGCGTGGGCCTATTCGTGCCTGGCACATGCTCTGGCATACAACCCGCATGGCCCTCATTTTTGGTTGTAGCGCTTGCCTATGCGGTAGAGACGTATAGGCAAGCGCATGCGCTGCGCGGGCATGGCACGAGTAGGCATGCACCATGTATGCTCACTCGTGCCATGCACATGCGCGGTGTGTGTGGTTCAGCAGTGTGGGCATGCACGGTTGAGCTGCGTGGGCCCCACTTATGCGCAGTGTGCGGTGTCATGCTAGCTCCATGCGCATTGTGTAGTGTGCGAGGTTTAGCTGCGAGAGCACGCGCGGTTGAGCTGCATAGGCATGGGTATGCATTGTGCATGCCCGTTGGCGCTCCACACATACGCAGTGCGTGTGGTCATGCTGGAGCCCCCCGCATGCGCGGTGTGCATGGTTTAGTTGCACCAGCATGTGCAGTTGAGCCGTGCGGGCCCGTCCGTGCCCACCATCTGCGTGGGCATGCTGGAGCCATGCTCATGCATGGTGCGGGCGGTGCACGTGGTCGAGCCGCGCCGACGTTGGCAGGCACCGTGCTTGCCTGCACATGCACCGCGCACCCTGTACATGCGCGGTGCGTGCTGCCATGTTGGCACCTACGCCTACATGGTGCGCGCGGTTCATCTGCACGGGCATTCGTGGTTGAGCCGTGCAGGCCCGTCCTCACCTAGAGCATATGCAGTGTGCAGGCATGCACTGCACATGGCCCTTTTTTTTTGTGGCTCGGGCTGTCATGTTGGCACCCTACGCATGCATGATGCACATGGTTCATCTGCATAGGCATGCGAGGTTAAGCCGTTCAGGCCCGTCCGTGCCCCGCACATGTGCAGGCATGCACCGCGCATGGCCCTCTTTTTTGTTGAAAAAAATGTTATCATGCGGGTTTGAACCTGCGACTTGAGACTTCAACCTATGACTTAAGGCTTCGAACCAGCCTGAGTTGTATCACTCACTATGCCACAATGTCTTATTTTGTTTTTTAGTTTTTTTTTTCTCTTCTTTCCTCTCTGTTTCACTCTCTTTCTTTTTTTTGTCACTTTCAACTTTTTTTTTCCCTTATCTCACTTTCACCTCTATTTTTTTTTGCTTCACTTTGGGTTTATGTTTTTTTTTCTCCTTTTCTATCTCATTGAATTTTCTTACTGTTTAAATTCAACTTGATATATTCAAACCATCTATTATTTATTTGAATTATGTTTTCTTGCATTTGAATAATATTTCATGTTGACTAAATGAATGAATTATGAGTTATTAATATTATTTATTTTGAATAGGTAAAAATATATGATTAAATATATAGAGTTTTTTAATTATTAATGTATTATAATTTAAATTTATTTATCGGTTTTTTAAATTGTTAATATATTATATTTTAAATTATTAATATATTAGCAATGTTGTGTAAATAAAAATAAAGAAATCAAGATATTGAAGTCTATTGCACTCCGAGCCCTGTTATCATGAAATTGTGTATTACCACTATTTTTTCAATAACTATTATGATGAACTTACCATACTACTGTATTACCGTAAGTTAACATACCATAATTTATTGTTACTTACTACCTATTATAACTACACTACTGTATTACCCCTAATTACCCGACAACTGTTATTATGAAATTACTACACTATTGCCACAATTTATTGTTACTTACCACCTATTATAACTAGTTATCCGATAATTGTTATCATGAAGTTACTACATTACTGTATTACCACTAATTAACTTACCATAATTTATTGTAACTCACATATTATAGCAACCCACGCCAAATTAGATAATAACATTCAAAATAATTTTTTTTAACTTATTTGAAACAATAGTAATCTATATTAATAATGTTACTATAATGGTAAAATTCTTACCATTGTGCACAATGTTACCATGCATTACTACATGTTACTAATAACCATATAATTATGTGCATTTGACTTCGGTGTCACGCAAACTAAGCATAAGTTATCACCGCTCATAATTTTACTACTTTTATTTTATGACAAACTTGTTACCTGTTATATCAATTTTACTATAGTGTATAATAATATTACCAATTTTACCACATACATACTATATTATCACTAATTATCGCAAACTTATCATAACTTATCTCAATGCACCATACCACTGATTATAGTAACTACCATCTGTTATCCCAAATTACCACCAACTGTGTCACATACCCCAATTTAGTTGTAATAAATAACTTGTTAATAATAATAAAATAAGATTATTATCTGAGACATGATAATTGGATACAAAATTAGACACTTAGAATGTTAAAAACCTAGGTTTAGCCAACTCGCTGGAAACTAAGTACCCTAAAAATAAGGTTTCTGAAATATTTAGAAAACAAGAAGCAAAAATCCTGGTAATTGTTCCTTATATACCAAATAGAGGAAAACCTATTTTTCTAGAATTTTTCTAAGCCAATAGCTCTCCAAATAGGAGTAAAAAATGTTAGCCGTTTCGAGTTTTGTTCTTGGAAGGGAGAGTTGACTTTTTATTTTTAAGGAATTAGGTTCTGAAACTATTTTTGGTGAATCCAAATAGGGGTATTTCCTTATTTACATGTAATTCTTAAGTAAATGAAAAATGACATTACACGGAAATAAGGTGACCAGACCAATCAATCCGACCCAGTATGTACAACCCGACCTAGTATGTAATGAACATGCAATAACCAACCAAAAAAAGGACAACACCGACCATGCCATGTGTTCTTCAATAAACTACACCACATGGAAGGACAAGTGGATGGCATCAAGTATAAAGCCTTGAATTATGAACAAGTGTCCTTACCCTTGGCTTACATCAAGATCAAGAACATTAGATCATGAACAAGTGTCCTAATACTTGGCTTACATCAAAATCAAGCACCCTAGATGATGAACAAGTGTCCTAACACTTGGCAACCATCCAATACCCACCTTTACCTATAAATACCCCTCCCCTTCCATTCCAAACCATCAAATTCGGCCAAGAAGAAAGAAAGAAAGAGAGAAAGAAGAGAAAGGAGAGAAAAAGAGAGAGAAAGGAAGAAAAAAGGGAAAGAAGATTCTAGGCAACTTTTCCAAATAAGTGTTCTTTATTTTCACATCTAGATTATAGAAAACTATCATGATTTCCTATTACTACTATGATTTGCTATGACTACCATGATTTTCCATGACCATCACGATTTAATAATATTGTTACCATGATTTACTACTGATTTCATAATACTGTTATCATGATTTACTACTGATTTCATAAAACTGTTATATGATAAACTATTATCATGATTTCTTACTATTACATCAAAGCATGTGATTATGATTGTTATATAAACTGATATGTATAGAAATAGTTTGAGCAAGTAAGGACTTTTTCGAACATCAAAATACATACCGGTAGCACCCCATTATTGTGGATAGGAGGTTTGTTCACGTAATAAGGGGGATACTGTTAGACCTTTCCGGAATTGGACCTCCTGGGAGAAATAAGGAGACTGTTCATAGGAGAGATAAGATGAAAGTAAACTGTTCATGTACTGTATTGTATTACTATTATTCAAATATGCATGTTCTTGCTACATATAAAACTTTTTCAAAAAGATTTTACAGTAATACCGTTATCATATAATTTTATATTGAATTTTCTATACATGCATAGACGAACCTTACTGGGCCATTGAGTTCACACCAAAAATTATTTTAAATTTTGCAAGAACAAAGGTTGAGGAATATTAACGGATAGGGATAGTTTTAGAAGTTCTATTACTTTATCTTGTACACAAGACTTTTGTAATATGTTGTGATTAAGATAAATGAAAGATCTATTATTTTAATAAGACTTCCATATCATGCAAAGTGACTGAGCCCCGGTGAGAACCAGGCAGTCCGTCGTCATTGAAGCCCCAGTGAGGGGGTGGATTTGGGGCGGGACAAATAAATGGTATAAGAGCCTAGAATAAGAAAAAGATGATATTAAGTAGAAACATCTGCATTTAAGCATCTATTATAGCTAGGAATGATTATTCTGTCTCATATAAATTTTCTAACATTATCGGAAATCTCATAGCAATGGAACGAGACAAAGATCAGTATTCAATTGTGGAAGATCCATTTGAAGAAATGAAGGATGAACAGAATGAACCAAGTAATGAGAATCATTACATTTTAATAGAAGATAATGAGGAAGTGGTAGAGTCCACTAGATCTGCAAGAAAAGAATTGGTAATGGATGCCCAAGTGGCAGAAATCAATGAGCTATAGCAGGAAATGTTTCAAGCTCATAGTAAGTTACAGCAACAGTTAGAAGAATTACTTGCAGTAAAATATGAAAATCTTATGTTAAAAGATCTGAATACCAGAAGAAATGGGCCTAAATGCTACTAACCAAAATAAACTGGATATTGTATCGATACAGACAAGGAGATTGATCAACTGACCAAAATAAACTAGATGTTGGAAAAAGAAAGGCGAGGATCTGTAAGAATTATTCAAAATTATGAAGAAAAGATCCAAGCTTTGCATATGGACCTACATGATCTTTGTAATGTGACTATAAGAGATAACACGGAATCTAGCCAACACTCAGAAAACTGGCCCTAAACTGTAGCATAACTAACTAAACTTTTTAGTATCAATAATGAATATATTTAGAAATATGTTTTGATATTGTAATATGGTTGTATATTTGTAATGTTAATACTATACGTCTTTTGTAACTTTTTGACATATTAACTACTTCCTTATTTTGAAGGTATTTTCTTGGAATATTAAGATGGTTAGAACAAGGCAACAACAAAACCATTCGATTGATCAAGCTTCAAACACTTTAGATGAAGTGATTGCAACACTAGATAGAGTGTCCCAAATTATGGAACAATAAGCCAACAATATAGCCAACCACCAGTCTCCTTATGATCTACCACCAACATTGTACAATTTGAAGATATTGTCTTGGAACGATTTCTCAAGTTCCATCCCCTAAGGTTTGATGGAGGATATGAAAATGATGAGAAAGCTAAATTGTGGTTAGAAGAAATGAAAGGAATTTTTGCGATATTAAATTATACAAATGAACAAAAAATTAGACTAGCAGTATATCAACTTTTCGGGATAGCTAGAGAATGGTGATGAACCATCTCTTATAAGTGGGAACAAAACAACACCCCACGCATTTGGAAAAATTTCTTGAAGGAATTCAATGAGAAGTATTACCCCTGCCACATACAAGAAAAATGGAGGAAGAATTTCTTGTTCTCAAACAAGATCGTATGACAGTAACTCAGTATGAGACCAAATTTATGAAACTTTTAAAGTTCGCTTCTTCACTAGTATCAACTGAGGATGATAGAATTAAACGTTTCATTAAGGGGTTACATTGGGAAATTCAAGATGCTTTAGCCCCTATCATCATTGAAACATAATCTAAGGCCATAGAATTGGCTTGTTGAGTAGAAGATAGCAAAAATAAACGACAAGTGGGACTTAGCCAGAGAACAAATCCAACAAATTGGCAACAGGGAAGGTTTCAAGGAGATACAAAGATGCTAAAAAGGGGTTCTAATGATTTTGCATCCCAAAGCTAGGAAAAGGTATGGGAAATTCTAGTAAGGTAGGACAGAAAGAATCTTGTGATTATTGTCAGAAGTTAGGACATAATGAAGATAATTGTTGGCTAAAGGCTGGAAAGTGTGTAAGATGTTGGAGTAATGACTATTATATTAAAGATTGTCCCAAGACAGCAGGGAAAAGAAGCCTACCTCAAAGTCAAAAACAAGGCAACATAAATAATAAACCCAGGATGCGAGGAAGAGTTTTTGTCATGGAAGGAGAAGAAATCCCTGAAGCGTCCAATGTTGTGGAAGGTACGCTACTATTTGATCCTGGTCCACACATTCATTTATTGCTCCTGGTTGGATAAAAATTTTAGATGTTAAAGTTGAAAAGTTACCATACATATTGGAGGTAGGTACTCCGATGGGAAGTAGTATGACTACTGAAGTGGTAGTAAAGTCATATAAAATCAAGATTGCCGAGAAAGAATTTCCAGCAGATCTGATAGTTCTATCCATTCAAGAATATGATATCATATTAGGAATGGATTGGTTATCTCAGTATCATGCAAAAATAGATTATAGAACAAAGGTAGAAAACTTTGTATTTCGAGACAAGCTGAGGTTGAATTGAAGGGAGATAGAAAACTCTTTTCTAATTTTATTATATCTGGAGCACGCTCTAGAAATCTCCTTTATAAAAGATGTACTAGATATCTGGCTTATCTTATGAAATAGCCAACTAAGAAAAAGAAAATTGAGAATATCCCTGTGGTGAGAGAATACCCAGATGTATTTCCAAAAGAATTAACCTTATTACCTCCAGAAAGGGAAATAAAATTCAATATAGATCTTGCTCCAGGAGTAGAACCAATATCAAAGACTCCATACAGAATGGCCCCTCTAGAATTAACAGAACTTAAGATACAGTTACAAGATTTGCTAGAAAGGGGATTTATTCGACCAAGTGCATCACCATGGAGAGCTCTTGTGTTATTTGTCATGAAAAAAGATGGTACACTACGATTGTGTATTGATTATCGAGGATTAAACAATGTCACAATAAAGAACAAATACCCCTTGCCTTTGATAGATATTTTTTTTTATCAATTACAAGGTACTAAGATTTTTACTAAGTTTGATCTAAGATAGGGGTATTATCAATTGAGGATTAAAAAGGAAGACATTCCTAAAACAGTCTTCAAAACTCGATATGGTCATTACGAGTTTGTAGTCATGCTCTTTGGATTAACTAATGCACCGGCCGCTTTCATGGATTTAATGCACAGAGTCTTTTGTGGTGATTTTCATAGATGATATACTGGTATACTCAAAATCAAAGAAAGAGTACAAGGAACATTTACATTGTGTATTGCAGACACTGAGAGAAAATAAATTATATGCAAAGTTCAGTAAATGTGAGTTTTGGTTGGAAAAAGTTACTTTCCTAGATCATATAATATCTGTAGATGGAATTTTCGTTGATCCTTCTAAAATTGAATCCATTTTATTATGGGAAACACTAAGGACAGTAATTGAGGTACGAAATTTTTTAGGATTAGCACGTTATTATCGAAGATTTGTGCAACATTTTTCAAGATTGGTTGGACCATTGACAAAACTAATCCGAAAGAATACTAAGTTTGACTAGGATAACAAGTGTGAACAAAGTTTTCTTGAATTGAAAAGGAAATTAACTATAGCTCCAATACTTGCTTTGCCCAAAGGAAAGGATAGGTTCGTAGTATATACTGATGCTTCAAAAGATGGATTAGGGGGTATGTTAATGCAAAAAGGAAAGGTTATAGCTTATGCATCACGACAATTAAAGCCCTATGAGCAAAATTATCCCACTCATGATTTGGAATTAGTTGCTATCATATTTGTTTTTAAGAAGTGGAGACACTATCTGTACGGAGTTACTTTTGAGATATTTACATATCATAAGAATCTAAAATACTTATTTTCTCAAAAAGAGCTCAACATGAGACAAAGAAAATGGATGGAATACTTTGAAGATTATAATTGTACCATCAAATACTAGCCAGGAAAAGTAAATGTAGTAACAGATGCCCTTAGTAGAAAAATAAGGATAGCAAAAGTAAGGGTAAAAGAATGGGAAATGATGGAGCAATTGGCTTGTTGGAAGCCTATTGGGACTCATCTCGGAATTAGATGTGCCAATATAAAAATCCATACATATTTATACTCAAGGAACAAAGATGCTCAAGAACAGGATCAAGAATTGCAAAAGATTTGGGAAAAAGTCATAAGAAATGAATCGTCAGATTATCAAGAAATTAAGGATGGAATGTTAAAATTCCAGGGAAGAATATGTGTACCTAAAAATGAAAATTTGAGAAGAGAAATCCTAGAGAAAGCAAATTGCTCAAAATATACTATCCACCCTGGAGGAACTAAGATGTATAGAGATCTAGAAGAACATTATTGGTGACATAATATGAAAAGGGATATTTCAAAATATGTTTACACATGTTTGACCTATCAACAAGTTAAAACAGAACATCAGAAACCATTCGGTTTGCTACAACCCTTACAAATTCCAGAATAGAAATGGGATGAAGTAACCTTGGACTTTGTTTTTGGATTACCAAAAAGTAAAAATGGACATGATGCAATATGGGTAATCATGGATAGATTCACCAAATCTTCTCACTTCTTGGCCATCAAAATTACTTGACCTATTGAAAAATTGGGGAGAATATATGTAGATGAGATAGTTAAATTGCATGGAGTACCTCTTAGTATTGTTTCTAATAGAGATCCAAGGTTCACTTCTCGACTCTGAAAACAACTACAACAACTTCTAGGTACTAAATTGAAATTTAGTACAAGTTCTCATCCTCAAACTAATGGACAATCTAAACGTACTATTCAATTATTAGAAGATATGCTTCGAGCATGCATATTAGATTTCAAAGGAAGTTAGGATTAGCATTTACCACTTGCTGAATTTGCATGCAATAACAGTTTTCAATCTACCATTGGTATAGCTCCTTATAAGGCATTATATGGAAGAAAATTCCGATCACCAATTTATTGTGATAGAATTGGAGAAAAAAATACTAATACATCAAAAACTATACCATGGATGGAAGAAACCTTTGACAAAATCCAAGTGATCAAACAAAGAATGATGACCGCCCAAAGTAGACAAAAGAGTTATGTAGACCATCGTAGAAAGGATTTGGAATTCTGAGTGGGAGATCAAGAGTTTCTTAAGCTATTCCCTCAAAAAGGAATTATTCCGTATGGAAAAGGAGGAAAATTGAGTCCAAGATATATTGGACCATTTGAAATACCGGAACGAATTGAAAAGGTAGCATATCGTTTAGCCTTGCCACCAAGCTTATCTAGAATCCATGATGTATTCCATGTATCATTACTTCGAAGGTATCAACCTGATCCAGATCATATACTAGACTATCAGCCACTCCAACTTCATCAAGATCTAACCTTTAAGGAAAAACCAATCAAGATCTTAGAATATGATGTAAAGAAGCTTAGATTAAAGGAAGTATACCTGGTAAAGATACTTTGGAGCAATCATGGAATCGAGAACGCCGCATGGGAACTTAAAGATGAGATTCGACAAAAGTACCCAGCACTATTTCTATAATCAGGTATGAATTTCGAGGACAAAACTTTTTTAAGGGGAAAGAATGTCACATACCCCAATTTTGTTGTAAAAAATAACTTGTTAATAATAATAAAATAAGATTATTATCTGAGACATGAGAATTGGATACAAAATTAGACACTTAAATGTTGAAAATCTAGATTTGATCAACTCAATAGAAACTAAATACCCTAAAAATAATGTTTTTGAAATATTTAGAAAACTAGGAGCAAAAGTCCCAGTAATTGGTCCTTATATACCAAATAGAGGAAAACCTATTTTTTTAGAATTTTTCTTAGCCAATAGACTACAACACATGGAACATTAGATCATGCCATGTGTTCTTTAATAAACTACACCATGCCATGTGTATGGAACATTAGATCATGCCATGTATTCTTCAATAAGCTACACCATGCCATGTGTTCTTCAATAAACTACACCACATGGAAGGACAAGTGGATGGCATCAAGAATAAAGCCTTGAATTATGAACAAGTGTCCTTACCCTTGGCTTTCATCAACATCAAGAACATTAGATCATGAACAAGTGTCCTAACAATTGGCTTACATCAAAATCAAGCACCCTAGATGATGAACAAGTGTCTTAACACTTGGTAACCATCCAATACCCACCTTTACCTATGAATACCCTCTCCCCTTCCATTCCAAACCATCAAATTCAGCCAAGAAGAAAGAAAGAAAGAGAGAAAGAAGAGAAAAGAGAGAAAAAGAGAGAGAAAGGAAGAAAAAAGGGAAAGAAGATTCTAGGCAACTTTTCCAAGTGTTCTTTATTTTCACACCTAGATTATGCAAAACTATCATGATTTCCTATTACTACTATGATTTGCTATGACTACCATGATTTTCCATGACCATCATGATTTAATAATACTATTATTATGATTTACTACTGATTTCATAAAACTGTTACATGATAAACTATTATCATGATTTACTACTGATTTCATAATACTGTTCCCATAATTTACTACTATTACCAAGATTTCCTACTGTTACACCGTTGCATGTGATTGTGAAGTTATATATGTTGATATATGTGGAGATAGTTCGAGCAAGTAAGGACTTTGTCGAACATCAAAATACATATCGGTAGCACCCCATTATTATGGACATGAGGTTTGTCCACGTAATGAGGGGGAGACTGTTAGGTCTTTCTGGAATTGGACCTCCTGGGAGGGATAAGAAGGCTGTTCATATGGAGAGATAAAATGAAAATAAATTGTTCATGTGCTGTATTGTATTAGTATTATTCAAATATGCATGTTGTTGCTGCAAATAAAACTTTTTCAAAAAGATTTTACAGTAATACCGTTATCGTATAATTTTATATTGAATTTTCTACACATGCACATATGAATCTTCCACATATAGTTACTTATCTTTTTAGGAAAATGGATGTAAAGGATGTTGCTCTAACAATTGACTCTCTGCCACCGGGATTTTCGAAAAGTTATCTTGATGATGCAAGGCACCATGTAATATTGGAATATACTTTTCATGACAGAATGATCGTGTACTTAGCGGAAAGAAATCATTTTTATCATACCACACCAGTCATGATCGAAGACATTGAACAACAACATAATGAATGGCGAGCTATGAGAACGTTGATACCCACTGAGACAGAAAAGATCTCTTTGCCGAAACTAAAAACTTCAAGTTTTATGGATGAAAAGAATATAAAGCATCATGGACAGGATTCATCCATCAGAATCCAAATTTATATCAACATTTCAAGTCCGTCAGAGCAATTAATCTTTTTAAGACAACTCCATCACCATTGAGAGTAGAAGTAGCAGACACACCATTACAATCGATAAGTATACAATCAGTCAATACAGATATCGAAAATGCCGCAGCAGATACTTTAGACTAGAAACAGTAAGTTTATTCTTTTACGAAAATCTTCAGGTTTCTTTTAAATGAAGAATCTATGTAATTATTACTTTTGCGTCAGTTCTTTATTCTTGTGAATCATCCATTATTGGATACAAATGTTGCCGCCCATGTACAACGATTCACTTGAATATTATCTTTTAAGTCTTTTATTTTCAAAAGGAAATTTTGTACAGTTACCCAAATCCTAATATCTTACATATTCGAATTTTGTCAAAATCAAGCGGGTCCCCTATATTCCATTCCTATTCTTTTTCAAAACAAAACCAAATTCCAAAATAAAACCTTATTCGGATTCTTAGCCACCATTGTTGACAAACCATACCAAATTGGGTCCCGCATAATCTTTTAAGCCATTTATTTTGACAAAATGTTACCTTGGGCCCCACATAACACCAACTTTGGGATTCTTCCCCAATACCATTATACTTTCCCAATGCGTTGTGATATTCGGCGCCAAAATTCCGAATCTTTCTACACCTATTTAAGCTTCAATTGTGCATTCATTACAATCATCAGAAATCAGAAAAACAATAGAGAAAAGCATATCGACAATCAGAAAACATTCGTAAAACCATACCCACCTCCAAAAAACCAAACCACTCTTAGGACGATGCGAAGAAACCTTACCCTTTGAAACCACTATGCAAAGAAACCTTTGATTGCCATTTCTAAAAATAGTTGTAAGTTTTTCTTTATTGTTATTTTCGTTTATTATCAATAATAGCTTAAGAAGCATATTCAGGCTTTAATAACGCCCAAACGGGTGTTAGTATTATATTGTATGCTTTATTTTGATATTTTATATCTATGAAATTTGATTTAATCAACATTATGTAATGCATGTTTTAAGTCATTTAAAACAGGAGAAGGTCTTTTTGATATAACGCAGAACTATTGAATATAAATTGGTAACAGGAATTTTAGGAGAGTCAAAGGTCAGGCAAAAGACAAGTAGGTCGCTAAGTAATTCCTCTTGATAGGCAGTTAAAGACCGAAAGTGAGCCGTTATACCCCAAAACTTTCCAAAAATTTTCTCAGTTTATCCTAGATACTCTATAGACATCTTTACACCGAGACCCGAATCTATTTTAAATATCACAAAACATTCGAACAACCATACCCACCTCCAAAAAACCAAACCACTCTTACGACGACTCGAGGAAACCTTACCCTTTGAAACCACTGTGCAAAGAAACCTTTGATTGCTACTTTTGAAAATAGTTGTAAGTTTTTCTCTATTGTACGTTTCGTTTATTATCAATGATAGCTTAAGAAGCATATTCAAGCTCTAATAATGCTCGAACGGGTGTTAGTATTATATTGTATGCTTTATTTTGATGTTTTATATTTATGAAATTTGATTTAATCAGTATTATGTAACGCATGTTTTAAGTCATTTAAAACATAAGAAGGTTTTTTCGATAGAACGCAGAACTATTGAATATAAATTGGTAACAGGAATTCTAGGAGAGTCAAAGGTCAGGCAAAAGACAAGTAGGTTGCTAAGTAAGTCCTCTTGATTGGCAGTTAAAGACCGAAGGTGAGCCGTCAGAGATGACATATGTAGAGAATATTTTCAAACCGTTTTAAAAAACTATCACATTTTTTGACACAAGTAATAACGGTGATAATCGTGAAAATTGAACATAGTTTTTAATGACTGTGCAATATATATGTTAGTATAAATATAGAACGTATGCAGACAATATGATTAAATGGATAATAAAGATGAGTCATATGGAGAATATTTTCAAACCGTCCCTAAAGAGTACCACATTTACTTACCATAACTGATAACCGTCATAATTGAATATCAATTTTACAGATGGTTGTGTTAACTTTATTGATGGTAGATAAACATTTCCCAACCAACAATTTATACCCGTCAAAAAATGTATATATTTCTCCACGGTTTTGTCAAAATGGTCTCCATAGGGTATAAAAAACTGTCACTAAAAGTTACCAACAATAAATGTTAGCATTAGCATAGAGTTTTAATTTTGTAGTGCATCTTTATACTCTATTGGCATCTCACAGCAAGTCCTATAGTTTATTGGAGCAATCGAATGCACTCCGACTATAGAGTCAAGGAATTTAGTAAAGATTCCTATTGGTTGATTTAATTTGTTAATTTCAACCATCATGCGTTTTCCTTCTCTAAATACTAAACATCTTGACAGCGCATTGAGTCTTTACATTTCTTAACAACTACTCAAAATAAAAAATAAAAAATGGATAATTACTAATTAACTCAAATTAAAATTATTAATCCCACATTTATAGTTAGAAAATTTTAAAATCTTTTAGAATGCACATAGTAGAACCCAAAGAAACTTTTTTTTTGTTTAAATATGATCACCTTTTGATAAAACTTTATAAATCGTTCATCTTGTAAACTTATTGAATATATGTTATATAGAGTTTTAGTAAAAATTTCATTGAGAGGTTTAGATATGTTAGAGTAGTAAAATTTTTAATTTTTTGTTGAAAATATTTGATGGCAATGACGTTTTGTTGCGTTGGAAGTTTTGAGAGTTTCGAGAGAAGGAGAGCTTTTGGAGGGAAGAAGAAGCTTTGATGGTTTGTGTGGTATGATTTATAGTATATTTAGTTCAATTATTTAACTGCCATTTTCACAAACAAAATTTCAAAACCCACTAATTTTTCTACCTTTTCCATATTTTTACTCTTTCCTGCTGTTTTTCATTATTAGACACTTTTGTGCTTATGTTTTAGTCATTGCCACGATACATTTTATGCAATTATTACCTGCTATTACTATACTATTACTACATTTCAAACATACCAAATACATATCATGCGTTAATTTCATATCATTACATTATTTAAATTAATACTATTAATTATACTAAACACATCATTATACTAAATTCATAGTTAGGTTTATAATTGAGGAATGTGATTTCGCCCAATAATGCACTAGGCAGTGCATTTGTCTACGGTGGCAGTGGTACGCATATACGCATGCGCATGCCTACGTAGTTTTGCGTACATGCCATTTTCACAAAGAAATTTTCAAAACCCTAAACCATTTTTTTGATTTTTCCACACATTTTATCTTTTCCGCATTTTTTCATTATTATACATTTGTTTTATTAGTCATTATGTTTTAGTCTTACACATTGTTCAAAAAAATCACTTATTACATTTCATCCGATTGTTACCTACTATTACTATATTATTACTACATTTCATCCAATTGTTACTACTATTACTACATTATTACTACATTTCATGCGACTTGTATATCAATACATATCATATACATACTATACTTCAATTTATATCATTACATTATTTAAATTAATAATATTAATTACACCATACACATCATTGTACTAAATTCATATTTTAGATTTTATAACTGAGTAATATGATTTTGCTCAAGTGGTGCACATGTCCATGGTGGTAGAGGTGTGCATATGCGCATAAGTATGGCTGCGTGGTCCTATGCACATGCCGTGAGCCCTGAGATGTGCTAAATATGTCCATTTGTTAGCATAAAGTTATATATCAATATAAAATTATTAATTTATGCAAAATAGTGTTATATTTCTTAAAATTCATTGATCATTTATTAAATTATTATATAATATGGTGTTATAATTTGAAATTATGACTATCACGCTCCGAACCAAGATCGTGAGTAGCTGCTCGTTATCCTGAATGCTGGCTGTATTTTTACAAAATATCGGACAGAATCTTCCCATATATTAGAGGTCTCCCATATAGCAATCAACCTGCTACCTGTACAATAGGCCAAACCTGGCCTCACAATACATAAATCAAATCTCAACATCAGACCAACATATCTATACTGCACAATCCAAGACAACCTAAGGCTAACACAACGAATTTTCATAGTTCTAACCACAGACCTCTATTGCCATACCCCCGTCAAAGGCATGAACAACCGCCAACCGCCCCTCCTGTGATTTAGAGGTGCACCGAGCGGTCCTAAAGTACACTTTTAGGACAAGACATATTCCCAAGTAACATACACAATGAATAAAAATTTCCTCAATGCGAGTGTTATGCAATGACATGAGAGTTCCACAATTTAAATATTCATATTTATACAGTCATACCAAAATTATACAATGGTCATCTATAGACTTCAAAATATATATACATCATTAATACAATTTTTAACTCACGAAATTTTAGCAAAAATGTACAATGACTTCTCAAGTCTAGACCAGATCTCCGAATGAGACTAAGCATCCTAAAAGGAACGCTCCTTGTCAAATTCTATCTCTGAAACAAGAAGGGAAATGAGGGGTGAGTACTTAGGAAAAGAATACTCGGTGAGTGAGTGGGTCAATGCAATCGTCTAATAAGATTGTGAAACTGGAGTGTCAAAGCGTAAGTATACAAATCATATTTCAAATCACCATACTTTTCATTTCAACAATATATCATTTGCACGCATTATCAAGTCAAATATGCATCAAAAGCAGTGTCATTAAAAGTCAACGAGCTGCCAGCCGAAAGTGTCTTGGCAGAGGTCTATCTCGACCTATGACAAGCATACTGGGGCTGTTATTTGTAAATTTATTTGAAGTGCTCTCTACCCCGGCATTGGCGACGGACCTCGTCCAGGTGCTAGACTTGGAGAGAGTATCCAAATCCTCCCCCTTTTCGGATTCAACCTGGCTAGTACCGTATCGTTAATAAAATCAAGACAACTCGTAGGATACCCCAGACCTAGACATATCCGGACGCCACCTAAGCACCTTTTATGGTGTCCTTCGTAGCTACGGAACAATACATACCAAAGCCCTCAAGGTCAAAATCAATCTCGGATCAAGAATGTGCAGTAATCAGGTTCACAAACCAAATTCAATATATAGTGTAAAATGACACATTATACATTTCAACCACATGGATGCAAAATTTCATAATTCAACCAAATTTTTGGACACTCCATCGATTCACAAAAAGTCAGTTCCAAAACCAGTCAAAACATTTCAAGTACACGACAAATCATGTTCATTTATCAAAATATTATAAAACAGGGTTTACATATTAAACAAAAGCGTTGAAATAAATCCCACTCACAGTATGGGGGAGGGTAGCGCACTCCCTAATAATACCACGAAATGAAGAAAAATGTTCTCCTAAATCAAGGCACCCAACCCCTATGAATGTATATATATATATAATCGACAAGTTTCAAACCTACGTAGTTATAGGAAATAGGCTATCACTTTTAATATATGTATGCAAATCAGGTAGTTCGAATCCTTTAGAAAACTACCCTAATTCCTCATATTTTGTTCATGCATACAACATGTCTACAAGACTCAAGTGTTGGTACTCAACTAATCTCGTACAGGGCTTACACCAATCAAATCTCTCGCTCACACCCAAGGGCTAGTAGGGCCACAGCCCAGCGCTCCTCTATACAGCGCGCAGCGCCCATATACAGGGCGTGCAGTGCCCATGCGCAGGGAGCGCAGTGCCCATGTGCATGGTCTATGTTAGGGCGCACAACGCCCATGCGTAGGGCATACAGTGCCCATGTGCAGGGTCCATGTACAGGGCGCGCAATGCCCATGTGCAGGGTCCATGTGCAGGGCGTGCAGCGCCCATGTGCAGGGCGTGCATCACCCATGTGCAGGATGCGCAGCGCCCTTACGCAGCAACTAGGGCGTGCAGCGCCTGCACACCAACATTTCTCCTCATTTCTAAACGTAACCCTAACATTCATTCAATTAAATCGAATGGGTAAGAAATGTTTTCACCTAGGGTTTTCTCAGAGCACAGACTTTCGTCCGAATGTCTCCTCGATCACTCCAAAATCTACAATGCTCCCTATCAAGACAAAATTTATTAGTTAGGTCATAAACACTTAGAACAAAATCAAAACCCTGAGTCAGTTACTTACGCAGAGACTCACGGATTGTCACAGGCTATCAAGGTTGCGAGCCGCAGCGGGCTTTACGGGCTGCGGGCCGCAATGGGCTTCGCGGCAGCAGTGGGCTCGAGGGCTGCGCAGGCCGTGGGCTGTAGCGGGCTGGTGGGCTAGCGGGCTGGCACGTGAGCTCTCGAGCTAGACTACAGTCGTGCGCTAATGGGCTAGAGCGTGCTCGTGCACAGGTGTTCTCTAGAGCAGGTTCGTTCAAACTGTGGTCCACTCGGGAGGTCTCGCACAGGGAAGTGCGCGCTGCGGCTTGCTTACGCTCGAGTAGGGAGGATCGCGCTGTGGTACGCTCACAGGAGGGAGGAGCTACAGTGGCTGTGGTGCGTTCGTGTTGGTGGCGTGCGTGGAAGTTCGTGGCGGAATGCTATCGAGAGGGAGGGAGATTGCGAGAGATTGAGAGAGGGTGAGCGACAGTGAGAGAGAGAATCCGAGAGGGAAAGATAGAGAGGGAGAGAAGAAGAAAAAGATGGTGGTGGTGGTGCGGTTGCTCACGGTGGAGAGAGGTGGCGGGGCGAGCGAACGATCACGGCGGAGGAAGAAGGCAGCCGCGGGAGGTGAAGAGTCGGGGAGAGAGAGAAAGAGATAAACTTAGGGTTTCCAACCATAATTGGGAAAATGGGGGAGGTGCTGCATTTCACTCCAAGACGTAGCATCTCCTCTATCTCTCTTTTTTTTTTAATATATATATATATATATGTCTTCACACCCATACTTCACTAAAAGTTAAATTTTTTATAAAAACGGGATTTATTTCGATTCACGGATATGACAAATTAAAATATATCAAAATTTTAATTTAATTATCCCAAAATCAAAAATCAATTTAAATAAATAAAATTTCTCTCTATAGAATTAAATTGAAGAATATCTTATTTATAAATATATTTCAAAAGTGGTACAATATCACAGACATAGTAGTGTCGCTATTACATTTTCTAACACCCTAAAAACAGATTTTGTCCTCGAAACTAAAAGAGGACTAAGCAGCAAACAAATAGGGGTGCTGTCCCTCATAGCCTCCTCGGGCTCCCAGGTCTCCTCCTCTACCTGGTCACTCCTCCACAAGACTCTGACCAACGAGACTTCCTTGCTCCGCAGCTTCCTAACCTGTTGATCTAGAATTGTCACAGGCTGAACTGGAAGACTGTGGTCCTCTCGTAACTCAACAGGTGGAGGCTCTAAAATATACGAAGGATCTGGGATGTACTTCCTCAATACTGATACATGGAAGATATCATTGATCCGAGATAACTCATCTGGCAGCTCTAGTTTGTATGCCACACTCCAAACCTTACAGAGGATACGAAACGGGCCAATGTACCTGGGGCTCAATTTGCCCTACTGGTGATGTCGAATGAGTCACCTCAGGGGAGAAATCCTCAAAAACACTGTATCACCCACCTCAAACTCAACAGGCCGGCATCTCCAATTTGCATATGCCTTCTGTCTGTCTAGGGTTGCTTTCAACCGCTCGTAGACTACCCGACCTTTTCCTTAGTTTCCTCGACTAACTCAACATTGGTAAGGTGTCTCTCACCTACACTACTAGAAAACACGGATTCAGCGATGGAATATTATCGATGGACAAATATTCGTCGGTAATAGCGACGAATTTACGACGGATTAACGTCGGATTTTTTACCGAGAGTTTAGCACAGATTAGCGACGGAAATTAGCGATGGATATATTTCTGTCCCTAAACCCTTAAAAAAAATAAAAAAATATATATTACAAAATTATCAGCGACAGATTATCATGGAATTTTTAGCGACGGAATATTTCCGTCGCTAATTTCAGTCGGTAAATTGGTGAAGGAAAAAAAATAAAAAAAATATATTTACAGCTTTTAGAGACGGATTAGCGATGGATTAGCGACTGATTTTTTTTTTAATTTTTTTAATTTTTTATTTGTTATTTTATTTGTTATTTTATTTGTTATTTTTTAATTTTTTAATTTTTAATTTTTTTATTTGTTATTTTATTTTTTAATTTTTTAATTTTTTAATTTTTTAATTTTTTTAATTTTTTATTATTTTATTAATTTTTAATTTTTAATTTTATTTAATAATTCTTATTATTTTTTTTCAAAGAATAATATTATTTTATTTTTGCAAATTTTTTATTTTTTATTTTAAGTAAGAATAAAATTATTTTATTATTTTATAATAAATTATTTTTAATTTTTAATTTTTAAATTTTATTTAATAATTCTTATTATTTTTATTTTATTTTGCAAAGAATAATATTATTTTATTTTTTAAAATTTTTTATTATTTTATTTTAAGTAATAATAAAATTATTTTATTATTTTATAGTAAATTATAATTTATATTATTGTAATATTATTAAGAAATAAGAAATAAAGATAATAAGTAAAAAAAGAAGAATATATAAGTAGATGATTTGTTTAGCTTAGTGGCAAGAGTGTTTTCACACTAACATGAACATGTGGGTTCTAGTCTTAACACCAGCGTGTGTATGGGACTTCATCTATGTATTTTGTATTTTTTTTCTTAACTCAAATTAGCGACGGATCCCTGTCCGTCGCTGTCTCTTTTTTTTTTTTTTTTTTTTTTTTTGTTTTAGCGACCGATTTTTTTCTATTGCTAATCTGACGCTGATATTTGCGACGGAAAAAAAAATGAATTGCTAAAAATTAGCGGGGTCACTTTTTGCGATGGATTTAGCGATGGAAAAAATCCATCGCTGATAGTTTTCAGCGACGGAAAAAGGACTTTCAGCAACGGATTTCTTCGTCACTGAAAGTCCATTTTCTAGTAGTGCTACCTCATCCCAGCACAACGGGGTGCGATACTTCCAACCATAGAGTGCCTCATAGGGTGGCATACCAATACTTGCCTGATAGCTATTATTATATGCAAACTCCACCAGCGGTAAATGCATGTCCCAACTATCCCGAAAATCCATGACACAAGCCTGAAGCAAATCTTCGAGCGTTTGAATGGTCCTCTCCAACTGACCATCTGTCTGTGGGTGATATGCTGTGCTAAAACTGAGCCGCATACCCAAAGCTTCTTGTAGCTTGGGCCAAAATCGAGAAGTGAACCTCTGATCTTTATCTGAGACTATGGACACGGGAACTCCATGCAGTCTGACTATTTCATCAATATATAGATGTGTCAATGTCTCTAATGGAGAGTCGTTGCGTATCGAGATGAAATGAGCGGACTTGGTGAGTTGATCGAATATCACCCAAAGGCATCACATCTGGCCTGAGTCCGCGGTAATCCCATAACAAAGTCCATAGTCACATGTTTCCACTTCCATACGGGAATGGGAAGAGGCTGTAGTAAACCTGTCACGCCCCGAACTAGGATCGTGAACAGCGGCTTGTTATCCTGAATGCCGGCTGTATTTTTACAGAAAATCGGGCAGAACCTTCCCATATTTCGGAGGTTTCCCAAGTACAATTTACCCTGTATAAAACACAATCATCCTGTATTAAAATCAAATGGTCATCCCGGCCTCTCCAAAATCAACCAATCTCACAGCCGGCATCCAGATAACGCAAGGCTATAAAAATTTCCAATAACCTAGCCACAAACCTCTACTGTCATGCCCCCGTCAAAGGCATGGACAGCCGCCAGTCGCCCCTCCTGTGATTTAGAGGAGGCACCGAGCGATCCTAGAGGGCACTTCTAAGACTTGACACAACCCCAAGTACTTAAACAATGAACCAGAAATGCCTCAATGCAATGTTATGCAATGACATGTCCATATTTATACAGTCATTCCAGAATTATACAATGGTCGTCTATCGATCTCATAATACATATACATCACCAATACAATTACTAACTCACGAAATTGCAGTGGAAATATACAATAACTCCTCAGATCCAGATCAAATCTCCCAATGACACTGAGCGTCCTAAAAGCAACGCTCCTTGCCAAATACTATCTCTGAAACAATAATAGAAATGAGGGGTGAGTACTCGGGGAAGAATACTCAGTGAGTGAGTGGGTCAATGCAATCGTCAAATATGGAGTGTGAAGTTGGAGTGTCAAAACACAAGTATACAAATCATATTTCACATCATCATGCTTTTCATTTCAACAATATGTCATTTGCATGCATTATCAAGTCAAATATGCATCCAAAGCATTGTCATTAAAATCATAGAGCTGCCAGTCGAAAATGTCCTGGCAGAGGTCTACCGTGACCTATGACAGGCGCACCGGGGGTGTTATATGTAAGTTTATTTAAAGTGCTCTCTACCCCAGCGTTGGTGAGGAACCTCGTCCAGGTGCTAGACTTGGAAAGGATATCAAAATCCAAATTCAAATCCTCCCCCTTTCGGATTCAACCTTGCTAGTACCGTGTCGATAATCAAATCACGACAACTCGTGAGATACCCCAAGCCTAGGCATATCCGAACACCACCAAAGCATCTCTCACGGTGTCCTTCGTAGCTACGGAACAATACAATCCAAAGCCCTCAAGGCTAAAATCAATATCGTATAAAAAATGTGCCAAAATCAGGTTTACAAACCAAATGCAGCATCTAGCATAAAATGACACATTATACATTTCAACCACATGGATGCATAATTTCATAATTCAACATAGTTTTTGGACAAATCATTTCAAAACATTGCCAACCTAATCATGGGGCTAGGGTTGTGCAGAGGCGTGCAAGGGCTCGTACAGAGACGCGCAAGGGCGCGCTGGTGCTTGCGCTGGGCTCTCGCGCTGCTCGCGCCGAAGGGAGGAGCTACAATGGCTTGCTCGCGGGAGGGAGAAGCTGCAGCGGCTGGGTGGCACATGGCGATCTTCGCGGTGGAGGATGGCAGCGAGAGATCGTGCTACGCGAAGGAGGAAGGCGCTGCGGCTAGCGCGCTCGCGTGAGGAGGGAGGAGCAGCGGCGGCTGGGTGCAGTGGTGAGCGGCGGTGCTGGCGGCGGCAGCGGGAGAGGAAGAGACGAAGTGAGAGAGAGAGGGAAGAGAGAGAGAGGGGGGGAAAAAGAAGAAAATTATGGCTTTAAGCCCTAATTTTAATTTTTCATTTCTTTTTTTTTTTTTTTTTTTGGTTTTAGAAAACCTGCTGCCTCTGATGCTCAGCTTTCACCTGCTGACAGACTAAACATCTAGCTATAAACTCCGCAATGTCCCTCTTCATACCTGGCCACCAATAGCTGCCCTGAATGGTTCGATACATCTTTGTACTTCCCGGGTGCAAGGCATAGCCGAGGAGTGTGTCTCCTCTAATACGGACCTGTAGAGATCCTCATCGGCGGGTATAGCCACTCTATCTCGATAAGTTAGAAGTCCATCACTACGGACTTTGAAATCATCTATATCACCTCTACGGACTCTCTCAGTAAGAGCCAGGGGCTCGGTATCAGTGCCTTGAAGCTCCCTAATACGGTCCAACAATGTCGGCTTAACCTCTAACCTGGCTAGCAGAGTGCCCTAATCATTACTAGCCAATCTAACTCCCAAATCCAGGAGTCCCATCAAACAAGTGAGGTATGTCGTATCGTTCTCTTGAGATGATGAAGCTGATTTTCGACTCAAGGCATCAGCAACCACATTAGCCTTGCCCGATGATGATCAATGACAAGATCATAATCTTTGAGAAGTTCCAACCATCTCCTCTGTCTCAGATTAAGTTCTCGCTGGATGAATAAATACTTCAGACTTTTATGATCCGTATACACATGGCAAGTCACCCCGTATAAGTAATGGCGCCATATCTTCAATGGGAAGACTATGGCCGCAAGCTCCAGATCGTGTGTTGGATAATTCACCTCATGTTTCTTCAACTGTCTAGAAGCGTAGGCGATCACCTGACCATTTTGCAACAAAACATAACCCAACCCTTGTTAGCTAGCATCACTGTACACTGTGTACTCCCGATTGTTGGTGGGAAGTGCCAAAATCGGAGCTGTAGTCAACCGTTGTTTGAGCTCCTGAAAACTCCCCTCACAACGGTTATCCCATACAAACTTGATACCCTTTCGCACCAATCTAGATGATAGTGTAGCTATCCGAGAAAACCCCTCAACAAATCTGCGATAATACCTAGCCAGACCAAGAAAACTCCTGATTTTAGTCACTATCTGCGACTGCTCTCATCTCATAATGACATTAACCTTTTGCGGATCGACAAAAATCCCCTCTGTAGAAGTGACATGCCCCAAAAATCCAACAGTCTTAGCCAAAATTCACATTTTGTGAATTTGGCATACAGCTGCTCATCGCGGAGGATCTATAAAATGGTACGAAGATGATGAACATAATCCTTGTCACTCCGCGAATACACTAGTATATCGTTTATGAAGACTATAACAATCTGGTCTAGATAGTCGTGAAAAACTCTGTTCATCAAGTCCATGAACGTAGCTGGGGCATTAGTCAGCCCAAATGGCATGATAAGGAATTCATAGTGCCCGTATCGAGTATGGAAAGTTGTCTTTGGCATACTTGAGTCCTAATCCGCAACTGATGATATCCTGATCGAAGATCAATCTTTGAAAAAACTCGGGTACCTTGCAATTGATCAAATAAATCATCTATGTGAGGCAGTGGATATCTTTTCTTCACAGTCACCCGATTAAGCTGCCTATAATCCATATACAATCTCAGTGAGTCATTTTTTTTCTTTATAAATAGCACTGGAGCACCCCAAGGTGACATGCTAGGACAGATAAACCCCTTATCCAACAACTTATGCAGCTGAACTTTGAGCTCTCTCAGCTCAGCCGGTGCCATCCTATATGGCAGCATTGAGATAGGGGTAGTCCCCGGAGCTAAATCGATCTCAAAGTTGAATTCCCAAACCGGTGGTAATCCGGGTAGCTCCTCGGGGAAAATATCAGTAAACTCCTATACCACTGGAACATCCTCAAGTCTCAGTCCCTGAGTAATGGTGTCTATGATGTGAACTAGATATGCCGCACACCCGCAGCAAATCATGTGTTTGGCCTCAAAAACTAAAATGACTTAGTGGGGTAAAACCCACCTCTCGCCCTAAAAAATCAACATTGGCTGATCGGGTTTTTGAAACTCCACCTGCTTCTTAAAGCAGTCAACTGAACCCCGATGCATATGTAGCCAATCTATCCCCAAGATAGCATCAAAATCAGTCATGGCGAGAGGGATTAGATCTGCCTTCAGCACTGTATCCCCAACTTTGATCTCACATTCTCTATACACTGTGCCACGCACAATTTGTTCACCCAGAGGAGTGATGACCAATATCTCCTCGTCCAAAGGTGAGAGCGGCCTGTCAGAATGTCAGGAGAATTGATTGCTCACATACGAATAGTTAGACCTCGTGTCAATAAGGATACGAGCATCTATTCCGAAGATAGTTAGAATACCTAGCATTGAACAAAATGCACATAGACTTAGAATAATTTCAAATTTGATATATATATATATATATATATATATATATATGTCAAAATAGTTGAGCCTTTAAGACTTTTACAACTTTAGTGTACAAAGATGTCAGAGTAGTATCATGTCGACAAAATGGTACACAATATAAAATATCTATACAACTATCATGATACAATGCTGACATCCCAAAAAGAAGTAGAAATACAAATAGAGATCCTATTCTACAGGATTAGAAGGAGGAGTACTCATGATGATGTCAGGATTTGCTTGGGCGTCCTCCTACGTCATGGCATAAACCTGGGCCTGAGCCCTAGGCTACTGTCGTACCTAGGTCTGCACTGTGTCACTCCAGGTGATCACCCTAAGAGTAGATTATGCTAGCCGGGGAGGCTGCCCCTGCGACCCATATAAGGAGTACTAGTGTGGCTCTATGAACTCTGTCCTCCGAGTCCTAACTCAGGGCAGGAACTACTGATATGCCTCGGCTTCCCACAGTAGAAGCAAGTGACCGACATTGAACAAGCTCCTATTGAATGGGACATATTGCACCTGCAGCAATAAGGATGCCGCTGAGTAGTATACTATGCAGGGTGAGTCGTAGCGAGCTGTCTGAACCCCTGGGAGTACTGTCCTTATCCCAGATTAGAAGATCCAGATCCAAATCCGTCTCTGTGCGAACTGGATCCGCTGCCCATCTTGGAGTTTTATGCTAAATGAGACTTCTCTTTCCTTCTCTTCAGCTCTCTGTTTCCCTTTACCTAGTCTCGGTGTAGATCAAAGCCTCTGCGTGGTGAGCAGAGTCTATTACCTCAACCAATGTAAACTATAGAGTAACAGTCATATACTTCTTCATGCTGAGGCTAAAACCGTCTTCGAATTTGAAGCGCAAATACTGAGATGTGGCTAGATCCGGTACAAATGCGGTAAGTCTCTGCATGTCTGCCTCATACTCTGAGACAGATCTGGACCCCTGTGTAAGCAGTCCCAGCTCTAACCTCATCTGGTCCTATTGATAGAGTGGGAAGAATCTGCGGTCAAACTCCCAATGGAAGTCATCCCACCGTAGTGGTTCTATCACCTCATCAGTGAGGGCCTCCCACCATAAGAGGGCCTCTCCTTCTAATAATCGCTATTCCACTTTCAGGTAGAGCTGCTCTCCAATCCCTAGATCAGTCAAAATCCTGCGGGCGCGGTTGATCCAATACTTGGCTGCCGCAGCATCACCAAGCCCTATGAAATCAGTGCACCCCAACTGACAGGCCTCCTTAACCAACTGAGTCAACTCATGTACCCGTCTAAAAGTAGCCAATGTGGTCTCACTCGGCTCTACAAGATAGAAGGACCGGCCACTGGTGGTGGAACCGGTGCCGAAGGAACTGGTACTGTGGCAGGTACAGGTGCCGTTGTAGGAGGTGGTGGGGGCGGAATCTAGACCCTATGCAAATCATACCACTCATATACCTACCCGAAAGGCGTCGAATGTAGGTACAGGAGTCTCAACCTAAGCAGCTGGCTGAGTAGGTACCGGTGGTGGCACGCGAGTTGAGGAACGGTCCTCCGGCTCATCTTATTCCTCTGGTGGGGCAAAACGGGTGCTCCGTGGGGTCATCATACTTCTGCAAGAGAAGGATCCTTGTTAGGTATCGTTCAAAGAATAGGCATGGTTCAAGAAATTTGGACTAGTTACATCTTGACTACCCTCACAAAGAATGGAATCCTAAAAAAAAAATGTTAGGTTAGGTACAACCGTATCTAACCCCCTAAAATGGATGAACTCATATACTTATGACCATGTACTGGGACTTCATGACTGTATGAAACTCTCATGTATTAATGACTTTAAACACAAACACACTCGGGAATGTTTTCAAGACTCTCTTCCTACATAGCTCCTAACCTAGGGCTCTGATACCAAATCAACTGTCATGACCCGAATTGGGATCATGCGTAGCCGCCTGTTGTCCTGAATGCTGACTGTATTTTTACAGAAAATCAGACAGAATCTCCCCGCATATTGGAGATCTCCCATTTATCAATCACCCTGTTACCTGTATAATAGGGCCAACCCGACCTCACAATGCATAAATCAAATCTCAACATCAGACCAACACCTCCATAGCACACAATTTAGGACAACGCAAGGCTAACACAATGAATTTCCACATTTCTAACCACAGACCTCTACTGCCATGCCCCCGTCAAAAGCATGAACAGCCACTAGTCGCCCCTCCTGTGATTTAGAGGTGGCACCAAGTGGTCCTAAAGTACACTTCTAGGACATGACACATTCCCAAATAACATACACAATAAATAAAAATTGCCTCAATGCGAGTGTTATGCAATGACATGAGAGTTTCACAATTTAAATATCCATATTTGTATAGTCATCCCAGAATTATACAATGGTCATCTATAGAACTCAAAATACATATATATCATTAATACAATTTTTAAATCATGAAATTGTAGCAAAAATATACAATGACTCCTCAAGTCCAAACTAGATCTCCTAATGATGCTAAGCGTCCTAAAAGCAATGCTCCTTGCGAAATACTATCTCTGAAACAAGAAGGTAAATAAGAAGTGAGTACTCAGGGAAAGAATACTTAGTGAGTGAGTAGATAAACGCAATCGTCTAACAAGAATTGTGAAACTGGAGTATGAAAGCGTAAGTATACAAATCATACTTTAAATCAACATGCTTTTCATTTCAACAATATATCATTTGCACGTATTATCAAGTCAAATATGCATTCAAATCACTTGCATTAAAAATCATAGAGCTGCCAACCAAAAGTATCCTGGCAGAGGTCTACCTCGACCTATGACAGACACACCGCGGGTATTATATACAAATTTATTTAAAGTGCTCTCGACTCCAGCGTTGGCGACGGACCTCATCCAGGTGCTAGACTTGGAGAGAGTATCCAAATCCTTCCCCTTTTCGGATTCAACCAGACTAGTACCGTGTCGTTAATAAAATCAAGACAACTCGTGGGATACCCCAGGCCTAGGCATATCCAGACGCCACCTAAGCGCCTCTCATGGTGTCCTTCGTAGCTACAGAACAATACATACCAAAGCCCTCGAGGCCAAAATCAATCTCGTATCAAGAATGTGTCGTAATCAGGTTCACAAACCAAATGCAATATATAGTGTAAAATGGCACATTATACATTTCAGCCACACGGATGCAAAATTTCATAATTCAACCAAATTTTTGGACACTCCATCGATTCACAAAAAGTCAGTTCCAAAACTAGACAAAACATTTCAAGTACACGACTAATCATGCTCATGTATCAAAATATTGTAAAACAGGGTTTACATATTAAACAAAATCATTAAAATAAATCCCACTCACAGTATGGGGGAGGGTAGCGCACTCCCCAATAATACCACGAAGCGAAGAAAAATGTTCCCCTAAATCAAGACACCCAACACTTATGAATGTAAATATATATATATATAAAATCAACAAGTTTCAAACCTACGTAGTTATAGGAAATAGGCTATCACTTCTAATATACGTATGCAAATTAGGTAGTTCGAATCTTTTAGAACCCTACCCTAATTCCTCATATTTTGTTCATGCATACAACATGTCTACAAGACTCAAGTGTTGGTCCTCAACCAATCCAGCACAGGGTTCACACCAATCAAATCTCTCGCTCGCACCCAAGGGCCAGCAGGGCCACAGCCCAGCGCTCCTCTGTGCAGCGCGCAGCGCCCATGCGCAAGGTACGTAGTGCCCATGTGTAGGGTGAGCAGCGCCCATGTGCAGGGTGCGAGCGCCCATGTGCAGGGTGCGAGCTCCCATGCGCAGGGCGCGCAGTGCCCATGTGCAGGGCGCGCAGTGCCCATGTGCAGGGTCCATGTGCAGGGCGCACATCGCCCATGTGCAGGGCGCGCAACGCCCTTGGGCAGCACCCAGGGCGTGCAGTACCTGTACACCAATCATTTCTCCTCATTTCTAAACTTAACCCTAACATTCATTTAATTAAATCGAATGGGTAAGAAATTTTTTCACCTGGGGTTTTCTCAAAGCGCAAACCTTTGTCCGAATGTCTCCTCGTTCACTCCAAAATCTACAATATTCCCTATCAATACAAGATTTAGTAGTTAGATCATAAACACTTAAAACAAAATCAAAACCCTTACTCAGTTACCTACGTAGAGACTCGTGGGCTGTCATGGGCAATCGCGGGATACGGCCACAATGGGCTTCGCGGCCGTAGTAGGCTTCACGGGCTACGCGGGCTCATGGGCTGTCGCGGGCTCGTGGGCTTGCGGGCTGGCGGGCTGGCGGGCATCTGGGCTCGCGAGCTCATGGGCTGACATGTGCGCTCGAGAGCTGGACTGCAATCGCGTGCTCGTGGGTTGCGCACGCTAGTAGGCTAGAGCGCGCTCGTGTGCAGGTGCACTCCCGAGTAGGCACGCTCACACTGTGGTCCGCTCGCGCTTGCTCTGTGGCACGTTCGCATGGGGAAGCGCATACTACAGCGAGCTCACGCTAGCGCAGGGAGGATCGTGCTACGGCGCACTCACGGGAGGGAGGAGCTGCAGCGGCTAAGGTGCATTCGTGATGGTGGCGTGCGTGGAAGTTCGCGGTGGTATGTGATCGAGTGGGAGGGAGATCGCGAGAGATAGAGAGAGGGTGAGCGATAGTGAGAGAGAGAATCCGAGAGAGAAAGATAGAGAGGGAGAGAAGAAGAAGAAGATGGTGGTGGTGGTACAGTTGCTTGCGGTGGAGAGAGGTGGCGGGGCTTGCGACCGATCACGGCGGAGGAAGAAGGCAGCCGCGAGAGGTGAAAAGTCGGGGAGAGAGAGAAAGAGGAAGAGAGAGAGAGAAAGAGATAAACTTAGGGTTTCCAACCTAATTGGGAAAAGGGGGAGGTGCTGCGTTTCACTCCAAAACGCAGCATCTCCTCTCTCTCTCTCTTTTTTTTTAATATATATATATATATATCTTCATACCCACATTTCACTAAAATTTAAATTTTTTGTAAAAAGGGGGTTTACTTCGATTCGCAAATTTGGCAAATTAAAATATATCAAAATTTTAATTTAAATACCCCAAAATCAAAAATCAATTTAAATAAATAAAATTTCTCTCTATATAATTAAATTGAAGAATATCTTATATATATATATATATATATATATATATTTTAAAAATGGTACAATATTACAGACATAGCAGTGTCGGTGTTGCAATGACATTATAATGTGTAATTAATTATATTGATATAATTAATTACATGATATTTAATAATATTTAATTATATTGGTATAATTAATTATGTTGGTACATTATACATTATACTATTATTTTGTTATTATCTTACTCGAAAATCATGAGATAATATTATCATGTTATTATATTATCGGAAAAGGAAGACAATCCAAATCAGTTATTTTGTCAATCCTATAAATCACATTGTATCTGGAAGAAACTTTAAAATATTTAAATAACTTTGAAATTTATGACACATTATTTAAATTATTTAAATTACTCATATTTTTATTTAAATTAATACTGATAATTAATTAAGTAAATAGTGAATTTTAATAACAATTGTATTATTTAAATTACAATTTCTAGTATCTACATTAAATTAAATTACTCATACAAACTAAGGAAATTGCATTAAATTTAATTAATCACATTAAATTAAATTATATCATAAACTAAGTACAATAATGGAGAAAATTGAAGAGGAAATTGGAAATTGGAAAGGATAGGAGATGCGCCTTCCCAACTCTTCTTATTGCTCTGTTGGAGATTGAGATGAATCCTTATCCATGTGTACCATTGAGATTAATAGCCATTAATACTCCCAAACCACCTCTAACACCACCTCAACCACTAATTTTACATGTAATATTATTTAAAATTAATAATTATTTAAAATTATTGATATTGCAAAGCACCTTTAACATAATATTTCACATTTCACATTTCACAAGTAATATTATTTAAATTACTAATATTATAATATTTTCTAATATTGATAATTAATTAAGTTATATAACATACTAATATTATGTTATTGATAATTACATTATTTAAATTAACAATGATAATCCTAATTTTATATTGTGACATTAACATAGTATTCTCCACTCATCCACTCATTCAATGCGAGGATTGTGTCACGTAAATTGGTTCAACTGCTACATTATTGGATAATGTAATTTACAGTAATACATATAGTACTATATATATGTTATATAGTAATATAAGATTGATTTATTATTATTGGAAAATGATGCATTTGTATCTCAAAACATTCTCAAAATTTTTGTTAACTTTTTGCACTTTATTAATCCAATAGCCGGATAAAGTTGGACATATCACCAATTAATTCAACGGTTGCAATAATGTCTTTCAAGTTACATGTACTTATCATTATCAAATCATAGGGTGACATATCATACGCCGTTTCCACAAACATATTTTCAAAACTCATTTTCCGTACCTTTTTCATTTCACAAATTTTTTGACATGTTATTACTTTTACCTATCTCTTTTTTCATTACACATTCTAATCATTATCCGTTTTAGTCAATACGCTCGATACTTTTAGTTATACCCACTTTCTTTCTCATATGTGTTATTTCTCGTATGCTTACTAATGCAATTTTTAAAACTTGTTAGGATTTGTTACCTTACAATTACTATGTTTTATGTAATTTTTACGACTTGTTACCTGCATCAAAACTCTCGCGGTTTGTTTGTGCTTTGCACGTTAGCCATGGCAGCTTAATATAATTTAAACCAATTGATTAAATTATTTTTAAATTTAGTTTTCACTTAAATTTTTACTTAAAATTAATTTAAACCAATGGTTGTATGTACACATCTATCTTGTCGTTAGGGCTTCTAGGAACAGAAATAAGCTATGTGAATATGAAGTTTGTAGATTTCATGCACAACCAAGGAGGTGAGTTATATGGTATCATGAGCACTAGACTAGTGCTATGCGTTCATTGTCTTTAATGGATTGAAACCATCTATTGCTAGCCCTAATCAAATATTTCTTGGGTCAGAAGAAAAGTTAGTGTGTAGAGAATCAAATTCCTTCCATGTAGGAGAATCTATTCGGTGTCTTAGAAATCCATCATTTGTTCTCTTATCATGATGTTATCTCATTAAAGAAGTACTTTGATCATATGTAAATAGTCTTTATAATATAGCAATCAAAGGAAACCATCTTAATATTTTGACAGTTTTTTTTTTCTTTTTTCTTAACATCTTGATCTTCTTGATCTCCATTTATATTTGGTTTCTATCTTCAAGCACCACGCACATAACATTCATCATCTTTAGCTCTGTATGTGCTTCCAGTATAATATACAATCATTAGAACATACATGTATGTTCTCATATCTTAACCCTAAAGCTAAAATAATTTTCTTTATTTCATGGCAACTATTTGGAAATATATTTTCATCAGACAATAATCCTACTAAAAACACTAATAGTAATGAAAAAGATTTGTTGATCCACCACACAAACACTTTAAATGATATAAGTGCACAATAGTTGTAAACATAGTGTATTTTGATTTTTGATATACTAGTCTTTTGGCAATCTGAAATAATTTATAAAACTTATCTGAAATTGGTTCATCCACGTTAGATGCATAAGAAGTTGCTTCACGTACATTGGATGAATCATGCAAATGTGTGAATGCATTAGGTAACATGCCAAACATATCATGGTAAAAAAGATTATCATGTAGGTTAGATACATTGGATGCATGAGATGTAGATTTTCCATTACTCTCTCCATGATTCCACTTATTATAGCTACATTGAAACTCATGACGTAACAAGTGATTGAAGACCGTGTGTGTAGAAAATCTCAATATGTTGAAGCATTCAACACAAGAACATGATATCTTCCCATCGATAGATTAAATATTTGCAGATACAAATTCAAGAAATGTATTAACTCCACCAATATAAACATCACTTTCTCTTGATTTAGAATATATCCATGATTGTTCATCATATTAAATGCAAATGAAAATGTTTTGCACAAGCCAACAGAGAATTGCATAAGCCAATATAGGGAAATAAATGAAATAAATACATGTAGCAAAGATAACAGAAAAGGGAAAGGAGAAATTAATGAAATATATACGCGGAATGCGCCCCACGCTTGCCTGCACGGTACCATGACTTACCACATCTTACCACCACTTACTACTTGCTATCACCATTTTATCACTATATATCACAACTTCAATGTATAATAATATCACAATTTTAACATTTACAAACACACAGTAATATTATTATACATTGGAGTTTCGATATCTAATGGCAAAATTATGATAACAGATAGTAAGTGGTAGTAAAATTGTGGTAAAATTATGTAAATATTTTGCACAAGCTAATAGAGAAATAAATAAAATAAATACATGGAGTAAAGCAAACAGAGTAGAAAAAAAGAAATAAATAAAATAAAAACATGGAGCAAACAGTAAAAGTAAAAAATGTTTTTAGTGTTGAAAAAGGTTGATTAAATTAGCGCTAAATAAAGACATAAAATGTTTTTTGTGTCAAAAAGAGAAGTCTGATTAAATTGGTGGTAAAAGAACAAAATTGTTTTTCGCGCCAAGAAGAGAGGTTTTGTTGTGAGAGTTATCATTAAAATATTTAAATTGTCAAAATGTTAAAATGGTAAATGTTGTAAATTAAATGCTAATTAAAATAAGTTAATATTGATGTTGTTAGTTGTTTTTTTTAATTTAAATAAAATTATATAATATTGATAATTAATATATTAATGTCATAATTTCATATTATAACACTATATTACATAAATTACTAATTTAATATCATTATATTATTTAAATTAATAATACTAATAGTTTTAATTAATAATATGGTGTTAAAAATAGGCCGCGCGATGCGGGATTACTTTTACCTGTATGGAAGAACCATGTGGGCAACGCGGTTGGATAGCGCGGGGGACCACGCATGCCTATGCCCCATGATTGCTTGTGTAGTAGAGCCGTGCAGGCATGCAAGAGGGTCCGTGCTTGCCTACATGGTAGAGCCACGTGGGCATGCGTGCATGCATGGGGGACCACACATGCCTATGCCCCCACGTTTGCCAGCGTGGTACCTTGACTTATCACCAGTTATCTTACCACCACTTACTACTGCCTATTAACACAATTTTACTATTAGATATTACAACTCCAATGTATAATAATATCACAATTTTACCATTTACAAATGCACATGGGTGGTAATTTGTGTTAATATTATTCTACATTCCGATATCTAGAGGTATTGGTAAAATTATGCAAATGTTTTGCACAAGCCAACAGAAAAATAAATGAAACAAATACATGGAGCAAAGCAAACATTACAAAAAAAGACATATTTTGCGACAAAATTTGAGACAAATTTATAAGAAAAATTCGTCGCAAAATAAATTTGCGACGAGTTTTGCAACAAATATTTTTTCGTTGCTAATAAGTTATCGCAAAATTTTGGGACGAAAAATGAATTATTCTTCGCAAAAATTTCCAACAAAAAATTATATGTCGCAAAATTCGTAGCAAATTTGCGACGAAAAATTTATTCGTCGCAAATCTACCACAAATAAAATATTCTTCGTAAATTCTGCAATGAAACCATTTTCGTCGCAAAATTAGCGACGAATAAATTTTTTGTCCCAAAATTTGCAACGAATAAATTTTTTGTCGCAAAATTTCCAACGAAAAACAATTTATTGCAAAATTTGCGATGAAAACCGTCGCGTCGCAAAATTTGCGACGAAAAAATATTCGTCGCAAAATTTGCGACAAAATATTATTCGTCGCAAATTTGGCGACGAAAAAGCATTCGTCGCAACTTTTGCAACAAATATTTTTTCGTCGTTCATTTGCGACGAAAAAAATTTCGTGGCAACATTTGCGACGAATATTATTTCGTCGCAAATTTTGCGATGCAACGAATAAGTTATTTGTCGCAAATCACCAATGAAAAATAATTTGTCGCAAATATGCGACGAATGTTTTTTGTTGCAAAATTTGTCACTAATCAAATGAGCATAGTTTTCAGGAACAAATTTTGTGACGAAAATGTATTTTGCTATGAATATAAATTTTATTAACATATTTGGACAAATTTTGCCTGCTCACCCAACCTCATCAACAATTAATCATCCAAATCGTTTTTAATATCAAATTATAGCAATCTATACTCATAATTATAACTAACTATTCAATAAGATCAATAAATTAAAAATTTAACAAGAAATCATAATTATAATACCAAACAAAAATGCAACATCAAAACTAAATGTTAAAATATCAATAACCATACATAACAAAAAAAAAATCAATGTAACAAATATCAAAATGTAACAGTAAAATAACAGTTCACAATTTCAAGTATGACCTCCACCATCACCATCATCATCATCATCATCATCATCATCATCAAAGAAATCATCACCCTCATCACCATCGCAAGCATTATCAGGAGGAGAAATAGAAGGGGGAATCTGATTCGGTGCAGAGACTAACTGAAGATGGTGCATGATTAACATTTGTTGCGTGCGGACCTCGTTCATTTCTTGCATGTGCTTTGCTTGAAGTTCACAAAATTCCTGATCTCTTTGCAGTAGCAACTCCTTCAAATGGCTCACCTCTTGATTCAATTGATTTATTTCTGCTCTAACTGCTGGTGGGGTGGAAGAAGATAAACCGGCAATTTTGTATGTTCTGCTCAAAGAACCTAGCCCAACTACTCTACCCCCTTTTCGTCCACCAGTCACCTCGAGCCATGTATTCATGTTATCAACAGATTGCTCAGATCCGCCAGCATCATCACTAGCACTCGAACTTCTGCATGATAGCTCATCATATTTCTCCTACATTGTCATGAGAAAAATTAAAATAAATTTACAATAACATTATAATACAAACACATATAATCTTGATTAGATATATATATATATATATATATATGAAGGAAAATAAAAAATTTTGTAACATAAATCATGAGACCATATAGGATCTAAATTATGAACATTCATATTAAGATTGAATAATATGAAATTTTAGGAAAAAAAATAAAAGAGAATCTCTAGCAAGTAATTCATTATAAATCAAAGAATCAAGTCAGCAATAAAAATAAATTTAGGAGAGACTAACATAAAGAATTCATCTTCCTACATTGTTATGATATGTTCAACATAATATGTTCAAATCAACATTGAAAATGTTCATAAAATAATTGAAAAAATTGAAATTACAAACCTTAATTACTCTATCTCTCTCCCCGCTCCAAGTTTTGTCTTTTTTCTGAAATGTGCGCGTGAAAATATCTATGAACGAAGGCTCGGTCCCCATTTCCTTGGCCTAAAATAAAAAAACACTATTAGAAATAATGAAAGAATTTAAATTAGATAAAAAAATTAGTGTTTGTATAAAATTACCAATCTATTTCTATGTTCACCGATAGTGATCGAGCCTCCCACATACATCGCAGACGATTCCCCTGAATTATAAGCTTAGTTTTTTTTATTCTACTCATTCCTTCGTTTGCTCTCCTCCGATTCCCAAAAATTCAGAATCCTGTCCCAATTTTGCTCGGTGATGCAGTTGGGCTTTTTTACATGTCTCTTTGCATGATTTAGAACGTGTCGAATGTGATCGCCACATTTTTTCTTAAAAATCCTTCTTACTTCCAAGTCTTCAGTCTTGTCCCAAGTGAATACTCGCTGCAATGGAAAAAAAACCAATAACTTATAAAGCTATTAACTTGTTTTCATACATAAACTGATTGAGATAATTTACCTTGAACTCATTCCACCATAGTTCTTTTGTTTCATCCGGAGTGCTTGTGTAAGACATCGAAGCCCCTCCCCAATGATTATTCACTATTCTATTAAGCTCGTGAATAACATGTACAGAATTTGTAAATCTATTGTAAAGTTTCAAACAAACAATGTTAAATAAATAAGATAGTTAAAAGAAAAATTTATTTTATAAATAAAAGAAATAATACATCTATAATTTTAAAATTTAGTACTTACGAATCTCTATAAGGGGCTATTAACTCTCGATTGTCTTCTCTATCTGCAAACGAGTGTTCTACCGAAGGGAGTGGAGAAGGTACATTGCTAGCAATGTGTTGAGAATGCGAAGGGCCTGCAACAGAAGGGGGAGGCGAAGGTACATTGCCGGCAAGGGAATGAGATTGCGAAGGTGCCGAAGCGGACTGCGATGGTGAAGAGCGTGAATTTCCATCAGAATTTCGTCTATGGCCGCCACGTCGAAACTGTCAACTATAATATATTTTAAACAAAAATAAAAAATAAAAATTGCATATTCATCATATGCATAATGAAGAACATGAATAAACTTACCATATTTAATTTGATAAATTATTTCCGACGAAACAAGGTACCAATATGTGAAGAAATTTTCTCTAATGACCTATAGAAAAAAAAATAGTATATTAACAAATCCAATATATAAATTTAAGAATGAGACAGTAAATAAACAAAAAATTGAGTAACAAAATTTGCAAATTATATGTGTCAACTAACTTACCCACTTAAAAAATATATATTATCATATATCAAGATAAATATCCGATTTTTATTATATTTAGAGAACAAAACTTACCCGTCATCAAAAATCAAAATCCTCATCCTCATCCTCATCCTCATCCTGCATCTCAAAATTAGACTTTTCAACATCATTTTCATCATCCTCATCCTCATCAGAATCCTCATCCTCATCAGAATCCTCATCCCTATCCTCATCATTTGTCTCAAAATTAGATTTTTCATCGTTTTCTTCATGAATTTCACTTGTATTCACATCTATCACAACTCCGCTAGGATCTCGTAACGTTGGAATATTATATTCCTCGGTCTGAACTGTATTGGCAACTTCCTCTTGTTGATATGCTGTCTCTTCCCAATGTTCTTCAATTTTTTCCATGCTTTCGTTATAAAAACAGCCCACCAATCAATTTTGTCACGTTTCAAACTAGGATATGAAGCATAAAATACTTGAGTCGCTTGTTGTGCGAAGACAAATGGTTCATATCTTTTATACAATTTCTTATGATTTATTTCAATCAAATTAAACTATGGATGCAATTTCATCCCTTTGACAGGGTCAAACTAGCGACACATAAATAAAACAACCCGTAATACTGGACCAGGGTACTTTATCTCTACGATTTCATCCAACAAACCATAAAAATCATTTTGACATCTACCATCATTAGAAGACTGAACACAAACCCCACTATTCATTGTCATTTTCCCCACTCCATATTCTTCAATATGAAAATTATACCCGTTTATAAAATAGGATGACCAAGTTCGTACCATTGATTTTGGACCCCATGAGAGATGGATTAGCAATTCTTGCTGAACTTGAGCTTGATTATCATGGACCTAAAGTTAAATAAAAATGTTAATATGTTTTAAAGTAAATATTTAAATAATTTATAGTCTACTTACATATTTTTTGAACCATGGTGCAAATTCTTCATCGTAGAAATGATCAAACTCATTTCTCGAAAGTTGAGAATATACGTTTTAAAAAATTCTACCATCAAAGGAAATAAATTTTAACACAAATAATTTACGACATAAAAATTACATAAAATAGAAAATATATACTCACTTGAAATATGACGTCACTTCTAGACAGTTCAGTAAAATATATGTGTGGGCTGCCCGTCATTCTTGATCAGTTAAATATCTACGCTTACATGATCTACTTGGTCGACCAAGGTAGTTAAAATTTGAGAATGATTTCAAATTGGGATCAATAGGACCCTCATCATTTCTTCCCGCTCTCCGCCTCTTGCACTGAACATGAGGCTCAAAAAATATGATGCAAACGTTGTTACTTCCTCCACAATATATGCATTGATAATAGAGGTTTCAACACGTGCCTTATTTTTCACTTTCTTCTTCAAATGATATAGGAATTTAATTGTAATAAAACAAAATGTTTTAGAAAATTATATGTAATGAAATTACAAATTTTATATGCCTTGATAACGAAGTATAAAAGATAAAAAACTCACCTTTCAAATGGATACATCCATCGAAATTGGACAGGACCTCCAACTTTCGCCTCATATGACAAGTGAACCAAAAGATGTTCCATGGAATCAAAAAATGACGGTGGAAATATCATTTCTAAATTACACAAAATGATTGGAATCTCTCTCTCTAACATCTCCATGTGTGAATGTCTCAACACTGTCGAGCAAATATCATGAAGGAAAATGTTAGCTCCGTAATGGCACCCCAAACAAAATTTGGTAAGAGTTCCTTAAAAGCAATAGGAATTAGTCTTTGCATAAATATATGACAATCATGACTTTTCAAACTAATCAACTTACATTCCTTTAAATCGACACATCTTCCAAGATTTGAGATATAACCATCAGAAAACCTTAATGATTTCAACCATTCACAAACAATCCGTCTCTGATCCTTATTCAATGTATAAACTGCCTTCGGTTTTGGTCCCCTACTACTTTCATCGACATCAAGAGTGGGTCGTTTACAAATGAGTCGCATATCTTTTCTTGCATTCAAGTTGTCTTTCATTTTCCCAGTGATAATTTATCAGATTATCAAAGACATTCTTCTCGATATGCATTACATCGAGATTATGATGAACCAAATGAGTCTTCCAATACGGTAAATCCCAAAATAAACTTCGTTTAGTCCATTATGCTAATGTCCATAGCCATATGTTGTACCATGTGGCTTTTCAATAACATATGGAAAGTTAAGAACTCTATGACAAATTTGTTCACCGATTAATCTCAATGGAGGAGGTGTTCTTTCAAATCTATTCTTAGTGAATTCTTCTTTATTTCTTCTGAATTTATGAGTTAACGGTAAAAATTGTCTATGACAATAAAAAAATCTCGCTTTCTTCCCATGTTTCAATTTGAATGACTTTGATCTCTCCAAACAAATTGGACATCCTAAAATCCCTACGGTACTCCATCCCGATAACATACCATACGCTGGAAAGTCATTTATGGTCCAAAGAAGAGCAGCCTTCATTACAAATATCTGATTAGTATGAACATCATATGTAGGAACACCTTCATCCCATAGTTGTTTCAACTCCGCAATCAATGGTTGCATGTAAACATCTATTAACTTTTTTGGATTTTACGGGCCAGGCACGACTAATGTTAAAAACATATACGGTGTCTTCATACACATACCGGGTGGAAGATTATACAGTGTTAAGATAACTGGCCAACAAGAATAAGTTCTTCCTGATTTGCCAAATGAAGCAAACCCATCAGCACAGAGAACTAATCTAATATTTCGAGTCTCTCTCGCAAACTCAGAATATGTTCTATCAAAATATTTTCACGCTTCTGCATCTGAAGGATGACACATTAACCCCTCTTTTGTTTCATGATTTGCATGCCAGGTCATGTGTTTAGCAGTGGTCTCAGATGCATAAAGTCTTTGTAACCTAGGAGTTAAGGCAAATAAAACATTTGTCTGTATGATTTATGCTGCTAATTACGACCCGACCTCCGAGTACTCTTGTATCTACTTTGATTACAGATTTTACAAAAATCTACATCTTTATCATCTCCCCAATATAGCATACAAGTATCTCTGCAAACATCTATTCTTTCCACCGGAAGACCTAATTCTTTCACAAGCTTTTTCATACTGTAGAAATCATTGGGCATAATATGATCACGCGGCAATACTTCTCCAATAACTTGAACAAAATCATTAAAACAATTCTCAGACACATTATGCTCTGCCTTGACATTCAACAGTCTTGCGGTTAGAGATAGCTTAGTGTGGCTGTCACAACCAGCCCACAAAGGTTCATCTGCAGCTCTTAAGACTTCCTGAAATTGAAGAGATGATTCATTATTCACATTTTCATCAACACCTACTACTTCTACCTCATCCAATGGTGATGCATAACTAGTATACCCATGTTCAAATGTTGGAGCAAAGCTAGAACTTGCAACGCTTGGATCGGGAACAAAATTCGGACCCACTGCATCAATTACCATCCTCTGATACGGATTCAATTGATCATAATAAATCTGATCCCCACTAATTGAGAATTGTCTATTTCGTCCAAACTCCCCATCAGAAATGAATGGTTCACCATGACATGTCCAATTATAGTAATTCGGGGTAAAACCAACTCTACAAAGATGTTCCCTAACTTTATCACACTGCAAAAATTTACCATTACGACACCTTCTACACGAACACCTTAGCTTATTCTCATCCATAAAATCAACTTGAGTACAAGCAAAATCTAAAAATTGCTTCAACCCAAAAATAAATTCATCAGTTAAATCCCGACGATCAAATAAGTTCTTTTTATACATCCAACTTCTTTCGTTCTGCATTTTCCCTGTCTCCAAATTTAAAATTTTTTAAATTTAATAAAAGCTACAAAAAAAACTACTAAATCATCAATACTAATATCATCATTAATTCCAACTAAGTTCATATAACAATAAATAATAACGTTAATTGTACAAAACTCAAATCATCATTATTACAAAGCTTAATTTCACAAAAAATAAATATAATAATAAATAATATTATAAACTTAATTAATATCAAACAAATGAACTAAATTATTACAATAACATTAAATATTATCATAGAATTAAATAAAGTATCAAATATTAAACATTTAACAATATTGATTATTTAACAAATCAATATAAGATTTACTATAAACTGATGATTATTGTTAACATAATATTTCTCATAAACAATTATCACATAAAATTTACTATAAATTGTATTTTTCAATCATTACAGTACATATTTAAACATTTTTCACCACCAATTAATAACTCACCAATAGACTCCGATATCAACACCAGTAACAGCTTCCAATCCAAATATTCGAGAATCGCAATCCTCAGCTTGATCCTAGTACTAGTAGGCCTTGAAGAAAGGGTTTGTCTCGGGGTACCAATTAATGGATTTTGAAGCAGCGGGCCTAGGTTATTCTAATTCGCGTTTTCTGGTCCATGGACTTGGTATATGCCCAGTATTACATATATCACAAATAAAGAGCAAACAAACTAATAATAATTAAATTAATAAAAAGAAAGAGCAGTTTGGTACCGCGGCGGTTGCCTCCGCTGCCTCGGCACAAAACCAAGAGGTTCTAGATTTGATTTTAACGTTTGGAACTTTCTATGCTCCAAAGCTGATAATCGATTTAATAAGATAAAATACTAAATCTTTAAATCAAATTTTGAATTCGAAATTTGAGAATAAAACAAATTAAAGTCACCCCAAAAATAAGACCATGCAAATACTTAAATAGGATTAATCGGAATATCACTCTGAATATCGATGATAAAAAAAAAAAACAAAAGAACTTCTTGTACTTCTTTACTTCACCGTAACACTTTTTTATTGGGCCTATGTGTCTCCCTTATTAACAAAAAAAAAAATACATATATTATATGAACTAAATGAATTAAACAACAAATGAACCTAAGCAGTACATAACAGTCACAAAAAGAAAAAGATATATATTATATAGGCTAAATGAGTGACACACTAAATAGACCAAATACACTACAAAAAAGGCTGGTTTAGTGATGCCCTTTTGCGTTGCGGATAGGCTTTTTCTTACATTGCGATGTTATTAGTGACGCCAACAAACGGCGTTGCCGCTGTCAAAGCACCCTGCGTCGAACAAAATAGGATGTTGCCTAACTAACGATGTGGTTAAGGCGTCGCTGACTGGACTTATGCATTGTAAAGTCTTTAGAGAATGAAGCAACACCTTCGCGAGGTACGCACAGTCTTGGCCCCTTTAGTGGTACACCATTGGGAGTCACTAAATGGGACGGACCCTTACGATAACTGTGGTACATCGCTAAAGTCTTGGAGACGATAGCGACACATCTTGTGGCGTTGTTAAAAGTTTTATTGAATGATAGCAAGGAGCTTGATGTCGTCATAGGCATTGCCATTAATATTTTTTAAAAAAAAAATAAAATTCAATTACAAATTAATTTTTATCATAATATTATCGACAAAATTTGATAACAACAATGAAATAACATATATAGTATTTATTTTAGTGTATAAAAATCATAAATAAATTATTTTAATTACATAAATGCTGAAATAAAATAAAAAAACCCAAAAATTGAATAGAATTTTGAGTTATAACTAGAAATTGGACATGAAATTATTCATTTTCAGTTGGAGAAAGAAATTTAAAAAAAAAAAAGGAAAATTGAGAGAAAATATGAAATAGAGAATTTATAAGTGGTAATAAAATAATTATTGAGTGATTTTCTTTAGAAAAATTATTAGACGTTAATTCAAATATTTAAAATTTTATTTTGTCCCTTTTATTAAAAAAGAATTCAACATCTATTATAAAACACACAATAGTTACACATTGTGGACTGCCATAATTAATAATTATAATTAATATAAGAATCTTGCACTATACATCTATTATATATTGTATAATAAATTAAAATTCATACACTAAATATATTACACAACTGATATATATACACACATATAACAAAAACTACTACATTATTAGTGGACAAAAATTATTAACCTAAACCACAAATATATTAATGCAAAATAGCAACTATACCGGCAACTCTAATGAAAAAATACAATCAACCCTATTGCAAAAAATATAAGCAAAATTATCTGAAACCTAATACAAACTGTGAAACCCTAATGCCAAAAAAAAAAAATACCCGAACTAAATTATCATAAACAACATTCAGATATACTATGTAAATGTAAGACTCTTACCCCTAATTGGAACCCGTCGTATTGAAATCGCCACCAAAAAATCTTGAAATCACCAACCCAAAAATTTACATTATTAAACTCTCGTTCTCAAACTAAATGAAATGTGATATAAAAAAAAAAAAAAAGGAAAAAAACTTACAATAGATTGAGCCATTGTGAGATATTCAAGCCATTGGACCTGTTGAATAGAGAGGAGGGAGAGAGATAGAGAGAGACTGATAGAGAGAGAGATGGATAAAGAGAGAGAAGATGAGAAGAGAGATATGGTAGATGTAGAGAGAGAGAGGTTTGGTAGAGATAAAGGGAGAGGGAGAGCAACACCGAGAGACAGGTCGAGAGAATAGAAAAGAAGACGAGAAGAGAGGGAGACAGATGGATATAGAGAGAGAGGCTAGACAGAGAGCTTCTTGCATGCAAAACATGAGGGAGACCAAATGACACAAATTGTTAAGGCATGCAAGAATTCCTAGGGGCAGGAGACAAGCTATGCACAGTGTGATGCCCAAGAGAAAGAATGCGTCACTATGGGCGTTAACCGGCCACAACACAAGTTGCAATGTCATTTGCGACCAGACTTAGCAGTGCATACATTGATGCATTTGGCGACACCGGATCATCGCTAAAGGCATTGCAAAATGCATATTTTTTAGGTGATTTGACCTGCATGTTACTGAGGTAATTTGATGCATTAGTGATACCGAGACATCATTGATGGCATCGTTGATACCACTAGTGATGCCTTGTCCATGGCTGTTGGAAACCTTGAAATATATTATTGTGGGATGTTCGTTGCAAAGTTATTTTTAAGTTCTCAAGTATTGCAGGCTGTGTCGCCCGCAGAGTCACCAAGTGTTTTGCTGATTTGCATGCGGAGGCGTCGAGTTTAATGACATCATTGGCGATGCACTCGACGATGCCATTTTAAGTTGAATTTGGCGACGCCTTCTCTAACTGTGCTTGGAATCCTAATTTTCGTGCATAATAATCACACAAAATCTTGCGACTAGACCATCGTCACAAAAGGCTTTGCTGAGTTTCACACCATTTCATGCTGAATTTAGTGACACCTTTTGGCAACGGGAGCTGCGTCGCTCCTCTTCACGCGAGCTCGATGTTTTCTTGAGCAACGCCTTCCTCTCTATCATCGCAAGTTTGCGACTCCTTTTTGACGTCGTAAACATGTCACTGAATCGACCCTATTTGCAGCGATAGTACATGACAGTTCATAACAGCAAAAATGATTAATATATTTTAAAATTGAGAAATTTTTCAAATTTATTTTTCAAATTATTGTGGAATTGTGAATTTGTGTAGCTCCGTGAAATCCACCAATACACAAACGACATTAAAAAAAAAAAGAAATACACTTTCTTTTCCAATTGCTAATTATTATAATAAATTATTCTCTGTTGGCATCATTTAGGTAGATTATAATGGATGTAGTTGGGCATGACTTGTGCGGGTATTAAAAGTTCTATCATATTTGTATTTGAAATCTGGTAATCAATTTTGGGTACTCATGACATTGACAGACACGTGTTGGAAGAAGACACAATGTACAGCCATAATACAATAAGTTGTGAGAACTAAGAACAAAACCAACTTTCAGGGAAATTATTGTCCTGGTCACGATTCTGTCCCTATCCGATTGAGACTGAATCGAAGATGTTAACCAAAGACACCCAATTTGTCTAAGCAAGTGCTCGAGAAATATCCTAGTCCTCTCCTCTAGTTGAGATAATGCAAATCTGCCCTGCAAGGCACGTTCACGAGGCACGGGCGACATTCATTGTCTTTTGCCCCTCTCCTTGTCTTATAATAAACCTCTCCATCTCTTTTCATAATCAGTTAAAACATATTAATATAAATTGTTGTAAAAAATTAGCTTATAAGAATTTCAACTTATTTATTCCATGTTACTCTTTGAATGAGTTGTTCATCAAAGAATTTATATCTAAAGTAGAAAGAAAAAACACACAGAAAATTCAATTATAATTCAAACACTAACAGCGTGGAAAAAAAACATAAGGAGAGATATATACATCTACATTTTCTTCAAATCTTAATTTTTATTTTTCCGGTCATAAAGGGGTCACCGAGGCTTACTGAGAAAATAAGAGAAATGGAAATAAAAGAAAACAAAACATACCCGTAGTGAGAATAAATAACCCTAAACGTCTTGAATCTAAGCTGAGGGCAGGTGCTACTCCACAAACCTTGATGCTCAAATCTTATTTTTGAATTTGACAAACTTGGATAGAAAGTGATTCTCTTACAATGTTTTTAGGAGAAGAAAAGGTTTCTATCTCATCAATTCCACATAATATTCAATATGTTAAACCTAAATTCGACCCAAAAACTCGAGGGTATGCTTTGTTCATCTGTTATCATCAACCCATGGAAACAAAGAATCTTTTTTTTTTTTCCTTCTCTTTTCTTTTAAGTAGCAAAAGAATTGTTAGAAAGTTAATCTCCTTGACAGAAAAAGTAGTAGAAGCTTCCCTTGAAGTTTTGAGATTGACATCCACTTCTGCTCTCAACTTCTTGTGTCACACCCACCCACCCGTAAGACCCTACTATTGAGCCAAGGCCCTTTATTATTTTTTTGTATAAATCCTCGATCTCTCGTAATCATATTAACATGACTAAATTCAGTTCGAGTTACATTCGACTCTTAAGTAACAAATCTCTCCCTGTGTCTGCCATTGACAAGGCCCATTATTGCAGTGTTAGTCTTTGCAATTATTATTAATTATCCACAGAATTAATATTAATTGTCCAGATTTTCATTTAATCACACTCCTTTTTTAAATAATTTGTTTCAGAAATAGCAATGGATTTTTTTTTTTTTCCTTTTGGACTTAGAGTTACACATTTTATGATGGATACACCTGCAAAAATTAATCTCCAACGAGCCCAGGATAAACAAACTGGTTTTTACATTTTGAATAATGTATTTGTTTCATGGTATGTGAGGGAATGTTGTTATACAAACTATGTAGTCCCACTTTCTCTTTAGGGTCAACTCTTGTAGCAAGTGTGGTGTCATCGGATGGGGCCCGAGGGAGTGAATTTTGTACAATTTGGGACCCCAATGCTATTGATTATTCCTTCACGCCCAATTGATTATTAATATCGTGACACCCTGATATGGACACTTCTGACATTGATGTTCTGTTTATTGAGGGAATTTTGAACCATTCAGTCTAGGCTCCCTTGGGCAAAATATGGATTAACATCATCAAACACCTCTTTCATGTCGTAAATCACAAGTTCCCAACATGTATTGCATAGTATCTTTATTTTTTAAAATCAAACTTTCAGGAAAAATGTGGAAATTGCATTATATATTATATATTTAATAGAAAGAAGCGTGTGAGAAATGGATAATATTTTAGATTTGCTAAAATTTTTATCAAGAAGGAACATAGTTAGCCTTGGAACATGATACAAATGAAGTGCTATTTCAAATACCTTGGGCCCAAACAACTTAAGACGTGATAGAATTGCAAATTATAGCAAACCCAAATTACATTTATCGAGTTAGGTATGATTAAAATTGGATAATTTTAATAAATTTCTGATTACGTTGTGGTGGTTAGAGAAGATAGTAATACTGGTCACCTTAACTTAAGGAAAAAAAAATTCATTCTTATCAAGTTGAATGTTGCGTCTTTGAAGCCCAAAATCTAAATTGGCTTTATTTGGATTTGTCAAGGAAAGAAAGGGATCGGAGTGAAAAGCAAAGGTAGAGAGAAGAGGATCTACCCTTCACGACCAAAATAAAAAGTTTTGAGTGGGTTTTCTTCTTTTTAAAAAAAAAAAAAAAAAAAAAAAAAAAAGTGGTATATCCGTGCCTTAATTTAATTAGTATTTACGTTTTACGTTTTATCTTTAGCATAGTATTGATATATTTTATTTATATATTTATGTATTCAAAATTTTACCATAAGAAAGGAAAAACATAGTTAAGTGACTAACTGTTCATAGTCTTTACCACGAGCGAGAGAGGGAGAGTTTTATTGTGGTTGTAAATGGTAATAGTTATGAAGGAATAATGTCTGGAGCTGTCAAGCCAAGTTGTGTGGCCGTACATTGCCAGGAGGAAAGACGCATACAATAAATAAGGGGTGGCGCATCTCTCTCGACTCATAAATTGAAAGAAAGCAAGTAAATCAAATTTCTCTGAAATTCGGAGGGGCCTTCGATTCATCTAGGATCACGCTTATGCTTTTGCGCCTTTCACACGTTGTTCACACACATATCAGAGAAAAAATTAGGCCTCTCCTGTCAGTCTCTGCCATTGTCCTTTTCTAAGATATCTCTGGATCTTTCTCTCTCACTATTTGTTGCATACTTGCTTGACACGTGGTATTGAGAAAAAATTAATTTTAATATAAAAATTATGATAAACGTCCCATTAAAACTTCAAAATTAATAAAGTTAATCACTGAAATTGAAAACTTAGCTCAAATCGAAAAGTATTTGATTTTATAGTAAAAAATCAAATCAAATGAGATCCAGATTTAGACAGAGTTCTATGTCTCGCCTTTTAAATCAAATATATTTTTACAAAACTTTATGTATGATGGAAGTATAAAAAAAAAGAGTGATCTAATGACTGGGGAACCATAACCCTTATAGCTGAAGGGTGAATTTTATTTTTCAAATATGTCTATACAGCTTATACCAACTATTCTTAAATCACCCTTTGACATTCTCTATTTAACCCATCATAAATACTAAATGTCCATTGATATCTACATATTTATTTATTTTTATATCCTATGACATACATTAAACCCAAAATACTAAATTTCTAAATTTATTATATCACTTTTATATAAGTTTAACTTGAATGACAGTATGTATTATATAATTATCTTAACATATAAATCTAACATTGGATTAATGATCTAACAATCTCCCATTTGGACTATATCTAAAATTTTATAATTATGTAATTGCGAAATAACTAAATGAACTCAACTTTTCTATCAATACAGAATTGTATTTACAACTAATTCATTCCATCAATCATATCAACTTAGAATTAAGGCAGATTTTGTAATATTTCTTTTGTAATTCAACCCTCAATGGTCACATAAATTGATATAATTGAATGACATAAATTATGATATGGATATGTAGTATGGAAATGTCATACAATGTGATTTTTAACATGTATATTTTCAATTGGTTTTCTTTAGTGAGATCATACCATACTTAATATTAAAGTGTCTATATCATATAAGCATTCAAAATCACAAATTTCCACTGACACTGAATATTCTGAAATAGCATAAAACTCATGCGAGCAATGTACTCATAAACTTTTTTGGATGACAATCCTTTAATATGCGCACAATCATGGAGTCTGTATCAACGTACTTTGTAGACAACTGTCCACTTTGAATTCTTTTCTTGATAACTAAGAATTCGATATCAATATGGTTTGACATCATTGAGCTCTTGTTGTTAGTAGAATAAAGGTCTATCGATTTATTGTCACAAAAAAATATGAGTGGCCTGTCAATGCCATTCATAGTCCCATGACAAAGTTTCATAATCATATTCCAAGATTGGATATCTCTAGACATACTATAAATTCGGCCGCCATGGTGGAATAGGTAATAAAAAACTATTTAATTGTCACGTCCCAACTCTCAGATCGAATACGTGACAATCGCCACATTACCTCAGGATACAAGTAACTCTAACCGTATACCAAAGTATCACAAGACATTTATCAATATTCATTCATTTTCTAAAATAATTTAACCATCAAATTAAACCAGTATACATTTATCACACAATCAAAGGAGAAGTTTAGTCCATCACTGCTCAAAACATGCATTATCGGACCCGGTCGTTCAAATCAAATTCACTCACTATAAACAAGTCCCTACTCAAGGGATCCATATCAAATTTTACCAAAATAATTTTCAAAGAAAATTCAAGAAAATAAAAACGAGGGGGTTCTCATTTTAAATATACAAACTATAGTCAAATTTTAAATCTATATAAGTATAATAAAAAATAAGTTTTCAAAATAATTATACGGTATGCCTCCACTTGGATCCACTCATATCTCAATTCAAAAAAAATTATTACTTGGAAATGTCTGACAAAACAAGTTTCTATGAGTCTAGCACTATGTGTCCACAAGTCTCAACTAAGCTTTCTTTGTAAAAATGGAGGTTGGAGGTGTAAGTATATACTATATCTAGTGAGTGATTTACGAGTTATATATAAATAAAATTGGTGTGGTAGATATATCAAATGTATATATTTCAAACTATCATGTCGTTCTCAAATTCATCTAATAAAAATGAACTCAAACCATTATTTCTAAAATCATCATAATTCATAGTTGTCATGAATCAATCTCATATGTATACATCTATTTCAAAATTTCAAATACGGGGGAAGCCAAAATCATTGTTTTCAACAAAGATCGATCACGGCTTAGGGTAGGATCGTCGAGATTTTAATAATTTTACGTTCAAAAATGCTCACATCGTTGACATTGTTTGTGGGCTCTCATTGGTGGTATACCCGCCTATCGCACGTCCATGGGCATTGTATCCCGCCACAAATGTACTACACGTACTCGATTACATCTTATGATTTATCAACCTCATTACGTCACCCCATCAGGTCGCTCCGTAAAGAGAAATGACAAATCATTTAATAGGGGTTCAGTCTCTCACCCTAAGTCAATCATATGGACCGTTTCACAGAAATCATATATCAAATTTATTTGCCAACAATTTTAACAATTTCTCAATAATAGTTATCATACCAATGTATTCAATATCAACAAATTCACATAACACATTTATTTATTTAAAGCATATAGGATACAAAAGAATTCAAATTTTAGTTTTTGGGATATTTCACAGATACTAAAACATATAAATCTAAGTTTTGAAAATTATCTAAAAAATTTAATAAAATTATTTTTCTTAATTAAGTACAGGTATGAAATCACTCATCTATTGGGAGAGTAATCACTCCCAGTCCACAACAAATTCCAAAATAATTCCTTCTTGAGTTCTAATTGATTATCCTAAAACAATAAATATAAATTTGATATTAAATCATGTCCGTGATTAGGGTTTATGAGTTTTTCCAAACATAACACAAACCTTAATTTTTAAAATCCATGAATTTTTATTCTCATTTCATCAATTACATACCATTTGCATCTATATACCATTTATATCCATAATTTTTCCTCAAACCTCAACATTCATAAACCTTAGATTCATGTTTTCCAAACAATTTTCTCAAATCTCAACAACAACTTTCTAATCTACAATAAGGAGAGTGAATCCAAGTTTACAGAGAGGAAATTATTTTTATTTCATGATTGGATTGAGCCTTGAACATTGGGTTTCAAAAACCCTAGATTTCTCTCAAAAAAACTTTCATTCACGTGTTTGTTTGAGGGTTTGGAAGGTTTAAGGAGTGAGTTTGGTAAGAATTAGGGTTGATTTCAAGAGAGAGATAGGTGAGAGAGGGAAAGAGATGAGAGTCGAGAAAGTGTCGAGTTAGAGGAGAGAACAAGTTTGATGGTGTTAGAGAGAGAAATGAAAATGAAGATTTGTTTAAGTCATTTTTAATAGTGAAGTGTAAAATCTTAATCTTATCTCTCATTATTTTTAGCTTTTATTCAAGTTTGGTTGTCCCTTTTTTGTTATTTCGTAACTTTTCATACTCATGAGTCGATTTGCAAACAACACAAGTCGACTTTGTGTCGAAGGTCTTCAAGGGTCAAGTCGACTTGTTGTCTTATAAGTCGACTCGGTCTTTGTTTTGTTATGGGCTCAATTTGACTCAAATATAGGTTAAGTCGACCCAATTTCCCCTTTTGCATAGCCTCTGAGTCGACTCACTTCCTAGTAAGTCGATTTACCAAAGTTGCAGACAATGTTTCCTAAGTCTTGTATCTGATGAGTTGACTTGTTTTTGAGACAAGTAGACTTATAAACACATAGTCTGGAAGTACAAGTCAACTTTTCATTGGGCAAGTCGACTTGCCTATGTACGGGTGTAAGAATTCTGAGATCTAAATTCTTCAAGTCGACTTGGCACTTGTTCAGGTCGACTTGAACAAGTGTCAAGTTGACTTATCATCATTGAATTTATTATCAATGAATTTACACTAAATAAGTTTTAATTATCCTAAATTATCACCAAAACCTAATTTTTCTCAACAAATCTTTATAAGGCTTTCATTAATAAGTCGAAATCAATTATTTAGCCAAAAATTTAGTAAAAATTCTCTAACACCGTATTTTTAGTGTTACATTAGTACTCTTCCAAGAAATAGCTCATCCTGTTAGCACATAGATGTAACCTAATATAGATTTCATGCTATCTTAGCATCCTCAAAATCGAAGTCAGTATACTGAATGATTTCAAACTAATCTAACTTTCCATATATGAGCATATATCCTTTTGTTCTCTATATGTACTGCAAGACCTGTTCAGTACTTTCCAATGGTCTATTTCTAAATTACTTAAATTTCTGCCCAATATTTCTATAATGTACGCGATATATGAATGCGTACAGATTTGAGCATATGTCAGATTCTATTCTGTTGATGCATAAAGAATCTTTAGCACTTAAATTCATTCTTAAGATACTAGTTGAGACTAAACTTGTCTCTCTTTACCATAGGTGTATCTCTTGGTTCATAATCCCAAATGTCATATATTTTGAAAATCCTTTTTATTTGTAAAACCAAGAAAAAATACTTAGTCCCACAGAATTTATGATATATACGATCATCAACTGATTTCATCTCAAAATCTAACAAGATGAAAATTTGATAAAATTTATAATGGCATTGTCGGGATCTTCTTAATGGCATAAGTTCTCGAGATAGTTGAATTTGTTCTTCTGGTATTTAGGGTTCTCCAATATTATGTGATTATCTTGTGTTTTGAATGGGATAAGGGATATAAACCTGATCAAATCTAATAACACTTGTTGGAAGATGTTTCTCTTGGAAGACAATGTCTCTAACTATATCTCTCCCCGCAAACTCAATATTCTCAAAAAACAAGCCATTTTCTAACTCAAAAATAACCTTATTGTTTGGAATTATAAAATCTGTATTATTTAAACTTTTCAGAGTACCCTGTAAATTAACAACTAACCATCCCGACATCCAATTTTCCTTAATTAAGTCTAATAGACCTAATCTCAGCTGGACAACCGCAAATGTGCAAATGTTTTAGATTAAGGCTTGTGTCTGTCCAAAGTTTGTAGGGGTTTTAGTAGTTGTCTTAGTAGAAGACCCTGTTCTTGTATACTTCAATTTTGATTGAGTCATATCATTAATAATTATCTATGAATATGACAAAACATTTTTGACTATTCTAATAACCAAAAGGAATAGCTCGTAGATATCTGTATGTATCAATTCTAAAACATCCGAAGTCCAATTGGTTTCATATCCCTTTTGTTGGTTTGTTTTCCCTTTATATCAAATCCATGAAATCAAGAGAGTTAAAAATTCCTTTTGACACAAGTTTCTCTATTCCCCATTTGGAGAAATGATTCGATCTCTTGTGTCACAACGAAGAGAAATTCTCATTGGTTACTTCGAGTACTAGTTTGTTGGGATTCAGTCAATAAACCAATGATATCTATCAAATAAAGATTATCGGATCATGATAAAGAAGCGGAACCAACCAATTTGGATTCAAGAAATAAACCAACTTTTCTATTTTTGAAATAATAAGTAAAACCGAATTTGTTCAATACAAAAATAGGAATCAAATCTCATCTAAAAAATGACACAGCAAATGTTTGATGTAAATCCAAATAAAATCTGGTTTTTAGCAATAATTTAAAATTTTCTATTGCTTTTACTGGAATTTTATTGTCATCGCCCATATAGATATATCTTTTACTATCATTTGGTGATTGAGAATTTAGGCAACCTGCATAGACACACTAGTGTGAGTGGTTACAATAGAATCTTACTACCAAGTGTGTCATGGTATTGAAGTTAAATTAATTTCAGAACAAACCAAACTAAGGAATATATTAGCATCCTTATCTTATTTTCTTTTCTTTCCTTTCTTGTCTTTAACGATCAAGTGTTCTTGACTTTTATACCATTTTGAGATAATATTTATCGAGAGTACATCAATTTTAGTCTTTTTATTCTTGACAAACTATCTCTTAATATCCATGAGATAAGAGTTAGCCATCATAATCAATTTAGACATAGTGCCTATGAATGTTTCTGGGATGGCTAGCAGTATCATCATTCGACACATATGATTCAACATCTCCCACCTTTCTTTCTCCATCTTTTCAGAGGTACTCTTATCTATAAGTGGTGGGGAAAATCAGTCATTAATGCAAGATCTAAATCCATAACTTAAAATTCAAGTCATTCAACTTAAAAAATCAACTTGAGTTAGGCATTAATATTGGTGAGAATAGTATTAATTGTCAAATAGAGAACAATAATCACCATATGCTTATATGGAACTTTAAAACCAAATATATTCAAATATGAGTAATCTCCATCACAAGATACCGGACACTGCATTAATATTTTATTTTTGAACAAAATAATTAATTTATAAGTGGTATCTTATTGTAATAATCAAAAGTTGACAATAAAAACATATCAACCAATTATCTTCTTTTGGGCCGATAAATTGGTCACATGTAAAACCGAATAATTATCATGCATTTATTACCATAAGGTATACATGCAATTCTATCAAATACGAACTTTCTTTTGGATCGATCGATATTCACATGAATTACACATACACAACTTTTTATATCCAAAAGTAAATTAATTTTCATAACAGTGGTCATTTTGATAATATATTATTTCAATTAATTAATCTAGATATATATATATATATATATATATAACCATAGGTGTAGTAATAAAACGCTGACAATAAAAATATATCAATCAATTATTTTCCTTTGACCTGATAAATTGATTACATGTAAAATCAAAGAATTGTCACGCATTTATTATCACAGGATGTACATGCAATAATGTCATCTACGGACTTTCCTTTGGGCCAATCAGTACTCACATGGATTGCATATACAACTTTTTATATTCCATAATAAATTAATTTTCATAACAAAGATAACTTGGATGACATGTTGTTTCAATCAATTCATCTCGAGATATATGTACAAAACCATACTCATATTTGAATCAAATTTGTAATTAAAAAAAATTAATTTTATCCTAATAGACTCAATTTTTTTAAGATTAGACTATTTAAAGTCCAATCTTATTAACCTTAAATTGGGTCAATAAAAGTCCATTTTACTAAATCTATCTCTTTCATCATTCTTTTCCGTCCCTTGACTTTCGTTATTGGCATAAAACCAAATTCTCCACCTTTTATTGACAATTGATCCTAAACTTTGCCAATCCTCATTCTGTAGCAGGAATCACTAGGAAAGTTTCTAAATAGGCGGTAAGTTCATTTAGAACCATTTAAGAATCAATCAACTTTAGACTTATCCTTTTTTTTTATAGGATTTTTTTAAATATGCTATGTCATCACATACTATTGATACTAAATGTAATAACCTATAAGGGGTGAATAGATTATTTAACAAATTTAACTAAATTTTGGTTTTAAAACAATTTACAAAAATAAACAAGGAAATTTAAAGATAAATTTATACACACAATTTATAGCGGTTCCACTTTCTTGATATACTTCCACTCCCAAATTTTACCAGAATTTTAAATCCACTATTCTATCCAAATACTTACAAACTAGCTTCCCACAATGCTAGTGAACCATATAACTATTTTCTCAAATACTTCAACTTGCTTTTCACAGAATCAAGTAAAAATCTAATATGATACCTCTTGTTATCACTTAGACTCACAATCCAGAATAACACAATTCTAATCTTTTACAACAAGTAGAGAGAGAAACAAAGGAAAAGTGAAACTTCCAATCTTTAGATTTACAAACTGAACAATATAGCAAGATGGAGAATAGAATTTATCAAGAGTATTTTCATTGTTATTCAGTGCAATCTCCTATCACTCCTTCTTCATCTTTGATTTTGTTTTTATACTCAGAATAGAGATTTTAGCCATTGAAGTCCATTGAATGCATTGTAGAGGTTGATGAGTTTGGTGATACAGTACATTAATTTCGAATCAGTTTTTCTGAACAAATAAATGTTAGACATAACAGATCGCTTTCCTGAGACTTTAAGCAGACTTGTCTTTACATTTTAATTTATTGGGTTGGCTTGATGATCGGTCAAGTTTACTTGTCAAAGTTTCATATGTGAGAGACAAAGGGACTTATTAAAACCATGAGTAGACTTGTATAGATATAAGGCTACTTATAACAATGTTAAGTCGTCTTTAACTATGATTTTAATTTACAAGGCGACTTGTGCTTTCGAGTGAGATGACTCACATGCTTAAAATCCTTACATAGATTGCCTTGCATAAGGTTGAGTCTTCTTACCTTAATTCCAGACTCTTACTTCTATGACTACACTTTATAAGGTGGTCATGTTGATTCCAATGATCTGACTTGTCTTTTAATTACCATAGGCAGGTCGTCTTCTGCTTATATTTAGGTCGCCTCATTTGTTGCGTAGACTAAACCTTCTAAAGCTTGTTTTCCTCAAGTCATCTTGTACCAAGAGTCAAGTCATCTTAGGAATTGTGCAGATAGACTTTTGAGATTCAAATTTCTCAGAACGTCTTGTGCCTATGGTTGAGTCATCCTAGATATGGTCAGATCACTCTAAGTGTGTACAGACTTATATTTCTATAACTAGTTTATCTTAGGTCACCTCATGTTAATGGTCAAGTTGTCTTAGGTGTTTTGTAGACACAAATTTCTAAGACATGAGTTTCTCAGGTCGTCGTGTCTATTCTTGGGTCGCCTTGGGTATTTGCACTTAGCCAATTTTTCCACATTCATGCTCATAGGTCATCTTGCACTATATGGATAAGGTAACTCCAGAATTAAATTGAGCAATTTTTTTATTTCTTTCTAATTTAAATTAATTACCTAAAATTAACTTTTGTCACTCTTAATCATCATCAAAACTTATTTTAATCAACAATCTCCCTCTTTTTTATGATGACAAAATATAATTTGAAATAATTGATAAAATTATTTGAAAAGTCTCAAAATGCTCCCCCTCAACTAATGTTATACTAATTCATGTTTTGAAATGCCTATGATTTGCCTCAAATCTCAATTTTCTTTAGAAATGTACATCATATGCTATATACACTTAATTTTATGGTATAAATTATTGACATTTTATTGCTCTCCCCATTTTTTTTTGAATGCAATTACAATTTTCACCTATACAGTCATCCTTCAAGACCAAGCTAGTGAAGGTCATTTCTCATATTACTTGATCTATGCAAATTTTTTTTAATGTAGGTAATGTATATATATAATCAAGCCAGAAGAGATCATAAAACGATTACATACTTCAATCAACATATGCAATTAGTCAACTCCTACTAGATTCAATCAATGGCTAGTAATCAATCAATATATGTGTCATACATATATGTACCATATAAGCAATTAGGGCAAACAATCAATACATGTGCCATATATATGCAATCAATATTAAAATCATGTACACATGTATGGACCAATGATCCCCAAATCATATCCATAGTAACTTCAGAGGATGGAATGGATGTGGATGGAGCACCATATGAAGGGATAACTTGAAGAGATTGGTCTCGGCTCTCATCAGATAGATGTATTCTAGATGGTTCACTAGGCCCAGTTTCGTCTCTTTTTCTTTTCTTGCCACCCTCTTCCTCATCACCAAGCTTTTCCCAAATTTCATTCTTGCATACCCACTTGTCCTTTTTCAGAAACTGTTTCCCAATTCTATGTTATCCCTTAACTTTATGTATATTTCCTTTTTCAAGTCAATTTTGTTTATAATAAAAACATCAGAGATCAGAGATCAGAGATCAGAGAACAATATGAAAGATTTACTGACTTGTATTTTGTAGCATCAATCATGAAATAAGGAACTAGGAAGTGAAGTCCAGAATTTCTACCTTCCATAATACAAGCCATCAACCAAAGATCTTCTTTGGTTATATGTGTGTGATTACTACCTCTAGGCCTAAGAACATGAGTGATAATAAGATGAACAAGACGCTCATGTATTCCCAAATTCTTGGCATTTAAATCCACTTCATCCATATCTGAAAAATTTTCATTCTTAAACACAATCCTTGTACATTCAATTTGAGTCATCTTCATATACTTTTCACATTGGATTGAAGGAGTCCACTCTAGGTTTCACATCATAAACTTTACCTTGGGAGTAAGTATAATTTGCTTTCACTTAATGTGTGTCTTGAAAGTAGATGATTTCATTCCCATAGGAAAATAGTAGTGTCTTTCAAGCCAATGTTCTCCGGTCTCATCAACAATTTCCAAGTTGTTATAGAATTTCCTAACTAGAATATCATAGTCATCTTTATTTGGACTTATCAATGAACTTAGTAAGATGTATGAAAGGTTTTCTTTATATGGGAAATTAATTTTCTTCAGAAATTTCCATTCAATGAGTCTTCCTAAATTCAATTTTCTTTTAAAGAAATTAAAAACACAGGACTTACTTTTCTCAAGGGAAGGGAAGTCACTTTTGTTGAACTGTCGGGATTCTTTGTCTTTGGTGCCATAGAGAATGCTTTGATCTTTTCGTGTTGAAGTTGAGAGGTTTTGGGAAGTTAGGGTTTTTATGGTTGAAATGGTGTAGCTTCATCCTTCTCCAAAGAGGTGCGATTATGTTCGGAGATTAGAGATTCAAATGCTTTGGATGAGGGAAGTGATGTTTGTTTGAAGGAAAGACTTACAAGAGGGTAAGAGTGAGAGAGATGGAGGTGATTTGCGAGGAGTCGATTAGTATGAAAAGACTCGAAATTTAAACTAGAGTTATTGGGCTAGGATTAGATTCGGGTTACTGGTAGAGGAGAAATAGGTTTAGGTTTAGAATTTTTTATTTGTGCCACATGAGTTGATTCAAACAAAATGATGAATTGACTTATCTGTTCATACAAGGCGACTCGCATAAAATTGCAAGGCGAAATCTCAAAGTATCAGGTTGTCCTCCCCGTTAAGTGAGGTGACTTATAGATGTTTGCAGAAAACTTTCTGTGACTTGATCATGATGGGTCGCCTTCCATTTTATACAAGACAACTTGTGTAATTAAGTTTAAAGCACAAGGCGATTCAAAGTCTTTACAAGGCTATTTAATATGTCCAGGTCACCTTCCTATTTTTCAATGGCGACTTATAGCTGTTTCAGAAATATTTCTAAGACTTGATGTGGGTGAGTCGTCCTATACTTATGATAAGATGACTTACTGTGTTTGAGTATTATTCACAAGACGACTTATGTTTATTGTAAGATAACCTGCTATGTGAATCATAATTTATAAGATGATTTATAATTTTTATGAATCGAATTACCTATACTACGGGCTTTCCTTTTGTGCCTTCATACTGTCAAGACGACTTATAAATCATATAAGTCGACTTATACCTCAGTTAATTTTCATATCTCTGATATTTTACTATAAATTCACCTTAACTTAATCTTAAATATTTGAGCACATATTTAATTTGTCTCAAGGGTTCATTCTATCATTCCGAACTCTCTTCTTAAGTTACAAAATCTATCTCTATCTAGAGATTTGGTGAAAATATCCACAATTTATTTTTCGGTTTCAACATATTTTAGAATTGTATCCTTTTTAAGTGAATGATTCCTAATGAAGTGATGTCTAACCTCAATATGATTGGTTCTAGAATGATATACTAGATTTTTAGTTAAATTTATAATACTAGTATTATTAATTTTTATTGAAATACTTTCAAATTTCAAATCATAATCCTCAAGTTGACGCTTGATCTACAGGATTTGTGCACAACATTGCCTACTTTGCTTCTGTGCTTAAAGTACTAATGCAGTTTTGTTTTCTAGAGGACAAAGTCACTAACATATTTTCAAAAAATTGACAAATCCTATTAGTACTTTTTCTATCCATTTTATGTCATGCAAAGTCTGTATCTGAGTATCCATGTAAAACAAATGCTAAATTCCTATCATACAATAGTCCCAAATTACTTATGTCTTTTAAATATCTCAAAATTCTTTTAACAGTAGCTAAGTGAGATTTTTTAGAATTGAATTGAAATCTAGCACATAAACATACACTAAATAAAATGTCAGGTCTAGATATGATTAAATATAATAGTGAGCCAATTATGCTTATATATAGTTTTTGACACAATTCCTTTCCTTTTCATCATTGTTTAACTTAATTGATATAGTCATTGGTGTGGCATATCTCTTGGCTTCACTAAATCAAAAATTTTTTGATCAATTTCTTTGTAAATTTGGATTGACTAATGAATATTTCTCATTTGGTTTGCTTTATTTGTAATCTTAAAAAGTAATTTAATTCTCCCATCATATTCATTTCAAATTCCGCATATATAAACTTAGCAAATTTTTGACAAAAATTTTTGTTTATTGCTCCAAATATTATGTCATCCACATAGATTTAAATTATTAAGATTTTTTTACCTTTTCTTTTAATAAATAAAATTGTATCAATTTTTCCTCTTTTAAAATCATTTTCGATAAGAAAGTTACTAAATTTCTCATACCAAACTCTTGGAACTTGTTTTAGGCCATATAGGGCTTTAGATAACTTAAACACATAATCTGGATAGTTTGGATGCTCAAATCCGAGAGGTTGTTTTACAAAAATTATTTCATTTATTACACCATTTAAAAATGTACTCTTAACATCCAATTGTTATAACTTGAAGTTCATAAATCATGCAAAGGCAAGTAACATCCTAATAGATTCTAATCTAGCTGCCGGAGCATACGTTTCATCATAATCAATATATTTTTCTTAACTATACTCTTGAACCACTAATCTAGTTTTGTTTATAGTAATTGTCCCATGTTTATCTAGTTTGTTCCTAAACACCCACTTTGCGCTTATTACCGATTGATTGTTTAGTTTATAAACTAATTCCCATATTTCATTTCTTTTAAACTTATTTAATTCTTTTTGTATAATTAGAATCCAATTTTCATCGTTTAGAGCCCCATCAATATTTTTTGGTTCAATTTGAGAAATGAAGGCTAAATATTCACATAGATTTTGAGTTAAAAATCTAGTTTTAACTCCAACTTCTATATCTCTAATTACATTTTCTACATTGACACTCTCTCTTACGGTTGAAAATTTTATTTTTTACTCTTCTTGTTGTTCACAGATTGTTTAATTTTCTTCAGCTCTAACTTCAGAGATTTTTTTCTTCACTTCTTCATTTTCCAATAACTCTTATTCTAATGTATGTTCTATCTCTTGAATTTAATCACCAAAACTTCTTTTACTCAAAGTATCACTTTCATTAAAATTTACATGAACTGATTCCTCAACTATCACATTATTCTCTTATTATATACTCTATATGCTTTATTAGAGATTAAATATCCTGAAAATATATTTTCATCTCTCTTTATATTGAATTTTCTTAGATTATCTTTTTCATTATTTTAGCACATAGCATTTACAACCAAAGACATGAAAAAAAATCTATATTAGGTTTACTATCTTTATATAGTTCATAAGAAGTTTTCTTAAAAATTGGTCTAATTAGAGCTTTATTAATAATATAGCAAACTGTGTTGACAGTTTCAATCTAAAAGTATTTGGATGAATTATGTTTACATAGGATAATTCTAGTCATTTTTTTAAGAGTTCGATTCTTTCTTTCTACAATACAATTTTGTTGAGATATTCTAAGTGTAGAGAAATTGTGATATATTTCATTTTCATCACAATATATTGCAAGAATTTATTTTCAAATTATTTACCATTATCACTTCTAATACTATTGATTGTGCATCTTTTCTCATTTTGAATTTTCCTATATAATTTGATGAATGCACTACATGCTTCTTCCTTTTAAACTAGAAATAATACCCAAATATATCTTGAGTAATCATCAATTACTACAAAACCATATTGTTTTCCTCTTAAGTTTTGTGTTCTAGTTGGACCAAAGAGGTCCATGTGAAGCAACTCCAAAGGCCTGAATGTAGAAACTATGTTTTTGGATTTGAAGGAAGATTTGATATGCTTTCCATTCATATAAGTATCACATAGTTTATTCTTTTCATATTTCAATTTTGGAATCCCTTTAACCATGTATTTTCTGACTAGTTTTGAAATTAAATCCAAATTTGTATGTTTTAGTCTCCTATGCCATAACCATGCATTATCATTTCAAAAGCCATCAAACATACTTCATTTAGAGCACTCAGATTGTCTAAATTAATGATATAGATATTTCCTTGTCTTTTTCCTTTGAATTTTACTTTGTTGTTTGATTTTTCTATCACATTGCAACAATTATGATCAAATAAGACAATAAAACTTTTATCATACAATTGGCTAATAGTTAATAAATTATGTTTCAATCCTTTAACTAATAGAACATACTCAATTTGAGTAGAAAACATACCTATGTTCCCTATACCAATTATATTCTCTTTTGAGTTGTCTCCGAAGATCACTTTGCCTCCTTTCTTTTCTTCTAAACTATTGAACTTAAATGAGTCTCTCGTCATATGCCAAGAGTATCCGCTGTCCAGAAACCATGTATTTTTAAGAGTTTTGGTCTTGAGACAAATCTACACATAGAAAAAATCAAGTGTTGGTCTTTGTTACCTAAATTTTCTTGGATCTAGCAATAATAAAATCTATCTCTATTTAGAGGTTTGGTGAAAATATCCACAATTTATTTTTCGGTTTTAACATATTCTAGAACTATATCATTTTTAAATACATGATTTCTAATAAAGTGATATCTAACCTCAATATGTTTCATTCTGAATGATGTATCAAATTTTTAGTTAAATTTATAGTACTAGTATTATTAATTTTTATTGAAATACTTTCAAATTTCTAATCATAATCCTCAAGTTGATACTTGATCCATAGGATTGGTGTACAACATTGCCCTGCAACCATATACTTTGCTTTTGTGGTTAAAGTACTAATGTTGCTTTGTTTTCTAGAGGACAAAGATACTAACATATTTTCAAAAAATTGACAAATTCTACTAATACTTTTTCTATTCATTTTACGTCATGCAAAGTCTGCATCTGAGTATCCATGTAAAACAAATGCTAAATTCCTTTCACACAATAGTCCTAAATTGTATATGTCTTTTAAATATCTTAAAATTCTTTTAACAGTAGCTAAGTGAGATTTTTTAGAATTGGATTGAAATCAAACACATAAACATACACTAAAAAAATGTCAGGTCTAGATGCGGTTAAATATAATAGTGAGCCAATTATGCTTTTATATAGTTTTTGATACACTTCATTTCCTTTTTCATCATTGTCTAGCTTAATTGATGTGGTTATTGGTGTGACATATTTCTTGGCTTCACTAAATCAAAAAATTTTTTTATGCTTGATTCACAAGATTTGTGCACAATATTGCCCTACAGCCACATACTTTGCTTCTATGGTTAAAGTACTAACGCTGTTTTGTTTTCTAGAGGACAAAGATACTAACATATTTTCAAAGAGTTGACAAGTCCTACTAGTATTTTTTCTATCCATTTTACATCCTGCAAAGTCTACATCTGAGTATCCATATAAAACAAATGCTGAATTCCTATCATACAATAGTCCCAAATTGAATATGTCTTTTAAGTATCTTAAAATTCTCTTAACATCAGTTAAGTGAGATTTTTTAGGATTATATTGAAATCTAGTACATAAGCATACACTAACTAAAATGTCAAGTCTAGATGCAATTAAATATAATAGTGAGCCAATTATGCTTCTATATAGTTTTTGATACACTTTCTTTCCTTTCTCATCCTTGTCTAACGTAATTGATGTGCTCATTGGTGTGGCATATCTTTTGGCTTCACTAAATCCAAATTTCTTGATTAATTCCTTTGTAAATTTGGATTAACTAATGAATATTTCTCATTTAGTTTGCTTTACTTGTAATTCTAGAAAATAATTTAATTCTCCCATCATATTCATTTCAAACTCTGCATGCATAGATTTAGCAAATTTTTGACAAAAATTGTTGTTTGTTGCTCCAAATACTATGTTTTCAATATAGATTTGAACTATTAAAATTTTTTACCTTTTCTTTTAATAAACAAAATCGTATCAATTTTTCCTCTTTCACAATCATTTTCGTTGAGGAAGTTGTTAAGTTTCTCATACCAAACTCTTGGAATTTGTTTTAAGCCATTTAGTGTTTTAGATAATTTAAACACATAATCCGGATATTTTGGATATTCAAATCTAGGAGGTTATTTTACAAAGACTGTTTCATTTATTACACTATTTAAAAATACACTCTTAGCGTCCATTTAATATAACTTGAAGTTCATAAATCATATAAAGGCAAGCAATATCCTAATAGTTTCTAATCTAACTATCGGAGCAAACGTTTCATCATAATCAATATTTTCTTCTTGACTATAATCTTGAACCACTAATCTAGCTTTGTTTGTAGTAATTATCCCATGTTCATCTAGTTTGTTCTTAAATACCCACTTTGTGGCTATTACCGATTGATCGTTTGGTTTAAAAACTAACTCCCATATTTCGTTTCTTTTAAACTTATTTAATTCTTCTTGTATAGCTAGAATCCAATTTTCATTATTTAGAGTCTTATCAACATTCTTTGGTTCAATTTGAGAAATGAAAACTACGTATTCATATTGATTTTGAGTTAAAGATCTAGTTTTAACTCCAACTTCTATATCTCTAATTACATTTTCTACATTGACACTCTTTCTTACGGTTGAAATTTTATTTCTTACTTTTCTTGTTGTTCACGGATTATTTGATTTTCTTCAGCTCTAACTTCGGAGGTTTCTTTCTTCACTTCTTCATTTTCCAATAACTCTTGTTCTAATGTATGTTCTATCTCTTGAATTTTATCATCAAAACTTTTTTTACTCAAAGGAACACTTACATCAAAATTTATATGAATTGATTCTTCAACTATTATTGTTCTCTTATTATATACTCTAATGCTTTACAAGAGATTGAATATCTTGAAAATATAGTTTTATCATTCCTTGTATCGAATTTTCTTAAATTATCTTTTTCATTATTTAGCATATAGTATTTACAACCAAAGTTATGAAAATAATCTATATTAGGTTTTCTATCTTTATATAGTTCATAAATTGTTTTATTAAGAATTAGTCTAATTAGAGCTCCATTAAGAATATAGCAAACTGTGTTGACAGTTTCAGTCCAAAATTATTTGGATAAATTATGTTTATATAGCATAGTTCTAGCTGTTTCTTCAAGAGTTCGATTCTTTCTTTCCACAATACAATTTTATTGAGTTGTTCTAAGTGCAGAGAAATTGTGATATATTCCATTTGCATCACAATATTCTTGTAAGGATTTATTCTCAAACTCTTTACCATGATCACTTCTAATACTCTTGATTGTGTATCTTTTCTCATTTTGAATTTTCCTACATAATTTGATGAACACACTACATGTTTCTTCCTTTTAGATTAGAAATAATATCCAAATATATCTTAAGTAATCATCAATTACTATAAAACCATGTTGTTTTTCTCCTAAACCTTGTGTTCTAGTTGGACCGAAGAGATCTATGTGAAGCACCTCTAAAGGCTTGGATGTAGAGAATATGTTTTTGGATTTGAAGAAATATTTGATATGCTTTCCCTACATACAAGTATCACATAGTTTATTTTTTTTATATTTCAATTTTAGAATCCCTTTAACCATGTATTTTCTGACTAATTTTGAAATTAAATCCATACTTGCATGTTTTAGTCTCCTATATCATAACCATGCATTATCATTTCAAAAGCCATCAAACATATTTCATTTAGAGCACTCAGGTTGTCTAAATTAATGATATAGATATTTCTTTGTCTTTTTCCTCTGAATTTTACTTCGTTATTTAATTTTTTTATCACATTGCAACAATCATGATCAAATAAGACAATGATTCCTTTATCACACAATTGGTTAATGGTTAATAGATTATGTTTTAATCCTTTTACTAATAGAACATGCTCAATTTGAGTAGAAAACATACAAATGTTACCTATACCAATTATTTTCTCTTTTAAGTTGTCTCCGAAGATCACTTTTCCTCATTTCTTTTCTTCCAAGCTAATGAACTTAGATGAGTCTCTCGTCATATGCCAAGAGTATCCACTCTCCAGAACCATGTATTTTCAAGAGTTTTGGTATTGAGACAAATCTACACATAGAAGAAATCAAGTGTTGGCCTTTGGTACACAAATTTTCTTGGGTCTGGCAGTGTTAGAAGTTATCATGAATTTAGAAATATTCTTTGATACCCATTTCAATGTCATTTTCTTGTATTTTAGGTCACCAAATCAACATTTATTCATACTATGTCCTATTCTATTGTAGTAGGTGCACTTAACATATGTTCTAGGTGCGTTTATTTGATTTGAAATGGATCTTCTTCTAAGTTTGTAATTATGAGAACTATATCCCTGCTTCATGCAGTAATGACATTTAGTACTTGATCTATCTTACATTGTGCTGGGAACAAAGAAACTCTAAAGTTTCTTTTGTGTCGAAGCAAGATTATATCCTAAACCAGTTTTGTCATAAACAACCCTTTATGTTCCAAGTATAAAGTCCAATTTTTCTTGTTTTTAAGTAAATTTATATAGCAAGGAACTTAATTTTTTATTTCTCTTGTTCTTAATCTAACTTCTTTTCTATATCTTTATTCTTGCAGTCATTTAAAGACTTGATTTTAGTGTTTTCAATTTCTGCATGTAAGTTATTTTCCTGGCTTGTTTTGCCTTTAACTTCCTAAAGAAGGTCAATTCTTTCTTGTTTCAATTTATAATTTTCTAACTTGAGTTTTTCATTTTTAGATTTTAATTTATTTCTATCTTCTTCTAGTTTGATCATTTTCCTTTTAAATGATACATTTTTCTTGGTCATAATTTTTAAGTATTTAATTGATTCTATGAGTGTATCATGCAATTCATCAAAGCATAAGTCATGCTCAGAATCTGAATTAGAGAAATAAATTGTTGAAGAGGTTACCTAAAGGTTTGAGTTATTTTCTAATGCCATGAAACACAAGTTAGCTTGTTTTTGTTCATGTTTTTTTCACTTGAGCTTTCATCCTCATCACTCCATGCTGCTAAGGCCTTTTTCTTTCATTTCTTTTCCTTTTTCTCAACCTTTTTGAGCGATGGACAATCTGCTTTGATGTGACCAAGTTTCTTGCACTCATAACATCTTATGTCTTCTTTCTTTTTTGGTTTCTTGAATTCTCTTATGCTTTTATTCTTTTTCCTTATCATGAATTTCTTAAATTTTTTGGTCAAAAGGGTAATGTCTTCATCTTCATCATTGCTTGAATTATCTTCCTCACTTTTAGCCTTAAGTGCTACGGATTTGCCTTTCTCTTCATTTCCATTTCCTTTGGAATTTATTTTCATATCATGGGTTGTCAATGAACCAACTAACTAATCCATTGTGAGAGTTTCTAAATTTTTGGATTCTTCAATTATTGTAATTTTAGCTTCCCATGACTTAGACATACACCATAGCACTTCATCAACCATATCTTCCTAACTAATTCATTTGCCTAGTAGCCTTAATTCATTTGTGATGGTATTGAATCTCGTTATCATGTCTCTCATACCTTTTCCATCCTTCATCTTGAATGCCTCATATTCTTGTTTCAGCATTCTTATCTTATTTTTCCTTACTTAATTTGTCCCTTCGTAGATAACCTCCAATCTTTCCCATATTTATTTTGCGGTATACAGGTTGAGATTCTGTTATACTCATTAAGGTTTAAGGCTAGGTGCAACAGGTTGACTGCTTTACAGTTGGCTCTATAGGCTTTCTTTTCTTCAGTAGTCATGTTCTTCATTTTTATAGGAACTCTTACTCCATCTATTTCTTCAATTAGAAATTCAATTCTTTCTTTAATTATTTCTCAAACTGTTTCTTCTTGAGCAATTATGAAATTTCTCATTTTTTGCTTCCAATAGCTGTAATTATTGTTGTTGAAGAATGGTACCCTATTGGTTAAGTAAGTTTCGAATGTAATACTATCTCCATTTAATGCCATGTTCGATCTCTACTTCTGAGATTGTTGAACCATTTTCAGAAAACCTACTCTGATACCACTTGTTGACATTAAATGTAATAATATAGAGGGGTGAATAGGTTATTTAATAAATTTGACTAAATTTTGATTTAAAACAATTTACAAAAATAAATGAGAAAATTTAAAGATAAATTTACACACATAATTTATAGTGATTCCACCTTTTTTGTGTATATCCACTCCAAGGCTTTGCATAGATTTTAAATTCACCATTCTATCCAAAAATTTATAAACTAGCTTCCTATGGTGCTAGTAAACCATACAACTATTTTCTCAAATACTTCAACTTGCTTTTCAAAGGATCAAGCAAAAACCTAATCTGATACCTCTCGTTATCACTTAGACTCACGATACAAAATAACACAATTATGATCTTTTACAACAAGTAGAGAGAGAAATAAAGACAAAGTGAAGCTCTCAATATTTAGATTTGCAAACATAACAATATAGCAAGATGGAGAATAGAATTTGTCAAGAGTATTTCAGTGTTGTTCAGTGCAATCTCAGATCACTCCTTCATCTTTGATTTTGTTTTTATAATCGGAATAGAGATTTTAGCCGTTGAAATCCATTGAATGCATTATAGATGTTGGTGAGGTTGATGATATAGTACATTAATTTTGAACCAACTTTTTTGAGCAAATAAACGTTAGGCATAGTAGGTTGCTTTCCTAAGACTTTAAGTAGACTTGTTTTTACATTTTAATTTCTTGGGTTGGCTTGATGATTGGTCAAGTTTACTTGTCAAAGTTTCATATTTGAGAGACAAGGGGACTTATCAAAACCATGAGTAGACTTATCCTGATATAAGGCTACTTATAACAATATTAAGTCATCTTTAACTATGATTTTAATTTACAAAGTGACTTGTGCTTTTGAGTGAGATGACTCATATACTTAAAATCCATAAATAGATTGCCTTGGATAAGGTTGAGTCTTCTTGTCTTAATTTCAGGATCTTACTTCTGTGACTATACTTTGTAAGGTTGTCTTGTTGATTCCATTGAGCCGACTTCTCTTTTAATTACCATAGTCAGGTCGTCTTGTGTTTATATTTAGATCGTCTCATTTGCTATGCAGACTAAACTTCTAAGGCTTGTCTTCCTCAGATCGTCTTGTACGAGTTAGGTCATCTTAGGAATTGTGAAGATAGACTTCTGAGACTCAAATTTGTCAAGTCATCTTGTGCTTATGGTTGAGTCATCCTAGGTATGGTCGGTAGTCTTGTGCCTATGGTTGAGTCGTCCTAGATATGGTCAGGTCGTCTTGTCTAAAATGTCAGGTCACCCTGAGTGTGTGCAGACTTATATTTCTATGACTAGTTTATCTTAGGTCGTCTCATGTTAATGGTCAGGTTGTCATATGTGTTGTACAGATATAAATTTCTGAGACATGAGTTTCTCAGGTTGTCTTGTGTTTATTCTTGGGTCGCCTTGAGTATTTGCACTTAGCCAATTTTTCCACATTCATACACATAGGTCGTCTTGCACGACATGGATAAGGCGACTTGCTCATCTAGAATTCAATTTAGCAATTTTTCTTATTTCTTTCCAATTTAAATTAATTACCTAAAATTAACTTTTATCACTCCTAATCATTATCGAAATTTATTTTACTCAACACATACTAAAAGACTGACTAGCGTTGAATACAAAAGCGATAGTGAAAAGTAACAAGGATGAAAAATGAGTTCAATTAAGTTCAATAAGTTTCAAAACCTTTACACCCACTATTGAGTCTATTGAGCCCATAAATCTTTTTTTGAAAAAAAAAATGATTCTTTTGTGGTGTGGATTTGTAATAAATAAAAAAAATAAGGAAACAAAAAAAAGTGTTTTATTTTATTGGAATTTGAAAAAATCTTTTTGAAATTGGAAAGTCAAACATTGAAAAAAAAATTGAAATCCGGAAGTTTTCTTTTTACTTTTTTTTTTAACAAAAACCGGTAGTTTTTTAATTGTAATTTATTTTCTGAAATTGGGCAGTTAAACTTAAAAAAAAATTCAAATCTGGAAATTTCCTTTTTTTTTTTGTTTGCAGAAACTGGAAATTTTTTTAATTATAATTCCTTTTCTGAAATTGAGAAGTCAAGCTTTAGGGAAAATTTTAAAATTTGGAAATTTCTTTTTTTTTTTTGGTTTCCCGAAACTGAAAATTTCCTTAAAAAATATTTTATTAGAATATTTTCTTTTAAAATTGGAGAGTCAGACCGTAAAAAAAAAAAAAAGAAGAAAAATATTGAAATCTAGAACTTTCCCTTTTTTTTTTTTCATTTCCCAAATTTTGAAACTAAAAAAAAAAAAAAACAAATTCTAAAAGATTCTTTCAAACCGAAAGTTCAAAAATATATATTTCTTAAAAGAAAACCATTGTCAAAAATTCATTAAAACTAAAATTTTCTTAAAAAAAATATTGTTTGTCATAAAAATAAAATCCAAAAGATTCTTTTCAAAAAGAAAAGAAGTCAACTTTTTTAAAAAAATGAATATAAAAATAGCAAAAAATTATTTGTTTCCTTTATTTTTTCATCGGAAAAATGTCTCGCTACTAGGGATCTGGAGAGGAGATCTTATACTCCTTTTTTTTTGTAACATTGGATGTTGATTTTGATAAAAACTGGAATTCGACTTTGATAAAAATTGTCAAAAATTCTTTAAAACTCAATTTTAAAAAAATTGTTTGTCATAAAAAAAAAGATCCGGAAGATTCTTTTCAAAAAGAAAAGAAGTCAACTTTCTTTAAAAAAAAGAATATAAAAATAGCAAAAATCTCTTTGTTTCCTTTATTCCTTCACAGGAAAAATATCCCGCTACCGAGGATCTCAAGAAGAGATCTTAAACTCCTTTTTTTTTTAACATCGGATATTGATTTTGATAAAAACTAGAATTCGACTTTGATAAAAACTTAATGTCGACTTTGATAAAACTTTCCTTTTTTTATTAAAATACAGAATGTCAACTTTGATGAAAAATTAGATGTCGAGTTTGATGAAAAATTCTCAATTTTTTTATTGAAAACTACACCCAAAAATTTTGAATTTTTTTTAAACCGAAACATCCACATAGAAATTGCCATGCATATTTTCAAAACCTCACACATAACCAAAATCATATAAAATCTTAAAATATGCAAAAAAAATTCTAATAATTCAAGCACGAGTAGTTCTGATATCACTTGTTAAGAAAAATAACTTTAATACAAAAAAACTTTACCAAATATCTTGTTAAATTATCAGAATTAATAAAATCAATCATTAAAATTGAAAACTCAGATCAGATAAAAAAGTATCTGATTCTATACCAAAAAATCAAATCGAATGAGATTTTGGTCCGGGCAAAGTTTTGGATTTGATATTCCAGATCAAATATATTCTCACAAAACTCTCTGTATGATGAGGGTATAAGAAAAATATAGTGATGCGTTAATTCGGAGACCATAACCCTTTTATAGTTATAGGATGACTTTTATCTTCCAAATCTATCTATTGGGTTTATGCCAATTGTTCTTAAATCATATTTTGACATTTCTTATTTAACCAATTATAAATAATAAATATATATTGATATCTGTATATTTATTTATTTTCATATCTTATGAGATATATTAAATCCAAATATCAAAATTTCAGATTTAGTAAATCATTTTCCCGTGAATTTAGATTAAATAACAATATACATTACATAATTATTTTAACATATAAATTTAATGTTGGATTAATGATCCACGTGTGGTTCAAAACGGAGAGCAGGCTATAGCTCTTTTCTGTTCACCCTGTAGCGTCTTGCAAGCTTTCCTTCAGCCTCCGCACGTTTATGACACTCTGATGATTCAGTCGCTACCTCCTCCCCTTCAAAGTTGAATGATAAAATGTTTGAAAAACCAAAAATGAAAATTTGCTAACTTATAGTACAAAGTTAGAGGACTACTAAATTAGAAAGATCTTGTTTAGAAAAACATAAAAATACCATACAAAGTTTTGACCATTTGTATTCATAATTCATAAAAAGGCGCGGGGGGTGTTATACATATTTTTGGGATCCCATTTTTTTCATTCAGTTTCTTTTTTTTTTCCTTAAATCCTTTCTTTTTTTTTATTCGATTCTTTCTTCTTTTTATTTTTTTATTCGATTTTTTTTTTGCATAAATTTTTTATTTTTTTGATATAAGTTTTTTCCTTTTCATTTTTTTTCCACTTATTAAACATAGTTTTTTTTTCATTTATGTTCTTCCTCTTTTTTTAGACTCATTTTTTTTTTTAATTTAGATTCTTCTTTTTTTTTTTAATCTTTTTTTCACTCCAATCCTACGTTTTTTTTACACGGTTTTCTCCCGTTCTTTTTTCACTTCAATCCTTTATTTTTTATTACATGATTTTCTCCATTTCTTTTTTTTTTTTGTTCTCCACTTATCCATGACGCTCTCAAATAGTTATCTCTTTGTTTTTAAACTACAGTTTTTTATTTTTTTTCATTTAAATCCTTTCACTTTTTTTTACCATTTTTCTTCGTTTAGACTCTTCATCTTTTTATTTTTTACTCTTTTTTCCCTTAAATCTTTCACTTTTTTGGATATACACTACAAAAAAACACGGTTTTAGCCACGGATTTTCGCGACGGAAAAAATTCGTCGCTATTTTACGACGGACACATCATTCGTAGCAAAATTAGCGAAATCGTGGCTAAATTAGCGACGGACACATCATTCGTAGCAAAATTCGTCGCTAATTAGTGACGAAAAAATTTTCATGGCTAAATTCGTCGCTAATTAGTGACGAAAAAATTTTCGTGACTAAATTCGTCTCTAATTGGCGACAAAAAAATTTTTCATTGCAAATTTCGTCACTAAATAAGTTTTTTATATATAATAAAATAAAATAAAATATTAATATAATATTTAAATTAAAAAATTAATTTAACAACCATGGTTTAGCGACGGATTTCTAAATCCGTGGCTGATTCAGCGACGGATTCGAAATCCGTCGCTAAATAGGTTTTTTATATATAATTAAATAAAATAAAATATTAATATAATATTTAAATTAAAAAATTAATTTAACCACCAAATTTAATTTAGTGACGGATTTCCAAATCCGTGGCTGATTCAGCGACGGATTCCAAATCCGTCGCTCAATAATTAGAATTTTGTTTTATTTTTATTTTATTTTAATAAATTCAGCGAAGGATTTGGAAATCCGTCGCTGAATTTTATCTTCTTTTAATTATAATTTTATTTTATTTTATTATTTTATATTAACAAATCATATTATTATTTTATAATATTTTAATTTACATTTTAAAAAAAACCATATATTTTATTTTATTTAAATTATATATATATTTTAATTAATTTATTATTTTTTTTCTTTTTTTGATTTAATATTTTTTATTATTGTATAGGTAATTTTATTTTATTTCCGCGCCTCGCGCCCGCGCCCGCGCCCGCGCCCGCGCCTGGCGCCCGCGCCCGCGCCCGCGCCCGCGCCCGCGCCCGCGCCCGCGCCCGCGCCCGCGCCCGCGCCCGCGCCCGCGCCCGCGCCCGCGCCCGCGCCCGCGCCCGCGCCCGCGCCCGCGCCCGCGCCCGCGCCTGGCGCCCGCGCCTGCCTAGGGCGTGTCACAAAAAATTTAAATATATATGTGGTTGATGGGATTCGAACTTTGGACTTGGATCTCAACCTCAAAGACATGTTACCACTGCACCACGGGTGTTGTTGTGTGACTTTTTTCCTCCTCTTTGTTTTCTGTTCTCACGTTTTTTTCCTTATCTCTATTTTTTTTTCTTTCTACTCTCATTTCTTATATATAATAATTTTATTATAATATATAATAATTTTATTATAACGAATAAAAATATTTTATAATTAAATATATAGATTTTTTAAATTATTAATATATTATAATTTTATAGTTTTGAGATATTGTAATCCATTTTTAAATTATGGATTAAAAAAATAAAATAAAAATGAAAAAAAATAATAAGATAATAAGATAAAATAGAAAAGAAGAAATCAAAATATAATATAAACATATTTTTTAATTAATTTATTATTTTATTTTAAATTAGTATTTTATTATTTTTATTTTATTAAAAATTATCATATTTATTATTTTTAATTAATATTATTTTAGGTTGGTGGTATAAATAAAAAAAGTTATTATATTTATTATTTTAAATTATTATTATATATTATTTTATTATTATTAGAAAAATGTGAAATAAAGATAATAAATAATAAAAAAAGAAATTTATATCATAATAATATATCTGGCTCGGTGGTTTACAGGTTGCATGCAGGAGTTCGGAGGAGTGCGGAGTTCGAAATTCGAAACACGGTGGAGACAGGAGGCAGAAGGCATTTTCCAGAAAATTAAGAGTGCATGCGCGGGGTGCGGCTGGAGGAGTGCGGAGTTCGGAGTTCGAAACACGGTGGAGGCAGGAGGCAGAAGGCATTTTCTAGAAAATTAAGAGTGCATGCGCGGGGTGCGGCTGGCTCAGGTGGCACGCGCTCGGGCGGGCGGGGTGCGGGGTGGGCAAGGGTGGCGCTCGGGTGACACGTGTCCTCCTTGAACATTTGAATTTGAAATCAGCGACGGATTGAATCCGTCGCTGAATTTAGCGACGGATTTTTGTGACGGATTCCAAATCCGTCGCTGAATTTAGCGACGGATTTTTTAATTATTACAGATTTTTTTCCCCTTAATTAGTGACTGATTTTAGCGACAAAAATTATCTGTCGCTAAATTTAGCGACGAATTTTAGATTTTCGTCGCTAAATTTAGCAACGGATTTTTTTTATGTCGCTAATTTAGCGACGGATAATTTTTCGTCGCTAAAGTTTGTGACGAATTTTAGCGACGAAAAATTATTTGTCGCTAAAATTAGCGACGGATTTCGATTTTCGTCGCTAAATTTAGCGACGGATTTCTAATTTCCGTCGCTAAATTTTTGCGACTCGTTATTAGTGACGAAAAATTTTTCGTCGCTAAATCCGTCGCTAATGTTTTTAGCGACGAATTTTTTTAAAATTTTCGTCGCTAAATTTGTGGCTAAAAGGCTGTTTTTTTGTAGTGATAGGTTTTTCCCATTTTATTTTATTTTTTTTGCATTGTCGTTTCTTTATTTTTGGATCATAATTTTTTTTTCTATTCAGATCTTTACTCGTTTTATTTTTTATCTTTTTTTCTCTCTTAAATCTTTTGTCTTTTTTTTACATAAATTTTTCCCTATTTATTTTTTTTTTGGCTCGATGGATCGTGGTCTCTAAATTTTTATTATTTTTTTACTCCACTTATTACCTATTTTTTACCTCATTTGTTGATTTTTTTTAGGATTCCAGTTGTTAGCCTTTTTTTTCTATCGTTAATATATATCATATTTTTTTATTAATTTAGATAATAATTTAGTTTAAATATTGAGTTAATTATAAATTTAACAAATGTTTATACAATAAAAAAATACAATTCACATCCTATGGGTGCATGTGGGGAATAACTAGGCTAAGTATAAAAGAAAAATGATAATAGGTGTGGCAGTTCTCTCACATGACCAATATGTAACCTTTCTCTAAAGAAGTAAAAAATGTTTAGTATTTGTTTATCATTTTCACCGGTCGCTTTAGTTTTAAGATTTAAATATCTATTTGAAACTCTGGATTCGAGTACATTTAGCTAATGTAAATTTCAAATATAACATTGATTCAAGCCGTTTTGGTCACAAAATTTAAAAACTCTTAAATCTATAAAAAGAAAATTTAAAATTATCGTAATAATTTATTACAACAGAAAACTTAATATTTAATTTGTGCTATCCATAATTTGATAAATATATTATAAATTTAATAAATAATTATTATTTTTAATCATTTTTTTTTTGACACACACACACTGTGTAACATGCAAAATATGTCACCTGCTGGTTAATCCAAAACAAAAGGTGGAACTCCGGTGTTGCCTGAGCCCACATAGATTTTGATACCTTCGTCCCGTCATGATTTGATAACTCAGGGAGTCTCATAATTCAAGCGCTGCAAACAACTCAAACCGCTCCTAGGTGGTTCTACTTTGGCCTAACTAACTTATTTAGTTAAATTCAGTTTAACATGTTTTTACTCGTTTGTCTCATTAAATTAATAACTTGTTTATAAAATATAAAATATATTATATAATTGTTATATATATATATATATATATATATATATATTAATATATGGCAAATGTGATTCGTATGAAGTAATTGAAAAAAATTTTACTAATATTTATTATTAAAACTTTGTTATATATATAGTGAGTTGGATAATTTTGTATCACACCCAACTCACTTTCTGATTTAATAAATGGTGTAGACATTAGGACAAAATTTGCAGAAGTCATTGAAACTTATTTATGGTTGTGATCTTATGGTAAGGGTGAAAATTAACCAAACTGCTTGCGAGTCACTCATGATATATTTTAAAATGACTTAACTCGATTTGTTTATCTAAATGAGTCACGCTTTGTTCACAAAGTTAGCATGTTTATTTAAATGGGGTTGACTTGTTTTTGTTTGACCTAACTTATTTATCTGACAAATCTTCTCGTATGATTAATTATATATAAAATATATTTTAAATATAATTTATATAATGTAATATCAAACATATGATTTATGTAAATTAGGATAAAATTTGCAAAAATAGTTGCAGCAACAGCAAAAACAACAGCAGCAACAGCAGCAGCGATCGAATGGCGAAGAAAAGGTGTGTGAGAGAGGGAGCAATCGATGTCGGAAAGAAAAGAGAAAGAGAGAAAGAGAGATAGACTTCAGTCTACGGTTGATGTCGGAGACACGTCGTTGACTACAGCAAGAGAGTTGCGAGGGAGATGCAAATGTTTTGTGAAGTGAAAGTTTTGATTTAAAACAATCTCTCTGCTTTAACTTTGGAAAACGTCGGGCTCCCTAATGCATTGCCGACATTTTCAAAATAAAGCTCAGCACAAACACACAAACTCCCCAGATTTCAATAACAAAAACGTCGGGAAACTTACCGCTCTCTCTCTCTCTTTAACCAATTGCCGACGTTTATAGCAAAAACGTCGGTAATAAGAGACAAAATGCTGACATTTTTCTAATAAACATCGGCAATAAAAGACCAATTGCTGATGTTTAATAGACAAACGTCAGCAAATGTGTGCATGTTTCTCTCTCTCTAATCAATTGCAAGATAAACAGATGACGTTTATAGAGAAAATATCGGAAATGGCACCCTTTGCTGGCGGTTGCTCTCGCAAAATGTTGGTAATCTTCAATACATATGTTGACATTTTCTGCAAAAGGTCGGGAAAAACATAACAAAAATTATGCTAACATTTTGCAATATTTCATAAGAAAACGTCAGGACATGATCAATACTTTGCTGACATTTGTTAGGAAAACATCAGGAATTGACAAGATAATTAGCGATGTTATCCATGGATAAATTAATGTTGCTATGATACTAAATTTCCCTGCCAACACTCAATTTTTATGTGCCATTAGTTTTGAGCGACATTTGTGTGAGTAAAACATTGGAAATGATATATATTGGCGACATGTTTTGGGTATAACGTCATCAAAAATAAATTTTTTGTGACACTTTGCGAAATATCTGGAAATTTATATCGAGAAAAAAGCCCTCATTTTGTAGTGAGTTAATGACATGAGCAGCAATTAGTTACAACTATTATTATGGAATAAACACTTGGTTATAGCTGTTATTAGACAGCAAATAGGATAGTTTGTTACTAACTTTTGTATATAAATGATGTATTAACTCATTAGAGACGAGTGAATAATTCTAACTTATAGGACTCTGGATTTCTTTTCTTGCTTAGTTTGAATAGTTTGTAGACCCAATGATCAACATTATTTTTCTTTTGAACTTTGTGTTCTCAAAACATCATCAATCAATGGATTACTCTAAATGGAGCAAAAAACTTAAGCAAGAGCAGTAACTCAATTGTTTGTAAGTGTGAGATTTGAGCTTGGTATGACATTCAAATCCTACCATTCCTCTCTCTTTTAATGAGCTCTAAAAAATAGGCAAGAATTTTAATAAATTGCTATCGAAAATTATTAAGAAGCATTGGATCGAATGTTTTAATAAAGATTTGTTCATTTAATTAAGCAAACACAAATTTCAAATTAGTTTATTAAAATGAGTTGAATTTCAACATAATTTGAACCGTCACATTTATTGATGTACTAATTTAGAGCTTTTCTTCAACTCTTTCAATTAATAAAATAAATTTAAATATAATCCGGTTCATGAAATGTCGTTCCACTTGACTTAATTAGTTAAGAAAAGAAACGTGCTAGAATAGCATCTAATTTATCCAAGAGGATTGAATTGCAGTTCTAGTTCACGTATGACTTATTCGATCCGATTACTGTTATTATTAATCTAATATTCAGATTAGTACTACAAATATCAATTTGATTTTACTGTTTTAAATTCATAGATCGGATGATTGCATGACACAGCCGGAACGCAATTGGGTAGATTTATGCACAATGCAATGGTCCCCCTTATTCCACATGTCACGGTTAGAGCACAAGGTCGGCGCTGTTATCCAATAGAATAAAAATAAAATATCAAAATACCTAGAGTGAGAGAGAGAGAGAGCTATAATGTTTCCAAAAGAATACAACCAAATAAGAACAAGAGAGAGCCTGTCCTTCTCATGAGAGGAGGGGGGGATAGATGCTCCTTCTCCTCTACCCTAGGAAAGGGGAAGTGGGGTGAGGCAATTTTTCAATGATTTAAGATAACATTAACTTTTCCTAACTAACGAAAAAAGAGTAATCCCAAGTTGGGGGGGGGGGGGGAGGGGGGGCAGGTTGCTGCTCGGTTGTATCTTCCTTTTTGGGGCCTAAATTTATGTTTCTTTCTCAGCCTGCAAAGAATCTGTGTCTTACCCTTTACCCACTTTTTTGCTACATAGTTTTTCTTTCGCCCACCATTGTTGTATTAAAACAAAGTAACAACGAATGCCTCCAACCCTAAGAGTTTTATATATTTTTGGTTATACAAGTATTTGAATCTGGAATCACCAGATTGAGAAGGGAAATCATTACGCTGTTCCCTTGGGGACCCCTAAGAGTTTCATATAAAAACAGAAGTTGTTTGCCAATGGTTTTGATTAATTCGGTTGGTGTAAAAGAGTTTGAAAATTTTTAGCGAAAGGCAAAAGCAGTTCACTATACATTCATCGCACAGCTGTGTGACAAAAAAAAAAAAGAAACAAAAAGAGATGTTTCAAATAGTAAGGCAAGATATATTAAGAGATTCTACGAGCAAATATCATTTGTATTGTATTAAGTTATAAAATATTTTATAAAAAAAAGGTTATTAACTTAATCACCGTCAGATAAAAATAAAATAGAAAATACTTCTTGTTATATCTGTCTCTCTTTGCCCATTCATCAACATTAAATTTATTTGCATATGGTAGGGTTGTGCATGAATTTGTACTCAATAATTGGAAGGGCTTCGCTTCATGGAGTATTGCATCTGTTTGATTTATTGGAATGCACAAAAAACCCTAATCAAAGAATTCCAAGTTATTTTTGGAAAATATGCTAAGAGAGGTTTGAGGATGTTACATTGCATCTTATTTGCACATGTGTTCTAATCTCCCCTTCAACAATGCAAGTACATGTGCTTTTTATGGGTACATAGGTTATTCAACATTTTTTTTCCCAGAAGGGACTCCAAATTATAAGCAATGATTTCTTGCCCCATTGATGCATGCAGAAATATTTTGACGTGCCACTGCAATTCTTAGCTTTGCCTATAGTTATGAATTAACAACTCCCATGAAGAATTAAATCGAAAACTTCAATATTTTAAAAGAAATATTTCAAAATATCAAATTTTAAATTAGAAAACCCGCAAATCAAATTTCAGAAGGAGATTTTACTGGGAAGGCAATGTGATATTAATGAAAAAGAGTATAAGAGGAAAAATAACTTTAGATTATTAGGTGGTTTTATGTGTTAATAAAAAATATAAAGGTAAAAACACAAAAAAAAAAAAGTATTGAAATGTGAAGGAGGGGTGGAAATGAAGAAATTTTGTGTGTAAGTGTGAATTTTTGTGGCTGCAGTGCGTGCAGTGTAAAGAAAGGGAAAGGAAGCCAAAAGAAAGAAGCTAAAGCAAAGTAACTATCAAAGCTTAAAAAAGAAGTGGGTGGTAAAAGAACGAGGGACACTCAACAGTCCCTACTCTATAAACTCAATAATGCATATTTAAAAATCTTATTTTTAAATTTTACTTAATTATGATGTCAAAAATACAAATAATTTTTATTTTACAGTTATTTTTAATTATTTTTATAAAAAATATAAGAAAAATTTAGAAATAGATTGATATAATGGTGATGTGGTACTAACGTAGTGTTGATATAAAGTTGATATGGTCAGTCAAATCTATTTGATCGGATCTAATTTGAAAGTAATCTTATAATAGAAATAATTTATATTTTTTAACATAATAATTAGATTTTTTTTTTTCCCGGCAACCTATTCTCATTTATCGCGCTTTATAAGTTCTAAACCATGCATTTATACGCTAGGATGGTAATGACATTCTTTAAGGTTTTGTATTTGCTAAGAATCTCAATCGAAAATTTAAATTTGTATGGACAAATTTATCAAACATATTATATAAACATATGACCCAAGAATGTTTGTTCACATCAAGTCAAGTTGGACTACTATATGGATTATCGGGTTAGAAATAGAATTTTTGTAATATTCTTTTTTGTTGTTAAGTAAAAAAATAATAATAATTCATTTAGCTTTGCTCAAGAATCTTTTAAATCTTTATGAATATTAATATTTATTATATTTGAATTTGCTAAATTGTCGGTTCATAATTACTATATTTTATAAATTAAAATTATAAAATTATAGAAGATCGATAGATAATGATTCAATAACTACAAATTTCTTTTTTTTTTAGTTTTTATTAATTAGTATTTGAATTTTGTGATTTGAGTATTGTGAGAAACACTAAAGGATCAATTTTCTTAAATCTTATTTCTTGATTTTCATGATAATTATAAATTCTTAGTATTAACACGACCATTGTTATCAAATACCTTTTACTCCGTGAACATGCTTTTACTGCATTTTCCTTAATTCTGTCAAATAAGATTAAAATGAACAAAAAAGGCTCTTGGCAATACTTTCCCAGTCACAATTCACTAAGCAACTAGAGAGAGAGAGAGAGAGAGAGAGAGAGAGAGACGGTGAGTGCGTTGTGAAATGTGGGACAGTGGCCAGCCAGCAGAGCACATAGAAATAGCAGATCGGAAGCAGAGAAAAAGGAGTGCAGTGGTGAGATCAGAACAGAAACCATCTTTAATAATCTCTCTTCTTTCTGACCAAGAAAAAAAAATATACCAAGAACACTCTGCCTGTCCCACTTACCAGAAGTCATCAAAACCTCTCCATCCAATCCAATCCCTCCCAAGAACAAAGTGTTTCCCCTTTCTGTTCTCTGTACTGTACCTTCCTACACTCGATTTTCCTTCCAATTCAATTCCTCTTCCCTTGAGAGTGACAGTAATTAGAATACCAATCTTCTGTTTATTACTAGCTCTTTTCTTTTTTCCCCAAGTGGGGTTTATCCATCTTTAAGAATATCGATTCCTCTATCCCTTTCTCTCTCTTTGCTAACTTCTGTGCCCACATTGAGAAACCCCTTCATCATTACGCCCCCCCACCATTTTGCCTTTATTCCTTATACCTTATCACAGAGAGAGAAAGAGAGAGAGAGAGAGAGAGATACACTAAATTACATTTCAAGTTCTTGATTTCGGCATCAAATAACTCCTCAATTTTATTATTATTATTATTTCGGTGGGTTTTGTTGGGAAATGGAATCTAGAGTTTATTGTTAGTGTTTTTGGTGACAAGCACAAGGACTAAGTACAACGAAAGATAGGGGCCGAAGAGTTGGGAATCTGGATTTTCAGAGGAATCAGCAAGAACAAGAGGCTTCTTTTAAACCCTTAACAAACAGAGAACATCCACAAATCCACATCCAAATCCAAAACCAAAACCAACCTATTTTTGCAAACTATGAACCCTACCAAAACCCCATAAAATCGCACTTTCCAAAACCCCCAGAGGACCACTATTCACAGCCAAAACCCCAAGAAAATGCAACAACAGCTAGAAACAGAGTAGTGAATCAGGGGATGAAGAAGAGTAGTGGAGGAGGAGAGATTATCCAAGTCCAAGGAGGCCACATTGTCCGATCCACAGGGCGAAAAGACCGGCACAGCAAAGTCTACACCGCAAAAGGCCCTCGAGATCGGCGTGTCAGATTGTCTGCTCACACTGCAATTCAGTTCTACGACGTTCAAGATCGTCTCGGCTATGACAGGCCCAGCAAAGCGGTCGATTGGCTCATCAAGAAGGCGAAATCTGCCATTGACAAGCTGGCAGAGCTTCCTCCTTGGAGCCCTTCTTCAGATTTAAATGGAATTGCAGTTGGAGACCACTTGGGTGAAAACCCAAGTGGCAATTCATCTTTTGTGAATCATCATCATCAGTCTTTGGATTCTGAGCCAATTGATGTTGACACTATGAAATCTCTGTTTCCTGCTAGTACTTCAAATCCTGCTCCAATGAATTTTCAGAATTACCCAAGTGGTCAAACAAGGGATTTGTTTCTCTCTCTTCAGTCTTTCCAAGACCCAACTTTTGGAAGTTCAAATCCAAATCCAAATCTGAGCCAACCCATTTTCTCAAATCCAATTCCAGTGAATTTCAACTCCAATTCCCATTCTGGGAATTGGGGGGACCAGAGAATTGAGTCTTGGAATTTGTTGAATTCCACACAGTTGCCACCACCACCGCCGCCACCATCAGCAGCAGCAGCAGCATCGCTTGCTCAATCTCAATCCTCAATATTTTTCTCTCAGAGGGGACCCCTTCAGTCCAGTTTTAACCCTGCAATTCGTGCTTGGGATGATCTCTCAATGTCTCCATCCACTGATCATCCTCAAAAAATGTCTGAAATCCATCCATCTTTTGTGGGATTTCAAATTCCAGCACGAATTCACGGCGAAGATGAGCATGAGAATGACGATGCTTCCGATAAGCCATCGGATTCATCTCCTGATTCTCGCGATTAAAACTCTTCAGTCCATCAGCCATCAGGTACATTTTCTTTTTAACATAATGTTAAATTCACTGTTTCAGGACAATGATTGATGACGAAATTCACAAGGACAAAAGGAAGAGAAGAATTCAGTTAATCCGACAGCATATGCAAGAAGAGAAAAAATGTTTGTTGGAATTTTTTACTACTTTTTGTCCAAATTAACTGAATTCCTAGCCTATATTTTGATTGTTTTGATGTTGTTTGATTGGTTTCGCTTTGTTCAACAACTTTTAAATTATTTATCTGTCTTATTGTTCTTTTGTTTATTCTATAGTACAGCTTAGGATTAGGTGTGTATTGGATTCTGATTTGCACTGTTTTCAAATCCTGAAAATGGAAATCTTGGTTTTCTTTTCTTTATACATAATTTCATTTTTCTTTTTAATGGTAGCATGCTTAAAGTTATATAGCTTGTTTACAACATTCGAAAGAAAAGCTCTAGTCCCTTCTTGTCTTTTTGTAGCTACATTTTCCTCAAAGGGTGACAGATTAAGGAGGGTGTGTGTCGCGTGCGTGCGTAAATACGTGCACATGTGTGTGTGCGTGTGTGTGTGTGTATATATATAAATACATACGTATGTATGTCTCCATGTGTTTGTGTGTGTGCATGCCTGTGCCAGCGTTATTCCAATTGAATAGTTATAATAGTTGTTCGACCCCTATATACTGCATTTTGCCATAGTTAGAGAACTATTATTCTTGGAATAGTCATTAAATTATATAAAATACAGTTTACACCAACATATTTTATTTTGGAATAAACATCACAAGGGACTTAGTAATCTCATATATACCGCGTTGCCATTAAGCTACAAACCTATTTGCCATGGCCTATTGTCATTTTATGAACCTACCTATGTGCATGCTGGGTAACAGTAGGTTAGCAACATAATGCAGCTGTGGTTTCCCCTTTGGCTTGAAAAGTTGCTAATCTGAGGTAAAAGCTGCTAGGAGTTTTAAACAGCTGATTCCTAAACATTCGACAATCCATACAACCTTTTTTTTTCGCCTGATAGCACTGGGTACAAGCTCCTATGTTCCTTTCATTTTGGTATTTCTGAAGAAGTTCCTGCATAACAAGATAATTCTGAGATTACAGCCTTGATGGTATGAGATTGTTGGTTGATAACATGGTATGGGGAGCCAGGCGCTCTGATAGCCACCTGACCTGCCCCTTGAACGAGCATAAGCCCCATGCTCCCATTTGGCCTGGCCCAATAAGAACGCCCGATCAAATTTAGGGTGTGACTTAAGTTTATATTTGTAGTAGAAATTCAGGCTAACATGAAAATTTCAAGTATTTGGGAGTAAGTTTATCTTATTCCCCCCCCCCCCCCCAATTCATCCGACCTTGCCAATGCTCTAGTCAGTGTGCATTAAGTTGGACATGTGGAGTTGAGATGTGACCCTTTGTTCTGTTTGAAGTATTTGGTGCAGGAGTGATGCCATTTGCAATTGGCTGATGTAGCATCCTTTGTTGCTTCTTTCACACATAAATGTTATTTCAAATGAATAAAGATAAAAAGGTGTAGAGCAAGAGGGTTTAGAGTAGGGATATTTGCTCTTGGGTTGAAACCAAAGAGGTTATAGATTTGATATAGGGTTTTTCCTTCTATTTATTGCCATCTAACCAGCTATTTAGTCAGTGGATGCTACCATACATCAATGATTTTATATACTCAGAACACCTAGTAATCATGAAAAATATTTTAATGAATATTTCTTTGAAAAATTAAGGGATTAGATTCTTTTCCACAAAAATGGTGTAAAAAAGTTGGTGAATTTTTGGAGTGATATATAATTTTATTTTTTTGTCTATGACAAACAGAAACATTTTGAAAACAAAACCGACGGCCTTATTATAAAACTAGGGTTGCAATGCTGGCATATTAGTTTTATTTATGAAAAACGAGAGAGAAAATTTTATTTTAAAAGATTAATTTAGGAGAAAATATAGAAAATTTGGGCTAGAGCTATTCATGAGAACTTCAAATATTTTTTATAATAACTAAGAGAAGTACACCGCACATGCGCGGTGTGGAGTTTGATGGTTGTATGAAATATCAGAGAGATGTACCCATCGGAAATATTTGTAAAAAATCAATTGAAAGGTTGAATTTTGAATCGAATTAAATTAACATAAATCAAAAGTTGGGGATTTGTTAGAAAAATGATGGGTTTTGGATTAATCACCGTAATCAATACAAGAAGCATGGAAATTTGGTTGTTGATGTCAATAAATGACCTCAGTAGATCCCCTTTTGTATTGAACAGGGAATCAATGACAGAAACCTGTTATATAGACTTTGATGGGTGCACCCACAAAAAGCTGTCAGAGGAGGCTCCAATGGAGGAAGTTTTGATACTCAAGTCAGAAAGAGTAATTTTAGAAAAAAGACTGAAAGAACTTGTGTCTTGTGTAATCTCTGTGTATAATGTGTAAAGAGAAAAATGCGTACATGGTATGTTGTTTTTATTTTACATATATATGGCATGTATGGTGGTGCTGTATGTGCTTGGAGGCGTCGAAACCCTATTTACCGTGTAAAGAGATTGTATGAGATTCTCCAAGGATATCGGAACTGTGGTAATCTCGTATCGGCTTAGGAAATGTTTGGACTTGTTATGAATTCTTTTCCTTATTGAGTATGGTAAAGACCATTACGGTGAAGGTTGAGTGGTGCCGAGAGATTGGGATCGAGAGATCGCGAACTCGAGACTGCATGATCCAACAACGTTCGTCAGATTAGAGGCTCAAGAGATGGGAAGACCAAAAGGGTCCAAAGAAGGGGATATGCTAATGTTTTAATTAAACTAACCAAGATATCGCTTATGGGCTTGCTCAGACTTGTGAGGATGGGCCATTGGTCTGTGTATCATCATTAGTCCCCCACTTCTTGTGTTGTTTATTAAAACGACATTAGGAGTACTTTTAAATGGATAAGGACTTGGGGAATTGAATGGGTGTGAAAGTAGAGTAGTTTCGTGTGAGTGGAGAGGCATAACTATTAGTATTAAATGCTGTGCATATCGCTTCACTTTTCATAAATTCTCCCCAATGCGCTTTTTATCTTTCGGCTTGCAATTGGATAGATTCACTAAAATGACTTTTGTGGTTTTCTTTGCTGAGAGAAAGAACCCAATGTATAGATTGAATCTCATATCTGTACAATGTTAAAAAGATCTGACATATGCCCTTTGAGTGATGGGAGAATAATACTGTGGCATATGTTTTATACCACGTGTGATAAGACGATTATAAGACAGTGGGAGCTATTATTTGAGACAATAGTTTGATCATTATTATCATTCCTACTGTGTGAGATCCAAGATCCATTGGATGAGATCTCTTGTATTTTTATCACTTTCGACTGTTTCTAGAAGTTTTACTTTAGTATTGCTACTTTAGTCTGTTTACCTATGATCCGGCAGATAAATCAAGGTCTAAGGGGTAGGTCTAAGAAAACAACTGACTTGAGACCGATGATTCAAGTTTAGGAAAAGGAAGACCAATCGGTATTATATCATGGTATCGTATTCACAGTTCGATTTGTTATGTTAATCCATATTAGGATTCAAATATAATAGTGAATACATAATCGAACAAATGATTATGGATCATTTTTAATTAGAAAAGTTGCTCGATAGATATAATTATATTGGATCTGGGGTACAGCAAGTTATTCTTTTTATACTAATGGTGACTCTTCGATTATCCTAATAGATGCATCAAGAAATCTTTGATTGCAGGTATACTCGTCGGTCGCATGACATCCAATTCTGTATGAAAGTCCAGCAGGGTGATATGATATATTGTATGAGTTGCAATCTTATAACGGATATAAAATACTATCGTGTGCAAGTGAGAGATATTGAAAAATACTCATGAGGGGCATTTTGATGATTTTGGGATAATAGGGTAACTCCCATTATCCTATTATTGATCCCATTAATCACCCTATTAGCACACACTAACCAACCTAAGTGTAACCTATGTGAGACGGGCTCTTACTCTCCCAAGTGTGAGTTTGGGAAACAGAGAGAGAACATGATTAGTATTTGCACACTTCTTTAATGAGAGAAACCTATAGTGGGATGAGAAATTTTCATGTTGGAAAATTTCTTCGACCATTGGAAGTCATCGGACTTGAGGATCGAGACGTCGTGGTATTGCAATGGTAGTTCGATCTTGTGATCAACATCCTGATCGTGCAATTCGATCAAGAAATTTCGTGACACGGTTGGATTTTGGAGACTGCCCCATTGAGGTGTCTCGAAAATTTCAATTTATTTACTATGCTTCCGCATGCACATATGTGTGAATTAATCTAACAAGAGTAAAACATAAGTCTATTCCAAAACAAAAGGGGCCAAAAAGTAAACTTGCAAAGCATCCTCCTAACTGCCTGATCATTCGTACGATGAACTATGCCAAAAATGAAAAAATTAACATAGCGCAATACCCAACAACCGACACCCAATGAGGCAATAACTATAACACAATCCACCCAACCACTAAAATCTAGCAAACATTGCAAGAAAGATAGAAGAATGCAAAATACTAAATTTACATGAAAAACCTTCTAATACATAGCACAAAACGATGGGGAAAACTGGATCAAAATTCACTACAAGAAATAAGCAGGTTCAAATATTGGTATCCCAAGTGAATACCCATCTATCCAAACCCATTTACTTACATATCTACTGGCATTTGTCTTTTCGCGCACATCCCTCGGCACTCAACATGTCCCTCGGTGCCTTGCTCTGGAGGATGAATATTGTTTGCTCGGTACTTTCCTTTAGAGAGAGATAGAAAGAGAAAGTCTAACTATATAATACAACCACCACTCAGGCCATAGAGGAATGGCTCCCACACACCCTTTTTTCAAAAGCAAAGAGGGAAAGCAGTTCAAAAGGATAGAGGAAGACAGTTCAAACAAGCAACCGTTCCGTGAAATAAGCCACAAAATCAAATACAAAATCAAGTTCAATTAATGTTCTGTTTTGAAAAAAAAAAGAAAAAAGAAAAAAAAAGGACCAAGAAGCAGGCCATATCAAATGTCCAGCTCACTAATGACGAATCACTCCTAAGCCATAAAATCAAACACAAGATCGAGTTCAATCAATGTTCTGTTTTGGAAAAAAAAAGGACCAAGAGGCAGGCTGCATCAGACATCCAGCTCACCAACGATGAATCATTGCCCACCAACTAGAAGACGACCAAAATCGAGGCAGTAGAGGGCTCATTACACTTATATCTATATGGTTAATGAACATACTATGATCTTCATGCGAACGCCTCCATGACATTAACCAAAAATCTTGAATTCATTGTTCTTAGTCTGTTGGTTGTGGACACAAAGTAGACATAGTCTAATTTGTCACGCCCCGACCCACCCCATGTTGAGCACATGAGCAACCACCGTGATACCTCAATGCACGGGTATAATCCTCTGAGACATCAAGGCATCGTAAGGCTAAAAACACATATGTCCAAATCAGTTTACAAAATCACATGAATTCCCAAGTAATAAAAGTAAAATATCTCAATGTGGCTCAAATGCATGAATATGTAAACTCAAGATAAGAGTTACCATTTACATGCGCCAATAGTAATATGCAGTCATCCGAAAGTGAATAAGTACAATGGTCAAACTAAATAATCCAAAATAATACGATAATCTCAAATTGAATATAGTGGAAGAAACGGGTAACCATACCCCACTCCAATCTCCAATATAAATCCAACGAAATCAAGTCTCTACCGTTCTCTCGATCCAAGAATATACCTGTGAAAGGGAAAGTGAGGGGTGAGTATCTATGGGAGGATACTCAGCAAGTGAGGGGATTGACATCGTGCTGTCAATATCAAGTATGAACTTAAAGTGTCAAGACATGTAATATATCAAGTGTGCAAAAAACAACATGCAGTTTTAACATATCTCAAGAAACACATCGGAAAATAACATATGCATCCATCCATGTATCAAGTCACATATGTAGAGCCGGCCAAACAAATAACATTGGCAATAGTCTACCTCGACCAAGGATGGGCGCATTGGGGGTTTTCACAATACAAATATCAAGTAATGACTCTCTACCCTAATGTTGGCCACAGACTACTCCAACTAGTCTGTAAATAATAATAATATATATAAATAGTCGATTGTGTATGGTGCCCCGCCCAGTGCTAGACAAAAGTAAACTCACGTCATCCCCGATAAGGATCAACCTGGGACAACCATATACATGACAATTTGGTGGATACCTCCGGTCGAAACGTATCCGGACACAAGAGGTACATCTACCAAATGTCATTTGTAACTACGGAATACTATACGAAGCATATCACAATATCATCAAGTTGGCCGGGCACGTAGCCCCATGCATCACATTATCATGTCGTTCTGGCATACAGTTCCATGTATCGTATCATAACATCGGTCGGGTGTACAACTCAAATAGTACAGTACATGTAAATCCATTCAAAACAATGTGCCAATACAGTGAAAATATTAAAACATGTCAATATGTGAAAAAAAGTGGCACAATATCCAATTATCAAACTCATGGATGCATATTAATAAAATCAATGGTTGGGACACTCCAATGGTCACAAAAATATATATATATACTTATCAAAATTTAAAAATTTAGTTTTCACACGTATAGAAATCATGTCGTTTGAAAATCAGTAAAATATGATTTGTCAATCAATAGTAGATGTCAAAGTCCCACTCACCTATGGGGGAGGATAGCTCACTCCCCAAAATACCACGTTGCGAAGGAAATCTTTTGCTAGATCACCCAAAAGTGTCACTATAATATTCATTCATGTGTATATGTTACTAATTTGAGCATAAATGTATTAAAATGTTACTCCAATGATTTTTAAGTTTAGGGCAAAGTTTTAGGCTTTTTTAATTAATCCCCAAGTATTTTTATAACAAAATATCAAATTTTCCAAGGTTTGGCCTGGTCGAAAGTCACTACACGGACATTCTACGCATACCGTGCCCATGCTGGCCCATCGCCTGCACGTACCGCACCAGCCAAGCCGTGCACAACACTCAAATTAGTCCATCATGTCTTGTCCTGATAGAAATGACTTAGCTCTTTGCACACCACTCCAATTCAAGCAAAAGTTTGATATGTTATAGGTAATTTCATGCCCTATAACTTTCATGTTATACATTTTCTCAAAATCTCATCATAGAATTTCTAAAAATACTCATTTTGTTTCCATCGCGTTCTATATTCAGATTCTGTTCTATTTTTTTACAAAAACCATAACTTTCACCATACGCATCCAAACTTAATGAAGTTATACATGTTATACCTAAGATATAGATCTACAACTTTCACCTTTTGAGTTTCACTCAATTATGCTGAGAAAGGGGTTGAAATAAATTATGATCAGAACAGTCAGATTTCAATTGGAAAAAAAGGTTTCTGTCAAAAAGTCTTCAGAAAAAAGGGTAAAACTTTTGAATTTTTCGTGTGCATTGGCTGAATGTTTTATATGTTGTAGACAAGGGTGATATCTACAACCTTTATGTTTTGAGTTTCCCTAAAATAGGACTGAAAAGGGGACATTTTTACACACTGTTTTCATGGTTCGAAACAAGACCATTTTCTGTCGTGTTTCAGGAAAACTGCCATAACTTTGGCACAGGTATCAAATTAAGGTGGTTCTTATCTCGTTAGAAAGATAAGACCTAGATCTACAATTTACTTAACTAGAGCATTTGCTAATTTAGACTATAAGACACCACAAAACAAAAGCAAAATCACGACCAGAAATAAAAATTAAAATAAGACAGAATAAAATTTCTTACCTCAACTTAATTGGTCTTCCTCTCTGGCTTCTCACCTTGTTCTCACGGTTTGGGAAGAATGAACAAGCATTCTAAAGTTTTCTTCCTTTATGCTTGTGTTATCAACTCACCACTTTAGGATCAAGTCTCAAATTTAATTTAAGCCATAGGATCATTTTACCAATTTGCATGTGTTTTGATTAGTTTTCATGTACATGTGGTCTCATTAGCCCACCTTACCTTTCTCCTCTCAATTTCGGTCAATACTTGTCCTCCTCACTCTCACACTTGTTTAGTTTATTGTTTTAAAAGAATACACTTGTTACATTTCCTTTTAAGTTTTTTTGTTAATTGCTAACAAGTCTTTTGACTTATAAAAAGTCTAATTTGACCCCCAAAAATTTTCATAGTTACACACTAGACCCAAAATCTCATTTTAAACCTAATTAAATTTATTTAATGTGAAATTAAGGTTATTGAGTCTCTTTGAGTCAAACTGACCCAAATTTGTATTTTACCGATAAATTTCTGTGATCGTTTTATCGAAATTTTTTTTGTTGAAAATTCATGAACATAGTTGTGGAAATATAATATATATATATATATATATATATGAACTGGAATACACTATAGGATATATCGAGAGTCAGTGTTATATTTTTCTAACCCCCTAAAAACAAGTTTCATCCCCAAAACTAAAAGAAAACCATATAGGGAAAGGAAAACTACACAGTGAACAACTGACTGTCCCCTCATAGTCTCTTCAGGCTCCCAAGTCTCCTCCTCGACCTGGTCGCTCCGTCACAAAACACGAACTAACGGGACTTCCTTGCTTCGTAGTCTCCTAATCTGGCAGTCAATGATGACCACGGGCTGAACAGGTAAGCTCAAATCCTCCCGCAACTCAACTGGTGGGGGCTCTAGCATATGTGAAGGATTCGACATATACTTCCTAAGTACTAAGACATGGAAGACATCATGTATACGTGATAACTCCTCAGGCAGCTCCAATTTATACGCTACACTCCCGATCCTCTCAAGGATGCAGACTGACCCAACATACTCGGGGCTCAACTTGCCCAGCTGCCTAAACCGAATCACCCCCTTTCCAGGGTGTGATCTGTAAAAATATCATGTCTCCAACCTCAAACTCAAGAGGTCTCCGCCTCTGATCCACATACGTCTTCTGCTGATCCTAGGCAGCCTTCATCTTCTCGCGGATGATCCTCACCTTCTCCTTCGTCTCCTCAACAAGCTCAAAACTACTAAGTCACCTCTCACCTACCTCGTCCCAATACAGAGAAGTCTTGTATCTCCTCCCATACAAAGCCTCATATGGCGGCATCCCAATGCTCACCCGATAGCTGTTGTTATAAGCAAACTCCATTAATGGCAAATGTCGATCCCCACTACCATGAAAATCTATCACGCAGGCTCTCAACATATCCTCGAGCGTCTGTATAGTCCTCTTCAATTGTCCATCAGTCTGTGCTGAAGTTTAGTCTAGTGCCCAAGCCTCCTACAACCAGGGCCAAAACCTAGATGTGAACCTAGGGTCTCTGTCTAAAACAATTGACACGGGTACCCCGTGCAATCGGATAATGGTGTCAATGTAGAGGTGTGCCAATGCCTCCAATGAATGATCACCGCGGATGGAGATAAAATGTACTGATTTGGTGAGTCGATCGACAATCACCCAAATCGCATCGTGCTGTCCAGAAGTCCGCGACAATCCCATCACGAAGTCCATAGTAATATGCTCCCATTTCCACTCATGAATAGGAAGAGGATGTAACTTGCCTGCTGGTCACTGATGTTTGGCCTTCACCTACTGACATACCAAGTATCAAATTACAAACTTTGCTATCTTCCGTTTCATACCCGACCACCAATAGCTACCTCTGATGGTCTGGTACATTTTTGTACCCCTGGGATACATAGCATATGCTGAAGAATGAGCCTCCTCCCTCGCCGAAGATCAGCATCGGCTGGGACGCACACCCTATCTCTAAATACCACGAGTCCATCATCACGGACTCGGAAGTCTCTGTCCTCTCCACTGCGAATCTTGTCATGAATACCTTAGAATTCCTCATAAAATCCCTGAATCTCCCTAATACGATCAAGTAACGTCGGTCGCACCTTGAACCTGGCTAGCAGTGCTCCCTGACTGTCGCTAGCCAAACTGACTCCTAAAGCACGGAGTCCCACCAAGTAAGAGACATATGCTTTCTTTGCTGTCTGAGAAGAAGAAGCTGAAGACGACTTCTGGCTCGAGCCATGTACCACAACGTTCGCTTTACCCGGGTGATAATTAATAATCAAATCATAGTCTTTCAGCAACTCTAACTATCACCTCTGCCTGAGGTTCAACTCCTTCTGAGTGAACAAATATTTCAGGCTTTTGTGATTAGTGAAGACCCTGCAGGTTACTCCATAAAGATAATGCAGCCACATTTTTAATGCAAAGACTATGGTTGCCAACTCCAAATCATGAGTAGGTTTCTTCAACTGTCGAGAAGCATAAGCAATCACCCGATCATCCAACATCAAAACCCAGTCCAATCCCTGCCTGTTGGCATCGCTGTACATAACATACTCTCTGCTGCTAATAGGAGAGCTAAAACTGGTGTCGACGTCAGTCGTCATTTGAGTTCCTAAAAGCTCGCCTCACAGCAATCGTCCCAAATGAACTTGACGTCCTTCCCCGTCAATATGGAAAGTGGAGCAGTGATCCGTGAGAATCCTTCTACGAACCGCAGGTAATACCCTGCTAGACCAAGGAAGCTCCGAACCTCGGTCACTGTCTTCGGCTGCTTCCACCTCAGTATGACCTCAACCTTTTGCGAATCAACATAAATACCCTCCGCAGAAATAATATGACCAAGAAAACTAATCTGCCTCAACCAAAATTCGCACTTGGTAAATTTGGCATACAACTGTCGCTCGCGGAGAATTTGCAAGACCGCCCTAAGGTACTGCGCATGCTCCTCATCACTCCGCAAGTAAACAAGGACGTCATCAATAAATACAATGATGAACCGATCCAGAAAGTTGTGGAAGACCCTGTTCATCTGATCCATAAAGGTAGCTGGTGCGTTGGTTAGCCCAAACGGCATAACCAATAACTCATAGTGTCGATAGCGGGCGCATGCAGAATGCGGTCTTGGGCACATCCTTAGTCCTGATTCATAACTGATGATAGCCAGATCGAAGGTCGATCTTCAAGAAAACCTTTGCACCTTGGATCTGATCAAATAAGTCATCAATACGCGGCAGTGGATATCGGTCTTGATGGTAACCTTGTTTAGCTATCGGTAATCTATGCACAACGGTAGGGTCCCGTCCTTCTTCTTCACGAATAACACCGGAACACCTCAAGGCGAAGTGCTTGGACGGATCAAACCCTTATCCAACAACTTTTGTAACTGGATCTTGAGATCTCTAAGCTCAGCTGACGCCATTCTGTATGGTGGAATAGATATGAAAGTAGTCCCTGGAGCTAGATCAATCTCGAAATCAAACTTTCAAACTAGTGGTAGTCTGGTTAGCTCCTCGGAAAATACATCTGGGAACTCCTGCACCATTGGGACCTCCTCAAGCCTCGGGCCCTCCAAGTGGTGTCAATAACATGAGCCAGGTATACCATGCACCCTCAGCGTATCAATCGTCTAGCCTTCATCACCGATACAACGCAGTGAGGTAACACTCGTTTATCGACTAGGAACCTCAACAACGGCCCCTCAGGTCTCCGAAACTCCACTTTTTTGGTGAAGCAATCCACTGAAACTCTATGCATACTCAGCCAATCCATCTCCAGGATGGCATCGAAGTCTGTCATGTCGAGTGGAATCAAGCATACCTCAAGTACTGCATCTCTGACCATGACCTCACTCCCTCTGTAGACGGAATCTCGAAGTATCTGCTTACTGAGAGGAGTGATGACCAATATTTTCTCTTCAAGTGGCAACAAAGGCCTACCCAACCAGTGGCAAAAGATGCTCTCACATAAGAATAGTTCGACCTGGTGTCAATAAAGACACGAGCGTCGACTCCCCATATTTTCATAACTCCTAATGTGAGAAAATAAAAAGATCAGTTGATAAATATGGAAGAAAGTATATGCTCACATATATATACATATCAAAATGTATGTACAAACCAACATAGTTAAACCTCTAAGGCTTTAATTAGTGATGGTTCTCAAAAGAAAGTACATGGAAAGTCTCTAAATGTGGGGATCAATGGGAGGAGTACCAATAATCATGTCAGAATTCGCTTGAGCATCCTCCTGTGTCATTGCGTATACACGAGCCTGTGTCCTCTGCTCCTGTCGAGATGGTCCTGGCACCGCGCTGCTCCTGACTGCTGTCCGTGGAGCGATATGACTCGAGTGTGCAAGTGCTCCCTGCTGTTCTCCTCGGGAAACACTCGAGTGTCCTGAAGCTGTCTAACCTCCAAATCCTAACTCAGGGCAGGCGTTCCTTATTTGTCCCTGCTTCCCACACTGGAAGCATGTAACAGACCCTACACTCTCCAAAAGGGTGGTGTCTACCACATCGGCGACAAAAGGGGTGCCGTTGAGCTGAAATCTGAGTAGTGGCACTAGAGGCTGGTGCTCTGAACCCCTAAGATCGTGATCCCTACCCAGAATGTGTTTGTCTCGGCTGAGAAGGGTTTCCCTGATATCCTGAAGTCCTGCCCTTCTTCGAGCCTTGGTCCATAGAAAACCTAAGCCTCTTCTTCCTATACTCTCTGCTCTCCTGCTGCTTGCCCTCGGCATGGACTATCTCCTCTACCCAGTGTGCCGAGTCCACTATCTCTGCATAGGAGAGACTAGGAGTCACTGTTATGTATCTCATGATGTTCAAGTTGAGGCCGTCCTCAAACTTGAACCATTGCTGCTTTGGCGTCGCCAGGTCTGGAACAAGAGCAGCTAGCCTTCGTAACTCGGCCTCGTATTCCGTGACCGACCTCGTCCCCTGCCGCAAGTGTAAAAATTCTGCCCTCTTGCGGTCTTGCTGGAAATCAGAAAATATGTGTGATCAAACTCCCGCAGGAAATCCTCCCATCGTAGGGGTTCAGTAGCATCGTCACAAATCGCCTCCCACCAAGTGAGGCCGTCACCATCCAAGAGTCTCATTGCTACCCAAAGCCGATTGTCCTTACTCAACCCCAGATCAGTCAAAATTCTTCTGGTACGATTCATCCAGTGCTTCACTGTTGTGGGATCACCCGCTCCCGCGAACGTCGTGCAGCCTAACTGCCTTGCCTCATTCACCAACTTGGTGAGCTCATGAATATGCCTCAAGGTAAAGGAGGTAGTGTCACTAGGTCCTGAAACAATGGATGGACCAACTACCGGTGGAGGCTCCAGTACAACTAGGGGTGGTACGGTCGTAGGGGATGGCGCAGCCATCGGTGGTGGTGGCATCTGAACACCATGTGTAGTGTACCATTCAAACACCTACCTATAGGCATCCAGTGGTGGTGTGGTGGAGCTAAGGCTATAGTAGCCAGTGGAGTAGGTACTAGAGGGGGTGCGTGTGAAGAGTCGCATCCTCTGGTGCTCCAGTAGATTTGGTAGGTGCAAAACATGTACCTCACCTAGTCGTCATACTTCTATGAGGAAATAAGGTCCATTAGATAAAAGTGTAAGGTTTCGGGTTAACTAACCCCCTAAAATAAAGGAAACATCTGGCTTATGAATCAATGGAAAAGATGTACTAGGTTAGATATGACCAGTATTCATCTGCCTATGACCATGTACTGGGATTTAATGACTGTATTGTAACTTTCACATACATTGAGGACTTTCAAAACCAAGTTACTTGGGAATATTTTCAAAATCATTTTATAAAACATAACTCTAACCTGGCTCTGATACCAACCGAGTTGTCATGCCCCGACCCACCCTCGAGCTGAGCACGTGAGCAACCGCCACGACACCTCAATGCATGGGCACAACCTTCTGAGACATCGAGACATCGTAAGACTAAAAACTCATATGTCCAAATTAGTTTACAAAATCATATGAATTCTCAAGTAATAAAAGTAAAATATCTCAATGTGCCTCAAATGTATGAATATGTAAATCCAAGATGAGAGTTACCATTGACATACGCCAATAGTAATATGCTATCATCCCAAAGTAAATAAGTACAATGGTCAAACTAAATACTTTAAAATAATACGATAACCTCAAATTGAATATAGCGGAAGAAACGGGTAACCATAGCCCAGCCCAATCTCCAATATAAGTTCAACGAAATCAAGTCTCTACTATTCCCCCGATCCAAGACTATACCTGTGAAAGGGAAAGTGAGGGGTGAGTATCTATGGAAGGATACTCAGCAAGTGAGGTGATAGAGTTTAAATAAGTGTAATATTTGCGATTGATTTTGTATTATTTTTGAATAAATATTACATTAATATTTATATTTTGTGACATTTGATTTAAGAGAAGACTTATTATGGAAAATGAAGAAAAATGAGATAAATTGGAGCAATTTTGTAAAGTATGGAAAATTGGACAGCAATGCTCTTTCATTAGTACGTGGGCACATGGATTTCAAGAGGCAAGCAAGAGGTTTTGAAAATTTACTGCAGTAAAAATTTTCTTTCCCAGTTACACATTCAAGAGGAAGTTGGAATGGAATTAGGAATATTGAAAATATTGAAAATTTTTATTCCATTCCTAATATTTAGGAAAATGAATTTTTGAAAATGTAAATCTCATATTTTTAGGAACTTTTCTTTTATTTTAAATTTTTAGAATATTATCTTTTAGAGAGTTTTATTGCTTCTTAAAAACCAATTTGAATAAAGAAGGAATTCTTGGGTTTACTACTCCTATATATATAGGAGTGTTTCCTTGCTTTTGGAATCACTCAGGGAGACACTCAAGGAGGCAGCCCAGGGAGGGGCAGCAGCCCCACGTCCACAGCAGCCAACAGCCCTAGGATTTCATTTTCCTTTTTCCAGCAGCACATTTATTTGAGGCAATGTTTCATTTATTTTGTGAGATCTCCTTTCCTATGTTTTCATTTTAATTTCTTTTCTAGTCAAAAGATTATTGAAACCTTAATGGATGATGATTGTGAGATCTAAATGATCTTATTTGCTTGATATTTGTAGGTATTTATTTAATCTCTATATTTAGTGTTTATGATTGTTTGTTAATTTTCATTGATTTGTTTGCTTAGTTATTTTAAATTATTTTATCAAAATCCCCCATATTTTATTTTCATTTTTATTAAAAGAAATAGATCTGCCGTTCTCTGTGGATACGACCCTACTCGCGCTATATTCGTATCGTTTGAAGTAGGTATTTTATTTTTTGTTGTTTAACGACACACCAAATTTTGGCGCCGTTGCTGGGGAACGGTGTTAAATGATTTATTTCTTTTAAGTTTTGTTTCCTTTTTATTTTTGGGACTAATATTTGCAGTGAATTTACTGAAAGTTTATTAACGACATTGAAGAGAAGGATTTTAAACATTCGGATATGGCCAATTAAAAAACTTTAAGGGAGTTGTTATTTTCTGATTTTAATGAACATATTTTTTGCAATGATTTTTCTAATATTGAGACTCCCTATCAATTTGGAATATGGCAAGATGTTCTAACAAGAGTCAATGTGGTGAATAGTTCTTCCCTCGAATATAAAATAGATTCCCTAACTTCTATTGTGGAAAGATTGGTTGTAGGACAAACCCAACAAGTGAAAGCATGTGGTATTTGCTCGAACATGGAGCACTCAACCGATAAGTGTCCCATTCTTTATGATAATCCATATTCGAACCCCTACAACCAAGGATGGTGGGATCAACCAAACTTCAGTTATGGAAATTGGCCACAAGAGTTCCAACAACAACCACAATGCCGACCACAATTTCAATCTCAGCAACCCTCTTCAAATCAAGGTATGTCTATAGAAGAGATTGTTAAAAGTTTGGCTAACAGCACTCAATTGTTTCAACAGGAAACCCAACGGTTACAACAGAAAAATCAACGATTTCAACTAGAGATAAGAACCAGCATCCAAAACTTGGAAAATCAGGTGTCGCAACTGGCAACGACCATAAGTCGAATGGAGAAAAATAATGGGAAGCTAACCTCTCAAGTAGAGATCGACCTGAGAGAAAACGTGAGTGTTATGGTGGTCAAGAATGAAAGGAAATTGCAAGACAACTCATCGACAACTGAAGGAGATAAAGAGGCCGAACAAACCAAAGTATCAATTTTAAATGAATCGGTTATGAAGGTATGTAAGGAACCGAACAACTCAAATTTAAAACTAACTATCTCTCCTCTTTTTCCTGGTAGGTTGGCATATTCCGAGGAACAAGATGATGAGAAGGAGATGGACTTCATTGTTCATGACTCTTTTGTGCAAAATAAATTGAATTTTTGTTTGAAGAGAATTTTACAAATAATTTTGTACAATGGGATAAATTTTTTCAAGATAAACTCCCATATCGAAAACAATTTATGATAGGCCAAAAAGTCCTTCATTTCAATTCAAAATTGAAGTTCATGCCAGGTAAGTTGAAGCCAAAATGGACTGGACCGGTTTTTGAACGAGGTTGAAGCGAGGAGATCATATCAAGCCAAAGACATGAAACAAAGGCGCTTATTGGGAGGCAACCCAATATTTTCTTTATGATTTCTTTATTTTTATTTATTTATTTTTATTTATGTTAACTTGATTTAGGATTGATTGTAAAAAAAAAAAAAAAAAAGAAAAAAAAAACCAGAAGTACTCCTTGCTTAAGGTGTGCCCACGCCTTAAGCCAAATCCATTTCTGCCCACACAAATCACATGGACAGCTTTGCTCCTTACTTATGGCTTTCCCACGCCCTAAGTGAATTCAATTTCTGCCAAATGAGCATACATTTCACTGCATGACCAGAAACACTTTTTATTTAGAGCGTGCCCACGTCCTAACCACACATCACTTTTGAAAAAAAAACAAAAAAAACAAAAAAAAACAGAGAGGAGAGATAGAGGCGAATTTCACTTCTATTTTAACACTTGCATTTTATTTTTTTTAGGGTTTTTCTCTCCACCTTGAAGCTTCAATAATGGACCAAAATGCTTGATAATTACGGCGTGCCCATGTCATAGCTCTTTTCTCGAGTTCGTTGGAATTGTTCCTCCATTCTCCACTCTACCCTAGGGGAGTATTGTTCTCACATTTCTCTTTTATTTTTTTGTTCTTTGTTCTTTGTTCTTTTATTTTATTTGATTTATGTATACATTTTTTTTATCTCTATTAATTTGAGCATACATTGAGGACAATGTATGATTTAGGTGTGGGGGGATGTTAGGTGTTTTTCTCTTTGTTTTGGTTTTTGACACTATATTTGTTTTTTTTTATTACATTAGTTTAAATTTTGTTTCTTCAAAAATGAAAAAAAAATGAAAAAAAAATTCCAAGCTTTCTTAGTTGACGTATGCTATTTGGTTAGCTAGAGATATATGAAAAATGACTTGTATCAATGGTTTTTGTGCTTAAGATGGCTGCTCATGTCTTTAATAGATTTCTTTGAATGATGAACATGTAAAATTTGACACAAACCCTACTTAAAAAGTGAGATTTTGAGACATAAACGAGCAAATTCATTTTTTGTGCTCAAGATTATTTTTCTTGATGAGTGATTATCATACTTGGATTGCACATTCTAGAATTTGCATTGTTATGCATTTCGAGACCACATATAGGATTTTATTCATTGAAATGATAAAGGCACTTAGGTTTTACCCCATTTTGGTTTTTGTAAAAATACCTACCTTGATTTATAATCCCCTTAGTGAACCAAATTGAGCATGATGCCCTTTCTTTCTTCAAAACCCTTCAATACAACACTATAACCCTATTTTAGCTGAAGTTTTAACCCTTGTACCAGGGATATATACAGTTAATTGCATGATATTAGTTATATGATTGCCTCATGAGATGTGTATTGATTAGAGTTTTGATGATAATATTAGTTACATAAAAAAAAGGGGGGGAAGAAAAAAGTTTGACTTTGTTCATCTTTGAGCTGAAATGTTCTTAAAAAAAAGAAAAAAAAAAAGAAAGAAAGAGAGAGAAATAAAGCAGCAACGAAAAAAAAAAGAAGAAGAAAGATGCATTCTTGATAAATTTATTTCAATCATGGATCGTAGAGAAAAAGGTTGACATATTTATGTGGTTTGGAATGTTAGCTATGTTGAGCACACGTGGGTGACAAGATCATGAATTTTTAGTGTGCTACTTGTGTGGGGCAAATGTGTTATCGTAGAAAGAATTGTATAGTTAATTGCATATTATTTTTGGTACACTTTAACCCTTGATATTCCCTTTTATCCTACCCCTAACCCTAGCCACATTACAACTAAATGAAAGACCTTTAGATTGATGTATGAAATTCTAATTTTTAAGTGGTGGAGATTTGATATATTTGTAAGCATATGGTAATGACATTCCATATTGTTGATTTGAGAGACATATATATTCTTAACCCTTTCGAGTGCATAAGAGTGATCTCATGGAGAGGATTGTCGAATCTTGCTGTTTGGATTTCATAAGGAGCTGTTAAGACATGTAATGGTTGTTTTAGTGCGGATTACTGTGAAATACTTATTGTTTCGATTGTATTTTTTGTTTGACTCTTATAATAATTGTTAACTTGGACGCTTGGAAGAAAAAAATAGGTTGGATAGTTTTAATTATATTTTAGTTAAAGATACTTGAGGACAAACATCATATAAGTGTGAGGGAATTTGATAAGATTTAAATAAGTGTAATATTTGCAATTGATTTTGTATTATTTTTGAATAAATATTACACTAATATTTATATTTTGTGACATTTGATTTAAGAGGAGACTTATTATGGAAAATGAAGAAAAATGAGCTAAATTGGAGTAATTTTGTAAAGTATGGAAAATTGGACAACAATACTCCTTCATTAGCATGTGGGCACGTGGATTTCAAGAGACAAGCAAGAGGTTTTGAAGATATACTGTAGTAAAAATTTCTTTTCCCAGTTACACATTCAAGAGGAAGTTGGGATGGAATTAGGAATATTGAAAATATTGAAAATTTTTATTCCATTCCTAATATTTAGGAAAATGAAATTTTGAAAATGTAAATCTCAGATTTTTTGGAACTTTTCTTTTATTTTAAATTTTTAAAATATTATATTTTAGGGAGTTTTATTCCTTCTTAAAAACCAATTTGAATAAAGAAGAAATTCTAGGGTTTACTACTCCTATATATATAGAAGTGTTTCCTTGCTTTTGGAATCACTCAGGGAGACACTCAAGGAGGCAACCCAGGGAGGGGCATCAGCCCCTACGTCCACAGCAGCCAGCAGCCCTAGGATTTCATTTTCCTTTTTCCAGCAGCACATTTATTTGAGACAATGTTTCATTTATTTTGCGAGATCTATTTTCCTATGTTTTTATTTTAATTTCTTTTCTAGTCAAAAGATTATTGAAATCTTGATGGATTATGATTGTGAGATCTAAATGATCTTATTTGCTTGATATTTATGGGTATTTATTTAATCTCTATATTTAGTGTTTATGATTATTTTGGAATTGTTAAATAGAGCGCTATGTTTAATAACACTAGAATAGTCTACTATCATTTAAAAATAGCAAGGTTTGTGTGTTTTTAATGGAGTGGTAATTGATATAATTTTATGATCTCGCAACCGGTAGAATTTATGTCAAGAGATTAGATAATCTAATTTAAATAAATCCAGATTGGAATTTATTGATTAGAATTGGATCTCTCTAGATCGTAATGCTGTCGGAACATTAAATCCAACAAGAGTCTCTTGGGTTGTCTTTCGATTAGGGAAGTAATTAACGATGATATCTTGGTTACCACAGAAGTAAAGAGAGATTGGTTGTTTCGTGGTACTTAGCGGCTATAACCAATTTATTCGCATAATATCAAGTAATTTTTGTATCGATAATCAATCAAATATATCAAGGTGGAAATAACTCATTTGGTTAGATTTTACCTTAATTGACATCCTTTCCTTTAATTGGTATTGTCTCATCATTTTATTTTAATTAATTTTTATTGATTTGTTTGTTTAGTTATTTTAGATTATTTTTTGAAAACCCCCCATATTTTTTTTTTCATTTTTATTAAAAGAAATAGATCTGGCGTTATCTGTGGATACGACCTTACTCGCGCTATATTCGTATCATTTGAAGTAGGTATTTTTTCTTTGTTATTTGACGACATACCATGAGGGGATTGACATCGTGCTGTCAATATCAAGTGTGAACTTGGAGTGTCAAGACATATAATACAATATCAAGTATACGAAAAACAGCGTGCAATTTTAACATAGCTTAAGGTACACATCAGAAAATAACATATGCATCCATCCATGTATCAAGTCACATATGAAGAGTTGGTCAAACAAACAACCCCAGCAATAATCTATCTCGATCAAGAATGGGCGCATTGAGGGTTTTCACAATACAAATATCAAATAATGGCTCTCTACCCCAATATTGACCACAAACTACTCCAACTAGCCTGTAAATAATATATATATATATAAATAGTCGGATGTGTATGGTGCCCCGCTCAGTGCTAGACAAAGGTAAACTCACGTCCTTCCCGATGAGGGTCATCATGGAATAACCATACACAAGACAATTTGACGGATACTTCCGGCCAAAGTATATCCCGACACAAGGGGTGTCTCTATCAAATGTCTTTCGTAGCTACGGAATGCTATAAAAAGCATATCACAATATCATCAAGTCGGCCGGGCACGTAGCCGCATGTATCACATCATCACGTCGGCCGGGCATACAACCCCATGCATCGTATCATAACGTCGGCCGGGCATACAGCCCAAATAGTACAATACATGTAAATCCATTCAAAACCATGTGTCAATACAGTGGAAGTATTAAAACATATCAATATGTCAAAAAAGTGACACAATATCCAGTTATCAAACTCATGGATGCATATCAATAAAATCTGCTGTTAAGACACTCCATAGTAGCAAAAATATATATATATATACTTATCAAAATCCAAAAATTTAGTTTTCGCATATATAGAAATCATGTCGTTTGAAAATCGGTAAAACATGATTTGTCAATCAATAGTAGATGTCAAAGTCCCACTCACATATAGAGGAGGGTAGCTCACTCCCCACAATACCACGTCGCGAAGGAAATCCTTTGCTAGATCACCCAAAAGTGTCACTACAATATTCATTCATGTGTATATGTTACTAATTTGAACATAAATATGTTAAAATGTTATTTCAATGATTTCTAAGTTTAGGGCAAAGTTCTAAGGTTTTCTAATTAATCCCCAAGTGTTTTTATAACAAAATATAAAATTTCCCAAGGTTTGGCCCAGTTGAAAGCCACTGCATGGACATTCCACGCATACTATGCCCATGCCGGCCCATCGCCTACGCGCACTGCACCAGCGGGCCGTGCACAGCGCTCAAATCAGTCCATCATGTCCTGTCCTAGTAGAAATGACTTAACTCTTTGCATACCACTCCAATTCAAGTGAAATTTTGATATGTTGTAGGTAATTTTGTGCCCTATAACTTTCATGTATACATTTTCTCAAAATCTCATCATAGAATTTCTAAAATTACTCATTTTGTTTCTGTCACGTTCTATATTCAGATTATATCCTATTTTTGTGTAGAAACCATAACTTTCACCATACGCATCCAAACTTAATGAAATTTATACATGTTATACCTAAGACATAGATTTACAACTTTCATGTTTTGCGTTTCACTCAATTATGCCGAGAAAGGAGTTGAAATAAATCATGATCAGAATAGTCAGGTTTCAATTGGAAACAAGGTTTCTGTCAAAACTTCTTTAGGAAAAAGGGTATAATTTTTTATTTTCATGTATGAATTGGCTGTACGTTTTATATGTTGTAGAGAAGGGTGATATCTACAACTTTTATATTTTGAGTTTCTCTAAAATAGGACTGGAAAGGGGTCATTTTTACACACTGTTTTCATGGTTCGAAACAGGACCACTTTCTGTCGCGTTTCAGGAAAAATGTCATAACCTTTGGTACAGATATTAGTTTAAGGTGGTTCTTATCTCGTTGGAAAGATAAGATCTAGATCTACAATGTACTTAACTAGAGCATTTCCTAATTCAGATTATAAGACACCACAAAATAAAGGCAAAGTTACAGACAGAACTAAAAATAAAATGAGACAGAATAAAATTTCTTATCTCAACTTTCTTGGTCTTCCTCTCTCGCTTCTCACCTTGTTCTCACAGTTTGGGAAGAATGAACAAGTATTCTAAGGTTTTCTTCCTTTATGCTTGTGTTATTAACTTATCACCTTAGGATCAAGTCTCAAATTTAATCTAAGCCATATGATCATTTTGTCAATGTGTTTTGATTGGTTTTCATGTGCATGTATTCTCATTGGCCGACCTTACATTTCTCCTCTCAATTTCAGTCAACACTTGTCCTCCTCACTCTCACACTTGTTTAATTTATTGTTTTAAAAGAATACACTTGTCACATATTTTTTTAACTTTTTTTGTTAATTGCTAACAAGTTTTTTGACTTATAAAAAATCTAATTTAACCCCTAAAAATTTTTATAATTACACACTAAACCCAAAATCTCATTTTAAACCTAATTAAATTTATTTAATGTGAAATTAAGATTATTGAGTTTTTTTGAGTGAAACTAACCCAAATTTGCATTTACCGGCAAATTTCTGGAGTAGTTTTATCGAAAAATTTCTTATTGAAAATTTATGAACGTAATCGTAGAAATATCATATATATATATATACACTTTCTGTTATGTTTCAGGAAAAATGTCATAACCTTTGGCATAGATATTAGTTTAAGGTGATTCTTATCTCGTTGGAAAGATAAGACCTAAATCTACAATTTACTTAATTAGAGCATTTCCTAATTCAGATTATAAGACACCACAAAACAAAGGCAAATTTACAGTCAGAAATAAAAATAAAATGAGACAGAATAAAATTTCTTACCTTAACTTTTTTGGTCTTCCTCTCTGGATTCTCACCTTGTTCTCATGGTTTGGGAAGAATGAATAAGTATTCTAAGGTCTTCTTCCTTTATGCTTGTGTTATTAACTTACCACCCTAGGATCAAGTCTCAAATTTAATCTAAGCCATATGATCATTTTGTCAATGTGTTTTGATTGGTTTTCATTTGCATGTGTTCTCATTGGCCAACCTAAATTTTCTCCTCTCAATTTCAGTCAACACTTGTCCTCCTCACTCTCACACTTGTTTAATTTATTGTTTTAAAAGAATACATTTGTCACATTTTCTTTTAACTTTTTTTGTTAATTGCTAACAAGTTTTTTGACTTATAAAAAATCTAATTTAACCCCTAAAAATTTTTATAATTACACACTAAACCCAAAATCTCATTTTAAATCTAATTAAATTTATTTAATGTGAAATTAAGATTATTGAGTTTTTTTGAGTCAAACTAACCCAAATTTACATTTACCGGCAAATTTTTGGAGTCGTTTTATCGAAAATTTTCTTATTGAAAATTTATAAACGTAATCGTGAAAACATCATATATATATATATATATATATATATATATATATATATATATATATATATGTATATGAACCGGAATACACCATAGGATATATCGAGAGTTGGTGTTATATGATTGGTGTGTCTGATAATTTTTTAACGGGGTAAATTCAAATCTTATAATAATAATTATAAGAGAAAATATAATTTCTTATCATGTAATTTATAATCTACGAATTCACTATCGAAGAATAATAATATATATATCGATGATGGATAGCAACGGACAGTTAGACTAGTGAAAATAATGCTAAATTTCTTAATTATGACTTGAATTTAAATTTTGGGAATAAAAAAATTATATTACGAGAATTCTCTCTTAAAGAAAGTCTGACAGTATTTTAGATTAGATTAATTAGAATATAACTTTTAATACCAATCAACCAAAAAAATATAGATAATGGATTCTAATGTCACATTTATTTCCTCTATTTTGAATACACTAGATTCAGAGAAGTGGAATGTTTATATTTTTAGCTTGTGGTGCATGCTTTAGTGCAGCTTGTATATATTCTACTACATCAACTTGTATATATTCTACTACACCAACTTGACTCTCCCCCAAAGAGTGACAAAAGAAGAAGCAAACATTTCTTTTTTTTTTTTTTTTACTATACCAATTCGTATTTACAATCATATTTCGACTAATTCATTTTAGAACTTATAATAATTCATTTAGAGACCAATCCTCCTAACGTACTCTGTTTCATACTCAAATCATGAGTCGAACTCAATACTTTAGTTAAGAGATTTAGTGTCACATTTCACTAAGATAATTGATCGTTGGTAGCGCAAATTTCTTTGTAATGTGGGATTTGGATTGAAATCTTTTGTCTAATTTTAGTGTATATTACATGGAGGAAATGAATATATGATTAAATGAATTAAATATTACATTATAGTTCATAGTAGTAAAAAATGAAATTTCTCAAATTTAAATAATTCTAAATTGGTTAATATTCCTTTCAAATTAAGAAAAATGTTTTAAGATATATTAAAATAAACTTTTACATAAAATTTAACATAGTTAATTTTTGAGTAATGTCATCTATGTTTATTCATAAACTGATCAAGTAAGAAAAGCAGGTGATAGGGTATATGAATCCGAAAAAAGCACGTGAAATGTACCTGCTTTGAATATTCTGGAAATAATTTTGAAGAGAGAGAGAGAGAGAGAGAGAAAGCGATATTACATCTGGTCGGACAACATGGATTCAGATGCTATATATTTGAATTTGAATTTGGGATGTTCAATCCAAATCTGTGATTTGAATATTCATGGGCAAATCTTTACCATACCAACATCCCAAAACTATAAATTTTAAATGGCACCTGCTAGGGTATACCATTTAAGCAGAGGAGAAGCCAGGTGGTCCATTTTGAGGATACCATTGAGGCCCATCGGATTATGGGCAACCCTACTATAGACATGAATGATGCCACAATTCGAATCCACTATAACCTGCCTGAATAATTTTATATTTAATTTTTCTTATAATATTTTTAATTGAAATAACTATTTTATAAATATATATATATATATATATATATCATTTTACAAATCAAATTTCTCTAAAAAAATTTTAAAATTTATTATTTTAAAAATTCCATCAAATTTTAGTTTAGTCTGTTTAGCCATAGAAACTAATAGAATAGCTTATATTTGTCTAAAGAGTTGCTGTATTTGAGAGTGACAACTCCTTTTCAAATTATGGAAAAAGGTAAAACAGATGGTAGAAGTACTCCCAAGTATAAAATTATTAAAAAAAATAATTTTTTTCTAAAAAAAATATTTAAAAGTGACACGTGAATTTGAAAAATATATCATTTTAATTATATTTCTAGAAAGATTGTGACGAGTCAACTAGACTCTTATTTCTTTTATTTCCACTTAATATTATACCATATATAAAAATTAAAGTATCAGCAATTAGATATAAGTGTGAAATTGAAGAATTTTATTGTTGACTTTTTGTTAGGTCACAATTGTTGACCGAAAAGCCACCGGGAATTCCAATTTCATTTTGAATTTCATTTTCCACCCGGTTGAAAATGCAGAGCAGAAGCAGCACATGTTTTGAAACCACCCATAATTCACGCCTCCAACACAAATACAAAAGCTTTGTTAGAATTGGGCTTTTTTAAGGTTATGCCCAATTTCATTTAGGTTTGTCTGTTTTTATGTTCCAATTTGTGTCCATGTTTTTTTCTTTAATTTTTTATTTATTTTCCGGAGAACGGTGGAGTTGCTCGACCTCCGGGATAAACAAAAAAGGACAAAACAAAAGTCAGCCTCGAACAGTCAAACACCTTGAAAAACTATGGCATTACATTAGAACACGCCCCCCCCAACCCCTCCCCAATCATTCGTTTGCGTTCATACCACACAACCAAATAAGAAAACACTAAACCCACCCCACACTCCAAGAGATACAGAGAGAGAGAGAGAGAGAGAGAGAGAACGAGAAGACGTTAGTATATCACGAGATAACAAACACAAAACCCACGACACACTCCACAGAGAGAGAGAGAGAGAGAGGGATGAGTTTACTCCCTCCAAATTTTCTAAATCTCCACTTGAGCGAAACCAAGATTAAAACCCAAATCCTCTCCAACCCGATCATCTCTCTCTCTCTCTCTCTCTCTCTCCTATCCACCATGAGCTCTCCCGACCTGAACTTGCGCCCTCACGATAACAACAATTTTAACTTCGACAACGTCGAGAATAACAGTGCTTATGATCTCAACAGCAAGCTCATGCTCATAGCCATCATATCACTCTCCGTAGTCGTCGGACTAGTCGCTGGACTTCACATCTACGCACGTTGTGTCCTCCACCGCCAACAACGTCGCAGAGCCGCCAGAATCAGGTTGGGTTTACCAACCCGGTCCAACCCTGTTGAGCAACCCAAAACCGGTCTCGACCCGCTCGTTATCGCTTCACTACCATCCTTCATATTCAAGCAAAATGTCAACGATGGGGAAGAGAAAACTCTGACAGAGTGTACAGTTTGTTTGAGCATGTTGGAGGATGATGACATAGCAAGAACTTTGCCCAACTGTAACCACACTTTTCATATGGAGTGCATCGATAAGTGGTTGAGTACAAGGTCGACCTGCCCCATTTGTCGGGCCGAGGCCCAGCCCAGGCCCGTAGAGCCCGTACACCATCCCGTGCTTTCTCCTACCGTCGAAAATGTGAATGGCGATGAAATATGTGTAGAAGGAACATCAACATCGTCGTCCGATGATCATGTTGTTGTCGCACAATGTTCATCTCCGAAGGTTGCGGGTGGCTCAAGTTCTCGTTTGAGTTCGTTTAGGAGGATGCTTAGTGTTGGTAGAGAGAGATCGTCTAGAAGAATTCAACCTCGTGAACAACAAGATGATGGGTCGGAGGATTTGGAGAGACAATGAAAAAAAGATTATTGGTACTATGAAATTATGTTTTTGTTTTTTATTTTTTCTCTTTTTTTGGGGGAGGGGGGGTCAAATTATACTCTTAATACTGGGTGCTTGGAGATATGCTCATCGTGTCTTAATTTAGAGGGCACATGCAGTTTTAATGTGGTGTAAATTTGGATTATTTGAAAAAGTAATTATTCTTGTATATGGAATGGTATACTCATTATGTCACACAATCTTATGCTTTTAGTTTGACTACTAATTATGCACTAACTTGGAACAATGGGAGTGATGGTGATGAAACGATGGGAGAGAAAGTAGACAATGGTGGTGATGGAGAAACATAAAACCCCAATTTTTTAGAACTATTTTTTTTTTTTATTGATTTTGATTTTTAATTTAATTATTTAATAATATTTTTGGTAATATTTAACTCTTTAAACTAGAGGCACCTTTTGAAGCATAGGGGTAAAGTAATGTTTTACCTAAAATTTGATGTACAATTTTTCATGAGTTAAGAGTATTATTTGTGTGCCCATCTATGATGTTTGGTGCAAGTTTATGTCTGCAATGTTTTGACGTACCAACAACAAATGGAAGATGCCTTTTCCATAAGTTCATACAAATGCGCCACTGGTGAACCAAAATAGTGCACGATTTCACACTCAATTCCATCTTTATTTCGTTTTTATAATGATTGTGAGGAAATTGGTTGCAGTAATCCACCAATTTGGTAACGATTTTCCAGGTCATTTCCCTTCTGAGTTGGGTTTGAAAACTAAAATTAGGTTAGTTAGGAGGTCAATATCGGCTGCCTAGGCCAGATGTGTTCAAATTAATCCTAAAAACCAAGCATCAAATAATTGACTTTGTCATTTTGGTGAAATCAAAGCTCTGAAAAATACAACCAAACTAATGGGCATATTGCCCTAAACTAGAAAGAGCCCTTGCCTAAATTGGACACACATTATTTAAGTGGGAAGCCAATTATTCAAACTCCACACAAATCCCCTTTTTCTTTTAAATAAACTATCAAATCGTTATCCACGTTAAATTTGACAAAATCTAATTTGAATCAAGTTGAACATTTAAGAGATAAAATTTTCACAATACCTATTTTCTCTATATACAAGACTTGAGCTTGAAACTTTATTTAGGAAGTATTAGTGTCTAACCACAGGATCAATTAGTCATGCGAAACTGCACATAAATTTAAACTTTGCAACTATAACCCCTATGAGGGGATCAAAAAATCAGTTTTTTATGATAATATTCAAAAAGAAAAATAATCTCCCCACCAACTTAAACTCCGGCCTTCCCGGAAACAAGCGGCTGGGCTAGGCCCAGGGCTCACAAATTTCTGGGTCAAAGCCTCCACAATTTTTTTAAGGCTGGGCCTAGGCCTTGTAATTGTTAACCTCACCGAGGACCAGGTCAGTACCATAAATCCCTCAAAAAGGTCAAATTATATTCTAATTATTCTATTATGGGCAAATTTGCCGAAAGCTTAAACCACTATCCCGTCTTCCAGCTCAAAACTAGAAATGTTGTTTGATTTCCAGCTGAATGAGAAAAAGTTATATAGATGACTGTTGGAATTGGTGGCCAATAGGCAGCTCCACAAACTGATTTTTTTTTTCTTTTTTCTTTTTCCTTTTCCACTTATATCAAAAATAAATGAAGCTTTTGACCTCCATGCTATATTTCCCTTTGTCATTCAACCCACTTTCATTTTCACTTTATTATGATTATTCAATCATAGGTATTTCCAGGCCTGTCTTTTGCCATTAGATTGTGCTAAAAACTTTATTATGACTCTTCAACTTCTATAAATAATTTAATTAAAGCTCGTCGATGGTTTCAATGCTTGGCCTATAATTTACGAGGGATTTTTTTTATTGCCCCATGGGCATGAATATTTATGCCGTTTGTATCATTTTTTTTTTATAGAAAATGATGTTAAAATAATCGATTTCTGATGAATAACTATCCAATGTTTACAAACTTTATGAATATCAATGCTAACATGATAATAAAAAATCACTATTTACAAACATGAAAGGACAAAATTAGACCATAATCTCTTTCCTCTTCAAAAGGAAGCCCGGCCAAGATCTGTTGGCCTCGTAATTGAGGCGAGGGTCCAACGACCACCATTACATCCCATTATGATGCTTACAAAAAGACTTATCTATACAAAGGATTAGCAAGTTATGATGACCTTATTAACCTACAACACGACGGTTTCTTTCAATTTATCTTGTAAGACTCTTTAATTTGACCAATTTAAGGTTCCACGCAGGTTCATGATAAAATCTAAATCAAATTCAATGTCTTCTACAATGATCATGACAGAGCTGTCCACAAGAAAGAAGATTTTAATTCCCCAAATTCGTTCCTTCCTTTTCTTCCTTCAATCTCTCTCTCTCTCTCTCTCTCTCTCTCTCTCTCTCTCAAACCTAGATGAGCCACTGAAATGCAGCACAAACCAGTTGTTTCAAAAATTTGAATTGCCACCAGTGCTTGCAAACATATGTCACCCAAAAATTCTCCTCTTTGCCTAATTCTGGATATATATAGAACCCATCCATCCTAGTACAAAACTACATGGGTACATGTTCAAGTATATATTCCATAGCCCTATTCTTACCCAAAAAAGAAAATGTTCCATAGCCCTATACTAATGCGAAGGTTAATATAAGTGCAGGGATGAGTAAAGACCAAACCCGGACACTGATTCTTCTCTGTAGCCATTCAAATCAGACGATTGAGCTCCCAGCCCCATTGATGGAGGTGACCCTGAAAGACTTCCATTACTCCTTGTAAAGCTGCATTCATTAATTAGTGTGTGCCAATGAGTCCGGGAAATATTTTCATGAGAGAATGAAGATTTAAATTAGTTTTCTGATGGTGATCAAATGATTACCTTGATGGGAATGTACAATACCATGACCTGTAATATTTATCAACAAGTCAGCCAATTTCAAATACACATTCATACATATAATCTCAGGAAAATTTTTGACAATTTGATTTACAATGACAGAATTAACTAGTAAAGATTGCCATCAACTTGAGCCCGGCCCAGAAAGAGAGAGAGAGAGAGAGAGAGAGAGATATCCAAACCCCTTCCGCAAAAAACCCTTTTGGGTTTCTTCTTTAAAATTGGGAACTCAATACCTAAATAAAATAAACCAAAAACCCGACTTTGAAAGTGACAAATAGGATTTTCAGGTCTGAAATAATCCCCAAGAAATCCAAAACTTATTCGATTCATTTTCCCCATACCGAACCCAGAATGTCTAGATCTCCAATAAATATCAAATAATGTTTTAGAATTTAGGGTTTTCAGAGACCAAAATACCCAAATCATTTTAAAAGCTAAAATTCATGAAAATTTCGATAAATCAATGAAAACACATCCAATTTTTCTCCCGAACCTACAATCTCTACATGTTTCAAATGCCATTTTAGGATTTAGGATTCCTGAGTCCGCCCAGATCCTTTTTTTTTCGGGAAATCAAAACCATGAAATTAAAAATAATATTATTGTTTATCCCCGACCAAAAATCTCTAGATCTAAAAAAAATATCAAAATGGGCATATAAAATTTAGGGTTTCGAAAAACCCAAAAGCTCAAATCAATTTTTAGAATCAAAATTGATGAAATCTGGAAAGATCAAAACTGAAGAAGAAGAGATTTACTCACATGGGTCGAGGGAAGTGAGAGCAGCATTGTTGTTGAAGTAGCAGCTATCCACAGTTAAGCCATGCTTGAGATAGTAGTCATTGAAGGCAAACGTCGCCGTTTGGATGATGTCGGAGGAGTCATAGCAGAGGCCGCCTGGTTGAATCGGACCGCAGTCGGCGCCGCCAGATTGAAGTGCAGAGTCCTCAGCGTTATTCTTAGCCACGCAACACGGCTCAACCGTCACCATGCCGCCGTTTGAGTTTGAATCCAATGCCCCTCTACTACATCCAGTTGCTAATAATAATGCTGTTATTGTCAGTATGTTGAAAAGAGTGAGAATTTCATTGTGGTCGTACTAACAGAAAGAAGGATTTAGGGTTTGTATTTTCTCTTATGAGTCAATTCTTAGGACAAATGTAGGGAAATGTGACCGTTGAGGTTTCAGGAGTTCCGAGAGAGAGAGAGAGAGAGAGAGAGAGATTGAAGCGTGTCTAGTAGTGAGGTGGTGGGTCTGATTTCAGGAACTTTTGTGGGGACAACTTCACTTCCATATTCTAGGTGGACGCATTGTATGCGTTCAGCTGGAGAGCCCTTGCAAATCCTCAATTTTCTTCTTTTGTTTTCTCTATCCATCCTACGATTAGTTTCCATCTTAGTGTTACTGCCCATAGTTTATAGTTGTACTCCTGACTAGAATGGGGTGTCAGTGATGTCGCGGTTGCTGAATTGTCTTTGGTGAGTCAAAAAATCTACTAAAGGTGACTTTGACAAAAATGACTAATGCTCAAGTTAGAAAAGAAATAAAGAGAAATAAAGAATCTGATCACTGTGTAATCTTTGTATGTTATATGTAGAATAAAGTGTACCTACCTAGTTGGTTTCTTTATATAATTTATATATTGTGTATGGTGAGTCCCGTATATGTTTAAGGGTATAGAAATCTTATTTATCTTATGAAGAAATCATTGGAGATCTTCCAAGATCACGAAACCATTGTCATAAATTTCTTGTTAATTCGAAATCTTCTAAGATAGGAAAATTTCAGTTATTGTCGTGAAGAATAAGGAAGTCTCCATTGTTAGGAGTTTTACTTCCTAATTGGGAGAGATTATGGTAGATTCATATCATATTAAATAAGGTTAAAACTTGTAAAGGATTCCTTTCGTTTCAGATAATCATGTCTCCAGTCGTGTATAATGAATTATCTCTGTAAGAACCGAGAGTTAGAAGGCTGACGGGTTGGAATATCGAGAGGTTAAAGGTCCTGGTAAACAGACTATGCTAAGAGAGAGAGAGAGAGAGAGAGCGAACAAGCAATGGGTGGAGGACCGAGAAGGTCTCCCCGAGTCTTGGGTCGAAAGGGAGACTTCGACTAGGGGCGTTTTCCCGAGAGTGCAAAGTGCTTACCAAGAGGCCAGTAGCTTGTGGGATTTATGATTATAAGCCTATTGAGGTTTTATGGTAATGGACTAACGGACCATATATAAACATTTGCCCCTCACTCCTAATATCGTTTCATGGAACCGGCATTAGGAGTAAACTTAGAGTTAAAAGAATTAGGAAATTGAATCGGTATGAAAAAGGAGTAGTTTTCAGTAAGTGAAAAAAACTCAATAGTGAATATTAAATGCAGTAAATATCGGTAGTTTGAAGAGTCGTGAAGCGGAAAAGATATAGGAGTAGTGTATGTTAATGAAGCGGAAAGGGCGCGAAGTTAGAACGATTGTGGATAAGTGGAAGGGACTTAGTGGAAGGGACTCAAGAGTGTCGTATTAAATGTGAAATGTGGTGGCTTTGTAAGTGTTGAAAATCATATTGAATACGCCTCCTTATGGTTATTAATAATAGAAAGCAGTTGTTGGAGGTTCATCAATTTGCTAGATGAGATGAAGTCATGTTTGGTTTCTGATAGTAGGGGGATTCCAAATGACAATAATATTTCAATATAGACGAGTTTGGGACGAGGGCTTTGTATGGTAATTCTTTTGCATTCTGCCATGTGCAGGATGCTTTGTAAAGGTCTTTTTGGGGTGATATTTGTAGGGAAAGTATGTAGACTATTGATATGAGATACTATTAGTAGAAAAACCGCCGATGTGAGGTTTTATCACGACGTTTATGAGGAATGTGTTGTGATGGCTTGGCATTGGCATTTCAAGGGACCTTATAGTGGGTGAGACATTTGCCCTTCCTTTCACATGTCCTTTGGAATGTGGAAGCATTTCCCTTGCAAGATCATAGGGTAGCGGCCGAGCACTAGGTGCAATGGGTGGCTTAGCATAGGCGACTCCCAGGGCAAGGAGTGAAGGGAATAGGGGATGAAATATATGAAGGTGGAGTTGAGGGAGAACCTGGTCAATTAAGGTTTATTGGCTGCAGAGTTATCCCTTCTTTCCTCATGATAATCAGTGACATTCACTGTAGCGCAATGAGAAGAGATAAAGGGAGAAGCACCTGATGTAGCTGATTTTTTTATTCTTTCTCTTTAATTTCCTCTTCATGTATTTATTCCTTTTATATTTCTCCCTTCCCAACTTCTTTGCTCTTAAAATGTAAACACTATATTGTTTCTGGTTCTGCTATATGGGTTCTGAGATACACAAAAATTTGGACAAATAAATGAGTAGAAAATCTTCTTCCTTGTCATTGTCATGTTTTTGCTACTTTATCATATGGGATAAAAGACTTGAGTTTAGCGTTCCTCTAATTGCATCTTAACCGAGAGGTCATGTGAGGGTGTAAAATCGAGAGATGTTCGAGATGTTGGTTGAGAGACTAACTGTCATATCCATGTCAGGCCTAGCTGGCAAGGCAAAGATCGAAACAAAAAGTAATTTGTCAGCTACAAAGTCGCCCCTCCTTTCTCATGTACTTTACTTTCTATATAATTTGTACTTCCAATCTTCAGATTTGGAGTTCCTAAGATGTAATTATTATATTATGCTGAAATGAAATTTCTTTGCTACTCACTATCTTCATTTGTTTTGCTTGTATGAGTCTTGTTTCTTTTGAGTTCTGGTTGCTGCATAAAAATTTTAATGAAGGGATGCATAGTGTTTTTCTTATTGTTACTGCTATAGTGTCCTCTTAGGGTTGCATGTTGAAACATTGGAGCACAAAGAGAGGGTGATCCTCATGTGAGGAATCCTTTGGAGGTGTGAAACCGAGCCTAGCCGAGGCCTTGGACCACTTGTTGCATCTTATTGGAGTGTTTAGACCACCAGGGGGTTATGAAAGCATGCCGCAAGGAGCCTTTTGCCTATGTATAACTGAGAGAATTCTGCTATGCTGCACCAAGAGGCTCGTTGGCATTGCACCAAGCAAGAGTTTGGAGGTGTTGCACTTAGATAGCTCGATAGCGTTGCGCCAAGTGAGAATATTGTGGCATTGCACCGAGAGGGCTTGCTGGCATTGTGCCGAGTGAGAGTGTTACGGCATTGCACCGAGAGATTCGAGGCCTGTGAAAGAGAGAATGATATAATAATGATAAATGCTCAAGATGAGAAAGCAGTAAATGTTATTCATAAGAGATACGCATATTATCTGAGTTCAATATTCTAGGTATAGCTGAACCCTCTAGATTGTTGAGTTCATGTCTCGAGACGAACAAGAGCGTATCTGATATGAGCCTTCCCACTTTGGTACGAGTTTGCCCCTTGATCGGGGCTGTCCTATGGCTTCCACTCTCCGAAGTATTAGATCTCCTGGTTTGAAAGTTCTGATTCTCACTTTTTTGTTGTATTATCGAGCCATGTGCTATTGGTATGTCGCCGTTCGGGCGGGTGCGGTGTCTTACAATTCTGGTAATAGGTCCAACTTTTCCAGACTTGTTTGGCTCTTGTTGATACCGATCGACTCGTAATAACTGGATTCCTATTTCCATAGGTAGAACTACTTTGCATCCATAAGTTAAATTGAATGGTGTTTCTTCAGTAGCTGTCTTGGGTATAGAATGATAAACCTAAAGGACTCTGTAGAGGTTATCAACCGGAAACCTTTTGCTTTGTATAGCGATGTTTTGATTCCTTGGAGGATTATTTGGTTTGTTATCTCAGCTACGCCATTGATACGCGATTTTAATGTCACGAATTTTGGATAAATATACCATAATCGAATATTGAGTATAATGATGAATTCAAGTATCATTCCTACAAGAATATTTTGTATTACCAAATATGAATTAACTTATTTAAATTGGACAAATAAAATCACAATTATGAACATATTAAAAATTATAAAAATATTAAGGATTAAAATCTATGAATAAAAAAAACCCTGAGATATCAACATCATCTATTTTTAATATTTTACATAACTGAATTTTTCAAATATCTTAAATTTATTGACTAAAAAATTATTGTTGATAATAACTGATTTTCTAAAATTAGATTTCACACAATAATCATGCAATGAAATTCCTAATTTAGCTAATCAAAACCCAATAGTCATACAATTTTGATTAAATTAAATTACATTAAGTTTTATGAAAAACTATAATTTAGGGGTTTCTCCTAAATTTTCACACACGAAACTAATTTTCAATCGATATCATAATTTTATATAGATTTTATTATTACGGACTAATATTATATAATTATATTGATCATACATGCTATCAATTTCTAATCTAGATCCAAACGTTTTGAACAATTATGATCAATAATAAAATTTTATCAAAGAGTAATCATACTAATAAAACTTTAAGGGAAATAAATAAATTCATATCATATAATTAATTAAAAACAGAATCTATTGAGTATTAAAAACAAAAACAATTAGTTAGACATTTTAAAGAAAAACAAGTAAATAAAAGAAAACATTACAACCTTTGTTACTTAAGAAGAATATAGAAATCACAATTTCTAATGGTCGTTATTAGTCGACATGGGCCTGGGCCATGCGGGTTGATTTTGAGACAGGCCCAAGAACTGCGGGCTGGTTCAGCCGTGGTTCCGAGGCCTTACCGGGCCTGCTGGGCAGGTTCTCCATTTTTTTTTGAAATTCTAAAATTAAAAAAAAGGGATACATGAAATTTTTAGTGGTTTTATCGAATTCGATTTACATCAACTACTAAAATTTTCACTTGGATTTTCAAATATACTAATTCAATATGATTACATTTTTTTATTTTTATGAGAATGATTTTTTTATTACATACTTTATTTTCCTATACACTAAAAATTTATTCTTCTTTTTCATCTTCCGTATCCAAGCTATTTTCCATGCCTTGCCTCCTTTTTTCCTCACCCTTTCAATCTTTAATACCAATCAATACTTTCAAAGTGCTATCTACCAAATTTGTATACTTTTTTGTTAAAACTCAGCCACCTGCACTAATAGTACTTTTCAATAGGATTGTGGATACCAGACATATTAGTATATCTTTGGCCATTTTGGCCAAAATTGGATAGTATTATGTATTATTTTTCCACCAATTTGATATGTCAAAATGATTGTTATCATCACAATCTTTTAATCTATATGTTCATTGGTATAAAATTAATTAATTTAGTGATGACGATAAAAAAGTTTTTTATTTTCTTCCTAACATAATGTAAAGGATTAAATTGAAATAAAAATGAATGATTTGTTGAACAATTATTACTATTTTCTATATTACTGCAGCTATATTATTATGTTCCTTTTCGTATAATACAAATATATTTTATAAAAGATGAGATATTTTTTATTTTAAATGTGAGGAACTAATATATTTTTTCATTGTAAAATTATTAATAAAACAATATATTAGAATTTCAATACTTTCAAATTTTACATATGGATTTAAATCACTAACTATCAAATACAAAATAAAAATTTTTTCATAATATTTTAAAATTTTTATTTTTATTAGTTGAACAATATCACTAAATCTATTTTCATTTTCTAATTGATTAAATACGAAACAAATTTTACATGTTTCCGTATTATCAAATAAGTTGTTTGATATAAATCCAAAAAATAAATTTGTACATGTATAAAAAATTTTCAATAATTGAATTAGTATATTTGAAAAATCAAAAAAGATATTATCAATAAAAACAATTCATAATTAAAATTAACAAATTCAATTAAAATATTTTAAAGGAATTACACATTGTATCATATCATAAGTCGAGTTTCATCTGGCGTTATATTATTATTTAAATCATTTAAATTTTATATTATGTAAATTGCATAATTGTCTCGTGTTTTTGTCGAAAAATTTTTAATTTGAAAAATTAGTTCCACCGCTTCCAAACCATTTTTAACATATAAATTTAAAATATGACATGCACATCTATTACGAAAAAAATGTTTCATCTAATTTTGTTTTTAAATTATTTTTAAAGTATTATAACATTAGCATTAGCCGATGCATTATTGAAAGATAAAATACAAATTTTATCACTAATGCCATATTCATGACTAATATTCATAATTATTTTAATTATTTGAGTATTGGAGTGAAGGCATTCCAACATTGAAAAGCCAAAATTCATTTTTCTAAATCCCAAGAATCATTAATTCAATAACATGTTATAACAATAAAATATTCTCTTTTATGTTTTGCTTTCCAAGTATACGAAATTATTGAAAATTTATAATTTGTGCTCATAAAATTTGCAATTAAACCATCTTTCAATATTTGAAATTGGTTTAGTTATCTCCTTCTACTCGTTTTTCTACTATTTCTTTTGTAATCCGATTGTAAATATTTTTAAACATATTTATGAAAAACTTCACTTTTTATTATACTAACTGATAGCTTTTTATGCACTATTCATTTTATTTGTCCTATTTTTTTTTTGTTTCCGTATTATATTTAAATGTACACATGACATTTCCTCCGGTAGCAATTTGTATTTACCTAATTTGACGTAATTTATCCGGATAATCTTTTACTATGTATCACTTAAGTGTCTCCCCTTTCCAACTCTTCAAAAATTTATATTTTTTATGACAAATTTTAAAAGTTGCCCTTTGTTCATCATAATTTTTAACAAAATAATTTTATGCATTGAAATTATCTTTTCTTTTCTAGCGAATGATATCTTAAATTGTATATTACTAGATTCATTTTCTTCAAAACAAATATTAATATTTATGTGCTTTGAAATACCCTATTGGGAAAATGAAAATAGGGGGAGAGTAGATTGTTAAGAAAATTATGAAAAATGTGTTTCGGCCACTTTTTTTTTTTAAATTAAGTTTAAAATGTTACCGACTTGACAGAGATCACGATTGTTTATCATCAAATTTTGAATAATTTGAACTTCCAATTTTGAAATCTTGCCAAATCTTGAAAAATATTATAAGTTGTATATGGTGTGATTAATAGAAGATTATGAGATTGTGTTAAATATAAAAGAGAGTTGTAGAAAATAAAAAATGAGTTGTTGTGTAGAGATTTTGAGACTGTGCAGTAGGGAGAACAAGATTATGAGAGAGAGAGTGTGACATTTTGTTGTGCGAGATTTGGAAATGAGTTGTGGCTTAGTTATAGGAAATTTTTTTGACCTTATAGATCAAAATACCCCAACTAACCATTTTATAATTTTTAGGAGGAGTAAAATTGGAAAAATTCAAAAAATGGGGAAAGGAGCCATTAGAACCGACCATGCCAGTCTAGTCTAGTTCCATAACTGTTGGAACTAGTTGGGCCAAGTTGGTTCCAGTGACCGATGGAACCGGTATGTCGGTTCCGGGCTTGAGCTAGTTTCGTGCTGGGTCCGGGCCCTTGCTGGGTCCATTCCTGGTTCCAGAAAGAGTAGCACCGGAGTTGCCTAGTACTATAATCGAGCCGGTCAAGTTCTGGGCCCTTGTAGCTGAGGGCCGATTTCTGGTCTGGGCTGAAACGTGTCAACTGGGCAGATTTTCGGGCTGAAACCAACCTAATCCCATCTCTATCTATTAGAGTTCTTGAAAGGAAAGAGAAGATGTGTGAAAGATGATTTTTTTTTTGCCCTAGAATGCCTCTTATTTATGGGACTAAAACCTTAAATCAACAAGAAGGTATAAGCTTTTAGGAAATTTAGTTTTTTACTTTGATTTGGAAAGTTGTTTTTATTGTGATGATAAAAATCTCTCACTTTTCCCAAGATTTGCAAACTTCCTTGACATCCTTGACTTTGAAACTCTTTGACTTATCAACAACTTGATTCCAAGAATCACCCATTGAATATCTTCAATTAGATTCCTTGTTCAACAGGTACTTGACTTTCAGTACTACATCAATTTCTATCCAATTTTCAAATATCTTTTTGTCTGAATTAGTCTTTGACTCTTCACAAAATTTGTAGGTCTCGAAGTCTAGTTCTAGAGCAGCAAGACTCAATTCAATCTAGCATCAAAGTAAAGAAATAAGTCCAAAATACTAACAGCTATTTATCGAGTCTGAATTTCCTTAAATAAACCAAATATTTCTTAAATTAATATTCAAAATTTTAATTAGTGTAATATCTAGAAATAAGGTTTAAAATAGTTCTAAAATTCATAAATAATGAGCTAAAATAATATAATTCAAGTGTGTACAATTATTTCTATCTAATGCCCCCATACTTGAATTTTTGCTTGTCTTCAAGCATGACATATAACAAATACAATTTTCTTTCAAAACTAATTCAATTTTCCCAAAATCCTAACTATGCATATGATAAATTCAAATCGGAATTGCAATAAAAATAACTAATATTTCGTAACATTCAATATCAGAACAACTATTGCATCTCCTATAATTTCTTTGAAATCAAGAATAATACAAAATTCAATCACTCTCACTATGAATTCACTCAATGCACTCAATTTTATAGAAGATATATGTGTATCACTCAAATCAACACAAGGAGATGATATTACCATAAGTTTACTAATATATCAAATCTCCACTACTCAAATATATGAAATCCATGTATCAATCAAAATGTCATTTATTTGGTTGTAACGGGATTAGAGTTAAGAATAGGATAAATAAGAAAAAATTTTGGATAAAAATAATTTATTAAAAATACTAAAATATCAAGACATGATATTTTTCACATCTCTAAAACAAAGAAAATGCAAACATCAACAACTTTAATCCCAAAATATATAATAGCAGTCTAACTCGAAATGTGTAATATAATATATCACTCTTTCAAAACAGAGAATAGGAACTCCAACTAAAGAATGCACAACCTCCAAGAATGTTTTTTTTTCTTTTTTTCATTTTCATTTTTTTTTTCTTTTGCTTCTTTTTTTGGTTTTTTTTTTTTGCATCTTTTTTTTGTTGCTCAACAGGATAATTCTCTTCTTTTTTGCACCAAGCCAATTTATCATACGACCAAAAAAAAATCCAACATGTAAAAATACAATGCCTAAAAATATAATGTTATGCTATTAACTGTAAATAAATCAGTGACTTCGAATTCAAAATCATAAGTTAAAAAAAAAATCATGGGGAAAATTATGTGGATAATTCAAAAAAAAATCTATACTCAAATGTGCTAACTAGGTAATATAAAATATTAGAGATGGTTTTTTCGAAAGTCAAAAGGAGTGTAAACATAAGTCTTAATCATTTTAGTGTATGAAAATAAAGAAAATATGGTGTCGACATGTATAACAAAACAAGTTCTAGAATGACCATTCCACGTATAACATATGCTCAACAAGAAAAATGAGAGTACAAAATTACTCTTAAAGACTTAATTCCTTATTTCGATAAATTTTCATATCAAACCTTATATGTTTATTTTTTAAATCAATTATAAAAAAATGAATAGTTAATCAAATACTAAATAATCACTAATGCTAATAATTTTTCTTATAACCCGACTCAAATCAAGTAACTTCAAAGGACTAAAAATCGAGAAAATTTTGTTGGCTTGAAAAGAAATTCAATAAAAACTCAAAAATTTTTCTTCTTTTTTTTTTTCAAAAATTTTTAATTTTTTCTTTAAAAAATCAGAATGCTTCCTCCCACACTTAAACCAAATATTGTCCACAATGTACAAGAAAAATAAAAAAAATAAAGTAAAAGAGAGCAGAAAACTCCCCTCATAAATCCGATGAACCTGTAGCCTCCTCTTCATCAGCAACATTTTTTCCTCTCATGCAAAGGATTTCTAACGTTCATGAATTTTTGAAAATGATGGCAAATCCTTGCTCATAAATCTCCACAAAATGCCCATTCGTGGCATCATGCCATGCTTTTGTCATTTCTTTATAAATTCTTGCATTCTCATATATCTCATTCCGCCAATTGTCCAGCTAATTTTACCATAATTTCCTTTCTTTACCTACATCAAACCACCTTTGTGGTTGAACTATAGTATTGAACCCTTTTTCAGTAATATCTTATACATACAAATCGATAGATCTATGCCATGGATGTCGACAATGGTATAACCTATTGATTTCCTATGTTTTTTCAACAATTTCTCTTCCTCGAAATCTATCAAATTAGAAGATACAATCATTAAAAATATCAAAAAACTATCCAAAAAGACATATTTCAAATGAGAAGGAAGTGGTTTAAGTTCACGTGCAGAAAATGTTTGAGCAACTTCTGTGATTTATCACTTTTGTACTCAACACATAAAAACTCTTGCAAGCTCTCTATTCATGTAGAAAATGTATGAAATTCACCTAAATTCACATTCAAAGCAACACATGCATTAACATGTTCATTGTCTAAAAAGTTATAATTCACATGTAATAAACTAGCAATGCAATTTTTTATGGGATCACTAGGGTAAAAGATATTAAAATTATGTTTAGCAATCTTCTTAATATAATCAATTCTAAAAATCTCTTGTTTATCAAAATTTTTCATGAAGTGATAGACATTGAAATCAATTTTTTCATTATTAATTCTTGAAATCAATTTTCTAGCCAAAGTTATCAACTTTAGCATGGTCAACCTAAAATCAATGAAATACCCTCATCATAATCCATATCTAAGATGACAAAATTGCCAGAAAAAATAAATTTATTAATTTTAACAAGTATGTCTTCAATAATGCTTCTTGGATACTCTATATTTTTATCAGTCAATTATAATCAAATATTAGTTCCTGTATATTACTTTAGTCCTAACTTCAAAAATAGAAAATACGGCATAAGATTGACATTACCACCCGGATCACATAAAGTATCAAAAAAATTAGTAGAACCAATGGTGCAAGTGATAGAAAAACTCCCTGGATCCTTGAGCTTTGGTGGTAGCTTCTCTTGTAGAATCACAGAATACTCTTCTGCGAGTTTGAACGTTGTCATCTAACTCTCTCTTGTTGATGGTCACATTCTTAAGCAATTTTTTATAACTTGGCATCTACTTGACAGTATCCAAAAAAAGAATGTTAATGTGCAATTTTTAAAAAATTTTTAAAAATTTTTCAAATTGCTTTTCTGTATTAGCACGTAAAAGACGTTGAGGAAAACAAACAGGGTTTATATTTACTCAAAAGTAAAGTACTTCCCTGTTTCGAATCTGATGACTTGAACTTTTCATTTGTAGGGTGTTTGATCTCTTTCTCAGCCTCTTGTTCAACTTTCTGGTCAATGGACCAAATTGGCACCTCCTGTAATTGAGTCCCACTCCTCAATGAAATTGCCTTGACCTACTTTCTAGAATTCTTCTCAATATTACTTGGTAGTCTACCTAACACATGAGAATGAAAGTTATTAGTCAATTGATCAATTTTATTTTCAAGTTTATTAATCCTTTCATTTGTTGCTGTTACCAAATGTTCAATTGTGATCTCCCATGTTGTCTTATTCTCCATTGGTTATAGATTTTCTGAGTTAAAGTCTGGTGAATTATTTGGTCTTGGTACTCTTTAACTCTATAAAAAATTAAGATAGTTTGTCCATCCAGAATTGTACATATTGGAATAAGGATTATTTTGGGGTGGCGCCAAAATTGATCACAAAGTGTACTTACTATACCTATAGACACTCAGAAACTATATAAGTTGAATCTCCACATGAATCACAAGATAAAACTTAGTCAATCACAACATTAAATTGATTAGTTTTTATCGCATTAGTTTTTTCATTAAGTATGGTAAAACTATTGACCTCATGCATACCAACTTCTTGTCTTGGAATTTTATGTTCATATGACCAATCATAATGATTAGAAATCATATCATGAAATAATGCACATGCTTCATTGTAAGATTTATTCATGAAAGCACCTCCGACCATAGCATAGATGGTAATTTTAATAGAATTTAAAAGATCTCCATAAAAAAATTATGAAATCAACCAATCAAATATGTCATGAGATGGATATCTTCTAATCAAATTCTTAAAATATTCTCAAATATTATACAAAGATTCACCCTAAAATTACATAAAACTAGTAATATTATTATATAATTTAACCATTTTATTAGGTGGGAAATATTTAATTAGGAATGCTTGAGATAAATTCTCCAAATTCGTAAAGTGATTAGTAGGAAATGAATTAAACCATACATTTGTCTTTTCCTGAATAGAGAAAGGAAACAAACATAACCGTATTGCATTAGGGTTTGCACCATTCAACTTGATTGTATCACAGATCTCCAAAAATTTTTCAAATGGCTATTTGGATCTTCAAAGGTTTCTCCTCCAAACTGATTTGCCTACACCATGCCAATGAGATCGGTTTAAGTTCGAAATTATTTGTTTCCATGGTTGTTCGTGTGATACTAATTTGTATGTCTTGAAGTCTAGATATCGAGAACTGTCTCATAGATATATTCTCCTTAACCATTACTTTCTCACGTTCCTTCGATTCCTTAACTTGTTTATGAATGGTTTTTAGAGTTTTCTCTATATTTGGACCAAATTCAGTCAGATTAAGAATTTTTTCATCACAGCATATATTGTATCGACACAAAAATAGTACAAAATTATATTTTCAAAATAAATTGTAAAAGTCACTCAAAGAAATCTAGATCGCCTATATAAAAGTAGAAATCAAGAAAAAAATAGTAAAAGAATTCACAAAAGATACCCAATCAAACAATCAGAAAACCCTAAAAATCAAGAAAAAATAAAAGAAAATAGAAAAATGATAGAATTTGGTTGAAATTGGGTGGTACCCATGAGCAAAGTGACAGGTTTTGATAAGCAAGTCAAAATCCTTTGAAACAAGTGATCTTTTAGTGCTAAATCTTAAATTTTTCTTGGATAGCAGTTTGACTTAAAAATTTTTGGTCCGAATTCAATTACCCTAAAAAACTGTATATCCTATTTAATATGAGATAGAAAGAAACAAAAAATATAAAAGATAATATCCAATTTGAAACAAAATTACTCTGATTGATATACAAGTATACCCCTGACAACGATATCAAAAACTTGATATATGATTTTAATACCATGAATTCAGACAGGCATACACTAGCCAAATATTGTGTATAGTAATGAATTCAAGTATTGTTCCCACAAAAATATTTTGTATTACAAACTATGAATTAATCTATCTAAATTGTAGAGAACGGGTTCGAATCTCCGTATTGCCTTTTTTGCATGAAAAATAAAGCAGGGCGCGCCCATGCTTACGCGGGGCAAGGGCAGGTCATGAGCCCGCGGTTGCAAGCGCTTGCACCGCACAAGCGGGGGGCATGCTAGCACCCTACGCGTGGTTGCACCACCACCCCACGCCTGCAACGCTATGCGCGCGAATGCCCAGCTCCCTGTGCCGCGCTTGCAACCACGTAGGGGGCGGTTGCAACCGCGGGGCATTACTGTTCCCTTTTTTTTTCTTTTTTGATTTCTTCTTTCTTTTTTTTTTACTTTTTTTTTCACATATTTATCTTTTTTTTTGCTTTTTTTTACCCCTTATGGTTTTTTTTTAACTTTTTTTTGGTTCTTTTTCTTTTTCTTTTTCTTTTTTTACTTTCTGTTTTTTTTTTAGGTTTTTTCTTCACCCTTCACTCTTCTTTTTTTTATTTCTTTTTTTTCCACTATTACAAAATGGAGGAATGGGAGAAATATATTGATGGAATGATGATAATAATATATTAATTATTTTTTTGATACAAATAATTAATTAATTTTAGATAATCAAAATCAAAATTTGATCAAACGTAAAAAATTTTATCATTTTATTTCAAATTGTAGTAACAAATAGAATTTATATAAACTATTTCATAAATAAATTAATTAAAATAGTAAAAAATCTATATATTGAATACAAAATCATCTAAAAAATATATATTGTTGTAATCAATTATAAATAATGAAAATAATGAAAAGTTGAATAAGAAACAGATAAGAAAAGAAAAAAGGGCGGGAGGTGATTAGAAATAATAAAAAACAAATAGCCAAATAAAAAAAATACAAATAAAATGTAATATAAAAAATAATTTTACTAGAAAAATTTGTTTTTTTTGATAAAAACAAACAAATAATAGAGAAGATAATGTTCATGAAATAATATGTTAGTGATAAAAAAGTTGGTGGTAACTAATGATTTTGAGTGATACATGTAAATTGGCCGGAGTGGTAATAAGTAGTAAGCAATGATAATTTCGGGCAAATAAATAAGTGGTAATTAATAAATAACTAATAAAAATATAATAAATTTAGTGCTAAGAAGAGAAAAATTGGATTTATAATGAGTTCTTATATAATAATTTTACAATTTTTTAACAAATTTTCTTTTTCCTTTTCTCTCATTTTTTCTTTGCTCTTTTGTTTGAATTCCTTCAAGCTTGATTTTCTTTGTTTCCTCGGTGTCCATCCTCATGCTGGATATCATCTCCGCACGGATCGTATTATGATCAGACATTAGAAGTTTGAGAAAATATTTTTTTCTTAATAAATTAAGATCCCGCATAAAATGAAACAATTAACAATTTTAATACAAATACAATCCAAAATTGAAATAAGGTGTGAGAGAACATACTTCTTAACTTGATGTACTTAAAAACATTTCTGGTTCCCATATTTCCAAAAACCTCATAACAAATATTCCGCAATCATTTCTGATATATAAAAATTATTTTAAATTTGCATTATCATAAAATCAAAGTTATATAATAAATTGTATCTAACTTACGTATTAGGCTACTGTGGAACTTCAACACGAATAATGTTGGAAATATGGAGAGAATTTTCATAAATCCTTTCAATACAATTATTCTGAAAATTAGGGAAAATATTATAATTTGTAATTGAATAAAATTTGATATTTAAATATATTAAGTAATAATTACCATGAAAATTTGGAAGTTAATATCTTCATGACCTCTATAACTAGAGTCTAGGTAGTACATAATTTGATTGTGTAAAGCATAACAAAACCAATGTTCCTTGAAAAGAACAGGGACGGAAACCTGAAAAAAAATATATATTAATATATACCCTATTAACAAAATGTATAATAGTGTCTAATGTTAATGTTAAAGTACTCACTAGCTTACACAATCGATAGTCAAATCCAAATACTTCCTTAGATAAACAATTATCAATTATCGAAATATTCCATTTATTTTGATTGTCACACGTAAAAATGACAGACATCTACATTAGAAACAACTATGATTAGTGCATGCATACGTGAGAAAAGAAAATAATGCAATGTGTATATGAATATAATAAGTGGTCTAGTAAAATGAAACATGGTGGCAATTGACACTTAGGTGTTGAGGAAATCAAAGAAGATGAAAACATAAACAATACTTATAGAAAACCATAATGGCAAAACACATCTAGAGAAAGTGCAGTAGGTGATGTTAAGTAAGCGTATGTAGCAATCCATAGTCTGCAAACATAATATTATATAATTATAATCATAATTATGCGTTCATAAAATAGAAAGTAAAAATCGATAAATTCATATCAATGTACCAATCCAATGAGATGGTACCAATTCATAACCATCGCTCCAGCTCATGTAGTATCCATCAATGTTACATAAAATTGTTCTATTAATTATCAAAAAAATTAGATTTAGTAACATATATCACAATAATAACAAATGAGAATGATTATAACATTCTTACCTCTCATTATTTTTCATGGCTTTTCGTCCATAAAAAAGCCAAATATTTTCTTCTTCATCAGAAAAAATCTTAGGATTAGTAAAGGGAAAGGGAAAGTTAGAAACTATAGAAAGTGTTGTATCCTTATCATTCATTTCTGTTAATGTATTCACAACTCTATATAATTCAACGTCATCAGATCCCAGCTCATCTTCAGGCTCCTCCGACCTTTTATCCTCGTACCTTTATTCTCCAAACTATCCTCCAAACCATCTTGGCCTTTCTACTGGTGTTGCTGCTGGTCCTTATTAAAATTAAAATGACTGTCCTTACCCTTCGTGTCTTCTTCCTCCTCATCATCATATTCAGAGAGTTTGCGCAAGAAATCAAACCGGAGTTGTAGTGGATTTGAGTGAATTCGAATTGACTCATTCAAAAAATTTTTAATTTTCTGTTTTATTCCAATTTTTTGTAAAATTAAGATCATAGAATAAGTCATTGGTAAGTAACTACACTGTGGTGAGATAGTAATTAAGATATTAATGTTTGTAATTTTACCTTTTTTTTTTCTCCGGCCACTTCAACTTTTTCAATAGATTTTGCAACAAATTTTTTCACATTAGACAATAAACCCTATAGTGAAATAACTCAAATTACATACTATTCTAAACAAATATAAAGTTCAGCTTTCACACGATACAATATAAACTTAACTTACATTTCCACGTTCGAATGCCACTCTTCGATTTACGCGATCCGTCATCCAATACTGAATAGGTTGTTTCGTTATTTATCCTCCTAAATCACCAACTTTTATATTCTCAAAATAAAAGATATGTGTGCATAAGATCAATATTGTTATTATGGATATATTTATTAATATTAAATTATAATATTTATAAAAAATGAATTAAATTATATTAAAAACTTACCATAAGTAAATATAAACAACTACCGATTCCTATTTTTTTCCTCTCTTCCTCCTCTCTTCCATTATTTATAAGACCTTTGAATTGATAGACTTCATTAGCTAACCATTGTAAGACAAATTTAGCCCAATTGTATTGGTCAGCATGCTCCACATCAATAGTAGCACTGAGGTGCCTTGAAGTAGGGTAAACATTTGTTGTGGGACATAAAAAACATCCAAGTAAAAATAAAAGAAAGTATCACCTAAACTTCAAAGAGGAGGCATCTTCCATCTGCATCTCTTGCATATATTGTTTTAATTGACTATGCTTAAGTTTTGAAAAGTTTTTTCTCATCTCCAAGGATATAGTAGATGAACAATCCAAAACATCCCGTCCTTTATAAAGGATTCCTAAAATTTGGCCCACATCTTCGACTGTGAGCTTAAATTTATGGTTTAAATCGATAAAAAGATATTTTTCTATAGTTCAAACCTCATTATCAATTCTTCACATAATTTTCGACTCAGTGTATCACAACTAAGTTTCAAAAGGTTACCGAATCCCATATTTTTAACTATAACTTTCATATCATTGGTAAGGGTAGAAAATAACTCTTTTACTTGCTTAGAAGAGCACCTTGTTTGAATCGGTATCGTGGTCTTTACCCTTGTACCAGTCTTTATCCTTGTACCAATCAATGTTGTTTCATACTTGTCGCTTTCCTCCTCCTCCCATGTCTATTAAAAAAATCACATTTAAAAAAACTTGTATTCAAAACTTTATTAAATTCAAAATACACATAATCAAAATATAAATAATAATAATAATAATAATAACTAATAGTTATCGGAAGCAAGTGACTTGTGATTTTCTTCTTGGACTCCTTTCTGACAACATGAAAAAGAAATTCAAAATTAATTTAAATTAAAAATTTGTTTACATTTAAAATCATAAATCACATAAAAATAAACTAATATAAATTTCAAAAATTTTTAAAAATTAGTAAGAACTAACTAAAATTATAACTTAATTAACCTAAAATTAAATCTTAACTCAACTTTTCTCGAATGCCTTCTTGCTGTCTTTCATTTTTCCTTTGTTTTTTGATTTTCTTTTCAAATCTATCGTGGAAATCTTTTTCTCAATCACAATTGCAATGATGGCAAAGCAAGCAGTTCTTCTTTCTTCTTTCTTCTTTCTTCTTCTTTCGTCGTTCTTAAAATTTTCAAAAAAATAAAATGTTAAAATGTTATGTTTGCCACTGTTAGATCAAATGATAGTAATTCAAGATAATTTTACTCGTCGGATATTATGTTGATGTTACCTGAAAAGATAATGGCCTGCAAAATTTGAAATTCCCGATAACAAAACCAACCATTCGATTTAAAACTCTATCAACCCTACCACCGTTTTCTATCTAGTTACCACTGCTCTCTATCCAATTACCACACGTTACCACTACTTTCTATCTAATTACCACCGGTTTGTGCCCATTATCACTGCTTATTCTTGCTTACTTTCTTACTAGTCATGACTAGTTATACTATGGCTTACTACTTATTACCACTTACTACTACTGCTGCTACTTACCAAGTTACCAGCTACTACTACTACACCTACTATTACTTACTACATATTATTTACTACCTACTATTACTTACTATATACTATTTACTACTTACTACTTTTATATAGATGGCTAATATATATAATTATATAATACCATTATGAATGAGATTATAAAATAATTCTACATTATAAATTAATTAAATATAGATATAAATCTAATTACATAAAATTAATAATAATAATAATAGTAAAAGAGGATAATAATTTAATTATTAATTTAAAGAATGTATTATTAGTAATCTAAGAGTTTTGGACAAACCAAAAAATTGTATATATATTCTATATTTTTATATATATTATATATGGTATATATATTATATATATTATTTATGGTATGTTAATGAAGTTACACCTCGCCTACACATGTCCGCAAAAAGACAATTCATTTTACATTTAACATTTACGTATGAAGTTCACATGCCATATGCAAACAAAAACCTCTAATCTATAGGAAGTTTACTTGCATGCCATATGAACAACCTAAGAAGTTCACTTGCATATGCAAACAAAAACCTAATCTATAGCTATAGGTACATATTTGGACAACAAAAAAACTATTCATATTCATAGTGTTCACATGTGATCCCGAAACAAACAAAAAAATAAAAGTTGATTCTGAACATTGTTTTGACCATTTACAAAACAAACAAAAGAAAAAAAAATTTGCTTCAAGCAAATTTTGACCTTTCACAAAAAGAAACAAAAAACAATAATAAAGCTTCATGCATAGTATTATTATTTGGAAATTTCTTGCCGATAACACTTTTTTCACACTATCTCTCTCACTCACTCACACATATAACAATTATCCTTCTCACGCAAATTGTTATCATCATCAAACTCTCACTTTCTTGTTCTCTCACGCCTCTTCTCCTTCTTCTTCTTCTTACCCTTCTCACTTTTCACATTTACTCACATAGAAATGGGCTCTCAGAAAGGAAAACAAATTATGAAGGAATCAGAGCAATATAATAGAAGGGAGTTTCCATCTCTTAAAAGAAGCAAAGAATTTGACCAGGTATTTTTTAATCGGAATATTAGTGTTGGTCGTTTAATAGATTGGGAATTTTTGGAGAGTATAGATTTTAAGTACGGAAGTTTTTTAAAGGAAATATGTCCTCGTTGGATTCTTAATCCAAAAAAAAAAAATTATGAAAATGTTGTGAAATTTTTTTATAATAATATGAAAAAAATTAATAGTGAGTATTTTATTGATATTGATGGTGAAATTAATTCGTGTTATTTTCAAACCTATTTTGATGGGAAAAAAAATTGAAGTTAACCCAACAATAATATGTACAGAGTGTCATCTTCTATGGGTGGATTATGAAAAATGTGCTCCATATTTGAAAAGTGATGTGTTAACAGACGCTCAAATTGTTTTTAATAATAATAGTTTAGAGAGTTTTAGTAAAAATGCAGCAGATTTAAATTTGTATGAAAGAATTCTTCATTTATTAATAGTACATGTTATTAAGCCACGAGAAGGTAATTATACATTTATTACTCGAGAAGATTTTTGGCTTATGGCACGTATTATTGAAAAACAAAATCGTAGTTTGCATTTCTTACTTCCCTATTTTATGATATCCATAAGAGATTCAAATTCAAATTTATTATTATGTAGTGTAGTGAGAGGTATTTTAAGAACCGAAGGAATAAGTTTGCGGAATGAAATAAATTTAAAATTAAGTTTTAAAAATTGTATAAATCATAAAACATTAGCAAGAGCTTATTAGATTTATGAGAATGATATTTGGATGAATCTAAAAAAAAGAGGTTTAGAATACAAGGGCGAGGATGAGACAGTGGGCACAAAAATGAATGTAGATGAAGTGGATGAAGTAAATGTGGAAATGAATATGTATGAAGTGAATTTGGAAGCCGAGCCAAAACCAAAACATCATGTGAACGAGGAGACTGGTGAGAATGTAAGGTGGGATCAACTTTTAGAATTGATGTATGCTATGAAAACACAGATATCTAGTGTTGATGAGAAAGTTGACCGTCTTGATCAGAGAGTTGATCGTCTTGATCAGAAAGTTGAAAGATATGGGAGGGAAATGGGAGAAATGAGAGATAACTTCACTGAATTCAAGCAACACAATCACCGGCATCATCTAAAAATGTCCCTTGACTTGATGAACATGATTAATGATATGCAAGTAAATACTAATTTTATTTACTATATTAGAGATCATTTACAACTGGATGGAGTTCCTTTGAGACCGAGTGCGCCTTCTTCCTCTCATCCTGCAACTGGAACCAGTGGAGCATTACCTCCTCCTCCACAACCCTCTACGTCCATTTGGATTATTCGGTTTACCTCCAAGGGCATTTGGTTCATTCAGTTCACCTAACCGGATTAATCCGTTTGACATTCAAGATTTTGAAGCATCACCATCGCCTCTGGGAGTGCAAGTGCATCATCTTTGGATACCAACAAAGAGAAAGGAAAAAAAATTTAGACCTAAAGTCCAACTTCCCTAGGTTCCAATTATTTTTCTTTTTTGTGATTTAATTATTTTTTCCTTTTTTAACTTTTTCTTTGTTATTGTAGCATTAATGTAATATTAATGTAATGTATATATTATTATAGAGTGTGATTCTTACTTAATTTTTTTATTTTTTTCCATATTTTTCTATTTTTTTTAAATATGGAATTTTTGGAGCGTTGCTGCCCACGGCTGAAACCTCGCATGCAGCAGCTTAAACTGCGCATAGGGGGCATGCGCGCGGTTTCAACCGCCCAGTGCGCGGCTGAAACCGTGCATGGCCGGGCAAGTGCGTGGCTTCAGGCGCACCCCACGTGGCTGAAACCGCTCATTCCAGGGCATGTGCGCGGCTTCAGGCGCGCACCTCGCGGCTTAAACCGCGCATGCCCGGGCATGAGCGCGGCTTTAAATGTGCTCTACGCAGTTGAAACCACGTAGGCCCTGGCGTACGTGTGGCTTCAGCCTCGGACCTGCAAGGCTGAAGCCGCGCAGGCCAGGGCGTGCAAGGGGCCATGCCCTTGGGCCCTGTGCGCGGCTATTAATATTTTAATTATATAAATATATGAAACTTTTTTAAATTCTTAATATTATTATTTGAAAATTATGATGATTTTAAGTTATTATTTCTATATATTTTATTAATTATGATATATATTAAGTTTTTTGATTTCCAAACAACTCACAATTAACTAACTAACAATAATAATAATATACTTAAAATTTGGTAGAATTAAACTTATTTGATAGAATTAAACTTAAAATTTGATAGAATTAACTGTGATCAAAATTATTTTCTTTTTTTTCACTTCCTTTAGCTTGACAAGCAAAACTTTTTTGGCTCCATTAACAAAATTTTTTGGGCGCTAAAATTGCTAAAATTATGTTGATTTTTGCACTAAAATTATGTTGATTTTGGCACAAATTATGTTCATTTCGGCACAAATTATGTTAATTTCGGCGCTAAAATTATGTTGATTTTGGCACAAATTGTCACGCCCCGAACCGGGGTCGTTAGCAGCCACCCGTTGCTCTGAATGCTGGCTGTATATCTACAGAAAATCGGACAGAACTTTCCCATAAATCGGGGGTTTTCCATGTATAAATAAACTTGTATAATTTAAAATCAACCTGTCAATTAAACAAATGACCATCCTGGCCTCTCCAAAATCAATAAATCCCATCGCAAACATTCAGGATAACGCAAGGCTATAAAATTTCTAGCAGTTCTAGCCACAGACCTCTACTGTCATACCCAACTAGAGCATGAGCAGTCACCACACCGAGCGGGCCTAAAGTTTATACAAATGTATAACAAATTTCCCAAGTAGAAAGTTTAAACACTTACAGATGCCTCAATGCAAGTAAAATGAACCAAAGCGAGAGTTATGTACACAACTGCCCATAAGTTATACAATCATCCCATAATATACACGGCCAACTACGGACCTCAATATCAAGATCGCGCAGGGTCGAAACAACGTACGAAATTCATATTTCAAATTTAACTTAAACCTCACCGTCGTAAATACCAAATCTCAGGGTATGCTGTCAAACCCTCTAGAGTCTGAAATATCGCTCTATCATAAAAATCCTGTCTAAGGAAGGAAAAGAGAGGGGTGAGTATCATGGGAAGACACCCGGTGAGTGAGGGGGATAATATCAAGCATAAATAGTGTGGGTGAATTATTAGAGTGTCAAATAATATCATTTAAAACAAAAATTTACATTTCGCAATAAAACATGATATGTTTAGCAATTTGAAATCATTATGTCAATCACACGATAACAGACATGTATGCATCAATTTAAAAGTCAAATAATAGTAGAGCAAGCCAAAAATAATCCTGGCAAAAGTCAACCATGATCAAGAATAGGCGCATTGGGGGTTTTATTATGCATAGACTTTAAAATCGCTCTCTACCCCGAAGTTGGCCATGAGTTTACTAGGACTAACTCATCATCGTGTATAGGACCCCGCCCAGTGCTAGACGATGGCGTCACACACGTCCTCTCCCATCGTGGGTTCAACCGACCGCGCCTATAGCCATTAAAATCAATGACGTTTGTGGATACCTCCTGCAGAAACGTATCCGGGCAACCCGTGCCTCTACAAATGCCCTTCGTAGCTACGGAATCATCAATATCATCATCATAGTATCACATGGGCACAACGTCCCATAAGAAAGAATCATATCATGCATAACTAGTGGGCATCCAACCCACATAGTTTATCAAAGCATTTGAAATCAGCGTGCCAATATATTTCATCAAATCATTTCAAAACTGCATGCCAATACAACCATAAAAAGGAATTTATCAAGTTTCAAGTAATGGCATAATTTTTGTTTTATATCAAACCATGGATGTATAGTCATCGTAAACATAATTTAAAACACTTCAATAATCACAAAACAGATTTTTTTTATATCATATGTCAAGTCAATGCATATCAAAGCATGTTTTATCGAAAATACGGCAAAAAACACGTTTCACTATTTCATGCAAGAGATTAGAGTTCCACTCACTTTTTTAGGGAGGGTGATCACTCCCTATTTTTCAATTCAATCCAATTGACTCCTCGAGTCTCCAAAAGACAAACCTAATCAATCATCACAATTCACCAATGATCAATTTTTTTTTCAATATTTCTCATTTTCTTTAATTTTCCTCGAATTTAACATTATATAGTTTTCGATTCTAAATTCTACCTAATTTCGACAAATTTAATTCAAATATTGAAGTAATTGCATTTCTCTCACCTAGGGTTTCTCGGATCTCGGATCTCAGATCTAGCTTTCGTTCATCTGTCGAACTGGTGTAAAACCTGTAATATTTCTAAATTTGAAACAAGGTTAGCAACGAATTAAATTGCTAAACGCCAAACCCTAGGATTACATCTAATTATAGTCGTTACCTATAGTAAAGAAGATGCAGGTGAGCTCTCGAAGGGAACAGCTAGTCGCGGGCTCGCGGGCTGTCACGGGCTCGCTGGCCGTCACGGGCCGGCGGGCTGGTGGGCTTGCGGGCTCGCAGCCCGGCTTGCTGGCCGCAGTAGGCTTTGCGGCCGCAATGGGGCTCGTGGGTCAACAGTGGGCTTCGCGGGTCAACAGTGGGCTTCGCCGTCTGGCTGGCGCTCACAGGCTAGGGCTCACGGTTGCGACCTGGAGCACTCGTGTGCTGGAGCGCTCACGGGTTAGGGCTCAGGGGAGGTCTGTAGTCGCACGCTCACGTGCTGAGGCGCGCACTCGCGAGTTGAGGAGCGCACTCGCGAGTTGAGGCGCACACTCGCGAGTTGAGGTGCGCGCTCGCGAGAGGATCATGCGCTGTAAGGCATGCGTGTTTGCACAGGGGTCACACGCTGTGGGCTGTACTAGCGTAGAGGGTCGCACTCGCGCTCGCGCTCGTGCAGGGATCGCGCTCGAGCTCGTGCAGGGATCGCGCTGGAGCGCGCTCACGCTTGTACTGGGGCACGCTCGCGCTCGTGCAAGGATCTCGCAGGGGTCACGCGCTGTGGAGCGCTCAGGCAGAAGGTTCAGCGTAGTGGCACGCTCACGTGAGGAAGGAGGTGCTACAGGCTAACGTGCTCACGCGAGGAGGAAGGAGCTGCTGGCGGGAGATCGTGCATTGGGCTCGCGCGGGGAGGATCGCGCTACGGCGGAGGAGCTGCAGTCGCGAGGAGGGAGCAGCGACGGCGATTGCGAGAGGAAGGCGAGGCGGTGGGCGGCGGCGATGGCAGAAAGCGAGCGGCTAAGGGAGAGGAAGAGATGGAGTGAGAGACAGAGGAAGAGAGAGAGAGAGAGAGAGAGAGAGAGAAGAAGAGATTAGGGCTTTTTTAGCCCTAATCCAACTTGGGTTTTATTTATTTATTTATTATTATTATTATTATTATTATTATTATTATTATTATTATTATTATTTACATATATATATATATATATATTTATTTTACACAGATTTTTTTTACGGATACGGCATAATAACCAAAAATTCAATTTAAATACCCTAAAATCAAAATTCAATATAAATAAATAAAATTTCTTGTACAAAAATACGGCATCATAGAGTCGGCGTTACAGTGCCTCATACGGGAGCATCCCTATACTGGCCTGATAACTATTATTATATGCGAACTCGATCAGTGGAAGGTGCCAGACTGGCTGTCTGTCTGAGGATGATATGCCATACTGAAGTTCAATCTAGTACCCAATGCCTCTTGTAACTTGGGCCAAAACCTAGATGTGAACCTGGGGTCCCTATCTGAAACAATTGATACGGGCACCCCGTGAAGCCGAACTATGATATCAATGTAGAGACGTGCCAACGCCTCTAAGGAATAGTCGCCGCGGATATGGATAAAATGTGCAGCTTTGGTGAGTAGATCGACAATCACCCAAATCGCATCATGCCGTGTAGAAGTCCGCGACAATCCCATCATGAAGTCCATAGTAATATGCTCCCATTTTCACTCAGGAATAGGAAGAGGCTGCAGTGTGCCTACTGGATGCTGATGCTCGGCCTTTACCTGCTGGCACACCAAACATCGTGCCACAAACTCTATTATATCCCTCTTCATGCCTGACCACCAATATGCAGAAGAATGTGCTTCCTCAAGGATAGCACGCCAAAGATCACTATCGGCCGGGATACATACTCTGTCTCTGAATACCACGAGTCCATCATCACGGACTCTGAAATCTCCACCCTCAGCTCTGCGGACTTTATCCGCAATACCCTGAAACTCCTCATCCATACTCTGGAGCTCCCTGATACGATCGAACAAAGTCGGCCTGACCTCAAATTTAGCTAGTAAGCCTCCCTAATCATCCTTAGTCAAACTGACTCCTAAGACTCGGAGTCCCACTAAACAAGAAAGGTAGGCTTTCTCTGTCGACTGTGAGGATGATGCTGACTTCCGACTCAAGGCATTTGCCACAACATTTGTCTTGCCCAGATGATAGTCAACATCTCCTCTGTCTGAGATTCAACTCCCGTTGGATGAACAAGTACTTTAGACTTTGGTGATCCGTGAATACCCTACAATTCACCTCATAAAGATAATGCCGCCATATCTTTAACGTGAAGACTATGGCTGCCAACTCTAAATCATGTGTCGGGTAGTTAACCTCGTATTTTTTCAGCTGTCGTGAGGCATATACAATAACCCGACCATCCTGTATCAGAACACAATCCAATCCCTATCGACTAGCATCACTGTATACTATATATTCCCGACTGCTAGTGGGAAGGGCTAAAATAGGAGCAGATGTCAACCGTTGTTTGAGCTCTTGGAAACTCGCCTCACAACGGTCATCCCAAACAAACTTGACCCCCTTCTAAGTTAATCTAGACAATGGAGCAGCTATCCAGGAGAATCCCTCTACAAATCTGCGATAATACCCGGCCAAACCGAGAAAACAACAAATCTCAGTAACTGTTTGTGACTGCTCCCACTTCACTATAGCCTCAACCTTCCGCGGATCAACATAAATACCCTTCGCAGAAACAATGTACCCCAAGAATCCAATTTGTTTCAGCCAAAACTCACATTTCGAGAATTTGGCATATAGCTGCTTCTCACGGAGTATTTGCAATACAACCCGAAGCTGCTCAACATGATCTTCATCACTCCGTGAATATATCAAGATGTCATCGATGAATTCGATGACGAACCAATCCAAGTAGTCGTGAAAAACTTGGTTCATCAAATCCATGAAAGCAGCTGGGGCATTAGTCAGCCCAAACGGCATGACTAGAAACTTGTAATGGCTGTATCGGGTGTGAAAAGCTGTTTTGTGCATATTTTCGACCCGAATTCTCAACTGATGATAACCCGAACGGAGTTCAATTTTAGAAAAACCCTGGCTCCTTGCAGCTGATTAAACAAGTCATCGATACGTAGCAGGAGATATCGGTTTTTGATGGTGGCTTTGTTCAACTGCCTGTAGTCCACACAAAGCCGAAATATATAATCATTTTTCTTTACAAACAGCACCGGAGCACCCCAGGGTGAAGTGCTCGGGTGGATAAACCAGATAAGCCATTCTGTATGGCGGAACAGAAATAGGATTGGTCTCCGGTACTAGATTAATCTCGAAATCGAACTCCCGAACTGGTGGTAATCCGAGAAGCTTCTCGGGGAATATCTCTGGAAACTCCTATACCACAGGGACATCTTCAAGTCTCGGTCCCTTAATAGTGGTGTCGACAACATAAGCCAAATAAGCCACACTACCACGGCGTACCAAATGTCTGGCCTTCATAACAAAGATAATACAGTGGGGCAATACTCGTCTCTCATCTCGGAAAACTAATGGTGGCTGCCCGGACCTCCGAAACTCAACCTCTTTCGTGAAACAATCCACGAAAGTCCGGTGTAAACTCAGCCAATCCATCCCTAGGATGGCATTGAAATCCGTGATAGGGAGCGGAATCAAATCTGCCTCTAATACTATCTCCCCAATACCGACCTCACAGCCCCTATAGACTGTATCTCGAATGATATGCTTGTCAAGAGGAGTGACTACCATAATCTCCTCATCAAGTGGCGAGAGAGGTCTATCAGAATGGCGAGCGAACGTGTTACTTACATATGAAAAATTCGATCCGGTATCTATAAAAATACGGGCGTCGATACCAAATATTCGTATGGTACCTAAAAGTAAGAAAAAGATCAACAGAATTTAAAATGCGAAGAAAAAGTGAATGAATATATATATATCAAACTAGTTAAGTTTCTAAAGCTTTAACTAGTCAAAGCTGTACATCGACATCATGATATACAAAAAGGTCATACAGAAAGTACAACAAAAGTACTACACTAAGGGATCTGTGGGAGGATTACCCATAATAACATCAGGGTTTGCTTGTGCATCCTCCTATGTCATCGCAAACACACGAGGAGCGGCAAGAGTTGAGTGCATAGGTAAGAGTTGAGTGTGCAGGTACCCCCTGCTGGCCTGTGCCAAACGTACCAGTATGACTGCAAAGTCGATCCTTCTCGACCTAAATCGGGACAGACACTCCTAATGTGACCTTGCTTCCCACACTGGAAGCAAGTAACTGGTACTCTATATGCCCCAAAGGCATGGTGGCTGTTGCATCTACGGCAGAAGGGCTATCTCTGTGTAGTAGACTATGTAGAGACACTAGTGGCTGGTACCCCAAAACCCTGTGGTCAAGGTCCCTATCCTGGTCCTACTGGTCTGAAGCTAGAAGAACCTCCGAGATCTCCAAAACCTCTACCCTCTTCCAAGACTGTCCACCCTGTGACCTAGTCTTCCTCTTCTGGTGACTCTCCCTCTGTCTAGCCTATGCTCAGACGATCTCTTCCACCCGATACGTTGAATCAATCACCTTTGATAGTGTAAAAGAGGGAGTCACCGTCATATACTTCCTAATGTTCAATTGGAGGCCATCTTCAAACTTGAACCTCATCTGAGCCGGTGTAGCCATGTCGGGGACAAAGGCCGCTAGTCGTCTAAGCTCAACCTTGTACTCTGAAACTAACCTCGTCCCCTAGCGTAAGTGCAGGAACTCCGTCCTCATCTGGTCTTGTTGGAACGGGGTGAAGTACCTGCGATCGAACTCTCGTAGAAAGTTCTCCCACTGTAGGGTCTGTGTAGCACTGTCACGGATAGCCTCCCACTACGAGAGGGTATCTTCGTCGAGGAGTCTCTCAGCAACTCTAAATCTGAGCTCCTCTGACAACCCCAAATCCGTAAGGATGCTATGAATCCTGTTGATCCAGTGTTTCACTGCTACGGCATCACTGGATCCTGAAAAGTCTGTGCATCTGAGCTGTCGAGACTCTTTCACCAACTGCGTGAGCTTGTGGATGCGTCTCAAAATAGCCGACGTCTTATCAGTCAGAGTAGAAATAGAAGGACTGACCACCGAAAGAGGAATCGGTGTCGTAGGAGCAGGTATGGCCACAGGTGCGGTCGCTGGAGTCTGTAGTGGAGGTGGTGGCATCTACGCCCCATATCTACTGTACAACTCCTACTACTGCCTCAAGACATCAAGTGGTGGTGGAGGAATCTCGACTGTAATAGCCGGTGGAGGTGCTGGGGGTAGCGCTGGTGAGCGTGCTTGAGTAGAGGAGGCATCCTCTGGTACTCGTGGCGCCTTGGGTGCCCTAGGTATATCAGGCACTGAAAGACCCTCAAGTGATGCGAATCTAGCACCTCTCCTACCACGTCTAGGTGGTATAATTCTATGAAAAGAATACAATTTTATTAGATAGAAATCAAGGATTAGGGTTAGTTGCTCCGTAACTAACCCCCTAAAAATGAACTATAATTCAAAGTTTTTGAATGCGAAATAACGGGTTAGATACGTTATGTATCCAACTCCATAAAATAGATGAACTTATATGCCTATGACCAAGTATGGAACTTTAAATGACTGTATGAAACTCTCTAATGCATTGAGGACTTTTCATATACATGGGAAGACTTTTACTACTATCTTTTCTCTAACCTAGACGCTCTAATACCAATAAAACCGTCACGTCCCGAACTGGGGTCGTGAGCAGCCGCCCGTTACCCTGAATGCCGACTGTATTCTTACAGAAATCGAGCAGAAGCTCTCCATAAATTAGAGATTTTCCATATACAAATAAACCTGTATAATTTAAAATCAACCTATCAATTAAACAAATGGCTATCCCGGCCTCTCCAAAATCAATAAATCCCACCGCAAATATCCAGGACAACGCAAGACTATAAAATTTCTAGTAGTCCTAGCCACAGACCTCTACTGTCATACCCAACTAGAGTATGAGCAGCCGCCACACCGAGCGAGCCTAAAGTTTATACAAATGTACAACAAATTTCCTAAGTAGAAAGTTTAAACGCTTACAGATGTCTTAATACAAGTAAAATGAACCAAAGCGAGAGTTATGCATGCAACTGCCCATAAGTTATACAATCATCCCATAATATATATGGCAAACTACGGAACTCAATATCAAGACCGCGCAGTGTCGAAACAAAGTTCGAAATTCATATTTCAAATTTAACTTAAACCTCACCGTCGTAAATACCAAATCTTAGGGTATGCTGTCAAACCCTTAGAGCCTGAAATGTCACTCTATCACAAAAATCCTGTCTGAGGAGGGAAAAGTGAGGGGGTGAGTATCATGGGAAGATACCCAGTGAGTGAGGGGGATAATATCAAGCATAAATAGTATGGGTGAACCATTGGAGTGTCAAATAATATCATTTGGAACAAAAATTTACATTTCGTAGCAAAACATGATATGTTTAGTAATTTGAAATCATTATATCAATAACACGATAACAAACATGTATGTATCCATTTAAAAGTCAAATAATAGTAGAGTAAGCCAAAGATAATCCTGGCAAAGGTTAACCATGACCAAGGACAGACGCATCGGGGGTTTTATTATGCATAGACTTTAAAATCGCTCTCTACCCCGAAGTTGGCCATGAGTTTGTTGGGGCTAACTCATCATCGTGTATAGGACCTCGCCCGATGCTAGATGGTGGCATCACACACGTCCTCCTCCATCGTGGGTTCAACCGACCACGTCTATAGCCATTAGAATCAATGACGTTTGTGGATACCTCCTGCAGAAGTGTATCCGGGCAGCCCATACCTCTACAAACGCCCTTCGTAGCTACGGAATTATCAATGTCATCATCATAGTATCACAAGGGCACAACGTACCACAAAAAAGAATCATATAATGCATAATTAGTGGGCATCCAACCCACATAGTTTATCAAAGCATTTGAAATCCGCGTGCCAATACATTTCATCAAATCATTTCAAAACTGCATACCAATGCAACTATAAAAAAGAATTTATCAATTTTCAAGTAATGGCACAATTTTTGTTTCATGTCAAACCATGGATGCATAGTCATCGTAAACATAATTTAAGACATTTCAATAATCACAAAACAGATTTTTTTTATATCATACGTCAAGTTAATGCATATCAAAGCATGTTTTATCGAAAACACGGCTGAAAACACGTTTCAATATTTCATGCAAGAGATTAGAGTCTCACTCACTTTTCTAGGGAGGGTGATCACTCCCTATTTTTCAATTCAATCCAATTGACTCCTTGAGTCTCCAAAAGACAAACCTAATCAATCATCACAATTCACCAATGATCAATTGTTTTTCCAATATTTCTCATTTTCTCTAATTTTCCTCGAATTTAACATTATATAATTTCCGATTCTAAATTCCACCTAATTTCGACAAACTTAATTCAAATATTGAAGTAATTGCATTTCTCTCACCTAGTGTTTCTCAGATCTCAGACCTAACTTTCGTTTGCCCGTCGAACTGGTTTAAAGCCTGTAATATTTTCAAATTTGAAACGAGGTTAGCAACGAATTAAATTGCTAAACGCCAAACCCTAGAATTACATCCAATTATAGTTGTTATCTGTAGTAAAGAAGATGCAGGTGAGCTCTCGAAGGGAACAGTTGGTTGCGGGCTCGTGGGTCGTCGCAGGCTTGCGGGCCGACGGGCTGGTGGGCTCGCGGGCTCACAGCCCGGCTTGCTAGCCGCAGTGGGCTTCACGGGCCACAGTGGGCTCGCGGTTCAGCAGTGGGCTTCGCGGCTTGGCGGGCGCTCATAGGTTAGGGCTCGCGCTTACGAGCTGGAGCACTCGTGGGCTGGAGCGCTCACGGGCTAAGGCTCGCGGGAGGTCTGTAGTCGCACGCTCACAGGCTAAGGCGCGCACTTGCAAGCTAAGGCTCACGCTCGTGAGAGGATCGCGTGCTGTGAGCCGCGCACGCTCGCGCAGGGGTCACACGCTGTGGGCTATGCTCGCGCAAAGGGTCGCACTGGAGCGTGCTCGCGCTCGTGCTGGGGCGTACTCGTGCTCATGTAGGGATCGCGCAGGGGTCGCGCGTTGTGGAGTGCTCGGGCAGAAGGTTCAGAGCAGTGGCGTGCTCGCGCGAGGAAGGAGGCGCTATAGGCTAGCGCGCTCCTGCGAGGAGGAAGGAGCTGCTCGCTGGAGATCGCACACTGGGCTCGCGCGGGGAGGATCGCGCTGCGGTGGAGGAGCTACAGTCGCGGGGAGGGAGCAGCAGCGACGATCACGGGAGGAAGGCGAGGCGGTGGGCGGCGGCAATGGCGGAAAGGGAGCGGCTACGGGAGAGGAAGAGACGGAGTGAGAGAGAGAGGAAAAGAGAGAGAAAGAGAGAAGAAGAGATTAAGTTTTTTTTAGCCCTAATCCAATTTGGGTTTTTCTATTATTATTATTATTATTATTATTTACATATATATATATATATATATTCATTTTACACAGATTTTTTTTACGGATACGGCATAATAACAAAAAATTTAATTTAAATACCCCAAAATCAAAATTCAATATAAATAAATAAAATTTTTCGTACAAAAATACGGTATCACAGAGTCGGCGTTACACAAATTATGTTGATTTTGATGCAAATGTTAACACAATTTTCACAATATCACGTATCACTTATCTCATTTATTTCTCTTCACTTCTTTTTTTCCTTATTTCTTTTACAATCTGTTATTTCTCTTCCTTTTTCTAATCTGTTTCGTTCTCAATTCCTCTTTATTTCTTTTATTTCTCTTTTCTCAATTTTCTCATCATAGATAGGAGATGGATGTAGAGACATGTACAGAGATAACATTAAAAAAAAATTAAAACAACCTGAACGAAAAAAAATTTCTCTAAATAACCCGAATTTGTCGGGAGTTGGAGACGCGACACACTGTGTCGCGTCTTCAACCGCGATAAAGTCCAGAGAGAGAGAAAGAGAGAGAGGAGTCCGCGGGGCGGGGGGAGGGAGAGAGACAGAGAGAGAGAGAGAGAGAGAGTCCGTGGGGTGGGGGGGAGGGGGTGAAGGGGGAGGGAGGATCGCGGCGGGGGGCGGCGGGGGGAAGGAGAGAGAGGGGAAGACCGCGGTGGGGTGCGGAGGGGAGAGGGAGGGAGAGAGAGAGGGGAGGGCTATGGAGGGGGGAGGGAGGGAGAGAAAGAGGGGAGGATGGCGGGGGGTCTGCCGGGGGAGGGGGAGAGAAAGAGGGGAGGGGGCTGGTGGAGGGCGGCGGAGGGGGAGGGAGGGAGAGGGAGGAGTGCTGCGGGGGGGAGGGGGAGAGAGAGAGGAGGGCAGCGGCGGTGGAGAGAAAGAAAGAGAGCCGCGGGGGGAGGGAGGGAGAGAGAGAGCCGCGGGCAGCGGAGGGAGAGAGAGAGAGAGCCGCCGGGGGGAGGGAGAGCGCAGCGCTGAGGGGGAGAGAGGGAGAGCGCAGCGCCGCAGGGGAGGACGACAGCGCCGCGAGGGAGGTGCACAGCGCCGCGAGTGGTGGAGGCCCGCGGCTCTCTCTCTCTCTCCCTCCCCCCGCGGCTCTCTCTCTCCCCCTACGGCTGTCTCTCTCTCCCTCCCTCCCTCACCCGCCAGCGGATGTCTCTCTCTCTGCCCCCGCCGCCCGCGGCCCCTCCCTCCGCCGCCCGCGGCTCTCTCTCTTTCTTTCCCCCGCCGCGGCACTCCTCTCTCTCTCTCCCCCTCCCCCCCCGCGACACTCCTCCCTCTCCCTCCCTCCCTCCCCCACCGCCTCAAAAGCCCTCCTCTCCCTCCCCCACCTCCGCGCGAGGCTCCCTTTCCCTCCTTCCCCCACTGCTGCCCACTACCGCCCATTACCGCCGGAGCCCTTTGCGCGCGGGAGCCTCTGGGCTATGTCGTGTCTTGAAGACGTGGAATAGCCTGTCGCGGGTCCAACCCACGACAAATATGGTATAGTTGTGGAATTTGTTTGTTGCTCGGGTTTTTAAAAAAAAATTTTTTTAGGGTATATTTTGGAACATAACCCGATGGATGTATTCTAAATCAAGAGCAAGTGATGAATATATCACGGGGGTTAATATTTTTCTTGAATTTGCATTTGAAAATATTCAATCTATTGGTAGGAAGATATCATGTTCTTGTGTTAAATGTTTCAATACATTAAGATTTCCTATATCCACAGTATTTAATCACTTATTACATAATGGCTTTCAACATGGATATGAGAAGTGGATATATCATGGAGAGGGTAATAAAGAGGGTAATAAGGAAAGCATTGAAAATGGATCCAAAAACCTTGATAATCTTTTTGAACATGATATGTTTGGCATATTACATGATACATTCACACATTTACCTTATGATTCTTCCTTCAAAAGTTCTCATCAACCAAATTCTCATGCATCGATGGTGGACGAATCAACTTCAGATAAGTTTATATCCAAAATCAAAATACAGTATGCTTACAACTATTGTATATTTATATCATTTAAAGTGTTTGTCTGGATGGACCAACAAATTTTTTTCATTATTGTAGAGTTTTTGAGAAATTGTTGTCTGATGAAAACATATTGCCAAATAGTTGTCATGAAGTGAAGAAACTATTTCAGCTTTAGGGTTGAGATATAAGAAAATACATGCTTGTTCTAATGATTGTATGTTATACTGGAAAGATAGATCCAAAGATGATGCATGTTATATGTGTGGTGCTTCTAGGTGGAAACCAAAAGGAGATGGAGATCAAGATATTAATAAAAAAAAAAGCTGTCAAAATATTGAGATGGTTTCCTTTGATTCCTAGATTGCAAAGACTATTTACATGTAGTCAAACTACTTGTTTGATGAGATGGCATCATGATAAGAGAACAAAGAATGGACTTTTAAGACATCTAACAGATTCTCCTGCATGGAAGGAGTTTGATTTCCTATACCCTATATTCTCTTTTGATCCAAAAAATATTCGATTAGGGTTGGCAGCTGATGGTTTTAATCCATTTAAAATAATGAATGTTACACATAGTACTTGGCCAGTGCTCATCATATCATATAATCTACCACCTTGGTTGTGCATGAAATCTATAAACTTCATACTAACATTACTTATTCCTGGTCTTTAAAGTCCTAGAGACAAGATAGATGTATATATGCAACCACTGGTAGAAGAATTGAAAGAATTATGGAATAAATGAGTAGACACTTATGATTTTTCAGCTGGTGAAAGATTTAAAATGCATGCAGCACTGTTATGGACTATTAATGACTTCCCTACATATGCTAATCTGTCTGGATGGAGCACTAAAGGTAGATTTGCATGTCCAGTATGCGGATATGATACATGTTCTCAATGGTTATCTCATGGCCGGAAGTATTGTTATATGGGACATCGAAGATGGTTGGAGTCAATTCATCCATTCAGGTATGATAAATATTCTTTTGATGGGACAGAAGAATTTAGAGTTGCTCCTAAGCAACGATCTGGAGCTGATGTATTACGAGAATTAAATAGAATTGACTTAACAAATTCCAATGATATGCATGGATGGAAAAAAAGAGTATATTGTTTCATTTGCCTTATTGGAAAAATGTTTTGCTTAGACATAATATTGATATGATGCACACTGAGAAAAATTGTTTTGATATAATTGTTGGTACAATTCTTGGACAAGAAGGAAAATCTAAGGATAATTATAAGGCGAGACTTGATATTGAAGAGATGGGGATAAGAAAGGATTTACATGTACGAAAATCAAACTTCACAAATATATTTTTACCTAAAGTATGTTACCAAATGACCTTTCAGGAAAAAGATGCATTTCTCAAGATTTTGGAGAACTTAAAATTTCCGAACGAGTGCTTTCCAAACATTTCTAGATGTGTTCAAATGAAGTAGCGGAAGTTAATAGGTCTCAAAAGTTATGACTGTCATATTTTAATGCAAGAATTTATTCCTATAGCAATTAGTGGATCCTTGCCCGACAATGTTAGCTCTCTTATCATTAAAATTTGTAATATTTTTAAATGCATTTGCTCTAGGGTTCTTGATCCACGAGAACTAGAGCAATCGGAGGCAGCAGCTCCACAAATACTGTGTGACCTTGAAAAGATTTTTTCTCCTTCATTTTTTACCAGCATGATACACTTGATCATGCACTTAACAACCGAAACAAGGATTGATGGACCAGTGACATATAGGTCGATATATCCAATTGAAAGGTTTGTTTTATTTTGATCACTTATTTAACAATTGATACTTATTTTATTTAACAATCGTATATGTATAATGTATATATATGTATATAGGTACTTGCTTCAACTCAAATCCTATGTACGTAATAAAGCACGACCTGAAGGTTCTATTGCGGAAGGTTACATAGCAAATGAGTGCCTGCTATTTTGTTCAAGATATTTAAATGGGGTTGAAACACGATTTAATCGTGTATTACGAAATGATGACAACCATATCATGTTTGAAGAAGATGAGTCAACTTCAACCACTATTGGAAGGCCTTCGGGAAGAAGAACTATTAAAAGACAAAAAGGAAAAAGAAAAAGAAAATCCCGAATTCATCTCGACGAGAAATCATTGCAACAATACTATAGATACATATTATTTAACAGTGACTCAATTGCCTCCTTTAGAGTGTAAGTATACATTGTAGTATATTTTTAAATATTAGATTCTAATATTATATTATATAATTATATAATTATATATGTATTGTTTCTATTTGATATAGGGAACATATGCAATATGTTCGAAGAACAAATAGTGGAAAGAAATTAAACACTTTCCAAATTGATAAATTTCATAGTAAAGACTTCATTACATGATTTAATCATCATATAAGTATCAATATTTAATTTTTTTTATTATTATTATTAATTTCTTCTAGTTAATCTTAGAATATTATTAATTTCTTCATTTCTTTTTTCAGGTTACGAATCCAAAATATCCCGAAGAGATTACTGATAAAATTAAATAGATTGTTCATGGACCAAATCCATTGGTTAGAAATTACAATGGGTATGTAATCAATGGATATCGATTCCATATAAAAGATAGGGAGAAATGCCTTTAGACTTAGAATTCAAGCATTGTGGTTGTGGTGGATGATATTAGTCATGCAAGTGTGAGGAATAAAACACCCATTCAAGCTAAAGTTAATTATTATGGAATATTACGGTAAATTATTGAAGTAAACTATAATGGAATATATTCGTTTGTGTTATTTCGGTGTGATTGGGTTAACCTACAATGAGGATGCAAGAAGGATAGATTTGTTTCAACACTTGTAAATTTTTCATATCTCAATCATACAAGTATGGATTTGTTGGATGATCCTTATGTGTTGGCATCTCAGGCAAAGAAGGTATTTTATGTAGTGGATGAAAGAGACAAAGGATGGCTTGTTGTAAAACACATTAAAGTTAGAGATGAATTTGACATGACTGATGAAGTCAACCTGAATTCAGAAAGTAACCCTTTAAACAATCAGCAGATGTGGATTTGGAGTAATATTGATGAAGATGAAGGGAATGTATCAATGGACATGAATGTGATGATGATATTGATAGAGTAGGATGTGATGAATATTTGTATGAAATGTAATTTTGTTAGATTATATAATCATTGTTTTGTTTTCTCCTGTAATAAGTGGTAATGGTAATATGTAGTGTACAGAAATGGTAATAAATGATAACAAGTGATATTGATCATATGAAATGATATGAGTATAATAGATGGTAACAAGTGGTAATAATTAATAAATGATATTTCTCAACAAGTATGCTTGGTAACAAGTGGTATATTCAAATTGTAAGAGGTGGTAATAAATAATATTCCTTGTGTGCATGATAACGAGTGACAAGTGCTATATTATATAACGAGTGACAAGTAATATTCCTTGTGTGTATGAAATGTAACTTTGTTATATTATATAATCATTGTTTTATTTTCTCCATTTAATATGCTATAATGAATGGTAATGGTAATATGTAGTGTACAAAAATGGTAATAATATGCTGCAATGAATCGTAATGATAATATGTAGAAATGGTAATAAGCAATAATAAGTGATATTGATCATATGAAGTGATATGAGTATAATAGATAGTAACAAGTGGTAATAAGTATTAACTGATATTTCTCAACAAGTGTATATGGTAACAAGTGGTATATTCAAATTGTAAGAAGCGGTAATAAGTAATATTCCTTGTGTGCATGATAACGAGTGACAAGTGGTATATTATATAACGAGTGACAAGTAATATTCCTTATGTGTATCAAATGTAATTTTGTTAGATTATATAATCATTGTTTTATTTTCTCCATCCAATATGCTGTAATGAATGGTAATGGTAATATGTAGTGTACATAAATAGTAATAATATGTTGTAATGAATAGTAATGATAATATATAGAAATGGTAATAAGTGGTAATAAGTGATATTGATCATGGGAAGTGATATGAGTATAATAGATGGTAACAAGTGGTAATAATGCATGGTAACAAGTGGTATATTCAAATTGTAAGAAGTGATAATAAGTAATATTCCTTGTGTGCATGATAACGAGTAACAAGTGGTATATTCAAGTGGTAACAAGTGATAACAAGTTCAAACAACAATACAAATATATTGTTATTACAAAATATTTGGTTTTTATATAAATATTTAAGTGAAAACTATATTTAATTTTTTTTTTTAAATTTAGTTAAGTAACCAATGCAAACTTTGCGAGTGTTTTAATTATAATTATTAATTATATATTATGTAGTAATTGGAAGGTTATAATACACATGAGTTAACATAAGTTAATGTGGAACTAAAAATAAGAGTGTGTTAAATATCTTATTTTTCATTTTTTATTAATATAATAAAATAATAACTACCAACATAATTAAATAATATTAAATATAATTTAAATAATATTAAATATGATATAACATAATTAATTATATCATTACATTTCATTTTATAATTTTATCCTCAATTGTAAAATCTAAAATTAAATAAGTATAGTGATATATATAGTATAATAAGTATTATTCGTATAATTATCATTGGAATAATATAGTAATGATGTAGTAGCAAAAGATATAATATAATATATTAATATTATAGTGATAATATAGTAATAAAAGAATGTAATAATAAAGTAAAAATGTAGGAACAAATAAAAAAATATGTGTGTATGTGTAATAATGATAATGATAAAATGAAGATAAAGGAAAAGTGGGTAAAGAGAATTATAATATTTTCCAAATTGCACATATGCATATATATATGTGTGTGTGTGTGTGTGTGTGTGTGTGTGTGTGTGTGTGTGTGTGTGTGTGTGTGTGTCGAGTAGTCATTGCACCACTCATCTAATTCTCTAATTCTCTATAAAAAATTAAAATACGAGTTAGAATGGCATAATTAATATTATTAATTTAAATAATGAAATAACTGTAGTAACAATGGAGTAAGAAATGTTGTGAAGTTTTAAAAAATGGTAAAATATTGAAAAATGTGGTAATAAATAAAAGTGTGAAAAAAGAGGGAAAAAATTAGGTTATAAATTTTTATACAAAATATCAAAACTTTTCTTTCCTTCCAAAATCTCTCTAAATATATTATAAATCATTCATCTCTTTCCCTCCAAAACTCTCCAAATATATATTAGAAATCATTTTGCCCTAAAAAAACTCTCCAAATATATATTAGAAATCTTTCGGACTTGTTTCCTCATAAAAACTCTCCTCTACTCAAAACCCCTTCTCCTCTCAAAACTTTCAAAACTCCTAACTCAACCAAAATTTTATTTATATCAAGGTCTTTAATCACTCTGAAGCACTTTATAATATATCTTCAAAGTTTACTCTGAAGCATTTTATAATATATCTCCAGAGTCTGCTAAAAATGTAATCATTTTTTTCAATAAAAAGTTGGTTGGACTGTATTTTAAAATTTTAAAATTTTTTTAGATTATGATAAATATAGGACGAACTAAACGACAAATGAATATTGTGGATGATCATAAAGAATCACAACCATTCCAAGAACAGGTTGAGTCTGAAAAATTCCGGTCATCATCCCAGATTGTTACCCCAGGTTTGGTTTAAAAATAAATACATCATTTTCTTGTGAGATGATTAATAATTGTCTATTTCTAATTTTTTATTTTTAACAGTTGTCAAGAAATGTAGAGAGTTAACGTGCTGTCAAGATGTTTGGGATTTAGAAAAAGGAAAACGAATAATGGTTGAAATGAACGAATTAAATCAACCAACATGAATTGATAGTACGATTTTTACCAGATTCTGGGCTCTATAGTCAGAGTGCATTTCATTGCTCCAATAAACTATAGGACTTGGCGTGATATGGCAATAGAGTATAAAAAGGACATGTGGAAAATTATATAGCTATTTAGTTTTATTAATCGTATAATGGTTAATAGTATAGATGGAAATTAATACACCTAATTTTATTTTTTTATTATAGTCAAAGATTACTTTCAATCCACTCAGAGATGAGACTAAGAAATGGGTTATTGTAAATCTGTGTGACAAATGGAAAAGTTTTAAAAATTCTTTGAAATCAAAGTGGTTCGATGATTCACTTAGAATAGAAGAAAATATCAAGAGAATGAGATATGATAGGATTGATTCAAATCAATACAAGGAGCTTGTTACTTTCTGGTTGAGTGACAAAGGAAATGTACAAATTAACAATTTATTTTAATACTTTGCTCACTTATATTCTAATATTTCTTTTTTCGTATTAGGAAATTAGTAAAAAAAATTCAGAATGTCGTGCAAAGTTGACAAATCCACATTGTTTTGGATCTAAATCATTTGCCAAACTCATACATGAAAAGGTATATTTTTAATTAATTTTACTACATAATATTTCAAATACTTCAAAATAAACCCTAAACCACTTTTATCATCACAGACGACACAATCTGGGACCAAACCTTATAAAGTTGATCTTTATATTATCAGTAGAACCAAATCATATGGTAGTTTAGTTTCTACAAAAGAATTAGAAGTTGTGGTATAGATGACTATTTTATGTAATTCTATTTCATATGTTTATGGATATTAACGTTTCATTACTTCTGATGACAACAGGAAATGATAAAAAATGGAATGGAGTCTACTGACAATAAAGAAGGGCAATTAAAAAATGGGACTTTATCTTGGAAAAGTGATATTGTATCTAAAGTTAAAGGGTCTAATTCAAGAGGAAGAATCAGATGTGTAGGAAAAGTTACAACTTCATCACAACGCCTGCATTTAACCATATATAATAGAGATGTGACTATAGAACGATTAGTGGAACAGAATCACAATTTTACTAATTTCGTAAACAATGTACTTATGCATGTTGTGATGCATGCCGGAAGTCCACAGCAAGATGAATTGATAAACCTGATTAATGAAGCAAGGCTTGTTGGTGTTCAAGTAAGTTTTCACCACAATTTTACTAATTTCACTTTCATCTTTAGATAATAATCTAAATTATTTGTATTATTAGATTCCTTCAATACCATCGGATACTGGGAGTACACATAGAATCCAACCATCATCACCACCACCTCACTCTATCCCAAAAGGTAATATTTTCATTTATAACTATTTTTTACAGTATACCAATATTCATTTCATTATTTCACTGGTTACTGGTTTTTATGAATAAATTGAAGGAATCTGCATAAAGTTCGTCTTATAAATACATTGTGCTGGATGTTGGGAATTCAAATTTCAAATTCTGTGATGGTAACATTTTTGGCAACTTCGTCACATACTGCTGCTGCTGGTGGTGTTGGTGGATTCTGCAAATTATGATGATGACATTTTTTGCAAGAACAACATCTAGATCTTAGAACAGGACATGTGATCTTTTTTTTTTATATATGTATCCATCATTTTCATAGTTTTATATTATTTTTGTGATCAATGTTATTCTTGTGATAATCGGTTAATCTTCCTACAAAAATATTTGTCTAAGCTATGATGATGCAGTTACAACCAAATAACTTTTCTAGCATTTTGGTCACAAATAATATTTTTTCACACTTATAGTAATTGCTAGTAAGTTATAGTAAGATATAGTAAGATGTATAGAAATAGTAACTTATAGTAAGAAATGGTAATTGAGAATAAAGAAAGTAGTAACATATAATAACCGACAATACATATGATAACCGAATCTCAATTCCTTTTTCTTTTTTTTAAAAATAAAATTAGTAATTTTCCCTAATACTTTATAATGACGATAAATTAATTAACATTTTCTGTGTAACCAACAATAAAAACTTAATTCGTAACACCTACGTATTCAATTATAAAGTAATAACATTACGAACATTTATGATAACTGACGATAGATAAATAGTAATAACAATTATTAATATATGGTGACCGACAATAAATATAATAATATTTTCTAAAATGTTTTTTTTAAACCGAAATAACAATTCTTAACCTTTATGGTGAGCCACAATAAATGTAGTAATATTTTCTAACACATGTGATAATCGACGATAATTGATAGTAACTTTCACTAACGATTATTAAACCAATACAAGATAATAACAATTCTTAACAGTTATGTGACCGAGGATAAATCTAGTATTATTTCCTAACATGTGATAATCGATAATAATAAATAGTAACTTTTATCAACGTTTTTAAATCGATACAAAATAATAACAATTCTTAATACTTATGTGACCGACGATAAATTTAGTATTATTTCCTAACATAATGTGATAACCGACAATAATAGGTAGTAACATTTATCAATGTTTTTTAAACCGATACAAGTCAAGACAATTTCCCAACACTTCTTTAACTGTCCGTATAGGTCGGGACATGCTTCAACGGTGACTAGAACCGTCGGGAGAGATCAATCCCGGCTGGTGTATAGTCAACTGAAGATGTATCCGTTGGAGAAAATTCTCTCGACGGTTTTATTAGGTTTACCATACGGTTTTTGATCGTCTGCATAGAGTATTTATTTTGTAGTGTAATATGATTGGCAGATTGATTGTCGCAAAAGAGTTTGATAGGGAAAGTGACTGGAAATTCCAAATTTTCAACTAGAGCTTTTAACCAAATGATCTCGCTGGTTGCTGCTGCTATGGCTCTGTACTCAGAATCTGCACTTGATCTTGAAACTACAAATTGTTTCTTACTCTTCCAAGATACGAGATTCCCACCAATAAATATGTAATAACCTGTGGTGGATTTTCTATCTATTGAATTTCTGGCCCAATCCGCATCACAATGCCCATAATTTCTGAATTTTGTTTATTCTTCATGCAAATTCTTCTCCTGGGAAACCCTTTAAGATACCAAAGAATCCTTTCAGCTACCTTCCAATGGTACACTTTAGAAGCATGCACATATCGACTGATTTGACTCACAACATATACAATGTCGAGTCTGGTGATAGTTAGGTAAATGAGTTTCCCAATAAGTTTCTGGTACCTCTGTATATCTGTGAAAAATTGATCAGCATCTTTTTTTTCATTAGAGGTTGAGATAGGGCTAATCGCTGGCTTTGCTCCCAATTTACTTGTTTCCTATAAAAAATCAAGAGTATACTTTTTTTGGGATAGGACAAGCCCCTTGTGAGAATAGACAAATTCTATTCCTAAAAAGTATTTTAATAGCCTTAAATCTTTAATTTCAAAACTAAATTTAAAGAAATTTCTGACTTGATCAATTTGACTCATATCACTTCCAGTAATAACGATATCATTGAATATAAGCATAATAGTGATTTTTTCATTATCAAATTTAGTAAATAAGGAGGTATCACTATTGCATTTTTTAAAATTGTTACTGAGAAGTGCAGAGCTTAGTTTTGCATACCAGACCCGAGAAAATTGTTTGAGACCATAGATAATTTTCTTCAGTCTACACACTTGTCCTTCGCGACAATGATTGAGCTCTTGAGGTAGATGCATGTAGACCTCCTCTTCTAGCTCGCCTTGTAAGAAGGTATTCTTTACTTCCATTTGGTATATTGGCCAACTCCCATTGGTGGCAAGAGACAAAAAAACCCTTATAGTGTTCATCTTTGCTACAGGTACAAAGGTCTCCGTATAGTCCACTCCATAAGTCTGAATAAATCCTTTGGCTACAAGTCTAGCCTTGTAGTGATCAATTGAACCATCGCTTTTATACTTGATCTGATAAATCCATTTACATCTGACTGCTTTCTTTCCTCTTGGGAGAGTCATTTTTTCCCAAGTCTTGTTCTTTGTGAGAGCATCTAGCTTTTCTTTCATTGTTTTCCTCTACTTTAGGTGATCATTAGCCTCATTGAAGTTTCTAGACTCCTGTATTTGATCAATACCACTCAAGAATACTTGGTGACTTGGGAAAACATTAATAGTAGTATAATAGTCAGCAATAGGATAAGGTATGACCTTAGAAATATAGTGTTCCCATCTTGATGGAGGAAATCTCAGCTTTGTTGACCTTCTGAGTGGTGGTGGAGATGATGGCGAATTATTAGACTCTTCATTTACTTCTGAAGGAAGTATGTCTTCTTGGGTTTTGTCTCCCCCTTGCTCCCTACTTCCTTCAGTTTTGAAGGAGCTTCCATCTTCCCTTTACTCAGAATTTTCTGGTAATCCTCTCTCTTGCTCTTGTTTTGGATTTTTCTTTTCATTAGATTGGCGAGAAGGATTGCTAATTTATTTTGGAGTTAACAAGAAAATTTGTAGATTTTTTTGTGGTGTTCTCTCTTCACTTATATCTGTAAAATAGAACTCATTTTAACAAATATTACATCTTTTGATGTGTATATTTTATTAGTCGAAAGATCATAACATATATAGCCCTTGTGAAATGACCCATATCCTATGAAAACACACCATCTCCCTTTTCTATCCAATTTATTTTTGAATTGCTAGGGTACATGTACATAATATATGCATCCAAACACTTTTAAGTGAGTAATATTTGGTTTAGTCTTAGTGATGACTTCTAAGGGAGATTTTTCTTGGAGTATCCTAGTGGGTAAACGGTTAATTAGGTAAGCAGCAGTACTAACTGCATCGCTTCAAAAAATTTCAGGTATGTTAGCATAGAACATGATTATTCTTGCTTTTAAATTGCTATGGTACATGTACATAATATATGTATCCAAATACTTTTAAGTGAGTAATATTTGGTTTAGTCTTAGTGATGACTTCTAAGGGAGATTTTTCTTGGAGTATCCTAGTGGGTAAACGGTTAATTAGGTAAGCAGCAGTACTAACTGCATCGCTTCAAAAAATTTCAGGTATGTTAGCATAGAACATGATTATTCTTGCTATCTCAAGTAAATGTCGATTTTTCCTTTCGGCTGTTCCATTTTGTTGGGGGTATATGGACATGAGATTTGGTGGATTATTCCATTTTTTCTAGACTTGCTATCTCAAGTCTCCCTTATTTAGTACTATTTAGCCACCTAGGGTTAATATAAAACATGATAAAACATTCAATTCACTTAAAATTTCAAACAAACAGCATTAATGACTCTCCCGGCCATCCAATAACACACTACAAAATATAGTCTCAACATACATCAAAACTATACATAAAAGACTCTCCTTGACCTTTAACTAGTCATTTACATATAACAAGTATTCATACAAATCCAAAGGAAACACAAACGTAACATGTCTTAGTCGTACAAATAGGTCGCAAAAAAGTAGGGAATGAAATCTCTTGACTCAAAAGTCTCTACCCTGTGACTCTATCGTCTCCCTGTTTACTTGAAAACAAAGATATCAAGGTCAGTATAAACTGAACAAGTACATGAGAACTAATGGCAAAGATACAAAAATATTATCATCCCTATGTAAAAATCGGAATCATGGCAAAGTATACCAAGAATGCACATTAACTCAAAAGGGCACTCTCAATTGCAACATTTAAAACCATTCTGTTTTTTCCATCTTCATTGTTCCAATTTAATTTGACATTTAAAGAAAAGAATGGAGTGTCGAACCAAGCTAGTGTATAAGGGTTTGAAGAGCAGGTATTTCTAAATAAAATCTAGGTCTTTTTAGATTAGACACCTCAAACATTTCATTTGTTTCTAATTCCATCCTTGTAAGGAGAAGAGATACATTCATAGTTACTCAAGCTTCACCAGTGGGCTTCGCAAAGTTTTCGGAACTCCATATACCAACCGTACTCCATAAGTTTTGCCCACAGGCTTGACAAAGTTTTCAGAGTAACCATCGTATTGTTACTTTCTCTTCATATTACTTCATCTTGACATGATTAATGATCACAGAGGGCCCAATTCATCACAAGAATCACATACGATTCATAGCAGAATTCAATACCAATTGCACAAAGAAAACCACATCAAACAATGTTAAACCCAAAATTCACAATATAAATTGCGCAGTTATAGAAAAACTATCATAACATTCTCTATAAATATCAAATTGAGATGATTCTAGTGGCAATTTAAAGATAAGATATAGGGTTACAATGTTTATGTTCAGAGATTAGCCTAATTCAGCCTAGAAAGCAGGCAACAATCGAGGCAAAGTTCAACATAGAAACAGACTGAAATAAGGTTTTCTACAGAAAACGTGACATTTTAAAAATTTACCAAAAATTCATTTATCAATGAAACTCTTCAAATTATATGTCATTTCAAAGTTATGGAAGTCTAGTTTCTTAAAAGAAAACCTCATTCAATCTTCAGTTATGCAGAGAAAGATATTTAACAAAGAACATAGCATGGTCATACTGTGAATAGAATAGTTTTTCTACAGAAAACATGTTATTTCAAAAATTCACAAAAAAAAATCCAATTCTTCTTGAAATACTTTGAATCCTATGTCCTTTTAAAGCTACAAACGTCTAGTTTCATCAAGAGAAAACCCTACTCAATTTGCAGTTATACAGAAAAAGATATTGAATAAAGAATAGGGTATGGTCAGACTGTCTAGCATACCAAATTCTCTAGGGTTTCATTCAAGGACGGGATTTTCTTTTCCCTAGTTCATTTCCTCCAAATTCCAGCAATACAATTACATCAAAATATTTCTATAGGATTATTAGGTATCAATTTAATAAACACATACAAGATACTTGTCTCAAATTTACAATTCTTCTCTTGAGTTTTCCTTTCTTCCCTCTTTAAGCTTTCCTTGGATTTCTAGCTTATTCTCTAGGTGTTTTACACTTGCTTTTACTTCCCAAAGGCTAGGGTTAATATATATATGGATGGAGGTGTGTTATTTCAAGTTTAAAGGATTGTTTTAATGGAGTTTAGGGTATATTTTTGGAGGAAGAAGATGGAGGCCGAAAATGAACCTTGAAGAGGAAGCTTGTTGCATTTAAACCTCTTTTTCCATGTCTATCTTTCTACCAAAGCGGAAGTGGGGTCCAAGTATGGTGAGTTTTCAAAACTAAGGGTGCCAAGTTTTAAGTAATGAAATGCCATGGTATCCCCAAATTATTTTTGTTTTATTTTTTTTCTTTTCTTTTTCTTTTCGTTTTCGTTTTCATTTTCCTTTTCCTTTTGTGGGTCCCACACCAAACCCTAATTCGGTTATCTTGCGGTATTATTTCGATCATTTTCATTTGCCACTATTTTTCACGGTTTATGTTAAGTTTAATATGTCTGACCTTTATTTAAATCATAAGCATAAAAATCGAAACATGCATCGCAAATGCATCTAAAACCAGAGCGTATCAAATTTATCACAATACGAAGTAACGAATTTAAGCATGATAGATAGGAATGAAAACGAAAATGCATATCTTAATATTTTCTAAGAACGGGACCTTACACATGTATTCCCTGCCATTACTCGTCCTAAATATTTTTATACTTGCATTGTATTGTTTAGTGATGTAATTGTAGAAGTTTTTAAATGCTTCAAATGATTTTGCTTTTGAAGTGAACATATAAACCTATGTGTATCTAGTCTTATGATCAATAAAAAATATGACATATTTACAACGTTGTCTAAATACTATAGGAGATGTCCAAATATCAGAATGTACAAGATTAAAAGTATTTTTATAAATTGTTTCTGAAATCGGATAATGTGTTCGAGTTTCTTTTCTAAAAATACAAACTTCACAATATCTATTTCACAATTTTTATTGAAAATGCGTATTTCAAAACTTGTTTATTAGAATGGCCTAATCTAGCATTCCACAACATATAACTTTCTCCTTGATATGCCGTGTGTGCATGATTATCTTGATTCAAAAAATATTAATTGTTTCTCCTAAATCCCCTACCAATCTTTTGATTTATTTTGAGATCCTGAAAAACAATAGTGTCAGAATCAAATATAACTTTATAATTTTGATTTTTAGTAATTTGACTAATGACATAAGATTAGTCCGAATTCTTTTACATTCAAATTATTCCCATTAGCAACATTGACTATCTTATGATTTGGGAGAGGTTTTAGTTTTGTAAATTTCTTTTTGTCCCTAACCATATGATGATCACAACTAGAATCTACTAACCAATCTTGGAAATTTAAAGTTGAGTTTAAGCAAATACCTGGATTGGTCATTACTTGCTTGAGCAGTACTTTTGAAATGAAATTTTCGATTGTTGATTCAAGTACTGCATTCTGGGCCAATTTGAAGAGATTTGTCCCTTTTTTCAGGTGCTCAGGTTTCAAGTAAGGATAAAGATACTAACATTTTTCTTGCGAATGATTAGACTTTTTGTAGTAAACACATATCTTTTTGGCCATGTGCTGCACCTTGTTGGCTACTTGCCCTCCTGTAGTCGAATTGAAACCATGCCCTTCTACTTTGGATTGGCAAGCATTCTCAAGGTTCATACTTGCTTCTGTTTGTTGGATCATCGATCTCACTTCTTGGTAGAAAAGAAAATCCTTCATTCGAGGATTTCTTGATGAACATGTGCGAATTGCTCTCCAAGAGAAATGAAAAGTCCAAAGGACTTGTCTTCATCCTCTCTTTTTTGTAAAATTTTGAGGTCGGTTGTGATCGGTTTCAAAATGAACTCATTTCAAAGGTCTTCATATTCGCCAAATAGTTGGGAGAGCGTTTTCTCATCTTTCTTGATATTGGTAATTCGCCTCTTTATCTAAAAAACACTTCATAAATTTGACTCTTGCCCATAAAAATTATACATTTGATCCCAAAAGCCTTTAGAGTTTGGAGAGTAAATGACCATAATTCTATGAATTTAATCTATAGAACTTGTGAGTAGAATGAACACTTAGTCATTCTTCATTTTCTATTTTTCAAATATTGGATCTGACTCATCAAGAGAGCTCTTTGTAATGTGACCCAAAAGATTTCTTGAGTTTAAGAACTCTTAATATGAGCAGCCCATTGAAATAATTTGAAAAGGTAAGAAAATAGAAGAGAATGATAATGGAAAAGAATTCATTTGAAAAAGAGGATCACCTAATCTTGAAGAGGAAGGATTTGAAATTTGGTCTGATTCCACATTGAAAAATTTTAATCTCAGTATTAGACTCCTCGTGTGTTTCTAGATATACAATCTAGAACCACTCTTATGTAGGAAAATTATACCAAAATAAAATTAAAAATATAATATCAAGAACATGAAGAATAAGAAGAAAAAATTGAGAAAAATATTTTCTCTGTAGTGATTGCTAAAAAACATTACAAGAGAAGATAAAAAACTAATTGTAAGAGAGAAAATTGTCTCTACTTGCTTGATTTCAAAGTATGGAGAGAGATCCTATTTATATAAGAAACTAGCCATTTAAAAAAAGGAAAAGAATTAGAATAAAATTGGTAAAGAGGAAAATAATTAAAATAAAGTCAATTTTCTAAGTTTATAATAATTGAATAAATCAATCATTAACTAAATCAATCAAATATGTAATGGTTGAGTAAATCAATTTTAATAATTTATTAAATCAACTAAATATATATAATTGACTAAATTAATTGTAATAATTAAGTCAATCATAATAATTGATTAAATCAATTATTATGATTAAAATGATTGATTATTGATTAAGTCAATTATAATGATCGATTAAATCAATCATAATAATTCACTAAATCAGATTTAAATTTATTCTAACACATATAAGGAAGGTTACTATGCTATGATTGATGAGAGGGGACCACATGTTTGAAGAGGCAAGAAAGAGAGAAATTCTATTTGAAGGGATAACGATCCGCAAAATCATCACCATAGAAAAAGGCATGTGAAACACTCCACATCCATGGTCCTCTTTAGTCTCCAATCACAATTCTCACTACAAAAAAATACGGTTTTTGCGATTAAATTTAGCGACGAATTTTTTTTTTGCTATTTTGCGATGAATTTCGCGACGAAAACTTTTTTCATCGCTATTTACAATGAAATTTGCGACGAAAAAATAGACGTAGCTAATTTAGCGACGACTGGAAATTCATCACTAATTTTGCGACAAATTCCGAATTCGTCGCTAATTTTGTTACGAATTTCGTAATTCGTCACTAAATTTAAAAAATAATAAAATAAAATAAAATATTAATATATATTTATTAAATAATAAATTAATTTAGCGACGAATTTCAGAATTTGACGCAAAATTAGTAACGAATTTTGAATTCATCGCTAATTTTGTGACGAATTCAGCGATAAATTCCGAATTCGTCGCTAATTTTGCCATAAAATTCAAAATTTTTTGCTAAATTTGAAAAATAATAAAATAAAATAAAATATTAATATATATTTATTAAATAATAAATTAATTTAGCAATGAATTTCAGAATTCGTTGCTAATTTTGCGATGAATTCATCGACGAATTCCGAAATTGGTTGCAAAATTAGCGACGAATTCGAAATTTATCGCTAAATTTGAAAAATAATTAAATAAAATAAAATATTAATATATATTCATTAAATAATAAATTAATTTAGCGACGAATTTCAGAATTCGTCGTTAATTTACGACGAATTTCAGAATTCGTCGCTAATTTTATAACGAATTCAGCGACGAATTCATAATTCGTTGCAAAATTAGTGACGAATTCATAAATCGTCGCTAATTTGCTACGAATTCAGCGACGAATTCTGAATTCATCGCTAATTTTGTGACAAATTTCGGAATTCGTTGCTAAATTTGAAATATAATAAAATAAAATAAAATATTAATATATATTTTTTATTTTTTATTTAAAAAATTTATCATATTTATTATTTTTAATTAGTATGTTATATTTTATTTTTATTTTATCTTTTTAAAAAATAGTATTATTAATTTTTAAATCTTTTATTATTTTTTTTAAACTAATATTTTATTATTTTATAATAAATTGTTATTTTATATTGATTTATTATTATTAAAAAAATATGAACAAAAGATAATAAGTAATAAAAAAAAAAAAACTTATAGCAGATATTAACATTTAACATAGTGGTTATATGATCTTAAACGTTTATGGAAGCGCAGGAGTTCGAACCATGGTTGGAGCAAAGTGGAGGCATTGTCCAGGAATTAAGTAAGGGAGGGCGTGTGGGCGGATGCTGGCTCGAGTGCAGGCGGGAGCGCATTATTTTTTCATTGCTAATTTAGCGACGAATTTTTTTTATCCCTAAATTAGTAACAGATAATTTTTTGTCACTAAATTTGTGACAAATTTGGCGACGAAAATTTATTCGTCACTAAATTTAGTGACGAATTTTATATTTCGTTGCAAATTTAGCGACGAAAAAGTATTTGTCGCTAAATTTAGGGACGGATAATTTTTCGTTACTAAATCCATCGCAAATTTAGCGACAAAAATTTATTAATCGTTGAATTATGTGACGAATTTAGCGACAAAAAATTATTCATCGTTAAATTTAGGGACGGATTTCTAATTTTCGTCGCTAAATTTTTGCGACGCGCTATTAGTGACGAAAAATTTTTCGTCGCTAGCTCTGTCGTTAACATTTTTAGGAACGAATTTTTATTAAATTTACGTCGCTAAATTTATGGCTAAAAGCTTATTTTTTTGTAGTGTCTGGTATAATAAGAAAGTAGTAAAACATAGCCCGAAGGTTTTGGTGCACTCCGTCTTCATATAATTTAAAAATTTTTTATTTTGATTAATGTAAAATTATTTAAATTTAAAAAATAATTTTTTTACTTAAATTGATATGTAAAATTTAGCTTAATTAATTTATGATAATTTTAATCCATATAACAAGTATAAAATGGTATGGTGCAAAAATAAAACATCCATTAACTACAAGTATCACGTGATTCAAAAGAGCATTTTAATTATTACGCTGTTGAAAAAAAATCATATGAACTTAATGTGATAAAATTAAAACACCATAGTAACAAAATAATGTTAAAAAAATTCATGAGGGAATTCCTTCGATACAACAACAACGATAACAACTACCAATACCAGAGAATAATAATTTGTTTTAGAAAAAAAGACCCAAAAAAGAAATTGATAATTAATGTACCCAGAATAGTGATGGTATCCGGAAGGGAGCTAAGAACACGAAGAAAGAGACCGCCAACAATACCACGACCAAGAATTTCAAGCAGAGCTTCACAACCATTAGACAGACATTTAGCTGCAAAGAACATTACATAACCATACACCAATATGAGAAAAATGTTTCCCAGGACAGTGTTGGTGCACGGCAGAATCCCATAAGTCTCTTCACATGTCTCCTATGAAATCAAATTTATAAGATTTATTAGATAACTAGCCAATGGTCTAGACACAATTGGCACTCCATTGGTACTACTTGTATTGCTGCTCTTGCCGAAGGCAGCGAGGAGGAGAAGAATGAGAGAAAATAGTGGAAGAGAGTATGCAAGCTTTGAAGCCATAGGCATAGAACAAGAAGAAGAAGAGAAAGGCCTCAAGAAGTTTTGTTGGCTTTGTTGCTTTTGTAAAATTTTCAAATATTAAATAAAAAAGAGTTTCTTTTGTACAACTTCAAAAGGTTAATGTCTCAACAACTTTACCATTGTCGTTAATGTCTCAACAACTCTACAGTTGTCGTCATCGAATGAAATTAAGTTTAACAACCTAAGCGGGACCAAGAATAACCATAGAAACTAATGATTTGATAACCCCAAGTATTTTTCAATCCTTATTAAAGGATCACCCCATTAGAAATAAATTAAAAATACATAAAAATTAATGAACACAACATTCACAATCAAAAATAAATAAATAAATATCTCCATTTACCCTAAAGATCCATTTTTTTACCTAATAAGATTATATATAAAATATATATAAAGTTTCATTTTTCTAAACAAAATGTAATTCTAAATAAGAAAAATGAATATAAATCACACAAGGAAACTCGAAGTATTACACCCTTAGCAAGAAATATCCTTATGTGGAAGCTTATACACAATTAATTACAAACACGGAATACCTAATATAGCGATTTAAGAATTGCCATCCAAGTGTGTGAAAATATAGAAAAAAAAAAAGAATTTAAAAATTTTAAACTTTTATTTTTATAATTTTGTTCAAAAAAAAAAAAAGGGGACATAACGTTCCCTAAGAAATGGTCAAACGTAACTTTCACAAGCATCAAAGAAACCTGTGAACCATAAGCTCACATATGAATGGTCTTTTTAACCTATCCAACAACATCATCATTTGGCATATCTTGGAAACCATAAATATCATAAAATCTAAACATGATCGTAAAGGTATAATCATATCAAGAGACAATTGTATGAGCCGTCGTCCACTTGTGTGATAATACAGAAGAAAAATAATAGAAAATTTAAAAGTTTTACTTAATTGGTCATAGTTTCCCTTGAAAAATGACTATCCAGCCACTTGCAACTTGATAAGAAACATCCTAAACAAGCATGGTAACACCATATATAAACAACTTACCGCCAACAATGACCCCTCCTGGCGTGCCTAACGTACCAATATCAACAAAAAATGCAATTGAACACACTGGATAATAGAAAACGCCCCTCAAGGTCATAACATGACATGGCAAGCTATGTGACATCCTTGAGTCACCTTAAAAATATATACCAAAGTCGTGGAATATAAGAAAATATGTATACATTGTATCGTACAGTCGATAACAAGTGTTCTTTCTTTATAGATATACAAGGATAGATGTACACTATATTGAGTAGGATCAAATAATTCTACTTAAATTTTAAAAATTTTTATTAAATATATAAAATATATAAATTTGATCCCACTTAATTTTTATATTTTATCCCACTAAATTTTCTTTCTGACTCCACTCTTGCAAATATGCACACATTACATAAGACACACACACATCATATGCAATGTAATACATGAATTTATTTTTAAAAGAACCTCATACTTCAAACTTGTTGTGTTCTCGTGTTCTCATGTGCTCTATTATTCATAGCTAGTTTTTGGTAGTCATTTATGTTCTTTTATTGATTTTATTTTAGAGAAATAAATAGAATTAGGATTTAAATAAGTAAAGGAAGGGTCGAGTGATCAAATTCTAAATCACTAATCTTAATTATTTTTCTATTCTCGGAGAGATAAAAGGATGAATTGCACCACTTTTTATTCTAAATCACTAATCTTAATTTCTAGACACACACACTTTTATATCTGGAATGCAAGCCTTGATCCCATAGGGTTTTTCTGTTCTCATGCTGATATAAGATATATTTGGTTGACACACTTCTTCTTATGCTGGTATGAGGATTTAAATTTTAAATAAGTAAAATTTTGGGGGTTGTGAATGAATTTAAGAAGGTTATAGGAGTGTGACTTCTAGCTAACATCATGTTGACTCATATTTTAGATAGTTAAGAAAAAAAGATTATCCACATTCACACCACAATCAGATGTAAATTGTATCGTGTATATATATATATATATATATATATATATATATATATGAAAATTTTAATTTAAGTGTCATGTTTACTGACTCAATTTTCTAGTATGATGTATAAATATTAAAATTTTTATTTAAATAAATAATTTTTAAAATAAAAATTAAATTCTTTGAAAGCTGTTTAAAAGTCAAGTCTGTTTTATCACTCTCTCCAATCCATTCTCATTCTAGCTTCTTCTTTAAAAGCTCCTAAGAGATCATAAAATGCCAATCTTTTGTTTTCCCCAGTCGCCTAATGGTCTACTGTACATCTAAAAAAAGTTAATGTCTTAACAACTTTGCATTTGTCGTCATCGAATGAAATTAAGTTTAACAACCAAAGCGGGACCAAGAATTAACATATAGAAAATCAACGTTTGTCTAAATGGCAAAATATTAAACTTTTTAATAAAATCTGTAATTTGAATTTTGAAAATAAAAAACAGAGATTGTGAGAGTTAATTTTTAAATTGGATCTCATAATATTTAAATCAGATTAATTAAATAACTTGAATACCAATATGTTAATACAAAAAAAGGAACATAGAAAATAATAATTTGATAACCCAAGTATTTTTCAATCCTTATTAAAGGATCACCTCATTAAAAATAAATTTAAAAATACGTAAAAAATAATAATAAACACAACATTCACAATCAAAACAAAAATAAATATCTCCATTTATCCTAAAGATCCATTTTTTTAACCCAACAAGATTATATAGAGAATATTTATAAAGTTTCATTTTCTAAGTAAAATGTAATTCTAAATAAGAAAAATAAACATAAATCATATAACAAAACTAAACGTAGCAACATGCTATTCAAATGTTACGCCCTTAGCAAGAAATATGTTTATGCAGAAGCTTATACATGATTAATTTCAAAACAAAGAACACTAAATATAGTGATTTAAGGATTGTTATCCAAGCGTGTGAAAACACAATATATATATATATATATTTAAAATTTTTTTTCTTCTAAATTTTAGAAAGAAAATGGGACAGAAACCTCTAAACCATAAGATATCCTGCCATCCAAGAACAACATCATTTCACATATCTTAGTGTTAGAGGTGGGTTTGCTTCATAGATAAACTATTTTGATGACTCAAATGGAGAACAAGTGTTGATGTGTCCTCTGGACATTCACGAATGGAAAGACCTGCAAATACCCATTAGAAGTGTTCTGATGGATGAATCTTTGATGCTTAAGTCAAAAGGAAAGAAGCAAGAGAGAAAGAGAACAAATTGAGTAGTCTTAGATTAACTCTGTGTAGTCTCTGTGCTATGTGAGTACGTAGAGTGATAGAACATACCAGGTGGATTGCCTTTGTTTAGTTTATATAGCACGTGCATGCATGGCAAGTCTCTTACTTGAATGTGTAAAAGCCCTAGTTACCTTATAAAAAGATTATTGGGGATCTTCCAAAATTATAGGAACTATAGTAAAAAATATTTAAGAGATTTAGAATTCTACGAATTAAGGGAAGTTCAAGCTGTTATAGAAATTCCCTACCTTATTGGGAGAGATTATTTCCAGAATTAGGGAGATTCAAATCTCGGATGATCATGATCTTAATCTGTTTAGCAGAGACATCATCCGTCAGGAGACCATTTGGTTGTAACCGAGAGTGTTCAACCAAAAGGTGACCAAGAGGATTGGCTAAAGGAGTTTGACTGAGAGGCATAGCCGAAAGTGTTCAACCGAGCACCTATTCGATCATCTCAGGTTCCTACCGAGAAGTAAGTCATTTGGTAGCTTATGGGTTTCGACGGTTATTGATCTAGTGGATTCGATGGTCTCTAGATTTTATGGTTATGAGTTATTAAATCTTATACTATCATTTGCTCTTATTCCTAATGTTATTTCAAAGAAATAGCATTATAAGTAGTTTTGAAAGGGTACGAATTAGGGAAGTGAAATAGGTGCGAAAGTGAAGTATTAAATGTGAAATGTATTGCCTTAATTTTTGTGAATCTTCTTCGACACGCTACTTATGTGCGATTTGTGATTGATTATAGATATTGTAGTGTTTATACTTTCGTCAGTATAATTTTTGAGAGAGAATTTGACGATTTAGGGTTTGAAAAATTCATGAGACGTATATGAGGTGTAGAGCTAAGAGAGTGGGTTGTCAACCCTAAACTCTATTGGGTATTGGGATGCGTATAAGGCGTATAGCCGAAAGAGTAGGTGCATCAAGCAGGTCAGGTGTTGGAACCCGTATGAGATGCATATGAGGAATAGAGCCAAGATGTCACGCCCCGACCCACTCCCGAGCCAGCCACGCAACGAGCCCGCCGCGGCACCTAGATGCACGGGCACCACGTCCCGCACATCAAAGCACCGTAAGGCTGTAACATTCACATAATCCAAGTTTCCAAATCACAAAGATCCCCAAGTGATAAAAATAATACATGTATGCCTCAATGTAAATTAAAATGAGTGAGAGTGAACCTTATACAGACCAGAAGAATTATAAATACAGTCATCCCAATTTAAACAAATACAATGGTCATCCTAACTTTCTCAAGATGAAACAATAACCTTAATATATAGCGGAAGAGCGGGTAGTCATACCCCGGCCCAGTAGTCTCCAAAGAATATCCAATACAACAATGCACACAAATCTCTCGGTCCGAGTCTACCCCTGTAGGAGGGAAATGTGAGGGGTGAGTACCATAGAGAGGGGGTTGGTACTCAGCAAGTCGGGGGGAATGACATGCTACAATTAATTTTTGGGTGAATTAGGAGTGCCAAAATTATGTCCCAATAAATCCATAGTATGCAAAAAAAAAATATTATGATATCTCAATAAATCATTCATAGCATACGTATCAAATCAAATATGCATCCAGTATGTATGTCCATTATATCGTATAGAGCCAGCCGAAAATATCCCGGCAAGGGCCGACCATGGCCAAGGACGGGCAACGTTGGGGGTTTTCACAGTGCAAGTAATAAAATAAGGCTCTATACCCCAACGTTGGCCACAGACTACTCCAACTAGCCTGTATATATATATCGTACACGTATCAAGGATCAAGCGTGTATGGAAACCCGCCGGTGCTAGACCTACCAAGGTCCTCCCCGGAGTGGTTCAACCGACGACTGTCCATACAATATGTATGACGATCTGGCGGATACCCCCTGCAGAGGCATATCCGGGCACAACAGGTGCCTCTACCAAATGTCCTTCGTAGCTACGGAATGCCATAGGAAGCATATCATCATCATCACAGTATCCACAGGGGCATCCAGCCCAAATCACATATCTCAAGCCAAATCATCAAGCCCTATCATGTCAAAAGCATGTGCCAATATGCAATGGAAGCATAAAATCATGTGGATATATCAAAGTGTGGCACAATCATCAAGTATCAAAATCATGGATGCATATCGATATAAACAAGTTGGGACACTCCATATATCACAAAACATTTTCATAAATCCAGGAGAATAGATCAATCATACCATTTTAAATCATGCTTTTGAAAGCTTTTTAAAACACGGTATTAATTAAAAGTAGATGTCAAGTCCCACTCACCGTTAGGGGAGGATAACGCACTCCCAAATATTTCCACAAAGCGTAAATCAAGTGTCCCCTCCGTTCAACTCAAATAACTCTTAGGGAGACAAACAGTCCGCAGATTTTTAACCTGCGCAGTCATGGAAAACAGACTATAACTTTGGCTATACCAATCCAAATCAGATGATTCTTATCTCATTTTAAAGCTAAGGGATAGCACTATAACTTTCATTTTGCACACTTCCTCAGATTCAAATCACAGAATTCCCGGTAAGCCTCATTTTGTTACAGCCATATTTAAGTTTCAGATTCTGTCCAGTTTTCGTACAGAAGCTATAACTTTCATCCTACTCATCAAAGTCTAATGAAATTTTAACATGTTATAGCTAAGATGTAGATCTACAACTTTCGTGTTTTGAGTTTTATCTAAATATGTCTGGAAGGGGTTGAACAAAATTCATGAACAGGACAGATACGTTTTAGTGAAACATACAGTTTCTATCAACACAGTTTTAAGGAAAATTGTATAACTTTCAATTTCCTCATGCGAAATGGCTGAAATTGTTATATGTTATAGACAAGGCATATATCTATAACTTTCATGTTTTGTATTTCTTCAAACTAAGACTGGAGAGGGGTCGTTTTTACTCACTACTGTCAAGGTTCGAAACAGGATGCTTCTATGTCGAGTTTCAGGAAAAGTGCCATAACGTTTGGCACAGGCATCAGAATTTCGTGATTCTTACCTCGTTGGAAAGATACGACTTAGATCTACAATTCATATAACTATCACATTTTCCAATTCTGGCTCTAAGATGCCTTAAAACAGAGATGAATCACGGACAGAAATAACATTTAAAGTAAGACAGGATAAAATTTCTTACCTCACTTTCTTTGTCTTCCTCTCTTGCTTCTCTCCTTGTTCTCACGAATTTGGGAAGAATGAACAAGCATTCTAAGGCCTTCTTCTTTTATTATTGTGTTAATAAGTCACCACCCTTGGATCAAATCTCCAATTAATCTAAACCATAGGATCATTTTGACTATTGCATGTGTTTTGATTGGTTCTTTTTTTTTTGTGCATGTGTTCTCATTGGCCCACCTTGCCTTTCTCATCTCCATTTGGCCAACAGTTGTCCTCCTCACTATAACACTTGTTCAACACAAGAATACACTTGTCACATTTCATTTAAGTTTTGTTAATTGCTAACAAGTCTTTTGACTTATAAAAATTCTAATTTGACCCCTAAAATTTTCATAATTTCATACTAGGCCCAAAATCTTATATTAGACCTAATTTAATTTATTTAATATGAAATTAAGGTTTTGAATCTCTTTGAGTCAAAATTGATCCGATTTGTATTTTACCGTCAAATATCATTTTTTTTTTGTGAAAATTCATGAACCTGTAGTAATAGAAACAACATATATGTATATATATATGAAATGGAATTCACTATAGAATACACCGAGAGTCGGTATTACATTTTCCTAACCCCCTAAAAACAAGTTTCGTCCCCGAAACTAAAAGAAAACCATATAGGGAAAGGAAAATTACTCAGTAAATAGATGAGTGTACTGTCCCCTCATAGTCTCCTCGGACTCCCAAGTCTCCTCCTCGACTTGGTCATTACGCCACAAAATGCGTACTAACGGGACATCCTTGCTTCGCAGTCTACGGATCTGCTTGTCAAGGACTGCTACTGGTTGTACAGGTAAACTCAGGTCCTCCCGTAGCTAACTGGTGGAGGTTCTAAAACATGAGAAGGGTCAGGCATATATCTCTTAAGCACCGAGACATGAGGTGCGATTTCAAAATTTAACAGACATCGCAAAATTTCTGTTTACTTCACCAAGTAGAAGAAAACGATTTCGAAGAAGAAGAAGTGGCGATCCAAGAAGAAGAAAAGGAAAACCCTAGATTTTTCGTAGCAGTTCATGTTTGCGCAGACTATCACTCTCCTTCCAATGAGAAATCTTTCAGACTTGCCATGAAACGTGCTAGTCTCGCTGCTGCTGCTCTTCTTCGCCAGGTCCTCTCTCTCTGCGTTTAACTAGTTTTCTTGTTAAGGTACAGTGTCTATTTATGACTTGCAAGTAACGTTCTAGTGGAAATTGTAAAGATATGCACACTTAGGGGTTTCCTTATATTTCTAGGGTTTGATGTGCATTATGTTAATGATGGTTATGACATTGTTCCGAATAGTGATATGAGTTGGAAATGGCATTACTGGTCTGGCTTTAATTGTATCTACATTGTGATCTATAGATTGAAACACCCAGTAGATAAAACAGAAAGAATTACACTGATCATTTCTCAATGCCAGATCAGAGAGGCCAATTCATACGGGTGGAACAAACATACATAGGTTGGCTGGATAATGAAGCACCACACACAAACAGTTTGGATGTCCATATACGTACAAACAGATATTCTTCATTTTGGTTTTGGATAGGGCTCAGAAATATCGGTGGCTTGCAGGGTGTAGGAGAAGATCCCCATTACCATCCATCCTTGGTGGGTTGATCACGCTAATCAAATTTATGGGTTTCTTGGATTAAAAAAAATTCTAGAAGTTTTAGTTTCCAATATATATAGCGCAAACTTCATCTCTAGAAATATTGATCTTAAGCATAAACTGTGTTGTGAAATTGTAATGCCGAGTCTTACTTCTTTTTTTTTTCCTTTTTATGTGACTCTGTTTTCGAGTTCGTGTCATGTTGTTGTGTGCTTCAAAGGTTGGGAACATTTTGCAATTAGCAAGATTAGGTTTTCTGAGTGGCTTGATTAGATTTTTTGAATTACATGATTCTGTTAAGTTGGAGTAACCATTCACTTTCTACGCATTCGTAATATTCCTTCATTCCACTTAGGGTTCAGGTCAATGTGTAGAGGTTGTTTCAGCAGCTATTATGGAGTTGGAGGTATGCTACTTCCTCAAATATATATGTAGAAGACTCCAAATTCTTCTTCTTTGTTTCATTTTTTTTCTTTTTGGCCATATGCATGTGAAACCACTGCTAGTTGTATTTATTGTTTCAATAAATCTTAAGCTATTCATCTGAGAATGCAAATTGTGATCCTCTTTTTTAGTAAGTGCACCTGTGTGGGCATTGAGGGAAGGAGAACGAAATGTAATCAAAAGGATCTGCATAGAAGTTTCTATGAGTTCATTTCATATTATGTGGTTAATTGAGCAGCCAAAAGAGGGGGGGTATCAAACTTCAATCCTGTTCAATGAGGGACCTCTTGGAAAACGTATGTCATTGTTTCTATTCTAACTAAGAAAACTATATTAATGTTGGTTATTATGGCTAGGGACTCAATTGGGTGAAATTGATGAATTTCTAGGGCATCAAAGAATTGGAGTAAGGGTGACTCTTTGAGCAGTCACCCAAAGTTATTTTAAGTGTAGAAGTAGGACTGGGCTGACTTTTAGGTCAATACTTGAATAAAAAGCTGGATTAACTTTTTAAATTTCCAAGGAACTCGGCAAGAATTATGAGTTTATGTGGATACTTAATATAGAATCTCTTGAGAGGTGTCTTTCAGAGCTGGGAAGGGTTCCAAAGTTTCTTACTAGAAAGATATTCGACTTAGCCTCCTTTGCTGATTCCTTGTTACCATGTTAGGCTGTTAAGGGAGCAACCCTTTGGTGCCCTTTCTCTCTCTCTCTCTCTTTTCATATGAATTCACTGTTTCATCAAATAGTTTACCTGAAAATAACTACATTGAGAATGGTCAAATTGAGAGTTTGAAACTTATATTGTTTCTTCAATTTTTCATGCTAAGCCGGGGAAAAAAGAATGTTTAGAGACTAAACTCTATTTAGATAATGGAGACATGCTCATCACAAAGTGAGTTTTCAATGAAATCAAATTGGTGGATGATGATTAAGGTAAGTTTCTCTACTTTGGAAGTAAGGAAATTATTCTAATTATTGGCATATTTTAGGACAATGGAGAAGTTTGGCATCCGCTTATTTGCACTAGAGATTTTGACCTCATATCGACAGCAATATTGACTAACAGTTTGTCCTCCACCCTCCAACACCTTGCCTCTACCATGGAAAACCTGTAATGCTTGATTCTTTGCCAACTCCACCTCCCTTTCCCACTCACAACAGCCGCTCTCTGTACCAACCTATGGGAGGAAACTAAACTATCTTCAAGTCCCTGAAACCTTCCTGAAAGATCCTTATCAACCACCCGATCTCCTCTCAAGAGTCCTTTATTAGGATGTTTTTTTAGCTCCTAGACCAAAACAAAGTTACAGTGGTGTATATATGTTCACTGTAGTGGGGTGAGGAAGCTGTGGAAATAGGATATTAAAGCTCCTTGCCTGCTTGGGATGTGGCAATCTCAAGTTGGAAGGACTCTTGGATTTGAAGAGACGTTCATCAGTGTGCACGTGGCATGGACTGGTTGATTTTATTTTTCCCCATTAAATTTTGGTTAGGGTGGGGGGAAGACAATAAAATGGCTATGAGTGAAATCTAAAAGCTCTGCATGGATTCCAATTTTGCCCTTTTTTAGACCTTTTTGGAAGTTATCTGATAGGCATCATTTGTTCAAGCTTATAATTAGGCACCATTTCATTTACATGAGTGATTTCTTTTTTGTACTTAGCTATCCAACCTTTGATGCCCTACGGTATCTGTGGCATTTTTACCCCTTATTGAAGAAAAGAGCAGGTGCTAATTCATTATGGGTTTTTCCTGTCCTCTTATGTGTTTTTATGGGTTTTCCTATCTTTGAATAGGATGATCCTTGTACAAATGCTGGCTGAAGTTCAAATTTGAGGGAAGACGGCCATGTTGAATGCGATGCAAGTGTTATGGATGGCGACTCCGGAGCACTAGGTGCTGTTGGGGCATTTTGAGGTACTGAAAAACTCAGCTTCTCCATTAACGAAGGCTTCTATGTTAGGGGATTAGAGAAAACACTTTTGCACTATCTTTTATAATTTTTAATTAATATATTTTTGTGGAATTGTATGGTTTTAAGTTTTTAGTTCTTCTATTCATTTCAATTTTGGTGATCATTATATTTTTCATTACTGTAGACCAGGTGTTAGAAACACTATCCAAATTGCTGCCAGCTTGGTTTAGGAACAGATACTGGGATCCTCTTTGTTGTGTCACTTACGTCCCATGTAATTATCACTTCCCCGTTGTCTTTCTTTTAATTTTATATTTGGTCTGTTTTGCTAATTTATTTTATTTTGTTTATCTATTGTTGTGTGTATAATCTCCTTTAATGGTGCATGTGTGTGGACTCTTCTTCTGGTTTGCTTGTAAGCGAATCTGCTCATTTTGAGGTGGTTAAACTGCATCTCCCGGTGGTCCCTATATTTAGCACCCATAGAGATGCTCTTTATGTGGTTTGAGCATAGAAAGAAATGGGATTCACTTGGACAAGTTATTTGAAGATGTTTTCATCTACTATTTTGTAAATGCATCTGTTCTATAAACGAAGTGTCTATGAAATCTGCACATTGTGAGAAATGCATGCACCTCTATGCTAATTGGATTTGTGCATTATTGAACACATCTTATGTTGTAAAGACACATGTTTTAACTATGCAGCTGACATTTTATGATTGGCAAGATCCTTTTAAGACAAAGCCAGAATGCATTAAGGGACTGCACTTCTTATTTGTTTGTAGGCATCAAGGGCCTGCTGACTAGGTACAGAAAGATTGCTGGCAACAAAAAGAATTTAAGAGCATAGGAAAGCATCATTAAGGGTGCTGAATGCACATATCAAATAATACTTACTAGCATGAAACTGTAGGTGTGGTTTTGTCTCTCCCTGAGCAGGATTATTATTCAATGTCTTTGACCATGTACTGAGATGGGGGATTGACCATCTAATTACTTTCAGTGAAGGGCCAGGATAGTTTTAGGTGCTCCCACCGGCTATAAATTAAATTCACTGCTTTACCTCTAGGGAAGTTATATTTGCTAGTAGCAATAGCACTCAATTTATTGATCCATCTTTGTTATTTCGTCTCCCCTTTGTGTCTTTCATAAATCCTCAATAGAAATAGCCTTTTTTCTCTTCTATTTCTCTTGCCTCAGTCCAATTTCTTGGAAGGAGAATGCTAGGGTTCCTAACCTGCAACTACTTAACCTTTATGTGGGTGTGGAAGAAAAGGAACATGAATTTAACTTAAAATTTATCATGACATAGATCTAAAGGTGGGCAGGCTACTCTGTTGAGGTAGTTTGAGATTTTACAGCGGGGTGCTTGGGCATTGCAGAGAGTTTAAGGGATTCCCCATTCTTTGTAGAGAGGGATGTTAAGCAAATTTTTCCCTCTTGCTGAATGCTGTAAACTGGCCTGCCTCAATGAAGGATGGAGGTCTCTCTCTCTCTCTCTCTCTCTCTCATTGGGGGGGAGGGTGAGGCAATACCCAACACCACCCCATCTTTTGCCATCCCTACTGAGCTGTTCAGTCCATGTTAAATTTCTGTTACTTGAATAATCCCCATTCCTTATAACGGAAACAATGTTTTGTCGCACAAGTTTATAAGAGAAGAGAAGTTCCTCTATCGACTGCAAAAAGCTCTCTTGCTTTCCATTTTCCCAAGCAATTGGATATTTGGATAGATGTTATCATTTATCCATGTTCTTTGCTTGGGAACATCTTGATGGAAACAATGCCGATGTTGGCTTTCATCTAGCCTAGTCAAATTCTGCAGTTCAACTTACATCTATATTCGCATCTATATTCTCTTGAAATCGTTGGGATTTCTATACTTCATTGAAAAAGCATTTACTTAGAGAACAGTTTCTCTGATTATGCCTGCCCCGATATGTTGATTAACTTGCTGGCATGGTCTCCTAATAATATTTATAATTCTTTTTCATTTGAATGTCTTTGCCACGACTTATTTTGTTGTTGGACTCTTTGTACTCTGTAGCTTCTTGGTTGGTGAAGTTGCTCGCATGTGGGCAGAGTCCAAGGGCATTGTTTTCCCTGTGACTGTAACAGAGTCTGACAGGGTTTTACTTGCAACATGCTGTTCTTTTTCAAAATTTGGAACTTATGTGATATGGCTTGTATTGAGATTCTTCTAGGTTAAAAAGTCACTTTGTATGCTTTGACTTTGGGTACTTATGATCTCCATTCATGCTTCTGGAAGCAGTGGCTGGTGAAAGAAAGGGCAAAAGCTCAATGGCTAAGATACAAGTCTATGCTTGACAATGCCACGACAAGGGCAGAAGCTTCTTCCGTTGAAGCTTTTCATAATTCCGGAGATACTGCTATGCTGCATGCTGGTATTTATCTTATCTTTAATGGTCTGATAGATCATTTTTTTTGTCCATGTCATCGTTGAAAATTAAATCAGGGCTTTGTAAATCTTGTGTAAAATTGTATTCAAGTTACAAGTTATGATTTTTGTTCTTTTTGACAGAATAAAAAATTATAATTAAGTGGAGAAAATTTAAGTTTGAAATTATGTTAATTACAAGATTTGCATTGTCATGTAACAGAAACTCAATCATCTGATCCTGTTATGCTAAATGGAGGTAATAAATCTTCTACCCATGGTGCACCAGAAGAGTGCGTTCTGGATACTGTTGGGGTTATATGCATTGATTCTGAAGGGCACGTAGCATCTGGTTCTTCCGGTGGTCGCATTTTGCTAAGGGTGTGAAACCCACTCCTAATTTCTTGTCATGTTGTTATTGACCGTTCGGCTTGTCGGGCTGAGCCTTTGGATGTTCTTTTGGAAGGCCTAGACCGGGATTTATCTCCCCTTGGAAGCCTGGCTGGGCCCTGTGTTGGATCCAGGCTCCGGTCTGGATTTTATCCTATAGCCCGTGTATGTTTGGCTCGAACATGGTCCATGCCCGGGTCTAGTTTTTTGTAACAACTATTAATTACAATGATTAATAATTAATCATGATTAGTTAAAAAAGTTAGTAATTAGTTATTGGGTTATTAGTTAGTTAGGTGAAATAGTTAAATAGTTAGTGAAATTAGTTAATAAAAATAGTATAAATAGTAATCTAATACATCTAATGAGAAAATAATGGAATTGTAATGAAATCTCTCTGTCTCTCTTGTATTCTTTCTCTCTTTCTCTCTCTAGCTCTCTCTCTATCTCTCTTTCCCTTTCTTCTCTTCCTAATCTCCCTCTCTCTCATATTTGAGATTGTGACAAATTGGTATCAGAGCAGTCGTTCCTTGGCATCACACATCATCAATGGTGGAAAATTATTGGTTTGAGAAATATGAAAAAAAAAAACAAGAGATTCATAGACAAGAATGGAAGAAAGAAATGGAGGAACATAATAAAATAATGGATGTTTTTATGGCATGCATTGATGATAAATTCAACATTTTATTGAAAATATTTGACATTGACGAGGATATCAAAACTTTGGTGGAAAAAGAGCAAGAAGATGAAAAGAAATCGGATGGCATCACAACAAATCAAACGGTAGAAGAAATAATGCCAAAATCAAAAAAAAAAAAAAAAAAAGGTATTGAATCACTTTCTAAATTTCTCATTTACCTACTCCTAATGAAGAAATATTGAAGATAGAAGGATTTCAAATATCCAAAAAAGAAGTATCTTGCATGTTCAAAAAAGAAGTTGATGGTGGGTTCTTGTCAATCCCTTCAAAGGTTGAATTTTCGGTGTTTATCGGATATAATCCTTCACAAAAAAAAAGTTCAAGAAAAGTTTCTTTCAAGTTTCCTTATCTCTATTTTTCTTTCACTATTCTTATTGCAATTCAAGTTACAATTATTGTTCATCTCCATCACCTTATCTTTCAATATAAATATAGATCTTGATTCAAAATTTATGGATTCAAATATCATTTTTTGATTTTCCATCATTGAGGACAAAGATATCACTACAAAAAAACAGTATTTTTGGACGAATTTTGCGATGAAAATTTGAGAAAAATTCAATACTAAATAAATTTGCAACGAATTTTCCGACGAAAAATAATTTGTAGCTAATAACTCGTCGCAAATATTTATGACAAAAAATATCATATTTGTCGCAAAATTAGCGACGTTTACTCTTTCGTCGCAAAAATTAGCAACCAAAATTTTTTGTTGCAAATTTCTGATACATTTTGTGACGAAAAATATCAGTTGCACATTTATTTCTCGCAAAATTCGTCGAAAAAATTAGTATCAAAAATTTTTTTGTTGCAATTTTACGACCAATTTTGCGACGAATATTATCTGTCACAAATTAGCGACGAATAATTATTTGTCGCAAAATTGGCGACGAATTTTTTTGTTGCAAATCTTCAACAAAAAAATTTTTGTCTTTAATTTTTGTAACAAATTTTGTGATTTGAAACATAATTTCGTCAGAAATTTGCGACAAATTGTTTTCGTCGCATAAATGCAACGAATATTTATTTGTCATATAATTTGTTACTAATCTGTGACAAATTCGATGACAAATTTAGCGACGAATGTTACGACAAAGTGTGAAAAATTTATCAACAAATTTTGCGATGAATATCAGAATCAGTGACAAATTTTGCGATGAATCTAAAAAATTTGACAAAAAATATGGATTGTTTTTTTTTTACACCAATTTTCCTTATATATCATATTCCTCTCTACTCAGCCAATCAGTTTATGAAGTAAACATCCAATATCATCATCAACAAACCATCCAGGGTACCATTTAACAGCCAATAATATAAAATTTATCAAGTCTTTACTCATCCAAACAACTAACCATCTAATAGTATCAATCAAATAATTATTGTAAAAACACTACCATCGTCATGAAATAATAATAAACAATAATAAATAAGTAACAAAATATCAAATATCTAGCAGTATGAATCAAGTAATAATAACAACCATATTTAAATATAAGCGTGAAAAAATAAAAAACTGTCTTAAGAAACATCATCACCATTACTATCACCGTCACCGTCACCATCACCATCATCATCACCAAATATGTCATAACCATCATCACCATCATTTGGAGGAGATTGAAAAGGGGGAATCAGACTTGAAACGGAGACTAACTGAAGATGCTGTATTATAAGTCTCTGTTGTGCATGAAACTCTTCGAATTCATTCTCTTCGCCCGAGTTCTGCACGCATGGCTTGAAGTTCATTGTCTTTTTGTGCTAATTGCTCCTTCAAGTGGCTCAACTCTTGGTTCATTTGCATTAATTCTGTTCTTACTGGTGTCTAGATGGAAGAAGATGAACCACTGATTCTGCAAGTCCTGCTCAACAAGCCCATCCCAAGTACTCTTCCCTGCTTCGCTCCACCAGTAGTCTCGAGCCATAAAACTATATTATTAACAAATGGCTCCGACATAGCAGCATCATCACTACCACTGGAATTTTTCAGTACAAACTGATCATATTTTTTCTACATTGTCATAAGAGAAATTAGAAAAAAAATTAAAATAATAATATAATAAAATATTCAACAAAAGAAATAAAAGTGTCAATTAACAGTTTAACAATATAATAAAATATGCAACAAAGAGAATCAAAATACAAAATTGTTTTCCTCATTAAGCGATTGACAGTAAACAATAAGACACAAAAATTAATATGTGAATCAAATATTACATATTTAATAGACTTATGAATTGAAATTAAATATATTTCTATTTATATATTTAGTTGCTTTATCCATTAGAATGATACTTAGATAATGAGGAGTTGTCTAATTGAAATTAAAATTCAACTACTATTAGGAGTTTGAAACTATAACAGATCGAATAAAGGAAAAAATTATACTAGTACGTAACATAATGAACCAATCATTCGGAAATGACATAACAAAATTGATATTATGTATTCCATAATTTTAATTAATAATGATAAAATAAAAAAGTATAAATTAGAAATGAAAAAATCAATTTAAATAGTGAAAAAAAATTTTAGAATAGACAAATCTAATAAATTCATCTTCTAACGTTATTATGATAGATTCAGCATAATATGTTAAAATTTTTGTTGCAAAGTGTCTATAAAACAATTAAAAATTTTGAAATTACATACCATAACCGCTCTAGCTCTCTCCCCACTCTAGGTCTTGTCATTTTTCTGGAAAGTCTCTATAAATGATGGCTGGGATCCCATTTTGTTAGCCTAAAAAAAACACTGTTGATATAATGAAAGAATAAAAAAATAAATGAATTAAATTCAAAAAAATAGTAATTTAACTAAATTGTCATTCTATTTCTATGCTCATCAATATTGATTGAGCACACATAAGTAGCAGATGATTCTCCAGAATTATAAGATCGATTTTTTTTTTATTCTGTTCGCTCCTCTGTTGGCTCTCATCGGAATCCTAGAAATTTAAAATCTTGAGCCAATTATCTTCGATGATGCAGTTTGGCTTCTTTCGGTTAGTCTTTGCATGATTTAGTATACCTCGGATGTGATGACCGTATTTTTTCATAAAAATTCTTCTTATTTCAAGCTCCTCGGTCTCATCCCAAGTGAACTTTCACTACAATAAATAAAAATACAATTAGTTATATTTAAATTATACACTTATTTTTATATTTAAAGTTAGAGACCTAATTTACCTTGAATTCTTTCCACCATAACTCTTTGATATCATCTGGAGTACTTGTGTAAGACATTGATACCCCTCCCCAATGGTTGTTAATGATTCTATTCAGCTCATGAATAACACACACAAAATTTGTGAATCTATCATAAAATTAGAAACAAAAAATGGTTAATAAAAAAATAGTTAAATAAACTCATCAGCTATATAAATAAAAAAACTATTGTGATAATATTTCAAAATTTACTACTTACGAATCTCCGCAAGGAGATATCATCTCTCGCGTATCTTCCCCCTCAACGTGTGAACCTTCCATTGAAGGTACAACCGAATGTACAACTAAAGGAGATGGTGAAGTGCATCAGTAGAAGGTGAAGGGGCATGGGAAGGTGCAGCTGAAGCGGACGGTGTTTCTGAAGAGTTTGGTCTTGTATCAAAAGATCATCTATGCCCTCCACGTCGATACTGTCACAAGAGTTTGGTCTTGCAAGCAATGAAAATTACATGTTTATCAAAAATATAATAGAGTATATGAAGAAATATGCCATATTTAAATTATCGCCTGAAATGATCTATATAAAAAAAATATAGCGTATTAGCAAATAATATTTCGAAAATGAAACATGAGGCACTAAATATAACATACATATTGAGAAACAAAATATGTAAATCTAAATGTATTTTCACATTCAAACAATTAAATAAAATTTAATCTGGTATTAGACAATTATAATAAATTAAAAAAAAACAACACTTACCAACGATCAAAAATCAAAATCATCATTGTTATCATCATCCTCATTATCAGATTTTTAACATCAAATTCATCCTCATCTTCATTCTCATCTTCATCATCTGTCTCAAAATTAGATTTTTCATCGCCAATCTCATGAATTTCAGTTTGATCCACATCTATCACTATTCTATGTAGATCTCGTAATGTTGGAATAATATATTCCTCAGTCTGAAATGTGTTAGAAACTTCCTCTTGTTGATATGCTATGTCTTTCCAACGTTCCTCAAATTTTTTTTATGCTTTTGCTTTACAAACAGCCCACCAATCAATTTTGTCACGTTTCAAACTAAGATATGATGCATAATACACTTAAATTGCTTGTTGTACTAATACGAATGTTCATATCTTTTATAAAAATTTTTATGATTTATTTCGATCAAATTAAACTTTGGATGCACATCCATCCCTTTTACGGGGTCAAACCATTGGCACATAAATAAGACGACCCGCAACTCTGCTCCAAGGTACTCTATCTCAAGAATTTCATCTAACAAACCATAAAAATCATCTTTTACACCTCTATCGTTGGATGACTGAACACAAACATCACTATTCATTGTAGCTTTTCCAGTTCTATATTTTTGAGTGTGAAAATTATACCCGTTTATAAAATATGATGGCCAAGTTCGTACCGTTGTGTTTGGACCCCATGACAGATGAATTAACAATTTTTATTCAACTTGATCTTGATTATATTGAACCTGAAGTAAAATAAATGTGTTAATTTTTTATTAATCAAATATTTATACTAACATATGTTTTGAACCATGCTGCAAATTCTTCATCGCACACACGATTGAACTCATTCATCGATAGTTCAGACCGTGAACGTTGAAAAATCCTACCATTCAAGAAGACAATTTATGTTAGAAATTTTAACAACACAAAGAATACATTTATTTGGAAAAAAAAGTACTTACTCGAAGTATGGCATAATTTCTTGACAGTTCAGTAAAATATATGTATGGGCTGCCCGTCATTCTTTAGCAGTTAAATATCTAACCTTACTTGACCCACTTGGTGGACCGTAATAGTTGAAAATAAACAATGAATTTGAGTTAGGATCAACATGACTCTCATCATTTTTGCCCGCTCTCCGTCTCTTACATTGGACATGAGACTCAAAATAATATGAAACAAAAGTTGTCACTTCCTCCGCAATATATGCATTAACAATAGAGACTTCAACCCGTGCCTTATTTTTCACTTTTCTCTTCAAATGATATAGAAATCTAATTGTAATTAAATAAAGTGTATCAAAAAAATGATATATAATGAATTTAGTAAAATGACATGCACTCTAAATGTTGCTATGAAGAGAAGGTACAAAATTTATCTTTCAAATGGATATATCCATCGATATTGGACATGACCTACAACTTTGGCCTCATAAGGCAAGTGAACTAAAAGGTGTTCCATGGAATCAAAAAATGATGGAGGAAATATCCTTTCTAGATTACACAAAATGATAGGGATATCTCTATTTAATTTTGCCATATGTGATTCCTTGAACACTGTCAAGCAAATATCATGTAGGAAAATACTTAATTCTGTAATGATGCCCATACAAAATCTGGTAAAAGTTCCTTAAAAGCAATATGAATCAATCTTTCCATAAATATGTAACAATCATGACTCTTCAAACTAATCAACTTGCATTTTTTCATATCGATACATCTCCCAAGATTTGAGGCATAACCATCAGGAAATCTCAACGATTTCAACCATTCACAAAGACTTTTCAGTTATTTTTTACATTTAACACTTTTCATTTGTCTCTATTTTAATTTATGATATTTTATTTATCTTTTTATTTTTAACATAAAAATCATGTTTTCTTAATAAATAAGGATACCTTTCATTTAAATATACAATTAACTATCATTAATTTTTCATTTTCTAATCCTTACAATTTTTCTCTCAAATTACATTTTCTTGTTTCTCTATTTCTGTTGATTTACCATATTTAATTACATTTGCCATGCCCTTTTCTTTACTTTTTTTCTTTTCATTTTTTTTAGTTGATTATTATTCTTTTAACAGTTGAGCTTTTCTTCTCTAAATATGAGTTAAACACAAAATTTTTGGTTTAATTGTATGAATAATTTCTGACATATAAAATGAATTTTGGTATAAATTTGAATCATGAAGTTTAGTAAAAAAAGAAAAAAAAAAAGATAATTGGGCTTGGTGTACATAAATAGTGAAGTCCAATTCATAAATCTCAATATTGAAGTTCAAACTTTATTTTATCTTTTATTAAATTCTTGAACATTCTTGAACACACTTTTGTGTGTGTCCTTGTGAGAGAAGAAGGAAAAAGCGAGAGAGGAGAGAGAGAGAGAGAGAGAGAGAGAGAGAGAGAGAGAAGGAGAAAGGGAGAGATTTAATCTTTGTAGTAGTTAGTTGATTTCTTGAGAAATCCTTGAACCAAGCCCAAGGTAAGCTTGAAATTTATGATTTTTAATTTCTTGTTTATCATAGAAATCATGATGAACAGCATGTTTGATGATCTATATATAGGTGTATATGGATGAGTTAGAACAAAAGTAGAATATTTGAATTTTTGGAAACAAAAGATTCTGACCATGCTGTAATATTTTGACTATGTCTTTCTCTGTACAAAGGCAAATCAACCGAGGTTTTTTGCATAAGAAACTAGACTTCCATACCTTGAAATTGAGATATGATATGTTGAACTCTGATAAGAATTGAATTTTTAGTGATTTTTTAAATGAGGTATTCTACAAAATAATTCCTTGTTTCTGCCCTGTTTCGACTGAGATTTTGATTCAATTTTGAGATGTCTTTCAGACTGAATTAGATTAAACTCTGAACATGAAATTTTTATATTTATGTCTTATCTTTAGTTTGAGGTAAGAATCATATGATTTGGATGTGTGTAGTGAATGTTATAGCTATTTTCCCATAATTGTACAGATTAGAAATTATGCAGTTAAGATAACTTAAAATAGATTTATATGTTTTTGTGTAATTGGAATAGATCTAAGCTATAGATATAAAAATTGTTATTTTATGTCTAGTTTTTAAGTGAAAAATAGAAGTTTGGAAATTCAAGAATACTAGTTTAAAATATAATTATTTTTTTAAAATATGAAAATATAGAAATGAATTTTAAATATAGTTAATGACAGTTTTAGGTAAAGAGAGATATTTTTTCTTTTTCATATGAGTATTTAGCTTCATAATAGTATTGAATAAGTGTCTAAACTCAATTCTATATTGTGATCTATACAATCAACTAGGCGAAGGTTTTTCGAACAAGGACAGACTTGAGACCCTGGATTAGTTGAGTGTACACACTCCCCAAACTGTGAGTGAAATTTTTAAGTTTTATTAACGAGAAATATTTTATGTGTTTTGAAAAATCTTACTTTGAAATATGGTTTTATAATTCAATTTGAGTGTGATGTATTCTTTTGAAATGATAATACTGGAAATGTTTGTCCAATGATTTACCTTACTTTATTGATTGAGGTTTAATGAGACAAAGAAATGAATGAGTTATAAGTTGGTTTTGAAATTTATTTATGAATAAAAACAATAATTTTGGTGATCGATTGATCATACAATTGCTATGGTTATTGCTCTCACATGACCGGTGGGAGGAAGAGTGGTATGAGTGGAGTCGGATTTTTAGATTGGGGTAGTGTGATGCAGGGCATTAACCTACCCAAGGTTACGGTTGGACAACCATATGTCACCAATGGTGATGTCCAAGCCAACATCAAGAATGAGACACTTTAAAAAAAAAGAATGAATAAAAGAAATCTTGGTGGATCCATTCTTTGAACCTGACTGAGCTCTTGGATTGGAAAATATGTTTTCGGCAGTCCTAAAGTTTTGAACAAAATGCAATCCATTTGATGCAAAGAGAAAAATTTTTATTTTGAACACATTGATTGTTAATGGCTTGTGAATGTTTTGTGATCTTGTAAATATTTTTATAATGATTAAATGAAACTTGTTGTTAATGATTTTATGACATGATCACATTCCCAATCATTCGTATGTATATAGACTTTTCACTCACTGGGTACACTTGTACTCATCTCATTTTTTCTCTCCTATTTTTCAGGATTGTAGATAGTAAGTGCAAATAGAGAGCATTCTTCTGGAAATCTTTGAGATCCATTTTGGTTGGAATCATACAATTCATGTAAGATAGTCTTATTTTGGGTTTAGGTTGATGTAGATGGATCCATGGGAGTGGTCAATGGAAGTTTTATTATATTGTATTATGGATTATTTATATAAACTTTAATATTTTTGTATATGTACAGCAGTCACTTATATATGAGTTATGAGAACTTTACTTATTTTATTTTGAAGGAGATTATATGGTTGATGATATATAATTATGGAGAATTTTATGAGCGCAAAGTTAAGGTTGATAACAGGTTAGCCTTATGGGGTCTCAGAGTGCGTCCTCGGGGTTGCACGTAGTTCGAGACAACACGACGGTTGTCGCATGCTCAGTTTTGAGGATAGGGGCGTGACAATTTTATTGGTATTAGAGACAGATTGATTACTTTAATGAAGTGTTTTAGGTCTCCTGTGGATCCTAGGATAGGCAAGTCTCACATGGGGTTAGTTAGATTTGATAGATTAATTTATTATTGTGAACTAAATTTTATCTTTTTTTGCAGTGATGGCACCTAGTAGATGCATGAAAGGAGTTACTTCCCTTGCTATTGAGCATGAACCTACCTCTTCTTCTCATGCTCCGATATCCCCTAAATCATCGGAGATTTCTCCTCTTCCTCCAATGGTGGCCTTCCAAGAGAGTATGGAGTGGTGGAATAAATATGAAACTAGATTCCACCAAACAAATCAACCTAAAGTTCAAGCACCACCTCCACCCCCACCAAACCCACCAAACCATGATATACCTCCAGCAACGACTATACCTCCTATGCCGGTTGCCGCATCCTCTACTCGTCCCAATACTACTCTATCCAAACTAATCAAGGAAGCTAGGCAGTTAAGTTGTGAAATCTTTACTGGGGTAAGTAATGCTACAGTAGATAAGGATTAGATAAATCAAGTCTCGGAAACTATACAAGAAATGGGTTTGGATGATGAAGATAGGTTGAAAGTGGTTGTTTGATTGCTTGATAAAGAAGCAAGAATATGATGGGAGAACCTAAAGAAGTATTTTTTTATTTCCATAACTTCGAGTGAATTCCTAAGGGAATTTGAGGAAAAATATTACACCCGCTTCTACAGAGATCAAAAGCGTGAGGAGTTCTTTCATCTTCGACAAGATAATAAGTCTATAACTGAATATGAGACAGACCTGAGAGAACTTTCCATGTATGTGCTAGAAATGATGGCTACCAAGGAGTATCTTTGTTCTAAGTTTAAGGAGGGGTTATATCTCAACATACGAGAGAAAATGACAGTCACCGATACCTATAATTTCAAGGATGTGCTACAGACGGCTTTGAGCACTGAGAAAATGGTTTAGGAAATGGGTCGAATTATAGAAAATTTTGGGAAGAAAAGGAGGTTTGGGAGTACTTCTAGCCAACCAACCAAAAGAAGTCATAGTATTACTTCTCATGGCAGTACCTTAGTTACTGGCTCAGTTGCTTCACCAATGAGCCAGTCCTACCCAAAGGTGGGTACTTTTCCTACCAATGTCACTTCTGGTGCAAGATTCTTTTAGGGAAATCAAGATCAATGTCGAAATTGTAGGAAGGTACAAACTGGGGCTTGTTCTGAGCCTCAAAGATGTTTTCATTGTTGAAAAACTGACCATTTTAAAAGAAATTGCCCAGAATAAGGAAGTAAAACTTTGTAAGCCAAGATGGGTATTCTTTGGGGGAATCGTGAAAATATTCCTACTCTTTCTTCTACTATTATTCCCAAGACCAGGACCGGAAGCAATACAGTAACCTAGAATCCTTCTCGTCCTCAGCCTCATTCACAAACTAGGATATATGCAATGACTAATGAGGATGCTCAAACTAATCTTGATATTATCACAGGTAATGAGTTTAAAGCTTAAATTTTTATAGTTGATATTGTTAGAAAGCATGCATAGAAATCTTAAGATATCATGAAACATGGTAAATGTGTATATGAATAATTGATATATGCATAGGAATTAAATTTCTTTAGTGATTATACCCAGTATTTTGCATGATAATGTTTATATGTTTCGCATCTCTGGGATGGCATGAAGGGAAATTATTGAATTATTATTTTGTATTAGGTTTAAGGGGGGAACGGAGTCTAGGGGTACAAATAGAGAGTCTCGACGTCAGATAGGGAAAGTAAACAATATCAAATGATATGGAAAGAGTAGAGAGTTACAATGCCGGAAACGCTTATGAACATAGTTTTGGAATATCTAAAAGAAAAGTATTTAGGATTAGAGTGATGAATATTAGTTTAACCATGTCAAGGTTGAGAATCTAACTTTGGAAAAATTTTCAATGAATAGGTATGATGACTTTCTTCAATCAAAGTGCATACGTATTAATTGATACCTATGCTAATAGGTCTTATTAGTGCTGAATTTTCATGACATGCCGATAGAGAATTGTCTCCACTTGAAAATTAATTGTTGTATAGACTTTTTTGGGTAAGAAGTTAGTGAAGAGTTCAGTATATAAGGATTGTGAAGTTAAGGTTAGAGAAAATGTAATGGGGGCAGACCTAATTCCTATTAAAATGCATGGTTTTGATATCATATTGGGAATGGATTGGTTATCTCAGAATAGAATCACAGTGGACTACTTTATAAAAAGGGTTGAGTTTATAAAATCAGATGCCCCAAGTGTGGTGTTCATCGGGGAATGCTGAATATTACTAACTTGTGTGGTCTCAGCTTTGGAAGCTCGAAAGTTGATTAAGAAGTGATGCTAGGCTTATTTAGCTCATATGATTGATACAACGAAAGAGAATCCAAATTTAGAAGATATTCCGGTGGTAAATGAGTTTTCGGATGTTTTTCCTGAGAAATTACTAAGGTTTCCCTTTGATTGAGAGTTTAATTTTACTATTGATTTACTCTTGGGAATAGCACCAGCCTCCATCCCTCCATATAGGATGGCTCCAGCGGAGTTAAATGAGCTTGAGGTGTAGTTGCAAGAATTGCTTGATAAGGGGTATATTAGACCAAATTTCTCACCGTAGGGAGCACCAGTTTTGTTTGTAAAAAAGAAGGATGGTACCTTGAGCCTTTGTGTTGACTATAGATAATCAAATCGGGTGACAATTAAGAACAAATAACCTCTCCTTAGAATTGATGATCTTTTTGATCAATTACAATGAGCATATGTATTTTCAAAGATTGATTTTTGATCGGGGTATCATCAACTTAAAATCAAGGAAAGTGATATCCATAAGACTGCTTTTCGAACCGGGTATGGTCATTATGAGTTTTTAGTGATATCTTTTGGCCTAACTAATGTCCTAACTACTTGTATGAATCTTATGAATCGAGTCTTCCACTAGTATTTGGATAAGTTTGTGATTGTCTTCATAGATGATATTCTGGTATATTCTAAAAATGATGAAGAGCATGCGAGTATCTTCGGGTTGTACTTCAGATACTTTAGGAAAAAAAATTATATGCAAAGCTCTCCAAATGTGAATTTTGGTTAAAAGAGGTAGGCTTTCTTGGCCACATTGTATCCGGTAAAGTTTTTTTTGTAGATCTTAAAAAGGTAGAAATAATCCTTAAATGGGAATAACCTAGGAATGTTACTAATGTTCAAAGTTTCCTAGGGTTAGCAAGGTCGGAGATTTGTTAAGGGGTTCTCATTGATAGTAGCACCATTGACAAGGTTAACTCGGAAAGGTGTCAGATTTGAATGGGATGACAAGAGTGAGGCAAGTTTCCAAGAGTTGAAGAAAAAATTGACTTCAGCTCCTATTCTCCCACTCCCTACGAGTGGTGGCAAATTTGTTATGTATAGTGATGCTAACAAACAAAGGTTAGGGTGTGTATTGATGCAAGAAGAAAAAGTAATAGCCTATGCTTCTAGGCAATTAAAAAAGTATGAAGTAAATTATCCAACCCATGGCTTGGAGTTAGCTACAGTGGTATTTGCTTTGAAAATATGGAGTCATTACTTGTATGGTGAGACATATCGAATCTATACTGATCATAAAAGTTTGAAATACTTGCTTACTCAAAAGGAGTTAAATCTAAGACAACAAAAATGGTTGGAACTTATTAAGGATTATGATCTTATTCTTGATTACCATCCAGGTAAGGCCAATATAGTGGCAGATGTTTTGAGTAGGAAATCATCAACTAATATGGCAAGTATTAGAAGTAGCTATCTCCCTCATCTTATTAGCATTCGGTCCCTTGGAGTAAGTCTAGCTAGTGATAGACATGGTGTTCTTGTGGTGAGATTTAAAATAAGGCCAACCTTGATAAATAAAATCTGAGAACTACAGGCATTTCATAAGGAGTTGAAATTAGAGCTTGAAAAGATTCAAAAGAAGGGAGAAACTGAGTTCAAGGTAAGAGATGATGACATAATGGTGTTTAAAGATAGAATTTGTATTCCGAAGGATAGTGATCTACGAAGGGCTTTATTAGAGGAAGCTCATGATTCATCTTATGCTATGCATTCAGGAAGTATGAAAATGTATCAGACCATCTGAGATAGTTATTGGTGGCCTGGAATGAAGAGGGATATAGCTGAATATGTAGCAAAATGTTTAGTATGTTAGCAAATGAAGGTTGAACATCAAAAGCCAGCTGGAGTTCTCCAACCCTTATCAATTCTTGAGTGAAAGTGGGAGCACATAACAATAAACTTTGTTACTGGATTGTCAAAATCTCAGGTTGGACATGATGCCATATCGGTAATTGTGGATAGACTTACTAAGTCTACTCATTTCTTGCCTATTAGGACTACATAATCATTGGAGAAGCTAGTCAAGATATATATTGATGAGATTATGAGATTGCATGGAGTGCCAGTGTCTATAGTTTCATATAGAGATCCAAGATTCACTTCTCGATTTTGGCCGAAACTACAGGAATCTTTGGGGGCTAAGTTGAGATTTAGTATAGCATTCCATCCTCAAATTGATGGTCAGTCTGAGAGAACGATCGAAACGTTGGAAGATATGCTTCGAGCCTATGTACTTGATTTCTCTGGCAGTTGGGATATCCATCTTTCTCTAGTAGAGTTTGCTTATAATAACAGTTATCGGTCTAGTATTGGAATGCCACTATATGAAGCATGATATGAAAGAAAGTGCCACACTCCATTGTGTTGGGATGAAGTTGGAGAAAGAAAGATTGAAAGTGTAGAATTGATTGATGCTACAACTGAAAAAGTTAAAATCATTCAAGAAAGAATGAAAGCAGCACAAGATTGTTAGAAAAGCTATGCTAATAGAAGAAGAAGGCCAAAGTTTGAAATAGGTAATATGGTACACCTAAATGTATCAACTTGGAAAGGGGTGATTCATTTCCAGAATCGAGGAAGACTATATCCTTGATATATTGGCCCGTATAAGATCATCAAGAGAATTGGAAGTGTAGGATATAGAGTTGAGATGCTTTCGAAGTTAGAGAAAATTCATGACGTGTTTCATGTGTCTATGCTTAAGAAGTATATACGGGACCCATCACATGTTCTTGAAAAGCCTCCGATCGAGTGGAGAGGGATTTGAATTTTGAAACTAAGCCGATTGCAATCTTGGATCATCAAATTAAAACTCTGAGAAACAAATATGTATAGGTAGTTAAAGTTCTATGGAGAAATGATCGAGTAGAAAAAATGACATGGGAGCCAGAGGGTCAGATGCGAAGATAATATCCCCACTTGTTTAAAGATAAGACTTAGTAAATTCCAAGGACGAAATTCTTTTTATAGGAGGTAGAACTTGTAAAATATGAAATTTTTAGTTTAATTGCATGAATAATTTTTGACTTATAGAATGAATTTTGGTGTAAATTTGAATCATGAAATTTAGTAAAAAAAAGAAAAAAAAAAAGAAATTGGGCTTGGTGTACACAAATAGTGAAATCCAATTCTTAAAGCCCAATATTGAAAACCAAACTTTATTCTATCTTTTATTAAGTTCTTGAACATTCTTGAATATACTTTTGTGTGTGTCCTTGTGTGCTTACCTGAGAGAAGAAGGAAAAAGTGACAAAGGAGAGAGAGAGAGAGAGAGAGAGAAAGAGAGAGAGAGAGGGAAAAGGAGAAATGGAGAAATTTAGTTTTTGAAGTAGTTAGTTGATTTCTTGAAAAATCCTTGAACCAATCCCAAGGTAATCATTAAATTCATGATTTTTAAGTTCTTGTTTATCATAGAACTCTTGGTGAACAGCATGTTTAATGATCTAAATATAGGAGTATATGGATAAGTTAGAACAAAAGTAGAATTTTTGAATTTTTGCAAACAAAATATTTTGACCATGTTATAATATTTTGGCTATAACTTTCTTTACACAAAAGCAAATCAAATGAGCTTTTCCACATATGAAAACTAGACTTTCATACCTTAAAAATGAGATATGATTTGTTCAAATCTGATAGAAATTGGATTTTTAGTGATTTTTTTTTAAGTAAGGCACCTGTAGAATAATTCCCTGTTTCAGTTGAGATTTTGGTTCGATTTTGAGATACTTTCTAGACTGAATTACGTTAAACTCTAAACATGAAATTTTTAGATTTATATCTTATCTTTAGTTTGAGATAAGAATCATGTGATTTGGATGTGTATAATAAAAGTTATAACTATTTTCCCATAATTGCATAGATTGAAAATTATGCAGTTAAGGTAACATAAAATAAATTTACATGTCTTTGTGTAATTGGAATAGATCTAAGCTTAAACATAAAAATTGTTGTTTTATGTCTAGTTTTTAAGTGAAAAATAGAAGTTTGACAATCCAAAAATACTAGTTTAAAATACAATTATTTTTTAAAATATGAAGATATAGAAATGAACTTTAAATATGGTTAATGAAATTTTAAACAAAGAGATATATTTTCTCTTTTTCATATGAGTATTTAGCTCATAGTATCATTAAATAAGTGTCTAATCTCATTCTATATTGTGATCTATACAATCAACTAGACGAACGTACTTCGAACAAGGATAGACTTGAGAATCTGGATTAGTAGAGTGCACACACTCCCTAAACTATGAGTGAAACTTTTAAGTTTTGTTAATGAGAAATATTTTGTGTTTTGAAAAATCTTATTTCAAAATGTTTATAATTCAATTTGATTATGATGTATTCTTTTGAAATGAAAATACTAGAAATGTTTGTCAAATAATTTAACTTGCATTATTGATTGAGGTTTAATGAGACAAAGATATTAATGGGTTGCAAGTTGGTTTTGGAATTTATTTATGAATGAAAACAATGATTTTGGTGAACGATTGATCATGCAGCTACTATCGTTATTGCTCACTGATGACCCGTTGGAGGAAAAACGGTATGAGTGGAGTCGGATTTTTGGATTTGGATAGTGTGATGCAGGGCATTAACCTACCCAAGGTTACGGTTGGACAGCCATGTCACCAATGGTGATGTTCAAACCAACACCAAGAATGTGACACTTTTTTTAAAAAAAAAAAACAGAATGAATAAAAGAAATCTTGGTGCATCCATTCCTTGACCCTGGCCGAGGTCTTGAATTAAAAAATATGTTTTCGGCAATCCCAAAGTTTTGAACGAAAAGAAATCCATTTGATGCAAAGAAAAATATTTTTACTTTGAACATATTGATTATTAATACTTTATGAATATTTAGTGATCTTGTGAATACTTTTGTAATAATTAAATGAAATTTGTTGTTCATGATTTTAAAACATGATCACATTCCCAATCATTGGTGTGTATATAGACTTCTCACTCGCTAGATACATTTGTAGTCACCCCACTCTTTCTCTCTTATTTTCAAGATTGTAGATGGTAAGTGCATATAGAGGGCCTTCTTCTCGAAATTTTTGAGATATATTTTGGTTGGAGTTGTACAGTTCATGTAAGATAGTCTTATTTTTGTCATAGGTTGCTATAGATGGATCTATGTGAATGGTTAATGGAAGTTGTATTATATTGTATTATGGATTATTTATATAAACTTTAATACTTTTGTATATATACAGCTTTATTTTGATTAGTCACTTGTACATGAGTTATGAGAATTTTACTTATTTTATTTTGAAGGAGATTATATGGTTGATGATTTATGATTATGGATAATTGTATGAGTGCAAAGTTAAGGTTGATAACAGGTTCGCCTTGTGGGGTCTTAGAGTGCATGCTCGGGATTGCACGTAGTTCGAGACAACACGGCGGTTGTCGCATGCTCGGTTTTGAGGACAGGGGGCGTGACAATATGTAGTGGCTACTCTTGCACCTAAATTTCATATAGAATAATTTCTAATAGTAATATTAATTTTCAAACCATATATGTAGATTTTAAAAAATTAAAAAACTATTTTCACTTAAATCACATATGAGCCTTTAAAACAATATCTATAAACATTTAAAATTTTAAATTTTTTAGAATTCCTTTAATTTAAAAGTGAAAGGTTCATAACTTTTGACCTAAACAACTTTTCACTGCAGTTGGATATATATAATTCAATTTACTCAAATTATCTAATTTAAATATTATCTCTCCAATTCAATTTATCTTTTATTTTTATTATCTTTATCTCTATTTCAATAAAAGACTATTTTAATTTTTGTTTCCTCCTTTTTTGAGCATGAAAATAAAAAACCGTAATAAACAAGGAAAGTTTCTATTTTACTTTTTATTTAAATCACACATGACCCATCTCTTATTAAATATACAATTAGTATTTAAATTTCATATAGTTTAAATACCAAATAAATATCACTTTCCATATACCTTTTTTGACCTTTAAGTTATTTTTCACGTTTAACACCTTTCATTTACCATTATTTTAATTTGTGATATTTTATTTAACTTTTTTATTTTTAACATAAAAATTATGTTTCCTTTTTAAACAACGACACCTTCCATTTAAAACATTTGAAATTTTAGTTATTTTTTTACGTTTAGCACATTCCATTTACCTCTATTTTAATTTGTGATATTTTATTTATCTTTTTATTTTTAACATAAAAGTCATATTTTCTTAATAAACACGGATACCTTCCATTTAAATATAAAATTCACCTTCATTAGCTTTTCATTTTATATTCCTCATATATATATATATATATATTTTTATCAAATAACATTGCCTTTTTTCTCTATTTCTCCACAACAAGATCTAGCCATGAGAGGGACAACTACAAATCCAATATGTCTCAGGTATAAAAATTACTTTATATATATATATATATATATATCTTTTTTCCACTATTTATTCTCATGTATCTTTCTAATTTGATAGAAATATAATAAAAAATTAGATATGTATATATATTAGATTTCTCCATTATCTAGTCATATACTTTTATAATGTATAGTATAAATAGAAAATAAAAATAGTAATTTATATCCTTTTTTTATTTGACTTAAATATTAAAATAACTAAGTTGTTTATTTATACTATGCATTTTATATGCAGGTCATAAAATAATAAAAAGAATTTTGATTATATTTTATTATCAAAATTATGACTCGACAAAGAAGATTCAAAAAATAAAAGTTAAAATTGCTCGAAAATGAGAAGTGAGTAATGCAGAAGGAAAGCATATAAGCACTGAATTTGAAAGCATATAAGCACTGAATTTGTTATTATCGATAAAGATGTATTATATTGTAATTATTATTATTACATCTATAACATTAAAAAAGTGTATATAAGTGCTTTAATAATTTTAAAAGTTTTATTTTGGGAAAATTACAGCATTTTTTTTTTTGGGAAAATTACAGTATTGTATTATTTGGAATAATTTTTCTTATCGATTCAATGACAAAATAGAAAATAAAGGATTTACCATATCAAAAGCTTTTCCATCATACCTAATAGAGAAAAATATAGAGTTATAAAAAATGCGAAATATATGATATAATTCAATCTTAATACTATTTTAAAGATAGTGGAAGAAGATGATGATAAATTTAAAAGATATGTTTTCCAAATTATCCCTTTGAACAATCTACCTGGATTGGATTTGGATGGTTATCACTCGATAGGTAAGCTAAGCAACCATATTTTTAAAAGAATACTTATAATTTATGTATTTTTATTACAAACTAATAATATATTATTCATGAATTAGATGTGATTAGTTGTATTGCTTTTATGGGAAATGTTGAGGAGAAAGATGTTAATGGAGCTTGGTGTGTCGTCAAACAACCAAATATAAAATACCTATTTCAAACAATACGAATATAGCTCGAATAGGGTCGTATCCACAGAGAACGACAGATTTATTTCTTTTAATAAAAATGAAAATAAAAATATGGGGGGGTTTTGATGAAATAATCTAAAATAACTAAGCAAACAAATAAATGAAAATTAACTAAAATAAAATCACTAGATAATACCAATTAAAGAAAAGGATGTCAATTAAGATAAAATCTATCCAAATGAGTTATTTCTACCTTGATGTGTCTGATTGATTATCGATACAAAAATTACTCGATATTATGTGAATAAATTGGTTATAGCCGTTAAGTACCACGAAACGACTAATCTCTCTTTACTTTTTTGGTAATCAAGATACCATCGTTAATTACTTCCCTAATCGAAAGACAACTTAAGAGACCCTCGTTGGATTTAATGTTTCGATAGTATTAAGATCTAGAGAGACCCAATTCTAATCAGTAAATTCCAATCTAGATTTATTTAAATTAGAATATCTAATCTCTTAACATAAATTCTACCACTTGCGAGACCATAAAACTATGTCAAGTACCACTCTATTAAAAACACACAAACCTTGCTGTTTTTAAACGATTGTAGACTATTCTAGGGTTATTAAACATAGGCCTCTATTTAACAATCTCAAAACAATCATAAATATTAAACATTGAGATTAAATAAATACCCACAAGTATCAAGCAAATAAGATCATTTAGATTTCACAATTATCATTCATCAAGATTTCAATAATTCTTTGACTAGAAAAATCAATTAAAAACTAAGCATGAAAAGAAAGCTCACAAAACAATTTTATTGATGTCGGAAAGAATGTCAAACTATAAAGAAAGGATACTTGTCCCGGCTGTAGCTTTTCTGTACAATTTTTGGATCCTCTCAAAGTCAAGAGAACAAGGCTTATATGTCTCTTCTAGTGAGGGCCGACTGCAACCCTAAAGGAAAAGTAAATCCTCCTATTTTACCTTAGTAAAATTATCCCAAAATATTCTCTAAAATTGAATGAAATATCCTAAAGAATAAAATCCTAAAAACTTCAAGTAAAATGTTTTTTTTACATTTACAATTTTTCAAAATTTCACATTCCTAAATATTAGGAATGCAGAATAAAATTTTCGAAATTCTTGTATTTCTCCTTGAATTCAGCGTGCCCATGTGCTAATGAAAAGTCACTTTTGTCTGTTCTTCCATCCTTGCATAATTGCTCCAATTAAGCCTCTTTTTCTTCATATTTCTCCTTGCCTTTCTTCCGACTAATCTAACACATCAATCACTACAATTAGTGTAATATTTTCTCAAAATAATGCTTCAGGGGGTTAAAAGTGTAATCCACAGAGAACCTACACGAGGACAAGAAAATTGCTCCGGGCGTGCACCTGGGGGGTAAAAGTGTAATGCCCATAGGAAACTGATAAAACACCCATACGTACTAAATAATCTAAATCCAACGATTCTATGGGGCATGCTTCATGGAGATCATGATTAGGCATGTTCAACACACCTAAATTCACCGCCAAAAGGGTAATGAGGGAGCCTAAAATTAATGGTCGCCTTGGTTTGTTCACACAAGACAGAAATTGGGAGGCTACCCAAAACCCAAAATTAACCCGTTGGTTGGTGTGCATGTACCAGAGAAAAAAAAAGTTCAGGTTTAGTACAAATGGTGGAGCTATCTTTGCGGCCGGAGAAACTAAAGGCCAGTACCCTATAAATGAGGCGCAATGCATTAACCTTCAAATAGCTACCCTTAGAATGACTAGGGTGGTAAGGAACCGGATCTACAGTCAGCTCAGTCTAGATGCGCATGTATGTAGACTTAAAATGGGGAGGGAAATCACAAAAACTAGTATGATATGCAGAGGACTATGTTTAAACCTCACTAAGGAACCTAAGGCAACGTTAAATTCAATCAAGGAGAGATGAAATGAGTGATTCATCAAGCGAAAGTGAATTAAGTTAGGGGTGTAGGCAGTGAAATCCATGGGTGTATGAAAGTGACAAGTGACGTAAAATTCATAAGTTAACTCAAGCAAGGCAAGGAAAGTGCAATTCAAGTATTGCTCCCAGCCAATAGTAGAGAGATATCGGGCAATGAAGTCATGTATATTCAGTACTTGTAATGATGGAAAATGAAAAGATTTACAAGGAATGATAGGTCGAACAGAAATAGCAGAGTACCGTTGTCGCGCTTCAACGGAATGAAATCACAGACAGCCGCGAAGGTGAGTATGCGGCGGGGGAAGGACAGACTTCCTTTTTGCCACCCTTGAACGGATGTGAGGTCTTTTTGGATGGGAAGAAGAAGGTTCGGCTGCTGTCTCTAGTACAGGGGTGGATGGAGTCGGAGAGGGGTCTATAGGAGGTGAGTGGGTTGGAGGAAGGCTAGGGTTCTTGAACGGGGGTGATTGGGGGTTAGGGTTGGGAAATGGGGGGTTGCGATCACTCGAAGAGGATGAAGATGGAGGTCTGTGATGGCCCGTGGGTGGATTGGAGAGTGAGTGTGGACGGGATCGAGAGGTGGAAGGCGAAGGGTTTGCGGGAGGCGATGAAGGCGATTCGTCGCTATCAGAGGAGAGAGAGATGCGAGATGTACTCTGACTTTTCGGTCCCTGGGGTCAACGTGGGAGGAGGCCAGAGCGACGGTAGTGGTGGTGAGGGTGTATCTGTTTCTTGGCCATCGGTGGTGACAACGGTGATAGCATCAAAGGCGAAAGGGGAAAGAAAACCCTAGAAAACAAAAGTCGAAAGGTTAGAGCAAAACAATTTGATTGTGAGTCTTCTTTCGACTTTTTTTTTAGAGAGCAGAAATGGTCTGAACTTAAGGCGTGGGCACGCTGTAAATGAAGTGAGTTTTTGTCCGTCTAATGGTCTCAAGGGTAGACATGAACGGGTTGTAGGGTGTGGTCACGCCCTATCGAGGGAGTACATCTGCCAGTAGGAGTGATATGGGCAGGTGTGAAAAGAGGTTGTGGCGTGGGCATGCCTTGAAGGAAAATGATGTCTGTCCGAGTAAATGAAGTAGGCAGATGTGAGTAGGAGATAGGGCGTGGGCACACCCTAAAGTACGACCCCTTCTGATTTTTATTTTATTTTATTTTTGAAAAGAAAATCACTTCTAAATAAAGTTTAAAGAAGGGACAATAAAGAAAATAAATATAAATAAATAAATAAATAATAATAATAATAAAAATAAACTAGGACTATTGGGTTGCCTCCCAATGAGCGCCTTTGTTTATCGTCTTTGGCTCGACATTGTCTTCTCGTCTTACTCCTCCTTGTATGTGGGATGTGCCAGTTGAACTTCCTCCACTGTAGAGACATCAAATCTATCAATAAATGGTTTCAATCATTGCCCATTCACCTTAAAAGTGTTGTTAATCTCTATATTTTTAATTTCAATAGCATCATGAGGAGAGATACTTACTACCGAATATGGTCCTGTCCATCGAGACTTCAACTTACCTGGCATAAACTTCAATTTGGAATCGAAAAGGAGCACTTTTTGACCTTCAAAGAATTGTTTTTGTCGACGAAGTTTATCGTGAACAAGTTTAGTCCTTTCTTTGTAAAACCTTGCATTGTCGTTAGCTTCCAAACGAATCTCTTCCAACTCCTGAAGTTGTAGTTTCCTCTCCCTTCCAACTTCCTTGGCATCTAAGTTGCATTGCTTGAGTGCCCAAAAAGCACGATGTTCAATTGCAACCAGTAAATGACATAACTTACCAAAGACTAATCGGTATGGTGACATTCCAATTGGGATTTTGAATGCAGTTCGATATGCCCAGAGTGCATCCTCCAATCGTAAACTCCAATCTTTATGGCTTGGATTTACTATTTTTTCCAAAATGCTTTTGATCTCACAGTTAGAAACTTCTGCTTGCCCATTGGTTTGAGGATGGTATGCGGTGACTACTCGGTGATTAACTCCGTATTTGCGCATTAAAGCTTCTATCGTACGATTGCAAAAATGTGTACCTTAATCACTAATGATTGCCTTTGGTACCTCAAACCTACAAAAAATATTAGATTTAAGGAAACTTATAACAACCGTAGAATCATTAGTATGGGTAGCTTTTGCTTCTACCCATTTCGAGACACAATCCACTGCAAGCAAAATATATAGAAAGCCACATGAACTAGGAAAAGGTCCCGTAAAATCCATACCCCATATATAAAAAATCTTACAAAATAAGACTAGGGTTTGAGGCATTTCATCCCTAGAAGATATGTTGCCAATCCTTTGATAATTCCCACAACTCTTACAATATTGGAATGCACCCTTAAAGAGTGTTTCCCAATAAAAACCACTATCCGGAATTTTTCTAGCTGTTCTTTTGGAGCCAAAATGACCACCACATGCATGACTATGACAATTAGTAAGTTTGGAATGAATTTCATCGTTAGGCACACATCTACGAATGATTTGATCAGATCCTATTTTCCACAAGTAAGGTTCATCCCAAATGTAGTACTTCGAGTCATTCCTAAGCTTGTTCTTTTGTGCAATACTTAGGTCATGTGGAAGAATCCCAGTTACAAGAAAATTTACAATGTCAGCAAACCAAGATTCCTTATCTGTCTTACCTTGTAGGGTAAACAATTGCTCATCTGGAAATGTCTCAGATATAGGTAAGGATTCTTCTTCTCGCACCAAGCGACTCAAGTGATTGGCTATAGAATTTTCAAGACCCTTCTGGTCCTTAATCTCCCAAACGAATTCTTGCAAAAGCAGTACCCATCGGATGAGTCGTGGTTTTGACTCTTTCTTCAAAAGCAGATATTTCAAGACTGCATGATCAGAGTAAACGACAACTTTAGAGGCTAACAAATAAGATCTAAATTTCTCAAAAGAAAAAACTATGGCAAGAAGCTCCTTCTCAGTTGTGGTGTAGTTGCATTGCGTCGGATTGAGTGTCTTCGATACATAGTAAATGGCATGAGATTGCTTCCCTTCCTTTTGTCCAAGCATAGCTCCCACAGCATAGTGACTTGCGTCGCACATCAACTCAAATGGTAGATCCCAATTGGGTGCCTGCAAAATTGGAGTTAAAGTCAGCAAAGTTTTCAATGTATCAAAAGCTTCCTTATACTCATTTCCAAAATCGGATGTAACATCATGTTGTAACAATCTCGAGAGTGGTTGAGCTATTGTCGAGAAGTCCTTGATGAATCGCCGATAGAATCCTGCATGTCCAAGAAAACTTTGAATTTCTCGTACATTAATAGGATATGACAAGTTAGCAATTAAATTCACCATGGCTTTGTCAACTTCAATGCCTCTTGAAGAAATTACATGACCTAACACTATTCCCTCCTCCATAAAATGACATTTCTCATAGTTAAGGACTAGATTAGTATCAATGCATCTCTTAAGAACCTTACACAAATTATCTAAGCATTGATTGAATGATCACCATACACCGTAAAATTATCCATGAAAATTTCGATGCAATCTTCAATTAAATCAGAAAATATACTCATCATGCATCTTTGAAATGTTCCTGGTGCATTACGAAGTCTAAAGGGCATCCTACGATATGTAAATGTTCCAAATGGGCAAGTAAAGGTAGTCTTTTCTTGATCTTCTTGAGCTACAACTATTTGATAATAGCGCGAGTACCCATCCAAGAAACAGAAAAACAATTTGTCCGCCAATTGTTCTAGCATTTGATCAATGAAAGGTAATGGGAAATGATCCTTCCGAGTGGCGGTATTTAATTTTCTAAAGTCAATGCACATTCGCCATCTAGTTTGAAGTCTCATTGGTACCAGTTCATTATTCTCATTTTTTACCAATTGAAATCCACTCTTTTTGGGAACAACATGAACCGAACTTACCCATTGACTATCAAAAATAGGATATATAATTCCTAACTCTAATAATTTCAAAATTTCCTTCAAAACAATTTCTTTCATGGTGGGATTGACTTTTCGTTGAAATTCCCTTACCGGTTTGGAATCGGGTTCAAGCAGAATGCGATGCATACACACAGAAGGGCTGATACCTTTTATGTCTGCCAAGGTCCATCCAATAGCCATCTTGTATTCTCTCAATACCCGCATTAAGCTCTCTTCTTGATTTTCGGTCAAGTCCTTGGCTATGATTACTGGTAGGGTTTCGTTGGCACCCAAGTATGCATACTTAAGATGTTCAGGTAAAGGCTTCAACTCGAGCTTTGGGGCTTGCATTGTAGAAGGAAGAATTCTCTCGTTCGAAAGAGGTAATGGCAGGAAATTACTTACTTGCCTGAGGGGTAACTTCGGTGTGGACAACAAAGCCATGATAGTTTCCTCTGTGTCTTCATCTTGAGTTACCTCGGTTTGTTTATCTGTCCATCCCTTTTTCAGCACAAGATCAAGCTTATCAAGTACCAAATGTTGTTCAACATTTTCATTGGTTGGGTTGTTGAATCCCTCAAATTAATATTGATTTCCTCAATGCAACAAACTGAGCAATAGTGGTTACCAGGTCGAATTCCAAGGGAACTAATTAATTCAATCTCTTAGTTAATGTAAAAAAAAATAAAGTTGGGGGTTTTCAAACAAATTGCTAAAATAAAATTTGTCGAATAAAAAATTAATAACCTAAAAATAAGAAACAAATCAACAATACTAAATACTAAAATTTAAGGAAGAAATTCAATTTACCAAATTTCGATTCAAGGGTTCATATATTGATTGTCTTATTGATTATTTGTTGAAAATATTATTTTTGCAATTCAAACATTTAACCTTAGATCTATTAGGATAGCCATAATAAATCTTGCGTTTTCCTAAAATAATTAACCAGACCCAGCATCCAATCAAAACTTATCATTAATCGACTGAACACGATAGCGTTTCATATCAAATAATGACAGCATTAAGTTCTGTGAAAATAGTTAAATCAAAATACAAATAATCAAGATAGCCATACAATAATTCGATTTTGTTCCATCGATTCCTTAGGTTAAAATGAATATCGACAACGACTCATAAACATAAATAACCTATTTGCTACTTGTACCATTCATTCATAACAATTACGGATCACTGAATTCCTGGATAGCAATAGGAAAACCAATATCGAATTAAATTGTGAGATTAACCAATACTAGGTTTCCCTAAAAATAAATCAAGAATCAACGAATACTTGAATAAAATGCAAGAAATTAAATTAAGAACATAACCTCACAATAAAGAACAATCGATTAAAATTCCCCTTGAATCAGAATAAAAGAACTAGCCACTCATGGTGATAAGTATCAACACAAAAAAATTAAAGAAAAATAAATGTTCCTAAGAAAAATAAAAAAATAAAAACCTAATGGAGAGAATGAGTCCTTGGCTTATGTGACTTCTGTTTCTTCCGGAAGATGCAACGCCTCCTCTTGTGGTATATTGTGTCTATGCAGCAGCCCACCTTTTTTGAAAAGAATATCTGAAGAATGGTTGAATATGCAACTTCTTGTGTTTTAATAAGCAAGGGCAGCCGGCCCTCTTGGAATGAGAGAATGTACTCTTTCCTTCCATGTAGACTTCTAAATCAACTAGGAGATCTAAAATTAGGTAAATTACAAAAGTTTTCTCCCACTAAAACATTTTTACTAAAAGTAAAAATATTACTAAAATGTTGAAATTATAATTCAAGCTCCACTTCTTCAAAGCCCAATAAGATGCCTTGACCCAATTATCTCCAAAATTGCCTCATTAAGCCCAATTTGCTCCAAGTCTTCAATTTCAATCTTCTAAAAATAAAATTTAATAAAACCAACCATTAGGGCATTAAACAATTCAAATTCAAATCATGATAACAATAATAAATTCAATAAATTGCATGTTATCAAATTTCCCTACACCAAACCAATGCTTGTCCTCAAGCATTTACTATCCCAATGTTGTACAACCATTCTCCTTTTCACTTCTTTCCCTCCTTCATTTCATCATTCAACAACCTCAAGCAGCACACATTGAAACATTCAAGCCAGAGCCACAATCTAGAAAGCAAGTAATCATAGTTTTGATAACTTTAAAAGAAAATATAAGCATCCCATCAAACTCGATAATCTCATCAAAATTCAATGTATCAAGATTCAATACCCTCATAAGGATTTCACTCTATATACTCAAAGTGTTTAAGGAAATTTATCAATAACTCTTAAATCAAATCAAAGTATTTTATTACCATAAGCTTGTTTATTTATCAAATCTCCACCACCACTTATATGAATTCAAAACAAAAATCTGGAGGTTTTTATAAGGGTTGTAACGTGGTTTGGGTAAAGGTAGGGTAAAAGGATAAATGTATTGTGTAATAAATATATCAAAGAAGCATATCAAGAACATATCCCCTATATCTCATATCATGAAATACAATCAAACCAAAAGAAAGATACTCCAATCAAGATCATTATCATTTCTCAATCAAACTTTTTACATTTTCTCTTCAAATTCCCCAATTTCAACTTTTGGGAATTTCTTTTTTTTCTTTTTCTTTTTTTTTCCTTTTTTTTTGAATAAGGAAACTAAATGAGGATCAATGAAAATGCCGCGCATATACAATCCACCTTAAGTGTATAATTGACTTCCCGAAAATAAATCTCATAATAGAAGTACCTCATTCCCTTTGCAAATAACCACTCAATATATGCTCAAATCACATGCTTCTTTAATATAAGGACCAAAAAGAAGGTGAAGCATAAAAAGAAGGCTATGTGTTAATTAATGAGGTTAATGCAAAGAAATGAGTATAAGTTCAAAGGGTTTCACTAAGGGAAATATTATGCACAGGAAGGTTTGTTTTCGAGAGCTAAAATTGGTAAATCTAAATGCCCCCATCATATTAATGTATGAACTCATTGATGTGGTTTCAAAAAGCATAGCAAAGCAAGTTCTAGAATAAGCATACTATGATTGATAAACACTCATAAAAAAATTTAGAGCAAATGATAAATACTCTTCAGGCTCAAAAGCTCACAAAAATTGTTTAATTTGTATCGAATCTATCACATTTTCAAATGACTCAATCATCAAGATCAATGGGACAATTTAAAACAATTTTATCAAAAAATAACTAATCACACTTGTCTCTTTCATGTATTTCAAACTCAAATCAACAATGTATACTAACTCAAAATCATTATCTGATAAAATCCAGAGAGTACGAAGTTCCAAAGAGAAATAGAAGAAAATACATTGGCATGAAAATCCTCCCTCACACCTAAATACTACATTGTCCTCAATGTATGAAAAAAATGAGAATTTTAGATACAATGCTAAAGAAATTCACAGCTAGCACAATGGAAAACTAATATCAGAAATGAAAGATGCTAGGTAATGAAAGGAAACAATGACAAGGAAGATAAAAAACGAGATAACTCTCCTAAGGTGATGGCGGGAATGAGAGTTGAAATCCCACAAAAGTCGCGAGCGCTTGGATGTTCTGCTCCAACTGAGAGATGTGTTTCTGCAAGTCGTCGACCATTTGAGCTAAGGAAGGAGAGTGAGACAAACGTGCAGCATTGGAGGGACCTACAAAAGAAGAGTGAACTCTCGACCAAATATCATCAGGCGAGGTGAAATGATAAACACCATCCTTCATAGAAACAATACCCATTCACGTCAAGCAACCAAAATCTAAAGGTTTGGCGGAACAAGCAATATTCAATGTGTGATGTGTTAAATCCTAAACTTTCAAATTGATAGCCAAATGTGTGATTAAAGAGCCAAGAATCAGTGGTCTAGCAGAAGAATTCATAACATTCCGAAATTGAGTAGCAAGCCAATAACCAAAATTAACCTTTTGACCATGAGTCATGGACCATAAGAAAAACAGTTCGGGTTTTGTGCAAACAGCAGAACTAGCCTTTCTCCTAGAAAAACTAAAGGCTAAAAAACGTTGTATGACATGCAATGCATGATCCTTAAGATAATAACTCTTGGAATGGCTTGGATCGAAGCTAATAGTATCAATTGTCAATTCAGACCAAATACTAGAGCAATATGAGTTAAAATGAGACGTGTAATCACAAACAGGAGAACAAACAGATGTGTTGGAGCTGGAAGTGTCTAGAAACCCTAAAGTTTCATTAAATTGTGTCAAGGAAAAGTGAAATGCTCGGTTCATCAATCGGAATAATGAGACCTGGGGTGTCTACTGTCAATTGGGTAGAAGTGTCAAACCAAAATGTTGTGTAAAATTCATATGTGAGTTCTTTAAATGCAGGGAATGACACATTCATATAGTTGCTCCAGCCAATTGCAGATAAAAAACCTATGATTCTATCAAGTAATCCAAGAGATTCAAGTGTGGGAACCTGAAAATGTTTGCAGGGAATTATGGTTCTGGTGGAGATGTCGAAATACCTGCGTTTGCACGCAACAAAAGTGAATTTGAGGTAGCCTCCCAACTTCGCAGGTTGTGGAGGGATGATTGTTTTCCCTCTTGTAATTCGAGATCATGATTTGGACCTTCGGGAAGAAGAAAGCTGTTGTTGCTCTATGGAAGTGGGGTGTGCATGTTATGCAGGGTCCATCGAAGGGGTAGGTGCTCCAGGATCTGCAGTGTCAGAGTTGGCACTCGAAATGGTAGCAGTTGATCGTGGAAGTAGCATGCGAGGCCTTCGCCGTGGAGCCGTCGGTTTGGGCATTCGCACCCGAGGCCCTACAAGCGATGCTGGACACTGAGGAGATACCGCAGGCGATTGCGGAGATGATTATGAGGAAGAAGTTGCTGAAGGCGACGGTTGATTGTCTGAAGAGAGGGAGATTAGGTCGTCACTAGGGTTTGTGGCTCTTATGCGTTTGGATGAGGCTTCGCGTGAGGAAGATGCACCCTGGAGATCTCGAAGCCTATATTGATGTTGGTGAGTTCGCTTCGGTCCTATGATGGAGCGATTGCAGTGATTGGGATTTTCGGAGGCGAACCAATTGTTGAAGATACACTGTACGAAGCTACGACGACGCCTTTGAAACCGGGATGTCCCACGGTAGAGTCACAGAATGAAGCGTAGGGTGTAATCGAAGAGACGATGTTGATCAATTGGTGGACGAACGAAGTGAGCTCTCGGAATGGTGATTCGTGATAAAGGGAAGTTAGGGTTTTGGTTTGGAGCCCAATTGAGAATGACTGCGTCTAAAAACAACATTTGGAGAATTTCTTCAGAACCGTCTCTACTCTTTTTTTTTTACCCAAAACCGCGTGATCATCTCTTAAAAATAAGAGTACTTCTGCCTAAAAATTGTATATGACTTTTGAAACCGCATGATCACGCCCTAATGCCCAGACTGCTTCTGTCCGAAATCTGACTGTCACTCTATTTGTGTCTTGGCTTGAGAAAATTGCTGAACACATGCAAAAATTAAGAGAAGAGATAAATAACACTAATAAAACACTTAAAATTGAATAAATGAAATTACTAAAAATTAAATCAAACTCTTAAAAAATTTTGGGTTGCCTCCCAACAAGCGCAATTATTTAACATCGTTATACTCGACGGTCTTCATGGTTGATTCAGCTGGAGGAATAATTTGGAGATGTCAATGTAATGTCCAACATTGTAAAAATCTCCATATCATCGTGAAATAACCTATGCCCATTCACTTTGAAACTCTTGTTTGTATCAAGGCTTTTGATTTCCACTGCACCATAAGAAGATACATTAGTGACAACAAATAGACCAACCCAACGAGAATGCAACTTACCCGGCATGAGTTTGAGTCGAGAATTGTATAGAAGCACTTTCTGTCAGACCGCAAATTGTTTCCTTAAGATCATACCATCATGAAACAACTTGGTTTTCTCTTTATAAATTCGCGAGTTCTCGTAGGCGTCCAATCTCAACTCTTCAAGTTCTTGCAATTGCAATTTCCTTGACGTACCGGCTTCATCCATATTCATATTGCAACGTTTGATCGCCTAATACGCCCTATGCTCAACTTCCACTGGTAAATGACAAGACTTTCCAAAGACTAACCTATAAGGAGACATCCCTATTGGTGTTTTGAAAGCTGTCCGATAAGTCCAAAGTGCGTCATCTAAACGTAAACTCCAATCCTTTCATCCCGGGTTGACCGTTTTCTCTAAAATGGATTTAACTTCACAGTTGGAAACTTTGGCTTGTCCATTTGTCTGAGGATGGTATGCCGTAGCAACCCGGTGATGCACTCCATATTTCTTCATCAAAGCTTCGACTGTGCGGTTGCAAAAATGGCTTCCTTGATCACTTATGATGGCTCTAGGGATCCCAAACCTACTGAAAATGTCAGTCTTGATAAAACCTATAACAGACTTAGAATCGTCAGTTCTGGTGGCTTTTGCTTCCACCCATTTCGATAAATAATCAACAACCAAAAGAATGTAAGCATATCCACAAAACGAAGGGAATGGACCCATAAAATCAATACCCCAAATGTCAAATATTTCACAAACAAGAATGGGAGTTTGGGGCATCTCATTTCTATGGGACAAAGATCCTGTTCTCTGACATCTATTACAGCTTTTACAAAATAAGTAAGCATCTTTAAACAAGGTCTCCCACTATAACCCACTATCTAAAACCTTCCTTGCAGTTCTCTTCTGCCCAAAATATCCCCCACAAACATAACTATGACAAAATGCTAAAATGGATTTATGTTCATTCTCTGGGACACATCTCCTAATTATTTGGTCAGAGCAAAATTTCCACAAATAAGGTTCATCCCACACATAATATTTCACCTCACATCGAATTTTTTTCTTCCTTGACGTACTAAGATCACTAGGCAAGATGTGTGTGACCAAATAATTCACAATATCTACATACCAAGGAGTAATACCTTTCAAGTGAAATAACTGCTCATCAAGAAAAGATTCAGAAATAGGTAGTGGATCTTCCTTCTTCACTAACCTGCTTAAATGATCAACTACCAAGTTCTCAGCTCCACTTCGATCCTTGATGTTCAAATCAAATTCTTGCAACAAGAGAATCCACCGTATCAACCTGGGTTTCAACTCCTTTTTTGCCAATAGATATTTCAAAGCTGCATGATCAGAATACACAATTAGTTTAGAACCAAGTAAATATGATCTGAATTTATCTAAAGCAAAAACAATGGTTAAGAGCTCCTTTTCGGTGGTGGTGTAGTTGCATTGAGCAGCATTCAATGTTCTTGAAGCGTAGTAAATGACATGACTCTTCTTATCAATCCGCTGGCCAAGAACTGCTCCCACAACAAAATTGCTTGCATCGTATATGATCTCAAAAGGTAAATTCTAATCAGGTGGTTGAATGATTGGTGTAATAGTTAACAAGTTTTTGAGCTTGTCGAAGGCTTCCTTGCATTTTTCTCCAAACTCAAAAGGTACATCTTTCTGAAGCAACTTGGATAATGGCAAGGCAATTTTTGAGAAGTCTTAAATAAACCTGCGATAAAAACCTGCATGTCCAAGAAAACCACGTATTTCTCTAACATTTGTAAGGTAAGGTAAACTCTTGATCAAATCAACCTTCGCCTTATCTATCTCAATACCCCTAGGAGAAATCACTTGCCCTAGCACTATGCCTTCTTTCACCATGAAATTACATTTTTCATAGTTCAAAACCAAGTTTGTTTCCATGCATCTTTTCAAAATTTTTATCAAATGCCCTAAACAACTATCAAACGAGTCATTGTAAACAGTGAAATCATCCATAAATACCTCAATGCAATTTTCAATATATTCAAAAAAAATGCTCAGCATGCACCTTTGGAATGTACGTGGGGCATTACATAGACTGAAAGGCATCCTTCTATAAGTAAATGTTCCAAATGGACATGTGAATATAGTCTTTTCTTGATCTTCCTGTGCAATCACGATTTGATAATAACCTAAAAAAACCATCAAGAAAACAAAAGAATGATTTTTCGGCTAATCTCTCTAACATTTGATCAATACAGGGTAAAGGGAAGTGGTCCTTTCTAGTAGCTAAATTGAGCTTCCTAAAATCAATGACCATTTGCTAACCATTTTGCACTCGCATAGGTACCAACTCATTGTCTTGATTTCTTACCATCGTGATCCCTGTTTTCTTTGGTACCACATGGATTGGGCTAACCCACTTGCTGTCGGAAATTAGATAAATTATGCCTTCGTCCAAAAGTTTGAGAATCTCCTTCATCACCACTTCTTTCATGATTGGATTCATCTTTCTTTGCGATTCCCTCACTGGCTTAGTGTCCTCTTCCAAAAGGATTCGATGCATGCAAATTGAGGGACTAATACCCTTTATATTGGCTAAAATCCAACAAATTGCTGTCTTGTGCTCTTTTAGAACTTGGAGTAGCCGATTTTCTTGTTCTTCCGTAAACTCTCTTGCTATGATAACGGGCAAGGTCTCTTCGTCACCTAAGTATACATATTTAAGATGATCCGACAAAGTCTTCAATACCAATGTTGGAGCCTGCAAAACGGAAGGTAACATTTTCTTGTGAGAAACAGGAAATGTTGTGCTTGAATTTAAAGACCTTGATTGTTGTTCCAATATTGATTCTGAAATTTCACAAGTTTCGGTCATCTCTTCTTTGGTGTTCAATTGCGTATCCAATTCAAAATTTGTGTCATTTTCTTCTTCAAAGATTTCCTGCACAATTGAATTAATGACATTAGCGGAATAAATCGATTGACACTCATTTGGGTATTTCATGGTCTCAAAAATATTGAATTTAACAATCTCGCCGTCAAATTCGACGAAGAGTGTACCATCATCCACGTCTATTTTAGTTTTTGCTGTTTTCATGAACGGTCTCCCCAATAGTAGCGGTGCTGAATTTGTAATGGTGTCTTCATCCATTTTTAAGATATAAAAATCTGCTGAAAAAATTAACTCATTAACCCGTACCAAAACATCTTCAACAATCCTTTCTGGATACACGACAGAACGGTCAGCCAATTGAATAATCACCTTAGTTTCCTTTAAGGGGCCTAGATTTAGAGCAATATAAATAGAATATGACATGACATTGATTGATATTCCTAAATCTAGCATAGCACGTTCAAATTCTTCAACCCAATAACACAAGTTAAAGTGAACATACCTGGATCCGAACATTTCTTGGGTAGAGATCTTTTGATAACAGCAGACACGTTCTCACCTACCCTTATTTTGTCATCACCTCTCATCTTTCTCTTGTTTGTGCACAACTCTTTCAAAAACTTTGCATATTTGGGTATTTGCTTGATGGCGTCTAACAAAGGTATGTTTATTTCCACCTTCTTGAAAGTTTCTCAAACCTCCTTTTCGTAGTTTTCCTTTTTGGATCTTTCAAACCTGCTAGGAAAAGGTGGTACAACTATGTTAGGACTCGTAGGTAAAAGAGAATCGGAATTTACCTTGTTTGGATTTTCATTGGCAACTTTGGCTTCTGCCTCTTCATCTTTCTTCTCATTTCTCTTTTTGGGTGATGGTGGTTTTGATTGCACTTCGTTTCCACTCCTCAATACCATTGCACTAGCATTTTCCTTAGGGTTTATTACCGTTTGTGAAGGTAATTTCCCTGAATTTTGACGCTCCAAATTGCTAACTGAAGTGGCTAGCTTAGTGATTTGATTTCCCAAGTTTAGAATGCTAGCTTTCGTTTCCTGTTGAAATTGTTGAGTCTTAGTCACGAGAGCTTTCACAATATCTTCTAGGGACATACCTAAATTAGACAATTGTGTCGGTGCATGTGTTGGCCTATTGAATTGTTGAGGAAAATATCTTGTTTGTCCTCCTTGATTCCCGTAACTCAGGTTTGGATGTTCTCTCCATCCGGGGTTAAAATGAGTAGAGTAAGGGTCGTACTTCTTCTGAGGTTGGCCAGGAAATCCTCCTACGACATTTGCTTGATGAGTAGAATCTTCTTGCAGAGATGGACACATATCCATAGGATGTCCGGGTATCGAGCATATACCGCAAACCTTGGTTGCATGTATTTGCCCTACAGCTATCTGACGAACCAAAGCAGTCAATTCAGAAATTTGATTTTCAAGGTGAGAGTGACTTACCTCATTGACACGTTTCGTAACTCCATCCGTTCTCAATTCAAATTGTTGAGAATTTTCTACCATGTTGGTGATCAATTGTCTGGCTTCTTCAGGTGTTTTATTTACCAACGCTCCTCCGCTGGCCGCATCTACCATACTTCTATCCATGGATAGAAGTCCTTCATAGAAATACTGAATCAAGAGTTGTTTCGGTATTTGATGATGTGGACAGCTGGCACAGAGCTGTTTGAACCTCTTAAAGTACTCATATAGTGTCTTGAGCGAATCTGTCTGATCCCACATATCTCCTTTCGAATGTTGGCAGCTTTAGATGCAGGGACAAATTTTTCTAAAAATAATCTCTACATCCCATTCCATGTATTTATTGAACCCAAAGGTAGGTAGTACAACCAATCATTTGCCTTATCTTTTAGGGAAAAGGGAAAGGCTTTCAGCTTAATCTGTTCCTCAGTCACTCCTTGGGGTTTCATACTCAAACAGACAACATGAAATTTCTTCAAATGTTTATGTGGATCCTCACCTAGGAGACCACAAAAAGTAGACAGTAAGTGAATCAAACCAGATTTAAGCTCGAATGCTACCTCAAGAGTTGGGTATTCGATGCACAAACGTTGTTGATTTAGATTGGGTGCAGCCAATTCCTTCATGGTTCGCTCACGATCGGCCATCTTTTCCTCTTTTTCTTCAAAAATAGACCTATTATAAATTGTCAAATCAATGTCAAAAATTGGTTTTTGACGTAACTTACCTTTCCTCTGTCTAGCCTCCTTTCTCAATCAGCGAGCAGTTTTCTCAATTTCAGGAATATATTCCAATTTACTTCCTTGAGAAGAATGGGTCATAAAATAAAAGAGGTCAGCAAAACAAATAATAAAGATAACACAACTAAGAAATGAAAATAGTTCCCTGGCAACGGCGCCAAAATTTGATCAGGTTGTCGAAACCCTCAAATTAATACTGATTTCCCCAATGCAACAAACTGTAGCAATAGTGGTTACCAGGTCGAATACCAAGGGAACTACTTAATTCAATCTCTTAGTTAATGTAAAAAAAATAAAGTTCGGGGGTTTTCAAACAAATTGCTAAAATAAAATTTATCGAATAAAAAATCAATAACCTAAAAATAAGAAACAAATCAATAATACTAAATACTAAAATTTAAGGAAGAAATTCAATTTACCAAATTCCGATCCAAGGGTTCATATATTCGATTGTCTTATTGATCATTGGTTGAAAATATTATTCTTGCAATTCAAATATTTAACCTTAGATCTATTAGGATAGCCATCATAAATCTTGCGTTTTCCTAAAATAATTGACCAGACCCAGCATCCAATCAAAACTTATCATTAATCGACTGGGCACGATAGCGTTCCATATCAAATAATGACAGCATTAAGTTCTGTGAAAACAGTTAAATCAAAATATAAATAACCAGGATAGCCGTACAATGATTCGATTTTGTTCCATCGATTCCTTAAGTTAAAATGGATATCGGCAACGACCCATAAACATAAATAACCTATTTGCTATTTGTACCGTTCATTCATGACAATTACGGATCACTAAATTCCTGAATAGTAATAGGAAAACCAATATCGAATTAAATTGTCAGATTAATCAATATTAGGTTTCTTTAAAAATAAATCAAGAATCAACGAATACTTGAATAAAAGGCAAGAAATTAAATTAAGAACATAACCTCACAATGAAGAACAATCGATTAAAATTTCCCTTGAATCAGAATAAAAGAACTAACCGCTCATGGTGGTAAGTATCAACACAAAAAAATTAAAGAAAAATAAATGTTCCTAAGAAAAATAAAAAAATAAAAACCTAATGGAGAGAATGAGTCCTTGGCTTATAAGACTTCTGTTTCTTCCGGAAGATGCAACCGCCTCCTCTTGTGGTATATTGTGTCTATGCAGCAGCCCACTTTTTTTGAAAAGAATATCTGAAGAATGGTTGAATATGCAACTTCTTGTGTTTTAATAAGCAAGGGCAGCCGGCCCTCTTGGAATGAGAGAATGTGCTCTTTCCTTCCATGTAAACTTCTAAATCAACTAGGAGATCTAAAATTAGGTAAATTACAAAACTTTTCTCCCACTAAAACATTTTTACTAAAAGTAAAAATATTACTAAAATGTTGAAATTATAATTCAAGCTCCACTTCTTCAAAGCCCAATAAGATGCCTTGACCCAATTATCTCCAAAATTGCCTCATTAAGCCCAATTTGCTTCAAGTCTTCAATTTCAATCTCCTAAAAATAAAATTCAATAAAACCAACCATTAGGGCATTAAACAATTAAAATTCAAACCATGATAACAATAATAAATTCAATAAATTGCATGTTATCACTCATTCACAACAAAATCAATAATGCTAACATGAAAAATGGATTCCGAGTCATTTGGATGTTGAATGACATGAAAGATATTAAATGTGACAATCTCTCCATCAAATTCAAATGACAAGGTTCCTTTATCAACATTAATCTTAGTTTTTGCTGTTTTCATAAAAGGTTTTCCAAGCAATATGAGAGCAGGGTTGGGTGAACAAGTATCATCCATGTCAATGATATAAAAATCATCCGAAAAAATCAATTCATTGACCTTGACTAGGACATCTTCAACAATTCCCTTAGGATATGATGTGGACCTATCAGCTAATTGTTTGATCACATTAGTCTTCTTCAAAAGTCCTAAATTCAAGTATCTAAAAACAGTTAAGGGCATAACATTGATTGATGCACCTAGATCAAGTATTGCCTTCTCTATACTCTTAACCCCTATGATTATTGGTATGGTGAACGTACCAGGATCCTTACACTTAGGGGGCAATTTCCTTTGGATGATGGCTGAAACATTCTCATTAACACAAATCTTATCACTGCTCCCTAACTTTATCTTCCTAATGCATAGTTCTTTGAGAAATTTTGCATACCTTAGCACTTGTCGGATCACATCCAAGAGCGGGATGTTGATTTCCACCTTTCGAAAAGTCTCTAAGATTTCCTTCTCCTCATTCTCTTTCTTCGATCTTGTCAACCTGCCAGGAAAAGGAGGTGGAATTACAACTCTCGTCTTAGAAGTATCGGTTTCTTTACTTACCTCTGTGGCCGATTCATTCAATATTGATATTTTGTTTTGTTCAGCCTCTTTATCTTCTTTGGTTGTTGATGAATTATCCTGCACTTTCCTTTCATTATTGACTATCATAACACTCACATTTTCTCTCAGGTTGATTTCTACTTGAGAGGGTAGCTTCCCATTGTTTTTCTCCATTCGATTCACGGTTGTTGCCAATTACGACACCTGATTTTCCAAGTTTTTGATACTGGTTCTTGTCTCTAGTTGAAATCGTTGGTTTTCTTGTTGCAATTGTTGGGTTTCCTATTGAAACAATTGAGTGCTGTTAGCCAAACTTTTAACAATTTTTTCTATAAACATACCTTGATTTGAAGAGGGTTGATGCGGTTGAAATTGTGGTCGAGATTGTTGCTGAAACCCTTATTGTCGATTCCCATAACTAAAATTTGGATGATCCTTTCATCCTGGGTTGTAGGTGTATGAATAGGGATCATACTTTCGTTGTGGTTATCCCAGAAATCCCCCAATTGCATTCATTTGTTCGCTGCACTCCTTTTGAAGAGTAGGATACATATTGGTTGTGTCTCATGTTCGAGCAAATACCACATGCTTTCACTTATTGGATTTGTCCTACAACCAATCTTTCCACAATAGAAGTTAGGGAATCTATTTTATATTCGAGGGAAGAACTACTCACCTCATTGACCTTTTGTGGAGTCTCTTATCTCCCTCCAAATTGTTGGGCATTGGCTGCCATGTTTGAGATCAAATTTCTTGCATCATCAGGTGTCTTGTTCACCAATGCTCCTCCACTTGCAACATTGATATGTTCCGTTCCATTAGGGAAAGACCTTCATAGAAATATTGGATCAACAACTGTTCTGGAATCTGATGTTGAGGACAGCTAGCACATAGTTGTTTAAAATTTTCCCAATATTCATATAAGATTTTCCCATTATACTGCCTTATTCCACAAATTTTCTTTCTAAAAGTAGCTGCACGAGAAGCTGGAAAAAATTTATCTAAAAACATCCTCTCCAAGTCAGGCCAAGTAGTAATAGAACCAGAAGACAAATAAAAGAGTCAATCCATAGCCTTATCTATCAAAGAAAAAGGAAAAACAACAAGTTTAAGTTGTTTTTCAGTTACTCCTTGTGGTCTCATGGTGGAACAGACAATGTGGAACTCCTTAAGATATTTGTGAGGATCTTCCCCTGCAAGACCATGAAATTTAGGCAATAAATGAATCAATCCAGATTTTAATTCGAATGGAGTTGTAATATTGGAAAAATTAATGCACAAAGGTTGTTGATTAAATTTAGGGGTTGCCAACTCCCTTAAAGTCCGTTGAGCTGCCATGTTTGTTTCTTTGACATCCTTCTCTTCAACGTCAACGTCTGAGTCTAAGAGTTGGTTGGCCAGATTGTTTTCTAGTGATGAATTTGCTGTCTTCTTTACTTCTTGAGTCTCCTTTTTTAGTTTTGGGGCTGTTTTCTCGATCTCTGGGTCAAACACAAGTTCACCTGTATGAGCAGAATGAGGCATATACAAAAAAAAATGAAAGTAAAATTTTTAAAATAAATAAATCTATCAACACCGTTCCCCGGCAACGACGCCAAAATTTGGTGTGTCGTCAAACAACCATATATAAAATACCTATTTAAACAATACATATATAGTACGAGTAGGATCTTATCCACAAAGAGCGGCAGATCTATTTCTTTTAATAAAAATGAAAATAAAAATATAGGGGGGTTTTGATAAAATAATCTAAAATAACTAAGCAAACAAATCAATGAAAATTAACTAAAATAAAATGATTAGATAATACCAATTAAAGAAAAGAATGTCAATTAAGATAAAATCTAGCCAAATGAGTTATTTCCACCTTGATGTATTTGATTAATCATCGATACAAAAATTACTCGATATTATGCGAATAAATTGGTTATAGCCGCTAAGTATCACGAAATGACCAATCTCACCTTATTTTTTCGGTAATCAAGATACCATCATTAATTACTTCCCTAATCGAAAGACAACCAAGAGACTCTCATTGGATTGAATGTTCCGACAGCATTAAGATCTAGAGAAACTCAATTCTAATAAGTAAATTCCAATCTGGATTTATTTAAATTATATTATCTAATCTCTTGACATAAATCCTACCGCTTGCGAGATCATAAAACTACGTCAAGTACCACCCTATTAAAAACACACAAATCTTACTGTTTTTAAATGGTTGTAGACTATTCTAGGGTTATTAAATATAGAACTCTATTTAACAATCCCAAAACAATCATAAACATTAAATATAGAGATTAAATAAATACCTACAAGTATCAAGCAAATAAGATCAGTTAGATCTCACAATTATCATTCATCAAGATTTTAATAATCTTTTAACTAGAAAAATCAATTAAAAACTAAACATGAAAAGAAAACTCACAAAACAATTTTATTGATGTTGGAAAGAATGTCAAACTATAAGAAAAGGATGCTTGTCCCGGTTGTAGCTTTTCTATACAATTTCTAGATCCTCTCAAAGTCAAGAGAACAAGGCTTATGTCTCTTCTAGTGAGGGCCGGATGCAACCCTAAAGGAAAAGTAAATCCTCCTATTTTACCTTAATAAAATTATCCCAAAATATTTTCTAAAATTGAATGAAATATCCTAAAGAATAAAATTCTAAAAATTTCAAGTAAAATGTTTTTTTTTTACATTTACAATTTTTCAAAATTTCACATTCCTAAATATTAGGAATGAAGAATAGAATCTTCAAAATTTTTGTATTTCTCCTTGAATTCAGCGTGCCCACGTGCTAATGAAAAGTCACTTTTGTCTGTTCTTCCATCTTTACATAATTGCTCCAATTAAGCCTCTTTTTCTTCATATTTCTCCCTGCCTTTCTTCCAACTAATCTAAATCAATCACCACAATTAGTGTAATATTTTTTTAAAATAATACAAAAATTAATTACAAATATTACACTTATTTTGTTCCTATCAAAGCTACAACAATATTACTTGTCTTGGAGTTAATGGGACTAACGTATATATTTTTATTCTAACTTTCAATAAATTTTTTTAAATAAATACTTTCTAAATTGAAATTGTTTGTTTGCTTCTTCTTATAATTTTTAATTTTTTTTGTAGTGATGAGAAGACAACAATTATTCTCTAACTGATTTGACAACAAAATTTCAGGATCTTAGAAAAGATAGAGACAATGACATTGATGTAAAATAGTTATATTTTATATAATAATTTCCAACTGTTATATAGTATTTTATAAATACTATATAATTAACCATGCATTGCATGGACTTAAAATACTAGTATATTTATATGATAAAAGATTATATAGTTAGTAATAAATCTTGAATGGAAATGAAAAACGGATATAACTCCAATTCCTTTGGAAATGATAAAATTTTAGTAAAGAGATCTATTCATTGATAAGAAAAAGAAAAAACGTGAACTTGATTGGATTGATGATAAAATAGAATTCTAGGTTGCAAATGGTGATTTGATTAATGATATTGGTATGTTTAAGGCAATAAAAATGAAAGAAATAACCGATTAGTCCCTCTATATGTAGGAATTATTTTTTTAAAAAAAAAATAAATTCTCATGGTAACCATTCGAGCCGACGACATGTTGATTGTATCTGCATTTTTGGGTATCACTAATTTCAATTTGTCATGGGTAGAGATACCATTGCTGACATAATAATCTCTCTGCAAAATACTACATGAATAGAAAAATAATAAGTTAAAGAATGGGAAGAGACAAGATTCACCTAAGATGAAATACACATTGAATACGATTCCTTTTTGGAAGGCCTAGACCGGGATTTTTCTCCCCTTAGAAGGGCCCTGTGTTGGATCCAGGCTCAGGCCTGGATTTTATTCCTTCATATCCCGTGTATGTCTGACTCGAACATGGTCCATGCTCGGGTCTAGTTTTATCGGTTAGTGCTATACCTTCTTTTCGTGGTTGTTATTCTCCCGAGGGTCATGCTGTACTTCTAATCTAATCCTCCTCTTGATTCATTTTGCAAATATTTGACAGCAAATTAAGAACAGAAATTATGGGAAAGAGAATCACAGGCTGCTTTTTTGGTTGAATCTATTCTTTAAAATGAAAATAAAGAAAGCGAAAAGGGATAAAATTAATTTAGTTTTATTCCTGAAAAAAATGAAAAGAGAATAAGGGAGGATGTAGTGAAACTATAATCATATCCGTATCTTCATTCTCTCTCAATTTCGGGTGTGGGACTGAAAATTTTTTTACTGTTTTCTCTTCTTTTTCTCCCCGTACTTCTTCAGATGATTTGGCTTACCTGCATTCTTTCCCATCTGACAGTCCTGTCCCATTTTCCCAGTCCCAATCAATCCAGTCCTCCAGTCTGACTGTCTGGGAGACGCCACTGATCTTTTTAACCTTTTGCAATAGACCATTCATGCCCTTTTGGGACTTGTCAATCAACTCCAAAGGTCTTATATTTGAATTTGTAGCCAGAATTACTATGGATGTGTTCCTATACAACAGAATCACCGTATCATGTTCAATTCTGTTAAAGATTGTTGTTTACCATAAAAACTATTATATTCTATCCCAAAAAACAGAAGAAGAAGAAGACAACCATCAAAACTCTTATAATCTCTTTCCATGCATCACTGAACATGTCAGAAAAGAGACAAAAAACAATTATTACGAAGTGATGTTAAAGGAAGTATTGAAATAATGGACGTATATAGACTTGAACGTTGTAAAATTGAGGAATCTCTACTATTGGCTAAAGTGCATCGATATTTCTTAGTCAGAAGTCTATGTTGCCCGTCTCAAACCATTTCAATGCAATTCTCCAATTTTAGATTCATTAGTCCGCTGTAAGCTTTCTTTATAAATGGTCATAGCAACTTATTGTCCAGTTATTTACAGAAGTATCAGGCAGATTTGCTTGCTGCTCTTTTATTTATTATTTATTTATTTTTTGTAAGAAAAGGAAAGTAAGATATTATTATGGGAGAAGAGAACTACAAAAGAAAGGACAGCATCCTCCGAACAAAATAAAAACTTTACAGAAAAAAATGAAAAGAAGCATACTGAAAAGGGACTGGCCTCCAATCCATTTTGAAACTCCAAGCTAAAAACCTTTGAAGCCCAATAAGAATGAGATGATAAAGATGCACAAAAGACAACTTCATCCGAAGGGACAGAGCTACAAAAGCAGAACGCCCTAAACTCCTTGCTTGCTCTGTCTTGTGAACTTTGTGTGATTTATCCTTCGGATTTTCTGTCATCCAGAAGTACCACTATGCCACCAAACTAAAAGTAAGAAAGGAGTGGTTCTTGATAGTGCCCGATGCTTATGTTCTATGACTCCCTGGGAGTCCTTGAACATTTAATGTCCTCCAAGATTATGGTTCATTTGATAGTAGGCCTAAATCATCACTCGCTTGAACATATTTGAACAGGTTAGTGGAGTGTTGGTTTGGCAGCAACGTACGGTTCTGGCAGTTGAGCATCAACAAAAGGTCTCTTTGGGAGTCCTTGCATGGGGTGCAGGGGAATATCTAATAAAAGGATTTGCTGCTTGGGAGTGCTGCATATCATCATCACTGTATGATTCCCCTTTCTTGAACATGGTGTAAAATGGTTCCCCGATTAAAAATAATTTTTAATAGCATAAATGCGCATGTCCTATCTTTTGGAATTACCATTCAAGAAAACTTCTTAGAATCCTAGTTTATTCTGTCTCCTAGTACAACCTAGATTTTTCTGGGATTGTGATTTCTAGTGCAAGGAAACTCAAGATTGTGGCTTTTAATGAACTCTCTCTCTCTCTCTCTCAAAGAGGCCTTAGACGGACATTTAACATCACTGCTTTAAGTAGTAATACCTTTTTTTTTCTGTGCAAGATGCTTGTGAAATATTTCTCAATTTCTCAATTATTATAGCACTTAAGAATATTTTGTTTCAGACTGGTTTTCTCCTGATGCTTCCATAGTGCTTTAGCCTACTTGATAGGAAAAGAAGGCTGCCTATGATCCAGTAGTAGGTTAATTGCTAGGAAGGACTGATACTCCAAATAGTCCCATACTACTAGTGGATATGTATTGAACAAAAATACATGTCGAATGTGCCATGTGGCGTGTCCCAATATTTTAGCGCAGATTATATTTTGGATACAGCCTATAAAAGTGCTTGATATCGCCAAGATGTGGTCAAGTCAGGGTGACTGGGAGGTATTCTTTCAGATTACTGTGGAAAAAAAAAATTCATGGGGTCAAATGAAAAAAAGAAAAAAGAACATGTGTAGGTCATGAGATTCCAAGCCTTGTTGAAGTGAAATGAAGATGCACAAACAATGATTGCTTGTATATTCGATTTTGAGATGAAATCTCTTCGACCTTCAGAAACCCCAAGTCAATTTCTGCAAAAAGCTTACTGAGGATGAGGGAACACAGTTGAAGGCCTTGTTTCTGGGTCAGAGGGGAGTCAATAACCTTTCATTGTTGAAGATGATGCTGGATCTTTGCTCAGAGGGGAGTCGATTTGAAAGAAAGCTTCAGTAAAGTGGAGTTCAGTGACTTGGATTCTTTTGCTTTTCTTGTGATTTGTTCTCTTCCCTTATCAATGGTTCTTATACTCTTCTCAACCTGTCCTAACTTTTCCCTCTTAGCCGTGTTTTGGGCTGAGAGAGTTATTAGACCGAGCCTTTTTGTTACGCTATGAGTCTCCCGTCGAATACGTAACAACCATCGCGTTATCTCGATACACGGGTATGACCTCCCCATATATAGGGATAGCACAAGCTATTTCAATTATACAATAAATCTTCTAAGATATAAAATCTATCAAATAAGAAATCATATACACCACACACATGCAAGGGACCCATCTGGCCCATCCCTATACACACATGTATGCATCGGCACACATCGGGGAATCCTTGTACATGCAGTGTGGCCATCCCGGCCAATGCAAAATTCTCAGACAGTTCATAAAACTCATAAAACCGGAATAATATATCGAAATATATCATTATAATCCAAATGTTTCGGTACAAGATAAAACATTTTCTTAAAAACAATTTCATACAAAATAAAGAAGTCCTAAATTATAGTCGTTCAGATTTTTTCCAAAACTTACTCGAGGAAATTAAGCCAGTATCAGTAAAATCCGCACGTTATGAGATATACAGAACTTTTTTTCCATGGTCCGATGATTTACAACTTCTAAAATGATTACATAATCCATAACTACTCAAAATCAACCAAAAATGGATCTCCGATCGGCACTACTAGACGTCGTCACTCTATACTTCCCATGGAAAGAATTTTTAAAAATGAGGGGTTATTTTAAATATCCAGTGAGTAGAGTACTATGGTATATAGCATATAAATGAGGGGTGAATGTGGTGATGCCAAATACATGTATCAAATATAATTTAATACAATAAAAAAATTCATTCACATAAAATTATTCATATCAAACCACCATAACTCATATAATTGAATCAAATAGTTTATATTCATTTTTCCATAATTTTGGGGTCTGCCAAAAATATTATCCTACCAATGGCCGTTGACAGGATTCGCTAAGGGGTTTTCTACAGTTTTTATAAAATCTCATTTTTTCTTGGTGTTAGCCTAGAGCTCCGTAGGGTGCTACCACGTTATCCGACGGTTGGTGGATGCTCTTCAACCCACCTACCCCTAACCCAATTTAACCAGCCTTAACCACACTGCCCCGATGGCTCGGTCCGTGCAAAACTTAGACTATAGTCATTTCATTTCCAGCACCCAATTCATGCTCAATGTATAAAATAGAGCAATATTTCACAATTCATATGAGTATTCAATCGTAACATGGTGCAAATAAATCATTACTCAAATTCAAGAGTTATGGTTTTGTCACAAAATCCATTCCAAAACTCACCACAATCACAAAACATTTATAATTCCATTTCACAAACTCATTTAAAAATTCAATTGACAAACTATAGTTAAAAGTAATTTTTCATTCATATGAAACTTAGCTATCCACTTAGCTCTTGTAAGAGTAATCACTCTTAAATTTCCCAACTAAAGGAGAACTATCCCTCTTTCAACTCTTTCAAAACCTTAACCTAATTTATTAGTCATGATTAAATCATTAAATCACATACCAACACTAGAGAAATCATTTTTCCTTAATATTTTCACAATTCTAATTTTTCAATGAATTTCCCAATTTGTGCAGTTATAGGAAAATGACTATAACTTTTACTATATAGATCCAAATCATATGATTCATATCTGAAATTAAAGATAATATATAGATCTACAACTTTCATGTTCAGAGTTTAAACTAATTCAGCCTAAAAGGAATCTCAAAATTAAAAGAAAGACAAACAGCTGCTACAGGACAGAAACAGGACATTCTGAACCACGAAAATTCTTTGAAATATCATAATAAATTCAGTTCTTATCCGATTTCAACGAATCATATTTCATTTTTAATATATGGGAGTCTACTTTCATGTTCAAAAAGCCTCATGTGATTTCCTTTTGTGCAGAGGAAGTTATGAGGGGAAATTTACAGCATACTCAAGCTGTCCTCTTTGCATAAAAATTAGGGTACATAATAGAAATAAAATATAAAAAAATGCTAGTAAATTAGAACAGGTTCATCAATAGAATATACCTCAAAATTTCTAAACCAAACTAATACAGTGTTACTCTAATATTTCCTAAAATCTCCATAATTCGTAGACCTAGGGTTTTGGTTCTCTAAGGCAATTTCTTCATTCTCCCTAATACAAATTAAATCAAGCAAAAACAAAGTTAAACCCAAGATTTGGGTTAGGAAATTACCTTGATTTGAAGATTGGATCGCGTTTTGGGGTTGGGTTTCAAAAACCCTAACTTTCTCCCTTCGTGAGACCCTAGATTTCCACCGTTTAATCCTTCGTTTCTAGAATTGATTTAAGAATTTGAGTATCCCTTTAGTTTGTTTAATACAAAAAATGAGGTTAGTTGGTAGAAAAATTAAAGAGAGAGAGAGATTTGAGTGAGAGTGAGACTGAGAGAGAGGGAGAATGAAGCAGTCGCGCGAAGGAGAGAAAGAAAAAAGGATGAAAGAAAAGAAAAGAAGAAAAAGACCTACCGTTTTACCCCTCTTATGTTAAGTGTTCACTTTAACTCTAAGGGCAAATTGGCCTTTTTATCTTTCCACTATGTGCCCATTTGTTTCTCCTTCTCCCATGAATTTTTCTCCCTTGTTCCATTACAATCTCTCTTCTCTTTTTTAAATAAATAAGTATATATATTCATATATATTCATAACTATATTATATTAAAACTCCAAATTTATTAACAATGGAATGCACTACGAATTTGCAAATACGAATATTTTAAATATACCTAAAACTCAAATTTAATACCCAGAATAAAAAATCAATAAAATTTAAAATTTTTCATTATATTATAAAGACGTTTAACAAAATTTCTAACACCGAATTTTCGGTGTTATAACACTTAAGCTCCTAGAACAAATTTCATTCTCGAAATTTCAAAATACAAGTTATACATCCAAGAGATTCGAGTGTTGCTTCCGTATTGATTCTTCAGTCTCCCAATTCTGTTCTTCCGTTTAGTTCTTTCTCCACAATACTTTAACCATAGGGATTCATTTGTTTCTCAACTGCTTGATCTGCCGATCTAGTATTTGCACAGGTTGCATTTTGAAACTCAGATTTAGGTTCAATTCTATTGAACGAGTTTCAATTACGTGAGAGGGATCCAGCAAATACTTTTTTAGCATTGACACATGAAATATATCATGAATTTTCTCTAAATCTAGAGGTAACTCCAATCGATAGGCCACATTTCCAACCTTCTCAAGGATCTTAAGTGGCTCAATGTACCTTGGATTCAATTTACTTCGTTTTTGAAATCAGATTACACCTTTCCACGGTAAAACCTTCAAGAAAACCATGTCTCCGACCTCAAATTCCAGAGGTCTCCTTCTTTTGTCGGCATAACTCTTATATAGCGTAACTCTTATATCTATCTTGAGTTGCCTTCATCCTTACCCGAATCACCTTCACTTTCTCTATCATTGTTTCAATTAGTTCCATATTTTCAATCTTCTACTCTCCAACTTCATCCCAATAAAGCGGAGTTTGGCATTTCCTTCCATAGAGAGATTCATAGGGAGGCATCCAATACTAGCTTGATAGCTATTGTTATATGCAAATTCGATCAACGGTAGGTGCCTATCCCAATTCCCTTGGAAGTCCATCACACATGCCCTCAATATGCCTTCCAATGTTTGGATTGTACGCTCAGACTGTCCATCCGTTTGCGAATGAAATGCGATGCTGAATTTTAACTTAGAGCCTAAGGCCTCTTGTAACTTGGCCACCATCTGGATGTAAATATAGGATCACGATCCGATACAATCGACACCGGAACCCCATGGAGTTGAACAATTTCATCAATGTATAGCTTGGCTAATTTCTCCAAAGAATAAGCATTCTGAATCAGAAGGAAATATGCTGATTTGGTGAGCCTATCAACTATCACCCAAATAGCATCATGATGGCTCGAAGTGCAGGGCAATCTTACCACAAAATCCATGGTGATGTACTCCCATTTCTATTCAGGTATAGCCAATGGCTTAAGTGTCCCGGCCGGCTTCTAATGTTCGGCCTTGATTTGTTGGCATACGAGACACCTTACTACAAATTCAGATATTTCCCATTTCAATCCTAACCACCAGTAAGTTTTTTTGATGGTTCGATACATTTTAGTACTTATGGGATGCATAGCATAAGCTGAAAAGTACACTTCTTCAAGTATGGCCTTTCGGAGCTCATTATTCTTGGGAACACAAATCCGTTTCCCATACATTATTATGCCATCCTCTTGAATATGGAAATCATCAGTTTCACCCTTACGAACCCTTTCCGCTATCTCCTTTAGCTCCTCATCAGTGGTTTGGAGCTCTTTAATATGGTCTATCAAGGTTGGTCGAACTTCAAACTTCGCCAATAATGCACCATTGTCATCACAAGCAAATTTGGCTCCAAAGCACAAAGTCCCTCTAGACATGAAGGTAAAAATTCCCCTGAGTTGGAGAAGATAAAGACTTACGGCTTAGAGTATCCGCAACTACGTTCGCTTTACCCGGAAAATAATCAATCACCAGATCATAGTTTTTAACCAGCTGTAGCCATTTCCTTTGCCTCAAGTTCAGCTCTTTTGGGTAAGCAAATACTTGAAACTCTTATGATCAGTGAAAATTCTGCATGTGGCTCTGTATAAGTAATGCCGCCGATCTTCAAAGCAAATACAATGGCAGCAAGTTCTAGATCATGGGTAGGATAATTCAGTTCGTGCTTCTTTAACTGTTGAGAAGCGTAGGCGATAACTCTGTCACCCTATATTAGAACATATCCTAGCCCTTGTTTGTTGGCATCGTTGTAAACTATATAATCACCATCAGCAATAGGTAGAACAAGTATGGGAGCGGACGTGAGTCTCCTTTTGAGTTCTTGAAAGCTTTGCTCACATGTATCATTCAATTCAAATTTAATTCCCTTCCGTGTCAAGCCAGACAATGGAGCTACAATTTTGAAAAATCCTTCGACAAATTTCCGGTAATAACCTGTCATCCAAGGAAGTTTCTTACCTCGATGACATTCTTGGGTTGTTCCAATTTTATAATAGCCTCTACCTTCTTTAGGTCAACAAATATTCCATCTCCGAATGCAATGTGCCCCAAGAACCCAATTTCCTTTAGTCAGAATTCATACTTTGAGAACTTAGCATACAATTGCTTATCTCGAAGAGTCTATAACACAATCCGAAGATGTTCTGCATGTTCTTCGTCATTCTTGGAATACACCAAGATGTCATCAATGAAGATAATGACGAACTTGTCAAGATAGGAATGGAAAACTCGGTTCATGAGATCCATGAAAGCTGTCGAAGCATTCGTTAAACCGAAAGGCATCACCAGAAACTCATAGTGCCCCTACCGCATCCTAAACGCTATCTTTGGAACATTATTTTCATTTATCCGCAATTGGTGATAGCCAGACCTCAAATTAATCTTCGAAAAGACACTCGCCCCTTGGAGTTGATCGAATAAATCATCAATCCTTAGTAAATGGTATTTATTCTTGATGGTCACCTTGTTTAGCTATCAGTAATTGATACACAACCGCAACGTACCGTCTTTCTTCTTTACAAATAAAATTGGAGCACCCAAAGGTGAGGTACTCAGTCGAATAAATCTCTTGTCCAACAATTCTTGTAGTTGGACCTTTAACTCCTTCAGTTTCACAGGTGCCATCCTATATAGAGGAATGGAAATATGTGCAGTACTGGGAGTCAAATCAATAGCAAAGTCGAATTCTCGAATCGGAGGTAAACTTGACAACTCATCCGGGAAAACATCGAGAAATTCATTCACTACTGGAACATTCACTAATTCTGGACTCTGCACAGTGGTGTCAATGATATGGGTTAGGTAAGCTTCACAACTCTTGTGTACTAATTTCCATGCCTCCAATACCGAGATTACAAAACTCAGTAAGACTCGCCATTCACCAATAAATACAAGCGGAGGATATTCCGGTCTACGGAACTCTACCTCCTTAGTAAAGCAGTTTACAGAAGCCCTATTAGGGTGTAACCAATCCATACCCAATATAGCGTCGAAGTCCCTCTTCTAACATAATCAAGTCTGCTTCAAGAATTTCCCTTTCTACCTCTACTTCATAGCCTTGAACATGTTGCTTCTGTACAACCGTTCCCCCAATGGGTTGACAACCAATAACTCCTCTTCGAGTAGGATTCGAGTGTTTGGAAAACTTAATGTTCACAAAAGAGTTATCAGACCCAGTGTCAATTAAAACACGAGCATCAACTCCAAAAATTTTCATCATACCTATACATACGAAAAATATGGATCAATTCCTAAATTAACCGAATACAATCATAATTTAAAATCCTCAATGTCATCAAATCATCATCAATTATCAAAATCACCTCTATTCACCTTTATATCATGCAACATCACTAATATTTCACAAATTCAGAATCAAGCAATCATAATTTCATCATATTCACATTCAAATTCCTAAATCACCAAATTTAAGCTCTAGAAAATTTACCTGTGACTATGTTAGGGTTGTTCTGGGCATCCTTATTAGTCATAGTATAGATCCTGGTATCTATCCTCATTTAGGGTCACTGGGTTGGAGCAGCTACAATGTTGCTTCCAGTCCCTGTCCGTGGTATGCCAGCTGGAGGTGGAATAGAAGTGCTTGCTTGGCTGCCTATAGATCCACTGGGGCGATCCCTACTTGTTTGGCCTTCTCGTCCCAATTCCAGACAAATATTACGGAAATGACCTTCTTTTCTGTAGTGGTAGCACCTCTTGGGTGCTTGGCAAACCCCAAAATGAAACTTGCCACAATTTTTGCACTTTTACTTCCTATTTCCCATTGATTAGCTTCCCGAAACAGTGCCGGAAGTAGGAGTTTTAAATTGAGACTCCCGTTGGCCTTGTGTAGAGCCAATCGGTCCTGAAACAGATCCACCACTAAAAGAGCCCACACTCCTACTCTTCTTGGGACCTTGGTCTGTTATAAAACCACTAGGCCTCTTCCTCTTCCCATGCTTTCGAACTTTCCCCTTTCTATCACCATTTTCTCGGCCCTCAATGCCAAATCTAAGACATCTTAGAAATAAGCTCTTTTGTGATTGACATTTTCTCCCTTATACTCAGATTCAGTCCCGATTCAAATTTTACACATAGGGACTCCTCAGAGTTCACAAACTTCAGAATATAGGTAGCAAGTTCTCTCAACTCTGCCTCGTACTCGGACACCATTTTATTTCCCTGAACAAGCTTGAAGAACTCCTATCTCTTCTGGTCCGTATAAAACTGAGTGTAATATTTTTCTTCAAAAGCCCTTAGAAAATCTGCCCAAGAGAGAGGTGTGGTTGCCCTGGCCTTCTCATTTTTCCACCAGGTTCTGGCTCCCTTATGTAGCAATTTCACAGCTACCGACAACTTCATGTCATCAGTTAACCTCATATCGGTGACAGTTTCCTAAATTCAGTCAATCCATTCCTTGGCCAATCAGGCGTCACTGGTACCAAAAAAAGTTTTACATCCAAGCTGCCTCACCTCTTTGAGTAGCTTTGACAACTCAACCGTAGGACGATCGGCCGACACAACAACCGGTGGAGCAGGTGCTATAGGAACACTAGGTGCCACAGTTGGTATAGAAGGAGGAATCGGCAAAGGAACAGAAGGTTAAGACAGAGTTTGATATTGTGCCCCAAAAGAGCTCCACCACTCCATCACTTGCTGGAGGGCGGCTATAGGAGTCGGGAAATACCGGTGGAAGGAGCCAAGTGTGTGCTTGTGGCAGCTAGAAGAGAAGTTGGAGCATATGAGGATGATTTATCCTCATGCTCAGTAGGAGGAATCTCACTAATATTCCTCGTCCTTCGTCAAGGCGGCATGGTTCCTACAAGAAGAAATACTATCTTGAGCTCACTAGATTAGGTATTGTACTAAAAGTTTAACCCCCTAAAAGTAAAAATTAAACCTAGTCCATAAGCATCCAAGGAAAGTTCTGTACATTTCAGAAAAGTAAATTTTTAAAATCAAAATTTTCAAAATAGCATACATTTCAAAACCTTTGGAATTGGAGAAAATTCAAACCTTTAAACATTCAAAATCATGAACTTAGACTCTGATACCGATAGAATTGTTACGCCCTGACTCTCCCGTCGAGTATGTAATAATCGCCGCGTTATTTCAGCATACGAGCATGACCTTCCCATATACCAGGATAGCACAAAACATTCCAATTGTACAATAAATCTTCCAAGACATAAAATCCATCAAATAAGAAATCATATACACAACACACATGCAAGGGGCCCATCCAGCCCATCCAGCCCATCCCTATACACACATGCATGCATCGGCACACAATCAAGGAATCCCTGTACATGTAGTGTTGGTATCCCGGCCAATGCAAAATTTTCAAACAGTTCATAAAATTCATAAAACCGAAATAATATATCGAAATATGTCATTATAATCCAAATGTCTCAGTACAAAATAAAACATTTTCTCAAAAATAATTCATACAAAAGAATGAAATCCTAAATTATAGTCGTTCGGATTTTCTCCAATACTTGTTCAAGGAAATTAAGCTAGTATCAATAAAATCTGCACGTTGTGAGATGTACAGAACTTTTTTTCCATGGTTCGATGGTCTACAACTCCCAAAATGATTACATAATCCATACCTACTCAAAATCAACCAAAAATCGATCTCCGATCGGCACGTGTAGACGTCGTCACTCTATACTTCCCCTAGAAAGAATTTTTAAAAATGAGGGGGTGAGTATTTTAAATACCCAATTAGTGAAGTGCAATGGTATGTAGCATATAAATAAGGGGTGAAAGTGGTGATATCAAATACATGTATCAAATATAATTTAATACAATAAAAAAATTCATTCACATAAAATCATTCATATCAAACCACCATAACTAATATAATCGAATCAAACTGTCTATATTCATTTTTTCACAATTTTGGGGTGTGCCGAAAATATTATCCTACCAATGGCCGTTGGCAGGATCCGCCAAGAAGTTTTTCACAGTTTTTATAAAATCTCCTTTTTTCTTAGCGTTAGCCCAAAGCTCCATAGGGTGCTACCACGTTATCCGGCAATTGGTGGAGACTCTTCAACCCACATACCCACAAGCCAATTTAACCAGCCTTAACCATGCCACCCTGATGGCCCGGTCCGTGGCAAGACTTAGACTATAGTCGTTTCATTTCCAGCACCCAATTCATGTTCAATGTATAAAATAGAGCAACATTTCACAATTCATACGAGTATTCAATCGTAACATAGTGTAAATAAATCATCACTCAAATTCAAGTATCATGGCTTTGTAACAAAATCCATTCCAAGGCTCACCACAATCACAAAACATTTATAATTCCATTTCACAAACTCATTTAAAAATTCAATTGAGAAACTATGGTTAAAAGCAATTTTTCATTCATATGAAACATAGTCATCCACTCACTTTTTGTGAGGGTAATCACTCTCAAATTTCCCAACTAAAAGAGAACTATCCCTCTTTCAGCTCTTCCAAGACCTTAACCTAATTTATTAGTCATGATTAAATCATTAAATCACATACCAACACTATAGAAATCATTTCTCCTTAATATTTTCACAATTCTAATTTTTCAATGAATTTCCCAATTTGTGCAGTTATGAGAAAATGACTATAACTTTTACTATACACATCTAAATCATATAATTCGTATCTCAAATTGAAGATAATACATAGATTTACAACTTTTATGTTCAGAGTTTAACTTAATTCAGTCTAGAAAATATCTCAAAATTGAAAGAATGACAAGCAGCTGCTGCAGGACAGAAACAGAACATTCTAAACCACTAAAATTCTTTGAAAAATTATAACAAATTCAGTTCTTCTTTGAAAAATTATAACAAATTCAGTTCTTATCCGATTTTAACGAATCATATCTCCTTTTCAAGATATGAGAGTCTACTTTCATGTGCAAAAAGCCTCACGTGATTTCCTTTTGTGCACAGGAAGTTATGATGGGAAATTTATAGCATACTCAAGCTGTCCTCTTTGCATAAAGATCAGGGTACATAATAAAAATAAAATATAAAAAAATGCTAGTAAATTAGAACAAGTTCATCAATAGAATATATCTCAAAATTTTGAAACAAACTAATACAGTGTTACTCTGATTTTTCCTAAAATCTCCATAATTTGTAGACCTAGGGTTTTGGTTCTCTAAGGCAATTTCTTCATTCTCCCTAATACAAATTAAATCAAGCAAAAACAAAGTTAAACCCAAGATTTGGGTTAGGAAATTACCTTGATTTGAAGATTGGATCGCGTTTTGGGGTTGGGTTTCAAAAACCCTAATTTTCTCCCTTCGTGAGACCCTAGATTTCCACCGTTTAATCCTTCGTTTCTAGAATTGATTTAAGAATTTGAGTATCCCTTTAGTATGTTTAATACAAAAAATGAGGTTAGTTGGTAGAAAAATTAAAGAGAGAGAGAGATTTGAGTGAGAGTGAGACTGAGAGAGAGGGAGAATGAAGCAGTCGCGCGAAGGAGAGAAAGAAAAAAGGATGAAAGAAAAAAAGAAAAAAAAGACCTTATGTGCGTGGACATCAAATTGGGGGGTAAAATTACCGTTTTACTCCTCTCTTATGTTAAGTGTTCGCTTAGGCTGTAAGGGCAAATTGGTCTTTTTACTTTTCTACTATGTGCCCATTTGTTTCTCCTTCTCCCATGAATTTATCTCCTCTGTTCCATGACTATCTCTCTTCTCTGTTTTTTTTAATAAATAAATATATATATATTCATATGTACTCATACCCACATTATATTAAAACTTCAAATTTATTAACAATGGAATACACTACGAATTTGCAAACACGAATGTTTTGAATATACCTAAAACTCCAATTTAATACCCTAAAATCAAAATTCAATAAAATTTAAAATTTTCCATTATATTATAAACATGTTTAACAAAATTTCTAATACCGGATTTTCGATGTTACACTTTTCTTTCTTTTTTTTTCTTTTTTCGTCTAACCTTTGCATTTTTTCTCATTGTTTTTAATGGAATATTGAGTTGATGAGTTCTGATTTTATAAACTTTGATGTGATCTTTTATGATTAGTTGCTATGGAGTTGCTTTTGAATATTATATATTTAGTATTTACTTGGTTTGAAATCTTTAAAATATAAATTATATATTGTTATAAAATATAGGAACTAAAATTCAAAAGTATGCAATTTGTCTTATCGCTGAATCCTAGTTGTTGAAAGTTATGAATATCCAAGTATCCATAACCTTGCTTCCTTAATTATTGGTTTATCTCCAATCGCCCTTCACCTCTAAAAGCAATTGAAGATTTTACATTTAAACAAATCTTCACCTGATTGAAGTTTTGGAGCCTCTCTTTCTTGAAATAGCTTATATTTGTAACTCCAAAGATGTACCAAACCAGCACTACTCTTGGGTTTTGGATGTGGATCTACACCTACAGGTTTTATATGCTGCTCTCATGTATCTGGAGATAAGATGAATATGCCACTGCTTTTGTGTATGCAAGTCTTCGTAGTGCTTTCAAGCCACTGCTTTCGAGCCACAGTTTTTCCCTTCTTGAGGAGCTGAGATCATAGTGCTTTCAGTTTACTGTGTACCAATAAACCATTTAGAATTTCCACGGTGTTTCCATGAAGTCTTCGTAGTTCTTTCTTTTCCCGGTAGTTAAAATACTTAAACAAAAGGGCTTTTTTTTTGGGGGGGGTGTATCATACCTTCTTGTATCTTGAAAGCGATGCGTTCAATGTACACTCTATTGATTGTGAAGGTACGTGATGATCAACATGGTGATGAGTTATCTTTTAGGATAAATGTATGCAAGTAAGTGGCAAAAAAAATAAAAAATAAAAAATAAAAGTGAGTAGAATCTCACGTTAAATGACAAGTGGGAATGAAATAAGTTGTATGATTATAAAAAGGGATCTCCTCTAGTCCCAAATTATTCCAATTGTTCCTAATTCCTTTAACCAATTTTCTTTTCTCTCTTATAATATTTCACTGAATATTAATAAAATATTATACTGATAATATTTGAAAATATATGTATATTTCACCCAATTTAGTTAAATTTTAGTGTTCTTTCTTTATTTAATAGTTGTTATTAGATATAGTTATAGTGATATATTGTACTATTAAATTACCCATTTTAAAAAAATTATTTTTAGATGATTTTTCAATACAATCGTTCACACGCTATTCACACCTAAACTTCCGCAACAATTGGTATCAAAGTCCGGTGTATCTAATTATATTCTGTGGTTGCAGTTTTGTCTAATTTTCCATATAAAAAAAATTATTGGGGTTAATCGGCATTAAGCCCGATTGACCTTATTATACTCTGTGATTGTAGTCTAATCTGATCTTCCAGGTCAGAAAAGATTTTTCTAGGTTAAACGGCATTTTGCATCAGTAGCTATTAAATAGTATGGGTGACAAAAATGACTGACATCACAAAATCATCCATGTCAACATCATGAATTCTGGCCAGAACTATAGTGACAAATGCCAGATTTGCAGTGGATAATTTTTATGGAATCAGTCATTTTGGCATGTGGCAAAATGAGATTCTGGACATTTTTTGTCAGCAAGATCTAGACATTGCTATTGAAGAAGAGAAACCAAATGATATTGAGGAGAAGGAATAGAAGACAAAAAATAGATTGGAATATGATACAATTCGATCGTATTTTTTAAAAAAGCAGAAGTATGCCTTTTCAAAAAAAAAAATTCTATTAAAAAATTGTAGAAGACACAAGAAGAAAAATTCTTAAAAAAGAACAGTCAGAACAAGCTCTATATGAAAGAGAGGTTGTTTCATTTCAACTAGATTCCATGAATCACCACTACAAAAAAACACGGTTTTAGCCAGGATTTTCGTCACGGAAAAAATTCGTAGCTATTTTGCGACGGATTTAGCGACGAAAAAGTTTTTCGTCGCTAATTTGCCACAAAATTTGGAACGAAAAGGAAACCGTGGCTAAATTAGCGATGTACACATCATTCGTAGCAAAATTCGTCGCTAATTAGTGACGAAAAAATTTTCGTGGCTAAATTCGTCGCTAATTAGTGACGAAAAAATTTTCGTGACTAAATTCGTCGCTAATTGGGGACAAAAAATTTTTCGTTGCAAATTTCGTCGCTAAATATGATAAAATTTTGCCACCGATTTAAAATTCGTCGCAAAATTTAATCTTTTTTAAATAGAATTTTATTTTATTAATATGTAATATTTAAATTAAAAATTAATTTAGCGACGGAAAATATATCCGTTGCTAGATGAAAATCCCAATCCCTATCTCCGGTAATTTAGGGACGGATTAAAATCTGTCGCTGAATTTAATTTTTTTAATTAGAATTTTATTTTATTTTTATTTTATTTTAATAATTTAGTAACGGATTCCAAATCCGTCGCTAAATTTTATATTCTTTTAATTATAATTTTATTTTTATTTTTATTTTATTTTATTAATTTATATTAACAAATCATATTATTATTTTATAATATTTTAATTTACATTTTATTTTATTATATCATATTTCATTTTTTAGAAGAATAATGTTATTTAATTCTTAAAAAAACCATATATTTTATTTTATTTAAATTATATATATATTTTAATTAATTTATTATTTTTTTTTACTTTTTTTATTTAATATATAGGTAATTTTATTTTATTTCAATTAATTTATTTAATAATATAAAATTTTTAATAAAATATTAATGTCTACGCGGGCCCCAGCGCATGCACACACGGGCGCCTGCCTGCCTGGCCGTCCGCACCCTGCGCTCCTGTCTAGGCGCCCGCGCGTGCCAGGGCGCCCAGGCCTGGGCGTGCCTGCCTGCGCGCGGGCGCCCAGGCAGGCAGGCGCGGGCGCCCGCGCCAGGGCATGCCTGCCTGGGCGCATAGGCAGGTGCGCGCCCGCGCCTGCCTGGGCGTGCCTGCCTGGGTGCCCAAGCAGGCAGGCGCGGGCGCCCGCGCCCCAGCAGGCACGCGGGCGCCAGGCAGGCAGGTGTGGGCGCCCGCGCGCCCTTTGTTTTAATACTAAAAAAATGCATGCAAGTAGAGGGTCTAGGGAATCGAACCTTGGACTTCGGATTTGAGTAAAGTATATATCACCACCATACCTAGTGTTGTGTGACAATATTTTTGTTTTCTTTCTTCCAACTTTTTCTACCTTTTTGTTTCCTATTCTTACTTTTTTTTTTCCATTGGTTTTTTTTTATTTCTATTTTCATTTCTTATATATAATAATTTTATTGAAATTTGAATAAAAATATTTTGTGAATAAATATATAGATTTTTTAAATTATTAATATGTTATAATTTATTGATAATTATAATTTTATTGTTTTGAGATGCATTTTTAAATTATGGATTAAAAAAATAAAATAAAAATGAAAAAGAATAATAGAATAATAAAATAAAAGAAAAAAGAAGAAATCAAAATATAATATTAATATATTTTTTTAATTAATTTATTATTTTATCTTAAATTAGTATTTTATTATTTTTTATTTTATTAAAAATTATCATATTTATTATTTTTAATTAATATTATTTTAGATTGGTGGTAATATTTTTAATTAATATTATTTTAGATTGGTGGTATAAATAAAAAAGTTTTTATTTTTATTATTTTAAATTGTTATTATATATTATTTTATTATTGTTAGAAAAATGTGAAAAAAATGTAATAAATAATAAAAAAATAAATTTATATCACAATAATATGTTTGGCTCAGTGGTTGGTTTACACATTGCGTGTGTGTGCAGGGGTTCGTGCAGGAGTTCGGAGTTCGAATCACGGTGGAGGCAAAAGCGCAGTATTTTCCAGCAATTAAGAGTTGATGCTGCGCGGGGGTGCTGACTCGGGCGGGCAGGTGGGGGAGCTGGCTTGGGCGGGCTCGAGCGGGCAGGTGGGGGTGCTGGGGTGGGTGGGTACGTGGCTGGCTGATGGCCAAGATATATATGGAATCAGCGACGGATTTGGAATCCGTCGCTAATTCAGCGACGGATTTGGGCGACGAATTCCAAATCCGTCACTAATTCAGCGACGAATAATTTTTTGACGGGTTTGATTTCCCCTAAATTAGCGACGGATTTTAGCGACAAAAATTATCTGTCGCTAAATTTAGCGACGAATAATTTTTCGTCGCTAAATTTTGTGACGAATATTAGCGACGAAAACTTATTTGTCGCTAAATTTAGCGACGGATTCCATATTTTCGTCGCTAAATTTAGCGACGGATTTTTAATTTTGTCGCTAAATTTTTGCGACGCGTTATTAGCGACGAAAAATTTTTTGTCGCTAAATCCGTCGTTAATGTTTTTAGCGACGAATTTTTTTTAAATTTTCGTCGCTAAATTTGTGGGTAAAAGGCTGTTTTTTTGTAGTGCACTATGAATGATCATATATCAAGTTTAATCAGTTAGTGACTGATTTGATAAACATGGACAAGACTTTCAAAAATAAAGATCTAGCTCTGATGTTGTTAGAATCCTTTCCTGATAAATTCGAATATCTTGAAACTACTTTACTTCACGAGAAAACTACTGTCTCTCTTAATGAATTAACTACAAATTTATACAATTACGAACTAATAAAAAAAAGCAAGAAAACGCAACTGAAGAAATAGAAGTGCTAGCTGTCAAAGGGCATTTGCAGAATCAGAATAAAGGGACGATAGGGAGATCAAAGTCAAGATCCAAATCGAAAAAAGATGAAAATACCTTTTGTCAAAACAAAGAACACCGGAAGCAAAATTTTTCGAAACTGAAAAATAAAGGCAAATCATATAAGGGGAAAGTTGTCTAAAGTTCAAATGTATCTAAAAATGATGATGTAGATTCAGATCTCTCACTTGCTATTGCACCATCAACTAGCCATTCTAGTATGTGGTTGTTGGATTCTGCTTGTAGCCACCATATGTCTCCCAATAAAGAATGGTTCTTTGATTTTAAAGAACAAAAAGGTAGAGTGGTCTACACAACAAATAATGTCCCTCTCACACAGATGTGATTGATTCAATTCGCCTGAGAAATCAGGATGGATCAATCATAACTTTAATAGGTGTTCGATATGTAATGAAATTGAAGAAGAATCTCATCTCCATTAGATCTCTAGAATCAAAAGACTTTGATGTGAAGGTGAAACAAGGAGTAATGAAAATCATCTCTGATGTACTCACGGTGCTAAGGAAATTCGAAAAAATAACAATGTGTACTATTTTCTGCATAGCACAGTTGTTGGGACAGTAGCAACAATAGCAGTTTCTACCCATGATCGGGAGTTAGAAACAACTAGATTGTGGCATATGCAGATAGGGCATGCCGGAGAAAAATTCTTAAAACTTCTGATAGATCAAGGATTGTTGAAATGAGTACAAGTTTGCAAATTAGATTTTTGTGAGTACTGCATCAAAGGGAAGCAAACAAGAGTGAAATTTGGCACTACAATCTATGATACTAAGGTGTTTTGGATTATGTTTATTCAGATGTGTGGGAGCCTTCCAAGACAACATCATTGGGAGGAAAGCATTATTATGTAATCTTTGTTAATGATTTTTCTCGGAGAGTTTGGGTGTATCCAATGAAGACGAATGATGAAATATTGGGAATTTTCCTTAAATGGAAAAAAAAATGGTGAAAGCTCAAATAGGTAGAAAAATCAAATGTCTCCACATAAATAATGGTAGAGTTTAGAAATGGTCCATTTCAAAAATCCATGAAGATGAAGTCATTGTCAGATACTTCACTGTTAGGAACACACCACAACAAAATGGGGTGGTGAAGCGTATAAACCAGACATTGTTGGAGAAGATTTGATGCATGATGTCCAATGCTGGGTTGGGCAAAGAATTTTCGTCTGACTCTATTGTCTATACTTGTCATCTCATCAATCACTTGCCATCTACAGCTATTGGTTATAAAATACTAATGGAGAAATGGTTCAAAAAGTTTGCTATATATTATGATTCCTTACATGCATTTGGTTCCATTACATATTATCATGTTAATGAATCAAAACTGAATCCTAGAGCAAAGCAGGCAATCATAATAGGGATCACAGCTGCGGTAAAAGGTTATCGTCTTTGGTATCCAGAAACAAAGAAAGTAACTTTTAGTAGGGATGTTACTTTTGATAAATTTACCATGTCAAAGATAATTATGGAAAATATTGAGCACACAAGCGGTACTCCCAAACAAGTAGAGTTTGAAAGAAATAAAATTATCCCAGCAAATGAAAAAGCTAATGATGACTCTCGTATGGTAGAAGAAGAGTCAGATGAAGAAGATGTGTAAACCAAAGAATCCTCACAACAACTTGAATCAGTTGCATTAAGAAAGGGAAAAATGACTATTAAACCACCTATTCATTATATTAATATGATCGTTTCTGTGTTAGCAATTCAAATCGATAACATTCCTGCCACCTACAATGAAGTAGTCCAAAGTTCAAAATAAGAGCAATGGAGGATCGCCATGAAAGAGGAGATACAATCCCTTCAAAAGAATCAGATATGGAAGCTTACTAGCCTTCCAAATGGAAAAAAATAATTGGGTGCAAATGGATATATACAAAGAAAGATGGATTTCCTGACAATAGTGGTGTTCGCTACAAAGCAAGATTGGTGGTCAAAAGTTACGCTCAGAAGGAGGGAGTTGATTATACTGAAATATTTTCTCTAATTATGAAATATTTCTCCACAGAACCTTGTTGGCTTTGGTAGCATAGTTGGATATGGAACTAGTTCAATTGGATATAAAAACTGCATTTTTACATGGAGATTTGGAGGAGAAAATCTATATGACTTAGCCAAAAGGATTTAAAGTTGCTGGAAAAGAAAATATGGTGTGCGAACTTGAAAAATCGCTATTTGGATTAAAACAATCTCCGAGATAGTGGTACAAGCGATTTGACAAGTTCACAATAAGGTAGAAGTACACAAGAAGCAAATATGATCGTTGCGTGTATGTGCACAAGTTACAAGACAGATCCTTTATTTATCTTCTTTTTTATATTGATGATATACTGATAGCCTCCAAAAGTCATATAGAAATTGAGAAATTGAAGACTCAGTTGAAAAGGGAGTTTGAGATGAAGGATCTAGGTGAAATAAAGAAGATTCTCGGTATGAAAATTACCAAAAATAGGAAATTGGGGAATGTTTGTTTATCAGAAAAAGAATATTTAAGGTAGATACTAAAACATTTTGGCTGAATAAAAGGTGAAAACCAATTAGTATTTCACTTACTCCTCATTTCAAATTTAGTACATTCATGTCACCAAAGAACGATATAAAATGGAAATACATGTCAAAAGTACCGTATGCAAGTGCTGTTGGTAGTCTAATGTGAACTATGGTGTGTACAAGACCCGATATTTCACATGTAATTGGAGTTGTGAATAGTTACATGCATGATCCTAGAAAGGAGTATTGACAAGCTGTAAATGGATTCTATGGAATATTTTGAATACTGTGAATCTTGGTTTGATATTTTAGAAAGACAAGCAAAAGAGTCAATGCATAGTTGGGTATTATGATTTTGACTATGGTAGTGATTTGGACAAATATCGATCAACTACTAATCATATGTTTACTTTTGCAAAGGCACCAATGAGTTGGGAGTCTACCATATAGTCAACAGTTGCTTTGTTTTCTACAGAGGTAGAATACATAGCAATTACAAAAGCTATGAATGAAGCAATTTGGGTTCAAGGATTGTTTGGTGAATTGGGATTGAAACAAAAACACATCAAAATGCATTGTGATAGTCAAAGTATAATTCATTTGGCAAAGAATCAAGTTTATCATGCAAGGACGAAGCACATTGATGCTCGTTATCACTTCATACGGGAGATTTTGGAAAAATGTAGAGTTATAATCTAGCAAAATTCCAACCTCTTATAACTCTGCTGATATAATAACAAAAATAGTGACTATGGTCAAGTTTCAACTTTGTTTGAACTTGATCAATATTATTAAAAATTAAAAATTGTAAATTGTAAATACTATTATAGATTATAGGAGAGAGTTATAAGGATTTTTTGTCAAGGTGGAGATTTGTAAATATGTGGCCAAAAAGAAATAAAAAATAAGTGAGTAGAATCCCATATTGAATGGCAAGTGGGAATGAGATGAGTTACATGGTTATAAAAGGGGATCCCCTTGTGGCCCCAAACTATCCTAATTGTCTCTTATTCCTTTACGCAATTTTCTTCTCTCTTTTGTAATATTTCATTAAATATTATTGAAATATTATTCTGGTAGCATTCGAGAATGTGGGCATATTTGGCTAAATCTCGTTAAATTTTAGTATTATTTCTTTATTTAATAGTTGTTATTGGGTATAGTTGTAGTGATATGTTGTACTATTAAATTATCAATTTTTTGGAAAATTATCTTGGAGTGATTTCTTAGTATAATCATTCATACGCTTTTCACACCCAAGCTTCCGTGACAATGTATCCCTTCCATATTTCACATTCAACTTCTAGAACAAATGTATTCCTTTTACAGCACTCGCTTTTGATCATGAATTGGCATGACACTTCCTAACTAATAATAGTGAGAATTTTATGGTGGATTTTTCACTTGCATGTCTCAAGCATCCATTTTGTAGTTAATCACTTACTACATTTTTTACCTAAATTTTCTTCCCCAATTTTGCAATGATTTCGTTGTTTCCTTACTCCAATGGGTATACATACTGTATTGATCATGTCACAAATGTTAATCTTTCTTTTTTGTTTTCCGCCACTTTTGGACTCTTGGTTACTTTCAATGCTTGGGTTTCCATTTTTATATTTTAGTGAATATATTATTGTAGGTTCAATATTAAGGAGCACAAAGCAATAGGGCAAAATTGGGATGGACAATTTTAGGGCACGAATCCATCTTTCAAATGATCAATGTCGACTGCAGGTGCATAGCAGCAATTCATGGTTAGATTCATATTTGGCACCTGCTTTATTTGTGTGAAGTGCAACGAGTACATTTTAGAGTGTTTCTTTTTCTCCTCAGTTTGGAATGTAACATTCTGTTAGTAACCATCTTTTATGGTCAGTGGACCTTGAAATGAAATGGGATGATAGTTAGTGGTTTGGAAGTCAAAAACAAAAAACTGGGTATGGTTGAAGATTGTATTGAGTTAATATTGGTTGGGCTACAATGGATGTTGTAATGCATCTTCTTTTAGGTTAAAATTTTTTATTCTTCGTTTTCTATTTCCTTTATCTTTGTTTATCTGTTATATGTTGATTGTACTTTTTCTTGGATGAAGTAATTCGATTACCAGATATAGATAGATTAAAAGGCCCAAGATGTGTAGGTGCAAATTTGTGGTACCTAATGAAGATGGGACAGCATGATCTTGAACTAACTCAAATCAATTCTATAGGTTGCGTTGGTTTTGGCTAGACCCAAGCAAAATAGGTTTATGTTTGGTACCCAAAAGTGTGCAGGATAGAGAGAGACTATGAATCACCAGACTATAGAAATCACATCAAAGGAAGAGGACCATCTACAATGAAGCAACAAAAAGGTGAAGACAAATGAAAGTAACAAGAATAGTCAAGCTAGATTAACTTTCAAGGGAAATGCTAGTAGGACAGGTAGCAGTGAAGATGGCTTGCAGAAAGTATACAAGGAGGGCCCAAACTTAGAAGATGAGATGATGGATGAAGGGGATGGAGGGAACGAGGAACAAAGTGGAAGGATACCATCAATGATTATACCCAATGAAGTCCTCAGGGAACAATAGAAGCCCTAGCACTAAGCTCTAGTGATGAAACTCCTAGGAAAGAACATAAGATATCAAATGGTGCTAAAAAAGTGATATTCTTGTAGAGATTGGAAGTTAGTATAGAGCTGTTGGACCTAAAAGAAGGATATTTTCTGTCAAAGTTCACGAGCAAACAAGATTACTTCCATGCCTTAACAAAAGGACCATGGTTAATACATTATCACTACCTCATAGCTAGTGTTGTACAAGTATGTTTTGATGATGAGCAAATCACTTTAAAATTAGTTAGTAAAAATCAGGTCAAATTGGCTAAAAATAGTCTAATTGTGCTGTCAACAAATATAACAGATTAGTCGATAAGTGATCGTAGAATTATATAAATTAACCAACTAAATTCTCAAGGTAGTCAACTATTATAATAAGAACCCAAAGCAAATTTGAATGTGGCCAACCACCTCACAAATTCTATCAAAACTACTCTAATTTCTTACAAGTCTGTTGACCAGGTAATAGGAGATTTTGACTAACATACTCTATACTTAAAAACTTTTCTAAACAAGTAGACTCAATAAAATATTTAAACACTTAGAAAGCCCACCTTTAAACATTAAAAATAGTCAACTAACACCCAAGAAGTGTCAATTAGATTTGTTAAAACTTAAAACTAAATAATAGTCGACGGGAGAAAAAAACTATTCGACTAATATATTTAAAAGACATAGAAATTTGACAAAGTACTCACAAAAAAATTGAAGAGTAGTCAACTAATACTCTAGTCTAGTCGACTGATTCAAATAGTCGATACATATTCAAGCCTAGTCTGCAATCACATCCTTTATATACATATCAGTCGATTAGATCTTTAGGACTTTCGACTATGCAAAGAAACTAGTCGACACATATTATATTCTAGTCTACACTTAATGACAAGATGAACGCATATAACACATTAGCAAAAAAAAAATTCAACTAAGTATAACAATAGTCGATTAAGCAAAAGGAACTGTCGATAGCAAAGTCACAAAATGTGAATTTCAAATTGAATAGTCGAATAACCATATTTAGATTTAGACAAATAAGATACAGATAAAGTAAACTCAATCAACTAAGTTTAATTATTTGTCAATTAATCATTTGCAAAAAAGACTAGTAGTTGACTAAGTAAAATAAGTTGTTAACACCACAGAATTAGGATTTGAAATTCAAATTTGATAGTCAACAAGATGCTAACATTAGTCGACACACTACTTCTAACATTCACTTCTGTAGAAAAACAAGCAGGTGGTTGAGACATTAATGGTTCATTAATGACCAATGTTTGAGAGCTTCATTAATGGTTAATGTTCAAAAGCTCAACAACCATAATAGCTCACTTGTTCAAAGAAATGAATAAGGATATAAAAACCTCAATAGATCTCCAGAAAAGGTCTAACGAAAACTGTGACGACCCACTATCTAAGCGTCTCACCTCCTAACAAAAGAGAACAGACATGCAAATGCGAAAACAACCAACATGATTACTTGCGACAGTCACACTCCCTGTATATGATAACACAAAAGGAAATTTATATTAAAAGAAAGTAATTTATCTATTCTTTTTAAATAAAATAATGATAAAATCTCTTATATTTAGTGACTATTTAGTCACTTGGGGTTAACATAAAAGCTAATAAAATAAACATAACACCTCTAATATCAAATAAACAAGTTTTAATAGATCTCCCAGCCATCCACTAGCACTATAGTATATAGTCACAACATAAACAAAACTATACATATAAGGTTCTCCTTATCCTTCAAGTATTCATTTACATATAGCAGGTATAGCATGCCTTGACAATGTAAGTGGGTTAGAAATGAGTAGGGATCGAAATCTCTTGACTCAAAGGCCTTTACCCTACGATTCCCTCTCGTCTCTTTGATCACCTAAAAACAATGATATTAGGATTAGTATAAGCTAAACAAGTATATGGTGGACCAATAACATGCATAACAAGTAATCAGACATAGGAATATCAATATTAGCATGCAAATAGCGTAACATCGAAGAGTACACAAGAGATACATGTTATCTCAAACAATCCCAAAGAAATAAGTACAATTACTACTCTAGATTCATTATTCTTCTCTATCTTTATTGTTTTAATTTGAAATTGATATTTAAAGAAAGGAATAAAATGTCGAACAAAGTTAGTGTATGAGAATCTGAAAGAGTAAACAAAAATTTGGTATTCCTAAATGAAATTTAGTTCTTTTTATGTTAGACACTTCAAACACTTTATCTGCTTCTAATTCCACTCTCATAGGGAAGAGATACATTCATTGTTCCTCAAATTTCACTCGCAGGTTTCACAAAGCTTTCGAAACTCCATATACCAACTGTACTTCTTAAGATTCACCTGTAGACTTTGTAAAACTTTCGGAGAAATTATCGTAGTATCACTTTTATTATTTTACTTTATATTCACATGAGTAATATTCATAAAGATCCCAAGTTATCACAAGAATTACACAAAATTCATAACCAGATATCATGAATATTTATGATTTATAGTCAACCAACCCATAGCACTCCATTGAGCAATTTTGATGAGTTTTCAGCACAAACAAATTTTGATAAAACTGACATATCTTGGGCTGTAATATTTGGATTGAAATGAATCCAATTGTCACAAAAAATTAAGACTAAGGGCTATAACTTTTATATTCACGGCAAATTTCAATTCCAATTGCATAGAGAAAACCACATCAAACAATATTACAGCTCAAAATTCACAATACAACTTGTGCAGTCATAAAAAAATTAACATAATGTTTTCTACACATCATATTAAGGTGATTCTAGTATCCATTTAAAGATAAGATACAGGGCTACAATGTTTGTGTTTATAGGTTAGCCTAATTCATCATAGAAGGCAGCTAACAATTAAAGCAAATTTCAACACAAAAATAGGCAGAAACATGGCAGTTTTTTTGAAGACAACTTGTTATTTTGGAAATTCACCAAAAATTCATTTCTCAATGAAACATTTCAGATTATATGTCATATTAAAGTTATGAAAGTCTACTTTTTCAAAAAAAAAAAAAACTTTACTTGATTTGCAGTTATGTAGAAAAAGCTATTGAATAAAAAACAAAGTATGGTCATGCTATGAAACAGAGCAATTTTGCTACAAAGATTGTACTATTTAAAAAATTCACAAAAAATTCAATTCTTTACGAAAATCATTGAATTTTAAATCTATGGAAATCTAGTTTTTCAAAAACAAAACCTCACTCTATTTGCAATTGTTTAAAATGATATTGAATAAAAAATAGAGTATGGTCATACTATCCAGAATGATAAATTATGGCTTTCTTTTATCTTTTGATATTCCAAAGTGAGATTTTCTTCTTCTTTTTTTCATTCCATCCTTATTTAAATATTACAAACAATCTGAAAACATAATTAACACAGTTATTGGGTATCAAATAAACAATACAACCATGGTACTTACCTTTTCAAGCTTCAAAGTCCACTTCACTTCTCTTTAACTCCTTCAACCTTCTTGCTTTCTATGTATTTTTCAGTTTGTTCTATAGGTGTTTTACATTTCTTTTTGCTTCCCAAAGGCTAGGGTTAACATATATATGAATGGAGGTGGTTTATGTCAAGATCAAATAGTTGTTTTAATGGAGTTTAGGGTGGATTTGTGGAGGAGGAAGGTGAAATCCAAAAATAGGCTTTTAGGAAAAGAAAGATTGTATCCTAACCTCTTTCTCCCTCTCTCATTTCAATTCTAAGTGGATTGTGGGTCCCCTAAATATGGTGAGATATCAAGGTAAAAGTGCCATGGTGTCTTTTTTTTTTTTTAAAATTCATTTCTATTTCATTTTTTCCTTTTGTGGGTGCCACTTATAACCCTAATTCGGTTTTCTTATTGTCTTATTTCGATTATTCTCATTCACCAATATGTTTTAGAGTTTATGTTAATTTTAATATACACAATTTATAGTTAAAACTAGAAATATAAAAACTAAAACATGCATTGCACAGAAAAATTCAACGAATTTAGCATAGTGCAAAACATGGAATCTAAATGTGCTCGTTAAAATGCAAATACATATTTTAATATTTTCTAGAAATGGGATCATACAAAAACTATGAATCCTGATCCAAAATTCGAACATTGTTCTCTGAATTTTTCTTGATCTAAGCTTTGCAAAAATTTTCTTTGATCTGTACACTTGATAAAAAAGCTCAAAATCATACCATCAAGGGTCATTATATATATACATATTCCTTATTCTTGTATTTTAGAGAATGTAACTAGACAAAGAGAAGGATTGTCTGTTGCTGTAGGTCCTCTATTTTATGTATCTATTGAGAGTCTTGGATAGTCAAGACTTTGGTAAAACTAGAACATGCAAATCTAGTTGTCTGTACTATTTGAGAAAAATAGTAAAAACCTAGGTGGGTGCATAGGAGTGGATATATACCGATTGGGTGGAATCATTATAAAATCTTGCATCTCTTCTCAATTTACTTCTTTCATCCTTTACTTTTGCAAATATTGTCAAATAACCTATTCAACCCCCTTCTGATTGTTTTACAATTAAGAAATGGAAATCTTGGTTCTCCCCTCAGGACGCAAAAATTGAATCAATAGCAATGTGGATTAGATTACCACAACTGGCTATAGAATTTTTCAATGAAGAAGTACTTTTCGAAATTGGTAAAGTAGTAAGAAGGCCAATCAAAATTGATGCAAACACAACAAATGTAATGAGAGGCAAATATGCAAGAATATATATGGAGATTAATCTAAACAAAGTCCTTGTCTTCACATTAAAAATAAGAAAAAAAATCCAAAGGGTTGAGTATGAGGGTTTGCATCTAATATGCATCGAGCGTAGTAAGGTGGGACATAAAGGAAATAAGTGCAAGGAGATGAGTACAAATACAGTACCTGAAAATCTAGAGGGGATAGATAAGCGAGTAGACAACAACTTAGGCATGGAGGAAAGCACAGCAAGCACAGCGAGCAAGACAAAGGGCTAGGGCCATGGATGATTATATGTATTGGGAAAAGTCAAGGGAAAGGAGAATAAAGGAGGATGACAAATGAACTAATTTTTTACTCTAAACAAAGTCAACAACACCTCGGGAAGTATGGATACAAAGTTGTACAAGGATGAGGGTACACGGATTGAGACTAAACACTTAAGAGAGAGAAAGGAGGCCGAGACAGTGAGTTTGTTAAAGAAAGGGAACAAAAAAGGGAAAGTTTCAAAGTGAAAGAAATAGATCAGTGATCACTAAAGAGAGGCACATGGAAAAGCAACAAAGATGTCCTTGTGAATGGGAATATGATGGAGAAGAAGACCCTAGATGGTCAGATAATGTGCTTATCCAAGCATGTCGAAGCTGAGGAAATGGCGCCTAAGTCAAGTGTGTTGATATGGAGAATGGGCTCGGGCTATTTGAGTGGGAACAAGTGGTGGGCTAGAACTAGGAAGGAAAGGAAGGGGCCAATGAGAGAGAGTGAGACTTATGACCCAAGGTGATCAAAACTCAAACCCAAAAAATTTAAAATTAACGAGAACAAAAAACTCAAATAATCAAAATTCAATCTTAGCGGCAACAAGAAATGAAGGAGAGGTACTTAGAATGCCATGAGGAATGCGATGGGGAAGATAATTTGGGAAAGAAAGAGGAAGGAGAAGCCAGAGAGTGCATAGATATGGACCTATAACTAGGGCAAGTCGCTATGTTTTCTTTGGTCTAAAAATGAACATGAAAGTTATCATGTGGAATTGTATAGGAGTAGGAAATAGTAGATTTCGTAAGGTTTGTAGAGAGATGGTCAGAAGTCAGAATTTGGAGGTGGTTTGCCTACTAGAAACCAAAGCGAGCAGTAACCAGTACCCAAAGTTCTTGAAAAAATATGGCCTTGATGGAGAATTTATTTTTCCAACATAAGGACTAGAGGGGGCTTGTGGCTAAACTGGAACATGAACAAGGTAATCCAAACACTCTTGGACACATAGATAGAAGATTCATATATAGATAGAGGAAGAGAGGTAGAGATGGTACCTCACTTTATGTACAGCCTCATGTATGATCCAATGAGGAGTGTTGGAGAACTCTTGCAAACATTGTTGGTACAAGCAGGGAGCCTTGGTTCATTTTGAGAGATTTCAATGACATTACAAGGGAGGAAAAGACCTGTCATGCCCCGAACCGGGGGTGTGAGCAGCCACCCGTTATCCTGGATGTTGATTGCATTTTTACAGAAAATCGGGCAGAATTTCCTCATATTTCGGAGGTCTCCCAAATACAATTTGACATGTAAAATTCACAACCATCCTGTCAATCAAATAAAAGGGCCATCCCGGCCTCAAGACAATGAACCAAACCACAGCAGACAATTAGGACCACGCAAGGCTTTTTAATTACTAGCAGTCCTAGCCACAGACCTCTACTGTCATGCCCAATTAGAGCATGAGCAGCCGCCACACCGAGCGGCCTAAAGTTTATACAATGTACAACAATTTCCCAAGTAAAAATTTTTAAATGCTTACAGGTGTCTTAATGCAAGTAAAATGTGGGAGTTTCCTAAACAATATCCATAATTTATACAGTCATCCCATATAAATGTACACGGCCAACTACGGACCTCAATATCATGACCTCACAGAGTCGAAATAAAATAAGGATTTCAAATTTTTATTTGAATAAAATCTCATCGTCGTGAATACCGAATCTACTGATATGCTACGAAAACCTCTAGAGCCTGTAACGTCGCTCTATCACAGTAATCCTGTATGAGGAAGGTAAGGAGAGGAGTGAGGGGATTAATATTAAGCATAAATAGTGTAGGTGAACCATTAGTGTGTCAAACAACATTATTCGTAACAATAATTTACATTTCATAGTAAAACATGATATGTTTAGCAATTTGAAATCATTTAACCAATCACACGATATCAAGCATATATGGATCCGTTCAAAATCAAGTATTATTAGAACAACCCAAAAATGATCCTGGCAGAGGTCAACCATGACCAAGGACAAGCGCATCGGGAGTTTTATTATGTATAAAATTCAAAAGTCGCTCTCTACCCTGACGTTGGCCATGAGTTCGCTGGAGCTAGCTCATCATCGTGTATAGGACCCCGCCCGGTGCTAGACGGTGGTATCATACACATCTTCGCCCTTACGTAGGTTCAACCGGCCGCACCTATAGCCATTAGACATATGACGTTTGCGGATACCTCCTACAACAGCGTATCTGGGCAACCCGGTGCCTCTACAAATGCCCTTCGTAACTATGGAATTTATTAAAGAACATCATCTCATCACAAGTGGGCACCCGGCCCATACAAATCATCTCATCACAAATGGGCACCCAGCCCATACAGATTATCAAAACATTTTAAATCCGTGTGCCAATACAATCATCAAATCATTTCAAATTCATGCCAATGTGACGGTAGAATAGAAAACATATCTGGTTCTCAAATAATGATACAATATCATTTCATTTCAAACCATGGATGCATAGTCATTGGAAATATAAATTTACGATACTCCAAATGTCACAAAACAAGTTTTGAAATTTAATATCATACGTCGAGTTCATGCATATCAAAAACATGTTTTATGGAAAACACGGCAGAAACAAGTTTTACTATTTCATGCAAGAGATTAGAGTACCAATCACTTTTCTAGGGAGGGTGGTCACTCCCTATTTTCAAAATAAATCCAATTTGACTCCTTGAGTTTCCAAAAAGATTTTCCTAATCAAATCATCACAATTTAATATCAAACAAAAGCCTAATAAGAGATTTTCAATTTTTCTTTCCAATTTAATACAACCCTAAATTTACACAATCTCCTTTCTAGATTCTCGTTTCATCAATTTAAAATCATTTAGCTCACAAATGATCAAATTTTTAATATTTCTTATTTTTCCTAATTTTCCTCTAATTAAACATATTTCAGAATATATATGAATATAGCTTCCGATTCTAAATTCAACCTAAATTTGAAAAAATCAATTCAAATGTTGAAGTGATTGCATTTCTCTCACTTAGGGTTCCTCATATCTCAGACCTAGCTTTCGTTCACCTGTCGAATTGGTCTAAAACCTATAATATTTCCACATTTGAAACTATGTTAGCAACTAACTCAAATTCGAAGCACCAAACCCTAGAACTACAACCAATGCAACCGTTACCTACAATGAAGATGCCGCGACCTAGGGTTCGGGGGTCGGTTGATGATTGCGGTTTGGGCTTTAGCTGGGGTTGCAGCAAGGGGGTCCATGCGCAGGAAAGCTTTCGAAGGAGAGAACTGATCACGGGCAGGTAGGCCATCCCGGGCTTGTGGGCTCGTGGGCTCGTGGGCTCGTGGGCTCGTGGGCTCGCGGGCTGGCACGCTTACGGGCTGAGGCGTGCTCTTGCAAGCTGGACTACAGTCAGGCATTGTGGTGCACTCGTGCGAGGATGCTCACGCTGCAACGCGCTCGAGTGGGGAAGATCATGCTGCGGAGCGCTCGCGGGAAGGTTGTGCTCACGGGAGGGAGGAGCAGCGGAGAGAGAGCGGCGAAGGGAGGTAGAGCCGAAGAGAGAGGGAGGGATAGCAAGAGGGAGAAAAGGAGAGTGAGAGAAGTAGAGACGGAGAGACGAGAGGTGGCAAGTGGCAGCAATGGCGCGCTCGCGGGAGGAAGGAGCAACGACGGATTCGGTGGAGAGAGAGAAAAAGAGAGAGAGAGAGAGTGAGATTAGGGCTTAAAGCCCTAATCCAATTTAGGGGGAAAACGTAGCGGTTTGGGCAAAACGCTGTGTTTTCCTCCTCTTTTTTTTTTTTTAAGGTTCCCATTTTTAACAAAATAGGGTATACCTCAAATTGGTAATACGGATACTTTATATATATATATATATATATATATAATTTTGATTTAAAGCCCCCACAATCAAAAATTAAAATAAATAAAAATTTCTCTATATATATAACTGAGAAATATTTTTATTTAATTTCTGAATAGAAGTACAATAGTACGGATACCGCAATGTCGGTATTATATTTTCTAACCCCTAAAAAAAAGTTTCATCCTCGAAACTAAAAGAAAGCTAAACAATAAACAAATGGGGGTACTGTCTCCTAATAGCCTCCTCGGGCTCCCAAACTCTAACCAATGAAACTTCCTTGTTTTGCAACTTTCTGACCTGCTGATCTAGAATAGCCATGGGTTAAACTGGAAGATTAAGATCCTCTCGTAACTCAACAGGTGGGGACTCAAGTATATGAGAAGGATCGGCCAAGTACTTCCTAAGTACTGAGACATGGAAGACGTCGTGAATACGGGATAGTTCATCTGGTAGTTCCAATCTGTATGTTACACTCCCGACCCTCTCAAGGATACGGAAGGGCCAAATATATCTGGAGCTTAACTTGCCCCACTGCCTGAACCGTATAACTCCCTTCCAAGGAGATATTCTCAAGAAAACCATATCTCCAGTGGCAAACTCAAGAGGTCACCGCCTACGATCAGTATACGCCTTCAGTCTGTCCTGGGCGGCTTTCATCCGCTCATGGATGACCTTAACTTTATCCTTCGTTTCCTCAATTAATTCGATACTGCTGAGACGTCGCTCTCCGACTTCATCCCAGCATATCGGGGTGCGGCACTTCTTACCATACAATGTCTCATACGGGGGCATCTCTATACTGGCCTGATAGCTATTATTATATGCAAATTCGACCAGTGGAAGTTGCCGATCCCAACTACCCCGGAAATCCATCACATATGCTCTTAGTATGTTCTCAAGGGTCTGAATGGTCCTCTCTGATTGACCATCTGTCTGTGAATGATTGGCCATACTAAAATTTAACCTTGTGTCCATTGCCTCCTGTAACTTGGGCCAAAACCTAGATGTGAATCTAGGATCTCTATCTGACACTATTGACACAGGTAATCTATCAAGTCTAATAATAGTGTCGATGTAGAGACGTGCCAACACTTTCAAAGAGAAATCAGCACGAATAGCAATGAAATGCGCAGACTTCATAAGTCTATCTACAATCACCCATACGTCGTTATGTCGTACTGAAGTCCGAGGCAGTCCCATCACAAAATCCATCATGATATGTTCCCACTTCCCCTCAGGAATAGGGAGGGGCTGCAATGTACCAGCCGGCCGCTGATGTTTGGCCTTTACCTACTGGCAAACTAAACATCTAGCCACAAAATCTGCGATCTCCCTTTTTATCCCAGACTACCAATAACTATCCCGTATAGTTCGATACATTTTCGTGCCGCCCGGATGCAAGGCATAAGCGGAGGAATAAACCTCCTCAAGAATAACCCTACGAAGATCGCTGTCGGCGAGAATGCAAACCCACTCTCTGTATACAACTAGTCTGTCATCGCGGACTCGGAAGTCTCTACTCTCGCCTCTGCTGATCTACTTAAGAATACTCTGGAGCTCCTCATCTGACAACTAAAGCTCTTTAATGCGATCAAGCAAAGTTGGCCTCACCTCAAATCGAGCTAGTAGTACTCCTTGATCATCACTAGTCAAACTGACTCCGAGTATACGGAGTCCCATCAAGCAAGAGAGGTAAGAACTCTTGTCATAGTAGAGGGAGAAGAGGAGGATGATGACTTTCGGCTCAATGCATCTGCCACCACATTTGCCTTTCCCGGATGATAATCAATGATAAGGTCATAGTCTTTCAATAACTCCAACCATCTCCTTTGTCTGAGGTTCAACTCCAGCTGGGTGAACAAGTACTTTAGACTTTTGTAATCCGTAAATACCCTACAAGTCACCACATATAAGTAATATCGTCATATTTTCAAGGCAGAGGCTATGGCGGCCAACTCAAGATCGTGCATCGGGTAGTTTAACTCATGCTTCTTCAACTGCCGAGAAGCATATGTAATGACCCGACCATCCTGCATCAGAACACAACCCAATCCCTATCGACTAGCATCACTATACACTGTATATTCCCGACTGCTAGTGGGAAGGGCTCACAACGGTCATCCCAAACAAACTTGAACCCCTTACAGGTCAATTTAGATAACAGAGCAGCTATCCAGGAAAATCTCTCTACAAATCTGCAATAATACGTGGCTAAATCGAGAAAACTATGGATCTCGGTAACTGTCTGTGGCTGTTCCCACTTTAATATAGTCTCAGTCTTTCGCCGATCAACATAAATACCTTTCGTAGAGACAATGTGCCCTAAAAATCCTATCTGTCTCAGCTAAAACTCACATTTCAAGAATTTGACATATAACTGCTTCTCACAGAGTATCTGAAATGCCACCCAAAAGTGCTGAACATGATCTTCATCACTCTGTGAATACACCAAGATGTCATCGATAAATACATGACAAACCGATCCAAGAAATCATGGAAGACTCGGTTCATCAAATCCATAAAAGCTATTGGGACATTAGTTAACCCAAACGACATGACTAAAAACTCATAGTGGTTGTATCGAGTGTGAAAGGCTATCTTGGGCACATCTCCGGCCCGAACCCTCAACTGATGATAACTCGAACGAGATCAATTTTTGAGAAAACCGTAGCTCCCTGCAGCTGATCAAACAAATCATTTATATGTGGCATGGGATATCTATTTTTGATGGTGGCTTTGTTCAATTATCTGTAATCCACACAAAGCCGAAGTGTACCATCTTTCTTCTTTACGAATAACACCGGAGCACCCCAAGGCATGCTCGGGCATATAAACCCCTTGTCTAGGAGTTCCTGCAACTGAATCTTAAGCTCTCTCATTCAGTAGGCACCATTCTGTATGGCGGAATAGAAATAGGATTGGTCCCCAATATTAGATCAATCTCAAAATCGAACTCCCGAACTGGTGGTAATCTGGAAGCTCCTCGGGGAACACATCTGGAAACTCCTGCACCACAGGGACATCTTCAAGTCTCGGTCCCTCAACGGTGGTGTCGACAATATAAACCAGATAAGCCGCACAATCATGGCGTACCAAGCGTCTGGCCTTCATAACAGATATAATACTGCGGGGCAATACTCGTCTCTCACCTCGGAATACTAACGGTGGCTGCTCGGACCTCCGAAACTCAACTTCTTTCGTGTAACAATCCACGGAAGCCCCGGTGTAGATTCAGCCAATCCATCCCTAAAATAGCATCAAAATCCTTGATAGGAAGCGGAATCAGATCTGCCTCCAATACCGCCTCCCCAATACCGATCTCACAGCCCCTATAGACTGTATCTCGAATGATATGCTTGTCAAGAGAAGTGACTACCATAATCTCCTAATCAAGTGACGAGAGAGGCCTGTCAGATTGGCGAGCAAACGTGTCACTCACATATGAAAAATTCAACCCGGTATCTATGAGAATATGGGTGTCGATACCGAATATTCGCATGGTACCTAAAGGTAAGAAAAAGATTAAAGGTATTTAAAATACGAAAAAAATAGACATCTTTATATATATATCTAACTAGTTAAGTTTCTAAAATTTTAACTAGTCAAAACTGTATATCTATATCATTTTATACAAAATCTCAAAAGAGAGTACAACTAAAATACTACATTAAGGGGTCTGCGGGAGGATTACCCATAATAATATCAGGGTTTGCCTGTGCGTCCTCCTGTGTCATCGCAAACACACGAGCCTAGGCCCTAGGCTACTATCATGACGGTCCTGCCACTGTATTACTCCCGACTGCAGTTCGAGGAGCTGTAAGAGCTGAGTACGTAGGTGCCCCTGCTGGCCTGTGCTAGAAGTACCAATGCAACCCTGAGAATTCTGTCCTCCTCAACCTAACTCTGGACAAGTGCTCTTAATGTGACTTTGCTTCCCACATTGGAAGCAAGTAACTGGTACTCTACATGCCCCAAAGGCATGGTGGCTGCCACATCTATGGCAGAAAAGTTGTCTCTTGTAGTAGACTGTGTAGAGATATTAGGGGCTAGTACCCCAAAACCCTGTGGTCAAGATCTTTGTCCTGGTTCTACTGGTATGAAGCTGAAAGAACCCCCGGAATGTCCAAAACCTCTACCCCTCTTCGAAAACTATCCACCGGTGATCCAGTCTTCCTCTTCTGGTGACTCTCTCTCTGTCCAGCCTCAGCTCGGACGATCTCCTTTGCCCGATATGCTGAATCAATCATCTCTGATAGTGTAAAAGAGGGAGTCACCATCATATACTTTTTGATACTCAATTGAAGGCCATCTTCAAACTTGAACCTCATATGAGCTGGTGTAGCCAAGTCGGGGACAAAGGCCGCTAGTTGTTTAAGCTCAAGATCATACTCTGAGACTGACCTAGTCCCATGGCATAAGTGCAAAAACTCTGTCCTCATGTGATCCTGCTGGAACGGGGTGAAGTACCTGCGGTCGAACTCATGTAGAAAGTCCTCCCATTACAGGGGCTGCGTAGCACTATCACGGATAGTCTCCCACCATGAGAGGTCATCTCCATCGAGGAGTCTCTCAACGACTCTCAACCTGAGCTCCTTTGTCAACCCCAGATTAGTAAGGATCCTGCGAGTCCTGTTGATCCAATGTTTTGCCGCTACGGTATCACTAGATCCTAAAAAGTCTGTATATCTGAGCTGTCGAGACTCTTTCACCAATTGAGTAAGCTCATAGATGCGCCTCAAAGTAACCGATATCTCATCGGTCGGAATAGAAACAGAAGGACCAGCCACCGAAGGAGGTAGTGTCGTAGGTGCAGGTACGGCCGTAGGTGCGGTCGCTGGAGTCTGTAGTGGAGGTGATGGCATCTGCGCCCCATATCTATTGTACCACTCCTGCTACTGCCTCAAGGCATCGAGTAGAGGTAGAGGAATCTCGGCTGTAACAACCGGTGGAGGTGCTGGGGGTGGCGTTGGTGAGCGGCTCGAGTAGAGGAAGCATCCTCTGGTACTCGTGGAGCCTCGGGTGCCCTAGATACATCGGGCACTGGGGGACTCTCGGGTGGTGCGACTCTACCACAGCGCGTACTACGTCTAGGTGGCATAATTCTACAAAAAGAGTATCTTTTTATTATGTAGAAAATCAAGAATTAGGGTTAGTTACTAGTAGCTAACCCCCCAAAAAGAATTTGAGTTATGAATCAAAGCATTTGAATGCGAAAAAAAGGGTTAGATTCATCATGTATCTAACCGCCTAAAATGGATGAACTTATATGCCTATGGCCAAGTATGAGACTTTAAATGACTGTATGAAACTCTCTAATGTATTGAGAACTTTTAATATATTTCGGAAAACTTTTACTACTATCCTTTCTCTAACCTAGACGCTCTGATACCAATAGAACTGTCACGCCCCGAACCGGGGCCGTGAGCAGCCACCCGTTACCCTGGATGCTGGTTGTATTTTTATAGAAAATCGGGCAGAATCTCTCCATATTTCAGAGGTCTCCCAAATACAATTTGACCTGTAAAATTCACAACCATCCTGTCAATCAAATAAAAGGGCCATCCCGGCCTCAAGACAATAAACCGAACCACGGCAGACAACGAGGACAACGAAAGGTCTTTTAATTACAAGCAGTTCTAACCACAGACCTCTACTGTCATGCCTAATTAAAGCATGAGCAGCCGCCACACCGAGCGGCCTAAAGTTTATATAATGTACAATACTTTCCCAAGTAAAAATTTTTAAATGCTTACAGGTGCCTCAATGCAAGTAAAATGTGGGAGTTTCCCAAACAATGTTCATAATTTATACAGTCATCCCATATAAATGTACACGGCCAACTACGGACCTCAATATCATGACCTCGCAAGATCGAAATAAAATAAGAATTTCAAATTTTTATTTGAATTAAATCTCACCGTCGTGAATACGGAATCCACTAATATGCTATGAAAACCTATAGAGCCTGTAACGTCGTTCTGTCACAATAATCCTGTATGAGGAAGGTAAGGAGAGGGGTGAGTATCAGGAAAGATACCCAGTGAGTGAGGGGATTAATATCAAGTATAAATAGTGTGGGTGAACCAATAGAGTGTCAAACAAAATTATTCGTAGCAATAATTTACATTTCACAGTAAAACATGATATGTTTAACAATTTGAAATCATTTAACCAATCACACGATATCAAGCATATATGCATCCATTCAAAATCAAGTATTATTAGAACAAGCCAAAAATGATACTGGCAGAGGTCAACCATGACCAAAGACAGGCGCATCGGGGGTTTTACTATACATAAAGTTCAAAAGTAGCTCTCTACCCTGACGTTGGCCATGAGTTCGCTGGGACTAGCTCATCATCGTGTATAGGACCCCGCCTAATGCTAGAGGGCGGCATCACACACGTCCCCTCCTTTACGTGGGTTCAATCGGCTATGCCTATAGCAATTAGACATATGACGTTTGCAGAAACCTCCTGCAGAAGCGTATTCGGGCAACCCGATGCCTCTACAGACGCCCTTCGTAACTATGAAATTTATCAAAGAATATCATCTCATACAAGTGGGCACCCGGCCCATACAGATCATCTCATCACAAATGGGCACTCGGCCCATATAGATCATCAAAACATTTTAAATCCGTGTGCCAATACAATCATTAAATCATTTCAAATTCATGCCAATATGACGGTAGAATAGAAAACATATCTGGTTCTCAAATAATGACACAATATCATTTCATTTCAAACCATGGATGCATAGTCATTGGAAATATAAATTTATGATACTCCAAATGTCACAAAACAAGTTTTGAAATTTAATATCATACATCGAGTCCATGCATATCGAAAGCATGTTTTATGGAAAACACGGCAAAAACAAGTTTTACTATTTCATACAAGAGATTAGAGTTCCACTCACTTTTCCAGGGAGGGTGGTCACTCCCTATTTTGAAAATAAATCCAATCTGACTCCTTGAGTCTCCAAAAAGATTTTCCTAATCAAATTATCACAATTTAATATCAAACAAAAGCCTAATAAGGGATTTTCAATTTTTCTTTCCAATTTAATACAACCCTAAATTTACACAATCTCCTTTCTAGATTCTCGTTTCATCAATTTCAAATCATTTCGCTCACAAATGATCAAATTTCTAATATTTCTCATTTTTCCTAATTTTTCTTGAATTAAACATATTTCAGAATATATATGAATATAGCTTCCGATTCTAAATTCAACCTAAATTCGACAAAATCAATTCAAATGTTGAAGTGATTGCATTTCTCTTATCTAGGGTTCCTCAGATCTCAGACCTAGCTTTCGTTCACCCATCGAATTGATTTAAAACTTATAATATTTCCACATTTAAAACTATGTTAGCAACTAACTCAAATTCTAAGCACCAAACCCTAGAACTACAACCAACGTAGTCGTTACCTACAGTGAAGAAGCCGCGACCTAGGGTTCGGGGGTCGTTGATGATTGCGGTTTGGGCTTCAGCTAGGGTTGCAGCAAGGGGGCCCGCGCGCAGGAAAGCTTTCGAAGGAGAGAACAGATCGTAGGCTATCGCGGGCTTGTGGGCCATCACGAGCTCGGGGGCTTATGGGCTGGCACACTCACGGGCTGAGGCACGTGCTCATGAGCTGGACTACAGTCGCGCGATTGAGGAAGGTCGCGCACTGTGGCACGCGTGCTTGCACGGGGAAGCTCACGCTATCGTAGGGAAGATCGCGCTGCGGCGCGCTCGCGGGAAGGCTATGCTCGCGGGAGGGAGGAGTAACGGAGAGAGAGTGGCGGAAGGAGGCAGAGCTGAAGAGAGAGAGAGCGACAGCGAGAGTGAGAAAGGGAGAGTGAGAGAAGTAGAGAGGGAGAGACGAGAGGTGGCGAGCGCAACGATGGCGCGCTCACTGGAGGAAAGAGCAGTGGCGGATTCGATGGAGAGAGAGAATCGGGAGAGAGAGAAAGAGAGAGAGAGGGAGATTAGGGCTTAAAGCCTTAATCCAATTTGGGTAGGAATACGCAGCGGTTTGGGCAAAACGTTGTATTTTCCTCTTTTTTTTAAGGTTCCAATTTTTAACAAAATAGGGTATACTTCAGATCAGTAATACGGATAATTTATATATATATATCAAAAATTTTGATTTAAAGCCCCCAAAATCAAAAATCAAAATAAATAAAAATTTCTCTATATATATAACTGAGAAATATTTTTATTTAATTTCTAAATAGAAGTACAATAGTATAGACATCGTAGTGTCGGTGTTTCAAGACCAGTAACATTAAGGCCAAAGTGTAGAGAAGAAGCAAAAAATTCAAAAAAAGATGGGAGAGGTACAACCTCATGGACATTGAAGCGACTGGTGCCAAATTCACTTGAACTAAGAACTGGAGTGGAAAAGAGGTCCTCTAGTGGACAATGTCTTATGGAACCTATCTACTAAAGTGTCCTTCCTTAAGATGAGGATTATAAACATGACTTGTTTGTATGGAGACCATTGCTTGGTGATCATGAACACCAAGCTATCTATCCCCCTGAAAGAGAGAGTAAACCTTTTAGATGGGAGACAACCTAGCTTTCCCACCCAAATTTTAAGGAAGTCTTTAAAAAGTCTTGGCGGATAGCGGAGGGCTCCCTAGTCCAAGCAATCTAAAGCACAACTCAGGAGCTAATACTATGGAACATAGAAGTCTTGGGAATATTTTCAAGAGGAAAAAAATATTAAAGAATAAATTGAGAGGCATCCAAAAATCCTAACACCATGGTCACTCGTCTTTCCTATAGGATCTGGAGCAGACTGTCGAAGGACTACCACACTATGCTAGACCAAGAAGAAGTTTTTTTTGACATCAAAAGTCTAGAACAAGATGGTCTGTAAAGGGTAATAGAAACTCTAGGTTCTTTTATACAACAACTAAGATAAGGCGATAGGCGAACAGAATTGTTCTCGTGAACTACTTTACAAATCTCTTTTCAGGTAAGATGTTGGTGAATCCAAGTGCTATATTCCACAGATGGATTCAGAAAGTGAAGCCAGAAGAGTTTGATAGTTTGATTAGTCTTGCCATTAAAGAAGAAATGAAAGGTGCATTTTTCTTTATGAATGGATTAAAGGCCCTTAAACGAGATGGGATTCAATCAATCTTTTTTCAAAAGCAATGGGAGGTGGTAAAGGGGGACCTCTACGTGTTCATAAATGTTGCCCGTAGCTTTTTTGAGAGATCGAACACCTTTGAATAAATTTTCTAATGTCTCTCTTTTGAGAGATTAAGCACCTTTGAATAAATTTCTAATGTCTCTCTTGAATTGGAGCTAATAGTAGTGAGATTCCATATTGAAAATAATTTTATAATGCTCTACTTGATCACTAAGATCACTAGAGTGAAATTCTGTAACAAGCTTGTCTTATAGAGAACTCATTGGAATACATATGTGGTTATTTTTAAGGAGAAAATCATTTTGAACCATAAATCCATCCATGGGCTGTTTCATGCAATATTTGGACCAAATGTGACTGTAATTCATCCATGGGTCATTTCACGCAATATGTGAATCAAATGTGACTATAATCTTCATCACCAATTTTGAAATCTTTAATTTGTTCCTAACCTAGAAATTCAACTTAAAAAGAGAACAAAAATATTGTATAATGACTCAATGCATCAACAACTCAGTTGGAAATTCCAAATTTGTACACTATCACATATTCAAATAGGCTATCCACCTTGCTAACATTTGATCCATATGTTTTCGATTTTGAAAATGCTTCAAGGCTTGAAGATCTAAATAAACAATGAACTTCTTTGACAACAAATAAGATTCCCATGCCTTCAATGCTCTAAAAATCGCATACCACTCTTATTGATAGATACTCAATTTTTGCTATGTTTCACTAAGTTTCTCACTAAATGAAGAATAGGCCACCTTTCTTGAGATAATACAACCCAATACCGACACCACTTACATCACACTCAAGCTCAAACATTTTGTAGAAGTCATGCAACACTAAAACAAGAGCATTTGATAGCTTCTCTTTGATTAAGTTGAAACTTTACAATTTCATTTTATCGAAATCTCTGTTTCTTTAAACATTCAGTTAATGGTCAACAACCATATTGAAATCTATAGGTAAATAGTTCCCACGTGGGGCATTAACCTTAAAATTGAATTCAAATTTGAGTTAAGGGATAATGGGTGGTTAACCCATTATCCCTAACTCCCTTAACTTCTCCCTAAAACCTCTCCCCAATTAACCTACGTGAACTCAACCCTTCTTCTTAAAATTTTTGATAGAAGGATAACCTCTTTTATTTTTTTATAGAGGGTAAACAATATAGAGAGAGAACACCTTCATTTTTTAGTAACAAAATCTCTAGAGAGAGATTGATAGAGGACTAAAGAAAATTCCTAGTAAGGAATTTTTTTCATGTCACTTTCGTCACCTGATTGAGGGTTGTGGCATTGTGATACTATGGTAATAATTCGCTTAGTGTGGTTATTATCCTAATAGCGAGAACGTTCAAAAAAGTATCAGGGTTATCGGAATTGTTGCATTTCATTTACCGATATATACACTAAATTTTTATTCTTTTAATTTATTCTGAAAAATTCATCATGCTTTCGTTGCATATATTAAATCTAACATTGATATCATAGTATGTTAAATTTATTAAATAAATTTTTGAAAATTTTCGTATATAAAAATATATAACGTTAAAAATTTAAAGTTCGGATCACGAATGAGTTTCGCGAATCTGATTATATCATAATATTGCCCATATTTTGTAGATCACAAATATATTTTTTTTTGTAATTTTTAGAGTATATTTTGGTCATTAAATATAAAGCCAAAGTTTAGGACCTTAATGGTACCCGAAACTTAAAACCCAGATTTATTGAGTTAGAAAACAAATTGATCTGTAAAAATAGCATAAATGTGTTCCTTGTGTGATGATTTACATTTTGGCATATATATGGTGAATTGCCATTGCTGGAAACTGGGTTTTCCAATATAGTTGAGAAGGGCCAAAATTTTGGATATTTAATTCGCCGATATTAAGGCGTAAATCTCCCAAAAATCGAATCTAGAATGTTTTTGGAAAATCCAGTTTTATTTTCCAGTTGAAATCACCGTCGAAAAGGTGCCAAAAATGAGTTTTTTGAAAGTCAGGTCAAAAGACCCGATTGTAGATCCGTTGGGTGAGAAAGAACTGCTCCAGACCTGCAGGTACGTGCGTCACATGCGCGCAGAGAAGCATCTAGGAGAAAGCTATAGGCGCATGTGCTTCACACCTGCGAGAGGCACATGAAGTGGTAAGTGGCCAGGTCAGGTCAGACCTAGAACCAAGTCCAACCAGTATTCTGACCCGGGTGCATGCAGGTGCATAAGAGACGCGCCGTATGTCTAGTGCATGCGCCGTACTTTTGCCAGTGCGTGAAGGTGCGTGGCAATCCATAGAGACACACCTCCAACGCGTAATGGCATATGAAGATCCTGCAACACGTCAGGTCATATGGAATTGGATTTTTCCAATTTTTTGAGGGTCCTTCATCTATTTTTTCTGACTATTTGTGGATTTTTGTATACTAAATCTAAGTCTGAATGGTACAATGCGATCCCGGATTGAGATGTATGGTATCTGTTGACTCATACGCTCGCTTTGGGGTCAATACTTGAATCATTTAAGATTTGTTGATTCATAGGTGCGCAAAATTGTAATAATAAGTATTATTAATGATTAACCTCTCTTTTTCTGTGTAACAAAAATAATGGTTGCTACAAAAACTATCGTACTTAATCTCATGAAAGAAGATAAACTGAATGGTGACAGTTATAATATTTGGCACTGAAAAATTCAGTTTGTTTTCGAGAAATAAGACCTAGCGGAGGTTCTAAAGTACGAGATGTTGGACCCCGGGGAGGGTATTACATCTCAGACAAGACGGGATCAAGAGGCGTATCGTGCATGAAAAAAAAAGATGGTCAGGGTAGGGCAATTCTTTTGAGCAACATGTATGATGACGTGATCCCAGTTTATGAGTAGTATTTTACTGCGATTTCAGTTTGGGTTACTCTTAAAGAGTATTTTGACTCTCAATTAACTCCTAAGCTAAGCATACTGAATTATAGGTTTATTACCTATAAGAAAAGGCCAGATTATACTATGAAATAGCATCTTATGAACATACCGAGTATGATCGCTTCTTTGAAGAATATGGGGAGCCAATGTCTGATGAGTTTCAAGTGTTAGGAGTGATCTAGTCTTTACTTGACTTTTGGGATGTTGTTAAGACCTATCTTATACACATTGAGAGTATTCGTACTTTCATTGTTGTGAGTAGGCATTGTGAGCTCAATGAGGAATACCAGGAGGTGGCTAAGTCTGTTTCGAATCATACTTATATTATGGAGTCAAGTAAGGGCTCCCAGGGTTCCAAGCACAAGTGGAGCAAAAATGACAGGAAGACTAAAGGACAAGGTAAGAAGAAGTCATCTGCTAAGACCGAAGCGTAGAAAGAAGGAGCACGAAAAAAGCAAAGTCAAGTGCTACGTATGTGGCAAGTTTGGGCATTTTGCTCATGAGTGTAGCGAGCGGAAAGTAAGTTCTTCTTCCTTACATGGTTTAAGTTATGTTTTATTTATTATAATGCTCACTGATTACTCTCCTTTGTGGATTGTAAACTCAGGAGCCACTAACCATATAGTTCACGATAGGAGCGCATATGTGGAGCTTCGCCGATTGAGTCCCCATACGAGGAGGTTGTTTATGGGAAATGGAGCATTTGTAGCCATAAGGGGGATTGGTACATGCAAGCTGATACTGCGAAGTAACCAAGTTCTATATCTACATGATGTGTTGTATGCTCATGAGATTCGGCAGAATCTCGTATCTGCTCTTTGTCTATTTCATTTAAGTTATTCTGTTTTGTTTGAAAAGTTGAATGTTTCTATTTCATATGACAGTTCTTTGATATGTACCGGTTTAGTCCATGATAAACTATATGTACTGGATATGGTTTCTTTTAAAGAAATTTCTCATTTATCTTCTATTGCTTATACATATGATAGTTTAGTTGATGATATTACTATTTAACATAGTAAACTTGGCTATATAGGGTAAGAAAGGATGAACATGTTAGCTGCGAATGGTCTATTGGGCCTGCTAACTAAGATCGAGTTGCATCTATGTGAGTTTTTCCTAACTGACAAAACAACGAGAAAACCATTTGGAAGGGCAATGAGAGCCGGGACTCTATTACAATTGATTCGCTTTAATATTTGTGGGCCTTTAAATGTGTGAGTCCAAAACAGAGTTATGTATTTCATTATGTTTATAGACGATTACACGCGTTTTGATTACGTCTATCTGATTTCATACAAATTTGAGGTACTGGAGTGCTTCAGGAGGTTTATTAATGAGATTGAGAATCAGTTAGATTTGAGAGTGAAAACTCTTAGAACCATTCGAGAACGCGAGTATTTGTCTGAGCAGTTTAAAGAGCTCTATTTCGAGAAGAGCATTATGAGATAATTGACTATTCCTACTACTCCCCAGTAGAATTGAGTAGCCGAAAGATGAAATAGGACTCGATTGGAGATTGTGAGGTCTACGATGGAACATGCCACATTGCCTATCTTCCATTGGGAAGATGCATTATTGACTATAGTCTACGTTCTCAATCAGGTTCCAGCAAAATCCGTGGTTAGTACCCCATACAAGTTTTAGATAGAGAGACAGTCTGACCTTAGTCACTTGAGACCATGGGGTTGTGCTGCATATATTCATGATTCCTCACATCCACACGGCAATTTAGGCCTACGAGAAAAGAAGTATATCTTTATAACATATTTCGAACATTCCAAGGGACATGTGTTCTTACGTGAACATACAGACGGCACAGTTACTGAGATTGAGTTTCATGATGCCACGTTCTTGGAAAATGATTTCCCTAAGAGAGGCGAAATCGATTAGGACTTCACTTTCTTTGAGATGGGTGAGCCAACAACTTAGCTGAGCCCAGCGACAAGACTCAAAAACCCATTACGGATATTGATTATAGTGGGAGTAGCCCATCTAGAGGTGAGGAGTCTCCTCCTCCTCGTAGGAGTAGTTAGGGACAAATACCTTGACGTCATTTTCCGATTGAGGATAAGATCCTTATTGTAACTCCTGAGGACGATGAGGAACCCAGGACATTTGAGGCTGCTCTTGAGAGTCCTATGAAGGACTAATAGTTAAAGGCCATGCAGGAGGAGATAGAATCCATAAAAGTCAACGGGGTCTGAGACCTATTCACTTACATGAGGATAAAAAGGCAATTAGAAACAAGTGGGCACTCAAAATCAAAAGAAAAGCTGATAGATCGATAGATAGATATAAGACCTATCCAATAGCCGAGGATTACACATAGACAAAGTATATTGACTAAGATGAGACTTTCTCTCCTATAGTCAAATTTATATCGATCTGTTTACTCTTGACGATTATCGCAAGCATGGTTCTAGAGTTATACCATATGGATATGAATATCGCATTTCTTAACTAAAATTCGGATGAAGAGATTTACATGGAATAGCCGTCTGGGTTCATTCTAATATGTCAGGAGGATAAGGTCTGTTGACTTTGAAAGTTGATAAACAGCCTAAGTAATCATCCAGGCGGTGGTATCTAAGATTTCACGAGTAGATTATATCATATGATTTTACAATGATGGAGGAGAGTCATTGTATCTATCTAATACGATCTGATAACTCTTTTGTAATCTTGTGTCTATATATGGACGATATAATATTGGCTGGGAATAACATTCAATATTTGATGACTATTAAGACATAGTTGTCATCGAGTTTTGATATAAAAGATATAGGTGAAGCTGAGTTCATTCTTGGAGTTAAGATCTAGAAGGATTGCTCGAGATGAATATTAGCTCTCTCACAAGAGACCCACATTAGAAAGATTCTCAATCGCTTTGGGATGAGTGATTGTAATCCCATGGATACTCTTATGTCAAGTGTGATAGTCTGAGTCTTGAGATTGTCCCAAAACTTAGGAAAAAGTAAGGGAAATAAGTAAAATCTCTTATTCTAGTGTAGTGGAAAATTTAATGTACACGATATTTTGTATATGACCAAACATATGTTATACAGTCGGTCTGGTGAGTATATATCAGTCAAATCCTGGAAGGGGTCACTAGAGAGTAGTGAAAAGGATTTTGAGATATCTCAAGAGAATTGCGAGCTTTTTCTTGTATTACGGAGGAGGAGATTTATGCCTTGTGGGATATTCAGATACCGATTGGGGCAATGATCTGGATAATCGCAAATCGACGTCAGGTTTTATCTTCTTGCTCAATGGTGATACCATTTCTTGGAGCAGTAAGAAACAAACTTGTGTAACTCTATCTATGATGGAGGCTAAATTCGTGGCTTGCTCAGTCATAGTTCAGGAGAGTATTTGGCTCTAGAAACTATTGGATGATTTAGGGATTGTAGCTGATAGTGGGAGGTTAGTGATAATCTAATGTGATAATCGGGCCGCTATCAAGTACACTCGAGATCTTAAGTATTATAGTAGAACCAAACACATCGACACCACATATAACTTTGTAAAAGATATTATCGAGAATGGTGAATTGACCGTCAAATATATTTCAACACATAACATGGTGGCTGACCCCTTCACTAAATCCATTGCTAGAAACTTATTTATAGGATATAGAAAGTTATTGGGTTTGCGTACATTTTGACATTTCTCATTTGTATCGAATTGACGATGTTATACTTATTACTTATATATATATATATGATTCTTGTGTATTATTCAGTCACTCTTGAGTTATTTCTTATATAATACACATGTTTTTTATCATATATTTTGTGTATGTTGTGAGAAAAAGATATGTTAGGCATGCAAGATTGACTCTCTCACATGAGTAACTACCTCTAACTCTGAATAAGAGGAGTTGAAACGGTTTTTAGTTGTAAGAAACTTTGAGAGTGGCACTACTAGAATATAAGTCGTCATGATATGTGTTCAGCATGAGATATATGCGATATGACCGATATAGAAATATTCACATTCATGTTGTCTATAACTAACTAGATTTGAGATCTTAGATATCACCAGTGTTTAATGATATTGTCTCTAAAATACTCTCTCTGAGATCTCTTAGTAAAGTTTTATATGTAGACTGACTCCAATATCTGCACAGTATTAGAGAAAACTGACATAAGTTCTTTTAAGAGATAAGAGAATAACATTGTGGTATGTGTTTTATACCATGTGTGATAAGACGACTAGTTATAGTAGGAGCCATTTATTTGAGACAATAGTGTGATATTGATCTCCGTTCTCACTGTATGAGACCTGAGATCCATCGAGTGGAATTTCTTGTACCCTTATTGCTTTCAGCTATTTGTAGAAGTGTTGATTCAGTGTTTGCTAATTTAGTCTGTTTACCTATGATCCAGAAGATAAATTGAGGTTTAAAGGGTAGGTCTAGGAAAGCAGCTGAGATGTGGCTGATGGATTCGATTTTGAGAAAAAGAAGACCAATAGACATTACATAATCGAGCATTGATCGGAGATCACTTTTGATAAGGAAAGTGACTCGATAGATGTAATTGCATTGAGTTTGGGATACAGCGAATCCTTTTTGGTACTAACGTTGACTCATCGATCATCCTAATAGATGTATCGAGAAGTTTTTTTTTTTACTTACAGGTGTATTCGCCAATCATATGATACCTAATCTTGTATCAAAATCTAGTAGAGTGATGTAGAAGATCACATGAGTTATGATCTTATGACGGATGTAAAATACTCTCATGTACAAGTGGGAGATGTAGGTAAATAGTACCCACGTGGGGCATTTATTTTAAAATTGAATTTAAAATTGATTTAATGGACAATGGGTGGTTAACCCATTATCCCTAACTCCTTTAACTTCTCCTTAAAACCTCTCCCCAATTAACCAATGTGAACTCAACCCTTCTTCTTAAAATTTTTAAGAGAAAGAGAGCCTTTTTTTTTTATAGAGGATGAACAATATAGAAAGAGAACATTTTCATTTTTTAGTGAGAAAATCTCTAGAGAGAGAGAGATTAATAGAGGGCTAAAGAAAATTCTAAGTAGGAAATTTTTTTCATATCACTTTCGTCACCGGATTAAAGATTGCAGCGTTGTAACACTGTGATAATAATTCGCTTAATATGGTTATTATCCCGATGGTCAGAATGTTCGAAGAGTATCGTGGTTCCCAAAATTGTTGTATTTCATTCATAAAGATATATTCTAAATTTTTATTCTTTTAATTTATTCTGAAAAATTCATCATACCTCCACTGCGCATATTAAATCTAACAAAATCCGTAACAAATTTGCAGCAAAAGGTTGATAATCCATGGAAACCTCTTACATGAGAAACATGTTTAAGGGCCGACCATTTTTTAATGGCTTTAGTGTTGGCCTCATGAACACAAATACTCTCACTACTAATTACAAAACTCAGAAGTAATAATCCAACTTAAAGGAAAACAAATTTCTTTAAATTTATAAATAACATATTTTCACTCAAAACAAGTAACACCTTTCTAACATGCTCCATATATTCTTCTATATTCTTACCATAAATTAAGATATCATCAATATGTACGACCACAAATTGAGACATAAAAAGGCCAAAATACCCGATTCATTAAATGCATGAAGGTACTTCAGGTGCTTGAGAGTCCAAATGTTAAGATTAGCTACTCGTACAAGCCTTCCTTGGTTTTGAATGCCATCTTTCATTCATTTTCTTGCCTTATTCAATTCCAATGACAACCACTCCCATGGTCTAATTGGGTAAAGATTTTTGCTAAATTCAACTGATACAATATGTCATCCAAGCACCGAATAGGAAATGTTTACCTCACGACGAACATGTTCATGGCTTTACCATCCACACGCATCCTCATGTTTTACCTTTTTTTTTTTAAGTGAGCAAAATTGGAACTCTACATGGACCGATGTTATTCTGGACTCATCCGATAATGTAGCAAATTTTGAAGGACTACACCTGGCAAAAAGTTAATTCATTGTTGAATGTCCCTCACTGGTGATTGGCCATTTGGTTCTTCAAATGTATCTTCAAAGTCGATCAGAAAACTTTATACTTCAACGAGAACGCTAATCTCGAGTTGTCGTTCTTCTTTAACCACTAACATGAAGCACATGCTCGCTCCTCTCAAGTCTTCTATAAAATACACTTGGTAGCATTTTTCTCTTCCACTTGAGAAGAGATCTTCTTGGGTTAATTAGATTTAAAATTATCCCTTCCTTTGTGCATAGCACTAACATCATATGACCATGGCTTTCTGAGTAGAACATGAAAATGACATGTATCCATTCATATTACTTTATATTATACATCAGACTTGTAATTCTTTCCCAGAGAAATTGGTAGCTTGCATTGCTTAGTTATTTTCATAATTGGCCTATTTTTTATCTACCTAATGATCTAAGGATTTTGATTGGGCTGAATTGTGCTTCAAATGATCTACCAAACTTTGAGAAACAAAGATTCTCACAACTGCAACTGTCAATCACAAGCTTACAAACCTCTCCAGCTGCTGAACACTTCCCTTAAAATATCTTCTTCAGTTGTGTTTCTTCACGCTAAAACAAGAGCATAAAAGAGCCTTTTTACCACACAAATCACTTCTTCCCACTTCTTCTTCACACATTGGATCCATAATTAACAATTTCATCTTCAGATTCATTATTTTCTTGATCTCATTAATTGACATTCGTAAATGTCGCCAACTTTCTCTTGGGTAGTCATTAGAACAATGAACAAGTTCATTATGCTTGAAGTATCATATACCCTTTTTTTGTTTCTTTTCCCTTTGCCTTTTGATTTGCTTGTCTCCCCTTCATTTTCTTTAGATTCAATAAGCTTGCTTTCAAATTTAGAAATATAATCTTTAGAAAAGAAGCCACACCCTGAGCTCTTAGGATCCTTTAATGACTTTTTCACCCATACAACTCTTTCAGCTCTCATAGCCATGTTTTTGATTTGATTAATTATCTAGATTTATTGTATACACAATCAATCTTGAATTCCTTTATTTAATCCACTAATATACCTTACCACTTTCTAATCTTCCATCTATTGATATACCTTACCACTTGTTAATGTTCCGTCTCCCTTACTTGATATTAATGAACTTGCAATCTTAGGAGTTTATCTATATAATTTGCAACCAAATGAGTTCCTTGTGTGCGATTTCTAAAATTGTTGAAATAAAATTTGTCCATGATTAGCGGGAGGAATGTGCTTTTCAATGAAGTCTTCATGTGTCTCCAAACACGCATTGAAGATTGTCCCTTCATCTGCAACTCAACTTGAAAGTGATGCCACCATGATTCTACTCCTTTTAATTTGTAAGCCACCAATAGTACTTTCTGTTTTAGACTTATTGTCATCACTTCCACAAATGTTTCTACTTCATAGAGCTAATAAAAAAATTGTTCAATATCAATGGCACCACTGAAGATGGGAATGTCAACCTTAATTTTGTATAACTGATTTTGATTTCTACCTTTTGGAGATGCTTCTTCTTCATTATCATAAACAACTACATGAGGAGCACCAGGGACTACTCTTCAAGATATCCAAGAGTGCCCAACTCAACCTACGTTTTCCATGAACTCCGAAGCTAGAGCTTCACAAAATGGTTTTCATTTTCTAACTCTAATTTTCTAATTTATTTTTAATTTTCATTCTCTAATGGAGAAGTAGTAAACATTTTCACTTCTTAAAATTTTAAAATTTTGTTCAAATCAAAATTTTTAAGATATAACCAAAATTCATTACTTTTTTATCCACTGAAAAATAAATCGAAGAGAATGAAAGATACCCAACACTACAAAAAAACAAATTTTTAGCTACAAATTTAGCGACAAAAATTTAATAAAAATTCGTCGCTAAAAAAGTTAGCTACGAAGTTAGCGACGAAAATTAGAAATCCGTCACTAAATTTAGTGACGGATAATTTTTCGTCGCTAAATTTGCGACGAATTTAGCGACGAAAAATTATTCGTTGCTAAATTTAACGACGAAAATCTAAAATTTATCGCTAAATTTAGCAACGGATAATTTCTCGTCGTCAAATTCGTCACAAATTTAACGACAAAAAATTATTTGTCGCTAATTTAGGGACGAAAAAAATTCATCGCTAAATTAGCAACGGATATAAATTCGTCGCTAAATTATCAATGAAAAAAAATGAGCTCCCGCCTACACCTAAGCCCACCCACCCGCCCGCCCGCCCGAGCCAGCATCCGCCAACACGCCCTTCCTCACTTAATTCCCGAAAAATGCCTCCACTTTGCTCCCACCATGGTTCGAACTCCTACGCTTCCGTAAACTTTTAAGATTATATAACTATCAAACTAAATGTTAGTATCTGTTATAAATTTTTTTTTTTTTTTACTTATTATCTTTCCTTCACATTTTTCTAATAATAATAAAATAATATAAAATAATAAAAGATTTAAAAAAAATAATAATACTATTTTTTAAAAAGATAAAATAAAAATAAAATATAACATATTCGTCGCTAACTGTGCGACAAATTTGAATTCGTCGCTGAATTCATCGTAAAATTAGTGACGAATTAGAAATTCGTCACTGAATTCGCAACAAAATTATCGATAAATTCTGAAATTTGTCGCTAAATTAATTTATTATTTAATAAATATATATACATTAATATTTTATTTTATTTAATTATTTTTCAAATTTATCGACGAATTCCGAAATTCGTCATAAAATTAACGACAAATTCGGAATTTATCGCAAAATTAACGATGAATTGGGAATTCGTCGTAAAATTTGTGATAAGTTCCAAAATTCGTCGCTAAATTAATTTATTATTTAATAAATATATATTAATATTTTATTTTATTTTATTATTTTTCAAATTTATCGACGAATTCCAAAATTCGTCATAAAATTAGCGACAAATTCGGAATTTATCGCAAAATTAGCGATGAATTGGGAATTCGTCGTAAAATTTGTGACAAGTTCCAAAATTCGTTGCTAAATTAATTTATTATTTAATAAATATATATTAATATTTTATTTTAATTAATTATTTTTCAAATTTAGCGACAAATTCTGAAATTCATTGCAAAATTAGCGATGAATTCTGAATTCGTCACAAAATTAGCGACGAATGGAAATTCGTCGCTAAATTAGCTACGACTATTTTTTCGTCGTAAATTTCATTACAAATAGCGACGAAAAAAGTTTTCGTCACTAAATTTGTCACAAAATAGCAACAAAAAAAATTTTATAGCTAAATTTTGTCGCAAAAATTATGCTTTTTTGTAGTGCAAAACTCAGAAACATTATAACTCAAACAAATGGATCGAAAGGAATTGCTAAAAAAATGCAAGATCTCTCTTTCTTTTTTTGAACCAATTGATTTTTTCTTTTTAATTTCAACAATTTTGTGAAAACCCTTGGAAGCTATGGAAGCAAAGCGATGGATATTTGTTCATTGCCTTGATTTCACAAATTCAGTGAAAACCCATCAACTCCCTCTCTCAAAACAATTTATGAAAACATTGAAAAGAAGTGATAAAATGAGAGAGAGAGAGAGAGAGAGAGAGAGAGAGAGAGAGAGAGAGAGAGAGAGAGAGAGAGAGAGAGAGAGAGAGAGAGAGAGAGAGAGAGAGAGAGAGAGAGAGAGAGAGAGAGAGAGAGGTTGTTTTTCTTCAATTCACCACGTAAATTAGGAGTGGATGGAGGGTCAACTATTTGATGGTAGAGGAGGAAGGAATCAATGACAAATGTCTTCAAATCAAGTTGATAGCAATATTTTTTAAATCAAATATGTAAATAATTTGGCCAACCTACTGGTTTATGAGTTTTCATTAATTTTATCAGTTTTGATCGATTTTAAACAATTTTTATCGAATATGATTTTATCTAATTTAATAATAAAAATTAAATCGAATTATAAAACGGTTTTCGATTGAACCGGTAGAGTTGATTGGTCTGGTTTAGTTTTAAAAACTATGGTTGATGGTGGCGGAGAAGAGACAAATCACTATGATTTACCGGTCGTGAAGGGAGAAAGGAGGGAGTCCAAGGCGGGGGAGAGGGAGGAGGATTTGGGGTGGTGGAGAGAGAGAGAAACATAACCTTTATCGCCAAACGTTCGTGATCAGTTTAAATCAAAACTAAAAGTGCTCTAAAACTTAAGTAGTGACACAGTACTCATGACACTACCCGATCAAAACTCAACTTAAACTCAGTCAAATTGAGTTTGAGCTTTAGCTCAATTTCAAGTAATTCAGTATCAAACTCGAGATCGAGCCAAATTGTGTCGAATTTGAAGGCTCGACAAACTATCCGAAATTAATTAATTATATTTTTTAAAAATAATTTATATATATAAAATTATATTTATAAATATATTTTTTTAAATATATTATTCGAAATTGATTAATTAAGAGACAATATTTGATAATATTATCCGAAAATACTATTAGATGACACTTTGAGTTTGAGCTTAAACTTGAGAAATGCAAACTCAACGAGTTCAAACTCGAGTTCAAGTTCACCAAATTAACACTCAAGATAAATTCAAGTATTGACATTCGTCTCTACTCAAATGTTATAACACCTGGATCAAAACTAATAACATCATGATCCTTTGACATTACAAGATAATAAAAAAAAAACACCCAATTTTTTTCTTGAAAAGGTCTTTCCAATTTCATAATAAATATTCGCATCCTCTCTCTCCCGTCTCTCTCTTTCCTAATTAATACTGGCGACGTACTGTGGAAAGTCCAATTCGGATTTGATTGGTTATTTCTCATTGCCGCAGACAGCTCTTTCCAAAGACGAATTTGGGAGAGAGAGAGAGAGAGAGAGAGAGTTTACACGCCAGGGTAGGCGCACGATCACGGGTCCATTCCTGGACGTTTTTTCTCTCCTCCTCTTTTCAAAGCAGCCCCTCTCTCTCTCTCCTCTCCGATGACCCCTAAAACTCGCTTGCGTGAAGAAGAAGAAGAAACTGATGTGGATTCACACATCTCCCAAAACCCTGACCCTGACCCTAACCCTACCACCATCGAAGATCTCGACTCTGTGGAAACCGATCAGAAACAAGAGCAACTCTCAAACCCAAATTCACCTCCTAAAACCCTAACCCTAGACATTCACGATCTCCAATACGAAGAAGAGGAATCCAAAGGTATGCCTCTCTCTCCTACCTTCACTTCTGCAAACGTTCACGCTCGCAAAACGAAGCGAAAGCACGCTTTCAATCGCAAAAGGGCCGCGGCTACTGCGAAAAAGTTAGAGACTCTCAGTCAGAATCTCAACCCTATTCCCTTTTTCCCTTCTAAATCTCTTGATTTTGACAAGCATGAAAAGCTTCTCAAGTCTCTAGGGCTTTGGGACTTTGTTCATATTGAATTTGATCGGGTTATACGGTCTGATTTACTTGCGCAACTTGTTGTTAATTTTGCTCCGACTGCGAGGTGTAGTTATGTGAATGAGGGTAGGATTCAGGTGAATAGGGCAGATTTGGCTAGGGCTTTGAAGTTGCCTGTTAAGAAAGATAAGGCTATTGCGATTGATGGGGAGTCCGAGGCTTTGTCATCGGAGGAATCCATAGGGTTTGTGGAGGATTTGGTGTCGAATTGGATTTTGCTTCACGATGATATGTGGATGTTGCCGAATGAGGTTTTGAATTGGACTAGGAGTATTAAGGAGGGGCATCCAGAGAGAGTTGATTGGGCGAGTTTGATTTGGTTTATGGTGGAAAAGGAGTTGAGTCAGGGTACCCAACTAGGAAATTGCTATTATGCATCACATTTGCAGTATTTGATGAAATCACAGCGGGAGGATTTGTTTAGAGATGAACCAAGGGTGGATGGAAAAGAAGACGAGGATGATGAGGTCCTTACAATGGAAGAGCAGGATATTGTGGGCAAGGAGGAGGCAATAAAGGAAGAGCATGATGATGTGGTCAACGAGGAGGTTATAAAGGAAGAGTGTGACGTTGTGGTCAAGGGGGAGGTACCCAATGAGGTCTTGGTGAAGGAGAATGATGGGGAAGAAGATATTTTGAACAAACAGGAGAAAGAACAGTTAAACAATGAGTTAGTCAACGAGGAAGAACAATTAGTGACGGAGGGAGAGCAATCGGTAAAGGAGGAAGAAGATGGGGCTGATGTGAAGATGAGTGATGTGATCCATGAAAATCTGAAACAAGAATCGGAGGAACATCATATTGAGTTGAGTTTAGGGCTGGAGAATAATAAGAAAGTGCAGGAAAAAGTTGAGGACGTAATGGATTTTGATGCATGCAAGGCAGAGGAGAATGGACGGTGGGTTTTGGATGGTAAAGCAAATGATCATGAAGTCTCTTGGCAGCATTGTGATAATGTGGAGGATGAAATAAAGGGTTTGGATTTTCAGGAGGAAAGTAAGCAAGTCGATGTTGAAGAAGAGGAAATAGATGATGACGAGGTGGAGGAAGAGGAGGAGGAGGAAGAAGAAGAAGAAGAGATGCAAATGGGAAGGTTTGGTCTCTTGCAGAAGTGTAATAGCCTGGGAGGTTTGTCTTCCAACAATCTGATGCATGAAATGGAAGCAGAGGCTGCTCAAATGCCATATAATTTGACAGTTCACCTCCATGATCAGTCATCCATGGAGCTCTTATCATCTAGAGCTGAACATAATAGTAATTCAGGTGGTCTATCAATTTTTGGTAATGGTAGCAAGAGGGACATTGATCATGATCTTGATATCTCTCATCATGCTACAGATGGTGGTAGCCACAAAAGGTCGAGAACTGATGATGGCTGGGTCCACAAATCTTCTGAATTTGATTTCTGCTTGGAGAACATACAGAATTGGATGGAAAAGGCTAAAATGCTGTACGAAGCAAAGGAACGGACTTGTACTGAATCGACCATAAACCAGCAGCTGTTCTTGAGTGAACTGCAACAGCGGGATACTATGATTGAACACTTGCGGAGAGCAAAGTATGAAGAGCAGCAAAAGAAGGATCTGGAAATATATCGGCTTGAACGTGAACTTTATGTAATGGGAAATCTCTTGGATGGTTATAGAAAGGCTTTAAAGGAAACCCGACAGGCATTCTTAGAGTATAGAGAAACCTATAAGCAGCCTGTTGAACCGATTTATAAAGATGTAGGGCCTGGAGGTGTTATCTTGAGCAGCAAGGGGCTGGAAAAACAAGCCTTGAAGCAAGAGGAAGAAAACAGATCGAAGCTTTTGATACTTGTAGAGAAGTGCAAAGCATTTGAGGCAGACTGCTGTAAAAAAATGGAGATATATGCTAGGCAGACAGATTTTCTGGGTGAGCGCATACAGCTTTTGGAGAAAGAAGTGAGAGACCTTAAAGCTTTGTCTGAAAAGCGTAAGGCTTCAGAAATGAAAGAATCTGCTGAAAATAAAGAAGTAGCTGCTTCTGAAGCTTTGCCTCATGATTGAGTCTTATGTAGAGGTCTTAATATTAGTATGTAAGTGACTTCTTCCTTACCATGGATTGCATATAGGTAATTGACTTTCGTTGATATTTACTGAAGAATCGAGAAAATCATTTTGGTGAACTTATCTGCACCTTGTTCTTGTATCAATGCTGACCTTGTTCTATGTTAATTATGATGTCCCGTCTTCAGTTTATAGACCTCTAGTGTGCGGAGTCCAGTGAATGAATGCATATTTCTTGTTTATGTTGGTGCACATGGGTCGGGGGCAGGGGGCCGCTCAAACTTCTCTTGACTTGAAATTTTTAAGGTTTAGGGTAAAATTGGGTGAATCGCTGGTTTAAGCCACCATTTCTTGATCAAAATTGGCACTGATCTTGGCGAATAAAATTAATGTTTCTTCTATGGACCAAGCTAGATCTGCTATTTACAGAATAATATCACAGGAGTCATCAAACAGCAATAATGTGGATCACAGTAATGGTTATGTGGGAGCCATGTGTATGGAAAGTGATATCATGTTAAGCATGTAGGCCACGGCTAAGTTAGGCCAATAGCCCTTTGGGAGAAATTTTTCCCGGGACACCTAGGGACGGACAGTTGATTTAATGAGAGATGAGAGATGGTATTAAATCCCTTAACCAAGTTTTTGAATTTGACTCACGGGTTGGACATGAAAAAAACTACGTTGGAAGGGTAGCTCTCTTAATGGATCACTGCAAGTCCCGAGTCGGATTCATCGGAATATGAGTTAGGATACCGGTTGATATAGTACCGAAAAAAAAAAAAGAAATTTTGCCCGGGACTGGTTTGGCTTTGTTTGATTTGACTTTAGGCTTAAGCAGGCCTGGCAATTGATTTTTCTTAGCCGAGTTTTACAAGATCCGGGCTTGGCCTGTTTAAAATTTTATGGGCTTGAGTCTCGGCCCAAGCTCAAGCCCAAACCCAAGCCCGGCTCGAGAAAACTCTAAGAATCTAAGGTCAAGCTCGACCCAAAAAATTAAAAGGGTTTTAGGCTTATTTCATGCCAAACTCGAGCCTGAATATCTACTTATTTTTTGCCTATAAAATTTCTTTAGATATACAAAAGACCCCAACAATTCGATTCTTTCATTCCCAAAAAGGCAATGTCACAAATAAAAATAAATAAATAAAATCCAAAAAGGAAAAATGCATTTGACTTGTGTAGCCAGGTGAAATGTAAATGTACCTGGATTAAAAGCATAACAATTGCAAAAAGAACCTTTGCAAGTTCTCTCAAAGGTTAACACTAATGAGACTAAACATGAAAAGAAATCCACCTTGTACATGTAAACCAAAATAAGCCGAAGTCCTACTAAGATGTACAAGACATTAAACAGTTTCAATAGAAGTCATACACTAAAATTATATCATAATTAATGCACAAGATATAACTAGTGAAATTACGTCATTACATTAGTGGTATCGGGTGGGGAAATACATGTCCAGGTGCGTTTATACTTCACAACCGCATTACATATTTGCATATTCAAGGGACTTGCTTGTTGAATTTATTATGCATTCCAATCTGAAAATTTCAATAGGAGGGGTTAATTAAACTATGACTAACAAAGCAAAAAGCAAAAAGCAGATTCTTGAAATGAATCTATAGACTAAACTAGTAGGAAGCCATAATAAATTTAACAGTCGTGTAGATGTAGCGCAATATTATAACTTCATTTCAAGTCCGTGACAATATTAAAATGGAAACTTTCACGCATTCAAATCATCGGACAAAACAAAGTCAAAAAACATAAATTAGAGATGAAAACTTAATATTGCATGAAGCATAATTCTCTCCATTAACATATACAAATAGATGAATTAAAATGTATAATATTTCCTGCACTCTTTTAACCTAGATATATACACAACAAAAATGCTTCATCCATCATCTTTTAAATGGGGATCTTTTGTTTGGTCTACCACTGTTCCTCCCATCACATGCAGATGACCAAAAGAACAAAGACATCCAGAAAAGAACAACAAAGAAGATCTGCACACTATCTTGAAATTTAGCACATTCAGATATTGTCACATAATATTAAAATGAAACTTACAATAATATTGTCCAATGATCACTTAGGTTAATCATGGAACTTAAGTTAATTATGGAACTTAGGTTTTTCGTTGGACAATATTAAAATGGAAAACTTTCACACATTCAAATATTAGTATGTTGCTCACTATGTTGTTCTCTAATTCTATAATAGCAGATAAACCATCTGTAATATATAAGTCCACTTTATGTGCAGGCTCTGTCACTATGTTATTCTTTAAATGCACCAACATTCTCATCAGACAACAAAAATGCCCCCAATATTCAAACCAAGAACCTCACACGCTGGATCTCACTGTCTTAATCAACAAAACCCAAAATATTCTTCTCTTAACATTTCCAATAATGTGAGGGAAAGAAATAGTTTATTACCTGCTTACAACGAGAAGACCGGCAACCAAGACTCTTGTAACTAGTGGACTTAATATTATTAAAAAGAGTAAAGCCACAGCCAGGACAAGGAATAAGCTTTCATCAACAGAGCCAACACAATTAAAAAATAATAATAATAAAATAGAAAGATTGGAGTACGAAAGATTAAAGAATTACATTGAGATCTACGATCCAAGTTTCGCAATATTTAATTTTACTTCTTGAACCCAGCTGTAGCAAACACATATAAATATGAGAAAAATTAGTGATAAATAAAAGGAAAATAGGTTTCAATGCCAACATATGGATACTGACCAAAAAAGGCAGAGTCAAATTCTGTCTCAAAATCAACTTCCTTGGGTGGAGTTCTAATCCAATCTTGAGTATAAATTAGTATTTCAATAGTAGAAAGGATCAAATAACTACGAAACTTGTTTAAAATAAATCCATCGATACTAAAAGCACTCTCATGTGTAACTAAACTGACTGGCATAACCTTAGCCATCGTAGACATAATTGGAAACTTAATTTGAACATTTTTCCAATAGTCCAAAATATTGAAATCATCTTTTGTTTCATCACATTGTGTTGGGTGGAGCTTTTTCTCCAAATAAACATCCAACTCAGCTCCTAGTCAAATTATCTTCCTTATCCTCATTTGTATAAAATTCAACCATATAATTGCTTTGGAAATTCAATTCATCTCTACCACTTTCACTTGCTTCATTATTTTCCCACTTCCTTTTTTTATACTTGTTCAAGAATTGAACCTTCATATACCGCAGAATATTTCTTAAAAAGAGCATGTCTACGAAACACTATCATATATCATTTTCTAGCAAAATTTCAGATTCTTAAAATTGAATCTAGGATCTAACACAAATGTGGTAACAGAAACACATTGGGTTCTTTTTCAAGTCAATACTTCTCAGATTTGAAAAGTATATCCTTTGTCATGTGCTCAAGGATTGAGTTTATATCTTGAGTAGTTTGTCTATACAACATTAGAATTCAATAAACTTCGCGCAGAAATATTTTTGCTGTACAGTAATTGCTTTCAGACAAAGTATTGGTTGCTATGTAGAAAGTTTTTAAAAACTTGTGAACAATTTTAGTCTTTTCCCAATCTTCTTGTAAAGGGGGATCTTTAAAATTTAAATCACAAGTTTTTATGCACTCATATGCTTTTCTAAAATGTAATGTAGACCCAAGTATATTATATATAGAATTCCACCTAGTACACATATCAAGAACTAATATTTTACCTTTGGGAATTCGTTCTTGATCTGCATATTGGATGAACTCCATATTGGAAGAACTCTAGCTTTGTTTTTGGTAATACCTTCACATATTTTACTACATTTCGCACCCCATGAATACATCCCTTTATTATATCCTAATCCTTTTCAACAATTAAGTTCAAAATATGACCTCAACAACAAACTTGAAGATGATCTCCTCTATGTAGCAACATTCTTCTACTTGAATAATGATCTTGGAGGCATCTAGCAACCACATCGATAACATAAGCATTATCCATGGTAAGAGTATTTCTCCATGTTCCACTCCAATAGACAGCTAATGATTATATAAGATAAATTCTCTCCACTTGCCTTCACAGGGACCAATGCAAAATTGATAATTTTTTTTCCTAAAGCTTCCGCTCCTTGTAAATGAAATGAGTAGTAAGAGCCAAGAAAGTAAAATTCTGTTTAGATATCCAAGTATCCGTCGTCAAAGATACCCTTGGATTTGATAATAACAAAAGCTCCTTCAATTTATTTTTCTCAACTTCATAAAATTTCAAACAATCACTCTTCATTGTGTTTTACGTGACAAACTTAATTTTTGGATTGACACCCGAAACATATTTTTGAAATGAAGGGTTTTCAACAAAATTGAATGGAAGCTCTTGATTAATTATAAGTTTTGTCAAATCCCTCCGACTCTTTTCTTGATCAAACTTCCAAACAGGTGAGCTGTCTTGGTTCGATGTGCCTTTGGCAAAGCTTGGAAGAGTCTACCCTTTTCTTCTTGTTGTTCTCCTAGTCCTATCTTCCTTTTATAGGCAATGCATATTCCTTTTTTAATATGTCGTGCCAAATTTGTAGTTCCTTCTAGAGTCAGACATGAAAAAACCTACAAATGGTAGTTGCATTTGTATTCGAAAGGATTTTTTTTTTAATTTTTGGTAAAATGGGCCTACACCTCAGACCTGGGAAGACCTCTTGAGTTTTTGGCCTTTGTCACCATGATTTAGTTCAATTTCTACTCTTGGTTCTTGCTCTGATGGATCAAGATCAGTGACAATGATAGCAATATTTTCATTGTTTGCATCTAACATGTGTAGACAATAAACAAAGACATGCAAAGCGTAAAGAAATGGAATTCAAGTTGATATATGTAGAAATTTTATGTGTATGTCAAATAACACATATCATTTTATACAAATTACAAAACTCCTACCTCTAAACTATCCATTTTCCAAATCTAAGAATAAATGTTTCCAAAGAAAAAGATGGGGGCATGAGGCGATAGCCGATACATTTTCCTTGATTAAAAAATGTGAAAAATTTTAATAAGGATAATCAAATGCCAAAAAAAGTAAGACATCGGAGAAACCACTGTGATTAATACCGACTAGTAAAAATCTAGTAAAAAAGCAATCAGAGTCTTTGATTAAGCCATATATGAAAAATGAGTTAAGCTAGTTTTTGGAGTACTGCACAGATTAGTTTTCGGGATTTGAAATATTAGCATTGCACAGTTTCTTTAATTTAAAAGAAAAGTTCAATAAGAATAGAAAAGGAAAAAAAAAGACCCCAAGGTGAAGGAAAGAAAAAAATAGAGGTGAAAGTGAGACAGGGAAAAAAAAGAGGTAAGAGTGAGATAGAGAAAAAAAAGGTGAGAGTGAGATAGAAAGAAAGGAAGAGAAAAAAACAAAAAGAACCCACACACAAGACATTGTCGTCTAGTGATTGTCACAACTCAAATATTGTTTGAGTCTCAAGTTCGAACCCGCATGCTAGCACCTTTTGAAACAAAAAAAGAAAAGGAAAAAAACCAAGGTTGGCCTACTGCAAAACAAATTCCCTATCCAGATGGACAAAAACCGTCTGCTAAGTCCACTACAACTATCGACAAAAACTTCTCCAATATATGGACTTTCAATTGGTTATACACTAGTTAGAATAGGTCTATCCCAACAGTTTTGGTCACCATTGGAGCATGTGTTGGATCTATATTGACAGTTAGAAAAGTATTTGTAATATTTACTATCTTTTATCATCGGTTTAAAAAACGTTGGTAAAAGTTACTATTTTTTATCGTTAGTTGTTACATGTGTTAAAAAATATTATTATCTTTTATCGTCAGTCAGCATAACTGTTAACAAATGTTACTGCTATTTAATGTCAATCACCACATATGTTAGGAACTGTTACTAATTTTTATCGTCGATTATCACAAGTGTTAGTAAATATTACTATATTTTATTATCGGATACCGTAGGTGTTAGGAACTGCCCTTTTATCATCAGTTACACAAGTGTTAGGAAATGTTATTATTTTTTATTGTCGTTACCATAAGTATTAGAAAAAATTATTACCTTTTATTACCATCAATTAGAAAAGCATTGGGAAAAGTACAGTTATTTATCGTCGATTACTACATGTATTAGTATAAATTACTGTCATATATCATCGGTTACCACAAGTTTTAGGAAATGTTACTTCTTTTTATCATGGGTTAGGAAAGCGTTAGGAAATATTACTAACTTTTATCGTTGGTTACCACATTTATTAGTATAAGTTATTACCTTATATCATCGCTTACCACAAGTGTCAGTAAATGTTACTATCTTTTATCATCCGCTAGAAAAGGATTAGAAAATAACTTGTATCATTGGTTACCATATTTGTTAGTATAAGTTACTATCTTGTTTTATCGGTTACTATAAATGTCAAGAAATGTTACTGTTTTTTCATTGGTTACCACAAGTGTTAGATAAGTTACTTCATTTTGTCGTTGGTTAGAAGAAGGTTAAGAAAGATTATTATTTTTTATGTTCGTATAAATTATTGTTAGAAAAGTTTATTATCTTTTATCGTCAGTTATCACAATATTAAGCAGTTATCACACAAGTGTTAGAAAATATTAGAACAATTTATCATCGGTTTAAACATGATATTAATAGTAACAGTTTTTTTAATATGGTGTAGGGACTATAAAAAAATTACAAAAATAATATAAATATAATTTTTGTTGATTGTATTAATATGCAAGAATGATTGACAGATACATATAAGACAAAAAAAAGACTGCATGTCCCATAACTGCATGAAGTCTGAGATATTAAAACAAAAAATATTCATTTTGATTACAAAAACTGTTACCATCATAATTTCAAGGTACATTCCTAGGTTCAAAACTAAGTAGGTAACCAACTTTATACACATTTTTTCATGTCAATCAATTCATAAAAACCAGTAATGAAATTAATATAATTATATAGTACATTGTAAAAAATAGTTGTAAATAAAAATATTAATTTTTGGGATGGAATCAGGTGGTGATGATGATGTTGGCTTCTATGCGCACTCTAAGCATCTAGTATTGGAGGAAGCTAGCAATACAAATAATTTGGATTATTATTCAAAAACTAAAGTGAAATTAATAAAATTATAATGAAAACTAGAGAAATAACATTGATAACTAGACACCAGCAATAAGTCTTACTTCATTAACCAGATTCATCAGTTCATCTTACTATCCACTTCTAGCATATATAGCAACATGCATAAGAACATTGATCACTAAATTAGTAAGATTGTGATTTTATTCTATCAATCATTCCATCATAATAGTCATATTTTCGTTTTCAAATCTGATTGAATGCACACATTATGATGGAGTTGTAACTTTCTCCACACATCTGATTTTTCCTCTCGAATGAGGCCCTTTAAATTTAGATACGATATCACTTTTTCAAGATAAATTTGAATTTCTACTTGTCTTTCTTCACTGTCAATATACTGCATTCCACTCTTCATTATTTCCAGTGAGAAGTATATGAATCAAATGTCAATATTCCATAAATATATCAATTAAAATTACATAAAAATAATTATCTATATCATAACTTCTGATACTTCTAATCACGTTCTACTTGTAATATAAAGTTCAACTCTAGAAGGCTTCATCTCAAATTATATTGTCTGTAATAATAAAAATAAACCACTTTGAAGTATTATGCAGTAAAATTAATTATAAGTAAAATAAAATATGAATTATTTATACCTTCTCATGTCTGAGCTTGGTAAGTGACTTCGATCCTAAGTAATATGAATCAGTCAACTTTGCGCGACATTCTGAATTATTTTTACTAATTTCCTAGTACAGTGAAAAAAGTATTAGAATACAAGTGGATTGCAATAGTAAGAAAAATTTTTAATTTGTACATTTCCTTTATCACTAAATCAGAAAATAACAAACTCCTTATACTGATTTAGATCAACACTTTCATCTTCCATTATTTTGATATTTTTATCTATTTCAAATGAATTATCGAACTATTTTGATTTTAGAGTATTTTTAAAACTCTTCTATTTGTCACACAAATTTTCAATAATCCATTTCTTAGTGTCATCTCTAACTAGGTTGAAAGTAATTTTGACTACAATTGAAATATGTAAAAAATAAAATTAAATATATTAATTTCCATCTATATCAGATTAAGTAATAAAACTAGATACATGTACAATCTCCCACATGTTCTTTTTATACTCTGTTGACATGTTACGCCAAATTCTATAGTTTATTAGAGAAATCGAATATACTCTGACCATAGAACCAAGGAATCTGGTAAAGATTCCTATTAGAAAAATTTTAAATCTTTCAGAATAAAGTAAAACCCAGAGTGACTTTTTTTTGTTTAAAAAATATGATTACCTTTTGATAAAACTTTGCAAATCATAGACTTGTTGAATATATGTCAGTGAAAACTTGAGTGAGAGATTTAAGTAGATTAGAAGAGTAAAACTTTCAATTTTTTGTTGAAAATATTTGATGGGAACGAGATTTTGGTTTAATTAGAAGTTTTAAGAGCTTTGAGGGGAGGGGAGTTTTTAGAGGGAAGAAGAACCTTTGATGGTTTGCATATGATAATTTATAATATATTTGGTTTAATTATTTGACCGTCATTTTTACAAGCGAAATTTTAAAATCCATCATCTTTTTCTGCTTTTTTCCACACTTTTACTCTTTCCCGCCTTTTTTCATCATTATACACTTTTGTGTTTTTTTTTAGTCAATACTATGCTATATTTCATGCATTTGTAATCTGCTAAACTACATTATTACTACATTTCAAATATACCATATACATATCATGCTTTAATTTCATATCATTATATTAGTTAAATTAATAATACTAATTATACGAGACACATCACTGTACTTAATTCATATTTAGATTTTATAATTGAGAAATGTGACTTCGCCCAATAATGGACTGGGTGGTGCGCATGCCTATGGTGACAGAGGTGCGCATGTACACATATGCATACTTGCACGATCCCGCGCATATGCTATTTTCACAAACAAATTTTTAAAACTCGCCCTTTTTTTTCACAAACAAATTTTCAAGACTTCTAAACCATTTTTGTCGATTTTTCCACACTTTTATCTGTTTCCACTTTTTATGTTTACCATCTTTTTTTTCATTGTTACACATTTTTTTTATTATTCATTACTTTTAATCTTACATGTTATGCAAAAAATCACTTACTACATTTCATCCCATTGTTACTTGCTATTACTTATTATTACTACATTTCATGTGACTTGTATATCAATACATACCATATACATACCATACTTTAATTATACAATTATGTTATTTAAATTAATAATATTAATTACACCATACACATAATTATACATAATTCATATTTTAGATTTTATAATTAAGGAATATGACTTCGTCAAGACAATACACATGTCCGCAGTGGTAGAGGTGCGCAGTGCACATATGCATGCCTGCGTTGTCTTGTGCACATGCCGTGAGCCTTGAACTGTGCTAATTATGTCCATTTGTCAGCATAAATTTATTATATTGATATGAAATTAGTAAATTATATAATATAATATTATATTTTTAAAAATTCATTTATCAGTTATTAAATTATTAGATAATATAGTGTTATAATTTGAAATTATGACAATATAATGGTATAATTAATTTTGTTGATATAATTAATTACATGATATTTAATATTATTTAATTATATTTGTATAATTAATTATGTTAGTACATTAGACATTATGCTATTATTATATTATCATCTTACTTGAAAATCATGAAATTATATTATTATGTTATTATGTTATTGGAAAAGGAATCTAGCTCTTTTGTCAATCCCATAAATCACATTGTATTTGGAGCAAACTCTAAAATATTTAAATAATTCTAAAATCTGGGACACAATATTTAAACTATTTAAATTACTAATATTTTTACTTAAATTAATAATAATAACTAACTAGTGAGAAGTGAATTTAAATAACAATTATATTATTTAAATTAACTAAGTACAACGGTGGAGAAAATTACAAAGAAAATTGAAAATGACAGGAGATGCGTCTTCCCAACTCCTCTTATTGTCTTGTTGGAGATAGAGATGAATCCTCACCTATGTCTACCATTGAGATTAATACTATTAATACCTATTAATAACCAAACACAATTCAACCAAAGCACCTCTAACACCACCTCAACCATTAATTATACATGTAACATTATTTAAAATTACTAATATTGTAAAGCACCTCTAACATAGTATTTCACGCTTCACATTTCACATGTAAAACTATTTAAATTACTAATATTATATTATTCATAATTATATTATTTAAATTAATATCGATAATTATAATTTTATATTATGATACTAACATAGTATCCTCCACTTATCCACTCATCCAACATGAGAATTGTAACACCGACACTCGGTGTATTGTATATTATACTCATCATTATCTATATATGATATATTTGCATTTTCATATAGAGAAAAATCTCTCAGAAATTTTTTTGATTTATAATATTCTTGAAAATTTTTGGCGAAATTGCTGCTAGCTAAAAAAAAAAAAAAAAAATTTCCCTCCGTTCCACATTTTAAAATCTACACATGCAATTTTGACCCCGATGAAATTACATATGCTAAATTAACTTAAAAAGTTAAGGGAATTCGAATTCGGGCAATTCTCAATCGTTTGCGAAGAAACCGACACTTAATTGTCGGAGATAAAAATTTATCCTCACCGAGCCAAATTTAATTCTACCCGTGCCAAACCGCTAAAATTTTGTCAAAAAGCCTAAATTAGGCTAAATTAACATTTTATCAAGCTAAAATGTAATTTCAGGAAATTTTGGTAAAAATGTAAAGCGAAAAACAAAATCGTTTTAAAAACCCCAATACATTTAAGGGCGATTTGGAAAGTCAAATGACTTCATCTACATGCGAGACCAACTCTATTGGATTCAGTGTAAAAAACTGAATCAAATGGGTAAATTTAAATTTCTCAGATTTTGGATCGAATATGACTCAGCCGCACGTTACACGAAAATCGAGATAAAAATTTTCACGCAAATCTAAGAAGAACCTTTTATGCAATTTAGAAAAAGGGATTAGAGACAATTAATGAACAAAGGAAGTGTGCCAACGAGGTGGAAGGTTAGGATTGTTTGAAAATTTAAAGAATCGATGTGGCTCATTTGATTGGATTGTTGGGAGACAAAACAATTAATGAAGGAGTTGGGTTGTAGTGAGAGAAAGTGACTTGTTGTGTGAGAAGAAGAGAGAAAACGTGAAAGAAAGAGAGAGAGAGAGAGAGAAAGAGAAATTGTTGACTTTTGAGGAGATAAACCAATGGTGTGGATTGAATGAAGGTTAAATGAATTTATGTGAGCCATTGGATTTAGTTGGTTGGGAGACATGCACTTAATGAAGTCATGTGCTTGTAGAGTGAGAAAGTGTGTTTTGAAGAGAGAGAACACTTGTGTGACAAAATAATCCTAGAGCTAGGAATTAATCTTGGGAAAATATGGATGGTTTGGATTAAATGGGGCAAGTGCTATAAAACAAACACTTATTTATTCCTTCCCAAAAACCGTGAGTGTGTTCAAGCCAAAGGAAAGCAAGCTCTCTCATTTTCTCTCAAGAACCGTGAGCTTCACCATTGAAGGAGGTAGGATTTCTTCAAACATTTCTTTGAAATTTCTACAAATTGGACATTTTGACCATGCTGTGATATTTTAGTCATAACATTTTCTGCACAATGGCAAACTGCACTAGTTTAATTTCAGGTGAACCTAGACTCACAGAGCTTTAAAATGAGATATGATCCATTGCATTCTAATAAGAATTGGATTTATTATGATTTTTCAAAATTAAGTGTTCTACACAGAAATTTTTGTTCTGTCCTGCTTTAGCTCTGTTTCTGTCCGTAAATTAGCCTCTGTTTTGAGGTATCTTATGGTCTGAATTAGCACATGCTCCAGTAATATAATTTGTATATCTAGGTCTTATCTTTCCAATGAGATAAGAATCACCTTAATCTGATTCCTGTGTCAAACGTTATAGCAATTTTTCTGAAACTCGACAGAAGATTGTCCTGTTTCGAACTCTAAGAAAGTGTATAAATCCGCTCCTCTTCTAGTCCTAGTTTGGGCAAGCTCAAAGAATAAAAGTTGTAGATATCCCTCTTAGCTACAACATGTTAAATGTTCAGCCAATTCACATGAGGGAATCAAACGTTATACCCATTTTACTAAAAGGGTGTCGACAGAAATTCTGTTTTTCCAAGTAAAACCGGCCTGTTCTGATCATGATTCATTTCAATCCCCTTCTAAGCACAATTGAGAAAAACTCAGAACATAAAATGATAGCCTATGTCTTGGGTATAACATGTTAAAATTTCATTATGTTTGGATAAATATAGTGAAAGTTATAGCTTTTGCACTAAAATGGGACAAAATCTGAATTTAGAATGCAACTAAATCAAAATGAGGATTTCTGGGAATTTTATGATGTGATTTTGAGAACGTGTATAACATGAAAGTTGTAGGTTGTAAAGTTGCCTACAACATAGCAACATTTCGCCTGATTTAGACTTATATATAAAAAGTTATGTAAAGTTTCGTAGGAATGCACAAAGTGATACCAAGTAGAGAACTATGAGTGAACTTGTTAGGTGACCTTTACCCAAGCCGTTAAAAAGAGCTCGATACATCGTAATTGTGGTTCATTTGGGAGTGCTATACCCTCCCTATTACTGTGAGTGGGACTCAAATCTCATGCATGAAAAGTGAAACTTGATTTTTGTCATGTTTTTAACAAAACATGCTTTTGATATGTATGACTCGTTGTGTGCTACTAGATTTCGAATTTGTTTTGTGACTATTGGAGTGTCGTGAACTCATATTTTCTGTGAATATGCATCCATAAATTTGATTCAACTGAATTGATATCATATTCTATGATTTTCACATGTTTAATTTCATATGATCCAATATGACATATTTATTGAATACTATGATTTCTATATTACTGAGTTGGGGCCATGTGACCGTGGGATGACTATTATGATATGATTGAGTCTTGAGAGGACGACCGTAGCCATGGGGGACGTTTGTTATGGTGCCAAGTATGCGTCTGGGTACACTTCGCACGGAGGTACCCGCAAACGTCCCGTATATGGGTATATGCGCGTCCGGTTGAATCCGCAAGGAGAAGGACATGTGTGACGCCACTGTCTAGCATTGGACAAGATCCTATACGTGATCCGATATGTGTATAAGCTAGTCTCGGTGAAACTCATGGCCAACGTCAGGGTAGAGAGTAACTTTTGAACATTTATGCATAATAAACCCCCGATGCGCCTGTCATTGGTTATGGTTGACCTTTGCCAGGATCATATTCAGATTGCTCTCTAAAAATACTTGATTTTGAATGGATACATATATGTATGGTACTGTGTGATGGACTAGATTATTTCATTCTACTGATCATACCATGTTTTACTTCCATATATGTATTATTGTTTACGAATAATCATATCTGATACTTCAATGGTTCACACACACTATTTATGCTTGATGTTGATCCTCTTACTCACTGGGTATCTCCCTTGATACTCACCTCTCTTCTTTCCTTTCTCAGACAGGGTTATTATGATAGAGGACATGCATGTACATTTTATGGAACAATTGTATAAATTATTGATATTTATTTGTGAAACTCTCATATTGGATCATTTCACCTACATTGAGACACTTGAAAGCATTTAACTTTTTAACTTGGGAATTTGTTATTCTCATGCATAAAATTTTAGGTCCGTCCGGTGTGGAGGCTGCTCATGCTCTAGTTGGGCATGACAGTAGAGGTCTGTAGCTGGGACTACTAGTATTCATGATAGCCTTGCATTGTCCTAGTTGTTACGCTGTGGATTGATTGGTATTATACGAACGTGGTTAATTTGTTGTGAGGCTGGGTTGGCCCGTTTATTTAGGTGGTAGGATGACCATTCAATATATAGGCTGAATTGTATATGAGAGACCTCTAAAATATGGGGAGGTTAAGTCCGATTTTCTAGAAAACCGAGTCGGTATCCAGGATAACGGGCGGCTGCTCATGACCCCGGTTCGAGGCGTGACAAGAATTGTGTCATCTAAATTAGTCAATGATAATGTAATTTATATTAATACATATAGTAATATATATTTATTACATAGTAATGCAAGATTGATATTATTATGTTATTGGAAAATGATACATTTGTATCTAAAAACAATTCCAAATTTTTTGTAAATTTTTTGTACTTTCATTAATCCAATAGTTTGGATAAAGTTGGACAATTACCGATTAATCCAATAGCTACAATAATATCAAATCACAAGGTGACATATCATATCGCTATTTTCCCAAATAAATTTTCAAAAACCTTTTTTGGCGCTTTTTTTCATTACACAATTTAAATCTCTTTTCCGCCCTTTTTTGATTAGACAACTTTTTTGGACGCGTTATTACCTTTACCTATCTTTTTACCTATCTCTTTTTTCATTACACACTTTAATCATTATCTGTTATAGTTAATACGCGTGATACTATTAGTCAATACCCCTCTCTTTTTCTCATATGTGTTATTTCTCATATACTTACTAATACAATTTTTAGGATTTATTACGACTTGTTACCTTGCAATTACTACGTTTCATGTAATTTTTAGAACAATCGTGTTTTGTTTGTGCTTTGCACATTAGCCATTGGCAGCTTAATTTAATTTAAACCAATTAATTAGACTATTTTTAAATCTAGTTTTCATATAAATTTTCACTTAAATTTAATTTAAACCAATGGTTACATATACACATCTATTTTTTCACTAGGATTTCTAGAATCAGAAATAAGCAATTTGAGTATGAAGTTTGTAGACTTCATACAGAACCAAGAAGGTAGGTTATATGGTATCATGAGTACTGGCTAAGTGCTATGCGTTCATTGTTTTAAATAGATTGAAACCATCTACTATTAACCCTAATAAAAATATTTCTTGGGTTAGAAAAAAAGTTAGTGTATAGGGAATTAAACTCCTTCCATATAGGAGAATCTGTTGGGTGCTTGAGGAGTCCATCCTTTGTTCTCTTATCATGATGCCATCTTATCAAAGAAACAATTTGACCACATGTAAATAGTTTTTGCAATTTAGGAAACAAAGGAAACCATCTTAACATTTTGATATATATTTTTTTTAACATCTTGATCTTCTTGATTTCCATCTGCATTTGGTTTCCTTCTAGAACAACCACACACATATGGGGAGTTTCTGTCCGATTTGCTATAAAAATACAGCCGACATTCAGAATAACGAGCGGCTGTTCACGATCCCAATCCGGGGTGTGACATCACAACTTCAATGTATAATAATATCACAATTTTACGATTTACAAACGTGAATGGATGGTAAAGTATGGTAATATTATTTTACATTGGAGTTGTGATATTTAGTGATAAAATTGTGATAACAGATAGTAAGTGAACGATAAGTGATAGTAAGTCACGGTCTGCAACACCCCATTGCGGTTTACCACATGTTATCACTATATTACCACTAATTATCACAAATTTATCAGTAGTTATCATTATATTTCACTCCAATGTATAATAATATTATCAATAGTTATCAAAAACTTAACACAAAATATCATAAATACATATTGTTACTATATTACCATTAGTTATCCCAAACTTACCATTACTTATCACTATATTTCACTTTAATAAATAATAATATTATCAGACTCTATTACCACTAGTTATCACGAACTTACCACAAATTATTATAAATATCTGTTATCTATATATTACCACTAGTTATCACAAACTTATCTTTACTTATCACTATATTTCACTCTAATGAATAATAATATTATCATACTATATTATCTCTAATTATTATAAACTTACCACAAATTATCATAAATACGTATTATCACTATATTACTACTTGTTATCACAAACTTACCACTAGTTATCACTATATTTCATTTCAATAAATAATAATATTATCAGACTACATCACCACTAGTTATCATAAACTTATTACTATTTTTCACTATATTTACTCCAATGAATAATAGTATTATCAGACTATTTTATTACTAATTATCACAAATTTATCAAAAGTTATCATAAATATCTGTTATCACTATATTACTATTAGTTTTCACAAATTTATCACTCATTATCATTATTATTCACTCCAATGTTTCGGTATCAATGTTATAACACCTAGGGTCTCATTTGTTGACAGTGTCGGTCTGATTATCACAATAATCATCACTGACTTCCCACTATCTTTCACAACCCCTAAGTTTTCCAAAAAATTTCTGAAGCCAACCATTCTCATGAACTGCAATTGAACATACTTCAAGCTCAGTTTCTATCGTAAATAGAGATATACAGGTTCTCTTCTTACTGCTCTAAGAAGATAAAACCTTTTGCGTTTATTCAGATCGCTACTCCCAGTCAGTATCTGAATCCCAACAAAAAACACAAATCTCCTCATCCGTAACACATGGAGAGGTCCGCAGTTCAAATGAGATTTTTAAGAATCCTTTTTCACTACTCTAAAGTGATCCCTTCCAGGATTCTATTAATACTTACTCACCAGATCGACCATAAAATAAACGTCTGGTCATGTATGCCTCATCGCATACATCAAACTGTATATCACACGTGTATATCTCATCGCATATACTAGAAATGTATTTTGCACTAGAATAAGAGATTCTGCTCATCTCCCTTATTTCTTTTATAAATTCTAGGGCATGTGTCAAGATTCAGGTCTTTTTACCTTTAACGATAAGAGTATCTTTTAGGCTGTCATCGCTTTTCTCAAAATGCTCAAGAATCTACCTGATGTAAAACTCTTGTTAAAAAGTCAACACCATTCTCAAGTGATCCCTATGGATCCAAAATCTGAGAATGAACTAAAAACTCATAACCATGTTACAATGGTCATTGGATACTCTCTGTTATTCCCGGCCAACAGTATGTCACCTACATATGAGAACAAAGAGTCATCGGGACGTATCAGATGGATGCAATGATCCTACTCGATCATTACAAAACCATAAGATATCACCTTCTCATGAAATCTCAAGCGCCGCTGTCTAGATGATGGCTTAAGGTCGTATTTTGATTTCTAAAATCAATAGACCTTATCCACCTGATCTACTAGAAAGAACCTAGAGGGATGCTCCATGTAGATCGCCTCATCTAGACTCCCACTACGAAAGCGGTCTTTACGTCCTTGTGATGTGACTCTTGATCCATGTTTGTAACAGTCGCTAAAAGATAAACGGATCGAGATCAATTGGACTATGATTCCTCGATAGTCCACCCTCAGTCTAAGTGTAACCCTTGGTTACTAGATGGGTTCTTTACCTCTTGATCAATCCGTTAACTTTTATCTTGACTTTGAGAACCTACTTGTTCCCAATAGTCCTTCCGCCCTTAGGCAAATCAACTAGGTCCCAGACCCCGTTGATTTTCATTAATTCCTTCTCTTCATTTATGGCCTTCAATAAACGGTCTTTTGCATTTTTCTCGAGAATCTCTTGGACCGTTTTAGATTTCTCATCATCCTCTAGAGTCGTAACGAGGGTTTCACCCTCAATCGAGAAACAATGTTTAAATACGCATTCTCGATACTCTTAGGAGGAGAGAAAAATCTTTACCTCTTGATGGATTGCTCCCACTGAGATCAAGATCCGTAGTAGATTCTTGTATCCCGCCGCTGGGCTCCCCGAGCCACTAAACTTATCCATTGCCTAAAGGGTAAGGTTCAAATTGATTTCACCTCTCTTAGGGAAATCATTCTCAAGAAATATAGTATTACGAGACTCAATCTCGATTATAGTGTCGTCCGTGTTCGCTTAGGAACACGTATTTTCTCGAGGGCCTAACTCACCGTGTGAATGCGAGAAATCGTGGCACAACCCCATAACATCAAGTGGCTAAGGTCAGGCTGTCTCCCTATCCAAAGCTCAAATGGAGAACTGACTAATAGTCAGTAGTCTCGTAAAACTCTTTTTGAAACAGAGCCCCATGTGTAGTTTAGACGAATACTTGCGTTCTCACTCGGTTCTGAGAGTCTCTACTCTCAAATCTAACTGATTCTTAATCTCGCTTATGAACCTCCTGAAGCAGTCTAATGCCTCAGACTTATGCAAGATCAGATAGATGAACCAAAACGCACGTAAGCGTCTATAATTATCTACACAACTCCATTTCTGACTCTCATGCTCATAAGACCACAAAAAGAAAGGCACAATGGTCTAACTGCAATAGAGTCCCAACTCTCATTGCATTGCTAAATGGTTTTCTCGTCATTTTGCCGGGTAGGCAAAACTCACATACGGGTAACTCCAATCTGGTCAGCGGGTCCAATAAACCTCTCGCTACTAACCGATTCATCATCGCTTACCCTATGCGTCTAAATCTACTATGTCATTCATTTACATCATCATCTACGCAATCAGATGTAAAGACAATAGTAGAACAACAAGAAACCATTAGAATGAGTAGCACCCAGTGTATACATTCCATCATGGATTAAAACCAGAATAATTCAGAAAATTGTTGTATTAAAAAAAAGGAATAATTTCACGCATATCCTAGTCAATTTTAGACAAAGTACTAAATTGTAAATCCGACAAGATACAAAATTGTAGATCCGTCGAATGCCTACAATATTAAGAACGTCATGGCAAGTGTCGTTCCCTCTGACAACGACAAAGCTCTGTCCTTAACGTAAATCCTTCAAGCTTAAGGATTCACCTGACGGAACTATATTTACGCACTCCTGTCTCGAGTTACGTGGTCGGTTGCTCCTGATTTCAAAGGAGAGAAATCAGCAAGCATTATTGTGAATGAGACAAATCTCAAACCACGTAAAGAAAAATGATATTAATTTCTGTTCGTCACACTCACGAGTGAAATGACTAAATCTATCTCAAACGTAGCAATTTACTTTGGTCTAATCAAATTCTTTCTTCTTGCGTTCTTGTACCTCGTTGTCGGTTTTCTCGGATGATTTTTATTACCTGGATCTTGAGTTTCGTTCATATGCTTATACTATTGGCTTAGCGCCAGGGAAGTCCTTACTCGACTCCTTTGAATTAGCATGACTAGAGTGTGGCCTACTCGCCCCTAAGTGCTCCTCATCGAGCTCACAATATGTGTTCACGTCAACGAAAGTACGAATACTTTCGTCAAATGTGAGATAGGATTTCACGGTTTCCCATGAATCAGGTAAAAACTGGATTACATCCAGTACCTAAATTCCATCCGAAATTTGCTTGTCCGTATATCTTAATTTTCTTCTGCATCCTCACATTAGGAGCCGAAGAGAGCAACACAATGCTCTTATGGGACAAGTCGAACCGACATTTTCATAGGATATGTCTTGTAAAACGAGATTAACTCATTATGCGCCACTGGTAAGGATTGCCCTAACTTGGCAATTCTTTTCTACCATACATGATAAAACTCTTTATCTCGTATACCCTGAGACGCGGTACCCACCCTGGGGCCCATCATCTCTTGCCTCAGATTCCCGTTAGATTTTGCCTCTCGAGAATAAACTGAATCTACTGATAAAATCGCGCAGATCATATCATTCAGTTTACTCTCCTTGTAAAAATTTAATACGACAATTCTCAACGCATTAAGAGAAATATTTGTGACTTGGAAATGCTTATTATCACATTTTTGTACGCCCTACGAATCATCAAGACCAAAATGACTTGAGTACAGACTCCAAAGTGAGTGTATGAGTCAACGGACACCATACACCACAACTTGGAATCACATCTTACCATTTAGACTTTGATTCGGCATACAAAAACCCACAAAAAGTCACATTTATGGATATAAGACCCCTAAAAAATTGAAAAAATTCAATTTTAAGCGACCTCACGCGCCGCCCAGGGTTCTCACGTGCCGCCGCTCGCCGGCGGTGCACTCCACGTGCCTCCACTCGCCTTCACGCGCCGGGGGCGGTCTGCCGCACGCGCCAAACGCGCGGCGCGCCTCACACGTGCCGCCACGCGCCTGGCGCGGCTCTGCTCACGCGCGCCCAGACGTGGCTAGGCTCACGCGCGCCCAGACGTGGCTAGGCTCACGCTGAGCTGTGTTGAGCTGGGTGTCAGACCGGGTCGGTCAACGGGTCAGGGTTGACCCGACCGCCCCTGTCAATGGTTCTGGGTCCGACCCGGTCGGGTCAGTATGGGTTAGGGTCCAACCCGAACGCCGCCTGCCCCTGCTTCACGCGCTGTGTGGTGCGTGTAGTACACGCGCCTGCCAGACCCGCCTTCTGGTGTGTGCGTGTCACGCGCCCGCGGGTCTGGGCTGGTTCTTCTTCGCCCGACGGGTCCTGCAACGGATTTCTCAACCCGGTTTCTAGAAAACTCGAATCCGGCTATTTTTTCTTGCATTTTTCGACTGGAAAAAATTTGTAGGCATCCTCCAAACATCCTACACTCGATTGTAGGAGGATTCAATCTCAAAAATAGTGGAAATCAGCCACCCCAGTCACGGCCCTCCGCGACCATTCGGAAATCCCGGTTTTCGGCACACAAAACACACAATAAAAGACATAAAACTGTAGACCTAGATGCAATGAACACTCTTATAACATTTTCATGCATGGATCCGCCCTCTAAAGCCACAGATCTACGGTTTTCATGTCTGTACGGTCGCAAACTTCGATCGGACTTTTCATGGCCCAAACATGCTCGAAAAATTAAATAAAAAATATATTTGTAATCCCTGGGCCATGGGTATTCCTACGGTGTTCTCGGATTCACGAAACTCATTCGTGATCTGGACCCCAAAATTTTATACCCGAAAAATCAAATCCGAAAAATTATTTTTCCTAATCCAACATATGCTCTGATACCAATGTTGGATTTTTAGGACTCTCATGCACAGCGGAAGCATACAATAATTTTCAGAAAATAAATTAGATCGGGTATAGGGTACCTCAATACGTAGGATCTTCAAAGTCAATTAAGCAGCACGTCCCTTGATCCGATTTCGCGGTCGGGATGGTGATCACAAGGTTAGTCGAATCACCACCACAGTGTCACAACGCCGCAATCCTCATGTCCGGTGATTCGTTTGACGATGGGAGATTTACCTACGTGAAAATCTCCATCCCTCTTTTTCATTTTTTCTCTCTAGAGCATGTGGAAAACCCTAACCTCCTTCTTCTCATTGTTGCCCCATGGCTGCTGTCCACTCCAGAAAGAAAGAATGCTCACATTCCATCAAAAGAATAATAACCATTAGGGTTAATATTGGGAGTTACCATAATGCATGGTTAATGTTGGTAATTAATAATGGGAGTTACCCCATTATCTTACTCTTACCAAAATGCCCCACAATGGGCATAAATAACCTACATCTCCCACTTACACTATAAAACTTGGCGTGACATGCCAATGGAGTATAAAGACAATATGTGAAGGATTATATAAATATCTAGTTTTATTTCTCAATGGTATAGATGGAAAGTTAATATATCTAATTTTATTCCTTACATTTCTTTTAATTGTAGTCAAATATTATTTTCAAACCGCTCAGAGATGACACTAAGAAATGAGTTATTGAAAATTTGTGTGATAAATGGAAGAGTTTTAAAAAAATATTCTGAAATCATAGTGATTCGATGATTCACTCAGAATAGATGAAAATATCCAAATCAATACAAAGAGTTTGTTACTTTCTGGTTGAGTGATAAAGGAAAGATACAAATTGACTAGTATTCTATAATGTCATCCATTTATTGTTTTAATTCTTTTTTCTTTATACTAGAAAATTGGTAAAAGAAATTTAAAATGTCGTACAAAGTTGACCGATCCATATTACTTAAGATCGAAATCATTTGTCAAGCTTATATACGAGAAAATATAAAAAATTCATATTTTATTTTACTTGCAATTAATTTTACCCACGTAACACTTTAAATTGGTGTATTTTATCATTACGGACGATACATTCTAGGACAAAACCTTCTAAAGTTGAATTTTAAATTACAAGTAAAACACGATCAGATGACAATTTAATATCTACAAAAATATCAAAAGTTGTGGTATAAATGATTATCTTTTATGTAATTATAATTGATATGTTTATGGGATATTGACGTTTGATTCACTTTATTTCTCATAGGAAAAGATAAATAGAATGAAGTCTATTGATAGTGAAGAAAAACATGCAGAAAGTTTGAATTTGTTTTGGAAAAGTGATATCATATCTAAAATCTAAGGGCTTGATTCAAGTGGAAGAATCAGATGTGTGAGGAAGGTTACAACTCCATCATAACATGTGCATTCAACCATACCTGACAATGAAGATATGACTATTATGATGGAATGATTAATGGAATAAAACCACAATTTTACTAATTTGGTGAGTAATGTTCTTATACATATTGCTATGCATACTGGAAGTAGATAACAAGATGAATTGATGAATTTGAGTAATGAAACTAGGCTTATTATAGGTGTTCTGGTACGAATGTCATTTCTCTAGTTTTTAGCATAATCTTACTAATTTCACTTTTTTTTAATAATAATCTAAATCATTTGTATTGTTAGATTCTTCTAATACCATATGCTAGGAGTGCACATAAAATCCAACTATCATCATCACTACCTGACTCCATCCCGAAAGGTCAATTTTCATTTACAATCATTCTTTACAACGTTACCATATAATTATATTCATTTTACAATTTCACTATTGAATTTCAATGAATAGATTGACATGAAAAATTGTGCATAAAGATACTTTCAAATTGTGATGGTAACATTTTTTGTGATTAAAGTAAACATTTTTTGTTTGCAACATCTCAGAAAACATGTAATTGTAGGATACGTAATCTTTTCTCTTTTTGTATGTATCCATCATTCTATTTAGAAATCAAGGTATTAATCATTCTCATATATTAATACAATCTTTATTACGTTTACATTATTTTTGTAATTTTTTTATTTTTCAATCTTTTAATTTACTCATAGTAATTCAAATTTATACCATTTTGAAAAAATCGTCGCTATTGATATCATGTGGTAATCAATAATAAAGTCAATAAATTTTTTTATCACTTGTACTAATCGATGATAAATTATAATAACATTTTCTAACATTTGTCATAAAATACAATAATTTTCTTAATACTTAAGACAACCGACAATAAAAAACAGTAACTTTTTTTGACACTTGTGGTAATGATGATAAACACTACAAAAAAACAGCCTTTTACCCACAAATTTAGCGACGAAAATTTTAAAAAAATTCATCGCTAAAAACATTAGCGACCGATTTAGCGACAAAATTAGAAATCCGTCACTAAATTTAGCGACGAAAATCTGGAATCCGTCGCTAAATTTAGCGACAGATAATTTTTGTCGCTAAAATCCGTCGCTAATTTAGGAAAAATCAAACCCGTCAAAAAATTATTCGTCGCTGAATTAGTGACGGATTTGGAATTCGTCGCCCAAATCCATCGCTGAATTAGCGACGGATCCAAATCCGTCGCTGATTCCATATGCCTTGGCCATCAACCAGCCACGTGCCCACCCACCCCAGCATCCCCAGCCACGTGCCCACCCACCCCAGCACCCCCACCTGCCCGCCCGAGCCCGCCCAAGCCAGCTCCCCCACCTGCCCGCCCGAGTCAGCACCCCCGCGCAGCATCAACTCTTAATTGCTGAAAAATACCGCGCTTTTGCCTCCACCGTGATTCGAACTCCGAACTCCTGCACGAACCCCTGCACACACACGCAATGTGTAAACCAACCACTGAGCCAAACATATTATTGTGATATAAATTTATTTTTTTATTATTTATTACTTTTTTTTCACATTTTTCTAACAATAATAAAATAATATATAATAACAATTTAAAATAATAAAAATAAAAACTTTTTTTCTTTATACCACCAATCTAAAATAATATTAATTAAAAATATTTATACCACCAATCCAAAATAATATTAATTAAAAATAATAAATATGATAATTTTTAATAAAATAAAAAATAATAAAATACTAATTTAAAATAAAATAATAAATTAATTAAAAAAATATATTAATATTATATTTTGATTTCTTCTTTTTTCTTTTATTTTATTATTCTATTATTCTTTTTCATTTTTATTTTATTTTTTTAATCCATAATTTAAAAATGCATCTCAAAACAATAAAATTATAATTATCAATAAATTATAACATATTAATAATTTAAAAAATCTATATATTTATTCACAAAATATTTTTATTCAAATTTCAATAAAATTATTATATATAAGAAATGAAAATAGAAATAAAAAAAAAACCAATGGAAAAAAAAAGTAAGAATAGGAAACAAAAAGGTGGAAAACGTTGGAAGCACGAAAACAAAAATATTGTTCCACAACACTAGGTGGTATGGTGGTGATATATACTTTGCTCAAATCCAAAGTCCAAGGTTCGATTCCCTACACCCTCTACCTGCATGCATGTTTTTTTAGTATTAAAACAAAGGGCGCGCGGGCGCCCGCACGCCTGCTGGGGCGGGGGCGCCCACGCCTACCTGCCTGGGAGCCCGCGCGCCTGCCAGGGCGCCCAGGCAGGCACGCCCAGGCAGGCGCGGGCCCAGGCAGGCGTGGGCGCGCGCGCCTGCTGGGGCGCGCGTGCCCGCGCGCCTACCTATGCGCCTAGGCAGGCATGCCCTGGCGCGGGCGCCCGCACCTGCCTGCCTGGGGGGCCCGCGCGCAGGCAGGCACGCCCAGGCGCAGGTGCCCTGGCACGTGCGGGCGCCGAAACAGGCGCGCGCAGGGCGCGGACGGCCAGGCAGGCAGGCGCCCGTGCGTGCATGCGCTGGCGCCCGCGCAGACATTAATATTTTATTAAAAAATTTATATTATTAAATAAATTAATTGAAATAAAATAAAATTACCTATATATTAAATAAAAAAAGTAAAAAAAAAATAAATTAAAAAATATATATATAATTTAAATAAAATAAAATATATGGTTTTTTTAAGAATTAAATAACATTATTCTTCTAAAAAATGAAATATGATATAATAAAATAAAATGTAAATTAAAATATTATAAAATAATAATATGATTTGTTAATATAAATTAATAAAATAAAATAAAAATAAAAATAAAATTATAATTAAAAGAATATAAAATTTAGCGACGGATTTGGAATCCGTCGCTAAATTATTAAAATAAAATAAAAATAAAATAAAATTCTAATTAAAAAAATTAAATTCAGCGACAGATTTTAATCCGTCGCTCAATTACCGGAGATAGGGATTGGGATTTTCATCTAGCGACGGATATATTTTCCGTCGCTAAATTAATTTTTAATTTAAATATTACATATTAATAAAATAAAAAGAAAAATAAAAAAATAAAATTCTATTTAAAAAAGATTAAATTTTGCGACGAATTTTAAATCGGTGGCAAAATTTTGCCATATTTAGCGACGAAATTTGCAACGAAAAATTTTTTGTCTCCAATTAGCGACGGATTTAGTAACGAAAATTTTTTCATCACTAATTAGCGACGAATTTAGTCACGAAAATTTTTTCGTCACTAATTAGCGACGAATTTTGCTACGAATGATGTGTCCGTCGCTAATTTAGCCACGGCTTCCTTTTCGTTCCAAATTTTATGGCAAATTAGCGACGAAAAAGTTTTTCGTCGCTAAATCCGTCGCAGAATAGCGACGAATTTTTTCCGTGGCTAAAACCGTGTTTTTTTGTAGTGAAAAGGAAGTAACATTTCCTAACATTTATGGTAATCAACGATAAAAGAGAGTAAAATTTTCTAACACTTATGGTGACCGACTATACAAAACAGTAATTTATGCTAACATATATGGTAATCGATGATAAATGACTGTAAATTTTCCCAACACTTTTTTAACCAATGATAAAAGGTAGTAATTTTTCCTAATATTTATGACAACCGAGAATAAAAAACAGTAACATTTTCTAATACTTGTGTAACCGATGATACAAGTAGTGACTTGTACTAACACATGTAATAACCGACGATAAAAAAGTAGTAACAGTTCTTAACAATTGTGGTAACCAACGATAAAAGATAATAATATTTCCCAACATGATGATAAATGACAATAATATTTCTTAACAATTGTGGTAACTGACGATAAAAATAGTAATATTTCCTAATACATATGGTAACCAATGATAAAATATAGTAATTTTTACCCATTATTTAAAAACCAATGATAAAAGACAGTAACTTTTATCAACATTTTTCTAACCGTCAGTATAGATCCAGAATATGTTCCAACAGTGACTAAAACTATCAGGATAAACTTATCCTAACTGGTATATATCCAATTGAAAGCTCATCCATTGGAAAAGGTTCTACCGACGGTTTTAGTGGAATTAGCAAACGGTTTTCGTCCATTTGGATAAGACATTTGTTTTGTAGTGCTTGGGTGAGAGAGAGTTTGAAATCTAAACTTACCTTTATAGAAACCAGAGAGAAGGTCGAGGCAACCATGTTGTCTGGAGGTCCGAAGGTTTCATTGTCATATGACAGCGAGTGTTGTTGTTGCCTCTCAAAAGGAATTCATCGAAAGAGGTTTTCTTTTGAAGACGAAGACCAAGTGAGAGAAAGAATTTTGGTTTTGTTTAGGCTTAGTAAATGGTTTTGGTCCACATAATATTGTAAGTAGGCCAGGTTTATAAAGGGCCGAGCTTATTGGTGTCTAGACTCAGCTCAAAATTAAAATGGGCTTAAGTGATGGGCCCAAGCTTGGCCCGAATCTAAAATGAGCTAAACTCGACCCTCAAAACGGGCTAAGCTCAGGCTAGCCCAGCCCAATTGCCCGTTCTAGGCTTAAGCAACCTTGGTTTGACTTATGAGAAGTGAGACCAGCCTTCCTCATGCCAGCCACAACTTACGTTTTCTGTTGGAAAACATATGATGTTCATCAATGTAATGTACTCTGTTGTATCGGCTAATTGTAGTTGATATTTGCCTAAAATTTCCCATGGACTAGTACCATTTCGATTTTGCAAATTGTAGTATGGAACGAAGTTAGATTTATTACACTACATGTGCATATAGAAACGTATAAATTAAAAGTTCAAAATTTATGGATAAATATCTCGATGTGTGGGTTTTCAAAATTAACTGGAATCACGTAATCCCTTGAATGGATCTCTCGGTTAAAATGGTGGTCACGAAATCGAACCACCACCAATAATCCCCGATACCTCAACCCAAAGTCCGGTGTACGAGAAAAATTTTCTTACTAAAAAATTTTTCAATCTCTCAATCGTATTCTCACTCTAGAGAATATGTGCTTTATCTCTCTCGCAACTTTTTCTCTTAGGAATATGGTCTCAGCAAGATTCAATCCTTCAAATCACGTCACATGGAAAAGTTTAATCACATGCCCCAAGTTAACTCACGTACTAGGCATTATGGAAGAGAGGGAGCGTCGCCAAGGAGTTATGGGAATAATGAGAGTTAACTCATTATCCTAAATTCATATTTAAAGTTAATTTGAAGTTATCCCAATAATGTCCCTATATAATTTGAAGTTATCCCAATAATGCCCCTACATAGGCATACCAACCAATATCTCCCACTTGCACATAAGAGTATTTTATGTCCGTCATAAGATCACAACTTATGCGATTTTCTACATCACCCTACTAGACTTTCATATAGGATTGGGTATCATGCGACTAACGAGTACACCTACAAGTAAAAACTTCTCAATACATCTATTAGAATGATCGAGAAGCCATTGTTAATACCAAAAAGAATTTGTTGTACTCCAAACTTAACGCAATTACATCTATCAACCCACTTTTCTCATTGAAAGTGATCCACAATCATTTGCTTGACTGTGTACTCACTATTATGTTTAAATCCCAATATTAATTAACATGACAGGTCGACTGGTGAATATTACACAATAATGTAATGTCAATTGGTCTTACTTTTCTCAAACTCGAATCCATCAGTTTCAATTCAGCTGCTTTCCTAAACCTGCCCCTTAGATTTGAATTTATCTTTCATGCCCTAGGTAAATAGACTAAAGTAGCAAACATTGAATCAAACTTCTAAAATCAGCCAAAAGTAACAAGGGTATAAGAGATCCTACCAATAGATTTTAGATTTCACACAATGAGAACGAAGATCATAATCATACTATCGTCTCAAATAATTACTCCTACTATCCCATTATCCCATGGTTATCTTATCACATGTGGTATGAAACACGTGTCACAGTGTTATTCCCTCATCTCTCAAAAGTGCATATATCAGATTTCTCTAATACTGTACAGGTTTGAGTCTTAGTCTACATATAAAAATTTACCCAGAGATCTCAGAGAGATTATCTCAAAAACGATATCACTAGACGTAGATGATATCTGAGATCTCAAACTTGGCTATTTATAGGTAACATAGATGTCGGTATATCCATGTCGGTCATATCGCATATAACCTCATCCTAAACTCATATCAGGGTGACTTATATTCTAGTAGAGCTACTCTCAAACCCTCTTATGACTAGAAACTGTTTCATCCTCACTCACTCAGAGTTGGAGGTAGTTACTCGTGTGAGAGAATCGATCACGCCTACCTGACATATCTTTTATCATAACTCACTACATAATATATGACAATAAATAAGTACAAGAAATAAACTCGTAACTACATAATATACACATGTCATATATATTAATAAACATCAAAATCAGTACATAATGAGAATTGTCAAAATACATTAAACCCAATGATTCCATGTCTTACAAAGGAATCTTTCACAATGGGTTTGGTGAAGGGATCGGCTACCATGTTGTATATATAAAAAAATGAACTTAAACGTCACTACACCCTTTTCGGTGATATCTCTCACAAAATGGTATCTGGTATCAATGTGTTTGATCTTACTATGATGCATAGGGTCTCGGTTGTAGGCAATGACAACTTGATTATCACAATAAAGCATTACTAGTCTCCCACTATTTGCCACAACTCCTAAGTAATATAGAAATTTATAGAGCCAAACACTCTGCTGAATTGCCACTGAGTATGCCACAAACTCAGTTTTTATCGTAAATAGAGATACATAGATTTGCTTCTTGCTTCTCCAAAATATGGTACCATTTATTGAGCAAGACATCAAAAACTGATGTCGATTGTATCTATCCAGATCATCACCCCAATCGGCGTCTGAATACCCAATAAAATGCTAATCACCTACTCCATAACACAAGGAGAGGTTCGTAGTTGTCACGTCCTAAACTGGAGTTGTGAGTAGCCGCCCATTGCCCTGAATGTCGGCTGTATTTCTACAGAAAATCGAGTAGAATTTTCTCATAAATCGGAGGTTTTCCATATACAAATAAAGCTGTATATTCAAAATCAACCTATCAATTTAACAAATGGCCATCCCCGCCTCTCCAAAATCAACAAATCCCACCGCAAACATCCAGGACAACGCAAAGCTATAAAATTTCTAGCAGATCTAACCACAGACCTCTACTATCATGCCCAACTAGAGCATGAGCAACCTCCACACCGAGCGGACCTAAGTTTATACAAATGTATAACAAATTTTTCAAATAGAAAATTTAAGCGCTTACAAATGCCTCAATGCAAGTAAAATGAAACAAAGCGAGAGTTATGCACACAACTGCCCATAAGTTATACAGTCATCTCATAATATACACGGCCAACTATGGACCTTAATATCAAGACCACGCAGGGTCGAAATAAAGTACGAAATTCATATTTCAAATTTAACTTAAACCTTACCGTCGTATATACCCAATCCCAGGGTATGCTGTCAAACCCTCTAAAGTCTGAAATGTCACTCTATTACAAAAATCCTGTCTGAGGAAGGAAAAGAGAGGGGTGAGTATCATGGGAAGATACTCAGTAAGTGAGGGGATTAATCTCAAGTACAAATAGTGTAGGTAAACATTGGAGTGTCAAATAATATCGTTCATAAACAATAATTCAAGTTTTTGCAGTAAATCATTGTATGTTTAATGAAGTGAACTCATTTATTCAATCACACGGTATCATACATATATGCATCCATTCGAAATCAAGTAATATCAGAGTAAGCAAAAAATGATCCTGGCAAAGGTCAACCATGACCAAGGACAGTTGCATCGGGGGTTTTATTATACAAAGAGTTTTCAAAAGTAATTCTCTACCCCGATATTGGCCATGAGTTCGTTGGGGCTAGCTCATCATCGTATATAGGACCCCGCCCGATGCTAGACGGTGGGGTCACATATATCGTCCCCCATCGTGGGTTCAACCGGCTGCACCTATAGTCATTAAAATCAATGACGTTTGCGGATACCTCCTACAGAAGCGTATCTGGGCAACCCGTGCCTCTACAAACGCCCTTCGTAGCTACGGAATCATCAACATCATCATCATAGTATCACAAGGGCACAACGTCCCACAGGTAAGAATCATATCATCGCATAACTAGTGGGCATCCAACCCACATAGTTCATCAAAATCATTTAAAATCCATATGTCAATACATTCATCAAATCATTTCAAATCCAAGCCAATGCGACGGCAAAATAGAAAACATATCTAGTTCTCAAATAATGGCACAATATCATTTCATTTCAAACATAATTGCATAGCCATCAGAAACATAAATTTTCGACACTCCAAATGTCACAAGACAAGTTTTGAAATTTAATATCACACGTCGAGTCAATGCATATCGAAAGCATGTTTTATTGAAAACACTATAGAAACAAGTTTTACTATTTCATGCAAGAGATTAGAGTCTCACTCACTTTCCTAGGAAGGGTGTTCACTCCCTATTTTCTAAAATCAAATCAAATCGACTCCTCAAATCTCTAAGAAAGTCAACCTAATTAGATTATCACAATTGTCATCGAATTTTCAATTATTCTTAGGATTTATCATCTTCCCTAAGTTTGTAGTATAAATCTAAATTCCTCAATTTAGAAATATACACAAATGTCATCTTAAAGGTATTGAAACCTAAATTTGATAAAATTTATTTTAAATATTGAAAAGATCGCATTCTCTCTCACCTAGGGTTTCGCAAAATCTCAAACTTAGCTTTCGTTTGCCCGTTGAATTAGTTTAAAACCTGTAATATTTTCAAATTAGAACGATATTAGCAACTAACTCAAATTTCTAACACCAAACCCTAGAACTTCAATCAAATCGTAGTCGTTACCTACAGTGAAGATGCAGTTGAGCTCTCGAAGGAGAAAGCCAGTTGCGGGCTTGCGGGCTAGTAGGCTCGCGGGCTGGCAGCCTGGGGGGCTGGGGCGCTGGCGGGCTGGCGGGCTAGCAGGCTCACGGGCTGGTGGACTCGTGGGCTCACGGGCTGGCGGGCTCGTGGGCTAGTGGGCTCGTGAGCTCGCGGCTCGCGGGCTGACAAGCTCATAGGCTAGGGCTCGCACTCGCGAGCTGGGCGCTCGTGGGCTAGAGCGCTCACAGGCTAGGGCTCACGCTTGCGAGCTGGAGTACTCGTGGGCTGTGAGGTGCGTGAGCTCGCGCAGTGGGTCACACGCGCTCGCCTAGTGGGTCGCGCACTGTGCTCGCGCAGAGGGTCGTGCTGGAGCGCACTCGCGCTCATGCAGGGATCGCGCAAGGGTGCTTGCGCTTGTGCAGAGGAGGAAGGTGCTGCTCGCGGGAGATCACGCGCTGGGCTCACGCAGGGAGGATCGCACTGCGACGGAGGAGCTGTAGTCGCGCTCGCCAAGGGGTAGTGCTCGCAGGAGAAAGGAGTGGCAGAGAGAGGGCGGCGGCGATGGCACTGGGCAGTGGCCGGGCATTGCTGCGGGAGAGGAAGAGACGGCTAGAGAGAGAGAGAGAAAGAGAGAGAAAGAGGAAGAATTAGGGCTTTAAGCCCTAATTCAATTCTTTTTTTTTCTTTTTTTTTCCTTTTCTTTTTCTTTTTTTTTTCTTTTTCCTTTTCTTTTTCCTTTTCTTTTCTTTTCTTTTTTCTTTTTCTTTTCCTTTTTCTTTTTCTTTTTCTTTTTTACTTTTATCATTATTATTATTATTATTTACACACACACATATATATATATATTCATTTTACACAAATTTTCACGGATACGGCATAAATTTAAATGTACCAAAAATTCAATTTAAATACCCTAAAATCAAAATTCAATATAAATAAATAAAATTTCTCGTACAAAAATACGATATCACAGAGTCAGCATTACAGTAGGAACTCTTACGAGGAGTCAGCTTGGCTAGTGATGATCGAAGAGCACCACTAACCCAATTTGAGGTGAGGCCGACCTTGGTCGACCGCATTATGGAGCTCCAGGGATCAAATGCGGAGCTCTAAGGTATTCTTGATAGGATCTGCATGGGTGATGATGGAGATTTCTGAGTCCGTGATGATGGACTAGGGGTATACCGAGAGTAGATTTGCATTCCCACCAACAGCGATATTCGGAGAGCTATTCTTGAGGAGGTTCATTCCTCCGCTTATGCTATACATTTGGGCGGTACGAAGATGTACTGAACTATTTGAGGTAGTTATTGGTGGCCAGGTATGAAAAAGGAGATTGCAGAGTTTGTTGCTCGATACCTAGTTTGTCAGCAGGTAAAAGCCGAGTATCAACAACCCGCCAGCACTTTACAGCCTCTTCCCATTCCAGAGTGGAAATGGAAACACATCATGATAGATTTTGTGATGGGGCTACCGTAGACTTCGACACAGCATGATGGTATATGGGTGATCATCAATAGACTCACCAAGTTTGCACACTTCATTCCTATTCATGGTGATTATTCCTTGGAGCTATTGGCATGCCTCTACATCGACACCATTGTCAGACTTCACAGGGTACCTGTGATGATAGTGTCAGACAGAGACCCAAAATTTACATCTAGATTCTGGCCCAGGTTATAGGAGGTATTGGGCACTAGACTGAGATTCAGCACAGCATATCACCCCCAGACCGATGGTCAGTCAGAAAGGACCATCCAAACTTTAGAGGACATGCTAAGAGCATGCGTTATAGATTTTTAGGTTATCTAGGATCGACATCTCTCATTCGTAGAGTTTGTATATAATAACCACTATCAGGCCAGTATTGGGATGCCTCGTATGAGGTATTATATGAGTGGAAATGTCGTACTCCATTGTGTTGGGATGAGATAGGAGAGGGACAACTCAGCAATGTTGAGATTATTGAGGAGACTAAAGAAAAGTAAAAATCATCGGCGAGCAGATGAAGGCTACACAGGACCGACAGAAGGTTTATACCGATAGGAGGCGGCGACCACTTGAGTTCAAGGAGGGAGACATGGTTTTCCCATGGATATCGCCCTGGAAAGGGGTGATTCGATTCAGACAGCGGGGTAAATTGAGCCCCAGATATATTGGGCCTCTCCGTATTCTTGAAATGGTCGGAAATGTGACATACAAGCTAGAGCTATCGAATGAGCTTTCATGTATTCACGATATCTTCCACGTCTTAATACTTAGAAAGTACCTGCCTGATCCATCACATGTCCTAAAGCCTCCGTCAATTGAGTTGCATGAGAACTTGAGTCTACCAGTTCAGCCCATGGCTATCCTTGATCGGTAGACTAGGAAGCTACGGAGCAAGGAAGTTCCTTTAGTCTGAGTCTTTGGAGGAGTGACCACATCTAGGAGGAGACCTGGGAGCCCGAGGAGGTCATGAAAAGACAGTACTCCTAGCTTTTATCTGTGTAGTCTTCTTTTAGTTTTGAGATCGAAACTTATTTTTAAGGGATTAGAAAATGTAACACCAACATCTCAGTATACTCACTATTGTATTTCTCTTCGTTTTATATATTCTATTACTCATATTCTATGTAGAAAATCCATGAAAAAATTTTTCCAATAAAGCCACTCTCGAAAAATTTCGACCTAAAACGCCATAAATTCAAAAATTTTCGAAATGACTACCGATGGTCCAATAATAATGAGGATGATTCTAGAGTATATAGAACCACAAATTTGGGAAGATCTTATTTCGTAGAGTTAAATAACAAATTTTTTGAAAAATCACTGATAAAACCCCAATCAGGTCGAATGTGTCTCGGAAAGGCTAAACGATCACGTTTTGATGCGGGATAAATTAAATTAGGCATAATACAAGATTTTGGGTCTAATTTGAAATTTTATAAATTTTTGGGGTCAAAATGTAATTTTTATGAGTCAAAGGACACATTTGAAAATAATAAGAAATTAGAAGAAATAAACAATTAATGAAGTTGTGGTATGAGTGGATAATTAGGACATTTGATTTGGTTTCTGACTAGAATATTAACTACTGGATAAATATAGTGAGAGAAAATGATTCTTGGGTTGGTACAAAATGATCCAATGGTGAGAAATAAATTTTAAGATGATAAATGGTTGAAAATTGAAGCAAACGAACATAATCCTTCCCCAAAACCGTGACCAAACAAGAGTATGGAAAATGGGTTGGTGAGATGGCTGAATATGTGTGAGGAGAGAAGAGATTTTTTTTTTTTACTTTGAAGAGTTAATCCAAGGGTGGAAATTGGGTTGAAGTGAAATGAATTTATTTGGGCCATTGGATTGCGTTAGTGGGAGACAAGATGCTATTCATTGAGTGAAATGTATGGGTTTTCTTGAAAACATACCGATTGTGAGGATTTAACTTAGAATTGGATCAAAATTTTGAACCGTTGGATCTTGGTTGGTGGTAGACATACAATTAATGAATGAGTTGAGTTATAGTGAGTGAAAGTGAGCTTGTTGTGTAAGAAAGTACAAAACCGTGAGAGAGAGAGAGAGACTTGTTTGTGACCAAATAATCCTAGGGTTTAGAATTGATCTTGAGAATGTTTAAAGGCTAGGATTAATTGGGGCAAAATATAACAAAGCTAAATGTAATACCGAGGGAAGAGAGGAGAGAGAAAAAAAAGTTAAAAAAAAAAACACTCATCTCTCTCTTATTCCTGAGAAAACCTATTTCCCCCTTAATTTTCTTACCCTCACCTTCTCCCTCTCTGTTTCTCTCGCCCTCTCACGAACTCTCTCTCCTTCATCTCCCGGCTTCATTCTCCCTCTCCCTCGGCTTGCTCTCTTTCCTGCGACTCACTCCCTCTCTTCCGCATGCGGCAGCAGTGCTGTCTCCCCTCCCTCGCAAGCTCACTTACGTGCGGTGCCCCTTTGCTGCGACCTCCACTGAAAACCCCAGATTAATACCCAATAGAGCCTTCGAATACCCTAGACGGTGACCTGCGATTTCATCCCCTGCGCAGGTAAAAGCGATTCTTTGAACAATAGCTCTAGGGTTTGATTCTTTCAGTAATTTAACCTAATTAATAGAGTCTACGTTGGTTTGGAATGCACTGCAGGTCTAGGATTGAACTGAGAAGGTATTCAGACTAGGGTTGTGAACTACGAAACCCTAGGTGAGGAAATTTCAATCCCTTCAATATTCAAACTATTTTGGTTGAATTTAGGTTGAGAATACGTGTATATATATTTTGAAATATGTTAGATTCGAAGGAAATGTATTTTCCTGAGAGTTTGATTAGAAATGTGTATGAAAATATTTGAACTTTGGAGTTGGAATTGAATAATCTACAGAATGAAAGATACGGTTGCATTTCATATCCTTCTTAGGTTATTTTTGAGGTGTTAAATGACATATGGCATTAAAGTGTATTCATAAATTGGAGGAATGTCTTAGGTTATTTGACGATTAATTTGTGACCAATGTCTTAGGTTAAGGCCTTCCGAATTAAAGAAGAGGTTGGACTTTGTAGACTTAGAAATTGAGAGTGAAAACCCTCCCAAGAGGTGAGTAGATGGTTATGTGCATATGAATGAGTAAATTGTTTTCAGTTATGATTTATAAATTGAGTTTTGAAACGAATTTACAAATGGAATTGAAATTGTTTTGTGATTGTGGTATGCCTAAAATGAAATTTTGAAATATCCATGACTCTTGAGTTGATTATTGAATTATTTGCACTATGTTACTTTGTGATACTCATGTGAATTGTGAAATATTGCTCTATCTTATATTTGAGTATGCATTGATTGATAAATTGAGTTTGGTAACATGGTGCTGGGAAAAATGGCTATAGTCTGAGTCTTACCACGGACCAGACTGTTGGGATGGCGTGGCTAAGGCTGTTTTATTTAACTTGGTGGTAGGCAGGATGGAGAGCCTCCCCAGGTTGCTGGATAACATGGTAGCACCCCATGGAACTTCGCGCCAACGCCAAGGTGGAGGGAATTTCATGAAAATTATGGAAAACCCCTTGGCGGATCCTATCAACAGCCATTGGTAGGAGATTATTTTCGGCAAACCCCAAAATTGTGGAAAAATGAGATTTGACTGATTAAATTAATTATATGAGTCATGGTGGATCGATATGAATGATTTTATGAGAATGAATTTCATTATTGCATTAAATGATATTTGATACATGCATTTGGTATCACTACCATCATCCTTCATTTATATGTTGCATATCATTGCACTCCACTTACTGGGTATTTTAAATACTCACCCCTCCCTTTCACATTTTTTCAGAGGAAATATAGAGTGACGACGCCTACTAGAGCTGATCGAAGGTCTATTTTTGTGGATTTTGAGTAGGTATAAATTATGTAATCATTTTGGGAGTTGTAAGTCATTGGACTATGGAAAGGAAGTTCTGTACATCTCATACCGTGTGGATTTTACTGATACTGGTTTGAGTTTTCAAGCAAATATTGATAAAATCCAATGGCTATGATTTGAGATTTCATTATTTTATGTAAAATCACGTTTGAAGGATATTTATTTTTGAAATGGAACATTTGGAATATTTACCTTGGATTTCTATATTCATAGCTTATTTTGTAAACTTTATGAAATGCTTGAAAACTTTGGATTGGCTGGGATGGTCACACTGCATATGTACAAGATCCCCTCCTCAAATGTGTGCCGATGTATGCTTGTATGTACAGGGATGAGCCGGATGGACTCCTTGCATGTGTATTGATTCTATGATTCCATATTTTGATGGATTTTATATTTTCAAAATTTTATTGTATAATTGGAATGCCTTGCGCTATTCCGGTATATGGGGAGGTCATGCCCGTATGCCGAGATAACGAGCGGTTATTACGTGCTCGACGGGAGAGTCGGGGCGTGACACTAAACACTTAGCTTTTCTTTCAAAGTTCTTGAAAGGTTCAAAGCCAAAGAAGCAAAAGTTCTTCCTTTTTCTCTCCATGGCCGTGAGCTTCAAGGTAAGGAGACTTAAAAATTTTCTACAACACCACCCCAATTTTTTTACATAAATCACTTCCTCACAAACCGAATTACAACATATCCAAAAATTGAAGCAAAAGGAGGAGTCTTGCATAGTGAAGAACAATGGGAGGCATAGAGCAACTCCATTGAAGAAAGGATTGGTTTCTTCAAACACCACTTTGTAATTTTTGTATAGATTTATCTCTCTCAAATCCTAATATAATATACTTTGTTTTGGAGTCAAAAGAATGAGGCTAACTTAGTGAACTCATGTTGACCGATAACTAGAAGTAAGGGAGAAATGGAGACATTGTGAAGAAAAATATTGGTTAGACTTGAAACATCTAAATTTAAGGTAAATAAAATTTTGCACTTTGCTGAAATTGAAAAACCTTATATGAATGTGTTAATGTAATGTTTTTAGCATGTTTTATAACCTAAAGTTTGGGAGGAACCCAAATGAACCATGAGAAATGTGTGCAAAAAATTTGAACCTTGTGTGGCCGAAAATTGAGATGAAAACAATATGTTTTGGTGAGCTGAATGTAGTTTTCAAAGGCAAATTATGTATGCAGAATTTTGATACAAAAGTGATGAAAATATGTGTGGTTGTTGATTTAATTGATGTGAGAAATGTGTATATAAATTTGGTTGTGTTTGGCTAAGATTTAAAGGAGAGAAAGGTGTATTAGTGAGCTGGAAACTTATCCTGCATTTTGTGAATCGTGTGTGTAGAAATTTGAATGAGATTATGAGTATGTAATTGTAATTGTTAGTTGAAAAATAGGGTATTTGTTGGCTGAAATCAAAGAGATGTTATTGTGCAAGAAGACTAACTTAAAGGCCAAGGGATGTGGTTTAAAATGTGCAGAATTTTTGGACAAGTGGTGATGAATTTGCGTATGTGAGCATGTATAGTTGTATATGTATGTTAAAGTGATGAGATAAAATATGTAGTAGATTGGTGAGTAGTCGAGAATGTAAGGAAGAGTATGAGTATGTGTATGTGTATTGATTGCAGAATGTGAAATCTTATGAAGGAGTGATGAATTCAATTAAAGTGGTTGTATGAAAAATCTTAGAGGATAAATTATGCAATGTGCAATATGAATGCGGACTGTTTTAAATATACAAGGGGATAGAATATGGGAGTGATGGTTTTGGTGGTTTAAAGTGGCATTGTTTTGTTAGAAATGTATGAGAAACATTGAGCCGAGGATACATGCATGAGAAAATGCGTATTTTAAGGTTTGGAATGCACAATATATAAAAAGGGAATTGAAACCTTAAACATGCAAAAATTTTGAAACTTGTGGGCTGAATTGTGTGCCTTAGGAAATGAGCATTGAAGTTGTTGGTTAATTAGTGAGAAAAGGGGACAGCATGTGTATACATTAAAAGTCTATCAGTGATGTTCTAAGCTTTGATCATAGGCGAAGGATTATTTAAGAATACAATTTAACATAGTGTTTTTCAATTTTATGGCATAAATTATATATATTATGTATTGCCATTGTAGTGATATGCTTGGTGACCGAGCGATGGGAGCACACTTCTTACAATTGTGGTGAATTTCAGGGAGTGATATACCTTCCCGTATATGTGAGTGAGACTTTGATGCTATGTTCTTGATTGGGCAAAATGCGTGTTGTATAACTTTTCAAAATGACATATTTTATGACATGTGTGAAAGCATGAGATTTAGTCTATGTTTTATAAATATTTATCTTTGTGATCATTGGAGTATCTCAAATGATTGATTCAAATGATAAGCATCCATGAATTATGTTGAAATGATATTATGCCGCTCTTTGAAAACTTGATATGATTTATATGTTTCCATTGCATTGGCACACTGAATTGAAATGTACGGGTTAGATGCCTACTTATGATGTGATGATATGATGATATCATTGATGGACTACCGTAGCTACGAAGGGCGTTTGTAGAAGCACCTATTGTGTCCGGATACGCTTCTACATAAGGTATCCCCAAACGTCATATGTATAGTTACGGCCAGTTGAACCAAATCTTAGAGAACATGTGTCACGCTACTGTCTAGTACCGGATAGGATTCTATACATGATTGATTATGTGTGTATGCGTAGACACGAGCTAGCTCTTGGTGAGGCTTGTGGCCAACATTGGGGTATAGAGCTAAATGTTTTATTAGTTGCATATAAAATCCCAATGCGCCTGTCATTGGTCACGGTAGACCATTGCCGGGGATATTTTATTTGCAAGCTCTAAATGATTTTCAAAATGTAAATGGATGCATATGTTGTTATTATGATATATAATACATGATTTTATGATTTATAGAAATGTCATACTTGATTTATAATATCATCATGTTTTAAGAATGTGCTTTGATCCTCCTTGCTCACACCTTCTATTAATAACATAATGTCGATTCCCTCACTCACTGAGTATTTTTCTTAATACTCACCCCTCACTTTTCCATAATGACAAATATAGATTCGGCAGTAAGACATGTCGAGAGACTTTCAACATGCTTGACATATCTTTGGAGATGACGAGTGTTGGGTATGGTAGCAACCATTCTTCCATGATGAAGTTGGATAATGTACAGACTTGAGATCCATAGAATGATCATGTATATTTTATGGGATGACTGTAATTATGTTATTGTAAATGTAAATTGAAACTCTCAAACTCGTTGTATATTCATGCATTGAGGCATAGTGTTGTATTTTAAATTTTTTTTACTCGGAAAATTATATTTTAAGGAAAAACAGGTCTTAAACAGGTGAAAATGTTAGTCTTGCATTGTCTCGGTATGCATATCGTGTGATGGGCAGCATACGGGTTAACAGTCGACTGTTCACTACCTTCGATTGAGGATTAAGGCGTGACAGTTGGGTTGGTGTCAGAGCTCTAGGTTGAGAGCTATATTTTATGAAAAGAGTTTTGAAAATATTCCCAAGTACATTTTTAAAAGTTCTCAATGCATATGAGAGTGTTTTTACAGTCATGAGATCCCGGTATATGGCCTTAAACACATGAGTTCCTTTATTTTTAAGGGGTTAGATACGGTTCGTATCTAACCTAGTATATCATTTCTATCGGTTTCTAAACCATAACTTCATTCATTTTAAGGGGTTGTTACTTCGTAACTAGCCTTAATTCTTGAATCATGTCTAATGAAAATTATTTCTTAACAAAGCTATGACAATTAGGCGGGACACTAGATTTGCACCCCTTGAGCCACCTAGAATGCCTGAGGATACATCCTTATCACGTTTGCTCCCTCCAGCGCCTTCTCAGCCAGCTACTATAGCCGTGGTTCCACCACTACCACTCGATGCATTGAGGCAGGTATATGAGTGGTACAACACATACGAGGTTCAGACGCCACCCCCTACCAACGATGGCCGCGCCGATACCTACGGCAATGCCTACTCTTACGGTACCGGATCCTCCACCGGTGGCTAATCCTTTTTCAGTATCTGGTCCGAGTGACACCACATCATCCACACTTAAGCACATCCATGAGCTGACTCAGCTAGTCAAGGAAGCTCGGTAGTTGGGATGCACGGACTTTTCGGGACTCTATGATACCACTATGGCTAAGCACTAGGTCAACCAAACTCGTCAGATCTTGATGGACTTGGGATTGAGTGAGGAGTATAGGCTGCGGATAGTAGAGAGGTTGTTAGATGGGGATGCCCTTACTTGATGGGAGGCTATCTGTGATGACGCTACCGAGCTACTACGGTGGGAGGACTTCTTGAGGGAGTTTGATCGCAAGTACTTCTCAGAATTTCAACAAGATCGTAAGAGGGCAGAGTTCCTCCACTTATAGCAAGGGACTAGATTAATTGCGGAGTACGAGACAGAATTGAGGAGATTGGCAGCTTTTGTCCCTATATGCTGGGGTTTTGGGTGGAACTCTAATCCAAGGGATGAGGGCAAGCCCATTTCGGATAAGATTCAGATATTGAGTGTGATCCAGTCTTTTACCTGATTCATGAGAGATCATGAAAACCTATTTCACACATGACGAGAGTATTTATACTTTCAATGATATGAGTAGACATTGTGAGATCAAGGAGGAGCGCTTGGAGGCAAGTAGACCATATTCAGGTCATACTTATGCAGTGAAGTTGAGTAAGGGCTTTCGTGCCACTAAACACAAATAGCATAAGCATGAGAAGAAGACCCGAGATCCGGGTAACATAAAATCATCCGAGACAGCAAAGTACAAAAGTGCTGGAAAAAGAAATTTGATAAAACCGATGTGAGGAGTTACGTCTGAAATAGACTTGGTCATTTCGCTCATGAGTACGATGAGCTGAAGGAATGTTCTTTTTCTTTACGTGGCTTGAATTTTGACTTATTTATCGCGTTGTTCATTGATTCCTCTCCTTTGTAAATTATAAACTCAAGAGCCACCGACCATGTAACTCAAGATAAAAGCATGTAAATAGAGTTCCGTCAAGTGAATTCTTAATTTATGAGGATTTACTTGAGGAACGGGGCATTTGTTATCGTAAGAAGGATTGGCATTTGCAAGTTGGAGTTGAAAAGTAGCCGGTCTTTGTATCTAAATGACGATCTTTGCGCTATGGGTATTCGACAGAACTGGATTTCAGTACTTCGTTTAAGAATGCCTAGGATATTCTTTGTGATAAGAAAATCATATGTTTTTTTATTAAATATGATAGTTTATCGATTGTTCTGGTTCTATCCATTATGAACTGTATGCATTAAATATTGGTCCTTTTAATGGAATTTCTTATCATTTTTTTATTACCTCTACATCTGGTTGCGCTGATTAAGAAGTAAATCAGTGGCATAGTAGACTTGGACATATAGGGCAAGAGACGATGAACTAGTTAGTAGCGAGTGGTTTGTTGGATCCTCTAATCAGATTCGAGTTACCCATATATAAGTTTTGCTTAGCCGCAAAACTACAAGAAAACCATTTGGCAATGCAATGAGAGCTAGGACTCCATTGCAAATGATCCACTTTAATATCTATGGCCATATGAGTATGAGAGCATGAAACGGAGCAATGTATTTTTTTATGTTTATAAACGATTACAAGCATTTCGGTTGAGTTTATATGTTCTCGCACAAGTCTGAGCTATTGGAATGTTTCAGGAGGTTTATTCGCGAGGTTTGAAATCAGTTAAACTTAAAAGTCAAGACTCTTAGAACTGATCGGGGGCACAGGTGTTTGTCAGAATTATTTAGAGAGCTCTATTTTGAGATTGGTATTCCGAGACAACTGATTGTTTCTACTATTTCTCAAATGAATGGAGTAGCTAAATAGAAAAATAGGATTTTGTTAGAGATAGTGAGATCTATGATAGCGTAGGTCAATTTGTCAATCTCTCATTAGGGAGAGTTTTATTGATTGCAGTCTACGTCTTTAACCGTATCTCATTAAAATCCGAAATCAGTACCCCATTTGGGTTTTGGATAGGGAGGTAGCCTGACCTTAGATACTTCAGGTTATAGGGTTGTGCCACTTATAATCATGATTTCTTGCATCCACATGACAAGTTAGACCCGTAAGAAAAGAAATGTATCTTTAATAAGATATTCAGAATACTTCAAGGGGTATGTGTTCTTAAGTGAGCATGCTGACGGTACTATTATTGAAATTGAGTCTCGTGATACCTCATTCTTTGAGGATGATTTCCCTAAGAGAGGTGAAGTCAATTAGGACTTTACCTTTTATTCGATGGATGAGCTTAGTAGCTTAACTAAGCCTAGTGGTGGGACCAAAGAATGGATAAAGGATCTTGATTCCAGTAGGAGCAATCCATCGAGAGATAAAATTGATCAAGACACTACTTTCTATGAGATGGATGAGTCTAGTGACTCAAGTGAGCACCACAGCGGGATATAAGATTCCATTATGGATTTTCGTCCCAATGGGAGCGATTCATCAAGAGGTAAATTCCATCGGGACTTTACCTTCTATGACATGAATGAATCTAGTAACTCAGGTGAGTTCAACGGTGGGACACAAAAACCCATTACAGATTTTCATCCTAGTGGGATCGATCCATCTAGAGGTGAAAATGTTCTCTTTCCTTGTAGAAGGATTGAGGGCATATATTACGTCACTTCCTGAATGTGGGTAAGACCCTCGTTGTGACTCTTGTGGACGATGAGAAATTTGAAATAGTCCTAGAGGCTCTCGTGGGTTTTTGCGAAAAACCATTTATTAGAGGTCATAGATGAAGATGAGTCGACGAAAATCAATAGGGTCTGGGACCTAGTTGATTTGCCTGAGAACAGAAAGACCATTGATAACAAGTAGGCTCTCAAGGACCTAGTTGATTTGCCTAAGGGCAGAAGGACCATTAGGAATAAGAAGGTTCTCAAGAACAAGAGAAAGGCCGACGGATCGATGGGGAGGTATTAAGCTTGTTTGGTAACCACAGTAATACACAGACTAAGGTTTTGGACTATCGAGGAGTGATAGTCTAATTTATCTTGATCCGTTTACTTTTAGCGATTGTCGTGAATATGGATTTAGAGTTTTAACAAATGGACGTAAAGACCACTTTCCGTAATGAAAGTTTCGATGAGTAGATCTATATAGAGCAACCCTTTGGGTTCATTCTAGTAGGTCATGAGAGTAAGGTCTGTCGACTTTGAATGTTGATATACGACCTAAAATAGTTATCCAAATGGTGGTATCTAAAATTTCACAAGAAGGTGATATCTTATGTGTTTATAATGATCAAGGAGGATCATTATGTCTATTTGAAACATTCTAGTGACTCTTTTGTAATCATGTTTTTATATGTGCGTGACATTCTATTGGTTGGGAACAACATAGAGTATCTAATAACCATTGAAACATGGTTATTGTCAAGTTCTAACATGAAAAACATAGATGAGGCTATAATCATTCTCGGAGTAAGGATCCAGAGGTATCGCTCGACAAGGATGTTCACTCTTTAATAAGAGTTCTACATCAGGAAGATTCTTGAACATTTCGAGATGAGCGATTGTAACCTATTAGATTCTCTTATCACTAAAGACTAAGACCTGAGCCCTGATATGTGCCTTATAACTTAGGAAGAAATAAGGAAGATAAGTAAAATCTCTTATACTAATGCAATGTGCAGTCTAGTGTACACGATGAGGCGTATATGACCGAACATTTAATTTGCAGTCGATCTAGTGAGTTGGTATCAATTGAATCCTGGAAGGGATCACTGGACAGCAGTGAAAAGGATTTTGAGATGTTTCAAGGGAACTGCGGACCTCTCCTTGTGTTATGGAAGAGGTGATTTATGTCTCCTTGGGTATTCAAACGCTAACTGGGGTGGCGATATGAATAGATACAAATCGACATCAATTTTAATATCTCTTAATAATGGTACCATATCTTGAAGAAACAAGAAGCAAATCAATGAATCTCTATCTACGATAGAAGTTGAGCTTATGGGATACTCGGCGGCAATTCTCGAGAGTGTTTGGTTTGGGACATTTATGAATGACTTAGGGGTGTGGCAGATAATGGGAAACTAGTGATAATTTATTGTATTAATAAAGCTATTATTACCTATAACTGAAATGCTAAGTATCATAGTAAGACCAAACACCTTGATACCAGACATCATTTTTGAGAGACATCATCGAAGAGGGTGCAGTGATGACTAAGTACACTTTTTATACAGCATGATGGTGATCCCTTTACCAAACTGTGACAGATTCCTTTGTAAGACATATAAAATCATTGGGTTTACGTGTAATTTGACATTTCTCATTTGTACTGATTTTGATGCTTATTAATATATATGACATTTGTGCATTATTCAGTTACAAGTTTATTGGATACACTTGTTTATTATCATATATTCTGTAGTATATTATGCTAAAAGATATGTTAGGTAAGCATGATCGATTTACTCACACGAGTGACCACCTCCAGTTCTGAGTGAGCGGAGATGAGACAGTTTCTAGTCGTAAGAGGCTTTAAGAGTGGCCCAGATATGAGTTCAGTATGAGGCCATATACAACATGTCCGATATGGACATACCCACATCCATGTTGCCTGTGAGTAACCAAGTTGAGATATTATATATCACCTGCATCAAGTGATATCATCTCTAAAATACTTTTTCTGAGATCTCTAGGGTAAAGTCTTATGTAGACTGAGACCCATACATGCATAGTGTTAAAGAAATCTAACATATACCATTTTAAGAGATGGAGGAATAACACTCTGCCACGTGTTTCATACCACATGTGATAAGATGACCAAGCGATAGTGGGAGCTATTATTTGAGATGATAATATTATTAAAGATCCTCGTTCCCACTGTATGAGATCTGAGATCCATTGGATGAAATCACTTGTACCCTTGTGACTTTCATCTATCTTTTGAAATTTTATTTTTGTGTTACTACTTTAGTATATTACCAAGAAATCATGGTTGATTTGGTTTGGTGGAGCATGTCTAGGAAAGCAGTTAAAATGAGATTGAAAGTTAGTAGTATGAAAGGAACACCAATCAGCATTATATCATGATATTGTATTCACCAGTCGACCTGTTATGTTAATCTATATTGATATTCAAATATAATAGTAAATATACAGTCGAGCAAATGATTGAGAATCACTTTCAATAAGGAAAGTGGCTCAATGGATGTAATTGTATTAAGTTCGGGTTATAGCGAGTTATTTTTTGTACTAACGATAGCTACTCGATTATTCTAACAAGTGTAACGAGAAGTCTTTGCTTGCAAGTATATTCACTGGTCGCATGACATCTAATCCTGTATGAAAGTCCATTATGGTGATGTAGTAGATCGTATGAGTTGTGATTTTATGACGGACGTAAAATGCCCTCGTGTACAAGTGGAAGATATTGGAATTGTATGCCCATGTGGACATAAGCAAGAGGGTAGTTATCCCAAGTGATAACCACCCATAACTCACTAAGATCCCCCTCTTTCCTATGCGTCTCTCTCTCTTTCTCTCTCATGTGTGTGGTTGAGAGAGAAGAATAGTAGAAAACTTGCTCTCATGGCTTCCCAGAAAACAATTTTTTTTGTCTCATTCATATGAAAGGCCACCTACTTGTAAAATGTTTTCCCTTCCTCTCGTTGAGGATGCCGATTCAAAGAGAGATAAAGCACATATTCTATGAAGTGAGAATACGATAGAAGGTTTGAGAAATTTTTGTGTTGGAAAATTTCTCCCGTCGTTTGATTTATCGGACTTTGGATTGAGGTGTCTTGAATCCATGGTGGTGGTTCGTTTCATGATTACCATCCTGATCGAGCGATCCGTACGAGAGATTATACGGTTTCGGTTGATTTATTGGAGCCCTACATATTGAGATATTTATACCAAAATTCTGAATTTTTAATTTATACGCTTCCGCATGCACATATAGTGTAATAAATTCTTCAATCTATTATTAAGATTTCTTTAAAAATAAATATTCCAAAAACAAATGACCCTCCAAAATATATAAATCTTTGATTGCAGTAAAGTAAAGTTGGATAACCTATAAAGATGAGTGAAAGAGCTAAATATAGGGGAATCTCCAATCCATGGATCCTCCTAAACAATGCATGGGAACTATCATATCAAATGACACTAGTTGAAGAACAATATTATAAATAAATGAGAAATGAATTTTCAAGGATTGCAATATAAAACTTTCCCTCCAACATTGGCATCCCATCTATTTTTATGGAGGTCATACTTACATTTTATAATTTTATGCCAAACAGAATTGGATCTTAAAGTAAGGTGACATTTGGTTTCGTACTCCAGAATTGGAATCAAAGTTGGAATTGAAATAAAAAATGTTAAGTATGGAATGAAAATAATTGATTGCGATATCAACTGATTGGCTCAAATTCTGAAATGGATATGATTATTATTTTTTATTGGTTTATGTATCTTACAAAATATGAATCATATAATTATTAATTTTATTCTTTGTAAAAATATTTTTATGATTTAATTTTTTTATATTAAAGAAATAGAAACATTGCTTTTGATAATAAAAAAAACATTGCTAATTTTTTATTAAAGAAATATAAAAAATGGAATCGAAACATTGTTATTTATTAAAGAAATATTGAAAAATTACAAAATTACCTCTTAACTTTTTTTAAATGCCTCTCCTACCCATAAGGAGTGACAAAATTAGTCCTTCCTTAGGTCCCCTAAAAAAATAAATAAAGTATTAAAGATTTTTTTTTTCATTCTCACAAAAAATAATTAAAAGAAGGGCAGCATTGTTCAGTCTCTCCCCTTCTAGGATCTCCCCTCTCATCTGTGGGGCTCGAAAATCAAACCTTGATCTAGTTGAAATGATGAAATACAGCTTCAACCTAGTTTGAAAAGATAAAAGGAAGAATAGGACAAAGAAAGATGAACTTCTGGTGGTGGCGGTGACGGCGGTGTCATGGAGAGAGTTTTCCAGTGAGCAAACAACGAAATTGATGGTGGAGAGAGAAATTTGAGGATGATAAGAAGGTGATTGTAAGTAGAATCAAAGAAAATAGAAGAAATTAGAAACAAAGAGATGATATGGAGGTCGCAACTATGGCATTCTCTGATAAAACTCAGTGAAATTGGAAGCAAAAAATGAGTTTAAGAATATTGTGGTGACTAGAAATTCGAGTCATGTACGAATCTATACCTTAAAAAAAATTAAAATAACCTTCAACTAAAAATAAATCCATTTCTAATCCACATATGTCCAGGGTTGAACCCGCGACATGCTATGTCGTGTCTTGAAAACGCGATAACATATCTCGCGGGTTCAGTCTGCGACATATGCGTCTTAAAGTGGCACTAGCCTCTTTTTCCTCTCTATTCTCCCTTCTCCCTTCTCCCATCTTCTACTCCCGCGGTGGCACTGCAAACCCTAATTCCCTCTCCCTCAAAATCCAACCAAGATCCATACATTCCCGTGGAAGAAGGAAGGTGCAGCAACATTATTGTAGAAACTAAAACCTCTGCGACAATTTCTTGAACCTTCTACAGCAAGTTCTTCAAAAAATCCGAAGGTGTAAATTTTTCCTTACTTCCATTTATCTCATTTGAAATGCTTAATTTGATAAGAAATGATTTTTGGTGAATGATATTTGTCCTTTAGATTAAATAGAATTGTTTGATTTTTTGTATGAATTTAGAATTAATAATTTTTTTTTTAATTTAGGGTTTAGGGTATTATAATTAATTTAATAATTATTAAATATTTAGTTAACATAGATTAATATAAATTTAGTATATTTATTGTAAAATTGTTAAATTATTCATAAAATCCTAAAATAATTTAGAATTAATGATTTTTTTAATTTAGGGATTAGGGTATTATAATTAATTTAATTATTATTAAATATTTAGTTAATGTAGATTAATATAAATTTAGTATATTTATTGTAAAAATTGTTAAATTATTCATAAAACCCTAAAATAATTTTAGGGTTTTATGAATAGTTAATAAAAAGTGACTTTAGGGTTTGTTAATTAATTTATTAATTATTAAATGTCTAATTAATATAGTTTAATATAAATTAAGTATAATTCTTGAAAATTTGTTTATTTGTAATAATTTTGTATTATTATAATTTATTAATTAATTTTTTATGGTAATAAATTTTTTATTAATATAATTTTTTAATTAATATAGTATTTATGGTTTTATTAATTGATTTATTTTTAAATTGTTAAATTATTTTGTATGTTTGTTGAATATTTGAAGAAAATTAAAAATTTTTTATTTTTTTATGTTTAGAATAATGACGGATATGGTAAGATTGTTATGGTATAACAATTATGAAATTGTAACCGGTGAAGATGGAGTTTATTATGACCGTGGTTTAACAAAGTTGATTAGGGTGCGGAAAAATGTTAATTTTAATGAGTTGTTGAATATAGTTTGTAAGGGTATTCGAATAAATCTACTGACACAATAATATTTGGAGATTTTTCATCCTTGTCACGTGTCATACACGCAAGGTGGTGATATACAGTTTGAATTGGTTCCAACAAGTGATGACGATGATATTTTTAATTTGATGAAGTTTGCGATGAGTATGAGAGTGGGTGGCATTCATGAGTTGTACATAAAATCATATGATGGTGGAATGTTTGTGAAGCAAGGTTATGATTATACAGAAAATTATCCACGTATCGAATCTCAAGTAGATGTTGCCTTTACAGAGGTGGATAATGATGTTGATGAGGAAGAAAAGGCAGAAAAAGAGGCGAGAGAAGATAATAATGATGAAGAAGATGATGATGAAACTGGCAGTGGAAGTGGTGGTGGTGGTGCGAACCAGTTAATGATCGGGCCTTCGTCAGTCTCTGTAAATATCAGTGGTGGTCGTAGATATCGGGGTGGCGAAATAGACGAATCAATTTCATTTATGAGGACCGCACCGAAGGGTGATGGTTATATAACATTTGAGGAAGATTGTAAATTGACAACCGATAATTGGAGTTTCAGTGATGAAATGAAAAAGGGGATGCAATTTGAGTCGAAGAGCAGCTTACTCATGCTGTTAAAATATATCATGTTAAGTATCATTATCAATTTCGGATTGGGAAATCAACCCCTGAACTTTGGACAGCAATATGTACTCAAAGGGATAAAGCTTGTAGATAGAGGTTGCGTACTCATAGAATATAACTAGTTGGTGCCTTTGTGATTACTATGGTCGAGGGACCCCATACATGTGTGAACATTGGGTTGACACAGGATCATAAGCTATTGGATTCAAATTTGATGGCTTGGAATTTTCTTAATTAAATGAGGGAAGATCCTAGTAGCAAAATTTCTTTCTTTCGAACTGTTATGACCGAAGAAACTACATATACAGTTTCTCATAAAAGAGTTTAGACAACAAAGAGAATAGCTATAGAGATGGTATACGAGAATTGGTTTGACTCATACAAACAACTACCTTAGTTGTTAGATGCAATAATGCAAAAAAATCCAGGGATACAAGTAAGTTAGAAGTTAGGTCCGCCTAACGCAAGAGGTGAACAGGTATTTGAGACTTTATTTTGGGCATTTGGTTCCAGTATCTTGGCTTTTAGGAGTTGTAGGCTATTGATAAGTGTAGATAGGACTCATCTTTATGGGAAATACAATCACAAATTGTCGATTGCATGCAATATGGATAGTGCGAATCATATTGTCCCGTTAGCATTCGGGTTGGTAGATGGAGAGTCACTTACTTCTTGATTGTGGTTTTTTATGTCTATGCAAGAGTATGTTATTGGACATAGGGAGGATCTCATTTGCTTAATTTTATATCGACATGAAGAGATAAGAGTAACAGTTATTTGTCCAGAGTTTAGATGGTCACCTTCCAACAACTTTGTAAAAGAGTTGCTACCATTGCTGCATTACAAGCATAGCAGAAGAAATTTGACTTATATATAGCGATGATAAAAGAGATCAAAAGAAGATACTCCTGATTGTTTTGTAAGTATTCCCTCTTAACAATGGACTCTTGGGTATATGATGACAAATATAAGAGAAAGTTATAATGTCGTGTTAAAAGGGGTAAGAAATCTGCCAAATTTCTACTTTGGTTCTGAAAACTTTTTTATAATTCTGTTAACTATTTTGAGACACGATTGGGTGAGGCAAAGCGGGAATTGGAAAAGGAGAACGAAACACAAAATATGTCTCTACCATGCTAGGGAGATGGATGAACACGGCTAACCTTCATATGGTTGTTTCTTTCAGTAGGGAGCATGGGATCTTTGAGGTCGAAACAGGCCACAGACAAACACGATATAGCCACAAGAGAGGCAACAAACAGATTAGGAATGTGCAAGACAAGCATTGCACATGCGGCAGATGGCAAACCTATAGAATTTCTTACTGTAATGCAATTGTTGCATTAACACAAGCAATAATTGATGTGCATATGATTGTCGGCAAATGGTATACATGGGAACATCAACTGAGGGTATACGAGCAAAATTTTTTCCCGGTGGGAGACCATTCGACATCCCAACAATCATTCCTAAGGTATCCTTCAGACGTGAGAAAGGAAGACCTAGATCATCTCGATATCACAACGAGATGCATCTTCGAGAATCATCCACACGGACATCATACGGTAGTTGTAATGCAGAGGGTCACAATAAGAGGAGATGCACGAGACAAAATGAGATGCGGACTTTGTGGTAGACAGGGCCACGATCGAAGATATTGTCCAATAACAAATTAATGATACTTGATTGTATATTTCTAAAACTGTAATTCTTGTATTTCTTAATGAATAGTATAATTTGAAGACTATAATATGTTGATGTATTTTTCTTGTTGTGCATTTCATAATGTGTTGATGTATTTTTTATTGTTAAGGCACATTTATATATGCTTATTTAATATTTTTTTATGCTTCAGATAGATTCCAGACCTACTGATTCGAGCATTCTATGCTTATAGGGAGAACACCGCTCTCTAGGGTTTGGGATGGAGATGATAATAACTGGCTTGTGTGCCGTAGATGTGAGGCAGTATTACAGCATTAGGAGCATGGTCATATCAACGAGAGACTACTTCCGCTCCTACAACAGTTGGGCTTTTTGGATGTTACTAAACTTCGCTTCATTCAGTTAGATTGGTATCTCATCATAACTCTAGTCGAGAGATAGAGACAGGAGACACACACATTTTATATGTCCCATGGTAAGCTTACTATTACACTACAGGATATAGAGGTTGTTTTAGATTTACGTGTAGATAGGATACCCGTAGTAGGTAGAACAACGGATTTCTCGTGGGGTGAGCTGTGTGAGACGTTATTATGTGTTAGACCTCCGTGCTCGGCTTTTAGAGGCTATATATTGAGTATACCTTGATTGTCAGATTTTTTTGGTGACTTGTCCCATGATGCAGATGATATACATATTTTGCGATGGACAAAGCATATATTTTACTATTGATAGGGGTGTTTTGTTAAGTGATAAGAGTGGTCATTGTATATAGTTACAGTATTTATTAGTATTAGAGAATTTATATTATTCTAGTCGTTGTAATTGGAGCTCTGTGTGCTTGGCTTACTTGTACAGATAGCTTTGTATAGCCATGCACACAGATTCGCATGAGAGCAGATGGGCTCTTATACTTTTACATATTTGAGTATAGGAGAGATTCTCATACATAGCTCCTATTAGACGATCTTTACACTTAGAGGAGGATGGGCCACTAGCTTTGCATTGAAATGCAGATTTTGATGTCATTTCTCTTCTTACACACGTTGTGACCGTGTATAGGAAGGCATTCGATAAACAGTCGAGCGATAACATTGTGTGGCCTTACACTGAGAACGTATTGTCTTTCCTCCCTGACTATTGTCATGAGGGGAGGGATATTTAGCATGCTCACGTACAATTATTGGTTTTTTTTATTATGGAGTGATATTTTCCAGATCGAGTGATCTGTCAGTACGGAGGAGTTCAATTTATTCCGGATTACGGCTATACTGAGGATCGATTACATGACACTAGCACACGTGGTTCACATGTGATAGATTGGTCGGTTGAACATGCCCATTACGTCGACATTTGGACTTATTGACATGATCAATTAGTTCCAATTGACACATTATTTGGACCCACCGTCGATTCTACTTACATCGCATGGTACCGCACTATCTCTCATATATTTATCGGACGGCGGGAGCTTTTTTAGGATATGTGGTAAGTATACAATTTAATTTTTTTTCCATTTACATTACTGATTTTATTTTGTTTCGTTAACTAACGTGTATCAAGATTTTTGTAGTATGATTCGTTGTATCAGATTTGAGACTCCAAGGGTGCTAATGTCCGTGGATTGGCGAATTCAGCCATTTCGGCTTTGAGTGATGACATGGCATATCTGTTGAGATCTAGACTGCCTAGAGGTAGTGATGACAGAGGTGATGAGGATTAGGGACAATGACGGAACCGAGGGAGAGCATGTCCGAGGCAACCGTTTCATTATGCGTCACCGTTGTCATCTCAGCATCTAGAAGACGTCACAAGACCTTCTAGTGCATATGTAAACTTTCTTTCTTTAACACACCTATGTTTGATTTCCCTTATTTTCCTACTCCAGATGCTCCACAGAGGGGAGTTCATATAGTTAAAGGACTGATATAGATTGAGAGAGATGATACACAAGTGGTGTACCATGTGTCTCCTCCACGGTTTAGTAATTTAGGATCCTCCCAGATCACACAGATAAATGATCTGAGTTTAGTATCTTAAGACGACACTACAGATATTATGATAGATTTAGATGTTAGACACTATAATTAAATGAAAATTTTATTCCCTTATATATGTTCATTTCTTCTATATGATTTTTTTTATTTCTCATTTCTGTTCTATTTTTTAGAAATTAATTCACAGATTTTTCAAAAGTTCGGATGTGATAATTCATGTAGATTTGGTCTGACAATATTGTTTTTGTTGAACTATTCAGAGATTGTGTTTATTTGTTATTGAGAATGTATTGTTCGAATTCGATATCGGATATTATTTTGTATTGTTTGAATAGGAGGTCGGATTTTGGTATTGGCTAACACAGATAGACATATTAAGATGGGACCCACAAGCATGTCACGGGTTAGACCTGTGACATGCTATGTCATGGATTCAAGACGCGACACAATATGTCACGACTTCAACCCGCGACATATAGGGGTTCCAAAGGAAAATAATTTCTCTGCCAGGTTGTTTAAAATTTTTTTTTATTTTTTAGGTTAGATCCGTACAAAGTTGCTAGAAATTCCGCATCTAGGCATTCTCCTAATCTATTCATCTTTGTTTGCAAGTTGTCTACTGAATGGAAGGACAAAAAGTGGTCGTTGCTCTTCTTGGGTCTTAGGTACGTGTGTCAATCAAAATCTATCATTTTATTTGGATTTCATAAATCACATATTTTGAAAGTTTTATTTAATTCTCATACTTTTCAACAGAACACCCTCTAAATCTCCATGGTCATTTGCTTCCCAAAAGGTATTCTTAAAAATCACATTACCAAGACCGGTCCAACCTTAGAGTTAATTTTAGACACCTGATCTGAGCTATAACCAACTGGTCTTTCTTTTCAGCCCACTGCCAAATTAAAAAAAAAAAAAAAGGTCTCTCGTTAATTTTTTAATCATATTCGTTATTCCAATAAGAATCCTACCAATCAGAATCCTAAAAACGGAGTAAAAATATAAAAGGATATTAAATTGACACTCTCATAAATTGTATTCACAACAAGGTTCAAAAACTCCACGACTCTAGAATTAGCCCCCTACTGGAACCACTAAACCACAAAATAGGAAATGTCACTCTCTTAGCACAGACTCTCTAAAAACATGAATGCCAAGAATTTCACTCTTGGATAAATTGATTTTGAGTCGAGAGATTCTTTCAAAAATATTAAGAAGAGCGATCATGCCTTTAAGATCCTCACTATCCCCTTTAAAAAAGATGGTAGCATCATTTTCAAAGTGAATCTGAGACACATAAATCTCTCACGTCCTATTCTCAAATCCAAAAAATAAATAAATAAATAACAAAAAAAGATTGCCACTAATCCCTCTCTCAATTAACTTACTGAGAAAAGGAGAATAATTCCTACCAAACTATGTTTTCGTCTCTCTATAAGTAACATTTAAAAAAGAAAAGAAAAAAAGATTTTCTCCAACAAATACCAAATTCATCATTTTCCAACATATTATATCTAGAAAACTCCCTATCATAGGTTTTCTCAAATTCCAACTTCAAGGCAATATCATTGTCATTCTTTTTAACAAAATCAACCACCTCATTGTATCTAAAATCTATTTACCTCAAATAAAAGCACAGGAATAGTGTCATCTGGTACTCCACATAACCTATTAGCTACAATACGATAATGACTCATTGTTAAGTTGATGGGTCTAAGGGTAATAAAAGTATAGTTCATATAATTGCCTACCACTATATTGGTAAAAACTCATCAAAGACGCTCGATAAATTCTCTCAAATAATATCCAAAAACCATAGTAGAGCCTTCTAGGCAGACGCTTTATCCCTGTCAAAGCTGAAATTCGTATCGTAAATCTTTGATCTCTCCCGCCAATAGGCTCTATGTCTCTCAATAGGAAACAACAAAAGTCCTTAAGTAACATGACAGGACGTATCCTCCTCGGTATATAACTTTTGTATAAGCTCGTGACAGCTTCCTCAATACAGGTAGAATTGGTGATCACAATACCCTCATCATCATCCTCCACTACTAAAACTATTCCCCGCCCCCGCCCCCCCTCATTATCCCCCTAATGAAAGAACTTAGTATCGCAATTTCCCTTCGGAACCCATTTTGATTGAGTTTTCTAGCATCAACTAGCTTCCTCTTTTAGGATGAACTCCTAGAGTTCATTCCTCAGATTCTCGCTATGGTTAGAAATATCTTCATTATATCCCTCCTTCAACCTCCATCATATTGATCTCCTTTAACCTTTAAGAGGATCCATGGCATGTCAAGCCTCGGTAAGATTCTCCCCTTTGACATGCTTCAACCTTAAACCTGCAAAAGGCTTGGAGGCCAAGTGCTTTCCCTTTATCTTGTACCAATTGTAGAATCTGTGGCTTATATATAGATATTTACAAATTTGAAAAGAGTGGTCTGTGTTAATTTTCCAGGGTAGTTTTTTTTTTTTTTTTTTTTATAAAAATTTGAATCTGAGATCACTAGATTGGGAGAGGAGGGGTTTGTACCATTAGAGTGTCCCCTTGGGGACTTCTAGGGTAGTTTATCTGCTTTAATGCACTGCTTTGTGGTTGTCTAATGATTCAGTCTTGGTGCAACAGTAGTAGTATTTGAGACTCCCATTGTTGCGTGAAAAAAAAATGGAAGACAATATATGTCAATTAAATAGTTAATAAATACTATGTCAGGTTCAATTGATTTTTATATGGACCCCATATACTTGGAAACTTGTGACAATTGTTTTTGGGAAACTGTTACTCGACATAGGTTTCCTTTCCCTCCAGGAACGATCTCCTTCAGGCTTGATAATGAGTGCAGAAAGCCCCTAAATTAGAGGTGGGATTGCAAGACAAAGCATGTCTACAAGAAAGCCACTCAATATATAGATTAACTATCAACATCCCGTGGATATAATGATGGAGCAATAAAGTCTCTTAATTAATAAAGCAGACATCAAAATTGAGTTTTATAATATTTATATTATATTAATCAGTTAATTTGGATAACGATAATCAAGGTAAAAAAAAAAAGGTGTAGCTTGACTAGCAAATCTTGCCTTAATATCCCATTAGTTTGCATGCGTTCATCGAGCCTTATGGACTCTCGTGTTTCACCATCGTACATGGCACACCTCGTTGTCCTAACGCCTCAACCTTTGTGATCCTCTTTAACAATATAGATATAAGCGTGAAAGACCCCTTGCCACCTAGATTTCGTCGTCCTCCAATTGGCGTAGGGTGATTGGTCGTTGGTGAGGTAGAGCTGATGTGGAGCTGATGTGGCCCGTTTTTCTTTTTTTCTTTTTTGGTTTTTTTTCCTGTCTTCTTTTGGTCTTTTCCTTGTGGTTTCTCTCTTTCTTTCTCTCTTGTCAGAAACATTAATGAAATAGATTTTGTTATTGATTTCACGGAAGACGTGCACAGAGTGGTTAGGAAAAAAAAGTATGTAAGGTCATTCTTTTGATACTCATTGCGATTAGACTTCTGTACTTTTGAGGGGAAAAAAAGTATATGAGGCCATCCCTCTATGCTTTTTGTATCTTCCTTTGTTATCTCTTCTCTTCTTCTTCTCTGCATAAAAGTATGACGGTGCTCTCTTTATCTGTTTCTCGCTCTCTCTCTCAATGGGGCAGATGGAGACGTTCGGTTTCAGGTTCGGCTTCTTTTTTATATCCGCTGTTTGGCGCTGATGAAGATAACCACTGAGGTTTTCTCTTGTTGTGTTTCTGACTGTGCCGAATATATTTACCCTCTGTGTTCAAGGTTTGTGTTTATTTTTCTTATTTTTGGATGCATTTTGAAAGTTATTATTCTCTTCTCTATTGTGATGGCTTGTCTTTATCTTTCCTTTTAAAGGTTTGTCTCTCTAGGTAGGAGGAATGGAGACGTTCGGCTTGGGACTTTTTCCGTTTCTTTTTTATATCCTCTTTTTGGTGTTGATGACGATGGTCACTGGGTTTTCTCTTGCTGTGTTTCCGAGTGTGCCGAATATATTTCCCCTCTGTGTTCAAGGTTTGTGTTTATTTTCCCAGTTTTGGGATGCGTTATGAAAGTTATTCTTCTCTTCTCTGTTATAATGGTTTGTTTTTGTGTTTCCTTTTGAAGGTTTACCTTTCTGGGTGGGGGGAATGGAGCCGTTTAGCTTCAAGTACTGATTATGGAAGTTATTCTTCTTTGTTGTGATGGTTTGTTTTTGTCTTTTCTTCTGCAATTACACTTTGTTGGTTCTGCAATAGCCCAGTTCTGTAGTTCTGCCGATGGTTCTTTCTGTAATAGCACTTTAGTGATTCTGTAATAGTTCTGTAAAAACTCATTTCTATAATAACTTTACTCTGTAGTTCTGGGTTTACGATAGTTCTGTAATAGCACTTTCAGTTCTGCAATAGCTTCACTCGGTTGTTCTGCAATCGTGAGCCTTGGGTCTACAGAACTCCATAGTTTGTTTGGTTGCTTTGTTAAAAACTTGTTTGGTTGCTCTTTGTATAGTTTTTCTTTATATTGTTTTCTATACAGGCCACCGTTATCGTTTGGTTTCTACATATGTCATGGATCTTTGTGTGTTATAATATATAAGTGGATTTACAATTGATACTTCAAAGCTATTGATTTTGCAGAACAACTATAAGGAGTTGCAGAAGTACATTTTTTTTTAATAATAGCGTTTAAAGTCTGGAATTTTTTTTGATGGATTTGGTTCTGCCCAGTATAGAACGACATGGTTCTGCTCCGTGTAGAATGACATGGTTCTGCTCCGCACAGAATGACATGGTTCTGCGCCACACAGAATGACATGGTTTTGCTAAGAAATGTAGTTTTGCTAAAAAAAAAAGATTTTTGGTTAGGAATGTTAAAAACAAAAAGTAGTTTTGCTACAAAAAAATGTAGTTCTGTAATGCCATTAAAAAAATTATTCTACAAAAAAAATTGTTCAAAAGTAGTTCTGCAAGAAAAAATAAATTTTGTAGCTAGGTATGTTCAAGAAAAGTAGTTTTGTAATACCATTAAAAAGAAGTGGTTCTGTTAAAAAAGAATAGTTATATAGTTTGGTACGTTAGAAAAAATATTTCTGTAGTTCTGTAGTTAGATATATTATTGGCTATGTTTTCAAAAAAAAATAGTTCTCTTAAAAAATGTAGTTCTGTGGTTCTGTGGTTCTGTATGTTAAAAAAAAGAGTAGTTTTGTAGTTTTGTAGTTAGATATGTTGAAAAAAAAAGTAGGTTTGATATGAAAAAAAAGTAGTTCTGTAATGCCGTTAAAAAAAAAGAATAGTTCTGTAGTTTGGTATGTTTAAAAACAAGGGTAATTCTACAACAAAAAAAAGTAGTTTGTAATACTACTAAAAAAAATTGTTCTGCTAAAAAAAAAGTTCAAGATAGTTTTACTAAAAGACAAAACGATATGGTTCTGCACCGTGCAGAACTACATTGTTATGCTAAAAAAAGGTAGTTTTGCTAAAAAAAAAAATAGTTCTTCCATTAGGTATGTAAAAAAAAAAGTTTTGTGGTTAGGTATGTTAAAAAAAAAATTAAAGTAGTTCTGCTAAAAAAATGTTTATGTTATGCCATTAAAAAAAAGTAGTCTACTAAAAAAAATAGTTCTGTAGTTAACTATATTCGAAAAAAAAAAAGACTTCTGCTACAAAAAAAAATAGTTCTGTAATCCCATTAAAAAAATAGTTCTACTAAAAAAAATAGTTCAAAAGTAGTTCTGCAAGAAAAAATAGGTTCTGTAGATAGGTATGTTCAAAAAAAGGAGTTTTGTACCGCCTTTAAAAAAAAGTTGTTCTGTTAAAAAAGAATAGTTATGTAGTTTGGTATGTTAAAAAAAAAAATTTTTGTAGTTCTGTTGTTAGATATGTTGTCGGCTATGTTTTTAAAAAAATAGTTCTATTAAAAAAAAGTAGTTCTATAGTTCTGTTGTTAGGTATTTAAAAAAAAATGTAGTTCTGTGGTTTTGTGATTAGATATATTCAAAAAAAAGTAGAACTAATACGAAAAAAAAAGGGGTTTTGTGATACCGTTAAAAAAATTATCTAAAAAAAAAAAAGTAGTTCTGTAATTAAGTACGTTAAAAAAAATGTAGTTCTGCAACAAAAAAAAGTAGTTATGTAATGCCATTAAAAAAAGAAAATAGTTCTGCTAAAAAAATTTATTCAAAAGTACTTTTACTAAAAGAACCATGTGCTTCTGCACGGCACAAAACGGCATGGTTCTGCACCACGCAGAACCATGTGGTTCTGCCTGGTGTAGAACAACATGGTTCTGCATTGTTCTGCTAAAAAAATAGTTTTACTAAAAAAAAGGTGGTTCAGAATAGTTCTGCTAAAAGAACCATGTGATTCTACACTGTGCAGAACTACATTGTTCTTCTAAAAAAAAGTAGTTTTGCTAAAAAACAAAATAGTTCCATAGTTAAGTGTGTTAAAAAAAATAAAGTCATTCTGCTAAAAAAAATTATTCTGTTATGCCATTAAAAAAAAAAAGTAGTCTGCTAAAAAAAAGTAATTATATATTGCCATTGAAAAAAAAAATTCTGCTAAAAAAATAGTTCAAAAGTAGTTTTGGAAGAAAAAATAAGTTCTGTGATTAGGTTTGTTCAAAAAAAGTAGTTTTGTACGAACATTAAAAAAAATGATTCTGTTAAAAAAGAATAGCTATGTAGTTTGCTATGTTAAAAAAAAATAAGTACTTATGTGGTTCTGTAGTTAGATACGTTGTCAACTATGTTTTAAAAAAATTTAGTTCTGTTAAAAAAAAAGTAATTCTGTAGTTCTGTAGTTAGCTATGTTAAAAAAAAGAGTAGTTCTATGCTTTGTAGTTAGATATGTTAAAAAAAAAGTAGTTCTGTAATGCGGTAAAAAAAAAGTATTCTACTAAAAAAAAAAAGTGGTTCTGCGGTTTGGTATATTCAGGAAAAAAAAAGGTAGTTCTACTTCAAAAAAATATAGTTCTGTAATGCCATTAAAAAAAAAGAAAATAGATTTTCTAAAAACAAATTATTCAATAGTAGTTCTGCTAAAAGAACCATATGATTCTACGTTGCACAAAACAACATGGTACTGCACCGCACAGAACAATATGGTTCTGCCGAATGCAGAATGACATGGTTCTACGCCGCGCAGAACAAAAATTTTTCTGCTAAAAAAAAATGGTTCCGTAGTTAGGTATGTTCAAAAAAAAAGTTCTGTAGTTAGGTATATTAAAAAAAAATAAAGTAGTTCTTCTTAAAAAAATAGTTTTGTAATGCCATTAAAATAGTTATGCTACAAAAATAGTTCTGCATCGTGTAGAACTACATTGTTCTGCTAAAAAAAAGTAGTTTTGCTAAAAAAAAATAGTTATGTGGTTGGGTATAAACAAAAAAAAAATTGCTACGCTAAAAAAAAAGTAATCATGTAGTTCTGTAGTTAGGTATGTTAAAAAAAAAAGCAGTTCTGTCTTTTTGTGGTTAGGTATGTTCAAACAAAAAAAGTAGTTCTGTTACAAAAAAAAGTTCTGTAATGCTATTAAAAAAAATGGTTGTGATAGGAAAGAAGTAATTTTGCTAAAAAGAAAAATAGTTCTATAGATATGTATATTCAAAAGTAGTTCCGCATGATTGTATTATTACAAGAATGTCATCAAAGTGCGTCTCATGTTCGAATCCAGATGCAATCACTTTTTGCATTAAAAAAACATTGTATTTTGTCAACAAAAATTTTTTTACATTTTTTTAACTTAAATTATTAAATATTAAAATTGCAAATTAATGTTTATATTTTTTTAATTTTACAAAGATATTAATATTATAATGATATGTTTTTCATTTTAATTTAATATATTTAATGTTAAATGAATATTTAAATATTTAAAAAATGTGTATGGTAGAATTACAATTTATAAAAATTATAATTATAAAAATATTAAGTTAAAAAATATTTGAAAATCTTTCTTTTCGTTTTTAAAATAAAAAATTTTATGATTATATTAAAAATATAAAAAATATTCGAAATAAATGATATTTAAAACAAAAGAAAGATTTCTTTTGACAAACTTTCAGATTTTTTTAAAATGACATTTGAGAAAATTTAAAAAATCAATTAAAATTTCATAAGATTAAAAACTTATTTCTATTCATATACAAACTTAAATTGAAAAATAAAAAATGAAGGCAAAATTAAAATCACAAAAAATTAAAAAAATTCTTATTATATGAGCCGACTGCGTTGTCATCCTAAATCTTCACAAAATTTAGCCCCTAAAAAAAAATTTATCAAATAATGCAGAGAGCTATGAAATTTTGCTATGTAGCAGAACAACATACTTTTGCTAAGCAGAACAACGTAATTCTGCTATGTAGCGGAACTACATGGTTCTGCTATGTAGCGGAACTACATGGTTTAGCGGAACTACATGGTTTAACGGAACTACATGGTTCTGCTATATAGCGGAACTACATGGTTCTGTTAGCGGAACTACATGATTCTGCTATGTAGTAGCGGAACTAAATGGTTCTGCTATGTAGCGGAACTACATGGTTTAACGGAACTACATGGTTTAGCGGAACTACATGGTTTAGCGGAACTACATGGTTTAGCTATGTAGCGGAACTACATGGTTCTGCTATATAGCGGAATTACATGGTTCTGCTATGTAGCGGAAATACATGGTTCTGCTAGCGGAACTACATGGTTTTGTTATGTAGCGGAACTACATGGTTCTGCTATGTGGTAGCGGAATTACATGGTTCTGCTAAGTAGCGGAACTACATGGTTCTGCTATGTGGTAGCGGAACTACATGGTTCTGCTATGTAGCAGAACTACATGGTTCTGCGATGTAGTTCCCCTAAATGAATATTTCACATTTTATCAGTTTGTTTTGATTTATTGTTTAATAATTTTACATTTTATACTGCAATTTAAATTTATATTCAAATTTTAAATTTCTAAATATAAATATTTTAAAAAAAAAATTGCTATGCTAAAAAAAAAGTAATCCTGTAGTTCTGTAGTTAGGTATGTTAAAAAAAAGCAGTTCTGTCTTTTTGTGGTTAGGTATGTTCAAACAAAAAAAGTAGTTCTGTTACAAAAAAAAAAGTTCTGTAATGCCATTAAAAAAAATGGTTCTGATAGGAAAGGAAGTAGTTTTGCTAAAAAGAAAAATAGTTCTATAGATATGTATATTCAAAAATAGTTCCGCTTGATTGTATTATTACAAGAATGTCATTAAAGTGCGTCTCATGTTCGAACCCAGATGCAATCACTTTTTGCATAAAAAAAACATTGTATATTTTCAACAAAAAAATTCAAACATTTTTTCAACTTAAATTATTAAATATTATAATTGCAAATTAATGTTTATATTTTTTTAATTTTACAAAGATATTAATATTATAATGATATGTTTTTCATTTTAATTTAATATATTTAATGTTAAATGAATCTTTAAATATTTAAAAAATGTGTATGGTAGAATTACAATTTATAAAAATTATAATTATAAAAATATTAAGTTAAAAAATATTTGAAAATCGTTCTTTTCATTTTTAAAATAAAAAATTTTATAATTATATTAAAAATATTAAAAATATTCGAAATAAATGATATTTAAAACAAAAGAAAGATTTTTTTTTGACAAACTTTCAGATTTTTTAAAAATGACATTTGAGAAAATTTAAAAAATCAATTAAAATGTCATAAGATTAAAAACTTATTTCTATTCATATACAAACTTAAATTGAAAAATAAAAAATAAAGGCAAAATTAAAATCACAAAAAATTAAAAAAATTCTTATTATATGAGCCGACTGGATTGTCATCCTAAATATTGACAAAATTTAGCCCCTAAAAAAAAAAATTATCAAATAATGCAGAGAGCTATGAAATTTTGCTATGTAACAGAACAACATACTTTTGCTAAGTAGAACAACGAAGTTCTGCTATGTAGCGGAACTACATGGTTCTGCTATGTAGCGGAACTACATGGTTCTGCTATGTAGCGGAACTACATGGTTTAGCGGAACTACATGGTTTTACTATGTAGCGGAACCACATGGTTCTGCTATGTAGCGGAACCATGGTTCTGCTAGCGGAACCACATGGTTCCACATGGTTCTGCTAGCGGAACCACATGGTTCTGCTAGGTAGCGGAACCACATCGTTCTGCTACGTAGCGGAACCACATGGTTCTGCTACGTAGCGGAACCACATGGTTCCACATGGTTCTGCTAGGTAGCGGAACCACATGGTTCTGCTAGGTAGCGGAACCACATGGTTCTGCTAGGTAGCGGAACCACATGGTTCTGCTAGCGGAACCACATGGTTCCACATGGTTTTGCTAGCGGAACCACATGGTTCCACATGGTTCTGCTAGGTAGCGGAACCACATGGTTCTGCTAGGTAGCGGAACCACATGGTTCTGCTACGTAGCGGAACCACATGGTTCTGCTAGCGGAACCACATGGTTCTGCTAGGTAGCGGAACCACATGGTTCTGCTAGCGGAACCACATGGTTCCACATGGTTCTGCTAGCGGAACCACATGGTTCTGCTAGGTAGCGGAACCACATGGTTCTGCTAGGTAGCGGAACCACATGGTTCCACATGGTTCTGCTAGCGGAATCACATGATTCTGCTAGGTAGCGGAACCACATGGTTCTGCTAGCGGAACCACATGGTTCTGCTAGGTAGCGGAACCAAATGGTTCCACATGGTTCTGCTAGCGGAACCACATGGTTCTGCTAGGTAGCGGAACCACATGGTTCTGCTAGCGGAACCACATGGTTCCACATGGTTCTGCTAGCGGAACCACATGGTTCTGCTTGGTTCTGGTAGCGGAACCACATGGTTCTGCTAGGTAGCGGAACCACATGGTTCCACATGGTTCTGCTAGCGGAACCACATGGTTCTGCTAGGTAGCGGAACCACATGGTTCTGCCACATGGTTCTGCTAGGTAGCGGAACCACATGGTTCTGCCACATGGTTCTGCTAAGTAGCGGAACCACATGGTTCTGCTAGGTAGCGGAACCACATGGTTCTGCTAACGGAACCACATGGTTCTAAGTATCGGAACCACATGGTTCTGCTAAGTAGCGGAACCACATGGTTCTAAGTAGCGGAACCACATGGTTCTGCTAAGTAGCGGAACCACATGGTTCTGCTAAGTAGCGGAACCACATGGTTCTAAGTAGCGGAACCACATGATTCTGATATGTAGCGGAACTACATGGTTCTGCTATGTAGCGGAACTACATGATTCTGCTATGTAGCGGAATTACATGGTTATATTTTTGAAATCATTTAAATGTGGTTTCTAAAAAATTTATACTATCACAACCCTAAACAAAATAAAGAAAAATATTTTCGGGTGTTTTAAAAATAATAATAATATTTTGAGAGATTAAAAAATAGCAGAATCATGAAATTCTGTATAGCAGAACCATGTCGTTCTGCATAGCAGAACCATGTCGTTCTGCATAGCATAACCATGAGACTCTGGATAGCAGAATCATGTGGCTCTGCATAGCTGAACAATCTCGTTCTGCGTACCACCTTGTTATTCAAATATTCAATTTTTTTAATATTAAAAATAATTTATTTAGATATTTGATATTTATTTAAATAAAATATAAAATTATAATATGAAATATGAAAATATTAAATGATAAACAAAACCAACATTATTAATATTTTTATTTAAATAAACGTATGAATATTTTTATCATTTAAAATTTATAAGAATAAAAATTAAAAAATTAAATATATATTTTTAATATAGAGCATGCACACCATGCACACTATAAACTATCTTTTGTCACGCCTCCCTCTATATAGAAAGAAAGACCCAAAAAATAAAAAAAAAAATGAATATATAAGCACCCAAAAACAATTATGTCGTTTAGACATAATATTGCATAACATTATATAGATAAATTTTTTTCAGATATAATTTATTTAATATCTAATTTATTTAATTTTAAATAAATATATGCATATTTAAATTAAATATTTAAATTTTTTATTCTTATAAAATTTTAAATTGCATATTTATATTTATAAGTTTTAGTTTTGTTTTTTTTATTAATATTTTTATATTTTATATTACGATTAACATTTTATTTGAAATTCCAATTTTAAAAACTTTTAGTTAGACAAAAATTCAAACTACTAGAGTAAAAATTTTAGATAGACAATAATTCTTTAAAAGATCAAAACTATAATTTAAAAACTCCATAGTTAACTATAGGTAAAATTTATAAAATTAGATAACTTATATATAAATTGATCGACACGAATTCATATGTAATGCCTACCAAAAGAATATTTGATTTATTATATGAAATCTTTAAATAACTAAATTATTTTTTGTATTTTTATACTTTACAAACCTTAAATTAAATATTAATATTTATGTATTTTTTAGACTTAAATTACTAAATATTATGATTTCAAATTAATATTTATGTCTTTTTTATTTCACACCAATATTAATGTTATACATGTTATGTCCATGTCTTTTTCATTTAAATTTAGAATGTTTAATATTAGATAAATATTTAAATATTAGCTAACCTAAAAATGCAATCTATAAAAATTATAATTATAAAAATATCTACCATATTATGGTTTTTAATAATCTTTCACTTTTTTTGAAAAGATTTAATATTTATAAAAAAGAAAAACTATATTTATTTTATAGAAACAAATCGAATTTAAACTTTTTTAAATCATTTAGATGTGATTTCTCAAAAATTTACACCATCACAACCATAAACAAAATAAAAAATATGTTTTCGGGTATTTTTAAAATAATAATAATATTTTGGAAGATTAAAAAGGTTTTGCTTTTTGGCGGGGAATAATAGCATAACCATATCGTTCTGCGTATCAGAACCTTGTGATTCTACGTACCACCTTATTATTCCAATATTCAATTTTTTATAATATTAAAAATAATTTATTTGGATATTTGATATTTATTTAAATAAAATATGAAATTATAACATGAAATGTGAAAATATTAAATGATGAACCAAAATAATATTATTAATATTTTTATTTAAATAGACTTATAAATATTTTTATCATTTGAAACTGTATAAGAATAAAAATTAACAGATTAAATATATAATTTTTAATATAAAGCACGCACACCACGTACACTACAGGCTATCTTTTGTCACGCCTCCCTCTATATAGAAAAAAAAGACCCAAAAAATAAAAAAAACAAGGAATATACAAACACTAAAAAATAATTATGTCATTTAAATATAACATTATACAGATAATTTTTTTTCGGATATGATTTTTTAATATATAATTTATTTAATTTTAAATAAATATCTATGTATTTAAATTAAATATTTAAATATTTTTATTTAAATATTTTAAATAAATATATTTAATTTTAAAATATTAATGCTAAAATTTATATATTAAAAGGTTTTACAATTAGCAAAATGTAAATAATTCATATTATTTGATATTCGTGGGTTGTCATTCAGAAACTTTATAAAATTTAGTCCCTCATAAAAAAAAAATTCGTCGATGAACGCATTACAAATATTTTAGATATTTTAAATACAATCATAAAATTTTTTAATCAGATTATTATTTAATCAGAACTACCATGGTAATTTAGTATTCAATTTAATATTTTATATAATTTTTATTTTCTATTTAATATTACAAATAATCAACAATTTGAATATATACAAAAAATATTTATATTTAATATATAAATTATTAAATACTAATTTTTAATATTACAAATTAGTATTAATACTAAAAAATATTAATATTATAAGAATTAAATATTTACAATATGTAATATTTTATTTTAAAACCTGAAGTATTAATATTTAATATATTAAAATATTAATACTAAAATTTATATTTTAAAAGGTTTTATAATTACTAAAATTTAAAAAATTCTTATCATATAATATTGGTGGGTTGCCATTCAGAAGTTTTATAAAATTTAGCATCTCAGTTTGCAGCCAAAATCAAAATTGAAATTAATGCGAATTTTACTAAACCACACTGGATAACCCCCCTCAATTTGTAGTCAGAATCAAAACACTATACCGCGCGGTCATTCAATAATTTAATTTAAGTGAGTTTATAAATATTTTTATCTAATTTAAAATTATATAAGAATAAAACTTTTAATTTAATTATTTAGATATTTATTTAATATTAAATTTGTTATGTATTAAATATATTATAGTAAAATGGAAAAAAATATTTGTATAATGTTATATTTAAATATATGTTTTATTTGGAAGAGTAAAGGTAGTTCTGCAAATTGCAGAGCTATTCTGCTTTTTTGGACATAAATAATATTTAATTTAGGGTTTAATATCTACGTTTATTATCTCATGTTTTGAAACACATGAACAGTCAAAATACTATGATATTATAATGCTATAAAAATTATAATTATAAAATATTAAATAAAAAAATATTGGAAAGTATCTTTATATCAAAAAAATATTTTTTTCAAGTGTTAGGTGATGTGTTGTTAATATAAATGCAGAGCTATAAGTGCATATGTAATTATACAAAATTACCGAAATTGGACTTAATATAGCGCAGAACCACAAAATGCAGAACGAGGTGGTTCTGCGATGGTTTTGCGCAGTGCACAACCACATCGTTCTGCACTGGACAAAACCATGTGGTTCTCTGACAGTGCAGAACCATGGTTCTGCCCAATACAGAACGATGTGGTTCTGCGCTGCGCAGAATTTATATCATTTTTTTCAAATCTTTATTTTTATTTTTAGATAAAAAAAATTTATGATTATATTAAAAATATCAAAAATATTTGAAATAAATGATATTTAAAACAAAAGAAAGATTTTTTTTGACAAACTTTTAGATTTTTTAAAAATGACATTTGAGAAAATTTAAAAAGCAAATTAAAATTTCATAAAATTAAAAATTTATCTCTATTCATATACAAACTTAAATTGAAAAATAAAAAATAATGGCAAACTTAAAATCACAAAAAATTAAAAATTTTCTTATTATATGAGCCGAGTGGGTTGTCATCCTAAAGCTTCACAAAATTTAGCCCCTAAAAAAAATTCATCAAATAATGCAGAAAGTTATGAAGTTCTGCTATGTACCAGAACAACATACTTTTGCTGAGCAGAACAATATAGTTCTGTTGTGGTTCTGCTAACGTTATACATATTATATTATATTTTATTAAAGTAAACAAAATTTTTTGATTTTAGTTGGTGGTCTTAAAATAATATTTTAGAAGATGTAAGAGGTGCAGCTAAAATTAAAAATTTCATTTCTAATTAGTCTGTTATTTATACACAAACTATTAAAAATTTAATTATTGTTTCATATTTTTTTGTATGGATAGACATATTTTATTTAAAACAAAAGAAATCTTTTTTTTTGACAAACTTTCAGATTTTTTTTAAATGACATTTAAGAAAATTTAAAAAGCCAACTTAAATTTCATAAGATTAAAAATTTATTTTCATTGATACCCAAACTTTAGCTGAAAAATAACAAATAAAAGCAAAATTAAAATTACAAAAAATTTAAAAATTTCTTACTATATAAGCCTAATGGATTGTCATCCAAAAGTTTTACAAAATTTTACTTCTAAAAAAAAAATTTATTGACGAACGCACGAAACTTAGAAATCTGCTACTTAGCAGAACATTGTAGTTCTACTACTTCGCAGAACTATATAGTTCTGTTAAGTAACAGAACTATAACGGAACTTCATAGTTCTGCTATGTAGCAGAACTATAGCAAAACTTTATAGTTCTGCTATTTAACAGAACTATGTAGTTTTGCTACATAGTAGAACTTTGAAGTTTTCCTACGTAGCAGAACTTATATTTAAATATATATAAATATAAAATTATACAAATATTTTTCTCATTTTAATATAATATATTTAATATTAAATAAATATCCAGGTATTAAAACTAAATATCTAAATATTTTTATTTTTATATAGTTTTAAATTACATAAAAATACTTATCAATTTGTTTTGATTTATTGTTTAATATTTTTATATTTTATACGACAATTTAAATTTATATTAAGATCTTAAATATCTAAATATTAATATTTAAATATTTCACGTTTGAAATTATTTTTAATTCTAAAAAATATTTTAATATTTAAATTAATTTAGGAGAAATTATAACTTCCATAATATTTAACAAATTATCTCATCGCACCTGATTGCTTTTCTAAATTGTGGAGGTGTCCCAAGAGAATATATTATGGATATTTGAAATAATGTTTTGGAAGATGTATACAATATCCACTCCAATAAACATGCAACTCTTAGAAGTAAGTTTCTCTCTGTGATGCTATATTGATCTCACAATAGATAGATATTTTCTTTGTACTTTACCTGAGAAATTCAGTTGTCACATTGACTCTGGCTTTTGCTTTTGTTATGTATGCCTGCATCCCTTTTTCAGAGAAAAAATACAAATTGAGTCCACACTCCTATGTTGAGTTGTTGTTTTTTGTAAATTCTTTCATAATTTGATGAGTTTTTCTTGAAAATGATAATTAATGTCTGTAACTCTTACTGTTTCTGTACTTGATTTTTTGCCAAATTTTTTCTTATACCTTTGGTTGGATGTGATCGTCTACGCTGTTGGTTTTAGGGCATGATTGTGTAGCTCAATGAACGCATAAAATTTTAGATGAACGCATTACAAATATTTTAGATATTTTAAATACAATCATAAAATTTTTTAATCAGATTATTATTTAATCAGAACTACCATGGTAATTTAATATTCAATTTAATATTTTATAAAATTTTTAATTTTGATTTAATATTACAAGTAATCAACAATTTGAATATATACAAAAAATATTTAATATTTAATATATAAATTATTAAATACTAATTTTTAATATTACAAATTAGTATTAATACTAAAAAATATTAATATTATAAGAATTAAATATTTACAATATATAATATTTTATTTTAAAACCTGAAGTATTAATATTTAATATATTAAAATATTAATACTAAAATTTATATTTTAAAAGGTTTTATAATTAGTAAAATTTAAAAAATTCTTATCATATGATATTGGTGGGTTGTCATTCAGAAGTTTTATAAAATTTAGCCCATCAATTTGCAGCCAAAATCAAAATTGAAATTAATGTGAATTTTACTAAATCACACCGGGCAATTCCCCTCAATTTGTAGTCAAAATCAAAACACTACACCGCGCAGCGCGCGGTGTACACCTCCTAGTTGTAATATACGTGGTGATAAATTGTCTCCAAAAAGCAATAAATGACCAAATTTCTATGAGTGTAGAAGTAATGTGTTACACTTATTTAATTATAAATTTCCGGTTTAAGTTTTGAAAATAGAATAATAGGATTTGAGAGAATCAATTTCTTAATAAATTATAAAATATTCAGATCGGATTAATTGAATAAATTTTAGATATCGGTCGGTGAAAACCAAATAGCAATAAAGGAAAGGTAAAAATATATAGACATGAATGATCGGTCGGTTTACCAAGGGATAGTTGATCTAGTGATCCTAAATTTTTTAATCAAAATCTCGGATTCGAGTTTTGAAAATGAAAAAGATTACACAGAGAGAGTAAACCTCGAATGGGGCACTATAAGTTTCGAATCGAATTAATCAAAATATGATTCTAAATATCGTTTGGTCTAGCAAAAAAAAAAAAAAGTTGGTGGGTTTGGTCTGGGTCGATCGGAGCTGAATCAAGCTCAAATGTTAGGCCCATATTCGGGCAGAATTGATGGATCAAGGCCCATTTAGAAAATTCAAATATTGACTTAAAATTATATAAAATTTTCAAATCAAAAAATTATTAATATAATGATTATTTATTTTTTTAACGGGAGAACTTAACTTCATTTTATAATATTTCATATTTTTTATAAAATATTTTACTTTAATTGAAAAATATTTCAAGTAAAATAAATAGAACTGAGTGAAGATTATTCGAACACTATGTAAAATAGGTTTTGGATTGCGCTCTTTACATATGAATCAATGGATGGAATTAAAAAGAGAATAAATATTCAACATTTACAATTAAATCCCAAATATATTTACAATTTGTGTTGTTTTTGAATAAATAAGACATGAGAAATAAACACTTAAATGTATGCGCACATGGAAACACTGAAAATTGTAAGCCACTCTGACATGAAAACAGTAACAGAGCTTACGGACCCACTCCCCACCTTCACTGCACTACCCAAGACCATTCTCAAAGATTAAACAAATTAAATTTAATGCAAATCTTAATATTCCCACTTTTCCCTCCCCACCCGCTTGTCCTCGATCGAGTCACCGACCTTCGTGGGTCCGCCTATAGAGAGAGAGAAGAAAAGAAAAGCCCAAATTTAGAGGTTGTGGAAAGACTGGTAGCTAATATTATTGCAATACATGATGTTTTGGTTATAATATTAAAATAAGCAATTCACGGTAATATTAATTTTAATGGTGAACAAAGGAACAGGAATAATTTGCACACGAGAGAGAGAGAGAGAGAACAAGTGGGCAACGAAAGAGCACATTTTATGTTTGAAAAAGACATGGGTATTACTGGTAGATAAGTTTACCCGTGAAAATCAAAAATAATAGTCGGATTTCTAACCATACCTTTTGTATGTAAAATATTAAGTGAGTGACAATGGAGAGGCATTGAGAGGTGGGTGAGGTTGTGATGGGGTTGGTGGTGATGTTTTTGAATTTTCGATTTTGTTGAGGTTTTGCTGCTGCTGATAAATTTGCCTCAGTCTCTCTATCTCCTTTTTAAGTGCCTCTTGATGTGCTGCAATTTTTCCAACACAAGCAAAACATAAAAGATGGAATGCAATGGATGTATTGTTGAGTTAATGCAATGGAGAGGGATCTCAGTCTCACCATCTTTGAAAATCTTATCTTGCGCAAGAGCTGCAATTCTTTGCTTGAGAGCACTATTGTCCACGTTTAGAATCAACCTTTGATGATCAAGAAACGCAACCCTCGGCGATAATACAGATACTTCACTCTTCATTCACCACCAAATATATAAAATTATGTGCATAAATATCTACATATTTAATTTATATATATAGGGACTTCTTTTCAAAAAATATGAATTTACTTGTAAAGAGGTAACACTACGTTCGAGCTCAGAAATGTATTGGAGTTTCCTCACCCGTGACCGTTGTGCAGATTGTCTGTTTGCCAAGATTCTGCACCAAACCCCAAAATAATAAAGCAAAAATAAAAGTAAAATCCATCGTTGAACTCAAAATTCTATCCCCCACATTTGGCATATTTATTCCCCACACAATATAGATAATAATCATATGATATGTACATGCATAATAACTTTCAACTATCTACAGAATTTTCTTTCTTTGTTTCTTTTTTTTTTTTTTTTTTCCCCCTCTTTTGCATTGATTGTTCGAAAATAGCCTGATTTATATTTTTTAAAAAGAATCTTATTTGTATTTTAAAATCTAATTATAAAGTTAAAGAATTCTAGATTTTACATATTACATTTAAATATTGATTTAATTTGTATAAAATTTAACATTTCATCCTTAAAAGAAAACTCATATTGGGATTAAAATTCAGATAATTGTTATCCTTAAATGACAACTCAATATATACACACAATAGTACTGCTTTAAACTTATGTGCGACATAACATATTGAATCTTTATTATTTATTTATTTATTTAAATGATATAGGTGATCTAAAATTGTAATTATTATTATTAAAAATTTTTATTAATATTTTATTTTTATTTCTCTCTTTTCATTATTTTTATTTATATAAAAATAGTATTATTTTCTCTATTTTTATTTTTAAACTTTAATTTTATGTTTTTATTTTTTATTATTATTCTTTCCATCTTTTCTATATTAATGTCTAAAACAATCAATCTTAAAATTTGTTATTAAGACTTAGGTTTTGTTATCGTAGGTGATCTAAATTCATTCAACGACTATAATACATTTGTGAAAATTTTTATCTAATATAAGTTTTTGTTTAGCAGAAAGCATCTTAGAGTAGTGAATTATGAGAAATTATGTTATGAAATATGAAAGGGTTGCATGCGTGACATTAATATTTACCTCTTGACTCGCTTAGGATCTGTAATGCGATCAACAGGTGCAGTAATTGTGGTAGAAGAATGATTTTGCGACGTGTCCGACTTCAAACTGCTTTCCACTTCATTTGCTTCATTTTTTTCCACCGTCTTCTTCTTCCTCTTCTCTTCGTTACTGCTATTATTATCCGAAGAAGTTGAAGGATTAGACAACGATATTGCTGGAGCTATAGCGTGGGGCGAAATTTCGTCGCTAAACATCGACATGAATTGCTCCTCATCAAACCGGTAGAATTCATTGCTGGCTCGACCGGGAACCGGCTGGGGTGTTGGGCTATGGCATTCTTCCACCAGTGGGGCCTCTAGGAATGTGATCGAGTCACTCGCAGATCGGCGATGAAGACCGCGTTTGGCTGACGAGAAATTGAGGAATTCATTGACCCAAGACGGGTTTTGCTCGGAATTTGGTTCAATGTTTCCGGTTGAAGCCACTCTTGGATAATGAAAATTTGGCCAGTTCTGTGACAAGTTTGGCACTTTTGGTGGCAATTGCGCCATTTGATAATGTTAGTCGTCGCAAAAGCCTGAAAAATTGAAACAAATGCCAAACAGCGTCTCAGAAGGTAAGAAAGAATCAACAGCACTAGCTCCAGAACCAAACAAAGCCCAAGTTACGGAGAGAGAGAAAGATAGAGAGAGAAGTTAATGAACAACACATGATAAAAGGCAAACTACTCTCACAAGAACATCTTCTCCTTCACATTCATCTCAATCATCCCATCATGATATCCTTTTCTCCGAAGAAAATCAGAAATAAAAATCTTTTTATTATTTATTTCTCTCTCTACTCTTTTTTTTCTCTTTCTCTCTCTGGTAATTGTGGGTCACATGGGGACGAGAGATTGAGACAGCTATCAACAGCTGGCAGAGCGAGGGAAGGGGGGTGTTGCGGGTCTCAACGATATTACTGGAAAGGAAAGTCGCACTTGTCTAATAACAGCGACCACGTGCCTTCGCACCATCTCTTTGGCCTTCTTCGGTACTTATATTAGTACTTTCCTAGAAGTAACTTTATGCTACATTTTTATGCATTCCCAATATTTTCCTTCCAACCGTCCGATCATTTGAGTATTTTGATCAACCATATGTTTGATAGAAACCCCCGCCCTCCCATTTGGGTTTCTAAATATTCTCCTAATTTTCATCAAAAACAAGATATTATTAGACTAGAATGGATTTATGAATGCTGAGATTAACAAATTTATAAAGCTTTCTTTCTTTAAATAGAATTAAATAACAATTTCAGATAAAAATAATCTTTTCTTTTATTATTTGGATTATCCATTATTAGGCATCAAAAGAGTTTTTAAATATTCTCATAATTTTGATCCAATATTAGGATGAGTTCTGTTTACGTATATTAAATTTTGCATATTTATAAAAAATTTCTTTTCATAATTTCTAAATAGAGTCAAGTAACAATTTTAGAGAAGAATAGAATAAAATTTCATGCTATTTGAATCACCTACCATTAATTAGACTCAATGGCCACAACTCATTGAAGAATGCGTACAAATTACAAATAATTATTTTTTTTATATAAGATTGTAGTGTATTACAAAGTGATTTTCCTAATAATAAGGGAAAAAGAACAATCAGTCATCTTTCCAATCAATGTGATTAGTGGTTACGATTGGGGAATTAGTCAAATTTGTACAATACTGTGATTGTACAAGAAGTACACAATAAGAAAAACCCAGATCAAATCAATATATATTATATTGGTTTAGGGGTGTAGGATAGGTGGAAATAGTGTTAGTTGTAGGATTTGGAAGAGAGAGAGAGAGAGAGAGAGAGAGGTGAGCTGTGTAGAAAAGCGAGGAACGCAAGGGATCATAAAATTAGAAGGCCATGTGAATTGTTTGCACGCCGTTAAGCTTTTCTGTTTTTGCTTTGTCTCCAAACCATACCCACATGTAGGGTATGCTTCCCTTTCCTTCACACACCCCCTGTTTCTAGGTACCTTCCTTTTCATTTATTATTCCCTTTTAACTTTAATTTCTACGTTATAGTAAACAATAGAAAAAGTATATAATGTGCAAGGCCAAATCACATTTGCAATCCTTTAACTATGAGCTATATTTCAATTAGATCCCTACACTTTATTCATTATATTAGATTCCTTAAATATTAATATTCATAGCAATCTGATCCCTAAATAGACAGTAATCACAAATTCATAGAAAAAATGTTAATATCTAATATATCATCGAACATGATATACAGCACGTGATTCCCTCATGTCCTTGCCGTATCATCCCCCCTCCCTCTTTGGATCTATGAAGCCACCGGGACCATGACGTGCCGCCATCATTTAGGATGCATAGAGAGAGCGGGTGAGGGACAAAGAGAATAAAAGAAACATGACATGTAATTACGCTCGTATCAAATGAAGTAATTTCTATTTAGATTCGCATCAAATGATAAATCCGACGTAAGTAATTTCTATTTAGATTTCTTAGATCTGTTTGTTTGGAGATTTGATTGCTACGAAATTTTTAAGGACCTTAGCGTAACAAATAAATGTTTGGAGACTGAATTAAGATTGAGCCTAATGGGGTGTGTGTGAGCAGTGAAATCAAAGTATTCGGGAGGCACTAATCATGATTTGGGGCAAAGCTTAGGATAGGTTGGCAGACACTCGCTTGTCGAAGAAGTTGCTTGGAAATTTTCAAAATTGCAAAACACATTTTGTGTTGGGTGACAATGGTGTTTGAGTGTTTGGTGCCCTTATGGGAATTTACTAGTCATTACGATACAACACTACCAAATTTTCTTTTTTTTTTTTTAATCGATCGGTATTTAAAATTATACTCTAATTAATGTAACTTAAATTACTATCGACCTTCTATAAAGAGAGCGTTCTTAATATAATTTTTTCTATTTTTAAGATTTGATTTAATTTTTAATTAAATGATTTAGCATTTTTCTAATTAAATCAATTTTTCATTGATACAACAACCACCGATGTCTAAACATAGGTACACATAATTAAATTGCAAAATGTTGAAATTTTCAAATGTTATTTATCCGAGTGATTACAGCGAAGCAATTTTTTTTTTGGGTTGATAGCGAAGCAATGATTTGTCACGTAGTTCTCCAACGAGCATCCAAAACATGTCTTTAACAATGAGCTCGCAATTTTCCTTTTATTTTATTCAATAAGAGACCTATAAATTTAGCTTTACACGATAGAGTTAATACTCTAAATAAAATTACCAGATAAACTGGAATTATTACGTTTCTGGTATACTACTGTGCGATTGTGCTCGCTCTCTAACACGCTAACATTTATAGGATAAGTATAAATAGCTTTATTTTCAAACCAATTAAAAAAGAAAATAGTGTCATTCCAAAGCAACTATTTTACGTACGCTGTGAAAAATATATTTCAATTCAAAATTTAGACTAAATAAGTTAAATCATTTTAAATTCCAAGGAGTATCTTAACTGTGCTATTTGAACTCTTGATGCATAAAACTACACAAGTCTCAAATTGATAAAATAAAAAAAAAAATTATACAATAGAAAAATATTTCTGTAATTCGATGCCCTTGTAGTGTTTTTTTTATTTATTTTTTCCTATTTTATTTTGTATGAGCTCCCTAAACATTATTCTTCATAATCTTTTCTGTCGTGGGCATCTCAGACTTCATCATTATTAGTTAAAAATAAATAACAAATTTTCATTTCATACAAAAAATATAATTGATACACCAGAGACAAAAAAGATACCAAAATCCTATGGATATAGCGATAAAATATTGTATTCGCTTAACTATAGATCTCGGATTTAAATAATGAGAATAGAGAAATAAGATTTATAAGAGTCAATATCTTAATGAACCTGATAATATTTTGATCGAATTAAGCAGATAAAATTCTGGTATCAATATATTTTAATAAAATTAAAAAAAAAAAAAAAAACAAAACAAAGGCAACGAACATGAAAAACTAATAGAATCTTGCTTTTATGTACCCTCCGGTCCAGCTTGATTCCAAACAGGTAGGCCTGCCTAACCCAAAAGGCCTATGGGCCAGCTACCTGGCTACAATTTTGTGCGTGGGTTTTTTTTAACCATTTATATTCAAAAATTATATTTTTAAAAGTTATATTTTTAAAAGATAAAACTCTTTTAATATCTATATTTTTATATATAAAATTTAAATTCAAAATCTTATTTAATATATATTTATGTTCAATTAATAAATCGATTAAACATTGATCCTATAATTATTTTTATAGCTAATTAGGTGTTTGTTTCTCAATGATCAAGCTAGTCCAAGTTCTCAAGTAAAAAAGGCCAAATGTAATTTTTATTTTTTGTGTGTGTTTTTGTGGGGAATTCAAGTATGGAAATTAAACCTAGTAAAAATTATTACTAGAATTTTTTAAATAAAAAAAATATAAATTTAACATATTTTAGCGTGGTCTTAGTGGTATAAAGAAACTATTGTGTGAGGTTTTTATATGAAAAAAGATCCACATGACGAATTGTTTTGTTGTTGTCATCGTTGTATTATGTGATGATTTTGCCTTATTACATGCAAATAAATCTCTTTATTTACCTAAAAAGCTAAAACTAAAACCATATGTGTTCCTTCCTCACCAAATAAATAATTAATATATAAACAAATAAATTCAAGTTATATTTTATGTATGGAAATAACAAACCATCATTATGAGAACATAATTTAATTCGGAAAAGTTGAGAATAAGATTTTCAAGGACCATAATTTTGATTTTTTTTTTTATAAAAGAAATTGCTTTCTATTTGTGAAATATTATATTTTCTACTAGAAACTTTTGACATTGATAAAGAAATATTACATTCAAACAACACAATAAAAACATGTTTGAGGAAAAACGAAGTTTGCCAAATAGGACAATATCACCAAATTCTTTTGGATTGAGTGATCGAACACTCTATTTTCTTAATCAAATATCTTAAATTCGAATCTAAAAATAGAGAAAAAGGATTTGGGAGAACCAATCTCTTAATGGGACTCACAGTGTTTGAACCGTATTAGTCGGGACAACTTGGATATTGATCGATAAAAAAAATGACATCAACAATATATTGGCTTTGGTTGTTTTTGCACCAGCAAGCACAGCTTAATAGATGTGCACATAACATAGCTTTTTTCAAGAACCAAGTTGGAGTTTTAAAAATTTCGGTTTATTCTCATGATTGTATGGGCAAAATTACCCTCATTGTGTAACTCTAAGACTATGGAACGCCTAACATATAATTAAAAAAAAAAAAAAAAAAAAAAAAGTGGTCCTAATAAAAAATTTATGTTGGGATACTCACCCCGGCCCCAAAAAAAAAAAGTATAAAGAAATGAAAAATATAAACTAGGCTTCAAAATTGTAACATATTTTTATAGATTTTCATTATCAAGTTATTTAACTTGTAAGCTAGAAACCAAATTAATACAAAACTCAAGACACATGAGATGCTCACCTCCGAAACTCAGCTCGGTTCTCAAATAAAACCAACCGATTCGATCCCTAACCAAAGGCAAAAAACCACATCTACTTTGTCAAGTAAGGGGCACAATTAGCTGAAACATGTGAGAAGTTCCGTTGAGCTTGAAATCAAAGCAAAAGACTAACAGAGCTACGCTGATAACACTAATCATCTCAAAGTAGTATGCAAAAACAATCCAACAAAGGAAAGCGTATCAGAGACAAGCAGTGCGATGTCAAGCTCTTTTAAGTAAGTTCACGGCATTTGCATGATGTGCATTATCAATAGCTACTCCGAAATGCCATTAGCTGACCCGCCAGTTAATTTTTAGCGGCTTGCCTGCATGTACAAACTATACAGATCCCCAGACAAAGGGTTCCGATGTATACAACAGTGAGAATCATATCTTAAATGGGGAAATTAATATGTATCTTGAAAAATCATTGAAAAAAAATGTCCAAGATGATCAGGTTATGCGACTTGTAGTCCAATGTGCGCGTGAGCAGCATAATGAGTTCCCTCAATTGCTACAAGCATGGATGCAATGAGAGCTTAATAAACGTATAAGACTTTCCAATATGAGACTGAGACGCAAATGACATGAACCGTTAGATTTATTCACATATATCGGAAGTATGGTAAATCACAAAAATTAAATATTTAGAATTTTATGATAAATATCTCAATTTATAGATTTCCAAAATCAAACCAAATTGCAAACTCATTCGTGCGGATCGTTCGATCAGAAAAATAATCACAAAAATAACCACAATTACCATGCCACGACGTCTAAATTTAAAATCCGATGAACCCAATGACGAAAAATTTTCCTACTTGAAAATTTCTCAAACCCTCGAGATAATCTTTTTACTCTAGAGAATGTATCTCGCTCTTTCTCATCTTTTCTCTCTTAACAATATCCTCTCAAGAAAGAATCAACGAATCATTTCACGTTCTTACAGAAGTTAAAACACACCAAATATATGGAATAATGAGTTAGGGAGTTTTGGGAATAATAGAGATTAAATTAGTATAATATTTGTGATTGATTTTATTTTATTTTTGAATAAATATTATACTAATATTTATATTTTATGATATTTGACATGTTAGCATTGATAGATGAGGTTTATTAAGCAAAATAAAAAAAAATGAGTTAAATTGTTGCAATTATGTAAAAAATAGAAAATTGGATAGTAATACTCTTTTATTAACACGTGAACATGTTGATTACAAGACGTAATGCAAGATTTTAAAAATTTACTATAGTAAAATTTATTTTCCCAATTATACATTCAAGAGGAAATTGAGATAAAATTGGAGATATCGAAGATTTTGTTCAATTCCTAATATTTAGATATAGAAAATTTTGGAAATTCAATTCTCAAGCTATTTTATCTTTCAGAAACTTTTCTTATATTTTGAAATGTCTAGAATATTTATTTTATGGATTTGAATAATTTTTCTTAAAATAAAAAATAGGAAAAATTTTATCTTCTTTAGGGTTACTACTCCTATATATATATATATATATAAGATTATGACAATGTTTTGAAGAGAGGTGTGCAGCCCCAAAGGGGGCAGCAGCCGGTAGCATGAGGCAATGATACATTTTTTTTATTTCCTTGAACCAGAGAGACATATTCTTTGTGGGAAAAGTAGCAGCCGGGTGTGGGCATTTTCCTTGTATTTTCAACACTCCTTTCATTTTATTTTCTGGCATCAATTCAAATCATTTATGAGTTTTTCTTTTTCATGTTTTATTCTTAATTTATTTTTCTAATCAATAGTTTATTAAAATCTTGATTTTCAATAATTATGAAATCTAATTAAATATATTAATTTAACCTATCATAAGTATTTATTTAATTTTTGCACTTTATGAATTATAAATTTTTAGAATTTATTTAATGGTGATCGATATTTAATAGTCTTACAATAATTTACAACCAATTAAAACGACAAATACGTAATTGTTTGTTGGTTTTAATTTAGTGACGAATGATATCTATATCATGGAATTGAATAATCTAATCTCAGCAATTCCGTTATATATTTATCACTTAGAATTGGATCTCTCTCGATATTAATACTATCGAAACTTTAAATCTTAACAGTTTCTCTAACATTGTTTTTCGGTTAGCAAAATAGTTAAATAAATTCTCTTAATTATCAATGAAATAATGAGAGATTGGTTGTTCGGTATTTATTGAGTGACTATAATCAATTTATTTATGGTTATTGAAATTTTTTGATTGATCGATAATCAATTTCATAAAAATAAGATGGATATAATTCTTTTGACTAGATTTTATTCTTATTGACACTTTTCTTATTTAATTGGTTTTATTTAATTTTCTTATTTTAGTTAATTTTATTGATTTATTTATTTTTGTTAATTTTAGAAAATTTCTCAAACTTCCATATTTTATTTTTATTTTCCTTAAAAGAAATAAATCCACCGTTCCTTATAGTTACGATAATACATTTATTAGAATGATCGAAAAACCATTATTAGTACAAAAAAGAACTCATTATATCCCAAACTTAACGTAATTACATCCATCAAGTCATTTTACTTATCAAAAGTGATCTCCAATCATTTGCTCGAATGTATATTCAATATTATATTTGAATCCTAATATAAATTAACATAACAAGTCGACTGATGAATACTGCACTACGATATGATGTCAATTGGTCTTCTTTTTTTCAAACTCGAATCCATTAGTTTCAATTCAGTTGCTTTCCTAAATATACCCTTTAGTTCTCAATTTATCTTTCGAACCATAGGTAAACAGTCTAAAATAGCAAATATTGAACAAAAACTTCTAAAAACAGTCAAAACTAATAAAGGTATAAGAGTTCTCACCCAATAGATTTCGGGTTTCACACAGTGGAAACGGATATCATGATTATACTATTATCTCATATAATAGCTCTCTCTATTCTTAATCATCTTATCATACACGATATTAAACTTGTGATACAGTGTTATTCTCTCATCTTTCAAAAGACATATATCAGATTTCTTTAATACTGTGTAGGTATAGGAATCAGTCTACACATAAAACTTTACCCAAAAATCTCAGAAACAATATCACTAGACGCATGTGAAATCTGAGATCTCAAGTCTAGCTATTTACAGATAACATGGATGTGGGTATGTCTATATCAGTCATATCGCATATCACTGATCTTCACTATTTACCACAACCTCCAAATCTTCTAGAAATCTCTAAAACCAAATACTCTCATGAACTACCACTAAGCATACCGCAAGTTCAGCCTCTATTGTTGATAGAGATATACAGATTTATTTTTTGCTTCTCCAGTGACTTCTTCCAGGATTCATATGATACCTACTCACCAGATCGACGGCAAAACAATGGTCGAGTCGTGTACGCCTCATCCAATACACTAGACTGTCCATTACACTGGTATAATCGATTCTACCCATCTCCCTTATTTCTTTATGAGTTTTAGGCCACATGTCAAGACTTGGCTATTTACGATTAGCGATAGGAGCATCTATTGGGTTGCAACCGCTTATCTCGAAATGCTCAAAAATTTTCCTGATGTAAGACTCTTGTAAAAGAGTCAACACCATTCTCGAGTAATCCCTCTGAATCCAAACTCCAAGAATGAACTAAGTCTCACATGTATTTTTCATATCAAAACTTGACAATAACCATATTTTAATGGTTATTAGATTCTCTCTGTTATTCCTAGTCGATAGAATATCACCCACATATAAGAATATGATTATAAAAAAATCACTAGAACGTATTAGGTACATTCAATAATCCTCCTCGATCCATAAAATATCACCTCATCGTGAAATTTTAGGTACCACTGTCTGGATGATTGCTTAAGCCTATATATCGACCTCCAAATTCAACAGTCTTAATCTTCCGAATCTTTTAGAATGAACCTAAATGGTTGTTCCAGGTAAATCTCCTTATCCAAACTTCTGTTAAGAAAAGTAGTTTTTATATCCATTTAGTATAACTCCATATCCATATTAACGACAATCACTAAAAGTAAATGGATCGAGATAAATTTGATTATCAGGAGAAAAGTCTCATTGTAGTCATGCCCTTAATGTAAGTGTAACCCTTGGCTCCCAGACGTACTTTATACCATTCCACCGATCTATCAGTCTTTCTCTCGATCTTGAAAATCTACTTGTTCTCGATGTCCTTTTGCCTTAAAACAAATCAATTAGGTCCTAGGCCCCATTGATTTTCATCGATTCATTCTCTTCATCTATATTTTTTAACAAATGGTCATTCACAGAACCCTTGAGAACATTTAGAATTGCTTTAAATTCTTCATCATTCTCAAGGGTCACAATGAGGGTCTTACCTTCAATCGGAAAGTGACGTTTAAGTACACGTTCTCGATACTCCTATGAGAATAGAGAATCTCTCAGCTCTAGATAGATCGCTCCCACTAGACCAAGATCCGTAATCGGTTCTTGGGTCCAGCCGCTAGACTCAGCTGAACCACTAGCCTCATCCATCTCATAGAAAATAAAGTCTCAATCAATTTTACCTCTCTTAGGAAAATCATTATCAAGAAATGTGATATCACGAGACTCAATTTCAGTAATAGTGTCGTTTATATGCTCACCTAAGAACACATATCTTTAGAGTGTTCTTAATATCTTATAAAGATACACCTTTTTTTCTCGTAGCTTAACTTGTCGTGTGGATACGAGAAATTGTAATCATACGTGACCAATCACATAATCTCAAGTGATTAAGGTCAGACTACCTCTATGTCCAAATCTCATATAGGGTACTGACTGTGAATTTTGATGAGACACGATTAAAGATGTGCAGTCAATAAAGCATCTCCCCAATAGGAGATGGACAAATTGACTTGCACCATCATAGACCCCATTATCTCTAACAAATTTTTATTCCTCCTCTTGGCTACTCTATTTTGCTGAAAAGTAAGAGAAATAGTCAATTGTCTCGTAATACTATTCTCGAAATAGAGCTCTCTAAATTGTTTTGATAAATAATCATGCCCCTGATCAGTTCTGAGAGTTTTCATTCTCAAATCTAACTGATTTTTAATCTCACTAATAAATCTCCTGAAACATTTCTATATCTTAGATTTGTGCGAGATCAGATAGACATAACTGAAACGCGTATAATCGTTTATGAACGTAAAAAAGTACACAACTCCATTTCGAATTCTCATACCTATAGGGCTACAAATATCATAGTAGACCAACTGCAATAAAATCTCAACTCTCGTTGCGTTACCAAATGGTTTTCTTGTAATTTTGTCGGTTAGGAAAAATTCATATACAGGTAACTTGAACATGGTTAGCGAGCCCAATAGACCACTCATTACTAATCGGTTCATTCTCTCTTACCCTATGTATCCAAGTCTATTATGTCATACATTCACATCATCATTTACGTAATCAAATATAAAAACAATAGAAAAATAACAAGAGATACCATTGAAAGAAATAATATCCGGTGCATATAGTCCATCATGAGTAAAACCAAAACAAATCAAAGAGTTGTCGTATCTAATAAAAAACAAATGATTTTTTATATGACAAAGCATATCCTAGGTAATTTTAAACAAATTACTGAAATCAAATTCTATCGAATATGCAGAGCGTAAAGAACGTCATTTAAATATAGAGTCTGGCTACTTTGCAACTCCAACTTGCAAGTGTCAATCTCTCTGATGATAACAAATTGTCACGCCCCAACCCTCAGATCGAGCACACGACAACCATTGCGTTATCTCAGAATACGGGTGAGTCTACATACCAAAGTACGCAATGCATTCATCGATATCCATCAACTTTTTCAAAAATAATCCAACATTTCCAACAAATCAACATGCATTCATTATAAAACAAAAGGACCAACCTAATCCGTTTCTATTCAAAACATGCATGCATAAGACAAGTCCGACCATTCAAATCTAAATACATGCAAAAGACCAACCTAGCCATTCTAGTCAAATCACAAAATATAAAATAAATTCATACTCAAAAAATCCATATCAAATGCCACCAAAAACAATTTCCAAGTAAACTTCAAGAAATAAAAATAAAGATTTCCAAAATAAATTATACAATTTCAACAAAAATAAATAAATAAATAAAAATATGAAACTTAAATAAGTTTCCAAAAGGGTTTATTAAAAAATACCCCCATGGGGTCCATCTAAAATTTTCAAAAAGAAATCAGGATAACTAATACCCGTAATGAATTCTTTGAGATAATCTTATCTCGTGATACTAATACCGTCAATATCTTGACCTAAACTTCCTCTGTAGAAAATTTAAAATAAAAGGGATAAGTAAACAATAATACCCGGTGAATGAATAACATGTTATGAAAGTAAATGAGGGATGATTGTGAACATGTCAAACAATTATCTCAAAATTATATTACCGTATCTATAAGAATTCAAGATTCATCATCAACATAAAATTTTTCAAATAAAATTCAATATTTATAATGAACAAATCATATGCATCCAATTATATCCATAACTTTTCAAAAATCATGGGATTGCCAAAATCATAGCTTCCAACAATGGTCTACAGCGATCAAGGACAGAACCACCAAGAGTTTCTATGTTTATCCAATTTACAAATACCCACAATCTTGGCGTTGGCTTGAGCGTCCCTTGGGGTTCTACCAAGTTAGTTCGAGAAATAATAATAATGGCCTTGGAAATATCTCTCCAGCGCGGCTATCTCCCAAGGCAAATGCCCCTAATCACGTTGCGCCGTCGGGCCACACCGTAGGGGAAATAACTATAACCATTAGATCATGCATTCAAACACTATTTCACAAATCTCATAGCATATACCAAAGAGTATTATAATCATTCAAACATTTCTCAAATCATGAGTTCAATGTCAACATAATCAATATGACTTAATAAATATGATACAATATTTGAATAAAATATTTGGATGCATTTTTCATTCTAAATTCCCTTTTGAAACACTCCACAATCACAAACTAATTTACAAATCAAATTTAAAAATATTTACAGAATCAAATGAAATATTTTCTCATTTAAAATCATACTCATTCATCCACTCATCTTTTGGGAGGGTAACCACTCCTAATCCATAATTCAATTCAAGGTAAATCCCTCTTAACCCTTTAATTATTTCAACCTAAACTAATAGATACGAATTTATCAATTAATCACCAACACTAGGAAAAATCAATATTTTTCATACAACTCAAATTCTAATTTTCCAAAATTCATCAATCAATCATTTAATTTTATCAAACTATATCACCAACCTAGGGAAATAATTCCCTTTTCAAGATTTTTCAAAATTTTAATATTACATACACCATATGTCAAGATCCCAAAACTTTATTTTTCCAATCTCAACATAAAATTCATATACTAGTAAAATACACTCCAATTTAATGTAAAGGAAGAGAAATTACCTTACTTAAATTATTAATTTTATCTCTTGGTCACATCACCTTCAAACCCTAATTTTTTTCTCTCTACAAAAACTCCAAATCTCAACATAAATCCAAAGACTATATAAAAATAATAAAAACCCAAATTTAAGAAAAAGTATTATCTCTATTGGAACTACTAATTTTATCCCTTATTGAGTCAGTCCAAACCCTAATTTTTTCTCTCTCTAGGAAAATTTGAATTTTTCTCTCTAGAACCATAATACATCAAGTTTGTTTGAGAATTTGAGAGTCTAGATGTGTGGGTTTTAACTTGATGTTGCTTGATCTTGAAGCAAGCAAAGAGAATGGGGGAAAGGGAGGAACCTGTGAGGGAGAGAGAGAGAATGAGAAAAAAATAAAATGGGGGTGGGTGCTCTCGAGTGGAGAGGGGGAGGAAGAGTGAGTGGGAGTGGTGGGTGGTGGTGGGACCCACTTGTTTTTTTTATATATATTTTGGTATTACACAAATGCTTCATTCTTTATGTAAATCCTCCTAACTTAAGGATTTACTCGACGAAACTCCACGTATGCGCTTCTGTCTCGAGTTACATGATTGATGGCTCCTGAGTTTATAATCCCAAAAGGAGAGAAATCAGTGAATATCATAGTAAATGAGACAAAACTCAAACCACGTAAAGAAAAATAACATTCTTTCGACCGTCACATTCACGAGTGAAATGGCCAAATCTACTACAGGTGTAGCACTTCACATTGCCCTTATCAAACTTTTTCTTCCTGCACTTTTGTACCTTGTTGTCAGATTTATCAAATGGCTTCTTCTTGTTTGGATCTCGAGTTATCTTCTCATGCTTATGCCATTTATATTTGGTGCCACGAGAGCTCTTACTCGACTCCTCTGCATAAGCATGACCCAAGTGTGGCTTATTCACCTCTAGATGCTCTTCCTCAAGCTCACAGTGCCTTCTCATATCAGCGAAGGTACGAATACTCTTGTTATGCGTGAGATAGCTTTTTATAGTCTCCCATGAATTAGTTAAAGACTGAATTATAGTCAGTACCTGAATCTCATCCGAAATGGGCTCATCCATATTTCTTAAACCGTCGATCATATTCGACATTTGTATCAAATGTTATATCATTGTTTAATTAGCCCTTTTCTTATAAGTTATAAATTTATAAATCAGTATTCTCACCTTAGAAGCTGAAAAGAGTACCATAATGTTCTTTTAGGGCAAGCCAAATTGACGTAACCATAGAATACTACTCATAGATAGGGATTATATCATCGTAGATGCTACTAATAAGAATTGTCCTAACTTGACTATCATTTTTCTTCCACACACGATAGACTTCCTTATTTTATCTAACATGAGGTGTTATACCCTCCCCAGGATCTACCATCTCATGCCTCAAATTCTCATACAGATCTTATTTCTCGAGAACAAACTGAATCTTCCGGTGTAAAATCTCATGGTTGTCACCATTTACTTTATTCTCCTTACAAATATGTAATACGACAGTTTTTGTTGCAGCAAGAGAGATTTTAATGACTTATTGATACTTATTTTCACATTTTCTGTACCTTTCGAATCAACAAATTTCAAATGATTTGAGTATAGACCCCAAAGCAAGCATATGAGTCAATGGACACCATACACCATAACCCGGAATCCTATCTTACAATCCGAATTTAGATTCAGCACACAAAAACCTATAAAAAAGTCACAAATATGGATATAGGACCCTTAGAAAAGCAAAAAATCTAATCTGGAATGACTTGACGCGCTGTTAAATGTCCTACGCACTTGCACACGCGGGCTATGCGCTTGCACATGTGACAAACAAGTAGTGTGTGTGTCACATGCTTGCATGGCGCGACATGCATCCCTAGTCGGGATGCGGGTCAGAATTCAGATTCGGGTTAGAACTCGACCCGAACTACATGATCCGATTTACACTCCTCCACATGCCTGAACTACATGCTCTTGTGCCCATGGGCAACACACTCTGTAGTACACATGTATGCCACGCGCTTGCGGGTTGGGATTTTGTCTTTTTCATCCGACTCCCTACAACAGGGTCTATACGACCCAATTACCAGAAAACCCAATTTCGGCCACTTTTAACATAGTTTTTCAGTCAAAATTTATAATTGGGTATTTTCTAAACATTCTTGACTCAATTTTAAGAGGATTTAAGCCCTAAAATTGGCAGATTCAACCACCCTTGTCGTGTCCCTTTGCGGCAATTTGGAAATCCCGATTTTCGGCAACCATAACTCACAATAAATGCATCAAACATGTAGATCCAAACACGACGAACATGTATAAACCATTATCACAGTTTGATTTACCATCTAACTCATAATAAATGAATCAAACATGTAGATTCCAAAATTTAATATTCGGAATTTTAGGGTAAGTAGCTTAATGTGTAGGTTTTCAAATCCAACCGAATTGTGAATTCACTCGTACGGATTGCTCGGTTGGGATAGTGATCACAAAATTGAATCACAATCATTATATCACGATACCTCAACCCAAAGTTAGGTGAATCTAATGACAGGAGAATTTTTCTACTCAAAATTTTATCAAATCCTCAAGATAATCTTCTTACTCTAGAGAATGTATCTCACTGTTTCTCATCTTTTCTCTATTAGCAATATCCTCTCAAGAAAGAATCAATGGATCATTTCACGTACTTAAAGAAGTTAAAACACACCAAATATATAGGATAATGAGTTAGGGAGTTTTGGGAGTTATGGAGATAATGGGAGTTAACCATTATCTCCAAATTCAAATTATTTGAATTCTCCCAATAATACCCATACATGGGCATACTGGCCAATATGAACATACCAAGAAGCATAACATAATTCATACCAATGAAACATATAAAACAATCATCAGTACTATGTTGAATAAAGAGGCCAATATCATGGTAATGCACCAAAGCAACTGCTAGGAGAAAAAAGACACAATTCTGGCTAATAAGCTATCTTAGTAGAAACTAGCTATGAAGGTACCTTCACTGCCAAGGAATGTTTGCCTTGTCTTCTTGGTTGTGTTGATTCTATAGGAAGCTCCACAGACCTTTGCTAAGAAACCAAATCCAATAAAAACAAGGTACAACCAATGGCTACAGAAACATGGGAGAAAATATAAGGATCACATGGAGTGGGAACTGCGGTTTGAGATTTACCAATCCAATGTTCAGTTTATCAATTACATGAACTCCCAAAACTTCTCATTCATCCTTGTAGATAACTAGTTTGCAAATATGACAATTGAGGAATTCAAATCCTTGTATTTAGCTTATAAGTTTCCTGTTAGGCAGCCAAAGATGAACAAAAGTTACAGAAGATACAAGCAGCACAAGACTTTGCCATCCAGTGTGGATTGGAGAAAAAATGGTGAAGGACCAAGGCCAATGCGATATTGCTTGTTTTTTCAAAAGAACGCAATCTTTAAGTTTGCTCATAAAAACTTTTGAAAGCTTCTACATTTGGTTTCTCTTTCAGAGGAAGAACTTATTAACTGCGACACTCATGATGGGAACCAAGGCTGCAACGGTGGTTACATGGATAAAGCCTTTGAATTCATCCTAAAAAATGGTGGCCTAACTACTGAGCAAGATTATCCCTACATGGAAAGACAAAGAACTTGTGACTCCAAAAAGGTTACAAAGCATGTAGAGACAATCAGTGGCTATGAGATGGTAAATAAAAATTCTGAGAAGAATCTACTAGTTGCAGTTGCAAACCAACCTGTCTCCATCGGAATTGATGCCGACGGATAGGCCTTTAGTTCTATAAACAAGGAGTCCTCAGTGGATTCTACATATACAAACTCAACCATGGAGTCACGGCTGTCGGCTATGGAGAAGAAAATGGCCAAAAGTATTGGCTTGTGAAGAATTCATGGGGCACTAACTGGGGAAAAAATGGCTACATAAAGATGAAGCATGGTTTAGCTAATTCGTAAGGCATTTGTGGCATCAACATGATGGGCAACTACCCTGTTATTTGCTTATAAGGATGATCTCAAGCAAATGTGACAGAATTTGACATAAATGAATAGCATGAGGAAATAATAGTTTTATTATTTATACGAATTGACTCACAAATGAACAAGCAATTCATAGGTATTCAATATGGTTGGATATACTTCAATGAAAACTGAAAGGTTGTATGCTTGAAAAAACAATCTTTCTTTCTTTTTACTTGTCCACTTCAGCAATCCAATTTTGTTTTACAAATTTACATATTTCATGCACCATCAAAGCATCAACTTCAGATGGTGACCGAGTGCCATTGCTTCTCTCTGAACAATAACATCTAGAAATTAGGACAACAAAAGGAAGAGATATTGTAGAACTCACAAGAAAGCTAAGAGATTATTGAAAAACCACCAAAGCCAAGAGGTTAGAATAATGCTTTATTTAGATAAAAATAGTATGTCAAAGAGTAGATGACTTTCTTGTGCAGGAGGATGGCAAGCTTGCATTTTCTATTTCTCCAGATAGATACCTCTTGGAAATGAACCCCTTTTTTTCCAATAACTACCATATTTGAAGGTCAAGCCTTTGTTACTGCTAGACTTATGACAAACTTTTATCCATTTTCATAACCAAGTTTCTATAGTGGAAGACACAACAACAACAGACACCCAAGTAATGCCAATTCGTATTTCACAGTCCCCAATGATGCCATTTTATTCATGATGTTTAGAACTCTTGTTATAGGACTTGAATGTTTACCACATGATCCAATTCTATTTTTATTTCTTTCCTTCCTTTCAAAACTCCAGATGATGTCACTAAGACTATTAGCGAAATTCTCTAAACTATTATTAGACTTGCTGATGCTGGTTATTAATGTGGATCCTTTCCCTGTATCTTGAATGACAGGTGTCCTTATCCTCTTAGCTGATGTAGGTTAGCCAATTTGAAAGAGTGACTATGTATCCACATCTTTACTAAAATAGATAGGAGACAAACAAAAAACCACTGAATATCCAATTTCTACTATCAATCAGCTTGAAGCTCTATGATGACATTGAAATTTGCATGCTTAAATTCTTAAAACTGGTCATAAATGCTATATGAAATTAAATATTTGAGTTGTATACTTCCAAATTCAAGCAGTGAGAAGTAAATTAAACTTCCTAGAGGCCCTAATGTACTGAATTAGCTATTGAAAGACACTCGTAAAGCTGAGTAACTTTGACCCTACAACTTAAGCTAAACATCATATGTGCCTTAAGATGGACCAGCTTACTGCAAAATGAAGTACACAACTAGAAAGATGTTAAACAAGCTAAGATTTCAATTCTAGTAACTATTGTCTAATAATACAAGCAAGCTCCCATTCACCAGCATTAGCCAGACCCTCAACCATCTTTTGTCTGACCTTAATATATGGATAAACCCCTTTCCAGTCATCCCTATCACCCCCTTGCTTGCCAGAACAAATTCTTTGTGCTCCAGAAAACCTCCAGCAGCCAACTCAAAGCTCTCAAATCCAATATGGACACCCTGCATCTCCAAGAATTCGAGCAACTGAACTACTTTCCATATCTCTCTATTGGCTCGCATGGTTGCTACAACCTCTTTTCATTGTTCCTTCCCTTGGCATTAATCCAAATTTTCCCACCATTTCCTTCATCATTTCCATTACATCTGTAGTTTTTCTAGCATTGCACAATGCACCAATTACGATGCCATAGCTCTTCCAATCAGGAAGGCATCTTGTACCACTCATTCCCTTCAGTACTTTAATTGCCTTATTCAGCTGATCAATCTCATAGAGTGACAATATAAGCCAATTGCAGGTGCCACAGTTTGGCCGATACCCAATTGTGTGCATCTCCAATAGGATGTTTGGAATATATTTAACTGCTGACGGTGGTCAAACTAGGTCGATGACAAGAGAAGATGGGTCTAGGAGACAGGAAGACAACCATAGCAAAGTGTTTGTTGGAGGATAGCCGATGTTAGAGGAAGAGGGTTGGGATTTTCAAGATTGTAAGAAATAAAAGATGAATAAGTTGTAGACGAGATCGCGGTTTGAAAGAGAGAGAAAACTATAGAATCCTATCAGCAATCTGTGCTCTTATTTTTTAGGGAAATTTTGTTAGGAAGGAGAAGGGACTTGGATTTTGTACAGATTGTTTTGAGGACAAAAGAATATTAGGAATTTGTTTGTATGCTCTGACTTCAACAAAAGATTCAACAGACTCTTTCAATGTACATGGCAAGGAGGTTATGTATGAGAAATGAAGGAAAGAGTACCTAAAAAGAGAAGACATGCAAAACATTATAGATTTAATCATCTTATATGTTCAAACTATTGATAGATTAACGGCAAAACACATGAGATGCACATGGAATACATACATATACATAGAGTTAAAGGGCCTACCACAACATATTGTTTTGTAGAAAACTATGAAATAGTTGTTAAGTTACAAAATAATTAATAACACCTCATAGATTGGGGGAGGGGGACCAGATAATGCTACTAGTGAAAGAAAATAGTATAGAACAGCATGAATACACAATACAGCAAATCATACACAAAGGCTACAAATGATTTATTTCCCCATGTGTGGTTTAGAATCGCACTGCAAATAACCTAGTCAAATCTGACAATAAGCTAAAAATGTATGGCATAGGAAATACCAAATGCATGAAAAGGATTAACCTGCATATGAATTTCAATTTCCTGCATATACATAGGTACAACAATCAGTTTTTGGACTATACATACTAACTACACATGTATTCAACTCCATCTTCGTATCAATTAGGAACTAAAATAATGAATTTTCCTCAAATTAGTTCTGCATTAGCAAATTCATACAAAATAATGAATCATTATCCTAGGGCAGTATAAAATAGTCCAGGGACATAATCAATCCACAAAATCTAGCACGCCTTGTGAATATGAACTCCATGACAACTAACAAAATGAATGAGCACTGTAGATAATTCATCTTTACTTAACACGTATTGCTACAAAAAATTAATTAATAAATTAATTAAAAAAGAAAAAAGAAATCTTATTAGCAAAAATGGGTAAAGCGAAGAGGGGTGTGTAACTATTGGAAATTTGATGATAGGTGAGAGAACAAAAATTTACAAAATCAGTCAAAGACCCAGAAGAAGAAACCCTAAAAAGAATAAAATCACAAGAGAATATTAATACTAAAATACATAATTAGCAGGGTAATGTAGAATAGCAATAGGAAAGTAGAAAGAGAAGCAAAGGAAGAAGAGAGAGAAGAAAATAGATATCAGGGGAAGAAGAGAAGTAGCACTCATTTGTTTCCATTCCACAACAAATTGCAAAGAAGAAAATAGAGCTCTAGGCCACGCCGAGGCACAGCCCATGTATGGATCCTAGGTGGCCCTATAGGCATATAATCTGTCTTATTTTTTGGTACATTAAGAGGGAACAATGCCCAAGGGCCAAGCAAAACATACAAAACTGCGCTTAGGCCCTAAAACTGATAACTCCCTCTTCTTTTTTTTTTTGGTACAAGAAAAGAGGGAAAAGAAAAGTAAAAAAGAAAAAACTAACAGGAAGACGAAAGTAGCACCAACAGTGGCAGGATCCCAGACTTAGTCGTTCCTCGAATAGGGAGACTGATAGCGAGCGCACTTCTTTCTTTTTCTAGCCTAGGAGCTTCCTTCCAGGTCAAGCTTCAAGAACAGGTCTACCTTTGGTAGAGGACTAGGCAAATTCCACAAGGCCAGGTTGGATTCCCTTCCCTAAATCAACTAATTTGTCTGCCAACTATTAGCCGCCCTATACACTTGTAAAATATGATGAATACCCAGCTCCCTCATGAATTCCGTACAATCCAACACTATAATCCTCCATGGATGGTTGATGCCAACTCCCCTATTCATAATGTCAACTATGTTAAGGGAGTCACTCTCAACAATGAGGTTCCTATAACCTCTATCCTTGGCTATCCTTAACCCCTCTCTTAAGCCCCATAACTTAGCCAAATCACTTTTCGTTGAGCCCATATTTGTCCAGAAACCATAAATCCAATCCCCCTTGTTGTTCCTAAAAATGCCACAGCACTAGCATTACTCCCCTCTATCCAAGTTCCACCATCAACATTGAGCTTAATTTTATCAACCGTAGGTTTTAACCAAGTCACAGATATCACCTCATCTCCCCCTTTTTTAGTACATTAAGAGGGAACAAGGCCCAAGGACCAAGCAAAACATACGAAACTGTACTTAGGCCCTGAAGCTAATAACTCCCACTTCTTTTTTTGGGTACAAGAAAAGAGGGAAAAGAAAAGAAAAAAAGAAAAAAAAAAGTAACAGGAAGACAAAAGCAGCACCAGCAGCTGCTGGAGCCCAAACTCAGTCATTCCTCGGATGGGGAGACTGATAGTGAGTGCACTTCTTTCTTTTTCTAGCCTAGGAGCTTCCTACCAGGTCAAGCTTCAAGAACAGGTCTATCTTTGGCAGAGGATTGGGCAAATTCCACAAGGCCAGGTTGGATTCCCTTCCCTAACTCAACTAATTTGTTTGTACAACTATTAGCCTCCCTATACATGTGTAAAATATGATGAATGCCCAGTCCCTCATGAATTTCGTACAGTCTAACACTATGTTCCTCCATGGATGGTTTATGCCAACTCCCCTATTCACAACCTCAATTACATTAAGGGAGTCACTCTCAACAATGAGGTTCCTATAACCTCTATCCTTGGCTATCCTTAACACCTCTCTTAAGCCCCATAACTCAGCGAAATCACTTTTCACTGAGCCCATATTTGCCCAGAAACCATAAATCCAATCTCTTTTGTTGTTCCTGAAAATGCCATAGAACTAGCATTACTCCCCTCTATCCGAGCTCCACCATCAACATTAAGCTTAATTTTATCAACCGTAGGTTTTAACCAAGTCCCAGATATCACCTCCTCTTCCTCTTTCTTGCGATTATGACCATAAGTAATGGAGTTCAGCGTGCAAAGGATTCTTCCGGCCACCTGCGGAGGGGGTTCGATCTTCTTCTGGAAGATAACACAGCATCTTGACATCCAAATGGATAACACTATCAAGAAAAAACCCACATATTCCTCCTCCCAACAGAATTTAAATTTCTTGTACACCCCATTCTTAAGCCAATTGTAGCCCGACTCGCTCCAAAAGGTAATTTCAGAGACACTATTCTTCAACACCTCATTCCAAATGTTTCAAGCATGAATGCAGTCCCTCAAGGCATAGATCAAGATTTCCTCTTCCTTCTTGCAAATATCGCAGACATCCTCCCCTACCACTCCTCTCCTCTTTAGCTTTGATTTGGTCAGAACTTTGCCTCTTGTTGCCAACCATAAGAAAACTTTGATCCTCTCCAGACATTTCAACTTCCAAATCCACCTGCAGTCTTCAACCATCCCCTACTGAGCGCTAAAGTCTTTCCTATGAAGCCAATAGGCAGAGGCCACCATGAAATCACCATCTGCTCTCTCATCCTAAAATAATAAGTCACATCTAGACTTGTCTCTTGGGATAGGCATTACTCTGACTTCCTTCACTTCATTCCTAGGAAGAATTGCCTGAAGCTCCTCCATATTTCATCTACCTTCGTCTTCCCAATAATGACTAACTTTAGCCATTAAAGAGCAATCCTCCCGAGGGATAAAAGTATCCTCTACAAGCACTTTCCTGTCAAGCCATCAATCATACCAAAAACTTATGGAATTGCCATCACTAATTCTCCATTTGGTGCCCTTCTTAAGGCAATCTCGACTACAGCGAATGCCTTTCCATATAGTAGAGGTGTTGCTCCCTCTTTGATGCTCCAGAAGATTGTCACTTTTAAGGTACTTGCTTCGTAGGATTTTCACCTATAAAACCCCATCATCCTTCATGACTCTCCAACCCAACTTGGCCATCATCACGATATTACAAGCCCTCGTACTCCTTATTCCTAGCCCACCCTCTCTCTTGGAGTCGTAAACTGCTTTCTAATTCATCGGGTCGGTCTTTCTGACCTCTTCATTGCTGCCCCACAAGAAGTTTCTATTTAGCTTGTCTAATTTTTGACAAGTATTCTCCGACAACCACGCTATTTGTATGGTATAAATAAAAATTGAAGCCATTACTGATTGGATCAGCATTCTTCTTCCTGCGGTGCTTAACAGCTTGGCCTTCCAATTTTTTTTAACTTATCCTGAACTTTCTCCATGAGTTGGTGATAGAAGTCTTTGTTGACTCTACCATGAATAGTCGGCACCTTCAGATAATTTCCCAAATTCTCCGTATCTACAAATCTACTACAAGCAGCAAGGGAGGCTTTTAAGTGTCTTGGAGCTTTTGGTGAGATCCAAATCTTGGATTTAGCCTGGTTTTCTTTGAGACCACTCTCCTTTGAGAATTCCTTCAGGCAGCTAAGAATATTACTGAGGTTTAGATGCTTCGCCTCCGTAAAGAGAATTAAATCATCTGCAAAGAAGAGGTGAGATAACGCTGGCCCTCTTGCTACTTTGATAGCATTCCACACTAATTTCCTAACTTTCTCTTGAATCATTAGAGCTAACCTTTCCATTACCAACAAAAAAAGGTAAGGGGAGAGAGGATTGCCTTGTCTAAACCCCTAACTGGGTTTGAAAGCCAGAAGAATCTTGTCATTTTAAATGATTGATGTATCTCCATTAGAAACCGCAAACATAATAAGATTCACTATGTTAATGGGGATGTCGACCTCAAGCAAGACTTTGGCTAAGTATTCCTAATTAACGTTATCATACGCCTTCTTGAGATCGATTTTAATGATCATTAAGTATCTCTTGCTCTTAGATTGTCTTATAGTGTAGATGACTTCTTGGAGTGCTATTACATTATCAAAAGTACCTCTACCAGGAAGAAAATTGTTTTAGTAAGGTCCAATCATATTTTGCAGCAGTGGCCTTAATATAAAAACCAGGCATTTATTGAGAATCTTGAAGGATGTATTTAACAAACTAATATGTCAGTAGTCTAACATGTCCATAGGGTTGGACACCTTAGGGATCAGGATCATATGAGCTCTAGCTATAAAGGGGCAGAAGTAGCCATCCTCCAATACCTTATTCACAAATCTGCACACTTTATCCTTCACTAAAGACCAGAATTTTTGGTAGAACAAAGGTTGGAAGCCATCTGGACCTAGAGCTTTCAGACTTTCCATGGAAAAATTGCTCTTTTAACTTCATCCTCCCCAAACCTTCTACACAGCCTTCTCTAATCTTCCAAGCTGATCTTGCTCCTCAAAGCTTTGAATCTACCACTCATCTTCGCAACCTTCTTACAAGCAAACATACCAGAAAAATAAGAGATGGCATGACTCTTCAAGACATCCTGATCGAAGCACCAATTGCCATTTATTTTTAGAGCAGCAATCCCGTTGGTACTCCTAATCTTGGTTGAGGAACGGAAGAACTTCGTATTTTTGTCCCCCTCTGAGAACCACTTAACTCTAGACTTCTGGTGCCAAAAAATTTCCTCTTGTTTCAGGACTAAATGGAATTCCAACAACAACTTAGCTTCTAACTCCTGCAAATGCATAGAATGGGAGTAGTTACGGGCCCGTTGGATACCCTTCAACCTTCCTTCCAACACTTTCTTTCGATGAAAGATATTTTCAAATTCCATCTTATTCCAAGCTTTTAGCTCTTCTAGAACTAATTGAGTGGAAACCTCCTGCGGGCCTTCCTCATTCATTCAAACATCAGTGAACACTTTACTGAAGTTGGAGTGGGTAAACTGGGCGGCTTCAAGTCTGAAAGGCTTCATGTCCTTCGTGGAAGGGGTTAAAAGTTTTGTGTTTAGACTTATTAGGCTGTGATTTCCATGAAGTCTATTTAAGTTCATCAGCTTCATCTCCAGAATGAATAATTTGGATTCCAAATTACATAGCCCTCTATCTAGCTTCTGATGGAGCATTATGCTACCTTTTCTCTTCCCTATCCAAGTATACTTAGGGCCATCTGATTTGATGTCGATAAGATTACACCTCCCCCACCACCTTCGAAAAACCTTTTGAATCTTTTCCAAGAGGAGTCTACCATCCTACTGGTTTCGCTAGCTTTAGCTATGTCATTAAAGTCTCTCATCACTATCCAAGGCTCGGTCATACTGTCTACAATGGAACTCAGCTCCCTCCAACAATCTTCGTTCACTCTGAGGTAAGGTTGGCAGTATACACAAGTTAGAAGCCGCCTTCTGCAATTGTCTTCTATTTCACAATGAATAAGTTGATTATTGTGCTTGACCACCGAAAGCTTAACTCTGTTGTTATTCCAAGCTAACCAAAGACCACCTCTAAAGCCTAAGGTTGGGACAATAAACTCCTCAGCAAGCCCATAATTCTTCAAAAATGGAGGGAAGTGATTATTTTTTGCTTTTGTTTCTAGACAACAGAAAACCTCCAACCTGTCCTTCTGAAGCAACTCCCTGTAGACACTTCTAAAACTCTGGTTCCTTGCTCCTGTGCAATTCTAGGTAATTGCTTTAATATTCATTGATAACAGGTAAGAAAGGAAAGCATAGCATGAACAGGTCTATTGAACCTCCACATCTTCCCCTCTCTGATCGTCTTCCTCATTACCATCATATGCTTCTTTAGCATCGCAGACTAACATCATTGCTTAATACTTAGACCCCCGCCTTCTTTGGGGATGATTGTTTCAGTCAAAGCAATTGGCTTCTGCTCTCTTTGCCTGGATCCAGAGCCTACTTTTCCCTGTACACCCTAAGCTAGTCTTCTCCATACAGCCCACCCTCCCCGCAGTAGATAACTCCATGCGGCCCACACTTCTGGTGGCATTCTTCCCCCTTAATTGACTCTACAGCAAAATCAAAATGGGCTACCCCATCATCAACACCCAACAAATGGGCCACAGCAACATCCTCAAGTTTCTCGCCCAACTTCGAGTCCAAGTCCATTTTGTTACCCGTGTCCTGATGGGGACCACCCTATCAGCTTTAAGCGGATCCTTCATCCCACAAACCAAGGTACCATCGTCTTTTGTTGAAGCTTCCTTGAGAAGTTTCACTTTCCTCCTCTGACTACTGCTTCCCTCATTTCCTTCTATACTCCTCCCAAGCATCCTTCTTCACATAGCATCCTTGTTTCTTCTCTGATGTGTCAGTGTTTGCAACATCCAAGGTCTGCTAGTAGTGTCGCCTTGTCCTGAATTAGTGCTTCCTTCTGACAAGATGTCGTTGACTTCCTCCAGATTGTCAAATTGGTTTATGCTGGTGAGCTCTTTCTTTCCCTTTCCCATGAGGTTTCCACTTTTGTTATGTTTTTGTCTCCTTTGGATCATCATTCAAGGTTCGAGCCTATCATCTTTCCCTGTCTAGGTATTTGACATGAATTGGTTTCCGTCAACTAGGTTTCCATAGCTATTTTACTTTTCTCCTCTACCGAATCAAAGCTTGCATTTTCGTAACAGATCGTCTAGCTCTCTGATTTGTGACACACCATTCCACATTCAAAGCAAATAACATGCAAAACCTCATATTTAATACGTTGGTTGCATTTCTTGATTTTTACCATCAGTACCAAAGCCTTCTCAAGATCAATCTCCACACATTGGCTTTCGTGGATTGTTTCACGAAGGAGGTTGAGTTTCAGAAGTCCAGGTAGCCACCGTTAGTATTCCGGGATGAGAGACGAGTATTGCCCTGCTGTATTATATCTGTTATGAAGGCCAGACGCTTGGTATGCCGTGGTAGTGCGGCTTATCTAGTTTATATTGTCGACACCACCATTGAGGGACAGAGACTTGAAGAGGTCCCTGTGGTGCAGGATTTTTCAGATGTGTTCCCCGAGAAGCTTCCCGGATTACCACCAGTTCAGGAGTTTGATTTCGATATTGATTTAGTACAGGGGACCAATCCTATTTCTATTCTACCATACAGAATGGCATCTGCAGAACTGAGAGAGCTTAAGATTCAGTTGCATGAACTTCTGGATAAGGGGTTTATTCGCCTGAGCACTTCATCCTAGGATGTTCCGGTACTGTTTGTAAAGAAGGATGGTACATTTCAGATTTGTGTGGACTACAGGTAGTTGAACAAAGCCACCATAAAAACTGATATCCCCAGCCATGTATCGATGATTTGTTTGATCAGCTGCAGGGAGCCAGGGTTTTATCTAAGATTGATCTCCGTTCGGGTTATCATAAGTTGAGAATTCGGGCCGAAAATATGTCCAAGACAGCTTTTCGCACTCGATACAGCCATTACGAGTTTTTAGTCATGTCATTTGGGCTGACTAATGCCCCAACTACTTTTATGGATATGATGAACTGAGTTTTTCACAACTACTTGAATCGGTTCATCATCGTATTCATTGATAACATCTTGGTGTATTCACGGAGTGATGAAGATCATGTTCTGCACTTTCGGGTGGTATTACAGATATTTCGTGAGAAGCAGCTATATGCCAAATTCTTGAAATGTGAATTTTGACTGAGACAGATAGGATTTTTGGGGTACATTGTCTCCGCGGAAGGTATTTATGTTGATCCGTGAAAGGTTGAGGCTATACTGAAGTGGGAGCAACCACAAACAGTTATCGAGATCCGTAGTTTTCTCAGTTTAACTAGGTATTATCGCCGATTTGTAGAAAAATTCTCCCAAGTAACCGCTCCATTGTCTAAATTGACCCAAAAGGGAGTCAAGTTTGTTTGGGATGACCGTTGTAAGGCGAGCTTTTAGGAGCTCAAACAACGATTGACATCTGCTCCTATTTTAGCCCTTCCCACTAATAGTTAGGAGTATACAGTATACAGTGATGCTAGTCTACAGGGATTGGGTTATATTCTGATGCAGGATGGTCGGGTTATTACGTATGCCTCGCGATAGCTGAAAATACACGAGCTTAATTACCTGACACATGATTTGGAGTTGGCAGCCATAGTCTTCGCATTGAAGATATGGCGGATTATCTTTACGGGGTGACCTGCAAGATATTTACAGATCACAAGAGTTTGAAATATCTATTTTTCCAAAAGGAGCTGAATTTGAGACAGAGGAGATGGTTAGAGTTTCTCAAAGATTATGATCTCATTATTGACTATCATCCGGGTAAGGCAAATGTTGTAGCAGATGTCTTGAGTCAGAAGTCAGCATCATCCTCACAGTTGACAGAGAAAACCTACCTTTCTTATTTAATAGGACTCTGAGTTTTGGGAGTCAGTTTGACTAGTAATGATCAGGGAGGCTTACTATCCAGATTTGAGATCAGACTGACTTCGTTCGACCGTATCCGAGAGCTCCAGAGTACAAATGAGGAGTTTCAGAGTATTACGCATAGAAGAGCTGAGGGCGGAGACTTCAAGATCCAAGGAGATGGTTTGATAGTGTTCAGGGAGCGGGTTTGTATTCCCGCTGATTCAAATCTCCGCAAGGCCATACTCGAGGAGGCACACTCCTCTGCTTATGTATTGTATCCGGGTGGTACCAAGATGTATTGAACCATTCGGGATAGTTATTGGTGGCCTGGTATGAAACGGGAAATGGCCGATTTTGTGGCTAGGTGTTTAGTTTGCCAGCAGGTGAAAGCCGAGTATCAGCGGCCGACTGGTACATTACAGCCCTTACCCATTCCTGAGTAGAAGTGGGATCACATTACTATGGATTTTGTGATAGGGTTACCGTGGACTTCATCACGGTATGATGTCATTTGGGTGATTGTAGATCGACTCACCAAGTCCACGTATTTTCTTCCTATTCGCAGCGACTATCCTTTGGAGACCTTGGCATGTCTTTACATTGATACGATAGTCAGGCTGCATGGTGTTCCTGTGACCATAGTAGTAGACAGGGACCCGAGATTCACTTCCAGGTTTTGGCCCAAGTTACAGGAGGCATTGGACACAATGCTGAATTTTAGTATGGCCTATCATCCGCAGATAGATGGTCAGTTAGAGAAGACCACTCAGACCCTTGAGGATATGCTGAGAGCATGTATAATAGATTTCTAGGGTAGTTGGGATCGACACATTCTACTGGTCAAATTTACATATAATAATAGCTATCAAGCCAGTATAGGGATTCCCCCTTATGAAGCACTATATGGCAGGAAGTGCCACACCCTGATATGTTGGGATGAGGTCGAAGAGCGACGTCTCAACAGTGTCGACTTAATTGAGGAAACAAAGGATAAAGTTAAGGTCATCCGTGAGCGGATGAAAGCCGCCCAGAACAGACAGAAGGTATATGCCGATCGTAGGCGGTGATCTCTTGAGTTTGCCACTGGAGATATGGTTCTCTTGAGGATATCCCCTTCGAAGGGAGTTATACGGATCAGGCAGCGGGGCAAGTTGAGCCCTAGATATATTGGACCCTTTTGTATCCTTGAGAGAGTCGGGAGTGTAGCATACAGATTGGAGTTGCCAGATAAATTATCCCGTATTCACGATGTCTTCTATGTCTTAGTACTCAAGAAGTTATTGGCCGATCCTTCTCATGTACTTGATCCTCCACCTATTGAGTTACAAGAGAACCTTAGTCTTCCAGTTCAGCCTGTGGCTATTCTAGATCGGTAGGTCAGAAAGCTGCGGAGTAAGAAAGTTTCATTGGTTAGAGTAGGTCAAGGAAGAGACCTGAGAGCCCGAGGAGGCTACTAGAAAACAGTATCCCCATTTGTTTACTGTTTAGTTTTTTTTAGTTTCGAGAACAAAACTTATTTTTAGAAGGTTAGAAAATATAACACCGACACCGTGGTGTCCGTACAAATGTACTCCTTGTTTAGGAATTAAATAAAAATATGTCTCAGTTATGTATATAGAAAATTTTATTTATTTATATTGATTTTTTATTTTTGGGTATTTAAATTGAATTTTTGGTATATTTTAAATTTTGTCATATCCACGAATTTTAGTGTAAAAAAAAAAAAAAAAAAAAAAAAAAAAACAGAGGAGTGCTGCGTTTTGAACCAAAACGTAGCACCCCCCATTTTTAGCCCTAATCTCTATCTCTCTCTCTCCGCCTCTTCCCCTTCCCGCAACCCGCTGCCCTCCTTCGCCCTTCCGCTGCTCATGCCACAGCGCAAGCGCGACCACGTGAGCGCACTGCAGCGCAAGCGTGCGACCTTCCGATAGCGCACCAGCCTACAGCGCCTCCTTCCTCACTCGACCGCGCCATAGCGCACGACCTTTTGCCAGAGCGCCACAGCACAAGCTTGAGCCCGCGAGCGCGTGAGCGTACCACAGCGTGAGCGCGCCACAGTGCGCCTGCTCGCAAGCGCTTCTGCGCTCAAGTGCGCGCCAGCCCGCTAACATGCGTAACCCACGAGCGCGAGACTGCAGTCCAACTCACGAGTGCACGCTTCAGCCCTTGAGCGCACCAGCCCGCGAGCCCACCAGCCCGTGAGCCCGCGCATCCTGCAAGCCCACTGCTGCCCGCGAAAGCCCACTGCGGCCTGCTAGCCTGCTAACCCGCAAGCCTACTGCGGCCCCTGAAGCCCACTGCGGCCCGCAAGCCCGTTAGCCTACTGACTCGCAAGCCCACGAACCTCTGCGCTGGTAACTGACTTAGGGTTTTGATTCAAATCTAAGTGTTTATGACCTAACTAATAAATCTTGTCTTGATAGAAAGTATTACAAATTTTGGAGTGGTCGAAAAGACAATCGGACGAAGGTCTGTGCTCCGAGAAAACTCTAGGTGAGAGAAATGCAATCATTTCAACATTTGAATTGATTTTGTCAAATTTATGTTGAATTTAGAATCGAAAACTATATGCATATATATTCTGAAATATGTTAAATTCGAGAAAAATTAGGAAAAAATGAGAAATATTAGAAATTTGATCATTTGTGAGACAAATAATTCGAAATTGATGAAACGGGAATCTAGAAAGGAGATTGTGTACATTTAGGGTTGTATTAAATTGGAAAGAAAAATTGAAAATCCCTTATTAGAATTTTATTTGATATTAAATTGTAATGATTTGATTAGGAAAATCTTTTTGGAGATTCAAGGTGTCAGATTGGATTTATTTTGAAAATAGGGAGTGACCACCCTCCCTAGAAAGTTGAGTGGAACCCTAATCTCTTGTATAAAATAGTGAACTTATTTTTCTGCCGTATTTTTAATAAAATATGTTTTCGATATGCATTGACTCGAAGTGTGGTATTAAATTTCAAAATTTGTTTTGTGACATTTGGAGTGTCGTAACTTTATGCTTCCGATGACTATGCATCCATGGTTTGAAATGAATCAATGTCGTGTCATTATTTGAGAACTAGAATATTTTCTACTCTATCATTGTATTAGCATGTTGATTTAAAATGAATTGATGAAATGTATCGACAAACGAATTTAAAATGTTTTGATAAACTATATAGGTTGGATACTAGCTAGTTATATGATATTTGCGAAATGATTGGTGCTTGTGCATGATTAATGGCTATAGTTATTCCTCCCACAGCGCGACCCAACAGGACAACGTGGATGAGGGTTGGATTATATTTTGCGGGAGAGACAAACGTGTCTCCCTCTGCAGTAGGTCGAGCTATATCCGGTTGCACTCTGGTGGGGCACGACCCAACGCCAAGGAAGCAGGTATGTTTTGAAACATGATGGAAAAACCCTTGGCCGGCTTTTGTCTAGGTTTCGGCTAACCTGAGACGGAAGTGTTTTTGATGGGACCCCTGGATTTTCTGAAAAAGATGTTTGATACAGATGCATATATGTATGTTATCGTGTGAATGATTAAATGAGTTCATTTTAGCGAATATATCATGATTTACTGTAAAATTTGAATTATTAGTTATGAATGATATTATTTGACACTCCAATGTTCACCTACAGTATTAATACTTGAGATTAATCCCTTCACTCACTGTGTATTTTCCTTGATACTCATCCATCTTCTTTCTCTCCTTAGACAGGATTATTGTGCTAGAGTGATGCTTCGGCTCTAGAGAATTTGGTAGCTTGTTGGCTGATTTGAGTGTTTTTCTTTGGTGAGATTTAAATTAAGTTGAGATATGAATTCTACACTTTATTTTCGACCCTGTGAGATCTTGACCTTAGGGTCCGTAGTTGACTGTGTATTTATTATGGGATTGACTGTAAAATTTATGTACATTTATTTGCGAAACTCTCATATTTCATTTGCATTGAGACAAATTATAGTGTTTGAATGTTAACTTGGGAAAATCAGTTATAAATTGTATAAAACTTAGACCCGCTCAGTGTGACGGCTGCTCATGCACTAGTTGGGTATGACAGTAGAGATTTGTGACTAGAATTGTTGGTAATTTACTTAGCGTGGTGTTGTTTTAGATGTCTGCTGTGATTGGCGGGTTGTTGTGAGGTCGGGAAGACTATTTTATTTTATTCACAAGACGATTTTAAATTATAAAGATTTAAGCAGATTTATTTGTATATGGGAGACCTCTGATTTATGGGGAGATTCAGCATTCAGGGCAACGGACGGCTATTCACGACTCCCGTTCGGGGCGTGACACTTTCCTTCCGATAGACTAACCAAATCCTCTCCCTCTAAATACTCTGATTCTAAATCAAAATCTAGTTCAATCATATCGTCAGCTCTTGGCAAACTGTTACATTGGTCCATTAGCATCTCCCTAAACGAGTGTTTGGGTTCATAATAGGATGTTTCACCTTCTGCTTTTGCCTTCTTTGTACTTCACTGAAGATGATCCTCTTCTTCAGTTGTAGTCTCTGGTTCTTGAGCGTGGTTCATCCTCTCTTTGTGCTTGAGGGGACAGGAGGGTGCCAAGCAATTCATCTCCCTAGTCTAGAGGCACCTGACCTATTGGGAAGTATGGCAATCGAGTTTTCCCTTGCAAACTTCAAAGATAGAAAAGCTTTAGAATAGGTAGATGGCTACAGGTTTTCAAACATGGGCTTGCATCTAGTCCTCCAAATGTGCCTAGTAATGGCACTGAAAGTTTGACTCCAAGGAATGTTACCACTCAAACTCAACTTTAAGCAGTTGTCCTTCAGCCACTGCCATGAAGAACTCCTGCTGTGGAAGCCTTCCCTACAATCCCTTTGAACACAAATTTGTAGACTTCCATAGCTTAACAGCAACCCCTTTAACATGTGGAGGGTAGATTTTTCGTCTTTTCTACAAATAGGACAACTGGTGTCATTAGTAAGTTTCTTTCTTCCTCTCTCCATGTTGGTTAGAAATTTGTCTTTAGCCTAACTCTTTTTGGGCATTTCAGCTTCCAAACCCAAAATCCAACTAGCCCCAGTGGTGGAGTGAAGAGCTCTTGCCTTTGAGTAAAATTGTAAACGAACTGAGAAGGAACCATCAGAACTTCCAAACCAGAAGATTGAGTCCTACAACGAAGATTTGGGAGGAATGATAATTGCTCTAAAGTTGACCTTTTCCTCTTAGAGAACTTGTCTTGGGTAGTCAGGTCCCATTCTTTCCTTTCAGGGATAAAATTGTTAACTTTAGGCTTGTAATCTATCTAACCCACCTATAGATACTTGGCCTTTTTCATTTTTTAACAATATATATATTATCATTACTATGATTATTACCTTCAGGTCCAGCTATGGTCCTCTTGTTCACTAACAATTATATAGGATATATAGTTCTTATAAAGTTAATAGATAAATAGAAAAAAAAATTCAGACTATTTAGCAATTTTAATTTGAATCTTAAATTTTTCTTTCTATTGCTAACCTCTAAAAGTTAGATTCGAGATTAAATTCCACAATTTTTAAAAATTTATTTAGTACCAAAGAAAGATTTTACACATGCATATTGAACCTTTTGCCTTTATTCCTTTTATTTTGGTAAAACAATTTCTATAATGCAAGTTTTTTTTTTTTTTTTTTACCATGTCTTGGATACCGCTCGATATTCGGAATTTCACCCCGATTAATCTGGACCGACTACTGCAGTGACTCTTTTCAGATGACGGATCTCCCAACAGGGAACACTCTATACACATGAGAGCCCGATACTCTATATGAAAATCGAACCTCGATCATACTTGTACTCAACTGCATATCCAGTTAAACTAATCCACGTTGGTTCTATAATACTAGTTGTGTTAAAATAGTGATCGCAACAACAAAATAGAGAAAAAAAAAGAATGCTAATGATACAAATGAACAAACTTCTCACGAATCACATAATGAAAACAATAAAAAGATACAAATTCAGGGCTTTTCTTTCACACTTGACGGTGCTAACCCACCATCTCCATTAACGACCGTATAAACATCCAAGAGGTTAACCGTTGTTTATGTACACACAATGGAACATAAGTAGAATTTTTCAGCTTCTACTGCATCGGGAACAAATTTTGTTACAAAGATAACATTGCAGTGTCAACCAACATGGGTGTTTGTATACAACACTCTGAAACTTGGTACAGGCAGAAGAACTACCGCTATCATTCTTGCGAGATAACAATTACAAAATTTCTTGTATCTGGGCTATGCTTACTCCTTTTTATGGAACTGTTCTTGCCAACCGCTTCCATAACAACAACTACTACATGTTTGAAGGCAAAATCCATCAACTGCAACAGAAAAATGACACCAGTCACAGAAAACTGGTAAACTGATCAAGCCACCCTGGGCTGTCCAATCTATTATCCACAACTAGGAAACAAAAGGGATAAGGATTCAATTACTAGATATCAGTTGATCTTAGACATATTTCTTAGCGATAACGCCTTCTTCGTGATCTGACACGCCTACATGATTGCCATAAAACTACAGCTGAGATGAAGATAATCACCTGTAGGATTATCAAAATCCTCAACCCTGAAATCACCAACACCCAGCCAATTAATAGAAAAAATTTTCAACTGCATAGAGGATTTTTCAAGCGACAAAATACCTGTCAGATTCTGATATAAGTCCTCCAAGTTAAGCTTTTTATTTGTTTGTTTTACATCATCCAAGCCCAGGCCACTGGCTTTTGACTGGTAATCTACAGAGTTATATTGGAGATGCCCACCCATAACACATGTATTTAGGCAAGTAACGCTACTACCATCCTCATCACTTCCGTCACAACAATCTACAATGGTAACAGCCAAAGGGATAGTATTTGAACGTAAAAAAAAGTGAATGTATTTTTTCTTTTTTAAAGGATGCGGTGGCCATCATCATTGTGCAATATGATGATGAAATTAATTAGTTATGGTAAAGTGTAAGTACATGAGCTGCCAACATCATAAATTCGTCAATCTCAAACACACATCCCTCTCCCCAGTCAAAAAAAGGGGAAAAAAAAAGAGATTACATAGATGGGTCTAAAAGTGTATACGATAAGCAAAATGCATAAACTGTAGTTATTGTAGTGTCATTCAAGTATAAATGTAATTCGCTATTAATTCGACAAGCACACAAGACCAGAAGTATATGAAATGAACATTCCAATTGTCATATAAAAAGCATTAGCAAATCATTCAGATCTTTAGTCGTGAAGGTGATGTCAAAAACACGAGAGTCACACTCCAGAAGAATTGCTGTGGTGATAAAAGAAAAAGAAAAGGGATTCAACTTGTATCACTCACCACAGAAACCATCATTGACATGGGAAGAAAAGAGAAATTGAGGTTTACTTCCTGCATTTCTGCAATAAAATCTTCCTGTAGGACATGCTGATGTTCCTACAGTAATTGTGAACAAAGGTCAGATGGCAAGAAATAAGACAATCTGGAAGACAGAAACCAGTCTTTCTTTTGTTGGGGGAGGGGAGAAGGAGTTTGCATTCAAAAACAGGAAAAAAGATGTATGGAGAATTCTTAACATCACTATCCCTGTGGAAGTCTTTATGCATGCAATTCCGTATAAGGACAAACAAGGTAGCAAAATTGGAGGAAACCACACCAAGCTAGACAGAAATAGTTCATAGAAACATTTTCCTAAAGTAAATGAAAAAAGTTATAGATGGTTTTCAGAAGACAACTGGAAAAGCATTGGAGCAAAGCCACTTCCTTGGATAGGAAGTCAAAGGGTGTATTACATGCATTAATGCTACATAAAAAGGAATTTGTAAATGTGTGGTTGAAGGATAAGCTGGTACTCAGTCCCAGAACTCTGTATGTCGAAAGTCCAATGAGTAACCTCCTTGCTCTTTCTCTCCAGGAAAAGATCTAGCTAATTTTCAGAATAAGAAGTTCAGCATTCGACCAACAGAAACCCAGCCCAATTTTGGTAGTTTTGTACAATTACTTTGCATAGAAAGTCAATATTGTAAAACCTAAAGTAAATTCAGAAGATGTAAAGGCTCATTGTATATTTCTCAAATTTTAAGTTGGTTGCTTTTACAAATTTTGATGTCAAATTAGATTTATTGAAACTTGACATCTTGTTTATCAGGCAATTAAGTACAACCATCTCTCATGCTGCTTTGGCAAATTTGGAGCCTTACAGATGGTCATAAAAAATCTGCAGCCATATGCCTAAAAGCATTTCAGAAGCATGGATTTAATTGGCAAAAGATATTAGTTCTGCAAGTCGTTCTACTAATATTAACTGGAGCCCTTATTTCAACCCATAGTGGAAAGATTGGGGAAAAAAAACCTGATAATCTCATAATAATCCGATCTGCTCTTGAATAAAATTAATAATTCTATCTTCTGAAATAGAGTAATTAGCCCTTGGCGTCTGACCCCAACTCTTAACCCCTTGAATAAAGGGTATTTAGTTATATAGAGTATAGAGAATTATTACGGATATGGAGTATAGTTCTTTTTCTTTTCATGAATCAGATCGAGAGTCTATTTCTGAATATTTACGACATATCATTACCAAAATTGATGAAAGCCTTTCAAATCCTAACCCCTCATCTATGTTACATGGACGCAAATAGAAGTTCCTGTGCGAATGTGACTAATTGCTTCAAAATTTCTATTAAAATAAAGTCTCTGATACCCACACCCATACCCGTGTCTTGTCAACACACAATTAGGAGTCCATTATCAAAGCCCTCCACTGTCCCCCAAAATCAGTACAACAAACTTAAAGATCTTTGGTAAAAGGTCTATCTCCACAGATCAATCCTAACATGGTATGATTTGTTTCCTACTAATCACAAACATAAACCTAAGCCTCGACAAGAAGAAGAATACATGGGAACATTGTCTAGCATTTTATATCCGCTTTCCCGATTCTATCTAAGCCTCTTAACTGGAACATCTGAATCAAACCATGCTTAGCTCAATTTGGCAAAAATTAAGTTCAATTTCGAATTTCTTCAAATTTCTGCGTTGACTAAAATTTCAGGGAGTAAAGGAAATCTAAGGTTTTGAGAGAGATCAAATTCATACCTGGCTCGTCAGTGCCGTCAAGACAGTCACAGAAATTGTCATTGATTCGGTCTCTAGTGAATGATTTTGATCCGTCCTTGCATTTGATCACCTCAGGAGCATAGTACTTCTCGTCTGCATGGCGAGATTAGGTCTTTAATTTGAAACCTTGTAAATTACATTGGAGAGAGAGAGTGAGAGAGAGAGAGAGAGAACCTAGGGGGTGAACTCCGCGGAGAGATGGTAAGGCAGAGGAACACGAGAGAAGAAAGCAAGCAGAAAAGAGGGAGATGCTGTAAGTCAGAGTCTTCCTCTCCATATGGAAAAGAGAGAGAGAATCTCTCTCCACCATTCAATCGAATTCAGTAGTGAGGTTGTGACTCGCGAGTCCATTGCGTTACGTTTGTGTTACGTTCTAGTCTTAATTCAATTGCAAGAAAATGGAAGTGTAGAGTGATTCGCCCAGACATATGCTACTGCCTAGCCACCTGGTCCTGGCCCAAGTCCAAGTCCAAGGGCACCTGTCGGTATCCCTGAATTATCACAAAAAAGAAAAAATATATATATGATTTTTATTTTTTATTAATTACTTTTTCTTCATAGTTTAATGTTAGGAGACACATTTTCATTTTTATTATTATTTGGTGTGCGCTTCAATTTTTTTCCCTTATTCTACAGTATGACAGGGTTTTGGATTTGGCAACCTTAAATCTGCACTTTGTATAAAATTTTGAAATTATTATTTATTAAATTTTAGGGTTAAGAGGTAGCAGGATACAATGTTTTTCTTCATTCTTCTATCATATTTTTAGGAGAAAATCTAGCTTTTCTGGGAAGAGGATTTGGTAGGTGTCTCTTTGAATTATCCTCAACGATCAAATCTATGTTGGATTTTGTCTACTATTGTGTTTTCTTTTCTCCTTGGTCTTGACCGACCAATATCCAAATAATCTGATTAATAATCCAATTTTGAAACTAACTCAATATCCAAATAATCTGATTAATAATCCAATTTTGAAACTAACTCGCTCTATATATTTTTTTTTTATTTTAAAACATTAGATTAGTTAAGAAAGTAGTATCCCACAAGGCGTTGTTGTCGGCCCTTGTGTTATGAATGACAACTTGAATGCAGCCCAGAACCCTATCTTAGAACTGGATTGAGACCCTTCTCCTGAGGAAACAAGGATGAGTTGGAGAAAAAATTCTCAAATTTATCTTGATGAAGGCCAATTGAATTCACTAGCTCAATCCTGGAAGTTTCTGTCTGTTCCTGTTTAGGGCTTTGTTAGGCCCCAAGCTTCCTTGTGCTTTGTTGTGGAGCTTCGACCTTTGTCGTGTTTGGGCTTCTAGACCAGTTTCTCTTGTGCTTTCACCCCCCCCCCCCATGAAAAAAGGAAAAAGTTCTATCATATCAATATTCAGTTTCACAGCAAAAATGCCCCCCAAAACAACTGCACCATTTATGGAAAGCAATTTTCATTGTGACACGGAATCTGCAACCTGTTTAAGCAGGAACACCATTAAAGAGCTCTTTCACCACCAAATGGGAAAGAGGGGACAGCGTTAATTTTGTATAAACTATTGCCAGTACATAGCCCTTGCTTGAATAAATTTAAATCCATCAACTTTTAACCTCCAAAATGTAATATGAAACACGAATACAACCCTTAACATCATATGAGTAAAAAAGTGGAGAAGTCGTGAGAAAAAGGAAAACACATGTATGAAAGACCAAAGAATTAAGATCCTTCCTCCCATATTGCATTCTCCAATAACTTGGCATTGATCGGGCTAAATTGTCCTACAAATCATCTCAAACAAAACAAAGTTTAAAATTGTTAGTCCATTATACAAGAGAAAATAGTATTAATATATTGTTGACACAATCTTGAGTTTATACTTATTACCTGAGAGGTAATATTGTTGGTTATAACCATTCACCTTGTGCTGTTGGGCAGAGCAAACAACGGTGTTGGCATCTCTAATCTCTTCCCTTTCCTTCTCCTCAGTGGGACAAGCATAGGAAATTGAGTCAAACACTTGAATCCCACTATTACTATGAATGTAACTCAATGTGTTACTATTGTTAAAACCACCGGCGTTACCACTGCCATTGTGGTTAATCCCTTGATTGTTAGTATTCCATCCAACCAAGCTCGATGTCTTGTACATGACACCGCTATGCACAGGAATGTGTATGTGTTGACTCTGATTTTTGTACAATTTAAGTTCTTCGTAGACCCTTTTATATTCTCCATAGGGACCTAGGATTGGATCTGTTTGCCTGCAAAAGGCTTCCCAAATTAGGGATTCTGCAGCCTTTCTCCGGTCTTGTTCATTGAGACTTCTCATTATTTTTTGGACATTGCTAACACCGAATACTTTATGCACTGCTTGGAATTCTCGGCTTTTTTCTGCAGGGAAAAATGGAGCCAACACGCATTTCTCCGTGCATTTCTTCCTTTGATGCTTACACGCAGCACACGCAGGATGTGTAGTCCCGGTGCCATGACTTCTCTGCATCTTATGGACTAAGATCAATCTATGAAACAAAAAGAGTACCAAATGTTCTCTTTTTTGTTCTTGGTCTTTTTTACCCACTTCAAATATGTATAATAGATCAAATAACAATGAAGTGAGTAAAAAGAAAGGAAGAGTTCAAGTAGTATAAGTGGGTTTTTATACAATTTTATTTCTTTTTTATTTATTTTATTTTTGGTTCAGAAATGAAAAGAGGGTGTAATAGTAAATAAAAAAAATGTAACAAGAAGTGTAGGGAGATGGTGAGAAAACTATGTTGGATTTGGCATGAAAAGAAGGCCAGTGCTTTGCGATGTGTGAAAGGTAATGTAGGTAGTTCACAGCAAGAATAAGAAAGGGTCAAAAGCTGCAATTAGTTATACAGAATATGTTGTTTAGCCTTGGCAATTAAACAATTACTTTAGGATATCACAGGAAAATAGAAATGCACCCGAGAGTTGTTGAGTTTGACAATGATGAATTGGCGACCCACCAAGTGCTTTATAAAAGTGTTTTGCTCAGGATCATACAATCCTAAGAATTGTCTTCTTCCCATGATGTTGCCTAGAAAAGACTGGCGTGAAGAAGCACCTCTGTAAATTCTTAGACTGCAGAGAGCAGAACAGATACCTTATCCTTAATAGAATAACATTATCACTTATCCCCCCTCCGAAAACAAATTACAAGTGATCTTGTTTTGTTAGCATGGTCTCTGAAACGGCCAATTTAGGATTAAGGATCAGTTTTTTGTTATTGTTGTAGTCTCTGACAAGCCTATCAAGTCACGGACCCAAGTTAGAACATGTAGAATATGTTAAAAAATTTTAATCTAGGTATTAAACTCCTCGTGTGTTTCTAGACATATAATTTAAAACCACTTTTACGTAGAAAAATTATACCAAAATAAAATTAACAATATAATGTCAAGAATACGAAAAAGAAGAAGAAAGAATGGAGAAAATAATATTAATTATTAAAGAACATTACAAGAGAAGAAAGAAAACTAATTGCAAAAGAGAAGATTGTCTCTAATTGCTTGATTATAAAGTGTGGAGAGGGGTCTATTTATACAAGAAACTAGCCATTAGAGAAAAGGAAAAGAATCACAATAAAATTGACAAAGAGGAAAATAAAGTCAATTTTCTAAATTTATAATGATTGAATAAGTCAATTATTAAATAAATCAACTAAATATATAATGGTTGAGTAAATCAATCTTAATAATTGATTAAGCCAACCATATATATATATAATTGACCAAATTAATTGTAATAATTAATTCAATCATAATAATTGATTAAATCGATTATTATTGTTGAATGGCTGATAATTGACTAAGTCAATCATAATAATTGACTAAATCAATCAATATTGTCATTTAAATTTATTTTAACACTTCCCTTCAAATTTAGCGAATAGATATCTATGGAGCCTAACTTGCTGAGAATATTTTGCATGTGACTTGTCGTAGTTCTCTTGGTAAAAATATCAGCAAGTTGCTTATTACTCTTCACGTGATGAGTGACTATGGTCTTGTCTTCAACCTTTTGACGAACGAAATGACAATTGACTTCAATATATTTTGTTATCTCATAAAAGACAAGATTATAAGCAATATAAATAACAGATTGATTGTCGCAAAAGAATTTGATAGGGGTAGTGATCAGAAATCTCAATTCTTCAACTAGAGCTTTTAGCAAAACGATCTCGCTGGTTGCTGCTGTCATGGCTCTGTACTCAGATTCTGTACTTGATCTTGAAACTACAAATTGTTTCTTGCTCTTCAAGATACAAGATTCCCACCAACAAATATGCAATAACCTGTGGTGGATTTTCTATCCATTGAATCTCCGGCTCAATCCGCATCACAATAGGCCATAATTTCCGAATTTTGATTATTCTTCATGCAGATTCCTCTCCCGGGAGACCCTTTAAGATACCTAAGAATCCTTTCAACTATCTTCCGATGATAAACTTTAGGAATATGCACGTACTGACTGATTTGACTCACAACATATGCAATGTCAAGTCTGGTGATAGTTAGGTAAATGAGCTTCCCAACGAGTCTATAATATCTCTGTATATCTATGAAAAGTTTATCAGCATCCTTTTTTTCATCAGAGGTTAAGATAAGGCTAATCACTAGTTTTGCTCCCAATTTATCTATCTCCTACAAAAGATCAAGAGTATACTTTCTTTGGGATACGACAAACCCCTTGTGAAAGTAAACAAGTTCTATTTCTAAAAAGTATTTTTAGTAGCCCTAAATTTTTAACTTCAAAACTAAATTTAAGGAAATTTCTAATTTAATCAATTTGACTCGTATCACTTCCAGTAACAATGATATCATCAACGTATATTAGTACAATAATAATTTTTTCATTATCAAATTTAGTAAATAAGGAGGAATCACTATTATATTTTTTAAAATTGTAACTGAGAAACGCAGAGCTTAGTTTTGCATACCAGGCCCGAGGAGATTATTTGAGATCATAGATAGCTTTCTTCAGTCTACACACTAGTCCTTCATGACTTTGATTGAGCCCTTGAGGTAGATGCATGTAGACCTCCTCTTCTAGCTCCCCTTGTAAGAAAGCATTTTTCGCGTCCACCTAGTACATTGGCCAAGTCCTATTGGTGGCAAGAGACAAGAGAACCCTCATAGTGTTCATTTTTGCTACAGATGCAAAGGTCTCCGTATAGTCCACTCCGTAAATCTAGGTAAACCCTTTGGCTACAAGTCTAGCCTTATAGCGATCAATTAAACCGTCACTTTTATATTTGATCTTATAAATTCATTTGCATCCAATTGTTTTCTTTCCTCTTAGGAGAGTCGTTATTTCCCAAGTCTTGTTCTTTGTGAAAGCATTTAGCTCTTCTTTCATTGCTTTCCTCCATTCTGGGTGATCATTGGCCTCATTGAAATTTCTAGACTCTTGTATTTGATCGACGCCACTCAAGAATACTTGGTGACTTGAGGAAACATTAGTGGTAGTACAATAGTTAGCAATATGATAAGATGTGACCTTATAAATGTAGTGTTTCCATCTTGATGGAGGAAATATCAGCCTTGTTGATCTTTTGAGTGGTGGTGGAGATGATGGCGAATTATTGGACTCTTCATTTACTTCTGAAGGAAGTAAGTCTTCTTGGGTTTTGTCTTCCTCTTGCTCCTTACTTTCTTCAGTTTTGAAGGAGCTTCTATCTTCCATTTGCTCAAAATTTTCTGGTGATCCTTTCTCTTGCTCTTATTCTGGATTTAGATTGGCGAGAGGAATTGCTAATTTCTTTTGGAGTTAACAAGAAAACTTACAAATCTTTTTGTGGTGTTCTTGTTTTGCTTATATTTGCAAAATAAAACTCATTTTTTACAAATATCATATCGTTTGATGTGTATATTTTGTTAGTCGTAGAATCATAACATATATAACAATTTTGAAAGGACTCATATCCTATGAAAACACACTGTCTCCCTTTTTTATCTAATTTATTTCTAAATTGTTCTAGTACATAACTTATGCATCCAAACACTTTTAAGTGAGTAATATTTGGTTTAGTCTTAGTGAGGACTTCTAAGGGAGATTTTTCTTAGAGTATTCTAGTGGGTAAGCGATTAATTAGGTGGGCGACAGTACTAATTGCATTACTCCAAAAAATTTTAAGCATGTTAGCATAGAATATGATTGTTTTTGCTATATCAAGTAAATGTCGATTTTTCCTTTCGACTATTCCATTTTGTTGGGGGCTATGTGAATATAAGGTTTGGTGGATTAGTCCATTTTCTTCTAAAAAAGTTATGAATGCATGATTCATATATTCCCCCATTGTCAATCCTAAATATTTTTATGTTTGTACTGTATTGTTTAGTGATATAATTGTAGAGACTTTTAAATGCTTCGAATGCTTGTGCTTTTAAAGTGAGCATATATACCCATGTGTATCTAGTTTTGTAATCAATAAAAGTTATAAAATATTTAAAATCTCATCTAGATACTATAGGAGATGTCCAAATATCAGAATGTACAAGATTAAAAGCATTTTTATAAATTGTTTCCAAAATTGGATAATGCATTTGAGTTTCTTTTCCAAAAATACAAATTTCACAATATCTATCTTCATAATTTTTTGTTGGAAATAAGTATTTCAAAACTTATTTATTAGGATGTTCTAATCTAGCATGCCACGAAATGTAATTTTCTCCTTGATATGCCGTGTGTACATAATTATTTTGATTCAAAAAATATAAGTTGTTTCTCCTGAATCCTCTACCAATCACTTGGTTTGTTTTGAGATCCTAAAAAACAACAGCGTCAGGATCAAATATAATTTTACAATTTTGATCTTTAGTAATTTGACTAATAGACATAAGATTAGTTGAAAATTTGGGAACATAAAAGTATTTGAGTTTTTTTCAAAAATATCAACTTCTCTAAATTCTTTTACATTCAAATTATTCCCATTAGCGATCTTGACTGTCTTATGACTTGCAAGAGATTTTAGTTTTTAAAAATTTCTTTTTATCCCTAACCATATGATGATAGCAACCAAAATTTACTAACCAATTTTGGAAATTTAAAGTTGAGTTTAATCAAATACCTAGATTGGTTGTTACTTGCTTGAGCAGTACTTTTGAAACGATATTTTCGATTGTTGACTCAAGTGCTACATTTTGGACCATATTTGAGGAGATTTGTCCCTTTCTTTTCAAGTGCTCAGGTTTCAGGTGAGGATGAAGAAACCAATATTTTTCTTGCGAATGATTAGGTTTTTTGCAGTAAGCACATACCTTTTTAGCCATGTGCTGCACTTTGTTGGCCACTTGCCCTTCTGTAGTCGAATTGAAACCACACCCTTCTCCTTTGGATTGGCAAGCATTCTCTATAACACTAACACTGCGGTATCCGTAATATTATACCATTTTCAAAATATATATATATAAATAAGATATTTCTCAGTTTATTTATATAGAGAAAAATTTTATTTATTTAAATTGATTTTTGATTTTAGGGTATTTAAATTAAATTTTTTATATATTTTAATTTGCCGAATTCTCGAATCGAAACAAACCCCGTTTTTACAAAAAAAAAAATTTAAATTTTAGTGAAATATGGGTGTGAAATTATATATATATATATATAAATACAAACTAAAAAAAAACAGAAGAGTGCTGCGTTTTGAGCCAAAACACAGCACCCCCCCAAATTGGATTAGGGCTAAAAGCCCTAATCCCTTTCTCTCTCTCTCTCTCTCTCTTCTTCTCTCCCTCTCTCCCCGACTCTTCATCTTCCCGCGGCCGCCGCACTCTCTCCGCCTTCCTCCCGCGAGCGCGCCATTGTTGCCGCTCACCACCTCTCGTTTCTCCCTCTTTACTTCTCTCTTTCCCCTTTCAGCTGCAAGTCTCTCCATCTCTCTCCCTCTCACTGTCGCTCTGTCTCTTCGGCTTCGCTACTCCGCCGCGGTCTCTCTCCCTTCCGCCACCCATCGCTGCAAGTGCACCACCCACCGCCGCTGCTCCTTCCTCCCGCAAGCATCGCCTTTTCGCTCAAGGACCACCTTTCCACGCGAGCACTCTACAGCGCGATCATCCCTCCCGCGAGCACGCCAGCCTGCAGTGCCTCCTTCCTCGTACGAGCTCGCCACAGCGCGCGACCTTCCGCCACCGCGCCACCACGCAATCGCGCGAGCGTACCACAGCGTGAGCACGCTACCCTGCTCCTGAGCGCGCCTGCGCACGAAGCCACTGCGGCCTGCAAGCCCACAAGTCTGCTGACCCGTGAACCCACTGTAGCCCGCGAGCCCGCGACGGCCCATGAGCCCGTGACAGCCCACGAACCTCTGCGCAAGTAACTGACTTAGGGTTTTGATCCAAATTTAAGTGTTTATGATCTAATTAATAAATCTTGTCTTGATAGGGAGCATTACAGATTTTGGAGTGATTGAGAAGACATTCGTATGAAGGTTCGCGCACCGAGAAAACCCTAGGTGAGGGATTTCGGACCCATTTGATTTATTTATTGAATTTAAGATAAATTTAGTATAAGAAGTCTTGTATATACTAGAATGTAAACTAGATTCGAATAGAATGCATTTTCTGAAATTGCATGTGGTTAAATGTGTAGAAATTTTGGAATATGTTGGATTGTGTTTTGACTGATTTAAATTGATTTTGGCATACTGAAACTATGTGGATGAGTACAGAAACTCTGCACATGTTTTGACTTGAAAATGGAATGTTTTGAGGCATTTTGAGTGAGCTGGAGTCATGGTCTTATGTGCAGGAAGTTTGGACTTGTTTTAGATTTGGTTTGAGTACAAAAATATGTTCTTAATTGAATCTATGTATGTGCAGATTTTTAGTATGAAAATGGTGTGAAATTATGTGTGTTTTGGCATATGAATGAGATGCAAAAGTGTGCAGACTTTTGGAATGTAAGTGGTGTGAAAATGTATGCATTATGGCATGGAAATGGGCAGCAAACATGTGCAGAATTTGACTTGAATTAGTAATAGTGTTTGAGTGTTTGTTTGTACATTTAGAGACTTGAGAAGTATGTGTGAATGTGTAGAAATTTCTGCACTATTGTGTGTATCAAAGGGATGCCATTTCATGCTTGTAAATGGAGGTTTTTGATGTTGGAATGTGCTGAAGTTTAGGGAGTTCATGTGCTTAAATTGTGAGCATTTCCATGAATGTTGGGTGCAGGGGTGCCACGGGTGCTGGGTGCTGCACTGGTGCACGGGCGGATGGAGCATGCTGTGTGCTGAGTTGATTTTTGCTAAGGGCATTTGAAGTATGCCAACACTTAAATTTTGTAGACTTGTTGTAGGTATAAATAAGCATAAGGAATTAAGGTAGTGACTTAAACTATTTAGACATGGCATGAGAAATTTGGAAGGAAAATACATGCATTTTAGACACTGGGACAGTATGTACTCTTTTTATCATAACTTCCTTAGCATAACTCCAAATAATATGAGGTTTTCTGCATTGGATTCTAGACATCCTGAGATATGGCCCGATTGATTTGGAGATGAGTTGAATTTTTTTGTGGATTTTCAAAGTTAGATCATTTACAAAAAAACTTGTTGTTCTGTCCTATTTTTAGCAGTGACATTGTGACTCATTTAGCGATCCTCTTCTGATCTGACTCACTATGAGACCAAAATACAAAAGTCTTTGGTGTAGGTCTTATGTTTAATTTGAGATAAAAACCATCTGATTTGGACTTGTATAGCAGAAGTTATAGCTTATTTCCTATGACTCCGCAAGTATGAAATCTGTGGATGGTTTGCCTTCATACTTGTTTGGTGATTCGATTGAGGGGAGTTTTGTTCTACGTATTGTGGTTTTATTGGGGAGTGCGCTATCTTTCCCAAATCGGTGAGTGAGATTTTGACATCTACTATTGATTTACAAATCATGTTTTACCGATTTTCAAATGACATGATTTCTATACGTGTAAAAACTAAATTTTTGGATTTTGATAGACATATTTTTGTGACCATTTGAGTGTCCCAACTGTTGATTTTATTGATTTGCATCCATGAGTTTGATAACCGGATACTATGTCATTCTTTTTGACATATTGACATATTTTAATACTTATACTGTATTGGCACGTAGTTTTAAATGGATTTACATGTATTATCTGGGCTATACACCCAACCGACGTTATGTTACGATGAATGGAGCTATATGCCCGGCCGACATGATGTGATGCATGGAGCTACGTGCCCGACCGACTTGGTGATATGAAGATATGTTTCCTATAGCATTCCGTAGCTACGAAAGACATTTGGTAGAGGCATTCCTTGTGCCCGGATACGTTTCGGCCGAAAGTATCCGCCAGATCGTCATGTGTATGGGTGTCCCAGGTTAACCCTCATCGGGCAGGACGTGAGTTTATCTCTGTCTAGTACTGGGCGGGATACCATACACGGCCGACTATATATATGTATTATTATTATTATTTACAGACTAGTTGGAGTAGCCTATGGCTAACATTGGGGTAGAGAGCCACTATTTGATATTTGTATAGTGAAAACCCCAGATGCGCCCGTTCTTGGTCGAGGTAGACCATTGCCGGGATTGTTTGTTCGGTCGGCTCTACGTATATGACTTGATACATGGATAGATGCATATGCTATTTTTTGATGTGTGTTTTGAGATATGTTTTATTTTGAAATATCACGTTATTTTCGTACACTCGATATTATGTTACATGCTTTGATACTCCAAATTTACTCACGATATTGATAACACGAAATCAATTTCCTCACTTGCTGACTATGCTCCCATAGATACTCACCCCTTACTTTCTTTCCCATAGGATTAGTCTCGGACTGAAGAAAAATTTTGTGATTTCATACTTGTGATGTGGACTTGATAGCACGGGATTTGAATATGGATGTTACCATATCTTCCGCTACGATTATTGGAGATTTTAGTTTGATTAATGTATTCATCTATTTATTTTATGAGATACTGTATAATTATGAATATTTATTCGAGAAACTCTAATATTGACTCGGTTCACTTGCATTGAGACACCTATATGTATTTAAAATGTTAATTTAAGAATTTATTGTACAAGTGTATAAACATTTAGATTCGCTCGGTATGGTAACTACTCATGCTCTAGTTTAGCATGACAGTAGAAGTCTATGGGTAGAACTGTTAGAAATTTCTATAGCCTTGCATTGTTCTGGTTGTCGGCTGTGGTTTGGTTAATGCTTGTGAGGCCGGGATAGCCCTTTTATTAAATTGACAGGATGATTGTGAATATTACATGTTAAATTGTATATGGAAAATCTCCGAAATATGTGGAGATTCTGTCTAATTTTCTGTAAAAATGTAACCAGCATCCAGGGCAATGGGCAGCTGTTCATGACCCCGGTTCGGGGCGTGACATTCTCGAAATTCATACTTGCTTTTGCTCGTTGGATCATGAATCTCACTTCTTGGTAGGAAGAAAAATCCTTCATTCGAAGGATTTCTTGATAAATATATGCGAATTGCTCTCCAAGAGAAATGAGGAGCCCAAAGAACTTGTCTTCATCCTTTTTTTTTTTGTAAAATTTTGAGATCGGTTGTGATTGGTCTCAAAATTTTGAACTCATTTCAAAGGTTTTCATATTTGCCAAATAGTTGAGAGAGCGTTTTCTCATCTTTCTTGATATTGGCAATTCGCCTCTTTACCTCGTAAATCCTTCATAAATTTGACTCTTGCCTATAAAGATTGTACATTTGATCTCAAAGAGTTTTAGAGTTTGGAGAGCAAATGACCATAGTTTTTTGAATTTGATCCATAGAACTTGTGAGTAGAATGAACACTTGGTCATCCCTCATTTTCCATTCTTCGAATATTGGATCTGACTCATCAAGAGGCTCCTTCCTCCTTGTGTGTTTCTAGACATATAATCTAGAACCACTTTTACGTTGAACAATTATATCAAAATAAAATTAAAAATATAATGTCAAGAACACGAAAAAAAAGAAGAAAGAATAGAGAAAATAATATTGATTACTAAAAAATATTACAAGAGAAGAGAGAAATCTAATTGTAAGGGAGAAGATTATCTCTACTTGTTTGATTACAAAGTGTGGAGAGTGGGTCTATTTATACAAAAAACTAGCCATTAGAGAAAAGAAAAAAAATTACAATAAAATTGGTAAAGAGAAAAATAAAATTAATTTTCTAAATTTATAATGATTGAATAGGCAATCATTAAATAAATCATCCAAATATATAATGGTTGAGTAAATCAATTTTAATAATTGATTAAGCCAACCAAATATATATATAATTGATCAAATTAATTGTAATTATTAGTTTAATCATAATAATTAATTAAATCTATTATTATAGTTGAATGATTGATAATTGATTAACTCAATCATAATAATTGACTAAATCAATCAATATTATCATTTGAATTTATTTTAACAAAAAACGACAGAGCCGCTGTTTAAACGTCGAAGGATCTAGGTTGAGAATAATGAAACTATTAGCAAACTAAACAGCTGAAAGGACAGACATGGCTTAAACATTCTTGTACATGGGTCGCAGTTTAAGGCACAGAATGCAAACCAGCACTAGATTCAGGACATGAACTCTTTAAAGTAAAACCTTTTTAAGTGGGGCCATATTATGTTGACATAATAGTAGGCACTCCACAAACTCCCTGTGGTACCGTCGTATAGTGACGGGTCTGGAGTTTAAGTTTTGATAATAAAAAAACACATGATAAAAGACTTGGTTCTTAAATTTAATCCCTTAATATTCGAATCAAATTAATCGAGTCATTAAGATATTGGTCGGTCAAGACCAAAAAAATGTAGCAGCACTCCAACAAAAAATCCACTCATTTTCACACTGTGCAGGTGACAGGTTGACCAACACTGCTATAATTACGTTTCTTTAACTGTCATGATTAGATCTTAATGTTGGAACGGACTGTTCATGAATAGTTCGTTTGCAATGTTTTAAAACATGAAATATTCATGTGCACTTGAGAAAAAAGCTCATATATTTTGCTGACATTTGTGAACTCCCAGACCCAAAAGAAGATTAGGAAGGCTATAGCAACATCAAAGAGAGAGAAGAATATAAGGAAGAAAAGAAAATTTGAAGCAAATTATGATTACAGAAATTCTGAAGACATAGCAAAGGTGTTGATTCAAAGAAACATGCAGGGCCTTGGTTTCCGGCGCTTTTTCTTTGGCTTGGGAGGCTGCAAAACAACCTTGATTGCGGCATCAAACACAGCCTTCACATTCTGAAGAAAAAAGAAAATTAAAAACACACAAGCTATATTATGAGACCAAGCCCCATAAGAGTTTCTTCTACTCGATGCTAATAAAATAGAATAAAATGAAATGGTATACCTGCTGAGTTTTTGAGCTGCACTCAACATAAGCAGCAGCACCAATCATCTTCTTCAGATCCTCACCCTGCCTAACCAAACTTGTTTCAATCTAACTTGAATTCCACTTACCAAGGGAAAAGAACAACAATTCACTAGTTTCTTGGGACATGGAGAACTTGCCTGAGCAGTTGTGATCGGTGTTGCCCCTGGATGATCCATCAAGTACTGCTTGTCTTCCCGTAAGTCTACATCAAAACCCATACCAAAAAATAAAAGGAAAGATCTCAAGAGAAGTGAAATTCTCAAACATGTTCAGCCATTTTTAGGAGAGGATAAAAAGATCCTACCGAGTTTAGTCCCCACGATCACAATTGGCACTGCTGGAGCATAGTGTTTAAGCTCAGGAATCCACTGAATTTGAAGACATTAATCTATCAGATCATACCCTTGAACCAACAATTCCAAGTAAATAATTAAATAGTGAAATTTTCACGCTATAGTAACCTTCTTGGAGATATTTTCATAACTAGCTTTGCTGATAAGTGAAAAGGCCAACAAGAAGACATCAGCTCCTCTGTAACTCAGAGGCCTTAGCCTGTTATAATCTTCTTGTCCTGAAATCCAAGTACCCAACAAAAGCATAAGTAATGTTTGGTTGCTAATGATGATCCAAAAATGGTTAATAAGGGAAATTAATCAACCATTATAGTAACACTAAGAACTAACCTGCAGTATCCCATAATCCAAGGTTAACAGTACTTCCATCAACCACAACATTAGCACTGAAGTTGTCAAAAACAGTCGGAACATAATCCTATCCAAAACAAGCAACAATTAGTAGTTAGTACTCTACAAAATCAAATGTTGCAAAAATTATGTTACAATCACAAATCTTACAGTTGGGAAGGTGTTACTTGTGTAGGAGATGAGCATACAAGTTTTTCCTACTGCACCATCTCCAACCGTGACACACTTGATGAATCTCGCAGTGCTCATTTTTTCCATTTACTCTTTCTATTCTACCTTCACTCAGTTTTCTCTTCCATCAAGCACTAATTGGGCTCCTCCATGTAGGGGAGAGAGAGAAATAGAGAGAGAGAAAAAAGTTTGAAATTTGAAAAGAAATGGAGGGGAAAGAGAGGAATTTAGTAAGGGCTTACACCAACTTTAGCTGCACCACTTTTCCTCTTTAGAAATGATTGCCACAATGCCTTTCTGTTTCTTTAAGGGCAAGGCCATAGCCACAAAGAGACTAATGAAAGGTGGCGTTTGGTGCCAGCGTTAGTTGGTAAAGTGATTGACAAGGGAAAGATTGAATCATGTACATTGGGAAAACTCAAACATTGCTTAATTAACCAAATTGCTCTCACTGCTTTTATATTTAGTAAAGAGGAAAAGTAAAAAAGAAAAAAGAATCAAAAGAATAAAGTGTATTACTCTGACCACCAGAGGAACCAAACTTTCATGCTATCTGGGATACTCAAACTGCCACAGCCCTCTCAAGCACCCTCCCATTCTTAGAACACAACATATAGAGAAAGAGAGAGCGAGAGAGCTGTTGTAATTGCCCTCTGTGTTTCCTGGACACTTTAGCACCAGAAATATTATTAGTCATAAATTTTTAGGTGTAATATAAATTCATAATTAAAATATTAAACGGGTAATGAACAAATGATTTACACATAAAATTTTAAAAATGCTAATATAATTTAATTGCTAATTATTTACACATAATATTTTTTTTTGACAACAGAGAAAGCACTTCAGTGTAAATATAGCAGAAGCTCACAAGACTTTTTTTTTTTTTTTTGCGTTAAGCCTCAGCTTTGTAGACTTAACTTTATTTCTGTGTCACCATAATTTAGAAAGAGCTTTTGTCCTAGTGGATACACATGGGAACACCCACCCTGTTATTCCATGATTTAAATTGATTTGTAGGTCCATTTATAATTAGCCTAAACCCCATTTCTTGGTAAGTAAATTGGAGTTTGACTCAAATTATTATAAAGAATAACTCTTAACTTATGTTAAGCTAGGCGTTTGAGTCGCATCGATGGTGTGCCTGTTATTGCCATACAGTCGGAATATTAACCGGTGGAAGCTGCCTGTTTTTGGTCGCTTTTTAACAAGTCATATGACGCAAGGAAGCTACAATCAAAAGTCCGGATTGGACATGCGTGAGCAGTGCGCCGCGCTTGGGCGCGCGTGTGCCGAGCCGCTCCAGGTGCGTAGCGGCGCAGGTGAGACTCGCCACGTGTCTGAGCGTGAGCCTGGCGGCTGCCAGAGCGTGGCAGCCCATGTAGACGCGCCACTGGTACATGGTGGCGTATGTGGACCCCGGTGGCACGTCAGGTCATCTGAAATTGGATTTTTTTAATTTTCTGAAAGTCCTATATCTATATTTATGACTATTTATGGAATTTTGTATGCCGAATACAAATCCGGATGGTGAGATGAGATCTCGGATTATGGTGTATGGTGTCCGTTGACCCATAGCTCGCTTTGGGATCAATATTCAAATCATTTTAGTTTTGTTAATTCGTAAGGTGCGCGAAATTGTAATAATAAATATTATTAGTTACTAACGTCTCTTTTTCTATGTAACAGAGACTATGACTGCAACAAATAATATCGTATTTGATCTCGTGAAGGGAGATAAATTGAATGGTGACAACTACGACATTGGGCACCGGAAGGTTCAGTTTATCTTCGAGGAATAGAATATCGCGGAGGTTCTAAAGTATAAGATATCGGATCCCGGGGAGGGTACTATACCTCAAGCTAGACGGGATTACCTCAAGCTAGACGGGATCAAAAAGTATATCGTGCATGGAAGAAAAAGAATGGTTAGGCTAGGGCAATCTTTTTGAACAGCATGCATGATGACATGACCCCAGTATATGAATAGTATCCTACTGTGATGGCGGTCTGGGTTGCTCTGAGAGAGCACTTTGGCTCCCGGTCAGCTCTTAAGCTGAGGATGCTGACTTATAGGTTCATTACCTATAAGAAAAAGTTAGATCATACTATGAAACAGTATCTTATACATATGTCGAGTATGATCGCTTCTCTGAACAACATGTGGGAGCTTATATCTGGTGAGTTTCAGGTGTAGGGGTGATCCAGTCTTTATCTGACTCTTGGGATGTGGTTAAGACCTATCTTACATATACTGAGAGTATTCGTATTTTTATAGATGTGAATAAGCATTGTGAGCTCAAGGAGGAGCACCAGAAGGTGACTAGGTTTGTTTCCGGTCATGCCTATGGGGTGAAGTCGAGTAAGGGCTCCTGGGGTTTCAAGCGCAAGTAGCGCAAACATGACGGAAATGCTAAAAGCTAAAGCAAGAAGAAGCCATCAGTACAAAATAATAACAAAGGGCAGAAGCGTAGAAAGAAGGAGCTCGATAAGAGCAAAGTCAAGTGCTACATATGTAGCAAAATTGGACATTTTGCTTGCAAGTGTAGCAAGCGGAAGATAAATCCTTCTTCTTTACATAGTTTCTCCTTTGTGGATGGTAGACTTAAGAGCCATTGACCATGTAGCTCGTTATAGGAACGCGTATGTGGAGTTCCGCCAATTGAGTCCCCACGCGAGGAGGCTGTATGTGAAGAACGGAGCATTTGTAGCTGTGAAGGGGATTGGTATATGCAAGCTGATGTTGCGAATTTACAAAATCTTATATCTACATGATGTGTTATATGCTCTCGAGATTCGGCGGAATCTCGTATTTTTTCTTTGTTTAGATTGCTTAAAATATTTTGTTCTTTTTCAAAACTTGAATGTTTCCATTTCGTACGATAATTCTCTTTTGTGTACTGGTTTGGTCTATGATGGACTGTATGCGTTGGACATACTTTTCTGTAATAATATTTCTGATTTAATTTCTATTTTCTATACATTTGATAGCGTAGTTGACGATATTTCTATTTTGTATAATAGACTTGTACTACAAAATTAAAGTGCTGTACTGACGGCAATTTTTAACGACGGTAACTTTTAGTGACGGTTTTTATGATTTATAGAGACACCTTGTTATAAAACCGTCGAAAAATATAGGTTTTCCCAACTGACTAACATATGCGTGAAGAAAAGTATATCAACCGTCGACAAAACTATCTTATAACCGTCCGTAAAGCAATATTCAATTACGATGGTTAAAAATTATGGTCAGTAAATGTAATAGTCTTTTTAACACGGCTTAAAAACAGTCTCAATATAAATCTTTTTTATCATCTACTTAACAATACCGTCTTCATAGGTTTTCATAGGTCTTAGATGTGTAGTAACACACAAATTCTACCGTCTTTTAAAACTATATTCAATTCTCGCTATTAGAACAAACAATTTGTATAAATTCTATTTATACTGACGTATATATTGTATTATTTATGATAGTGGTAGTTTAGTAAATAAATAATAATGATAAGTAATAGTAGATAGGTAAGTAGATAATAAGTGGGTAAGTAAATTTATATAGTGATAAGTTAGTGATATCTAGTCATGATAAGTAGATGGTAAGTAGAAAGTAAGTGAATAAGTAAATTTACATAGTGGTAACTTAGTGGTAAGTAAATAGTAAGTGGGTAAGTAAGTTTATATAGCGGTAAATTAGTGATAAGTTTGTGATATATAGTCGTGGTAAGTAGATAGCAAGTAGATGATAAGTGGATAAGTAAGTTTATATAGTGGTAAGTTAGTGGTAAGTAGATGGTAAGTGAGTAAATTTATATAGTGGTAAATTAGGATAAACTTGTGATATATAGTCGTGGTAAGTAGATGGTAAATAGATGATAAATAGATGATAAGTGGATAAGTAAATTTATATAGTAATAAGTTAATGATAAATTTGTGATATAGTCTGCTAAGTAGATGGTAAGTAGGCAAAACTTTATACAGTGATAAGTTTATAATATATAGTCTGCACGTATAATTACTACCGTAAAAAGTAAAGATATAGTTGTAATCCATCATTGGAGGTATGGAATCCACCATCATTATATTTATTTCTAATTTTTATTAATATATATTTATTTAATATTTATTAACATACATTACTTATATACATTAAATAATTTTATAAAATATTTTAATTATTTATATTAATTTAATATTAACTTATATACATTTTTAAAATTTTAAAATATATAACAGAATTTTTGAAAAAAATTTATGATTTAATAGTTTGAAAATTAAAAATAAAAAAATATCATTTCTTTTCTTTAATAGTAAACTTATAACAAGTGTATGCGAATGTAGTGATATACTATAAATTTATAATAAATTTATAATAATGATGATGATATTCATGGAAATAAAATATAACAAGTGTATAATGAAAAAAAGAAAAATTATATAATGAAAAACTACGCTTAAAAATGAGTTTTGAAAATTTGTTTATAAAAATGGCAGTATATGTTTTGAAAAATATTATTGCAACCATTTAATTGGTGATATATCCTACTTTTCTCAATTGCTAGTGTAAAAATTTTACAAAAAATTTAGAATTTTTAAATAACATAATAATATCGATACCAATTTAGATGACAAATCCTTATGTTAGATGAATGAGTGGATGAGTGCATCTTAATGTCATAATATAAAATTATAATTATCAATATTAGTTTAAATTATAATATATTAATAATTTAAAAAATCTATATATTTAATCACAAAATATTTATCGTTTAAAATATATAATATTAATTAATCATAATTCATTCATATCATTCAATATAATTATTATTAAAATATATTGGTTTGAATATATAAGAAATTTCGAATAGGAAAAAAAATTAGAAAAATTGATACTGAGGAGGAAGAAAGAAAGAAAAAAAAATATTATCACACAAGACTTCATGGCACAGTGGTTGACATGTCTTCCCTTCAAATCAAGATCCGAGGTTTAAATCCCACCTTTTGATGAAAAAAGATGATTTTTTGATAAAGAAGAAATGAAGGGCGAGCGCCCGTATGTGCATGTGCTGGCGCCAATTTGGGAGCGAGCCTGCCTGAGTAGTGCCATGGGCTGGCATCTGTGCATGATTGCACGGGTGCCCTCCTGCTCCTGTGCGTGCCTATGCTTCAATGAAGGGCGGGCGCCCGTGTGTGCATGTGCTGGCGCTCACCCTGGCATGAGCCTGCCTGAGCAATGGCATGGGCTGGCTCACACCTGCCTGAGCAGTGGCATGGACTGGCGCCCGTGCATGAATGCGCGGGCGTCCTCCCTCTCCTGTGCGCCCCTATGCTTCCATGAAGGGCGGGCGTCCGTGCGTGGATGTGCTGGCGCCCGCCCGTGCATGCGCGGGCGCCATCCCGCTCCTGTGCGCGCCTATGCTTCCATGCAAGACCCGCGCCTGGCTGCGCAGTGTCATGGGCCGGCACGGCTCCCGTGAAAAATATAATAAGATGAATTTATTAATTTAAATTATTAATATTATTAATTTAAATAATGTAATGATATTAAATTAGTAATTTATATAATTATCAATATTATATTATTTTATATAAATTAAAAAAAAAACTAAAACCCTAAACCCACTTAATTTACAAGATTTACCTATTTAATTTAATGATAACTCCAATGCATGGGCACCCTCCCGCTCCTGTGTGTGCCTATGCTTCCATGAAGGGCGGGCGCCCGTGTGTGCATGTGCTGGTGCCCGCCTGTGCATGCGCGCGGCACCATTCCGCTCCTATGCGCACCTATGCTTCCATGCAAGGCCCGCTCCTGGCTGCGCAGTGTCATGGGCCGGCACGGCTCCCGTGAAAAATATAATAAAATGAATTTATTAATTTAAATTATTAATATTATTAATTTAAATAATATAATGATATTAAATTAGTAATTTATATAATTATCAATATTACATTATTTTATATAAATAAATAAAAAAACTAAAACCCTAAACCCACTTAATTTACAAGATTTACCTATTTAATTTAATGATAACTCCAAAAAAAAATTTTTCATGGCAAAAATAATTTTCAATTTTAATACCAATTTAATCAAATTTCTTTTTTTCCCGTTTGTTTCTTAGCTCCAATTTAATAACACGTCAAAAATATTTTCATATTTATTTCTTTTATTTTTTTTTATTACTCCGTCTATTTATTTCAATGCAAAATTGTGCACGATTTGTATTTAATACGATGGAAAAATTATGGATGCATTCTAATTCTAAGGAAGAAGTGATGAATATATTGGAGTATTTCTTGAATTTACATGTGCAAATATTCAATTTCAATGTACCACCAAATAAATTTTTTGTTTCGAGGGAAAATTTAGTTTTGGCACGATTTCTCTTTTTTTCTTTTTTTACAATTGTTAGGGTTCAAAATTTTCAAAATATTGGCACGGGAAAGAAAAAGTTTTTGAAAATTTATTGGTAGTAATAATGTACCAATAATGTATGCTATGTGTATTGATATAGGTAGTAATAAAATAGTAATAATGCATTAATAATGAAGAACTAATGTAATATATAATAAAATATATATGTAATAATAAAAAAAATTGGTAAATGATAAAATCTAAAATATGCACGTGCCCTTGCTTGCGCAGGCATGCTCGGGCGCCCGTGCTAGCATGGCTGATTGCTTGCATGGGCGCTTGCATGCGAGGTAGCACTGCGCTTGCCTATGTGGTGGCATGCGCCGGTGCCCGCGTTGGCATGGCTTGGTGCCCGTGGGCACTGCATGCGCTATAACACCGTGTGGCATGTGCGGGCGCCCGGCGCTTGCATGCGTGCACATGCACGCCGCACGCCACTGTTTTATTTATTATATAAAAAATTTCAATAAAAATTAAGTATGTAAAAAATTTCAAATATAAGTAGAATAATGATATAAATAATATTATTAATTTAAATAATGTAATGATATAAAATTTAGGGTATTTATTTATTGTAATGTAATGCAGTAACAATCTTGTAATACAGTAGTAACAATGTTGTAACAAAAACCAAAACATAAAAAATTTAAATACAAAAAATACAAAATAAAATTGAACATTTAATAATAAAAAAGCGGTAATGTACAATAAAATTAAACTCACAAAAGGTAAAAAAGATGATAGAAAAGCGGGAAAAAATAACAGACTTCTAAAAATTTATTTGAAATATATTAAAAATTATTACTCACAAATCCTCTTTTTCTTCAAAACCAAATATATTATAAATTATTTCCTACAAATCCTCTTTCTCTTCAGAACCTCTCATTCCTTAATAAGCTCTCCTCCTTTCTTCCTAATAAGCTCTCCTCACTCAAACTCAAAACTCAAACCTTGTGAGTTAACCAAAATCTCATTCCAAATTTTCTTAGCTTAATATGGGAAGAAGTAAACGTGATGCGTATTGTTTGAGAGTGTGTTAATTATTTTAAGAGTGTGCTATGTTATAGGGTTATAGGTGTTAATCTTTATGACAGGTCGTTCAAATTTTGGAAGTTGTAAGTTATTTGAGAGTATGTTAATTTTGATAATATGTTATGTTGTAGGGTTATAGGTGGTAAGTCTGTGTGTAAGTATGTATAAGTGGTAAATTAGTGAATAAGATTATGATATGTCAGAAGATAAGATGGTATGACAAGAAAAAATTGTTTATATATAGAGTATTACAATACATCAATCCTCTCAATTTTCGTCTTTTCTTTTCCTTTTGCTTTTTCTTTTCTACTTTGGTTTTCTCTGAAACTTTTTCCTTTTTGTTTCGTCCATCTTCATCTTCATCTTCATCATAATATCATCACGCACTATATTATGTTCGGATATTAGAAGTTTGAGAAAATATTTTTTTCTCAAAAAACTAAGATCCTGAAAAATAAAGGAAGAATGAAATAAAACTATCAATATTTCTCAAAAAATAATACAACAACACAAATATAATATATAGATAAGACAAGAAATGCAAAATATAACATACTTCTTGAGTTGGTGGAGTTATAAATAATCATGGTTCCCATATCTCCAAAAATCTCATAACAAATATTCTATAATCATTCCTATGCATATAAAAATATACATTAAATTACATTATAGAATAACTTACAATAATTAATTAATTTAAATTATAAGTAAAATTAATTTAAATTACAAGTTACTTACGTATTAGGTTGTTGTGGAATTTCAACATAAACAGTTTCCGAGATAATGAAAGAATTTTCATAAATCTTCTCAAGATAATCTTTCTGGAGAATGAAGAGAAATACAGGGAAATTAATGAAAATATAATAGTTGATAATTTGAAAAAAATTTGATATTTATATATGTTAAATAATTAATTACCATCAAAATTTCCAACTCATCATGTTCATGGCCTCTGAAATGATACCCTGAGTCTAAAAGATAGATAGTCTGCTTATCCACATAAAGGGCGTAACAAAACCAATGTTGTTTGAATATTACAGAGATAAAAACCTGTTAGTAAGAGTATACTAATCATAGGCCATAGGATAAAATAAAATAACAGAGATAAAGTCAAAAGATAAATATATAATATAAAATAACTTAATAGGTTATATAATCGGAAGTTAAATCCAAATGCTTTCTGAGACAAAGAATTATTAACTATAGAAATATCTCACTTTCTTTTAGGCTTGCTTTTCATAGATGCAACCGCAGACAACTAAATATAAAATAAGTATAATAAGTAGAGGAAAAAACATTATTAAAGAATGATATTTGAGAACAAAGAGAAAAGAATGATATGATAAATTCATACAGGAGTTGAGAAGTTGAGGAAAGATGAAAATTTATACCGAAAACCATAATGATAAAACGTATTTTGATAATGACTTTGAGAATAAGTTTGGATTGAAGATGGTATTGAGGAAGCATATATAACAATCCATCGTCTGCAAAGACAATTAACAATTAATAATTAGTAATGTAATATGAAAAATAAATACAAAGAATTCATAATTCATACCAACGTGCCAATCCAGTAAGACGTTAATAGCTCATAGGCATCCGTCCAGCACATGTAACTTCCATGAATATTACACAAAATTGTTCTATAAATTGTCATAAAAATTAGATTCCGTCAAATATCTTTAAAAATTGAAAAATTAGATTCAGTCAAGTATCTCTAAAAATTGGATTCCAAAATAACAAAGACAAAGGTTGTAAGACATTTACCTGGCATTATTTTTTATGGCTTTTCGACCATAAAAAACCCAAACACTTTCCTCCTCATCAGAAAAAGACCTAACCTTAACAAAGGGTAAGAAAGATATTTGGTTTGTCTTTCCATCTTTCATTTCAGTTAAGGCATTTATTACTTCATATTCATATTCAATATCTTTATCCTTCTCCTCGTCAAGAGCCTCCTCCCATCCTCTCTCATCCGAACTCTCCTCCTTCTCCAAACACTCCTTATACCCATTCCCTTGCTCTTGCCGGGCTTTGTCCTCGTCCTCCTCCTCTTGCCCCTACCGGGCTTTATCATCTTCATCCTCCTCCTCCTCGTGGTCATCACTAAAACACTAGCCTTAACTTTGCATTTCTTTTGCTTTTTTCCCTTCTTTTGTTCTTCCTTCTCTTCTTCATCTTCTACATACTCACAAAGTCTGCGCAACATATCATGATGCATTTGTAACAAATTGGAATGAATTTGAATTGACTTCTCCACAAACATTTTAATTTCATGTTTAATGCTGATTCTCTGCAATTACATATAGTATAAGTACTCTATATAAGTGCTTGTGAGTGGTATAAAGTAGTGATTATAAGTTTACCTTAATTTTTTCTCCACTTCCTTCAACACCATGAACACCAACACTTGCTTCTTCAGCTTCTTCAACACTTGATTCAATAGATTTTTCAACAGATTTTTTGGACAATAAACCCTATAAAAATAAATAGTATAAAAGGTGAATAAACCTATAAATAAATAGTATACTATTTAGATTCTATAGTTATTACATAATGGATATAAACTTATTTTAACTTACATACATTTATACGCTCGGATTCAAGTCTTTGATTTACCCGATCCATTGTCCAATAGCGAATGGGTAAATGTGTTTTTTTGCCCCCCAAATCACCAACTCTAACATTCTCAAAATAAAAGATCTATACATAAAATAATATTTGTTAAATATTGTTAAAGTAGATTCCATACAATCATTAAATTGAAAGCTTACCATAAGTAAAAATAAACAACCACCGATGCCCGTCTTCTTTCTGTGTTCCACCTCTCTTGCTCGACGTTTGAATTCAGAAATCTCATCAACTAACCATTCTAATACAAATTTAGCCCAATTATATTGTCGAGCATTCTCAACATCAATGGTAGTAGTAAGACGTCTGGAAGCTGGGAAGACATTTGTAGTTGGATATAAAAAGCATCCAAGGATAAATAACAAGAAATATCGTTTAAAGTTGGGTGAGTAGATTTGGATCTTTTGTTTTAATTGGCTATACTTTAATGTCAAGAAATATTTTCTTATATCTGAAGATTCAATGGAGGAATAATCTAACACATCACGTCCCATGTAAGGGATTCCTAAAATTCGTGTTACTTCTTCTACCGTGAGTTTAAATTGTGATGGGGAGGGATAAAAAGATATTTTTGCATGGGTTCAAATCTCATTATAAGTTTCTTACACAATTTTCGACTCAGTATATCACAGGTTATGTTCAAAAGGCTTCCGAATCTCATTTCTTTCACTACACATTTCATATCGTCCGTAAGAGTAGAAAATAGCTCTCTTACTTGTTTAGAACACCTTGTCAACATCGGAGTAGTCATTGCTTTTCTCATTCTAGAAATTTCCTCTTTTACTGTCTTTTCATCTTCTTCATTCTATTAAAAAAACTATTTTTCAGTATAATTTATTCAATGAAAATGAAAAAAAAATGAGTATAAGTAAAATAAACTAGTAATTAACTGCAATTGATTTCAGTTTCTTCTTAGAAAAAATTTCCTTCTTGTTCGACATAGGAAGCAAGTTTGGTTTGATTTGTATATTTCTTTGGTTTTTATGGAAGCGCAAAAAGCAAGTTTGATTCGTGTGTTTTTTTTGTTCCGATGGTTTTGATCGGATACAGAAGTGCGATAAGCAACTTTGGTTTGCGTGTTTTTTCAGTTTTGATAGTTTTGATCGGATGGAAGTTCAATGAGGTGAAAGTTCAGTGAGGTGAAGTACCATAGTGAAGTGAAATGCAGTGAAGTGAAGTGCGGACTGGACTCGATGCTGATTACTATTACTATTGACAACTATCGAAATGACGTTAGCCACCTCCTATAGAGAACAGAGATCAAAGTTAGGAGCACAAATCAGCCCTTCGATTTAAGTATTACAAATATATTATTATATTATTAAACATATAATATTATATTATATTATATTATATTACATATAATCCCTTAATAATTAAATAAATATATATATTAAATTATATTATATTATATTACTATTATATTATACTACTATTACATTATTACTATATTACTATATTATTAACATTACTACTATATTATATTACTATTATATATCACTATATTATTATATTAAATTATATTAGAATATATAACTCTAATTTTTTTAATTTTTTTTGTATAGTTTTGTTATAAAAAAAAAAGACAATTATTTGTAAGTATGAACACCTTGGGATATAGAAATCGGAGGAGATATGAGAGAATGTGATTAAATATAAAAAAACAAAACTAATTTTATTAATATTGTGTTTACTTTATTAATAACACCCAATGAGTTACATGTTAAAAAATCACCACAACACTGTTCATATATTGTTGTCTCAAATCAAATCAAATATCCCTTTTAGTCAAATGAAATCAATTTATTTCGCTTCCATCACTTAAAAATTTAGACACTTGCTTTGCCATCATCGGCGATGGTTCATGGTTGATGGTTAATGGGTTGCTTGACATTAAATAAAAATCCAAACTTTCACTATTTATTTATTTATTTTTATGTGAAGGAAGCCAAAAATTCAAGAGAAGCAAATTTGATTTTGGACTCACAGAAGAATTTAATCAAATTTATACAAATTTATAAGGATGTCTGTGATCTATAAAAAAGAGTTGCAAAGTTGGAAGTTTAATATATTTAATATGGGTATAATATAAAAGTACCGGAACTATCTTTAGTTTCCTTTGTTTTGGGCTTTTCAACTCAATATGGTTCAATTGGTGCTATACCTTATGTTATATATATATATATATATATGTAATGTAGATATATGTGTGAGAGTATGAGATGTATTTTGTAATTTGTAATTGATTATATTATGAAGTTAATATATTATGATTAAGATTAAATATAATCAATGTTTATGAAGTTTTATGAAATTTGATTTATTATGATCTTCATATGAGTTTTGTAATTTTTTTCTTTAATAAATTTCAATTGGAAATTTTTTTTATGTTGAATTGTTGAATTGATTAAAGATTGATTTCCAGAGAGAGAGAGAGAGAGAGATTGAAAGATACATATGTGACTAACAAGAGACAAGATTGAAAGTTATGAACAACATTAAAAAAACTTATTTTTTACTTTTTACTTTAAGCAAAGAAAATTGTCAACCGATGAGGCAAAGAAAATTGTCAACCGATGAGAGAGAGGGATGTGAAGATTTGAGAGATTGGGAGATGATTTTAAAGAATTTAGGAGATGAACAGAAATTATTTTTACTTTTTTTTTTGTTAAAAAGAATAGAGAAATTATAGAATAAAATTTTAAAAGAGAAGGTGAAAAATAAAATATAATTTTTTTGAAATTATCAAAAATTTCAAAAATTCCATTTATATTTACATTTATGAAATATACTTATTGTTTTATATATTAAATTAAATTAATAGATGGGTTTGGTAAAAATTGATAAAAAAAAAGCTATAGGAAGAAATCATATCACACTACAAAAAAATAGGTTTTTAGCCACAAATTAAGTGACGAAAATTTTAAAAAAATTCGTCGCTAAAAACATTAGCGACGGATTTAGGGACAAAAAAATTTTCGTTGCTAATAACGCGTCGTCACAAAAATTTAGCGATAAAAATTAGAAATCCGTTGCAACATTTAGCGACAAAAATCTGAAATCCGTTGCTAAATTTAGCGACAAATAATTTTGGGTCGCTAAAATTCGTTACAAAATTTAGCGACAAAAAATTATCCGTTGCTAAATTAGCGACAGAAAAAAAATCCGTTGCTAAATTTAGTTACGAAAATCTAAAATTTATTACTAAATTTAGCGATAAATAATTTTTGTCACTAAAATCCATCGCTAATTTAGGAACAAAAAATTATCTTTCGCTAAATTAGCGATAAAAAAATTATCCATAACTAATTTAGCGATAGAAAAATTATCCGTCACTAATTTAGCGACAGAAAAATTATCCGTCACTAATTTATTTTATTTTGTTTTCTTCTTTTTTCTTTTATTTTATTATGTTATTATTCTTTTTCATTTTTATTTTATTTTTTTAATCAGTTTAAAAATGGGGCATCTTAATAATATAAAATTATAATTATTAATAAATTATAATATATTAATAATTTAAAAAACCTATATATTTAATCACAAAAAATTTTTATTCGAATATATAAGTAAATATAATTATTCTATATAAGAAATTTCAAAGAAAAAAAAACCCAAGTAAGAGGAAGGAAAAAAATTGAGAATGGAAAAAAATTGAGGAGGAAGAATGAAAAAAAAATAGTTACACATAAGTCTTAGGGTGGTCCAGTGGTTGACACATTGCCCATTCTAGAGCACACCTACCTGCGCCCTAGCAGGCGCGCACGCGTGCCTGTGCCCCAGCAGGTGTGCGCACATGCCTGTGCCCGCTCATGCGCGCCCACACGGGATTGAAATAAAACTGATTCAGCGACGGACTTGAAATTCTTTCACTAAATTATCGACCGATAAAATTCATCATCGCTAAATTAATTTTTTAATTTAAATATTATATTAATATTATATTTTATTTAATTATATATACAAAATTTTGCGACGGATTGAAATTTTCGTCATTAAATTTATCGACAGAAAACAAATCTATTGCTAAATTAATTTTTAATTTAAATATAACATATTAATAAAATAAAAAAATAAAATAAAATAAAATAAAATTCTATTTAAAAAAGATTAAATTTTGCGATAGATTTTAAATCCGTCGCTAAGTTAGGGACAAACATGAAAATTTGTCGCTAAATTAGTGACTCATATAAATTCATCGCAAAATCAATCAATAAATTCGCGACGCATATAAATTCGTCGCTAAATCCGTCACTAAATTAGCAAGGATTCTTTATTCGTCGCTAAGTTACCGATGGATTTCTCAATCCGTTGCTAACTTAGTGACGGATTTCTAAATCCGTCGCAAAATTCATCGCTAATTTAATTTTTTTTTATATATAAATTTGTATTTTATATTTTTTTCTTCTTTTTTCTTTTATTTTATTATTTTATTATTCTTTTTCATTTTTAATTTATTTTTTTGAATCCATAGAATAGTTTAAAAATTGATAGTCGCCTAAGCTAATTATCCGTGCCATCCAATGATAAATGAAGATAAACAACTGAAATTTTAAATACGATTGAATTATATGAAAGAAACGAACGGATATAGAAGATGAAAAATATAAATGGTGAACTCCACAACCGTGACTTATTTAAAATTGTCTGTTACATATTTATTTAATTATTTATTGTTGTAAATTCTCAGTTTATTAAAAATTATAATATTTATTATATATTTAATTCAATTTCGTTATTCAGAATTAGTTAAAACGGTGATATGGTTAAAAATATTTCTTAACAGAGTATAAAAAAAATTAGTTATGAAATTAATCTTAAATTTTGAAATATAGATAATAAATTAGTGACGAATTTAGTCACGAATATTTTTTTGTGGCTAATTAGTGACAAATTTAGCTATAAATATTTTTTTGTGGCTAATTAGTGACGAATTTAGCCATGAATTTTAGATTTCGTTTCTAAATTTAGAGACAAATATTTTTTCGTGACTAATTAGTGACGAATTTAACGACGAAAAATTTTTATAACTAATTAGCGATAGAATTTCCCACGAAATTTTTTCGTTACTAAATTTAGCGACGAAAGTTGTCACGAACTTTTTTTATCTCTAAATTTAGCTACGGATAACTGTAACCGTGGCAAAATTTAGCCACGAAATATTATTCGTCACTAATTAGCGATAAAATTTGTAACGAAAAATTTTTTGTCATTAACTAGCGATAAATTTAGCTATGAAAACTTTTTCGTCACTAATTAACGATGAATTTAGCCACGAATGATGTGTCAATCGCTAATTTAGCTACGACTTCATTTTCGTCACAAATTTTGTGACAAATTAGTGACCAAAAATTTTTTTTTTGCTAAATTCGTCACGAAAATTCGTAACTAAAACCGTGTTTTCTTGTAGTGTCATATTTATATATCATAGTTATATTTTGTAATGATTCTTTATATTAGATTAAAGTTGTGAGTTATATTAGAAAGCTCGATAGAGATATCTGCCCATGACACAAACAAAAAGAAACAAGGTATAGATAGAAAGTTCCAATATTATAAAAATAAATAAATTTTCAAATTTTTTTTTTAGCAAATTTTTGAAAAGGGGGTTATAAGTTTTTTATCTTCAAAAATCTTTTTCTTTATCTTAATAATCAATTTTTTTAATATTCCCTAATCTTTAATTACATCTAACAATACAATAAAATCTTGTTTATCTCATTTTTTTCTCAACATCTATAAAATATTTTATAATCTATTTTTCTAATTCTTTTTCGACGGCATCATATAAAAATAATCTTTTTACTATTTTATATGTGTTTTTTTCCGCATCATGTTAATATTAATAGTTGTTCTGTCACGGTAATTAACTTATTTTTTTTAATTTCACACAAAAAATAATAACATACCAAATATCAATGAAAATTCTATAATAATTATATGTAGAGTCTGTCCTTAGTTTGTATTTTGGTTAGTTTAAACAATTGAAAGTAGTTTGTGTATTATTGTATGTGTTTCTGAGTTTATTTTGTAATTTGTAATTAATGATATTATATGTATGATTATAATTTTTTTTTATTATGAAGTCAAATATATTATATATTATGATTAGAATTAAATTGTGTTAGTGTTTTATGAAATTTTACGAAGTTATGAAGTTTTGCGTCCCATTCATGAGTTTTGTAATTTTTTTATTAAGAAATTTTAATTTTTTTATGTTGAATTGTTGAATTGAATAAAAGATTGATTGGAAGATTGAAAGAAAGTTGTCGTGAGATGAGAGAGAGAGTGAGAGAGAGAGAGAGAGAGGAGATTGAAACGGGTGATTGACAAGAGAAGATTGAAATTATGAACAACCTTTGGAAAATGAGCGGCTTTTACTTTCGCAAAAAGGGTTGTGAAGATTTTTGGAGATTGGGAGGTGATTTTAAGATGAGAAGAAATTGAAAGATGAGAAGAAATTGAAAGATGCATTTGATAAAATAAAATATAATATTTTTTGATACAAGGGCTCAAAATTTTCGATCACGATCATGAAAAATAATATGGTTATACATTAAATTAAATTATTAGCTCTAGGTATAAAAAGCTCGTGGAAGAAATCGTATCATAATTTATATTTTGTAATAATTCTTTCTCAATCTCAAGAGTTTTTTGTGACTTATATTATTTTATATTTTGTAATAATTCTTTTTCAAGTTTTTGGTTAATAATCACATTCTCAATCTCAAGCTAATAATCACATTTTTTTTCTTTTAGTTATATCTAAAATTTTTAACATTACAATAAATTCTTTTTTGTCTCTTTTCTTTCTCGACATCTATAAAATATTTCACAATTTTTTTTGAATTCTTTATATTTTTATAATAGACGAGTGATAAATACAAAATTCTTTATTGTGGTGCAAGAAAAAGAAAAAAGAATTATATAGTTTTACTTTCGCACCAAATCGATTTGTTTGTCGAATAGGTAGCAAAACAATTTATTTGTCCACGGTAGCAAATTAAGCCTATCCTATCCTATGAGACACTAAGCTTAAAGCAACAAACAAAAAATAAATAATTAAAGCAATAATAAATAGTAGAAACAAATATTAAAAAAAATGTATATAAAATAAAAAAAGTAATTACTTGAGAAATTTGTTTTTTATGGATACAAAAAGAAAATAATAAAAAAATGGATAGAAAGAAAAAAATAACAAAACCAAAAAAATAAAAATTATTTTTTGACAAGTCCAAATTGCACTTGCTTTGCCATCATCGGCGAAGTTTGAAGTTTGGTAGAGTGCAAACAAAATAGAAAAAGATAATTTGAACTTGAAAAGCTCCTGTGACAGACAAACTGACAAGTCAAACATTTTGGTTGGTCATCAATTGGGAGAAGAAAATCACAGGAATAAGAAATTTCAACTTTTTGAAAAGAAGGAATGAATTTTTGACCAATCAAGAAGCGAAGAAAAAAATAAAACAACTTTACATGAAAGGACTCCTCCTTGCACTGCACTGCACTCACACCCTGCCATGCCACTTAGCCACTGCACCTGCACGGCCTTCCCATGCCTAGCACTGCGCAAACACTTCCACAACACTACTACCAACCACAAGAAAATAATAAATTTCAAGTTCTGCAATTGCCTGCCCGCCCGCCAAGTGCCACCCTACACTGGCCCCTACCACTAAACTCCTACACTCTCCAGCTACTGCACTTCTGCACTCTCCAGCTCACCCGCCAAGTGCCACCCTCCACTGCCACCTACACTGCCCCCTACCACTATACTCCTGCACTCTCTAGTTACTGCACTTCTGCACTCTCCAGCTCGCCCACCAAGTGCCACCCTCTACTGCCACCTCCACTACCGCCTACTACTACACTCCTGCACTCTCCTGCTACTGCACTTCTGCACTCTCCAGCTACACTACTACACTCCTATCCTGCCATCCGAGCTACCACGAGCTAACAGTGTAGTTATACTACTACTTAACTAAACATTTCTCTCAAAACTCACTCAGAACTTACTCATCACTTTCCTCTCACCACTCACTCTCGCCACTCACTCATAAACTAACTCCTGTCCTCTCGGTACTCACTCTTTACTCACAAATAAACTGCTGTCCAAACTCCTCTCTCGGCTCATCTTCGCAAGCTTCCTTCACAGCTCCTTCCTACCCTTTCCTTCAAACTGCCTCTCCTCCTTCAGTGTCTCCCCCAAAGTCACAAACTCGACACAATGGCGTCATCATCTAGAAAAGGAAAAGGAATTTTGATAGAATCAGATGAAAGCAAACATTTTCCATCTCTGAAAAAAAACAATCTATTTCAGAATGTATTTTCTCATCGCAACATTACTTCGGGTCGATTAATTGATTGGAATTTTCTTGATAGTATAAGTTTTCAATACGGAACTTATTTAAAAGAAGTGTGCCCATCTTGGATTCTTAATCCAGATGAAAATATATATGAGAATACGGTGAGAATATTTTATAATAATATGAAAAAAAATCCATAACGATTGTGTAGTTATTGATGGTAATATTAGTTCGTGTAGTTTTCAAAGTTATTTTGATGGTGAAATAATTGAAGTGACTCCTAAGATGATATGAGAGAGGCTAATCTTCTGTGCGTGGAGTATGAAGAGTGTGCTTCATATTTAAACACTGAAATAATAATGGATGCTAAAATAGTATTTAATGATGATAATTTAGAATTTTTTAGCACAAATACTACTGATTTAAATTTTCAAGAACGAATTCTTCACTTTTTAATTATACACGTTATTAAACCACATGCGGAAAATTATATATCTATTATCTGAGAAGATAATTGGTTAATGGCGCGTATAATTGAAAGGAAAAATCCGGGATTACATTTTTTACTTCCTTATTTTATGATATATTTAAGAGATTCTTCTAATAATTTATCATATTGTAGTATGGTAAGTGGTATTATAAAATGTCATGGAATAAATCTACAGAAAGAAAATCATTTACAATTAAATATGATTAAAAATAGTATAAATGATAGAACATTACGTAGAGCTTATTGGGTGTGTGAAGATAGAATTTGGACAAATTTAAAGAGAAGAGGTGTTCTAGAGCCACAAGCGGAAGAAGTTCATGAAGAAGTTCATGATGATGATGTAAATCTGAATGATGTAAATGAAAATGAGAAAAGGAAGTGGGAAAAATTGTTTGAATATATGAATTAGATGAAATTACAGTTGGATAGTGTTCGAAGTAAAGTAGGCGAGGTTCGTAGCGAAGTGGGTGAGGTTCGCTGTGAAGTGGGAGAATCACAAAAGAAATTGGACAAATTCGAAACGAAGTGGGTGAATTAAGGCATAATTTTGATGAATTTAAGCGGCATGATTTTATTTTAAGGAACAGAACCGGGAAGATCATGCGAGAATGATAGGTTACTTGATAAGTATGGAGACAGATGTAGGGGTGAATAGTAATTTTATTAAATGTATAAGAGATCATTTGTAGCTTGGAACATCTTCCTCCGGAACCGCGGAACCTAGACCAGCTGCAAGCTCTGCCTATCCCGCCTACCTATTCGTCATTCGTCCTCCAAGGACTTCATTTGCTTTATTTGGTTCTCCTTCCAGATCTAATGTTAATCCTTTTGATATTGGTGAAGTGATAAAAGGAATACCATCCTCTTTTGTTGCGACTGCTTTTGCTACTGCCACTACCACTGCCACTGCGACTGGTGGAACTGCAAGTGAAACTGCATCATCTTCTCAACAGAGCAGAGCAAAAAAATTTCGATCCAAAATTCAATTTCCTTAATTCCAAATTTTTCCTTTTTTTTTTTCGTGTATCATTTTTTTTCCATGTATCATAATATAATAATATAATATATCATGTATCATGTATCATGTACTCAGATCCAAAATATTAAATGTCCACTATTTTTCTTATTTTTTTCATTTTCTAAATTTTTCAAAAATTTATTTATGTTAAATTTTTTAATTTTTATAATATGTAAAAATTGGTTGCCACGCCATAATCGGGCCACCCGCGGCCGAGTCATACGACAGCTGGGACGCGCGCATGCCACACAGCGTGGCATGTGATCATGCAGCGCACGTGAAGGGCATGCATGCATGCAAGGGGCAGCACAAGCGTCGAAGCATGCCACTACCTGTTGCATGCGTTGATGCAAGTGCCTGCGGGCGCCCGCTCATGCCACCGCGCGGGACATCCATCCATGCAGTGCCCGCCGCAGGGCATGCGAATAGCCAAAGGCCAACCTTCCATGAATGCAAACCCCGCACGGGGCATGCGAGCAGCAAAGGCCCAGCTTTCCATGCATTGAGCGCCCACGCGGGGCATGCGAGCAGCGAGGGCCTAGCCTTCCATGCATGCAGCACGGGCGCCTGGCCATGCCAGCCCTGGCGCCCACCAGCCCTGGTGCTCGCCAGCCCTGGCACCCGCGCACACAACCATGCCACCCCACACGACTAATTACTCCATTTTTTATATTATTAAATTAGATTTATTAATAATATTATTTAAAAATTTTAATGATATTAAATTACTAATTTCTATAATACATATAATATCAAATCATCCAAAATATTTTATCATTTTATTTCATTATCAATTATCTATCAACCATCTATATGATTATTTTATCATTTTAATTCATTATCAATTATTAATCAACCAAGCCAAAATTTTTAGAATTATCAATCAACAAGGCAAAATTTTTTAGAAAGCTATAACACATTTTATTATGTTATTTCAAAACCGACTTTCATTTTGTTAAAAAACTTTTATTTGTTTTTTGTTTGAGGGCGCTTACTTAAATACTGTTCTCCTTTTTTTTCATTACTCTCCTTTGCTTCTTTGCAAACAACCTAAAACAATTACTCAAGAATCAAACCATCTTAGATGATTATGATGATGTGCACTAGATCATTAGAAGATGATGGATGAAATCACTTAGCATTAAAAAATTAAATTTATTGTGTCGAAAGAAAGCCATTTAGGATAGCTGGTTATCCTATCTCGATCCAATATATTTATCTGCTCCAACTTAAATTTTATCCACTAACATTAATTTTGCCACATTTAATGTTAAATATTATTCGGTAATAATTAATTGAGTGAATTCTATATGACATCACCTATTCCTATGCACCAAGGATATAGTTGATGAGAAGGATGTTGTCACGTGGCTCATAAGGATGTTGTCCCAGGATGTTGTCACGGGTGAGAAGGATGTTATCAGTGGGTGATTTAATCCTACCCTTAACCCTTGGATGGATGAGAGAAGGATGTTAGTGATACTGCTGTTCATATTATTCTCTTATAACCCTCTTACAACCTTTCAAGCCAAACAAATCCTAAATTTTTTATTTACTCGAGAAAATCATACCGACCACCAACGCATGCCACGCACGTGAGGGAAGGTTATTATTAATTTTTTGATAGCGGTAATTAAATTAATTTTGGCAAAAAAAGGACCAAATTTTTGCGATAATTAAATTAATTTTGGTGCGAAAAAATACCAAATTTGGGAGCGAGAAAATACCAAATTTAGGCGCCAAAAATATCTTGTCATATTAACTTCATTTATTTCTTTATTTATTTCTTTTTTTTTCTAGTCTGCTGCTTTTCTTTCCTATGTTATGTTATGCTGTGTTTATGTTATTGGGTTAAGCATATTTCTCTCCCGTATTTCATTTATTTCTTTCTCTCCCTTACTCTTCTTCATTTATTTGCTTTGCAAATCTCTTCATTTATTCTCTCTTTGCTTTCTCTCTTTCTCTTTGCTTTTGCAAATCTTTATTTTCTTGGATAAGATATGGATGTATTCTAAATCAAGAGGAAGTGATGAATATATTAGTGGGGTTAATACATTTCTTGAATTTGCATCTCAAAATATTCAATCCATGGATGGGAAGATATCATGTCCTTGTGTAAAATGTTTTAACATATTGAGATTTCCTACACATACAGTGTTTAATCATTTGTTATGTTATGGGTTTCAACGTGGATACGATAAGTGGATATATCATAGAGAGAGCAACAGAGAGAGTGATGGAAAAAGGACAGAATCAACATCTAATGCATCTAATATATCAAACGTACATGATAATCTTTTTCACCATGATATCTTTGGCATGTTACATGATGCATTCAATGCATCTAAGGTGGATGATTTTACTTCAGATAAATTTCAAGAAATACTTCAGAATGCAAAAAAACCGGTATATCCAAAATCAAAATATTCTGTACTTACAACTATTGTGCATTTATATCATTTAACGTATTTGTCGGATGGAGCAACAAATCTTTTTCATTATTGTTAGTATTTTTGGGAGAATTATTGTCTGATGATAACATCTTATCAAATAGTTGCCATGAAGTAAAGAAAACTATTTCATCTTTAGGGTTGACATATGAGAAAATACATGTGTGTGGTACTTCTAGATGGAAATCAAATACAGATAAAGGAGATGAAGGATGTCAAGAAATTAATAAAAAAAAGGCTACTAAAATATTGAGATGGTTTCCTTTGATTCCTAGATTGTAAAGACTATTTACATGTCGGGAAACAGCTTCTTTGATGAGATGGCATCATAATAAGAGAACAAAGGATGGACTTTTAAGACACCCAGCAGATTCTCTCGTATGGAAAGAGTTTGATTCTCTATACTCTAACTTCTCTTCTGATCCAAGAAATATTCGATTAGAGTTAGCAACAGATGGTTTCAATCCTTTTAAAACCATGAATGTTTCACATAGTACTTGGCCAGTGATCATGATACCATATAATTTGCCTCCTTGATTGTGCATGAAATCTACCAACTTCATACTCACATTACTTATTCCCGGTCCTAGAAGTCCTGGGGATAAGATAGATGTGTACATGGAACCATTGGTGGAAGAACTGAAAGAATTATGGAATGAAGGAGTAGATGCTTATGATTGTTCAGTTGGTGAAACATTTAAAATGCATGCAGCACTTTTATGGACCATTAATGATTTTCCTACATATGCTAATTTGTCTGGGAGGAGTACTAAAGGTAGATTTGCATGCCCAGTATGTGGATATGATACATGTTCTCAATGGTTATCTCATGGCCGGAAGTATTGTTATATGGGACATCGAAGATGGTTAGAGTCAACTCATCCATTCAGATATGATAGACATTCTTTTGATGGGACACAAGAATTCAAAGTTGCTCTTAAAGAACGATCTGGATCTGATGTATTGCGAGAATTAGATAGCTTTGATTTAACAAGTGCCAATGACATGTCTGGACGAAAAAAAGGGCATATTGTTTCATTTACCTTATTGGAAAAATGTTTTAATTAGACATAATATTGACATGATGCACACAGAAAAAAATTATTTTGATATAATTGTTGGTACAATTCTGGGCCAAGAAGGAAAGTATAAGGACAATTATAAGGCCAGACTTGATCTTGAGGAGATGGGAATAAGAAAGGATTTACATGTACGTAGATCAAACTCTACAAACATATTGTTGCCTAAACCATGTTACCAAATGACCTTGCAGGAGAAAGATACATTTCTTAAGGTTCTAAAGGAGTTAAAACTTCCTGATGAGTGCTCTACTAATATTTCCAGATGTGTTCAATTGAAGCAGCGGAAGTTAATAGGTCTAAAGAGTTATGACTATCACATTTTATTGCAAGAGTTTATTCCTATAGCAATTCATGGATCACTCCCCAAGAATGTTACCTCTGTTATCATCAAAATTTGTAATATTTTTAAATGTCTTTGCTCTAGAGTGCTTGACCCACAAGAACTTGAGCAATTAGAGGCATCAATTCCACAAATTATGTGCGAGCTTGCAAAGATTTTCTCTCCCTCATTTTTTACCAGCATGATACACTTGATGGTGCATTTGACAACTGAAGCAAGAATTGGTGGACCAGTCACATATAGGTAGATGTATCTCGTTAAAAGGTTTGTTTTATTTTTAACTTATTTAGCTCATTTCATTTAACCTACACATTTAAATTTCATACAATATATGTATTTAATTTAATATAATATATGTATATGTATGCAGATACTTATTTCAACTCAAATCCTATGTACGTAATAGAGCACGCCCTGAAGGCTCTATCGCAGAAGGATATATAGCAAATGAGTGTTTGCTATTTTGTTCAAGATATTTAGACGGGGTTGAAACAAGGTTTAATCGTGCATTGCGGAATGATGATAATCATATTGTGTTTGGAGAAGATGACTCCACTTAACAATAATCGGAAGGCCTTTGGGAGTAAGAACACGTTCATATCTTCAAAGACAAAAAAGAAAAATAATATGTCGAATTCGTCTCGATGACAAGTCATTGCAACAATGTCATAGATATATAGTATTTAATAGTGACTCAATTGTTTCCTTTAGAGTGTAAGTATATATTTTCATATATATGTTTTTTAATATTTAAACTCTAATATCATATATATATTATATATGAAGGGAACATATGCAACATCTTCGAAGAATAAATCGTGGGAAGAAGTTAAACACTTTTCAAATGGACAAACTTCATAGTAAAGAGTTCACTACTTGGTTTAGTCATCGTATAAGTATTTCATTTTTTAATATTATTACTTTCTTCTTTTTACATAAATACTTAATCTTTTAATATTTCTTTTGTAGGTTATCAATCCAAAATATGCCGGAGAGATTAAGATGAAATTAAATCGATATCTCGTGGACCAAATCCATTCATTAGAAATTACAGTGGCTATCTAATCAATGGATATCGATTTCATGTAAAAGATCGTGAGAAATACCTTCAAACTCAGAATTCAGGAGTTGTGGTAGCAGTTGATGATATTAGTTATACAAGTGCGAAGGATAAAAGGCCAATTGAATGTAAAGTTAATTATTATGGCATCTTAAGAGAAATCATTCAAGTAAACTATAACGGAATGTATACATTTGTATTATTTCGGTGTGATTGGATCAACCTACAACGAAGATGCAAGAATGACAGATTTGGTTCAACTCTTGTCAATTTTTCCTATCTCAATCATACTGGTATTGATTTGCTAGACAATCCATATGTTTTGGCATTCCGAGCAAAGAAAGTGTTTTATGTGGCTGATGAAAGACATAAAGGATGACTTGTTGTAAAACATGTAAAAGTTCGACATGAATTTGATATGGGTGATGAATTGACAATTCATCATTTTAATTTAGAAACTAGTCCCTCAACTAATCAGACGTGGGTTCGAACTAATGTTGATGAAGATGAAGGAAATATATCAATGGCGATAAATGACGATGATGATGATGCTGATAGAGTAGGATGGGATGCATATGTATAGGAAATGTAATTTTGTTTACATATTATCCAATCATTTTCTATTTTTATATTTTTTTCCTTTAATTTATTCGGTGCATTCAGGATTAATAATTGGTGTAATATTTTATTCTTAATTACGTTTACTAAAACAAATACTAAAAATTACATTGCATATTGCATATGATTATCAAAATTTAAAAGTAGTAAGTAAAGTTTTCGCTAATTTACAATTTAGATAGTAAGCAGGTAGTAATAATAATATGGTAGAGTTTTTTAAAATTTATAATTAGTAGTAATAATATAGTAATATTGTAATAATATAGTAGAGTTTTTGAAAATTTATAAGTTTCTTAGTAAGCAGGTAGTAAGTAGGTAATAAGTAGGTAGTAAGTAATAATAATGTGGGAAGAGCTTGCATGTGCTGGCGCCCGCGCTGGCATTGCCTGGCGCCCGTGCTGGAGTTGCATGTGTGCAATGGCATACGTGGGGGGGCACCTGTGCTGGCATGGCCAGGCGCCCGTCTTGGCCCACACATGTCATGTTTCTCTGCTTTTTTATTATATTAAATTTTTTATATATGGATTATATCAAAAATTTCAAATTATGTAGAATAATGATATATTTAATATTATTAATTTAAATAATATAATGATATAAATTTAAGGTTATTATTTATTGAAATATATTATTTAGGGTAAAAACAAATGTTACAAACAATATAGAAAATTAAATTGTTGATGTTGTAATAATAATAAATAAATAAATTTTACGAAAAAGGGGAAAAAATAGAGATTCTAAAAATTTATTTGAGCCCTAAATCAAATATATAATAAATCATTCTCCACAAATATCTTTCCCTTCATCTTTCCCTCCCATCTTTCCCTCCAAAACTTATAAGTTCTTTTCCTCCATCTTTTCCTCCAAAATTTATAAGTTAGGTAGTAAGTAGTAAGTAGTAAGTAGGTAATAAATAATAATAATATCGAACCCTTGCATGCATGGCGCGCATGCACTGGCGCCCGCCCTGGCATTCCCAAGTACTCGCGCAGGAGGTTGCATGGGTGTAGTGGCATGCATGGGTGGGAGCCCATCTTGTGGCATGCATGGGTGGGAGCTCGTCCTGGCATGGCCGGGCGCCGATGTTGGCCCACACATCCCATGTCAATACTTTTTTTTATATAAAAATTTTTACATAATTATATCAAAAATTTTAAATATGAATTATGTAGAATAATAATATATTTAATATTATTAATTTAAATAAAGTAATGATATAAATTTAGGGTTATTATTTATTGTAATGTAATATTTAGGATAAGAATGTAGTAACAAAAACAAAAACATTATAACAAAAACAAAGGCACGACAGAAAATGAAATTATTGATGATGTAATAATAAAAAGATAAAATTCAACTTAAAAAAAGGAGAAAAAATAGCGGATTCTAAAAATTTATTTGAGCGCGTAAATCAAATATATAATATATCATTCTCCACAAACTCTCTTTCCCTCCAAAACCTCTCTCCTCCCTCAAATCTTAAATTTTGTGACTTAAAACCACAATCATTTTTCAGATTCTCAAATCTTTCGACTTAACCAAAATTTTTTTTCAAACTATGCTTAACTCAACATGGGAAGAACTAAACGAAGGATGAGTATTGTTGCTGATCATGAAGAATCATAGCCATCCGAAGATCAACTTCACTCTAAAGAAGCCCAAGATGCTACGCCAGGTTTGATTTGGTTTGGTTTAAAAACATATCATTGAGATAAGTATCCATTTCTAATATTTTTTTAGCAGTTCTCAAGAAGAAATGTAGAGACCCAACACGTTGTCAAGATGTTTGGGATTTAGAAAAAGGAAAACGGATGGTGGTTGAAATGAATGAATTAAATCAATCGATAGGAATTAATGGTACGATCTTTACTAGATTTTTTGGTTCTATAGTCAGAGTCCACTCGATTGCTCCCATAAATTATAGGACTTGGCGTGATATGCCAACAGACTATAAAGATGACATGTGGAAAATTATAGAGGTATCTACAAAATTGTACATTCACATAAATAGAAATTAGTCCATCTTATTTTATTTCTTTCATTTTGAATTTTGTACATTCACATAAATTGGAAATTAATCCATCTAATTTTATTTCTTTCATTTTGAATTGTAGTCCAAGATTACTTTCAAACCAATCAGAGATGACACCAAAAAATGGGTTATTGGAAATTTGTGTGAGAAATGGAAGAGTTTTAAAAATAGCCTCAAATCAAAGTGGTTTGATGATTCACTTGGAGTAGATGAAAATATCAAAAGAATGGAAGATGAAAGGGTTGATCCAAATCAGTACAAGGATCTTGTTATTTTCTGGCTAATTGATAAAGGGAAGGTAAAAAATAAATAATTTTTCTTACTCATTCATTTGTACTCTTGTAAAAAATAAACAATTTCTCTTACTATTAATTTCATACATTTAATTCTATTACTTTGTATTAGGAAATTAGTAAAAGAAATTCAGAATGTCGTACAAAATTGACGGATCCACATTGCTTAGGATCTAAGTCATTTGCCAAACTCATTGATGAGAAGGTATAAACAACTCATATTTTATTTTACTTATAATTAATTTTACTGTATAATATTTTACATACTTGGAATCACATTTTATTATTACAGACGACACAACGTGGGACGAAACCTTGTAGAGCAGAACTTTATATTACAAGTAGAACCCGATTGGATGGTAGTTTAGTCTCTACGAAAGTATCAAAAGTTGTGGTATGGATGATTATTTTTATGTAGTTATTGATATATGCACATTCATGTTTCATTTATTTACTTTATAGGAAATGATGAAGAGTCAAATGGAGTCTATCGAGAGAGAAAAAGGCCAAGTAGAAAGTTCAAATTTATCTTGGAAAAGTGATATTGTGTCAAAGGTTAAAGGTCTTGATTCACGGGGTAGAATCAGATGTGTAGGAAAAGTTACAAGTGCATTTGTACATTCAACGAGAGCCGACAAAGAAGATATAACTAATATGATGCAACAATTAATGGAACAAAATCATAATCTTACTAATTTGTTAAGTAATGTTCTTCTTCATGTTGCTATGAATGTTGGAAGTGGACATAAAGATGAATTGATGAATATGGTTAATGAAGCAAGGGTCATTGCTAGTGTTCGGGTATGTAATTTCTCTATTTCTACTTCTACTTCAGTACAATCTTATTAATTTTACTTTTATATTTCAAAAATAATTTAAATTATTTGTATTTTAGCTTCCTTCAATACCAGATGCTGGGAGTGCACTTAAAAACCAGCAATCATCGTCACCGCCCAACTCTGTCCCAAAAGGTAATATTTATTTCACTACTTATTTTTATTTTATTTTTAACACAGTAATATTTTTATTTATAACCATTTTTATACCATTATATTATATTTATCTGACTCTACTTCTTTTTATGAATGAATAGATTAAATGAAGGTGGATTGAATGAAGGTGGACTTTGCCGATAATCTTTTGATAATTGAAGTGAAGCATCTCTCAGGAGAAGATATATGGATTATGGGTGTGAGATCTTTTTGTTTTTTATCCAATTGTATCAATCATTTTCCAATATTATAATATTTTATTATTTTCTTTATTTTCAAGTTTTTACTTATATTTCCTTATACTTGTACTAACCATCCACAAAACTTATAATATTTACTCACATAAGAAGATATGTATAGTAACCGAATAGTGACTAGTAAGTGACTGGTAAGTGATTAGTAAGTGATGATAGTAGTAACCGAAAAGTAAATAACTGGTAAGTGATGATAATAGTAACCAATAAGTAAGTAACTAGTAAGTGAGTAGTAAGTGATAATAGTAGTAACTATAGTAACGGGTAAGTGATGATAGTAGTAACCAATTAGTAAGTAATTAGTAAGTAAGTAGTAAGTGATGATAATAGTAACTATAGTGACAATAAAGTACTAATATTTCTTAACACCGTCCATAAATCACAATATTTCTTAATATTTGTACAACTGAAGTAATAACATTTCCAAACGGTATGATATATGTCTAGCAGTAACGTAACCGATATCGATACTAATATGGCAACCGATAATAAAAATAGTAAGTTTTCTCAACACATTTTAAACCGATAATAAAATACTAAATGTACCAACAGTTCTAACCCGTCACTATAAATATATGACATGCTCCAATAGTCATGAAAAGTATCAGAATACACCTATCCCGATTGGTGTATTACTGACTAAATCCCTATCCGTTGGAGAAAGTTTTGCCGACCATTTTTGTATATTTAGGAGACGGTTTTAGTCCACCAACAAAAGTCACTTGTTTTGTAGTGTTAGCCACATAGGGTAAGAGAAAATGAACCGGTTGGTAGCGAGTGGTATGTTGGGCCCGCTAACTCGGGTCGACTTGCCCCTATATGAGTTTTGCCTAGCCGATAAAACGACAAGAAAACCATTTGGAAAGACAATGAGAGCTGAGACTCCATTACAACTGATTCACTTCAATATTTGTAGGCCAATAAATGTGAGAGTCCGAAACGGAGCCACGTATTTCATTACGTTTATAAACGATTACACATGTTTTGGTTATGTTTTTCTAATCTCATACAAATCTGAGGCATTAAATTGCTTTAAGAGGTTTATTAGAGACGTAGAAAATCGGTTAGACTTGAGAATTAAGACTCTTAAAACCGATTGAGGGCGTGAGTATCTGTCTGAACAGTTTAAAGAGTTCTGTTTTGAGAAGAGTATTATGAGACAGTTGACTGTTCCTGTTACTCTCCAGCAAAATGGAGTAGCTGAGAGAAGGAATAGGACTCTATTGGAGATGGTGAGATCGATGATGGCACAGACCAATTTGGTTATCTTCCATTGGGGAGATGCATTGTTGATTGCTGCCTACGTTCTCAACCGTGTTCCAACTAAATCCGTAATTAGTACTCTATACAAGTTTTGGACAGGGAGGCAGCTTGACCTTAGCCATTTGAGGCCATGGGATTGTGTCGCACACGTTCACGATTCTTTGCACCCGCACGGCAAGTTAGGCCAATGAAAAAAAAGTGTATCTTTATAAGATATTCTGAACATTTCAAGAAATATGTGTTCCTCGGTGAACGTACGGACAGTACGGTCTCTGAGATTGAATCTCGTGATACTACGTTCCTGGAAAATGATTTTCCAAAGAGAGGTGAAATCGATCAGCATTTCACCTTTTATAAGATAGATGAACCTAACAGCTCAGTTGAGTCCAACAGCGGGACTCGAGATCCTATTACGGATATTGGTTCCAGTGAGAGTGGCCCATCTAGAGGTGAGAAGGCTGCCCCTTCTCGTAGGAGTAGTTGGGGAAATATACCCCAATGTCATTTTTCGATTGAGGATGAGATCCTCATCGTGACTCCCGAGAATGATAAAGAGTCTCGGATTTTTCAGGAGACTCTCAAGAGTCCAATGAAGGAGCAATGGTTAAAGGCCATGCAGGAGGAGTTGGAATCTATGAGAGTCAACAGGGTCTAGAATCTAGTTGACCTACCTAAGGATAGAAAGGTGATTGGGAACAAATGAGTTTTTCAAAATAAAAAAAAATCCCAACGGATCGATAGAGAGATACAAGACTCGTCTAATAGTCAAGGGTTACACACTAATAAAGGGAAATGACTACGATGAGACTTTCTCCCCTGTAGTTAAATTTACATTGATTCATCTATTCTTAGCGATTGTCACAAGTATGGATCTAGAGTTCTATCAGATAGATGTAAAGACTGCTTTCCTTAACGAAAATTTAGTTGAGGAAATCTACATAGAGCAGTCCTCTGGGTTCGTTCTAGTAGGTCATGAGAATTAGATCTATTTATTTCAGAAGTCGATATATGACCTAAAGCAATCATCCAGGCAGTGGTACCTGAGATTTCAGGAGGGGATTATATCTTATGGTTTTACAATATCGAGGAGCAACATTATGTCTATCTGATACGATCGATGACTCTTTTGTGATCCTGTCCCTATATGTGGATGATATAATATTGGTCGGAAACAACATTAAGTATTGATGATAATCAAGACACGGTTGTCATTGAGCTTTGACTTGAAAAATATGGGTAAAGCTGAGTTTATCCTTGGAGTTAAGATATAGAGAAATTGCTCAAGGTGAATGTTGGCTCTTTCACAAGAGAGACTTATATTAGGAAGATTCTCGAGCGATTTGAGATGAATGATTGTAATCCCATGACACTCTGATCGCCAAGTGTGATGGCCTAAGTCTTGAAATATGCTAGAAAACTCATGAAGAAGTAAGGGAGATGAGCAAAATCCCTTATTCCAGCACAGTGGGAAGTTTGATGTACGTAATGTTATGTACACGACCAAACGTATGTTATGTAGTCAGTCTGGCAAGTAGATATTAATGAAATCCTATAAAGGGTTACTGGATAGCAGTGAAAAGGATTTTGAGATATCTTAAGTGAATTGTGAATTTCTCCTTGTGTTATGGAGGAGGACATTTGCGTCTTGTAAGATATTCAGATGCCGATTAGGGCGGTAATTTGGATAAATGTAAATCGATGTTAGGTTTTGCTTTCTTACTCAATGGTGGTGCCATTTCATGGAGCAATAAGAAGCAAACCTGTGTGGCTCTATCTACGATGGAGTCTGAGTTCGTAGCATACTTAGTTGCAGTTCAGAAGAGTATTTGGTTCCGGAGACTATTAGATAACTTGGAGGTTATGGCTGATAATAGAAGGTCAGTGATAATCTACTGTAATAATAAGTCCACTATCGCCTACACTCGAGACCCTAAGTATCATAGTAAAACCAAACAGATCGACACCAAATATAATTTTGTAAGAGATATCATCGAGAAGGGTAAAATAACCGTTAAATACATTTCGGTATAAAGTATGGTGGCTGACCCCTTCACCAAACCCATCGCTAGAGACTCATTTGAAGCACATAGAGAGTCATTGGGTTTGGGTATATTTTGATATTTCTCATTTTGTACCGAATTGACAATGTGATACGTATTACTCTTATATATATATGTGTGTGTGTGTATGTGTGTGTGTGTGTGTGTGATTTTGTGCATTATTCAATCACACTTGAATTATTATCTTATTTCTTAAATAATGCACTTGTTTTAAATTATATATGCTTTGATGTGATAAAAAAATATGTCAGGCAAACGAGATCAACTCTCTCATATAAGTGACTGCCTCCACCTTTGAGTGAACGAAGATGAGATGGTTTCTAGTCGTAAGAGGTATTAAGAGTAGCCCTGCTAGAATACAAGTGCCCTAATATGTGTTCAGAATGAGGTCATCTGGGATATGACCGATATGGAAGTATCCACATCCATGTTGCTTGTGAGTAGCCAAATTTGAGATTTCAAATATCATCTGTGTTTAGTGATATTGTCTCCGAAACACTCTTTCTGAGATCTTTGGATAGAGTCTTATATGTAGATTGAGTCCTGTATCTGCACAGTGTTAGAGAAATCTGACATATGCCCTTTTGAGAAATAAGAGATTAATATTGTGGCATGAGTTTCATACCGCGTGTGATAAGACAACTAGAGATAGTGAGAGCTATTGTATGAGACGATGATCTGATCATGATCCCCATTCCTACTGTATAAGACCCGAGATCTATTGGGTGGATCTCAAGTACCCTTATTATTTTTGACTATTCCTAAAAGTATTAGTTCAGCATTTGCTAATTTAATCTGTTTACCTATGGCCCAGAAGATAAATTGAAATTTAAGGGGCAGATCTAGGAAAACAGCTAAATTGAAACTGATAGATTCGAGTTTAAGAAAAGAAAGACCAATAGGTATTATATTATTGTGTAGTATTTACCGACCAGTTTGTTATATTTTTCCATGTTGGGATTCAATATAATAGTGAATATACAGTCAAGTAATGATTAGGGATCACTTTCAATGAGAAAAGTGGATTGGTAGATATAATTGCATTGAATCTGGAGTATAGCGAATTCGTTTTTATACTAACGGTGATTTCTCGATCATCCTAACAGGTGTATTGAAAAGTTTTTGCTTGTAGGTATACTCGCCAGTCGTAAGACGTCCAATTCTGTATAAAAATCCAGTAGAGTGATGTAGTAGATCGCATGAGTTACGATCTCGAGACGGATATAAAAGACTCTCGTGTGCAAGTAGAGATGTTGGTAAATGGTGCCCACGTGGGGCATTTACCATTGAGTAAAAAATTCAAATCAAAGGTTAAGGGATAATGGGTAACCACCCATTATCCTTAACTCCCCATCTCAGCAATTTTTCCTCCATATTCTAAGCATACGTGAGTGTGTGCCCCTTTTTATGGTTTTCACAATTAAGTGAATTGAAGCACATTCACAGAGGGTGAAAAAAAAACTTGAGAGAGATTGTGCACACTTTGATTGTATCAGAAAAACCAAGAGAAAAGGCACACAAAAAAAAAGGTCTAGAGAGAGAGAATTCATCGAGGGCTTAACAAAATTTCGAGTAGAGAATTTTCCAATCATTTTCATCACCGGATTTAAGGGTTATGATGTCGTAATATTGTGGTGATAGTTCGTAACATGATTATCATCCCGTCTACAAGATCGACGAAGAAAGACATTGTGGTTCCCAATTTCCTACATTTTATTCATCGAGATACACCTTATATTTTATTCTTTTTATTATTATGAAAAATTCCACCATACTTCCGTTTGCATGTATATCAATTCCAAATGTAACACCAAATATATAAAAAAAAAAAGGGAGAGCCAAAACACAGCGTTTTGGCCCTCCCCAAATCGAATTTGGGCTAAAGCCCTAATTCGGCCCCTCTCTCTCTCTCTCTCTCCCGACCCTTCGTCTCTCTCCCCCACCGCGGCGCCACTCTACGCCGCGTGTTCCACCGCCACAGCCACTGCCACCGCCATCGCCACCTCCTTTTCCTTCTCTTTCTTCTTCTTCTTCTTCTTCTTCTCTTTTTGCTTCTTCTTCTTTCTCCCGCGGCTCATTTCCTCGTGATCTCTCATCGCGATCTCCCGTGATTGCACTCTCTCCGCCACGTCTTCCTCCGCCGCGAGCCTCCGTGAGCAACGCCTTCCACCACAGCTAGAGCCCGCAGCACGATCCCCCAGCTCGCAGCGCAATCCCCCAGCCCACAGCGCGAGCCAGGCCCCGAGCAGGACCCAGCCTGTAGCGCAAGCTAGGCCCTGAGTAGGACCTAGCCCGCAGCACGAGCCCAGGCCGCGAGCGTGAGCGAGGCCGCGACCGCGAGCGAGGCCGCGACCGCGAGCGAGACCACGATGAGCGCGCGCGAGCCAGCGCACAAGCGCGCACCAGCACATGAGCGCACGGGCGAGCACCAGCCTGCAGGCCCATTGCCGTAGGCCCATCAACCCATCGGCCCGCCGGCCCGCTAGCCCGTCAGCCCACTAGCTCGCAGACCAGCGAGCCCGCTAGCTGTAGCCCACAAGCCCGCGACGGCCAGTGTCGGCCCGTGAGCCCGCGACAACCCACGAACCTCCATGCAAGTAAATGACTTAGGGTTTTGTTTCTGATCTAACTATTTAGATCTAACAAATAAATTTTGTTTTGATAGGAAATCCTACAGACTTTGGAGTGACCGAAGTGACTTTCGGACGAGACTCGGCGCTTCGAGAAAACCCTAGGTGAGGAGATTTCAGCTTTACTTGATAAATTGGATGAATCTAGGATTGAATCTAAGATGAAAAGTTCTGTATATGTTTAGAGTGTAAGTGAAATACGACTAGAATACAAATTATGAAATGATTATATATGACTTTCAAGGTTAAGTATAGAATGTTATAGAAATTAGATGATTTGATACGAAAGAAGCGTATTATAGAATCACAAAATCATGTTGAGTGAATTCGAATAGTTTCCTTAGAGTTAAACTTTGAAATATGCATGAAAATATCTGGGTTGTAGGGTTGGATTGAAATGAGCCGTAAAGTGGAGGATATTATACATTTCATGTTTTTCTGATAAACCCTAAAGATACTTGAGAAATTGATGTTCAATTTTGATGATTTGATTAGGTTGATCTTTTTTTTGGAGACTCGAGAAATCAGATTTAATTTGGCTTTGAAAATAGGGAGTGATCACCCTCTTAGAACTGTGAGTGGGACTTTGACATTCGCTATTGATTGAAAACCATGTTTCAAAAATACTTTTTAAATGACATGTTTCTGCAAAATGTATGATTGTTAGAATTTTCGAATATTTTATGAAATGTTTTGTGACCTTTGGAGTGTCTTAATTTCTGACTTTATCGATATGCATCCATGAATTTTGATAATTGAATATTGTGTCACATTTTTGACATATTGATATACTTTAATGTTTCCACTACATTGACACATGGTTTTAAATGGATTTACTTACATATTTGAGCTGTATGCCTGGCCGACGTTATGATATGATGCATGGGGCTATATGCCCGGCCGACATGGTGATGGGATACATGGGGCTACGTGCCCGGCCGATATGATATTGTGATCCGTAGCTACGAAGGACATCTGGTAAAGGCACCCCTTGTGCCCGGATACGCTTCGGCCGGAGGTATCCGCCAGATCGTCATGTGTATGGGTGTCCCAGGTTGACCCTCATCGGAGAGGACGTTGAGTACGGCTCCGTCTAGCACCAAGCGGGGGCACCATACACGGCCGACTAGTTATATGTACATTATTATTATTTACAGGCTAGTTGGGATAGTCTGTGGCCAACATTGGGGTAGAGAGCCATTATTTAATACTTGTATTTGGAAAAACCACTAATGCGCCGTCCTTGGTCGAGGTAGACCATTGCCGGGAATATTTCATTGGCCGGCTCTTCATGACATTGATGTAAATATTGGATGCATATTCTTGCTTTCTGATGTGTGCGTATGATATATGATTTTGAAATAACATGATCGGTTTGCATATTGTGAATATTTTTTTTATCTTATGCTTTAACACTCCAAATTCACCTCGATATTGATAGTATGATGTCAATCCCCCCACTTACTGAGTATCCTCCCATAGACACTCACCCCTCGCTTTCTTTCCCACAGGATTAGTATTGGACCGAGGAGAAATCACAGGACTTGGGTATGGATATCTTCATCTCTTTCACAACGATGATTGGTGATATCATTATGTATTGGAGATTTTAGTTTGACCAATATATTTATCAAGTTTTATGGGATGACTGTATAAATTATGAACATTTATTCGTGGAACCCTCGTATTGAATTATATCATTGCATTGAGGCATTTGTAAATATTTAAAAATAACTTGAGAATTTATTTTATATATGCGTTGAATTTAGATCCGCTCGGTGTGGTGGCTGCTCATGCTTTTGTTGGGCATGACAGTAGAAGTCTGCTGTTAGGACTGCTAAAAACTTTATAGCCTTGCGTTGTTCTGAATGTTGGCTGTGGTATTTGTTGATTTTTGGAGAGGCCGGGATGGCCAATTGTTTATTTTTACAGGATGAATGTGATAAACAGGTGAAATTGTATATGGGAAACCTCCGATTTATGGGGAGATTTTGCCCGATTTTCTATAAAAATACAGTCGGCATCCAGGGACAATGGACGGCTGTTCACGATCCCGGTTCGGGGCGTGACAGTTCGGTTGGTATCAGAGCTCTTGGTTTAGAGCTATGTTTTATAAAATGATTTGAAAACATTCCCAAATAACTTGGTTTCAAAAGTCCTCAATACATTTGAGAGTTTCACACAGTCATTTAAAGTCTCATACATGGTCTTCGGCATATGAGATATTCATTTAGGAGGTTAGATAGAACCCGTATCTAACCTAGTATGTCATTTTTATTAAATTCTTAGACTCAAGACTTCTTTCATTTTAGGAGGTTAGTTGCTACGTAACTAACCCTGTTTCTTAAATCTCGACAAGTTATAACATTATATCTAATGATAATTTCCCTTTACAGAGTTATGCCGCTTAGACGCGGTAGACGAGTAGGACGCGGAGCTAGACCCGCGCTACCCGCGACCCCTCACATGCCTGACCCTCCAAGGGAGCCTGAGACCCTTGGAGTGCCTGAGGCTGCTTTCTCTACACGGTCGCCCCCTGCAGCGCCTACTCGGCCAGCTGCTCCTGCCGAGATTCCACCACCGTCCCTTGAGGCGTTTAAGCAGGTGTACGAGTGGTACACCTCCCATGGGATTCAGATGCCACCTCCACCACTACTACCGATGGCCGCGCCTACTTCTACGGCCGTACCACCTTCTGCTGTACCAGATCAGCCACCAGTTGCTGATCCTTCTACTGTGTCGGGACCTAGCGACACTACCTCCTCCACCTTGAGGCGTATTCACGAGCTCACCTAGCTGGTGAAGGAGGCGAGGCAGTTAGGCTGCACAGAGTTCGCAGGGACTGGTGATCCCACAGTAGCGAAGCACTGGATCAACCGTACCCGTAAAATTTTGACTGATTTGGGGTTGAGCGAGGACTACCAGCTTCGGATAGTAGAGAGACTTTAAGATGGTGATGCCCTCACTTGGTGGGAGGCGATTTGTGACGATGCTACCGAGCCGCTGTGATGGGAGGACTTCCTATGGGAGTTCGATTGTAGGTACTTCTCTGAGTTCCAGTAGGACCGCAAGAGGGCAGAGTTTCTGCACTTGCGGCAGGGAGCCAGGACAATAACAGAGTATGAGATGGAGTTGAGGCGACTAGCTGCTTTTGTTCCAGACTTAGCGACGTCGACGCAGCTACGGTTCAAGTTTGGGGACGGCCTTAACTTGAACATCAGGAGGTATATGACAGTGACCCCTAGTTTCTCCTTTGCGGAGATTGTGGACTCAGCACTTAGGGCGGAGGAGATCGTCCATGCTGAGGGCAGACAGCGGGAGAACAGGGAGCAAAAGAAGAGATCAGGGGCTTCTTCGAGCCAGGGCTCGAAGAAGGGTAGGACTTCAGGGTACTAGGGAGGCTCCTCTCAGTTGAGACAGGCACTTACTGGGCAGGAATCAGAATCCCAGGAGTACAGGGCACCGGCTCCTAGTGCCACTACTCAGACTTCAGATCAATGGCACCCCTTTTGTCGCCGATGTAGAAGACACCACCCTTTTGGAGAGTGTAGGATGCCCATTACATGCTTCCGGTGTGGGAAACAAGGGCACATCAGGAGTGCCTGCCCTGAGTTGGGATTTGGAGGTCACATAGCTACTGGACACTCGAGTGTTCCTCGGGAAGGACAGCAGGGAGCGCCTGCGCACTCGAGTCACACCGCTCCTCGAACGGTAGCCGGGAGCAACACGGTGCCAGGACCATCACGACAATAGCAGAGGATACAGGCCCGTGTATATGCGATGACGCATGAGGATGCTGAGGCGAGTCTTGACGAGATTGTTGGTGTTCCCCCCACTGATCCCCATGTGTAGAGATATCCATGTATTTTTTTTGAAAACCATCACTAGTTAAAGTCGTAGATGTTTAACTATGTTGGTTTGTACATACATTTTGATATATATATATATATATATATCTCTCTGTGAGCACATATTTTCCTCCATATTTATCAACTAATCTTTTATTTCCTCACATTGGAGTTATGAAAATATGGAAAGTTGACGCTCGCGTCCTTATTGACACCGGGTCAAATCATTCGTATGTGAGAGTGTCTTTTACCCACAGATTGGGTAAGCCTCTGTTGCCACTTGATGAGGAGACAATACCCCCACTTGTGTACTTGATAGTTTTCTTTTAGTTTCGAGAACGAAACTTGTTTTTAAGGGGTTAGAAAATATAACACCAAATATAAAAAAAAGAAAAAAAAAAAAAAGAAAAAGGGAGAGCCAAAACGCAGCATTTTGGCCCTCCCCAAATCGAATTAGGGCTAAAGCCCTAATTCGTCCCTTCTCTCTCTCTCTCTCTCTCTCTCTCTCTCTCCCGACCCTTCGTCTCTCTCCCCCACTGCTTCGTCTCTCTACGCCGCGTGTTCCCGCCACCTCCTTCTCCTTCTCCTTCTTCTTCTCCTTCTTCTTCTTCTTTTTCTGCTTCTTCTTCTTTCTCCCGCGGCTCATTTCCTCGCGATCTCTCATCGCAATCTCCCGCGATCGCACTCTCTCCGCCTCGCCTTCCTCCGCCATGAGCCTTTGCGAGCACCGCCTTCCGCCATAGCTCGAGCCCACAACACAATCCCCTAGCCCACAGCGCGAGCCAGGCCCCGAGCAGGACCCAGCCTGTAGGCGAGCCAAGCCCTGAGCAGGACCTAGCCCGCAGCACCAGCCCAGGCCGCGAGCAGGACCCAACCCGTAGCGCGAGCCCAGGCCGCGAGCACACACGAGCGTGCAGTAGTGCAGGAGCGCACACCAACTTAGCGTACTAGCGCGCGTGAGCCGGCGCACGAGCGCGCACCAGCGCACGAGCACGCACTAGCGTACGAGAGAACACCAGCCCGCAGGCCCATCAGCCGATTTGCCCGCCAGCCTGCAGGCCCATCAGCCAGAGGCCCATCGGTCTGCCGGCCCGCTAGCCCGTCAGCCCACTGGCCCGTAGACCAACGAGCCCGCTAGCTGTAGCCCACGAGCCCGCAACGACCCGTGAGCCCGTGATAACCCACGAACCTCCACGCAGGTAAATGACTTAGGGTTTTGCTTCTGATCTAAGTGTTTAGATCTAACAAATAAATTTTGTTTTGATAGGAAATCCTACAGATTTTGGAGTAACTGAAGCGACTTTCGGACGAGACTCGGCGCTTCGAGAAAACCCTAAGTGAGGAGATTTCGGCTCTAATTGATAAATTGGATGAATCTAGGATTGAATCTAAGATGAAAGGTTCTATATATGTTTAGAGTGTAAGTGGAATGCAAGTAGAATACAAATTATGAAATGAATATATATGACTTTGAAGGTTAAGTATAAAATGTTATAGAAATTAGATGATATGATACGAAAGAAGCGTATTATAGAATCACAAAATCATGTCGAGTGAATTCGAATAGTTTCCTTAGAGTTAAATTTTGAAATATGCATGAAAGTATCTGGGTTGTAGGGTTGGATTGAAATGAGCCGTAAAGTGGAGGATATTATACATTTCATGTCTTTCGGATAAACCCTAAAGATGCTTGAGAAATTGATGTTCAATTTTGATGATCTGATTAGGTTGATCTTTTTTTTGGAGACTCCAGAAATTAGATTTGATTTGGTTTTGAAAATAGGGAGTGACCACCCTCCCTAAAACTGTGAGTGGGACTTTGACATTCGCTTTTGATTAAAAACCATGTTTCAAAAATACTTTTTAAATGACATGTTTCTGCAAAATGTATGATTGTTAGAATTTTCGAATATTTTATGAAATGTTTTGTGATCTTTGGAGTGTCTTAATTTCTGACTTTATCGATATGCATCCATGAGTTTTGATAATTGAATATTGTGCCACATTTTCGACATAATATGCTTTAATGTTTCCACTACATTGGCACATGGTTTTAAATGGATTTACTTACATATTTGGGTTGTATGCCCGGCCGATGTTATGATATGATGCATGGGGCTATATGCCTGGCCGACATGGTGATGGGATGCGTGGGGCTTCGTGCCCAGCCGATATGATATTGTGATCCGTAGCTATGAAGGACATCTGGTAGAGGCACCTCTTGTGCCCGGATACGCTTCAGCCGAAGGTATCCGTCAGATCGTCATGTATATGGGTGTCCCAGGTTCACCCTCATCAAAGAGGACGTTGAGTACGGCTCCGTCTAGCACCAGGCGGGGGCACCATACATGGCCGACTAGTTATTTGTACATTATTATTATTTACAGGCTAGTTGGGATAGTCTGTAACCAATATTAGGGTAGAGAGCCATTATTTAATACTTGTATTTGGAAAATCCCCCAATGCGCCGTCTTTAGTCGAGGTAGACCATTGTCGGGAATATTTCATTGGCCGGCTCTTCATGACATTGATATAAATATTGGATGCATATTCTTACTTTTTGATGTGTGCGTATGATATATGATTTTGAAATAACATGATCGGTTTGCATACTGTGGATATTTTTTTTATCTTATGCTTTAACACTCCAAGTTCACCCTCGATATTGATAGTATGATATCAATCCCCCCACTTACTGAGTATCCTCCCATAGATACTCACCCCTCGCTTTCTTTCCCACAGGATTAGTGTTGGACCGAGGAGATATCACTAGGCTTGGGTATCGATATCTTCATCTCTTCCGCTACGATGATTGGTGATATCATTATGTATTGGAGATTTTAGTTTGACCAATATATTTATCAAGTTTTATGGGATAACTGTTTAAATTATAAACATTTATTCGTGAAACCCTCGTATTGAATTATATCATTGCATTGAGACATTTGTAAATATTTAAAAATAATTTGGGAATTTATTTTATATATGCGTTGAATTTAGGTCCGCTCGGTGTGGCGGCTGCTCATGCATTTGTTGGGCATGATAGTTGAGGTCTGCTGCTAGGACTGCTAAAAACTTTATAGTCTTGCGTTGTTCTGGATGTTAGCTGTGATATTTGTTGATTTTTGGAGAGGTCGGAATGACCAATTGTTTATTTTTATAGGATGAATGTGATATACATGTGAAATTGTACATGGAAAACCTCCAATTTATGGGGAGGTTTTGCCCGATTTTCTCTAAAAATACAGCCGGCATCCAGGGACAACGGGCGGCTGTTCATGATCCCGGTTCGGGACGTGGCACCAACAGTGTTGTTAAAATTTAGCATCCAATTTGGGACATTGCCAATGGTAAGCCCAACACACCAGCTCTCACCATAGCTGTGACATTGTGGAAGGCAGGGTACCACCATTTTGCCTTTCACTAGGCCGTAATGGGAAGCCATCTATTGTAATCAGGCACTTGCTGATCATGTTGTTGAGTTGCATTGCTTTCCCGTTTATTCTGATCCCTTATTGTGACTTCCAACTCCATAACTGTTACTATGATTGCATGCAGATGAAAATAAAGGATGGAAAATTTGTATATTGGAGTACTTTGTATATCAAAGCTTATTTTTTAGACTGAAAGGGTAATAGCCAGAGATCCTACTATAGTGGGTTGGTCTTGAATGACTCGATTTATCAAGTAAAAGTGTGTAGAAAATATAGGAGAAGTTGGCAAGCCTATGGCAAAGACAACATAACCAATAAGCGCATTTCACTATAGAGTGAGAGAGAGGGTGCTTAAGAATGTTTCATCCACTTGCAATTTTGACTTTGTATTGTGCTCTCTCTCTTTTTTCTTTTTTTTTCCTCTTTGCCATAAGAGAAATTTTCAGTTGTAATCCAAGAAACTGTATTTGAGGGTTAGAATAAGATTATGGTAGTAAAGTCTCACACACTCTCTCTCTCTCTCTCTCATATTAATCCATTTGCATTCAAGTCGGGGAAAGGGTTGGACTAAAATTTTCTAAATAATAAAAATATTTAAAATTTTAAAGCTTTCAAAGATGGATACTCACAGATAGGCCTGTTATGACACCCGGTTGAGCTTGGGTATCACAATACCTGAGCTCGGCTTGAGTCTATGATATGTGAGCTCGAGCTCGTTGAGCCAGTCATTCTAGAGCTCGAGCTCGACTTGAAGTGTTATCGAGGAGCTCGAGCTCGAGTGTCGCGAGCCAGAGTTAGAGCTTGAGACAATACACCTGAGCCTGAAATCGAGAGAAAAACCATACCTGAGAGCTTGATGGGAAAGCAGAAGGCAGAATGCAGAAGAACTTAAAAACCCTAAAGGGAGAGAAAGAGAGAGCTTACCTTTGATTCAGAGACGGAAAGAGTAGACAGAGACAGAGACATGAAACCCTAAAGAGACCTTCGAAGCCGATAAGAGTTGAGACCCAAGAGAGATAGAGAGAGACAAAGACATGAAACCTTAGAGAGAGAGAGACAGAGACAGAGACATGAAACCCTAGAGAGAGAGAGAGAGACAAAGTACCTTCGAGGAGACCTTCGATCACAATGGTGAGAGGAAGAGGAAACCTTCGATCGCGATGGTGAGTGGAGGAGGAGACCATCGCACGATGGTCAGAGGAGGAGGAGACCATCACGTGATGGTGAGTGGTCGGGTTGTCGAAACTGTCAAATTAATATTAATTTCCCCAATACAACAAACTGTAGCAATAGTGGTTAGTAGGTTGAATTCCAAGAGAATTAGTTAATTCAATCTCTTAGTTAATGTAAAAATAAAATGGGGGGTTTATAAAATTAATTCCTAAATCAAAAATTAAATAACTAAAATTAAAAGACAAATCAAATATGCAAAAATACTAAAAATTGGAGAAGAAATTCAATATGCTAAACATCCGATCCAAGGGTTCACACATATGATTGTTTCACTATTCATTGGTTAAAAAAATATTATTCTTACGATTCAAGTATTTAACCTTAAATTTATTAAGATACCCGTAATAAATCTTGCGTCTTCCTAAAAAAATTGATCAAATCCAGCATCGAATCAAAATTTATCATTAATCAGCTGGGTACGATAGCGTTCCATATCAAATAATGACAGTATTAAGTTCTGTGAAAACAGTTAAACCAAAATACAAATAATCAGGATAGCCGTACAATTATTCAATTTTGTTTTATCGATTCCTTAGCTTAAAATGAATATTGGCAAACGACTCATAAATATATATAACCTATTTGCTATTCGTACCATTCATTCATGACAATTACGGATCACTAAAATCCTGGATGCAATAGAAAAATTGATATTGAATTAAATTGTCAGATTAATCAATATCAATCATTCATAAAAATAAATCAAGAATCGACGAATACTTGAATTAAAAATACAAGAAATTAAATAAAATATATAATCTCACAATGAAGACAATCAATGAAATTCCCCTTGAGTCAGAATAAAAAAACTAACCACTCATGGTGACCATGTTCTTGAGAATAAATAAAAGAAAGAATAAAAGAAAAAACAATGTTCTTCAAAGAAAGAAAGAAAAAATAAAACCTAAAACCTAAAGAGAGATGAATGTAGTCGCCACAGCACTTGTGAATATATATATATGAATAGTGTCATGAACAGTAATATAAATAGTGCCTTCTAGGGTTAATGAGGAGAGTCCTTCTTTTAATACTCTAGGTCTCCAAGATTCTTCCAAAATAATAGGAAAAAAATCCACCAAAATAGGAAAATTTAGAAATTTTACTCATAACAACAATTTTTACTTAAAGTAAAAATTTCTAAAATAAAATTTTTCACTTTTTTATATTTCTTCCTTTCCTTTGTAGGCCCAATTGATATCTTGAATCATTTAATTCCAAAAATGTCTCTTTAAGCCCATTTCGATCCAATCTCCATTTTTTATCCCTAAAAATAAAAAGGCCATAAAAACAATTATTAGGGCACTAACCAATCCAAAATCAAACCATAATATCAACAATAAAAATGACAATTTGTGCATTATCAGTGAGAGGAGTAGAGACCTTCGAAGTAGGCAATCACGATGGCGAAGGAGTAGAGACCTTCGAAATAGGCGATCGCGATGGCGAGAGAGCAGAGACTTTCGATCGCCTTTCAATCGCAATGGTAAGAGAGTAGACCTTCGATCGCCCTTCGTCCTTCGCCCTTCGCCCTTCGTCTTTTGCCCTTCGCTCTTCGCCCTTCGAGCAGAGACGGGTGTGTGGGAAATGAGAATAGGAAGGAGGGATTAGGTTTTGAGAGGACACCGGGTAGCTCGACGAGTTTCAAGTCTGAAGGAATGTGGGCTCGACTCGAGCTGAAGACAGGAATCGCTGAGCTTGAGCTCGAGTTCGGGCTTTGACTGGGTAGTGTTATGAGTACCCGTGACACTACCCGGGTATTATAATAGATTTACTCACGGAAAGAAGAGATATGATATCCGGAAATTTTCAACACTTTTGTTTCTCAATTTTCTAAATATTTCTCGTTTTTAAAATGTTTCGTCTCCCTAAATTCATTAATAATTATACAAAAAATTTTATATATTTTATATTTATATATTTTTCATATTTAATAAATTATTTATTTATTTATTTATAATTCTTATTTTTTGTATTATTGGTTTTATGATTAATAATTATATATTTTAACGTTTTAATTTTTATTATAAAATATAATTATTCTATTATTTTTATAAAATAATAATATTTACATAAAAATCTTAATATTTTTTATATTTATTCTTATAAAGTATGGTTTGCCATATCGCTTTTTATCCGATTCCATTGCTGTGTAGTCTAGGAGAGAAGTCTAGCTCTTTATTAATGAAAAAATTAGTCATGTTAGTTTGAATTTCATTGGTTGGGGTCTCTTTATTAGTAATATATAAATTATAATTAAAATTCTTTTGTTTTTTTTTTCTCTTCTGTTTTAGTCCAAAAATTTTTTCTCTTTCTGTACAAAGAATTTATACAATTTAGTCCTCTATAATTTAAGAAGCGATAATACTACATATGAGTCAAAATTTCTATACAACAATTAAAAAACCTTGGGTTGGGCCTAATCATCTTGTGCATTTCTCAATTGAAACCCCCCAAACAATTAACTTATTGAGAGACAAATTGCATGAAAAAGTATTTGAAACCAAGAAAAGAAACAAAACAGGTCTGCATAGAGCTATTAAGGTGGAGTTTTGAAATTTCAACAACCAATGAACCAAATAAAGAAATTTGTTGTGAGAATTGTGCAAAAAATGAATCGTAAAAATTGTCTTAAGGATTACATGCATTTTGTTTGGGATTGTGTGAATTTTTATTGCGAATTTTAGTTGGTGAAAAATTGAATAATTTATGAGATTTTGTGGAAAACGTCTAAAAAAACATGTTTGCTATAAAGTTTATTTTATTTTTTTAAAAAAAAGGAATATGATTCTCAGTGCCCACACTTCAAAATCGGACCGAGAAAGAAACCGGTTGGCGATTTTTATCCTGAGGAGTGGAAAGTCATAATTTGAACTATTTGTACAACTTCAATTTCGATTTTGATCCTCTTCTTTTTTATCTTTTTTTTTTCTTTAAAGAAACACTTTGCCAAGTTTCATTGGATGAGACGGAAACAGAATTTTTTGTGGCTGCTAATTCTTCCTAAAGAACCAACTGCCTAATCAAAGAAGTAAAAAACGAGTCTTCATTATGAAATTGATTGAGCATTCAGAGAAAATGATTGCAGAAAAAGCAAAAAATCGAAATGGATAAGCAAAAAATTTTTTCTTTGAGAAAATGATTGCATAAAAAGAAGTATTACATATTTTATAAAAATTGATCATTATTAGGTTGTTCTAACTACATTAACCAAATTTTGTTATTTCAGTTATCCTAACTACAATTGGTTGCATTCAGTTGAGATATTAGCTGTTGTTTGAAGTAGTCGTTGTCTTTGAAAGCCTGCTGTTAAGTCTGTTAATGCTGTCTCCTTGTGCTGTGTTTCCTTTTTCTTTACTTTTGCGTTCTCTTGTTGTAACATATCTCATCCCTTTAAATCAGACTTGTCCTCAAGGATAGAAAGTTGGAAACTAAACTCACATCCTCCCATGTAGCTTCCTCTGGACACAAGTTAATCCAACGAATAAGCAATTGAGTGACAGGTCTGCTATCTCACATGATAACTCTTCTCTTTAGTATAGATTCAGGTTCTACCAAGACCTGTTTATCTGTTCCTATGAGAGGTAGTGAGGACATAATCTTCTGCATTGGTCCCACTTTCTTCTTGAGCATCGATACATGAAATACCAGATGAATTTTAGACCCTGGTGGCAGCTGCAATTTATAAGCAACTTTCCCGATCTTCTCTGTGATCTTAAATGGTCCACAGAATTTAAAAGACAACTTCAATTGCTTTCTCAGTTCCACAGACTATTGTCTGTATGGTTTGAGCTTAAGAAAGACCCAATCTCCCACTACAAACTCCCTCTATGTCCTGTTCCGATCTGGCTTCATCTTCATCCTGTTTTGAGCTTTTACTAAGTGATCTTTTAAGATTTGCAACATGTCCTGTCTGTGATGCACAAAAGTTGTGGCTGCTGGAGTGATTATATCGAAATAGGGACCCCAAGGAATGGACTTAGGCTTAGATCCATATAATGCCTCAAAATGGGTCATTTGTATGCTTGAATGGTTGGTAGTATTATACCACCATTCAGTTAACTATACCATTTGAACCAAAATCCAAGTCTGTCAGATGTCTTGCACCTCAGGTGGCATTAGATACATTGAATTAACCTCTCACTTTGACCATCAGTCTGAGCGTGATAAGCACTACTCAAATTCAATTGAGTACCAACCAACCTGAAGAGCTCTTGCTAAAATATTAAAAACATTGTCCCTATCTGTCACAATCGAATCAGGAAGGCCATGCAATCCGAAGATCTGATCTACAAACACTTGGGCTACCGTGAATGCAGTATAAGGATGCTGTAAGCCTATAACATGGCTAAATTTTGTTAGTCTATCAATGACTACTAGGATAGTATTATGCCCTTCAAATTCAGGTAAACATTCCACAAAATCCATATTGATTTGGGCCTATGCTTGGGTAGAAATTAGTAGAGGTTGCAGCAATCCCGGGTATGGTATATTTTCATATTTATTTCTCTGACAAATCTCACACTTCTATACAAATTTAGTTACTGCTGCTTTCAACAAAGGCCAATAAAAAGCAATCTTGACCCTCTAAAGAGTGTTGTGTTGTCCTGAGTATTCCCCTACTACAGAGTTATATATTTGGTGTAGTATCTTGTTCCTGATATTACCTTCACTGCCCACCATTATCTTCTTCCTGAATTTGATTATTCCATTATGTAATTGAAAGTATGAATAATTGTCAGGATCCAATGTGAGCTTTGCTACCACTGTTTGACACTCCTGATCTTCTGCATAACTTTGAAGCACTTCTTTAATCCACTGAGGTCATACTGAAGTAATTGCCATGACTGCACTTTCAGTCTGGCCTTCTTCTGCACATTCCCTCCTGGATAATGCGTTTGCTACTCTACTCTCTATTCCCTTCTTATATTGTATCTCATAATCCAATCCAAGTAGTTTGGTAAGCCATTTGTGTTGTAAGGTAATAGTTAATCTTTGCTCCAGCAAGTACTTTAAGCTTTGATAGTCCGTTCTAATGATGAAGTGATATCTCAACAAATAATGTCTCCATTTTGTAATTGTCATCACCATTGCCATTAGTTTCTTCTCATAAATGGACAATCTCAAGTTCTTAGGTCCTAAAGCCTTGCTTAAGAATGTTATAAGCTGTCCTTCTTGCATGAGAATAGCCCCCTATCCTCGACAGCTTGCATCAGTCTCGACCACAAATGGCTTAGAAAAATCAGGCAACCTCATCACAGGGGTTGAACTGATAGCCTTCTTAAGACATTGAAAGGCTTCTCTGGCTTCATCATTCCGGTGGTAATTGTCTCTTTTGAGTAGATTATGAAGAGCCCTAGTAATCAATCCATAATACTTGATGAACCTTCTATAATACCCAGCTAGTCCTAAGAAGCTCCTTAAATTTTTTACAGAAGCAAGTTCTGACCAATTCAAGATGCATTCAACCTTCTGAGGATCCATTTTCACCCCTTCCCTAGATACTATATGTCCTAGGTACTCTACTTGAGGCTGACCAAATGTGTATTTTGAAAGTTTGGCAAATAGATGGTGTTATCTAAGGATTAATAGAACTTTTTCAGGTTTTCTAAGTGAGTTGACATGTCTGGGCTGTAAATGAGTATGTCAACAAAGAAGACTAACACAAATTTCCTAAGATGAGACTGAAAAATGTGGTTCATGAGTGCCTAAAAAGTTGCAGGTGAGTTAGTTAAGCCGAAAGGTATGACCAAGAACTCAAAGTGTCCATGATGGGTTTGAAAAGTTGTTTTGCCTACATCAACGGGTTTGACTCTTATTTGGTAATATCTTGATCTAAGATTAATCTTGGAAAACAATATAGAACCATGTAACTCATTTAGTAATTCATCTATATTGGGAATTGGGTATCTATTCTTGATGGTAAGGTTGTTGAGCTACCTGTTGTCTACTCAAAACCTCCAGTATTATCCTTCTTCTTAATCAGCAGTATAAGGGAAGCAAAAGGACTATTGCTATGCTTAATAATACTATTGTCCATCATTTCCTGTACTTGCTTTTCTATTTCAGTCTTATGAGAGTGTGGATATCTATATGGTGGGAGTTTGAATGGTTGTGCTTCATGTTTAAGAGAAATGGAATGATCATAGGATCTCTTCGGAGGTAGAGTATTGGGTACTGAAAATATATCCCTAAATTGTTGTAACAGATCAGAAATGGCTGGGTGCATCAAGCTGTGTTCTCCTTCCATGGGTAAGGATAAGGTAGCATAACTCTGTAACTACTGGTTCCTAAATTTCCTAGTGGTTTTTCCTCGAATTAACTTCATCTTGGAACTTTCCACCATTCCTGTTAGGTCTACTTCACCTTCCTTGGCTATCTTAACTTATAGAAGCTTAAAGTCAAATGTTATAGGGTTGAAATTGTGTATCCAATCTACCCCAAGTATAATGTCTCATCTACCCAATTGCATCATCCTTATGTCAAAAGAAAAGTTATAGCCCTGCAAAATCCATTTAACTCCTTTCACTTGTGTGCAGTTACTTACTCTAGTTCCATCAGCCATGATGGTATGAAGAGGTTCTGCCATTTTAGGTTTCATTCCTAACTCTTCAATTAATTTCTGTTTGAGGAAGCTGTTGGAGCTCCCAGTGTTTACTGGTATAACTATCAACAACTCCCTTATGGCCCCTTGTATGACTATAGTCTTTCTTTTAAGTGAACTAGACACAATGCATAAAGGAACATCATATATCTCACCTAGTAATTCTGTAGTCTCTTTGGTGCTTTCCAAATCTGAGCTTGAACTAGCCTCCTCCTCTTCCTCTGCTGTGATCATTAGGCTGAGAGTTTTGAGTTAACACTGATGCCCCGATGTGTAATGCTCTCCACATCTAAAGCATAAATTGTTAGCTCTCCTATATTGCATTTTTTGAGAGGAGATCCTTGTTGTTTACTCTCAGTTATTCCTTTAACCAATACTTTTTCTTTTTGCAGATCTCCCTTTTGTTCTTTTTTATAATCATTTGGTTCCCAACTTCTACTCACTATTACTTTCTTCACCTTACTAAGCTCTAACAACTGCTCCTGCAATGTAGCTATCTCGAATGCTTGCACCAAAATAGTAGGTTAAGCATCCGCAAGATTGGTTTTATTTCTTCCTTTACCTTACTTACAAAGCTGGATATAAAATATGATTCAGTGAGTTTAGGATTCTTATGAACTATGATGGACCACAATTCCTCAAACTTCTCTTGGTATTCAGCAACTGTTCTAATCTATTGTAACTTATTGAATACCTCTATTTCATCCTGTAGTCCTTTATCTTCAAAGCGTTGACATAGCAATCTAGCAAATTTATCTCATTCCACTTCCTTTTTCACCAATTTTAACCCCTGAAACCACACTTCAGCTTTACCATCTAAGTACATGTAACACCAGGAGAAAAAAAAACGGGATTTGGGGCTAAAAAAGCCCCAATCCCTCTTTTTCCCCCAATCTCTCTTTTTTCCCTTTCTCTCTCTCTCTCTCTCTCTCTCTCTTTCTCCCTCTCTCCCTCTCTCCCTCTTTCTCTCTTTCTCTCTTTCTCTCTCTTTCTCTCTTTCTCTCTTTCTCTTCTCCTCCGCCGCGGCCTCTCCCTGCCACCACCGTACCAAGCCGTAGCGCTACCTCCCTGCCGCGGGTGCCGCCCTCCAGCGAGCACGCCAGTGCGCAGATCCGCCTTCCCGCGAGCGCTGCCGCCTCGAGCCATCGCGAGCCTTGCGTACGATCTCCCGCGAGCCAGCATGCAAACCAGCGCACGACTCAGCACGAGCCAGTGCGTGGCCCAGCGCGCGAGCTAGCGTGTGACACCTGCGCGAGCCAGCACGAGCCAGCGCGACCCTCTATGCGAGCATGAGCCCTAGCCCGTGAACGGGCCAGCCCACCAGCCGCGAGGCCCACAGGCCCACAGGCCCAGCAGCCCGCAACCCCAAGGCCACAAGCCCATTGAGGCCCGCAGCCCACTAAAGCCCACTGCGACCTGCAGCTCGTAGCCCGAGACGGCCTGTGACAGTCCGCGAGTCCCTGTGAAGGTAAATGACTCAAAATTTTGATTTTCGCACTAAGGTTTCGAATTTCTTTAGTAATTGGACTTAAATTGCTCACCATTGTTTCGAATTTGGCAACATTCAGGTTTTAGACCCAACCGACGGGCGAACGAAAGCTAGATCTAAGATCTGAGGAACCTTAGGTGAGAGAAATGCACCCACTTCGAAGTTTGAATAAATTTTGTTGATAAAATCCCTTATTAGGGTTTTAATTGATATAAAATTTGACGATTTGATTAGATTTGTTTTTTGGTGACTTGATGAAAAATAGGGAGTGATCACCCTCTCTATATAAGTGAGTGGAACTCTAATCTCTTGCATAAAATAGTAAAACGTGTTTTCTGTCGTATTTTCGATAAAACATCCTTTTGATATGCATTGATCTGACGTATGATATTAAATTTCAAAATCGTTTTGTGATTATTAGAGTGTTTTGAAATATGTTTACGATAACTATGCATCCATGGTTTAAAATGAAAACAAAACTTGTGCCATTACTTGAAAATTGATAAATTTCATTTTCTATCGTTGCATTAATATACTGTTTTGAAATGATTTGACGAAACGTATTAGCACACTGCTTTGATGAACTATGTGGGTCGGATGCCCACTAGCTATGCGATGATATGATTTTACTTGTGGGACGTTGTGCCCTTGTGATACTATGTGACGTTGTGCCCTTGTGATACTATGATAATTCTGTAGTTACGAAGGGCGTTTGTAGAGGTACGGGTTGTCCGGATACGCCTCTACAGGAGGTATCCGCAAATATCATTTATTTTAAAGGCTATAGGCACGGCCGGTTGAACCCACGTAGGGGGAGGACGTGTGTGACGCCACCATCTAGCACCGGGCGGGGTCCTATATACGTTGATGAGTTAGCCCCAACGAACCCATGGCCAACGTCAAGGTAGAGAGCGTTTTAAAGTTTATACATAATAAAACCCCCAATGCGTCTATCCTTGGTTTCGGTTGACCTTTGTCAGGATCATTTTTGACTCGCTCTGATATTACTTGATTTTAAATGGATGCATACATGCTTGTTAACATGTGATTGATTAAATAATTTCAATTGCTAAGCATATCATGTTTTGATGCGAAATGTAAATTCTTGATTCGAAATGTTATTATTTGACACTCCAATGGTTCACCCACACTATTTATACTTGATATTATCCCCCTCACTCACTGAGTATCTTCCCATGATACTCACCCCTCTCTTTTCCTTCCTCAGATAGGTTTATTGTGATAGAGCGATATTACAAGCTCTAGAGCGGATTTGGTGTTCATGACGGTGAGATTCACTTTAAATAGAAATATGAACTCTTAATTTAGTTTCGACCCTGCGAGATCTTGACATTGAGATCCGTAGTTAGCCGTGTACTTATTTTGGGATGACTGTATAATTTAACTCTTATATTTCCTTTGCATTGAGGCGATTATACGTATTTGAGTGTTACTTGGGAGAATTATTATATCTTTCATACAATTTAGGTCCGCTCGGTGTGGCGGCCGTTCATGCTCTAGTTGGGTATGACAGTAGAGGTCTGTGGCTTGGACTGCTAGAAACTTGTAGCCTTGCATTGTTTTGGATGCTGGCGATGGTGTTTGTTGATTTTGGAGAGGCCGGGATGACCATTTATTTAAATTACAGGTTGATTTTGATTATACAGGTTTAATTGTATACGGGAAACCTCCGATTTATGGGGAGATTCTGTCTGATTTTCTGTAAAAATACAGCTGGCATCCAAGGTTAATGGGCAGCTATTCACGATCCCGGTTTGGGGCGTGACAGTTCTATTGGTATCAGAGCGACTAGGTTAGAGAAAAGATAGTCGTAAGAGTTTTCCCAAGTATATGAAAAGTTCTCAATGCATTAGAGAGTTTCATACAGTCATTTAAAGTCTCATACTTGGCCATAAGCATATAAGTTCTTCTAGGTTATGGAGTTGAATACATAATGCTTCTAACCCATTATTTCGCTTTCAAATGCTTTGAATTATAATTAATTTTTTTAGGGGGTTAGTTACGGAGCAACTAACCCTAACTCTTGATTTCTATCTAATAACAATGTATTTTTTTTCGAACAATTATGCCACCTAGACGTGGTAGGAGAGGTGTTAGGTTCGCCTCACTTGAGGGTCTTACAGTGCTTGATACACCTAGGGCACCTAAGGCGCCACGAGTACCAAAGGTTGCTTCCTCTACTCGAGCATGCTCACCAGCGCCACCCCCAGCACCTCCACTGGCTGCTACAGCCAAGATTCCTCCACCACCACTCGATGCCTTGAGACAGTGGCAGGAGTGGGTCAATAGATATGGAGCGCAGATGCCACCACCTCCACTATAGACTCCAGCGACTGCACCTGCGGCCGAACTTGCTCCTTCGGCACTGATTCCTCCTTCGGTAGCCGGTCCTTCCGTTTCTACTTCGACCGATGAGACGTCGGCTATTTTGAGGTGCATCCATGAGCTCACTCAGTTGGTGAAAGAGTCTCGATAGCTCGGATGCACACACTTTTCAGGATCTAGTGATGCAGTAGCGGCGAAACACTGGATCAATAGGATTCGTAGGATCCTTACGGATTTGGGGTTGTCAGAGGAGCTCAGATTGAGAGTTGCTGAGAGACTCCTCGACGGAGATGCCCTCTCGTGGTGGGAGGCTATCTGTGACAGTGCTACACAAACCCTACGGTGGGAGAACTTTCTACGAGAGTTCGACCGTAGGTACTTTACCCCGTTCCAGCAGGACCGGATGAGGATGGAGTTTCTGCACTTGCGCCAGGGGACGAGGTCAGTTTCAGAGTACGAGGCTGAGCTTAGACGACTAGCGGCCTTTGTCCCCGATATGGCTATACCGGCTCAGATGAGGTTCAAGTTTGAAGATGGCCTCCAATTGAGCATCAGGAAATATATGACGGTGACTCCCTCTTTTACACTATCGGAGGTGATTGATTCAACGTATCGGGCGGAGGAGATCGTCTGAGCGGAGGCTAGACAGAGGGAGAGTCACCAGAAGAGGAAGACTGGGTCATAGGGTGGATAGTCTTCGAAGAGGGGTAGAGACTCTGGATATCCCGGAGGTTCTTCTAGCTATAGACCAGCAGCACCGGGACAGGGACCTCGACCACAGGGTTTTGGGGCACTAGCCCCTAGTGTCTCTACACAGTCTACTACACAGAGACCGCCCTTCTGCTGTAGATGCAGCAGCCACCATGCCTTTGGGGCATGTAGAGTACTAGTTACTTGCTTCCAGTATTGGAAGCAAGGTCATGTTAGGAGTGTCTGCCCCGATTTAGGTCGAGGAAGATCGAATTTGCAGAGTTGTACTGGTACGTCTGGCATAGGGCAGCAAGGGGCATCTACACACTCAGCTCTTACCGCTCCCCGGACTGCAGTCGGGAGTAATACAGTACCAGAATCGTCGCGACAGTAGCCTAGGGCCCAGGCTCGTGTGTTTGCGATGACACAGGAGGACGCACAGGCAAACCCTGATATTATTATGGGTAATCCTCACATAAACTCCTCAGTATAGTATTTTTGTTGTACTTTCTGTATGAGCTTTTTGTATATCATGGTGTCGATATACAGTTTTGATTAGTTAAAGTTTTAGAAACTTAACTAGTTTGATATATATATATATATATATATTCGTTCACTTTTTCTTCATATTTTAAATTCTGTTGATTTTTTTTACTTTAAGGTACCATGCGAATATTCGGTATCGACGCCCGTATTCTTATAGATACCGGGTCAAATTTTTCCTATGTGAGCGATACGTTCACTTGTCATTCTGATAGATCTCTCTCGTCACTTGATGCGGAGATTCTGATAGTCACTCCTTTTGACAAGCATATCATTTGAGATACAGTCTACAGGGGCTGTGAGGTGGGAATTGGGGAGACAGTATTAGAGGCAGATCTTATTCCGCTCCCTATCACGGATTTCGATGCCATCCTAGGGATGGATTGGTTGAGTATACACCGGGCTTTCGTGGATTGTTTCACGAAGGAGGTTGAGTTTAGGAGATCCGAGCAGCCACCGTTAGTATTCCAGGACGAGAGACGAGTGTTGCCCCGCAGTATTATTTCTGTTATGAAGGCCAGATGCTTGGTACGCCATGGTTGTGCGGTTATCTAGTTTATATTGTCGACACCACCGTTGAGGGACCGAGGCTTGAAGATGTCCTTGTGGTGCAAGAATTTTTAGATGTGTTCCTCGAGGAGCTTTCCGCATTACCACCAGTTCGGAAGTTCGATTTCGAGATTGATCTAGTATTGGGAACCAATTCTATTTCTATTCCGCCATACAGAATGGTTCCTGCTGAACTGAGAGAGTTTAAAACTCAGTTATAGGAACTTCTGGACAAGGGGTTTATTCGCCCGAGCACCTCAACTTGGGGCGTTCCGGTACTGTTTGTAAAGAAAAATGATGGTATATTTTGGCTTTGTGTAAACTACAGGCAATTGAATAAACCCACCATAAAAAACAGATATCCCCTGTCACATATAGATGATTTGTTTGATCAACTGCAGGGAGCCAGTGTTTTCTCTAAGATTGATCTCCGTTCGAGTTATCATCAGTTGAGAATTCGGGCAAAAAATGTGCCCAAAATAGCTTTTCGCACCCGATACGGCCATTATGAATTTTTAGTCATGCCATTTGGGCTGACTAATGCCTCAGCTGCTTTCATGGATTTGATGAATCGAGTTTTTCACGACTACTTGGATCGGTTCGTCATCGTATTCATCGATGACATCTTGATATATTCACGGAGTGATGAAGATCATGTTAAGCACCGTCGGGTGGTATTGCAGATACTCCGTAAGAAGCAGCTATATGCCAAATTCTCGAAATGTGAGTTTTGGCTTAGACAAATTGAGTTCTTGGGGCACATTGTTTCTGCAAAGGGTATTTATGTTGATCTGCGGAAGGTTGAGACTATAGTGAAGTGGGAGCAGCCACAAACAGTTATCGAGATTCGTAGTTTTCTCGGTTTGGCTGGGTATTATCATAAATTTGTAGAGGGATTCTCCCGGATAGCTGCTCCATTGTCGAGATTGACTCAGAAGGGGGTCAAGTTTGTTTGGGATGATCGTTGTGAGGCGAGCTTCTAGGAGCTCAAACAACGGTTGACATCCGCTCCTATTTTAGCCCTTCCCACTAGTAGTCGAGTGTATACAGTGTACAGTGATGCTAGCCGATAGGGATTGGGTTGTGTTCTAATGCAGGATAGTCGGGCTATTGCATATGCCTCGCGACAGCTGAAGAAACACGAGGTTAATTACCCGATACATGATTTGGAGTTGGCAGCCATAGTCTTTGCATTGAAGATATGACGGCATTATCTTTATGGGGTGACCTGCAGGGTATTTACAGATCACAGGAGTTTGAAATATCTATTTACCCAAAATGAGCTGAATTTGAAACAGAAGAGATGGTTAGAACTTCTCAAAGATTATGACCACATTATTGACTACCATCCGGGCAAGGCGAATGTTGTAGCAGATGCCTTGAGTCGAAAGTCAGTATCATCCTCACAGTCGACAGAGAAAGCCTATCTTTCTTGTTTAGTGGGACTCCAAGCCTTAAGAGTCAGTTTGACTAACGATGATCAGGGAGGCTTACTAGCCAGATTTGAGGTCAGGTCGACTTTGTACGACCGTATCAGAGAGCTCCAGAGTACAGATAAGGAGATTCAAGGTTTTGCGGATAGAATCTGTAGAGCTGAGGGCGGAGACTTCAGAGTCTGTGATGATGGACTCATGGTATTTAGAGACAGAGTGTGTGTCTCGGCCGATAGTGATCTTCGACGTGCTATCCTTGAGGAAGCACATTCTTCTGCATATGCTATGCATCCCGGGGGTACGAAGATGTACCGGCCCATTAGAGGTAGCTATTGGTGGTCAGGCATGAAGAAGGATATAGTAGAGTTTGTGGCACGATGCTTGGTGTGCCAGTAGGTAAAGGCCGAGCATCAGCGTCCAGCGGGCACACTGCAGCCTCTTCCCATTCCTGAGTGGAAATGTGAGCATATTACTATGGATTTCGTGATGGGGTTACCGCGGACTTCTACACGGCATGATGCGATTTGGGTGATTGTCGATCGACTCACCAAATCTGCACATTTTATCCCTATCCGCGGTAACTATTCTTTAGAGACATTGGCACGTCTCTACATTGATACCATAGTTCGGTTTCACGGGGTGCCTGTGTCAATTGTTTCAAATAGGGACCCCAGGTTCACATATAGGTTTTGGCCCAAGTTGCAGGAGGCATTGGGTACTAGATTAAATTTCAGTACGGCATATCATCCTCAGATGGACGACCAGTCTGAGAGGACTATTCAGACCCTAGAGGACATGCTGAGGGCATGTATGATCAATTTCCGGGGTAGTTGGGATCGGCACCTTCCACTAGTCGAATTCGCATATAATAACAGTTATTAGGCCAGTATAAAGATGCCCCCATATGAGGCACTGTATGGCAGGAAATGCCGCACCCCGGTATGTTGGGATGAGGTCGGAGAGCGACGTCTCAGCAGCGTTGAGTTGATTGAGCAAACAAAGGATAAAATTAAGGTTATCCGTGAGCGAATGAAAGCCGCCCAAGACAGACAGAAGACGTATACTGATCGTAGGCGGCGACCTCTTGAATTTGCTACGGGAGATATGGTTTTCTTGAGAATATCTCCTCGGAAGGGAGTTATACTGTTCAGGCAGCAGGAAAGTTGAGCCCCAGATATATTGGGCCCTTCCGTATCCTTGAGAGGGTCGGGAGTGTGGCATATAGATTGGAGCTGCTAGATGAACTATCCCGTATTCACGATGTATTCCATGTCTCAGTACTCAGGAAATACTTGACTGATCCTTCTCATGTACTTGAGCCTCCACCTTTTGAGTTACGAGAGGACCTTAGTCTTCCAGTTCAGCCCGTGGCTATTCTAGATCGACAAGTCAGGAAGTTGCGGAGTAAGAAAATTTCATTAGTCAAAGTTTTGTGGAGAAGTGATCAGGTCAAGGAGGAGACCTGGGAGCCTGAGGAGCCTACGAGAAGTTAGTACCGCCATTTATTTGCTGTTTAGTTTTCTTTTAGTTTTCTTTTAGTTTTGAGAACGAAACTTATTTTTAGGGGGTTAGAAAATGTAACACAAGAAGAAAAAAAAATCAGGATTTGGGGCTAAAAAAGCCCCAATCCCTCTTTTTCCCCCAATCTCTCTTTTTTCCATTTCTCTCTCTCTTTCTCCCTCTCTCCCTCTCTCCCTCTTTCTCTCTTTCTCTTCTCCTCCGCTGCGGCCTCTCCCTTCTGCCACCGCACCAAGCCGTAGCGCGACCTCCCTGCTGCGGGCGCCGCCCTTCCACGAGCATGCCACTGCGCAGATCCGCCCTCCTGCGAGCGCTGCCGCCTCGAGCCATAGCGAGCCTTGCACGCGATCTCCTGTGAGCCAGCGCATAAGCCAGCACAAGCCAGCGCGCGACCCAGCGCGACCTAGCTTGCCACCAAGCGCGAGCCAGTGAGCGAGCCTGCATGAGCCAGTGAGTGAGCCTGCGCGAGCCGGTGCGCGAGCCTACGCGCGACACCTGTGCGAGCCAGCACGACCCTCTGTGCAAGCCAGAGCCCTAGCCCACCAGGCACGAGGCCCACAGGCCCGCAGGCCCAGCAACCTGCAAGCCCCAGGCCCACAAGCCCATTGCGGCCCGCAGCCCACCGAAGCCCACTGCGACCCGCGGCTCATAGCCCGAGATGGCCTGTGACAATTTGCGAGTCCCTGCGAAGGTAAATGACTCAAAATTTCGATTTTCGTTCGAATTTCTTTAGTAATTGGACTTAAATTGCTCACCATTGTTTTGAATTTGGAAACATTCAGGTTTTAGACCCAACCGACGGGTGAACGAAAGCTAAATCTGAGATCCGAGGAACCCTAGGTGAGAGAAATGCACCCACTTCGAAGTTTGAATAAATTTTGTTGATAAAATCACTTATTAGGGTTTTAATTGATATAAAATTTGACGATTTGATTAGGTCTGTCTTTTGGTGACTCGATAAAAAATAGGGAGTGATCACCCTCCCTAAATAAGTGAGTGGAACTCTAATCTCTTACATAAAATAGTAAAACGTGTTTCTTGTCGTGTTTTCGATAAAATATGCTTTTGATATGTATTGATCTGACGTATGATATTGAATTTCAAAATCATTTTGTGATTATTGGAGTGTTTTGAAATATGTTTACGATAACTATGCATCCATGGTTTAAAATGAAAACAAAACTTGTGCCATTACTTGAAAATTGATAAATTTCTTTTTCTATCGTTGCATTAATATACTGTTTTGAAATGATTTGATGAAACGTATTGGCATGCTACTTTGATGAACTATGTGGGTCGGATGCCTACTAGTTATGCGATGATATGATTTTACTTGTGGGACGTTGTGCCCTTGTGATACTATGATGATTCCGTAGCTACGAATGGCATTTGTAAAGATACGGGTTGCTCGGATACGCTTCTGTAGGAGGTATCCGCAAACGTCATTTATTCTAAAGGCTATAGGCGCGGCTGGTTGAACCTGTGTAGGGGGAGGACATGTGTGACGTCACCGTCTAGCACCGGGAGGGGTCCTATACACGTTGATGAGTTAGCCCCAACGAACTCATAGCCAACGTCGGGGTAGAGAGCGTTTTAAAATCTATGCATAATAAAACCCCCGATGCGTTTGTACTTGGTCTCGGTTGACCTTTGCCAGGATCATTTTTGGCTCGCTCTGATATTACTTGATTTTAAATGGATGCATACATGCTTGTTAACGTGTGATTGATTAAATAATTTCAATTGCTAAACATATCATGTTTTGATGTGAAATGTAAATTCTTGATTCTAAATGTTGTTATTTGACACTTCCATGGTTCACCCACACTATTTATGCTTGATATTATCCCCCTCACTCACTGAGTATCTTCCCATGATATTCACCCCTCTCTTTTCCTTCCTCAGATAGGTTTATTGTGATAGAGCGACATTACAGGCTCTAGAGCAGATTTAGTGTTCACGACGGTGAGATTTACTTTAAATAGAAATATGAACTCTTAATTTAGTTTCGACCCTGCGAGATCTTGACATTGAGATAGTTGGCCGTGTACTTATTTTGGGATGACTATATAATTTAACTCTCATATTTCCTTTGCATTGAGACGTCTGTACGTATTTGAGTGTTACTTGGGAGAATTATTGTATCTTTCATAAAATTTAGGTCCGCTCGGTGTGGCGGCTGTTCATACTCTAGTTGGGTATGACAGTATAGGTCTGTGGTTAGAACTGCTAGAAACTTGTAGCCTTGAGTTGTTCTGGATGCTGGCGGTAGTGTTTATTGATTTTGGAGAGGCTGTGATGGCCATTTATTTAAATTACAGGTTAATTTTGATTATACAGGTTTAATTGTATATGGAAAACCTCCGATTTATGAGGAGATTCTGTCCGATTTTTTGTAAAAATACAGCCGGTATCCAAGGGCAATGGACGGTTGTTCACAATCCCGGTTTGGGGCATGATAGTACATTTCAATAGTGTCCATCCACCATTGATTGGATATCTAGTAAATAGAAAAAAATTACAAGCATTTCCTTAGCCAAATGCGAGGGTTCTCTCCAGTAAACATGAGCAGCTCCACTCTAGGCATACTAGGAAAATTTCCTTTAATAACATGATCTTTCTTGTTCATAAGATTTATTGCATCTCCTTTCATCCTCATATCCGTCGGAGTAGGCAATATGGGTGATAATCGTTTTGTTCTTGGTTCCTCAGCTCTGTCTTTACCTATATTTCGCATGAGAGTATTAAATTTCTCATCCATAGTGGACATTAGTCTATCCACTCTTTTGTTTTTCTCCTCAAGCTTCTTATTTTCATCCCTACTCTTCAAGTTTTCTTCCAAGCTCAATTTGTTTTTCATAGAATTCAATAGCGAGATCTTGAATTCTAGCTTCCTGTTTCTTGATTTGATCCTCAAAAGCTTTTAATCTTGTTCCTTCTACCATTGCCAAGAATCCTTCTGCTCTAATACCAAATTTGTTACAAACCTCTATTACCGGAAAGAATATGCAAACTATTAGTTTGATGGTATGGAAATGAGGCAAAGCTTCATTTACCAGTAATAGAGAAACGTATTGTAGACTGGTAATGATTTGCTTATTTACAGAAGATGAATGTGCAAAGAAGGAGAGAGAGTAAGATAGAAAGGAAGAGAGAAAGACAAGATAGAGAGAGAAAGAGAGAAGAAGAAGAAGATTGAAGAAAAGAGACACTACAAGAAATTAGGTATTTAGTGACAATCGAAAGTTGTTACTAAAACACTAAAAGTTGTCACTAAAGGCTTTTAGCGATGACTTTTCACTTGTCACAACCTTATCACTAAATCATTGTCATAAAAGGATCCAATAATAACGAGTTTTAAGTTGTCACTAAAGATACCATATAGTGACGAGAATATCTATTATCACTAAAATAGTAACAACATAATGTTGTCACTAATTGCAATTCAAAGTTGTCATAATACTGGTCTATGTTGTCACAAAATATAACAAATTACAGAACATTTGTGACGACATTTTCTTGTGACCATAGTGACAACTTTCTAGTCATCATTAAAGATACTATATAGTAATAATATTTTGTTGTCACTAATATAGTGCCAACATGATGTTGTCACTAAACATGATATACAAAGGAACATTTATGACAATTTCTTGTTGTGAATACAATGACAATATTAGTAGTCAACATTAAATATAAAATATGGTGACATTTCTTGTTGTGAATACAATGACAATATTAGTAGTCAACATTAAATATAAAATATGGTGACAACTTTTTTGTTGTCACTGAGATAGTGACAACAAGATGTTGTCACTAAACATGATAAATTATAGACCATTTGTGATATAGTATGTACATGATATTGTATATGTATACAATCTGTCACTATGTAAGAAATACAAAGGGTTAATGTCATTATTTGATTATTTTTCTGAAATGAATGCAAACTCACATTTTTAAATACCATGTTGAGCTGCTAATTGTGTGAACATATTCATCATGAATTCAAAACGATGTTTGAGCGAAGCTTGTTTTTCTCTTAGCATAATAATCTCATCATTCATTTGAGAAGATCTCTTTTCAGCTTCATCAGCTTTCTTTGCCAATTCATTAGCTTTCATTTCAGCGTCACAGGCTTTCTTCTCAGCTTCATCAGCTTTCTTCTCAGCTTCACAAGCTTTCTTTTCCGCTTTATCTGCTCTTTGCTTGTACCGTTGAACATCATATTCAATTTGTTTGCTTGTTGACATATGCCCTCTATAACCTGGTATATTCCCAACTTTCATAATGCAAATTTCTCTAGGAGTCATTGATGTAGTTTCTTCCATTTCCCTCATCGCTTCCTGAAATAAAAAATTATATTATTAAGAACCAAAAAGGAGAAAAAAATTATAAAGTTATGTCATTAGATACTTGGGTATGACCTACCAAAGTCTCTTTTGCCTTTTCACTTCCCCAAGCATCTATCTTCCTTGAAAAGCGGCCATATTGATACAAGTCGATAAGAGAAACTTCAATTCCTTCAATTCTTTGCTATTGTAACCATAAAAAACATCAAGATATTACTTTTCTATATAAATTGACGAAGGAAAACATAAAATGAGAGGCTTGTACCTTCTCCTCAGCAACCCTTGCGAGAGATTTAGTGCCACAAAATGTTTTGTTGTCATTGTGAGCTCGATTTTTTTTATTACGCCCACTCATTTTCTAAAATCAGTCATTAAAATACTACAGTAGTAACATTTGTAAGGTACTAATACACAAAATAAATATTTAGCAAAATATCATAGCTTAAAAGAATTAGAAGTCAAATATTCACAAAACCAATTCCAATCTTCCTCAGGCACATCAGCAGGTGGATGTCTTAATGCCTCCTCCTTTGATTGAAATGTTTGAAAGTATTTGTGGAGTTTATAACGATGGGTGCGATATTGTGCATTGAGTTGCTTGTTTACAGCTGATTTTATCATAATACTATCATCAACACCAAATCTAGCCTACAATATATTAATAACAATTGTTGTAAAATATGATTTATATTTGATATATGATTGAAAAGCGAATTCAAAGTATTTTACCATAGCAGCATTGTAGATATTTTCTCGATCCTTCTCATCCATCTTTGACCATTTAGATACATTATGCCTTCCAAATTTTCGAACAACATACCCAGATTCACTAATGAAAAATTGAGAATCTATTCCTACGATACGTTTGGCTTCTACATCTAATACAATACTCATAGACTCATTAGCATTTCTTTTTTTGCATAAAGCTATGTTTATGGTAGGTCCTCTTTTAGAAATTGATGCCGAAGAAGATTGACCTATATTGAATATATAAGAGTTAGAAAAAATAACCTAATCTCGATTTAATACTTCAATGATGATAGACCAACAACGACCAAAGTAATTAAAACACTAACCTGAAGAATGAGACAGAGATGCCTCTGATACAAAAAGATAAATATAAATAAGATTTAAAAGACTTTAGAAAAAATAATATAAATTAGATATAAAAATAATTGTAAATGGAATTTCAAATTAATAACTAGCCTTTAACGCACCTGGATTAACACTTTCTTCGTTGTTTACAAGTGACATGTCTTCATCAACAAGATTAAATTTTCTGAAATGTCGTGATCTAGAAGAATTTGGTGTGATATTTTGTTCTGAGTCTAGAGTACTTCTTGCTTGAGCAGTTGCTTTTATGCCTTGGGATGAGAATGAATCTCTTAATATGTATGAATTAATTCTGCTTTTCTTTGAAGATTGTCCTCCCTTTCCTAGACCAGTCATCTACAAATCAAGAAAAATTTAGTTAATCCATATTACAAAAATTTATATAAACAACAAAGATATGAAATATAGCACATGCTCTCACTTGAATAAAAGACGCTAGCTATTCAAACACAAAGCATACAAGGTACACAAATTACACAAAGATATGAAATATGAAATATGCCTTGGATCAAATAGTTAAATGATATAGGTAGTTTGAACCAAATACATGAATATACACCTAGTTACAAAATTATCTCAACAAGAATTTAAATGCATATGCCCTAGATTGAACCAGTATCATCCCTAGATTGAACCAGCATCATCATCGGTCAACAACTCTTCTTCTTCAACATGGATTACCGAATCGTATCATCATTATCATCATCATTGTCATCATCATCAATACCATCATCAATAAATTCATGCTTACTTTGCATGGAACTTGCTCCTTTTTCAACATTAACAATTGATGCATCAACCTTGTCTGCTAATGATACATCCCTAACAAGGGATGGCAGTTCAACAAGGTCTACGTACAAAACAAATTCTGGCTCTTCTTCTTGGTAAACCTCCTCCACCAACTCTTGATATTCAATTTGAAGAATATCATAAGAGTTACGAGGATTAGCCTTTTCAACTACATACCAATTCTTTCCTAATTTGATGTCCTCAACATAAAACACCTGTTGAACTGTTGAGCAAGCACATATGGTTGGTCCGAATACCATTTGCGAGAAACATTTATACTAGTGATTCCCGACTCTTTATCTAATTGTATTCCACGAGTATCCCCCAAGTTAAACCACTCACACTTAAATATCAAGACCTTTTTCCTGGCTATGAAATACTCTACTTCAAGGATATCTATTAAGACACCATAGAAGTCTATAGTGTTATTTCCATGTTCCCCTTTAACTACAACACCACTATTTTGAGTCTTTCTTTCATTTTCACGATCTTTTGTGTGAAACCTATAGCCATTGATCATGCAACCACTATATCTTCTAATACGGTTATCTGGGCCCAAGGCCAACGACTGAATTTCTCCATTGCATGGCGAGGAAGACTTCAAAACCTGTTGCAAAACATTAAATATAAAACAAATTAATAGATTTTATTAGTTTTAAATGTGCTATACACTTAGTTAAAATCCTACTTACACGTTGTTGGAACCATGAAGGGAACTCAATATCATGTCGTTGCTCTATGTTTGCATTGCTTTCTGCCTCAAGTTTTAACTTGTGCTCACTAAATTAGAATAATTCATAAATTAGCTCAAATTCCTGTATTAAATAAATAGTATAAAGATATTATATACAATAATATTGAATGACTTTAAAGCTAAAAAACTCACTTGATGTAGTCTTCAATCTCATCACAACTATTGAGCACAAATATATGAATTTTGACTAATTCTGAGTCACTTAATTCAGTGTACTTTGGTCTACCAAATGGTCGACCTTTTGAAGAAAACACCGATAATTCACCGCTTGCCTTTTCCATTTCATTATTGCGCTCTTCCAAACTAACTTTTGACTCAAGATCTTGTAAATACATAGAACAGAAACTCAAGCACTCATTGTCAATATACCTCTCAGCAATACAACCTTCCAGCCGAGCTTTATTATGCACATAACCCTTTAATGTACCAATTTTCCTACAAACAAGTGAGATGACATCAAACACATCAACAAAATGACATCTAAAAATTTATATACTATTATAGTTAAGCATAAAAACTTAAAGTTATTCTAAAAATGGTTTCTTTACCTCTCAAAAGGGAACATCCAGCGATATTGAGGTGGTCCGGAAATTTTTGCTTCTGCTGGCAAGTGCACTAACAGGTGTACCATGATATCAAAAAAGGAAGGGGGGAAAATTCTTTCCAATTTGAAAAGGATAATTGCGATTTTTTCTCCTGCTCCTCCAATGCATCTAGATATTGTGTTCTGCAACATAATTTTCTAAACAAATCACTTAACTCAATCAACACTTGTCGGACTTCTTTTGTCAAGCAACCCCGTATTGCAAGTGGGAGGATTCGTTGCATGAATATGTGAAAATCATGGCTCTTCATTCTAGACACATGAAAGTCTCCATTCTTTATACATCTAGATATGTTTGAAGCAAATCCATCTAGATACTTAATTGAAGCCAGAAATTTACAAACTTTTTCCCTTTCATCCCTGGTAAAGCTATAGCAAGCTTTCGGCATGAGAAAAGAATTGCCTCTACGAATTAAGTGTAGTTCCCTTTTTAGACCCAAATCCATCAAATCTTTTCTAACTTTCCAGTTGTCTTTGGTTTTCCCCTCAATACCCATAATTGTTCCAAACACCGATTCAGCCACATTTTTCACTACATGCATAATATCAATATTGTGTCTCAATTTTAAGTCAGCCCAATAAGGTAAATAAAAAAAAATGCTCTTCTTAGTCCAATTTAAACCAGTGTCTTTACGTTTACGCTTCCTTTTTGTGGCTTGCTCTTGGGCCTTTCCAAAGAAGAACCCAAGATCTTCATATGGCTGTAATTGGTTCAAAATTTCTTCTCCAGACATGGGAATAATAGTGTCCCTATAATCAACTTCACCATTGAAATCTTTTTTATCTTTTCGCCAATGATGATCTTTAGGTAAGAATCTACGATGCCCTGCGTAACACAACTTCATGCTATTGCGCAAATGCATACAAGATGTCTCAGTCGTGCAGAAAGGACATGCAAAATAACCTTTGGTACTATACCCAGACAACATAGCATATGCAGGGAAGTCATTTATTGTCCAAATAAGAGCAGCACGCAATGTAAATTTTTCTCCCTTATATGCATCATATGCTTCTACACCACTCCACAGCTCCTTTAATTCATCAACAAGGGGTTGTAAATAAACATCAATGTCATTTCCCGGAGATTTAGGTCCAGGGACTAACAATGACATGGTCAAGAACGGATCCTTCATGCATTTCCAAGGTGGTAAGTTATATGGGACAAGAAAGACGGGCCAAATACTGTATGCATTACTCAAGTTCCCAAAAGGATTGAATCCATCAGTTGCAAGTCCTAAACGGACATTGCGAGGATCTTGTGCAAAATCATCATAAGTTTTATCAAAATGCATCCACGCCTCACAATCAGCTGGATGCCTCATACTATTAGAATCAATAACAAGCTTCTCCTTATGCCACCGCATGTCACGAGCTATTTCTTTGTTTACATAAAATCTTCGTAGTCTAGGCATTAAAGGGAAGTAGCGTAATACCTTACGAGGCACTTTAGAACCATTAGATTTATAGCGCGGCTCATTGCACTTCTCATTTAAAACCCAAGTCACGGATAATCTTTTTAGCCTCATAGAAAGATTTAGGGATCAAAGCTCCTGGTGGAAGTGCATCCCTAAATACTCCCAGTAGCACATCAAAGGATTTTGTGGTCCAACCATTCATGGTCTTCAAATGCAACAAAGTCACAATAAAAGATAGTTTTGAAAATCTATCACAACCCGGGTAAAGATCCCTCTTTACATCATCTAACATTCTAAGAAAATTATCTGCCTCACATTCTTTTTCATTGGGTAAATTTTGACCAATGTCTTCCCCTCTTTGTCAGTTCTCACCCCAATTAGCAGCTCCAATATCATTTAACATCATATCCAAATCATTCTCATCATTTTCTTCATGCTCAACATTATAGGCAACATTGTCATCATCCAAGTCATCTTCAAATGCCTCACCATGATAAATCCATCTAGTATAATCTTTACGAATTCCATTTTTAATTAAATGTGTCATCACAATATCTTTATATTGGTCACGATAATTGTTACATTTAGAGCAAGGGCACGGGATTTTCACATCACCTTCTTTGCTAATATATGCAAATTCCAAAAATTTTTTCACATCCAAATAATATGTCTCATTTCTTCTGTTTTTTATCTCCATCCAGCTCTTATCCGTGACCTTAAAAGTAGGAAAAAGAATTAGCAAATAAATCAACAATGACTTAAACAAAGAACAAAATGATATTTTAGCATACAAAAAATTTACAAAACAGTTGGACAATATATATATATATAAATCTCATATTAGTTACTAAAATGTGCTTACATTTTCTTTAAGAATATTTACTTAACCTTCTATGTGCTTACATTTTCTTTAAGTCATGTCTAACAACTTTATATCACCTCAAATTAACATAAAATTAAGGGTATTTCAGTCCTGGTGAATGGTAATGCACTGCCAAAGCCCTTGGGTTAATGGTACATTCCGGGCGCCCATTTTCACCAAGCAACGGAAATTTTTCTGTGAGTGCACTTATTAAAACACTTTCCTAGTTAACTGCAAATAAGTGGCCTGAGATTAAGGAAAGCTCCAATGTGAGAGGAGGACAAACCATGTAACTTTTTTCTGCGATGAATTTCAACTAACAAGGAAAGTCTAGCTCTAATCAATTGCCAATGAGCTATAATCATCTTTTCCAAATCCAATGTCAATCTACTCATCCAAAGTCCAACTTTCTATATCACAAGAAAACCTTTTTTTCCTCTCACACTTTCTCCTCTGCATGCAGGCAGATACACTAAGTGCAGTTAGACATTTCTTCTAGGCGTTCTATCATTCTAAGGTTGCTCAATTTTGGCATTAATGGCTGAGAAAAGCACAGACAGAACTCTAGATTAGGAGAATTTGGTGAACAACAAACATAACAAAAGGACAGGAAAACATGGTTATAATTGTCTCACATGTTACCCACTGTTAATCAGATCTAAATCATGCAACAAATAATTTATTTAGTCTTAAGAAAAATGATTACATGATTATAGAGTAAAGCTAGCTGATTACTTGCAGGAGTACGGCTTCTTTTTTTTTTTTTTTTTTACTATATCAAGAAAAATAAAGCACTTCCTATGAAAAAATAAAGCTCTTCACATCTAGAAAACTAGGCTACTAAAGTACTATCCAATACAATAAACAGGTTTCATTATATTCTTAAGGGCTGTTCAGTATATAAATCTCATATCAGTTTCATAGGCATAAATCTTAAAGGTGACCCACAAGATTGCAGACAGAGAGTCAATTGAATGGGAATGGAAATGTGATTAGTGTTGAAAAGTTCTACAATCCACTAGCCAAGAGACAGACAGGGCGTCCAACCCGGGAAAAAGAGGAAATGCCAAATTGTGACAAGTTGGGTGAAGGGAACACAACAGAAATGTCTACTGCAAAATGAGCAGCTGAGACTTCTAAAAAGAGCTTGATTAGCAAAATCGCAGGCTATAAACACTCCAATCTTAGCCTACTTTGATTGCAAAATTAGACAATGGCCTCTTATTATATATCCTTAAAAAATTCATCATTCTAGAATGCCTACAAAACTATAACACAATTGTCGATACACAGTTAAAAAACAATCGGGTTATTAGAGACAGATCTGCATAGGTAATACGCTGAAAAACATAATCAAAATCCACAAATCATCAAACGAATTACAAATCTATAAGAGAGAGAGAGAGAGAGAGATTTAACCTTAATCCCTAGCCGCGAGAGGAAAGCGTAGAGAGAGAGAAGAGAGATCCAATATCATAAAGATCGGAAACAATCGGGTTACCAGAGACAGATCTACATAGGTAATACGCTGAAGAACACAATCAAGATCTACAAATCATCAAACGAATTACAGATCTATCGGGGGGAGAGAGAGAGAGAGAGAGAGAGATCTGACCTAGCCGTGAGAGGAGAGCGTAGAGAGAGTGAAGGGAGACGGCGAGAGTGAGAGTGACTGTGCAAATATGAAAACATTTATGCAAAACATTTAATTATTATTATTATAAAAACATTTAATTTAAAATTATCATAATTATACAAAATTACCAAAATTTTGCTTAAATATGAAAAACATAAATCCATTTACATAATAATTAATTCATATTATATTATTATTAAAATATAGTTTAATTTGTAAGAAAATGTTAATCAAGCTTTTTTTTTATTATATTATTATTATAAAATGTTAATTCACATTTAATTTAAAATATACTTAATCCCTAACTTTGCAGGTTCCGGTCATTGTCCTCTCTTTTTTTTTTCTTTGTTTTTTTTTTTATTTTTATCGATTGATATTCGAATTTTGTCTGATTAATTCGGTCCGAATACTGTAAGAAAATGTTAAAATGATCAATAGTGACTACATAATATGTCATCACTAAAAAGGTCAATTGTAATAAAAAAAATATTGTCACTAAAAGGGGTTAACAGTGACAACTACCGTTTTTATCACTAAAATTGATTAATAATGACAACATAGTATTGTCATTAAAAAATGATCAATAATGACGAAACAATTTAGTCACAAAATGACCAACAGTGACGACATAATATATTGTCACTTAAGGGATCAATAGTGACAAGAAAATGTTGTCACTATATGTAATGACGAGATATTATCGTCATTGCACTTGATCAATAGTGACAAAATTATGTTTTCACTATTTTTCGTCACTAACTCTATGATGAGATATATGTTGTCATTAAATTATATTTTAGTGATAATCTAATAACAACTTTTAAATTTTGTCACTAAAATGATTCATATTACAATACAACAGTGATGACTTAAATAATTGTCACTAAAATATATATTTAGTGACGATATTTTAGTGATAAATTTTTAATCTCGTCACTAAATCTCTATTTTCTTGTAGTGAGAGAGAAAAGTAATCCGACATTGCCTGCCTTTTCATTATTTTCATCTGCTATTTATATAAGAATAGATTTGGTTACTAGGTTGTTCTAACTACATTAACCAAATCTTGTTATTTCAGTTATCCTAACTAAAGTTGGCTGCATTCAGTTGAGACATTAGCTGTTGTTTGAAGTAGTTGTTGTCTTTGAAAGCCTGCTGTTACCTATTATGCTGTCTCCTTATGCTGTGTTTCCTTTTTCCTCCTCTTGCTGTAACAATGTGATAATGTAAGTATTTGACTATTTTGAAATTACTTTTTTCTCCTATTTGATTTAAGGGATTTTAGCTTTTGATTTAGGGGTTTTGTAAAAATTTGTAAATGTGACTTCTTTGATTTTTTTTGGGGTGAAAAATCCAGCTTCTTTCCTTCTCTCATCGGCATTGATTCTTTGTCTTCCATATTTCATATGGAATCATCATCAAGTGGCATCCGTCTCCCTAATAAATGATATATATGTATGGAAGGGCTTTGAATATGTCTCCTTTGTTCAAGATTTATATTCTTTCCCAGCTTTTGGACATTTGTTTTCTTCCTTTTGGGTTACTCTTCATCGTTGGTGTTGGGTTGGTATTTTTTCATCTTATTTTTTTATTTTTTCTTTGTATTATTTGGTGCTTTTGATTGTAATTCACTGCTGCTTTTTTAATACTTTTTCTTGAATTCCTTCATTGCCTTTCTTTGTGTTTGATTATGAATCTCTATTATTTGCTTTTACTATTTTCCCAAACTGACGACGGAAAAATGGAGAAGGCAACAATGGCCTGGTATCATTATGATGTTTAGGTTATGATGACTCAAATCAAGCAACTGCTGTAGCAGTGCTTGTGACTCTACTTAAGGAAGAACAAAAGAAAGGTCTTTTTGGCCTTGCTGCATGAAAGCTTAGAATAGCTGCAGTGGCCAGCATTGGGCATCGATTGCCGTGAGAATGATTTCTCTTACCTGCGCTTTGATGACTACAATGATGTGCTAAATATGATGTGCTAGATATGATTCCTCTTATGATTGTTCAACAATTAAAAAAAACAATAGTTTTTAAAATTCAAAAGACTTGATTAGTATTGTTGCTTGCTTGCTTGCTTGTTCAGTTTTTTTAAACTTGGTTGCTTGATTAGTATTTTTTACAATAGTTTTCTAACATAAATTTCGAAAGACTTGATTAGAAGAATATTCGAGTCATATTTAATAAAAAAAAAGAACAAGATGAGAATGAATATTTTTTAGTATCGGTAACTCGCTTAAGATATAAAAACAATGATTACTTCTTACTAGCAAAATTAAGGATCTCATCCATCTTACAAATGCACAATTTCGACAATTTAATAAAAACAAATGTCTTGCTCAAATTCCTTTTAAGAAGTGATATTCTAATTTTCAAATTCCTCACAAACATGACTAAGAGTTAGCCTTTTACAAAGAATTAATTTTATAGAGAGTTAACCTCCTGTTGAAAGTTATACACATGTAACCTCTTTAAAACACACGAGGCCTTCCCAACAAAGAAAGAAATAAAAGTTATCATGAGAAAATAACTAATAAGTATTTCAGATCATATTAACCTTAGAAGAGCCCTCCTTCCTGTCTGGAATTAGAACTTGCATTGTGATCCACGACCCACGGCTTTCTTATCAAATGCACTCTGGTGATAATTGTCAAATCTATCATATTTGCCATCATCTCATCTTGCCCAACTATCCCTATTATGGGATGATGCTCCTTTTGTAGTACCTATTATTTTCACTACCATTTTGTTGTCAACTATCATTATTCTAGTTTATATCTTCTTTTGTGTACTCTTTAGTTTTTGTAAAACCAATGCTATGACCCCTTTCATGATGACCCATGTTTTCTATCCAATCTCTGATGTTTTTGAGTGTTTTGAAAGTAAAATATGGACTTTTAAAGCAAATTAATGGTACATGGACTAATTTTATGTTTAGATTGGATTTATCTGTGGTAAATCTTGTGAATCTTCTTATATTTGTTCTTAAGAGTTCGGTCATGGTGACTAGCAAACAGGGCTTTTTCCTTGTTGCACTCTATTCGCCTTATGTAATAATATTTTGAGTAGTATGTAATATTTTAGTTTTTACATTGTGTTTTTTGTTTGTTATTTCATGTTCTGCATTGTTGCTTGTCAAGTTTGGCTATTTCTTGTGTATATCTTTGTATGAAATCTTCGTGGGAGCTATTTTTTTGGAAAATTGCTGCTTCGCTTTGTGTTGTTTTGTGCTTCTAATTAAAGTGTTGTCATCTTCATTCTATGATAACTGTTAAATTGTTCATATATTATTTTATTTATTTTAGTTATTATGCTCATTATTTGTATGTTATCTTCCTCTCAATTCAATACTTTCTTTGTTATTTTTTTTGTTAGATATATATGAGTGTTTTTAATTGTTAATCAACAATAGTTTCAACGCTAATGATTGTTAGTATTTTAAACGTTGCTTTAGTTACATGCATAACATGGATAAAATGCCTTGCACCATAAAAGGTATGCAGAGATGCCATCTATTAATAAGGTTGCTGTTTTAGTAAGGAGAAGGCAGATTTGGTTAGGTAAAAAAGTGCAACTAAATGACTGTCGAATTAGTATAGATTTTGATCTACATAGTCAAATGGAAGACTCTCAAGAACATGACCCTTTACCATCACTTAGTTTGTGCTCTGATTCTAATCAAACTTGCAGTGGTGGCACCTATTTTAGGAGAGTTCCTTTTGGTCAGATTGAAACTAGAGTTTCGGTTACTCTGTATGGCACTTCTTCATCTACATCTGAATAGCCTCTATGAGACAATATGCCACCTATAGAACCCAGCCAAATAAGCAGTGCACAAGGAATGATAACTCGCACTTTGTGCTATAAGAGGTTAGAAAAATTTTCATTCCTATATTAGGTTCTTTATTTGTGTTTTTGTTTTCCAACATAGCATAGTTGAAGAAACAATATTATTGCTTTTTTAGGAAAAACGCGTGGATAGAGTAATTGAATGCCTATTTCATTAAATAATTTGCCAACCAAAGCAATGAGACTTCCTTCTGCCTTAGATTGTCACCATTGTAGAGCAAAGAGGTTTCGTTTAGAACCACCTAATTTTTATTGTGCTGGTGGTGAAGTTTTTCTGGTTTGTCCTCCAATACCATATGATTTTCATTCCTTGTTGACTAGAATAGGAGAACAATCTGTACAATTTAAAAAGAACATCAGAACCTATAATAATAACCTTACCTTTACTTCCTTTGGTGCAAAATATGAGAAGGGCTTGACTAAAAATCATTATGGTATTTACTCTTTCAAAGTGCAGGGTTAAATTTACCATTTCTTAAATGGTTTGCATGAAAGTGGCTCTGAGAAACCTTATGGAATTCAATTCTATTTTTTTGACACTAAAGAAGAGTTACAAAAAAGACTGAATTTGTCCTGCTTTTGTGCGTTCTTGAAAATAATCCATATTGTAGATTTTTAAAACAGTCAAGAAAAATTTCTAACATTGAGAATAAAACAATTATCTTGAATACATACCCTAGTTTAGACCAACAAAAATACAATTTTCCTTTTGTCTCTCAAGTTATAGCTATTTTTGTTTTTAACAAGAGGCTGATTCTTTTGATAGAACTGCACACTTCTGATCTATAGTTTCTCAAACACAAGTTATAGAATCAAACATTACTATAGTTGTTATGACCCTTTAGAATATCCTCTTTTATTTTCACAAGGTGAAACTGGTTGGTATCTTGGAATTCCATGAGCCAAAAAAAGGAAAAGATTGGTCTGAATCAAGGTTCAGAGGATGTCGATACAATTGAATCGGTGAGTTTTAGCTCAGTTGATGAATTGTAAGATTTTGAAAATTCAGGTGAATTGTTTTACAGTTTTTCTTACATTACCTAACTGAATGCCAACTTTTTTTATGATTTTTTTAATTCTTATTTTTGTACTAAATGTTTATATTTTTTCTTATAGGTGTTGATAAGGTTAGCAATAGAGTAATACTATTACTGCTATAGAGTATTACTATTATAAGTTTCAAATGAGAAAGAATGATGAGTCTATGCCTATACATACTATGAGAGTGTTCCAACAATTTGCAATTGATGTTTATATAAAGATTGAAACCTACATGTTAGATTTCTATAGAAAAAACAAGATGAGGTTAGGTTAGAAATATTGTAGAGTATCCTTGATAGCTTGTCTGTTGGACAAATAAATGGGGTCAGTATAGGCTGTAGAGTTATTTTGCCTATGTCATTCATAGGTGATCCAAGAGATACGAGGCGTAGATACTTAGATGCAATAGCTCTCGTTCAAAAATATAGAAAACCAGACATATTTTTGACAATGACTTATAACTCGATTAGTCTGAAATCTAAGAAAATTTAAAGTACGATGAAACTCCTAATGATAAACCTGATCTTTTAGTAAGAGTTTTTAGAATGAAATTAGAACTACTCAAAGTAGAATTGTTTAGAAAACAAATTTTTGGTTAAGTAGTTGCATGTATCAATGTTATTAAGTTCCAAAAAAGAGCCATGCCACATTGTCATCTCTTACTCATACTAAAACTTGGTTTGAAGCTTCTAAATCCTACAGCCTATGAGTGCATTGTTTGTACTGAAATACCAAATCCAAACTTACATTCATATTTATGTTCCTTGGTTACAAGACACATGATGCATGGTCTATGTGGTTCGATGAATAAGAATAGCTCTTATATGAAATTAGGGAGTTGTAAAAGCCATTACCCTAAAGACTTTATTAGCCACACTTTTCATGTAGATGATGGTTATCCACATTATCATAGGAGAAATGACGGCCAAAAGTTAGGGTTAGAAACCATGAACTTGATAACAGATAGACTGTTCCATATAATCCATATCTTTTGACTCTTTTTGATTGTCATATGAATGCAGAATTATGTTCTACTATTAAATTGATCAAATATGTGAACAAGTACATCTACAAGGGTCATGATGCAGTTAAATACTCCTTCATGTCCGTAGATGACTATACTGAAATAGACAAAATTAAAGAATTTCAAGATGCAAGATGGGTAGATCCATCTGAAACTATGTGGAGAATTTTTGCATTTAAATTGAACTAGTCCAATTGTTTATACACTTCATGTTCATCTTAATGGTCAACAGCTTGTGTCATTTTACAAGACTTCCAATTTGGTTATACTTACTGAGAATTCTTGCTTTGTTAGGATAACATTAACAGAATTTTTTGCGATAAACCAACAAAATAAGAAGTCTTAAGTCTTAAATCTTTTGTACAGAGAATTTCCAAAATACTTTGTGTGGTGTGCAAAGACTAGAACATGGTATGAGCAAAGAAATGTGATATCATTGGTAAAATGGTTTCAATAGTCCGAAGGATAGTGAATGATATTATCTTCGCTTTCTCCTTTGTCATATAGGGGCTTCAACTTTTTACGATGATTTGATAATAGTAGATAGGAAAATATTAAATTCATTTAGAGAAGTTGCATTAAAACTTAGGCTTTTACATTCTGATAACTACAGAGAAAAACTCTTCAGGAAGCAGTCCAATTCCAAATGCCGTGTACATTGAGATTTCTCTTTACCATTCTTCTTGTTTATTCTTCTAATAATCCCAAAACTCTTTGGGAAAAGTTCAAAGATGATTTATTTGTTGATATACAAAGAATTTATGGTTCGTCGAGACATAATTCTTTTTACATCCAAATGAAAGTGTTGCAAAGTATTAATATATATTTGATGCAAATGGGTAAAAATGTCAACGATTATCATTTGGTTCAAATGAAACTAATATTGAGAATGATGAACATTTCAATAGAGAAATCATGAGTGAACAAAATATTCCCATCACATCTGAAGATATGTTGTTAAGTGATCAAAGGTGTGCATATGACATCATCTTTGAAAAGGTATTCTATACTGATGGACAGGCCTTTTTCTTAGATAGTACTGGTGGCATTGGTAAAACATTTTTGTATCGTACTCTTTTAGCAAGGTCTCAAGGATTTACTACTATTGCAATGGCAACTTTTGGGGTTGTTGCATATGTTTTACCAAGAGGGAGAATAGTTCATTTAAAATTTGAAATATCTTTAGAATATCTAGAAAAAGTTTGCCAACTTAGCAAACAAAGTAGTATTGCTAATTTAATTACTAAAACCAAGTTAATCTTGTAGGACGAGACTTCCATGGCCAAGCAAGACATTAGAATCGTTTGATGCATTACTGAAGGATTTAATAACTCTTGACAAACCCTTTGGTGGGAAACTAGTTGTTTTTTGTGATGACTTCAAACAAATATTACCTGTAATTGAAAAGGGATCAAAATAAATGTTGATTAAGTTATCAATTCTTAACTCACATTTATGGCCATGGATTCAAAAACTTTGTCTTACAATGAATATGAGAGCTATTTTTGATCCAGCTTTTTCTAAATTTTTATTAAGAGTAGGTGAAGGAAGAGAACTAGTTGATGAAAATGATTATATCAGTTTACTACATGAAATAATTATTCCTTACACGGAAAAAGAAGAGTTGTTAAGCAGGTTAATTATTAAGTTGTTTTAAACATTTTTTGCTTGTCTTATTTTACATTCAAACTTTCTTCATTGTTAATAAATTAAAAATATTCAACAGCTTAATCAATTGTGTGTTCACAGATTTAAACTTCTATGCACGAGATTCTATGCAAATGATCAGTAGATATATTTTAGTTGCAAAAAAATAATGCTATTGATGACATTGACCATCTACTAATCGACTATTTCCTAGTTCTTTGCATATTTATAGAAGTGCTGATAAGACTCTTGATGAGAGACACCAATGAGATTTTGAAGATGTTTTAAATTCCTTAAATTCAAAGGGATTACCTCCGCATAAACTGCCACTAAAGTGTAACTGTCTCTTGATACTTCTTAGGAATTTAAACCCAACTGAAGGACTGTGCAATGGAATAAGATTAATTTGTAGGGAATTGGGATAAGGTATGATTACTGCTGAAATAACTTTTGGTCAGCACAAGGGGAAATTTATCTTTTTACCTATAATTCCCCTTCGTAGCTCTGATGTTGAAAAACATAGAATTCCATTCAAGAGAGTTCAATTTCCAATTAAATTATGTTTTGCTATGACAATAAACAAGTCTCAAGGCCAAATCTTAGATTTTGTTGGTTTGTATATAAAAGAATCTATTTTCTGCCATAGTCAACTATATGTTGCTTTTAAGTGCTAGAGCTACTGAAACTATAAGGGTTCTCATCATTCCTCTTATTTGTGATGAAAAAAATGATAAATAAACATGTAATGTGATTTATAAAGAAGTTTTTTCACTAACACAACAGTTATATACTCAATTCTCTTTCTTTTTTGGTCCAAATTTGTGCCACTTTAATAACATTACTATATTTTTGCTTGTGCTTAGAAATTAAAAATCAACACTGTTCTGTTTTGTGTTCTTAATATGTTTTTATATCCAATTTTCTTAGTGTCATGGCTGCTATTCTAATTGATAAGTTAATGAATAATGATCAACCTTAGATGGCTACACTGTTGAAGAAAAGCTAAACCCTATTCAATCTATAAAAGCCCAACAAAAATCCAAAAATTTATCTTTTCTAATATCCAAGTAAAATTTAAGATTCGATCTTTTCGTCAGTAGAATTTATGTACCTCATTTTATCATGAATGAATAGTTTATGCACTGAATAGTTTATGTTATGTTCGATGTGTTTATGAATAGGTTAGATTTTATCTTTTTTTCTTACTACAACTTTCATGATTAACACTATACAAGGAGCCAAAGTTGAAGGAATCATGTTTAATAGAGCAATTGAAATAATGGCCTCAAAACACCAACTATATAAGAAGTATTACATCAGAATGCAAAAATTAGAGAGATAAAGGATCCAAAATATAGACCAGCTAATATCCTGATGCAATGGGTAATAGGTGTTGGTACACTCATTGAAGAAAATGATGATGAAGTCATTATTTTGCCAATCAAGTATGACTTCACTTTGTTTTAGGACCTTGGCTAGCATTTGAACAAAAAAGATGCTATTATTGGTGAGCAAAATTAACTTCTACCTTTAATTCTCCTCACTTTAGAATTACGTCTTTCTTACTGTTTTATATGCACAACACAGATATCATCGGAATTGTAGTTGAAGCATTTCCTGTCAAAGTTGTGCCAACAAAATATGGGCCAACCAATGTCCAAAAGCTTGTTCTGATGAATGATGAGTATGCTGAGATAAGCTTTCATCTTTCTTTTTGCGTCAATTTTACACAACATTGCTTTCTCCATACTAACCATTTCTTTTTTTTCGTTTAAGGCATGCAATTTTCCATTTAAAGCATGTAATCCATAATATTATCAATGTAGAAAGAGTTTATTATTAATGAAGGGATAACTATCTTGAGTGAGATGAAAATTTTTCCTATTTTGATAGGACGATGTTTTCAAGTGTCCTATTTCAATGGTAACACAATTTCATATTAATTTACTATAAAACTTTTTATCTTATATCTCCAATTCTTAATCAACTCTCAATTTTTTAGGAATTGAATTATCTACGCATTTCAACTCAGTTTTACTTTTCGACCCACCTATTGCTGAAACTATGCATATGAAAAATTGGTCAGCATCATATATGTTATCTTATCGTATTCTAAAAAATAAAATATTATATTTCTTCTTCCCATTTCAACTAATTTATATGTTTATTATGTTATAGGGCAAAGAGAAATTAAAAAAAAAAAGGATTGATGACTAGGTCACTAGCAAATGCACAAGTCTGCATAGTCACCACATGGCCATTCATGCAGACAGCAACATTACATTGGTTGCCAATATTTTACCGTCTCAAAAGTACATATCCGCTTTTAAAGTATTCTAAGGTTTCAATATGTAAGTAATACAACTATTTGTTGTTACATGATCATGGAGTTCTTGTTATGGCCAAAATAAACTTCAAGGAGATTGTCCAAAAATATTACTACATGGCATGCAAAAAGTGCTTCCACACAACCACAGCTGCATATTATTATGAATACACCTGCAATTTCTCTAATGAAAAGCAATTGGCTAAACCAAGATAGTATAACAGTTCAGCTCTAGTAGAATGGTTTCATTTTCTTTTTCCCATATTAATTTGAATGTATTTTGAAATTTTCATATTTTGAAATCTTTGTAGGTGTCGATTCGAGATCAAGTGGTGTTATTACATCAACTGTTTTTGGAGAAATGATAAAGCAAATTTCGGGATTAACAGCAACAGAAACTATGAAGCCATCTTAAAAGGTGAGTCATATCTCTTTATGTTATTATTTCTATTTATATTTCTACGGCCAATTAAAAAATGTAATCTTTAAATAATCTTTTCCTTGGGTAAATTGATTTGTTTAAATTGGTTCCCAGTCAAATGCCTATTGTTTCTTCATGGTCGATGTTAGGAGTTTGTGTTTGGAAACACTATTATGATGATATAATTTTAGTTAGGAAATTATCTTTCTTCAACTAGAAAATGCCTTTTAGGAGTTATTTTTAATGAAAAATGTAGAATATAAGTAAGTAAAATATCATTGTGTTTTGACTTATAGCTGGCTGCTTTATCAAAAACTTGGAAAATTTTATGTTTTTTTATCACTTTATAGTACTTTTTACTTTGGAGTTTGAGAACTCTGATTGCATGATAATCTATTAGTCTTATCTTTGCAGTCACCTAAAAACTAAAGTGTGGTCTTACAACTTGATATCTTAGTTATCAGATGGTGATAATATTACCATGCATGTTTTCAACAATCAAAATACTTTATGTGGATAAGTTACATTCAATTTTATAAATGAGTATATTATGTATTTATAAGATTAATTATGAATTATGTAGACCTTGTATGTTATTAAAGTGAATCATGTTTAGAAAACTAATAAAAGTATTAATCTACAGTAAATAAGGATTCATAATTTGAAATTGAAATAAATTTCTTTAAATGCTTGTAACATAATTATTTACGCATATTTTCATAGATGCATATTGATAATATCCATTCCTACATGAAAACAAAGGAATATATCATCCAGATTAAATCTTCAAAACAAAAGGGTGAAGAAGCACATCAAAAGTACTCCATTGTGTATTGTCTCGAACACAATGATGTGGAAAAATCATTATACCCGCTAACTTATCTAAGTTTTGAGAACTCAGGAGCATCAATTTCGAAGGAACAAAGCCTAAATCAATAGTTTATAACTAATACCACTACGTCATTAGTCTCTCAAGGTAACATTCTTATGGTATAACTAATTTTAACTATTGCGCTTACTTAAAACTTAAAAAATACAAAACTCACATGTTATTAAATGTCACAACGTTTGCGCACCTCTCTTGCTTAAAAATTTAAACTTGAGGATGCAGTTCCTTCCGATGATGATGATGACGACAGTGAAGAAAGAAACCCCAAAAGACGTAGAAAAACCTAGTGTGCACTATTGCATAACTGGATGGCACATTATGCGTTTTGTCAGGCTAATCTTTTGTGCTTAAAGATCATCAATCTCTATAGTTGTGATTGATTTTTCATGCATGAGGAATATTTTGTTTGATACAGATAATCTGTATGAATGTGATCAGTTCTTCATTCATGAAGAAACTTTTGTTTGGTGCACAAAATTTGTATGGATATTTATGAAGAAACTTTTATATGATACACTTAATCAATCCAATCCAAGTTTCATTGTAAATAAAAAGTGTATAGTTGCTTTAGTGTGTAATGCATGCAGGTGCATAGGTGCATTGGTGCATTGGTGATAAAGATAAGGGGAGAGAGAGAAACTTGTGGATAAAATTTCTACTTGATCCACTCCTTTGTGTGTTTGCCTTTGTGTTTTTGTTTAGATATATATGTATATGTCCACGTTTGTATGCCTATAATATTGTTGCTGACCTTTACCTCTCGTTTCTTAGAAGTATGATGAGATTATAGATTGTTTCCATAATGAAGGGACAACTAAACTGGACAGTTAGGATATTGCTGACCACCTGTATATGTTGTCTTGCTAATAATGTAAAATATATGTTGATTTGTGTTAACAAATTTAGATTTTGATAAATTTAAGTTTTGATGATTAAATTTTAAATGAAAAAAGATTTATTATCTAGAAATTAAGTTAACTACAAAAGCTCATACCTTTAACCAAAGAAGCTCAGACCTGCAAGCATAAGCGGTTTACCGTGCACGATTTACCGTACGCTTGCATGGTACCGTGCAAGGTAGCGCAGTTTGCCACACACCGGTGCGGCCTACTGCACAAGCCAACATGATCTGCCACGCGCCTCCACAGTCTACCTCTCGTGCTTGCACAATCTATCGCCTTGACCGTGTAAGCCAGCGTGGTCTACTACAATCTATCGCCTGCTTGCATAGCCTATAGCGCAAGCGAGCGTGGTCTATCGCGTACACCTCGGCGGTAAACCATGCATATGCGTGGTCTTCTGTATGCACTTTACACTCAGTTAAGTTTGCTTCTTGTTCTTTTTTCTTTTTTTGCAAAAAAAAAAATTTATGGAAAAATTATTTTAAAATTTTGCTTTACTTTTTTACAAATAATTGATTATTTATAATATTAAATTAAAATTTAAATATTTATAAAATATTAAATTATATATATATAATTTACATTAAATATAAATACTTAAATGTTTAGGATTTGAAATAAAACATTGCATATTTAAAATATTATATTCTTAAAACTTTAATTTTAATTTTAAAATATAAATTGATTTTGATGACGAATTTATATTTTAACGACTAAAATTTAAATAAAAAATAGATTTGAAATTAATCTAATTGAACTGAAATAGCTCAAGCAGAAATGCTACCGCATGCCTGCATAATACCCGGCATGCGTGGCCTACCGTGCATGGATGCGACCTACAGCGCATGGATCCGGCCTACAATAAAAATAATAATAATAAAATTAAAAAAATAATATATATAATACAAATAAAAATAAATAAATAAATAAGCAAAATACAAAATAGCATTTAAATACACAAAATACAAAATACAAAATACAGAAGAAGCATTCTCCATGTGAACATGTGAACACATAAATTTTGACTATTCAACAATTCAACAAGAGTATATTCTCACAATCTTTTTCTGTGTTCAACTCAACATCTTTTAAACTATTCGAGTATACAATAATCCAAAACCCTCTCATACACATGTACAAAAATCCAATATAACCAATTCTGTCAAAGAAATCATAAATTCATGCAACTACCTTTTGTTCGACATTACTTTCTCTTTCTCGTGAAGCTAAAAAACTATTGCTCTCTGAAGATTCTTTAGAAACATCACGTTCCAAATATCTCTGGATTGGTTTTTTTTAAAAAAAAAAAAAAAACTCATCTTTACATCCTATAGATGGCATTACCTAAAACACCATTTCCTTGGTCCTCTGCGTGCATTTTTGCTCACTCTTTCTTCCTCCATTGATCACTTCTTCCTCATGTGTTCTTCTCTTAAGCAAATCTAAACCTTCTTACAGAAAATGGCCCCTAAGTCTAGAAAAGGTAAGAAAATTGCAATCGAAAAGGCATACAACAAAAGGGAATTCTTTTCTTATGAGAAAAGCAAACTCTTTGATAAAACTTTTTCTAATAGGATCATCACCCTTGGTAGGCTCATAGATTGGGTCAATAGGGTTCAAGCATGCAGACTACCTACAACAAGTTTGTTCCCTTTGGATTCTTAACCCCAGCAAGAAAAGTTATGAGAAAATAGTTAGAATTTTCGACAATAAAATAGAACAAGTTGCTTTTGATGAAGAGTGTAAAGAAATAGACCACGATTCAAATATGGTGATTAATGGTCGAGCGTGAGCATGTACTTTTGAAACATACTTTGATGGTCAAAAAATGAATATCAATCTTAGAATTATTAGTGAAGATGGTGGTCTTCGGTGGATAGACTATAAGCATTGTATGCCATTTTTGCGGACAGAACTTCTACAGGATATTATGATAGTATTTGATGATGACATTTTAGAGGAATTTAGTATACATGCCTCAGATCTGAGCTTCCATGAAAAGATTCTGCACCTCCTAATCAATCATGCCATTAAGCCATTGGGAGGTAATTATATATCCATCACATAAGATGATTTCTGACCGATGGCGTATATTATTCAAAGAAAAAAAAATCCAAATTTACTTTTTCTGATTTCTTACTTTATGATAGCCACACGAGACTCTTCAAATTTAAATTTATCATATACTAGTGTGGTTACTAGGATTTTAAAGAACCAAGAGACATCCCTATGAAAGAAAAATAAAGTGGAGTTAAACATGAAAAATAGTATAAATACCACAACCTTACACAGACCCAATTGGATTTGCGAGAATGGTGTTTGGGTTAATCTAAAGAAAAGAACAGCAGAACATAAGCTAGGAGAAGAAGGAAGGAATGAGGAAGTTAGGACTGTGCAAATACCGATTAAGGATCCTCCTATTCTGACCGTAGGTGGAATGAATTTTTTTTGAATGTACGGACACTATGGAAGGAAAATCAACGGATACAATGCATGTTTTTCAATGTCAAGTGAATGAAAAATTCAACAATATGAATTATAAAATCCAAGAAGTTGGAAAGAGTGTCAGAGTAGTTCACAAGGAAATCGAAGATGTCAAAAGAAACATGTGGTTGAGTTTAGGAGGTGCAATGAAGAGAATCTGAGTGAATTTGGAAAAGAAAAACGAGAAAGTCATCGAGACATGGTGTACCAGATGATGAACATCTCCGATGATCAAAAAATCATCTCTAGTTTTGCTCTCAGTGTAAAAATGCAATAAATATGGCAAAGATGTTTTTTTTTTCAAAGACAAGAGTGTTTTGATCTTTCCGATATCCAAAAGCCGTTGAAGAGCATGTAACGCCAATTACATGAGAAACAGTTAGAAAGAGCAGATAACAGCAAAAACATTTGTGAGTAACCCTTGAAAGAAGCTGAAAAGTATTTATGTCTAGCATTTAAACTCACATACCGCTCAACAACAATTGCACACTTAAACAATCATAGCAATTACTCTTTGAAAAACAAAACAACTTACTGCTCATTTAATGTACTCTGCTCTTAAAGAAACACTTTGTTTTTCTGAGTGTAAATCTAAAATAAACTCTTAGAAAGTCACATCCGAGGATTAAAACTTCTTAGTTTATTTCTTTTGTACCAAATCTCTAAAGACTCATAAGATACTCACTGATTGTAGGGAAAGAAAGTCACGACTTGATAAAAGTTAAAGGGTTAGTGTTTGAGATTAAACATTGTAATGGTCCAACTTAACCCATAATCAAGTTGTATCCTTGTGATATTAGTGAGTCCCGATACTTAATGGAACTGGTGTCTCTTCTTTATTTTTCTTTCTGCAACTTTGCTCTTTTTATACCACAACACTTAAATTTTTACTTATATTCGATATTAGCACCAAAATTATTCAAATAAATCTATTCATCCTTTTTCATAATCTTTTGTCATCATTAATTTTAATTAATTTTACTATAATTCTCAATGTCATTAATTTTAAATAATTTTTAAGTCCACTTTCTTTCTCTCTTTCTATTTTCACCTTTTATATTATGGACCGAATAAATTATAATAAATTACTATTACAATTGTTTTTAGTTGTTTCTTTACACGGTACACACCGCACAACGCGGTTTGCTAATTCACCCAAATGTCGCATAAAATAGGGGACTCTGCTTTTGAGTAATAAAGTAAAATAAAATCAAAAACCCTTTCCCATAAGCGTAAACCCTTCAGCTCCACCGGAAAAAAAGCTCAAAATGGTGATAGGTCCACCGCTTCGCTCTCTTCTCTCTGCCACAATTCGCTAGTCCCTCTCCTTCTCTTCCACTTTCATACCTCCTCCTCCCTCTCTCTTCTCTCGTTCCTTCTCCGCCGCCTCAACCGCCGTCGCATCCTCCGCTGCTGCTTCTGTCCCGTCGCTCAACCCCAATCGCCTGAGGAATGTGGCGGTGATTGCGCATGTCGACCATGGGAAGACCACGCTTATGGACAGGCTGCCAAGACAGTGTGGTGCCGATATTCCTCACGAGAGGGCTGTGGATTCTATTAGTCTTGAGCGTGAACGCGGCATCACTATTGCCTCTCTCTCTCTCTCTCTCTCTCTCTCTCTCTCTCTCTTTCTCAATTTGAACTTAAATTTGTCTAATACCCATTTGTACTGCAACAGTTGTTTTGGTATTGCGAATGTATAGAGTCAATTAGAAGTATGCGGTAATCCCATAGAAGTGCGTTGATAAATTACTAGGTTGGTCTGAGCGGGCAAAATTCAGTTGGAGTTGGCTTAGGTTGGTCTGAACGATATGTGAGGTTGAAAAGCACTATTGCTTCTAGGCATAGGGATGCCAAGATGATTGGGTCCCTAAAGTGGTTTATAGTTGTATAAAGCTGGTGTTTTGATGCCACAGGGGAGGGATATAAATTTATCCATGACCTATTTGATAGTGCTTTTGATAAATTAGCTAGCTTCTGGCAGGATCTTCAATATTCTTGTCCCTTAAATGAGAGTTTTCTATGTTTTTTTTTTTTGGTTGATTTAGTTTTCACAAAGGAACAGTTCATTTTGTTACAAATGCCCAAGAGTGAAAATTTAAGTCTTCTTACATCTTGATTTTTGTACCGGTTGGTCGATTGTGCTACTTAAACGGATAGTTGAGATGGCTGGAATTCTTTTTTGGGCCCAAGTCATCTTATAAGAACATGTTGGGGGAGTGCCTGGTGAAAAGGCCTCATGGCTATGTCTTAGCCACGTATCAATGGACTGAAGTACTCATCGTACACTCTAAGGTGCAGGAGGAACTATGGAATCTTCCAGTTTTCCACTTACATGGATTGTTTACACTGATGCGATGAGTTATGTGATCTGATTGATATTACGCCATATATCTGAACTTGATTAGGGATCTCATTGCCATGGCAGATTTTTTGGAATAGTAAGAAATTGCCATTCTATTCATAGTGTTCAGAACAGTACATGTTTGAAATATTCATCCGAGTGCTTGGACACAGGAAATGTCAAAATCCCATGCTCAACTTCTTTGTCCTGAACTTTTTATGATAAAATTAGTCGAATAATTTTATTATTGAAGAGGGGAAAAAACCCTGAAGCAAGAACCCAGATTTCTGGTTTTGCATTGGGCTTCTTCTGCTTCATATTTTTATACTTAAATCTAACAATGAAAAATAATGCTAAGTTTGTTTCACATTTGGCAACATTTTTTGTTGCAATGCAAAAGCTTTGCAAAATTGATTCCTCTGGGTAATAAGGCACCTCAAAACCAATAGAGAAGCTCGATTTGCTAAAAGAGTCGAGAGATCTTGCTTCAATGGAGAGATGAAGATGGGAGACAATTGATGTCCCACTTGGATAGCGAGTGGAGAGGAGAGAGAAACTTGCATGAGAAGAAAGAGAGCAGCAAGTGATGGAGAGCATCATTGAAATCGGCCTTATCTTTGTCGGCAAAAAGGAGATATCTTCATTAGCAGACAACAGAGGGGTCAGATTCTAGATTCCAAGGGAGAAATTGAGTTGAAAAGGAAAATCTAAGGCTTGTATTTGGTCTATCTTGTCTATCAAATGGAGAAGGTGAGTGTAAAGTTTTAACAGTTAACTATGTTGCTTCCATGTTTTCTTTTATCATTTCCTTATTTTGCTTCCTGGCCAAACCCACTTCTCCCCCTGCTATTTCTGAAACTCAAATTAACCCATTCCCAAAAAGTCAATGCTGTAGCCAAACACATGTAATGGAATGATTGTTTCCAGTTTCTTGGTTTCAATACCCACAACCCAAATGCCTTCTGTTACTTTACCTACAATTTTCTTCTGTGTATATGCATTGTGCAGGTTACGTCTGTTTCGTGGAAGGATAATAAGCTTAACATGGTTGATACACCTGGGCATGTGGATTTTGGTGGTGAAGTATGTTTCAATCTAGACTAATATGTAAAGTGACTTTACACATGTATCTATCTAATAGCAAGGGATGGGATATTTAATATACTATAATCCTTAATTATGGTTTAAAATAATATGTTCTAGATGGTTTGCCACTATTTTTGTTTTAGTTTTACCTTTATACCAGGAGACTAATGATACAAGCTAAAATCATTTCATTACTAGAGGCATGGTATGATAAGATAATGGACAATTACTAGATGTTCTATCTGTTGCGCTTGCCACAAGAAAGCTAAATTTAACCACTTGCAAGTCCTTCCCATTATCTTTTATGAAATTTGTGGATACTTGTTTGCTTAGGTTGAACGTGTCGTTGGTATGGTTGAGGGTGCAATATTAGTTGTTAATACTGGTGAAGGTCCCCTTGCTCAAACAAAGTTTGTTCTTGCAAAAGCTCTGAAGTATGGCCTATGTCCTATTCTACTTCTGAACAAAGTTGATCAGCCTTCAGGTTTTTCAGATTCTTCCTTTTTTTTTCTTACAATCTAATTTGCTTCCATAAAATACAACCATAAGTGCACCCTTACTGCTTTTTCTGATTGGTTTTGCTTGTATTAACAGAACTTTGATCTGCCTATGGACTCTTTTGAAAACCATGATAATTTTTGTTTGATTGGATAGATATGAAGAACTGGATTGTTAGAGATGTCTGACGCAGGTCCACCATCTGTCCTAATAAAAGCTTATTACTTGTGGTAGATATCATTTGGAGATAGCTTGTACATGACCCTGACACAACTTGCACTTTTTCCTTTTTTTTTTAATAAGAAATAAAACAAAGAAAGGAATCCGCATTTTTGGGGTATGAATGTTTTACTAAACTTAGAGGGTTGATATTGAATTTCCAACTTATTAATTATTGAAGGCAAGAGAGGAGGAAAGAAGGAAAATTTTATATTCCTAGTCTCCCATCAAACTGAAAATATTAATTTTTTTTTTCAGTCATGTGTACTGATCATTCTTTTGGGTTCTTGTTCCAAGAAGCCCTATGGAGTTTTCATTTTCCTTGTCATTCTTTATCTGGAAGACAGTTTATTTCTTCCTTAAAATCTGTTCATAGTATCTATTCTGAAAAATCCGTATCCTCATGGTAGAGAGGAGGGGACAGTGACAGTTTCTTCAAAGCTTTTTCAGAGAAGACATTGGTACAAAATCATTTGGACAGATGGTGACTCAATGTGATGACTTCGTTTACCCTTGAGAGGTCTGGATAGTTGATAGAACTCATCCTTTATCTTATGTTTGTCCCAAAAGAATTATTTCATTTTGTAAGGATGAAACATACTGTTTTTATTATTTGAAAGTTACATAATGCTATGTTGTTTTCATTAATTCTCAGGTTTCCATAAGTCATGCCATTTTAAAATTTGTGATTTTAAATCATTTGATTGTCAAATTTTACACTCTTTGGGTATAGAATTTGAAGATAAGATTCGAAAGGATACTTTTTCTTTTTGACATCTATTCATGTTTAGAAGCATAGAAATTTTGAATTGCTTTCCTTTTTGGAAGTATTGAAAATTCTGCTATTTAGGGATTTTGGAAAAGATTTTATGAATCCCATGTTTCTAATTATAGAACTCTTAGGATTCTTGAATTTGTTTTGGCAATATCTTATGAAAAGTGCACATTACTGAGCAATGATGTCTCATGAAATATGTGGATTCCACAATAGAACACTTATGTAATGATGGACTTTCCTTGTCCTTCTAATGATAGTGGATGAGTACTTCTAGAATATAAAATGTTGATTTGTACATCGAATTGGTCAATTCACAATATGGCAGCTTTAAGCTCTAGTGCTTATTGCTAGATGATTCTTACTAGCACATGGTTGAATAGCTACTTTTTTGTGTTTTTTTTCCTCTCCTTTCTCCTATATTGATTTCAAGTGATCGACCCCAAAATTTGGAATTAAGGATCAGTTTTTTGTTGTTGTATCCTCCCCTGGTGCTCTTTAGTGTTGTTAAATTGCTTTATTTCTAGATTAGTTCTTATTTTTATGTTCATCGATGCAGTGACAGAGGAGAGATGTGATGAAGATCTTTTTGCAAAGCTTGGTGGTTCAGGTGCAAGAAATTCAGAATAACTTTTTTTTCTTTCTTCAATTTTTCAGAATTTTAGATACTTCTTTTGTAGTCTTTAACGATTTAATTTTTGTTGATCTAACTTTGCAAAAATTTAATGGATATAAATTTTGCAGAGGAGCAGCTAGACTTTCCAGTTCTTTATGCTTCAGCTAAAGAAGGGTGAGCTTCCTTGACTTTCACCAAAGAACCTCCTGATGAAGGAAAAAATGTCACAATTGCTTTACACAATTGTAAGACATGTTCCTCCACCAACAGCGAGTCTTGATGAACCATTCAAGATGTTGGTATGTGATAAATTATTGATTATATTATGAAAGTGGAATATATTTGTACAGTTTTTTTTCATCCCTCCCTGTACATCTTTTATTTTGGATTTTTACAGAGTTGAGATCAATTAGTTGTAATTCAATATAGGTATCCTAATTGAGAATATGAGGCGTGAAGTCTTTGAGCTCTCTGTCTCACCTCCTAAAGTTATGTATGTATCCTTGCATCTTCGGACACACACACACACACACATTCATTTTGTTTGATGCTCTGATACCACCAAAGGGAAGCACATTGATGTGATACCAAGTTAGACACTATCTCTCACTCAAGAGCTTAAGCTAGGTGTTGGCTAAGTATGTATGTCTACAATTTATCATGCATTGTCCAATGTTTTCTTAAAGATTGCATGTTTCTAGACATTATAACATGCGCTTCTAGATCTTTCTTTGTTTTCACATTATCTTCATCATGGATTTCTTCAGTCTTCAACAGGATCTATTGACCTTTCTTGAGTATGGGTTGATCACTTTAATTAATTTTTTTCTTTAATCTTTAATAAGATGTATTTCTATATTTTCTAACATTTATACATTTCTTAATTCTATCTTTCCTAAAAGCATTTTATCCTAAGCGCTCCAATTTATGTCACATTCTTATTCTTTCTCTTACGTTGCTTTTTGGCTTGCCAACAATCTACATTGTTGTGTAGCTAGTCATATTTAGATTACTTGCATTCAGTTTATCACATATCTAGAGAGATTTGTCTCATGATTGAGCTTTACTTTTATGTTGATCAGGTATAAAACTGAGAATGGCACGAAACTGGAGCCAATAGAAGAAGTAACTATTGAGGTAAATATTTTTAATGGCAATGGTTACACTGATTTTCTTCATTCAAGAACTTGACCATAGTCTTTTAAATGCTTAATTTTAGGTTAATGAAGAGCATGTGGGGCTAGTCATGGAAGCCCTGTCTCATAGGCGAGCTGAAATCCTTGACATGGGGCCTGTCCTGGGGAATGAAGGCAGGACTTGAATGTCTTTGACTTGTCCATCAAGGTAAACACATCGTTGTGTCCATGTTTCAAAAAGGATTATTTTCGAATTCATTAGCTGCATAGTGTATCTGGTTGCTGAAACATTGTTCTGGGACTATTATTATCATTAGTATCTCTTTTTTCATTTCACACACATAAACACAGAGGCCAGCAAGCTCTTCACTGATAAAAATTGTGGCATAAGGTTGGGATTTTACAGACCGGCTCTCATCTCGCCTGCTTCCCTCCAAATACTATATTTACTGCAATGTTTGTTAAATTTGGGGTTCAGTCTATATTGAATGGATGCAACTATGAAGGTTTATTATAGTGCCTAACATATCATTTGCAATATAAGTGACCATCTTTATGACAAAATAAAAGAGGATTTCTGAAAAAATATTCTGTTCATTTCACTAAGAGAATTACAATATATAGATATCAAGAATAATTAAATCCCTTAATCTTAGAGTCTAATATAGTAAGCATAATCAGATCTTTGCCTATTACAAGAAAAATTATAGCAATAATTATAACAAAATATGTACAACAATAATGAAAATCTTTAGAGAGGTAATCAATGGATATACAGTTATAACAAAACTAAATAAGGAAAAAAAGAATATATTGACCAAAAAAAATAAGGAAAGAAGAATATATTGACATCCCCCCTCAAATTGATGCGGGTAAGTTGACCAGCATCAATTTGCTACTGAGAAACTTGTGTCATTGGCGTGTCAAAGCTTTCGTAAAGATATCAGCTATTTGAAGATCAGTAGCAAGATGAGGAAGACTGATAACACCTCCGGTGAAGGCCTCTCTAATGTAATGACATTCCACCTCTATGTGCTTTGTGCGTTCATGATATACTGGATTCGCAGCTATTTGAATGGCACTAGTATTATCACCATGAAGTGGAGTCGGATCAGTTGGAGGAAATCCAAGTTCGGAAAGAAGACCACGTAACCACACAATTTCAGAACAAGCTGCAGATATGACTCTATACTCAGCCTCCGTGGAAGATTTAGAGACAAAATCTTACTTCTTACACTTCCAAGAAATCAAGGCATCTCCAAGAAAGATGCATCACCCTGTTGTAGACTTCCTAGTATCCGGGCAGCCAGCCCAATCTGCATCACTATATGCAGTCAAATGAAGGGCAGATTTTGTAGGAAAAAACAACCCACGAGTAGGTGACCCAATTAAGTATCTAATAATGCGACGAACTGCAGCAAGATGAAGATGTTGAGGTGATTGCATAAATTTACTGACTATATGGACAACATATGAGATATCGGGTCTTGTAATTGTTAGGTAGATAAGACCACCAACAAGTTGCCTATATAAAAAAGGATAAGGCAAAACCTTGCCTTTATCTTTTTGGTATTTTACATTCACCTCCATTGGTGTATCAACTGCAGTAGCATCCTTTAAACCAGCTAACTTAACGAGATTTTGGATATATTTATGTAGATTTAAGAACAAACCATGATCACGAGAGTGAACTTCCAGTCCCAAAAAATAAATGAGATGTCCAAAATCTTTCATTTAAATGAACTATGCACCATATTTTGAAGCTTTGTGATCAGCCCATTGTCATCACCAGTGATGATAATATCATCGATATAGATTAAGAGAAAGACCGTATTGGTGGCTGTCTTGTGAAAGAACAGTGATGAATCATATTGACTTTGTGTGAAAGAGAATGTGAGAAGAGTGTTGTGAAACTTCTCAAACCAGGCTCTAGGTGCTTGCTTCAACCCATACAAAGAGCGTCTTAGCTTGCAAATTTCATAAGAAGCCGTCATTGACATACCGGGTGGAAGCTTCATGTAAATCTCTTCTTTAAGGTCTCCATTCAGGGCATTTTTTTATATCCAACTGATGTAAAGGCCACGATTTAGAAGATGCAATAGTAAGCATGGTTCTCACCGTGGTCATCTTAGCAACGGGTGAATATGTTTCTTCATAGTTGAGGTCATATTCTTGTTTATTGCTAAGAGCAACCAATCGAGTTTTGTCTTTATCTAAAGAGCCATCAGACTTGAGTTTTACAGTATAGACCCACTTACTACCAATGGGCTTAACATTTGGAGGACAAGAAACAATGTCCCAGGTATGGTTTTCCTCAAGTGCTTGAAGTTTTGCTTCCATTGTTTGTTGCTAACACTCATGTTCCATAGCCTGTTTATAACAAATTGGAATGGAAATAGAAGACAAAGTAGTAGACATAGCAATAGGGGTTAAAAACCCATACCTTTCAGGAGGTTTGTGAGGTCTAGAGCTTCTTCGAAGAGGAGGTGGATCATTGGAAATGGGTAGAACAGAATCAAATGCCCTAGGAAGATGTGGAGGGATCTCAGTGAGACTTGTAGGAGGATCAGATGTAGGAGTGTGTCGACGATAAACATAACTAGGTTTAAACCTTTGGATTGATGTTGGCGACTCAGAAAATGTGATAAAGCAGATAGAGAAGGGAATTTTGAAGTCTGTTGTGTGCTAAAAAAGGGCTAATTTAAAAAAAAAATGACATTCCTAGAGACGAGTTGGACAAGCACGAGGATCATAGCAAACAAATCCTTTTTGAGTTTTAGCATATCCTAAAAAAGCACACTTGACAGATTGGACACTAAGTTTATTTCTCTCATGTGCAAGAAGGTGAACAAAACAAACACATCCAAAAATATGAAGATTGGAATAATTTGATGCATGCCCAATCAAACGAAAGTAGGAAGAATCATTGTTCAAGTTGGGAGATGGTAATCTATTAATCAAATAAATAGTAGTAGATAAAGCTTCACATCAAAAATGAGAAGGAACACAAGACTCAATTAGAAGAGTTCGAACAATATCGAGAAGATGACGATTCTTTCTTTCAGCCAAACCGTTTTGTTGTGGAGTGAAAGGACAAGAACGTTGTGATATGATCCCATGACTTTGAAGAAAAAATTGAAATTCATTTGTCATATATTCACCACCTGAATCAGATTACAAGATTTTGATTTTGGCAGAAAATTGTGTTTCAACTAAAACAAAAAGGACTTTAAACACAGAGAAAACCTCACTTTTAGACTGAAGGAAATATACCCAAGTAAAGCGAGTGAAATTATCGATAAATGTAACAAAATATTTGTAATATTCATGAGAAATTACAGGTGCAATACCCCATATATCAGCATATACAAGTTCAAAAGACTTGGTGGTGCGGGTTTTATGCAATAAAAAAGGGAGTGTTTTGCTTTTACCAAGTTTGCAAGATGCACAGTCAGCAATGTCATTATTAGAAGCAGTCGAATTTTTATTTCCAAATAAACCAGATTTAAGCAAGACTCGAAGCACATGAGGATTAGGATGTCCTAAACATCTATGCCACACCTGATTATCACATGAACAGCATTACAAGCAACATAATTTGACACCAGAGATGAAGATAAAAATAAAGGAAAGAGACGTCCCACTTTAGGTCCTTTCGCGATCATCTTCCCGGACACTTGATCCTGCACAAGATAACCATAATTTGAAAATTGAACACTATAATTGTTGTCAACTAATTGACCAACAGATGTAAGATTACTGAATAGCTTAGGAGATACAAAAACAATATTTAAAGAAGCTGAAATATCACCAACAGCTATGATACGTAAGGAATTACCATCGGCAGTATGAATCTGAAGATCGCCTTTATATTTTTTAACATTATTTAGTGGTAAGGTAGTATTGGTCATGTGATTGGAAGCACCAGAATCAAATACCAAAGCTTATGATTAGAATTTTTTTTACCTGAAAGACCTAAAGCAAAAAGGGTAGAAATGATCATTTGTTGGACCATTTCTGGAGTAATAGAAGATTGACCGGGACAAAGGGCATTTGAGAAACCAACCGAGCATTGTAGGCAGTTTCAGATTTCTTTGGAGGCCGAATGGAACAATTTTTGATGATATGCCCTGTTCTCTTACAATAATTGTAGAATTTTTTAGCACAATTAGTGACAATGTGTTCAAATCCTTTGCAACTATAGCACTGGACATTAGTCATATCTCTGTTTCCTTTAGATCTTCCTTGATCAGCATAAGCAATAGGAATTAAAGCAGAATTTTGTGCTTTCAGCTCCAAGACAGCCTGTGTAATTAGTCGTTGTTCTTCCCTGAGAAGCTCTCATACACAAATATCCAATAAATGAACTAGTTCTCTGTTTATCAGGTTGGACCTGATTGGTTCAAACTCTCCCCTTAACTTTATTAAAAACTGGTCACGCTTGCTAGTCTCATGCACACATTGGATAGCAATGAGTCTGATGAGGTCATCAAGATTGCAAGAAATTCACGAGATCCAACTCAAGTTCCAGTTGGGCCGGTGACAAAGGCCCGAGTTAAAAGATTCAAAGAAGCACTAAATAACTTATTCAGGGGGCTTTACAACAAGAAATTGAAGCCCAAATAAATAAAGAACCAAAAGGGCCTTAATTATGCTCATACAAGTCCAGTTGGAAGAATAAAAGGCGTAAAACTACCCAAAACCAAGGGAGGACGAAAATAAAGAAAAATAGCAGCAAGACTTGGTCAAAGTAGTTTGATTTGTTTAGTTTCCTAATTTTTATTTTTTTATAACTTATATTTTAGTTTCCTAATTTTTCATTATTTAGGGAGTTACTAAATTTTTAGTTGTCAATTAAGTTTTGACCTTTAGACTATAAATAGGCCATTATACATTGTGTAAAAAACAACACTTTGGAGAGAATTAATAAAATTGTGAGAATTCTTCACACAGGTCTTGTTCTTTTGAGAACTTTGAACTTATTCAAGATATGAGTCTTGTTTAGTTCTTTGACTTATCAATCTAGGTTTTGAACCATCTAGATTGTGGCGTCATTCATTCCATCATTATACCAAGGTTCTTGATCTAATGAGAAACGGGTCTAAGGTCATATGCCTTAGGTTCTTCCTCCTTTAGGGCAAGAGTTGAGGTTTTTAATTCCACCGGTTCAATTAATTCGTTGGGACGATTTTTGGGCTAAATTAACTTGTTCGTAGGTTCTAGGGTTTTTATACCCAACGGGTTCACATCAGTTGGTATCAGAGCCAATCTAGGTTTTTTTTTCTTCCTTCGAATTATTCTTCTTGAATTTTTTTTTCTTTTTTTGTCTGAAAACTCTTCATTCGTTTGTTTATTTCTTATTTTTGGTGTACTTATTCTTTATTTTTGTGCTGTCATATTCCCCAAAAAAAAAAAGAAGGGCAAAAAAAAAAAAGACCCACAAAAAAAAAAAAGAGAAGAGGCCGTGAAACAAAAAGGGGACAGTTTTCAAATTTTGCAAAATTGATAATTCTCCATTTTGTGATTTTGTTTAAATTTGGCAAATTTTAAAGTGTTCTTACAAATTTGAATTAGAATTTTCTAAATTTTTTTTGTTGTGTTTGAAATATTTCCTTATTTGTACACTTACCCAAATTCAAACCTTCCATATTTGTTATCCTTTCATGAACTACTTCCTTATTTGTTCACCTTTCTTATTTATCTCATTCCTTGGTTGTTTCCTTTCTAATTTAGAAATTTATTTTTAAATTTGCTACTTTTCTTATTCCTTATTTTTCTCTTTCATTCTTACTTTTTTTGTTATACTTTCTTCTATATAAGTCATTGAATTTCACAAGACAATTATTTTTGAGTTGAGTTCTCGAATTCAATAAAGAACTTGACTAAGTGAAGTAGAGTGGTAAAAGGCAAGAGAGAATTCATTAAAAATAAAAGCCAAATACATAGAGTGAAACACGAGTGGATTTGAGTGAATCATTATTTTTGAGTGAAATACGTGAGGGAGTGTGGTGAGTTTCTTTCCTATTTTATTCTAACATTGTCTTGTAGATTCCAATCATGACTCAAAATCAAAAAGATAACATAAGTGAGGAGGTTCAACCACAAGTTGGGTCGAATCTACAACTACAAGCATTTATGGGGGAGATGAGACAGATGATGAAGAGGGAGTTAGATCTTATACATGAAAGGTTGGATAAGGTGGAAGAGGGGTTGCAAAGGGGGCAACCATCAATAGTGCCAACCACCTCCAGGAAGAATAGGTTTCATCAAAGAAAAACTGAAATTGTGGATGAGTTTGAAGGGGATGGGTTAGAAGAGGAGTTTGATAGGTTGTCAGTGGGTAGTCATAGGAGACTTAGTCGAAATAGAGAAGTTAATAATCGGGTAGACAACAACTTAGGTAGTATCAAGATGAAAATTCCGTCGTTTCAAGGTAAAAGTGATCCCGAAGCATATCTTGAGTGAGAAAAGAAGATTGAGTTAGTTTTTTATTGTCACAGCTATTCTGAATTAAAGAAGGTTAAACTTGTTGTTATTGAGTTTACTGATTATGCAATTGTATGATGAGATCAATTGTGCATCAATAGACGACGGAATGGGGATTGACCCATTGAAACTTGGGGTGAGATGAAGAGGGTGATGAGACGACGATTTGTGCCGAGTCATTACTATAAGGATTTATATCTCAAGTTGCAGAGTCTCCACCAAGGTAATCGAAGCGTAGATGAGTATTACAAAGAGATGGAGATGACTATGATTCGAGTTAATGTGGAAGAAGATAGAGAGGTGACGATGACTAGATTTTTGAATGGTTTAAATCGAGATATTGCCAACACGATCGAGCTTCACCATTATGTGGAGTTGGAGGATTTAGTACATATGGCAATCAAGGTTGAAAGGCAGCTCAAAAGAGGTAACACACGACCAAAACCAACACCACAGAATCCGAATGCAACATATTGGAGAATGAGCTACCCGAAGAAAGAAGAAAATTCAGCCATCTCCAGAGTTAAGCCTGAATATAAACCTGTTATCTCCACCATGACTTCTCAAAGTAAGTCAACCCCTACTTTAACTCGATCTAGTGAGATTAAATGCTTCAGGTGTCAGGGAAGAGGACATATAGCTAGCCAATATCCAAACAAGCGAGTTATGGTGATTCGGGAAAATGGTGCAATCGAGTCTGAAAATGAAGGTGACATTGATTGTTTGCCTCCATTGGAAGACGTCCCCATCGGAGCTGAGGAGTATGGGGCTGAACATGGTGAGATGTTAACGCTAGTAACATGTCGAGCCTTAAGCTTACAAGCTGAAGGAGATGAAGAAGAAGTACAACGGGAGAATATCTTTCACACTCGTTGCCATGTGAAAGACAAGGTATGCATTTTGATCATTGACGGTATTTGTTTCACTAATGTTGCGAGTAAGACTTTAGTGGAAAAGCTGAATTTGACAACCACTAAACATTCTCAACCATACAAGCTACAATGGTTGAATGATAGTGGAGAAGTGAGGGTTACAAAACAAGTTGTTGTACCATTCCGGATTGAGAAATATGAAGATGAGGTTTTATGTGATGTGGTGCCAATGCAGGCTGGGCATATTTTGTTAGGAAGGCCTTGGCAATTTGATCGACATGTGCAACATGACGGCTTCACCAACAAATATTCATTCATGTTCAACCAACGAAAAATCACTCTAATTCCGATGACACCAAAGCAAGTCTATGAAAACCGAGTGAGGTTGCAAAAATTGAGTGAGCAATAGAAACAAAAAAATCAAAATGGGTTGAGAGAAGAGAAAAAATAGAGAAAAGAAAAGAGAAAGACCAAATTTGATGAGAAAGAGAAAAGAGAGAAAAGTTCAGCCAATGAGGTAAAATCTGAGAGAAAACAACAAAATTTTTATGCCAAAACAAGTGAGGTTAAGCGAGTGATGCTCTCAAGACGGCCAATGATTGTACTTATGTACAAGGAATTCCTTTTAAACACTGACCTACTTAACCCTTCTTTGCCGAGTGTTATTGTTTCTCTTTTGCAGGAATTCGAAAATGTGTTTCCTGAAGAGCTACCCCAAGGTTTGCCACCTATCCGGGGTATTGAACATCAAATTGATTTCATACCCGGTGCATCAATTCCAAATCGTCCAGCATATAAAAGCAATCCAGAAGAGGTGAAGGAGCTTCAAAGACAAGTCGAAGAGTTGATGGAAAAGGGGTATGTGAGAGAAAGTATGAGTCCATGTGCAGTTCCGGTGATTTTGGTACCTAAGAAAGATGGAACATGGAGGATGTGTGTTGACTGCCGAGCCATCAACAACATAACGGTAAGATATCGATACCTTATTTCTCGTTTAGATGACATGTTAGATGAGTTGCATGGTGGTTGTGTGTTTTCTAAAATTGATCTTAAGAGTGGATATCATCAAATACGAATGAAAGAAGGAGATGAATGAAAAACAGCTTTTAAAACTAAATATGGGTTGTATGCGTGGTTAGTTATGTCTTTTGGATTAACCAATGCTCCTAGTACATTCATGCGTTTAATGAATCATATTTTGCGTGTTTTTATTGGTAAATTCGTGATTGTTTATTTTGATGATATTTTGATATATAGCAAAAGTTTGCATGATCATATCTCACATTTGCATTCGGTTTTGGATGTACTTAGAAAAGAAAATTTATATGCTAACCTCAAAAAGTGTACTTTCTGTACCGACAAGCTTGTTTTTCTGGGTTTTGTTGTGAGTGCTAAAGGTATCGAGGTGGATGAAGAGAAGATCAAAGCCATCTAAGAATGGCCAACGCCCTCCAATATAGGTAATGTTAGAAGTTTTCATGGTCTTGCTAGTTTTTACAGGAGGTTCGTGAAAAATTTTAGCACTATCGCTACACCGCTTACACAAGTCATCAAGAAAAACGTTGCATTTCAATGGAGTCAAAAGCAAGAGAAGGCGTTTCAACTTATTAAACATAAGTTTACTCATACACCTTTATTTGCTTTACCGAACTTTTCTAAAACATTTGAAATTGAATGTGATGCTTCTGGTGTAGGTATAGGCGCTGTTCTTATGCAGGATGAAAGACCACTAGCATACTTTAGCGAGAAGTTAAGCGGGGCTGCACTTAACTATCCTACCTATGACAAAGAATTGTACGCCTTGGTTCGAGCTTTGTAGACATGACAACACTATTTATGACCGAAAGAATTTGTGATTTGTACGGATCATAAATCCTTGAAACATTTGAAAAGTCAACATAAGCTGAATAAGAGACATGCTCGATGGATGGAATTCATCGAAACTTTTCCTTATGTCATTTGATATAAACAAAGTAAGGAAAATGTAGTTGCAGATGTATTTTCACGCAGATATGCCTTAATCTCCACTCTTGATACTAAATTTCTTGGTTTTGAGCATATTAAAAAACTTTATCATGATGACCATGATTTTGGAGAAATTTATAGTGCATGTGAAAAATCTGCAGAGGGCAAATTCTATAAGTATGAGAACTTTTTGTTTAGAGAAAATAAGTTGTGCATGCCAAATTGTTCATTGAGAGAGTTGTTAGTTCGAGAATCTCATAGCGGAGGGTTAATGGGACATTTTGGAGTTGCTAAAACCTTGACAATTTTACAAGAGCACTTTTATTGGCCACACATGAAGCGAGACATTGAGAGATTTTGTGGTAGATGTATTACCTGCAGGCAAGCTAACTCTAAGGTTCAACCTAATGGTCTTTATACACCCCTACCTATTCCTAGTTCACCTTGAATTGACATTTCAATGGATTTTGTTTTGGGTTTACCTAAAAATAAATATGGACGAGATTCGATCTTTGTAGTTGTAGATCGATTTTCTAAGATGGCTCATTTTATTCCTTGTCATAAATCTGGCAATACTTCTCATATTACGGAATTATTCTTTAGGGAGATTGTGAGGTTACATGGGATGCCTAGAACAATCATTTCAGATCGGGATGCTAAGTTCCTGAGTTACTTTTGGAAGACATTATGGGGAAAGTTAGGAACGAAACTTTTATTTTCAACAAATTATCATTCTCAAACTGATGGTCAAACAAAAGTAGTCAACAGAACTTTATCCACTTTGTTGAGGGCTGTCATTAGTAAAAATATTAAAATTTGGGAAGAATGTTTGCCACATGTTGAGTTTGCATATAATCGTACTGTTCACTCTACTATTAAATTTTTACCGTTTGAAATTGTTTATGGTTTTAATCCTTTAACTCCTTTGGATTTCTTACCTTTACCTATTTCTGAGCAAGTGAATTTAGATGGTAAGAAAAAAGTAGAATTTGTGAAGCAACTTCATGAGAAAGTACGGTTCAATATAGAGAGGAGGACCGAACAATACATCAAGCAAGCTAACAAGGGACGTCACAAGTTGATTTTTGAACCCGGTGATTGGGTTTGGTTACACATGCGGAAGGAAAGATTTCCGGTACAGAGACATTCCAAGTTGTTGCCCCGAGGAGATGGTCCTTTTCAAGTGCTAGAACGGATCAACTACAATGCTTACAGACTTGATTTACCAGGTGAGTATCATGTTAGTGCTACTTTCAATATTACTGACTTGAGTCCTTTTGATGTAGGTGACGATTTGAGAACAAATCCTTCTCAAGAGGAGGGGAATGATGAGGTCATCAAGATTGTAAGAAATTCATGAGATCCAACTCAAGTCCCAGTTGGGTCGGTGACAAAGGTCCGAGTTAAAAGATTCAAAGAAACTCTGAATAACTTAATTCAGGGGGCTTTACAACAAGAAATTGAAACCCAAATAAATAAAAAACCAAAAGGGGTCTTAATTATTTTCATACAAGTCCAGTTGGAAGAATAAAATGCCCAAAAGTACCCAAAACCAAGGGAGGACGAAAATAAAGAAAAATAACAGCAAAACTTGGTCAAAGTAGTTTGATTTATTTAGTTTCCTAATTTTTATTTTTTTGTAACTTATATTTTAGTTTCCTAATTTTTTATTATTTAGAGAGTTACTGAATTTTTAGTTGCCAATTAAGTTTTGACCTTTAGACTATAAATAGGCCATTATACATTGTGTAAAAAACAATACTTTGGAGAGAATTAATAAAATTGTGAGAATTCTTCACACAGGTCTTGTTCTTTTGAGAAATTTGAACTTATGCAAGATATGAGTCTTGTTTAGTTCTTTGACTTATCAATCTAGGTTTCGAACCATCTAAATTGTGACGTCATTCATTCCATCATTATACCAAGGTTCTTGATTTAGTGAGAAACGGGTCTAAGATCATATGCCTTAGGTTCTTCCTCCTTTAGAGCAAGAGTTGAGATTTTTAATTCCACCGGTTCAAATAATTCGTTGGGACGATTTTTGGGCTAAATTAACTTATTCGTGGGTTCTAGAGTTTTTTATACCCAACGGGTTCACATCAAAGTCCTTCAGGAGGTACACTTGCATACGCAATATTAGTGTACTCAGCCCAAAGATTTCCAAAGGAAGAATAAAACTCTTGGATTGACATATTCCCTTGAATGAGTTGACCCAACTCGAGTTCTAATTGAAACTTTCATGCTGTATTGCTTTGGTTATAAATTTTCTTCAAGTAATCCCACATTTCTCTAGATATCTTATAAGGTTTGAGATTGAGAAGTATAGAGGGTTCCACACTTCCAAGGATCCAAGACATAATCTGAGCATCCTTTACCTCCCATTTCACATATTTCTCTTTCTCCATCTTGCTATTTGGTGCAGGATCTGTCCCATCAATATGATCCCATAATTCCTTTCCCTTGACAAAGATTTGAAATTGGAACGTTCAGACAAAATAGTTCTTGCCATTAAATCGAATAAGAAAGTGTTCAGATTGTTCCAAAGGTATGATTCAACTAGAAACAAGAACTAAAAGACCAGATCCAAGAAAACAAGATAGAAGAACACAAAAAAAAGGAACAAATCACTAAGATCTTGGAGATAGACAAAGAACCAAACACAAGATGAAATGATCTCAGACTTTTGGCTCTAATATCATGACAAAATAAAAGAGAATTTCTGAAAAACTGTTTTGCTCATTTCACTAAGAGAATTACAATATATAGATATCAAGAATGATCAAATCCCTTAATCCTAGACTCTAATATAGTAAGTATAATCAGATCCCTTCTTATTACAAGAAAAATTACAGCAATAATTACAGCAAAAATATGTACAACAATAATGAAAATCTTTAGAGAGGTAATCGAGAGATATACAGTTATAACAAAACTAAATAAGGAAAAAAGAATATATTGACAAAACAAAACAATAAAAGAAGAATATATTGACACTTTATGGATTGCTGATTTTAGTGCTTGCGTTTGAAGGACCCATGTGTTTTCTTGTTAGACTTGACTGCATTATTCTTAGACTTCGTATGCTTTTCATCATCCTATCTCAATTGATTTATGTGAGCTTTGTATCTTTTGATTCAAGGTTCTTTATGGAACCTTAGCATCATCGGCCTCTGTTTAGTATTTAATCATGACCAAAATAGGTCAATTGATTTAAGAAGTGGGACTTCGTTGGGACAACAAAGGCCTTCCCTGCAGATTAGTTTCCTTAATTAAAAAAGCTAGAGTCTACAGTATGAATCCACTTCCTTCATTCAGTTCTGTTTAAAGCCATGTCATTGGTCCCTGCAGATTATCTATTTAAGGGAAGAAAACAGTGCCAGATATTTCATGGTCAGTTATTCTGTGATTCTGCTTAATTCATAGCTTATGTAGTACTAAAATGGATTAATGGAAAAGCTCAGTTAGGAGAGTTGGTTGAACGGTGCAATTGTATGTTGAGATAGGAAGTCCAAGGTTCTTTTCTTTCCCCTAATTTTTAAAAGGGGTTTTAAATAAAACCACTGGGAGGAATAATCTTTTCGAAATGAGCAAGAACAACTAAATTGGTGGTAACTTGGGGCTTCTGCCTGGCATAACTGTTATGACCGGAGATACAACAAGGGGACGTGGCTGCTGAGGTGGAATCTAGAGAGCATGATGTGCTGGCTCCCAAGATGTTGCAGGTTTACAATCGCCGGAAGAAGAAGGAAAATGTGATTGCTGACATGGAATAACAACCCAACCGAAGAATCTAAGGGATTACAGGGTGTTAGAGGTGTATAAATGTGAGGGGGGAAATGAGAAAAAGGCAGGAAGGGAAAAATTGGTTGTGAACTTCGGCTTTGCTGGGCAGTCTTGCTTTGTTGCAGACTGATTGTTTTTTGTCGCTTCCAATCTGGTTCTTATCAATGAAAAGAGCACATCGTGCTCCATCTTTTTAGTAGTTCTCTCCCATTATTCAATTCCTCTTTAAATTTCTAACTTTGTGTATAACATTTTGATCCGACCTGCCGGATCTTCAAAACAGGGAGCATAAGGTGTGTTGATGTCTCAAACCAGAATGGAGTCTCGTATTGAGCTTGTTGAGAAAAGTGTAGTAGGCATTTTGGCCGAATTGCTCCACCAACGCTCTCGCTTGGACAAGCTCGACAAACTGGAGGAGATGATTTCGAACGTGGTTAAAGCATAGGCCAGCGGAGAAGGAGGAAGCCTGTGCCTCAACAACGCCTGCAAGTGGAATCGACAATGGAACAGCAGTAAAGAAGGGAAGCATACCAATGATGGAGGCAAAGGGCGTAACTCCCAATTCAGTCCAAATGATACCCATTGACGACCATTCGATTTCAACGAAGAAGGTGGAACTTCAGAGCTTCAACGGTGACGATCCCGCGTCATGGATTGCTCGAGCAGAACAGTACTTCTTCATTCATAAAACTAAGGAAGAAACGAAGGTGACTTTGGCCTTGGTGTGTATGGAAGGATCGGCCTTGCATTGGGTAAGTGGCTACACGAGCAAAATCCGAACATTTCTTGGACTGATCTGACGGTGGAGCTACTAGATCGCTTTGGCAGTAGCTTGATCGCAAACCCCTACGAAGGATTGGCTTTGATGAAACAGCTTGCTGATGTGGAAGATTACATCACAGACTTCGTGGCTCGGGCGGCCCTTGTGAAGGGACTCAACAGCCAACTTTACCTAGGGTTTTTCCTCAATGGCCTCAAGAAGGAAATTAGGGTGAGGATTAGAACCCACGAAACCGTAAACTTGGTGCAGACAATGAAGTTGGCGAGAGAGATTGAAAGGAAGCTTAGGTTTGTGGCGGGTGAGACAAATGTCGGGCGCGATCCATGGCCAACAGGTTCATTCGGAGCAAATTATTCGAGTAGATCCGGAGCAAACCACATTCAACCTTCCACAAAACCCAACCCAAGAATACTTAAATATCCCACTTCGTCCTCTGCAAAAGTTCCTCATTTCCCAAATCTCCTGAGCCCTAATTCCACCACCAGTGATCGAAACCATCTCTCCACTCTCTCTGAAAACGATCGAACCCCCTACAACCCTAATCTTTCTACGAACGACCGAAACCCCTCAAATCCCTACAACCCTGACCTCTCTACAATCAATCGAACCCAACAACCCAACCAACGACCACCGACCATATCAATTAACAGAGGTACTCATCAACTCTCCCATCAGAATTACTTGGAGTTGAAATCGAAGGGACTCTACTTCAAGTGCCACCAACTCTACCACCCTCTGCACAATTGTCTGAACAAAGGGCTGCGAGCTTTGATTCTGGGAGATGACGAAGTTCACACTCTCAATGGTGAGCTGGAAACCATGGATTAAGAGAAGAGCCTTGAGGACAAGGCTGTAGTTTCAGTAGGGGGCAATGTTATGACCGGAGATACAGCAAGAGGGCGTGGTTGCTGAGGTGGAACCTAGAGAGCATGATGTGCTAGCTCCCAAGATGCTATAGGTTTACAACCGCGGGAAGGAGGAAAATGTGATTGCTGACATGGAATAACAACCCAATCGAAGAATCTAAGGGGTTAGAGGGAGCTAGAGGTGTATAAATGTGAGGGGGGGAAATGAGAAAAAGGCAAGAAGGGAAAAATTGGTTGTGAACTTTGGCTTTGCTGGGCAGTCTTGCTTTGTTGCAGACTGATTGTTTTCTGTAGCTTCCAATCTGGTTCTTATCAATGAAAGGAGCACATCGTGCTCCATCTTTCCAGTAGTTCTCTCTCATTATTCAATTCCTCTTTAAATTCCCACCTTTGTGTATAACAATAACATTCCTGTAGTTCATAACACTATGCAGCTAAGTTCAAAAGGCTACCACAAAAAGATTGCATATTGATGAACTACAGATTGTGGGTGAAGATAAAAAGAGTTGGGTGAAGTCAAGGACTTATCTTAATGCAGCATTGTGAGAGAAAGGTCCTACGATCAGTAAGCAAATTTTGATCATTAATTAGATGCAATTGAAGTGAGGAAAATCCTTCTGAAAATGAAGGTGGAGATTTTATGATTTAGTTTAGTGCCTTACAGAAATAAACAGGTTTCAACCGTAGTCTCATTTATTTCATTGTCAAAAGTTGGAAATACTCGTACACCTAGGAGTTCATTCTTAAAACAGAAGTCATATATGGTCGTTAGAAAATTCTTGTTTGAGTTTTGTTGGGTGAAAGTGGAAAACAGGTGAAACTCTTAAGAAGAACTCGTTTCAGAGCTAACTAGAATCAGCATGCAACCGTGCTGGTAGGTTTGACAATTTAACCACCAATGGGTTTCGTAACATTTTTTGACAGTGATATATTTCTTGCCTCCAATTTTGCTTCTACATGGCTTTTGCATCTCCTGAGGTGAGAAATTGCATAGCCATTGCTTGTGTAATATCTTGCTTCCATATATGATTCGGCATTTGGATATATCCAAATTCTGGAGATGGCCTGTTTGTCTCCATTTTCCCATTAACTTATTCAACTTCAGACATGTGCACACATTCTCGGCTTATTCTGTTTATCTGGATTGTGTTTTTTTTCCCTGTGAAGGTGATAGTGGTCTCTCTTTTTCCTTTTTCTCTTGCTATATATATATATAGAAAAAGGATTGTATTGCATAGAAAAGTGAATATACAATCTCCTAAGCCTATTTTGATAATCAAATTTGAAATTTGGAAGATGCCACTTCCTTAAACATACTATTTTTACATTTAGCATAGAAGAAAGCATTTTTCTTCTGAGAACAAATAATCCATTCTCATTCCTCAGATCCAGAAATGCAATTGTTTCTTCATTTCTTGAAGCACAAAGTCTAGTATCTGGGTTTTTATGCATTTTCGACGAAAGTGTTGGAATTCTACAATAGATATTCACGTCACTATCTACAAGAGGGGTTAGTATCTTGACAAGCCTTTTCTGGAGGAACCGTTCTTGGATGCTTAATCCATTCAATCCTATTGATGATTTGGAGAAGCTTGTGTTTTTAGGACAGCAAAAGTCAATTTGCATATTTTGCACTAAGTTCTTTTTTTTTGCATTAACTTTTTTCTATTTTCTTTTTTTTTTTAATGGAAATTGATTTGTGGTGTCAATGTCTAATAGATACTGCCGTTTGCCTTCAAATGGATGTGTATGAACAAGGCCAATATTATTTGTTTTCTGTAATTGCAGGGGCTTGGCTGGTTATAGGAGTGTATTTAGCAGCGACACGCGCGGCACGGGATTTATGCATCGTGCTTTCGTTAGTAAGATTGTTATGCGATTAATGTTCTCATTTCTTTGTCCGTTAGTTCTTTCCATATATGATTATCACGTTCTAAGATCATAAGTAAGTTCCATTCAGATGACTTGTGAAAATTTGAAGGTTGCAAGATCCAGAAACCATATTTTCGTAGAACCTTGTTTCCCTGAGATTTTTTGTTCTTAGTGAGACAATAAAGCATTTTATGTCCTGCCATATAGAAATTATGACACCACAATATTTCTGTCTTGTTAGAGAAATGAAGTCTATGCTGTAGGAAGAAAACATAAAAATTTTTGAGTATTAGAATTTTGTTTCCCTCGTGAAAAATATCAAGAGGCTGAATGGACTTCATAGACAAGTGTATAATGCAAGCAACTGACCATCTGTTGTATGCATACATTTTGTTGTTTCTTTTAACACAATGCTGAAAGGATTTGTGTCAAATGTAGATGTTCAGATGACATTGTTTCCCCAAAACTGATGACCCCATCCAATCCTGTCTTTACTTGGAGATGATAGCTCTAGACTAAATGGGCATATTGGTTGTTGATATGAAAAGCTAATTCAGGTTTGCGCAGGCTTGGGGTTTTATAAGTTTCTGCCCTGCCTCAACCTGCCATCCTTGAATCAACCCTCAACACTTGTCAAATTAGGATTGTTCTGCTGAGATCTGCATCATGTTTGCACATCCCTCTGTCCCTCTACCTAAAGCAATGCCATTGTCATCAACTTGTGCATCTATGCTCACTTTAAAGTACCTTGCTGTAGTTTTAATCTTTATAACCTTGCTCAAGGTTCTAGTTGTTCAGTTTAAAGCATGTTGATGTTGTTTTATAACCTTGCTCATGGTCCTATTTGTTCATATACTGGTTCACACCATAGTTACCGGATTTGGGGATCGTTCAGAACCTCATACAGAGTTCAGGAATGCATTATGCTCGTATATGCGATCGCGATACGTGATGGCGTAGGATTAGTTAGTGTGCTAGTTTGTGTAGGAGTGCGTTTAACAAACATGGTTGAGTCATTGTATATAGTTTCTTCTTTCCTTTTTTTTTTTAAATTTTTTTTAAAGTCAAATATGATTGATGCTTAGAAAAACTCAAATCTATTTCTCTCTTCTGAAGTAAAGTTATAGTCAATACGACTACAAACCAACTTCAAGGTTAAGTTTCTCACAAGTACTCTGAAACCAAAAAAGAAAAATTTCCCAGATTTATGGTTTATTTCAAAGATAATTACAATTATATAGCTTTCAATTCAAAGACAATTACGAGATTAAGTTGATTTGTAGTTGATTTTATTTTAAAGATATTACAATTTTCAAGGTTAAGTTTCTACAAGAACTTTAAAACCAAAAAAAAAAAGAAAGGAAATAGACAGCTGGATTCAAGGAGAACTTGTGGGTTTTAAAGCTGTCTTCTCCACCATCCTTTTCCCTTCCTTCTAAAATTGTCTTTATTTCATAAGGAAAATGTACCACGTTCCAGAATGGAATTCGCAGTAAATTTAACATATCCATTATCTATGGTTTGAACCTGTTGAAAACGGAGGAGGAGAAACAATATTCTTATGACTCAATTGTCTTGAGTAGTTCCATGGGGAAAGGGTTGCATAAGAGATTACATGGTGAAAGGTTGCAGTAAATAGACAGCTTTATGCATATCAAAGAAACATTACCAAGATAAATAATATGATGTGGTTCTTAAGTCTCCTATTCGTATTCCCTAGAGGACTTTATTCTCCAATTACTCATAGGCCCTATTAATTTTTATCGTTATTTCCAACAAACTCTATTAACCTTCTGTTATTTCCAACGATACCATACACAGTAGGCTTGCTGGGGGAACTGCTTCTTCCTAGGTAATGAACTTACATTTTAAGAGAACCATGAGTTATGGATCTACAGGAACTGTCTATGTTGCAGAAATGGCTCCAATGTCAGTAGGAAAAATCAATAAATGCATAAATGGATAATCCTTTTTTTTCCCCCTTTTCCTGAGACATTGGTTGGGGCAGCAAGTGAGAGAGCTTGTACACAGGATACTATAGGTTCAGACATCAACAAGACAAATACACGTGTGGAAGCAGAAATAATTAAATTTAATTAGCTTACTGAGGGGTCTCTTTTTCTAACACAATTGGAGATGTGCAGAAAAAAATGTCTGAAGGTTAATGATGAATGCAGTTTGTCCTCAGTAATAATTACTTCTGCTAGATCTTTTTGAAATTCGTATATCATTGAACTGAGAGATTGCCAGCCTGCTATAAGCTATGCCAGATTTGAAAGATATACATGACAGGAGAAATAGAGCTGAGGATCTATTAACTTCTCAATGTTTTGTTCTTGGTCACTTACCCTATTAGAAACAAGAATTTGGGTCCCAACTTAAATATATGTCCTTGGAGTGTCTGCTTATATCCTTATTCTGTTTTTTGTTTGTCGCCCTTAACTATTGCCACTGAGTTGCCAGTTTTCATTAGCCACTATGCCTAGATTTGTGTCACAACTTTCATTAAACTGGTGTCACCCATTCTATTCTTAGTTTTGTTGCTTTATTGGATATTCGGTAAAATATTGTTGCTGCTGTTGCTACTGCAGCTTCTTATTTTTATATCCATCTTATACCACAAGTGATATTGTTGTTTTTAATCTCCTTGCAGCTTATGCAAAACACAGGGGGCCTCTTGGAAATGTTCGAAAAGGAGTACTGGTACTGTTAACTGTTTCTTTCTCTGTATTTTTCGTCTAGAAAAAGGTTATTGAATAGAAAGATGGACTATTGCACATCTTATTGCTTAGTGGCAACTTCTTGAGTAGATAAAATGGAATTATAATGGTATAAGTTTGTGTATTTGTGTCTTCATACATTTGAGTAATGATATAACATATTATTCTACCCAAACCCAATGAATTGTTTTTTAGATGTACTTATACTTTTGTGCCTGGCTATTATTGACAGAAAGAAGAGTCCCGTATAAGTGTTCTTTGTTTTATAACATATTAAATCTGCAAAGCTTTGACCATTTGAAGTTGTCTTTGTAGTCATGGTTCACGTTGCAGTACTTTGATGTAATAGTCCAATCTTCCCTTGAAAGGAGGTTTTCTAATAGGTCTCAATAAAGATACAGGTCAACCTTGGATTGTATATAGTTGTGATGATTCTTCTGTCTTATCATTGTTCTTCCTATTTGCTCTTTATATCCATTGTCTTATTGTCAATATCGTTGTTGCTGCTGCTGGTACACTACTTTTAGGATTCTACTTAGTGCTATAAGATAAAAACCATATTTGAATTTGACACATAAGATGAACATTGCCATATAGGTAATAAGCAATTTATACAAGAATTAAGTTGTATTTGCAAAAAGAAACCCATAACCGAACATGCTAGGGCTGATGCTTCTGCCATTCTATGGGAGAAAGGATGCTAGATTATGTTTTTATCCTTTTCCAATGTTCGTCCTCCGTACAGGATTCATATATCTCAAAAGTCTGAAAACTAATGAAGATGCTAAAGATTCCTGATAGCAGTGTTCTGGTAAATAGGTTTTCAAGGTTTTCTGAAACTGAACATGCTCTCAGAAGTTCTATTGTCGCTTCATTGAACCTCTTTGCTTCATTTTTTATCAAAGGCAAGAAAAAGGAACATACAAATGTGCCTGGCCTTGCACATGCATGCAAACAAAATTAAGCATATACCTTGAAATTCTGCATTTGCATTTGTAATGTTGTCTAAAGTATACTAGACATTATATTAATTAATCTTGAACAGATACGCGTCAATGTTGTGTCTATAACCATGTCACAGGCATGTTGTCTGACACGACATGCTACCACACTTTTTTAGAAAACTGCAAAATTTTTGTAATTTTTCTGTGTTGGATCCTGTTTCCCCTGTCCATATTTCATAGACGTCTCTGGTTTCATAGATCCCAATGGAATAAAGAACACAGTATGTATCAATTTGTCTTCGTATCTGATCAATACGTTGGTAGGACATGAAGCTAATCAAAGATCTGCATTTTTACCTAATTTTACTTCCTCTCAAATATAACTGTGGGTGCAGATATCAGTGGGATATGGAGCAATTACAGCTCATGCACTTATGAGTTTAGAGGCTCGTGGAACACTTTTCGTAACTCCTGGGATGGAGGTATGCACTGTATATTGTTTGTAAAAATATTTTTTTTATCCATTTTGTTGGGAACCCTTTCAAGTCCGTGTTTCTGAGAATTATGATCAGTTGGCTTTTTTGAGACTATATATAATTAACTCAATGACATCTTCCGTGTGGATCACTTTTGGATTTTCAATCGTTTTACTCACATATGCCTATTTTGGTAGTCCTAGCTGGTCCAACTCTGGTTTTTTAGGACTAAAGTGATGCTTGAATTCCATCTTTAATTGCAATGCTATTTTACCTTTCCCTTGGTTTGTGTGGGTCTGTGTGTGTGCGCACGTCAATGATGCATGTGCTTTGAGGTTCCTTGAAGGTCATGACTGATGTTTGGTTTGATTTTTGCAGACATATGATGGCATGATTGTTGGTGAACATTCATGGGATACGGATCTTGATGTAACGACTTCACCACTCAGACCATTTGCCGTATTTAGTATCTTAGATGATTTATCTTGCAAATATTACCTTGTTACAGTTCAATCCAGTTCGTGCAAAGGAGCTTACAAATGTGCGAGCTGCTGGGAAGGATGAGAATGTCAAGTAATCACCACCACGCCTTGTATGTGTCTATGAACCTCCAAATTCTCATCTACGAGCATATTCACGGAACTGCCCTTTTTCAGAAATATTTGGTGCCTGTATGCAATGCATTGCTTTCCTATCTAGATTGGACACTATTTTGCCTCAAATTTAAAAGGTTTCCAGGGAATATGAACCAATATAAATGTATTTAAAGCTAAAGGCTGATCAGAATGATTTATACAAGGTAGCTACGAGATTCTTTGAATTATATGGGCAAAAAATGTACACTTTTAGCAGATTCTTTCAGTATAATTTTGTACTAGATCCTTAGAAAATGCTCCAAGAGATAATGAGAGTCTGAGCTTGTAGGCTTAAATAGACAACTGTGTTTTCTGCAGATGACTCTAGAAGAAGCAATAGGTTATGCTGCTTCCGATTAGCTAATTGAGGTACTCCATAACTATTCCTATTTGTTACTGTATTTTGCATCCTTTTTGCCATCTTGTTTTCCTCTTACCTTTAAATTCATCCGGAGCTTATCATGATTCAACAGCCATGCTTAATGCGGACTTTGGTTGCTGATAAATTAAGTGGTTTCCATTGAGAATTCCCTTTTCGCCTACTTGAAACCCTGAAGTTCATGTCTTTTCAAGTGGAAATTCATCCATAATTCTCATCATTATCGGTTTTCACTCATTGTTTCTGCTTCTGCTTCTGCTTCAAGCTCCTCCACAGGTGATGTTACGATAAAAAATATTTAGTTATCTGGTCAGCTGAAAGTATTTTGTGTTAATAATGCAGGTCATTCCCAAGACCATTCGCCTGAGGAAGAGATATTTGGACATTAACAAGCGAAAAGCTATGGCCAAAAGATCTAAAGAGTAGATTCCATCAGCCCCGAAGCAATTTTGAAGCATTTTTGAGTGTATGAGAAACCATAGCTAGTCTATTTGTTCTTTGCTCTACTTCAACAGAGGTTTTATAAACGAAAATATCCACAGACGAAAGGTTATTTTTTACCCCCCATAAATAGATAGTTCGGGATCTCAATTGTTGTGTCATCATACAATAATGGCCAATGAGAAATAAACTAATTTATATGTCGACTGAGAAACATAAATTCACAGTTCAGATATTAATTAATATAACTTGATATTATTTAAGAATGTCCTAATGTCTTGTCTTGAGTCAGAAATCAGAAGCCTAAACCTCGTCTCGTTTTCATAGTCCCATGGTCAGTTCAATCAATTTATTATACCTTCATCAAAAAATGTTACTACGATTAGCGAGTTTGATAAATATCCTTTCTTATATAGTTTTCGTGTGAACCACAGTACGTATCTTTACTATTTATAAGGTAAATTCATTGTTTGGCGTTTAAAATTTATTAAATGATTTTTGGTCGTAATACTTTAATTGTTTTAGTTTCACAAATATAATTAAAAAACCTCTCAAAAAAATATAATTAAAAAAATTATGTCCAAAAAAAAGAACTACCTATGATTTTCACGAGCCGCATATGGTTATAATTTTTCATATTTCTCTCCTTTTTAAAAAAAAAAAAAAAAAAAAAAAACTCTTTTTTGTTAAACTATATTAAAATCTTGATCAATCAGTCGTATGCCTCCTAGATAACTAATCAAATGCAATCTGAATATACAATAATATAAATATACATATTTTTTGGTTACATGGGGTTGGGGATCTAATGCCGAAAAACTGCCATTCCTGGAATATCATTCAATAAGATCCCATAAACCTCACAAGGCAGGGAATATAGCTCATGAATTCTAGGGAAAATAGACGGACCAAGATGTGTTAGGACATCCGCATGATGATTACCCTCTCTAGGAACAAACAGAACATAATGGACCATGGCATGCCTCACTCCTAGATAATATGAAATTCGGGATGACTTTGTAAGCGAGAGCTTCCACAAGCTCGACGGAACCCAACTCAATAATCATCAGGGATAATTTCATGTGAATAATTAATGACAACTTGTCTCGAACATCCCATAACTCTACCGTAAACAAATCTATCACTCCCAAATTATACATAAATCCACAGATCGATAAGTCAAACTTATCCCAAATAAGACCTCCCACTCCAACTATAAAATTAAATTAGTTACAGAGTTCTCTCGTCCCAGCAAAGCAAGCCCAGATAGCTCAAATGACTCTTCAAGTATTTTTTAGTTTGTTTGTTTCTTTAGACAGTTAGTTAGTTCATCAAGTTAGTTAGAACTAATTCAGTTAATTTTTGTTCAGTTTGTTAGAGTTAACCTCCCAGTTAGCAAAACTTATATAAATACTCAATTTCTATTGAAGGAAGATAGAAGAAATAGAGAGAGCAGTAAACTTCTCTCTGTACTTCATTTTTAGAATGCTTATATTCTCCATGTTTGAGTAATTCGTACATGGTATCAGAGATTTCTCTTTCTTGCTTTGGTATTTCACTAAAATGGCTAACAACCGCAAATAGGGAGATCATGAGATGCAGCTCACAAATGATGATCTGATCCCTGAAATTTCTTCAGGGATCAGATCATCTAGGGATGTTGTTGGTAACAACACCCCTAATTGAGAACAATTACTTGTTCTGGAGTAGTTCCATGAAAATAGCCTTAGCAGCTAAGGCAAAACTTGGATTCATTGACGGTACATGTTCAATGCCAGGTGAAGCATCTCCTCTCTTGGAACAATGGAGAAAGGTGGATTGCATGGTAGTTTCTTAGATCCTGAATTCAATTTCAAAGGAAATTGTGGATGCTTTTCTCTTCACAACAAATGCAAAGGAATTATGGGAAGAATTGGCAGAAAGGTATGGGACTTGTAATGGTCCTTTACTATATCAATTGCAGATAGAAATAGCTTCAATAAACCAAGGAAATTTATCTGTTGTTCAATATTTCACTAAGCTCAAACGACCATGGGATGAGATGAATCACCTGCAACCAACACCAAAGTGCCACTGTGGAGCTCAAACGACTATGGGATGAGATGAATCACCTGCAACCAACACCAGAGTGCCACTATGGAGCTGCTAAGGTTATGCAGGAGATAAATGCAAATACCAATTTGATGCAATTTCTGATGGGATTGAATGAGTGCTATGATGTGGTTAAAAATCAGATTCTGGTAATCTACTGTCAGTAAAGCATACTCTATAATGCTGAGAGTTGAAAGACAAAACATGTGCAGACAACCTTCATGGATACTGTTGATAATGGAGTTATGTTGGCTAAAGCTGGTTATGCACAAAGAGATCAGGTTTTGGAAAAGGAACCACTGAAAAGTAGAAATCTGATTTAAAATGTAACTTCTGCAGTTCAACAGGACATACTAGAGAAACTTGCTTCAAATTGCATGGATATCCGGATTGGTGGAAAAAACTTAAGGTGCAGAAAGGAACAATTAAACCAAGGACTATAGCAAATGCAGCTGATTCTCCATTCGAGGAAGAAAAAGCAGATGAGAAGGACTGGCACTCTTCAATGACAGAACTAATTCAAAAGGAACTCAAAAAATACATGAAGGAGAGATGCAAAATCATGAGAAGGAACTCATCAACTTTGCTCATTTTGATGATTTTGCAGGTATGAATACTAATTGTTTCTCAGCATTTGATAATCTAAAATCATACTCTTGGATAATTGACACAGGAGCCAACAACCATATGTGCACAAACCTAAAACTACATTCACAACCCAAACCAGTAACTTGCTTCACTTTCGTATATTTACCAGATGGATCTATTAAGATTGTTTATAATATTGGAAATGCATATCTAAAAGGAAATCTTTTTATGACTGGATGACTTTATGTCCCAACCTTCAGGTTTAACCTTCTTTCAGTACAAAAACTAGCAAAAACCAGCAAAATTTATTTCTTCTTCTCTGCTCACTTTTGTCTCTTACAGGACCAGGTGACTAAAAGGGTGCTAGCAGTAGGTAAAGTAGTCCAGAGACTTTATATCTTAGATGAAAGCTCATTCGATCCTAGAATATTTAAGCATTTGTATCAGCAAAAATTCATAATCATTTTGTATTGACTCCTAGTATTACAAATAATGTGACCCAATCAATTGCTTCCTTATGGCACAGCAGATTAGGCCATCCTTGTAGCTCTACAATGCATCATTTGAACTTGAATTTCCAATCTGAAATAAATGGTAACCACAATTGTGACATCTATCATCTAGCTAAACAATGCAGGCTACCTTTTCAATCTAGTATCTCGAAAAGTTTTGCATGCTTTGAATTGATTCATGTTGACATCTGGGGACCTTACAATCAACATACAATTTCAGGTGCAAATTACTTTCTCACAATTGTTGATGACTTTTCTAGATGCACTTGGACATTCTTGATGAAATTCAAGTCTCAAACCATTTCCATTCTTGATTCCTTTCTCAGAATGGTCAAAAATCAATACCAAAAATCAATTAAGACAATTAAAACAGATAATGGTCAAGAATTTGTTGGTATTGAATGTCAGAGTTTGCTATCAAAGTCAGGAATTCTCCATCAAAAAACCTGTATTAATACTCCACAACAAAATGGAATAGTGGAGCGTAAACACAGGCATACTTTACAGATGGCAAGAGCTCTTAAGTTTCAATCAAATATACCCAAACACTTTTGGGGAGACTCTATTCTAACAGCAACCTATCTTATAAATAGAACTTCTACTCCAACCTTGAAATGAAAAACTCCTTATGAAATATTGCATAAAAGGTCACCTGAATTAGATCATCTAAGGGTCTTTGGCTGTCTATGTTTTGCATCCAACACCTCACCACATAAAGATAAGTTTGCAAAAAGGGCACATAAAGCAATCTTTATAGGTTATCCAATGGGACGAAAGGCATATAAAGTGTATGACATTTCAAGTGTTAAAGTTATGATTTTCAGAGATGTTGTGTTTTATGAAAATCAATTTCCTTATCAAGAAGATCCTCTGATAATATTACCTACCCCTTTACCTTGTATTGATCAGAACCCCACTGAAGAGAAATTACCTTTTGAGCCTGAACTTTTTAAACCTTCAATAATCTTTGCTGCAGTTAAAAACAAAATAATACCACAACCTGATATTCCTCAACAATCAATTCCTCCAAGAAGGAGTAATAGACAGACAAACACTCCAATATGGATGCAAGATTTTGTCTCAAACAATGTGAACTTACCCTCAAAAGGAAACTGTCATTCCTCCCTATATACGCCACAGACATATTCTTATATCATCTCTCCTAATTTCTCTAATGCACATATGTCTTTTTTGGCTAACCTGTCAATTGTCAAAGAACCACATACTTATCAACAAGCAAAGAAACAGCTTGAATGGGTGGAAGCCATGAAGCAAGAATTACAAGCCTTAGAAAAAAATGATACCTGGGAACTTACTGATCTGCCTGAAGGAAAGAAGACCATTGGATGCAAGTAGGTATATAAGGTAAAGTGTAAACCAGTTGGCACAGTAGAAAGGTACAAGGCCAGACTTGTTGTAGAGGGGTATAATCAGATTGAAGGCATAGATTATGTTGATTCCTTCTCACCAGTTGCAAAACTGGTCACTTTTAGAATTTTTTAACAATTGCAGCAGCTAAAGGTTGGCCCTTACATCAATTAGATATTAATAATGCATTCCTCCATGGAAACTTAGATGAAGAGATCTACATGACACCACCTGAAGGATATGACAAAGCAAAGTCTCAGCAAGTCTGTAAGTTAAAAAGATCCTTATATGGATTGAAGTAAGCAAGTCGACAATGGAATCTAGAGTTCACTACTCAACTGCATTCATATGGATTTAGACAATTAGCACATGATCATTGTCTCTTCATCAAGAAGACTCCCTTAGCTTTTTTGGCTTTACTGGTGTATGTTGATGATGTGATCATTACTGATTCATCAATTACTGAAATAGAGGATGTTAAGAACTTTCTCAATGCCAAATTCACAATTAAGGACTTGGGTGAGGCCAAATATTTTTTGGGAATTGAAATAGCTTGTTCTACTAATGGCATTTATTTGAGCCAAAGAAAATATGTTCTTGACATACTAAAAGATACAGGATTACTGGGCTGCAAGACTGCAATCACTCCATTGCCAAAAGGTTACAAGTTTGACAGCACTTCCAGTCCCTTACTTTCTGAACCAGATCATTTTAGAAGGATCATAGAACGTCTATTATATCTGGAATTCACTAGACCTGACATAAGTTATGTTGTACAACAATTGAGTCAATTCATGTAAAATCCCACTCAGAATCATTGGACAGCTGCAATGATAGTCCTCCGTTATCTAAAGGCGTCTCCTTCACTAGGATTATTCCTTTTTGCTCAAAATGATCTCAATATTAAAGCATACTGTGATGCTGATTGGGGCTCTTGTCATACTACACGCAGATCACTCATAAGATATTGTATTTTCTTTAGTCCTTCTCTTATCTCCTGGAAAACAAAGAAGCAAGCAACAGTCTCAAGATCATCCGCTGAAGCTGAATATAGAAGTATGGCAAACACTGTCTGTGAGCTACAATGGATAACATATATCCTTCATGATTTCAATATTCCTCTTAGAATTCGTATAGAACTTTTTTGTGATAATCAAGCGGCGATACATATAACTGAAAATCCTATTTTTCATGAACGAAATAAACATCTTGAAATTGACCACCATGTGGTCCAAGACAAGTACAAGCAGGGCTTCATTAAACCATTCCATGTCTCCTCCTAACAACAACTTGCTGATATATTTACCAAAGCTCTTTCAGCACCAGCTTTCTCTTCCATACTTTCCAAGTTGGGATTGATTGATCCACACCAATCTCCAACTTGAGAGGGGGATATAAAAATAAATTAGTTACAAAGTTCTCTCATCCCAACAAAGCAAGCCCAGATAGCTCAAGTGACTCTTCAAGTATTTTTTAGTTAGTTAGTTTCTTTAGATAGTTAGTTAGTTCATCAAGTTAGTTAGAACTAATTCAGTTAAGTTTGGTTCAGTTTGTTAGAGATAACCTCCCAGTTAGCAAAACTTGTATAAATACTCAATTTCTATTGAAGGAAGATTGAAGAAATAGAGAAAGCAGTAAACTTCTCTCTATACTTCATTTTCAAAATGCTTAAATTCTCCATGTTTGAGTAATTCGTACACCAACTACCCTAGAGTTTAAACAAGATGACCCATTCGTATTGTACTTGTACAAACCCGTCAAAGGAAGAGATCAATAAATTCATCTACACCAATGAGGTATGTTTCCTGACTCTCTTAAGAACGTCAAATACCCTTCCCTTATATACTTGAGGCCATATTAGCCACCTATTTGGAGAGAATGGGATGTCATAAAAAACTTTACGACATTTTACATTCCAAATAGACCAAAGGCTAGATACAAAGGACATGAAAGTGTCAATTCTGGGTCAGCCAAACACTTTTTAGAAAACAGAGGAGATCAAGTTACTGAGGAAAGAATCACAGATAATCCGAGACCAAACCTATTGAGTAACCGAACATTCCTTGAAAAGATGAGAGGACAATTCTGGGAACTCGTTACAAAGGAGACAAGTAGGGTTATTAGTAAGGCCATAATGGAACCGGGTATTATTCATCAACAAAACTCCATGGGCTACTAACCACACCATAAACTAAATCCTCTCCTAGATTAGAGCATCCAAATCCACCTCCAAGATCGAGGTGAATCAGGTCCTGATAGCAAGTGGCCACGAAGCGTGACATAAACCGACCAAACCAAAAACTTTCCCGAGGGTTCCCCTTGACCAACTTACATAGTTCCAAGAAGTTACGTCACTAGGAATCATAATCTCCTAGATCTTTTCCACAGTGGAGGCTGGAAGTATGGATTGTAGTTTTGGCAAATTCCATTGTTGATCTAGAGTGATAACCTAGCTCATTGCCCTATTTCTGAGGAATACAAAATTCTATGGTAACCTGATGAATCAAAGACACTAAACCAACAACAATCTTCCTAGAATCTGATAGCCACTCCATTTTCCAAATTCCAACTAATGCCCTCTATCAAGACCTCCTTAATCTGCAAAATTCCATGCCAAAGAGGCAAGTAAACAATCGAGTGTCCACAGTGAAATAAATTCTCATGTCTCAGAAACTTACCCCGGAGAAACTCACGCCAAAGGGTTAGATCGCATGACAAAAGCGGCCAACCTAATTTAGCTAGAAGAGCATGGTTAGTATCTCAAGCAAATCAAATATCTAAACCCCCAATATCTCTTGGGGTACACTCCAAGTCCCAACGGAGAGCATGAACATGGTGAGCACCGTCTATGCCACCCATAGAAACATACAATGAACCCTATGAAACTGATTACAGATTTGTTCTGGTAGCCACACTAATTGCATGGTATAAAAAGGGATAGAAGAAGTAACCACTTGAATCAATGTTTGCAGACTAGTCGTGATAAAAAAAATTCCATTTCCATGCTAAAAGTTTGCTCTGCACTCTCTCCACCAAATACCGGTAACGATCCCTTCTGATGGCCATGCATGTAGGGATGCCTAGGTACACTCCCAAGTTCTCCATAAGGAGGAATTTACATTGAGATGCCAAATTGCACTTTAAAGCTAGGGCCTTGGGGAAACAAATAATTTAGATTTGCCTAGATTAACTGTTAACTACTATACTCAGCAAATTCATGGAGACAGTCAAGAATCACGAACAAAATTCCCGAGTTTGCATCCATGAAAAACATAAAGTTGTCTGCAAAAATTAGGTGAGACATGGCAGAACACATTATCTAGATGAGGATAGGAGTCTAGTGACCCTGACTCACTCAATCTTAAATCATATATTTCCCATAACTAAAATGAACAGGCATGTGGACAATTAGTCTCTTTACCTCAAACCCTTACTAACTTCAAAATCAAACAACACTTGCCTATTCCATATTAGTGTAGAGTGAGCATGAGTAAGCGCAAACATAATTAATATGATCAACAGAATTGTAACCCAAAACTCGTACAAAGTCTACCCCAAGAAATCCCAAGTGATACGGTCATACGCCTTCTTGAGATCCACCTTTAATACCATATGTTATCATTTCTCATGTGAAGAGCAGATATAATGGACTATCGCCTGACTAACTATGATATTATCTAGTGTACCACTACCTGAAAGAAAACTGCTCTGATATGGACTGACCACTTTCTAAAAGATAAGAAGGAGTCAATTAACTAGGACTTTTACAAGAATTTTGTAACTACTATTTAATAAACTAATCAACTGGAAGTCAGACAAACACATCAGTTGATCTATCTTCTGAATCAAAATAATAAATGCCCATAGAAATTGACATAAAAACCCATCTTGGAGGGCCTCCTTGATAAACTGGTAAACAGCTTGAGTTATGATGTCTTAGAATTCCTAATAAAATAGAGGTTGCTACAAAAAAACAGTCTTTTAGCCACAAATTTAGCGACGAAAATTTAAAAAAAATTCGTCGCTAAAAACATTAGCGACGGATTTAGCGACGAAAAATTTTTCATCGCTAATAACGCGTCGCAAAAATTTAGCGACGAAAATTAGAAATCCGTCGCTAAATTTAGCGACGAAAATCTGGAATCCGTCGCTAAATTTAGTGACAAATAAGTTTTCGTCGCTAAAATTCATCACAAAATTTAGTGACGAAAAATTATTCGTCGCTAAATTTAGCGACAGATGATTTTTGTCGCTAAAATCCGTCGCTAATTTAGCGAAAACAAACCCGTCAAAAAATTATCCGTCGCTGAATTAGCGACGGATTTGGAATCCGTCGCTAATTCCATATGCCCTGCCCCTGAGCCGGCAGATCCACATGCCCACCCACCCCAGCACCAACCTGCAACCCTGCCCGCCCAAGCCAGCACCCCACCTGACCGCCCGCCCGCCCTGCAACCTGCCTACCCGCGCCGGCATCAATTCTTAATTGCTGGAAAATGCCGCGCCTCCGCCTGCCTCCACCGTGGTTCGAACTCCGAACTCCTGCACGAACTCCTGCACACACGCAACCTGTAAACCACCGAGCCAACGATATTATTGTGATATAAAGTTTTTTTTTTATTATTTATTATCTTTTTTTCACATTTTTCTAATAATAATAAAATAATATATAATAACAATTTAAAATAATAAATATAAAAACTTTTTTTATTTATACCACCAATCTAAAATAATATTTAATTAAAACTAATAAATATGATAATTTTTAATAAAATAATAAAATAATAAAATACTAATTTAAAATAAAATAATAAATTAATTAAAAAATATATTAATATTATATTTTGATTTCTTCTTTTTTCTTTTATTTTATTATTTTATTATTCTTTTTCATTTTTATTTTATTTTTTTAATCCATAATTTAAAAATGTATCACAAAACTATAAAATTATAATTATCAATAAATTATAATATATTAATAATTTTAAAAATCTATATATTTAATCACAAAATATTTTTATTCAAATTTCAATAAAATTATTATATATAAGAAATGAAAATAAAAAGAAAAAAAAAACCAAAAGAAAAAAAAAAGTAAGAATAGGAAACAAAAAGGTAGAAGAAAGAAAACAAAAATATCATCACAAAACACTAACACCAAGCAATGGTGCAATGGTGCAATGGTGATCTGCTCAAATCCGAAGTCTAAGGTCTAAGGTTCGAATCCCTCCACCTACATGTTTTTTTAGAATTAAAACAAAGGGCGCCTAGACGCGGGTGCCCGCGCCTGCCTGCCTGGGTGCCCGCACGCCTGCCTGTCGCGCGGGCGTGCGCGCGCTCCTGCTGGGGCCCTGCTGGGGCCCACGCGCCTGCCTGGGCGCACAGGCAGGCACCCGCGAGCGCTGAGACAGGCGTACGCAGGGCGCGGGCGCCCAGGTAGGCAGGCGCCCATGCGTGCATGCGCCGGCGCCCACGCGCCCGCGCCCACGCAGACATTAATATTTAATTTTAATTTATATTATTGAATAAAATAATACAAATAAAATAAAATTACCTATACAATAATAAAAAATATTAAATCAAACAAAAAAAGTAAAAAAAATAATAAATTAATTAAAATATATATATTTTTTAAATAAAATAAAATATATGGTTTTTTTAAGAATTAAATAACATTATTCTTAATAAAATAAAATGTAAATTAAAATATTATAAAATAATAATATGATTTGTTAATATAAATTAGTAAAATAAAATTAAAATAAAATAAAATTATAATTAAAAGAATATAAAATTCAGCGACGGATTTGAAATCCGTCGCTAAAATTATTAAAATAAAATAAAAATAAAATAAATTCAGCGACGGATTTTAATCCGTCGCTAAATTATCGGATTGGATTTTCATCTAGCGACGGAAAATAAATCCGTCGCTAAATTAATTTTTAACTTAAATATTACATATTAATAAAAGAAAAATAAAAATAAAAAAATAAAATTCTATTTAAAAAAGATTAAATTTTGCGACGAATTTTAAATTTGTGGCAAAATTTTGTCATATTTAGCAACAAAATTTGCAACAAAAAATTTTTTGTCCCCAATTGGCGACGAATTTAGCGACGAAAATTTTTCCGTCACTAATTAGCGACGAATTTTGATACGAATAATGTGTCCGTCGCTAATTTAGCCACGACTTCCTTTTTGTTGTAAATTTTGTGGCAAATTAGCGACGAAAAAGTTTTTCGTCGCTAAATCCGTCGTAAAATAGCGACTAATTTTTTCCTTCGCGAAAATCCATGGCTGAAAGCGTGTTTTTTTGTAGTGGAATACCATCTAGTTTTGGATCCTTCAAGCCCTTTATAGAAAAACCATCGTCTTGACTTCTGAAAGATCAAGGGGGTGACTCAACAAACTCTAATCTTCATTGATAGTAGTTTCCTGCCATCAGTTATAGTCTCCAGTAGAGCTCCGATTGGTAGAGCCAGTAAATAATTCTGGAAAATAGTTGGTGACATGGTCTTTCAATACGTGTAGCTCGGAACATCATTCCCCATTAATCTTCTAGTGAGTAAACCTATTCTAATTCTGGTGAATCAAGATAGTTGGGTGATAAAACCAGGTCCCCTTGACATATCCACTAAATTTGTGTTTATGATGCCAAATGTTTCCTCCATATCAAGAATTCAATGAAGCTTCCCAATTAGTTTATTCTCAAGTCTATGCAAGAAACTCGACTAAGTATAAACTTAGGAACCTTGTGTAGTACAAAACTGGGTCTCAAGACAGTGCTTTCGCTTCAAAATATTACTAAAAACCTACATATTCCATACCTTAAGGGTAGTCGTAGTAGATTGAATAACTTGCAATAATGGTCCAGTTTGGCCATTATCACACCATGACGAGAAGAAAGCTCACGAAAACTAGGGGTGACCAAGCCAAATAGCTTCAAAGCAAAATGGATTTCTTTCCCTGGGTAGATGAGTGGTCATATATATCTGTAGAAGGAGAGCGTGGTGGTCTCATGTATTCGAGGGAGATTAATCCAGAGCATAACCCCAGTATCTCTTTTATGGATCAAGGTAAACGGGCCCCCAATTGCACCCAAATCATGTAAATTTCACTGATTCCGCCAGTCTCAAAACCTACGAGACCAATCGTTCACCCTCGCCAAGTGATTACTTGTCTCAAATAACCCGACAATATCATTAAAGTCTCCTAAAACAAACCATGTTGTCTCCATAGAGTTAGTTAAATAACAGAGAACCTGCTATGCCTCTATCTTTTTCCTAATATGTGGCTGAATATGCAAGCCTTTCTGACACAACCGAACCCTAAATGATTCAGCTGATCAAAACCGAAAATCACTTCAACATTTCCAACAACAGATTTCCGAACGACCACAGACCACCCCCAAAACCCAAAACCACTACAACACACCCACCATCATAACCCATATGCTATAGGAACTAGGAGGGGTTGGGGAACTGCATTTCATATCCATTAAACAAACGAAGTCTGACCCATGAGATCTAATCATTTCCTTGAACGTTGGACGACATCTTGGATTATTAATCATTCCCACGTTCTAGGCTAACACACAAATATTGGATGACAAAAATTAAAATAAGGATTTAAAGAAATACCTATAGGGTCAAAGTCCACTCATTTGTTGCCACATACCTTAGCATGTATACTATACATGACCCCATTACCTAGTGGGCCATACTAGGCCCATTGAATATCATCCCCTTTTTATTTTTTTATATAATGAGATGTAACCAAACGAATTCGAATCAGAGAAGGGAAGATGGAAGTAGGGAGGCTCTACCACTTGAGCTGTCCCTGAAGGACAATATCATTCCCTTTGAAGTTGTCCTTTGGAAGGACTCGGGAAATGGACGTCCTTGGGTTTTTAACTTGCATGCTCAGAGGGGATCTCAGTAGGGAGAGGAGGACCTTCGATGACAATCTTCTTCGACAGCGAATTCTTGGTTGTATCCGAGGGGTCATTCATCTCGTTCAAGTCCATATCTATATCCTTCACTTATTCCACCATAGAATGTTGAAGAGGATGTCCGTGGAGCCAAGACAGGGACAGCATCAAGATCCCATGACTCAATTTGTGCCAGTGGAGTCACCGGATTCACACAAGAGTTTCTTACACGATTTTGGTGTACTACGATTTCATGCAAGTATACCCTAGTCAAATTTGTACCAGTGGAATCACTGGAATTCGTACAGAACTAATTTCCTACAATTATATTGGTTATACAAGCATTCAATTTCAAATTATCAAAATGCAAGTACTTATACGTTTGAAGTATTAAAATTAATAATAAAATATAATCAAATAATAATCATGTCAATAAAGATTTAAGGGAAAGAAATAAATTAAACTATACTATTAATCAAATAACAGAATTTATTGAGTCGAAGGAACAAAAAAATTAGTTAGACACAATAAAGAAAACAAGAAAATAAAAGAGAAAATTATATGGAGAGAATGTGTCTAAGTGTACAAGGAACGCCTCCTATTTATAGACCTAAAATCCTAAGGAGTTGTGTGTTTTTTGGAATCTTGGCTTTTTTTTCTTTGATTTGGAAATGTGTGTTTTGATGATAAATTTTATCTTCTTATTCCTCCAAAATTTAGAAACTCTATCTTTATCTTTGATTTTAAAAACTCTTGAAATTATTAATAAATTTATCTAAAAAATCTCTCATTTGATAAACTCAAGTGATTTCCCTCTTCAACAAGGACTTGTTTTTCTTGAATTTCAACATTGCGGCAACTTGTTTCCAATTTTCGAATACCTTCTGACCTGAATCAATTTTTGTACACCTCACAAGACTTGTAGAACTTGAAGTCTTCTTTCCATCACCACAAGAATCTGATCAATCACAGAGCAGAAAGTTATGTTCAAAATACTAACAACTGTTTATACAGTCTGAATTTTTTTAAATAAACCCAAAAGTTTCCTAAAACAAAATCACGAAATTAGTTAGTCCAATATCATAAAATCATATCTAAAATAGTATTAAATTTATAAATAAAGATTAAAATAATATAATTTAAATATATAAAAATATTGTTATCAGAGTTCAACCTCAGTGTCAATGGCAAAATCAATGGCCTTAACTGGCTTTGGAGTGACAGAAACCATATTAGGTTTGTTCTTGAGTTCATCCTTGGGTCATGCGGGGGGTATAACTTTGTCCTGCATCTTTTTGGTAAGGGGATACGTGGTTGGAGTAAGATTTGCTAACAGTATATCAATGGGGGGTTCAAAGGGGGAGAAAAGAGCTAGAGACGGGTTTCCAGGCCAGGCCAGTATGATCGATGGGTTGACAGATCTAATGGGGGCAACTGATTCGATGGGTGAATAGTTGGGACAAGTTGATTGGGTCTATTTAGGAACATCCTATTTCAGTGCTAAGTGATGGTGGATCTGAGCCATTATTGGACTATAGAGATGGATTGAAGAGAGCTTGGTTTTGTTGTGACAAGTGGATTGGCTTTGGGTCCACCAAGAATGTAGATGGCCCAATATCAAACCCATGATTCGAGAGTTGGTTTCTATTCTTTCATCTCTTGTTCGTGTTTCCACTTTCCTTCCTGGGGAGAGCCATTAATTCATGCAGGACATTTGCTTCATAGTAATTAGCAAAATTCTCTTCCATTAATCCTGCTAGTGGTCAAACTGGTTGCTATAGGGTCTACCTACCATGGGAGCAAGGTTGATCGACCTACTATTGGAGGTTTGCGCTACACTTGCATTTAGGGTCTATACCCTGTTTCAGAAACAAAGGGCTGGGAAGGCTGAGGGATAGGGGAGTATTATAGTGGTGGGTTAGTCTATCGTAGTAGGACAATCTCTTTGGTGTGTCCTACCCTTCCACAACCAAAGCAAAGTGAGTGGATACCTTCATATTCTATTGATTAGATCCTTCTCCTTATTCGGAGTCGAGGAATTAGAGGCTGGAGGAGGTCAATCTCAATGCAAAGTCTTGCATATTTCCCTATAGAAGCAATTGTGCTGTGTTGGTGTCTACTTGTAATGGACAACCCAATTGCCGACTAATCTGAAGCGGGACATCTTCATCGAAAAACTCGATGGGTATGCCACTAATCACACCCATATAACTATTCTCCTAATTACTTTCTCAAATTGAACAAACCAAGGTTTCCATTTCATCACCACCAAATAATGTCTCTAAATTGTCCATGGGCCCTCTGTTAGGGCATGACAGTAGTTGTATTTTAGAGAGAGTTTTAGAAGGTAAAATCTTTCCCCAATGTCAATCAGCTTTAATTCTCTCTTAGTTTGCCATAATGACATGATTTTGGAACTTAGAAAATAGTAAGCCACTTTCTTCCCCCATAATTTGACCATCACCATTAATTGTCCTCGTCTCTGTAGTAGGTATAGCTATTCATCCGTTACCAGGATAGAGGGAATTGAAGAATCAAACTTTGTTTCAGTTATATCTTCCTTGTCTCCTAGTCCAATGTCATTGTCTAAGCACAAGGAGGGACTATCCATCACCGACAAAGGGTCCGGTCCAATGAGTGAGCCCTTAAAGCTTTAGGGTAATGTTGGACACTTTACCCCATCACCCCCTTTTTCTTGGTACTCTAATGGAGGTAATCTTCCTCCTCAGCCGAAAGTTGGCATTCTCTATCTTCGTCTCCAAAAAGCACTCTCCATTGTTTTTTCAATAATATACATATATAAATGATGATTGACTTCAAAACTTTTTTCAATTTGTTGTAAGTTTCATTTATTTTTATGTATGGCTCACAAAGTGTGGGAATTTTTTTTTATAGATATAATCAATAGTTACTATGAATATGTGAATACAGTTGCTACATAATTAAAAACTTTATACAAGATAAGTTTTATTTGATTCATCTTTTACTTTTGAGATATTAAAGGACAGACATTTACGTATCCTCAATCTCGTGGGGAAATCCATTGGGATAGTCATGGGGAAGATTTCCTCCTTGTAATCGGTATTGGGACACAGATGGGGTTGGAGCTTAATTGTTTGCAAGGTAAGGGCGGGAAATGTGTTCCGTGCCCCATGATGATCACTATTAACAACATGCAAGGAATGTGAAACTCTAGATGACCGAAGGATGTCATCTAAAGTCCTCATCTCGCTCCCATGCTCTCTGTCTCTTCCCTATCTCTTCTCAATCAATTGATCAGTTGTAACGATAGAGTAGTCAATCTCTCTTCCTCTTTTCTGTCTTTGATCTTTGTCTTTCACACATACACACACACTCTCTATATCTCTCTCTCGCTATCGATCAATTCTCCCTTTTTTTTTTGTTTCTCTCTCGATCAATTTCCCTCTCTCTCTCTCTTTTAGCCTCTCTCTTGATCAATTTATCTTTTTTCTTTCTCTCCCCTTCTCTTTCTCTAATCTTGATTAATTAATTTAGTTAATCGATGAGTTTGTGTAGGCTCCCTTCTTTTCTCATGTTCTTGTCCATCAATCAATTTAGACTGTGATAGTAGAGGTTTCCGTAGTCTCTCACTCTCACCATCTTTCTTTCTCTTAATCAATCAATTAATTTGGATGTGGTTGTTGGCCGATCAAGATAAACACTCTTCTCTTCTTATATTAGCCCCAATAGATCAATTCAGATTGTGGTGGTGGAGGTTTGGAATCAAAAAGAGAAGTGATAGATTGTTATCGGAATTTTAGATTAACATAAGAAGAGGAAAATGAGGGTTTGTAAGATAAGACCTTTATATGACTTTCTCTGGCCATCAGGGACTTCATGTGCCTACCACGTAACTTGAATGGTGTATAAAAGGGCCAATTTTGTCAGAGAAGCTCAACTTTTAAAGGGATATAACATCTTGAACCAAGTCTAGTCATTATAAAATCCCCAAGTCTGACCTTATGTAGGGTATAGTTGATTGGGCTGAGCAAATTACTGTGCCAAACTCAACTCTAACCGTAGTCTATAGAAAAATCATAATTGTACATATTACAATAATAGTTTTTTTTTATAAAAATTGTATAATTAATATTAGTTAACAAGTACAAAATGATTACCATATCAAATATATCATTTTATTTTGTTACGGATATTGTTAATGTATACTACGAAAAATCTTTATAAAAGTTTTAATTTTTTATTAAATGATTTTTTTAACAACCTAAAAATAGATATAATAAAAATCAAATTATCTTATCGATAATTTTTATCATTTTATGAATTAATAATTTAAAAGTATAAAAATATTTTTTATTCAAGAGAAATTCTTGATAAAAATTCTTCTGGTTGTGATCAGTCTGTTAACATTCCCTATAATCAATTTGTCGCGTGAAATTCAAATGGCAGGGAATTTCCGACTCCGGAATACTCATACCCAATTTGAAATCCTCTCCCTCTTTTCATTGTTCATTCCTTTTCCATGAGAATACGTGCCTCTCTCTCTCTCTATTAAATTACACTTGACAACACTTATTATGTCTGTCCCCTCTCTGGATCTACAAAGTTTAAACTGATAGTCTCAGATCTCTCCAACCTCTGATTCTCTCTCTCTCTCTCTCTCTCTCTCTAAGATGTTATCATTCACTCAATCCCATTTTACTATTTAATTACGCTGCAACAGACAGATCTTACGTTACAAATACGAAAACGCTACTACTCTTCCTTACCTTCAACAATCTCACATCACAAAACATGGGAAGTTACAGAGCTGACGACGACTATGATTATCTTTTCAAGGTTGTCTTGATCGGCGATTCCGGCGTCGGGAAATCTAATCTTCTCTCTCGATTCACTCGCAATGAGTTCAGTCTCGAATCCAAGTCCACTATCGGCGTTGAATTCGCCACCAGATCTATTCGCGTCGATGATAAGGTTGTTAAGGCCCAGATTTGGGACACTGCAGGCCAAGAACGGTTAGATCTGCTTTCAATTTTGTGTGATTCCATTGTTTGTTTCAAATGTTGATCTTGATCTGTGATTTTTTGATTGAATTGAGTCTGAATTGCCTTTTGTTCATTGAACATACTTTGAATTTTCATTTAGGATAACAATCTTTGAGAAAATTGAGGCCTCTTTTGGGAAATCAAAGGTTGGGTTAGATTTAAAAATGTGTTCTACAATGTTGGAAAGCCAACATTTGTAATTGCAAAATTTTTGGACTCACCTAAACTCCTGCAAACTTGTTTATCAAGGGTCCTTAATATGTCAAACCTTGTATACCGACCAGGTGTTTGATAATTTGCTTAATAAAAGAAGGTAGTTTAATAAAGAGGTTGATTGTTGAACTTTTAGTACCCTATGAAAATGGGACCAAAATAATCAAGTCAGAGCAAAAATCACTGTATATATGTTATTATAAACTGTTGTTTGTAAAAGTTCAAATTTTAATCTATTAATGTAAGGACACAGCCTTGCGGGCACAGCAGTGACATAGCAAGTAAACAAAACATAATCATAAAAAGTTTCTGAGTACTGTAAATTCGAAAAATGAGTTTGGCTATGCAACATAACTTTTATCTTATTTATCATTTCTCTTAAAATTCAGTTTTATGTTACACTTTGATATTCCCGTCTTTGTGCTATATGGGGTTATATTGAAGAAAAGTGTAGAAAAAACCAAAAACATAAAAAGAACTCTTGGGGTTCTTTCACATATCTTTTTTCCCTTCTTATTCACCATTCTGACTTGTTAATTCTATCTCTGCATCAATTGCTTCCCTGGAACAGCAGATACTACATGCACTGCAAACTCTGTTGTGTTGCATTTGATGTTAAAAGTTCAGTTACTTGTTTGCATGAATGAGTTACTGATCTATTATTTGTGTGTTCCAAGCTATGTTAAACTAGGCTGACTTGTTTCAATTCATGCACTCAGCTGTAAATAATTAAAATACATTTCCCTTTTTGTATCCCCTAGTAATAGTGGGGCATCACACCTTCAATTTATCCATCTTATGATTTTCACACTGTGATGCCCTATCACAATTCTCTCATTGATGTTTACACAGTCTTGAACTTTTCTTAACACCAGTTTCATTTTTTATCAGAGCACCAAAAATTTTGAGATCCCATTATGTTTCTTAAAAATAAAGGAGTCTAGTTGAGTGTGGCACATGTACTTCAGAATTTATATCAATGATGATAATGAGATGTAGTTCTTTCCTCGAGGAATTCTCACATTCAAGCACATGCAACAAAGTAGTGGCTTTTCCTGTCCTGTTTTGGTCGTCTACTTCTTTGTGGACCTGCACATTAATGATTAGTCTAGCTGTGGAAGGGGAAAATAAATTTAGCATCTCAATTGTTCTACTTACAAATGGTGCACTAGTCTCCAATTTTTTTCTCATCTTATTTTAGGGTGGCAATGAAGTTGATATTGTTCTTTTGGAAAAGAGTTATTTATTTTGATTGGGGGTGGGGGGATATGGCTACGTGCAAAGGAAATTTGACAAATTGATCTTCTGTTTCACAAGAAAATATTTAGCTTATGTACAAATGGACAATAGTGGTACATTTGTGTGCCTTTCTTCTGTGCTTATCTCTTATCCGTTCTACCAATGCTAGCAATCATGAGAGATAGCAACACATAGACACTGTTGAGAAACACTTCCGTCTGACAAAAATCTTGTTAAAGCCTTGATTTTGATTTTCAAGTGTCATTAGTTACTTTGGTGGATACAAAATAAGTATGTTTCCATATTATCCAAAAGATTGAACAAATAATGAACAATGTTCTCCAGTTAGTATTATGCACCTACAGGTGTATCAATACCGAGGTAATCTTATGGTTCTTGGGCATCATCTCGATGTAAAAATGAAGCATAAAGCAATATTGCAGGTGTTTAGAATATCTTCAGTTTATCAATGTTTTATACACTGGCTTCAAGCCATATATAAATATTAGTTGTTAACTGAGTGTGGTCACTTCATGCTAAAATAATGCATCTTGGTTTTGAGATAATTTTAATTTCTTTAAAATAGTTCAAAATGCTACTAAAGGTGTCTTAAAAAAAATCTTCTTGCTGTCTGAGAGTTGTTGGTTCTTGACTCACTTCTGGTAAGGGGAATGCTTCTGTTAAGATGCTAGAATTCTTATTTCTTTTAGAGTTGGGCTAAGATAAATGGGAAAGAAGGAGAAAGGAAAAAAGTGCATCTGGATTTCAACTTTAAAGAGTCTTTGTCTAGTCGCTGCAGTGCAAAAATGAAGCTTTTTCTTGCCATAGCATGTAAGCTAATACTGTTCATCAATATAAAAGACATAATATGTGGTCTTATTCGTGAACTGAGAGACCCAAATAGATGTCTGCTAATTCTGTTAATTTTCTGAATTTGTGTTATATATCTCTTGCAGTTTTTGACAAATTAGATTGCTGCCTTTGATGATTCTGTGCCTTAAAATTCCGTCTACATTCTCTCATTAGTTTGTGGCTAACAGGTATCGTGCAATTACAAGTGCCTACTATCGAGGGGCTGTTGGTGCTTTGCTTGTATATGATGTTACCCGTCATGTCACATTTGAGAATGTAGAGAGATGGTTGAAGGAGCTCCGAGATCATACAGATTCAAATATTGTAATCATGCTAGTAGGAAACAAAGCAGACTTGCGTCACCTCAGGGCTGTTGCCACCGAGGATGCCACTGCCTTTGCCGAGAAGGAGAACACATTTTTTATGGAGACGTCTGCTTTGGAGTCCTTGAATGTAGAAAATGCCTTCACTGAAGTGCTCACTCAAATATACCATGTTGTCAGCAGGAAAGCTCTTGACATAGGAGAAGATCCTGCAGCCTTACCCAAGGGACAGACCATCAATGTAGGCACGAAAGATGATGTGTCTGCCGTGAAAAAGGTTGGATGCTGTTCTGCGTAGTCCAAGAAAGCGAATAGACCCAAAAAGACCTCCTTTCCAGATGTCATTGCGCTCTTTTCATGTTCACCAAATATGTTAGAATGAGATCAATTGTAATGCTTACTGCATGTCATGCTACAAAATTTCAGATTCTGTTCCCTACCCATAGTTTCTCAGTGAATTGGTTCGCACTTCACAGCTTCTCGTGGTTTCTTGTCTATTTCTAAACCCCAGTTCATTTATGTATTCTAGTGCATTGCTTTATCCAGTTAGATTGGTTTTGGTTGATCTGTTTTGCACTCGTGATATGTATTAAGATCATCTTGATGATTATTTGTTGGAATGAAGAATTGCTATTTTCCAGATCCACTAGATTTTTCTTAAATATTATCTATGGTTATTGTTAATTGTTCTAACCTTGTTGGCTTTTTTTTTTTTACTTTTGATCTGGGATCATCTCTCGTCCCTCTTTCTGATTAATAAAGTTTTCATTTCATAGAATTTTATTTTTTATTTTATTTTTATTTTTCATTAAAGAAGATGCCAAATGAACAACTCTAGTGTTCAAATAATATTTCTCTTTTAAAGCAATAACAATACAAAATTAATTCTGTAAGACATTGGAACAGAAAAAGGAATCTTGAATTTCTTTTATAAGCAACAAAATTTTTGTATCTACAAAGGAACATCAAGCTTATATATACATAAGAAACCATCTATTTTTACATAACTACTAGATGGCTAGCTCTAAATTTGGCAATGCCATTGATTTGCAGATGGGGCAGGAATTCTTTAAGATCAGCCACTCCCTTATGCAGTCGGCGTGGAACTCATGTCCACAACCAAGAGTTCCTATCCTATCTTCATTCTCATATTCAGCCTGCAAGAATCCATTTGTGCTCATTACTTTTTGATAGTCGGTGAACAAGAAAATAAAATGCAGTAGAAATTATATGTTTACCTGGCATACCACACAGATTTCATCAGTCTTTGAAGATGATAGATAAATTCTTGACCTGAGAAGTCTGCAAATGGCTTCATGAGACAATCCGGTGTTGAAGTTCCCCATTCTTTCCTCTAATAACAGCAAATTCTGCAAGACTTGAACTGTTAGTTATACTTGTCCAGGTTGCAAAACAACAAGACTTGTCGAAAACAGACTTCAATTTGAACTCACTGAGTTTGAGTACTAAGTTACTTGACTCATACTTGATTTGTATCTATAAATTAAGCATAACCAAGCTATTTAAACTATCTCATAATACTAATAACCTGAAATTGATTCAACTTGAAACTCAGTAGTACCACATTAAAAACTAATGCATTGTGAAAGTTTACATAAAAGAAAGAACAACTTGTTTTAACTTACCTCATAAGAGAGTGAATGGCTATCTAGTGGCTCTTCAATTTGATAAGTGAACTGATGGTGATCAGATTCAAATATAGCAACCATCTACAAAAGGAGTTAGAATTTTGTAAGGAAAAAAAGTAACCTAAGAAAAAAAAATATGAAAATGGTATCTAGAGTACAGCTTTTGAACAAAAGAAAAGGAAAAAAAAAAAAAAAAACCTTACATCAGCAGATAAAATTCTGAATCTGGGGTGTCCTCCATTAGTAATGGGTGCAGGCTCTGATAAACCAAAATTGGAGTTGATTTCAGAAATAAAAATAGTGTCATCAACTCTCTCATTGCCAAGAAAAGAAGATCTTGAAGAATGTCTGGGAGTTTCCATCCTCCTCGCCCGATTGAAATTTGACATTCTGAAATTGACAATACATACCAAAATAATTATAACCCAGAAAACCCCAAATTGAATAAATAAAGGACCTCATGAATATGACCCAGAAAACCCCAAATTAAATATCGCATCCTAGGATACCTAACCCAAAATCAAAAAATTGTGAACGAAGAATTTTTTTAAAAAAATTAAATATTTGCAAATTCCAATCATAGAAACTTGTAGCATTTAGGAAGACCCGAATCTCAGGACACCAAAAACCAACTGTGCCCAACATAATAAAAAGGAAGAAAAATCCTGAAAGAGAGAGAGACTAACCTGTGAGAAATTTCAATTGTGAAGCCAGGCAAGAGAGAGAGAGAGAGAGGGAGAGAGAGAGAGAGAGAGAGAGAGAGAGAGAGAGAGAGAGAGAGAGAGAGAGAGAGAGAGAGAGAGAGAGAGAGAGAGAGAGAGAGAGCGAGAGCGAGAGAGAGAGAGAGAGAGAGAGCGCTAGTGTCTCGAAAGATTCAGGAGGAAGAGAGAGCGTGAAGTCTGGTTCCCAATCTCAATGGTTATATAGGAGCAAATTCCATATGGGATTCCTATTTTACCCTTATCTCAACGTTCCAAAAATTTAAAAATTTGGTGACTTCGTTTGGTTTCTAATTCCCAGTTCTACCGAGAGCCAAAAAGCGTGTGTTTTCAATTAAAACCCGCGTTTCCATCTTTTGATTTTTTAATATATATATTTTTTTCTGTTATTATTATTATTATTATTATTATTATTATTATTATTATTATTATTATTATTATGTTGTCTTCAACATGGATTGCATATATTTATATATGGTTAAATTTAATGTTTTCTTAAAAAATTATTAAAATTCTAAAATTTAATAGGGAAGAGAATTATTATTATTATTATTATTATTGCTATTATTATATGATCAAAACACTCATTTGAGTTTTTCGATCATATACCAATTTTACAGTAAAAGAACTCTATGACACCAACCTGCCTAGTAGTGAGGAATTGGGATAGATGTCACCCGATTGGAACAAAAAAGGTCTTCTCATTTCCGAAATTTGAGATTAGACTCAATTTTTAATATAATTATAGGTTAAATTGTTTTTTAAAAATGTTTGGTTTCTATTTATAAAGTTATATATATTTTTTAAATAATTATAATTAGAATAAGTCAAACAAGAAGTAAATTGAGCAAATTATTCCACCTTAATTTTTTTCAAAGGGCACTCATATCACATGACCAACTCCTTCGCCTTGTACCAATTGGGCTGGGGTACCTACTCACGCAAATGGTTGTGTCAAACTCAACTTTGTTAACATTAGACATTTATCTCTTTCTCTCTCTCTCTCTCACTCTCACGCATATAATATGTCACGCCCCGATCCTCGAATCAATCATGTGACAACCATCGCGTCGTCTCGATACATGGGCAGAACCTCTCCGTATACCGGGACTCCGCAAAACTATCAAATTTACAATAAATTATCAAAAGTATAAGACTCTTCAAAACGTGAAATCATATAACAATATACACGCAAGGAGTCCATCCGGCTCATCCCTAAACATTCAAACACACACATTGACACATATCGGGGAATGAGATCCTGTACAAGCACGCATGCGATGTGGCCATCCTAGTCATTCAGAATTCTCACATCAATAAAGCGTGTGACAAATAAGAAGTCCCAAAACATAGCCGTCGGATTTTACCAACACTTATCTGAGGAAGACAAGCCAGTATCGGTAGAGTCCTAATGGTATGAGTTGTACAGAAATTCACAAAATCAGAGAAAAGTATCGAAATTAAGATTTATAGTCCAAATGTCCCAGTACAGATATAAACGGTTTTATAAAAATAATCGAGTAATTAAGATAATAAAGAACAAATAAAAAATTAGCGAATTTTATCAATACTTGTCAACAACTCGGCCAGTATCAATGAAATCCGCACGGCAGGAGATGTACAGTCTTCCCTTTCCATGGTTTGAGATCTATAAATCTCTAAAAGTAACCCTGCATGTGCCAAATACCTATACAATCTGCAAAAATACTGCACAAACTCCGTCGAGTAGTCTCCCAACTAAGTCTTCTCTGAAAAAGGGGAAGAGAGGGGTGAGTATAGGGGTATATTCAGTGAGTGGAGTGTGATAGTGTGATTGTATTCATAAATAAGGGGTAAATGTGGGGCAGTCAAAACATATCTCATAAATAACAGTTCATATACATAAAACATTTCAATAAAGCACTATTTACAAAATATGCATCCATGTCAATTATCATTTAAGAAAATCTTGGGGTTCTATCAAAAAACACTTCCGTCTTAGGGTGGCCAAACCCAAACGAAATCCCGCCAAGGGTTTTTTCTATCCAATGTCTCAAAACAAACCCCCTACCTTGGCGTTGGCTCATACCTACCGAGGTGCACCAGATATAGTACGATTTCGGCAGAGGGAGGGACGTTTAACTCCCCTGCATATCCAAACCCCAAACCACGCCACCCCGTCGGGTCACTCCGTGGTGGGAATATGACTATAGTCATCTGCGGCACCCTTCATTTCTAAATCAATCCAGTTCACAAGCAATGTGTCATAATTTTTCATTAAATAATCAACAATCTCATGCCAAATCAATTCATAGAGCAATATCAAATAACATATGGCACAGAATCATTTTTAAACACAATGGATGTATTTATATTTTATAATTCAGTTCAGATAGCCCACAGTTACAAAACAATTCGCATAAATCACGTAAAATCTTTCGAAAATCATTTATAAAGCAATTTTAAAACAGATTTCTCATTCATGAACACAATGAACCATCCACTCACGTCTAGAGAGGGTATTCACTCCCTACACCCTATCCATACTCAAGAAATCTCCTTTCAAACTCCAATGGATTGTTCTGAAGCAACCATAACAATTCTCAAGTCATTTCTCCTCCAAACTCAAAGATTCACAAACTTTCCTAATTTTGTTTAACCCTAATTTCTAACATTTTCTTATTTCTATCATCATTTTACCAATTTATCGCCATTTACATGTTTACAAAATTCATATTCACAACTCTCCTAGATTTTCTTAAATTAACAAAGTCATAATTTCTTCTAATTTTTCCAATTCATGGACATACATTCAATTCTATCATATTGCAATTATTTCACAATCCTAGAGTTATTTTCATAAATTAGCCCTTACCTACGCAGAAAGGAGTGCAGATTTAGACCTTGGGTTTTCGCATTTGCCTACCAAACCTTCGTGCGCTGTTCGATTTAATTCGAAACCTGCAATACTTCCGATTTGAATCAAAATTTAGTATTTAGGTTCATCACCAAAGAAAATTAAAACCCTAGAAGATATCAATCGGAAATTCATACCACATGTACAGGGGATGAATTGAAATCTCGGCTAGAGTTCTCGAGGCCTTACCGATAACTGCCGAGTTGGGGTCTCTTCTGGGGTTGTAGCAAGTGTCTCGGCAGAGGGCAACATGCGAACAGGTGAGGGAGAGAAGTAGTGGGCTGTTCGCGCACGAAGGAGAGGAGTCATGGCTGGCGCGCGTTGGAGCGCTCGTGAGATGGAGCTACTCGCAGGCAGGAGCCGCTGTGCTCGTGGGCTGTAGGAGCGCGGGAGGGAAGCCGCGCACTGCGGGCTGTGCAGCGCCCGCAGGAGAGAGAGAGAGAGAGCTTGTGAATGATGGAGGGAGACAATCGGTGAGAGAGAGAGAGAGAGAGAGCTTGTGATGGAGGGAGGGAGAGATTTGTGAGAGGGCGAGAGACAGAGAACGCGGGAGAGAATGAGGGGGAGAGAAATTGATGGAGAAGGAGAAAGTGAATTGGGAAAGTAACTTTCCCAAAATCCATATATATATATATATATATATATATATATATATATATTTTTTTTTTGACTTTATCGGTTTTATAATTCTTAACCCCCTAAAAATAAATTTTGTTCTCGAAATTTCAAAATACAATTTATACATCAAAAAGTTGCGGGTATTACTTCCGCATTAATTCTTCAGTCTCCCAAGTCCGTTGCTCTACTTTATTATTTCTCCACAACACCCTAACCATAGGAATCTGCTTACTCCTCAACTATTTGATCTGCCGGTCAATGATTTTCACCGGTTGTACTTTGAAACTCAAGTCTTGTTTCAGTTCTATAGGAGGAACTTCCAGTACGTGTGAGGGATCCGACAAATACTTTTTCAGCATCGACACATGAAAAACATCATGGATCCTCTGCAATTCTGACAGCAAATCTAGTCGGTATGCCACCGCTCCAATTCTTTCAAGGATTTTAAAGGGTCCGATATAACGAGGGTTTAATTTTCCTCGTTGCTGAAATCGAACTATGCCCTTCCAAGGAGATATCTTCAAGAATACCATATCTCTCACTGTGAATTCCAATGGCCTTCTCCTTTTGTCGGCGTAACTCTTTTGCCGATCTTGAGCTGCATTCATTCTTTCCCGAATTAGCTTCACCTTTTCCTTGGTAGTTTCAATCAATTCTATGCTTTCAATTTTGCGTTCTCCAACTTCATCCCAACAAAGTGGAGTCCAACATTTCCTTCCGTAGAGAGCTTCATAGGGAGGCATTCCAATACTAAATTGGTATCTATTGTTATATACAAATTCAATTAGTGAGAGATACCTATCCCAACTCCCATGGAAATCCATAACGCACGCTCTCAACATATCTTCCAAAGTTTGGATTGTACGTTCAGATTGCCCGTTTGTCTGCGGATGAAATGCAGTGCTGAATTTCAGTTTGGTACCCAAGGCCTCTTGTAACTTAGGCCAGAATCTGGATGTGAATCGGGGGTCTTGATCTGATACACTCGATATCGGAACCCCGTGGAGTCGGACAATCTCATCAAGATACACCCTTGCTAACTTCTCCAAGGAATAAGTATTCTGAACTGGGAGGAAATGCGCCGATTTTGTGAGTTTGTCTACTAGTACCAAATGGCATCATGATTACTTGGAGTACGTGGCAATCCTACAACAAAATCCATAGTAATATGCTCCCATTTCCATTCAGGTATAGGCAATGGTTGAAGCATTCCGGCTGACTTTTGATGCTCAGTTTTGGTTTGTTGACACACCAGACATCTTGCTACAAATTCGGCTATTTCCCATTTTAAGTCTGACCACCAATAAGTTTCTTTGATGGTTCGGTACATTTTAGTATTTTTGGGATACATAGTATAAGCCGAAAAGTGTGCTTCTTCCAGAATAGCCTTCCGAAGCTCATCATTTTTGGGAACACAAATCCGTTTCCCATACATGACTATACCATCCTCCCGAACATGGAAATCACTAGTTTCACCCTTGCGAACCTTTTCCACTATTTGCTTTAACTCTTCATTAGTGGTTTGGAATTCTTTAATACTGTCTACCAAGGTTGGTCGAACTTCAAATTTTGCTAATAATGCACCACTGTCATCACAAGCAATTTTGGCTCCAAGAGCACGAAATCCCACCAGGCATGAGAGGTAAGCGTCTCCCTGAATCTGAGAAGAAGATGAGGGATTGCGGCTTAAGGCATCAGCAACTACATTTGCCTTGCCCGGGTGATAATCAATCACCAAATCGTAGTCTTTGATTAACTCTAGCCATCTCCTTTGCCTCAAATTGAGCTCATTCTGGGTGAGCAGGTACTTGAGACTCTTGTGGTCGGTGAAGATTCTGCAAGTGGCTCCATATAAATAATTGCGTCAAATCTTTAATGCAAATACAATCGCAGCCAATGCTAAATCATGTGTAAGTAATCCAGCTCATGCTTCTTTAACTGTCGAGAAGCGTAGGCGATAGTTCCGCCACCTTGCATCAAGACGCATCCTAACCCCTGTTTACTGGCATCGCTGTAGACAACATAATCATCACCGAAGATAGGAAGAGCAAGTATGGGAGCCTTTGTGAGTCTCTTCTTGAGTTCTTGAAAACTCTGCTCATATTTATCCGTCCATTCAAACTTGATTCCTTTCCGCGTCAAATCAGACAACGAAGATACAATTTTGGAAAAACCCTCTATGAATCTTCGATAGTAACCCGCCAATCCGAGGAAACTTCTCACCTCAGTGACGTTTTTGGGTTGTTCCCATTTTAGAATTGCCTCAACTTTCTTCGGATCAACAAATATCCCTTCTCCGGATACTACATGTCCCAAGAACCCAATTTCCTTCAACCAAAATTCACATTTTGAGAACTTGGCATACAAATGCTTGTCTCGGAGAGTCTGCAACACAATCCGAAGATGATTTGAATGCTCTTCGTCATTTTTGGATTACACAAAGATGTCGTCAATGAAAACAATGACAAATTTGTCAAGATAGGAGTGAAAAATTCGATTCATTAGGTCCATGAAAACTGCTGGAGCATTCGTCAAGCCAAAAGGTATCACCAAGAATTTATAGTGCCCATACCGCGTCCTAAACGCAGTCTTGGGGACATCATTTTCCTTTATCCGCAACTGATGATAGCCGGACCTCAAATCTATCTTGGAGAATACACTGGCCCCTTCGAGTTGATCAAACAAGTCATCAATCCTCGGCAAGGGGTAATTGTTCTTGATGGCCACCTTATTTAATTGTCGATAATCAATATACAATCGAAGAGTGCCATCTTTCTTCTTGACAAAGAGAACCGGAGCACCCCAAGGTGAAGTGCTCGGTCGGATGAATCCCTTTCTCAACAACTCTTGGAGTTGGACTTTCAGCTCTTTTAATTCTGCTGGTGCCATTCGATAAGGAGAAGTGGAGACTGGTGCCGTACCGGGAACAAGATCTATAGTGAAATCAAACTTCCGAATCGGTGGCAACCGCGGTAACTCTTCTGGAAAGACGTCCGAGAACTTATTTACCACAAGGATATCACTTAGATCAGGGTTTGCTGCCGTAGTGTCAATGATATGAGCCAAATACGCTTCGCAGCCCTTATGCACTAATCTCTGTGCCTCAAGAGCTGAAATCACACAGGTTGGCAATACTCGCCGTTCTCCAGCGAACACAAGTAGTGGATGTCTTGCCCTACGAAATTCCATTTCTTTAGTGAAGCAATTTACTGAAACTCGGTGAAGACTTAGCCAATCCATGCCTAGGATGGCGTCAAAGTCCTTCATATCCAACGGAATCAAATCCGCTTCAAGGATTGTTTCACCAACTTTTATCTCACAAGACTTATGTACAAAATTTTGAATCATATACTCTCCTAAGAGAGTAATGACCAACAGTTCTTCATCAAGAGGAACTAAATCCCTATCAGAATGTTTTGCAAATCCCGAGCTTACAAATGAATTATTCGATCCGGTATCAATGAGTATATGAGCATCCACTCCAAAAATTTTCATCATACCGGGTCTTGGGTGCAGGTTATAGTGGTCTGATTATCACAGTAGATTATTACCAACCTCCCACTATCAACCACAACCTCTAAATTATCTAATAGTCTCCGGAGTCAAACACTCTCATGAATTGCGACTGAGTAAGCCACGAATTCAGCCTCCATCGTAGATAGAGCCACATAGGTTTGCTTCTTTCTGCTCTAAGAAATGACACCACCATTAAGCAAGAAGGCAAAACCTGACGTTGATTTGCGCTTATCCAGATCATTGTCCCAATAAGCGTCTGAATATCTTACAAGGCGTAAATCACCTCCCCCATAACACAAGGAATAGCTCGTAATTCTCTTGAAATATCTGAAAATCATTTTCACTGCTCTCCAGTGACCCATTCCAGGATTTGATTAATATCTACGCACTAGACTAACTACATACATATGTCTGGTCATGTACACAACATTGCATGCATTAAAGTTTCCACTATATTAGAATAAGGGATCTTGCTCATCTCCCTTACTTCTTCTTGAGTTTTCAGGCATATCTCAAGACTCAGTTCATTACACTTGACGATCGGAGTATCTATGGAATTACAATCACTCATCTCAAAGCGCTCGAGAATCTTCCTAATGTAAATCTCTTGTGAAAGAGCTAATATTCACCTCGAGCGATCCCTTTGGATCTTAAGTCCAATGATGAACTCAGCTTCAACCATTTCTTTCATGTTGAAACTCAATGACAACTATGCATTATTGTCATCAGGTACTTAATGTCGTTCCCGGTCAACATTATATCATCTACATATATGGATAAGATCACAAAAGAGTTATCGTTACGTATTAGAGAGACATAGTGATCCTCCTCGATCATTGTGAAACTATAAGATATCATTTTCTCGTGAAATCTCAAGTATCACCGCCTAGATGATTGTTTTAGGCCATATATCTATTTCCGAAATTGACAGACCTAGCCCTCATGATCTACTAGAACGAACCCTCAGGACTACTCCATGTAAATCTCCTCGACCAAATTTTTGTTAAGGAAAGCGGTCTTTACATCCATTTGATATAACTCTAGATCCATGCTTGCGAGAATCGCCAAAAGTAGACGGATCGATATAAATTTAACTATAGGGGAGAAAGTCTCATCGTAGTCAATACCCTTTGTTTGTGTATAACTCTTGGCTATTAGACAGATCTTGTATCTCTCTATCAATCTATTGACATTTCTTTTAATTTTGAGAACCCACTTATTCCCAATGGCCTTTCCATCCTCAAGTAAGTCAACTAGTTTATTGTCGATCACCATAACCGTTAATAATTGTTATGCTATTTATTGTCGGTAAGTACAAAATCACATATATATGTTAGAAAATATTACAATTTTTTTTTATCGGTTATGATAAGTGTTAGTAAATATTACTACTTTTATCATCGCTTAACATATAAGTTAAGAATTGTTACTTATTGTCGGTAACCACATAACCTAGAAAATATTATTATTTTTTGGTCAGTTATTACAAATATTAGTAAATATTACTACTTTTATTATCGTTTGTCATATGTATTAGAATATGTTACTACCCTTTTATTGTCAGTCTCCTAACTATATTAGAAAATGTTACTACTTTTATTATCAATTATCACAAGTATTAGTAAATATTACTACTTTTATCGTTGGATAGATATGTATTATGAAATACCGTTTTATCATCGATTATCACAAAAAGTGTTAAAAAATGTTACAATTGTGGGTTCTAAAAGGGTTAGGAAATATTACTGTTATCATTTATGTCAGTATAAGTTACTAATCGGTTACCACACACAAGTGTGAGAAAATGTTATTACTTTTTTCATCTGCTAGAAAAAAGGGTTAGGAAATAATTTTATCATTATGTTAGTATAAATTACTTGGGTTATCACATATCTAGTGTACAACGGTCACAAAATGTTATGTTGCCGTCGGTTTGTTTATAAAAGGGTTAGCTGTGTCTTAGGAAATGATCTACTTTTTATATCATCATCCTTATCGCTTGTGACTACTGTTTGGAAACATTACTAATGTTAGCATCATCGTCATCGGGTTATACATGGTAATGATGATGGTATAAACACTATAAAATATAGAAATTACAAAAGTAATAAATATAATTCTCGATACAATATATAAGACAAAGAAAAATATTGTAAGTCCCATTGTTGAACAACTACATATCTTCATATTTTCTAAAATGTTCACGCCAAAAATGCCAAAAATATTGATTTCGATCACAAAAAATATTACCATCACAATTTGAAAGTACAGTTCCAACATCCGTGATAGTTCCAGCATCGGTGATGAACTTTTTATATCAATCTATTCAATCAGTAGCAATAAAATGAATATAATTATATGGTATATTATAAAAAATTGTAAATGAAAATATGACCTTTTGGGATGGACTTAAATGATGATGATAATGATGGTTGGTTTCTATGTACACTCCTAACATATGGTATTGGAGGAAATTAACAATACAAATACAAATAATTTGGATTATTATTCAAATACAGAAGTAAAATTAGTAAGATAATGGTAAGAAGTAGACAAATAACATTTGTACCTCAACACCAGCAATGAACTTTGCTTCACTAACCAAGTTCAACAATTCATTTTGTTGTCCACTTCCAACATGCATAGCAACATGCATAAGAACATTGTTCACCAAATTAGTAAGATTATGATTTTGTTTTATTAATCATTCCATTATAATAGTCATATGTTTGTTCTCAAGTTTGCTTGAATGCTAATGTTGTGATGGAGTTGTGGCTTTCCCAACACATATGATTTTTCACCTCAAATCAGGCCCTTTAATTTTAGATATGATATCAGTTTTCCAAGATAAATTTAAACTTTCTGCTTACCCTTCTTCACTTTCAATAAACTCCATTCCACTCTTCATCATTTCCTATGTGAGAGAAATAAATGAATCAAATGAGAATGTTCATAAACATATCAATTGAAAATATATAAAATAGTCATTCATACCACAACTTCTGATACTTTCATAGAAACTAAACTCCCATATGATCGGGTTCTACTTGTAATATAAAGTTCAGCTCTACAAAATTTTGTCTCAAATTGTGTTGTCTAGAATGATAAAATGGTTCAGTTTGAAGTATTATATAATAAAAATAATTATAAATAAAATAAAATATGAATTGTTTATATATTCTCATGTATAAGTTTCACAAATAACTTAGATCCTAAACAATATGAATCGGTTAATTTTGCACGACATTTTGAATTTCTTCTATTAATTTCCTAGCACAGAGAAAGAGAAAAAAGTATTAAAGTATAAGTAAATTTCGCACAGAGAAAAAAGTATTAGAATATAAGTAAAAGTAGTAAGAAAAATTGTTAACTTCTACTTTCCTTTTATCACTCAACTAAAAAGTAATAAGCCCCTTGTACTGATTTGGATGGTCCATTTCATATTTAATTGTCTTGATATTTTCATTTATTCCAAGTGAATCATTGAATCATTTTGATTTCAGAGTATTTTTAAAATTCATTCATTTGTTACACAAATTTGCGATAACTCATTTCTTAGTGTCATCTCTGAATGGCTTGAAAGTAATCTTTGACTATAATGTAAGAAAAAAAATTAGATATATTAATTTTCATCTATGCCATTATTCGATTGAGTAATAAGAGTAGATACTTGTACAATTTTCCACATATCTTCTTTATACTCTATTGGCATGTTACACCAAGTCGTATAGTTTATTTGAGCAATCGAATGTACTCTTACTAAGAGCCAAGGAATCTGGTAAAGATCGTACCATCGATTCTTTTTTGTTGATTTTCATTTTAACCACCATGTGTTTCCCTTTTTCTAAATCTCAAATATCTTGATAGCACGTTGGATCTCTACATTTCTTGACAACCGGTAAAAATGAAAAATTAAAAATGGATAACATACTTATTATGTAAAAATGAAATGATCTGTTTATTTTTAAACCAAACTTGGGATAGCATCTTGAGATGATTGTGATTTTTTAAGCTCAACTTGTTCTTGGGATGGTTCTGATTTTTGGTCAGCTACAATGGTCATTCTTCATTTATTTCTTCTCATATTTTAAAACAACTTGAGTAAGAGGTGTAGATGGGTTAGGAAGATTTTGTTGAAAATATTTGGTTGAAAATATTTGATGGGAATAAGATTTTGTTTAACTTAAAAATTTTGAGAGCTTTAAGAGGAAAAGAGTTTTTGAAGGGAATGAGAAGTTTTAATATTTTCGGAGGGTTTATAGTATAAATATTAAGTTTAGATAGTTTACCGCCATTTTAAGAAACAAATTTTCGAAACTTGCCATTTTTCCCGCTTTTGTCACACTTTTACTTTTTGCTTTTTTGATTATTATAGTTTTTTTACCTTCTGTTTTTGTTTTACTGATCTTACCTCTATTACTATATAATTACCACTACTACTAGTAAATATTACTACTATATTACTATATTGTACTATATTTCTTATTTTATTATTACTACATTGTTACATAATTTCATATAATTATATTATTTAAAATAATAATATTAATTATATCATCATACTTAATTTATATTTTAAATTTTTTATAATTAAGAAATGTGAGTTCGCAACACTAGGTTGTATAATATATGGAGGCAGGTGGGGGTAGAGATGTGCATTGATGTAGATGCAAATGATATTTAATTACATATTTAATTCATATGTTAATTTATATTATAGATTTTATAATTAAAGAATATGATAATTAAGGAATATGATGAGTCATAATAATTTATATAGTGTTGTATTTTTGAAAATTCATTGAATTAATAATATAGTGTTATAATTTGAAATTATAAAACATATGGTATAATTAATTATGTTAATATAATTAATTATATAATATTTAATATTATTTAATTATATTAGAATAATTATTGGTGGAAAAGTAAAGAAATTCAAATCCAAAATCCAACATCGAAATGACATGTTTTGTTAATAACATTTCATTTGCATTTAGCAAGCTCTACAATATTTTTAAATAGGTAGGAATATTATTGAAATTATTTAAATTACTAATAATTTTATTTAAAATAATAATAATAAAAACTAAGAAAATTATATGAAATATGGGAAAATTAAAGAGACCTTCCCAACTCAACTCAAATCCTATACCATTAAAACATATCTATGTACTATACCATTAAATTTATTAACAAGATGCATGAATATTTAAAAGTAATACATAACCAACCAAACCAAATATAACCCCCCTCACTAACATTATTTAAAATTAATAATTATTTAAAATTAGTAATACAACATGATTATTTAAATTACTAATTTCACATGTAAGATTATTTAAATCATTAATATTATAATATTTAGTAATATTAATGTTGATAATTAATTAAGTTGTATAACATAGTAATATTATTACACTATTATAATAATATTACTAATTACATTATTGGTAATAATTATAATATTTAAATTAATATTGATAATCATAATTATAATAAATTTATAAATTTATATTATGAAACTTTGTTATAATTATAATTTGTTATAATTTATAATTGTGTTATATAGTAATGTTAGATTATATTATTATGACAAAAATTTTTATAAATTTTTTCAACTTTCATTATTCCAATAGTCGACATAAAGTTTAATAATGTGTTTCAAGTGACATATCATATATTTATGTTTCAAATGACATCATATGCGCGAAACAAATGTAAATTTTTCCGTGTCAATTTTTATTAGAAAATTTAAACCATTCCGCGTATTTTTCATTACAAAGTTTTGTGTGGGATGTCTTATTATTTTTGACTGCCTTTTTTTTAATCGTCCTGTTTTTCAGACTTTACTAATTGTTTTAGTTACACGATATAGTGAATACCCCCTCTTTCTTCTTTTCCCATATGTTTCAAATCATTTCATATGGGTTATTTTCCCATTAGCTTGGTAATGTGATTTTTAAGACTTGTTACAATTATGTTCATACAAATGCAACATATATGTTATTTCCCATGTTGGGTTACGTTTTATATAAATTTTATATAATTATTACCTTACCACTTGTTACTAGGTGTTGGAGCAATCGTCAAATACATTTGTTACCTTAATACCATTTGTTATTTATTATAGATCACTTGTTACAATATCCTACATGATAGAGAATAAAATACTTATTACCATTTGTTAAAAATCATTTATTACCACTTCTTACCATGCCATATTATACAAATTTTATACACTATTAACTTACCATTTCTTACTAGGTGTTGGAGCAATCGTCAAATACTATTACTTATTATCATTTGTTATTTGTTATGGATCACTTGTTATCACTTGTTACCATATCCTATACGATAGAGAATAAAAATATTTGTTACCATTTGTTAAAAATCACTTGTTACTGCTTGTTATCATGTCATATTATACAAATTTTATACAATTATTGTCTTACCACTTGTTACTAGGTGTTGGAGAAATCGTCAAATATACTTGTACATTGTTACTATTTGTTATTTATTATAGATCACTTATTATTACTTATTATCATGTCCTATACGATAGAAAATAAAAGGACTTGTTACCATTTGTTACCACTTGTTACCATACCATATTATACAAATTTTATATAATTATCGGCTTACCACTTGTTGGAGCAATCATCAAATGCACTTGTTACCTTGTTACCATTTATTATTTGTTATAGATCATTAATTATCATTTGTTACCATGTCCTACACGATAGAGAATAAAAGTATTTGTTACCATTTATTAAAAATCACTTGTTACCATTTATTCAAAATCACTTATTACCAGGTCATATGATATAAATTTTAAACAATTATTGCCTTACCACTTGTTATCAGGTATTAGAGCAATCACCAAATGCACTTATTACCTTATTACCATTTGTTATTTGTTATAGTACACGATAGAGAATAAAAGTATTTATTACCACTTGTGATAAATCACTTGTTACCACTTGTTATCATGTCATATCACTATACATGACACCAAAAATGAAAGTAGACTGATTAAAAATATAAAAATAGAGAAGATAAATGTGTAAAGGAAATTACATTTCATACGTATATACATCTCATCCTACTCTATCAACAACATCATCATCATTCATTTCTGTTGATACATTTCCTTCATCTTCATCTACATTAGTCCGAAGCCACACCTCATTTGAGGGTTTACTTTCTGAATTCATAAGTTGATTCATCACTTCATCACTCATATCAAATTTATCTCTAACTTTCACATGTTTTACAACAAGCTATCTTTTATGTCTTTCATCAGCCACGTAAAATACTTTCTTTGCTTAGGATACCAACACATAAGAATCATCTAGCAAATTAACACCCGTATAATTGAGATAGGAGAAATTGACAAGTATTAAAGCAAATCTGTCCTTCTTACATCCTCGTTGTAGGTCGACCCAGTCACACTGAAATATGACAAACGTATACATTCATTATAGTTTATTTCAATAATTTGCTGTAATATTCCATAATAATTAACTTTTCCTTAAATGTGTCTTTTATCGCTCGTATTTGCATAACTAACATCATCCACCGCTACCACAACTCCTGAATTATGAATTTGAAGACATTTTTCATGATCTTTTATATGGAATTGATATTCATGGATTATATACCCATTGAAATTTCTAACCGATGGATCTGGTCCACGAGAATCTATTTAATTTCATCTGTAATCTTTTTGGGGTATTTTGGATATGTAACCTAAAAGAAGATATCATATAAAAAAATTAATAATATCAAGAAGATTAACCCATTGAAAAGATTAAATATTGATATACTTACACAATGACTAAACTAGCTAGTGAAATCTTTATTGTGAAGTTTGTCAATTTGAAAAGTGTTTAATTTCTTCTCATGATTTATTCCTCAAACATGTTGCAAATGTTCCCTTCATATAAAATAGTACATATGATATTACAATTTAATATTTATAAATAAATATATAAAAATGTATACTTATAGTCTAAAGGAGGCAAGTGAGCTATTATTAAATAGTATATATCTATGGTATTGTTGCAATGATTTCACTTCTAGACGAATTCGAGATAATTTTTTGTCTTTTAGTAGATCTATGTGTTCTTATTCTCAAAGGTCTTCCAATAGTTGTTGAAATGGACTCATCTTCTCCATATGTAATGTGGATGTCATTATTCTATAATACACGATTAAACATTGTTTTAACCCCATCTAAATATGTTAAACAAAATAGCAAGCACTCATTTGCTATGTACCCTTTCACGATGGAGTCTTCAGGTTGTGCTCTATTACAAACATAAGATTTTAGTTGAGGCAATTATCTACATGTATACACATTGCAATAAGTTAACTTAAATAAAATAAGCTTCATTGTTAAATAAGTTATGAAAATAATATAAACCTTTCAACTATATACATCCACTTATATGTGACTGGTCCATCAATTCTTGATTCAGTTATCAAGTGCATGATTAAGTGTATCATACTAATAAAAAATGGAGGGAAAATCTTTCCAAGCTTATACATAATTATGGATTTGATACCTCAAATTGGTCAAGTTCTCAATTTAAAAATGTTACAAATTTTAATGATAACAGAGCTAATATTCTCAGGCAATGATGTAACACCGAACCGCGGTGTCCGTGTTTTTGTATTTCGGTTTAAAAATTTAATAACAATATTTCTCACTTTATATATATAGAAAAATTTTTATTTATTTGGAGTGGTTGAATTTTTAGGATTTTTTTTTCATTTAGTATATTCTCTATAAAAAAAAAAAAACACCACCGTGGAGTGCTGCGTTTTGAGCCAAAACGTAGTACCCCCTGCATTTGGGAAATTAGGGATTAAAACCCTAATTCCCCCTTCTTTCTCTCTCTTTCTCTTTCCCTCTCCCCGACCCTTCACCTCCCGCGGCCGCTGCCCTCCTCCGCGGCTGTTTTGCGCCTCTCCGCCGTGACCCGCCACCACCCAATGGCCTCGTCACCTCTCTCTCTCTCTACCCTTCCCTTCTGTTTCTCTCTCTCTCCATTGTTCACTCTCTCTCACGATCTCCCTCTCTATTTCCTCCGCCGCGCGCCACCACCGCGAGCGCACCGGCGCAAGAGCACAAGACAGCGTGAGAGCGCACGACATCCCAGAGCACTGCGCGCTCTCCCGAGCCCAAGCGCGCCTCAGCCTGCGTGGTCCCTGCACCAGCGCGCCCCAATGTGCCTCTACACGAGCGCTAGCGCACCCCTGCGTGCCTCTGCACGCTCCTGTACGAGCACTAGCACACCCTTACGTGCCACTGCACGAGCGCCAGCACGCCTCAGCACGAGCGCAAGCGCTCCGGCGCGCGACCCACTGTGCGAGTACGCAATCCAGCTCGCAAGTACGAGCCCTAGTCTGTGAGCGCGCCAGCCCGTACGCCCCAGCCGTTAGTGCACAGCCGCGAGCCCACTGCGGCCTGTTGACCAGCGAGCCCACCAGCGGGCCAGCCCATTAGCCCGCCGGCCTGCCAGCCCATCAGCCCGCCAGCCCGCAGCCCACGAGCCCGTGACGGCCCATGATAGTCCGTGAGCCTCTGCGAAGGTAAATGACTCAAAGTTTCGATTTTCACACTAGAGTTTCGAATTTTTTTAGTAATTGGACTTAAATTGCTTACAATTGTTTCGAATTTGAAAACATTCAGATTTTAGACCAAACCGACGGGCGAACGAAAGCTAGATCCGAGATCCGAGGAACCCTAGATGAGAGAAATGAAATCTCTTCAACCTTTGGATAAAGTTTGTCAAATGAAGTAGTATTGGTTGGGAAGGAAAAAAAATTTGAAGATCCATTACTAGGCCCTTATTTGATACCGAATTGTAATGATTAATTAGGAAAATCTCATTGGAGACTCGAGCGGTCAGATTTGAATTGGCTTTTAAAATAAGGAGTGATCACCCATATACAGTGAGTGAGATTTATTTCAATACTTTTGTTTAATATGTAAACCCTGTTTTACAACATTTTGATGAATGAGTATGATTTGTCGTATATTTGAAATGTTTTGACTGGTTTTAAAATTGATTTTTGTGAACCGATGGAGTGTCCAAAAACTGTGTTGAATTATGAAATTATGCATCTATGTGGTTGAAATATATAATGTGTCATTTTATACTCTATGTTGCATTGGTTTATGAGCCTGATTTCGGCACATTTTGATATGATATTGATTTTGACCTTGAGAGCTTTGATATGTATTGTTCTGTAGCTACAAAGGACATTGTGAGAGACGCTTGGGTGGCGTCCGGATATGCCTAGGCCTGGGGTGTCCCACGAGTTGTCATGATATTGATTAATGACACGGTACTAGCCAGGTTGAACCCGAAAGGGGGAGGATTTGGATACTCTCTCCAAGTCTAGCACCTGGACGAGATTCGTCGCCAACGCCGGGGTAGAGAACACTTTAAATAAACTTGTATATAATACCTCTGGTGCGCCTGTCATAGGTCACGGTAGACCTCTTCCAGGACATTTTCGGTTGGCAGCTCTATGATTTTTAGTGACAGTGCTTTTGATGCATATTTGACTTGAAAATGCGTGCTAATGATATATTGTTGAAATGAAAAGTATGATAATTTTAAATATGATTCGTATACTTATGCTTTGATACTCCAGTTTCACACTTCATATTTGACTATTGCATTGACCCACTCACTCACTGAGTATTCTTCCTCGAGTGCTCACCCCTCACTTCCCTTCTTGTTTCAGGGATAGTATTTGGCAAGGAGCGTTGCTTTTAGGACGCTCAGTATCATTGAGAGATTTGGTCTGGACTTGAGGAGTCGTATATTTCTGTCATAATTTCGTAAGTTAGCAATTGTATTGGTGATATATATGTATTCTGAGGTCGAAAGACGACCATTGTATAATTCTGGGATGACTATATAAATATGGACATGTCATTGTATAACATTGCATTGAGGCATTTCTGGTTCATTGTGTAAGTACTTGGGAATGTGTCATATCTTAGAAGTGTACTCTAGGATCACTCGGTGCCTCCTCTAAATCACAGGAAGGGCGACTGGCGGCTGTCTATGCCTTTGACGGGGGCATAATAGTAGAGGTCTGTGGTTAGATTGTTGGAAATTTTTATAAATTTGCGTTATCTGAATGTTGGCTGTGAGATTGTTTGATTTTGGAGAAGTCGGGATGACCATTTGATTATATTACAGGATGGATGTGATTTATACAGGATAAATTGTACTTGAAAAACCTTCAAAATATGGGGAGATTTTACCCGATTTTCTGTAAAAATACAGCTGGTATTCAAGATAACAGGCGGCTGTTCACGATCCCGGTTCGGGGCATGACAAATGATGCATGAATTGCTTTAGGAATAAACTCTTGCATTAAAATATGATAGTCATAACTCTTTAGACCTACTAACTTCCACTACTTCAATTGAACACATCTGGAGATGTTAGTAGAGCACTCGTCAGAAAGTTCTAAATCCTTCAAAACCTTAAGAAATGCATCTTTCTCTTGCTAGATCATTTGATAACATGCTTTAGGCAAAAATATATTTGTAGAATTTGATCTACATACATGTAGATCATTTCTTATTCCTATATCTTCAAAATCAAGTATAGTCTTATAATTGTCCTTAGACTTTTTTCTTATCCCAGAATTGTACCAACAATTGCATCAAAACAAATTTTTTCCGTATGTATCATGTCAATATTATGTCTACTTTAAACATTTTCCCAATATGGAAAATGAAACAAAATGCTCTTTTTTTTTTCAATCCATGCATATCATTAGGATTTGTTAAGTCAATCTAATCTAATTCTTACAATACATTAGCTCCAACCATTGTTTAGGAGTAACTCTGAATTTCTCTGTCCCATCAAAAGAATATTTATCATATCTAAATGGATGAGTTGACTCCAACCATATTCGATATCCCATATAACAATACTTCCGGCCATGACATAACCACTGAGATCATATATCATATCCACATATGGGACATGCAAATCTACCTTTAGTACTCTATCCAGATAAATTAGCATATACAGGGAAGTCAATAATGGTCCATAAGAGTACTGTATGCATTTTAAATCTTTCACCAACTGATGAATCATAAGTATTTACTCATTTATTTCATAATTTTTTCTATTCTTCCACCAATGGTTGTATGTACACATCTATGTTATCACCAAGACTTCTAGAATCAGGAATAAGTAATATGAGTATAAAATTTGTAAACTTCATGCACAACCAAGGAGGGAGATTATATAGTATCATGAGCACTGACCAAATGCTATGTGTAACATTCGTTGTTTTAAATGGATTAAAACCATCTACTGCTAGTCCTGATTGAATATATCTCGAATCAGAAGAGAAGTTAGGGAATAAGTTATCAAACTCTTTTCATGCAGGAGAAGTTGCTAGGTGTCTTAGGAGTCCATCTTTTGTTCTCTTATCATGATGTTATCTCATCAAAGAAGTAGTTTTACCACATGAAAATAGTCTTTGAATCTAAGAATCAAAGGAAATCATCTCAATATTTTGACAGGTTTTTTTTTTTTTTTGACATCTTGATCTCTTTGATCTTTATCTCCATTTGGTTTCCATCTAGAAACATCACACACATAACATGCATCATCTTTAGCTCTATGTTTCCAGTAAAACATATAATCATTAGAACAAGTATGTATTTTCTCATATCTCAACCCTAAAACTGAAATAATTTTTTTTTTACTTCATGGCAACTATTTGGCAATATGTTTTCATGAGCCAACAATTCTCCTAAAAACCCTAGGAGTAACGAAAAAAATTTATTGGTCCACCCACATAAACACTTTAAATAATATAAGTGAACAATAGTTGTAAGCATAGTATATTTGGATTTTTGATATACCAGTTTTTTGGCTTTCTCAAGTAATTCAACAAACTTATTTAAAGTTGAAGTGAAAGTTGATGCATCCATCTTAGATGGATGAGAAGTTTGTATGGATGGTAAATGTGTGAATAAATCATTTAACATCCCAAACATATCATGGTAAAAAAAAAAGATTATCATCTAGATTGGATACGGATGTATGAGATGTATGAGATTTAGATTTTTCATTACTCTCTCCATGATATATCCGGTTATCATAACCACGTTGAAACTCAGAACGTAACAAGTGATTGAAGACCGTGTGTGTAGGAAATTTCAAAGTGTTGAAACATTTGACACAAGAATATGATATCTTGCCATCGATCGATTGAATATTTGCACATGCAAATTTAAGAAATACATTAACTCTACTAATATATTTATCACTTGCTCTTGATTTACAATACATTTATGTCTTGTCCATCATAGAATTGCAAAAACCAACAACCAACGGTGAGAGAATTTTAGAATGAAATAAACCTAAAGCATAGAATAAAAAAATAAATAGGGGAAGATATTTTTGGTGCCAAATTGATTAAGTTGGCACTCTAAATCTAAATAAAGAAGTGAACAAATACTTATTGGTGCCAAACTTTTTTGCACCAATTTTCTTGGCGCCAAGAAATGGCATAAGATGAGGACGAAGAGAGGATGAAGAAGCGGTATGTTTTTTAATTAACATAAAATATACGAGGTGTGTTTGTGTTTTTTTAATTAATATAAAATTATATACTCATAATAAAAATATATATATATATGACACACTATATGATATAAATTAATAATTTAATATAAATACAAATTTTATATAATAAAATTAGTAAAATAATTTAATAATTTCATATCATTATATTATTTAAATTATTAATATTATTATTTTGTTATTTAAATTAATAATAATATTATTTTAAATTACGGGCGGGCCCACAATGCATGTACCGTGCCTGCATGCACAGGCATGTGCAGGCATCCCTGCGCTTGCAGCAGGTGTCCCTACGCTTGTAGCATGCGTGGGGCCCCGCATGGCCTTTCTCCTCGCATGTGCGTGTGTGCGCTTGCCCTCGCGGTTGAGCCACGCGGGCATGCGCGGTTGTGCCATGCGGGCATGTGCGGTTGTGCCGTGCAGGCATCTGCGGCCACCTGCGCATGTGCTTGCCATGTGCTTGCCTGCGCGGTTGAGTTGTACGACCATGCGCGGTTACGCCGCGCAGGCATCTACGGGCGCCCAGATGGAAAAAATTTGCATTCCAAATGGAAAAAATTGAAATTTTTTTTTTTTACGTCATTCAATCATTCATACATTAATACATATTCATACATTCATACATATTCATATTCGTACATATTCACTCATATATATTCGTACATATTCGCGCATATGAGTGAATTAAAAAAAAACAAATGAAAAAATATAGAATTATAATTAAATACAAATGAAGAAAAGTGGAAATTATGGAAATTGAACTTTGGGCCTAAATCTTTTGGCTTGACAAGACGAGGATCCACTTGCAGCAGCAGAAGAAGAGGATCCACTTGCAGCAACAGGTGAATAGAATGGTGCTGGAGTAGCAGTAGGAGAAGATGGAGCTGCAGGTGCAAATGTAGATGAGCTTCCTCTAATAATATCATGAATATTAAAAGGATTATCATCCCCAGGAGAAAATAAAGTTGTTGGAGGAGAACCAAATGGTCCATGACAAATGGGTATGCAGAGGTTTGCATGGAGCTCGAATGAGGAGGATGAGGTGCTGAAGAGGAAGAAAGTATAGGTCCGGAAGGTCTTGTTACTTGTAGAGAATCTCTTATACACATAATAAAATTGGTATTTATCCTTACATCACCGTCATATTCATCAACTCTAATAAAATTAGTCTATGTTGTTGCTCAATTTGTTGCTAGAATTGGTCATTTTGTTGCTTGAATTGACCAAAACTCTCTTTTATTGTACCCACTTCCCTTTGAACTTCTGCCATTTCTCTCCGAAATTCTCCTATTTTCCTACAAATTTCACCAATTTGTCACTAACAACATCCATAAACCTTATTTTCATACTGTTAATACATTCAAATAGTTCAGTTCATCTAACATTCTCAGTTTCATTCGAAGTTTCCTCATTCACTTGTGGCTCTGCTTCTGCTTTTGCCTGTATTTTGTTTTTGCGTGTGTTGTTACTTGCTTATATTCTCCATCTCTTTTTTTAACATTAATCTAAACACCATCTCGAAAAATCCAAAAAACTTTATGTAACGTTTTATCATTTATACAATTTGTAATATTTAATTGAAGATGGTTTTTCTTCCTTAAATTTATTCATTGACTTTTTAAAATTTCAGTAACCATACTACAATATGCCAAATTATTTGAAGAATCTTTTGTGTTTATCAAAAAGTGAGGAACCAGAAAATACAAACCTGGATTTTTTTCTTTCTATAATCCACCCCATTAACCAAAAATCATTACGAGTAATAGACGAATAATTTTTTGCGCAGGGCTTAATAACATGTATTACTAAAATGTGAAGAATTCTTGCATATAAATTTAAATATATGACATTTGTACTAAAACTCCCTAAACTATTATCATCAAAAACTATTTGAGCATCCATTAGTATGTCAGTTTCCAAATACGGCACACATTCTTTATACTCAACCCATTGAATATCACCCTCATTGTAGATCATTCTCGAATTCACTTCTATTTTTTGATCATAAAAATAAGTTTCAAAAGCATATGAACTAATTTTACCATCAATAACAATATCATGCTGACCATGAATTTCTTCTATAATATTATAAAAAACTCTCACTGCATTCTTATAAATCTTTTTACTTGGATTAATAATCCAGAAAGGACAGATGTGTTTTATAAAACTTACATGCGTAAAATCTATATTATTCAAAAAATTCCAATTTATTAAACGATTATGAGTAATGTTTTTATGAGAAAATACCTTCTGAAATACTTTGCTTATTCTCAAATAAGGAAAGTCTTTCCTGTTGCATTTTTCTGCTTCAATCTTAATTTTTTTCCGTTTTCGAGAATACGTCATTTCTAAGATTTGAGAGAATGAAACTAACAAGGTTTGATTTGGTGAGAAGAAGAAGAGGAGGAGCTGAGAGAGGAGGACAAATTTGAGATTTTTGGTGTTGTTATGTCTTTGTTGTGAGAGAGAAATAGGAGATTGTGTGCATAAAAAAAGTATAATATGAATCCGACAAGAATAAGAATAAGGACAATAAATACAAGTGAGGGTGATAAGAGAGTAAGAGTGAGTTAAATGGAATTTATTACTTTAGGGTTATTAATTGTTATTAATGGTCAATTGTTATTAATTGTGTTGTCATAGTTGTCATAGACTTGTTATGTTGTTTGTTGAATTTTGTAAGATTTTGTAAGCTTTGTAAGAGTTGTACATAGTTGCGATAATTCGTAATAACTTGCTTTCGTCCACATTTGTTGTTGCTTGTCATATGCACAGTACTCTACATTTCTCCATTGGTTTATTGGTTTGGTTTGGTTATCAAAACTAGTTTGGTTTATTGGTTTGGTTTGGTTGTCAGAGCTAGTACACATGCAGCTCCCTGCACATTTGATTTGTTTCTATATGGCTACCTGCACATTTGTTGCTTGCACATTTGTTTCTATACGGTTGCCGCCTTCCTCTCTTCAGAAGCTTTCTTGTCGCGGGATTCTTCACGTGGGACAAAAGCTCGTGACTCTTCAAATCAAATCAAGGCAAGTTTCTACAAATTCTACCCCCCCCCAAAAAAAAAGCAAATTTATGCAAATGGGTTTATTTGTCCAAATGCAAGTTAACCTTTTGCTTTTTCTTGTCAATTTAGTTGGCAAATAAAATAAAATTAATTTCACACAAATATTTTTTCCAAAACATTTAAATCAGTAATAATATATTCTTTCAATTCATAATTAAATTATTATTGATAATTACTATACAATATTATTAATTTTATATAATTAGTATCACATTTTTACTTAATTCATTTCTAATGTCATATATATATAATAAATTTTTATATATTAAATTTTGTATTAACACATGATCTATCATGGCATGGCATGCAATGTAATTTAGGATTAAATAAATATAATATAATATTATAAATTATAATATATTATAGTACTAGTAATATAGTAGAGATATAATGTAATATAGTAATATAATAATAAACCCTAACTTCCCTCACATATTATATTTTTATATAATATAATATAATATAATATAATAGTAATATATAGTAATATAATAGTAACTATTACATATTATATATATATATATATATATGTAATAGTATATAAATATAATACAAATATATATTACATATATATCATATAATATAATATAATATAGTAATGTAAAAGTAATATAGTGAATTACATATTATATATAATATGATATAATATAAGAGTAATGTATAGTAATATAATAATAATATATTAGAAATATAATGTAATATAGTAATCTAATAGTAATAGTGTAATTTTACATTACATATTATATATTACATATATATATCTTACGTATATATATAGTATAATAAAATATAATATAATATAGTCCTAAACTATAGAAATATTTTAATATAATATTATAATGTAATAGTAATATAGTGAATTATCTATTACAAAGATATTTTACATATATATATATATATTATAATATATTATAATGTACTATAATATAATATAATTTAGTAATAATGTATAGTAATATAGTAGAAACGTAGTAATAATATATAGTAATATATGTGAAGAGCACCATCTGACATGCCCTTGCCTTGCCCTTGCCCTGCCCGTGCCCTTGCCCTCGCCCTTGCCCTTGCCCTTTCCTTTGCCCTTGCCCTTGCCTTGGAGTGCATTCATAGCACAAAAATACCCCATCCATTTGTGATGCACTATTTCCCGATACATAACACCAGTACCACACACACCACACCACACACCACACCCCACACAGAAAATACACCGTACCTCGATAGGGGATGCATGCATGCATAAAAATATTCTCTTCTGACACCTTCTAATTGAATTTAAAAATAGATGAATAATATGTAATTTAGTAATGTAATAGTAATATTACATACTAGATATTATATATATTACATATGTATAATATAATATAATATATAATATAGTGTAATTTTGCATGACATATTATATATTACAAATATATGTTGCATATATATAAGAAAATATTAAATAATATAATATAATATAATATAGTAGTTATAATATACTAATATAGTAATAGTACTAATATAAATAATCGTTAGTAAGTGTTAGTAAGTAATAGTAATGTAATATACTAAAAACTTAATAATTGCGTGACTATATGTATGAGTGGGTGATTATTGGCTAAGCTTGGGGTCGGGGAGTTTCTAAACTTTTTGTAGGCAATGTCTTTTTTAGTACCTTTCATCCTCCATCTTACCCTCCATCCACCTAGATTGATAGCTAACATTTAATTTAAACATCTTATTTTTAAAATTTTTAAACATTGAATTTCGGGATTTTGAGAAATGAGACTGATAGAAGAGAAAAAGAAGAGAAAAGATAACAGCTTGACTTCTGTAAGAGAGAGAAGAAGGTTAATAGAAGATCAAGAACATTTTCAAAACTTGAGATAGTAAGAGAAAGAGAACGTGGTGTGAGAGAGAGAGAGTGAGTGAGAGAGAAGATCAAAACTCGAGAGAATGAGCAAGAGAGAAGATCAAAAGCTTGAGACTGGGAGAGAGAAAGCCAAAATCCAAAAACCAAAAAAGAAAACTAGATCGGGTACCAATGACAATGACAAGGCTACTAGGAAGAAAGATAAAGGATAAGTGGGAGAAAGATAACAGAGAAGATAACAGGTGAATATTTTATTTTTTATTTATTTAGTTATTTAGGATATTTTAGGATTTTTAATACACATAATTTTTTTAAAACCCTAAACAAAATTTTTTTCATCTACGAATTTTTTTGTGATTTATTTTATTTTATTTTAGGTAATTCTAGTTTTTTAAATATAAACAATTTTTCAATTTAAATAAATATTTAAAATAATTTTTTTTTTTGCATATTTCTATCAAAATTTTTTCTCATAGAAAGCTAATTTTTTTTCACAGAAGGCATTTTTCTAAGAATAAAGTGAAACCCACTGGTGGCTTGGGTTTGCTTGCAATCATGGTTAGTTAGTTTATTTTTTTGTCAGTAATCATCTGCATAATATATATATTTTCATTTGAATGTACTGTGATTATATACATGATTATTATTATTATGTATATTTTGATTTGTGCGTTTTTTGTGAAGACACTGAGAATTGGGAAGAAATAAATGAGTACGAGAAGTTTCAAAAATTGGCTAGGGTAAGGAGGGTTAGGATGGAAATAATACCCATTCTAACCAGATGCTCTCCTAAACAACTAAAAGAATTATTTTCTAGCCTCACTGATGACATGAAATGTGTAGTAAAAAATATGGGATTCGGAAAACTTTTAAAATTTAGTTATGACACACTAAGTCAAAAATTGTGTGAAGAATTCATAATAAGATTTGAACCAATGGAAAAATATCTTTGCATTTGTCCAAATCAAAATTTTAAACTCACTGCGGAAGAGGTAGGATGAATTTTAGGAATTCCCTATAAGGGATGCAATGTTTTGGGTTTTCCGCCTTTGAATGAATCCTCAGTTAAAACAAGAGATGACGTATACTAAAGATGTCTCTTCCCCCAACTTTATACGATACTTCCTGTTATTTCTTCTTAGATACTAGTTTTTTGTGTCCCACAACCAATGTCTTTCCTATTTTGAGACACCTTATTGTTACCCTTACCATTGATTTCGACAATGCTGGTGAATACATTGGGGCCAATTTTGTATTATAATGGTTAGCTGACGAGGTTTGATAATTCAATGGTCTTGTAAAAAGAGGAAGAGAGGAGGAAGAGATGATGAAGACAGGAATCGATGGTTGTTTATTTTTACTTATCGTAAGTTTTCAATCCATTGCATTTGGATATTTATAAATATTACAATTTAATGTCTACAAATATATCTATTGCCATTTAACTCATCCTCTGGTCTTTGCATAACTTTTTATTTTGAGAGGGTGAGGGTTGGTGATTTAGGCGGGGAGAGAACAAAATTGTCCATTCAGTATTGGACCACTGATCAGGTTAAGTAAAGAGTTGGATTTGAGCGTGTGAATGTAAGTTATTCATTGATAATGATATTTGATAATATGTTGTTAGGGTTTATTGTCTGTGAAAAAAAACTGTTGAATGGTCGAGAAAAAATTAAGGGAGAAAATTTTATGGTACACTTACAAGCACCCATTATTATCATCTGAATGCACTTATTATGACTACTTATCATAATCTCAATCTTACTATATCTTTTTTTTAGAGAATTGGCATTAAAGTGGAATTTAAAATGTTTTTGGAGGAGTCAATTCGAATTCAGTCCAATCTCTTGCAGATACAATCTGATTCAATTCGAATTCAGTCCAATCTGTTGGAGATGCAATCTGATTTGTTACGTAGACTATGCAACTCCGATGATGATAATAATGTTGAGGACTCTCATGGAGATGTAGATGTAGATGAAGAAGAGAAGGAAGAAGAGAATGAGCCAAAGAAGCAAAAGAAGCAGAAGGGAAAGAAACAGAAGGGTAGTCATTTTACTAAGAACCAGTAGGAGGGGATGGATAATTTATTGACCATAAGGAGGTATTGGACCCAGAGGAGGAGAAAGGGCACGAGGCCATGGGTAATTTTATTGACCATAAGGAGGTATTGGACCCATAGGAGGAGAAAGGGCAGGAGGCCAGATCTTCAAAGAGACCATATGAAGATGAGGAGAGATTAGATAAAGATAAAGACGATGATGAAGATGCTGAATTATATGAAGTCATGAATACGTTAGGTGAAATGATGGAAATGAAGGACCCTAACACAAACACAAATTCTCATTTTGCCATTGCTAACCGTAGGAGTTTTTCGGACGAAGAAGAAAGTGTTTAGCCTTTTTATGGACGAAAAACCATAAAAAATAATGCAAGACAAGTTTGGTACACTTTGTTATTTCTGATTTCTGATTATCATACATCTTACTTGTCATACATCTTAATTCAAATTTTATGACATTTCATAGAACAATTTTGTATAATATTTCTGGAAGCTATATGTGCTAGAGTGATACTTATGAAATGCTGGCTCCTCATTGGATTAAAACATTAGTATGAATTTATAAATTTATTTTCACTTATTTTTAATATTACGATAATTATAAAGTGATTATATAATGATTATATTTCTAGACCATGGAATACTATATCTATTTACTCAATATCAACACCTGCAACACCAACACCATCTCTAGATGCGCTTTGCCATTATGGTTTTTGGTAGTACTCTTATTGTATATTTATTTATATATTTCATCTTTTCTCAACACCTACCCACTTTCAACACCTACCTATTCTTCTATTATTTCAGAAAGAAACTACTACACCAAATGGGGTATAAGGAGCCACGGTGTCCTACTTGTTTCACTACACCTTATTAATATCCATATACACATAATATACACATAATGAACATAATGAAGTGTTTTAATAATGATCACTACTACTTGTGTCACGTTACTTAGTTTTTATTTTCTATGTTTGTCACATTACTTATTTTTTATTTTCTATGTTTACTAATGTAGATATCTGTGGTTTCCACGTTTTACACAAAACAAAAAAGCAATGAAACCAAGTGGGATATTTCGATGGTTGATAGTTGTTTGTCAGAGAAAACACTTGAATTTGACTTTCGATTGTGTAATTTAGTGAGTTACTTTACCATAAAATACTAATATACATTTCTAAATATACTATTCTATTTTTATAACAGGTTTTTATCCATGTCATTTTCAAACAACATTGGTTTTCTTACGCTCTTTATTTGGAGAAGCAAATCTTGTATGTTCTAGACTTAGATTATTGCCTTAGAGGCGATGAAGATGATGACATGCAAACTTTCATGGTAATTACACTTAATATATTTATATATCAAATTTTGTTTAACTATAAATTACAATATTTTCATTCATTTTTTTTGTAGAAAGATTGTATTGAGAGGACTTATAGAAATTCTTTCATTATCTCTGAAATGTACTTGTTCAAGTTCCACAGCAACCAAATACATAAGATAAGTTTAATTACACTATATTATTTTGATTTTAAAGTTATTGCATATCCTAAAATAATTTTTTAATTTTTATATCTCGGAATGATTGTAGAATATTTGTTATGAGATTTTTTGAGATATGGAACCGGGGATGTTTATAAGTCCACCAAGTCAGGAAGTTTCTTGTGTGACACTTTATCTCACTTTGGTATTTTTGTATTGTATTTGTATTAGAATTGCTGATGTGGTTTCATGGCTTGATTCCAATACCATAATTTTTTGAGAAAAAAATATTTTCTCAAATTTCTAATGTCGAAACATAATATTGTTTGTCCCGAAATCATGTTGATGATGATGATGAAGATGAAGATGGAAACAAAGAGAAAAAGGATTGAGCGAGGGTCAGAACAAAGGAAAAACCTAAACCAGAACAAAGGAAAACAAAAATTGTGAAAACTTGGAAAAATTTGTAATCATTTTGTGAAAAGAAGTTATGATGTAGATATAACTAATTTTCTCTATTCCTATAATACAATCTCAATATAAATAATTTTTCTTCTCCTACAATCAAAGCAAGATGCAAGATGCAAGAAGACTAGTTTATATAATATAGAATATTACACTCAACTACTGATCTTACTAAACTTACCACCAACCACTTTGTTATTTACTTTACTTACCACCTATACCAAACTTACCATTTTGCACCTCACCTTGTCACTTACTACCACTCCTCTCTCTCAAAACTTATCCTCTCTTATCACTCTAAAAATTATCACAACATCTCTTATCAATCTCAAAATTATCACAACTTACCACCTTACTACATACTTACCAACTTTTTTGTTACCACCTCCTATCACAAATTATCACTTTTTGTTACCACCGACTTTGTTTATCGTATTACAATCACCACACAACTTACCACACTTCTTACTCATTACTTACTCCTATTACAACTTATCACACTCACTCCTATTACAACTTAATTTATTACGCCTAAAGACTAGATTTTTAATATTTAGGATATATAAAAACTTTTTTATATTTTTTAGAGCATTTGGATTTCTATGATTGGATTGGATATGGTGATTGTTAATTTAAAAGTATAGGAAGAGAGAAATGATTGTATTATAATCTAATTCAATATTTATAACCATTACGCGGGCATGTGCGGGACTGCGCTTGCCCTTTGTAGCACGGGCAGTGTAGCGTAGCGACCATGCATGCCCCAACACACGGGCATGCGCGAGGGACCATGTGGGGGACCGCGCTTGCCTACGCAGTAGACTTGCACGGGCATGCACAGGCATGACCCCCTTCCTTGTTGCCTGCAGTCCGAACTGGTCCGATCGAGCTACTGGTCCGGTTTCCTAATTTTGAGAAAACCGGTTCAATCGGTTTTTTTGCCTTTTGACCGTGTTTTTTTTCTTTCATTTCTTTCTATCTTATTCTTCTCTTTTTTCCCCTCTCTTATCTCGCTCTGACCTTTATTTTCCTTATCTCACTCTCACTCTATTTTTTTCCTTATTTTTTATCCTTTTCTTTTTTTTCTCATTCAACTTTACTTATTCTAACCTAAACTTTTTCTTAATAGAAATTGCAAATTACAAATTACAACTCACAACTTACACTCCAAATTATAATTTAAATTCTATAAATTAAATTTAAATTTTATGAAAGGTCGACATAAGTTCAGTTCCACAAATAAATACCATATAAGTTCCACATATAAATTCTATATATATTCTATATATAGATACACAAATACATTTCATAAATTTAACATTTCGAGAAACAAAAATTATATAAAATAAAAAATTAAAGAGACAATTAAAGTAAACTAGAAATGATATTTGAAATAATGAAAATGGAAAAAATATGAATCTCCTCCAGTTGTGTGAAGTACGAACCAACCCTTATCATTCCTAATTACACTCACCGCACAACTTACCATACCTCACCGCAACTTACCATACCATGTGAATACCATGATAACATTACCATGATAACATGATAACACCAACCCTTATCACCTTTCCACCTTTTCGCTGCATCTTATTACTTCTTTATCCCGTTTTACTCACAAAAATAACCCTTATATTAATTAATTAACACACTCAACACAACTCAATATACAGTTTATAGACGGTAGATGATAACCGTTAGGAGTGATAGAGTCCATGGTTGGTTAGTCTCCATCCTAAACATTCCTTATTTACTCACCACAAGTGAGATTTTTTTTAAAGGTCACTATGTTACTAAACAAAGTTAATAAACAATAGTCGGCTAAAAACCTATATTTACCCATCATAAGTTATCACAAGTTATAGCCACTATACCATTGTTATACAGACACCTTTCATGGTGGCTCAAAACCGCAAGGATAGAGCATTGCTTATACAGACACCTTTTAAATTATGCAGACACCTTTTAGATTATGACTACAAACTTATATTTACCAATCAGAAGTTATAGCCATAAGGATACAACATTGCTTATATAGACATCTTTATATCTGCAAGTATAGAGTATTGTTTACAAATACTATGCTATATTTAGCCACGGTTGATAAACTTTTGTGGATGAGCATTTTAAAACTATAGGAAAATATATAGTATTTTCGATGGTTTATTCAAAATAGTCTATATAGGTTCAAAAAATAGTAAGTAAAAGTTACCGACAATAAATCTTAGTGTCAGGATAATACTTTAATTTTGTAGTGAGGGTCATATAAAATATGAGTTGCTGTGGCTTGCAACTAATGCGGAAGTTTGGAATCATTTTGATAGACTTTATCTTGATTTTGCAGCTGATTCAAAGAATATGAGATTTGGATTAGCGATTGATGGTTTCAATTTGTTCAAACTAATGAGCACTAACTACAACATCTCGCCTATTGCTCTTATTCTATATAATTTACCACCATGGCTATGGAAAAAGTGGAGCTATTTGATTTTATCCATGATTATTTCTGATGAAAGGGGATCTAGTAATGATATCGATATCTATTTATAATCATTGATTGAAGAGTTGAATTAGTTATGGTAAGAAGTTAGTACCTATGACACTTTAAAGAAAGAGTCATTTTTTCTACGTGTTGCCTTGTCATGGACCATTAATGACTTTGCAGCATATGTAAACTTATCTGGTTGGAGTACAAAAGGTTGTTATGCGTGTCCAACCTTTGGTGTTAATATCTCATCTAAATTATTAACAAATAGAAATTGAAAATTTTTCTACATGGGTCATCCACAGTGGTTGGATATGGATAATAAATTTTGATATCAAAACTAGTTATTTGATGGGACTGAAAAGTGGAGAGAAGCACCTACCTTAGTTTCTGGTTGACAAATATTGAGAAGATTCCAAGATTGCTCTTTTATTTTCGGAAAAAACTATGATTCATTGGATCACTATAAAAAAACAACTTTTTAGCCACAAATTTAGCGACGAAAATTTAAAAAAAATTCGTCGCTATAAACATTAGCGACGAAAATCTGAAATCCGTCGCTTAATTTAGCGACAAATAATTTTTCGTCGCTAAAATTTTTCACAAAATTTAGCAACAAAAATTATCCATTGCTAAATTAGCGATATAAAAAAATCCGTTGCTAAATTTAGCGACGAAAATCTAAAATTCGTCGCTAAATTTAGTGACAGATAATTTTTGTTACTAAATTTCGTCACTAATTTAGAAAAAAAAATCTATCAAAAAATTATCTGTCCATAATTTAGCGACGAATAAAAAAATCTGTTGTTGAATTAGCGACGAATTTGGAATTCATCGCTGATTCCAAATTCATCGAAATGTCCGTGCAGCGCACGTGCCTGGATGGGCCCTTGCCCACCAGAGCCAGCACGTGCCTGGATGGCCCTACCCACAAGCCAGTACTAGCCTGGAAGCCACGTGCCTGGACGGACCCCACCCACCCCCACCCACCCAAGCCAACCAACCTGCCAGCCGCCCGCCTACCCAAGCCAGCACCCCCGCTCCAGCCGGACCCCACCCACCCCCACCCACCCAAGCCAACCAACCTGCCAGCCGCCCGCCTGCCCAAGCCAGCACCCCCGCTCCAGCCGCTCTCCTCACTTAATTGTTGGAAAATGCCGCTTGGCCTTCTGCCTCCATCGTGGTTCGAACTCCTGCACACCTGCACGCACACGTGCATAAACCTGTAAACCACTAAGTCAAATGATATTATATGATATTATTTTTTTTTTTACTTATTATCTTTCCTTTACATTTTTCTAATAATAATAAAATAATATATAATAGCAATTTAAAATAATAAATATAATAACTCTTTTTATTTAAACCATAAATCTAAAATAATATTAATTAAAAATAATAAATATGATAATTTTTAATAAAATAAAAAATAATAAAATACTAATTTAAAATAAAATAAATAATTAATTAAAAAATATATTAATATTATATTTTGTTTTCTTCTGTTTTTCTTTTATTTTATTATTTTATTATTCTTTTTCATTTTTATTTTATTTTTTTACTCCATAGTTAAAAATGGATTACAACATCTCAATAATATAAAATTATAATTATCAATAAATTATAATATATTAATAATTTAAAAAATCTATATATTTAATCACAAAATATTTTTATTCGTTTGAATATATAAGAAATTTCAATATAATTATTATATATAAAAAATTTCAATAATGAGAATAGAAAGAAAAAAGAATCCAAAAATAGAGATGAGAGTAAGAGGAAGGAAAAAAAAAGTGAGAATAGAAAACAAATGAGGAGGAAGAAAGTAAAAAAAAAAAATATTATCACACAACACTAAATTGTGGTGTAGTGGTGACATGTTTTCCGTTCAAGATTCGAATTCCTTCAATAACATTTAGCATTTTTTTAGCATTAAAACAATGAAAAGCGGGCGCCCAGGCAGGCGCGCGCCCATGCAGGAGCGCGCCCCTACCTGCGCCCGGCGCCCGTGTGTGCATGTGCCGGCGCCCGTGCAGGCTCTCGCCCAGTATGTTCGGATTAATATTTAATTAAAAAATTTATATTATTGAATAAAATAATACAAATAAAATAAAAGTTACCAATACAATAATAAAAAATATTAAATCAAACAAAAAAAGAAAAAAATAATAAATTAATTAAAATATATATATAATTTAAATAAAATAAAACAAAATATATGGTTTTTTTAAGAATTAGATAATATTATTCTTTTTAAAAAATGAAATATAATATAATAAATAAAATATAAATTAAAATATTATAAAATAATAATATGATTTGTTAATATAAATTAATAAAATAAAATAAAAATAAAATAAAATTCTAATTAAAAAAATATTAAATTCAGCGACGGATTTAGAATCCGTCGTTGAATTACCACCAGATAAATTTTATCGTTGCTAAATTAATTTGTTAATTTAAATATTATATATAAAAAATTTAGCGACGGATTGGGATTTTCGTCGCTAAATTTAGCAACGGAAAACAAATCTGTCGTTAAATTAATTTTTAACTTAAATATAACTTATTAATATAATAAAAAGAAAAAAAAAATTTTATTTAAAAAAGATTAAATTTTGTGACGGATTTTAAATCCGTGGTAAAATTTAGCAACAAAATATTATTCGTCTTTAATTAGCGATGAAATTTGCAACGAAAAATTTTTTGTCACCAATTAGCGATGAATTTATTCACGAAAATTTTTTTGTCACTAATTAGCGACGAATTTAATTACGAATAATGTGTCTGTTGCTAATTTAGTTACGATTTCATTTTCGTCGTAAATTTTGTGGCAAATTAGTAATGAAAAAGTTTTTGTCGCTAAATTTGTCGTAAAATAGCAATAAATTTTTTCCGTCATGAAAATTCATGACTAAAACCGTGTTTTTTGTAGTAGATTTTAAAGAGGACAATAGAAAAGCCAGGCAAAGAGCTACTACGAACTGTACCAAGAGTCATGGTGAGGCAAGAAAGGGAAAATGTTAAAGATGAAGATAACCCAAATGATGTTGAATTGCGATGGACGAGGTGCGTTTTTTTTGAGTTTCCTTGTTGAGGAGCACAACTTCAAAGTGCTTCAAATAGCGTCACATGGATTTGGGAGAACATTGGCTACGTACTCGTTGCTTATGGCACCATAACTAGATAGTGACAATTGAAATCATAATGTGGATTTTTAAGGTCATTTAATGAACAGATATGCCAACTGCATTACTGATGGCATCGCAATACGCTTATCGTATTGCTTATGGCGTATCTGTTTGTACTTTGCAACCACATGCGCATCACTAATGGCATCACATTGTGTTAATGTGACAACACTTGCATCTCTTATGGCATCACTTTTTATGCTTTGCGATGGCATGTATTGTAATACCAATTTTGAAAAGTCAAAGTAAAAAAAAAAAAAAAATTTATTAAGTGGGAAAAGTCACTTTCCCGATTTCACTCATTCTCTCCCTCTCCCGGTTTACTCTCTCTCTCACGAATTCTCTCTCCCTCTCACTGTCACTCTCCCTCTTTGTTTCTCTTGCTCCCAATCTCTCTATCATCTCTTTCCCTCTCTCGATTTTGTGCTTGGTTCCGCCTCCCTCTCCGTTGATCTCTCACTCCCTAGCACTCTCGGTCTTCATCGCTCTCTCACCATCCTTCGAACTCTCTCTCTCCCACTCTCTGTCTCTCTCTCTCTGCTTTCTCCCTCACACTCGCGAGCGCGCCACTGCGTGATTCCCCTCTCACGAGTGCACCACAGTGTGCAGCCTTTCGCGAGTGCACGCATCAGCAGTGAGTGCGCCAGCCGCGAGTGCTCTAGGCCGCGAGCGCACCATCCCGTGAGCCCCCGAGCCCACCAGCCCGCAACGGCCCGTGAGCCCGCGACCTGCTCTCTTTGCCGAGAGCCTTCGTGCAATGTTCACTGCTCTTTGCCGCGACCGCACTGTTAGAAACCCTAGGTCGCGACCGCACTGTTAGAAACCCTAGGCCGCGAGCCTTCCACTGCACAGGTAAGGGCCAATTGTTGATCAATAGTTTAGGGGTTTTAATTCTCTTGGAAATTAGGGTTAATTGCTAAAGTGTGTTTCGGTTTGAAAACATTACAAGAGTTTGGATCGAGTTGTAATCACACGGACGCTAGGGCTGCAAGCTACGGAAATCATAGATGAGGGAAATTTAAATCCTTTCGATAAATCGAGTGAATTTAGTGTAAGAGGTCTTGTATATATTTAGGATGTATGTTAGATACGATTAAAATGCATTTTTGACATTTGATATGTAATTTCTAGAGTTTCGTCTAAATTCTACGTGAATTTAGATTGATTAATATGAAAGAAACGTGTTTGATAAAATTAGAAACTTGTTGAGTCGATTAGGATAGATTTCCTTGGAGTTTGAATTGAAATTATGGATTATTGGTCTAGGGTGACATTTTTGGAGCTTGAAAGGAGATTTCTTGAGTATCGATAGGAATAAGGGAGTGAATACCCTCCCTAGAAGGTGAGTGGATAGTCCGTTGTGTTATAAATGAGCAAATGAGTTTAAAATTGTTTTATAAATGATTTTGTAAGATTTTTCATATTTTATATCAATTGTTTTGTGATCGTGGGATGTCCGGACTAAATTGTGAAATATGAATGCATCCATTGTATTTATAAATGCATATGTGCCATATGTGATTTGATGTTACTCTATAAATTGCTATGACATGAATTGATGATTGTTTGCTAGAAATTATGACACATGACTTGAGAAATGACATATTTGATAAATGCATGGTGCTAGTAGTTAATGGCTATAGTCATTCCCTCCACGGAGCGACCCGACGGGGTGGCGTGGTTGGGGTTTTATTGCGAGAGAGGTATACGCGGCCTCTTCTCTGCCACGTCGGACTATCCGGATTGTACCCCGGGGAGGTTCGAGCCAACGCCAAGGAAGGGGGTAGTGTTTGAAATACTGAAATGGAAAACCTCTTGACGGGCTTTTATCTTGGTTCGGCCAAACGCAAGACGGAAGTAATTTCGATGGGACCCTTGTGATTTTCTGAAAGAATACTTGATGTGGATGCATACTTTGCGAATTATCTGATTTATTGAAAAATATTTCGATATATATGAAATGTTATTTGAGATATACTTTGACACTCCCACATTCACTCCTCATTTATCATACAATTATACCATTGCACTCCACTCACTGAGTATTTCCCAATACTCACCCCTCCCTTTAACGTTTTTCAGAGGAAGTTTAGATCTGCTGCAGAAATTGGAGCTGGGGAAGATTTATTCCGCTGACTTGTGTAGGTACATAGAAATACAAGTTCATTTTGGTTGATTTTGAAGTCCATGGAATGAAAGACTTGTATAATTTTTTTGGTATGGATTAAATTAATACTTGTTTCATATATAAGAGCAAGTATTGATGAAATCGTTACATGGTTTGTACGAAACTTGTTCATTTTCTTTTAAACTCTCATTTGGGACATTTGGATTGAAATTCTGAATTTTGATACTTTCTTTTGGATTTGTGAAGTTCTGTACATCTCATACCGCTCGGATTTTACTGACGCTAGCTCGTTTCTTCATGCGAGTGTTAGTAAAATCCTGCGATTATAATTTGGGACTTCTTTGTTTTAAATGTTTTAATTATGCTGAGAATTCTGGAATGGCTGGGATTGTCAATTTTTGCATGTATGCATGTATAGGAACCCCCTCCCCATTCGCGTGTCGATGCATGCTCGTGTGTATAGGGATGGACCGGATGGGTCCTTTATATGTGTATTGTCATATGATTTTTCCCATTTCTGATGGAGTGTGTATTGGATGAGTTTTGAACTAATTTGTAGCTTTGCGGAGTCTCGGTATAAGAGGAGGTTCTGCCCGTGTATCGAGACAACACGGTGGCTGTTGCGTGGTCGATCCGAGGATCGGGGCGTCTTATTGTGTCGTAACTTGTCATATTTTACTTAAAATTGTTTTGGTATACAATTTATTTATTTTTTCAATTTAAAAATTAAGAAATATGTAATTAGGAAAAAATATTTTACATAAAATCGTTTGTCTACAAAAAAAAAAATTATGAAATTAATTAAACTAAATTGTATAGTTAGTATAACATTTTTTCTTTCAAAAAATTGAATTATAGAACCAACAATTGCAATATACTTAAATTTCACAAATGGAACTAAAAAAATAATTGAAATGTGAATAAATTCTGCAATTAGAAATTAAACAATTAACATAAATTGTTCAATTACAATGATTGTTTACAATGCAACTCAGAAATTGAGGAATTTCTTCATATTCAACTTCACATTCATCTTAAAAATACATCAGTTGTACAATGTTCATCATTATCTGTATGTTTGGTTGCAGCATTGTCATGGATAGTGATATTAATTAGTTCCCCAAAAGAATTTTACAGACTATTTGGAATTTCATAAAGGAGAGGATCATCGGAGTGGCTTGCCTCTTCCTATTGATACGTCGTGTCCTGTTCTGAATATTACTGAAATTTTCGTCGTACTTCAGTGTCACAAACTGCCAGCCAACTCGCTTTTTTACACCTTAGACTAGGATAAGGGTGCATAGTGTACTTGGATGGTTTGTTGCGCGGACAAATTGATTGGTTGCTTTATATTGCCTTCTGTAATTTATTTCGACTAGTTTATAAGTTTGATGTACTCTTGTCCCTTTAAAAGGGTGGAACTATTGACACTTGAACAACACAATGATCATACTTGGCATATTGTATTATAACTCTATAATTTTATCTCACATTCCGTAACAGCCCCCACCTGAGAACTGAATACATATTTCAAAATTCATTGGTTCTTTCTTCTCTCCCGCACAATGGGTTTGAAACTCGTAGGTTTTTACGCGATACAATAGCATCCATCTCTAGGTGTCTTTTTATGGATCATCAAATATTTAAAACAAAAATACATAATCTTTTAAATTAATTGAACTCTGGTAGTGTTTTAATATATATATATGTATATCTGGAAGTCAAAACTTACCTACTTTTAGAACCATTTAGTAAAACCGCCGTAACTTGCACAATCTACTTGTGAATTAGATAATTCTTCTGAAATTTTCAAAGCTCGATAATGCCTGTTAAGAGAGAGAAGTTCGTTAATCAAACAATGTTTCTCAAATATATAAGTATTAAAATTGCAGTCATCATGTACATATAATATGGCTTCATTTTCAGGCATTTGAATAGAATATATGCATGAGTCTTTTCTGTGATCTTTATCATTAACGCAGCGCTCGATATATTCACTAGATGATTTGCCCAATTCGTAGAAAATAAAGAACTTAGGGACCTTTCTTCATTTCTCCCCGGTTTTTGTCACTTTTTTCTTCAAATCGCATAGGATTCTAACAACATTTTAAGAATAAACATATTAGTTGACTATAAATTTATATAAATTCATATGTATGCAATTATTCTGAAAATTTAAAAACATTAAAAATCAAATATTACCTTTCAAATACATACATCCATTGATATTGGACTGAACCATCAACTAACACCTCATATAGCAAGTGGACACATAGGTGCCTTATGGGGAATCAAAAATGATAGAGGAAAGATTTTCTCTAAATTGCAAATGTAATAGGGACGTCCCTTTCCAATTTCTCCACATGTGCAGCTGTTAAGATTACTTAGCAAATATCACAAAACAAATTATTAAGATCCATCAAGGTGCCTCAAATATAATCCCAGAAAAACATATACATGCTATTGGAAGTAGATTTTCCACAAATACATAGTAGTCATAACTTTGCATCGGTGTGAATTTGCATTCGTTTGTATCCATACATTTCCCAGTATCTGATGCATATCAGTATGAAAATTTTAGATTTCTGAGCTAATCACAAGCAAGACATTTTTTATCCCTACTTAATGAATAAAGGGTTTAAGGTTTTGGCCTTGTGCTTGGGGGATGTATTGCAAAGGAAGGACAATAATAAATATGAAATAAATCTCTCTTCATGTTCACGTTGTTGTTTATTTGAATGGGCGTGTCTAGGACAATATCGATGATATTGGCATTGTTATTCTTCTTCCTATGCACAAGTCAATGTGGTGTAGAACAAGATTTTCCTCTCATATAGCAAATCCACAAAAATACTTCACTCGGTCTATTTATAACATGTTTGGGGCCTCAAGATCTCCAATCATTGGGAAATCGGCTACATGCTCCTACATCTCATCACTCGTTCACCTCAGCGGTGCATCATCTATCGCACCCAACAATTGATAAACTATTGATTACATGTTCTAAAGGGGTGATCCGCAGGTGAAAACTGCCTATGATAGTCGAGATGTTATACGTTTTCTTGGGATTTTGTAAACCAGACACAACAATTGTAGAAAATATGTATGGTATCTTTATGCACATGCTAAGCGATAGGTTATAGGGAGTCAAAATCATTGGCAAACAGGAATAATTCTTTTTGGTTGGATAGTTTAATGGTCATAACACCCTTCCCTAATATGATGATATCAGATTTGATGATATCTTTATGTACATGCCAGGTGATAGGTTATAGGTAGTCAAAATCATTAGTCAATAGGAATAATTTCTTTTCAGTCCCCAAGGGAACTAAATTTAGTGGTCATAATTCCTTTTTCCAATATAATGATTTTAAATTAAAATTTTTGTGCGACCCAAAAAGAATTAATTCTTTTCAAATGGACTAAATGGAGCAAAATCATCTGCTTAAAAAAATCGTACTAGATTGTTGCAAAGTTCAATAAAAAACTCGGAGCAGGTCAAATCAAATGTCTCCCACCTCTTCATATTTTAGATTGATAAGTACCTATGATCTTTAAGTTAATCAGAGATAAATCATCTATTTAACGGCTTATTCTGTTTCTTCCTAGATTTATACCTCCATGTGCCACAAAATTTACAACTTTGTAACTCTGTATCATTGCTCCAAACTCACACACAACCTTTCTTGTATATACCTATCTATTGAACAAGAAGCCGTAACGCTCAAACTAACTTCTTCACACTCTAATAATTAGTGGGTAAGTGATGGTTCTGTGGTAGGCCTCACCCATGGGCTTCACCATTTTATTGAACTCATGTTCTCTGCAGTTTCCCTCGACTTCAATTGTTAAAAATTGTGTTGTCATTGATAACTTGGTACGATTTTCACAACTTTCATACAAAATTTTATCAGTAGCATTTAATACATCCATGAACTCATCGACAAGATGTGACTCCTAATCATAGCTATTTACTTAGGCACAGTTTACCTTATCAAGCGTTGGAAGAGGACTATTAGATGTTTCATGTCATGGTGAAGTTGCATAGTCCAATGGTAAAACAAATTTTTATCAGTAGCATGAATGACCATTATTTGGTAGGGTTCAATTAGTCAAAATTGGCACATGATTTTTTCCTTATTAAAACAATCTTGTCACCTCTTTCTTACCATTGTAACATTAGTTTCCTGTGACAAATCTAATAGGCATGATGTCCTTACCACCTCTGCTAAAGAAATCCTTAATTCATCATGCAAAAAAAAAAAAATAGTTAAAACATAACTTAGAGAGAGATTCGGATGCTTGACAATGGGAGAGAGAGCTTGATTCGTTCGGAGAAAGAGATTGAGAGAGAGAGTACAGAGGGAGGAAAGAGATAGGCCCTAGAAAGGTAAGTTAGAGAGAGCTGAGAGAGAGAGGGAAAGTGAGAGAGATAGAGACATCAGCCTCAACACTTTGTAGAGGTAGAGGGAGTTGAATGCAAATGGGTTAGAGAGAGGTAGAGAGACATATTAGAGAGAAAATATGTTTTGAATGTGAATGGGCAAATGAGGAGGGCAGCCTGAATTCTTTGGGGTGAGAGGCGTACCGATGCCAACCAATGAAGATATTTGCAATATAAGTGCCTTAAAAAGCGTCGCATGAATTTGCGAGAACTTTGGTTACACACGCGTCATTGATCGTACAGTAACTAGGCAATGATGATTGAAATCAGGATGTGGATTTCTGAGGTCATCAGAGCTACCAACTGCATTACTGATGGTATTGCAATACACCTATCTTATAGCTCAAGGGATCTCTGTTTGTACTTTGCAATGACATGCGTGTCGCTGATGGCATCACATTATGTAAATGTGAAAAGTTTTAAAGAAAGGGTTACAGAAAGCACAGGAAGAGAACTTTTTGGGTTCTGAATTTCCTTTTTTACTCAAAAAAGTGAATATATACAAAATACATGAAAGAAAGAGAAAGAAAGGGAATCAAGAATATTCTAACTCCTTAACAAAAAGCAGAAAAAAAATAATGAAAATGGATTAAAGAATCCTAACTTCATAACAGCATACTTCACCACTTTCTGACGAGAACTACCTGTTTCCCCCATTTCTTTTTTTTTATGTGTCAAATAGAATAGTCTTCTTCTTTATGCTTCAATATCCTCCTACAAGATGGAGCGTAAAGGTCAACTATGCCCATCTTGAGTAAATGTGAATGAAAGACAGAAGATGTAAGACACTTAGTAAAGATATCTGCAAGTTGTCTATGTGTTGAAACATGTGATGTGTGAATGAGCCCAGCTTGGAGATGATCACGAACAAGATGACAATCTATTTCTGTATGCTTTGTACATTCGTGAAAAACTAGATTGGCAGCAATGTGAAGTGCTACTTGATTATCACAATAGAGAAGAGATGCTTGAGGGTGAGCAATCTGCAGATCAGCAAGGATATAACACCACCAAGTTAACTCTGCACATGCATGTGCCATAACCCTATATTCTGCTTCTGCTGAGGATCTGGACACTACTTGTTGCAATTGTGAGGTGTTGAACAGCATAGTCCTTGACCAGGTGAGGCACGAAGATACCTGAGAATGTGATGTAATGCAAACATATGAAGGTCAGTTGGTCTGTCCATATACTGACTTAGAAGATGCTCTGCATGCGTGATGTCAGGGCGTGTAACCGTGAGGTATAAAAGTTTCCTAATCAGGCGCCTGTAAGGGGTAGGATCAGATAGGAAAATTCCAGAATCTCTATCAAGTTTAGTGTTTGAATCAAGTGGTAATTTGAGAGGTTTTGCTCCAAGTAATCTAGAATCCGCTAGAATGTCTAGTGCATACTTTCTTTGAGAGAGGTGAATTCCCTTGTCTGATCTTGCCACTTCAATTCCAAGAAAATATCGAAGAATTCCAAGATCTTTGATCTTGAATTTACTCTGCAAAAAGATCTTCGTTTCTGATATTGTTTGAGCACAATTACTTGCTATCATAATGTCATCCACATACACCAAGAGAGCTATGAAAGAAGTCCCAGTTGTCATGGTAAACAGGCTGTAATCAGCCTTTGACTGAACAAAGCCAAAATCCAGAAGGGAAGAAGAAAATTTTGCATACCATTGACGTGAAGTTTGTTTCAAACCATATAAACTTTTCATCAATTTGCACACTTGGTTTGGTCCACCTCTTATATAACCTGGAGGCTTTCGCATATAAATTTCCTCTTTCAAATCACCATGTAGAAAGACATTGTTCATATCATATTGATGGATAAACCAGCCATGAATTGCAGCAATAGATAAAATACAACGCATTGTCACCATCTTGGCCACTGGGGAGAAAGTTTCTATGTAATCTATCCCTTCTTGTTGTGTATATCCTTTCGCCACTAAATGTGCTTTATATCTCTCTACTGTACCATCTGATTTATATTTGATTTTATACACATACTTGCAATCAATAGGCTCCTTTCCTGGAAGTAAATCAGTAATAATCCAAGTCCCATTTTGTTCAAGTGCTTGCAATTCTTCTTCCATAGCTTGGCACCATTTGATTCTTTCACAGCTTGACTATAAGAAAAGGGTTCAAGACGAGAAGATATGGCAGTTGGAAAGAAAAATAACTAGGTGATAATCTATGATAAGACAAAGAGGCTGCCAAAGGATAAGGCTTACCTAGTGTAAAGGAAACCACCTTCGATTCGATGGATGGTGTAGAAGCAAGAGCTGCTTGTTGACAATGATAATCTCTCAAGTATTGGGGGGTTGTCCTAGTTCTAGTTGTCTTACGGAATGGGGTTTGTTTTGGTTGAGGCTGGCTCACTGCATTATCAGGAGAAGTATTAGTATCCGGATTAAACAAAGTTGGTTCTGATGCTGAAGTAAGGCTGATAGGAGAAATATTAGATACATCAATGTTGTTCTTAGGTAAAGGAGAGACATTTTGAGAAGTTGGAATTAAATCAAAATGAAGTGTGGGATCTTGATAAATAGGTATGTGTGAAGAATCGTCAACTAATGGTTTACTAAAATTTTGGTTCAAATGAGAAGTATGAACAGGAAAAATTTGTTTATGAAAAATGACATCTCTAGACATAAAGACTTGATTTGTTTTTAAATTCAATAATTTGTATCCCTTTATCCCATAAGGATAACCTAGGAAAACATATGGTTGAACTCTTGCATCAAAATTTTTTTCTATCATAGGATAAAGTAACAGCAAAACAAAGGCATCCAAATACTTTCAAATGAGTGTATGGTTTGTTCTTAAAAAGAATTTCATATGGGCTATGGTTTTGCAAGAGAGGAGTTGGTATTCTATTTATTAGATACACTACAGTTAGTATGCAGTCATTCCAATAAAGTAAAGGGAGATTTGCTTGAAATCTAAGAGCCCTGGCAACATTGAAAAGATGCTGATGTTTGCGTTCAACCACTCCATTTTGTTATGGAGTAGCTACACAAGTTCTTTGATGAATTATACTCTTTTTGTTATAGAATTCTGTCATTTGAAATTCTAGACCATTGTCACAATGAAGGATTTTGATCTTTGTTGAGAATTGGGTTTCAATCATGTTGCAAAAGGCTTCTAAACAAGATCTAGTTTCTGCTTGTCTTGAGTAAATAAACCCAAGTGGCACAAGTAAAGTCATCCATTATAGTTAGAAAGTATTTGGATGCATCATATGCTGTTATTGGAAAAGGACCCCATGTAACACTGCACAAAAAAAAAAAAAAAAAAGTCAAAATTAGGGCTTAAAGCCCTAATTCTTTTTAATTTTCTCTCTCTCTCTCTCTCTCTCTCTCTCTCCCTCCCTCTTTCCCCCTTCTCTCTTTTTCTTCTCCGCCGCGGCCGCTACTCTCCTCCTCCGCCGCCCACCGCCTCGCCTTCCTCCCGCCACCGCACGCCGCCCACTGCTGCAGCGCCCTCCCGCGAGCAGCTCCTTCCTCCACGCGAGCGCTGCCTCCTAGCGCGCGAGCCCAGCGCACGCCATAGCTCGCGATCTCCCGCGAGCCAGCGCGCGAGCCAGGGCGCCACAGTTCGCGATCTCCCGCGAGCCAGCGTCCCGCGAGCCAGCGCGCTACCCCTGCTCGACCCAGCTCGCGACTCATCGCGAGCCAGCGCGCGACCCAGCTCGCGACCCAGCGCGAGCTAGCGCACGAGCCAGCGCGCGACCCAGCCTGCGTCCCAGCACGAGCCAGCGCGCGACCCAGCTCGCGACCCAGCGCGAGCTAGCGCGCGACCTAGCACGCGACCCAGCTCGCGACCCAGCGCGAGCCAGCGCGCGACCCAGCTCGTGACCTAGAGCGAGCCCTAGCTCGTGAGCGGGCCAGCCCACCAGCGGCCCAAGGCCCAGTCCAGCCGCGGCCCACTGCATCCCGCGAAGCCCGCTGCGGCCAGCAAGCCGGGCTGAGAGCCCGTGAGCCACCAGCGGGCTAGCCCGCTAGCAGCCAGCCCACCGGCCCGCGAGCCCGTGACGGCCCGCGAGCCCGCGACCGGCTTTCCCCTTCGAGAGCTCACATGCATCTTCTGCACGGCAGGTAACGACTGTATTGATTGAAGTTCTATGGTTTGCTGTTAGAAATTTAGTGGTTTCTAATACATCTGAAGTTTGGGAAATATTACAGGTTTTAAACCAACCCGACGGGCGAACGACAGCTAGGTCTGATACCCGAGGAACCCTAGGTGAGAGATGAATAAATTTTATTGATAGAATCCCTTATTAGGGTTTTAATCGCTATAAATTTGACGATTTGATTAGATTTGTCTTTTGGAGAGTCGTTGAAAAATAGGGAGTGACCACCCTCCCTAGATATGTGAGTGGGACTCTAATCTCTTGCATAAATAGTAAAACGTATTTTCTGTCACATTTTCGATAAAACATGCTTTGGTATGCATTCGTTGACGTGTGATATTAAATTTAAAAATCTGTTTTGTGATTTTTGGAGTGTCTTGAATTATATTTACAATGACTATGCATCCATGGTTTGAGATGAATCAATAATTGTGCCATTATTTGAAAATATATAAATTTCATTTTATACCAATGTATTGATATGCTATTTTGAAATGAATTTGATGAGACGTATTGGCACGCAAATTTAAAAATGTTTTTGATGAACTATGTGGGTTGGATGCCTACTAGTTGTGCGATGATGTGATAATACTTGTGGGACGTTGTGCCCTGGGACGTTGTGCCCTTATGATATTATGGGACGTTGTGCCCTTGTGATACTATGATGATTCCGTAGCTACGAAGGGCGTTTGTAGAGGCACGGGTTGCCCGGATACGCTTCTGCAGGAGGTATCCGCAAACGTCATTTATTCTAAAGGCTATAGGCGCGGCCGGTTGAACCCACGTAGGGGGAGGACGTGTGTGACGCCACCGTCTAGCACCGGGCGGGGTCCTATACACGTTGATGAGTTGGCCCCAGCGAGCTCATGGCCAACGTCGGGGTAGAGAGCGTTTCAAAGTCTATGCATAATAAAACTCCCGACGCGCCTGTCCTTGGTCACGGTTGACCTTTGCCAGGACTATTTTTGGCTCGCTCTGACATTACTTGATTTTAAATGGATGCATACATGCTTGCTATCGTGTGTTTGATTAAATGATTTCAAATTGATAAATATATCATGTTTTGCTGCGAAATGTAAATTGTTGTTTCAAATGATATTATTTGACACTCCAATTGTTCACCTATACTATTTATGCTGGATATTATCCCCCTCACTCACTGAGTATCTTCCCATGATACTCACCCCTCTATTTTCTCTCCTCAGACAGGTTTATTGTGATAGAGCGACGTTACAGGCTCTAGAGCGGAGTTGGTATTTCCGACGGTAAGATTTACTTTTAATTTAGTTTCAACCCTGCGAGGTCTTGACATAGAGGTCCGTAGTTGGCCATGTACTTATTTTGGGATGATTGTATAGTTTAACTCTCATATTTTATTTGCATTGAGGCGATTGTACGTACTTGAATGTTACTTGGGAAATGTGATATATATCGTATAAACGTAGGTCCGCTCGGTATAGCGACTGCTCATGCTCTAGTTGGGCATGATAGTAGAGGTCTGTGGCTAGGTTTATTTATAGCCTTGCGTTGTTCTGAATGTTGGTTGTAGTGTTTGTTGATTTTGGAGAGGCCGGGATGACCATTTGTGTATTGTACAGGATGATTTGGATTATACAGGTATAATTGTACATGGGAAACCTCCGATTTATGGGGAGGTTCTGTTCAATTTTCTGTAAAAATACAGCCGGCATTCAGGGGCAACGGGCGGCTGTTCACGATCCCGGTTTGGGGCGTGACACCCCAGATATCACAATGTATAAGATCAAAAGGAGAAGCTGTTTTATGTTCACAAGATGGAAAAGGTAATCTATGTAATCTAGAGATTGGGCAAATAAAACAAGGCATTCCATTAATATTAGAACATTGAGTTTTCACAAGTGGATCATCAATTAAGGTAATTCTAGAATGAGAAACATGTCCTAAACAACAATGTCATAAATGAAATTTTGAATTGTTCTGACCAATAGAAGTGGCTGTAAAAAAATTTCTGACATGGAATTTGGAAAGTATGTCAGATAAAGCAGAAGGTGCAACACTTTGAGAGCTTGAGATGATACAAGACATGCCTTGCTTCACCCATCCCAATCGTAGTCCAAGATAGAAGGGCCTGCATATAACAATGGTCAGAAAAACAAACAAGACAGCAGGTGAGTAACTGTGCAAGCTTTTTTACTAACAACAAATTGAAAGAAAAACTTGGCACACACAAAACATCAACAAGTATAATACGTTCGGTAAGCTTAACATTGCCTATATGAGTCACTGGCACTTCACTACCATCAGGAAGTTTAACTGAACAGGAAACTGAATGTGGGGTGCTAGAAAAGAATGAGGTGTGGCAAATTATGTGATCCGTCGCACCTGTGTCAGTGACCCAGGGTATAACATTTTGGGTAATGTTTTGAGAAATATTAGTGGAAAGACTCATAATGTTACCAGCCATGTTAAAGGAAGTGCTTGCTATCTTCATAGTGGCTTGTGCTTGGTTAACTGAATGTGATGTTGCATCAGTGTTTTTGTTCTCCAACAAAGCCAACAATTGTTGATATTGAATCTTAGTTAGAGCTATGTTTTCATCTGCCCCTTTTGACTCTATAACAACAGCATTAAACTGTCCAATAACAGTGTTACTTTTGCCCTTGCCATACAGCTTATGGCCTGGGGGATAACCAGCAACTTGTAATATTTTTCTGTCAAGTGTCCTGTCATACTACAATGAGTACATACTGGTAGTTCAGCATTTCTAGCCTTGAAGCATATCTCCAAAGTGTGTCCATTAGCCTTGCAGAAGGTACAATATGGCCTATTTTGCTTAGTTGAAGTATTGTGTTTGTAATTATTTCTACCATCCACATGAACCCTACGTGTTGCAAGAGCCATAGATTCAGCTATTGGTACATTAGTTCCAAGCTTATGCTGTACTTGTTGTTGTTGTATCATAGAGAAAACTTTATTCACAGTCGGTAAGGGATCAAGCAACATTATTTGGTCCCTTGTGTTAGCATAAGACTCATTTAAGCCCATGAGAAATTGTATTACATAATCCCGTTGATACCTATCCAAGAGAACTTTCAATTTTCCACAGCTACAGTCTGGAATTGGATCATACATAGAAAGTTCATCCCACAACACCTTTAATTTTCCATAATAGACACTAACAGTGTCTTGTTCTTGTGTCAAACTTGCTAGTGCTCTTTTTAATTGGAAAACTCGTGGGCCATTTTGTTGAGAATAACGATCTTGCAATTCATTCCACATGTCTCTAGCATTATCTATGAAGGTTAAACTAGATTTCACAGTAGTACTTACAGAATTCTGGATCCAACAAACCACCAAATCATTTCAGCGCTCTTAGGCATCCAATAGAGGATTTATTGGGTCTGTAGGTCTTAGAAAGTCACCAATGATGAATCCAATTTTGTTCCTAGCTCTCAGAGCCCGTCGCATAGATCGTGACCAGGGAAGATAATTCTCTCTGATGAGTTCGTCTGCAACAAGAGTTACAACCGGATTATCCCCATTATCCAGCCTATATGGGTTATTTAAGTCATTGAAATTCAAGAAACGATAGTTTATTGGGTTGGTATTTGGATTGAAGGCAACGGAAGTAGCTGTTTCTGTTGCCATCAGGTATTAACCTGCTCTGATACTATGAAAAGCTTTAAGAAAAGGGTTGCAGAAAGCAGAATAGAGGAAGAGAACCTTTTTGGGTTCTGAATTTCTTTTCTTACTAAAAAAAGAATACAATAGCTGCGCATATATACAAAATGCATGGAAGAAAGAGAAAGAAAGGGAATCAAGAATATTTTAACTTCCTAACAAAAAGCAGCAAAAAAAGAATGAAAATGAGTTAAAAAAATCCTAATTTCATAACAGCATATTTCACCACTTTCTAATGAGAACTACCCATTTCCCCATTTCTCTTTTTCTTTTTTTTTAATGTGTCAAATAGAATAGTTTTCTTCTTTATGCTTCAATAAAATGTGGCAACATTCGCATCTCTTATGGCATTGCTTTTTGTGCTTTGCAATGTCATATGTGTTGCCTATTGTGTCGCAACTTGGTATATTTTACTTAAAATCGTTTAAGTGTAAAAGATTTTTTTTTTCAATTTAAAAAATTTTAAAATTATGCAATTAGGAAAAATATTTAACTTATAATCGTTTGCCTATGATAAACAAAATTATGAAATTGTAATTAATTAAACTAAATTGTATAGTTAGTATAACATTTTTTCTTTCAAAAAATTGAATTATAGAATTCAACAATTGCAATATACTTAAATTTCACAATTAGAACTAAAAGGATCTTAGAAATGTGAATAAATTCTGCAATTAGAAATTAAATAATTAACATAAATTGTACAATTACAACTGATTGTTTAAAATATAACTCAGAAATAGAGGAATTTCTCTGTTTAAAATGTAACTCTGATGCAGAGGAATTTCTTCATATTCAACTTCACATTCGCCTTAAAATGCATCAGTTGTACAATGTTCATCATTATTTGTATGTTTGGTCCCAACATCATCATGGATGGTGATATTAATTAGTTTCCTAAAAAATCTTGCAGGATATTTGGAATCTCATAAAGAAGAGGATCATCAGTACTGCCTACCTCCTCGTATTGATAGGTTTTGTCATCTTCTCAGTATTGTTGAATTTTTTGCCGTGGTACCCGTTTGATATATAACTTTTTTTTGAATTATTTTCTCCTTTTCAAAACAATAAAAATTAGTTTCTTTTAAAAAAATTAAAAGTTAATTAGTTTTTTTTTTTACTTTTTTTATTTTTAAAATAATGTTAAAATTTAAAAATCAATCAATATATTTAAAATTTTATATCATTTAAATGAGAATATTAATAAAATAAAAATAATTATATGTGAATATAAATAGAATAAAAAAATATAAATTTTAGAAAAAGTTGAAGTATTAAAAAGTAGAAGAAGAAAAACTCTTTCCAAGAGTTTTTTTTTTTTAATTACTTTTTAAAATTTTTTTCATAAAAAAATTCTTTTTCTTAAGGATTTTAAAAAAATTTGGATTAATAAGACTTCTCCTTAAACCCTGCCAAACGGGGCACGTACTTTAGTTTCAGAAACCGCCAACCAATCCGCATTTTTACACCATAGACTAGGATAAGGGTACACAGTGTACTTAGATGGTTTGTTGCGCTGACAAATTGATCGGTTGCCTAATATTATCTCTTGTAATTTACTTCGACTAGTTTATAAGTTGGATGTACTCTAGCCCCTTTATAATTGTGGAACTATTGACACTTGATCAACACAATGATCATACTTGGCCTATCGTACTATAACTATAAATTTATCTCACATTTTATAAAAGTCCCCTCCTGGGAACTTAATACATATTCCGAAATTCATTGGTTCCTTCTTCTTTCCCATACGACTGGCATGAAACTTGTAGGCTTTCACGAGATATTTTTACCAAGATTTTACCCTAGTATTTGCTCCCATACTAAATACAATATCATCCCCTCTTGGTGACTTACTTTTTATGGACCATCAAATATCTAAAAGAAAATATAAAATCTTTTAAATTAGTTAAACTCTGGTAGTGTTTCAATATATATATGTGGAAGTCAAAACTTACCTACTTTCGGAACCATTTAGTAAAACTGCCGCGGCATGCACAACCTACTTGTGAATGAAATAATCCTTCTGAAATTTAAAAGCTTGATAATGCTTGTTGAGAGAGAGAAGTTCATTAATCAAACAATGTTTCTCAAATACCATAAGTAATAAAATTGTAGTCGTTACATAAACATAATATTGTTTCACTTTTGGATATTTGAATAGAATATCAGCTATTTTTGTGATTTTTATCATGAATGCAATGCTCGACATATTCGCAAGACGATTTTCCCAATTAGTAGAAAATAAAGAACCGGGGACACTTGGGTTAATGAAACTTTCTCCATTTCTCCCCAGTTTTTGCATCTTGCATACTCATTGTGTTCAAAATAGTATAATGAAAACGTTGCCTACTCTTCGTAGAAGATATGCATTCATAATGTAGAATCCTGGGAAATATCTCATCCGTCAAATATGAAGCAGTGGAAGACGTTTGATTTGACCTACTCTGGGTTTTTGATTGAACTTTTGAACATCCGATTAGGATTTTATAAGATGGCTTTGCTCCATTTGATCCATTTGAAAAGAATTATTCCTGTTGGTCAGTGATTTTGACTCCCTATCCCTATGACTTATCACTTGGCATGTGCATATAGACACCGTACATTTTTTCTCACTTGTTGGATCTGGTTTGCAAAGTACAAAAAAAAAAAAATTGTTTAACGTTTATATACAACCATCAGGCGTGAATTTCTTATGACAGATGCACTTTTTGGGACAATGAGTGACTTTTCCACCCATAAAATCTTACATGGATGGAGCATAATTGGAATTTTGACATAGATGGCATTGAATAATCCCTGAAACTGGTTATAACTCGCTCCTCCGTTAGCTCCTCGAGGCTAGTTTGAATTGAAAGGCGGGTGCGATGGCGTGTGAAGATTTATTATACTCTAAAATTTTAGAATTTATGAATAAATATATTGACGAGTAATTTATCAAAAAATCAACCAAAAAATAAACACTCACGTATGGATCACTCGATCGAGATGATGATCACAAAACGGATCACCACCACGAATCCACAACGCCTCAATTAAGAATCAAATGAACCAAATAACAGAAGAAATTTTCGCATGTAAAAATTCTTCGAACCCTCGTTTTTTCTCCATAGAAATAATGTGCTTTTATCTCTCTCGACATCTTTTCTTGGGAATATACTTTCAAGCAAGATTCAATCCAGTTGGGGTGAAATTGAATCGGCATCATCCGCGAGAGGGAGGGAAAACATTTTACAAGCAGGTGGCTTTGATTTGGATGAGACAAAATCAAATTATTTTCAAGAAGCCATTAGAGCAAGTTTTCCATCTTGTCACTGGGGAAAGAGAGAGAGAGAGAGATTTCCCTAGGAGTTATTCTCTGTTGATTAGTGGGTTGCTCACCTTTTTTGAAATGGGATAACTGCCCATTATTTTAAAATTCAAATCATCCCCCCTCTTTTATTAGGTTATCCCAAAAATGCTCCAATGTGGGCATAATTTCTTATATCTCTTATTTGCACACGAGAGTATTTTACGTCTGTCACAAAATCATAACACACGCGATCTACTATGTCACCATATTGGATTTTCATATAGGATTGTGTATCGTACGACCGACGAATACACCTATAAGCAAAGACATGTCAATACACCTGTTAGGATGACTGAGAAGCCACCGTTAGTACCAAAAAAGAACTCACTGTACCCCAAACTCAATGCAATTATATCCATTGAGTCACTTTTCTCATTGAAAGTGATCTCCAATTATTTGTTCGACTGTGTATTCACTATTATATTTGAATTCCAATATAAATTAATATAACAGGTCGACTAGTGAATATAACACCATGATATAATGCCGATTGTTCTTTCTTCCATACTACTAATTTTTAATCTTATCTTACTTGTTTTCCTAGACATACACTGCCAAACCGAATCAACCATGGTTTATTGTGACATGCTAAAGTAACAACACCAAAATAAAATATTAAGAGACAAACGAAAGTTATAAAAGTACAAAAGATCTCACCCAATAGATTTCGGGTCTCACATAGTAGGAACGGGAATTATAATCATATTATCGTCTCAAATAATAGCTCTCACTATCCCTTAATCGTCTTATTACACGCGATATGAAACATGTGCTACAGTATTATTCCCCCCATATCTCAAAAGTACATATGTCGGACTTTTCTAACACTGTACTGATATGAGTTTTAGTCTATATAAAACTTTACCCAAGAGATCTCAAAGAGAGTATCTCATAGACGATATCACTTAATGTTGGTGATATTTGAGATCTCAACCTGACTACTCATAGACAACATGGATGTGGGTATGTTCATGTTGGTCATGTCGCATATGACCTCATCCTCAATACGTATCAGGGCGACTTATATTTTAGCAGGGCCACTCTCAAATCCTCTTATAACTAGAAACCTTCTCATCTACACTTACGCAGAGTTGGATGTGATCACTTGTGTGAGAGAGTCGACCACACTTCCCTGACATATTTTTTTATCACTACATATCGAAAAATATGACACTAAATATGATGCGAACCCGTTGGGTACAAAAACCCTAGAACCCACGAACAAGTTAATTTAGCCCAAAAATCGTTCCAACGAATTATTTGAACCGGTGGAATTAAAGACCTCAACCTTTGCCCTAAAGGAGGAAGAATCTAAGGTATATGACCTTAGACCCGTTTCTCACTAGATCAAGAACTTTGATATAAAGATAGAATGAATGACGCCACAATCTAGATGGTTCGAAATCTAGATTGATAAGTCAAAGAACTAAACAAGACTCATATCTTGAATAAGTTCAAAGTTCTCAAAAGAACAAGACTTGTGTGAAGAATTTTCACAATTTTATCAATTCTCTCAAAAGTGTTGTCTTTTACACAATGTATAATGGCCTATTTATAGCCTAAAAGTAAAACATAATTGGCAACTAAAAATTTAGTAACTCCCTAAACAATAAAAAATTAGGAAACTAAACATAAGTTACAAAAAAAATTAGGAAACTAAATAATTCAAACTATTTTGACCAAGTCTTACTGCTATTTTTCTTCATTTTCGTCCTCCCTTGATTTTGGGTAGTTTTGGGTCTTTTATTCTTCCAACTGGGCTTGTATAAGTATAATTAAGGCCCCTTTTGGTTCTTTATTTATTTGGACTCCAATTTCTTGTTGTAAAGCCCCCTGAATTAAGTTATTCAGTGTTTCTTTGAATCTTTTAACTCGGGCCCTTGTCACCGGCCCAACTGGGACTTGAGTTGGATCTCGTGAATTCCTTGCAATCTTGATGATCTCATCATTCCCCTCCTCTTGAGAAGGATTTGTCCTCAAATTGTCACCTACATCAAA